>CM061476.1:0-9012500 GCA_030770085.1 Oryza coarctata | reverse complement strand
TGAACCTCTTTCATGCTCATGTCACATCGAGGAACTGCAGAAAAAAAACTGTAAAATCCGATCCAATTTTTTGTAATTGATTAGTTAACATGGTGGTTAACCATATTATGAAAGACGGAAAAAAATCATTGGTTTATCAAATTCTCTATCGAGCCATGAAAATGATTCAACAAAAGACAGAAACAAATCCACTATTGGTTTTACGGATTAAGAACAGGGCACTCTCAAGGTACGATTTAGGTATTTCTATGCAAAAAGAAGTGCTTTAAAAAGCACCTTTTTTCCTTCATTTCCAAATTATTACAAATATCAATTAATTGAGCGTTTGGATTCTTGGAGTTATCGTGTCATTAGTCTAGGGTTTACCCTTTTAACCATAGGTATTCTTTGTGGAGCAGTATGGGCTAATGAGGCGTGGGGATCCTATTGGAATTGGGATCCTAAAGAAACTTGGGCATTTATTACTTGGACCATATTTGCGATTTATTTACATAGTAGAACAAATCCAAATTGGAAGGGTACAACGTCAGCATTTGTAGCTTCCATAGGATTTCTTATAATTTGGATCTGTTATTTTGGTATCAATCTATTAGGAATAGGTTTACCATAGTTATGGTTCAGTTACATTACCCATCTAAATGATTACATAACATAAAACCTTAATGAAATGGAAAAAACTTCCATTTTTGTGTTTGATTTGAGAACCCCTTGAACGCCTTCTCAAAGGGTTCTCAAAAATTCGAGATAGAGCGGACTAGTAGAAGAAAAAAAATCCTATTTAGGATAATAATTGGATAACAGAGCCTCTACCCTGTCAACGGATAGCGAGAGAACAAAATCTGGATAAATACCAATTCCTATTACTGGTAAAAAGATACAGATTAAAAGAAAGAGTTCTCGCGAGCCAGAATCCATAAAATTTTCGTTTGGAACATGAAATAGCTTGTATTGTATCCATAGAATATCTGTAATAAATAAATAGGAGTTAATATCATTCCAATTGCCATTACAAAAGTAATTACATTTTTGGCATTAACAGAAATTTTGGACTAGTAATTAGTCCAAAAAATACTACTAATTCCGCAACAAAACTGCACATTCCTGGTAAGGCAAGAGAAGCCAATGAAAAGCTACTAAATATGGTAAAAATTTTTGGCATTGGGATAGAAACCCCTCCTAGTTATTCGAGATAAACAACGCACATTCTATCACAAGCCGTTCCCGCTAAGAAAAAAAGTGTAGCACCAATAAATCCATGGGATAATATTTGTAAAATAGCTCCATTAAGTCCAATGTTGGTTATGGAACCAATTCCTATAATAATGAAACCCATGTGAGAGACGGAGTAGGCTATTCTTTTTTTTGAAATTTCATTGACCAAGAGAAGTTGAAGCTGCATATATTATTTGCATCACTCCTATTATTACTAACCAAGGGGAAAATAGATAATGAGCATGAGGTAGCAATTCGATCCGAATCAATCCGTATGCTCCCATCTTTAATAGGATTCCCGCTAAAAGCATACATGTACTGTAATACGCTTCCCCATGGGTATCTGGTAACCACGTATGTAGGGGTATAATCAGCAATTTGACAGCATAGGAAGCCAAAATAAAATAGTATTTCCAATGTTGCAGGGCATGATTGATTAATTAATCTTTCCAAATCTAATCTTGGTTCGTTGGAACCGTATAAGCCCATACCTAGAACTCCGATTAAGAAAAAAATGGAACCACCTGCAGTATACAAAATAAACTTCGCAGCTGAATAGAGACGCCTCTTCCCCCCCCCCCCCACACACACATGGATAAAAGTAAGTAAACAAGAATTAATTCTAACTCCCACATGATAAAAAAAGTAAAAGGTCTCGTGAAGAAAATAATCCTATTTGACCGCTATACATTGCTAGCATCAGGAAATAGAATAATCGGTAATTCCGGGTAACCAGCCAAGCTGCTAAAGTAGCTAAAGTAGTCATAAATCCTGTCAATAAAATAGATCCTAATGAAAGTCCATCGATTCCCAATTTCCAGTGGAAATCCAAGACATCTATCCATTTAGAATCCTCTTTTAATTGGATTAAGGGATCCTCCAATTGGAAATGATAACAGAATGCATAAGTCATTAGAAGGAATTCTAATAAACAAATAGACATAGTATACCACCTAACGATTTTGTTTCCCCTATGAGGTAAAAAGAAAATTAATGAACCCGCAAATATCGGAAAAACAACAAGTATTGTTAACCGAGGAAAAGAACTCATGATAAAGTGATAAAGACAAGATACGTTTTGACCAGAAAAGCCAGTGCTCGATTATTTTGAGCACAGGCTTCTTGGGTAAAGAGGAATCAGATGATTCAAGTGGAATTTTTTGTAACATATCAATAAGATAGAGCCATGCTGCGGGTTATCTCAGGTCCTAAATAAACGCGGACACTTAAAAAATCTGTTGGACAGGCGGATTCGCATCTCTTACAACCCACACAATCTTCGGTTCTTGGCGCGGAAACAATTTGCTTGGCTTTACATCCATCCCATCCCAAGGTATTATTTCTAATACATCTGTTGGACAAGCTCGTACACATTGAGTGCATCCTATACATGGATCATAAAATTTTATGGAATGTGACATTGGATCTATAAATTTTCCTTTTCAACATAAAAATTTTCGATCTGGTCAAAATGAAATTAGTACTATATGAATCAAATGTATTGTAGACACCAGAGGAAGCAATGGTTTATCCAAACTTCAACAAATAATGCAATATATTTCTTAATCCATTTGTGAGAAAGTGTGAAAAGAGCCAAGAGACTTGAATTTTGGGCTTCAACAATCGTAATTATACGAATTGTATACGAATTCGAATTAACCAATAAATTGGCTATCGTCTTTTCAATATAAATTGTTGCAATATTCAAATTGCAATATCAATGAATTGCAAAAATTCAACTAAGTAAAAATGAATACTATGGAATAACCTACTCAAAAAATAGATATTCTCAAATAATAATAAGAAAATAGTATTCAAAGAAAATAGTATTCATTTCTATTCATCTTAATATTTCATATTATTATTATATGTGTCCCTTTGTTTAGAAGATTCTATGTCTAATTATTCAAAAAATTAGATTTATTGATACGAGTTGATTTCCTATTACGATGGATGGAAGAAAGAATGGATAATCCAATAGCTGCTTCAGCAGCCACAAGGGCTATCACAAAAATTGCGAAAATGTCTCCTTTTAATTGGTGACTATCAAATAGATCAGAAAATGTTACGAGATTTAGATTAATTGAATTCAGTATAAGTTCAAGGCATATTAGAGCTCTAACCATGTTTTGGCTTGTGATCAATCCATAGATACCAATCGAAAATAAATAGTCACTCAAAAAAAGTACATGCTCAAACATCATTAACTAACTCCTTATCAATCTCAACTCATTTCAATATGAGGACAAGAATTGAACCGATTGAATTAATTAGAATAGAACAATTACACAACAAAAGAGAAAAGAAGGTATTTGTTGGCAGTAGATAGGTTTACTAAATCAAAATTGTGGTTCTTTAGCGATTTATTTTAGATTTGAAATTCTAAGAATTTTGACTCATTATTAAGTATTTCTTATTGCTGAACCATAGTAATTGCACCTATTAAAGAAACTAGAAGAATTATGGAAATGAGTTCAAATGGAAGATAAAAATCGGTTGCTAAATGAATCCCAATTTGTTGAACGTTATTTATGAGACCCTGTTCTACTATTTGGTTTGATCTTGTACTCCAAAGAATTCCATACCTTGTACACAGTTTACCTTCAGCAAAATTGGATAGCAGCAATCGAAGAGCCTATGTATCGAGAAGAAACATATGAAATTCAATTAGATTGGCAATCTTAGCAGCCCTTATAGTATTTAAAACAATCCTCCAACATACTCGGCCAAAAGTATTCAGCCCTCCTCTTCATCCATCTTATGTTATGAGCTGATTGGTGGGCTCCACATATACCTCCATGCACCTCGCTCATCACCAACGCAGCTTCTTCGGCACCCAAACATCTTAAGAGCACCCCATCGACTGATCGATAATACAATTTTTCATCAAGTAGAATGTACTTAATAGTCTTGTACCGAAGCTTCTTGGAAACCGATCTTGATAGATCTTGTAAATACTGAACAATTTCCCATCTTCAATCATCGGCTTCCATACGGCTCTCAATATCGGCTATCTTAATTTCCACTCTACTGTTCAGCCGATACCCTGAAGCAGTCTGAGCAAGATCATTGGCCTCCGCATTTTGCTCTCTAGGAATATGATCCAATGTCACTATCTTGAAACCCTTTAACAATTGTTATTGGCCTTGCTGGATGGCAAGATCAACCTGAACACGAGGTTTTGTTCCTGCAAGCAATCGAAGAAACGAGCAAGAACAAGGAGTAGGCAAAACTGAATATCAATCACTCACAAGTTGGGGTTCACAATGGCTGTCCACAGGTGGCCGTTGAGCACAACTGCAGTACAGAATGTTTGTGCAAATGGCTAAACTTATCAAAGAAAACCCGCCAAACAAAGGGGGTGTGAGCAGGACTAAGTAGGAGAAACGTCAGGAGGGAATTTCGTCCAGCATGAATGGGTGGCTGAAATCCCCCACCTAACCTTTCCTAAATTAGCTACGTATTACATGGAAACAATCTTTCCAAAAGATAGGTGGCGCAGCACCCTTTATTGGCTTCCATAGATGGCACAATCCTTAATGGTTGTCATTCCTAGACAGAATCTTCTCCTTCATTCCTTAAAAGGATCACATAATTTAGCTCACGTACATGGGCTCGCGTTATTGGACCTTGAAACGTTTCTGGATTTGGGGTAGTGAGGAGTGACGTCGGTGCTGGTTCCGTTGTAGTAGCAGGTCCTGTGTAGGGGTTGATGTCCTCATCATCCTAAACAATGGATAGCTAGCCAAAGTTGGCCTTCCAAGGGTTACTAGCTCCGATTAAACAATATTCTTCATCTCAAGAGTTCAGGAGCCTTGCACAACATCTTTAGAATGTATCAGCTCATGAAATCATTAAGGCCAATAAAGAGATATTCCATCGGAAAGCTCCTCAGTTACAAGTTTATGCATCCGACTTAGGCAATGTGGAATCTGATGTAGAAGTTGGTTTGGTAGAATGGACCAAGAATAAGAAATCCATATCATATCCCTAGGTGAAGTGTATCAATAAAGAGGAGAGATATGACTTTGATGTCAACAGAATTGATAACATGTTTGATTTGATACTTCAAGAGAAGCAAATCGAGCTTCAGCCAAACCATGGATTACCATCAACCAAGGAACTTAAAAAGAAGAAATACTATAAATGGCATAATTCAATATCTCATCATACTAATGAGTGTAGAGTTTTCTTACAAAAATTACAAGTTTGAAGAAGAATCAGATTTGAAGATAAAAAGCCAATGAAGATCGATGGACATCCTTTTCCTATGAACATGGTGTTTCTAGGGTCTTCTAGGTATTAGGCTCATGAAGGAAGACATTGGGGAAAATCAAAAGTTACCTCATCAGACCTAGTCCAAAAATATTCCTAACGTCAAGATAATGAACATCGGGCCATGGCATATAAGGAGAAGTATAATCCGCATTGGGTTGCGGTGGCGCCGGAACCCAGCGCGAGCACACCGACGCCTAGGAGGTCTGCTTAGCTCCAGGGCAGGCCGGTCGGCTTCTCTCCATGGCTCGAGGTACGCACACCGAGGCCTATGGGTTTCAGTCGGCTCCAGCACGACGGTGCAGGCACGAGCATGCCAGTCAATTTGACCCTACAATTGGCAAGGAGGTGAGGCGAACGGGTCAGTCGGACAACGAACCGATACGAGCCCTCACTATCGGTTGGCTGCCGATAGGATCAAGTTAGTAATCGGCCACGTCTAGATAGCTCCTGCTATCGGCTGGTCGTCGATAGGAATCAGGGCGCTCTTCCATCGGATGATGATCCTATGTAGGTGTAGGCGGATGTGGACGAAGGATAGAATGACTTCGGATGTAGCGAAAGCGAGATCCTGATCCATCAGTCGTAGAACCGATAGAGACATCGGGGTTTATTCAGAGAAAACACAAGGCGTGCAGGATCCCTTGATGGAAGCTGTGACGGTCGTTCATCAACTAGAAAACTGATGAAGGCATATGCGAAGTGGCAAGGAATCGTATAAAAGGGACCGGCTGCAAAGCCGATGCTGCTCCGGATATGGCTGCACGAGATCTGTCGCCCACCATGACGACGTGGCTGGCACCAAATCTCGAAGATTGAACATAACCGAGATAGTATGAGAATGAGGCCAAAGGCGACGAGACGGTGGATGCCGGATCGGTTG
This sequence comes from Oryza coarctata, assembly GCA_030770085.1. Lineage (NCBI taxonomy): Eukaryota > Viridiplantae > Streptophyta > Magnoliopsida > Poales > Poaceae > Oryza > Oryza coarctata. Next base: position 9,006,130 of record CM061476.1, on the reverse strand, counting down.
TGTTGAAGTAAGAGCAGAGCGAACCCATCGGCTAACTAAGCTGATGAGAGAACGTCTCTTTGAAGACAGGCAAACATCGGCTGGAAAGCCGATGCGCTTGGCGTGGTGCTCAAAGGAAAGTCTCTGAAGACTCTGTGTGTATCGGCCAAGAAGCCGATACGCTGGGCGTGACACTCAATGTATAGATAACTCATCGACTAACACTCCGATGAAACAACCGTACTGAGACCTATAGGCCTAAAGCTCGTTCTACCGTCGGTGGCCTCGTAGGTCGAACATAACCGATGCAGCATGAGACCGACGATGGCGGAGAGAGCTTGATAGACCGATAGATACTGCATGGACATGATGCGATACATCCTATCGGCTTAAGAAGTCAAACCTAACCGATGCAGCCTTAGACATAACGAGACATATCGAGATAGTGACGGGACTTACCCCTTCGCCGTAGATCAGACTTAACCAATGCAGCCGCACGTCGAGAGCCAGACCCCACTGGTAAAAACTTAGATGAACTAGGGTAGGGATGCGCCGAGGTTGTATTGATCTAAGATTGATGATGATTTACATATTTCTAGGGGGTCTATATTTATACTTTGGGTTTACAGAGTCCGACACGTTTACAACAACCATCAGACGTTATTTTCTAACAAAGATAAAGGAAAATATCTCTAAGGAAGTTAACTAACTAACTAAATCTTCCTATCCATATACCTTGCTGTGAACCACAACTCCTCCTTAAACTCGGTCTTATCTAGATAATCTTCTATTCTGGGACCGAGTCTTTCCTTGCCTCAATCCGATCGACTTCTTCCCTATAGCAATCGAACACTTCTGTACTTCAGTCGATCGTCTTTCCAATCTATCACTAGGCTTTCTAAATTTTGACGTTAACAGGTTGTCAGTTATTTCAATATTGTTGGGATCAAGACATAAGGTTACCATCGATTGAATACTATCCTGAGTGCAAGAAGCTAAGGTCACAAAGTGTTGAGAAGAAGAGAACTTCATATAATTGACCATCTATTATGCGGGCATCGTTACATAGCCAATTTGGGCCAATTAATGAATACCACAATCAAAAGGTAGTTGACGACAAAGAGTTGCATGAACAATAGTATAATTCTAATTACTAGTAGTGTCGATCTAGAATCTTCATGAAGAATCAGAAGAGGAGGGCACAAGAATACGAAATAAAGAGTAACACAAGAAACAATGGTGGGACCATGAGGAAGACAATCAAAGCCAAAAGACTAAATGCGTGTGGCACATCAAACATAAGGATGATGATGTTGACACATAAGCTCCAACCAATATGGTGTTCTTCTTGCCTCTTGAATACAAAGTATTTTCATCTAATGAAGAAGATCAAGAAGAGGTTTTTGCCTAGTTGACGCTACAAGCCTGAAGAGTCTAAGCATCGGCACATGAAACTATTATACATCAAAGAGTATGTAGATGGAAAGCCGATGATGAAGATGCTAGTTCATGGAGGCATAGCTATCACCCTTGTGCTAGATGCCACATCACAATCTGGGGAAGATTGTCGAAGATCTGATCAAAACAAATATTGTGTTTAAAGACTTCTGTGAGAATTCATCAGAAACGAAGGCTGTGCTGAATGTGGATTTAATAGTTGGAAACAAGACATTGCCCACTATGTTCTTCATTATTGATGACAACGGATCACATAGTTTACTCCTTGGTAGGGACTAGATTCACGCCAACTATTGTATTCTTTCCAAAATGTATCAAAGCCTCATATAGTGGCAAGGAGACCAAGTTTAAGTGATTCTAGCCGATCAGTTGACCAACATTGCGATAACCGATTTGCCAACCTAAGAAAGTTGATGGGGTTGATAGCCTGTCTAGGAAGATATGGAATAGAGATTTCCCTGATTTAACTAGCAAGGGAATAAAGTCAATCTACCAAGTTGACTCAGAACTATTGCTCTAATGGGCACCATTGAAAATTTTAAAGGAAAATTAGGGCAAGGATTTACATCGGCCAACGATTTGGAAGTTCATATAGGACTAGGACATAGGCCAATGCCAACATATATCAATAAAAATTTATGTATCAAGTTCCGAGAAGAGTTGATAAAATTGCTTAAGGAATTTTGAGAATCTTTTGCATGGGATTATCATGAGATAACCAGTTTAAGTCAATCAATTGTTGAACATTGGCTTTCTATCAAACTTTATATGATGCAATCAAGGTGGAAATCATATCTATACGATGCAAATTTCATTAGGTTGTGCCTATATGCTGAGTGGACATCCAACATTGTCCTAGTAGAGAAAAAGAATGGAGAGCTAAGGATATGTATTGGCTTTTGGGATTTGAACAAGGCTATCCCTATGGATGAGTATCCGATGCAAATGGCATATTTGTTAATTGATGTGTCATTGGATCACAAGATCATTAGCTTCATGGAAGGTAATGTAGATTACAACCAAATATTCATGGCGAAGGAAGATATTTCTAAGATAGCGTTCAGATGTCCTTGAGCTATCGGTTTGTAGGAGTGGGTAGTCATGACCTTCAGATTAAAGAGTGTCGGTGAGACTTATCAAAGAGCCATGAATTGTATATTTCTTGATCTCATCGACCTACAAGTGGAGATATACATTGATGACGTGGTGGTTAAATTCAAGAATGTTGAGGATCGTATAACCGATCAGCGAAGAGTACTAGAGTGGGCGAAGAAATATGGACTTAGAAGAATCCTCATAAGTGTGAATTTGGCGTATCGACTAGACAATTCTTGGGTTTTATAGTGCATCAAAGGGGAATCGATGCTAGTCATCGAAGCATCAAGACTATCCAGAGCATCGAGCCACTAGTCAACAAAACCTAGTTACAATCCTTGATCAGCAAGCTTAACTTTGTGAGGAGATTGATTTCAAATCTATCTGGAAGGATTGAATCCTTAACACCATTGCTAATAGTTAGTGTGGGGTGTTGAACAGCAAAAAGATTTTGATCAAATCAAAGATTATCTGAATTATCCACCAATATTGATTCTACCATAAAGGGGGTGTCGTTCAAGTTATATCTGTCAACCGATGAGAAGTCCATCGGGTCAGTGCTAATACAAGAATTTGAAGGAAAAGAATGAGTGGTATGTTATTTGAGTCAATGACTTCTAGATATTGAGACAAGATATCCTGTAGTGGAAAAATTATGTATGTGCTTATATTTTTCATGTACCAAGTTGAAGCATTATCTCCTATCGGCTGAATACACATTGGTTTGTAAAGTCGATGTGGTTAAGTATATGTTATCTGCTCCAGTCTTAAAACGATGAATGGGTAAATGGATATTTGCTTTGGTGGAGTTTGATTTAAGGTAAAAATCAACTAAGGCAATTAAAGGGTAAGCTGTAGCCGATTTTATCGTACAACATAGAGGGAACCATGAAGATTTTGTGGAGCCAATTCCATGTACTTTATTTTTTAACAGATCGGTTTGCAATCATGGATCTGGTATCAACTTAGTAATTATATCACTTCGAGGGGCAAGCTTTGAGTTATCTTTTACAATCAAACCTTACCGAACTAGTAATCAGGTAGAGCATGAAGCAATACTCAAAAGTCTTCAACTGTTAAGAGAAATCGGAGCTGATACGATAAAGATCATCGGAGATTTTTTATTGGTAATCAAACAACTATCAGGGGAGTATGAGTGTAAGAATGATGTCTTGAGATTATATTATGAGATATGCCAACATTTATTAAAGGATTTCAAGATTGTGTCATTGGATCATATTCCTAGAGAGAGGATTTTACAAGCCAATAATCTTGCTCAAATCGCTTCGGGATATCGGCTGGATAGGAAGATGGAAGCTGAAATAGCCAATATTGATGATCGTATTGCGGCTAATGATTAAAGATGAGAGATTGTCCTATATTTATGAAATAGGTCTACAAAATATGTCTACAATCGGCTTCTAGGAAACTTCGGTATAAGTCTACAAAATATGTATTTCTGAATGAAGACTTGTATTATCGAGCTATTGATGGAGTTTTGTTAAGATTCTTGTGAATAGAAGTGGCTACAATAGTTATGAGCAAAGTACACAAAGGCATATGTGGAGCCCATCAGTCGGCTAAGAAGATGAGGTGGCTAATGAGAAGAACTAGGTATTTTTTGCTAACAATGCTAGAGGATTGCTTCAAATACTACAAAAGATGCCAACTCTATTAAAAGTTTTGGAATGTGCAACAAGCCCCAGCATCTGCTATAAACCAATCATCAATCCATGGCCATTCGGAGATTCGGGAATCAATATGTTCGACCAGATTTATCCTTCATTGAGCAAAGGGCATAAGTTCATATTGGCAGCGATAGATTATTTTACAAAGTGGGTAGAGGATATCCCTTTAAAGAAAGTTATATCTAAGGACACGATTGAGTTCATAGAGTAACACATTATCTATTGATTTGATATTTCATAGATGATTACCTTCAATTAGAGTTCTATTTTCATGTCCGATGAGTTTCAACAGTTTGCTGCCACTATGGGGATTAAGTTATTGAATTTATCACCATACTATGCTAAAGCTCATGGTCAAACTGAAGCTTCCAACAAGAGTTTAATCAAGTTGATTAAGCACAAGATTGATGAACAGCAGCGGAGGTGACACTTACATTAGCTGATGACATGCCATGGATCTACCAGAGTAGGTATTAGCTAGTATATGGGCATGAAGTGGTTTTGCCATGGGAAGTTAATATCAGCTCTAGGAGGGTGTCCTTACAGTATCAACTTACAGCCGACGACTATTAAACCTAATGGCAGATGAACATGATTTGTCTTAGAATCGGCTAAGGGCACTTAGGAAGATTAAGAAAAATAAAGCCAAGATTGCAAGGCATTATAACAAAAAGGTGATGAATAAATATGTTTCTAAAGGAGATCTCATTTGGAAATTGATTTTGCCAATTGGGTCTAAAGACAATAAGTTTGGGAAATGATCACCTTATCAGATCAATCACTATGTGCCTAGTAATGCTTGTGTACTAGAAAGTCTTGAAGGGGAGAAGTTTGCCAAAGCGTTCAACAAAAAGTATCGAAAGTATTATCCTACCATTTGGGTAGACGTCTAAATCGGCTAAGTATGGCGAGTTTCTAATTCTCTTCGAGATAAAAACTAGTAGTGTTTTATTGGATGATGGTAGTCAATGCCAGATGGGATTGTTTACCTAAATCGGCTAAGTGCAGCAGATTTCTATTATTTCTTCAAAGACAAATGTTGATATGGTTATATCGGCTGTAAATAACTGATATCATTGGATATCGCATTTAGGAATACAAGTAAAAAATCAAAAGAGTCAATCAAACTATATTATAGGCAATCAACGTTTTGATTTGTCATCTTGTATTTTCAACACTAAAGTTTTATAGAAATTTCTTGATTGCCTTCAATGACGCGTAGACAGATTTTGTCTATTTTATCGATGGTTTACAATTTCTTGTGTCGACAAGCTGCTTGACATACTTTTTCTGCTACTTTGGCCTCTTGATATTAGATTGATTATGGCAAGCCTATAAGGTGGGATTCTATGACTTCAATGTCATGGCACACCTTATTGAGTTCGGCTATCAAATCGGCTTCTTGTTTCTTCAGTTTGGGTATCATGTGAATTAGCTATCATTTCATCAAGTTCTTTATTCTTAGTCTGGATGGATAGCCGATCATTTTGAACTAAGTCTCTTTGTTCGGCACCATCGGCTATACGTCGCCTAGTCATGATCAACTGGATATTTTGGAATTCCAAATAAGCAGCAAATGTTAGTATGTCGGTGAGTTCTTCGAGCAGAAAATGTTCAATCTCAACAACTCTTCCTTGGACCGGTCTACAGTCTTCCACCAGTGAATTGATTGGAATGTTGAGCCGATGCATCATATCCGGTTTACTCACCTACATTGGCTAGTAGAAATGGTTGATCGCTGCACTAGTAGTTGTGTCCTCTGATGAGGACATCAACACCAACGATACATCCTTGCCGACACCAGTACCTATTGCTGGTCCTATTACTCGTGCCCATGCTCAAAAACTTAATCATCAAGTGAGTGCCCTCTTGAGCTCTTATCCACCCTGTTTAGATCTTGGAGACACGTGCACTCTTGCTTTGATTAGGAATCAAGGAGAAGACCGAAAGGGAAAAGGACTCGCGTAGGCTGGATTCGGACTGCAGCACACCTCCAACTTGCGACGGTCGCCACGGTTGCATACGGAGTTGGATTTGAGTGATTCTGAACTTGTTGGAAAGCTAATCAAGTCTACTTTCATATGGATCTGGCCTCATGTTCACATCTTTTCAGAAGCAGCGGTAATCGTTAAATCATCATTGAGAGGTTTTTCTGTCCAGTGTGCTGCACCACCCTAATTTAGCCCAATGGGCTGTGTATTGTTTAGAGTCCAATAAGGACGCGTCCTAGGGTTGGAGCATGACCCAAACACTCCTTTGGTCATCCTCCCCATGTTATATACCCCTTAGCCACCATCAAGAACACTTGGGTTTTGTTTAGATCAAGTTTAGCCTTCGCTACTTGCCTGTAGGCGCACGTGTTGGATCAGCCGCCCGTCGCCTTGTCTTCGAAACCCCACTCTTGATTAAGATTCAGTTTGAAACCTTCAATTTCATCTTGCAATTTAGTGCTTGTTTTCTTGTTCTTGCTAGTACTTCGGTTGCTTGCAGGATGGGAGCCCTAGGGGCTGGTTGTCGCACTCCACAAGATTGTGACGGCCATTGGAAGTGGTGTATTGGTCGCTAAGGCGCGGTTTTGGAAGGCTGTAGTCGGGCCGAGAATGTCATCTCTATCCACCAATCGAGTTATCCCACGCCTCTCATCAAAAGATCGTACAAAAAAAAACCTAGCGGGTTCATATCATCTTCATCCATCCCCAAGTATTTATCGATGTCGAAGGGGAATAAATCAGCTAGTGACTACACATTAAAATCGGTAAATAGGAGAACCTTGAGCCAAGGCAGGAGTAAAACACATGGGGTGAATATACGTAAGACACAACAAGAGTAGCATGGACAGAAAAACATCGGTATCGACTTGGTGAGAGCTAGTTTCGGGAGCACGGCTGATAACCGATGTGGAGGTAATGCGGACTACTTGAGTATTTTTCGTTTGGGGATCGACTATTGTTGAAGATGTTATAACTTATGGAACAACCATTGGCTCAGTACTTGTAGTAGTCTCTAGCAGCTAGATTTCAACAACCGATGGTTCAAGTAGCAGAGTGAAGATATTAGGAGAAGAATGAACATGATGTTGAAGTAGGAGGAGGTCTTTAGGAAATCGGTACCATGATTGTGACATCGGCGTTGGATTTTTGTTTCTTGCAAGCCATCCAAGTAGCTAGCTTCTTGCGTTTGGTCCCTAATGGTCATGATACTTGAAGCAGAACTGATGGAGATGGAGCACCATATCCAAGGTGGCTCTTGGTTGATGAAGGTTGATACATAATCAGTCGGCTACTTGCGCTTGTTGTAGGTGCTTCCTTATCACCAGCATGTAGGGTCATAGAGATTAAATAATGCATTCAAGATAAAATGCTGTATGGGAAAGAAAGTATGGAGAAGAATTACCTCTTCATCAGATTCGACATAGTCAGGATTAAGTCGCAAGCAATAGTATTCAGCAGATGAACTGAACAAATATATTCTCTACTCTAACCACCATCGAGCGAAGAGTCTTGTGTTGGATATACCTGGCTTGAAGGTGGTGATCGTGCCCAAGGATAAAGATCCAGCTATCATCCTTAGCCGATTATACTCCAAGCCATTATTTACATCTCCTTGAACTTGGAGCTTGCTGATGAAGAATAAGCCGATTGGGAGCTGGCCAAAACCCAACTAATGAGTGATGATGGATGGATGAGAAAACTCATATGATGGATGTTGGATCGGCCCAATGAGAATCCAATTAGCATGAGATTGTGAGTTATGGCTAACATGAATATTGTCTTTGATTCTTCATCGGCTAGGGCATTGATAGTGTGAAATCTAAAGGCATTTGAAATGATCAAGTGTTCTCATACGCAAACGAGAGGGAGATGTCCTTTGTAAAGCCATAGTAAAAATATTTGAACCACCGATGCGACTTCATCCAGTGAGATACATTGGCATCAGCTGACTTCACTTTCCTCTAAATGATCGGTCGAAAAATTCAAAGAGGAGAAAGAGGTCCTAGAGATGACTTTGAAAGAGTAGATGTTTAACCATAGTTGTATGAACCATTAGAAACCGCCAATGTAACCGACTAGTTGGCTAGCCGATAGCTTATCCGCCACTTGATGGAGCAGTTGATAGGTGCCTCCAAGGAGATACTGCCCTAATGGGATTTGGTGTCGATCAACCAAGCACTCCACTAAGCAATGCATATTAGTAGTCAGACCAAAGGTTGAACCACCAAAGATGAACTGCTCCAACCACAGATTCAAGAATGCAATATGCTGTTGGTCATCAACTGGTCTAGAAAGTCTTATTGTGCACAGATATATATTTAGTCCACCCTCCGATATTTTTGGTGTTTAACCGATGAATGGGTTTGAATCAGAGGATGGATGGATTTAAGTAATGTATTGTGTTGAGGCAAATAAACATGATGCATCCATTAAAGTGGAAGTTATTGACCCGTGTCCAAACACAAAAGTGCTGAGGGCATCTAACCAGAAGTAAGAGGCCGATGAAAGCAAAGCATCATTCTTTTCCATATCAGATAGGGATAGGTTGATATAATAGCCAATTTCCAAGTCATCCCTAATTCAATTTTTGGAAGCCGATACTATAAAGTACCAATTCCTCCATCCCGAAAGACTATTAGGCCAAGATCTAAAGTTGTTGGTCTAATCACCGATTGCCATGGGTTAGTTTTTATAGGGGATCCATTATGTTTCAGAATTGATAATGTATGGATTCTCACTATCCATGGGGTCTAAATAAAAGAAACATGGGTGGTCAATAACTAGAATTGTGATCTATCCTTTGAGACTCTATAGTAAACAAGAACCTGATGAAGAACAGATGAAAAGGTGGGATGGACCAAATATATCTAGAATGTAGAGTAGAGGAACGGATAGAAGAAGATGATCGCGTGAGGAAGAAGAAGATTATTGGTGGTCAATGGAGCAATCTACAAAGGTTTGCCTTCGGTTGCTGGAGCTCGTTGAGGTTTTGGGGGCTCTGGAGATGACGGGGCGTGAAGAAAAAGGATGAAGAGGCAGAATGCTTTATAGCAGCATGATGACCTAGCAGGAATCTAGGCTAATTAGCTACTATTTGTGGGTTTAAAGGGCTGTTTTGGTTTGCAAAGAATTTCAACGGTTCAAAATATCGAAGTCTATTAACGAACTCCAGAATTAGGGGGAATGTGTTGACGCCAGAATTTGGTCAGCCTGTAGATGGGATTGGATGATGAGGGGAAGACCGATCGACTCGTAGAGGGAAGCCAATTGACATGGTAAGAAAGATGATTGGACGGGTTGAGGACAGATTCGATTTAGTTGAAGAATGAAGGTTATCTAGATGGGACCAAGTCTAAGGAAGAGATGTGAGAATCACGAAAGGGTGCTTTATCTATATAGAATATATTATGTAAGCTAGGCAAGTTTAGTTAGCTTTATAGCTATTTATAGATTAGTTTCCTTATATATGTTTTGGAAATATTGTCCAAGCGTAGTCTATAACCGCATTGGACTCTTGTAAATATGGGCTATAAATATGGACCCCTTGGAACCTATTGATATCATCATCCAAATCATATACAATACAATCTCGACGCATCGTAACCCTAACTTATCTAGGTTTTTCTTGGTAGGTTATGACTCTCGACACATCGCTGTATTGGTTAAGTTCGATCTCTAATGAAGAGGTAAGTCTCATCATTAACATGATTCATTTTTCTCTGTTTAAGACTGTATCAGTTAGGTTCAAGCTCTTATTCTGACCAGGTGTACTGCATCATATTCGTATGAGGCTCGTCGGTACATGCTCCTACGAGATCAGTGGCAATGGATTAAGTTATTGGTCTGATGGGTATTCGTGTGGCGTTTTGTTGAATTGAGTAGCCAATGTACCATGTGCCTCATATATGCTTGGCGTATCGTCTAATAATTAATCCGCTAGCGATCGATCTAGTCACGTCAGATATAGACTGATATTGTCTTGGTTATGTCAGATCTATTAGGTTCGTGTCTGACAGGGCTAGCATCGAAATCTAGAGGATTTCATTCCCCATCGGCTCTGATAGCCGATTAGGTTAGATATAGGCCTACGTCGAACATTCGGCTGATAAGCAACCAAAGAACTTATCCATTTCTTTCTCGTCTTTACATCTGATCTGTCTCCGTCATTTCTGTGTCATTAGCCTTTGCCTCATACTATCTTGGTTTGGTCCAACCTATTAAGGTTGGTACTAATTGTGCCATTACAGCGGTCACTGGTCCTCGTGACTTCGTGGGGGATCGGTTCCCACTCTGCTCTTTCGTTGCCTACCAGATGCGAAGCGTCATCAACACTTTGGAGGATAAGTCATTTTATTTAACTCCACGCATCTACCACATATGCGTTCATTTGCTTTTTAGCTGACACTCGAGCACTAACTTCCTATCAGCACTGGGCCGATAGGGTGAGCCATATCGGCTTATCGGCCAATTGGCTTGTGGATCTTCTCCTATATCTCTTTGTCAATTGCAAGGTTAAATTGACTCGCACACCCTTGAACCTCAAAGACCAATGATTTTCACTAGACCTAAGTAGATCTCTTAGGCCTTTGGCATTACCAAGGCACCGTACTCACCAACACGTTCATGACTTCACTCGGTCCGATCGTCCTCCGCGAGATTCATCAACCAACACTTCCCCAGCTTGTGTATGTCGCATACGGCATAAGACTAATAGCTACACCCTTATCAACCAGCATTTTCATCATTGGCTTTCCATCTACATGCCCTTTGATATATAATGCCTTCATATGTCGATGATTGGATTCTATAGGTTTGTTGAATATAGCTTGATTGGGCTGCAATGTCAACCAAGTAGAAACTTCTTCTTGGTCCTTCTCATCGAATGAAAAGGCTTTATACACTAGAGGCAAGAAGAACACCATGTTGGTTAGAGCCAATGTGTTAACACTATCATCTTTACATTTGACATGCCATACGCATTTATTCTTTTGGCCCCAATAGGCTTCCTCATGGTCCTGCCATTCCTCCTTTGCTGCTCCTTATGCCACAATTGTTATACCCTCCTCTTCTAATTCCTTGTGAAGATTTCAGATGGACACCACTAGGTTTTAGGATTGTGTTGTTCTTCATGCAATTCCCTATCATCAGCTACTTCTTGATTGTGGTCTTCATTAATTGGCCCCAATCGGCTATGTACGGATAGCCCATTATGTGAAGACTTTTACTATTTAGCATGTTGTGACCTTGGCTTGTTGCACTCAGGACGGTCTTCAATCGATGGCCACCTCATATCCTGATCCCATCAATATTGAAAGAATGGAGAGCACTTATGTGGATTATATATCTCCATATGCGCCATGGGCCCACCTTTCTTTTCTTGATGCCTGGAATACTTCTTAACCAAATCCGATGAAGTGACTTTTGATTTCCCTCAATGTCTTCCTTCATCGGCCAAATCTCTTGAGGATCCCACAAACACCATCTTCACAAGAAAAGGATGGCCATCAATCTTCATCGGCATCTTGTCCTTGAACTTGATTCTCTCTTGTTCGATAGCTGATTACAAATGTTGCCAAAAAATGTTGCACTCATTGGTATGATGTCAAATTAAGTTATGCCACTTGTAGTATTTCTACCTTTTCATTTCTTTGGTAGACAGAATTACATGGTTTGGCGACAGATGAATCTGCTTCTCTTGAAGTAGCAGATCGAAGATCTTATCAACTTTATTGATGTCAACGTTATATCTTTCCTCTTTGTTGATACTCTTCACCCACAGACATGATATGAACTTCCTATTCCTGGTCCACTCAACCAATCCAACTTCTACATTGAATTCCTCATTATGTGAGTCCAACAGGGGTAAACTTGCAACTAAGCAGCCTTCCAATGAAATCTCTCTTTCTTAGCTTCATGGAATCGGCTTTCATAAGCCGATACCTTATGTAACAGATGTGCTAGGCTCTCGAATTCATAGGATGAAAAGTGTTCTCTGATTAGAGCCAGAAAACCTTGGAAGGCTAACTTCATCCAGCTATCCATTGATCAAGATTAGACTGTAATATCGGCTTTTGATGTCCTAAATTCGTTGGATGTATTTCGGCATTGACTCATCAAGTCTCTATCTAACCAATGTCAGATCTGTCAGCTTCATCTCGTGAATTTCAGCAAATAAGTATTTGTGGAATTGCTTCTCTAGATCGGCTCATGCCTGAATTGAGTTTAATGGTAACGAGGAAAACCATGTGAAAGCCGATCCAAATAGAGACAGCAGAAAGAAATGAACTATTAGAGATTCTTCAGCCGATGCCTCCCCACACTAGTCTAAGAATCGACTAATATACTTTACTATAGATATATTGTCCCGCCCTAAAAATTTGGAGCAATCTAGTATTTGTATCAGTGCGGCAGTGAAACTCTATCGAACCACTCCGAATAAGGTTGTTGATACATAAAAGTTTGCTACTTGGGCTTGATACCAAATTGTTCCTTGACCACCTCTGCAACCCTGGCTGACCTACCCTCCTCCTTTAGGATCTCTCTCTATTATTGTTGAGGCAGAGTTGCTACCCGATATTGTATGGGATATTCTCCAAGGTGATTGCTTCAATTGAGATTTCCAACTGGATAGTCTTGCCAATATCCTCTAAAGTAAGTAGTCCGATGATATACTAGAAGAATATCATCCTGTTGCTCCCTAATCCAACCCTGTGCTGGTGGAAATAGATTTGTAGATACATCTCTCTGGTTCCATAAGTTATATGAGGTAGCTCCTTCTTCATCGATAAATACATAGGACCTTGATCAGGTTATCCAACAATAGATCTATCCACCGTATTCTTGATTAGATTGTGTAAAGTGTTTACTAATACTCCTGACTGGTTGATGAGTGCATTGGTGAACTGCTTCATTGACCATCTCCTGCAACGGCTTGAAAGGACTCATAGGTGGCGATTGGCTCGATTCTCCCATCAAAACAAGCTTTGGCATCTGTGACTTCTAAATCGACCCTTGTCTAGTCATGGATCTTCTAAAAGTTAGATATGTTTTGCTCTATTTGTTGGCTCTGTTCCTCAGTAAAAACCTCCCATGCTAATATCTTTTCCTGCCAAAGTGTTGAAGTTAAATGTCCAACTAGGTGTGCCAAAGAGCATGCCATGCGCCAAATTTCATGGGGGTCAATCGGACTGGGTGAAGACGTGAGCAAGCCAGTGAAGGTCCAATCGGGGGCAGATAATGCCTTGGTCATGCGAAGCCCTAGGAATTCTGTTTCACTCGAGCGCAGGTCCTTAATCTTTGAGGTTTGAAGTTGTGCCAGTCGGTTTGAGGTTTGTCGAGAAGAAGGTAGCGCTTAAGCATCGGCTAAAAAGCTTGAAGGCGCAACAAATAAAGGCATGCAATAAATTAATAGACTTATTGGCCAGAGAGCCGATGACACTCAAAATATGGTAGGTGATGAAAGCAAGGAGCAGGATGATGAGGACATCGCCCCATCAGATACAGTTCCTATTAGTGCCTCGACACCAAATTCTTTAGAAGGTCCACTGACTGAGGTGCATTCGTTCCTTATGTTACATACTAATATTCATGAGGATGGGATGCTACTAAAGTCTTGTGATGTCTTATTGCTTAGGAACATGGGACCAGCACAATTCACAGCCAACGAGCTATGGTTTACGCAAGGCACAAGAGCTACTTCAAGTCCTGATATAGCACTTACATTGAGCCAACCGCTGCCTATGCCAACGTCAAGCTTCACGCCAAGTTTACGCTCAAGCAATAAACGTTTACATGCACAAGACTGAGAGTTCACATGACAGGTACTTCAACTTCATGTAGAAATCTGCACCAACCTGTGACGTTACATGCTGCATACCATGGCTGGAAAGCCTTTCAAGTCTACTTTGTAACCTAACAAACAGAGCGTCATTTGGACTTCTCAATAAAGAGTTATGGTTGATTTACTGAAGGCTGCACAGAAGCTGAAAAGACCCTCGAGAACTTCAGGTGACTTTAGGGAAGCTGAATCATTTGGTCTTCCACGTCCACACCTGGTGACCTGCGTCCATAGCCTTCTAGGAGACTTGTTTTCTACTATAAATATCACCTATGTATAGCTACAAAACTTGGGTTGTGCTTAGATTGCATCTGCACACTTGTTTGTGAGATTTCGCCTCTGTACCAGACCGACTAGGCTGCTACTGATAAGGCTGAAGTGCCCGATCTTTCAGTGAGACGGATAAATTCGATTTGTGGAGGAGGTGACTCTCGCGATCCAACTAGGAACGAATAGGTCGTGGCACCTTAGCAATCACTGAATCAACTCCAATCGGTTATTGACCTTGCTGGATGGCAAGATCAACCTGAACACGAGGTTCTATTCCCTGCAAGCAATCGAAGAAACGAGCAAGAACAAGGAGTAGGCAAAACTGAATATCAATCACTCACAAGTTGGGGTTCACAATGGCTGTCCACAGGTGGCCGTTGAGCACAACTGTAGTACAAAATGTTTGCGCAAATGGCTAAACTTATCAAAGAAAACCTGCCAAACAAAGGGGGCGTGAGCAGGACTAAATAGGAGAAAGGTGGGGAGGGAATTTCGTCCAGCATGAATGGGTGGCTAAAATCCCCCACCTAACATTTCCTAAATTAGCTATGTATTACATGGAAACAATCTTTCCAAAAGATAGCTGGTGCAGCACCCTTTATTGGCTTCCATAGATGGCACAATCCTTAATGGTTGTCATTCCTAGACAGAATCTTCTCCTTCATTCCTTAAAAGGATCACATAATTCAGGTCTCGTGCACAGGCTCGCATTATTGGACCTTGAAACGTTTCTGGATTTGGGGTACTGGGGAGTGACGTCGGTGCTGGTTCCGTTGTAATAGCAGGTCCTGTGTAGGGGTTGATGTCCTCATCAGCTACTTTGGTTTGTGAGACCCCAAATTGCAATTTTAGATTGCCTTTGCGAGTTCTTGCAAGTGTTCTCGAATAGCTTGCAGGGATTAGCCTTCTTGGCGAGGTCATCCGGGATTCATGCTCGGTTGATAACCATCGGAGCAATGGTGTTGTGATTGCAAGGGAGTCGATCTACTCGTTTGGAGTCCTTGGATCATCTACGTCGTGATCTCCACAATTCGACTTATCAACTACCTACCGGAAGATCGGGACTCAGTATCCACTATCTGGTATCAGATTTTCAGGTTGACTGCTAGGTATTATTCCATCTTTCCCTTTAGTTTTATATTGTGTTCATCACCAACAATCCACAAAAAGCCAAAAACAAAACAGTCCACTTATTTTCCGCTGTTCTATAACCACTTTGTGCCTTTGCAATACTGTTTTTAGTTTTGCGTTGTTGAATTTATATCCGTTGTTGAGTTTTTGTTGCTGGTCTAGAATCGTGTTCTTGGTTTTAGTTGAATTGCCCGTGCGTTGTTTTTGTGCTGTTCTCCCATTTCTACAACTCCCAACTACAGATCGAGCCATCACACTACTCGATTTGCCCCACAAGCCGCCTTGAGTTTACTCTCGCCACGCTCAGCCCTAGATAGGTTGCAAGCCGCCTTGTATCACTAGCCCTGCTACTGATGCCCTCCTTGTTCATCTAGTAAATCCTATTACTGCTTTCTCTTCATTGCCTAGTTTATGCAATTCTCTGAGAAACTTTGCCAAGGTTATTTTTACCTTGTTCCTGTGTTGCAGTACCACACCTTGTGTTTGCCTTTGTGTTTTGTGTTTTAGTTTATAGAGAAGAGGTCAAGAGAAAGAGAAGTTTTTTTTTCCAAAAGAATCAGTTGCACTCACTACAAAAAGAGAGCTTCCAAGAGCTCTAGTTGGTAATATGAAAAAAAAGAGAAGAAAAAAAGTGACAATAAAAGAGGTTAAAAAAGGGGGAGAAATAGAGTGCTGAAAAAAAACAGAGAGGTTCAAAAAAAACAAAAGAAAAGAAAGAAGAAAACAAGAAGGAATCTATTCATTCGGTGCTTGGTCCTTTCTTTTATCTTGTTGTCCTAGGTCTAGGGACATGTTAAGGACTAGCAACTGTGACTTGTGCTTTGGATATCTTTTCAGCTTTGCAACTCTATTCATGGTATTTGCTAACCCTTGCTACATATTGAGCCTTTCAAGCTCCACCTTTCTTTGTCTGGATAGATTTTTCCTTGCAATCTGCCCACGCTCGAAGATTTATCACAAACCAGCCACCGGTTGACCGCCCTGCTGCATTGGTAAGAGGGCTTGCAAGCACGTGGTAAGGTGCTTGAGTGTGTGTGATTCCACTTCAACTGAACGCATAGTTGATAGGGTTACTACCTTGTTATTGTTCTTTGTTCACTAATCATGTCAGGTCCTGCTGCTCCTAATGATTTTAGCGATTGCGTGTCGAGGGATGAACTCAACAATATTCTGCAAGAACAGCACAGGGAGCAATTGCAGCTCCTTGAGAACATTCAGACTAGCATTGCAAACCTTACAACTCGTGTTGCCAATCTAGAGCAGCCGCCTGAAGAGTCCATACATAGAGATGATGATGATGATGATGCTAGTAATGCTGGACATGATGGCAATGGAAACAATGGTGGACATGACCAACAATGACACCGCCACCACCGTCGAGGTATGGGAGGTAACAATGGTCAAGCTATCCATATTCTAAGGTTAAGTTTGTTATCCCTTCTTTTGATGGATCATATAATGGAGATGCTTATCTTGATTGGGAGATGATTGTTGAGCAAAAATTTAACACCCATATGGTTCCAGAAATTCATAGAGTTCGTCTTGCTACTTGTGAGTTTATCGGATATTCTATTTTGTGGTGGAATGAACTTGTTAATTCTGGTTTGGAACCTAATACTTGGGATAGATTAAAATGAGCTATGTGTGGTAGATTCCTTCCTACAACATATAAACGTGATTTGAAAAAAAAAATTGCAGCGACTATATCAAGGAAATAAATCTGTCCAAGAATATTATCAAGAGATGCAAATCACCATGCTTCATTGTGCTGTACAAGAACGTGATGAGGATAGAATGATTCAATTCCATTCAGGTTTACGCCGAGAAATTTAGGACATTGTTGATTATAAGGATTATAATACAACCAATCGATTGCTCCATCTTGCTTTATTGGCTAAAAAAGAATTGCAGGGTCGCCAACAAGCTGCAAGGAATACTTTTGGGACTTCTTCGACACCACGATCCACTTTGGGGCAAGCCAAAACTGCCCCATTCTTAGATCGGACACATGCACCAATCCCATCTTCATCACCACGTGCACCAGAGGTGAGTAAATCTCCAGTTTTGCAGGCACCAGCCAAGTCTTCCTCTTTGGTCACTTCCACGGGACGTAAGAAAACCATTGAGTGTCACCGTTGCCATGGCTTGGGACATGTCATGAAGGACTGCCCAAGTCAGTGAACATTGCAACCGATGATGGTGGGTATATTAGTGCTAGTGATGCTGAGGATGAAGTTGCACTCGCTACTAATGTTGCAACTCTTGATATTGATGAGCACATGGATGAAATGGGAGACGAAGTTTTGGGTACCGCTGCCACTGCGAATTATAGAACCATTATTGTGCAGTGTGTTTTGAGTGCTCAAATCAAGCAAGAAGAGATCCTTCAATGCCACAATTTATTTCAGATGTTTCTCATTGTGCATGATTACCGTGTTCGTGTCATAATTGATAGTGGAAGTTGCAACAATTTGGTAAGTTCAGATTTGGTCAAGAAGCTTGGCTTGACCACACGAGCACACCCTCATCCCTACAATGTTCAGTGATTCAACAATTGTGGTAAGGTGAAGGTGACACAATCAGCTAGGGTACATTTTTCCATTGGTTCCTATCATGATCATGCTGATTTTGATGTTGTGCCAATGCAAGTATGTTCTCTTTTGTTAGGACGTCCTTGGGAGTTTGATACAGATGCTACGCACCATGGTAGAACTAACACATATATTCTAATCCACAAGGGGAAGAAGATCATTTTGCTGCCATTAACCCCTGCTGAAATTGTGCAATATGATCAAGAACTTGCTGAAAATGAGAAAAAACGAGCTTTAGAATCTGCAAATCAGCAGGTACTCACACAGTGTACCCACCAAGGATAGTGAAAACCACACATAATTCTACTTCCTCGGGAATAAAGCTAAAGGGTGGTGTTATGCTTGCCACAAAATCAAACCTTGCTAAACTTTCAGATCATGACTCTTTGTGTTATGCATTGTTATGCAAAGAAGTTTTATTTTCACTTGATGATATTCCCTCCTCTTTGCCCCCTATTGTTACTGACCTTTTGCAGGAATATAAAGATGTGTTTCCAGCTGAGGTTCCCCCAGGGCTGCCACCCTTGCGAGGAATCGAGCACCAAATTGATTTGATCCCAGGAGCAACTTTGCCAAACCGTGCTGCTTATCGGACCAATCCGGATGAGGCGAAGGAAATTTAGTGACAAGTCCAAGACCTTTTGGATCGCGGGTATGTTCAAGAAAGCCTTAGTCCTTATGCTGTTCCTGTTCTTTTGGTCCCAAAGAAAGATGGTACTTGGCGCATGTGTGTTGATTGTCGAGCTATTAACAATATCACCATACAGTATCATCATCCTATTCCTAGATTGGACGATATGTTTGACGATTAAGTGGTTCTATTGTTTTCACCAAAATTGATTTGCACTTAGGTTACCACCAAATTAGAATGAAGTTGGGAGACGAATGAAAAACAGCTTTCAAAACTAAATTTGGCTTGTATGAATGGTTGGTGATGCCTTTTGGTTTAACCAATGCGCCTAGCACTTTCATGCGCTTGATGAATGAGGTTTTACGAGCTTTCATTGGCAAATTTGTAGTTATATACTTTGATGATATCTTGATTTTTAGTACATCTTTTGAGAATCACATGGAACACTTACGTGCTATTTTTGCTGCCTTACGCGATGCATGTTTATTTGGTAACCTTGACAAGTGCACATTTTGCACCGATCGTGTCTCTTTTCTTGGATATGTTGTAACTCCACAAGGCATCGAAGTGGATGAAGCAAAAATTAAAGCCATCAAGAGCTGGCCAATCCCTCAAACTATCACACAAGTCAGGAGTTTTCTTGGTCTTGCAGGGTTTTATCACCGCTTTGTGAAGGATTTCAGCACCATTGCTGCCCCACTTAATGAGTTGACAAAAAAAGGTGTTGCATTTCAATGGAGTCCAGCACAAGATCATGCTTTCAACACACTCAAAGAGAAGCTTACATGTGCCCCTGTACTCCAACTTCCAAACTTTGGTAAGACTTGTGGAATTGGTATTGGTGGGGTACTGCTACAAGAAGGTAAACCTGTTGCTTATTTTAGTAAAAAGTTGATGGGCCAAGTCTAAATTATTCCACCTATGATAAGGAGTTGTATGCTTTGGTGTGTGTTTTGGAAACATGGCAACATTATCTTTGGCCCAAAGAGTTTATTATCCATTTTGATCATGAATCTTTGAAGCACATTAGAAGCTAAGCTAAATTGAATAAATGCCATGCCAAATGGGTGGAGTTCATAGAGACATTTCCATATGTGATTAAGCTCAAGAAAGGTAACGATAATGTCATTGCAGATGCTTTATCTAGACGATTTGCATGTTGTCCCAACTAGATCACAAAATCTTTGGCTTAGAAACAATTAAAAGTTTATATGGTACTGATTTGGACTTTAAAGAGGCTTTTGAACATTGCAAAGATGGCCGCACCTAGAACAAATACACACTCATTGATGGACTGCTCTTTCGTGCTAACAAGCTATGTGTTCCTGCTAGTTCCGTTTGTCTTTTGTTTTTACAGAAGGCGCAT
Organism: Oryza coarctata; assembly: GCA_030770085.1. Lineage (NCBI taxonomy): Eukaryota > Viridiplantae > Streptophyta > Magnoliopsida > Poales > Poaceae > Oryza > Oryza coarctata. The sequence goes on along the minus strand of CM061476.1, from coordinate 8,986,093 downwards.
GGTGGTGGTCTGATGGGTCACTTTGGTGTGAAGAAAACTGAGGATGTTCTTGTTGGCCACTTCTTTTAGCCAAAGATGAGACGTGATGTTAAGCGCTGTGTCACGATGCACTACTTGCAACAAAGCTAAGTCTCGCTTAAATCCCCATGGTCTTTACATGCCTCTTCCAGTTCCTTGGGAGGATATTTCTATGGACTTTTATCTTGGGATTACCTCGAACTAAGAGGGGAAGGGATAGTATCTTTGTTGTCATAGACCGATTTTCTAAAATGGCACATTTCATTCCCTATCATAAGAGCGATGATGCCACCAAAGTTGCTGATTTGTTTTTCAGAGAGTTTATTCGTCTACATGGAGTGCCAAACACAATTGTTTCAGATCATGATGCCAAATTCTTGAGTCATTTTTGGAAATGTTTATGGGGTAAACTTGGGACCAAGCTGCTGTTTTCCACCACTTGCCACCCCCAAACAGATGGACAAACAGAAGTTGTTAACCACACATTGTCCACTATGTTGTGTTGAAGAAAAATTTGAAGGATTGGGAAGATTGTTTGCCTCACATAGAGTTTGCTTATAACCGTGCCATACACTTCACTACCAAAGTAAGTCCATTCTAGGTAGTGTATGGTTTCAACCCCCGTGCTCCAATTGATTTGTTACCATTGCCAAAATTTGTCCAATTAAATTCTGATGCTACATCACGTGCTGAATGGATTCTTAAAATGCATGAGTTAACTAAGACAAACATTGAGAACATGAATGCCAAGTACAGATCTTATGGAAACAAGGGTAGGAAACATTTAACTTTTGAACCTGACGATCTTGTTTGGTTAACACTTGCGTAAGGATCGCTTTCCTGAGTTGAGGTAATCCAAATTAATGCCTCGTGCTGATGGTCCTTTTAAAATTCTTGAAAAGATCAATGACAATGCATACAAGCTTGAGTTGCCTATAGACTTTGTGGTTAGTCCCACCTTTAACATTGCAGATTTGAAGCCTTACTTGGAAGAAGAAGATACACTTGAGTCGAGGACGACACCAATTCTAGAGGGGGAGGATGATGAGGACATCGCTCCATCAGATATAGTTCATATCAGTGCCTAAACACCAAATTCTTAAGAAGGTCCATTGACAAGGGCTTGTGCACGGCAATTGAATTATGAGGTGTGTTCGTTCCTTATGTTACATACTAATATTCATGAGGATGGGATGCTACTAAAGTCTTGTGGTATCTTATTGCTTAGGAACATGAGACCAGCACAGTTCACAGCCAATGAGCTATGGTTTATGCAAGGCACAAGAGCTACTTCAAATCTTGATATAGCATTTACACTAAGCCAACCACTGCCTACACCAACTTCAAGCTTCACGCCAAGTTTACGCTGAAGCAATAAACGTTTACATGCACAAGACTGAGTTTACATGACAAGTACTCCAACTTCACGTAGAAATTTGTACCAACCTGTGACGTTACATGCTGCATACCATACATGGTTGAAAAGCCTATCAAGTCTACTTTGTAACCCAACAAACGGACCGTCATTTGGACTTCCCAATAAAGAGTTATGGTTGATTTACTGAAGGCTGCACAGAAGCTAAAAAGACCCTCGAGAACTTCAAGTGACTTTAGGGAAGCTGAATCATTTGGTCTTCCACATCCACACCTGGTGGCCTGCGTCCATAGCCTTCTAGGAGTCTTGTTTTCTACTATAAATATCACCTATGTACAGTTACAAAACTTAGGTTTTACTTAGATTGCATCTGCACACTTGTTTGTGAGATTTTGCCTCTATACCGGACCGACTAGACTGCTACTTTTGTTTGTGAGACCCCAAATTGCAATTTCAGATTGCCTTTGCCAGTTCTTGCTCGTGTTCTCAAATCGCTTGTAGGGATTAGCCTTCTTGGCGAGGTCATCTGGGTTTCGTGCTCGGTTGATAACCATCGGAGCAGTGATGTTGTGATTGCAAGGGAATCAATCTACTCATTCAGAGTCCTTGGATCATCTACGTTGTGATCTCCACATTTTGACTTATCAACTACCTACCGAAAGATCGAGCCTCAGTATCCATTACAGGACCCCAATCCTCCACGAAGTCAAGAGGACCAATGATGGCACTGTTAGAGTTAGGCTTGATAAATTGGACCAAACCAAGACAATATGAGCTAAGGCTAACGACATAGAGACAGTAAAAGCTAGATCGAATATAATGACAGAAAGGACAGAGCAAGGCCATTGGTTGCTTATCGGTCGAATGTCCGATGCAGGTCTTTATGTAAACTCATTAGCTATCTAAGCCGATGGGGAACAAAACTCACTAGATCCCGACGTCAGCCCTGTCGAACATGAACTAATAGATCGGATATAACCAAGACAGTATCAATCTAAATCTGATGGGACCAGATCTATCGCTAATGGAAATCATCGAGGATATAAGACAGCTATATATATGTGTATCAACTATATATACATTACGCTACTACGTTTACTATTGTTACTTGTCAGATATTGAAGTTCCCCTTTGCTTATAAGCTTAATATATCACATTTGGCAGGAACCTAGAAGTCTTTGAATGAATCATGCATCTCATTTTCCTCTTTATCATGTAAATGCTGCTGTATTGCTTAATCACCTCCTAAGAGATCCTCACATTGCTATGGCATTCTGCAGATTATCCATTCAGGACTAATGTCAAAGGAAGATTTTGATGTAGCAACAAGCAAAGCCTTAAGCTTATTTGCATATGGGCTGGTAATTAAATTTCATATATTCTGGTTCCTCTAAGGTGTTTTCAGTTCCATGCTTAATGATCTTCTATAGCAATGTCATTGCTAATGGACCTAGAACATCTGAAATTTAGCCCTTATATGCTTATTTTATTTAAAGCTCTGCAGGAAGTGGCCTTAGAGAATGGACTAATTCTAGTGGACACAGAGTATGAGTTCGGAAAACCAGCTGATGGGACAATCATGTTGACTGATCAGATTACATCTTACATGATTTTATCATTGCAATATTTTTTGTCTGCAAATTCTTTGCTCTGTGGTCCCAGAAAACAGAAAGAATAAGGATGATCTAACAAATAACCTGAACATCAGCTTGTACTAGTTCACCGTTCTTCTCTATAAAGGTAATGTTTATCATGACATCACTTTATTGTGTTGAAACTGCCTTTACATAAGTACGTGTTTTATTTGATATTTGGTAAGCTATGAAGCATTCGATCCTTGCACAAAACCAAAGTCTTCTCACTTTTGTACTGGTGCGTAAGGGTTTGAGTTACCATTTTGCTAGCTGGTTCCCATTGTAGGACAAAGACTGGTTTTCCCAGGAACCAACCAAGCTATAATACTAGTTTTTAGGAATATCTTTTCTAGAATTTGTTGAGTGCATCTGTTTGATAATTTCTGAGATATTTAACGATTATGTCTAACAGAACTACCAATGTCCTTTTTTCTGACGTACAAACTCCTGACTCAAGCAGTTATTGGATTGTGGATTCAATATGGAGAGAAATTCAATTCTAGTCTTGAGCCTGAAAACGTTGACAAGGTAGACCGGCCGGAGTTTTATTTGTGAATTTTATTTCTGTTTCAATTTTATGCCTTAGAAAAACTTATAACTTTCATTTACAGTGGAATTGCTGAAGAGGAAATTTTGTTGTTACCAAGAGTTCTTAAGGCTGTGGTTCAAGAATAATTGCAATCCATATGAAGATGCGGTATGCCACCTTTCCTTAATATCTCTTAAGATCATTTTCCGTAGTAAGCAAATATTGAAAATTAGTGAAATATGAGATGTCCATGAATATGTCGACAAATAAAGCATCCCAGTTATGTTGACTCATGTTTGTTTGTCTTTTCAAGGCTCTATTTGTTTTCTAAGACTCACTGCATTGTTACTTTATAACACTCAGGTTTTGCCTGAAGTTCCAGAAAAACTTGTTTGTGAACTATCTTGGTGGTATGTCTATTACTATTAGTTTGTGTTACTTGATAGCATGTTCAAGAAATATCTCCGTGTGCATCTCTGTGCATGTGAATCTGAAGCAAACATGATATTCAGTTCTAGTTAAATTATAGTTTGCTCAAACATCCGCCACAGGTACATTTTCCTATTTGAAACAATTACAAATACAAAGTTAGAGATCCCCAAAACATAGGTATGTGAATATGTGAGGACAGTTTCTTGCTTTTGATACTCAAGCCTATTTGTTAAATGCAGGAGCCAATTTACAAGAGGATACCATGGAATGTTGCACAAGCCTTGTGGAATCTTTGATTGTGGATAAGGAAGATTTCCAGAGAAAAAATCGCATTATGATGAGAATAAGAGGTTCACTTCTTATACTGACATTACTACTCATGATAATGTTAGCATGCGTTCATACCGTGTATTTGGGATTGAAATCCTCTGACGTAACTTCCCTCTAGCATGATAGTTGACATGTGGGTCTCACTGTGCACAAATCCATACATCACTGACCACGTATGGGGAAGTTCATGTCAAAGGAGGTAATATAGGGTTTGGAACAACTAGCTGAAACCGCCATACTCTCCGCCTTTATCATTGCCTGTTTATGTCAAGGATGCTGTGATTTATCACGGCAGGGCCTCGACTTCACAGCTCGTAGCTGCGATTGATAGTGGCGTGGGATTGTTACCTAGAATGCCTAATTATGAAGGAGAGGAAGATTCAGGGAGAAAGAGAGGGAAATTTGAAATACTCTATTTCTGCTTACCCTTAATCATCTCGCTCACCGCGGTTAAATACCGGCGATCGCTGGGTCTTCAGGTCTTGTGATCGCGCTCAGCGTGGTTGATGCCCTCTGTCTTGTGCAGTGATCGCGCGCGCTCAGCGCAGTTGACGCTCTCATGTTCTTCCTCTGGCACGGTGATCACGCTCGCGCTCTGCTCTGTCTGGTCTTCTGGCACGGTGACCACATTCTGCTCAGCTTTGGCTGTGTCCCTGACACGCGCTCGGCATTGTTGACGCCTTGTGCGGTGATCGCGTGCTTTCTCACCGTGCAGTTGATGTGCTCTGCTTCTGGCGCGGTGATCGCACTCGCGCTCTGCTCTATATTCTAGCATGGTGACCGTGCTCTGCTCAACTCTGGCCGTGTCCCTTGTGCGATCTCGGCATGTGTAGTGGTGCCCCACATGACATCTCTCCCTCCCTCGATGAGTAGCTTGTCCTCGAGCTTGAACGATGGATGTCGTTCTGTGACGCTGTTGATGTCTTCCCATGTTGCAGATGACGCAGGTTTGTTCTTCTGTTGGATAAGCACCTGTCGGACTCCGTGGGAAAGGCGAGTTTGCATGGCACAATCTGGTTCATGGACAGCGACACCGTTGTGGATGATTGGTTGAGGCGGAGGAGTGTCAGGCGGCATGCCGGTGAACTTCTTGAGGAGGCCAACGTGAAAAACATTGTGGAGTCGTACTTCGGCCGAAAGAACCAAACGAACGGCAAGAACTAATGAGTTCAGTGATGCGGTAGGGCCCGTACAAGCATGACTTGAGCTTTCCTTTTGCCGTGGCAGGCTAGGAGACCAGAGCCCAGTGGCGGAGGCACAGCCACACCCATTCATCCACGGTGTAGGAGACTGCACGGTGGCGCTTGTCATAGTGCTTCTGGACAGCTTGTCTACCAGAAATCCATCCCTGTCCGCCATGTTCTTGGCCACTACCACAACCGTCATCTCGTCGGGTTCATAGGAACATATGGTCGGTGGATCATGATTATAGACCACCTTGAACGGAGTTTCCTAGAGCGAGGACTGGTAGGCAGTGTTGTAGGTATACTCGGCCTAGGGAAGCCATCGGAACCAGTGGCGGGGACAATCGCTAGTGATAGCGCAAGTACATGACAATGACGTAGTCGGCTGCCTCCATATGTCCATTAGACTGCGGGTGGAATGCAGTAGTCATGTGCAGTTTAGTACCCATGACGTGCATGAACTCCCGCCAAAAATTGGAGGTGAAGATGGGGTCACGGTCGGAGACCATTGACTGGGGCACTCCGTGCAGGCGGAGCATGTTAGTGCAAAATTCTTATGCCACCGATTCTGTTCTACAGGGGTAATCCATCCGAATGAAGTGGAAGTACTTACTGAAGCGGTCAATCACAGTTAGGATCACGGATTTGCCTCCAATGCAGGGCAATGCTTTGACAAAATCCAGCCCGATGTCGGACCAAATGAACATTGGTACTGGCAGCGGCATGAGCAATCCAGCCCAGCCCAGTGGAGATGCTCAGACTTGTAGCACTGACAAGTAGCGTAGCCCCTTATGTAGTCCTGGACCACGTGACAGAGGTTGGGGAAGTGCACGTCCCTATGTAGTCGATGGTGGGTACGCTAGATGCCTTGGTGGCCGTCATCATGGATAGCAGCTATGAGCTCCGCTAGAAGGGAAGACGTCGGTGTGATGTAGAGGCAGGAGTCATAGAACACCATGCCTTCGATGAGTGACAAGGGCGCAGTGTGCTGCCCCGTTGTGATCTTGTCTTGGAGGGCCACCATAGCTGGGTCCATGGCCTGCGTCTGATGGAGGCGTTCGATGAATTCGAAGAGGGGCCTAGAGATGGTGAGGATGGCATTGTCATTGGTGTCGCGCTTGGAAAGGGTGTTGGCGATGATGTTCGTGGCACCAGGCTTATACTCGATAGTGAAATTGAAGTCTAGCGGCTTGCCCACCCATTGACGTTGTGGAATGGTGGCAAGGTGCTAGTTCAGGAGGAACATCAAGCTGTAATGGTCCATTCTCACTAGAAAATGATGACCCGAAAGGTAGGGACACCAATGGCATATTGCGTGGACGAGGCCAATCAGCTCCTGCTTGTATGCGGCCAGTGGTGTCGTGTGGTGACGGGCCAGCGGAAGGTAGCAATGAGGTGCTTGTCTTGGAGGAGTACCACCCTAAACCCGTGTGAAGAGGCATCGCACTCCACGACGAATTGCTGATCGAAGTTGGGGAGTGCTAGGATCAAAGCTGTTGTGATCGTCTTCTTCAAGACCTAGAAGGCTGCTGTGGCATCGTCAGACCACAAAAAGCCATCCTTGCAAAGGAGTACTGTGAGATGCGCCTCGATGGTGTCGTAGTCATGCACAAACTTGTGATAGTATCCTACTAGGCCAAGGAACCCCCGAACCACAAGGGCCAATCATGCACAACCTGGACATTTGCTTGGCCCATGGAGACTCCTTCAGCCGAAATGGTGTGCCCTAGGCACACAATGGAGTCAACGCCGAAGGCACATTTGGACCTCTTGACGAAGAGTTGGTGCTGCTATAGGGTGTGGTGGATGGCGCAGAGGTGTTGAAGATGGTCAGCCCATAATTTGCCAAAGATGAGGATGTCGTTGAAGAAGACGAGGACAAAACGATGGAGGAATGGCCATAGAACATCGCTAATGAGCACCTAGAAGGTAGTCAGCACATTGCATAGGCCAAACGACATGACGAGGAACTCATATATCCTGTCATGGGTCCAGAATGCTGTTTTGTTTACATCTGTAGGATTCATTCACATCTTGAGCGAAGGTCGAGCTTGGTGAAGAACTTGGCGCCACGGAGCTCATCCAGGAGTTCGTCCACGACTGGAATGGGGAAAGCGTCTTTTAGGGTGATTGTGTTTAGAGCCCTGTAGTCGACACAGAAATGCCAGGAGCCATCGGCCTTCTTGACCAGAAGCACTGGTGAGGAAAATGCAAATGAGCTATGGCAGATCAGACCCTGTGCCAACATGGTGGCGCACTGGTGCTCCAGCCCATCCTTGTAGGTCGCTGGGTAGCGGTAGGGGCGGACGGCCACCGGCTATGTCCCCGGAACAAAGGTGATGTGGTGTTCAAGGATGCACGGTGGCGGTAGTCCCAAGGGCTCAGTGAAGATGATGGTGACATGGTGAGGATGGCCTCCATGAGGTTGTTGCCTATGCAGGCCTACAAAGTTGGACCGGTTGGTCCTGCTATGCCACGCCAGCTCACGCAAATGATCCCAATGCCAGAAAGTCATCGTGAGTGCGCTGAAATCCTAGAGAATGGGTCCAAGCGACGCGAGCCATTGGGTCCCCAACACAATGCCGTAACCTACCAGAGGAAGAGCAAAGAGGTCCACCCAAAAAACCTATTGTCGATGGAGAAATTCGTCCCACCAAACAAGCCCAAACAGGGGGCGCACTCTCCATTTGCCACGGTTACCTTCATGTTGCTGCCACAGTGGTGTAGGGGCCGGCGCGGTGAGTGCGGCACACTAGTCGTGCAGGTCCAACTTATGGGTGAGACTCATGGCGAAGGCAAGAGATTGCGGATTATGAATCTCGACATTGAGGCTAAGGGGTGGCTGCAGACCCGCCATAAAAATTTGCACCCGTTGCGCCTCCATGAGCATGCCAACTCTAGGTAGGAAAGCCTCAAAACGGTTCTTGTAGTCGATGAAGGAGCCCGTGTGCTTGCAAGCCGTGAGCTCACCAAGAGGGTTGGAGCGTATGGGTAACCCAACACACACATGTAAGAGCTCGGTGAAACAGCGCCACGACGGGGTGCCTTTGTATTGCTAGACCTCTAGATGAACCACATCTGGGCGCCATCCTCGAGGTTGTACGAGGCCATCCAAATCTTCCCCTCTGTGATCCGTTGCTGATGAAAGTAGGACTCGCGGTGGTTGATGAACACGAGAGGATCAGACTTCCCATTGAACTTAGGAAAGTCTATGTTCTGGAAATGGGTGGCCTATCGTTGTGGTGCTCGCCAGTGCTCGGGGGCTTTGTCCCCAAGGGTTGTGTGGCGGAGCGGCGCTCTTGCTTGAGCTCATCGATCGAAACTTTTATGGTCTGGACAATCTCGACCAATAACTTGATGAGTGCTTTGAGATCGGCTGGTGATGGTCTTGTCATGGTGGGTGGTGGCGTGGACACGGTGGGCTAATCTGTGGGGTGGACAATGAGGAACGCCTGAATCTTGATAGCAGGCTGGCAAGGGTGCCGTGATTTAGCACGGCGGGGCCTTGACTTCGCAACTTGTAGTTGAGATTGATAGTGGTGTGGGATTGTTCCCTGGAACGCCCAATTGTGAAGGAGAGGAAGATTTAGGGAGAAAGAGAGGGGAATTTGGAATACTCGGTTTCTGCTTGCCCTTGATCATCTCCCTCACCGCAATTAAATACCGACGATCACTGGGTCTTCAGGCGCTGTTATTGCGTTGTGAGAGCGCACGGTTTGCATGGTTGATGCCCTCTGTCTTGTGTGGTGATCACGCGCGCTCGCCGCAATTGCTTGCGTTCTGCTTTTGGCATGGTGATCGTGCTCACGCTGTACTCTATCTGATATTCTGGCATGGTGACTGCGCTCTGCTTAGCACTGGTCGTGTCCCTGCTGCAATCTCGGCGTGTATAGTGACGCCCCCACATGACAGTTTAGAGGACCAGAGTGAGAGAAAGCCAAGCAATATGTGCGGACATTTTTTCATCCTCTGATGTAAAATTTTCTGCTAACAAGCTAAACATCACAAAGAGGCTAAGTTTACCAAGTTGCTCCGCCTCTTGTACAAGGTGATTCACTAAAACAACCGGTAGGCCCAATTCTATACTTCAGAACACATCGTTCTGGAAACCAATAATTTCTTCCTTTTGTCAAAACTTCAAGAAAATCTACACAGATTGAAGAGACAGCGTTTTCCACCTCTCCACGATTTATTCCGTGATTCATGTTGTAATTCCATCCCTTTACAGAATACTTGCAAGTATTTCAACGATGTATGTATTTTCTACATTAAACTCCCACACAGCACCCCAAAACTTTTCCCTACCTCCATTTCCTTTACCAGTGTTTTTCCTTCCTTGCTGCAACCATGGACCTCGGTACCACCCAAAGATGGATCTGCCTGTGAGCTCTAGGCCAGCGTTCTTGGCATCCGGCAAGCTTCTGATCAGTGCTGCAAACACAAACACGATGCAAATTCACACAAAACGCTTGGAACACACAGATTTGTGCTGCGAACAATCTGGCAGCTTTTCTGGTTTTCTTCTCCTCTTATTGACTGGAATGCAGACGAACAGGCGCAATTGGGTGGACAGCTACGCACCGTGCTCAAACATGTCCATCCCCACGTTCACGATGCTGCACCCACTCTGATCACTTCGAGGTCATACGTGAGCTATTCTCGCCATGCCCTCCTACGTGCACGGCAGCCACACCTCGGTGCTCATGCACATGCAAGCTGGAGAAAGGGAAACGTGCAGCCTAACTAATCCATGCGCGAGGTCTACTAACAAATCTCCTCCTAAGCCTTTGCGCATGGTCTGTACATCAATGACACCGGTCTTGGAACGTAGCTCACAGAAGTGCTCTTGTCCCAAGGCCTTTGTTAGGATATTCGCCAGCTCTTCAACCGTCCCGACGGATTAAAATTTCACCTTGTTCTCCTCAACGCATTCTCGTATATAGTGATACCTCACATCTATATGTTTACTATAGTCATAGAAAACTAGGTTCTTACTCAGTTAAATGGCAGACTCACTATCGATCTTCACTGTGATGGCGCTGTCCTTCTTGCCTTTGAACTTGGCAAGAAATCAGGCCAGCCATATGCTCTAGTAGACTGCGGTAGTGGCGGCAATGTACTCGGCTTCATAGGAAGATAAGGCCACAACTGTGATGATGATGTTTGAGTCGAGGAAGAAGAGAACACCTATGGTACTCTTTCTTATATCAACATTACCGGCTAAATCACTGTCACTATAGCCAGTGAGCTATGTCTCCTTCTTCCTTTGGTAGTGACAGTTGTATTGCAAGGTTCCAGCAATGTACCTCAGCACTCTCTTCACGGCCACCATGTGCTCTGTAGTCGGGTACTCCATGAATCCGGTAATGTATCCTACCGAGAACGCTAGGTCTGGTCTTGAGTTCACTAGGTATCGAAGGGGACCCATAATGCTCCTGTATTTGTGGCATCAATAGTAGGAGCAGAGCTAGACTTACTGAGCTTGAGTCGAGACTCCATGGGGCTTGGATTGCATCCAGTCAAATTGGCACCTTTCAGAATCTTTGCAGCCTAGGCGCTCTAGCAAATGGTCATCCCGTTCTCCATCTGTGTTACCTCCAGGCCAAGGTAATAGCGCAAGAGTCTGAGGTCACTCATCTTGAAAGTCCCCTTCATCTCCTCCTTGAAGGCATTGATGCCACTTGAATCCCCTCTAGTAATCACCAGATCATCTACATAGACACCCACGATGAGTCGATGCTCACCCACACCACGAAGGTAGACATGCTCCAACCTACTGCAATGGAATCCGAGCTTGATCAGGGACTCATCAAGCTTGGAGTACCATGCTTGCGTGGCTTAACGGAGTCCATAGAGAGCTTTAATTATGTGGAGCACCTTGGTCTCTTGTCCCTTCATCATGAACCCTGGCGGCTGCTCAATGTAATCGTCTTCTAGGAGTTCCAAGTTCACGAAAGTGAACTTGATGTCCATATGGTGTAGTGCCCACCCTTTGCTTGCCGTGAGTGCCAACAGGAGCCTCACAGACTCCACGCACACTATCGGGGCGAACACTTCATCAAAGTCAATGCCCTGGAGTTGGACGTACCCCTTGGTGATGAGCCTGGCTTTAAACTTGGTGATGAGTCCAGCTTCATTGAGCTTGGTCTTGTAGACCCACTTGAGACCGATCGGTCACATTCCTTGCGGTCGATCGATGAGCATTCAAGTGTCATTTGCCTCAATGGCGATGAACTCATCAAGCATGGTGTAGTGCCAATTTTCGTGATCCATGGCCTCCTCGAATGATGTCGACTCAGCTTCGTTTGCCAGCAGCAACTGCTCCTCTAGCTCCCATGTAGTGAGACCCAGAGGCGTGGCCGGCCCAAGCGCACTGTCGATGTTGCAGTACCAGAGTAGGGCATTGTCATCGTGGTCTACATCCAGCTACTGTGACGCACTGGCACTCGGCAGTGACACGAACTCGACCAGGTCTATGTCCAACTATGTGTGTGTGCCCAGCTTCGCACTCCCCGTGCCATGCATTGGCGAGACATGGGCTGACGATGCTCCTGGTGTTGTGCTCCCAGTACAGTGCACCGGCGAGACGAGAGCTGATGGCACTGGCAAGCCTGAAGATGTAGCAGCAGCTCCGGCTGGCGTAGTCATGCACGTTGTCATTGTCGTGGTGGTCGAACCAGGCGGCGATTTGTGCTCGATGACAAAGTCTCCTGCCTCGCCACAGTGACCACTACGCCATCTCTTCGAACACCACATTGCAGCTGATGTGCATGTGCCACAACACCAAGTCATAGACCCGATATGCCTTGCAGTCCGGCTCATAGCCAATGAAGATGGTGCGCTGGCTCTTGTCATTGAGTTTCTTTAGGTTTGCCAATGTCACCTTCATGTGTGCGATGCAACCAAAGGTGCATAGGTGCTAAACGCCAGGGGCGCTGCTGGTCTAGAGTTCGTGAGGGGCCTTGCTACCCATGCTCTTGGATGAGGTGTGGTTGAGTAGATAGACAGCTGTAATGACCACCTCGCCTCCAGAATTCGCCCGGGAGCCCTTTCGCCTTGAGCATGCTTTGGGCGGTCCTGACCACGGACTAGTTACAGTGCTTGACGACACCATTTTGTTGAGGGGAGTAGGGTGTAATCAATTCACGACAGAGTCCTAGCTCAATGCAATACTGGTCAAAGTCCTTCATCAGGAACTCTACTCCCCAGTCTATGCAAAGTGCACGGACCTTCTTGCCAGAACTGCACTCCATCGCCGCCTGGATGCGCTTGATAGCCATGGGTGCAGCATCCTTGCTAGGAAGCAGGGCTAGCCACATATGCCAGGGGTAATCATCGACTAGGAGTAGAATGTACTGGTTTTCACTTGGTGTCGGTGGTGTGATGGAACCACAGAGATTGTCATGAAGCAGCTGTAGCACCTCAGACGAGCGCCCAGTGCTTGCAAGCGAGGCAGGCTTTGCACACCTACTCCACTTGGGTGAGCGGGGGGGCATGCCACGGATGAGGCATCCCTACTCATCTTGTGCAGCGTGGCAAAGTGGATGTGGACGAATCGGGCGTGCCATACCCAAGCTTCCTTATCACCCCGCGCTGCCTAGCAGACCGGCCATGCAATGTTGGCATCGAGCACGTACAGCCAGCCTGGGTTGCGGTGGATCTTGGCAAGGAGACGCCACTCCTCGTCATGAACCAGCATTAGACCATCTTCAACTAGCACGTGGTACCTGATTTCATCAAGTTGGCCGATGGAGATGATATTGGTGGTGATGCGGGGCAGGTAGTAGATGTTGGTGATGACCTAGTGCTCGCCTTTTTTGTAGGAGAGTAGGACGGTGTCGATCCCCTTGATGGAGGCAATGGAGCCATCCAAAATGAACGGAGTCGGTGACACCGACGTCAAGGTTGGAGAATGCCGCCCATGCCTGGACATGTGGTTCGACGCCCCTATGTCCAGGACCCATCGACTCGGGTCCCGGTCGTCAGGCTCGTCGAAGGCATCATAGACCTTGTTCTTAGTGAGGTAGAGCTGGCCATCAGTGGAGATCCACGGTGAAATTGCCTATGTTGGAGTCGACAGTGGTGCATCAGATTGGGGACGGAACCCTTCCTCCTCCACGGTGCCGACGGTAAAGAGTAGTGTGAGCTCATCATCTTGAGCCACATGGGCCTGTTCCTACCTTTTCTTACCTCGGCAATCTTTGGCCAAGTGCCCTTTCTTGCCACAATTCCTGCAGGTACCATTAGCATTTGGTTGGCCCGAGTTCATCCCTGTCTGTGAGTTACTGCTACTGCCAGCGACGTGCCCATGACCTCTATCGCGGCGTTTCCTGTGGTCGGACTCTTGGTCCCACTTCTTGTAGCGCTCCAGCCACTACTCCTCCGTGAGGAGTAGCTTGCCGCTGATGATCTGCGGCAGTGTTGATTCATCATCGGTCACCACCTTGAGCCGCCCAATGACCTCCTCGATTGAAACAGTGTCGATGTCGAGGAGTTTCTTGATGGCGATGATGAGCTGCTTGTACCTCGGTCGAGCGACACGGAGGTACTTGGCCACCACCTTCGGCTCTAGTTCCGGGTCGCCAAGTATCGCCAGGTGCTGCACAATGTTTGACAGCCACCGTGTGAAGTCCTCAACCGATTCCTCATCGCGGAACACAATCTACTTGTACTCAGCGCGAAGACTTTGCACCGTCGACTTCCGCATCTGATCATCCTTGATGCACATCGACCCGATCGCTTCCCAGGGTGGGAACCATTTCGGAGGGAACACCATAGCAGATTGCTTCCAGCACGGTGCGGTCATCATGTAAGTCGATGCCGTCGTGCTCAATGGCATCCCACAGGTGGTGGGCCTGTATCTTCAGCTTCATTAGCAAACCATGACTCATTGTTTGTCTTCGTGAGCCACGACCAATTACCAAAGCCGCTCGTCTCGCTGATAACACACTTGACCATGACCTCTCGTGGATGGCATGTTCCCGAATGACGAGCGGCGCGGGTCCGTGAACAGTGTGGTGGCGAGTGGCTCGGAGACTACGAGCGCGGTTAGGGCCTGCTGTTGGAGCCACTGCCGTTTTCCTTCATGCCTGTCGGCGGTGGCGATCGGCCTTGATCCTTTGGAGACACCATTCCGCCACTCTGCCCCCTAATCATGAGCTCTGATACCAGTTGTGAGCTCTAGGCCAGCGTTCTTGGTGTCCCGCGAGGTTTCAATTGGTGCTTTTAACACAAACACAGCACAAAATCATGCTAAACGATTGGAACACACATTGATTTGTGTTGCGAACAATCTGGCAGCTTTTTTGGTTTTCTTCTCCTCCTTTTATTGACGGGAATGTAGACGAACAGGCACAATCGGGTGGACAGCCGCGCACCGCCCTAGAATGTGTCCATCCCCACGTTCACGATACTGCGCCCACTCTGATCACTCCAGGATAATGTACGAGCTATTCTCGCTATGCCTACATGCACAGCAGCCACAACTCGATGCTCGTGGGCATGCAAGCTGGAGAAAAGGAAACATTCAGCCTAACTAACTAATACATGCGTGAGGTAACACATCTTCCTCACGGAGCATCTCCTCTTAAATCCTTATCACTTTCTTGGATGAGAGAGGAGACTATCAAAGAAATTGAAAACAAATGTAGCCTAATTACTTCAGAAATGGTAAGATCTTTGATGCAAGAGGAAGGAAGGACAGGCTGGGAGCCGAACCAGTAAAGGTCCCTTGTTGAGTATTACACCTTTAAGAAAGTTCGCCTGAACTCCATGGGTTAGAGCTTGTGAGTTCCACCTTCTGCCACCATGGAAGAGTACTTTAGAGGTTCATCTTACATTGAGCTCATAGCTTTGTCCCACAGTCCCAGCCACATCTCATTCTTGCTCTCAGGTTGGATCTCCCTGAAAGACCGAAAACGGTAACCAAAGGGGGGTGAATGGGAGCCTTAAATTTCACACGAAATATTTGGCCGCTGTCCTAAAATTAAATCTCAAAAGCAGTTGCAAGCAAAACGATATGATCCAATGAGTGGCCAGGTACTTTTGGTGATGACTAAGAGGCACAGTTTATTAACTAAGAAGGAGTCAAACTAAAGTCAAGACGACCCTCGGAAAATCAGCACAAACGATCAAGGGCCGCTTGTTAGAGTCGAATGAATCGGATCCTATCCCAATGGCCAAAACAAAAGCAACTGCCACCAAATATGGAAGACAAGATTACAAGCCAGTTGATGAGCTATCTCAAGGAGATCATCGCCCAATTTGAAGCCAGTCAAAGAGAAAGTAAAGATGAGTGAAAAACACTGGTATTTCTTCCCAAAAGTTTGATTCACCCCGATCTATGAACTCGTGAGGAATTGGATGATTTTCTTTAGTGCAAGAATTCAACTCACGTCCTAGTTCATCTCAAAGAAATCGGTTTGAATCAAAACGCCTCAATATTCAAGATTCAACCATAAATGTGAGAAGGTGAGAAAAGGGAAACCAAGAATGCGAAGAACACAAACGGGAGTTGGACAGACAGCTCACAAATCAAATCCCGGAGGACACCAGGAGGTTAGGGCCTCCATTCCCACACACAAACTTCGGTTCTTTTACCCAGATGAAGTGGCCTACTGCACTGTCAACTACTTGAGCAAGAGCACTAAAAGGGAAGCGAAGAACTCATAAAAAAGCAAAAGAAAAAAGAAAAAAGAACGCACACTACACTGGTGATGGGCACCCTCATCCTATATAAGAGAGCTATTTCACAATCCCAATTTTGCCCCTTCAAAACACTGAGCCAAAACAGTGATCGAAGGGCGTAGTAACTCTTTTTCAGTCGATTGGACGGCCACGCTTCCTACACATACTTGCTTTGCCTTGAAGCAACATTTGTGATTCCACCACATGCCGCCCCGTTCCTCCTCGAAACATGGGTTTTGAGGCCAAACCCATGAAACTGTCACCCGGTGGTTTTGAGGCTCAATCCACCAAACCCCTCCAATGTCGACGCGTGTTTGACCTCCACCAAGCTCGACGTCTTTGCCTTCCTTCTTGACTTGACCGACACCATCTACATCTCCCATGTAGATGCATGTTGGGCCTCCGCCAGGTGCCACGACACCATCGTCCTCCTCCTTAACTTGGTCTATGTTGTCTTCATCACCTGTGTACACTTACGCTTATCGATGTCCCCAAGTGTCAGCCATCACGGCTGGTCCTCCGGCACTTCGATCCCATAGTCCAAGCCTCACGTCTGTCCTTCACCACTCTTGATCCATCGGCACATCCCATCTCCACTTGACCTTCACCTTGTCATCGACCACCGCCTCCAAGCTCTATACCTGCGCACCACAAGCCAAGAGACATGTTGCACAAGCACACTCAACCTGAAACGTCAGCACGTTGACAATCACTCATCACTACAGCGAAACCTAAGGACACATGTGTTCGCACTCCCTTTTCTTTAATGAAAACTTTGGTTGGATTTCTAAGTCCGATGTTCCTTAGTGTGTGTGAGAGAGAGAAATAGTCATGTTCCTTTTTCTGTTTCACCAAGGTATTTTCCTGGCTCAATCGGCCTAACCGAAGATTTTTTTTATTTGTGCTTGGTTGCTTGCCAGATTGTGAAATAACAAAGTTATTGTCATGCACATTTTCATTAGTTTATTCGGTGGTACACCTGTCATATGTTGCTACGTGCTTCTTGTACGAACTCATGGGAACAGAAATTCGTGCGCTCAAAGTTTCATCCAAAGTTTTGGTGTGCAGGAGACCAGGGTAAACTTTCATCGAGGCAGGAGGTGGCCTTGGAAGAGTGAAATCCTAACTGCTGTCACCCTAACTGACACCACTGCATGGCAGTGTAGAAGATGACGACCTCGGCCCTTTGGGCGTCACTGCTACATTATCAGGGGTCCGCCCTCTCCAGCTCAGATTGTGCCGCTGTCTCCACACGCTTTGCACTCAGAGCCGCTGCCGCCGCATCAGGCGCCACCTCCTGCTACGCCCAGTGCCCCAGAGCCGCAGCCTTTGACTTTGGGTGCTAGCTTCTTCTTAACCCACTGAGTCGAGGGCAGCTCTGTTAGTAACGCTGCTGCCTCATCCTTGTCAACGACAGACAAAAACTTCAGCAGGTGATCCCTGGCAGTACTTGTCCATAGGCAGAAAACTGTATCCACTAAGCATAGATTTGTTCGTTTAGGATATTGTGTTCACCGAACTGCCTATTGTCCACATCTGCCTGGAAGACCGAAAGCAGCTCCATGTTCTCTGGCGGCCATGGCTACCTACGCAGAAGGCAAGGTCATATCAGCATAGCGTGGATCTGTTCCTAAGTGCAATTCAACCTTTTCTTTCTAGGCTTTCCCTAGAAAAAAATTTCTTTCTAGATCACATGGAAATAAAGATTGTTTTCTCAATCAAGACCTGTGCTCCTATTTTTTGTTACCAGTGCAAAGGCTGGAGTTGCTTAGGAAAAAAGGGGGATAGCAAGCTTGTTGGGAATCTCTTCGCGTCTGCAAAGATTTTTCCTAGATCTCATTACCTTTATGACCTAGTATAAATGCTGCTGCATTTCATGGTTCTCTAATTTCCTTTTGCTGATCTGTTTCAGGGACAGAGAAGATGCCAACACCAACCTACATCTGTAGCACCAGAGGAACTGAAATTCTGTGCATGCCATGCATCTTTTCACTATCTGCTTTATATGATTCATCGTTATTTATGGTATCTAGATTGTCCTCCAACAAATTGTCGATACTATTTATACTAGGTCTGTGGGTAGAGTGGTTTTCAGATATATTGATGTTATCGTCGAATTCAGGCATTTGTAAACTCTTTTGACTATCTATGCATGAGGATTAATATATTGAACATTGACTGGAAATTTGTAGTGTGCTAGATATGTGATTTCTTCAACGAGTACATGCTTTGTTAGTTGCTTCAATGTGGATAGAGTTACTGCAAATCAATTTGGAAATGTGTATTTGCAAACATGGGTGCGTACTGACTAAAAAAACATACGGGACAGAATATTTATGCGATTCTCCATTAAGAACTATTATTTCTAAAAATGTTATGTTCCAAACCTTCCAAGTGTTCTATAAAATGCACTTGATAAGCATAGTCAGGAATAGGTTACTAGAGTAATTATCGAATTTGGGCACATGGGACACTGAGTGTTTTACCATGTTGCCCACTGGTTGGTGTTTTTTTACTAAAACCACTGTCCGCTCTTCATCTTACCAACCAAAACTATTTTGTTTATTTTTCACGCACATGTTTTTAATATATTTTTAAAATACTTTCTATAATAATTTTTTTCAAAAATATATTAAAACATGTCTAACAAGAAATATTCAGCCTCAAACGGAACAGAAGCTTCGGACCATCCTAAAAATCTAAAAATTTAAAAATTTAAGTATTTTCTAAAAGTTGATTCTTACTTTTATGATGATTTCTTAAACTAGAAAGATATAAAGTAGAATTAACCTACTAAATTAATTTTTAAAAGTTCTCCCTTTGCTCTTTGATTCTTTTGTTTGACTTAACCTCAAAACTTATTTTTATTAAATTCTATGTATATTTCAATTTGGTTTACTACTGTAGTTTTAAACTTTTCTTTTAACTGAAGTTTTTCTTGATTTGAATTTACTTTTGAAAAACCTTCTATATTTTACTAATATGGTCCAAGAATGCCATATTAATTTCCTCACTACCAAAGCTCAATCCTTCATATTCTCTCTCTTGCTAATTCCCCAAAAATATAACCCTTGCCTTGAAAATCCTGAGGATATCAATTGTCTCATTTCCTACAGTTCCGCCCCCCTCGTTCCAAATTAAACCAATAAAATTCCAATTTTATTGGAATTAATCTATTCTTTGATCAAAACCCCTTGATTTAAGCTTTGCCTGCCTCCCAATTATTTACATCCTTTATTCCACCTACACATATCCTATCAATCCTCCAATATATATTCCAATATTATTATAAATATTAAATAATTGATCTTGTGCTAAGAAAATTCTTTCAATTTCAATTTCTCAAAATTTCTTTCCCTTCCATCCACAAAATATTCCACCAATTTATTCTCATATGTCAAAGTTAAAATTTATTTAGTCCAAAAATATTTTTCCAAGCCCAAATAATTACATTGTCCGTTTTCTGGAATTCATCCAAGCTCAAATAGTTGCCAATTCATCTAGAAAACCACAAAATATCCAGAAAACGCTTCTATTCACTTTGGGCCGAAAGCTCTCTAGCCGACCAATTTCTTTTTTTCTATTCCTCCTTCCCTCCTTCCACATAGGCCGACATTAGCCCAGTCTGTCCACACAACCTAGCTAGCACTCGGCCCAGCCTAGGCCGGCCAGGCCGCCGCCACCTCCCTCTTGAGCTCCGTGGGCGCACCGCCGCATGCCATGGGCGCCACCGACTCCGCGGCTTCATCGAGCCAGGGGTGCCGGAGCCATGCCATCCTCCTCCACCGCCGCTACCACCACCCCTCCTAGCTGCTGCTGCCACGCCACATGCACCGCTGCCACCGCCCGCTGTTGCCACCCACCACCATTGCCGCCGTCCACAGCTGCTGCCACCGCCTCTGCTAGTGCTGCCCCACACGTTGCTACCAGATGTTGCGGCTGGCCGAACCACCTCTATCCACCAACCCGGAGACGACAGCCAGAGTGCCGTCGTCAATTTCTATCATCGAACCGCCTAAAGCCACCGCCATTGTCGCCTATTTAAAGCAAGCTCCTCCATCTCCATCCTCTCTTCCCCTTCCTTCTTGCACATAACGAGCTCACCTGAGCTCTCTCCCTGAGTTCTATCATGTCGAGCCGCCGCCCACCGCCGGCCAATCTCCTTCACCGGAGTTCCACCCACCTTCTCCTCTCCTCACCTACTCCATCGAACCTATTCAAATCCATTCCCCACCTCTTTTTCCCTCCTTCCGCTACTGCATCAACCCGCCACCAGTACTAGGAATCCTAGTGATCGGATTGACCGATACTGCATCGCACCTGATTTTGCTCTTACAATCTCTGGCCGAGTGGCCAAATTTTTCAAAGTTTCGACACTTGTCGTCCTTACAGACTTTCCTAGAGTACGTGGACTCCGAGCTCCCAACTCCGCCGCCGCCGTTCTGCCCCTTCCCGCCATGGTGTTTACCGCGATAGCTTGAGCCGCCACCGCCACCCCGTTTCGCCTCTCGTTCCTTCTTTTTTTGGCGTTCTAGCCACTCATCCTTCGTTAGGTACAGAGTGCCGCTAGAGTGTTGGGAAGACGAGGACTGGCATGAGTCCTTTGCTGCCTTAGCCTCCCATGACTTCCTCCAATGACAAGGTGGAGATATCAAGCATAGTCTATAGAAAGAACAAACTAAGTGAACCTCAAACGCGCAACGTACTTCTCAATGACCTTGTTGGTAGGTTCTGGATTGCCGAGGTTAGCGAGCTAATTGACAATGGTGGTGAGTCATAGAGCAAAATCCTCCATGGACTCATCACCATGGAACGCTAGCGTCTCATACTCAGCATGTACTTTTTATGCGTTGACCTTGCGGATCCGGTCATTTGGGCTGACCGAAGGAAGAAGAAAGAGTAGAAAAGAAAGTAGGAAGAAAAAGAAAGAAAAAGAGAAAAGCAATAGTTAATGATATGTGGACCCTAGTAACTCTTTCATTTTCTTTGATTTAATTCAAATTTTAAATATTTATAAGCTCGTATCTCCTTCATTATAGACCCGATTCTAGTAAAACTTGAACATAAATTCTTCTAAATTCAAGCCATTTGAATTTTCTATTTTTAATTCAAGTCATTTGATACCATTTTTTCTATTTTATTTAAATTTTCTTAATTTATTTGAATACCATTTGAATTTGAATTTCCAATTTGATTTTGAGTTTAACCTAGGAATCCTTGTTCTTTTAACTTTAGCCACTATATAGCCACTGCCCAACACTTCACGTCTTCTATGATGTTGGTACTGAAGCTCGACGTAACCTAATCCTAAGATCTAAGTATTAGTTCCCGTACCCCTTGCTGTAACATGAACGGTAATCAAAGCTTCACTATCCCATCAGCCTCCATAGCCCTAGCTATACTACCCAAACTTTGTACCACCTACCATATCATTTTATCCATCGCCAATTAGCAAAGTTACTGTATATAACCTTAGTTGCTTAGCCTCAAACCAACATAGCCTATAGTTGTCCTAAATATCCTGAAACCTCCATAAAAGAAAATATGATACACCCTAAACCCTAGTCATCCTGTCCTTTATTGGCTTCCTATTTATTTTATACTTTTATTGAATTTAGTCTTCTTTAGTAAAGTCCATATATTTTGGGGGCAACCAATAATCTTCCAAAGGTCAGGTAATCAACTTGCTTATCTTAGATCTCTATTCCTTGGAGCAAGCCAATTTATTATTTCTCCCCTTCAATCATTTTGATCCAATGTTTCTAAATACCCTATTATTTGCATTAGATATGCATTCTATATTGAAATTCTTTATATGCTAGTTTTGCTTAGCGCTGCTTAGCCTAAATTATTAGTATGCAGGAAATGGTTATCTGGGTTGGCAAGTAGTGTCTAAGGATATGTGAAAAAGGAACTAAGTAGGATCGGTATAGACCTAACTGAAATAATCTGGTCTCTATATTTCGTTTTGATAATGCTAAGGTTGCCAGCGAGGTTCAACTATTGTGATGAGGTTGTCATCAAGTGTCAACCATCATTTACCATGTGTAAATATTGATATTCATAGTTCATGGTTCTATATTTGTAATAGAGTTGTAATGTTTATGAAAACTTGGTTGTGATGACGTAGTGTCACACAACTATATTTTTTTATCTCAGTAGGGCTAGAACTCTTCTCACCATAGATAAACAGACTATATTTAAGATATATTTAAGATGCATAAGGGCTAAAGTTGATGGTACATGTACCACTAATGTTAAATCGAAAAGCTAGGTCATGATTAGGCTTGTTTGGCACGTCATGAGTTATGGGTAAAACCAAACTAAATTCAACACCTTTAGCTTTCTGCAATTAACTCTACTCTACGGATAATATCATTTAATAATTTTGTGAATATTAAGTACTCACTCTTGATATATAATATTTCTAAATTTGCTTCAAGGTCCTTAAAGTTGGGGCTGAATCACTTCAGTCTAGAGTTGATAAGACCAATTTCATGTTTAGATTATTTAGAAAATTTATTTCTATTGTTAAAAACAATAGAGTTGATCTATTAAATCTTTTCATATTCTATGTAATAACATTTCTTTTGAAACTATATTTAAATGTATATAATAAAGATCCTGTTTTTACTCGTATGTATTAATATATTAATCCAGTGATTGTTTTTACGTCCTAATTCCAGGGGCCGATAAGATAAGGGGAAGTTTGGTTTTCACGAGAATCGACGGGTTTTAAACCCTAGCTGGTGCACGATATTTTGTTTGTCCTAATGCGTGACTGCCTATCTGTTCTAATAAACACTTGCGTCCAATGTAGATTTAAACCCTAGTGGATTTAACAGTCTAGACATCCCTGCCGACGTGATAATGAGGTGACTCGTTTACAGTCGCAATTAAATGAAACAGTAACCTACTCAAACAACGTTTCTCCTCTAGATCGCATTGTTGCAAAGTTCCCACTTAAAAATTGCATGAAAATAGAAAAGAATTATACCGTCTTTCAATCTCCAGAGCGTAGCTCCAACAAGGTGCAGCCAAATATATCCATTCAATTTTTTTTGCCCTGTCAATGTTCTCGCTTATGCATTTCATTTGTTATTATCTCTTTTAACGGGTAGACGTCATAACAATGTTCAGTACATCTCTATACTAAGTTACCAGCTGTCCCAAAATTGTAACACATGTATAGAAGCATATATGTCAGTGTTATCAGTGTGTAACTGTGGCCACTACAGACGAGTTTAGCTTAGATCCATGGCTTCGCCACCTTGTACTCCAGTCCGCAGCGGCATTTTACTGTATCACAAACCCCTTAAATGACAAGAGATGATCAGCTAATCACCACTGCTCAAAGTAACTCCACTGTATGCCATTAATCTATTGGAAGCATAAAAGAAACAATCAAAACATTTCTAAATTGCTCTAGTATGGATGAGGTAACCAAACTAAATAGCATCAGCGTACCTTCATTTCATTTATACGTTCCTCAAGAGACTGAAAGTACTCAACTTCTCCAGCTTTATCAGCTTGTAGAGCTTTGTGTTCCTCCTCTAAAGATTTCATATCCATCTGCTGTAGTGGAGCCTGCAAGCACCAGAGTTATAGAGCATCATACATGAGAATTAAAAACAAGTTTGGAATGGTAGAATATCGTGTCTAAACTTACAGGAAAGCCAGAAATTGTGTTTTTCTCTTGTTCTATGGTCTGCTTACTCTGGAAAGTAAAAATATAATCTGTTTAGTTTCACCCAAAACAGGCATGATATAAGTTAACAGATGTCACAGATCTATGGACATGGTTGTCAGAATTGGAATATACATAGTTAATCTCCAAAAGAAGTGCTGATTGTTTTGCTTTGATATCTTTGATCTTAAGTTAAGTTGACTCCAGTTGAATCCTCGGTTCTCCTTGTTTGTTTCCGATGTCATTTCCCTGTTCACTAGTTAGTGGCAACTGACAACACAGCACTCTCTGGATCATTTTTAAAACAAGGGAAAGAGATATATGTAACCACCTTATCTAGGCTCCCACGTGAGTTAATTCCAAGGCTTTGTCCTGTATACAAACAACACAACAAAGTCCATGTAATGTTGTAAAAATTGTTCATCATTACAATTTGACACAGGACTTATTTTTTTCATCTAACGTTTAGACATGCTACAAGGCAGGCGCTGCTAGAAATCTAACACAGTGAAAAATCACAATTTTAGTGATGCTAGAAATCTAACTGCATTGGTTGGTGTTTCTACAAAACAAAAATTGAAACTGTACTAAGAGGTGAGGAAGACTGTCAAGCAAAGAAGACTGCGTAAACCTCTATTCCATGCCAGTAATTAAAAAGGACAATGTTAGCTATGTAAAGGAAACGTTATATGATTTTGTTATAGCCTTGGTGACGAGAGCATATGATGCAAAAATGGGGGGAGGGAGACAGGGCCCTGGACGGCTGGACCTTCTCAATGTCTAGAAAGAACAGTGGTTTGGCCAGAGAGAGAGAGGCACATGTGCCTGAGCTGAATAGATGGGAGAAGGGACTTTGTTATTCTTTCTTAATCAATATACTTAGCCTAATTTATCTTTAAACAAGGTCAGCTTCCTAATGATCTAATCTAGATATAGAAATCAAACATCGATTTAGTTGTCTAAACTTCACACCATCTTTTAGATTGAATATGCAATGCAAGTTATAGAAGTTGCTGGATATCTTCTTATCAATTGGTGCAACTCGCAGACACAACCTATATACCGTTGTAGCCACACATTGGCCCCTCCTTTGATACTAACAGAGTATAACAGCTTTTGGTTCTAATCCACATGTGCATGAGAGGGTCCATGACAAAGCTACAAGTCTGAAGTGTCACAGATTGAACCAGGCAGTGCAATTCATGCCCCAAGTTCCAAGAAGTGCAATCAGTGCAAATCCATTTGTCATGTGTATGTACGTGCAGTCTGCTTTACTTCATGGCCTTCCTCACCACCTTTCCTGTTTACACTCAAAACAGTTTCAACCTTCGTAGCTAACTCAGAAGCACGGATTGATGCAGTTAAAATTGAATGGGATGCACAACTATTACGCTACAATAACATGTTTCAACTATAAAATGGAAAAAAAATACTCTACACAATCAACATGCCACACATTGAATCTTACCAACATGGATACAGAAAACACATGAAAGGACTCAAGGTAACATAGGAAAAAACTACATATTGGAAGCCACTATCTGTACTATTAAGAAGAGCTGTACCTTAAGGAGGCTTTGCTTGCCCTGAGATGCTTCAGCCTGAAAGGGTATTATAACACTAATTAAACAGCTGTTACTTCGTTGTAACAGAGCATTGAAATGATGTTCAGAGGTTGTAAGATGATTCATTGGAAAACAAGTAATCCTATCTGCTCAAAATATTTGCAGATTACATGTTGAATATCAAAAGTAAGATCCTCTTCCCAGGTGTAACCTCAAAAGGAACCTTCCTCTCCTCAGCCATTTCATTTTGGGTTAAGAAGATGAGGTTGTAATGAGCATGGTTGAGATAGGGGTCCTTAAACCTAATCGAGGTGTCACTGGACAGCTGGAACCAAGTGGCACGACCCCAATATGGAGGCAACCACACCACTAAGGACAGGGAGAAGGGGAGAGACTAAAGCACCCTAGAGAACTTATCTATAATGATATAATTTAGCTCTAAGCTAAATAACCTTTGTGAACAGTAACCATGGGTACTGGTCATGCACCCATTGTTGCTGACCCTAGAGAGATTGATTACCTCTTCCATACAGGCCTAATGTGCGGCACATGACACTGATAAAATTTAAGATAACCTAATAATTTATCCAAATGTTCCTGAATTTGTTTCCTTTTACACAAGATTTGGGTAGTCATGAGTAACGCAACCAGTAGGTCAATGGTTCTGTTTCTCAAATTAATGTTTACTTTCGTAAGTGATTGCCTTATGGTACAGAGAAATTGTAGTGACTGATCAGTTAAGAGTATTCCTGGTGGGGGCATGTATATATTCCCTGGTATATTTACCAGCAGCATACTCAACATAACTTAATATGGCCTTTCAGTCTAAACAAGTTAGGCTAGTCTAAAGTTGAAGCTTAATAAAAATCTTTAAATCACAGGTCAGGCACATCAATAGCTAATTTTCAGGCATTTCTATTCAAATATAAATCTTTAGTTATATCATACTCTTTTAAGTCTCTTATCTCTCTCCATGTCAGTTTTGATATTGCTTTATCTCTCTTCACCTAATTATCTTGACTTAGAATTCCATAATGTATTAGCGTCTCTGCGGTCTTCTTTAGATATAGCCAAACCATCTCAACCAATGTTAAACAAGGTTTTCTTCAATTTGTGATACCTCTAATCAATCATGTATTTTGTTCCAGATTCGATCTATTCTTATATGACTATAAATCTAACGTAGCATACGTAGTTCTACAACACTCAGCTGTTAAACATAATGTATTTTTGTATACCAACATTCTGCTCTATATAACATATAAGTCTAATCGCCGTTATATAAAACTTACAAGCTTCTAGTGTACCCTCTTATCACAAAGGATGTCAAATGCTTGGCACCACTTCAACCAGCCCACTTTTATTCGATGGCTAACGTCCGGATTAATATCCCTATCAATCTGTAGCATTGATCTAGATATCGAAAAGTATTCTTCTTAGGCACTACTTGGCATCTTAAACTCACATCTCCCTCCTCGTATGTGGTAGCGCCAAAGTCATACCTTAAGTATTCAGTTTTAGTTCTACTTACTCTAAAACCTTAAGACTTCAGAGTATCACCATAACTATGATTTTCTATTTACTCCTACGCGGCTGTCATCAATTAACACTATATCATCTTATCATAAATCTTTTCCAAGTCAACAAAAACCATATATAGGTCCTTCTTCTGCTCTCTAAATGACTCTATAACTTATCTTATTAGAAAAATTGCTTCTATGGTTGATCTTCCAGACATGAAACCAAATTGATTCATAAAGATCCATATCGTTCCTTTAAAACAGTGTTCGATAACTCCCAAGCTTTATAGTGACTCATCAACTTAATTCCCCAGTAATTAGTACAACTTTAGATATCTCACTTATTTTTATAGATTGGTACCAATATACTTCTCCACTCCTTAGGTATTGTGTTCGATTAAAAAATATTGTTGAACTTGGTTAGCCATACTATAGCTATATTCTCAAGACATCTCCATACCTTGATTGGAATACTATCGGGGCCCATTGTCTTATCCCCTTTCATCTTTTTTAAAACTTCTCTAATCTCGGATTCTTGGATCCTCCGTACAAAACTCCTATTAGTGTCATCCGAAGAGTCATCCAACTGAACGATGGTGTTCTCTTTCCCACCATTGAACAAATTGTCAAAATATTCTTGCCAACTATGTCTAATCTCATCCTTATTCACCAAGAGCTGCTTCCTCTCATCCTTAATACACTTAACTTGGTTGAAGTCCCTCATCTTCCTATCATAAGTCCTAGCTATTTTATAGATGTCCTTCTCTCCTTCTTTTGTACTCAGACGTTGGTACAGATCCTCGAAAGCCCACCTCTTTGCCTTACTCACAGCTCGTTTTGCAGTCTTCTTTACCACCATGTATTTTTCCATGTTATCCTTACTCCTATCATGATACAAGTGTTTGTAGGATTCTTTCTTCTTCTTAATAGCTCTTTGTATGTCTTTGTTCCGCCACTAAGAGTCTTTAGTTTTGCATCCACTCTTTTTGATCACTCCAAACACCTCTAAAGCAATTTTTTGTATGCATATTGTCATCTTCTCCTACATGTTATTTGCATTGTCTTCTTCCTTCCAAGAGCCCTCTTCGATAACTCTTTTCTTAAAGACATTTGATGTCTCCCCTTCTAGCTTCCACCAATTGGTTTTTTGCAATTTTGACTTATTTATCTCTACGAGCATGTACTAAAAAGCAAAAGTCGGATACAACCAGCTTATGTTGAGAAACCACAGATTCTTCAAGTATCACCTTACAATCCATATAAACTTATTTATTCTCTTTTCTCATAAGGACAAAGTCAATCTGGTTAATATATTGGCCGTTACTAAAAATCACTAAATGAGATTTTCTTTCTAAAGAAAGTGTTGGCTATCATCATATCAAAAGCTATAGCAAAGTCCAAGATTTCCTCCCTCTTGATTCATACCACCATACCCAAAACCTCCATATGCTGCCTTAAAACCTATACCTGTTGCACCTACATGACCATTAAGATCTCCTACTATAAAAAGTTTCTCACTATTAGATACAGCTCTTAACCAAGATATATAAGTCTTCCTAAAAAAGTCTCTTAGCACTCTCATCCTAACCTATTTAAGAGGCATACGTACTAATTACGTTTAAGCCTATGTCACTAATGACAAGTTTAACTAAGATGATCATATCTCCTTGCCTTCTCAATCATAATTCCTACTTAAGGATCTTATCAATCATAATTCCTACTCCATTTCTGTTTGATGTTGCCCCTGTGTGCCAGAGCTTGAAGCCGGTATCGTCCACCTCCTTCGTCTTCTGACCATTCCATTTAATCTCTTAAACGCAGAAGATATTTACATGCCTCATAACCGTTGTCTCAACTAGCTCTCTTAACTTACCCGTAAGGAACACTACATTCCATTTACCAGCAGCATAATTGAACTAAATTTATGAACAGTCCACACAAGCATTAAACATTTTTTTCTTCTATTCTCTAAAGTTCTATTGGCATTTGGGCTAGGGTATGGATTATGTCAGTCATCACCAAGGTTCAAAATACCCTCAAGTAAAACCGTTACCAGAATAAACTAGATAGTATGTTTTTAAATTTGAATTTAGAATTCAAAATTGAAGTTTCTAAAATTCCTATAGCCTCATGTGCCATCTTCATGCCATCACATCTACAATAGACAAAAAAGAATTCTATGATGTCTTCACCTCCTAATAATTGTGCAATGATCTCTAGCCATATGTGTGTGTGTGTGTTATATTTGTGCTATGGACACTAGTAATATATGAATCTATGTGCTATATTCATGCATCATGTTCATTTGGAATTATGAAAGTGCATTACTACAATACACAATTTTCCAGCCAGTTACTGTATTCAAATTAAAAATTTTATATTTAAATTTTTCTCCGATTAAATCCAGTAATCAGACAGTTATTGATCCTGACCATATGGCCGCAATTCTGGTGAAAAAAAAAAACAATATTCCAAACCTTGGTCATCACTAGCTGGCTGGAAACAAGTGCTAATAATACCATGTTAGACAAAAGGACAACAAGCAATAAGTAACATAACTTATCAAACTCATTTGCATAACTTGCAGTAACAGTATATATATAATTTGTTTTTATTTACATAAAAATAATCACAAGAAAGGAAAACAATTTCTTTTAGTTACAATAAGAATGCATAGGGCTTACAGATGGTTCTCTTGTGATCACTTAAAGCTTGAATGCACCAAGCCATTCATGCAAAAGAATACAAAGTGTCACATCAATGGCATGCTAGTTGGGTAACATCCTCATGGAACATAAAATGGATCAGAAAAGATAAACATAGGAATAAACAGAAATTTAACCTGTTGCTCTTGTAATTTGATAGTCAAGCTTTCTATTGTCTTTATGTAGAACAGTCTACCATGGGACAACAGAATTTGTGTGAGTTATAGTTTACATTACATCCTGTTAAGATCACAGACTATACCTTTTCTCAATGAGTTTTGAAGAAGCACTTGCGATCTCCTGATGGAGGAGCTCCAAAGTCTGCAGTCACAAAGGATGAATGAAGTCAGAAGTTAGACTGGGCATTTATGAAGTTGTTTAATAAAGATGGACAACATACAGAATTTTGGTGTATTTTACGCTTATAAAAGGCTAATATCACAGCTCTATGGCCTTCTTGCTATATGAAATTATCATGTGTTATGGATTGGGTACCGTATGGATCTAGACTGTAACATATTCTCTTTTCATGAGCTATAAAGGCTCTAAGACTAACCGTAGAGATTTATTGATTAATGAAAATAGATGCATACCCATGTAACCCATCCTTATGTAGCACATCTTTAATATTATGGAAATAAATGATTCTAACTGATCTAATCTTATCAAAACTAATTCATGGCATAGTAACTACATAAACAGTATGTAGTGCTACAATACACGCGTGAACAATGCCTGAGCCCATACCTTAGGCTCTTTTCTTATAAGCTCATCACAGTGAGAAAAATCAATGGGAATTTTTACATAAGATACAACAAATACCATAGGGAAAGCAATTATTTATGCCAATAATTCATTGCCATGGTTTTCAATCTGGTGTTCCTTCACTAAGTTGAATGTCTAAGTTGGTGTTCGCGCATGGGGAGATCAGACCAGGCGGAGAGACGTGCCGAGAGGGCAAGCGAGCATGAGCTAATAGAGATCCGATGCGATTTGCACAAAACAACCCAAAGTCACCAAAGAAGAGAATATATTTTCCATATGCCACAAACTTTTTGCAACTTCTAACAGAATATGCCTCATAATGGCTTATGATAGAAGCTCACTAATGAAGTAGTGGGTATATGTGAAAGGTTGCACAAGTATTAGCATATGTGAGAAGTGTGCCCAGTTTAGTGGTATATACAATTTCTTTCCCTTGTTTCTAATTCATCTGTTCAGGCTTAAACTGACAAAACCATTCACAGAAAGACCTAACTAATAGACGTAGCTCTCTATTGGTTAGGATTTAGGAACAAATAAGATGCTAAATGACAAACAGAGCATGCCAGCATAATGGAGCTTCAATGCATATGTGCTTGTATGAGCTTTAAAGTGTAATTTTAGAAGATGAAGCACAACAAAGTGTACTGCAGCAGCAACAACAATCTTTCAGTCCTAAATAAGTTGGGTAGCTAAAGTTAAAATTCAACAAGAGTCTAAAATCACGGTTCAGGTACGTCAATAGTTGCTTTCTAATCACTTAAATTCAAATATAGATCTTTAGGTATATTCTACTCTTTTAAATACCTTCTTATTACCTCTACTCATGTTAATTTTAGTATTTCTGTAAATCTCTTCATATTATTATCTTAACTTAGAATTCCACAATATACCGGTGCATCTGGGGTCTACTTTGGACATGGCCAAACTATCTTATCTGATGTTAAATAAGTTTTTCTTCAATTAATACTACACATAGTCAATCATGTATAACATCGTTCTAGGTTCAATCCATTCTTATATGACCACAAATACTCAATTTTTCAACTCAACTCAACACAGACTTTTAGTTCAAAACAAGTTAAGATAGGCTAAAGTTAAAACCCAACAAGAATCTTTAAATTACAGTTCAGACACGATTTCTAAGCATTTCTATTCAAGTACAAATCTTCAGTTATATTTCACTCTTTTAAATCCCTTCGCATTGCCTCTCTCTATATTAGTTTTAGTTTTTTTCTACCTCTCTTCATCTTATTATCTTGACTTAGCATTCTACAATGTACTAGCGTCTCTGGGGTCTCTTTTGAACATGGTCAAACCATCTCAACCGATATTAGACAAGTTTTTCTTCAATTAGAGCCACCCATAGTCGATTATGTATTTTCTCATTTTGAACTCGATTCATTCTTGTATGACCATAAATCCAACGTAGTATACGTATTTCTGCAACACTCAGCTGTTGAGCATGACGTCTTTTTGTAAACCAACATTTTGCTCCATATAACATAGCAGATCTAATCGCCCTTCTATAAAACTTGTAACTTTTGAGTTACCCTCTTAACACAAAGGATGTCAAATGCTTAGCGTCATTTTAACTAGCTCGCTTTGATTCTATAGCTAACGTCCACATCAATATCTACATCTATATGTAGCATTGATCCCAGATATTGAAAAGTGTTCTTCTTATGTACCACTTGGCCTCTTAAACTCACATCTCCTTTCTCGTGTGTGATAGTGCCAAAGTCACACCTCAAGTATTCAGTCTTAGTTCTGCTTACTCTAAAACCTTTGGACTCGAGAGTCTATCGCCACAACTGTAGTTCCTATTTACTCCTACGTGGTTCTTATCAATTAACACTACATCATCTTGTCATAAATCTCGTAACCTCATCCATTACCAATGCAAAGAGGTAAACGTTCAATGTTGATCCCTGATATAATCATATTTTAATCGGAAGGTAACATGTATTACCATCATTTTTGTTCAAACAATAGTCATAGCATTATTATACATATTCTTAATGAGAGACGCATACTTTATCGGAACTTTATGTTTATCCAAAGCACACCATATAACATTTATTTATATCTTATTATAAGTCTTCTCCAAATCAATAAAACCATACGTAGATCATTCTTCTGCTCTCTAAACCAAATACACCCTAACACTAATGGAGTTACAACAAAGTGTACTGCATTCAATTGAAAAGGTGATAACATAAATACTCCATGACCAGTTTCAAAATCAGCAAACATCAAATTATCCTGCTCATCGTTCATTTTACAGTTGAAAACTATAGAAATTACTGGTACTATCATTTTGTAACCTACACAAATGCGAATAATGATGCACAGATCAAATATTCAATTAGACAAGCAGGAAATTAACAAGACTTATGCAATGAACTTTTGGAGGGTTACCATGGAGATCAACCTGAATGTCAATTTTCTGGGAACAACATGGGAGGTTTTCATGCTTTCAGTAATGGTTGAAGTCAAAAGATGTGTTTTGATATCTTGTTAGCCTAAGTCTGTTTAGATGGTTTAGTTTGCAGTAGTTCCAGTTGACTTATCTGCCATCGGATGGGATGGCATCCAAGATGAGCACTAAGAAGGCAGTAGCATGGTTTAGTTTGCAGTTCAACTGTTTTTTTTAATGTTTTTTTTGTTGAACTTCTTGTTACTCTGGTGCCTTTTCTGATATATGGAAATGGGGGAGGGAACTCACCCTCTCTTCCTCAAAAAAAAAAGCAGGAAATTTGTCCTATATGGGATAAAATATCTACTCTACAGCAGGCCAGTGAACAATCAACTGCTATAAATAAAACTTTCAGGTCTCTTAACTACTGGTGTTAAAACAGCAAGAAGCCTCTCCTGCAGTATCTTTCCTCAAAAATAGTATACCTAAAAAAGTCAAAACAAGGTAGTCGACTGATTTCTTCCATCCACGATGGACGAAAATGAAACAACCATCCATTGCACCCAAAGACTCAACTGAATGTGATTTCACATAAGATTTTCCGTTACCAGTAGAGAAAAACAAACAGAACACTAGAATGATCAGTACCGTGCCCTCACCTGCTTCGGCGTGGCGCACTCAATGTCCAGCGCGGCAATCCTTCCCTTCTTCTCGGACATCTCTACGCAGACCAGCGCCCTCGTCTTCAAAAGCTGCTCGCCCTCCTCGCTAACCTGCTTCGTCTGCGCCCTCACTACCCAAAACTCAAAACTCCCCGCTTCGTCGCTTTCTCCTCCAGATCTGCAGACCAACAAACAATTAGACCGAATTCAGGGGGATTTGGATTTGGGGGGCATCACAGCGCAGGACGCACCGCTCATGTAGGAGCGGAGGGTCTTCATGTTAGCCAAGTACTCCTCCATGGCTGGTCTGCCGGAGTGGGGAACCAGAACAGAGGAGAAGACGACGGCGGCGACGAGGAGAAGGAGGAGATTGGGCGGAGGAGAGTATGGACGAGCGACCGAGCGCTCTTTGCAAGGTATCCGACTTTCCGTAGGAGCTGGGTTTTTTTCTTTAACGTTGAGCTGGGTTTTCTTTTTCTTTAGGTGGGACTGCAGTATTGTCTAGTATCTTTTATTTTAGTATAAATATATTATTTATATGCCATTAAAAATATATTAAAAAATAGAAAAAACTTTACACTAAAGTCATTGGCATTGAGATATAAGGTCTCAACACCAATCTTATTATCTATGAGTTTCGACACATAGAAATTGATGTAGACCTTCCATCTTCTTATCTATACTAATATAAAAATAAGTTGTTATTTTATACAATCACTCATTAAAATTTATATCATAAGATCCAGCCATCCAACTGCTCCCAATGCCCATAATCCCATGTGTCCTACTTAGGACTTTGCAACCATCGTATTTCAATATAATGTAAACGATGCCATTGCTTTCAAATTCAACGCACCATCTCCTACCCTCAATCACGCTCCACTCTCCTCGCTCCCTTGCACTCTGTTTGCCATAGTCTTGGAGTGTCATTCCTCAAACCATCGTGAGCCCCGTTAGCCCTATGCTCCATCTCCATTCCTTCACTCTACCTCGCCTAGCCGTGCCGCTGTAGATGTTCCATCAACTATCGCCGTCCTAGAGGTTGTTCCAACGCTTTGGCCTCACATGTTAACAATTGAGTCATAGACATTGATTTGGAGTTAAATCAAAAACTAAATAGATGATTCACATGCTGTTATATGAAATATATAGATGAATATATATTAAAAGTTATAGAAATAATGGATGGTTATATATTGAAATAATAAGAAAATGATGTGACGAAGGATGGTTTGCATGCTTGTATGTGAAAATGATGTGATGAAAAAATGGTTTGAATGTTTTTATATTGAGTTTTAAAATATAATAAATTATTGTTATACTTATATGTTGAGTTTTATGTATTTAGTGGATTACAGCTATACATAAATGATGTGATGAAAAGATAGTTTGCATACTTTTATATTAAGCTTTAAAATATAATAAATTATAAATGATGCAACATGCTTCTCTGTTAAATTTTAGGATATACTAATAATTGTTATATAGGTGTTTTGAGCTTTAGATAGTGAGTTATAACAACTAGAAGGTATAGATATGTCTATTAAAAATCAATTTTATAGTTTTTTTATCATTTGTTGCATTTTACCAATTTATACAAGATTGTGTTGCTAGTTTTATAATTACTTGTTTTTTAAAGGAAGAATCTGTTACAAACATTTAATGTGGTTAAGACAGAAAAGTTCTCTTTGTCAAGTAAGGCTTGCTAAGAAGATGAAAAGATTAGAACAATGGTTTGAAGTTCCAAATGTGCATGTGCTATTATCTAAAGCATGCTTCAATCTAGGAGGTTGCTTAGGGTGGAATCTGAATAACTGAAGTTGAGAATCTAAAGAATACAGCAGACATGAACTTTGTTTCAGAAGGTACTTAAAAGTTCTTGAGGGCATAAACGTGGAAAAGTAGCTTTAATTACTGAAACTTACAAACTTGTGATGTCATATACTTTACAAATTAGTGGTTGTATATATTTCTTTAAAATGGAAGTGAAAAGGAAATGGGGGTCGAAGAAACTCAATTGCTTATTTGCACATAAGTCTCTTGGTTTCATGCAAACGTCAGTGGTTTGGGAGGAATATATCATTTTGTAACCATCCTTTTCAATGGAAATGGAAAAAAATGAACCGATAATTTAATATATTTTTATTTTATAACAACATGTTTTAAAAAACGTGTATTATAGGTGCACGATTACTTAGTACAATAGTACCAGATTAACTACAATAGTACCAGATTAACTCTTACTCCTAGAAACAAAACAGATCCTATATTCTTATATAATTGCCTCCCACAAACTACAACTAAGACCCTTCTCAATCAGCCACGTCATCATACAATAAGTGATCGTCATAAAACAGTACACCCACCATGTCATAAATCAACTTCAATTCAGGTCTTAAAATTCACGTTGGCTGTTCATATGCCATTGCCACTAGCGCAATTCTCATAACTTCTAGGCTTAAATCTACCGTGATGTTCACATGCCATTGCCACTAGCTCAATTCGCATTGGTTTAACGGTGGCAATACTAAATGCATAACGAAATCTGTGGAGGATTCGAACAGCCCACTTTTCTTTTTCAATCGAATAATGGCCCAATCATCTGGGGACTAGTTATACATTAGAAGATACCCCACACATAGCTGTGGAGTTTTTTTTCTTTAAAAAAATTGTTGTAGATGTGCATACTAAGTTAAAAACTAATAGTAAGAGCAACTCAAAGATACGAAGATAGTTCGGAGTTACACTATGTTGAACTGAATACAATACATTTTAGCATGTACTTCTGAAAAGAAAAAACGAGATTACATATCACATATTGACATGTGCACCTCTGTTACATCCTCGTAAAACCAATTAATATGGATAGGACTACTATAAACTCAAAAACACTTCGGAAATTAAGCATGGCCAAATATATTTGTGATGTACGGTAATTTCACCAAATTGCTTAGTAGCTTCATTTTTTTTAAAATATACTCATCAATCTATTTTTAGCTGCAGAGTCTAAATACATTACTTGTTTAATATCAAGCATCTTCATAAGATTAGCCTTCCACCAGCAAACAACTTGATCAATGGAGCAACAATGTAATAGGCCATCATGGCATTGCAAAATGACCTGAAAATTGATAAATAAATACATGCAAAACGTAATATTGAGGAAAGGAAAACTTTGTATAGTTTAGCATATTATTATATTCAAATATAACATGTAATTAACTTTTTAGCAAAAGAAGGTGAAATTCAATGATGAAATCCATTGAAACATCCATTTTAAATCCATTTTAACTCATAGTGCAGTATTGCATACTTCATCGACGAACTAAAAATATGCAATCTTTGATTTACCAAATCAGTAAGAAAGCAAAAGGCTGATCCGGACATATGGATATTGATGAAGACGTTGCTTATTGCGGCGTTAATCGGTATTAGAATCGTGACGATCAAACTACTTTATCTACTTTCTCGACACGCATTGTCTTATCCAACCCTATCCTACTAATGCGCATCTCGTAAAAACGATTTATGATCTTGTTTAACATAATATCTTGATATACGCAGGTATCTTATACTATCGTAACCTACACCACTTTCCACAGCCACTTGCCTCTTGCTCCGCTGAATATCCTTGTCTTTGCCATCGTCCAGTTGTATTCACCAGGGCTGTGTTTTTTTTTCTCAGTTTTATTCGTGTGTTTTTGTGTAATTTTTTTTTATATATGGAATGTAGTGTTGATTCAATATAAGGCACAGTAAAAAATATTTTCCATGAGTTATGATGGTGGAAAATTTTTACTACCACTTTGTCTTGGCTTGTTGGAGTAAAAAAATCGTTGATATCAAACTAATAAACCATGCCCGAATGATTCTATGCGGTAAATCGTGTTACCAAAAAAATTACGATGTTGCTGACTTTTAACACATCTTAAATTATCTTTGATGATGAAACAAATCATAATAAAATTAATTATAATTACATAATTTTTTTATTTTTTAGCATGACTTTTAAACAACTAATAACACAAATATAAAAAAATTATCTATAAATTATTTTTATTGCTTAATTCGATTTTTATAGCTTAAACCATAGCTCAAAATTCTTGGCCTACATAATTTTAGTAAGGGTCAAATAAATGGAGTAACTGATCACGCCCTTGTGGCAAACGCTACAAGTGTGCTGATCATTATTTGTCGGTCTGATGTTGAAGCAACAACATTATCTCCGAAAGAAATTAAAACAAGCACGACATTCGGTCCAACATATTACAAGCACATCCGTTTTAAAGGATCTGCTAATACAGCTGATAATTCATAGGTCACACACTAATACCAACATGAGACGTTACTACCATAGCACATCACATGATAGCAACGTGCATACTAATTTATACTTAAAAAAGTGCACTTAACGACTGCGTACAGTAACAGTGCACCACATGAACAGCAGAGTTGAAACTAACATCCACAAGCATGAACGGGGTACAATCATCACCCAACTTTATTCATAGCTCTGATCGACAGGACAGGAGTACCACCAAAAACAGAATCTCATCCATTCTTTCGTTAAGGCTTCATTTTCCACTGCAGCAAACCAATCCAAGGACAAACCTGATTCCTCACTAATTGACCGCATCTAGATTACTCATTAGGACAAACCCTGGGTCTGAGCAGCTCATGAACTCTCCATACATATCCCATCAGACAATGGAACGGATAACCTAAAATCCCCTTCATAGCTTGGAAGACCTGTCATACCCTGTAAATTAGCAATCCAACAAGGTAAAAATCCACAATTGACATAATCTGATTGTTTAACATTAAGACTTACCTTGAGTGAGCACTAAGCCATACTAGCATTAAGGAGTACCAGACAAAGAGAAAGAGAGGTTAAAATGACCACGCTACCCTACCCCATACATAAAATTTCTTGGAAATAGGAGAGATGGTGGTTAGTGAGCTGTTCTAATTAATGTAAGAGAGAGCTCTGGTAAATGAGGACAAACAATGAATAGAAGCAATAAATTCTCATGCACTGCATGCTTTGTAACTTTGTAAAAAAAATGGAAAAATATAGTATGCCTTTAAAAAAAATGGAGTACCACACAAGTAAAACATTCAAAACTTACCAGTGCCAAGGGGTTGCACTTGTTATGCTTCCAAGACAACCATCTTCCAAAGGAAACATTACATAACAGCACTGCACTTATCAAGGCCGAATTCAAGTGTCAATCTTTGCCACTTACTCCCAACAGATTCTCAGCAAATCCTGAAACCAAAATAACAGAATTAATGCTCCAAAGAAGTAAAGAACTTCACTGTACTCGTACAACAAAAGGGGTGAATGATGTATCCAAAAGCACATATCAGATTGAGGCATCCAAGAAAAAAGGTTACCATAATCTTCATGGTACAAGCTAGTCACACAAGGTAATTGCAAGACCATACAGATTGTGCTGGTAATGGTTCCGCCAATGGACCATTTTGCTGATTTCCTTGCTGAAAGTTAAGTTCTGGAAGTTGCTTTGTGGGACCAAAAAGGTGGAGATCCTGCCACTGTTTTTCATTGTTATCTCTAGGATGCATGCTGAAAGCTTGTTTCCCAGGAAAAGGAAAGGGAGTGGTGAACGCGCTGCTGGCAGTGGTAACATTTGAATGTGCAAAACGCTGATTATTAACATGTTCCGATAGTGGCCTGTAGCCATCCAACCAAGTGCCATCATTGGCCTGTAAATGCTGACCATTGCCAACTAAAATGGAATCATCCTGTCGCTTTGACAGGGCATTGCTAAATCCTGGAGGGGGGCCAACATGTCTTCCAGGACGGCTGACAGGATTTTTCTTTGATACACTTGTCTGTGTTTCCATTGATTTCATTGATGTGACATCAGAAGATGCTACTGACAGCAGACCTGAATGAAAAGCCGAAGGAATAATAACTTCAGTAGGAAGCTGACCAATAATTGGATTTGTACTATTCAAAGTAGCTTCAGCAGATACCTGAGGCACACTTTCCAGAGATTGTAATCCACTCAATCCACCATTCACCCTTTGATCCAGATATCCACTTGCTCCAATGTTAACATTCTTTAATGTACTCAATAAGAATGAATCATGCCCAGGGAGCATGGGGGTATTATCCGGGTTATTGAAACAACTGAATGATGTTGCAGGTGTACGCTGATCCAAAATTATATTGGAAAAGCTTGGCATAGGGATTGTATTCTGAGAGCCAGCAAACGGTGCACCAATGCTTACCCAGGTATGATCAGATGCTTTCAGAGGCTCAAAAAATTCAGATGTTGACCTTGAACCAACACCAGGAATCAGTTGTTGCCCAGCATTGGCTGCCCAACCAATAGAAGAGATCGGGAGAGACTGAACATAAATATTGGGAGTTGCAGGTCCATTGCTCTGAAATGTCATTGATGGTGGTGCACCATTATTTGACCAACTGACATCAGACATTAGCCCTGGCTGTATGAACTCATTACTAGTCTTTTCCAAAGGAACTCTCAGAAGCTTTTCAGAAACTGAAGGCTTAAAAACAATTTCTTCATCATCATCTCCATCAGGAATCTCAGGATAGAGTTGTGCCTTTGACTGAAGCACACCCAGATTTTCTGCACCTGAACCAATTTTCCTGGAGATTTCACGTTCCTGTTCTATGTGATTTGTTGTGTGTGCATTGAAAGATCCAACAAGAGGAGCAGAAGATTCAGAATAGGGAAGTTCAGAAGCCATAATGAATTTTTTTGAAGATGCATCAAAATATATTCGAAGCTGATCGATTTGAACGAAATTTAACAATGCCTTCCCTGCAGCAAGAATCCTTTCTATGCGTGCTTTTTTCTCCTTGGTACTTCCATCACTTCCAAACACATGCTTGTTGGAGAAATCCAATATAACTTGTGCAGGTACCAATGGTGAAAACCCTCTTAACTCAACATCCTCCCACAACGCAAGCCTGTTCTCAGTTTCACCCTCCTCATACAAGCCCATGTCAAAAAAGCAAGTTTCATCATCATCACCATCAACACGTGTGAGGCCAGTCAAAATGAGCTTATTCATAAATGACACACATTGGTTCCAGAAAAAAGATCTTGCATCGGCTTGCTTTTCATCCAACTCAGAACAAGCAAGAAAATCTGGTTGGCATGCCAGCCATTCAATGAAGACCAAAATAGCTGGCAGGTAGATACTGGACGCAATATCATGAAGCTCTACACATCTTTTGAGAATGTATCCAACAAATTCAAAGGCAGTAGTAAATGCATTTTGAAGAAGAACTCTGCGTTGCACGATTTCAGCATATGATTGATTATCTGCGTCTTTGTTTGCATTGTGCACTGTGAATATAAGGATAGCAACAAGCTTCACAACAGACAGTGCGTTTTCAGCAGCCTCAACACCAAAATTAAGCTCCTCGTGAGGACCAGATGAAAGAAGAATTTGCAAATCACTGATAACTGTAGCAGACAACTCCCCAAATGTTTCCAAGCTATCAGAAGACAAAAACAAGACATTTTATGAGACAGATAAATAGATACAACATGAGTCAACAATAGTGTTTAACAAAGTACCTTGTCCTTGTGAAAAGAATGCCATTGAGGCGAACAAATCGAACATGGAAAGCCTTTAGTATTTCTGGAATGCTGTACTCTCGCTCCTTTGAAGTTTCTTCTGTATTAGGACCTTTGGGCTGAAATCTTGTCTCACACCTTCCTCTGGCCCTACCAATAGATCTGGATGATAAGCTCCTACCAGTAGGAGCATTATTGTTACCTGATAGCTGAGCATAGATCTCATGATTCTGCACATGAAACTATAAGAGTTTGAGGCCTACCGCACAGCATAGATTGAAATCAGAATTTGATCATCAAATATATTACAAGACTATGACAAGCAGCAACCCCCTAGGCATTACTTGCAACACACTGGTCTATATCTACTGCTACCATCTGTTTACTTCATGAGGTTCAACAAAACATTTTTCCATTCTTGTATTATGTGAAGCAGATGCTATAAAGTTTTAAAGATGCCCATCCAATCAAACAAAATAAGGGGGAGTAGGATAATCTTAAGAGAGAAACTGGTTTCTATTAGCCCAGTAGGTAAGCAGCAAGATAATGGAATCTAAATAAGAATTCCAATATCAAGTGGATAATACTAGGCTACCCACATGTAAAGCTATGGAATTTATGTTGTACAAAATGTTGAACAATGGAATCCAATAAGATCAACCATGCAGTATGATTTTAAGGTTCACCATGGAAAACAAACTTCACACGCAATCACAAAACTGCAAAGCAAGGAACATACTAAAGGGGTATCATGAAGATAGCATAATACCTTGTCAAATGCGAGAATCAAGTTTTCCCTCGCTGCAGAAAAAGGATTGTCCACCGCTAAGCTACGGAAGTACCTATAGATAGCTGTTACCTCATCACCAGCATATGATGCTAGTATTGCAAGCTGAACAAGAACTTCATCAATACAATAGCCATTCAAGCAAAAGAAACAAGTTTTGTACTTGTGTTCAACTAAATACAACAGAAATATGAAACAGTGTGTATGTTGGAATACCTGATGATGTGGGTTGCCATTAGAAGGGCACAGCGAAGCTGCTTCCTTGTAGTAGATAGAAGCTGCGGCATATTCACGGCTTGCATAATTGGCATCCCCATACAGACCTTTATAGCGGGTAAGATCTCCTAAATATATCAAACAGCGATAACATGACAACACACCTTTCTTCACCCAAACCATTTTCTTCTCATCTTTATCAGGAACAGCTGAGCTATCAGGACCCTCGAAGTAGCCTAATGGAAACCCATAGGTAGACCGAATTTTCAGCATCAAATCATGATAGAAACCAGTGGCTTCTGAGAGGAAACTTCTAACAGAAGATCTGATCCTCTTTATCCGACCAGGGTTGACATTGTTCTTTCCAGCAGCGATAATATGAGCTCGGAATTCCTCAATTCTTTTGTAGTGCAACTGCCATAGAAGATATTCTATCTCATGTTTTTCAGAGAAGTCATGATCAGCAAGGATTATCTTCTCATAGTTCTCACGCATCTGAAACCATATGTTATGATCTGATGGGACTTTGGACTGTGCTGACCT
The DNA here is from genome assembly GCA_030770085.1 of Oryza coarctata. Classification (NCBI taxonomy): domain Eukaryota; kingdom Viridiplantae; phylum Streptophyta; class Magnoliopsida; order Poales; family Poaceae; genus Oryza; species Oryza coarctata. Next base: position 8,943,456 of record CM061476.1, on the reverse strand, counting down.
TCGCAGACGACTTTCATGTTCCGCGTTCTACACATGTAACATCATCATCGGTACTCACTAGTATACATTACGGTAATGTTCCATGGCTTGAAATAAATTATAGAAATAGAAGAAACATGATGTGAAAGACCAGGAGAGAATTTTTAGTGATGGGATATAAAAAGAACAGACATATGCATCCAATAAATAATAAAAGGAAATAGCCATTCCAAACCTATGCTTTTATATATCAAGGACATCAAAATTCTAAAAGCAATATATCAACTCAGAAGAGGCCAAAAGGTTGGCGTATCTATAAGTAACATTATAAACAATAAGTCAACTGTTCCACAAAACCATGCACAGCCTTTTCATTTGGTAGGGATTGCATACATTTCGAATCTGAATCTAGTTTAAACTGAATTCAGTTCCATGGACAGCATGATAGCTGTCATAAACTTATCTTCCACACCATCAAATAGCATTAACCCACAGAAAGGAAAACAATGACAATTCAACTAGATTATATAGAGGTTCTTCTTGGTACTTTTTTCACTAGACTTCAATAAGCTGAAATTAAGAACACAGCCTTCTTTGAAATAGAGTTTATTTTTCCAATCAACACAGTGACATAAATGTACTGCAAAATGCATATGTTCCAAACATAACCTATACAAGCACAATTACCATCCCATTTGCTCTACATCTATCTATCAGTATGACCAAATACTAGCCCCATATTGGATGCACTTCACAGCAAGCTGCTGCTAGCAAATGCCATATCATGATCACAGGAACATAAAACTGCTAGCTTTAATACAAGTTTGGCTTGCATTTGCAGTAGACAGTTACCACCAAATTAAACAGATAACATTAGGAAATAATCACCTGAAACATTTTAATTTTTCAATTAAGAAAATTGGAATGCTGACCATGCTAGTGCATTTTGTTTGGTTGAGTGAAATTGTTGGGAAATGGGAATATACAGGTGGAGGTTATTAAGTGTTTTGTTTGTTTGGTGGGAAGGGGAGTTTAAGTAGGATGGGGATGGGGGTTTGAGGGGTTAGCTCTCACCATTTCAATACTTGGGGAGGGAGTAGGATTTGGGAGGGACTCATTTATGTGGATAAGGGCAAATCTCAGCCATTCATCATCACTTAAAAAGACAATCTTTTCATCATTGAACTATCCATTGCAAAACAAGGGATTTGAAATTAAGGATAAATTCACATGAATCATCTCACCATGAACTCCCCACAAACTCCGATTCCCTTCTCAATTGATTCCAAACATACTTATAGATGATAGATGTGACTACATAAGCCAAATCATTCATGCAACGTCCCTGATTGAATACCTTTAGGTACTACTAAACATGTAAAGTGGCCATTTACACAAATGTAGCACCAATAATTTGCGGGCACAAAAGTTCAGTTACAACCCAAGCATGTGCGCGCTCAACCATTGATCAATGTGCAAACTAACTAGCACCACAGGAAGAACATGGTATAAATGTGATGAAGCCAAATCCATGGGCAAATTCCAACAGGGGAAAAGACATAATGTGCACACAAAAATTTCCTACAAACATGAACATGCTATGGAGAGGTGACAAGGCAGGTAGCATCTGCTCATGAGATGTGATTGCATCAACTGTTTAGTCTCTTTTTCAATAGATTAAATTGCTGCCCAAGCCCTCCAGTCAAAATCTAATAATGTCCCTCAGCCCATACTAATTCCTCAAGACTGTAAACAAATAGAGCTTGGCCGCACCCCCAAAACATTGAATTTAGAGGGGGGTGGAGTGTGCAAGTGTGGAACTATGAATTATTAAAAATGATACTATAGATCAACTAGCATTTGTAGAGCTATAGATGAGGAAATCATCACAGATGTTTTGAGGAAAAAAAAGGAAATAATTAAAGATGTAATTATTGCATTATTTACAAGAAAATATAGGACTATGGGCAAACCAACAAAGGAAATTATATAACTGCAATTCTAGATAGATGCAACAAAACCTCCTTGCTCTTAAGAGTTAGGTAGGATCATATGATCTGGTACCAGGAAGACAAAGCGCTGAGATGCATGCAGCTGTTGCACACACAAACAGGGAAAGCCAATGTTCAGTATGAGATGCCTGGGATGAACAGAAGGACAGTCACATAGAGATGACTATGGACATGGGATGAACTTGAGCTGGGATTTTGGCAGATCGGTAGAACAAGCCTTTTTTTTGTGACTGGAGATTATCTGCGCAGCTCTGTGCGCTATCAGTTCATGGGGTCACACTTTGCCAAGGACAGCTTCCATGACAGACGCTTTTAGTGGGTTCATGACAATATTTCCATGCATATATGATATACCATTAAGTTTCCTTGCAAGGTACTACGAAACTCACAGGCAATGCAGATTGAAGAAACAACGAAAAGAACAAACCTTCTTTAAGAGCTGCTGTGCAAGCTCCCTTGGCAATGGGGAAGCAGTAGCTTTATCATCATCCATCAATCACATATGGGTCAAACTTTGCTGCATAAGGGAATTAACCACAAGTCAACACAAAATCTCAAGAGACACAAACACGCTGGGTACAAAGAAAAGCATACCAGATACCCCCCACGAAACTACCACGCTAAGTAAAGGGGGGAAATTTTAGCTTAAACAGAATCCAGCAACTACCTGCATCCATGGGATGCAGCCTCCGCAACCGTAACAACCCAAAAAACTGCTCGAACCATCGCCTCGCACAACATCATCCCAAAACCTAACCGTAATTTCACTAGAAACCCTAGGAAGAATCCACCTACCTACCCAAGTAGAAGTAGCAATCCATCACCACCGCCCAACGATCACCCACGAAACCCTAGCAACAACCCACCCTAGCGGATCGAAACCCCGCAGAGACGAATCGAGCAGCAAGCACGAAAGAACAGTCCCCCAAAACAAGAACCACCAAAGATCCCGCGGGGGCCCGACCAAATCGAGGTCGAGAAGCGCATGGAGCCGCGCTGAATCGGCGGTCTCCCGAGCCGGCCGACCAATTGGGCGGCCGCTGGCGCCGAATCCCCGCAGAACACAAGGGGATTCGAAGAGGCGGGTCGCGCGAGAGGGAGGGGGAGGGATGGAGGGAGAGAGGGTGTTCATACCTCGTCGTGCAGGAGGAAGGAAGGGGAGGGGAATTGGGAAGAGGATGTGTTGGTAGAGGAGAGGAGGCTATAGGCGTGCGTCGCGTCGTCGCTGTGTTGGAACTGGCTTTGGCTGGCACGTAAGGTCAAACCCCGCGTAGGGGAGAGACAGTAGGCTATACGAGAGGCTGCCAGCGGGAAGTCGGGAACCACCGTAAGACGTCGGTTTTTTTATCCGTTGCCGTGTATCTTCTCTCCTCTTCTTTTTCTTTTTTTCCTTTTAGGCTATTTATTTTCACATTTTTCTATGTTTCAGTCAACCAAACATATCTGTACTCCAATAAAAAAAACTTTCTTTTTACCATTCTCGTAGGGTAAAAATATGTGCTTTATATTATACTCTGGTATTTTTTTCTCGTAATTTAAACATATAACTATTCGGTTTATTTAAATTTTTATATAAAAAATATAAAAATAAATCACAATAAAATAAATGATAATTATGTAATTTTTTATTAAGACAAATAGTTAAATGTGATTAAGAAGTCAACTAGAAAAATGGCTACCTAATGATGATCTACCAACCAATTAAGAAATAGATGTTTTTCTCTTAGACATAAAACTATATAATGTACAAAATTATTGCAAAATGTTCTCTATATATATTATATATACTAAATATTATCCTTCTCTATGCATGCTTAGCGAGAAAACTAAAAAAATATACCTGAGAAAACTGAAAAAACTAAAAGCGGTTATATACTCCTGGAGTAAAAAAATCAACTGCTTCCTAACCCCTATCATAACTCAATATCTTAGTGCAAAGCTCTAGTTTATCATAAAACTAGACTAACTAGCAAATTTATTATGAAGCTACATTGAGAATCACAAAACAACAGATTTTAGCATTGAGTTTATTGAAACTATAGATTAGAGTAGGTACTCAACAATTATTATTAAGATGGTAGAAGTTTTAAAAATACATAATATTTCAATAAACTTTACATTGAATCTATAATTATATATCATAGTTAAATTTGTAATAAATTTATGTTAAATGTGTAGTTCTAAGATAATATGGCTTTTCTTTGCTAGAGTAATATGGTTTAAATATGTGGTATTGTGATAATCTTTTGTGAAATCACTTCTTCCTATATAATTGCTACCTGCTTTGAGGATTAGCCATGTCACTCTAATTAGCTGAGACTGTTAGATATTAATTCCATGTTTCAAGAGTGTGCATGGCCACCACTATGCAATCAGGTGTTAGTGAAATACACTAGAGATGTTCACGTGTGCAGATCGCTCCACCGTATTCATCAATGAAGATCCAATGAGATCGTGTCCGAACATATGAAACCCTAAGAGATTTACATAGCTCCAGTGCAGGTCCTTCAACTTTTTTGAGTCTTCAGGTTATTAGAGTTACGGGTGTGTTAGTCAATTTAATCTCTAATTAACAAGAAAAACAAATAGAGTTAAATTATCGAGCCAATCAGTCGATAGATCGATATAGACTCCTAGCCGATAGAGTTTAGATAGTCATTGACTGTCATACATCGGTTAAAAAGCTAATGACGCTAAAGGTAAATAGCGACAAATAAAATAAAATGCACATCGGCTATAGAGCTAATGATTTTTTGAATAAAATATACGATAAGTAGTAGAGAGCGATGTCTAATCTTCCAAAGAGATGAGACCCAGCGACTATCAATGACGGTAACGTAGGAGTCAATCTTGATATATTGAATTGAACCAAGACAATATAAGGCTGATGCTAACGGTACTAAAATAGAGGAAGCTGGATCGAATGTACCAGTAGGTAAACCCATCGGCTGCAATTAGTTCTGGGTCTCATGCATATAAATAAACTCATTGGAGCCGATAGGAGGAATGAAACCCGCTAGATCTTGATGTCAACCATATTAGACACATCCTTGATAGACCAGACCTAATATAATGTCAGATCTAATAAACCAGACCGATTGCTTGTGGATTAATGGACAATATATGTATATCAAAATTTGATATTAACAAGAGGAAACATGAAGATATAGTATATATCACATACTATATTTATAATATATTAATTTGTTTCTTGAAATAGACATTATCATTATTGATAATTTAGTATGTGACTTATTTGTGCGACTCCAGTATAAAATGTTGCTATTTCCAAATGATTCATGATCACATATCATATGAGGAACAAATATAATTGTAAAATCAACATATGTATTGATTGATAATCATGTCTCATAGATCATAGTATGGAGATATCAAATCGATAATATAGATATATGTTAGTTGTTTCTATTATATTTAATGACTTGCGTGTTGACTATAGTGCTTGAATTTATTTTTTGTAATCTTCAATTTCTGCCTATTATAGGTAATAGACTAGACTAGAAGTTATAAGTTTCCAAACATGGTGACTCAAAGAAGAGATGTGGAAGATGGAGATCATATACATGGAGATAGAGATCACCATTCTTTTGGGCTATACTATTTCACAGTTCAATATGTTTATTTATGATATTTTCTATCTTACTTTTATACAATAATATTTGTGAATGGTTGCTTTGGTAGGATAGAGTCCCCATTGTAAAAATTAGGTATTTGTGCCCTTCCAATAAATATAGGATATCTACATGTGGAAGCATTTGGTAACAAGATTATCAAAACAGTTTTGAACCTTAGAAAATAGGTTAAGATCAGGGTATATTGTTGATACCACATAACAAACAAAAAATCACAAAGAGATCTAATTAACAAAAGTGTTATTGACCTATGTCACTAGTTTTCTAGCCATGGTGCCAATGCTTACTAGGAATTAGTGAGATGAGGATCTTGATCCACTATATCACTTAGAGAGAGTTTTGTTGCAAAATACATAGTGGGAGTATTTTGTTAAATAGTTTAATAAAAGATATACATAAATATAGTGCTAAACTTTGCATATTGTTATGTTATAGATCATGTCAGCTAATGACGCATCTATTTCTTTTAATTTGTTATATATCTTGAGAAAGAAAAGTTAAATGTAACAAATTTTATGGTTTGGTATCGCAACTTGAGAATTGTTCCCAATCAAGAACGCAAGGAGTATGTACTTGAGACTTGTTTATCCAGTAACTTGTCTGTTAATGCTATTGTGGCTGCATGGAGAACTGATAATAAACATATGAATGATTCTCTTGATGTGAGCTGTCTTATGCTTACCATAATGTCCTCTGAGCTTTAGAAGTAATATGAGAACACTAATGCCTACAATATAATTATGTGGTTACGTGGTACGTTTAAGAACCAAGCAAATGTTGAGAGGTTCAATACTTCAAAGTCCTTGTTTGCGTGTAGAATTGCGGAAGGAAATCCCATCAGCTCTCATGTGATTAAGATGATTGGCTACATTGAGAGTCTAAAAAATCTTGGTTTTTCACTTAGCCAAGAGTTGACTATTGATGCGATTCTATAGTTGCTCCCTTTGAGTTTTGAGCCATTCATATTGGACTATCATATAAACAACATGGACATAACCTTGGCTGAGTTGCATGGGATGCTAAAATCTATCGAGGATAGCATTAGGAAAAGCAATGATCATGTAATGATGATGCAGAAAAGCAAGAGCAAGCCCAATACCAAGAAAACCATGCTCAAGAGAAAGTTGACTCCCGATCAGATTGCAAGCAACTCTTAGGCCGTTAAGCGAGACAAGAAGGGCGCTGCTTCAGATCCAACTTGCTTTTACTACAAGGGATTAGGACACTAGAAGTGTACCTGTCCAAAGTGCTTGGAGGATCTTAGAAAGTATTTTCCTTTCATCTACCTTTTGAGCCACCATTTATATTTCTATCCACAATAACATGTCTTAGTGTTTGCACCAAACTTTGGTAAGTCCCACAAATAGGATTGGAGAGCCGATCGACTTATGGAAAGAGTCCGATTGATATAGAAAAAGAATTGATCAGACAAATTGAGGATGGATTCGGTTTAGTCAAAAGACGAAAAGTTATCCAGATGGGACGAAGTCTAAGGAGGAGCTGTAGAAACCATGGCATGGTACTTTATCTATATAGATATCTTGTAAGATAGGTAAGTTTAATAAGTTTTATTAACTTCTTAGAGGTAGTTTCCTTTTATTTAGGAAATAATATCCGAAGGTTGTTTACAATCATGTTAGACTCTTATAACTCTAGGGTATAAATATAGACCCCTAGGACTTTGTAAATCAATCACATATTAAATGCAACATTTCCGCATCATCACCCTAGTTTATTTAGATTTTTATCGGTGTGTTCTAACTCTTAACATGGGGATGCATCGGTATGTTCGATCTCTGATAAAGGAGTAAGTCTCGCTACTATCTTGATGTATTCATTATTTCTAAGACTACATCGGTTATGTTCGATCTCTTAGTCCAATCGGGTGCATAACATCACGTTCGTATGGTACTATCAGCTTATCGAGCTCCCTGTACGTCAGCCTTGGCCTATCTCTTAGACCTATATGAACTTCTTCCAAATCATCAACCGATGTAAACCCTTGCTGTAATTTTCCTTTGAAATCTTCAATAATGCCCATTAGAGCAACAATTCCGAGCCGACTTGCTAGAATGACTTTATTCCTTTGCTGGTTACATCAAGGAAATCTTCTTCCCCTATCTTCCCACACATGCAATTGATCCTATCAGCTTCCTAGATTGGAAAATTGGTCACCGCATTGTTGGTCGATTGATCGACTTGAATCACCTCAACTTGATCTCCTTATCACTGTATGAGCTTCCTATGAGCTTTTGATGCATTGTGTAAGGAACACAACAGTTGGCGTGAATCTAGTCCCTACCAAGGAGTATACTGTATGATCCTTTGCCTTCGATAATGAAGAATGTGGTGGGCACTGTTTTGCTTCCCCCTATTAATTCCATGTTCAACACGTCCTTCATTTCTGATGGATTCCAACCAAAATATTTCAACACCATATTTGTTTTGATAAGTTCTTTGGTAGTCTTTCCCAACTTGCAATATGTTATGTACGACACAAGATTGATGGCTGCACCTCCATCAACCAGCATCTTCATCATCGACTTTCTATCTACATGCCCTTTGATATATAATGGCTTCAAGTGCCGATGTTTTGATTCTTTAGGTTTGTTAAATATTGCTTGATCAGGCTACAACATCAACTGAGCATAAACTTCTTCTTGATCTTCCTCATTGAATAAAAAGCTTTGTACTCTAGATGAAGAAGAACACCATGTTGATTGGAGTTGATGCGTCAACACCATTGTATTTATGTTTGACGTGCCACACATGTTTAGTCTTTTGGCTCTGATTGGCTTCCTAATGGTTCCACAGTTGTTTCTTGTGCTACTCTCTATGACGCAATCGTTGTTACGAACACAAGGTTGATATGTGCCCTTGTGCTTCATTGTAGTAATGAGTGATTGTCAACATGCTGATACTTTGGGTTGAGTGTGTTTGTGCAACATGTCTCGTGGCTTGTGGTGTGCAGGTGTGGAACTCGGAGGCGGTGGTCAATGGTGAGGTGAAGGTCAAGTAGAGATGGGCCGTGCTGATGGACTAGGAGCGGTGAAGGACGAACGTGAGGCCTGGACTAAGGAACCGGAGAGCTGGAGGCAGCCGCGATGGCTGACACTTGAGGACATCGACAAGCGCAAGTGTACATGGATGATGAAGACAACATCAATCAAGTCAAGAAGGAAGATGAAGGCGTCGAGCTTGGTGGAGGTTAGACACACGTTGACATCAGAGGGGTTTGGTGGATTGAGCCTCAAAACCACCGGGTGACGGTTTCACGGGTTTGGCCTCAAAACCCATGTTCCAAGGAGGAACGGGGTGGCACGTGGCGAAAACACAAAGGTTGCTCTAAGACAAAGCAAATCTGTGCAGGAAGCGTGGCCGTCTGATCGCCTGAAAAAGAGTTAGACCATTATGCCCTCCGATCACTGTTTCAGCCTGTTATACTGAAGGAGCAAAATCGGAATTTCACAAGAGCTCTGATATATATATATATAGGCTGAGTGTGCCGCGTCTAGAAGGTCCGAGCGTGTGCGAGCGTTTTCCATTTTTATTTTTCTTTTTTCTTTTTTTCTCTCTCGCTCGTCTCGAGTTCATCGCTTTTGTCCTTTTCTTGCTTGATCTCTCCGCAGCGCCGTAATCCACTGCATCTGTGTAAAAGAACTAAAGATTGTGTACAAGAATGGAGGTCCTAACTTTCGGGTGTCCTTTGGGATTCGATTTGTGAGCTGTTTGTTCATATCCTATCGGTGTTCTTCGCATTCTTGGTTTTCCTCTTCCGACGTTTTGGGTTGAATCTTGAGTTTTGGGGTATTGGTTCAGATTGGTTTATTTGAGATGAACTAGGACGTGAGTTGAATCCTTGCACTAAAGGAAACCAAATAACTTTTCACGAGTTCATAGATCGGGGCGAATCAGACTTTTGGGAAGAAATACTTGCGGTTTTTCACTTATCTTTGTTTTCTCATTGAGTGGCTTCAGTTTTGGGCGATGATCTCCTTGAGATAGCTCATCTATTAGTTAGAAAACATATTGATTTGCTTGTGACTGCTTTTTAGGGTTGATTTTGGGACAACCTCCAAATATGTCGTGTGAAAGTTAAGGCTCCCATTCACCCCCCTTCTGGTTGCCATTTTTGGTCCTTCAATTGGTATCAGAGCGAGTTAAGGATCATTCCACCTTACTCGGTCTATGATCCACGAAGGCGATATGGAGCACAGCTTCGGTAAGCCACCATCTTTTGATGGTACCAACTACTTGTACTAAAAGATCCGCATGTCTGCATATATTCAGAGCTTGGTCTCGCGGGAGTGGAAGATTTGCGAGGACACTACTTGCATTGTGCTTGAACCTCATGCTCATGTCACTCAAGAGCAGAAGGACTAGCACAATGCTAATAGCTGAGGGAGGAATGCCCTTTTTGTTGCTCTTTTGCTTTCAGAATTTGAGCGAGTTTCTGATTGTGCTACAACTCAAGAGATCTAGATGAGACTTTAGAGCTATCACGAGGCGACCGCACAGGTCAAGATCAGACTCTTTGAGACATACCATTGTGAGTCTGAGAACTTTTCTCAATTGGCTGGTGAATCTGTCGATTCTATGTTTTCTTGCTTCCAGTCAATTGTGAACAAGATGTGGGCAAATAAGCCGCAGCTACCCTATGATGATCATGAGAGGGCTCTCAAGTTACTACACGCCCTAGATCAAAGGGTTTGGGATGTGAAGGTTTTTGCTATCATTGAGTCAACCAACTACGAGACCTTTACAGTGGATGAGCTTTTCAGCAAGCTAAAGTCCACCGAGATCGACTACCAGACTCAAGCTAAGATCAAGGATCCCTCTGCACTGACCATGGCCTTGGTTTCAGGTACTAGAAGTTCAAGTTCCTTGACTAACCCTTCACAGCTGTCTTTTGCCTTGTCTTCTTTGGTGTTAGTCACATATGAGCAAATGGAGGTGCTTGAAGACAACGAGCTGGCGCTGATCATCAGCCGGTTCTCGTGGTTCCACAACAACCGCATGAGCCACCAGTGCGGTGGTCCAAAAGAGGGATGCTTTGGCTGTGGAGACCTTGACCACTTTATCGCCAACTGCCCCAAGAAGAACAAGCACTCCTCCAACAAGTACGACTCTGGCAAGCGCACGGACAAGCGCGAGTACACCTCTGGCAAGCACAAGTCCAAGGGAGGGTTTGAGAAGAAGGTGGTCAAGAAGTTCATCAAGAAGGTGAAGGCCCAGCAGTGTGCCTTCCTCGCCTCACTTAGCAACCTCGACAATGACTCCGGTGACTATCCCGCTCTTCGAGCAATGATGAGTCTGAGAGGAAGCTTGAGGACAAGCTGAATAGTCTTTGCTTCTTTGCCGACTCTACTCACAGAGGCTTCTGCACCATTGTGATTGGTGACAAGGTGGAGACTGGCAAGGATGAGGTTCTTGGCGATGACGACACTGTTGAGGTATCATCTTCTGTTGACGCTCTTACCGCTGAAGTAGAAACTTTAAGTGATGCTTTGATCAATCAGGATAAGCTTCTTAGGCTTGCTGTTCGTGAGCGAAAAGAGTTTAAGGACAAGCTAGAAGTGGCACTTAAGGAGCTTGAGGTTACCAAGAGGAATGCTATTGTAGTGTCTGATGAGGGTGACTGCAATTCTTGTGCTATTCACATGTCTAGTCTTGTCTCTTTGCAATCCAAGTATACTGCTTTGCTTGATGAGAATGAAGAGCTGAAGGCTAGGTCTCTGTTGTTGGGTGCATGCAAATCCTGCTCGGGCTTGCAACCTGAGCTGGCAGAGAAGAATGCTAAGATCTCTGTTCTTAAGAATGCTAGTTCAGATAGCATAACTGTTGTTAAATATGAGCTTTTTGAGAGGTTGGAGTGGGAGCTTGAGTCTTATAGGCACAACAAGATGAGATCCGAAGAAGAAAACACATACCTTCGGACCATCTTGAGCTAGGTGTCTTGCAGAGAGCCGTAGTTGGGCATCATGGTCAACCAATTGAAAAGGGGAATTGGTGGACCGGGTGTAGGCTTTGTTTCAGTTGGAAAGGATGAAAATCTCTATGGCAAGGCTGGTGAGTGCAGTGGTTTGAAACCAAGTGAGAAACCCTCCACCACTCCAAAGCTAATCAATATCACTCCACCTAAACCCATCAAGCCCACTGTCAAGGATAGTGTTTGATGAACCTCCAAAAGCTCCACCCCATAAACAAGTGTGGATTCCAAAACCTAACCATCTCAGGAACTCACTTGACACTCTGCCAAATATCTCTAAGGATCCCCTTCCTAGAGCCAAAGAGTCAATAAGAGTGAACCATACCTGCAAGAGAGTGAACCAACCACCCAAGAGAGAGTTAAGGTATCACTGTGAGTACTGCCAATGGGGTGGTTACCTTGCTGAGTTCTGCTTCAGGAGGAAGAGAGAAGAGCAGCGAGAGTACAAGTTGAACAACCGGAACATGTATCCTCCTCCTCATGGTGTACATGTACTGCTTGTTCAGAGGAACACTGCTAGACCTAGAGGTACAATGCCTCAAGGTGCTAGGCCTTAGGCCGCAAGATCACATGGTGGTCGTGCCCGATAGGGTTTAGGTTGTGGTCAATATGACCATGGATTCCATGATAGTTGTATTCAGTCCCACAACTGTAGCAAACCATGTGTTCCCCCTCGTGGTGATTGCTTTCCTCAAATGGGACTGAGTATGTTTGGTGCTTTTCCTAACCATTTTCTAGGGCAAATGACTTAACCCTAGTGTTGTGCCATTTGCTCATTCCTTAACTTTCTATTGAGTAAGATGGAGGCCTAGAGAACATGTGACTCATTGATTCTGGTTGTTCGCGCCAAAGGACCGGGAATTCAAAATGGTTCTCCATCCTCAACACCATGCAATGCAAGGAGTACATCACATTCGGGGACAATAGCAAAGGTAAAGTGGTATCTCGTGGATCCATCCGGCTCAGTGAGAATTTTGTTCTCAAGGATGTGGTCTTGGTTTTGAATTTACATTTCAAGTTGCTTTCTGTTTTGTAACTCCTTGGGGAGGGATTTGAAGTGCGTTTTAAGACCGGCTTGTCTCGAGTTCTTGATTCTCAGGGAAATCTTGTTTGTCAGATTGTTCTGGTTGGTCGTGTCATTTGAGCTGATTTTTCTCACTCTTTTTCTCATCTTGTTGCTTGGTGGCTGGATCCTCCTCTGAATTGTGGAAGTGGCATAGGAGACTGGGTCATTTGAGTTTTGATTTACTAGCTAGGTTGATCTCACTTGATGTAATCCAAGGATTGCCCAAGATGAAATTAGAGAAGGATTTGGTTTGTCACCCATGTCGTCACGGGAAGATGGTTGCTGCTTTTCACCCCATGTGCACCAAGTCATGACTAGGGAACTTGGTGAGCTACTTCACATGGACACAGTTGGTCCAGCTCGGGTTGAGTCAGTGGGTGGAAAATGTTATGTTCTTGTGATCGTTGATGATTTTTCTCGATATTCTTGGGTCTTTTCTTGGAAAGTAAGGATGAGGTCTTTTCTCATGTTCGGGACTTAATTCTTCAGTTGCAAAATGAGTTCCCTAAGAATGCTATGAGAGCAATTCGCACTAACAATGGTACAAAATTCAAAAATACTCATTTTAAAACCTTTTGTGCTTCTTTGGGCCTCGAGCATCGGTTCTCTTCTCCTTATATTCCCCAGCAAAACGGTGTTGTTGAGCACAAGAATTAGACCCTTGTTGAGATGGCTAGGACGATGCTCGATGAGCATAGGACTCCTAGGAGATATTGGGCCGAAGCGATCAACACCACGTGCCATGTTTCAAATTGCATTTTTCTTCGGGCTTTCATGAAGAAAACTTCTTATGAGTTGCGGTTTGGACATCCGCCCAAGGTGAGTCGTTTTAGGGCGTTTGGATGCAAGTGCTTTATCCTAAAACAAGGTATTTTGGACAAGTTTGAGTCTAGGTCTTTAGATGGCATCTTTCTAGGTTATGCACTTCATTCTCATGCTTATCGTGTTCTAACCAAGTTGTGGAGGCCTACGAGGTCACATTCGATGAAACCATGCCATGTTCGATTTCTGTCTTTGAGCGTGCAGGTGAGAAGGAACTTGGTGAAATCATTTTTGTTGAGGATGAGTAGGAAAACGACGATTGGGGTGATCCTAAGCCGACTCTACTGGCTACTCCTCATGAGCTTGTGATGACCACTTCAGCTCATGGTCCTGACCCCTCTTCTTATACTACTTGGGGATCGTTCGAGCAGCTTTCTCAGCCAGTGTTGGGTGTACCTGAGGAAGCACCGGCTACTGTTTAGGAGGAGGCAACATCCTCTAGGGAGGCTCCATGCCACATTCAGTGTCACCATCCACCTCAAACCATGAATGACAACATCGACCAGCAAGTCACGCAGTCCAGGTCCTATCAAATCTCACACTTTGCGCATTCTGCATTTGTTGCATCTTTTGAGCCCTGAGATGTTGGACGTGTTTTATCTGATCCTGATTGGGTTAATGCCTTGCATGAGGAGTTAGAAAACTTTGAGAGAAACCATGTTTGGGTCTTAGTAGCACCTCCACTAGCTTGTCATCCCATAGGAACCAAGTGGGTTTTCAAAAACAAACAGAGTAAAGATGTGATAGTAAGAAACAAGGCTAGGTTAGCCCAAGTTTTTTGCCAGAAGGAGGGTATTAATTATGAAGAAACCTTTGCTCCTGTTGCCCGTTTATAAGCTATTCGGATTCTTTTAGACTTTGCTACTTCAAAGGGTTTAAAGCTTTTTCAAATGGATGCCAAAAGTGTCTTCTTAAATGGGTACATAGAGAATGAGGTGTATGTCAAGCAACCTCCTGGCTTTGAAAATCCCAAGTTTCCAAATGATGTCTTTAAACTTCAAAAAGCATTGTATGGTTTGAAACAAGCTCCTAGAGCCTGGTATGAGCATTTGAAAACGTTTTTGGTTGTAAAGGGTTTTAAAATCGGATCGGTTGATAAAATGCTTTTCCTCCTCAAGCAAGGCATTGACACTCTCATTGTTCAGATATACGTTGATGATATCATTTTTGGTGGTTCATCTCATGCCTTGGTTGCCAAGTTTGTAGATACAATGAGCAGGGGGTTCGAGATGAGCATGATGGGTGAGCTTAGATTCTTCCTCGGGTTGCAAATCAAGCAGACTTGGATGCAGATTTCACTGGTTGTCGTCTAGAGCGCAAGTCTACTTAAGCAAACTAGCATAGCCTAGTAAACCATAGAAGCCAAATATGTTGCTGCCACTAGCTATTGCTCCCAGTTACTTTGGATGATTTGCACTTTGAGACTTTGGGTTGAGCTTCTAGAGAGTCCCACTCCTTTGTGACAGTACCAGTGCTATAAGTGTGGCAAAGAACCCAGTTCTACATCAATATCCATTTTCATTTCCTTCGTGACCACTACTATGAGAAAGGGGATATTGATCTTTGCCACATAGATACCTCCAAACAGCTTGCCGATATTTTCACCAAACCACTAGATCAAGCATCTTTTTCCCGGCTGCGAGGGGAACTGGGGTGTGCTTTCCTTTTTAATAGAGGGAAGGTTTGGTTCTTGTATAGTAGTTTTTGGTATTTGCTTTTGCAATATGGTTTTGCTTTCAGTTTTTGTATCACAACTGCATTGCATCACATCATGTATATAGAGCATATTGTGAGCTTCATGAATCTAGCTGTCAGGATGAAATTATGCTCTCTTTGGTATGTTATGCGTGTACATGATGGTGCTTATAGCTTAGGCTCTCTTTGATTACTTGATACATGTTATGAGCTAAGCCTGCTTTTCAAATCTATGAACATGATTAATACTTGATGAACTTTGAAAATATGTTCACCACTAGGA
Source organism: Oryza coarctata (assembly GCA_030770085.1). Lineage (NCBI taxonomy): Eukaryota > Viridiplantae > Streptophyta > Magnoliopsida > Poales > Poaceae > Oryza > Oryza coarctata. The sequence goes on along the minus strand of CM061476.1, from coordinate 8,927,957 downwards.
TTAGCAACTAGCATGTGTAGGATGTATTGAAATTCCTGTTGATATCATGTATATGCTAGGTTTCTATGTCTCTTGTTTTTTGAGTCATTCACTTGCTTGGACCACTCCGATATTCTTATGCTAAAATTTTGAAATCTAAGTTAGGTGATGAGAAAAGATTGAGATGAGTATATACTGTCCCACTTCAAGATATTGAGACTGCTTCCTATTGCACTTGGGATGAACTTAAATCTTATAGTGGATGACCGAAACTATTGTTTTGAGCTCCTGATTGTCTTTGACATGGGCTCCGCATGGTTGCAAAGTTAGGCATGACAGTACTTACAACCTCTCGCACACACGTGTTTGACTAATACTTATGATCTATTAAAACTTGTAAAATCATGATAAGTTTACTTAAACATAAGTGTTAGGTTCGTCCTTGACATGATGTGTGACCGCTACTTGGGGTAGTTCATCTTGTGTATACATGTTAGCATCAGGTTGATTTTCTGCTTATACTTGCTATGTGCTACTTGAGTGGTGAATCGTTTTTTTAATTGCTTAAAACTGCTCAAATGTGCTTATTATTCATATTTCATTTCACTTGATAGCACTTAAAAGTATTGCTTACTCACCAAACAACACCAGTTAGAGCATCTTTTTCATCTGATTGTTATACTCCCGAAGCTTATGTATTCATATGCATTCATAGCATCTTTTGAGGAGGAGTTGCAGTTTTTAGCCTCTTGTTGTGACTTCCACAGAGAAAGACTATCTTATTGTGTGCATGTGTCAACAAGGGGGATAATGGTTCACACAACTTACCGAAAGGGGGAGAATGTCCCAAAGGGGTAGATTGTTGAGAGTGCATACATTTGTGAGATTGCATTTGTTCAAGGGGAGTTGAATTTGAGTTGCTTTGCTAGTTGAGTTGAGCCCGTGTCTGCCTCTTCTTGAGGGCTAGCTATTGTTTGCTTGGTTGCGTTTAGCCGGTGCCTATGTTTTTGGGGACCAAGTTTTGCTTATCTCAAATGACTCTGTGTTGGCCTTTCTATGGTTTTTGGTCATTTGGATGAGTTTCTTTTTCTTCGTTTTCTCTCGTTTCCATTGCTCAGCTGTTGTGCGTTAGTGTTGACAATGCACTCATCAAGGGGGAGATTGCAAACAAATGGTTGATATGTGCCCTTGTGCTTCGTTGTAGTGATGAGTGATTATCAACGTGATGACACTTCGGGTTGAGTGTGTTTGTGCAACATGTCTCGTGGCTTGTGGTGTGCACGTGTGGAGCTTGGAGGCGGTGGTTGATGAAGAGGTGAAGCTCAAGTAGAGACGGGCCATATCGATGGACTGGGAGGGGTGAAGGACGGATGTGAGGCTTTGACTAAGGAATCGGAGCGCCGGAGGACCAGCCGCGATGGCTGACACCTAGGGACATCGACAAGCGCAAGTGTACATGGGTGATGAAGATAGCGTCGATCAAGTCAAGAAGGAAGGCGAAGGCATCGAGCTTGGTAGAGGTCAGATACGTGTCAACATCGGAGGGGTTTGGTGGATTGAGACTCAAAACCACCGAGTGATGGTTTAGTGGGTTTGGCCTCAAAACCTAGGTTCTGAGGAGGAACTGGGCGGCATGTGGCAAAAACACAAAGGTTGCTCCAAGACGAAGCAAATCTATGCAGAAAGCGTAGCCGTCCAATTGCCTGAAAAAGAGTTGGACCATTATACCCGGTCACTCTTTTAGCCTGTTATACTAAAGGGGCAAAATCAGAATTTCACAAGAGCTCTAATATATATATAGGCTGAGGGTGCCATGTCAGTTCCGTCTGGAAGGTCGAGCGCATGCGAGCGTTTTCCATTTTTATTTTTCTTTTTTCTTTTTCTCTCTCACTCCTCTCGAGTTCATCACTTTTCTTCTTTTAGGGTTCTTGCTCAATCTCTCCGTGGTGCCGTAATCCACTGCATATGTGTAAAAGATCTAAAGATCGGTTTTGCTCAATCCCCTTCCGACGTTTTGGGTTGAATCTTGAGTTTTGTCTATTGGTTCAGATCGGTTTATTTGAGATAAACTAGGACGTGTGTTGAATCCTTGCATCAAAGGAAATCATCTAACTTCTCACGAGTTCGTAGATTGGGGCAAATATGACTTTTGGGAAGAAATATTGGTGGTTTTTCACTCATCTATGTTTTCTCTTTGACTGGCTACAGTTTTAGGCGATGATCTCCTTGAGATATAGCTCATCTATTAGTTAGAAAACATATTGATTTGCTTGCGACTGCTTTTTATGGATGATTTTAGGACAGCCTCCAAATATATCACATGAAAGTTAAGGCTCCCATTCACCCCCCCTCTAGTTGCCATTTTCTGTCCTTCAGTTGTGGCCTCCTCTTTTGATTCTCTGTGAAAATTCTGGATGGACACCATTGGGGATTGGAATTGTATTGTTCTTCATGCCATTCCTTGTGGACAACTACCTCTTGATTGTGTTCTTCCTTAATCGGCTCCAATCGGCTATGTATCGATGCTCGCTTACATGTGGCCAATTATGTGAAGACTGGCCCCGATTATGTGAAGACCACTTCTGCTCAACCCATTGAGATCTTGGCTTATTGCACTTAGGATAGTCTTCAATCGATGGCAACATCAAGTCTTGATCCTAGCAATATTGAAAGAACAGATAACCCTAATACGGATTATACTTCTCTGATAAAGACATCAACCCCTACATAGGACCTGCTACTACAACAGAACCAGCACCGACGTCACTCCCCACTACCCCAAATCCAGAAATGTTTCAAGGTCCAATAACGCGAGCCCATGCACGTGACCTGAATTATGTGATCCTTTTAAGGAATGAAGAAGAAGATTCTATTCAGGAATAACAACAATAAGGATTGCGCCATCTATGGAAGCCAATAAAGGGTGCTGAGCCACCTATCTTTTGGAAAGATTGTTTCCAAGTAATACGTAGCTAATTTAGGAAAGGTTAGGTGGGGGATTTCAGCCACCCATTCATGCTGGACAAAATTCCCTCCCCACCTTTCTCCTATTTAGTCCTGCTCACACCCCCTTTGTTTGGCAGGTTTTTTTTAATAAGTTTAGCCATTTGCGCAAACATTCTGTATTGCAGTTGTGCTCAACGGCCACCTGTAGACAGCCATTGTGAACCCCAACTTGTGAGTGATTGATATTTAGTTTTGCCTACTCCTTGTTCTTGCTCGTTTCTTCAATTGCTTGTAGGAACAGAACCTCGTGTTCAGGTTGATCTTGCCATCCAGTGAGGTCAATAACTGATTGGAGTTGATTCAGCGATTGCTAAGACGCCACGACCTGTTCGTTTGTAGTCGGATCGCAAGAGTCACCTCCTCCACAAATCGAATTTATTTGTCTCATTGAAAGATTGGGCACTTCAGCCTTATCAAGTGGTATCAGATTTCAGGTTGCTCGGTGAGATCTATCCCCTTTTTTTGTAGTTTTGTTCATCGTCCTATCATCCACCGGAAAAGCCAACAAAAAAGTTTTAGGTTAGAACCACTGTCCAAGACCTTTTGAGCCTTTGCATCTTTCATTCAGTCTATTGCTTTGTTGAGTTTTTGGTTGCATCACTGTGTCGTGTGCTGGTCTTGCCGTCTAGTCCATTAGAGTTTTGAGTTCCTGTCACATATTAGTTCACATCTTTGCACTTGATCCTCCTTTTCCTTTGTCCTCAGTGCTCCTGTAATCTTTCCCACGTCATAGACCCTCCTTGTTCACGCCAACCTCCCACCTACAAAAGGAAAGTAATTTATTTCGGGTCTTGATTTATCTCGGCAAGGAAACATGCCTTAGCTGTTGCATCCGTATTCCGTTTGGGAAGTTTAGGTACAATTTGGAAAGCATATTTTGTGCCCTTTCCAACGGATACTCACTGGCTTAGCGATTCATTTTGGGCATATCACAGGAGATCATGAGAGATCAGGTAGTCTGTGGCTACACGAAAGGAAAGAGTTCCCGATTTCCTTTTGTTTCCCTTTGAGTTGAGCAACGTGTTGGTAGTGTCATCCAACTAAAAAAGGCCAGAGGTGCATAAAAAAAAGGACCTGCACTAAAAAAAAAGGACAAAAGGTGCAAAATGAGCCGCACCACAAACAAAAAAAAAACAAAAGGAGAAGCCAAGGGTTTGTACTCGCTGTCTTTTACTCTTTGTTCTTGCAATTCTGTGACTATCTTTGTGCGTGGGCTCACGTCTCTAGTATGGTCTAGCCTAGGACCAGCACAACACCAGCTTTGAGTGATTATTCAACTTTGCATTTGCTAAATGCTTGTGCTAATCCTTGCTACAAATTGAAGCCCTCCCATAGCTCCACAAATTTTCTATAGTGTGCAGGTTGTGTCCTCTGGCAATCGCTCTATCCAAGCTTCGCCGGTTGCACCGCTGGTTGCAGGTCACCCCTGTTTGCATGGTAAGAATGGGTAAGGGCTTGGTAACGGCTTTTAGTTTGAGTGACCTGATCGGCCCCACATTCCAGTAGGCACTAATCATGGCAGGATCCGCGAATGAGCCAAGGGACCCGAATGCCATGCCACAGCCCCCTCGATTAAAATGCATCATCCAGCACTTTGATCGCCTAATGAACAAGCACGTGGATGACCTCTCAGAAGATGTTCAGGTCACTAATGAGCGCCTTGGCCAACTTGAAACCACTTAGCTTACCACAGGTACAACGCTCAGGGAACTACAGCAAGCACAAGCCACCACCAACACCAGCCTTGCCACCATCACGACTCGTCTCGATGAATTAGTCCAGCAACTTGCTGCTGCACGGGATGGCTTTGATTATTGTGGCAATACCGAGCAAGAAGATCCTAACCAGCCTCGTCGGCCGTGAGGGCCTCGCCATGTGGTACGTAATCAGTATGACTCTTTTGTCAAGATTAAATTCACCATACCTACATTTAATGGAAAATATGATCCTGATGCTTATCTTGATTGGGAAATTGCGGTTGATCAAAAATTCGCATGCCATGCTGTCCCTGAATAACACCAAGTTAGGGCTGCCACTAGCGAGTTTACGGATTTTTCTTCGATTTGGTGGCGTGAACATTGCAGCCAACATCCCATTCACATTTCACCCACTTGGGTTGCTTTGAAAGTTCTCATGCGACATAAATTTGTTCCTTCCTACTATGCACGCGATATGCTTAATAAACTACAGCAGTTACAACAAGAGCAAATCCGTTAAGGAATATTTTCAGGAGTTGCAAATTGGGATGCTTTGTTGTGGTTTAGTTGAAAATAATGATGCAGCTATGGCATGATTTTTGGGTGGGCTGAACCGCGAAATTTCAGGACATGAGGAGGAGGAACATGTTGCTGCTATTGATGCCGACAAGTATGAGAGCTTTGTAGTGCAGCATGTCCTCAGTACGCAGGTTGCACAACCAGAACAGCACCGGCGACACAACTTATTTCACACCAAAGGCGTTGTGCAAGAACGATCGATTCGCATCATCATTGATGGCGGCAGCTACAACAACTTGGCAAGTACGGATCTGGTCAAAAAGTTGTCCCTTCAAACTCGGCCACACTCACATCCGTACCACATTCAATGGCTCAACCAGGGTGGAAAACTGAAGGTAACACGATCGGTACGTGTTCATTTTTCTATGGGCTCCTATCATGATTATGCTAATTGTGATGTCGTTCCAATGGAAGCATGTTCGTTGCTGCTAGGTAGACCTTGGCAATATGATACTGATAGCATACACCATGGTCGCACAAATCAATACTCACTCATGTTTAAGGGCAAGCAAATTATTTTTCATCCAATGTGACCTAAACAGATTTTAAAAGATGACCTTGCTAGGGCCACTAGAAAGCACAAACCAAGTGCACAACCGAATTTACTAAAAGAAATCAAACTGAATGCTCCTGTTTTACTCACTACACTAGCTGATTTGACCGAGTTGGATGTTCCCAATTCGCTTTGCTGGTTTCACTTGATGACTCTGCACTTTTGGATATACCCCCTGCTGTTACTAAGCTTTTGCAGGACTTTGCGGATGTTTTTCCAAAGGAGGTACCCGCTAGCCTTCCTCCCATTCGTGGCATTGAACATCAGACTGATCTCATCCCAGGCGCTCCATTGCCAAACCGTGCTGCCTATCGTACCAATCCAGATGAGACAAAAGAGATTCAGCGACAAGTGTAAGAATTGCTTGACAAAGGTTACATTCGTGAGTCTCTTAGCCCCTGCTCCGTCCTTGTTATATTGGTACCAAAGAAAGATGGCTCTTGGCGCATGTGTGTAGATTGCCGTGCTATTAATAATATTACAATCAGATATAGGCACCCTATACCTCACTTAGATGATATGCTTGATGAGCTCAGTGGCGCTGTTGTGTTCTCTAAGGTTGATTTGAGTAGTGGGTACCATCAGATTCGCATGAAATTGGGGGATGAATGGAAAACAGCTTTCAAAACCAAATTTGGGTTATACGAATGGTTAGTCATGCCTTTTGATTTAACTAATGCTCCCAGCACGTTCATGCGTTTAATGAATGAAGTTTTGTGGGCCTTCATAGGGGTGTTGTGGAGAGATTTGTTGCACGCTGCACCACATGCCAAAAAGCTAAGTCCCGCCTAAATCCCCATGGTTTATACACGCCCCTCCCTGTTCCTACTTCTCCTTGGTTGGACATTTCTATGGATTTTATTTTGAGGTTACCTCGAACTAAGAAGGGGCAGGAGAACATCTTTGTTGTTGTTGATAGATTCTCTAAAATGGCTCACTTTATACCATGTCATAAGAGTGATGATGCTAGCAATGTTGTTGATTTGTTCTTTCGTGAAATTGTTCGTTTACATGGTTTACCAAACACAATAGTTTCAGATCATGATGCTAAATTTCTTAGCCATTTTTGGAGATCACTTTGGAACAAATTGGGTACTAAATTACTTTTCAGCACAACTTGTCACCCACAAACCGATGGTCAAACTGAGGTTGTTAACCGAACTTTATCCACCATGCTTCGGGCTGTGTTAGACAAGAATCTGAAACTTTGGGAGGATTGTTTGCCTCATGTTGAGTTTGCTTACAACCGTTCTTTGTATTCCTCCACAAAAATGTGCCCTTTTCAGGTTGTCTATGGTTTCATTCCCTGGGCACCCATCAATTTAGTGTCTATTTCCTCTCTGGATGAACAACATGTAGATGCTGTTGCACGTGCTGAATTAATGTTCAAAATCCATGCACAAACATAGCAGAACATAGCTCATACTAATGCTAAAAATCAGGCTGCTGGTAGTAAAGGTAGGAAACTTGTTACATTTGAACCTGGTGACATGGTCTGGTTGCATTTGCGAAAGGAACGTTTCCCTACTTTGCGAGGTCTAAGCTGATGCCACGTGCTGATGGCCCATTCAAGGTGCTGAAGAAAATTAATGATAATGCTTATATACTTGACCTGCCTATAGAATATGGTGTTTCTTCTACCTTTAATGTTGCAGATTTAAAACCATATGCGGGCAAGAACGAGCAGATATCGTCGAGGATGACTTTGATTAAGAAGGGGAGGATGATGAGGACATCAACCCCTACACAGGACCTGCTACTACAACGGAACCAGCACCGACGTCACTCTCCACTACCCCAAATCTAGAAACGTTTCAAGGTCCAATAACATGAGCTCGTGCATGTGACCTGAATTATGTGATCCTTTTAAGAAATGAAGGACAAGATTTTGTCCAGGAATGACAACCATTAAGGATTGCGCCATCTATGGAAGCCAATAAAGGGTGCTACGCCACCTATCTTTTGAAAAGATTGTTTCCATGTAATACATAGCTAATTTAGGAAAGGTTAGGTGGGGGATTTCAGCCACCCCTTCATGCTGGATGAAATTCCCTCCCGACCTTTCTCCTACTTAGTCCTGCTCACGCCCCCTTTGTTTGGTGGGTTTTCTTTGATAAGTTTAGCCATTTGCGCAAACATTCGGTACTATAGTTGTGCTCAACGACCACTAGTGGACAACCATTGTAAACCCCAACTTGTGAGTGATTGATATTCAGTTTTGCCTACTCCTTGTTCTTGCTCGTTTCTTCGATTGCTTGTAGGAACAGAACCTCGTGTTCAGGTTGATCTTGACATCCAGCAAGGTCAATAACCGATTGGAGTTGATTCAGCGATTGCTAAGGCGCCATGACTTGTTCGTTCGTGATCGGATCGCGAGAGTCACCTCCTCCACAAATCGAATTTATCCATCTCACTGAAAGATCGGGCACTTCAGCCTTATCATGTTGGGGTCATGCTCCAACCTTAGGATGTGTCCCTAACATATTCAACTAGATACATGGCCGTTGACTCAAAATAGCAGCACTATAGACAAACTAAGGTCTCGGTATTGAAACAATGACTACAATTGATTCTGAGTAGATATGGATGTGAGGCTAGATTCATTTGAAAATAGACTTAATAAGATTTTTGTGAAGTCCAAGAATGACCAAATCGGAGTCTTTATGCAAACTATGGTGACCAACACAAGTTCGTGTTGTTCGGTGGTTCGAAAATACCTTGCACAAATCCCTCTCCTTTTCGGTGTTCTGTATTGTTCTTGGTAATTAAGTTGACAAGTATGGCTACGAGTAAGCAGTTTCATTTGTGTAGATGGGGATGTATCGATAGTGTTGATGTCCTCATCAATATGACTATGAATTGCTCAATTAATTCTCAAGTAATAATTATAATTAACTTGATTTTTCATAGAAAGTCTAGTTTAAAAGCATGGAAGTGACAAATGTAACAGTCTTCCTTTGTAATGGCATAGCTCAACTGAAAAGCACCTGAAAATGCATCACTCAATCCGACCAATAATTATTGAATTGTTGTAGGTTGTTAAAAAGAGTTGTAAGGTGTATTTAAATTACAATCGTCAATTTCACCTAACAAAATGTTGAAGTAGTGCACAACTTTATAATAGTATCTACATATAATACAAGTAGTTGGATGTATCTTGCACCTAATGTTTACTATTTTATCTAAAAAAGTCTTGTAGCAACATTAGGGGTTTCAATAGTATCTACATATAAGGCCTCTGTTGCAATTCTTTATATACAAGTTTCCTGTTCATGAGAAAATTTGATCGATTACTCGAGAAATTATGTAAAGTTCATGGATCTCAAGGCAAAATTTACCACCGGACAGTCTAAAATGTGCGGTATTTGATTTAGACTATAAGTTTGTAGTATTTGCTTTAGGATACAAAAAGACATGGCAAAAACATAGCTATGGTAGAAGGCACTATATGTATGTTTTGTACTATTTACTTTAGGATAGTAAGACAATTAGAAAAATATTATTCAGATTAGTAGGGAGAGGATATCTCTAAAATGTCCCATTTGAAAGGATAGTTTGAGGGCTAGATAGGGTGAATATGTTGAATTTAAACTTAATACGAATGAGAAAGCGTAAAGTGTAAGCTAGTCGAATGTCCCGATCCAGGATTGGATATTCCAATTACATTCGGATATTCCAATAAGACTATGCACAAAAAAACAACCCACAACCTAAAATAGATAGATCAATCACACAATCAAAGAGATATAGAACAATCAACAATTAGCTACAAGCGGCACAAGATAATAATGCAAAGAAATGGTAAAGGGGGAAGTTTTTCACCAAGATTTGCGTGACGACGCATTTTCCCGAGTTCAAATCTTTGAGGGGTTTCTAATCCCCATTGATGAGCTCATAAAGAGTTAGGTCTTTTCCAACCATATCCTTTTGAGGTTGTACAAGTCCACTCCTCTACTAGTGGTATCTCTTTTCTTTCAGGGGTGAGATCTACTTTATTAACTTTTTCTGGCTCACTAGAACTAGATATGTGGCTCATGAATGACACCTAGTTGCCTAGGAGTCTTGAACCTCCAAGATAAACAAACGCTACACAAACCTTGGAACCAAGGAGAGAAAACCAATGCACTACATCCCAATTCTTGAAATCCAATTAGCAAGAATCAAAGCATGAAAACAAAGAGGGATTTGAGAGAGGGAGTGAGAGCTCAATGATTGAAAGCACATAGCACAAAGGTAAAGCTAAAACAATGTATGTGAACGAATTGAATTGCTAACCCTAGAAAGGGTTAGGTGAGGAGGGGTTAAATAGGAAACTTCAAAATCTACCCAAGAAGGAAGTTCAATCCCACCTTAGATATTTTGATCAAAGGATCAGATACTCCAATGCATATTTTAGGTCCCCAACAATCGAGTTCAAATCTCATGCTTCTATAAAAACATTGGATTATATTTCCAATGTTGCAATAGGAAACTTTGATCCAAATAGTGACTTGAGTTACTTAGAATATCGAACATTCTGATACATTTGATATTTTGACTTCTAGGTTATATATTCTTATGGAAATAATACCCTCGACTCGAGAGTCAGGTTCCTTTGATTTTTAGACATTCCGAGACGTGAGATATTCTGATACAAACATAAGAAGTTCTGATTTAAGATTGCAAAGCCAAATATAGTTGAGTTTCTTAAGATTTTGGACATTGAGAGATTGGATATTCCTATCACTTTTCAATTTGGTTCACACAAAGACTCAACTTCCTTTGAAAACCAGAGATTTTGATGCATTGGATATTTTGAGTAGGCGTCGAATATTTTGATCAAAATCAATACGACACTTCAAGAAAATCGATCAATGAGCACTAATGTCTAATCCAATTATATGTTCGTGGCATCTCTCTTAATAGTACAACATTCTAACTCAACACAAGCAAAAGATACAAGTGTATAGCATCCATGAAGCTAATAATCTTATGACACAATGCTGCATCAATTAACAAATCTGCCATCGGAATCAGATACTCATCTTTAGAGGTAGCATTGTTCAAATACTAGAAGTCAATACATATCCTCAGCTTTACATTCTTCTTCTCTATCTAAACGATGTGAGATATTCACTCAGCATATCGGCATGGTTTAATAAAATTTGCATCATATAGCCTTGTGATCTTTGCCTTGATTGCATCATATAATTCCGCTTGATATCCTGATTTGATAGGAAGTTGATGTTTAACAATTGATACACTTAGCATCTCATGATAATCCCAGGCAAAACATTCTCAAAATTCCTTAAGCAATTTTTAAACTCTTCTTACAACTTGGTAAATAAATTTTTACTAATATATGTCGGCCTTAGCCTATCTTTTAGACCTATATCAACTTCTTCAAAATCATCGGCTGACGTAAATCTTTGCCCTAACTTTCCTTTGAAATCTTCAATGGTGTCCATTAGAGCAACAGTTCCAAGTCGACTTGCTAGATCGACTTTATTCTCATGCTAGTTACATCAAGAAAATCTCCATTCCAAATTTTCCCAGATAGCCAATTGACCCTATTAGCTTTCTAGATTGGCAGATCAGTCACCGTAATGTTGGTTGATAAATCGGTTGGAATTCACCTCAACTTGTTCTCCTTGCCACTGTACATGGTTTTGATGCATTATGGAAGAAACACATTAGTTTGTGTGAATCTAGTCCCTACCAAGAAGTAGACTATATGATCCCTTGTCATCGATGATGAAAAACATGGTGGGCAATGTTTTGCTTCCAACTGTTAATTCCATATTTAGCATGCCCTTCATTTCGGATGGATACCCGCCAAAGTTTTTTAACACCATATTTGTTTTGATCACATCTTTGATAACCTTCCCCAACTTGTGATATGTGGTGTATGGCATAAGATTGAAGGCTGACATCCATCAACTAGCATCTTCTTCAACAGCTTTCCATCTACATACCCTTTGATGTAAAATGGCTTCAGGTATTGATGCCTAGACTCTTTAGGCTTATCAAATATGGCTTGATCAGGCTATAGTTTTAGCTGGACAAAATCTTCTTCTTGAACTTCCTCATCTGATGCGAAAGATTTGTACTCCAAAGGCAAGAAGAATACTTAAAGCCGATGTGTCAACACCATCGTCCATATGATTGACATGCCATACGCGTTTAATCTTTTGGCTCCGATTGGCTTCCTCATTGTCCGATCATTGTTTCTTGTGCTGCTCTTTATGACATAGCCTTTGTGCCCTCCTCTTTTGATTCTTGGTGAAGATTCTGGATGGACACTACTAGGGATTAGAACTGTCATGTTCCTTATGCAATTCTAGGTTGTCGGGTACTTTTTGATTGTGGTCTTCATTAATCAACCCAATCAGCTATGTACCAATACCCGCTTAATAGGTGGTTGATTATATGAAGACCTCTCTAGTTCAACATGATATGACCTTGGCATATTGCCTGGACAGTCTTCAATCGATGACAACCTCATATCTAGATCCTACCAGAACTGAAAAAAAAGCATAGCCCCAATGTAGATTATACCTCTCCTTATGTGCCATGGTATGCTATTCTTCATCTTGACGTTTGGAATATTTCTCAATCAGGTATGAAGGTGACTTTTGATTTTCCGTGTCGTCTCCCTTCATCGGCCTGATCTGTAGAAGACCCCGTAAACACCATGTTCATAGGAAAAGGATGCTCGTCGATCTTCATTGGCTTTTTATTTTTCAATTTGCTTCTCTCTTTTTCAACAACCGATTGTACTTGTTGCCAAAAAAACTCTCCACTCATTAGTATGATGAGAGATTGAATTATGCCGCTTGCAGTATTTCTTCTTTTTATGTTTCTCGGTTGACGGTAATACATGATTTGGCAACAGCTGAATCTGCTTCTCTTGAAGTAGCAGATTGAAGATTTTATCGGCTTTATTAGCACCAAAGTTATATCTTTTCTGATAAGGCTGAAGTGACTGATCTTTCAGTGAGACGGATAAATTCGATTTGTGGAGGAGGTGACTCTCGCGATCCGACTACGAACGAACAGGTCGTGGCGCCTTAGCAATTGCTGAATCAACTCCAATCAGTTATTGATCTTGCTGGATGGCAAGATCAACCTGAACACGAGGTTCTGTTCCTGCAAGCAATCGAAGAAACGAGCAAGAACAAGGAGTAGGCAAAACTGAATATCAATCACCTAGGGACACAATATGGATTTGTTATTGCTAGTCCACTCTGGGATAATCTCCTAGATGGTTGCTTGTATTAGAATTGCCACCTAGGTAGTCTTACTAGTATCCTCCGTAGTAAGCCATTTGATGATATCCTGGCATCATATCATTACATTGCCCCCCAAGTAATTTGGCCGATACATCTCTCCTAGGTCCATAAATAATTTGTGATTGCTTCGTCTTCATCGACAAATATATTGGACCTTGATCAGGTTCTCGTACAGTTGATCCGTCCATTATCTTCTTAATTAGATTGTGCAAAGTGTTTACCAACATTCCTGATTGATTGATGAGTGCATGGTAACAACTTCATTGATCATCTTCTACAGCGGCTTTTGAGGACTCACGGGCGGTGAATGGCTTGATTCTTCCACCAAAAAGGGATTCGACATTTGATACTTCTAAATGCCCTTGTCTAGTCATGCTAAAAGACTCTAAACAAAACTTTTGAAAATTAGCCATATTCTGCTATATCTATTGCCTTTGATCTTGAGTCAAATCCTCCATTGTCACTAGATTATATTTTAAGTCGATCTCTTTCCCTGCCATTTTATTGCAGTTGTCTTGTCCCACTAGGCAAGCCAAAATAGCGTGTTGGTCACCAAATCTCATGGAGAATGATCAGATTAGGCAAAGTTATGAACGAGCTAGGGGATGTCTGATCAGGTTGGAAGCGCCTAGGTCACGCGAAGACCTAGAAGATCTGCTTAGCTCTACTGTAGGTCCTTAGTCTTTAAGATTTGAGGGCATGCCAGCCAATTTGACCCTACAATTCATAAGAAGATATAAGATGAGATCCACGAGCCAATCGGCTGATGGCCCAATATGACTCACTCTATCGGTTAGATGTCGATAAGAAGGTAGCGCTCGAGTATCGGCTAAAAAACTGATGAAGGCATATATGTAGAATAAAATAAAAGACTTATCGGCCAAAGAGCTGATGATGCTCCGCATATGGTAGGCTATGAAAGAGCAGAGCGGGACCCGATCCCCTAAGAAGTCACGAGGACCAGCGACCACCGTAATGACACCATTAGAACCAAGCTCGATAGATCGGACTAAACCGAGACATTATGAGGACAAAGCTAATGTCATAGAGATAATGGAGGCTAGATCGTATGTAACGCTAAAAAAAGAAAGGGTGAGGTCATCGGCTACTTATCGGCCAAATGTCCAACGCATTCCTATATCTAAACTAATCGGCTATCTGAGCTGATGGGGAATGAAACTCTCTAGATCTCGATGCCAGCCTCTGCCAGACACAAACCTGATAGATTAGACCTAACTAAGATAGTATTAGGTCAAATCCACTATGATTGGATCAATCGCTAGAGGACAAATCATTAGACGATATGCAAAACAGACATGATACGCACAATAATGATAACTCATCAACTAGTCACTTCGACAAAATGTTGGACGAGAATCCATTGGGCTAATGACTTGATCTACCGCCACCGATCTCATAGGTTGAACCTAACCGAGACAACACGATTCCAAGGGCAGCGAAGGAAGACCGATATACCGACGACCTTCCCACAAACATGATGCGGTACGCCTGATGATACTAAGAGGTCAAATTTAGTCGATGTAGACTTATATAGAGCAAAATAAATAATTGTAATGGCGAGACTTACCCCTTCGCCGAAGATTGAACTTAACTGATACAACCCTGCGTTAAGAGCCAAAACCCATTAGAGTAAAACTTAGACGAGCTACAGTAGTGATGCGTAGAAGTTGTATTGTTTATGATCTTGTTAATGATGCAATAGGATCTAGGGGTCTGTATTATACCCTAGATTTACAAAAGTTTAACACAGTTATAAACAACTCCTAGCCAATATTTTGTAAACATATAAGAAAACTATTTTATAAACATATAAGAAAACTAATATATAAGAAGTTGTAAAGCTAATTAAACATTCCTAGCTTATATAATATATTATATAGAGATAGAGCACCATGTCATGATTCTCATGACTCCTCTCGTTAGACTCGGTTTCATGTAATCTTCTAATTTTAACCTAACCGAATGCATCCTCAACCCATTCAATAGGTTCTTTCACTGTGTTAATCGGCTTCTCGCTATAAGTAGATAAATCATCCCTTCATCGACCGACGTTTATAGGTTAACAAATTCTAGAGTTAATATAGGTTAACAAATTCTAGTGTTAATAGCTGTGCAGTATAGCTTGTTGTGGCTACCTATTGCATCGTCATAGTGCATCTCTCGTGTGCAGTGTTCACGTGGTCACCATCGGGGCGGCGCTGTGCAAGGCGTGGTGGGTGGGTGACACCACACCGTTCAGGGCGTGGTTAGTAACCGCGACTGGCTACTGTGGGTGTTGCATTATTGAGAGCCCGAAACATGCTAATCGGCTTTCGCCAGTGACATCAAATTGGTGATGGCAGTGTTCATCAGGAGCGACAAAAACTGAACGAGTGAGATCCAAGGATTTCATTTTTGTAGTTCATTCAAAGAGATTCAAAGGGATTCAAGAGTTCTAGTACCTTATTTTTCCTTAGTCTCATGTAGAACATCATGCTGATAACATTTTACACAACTCCTCTGCTACGTATAGCAAGTCCATATGAGTTGTGTAATCTTGAGTAAAAGTTTTTGTTTATGAGGGAAGCCATTTGGCATGCTTTATTGATATGAAAACACAATCATATTGTTCACTAGAGTGTTTAGCAAGAAGCTAGAGGGTTCAACCCAGTTACAAGAATTCTTCGAAATGAAGGCATGTCTAGCTAAATCATATGCAACACAATTTGCCTCCCTTTTACAATGCTCTATAGAAACATTCTCTGAACCAAATCTAAGCATGTGACATTCTACATCTTGCATCATCTCTAAACCAAAAATTACTACTGACGTAGTTGCCAAGAATCCTCCATCTTGCATCATCTCCATTTTGCAGTCTCAATGAAGTAGTCTGTTTAGATAATAAACTTATGACACCCATGCTACTCAGCTAGAAAAAGTCCTTCCCAAAGAGTTCATGCTTCTGACATTGTTACATATACAACACGAGGTAAATACATACACACGCTTGCTATGAAGCCTCTGTGTGCATCTCGAACAATTGCCCAGTTCCTCCAGTACTTGATTCACTGTCAAACGAAACATCAACATTAATCTTAAGCAGCCCTTCTCGGGGTTTGTGCCATCCTTCCCTTGGTTTTGCGTTTGGATATTTACTTACCATTCTATAATTTAGAGTGAGGCTAACAATAGCTATAGATGATATGGCCGGTGGTATGGACCCTTTCACCATTATCCATCACCCGGTCAAAACAATTCCAACAAAGCCCAAATCATTAACATGTGGTAATATACCTCCTCTTATAATTATTTCTTCTAGCACCACAGAGCCATATCAATCCATATTCAAACTATTCTCAAGTCTATTCCAAATTCCTATCTTCGTCCAAAACTCTCTAGCCCTTTCACAAGTGAAAATAGTATGTTAATATCGTCACATCTAGATTGGCACAATAGAGCCCTAGTTACTAATGTTTTTATTCGCTAGAACTCCCCGAGCTGGAATCATGCCATGTAAAGCTCTCCATCCAAAGATTTTAATTTTTGCAGGCAGATTCATCTCCATTAAGTAGCCTTTCCTGATCGCGAAACTTATGATCCCATTACGCATGGTAAACTAAATGGTCTTAGATTGCTGCCATGCCACACAATCTTTCCTCCCAGCTGCTACCATCCACCACCCAAAATACACTTTGGACCAAATATTCATGCCAACCACCATCTACTGGATTAATCAAATCATTTACTTTTGTTAAGAGAGTATTACCTTTTGGTGTAAGAACTTTAAGATTGTGGCTAGAAGGGATCTAGTTGTCCTCCCATATGTTAACTTGTGTACCATCTCCTATCCTTCATATATAGTTTCTTTTAAAACATTCAAGTCCTGCCAAAATACTTTGCCATATAAAAGAACTGCCACCCATTTGTTTAACTTTCAACAACTCAAAGCTTTTGCACATAAGGACTATGGATTATAAAGCAATCTCCAAACTCCTTAGCTAGCATAGCTATATAAAAACAATGCAAGTCTCTAAACCCTATTCCCCTCTATTTTTTGGTACCAAGCTTTCCAATGTATCTTCTTATGATCATCGTGATCACTCCACCAGAATTGTGATATGGCATCAGAATTTCTTTAATGATATTCTTTGGAATTTTGAAGACCGATATAGCAAAAACAGATATGGCTTTAGCAATTGATTTCAGGATAATCTTCTTCCATGCCATACTTAGCATTTTATCTTTCCACCAATTAGTTCTTTTAGTTACCCTGTCCACAAGATAATGGAAGCAATCACTTCTATCAACTCTACTAATGCATGTAGATCGAGATATTTATCACTCATATTCTGTCATTATTTCCAAACTTTTGCATATTTTTGCCCGAACATCCACTCTAGTGTTCGCACTGAAAAATAAGCTTGATTTCTCGACACTTACCTTATGTCCCGAGCTCGAACAATATATGTCCAGAATCTCTTTCAACTTATTTGCATTTTCCTTGTTTGACTTCAAAAGAATTAGTGAGTCATCTGCAAACAATAAAATCATTGGTGCATCTCTACACATCCTAATCCCTTCAACCTCAACTCTTCTTTTAGCCCTATTAATCATACTTGACAAACCTTTTGTTACAATAAAAAATAAATAGGGTGACAAGGGGTCACCTTGTTTAATACCTCTGGCTGGAGTGAACACCTGTCTCCATTGAGTTAAATGTGACAATGTATTTGACAGATGAAACATATTCCATTACCAAGTTTATCCATCTTTCAAACAAAGCCTAGTTTTGACATAATCTTGCATAGAAAATACCATTCCACTCTGTCATATGCTTTGTGCATATCTAGATTTACTGCACAAAGACCTTGCTTACCTTTTTTTCCTTTTAATTGCATGAATACATTCATAGGCTACCAAATAATATATGCTTATAAGTCTTCCATGAACAAAGCACTTTGTTGCTGACCTATAATTTAAGTCTTCCATGAACAAAGCACTTTGTTGCTGACCTATAATTTCTGGCAAAATTTCTTTCAGTCGGGAAGACAACATCTGTCATTGGTCCTGTCATCAATTTTTGAAGATCCTTCTCCATCTTTGCAATTCTGATTCTTGGACCCTTTAAAACTTTTTTATCCTAAACGTGCAATTCATCATAGACATCTTTTGTCTTTTTTGCAAACTTGGGCCATGTCCATGAGCTTGGGCCCTCATCTAGGTTGCCTTCACCATCTCCTCAACCTTGTCCTCTTGAAGCCACCGAACCTGAAATTTCTTTGGACCTGCACAATGGACATGAATGCCATCCAAGTGTTTAGTATCCAACAACACTGGTCTATATGGTTAGATTTCATCATTCCATAGTTAATCACTCTTGCATTTGGGAATAACCCAATCCATCTATCATTAGCGACCACCCTATCCAATCTTTCTCTAATTTTACCTCTTCAACATGTGAAGAGATCCCCTACAACACATAAATCAATCAACCCGCAATCAGACAGTATCATGGAAATCCTGCATCTCTTTCTATGTACTCAGTCTCCCTCCTTTCTCTTAGTTGAATTAAATCTCATTGAAATCCCCCATAACCTCCCACAGGAGATTAGACCTATTCTTTTAACGAACAAAGTGTTTCCCAAGTGATATTCTTATGATCACATCTTGGATCATCGTAGATACCAGTTAACCTTAATCTGCCAGCACTTTCTATTATCACGTCAATATATTTTTGAGTGACATCTTGCTCAATCACGATTATTCCACTCTTCCACAGTAGCAACAGCCCCCCACTTCGCCCATCACTCTCATGAATGATCATGTTGTCGAAGCCCATTCTCCTTAGTTTTAATGCCTTTGCTTTTGCAAGATGTGTTTCAGACATAAAAAACACATCTGAGTTTTGTTGCCTTTGGACCTCCAAAAATGCTCGAACTACTCAAGCTGAACCCAACCCAAGGTAGTTCCATGCTAAGGTTTTCATTGCTCTCGGTGATCCTCCTCGAAGGACTTCACTGATTCATTATTTTCATCAACGTGAACACCATCTACACTACTTTTCTTCTATGTTTTTTATTGAACCTTCTTTGAGGTAGTACATCATCACCTCATTAGCAACAACATTATCTGTAGATGTCTTCAAAGAGCCACCTACATTCATAGTACCATCATTCTCTACTAGCCTTTTACGAGGTCCACCTTAAAGTCTGGGAGCACTTTTACCTTCATCTTGACTCATTTCCATGTCTACACATTCAAAAAAATTTGTTTCATGTCCATCTAACTACCTCGTTCCCTTCCTTGTCCTCTTGTTTGCCCTCCACCGCGACCACCTCCAACATTCATAGATTCAAATTTCACCAACAACCAATCTCCCCCATCCACAATCCTCTTATGCACTCCATCACTACATTCATTCACCTTGTGCCCGATGAGACTATTATATATGTAATCTCATATAATCTAATTTGCAGGATCGAATCTCTAAACTCTACTTATGAATAGTTAGATATTTTAAAAAATAACTAGAATCATATCTAATCGTCAGATTGATAATTAATTTTCCTTCAATTATACTCCTATAATATATATTTACCTAAGTAGCCAATGGGTTGAACATATACGCTTTCGTAGTATCAGAGCACTATCTCAAACTCTAGGCGCCGATTTCGTTGATTTTTTGTTGTTGCCAATGCGTCGGTGACGCCCCTCGTACACTAAGAGGTCGTGGCCTCGTCATCATTGTCCTTTCGCGATGGTCACAGCTAGCGTCGATTAGGCCTTGCCATCGTCGTTCTCACTGACCGTGGCCATCGATCGGACCAAGCCTTGCCATCGTCGTCTTTAGTCCTTTGCCCAAGGAAAATAAATGAAAGAAACCATATAGGTTTGTAGACCTCGTGTAAGAGGTAAAACCTAGAAAACCTTATGAAAATCCTATAGCATTATTTTGTTGGTTCATAATCTAAGTAAAAGTTGGAGAATGAGAGATAATTCTCATTTAAGTCTTTCTTCACCCCTAGTTCTCATATAAAAATATAAGAATAAGAGTTCTATTGGGCTAATCCTTGTGTCCTAAGCCCACAGGTATCATAGCACACATGAGCAGTTGACCGACCTACCTCTCCAAGCTGCAGGCCAGAAAGGATCCGCGTCAGCCGGGCGCGCGGGGGCGCCGCCGTCTCTCCGACCCTAATCGAGGCGGACGCCGCGCTGAGGCGCGTGTTCTTTCGAGACGGCGCCGCGCGGCCTCTTCCCCCGCCAATCATCGTTGTCACCTGCCACCTCGTCCTCGTCTTCCCATGGCAGCGCCCCTCCCGTCGCCGCCTCTCCCTCGACTCTGCCCCCTCTCGCCTCACCCGCGCGCCGCCCGCCTGAGGCCGCTCATCCTCGTCGTCTCCGCTTTCTTCTCCTCTTCGTCTCGGGGCCTAGGATGTGAGCGGCCACCTCCCGGTGACCAGGGGGTCGTTAGCGGGCGGAGGAAGCTGGATCCGGGCGACCACGCCCTGATCAAGAGGGCCCATCGGGCGCTGGCGCGGCCGGACTGGCACCGGAGCGCCTTGCTTGCTTCCCTCACGATCGAGCAGGCCGCGTCCGTGGCGGAGTCGTACCCGGTGGCCGCGCGCGGCCTCGACCTCCTGCTTTTCCTGTCGCGGGAGCGCTCGCACTCGTACCGGCCGGGCACGTTCGCCGTGCTCGCCAGGCGCCTTGTGGACTCGCGCCGGTATGCTGCCGCGGGGCGTGCGCGCATCCACTTGATCAAGTCGTGCCGTAGCAAGGAGGCGATGGCGCGGACGATGAGTTTCTTGGATATGCTCAGCGAAAGCGGGCTCAAGATGGGTCTCTACGCGTATAGCGCCCTGTTGATCCATCTAAGCAGGCTTGGGATGACTGGTGCTGTCATGGACAGGTACCACCGAATGCTGAGCGAGGGTGTACAGCGAAATTTACTTATCTACAATGCTGTAATCAATGCATTGTGCAAGGACGGGAATGTAGCAGATGCAGAGGCAATCGTGAAGAAGGTGTTCGAATCTGGAATGAGACCTGACACATTCACCTACACGTCAATGATTCTTGGTCATTGTAGGAAACATAACTTGGATTCAGCATTGCAGGTTTTTAATCAGATGGCTAAGGAGGGGTGTGAGCCAAACACGGTAACATACTCGATATTAATCAATGGGCTATGTGATAGTGGTAGGGTTAGTGAGGCATTTGATTTGATTAGGGAGATGACATTGCGGGGTGTTCTGATGACAGCGCACACTTGTACTGGCCCTATTATTGCATTATGTGACATGGGGTGCTATGAAGATGCCTGGAGGCTGTTCGTTGATATGAAAAATAGGGGGTTTGAACCAAATGTGTATACATACACAGCACTTATCAGTGGTCTTTGTGTGCCAGGGATTTTGAAAGTGGCCATTGGACTGTTCCATAGGATGGCTAGAGATGGTGTGCTCCCTAATACAGTGACATATAATTCTTTGATAAATATCCTTGTTGAGAACAGGAGAATCGGATATGCACTTGTTGTTTTTAATTTGATGGACAACAATGGTTGTTCTCCAAACACAGTGACATACAATGAAGTGATTAAGGGCTATTGCATTACTGGTGATGCTGAGAAGGCAATGTTAATGCTGAACAATATGTTGCAGGGAGGACATTCAGCTAATCTTGTAACATACAACACTATCATCAAAGGATATTGTGACTCAGGAAATACTACAATTGCGCTTAGGATTCTAGAGCTTATGAGGGATAGTGGGTGTGAACCTGACGAGTGGTCTTACACTGAACTGATATGTGGTTTTTGCAAGACAAGCAAAATGGAGTTGGCTTTTGGATTGTTCAATGAAATGGTGGATCATGGCTTATGCCCAAATGAAGTTACCTATACTGCACTCATAGATGGGTACTGCAAGGATGAGAAACTGGACACTGCAACATTGTTGTTGGAGCATATGAAGAGAAGTGGTTGCAATCCAAATGGTCAGACATACAATGTTCTTATTCATGGTCTGACTAAGAAGAATAATTTTTCTGGTGCAGAGGAACTATGTAAAGTGATGATTGAAGAAGGGATATTTCCAAATGTAGTCACTTATACTGCAATGATTGATGGGCTGTGCAAAAATGGTTCAACATCTTTGGCTCTTGAAATGTTCAACAAGATGATTGAGCGGGGCTGTTTGCCTAATCTTCTTACCTACAGTTCTCTTATCCGTGCTCTAGGTCAAGAAGGCAAGGTAGAGGAAGCTGAGAATTTGTTTGCAAAATTGGAGAGACAGGGACTCGTTCCAGATGAAATTACCTATGTTAAGATGATTGAAGTATATGTCATGTCAGGGAAAGTTGAGCATGCGTTTGATTTTCTAGGAAAAATGATAACGGCTGGGTGCCAACCAACATTGTGGACATATGGTGTTTTGATTAAAGGCTTGAAAAATGAGTACCTATTAGCGGACAAGAAACTTGCTGCCTTGCCAGAAGTAGTCCCAAACTGCAGTTTTGGTTATCAAACCACTGATCAAGATGCCATGTCAGTCATATCTGCTAAGTTAGCAGAATTGGATACTGGCCTATCTGTTCAGTTGCACAATGAACTGGTTTCAAGCTTAAGTACAGCTGGGAGATGGTTTGAGGCAAATGAGCTGTTGGGAAGCATGATTAGTCACGGTTTATGTCCAGACCAGGAGGCATATAATTCCTTATTATGCTCACTTCTGAGAGTCCAGAATGTTGACCTTGCCATGGGTGTATTTAAGCATATGTCTATTCAAGGT
Source organism: Oryza coarctata (assembly GCA_030770085.1). Taxonomy (NCBI): domain Eukaryota; kingdom Viridiplantae; phylum Streptophyta; class Magnoliopsida; order Poales; family Poaceae; genus Oryza; species Oryza coarctata. The sequence continues at coordinate 8,905,078 of CM061476.1, read as the reverse complement.
TGTGAGGTCCGTCTTAATGTTTGTAAAGAACTAATATGTGCTTTATGCCAATTACACAGAAGAAAAGAAGCTCTGATTACTTTTGAAAACATGCTCTTGAATATTTGGAATCCTGATGATGTTGTACAGACAGTGCTCATTGATGGATTGCTCAGGGTTGGATACAAAGACTTGTGCATGGAGTTTCTGCACATAATGGAAACTAGTCATTGCATGCCTAGCTTCCATATGTACACCATTTTGGCTAGGGAGGCGTCAAAAAAGAGGTAGTACCTGTTGGATTCTTCTGAATTTCAGGCACTGCATGGTGGATGTTGTGTTATCTAGTAAGTGAGCTGTCCACCTATAATGACTGGAAGGCTTGAGCTGGCTCATCAATCTTGTGTTGTTTCCTTTTACTGAAGGACTATCTGTTATCCAGTTTATCCAGATCAAATCCATACATCTACACAGGGTAAACTGCATTACTTTTTCTTCAAATTGGTTTGGTTGGGTTGTGCACCATATGTCAACCTGATTCCCCTGCTGTCAGGTCATGGATACATGTAGCAAGATGCATCACAGGACAGTGCTTCTGATCAAGTCTTTGCAGGTCATGTGGAGTCACGGTGGAATTGTAGCATGCACAATTCCGCATCGGGTGCCCTGCCGTAAGATGACGAGCCCTTTTTTACTTCCGTTCTATAGCTCTTTTGGTTAGAACCGTTATATTGCTATAGTTAATTGATAACAGGATTGTAGGGTGTAAGGGGAAGGCTCTTGACCTTCATTTGAGGGAGGGCTGGCATCTGGGGTCTGAGAGTGGGAGCAGTGATCATGAAGCATTGTGATGCCAGATGCCATTCACCTGCTATCAGAGATCATTTGATGAGTTACGGCTTTTTGATTCATGAGGGTTAGTTAGCATTTGGATTCTTGAGTCCACACATCTGTCAGCTTGTCTGTGCTACATTGATCCATGATTGCATAACAACAGATGACACTGAGCTCTCCCTTTTTGTACTTCTGTAGACAGTAACAACCAACGGAAGGCGCTGTATGTGAAAACCTGAAGGCTTGCTTGTTCTTGTGAATAAGCATATCAGCAAGAAGATTTCACTAAAACACTTCCTATGTTCCCCGAAATCGTGTTCTCTTTCATATTGCCTATCTCCATACAGTGACAAAAAGCAGCTTATCTAAGTACACGAATCACTTTTCACCGTGTGGTGTTCTGTGGTGAAGGACATCATTTAGAAGGGAGAAAGCTGTAAAGAGTTGATGTGCCCCTGATGAATGGCATGGAAAGTACTGAGGTGCCCATGTCCTCATGCACACTGAATTGAAACTGGAGAGAAGGATGACGTGAAAAACACACTGCTGCACATGATGGAGAGAGTTTTGACGTAGAGTTTTCATCATCTATAGTAATAATGTTTTGAGAGAGGTTTCATCATCTCTAGAGTTATAATGCTTTGAATAATTTCATAATTAATCACAGAGGAAGTAAGCAACCATGATCCTCCTTTGTATTTGCAAGCACAGAATTGGAAGTTCTCACATTCAAAATCTAGGCCATTGTTATTTAAGGTTTATATGATCTGGTGTAGTTATAGAAAGATAACACACTGAATCATTTTTTTAAAGCACATATAATTTATATTCTGGGCAATATGGCAGTATAGGCAACTGTTGATTTCTCAAGTTGTATCGTGTATAGTCTGTGTATTGATACAGAATAACCCATGGATGGTGAATTATTGGGGATTTCTGTTGGATGCTTTCTTGATGAAATACAACATAGACTCCATGCCTGGGAAGTTTTAGCACGCCAGCAATAATTTATACACTATTAGTTATTACAGAAATCAGTGGGCTGCTCTAGTATAAGAGTGGACAGTCATGCTTCATGCTCTGTTATCCCAGGAGATCTCTGTTATGGACCGGCATTATGGTTGTGTTTATGACAAGTGCAAGAAGTTCTGTGCTGTTTTCCAGGGATAAACTTTATTTATTCAGATAGTTTGTTAGTTTGGGTATTTTTGCTATTATATCTCTAGTTCTTGTCTATTTGTCACCTACATATAAAGGTCACCTTATTGTACTAGGACTTAATCAAGAAATAAACTCAATTAAGGGCTTTGCCCCACATTAATCAGCCAAGCAGAGCCTCTGCCAAAGAATGACAAGCCTTTTTGTCGAAGGGCAGAAGACCCTATCCTTCTCCGTTTCCAATCCTTTTCCTCTTCTCCATCTGCTGTAATAATTGAGAATGATGATCATTCTGTTTATATATGTGGCATCTATCCCTTCATAATTTGTTTCAATTGGATATGGATCTGTGATAATGTATGTTTGTTTCATCTAAATGTCACTGAATCTAATATATTTGAGTTACCGTCTGATCTGTGACAATAGAGTCTTGATGATATATCCGTGACAATATAGACTTAGTGCGCCTTTATCAAGGTTTTTTTCCCCCTCTATCCTTTCCCTGAATATTTATTTTTTCTTTCACCTCTTGGTGCCCATAAAGAAATTTGTTCTGTTAGCTTGCTATTCAACCATTTGGTTTAATTGTTTACATACAGTTTGTGGTTAAGAAAATTTCTTGCTTCAAATTGATATAACGTATGTTTTCAACTTTAATTCAAGCCCATCATTATAGTCCAATACACATTCTAAATCCAGAGAGACCAACAGAATGTTGTGTTTTAATTATGAGAGAAGGCAATCTGTTTTCAATATTCTTTCACATGGTTTATTCAAATAACATATTCACATGCATTGCTACACAATACACATCCATGGCTATCTAAATAGTTCTGGTAGTGCAATTACCTTATGCATGTGCAAACCACTGCCCACTGGACATTCTATGGTTAGGTAAAGAGTGAGTTTAGAACTCACTTTTCTTTGTACCAGTTTTGTGCCTCCAACCATGTCTCACTACAAATTTGAACAGATTTTCCATGCAACTTTGTTCAATTCATTGGCTGGTCGCCTTGATCATGCCCTTGTGCATTATTAGCTGCAGATTTTCATGGGAGGATTACTATAGGGAGGCAGCCAACTAAGGTACATAATTATGTGAAGCAAATTTTAGGTGGTGTCATGTTCTATTTGGAAGCTGTACCATTGGACTTACCTTGTTCATTTGTGAAATACTCAGGATTTTCTGGCCAGTATCGGTTATTTGCTTTTATATGCACCTCACACGTTTAGTTTTTCTAATTCTGCATTTTCTGACACAGTGAAAGGTCCTATTAATCTTGTACGTGATACCAGCTACTGGCAATGTGAACATGAATGGCGTCAAGATCTTTTGGTGGTCACTAAGTGTTTGTCAGGAATTTCTCCGATATGTTGCTAATGTCCATAGACATACATTCTGATTACCTTGTTTTTGATAATGTAGCAGTGTACACTCATACTTCCATATGATTACCTTGTTTTTGCATGCCACATCTGCTGGCACACTTCATACCTCGATTTGACATTCTAGATCTGTGTAACTTTTCAGTGTCAAGCTCACCATCCTGATAAGAATACTGGTAGTTATAGTTATTATATTAAGGACAAAGTCCATATACCCCCTCCCCCCCAATCCACGAGACAGATACATCAAAATCTCCACTTATTCAGAGGACCAATACAGTGCTAGCATAACATCACAATCGACAAAATGCAAATGTGTCCATCTTAGTTAGCCAGAACTACCTGTTAAAGTTCCCATACCAAAAATCACTGACATTTCATACTTTTAGGGGGTCATTTGAATGATATTGCGAAGTTTGGTGAGGACTAGATTTCAGGTTTTCATGTTCAAGGTGCTAGACAGACCTGCATTCAAGGTTTCAAGGTTTAAGGGCGGTATATTGTGTTGTTTTTCTAAAGTAAATGCTTAATAAAGCAGTGACAGTAGACCTGAGTTCAAGCATTTCAAAGATTTCATCTGACATTTAACTGAAACTACTTGCAACATTTGGGCAGAGAAACCCATCTCAGTTTATATTCAAATTGGTACATTATCAATGTACCATTACTAATATTAATGGTACTGCATCTATGTTTGATTACCCTTTTGTCCAGAAATATCTGCGTAGTGGACTTTAGGGAATATAATCACCGAGCCATTGCAATGGTTAAATTTATTGTTTCCCTTGACTCTGCAGTATAGATGGCTTTCTGCAAACTCTTAGTACTTAACCTTTGAAGAAAAATTTCTTACCTATGGAGCCTGAGTTCATGTAAGTCAGTCAAATATATTACTGAACAGATTATTTTTGGGTGTGTGTGTGATGTGTGTCTGGGGTGGGGGGGGGGGGGGGGGGAATGGGAGCTAGGCAGAGCAATTATGTCTCTTTACAGTACTATTCTATGCATCCGTTCGTTTTTTTACATGGGGTCATTAGTCCCAGTGACCTTCTCAAACCTTACCACAAGCAAATGGCTTCTAGGTACAAGGCCCAGTGGTATAATGGCTGCTGATGCTATTATTAATGAAACTGGAGCCCTACTTGTTGCTGGTGTTCCCCTGGATAATCTATCTACTGTAGTTGTTTGAGAGATGATGCTAGGTAAACACAGTGATCTCTCGTCCTTCGTCTCTGAATCCCCGTTCCTGGCCTGGTTTTGCTCCAACAGCCTCTAGTTCTTTTCTTTGCAATAGTTACTACCTTCTTTCTGAGGACACAAACAAAAGAACAGGCACAACCGCACAGGTAGATAGTGAGACCACTGAGGCAGCATCGATCTATTGTTGTCCAGTTTCAAAATTTTCAGCTTATGTCAGTCCTGAAGCTGCTGCCCAGTCAGCCACTTCTGCAGTTGTAATCAGTGTAGCAAAAATTGGTTGATACGGCCGTTTAGCCAGCCGATTATGTGTGAGAAGAGAGCAAGCTGGCACGTATGAATGAGTTGGTACAGTGTTTTGTTGCACGACTGCTAAAAAGTGGTTAATTGACCCAACTAAGTGGCCGATTAGCGTTTAATCAACTGATTAAACAGTTTGATTTCCATATTTGGGCCAGCAACATGTCATTTCCACCGGCCCATAAATACTGATCCAAGTTAAATATTATATATATATATATTTTTTGTTAGCAGTTGATTTATTAATTTATTATAAGTATAATCGAGATAGTACTTTAAAAATGTTTTATAATATTAACACAATGCATTTAAATATCTCCAAATTTGAGCAAACCGAATAAATATATACAATTATACATTTATTTGTGTGAACGTTTAATTCAGTGGCGAAGCCAAGATCTTATGGGGTTCAAGCTTTGAGCATAAAAGACTTAGTTAGAAAAACAATGGCATTAAGCAACAAATTAATACACTAATTCATATGGAAGTACAAAGCTGACAATATAGATGTATCTTTTGCCTCTAGACACAGCTAGACTTCTTATTGAAGTATAAATTTTATACATGTGTGTACTAGTAAAGCTATATACTTTAGTCTTGTGCAAAAAAAAGTTGGGGGTACAGATGTACCCCTATGAACCTAGCTGCTTCCGCCACTAGTTTAATGGCCTGTATAATTCCAAATAATCATCCATATCCCGATTAATCGCTTGATGGTATCTCATCCAACCGACACCCATATTCCAAACTTTTACAACATTGGTTGTAATAATTGAAGGTAGATATTTGACTCATTTGGGAAATGAATTGTTATGGACTGATGTGATTTTCACATGCTTTGCATTAGTGTGAACTGATGCTTCTGTAATTGTTCTGACAAATGGCATGAATCTCTTTGTAATGAGGTTTTCCCACCCTTTCGTAACGGCTTCATAATCATGAAACTTCTATGAGCATCCAACAAAGTAACAGTACAAGTGTTAATCTAATTATATGTCCTGCACATGCTTATACATGTTTTAGGATTTTGAAGAACACATTTGATGTGACAATGGCTCCAGTATTTTTTAAAGTGGGTTCTATACTGGTTACTATGAAGCAAGAAGCCGAATTTTCGGGCAATAAATAGATTGTCAGCAAGCAGTTTGAGATAAAGCCATCATAGATTAATTTAGTTGTTTATTTATAGTGCTTTAATTTTTTTAAATACATGAGTCCACGCATGAGTCTAGATTAAGGTTCATTAAGGTCGGTGTCATTAGGGGTATTACGTTGTTAAGTTAATCACCTTGAGTTTATAGGCTAGGCCTTGATTGACCTAGCAGGCCTGCTGTACGTCTATGCATGGGCTTCTCATAGGACTCTGTTCACAGTGCTTGTTGCATATATATAATCATTCATGTAATTAGGGAGGGTTGGATTTTGGTCAAGTCGTCTAGGGTTTATACCTGTCGAGATTAGGGTTTAGGATCCCATCCAGTTGATTTGCCACCGCTGCCACCACGGTGTGGAGGAAGCACGCATCCAGGAAAGTTTCTCCGGGAAGCGTTGTTTGGAGTCAGGTTGGTTCCCATCTTCTCTGATCGTATGTTTACCGCACGGATGGAATTGCAGAACTGTGATTTGCACTAATACTGTTACCTACTATCAGCTATTGCTGATTGGTTTGGTTGAGAGAAAAGGATACAGTGATACGTCTATATATGGACACTAATTAATAGTGCTATTGCTACTTGCTCATCTGATGTTCTGTTCAAGCCAAGAAAACACATATATACATACATATACCAGTGTTGTTTGCTTGCTCCAAATTCAGACAGAACAATCTTATAGTATGATTGGTGGTTAGTACGTTGAAAGAGGGAAAATTAGGCGCTCGCAGTCGGGTGCTCATCAACATTTCATTTTAGTTATTTATTTGATGTATACTCATGTGGCTTGTGCCATTATAACAAAAGTTCTCATCTGTAACTGCTATCTGCAGATTCTTATAAGGAAATTTTATGGGTCACTGTGGTTTCTGTAAGAAATTTATTGGATGAATTGGTTGATCTTAGGCTCTTGGCTAATGTTCTATTTATTTATTTTTGCTGAGGGTTGTTAAATCATTACTTGCAGGGCGGTACGTCTCCTTATGATCCTGATGAAGGGACCTTCCATGATTGGATGCATAGTCCAATGCTGGCATCTTCACACCCACCTGTTGATCTTCATCCAATATTTGGAAGCTTTACAAGCTTTCAGTGGGCAACCATCTTTGTGGACTGTCTGGACAACAAGTTGACAAAAGCATTCCACAAATATATGATCTTAAGAACCCTCAAAATATGTTCCAATGCTAACTTCAGGTGAATGTAGCTCTCTTGAGTGCAGTGTCGACAGGGCAAACTGACTTAGATTTGACCCTTATGGTCTTCCAAATGATGTCATTCTGCTCATTGTGATCGAGGTTGATGTTGCCTTCCTGCCTGGAGGACTGCACATTTTCTTGGGTCCAAATCTTGATCAGGTTGGTAGCTATCATGTGTATGCTCGCTCAGCAATAGCTTCACCCAGCCTTGTCCAGCACTTGTTGCTTGGCATCAGTATGGTATGGCACACTCAGACATTCAACACTTACTGATGCAGTACATGTGCTTCCTCCTGCAATTAATTCTTAATGCTCAAAAGTTAGCTCAGCTGTCAGCTGTGTGGGAACGAGCAATAGCAGATAGTATGCACCGAAGCTAATAGACGCTGATTGAAATGATTCATGTTTGTTATAATTGTGATCTTTTTGCCAGATTTGGTGGAGTCTATTGGTTGGTGTGAATTGGTGGGACGATGTCAGCTGCACGCTGAGTGCCTCTGAAGATTGTATTGGTAATAACATTTTTGCAGATGCTATGGATTTGTGTAAAAAAAATTGCAGTTTCAGTTTGCTTTAGTTGTCCACGCAATTTGGATGGAAGGGGATTATCACTCTAGAATATCGCAATTGTCATTTCAACCTCTCAAAGTCAATAATGAAGTATACTGAGCCAAAGTTCAAACAAATTGTCCATTTGGATGTGTTCGCACCGGACACGCCGACTTCTGAAAGGTCTGTTTACCTCTAGTGTAGGCCGGTCGGCTTCTCTCCGTGGCTCGAGATACGCACGCCGGAACTCGTGGGGTTCGCTCGGCTCCGGCACGACGGTGCAGGCGTGGGCGTGCCAGTCACTTTGATCCTGCAATTGATAAGGAGGTGAGGCGAACAGGATCGAGGAGGTCATCGGCCGCGTTTGGATGGCTCCTACTATCGGCTGGTTATCGATAGGGATCGGGATATTCTTCCATCGGCTGGGGGCCAATGAAGGTGTGGATAAATATCGATGAAGGATATGATGGCTCTAGGTATGGTGAAAGCGAGATCCTGATCCATCGGCCGAGCTGATGGAGGCACCGAAGGGTATTAAAAGCAAAACGCACATGATCCCTCCTGGTATGGTAGTCGACGGAAGCTATAGCGGTCGTTCATCGACTAAAAAACCGATGAAGCATTGTAAACTGGCAAGGAATCGTTATAAAAGACACCGCCTGCAAAGCCGATGCCACTTTGGATATAGCAGCACGAGACATGTCGCCTGCCATGATGACGCTGCTAGCATTGAATCTCGAAGATCGGATCTAACTGAGATAGTATGAGACCGAGTTTAACGGCAACAGAACGGTGGACGCCGGATCAGTTGTGCTGAAGTAAAGGCGAAGCGAATCCATTGGCTAGCTGAGCCAATAAGAGGACGTCTTTTTGAAGACAGGTGCGCATCGGCCTTCCAGCCGATATGCTTGGCGTGGCGCTTAAGGAAAGTCTCTGAAAATTGGTGCGTATCGGTTGAGGAGCCGATACACTGGGCGTGCTGCTCAACATATAGAGGCTTATAGGCCTAAATCTCAATCTACCGTCAGCAACCTTATAGGTCAAACCTAACCGATGCAGCACAAGATCGACGATGGAGAAGAGAGCTTGATAGGCCGATAGACCCTACACGGATGTGATGCGATACATCCGATTGTCCTAAGAGGTCGAACCTAACCGATGCAGTCTTAGACAGAACAAGATATATTAAGATAGTAGCGGGACTTATCTCTTTGTAGAAGATCGAAATTAACCGATGCATCCCTGTGTCGAGAGCTAGATCCCGCTGGTAAAAACTTAAATAAAATAGGGTGACAATACTCCGAAATTGTATTGGTTGAAAGATATCCTTCTACATATTTCTAAGGGGTCTATATTTATACCGTGGGTTTATAAAGTTTGACGCATTTACAACAACCATCAGACGTTATTTTCTAACAAAGATAAAGAAAAATATCTTTAAAAAAGTTAACTAAATTAACTAAATCTTTATATCTATATAAGATACGATTTACATAGATAAAATATCCTGTCGTAAATTTTATGGCTCCTCCTTAAACTCGTTCTGATTGATAACCTTTTATTCTTGGACCGAATCTTCTTCTGCTTCGTTTGATCGGCCTCTTTCTATAGCAACCGGACTTTTCTTTACTTAATCCGATCTTTTTTCCAATCTTTTTCACAAGCTTTTTAAATTTCAGCGTTAACAGGATATTTATAATTTTTGGAGCTGACTAAAAATGGATGCTTCCCATTTGAAAGCAGTCATGGGTATGGAGAGAAGTATTTAGCTACTTGATTTTCACATTAATGGCAATACTTGAAATCATGCAGGGTGCATCAGTGCATCTGTAGTATGATGAATCGTGCTTTTGCTTCTTTTCCCATTGAGAATTGTTTCCTGGTATGAATGGGTAAAATGCCTAAGTTTTAGTAAGCTTCACCATTTTCTGCCTATGGTTGGTTGACCATCACCTGCAAACATTTATACCCATTAATAAGAAGCTAAATATGTTGATTTTTCTTCAAGACTTAACAGTGTGATAGCTTTGCAGGATACACTTCCATAGTTACATACTTCCATTGTCTTCCAACTATATACAATAGAGAGCAATTCCTGTAATTGTGCTGTTGCTTTTAAGTACTGGCTGTCAATTTTTCATCATCTACTGCCCACTAGCCAGTAGTAGTGGATTTTTGAGCTATACTAGTGGAAATTATTTCAAAATTCAAAATTTGATAATTATTACTATTGGAATGAATAATATTTAGTTGTATTTCTTTTCAAGCACGTCTTATATTCGGATTAATCTCATATAATTCATGTAGGAAAAACAAAATAATCTGTACCACCAGCTGTAATCATGTATACTTCTTCCACACTTTCCCTTTTAACCAATCCTAATAATATTTCATTTAGTTTTTTTATCTACTTTATCATCATAACTGATACGACCATGCCTATCATACATGTAACCATTGCTCATATTGTACGTCATGATGAAGACATACAGTTTAAGTTGTCAAATTTAATTCAGCCTCTCTCAAGATAATAGTGATTTTAAATGATTTTAAATGGTTGTCAATTTTATATATGGGCTCCATTATGAATTTAGATTTATGATTGAGTCCTTTTTATAATAGATCTGGTTTAATCTCTAAATTTTTTTATCACATTTGGTTACAATTAAAGAAATGACTCTAGGTCCTCTTATCATCCTCTCATCTTATGTGGTTAGGTAGGTTTTTTGGATTTTGTTACATTTAAAGATTAATTAATGGTTACTTTATCTTATGCTCGTGTCATCTACATGCCTAGCTACATTTTAAAAATTTCACCGGATGTTTTTAATTTATTGTGAGCTTTAATTTATATTTACAATTAATATTGCTTTTATTTTAATTTATTATTTTTTAATTTGCAGAAACAAGGTTAGTGTACCAAGATTAGTAATCCATATAGAGAGGTGTATAGATAGTTAATGGGCAAAATAACAATTTTTCATATGATAGTAATTGAATCGTCAACGTTTCTCCCAAATTAACTTTCTGAAAAATTAAGCCAAGTGGTAGCGGAGTTATAACCGTTTCTCACCTTAATTTTAATTTAATCCTTTGAAGAGGATTAGTAGCTATAATATAGAACGGATAATGGCAAGAGGTTTTAACCAAACCAGGAGGGAAAACTGGAGAAGTGGCTCTGCATGGGTCAGTTCTACTTATGTACGGCTAAATGTGGGACAGTGGAACCTATGTATCAAAGAACTATACATTTGCAGTGGGGCCCATTGGTAAGCATCGTCCTTATCTCCTTTTGCTGTGTCCACTTATACCATTTTCCCCATGCATCTACTTTCTTGCAGCAGCCCCTTTCCATCTCTATACCTACACATACCAACAGAACCCTTGCGACGAGGGCGAGCGGAGCATCGTGAGAAGATGAGTGGCCCAGCTGTCTGCTGTTGGGCTGGGCGTAGTGGCCATGGAGCAGGCAAGGCACTAAATGAATATATAAAATTTTTTATTTATATATTTTTATTAAAATATTTTAAAATTATTTTTTTTTCAAAATTCAACATTGGCTACCGATAGGCATACAGATGACCTCATTTCGTCCTTGCAAAGGGTATTTTTTTTAGAGGTTTGCAAAATATTACGTTAGAGTGTGGGAGGAGGGTGGCTTGCTATTTTCATAGGCTGTCTTCTTGATACCTCTATTATGTCATTTTTTACTTAGAGGATTGTTTATAAAATTGTTAGGTTCACATGTGGAAGGAGAGGGGTTTTATAGGCAACCCTTTTCTTACCCTCTGGCGTTTTTTTGGCATCGCATATAAATAAATTTATTTTTATTTAGATATTTAATTGTAAAAAATGTGATTATGTTGAAAAGATGTCTAAATTATCATGTAGAGATTTATTTAGAAAATAAATTATAGGATAACTTAGCATTAAAACTAGAAAATCATTACACCAGGACGAACGATTAATAGATTACACGAGGACATTATTTAGATAATAGAAACAAAAATATTATATGGTTATAGAGAGGTTTATACATTATAGATAAAATATAGACACAATACAAATAATACAACATGTAACACGATATTAACATTTATTTGGAACTTGTGGTGATCATCTATCCTCTATTTATAGTCTACTAGCGTATCTGACTTATTGCTTGTATTTTACTTTATCCTATATATATTATTTAATTATTTAAAGATGTACGATCTCCATAGGCTTATACGGTAATTTATTTATCTTTATCCATTATTTAAATTTGTACCTTTCGGTGGCTTTTGTAAAAAAAAGGTGCATATATGGCTACTATAGTTATGGTGGTAACAAAATTAAATAGATGTATAGCAAACTTATAACAAAATTGTTGTTAGAAATATTTGAACAAATTACCTTCTACCAAAAGTATCATCACTTGTTGATCTTCTGCTATGGAGGTAGTACAAAGGTTATAGGCTTTAGTGTGACCATTCAGCTTTCTAACATCATTCGTATTCCTCCTTTCTACTAATGTACTATTCATTTGATTTTGAGGGGGGAAACCAACATCTCTTAGAGAATTAACGGTTGGGGTCAAATACTGGATTTTTGGTATCAACCTATTGAATGAAGCTACACATCCTTTTATAAATCTCGCAAAGAAAAGTATTAGTTCAAAGAAAATGTTGTAATAAGAAACAATTGAAAAAACAAGAGTATACAATCCATACCTCATAAGAATAGTTTAGGCATTGAAAGAATCTACTTCTATGAGTGTTGGAGTGACAAAATATCATAAACTAGCATTGATCATCACATATGTAGATCAAATGGTCATACTAAGATAGAATTAGTCAAGCCAAAGAATCTTTCTTTATTCTGAATCCTCAGTGAAAGCATATGTTAGCAACCATTGTTCTTTGATACTATATAAGATAGAGCAAACTGGTGGTGTAGGATTTGAAAGGGTATTAGTCGACAAAAAACTTGAGTTTCATCATGCATATGGAGGCCTTATATAGTGTGGGGCTCATTAAGTATAGAAGACATGATTGAAAGCGCTGAAAATGATGTGTCATTCACACGTGGAAAGTGTCCTAGCCTATAAAAATCCTTTGAATGTGATGCGACATTAACGAGCTAAAAGTTGGTTGTTAGGTTGTGTTGAAAGTGACATGATGGTCACGCGTTAGAAGTTGGCTAGCATAATTCAGTGTTCACTGTGACTCAGTAGTCATGTGCGCATAGTAAAGAGTGAAGATGCTAAAAGCTAGTTGTTGTATGCTAACGGTTGTTATGCATGCACAATAAAGAGTAAAGGTGACATGGCATTAAAGTATAGTAAATGATATAGCTCGTAGAGTCGAAACAATGAATACAAAATAGAATAAATAGTAAGTATAATTGGCACAATGTACTACTGGCTCATGGCCTAAGCCTCTACCCTCTTCATCCTCCTCCCCTACGCACACATGACCTTACAAGTAGGTGAGGTGGTCAGCTAGGACGCCATGGCTAGCACAGACCTGCCGCATAGGAGTCAGTAGGTGGCTCTTCTGTGTGTGGTGGTGAAGATCCTACAAGTTAGAAGGAGCCAAACACATCATGATCTGCCATAAAGTCATTGTGGTCGAATGAATCATGTGCCCATCCGTAGGTGCCATGCTCAGATCCACCCACGATTGTGGATATCTGTAGCTGTGTAGCTTGGAACCATGTGAGAAAAATGATTGAGCATTGCAAACTGAAATTTTATGGACCAATGGAAATTTGTAACATCAAACAACCCAAAAACCATCCTAGGATGAAGTGGGGAGCATATAGTCCTTGTGTTGACGTCCTCGGTCCTTGTGTTCATGTCTTTGCTCCAAGTGTCGATGTCCCCGCTATGGGGAAAGCAAGGTATAGCATAGCAAAATCTGTAAAGAGTATACTTTATTAACAACAATGTTGCATGGTAAGAAGGAAGCAATGTATTTAAGCAGTGGGTAGCTGAAGTTACTTGTGGGCTGTATTGCTAGAGGGTGGCATTTGTGTATACATGTCATTGTTGTAAGCGCTATGGTCCACCACTGGTCAACCAATCATGAACTGCTTAGCCACCTAGAGCTGTAGAAATAGTGGACTGCTAGTGATCAACAAACCTGGGTCGGTCTTCATGCAAGCATCACAAAGACTCCGATTTGTCACTATGAGGATCGCGGATCTCCAACTCTATTGAGGCATGCTCTCATCCTCAACATTGGCAATCACCCGAGTATAGTGGATAAGCCCCTTATCCATAATATGGCCCGCTATGCTCATGAACTCACTAAGCAAACTTCTAGTGGATATTGTCACACAATCTTTGAAGTCTGTCAACGGACCTACTGGACCTACTGCGTCCCTCATGAGGGGAAGACTCAAAAGGTAAGAGATGTCTTGTAGCGTAGAGTTGTAGGATCAAGATGTCGACTATAGGTGGGGTGAATAGGCGATATTATTTTTTTATTTAACAATCAAGGAAAGTCTAAGTTGCTATGGCTTGACGAAGGAGAGACTATATACTCAACTAAATTAAGTTTTGCAAGCTAGGGGGATAAGGTGTCAAAAGCCTCTATTAAAGTAAATTGCATAAAGATAAAAACAATATGTAAAGAAGACAAAGGGAAAAGTAATTTCACCCGAGGTTTAGAAACTTGACGGTTTTCTACTCCCCATTGAGACAAGTCCAACATCACCACTCAAACTATCAAGCCTTCAAATCCCTTTGCTATGGGATGAGCAAGATAGGAGTCGGTATTGAAGATGTCTACCCAAGCCTCGATCACTAGAGTAGTTCTTCCTTCACTCCGAAGGTGATGAACTCCAAACCACTTACAAACACGCTGGGTCTTCTCCAAAACCTTCCAAGAGAATTTCCCATGAATCATTTTCTTCAAGCCGTCTAGGAGGCCCAAGAGTAACAAGTGACAACCAATGCTTGGAGATGATCTAGTGCCACACTGGCTAGACAATAACGCAATGCACTTTACTTGGCTAAAACAACCCTCAACCACCCTCACAATTAGAGAGTAAGCTCAATTGGTGTGAGAGGGGAGACAAGGGTTCATATGAAATGAATGCAATGCCAAGAAGACGATCCTTGTGGTTGGTGGGTGAGTATTTATACCCTCACTAGCAAAAACTAGCCATTAGGGGCAAAAATTCCCAACTCTCCTCATATCTTGTCCGACTACCATTTGTGTCTTGGTCTGATCGGAATCCGTCCTAATGGCTAGAAAAAGAGCTGTTGGAGAGCATTAAATGTGCCTATCTCAGTCCAACCGAGCGCATACCTCTACTCTGACCACTCCAGCACCCAGACGGACTACGCTGAGCCCAGACTGACCAACTACCCAAAACCCTCTCTGTAAACTCGTGGTCCGATCGGCCCTAAAGCTTGATCCGACTGACCGTGAGAGCAGCACCCAGAAACGCTTCTAGAAGATCACAGTCAGACCGGCCCTAAGGCTCGGTCTGACCGACTGTCAGATTAGTGCCCAGAAATGCTTTTGGATGATTGCAGTTAGACTAGCCCTAAAGCTCAGTCCGACCAGCTATCAGAATAGTGCCTAGAAACACTTCTAGAAGATCATGTTCGATTGGCTATCAAAGCAGTGCCTAGAAATGCTTCTAGAAGATCGTGGTCCAATTGGCCCTAAAGCCGGTCCGATCGACCTTACCTAGCGCATATTCCTAACTTGAAAAACATTGTGCAATTTTTCTAATGTTGCATTTTGATCAACTTTTTGCAATCGTTATCACCCCTCCTGATAGTATGCCAAACCAGAAAAAATAAGACCAACACGATCGTCCAATACCTCAATCAGAAAACAAGAGCAATAACACATTTCCTTCTTACTTTGCAGTCTTCTTGCTTATTAAATTCAAACAATGATCAAACTCTTACGTTGATTCTTAGCAAGTACCTAACTGAAACACAATTACTCAAAGACAATCATTAGTAGCCAAAAATATGTTCGCCATTAGTTACCAAAACAATAAAGGGGCCTAGATGCTTCAAGAGGCCATCTCCTTGCTTGGCAATGTATGTATTATCGATCATAAGTCATATTTAAAGGTACAACAAATAATGTGGATATCTCTTACCTGGAAGAAAAGTGGGGCTTCACAGCAGTAGGTGTTAGAAAGGCATGGACGGAGAGTGGCTAGCACTGTGTTCTAGACCACTGAGAGGTAGGAGTAGTGTGATCGATCGAGGCTATAGGCTAGTAGCTTCGATGCCTAGTACATCATACCTGCATTCCAAAAGAAAGTTAGCACGATTATTGAAAATGAAAAATATAATATACAATTTATATAATTGATGACAAATTTTGTTAGAGAAAATGAACACTAGTTACCATTATTATAAGGCCCAAAGTAAACAACATTACGATACATGTAGTTCACACAACTTAAAAGAAAATGTTCATAACTCTATAAACTATGACAACTTAAGTTACACATTGTCTTTTATAGTAATACATAGACTTGTACTACACAACTAAACCATCAGGAGCACGAGAACACCTAGACTAGGTTGGCCTTGAAGTGGTGCCTTCCTCCATAGGGCGTCTTCCATTAGCCCCTACTTCTAACATAGGAGCTTCTGCATCACTTGGAACCTTGTTCTCATTTTTTTTGGGTCCAGAATGTAAAAAACCTAAGATTGTTCAGTTGTGAAAGGTACCACAATATTGAAGCCAAATACCACACCACTCTAGATATGCATGAAAGCTTCCTTCCTAAAATAAGGTGACACAAGATGATGGTTGAGTATTCCACACTCCGAGCTCACAACAATAACATGAGAAGATGGCTTGTGGTACATCCTTGGCTTTTAGCATGAGAACAAGCATGTTTAGTCATCCTTCAGGACATACTCCTGCACAACTCTCTTATGGTAGATTTCAAACTTAGCCAGTACACAAGATTTTGAATCTATACTGTTGTGTACTTCAAGATATAACTCAATGCACTTGGGCTTTTTTACATTTTTTCCAAGTACTTTGTCATCACCATGCAAAAGAAAATACCATTGTCTACCATAGAGGACTCTGCTGCTTTGTATCGATATCTAAAATACTTACATATGCTATGTATGATAAACTCAATAATGGCAACAAGCGGTAGCCCTCTTATATCATACATCACTCAATTGTAAATCTCTGATAAATTGGTAGTCATTATGCCAAACCTAACACCACCATCGTCATATAATAATGCTCATTTCTCCTTTAGATCATTCTCAATCAAGTGTGAAAATTTTCAAACCTAAGATGCCAACCTCCCTCTCATAGTATGGTTATCATTATGGAGTGGTCCTTAAGCTTTTGGAGCGTAAGTGTTGGCTTTCTAGAATGCACATATGTTTATTTCATTGTTAGTTCGTCCAACCTTCCCCAAAGCTTATTGAATTTCTTTTGTTGATTCTAGGCATAGAGCATTTTGAAAAGATCTATAAGGTGTATGTTGTTGAATTGCTTGTAGAAATTAGCACCCATGTGACACATGCAACATCTACTATGAACATCTATCCACTCTTCTGCATACCCCTTCTCTACGTTGACATCTCTCAAATACTCAATAACCCAAAGAAGGCTAGTGTGATAGTCATGTATAAGGTATATATCTAGCCTCGTATACACAATTGCATTCTTTACCCACTTTTGAAACTAATACCAGCTTTTAGAGTTCTCACTCAATGAAAGCGAAAGCCATGGGTAACACCTGGATCATTCCCATCAATTTCAATTGTTACCAATATCTATCCTCTGTACTTTCTAGTCAGGAATGTCCTATTGATATAGAGTATGAGATGACTACATACAAATGCATAAATGCATGCACTTAATGTGATGGGAGTGATTTGAGCTCTTAGGTGCGTTTTGGATTCCTCTCAAGAATGCATGCTAGAAAACGAGCCAAATTATCATATGAAGTTTTAAATGCGCCAAACATCATCTACTCAATGTTCTATTTCACTCTCCATGTCTTCACATAGGTAATTGTGTACTTCAATTTGTCCTCAATGTACCTGAAATTGACCATACTTCATATTCTAGGTTGTACATAACATTGGAGTATATCTCTGTTTCAATAAATACAGATGCCATGTTTCTATAATATTTCTCAACCTCTTGTAAGTGACAATTATGCTCGATGATGATTGACACCTACTAGTAATCTTTTCATTTACCTTTGAATGCATGCACCCTCCATGGACACCCATAACTTAACTTCACGCACCTCACGTCATACACTAACTTGCTTGACTTTGCGACCTAGAACTCCCTCCGAAGTGATACCACCTAGTGTTAACTTCTTTTGTCAATTCCTCTTTGTATTCATACTTAGCCCCCTGAATAACCTTGTTCACCTTATACTCTTATAGTATGTGATACCTCTCAGAGATAACAAGTCCATAGAAGTCCTTGTTGGACCATTATGAGGGATTTATATTACTTTTCACCATGTTCAATGATTCATTATCCTATTCATGTTTATTTATTAGAATCTTTCTTATCTATTACCTCAATGATAGTGTTATTTCACTCTCCCTCATCTACTAATCCTCTATTCTTTAGTCTCCTCGTCCTCCTCCTTCTTCTTAGTTCTCTGACTCATTTCCCTCCACTAGTTTAGCATCATCTCTCATCATACTTGGACCATTTTCATCTTGTATGACCATTAGACAAGTGTTATCTTTCTTATATATTGACATAAGAATGCTAGGTGACCAACCTTGTTGCAATGCATTCTCCACATACCATCTCCAAATAATAATATAATCTATCGGCATCAATTCCTAGAAAAAAAACTTTTGATTGTCCAGCTCACTGTGACATATATGGTTATTGCATTGACCTGAGGGTTGACTTAGAAGACTCTCATTAACTTAGTTATTCACTGCTAGAAAATTTTTCTTAGCTAGCCTTTCAATTCTTTCAAGGGTTGAGCTGAGCTCTAACGGATCTACACTAATGCCACTTTAGGAGCTTGTGGCATTGTAGTGGATGGAATCGGATGTGGTTTGCTGTTGGATGTGGATGGCGTAGGTGCCATAGAAGCACACCTCTCCTATGAAGTTGTATGGCCTGCAGAAAAAGTTAGTTCTTGTGCTTCCACATTGTCTCTGCACTTCTCTTTTAGCTTTACAAGCAAAATAAAATAACCAAGTGATATTATTATACTCCTTGTAATTAAGAATATCATAAATCTCTCGGTTTAATCTATCCAAAAATCTAGCCATAGCAGCTATCTCACTCTGCACCGACCCACTGCATAAAAGGCTTGTTTGCAACTCATGATAGTATTGTTCTATGCTCTTATTACCTTTTTTTCAATTTTCATCTTAGTAGTAAATCACGTGCATAATAGGAATAATAGGAAGGAATAAATCTAGCGTGCATAATTCATTTCAAATAAGCTAGCATTTGCATGTGCATGACAATACTCACTCCACTGAACCAGAGAAAAAAATTGTAAACTCACAAGTGGTACCTACCCTCTTATTTTCAGGAATATCATGGCAAGCAAACTTTTGATCTACCATTAACTCCCATGAAAGATAATCATCAGGGTCATATTTTCTATCAAAAGATGGCATAGTGAATTTAATATTACCAAGTGAATCATCATTGTTGATATGAACCCGCTAGGTTCTTTTTTGTACAATCTTTCGATGAGAGGCGTGGGATAACTCGATTGGTGGATGGAGATGACGTTCTCGGCCTGACTATAGCCTTCCAAGACCGCGCCTTAGCGACCGATACACCACTTCCAATGGCCGTCACGATCTTGTGAAGCGCGATAACCAGCCCCTAGGGCTCCCGTCCTGCAAGCAACCAAAGAACTAGCAAGAACGAGAAAACAAGCACTGAATTGCAAGATAAAATTGAAGGTTTCAAACTAAATCTTAATCAAGAGTAGGGTTCCGAAGACAAGGAGACGGGCGGCTGATCCAGCACGCGCGCCTACAAGCAAGTAGCGAAGGCTAAACTTGATCTAAACAAAACCCAAGTGTTCCTGGTGGTGGCTAAGGGGTATATAACGTGGGGAGGATGACCAAAGGAGTGTTTGGGTCGTGCTCCAACCCTAGGATGCGTCCCTATTGGACTCTAAACAATACACAGCCTATTGGGCTAAATTAAGGTGGCGCAGCACCCTGGACAGAAAAACCTCTCAGTGATGATTTGACGATTACCGCCGCTTCTGAGAAGATATGAGCATGAGGCTAGATCATATGAAAGTAGACTTGATTAGCTTTCCAACAAGTCCAGAATCACCCAAATCCGTGGTGACCATCGAAAGTTGGAGGTGTGTTGCAGTCCGAATCCAGCCTACACGAGTCCTTTTCCCTTTCGGTCTTCTCCTTGATTCTTGATGATTAAGTTTTCGAGCATGGGCATGAGTAATAGGACCAGCAATAGGTGCTGGTGTCGGCAAGGATGTATTGTTGGTGTTGATGTTCTCATCATCCTCCCCTTCTTGCATTTGAGTCGTCCTCGACTCAAGCTCATCTTCCTCACCCAAATAGGGCTTCAATTTGTTTTGGATTTAAGCATGACTTAGCCTTTTGACATGTTGTGCAGTGAGCAACAAATATCTCCACATCTCATCGCATGTTTAGCCAAAAGAAATGACCAGCCAGAATGTCCTCAGTCTTCTTCGCTCCAAAATGGCATCAAGCCACCTCCATGTGCTTCCTGCAGCAACAACAAGCGAACGGAGCTAGGTGGAGTGCATAGCTTGTTAGCTCTAAACACAAACCCATCATTGATGATGAATTTGTTCCACAATTTCCCATCTTTATAATGTAGCAACACATCTTTAAAATCAACATCATGAACATATTGGTCTTTAATTATGTCTAATCCAAATATCTTGTAATCATGTTGATTCAGAAAAGTATATCTCCTAGACAATGCATCTACAATGATATTATCCTTCCCTTTCTTGTGTTTAATAACATAAGGAACAAATTCAATAAATTCAACCCATTTTGTATGCCTACGATTCATTTTTCTTTGACTACGAATATGTTTCAAAGACTCATGATCAGAATGTATAACAAACTCTTTGGGCCACAAATAAAGCTGCCATGTTTCTAATGTCCGAACAAGAGCATATAATTCCTTATCATATGTAGAATAATTTAGAAGAGGCCCACTCAATTTCTCACTAAAATATGCAATAGGTTTGCCTTCTTATAACAAAACACCACCCAATCCAATTCTACTAGCATCACACTCAAGTTCAAAAGTCTTATTAAAATCAGGGAGTTGGAGTAGAGGTGCATGTGTTAACTTATCTTTTAGAATGTGGAAAGAATGCTCTTGTGCTATGCCCCAAGAAAAGGGGACTCCCTTCTTTGTGAGCTCATTCAACGGTGCAGCCATGGTGCTAAAATCCTTCAAAAAGTGGCGATAGAAACCAGCAAGTCCTAGGAAACTCCGCACTTGTGTGACCGTTGTAGGTACGGGCCATCCCTGTATAGCTTCCACCTTGGATTTATCAACTTCAATTCCCTATGGAGTAGCAGGTGTAAAAGGTGCACTTCTCAAGGTTACCAAATAAACGTGTATCACGTAAAGCATTAAAAATAGCACATAAGTGATCAAGATGTGCATCCATGTATTTGCTGTAAATCAGTATGTCATCAAAATAGACGACAACAAATTTCCCAATGAAAGCACACAAAACCTCATTCATTAATCTCATGAAAGTACTAGGTGCATTAGTTAACCCAAAAGGCATGACTAACCACTCATACAAATCGAACTTAGTTTTAAAAGCAGTTTTTCATTCATCTCCCAATTTCATATGAATCTGGTAGTACCCACTACGCAAATCAACTTTTGAAAACACAACAGCACCACTCAATTCATCAAGCATATCATCTAATCGTGGAATAGGGTGCCGATATTGAATGGTGATATTATTAATAGCTCTACAATCAACACACATACGCCATGTTCCATCTTTCTTAGGCACTAAAATTACTAGAACAACACAAGGACTAAGAGATTCTCGCACATAACCTTTATCTAGTAGTTCTTGCACTTGTCGCTGAATTTCCTTTGTTTCTTCCGGATTTGTCCTGTATGGCGCACGGTTTGGCAAAGATGCACTAGGAATAAGATCAATTTGGTGCTCAATCCCACGTATTGGTGGCAGCCCTACTGGTATCTCACTTGGAAACACATCAGAATACTCCTGCAAAACGTTAGCAACAGCAGGGGGCAAAGAACGTTGCATATCCTCAATTGAAATAAAAGAATCCTTGCATACCAAAGCATAAGCAACAGAGGTGGATGCATTGAACTCATTAATATTAGATTTTGTAGCAAGCATACAACGTCCTTTCCATTTTATCTCATCTTTGTTATCAATTACAGATTTATCATTTTTATTGCTCTCGCTCTTTGCTTTAGCAGCCCTAGCAATATCAGTTTGCATAATAGCTTCAGGAGACATAGGATGCAACATAATTTTTCGATCATGGTATTGAAAAGAATACTGATTTGATCTACCATGATGTATAGAATCTCTATCAAATTGCCAAGGTCTACCTAGCAGAGTGTTACAAGCTTGCATAGGCACAACATCACATTCAATAATATCTTTGTAGGATCCGATGGAAAAATTGATTCTCACAAGTCTAGTTACCTTTGCCTTACCACTGTTGTTCAGCCATTGGATGTAGTAGGGATGCAGGTGTGGTTTGGTGTTAAGGGCAAGCTTCTGCACCATATCGCTGCTTGCCAAGTTGTTGTAGCTACCTCCATCAATGATCATGCAGCACGAACGCTCTTTGATGACACACTTTGATTGAAATAAAGTGTGTCACGGATTTTGCTCCACCTTCTCTATTTGTGCACTAAGCACTCGCTGTACGATCATGCTCTCATAGTGGTCCACTTCACCTGCATTAATATGTTCTTCTATTTGTTCTTCATTACCTACATGGTCAGCCGCAAGCAATACAAGTGTATCTTCATCAAAATCACTAGCAGATGAACACTCACCATCATCCTTGACAATCATAACACGCTTGTTTGGACAGTCACGCATCATATGCCTATATCCCTTGCACCAGTGACATTGTATGTTGCTTGTTCTACCGTCGATGCCATAGATGAAGTACTCGCAGCAGGCTTTTGCATCATCTTCGCAACTGAATTTGTGGGGGCAACTCGAGTCTTGTCACTAGATGATGGAGTAGGAGTACGTGTAGATAGAGTTGTAGCCGTGCGTTGCTGCCATGAATTAGCTTTCCCTGCAGAAATATTACTCCTTGCGCTAGCACATCGTCCTTGCACTTCCCTTTCAGCTTTACAAGCAAGATGAAACAAACAGGTTACGTTATTATATTCTTTGTAAGCGAGGATGCCCTGAATTTCCCGATTTAACCCGCTCAAAAATCTAGCCATAGCCAGTTCCTCATCCTCCTCTAAGTTACAACGCAACATACCCGTTTGTAATTCCTGATAATATTCTTCTACACTTTTAGAACCTCGTCTCAATTGCTGTAACTTATTTATCATATCACGGGCATAGTAAGATGGAACAAATCTAGCTCTCATGGCTCGTTTCAGCGCATCCTAAGTTTTAGGTATGTTATTAGGATTTTTCTTGCCATATTCTATCCACCAAACAGAAGCAAAATCTGTAAACTCACTAGTAGCAGCCCTAACACCTGTAGTCTCAGGAAATTCATGACATGCAAACTTTTGATCAACAGCAATCTCCCAAGTAATGTATGCATCAGGGTCATATTTACCATCAAAAGGGGGTATTTTAAATTTAATCTTACTGAAAGCATCATCATTATTGTGTACCTCGCGTCGGCGGTAGCCACCCATACCTCTACAGTTGTGACGTAGGCGACGTCGATCACGAGTGTCTCGATCATCATGTTCAGTATCAGTAGTGTAGTCATCTTCATAACTACCGTGCTCTCGATCTTCCTCCTTTTCTTCTTTATGCTTCTCTTTATCATCGATGTGGAAGTCATCAAAACACCTTAGAAGAGCAGCAAGGCTTTTGTCCACACTAGCAACAGATTCCTCCAAACCTGTAAGCTTGTTGTTTGTGGCAATCTGCGTAGCCTCCAACTGCCCAAGCTTTTCATTTGTCACCTGCAAGTCATTATCAAGTCCCTCTGTGTGCAGCTTCACTTTCCTTTCAAAATGTTGTATGATGCCCTTAGTGCGAGGTGAATGTTGTATTTGGTTATCATCGTCTGTCCCTATCATGGTTCAAAGACAAAGACAATAAGAAAGCAAGTGAAGAAATAAAAGCCCTACAACTACTAGGATGTAGCTACAGCAAGTCGCTCACTCTCAACTTGTTACACAAGTTCTTACCAATTCTTACCTTGCTCGACAGGAGGGACCGTCTACCAACAAGTCTACAGCAATGAATAAAGTGTATCGGTGCTGCAGCACAAGACCTGTCAAGCTGTAGAGTATGTGGAGCTGTAGGTGGGCTGAAACAAGGAACAAACTAGCACCACGTTAGTTATAAAAAGCAAGCTAAATAATTATTCAACCAGTGGTACTGTGCTGGTCCTAGCCTAGACCGTGCTAGAGACGCAAGCCTGGACACAAAGGAAGGCACAACACACCACCTGAAGCGAACGAAAAACACAAAGAACAGCCCCCTTTTTTGTTTCTTTCTCTGTTTTTTTTAGGGGACACTCAAAACTGATTATATGAACCAGAAGACTCCCAAAGAGCAATTCACCACACACACCTTTTCAGAAAGGGCAGGGGTATTCCAGTAATTAAAAGATACTCTCTCTCTCTCTCTAGAGTAAGCCGAGCGTCTATATATGAAATACTAGCTGCGTGATTACTTTGGTATTTGTAGCACAAGGTGAACTGCTTCCTTGTCCGATTGGAACGTCTAATTCTACTTAGACTCGGCCAATAGAGAGGGTTAACCGATTTCTCCTCGGATTGGAACATCAAAATCTACTCAGATTCAACCAATAGAGAGACAATATGGCAGCCCATGTTATAAACGTGACAAGAACTTGAAACTCTAAGGGAATAAAACTAAGACCAGCAACTCGACACAACCGATGCAACCGAATATTCAACAAGCCCTAACTAGGTAGCACTAGCCACGGCTCAATAGTTTATAGGATTGCAGGAAACTAATCTACTATTTTTTTTAGCTTTTCTGGGCTATAGGAAAAAAATAAAAACAACGAAGGATTGGAAGTCTCTCACCGATAAACCTTGCTCTGATACCAATTGATATGAACCCGCTAGGTTCTTTTTTGTACGATCTTTCGATGAGAGGCGTGGGATAACTCGATTGGTGGATGAAGATGACGTTCTTGGCCCAACTACAGCATTCCAAGACCGCGCCTTAGCGACTGATACACCACTTCCAATGGCCATCACGATCTTGTGGAGCGCGACAACCAGCCCCTAGGGCTCCCGTCCTGCAAGCAACCGAAGAACTAGCAAGAACGAGGAAACAAGCACTGAATTGCAAGATGAAATTGAAGGTTTCAAATTGAATATTAATCAAGAGTGGGGTTCCAAAGACAAGGAGACGGATGGCTGATCCAGCACACGCGCCTATAGGCAAGTAGCAAAGACTAAACTTGATATAAACAAAACCCAAATGTTTCTAGTGGCGATTAAGGGGTATATAACATGGGGAGGATGACCAAAGGAGTGTTTGGGTCATGCTCCAACCCTAGGATACGTCTCTATTGGACTCTAAATAATACACAGCCCATTGGGCTAAATTAAGATGACGCAGCATCCTGGACAGAAAAATCTCTCAGTGATGATTTGGTGATTACTGCCGCTTATTTGAAGATATGAGCATGAGGCTAGATCCATATGAAAGTAGACTTGATTAGCTTTCCAACAAGTCCAGAATCAACCAAATCCAACTCAGTATGCAACCGTCGCAAGTTGGAGGTGTGCTGCAGTCCGAATCCAGCCTACGCGAGTCCTTTTCCCTTTCGGTCTTCTCCTTGATTCTTGATGATTAAGTTTTCAAGCACAGGCATGAGTAATAGGACCAGCAATAGGTACTGGTGTCGATGAGGATGTATCATTGGTGTTGATGTCCTCATCAATTGTCATGAACCTCATGAGTTCACGATGGTGATGAGGAGGAGCATGCCATGGCGATTGTGTCCAAGTTGACACCAGTCAGGATCTACCTCTGAATCAGCGGCATAATCATCGAAGTTTCCATCTGCTTCACTACTCAAAACTCCATGGTTATTCACAACAAAAACGATGAGGATGACACCCTTGTGCCATCTCATCAAGCTGCTAAACAATATCAGCAAGTGTAGCATTCATGGTGCCCATGGACGTTTCCAAGGCCGTGAGCTAAGAATCTGTGTAGCCTCCATATGACCAAGTTTTTAATTGGTTGGTATGCGCATCTTCCTCAAGCCCTTATGTTCGAAGTTAGACTTGATTATCAAAATATTGTATGATGCGTTTGGTGCGAGGTGAATATTGTGCTCCATCAATAAGTTCTTCACGTTGTGCCATGGTTAGGAAAAAAAGAAACACAAAGAAGTAGATACAGAGTCCTGAGTAGATAAGAAAGTAATCCTAAATAAGGAAACAAATACAGAGTTCATGCCGACTCTTACAAAGACTATTTGGATAGTATACCTACTTATTTCCCTAAGTTTAGTTGAACAAGGATGCCTCTAAGGGTATAAATACAAGGCCTCTCAAGAGAGGAGGAACAAGCGAACATAGCTAAGATAATATAAGTCACATCCAATCTTATCGTGTCAACATTAGAGAAGCCCAATAATAGCTAGCCACTAATAACCACGTTCGAGCTCTATACCGATATAGTTATAGACTGATTATGATTTTTCTCCCCATATATTATACTCATTAAAGATTGGTATATAATGGTAACTAGTCTTTGGCCAAACAAGAGTAGGTATATTACCTATCTCGAAGATCCAAACTTATATAAAAATTCATGTGTCTCCTTCTCACTATAGATTTATTTACATCTTCATATCAGTTGATTCGTATGTCCTTCAACTACATTGTATATATAGCATACTGTGGTAAAATTATTATTCATCGATAGTTGATGCGCTAGGTAGGGAAATATGGTATTTAGAGGATTCATGAAGACATGGCATCCAAAGGCGGATTTTTCGATGAGGGATGTCCTGATGACTTTGAATAAAGAGATATGACCTGGACAAAGTAATTTTGCCTTTAGATCAGAATCATGATTGTCGGGATTTACATCAACTCTATCATAAACGATTTCATCAATACCATGTTTATCATTCTAATCTCTTATTTATAGATTGATTTTATCTTTACTACTGATCACATATTGGGTTGTGGCTTTCTTTCTATTTACATGCACATTCTTCGTTTGAGTTTGGGTGTCATTTGGCCATACCTCCACCAATTGCCTATTGGCCTCACTCCTACTTAGATATACTAGGTCAAAAACAACAGTGTGAATTAGTGGTCTCATATTGACAGCCATGTGAACAAAATTGCAAGTACCAGACTAGAGGAGCTTCCTGCACATACCGGTACACGAGCATATGGACAAATCGGTCTTGCACCCAAGGGAGTGTATCTGAGAAGGATCTCCATGTGCACATGTGTTGCTACTAGAAAGATGACTACGTTTATTGATCTTATAACTTGATGTCATGTATACAATGACGTGACATCAAGGGTTCACTTTCATGCTAGCTTCATCAATGTTACCCACCAAATAATAAGCCTGTCCAGGTAGGCTGTCTAATTCTCTAGAAAGGATTGGTTGAAATCCCTAATTGCTTTTACAAGGCCATCATACTTTCCTAGAGAATCGGAAAAGCTTCTGCCACAAAGAAAACAATTGTGATAACAAGCGCACAATTTTTTGTGCTATTGCTATAGTTAAATGATCCTCCTCTCTGATAATTCGACAATTCATCCAACCCAAGAATTGTGATAATGTCCTGAAGTTCATTGTAATGCTGTAAAGATTTCTTAACTCTTTGCACAATTTCATAATGTATCCAAGGTTGTAACATAGTTAAGGTTGAATCGAAAGGATCTACCGTAGGATAAATCCCTTTGGAAACTAATCCTGTAGAAAATACAGTAGTAACATCGAAATTTGCAAATGTTGGGTCGGTCAAATCATCCATAGGTACATAAACAACTTGAATCAAAGTAATATATCCCTTTTTAGTAGAAGTAATTCTTTCTTGTAAAGAACCCATTTTTTACTAAGAGTAGGTTGATAACCCACTGCAAAGGGCATTCTCCCCAATAAGGTAGATACCTCTGATCCTGCTTGAACAAAATGAAAGATATTATGGATGAATAAAAGCACATCTTGCTTATTAACATCTTGAAACTATTCTGCCAATGTTATGGTAGTCAAACCAACTCTCATACGAGTTCCTCATGGTTCATTTATTTGGCCATAGACTAGAGCTACCTTTGATTCCTCTAGATTTTTTTTATTAAGTACTCCATATTCCTTTATTTCCATATAAAGATCATTTCTTTCACTACTCCGTTCCTCTACTCCTCCAAATGAGGATATGCCCCATGAGCTTTAGCAATATTGTTTATTAATTCCATGATGTACTTTTTAGCTACTATAGCTCCCCAAATAGTCCGATTATTCCTCCACTCCGATGAGGAACTAAAAGATTGACCACCTTAATACCAGTTTCAAATATGGATAATTTCATATCTAACTCGATAAAAGCAGGCATGGATTTATGAATAGGGAATGCTGCACTTGTATCTACAGGAGCCAAATTGTCAACTGGCTCCCCAAGAATGTTGAAAATTCATTCAGGACTAGCTCCACTAATAGGAACAGTGAGAGGATCTCCTGTGTCAATCACTTCCATTCCTCTCATTAACCCATCTGTAGCACTCATAGCTCCAGCTCTAACTCGATTATTTCCTAATAATTGTTGTACCTCACAAGTTAATGTGATAATTTGCCTAGGGGAAAAGTGACATCCAGTATGGGTCCAATAATTTGATCGATACACCCTATACCTTTTTCTTCAATTGTAGAAACCCTAGGATGAGTAGCTGGATTGGTTCTCATAATTATCACATAATTTTCAAAAAAAGGAATTTATTGAAATTTTTATTTTTCTCTTGTTGAATAATGCCAAATTAACACCAAAAAATATGCAACAGTCAAAAGGAAATGAATTAGGTAATTCAATAAGAGAGAAAAGGGGACAGGCACTTGATTTAGTTGCTCGAACGAGTCCCATTCAATCGTTTACTCACGGAATGAGTCCGTCAGAAATTTCAATCAATATTTTTTTATGTACATTTTGCCTTTTGTGAATGATTTGTGCCTACCTTACTTTCTTATCAAGGACTTTGAGATAAAAAATATGTACTACTATGAAGCATAGATTGCAGTCAATAGAGATTTTTCTTAGTATTTAGGTATTTCCACTCAAAATAAGAAATGGGAGTCTATTAAGAAATTAATAAGGATTAGGGGTTGATTTGGGGTTGCTCTATATCTGTCTAAGAGTATACAATAATGATGGATTTGGTGAATCAAATCCATGTTTAATAACAAAGCATGTTAACTTACCATAACAACAACTCAATTCTTATCAAATTCTTATAGTAGAATTCCTATAGGATATAATGTACAGAGGGTGTATGCATTATATATGAATAAACCATATTATATGAATCAAACATATTCATTAACATAAGCATGACCCCATTTTCTTTAATGAGTTGATATTAATTGAATATCTTTTTTTATGATTTTTGCAAAGGTTCCATTACGCCTAATCCATATTGAGTAGACATTGTCATTGTGAGAATTCTTAATTCCAGAGTTGTAGTAGGTCACCATAAACAGAAACTAAAGCAAGGTGGTGTTTTGGATTATAAATTGACTGTCTACACCTAGAGCATAGTAACTCACCTCGTTTTGAGGAATTCTTGGAATAATCCTTTTTCTGAATAGTGAATTATGGAAGAAATGATAAGAGTCTACCGCCTACAAGAAAAGATCTCATGATAGTCAATATGGGCCCTCACCACCCACCAATGCACGGTGTTTATCGACTGATTGTTACTCTCGATGGTGATGATGTTATTGATTGTGAACCATATTAGGCTATTTACACAGAGGAATGAAAAAATGGTGAATAGGAAAGCTACAGAGGTAGGAGATAGGGAAATCCTTAAGAAATAAAAAAGAATAAGAGCACGGATACATAACATAAAAAAATAATAAGGGCACAGATACATAACATTAAAAAAGAATAAATAAGACAAAATTCAACCTCCCCCTACATATTTAATTTCTTCTCCTATACAAAACTAGCAAGATCTACTCCATTGGTAATTGACACCCTTATCAAAAAAACTGTGTTAGTTCGGTTAGTATAGAAAATATCTATATAACCACAATGTCCAACTACATATCTTTTTTTAGTTGATGGAAAAAAAACTTTTTCGGGCCCCCTTTTACCAAGGAATTTATTAAATCTAAATTTTGAAGAAAAGAGTATGCAGATCCATAAAAGATATATGCTATGAATAGACAAAAATAACTAGACTTAAAGAAGAAATTGCATTAGTGATAAATTCATATGAATTTATTGAAGAATTAGAACTTTCTTGGAAAAAGTTTATTGATGGAGTTAGCCACTTTGATAATATGGTTAATTCCCCTATTTCATTATCAAAATGGATTCCTATCGATCAAATGAACAAAGTACAAAGCTGTAATATTAGAAGAGGAAATAGCATAGTATTCCCTGTTCATGAGGATAGACAAAAGTGTTTTTAGTCACCAATGAAGTACTAAAGGACAATATCCTATTCCCTGTATTAACTTGAATTTTGGATAGATTTTGTGAAAAAGCTAAACTCTACTCTTCATTGTTCTTAAAACAAAATCTCTATTGACTCCTTTAGATATCCTTTTTGCCCATAACGATATTGAATATAACAAATCCTCCTTAGTAATACTATAATTTTGAAAATGAAAACACAAATACCCATCAAAAGTAAGTAAATATATTCGAAACATATAAAACACAGATAATCTTGTAGTAAAAGAAGTTGTTATTTAAAAAAGGATGAATTTAACCAACTATTACTATGGATTTCATATTTGGACCAGAAGCAAGGAAGAGTTGGAATACCGCAAATAGAAAAGGTACCCTATAAAAAAATTGTTGTAATTGGAATGTATTTTCTTAAACCACCCATAAGAACCATATTTTAACTTTTATCTGGTGAATATGCAACAAGAGGTTCCATTGAATAAATAGTAAAAGAAGATCCGAACAACAATAAAGCTTTCGAATAAGCATGATTGATCCCATGGAATAAAGCAGCTTGATAAGAACCTATACCTAGAGCTAAGCTTCTTTTAATATCTCTGAGCAATTGAGACATTGTAGAATAAGCTAAGCTTCTTTCAATATCTCTGAGCAAGAACGTAAGCGGCTCCTAAGAAAAGTGTTAGTGTACCTATTAATGAAATGAAATTTACCTCCTTTCTTTTTCATTTATTTTTCCGATCAAGAAAAATAAAAATTATGTCAGTTATTTTAAAGTTATTCTAATCTCGAACACACAAAAATTTGCAATTATTCATCTATTACTAAAATTTGGATTTATTTTATTGATGCAAATTGGATTTGGATGGAAGGGTACAATCTTTTATTTTAGATAGAAGAAACTTTACTTCTATGTAAAATAAAATAATTTTGATATTTTATTTATTGCTATATCCATTTTATGTAATTGATACACCATTTAATTGATATCATTTAGCAAAACAAAACATAGCAGTTTTGTGGATAGAGATATGGTATAAGAAATAGGATTTTAAATAAATCTAAATGTATTGTGGATACATCTGCATCCTTAACATACTGAAACAACTACCATTATTCATATCAAAACAATAGTGATTCATGCAATTTAAATCTTCTAATCAATTCTGGGCTAATAATGAATTTTTTTTGCATATGTATTCATACGCTTGGCCGGATTTCAAAACTGTCTAGAGTATTTTATGTAGCTTTCATTGCAAAATGATGGATCTCCTTTCGTAACATTCAAATTATGGGTATGAGAATGGAAAGACATGAAAAATCTCAATTCTCTACGGCGTCTAGGAGATAAATAAAATATTTTTAGGAACAAGAAAACTAGAAGAATCTTTCTCTCTATTCACTGCCATCCCACAACTTCGACTTCTATTAGCTTCTTTTCTTCTTTAATGCAATATCTATAGTTTAATATAAAATCCATTTCTCAAAGTAATGGAAACCTTTCTCTTGTAGGAAATGGTTCAAAAATTGCTATTCCACCTTTTAGGTATTGTGAAAAGTGATATCTGTGAAGATCATACATTTCAGTCACATTTAGATCTGTTTTTTGTGTCGATGAAATAACAAAATTGGTTGATCTTCCACCTCTTTAGCTGTGAAAGAATAGATGTAGAAGTGGATAATAGTTCGATATGAAGATCATGAGCTACCCCATAATGAAACCACAAGGAGTCGCGAATATCTACTTCTTCCCTAATCCAAGATTAGAGAACAAAGATCTAAGAGGGACTTGTGGAGAATGTGGTCAGAAACCATAATAGAGTCCAATGGCAATGACCAAATTAATTATCCTCATTGAGAAGCTTAGACTACTCATTGGAGTTTTCTATATGCACAATTTTCACATTGTTTCAATGAGAATTTCTTTACTTTCCACATAATAAGAGATAGACTATAAATGGCATCTCTTATGTCAATAAGACCATAGGAGTGGATATTAAATGATAGGACATGCTAGGAAGTAAAATAGAGTCACTCTCGACTTACCTGTGAAATGAGGCATGGAACAAAGCCACTACAAAGAAATTCCAAGAGTTGCGAAAGAAGCTTCGGACTCTTATTGTTCAAGGGTTGCGAGTGGCAGTTAAACTCTTGGAGGATGAATCTCCCTTGTTCCTCAGTAGCTCAATGGTAGAGTGTTCAATGTTAACTAACTTGTTGTAGGTTTGAATCCTAGATAGGAATATTTGATTCATTATGTAATGTAAGAATAAAGAATTGAATTAAAGGGCTTGTTTGACCCTTAGGAGTAGGTAACCTATTTGCTATCCTTGTTTCTATTCCATTTTATCTCATTGTATTGCATCCTGTTCTAATTATATTTTGACAAAAGGAAAGAGTATACCCAAGTTCAATATCTTTATGTCCGCTAACACGATCATGGTTTTCCTACCCTCACGGGGAAAGTAATTGCCCTTCCCCCTTTGGAAGGTTGTGGGAGAGGTGGGATTCAAAACCCCTGACACCATGGTTCATAGCCATGTGCTTTAAATCCTTTGAGCTATGGCCCACCTGTCTCCATTGGATCTCTTTCACGGGGTACCCCAAAAGAATCCTCCCTCTCCTCAGCCATGTCATTTTGGGTAAAGAAATGGGAAAGCTCCTTTTTCTCTTTAAGAATAGTGCATTCTAAGGTGTGATGTGGGAGAGAGGGGATGTGATAATTAAGGTTTTGTATAAGATGACCTTTGCGTTCTGGATTTGGACCTTTTTCTTACTTCAAAATAGTGAAAATGTCGAATAAGAGGTGTTAAGCTTTTTATCATTTTGGCATCGAGCTATTTTGCCACATGACCTCCTGTATAGCATCATCACCATAGAAGAGTTTAACCACCAAATTTGAGATGGATTGGTGTGGTTCCTCTACACCTAAGACACTAGAACATCATAACATGAACGAGGAGAGGCATGAGAGAAATATTGGCTGTAATTTTGAAGCCCCAATTCTTGACTGGAACGGACACCAAAGGCCTCTGCCCTCCATAGATGGAAGGTCAAAGCTTTTTTTTTTGGTTTTTTCATCTTTTCATCAAAGAGTTAAACAATGAAGATAGATGGCAAGTGCCCAATTGATTTGATCTAGTTGTGTAGGAAAGGTTTAAATTCTTCATTTGTTAGGATGTCTCAGCTGCATTCATCACTGCACTTCCACTTACACCTATTTAAATGGCTTGTCTTGCTGCTACCGTATTCTATTTTCATCATTCTGTCACCCCATCCCCTATGGGTGGAGAACCCATCGCTGTCTCGGCTGTGCTACCAGAGGCTCTAGGAATGTCGAAGGAGAGAGCACTTGGTGGTATACAGTTGGATTACGGACTAGTGAAGATCTTTATACGGGAGCTCTTTTTCTATTATTTCTTTCTACGCTATCCGGCTTTGGTTGCATCTACAACCCAAATGGAAACCAAGCCTTTAGTGGTTCAAAAATACAAAATCTCATCTATTTTTGTGTTTGATTTGATATGGAAAAAATGCCTTCTCAAAGGGTTCTCAAAAATTTGAGATGGAAAAAACTTCTATTTCTGTATTTGATTAGAACCCCTTTGAACAAGTTCTCAAGGATTCCTTAGTATTTCCACTATGGAATATAGAGCGGACTAGTAGAAGAAAGAAAATCCTATTTAGGATAATAATTGGATAACAGAGCCTATACCCTGTCAATGGATAGCGGGAGAACAAAATCTGGATAAATACTAATTCCTATTACTGGGAAAAAGATACAGATTAAAAGAAAGAGTTCTTGTGGCCAGAATCCACAAAATTTTTGTTTGCAACATGAAATAGCTTTTATCCATAGAATATCTGTCATAACATAGATATTAAATAAATAGGAGTTAATATCATTCCAGTTGCCATTACAAAAGTAATTAACATTTTTGGCAATAACAGAAATTTTGGACAAGTAATTAGTCCAAAAAATACTACTAATTCCCCAACCAAACCATTAAAAAGCTACTAAACGTGGTAAATATTTTTGTCATTCGGCTGAGTAGGATTTGATATTGTCAAGGAATTTACAATCCGTCCCCATTAATCACTCAGGCATTGACCATGGAAGAATTTATTATAGGGTTTTTGATAATCTATGATTAACATTCTTTCATAATACTCCCTACACCTAGGGGAAGTCGAATACCCACTGCCTCCTTGAAAGTGAGATGCATTAAACACCTAGGCTATAGGGGCATCACTAGACAATACGGCCACATACAACCGGTCCTTATTATACTATAATGATAGTATGAGGTGTTTTTTGGAATTGTCAATATACTCAAAGAATATAACTAGATCCAAAGCAAGGAGTCATCCTACGTTTTCCATTGTACTTTTATAGGATTTTTTTAGATAATGGTTAGGTTAATTAACGGATCATCCCCTACTTTTACAGAAATTCATTTAATAGATTAATAAAAGGGATTCTATATTAGTTCAGTATGGGTAGAGATTTGATGATCTAATAGAAAAAAGAGTCCAATTTCTTTTTTGCAATTTACACTCCCTGCTTCATTTATTATTTAGTCAAAAAATGCATGCATAAATCAATGTCTTATAAGCAACCTCTTTTGGACTCTTAAGACGACCATTGCATTAGGATACCATCTACTTTGGTTTCTTTAATATATTATCTCCTTCGAGTGATTTTCAGGATCGTTTGTGCTATATTTGGTCTATTTTGGCTTTTATTGTATCCTCTTAGGGAAGTGGTTCAGGACCTCAAAAGATAGAGGAGAACACTAAGCATAGTTCTAGAATACTTCAACGGTGGAATGCTCATTGAATGTGTATTCTCCGTATTATGCCTTGAAGAGGACTCAAACTACGACACTCTTTAGCATGAGATTTTGAGTCTCATGTGTCCAACATTTCACCATAAAATCATCTTGAAAGTGAATCATATTCCATGAATATATCTATCTAATGTGATATATGGAATATATGATAAAGTTGGAGTCGTAGAGTATGATCCAATGAAGCCATCTTGAAATGTTTCAATAAATGATAACATTCTTCATAATACAATCTCATGACAATATCCTTACACTCATATTCCCCGGACATTTGCTTGATCACTAATAAATAATCCCTAATTATCTCTATCGCATTGGCTCCGATTTCCCTCAGCAGTTGAAGACCTTTGAACTCTGCTTCATACTTTGCTCTATTATTTGTCTAATAATTCATGATTGTAAAAGTCAACCCAAAGCTTGCCCCCAAGGTGATATAATCACTAAGCTGATATTAAATCCATGCTTGCAAACCAACCTGTTAAAGAATAAAGTCCATGGAATCAACTTCATAAAATTTTCATAGATCCCTCTATGTTGTACAATAAAATCAGCCATAGCTTGTCCTTTGACTACCTTAATCGATTCACTCTTTTAAGACTAGAGCCGATAGCATATATTTAACCACATCACCTTTGCAGACCAATGTGCCTTCAGCCGATAGGAGATAATGGCTTAACTTTGTACATGAAAAATATAAGCATAGGCATAATTTTTCCACTACAGGATATCTTGTTTAGCATCCAAAAGTTGTCTGCTCAAATAGAATTCCCCTTGTTCTTTTCCTTCAAATTCTTGTATCAGTACCAATTGATGGACCTCTCATTGGCTAACATATATAACTTGAAAGGTGTCCTCTTCTACGGCAGAATCAATACTGGCGGAGAATTCAGATAATCTTTAATTTGATCAAAAACCTTCTGCTACTGAACACCCCACATGAACTCTTGATTGGCTCATAACTTCGACAATGGAGTGAAGGACTCAATCCTTTTCGATAGATTTAAAATAAACCTCCTCATAAAGTTAAGCTTGCCGACCAAAGACTGTAGTTATCTCCTCTTAACTAGTGGCTCAGTGCTCTAGATAGCTTCGATGCTTCGTTGGCTAACTTCGATTCCCCTCTAATGCACCACAATGCCCTAGAATTGTCCAGCCGATATGTCAAAAGCACATTTATGAGGATTGATTCTTAGCGCATTTATGATGATTCATTTTAAGTCCATATTTCTTCTCTCTATCTAGTACTTTTCGTAGGTCAGCCATATGGTCTTCAACACTCTTGGATTTAACCATCACGTCATCAATATTTATATCCACCAGTAGGTTGATTTAATCACCATGTCATCAATATTTATATCCACCAGTAGGCTGATTTAACTACCATGTCATCAATATTTATCTCCATGTTATCAATATATAGTTCATGGTTCTATGATAAGTTGCACCGTTACCTTTTAATCCACACATCATGATTACCCACTCGTACATTTGAACGTAGTCTTAGCAATATCTTCCCCTGCCATAAAAATTTGATTGTAACCTGAATTACCATTCATGAAGCTAACAATCTTGTTATCCAATGCCGCATCAATTAACAAATCTGCCATCGGCTTTTGATACTCATCTATAGGGATAGCCTTGTTCAAATCCCGAAAGTCGATGCATATCCTCAATTTTTGTTCTTCTTCTCGACTAGAACAATGTTGGATATCAACACAGCATATTGGCACGGTGCATTAAAATTTGCATCATACAGCCTTGTGATATCTGCCTTGATTGCATCATATAATTCCACTTTGAATACTCTCAGAGGCTGCTTGAATGACTGATATCTTGGTTTAATAAGAATTTGATGTTCAATAATCGATCAGCTCAAACCAGGCATCTCATGGTAATCCTAGGCAAAACATTCTTCAAATTCCTTTAACAATTTTATTAACCCTTCTCAGAACTCAGTACACAATTTTTTACTCATATAAGTCAGCCTTGGCCTATATCTCCTAGACCTACATCGACTTCTTCCAAGTTATCGGTTGACGTAAATCCTTGCCCTAATTTCCCTTTGAAGTCTTCAATAGTGCTTATTAGAGCAATAGTTTTGACCCAACTTGCTGGATTGGCTTCATTACTCTGCTGGTTCCATTAATGAAATCTCCTTCCTATATCTTCCTAGACAGGCAATCAAGCCCATCAGCTTCCTAGATTGGCAGATCTGTCACCACAATGTTGGTTGATTGATCGGCTTGAATCACTTCAACTTGATCTCTTTGCTACTATGTGAGGTTTTGATGCATTGTGGAAGGAACATAAGAGTTGGCATGAATCCGGTCCATGCTAAGAAGTAGATTGTACAATCCCTTGCCATTGATAATGAAAAACGTTGGGGGCAAAGTTTTGCTTCCCACTGTTAATTCCATGTTCAACACGCCCTTCGTTTTCGATGGATTTCTACTGAAGTCTTTCAACACCATATTTGTTTTGATCAGAACATTGGCAGAGTTCCCCAGCTTGCAATATGTCGAGTATGACATAAGATTGATAGCTTGGATTCTTTAGGTTTGTCGAATATGGCTTAATTAGGCTGCAATGTCAACTAAGCAAAAACTTCTTCTTAATCTTCCTCGTCAAATGAAAAAGCTTTGTACTCGAGAGGCAAGAAGAACACCATGTTGGTTGGAGCTGATGTGTCAACACTATCGTCTTCATACTTGACACGCCAAATGCGTTTAGTCTTTTGGCTCTGATTGGCTTCCTGATGGTCCCACTGTTTCATCTTATGTTGCTCTTTATGCTACAATCATTGTGCCCTCCTCTTCTGATTCTTTGTGAAAATTCTGGATGGACACCACTGAGATTGTAATTGTACTATTCTTCATGCAAATCCTTGTCACCATCTACCTCTTGAATAAGGTCTTCATTAATCGTCCCCAATCGGTTATGTACCTATTCTCTCTTTACAAGTGACCGATTATATGAAGACCTCTCTTGCTCAACACGCTATGATCTTAGGTTATTATACTCAGGACAATTATCAATCAATGGCAACCTCATATCTTGATCCTAGCAATATTGAAAGAATGAAAAGCCCCAATGTGGCTTATACTTCTCCGTATGCATTGTGGCCCGCTGTTGTTCATCTTGACATCAGGAATACTTTTCAACTAGGTTTGATGAAGTTACTTTTGATTTTCCCTGATGTCTCCCTTCATCGGCCTGAGCTCTTGAAGACCCTACGAACACCATATTGAAAGGAAAAGTATCTCCATCAATCTTCATCGGCTTTTTATCCTTAAACATGATTCTCCCTTGTTCAATAGTCGATTATAATTATTGCCGAAAAACTTTACACTCATTAGTGTGATGTGAGATTGAGTTATATCACTTGTAATATTTCCTCTTTTTCAGTTCTTCAGCAAATGAGATTACATGGTTTGGTAGCATCTGAATATGTTTTCTTGAAGTAGCAGATCGAAGATTTTATCGGCTTTACTATATCAAAGTCATATCTTTCCTCCTTGCCAATATTCTTTACCTAGGGACATCATATGGACTTTCTATTCCTAGTCCACTTTGCCAAACTAATATCCACATCGGAATCCTCATTGTCTGAGTCTGATATATAAACATGTAACTGAGCAGCCTTTCGATGAAATCTCTCTTTCTTGACTTTAATGAATCAGCTTTCATGAGCCGATACTTTTTGTAGAGGATGTGTCAGGCTCTTGAACTCGTGGGATGAAAAACATTATCCGATTGGAGATAGCAAACCTTCGAAGGCTTAACTGAGCTAGTTGTCTTTTGCTCATGATAAGACTGTAACATCGGCTTTTGATGTCCCAAATCATTGGATGTATTCCAGGACTAACACATCGGGTTTCTGCCTAACTAATGATAGATCTGTCAGCCTAATTGATGAGGACATCAACCTGCAGGAAGATGAGCTTGAGTCGAGGACGTCTCAAATGCAAGAAGGGGAGAATGATGAGGACATCAACACTAACGATACATCCTTGCTGACACCAGTATCTATTGCTGGTCCTATTACTCATGCCCGTGCTCAAAAACTTAATCATCGAGTGCCTTCTTGAGCTCTTATCTATCCTGTTTAGATCTTGGAGACACGTGCACTCTTGTTTTGATTAGGAATCAAGGAGAAGACCGAAAGGGAAAAGGACTCGCGTAGGCTGGATTCGGACTGCAGCACACCTCCAACTTGCGACGGTCGCCACAGTTGCATACGGAGTTGGATTTGGGTGCTTCTGGACTTGTTGGAAATATAATTAAGTCTACTTTCATATGGATCTGGCCTCATGCTCATATCTTCTCAGATGCGGCGGTAATCATCAAATCTTCACTGAGAGGTTTTTCTGTCTAGGGTGCTGCGCCACCTTAATTTAGCCCAATGGGGGTGTATTGTTTAGAGTCCAATAGGGACGCATCCTAGGGTTGGAGCACGACCCAAACACTCCTTTGGTCATCCTCCCCATGTTATATACCCCTTAGCCATCACCAGGAACACTTGGGTTTTGTTTAGATCAAGTTTAGCCTTCACTACTTACCTGTAGGCGCGCATGCTGGATCAGCTGCCCGTCTCCTTGTCTTCGGAACCCCACTCTTGATTAAGATTCAATTTGAAACCTTTAATTTCATCTTGCAATTCAGTGCTTGTTTCCTCGTTCTTGCTAGTTCTTCGGTTGCTTGCAGGACGGGAGCCCTAGGGGCTGGTTGTCGCGCTCCACAAGATCGTGACGACTATTGGAAGTGGTGTATTGGTCGCTAAGGCGCGGTCTTGGAAGGCTGTTGTCGGGCCGAGAACGTCATCTCCATCCACCAATCGAGTTATCCCACACCTCTCATCGAAAGATCGTACAAAAAAAAACCTAGCGGGTTCATATCACTAATCTTTGTGAATTCCATCAGAGAAATATTTGTGGCATTGCTTCTCCACATCGGGTCATCCCCGAATTGAGTTTGGTGGTAATAAAGAGAACAATGTGAAGTTTGATCCAGATGGGGACGGCAAAAAAATGTACTCCCAGGGCTTTCTCAGCTGATGCCTCCCTACGTTGGGCTAAGAATCGGCTGATGTGTTCCACTGTAGATATGTTATCCTGTCCTAAGAATTTAGAAAAGTCTGGTATCATATATTGGTGTGGCAGTGGAACTTTGTCGATCCACTTCTAGTAAGGGTGCCTATACATAAAAGTTTGCTT
Organism: Oryza coarctata; assembly: GCA_030770085.1. Lineage (NCBI taxonomy): Eukaryota > Viridiplantae > Streptophyta > Magnoliopsida > Poales > Poaceae > Oryza > Oryza coarctata. The sequence continues at coordinate 8,864,425 of CM061476.1, read as the reverse complement.
CTTAGGCTTGATACCAAACTATTCCCTGACCACCTCTGTGACCTAGGCAGACCAATCCTCCTCCCTTGGGATCTTTCTGTGGTATTGTGGATAGGAGGGCAAGTTTGTACCTGATACTGTCTAGGATAATGTCCAAGGTGATTGATTGCATTGGGATTGCCACCTAGGTAGTTTTTTTGATATCCTCCATAGTAAGTAGTTCGATGATACCGTAGAAGAATATCATCACATCGCCCCCCAATCCAATCTTGTGCTAGTGGAAACAGATTTGCTGATACATCTCTCTTGGTTCCATGAGTAACCTATGGTTGCTCCATCTTCATCAACAAATATACTAGACCTTGATTAGTTTCTCAAACAATTGGTCCGTCCACCATCTTCTTGATCAGATTGTGCAAAGTGTTCACCAACACTCCCAACTAGTTGATGACTACATGGTGAATCGCTTCATTAACCATCTCTTGTAATTTCTTGGGAGGACTCATGAGTGGTAATTGGCTCAATTCTCCCACCAAAATGGTCTTCGGCATCTAGCACTTCTGAATCAGCCCCTGTCTAGTCATACTGAAAGACTCCCGATAGAATTTCTAAAAGTTAGCTATGTTCTGCTCTATTATCTTTGTTCCTCAGTCAAATCCTCCATTGCCATTAGAATTATATTATCTGTGTTGATCTCTTTTCCTGCCATTGAGTCAAGTTGAATGGTCCCACTAGGCGTGCCAAAAGAGTGTGTTGGTTGCCAAATCTCGCGGAGGCCGATCAGACTGGGCAAAGACATGAATGAGCTGGTGGAGGTTTGATTGGGGAAGATGGTGCCTTGGTCACGTGGAGGCCTGTGAGTTCTACTTAGCTCTAGTGCAGGTTCTTAGTCTTTGATGTTTGAGCGCATGCCAGTCAATTTGAAGATGCAATTGACAAGGAGATAAAGGGGATGAGATCCACAAGTCCATTGGCCAATGGGCCAATACGGCTCACCATTTCAGCTGGGTGCCGATGGGAAGGTAGTGCTTGAGCATCAATTAAAAAATCAGTGAAGGTGTAGGTAATATATACGTGGAATAAAATAAATGACTTATCGGCCAAAGAGCCAATAACGCTCCAAATAGGGTAAGCGATGAAATCACAAAGTAGGACCCTGATCCCCCTAAAGTCACGAGGGCCAGTGACCATCATGATGGCACTATTAGAGCCAGCCTCAATAGATTAGACTAAACCAAGATAGTATGAGGATAAAGCTAATGGCACAGAGATGATGGAGGTTAGATCGAACATAATGATGAAAAAGAATAGGGTGTGGTTGTCGTCTGCTTATTGGCCAAATGTCTGATGCAGGCCTATATCTAACCTTGTCGGCTATCTAAGCTGATGGGGAACAAAACCTGCTAGATCCCAATGCTAGTACCGACAAACTTGAACATGATAGATTAGACCTAACCAAGATAGTATTAGGCCGAATCTAACTGGACCAGGTCGATCGCTAGCGGATTAATCGCTGAGGATATATGACAGATATGTATATATAGATGTGTATCGACCAAATAGCCAAAACACTAGGTGTGTAGTGTGCAGTAAGGATGACTCATCAGCTACTTATTCTGATGAAATGTCACACAAGAACACATTGGGCCAATGGCTTGATCCATCACCACCAATCTCGTAGGTCGGACATAACTGATGCAACACGAGCCCAAGGATGGCGGAGAGAGATCGTCGAACCAATAAGGCTCACGCGAATGTAGTGCAGTACGTCTAATCGTACTAAGAGGTCAAACCTAACCGATACAATCTTAGATAGAATGAATGGACTAGGATAATGGCGGGACTTACCCCATTGCTGAAGATCGAACTTAATCGATACAGCCTCGCATCAAGAGCTAGAATCCACTGTAGTAAAACCTAGATGACCTAGGTTGGTAATGCATCGAAGGTTGTGTTTGCATATGATCTGATTGATATCTCGATAGGTTCTAGGAGGTCCATATTTATACCCCAGAATTACAAGAGCCCGACATGGTTACAGACAACTCGCGGGCAATATTTCCTAAATACATAAGGAAACTAATATCTAAGAAGTTATAAAGCTAACTAAACTTGCCAAGCTTACATGACATATTCTATATAGATAAAACACCCTACCGTGATTTCTAGGACCAAACCGAATCTATCCTTAACCCATTCGATATACTCCTTACTATGTCAATTAGCTTCCTTCTATGAGCCGATTAGTCCTCCCTTTCTTAGCCAATCCCATTTATAGGCTGGCCAAATTCTAGCATTAATAGATGCTCCTGCTATGGAGGAGTATGGATGATATCGACAAAATGAATGATTAGAATAGTTTGGGTATTGGAAGAATCTATTCCCACGAGTACACGCTCGGTTGCTAGGAACTGTTTTACTTACAATGAACTTAAGTAGCCACACATAGGTGGGGTTACCTGTGGTGTAGTAAAGGAGTGCGCCCGATGCGACAAGACCAGACAAGCACTAAATGTAAGCAAAACACTCCTATATGTCGTTATCCCAAAAGTCTATCAACTAGACCTATTGCATCCCCCGTAAGGAGAAAACCTTGCACGTTAAGTTGAAAGTGTGCGTCTCCAACCTCAGCGATCTAGAAGTGCTATGAGAAGCGACCGATCTACAAACCATCGTTTTGCCAGATCCTTCTCGTATGTTTTGGCCTTAACTTGCCTGCACAACAAAAGGAGGCTAGCCTCACATAACCTGAAAAAAAACATAACATATGTATTATCGGCTAGGAATCATATTTAATGTTATCGAAACAACAATGTTATCTCCCACCTATAACAAAAGTGAGGATCCACACGCAATAGGTGCCGCGAAGGGCGTGTACGAATGATGGTCAGCATGATGTTCATGATTGCTAAAAGGTATGAGCGGTGTGATAGATCAAGGCCACGGTTTAATAGCTCCGGTGTCTAGTATGCCATAGCTACATTGAAAAAAAGCATGATTATTAGAATTAAAACCATAATTTACAATTCATACAATTGACAACATTTTTTTGTCAAACAAAATGAACTATAAACAACATTACGATACATATAATTCATACAACATAGAAGAAAATGTTCACGACTCTATAAATTATGAAAACTTAAGCTACACATCTATTTTTAAAATAATATATAGACTATACTACACGACTGGAATCACTAGGTGCACGAGAACGACTAGACTGGGTATGTCTTGAAGTGGTGCCTTCCAAGTAGAGTGTCTTCCATCGAACCCTATTCGTGATGGAGGAGCTTCTACTTCATTCGAAACCTCATCTTTTGGACATTTCTTATAAGTAGACTGCTTCTTATTACAGTTGCTACAATGCTTGAAACTTTCACTAGCTTCGGACTCATTCATGTCATTGCGAATTGATCTAGTCTTGCAACAATGTGGCTTGTCCCTCATTTTTGATGGGTCTGGAATGTAAAAAAACTAAGGTTATTGAGCTATGAAAGACATTGCAATACTAAAGCCAAATAACTTGTTACTCCAGGTATATAAAATAATTTTCTACCTAAAATTAGATTACACAAAATGATGATTGAGTATTCCGTACTCTAAGCTTGTGGCAATAACATGAGAACATAACTTGTTGTATAACCTTGGCTTTTGGCATGAGCATGAGTAGGTCTCATCATCCTTCAGGACACACTCCTACATACCTCTTTGCACAACTCTTTTACGGTAGATTCCACACTTGGCCTTATCAACGCATAAGATTGCAAACCTGTGTTGCTGTGTATGTTGAGGTATAACTCGATGTTGTCGGTCCTTTATATGGTTTTATCGAAGTACTTCATCTTCACTGCGCCAAATAAAATACATTTGTTTGCCATAGATGGCTCAACTACTTTGTACGGATCTCTAAAATACTACCATGCATGATAAACTTAACAATGGCAATAAGCAGTAACTCTCTTATACCATGCATCACCTAGTTGTAAACCTCAACCCAATTGGTACTTATTATGCCAAACCTAGCACCATCATCATCATACAATAAGGGCCATTTCTCCTTTGGCTCATTCTCAACCTAGTGTAAAAATTTTCTAACCTAGGATGCCGCCCAACTTCTCGTAGGATGATCATTACTAGTAATGTTCTTAAAGCTTTGGGAGCCTCACCAATTATAGGTGTTGGCCTTCTTGACTACTCATATGTTTGTTTTATTATCAACTCATCAAACCTCCTCTAATGCTTATTGATTTTTTTCTATTGATTTTGGACGCAAAGCCTCTTAAAATGATCCATAAGGTGTTTGCTCTTAAACTACTTGTAGAAATTAGCATCCATGTGATACATGCACCATCTACTGTGAACATGTGGCTACTCTTGTATATAGCCCTCCTCTACGTTACCATCACTCAAATACTTAATAGCTCGCATAAGGCTAGCGTGACAGTCATGTATAAGGCATACACATGGCCTCATACACACAACGTCATGCTTTACTTGCTTTGGAAACCAATATCAACTTTAGTTGTTCTCACTCTTAACGAAAGCGAAAGCCATGGGTAACACATGATTTGTTTCCATCAACATCAATTGTAGTCAATATTTGCTCTCTGTACTTTCTAGTTAGGAATGTCTTGTAAATGTAAAGTACAAGATGACAATGCATAAATGTGTTAATGAATGCACTTAATGCGAAGAAAGCCTATTGAAGCACACTCTATTAAGGATGGTCAAGTGATGGAAGTGATTTGACGCCATAGTAGCTTCTTGGATTTCTCCAAAGAATGCAAGCTAGAAGACGAGCCAAATTATTATACGAAGCTTTGAATATATCAAACCTCATCTCCACAATCTTCTGTTTTGCCCTCCATGCCTTCGCATAGTTGATGGTGTACTTAAATTTGTTCTCAATGTGCCTTATAATATACATCTTGGTTTCTACCCAAGTTGTGCACAATATTAGAGTACATCTCTGTTGCCACAAATGTAGATGTCATATTTCTGTGGTGTTTCTCAACCCCATGTAAGTGACAATTCTTCTCGATGATGATTAACACCTTCCAATAATCCTTCCATTTTTCGTTAAACACATGCACCCTCCATGGATAACCATAACTTGAGTTCACGTACTTTACTTTATTCATCGACTTGCTTGACTTTGTGGCCCATAAATGTTACCAAAGTGATAACGCTCAATGCTTATTTACCTCCATCAATTTCTATTTATATGCATATTTAACCCCTTGAATGACCATGTTCTCCTTGTGCTCCCATTGTATATGACGCTCCTAAAAGATAACATGTCTAGAGAAGTCCTCGTTAGACTACTGTGACGAATTTACATTACCAATATCCTTGTTCGATGATTCTTTGTCCTTCACATGCTAGTTACACAATCTTTCTTATCCATTACCTCAATGATTGTGTTGTTTCTCTCTCCCTTGTTTGACAATACTCTTGACTCCCCATGTTCTTGTTCTAGTTCTCCTCATCATCATCATCCTCATCCTTGTCCTTCTTCTTCTTGGTGCTCTAGCACATTTCTCTTCACTGTTTCAGCATCACATCTTATCATATTTGGACCCTTGTTGGATGGCATGCTCTCCCGATTGTACTTTGGCTTTGTTAATTGGTTTGATAACACGTCGAGGTCCTTTGGATTCATTACCCCTTCGTCGAGACGATAGAGATGCGGGCGTGCCAATCAATTTGTCCCTATTATTGACAAGAAGATAAAGAGAATAGATCAATCGGACGATGAGCCGATATGAAATCTTACTATTGATCGGCTAGTGATAGGGTTGAAATAGTCATCAGATACAGCCGATGCACTTCTGCTATCGACCAATTGTCAACAAAAACTAGAAGAGTCTTCCATTGGCTTGGAAGCCAATGAAGGCATATGCAGATGAAGATGAAGGGAGTGAAAGATATAGCAGCTGTAGAGCCAATGGCGCTCTGGATATAACGAAGGTCCATCAGCTCCAAAATGGACGATGGTATAAAAGGATATTTAAAGAATATGATAACAACTCCATCGGTTGCAAAATGAAGGGTATTGCACATGGGATCAAGCTATTAGCTAGTTGCCGGTGGAGGCTATAGCTCTTATTCATTAGCTAGAAAGACAATGAAGGCATATATAGACTAGCAAGGAATAATATAAAAGACCCATCGAAGGCAAAGCCGATGGCGCTCCGAATATAATGTGTAATGAATAAGAAGGAGCGAAACATAATCCTCTGAAAGTACGAGACCAAGTGATCACCATGATGGTACTGTTAGAGTTAGTGTGAGACTAACTCTAATGGCAATGAGACATACGTCACTAAAGATGTATGTGTATCGGCCAAGGAGCCGATATACTATGCGTGATGCTTGAACTATGGATAACTCATCGGCTAACTACTCTCACAAAACACTGAGTAAAAATCTATTGGCTTATAGCTCAATCCACTATAAATAGTCTAGTCGATCGAACCTAACCGATATAGTACAAGACTGATGATGATAAAAGGAGCTTGATAAGCCGATAATTCCCATGCTAACATGATGTAGTATATTTCATCGTACTAAGAGGTTGGACCTAACCGATGCAGTCTTAGTTTGAATGAATACACTGGGATAATGGCAGGACTTACCACTTCATCGAAGTTCACACCTAAGCGATGTAGCCCCACGTTGAGAGCTAGAACCCATTGGTAAAAACCTAGATAAACTAGGGTAGCGATGTGCCAAAGATGTATTTGATCGAGAGATAAATTACAAGCTTCCAATGGGTCTATATATATATCCTGGGATTACAAGAGTCCAACATGGTTACAACAACCATTGGATGTTATTTCCTAAATACATAAAAGGAAAATATCTCAAAGAAAGTTAACAAAACTAATTAAACCTTCCAATCTTTATGAGATATTTCCTATATAGGTAATCAAGCGGTGGCCTCCATAGCTTCTCCTCAGATTCGGTCCTATATTGATAATCTTCTATTTTTAACTGAATCGAATCATTTTTGGATCCATTCGATTAGCTCTTTCCTTGTATGAATCATACTTTTCCCAATACATTGATCAGCTCTATAATCTATCGACGGGGTTTAGTAAATTTTGGTGCAAACACATGCCCCCTAATTTCGAAGTATGAGGACTTCCTCAACCTCCCATGGCTTTAAAATTTCCTCCCTTTCTTCTAATTGGCTTTCATGACCTAAAACTTCATGTGTCAGATGAGCTAAACTGTTGAACTCTTGGGAAAGAATCTTACTCCTAATGGAACTTGACAATCCTTGGAAGGCCAACTTTGCTAACTGTTACTTGCTTATGTTCAAGTTGTAGCATCGGCTTCTTATATTATGAAATCTTCGAATATATTCTAAAACCAATTCTTCTGCCTTCTACTTTACCAATATTAAATCCATAAGTCGCATCTTAGGGACATCAGTAAAGAAATATCTATGAAACTACTTCTCCAAATCAGTCCATCTCCCAATTGAGTTTGATAGTAATGAAGAAAACCATGTGAAAACTGATCCTAACAAAGACAACGAAAAAATCTAACTCTTAAGGCATCATCAGCCAATGCTTCTCCACACTAAGCTAAGAATCAATAGATGTGCTCCACCATAGATTTGTTGTCTTGTCTTGAGAACATGGAAAAATCTGGTATTCCGTATCGGCGTGGTAACAAAACTCTATCGAACCACTCTGGATATAGGTACAAATACATAAAAGTTTGATCCTTGGGCTTGATACTAAATTGCTCTCTCACTACCTCTACAACTTTGGCTGACCATTCCTTCTCCCTTGTGATCTCTTTCTAATATTGCAGAAATGGAGCTAGTACTCCATTCTGCCTGAGATATTCTCCATGATAATTGTATGAATTAGGATTACCACCTAGATAGTCATGTCGATATCTTACATAATATGTAGTCTAATAATTCTCTAGAAGAACATCATGTCATTGCCCCCTGAACCAATTTTGTGTTGGTAGATATATATTTGCCAAAAAATCCCTCCTGATTCCATAAGTTTCCTAAGGTAGCTCTATTTCTATCGGCAAATATACACGATCTTAATTTTGCTCGTGAGCCAATAATTTATCCATCAACTTCTTGATTAGATTCTATAGTGTATCCACCAATTCTCCTGATGGGTTGATGAGTGCTTAATGGACTACTTCATTGATTATCTATTGCAATGGCTTCAGAGAACTCACAAGTGGTGATTGGCTCGACTCTTTCATCAAAATATGTTTTGGAAACTATGATTTTTGAGTCAGCCCTTATCCAGTCATACTAAAGGATTTCAAACAGAGCTTCCAAACATTTGCCATATTCTGCTCTATTTGATGCCTCTGCTCTTCATTTAGATTTTCCCTTGTCACTGGAATCACAATATCTTCATCGGCTTCTTCTTCACACGAACACGCCTTGGCATCAATCTCTTCTTCAAACATATTGATGAAAATTACGTCCCCTAGGTTGATAAATAAAATTCTAACTTTTAATAAGGCGATTGTCCCACTAGTCGATGAGTGGAATTCTATCACACCAACCGATGAATGATCTTCATGTTCCCCGATGAATGAAGATTTCGGTCCTACTGAGCGATGCGTGATCTTCAAGTTCCCCGATGAATGAAGTACGAGTCCCACCAACTGATGAATGAAGACGTCTATCCACCAGTGTGCTAAAAAATATGTTCGAGCCGAAAGTTGTGAACACGCTGAAGCCAGGGAGATCTGCTTCACTTCAGTGCAGATCCTTCGGCTTTGTTGGATAGCGTGCACCCCCGATTGTCCTTCGGCTTTGTTGATTGGTTTGAGAGTGTGCCGTGGTCCTATGATTTTGTTGTCCCTTTGTTGGGATGATGGACATGTGGGCGTGCTTGTCAATTTGACCCAATAATTGACAAGGAGGTAAAGAAAATAGGTTAGTCAAACAATGAGCCGATATGAACTCTTACTGTTGATTGGCTGCCGATAGGGTTGAGGTAGTCATTGGTTATATCCGATTCACTCCTTCTATCGACTCATTATCAATAAGGATTGGAACAGTCTTCCATCAGCTGGGAAGCCAATAAAGACATAAACAAATAGCGACGAAGTGGGTGAAAAATATATTGGCTGTAGAGCCGCTAGCGCTCTAGAAATAACAAAGGTCCATCGGCTGCAAAAAGGACGAAGTCCCATCTAGATAATTTTTTATTTTTAACTGAACCGAATCATTCATCGATCCATCCAATTAGGTCTTTCCTTGTATCCATGAGACTTTTCCCAATAGGCTGATCGACTCTCCAATCTATACATGGGGCTTACCATGTTTTGGTGCAAACAACTACCAAGTTGCCAACATGGTTCTGAGATCTAGTCTAGATAGCCTTGAAGATATTCTTCAAGAGGTGGTCTATCCATAAGAATATCCTAGCAAGCATGACTAAGCACCTTGCACACCCCTTTAAGATATGCCCAAAACTAGATATCCCTATCCTTATGGGTAACCAGTTGCTTTTCAAGAGTTATCTTATCGACTTCAGCTTTGAATGACTATACTTTGCCTAAGCCTTCCAAAGACCACACCTTCCATTTGATAAAGTCATAGATTTCTTGGAGTACTATATAAATTTAAGGGTTACCCCTCAATAAGTATTCTCAAAAGAGTGCCATGAAAGGGATTATAGTCTTACTATGGTATTGATTTTTGAAAAAAGTTAGTTCGGCTTAGGTGACTTGATCTTATACAAATTAGGATCACCATATTAGAGGTCATGCAAAGGCACGTTTGAGACTAAGATTGGTGATGGTGAACGATCACATTGCTGGTCAACTTCAAAAACTAGTAAGGGGATCAACCATGATGCTAGTTGACCTCAACATCAACTTCACCTCTAGCACAACAAGGTACAAGAATGGACAGCTAGGAATAGTCAGTTTGAAGACTACAATTTTAAGACTTGACTAAGAAAGCTAAGAACAATAAGACAAAAGGCATTTTACTCTCCGAAGCTGAAAAACTTGGCTACGACCCGATTAGTGCCGTCAAGCTTCAATACCAAGGCTTCGTGCTCCTCCTTTGGAACACCCTCTACTATTACTTCTCAACGTCCATCTTTGGATGATGGTGAAGCACTCAAGCGAGGGTGTGTATAGTTGTAGCATGAATGGCACCCTAGGAATCAGCTTTTGCCTTATGAGCAATGTCGAGGGGTACCTTCTTGATATCCTCGACCAGCTTGCTGATCCCTGCCAAGACGGAGACTTCATTTGAGAACGGTGGAAGCTTGATGCTCCAGTGTAGTCCCTTTGTCACTTCATTAAAAATGGTGAAGTTCCTTTTGAGACACTCCACAAGGTCTTCTCGCTTTCTCCATTCCTCTTCCACGGCTTGCTCCCTCTCTCTAGATGACATCATTCGCATTTATCAGGAGCTGGAGAAAGTCGTTGTCAGACTTAGCGGTAGCCAGATCGCCATCTAAGGAGGAGATTTTCTCCTTGGCTGCAATGAGCTTGCCCAGTAGCTCGTCTACCTTGGAATTAGCTGCAAAGGCTTGGCATAGGATCACCTAGAAGCTTTGGCTAGTTTGGACTAGTTACCAGCGCTATACTTGGTGTGGTGGAAGAGTGAGGTGGGGGAGTAGGTCGAGTAGGGGTGACGATGATGATGATTGTGGGTCGTTAGTGTCAGCCTTCTTCCCTGTGCTCTATGTGGCGGAAGTTGGCAACGACCTATGCCAATAAAAATTTATGTGAGAAAACTATGGTCAAAATGGGATAAATAAATTGTATGTTAGGGGATGCATATAGTAACTTACCAAGGATGGATGGGCGACCTTCTTAAGGATGCCATCTATAGTTGTGCCACTAGTGCCTACCCCGAAGCCTGACTCTGAGATCTGTTTAGTTCCACCTTTATTGTCTGTATGGCCTCTCCTCGACCGTCTGTTGGTCTAAAAGTGTAAAAGGATAAGACATAGGCTATGACAACAGAACATATTTTTTCTAGCATGCACAAGTGAAAATAGGATTGGAGAAGATAGTCAGTGTTAGTAGAGGGAATGTATGCTTCACACCGATGGAAATAATATTTCTGTTTGATAAATTTGACGGGAATATATTTCTCTATCTCACTCCAAAAAGGAAAGATAATATTCCTCATAATCTTTGCTAATAGAAACTCTCATAAGAAAGGAAGTATGTCACTATAGCATCATCATTAAAAAGGCAAGGTAATCACATCATTTTTTCCTAGGCAATTCTTGTTTGCCCTTGCATGGAAATGAAACAAGTGTAGCAGCAAGTATTGGTTCGGCCAGGTTCTTTGCCATGTATACCTGGCACTTGTACACATGGAAATACTCCCTTTGTATCACTCTGCAACGGAAGGATGTATTATCATATCGCAAGCCAATGGAATTATTGTGAGCATAATCTTGCCTAAATGGAAGGTTAGCATATAGAAGGAAGCAGATTGTCAGCCATGTAGATGCTGCACCATGGATGCTCTGGACTGCACAGCCTCATCAACACTATAAATTACCCAGGACATTTCCTCCAACGGGGCATAGAGAGACGCCATAGACACAGAGCAGAGAGAGACGAGGAGGGCACACACAACAGAGGCAGAGATTCCACTGACACTTGCCATGGGAGGCAGCACACATACACATCGTGAGAAGACACTGATGACAGGAATGAAGGAAGATTAATCAAAGGGAGTTTTAGTTGTTGCAGTGTCCACACCGCTAGCCATTCGCACAACACTTGCCCACTTGAAGAACCTGCACAAGGATGTTGCCGAGCGATGGAGCAAGAACAAGGCCATGGTCGGGGCGAATGGCTTTACATACTAACCAATCATTTTTTTTCTCTTTCTCATACATGCGTGTAGGAGATGAAAGGAGGCAGTGGAGATGTTAGCACCATCCACGATGTGGAGTTGTCATATCCTTCCTCGCAGCTATGCCGTCCAGAGCAACGTGGTCGTCGTGCTTGTTCCCAGCAAGCCGCCTCGATCTTCATGCCGTCTGTGCCAGTCATGGTCATTGTGGCATCACCGGCATCGCCGGTGCTCAACTTGATGTGCCAGAGTTCGATACCATGCAGCCGCTACTACATCGCCAAGGCCAACATGCCACTTTCTTATCTACTGAACAGACACTCTCGATGTCCTTGTCACCGTCGACGGCCATGCTCTTGCCACAGTGTCAAGGACTACTTTGTTACACATGTCAACTCCACTGTTGTCGTTCCCACACTCATGCTGCTGCTGCCGGTGACCATGGATGGCGGCCGCTGCCGACCTCAAGCTTTATCATCACCACCACCGGTATCGTTCTAACACCGTTGCTAGTGTCCTCAGGGTGCCGCCGGTAGAAACGCTAAGCTCATCACTAGTGCTGGCATTGTTCTGATATTCTCGTCAACTCGCCGGCTTCGTCGCCACACTCGCGCCCTGCCGACATCAATCCTGGAACTGCTGCTGCCAGTGACGGCCTTGAGCTCATCACTGCTGTCGGCGTCCTCTTCATGTCCACGACTGTGATGTCCCATCTCTGCTGGCATCCTCGGACCGTCTCTGGAGATGCCCTCAAGCGCATCATTGGCGTCATCACCGGTATCATCTGGACACTCACATCCCTGCAACTGATGATGTGCCTATTCCAGCTCGCTCGAGTTTGGCACCACTACCGGCATCATCCGGACAACCGACGACGTCCCCGTCGCTGCCAATGCCGATGTGCTCAAGTTTGATGCCACCATCGGCATTGCTTGCACATCCACGGACGTCCATGCCGATGTGTCCAACCTTTGCATTAACCCAGTGGATGCAGGGGAAGGAGGTTCCGCCGCGGTTGGCATAAAATGAAGCTGTTGCAGACGAGAGTCCGGATTATTAAGTACCCTGCTGTCATAGGAGGCTGCGGAAGACTGGTTGTAATTGGCAATGATGGAACCTATCCGACCTGTACCTGCAACAACTGTTGGACCAATAGTGCTATACACATAGTCAAACTCTGAAAAAAAATCGAGATAGGAGGAAGGGAGAGGTGCAGGAAGCTCAGCAAAAGAAAAGAAAGATTTATCAAAAGTAACATGACAAGAAATAATTAGACGGTTGTTAGCAAGATCAAAGTCAAACCCCTTGTGTTTTAAGGGATATCCTAGGAAGACACACAGGGTGGATTGACAAGCAAGCTTATGTGGAGTGGTGGCAAATAGGTTAAGATAACACTTACATCCAAAGATACAAGGATAATCACAAGTGGGATGAATGCTATACAGTGTAAATTTTGGAGTTTGGAAGTGAAGAGTTTTGGTTGGGTGGCAATTTAGGAGATAGGTGGCCGTGTGAAGAGCTTCCACCCAATAGGCTGCTGGAATGCTAGCCTGAAACAGGAGAGAACGCATGATGTTGTTGGTGGATCAACTGATACGTTCAAGTCAACCGTTTTGGGGGTATGTGTGTGGACATGACATACGAATGGTAACACCATGAGTAAGGAATAAGGAACAGGCGGTAGAGTTATCAAACTCTGACTGTTGTCATACTGTATGATCTTAATCGTGGTGTTAAATTGAGTGGTGACATAAGAAAAGAAATGAGAGATGGTTGAGAATGTGTCAGAATTGAGACATAAACGAAAAGTCCATGAGTAATGTGAGCAATCATCAAGAATTATAAAATAGTATTTATAACTAGTGACACTAGCAATTAGGGAGGTCCATAAATCATAGTGAATTAAATCAAAATTCTTAAGAGCACAAGAATTGGACCAAGGAAAAGAAAGACGCACATGGTGACCTAATTGACAAGCATGATACAAGGTTTTGAACTCATTTTTATTATAGGTAGAATTTAAAGAAGGTGCTAAATGAGATGAAGGTTCATGACCAAGGTGACCCAACCAGCGGTGTGAAAGCATGGTTGGGGACATGATAGTAGCGAAGACGTGAGGATGGGTTGGTGGCCAAAAGGAGTAGAGTTCTCTAGAGCTATTGCACTTGATGATTACATTCCGCGTTACTAGATCCTTCATAGAGAGGCCAAAAGGGGTTTAATTCAATAGAACCATGATTTTCAGTGGTGAAACAACGGACAAATATGAGATTCTTAATGATGTGTGGAGAGGTAATAATACCATCCACATCAAGATATCGATACTGCTTCCTATTGCACTTGGGATGAACTTGAACCTTGTAGTGGATGATCGAAACCGTTGTTTTGAGCTGTTGATTGTCTTTGACATAGGCTCCACATGGTTGTAAAGTTAGGCATGCCAGTACTTACAACCTCTCGCACACACGTGTTTGACTAATACTTGTGATCTATTGAAACTTGTAAAATCCTAATAAGTTTGCTCAAACACAAGTGTTAGGTTCGTCCTTGACATGATGTGTGACTGCTGCTTGGGGTAGTTCATCTTGTGTATACATGTTAGCATCAGGTTTATTTTCAGCTTATACTTACTATGTGCTACCTGAGTGGTGAATCGTTTCTTGAATTGCTTAAAACTGCTCAAATGTGCGTATTATTCATATTTCGTTTCATTTGATAGTACTAAAAAGTGTTGCTTACTACCCAACAGCACCAGTTAGAGCATCTTTTTTCTCTAATTGCTATACTCCTGAAGCTTATGTATTCATATGCATTCATAGCATCTTTCAAGGAGTTGCAGTTTTTAGCCTCTTGTTGTGATTTCCACAGAGAAAGGCTATCTTGATGTGTGCATGTGTCAGTTAGGGGGAGAATGGTTCACACAACCCACCGAAAGGGATAGAATGTTGAGAGTGCACACATTTGTGAGACTGTATTTGTTCAGGGGGAGATGCATTTGCGTTGCTTTGCTAGTTGTGTTGAGTTCGTATCTACCTCTTCTTGAGGGATAGTTGTTGTTTACTTGGTTGCGTCAAGCCAGTGCCTATGTTTTTGGGGACCAAGTTTTGCTTATCTCAAATGACTCTGTGATGGCCTTTCTGTGGCTTTTTTCATTTGGGTGAGTTACTTTTTCTTTGTTTTCTCTCGTTTCTATTGTTCAGTTGTTATGTGTTAGTGTTGACAATGCACTCATCAAGGGGGAGATTACGAACACAAGGTTGATATGTGTCCTTGTGCTTCATTATAGCGATGAGTGATTGTCAATGTGCTGACACTTCGGGTTGAGTGTGTTTGTGCAACATGTCTCATGGCTTCTTATGAGTAGGTGTGGAGCTCAGAGGCGGTGGTTGATGGCGAGATGATGGTTAAGTAGAGATGAGCCATGCCGATGGACCAGGAACGATGAAGGATGGATGTGAGACTTGGACTGAGGAACCAAAGCATCGGAGGACCAGCCATGAAGGTTGACACGTGGGGACATCGACAAGTGCAAGTGTACATGGGTGATGAAGATAGCGTCAATCAAATCAAGAAGGAAGGTGAAGGCGTCGAGCTTGGCGGAGGTCAAACACGCATCGACATCAAAGGGGTTTGGTGGATTGAGCCTCAAAACCATCGGGTGATGGTTTTGCAGGTTTGGCCTCAAAACCCAGGTTTCGAGGAGGAACGGGACGGCACGTGGTGCAATCACAAAGGTTGCTCCAAGACGAAGCAAATCAATGCAGGAAGCGTTGCCGTCTGATCGCCTGAAAAAGAGTTAGACCATTATGCCCTCTGGTCACTGTTTCAACCTGTTATACTGAAGGGGCAAATTCGGAATTGCACAAGAGCTTTCATATATATATATAGGCTGAGGGTGCCATGTCAGCTGTGTCTGGAAGGTCCGAGCGCTTGCAAGCGTTTTTTGATTTTATTTTTCTTTTTCTTTTTCTCTCTCACTCATCTCGAGTTTGTCGCTTTTGCCCTTTTAGGGTTCTTGCTCCATCTCTCTACGGCACCATAATCCACCATATCTGTGTAAAAGAACTAACGATTGTGTGCGAGAATGGAGGCCCTAACTTCCTGGTGTCCTCTGGGATTTGATTTGTGTGTTGTTTGTTCAAATACCGTCGGTGTTCATTGCATTCTTGAATTTTCCCTTCTGACATTTTGGGTTGAATATTGAGTTTAGGGGGTTTTGATTCAAATCAGTTTATTTGAGATGAACTAGGATGTGAGTTGAATCCTTGCACCAAAGGAAATCGTCTAACTTTTCACGAGTTCATAGATCGGTTTATTTGAGTTGTTTATTCAAATCCCGTCGATGTTCTTCGCATTCTTGGTTTTCTCCTTCCGAGCTTTTGGGTTGAATCTTGAGTTTTGGGAGTTTTGGTTCAGATCAGTTTATTTGACATGAACTAGGATGTGAGTCAAATCCTTGCATCAAAGGAAATCGTCTAACTTCTCAAGAGTTCATAGATTGGTTTATTTGAGCTGTTTGTTCAAATCCCATCGGTGTTCTTCATGTTCTTGGTTTTCCCCTTCTGACGTTTTGCGTTGAATCTTGAGTTTTGGGGGTTTAGGTTCAGATTGGTTTGTTTGAGATGAACTAGGACATGAGTTGAATCCTTGCACCAAAGGAAATCGTCTAACTTCTCAGGAGTTCATAGATCAGGGCGAATCAGACTTTTGGGAAGAAATACCGGTGGTTTTTCACTCATCTTTGTTTTCTCTTTGATTGCCTTTAGTTTTGGGCGATGATCTCCTTGAGATTGCTCATATATTTGTTAGAAAACATATCGATTTGCTTGCAACTTCTTTTTAGGGTTGATTTTGGGACAGCCTCTAAATATATTGTGTGAAGGTTAAGGCTCCCATTCACCCCCTCCTCTGGTCGCCATTTTTGGTCCTTCACATTGGTATAACCCCATATAGGTCGTGGCACTCCTCCATTGACTCTTCTCTAGGTGTCATGGCCAAAAGAACTAAAATGCAAGAAGCTAGCATCTCGCCCTACTTCAAAGAAACAAAAGACCAGTGTCGACATCACGATTGCAGTGCCAACCACCCAAACACCCATCATCAAAGCAAAATCGACTCCTTCATCTTCACTGGTACATGCTAACTCTTATTTTGGTTTTCTTCTCCTCTCTCATACTGACAATCTCACCCCCTTTTTAGCTCAAATCATCGGCTCCCGAAGTTCAACCATCATCTCATATTCTTGTGAACATTGAGCCGATGGTCCCACTAGTAATCCCACCATCTTTGGTGGTCAATCCCCAAGTTAGTGACACCGAGGTTGTCCTTATCATTTCCGTATCAGACATCGGCTACCCTCCTAAAGGGATCACTCACCTAGCCAATGTCGATATCATTCATCACGCCACTACCGATGTCCTATCCTATGTAACTTCATCTTATATCTGCACTTTCGCCTTAACCTACTATTCTTCCATTTACCAATGTCGATTTGTAGTCTTTAGCTTATTTATTCTCCTTTGACATTTGCAAATATCTAGAGATGGATGAAGATACAACTACCAGTGCCATGATCAAACCGTCTTTACTAGCTGACGTACGTGAACAACTATTTGGACATCATCCGACGACTGGGAATCCCAATCAACGCACTGGTGGAAGATTGTGGACCAATCTAGGCAAGACTCACTAAAAGTTGAACACCATTTGCCTGAGGGACTCATTGATGCCCTAGCCCCCGTCGCCTATATCACATAAGTTCTAGTTGGTCATGACTAGGCGATGCATAGCCAATTGTGCTGAACAAAAAGATTTAGCTCAAATATCCAAAATGATCAGATGTCTACCCAATCTAAGAAGAAAAGGCTTGATGATATAATACCTGCTTCACAAGCAATCCAATCCAAACTAGACCAACTAGTAAAACAAGAAGCTAATTTGGTAGTAGAGCTTGATAAGATATGCAAAAACATTGAAGCCACAAAATCACATCTTATCGGCCTACTGCAATTGATACAAGATTAGGAGGCAAGAGTTGTAGCAATGATGCGTCAATTTGTTCGTTGGTGCAAGACCTTAAAGATATTTCCCATTAAGCGCTTTAGCAAATTCTTCTCCTTCAATATTCTCCAATATATAAGCATTATCAGGCACACAACGACTGATTCAATAAGGCTTTTTTCAGTTAGGTGGCCGTTACTCTAGCTTTATTTTCTAAGCCAAATCATCAAATTCATCTGTCATTAAGTTATAATAATTATTAGTTGTTAGCTAATCCTACAAAGATATTCTCCTAGAGCCGATGTTAGTTATCCAAGGAAAAACCACTCCATGCCCATAAACCAATTGATATGGCGGTACTCGAGTAGACCCATGGTATGTCATCCGATAGGATTATAATGAATCGGCGAATGTAGTATGCCATCTCTGCCATTCATTAATCTTGCACATGATCAACTTGATTAAACTTTTATTTAAAGCATCGACATGTCCATTACCTTTAGCATAGTAAGGTGATGAATTTAACAACTTAATCCCCAACTGGTAGCAAACTGTTGAAACTCACCGGATGTGAAAATAGATCCTTAATCAGTAGTTATTATCTGAGAAATTCCAAATCAATAGATAATATGCTCCTTAACAAATTCAATCGTGTCCTTAGATGTAACTTTCTTCAAAGAAATTGTTTCTACTAATTTTGTAAAATAATTTGTTGTTGCCTATATGAATTTATGCCATTTACTTGATGATGGACACAAATCTGGCCAATCATGTCAATTTCCTAACCTCTAAACGGCTATGGCTTAATTGGATTCATAGCCAATGCTGGTGCTCGCTATACGTTCCTAAATTTCTAACAATCTTGGCATCCCTTTTAATATTTGAAGCAATTTTTCAGCATTGTTGGCTAAAAATATCTAGCTCTTCTTAATAACCATTTCATCTTGTGATTCGATTGATTAGCCCCACAAACACCTTCATGTACTTTGCACATAACCATTATGGCTTCTTCTCAACTCATGACTCTTAATAGAACTCCATCAATGGTCCAATAATACAATTCAAGCAACACATACTTTGTAGATCTATACCAAAATTTTCTAGAAACTAATTGTGACGGAGTTTGCAAATATTTGATAATCTCTCATCTCCAATCATCAGCTTCAACATGATTATTAATATCATCTATTTCAACTTCTATCCCTCTATCTGGCCGATATTCCAAAGCAATTTGAGCAAGATCATTAGCTTCAAAATTCTATACGCTAGGAATATGATCCAATGACAGTATCCTAAAATCTATCAATAAATATTGACATTATAATATAATCTCAAGGCATTATCTTTGCACTCATATTCTCTAGTTAGTTGCTTGATTATCAATAATTAATCCCCAATGATCTCTATAGTATTGGCTTTTATTTCTTTCAAAAGTTAAAGTCATTCAAGCATCGCATCATATTTTACTTATAAAAGCAAATTCAAAGCTTGCTCCCAAGACGATACAATCACTAAGCAAATACCAAATCCATACTTGCAAATCAATCCATCAAAGAATAAAGTCCAAGAAATCAGCTCCACATAACTTTCATGATTTCCCCTACATTGCACGATGAAATTAGCCACAACTGAACCTTTAATTGTTTTAGCCAAACTCCATTAAAGCAAAGATCCATTTACTGACTTGCCCTTTCAAAACTATAGTCAATAACATATATTTCACCACATCAGACTTGTAACCACTCTGCATTTAGCCGATTGGAGATAATGTCTTAACTTTATGCTTGAGAAAGATAAATAAAGACACAATTTTTCCACGCAAGATATCTCACTTCAGCATTCAAAAGCCTTCTACTTAGATAAAACACAGCTCACACATTTCCTTCAAACTCTTGTATCAAAACCAACCCGATGGATTTGTCATGGGCCAACTTATATAATTTGAATGGCATCCCACTCTATGGCAGAATCAAAACTGGTGGAGAATTTAGATAATTTCTAATCTCATCGAACATCTTTTCCTATTTTGCCTCCAACACAAACTCTTGACCGACTTTCATCTTTGGCAAGAGAGTAAAAGGCTTAATTTTTCCCGATAAATTTGACATAAATATCCTTACAAAATTAATCTTGTCGATCAGGGACTACAGCTCTATCTTATTGACTAGTGGTTATGTATTTTGGATGGCTCTGATGCTTTGTTGACTGACTTCAATTCCCCTCTCATGCAGTATAAAGCCTAAAAATTTCCTAGCTGATACATCAAAAGCACATTTTAAGGATTTATTCTTAGTCCATATTTGTTTGCTCTTTCCATTACTCTCCACAAATCAGCTAATGGCCTTCAACACTCTTGGATTTAACCACCACATCATCTATATATATCTCCACTAATAAGCTGATGAGACTATGAAATATGTAATTCATCGCTCTCTAGTAAGTCGTACCTGCGCTTTTTAATCCAAACGTCATTACTACCCACTCATATAAGTGAATAGCATTAGGACATCAGAATGTAGTCTTGGGTATACCTTCTTCTGCCATAAAAATCTAATTATACTCTACATTGACATCCATGAAGCTAATAATCTTGTGGCTCAATGCCGCATCTATTAGTAAATCTACCTTCGGCATTGGATACATCTTTAGGGGTAGCTTTATTCAAATCCCACAAATCGATACATATTATAAAATTTCTATTTTTCTTTTTTGCCGGGATGATATTAGATATCCACTCAGCATATCGGCATTGTCTAATAAACTTTGCATTTTACAACCTCGTGATCTATGTCTTTATTGCCTCACATAACTCTTCTTTAAATCTCCTCAAAGACTGTTTGAATGGCTGATAACTTGGTTTGATAGAAAGCTGATGTTCAACAATCGATTAGCTTAAACCTAGCATTTCATACTATTCCTACGCAAAACATTCTTGGTACTCCTTTAATAACCATACTAATTCTTCATAGAATTTGGTACATAATTTTTTACTTATCTACGTTGGCCTTGGCTTATCTCCTGGACCGTTATCAATCTCTTCTAAATCATTAGCCGACATAAACCATTGCTGCAATTTTCCTTTAAAATCTTCAATAGTGCCCATAAGAGTAATAACTTCGTGCTGATCTGCTAGATCGGTTGTATTCCCTAGCTAGTGACCTCAAGGTAATCGCCTTGCCATGTTATTCCAGACAAGCGATCAACTCCATCGGCCTCCCAGATTAGTAGATCGGTAATTGCAACATTGGTCAATTGATCAGCTAGGATTATCTTGACTTGATCTCCTTGCCACTCTATTAGACTTTAATGCATCATTGATGGCACACAATAATTTGCATGAATCGAGTCCCAATCAAGGAGTAAACTATATGATCGTTTTCCATCGATAACGTAGAACTTGGTAGGCAATGTCTTGCTGCCCAGTTTTAACTCAACATTCAACACACCCTTTGTCTCCTATGGATTTCCACCAAAATAACACCATATTTGTCTTTATTAGATCTTTGGTAGTTTTCTCTAATATGCAATAATTTGCATATGCATCGAATTGACAGTTGTTCCCTTATTGACTACATTTTCGTCACTGATTTTTCATCTACATATCCCTTGATATATAATGGTTTCAAATTCCGATGCTTATATCAGGTTGCAGTGTTAATTGAGCAAAAATCTTTTCATTGTCCTCCTCATCAGATGAAAGTGCTCTATATTCTTGAGGCAATTAGAATACCATATTTATTGGAGCCGATGCATCAACCACATCGTCTTCTCTCTTGATGTGCCATATTCATTTTGTCCTTTTAGGAAAATGATCGGCTTTCTTATGGCCTTGTCATTGCTTCTTTTGTTTCTCTTTGTGATGTAATCGCTATGCCCTCTTTGACACCACTGAGAGTTCTGGATTCGCCATTTTTCATGCAATTCCTTATCTTCACTTCGTTCAAAATATTATACATGGATTGGCCCCAATCAGCTATGAACTGATGCTCATTTCATAACTAGCCATTCTTGTGAAAATCTTTCCTGCTCAACATGTTGAGATCTTATATTGTTGCATTCAAGACAATATTCAATTGATAGCAATCTCACACCTGATCCTAGTAGAACAGAAAAAATGGACAATTCCAATGTGGATTATATTTTTCTTTGTTCGACAAAGTCAACTATTCTTCCTCTTTGTGTTTAGAATACTTTTCTATTAGCTCTGACGAAATAATTTTTGATTTATTATCTCGACGTCTCCCTTAATTGGCCCAATCTCTCGATGATCCCACTTAAACCATGTTTAAGGGAACAGATGTCTATCAATTTTCATCGGCTTTTTATCTTGGAATTTAATTCTTCCATGTTCAATAAGTGATTGTATCTATTGCGAAAAACATTGCATTAATTAGTATAATGTGATATCGTATTGTGCCATTTGTATTATTTCTTCTTCGTAAGCTCTTCCACTGATGGAATCTTGTGATTTGCCTAGAGCTCTATCTGCTTCTTAGTCAATACCCACATGTCTTCAAAAGACTTCCAACGACCATGATGCCTAGTGCATCAGCCAGAAGGCCGATGCATGCATACTTTCAGAGATGTCTTTTTGTTGTACACTCTGTTCCATCTAAGACTGCATCAGTTAAGTTTGACCTCTTAGTTGGATCGAGCGTACCTCATCACATCCGTGCGAGGCACGTTGGCACGTCGGTCTCCCTCCTCCGTCCATGGTCTCATGCTGCATCGGTTAGGTTTGACCTATGAGATTGGCGGAGGTGGTTCGAGCCGGGGCCCTGACGGATCTTCATGCGGCGTCTTGTCGGAGTGAGTAGTCGATGAGTTCCTCAGCACAGGCCCCTCATCTGTCTCACGTATCGTCTAACGATCGATCCTCTAGAGGTCAATCCGGACACATCGGACACTTCCTGGTACTGTCTCGGTTTAGTCCTATATTTTAGGGCTCACGTCTAATGTGGTCGGCATCGAGATCTAACGGGTCCTGTTCCCCATTGGCTCGAGCAGCCGATGGGTTTAGGTATAGGCCTACGTCAGACGTTCTACCGGTAGGTAGCTGATGACCTCGCCTCTTTCCTCCCTCGTCGTCACGTTCGGTCTAAGCCTCTGTCGTCTCCATGTCATTAGTCCCCAGCCTCATATTGTCTCGGTTCGGTCTGATCTATCGAGGCTAGTCATAACGGCACCGTTACCTCAGTCGCTGGCCCTCGTGGCTTCGCGGGGGATCAAGCCCTACTCCGCGAGAGCGTAATCAGCTCTTTGGCCGATAGGTCCTCTAATCCATTCCACGCATCTATCTCACGCCTCCATCGGCTGTTCAGCCAATGCTAGAGCGCTACAGCTTCCATCGGCAACAAAGAAGGATCTCGCGTGCTTTGCTATCCTTTGAATACCCTTTTGTGTCCCCATTGACTCTGCGGCCGAAGGATTAGGATCTCGCTTTCACTACACCCGAAGCCATCACATCCGTCGACATCTATCTACGCATTCATTGGCTCGTTAGCTAATAGAAGAGCGTCTCAAGCCCTATCGGTGACTAGCCGATAGCAGGAGCCATTAGGACATGGCCGTTGACCAACTCGATCCTATCGGCGGCCAGCCGATAGCAAGAGCTCGTATTAGCCCATCGTCCGACTGACTCGTTCGCCTCACCTCCTTGTTAATTGCAGGGTCAAATTGACTGGCACACCCTCAAACCTTGAACCTTAAGGACCTGCACTGGAGCTAAGCATATCTCCTAGGCTTTCGTTTGATCAAGCCGCCGTCTCTCCCCAGTTGGACCTCTGCTCGGCCTGGTCGAACCTTCCCCCGCAAGATTTGGCGGTGAGCATGCTCTTTAGCTGCCTGGTGGGACACAAGATTTCATTCATCGCCTGATAGGACGGGATTTCATTCATCGACTGGTGAAACTTGAAGATCATTTATCGGCGAAAGATCTTTCATCGGCTGGTGTGACATAATTCCATTCATCGACCAGTGGGACTGTACAATTGCCTGATTAAAAGTCAAAATTTTAACTCATCAACCCGAGGGGCATCTTGTTGCCAATATGTCTAGAGAAGAGTTTAATGCCAATCCACATTCATCTAAAGAAGAAGCTAATGAAGATATTATAGTTCCAGTAACCATGAGTGATCTAAATGAAGACCAAAGGCAGCAGATAGAGTAGAACGTGGATAACTTTCAGAAGCTCTATTTGCAGTCCTTCAGTATGACTAGACAAGGGCTGATTCAAAAGTCACAGCTGTCAAAACTTGTTTTGATGAGAGAATCAGGCTATTGACCACCTATGAATCCTCCGAAGCCGTTGCAAGAGATAATCAACGAAGCATTTCATTACGCATTCATCAATCCATCGGGAGTATGGGTGATTACACTACAAAATCTGATTAAGAAATCAATAGAAGAATTATCAGCTCAAGGGCCCAATCAAGATCATGCATTTTTGCCAATAGAGATAAAGCTACCTCATGAAACTTGTAAAACCAAGAGGAATCTATCGGCAAATATATATCCACCAACATAAGATCGATTCAGGGGGCAACGGCATGAGGTACTTCCAGAATACTATCAGGATAATTCTTGTAGAAAATATCAACATGACCATCCAGGTGTCAATCCCGACTTGTACAATTATCATGGAGAATATCCTAGACAGAATCGGGTACCCTATCCACCTTTGCAATTTCAGAGAGACATCCTAAGGGAAAAGGATTGGTTTGCTAGAGTTGCAGAAGTGGTCAGAGAGCAATTTGGTATCAAGCATAAAGATCAAACATTTATGTATCAGCACCTGTATCTAGAATGGTTTGATAGAGTTCCATTGCCTCACCGATATAGGATACTAGACTTCTCTATGTTCTCAGGGCAAGATAGTGTATCTATAGTGGAACATATCAGTCAATTCTTGGCCCAATGTGAAGAAGCATCGACTGAGGAAGCCCTGAGAGTTCGTTTCTTTCCATTGTCCCTCTCTGGATCGGCTTCACCTATTTCTCTTCGTTGCCTCCCAACTCAATTAGGGGATGGGCCGATCTGGAACAACAATTTCATAAATATTTCTTTGCTAGGATTCAGGAGATGAACTGTCAGATTTGACATCGATTAGACAGAGGCCTAATGAGTCAGTTTTAGGGTACATCCAATGTTTCCAGGATATCAGAAGTCGGTGTTATAGTCTTATACTAAGTGATGAACAATTAGCTGATTTGGCCTTCCAAGGGTTGTCGAGTCGCATCAAGCAAAAGTTTTTTTCCTAAGAGTTCAATAGTTTAGCACATCTAATGCATGTGGTTTCGGCTTATGAAAGCTAATTAGTAGAAAGGAAGGAGATTTCAGAGCCATGAAAGCATGAGTCCTCATACATTGAAATTGGGGCCATGTGTTAACGTCAAAATTTTGTAAGCCTAAGGATGGATTAGAAAGACAATCAATTTAGTAAAGAAGAGTCTGATTGCTATAGGAAAGAAGCCGAACGAATGAAGCGAGAAAGGATTCAATCCAATTATAGAAGACTATCCAAATGAGGCCGAGTCTAAGAGGAGCCGTTAAACTCACGGTAGGATAATTTATCTATGTAAATTATTTCTTATATTGATAGGAAGGTTTAGTTAGTTCAGTTTACTTTCCTAGAGATATTTTCCTATTATATTTTTTAGGAAATAACGTTCGATGGTTGTTGTAACCACATCAAACTTTCTAATGCCAGGGTATAAATATAGACCCCCTAGAAGCCTATAAATCATCTCTCGATCAATATAATTTCGGCGCATTGCCACCCTAACTTATCTAGGTTTTTACCAATGGGGTCTGGCTCTCGATGAGAGGCTGCATCGGTTAAGTTTGATCTCTGGTGAAGGGATAAGTCCCGCCACTATCCCAGTATATCTTGCCTGTCTAAGGTGCATCGGTTAGGTTCGACCTCTTAGTTAGATCGAGTGTACCGCATTACATCCGTGCGAGGTCTATCAGTTTACCAAACTCTCTGCCGTTGTCCGTCCTATGCTACATCAATTAGGTTCAACTTACGAAGCTACCGATAGTAGATTGAGCCATAAACTTGTAGGTCTCTGTCCAACGTTTCATCGGAGTGTTTAGCCGATGAGTTATCCATACCTCGAGCAACACGCCCAGCGTATCGGCTTCTCAGCTGATACGTACATTTCTTTAGAAGACTTTCATCGGCCGTCACACCTAGTGCTTCAGCCTTTCGGTCGATGCACACATACTTTTAGAGATGTCTTCTTACTTTACGCTCTGTTCCGTCTAAGGCTGCATCGGTTAGGTTGCGAAGCGTACCTCATCACATCTGAGCGAGGCATGTTAGCGCGTCGGTCTCCCTCCTCCATCCATGATCTTGTGCTGTATTGGTTAGGTCTGAACTACGAGATCGGTGGCAGTGGTTCGAGCCAGCGCCCCGGTGGGTCTTCGCGCGACATCTCATTGGAGTGAGTAGCTAATGACTTATCCTCAACGTAGCCCCCACATCCGTCTCGCATATCATCTAACGATCGATCCTCTAGAGGTTGATCCTGATACATCAGACGCTTCCTGGTACTGTCTCGGTTCGGTCCGATCTTCCAAGGCTCGCATCTGATGTGGCCAGCATCAAGATCTAGTGGGTCTTGTTCTCCATTGGCTCAAACGGCCGATAGGTTTAGGTGTAGGCCTGCATCAGGCATTGGGCCGGTATGTAGCTGATGACCTCGCCACTTTCCTCCCTCGTCGTCACGTTCGGTCTAAGTTTTTGTCGTCTCCGTGTCATTAGTCCCCAGCCTCGTACTGTCACGGTTCGGTCTGATCTATCGAGACTGGTCCTAACGGTGCTATTACCATAGTTGCTAACCATCGTGTCTTCACGGGGGATCAAGCCCCACTCCGTGAGTCGGATGATGCAGCGCATCATCGGCTCTTTGGCCAATATGTCCTCTAATCCGTTTCACGCGTCTATCTCACGCCTCCATCGACTGTTCAGCTGATGCTAGAGCGCTACAGCTTCCGTCGGCAACTAGAAGGAATCTCGCGTGCTTTGTTATCCTTTGAATACCCTTTTGTGTCCCCATCGGCTTTACGGTTGAAGGATTAGGATCTCGCTTTCACTACACCTAGAGCCATCACATCCATCGACATCTGTCTATACATTCATCGGCTCCCTAGTCAATGGAAGAGCGTCCCAAGCCCTATTAGCGACCAGCCGATAGCAGGAGCCATTAGGACGTGGCCGATGACTAACTCCATCCTATTGGCAGCCAACCGATAGCGAGAGCTCGTATCGGCCCATCGTCCGACTGACCCGTTCACCTCACCTACTTGTCAATTATAAGGTTAAATTGACTTGCACGCCCTCAAACCATGAAGCTTAAGGACCTGCATTAGATCTAAGCAGATCTCCTAGGCCTTCGCGTGACCGAGCCACCGTCTCTCCCCGGTCGGACCTCCACTCGGCCCGGTCGGACCTTTCCCCATGAGATTTGGTGGGGAGCAACTTCTAACATCTCGTAATTGCTAGATATATTTTGGGACATATTTATTTGGCTTTTATTTAACCGATGTTAAATATGTTAACCTCATTTCATGAATCCCAACAAAAAAGTACATGTGAAATTGTTTCTCCATATCGGCCCATCACCGAATAAAGAAAACCATGTAAAAGTCGATCTAGACAAGAACAGTGGAAAAATCTAACTCTCAAAGCTAAAAATTAGCTAATATGCTCAACTATAGATATATTATCTTACCCTGAGAATTTAGAGAAATCCGGTACTCTGTATCGGTGTGGTAGCAGAACTCTGTCAAACCACTCAAGATATGAGTGCCGATATATAAATGTTTGCTCCTTTGGTTTTATACCAAGCTACTCTCTCATCACTTCTGCAACCCTTGCACACCAATCCTTCCCCTTGGGATTACTCTTTGATATTGTGGAGGTAGAGTTGGTTACCCATTCTGCCTAGCATATTCTCTAATTGTTCAAATCAGGAATAGCACCTAAATAATCCTGCTATTACCCCATAATAGGCACTACCTAGAAGTACATCATCCTGTTGCGCACTAATCTAATTTTGTGTCTGTGGAAATAAATTTGCCGATATATCCATCTAGTATCATAAGTTACTTTAGGCAGCTCTATTTTTACTGGCAAATATACAATAACCCCTCTTGAGCAATTGATCCATCTACTGTCTTCTTGATCAAATTTTATAATGTATTCACCAACACTCCTAATTGGTTAATAAGTGTATGGTGCACTACATCATTAACTATCACCTACAACGGTTTACGAGGAATTGCAGGTAGTGACTGGCTCGATTCTCCTATCAGAACAGGTTTTGAAAATTATGATTTCTCAATCGACTCTTGTCTCATCATACCAAAAGATTCCAAACAGAACTTCTAAAAATTGGTAATATTCTGCTCGACTTGTTATCATTGCTCGTCACTCAGATCATCCATTGTGACCAGGATCACGTTGCTGCTTTAATCTCTTTTCCGCCATTGTGTTGAAATTCCGTGTCCCACCAGATGTGCCAAAAGCGTGTTCAATCCTAATCAGTCCCACTAGGCATACCAAAAACCGTGTTTGCCATTAGTGGTTCGGTCTGATGTGCCTAAACACGAGAAGGCCTAGGAGATCTGCTTAACTCCAGTATAGGTCCTAAATTCGAGGTTCACAGATATGTGAGTCAATTTGACCCGGTAGATGACAAGGAGATAGAAAGAATAAGATTGATGAGCCCATTGGCCAATAGATCGATATGGACTCTAACTATCGGCCGGTTGTTGATAGGGGTTAAAGCATTTATATATTGCCTAGAAAACAAATGATGACATACCAGCTATAGAACCGATGATGGTCTAAATAAAATAGATGATAAACAATAAAGAGCAAAATCCGATTTTTTGAAGAGATGAGATCTAGTAACCACCAATTATTCTATTATTAAAACCAACCTTGATAGATCAAATCTAACCGAGACAGTATAAAATTAGATCTAATAAAACCATATTAATCACTAGCAGATTGATCTTATATAGTCTATGTATATTGGCTGATAAGCCAATATATTAAGCTTGAACCTAAGTGAAAATATAACTTATTGGCTAGTCACTCTGATGAAACGTTGCATAAAAACTCACCAACTTAAGCTAAATTCATTATCAACTGTTTAGAAGGTTAGACCTAACCGATACGGCATGAGACTTATGATAATAAAAAAAGCTCGATAAGCCAATAGATTCCACGCAAGCGTGATGTAATATATCTTATCAAATTAAGAGATTGGACTTAACTGATGTAGCCCTGCATCGAGAGCTAGAACCCATCGAGAAAAACATAAAAGAATTAGGGTGGCGACGCGCTGAAGTTGTATTGACTGGGAGATATCTTACAATACATCGGGGTGTTTGTATTTATACCATAGGATTACATAAGTCCAAAATGGTTCCAAATAAACTCCGGATATTATTTCCTAAACATAAAAGAAAAATGTCTATAAGAAGTTAATAAAATTACTACTCTTACTTAATAATAATAGATATCTTATAGATATCGCTCTGTCATGGTCTTCATGATTTCTCATCTGAATAATTTTGCATCTTTAACTGAACCAAATCCATCTCCATCTATCTAATAGACTCTTTTCTTACTCGAGAACATCGATGTTTCTATTTGCCCGATCAGCCTCTTTATCTATCAATCGACATTTTTCTAAGTAAACCAGTTCTCCCTTTACATTAACAAGGAGCCAAATCGGGGTTAAGATTGCAATATCCCCAAATTTTCCCTAAACCTAGAACCCTAATTTCTAAAATTCCCCAAATTTAAGAACTCTAATCAAATTTTGCAAATTCAAAACCAGAAAATCCAAAATTGATGCACAAAATTCGAAGTTTTGGGGCTTACACTTACCGAACTTGGACTCAATTCGTTGAAATCCACAGCGCGTGGCATGAGATCCGACAAGGGCCCGCTGCCACTGCCGCTCCACCGACGCGGCATTGCCTCCCTGCTCACACTCTGATTACAATCCAACGGAGGATGTCCATTCCTTGCTGTCTCAAGCTGCCAAAGCGTGATCATGGCTGTCGATCAAGATAAGATGGCATACGCACATGGGTCTTTGGGTATAGACAGGCTGCACACATCTGATGGGACACTCCCGCTCTCGGCGTTGATGGGCCAACTTGCGGATGGGCCAAGGCGCCCTCTAGGGCTGCAGAAGGCTTTTGGGCTGGTTTCATTTTTTTATTTTTCCAGCCCGAATAATGTTTTTATATTTATAGAATGCATTTTAATCAGTTTTAGGACATTATTTGATGCCATTTAATTGCAGTAAATTCCGTTAAGTATTTATGGTTATTTTTAGATAAATGCAGCCAACGAGAAGATTGACTAGAATGTTTAATTTATTTTTCATTATCATTTTGGCCCAACATAAGTTGCGATTTAGTAGTTTTTTAGATAATAATATTAATTTGCTTCATTTTGTGATTTTATTTATTTAATGACATTTTGACACTTAGCTATAATTTCATATGGTAATATAAAAGTAAGACCTTATATATTTATGTACATTAAATGTCATTTAATAATATTTATATAATATAATTTTATTTACATGCCTAATAATTATATTTTACTTCAATGATGTTATTTTACTCTATTTTGGCGCAATGGTACTATAGTGTGAAATCTTATGTGTATGCACACTAATGTTTTGACATTTTGCTTCATTTTCTATTTAAGTAATAGAGTAAAAGTCTTATTTATCTGTCCGTATAATTAATTTGCATTGCTTTAATGACAATAATATTGATTTACTTCATTTAGTTTTCTGGAGTAATGTTTTAGGTCGATGATTAATCAGATTGTTGTTTATGCATACTTATTATTATTTACTATTATCATTTATCATTAAATTTCAGCTATGAATAATGTTATTGGTCAAATAAGGAACATTGAGCAACTTAATGGCACAAATTTCTAGGTATAGAAGTAAAGGGTTCAAATTATTTTTGCATTTCTCGATTATGATGTAGCAAAATGAGAAGATGATCTTGTTGTTCTTCCTACTATTGCACATCCTAGTATTAAGAGGGCACATAATCACATGAGCCTAATGATCATTAAAAATTCTATTTCTCCTAAATAAGAGTTGACATTCCTAATGTTGAAATAGCTAGGGGTTATATAGCAAATGTAGAGCAGACTTCTCTAACCCTCATGCAAGAACTCTTATTATGAAAAGGGAACAAGACTCCATTGCTAAAGCTGAAGAAGCTAATGACAACTGCACTAATAAGTCCAATGAGCAGCCTAAATATTTTTCACTGTCTTAGGGGAAGGAAAGGGCCTGAAGCATACACGACTCAGTCTAGTGCCAATAAAATCTTCAAATTTTGTCACAAGTGTGGTCATATGCAAAACGACCGTGAAGACTTTAGAAAATGGCTTTATAACAAGAGTAATATCATTAATGATGTATTTATTTGTACCTATACTAATGATGCATTTAATGTAATGTTATGTTGTTAATTCTTAGTTATTGATTTGTGTGTAAACTATACACTATACTTATTCAATACAGGAATTAACTTTCGTGAGAATCATAGCAAAAGTAGAGAAGAGCCATATGAACAGCAATAATCTTGACATGGAGGCCATCACGCAACTTCCTTTAGTTTTTGAAAGAAGTCACTAGTTAGTTTGTTCATTATGCTAAGAAACTTTTTATTTTGTGTATGGCTATAAAATTGAGTTTTATAATAATTGATATTTTATTGTATTCAATAATAATGTTGTTATTCTCGCCTTCTTGTGAGGTAAATTTCTATTATGATTCTGTGTTGAATGGTTGTTTGTTGTATGTTAATAGTACCTTATCCAAATTATGGTATTATTGCCTAAACCACATTTCAATGGGGAAGATAATGTGATAATGTGTCTCATTGCAGCACAATGTTAATAATTATAAAATATTAAATTCTAAAGATTACCTTCACCAAGAAATATTAAAATCACTAAATTCTAACGTTGCAATGTATTGTTCAGGGTTATCTTCTTCTTTAATGATTATTCTAAAGCACAAAAAAATTCAAAGCTGAACTATAAAATTAGTAATATATTAATAGTGCGATCAGTTAAAAGGAGAAATATATTATGAAAGATAAATTGGAACTGGTATAATTGCTCATAATTAGATGTCTTTACAGATTGAGAAAATATGTGGGAGATGCAGTAATATGTGGAAGCTTAAACAGAAGAGCTTTATTATGAACCATCTTTTCACCTCATAATGTTTTCAAGTAGTCTATCACAAAATATTTATCTAATATCATTAGTAACATTCGAAATTAATTAGAAATTCTTTGAGTTAAAATATTGTGTAGGTATGTCAACAAAATAAGTACCACTCTTAAATTCAATATTCAAGACTAATATTGTAGAAAAGGAGTTCTCCTAAGAAAGGGAGACTAGGCATAAGCATAATAATGTTTCCTCACCTCTAAGAGAAACTTATTTATCTAGACCAAATTATTAATTACCATGATGCTAGTTTTTCTAATGGAAGGATATTTAAATTGTCATTATTATGTTGTCTTACATGAGTTAATTCATGTACACATCATAGTCATTAGTAAATTCAAATTAAAGTTGAATGAGGTGGATAATTTTATAAGGGTGGAAATCAACCATACTTGTACTTCATATGCCTAATGTCCCATAATCAAGCGCACAAGCATGAGATGTATATGAAGGAATTTTACTCTTAGGTTTATCTCTAAACAAATACTAAACTTATTTTATGTTTATACAATGACAATGATAGATAATTTTGACATATACAAACATTTGCTCTATTAATTAAAGAGAATTAATTGATCAAATACAATAAAATTCATTCCCTATGCTTCGGTTGTCAGAAGCTTTGTAATCACATCTAGATGCATATGTGGCATTATTTATAAGGAATTTTAGTTAAGTCCAAAATTTGTAATTAATGCTAGTCTACTAAAATGTCTTGTAGGACACTTATGATGGCATATTCACATATAATAAACTTTGATGTTTTTGTTAGGTTATTTAGATATTTATTTCTCAAGGATGTGTGGATCCACATTAAATCATAATTCTCATAATTACATATAGCATTCTTCTGCATAATAGATAATGCAAATTAAGTTTTGTGGCATATGATAAAGTAACTCTGTGCAATGAGATTGTACAAAATTAAGAGTCGTTAACAGCGTCATTTATTAATACCTACACATTGTGACAGATAGATCCTAGGATCAAATTAATTTTAAATTAATACTCATGGATCCACGTAACAAAGGCATATAACTTTGTTTAATTAAGTTTTATATTGCTATCCAATACATATATAAAAGGTAATGTTTTGACAAGATCTTGGATATAGGGGTATAAGAATCAATCAACATTTAATAAGAATAAATTGATTCCTATCAAGATACTATAGTAAATTATAGGTACTAGTGTTACTGTGGTGTATTAATTGTCACTTTGACCCGCTACATCGGTCTATGAGACTAGACATGTTAACCTTAAGATTAAGTGAGACGATGGTGGTTGATCTCCTGACCACTGAGTCTAAGAGACTCGCTCCAGCTTGGCCTACCTCACGCCCATACGCATAACATTGAGGACCGAGTCTCTTGGCCTCACACACAGGTTACACAGGTTGATTCATCTTGCACAATAATTGAATGCGCAATCCACAACAAACTTGCCTCAATCCTTACAACACATATAACGGAATAGCTTGTTAGTGACACTACAGTACTATTGAGTTTTCAAGGCATCTATAAACACCCTAAAAGCATGCAAATGCCTCGAAATGTGTTTTTTTGCGGTGGATATTAATCGACCATGAAGGTGCCGTCAGAAAAGGGTATTCCTAGTGTTTGCATGTACTGTGGGATCTATAAATGCCGGGTTAATCAATATAGACTGGAGTTTATAAACACCACTGTACGCCAGCCTATTTGATATAAGCCTATTTGATATACATGCTGCAGTATTACCGGTACACCGGTGTCTATGAACGCCGACATACTGACTATTGCTAGCATTTATGAATACCCTTTTTTCTCCATTCCAGGGCTTTTGTAAGCAATCTATCCATCTACTATGTACGTAGTTATTTCGGCTCAAAGGTATTGTATAAATACTAATTTCCAAACTTAGTACACGTATTCCATAGACAGTAATACCAGATGTTACAGTTCCATAATTTTTATTAACATCTATTAATACCTTATATTGTTAAACAAAAGTTTGCACCACATAAAATTTTACAAACACACTACATCACTGGACGCATGTCAGACATAAATAGCTAACTTAGCAAAAGTTAGTACCACTTTATAGAGTACTACAAAATACAATAGCTTTTTGTTTAGTTTTGGGCCCACAAAATAAGCACAGTTTGATCATCACAGGGTTCCATGTGTCAGATGTCTATGTAAATATTTCTATCATCACACAAAAGGTATTGCTAAAAAGTAGTTAACATCAATATGTCTCCAACCTAGCTCCATCTACAATCATATAAACACCATATTTCAGAGCTATATGGAAATGACAATAACTAGTTCAATTCAGCTATTTTGTAGAAGAAAAAGGAAGGAAAAGAAGAACATGGTATAATCCAGCTAGCTACTTCTAGTATTGCAGAGGATTATCTGTACTACTGCCAACACGACATTTTGAAACAAGCCCACAATGCATGTAACTAGACATCTAATAGACATGTCTCAGCAAAAATAGATAACAGAACATCATCCAGAGTTCAGCTCACAAAAGGGACTCTATCTGTAAATTAGGGTATAAATATAGTCCTCCTGAAAATATGTAGCATATCTCTCGATCATATACAATCTCGGCGTATCACCACCCTAGTTCATCTAGGTTTTACCGACGGGTTCTGGCTCTTGACGCGAGGCTGCATCGGTTAAGTCCGATCTCCGGCGAAGGGGTAAGTCTTGCCACCATCTCGATATGTTCTGCTCTGTCTGAGCCTACATCAATTAGGTTCGACCTCTTATGCCAGTCAGACGTATCGCATCACGTCCGTACAGGACCTATCGACCTATTAAGCTTCCTCTGTCGTCGTCAATTTCGTGCTGCATCGGTTAGGTTCGACCTACGGGGCTGCCGACGGTAGATCGAGCTTCAGGCCTATAGTCTTCTGCACGACGTATCATCGGAGTGCTAGCCGATGAGTTATCCATGCTCCGAGCTTCACGCCCAGCGCATCGGCCCCTCGGCTGATACCCATCAGCCTTTAGAGGTATCCCTTTATTCGTAACGCCGAGCGTATCAGTCTCCCAGCCGATACGCATCCGCCTTCAGTGAGGCGTCTCCTCATCGGCTCAGCTAGCCGATGAATTCGTTCCTATCATTGCTTCAGCATAGCCAATCCGGTGTCCTCCGTATCATCGCCGCTGGCCTCGGCCTCGTACTGTCTCGGTTAGGTTCGATCTTCGAGGTTCGGTGTTAATGGTGTTATCACGGTGGGCGACGGGTCTCGTGCTATCATATCCGGAGCGGCATCGGCTTTGCAGCCCGTGCCTTTTTAATAATATTCCCCTGCATGTGCCTTTATCGGTTTTTCCAACCGATGAAGTACTATTCGGCTATCCAGAGGGATCCTGTGCGCCTTACTATCTTCTGAGTACACCCTGTTTTCTCCATCGGCTCTACGACCGATTTCCTGTCGACATCTGTCCACATCGGCTCCTCAGCCGATCGAAGAGCTTCCCGATCCTATCGGTAGACAGCCGATAGCGAGCGCCTGTATCGGCCCACCATCCGACAGACCTGCTCGTCTCACTTCCTTGTCAATTGCAGGGTCAAATTGACTAGCATGCCCACACCCTTACGGACGCACCAGAGCCGATCGAACCCCACGGCCCCTGGCGCGCGTACCTTAAGCCACGCAGAAAAACCGATCGGTCTGCACTGGAGCTAAGCAGACCTCCTAGGCGATCCGGCGTGTTCGCACCGGGACGCGCGAGGGACCTCGGCGCGAACACACGCCTATTGTTCTTCTTGCCACTGTTGCCAGTGGTAGGGTTGTACAGTAATGGCGCAGGGGGTAGGAAGTCAAGGTGGCGAGGGCCTACTCTAGGGAGCCAAGCTTCGCCTACATGGTGATCTCAATGAGTCAAAGGTCGAAGTGCACCTCGATGAAGGTTAGGAATGACCGTTGCCATTGGATCAACATTGCCATATAGGCGAAGCGGTCGTTGAGGCCATGGAGAGTGTTGGCGACGAGTATGCAGTCACAAACTAGTTCACCAAAATTGATGAGTTGGTCGGCCATGGCCTTAAGACGACGGCAGTAGTCATCGATCAACAGATAGCCTTGGACAAACGTGAGAAACTCGGCGTCGAGGAAGAGCGCACGGGTCCCTTGTTCCCCATGAACAGATGTTCCAACCCCAACAAGACAATGTGAGCTATGGGCAGGCCATCCTTGTGGTTCAACATCACCTCGAGGAGTTCAGGGATGATAGTATCATAAAGCTATGAGAGGACAATACAATCTATACGCTTCCACGAGAGTCGACGGAGGGATCATCATCGGAGAGCACGTGGTTGACAAGCGCATATCGCTCAAGCGTGTTGAGGAAGATACCGCGCCAGCGGTTGAAGTGGGCCGATGTGAGATAAGGGTGATCGACATGAGAGTCCAGATGTTGAGGATGGTTGTCGCTTGAGCGTGCAGAGCGACGATAGCAACAGCGTCCTCACCGGCTATCACCATGGCACAAGCATCGGTGGCGCGGTGCTTGTCCTCCAAGAGGGTAGTATTGAGGTGCTTAGCCTCAAGCTGCGCGGCATCTAGGCTCGTAGCCTCTTGGCGAGCTATGTATTAGCACTCTTCTAGGGTGAAAGCGGTGATGCGATGCTCCAGTTCACGCAGGGCAGTCGCAGTGGCATCCAAAAAAGCAATCTATAGCTAGGGCACCCGATAGCGATTGCACAAGAGTTGATGGGCTGAGGAAGCCGGTCACAACAAGGACGTTACGGTGCGCACCGCTATGACCAACATGTGGAACTTGACCGCCAGCGCTAAGAAGAGCTGGAGGAAGAGCGGTGCTTAGTGTGCTCAGGGAGACAAGGCGCGTGCCATCGGCCGCCAGCATCGTCGAGAAAGACTAAGGTTTGCAAAAGCTGAAGTTTGGAATAAACCAATCTGATAACATAATAGATGATATAATTCATTGATCGATTAATAAGAAATCAAAAATATAGACAATCTCCTTCTGTACCATATCAGGTTTATAGAAATAGTATCCGGTAAAATAAGAAGAAGATTGTCACCACATGTGAACTCGCCTAAAATAGAAGCATATGCTAAAAGATATGCTAATAGTAGTCTAACTCATTGAAAATATGAGATATGCTGATAGTAGTCTAATGTCTGCTTTGGTTCACAACAAGTTTTGTTTTAGACTTACTGTGACGCAGTAAAAACTTCAAAATGACATGTTGCTCTGCGAGCAACTTTATTTGACGAACAAATTAACAAACAAAATGGAAGTAATGATTCTCTCTCTCTCTCCCAAAAAAAAAGTGAATGAATTGGCAATGTGATAACGATTGCGTAGTTGAATAGTGTTCTTGGATGAACCAGGTGCTTACCTCTACACGGGAATATCGATCTAGGTGTAGAATTGTAGATCGTGTTCAATTATAACCAGCAGCTACTAGCACGCTTGCTGCCCGAGGTGAAATTTCGTCATATTGGAATAGGATGTAATATGGCTGCTCAAGAATTATCTCAATTAGCTAGGAGGCATAGTGCAGTGCAGTTTGGAGATTTGATACTCCGTGTATTAAGGATTTTGTCCTCAATGATCGTAATCTTTGAGCCAACTAATATAATTATACCCTTTCATCGCCAAAAAAAAAACTTCAATTCGACAAACAGATTTCTTCTGTCTTCTTTTTTCAAAATTCTACCGCATTAGCGGTTCTTATGCCAATTGTACTCAGGAGAAAATTAACTGGTGGTTAAAAATATATATATATGCTGCTAGTCCTCTGGTTAGTGAATAGCTATGGGCATTCTGCTAGCCCATAAATTGCCAACATGTTGGATGTACAAAACTTGTAAAGAAAGCTTGCCCAAGAAAACCTCTTTCGTTAGTTTCTCCAATTACCATACAACTAGTTATGAAAAATATTTGACAACATTCATTTGTATACATATACTACACTTGAAAAATACTTGATCCTGCTGATAGCAATCGACGCAAAAGCTGCTTGTGTTTTAATAATGTGTAGACAAGAAAGATCTGATGGCGTTGTTTCACACGCTTATGCTCAATTTTCTTATACTGCAGACATATATTTGGTTGGTGGCACTTATGGCTCTACCAATTGCAAGTTTCTTGGGTGGTAGATCTGTGCGTCGTCTTCCAGAAAATTGCAAGCTGAAAATTTGAATGAAAAAGTACAAGAAAAAAGGGTATGGAATTCAATGAAAAAAAGAAAAGGCTGATTATCAGAAGAAAAACTAGTAGTAACAGATTAAGGGAGCTAAATTTAAGTCCAAATAAAATGACAAAAGAAAGAGACAGCCACGATACATCTCTAACCATAATAAATTCTATTAAAAGACTAGCTACGTAGATATAATATTTAAAGTTACTATGATTTAAACTCAGTATGTAGAGTTTTACTACGACTCTACTGGCATTCTACCGATGTTTCTCTAGGATACTCCAACACATAATGCTTTGGATATGCCCATGTTTGTGTTATCACAAAGAAATTAATAGTGATAAGCATTAATCTTTTAGCAAACTTGTATAAAACATATATTTCTTTTCGCACCTCCTCTGTATTTGTTCCTCTTTGGTTTAATAAAGATCCTAGTAACTTGCATGTAAAATTATATTCCTCTCTATCTCATCATTAATTTTATTGACATGTCACTATTTATTCTCGGTGGCACACTGTTTGTTTATGGATGCTCGTGGAGCATTACACATACCATGCAATAAGCAGTTGAATTCTCATAACAATATACTGTTGTGAAATATTGCATTTTCCAGAAATTTCAATTTGGAAATAGCACTTGGGTTGTTGATAGGATGGCTACTAGAGGTCCATTAGGGGAGAGGGAGACGATCGTTCCTCTCCAACGGCTGCAGGTGACGGCCGCGGCGCTGCCAGCCGCGCGTGCGTTGCCACGGCTGGTGGTTGCATTGTGCACCGATTACGCGGTGAGGCTCGTCTCTCTTCCTACTTCCCCTCACCCTCAGTTCAGCCTACTCTCCATCAGAACAGAACACATCAATCTATCGCAATCTATTTTCCCCCTTTTCCTACTCTCATTGGTTCTGCAGAACATCAGCGACTTCCTTGCCTGCATTGTCGGGATCGCCTTTGGGTCCTGCTGCACAGCGCTGGTGCATCATGGTGGCTGCGTCCACTCCTTGGGTGCAAGCACTGCAAGCTGCTCCAAGAGAAGGTGCTGGTATTGGGGAAGAAGAAAGCTAGGAGGTGTGACCGTGTGCAGCTACATTCAGGCTCGATTCCACATCACGGAGTGTCACGAGGTGCAGAAGGGCGTTGTATCTCCTTCCTTGCCGGAGAGACCGCGTCACTAGCGGTGGCAATTGGATTTCTGGGACAGCGGCAATACTATCGTCCCTCGCATTTACTTCAGAACAGCTTTGAGTGCTTGTTCATTTGTGAGTATTCTCTATGAATTCTTTCTTCTCTAATATGCTTCATGCTGAAATGGGTCTGTAGAGATTAATATACAATTGTGGTTGCATATGTGGCCTTAATCTAGTGACTGGTGTGTTCTCTCGTTGTGTTACTAGTTAATATTTTGGTCTGGTAACTACTACAAATTGCTTTACTTTTGTAGTTCAGAACTTGCTCTTGGTACATTACTGCTGAATACTGTTAATAGTATTGTTCTGTACGCACAATCCATTCACATGCATGGTGACACTAATACAGATCTGGCCAACGGTAATGGGACATCTGTGATGGATAATAGTGGCCCATCACAGAAACTAATCTTCGATGGATAGGTATTTTATCCAATTGAGCTTATTCATAGTGGCACGGTCTGTTACAAATAAACTATCATTTGTGATGGATCAAAAGTAACAACCGACTCATCTATTTGTGTTGTAGAAAAGTTTACCAACTGAATTGTTGCCAAAGCAGTTAAGAAGATAGATGCTAACAGATATAGGGATTTCACCCATAGTATCATCTACAGATTGATAGAATTATAACTGATAATAGTACACAATTTACATGTGGGTTTCAAGGAGTTCTACCTAGAGATCGAAATCAAAATATGTTTCACTTCTATAGATCGCCCATGAAGTAACGGACAAGTTAAACGAGCCAATGACATGGTGTTCCAAGACGTAAAAACTAGAGTACTTAATCGGTTTAACCTATACATTGGACGATGGGTTTAAAAATTATTGTCTATACTCTGGTCACTTTGTACTACAAGCTAATATCTTTTCTTCTTGGTTTATGATGTCGAGACTATCCTACCAATAGAGATATAGTTCAAATAACTACGGGTGCACAACTATGATGAAGACAAATCCAATAAGGATTGATGAAAAGAATTAGATTGGTTGAAAGAAACGCATGATATTACAACAATTTAGTTGTTGAAGTACCTCTATGGATTACAATGTTATCACAGTCGAAATGTTTGTGATCAAGCCTTTTTTTGTTGGTGATCTTGTTTAAGAAAGATCTAAAGTACCAAAGATAGATATAAATTGTCTCCAATCTAGGAAAAGTTGTACATTATCGCTGAAGTAACATGCCTAGAGACTTATCAACTCAATCGCGAGGATAGCACCATGTTGGATAACTCGTGGAACATAGAACATCTTTGTCTTTTCTATACTTAAGGATAGTATCTTTTACGTAATTTCATTAATTGGATAGTATCTTTTATATAATTTCATTAATGTAATTTGTTTTCACTCTGACTGACTACGTGAAGTGATGTCTCGCTTGAGTAGCTAGTCAGGGGCTATATGCAATATACTGTAAAGTTTCTTCCTCCAAAATATTTTCAAAGCTTGTTCTGATTGTTTGTGACTAAATTTAAGTAAGGTTATGTACAGAGTAGTGAATCTCTATTTTCCGATACTTTTCATTTGGTATACATGGATGATTGCTTTCTGCTATCCTAAACACCTAGAGCTTGTCCCATCCAATTAAATAACATCAAGCGTAAGCTTGATGGCGTTGACCAGATCATCTTAGGTGGCTTTGGCCTACTTCACTTTGGAATTGAAGAATTTAAGCTGGGATTGCGTCTTGATTTTTTAATCTAAAGAACAAGAGAGCAAATCAAGAAGATACAAATATGGCAGCCAAAATAGGGAATGGTCAGACTAAAGGTTACCTTCAAAATCTCGCTTGAGTGATGCGTTTTTGGCCTTGAGTGCCTTGAGTTCTTCTTAAAGTTCAGCATTGGTGTCAGTCAGGTTGATTATTTTGGAGTCGTAGACAAAGGAAAGAACAGTCAAATACCCAAAGATAAAATTCAAGAAAAGACAAGATTCAAGACAACATACCTCTAATTGATCCTCTGGCATCAAAATTATAGTCCCAAAGCTGCTAGATCTCTACCCACAATCTCAATTCCTTAGCCTTAGACTTAGCGCATTCTTTTTTAAGGTCTTTCCTCACCTTCTCCATCTAGATAAGTTGATGGACAAGTTTCCACAAAGTTTTTGATTTGGCTTGGAATTGATTATAAATTCCCTGCACAAAGAATAGTGTTGGAGAAATGCAAGACAATACTCAAGACAATAAAAACAAAAAGAAGAGTGCTTACATTCATCATGGCAGCTGCCTAGTTTAGTCAGCGCTTCAACATCTCCTTCTTCTCTTCTTCTCCTCGTTAAAGATGCCTTCATCAATATCGTTAGCATTGACCAAGCTTATCTTCAATGGCAACGTACGATCTTCACCCAAGGGCTTCAAAAATGTGGCCCGAGGAATTTCTTCCCCGTCTTCTTTGGTTGCCAGGTAAGGAGGGGTGGAGACAGTCAGAATATCTTGCTTAGGAGGAGTTGGCTCCTATTGTATACTTCCATTGGTATTTTGCACCGAGTCCGGCATGGCATTATCTTTGCTAGGGTACTGTTGTTGGGCTCAAAAGTAGCTTGGCATTCTTCAGTGCGTTTTTCTTCTGATGGCCTAGCTTCACTTCCCAACTATTTGTCTGTCTGACTAACCACTAGTCAAGATGCTAGTTGGATCACTAGTCGAGGGCTACAAAGGCCTATCTGAAGTGCCAAACAAATCATTATTACATGGCTTGCTAAACAAAAGGAAAGAAATACTTAAAATTGTTGCCAAAATACAAGAATTATTACCTAGTTGAAGTCTAAAATTTAAAGCCAACTTTACGCTTTGGAAGGGGTGGTATAGAAAAAGCTAGATTAGTAGCAGTCAGAGCATTGGTTGTCCTCATCCTCTTTGTTGTCCATCTCAATGACCAGTTTCGTTCTCTAGTCCGACTGAGGTTTGCCTCAATGATGGTGGGACCATTCGCTCACCTATAAGGAGCCTAGCCTTATCAGCTGGGAAGATGGGAGATAATATTGGCGTATTACTATATAAGACATGCAACAAAATCAATATGAGAAAATTATTATAACAAACAAAGCAACAAGAAGATGCAAGGGATCAGTACTTCTGCAGGAGGAAGGTTGAGAAAATTGTACGTGTGTAGAGGTCTGTTCTTTTGAGTAGGAATAGACATGTTGCTCGAGAAGACTAGGCATTCTGTGATTTTTTTTCTACCTTAAGGGATTCATGGGCTTCCTTAGTAGGGTCTTCAACACCTGATAACTCAAAAGCTAGGTACACTCGATCCTTGAGAGGTTGCAACCTTGTTTTCACAAAGTGTCGAGTGACCCACACCTCGGTTAGCCTAGCAGGTGAGAGGTCTAGGAAGGCAAAACATTAGAAGCAAGGCTAACATAAGAAGAAAGAGATGGGTTGGGGTTGAAGCGGAACGTTACCCTTTATTCAAAGTTTTCAAAGGAAGCTCAAGATAGCGCTATTTTAACTTAGTACTAGCACCCTTGACTATAGAAGGATTCTGCTTACTAGGTTGAGGCTTAATGAAAAACCAATAGTGAAAGAGATTGAATTAGGGAGGATGCCAAGGAAAGCCTCGTATTGATAGATAAAAAATGTTATATAAAAGATAAAATTAAGGTTTAGATGGATTAGTTCAATCTACTAAAACATAAGAAGGCTACGCAAAAAGCTACAAGTAGAAAGCCCGAACTCTTGATAAAAAGGATTCAAAAACAACAACTTCACCGAAGATTAGGGTTGGAAAAGCCTCACCGCCAGCCGATGATTTCTTTCACCAAAAGGGCACCATCCTTCATCATGTTCTTTAGCCTAGCCTCCATCATCATAGACTTCACCTAGTCCTCAAACAGGATTTGATATTTTCCTACGATGCAGCCATAGTGGATGGAGGATTAGGGAATGAATGTGACTAGTGAAGACGATTCTTGGACCTATAGGCAGAAAGGGTGGCTGTGTGCAGCACCAAATGCAAAGTCGAAGGATGGGCAAGAAAAACCCTAACCCTAATTGCTAGGAGTGATTTGGGTGGTTACGATGAGTGCGAAGAGGATTCTTTTTTGCAAGGAATACAAAGAGCTACGATGGGGAATAAAACTTCTCCACACCGCTTATCAAGTAAAGGGATTTCTATTGGCGTGCCGAGCCTAGGCGTAGGCGTCCTAGGCTTATCTATGAAAAGCCTATGAAAAGTGACAATGAACAGCACGTCTAATAGGTCATAAGCTAGTTCTAGACTAAGTGATGTTTCGGCCAAAACTTAAGATAATTTGTGGCAAGACTAAGTGATGTTTCGGCCAAAGCTTAAGATAATTTATGGCATAGCTTAAATGCTATAAAATAGCTATAAGAGTGTTACAACTTTGTTATCAATATGTTCATAAAAAGAACCAAATAGCTGATCAATAATTAACTTGTGATGCAAATATTATTTGAGAAACACCTGGACTTTAAGCTATGCACATTATTTAATACCAGTGTACCACTTAGGGATAAGCCACTCAGGATTAAAGCACCCAAGCAAAGGCACTCAGGAGGAACATTCATATTTTTTATTATATTTAATACTTTTCTAACTAAGCACAAAGTCAAAGGCTATGCACCTAAATATTTCCTAACTAAACATAGAGTTAGAAATACACATATTTGATGCACTTATTTTTTTTCTTTTATGAAAACATCCATAGCCTCTTTGGGACTTATGAAGGAAACACTCAAAAAGAATTTCGTAAGAAAGGTTAAAATACTCAGCATTGGTTAATAACCATGAGAAAAACTACAATTCAATTGTAAAAAACTCATAAGTATCAGATACTAACATAGCCTACTAGATGGGAGATAGACTAAATGATATAATAGAACGTGGTTACCGTATTACCTTATATTTCAGACAGCATATAGTATCTCAACTGAGTACTGCTGTGTATAGAAGAAGGTTTAGATAGAGTTTGACTCTTATCTTGTGACTCTACCCC
Source organism: Oryza coarctata (assembly GCA_030770085.1). Classification (NCBI taxonomy): domain Eukaryota; kingdom Viridiplantae; phylum Streptophyta; class Magnoliopsida; order Poales; family Poaceae; genus Oryza; species Oryza coarctata. The sequence goes on along the minus strand of CM061476.1, from coordinate 8,819,982 downwards.
TCACCCTTTATAAGTAGTGCAAAAAGCCCACTTAAGGACATAGCAACATAATTAGAGCAATGCATCCTACAAGAAAATCGAACCAATATAAACACTTATCTTCCATCTCTATACTTCAGCTAAACCTATATAAACCTATATCTTCCATCTCCATCATACTTATCCTCCATCATACTTATCTTGTATACTACCATGACTATATTCTTCAGAACATAAAAAAGGGAAGACTCTTGTGAAAACGTAACAATTAGCATCTGACAACGAACCTTACTCTCCGAGCACTACAAAACAAAATAAATCTCAAGTGACAACATCTGACAGTAGTACGACACCAAAATTATCTCCACATCTAAATTTACAGTGTCATCATGCTCTCTGCTGGACTACAATTCTACAAAACGCTCTCCTCTCACCAACACTGATATTCCAAATGTCGAACAATCCAAAAGAGCCATCATAACAGATAAACTCATTTGAAACAATTAGAGGATACTTTTGAACCTAGTGCTAATCTAGAATAAATCAGCATTGAAGTTATACAACAGATAAAAAAGTAATGGGGTTCTGTATACAGTTCAGTAATTGTTTACAGGGCATCAGCATCTCCAACCATGTGACCATCGATAGTCATATCATTTGCATAGTTTCCACCATGATGGTTTCTCCATCCACGGTTGTGTTGCAAGGGTTGTGCCCGTTCATCTGCTTCAGCCACATGACAATAGAGGTGCGTGTCAATAAATAAATTAATGCTCCTCTGCTAATTTTTTAGTGAATGCCAAAGCTACTTTCTGTTAGTGCTCACGGAGAGCACTTACATCACAAATAGAAGTTTTGCTAAGATCAACCACAGTATCTTATTGCGCGTGCCTAGTGTGACAATTTACAGAAGATAGCCAAAATGATTGCTTCCAAATGACTAAACTTGAATGCTTCCATTTGTTCTAAAAGCCAGCCCTAGGCGCTGCATAGGTGCCAGGTATAGCTGTGACGATTAGGCATTAGACAGTGCATTAGGAGGATAACCTGCCTTGCAGGCCTTTGTGCTGCTATTTTAGTGTTCTCACATGTCTAATTTTTATGTAATATGCTTGCTAATTGTTGAAATTCACTAGTCGAGTTGGTCCTAGGTGACACCTAGGCGCTAGGCACTGGATCTGCCAATCCTCTAGCTTATAGCAACTTCTTGAACCATGATTTTCAGGCAATTGTCAATGGTGTATGGTTTCTCTGGTTTAGAAAAAATAGTCAAGTGATTTCTATTGGAAGGGACAGGCAACAAGACTAGTGTTTACCACTTTCACCATCAGATGCCTCAGCAAGCCTTGCAATTGCGTCAATCAAAGATTGTTCATGCTCCTGAGAGAATATCTATTAGTTAAGTTGAAGGGCAGCTAACCAAAATATTTTGCATGTCCATGTTTACCTTGAGCACTTTCTTTGCTTTCTCCATTTCAAGTGGGTCAGGGTGGCTTGCACTGAAAACCCGCTCCACCTAGATAAGTTGATTATCATTATAGAGCAGATAAGACTTGTATAGTCCAAACAAATGGTCAAGGTTTCTTCCGAACTAACCTCCTTTATTAGTGTCTCTGTATGGAGTATTTCTATGCAATCAGAGCTTTTCTTCCCAATACCATTTTGTGTAGATGGAAAGTCTTTCCTTGATGTGTTCTTCGGTGGCCCTCTGCTCCCCCTTCCAGCACCTGACATAGGGCCATTACGGGTGCTTGACTTCTTACCGCCATGAACTGGAGCACCACGGCCTTGCTGAATTATTCCAAGGTCGCCACCTTCCCATCTAATATCTTCAGGCGCCATCTGCACTCAAGGTCAAGAAATAATGAACATAAGAAAAGGAAGCCCCTTGCTTCTTGCTTAAATACATGGGTAACTTTTGTCAAACAGAGAAAGAAATATATATATTGCCTTGCCTATGCTAATGTAGATACCGAAAAACTGGGATCATCTGGTTCACTAGAATTTAACACAAAAGAATTGAATATTGTGCTCTCCAAAAGAAGGAAATTTGCATAACCCTATAACGATAATACAAAATTTTGATTTTGTGTTGAAATACTAAGATTTACAATTACTTGGTGTTGGTATAAAAAGAAAGGGTAAGCTAAGCTCATGGTGCATGAACTTGTTTGGAGGGCACAAATAGGTACACCAACATGCAAAATGCTCTATCCAGTGCAACAATTTACTTAAACTGTTGGAACTAAGGCCAAAAGGAGCCACCCAGGATTAGTGAGCTGATGGGGCGTCGTAAGGATGCCAGCAGTGAGTGAGGACACACTTGTAGTGCATCACTAACTGAATTTGAATCGCGATGGCAAGAAATCAATCTCACTGTATGCTGGAGGATGTGTGCTTTGTCATTGGAGGACCAGCACCATCCTGCTCTGCTAACAAGATCGCAACCCAAGTTGGCATGGCACCATGCTGGATGGAGCAATGGGGGCAGAAGAGACAAGCACAAGGGTTTTTACGCAAAATGACATCTCCAAGCGTCCTACTGGCATAGAAGCCAATATGCCATGCTAGTCAGAATTAAAAAGCCCTAATTTGCCAGTGTTTTGACCCTGGTTTGGACAAAACAAGCAAGTTGCTGCACCAGAACGAGTGCTTCACAACCACCACACAAGTCTTTGCACTGTGAGTGCAGTTAACTCTAAAAACAAACTACCAGAACAGACAATGGTATCTGAAAAGACAATATATTGGACCTTCCAAAGTGCAATCAAAATATTTGTTCATTTATTAACATTCAGCTAAAAACCACATCTTGTTATAAGGAAAATGAACAGGAGATCGTAAGTTGATAATTCCACATGAATGAAAATCCAAGTAGCATCCTTACCTTTTCTTTTATAATTAACAATAGAATAATGTCGCAATATCAGTAAGTATTTAAGTTATACTGTTTACTTCTTTAGGAAATCCACGATTTTTCATTTATGAGGCGCATTAGGTAGAAAACTAAACCTGCCATTACATAGGTACAACAAAGTGTGTCATCACATATAGATAGACTGAAGGAGATTAAGAAGGCACTGAGCAAGGTTTGGAAGAACATATAACAGTCAGCTTCTTGTTCTAACCACTTTAAGGTAAAAAAGAATACATAAAAGAACATAGTTTTTCATGCTAATTATATAACTACATAGATACCAAGCTATAAACGTAAGTTCCCCACTTAAATTTTAAATGTCATGACATGTATGCCATCATTTGTTTTAGCTTTTGCAAAGTTTAGAGCACACGGGTGCATTAGTACAGTACCAACAACAAACTCACAGTATCAGAAGTATCACAATAAAGGGGCATTTACCTCTTTAAAGTCAACCCACTCCCAGGTTTCATCTGCTGTATTTATGTCATAAACCAGTGCATAACGATCCTATGATTAATGAGAACATATATCAGAAGTGCAGGCGCTGCAAAAATAAATGAAATCACATAGGAATAAAACATACCAGCTGTGGATCATAATCAGTTATTGTTGCCTCATAAAAGCTATTATCATCAGGCCACCGAGTCATGACCTTACGTCCGATTAATGGATTTACTGATATTGGTTCAGGAGGAAGACCACCTGACGGGTTCTTATTCATAATTGGTCCCCTGCCACTAGGACCAGCAGAAGACATGGCCTTGACTGCAGTGCCACATGGTATCTTCTGGCCCTTCAAGAAAAATAAAAGTAATAATATGACATTACAACACCAAAATTAGAAAATCTTGGGGTTTGCCTCAGCAGATTTCAACCATCACTTACTGGCTTAGTCTTTTTGCCTTTTGTGCCTGATGGAGCTACTTTTTTTGCTGTCGAAGACAATGGTTGCATTGGTGCAGTTAGTGTCTGTGAATGCACAGCAGGAGATGGTGCAGCTACTGATGCAGAAGGGATGGACTGTGATGTCTTTTGCCTCTTGCGTGCAGAGGTGGTAGGGCTGGGCATGCGATCATGTGAACGCTGAGCATTGTTCACCATATCTGCTTGAAGCCCACCTTTTGATTCTCTCCATTTCCTTGAATAAAAAATTTTGAAGTTAAGAAAACAAAAAAAAGACATTTTTCCATCCAAAATGTATATCTGCCCAATATTATACCTTATTCTTTGAATGATATCATCACCATTCACTCTGTTTAACAACTCCCTGTGCTCTTTGTCAGATACTCTTAGCTCCTTTCTAAGTTCAGTGATAAGACCTTCCTTTTCCTAAAAACAGACATTCAAATTTGTCTTTTGGTCAGCTTTGAGGAAAAAAGAACTGCCAACAATCACGCTAAATGAAGATGAAGAGTGACAGAGTTACATGGTGTGTACCCATGAAATAGCATCAGATTGTGCTTTAAATGCACGAAGAACAGAACAATATGCATCTTGCTCAAGCTGATGAATTTGAGTTTCCATATCTGGCTGTGGCTGAGTTCTATTATATGGAACAGCACTAACAATATCTCTTCCATTACCACTAACACGTCCACTGCCTCTTACACCTCTGTTCTGATATGATGGTGGAAGATCATCATCAGTCCCTGACAAATTATAAATTGCTTAGCACATAATTTCATTTTTTTATTAGACTGGTTTAAGCCAGTTACTGATAGGAGCATGTAGCAATCCAGAAATAATATTAAAAATCATGTGCACACATGATTGAAAAGCGATACCCTAAATACAGTAGAAGTTACAGCTAAGGATGGTTAGAATCCAAAATATCAACTCTACTGTCGTACTTATGTTGATTTTCAAGTCCAACAGCTTAATATTGACATATCCCTAGTTATAGATAATCAGAGGCAGAACTAATCTGGAATGTCATAAAAAGAACTTACAAAATGATACATATAACACATGGTAGTCCACTGATTACCACGAACTGACAATAAAAATTATACTTACTAATTGGAATTGAAAGATAATATGCTCACAAGTTAAGGGTTTAGCTATTTATTTATTAAGTATAATTTTTATATGGCATGACCATTATACTGAAAAAACAAAGATTTAATATGCACATCCATATTACTGAACTGGCAATTATCTTAAGAAAATCATGCTGACATGTTTGTACAAGCTATAGAACATTTGTGATGATCAAGAGCTATTCTCCTCTTGTAAAATTCAATGACAACTAAGAATGGAACCATCCACGCATCAGCTGCTAGCAACACAGAAGATCATATCAGGGTGCAACCATTTCACTCATACTACTACTATTAGGCAGAGCCTGCGGTGTCGCATCAAACATTTCCTTAGAACAAACAATGGCAGCTTTTCTTTGCCGTACTCATCAAATCTTACGAAAAGCTATAATAGAAGCTCCAAAACTAATCTTGACGAAGCATTCAAGTCAGCATTCACTAACAACCCCAAATTTAAGACCTCTCCAGCAAACAAGCTGCTGAAAACGTAAACATATGATGGAAATTTGCCCATAATAACCAACCAAAAACTACCTCCACCAAGATAGTGAACAAGCACTTACAATCTGCAAGAAATGGCGCAAAACCATATAGTAAACAAAATAACAAGCAAAACTGCCTTAAATGCCATGCACCCATGAAAAGTGAGCCAAATTCTCCTATAGTTCCTCCGAAAAGCGTAGACCATCCCCAAGCCAAGCTAGCGAAAAAACCCTAGCTTTGCAAATCCAACACGCTCACCGCTGCTGTCCACGGCGTTGTAATCCATGGCGTGTCACCTGCACCCGGAACACCAAGAAGCTCACGAATCACACGCCCAAATCAACCTCCTCCGCCGCCGCTACCACCACCACCACGACCACTAACGCCACCGTGACTTGCCGCCCCTCCTCCACTGAGCCACCGTGACTTGTCCCCCCACCCAGATCCAACCTCCCCCGGACAGGACTGGACCAGCCCAGCCCCCTCCTCCCGCCCCGCGCGGGTGGAGCCGCTGCTCCGAGCGGCCCGCGGCGGATCCCGGCGAGATTTGGCGTGCGGATTCGGGAGGCGGTGGGAGCTTGGAGGGGAGGGGAGGGACGAGCATGGGTGAGACGCGCGTGCGTGCGGACAAGCGGCAGGGGCAAGGGGCAAAATTATTGGAGGGGCAAAAAGGTAATTCATCGGACGCCAAGGGGATTATATAGACGACAGGTTTCAGGTCCGGACCGGCCGGTGCGGTGCCGGTGTCACGCGTGGCTCGGCTGGTTTGTCGCCTCGCCTGTAGTACCGTTGGAGTTACTGACCGAGTAGGACCCAGCAAGTAGTCTCTAAAAATATACCCCTACATTGTTCTCTGTTATAAAATATAAATATTTCTAAATTATTTATCAAACTTTATTACCCTTAAAAATGAGAAATGAAGTGTGTGAGAAAAGGAAACGAGTAAGATATGTACAAATTTAAATGAAAAATAATTGATGGGATGATAATACTATCAATTATATTAAACAACCTTATGATGAGATTTGAATCTCTTATATTTTTTAACAGAAACAGTAAAATATAGCTACCTATATACCTATCAATTCCAGACATATCAAAGTCATATCGTCTCGTGAGAACCTTATGTCGGTTCGTTTGTGCTAAATGATTGAATGGTTTGTCATAATTATTTGAAGCAGCAAACAAATAGAATAATTACTTTAAATTTTAAAATAAACTTGAAATAGTTTTATAATATTTTTTATAAGAAATTTATATATAGAAAGACTTGGTTTGAAAATCGCATTGGTTATATGGTTTAATAAGCGTGTCACTATTCTATCTGGGAAAATGAGCATGGCTAATAACCTAAAAACTAGAGTTTGGTTGATTAGTTGCTCAAGTTAGAGTATATTACTCTCTCTGTTCATATCAATATAATAATAAAATACAAGAATATCACTTACTTTTGTACTCTATATACTTTTATAAACTCTAATATATTTATCATCTATTTTAATAAACTCCAATGCATTTGTCCTTTGTTTTTTTATAAACTTCAAAACAATAATTGTCTAAAAGATTAATTACAGGATAAACAAGACACGAGAAAAATAAACTTATAGGATAGACAGAATAGAATAGCAGCTATAAACCAGCTATAATGATATATAGACTAGAGACACAATAAAAAATAAGTAATATTAGTTTTACATAGATGTATTAAATATATAAGTGAGAGAGGAGAAAAAAATAAAAACATCCTTGTAGCTAATGTATTATATATACATATATATATAATAAATATATTAAGGATATATATTTTTTGCATAGATATATATGTTAGCTCTAATATTAATTTTAGGTGTACTTATTTATAATTAACAGTTAGCTCTACTATAAAAATTGCTCATAGCTGATAAAGTTTGCGAACAAGAAGCATCGTTAGAGATAAAAAGAGGTAGACAACATTAGAAAGAATTGATGAGCTCTTCCAAATGAAGGGTGTGTCATATGCCATCTGCCTCTCACATATATCGGCAGCAAAACATGCTCTATATAGGGTCAAGGTGTATACTCTAAGCTAATCCCTAACCAGCACTCTTGTTCTTAACACATGCTATACCGAGATATATGACGCATTATAGTCTTAGTATAGTAGCCTAGAATGCATACAATTTTAAAGGGAAACAAAAGAATTCCAATTACCTGGATACATAGTTGTCCAATTAATTACATTCCCTAACACATTTTTTTATTCTTAAAATAGATACATAGCATATAGTAATTAATGTATAAAAATATTCATTATAAAACAAGCTTACAAAAGAGGGCATAATTAATCGTAATCAAACACTACACTAGTAAAGGCCGAATAAACCTATTAATTATATTCCCTACACCAAATAAACATACCCTTCTAGTTTTAAATAATTGTCGCTATAGTATCATTATCAAAATTTTGTAGTTATATTTAAGATGCGACAAACACTTCATTAATACAATATATTTTTAATTTTAAGTATTTATAAATTTTATTAAAAAGACAACTAATATTAATGTCTAATTAGATTTGGATAGAGATGAATTGTGTATTATTCTCTCCGTCCTAAATCAACTTATCTTTTTTCTATCATATATATCAATATAAAATTAAAAAACTATAAAGCTCTTCACTTTTTTAAACTTCCAAGTGTTTGTCCCCACTTTTTTTTTAACTCTAATGTGTTTATCTCCTATTTTTTAAAACTTCATTGATTACTCTAAACATAAACATAAATGCTAAATGTAAAAATAAAAGTGAAGTCCGAGGGATCATGGAGTAATACACGTGTCAACTTCCCATTTTTAGTCATTTTCCGCTTTGGTCTTGTCACTAAAATGTGGGGAACACGATAAGCAAACCATATAAAAATTTTGAAAAACTAATTTTGAAGATAATAGAATATATATCTCTCCGCCCCACTATTAGATAAGTTTATTGTTTTAGGCTCGATCTGGTACAGTGACTGATCGATTTAAAAACTGGATAGATGTTTAAGTAGATAAGGAGTAGTGATGACGTGCCTTTTTGCTATCTGTGGTAAAATTTAGACAGCGTCCCTATCTATGAGTGCATCGGCCGACGTGGTACCATTATACAGAACTACTCTATTTATCTTTAAAAAATAATCACTTTAAATTTAAAACTTATTTTAAAATAAATGACTACTTCACGCTACTATTTCTTTCACATATCACCTCTCCTTTAAATTTTTATCCAACTTATCTTTATCTATCTGCTACTCATAAACATTTCTAATTTAATAGGGCATCTTAGTTCTTTTATCTCTTATAATTTGTTTTCTTATAAAATGAATCATGTGTTTCTTGAAAAATATCTATGGTACTTATATCCCAGTATAAAACAACTATGTTGCTTCCGGATAAGGATATGGTAATTAAGCAGTTACATTAGCATCACATGATGACAAATCGGCATGCCTATCACCGTAGCACTGCTTACTGTAGCAAAACTATTTTGTAAGTTTTGTAGCAACGAATCTAGGTCATCAAATCAAAATATGTACAGAGCAGATTAATTTGTTAGAGGACTTGAGGTATAGTTATAGATCTAGTATCAACTGCACGTAAATGATATTATATTAATAGGTCTGTCACATGTTTAATATATAAAATTGACATCACGTCAAGTAACCTTGGAAACAAACCAAAAACACAACCGCCATGAAAAATATTCCCGACAATTTCACATGTTCAACATTCGCTTTTCTATAGTGACTTGCCTAGCAAACTTCTTGACCAGGTGATTCTATCATCTTGGGATGAACAGTCCTACCCTTCGTATTAGCATAAACCGCATTAGCGTCGAGGGATTGCACCCAGGAGGATTGCAATTCGGATCCCAGATGATAAGTCCCGATTTTTTTACATATAACCACATGCAACTTGTAATTACAAATCTGAACACGGAAAACCAACATTTAAGATGCTCACATACAGTAGTGGTTTATCTAAGCAGATGTCTAACAAACTAACGTGCCACTAAATCATGTACGTATAGCCCAACAGTTCACCTCCAATTGGACAGATGCATCCGTTACGAGAGACACAAAATAGGGCAAACCTGTCGCCCTACCGATAAGCTGAAATTTTTATCGTCCTTCATGGTTCTCTTGCGTCGTTCTCTGCCCTTGACTTTAGATGTTGCCTTCCGTTTGGAAAATTGAAATTGCGTAGGCCGTGGTATTTCTCTACAGTTCAAATCTAATTCATCCACTAGTAAATCATAATATGTGCTAAAAATCTTCATTTGTTTTGCAAAGCAATGGTGCATCGGCTTCACAAGAAGAAGAAAAACAAGTGTGTTGCACTACTCATTTTTCAGACTAGCGATGCATGTTAATATTGATCAGTTGCTTTGTGCATGCTAGTTTGATTAGTGCCATGCGCTAAGAATATATATACCCCCTCTATTCCTTTTTAAATGACGTTGGTTACTTTAAAAATAGCTAAGCAAAGTCATTTATATAAAAAACAGAGGTAGTATGAATTTCGGATGGTGGCCACGCTTACAATCCATGTCTTGTTATTTCTAGAACCTATGGTATGAAGGCTCCAAAGCATTTGTATTTGCAAATTAATAATGCCCCTAATTTTTAAGGCAAAGAAAAAGAATTGACCTTTCTAGTTTTGTTGTGTTTGACATACTTATGAGTTTGTTTGGAGCCTGCAAGTATGGTTTAATTTATTTTTTTCATTCCATTGTATTTTTTTGCAGAGAATTTTACAAGTCATTGTAGCATATGTATTTCTTAGTGTAATCTGAACATTGCAAGCTAAGGGCCGACAGAAGTGAGTTGAGGCTGCTAGGCCGCGCTGTGATGTGCACGTAATTGTTAGCAACAAAAAGTCCATTAAGCTCTCAGAATGACAGCCCATTTATTTCGTTGGGTATCAGGTCAACAGGACTGACGTGGTCATGTGGGCATGTTGATTAGAAATAAAATTCCGAACATTGAGTGCTCGGATTTAGAAATACAGGGTTGCATGTGTTTTGATGAAAAAAATATCGGGATAAGTCATCTATTTTGAGCGGGTGATAACTTGTTTGGGTGCTGTGTTCGTAGTTCTTTTGCCTGGTACCCCTCATTCCTACTGTAAATTTTCCAACTTGCGTCACTCGTGTGCCAAGGGATACAAAACACGCCAACACTAATGTCTCCAAGTAAAAGGACATGAAACTATACGATGCTCTTTTGCATATACATGTCTATCTAGCTATACGTGCTCATAGATGAAAAAACGTTATTGGTATTATATAAGGAAAAAGATATATTAGAGGTGAAGTAGATGTGACTGTGATAGAGCATAATAGAGTACCCACTGCAATTTGGGAGTAGAATAGTAAGATAGGTGTATGACACAATCTGCCACCCAACACTTCACCACCAACTTGTAAATTTTGACATGTAGGATGAACTTGGCAGTTAAAAATCTCTAATTAACTCTAAAGTCTAAATATTAAAATAGATTTTCTTTGCAATGTGCCGATGTTATTTTTAAATTTCGTAACAACGTATGGGTATTTTGCTACTGTGTTAAATGTTTGATACTATATTGGTGTACAGAATACTACATTCATGCATATTCCGATTAATACACAATCAAGAAAATGCAAGCTAAAAGTTGACTTATTACTCCAAGAGTGCGTATATATTGGTGTAGTTAATATGTGCGACGATCAATTTGTACTGAAAAACATTCATGCATGTTGTGATTAACATACCAGTTTGGATTGGCTAGATTGACATCAGTCGTAACCAACAAGTAGCGTTTCCTATATGTGTATTGAGGGAATCGGGACTATTCCCTTGAAGGAAAACGACACGTCTGATCATCGCGCTCAGGAGAGCAACATATGTGAGCGAGTGCTAAGGATTCGTTCCTTTCTGTTTTATCCTGCTTGAGCGTGTGTGGGCCGAGTCCATTGCGCGTCTCTTGTTTGGTGGCCAGAGATCAACCAACAACTACATGCCAACCTTACGTGTAGTCCAATTTTGTACTTAATAATCTACATTTAGCACTTACGAAACCATTCACTTTTTATGTGTGACAGAAAAAAACCCTTCACTTTATATGTTTTTAAAGGTGCATGCAGCATTTATTTACTTTTCATAGCATAAGCTTTGGCCTCATTTAGATTTAAAAAGGACGGATATATAGGAGAACAGTTGACATCTTTTACTTTTAACATTTATTATCTTCAGTGCCGACCCTGGGGCAGGATAAGCAGTGCGACCACCCTGCCCCCAGCGTGATGAGGGCCCCCGCTAGCCATGCATCTTACGCATACGTATATCTCCAGCTCTACCTCTGCACAATGTACAAAATACTACGTGTCAACCTGCCAACAGTTTAGAGAAAAAGGCCAGATCCGAACCCCTAGTCCACAACTGCATTCCGGGGCTGGATCATTTATTCAACATCTCACTCCTTTTCTCCTCTTTCTCTCTCTAATGATTTTAATATTAGCACTACTAACTACTAAATAAAGGGATCGCTGATTAATATTGACTATTAATCGTGAACGATGCGTTGCACGTACCGGAAAATATTAATTAAAATCATTCTAATAAAAAGATGGTTTTATCAAATGATCCCAAATATAAAATTTGAAAGTGTAGAAAAAAATCTGAAAAGACCGAAATAGAATTGGTTAGTATATAGAGGCTGCTTACACAACTATTGCATAAGTTACAAAACCATTCAAATTTCAGACCTCTCTGTGAAATTACATTTGTATAAATTGTGGTGTGTTCAATACAACTTAAACTTGTCCACCATCTCCATCCTTATAACCAACTATTTGGATCAAGCACAGCGAGCAGCTTCGCCTCTCCAGCCTGTAAAGTTTGACAGATTGTGATGATACCTATGAAGGAGTTTTGTAGAGGATACGATGTGCCCCTTTTCTGTGCTAAGAAACCAAATAGGCTGTTTATTTAAAAGAAAAACAAATTGACAGGAACTTTGAGATGCATAAAAAATTCCTGTATTTTTTTCATTCTTCAAATAAATCAAACGGAGACTTTTGAGATCCCCTTGAGAGACGTGAGAAATAGAAAAAGAAACAAAAGTACCTAATAGATAATCAGAGAGATGAAACAAGAGTAGAAGACTACAAAATAGCTCAAGAGACCAGGTAACAAGTATAAAATAAAAAGAGAGTAGAGGAGATACCGATTCTTGAAGTTTGAAACTATCCGTTACTATTCCTATTAGAGCCGAGTCTCCTTCAACCGCTCTCCATTCCAAGCAATAACCTTTGATGAAGTTCTAATCTTCATGCTGACAAGTTTATGTCACAAGTGAACTTCATGGTCTAAGCTCGAATGGTACACAACTTCTCTTAATCGATCAAGTTCTACCAAGTGACAATCAAGATGAAACTCGGCTTCCACTTAATTTACCTCTTTTTCTACGAAGATAAGGTAGGGCCTTCACAATATTCTCCTTTGTACACCACACACAACTTGGTTGCTTGTAGGTTTCTCTATTACAATTTACTAAGTTTACTCATTTGAAGCACACACACTCTACACCACTCCTAATTTCACTCACTAGTAGCACACAAGCTCTAGTACACTCTTAAGATAGTTAAAGATTAATTACCCTTTTACACTTTGCACTAAGCAAACTCTTAAGCCTAAAACTCTTTTCAAAAGATTTTCAATAAGCTTTTGAGCCTCTTGAACTATTACTTGGGTTGCTTAGGTTGAAGAGTGTCCAAACAACTCCATAGCATTGTCCATTTATAGCCTCAATTTTTTCAATTAGTCATTTGTAGTCATTTGCAAAAGTCTATCAGAAATGCACTAGATCAGACAGTTCAACACCGTGCTAGACTTTTTGACCCTATGAAACTTTTGCAATAGTCACTGACAACTAGCTATTGAGCCATAAAGAGTGGACTATCTCGTACTGATGTCAGATTGTTTAACCATGTCTTGGTTGGACTATCTGGTCTTTACTATCTAGTTCTTCTTCATCATCTGACTGCATAATTATTCGGTCGCTCCAAGTCTTGGTCATACAGTCCGGTACCACACCAAACTATCTAGCTTGAAATTGTCCGATCTCCATCAGATGATCCACTCCCTCCCCAGTCGTGGGATTTTTTGGCGGCGAGCACGCTTCTTGGCACGCCCGGTGGGACTAGAAGACCTTTTTCATCAGTTGAAAGTTCTTCGATCAACGGTGCTCAAATGGAGGGTAAAGAAATCAACGCAGACAATATAATCCCAGTAACGATGAAGGATTTAACTGAGGAACAGAGATACCAAGTGGAGCAGAACACAGCTAATTTTTAAAAGCTCTGTCTGGAGTCCTTCAGTATGACTCGACAAGGGCCAATTCAAAAGTCCAAAATGCCAAAGCCAGTTTTGGAAGGAGAATCGAGCCGATCGCCGCCCATCAGTCCTCAAAAGCCACTATAGGAGATAGTTGACGAAGCTGTTCACCATGCGCTTATTAACCAATCGGGTGTACTGGTGAATACTTTGCACAACTTAATGAAGAAAACTGTGGATGGATCTATTGTTAAGGAACCTGATCAAGGGCCGGTATATTTGCCGATGAAAACAAGACAACCACAAGTTACTTACGGATCCAGAAGGGATATATCGGCAAATATGTTTCCGCCAGTGCAAGAGTGGATTGGGGGGCAACATGAAGACATGATGCCAGGGTATCATCGGACGGCCTATTACGGGGGATATAAACAAGAATATCCTGGTAATAACTATCAAGGAGATCATTATGGATCATGTCAGATACTAACTTCGATCCCACAGTACCAAAAGGAGAATCTAAAGGAAGAAGATTGGACTGCCAGGATTGCGAAAGTTGTAAGGGAGCAATTCAGTATCAAGCCTAAAGAACAAACTTTCATGTATCGACACCCTTACCCAGAGTGGTTCGACAGAATTCTACTGCCGCACCGATTCAAAATTCCAGATTTCTCCAAGTTCTCAGGGCAAGATAATGTATCTAGATGGAACATATTAGCCGATTCCTGGCTCAATGCGGGGAGGCATCGGCTGATGAAGCTCTGAGGGTCCGATTGTTTCCATTGTCTTTATCTGGACTAGCCTTTTCTTGGTTTTCTTCGTTATCTCTAAATTCAATTAGGGGATAGGCTGATTTAGAGAAACAGTTTCATAAGTATTTCTTTGCCGGACTTCAAGAGTTGAGATTATCAGACTTAACATCGGTTAGACAAAGGCACGATGAATCCGTCCTGAAATTTATCCAACATTTTTGAGACATCAGAAGTCGATGCTACAGTCTCATTTTAAGTAATGGACAACTAGCCGATTTGGCTTTCCAAGGATTGTTGGTTCTGATTCGGGAGCGTTTCTCTTCACAAGAATTCGAAAGTTTGTCTCATCTACTCTAGAGAGTATCGGCTCATGAAAGTCGATTTGCAAGTGCCAAGAAAGAAAGGTTTCATCGGAAAGCCGATCAGCTACAGGTATACGCATCGGACTCGGATGATGAGGGATCTGATGTGGAGGTGGGACTGGCAGAATGGACCAGGAATAAAAAACTCGTATCATGTCCATGGATCAAGAAAGCAAATGAAGAAGAAAGATATGATTTTGATGTTAACAAAGCTGACAAGATATTTGATCTTCTCCTCCAAGAGAAGCAGATCCAGTTGCCACCGAATCATGTAATCCCGGCTGCTGAAGAACTTAGAAAAAAGAAGTATTGCAAGTGGCACAATTCAATATCTCATCATACCAATGAGTGCAAGGTCTTCCAATAATAGTTACAATCGGCTATCGAATAGGGGAGGATCAAGTTCGAGGACAAAAGGCCGATGAAGGTTGACGGGCATCCTTTCCCGGTGAATATGGTGATTGCAGGAACCTCAGGAGATCGGTCCGACGAAAAAAGGCGTTGGAAGAGGTCAAAGGTTACTTCATTGGATTTAATCAAAAAATATTCCAGACTGTAGGATGAAGAAAGACGAGCTACAACACAACAAGAAAGGTATAATCCACACTGGGGTTGTCCCTTTTTTTAGTACTGTTGGGATCAAAACATGAGGTTGCTGTCAATCGAGGACTGTCCTGAATGCAATAAACCAGGATTTTGGTACTGTGACCAGAGTCGAACGTTGTATGATCGGCCTTCCATCACTAGGGCATCGTCACATAGCCGATTGGGGTCGATCAACAAAGGGCATGGTCAAAAGACAGTTAAGAACCAGGAGTTAAACAAAGGGTTATACTCCATGAAGGATTAGTGGTGTCCATTCGGGATTTTTACAAAAAATCAGAAGAGGAGGGCATAACGGTTGTGACATAGAGAGCAGCATAAAAGACAACGGCAGGACCATGAAGAAGCCGATCGGAACCAGAAAATTAAAAAAGTATGGAAAGTAAAGCAAAAAGAGGAATAGGCTGGTACATCGGTTCAGGCTAACATGGTATTCTTTTTGCCAATGGAATATAAAGCATATGTATCGGATGAAGAAAGTCAAGGAGAGGATTTTGCCCAATTAATATTGGAACCGAGTCAAGCCATATTTGACAAACCAGAAGAATCCAAACATTGGCACCTAAAGCCATTGTATATCAACGGATATGTCGATGGTAAGCCGATGGCAAACATGCTAGTTGATGGAGGCGCAGCCGTCAATTTGATGCCGTATTCTACATACCGCAAATTGGGTAAGACGGCTGGAGACTTAGTCAAGACAAATATAGTGTTGAAAGACTTCGGAGGTAATCCATCAGAAATCAAAGGAGTACTGAATGTGGAGCTAACGGTTGGAAGTAAGACATTGCCAGCACATTTTTTGTCATCGATGGTAAGGGGTCATATAGCCTACTCCTTGGCAGGGATTGAATTCATGCCAACTGTTGTATTCCTTCAACAATGCATCAAAGCCTCATACAATGGCAAGGAGACAGAGTTGAAGTGATCACGGCCGATCAGTCGACTAGCATGGCAACAACTGATGTGCCATTCTGGGAAGCTGATGGATTCAACTGCCTATCCGGACAAACATGGGTGGGAAATTTCCTGGAGGTGACTGATAAAGGAATAAAGCCGATTCAGCAAGTCGGCAAGGATCCATTGTTTCCATGGGAACTTTAGAAAACTTTGAAGGGAAGTTAGAGCAAGGTTTTACGTCGGCCGATGAGTTTGAACAAATAGACATAGGACCAGGAGACAGGTCGAGGCCGACGTACATTAGTAAAAATCTATGTGTTGAATTCTGAGAAAAGCTGATAAATTTATTAAAGGAATTCTGGGAATGCTTTGCTTGGGACTACCATGAGATGCCTGGATTAAGCCGATCGATTGTGGAACATCGGCTTCCTATCAGACCGGGATATCGACCATTTAGGCAGCCACAGAGGAGATTCAAAGCAGAATGGCACGATAAAATCAAGGCGGAGATCACGAAGTTATACGATGCAAATTTCATCAGACCATGCTGATATGCTGAATGGGTATCCAATATTGTCCCAGTGAAAAAGAAAAATGGAAAGTTAAGAATATGCATTGACTTTCGGGATTTGAACAAGGCAACCCCTAAAGACGAATACCCGATGCCAATGGCAGATTTATTAATTGACGCTGCATCTGGTCACAAGATTGTTAGCTTCATGAATGGAAATGCAGGCTACAATCAAATTTTCATGGCCGAAGAAGATATCCACAAGACTGCATTTAGGTGTCCTGGAGCTATTGGTTTATATGAGTGGGTAGTCATGACTTTCGGATTGAAGAATGTTGGTGCTACCTATCGAAGAGCCATGAACTACATGTTCCATGATCTTATCGGACAGTTGGTGGAGATATACATTGATGACGTGGTGGTGAAATCCAAAAGTATTGAAGAACATATAGCCGATCTATGAAAAGTGCTTGAGAGGACGAAGAAATACGGACTTAAAATGAATCCTCACAAGTGTGCTTTTGGCATATCGGCTGTATAATTTTTGGGTTTCATGGTGAATGAGAGAGGAATTGAAGTCAGTCAACGAAGCATCAGGGCCATCCAGACCACCGAGCCACCCAGCAACAAACTACAGCTGCAGTCCTTGATCGGCAAACTCAATTTCATAAGGAGATTTATTTCGAACTTATCAGGAAGAATTGAGTCGTTCACTCCTTTATTAAGGTTACGAGCCGATCAAGAGTTTGTGTGAGGTGATGACCAACAAAAAGCCTTTGATCATATCAAGGAATACTTGAATTCTTCACCAGTGCTGATTCCACCGCAAAAGGGAATACCATTCAAAGTATATTTGTCAGCTGATGAGAAGTCAATCGGATCAATGCTTGTACAAGAGTTTGAGTCAAAAGAAAGAGTAGTATTTTACTTAAGCTGACGACTTCTGGATGCTGAGCTAGGTATCCTGCTGTGGAAAAGTTATGCCTATGTTTTTATTTCTCATGTACAAAATTAAGGCATTATCTTCTATCGGCTGAGTGTACAGTACTTTGCAAAGCCGATGTGTTCAAATACATGCTATCGGCTCTAGTCTTGAGGGGGTGGGTTGGTAAATAGATATTCACTCTGATGGAGTTCGATCTGAGGTATGAATCGGCTAAGGCAGGCAAGGGACAAGCGGCAGCTGATTTTATTGTACAGCATAGAGGAGTCCAAGAGAATTATGTGGAGCCGATCCCGTGGATGTTATTCTTTGATGGATCGGTTTGCAAACATGGATCTGGTATCTTTTTGGTGATTATTTCACCTCGGGGGGCAAGTTTCGAGTTTGCCTTCACAATCAAACCGTATAGTACAAATAACCAAGCAGAATATGAGGCAGTACTCAAGGGACTTCAGCTGCTGAGAGAGATTGGAGCCGATACGATAGAGGTCATTGGGGATTCTTTGTTGGTAATCAAACAATTATCTGGGAAATATGAATGCAAGGATGAAATTCTGAAGTCATACTATGAAAAATGTCAACAGTTGTTAAAGTATTTCAAGATAGTGACATTGGATGATATTCCTAGAGAGCAAAACATGGAGGCCAATGATCTTGCTCAGACTGTTTCAGGGTATCGGCTGAATAGTAGAGTGGAAGTTGAGATAGCCGATATCGAGAGTCGTATGGAACCCGATGATTGGAGATGGGAGATCGTTCAGTATTTGCAGAATCCATCAAGATCGGTTTCCAGGAAGCTTCGGTACAAGGCTATTAAGTACATTCTATTTGATGAAGAGTTGTATTATCGATCAGTCGATGGAGTGCTCTTGAGATGTTTGGGTGCTGAAGAAGCCGCGTTGGTGATGAGCGAGGTGCATGAAGGCATCTGTGGAGCCCATCAATCGGCTCATAACATGAGATGGATGATGAGGAGGGCTGGATACTTTTGGCTGAGTATGCTGGAGGATTGTTTTAAATACTACAAGGGCTGCCAAGATTGTCAGAAGTTTGGGAATGTGCAACGAGCTCCAGCGTCGATTATGAATCCGATAGTCAAGCCATGTCCGTTTAGAGGTTGGGGAATTGACATGATCGGCCAGATTTATCCTTCATCTAGTAAAGGGCATAAGTTCGTATTGGCAGCAACATACTACTTTACAAAGTGGGTAGAAGCTATTCTCTTGAAGAAGGTTACTTCTAGGGACGCGATTGAATTCATCAAGGGACATATCATACATCGATTTGGAATTCCACAGACAATTACCACTGATCAGGGTTCTATCTTTATGTCAGAAGAGTTTCAAGGGTTTGCTGCCAATATGTGGATTAAGTTGCTAAATTCGTCACCATATTATGCTCAAGCTAATGGATAGGCGAAAGCTTCTAACAAGAGTTTAATAAAATTGATCAAGCGTATGATTGATGAACTACCACGGAGGTGGCATGTCACTTTGAACGATGCGTTGTGGGCCTATCGGATGACGTGTCATGGATCTACCCAGGTGCCACCATATCAGTTGGTATACGGTCATGAAGCAGTTCTTCCGTGGGAAGTTAACATCGGCTCCAGGAGGGTGTCTTTACAGGATCAGTTGACAGCTAATGATTATTACACGTTGATGACCAATGAGCTTGATGATTTGACTCAAAGTCGGTTATAAGCATTTAAGAAGATCAAGAAAAACAAGGCTAAGGTCGCTAGGCATTGTAACAAAAAAGTAACGACCAAATCCTTTTCTGAAGGGGATCTCATTTGGAAGTTAATTTTGCCAATTGGATCTAGGGATAATAAGTTTGGAAAATGGTCATCGAATTGGGAAGGACCTTATCGGATCAATCGGTGTGTGCCTGGCAATGCTTATATATTGAAAAGTCTTGAAGGAGAGAAGTTTACCAAAGTGTTTAATGGCAAATATTTGAAAAAGTATTATCCTAGCGTGTGGGTAGGCACCTAAATCGGCTGAGCATAGCCGATTCAAGACAGATAAGGTTTGAGAGGTAGTACCAGCTAACGGTATCATCCGTGTGATCGGCTGGGGCGTAACCGATGGACAATGTACGAAAGCCAATATAGTTTATATCGGTTACACATAGGCGATATCGTGAAGATATCGCCTTTAGAAAATATATTTACACAACTTTTGTTGATCAAGCTGATTGAAGTTTACTGCAAAAGTTAATGTTCAAGATGACATCTGGATTTCTCCGAGGCTAAAGTTTTACAAGAATTTCTTAATAGCCTTAATCGCGCACAGACGGATTTGATCTATATCATTGATAGCGCGGATGTCATCCTCGTCTAATCCGGGGATAGTTTTCAAGTTCTTGTGCCGGTGAACTGCTAGCCGCACTTTATCTGCTACCTTGGTCTCTTGATTTTGGATCGATTTTGGTAGGCCGATGAGATGGGACTCGGTGGAATTGATGTCTTCACGAACCTTATCGAGTTCCGCCATTAAATTGGCTTCTCGTTTCTTCAAGAGGCCAAGCTTGGTGCTGACGTGTTGAAAGTCAGCTGACATTTCATCAAGTTTCTTCTTTTCATCAAGGGCAGCCAGCCGATCGTTGTGAGCCAGGTGGCTTTGCTCAGCGCGATCGGCTATGCGTCGTCTTGATGCAGTCAGCTGGGTCCTTTGGAATTCCAAGTAAGCAGCAGGCGTGAGTGCATCCGACAGTTCCGCAGGTAGGAGGTGTTGAATTTCTGCAAGTCTTCCTCAGATCGACCCGTAATCTTCCACCAGTGAGTCAATCGGAACCTCCAGTCGATGTATAATATCTGACAACTGATCACGTGCATCGGCTGGCAAAAATGGTTCGATCGCTGCGCTGGTGGCTGAGTCTTCCTCTGCTTCCAGGTATTTGCCAATGTCGAAGGAGAACAGATCGGCTAATGACTGCATAACAACATTAGCAATCATAGAGATCATAAGTCAAGAAAAATGACATGTATGATGGACGTACCTGAGAGATAGTGGGAGCAGTTCTTGCGTGGGTATCAGCTTGATGTGGGGCAGTGTGAGTAGATGCCAAAACTTCAGAGGATACCATCGGCTCAGCCCTAGTAACAGGGTCCGACGTTTGGACTTCAGGAGTCGATGGTTCAGGCTGCAAAGCAGAGGTGTCAGGATAAAACAAAGGCAATAAAGAACTGATGCTGACACCTACCAGCGGAGATGCGGGAGGAGTTAAAATTACCTCAGGAGAAGGGCTTCGCGAAGCAGATGCAATGATGACAACATCGGCATCGGGTTTCCATCTCTTAGAAACCGATCGAGCAGCCGGTTTCTTGCGCTTTGACCCTGACACCTGCGACACTCGGAGGAGAGCCGATGGAGGTGGACCGCTCTGCCTAAGGAGGGATCTGGCCGATGGAGGTTGATAGATAATCGGCCGACCACTTGCGCTGGTCGAAGGTGCGTCTTTGTCGCCAGCCTGTGGAATCACGGGAGTCAAGATACAATTGAAATTCAATACGATGAAGACATGATACTGAGAGAAGGATTACCTCTTCATCGGATTCCACGTAGTCGGGATTGAGGCGAAGGCAATAATGTTCAGCCGATAGACTATATAAGTGCCTTCCCCATTTTGACCACCATCGAGCAAAAATTTTGGTATTGAATATGTAGGGCTCGAAGGTGGAGATAGTCCCTAAGGACAAGTTCGATGTCATCAAACTAAGTCGGTCATACTCTAAACCGCTTTTCACTTCTTCGCGCGCTCGGAGCTTGCCGATAAGGAACAAGCCGATGGGGAGTTGGCCAAAGCCCAACTGACGAGCACTAACCGAACGATGGTAGAACTCATATGATGGATATTGGGATCGGCCCATTGAAAATCCGATCGGCAGAAGACAAGGAGTTATGGAGGATAAAAAGATGGTCTTCGATTCTTCATCGGCTAAGGCATTCATCGGATGAAACCTGGAAGGCATTTCAAAGGACGAGTCATCCTCGTACGTGAACCAGATGGTGACCTCTTTGGTAAAGCCATAGTAGAAACACTTGAACCATCGGCTGAGTTCGAGGAGGGTCATTTTGCTTCCAGGAAGAGCCGATGAAGCTTCACCCAGTGAAATGCATCGGCGTCGGTTGGCCTCGTTTTCTTCTGGATAATCAGTCGGGAATATCATGGAAGAGAAGGGGGCCTGGCAATGAATTTGGAGGTGTAGACGTTCAGCCAAAGTTGTATAAACCACCAGGGTGCACCGATATGTCCGACTGGATGGCCTGTTGATAGTTTGGTCGCAACTTGATGGAGCAGATGATAAGTTGCTCTGAGAAGATAATGCCCTAGGGGAATTTGGCGGTGATCGGCCAGGAGCTCTGCCAAATATTGCATGTTCGTTGTTGGACCGAGTGTCGAACCACCAAAGAAGAATCGTTCCAGCCAAAGATTCAAGAACACTACATGTTCACGTCCATCGACTGGGCCAGAGGAATTGTTATGCAAGGAAAAATGTACTTAGTCCAACCTCTGACATTCTTGGTATTTAGTCGATGCTTAGGTTTGAATCTGAGGCTAAAAAGGTTTATGTAGTGTATGGTGTTGAGGCAGGTCAACATAGTAACATTCATTAAGGTGGGGATCATCGGCCCATGCCCGAACATGAAGGCATTCAAGATGTCCGACCAGAAGTAAGAAGCCGATGCAAGTAGAGGTTCGTTCCTTTCCATATCGGCTAAGGAAAGGTTAATGCAATGGTCTATTTCTAGATCCTCCCATGAAGTCTTTTTGGAGGCAGAAACCCTAAGGTACCAGTTCTTCCATTCAGGGAGTTTGCTAGGCTAGGATCTGAAGCTGTGAGCCCAATCGGTGATGGCCATGGTTGAGTTCTTCAATGGGATCATTTCTGTTTCGGAGTTGATGAAATCAGTCGGATCCTTGTTACCCATAGGGCCAAGAAAGAAGTGACCGGGGCGGTCAGAGATTGGAATAGTGATATGGCTCTTAAGATCCTACAGAAACCAAAACCCGACTACTGATGAGAAATTGGGATGGGGAAGAATCGTGCAAAACATAGGATGAAAGAGCAGATAATGGTTACCTCAGGGATTACATGTGTGGAAGCCATTGCGCAAATGAAGGAGTAGCAGCCGATGAAGAAATCTACGAGAGCTCACCTTCAGTCTTCTGAGCCCGTCGAGATTCGCAGAAATTTATGGATGCCTGTGGAGCTCGTCGAGGTTGGGGGTTTTTGATGAGAAGAAGTGTGTGGAAGAAGGCTGAGAGGATATATTTTATAGAGACGGAACGACCTAGGCAGAGATCTAAACCGATTAATGCGGGTTTTAACGGGTCATCCTGGTTTGCGGAGGTTTCTAACGGCTTGAAATTTCGTAGTCTGTTGGCAAACTTCAAAATTGGGGCGCGCAACTGTTAACGCCAAAATCTGGACAATCCGATGGCGCTAAAGCCGATCGGTTGGGAGATCCGATGGGGCTAAAGCAGATCGGCTGAGAGGTCCGATGGAGGGTTTAATGCAGTCATCGGCCGATGGAGATACTGAGACAAAGCCGATGGAGAAATGTAGAAAAGCCGATCAAATTAGTAGAAGATTGGATCGGCTTGAAGACGGGGGATTGTCCAATCGGGATCAGGTTCGAGAAGCCCGAGGGAAGGAAGGAGAATGATCGGCTTGACTAAAAAAGGTCCGATAGCTACAGTGAAGAAGCCGATCAGGTTGCAGCAAAGGAAGACTCGGTTACAAATTGGAAGATTATTCAGATGAAACCGGGTTTGCGGAGGAGCCGTGGACTCCACGGCAGGGTGCTTATTTTTGTAAACTATAACCTTACTCAATTAGGGAGGTCTAGCTGGTTAGTTAACTTCTTTAGGAATATTTTCCTTTGTTCTTACTAGGAAATAATGTCCGATGGTCGTAGACACGTCGAACTCTATCTATAAATCCAGGGTATAAATATAGACCCCCTGGAAACATGTAAGTGATCTCTCTATCATATACAAATTCGGCGCATCGCCACCCTAGTTCATCTAGGTTTTACCGATGGGTTCTAGCTTTCGACGCGGGGCTGTATCGGTTAAGTCCGATCTCCGGCGAAAGGGTAAGTCCCGCCACCATCCCGATATGTCCTGCTCTATCTGAGGCTGCATCGGTTAGGTCCGACCTCTTAGGCCGATCGGATGTATCGTATCACGTCCGTGCTGGACCTATCGGCCCGTTAAGCTCCCTCTGCCGTCGTCAGTCTCGTGCTGCATCGGTTAGGTCCGACCTACGGGGCTACCGACGGTAGATCGAGCTTCAGGCCTATAGTCTCCCGCACTGCGTATCATTGGAGTGCTAGCCGATGAGTTATCCATGCTCTGTGCTTCACGTCCAGTGCATCGGCCCCTCGGTCGAGACGCATCGGCCTTTAGAGGCGTCCCACGATGCGTAACGCCAAACGTATCGAACCCCCAACTGATACGCACCCGCCTTCAGAGAGGCGTCCCCTCATCGGTTCAGCTAGCCGATGGGTTCGTTCCTATCCTTGCTACGACATAGCTGATCCGGCATCCTTCGTATCATCACCGCTGGCCCCGGCCTCATACTGTCTCGGTTAGGTCTAATCTTCGAGGTTCGGTATTGATGGCGCTGCCACGGCGAGCGATGGGTCTCTTGCTGTCATATCCGGAGCGGCATCGGCTTTGCAGCTCGTGCCTTCTTGCGTTAATCATCGCCTAGGCCGCATGCGCTTTCATCGGTTTTTCTAGCCGATGAACCACTGTTTGGCTATTCGAAGGGATCCCATACGCCTCGATATCCTTTGAGCACACCATGGTTCCTCCATCGGCTCTGCGGTCGACCGCTTGTTGACACCTGTCCACATCGGCTCCCCAGCCGATCAAACAGCATCCCGAACCTATCGGTAGCCAACCGATAGCGAGCGTCTGTATCGGAACTGCTCATCTCACCTCCTTGTCAATTACAGGGTCAAACTGAATGGTACGCCCACGAACCTCGACGCTTAAGGACCTGCACTGGAGATAAGCAGACCTCCCAGGCCTTCGCGTGACCGAGCCGCCGTCCCTCCCCGGTCGCGGGATCTTTTGGCGGCGAGCAGCACGCGCTTGCGCTTCTAGCCGTGACCGGTGCAGGTGATGTGGCAGGTCCTGTGGCGGGCGCCGAGTCCGGCCGGCTTGACGACGGCATACTCGTGCATCACCCATCCTGTGCTACCGCACCGGCCTTCCCCCACATGGAAGTTGAGCCGGTGCTTCTCGAACACAATGGCCTCACCACCGACAAGCATGTTCCTCGTGCCCTCCAGCCTTTGGGTGATCTACCTGCCGCGGTCGTTGATGCAGGTGCGTGCCTGCCAGCCCTCGCCGACGGCAGGTGCGAGGAAGTAGACGTCATCCTTGTCACACTGGCCGTTGTGGGCGAAGAGCTTCCTACCTTTCTAAATCACATTTAAATAAGCATTTTAACCTATTAAATTCATGACCTATAAGCATATGTATATTTAGTCACGATTTAAAAATGTCTTCTGGCTATTCTATTAATAGCGATCGACATATTGTAACGATTATATCAACTAAATCTATAATGTTCTAACATACAAATCACTTTATCTTATGATATCGATCAAGCTTAAGAGAAGATTTATGTCATCCTCTTAGCTGAATAACTCTCTCGATCATGTGATGGATTATAAACTTATGATTAATTTTTTAATCATCTTGATATGACCATACACTTATATAATTCATTACATCGATAGGCATAGATATATCTCTCTTACAAGAGAGATAGATTTTATCTTTATCACAAACATGCCACTGCATATTTCATTGCATACTATAAACTCGAAGACTACTTTTATGACTATCCTATTTTGGATTAGCGTTTGATAGTCTCAAAATGAATTACTACGTATATTGAGAACCATGATGATATCAAGTCTAATGACTTTATATAAATACTATTTAATATTAATTAATGACATATAAAATCACTGTAATATCTTACAGTAGCTACATATAACATATGCTCACTAACATATGTCCATATTATCGATTTGTTATCTCTATACCATGATCTGTGGGACATGATCATCAATCAGCATATATACTGATCTTACAATTATATTTGTTTCTCATATAATATATGATTAAAAATTATTTGGAAATATCAACATATGATATTAGAATTCTCATGAATAAGTTACATAATCATTCATTAATAATAATAATAATATCTATTTTAACTAACAAATCAATATATTATAAACATACTATATGATATATGCATCTATATTTTGCATCTTGGGCATATTACTTGCAATGACATTGGGCTTGATCTTACCTTTCTAAACCATCATCATATGATTTGTTCTTTTCTTAATATTGTCATCGACAAATTTATCATTTCATTTAACTCAGCTAAGGTTTTGTCTATATTGTTCATGTGATTTTTTTATATGAATGGCTTAAACCTCAAAATAAGCGTAACCAACTCTTGACTAAGAGGAGAACCAAGCTTTTCCAGACTCTCAATATAGCCAATCATCTTAATCACATGAGGGCTCACAACATTCCCTTCTGTATGCGTGCACGCAAACAAGAACTTCCAAGTGTTGAACCTCTCAACTCTTGCTTGGTTCTCAAACATACTTTGTAACTCTAGGTATTCGTGTTCTCATATTGCTTCTAAAACTCAGAGAATATTGTGGCAAGCATGAGACTACTCACATCAAGAAAATCATTTATGTGTTTCTCATGAACTCTCTATGCAGCCACAATAGCATTATCAGGTAAGTTACCAGGTAAAGGAATCTCAAGGACATACTCCTTAAACTTTTGCTTCAGAACAATTGTTACAATACCAATCCATAAAATTTGTTCCATTTAGTTTTTCTTTCTTGATGACTCATATCCGTCTGCATACTTCTTCTTCACGCATATTGAAATTCAGGTCCCACTAGGCATGCCAAAAGAATGTTTGCGCCGAATCGGTCTTTCGTGTTCATTGATAGATGTACGATATGATTGCGTGAACATGCCGAGGCCTAGGAGATATGTTTGGCTCCAATGTAGGTCCTTCGGCATCGTGGTCTCTTCATCTGGGTTGTTGGTGTTACGGGCGTACCACTCAATTTGACTCTACAATTGTTAAGGAGAAAAGTCGATGGGCCGATACAAACTACTGATATTGGCTGGTCACTGATAGGATTGTGATATTCGTTGGCAATATCCAATATACTTCTACTACCAACTAGTTGCCAATAGGAGCTGAAGCTCTTGTCTATCGGCTGGAAAGCCAATGAAGGTGTAAACAGATAGCGACGAAGGGAATAAAAGACATATTGGCTATAGAGCCGATAGTTTTTTAGAATATTATAGTCAATAAGCGTGTATATGGCCTTCTCCTATTGGCTAGTTGCCGATAGAGGGTGTAACACTTGTTAATTCTTGAATATTGATGAAGGCATATGCGGATAATAGGGAATAATATAAAAGACCTATCGACTCCAAAGCTAATGGTACTCCAAAACAATTGTGCGATGGCGCTCCGAGTATGATAAAAGATTCATTGGCTACAAAGCCGATGGCATTCCGAATAGACTGTGCGATGAGTAGAAAGGAGAAAGACTCGATCTCCTAAAAGTACAAGAACTAGTGACCACCGTGACGATGTCATTATAGCTAGCCTCGATAGATTAGACCAAACTGAGATAGTATGAGACTGAGGCAAATGACACAGATACAATGGAGGCTAGATTGAATGCGCGAATGGAAAGAACGGTCGAACCCATCGGCTAGCTAAGTCGATAACAGGAATTCTCTTATGATATATGTATATCAGCTAAGAAGCCAATACACTAGGTGTGAGGTTCAATATGTGGATAACTCATCGGCTGGCCACTCCAATGAAAGGTTCACGCAAAGTTCTATCAACATATAGCTTAATCTACTATCAGCGGTCTAGTAGGTCAGACCTAACCAATATAGCATGAGACTGATGATAGTAGAGAAAGCTCGATAAGCCGATACAACCATGTGAACATGATGTGATGCACCCAATCAGACCAAGAGGTTAGACCTAACTAATGCAGCCTTAAACAGAGCGGATACATTAAGATAATGGTAGGACATACCCCTTCGTCGGAGTTTGAACCTAACCAATATAGCCTTGCGTCAAGAGTTAGAACCTCCTGATAAAAACCTAGATAAACTAGGGTGCCGATGCACCAATATTATATTGATCTGAGAGATAATTTATAAGGTTCTAGAGCGTCTATATTTATACCCTAGAGTTACAAAAGTCCGGTGTGGCTACAAACAATCTCTAGACGTTATTTACTAAAGATAAAAGGAAACCATTTCTAAGAAGTTAACAAAACTAATTAGACTTAACTATCTTACATTATATATTTTATAGAAATAAAAGTACCCTGCCGTGGTTTCCATGGCTTTTCCTTAGACTTGGTCCTATTTAGATAACTTTTTATCTTTTGATTGAACCGAATCCATCCACAATTTGTTGATTGATTCTTTCCCTATATCAATCAAACTCTTTCCATAAGCTAATCGACTCTTTAATCCTGTCTATGGGGCTTATCAAAATTTGTTGCAAATAGGTAGGCCTACTATACAATGATCATTCTCTTTAGGGGCAACATTGGAAGAGCACAAACACCTAATTTTTACTATGAGGGATTCTATCCTACCATAGCAAAAATTTAAATTTCATTGCATGAAATTAAGATAGAAAATATTATAAATAAACATATTCAACTGTGAAATAATATGGCCAAAAAGAATAGTCATCTTCATCTCCATATAGATGATCTCCATCCTCTAGATCTTTTGTTTGGGTTACCATGCTTGAAAACTTCTAACTTCTAGTCTAGGATACTACCTATAATAGCTAGAAATTAAAGATTATAAGATAGATTCAAGCACTATGGTCGATACACATGTCATTAAATACAATAGAGATAGTTAATATTAGTTAAAATAGTCATGACACGTAGGCTAGAAACTAATGTTACATGCATCACATACATCTCATACATTCCAGATGAGATATGGGACCATAGTACTTACATCATTCTCTACAAAAACAAGTTAGACATAGAATCGTATTCTACATAATGATGTAAATCTAAGACGCTATACAATGGGGGTACGCATAGCGGTCCCACCACCCAAAGGTTTTAAGGCAGTGCCCTAAACACCCTATGAAATTCATAGATCCAATCTATAAAATCACTATGGAAAAACTATATGGTACAACCACCTCATGCCGTTCTGAGATACTCTCAAGGATACTAGTTTTTCTACTAGCTATTGCAATCAGATCCATAATTTACTACTATTAAGCATAATAACCTTATACTAATCCGAGACAATCTCAAGGATATTACTAGTTTCATTGATCCAATCAATAACCTACTATTACTCGGTATAACAACCTTATGCTAGTCCGAGACACTCTTAAGGACATTACTAGTTCCAATGACCCAATGCTATAGATCGATAGCCTAGTAATCGGTATAACAACCTTATGTTAGTCCAAGACACTCTCAAGGACGTTAGTAGTGCTATGATACATGTCTCATCTAATCCTTGTTCATCGATTGATCTCATCAAGCCGTGCTACCATCGATCCATCACATGAACCAACTAATCTAGACTGTAATAGATCCAATCTCCTACAACCACATATCAATATATGCAATAATTTAGATCGCAAACTATGCAAAATGGCTACCACTAAAGGGGAAGGTGTAGGCTACGAGAGCATAAAACAAATTTTTTTTTACCACACACACCAGGATATCAAGCAAAGCAGGGATCATGGACCGTTACCATGAGACATATAGAGTAGTGGAAGTAGGGTTGAAGAGGCCGATCGAACCACACATGCGTCAAGGTACTAGACGAAGTACTTGATCGCCACGATCCTATTGTTGACCAACACCACAATAAGCAGCGTCTCCACCAGTATCTATATGTCCGGGTTGGAACGCCGATTGTGGGTGCACTAGCACTCAAAAGCGGCCAGAGTTTGACTAGGGTTTTACTTGAGCTAAATAGATGTATCTCTCCTCAACCTCCTCACCTCCTTATATATAGGCTTCCTCACTTAGGGCTAGGGAACTGTGGCCCAATAGGAGTAAAATTGGATCTCTATCTGAATTGAGTCCTTATCTAAATCACATTCAAATAAGCATTCCACCTTATTAGGTGTGCGACTTTGTAGGTTCATTTATATTTGGTCACAACCCAAAAACACCATTCCAGTCATGTTGTTAATAGCGATCTCTAGCAAGGCATATTAACCCTAAATTATTCATAACAATCATAATGACTAAACCTATAATGTTCTCATATACGAATCCTTTTACCTTATGATATCGATGGAGCTCAAGGTGAGATTTATGCCATCCTATTAATAACTCAATCACTATCTTGATCCTATCATGCATTATAAACCTGTGATTGACACCTCAATCACCTTAGCATGGCCTTCACTTCCATAATCCATTACATTGAGGGGCACAGAGATATCTCTCTCATAGGAGGGACAAATTCTATCTTGATCACTAACATACCATTGCATATTTCATTGCATACTGTAAATCTGAAGACTACTTTTATGACTATCCTGTTATAGAGTAGTGTTTGGTAGTCTCAAAATAAACTACTACGTATATTGAGAACTATGATGATCTCAAATCTAATGACTCTATATAAACACCACTTGTGATTAACTGATGACACATAAAATCAGTGTAGTATCTTATAGTAGGTCTATCCAACATATGCCCATATTATCGATTTGTTATCTCTATATCATAATTCATGAGGCATGATCATCAATCAGTATATATATTAATCTTATAATTATATTTATTTCTCATATAATATATGATCTAGAATAATTTGGAAATATCAACATCTGATATTAGAAGTCTCATGAATAATTCACATACTCATTTATTAATAATGATAATATCTATTTCAAATAACAAATCAATATATCACAAACATACTATGTAATATGTACAACATCTCCATTTTACATCTTAGGCATACCACTTGATTGACATTGGACTTGCCCTTACCTTTTTATATCATCATCACATGATTGGTGCTTTTCTTAATACTATCATTGGTAGATTTTAGCATTTCATGCAACTCAGCAAAGGTGCTATCTATATCGTTCATGTCATTTTTCAATATGAATGGCTCAAACCTCAAAATGAGCGACTTGAGAATCACATCAATACCAAACTCCTGGCTAAGAGAAGAACCAAGCTTTTCTAGACTATCAATATAGCCATTCATCTTAATCACATGAGGGCTCACAACATTTGCTTTCGTATGCGTACACGTAAACAAGAACTTTCCAGTATTGAACCTCTCAACCCTTACTTGGTTCTCTAACATACCTTGTAACTCCACAATTATATTGTAGGTATTCGTGTTCTTATATTGCTTCTAACGCTCAGAGGACATTGTGGCAAGTATGAGATAACTTATATCAAGAGAATCATTTATGTGTTTCTCATGAACTGTCCATGCAGCCACAATAGCATTATTAGGCAAGTTACCAGATAAAGGAGTCTCAAGGACATACTCCTTACACTCTTGCTTGAGAACAATTGTTACGATAACAATCCATAAAATTTGTTTAATTTAGTTTTTGTTGATCACTCATATAACTCTGCATATTTCATAGCAATCTCGAAGACTATTTTTTTGACTACCCTGTTATAGAGTAGTGCTCGATAGTCTTAAAATAAGCTACTACGTATGTTAGGAATCATAATAATCTTAGCTCTAAGAACTCCACATAAACATTAACTCATGATATATAAAATCTTTGCAGTATCTCATAGTGAGTCTCTCTAATATATGTTTACTAACATATGTCCATTTTATTGATTTAGTATCTGTATAACATGATCTATATGAGACATGATTATCTATCAATACATATGTTGATCTTATAATTATATATGTTCCTCATATTATATATAATCAAAAATCATTTAGAAATAGCAACATCTGATATTAGAAATCTCATGAATAAATCACATAGTCATTGATTAATAATAATAAAGTAATAAATCAATATATCTAGTATGTGATATATACAATATCTCCATGTTGATTTTAGGGCATATTGCTAACAATTAAAATGAGTTGGTGTGTCTGCATCATCAATCAATGGACAAATGGTGGCTAGGCATCTCAAAACATATCTTTTTTTACAGTACTTGACATTGGAATGTAATCTGTCCTTTCAATAAAAATATTTCAGCCCATCTAGACACAAAAGGATTTAAACTTTCCCCTATATCCTGCAGGTATGAATGTTGAGAAGTTTGTTTGTATGGGCTGAAATTAGAGGCAACATCAATTTCTGCTGTGTATATTACATATTTCCATCCAAAATAACTGTTTACAGTACTGCTACATTCTTTTTTGGTACTCAACATACATAGGTACGTGATTATTTCAAGATTAACACCAGTTTCCTAATACAGGGAAGGCATTTGGTATACATGAGACGACCTGCATTACAGAGGATCCACGAGGAGCACATCACTCTGTTGTAGCAAAAGTACGAGCTCCACCGTTGTAGCTTACAACTATTTTGTTATATAGCCATGGCACTGGGTATTTGTTATCTACTTGTGTTGATTTACCACTTCTACTCGGTGAAACACCAATGCGTATAGGATGAGTTTACGCGTATCAAAGATACAACAAAATATTTGTGCTTCATTGATTTATTTCTTTTTATTTATCATCAAACATGTGGTTCTTAATATGCACAGCAACGCCCAGGGTACTAAGTAGTTTCATAATTATTTATCTCCCTCTCTCTTGAAATTCATTTGAATAAGTTAAGAGGATGATAAAATGCTGTGGATTTGTGAGGACGAAGCACAGGTCACCTAGATTCCATTTTACTAAGTTAGATTCAAAAATTCAAATTATTTTACTCAGAAAATTAAAAATAATGGCCTATGCTGAAATTAGAATGAATTTTTAAAAGGGCTAAACTAATAAAATAAATTTTGGAAAAATTATATTATTTAATGATAAAAAACTAGTATTTGAATAAATTATGATCCCTATACACTTTTGTTCAATTTAATACTTTTTTAAGTTAGGCTATGATTTACCGATTTAGGGTTGAATTGAGTCTATATTTTAATTGCATAAGAAAATGCAAAAAATTAAATAATACACCTATGGACACAACTAAACTTAAATAATTACCTGTTAGTAAACTAGGGCTTTCACAGTTCTTCCCCCCTTAAAAGAATCTCATCGATTGCAATGGGTCAGTGAAACTAGAAGGGTAGGCATCATGAAGATAATCTTTATGTTCCCACATGGCCTTATTCATTGTGTGATTACTCCACTGGACATTAAGGAATTTGATGGTGCGATGCCTAGTGCACTTGGGTTGATCAAGAATGCGAATTGGATGCTCATGGTAGGAACTTGGAGGCATTGTTTCGGTTGTGAGACATAGAAGACATTGTGGAAAGCTGAGAGTGATGGTGGAAGGTCCAACTTGTAAGCAACAGCTCCACACTTTGCAAGAATGTGAAAAGGACCAATGTAACAAGGTGTTAATATTCCCTTTACTCCAAACCGATGTGTTGACTTGAATTGTGTGACCTTGAGATAGACATGATCACAAACGATGAAGTTTAGTTCACATCGGTGACGGTCAACATAGCTCTTTTGCCGAGATTGAGCCGTTTGCAAGAATTCATGAATTACTTGCACTTGCATTTCAACTTCCATGACCAAATCCGTATCAAAGAATGGTCTCTCCCTAGACTCAGACCAGTTTAGAGGTGTTGTAAATCTTTTTTGCATACAAAGCTTCAAAATATGACATTTGAAGGCTAGATTGATAACTATTGTTATAGGAGAACTCAGCGAATAGGAGAAATTTTTCCCAAATTTTGCCATATTCGAGAACACATGCTCTCAGCATATCCTCAAAATTTTGATTCACTCTTGAAGTTTGGCCTCTAGTATGTGGATAGTATGCGGTGCTAAAGGAGAGTTTAGTGCCCATGGCTTCATTGAGGCTCTCCCAAAAATAAGACATAAATTGAGGACCTCGATCTGAAATAATCTTTGTTAGGACACCATGAAGGCACACAATATGAGAGAGTGTTAACGCCAGAATTTGATTCAGCCTGCAAACAGGATCGGCCGATGGAAATACCGATTGGCTCGTGGGACAAAACAGATTGGTACTATAGAGAAGCCGATCAAATTAGTAGAAGATTGGATTGGTTTGAATTATCCGATGGGGTCAGGTCCGAGAAGCCTAAGGAGAGGTTAGAAAAAGATCGGCTTGAGTGAAAAGAGGTCCGATTGCTACAGGAAGGAAGCCGATCGGGTGGAGCAAGAAAAGATTCGATCTAAAAATAGAAGATTATCCAAATAAGACCGAGTTTGTGGAGGAGCCGTGGGATTCACGGCAGGGTACTATCTTTAGTTAAATTGTATCCTATATGGTTAGGAAGTCTTAGTTAGTTTAGTTAACTACTTTAGGGATATTTTCTGTTATTTTTGTTAAGAGATAACGTCCGATGGTGGTTTAAGTTTGAACTCTAGAAGATGTTATTTGAACCCGAAAACTTGGTTTGAGTGCATTTATGCAAGGATCGCTTTCCTAAAAAATGCAAGAGCAAGTTGCAACCTTAAGTTGATGGTCCATTCAAAGCGCTTCACAAGATCAATGACAACGCATATGAAATTGATCTTCCAAGTACATATAGTGTGAGTAGAAGTTTCAATGTCACAGATCTATCTCCATTATTTGGATTGAAAGAGTCAAGGATGACTCATTTTCAAGAGAGGTAGGATAATGAGGACATGCCACTGGATACTCAAGTTGCATATAAACAAGTGTATGAAGGGCCAATTATGCGTAGCCGTGCAAAACTACTATAAAAAGAGGTGAACTCACTCCTAACTGAAATTAACTTCAATATACATGAGAATATTATACTACCTAAGTGTTCTACTTTGGTTGTACTTAGGTATACACATAAAAATGAGGATGCCACTCTACGTGGAGACGAACTACAACAATTGGACCATGAGGATTGGACCATCAGTTTGGATAATCAAAAGAAGCAGCCATAACTCCTTATTCTCATAACCTTTAGAGGTGAATAAGTACTTGTTAGATAGTTTATCAAGTCCGTCTTCCAACCTAACAAACAACACATCATTTGGACTTTCGAGTAGAGAGTAATGACCATTTTACTGAAGGGTGCGCAGAAGCCCAAGAGACGCGTGGGATTGAAGACCACTTCATAAATGCCTTAGCCAGTTGGCCTTGCACCTCCCAACATGGTGACTTTAGTTCATACACAACTAGTAGGGTTGTTCCTAGTATAAATATCACCTATATGCTATTAGAAAAGGCACTTTTGATCATTTGATAACCCGATATGGTATTGCACTCGAGTTGCTGAGTGTCTACACATCTTTGTTCTTGTGAGTTCTTCGCTTATGAGAGATCTCTCTGAGATCTCCTACTTCATGCTCTATAGTTTCTAGTTAGGCTACACTGTTTTGTGTAGATTAGTCCCGGTTTGTGGTTCTATAATCGTTTGGAGATTAAGTCAAAGTCCTCAAGGTTTTGGTGCCTCTCTCCCTGTCGCTTGGTCGCATCTAACCTTGATCAGGTATAAAGCTAGTTACCTATTGTTTCTACAGCAAGTTATCCTTTATTCTTAAACCTATTATCGTGAAGATTGGGACATCCCCTTGCCGATTCATATTGGAACCTAAGTGATATCCAATGATATAGGCTATCTGTAGCCAATATAACCATATCGGCTTTTGTCTTCAAGAATATTAGAAATTGGCCACACTTAGCTAATTTAGGTATCGACCCAAACATTAGAATAATACTTCTTCAAATATTTTTCATCGAGCGCTTTAACATTTTTTTTTGCTTCAAGACTATCTAGTATATAAGCATTACTAGGCACATAGTGATTGATCTGATGGGGCCCTTTCGAGTTAGGTGACCATTTTTTAAACTTATTATCTCTAGACCCGACTGGCAAAATCAATTTCCAAATGAGACCTCCTTTAGAAAAAATTAGTCATCACCTCTTTATTATAATGCCTAGCTACCTTGGCTTTATTCTCCTTGATTCTCTCAAGCGCCCTTAGCCGATTCTAAGCCGTATTATCAAGTTCATCT
Source organism: Oryza coarctata (assembly GCA_030770085.1). Taxonomy (NCBI): domain Eukaryota; kingdom Viridiplantae; phylum Streptophyta; class Magnoliopsida; order Poales; family Poaceae; genus Oryza; species Oryza coarctata. The sequence continues at coordinate 8,783,895 of CM061476.1, read as the reverse complement.
ACCATTAGGTTATAATAGTCATTGGCTATCAGTTGATCCTATAGAGATATCCTATGGCAGAATCACTTTATGCCCATATACCAACTAATATGTTGGTACTCGAGTAGATTCATAGCATGTCATTCGATAAGCCCACAACAAATTGGCCAATGTGGGGTGCCACCTTCATGGCTGTTCATCGATCTTGCGCTTGATCAACTTGATTAAACTTTTGTTAGAAGCTTCCACTTGTCCATTAGATTGAGCATAATATGGTGATGAATATAAAAACTTAATCTCCATATTGGCAACAAACTGTTGAAACTCATCGAACATGAAAATAGAACCCTGATCAATGGTAATTGTCTATGGAATACAAAACCGATAGATAATATGTTACTTGATAAACTCAATCGTGTCTTTAGAGATAACTTTCTTTAAAGGATAGGCTCTGCCCACTTCATAAAATAATCCGTTGTCACCAATATGAACTTATGCCTCTTGCGTGATGAAGGATAAATCTAGCCAATCATATTAATTGCCTAACCTTTGAATGGCCATGGCTTGATGATCGAATTCATAGCCGATGTTGATGCTTGCTGCACATTTCCAAACCTCTGACAATCATGGCATCCTTTGTAGTACTTGAAGCAATCCTCCAACATTGTCAACCAAAAATACACAGCTATTCTCATAAGCCATTTCATCTTGTGAGCTGATTGATGAGCCCTGCAAATACCTTCATGTACTTCATTCATAATCATTGTAGGATCTTCTACACCAAGCACTTCAATAGAACTCTATCAATGGTCTGATAATATAAGTCTTTACTAAGCAACACGTATTTAGTAGATTTATACTGAAGATTCCTAGAAGCCAATTATGACGGATTTTGCAAGTATTGGATAATCTCCCATCTCCAATCATCTACCTCAATATGATTATCAATATCGGCTATTTTAGCTTTCATCTTCCTATCTAACCAATATTCCAAAGCAATTTGAGCAAGATCATTGTCTTCTAAGTTTTGCTCTCTAGGAATATTATCAACGACACCATCTTAAAATCTTTCAATAAATGCTGATACTCTACATAATATAATCTCAAGACATCATCTTTACATTCATATTCCCTGGATAGATACTTGAACACTAATAAAGAATTCCTAATGATCTCTATCGTATCAGCTCCTATTTCTCTCAGTAGTTGAAAATATTTGAGCACCGCTTCATACTCTACTTAATTATTGGTCCGATAAGGCTTGATTATAAAAGCAAACTCAAAGCATATGACTTGAGGCGACACAATCATTAAGCCAATACTAGATCCATGCTTGCAAACCGATCCATCAAAAAATAAAGTCTATGGAATTGGCACCATAAAATCTTCATGAATCCCTTTATTACCATAGCCTTTGACTACCTTAGTCAACTCATACCTCAGATCAAACTCCATCAAATCAAATATATATTTACCAATTCACCCTTTTAAGACTATAGCCGATACCATATATTTGACCACATCGGCTTTACAGACCACTGTGCACTCAGCCGATAGGAGATAATACGTTATCTTTGTATACGAAAATATAAGCATAGGCATAATTTTTTTCACTACAGGATTCTTGTTTCAGCATCCAGAAGTCATCTGCTCAGATAGAATACCACATGTTCTTTTTTCTTTAAACTACTGTATCAGCATCGATCTGATGGACTTTTCATCGGCTAACAGGTATAACTTGAACATAATCCCTATTTGCGGTAGAATCAATACTGGTGGAGAATTTAGATAATCTTTATTTTGATCAAAAGCTTTCTACTGCTCAATACCCCACACAAACACTTAATCGGTTCATAACTTCAGCAAGGGAGTGAAGGAATAAATCCTTTTCAATAGATTTGAAATAAACCTCCTCACAAAGTTAAGCTTACCAATCAAAGATTGTAGCCGTGTCTTGTTGACTGATGGCTCGGTACTTTGGATAGCTTTGATGCTTCGTTGGCTAACTTTGATTCCCCTCTCATGCATTATAGAGCCCAAGAATTACTTAGCCGATATGCCAAAAACACATTTATAAAGATTCATCCTAAGTCTATGTTTTGTCACCCTCTCCATTCACAGATCGGCTATATGGTCTTCAATATTCTTGGATTTAATCACCACATTATCAATATATATCTCCACTAGTAGGCCAATGAGATCATCTAATATATAGTTCATGACTCTCTGATAAGTCACACTAGCACTTTTTAATCTAAACATCATGGCAACCCACTCATATAAGTTAATAGCTCTAGGACATCTTGACGTAGTCTTAGAAATATCTTTCTCTACTATAAAAATTTGATTGTAACCTGCATTACCGTCCATGAAGCTAATATTCTTATGATCCGATGCCGTATCAATTAACAAATCTGTCATTGGCATCAGATACTCATCTTTAGGGGTAGCCTTGTTCAAATCCTAGAAGTCGATGCATATCCTCAGCTTTCCATTCTTGTTCTTCGTCGGGACGAGGTTGAATATTCACTTAACATATCGACATAGTCTAATGAAATTTGTATCATATAACCTTGTGATCTCTGCCTTGATTGCATCAGGTAATTATGCTTTGAATATTCTTAGAGGTTGCTTGAATGATTGATATTCTAGTTTGATAGAAAGTCAATGTTCAACAATCAATCGGCTTAAACCTATCATTTTATGATAATCTTAGACAAAACATTCCTGAAATCTCTCAATAATTTTATTAACTTTTCTCGAAATTTGGTACATTTTTTTACTTATATACATCAACCTTGGTCTATCTTCTAGACCTATATAGACTTCTTCCAAATTATAGGCCAATGTAAATCATTATCTTAATTTCCATTCAAAATCTTCATTAAAGTAGCAACTTCAAGCCGATTTGCTAGATCAGCTTTATTCCTTGGCTAGTGATATCAAGGAAATCACCTTCTCATATCTTCCTAGATAGGTAATTGACTGCCTATCTATTTTTCAAAGGGTATGACCAGCAATTCCTAATACTAGCCAAAAAAATAAATTTAATTTTTTTGAATAATCACGCCACTATCGGGTTTTAAGCAAAACATGCCATAATTGAGCACTATCTATAACAAGTTTCAAACAAGACCAGTTACATGTGATTACCTGTGATGAATATTGATCTATGCTGTCACAGGTGACAATCATCTTTAATGAATTATGAAATAGTCCCGTCAGAGATAGATTAACCTCTGACGGATCATAACTGCAATAACACATCTAGGATATTTCATCTGTGACAGGTTGTTAAAGTGATCGTGAAAGCTATATTATCTCTGATGGGTCATAAGTATAATCATTTCTAAAGGGTTTTTCTTACAATACATTATATCTAACCTTAGCTCTAACAAGCCTTAACCCATTACAGGTGACGTGGAGTCATCACTAACTACTCATATATGACGAGAACTAAACCAATCATAAATGAGGGTTTAAAGCTGTCATCCAGATCTGACATAATATAAGCTCCGCTTTGTGTAAACTAGTTTAAGTACAATTCTTTTTTGTTTCATGAGAAATCTACATAGAAAATTATAACATGGTTAATTAAAAGGTGCAGTATCACGAGCATCCAATTTACTAAACCAAAATAGTCTTACTGAAGAACATGGTATATAAAAAATATTCTAGTACATAATGCTGCTAATGGCGCATTCTTTTGTCCTGACAATTAAATCTTTTAAAATTCTACATGCGTGAAAAGGAGCCGAAAACCTGAAAAATGTATTGGCTGGCATTTGGATGAAATTACTCTCTATCCAAATTCAACTTGTATTTGAAATGGAGCAAACATATGAGTATTCACACCGATTAATTAGCCAATAAAATGTTTATATGGGTACTTAGTACAAGGCTACAAGCACAGTAGAAGTACACCTACAATTAGGAAGAGCGAGCGAGGCAGCTCTGGATGTGGTGTTGTTCATTGCAAGAAGTAGCCGGAGAGGAAGAAGACGAAGCCGGCGAGGAGGCTGCCGTAGATGAGCAGCGCCTTCTGGTCTTCGGTGAGGGAGTTGCCACCGAGGCCGAACTGCTGGTTCTGCGCGAACCCGGCGATCTCGACGCTCTTGCTCTCGAAGAAGGACTGCGCCGCGCCGCACGTCGGGCACCGCCAGTCGTCGGGGAGCTGCTCGAACGGCAGGCCCGCCGGCACTGGGTACGATGGGTCCCCCATCGCCTGGTCGTACCGGTACCCGCACGACCGGCACTCGTACACCCCCGTGTTCAGCACCGCGAACTTCTCCTCGAACCGCCGTGGGTCTACCTTCGGCCCCTCGCCCTCCTCTCCCCCCTCAGGTAACGGAGCGGCCGCGGATGTGTCGGCTTGTTCGGTCTCCGAAGACGCTGCTGCCATAGGTGCAGCTGTAGGTGGCGCCGTCGTCGTCGTTTCCAGCGTCGGCTTGTCGCCCTTGGAGACGTCAAAGGAGCGGAGCAAGAAGTGGGAGGACGACGTCACGGTCAGCGCGGTGATCAGCGGCTTATGAGCAGCTTGGTGGTACATGGCCGGTGGCGGCGGCGGAGTTCTTGCGTTCTTGGAGACCATGCAGCAGGGGTGGTGGACTAGCCTGGCGATGGCTAATGCCATTGCGCCGCGCCTAATCTAATCTAGTCTCTCTCGTATTTTTTTTGTAGATGTTATATGCATGCAGGGGGAGAAGCTAGCTTGCTAGCTAGAAGAAATCCATGGAAGCATTGGAGAGGATATGCTGCTGTGGATTCGTGACGATACTAGGGAGGGAGAAGGGGGTGAGGTAGGTGTGGATAAGGCGTGTCCGCGTGTGTGCACCACAGCTAACTGGGCCAAGTGCGAGCTGAACCCTGGAGAAGCGTTTGGAGGCTACTCGTTGCGTGTGTCATTGCGGCAAACACAAGAAAAACCACGCGAAAAATGAAATTCATGAAGAGAAAAAACTGTGTGCAAAATAATTGAGGCTGTCTATTTGTTACTCCCCTTTCTTAATATTAAAATGGTAAAAATGGAGGGAGTATTCTCAGTTGACTTGCTCTCCATATATAAGACAATAGTCGTTTTCGGATAGTGTTTTTTATGTGCCACACTATTGTTGAGTTTTAAAACATTTAAATACACATGAACTTTACAAACTGGAAAATAATTAAGTTTATATAGAAAAACATTTTATGAAAAGCTAGAAAGCTTATGCAGTAAATTTTAGAACTTGGAATATATAGACTTAAAAAAAATCATCCATCGCTACTTTTTCTAAATAAAGCTTAATCAAAATTTAGCTACTTACATTTGAAAAAAGGCTACAGTGCAGAGTTATACATGAGAACAAAGAAATAGTCCATTGGGTAATATTCATAAGCAATCCGATCCAAATCATCCAAAGATTTGGTATGCGCCAAGGTTGTCAAGATAACATGTGTTTATCATTTTGGCAAATATTATGATTTAAGTGTAGAAAAAGCTCATGTTCACTTCAATACTGGTCAACTATTTATTCCATTTCTATGAAGGTAGAACACTAGTACCACTAACCTAGTTCATGAATTCTCTTGTCTTAATGCCATCAAATTAGATATTTCTCTAAAATAACCTTTTAAGAGGCCGAGAGGGGCATCAAGCTGATGACCTAGTCTAAATGGTTTCTTGAGCTTAAATAAAATGGTAATAAACTTTTTAATGTACTCCTTACATCCTAAAGTATATCTATTTTTAGGATATCCAAATTCGTAGATAAAAATAGCTACATTTTAGGATAGAGTGAGTATATAGAAAACATGTTGATGAAAATAACCAAATAGCAACATTGGGTTAGATGGGGAATTAGGGAGGCACCTTCATTTTTGCAGCGAAAACAATAACTTGGCCATGGAGTAGACTTCGGCTCGTGGTGGCAATAATCCGGCATGGAAATGCCAATAGTGGCACATCATTAGGCCTGTAGAGATGGTGGCAAAGGCACAGAAAAGGCCTAGCCCAAATGGTGGTGATGCACATTAGCTCGGTCGGAGGCTACATAGATCGAGGCAACAGAGCAAGGTTCTAGCATAGTGGAGGATGGCAACTGCTGCTGGTTGGGGATCCATGTCGAGGAGCAACAACATCACTTCATCTGTCCCATAGACTAGTGTGCAATGAGAGTAGTGAAGACCAATTGGGAAGTGGTGGTGAGCATTAGAGGCAAAGCCACCGAAGGGCGTCAGGAGTGGCGTAGAGGTCTTTTGCACAAGTAGATAGTATATGGGCATGGCAGGTGGGCATTGTGAAGAAGAGGAGTGTAGAGTTTAGGGAGGTGAGCTGGCGTCAGGAGGTATGGGATTGGAGACAGAATTAGAGGTAGGATTGGAGCATCGGAGGTGCGGTGCAGGACAGCATGAAGCACATGAAGGGAATGAAGAGGAGATCGCAAGTAGGGTGGCCTGTTTAGGCCTCTAGGACGCTATCATGGGGATCATGAGAAAAAGGGGTGGGCGATCTACATGGGAGAGGAGATGATTATCTAGGACATTGAATTGGGTAGATTGGAGATTTTGTACAAACCCAATCCTTGACATCCGTTGTTGTATGAGTAAATGTCACAAAACAGTATGGCATGTTTACTTGTTTAGGGGAGTTATAGAGTATCAAGCTCCCAAATGGTTTAGATTTGTCAATTTTGCTTTAGATTCTATTTTGCTTCAGATTTGAAGACTTAGTTGCTACGTAATCAAGAAAATAAACTAATAACAATATATCGGATAACCCTAACTTGTAATATTCTTATCAGCTATTGACTACTACTCAAAAATCTCTAAGCTTTCCAAATAAGATGAGCCGTGGCCTTATTAAATACAAGGAACTAATTCTTCACCATCTCCTACCTTAGTACTCGTCAATGCCACAACCACTCTGAACTTAGCCTACAAAACTTGGATTTGTCAAGACCTGTTGCTACTAGCTTGTTTTCTCTCGTCTATGTCCCCATCAATTCTTTGTTAGGTTGTCTCATGCATCATCCCTACCGATCTATGGAGGCTTCTCAAAAGCTCCGACATAATAGTATACTCAAAGGCACTTCTTTTTCCTCGTTACAAAAAAATCATGTGGCATGGTATAATTTTCATGGTGATATGTGGCCATGCGGGTGAATGAAATGTTAGCCACACTAGGTTGGATCCACCTCTTATTAGAAACAAAGGGTAGATATGGATTTTTTACGCACCTCTTGGTATGCCATTTAGAGTTTCCGGACACATCAGCTCGATGAGGTGCTAGGCCCTTGCATTCTCAAATCTCATTTAGGAATTTCATCAAAGGGGCTCACCAGTACATGAAAAAAAAGAACGATAATGTTTTCTATTAGATATGCCTTTAAAATTTCATCTCATGAAATTTACTCATGATCTAAATTCAAGACTATTCTAATTATATGAGAAAGTTTAGGCTGAGATGTGAAGGCTCCCTCACGCGCAACTTGACGTGGTCACATGATGGTTCAATACAATACACATTTAGCTTTTGTTGCACTTCCTGGAATTCTTGCTCCCTTTCCGCATCTTGCTTCAAAATGGTAGGAAGTAATCTTCCAATCCAATTTTAAAATTTTTTGATACAAAGTCTACAAACTTTCTTCTCAAAGATTTAAATGTGAATGCAACTTCACCATATGAAACTTTCAACTGCAATCTCAAAAACTTTATCAATCTTTGAACTTTTGAATCATAATTCATCCAAATTCAACTCAAACTTTCAAAATAATCTATTCTTAACCTTTCACTCTCAACTCACATCTCCAAAATGTTTTACTCACCATCAAAAATTTTACCCAAATCAACAAATTTTCTATCTCATATCAAGAGTTTTGAACCTAGGTATGTGGTCACATTTAGCAGCATCTGAGCCTCTAAGGAAGAAGGTATGGGTGTGGCAAGCTAGGATGGAGGGAGAAGGAATTTCTAGCACCCTGGTGTGCTTCCAAGGAGAGGAAGAAGGGTATGGCACAATGATATACCGATAGCGACAACATGTTGATGTGCGGAGCAATTTCGTGTATGAACATAATTTGGTGACTATGATTAAATCAAATGTTTTCACTTTGTTTGTAACGAAGGATGTGTTGAGGTGCACGAAACAATTTCACATGCCAACTAGTCATGGGTTCTACTTTGTGTTGGTTTGATTACTAAAATAGACTAACTATGATGCCATATTTTTCATCAAACAAAATAGTCAAATATTTTTTTACATTGTAAACTATAAAACTTACGTTGGAATTCTAGAACCTATACTATTGTTATTCATTTCTAGTACACATAGTAAAAGAACGTTAGAATAAAAATAATTGATTATTTACTTAAAATCAAGAAGATATAGGAGAGATAGAAACAAACTAACATATAAGAAAGTTGTAGCAATTAGCCATCAGCTGTCATGTAAAGTAAAAAATGACTAAAATAGAGAAAAAATATAGCACCATTTTTTAACAAAACAATTGCAATGCAACTCTCTTCGTGTGATCATCAAAATAAAGTCCATGAGCACTTGGGCTAGAGATACAAAGAACTATACTCAAAGCTAGTAACAAAATGGAAATTTTCAATTTTGCTTCCCTCAACTATAGACCAAGTCTGATTCTAATTCCTCGACCACAAAACCAGTTAGGAAAACTCCCTTCACTATCAAAACTAGTTTGCTTTACGTCCTTTGGCAGTTTACAAGGTGGTTTTGTCTGACGTCGCGCGTTGACCTGATCCACCCATGTTGAGTGAGAAAAAACATATAGGGCCCACATGTCATTGAATTTTACTCTTATCTACTCTTTCTCTCTTCCTCCCCTATTTCTCTCTTGAGGCACATAGGCAGTAGTAGGTAGCATAAGGGAGCCCACTAAAAGTTTAGTTGCCGAAGACCAGTTGCTGTGTGGTGTGATAGTGGATGGTTGCATGGGTGCTAGCTTGACCTAAGATGTCACCGCTGGTGTGTCGAAGAGGTTGAGCTGCAAAGCTGCCGGTGGGTACGTGGTGTGGCAAAGCAAGCGCCTCCGCTTGAGTTAGAGACAAACAAGGAGGTTGATGCCATCAGGTGTGCCCTTGCCAGTCACCTAGGCCCCTTCAGTGATGCCACCACACCAACATGGAGAATCCCACCAAAAAAATGCTAAGAGGAGCTCCAGTTCATGGTAGCGATGGCTCGAGGATGGGCAGAGAGGCTAGCCTAGGGGACACCATGGCCGTGAGGTGCCACAAAAGGTGGAATGGCAGCCAATAAGTGTGCTGCAAAAAAGTAATACGTCCTCCTGGCTTTTGTTGGCCCATTTGCTCTACCATCCCCTACCATCCTTCACCGTCGTTAGTGTCAAGCAAGGTCGCCGCTACCACCATCTTCCTAATAGCCAAAGAAAGTGGAGCTTGCTAGGGGAGCCATGATGACTACCTAGGCAATTCCATCTTCTAATTGAAAGTGCTTCATTCTTGCCTTTCTACCTCTATGGTTGCCCACATCACTACCGCCAATCTAGATAGGTCGAGAAGAGGAGCCATGGCGGTAGAGGCTGGAGCCTTAGTGTCCTATGATAGCAAGGGTGAAAAGTTTAGGGTAGGGACGGGGAAGGGAAAGGAGAGGAATTGGGCAAGCGTGCTTGGGAGTTAGGGACAGGGACAGAAAAGGTCTCAACGGAGGTCATCTAGGTGAGATTTTCATCGGCGACAAGGGAGAGCTAGATAGAGATGGAGAAGAGAAAAGAGAGGGGTAGAAGAATATGATGCTGGTCACTACCATGTGGGTCTCACTCTATCTTGTTATAATTCTTTACTGACTATAATATCACGTAGGTGCCACATAGCATAAATACCAAGTTAACATGCTATGTAGGTTGAAACCATTGTTCAAACCACTTAAGGAGTCAAAAGAAATAGTTTTTGACAGTTGAAGTAGCCTTGGTAGCAGGTTTTGCGGTTGAAGAAGCAAAATCTGGCTCAGTCAATTGAGAGATATAATATAGACTTTTTGCTAACAAAATACAGAACAGCCGAAACGGATTAATAACAGACCAAGGGTTCTCTTGGATGGCTAGATTATGGCCCAAAAACACTGTAAAATCTAGGCCTAAAAAAATTTCACATTGAACTTAAACCATGTGCTTGGATGGGCTGTAAACCCACAAAATTTACATCCAAATTGGGCCATTCAATCCATAAAAAATTCAAACCCAAAAGGCCGATCATATTTATTTTCTAATGAATATCAAGCTCAACCTTGCGTCTCGCTCGCTCACCTGCATAGTCATGCCTTGTTACATTGCCACCATGGCAAGCTCACATCGTGACATCTCCCTGGCAAGCTTGTCGGTGCCATGTTCCTCACCTCAATTTGCACTGCCACTGCCTCCAACGCGAGCTAGCCTTGCGTGGCCTCCCTTGATCCATCCCACCGCCTCGGCCATGGGATCGTCTTGATCCACTCCACCATTGCTGCAAACATGCCTCATGCTCACCACCATTATTTCCATCTCAACCTCACTTCATGTCGCCTCTGTAGCCTTGATCCATGCCTCCGCCGTATTGTTGAATGTCGATATGTGCCAGCAGCTTCGTCTTGAGGCCACTTTCGGGAGGAATGTGTGCGACCGGAAGTGATGGTAGCAAGACAAAGTTGCGTTGTGCTTCCATGGCCACCTCAATTGTTACCATGCCCAACCGTACAAATTATATCATTTGGTTGAAATTTTGATTTCTGCTACCATATTCATCAATTTTGATTTTTAGTCTGCACTTTCATTGCAATGTTTCCTTCCATTCCTGAATTGATTTTTAGATTTCATCTCACCACTCATAGATATGGTGCTTAGTATTTTTTATTTTATTTTCAGGGGCCATTTTGTATTACTCTTCTTCCAAGTTCCAATTAGTCAGCGTACCAAGGATTTTTATTTCATTGGTAATTTTGGGTAACACAAAATTACCATTTATTTATATTGCAAGGGTAAAAATATTCAGAACATCCATGCAGGCCCCAAATCTAGTACAACCACAGTACGTTGCAAAATGATCTTTTCATGAGTCACTATTGGAAAGTCCATTGAACCAACAATATTTTCAACCAACCGGATGATTCCCAGCTGACTTTTTTTATTTTTGTCTTTAAAAAACTTTTTTTACAAATAGGCCTAAAAAAACTTATTCCAAAAATAGTCGCTTTTCGATGCCAAGATTGAACATCTCGGGCTAAAGATGTTGGCGCTGACCCAGCTGCCACCATGGCGCCAAACTACTAGTGACAACACAACAATTGTGGCCAGGAGGTCAGCGCCAAACACCTTGTGCAAAGGTACCCATAGTCGGTGCGAAGTAGCACCATGCCTCAGCCTGATCCCTAGAGATAAGGTGCCCAGGTTAGTGCCAAGGACCCTGGCATTGATGTTGGGCTTCGCCTCCACGTGAACCATAGCGTCAAGGTGCCCAAGGTTAGAGCTAGGGTCCGTTGCGCTGAGACAGCACCCTACCTCAACTCAATCTATAGTGCCGAGGAGCCCACGATTGGCGCTAGGGTTTGGTCCCTAGAGTGGACCTTTGGAGGTGCAAAATTACACATTATCAATCAAATTTCATATATTTTGATAACACATTACATGTTTATGTGATATAAGTATATCTTAAAACATATTTTTGTGATATAAGCCCATTCAAATTAATCTCAAACACATAGCACAATTAAACAAACACATATTAATAGTTAACCTTGCACATCCATAACACATTACCAATCACAAGTACAAGCACACAACAAATCACATATTCTCCGTTGTAGTTTCTAACACATGACACAATGACACAAAGCACATTGCATAGACACCACAAGTAGTCCTTCACATAGCAAAGTAATCAAATAACTAATTGACCACAAGCTTTTGTCATCACTTGTTGTGCCAACATGGAGTTTCGTCCGTCCACTAGTGAACCTACAAATAACAATTCTTTGTCTAGATAATACGATGAATTGGTTACAAATAAACAAACATGATCCATAAGTATTACTTTGTGGCTTTTTGATGGGTACGACGAGTGTTGTATGGTTGTGTCGGTTGAGATGGTTCAGGGGCATCGTGCTGTTGAGATAGACTAATATCTTCAACACCAAGCCCAATGTAATCCTTGTTGTCATTGTCATTGTCCTCTGCTTCATCCTCCGCTTTATCATCACTTGGAGTAGCATAGCCCTTTCCTTTAGACGTGCAAGAGGACAATGCACAACCTTCTTGGCGTTGGGAGGTCAACAGGGAAACCTAAATGATAACCACGTCTTGCTATATCTTCTACGTACCGTCTACAATAAACAAAGAAACTAAAGTTGTGCTATAGTGAGGTAGGTAATGAACATGCATAGATAATTTATCTCATTACCTCTAGCATAATACAAAATGTGCTCTCTATTTGGTTTTCACCTCTTTCAAATCCAAGCATGTGTCCTATCTCATTGGCTCTAACAAGTTCTAATAAGTTTCACAAATATTGTCCTATCTCATTAATAGTACAAAAGTTAGTACACTTACAACTCTTCCTCTCATAAACGCGGCCCAATTTGATTTCCCATCCTAGATCTCTTATGAAAATGTTGTCCTCTTCCGATGATGATTGATCTATTGCCATGTCTGTATCGGTCCATGATGGTCTAAGAACCAATCTATATGTCCGATGTAGCCAAGAAGGTAGTCCTAAAATTATCTATCATGATGCACGTGATGTATCTAAGCATCATTATGCTCTTCATTTCTCCATTGATTGGTGTACTTCTGATGGTGGGAGTTCCAATATGTGATCCTCTTGTTCTTTTTCATGTCTAACATGAGAAAAATTAAACCAAAGTTGTAGTAAGTACTAAATGCTTTGGTAAAAAAAATACGAAGCCCACAATGGAAATTCTTACTTGTGAAGATCCACATCTGTGCAGATGTCTTCAGGTGGAAAATTCTGTAGTTTTCCAAATTGTCGCCTTACTTAGTGTGGTAGATGAAACTTAACTACCCAGAAGCATATGAGAGGGAAAATACAAGTTCACGATCACGAAGACACATCGAATTGAACCGAAGACGTCCTGCCACTCTCATGTTATAACCTTAAAGAATGATTTATGGAAGAGTGAAAATCAAAGTACAAGATGTAATAGAACTTACATGCGATGAATGCAATCTATCCAACTCATTAGTGTATAGTGCTTGTATAGCAAGTCAGTGGAGCAAGGGGTTAATGGTCAAACATGTAGGCTGCAGAAGGGCATCTATCTTCCTCCTCAAAAGGCCATCGTCTATTATCCCTCCAAACTGGTCTTCAAATAGATATTCATAACCACACCTAATCTAAATGAGGAAAACATAGCTACTAACATGGGAGTTTGCTACAATACGAGTTCAAGCCTCGCTAAACTGACGATGAGTCCATACCAAGCCATCTAATCCCAACTACACATTAAAGCCACTTCGTAGTCACTCTAGATAGGTACCCAAATCAAGCTATGTCACCTCCTGCAATAGGGAAAAGCAGTGAACCAAATAGGTGACGGATGTATGGATGTGCGTAGCACAATTGTGTACTCATCGGTAGAAAAAAAATTATATTATTTTTTCTGGTTTTGCAGACCTGTAAAAATATACATGTGTTTTAGCAAGCTTCTTCTACTTAAAACTATAAACTCTATGTTTCTATGCTAACCCAAAGACCACTTACTCTCTCTCCTTATCGAAAGTAGTGCTACTGCTAGCTAAGCTGAATCTCTGCTTGCTTCTTCGCCCAACACTTTGGCCAGGATGCCATGGCTACCAATCTGTCACTACTGGCTATGGTGGTGGCTACTGCTACTGCAACTGTAGTGACGGCAACTGTGGTAGCTACAGTTGTTCTACTCTCTCTCTCTCTCTTCAATTTTAGCACTTGTGCGATGATGAATGCAAATTAGTGGGGAAAATATAATACCCACGCCATGGCGGCTCTATGAGCTGAAAAGAATGGCAAGCAAGATTTCAGGTTTTCACCTTAGAGATGATAAGTTTATCCAAGGTCAGCTTCCCACATTTGTACCCGCCGATTTGTCGGCCTCTCCACCTTCTTAGGTAAATCACTTCCTCACCTTTCCAATTTACCCTTCTCACTTCCTTACTGACATGGTCAAGAACCAATTTGGCTACTGGTAATTAGGAATGAAGGACTAGTTCTTGCAGTGCAGAATCTTGCATTTTGCCAATCTGGGGATTTGAGGGGCTTTGGCTATTTCTTTTCCATTCTATACTGCTCTCCTTTCTCCTCCATTGTGCATTTTGTCAATTTTGGGATTTGGGGGGCTTTCGCTATTTCTTCTCCATTCTCTACTACTCTCTTTTCTCCCCCCACTCTACTCTTTGGTGATTTAGGAAGGGCGGTGGCATGTGTGCCACCATTATGCGAGAGTCTGGTGAGTGATGCGAGACTGCTACATGGGACCACGCTTGGTGACGCTTTATCGCTACGCGATACCGCTCACTCAATTGCATGTCTGGTCCTAATTTCTAGGAAGAAATTTTTGGGATTGATGATAGAGATTCCCATGTTGAGCAGTTGCACGCAATCATGCCGTAGGACCACAGAAGTTGGCGCACATGCACAGCTGCCTATCTCAGGGTTGTTGGGTGGTGGGACAGTAGCATGCCATTGCCTAGCCCATGGACCCCTCACCGTTGTGTCATGGGACTGATGCGGTGGCACGCTCCCATTCCGTGGCACATGTATACTTTTGCAATTCCACCGCATATGCCTATATACATGCAACCTAGAAAAAATAGTATATTTTCAAAATAAATTCCTCATCAGCATCGGGATCCAACCTAGAGAAGTTATATTGCAGCCAAAAAAAGAGTTACACCTAAGGTCTTTGGCATCTATCTTGCTAGTCATTGGAATTCTCTTAATAGAAAGAGCCAATATCATTGCAACACCTTGAATAGTAATAGTCATTTCACTAGAAGGAAGGCTAATAGCCACCATCTATCAACAAGAGCATTGATGACTGTTGAATTGAAAGTAGGAAGACCTACTTGTATAATCGTCGAGAAACCCAACAAGCCTGCTATCCTGAGGTATGGAATGTAGTGGTCATCAAATCTCATTCGTGCGTGCATTCACATTTGTACTCGCTTGAGAGATGTAGTATTCCTAATGCCTCTCGATGCGCCGAGCATGGTGTCTCGAATCATAGTACTCTTCCAACCCTAGATAGTCCTCTATCATCCTGCAAGTACAAAATTGAATGAGTAGCAACAATTGTATGAAAACATAATAATTAATTAAGGATGAACAAACACCTAGGAAACCTATTCAGCCCCTTCCCCCCATTTCTTTTTTGACTTCCTTTTCTTATATGTTTGTTTTGGGCATTTTCCTATGTCCTTCAACATGGTGAATTGAACAACGATTTTGGACCAGAGCTGTATCTAGTTGCAACACTTTTAGAAGTCTTTGCCTAAAATCACCAAGTCCAAAGTCCATTTTATTCTTGAATCATTTTGATCTTCAAACCATTTTCTAGGTCCTTCACCATGTAACACCATATGTATTTCAACATCTCTTACAAAAATCCACTTCTCATATATCTGCGAAATTCTTAATGATTATTTCACCTAGTCCTTGGTGGCACTAGCCTTATGAAAGTTGACACAAAATTGTCTCATGCACCATTGATGACGAACACGAGATAGGCCTAGACAGATGCCCTCATGGCATTTAGAATGCTAGGATGGTGATCAGATATAATATAGACATCTCTCCTGTTCTTAATGACAATATGCCTAACAAGCTCAAGAAACCAACTCCAATCTTAGGTATTCTATTTCTCCACCAAGGAAAATGCTAAGGGGAACACGTTCTCCAAGATTTTTCATATTTCACCTGATATTGGAATATCTCAAAGATATACTAAGCCAAAGCAGAAGCAAAGAGAGCCTCTTGATGGCATTGCATAGCCGATTTGCTATGAACTTTGATGTCAACTAATGATGATTCCAAGATCTTTGAGCACTAGCACATGTGTGTTCGTCCCCAACTTTTAAAATTCTCCATCTACCACTCTTTCTCTTTCAATCCAACACCTTCTATTTGCATCAAGAATCCTCACACCAAATGTCATATTGCCTAGAAACGGATGAGTGCACAACATAATAGGGATGTTGGTGTATGATAGCGTACTCTTGAAGCCATGTCTTCATTACTACCATGGATGAAAACTCCAAATGTTGAACTAATGCATTATACTCACTTGTGTCAAGCCAGAGGCAAGGGGCCCTATATAGCAAGATGGACTAGCTAGCCCAACTAGCCGCTACCCCGACCCCCGTCCTCATGATGGCCTATTTGAGCTTAGCTAAGCCACTGAGTGCATCAAGGCTCAAGTAGATCCCCTGTCGCATTCCCCAAAGGCCCAACCACTCAACCTCTTACTACTACATGAATGCACACAGCCATCTATCGATGGCCAAATCTAATCGAACCCTATCGCTGCCTGTCACCATGCCATGATGTGAGCCTGTGACTTGTTTCTACCGACTAGTGCCTTGGACGTCCGATGAAGGAAGAGGTGGGAAAATAAGAGAGACAAGGTGGCACAGCATCCTCGACACAATGACAACAATAGGACGTGGCATGGCTAGCTAGCCGCGATGGTGGGCTCCTACAGATGCAACAAGCTAGTGGCTATTAGATGGTGGAAGGTACGGTGTCATCGCTCTTTCTGTCCTTGGCATGTGATTGCTTCCTTTCCTCCCAGAGAGATCTTGCATAGCATAGCTACTATTTGGTGAAATGCCTAAACCATACTATTGCTTTATATAGGATGCAAAGTAATGATTTATGTAAATTAAAACTTTGTTTGGTTGCTACATTGATCTATGGTAAATTATAAGTTCTTTATTTACCATAATTAATGTGAAGTTAATATAAATGTCTTGTATGTTTGACCTACTTTTTTTTTTGCTATGCTTCGCCACTCGGTGAGGCAAATCATCTATGTTTAATCCATCATCTAACTCTACACCATTTGCATGAGTTAGATCTCTAAGTTCATGGATGAAATGATGCCTTCCCAAAAAATGTTGTCAAAGGCATGACATTCATTCAATGCTAATTGGTCATATTCGGTTAATAGTTTGAATGGATGATCATCATCGGAGTCAATAGAAAATTCTTCATCATGCAATCTAACGATGGGTTCATCATCTACATCGTTGTTACTTGGCTCTTCATAATTCGTCTCCTTATGAGAGCCCTCCAATCCACAACCATTGTAATAAGACATTGCATCATTCTCACACTCATGTCCTACATCCTCCTCCAACACTCTATCCTTATGAAGTTCATCACATCGTAGCTCCCTCTTTATTACCCATATTTTCTCTATATCATCCGATTCATACCTTCTTTTCGATGGCCCACATCTTCAAAGTCCTTATACTCCAAATTTCTTTTCCTAACCCTTACCATCTTCCTCTTTGAAAAAAATCACCTCCACAAAGCAATAGTGGTAAGACTTGTTTAAATCTAAACTAGGACTTTGAAATGAATGAATCATCTTTGAAGCAAACAACTATATAGAACTAAACTATGATGTATTCACTATATCAATGTAAATCTCCCATTAGAGTTGACCAATCTAATTGATAATATATTTATGCCCTTGTCCAACATCATATAAACCATATAAAGTAATTTGTTGGATCTCTTCAATCCATCCAAGAACATCTCTCACCCACAACTTTAGCTCATTAAATTTAGGGTGGATGCTAAACATAACAACTTTTATACTCATATCCTTAAACTCAACATGTGCACCAACGTAAGATTCCACCACTCGACCACCATAATACACACAAATAAATATATTCATCTACATCAAATACAAAAAAAATAGAAGTAAACATTACCTACCAAATAAACATAACAACATATAACCAACATGCGCCATAAAGTTAAATAAATCAACAAAAAATAAAAGAAAAATAAATATAGTTAATTAATACTTATGCTAATTAGTCACCCATATTATATTTATACATTAGCAACATTATGTACCTTATGTGATACAACTACTTAATAAATAAACTACTAAATAAATCATTTCTTTTGACAAACCTATAATCAAATCCTAGGATGCTAAAAAATCAAGCAATGCCGATAATACAAATTTTAGACAAGTTTGAATTCGAGGTTTCACTTTGATCTCCAAAGTCAACCAAAAATGAAAAAATATATGAGAAAATAGAGGAAAGGAGGATACCTTGATTATCAACTTAAAAAAAATCTAAGAAAATAGGATTCAATTTGAAGTGGATTTAAAGGGAGTTCATCTCTCTTTTCGAGTGAGAAAGGAGAGGGGAAAGAGTGAGGGAGGCAACGAGGGGTAGCTAGGCATGGTAGTAAAGTGCTCATAGCCGGCGCCAATGAGGCTTGTGTCAATCCATTGGTGTAAGGCAACCGCCATGTTGTCTCGTACGGTCCCATGTGACCTAGTGGCAATTAGGTTAATGCTAACATTGTTGGCATCGAAACATTAAACCTTGACGTGTTGTTAAAAAAAGTCTATTCTTATAATTAGTTTTTTATAGGTCTACTTGTAAAAAATTGAGAAACATTAAAATGTAAAAAAAATTCATGATTCCTAGTATATTTCTTTAGATGGATTTGAGAATCAGATTCTGAAAAAAAAAAGACCCAGCAACTGGATTCGCGGAGACGTGTTGCAGACGCTGCATATCTTAACCGCTCCCATTCGAGGGACCCACCTGTCAGCAGACCATCAACGATAAATACCCGCGATACTAACGAGCTCGTGGGTAAACTCCCCACCATAAACCCCAGAACCCTCAAAACCCTTATCCCCTCACCTCCCCGCCGCCGCCGCCTCCATGGTCTCCGCCACCGCAGCCTACGACTCGGCGCTCCCAGATTCCGCCGGCACCGGCGAGAACCTGGTCCTCATCCTCGACTTCGGCTCGCAGTACACCCACCTCATCACTCGCTGCGTCCGCCAGCTGGGGGTCCTCTCCCTCTGCGTCTCCGGCACGGCGCCGCTCGCCTCGCTCGCGGGCCTCCGCCCCCGCGCCGTCGTCCTCTCGGGCGTGCCCCACTCCGTCCACGCCTCGGGCGCCCCCACGTTCCCCCAGGGGTTCCTCGAGTTCGCCGCCTACGCTGGCTCCCACGTCCTCGGCGTCTGCTACGGGATGCAGCTCCTCGTGCAGTCCCTCGGCGGCGCCGTCGAGGCCGGCGAGAAGCAGGAGTACGGGAAAATGGAGGTAGAGGTGACCGCGCGGTCCTCGGCGCTGTACGGGGGGGGGGGGGGGGTGAGGTCGGGAAGCGCCAGACGGTGTGGATGAGCCACGGGGATGAGGTGGTGAGGCTGCCGGAGGGGTTCGAGGTGGTGGCACGCAGCGTGCAGGGTTCCGTTGCTGCCGTTGAGAACCGTGAGAAGCGGTTTTATGGGCTTCAGTATCACCCCGAGGTAGCGAGCTTTACTTTATGATTCTGGTACCCATGTTTTACTGGTGTTTACTAAATTAAGCGACAAATTGAATTGCATTTATTAGTCTTTGGATTCTCCGGGAAACTGCTTAGATAGTATCCATTGATTATTTAGTTTTGAAGGTCAAATTATTTTGAGTGGTGGGTCAAATTGTTGATTGCATATTCACTTGATTCGGCTTGTTCTTGTTAGACATACTCATTTAGTGCATGCTTGGCAAACATGTTTACTTGTTAAACTTTTTATACTGAAGCATGGTTATGACAAACTTTTCATTCTTTTCATTATACAAGGTGACACATTCATCCCAAGGGATGGAAACACTGCGGCTCTTCCTTTTTGACGTTTGTGGGATAAAAGCTGATTGGATGATGCAAGATGTGTTGGATAAAGAGATTAGGACAATCCAAAGCATGGTTGGGTCTGATGAACATGTGATTTGTGCTCTATCTGGTGGAGTCGATTCAACTGTTGCTGCTACTCTGGTTCACAAGGCAATAGGGGATAGGCTTCACTGTGTTTTTGTTGACAATGGCCTATTAAGGTAGTTCTTTTTTCATCATGTTATTTAGTGTTAACGCTTTCAGAATCAGCATGCAATAGAACTGACAGAAGGCCTCTTATGCAGATACAATGAGAGGGAACAAGTGATGTCTACCTTTGAAAGTGACTTGCACCTTCCAGTCACATGTATTGAGGCCTCTGAGCAATTTCTTAGCAAGCTAAAGGGTGTCAAAGATCCAGAGATGAAAAGAAAGATAATTGGCAGGGAGTTCGTAGTGGTCTTTGATGATTTTGCTCACAATTTAGAGCAGAAGATTGGAAAAAGACCTGTGTATTTAGTTCAAGGGACACTGTACCCTGATGTGATTGAATCATGCCCACCTCCTGGAAGCGGAATGACACATTCTCACACCATCAAAAGCCATCACAATGTAGGTGGTCTTCCAAAAGATATGAAGTTGAAGCTAATTGAACCACTGAAGCTCTTGTTTAAGGATGAGGTCTCAATTGACATCTGTTTATTTCATATCTCTATTTTTTTCTTTTCATGATCTTATGCAATAAAATTTACATGCATTAAATTTTGATGAATACTAATTTGATACACATTGTTGTATTCCAAAAGGTACGCAAGTTGGGGAGCATTTTGAATGTCCCTGAGTCATTCTTGAGGCGACACCCATTTCCTGGGCCTGGTCTTGCTGTACGGGTCTTAGGTGATGTAACTGAAGGCAATGCTTTAGAGGTTCTTCGTCAGGTTTGACCCTTCCAAATTGTTGAAATATTGCTAAATCAACTTTGGTACATAATGTTAATTGGCACCATTGTTTACTTGTCAGGTTGATGAAATATTTGTTCAAGCCATTAAAGATGCAGGTCTCTATGATATAATTTGGCAAGCATTTGCTGTGTTTTTGCCTGTACAAACAGTGGGAGTTCAGGGTGACCAGAGAACTCACTCCCATGCAGTTGCTTTGAGGGCAATTACTAGTGAGGATGGCATGACTGCAGATTGGTATGTAACACTGATGCTCTTGTTCTATCCTCCTGCAACTTTCTGATACAGTCATAACCTAATGATTACATTAGGACCTTCACTGTACCTTTGCAACATTTTGTTGTGATGGACAAATTATATAACAGGTATCATTTGTTTACTGATCAGTCTAGATTTTAGGAATTAATTGGCTTTGCTAATTGATTGTTCACAATAGAATGCATATAAGTTCCAGTAGTTTGAATGAGATAATTCAGCATTCACCTTTATTCTCTTGGCCATTTGTCTTTTCTTTTCTTACCTGACCCAATTATTTAGGTTAATAATTTGCAATAATCTTGGTTATCTTTGGCGTATTGTTAATTATTGGAGAAATACAAATTTAGGGTGTTCATTAATTTTAGGCAAAACTGGTTTTAGAGCATTGAAAGTTTACATTTTTTGTTTTATAGCACTGAAAAGTTACCGATTCACTTTAATAGCACCGAAAGTTTCCTCCATTTCCTTGTTAGCACTCCTGTCTCTTTTCTCGCTTGTGCTGTTAATTTTGATCGAAATAACAGCTGAACCTATCTTCAATTCAGATTGATTAGCCCGAACCCCATCTCTCACCGCTGGTGATGACCTCGCCTGCTGCTGATCGTAGCTAGCGCCTGGTACAGTGCCCACCTTCCCAACTCCCAAGCCTGTCACCGCATGACCATACGTCAGCTGCCATCCACCATAAACGTGTTGCTAGGCCTATGCAGCAACAAATTTCTATAATCCTGCTCCCACATGAAGAATCGATAAAGGGCACTCGCATGCAACCATTTTTTGCCTACATTAATCTCAGCCTTTTCCTCCCATTGGTGCACTCAGCACAAACCAACTTGATCTAATTGGTACTACACTATATTAGAGCAAGAGGAATCCATTTTGTTGCTTGAAGAACAGACAACAGAACTTACCGCCATGGTCAAGCACTGCCAGCGAGGGGCAAGGTACAGTTAGTAGGATTGGGGATTGATGGTCCTGGAAACAGATGCAGAGCTACTAGAGATAGAGTGATGCCACCGGAGGTCTACTGAACCCACCGGCCCGCAACCAATAGAGCAGCTGAACTGGGTGCCATGCCAGCCCTTCCTCCACTAGTGGCAGGGATGATGCCGCCATGGGTCACCAGCAATGAAAGAGAGATCTTGGGTTGCTGCTCGATCTGGATTTCTGGGATGGTTGAGTCAATTCCAATCAAAGTTAACAGCACAAGCAATAAAAGAGATGGGAGTGCTAAAAATGAGAGCAGAGGAAACTTTCGGTGCTATTGAAGTGAATGGATAACTTTCGATGCTGTAAAACCAAAAACGTGAACTTTCGATACTCTAAAATCAATTATTGCTTAGGTCTTCTGATAATTTAAACCTACCGAAACATGTTGCTTATGCTATCTTAAATTAGTGTTATGTTATGTCGCATTAATTATATTGGGATATTTCCTATTTTCTAATGCAACAACTGTCCTTGGGAACTCTTTTCTCAGGTATTATTTTGAGCGTGAGTTTTTGGTAGACGTGGTCAACAAGATCTGCAACAATGTGAGAGGTGTTAACCGTGTTGTCCAGGACATCACGCAAAAGCCACCTGCGACAGTGGAGTGGGAATAGGAACTTCATGTTCTGGATTCTGATGCCGTGGACTGGCCTGCTTTTATGCTGCAATGGTGGAGTGGGAATATCAACTTATTCCCGTATGATACGTAGAGTTGTTTACTAGATTTTTGTTTACATCCTTAGACAAATCCCTTTTGTCAACCTGTGATAGATTTTGAACTGAGTAAAGCTTTTAATCGGCACTCGTGCCTTCTGTTCTTGAATAGACGCCTTTACCTTTGAAGACCATTTTCTTTTGGAGTAAATCCTTGTTGCTACAACAATTTCATTATCCCTTATATGTTTTGGACAAAGGGATGTGCCACCTTTAGGATTTGGATTTTTTTCTGTTCTTATTTTAGGTCAGATTATTGGGGTTGGTTATTGGGCCTTTTTGTATTAGTCGATGTTAGCCACTGCTCGATTATGGCGTTGCATTTTGAAGTCTGGGCATCTTTTTAATTGCAAAGCACTGAAATTTGCTCAGGTTAGTGACGAAATAAAACGACATCTTTTGACAACGGAGGCAGGAAATATTACCCCTTGGATTTGTGGGCAATGAAGTTATGGTGTTAATATCAAAATCAGATAGATATGATTGAGGAATTGATCGGTTTATTAGTGAGAGATAAATATTATCATTATTAATCTATATAACTTATTCATTCATGATACGTTATTTTGATACGTTATTTCTAAATGATTGATGATGTGAACATATTGAAAATTTATATATTAATCTCAATTAGTATTTATGTGAAGTTTTTAAACTTAATATTATCCTGGTTTTTAATATATATATATATCTTATTTTAATACTACTGCTCTTTGGTTGTTATGAAATATATAGTGTAATATGAGTGATTAAAATAGAATTACTTTCCTATGAAAGAAATATCTCTAGCCCCTGTAATACATTATGGAAATACGTAGCCACACATTATGTTGATTGAGGAGTCAATTACAAGTTTATAATTTATCACAGGATTGAGAGGGTGTTTGAGTTATTAAAAGAATAACATAAGTCTAGTTCTAAACTCAATCGATATCGTAAACAAGCTAAAAAAATTTGTACATAAGAACATTAGAAGTTTAGCTAATATGATCTTTAATATTTAGGGTTAATATACATTGTGAGAGACTGCTGTTAACAGGGTAACTAGAAAGATATTTTTGAGTTGCGACCAAATATATGTGAACATACAGGACCGCACGTTTAACGAATTAATATGCTTATTCGAATGTAATTCGGATAAGAGCTCAATAAAAATAGAGATCTGAGTAGACTTTTATTGCGCCACAGTCTCCTAAGTCTATGTAAGAAAGCCTATATATAATGAGGCAGAGAGGTTGAGAAGAGATACTTCTATTTAGCTCAAACAAAAACCCTAACCTCCATCTCCCGAGTCAAACCCTAACTGCTTACGAGTTCTAGTACACCCATAATTAGCGTTCTAGCCTGGATATCAATGGAGGTGTTGCTTGTTGTTGCGTTGATTAGCATCAAGATCACGATGATCAATTGCTTCATATACTACCTCGACACACAAGTGGTTAAATCGGTTTCTTTAACCCTAGGTCCACTACACTATGTGTCACGTGGTAATAGTTCATGATCCCTTCTTCGCTTGATTTCCTGGTGTGCGTTTTAAAAAAATTTTATTTTATGCTATCGTATCCTACACCTTCCCTTATGTGACTTATGTAAAGAGGTTGATTGATATAGAAAAAGAGCTGATTGGATGAATAAGGATGGATTCGGTCAAGTAAAGATAGAATATTATCTAGATGAGACAAGATCTGAAGAGAAGTTGTGAAAGCCAAGGCAGAATAATTATATCTTTGTAAAATATATCTTATAAAATATGCATGTTTAGTTAGTTTTATTAATCTCTAAGAGAGAGTTTCTTTTTATGTTTAGGAAATAACGTCTGCAAATTGTCTCTAACCATATCAGACTCGTGCAACCCTAAAATATAAATATAGACCCATTGGAACCTTTTAAGATATCTACACGAACCAATACAATCTTGACATATCACCACTCTAGTTCGTCTAGGATTTTGTCGATGAGTTCTAATTCTCGACGTGGGGTTGCATCGATTAAGTCTCATGTTCGGCAAAGGGGTAAGTCTCGTCATTATCCTAGTGTATATGATCTGCCTAAGGCTATATCCGTTGGGTCTGATTTTTTAATCTAATCGGATATATCACATCATGTTCGTGTGGATTTTATCGGCTTATTGAGCTCCTTCTACCATCATCGGTCCCGTGCTACATCTGTTAGGTCCGACCTGTTAGACTACTGATAGTAGATTGAGTCTTAGATCAATATGTCTTTACGTGATGTTTCATCGAAGTAACCAGTCAATAAGTTATCTATACACTAAGCCTCACACCTAGTGTATCGGCTTCTCAGCCGATATACATATATCCTGCCCAGCAATTAATCCGCTGGCAATCGATCTAGTTTTATCGGATCTAGAATCGAGATCTAGTGGATTTTATTCCCCATCGCTCAGCTAGCTAATGAGTTTATTTATACGCCTGCATCAGACCCGCAGCCGATAGTAGCCAAAGGGTTCACCCAATCTCTCTATAGGTACGTTAGATCTGACTCATACCGTTTCGGTACCGTTAGCCTTAGCCTTAATCTTATGCTGTCTCGATTTAGTCCAATCTATCAAGGCTGCCTCTAACGGTATCGTTATCAGTGATCGTTGGGTCTCGTTCCTTTTGAAGATTGGACCTCGCCCTACATTGCTCATCGCATATCTATTCAGAGTGTTGTTGGCTCTATAGTTGATAAGTCTTTTATTTTATTCTTTGCTACTTATCTATATTGTCATCGGCTTTCTAGCCGATGTATGAGTATTATAGCCCCTATCGACAACCAAGTGATAGTATAAGTGCATCGGAATCATAGCTGATGATTATCTTAACCCTATCGAAACATTTAGTTGATAGCAAGAGTTTATATCGGTCTATTGACTGACTGGCTCGATGATATATCTCTATCTGTCTTTCTTATCAATTAGAGATCAAACTAACTAAGATGCTCGCAACTCCAATAACCCAAATACCCCAAAGAGCTGAAGGACATGCATTAGACCTAACCAGATTTCCTAGGCTTTCACGTGTTCGGGTGTAATCGCATCGGATCTTCATTGGCTCACGCTTGCACGCCCTCTCAATGCGCTCGTCCGCTTGGTCCGATCTCTTTCGTGCGCAAACTTTTGGTACACCCAGTTGGACGATCGGGAGTGCACTCTAACGAACCTCAAAGCCAAAGGACCTACACTGAAATTAAGCAAACCTTTTAAGCCTTTGTGTATTCAGGTGGTCGCATTAGACTTTCATTGACTCATGCTCGCTCGCCCTCTCGACACGTCTCTCCGCCCGGTCCAATCGTCCCGCACGAACAGTGGAAATTATAGATATTTTCTTGCTGCTCGGGCAACAATGTAACAAGATTGTTGGCGTTATTAGTCTTAAAACGCTATGAAAGACCGGTTAACATGTCATGAATTAAAAAAAAACTTAAATATCTGGTTAATAGAACAAAGCTATTTCTTGCAATGGCATATTTCTAAACCTAAAATTTGAGCGTTTCTTTTGTGACTACAACCTTTGAAGCAACATCTATCCAAATTGTGACTCAGTCTGAACTCCATCCAAAGCAAAAAAAAAACTGCCCAGTAATAGTATCTCGTTAGTAGCTCAGCCCGCCGGGTGTTGAAGCGTTCCTCCGGCTTTCTTGTAAATTTTTCGCGGTCAAGGATAGCCAAATTTAGGACCCCAGAAACCGTCCATGCAGGCAAAAGGAAAATCCTCCATCGCCAAAGCTTATTTATACCACTCACTCACAACCACAGCCCAGCGATCCACGAGACTACGACGAGTAATCATCCATGGAGAGCCGGAGGCTGTTCCTCGCCGTGGCCGTCTTCCTGTGCTTCGCCGCCGAGTGCCATCTAGCCCAAGCTTTCAAGAAGGCAAGCACGAATCAGACCAAATTTACCGTACAATTTCTGCTGATTTCTTCTTGTCGTTCGATGCTGGGAATTTGGTAGTATGATTCTTCTGATGTTATTGTTGTTGTTATATGTCACAATGCTGGGCGCAGTCCTACATCGTGTATCTGGGATCACACGCGTACGGCCGAGATGCGTCGATGGAGGAGCGCGCGCGTGCGACGGAGTCTCACCACGAGCTCCTGGGATCAGTTCTTGGCAGGTAAACTGACTCACTCACTCACCAAGATTGGTACTGATAAGTGATAGTGTTCTTTGATTCTTCTTCTGTTCTTGATTAATGGAAACAAAATGTTGTTGGAATAATGGACGCAGTAAGCAAATGGCCAAGGACGCGATGGTCTACTCCTACACCAAGAACATCAATGGCTTCGCGGCGCATCTGGAGGAAGAAGTATTAGCCCAAATCTCGAGTGAGAGAACATGAACATGAAATCCTTTTTTGATCGTCTCCTGATCTCGGATTGATCAGGACGACGACTGAATTAATACGGAGAGCACGCATGTTGTCGGTGCAGGGCATCCTGACGTGGTGACGGTGTTGGAGAGCACGATGCTGAAGCTGCACACGACGAGGTCATGGGACTTCATGGACATGGAGACGACCAGATCCTCCCGGACTCCATCTGGAAGCACGCCAAGTTCGCCCAGGACGTCACCATCGCCAATCTCGACAGCGGTAGCCATCATCTCCATCTCCATCGATTCTTTCGTGCGTCTTGCGTATTCTCGAGCTTGGTTGATAGGTAATGTTATCTGTCATTGATGGTGGATCAAGGTCTGTGGCCGGAATCGAACAGCTTCATAGACGAGGGCGTCGTCGGTGAGGCGCCCAAACGGTGGAAGGGCAGCTGCCCGGACACCGCCAAGTACGGTGTCCCCTGCAACAAGTGAGTGGCTCCATTTCTCGGCGGCCTTTGGAACACATGAATCTTTTTTTCTTACCAACTAGTAAATTGTTCATCGTACAGATAAAAGATCGCATTTTTACAATAAACATTTATTATAGTTAAATTTGTTTGTGCTCTAGAAAAAAATCTTTGATCCGCCACTCGATTCATCCATGTGATATTTGTTTATGTGCAGGAAACTGATCGGGGCAAAGTACTTCAACAAGGACATGCTGGTGAATAACCCGGAGGCGGTGGAAGGCAACTGGACGCGCGACACGGAGGGGCACGGCACGCACACGCTGTCCACGGCCGGCGGCCGCTTCGTGCCGAGCTCCAGCCTCTTCGGCTACGCCAACGGCACGGCCAAGGGCGGCGCGCCGCAGGCTCGCGTGGTGGCCTACAAGCTGTGCTGGGCGGGCGAGTGCGCTGCCGCCGACGTGCTGGCCGGGTTCGAGGCCGCCATCCACGACGGCGCCGACGTCATCTCCGTCTCCTTCGGCCAGGACGCGCCCCTCGCCGACGCCGACTCCTTCCTCCAGGGGCCCGTCACTCTCGGCTCCCTCCACGCTGCCATGCGCGGCATCTCCGTCGTTTGCTCCGCCGGCAACGCCGGGACCCTGGAGGACACCGTCGTCAACTCCGCTCCCTGGGTCACCACCGTCGCCGCCAGCACCGTCGACAGAGACTTCCCCAACGTCGTCACGCTTGGCAACAACGTGCACATGAGGGTAATTAACAACTTCCAGTTCTTAAACGCCATTGTTAACTAACTGACACTTCGACGACATGGCTCATGGTGCAAGTCTCTTCCAATACTGGGTTGGGCATGAGCTTGGAGACAACGACCTTGCACTCTAGCAAGCTCTACCCGATGATCAAAGCCAGCGACGCCGCACTTGCAAGCTGTGACCCTGTCGTTGCGTATGCACCACACAATCCTTTGAACACGTGAAATTTCTTGATGATTTGTGTGAGAATTTAACTGATTCTTCAAATTTTGTTTGGTTTTTAGGTCCACGTGTCCACTAGGCACGCTTGACCCGACCAAGCTGAAGGACAAGATCGTGGTGTGCTTCCGTGGCCGTGATATCCCAAGGGTGACGAAGGGCGTGACCGTCCTCAATGCCGGCGGCGCCGGGATGATCCTCGCGAACGGTGAGATGGACGGGGACGACATCGTCGCCAACCCACACGTGCTCCCGGCCACCATGATCACCTACAAGGAGGCCGTCTCGCTGTACGAATACATGGACTCTTCCAAGTACCACGTAGCGAACATCTCGCCGTCCAAAACGGAGGTCGGCGTGAAGAACTCGCCGTCGGTGGCGGCCTTCTCGTCGCGCGGGCCCAGCGGGACGCTGCCTTACGTGCTGAAGTCGGACATCGCGGCTCCCGGGGTGGACATCCTGGCGGCGTTCGCCGAGTACGTCAGCCCGACTGATGTCCCCGACGACGAGCGGCAGTCGGAGTACGCCATCTTGTCCGGCACGTCCAAGGCGTGCCCGCACGTCTCCGGCGTGATCGGGCTCCTCAAGGTGGCGCGCCCGGAGTGGAGCCCCACCGCGATACGTTCCGCAATCATGACCACCGCGCGCACCCAGGACAACACGGACGCGCCAATGCGCGACCACGACGGGTCGGAGGCGACGGCGTTCGCCTTCGGCGCCGGCAACGTCCACCCGAACCGCGCCTCGACCCGGGCCTCGTCTACGACCTCTCCAACGATGACTACTTCACCTTCCTCTGCGCCATGGGGTTCACCACGAAAGACCTCACCAAGCTCAGCGCCGGCAAGTTCGCCTGCCCGGCGAAGGTCCCGCCGGTGGAGGGCCTCAACTACCCGTCCATTGTTGTGCCGGCGCTGCAGCACTAGTCGACCGTGACGCGGCGGCTCAAGAACGTCGGCCGCACCGCCACATACCGCTCGACGTGGCGCGGTCCGTACGGGATCAACATGACCGTCGAGCCGGCGGCTCTGGAGTTCAAGAACGCCGGCGAGGAGAAAGAGTTCAAGGTGACGCTCAAGTCGGAGAAGGACAAGCTCGGGAAGGGGTAAGGGTTCGGGAGGCTCGTCTGGTCGGATGGGACCCACCATGTTGGGAGCTCCGTGGTGGTCAACGCCTTGGACTGAGGCGCCAAGATGCGTGCGCTCTTATAGATTAGCCAAGATCAGGGATTCATAGTGTAGTTTTTTTTTCTTTTTACCTTTTTCTTTTTCGGCGATAGACTGAGAGTGATATAGAGAGAGACTAGATCTCTTCGTTGTTAATAAAGGCTGGATGTTTTGTCGACTGTAAATAATAAAGTTTCATCAAGATTTTACAGGAATTTTAGGTAGAGTACCGATGGTTGATTACGGGTTCAAGTACTCCTATACGAGTGAATCGGGCACTCCGTCTAAGAAAAAATAGATTAAGATTGAGGTGAGAAACTGTTATAAGTTAATAGAAGAAAGTAGACGAAAAAAATAGAAGATGTATGTCTATGATTATATTTTAAAATAAATTTAAATTTTAGAAGTAGAAATGAAGTAATTTCTAAGGTTGCAGCTAATTAGATTAAAAATACACATTTATTTAAAGCCTAAAAATACAATCAAGCATATCATATAGTCAATCTGAATCATCAGCGTTGAGTTTTTTTCACCCCTACTCCGCATTACTAATTTGTTAGAGAATTACCTGAAAATAAAGTTTATTAGGACGGGAAGAGCAGTATGCATCACCCTCTTTGCTTGCACAGGGCTTCGCGCGTGATAAATCACTCACTTAAGTTCCTTCTAGAGTTTAGCTAGTTAGTAAATTCTTAACCTTCTAGAAGTTTATCTTTCGAATTGAATGGTATCTAACAAATAACTACAAATGCTTAATAGAATCGGTAGAGCGGCAAATAAATACCGCAACTCCATTGTAAGGGCAAGGTTGCCACGTGAAGGATTGCTACAGTTTTGTGGTTCATAATATGTCACGCAACAACGTATTTGGCTATGTATGCTCTGTCACAAAATCCTTTATAAGTACTACGGCAAGGGCATGGACGTATGGCAGGAAGGGATCGTCCAAGATTGGAAAAAAAAATTGAGCCGTCCGGGGGAAAATTTAAGGGAATTGCTAACCTAAATTTGGGAATGATTTATGTTAAATTCACCATGCTTGAATCTCCACGATTCGTGCTTGTCTCCATCTCCTCCAACTCTAGCGATGGTGACGACAGCCCAATTCTAACAAAGGACCAATAATTTAGGGTTTAAGGTCAAGGGAGAGACAGGAGAAGAGTTTGAGGAAGGTCAAGAGAACGTTTCTTTTTACAAGAGTTCGAAAAATTGTCTCACCTACTTCAGAGGGTATCGGCTCACAAAAGTCAATTTATAGATACCAAGAAAGAGAGGTTTCATCGAAAAGCCGCTTAGCTACAGGTGTATGCATCGGACTTAGATGATGAGGAATCCGATGCAAAGGTGGGTTTGGCGGAATGAACTAGGAATAAAAAACCTGTATCATGTCCATAGATTAAGAATGTCAATAACAGAGAAAGATATGGTTTTGATATCAACAAAGCTGACAAGATATTTGATCTTCTCCTCCAAGAAAAGCAGATTCAGTTACCGCCAACCATGTAATCCAATCTAACGAAGAACTCAAAAAGAAGAAGTATTGTAAGTGGCACAATTCAATATCTCATCATACCAATGAGTGTAAGGTTTTTCGACAACAGTTACAATCGGCTATTGAACAAAAAGACGATGAAGGTTGACGGGTATCCTTTCCCTGTGAATATGGTGTTTGCAGGGACCTAGGAGATTAGTCTGATGAGAAAAAGCGCTAGAAGAGGTCGAAGGTTACCTCATTGAACCTAATTAAAAAATATTCTAGAATACAAGACGAAGAAAGACGAGCCGCAACGCAACAAGAAAGGTATAACCCACATTAGGGTTGTACCTTTTTTCAGTACTGTTGGGATTAAAATATGAGGTTGCCGTCGATCGAAGATTGTCCTGAGTGTAACAAACTAGGATCTCGGTACATTGACCAGAGCAAGACGTCGTATGATCGGCCTTCCCTCACGTGGGCATCGGTACATAGCTGATTAGGGCCGATCAACGAAGAGTATGGTCAAAGGTCATCTAAAGACAGGGAGTTACACAAAGGATTGTACCACATGAAAGATCAGTGGTGTCCATCCGGGATTTTTAGAAAAAGTCAGAAGAGGAGGACACAAAGGCTGTGGCATAGAGAGCAGCATAAAAGGCAATGTCAAGACCATGAGGAAGCTGATCGGAGCCAGAAAATTAAAAAGGTATGGAAAGTAAAGCAAAAGGAGGATGATGCTAGCACATCGGCTCAGGCTAACATGGTATTCTTCTTGCCTATGGAATATAAAACATATGTGTCCAATGAAAAAGGTCAAGAAGAAGATTTTGCCCAATTGATATTGGAACCAAGTCAAGCCATATTTGACAAGCCAGAAGAATCTAAGCATTGGCACCTAAAACTATTGTATATCAAGGGGTATGTTGATGGGAAGCCAATGGCAAAGATGTTAGTTGACGGAGGCGCAGCCGTCAATTTGATGTTGTATTCTACATATCGCAAATTGGGTAAGACGGTTGAAGACTTAGTTAAAACATATATGGTTTTGAAAGACTTCGGAGGGAATCCATCAGAAACTAAGGGCGTGCTGCATGTAGAGTTAACAGTTGGAAGCAAGACATTGTCTACTATATTTTTTGTCATCGATAGTAAGGGATCGTATAGTCTACTCCTTGGTAGGGATTGGATTCACGCCAACTGTTATGTTCCTTCAACAATGCATCAAAGCCTCATACAGTGGCTAGGTGATAGAGTTGAGGTGATCGCGGCCGATTAGTCAACCAATGTTGCAACAACCGATATGCCATTCTAGGAAGCTAATGGGTTTAACTGCCTATCTGGACAAATATCAGTGGGGAATTTCCTTGAGGTGACTGATAAGGGGATAAAGTCAATTCAGCAAGTCGGCTTGGATTCATTGTTCCCATGGAAACTATAGAGGACTCCGAAGGAAAGTTAGGGCAAGATTTTACGTCGACCG
The DNA here is from genome assembly GCA_030770085.1 of Oryza coarctata. Classification (NCBI taxonomy): domain Eukaryota; kingdom Viridiplantae; phylum Streptophyta; class Magnoliopsida; order Poales; family Poaceae; genus Oryza; species Oryza coarctata. The sequence continues at coordinate 8,751,268 of CM061476.1, read as the reverse complement.
TTGAGTTAGAGCAAATAGATATAGGTTCAGGAGATAAGCCAAGGTCGACGTACATTAATAAAAAATTATATGTTGAATCCCGAGAAAAGTTGATAAAATTATTAAAGGAATTTTGGGAATGTTTTGCTTGGGATTACCATGAGATGCCGGGATTAAGCCGATCGATTGTAGAACATCGGCTTCCTATTAGACCAGGATATCGGCCATTTAAGCAACCACAGAGAAGATTCAAAGCAGAGTGGCATGATGAAATCAAGGCAGAGATCACAAAGTTATACAATGCAAATTTCATCAGACCATGCCGATATACTGAATGAGTGTCCAATATTGTCCTAGTGAAGAAGAAAAACGAAAAGTTAACGATATGCATCGACTTTCGGGATTTGAACAGGGCAACCCCTAAAGACGAGTATCCGATGCCGATGGCAGATTTATTAATTGACGCTGCATCGGGTCACAAGATCATTAGCTTTATGGATGGAAATGCAGGCTATAATCAAAATTTTATGGCGGAAGAAGATATCTACAAGACTGCATTTAGATGTCTTGGAGCTATTGGTTTGTACGACTGGGTAGTCATGACTTTCGGATTGAAGAATGCCGGCGCTACCTATCAGAGAGCAATGAACTACATTTTTCATGATCTTATTGGACAACTGGTGGAAATATATATTGATGACGTGGTGGTGAAATCCAAAGGTATTGAAGACCATATAGCCGATCTGCGAAAAGTGCTAGAGAGGACGAAGAAATATGGACTTAAAATGAATCCTCACAAGTGTGCTTTTGACGTATCGGTTGGATAATTTTTGGGTTTCATGGTGCATGAGAGAGGAATTGAAGTTAGTCAACGAAGCATTAGAGCTATCCAGACCACCGAGCCTGCAAGCAACAAACTAGAGTTATAATCCTTGATTGGCAACCTCAATTTTATAAGGAGTTTTATCTCAAACTTATTGGGAAGAATTGAGTCGTTCACTCCTTTATTAAGGTTATGAGCCGATCAAGAATTTGTATGGGGTGTTGAGTAGCAAAAAGCCTTTGATCATATCAAGGAATACTTGAATTCTCCACCAGTATTAATTCCGCCGCAAAAAGGGGTACCGTTTAAATTATATTTGTCAGCGGATGAGAGGTCAATCGGATCGATGCTTGTACAAGAGTTTGAATCAAAAGAACGAGCGGTATTCTATTTGAGCCGATGACTTCTGGATGCTGAGACTAGGTATCTTGCTATGGAAAAGTTATGCCTATGTTTGTATTTCTCATGTACAAAGTCAAGGCATTATCTTCTATCGACTGAGCGTACAGTGCTTTATAAAGCCGATGTGATTAAATGCATGCTATCGGCTCTAGTCCTGAGGGGGCGGGTTGATAAATGGATATTTACTCTGATGGAGTTCGATCTGAGGTATGAGTCAGCTAAGGCAATCAAGGGACAAGCGGTAGCCGATTTTATTGTACAACATAGGGGAGTCCAAGAGAATTATGTGGAGTCGATCCCATGGACGTTATTATTTGATGGATCAGTTCGCAAATATGGATCTGGTATTGGCTTGGTGCTCATATCGCCTCAGGGGGCAAGTTTTGAGTTCGCTTTCACAATCAAGCCTTATAGTACAAATAATCAAGCAGAGTATGAAGCGGTACTCAAGGGACTTCAGCTGCTGAGGGAAATTGGAGCCGATACGGTAGAGGTCATTGGGGATTCCTTGTTGGTGATCAAACAACTATCTAGGGAATATGAATGCAAGGATGAAGTTTTGAAGTCATATTATGAAAAATGTCAACAATTATTAAAGGATTTCAAGATAGTGACGTTGGATCATATTCCTAGGTAGCAAAACGCGAAGGCCAATGATCTTGCTCAAACTGCTTCGGGATATCGGCTGAACAGCAGAGTGGAAGTCGAGATAGCCGATATTGAGAGCCGTATGGAAGCCGATGATTGGAGATGGGAAATTATTCAGTATTTGCAAAATCCATTAAGATCGGTTTCCAAGAAACTTTGGTAGAAGGCTATTAAGTACATACTACTTGATGGAGAATTATATTATTGGTCCGTTGATGGGGTGCTTTTAAGATGCTTGGGTGCCGAGGAAGCTACGTTGGTGATGAGCGAGGTGCACGAAGGCATTTGTGGAGCCCATCAATCGGCTCATAACATGAGATGGATGATGAGGAGAGCTGGATACTTTTGGCCGAGTATGTTAGAGGATTGTTTTAAATACTACAAAGGCTAGCAAGATTGTCAGAGGTTTGGGAATGTGCAGCAAGCTCTAGCGTCAGTCATGAATCCGATAGTCAAGTCATGACCATTTAGAGGATGGGAAATCGACATGATCGGCCAGATTTATCCTTTATCAAGTAAAGGGCATAAGTTCATATTGGCGGCAACAGACTATTTTATAAAGTGGGTACAAGCTATTTCTTTGAATAAAGTTACTTGTAGAGATGCAATTGAGTTCATCAAGGAACATATCATACATTAGTTTGGAATTCCACAGACGATTACCACCGATCAAGGTTCTATCTTCGTGTCTGAAGAGTTTCAAAGGTTTGCTGCTAGTATGGGGATTAAGTTGCTGAATTCGTCACCATATTATGCTCAAGCTAATGGACAGGCCGAAGTTTCTAACAAGAGTTTAATAAAGTTGATCAAGCGTAAGATTGACGAACAGCCATGGAGATGGCATGTTACATTGAATGATTCGTTGTGGGCTTATCGGATGGCATGTCATAGATCTACTCAGGTGCCACCATATCAGTTAGTATATGGTCATGAAGCAGTTCTTCCGTGGGAAGTTAACATCGGCTCCAGGAGGGTGTCTTTACAGGATTAGTTGACAGCCGATGATTATTACACGTTGATGACCAATGAGCCGGATGATTTGACTCAGAGTCGGTTAGAAGCGTTTGAGATAATCAAGAAAAACAAGGCTAAGGTTGCTAGGCATTATAACAAAAAAGTAATGACCAAATCTTTTTCTGAAGGAGATCTCATTTGGAAGTTAATTTTACCGATTGGATCTAGGGATAATAAGTTTGGAAAATGGTCATCTAATTGGGAAGGACCCTATTGGATCAATCGGTGTGTGCCTGGTAATGCTTATATGTTGGACAGTCTTGAAGGAGAGAATTTTGCCAAAGCGTTTAATGGAAAATATTTGAAGAAGTATTATCCTAGCGTGTGGGTAGAAGCCTAAATCGGCTGAGCATAGCCGGATTTTTCTTTTTAAGATAGATAAGGTTTTAAGGGTAGTATCAGCTAACGATACCGTTCGTGTAATCAGTTTAGGCATAGCCGATTGATAATGTACGAAAGCCGATATGATTTGTATCGGTTACAGACAGCCGATATCGTGCAGATATCGCCTTTAGAAAATATATATACACAGCTTTTGTTGATCAAGTTGATTAAAATCTATTGCAAAAAGTTAATGTTTAGAATGACATCTAGATTTTTTTGAAGCTAAAGTTTTACAAGAATTTCTCAATGGCCTCGATCGCGCGCAGACAAATTTGATCTATTTTATTTATGGCGCGGATGCCATCCTCATCTGATCCGAGGATAGTCTTCAAGTTCCTATGCGGACGAACTGCGAGCCGCACTTGGTCTTGGATTGATTTTAGTAGGCCGATGAGGTGGGACTCGATGGAGTTGATGTCTTCACGAACCTTATCGAGTTCCGCCATCAAATCGGCTTCTCATTTCTTAAAAAGGCCATGCTTGGTGTTGGTGCGTTGAAGGTTAGCTGACATTTCATCAAGCTTCTTCTTTTCACTTTGGGCAGTTAGCCGATCGTTGTGAGCCAGATTGCTTTGCTCGACGCGATCGGCTATGCGTTGTTTTGATACGATCAGCTGGGTTCTTTGGAATTCCAAGTAGGCAGCAGGAGCAGTTTGAGCAATTATGTGGGTATCAGCTTGATGTGGGGCAGTTTGAGTTTGAGGAGTGGATGCCATAACTTCTGAGGATACCATCGACTCAGCCCCAGTAACAGTGTCTGGCGTTTGGACTTCAGGAGCCGATGGTTCAGGCTGCAAAGCGAAGGTGTCAGGATAAAAGTGAAGGCAAAGAAGAATTGATGCTGACACATACCAATAGAGATGCAAAAGAAGACAGGATTGCCACGGGAGAAGGGCTTCGTGAGGATATCTATTTCTTAGAAACCATCCGAGTAGCCGGTTTCTTGCGCTTCAGCCCTGATATTTGTGACACTCGGAGGAGAGCCGATGGAGGTGGACCACCTTGCCCCAGGAGGGATCTGACCGATGGAGGTTGATAAATAATTGACGGACCACTTGCGCTGGTTGAAGGTTTATCTTTGTCGCCAGCCTGTGGAATCATAAGAATCAAGACACAGTTGAAATTCAATAGGATGAAGAAAAGATAGTGAAAGGAGAAGGATTACCTCTTCATCGGATTCCACGTAGTCGGTGTTGAGGCGAAGGCAGTAATTTTCAGCTGATAGACTAAACAGGTGCCTTCCTCATTCTGACCACCATCGATCAAAAATTTTGGTATTGGATATATAGGGCTCGAAGGTGGAGGTAGTCCCTAAGGACAAGGTTGATTTTATCAACCTAAGTTGGTCATACTCCAAGTCAGTTTTTACTTCTTCGTGGGCTTGGAGCTTACCGATGAAGAACAAGCCGATGGGGAGTTGGCCGAAGCCCAACTGATGAGCACCAACTGAAGGATGGTAGAACTCATATGATGAATGTTGGGATCGGCCCAATGAAAATCCGATCGGTAGAAGGCAAAGAGTTATGGAGGATAAAAAGATTGTCTTCGATTCTTTATCGGCTAAGGCGTTCATCGGATGAAACCAAAAAGGCATTTCAAAGGACGAGTCATCCTTGTACGTAAACTAGATAGTGACCTCTTTAGTAAAGCCGTAGTAGAAACATTTGAACCAATGGCTGAGTCCGAGGGGGGTCATTTTGCTTCTAGGAAGAGCCGATGAAGCTTCACCCACAGATATGCATCGGCGTCGGCTGGCTTCATTTTCCTCTAGGTAGTCAGTCGGGTATGTCATGGAATGGAAAGGGGACCTGGCAATGACTTTGGAGGTGTAGACGTTCAACCAGAGTTGTATAAACCACTAGGGGCCACTGATATGTCTGACTTATTGGCTTGCCGATAGCTTGGTCGCCACTTGATGGAGCAGTTGATAAGTGGTTCGGAGAAGATATTGCCCTAGAGGAATCTGGTGGTGATCGGCCAGGAGCTCTGCCAGGCATTGCATATTGGTTGTTGGACCAAAAGTCAAACCAACAAAGACGAACAATTCCAACCAAAGATTCAAGAACGCTATGTGTTCATGCCCATCGACTTGGCCGGAGGATTTTTTATGCAGGGAAATATACTTAGTCGAACCTCCGACGTTCTTGGTGTTCAGCCGATGAGTGGGTTTGAATCTGAGGCTAAACGGGTTTATGTAGTGGGTGGTGTTGAGGCAGGTCAACATGGTAACATCCATCAAAGTGGGGGTCATCGGTCCATGCCCGAACATGAAGGCATTTAATATATCCGACTAAAAGTAAGAAGCCGATGCAAGCAGAGATTCATTCTTTTCCATATCGGCTAAGGAAAGGTTGATACAATGGTCTATTTCCAAATCCTCCTAGAAAGACTTTTTGGAGGCAGAAACCCTAAGGTACTAGTTTCTCCATTCCGAGAGTTTGCTAGGCTAAGATCTGAAGCTGTTAGCCCAATCGGTGATGGCCATAGATGAGTGCTTGAACGGGGGATCCTTTCTGTTTCAGAGTTGATGAAATCAGTCGCATACTCACTACCCATAGGGCCAAGAAAGAAGTGACTGGGGCGGTCAAAAATTGGAATAGCAATCTGACTCTTGAGATCCTATAAAAACAAGAACCCGACTACTAATGAGAAATCGGGATGGGGAAGATTCGTGCAAAACAAAGGATGAAAGAGCAGATAATAGTTACCTCAGGGATTATGTGTGTAGAAGCCATTGCACGAATGAAGAAGGAGTAGCAGCCGATGAAGAAATCTATGAGAGTTTGCCTTCAATCTCTAGAGCTCGACGAGGTTTGGGAGTTTCGACGGAAAGAAGTGTGTGGAAGAAGGCTAGGGCGAAAAGATATTTTATAGAAGCGGAGTGACCAAGGCCGAAATATGAGTTGATTAATCGGTGGGTTTTAACGGGTCATCCTGGTTTGTGGAGACTTCCAACGGCTCGAAATTTTGTTGTCTGCTGGCAAACTCCAAAATTGGGGGGCATGTGTTAACACTAGAATTTGATTCAGCTTGTAAGCAGGATCGGCTAATGGAGATACTGGTCAGCTCAGGAGACAGAGCCGATCGGGACTGTAGAGAAGCCGATCAAATTAGTACAAGATTGGATCGGTTTGAAGACAGGGAATAATCCGGTCGGGGTCAGGTCTGAGAAGCCCGAGGAAAGGATGGAAAAGATTGGCTTGAGTAAAAGAAGGTCTGATTGCTACAGTGGAGAAGCCGATCGGGTTGTAGCGAAGGCAGACTCGGTTCCAAATTGGAAGATTATTCAGATGAAACTGGGTTTGCGGAAGAGCCGTGGACTCCATGGCAGGATGTTTGTCTTTGTAAATTGTAACCTTATTTAATTAGAAAGGTTTAGCTGGTTAGTTAACTTCTTTAGAAATATTTTCCTCTATTTTTGTTAGGAAATAATGTCCGATGGTCATGAACATGTCGGACTATGTTTGTAAACTAGGGGTATAAATGTAGACCCCCTGGGAACATGTAAGATATCTCTCGATCATATACAAACTTGGCGCATCGCCAACCTAGTTCATCTAGCTGTTTACCAACGGGTTTTGGCTCTCGATGTGGGACTGCATTGGTTAAGTCCGATCTCCGGTGAAGGGGTAAGTCCCGCCACTATCCTGGTATACTTTGTACTGTCTAAGGCTGCATCGTTTAGGTTTGAACTCTTAGTCAGATTAGGTGTACCGCATCACGTCCGTGTAGGATCTATCGGCCTATCAAACTAATTTTGCCATCGTAGGTCTCGTGTTGCATTGGTTAGGTCCGACCTACGGGTCTGCCGACGGAGGATTGAGCTTTAGGTCTATACGTCTCTCTACGGCGTCTCATCGGAGTGAGTAGTCAATGAGTTATCCTAAACGTAGGTCCCCATCGTCGTGCGGCCGATGGGTTTAGGCGTTAGGCTTGTAGGTAGCCGATGGCATCCCTGCTTCCTCGTCGTCATGTTCGGTCCGAGCCCCCACCGTCTCGGTGTCGTTACTCTCCGGCCTCATACTATCTCGGTTAGGTTCGATCTATCGAGGCTGGCCCTAACGGCGCCGTTACTACTGTCGCTCGCCCGCATGGCCTCACGGGGGGATCAGCTCCCGCTCCGCGTATCGGATGCGGATAGCGCCATCGGCTCTTTGGTTGATAGACCTTTTAGCTCATTACACGTGTTTATCTCCCATACCTCCATCGGTTTTTCAGCCGATGCGCTAGCATTCTCATTTCTATCGACCATCAGCTGATAGGGAGAGTCGGGCAGGCCTTCCGGTCGACCGATGAATACGTCTTATCCCCTTTTCCTTGTTAATTGTAGGGTCAAATTGACTAGCACGCTCATGAATCTCGAGGCTTAAGGACCTACACTGGAGCTAAGCAGACCTCCCAGGCCTTCGCGTGACTAAGCCATCGTCTTTCCCCGATCGTGGGATTTTTGGCGGTGAGCACCTTGTTCATGTGGAAGCCTAGGAGTTTTGCTTGGCTGCAGTGTAGGTCCTTATCTTCGAGGTTCGTAGACTTATAAATTAATTTGACCTTGCAATTGATAAGGATATGAAGAGGATGAGATCTACGAGCCAATTGGTTAATAGGCTGATATGGCTCACCTTATCAGTTGGTTGCCGATAGTAAGGTAGTGCTCATACATCGGCTGAAAAGCCGATGAAGGTGTAGGTAATAAAGACGTGGTATAAAGTAAAGGACTCATTGACCGAAGAGCTAATGATGCTTTGAGCAGAGTACACAATAGAAGCAGGGAGCGAGAATCGAATCCCCTTGAAGGCACAAGATGCAACGACCACCATGATGGCACCATTAGAGCCAGCTTCGATAGACTGAACCAACCTAAGACAGTATGAGGCTGAGGCTAACAACACAGAGACGGTGGAGGCTAGATCAGACGTAATGTTGGAAAGGACGAGGTGAGGCCATCGGCTACAAATCGGTCGAAGGTCTAATGCAGGTACATAACTAACCTCATCGACTATCTAAGTTGATGGGTAACGAAACCTGCTCGATCCTTGCACCAACCCTATTAGACATGAACTTGACAGTTCGGACCTAATTGAGACTATATTCGGTCACATCTCATAGGACCAGATCGAGCGCTAGCAGATTAATCATCAAGGATAAGATTGATATATGTGTATCGGTTGAGTAGCGGACACGTTAGGCGTGAGGCGTGGAATAAGGATAACTCATCAGCTACTAAATCCAATGAAATGTCATGCGAGAACGTACCGACCAATAGCTCAATCTACCGCCACTGGTCTCCTAGGTCGGATCTAACCAATGCAACACGAGGTCGATGACGGAGGAAATAAACCGCTGAGTTGATAGGCATCATGAGAGCGTGATGTAGTACATTCGATCAAACTAAGAGGTCAGACCTAACTAATACATCTTTAAACAGAATGAATGCATTGGGATAGTGGCAGGACTTATCCCTTCATGAGAGATCAGGTCAAACCGATGTAGCCCAGCGTCAAGTGTCAGAACTTGTCAAAATAAACCTAAACAAGCTAGGGTGGTGATGCGTCGAAGACTGTATTGATGTGTAATCTGATTGATTATTTACAAGGTTTCAGGGTGTCTATATTAATACCCTAGAGTTACAAGAGTTTGATGTGGTAACAAATAAGGAAACTATCTCTAAAAAGTTAACAAAGCTAATCAGACTTGTTATCTTATGAGATATATTCATTAGATATAAAGTACCCTCCTATGGTTTTTACGGCTTCTCCTCAGACTTGGTCCCATATGAATAACCTTCTGTCTTTGACTGGACCGAAATTATACTCAATCTGTCTAATCAGCATTCTCACTATATCAATCAGCTCCTCATCCATCGACAAATCCCATTTGTGGGCTTACCAAATTCTGGCATTAATACATGCCCCCCAATTTTAGAGTTTGTTAAGTAACTTCAAAATTTCAAGCTATTGGAATTCTCCTCAAATTGAGGCAGCCAACTATAGCCCATGGCCTAGATTCTCATTAGGTCATTACACCCCTATAAAACATTTCACCTCTTTACCCTCTTTCTTCACGCCTTCACATTAGAAAAGCCCTAAAATCTCAACGAGCTCTGATGAACTTAGGTGAAACCACCATGAGTTGCAACATCGATTGTTGATCTTCATTCATCTCTTGTTCACGTGATGGCGTCGATGACCGCAATCCCTGAAATAACCTTTTATTCACTCTCCTGCTCTACAATCAAGATAAATTTAATCTATCCCATTCTTCAGCTGTTTCCCATCATGTTCTTGTTTACTGTAGAGCCTCAAGATTTAGATCTTAATCCCAGTCGTCAATCATCCAGATTTCTTCTATCTTAGCCTTATGGGTAGTGAGGATCCAATATACTTCATCAAAGCCGAAATAGAATGGATCCCCTTCAAGACTTCATCCATGTAAATCGATGTCTAGACCAACAGGTTTAGATCTTAGCCTAGCAGACTCGCCGGATAGAGAAACTAATACCTTAGAGTATCAGCCAGCAAGAGAATAGTCTGGGATGAGAGGCAATCGACCACTATATCAATCTCTCCCTAGTTGATATGGAGAAAAACATATTTCTTTTTGCATCGGCTTCTTATTGCTAGTCTGACGCCATCAACGCCTTTGTGTTCAGTCATGGGCTGATGACCCCTACCTTGCTAGATATTTTCATGCTCACCTGCCTTGACACTAGACATTACTTCAACCTATCCAACCTCCAATTCAAACCTGCCTATCGACTAGACACTAAGAACATTGGAGGCTGGACTAAGTACATCTCTCTACACAGTAAGACCTCTGGATTAGTTGATGATTAGGGGCATGCTGTGATTTTGAATATGTGGTTGGAGTGGTCTATCTTTAGTGGTGCAACCCTTGGCCCGACAACCAACATGTAATTCCTAGCAAAGGGCTTAGCTGATCGTCGTCAAATCCCCTTAGGACAGTATTTGCTTGGAGCCACTTCTCAACTGCTCCACCAAGTGGCAAATAAGCTATTGACTAGCCAACCAATTAGTCATATCAGCAGTCCCTCGTGGTTTATACAACTATGATTGAACATTTATACTTCCAGGGCCATCCCTAGGTCCTCCTTTACTACTTTGACTTTCCTAACCGATTATCTAGAGGATAGTGAAACAAGTAAATGCCGATGAATCTCGATGGGTGAAGCTACATCGGCTCTTCCGAAAGCAAGATGATTCCTAGAAGTAAGAGCTTCTACTATGGTTTCACCAAAGAAGCTACCCTTTGGTTTGCATATGAAGATGCCTCATCATTTGAAATGCCTTCAAGATTCCATCCTCTTAATGCTCTGGCCGAGAAAGAATCTAAGATCATATTTCTATCGGCTATCACTCCCTATCTTCTACTGACTAGATTTTCATTGGGCCAAACCCAACATCCATCAAATGAATTTTATCACTCATTAGTCGGCTCTCTCCAGTTGGGATTTGACCAACATCCCATCGACTTATTTTTTGTCAGCATACTCTAAGTTCGAGGAGATGTAAGTAGTGCCTTGGAGTACGATTGGCAAAGGATGATAGCTAAATCTCTGTTCTTGGGTGAGATCACCTTCGAGCCATGTACTACCAACACCAGACTCTTCACTTGATGGTGATCAGAGTGTAGAAGACACCTATTAAGTTCATCCACTGAACAGTATTGCTCATGCCTTAATCCTGACTACTTCGAATCCGATGAAATGGTAATCCTTCTCCATGCTCTTTTTTCTCTGATCACATTTCTCAATTTCCACAATCTTACAGGCCGATGATAAAGAATCCATGAACAATTAGTGCAAGTGGTAGGCCGATTATGTACAAACTACCATCGGTCGAGCTCCATCTTGGATGCGGTGCTCCTTCTCCATCTAATCTCCTCCAAGCACCTCAACCAATAGGAACAAAATGCAAGAAGCTGGTAACTCATTCTATCTCCAAAAAATAGAAACCCAGTGCTAATTTCATGGTCATGGTGTCGATCTCCCAAACACCTCTTATAGCAACATTGGCTCCCTCACTCTTGCTAGTATGTGCTGATTCCATCTCTGCCTATTTTTTCATATTTCTTCTGATAATTTCTCCTTTTTAGCTCAAACCATTGGCTCTTGAAGTTCAATCATAAAAAAATCTTGTGAACATCGAGCCGATGGTACCTCTAAAAGTCCCAGCATCCTTAACAACAACAGATCATTAAACAAGAGACACCCAAATAGTCTATATCACCTCCACATCGGATATCAGTCACCTGCCTAAAAAGACTCCTCACCAAGCCGATGCTGATGTCACTCATCATGCCACCACTGTCCTATCCTAAGAAATTTCATCCCACATCTGTATTTCTACTTTAACCCATTATTCTTGTATTTACCTATGTTAATCTGTAGTCCTTGGCTGATTTGTTCTCTTTTGACAATGGCAAATACTTGGAGATGGATGAAGACACAACCACCAGTGCAGCGATCCAGCCATCTCTACCAACTAATGTATGTGAGCAAGTATCGGATATTATTCATCGATTGGAAATCCCAATCAGCTCACCAATGAAGTATTGTGGACCGATCGGGGTGAGACTCGTCGAAATTGAGCATCTTCTACTCGAGGAACATACCAACACATTGATGCCTAATGCCTACTTGGAGTGATAGAAGATCGCGCTGGTCATGACCAAGCGACGTATAGCCATTGTGTCAAATAGAAAGATTTGGCTCAAAATGACAGGCTATCTGCCCAATCCAAGAAGAAAAAACTTAATGACATGATAGCTGACTCATAGAAAACTCAATCCAAGCTGGACCAACTAAAGAAGCGAGAAGCCGATTTGATAGTAGAGCTCGATAAGGTGCGCAAAAATATTGAAGTTATAGAATCTTACCTTATTGGCTTGCTGCAATCGATCCATAATCAAGAGCCCATAGTGGTAGCAATAGTGTGTTAGGTAATTCATCGGCAAAAGAACGTAAAGATTATCCCTGGATCTAACAAAGAAGACATCGGCGCCATCGATGAGACAGATAAAATCCACCTATGCATGATTGAAGCAATTAAGAAATTCTTCTAATACTTTAATATTGAAAATTTGTGATGTCACTTTCTTGAAACACTTGGTGTCTGCAATATAACTTGATCAGCTTTGTTGATATTTTTGTTTCTTGTCCTAAAGGTGATATCAAATGATATCAGCTATCTATAGCCGATATAACTATATCAGCTCTTGTCTTAAAGAGTATTAGAAATCAACAATACTTAACCAATTTAGGCAAATGATACCAATTGATATCGGCTACCATGAGTCGATAGAACACTATCAGCTCTTGTATTGAAGAGAATTAGAAATCAGCCACACTTACTTGATTTAGACAAGAGATATCAACTGATATTAGCCATGGTCAGCCAATATAATATTATCGACTATTGTTTTAAAGAGAATCACGAATCAGTTTTACTTAGCCGATTTAGGCATCGACCCAGAAGCTTGAATAATATTTCTTCAGATATTTCCCATTGAGCACTTTGGCAAATTCTTCTCCTTCAAGACTCTCCAGCACATAAGCATTACTAGGCACATAACAATTGATCCAATAGGGCCCTTACCAATTAGATGACCATTTCACAAACTTATTATCTCTAGACCCAATCGACAAAATCAATTTCCAAATGAGATCTTCCTTAAAAAATGATTTAGTCATCACTTACTTTTTTGTTGTAATGCCTAGCTACCTTAGCTTTATTCTCTTTGATCCTTTCAAGCTCTCTTAGCAGATTCTAAGCCAAATTATCAAGTTCATCTACCATCAAGTTATAATAATCATTAGCTATCACTTGATCCGGTAGAGATATCCTCTTGGAGCTGATGTTAATTTCCCATGGTAGAATCGCTTCATGCCCATATAATAGTCAATATGGTGGTACTTGACTAAAATGATGGCATGTCATCTGATAGGCTTATAATGAATCAGCTAATGCAGCATGCCACCTTCGTGGCTATTCATCGATCTTGCGCTTGATTAGCTTTGTTGAACTCTTGTTGGAAGCTTCATCATGTCTATTGGCTTGAGCATAATATGGTGATGCATTTAGCAATTTAATCCTCATATTATCATGTCCGTGCACTCATGGACTGGTTAGAGATGCGCACTAAGAGGGTAAGAGAGTGTGAGCTAATAATGGAGGTCTAATAGAGGTGCATGAATAGGTCGAGGCCTAGAAAATTTTCTTAGCTACAATGTATGTTCTTCGGCTTTAAGGTCCCTTCTTCAGGGTTGCTGGAGTTAGTACGTGTGCCAATCAATTTGAACCTCCAATTGACAAGGAGATAAATTGAAGGACCGAAAATGGCGACCAGAGAGGGGTAAATGGGAGCCTTAACTTTCACGTGATATATTTGGAGGTTGTCCCAACAAAACCCTAAAAAGCAGTTGCAAGCAAATCGATATGTTTTGTAACTAATAGGTGAGCTATCTCAAGGAGATCATCGCCCAAAACTGAAGCCAGTCAAAGAGAAAACAAACATGAGTGAAAACCACTGATATTTCTTCCCAAAAGTCTGATTCGCCCCGATCTATGAACTCGTGAGAAGTTACACAATTTCCTTTCGTGCAAGGATTCAACTCACGTCCCATTTCATCTCAAATAAATAGATCTGAACCAAAACCCCCCAAACTAAGATTCAACCCAAAACGTCGGAAGGGGAAAACCAAGAATGCGAAGAACATCAACGGGATTTGAACGAATAGCTCAAATAAACCGATCTATAAACTCGTGAAAAGTTAGATGATTTCCTTTGGTGCAAGGATTCAACTCATGTCCTAGTTCATGTCAAATAAACCAATCTGAACCAAAAGCCCCAAAACTCAATATTCAACCCAAAACGTTGGAAGGGAAAACCAAGAACGCGAAGAACACCAACGGGATTTGAACAAACACTCACAAATCGAATCCCAGAGGACACTAGGATGTTAGGGCCTCCATTCCTACACACAATCTTTAGTTCTTTTACACAGATGAGGTGGATTATGACGCTGCGGAGAGATCAAGCAAGAACCCTAAATGGAAAAGCAACGAACTCGAGATGAGAGAGAGAGAAATGTAAAAGTAAAAATAAAAATGGAAAACGCTTGCACGCGCTCGGACCTTTTAGACGTGGCTGACACGACACCCTCATCCTATATATATATTAGAGCTCTTGCAAAATTTTGATTTTGCCCCTTCAGTATAACAGGCTAAAACAATGATTGGAGGGCATAATGGTCCAACTATTTTTCAAGCGATCGGATGGCCATGCTTCCTGCACAGATTTGCTTCATCTTGGATCAACCTTTGCGATTTTGCCACGTGCTGCCTTGTTCCTCCTCAGAACCTATGTTTTGAGGCCAAACCCGCAAAACCGTCACCCGATAGTTTTGAGGCCAATCCACAAGATCCCTCCGATGTCAACGCGTGTCCGACCTCTGCCAAGCTCGACGCCTTCATCTTCCTTGTTGACTTGATCGACGCTATCTTCATCACCCATGTACACTTGCCCTTGTCGATGTCCCTAGGTGTCAACCATTACGTCTGGTCCTCCGGCGCTCCGGTTCCTCAGTGCAAGCCTCACGTCCATCCTTCATTGCTCCCGGTCGATCGGCACGACACGTCTCTACTTGACCTTCACCTCGTCATCGACCACTGCCTCCAAGCTCCACACCTGCACACCACAAGCCACGAGACGTGTTGCACAAACACACTCAACCCGAAGTGTCAGCACGTTGACAATCACTCATTACTACAACGAAGCATAAGGGCACATCAACCTTGTGTTCGCATGAACTAATAAGTCAGTCGGTTGATGGACCGATATAAACTTCTACTTTATTTTGGTCACCAATAGGGTTGAAATTGTCATCGGATACATCTGATGCACTCCTACTATCGAGTGGTTACCGAAATGGGCTGAAGCACTCATCCATCAGCTAGAAAGCCTATGAAGGCATAGGCAGATGGCGACGAAGGGAATGGAAAAACACATTGGCTGTAGAACTGATGGCACTCTAAAATAAAGTAATCGATAGGTTCTATGCGGATTACTGCTATTGGTTGGTTGCCAATAAAGGCTATAGCATTCTTTCATCGGCTAGAAAACCAATGAAGATATAAACAGATAACAAAGAATAAGATAAATGACTTATTGGCTGCAGAGCCGATGCCACTCTAGAATACCATGGTCGATAAGCAGCATGTGTAATCCACCTATCGGTTGGTTGCTGATAGAAGTTGTAGCGCTTGTTCATCGGCTAGAAAACCGACAAAGACATACGTGGATAGCAAGGAATAAGATAAAAGACCCATTGGCTACAAAATAAATATACGATAAATAGTAAGGAGTGAGACCCGATCTTCTTAAGTACGAGAGGCTAGATCGAACGCATGGACAAAAGGAATGGACGAACCCATTAGCTAGCTAAGCCGATGATACGATTTGTCTAAAGATATATGTATATCAGTGGAGAAGCCGATACACTTGGCATGTGGCTCAATATGTGGATAACTCGTCGGCTAGCCACTCTGATGAATCATTGGCATAAAGACACAATTCTACAATCGGCAGTCTAGTAGGTCGGACCTAACCGACATAGTACAAGACTGATGGCAGCAAAGGAATCTTGATAAACTTGTAGAACCACACGAACATGATGTGATATACTCGATCGAACTAAGAGATTGAACCTAACCAATGCAGCCTCAAGCAGAATGGATACATCAGGATAGTGGGCACGACTTATTGTTATCGCTAAAATTTGGTCAACCTACAAATAGGATCGGCCGATAAAGAAGAAATTGATCAACACATGGAAGAAAGCCGATTGATACAGTGAGAGCTGATCGAATGGGTCGAGGATGGATTTGGTCCAGTCAAAGATGGAAGGATATGCAGATGAGACTGAGTCTAAGGAGGAGCCGTGGAAACCACGGTAGGGTATTTTATTTATGTAGAATATGTTATGTAAGCTAGGCAAGTTTAATTAGCTTTGTAATCTTCTTAGAAATAGTTTCTTATGTATTTAGGAAATAATGTCTAGGGGTTTGTCTATAACCGCGTCACACTCTTATAATTCTAGGGTATAAATATAGACTCCCTGGAACCTACCAAGGAATCAATCAGATCATACATCAACACAACTTTTGATGCATTGCCATCCTAGCTCGTTTAGATTTACTTAGGTAGGTTCTGGCTCTCGAAGCGGGGCTTCATCAGTTAAGTCCTATTTTTAGTGAAGAGGTAAGTCCTGCCACTATCCTAGTCTATCTAAGGCTATATTAGTTAGGTCCGACCTACAAGATCGAACCGTTGGCCCAGTGGGTTCTCACGTGACATTTCATTTGATTGAGTAGCCAATGAGTTATCCTTATCCTTAAGAGATCGTGCCGATGAAGGATGACATCAAGAGAAATCAAAAGTCACTTCATCGGACCTAGTTGAAAAATATTCCATGCGTCAAGATTAAGAATGACGGGCCATGGTGCATATGGAGAAATATAATCCACATTGGGGCTATCTGTTCTTTCAAGACCGCTAGGATCAAGATATTTGGTTGTGATCAATCGAAGACTGTCCAGAGTGCAATAAGCCAAGGTCACAACGTGTTGAACAGGAGATGTCTTCACATAATCGATTGCTTGTAAAGCAAGCATTGGTACATAGAAGATTGGGGTTGATTAATGAAGACCGCAAACAATAAGTAGCTGATGATAGGGAATTGCAAGAAAAGTAGCACAATTCCAAACCCTAATGGTGTCCATCTAAAATCTTCATGAGGAATCACAAAAGGAGGGCATAATGACTGTGGCATAAGAAGCAATGGCAGGACCAAGAGAAAGCCAATCAGGGCCAAAAGACTAAACGTGTTTGGCTTCTCAACATAAAAATGATGGTGTTGACACATCTGCTCCGACTAATATGGTGTTCTTCTTGCCTATAGAGTACAAAGTCTTTTCATCCAATAAGGAAGACCAAGAAGAAGTTTTCGCTCAGTTGACGTTGTAGCTTGATCAAGTTATATTTGACAAACCTGAGGAATCTAAGCATTGACACCTGAAGCCATTATATATCAAGGGGTATGTACACGAGAAGCCGATGATGAAGATACTAGTTGATGGGGGCAACTGTCAATCTTATGCCATATGCAACATACCACAAGCTAGGGAAGACTGCTAAAGGTCTCATCAAAACGAAAGCCTTCGGCGGGAATAAATCAGAAACGAAGGGTGTGTTGAATGTGGAATTAACAATGGGAAGCAAAACATTACGTACCTTGTTCTTCATTATCGATGGCAAGGGATCACATAGCCTACTTCTTAGCAGGAACTGTATTCATGCCAACTGTTGTGTTATTTCCACAATGCATAAGAGTCTCATACAGTGGCAAGAATATTAGATTGAGGTGATTCTAGCTAATCAATCAACCAACATTGCAGTAATCAATCTGCCAGTCTAGGAAGCCGATGGGGTCGATTACATATCTAGGAAGATATGGAAATGTGATTTCCATGATGTCACTAGCCAAGGAATAAAGCCAATTCAGCAAATTGGCTTGGAACTATTGCTCTAATGGGCACCATTGAAGATTTCAAAGGGAAGTTAGGGCAAGGATTTACATTGATTGATGATTTGGAAGAAGTCAATATAGGTTAGGCCAAGGCCAACATACATAAGTAAAAAATTATGTACCGAGTTTTGAGAGGAGTTAACAAAATTGTCGAAGGAATTTCGGAAATGTTTTGCTTAGGATTAACATGAAATGCTAGGTTTAAGCCGATTGATTATTGAACATCGATTTCCTATCAAACCAGGATATCGGTCGTTCAAGCAACCTCCGAGAAGATTCAAATCCGAGTTACATGATACAATCAAGGAAGAAATTACAAGGTTGTATGATGTGAATTTCATTAGACTATGCAGATATGCTGAGTGGATATCCAATATTGTCCTAGTGAAGAAGAAGAACGAAAAGCTATAGATATGCATCAACTTTTGGAATTTGAATATGGCTACCCTTAAAGATGAGTATCCGATGCTGATGGCAGATTTGTTAATTTTTACAGCATTGGGTCACAAGATCATCCACTTCATAGATAGTAAAGTAGGTTTCAATAAAATTTTCATGGCGGGGGAAGATATTCATAAAACTGCGTTCAGATGTCCTGGAGCTATCGGCTTGTACAAGTGGGTAGTCATGATATTTGGATTAAAAAATGCCGATGCGACTTATCAAAAAGCAATGAACTATATATTTCATGATCTCATCAGCCTACTAGTGGAGATATATATTGATGATGTGGTGGTTAAATTCAAGAATGTTGAGGACCATATAGCCAATCTACGAAATGTACTAGAGAGGGCAAAGAAATATGTACTTAGGATGAATCCTCATAAATGTGTTTTTGGTGTATCACCTAGGCAATTCTTGGGCTTTATGGTGCATGAAAGAGGAATCAAAGTTAGCCAATGAAGCATCAAAGATATGCAAAGCACCAAACCATCAGTCAACAAGACACAACTACAGTCTTTAATCGAAAAGCTTAACTTTGTGAGGAGGTTTATTTCAAATCTATTGGGAAGGATTGAGTCCTTCACTCCCTTGTTGAAGTTAAGAGCTGATCAAGAATTCATGTGGGGTGTTGAGCAAAAGAAAACTTTTGATCAAATTAACGATTATATGAATTCTACACTAGTATTGATTTCGCCACAGAAAGGTAAACTGTTCAAGTTAAATCTGTCAGCCGATGAGAAGTTCATCAGATCGGTGCTGATAGAAGACTTTGAAGGAAAATAATGAGTGGTATTATATCTAAGCAAATGACTTCGAGATATTGAAACAAGATATCCTACGGTAGAAAATTTATGCCTATGCTTATATTTTTCATGTACAAAGTTAAGACATTATCTCCTATCGGCTAATTATATAGTGGCCTATAAAACCGATGTGGTCAAATATATGCTATCAGCTATAATCTTTGAAGGGCAAATCGGTAAATAGATATTTGCTTTGATAGAGTTCAATTTGAGGTATGAATCAGATTAGTCAAAGGGCAAGCTGTGGTCGATTTCATCGTACAACATAGAAGGATCCATAAAAATTTTGTCGAGCCAATTCCGTAGAGTTTATTCTATGACGGATTGGTTTGCAAATATGGATATGTTATCAGTTTAGTGATTATATCACCTCAGGAGGCAAGCTTTGAGTTTGCTTTTACAATCAAACCTTGTTGCATCAATAATCAAGAAGAATATGAAGTAGTGCTCAAAGGTCTTCAACTGATTTTGGAAATTGATTGTCTCATGAAAGGATCAGCAGAAATTTGGTCAGCCTATAAATAAGATTGGTCGATGAAGGAGGAACTGAATGGCTCATGGAAGGAAGCCAATTGATACAGTGAGAGAGCCGATCGGATAGGTTGAGAATGGATTTAGTCTAGTCAAAGATGAAAGGAAATCCAAATGGAATTGAGTCTTAGGAGGAGCAGTTTGAACCACAATAGGTATTTTATCTATATAGAATATGTTATTTGTAAACTTCTTAGAAATAGTTTCCTTATGTATTTAAGAAATAATATCTAGGGGTTGTCTGTAACCATGTTGGACTCTTATAATTCTAAGGTATAAATATAAACCCCCTAGAAACCTATCAAGGAATCAATTAGATCATACATCAACCCAATTTTTGGCATATTGCCACCCTAGCTAGTCTAGGTTTACTTTGGCGGGTTCTGTCTCTCGACGCGGGGTTGCATCTGTTAAGTTCAATCTTGGGTGAAGGGGTAAGTCATGCCACTCCTCTAGTCTATTTGTTCTGTCTAAGGCTGTATCGGTTAGGTCCAACCTCTTAGTCTGATTATATGTACATCATCACGTTCGAATGAGGCTTATTGGTTCATCGATCTCCAACCACCATCCTCGGCCTCATGTTGCATCGATTAGATCCAACTTATGAGATTGGTGACAGTGGATCAAGACATTGACCCGGTGGGTTCTCACACGACGTTTCATTGGAGTGAATAGCCAATAAGTTATCCTTATCTTGAGCTTCACGCCTATCATATCTGTTGTTCCGCTAATATGTACATACATACATATATATATATATTGTCTTATATCCTCGACGTTTAATCCGCTAGCGATTGATCTAGTCCCATCGGATTCGGCCTGATACTATCTCAGTTAGGTCCGATCTATCAGGTTCACATGTGATAGGGTTGGCATTAGGATCTAGCGGGTTTCATTCTTCATCGGCTTAGATAGATGATGAGGTTAGATATAGGCATGCGTTGGACATTCTGTCAATAAGCAGCCGATGGCCTCACCTATCCTTTTCGTTGTTTCATTCAATCTAGCATCCACTATCTTTGTGTCTTTAGTCTCAATCTCATACAGTCTTAGTTTGGTTCGATCTATCGAGGCTGGCTCTAACCGTGCCATCACTATGGTCACTAGTCCTCTTGACTTCAGAGGGATTGGGGTCCAACTCCTTGCTTCCATCGCTTACTCTATCCGAAGCATCATCAACTCTTTGGCCAATAAGTCTTTTAATTTATTCCACAGCTTTATTACTTACACCTTCATTGGATTTTCAACTAATGCATGACACTTACCCCCTCACTGGAGATCAGACATAACCAATACAGCCCCACATCAAGAACCAGAACCCACCGATAAAAACCTAGATGAACTAGGGTAACGATGCGTCAAGATTGTATTTGATTTGTGATTGATATCCTACAAGGTTTCAGTGGATCTATATTTATACCCAGGAGTTCCAAGAGTCCGACATAGTTACAAGCAATCTCTGGGCATTATTTCCTAAACATAAAAGAAAATTAACTCAAAGAAGTTAACAATACTAATTATACTTGCCTATCTTATAAGATATATTGTATAGAGATAAAATACCCTATCGTGGTTTCCACAGCTCCTCCTTAGCCTCGATCCCATCAAGATAACTTTCCATCTTTTGACTAAATCGAATCCATAAGCCGATCGGCCCTCCAATCTTATCAACATGGCTTATCAAATTTTGGTGCAATCACATACCCCCCAATTTCAAAGTATCAAGATTCATGCTTCAAAATTATCTTCCTTAGGCTCCCACGACTTCAAAATTTCCTCCCTTGTAATTAGCTTTCGTGAGCCGATATTGTATGTATGAAATGTCTTAAGCAATCAAACTCTTGGGAGAGCAACTTCCTTCTGATATGACTCAATAATCCATGGAAGGCCAGCTCTGCTAACTATCCATCGCTCAAGTTCAAGTTGTAGCATCGGCTTCGTATATTATGGAATCTTTGAATATATTATGAAACTAATTCCTTTGTCTTCTCCCTCGCCAATATCAAATATGTGAGTCGCATCTCAGGAACCTCAATAAAGAAGTATTTGTTAAACAATTTCTCTAGATCGGCCCATCCCCTAATTGACTTTGGTAGTAATCAAGAAAACCATGTGAATGTCGATCCAAATAAGGACAGCAGGAAAAATCTAACTCTCATGGCTTTCTCAGCCAATGCTTTTCCCCACTGTGTTAAGAATTGGTTGATATCCTCCACCATAGATATGTTTTCTTGCCCTGAGAATTTGGAAATAACTAGTATTCCGTATCGATGCGGTAACGGAACTCTGTCAAACCACCCAGGATAAGGGTGTCAATACATAAATGTCTGGTCCTTTGGTTTTATACCAAACTACTCCCATACCACCTCTACAACTCTTGCTGATCAATCCTCCTCCCTATGGAGGCAGAGTTGGTACTCGATTCTGCTTGGAATATTCTCCGTGATAATTGCTTGAATTGGGATTACCACCTCGAAAGTCCAGCCAATACCGTCCATAATAGGCAGTCTGATGATACTCTAAAAGTACATCATTTCATTGCCCCTCGAATTGATTCTGTGTTGGTGGAAACATACCCGTCGATAAATCCCTTCTAGTTCCACAACTTACCTAAGGTAGCACTGTTTTATCGGCAAATACACATGACCTTGATTAGGCTCTTGAGCTAATGATGCGAACACAAGGTTGATATATGCCCTTGTGCTTTGTTGTAGTGATGAGTGATTGTTAACGTGCTGACACTTCAGGTTGAGTGTGTTTCAAAAACATGTATTGTGGCTTGCGGTGTGCAGGTGTGGAGCTCAGAGGTGGTGGTCGATGGTGAGGTGAAGGTCACTAGACACAGAGTGTGCCAATGGATCAGAAGTGGTGAAGGACAAACGTGAGGCTTGGACTAAGGAACTAGAGCATCGGAGGATCAACCGCGATGGCTGACACCTAAGGACATTGACAAGCGCAAGTGTACATGGGTGATGAGGACAGCATCAAGCTCGGCGAAGGTCGAACATGAGTCGGTTTCGCGGGTTTGGCCTCGAAACCCAGGTTCCGAGGAGGAACAAGGCAGCACGTGGTGAAATCACAAAGGTTGCTCTAAGATGAAGGAAATTTGTGCAGGAAGCATGGCCGTTTGATCGCCTAAAAAAGAGTTGGACCATTCTGCCCTTCGGATACTGTTTGGCCTGTTACACTAAAAGGGCATACTCAGGATTTCGCGTGAAGCGCTGATATATAAAGGGAGACAGTGCCGCTTCAGCGGGGTCTAGAAGCAGCGAGCATGTCGAGAGTTTTCATTTTTGTGTTTTTTTCTTTTTCTCTCTCGTTCTTCTCGAGTCTGTAGCGCTTCTCAGTTTAGATTTTCTCTGCTCGATCTCACCGTGGTGCCGTAATCCACCGCATCTATGTAAATGAACTAAAAATTGTGTCTAGGAATGGATGCCCTAACCTCTAGGTGTCCTCTGGGATTTGATCTATGAGTTATGTGTTCAGATCCAGTCGGTGTTCTTTCAGTTTCTGCTGTTCTTCTTCTGATGTTTTGATCTAGATCTTGATCTTTTTGTGGTTTTTTGTTTAGATCGGTTTATTTGAGCCTTTTTCTCAAATCTTGATGATGCTCTTTGTATTCTTTGTTTAACTCTTCTGATGTCTAGGGTTGAATTTTGAGCTTATAGATTTTTGGCTCAGTCTGTTCTTTCGGATGAACCAGGACGTGAGATGAGGCTTTTCACTAAAGAAAATCATCTTACACCTCATGAGTTCATAGATCAGTTTAGTTGAGGTGTTTACATAGATCTCTTCTGTGTTCTTCGCGTTCTTGTGTTAACTCCTCTGACATTTTGGGTTGAACCCTAAGCTTTTGTTTCTTTTGGCTCCAATCTGTTCATTCAAGATAAACTAGGATGTGAGTTGTTGCTTGTCACTAAAGGATATCACTTTACTCATCACGAGTTCATAGATTGGTCTAGTTGAGGTGTCTACTCAAATCCCTTCAGTGTTCTTTGAGTTTTTCATGTTCTTGGTTCTGAGTGTTAGGGGTTTTTGACTCAGATCTGGTTACTTGGGATGAACTAGGGTGTGAGTTGAGTCTTTCAACCAAACAAAATCATCTAGCTTTACACGAGTTCATAGATCTGGGCAAACTAGACTGACAAGAAGTTCTAGGGTGTTTCTCTCTTATGTGTTTTTCCTTTTCACTGGTTCAAGTTTTGGGCAATGATCTCATTGAGATAGCTCATTTATTAGTTAGAAAACCTATAGATCTAGTTGTGACTATTTTTTAGGGTTGATTTTGAGACAACCTTCAAATAACTATATTGAAAGTTAAGGCTCCCATTCACCCCCCCTCTGGTCACCATTTTCGATCCTTCAGATGATTCATCCATCGTCTTCTTGATCAGATTCTGTAATGTGTTCACCAACACTTCCGATTGGTTGATGAGCACTTGGTGAACTACCTCATTGATCATCTCTTACAACGGCTTCGGAGGACTCACAGGTGGTGATTGGCTCAATTCTCTCAACAAAACAAGTTTTGAAAACTATGATTTTTTATTTGGCCCTTATCTACTCATACCGAAGGATTCCAAATAGAGTTTCTAAAAATTGGCCATGCTTTGCTATATTTGTTGTCTCTACTCTTCATTCAGATCTTCCAATGCAATCGGAATGATGATATCTTCATGCTCACCGCCGAAAATCCCACAACGGTGGCTTGGTCACGCGAAGGCCTAGGAGGTCTGCTTAGCTCCAGTGCAGGTCCTTAAGCCTTGAGGTTCACGACCGTGCCAATCAATTTGACTCTACAATTGACAAGGAAAAGGGGATAAGATGTGTTCGTCTGTCGGCCGGAAGGCCTGCTCGACTCTCCCTATCAGCTGATGGCCGGTAGAGATGAAAAGTCGATGGAGGTATGGGAGATAGACACGTGTAACGCGCTAAAAGGTCTATCAACCAAAGAGCCGATGACGCTACCCACATCCGATACGCGGAGCAGGAGCCGATCCCCCGTGAGGCCATGTGGGCGAGCGACAGCAGTAACGGCGCTGTTAGGGCCAATCTCGATAGCTCGGACCTAACCAAGATAGTATGAGGCCGGAGGCTAATGACACCGAGACGATGGGGGCTCAGACCAAACATGACGATGAGGAAAGAGGGATGTCATCGGCTACCTACAAGCCTAATGCCTGACCCATCGGCCGCACGACGATGGGGACCTACGTTTAGAATAACTCATCGGCTACTCATTCCAATGAGACGCCATAGAGAGACTGTTAATGCCAATATCTAGCGGATCCGATGGCGCTAAAGCCGATCGACTGGGAGATCCGATGGGGCTAAAGCCAATCGGCTGAGAGGTCCGTTGAAGGGTTTGATGCAGCCATCGGCCGATGGAGATACTAAGACAAAGCTGATGGAGAACTATAGAAAAGTTGATCATATTAGTAGAAGATTGGATCGGCTTGAAGACAGGGGATTGTCCAATCGGGATCAGGTCCGAGAAGCCCGAGGGAAGGAAGGAGAAGGATCGGCTTGACTAAAAAAGGTCCGATAGCTACAGTGGAGAAGCCGATCAGGTTGCAGCAAAGAAAGACTCGGTTATAAATTGAAAAATTATTCAGATGAAACCGGGTTTGCGGAGGAGCCGTGGACTCCACGGCAGGGTGCTTATTTTTGTGAATTATAACCTTACTCAATTAGGGAAGTCTAGTTGGTTACTTAACTTCTTTAGGAATATTTTCCTTTGTCTTACTAGGAAATAATGTCCGATGGTCGTAGACGCGTTGGACTCTGTCTGTAAATCCAGGGTATAAATATAGACCCCGTGGAAACATGTAAAATATCTCTCGATCATATTCAAATTCGGCGCATCGCCACCCTAGTTTATCTAGGTTCTATTAGCGGGTTCTGGCTCTTGACGCGGGGCAGCATCAGTTAAGTCCGATCTCCGGCGAAGGGGTAAGTCCCGCCACCATCCCGTTATGTCTTGCTCTATCTAAGGCTGCATCAGTAAGGTTCGACCTCTTAGGCCGATCGGATGTATCGCATCACATTCGTGCTGGACCTATCGGCCCGTTAAGCTCCCTCTGCCGTTATTAGTCTCATGCTGTATCGGTTAGGTCCGACCTACGGGGCTGCCGACGGTAGATCGAGCTTCAGGCCTATAGGTTTCTGCACGGCGTATCATCGGAGTGCTAGCTGATGAGTTATCCATGCTCTGTGCTTCACGCCTAGCGCATCGGCCCCTCGGCCGATGCACATCAGCCTTTAGAGGCGTCCCATGATGCGTAACGCCAAACGTATCAAACCTCCAGCTGATACGCACCCGCCTTCAGAGAGGCGTCCCCTCATCAGCTCAGCTAGCCGATGGGTTCATTCCTACCTTACTATGGCATAGCCGATCTGACATCCTCCGTATCATCGCCGCTAGCCCCGGCCTCGTACTGTCTCGATTAGGTCTGATCTTCGAGGTTTGGTGTTGATGGCGCTGCCACGGCGGGCGATGGGTCTCTTGCTGTCATATCCGGAGCGGCATCGGGTTTGCAGCCCGTGTCTTCTTGCGCTAATCATCGCCTAGGCCACATCCGCTTTCATCGGTTTTTCCAGCCAATGAATCACTGTTCGGCTGTCCGGAGGGATCTCATGTGCCTCGATATCCTCTGAGCACACCCTGGTTCCTCCATCGGCTATATGGTCGACCGCTCATCGACACCTATCCACATCGGCTCTCCAGCCGATCAAACAGCATCCCGAACCTATCGGCAGCCAGCCAATAGTGAGCGTCTGTATCGGACCCGCTCGTCTCACCTCCTTGTCAATTGCAGGGTCAAATTGACTAGCACGCCCGTGAACCTCGAGACCTAAGGACCTGCACTAGAGACAAGCAGACCTCCTAGGCCTTCGCTTGACCGAGCCGTCGTCCCTTCCCGGTCACAGGATTTTTTGGCAGCGAGCAGAGACGTATAGACCTAAAACTCAATCCTCCGTCGGCAGACCCGTAGGTCGGACCTAACCAATGCAACACATGACTGATGACGACGGAAGCAGTTTGATAGGCCGATAGATCCTGCACAGACGTGATGCGGTATACCTGATCTGACTAAGAGTTCAAACCTAAACGATGCAGCCTTAGACAGTACAAAGTATACTAGGATAGTGGCGGGACTTACCTCTTCACCGGAGATCGGACTTAACCGATGCACCCCCGCGTCGAGAGCCAAAACCCACAGGTAAACACCTAGATGAACTAGGATGGTGATGCACCGAGATTATATATGATCGAGAGATATCTTACATATTCCCAGGGGGTCTATATTTATACCCTGGATTTATAGACAGAGTCTGACACGTTTACGACCATCGGACATTATTTCCTAACAAAAACAAAGGACAATATTTCTAAAGAAGTTAACTAACCAGCTAAAACTTCCTAATTAAATAAGGTTACAATTTACAAAGACAAACATCTTGCCGTGGAGTCCACGGCTCTTCCGCAAACCCGGTTTCATCTAAATAATCTTCCAATTTGGAACCGAGTCTTCCTTCGCTACAACCCGATCGGCTTCTCTACTATAGCAATCGAACCTTCTTTTACTCAAGTCGATCTTTTCCATCCTTTCCTCGGGCTTCTCGGACCTGACTTTGACTGGATTATTCCCTGTCTTCAAACCGATCCAATCTTCTACTAATTTGATCGGCTTCTCTATAGTTTCGATCGGCTTTGTCTCCCGAGCTGACCAGTATCTCCATCGGCCGATCCTGCTTATAGGCTGAATCAAATTCTGGTGTTAACACTTCATTGGATTCTTCATCAAACGAGTGCGTCTGAGCATCCACTTCTTATTTAGACGTATTGAAATTCAAGTCCCACCGATCATGCCAAAAGAATGTTCGTGTGCATGCTGGAGCTAGTCTGATTATAACGTGCATTACCATCTATAAAACTAATGATCTTGTGACCCGTTGTTGCATCAATTAACAAATCTGCTGTCGGCATCGGATACTTATCATTAGGGGTAGCCTTGTTCAAATCCTGGATGTCGATTCATATCCTCAACTTTCTATTCTTCTTCTCTACTAGGACGATGTTGAATATCCACTTAGCATATCAGCACGGTCTAGAAAAGTTTGGATCATACAACCTCATGATCTCTGCCTTGATTGCATCATGTAACTCTACTTTGAATCTTCTTCGAGGTTGCTTAAATGACCAATATCCTAATTTGATAGGAAGCCGATGTTCAACAATCTATTGGCTTAGACTTGACATTTCATGGTAATCCCACGCAAAACATTCCCGATATTACTTCAACAATTTTATTAACTCGTCTTAGAATTTGGCCAAAATTTTTACATATATATCGGTCTTCGCCTTTCTAGACTTATATCGACTTCTTTTAAGTCATTGATTAATATAAATCCTTGCCCTAAATTCCCTTCAAAGTCTTCAAAGGTGCCCATTAGAGCAACAATCCTGAGCCAATTTGCTGGATCGACTTTATTCCTTGGCTGGTGGCATCAAGCAAATCACCTTCCCATACCTTTTTGAACAAGCAAGTGACTCCATCGGCTAACCAGATTGGTAAATCGGTCACCACAACATTGGTCAATTGATCAGTTGGAATCATTTCAATCTGATCTCCCTACCACTGTATGAAATTTTGATGCATCGTGGACTGGACACAATAGTTGGGGTGAATCTAGTCTATGCCAAGGAGTATGCTGTATGATCTTTGGCCATCAATAATGAGGAACGTGGTAGGCAATGTTTTGCTTCCCACTGTTAACTCCACATATAGCATGCCCTTTGTTTTTGATGGATGTCCACTAAAGTCTTTCAACATCATAGTTGTCTTGATGAGGTATTCATCATTCTTCCCTAGCTTGTGGTACACTGCATACGGTATAAGATTGATAGCTGCACCCCTATCAATCAACATCTTTATCATCGACTTCTCATATACATCCCCTTTGATATATAATAGCTTCAGGTGCCAATGCTTGGACTCTTTAGGCTTGTGAAATAGAGCTTGATTGGGTTGTAACGTCAATTGAGCAAAAACTTCTTGGTCTTCTTCCTTAGATAAATAAAAAAGGCTTTATACTCAAGCGGCAAGAAGAACACCATGTTTCATGGAGCCAATGTGTCAACACCATCATCTTTATGCTTAACACACTAGACTCATTTACTCCTGTGACCCTGATCGGCTTCCGCAAGGTCTCGCCGTTGCTTTTTCTACAGCTCTCTCTGCCACAATCATTATGCCCTTCTCTTCTGATTTCTCTTGAAGATTCTAGTTGGACACAACCAGGGGTTTGGATTGTGCATTTCTTCATGCAAACCCTTGTTGCCAGCCACTTTTTTGTTGCAATCTTCATTGATCAGCCCAATCGGCTATGTACAAATGCTCGCTTTAGAAGCGGTCGATTGTGTGAAGACTTATCCTTCTCAGCATGTTGCAACCTTGGCTTATTTCACTCAGGACAGTCTTCGATTGATGGTAACCTCATATCCTGATCCCAGTAATATTGAAAGAATGGACAACCCCAATGCGGATTATATTTTTCTTTATGTGCCATGGCCCGTCGTTCTTCATCTTGAAGCCTAGAATACATCTCAACCATGTTTAATGAAGTGACTTTCGATTTCTCTCAATGTCTCCCTTCATCGATCTAATCTCTTGAGGACCCCACGAACACCATGGTGACAGGAAAAGGATGACCATCAATCTTTATCGACTTTTTGTCCTCGAACTTGATCCTCTCCTATTCGAAACTAATTGCAATTATTGCCAAAAAATCTTGCACTCATTGGTATGATGTAAAATTGAGTTGTGTCACTTATAGTATTTTTTTCTTTTTCAGTTCTTTAGCTAATGGTCTTACATGGTTTGGCAAAGTTAAATTTGCTTCTCTTGAAGTAGCAGATCGAAGATCTTATCGGCTTTGTTGATGTCAAAATCGTATCACTCCTCCTTGTCGATACTCTTCACCCATGGACATGATATAGACTTTCTGTTCATGGTTCACTCTACCAAACCAACTTCAATATTGGATTTCTTATTGTCTGAGTCCAATATATAAACTTGCAATTGAACAACCTTCCTATGAAATTTCTCCTTCTTGGCTTCATAGAATCGACTTTCATGAGCCGATACCTTCTGTAGTATATGTGATATGCTCTCAAACCCTTGCGATGAGAAGTGTTCTTTGATTGGATCTAGCAATCTTTGGAAGGCTAACGCAACCAGTTGTCCATCGCTTAAGATCAGACTATAACGTCGGCTTCTGATGTCCCGAAACTGTTGGATGTATTCTGGGATTGACTCATCAAGTCTCTGTTTAATCAATGTCAAAGCTGTTAGTATCATCTCGTGAATTCCAGCAAAGAAGTACTTGTGAAATTGCTTCCCTAGACCGGCTCATCCCCGAATTGAATTTGGTGGTAATGAGGAAAACTATATAAAGGCCGATCTAGACTAGGACTGTGGAATGAACTAAACTCTCAAGTCTTCCTCAGCTGATGCTTCTTCACACTGGGCTAAAAATCGGTTGATGTGCTCCGTCTCAGATACATTGTCTAGTCCAAAGAACTTAAAGAAATCTAGTATCCTGTATTAGTGCGGCAGCAGAACTCTATCGAACCACTTTGGATACGGGTGCGAATACATATAGGTCTACTCCTTTGGCTTGATACCAAATTACTCCCTGACCACCTCTACAACAATTGCTGACCAATCCTCCTCCCTTGGGATCTCTCTGATATTACAGAAGCGGAGTTGGTATCCAATTCTGCCTAGGATATTCTCCATAGCAATTGCACAAATTGGGATTGCCACCTAGGTAGTCCTACTAATATCCTCCATAGTAGGTAGTCCGATGATATCGTAGAAGAACATCATCCTATTGCACCCCAATCCGACCATGTGTTGGTGGAAATAAATTTGCCGATACATCCCTTCTGGTACCATAAGTCACCTAAGATTGCTCTATTTTCATTTGCAAATACACAGGACCTTGATCAGGCTCTCTAGCAATAGATACATCCACCATCTTCTTGATCAAATTGTGTAAGGCATTGACCAACACTCCTCACTAGTTGATGAGAGCATGATGAACTGCTTCGTTGCTCATCTCTTACAACAACTTTGGAGGACTCACAGGTGGTGACTAGCTCGATTCTACCATCAAAACATGCTTTGGCAGCTGTGATTTTTAAATTGACTCTTGTCTAGTCATACCAAAAGTGATATGACCACACCATCAAGCAAGATGTCATAACCCTCAACTCAAGCTACACCAACTCAGGTCTCACCTATATCAACACCAGTCTAAGTAATTGATGGACCGATTACACGTAGTCAAGCACAGAAGCTACAACAAGAGGTGCACGCACTACTTTGTGAGATTCATTTTAATATTAATGAGAATTATATACTACCTAAGTCATGTACATTATTAATGGTTAGGTTCACTAAGGAGGAAGACATGAACACACAAGGAGATGACTTCCGACCAGCTGCAGACCACTTCAGACCAGTTGTCGACCACGAACTACACTCGAACCAGTTCAGCTCTGTAGAACCGTCCAGAAGAAATAGTTATATATTTTGATTCCCTAAAGCTATGGTGGTCTATGAGCACGTTTTGGAAAGCTCTTCAAGTCTAGTTTCCAATGAGTCTAGCCTCGACCAGTTTGAAGCTACCATTTGGGCACAGAGCGCCGTTTAGTGTATACTGTTCGGAAGGTCAACAGCCAGCCTGATGCTAAAGTTCATATATTAAAATGTAGCATTATATAATATTACGTGGTGCATGGCATACATGGTTAGAAAGGGTGTCAAGTCAAGAATCCAACGCAACAAACCGTGCATCATTTGGACTTTCCTAGGTGGAGTTATTACCAAAACAATGAAGATTGCGCAGAAGAATAACAGCCACGCAGAAACTCTGCAGGAGCTCATTCTGAAGAGGTCTTTTCACATAGTCGAAATAGTTATTTTCTTTTTTCAAGTTTCCACCTACCTAGCAGGGCTGTTACAAGTATAAATACCCCCTAGACTTATTGTAATCATAGATTATGATATTGAGAATATAGACCACTTTGTTCAGCTCTGTGCTAGCAAACCCCTGAGAGTTAATCTCTACCCCTTTGCTCTTGTGACATCCTTCACAGAAATTACAAAAGCGGCGGCTTCATCCGCTCCCAATTGGTGCTCCTACTCCCTTCGAGGTCTCCTCGATTGATTGTAGGCTGTGTTGGTTGGTTTCTTTGAGAGTGTGGTTGGGCGAATCCTCGATTCAGGTTGCCGTATTGAGATGGTAGTTGGCTTCGAGTTTTATTCGTCAAGTTGCACTAGTTATCGCTGCTTGCAGTAAGTTATCTTGGCTTCTTCAAAGCTAGTTATCTGGTGATTGATCCTACGTCATGAAGATCGGGACATCGAGGCGTATCATCTGGTATCAGAGCTTTCGTTACCACAGTAGGATTCTTTACCCTTAGCTACATATAATTTTGTTTGTCCTATCTACTATAAGCCATAAAATTGTCATAACCCTTTGTTTCAATCTGTTATTTGTGTGAGTTTTCTTAAGTTTCAGTCCTTTAGAGTCTTGTTTAGTTGCTGATCGTATTATCCTTCGTGTGTCCTTTGTGCCTCTTTCATATATCTGAAAATCCCCACACAAAAAAAATCTGAAAACTTTATCATCCTTTGTGTAAACTTTGATCCTATCAAGTTATAACTTCTGGTTGTGTCTGTTTCTTTTATAAAGTGTGCTTCTATTATTTTTAATCTTTGTTCTTAGTTCTATAAAGAAAAAAAAGTGTCTCAAAAAAGAAGAAGAGTTGAGAAAGAGTTCTATATAGAAAAAAAGTGTCTCAAAAAAGTACAAAAAAAGAAAGAGTTGAGAAAAGTTGAGAAAGAAAAACTGAAGTTCAGTTTGTTGAAGTGCACAAGTACTGAAGTTTATAATATCAAGTTGTACAACCAGTTTGCTATTTGTGTTTGGTGCAAAATTTGATTGGGTTTGATCGCAACATTTGCATCCCAATCATACTCATTTGTTTGCATCAACTCTAAAAATTCTTTGCGTGTGTGTGATCTATTTATATCTATCATATCTTCTGGTCAGCACTAGACATAGAACTTCTAGTTTGGATTGTTACTTAACTTAACAACAACTAGAATTCAGATTGCATTCCTTGTGTATCAACTCCCCACCAAGCTCCACATAGCAACCATCGCAATCGGTACTCTCTGATCTTGTATTCGCCTCGTCATCACTTTTGGTTACCACCACACATTTTATTTGTAATCTGCAGCACGGAATTCATAAGAGCTTTAGTTGGTCAGAGAGGTGAGGTTGAGAGAGTCACCAAAAACTTTCCAGTTGACATATACAAATATATTGCTTGTATTTTGCTAACCTTTCAGGAAGATGGGTGAATCTGAGGTAGAAGAATGTGTTACTATTGCACAATTTAATGAGCTCAAACAAAGCCTAGAAGATAGACAAAACCGGTTGACACAAGATCTTCAAGCCATCTTGGCTGAAATCAGAGAACACCGTCCACCTCGTGATGGTTCAAGCAACCATGGTGAAGATGGAGAAGAAAGTGAAGGAAGAGCTGCTGCTAGAAGAGCTAGAGAGCAAGGAAGGAGGAACCAAGGTGCTGCACATGGTAGAGGAAGAGGTCAAAATCGAAGAAATGATGATCATGATGAATCTGAAGAGGATGATGATGATCAGTCCCAATATCGATATGGTCGCCAAGCTCGTAGAGGAGGCAACCAAGAGGAGAGGTTTGGCAAACTAAAATTTACCATGCCAAAATTTGATAGAGGAACTGATCCTGAAGCTTATTTCACTTGGGAGTTGAAAGTGGAAAAGATCTTTCGCTTGCATAATTATTCCGAAGAGAAGAAATTAGCCATGGCATCTCTAGAGTTTGAGGGATATGCTTTGATTTGGTGGGAGCAACTTCTCTCTGATCTTGAGAAAGATGGAGAACATCCTATTGAAACTTGGGATGAAATGAAGCAAGAAATGAGAAAACGTTTTATGCCGAAGCACTATCGGCGTAATCTTTTTGATAAATTATAGAATCTGAAGCAAGGAAGTTTCTCTGTTGAGTAATATTATAAAGAGATGGAGAAGGCTATGATTAGAGCCAATGTGTATGAAGATGAAGAGCAAACTATTGCACATTTCATGGCTGGTTTGCATCGTAATATTCAGCGCATTGTTGAGTTTCAACCGTACCGTCATCTAATTGATTTGGTACATCAAGCAACCAAAGCTGAACGACAATTGCAGCAAGATGCTAAGAGCAGCAAGTCCTTGTCATTTGGTATGAGGAACATATCCGGGGGAAGCAAGCAAGTCTTGAAGTTCACTACTGCACCCTCATCAGCGAAAAACTCGTTTGGAGGCTCACGTTCTAATGTTCAGAGTGTTTTTAGTGGGAAGAACACTGCTGCCCCAAACCTGAGCTCTAAACTAGCGGCATCCACCTCTACTTCAGTAGGTTCTACAGCCAAGAGTAGTGGAATTTAGTGCTTCAAGTGTGGAGGCCGTGGGCATATAAGTAGAGAGTGCCCAAATAATCAGGTGATCATTGTGAATGATAATGGAGAGTATGAATCAGCTAGTGAAGAAGAAGATGAAGAAGAGTATGTTGAAGAAACCCTTGAAAATGAGGAACATACAGGGTGTGAATTTGAGCAGGGGACTGCTCTTGTAGTGGCTCAAATCTTGAGTGTTCAAATGAAAGAAGCTGAAAATGGACAGCGGCACAATTTATTTCAAACATGTGCAAAGGTGCAAGACAAAGTAGTGAAGGTGATCATAGATGGAGGGAGCTGCCACAATCTTGCAAGTCGTGAAATGGTTGACAAGCTTGGTCTGAAACTATAGCGGCATCCGCATCCATATCATGTCCAATGGTTGAATGATTCGGGATATATTAAGATTGGGCATCGTGTGAAAATTTCATTCAAGATTGGTGAATATGTTGACACAATAGAGTGTGATGTAGCACCCATGTCTGTGTGTCACTTGCTACTTGGAAGACCATGGCAATATGACCATTACAC
This sequence comes from Oryza coarctata, assembly GCA_030770085.1. Taxonomy (NCBI): domain Eukaryota; kingdom Viridiplantae; phylum Streptophyta; class Magnoliopsida; order Poales; family Poaceae; genus Oryza; species Oryza coarctata. Next base: position 8,716,543 of record CM061476.1, on the reverse strand, counting down.
TCAGCATTGTGGGAGAACAAATCAGTATACACTAGATCTAAAGGGAAAGAAGTTTGTGTTAAAGCCCATGACCCCTCAACAAATCATGGCTGAGCACTTACAAAAGAAATCTGAAATTGGTCCAGCAAGTAATGGAGGAGAAGAGCAAAAGAAATTGAGTGCCATCCTCAATTCGGTGAGTGAGAGCCACAAGCCAAATGTGAGAGAAAAAAAGAAAGGAGAGGGAGAAAATCTAGTTATGCTAGCCACAAAATCTGAAATGAGAGGAGTAAGGAACAACCCAAATCAAGGGCTCTTTGTACTTGTGTGCAAAGACATTTTAATTTCAGCTAACGACATCACTTCTCTTCCTAGTGTTGTATCTCATCTATTGCAGGACTATGGAGATGTTTTCCCAAAGGAAACAACGGCTGGACTACCTCCAATTCGTGAGATTGAGCATCAAATTGATCTCATTCCAGGGGCTGCACTACCTAATCGACCACCATACCAAACCAACCCTGAAGAAATGAAGGAGATACAAAGGCAAGTACAAGAACTTCTTGACAAAGGTTTTGTTTGTGAAAGTTTAAGTCCTTGCGCTGTTCCTATGATCTTAGTACCTAAAAAAGATGGATCTTGGAGGATGTGTGTTGATTGTAAGGCTATAAATAACATCACTGTCCGCTACCGTCATTCTATTCCACGCTTAGATGACATGCTTGATGAATTGAGTGGCTCCACAATATTTACTAAAATTGATTTGAGAAGTGGTTACCATCAAATAAGAATGAAAACTGGAGATGAATGGAAAACTGGGTTTAAAACAAAATTTGGGCTGTATGAATGGTTAGTTATGCCTTTTGGTTTGACTAATGCTTCTAGTACTTTCATGAGATTAATGAACCATGTCTTGAGAGCTTTTATTGGGAAATTTATGGTTGTCTACTTCGATGATATCTTAATTTACAGCATGTCTTTTGAAGAGCATGTGAGTCACATTCGATAAGTCCTAGATGAGCTTAGAAAGGAGAAATTATTTGTTAATCTTGCGAAGTGTAGTTTTTGCACAAACCATGTTGTGTTTCTTGACTTTGTTGTTTCAGGAAAAGGAATAGAAGTGGATGAAAGCAAGGTGAAAGCCATCAAGGATTGGCCCACTCTAACAAATGTAAGTCAAGTGAGAAGTTTTCATGGCCTTGTTGGTTTTTATAGAAGGTTTGTGCAAGATTTCAGTACCATCGCTGCTCCCTTAAATGAATTAACCAAGAAAGAAGTTGAATTTAAATGGGGAAACACACAAGAAAATGCTTTTCAAAAATTAAAGAAACGTTTAACTGAAAAACCTCTACTTGTTCTTCCTGATTTCACTAAAACTTTTGAAGTGGAATGTGATGCTAGTGGGATTGGGATAGGAGGAGTTTTAATGCAACAAGGAAAACCTGTAGCATATTTTAGTGAAAAATTGGAAGGTGCTCAACTGAATTATTCTGTATATGACAAAGAATTATATGCTTTGGTACGTGTGCTTGAAACATGGCAGCACTACTTATGGCCAAAGGATTTTGTTATTCATTCCGATCATGAAGCTTTGAACTACTTGAAAGGTCAAGCTAAGCTAAACCGACGCCATGCCAAATGGGTTGAGTTCATCGAAACATTTTCATACATTGTGAAGTATAAGAAAGGTAAGGACAATATTGTTGCCGATGCGTTGTCTCGGAAGAGCGTGTTGCTGAACCAACTCGAGGTAAAGGTTTTGGGTCTTGAAAATTTGAAAGATATGTAAAAAATGATCCTGAATTTTCAAAACCATATGCCCATTGTAAAGACAAAAAAGGTTGGGAAAAATATCACATCAATGATGGATTCTTATTTAGAGCTAACAAACTTTGTGTTCCAAATTCTTCGGTTAGATTGTTGTTGTTACAGGAATCACATGGAGGAGGATTAACAGGGTATTTTGGACAAAAGAAGACATATGAGCTACTCATTGATCATTTCTATTGGCCCAAGATGAAAAGAGACGTCATCAGATTTGTGGAGCGATGCATCACATGCCACAAAGCTAATTCCAAACTGAATCCTCATGGTTTATACACTCTGTTACCTACTCCAAATACTCCTTAGGAAGATATAAGCATGGATTTTATTTTGGGATTGCCTAGAACTCAGAGGGGAAAAGATTCAATTTTTGTTGTGGTTGATAGATTTTCAAAGATGGCTCATTTTATCCCTTGCAATAAGACCGACAATGCTTCACACCTTGCTAATTTATTTTTCAGAGAAATTGTGAGGCTACATGGAATGCCCAGGACCATAGTGTCGGATCGTGATGTCAAGTTTGTGAGCTACTTTTGAAAAACGCAGTGGGCGAAGCTTGGGACCAAGCTCTTGTTATCCACCACTTGTCATCCCTAAACCAACAGACAAACTGAAGTGGTGAATCGAACCTTATCAATGTTGCTGCGAACCATGGTGAAAAAGAACTTGAAGGATTGGGAGGATTGCTTGCCTCATGTGGAGTTTGCTTATAACAGGGTAGTACACTCTACCACTAATTTGTGTCCTTTTAAAATCGTATATGGGTTCAAACCTATTGCTCCGATAGACTTGTTGCCCCTTCTATTGCAGGAAAGAGCCAACATGGAAGCCTCCAAGCATGCTGCATACATAAAGAAGATACATGAGAAGACTAAGGAAGCAAATGAGCTCAAGGTGGTACGCAAGACTGCAAGTATAAACAAGCATCGAAAGAAAGTGTTGTTTGAACTAGGGGACTTGGTGTGGATTCACTTGTGCAAGGATTGCTTTCTAAATCAGCCAAATCCAAATTGATGCCACGAGGGGATGGTCCATTTCGTGTTCTTACAAAGATCAATGACAATACATACAAGATAGATCTTCCACCAAGTTATGGCGTGAGCAACACCTTTAATGTTGCTGACCTATCTCTATTCACAAGTGAACATACTTCAGAGTCGAGGACGACTCCTTTTCAAGGGAGGGAGGATGATATGACTATGCCATCAAGCAAGATGTCACAACCCTCAACTCAAGCTACACCAACTTAGGTCTCACCTACATCAACACCAGTCCAAGTAATTGATGGATCGATTACACGTAGTTGAGCAAAGAAGCTACAACAAGAGGTGTACGCGCTACTTTGTGAGATTCATTTTAATATTAATGAGAATTATATACTACCTAAGTCATGTACATTATTAATGGTTAGGTTCACTAAGGAGGAAGACATGAACACACAAGGAGATGACTTCCGACCAGCTGCAGACCACTTCAAACCAGTTGTCGACCACGAACTACACTCGAACCAGTTCAGCTCTGTAGAACCGTCTAGAAGAAATAGTTATATATTTTGATTCCCCAAAGCTATGGTGGTCTATGAGCACGTTTTGGAAAGCTCTTCAAGTCTAGTTTCCAATGAGTCTAGCCCTGACCAGTTTGGAGCTACCATTTGGGCACAGACCACCGTTTAGTGTATACTGCTCGGAAGGTCAACAGCCAGCCTGTGCTAAAGTTCATGTATTAAACTGTAGCATTCTATAATATTACGTGGTGCATGGCATATATGGTTGGAAAGGGTGTCAAGTCAAGAATCCAACGCAATAAACCATGCATTATTTGGACTTTCCTAGGTAGAGTTATTGCCAAAATAATGAAGATTGCGCAGTAAACTAACAGCCACGCGGAAACTCTGCAGGAGCTCATTCTGAAGAGGTCTTTTTACATAGTCGAAATAGTTATTTTCTTTTCGACTTTCCACCTACCTAGCAGGGTTGTTGCTAGTATAAATACCCCCTAGACTCATTGTAATCACAGATTATGATATTGAGAATATAGACCACTTTGTTCTGCTGTGCGCTAGCAAACCCCTAAGAGTTAATCTCTACCCCTTTGCTCTTGTGACTTCCTTCGTAGGAATTACAGAAGCGGCAACTTCATCCGCTCTCAATTGGTGCTCCTACTCCCTTCGAGGTCTCCTCAATTGATTGTAGGCTGTGTTGGTTGGTTTCTTTGAGAGTGTGGTTGGGTGAATCCTCGATTTAGGTTGCCATATTGAGACGGTGGTTGGCTTCGAGTTTTATTAGTCAGGTTGTACTAGTTATCGCTGCTTGCAGCAAGTTATCTCGGCTTCTTCGAAGCTAGTTATCTGGTGATTGATCCTACGTCGTAAAGATCGGGACATCGAGGCGTATCAAAAAGACTCCAAACAGAGCTTTTAAAAATTGACCATGTATTGCTATATTTGTTACATCTACTCCTTAGTTAAATCTTCCATTGTCATTAGAATTATATTGTCTGCGCTAATCTCTTTTCCCACCATCGTGTTGAAGTTGAGTGTCCCACCGGAAGTGTCGAGCATGTTTGGCACCAAAGTGTGCGGGGGCCGATTAGACTGAGCGGAGATGGGAGCGAGCCAATAGAGGTCAGGTCAGAGGGGTAGCACCTTGTTCATGCGGAGGTCTAGAATTTCTGCTTAGCTCTAGTGTAGGTCCTTATCTTTAAGGTTTAACACTGTGCTAGTCAATTTTACCCTACAATTAATAATGAGATAAAAGAGAATAAGATCCATGAGCCAATCAGCTGATGGGCTAATACAACTCACCCTATCGGCTAGTTGCCAATAGAATGGTAGCACTTGTGCACTAACTGAAAAGCCGATGAAGGCGTAGGAAATGGGGCATGGAATAAAACAAAAGACTCATTGACCGAAGAGCCAATGACGCTTACAACAGAGTAAGCAATAAAAGCAGGGAGCAAGACCCGAATCCCATCGAAGGCACGAGAACTACTAACCATCGAACCAAATTGAGACAATATAAGGCCAATGCTGATGACGTAAAGACAAAGGAGGCTAGATTTGACGTAATGATGGAAGGGATGGGGTGAGGCCATCGGCTACTTATTAGCCGAAGGTCCAATGGGGAATGAAACCTGCTAGATCCCGACGTCAGCTCTATCAAACACGGACCTAATAGATCAAACCTAACCATGATAGTATTAGGCTTGATCAGATAGGACCAGATCGATCGCTAGTGGATTAATCGTCGAGGTTAAGATATATATGTGTGTGTGGGCTGAATGTCAATAAAATGTTGCGCGAGAACCTATCGCCCTAATAGCTCGATCTACCGGTAGCTGTCTCGTATGTCGGACCTAATCGATGTAGCATAGGGTTGATGACAGCAGATAGAGGCCGATGAGCTAATAGGCCTCACGTGAACGTGATGCGGTACGTCTAATCAGACTAAGAGGTTGGATCTAATCGATAAATTCTTAGACAGGATGAACGTACTAGGATAGTGATGAAACTTACTCCTTAGCTAGATATTGGATCTGATCGATATAGCCTAGCGTCAAGTGCTAGAACCCGCTGAAATAAACCTAGACTAGTTAGGGTGGTGATGCTCTAAAAATTATACTGATATGTGAACTAATTGATTATTTACAAGGTTCTAAGGCACCCTACCATGGTTTTCATGTCTTCTTCTTAGACTCGGTCCCATCTAGATAACATTTCGTATTTGACTGAACTGAATCTATTCTTAATCCGTCCAATCGAATTTTTTATTGTATCAGTAGACTTCCTTCTATAAGCCGATTGAATCCTTCTCCATCGGCTGATCCCGTTTGCGGGTTTACCAAATTCCTATCTTAACAATATCCTCACATGACGTTAACAATATGTTCTTTTATATTTTTTCTAGAAATTATTTTTCGGAAAAAATAGTAACATATTTCACAATAGCCTCCAGTATTGTTTGGGATAATTATGAAAAATTTGTCATACTAGTACAATTTCTTACAAAAAATAACTGGTATTATCTGATATGTTTTATCAAGATTATGTACATATTGTCTATTTAAAAAACTTAGATATCAACAACAGAAGCACTCCACTCATAAATGGAGAGACCAAGACTCTATTCATGCCATTTACCATAATAATTATGTCAGATACCTTAAACGGAAATAACACTTTATGTCATCACCCTACTATCGAATAATAGCTCGCAAAAATAACCAACCTAATCATTCGATATAATTATTGAGATGGTGTGAAATAAAGACCAGTCAGAACAAACCTAAAGGAGATGCTGTGTTAATAAGTAGAAGACCTAAGATGCTGATGTTATTGATATAGACCTCAAACAACAACAACACATGTCTTTATCCGAATATAGAAGGCATACATACAATAAAAAAATGTTTTCAACAAGTTTGAAGAAAAATGCTCATGAGTTAAAAAAAATAAATAACAATCCATATTGGGACATACACATCCGATTATCTGAGTACTTTCGCTTGTCTTTACGAGACCAGATCAAAGGTTCGCTGTTGGTCTTCAAATAACCAATTCGGTCGTAGCAATTCTACTATTAAAAAACATAATCAAATTTTGGTTACCCCACTTGCTTTCACGAATCTGATCTGATGGTAGCAGTATTACTGCTAATTATCATTACAGATATACTGACAGCGAACAATGCCATCACCTTTTATACTAAGTGCTCCAGTAAAGTAATTAATGTCGGGTGGAGTGCAATTAAGCATGTCTGATTTTCTGTATTGTACTAATTGATTCCAGAGCATTGGAGTTCTTTTTCCGTCACAGTGCATTAGCGGCACATGTGGTTTAAGTAACCTAGCACGTGCTAGTGACATGGCCATACACACATGGTAGAGCGATAGGCTAATCTTTTGGTCATTTGAAATTATAATTTTGGAATTGTTTAGAAAAATAAATACCAAATAGATGTGAGAGGAACAGAAACATAATATTCTATTAAACTCATATCATATCACACTATGACTGCAAAATATGTGGCACTCATTTATAATTACAAAGATCAGCGACCTATCCCATTATACCGAGCATGAAATGTGTCTAGACACATTGTCCAAACATATATGAATGTGGCTGCAAATAGCTGGTGGATCACATAAATCTTGCAAACCATTATTATTGAGATACAAATGAAGACAATTTTTGTTTTGATAGCTCAATTGAAAATTGCAATTTTTGATAGTTCCTTGAGGAAAATGCATCCAATATCTAATAACGCAGAATGGAAATCATGACTTGAACCCTAGTCTAGATCAGAAATGCCAATTCACGCACAGCTCGTTTGATGTGAAGGATTTCCAATAAACGTTCCCGCAAATATGTGCAACAACATCGTCAACTGCTTTGACTCTCCCTAACAGATTATGTTTTGGGGGTAGGATTTGGTGGGAGTGAAAGCTAGGCGAAGGGGGATATGGGAAAATATGCCTAAGCTTTGAGAGATGGCAGAAGTGTCTGGTTGGCTGGCGGTGGGTGACGGTGAGACGACAATGGTGTTGACGTGTTGTTGGCCATAGATATGTGAGGGGCAATGGACAAGTTGGTGGTAGAATAATAAGGAGGGTGCCATTTGAGGCAACGGCAATACTGTCTTTTTTTCTTATTGTCTCATTTAAGATCACTGCTAAAAAATTAGGAGAGTATAAGATAGAGAGGGAGATAGGTCATAGACCATTAAAACACAGGATGGGCACATACAACTTATGTATATCGCTACTATTCATGAAATAGTATTATTAGTCCAGACTATCTATATATAATTATATATAGTATGGTATTATAGTACTATCTTTTATTTAAATGTCTGATTTGTTTTAAACACGATGAGTCTTAGAATTTCAACCGTATTAGCGTGAGAATGTAGGGAAGAAACTGTCAGCTAGCTAGTTGGTGAACAATGTGAACAGTTCATCTGATGAGTTAATTAAACCATTCTTCTCCAACATGATTAAAAAATAAATATGGCAACACTACAGTGTAAAAATGCTAAAGAGCATGTTTACATTTATTTAACGTTTTTCTCGCAAACATTGTCTATTAGATACCGTATAAGCCATGCTGTCTATAATTGGAAATTGGCAAGTTGAACGTTTAATTTTAGTAAAACACGCACACTCTCACGTGCAATGCACTCAACGAGAAAATGTGAGAGGTCAAATATACCAATCGAATTTAAAAATACCAAGAACCGAATATAAAAAAGGAAATCAAAAGCTAAGGTATAGGAGGTTCCCTATCATGTTTTGGATGGGTACGAGAGGAGAGAGAGAAAGCAGATAGGGCCGGCCTCAAACGTTATAGAGAAAGGAGCATGCGGTGCGAAGAGAAGGTTCTGGTGAAAAAGTGAATAAATTATTTTCTTGGTCCGCTTGTCAGAAATATACAAGAAGAAACAAACTGAACAGATCGAGGTGAAGAGAGAGAAAATAAGATGGTTTATTCTAGTAGGCCCCACCGTTAGCTGCCGCTGTAATTTGTGTCTAACTTTCTATCTCATACGAGACACTAAACACTACAGATCGAGGTGAAACTCTAGCCCTGCACAGATATTCTCACCGACCCAAATTCCCAAACCTAACCGCAATCCAAACCGAAATCTCTTCTATAATTAAACAAATACGTGGACCAAATTGTTAGTGCCCACCACTCCTAAACCTAGCCTTGAGTGGGACTCCTCTCCACATTCGCACGCAGTGGGTAGAAGCGAAAGCCCGGCAGCACGCACCGGGAAGAGACGAAGCTCCAAGATGGTGGGGCGGCGGCGGTCCGTGCTGCTGCTCCTCCTCGCCCTCACGGTGCTCTCGCCGCTCTTGCTCTACACGCACCGTCTCTCGGCAGCGCTCAACCCCATCCGTGAGAGCTTTTTCTCTTTTATTTTTGAGTAATTTGGTGGAGATTTGAGGGCCTTTTCTCGGGCGGTTTCTTCAGCATTGCGGTTTTCACGGTGTTTCCGTGTGATTTCTTGCAGAGAGGTGGGATTTTCCTGGCGAAATCGCGAATCAGGTGCGTGTTTCTCGGGGGTTCATCCGAGGGATTTGGGATTCTTGTGGGGGAATTTGTTTGGATTTTGATGGGAGCATTTTTTTGTGGAATTTTTTTTGCTAGGATCGTGGCGTCAATGCTAGCAAGCTAAATACACTTCCTCTGGTAAATTTTGTTATTGTTCTTTTTTTTGTTTTTTTTCTTGGTGATGGTGATGCGTAAAACTGGGGGTTTTCTTTTGGGTTCAGGAAAGTGTGAGTTCTTTCAAAGAACCCGTTGGCATTGTCTTCTCGGGGAAATCACGCGAATCTGCAAACAAATCGATTGTGCCCGATAGCCAAGGTTTGGGATTTATTTTCTTGGTTCTGGTTGCATCTTGTGTTTTTACGTTCATGGAATCGTACTGTGAAGAAAAATGTTAGGCTTTTGAAATTGTGGCGTTTTGAGTTTGTGTTCTTAGTTCGTTTGCATGCCAACTGTTTGTAGAATTGCCATTGAGGAAGGCAGGGGAGCACAAGAACCGGGTGCTTTCTGAGGCTGCGGCTGCTGATGGTGCCAGGTCGAAAGACGACGACTTGATTGAGCAGGTGACAAGAAGGGAGGGGGAAGATGATGGCTCGGCGGGGGTGTCACTCGATCAGCAGCAGACAACCACGGCAACCCAACAGAAATCTGTTTCTGAGGTTGATAGCTTATTACTAGTATTATCAAGTTTTTGTGTGCATCTTACCAAATTTAGTTAAGTTGTCACCTGTGGCCTTTTGGACCTCAGCTTGTCATTTAGCTTCAGATTGTGAGCTACTATTTGGGATTGCATTATTAGTGTTGGGGGCCAAACTTTGAATTTGGTAGGTAGGGAAAGTCTTTTTGAACATATTATCAATATCTGGTAATGTTTCTTGCATGTGAAAGGATACTGGCTGCTCATACCTTGGGGTGCCTTTCTTTTCTTGTCGTAGTAGGTCAAAATACCTAAGATGCAGTATGTTTGACATTAAGAATGTGTTGGCAAATTATTCTTCTCATGCAGTTACAGCAAACCATTTTTTGTTTTGTTGAACATGAATTAACTTATCCAATGTAGCTCTGTACAAAGTAGCTCTGTTGTTTTGTATTCAAATGTGTGGGTAAAAATGCTGTAAGGGGGGAATCATTAAGGAAAAAAAGATGAGGATTATAGTTTATCTGGAAAATGTTAATGCACAATTTATTTTAACGAGATTTATGCTGTTAAACTACTATAATAATAGTTAATCATGGAGTACGAGAAGATTCAAAGCATTCAACTTCATCAGTTTTCAATGATGTGTTTTTCGTTCAGTTATGCTCTTCTGCTTCAGGCTACCGTTTAAGTTATGCAAGTAGATATCTTTTTTATGGAATGTTCTTTGGGCATGCTTTTGTTAATATGCTTGCCACTTTTAGCCATTCTTTAACTTTCCTTGTAAGTTAACTTGGCTCCCAATATTCTTGCCTTTCATGTTTGTCCAACCAGATCATTTCTCATGTTTGAGATTCTTGTACTAACTTTGCAAGGAATCCCTAAAATGTGTAGAATCTTGCACCTGGTGTGAGGTCCATTTCACACAATATTTCCTCAACTTTTACAAATATAAGGCACGGAGCAACCTAGACAATGCATCTTTTTTTGGAAATGAAACAACCAGACATTATAAAAGGCTGTTCACACATGTGCATGCACATGCATCTTCACAGTTCCCTTTGTTGAGTTGATTAGACATTCCCTACATTTAGTCAATCTGTTCTCATGTTTGTACATCATTACTATAAAATATTCATCCATATGCTGGGTCACCTAAACTGTAGCACTCATGCAGAATTTGTGCCATTTTATTATCTAGTAATGGTATTATATTCTATTATTGAATTTCCTTTTAAACAAATTTCATTTTCCATATGTTGATTTCATGATTCCTTTCTACATGGTTTCATTTTTATTGCATGGACTTCTATTTACAGGTAAGTTCATTGAAAACTGTGTCTGAACAGACATCCGTCAACGTTCTTGTGGAAAACTCTCTAGAAGGAAACAAAGATGGTAAGAGCAAAACTGCTGCTTTGCTTGATACTAGAATCCGCAATATCAGGGATCTGTTAATCAAGGCAAAGGTCTACCTTGGTCTTGGAGCCATTCGAGAAAATCCCCAGTACCTCAGAGACTTGAGACAACGGATACGGGAAGTTCGAAAGGTGCTTGGTGATGCATCCAAAGACTCTGATCTACCCAAGAAGTAAGGGTTTCCTATCCCGACTTGTTGATATATTTAACATGTGCATTATAGTGTCCACACCAATTCTTCTGTAACCTTTTTCGTCTTTCTTGACTTGATCAGTACCAATGAGAAGGTGAAAACACTTGAGCAGACACTGATCAAGGGAAAGCAGGTGCAGGATGATTGTTCTGTTGTCAAAAAGCTCCGTTCTATGCTGCACTCAGCTGAGGAGCAGCTGCATGCACACAAGAAGCAAACTGTTTTTCTAACACAACTTGCAGCTAAAACCCTTACCAAAGGTCTTCATTGCCTCCCATTGAGGCTAGCTAATGAATATTTTTTATTGGATCCTGGCCATCAACAATTCCCAAACCATAAAAAACTTGATGACCCCAAATTATATCACTATGCATTGTTCTCTGACAATATATTGGCAGCAGCTGTAGTTGTTAATTCAACAGTGTTAAATGCCAAGGTATTTATATTCAGTCCTTGTTTGAATTACTATAGTAGATGATATCAAGCATCATACTGAATGGAATTTATTTTATTTGCAGCATCCTTCTCATCATGTCTTCCACATAGTAACTGACAGACTAAATTATGCTCCAATGAGAATGTGGTTCCTCTCTAACCCTCCTGGAAAAGCAACGATTGAAGTACAAAACATTGAAGAGTTCACTTGGCTAAATGCCAGCTACTGCCCTGTGCTGAAACAACTTGAATCTCAATCAATGATTGATTACTACTTCAGAACACATCATGCAAAATCAGATTCAAACTTGAAGTACAGAAATCCAAAATATCTTTCTATTCTCAATCATTTGCAATTTTACCTACCTGAGATCTATCCAAGGCTCCATAAGATTGTCTTTCTTGATGATGATGTAGTAGTAAAGAAGGACCTAACCAGCCTCTGGTCAATTGACATGAAGGGGAAGGTAATTGGTGTTGTAGAGACTTGTGGGGAGAGCTTCCATCGTTTTGATCGTTACCTTAACTTCTCAAATCCTGTAATCGCAAAGAATTTTGACCCCCATGCTTGTGGATGGGCTTTTGGAATGAATGTCTTTGATCTGGCTGAATGGAGGCGGCAGAACATAACTGAAATCTATCACTGCTGGCAGAAGCTTGTAAGATTCACACATTCTTTACTTCCTTACATAATTAAGTAGTTGCTAGAATTTTTTTCTTTGCATCTATTGAAGCCAACATACTTTGTAACATTCAAGTTGTGTTGTTTGTAGTGAACAGTTAGTATTGAACTAGGACTAACATGAGGGGCATATGCCTTTATACTTGAAGAATGTGACAGCATACTAATTTTTTGAATTAAGTATTTTGCAAAGTTTTGAGTTTTCTTCAGCCACTCAAAATATAGCACTGCTACATGGCAAGTATTTTATGTAATTAATATATCTGATTTCCCACTTACATTATGTTATATCATGGCATAAAAGTGTGATCACATCTATTATACGAAATTACTTTTTTTAGAAAGGTTTGAAATTATTTGTGAAAATGATGACAGAATGTGGAGACCATATATCGTAAGTGTCAGATGACTTGAGTGCTTTTAGTACTATTGTTGATTTGTCTACTTTCATGTTTCACTTTGGTTTGTACTCATATAGTGTTCTTGTTTTTAACATATATCAATCTTCGCTTGCAGAATCAAGACGGATTACTATGGAAACTTGGCACTCTACCTCCAGGTTTGGTTACATTCTGGAATACAACGTTTCCCCTCAATCGTTCATGGCATGTTCTTGGTCTTGGTTATGACCCACATGTAAGCAGCAGAGATATTGAACGTGCTGCAGTCATACATTACAATGGCAATATGAAGCCTTGGCTGGAGATTGGTCTGCCCAAATTCCGAAACTACTGGTCAGCATACTTGGATTATGACCAGCCCTTCCTGCTGGAGTGTAACATCAATCCTTGAAAAAGGATGACACCTCAGAATGATCCATACTGACATAACCAATAGTTTTCCCCTTTTGTGTGTTTTGCACTCTTTAGTTCAGTTTTTCTAGTATTTGATTAATTTTTTTAAACTGTAGATTTCAGCTGTTAACTATATTACCTTGGCAGCTGGACTTTGTATTTCTACTGCTGCATAACTGCAGATGGAGTTGTAGATGTTTTGAGACTATTCTCTCCTGGGCAGGAAAATGTTAGATAGTGATGATCCTGTGTATGGCCTTTTTATCTACCTGACTACGGCTTTGTCAACTGAAAAGATGGAAGTGTAGTTTAAAATAACTGGATGTTACACCCAATTACCCGTCAGGACCCATGCTGTTTTAACCTAATGGTTTGCCAGACGTGTGAGCTCATCGAGCGTGAAGTGAAGTTTATTTCCGTGGCACGTGTGCTGAGCTTCTTCAGAAGTATTACTGTTGAGTTTGTGTTGTATCTGTAGTTGTATGTGTCTGTTTAACTGTGCATTCGGATGTATTTGTTGGGTTACCGTTATCCACATCTTTGATCAGATTCATCAAGCCTGATCTGTCATGTGAAATGACCGTGTCTAATATTCTAATCCTTGCAGGTTACGGGGAATAATGTTTTAACTTCATTGCCGATCCAGAGGGATTGGGTGCATCCTTTCTTTATCCAAAATTATGCAGCCAATAAACCCATGGTGAGAGCTAGGAATGAATAAGTTCGGATTTCCGGGAAGTTACTTTTTTCTTTGTGAGAGTTCGTGTGTCAGACAGTCTTGTTCCAATTAAGCATTACAGTTCCAACTAAGCTTGTCTGTAATGATGTAACGACATCCGGTATTCATAAGTTGAGTGACAGAGATCAGAAACTAGATGGCAGCAATCAGCAGCTCACTTATACCACAGAATTAGCTAAATTGAGCAACAATAGGGAGAAAAAAACCAAGCAACAAAATCGTCTAAGAAACTTGAACAAAAAAAAAGAATAAAAAATTACGCTCAATTCACCATACATTAATTGGAGCTAGCTAGCTAGAATCTGGCTAGATGCATTCCCTGGCGTCCAGATGCTAAAAACTGCCCTCACATATCTGCTACCGCAAGCTCCGGGCGCCGTGGATCGGAGTCGTCTCCGTCGTCGCGGCCGGCCGGCTACGGGCATGGCTTTGGGTTCTGGTAGCCGCCGTACTTTGCCTTGACGTTCTCGCACTTGGACGACGCGACGCCCTTCCCCTTGTACCGCAGGTCGACGTCCTGCAGCACGACGCCCTGACATGGCACGCCGCACTTGAGCAGCACCGCCACCGGCGTCGTCGCCGTGCCTTTTATGTTCTTAAACTGCACGTCCTTGATCGTGACCCCCGACACGAACTGCATCCATGCATGCCAACTCGACGGTCAGAGCTCGATAGATCAAACGGTGTCCGGAGACGGCAATGGCGAAGAAGGTGACGATGACGTACCTTGTGCTCGCAGTTGTAGTAGGGGCAGTACTTCTGGTCGATGATGATGGGGTTCTGGACGTCGTTCATGACGAGGTTCTCGAAGAGCATATGGGCGGCGATGCTCTTGGTTGGGGAGTTCTCCCACGTCTTGATGCGGACGCCGTTCATGGTGCCGTGGAAGGTCATGTCGCGGACGTGGATCTGCGTCACGTCGCCCTCGCCGACGTACCGCCCCAGGCTGCCGATGCTCATGCCGTGTCCCGGCCCGCACTGGACGCGCGCCACTTCGATGTTGTTGTTCCCTTGGCCGATGGAGATGCAGTCGTCGCCGGTGCCGATGGTGGTGTCAGCGATCGACACGCCGTTGCTCCGCTCGATGTGGATGCCGTCCGTGTTGGGGCTGTTCGCCGGCGCGCTGATCTTGACCCCCGTCATCTTCACGTTGCTGTTCTGCAGCAGCGCGAAGTGGAAGAATTTGCTGTTCACCGACGCCACGTTCTGCACCACCAGGTTGTTGTTGTTCACGAACAGCACGCTCTGCATCGCCATTGTCACAAGTCCCAACGCTTCAGATCGATGAATCAATGGCGATCGACGAAAGAAAGAAGATGATGAAATGCTCACGGTGGGGAGGACTTTGCAGTCCTTGCGGATTGGGCACTTATTAAAGGGCCAGGAGGTGGCGCCCTGGCCATCGATGGTGGCGCCGTTCTGGCCGGAGACGGTGAGGTGGTTGACCCAGCCGAACTCGATCCAGTCGTTGCCGAACCGCTTCAGGTCGGTCGCCGCCTTGAGCGTCCCCTGCAACGCACGGGTCGTCGTCGGTCAGCCACGTACTCAGATGCTGGCAATTGCATGCGCATGTCACGTACGTAGTGGCCGACCATGCGACACATAGAGGACCTAACTGCTTGGTATGGTACTTGCCTGCATGAGGAAGGTGATGGTGGTGGCCTTGCTGCACGGCCCGTGGAACTGCACCGGCCCGATGTAGTAGGTCCCCGGCGGGAGCACCAGCGTCGCCGCGCCGGCCGCCGCGCACGCCGCTTTCCACGCCGACATCAGCGCCTGCACGGCCATGGCCGATCGAATAACAGTTAGCAAGAAGAGAAGGGAAGAAGGAGCTCGATCGATCGATCGATCCTCAGCTAGGGCATGCCTACCTTGGTGTCGTCGCTGGCGCCGTTGCCCTTGGCGCCGTAGTTCTTGACGTTGAACGTCGGGTTACCGTGGTATCCCGCCGTCGCCACTGACAACGACGCGTTGGCGGCGGCGGACGTGACCGCGGCGCTGAGCGCGGCGACAACGACGACGACAAGCAGCCGCTGCCGCGCCTCCATCGTCTCCACAGCTAGCCCTTCTCCCTTACTCACGCGCGCACAGCACCGCGGCGGCGACCGAGCATATACAAGACAGATGATCTCTTCGCCGGCCTTCTCCTTCCCTGCTACCCTTGGATCGTCGTCGTCTTCTTCGTTTTCTCCGGGGTAGCCTCTCAGCCACAGTGAGACGCACTAGTTCACTCGGCGGCGGCAGGGATAGTCTGTTGATCTTGATTGGGGCATCGGGATCGAGCCACACAATCACAGAGTTTGGCTGAGTGATCAACGAGTGATTTTTGTGGGGGATTTTGGTCTTATAGCGGTCGGAAGGGGGCTAAGTTTAGAGCACTTGGAGCTCTTCGCGCGGCGGTTGTGCGGTGGAGCTCATTCAGTGTTGGCCGCGATCGATCTGCATGCGCTCGTCTCGGCTGATCGCTCTGCTTGGCTCCAGGTGCCAAGTGTAACCTCCCACATACATGGCCATAATTCTTCCCACTACTTGATCGATCGATCGAGAGCGCGCGCGCCATTAAGTTTAATTTGTTTCCAGCCGGAGTCTGCTCAAACACGATCTGAATGCGACCACGGCCCAACTACCATGCATGTTGGTCTTTTTATTTTTCCTTTCTTTTTTTTCGAGAGAGAGGAGACCCGGGGCTTGTGCATGTTGGCTTGATTTCTTGTGTCAGAAAGCATACACTTCATTTGTGTATGCCTTAAAAAAATGCCTTTTACGTAATATATTTGGACATAGATGCCTTGCTTGGAAATGGTTCTTCAAACTCGTTAATTCTGAAAGGGTATGCCATGATCTTTGAAAAAAAAAATTTGGGGAGAAAACATAGAAGCCATAGCTCAGAATCTTAGACTGGTTTAAGTTAAAGTGAGGGTCTGATTTTTTTTCCATTCGGATCAGCTCTAATTGTGATAAAATTTAATGGGAGTTGAAGTACCACTAAAAATCAAAGCTTTTATTACTTATAAAAAAGAATCTAAAAAAGATAACGAGAAATTAGAGAGAAAATTAGCAATGTTGTTTTTTAATGCACAAGAGAACATTCAACACCTTGTCTGCCATGTTGTACTTTTTGTTTGGTGATGTTTTTTTTTTGCTTTCGATACTCCTCTACATTTTTAGCAACTGGCTAACAAGATTGCCTAGATCAATAAAAAAAATGATTTCATTTGAGGCTAATACTTTATATGATCAATTTGGTGTTGCCAGTTTATATTCGTTCTATTTGGCTCTAATTTTAGTTTATAATGCTATCATAAAAATAATATGATACTATGTATGTTATACTTTTAAAATTAATAGCTAAGAATCTTTTATTCTACTTTACATGATTTAGTATCTACAAAATTTTGTAGTAGAATTTATGTGATTTTAGAAATATTATACTTTTATTATATTTTTCATTATACTTTTATTAGAAGGAGTTAGGACGTTCTCCCATCTCTAAATTTCTTTTTCTAGTTCTTTGTGCCAAACGGTAGAGGACAGATATATAAGTCATTTTCATTATTACAAAAAAAGTCAGGTTGCTCGCATTACAATACCGTATGTTGTACACAGAGGCAGAGGACTGTAATTTTGGTGAGGTCTGGTTCAATTTTGCCGCGAAAACCTGGCCCCGGCCAGTCACCGTGGACAAGCGGCGTGCAATGTGCGAGTGGCGGTGGTGTGCTCGTGCGAGAGGTCTTCCTTACGCGGTTGTACATTTGTGGGCCTTTCTTATGCATGCTTGGGCTGATGGAGTCTAACTTTAGCCTTGACTCTCCATTCGCTGCCGAGCGAGCAAGCGACGAAAAAGTCTATCTTGCCTCCCAAAACTATGAACTGGGTCTGAATCATGTCCCTTAGTAACAAAATCATACTCAACTATCAAAAGCTAACTTGTTTTGCCTCCCTAAGCGATTTTAAGCATAGGTTTAGTCTACGTGTTATTTAATATGATACTTACGCAATATTATAATCAAGAAAAAAATATAATGGACCCAATTAGAACCTATATGTTAGACAATCTTCTTTCTCTTTATCATATAGGATGAAATCGTAATTGCTCATGGAGAAAAAACAACCTAGTTTTAACGGTTGAGAGAGTCTCTATACCAAAACCTGACTGGTGGATGCAAATTAAAGTCGGTAGAGGTAAAATGGTTTTTTTCTAAACAGGCCCGTGGAATTGTGATACTAGACTCTGAACGTAGCGTCGCAACTCTGTGGTGTAGGCACCCTCTTGCAACTGTGGAGAACGCACTGGCTCGAACTCGATTTATTTAGGTCAAAATTGCTCAAACTATGTCCCAATCCCTATTTTCCCTTTTTAATTCCTTTCTACAAATCCCATATGTCTACAAACATTAGCACATAACTCTATTTGGTGCTGGTTTGTAATCCCACAAAGGTACCAATTCCATAGCCGAAACGAAAAAATGACATTGATGAACCATGCTCAAAGATATGGGTTATTAGGAGCCAAAAACTAGCTCGATGATGCTTTGGGTCACAAATCATAACTGCAAATCCACAAATCTGATAGAAATGGAATGGAATTTCTATTGTTCATCCACAAACTTGTAGATTTCTAATCTACTTATCATGGCATGCTTAACATGAGTATGATCATCCTAAGTAGATTTTAGGGTTATTGAATGGCGAGTCGAGAAGACATGGATGAAATCCTCTTGATCTTTGTTGCAACGTTGATGTCTAGAGTAGAAGTAGAGAGGAAGTAGTGTCTCAAACCACTTTGGTGCTTGATGTAGGCGAAATAGTCGTAGTAGTGGTGTAGATGTCATAGTCCA
Source organism: Oryza coarctata (assembly GCA_030770085.1). Classification (NCBI taxonomy): domain Eukaryota; kingdom Viridiplantae; phylum Streptophyta; class Magnoliopsida; order Poales; family Poaceae; genus Oryza; species Oryza coarctata. The sequence continues at coordinate 8,697,952 of CM061476.1, read as the reverse complement.
ATGCCTAAGATGATCATGGCAAGGGTGTTAGGGAGAAGATGACGAGCGTCACTCTCATGGCTAGAGCCCCCTATTAGTATGGCATTGTGAGAGATTGGGGGCAATCCAAAATGAATGGTTTGTGTGATCGTCTCCGAGTTTCCATGCTGAGTGGTCAAGATTTCCAGCATTCTCCCTCTAATCTTGAGGTTAATAAGTTTTCTAAGGTAATGAGTAATGGTAGTTAATTTGCACCATCAAGACTGGTACCTATAGTTCACTATAGGACTTTGAAAGAACTCTATCTAATTATCATGGGAGTCAGCTTAGAATAATGGCTCAATATCTAGGATCTATGTCAAAGGCATGCAATAATTTCCATGCTAGGTATGTGATTTTCAAATAAATTTGGTGGTAACCCTTTGGTGATTGTATCTGCGAGCATTGACTTATTGCTAATATGCTAAACCTTAATCATTTGATCTAGATTTTATCTCTTAATCATTTGATCTGGATTTTATCTTTCATAACATGATACTTAATATCGATGTATTTAGTAGCACTCGACTTATTGTTACTCGAATAGAATATTGTAGCTTTATTATCATATTATATTGTGAGTGGTCTATCAATGTTATCAACCATTCTTAATCTTGAAATGAAAATTTTATACCATAAGGCTGACCCCTTAGCTTCATAACGTACCATAAATTCTGTTTGTATTGTCAACAAAATAGTGAAGTACTGTTTGGAGCTTTTTCATGAAATTGCTCCTCCTATGAAGGTTAAGACATAAGTTGATTTCTTAGTGTCTACACACCCCACAAGATTAGCATCTAAATAGCCTAGTACTTTAAGCTCATTAGACTTACTGTATATGAGAATGTAATGTTTCGTGCCTTACAAATAAAAAACAAGAGTTTCTTCAAGTGTCTTCTAGTGGTCTACACCTGAATTGGAGAGAGATCTATGAAGCATCTCAATAACAAATGCTAAGTCTAGTCTTGTAGATACTTGTGCTTACAGGCTTTTGATAGCTAAAGCATATGGTATCAATTTTACCTGGTGTCATTCTAATTTATTTCTTATGGTTTGGAATAATCCAAATTTATCCTTTTTAAAAATTAGAGTATGTTTTATAGAGCACCAACTCATATTATATCTTTCACATACTCTGCTAATATATGTATTATAAGATAATCTCAGTATTCCCTTAGACCTATTTCAGTGTAATTCTATTCCTTAAACATAAGATGTCTCATCAAGATCGTTCGTATCAAGATTGGATGATAGAAATCCCTCTTTCTCATGTAGCATATTACTGTTGTTGCTTGCTAATAGGATGTCATCCATATAGAGTAATACTATTATGAATTTTCCACCCTTCATTTTAACATAAATACAATTATCCACCTCATTCTCGTTAAATTTGAATTTCTCTGTTAATTGATTAAGGTACCATTGCCTTTGCCTTTATGCCTGTTAAAATCCATGGATAAATTTCTTAAGTCTACAAGCTAAATATTCCTTTGCTAGATATTTTCATGCAAGTCTCCATTAAGGAATGTAGTTTTTACATCTATCTAATAAAACTCTAAATCATAATGAGCAACCAACAACATAATTATTTTAAATGAGTAGATAGAGGAAATTTTCTAATTATAATATATTCCCTAATTCTGTGAAAAACCTTTCGCTATAAGCCTTATCTTTAGAGTCAAGCTTGTTTTGTAGACCCATGTGCAACCTACTATTTTAACTTCTTTAATAATTTCTATAAGTCACAGACTCTATTTATGGACTTTAATTAATCTTCCATAGCGTCATACAGCTTATATAAGTGCTCACTCATAGTTGCTCTTGAAATGTGGTGTGATCATCTACCTTTCCAATATCTTCACCTAAATATACATCAAAATAATTTGGGATGACAAATTTCTATTTTCTGTTGTAGCCTTCTAAGTAGTTCATTATTTATCACCAAGGTTAAGGAGGTTATTGTGAAATTTCTTCATTGTGTGTCTCAGATATCTCTTGAGTATCATTATTTAATTCATTAGAAATCTCAATAGAAGTATCACCAAAATTTTATCTGGTGCTACTCCATTCAGAGTAAGGGTACTTCATTCTATATCATAGACATCTCAATGTGCCGTATTTCTATTGCAGTATGAGGTACTATATAATTAATGAGAATATTGTTCTCTTAGATTTCTAGTAAAACATTATCTCAAATTTTCTCACGATCAATTTCTCACTTGTGAGCTCCCTAGACTTTATTATTTTATAAAAATATAGCATGTCTTGTCTCCATAAATTTAGTGACATAGTCTAATTAATAAGACTGGTATACTTTATATTTTTCTAAATATTGGACAAATATCCATTAGTTTATGGGTACATCACTCTACCACTCTATTTTGTTGTAGTTGTTTAGGTATAGAATATTGAGCTTCTATGCTTTCGATGATATTGGGTAAATGATCAGGACTTTGCCCATAAGGAGTATATCTCCTATAATATTCTCCTCTTTGTTTGATCTCATTGCTTTTACTTTTTATTATGCTTCACATCTATTTGTATGAATAGAAATGGTCCACATGCATTAAACATAATTTAGGGTTACTGATCAGCATGTTGAGAAGCCATCAATGCAGTCCTCTCTATCTTCCCTCTACGATGTCAATGTCCAGAGTGGAAGTAGAGGAAGCAGTATCTTGAACCACTTTGGTGTTTGGTGTAGGTGAAGTAGTTGGTGTAGTGGTATAGATGTCAGCACTCTAGTGCCTAAGATGATCGGGGTTAGGGTTTAAGTGTTAGGGAGAAGATGATTGTAAGAGAGTGTCCCTCTTATGACTGGATTACCCTTTTAGTATGGTGTCGAGAGAGATAGGGGGCAATCCAAAATGGAAGGTTTTGGTGCTATCGATCAATGCGTGTAGTAATTACAGAAATTAATCACAAGTTAATTGTGTTGATCATATAGGCAATGGGTGGGAAATAACCATGCGTGATCCTCTTCTGGTTTCCATGCTGAGAGTTCAAAATTCCCACCAAAACTAACACATCACATAATTAATTTCATCACGTAACAAGTCACAAATTTCAATACATCAAAAGTTACATTTAAGAACAGTATATGCATAGTAGAAAACCCCGTTGCCTAGACCTAAATCTTGTTCATTGTCATCACATCTGAGGGAGCTACCACCATGCTAAGGGTAGAGAGGGAGCTACCACCGTGCCATGTGAGGGGAAAGGATCCACTGCAGCACTAGAGAAGGGGGATGGGAGCTACTACTGTTGAATGAGCTGTATTGGCCAGATCCAGTTGCCCAAACTCGTGGTGGCTAGATCCAACACCCCTGTGAGCTCCAATGGCTAGGTTTGTTGGTCCTCGAACTCTAGATGGTTGCCACGCCATGATAGGGGACAGGAGTCACCGGTGCCTAGCTGTCAAGCTACAAAAGCAATATTTTATATTTTTTAATGGAGAGAATGCTTGAGAAAGTGGATTAGGATTTAGAGCCGCTTTTCTTAAAAATTTTTTTCAAATACCCAATATCTAGGGAAGCAAGAAAGGTGTGAAGGATTAAAATCCTCATGCATGTACAGGTATGTTCGTAGATACATTTAAAATAGAAATTTTATAAAATAAGGATTTGTCGTTAGCTCCATCTATATATACTCATGGATGTACTGAGAGGCTGCATTTGTGTTTGTGTGTTGAGGTTGGGAACCTCTTCCATCTACATAGAAAATAAGATGGTGGATTAACGCGCATTATCTAAAAAACTTAAAAAATATATTAGTATAATTTTTAAAGCAATTTTCATATAGAAAATAAAAAAAATGTATAATTTAGCAGTTTGAGAAATGTGTGCATAAAAAACAGGAGAAAAATGTTAGCAACATTTACATACGAACGCACCCATAGTGTGTTTACATAGTGTGTATGTGATCGTCTTTTATGTAATTGTGGAAAGGCCCCACCATCAATGCTGTCCATGCATCCATGCAAGAGGAAGGCTCATAAGCATGCTGGTTGAGTTTGTCGTCCCCCTATGCCTCTCCCACCATCGTATGTGTTGCAACACGCATCACGTTTAGGGCACCATGCCAACTGGCTGGGGGGAGGGGTTCATAGCCATGGGTCCATGGCAACGTTTGGTGAAGGCCAGACCACATCATAATGGGTCCTCCATCGTTTTGTTTGCTCATCTCCAATAAAAGAGCCTACTGTTAGCCCAAAATATTGTCCACATCATACATATTATCCAAATATTAGCTTCAATATTAATTGTCTAAACACACACGGGTGCCAACATCTCGAAATTTTGTATATTCATTCATTATAACACACCTAGTCAAAGCTCATAAAATTAAAATTGGTTAGAAGTATGAGATAGTACAATGATTACACACGTAAAGAAGAAATGGTGGAAGCTCTGTGTATGGTGGAAGAAGGGGAGGAAGAATAGACAACCGTGGATTTAGAGTAGTTAAGAAATTACCTCTCATCATATGCTTGTCAGATGATGAGCCGATAGTTAAAGCCAAAATTTGATATTTATAACAGAAAATTGATTTTGGTAGTCTGTTTTTCAATATTGGACTTTAAACTATGAATAATATATATAGTTATAAAGGTTTTATAGATAATTTATTTCTTGTTGTTTATTTCATTGTTCTATGATGTATGGTGTATGGTGTATTAGCTGTAGCTCAACCAATATTGTATTCTCCTAGCATGACAAGTGAGAATTCATACACGTGTAAATAGGGATGGACACACGGTTTAGTTGATTGGTTTATTTAATTTGGTCTTTCAACAATCAGAAATAATAGCACATGGTATCCTATTTGAAGGCAGGATACTTAATGAAAATCACCACAACATCCTATCTGCGACTCGACCCCACCACTACATCTTTCCTATTTTTTTCCACTCCCACCTGCCACTCCTTGAGCACTTCTTCCTCCACTCTCTAAGCAACTCATCTCTGTCTCTTCTTCTCTAAATTTTGTTAGCTCCCTCCTACCTCCCCTCAACCACTTCTTCCTCTGCTCTCTAATGCCTCCACTCCTCCTCTATGGGTTCCTCCTTAGTCCTTTTCCCTAGGATCCTCATGACATGGACGCACGAAGATGGACAATGGGGAGATAACCCCAATGGGGGTGTTGACCACAACCGATATATGGATTGGCATGGTGATGGCGAAGCATGCCCCCAACGCCAAATCTAGAGGCCTAGGCTCTCTTTGTCACTAGATCCAACTTGAGTGTGCTCTAGTAACGAGGGTGTTGGACAGAAGGAGGATGTCGTTTGATGCAGGCTCCTCCTCCAAGGCTATTTTCAATTGTGATGGAAGAAGAGGCCAACGAAGGTGTTGGATTTGGAGCTTCAATTGATGGTGGTGTAGCTAGCTGTCTTGCTCCTCGCCAGCCTGTTGTGCTGCTCACCGGCATGTGCAGTTACGTTGTGTAGTGCATCATCCTCAATTGGTACCCATAGGTACCAAGCCTAGTACCTATGGTATCATGGTTGATACCTACGGGTATTAGGGCTAGTACATACTAATATCCATAGGTACTAGGTAACCCACAAGTATTAGGTTCTAGGTATTAAAGCGCAAGTAGGGGGGCACATGCCATCTCTGCTTGGCCGGCTGGCTAATGAGCTGTCTATTGTCAATGCCTTCTCTCTTCTTATCCCTTCCCTATATTGTTTCTACACACGTTGCCTTGCTGTTGTAGTCAACATTGTGCAAGTTTATGCGGTGGGGTGGGACACAGATACACACTCATAAGGAGGAACAAAGACACATGGTCTTGTCGTCAACTTCTTGAATAATTAGGTTTTTTTAAAGAGGACATCTAAAAACTTTAGAATAATGTGATTGAAAATATGTATTCTAAAGGAATAACATTCATCAACCCTTTAAAAATAATCTCCAAAGAAAGAGCAGAAGAAGAATGGAAAATTTATGAATTAATAGAAAGTAAAACTTTAAGTCAACCTAAAAATTACATAAGTTACCAAAATAGCAAACAGAATACTAACATTAGATTATATAAATTATAAATCTAGAACCATACATGATTTAGAAGTAGAAACATCTAATAAAGATATCATAGAAAATCAAAGACATTGTGTTCCTGAATTAATGAAAAAATTATATCAAGAAAGTGAAATAAAATATTATGAGGACAAATTAATAAATATACCAATACAATACAATAATTAAATAAAGAGTGAGTGGGCTAAAATAAGAGTTAAATAAGTATATTTTGACATAGAATTGTCTAGGACAAATAAGAGATAAAGAAGTATATTTTGACATAGAATTGTCTAGGATAAAAGAAAGTAAAAAAGAATAAAGACATGGCTATACAAACCTTCAAAATTCAAGAAAGTAAAATAGACAAAGAAAAATTAAAGATAAGGATAGAGATGGCAAAGGTAATCGAAGGGTTAGTAAAAAATCAACTAAAGATGAACAATGGGAACAAAATGAGAGATTATTTTTAGAAAGTTAGGAAGAAGAAATTAATCTGATGAAATAAATGGAGAATATAGAAGAGGGAGAAGATATCTAATAACAATGCAATGCCTTTATAAACTATTTAGATAATATAGGACTATATAATCTTGAAAATAGAAATTGACTTAGGAATAGGAAAAACAAAAAGGTATGGTGAAGTTTTAGTTAAAAATGAAGGAGAAAGAAAAAGACTAGCTAAAACATCAGAATACCATACAAAGAAGACCATTCATATAATTATGTCTTAAGACATTATAGACACATAGTCACTAGGAGAAGAGATTTTGAGAGACATGTAAAATTTTAAAATCAAAATAGTGATGGTACTATATTAAATTTAGCTACACATGATCTTATTAATTGGATGAATATTATTAGTTCTTGAAAGAAGTTAATAGTTCAAAAATATATACAAAATCAACACAATATAGGAAAGTATAAGACATGATAACTTATTTATAAACATTTATACAACTTTGCAAAATCAAAGATTAAAAGAAATAAAAAAACAACATTAACAACTAGAAGGGTATAAAGCAATTTTCTCAACACTATTTTTATAAAGTGACAAGTGCTAAATAATGATATAATAGGGGAATAGTAGAGAGATATTTTAATAAATTGTCTTTTTTATATACCATAATCAATTTTGTAAATAAATATATAATAAAGTTTTCTTTCAAAGAAGTTCTAGGAATAACAATCTGAGTAAAAATAAAATTTTCACCAAAAGTATCATATAAAATATTAGCACTAGTAGACATAGGATGTACAAAGAATATTATTCATAAAAAATACTTTATGAAATGTCCTAAAATAGTTCATGCCATCGATGATAATAACGCATAAGTTTTTATAGATACATCGGAAATAAGGAAAATTTACAATTAGTTAGTTTATAATATTGAAGTATATATCAACGGGATAAAATATATAATAGATGTGATTAGGAGACTTATCAATGATAAATGACGACAAGATAATTGGCCTAAGTTTCCTACAAAAGTCATTACAAATCATGGTAATACATAAGGAATTACATTTATTCCATATAAAGACAATATTTTATACATTTCAGAGGTAACTAAGTTCAACACTAACGTTGACCTCGACCTAAAGAATAAAGTGTAGAATATAAGCTTAGTGTGAATATAGATAACTACTATATTTGAAACTCCAATATATAGTAAAAAAGTAGTTGATTATATTCCCACTAAAATTATATTCTAGACTTTTTTTCTAAAAAGGTTGATATTGATTCTGGTCTAGTATGCTTTTGTACCTTTGACTATTGTATCGACTACTGTAGGAAATTTAGGCCAATTATCATATTTTTATTTATTATTAATAAGATTCTTATCGTAATCTCATCTATTATATATTTTGTCCTATTGATATATATTTTAATATTATAATATTATCGGATAACTGGTTGTAAATTTTCTTTATTTTGTAGAAAATTCTATATTATTATCAACCATGACCTAAATATTTTATGAAGTATTATCATGAATAATATTGTTTGTACATTTTATGTTTAGTGATAATATTTTGTATGATAATTTTGGTGATAATTTTATTTTTTACTAGATTCTTATTTACAAAACTTCTTTTTAAAAAGGTAACTTTACTATATAATTTTTAAAATTGGTTATGACATATTTTAGTTAAATTATAATTATAAGTATTACCCTTTAATGTTATCGGTTGTTATTTAAATTGAGTATTTTGTATAGCCTTAATTTCTGACAAGACCTTAATATTACTTTTTCAACTCTACTTCTAATTTATTCATTGTATTTTATAATACTAATAGTATTTTCTTCTGTGATTCTATTTGTTTTTATGTATTCAACGTAAACTTGTTTTATATATATATATACACACGTGTATATATGTCTGTCCTTATGTAGCCCACCTAGCTAGAGGACTAGAGATCGTTGTATATCCTGGTACATCATCGACGTGCGCACTACTGCATGTGCGCTGAGTACATGTGATGATTTGATCATAGGGCCCAGCTAATGGAAGTATTGACTTAATTCTTTTCCCCGAAATGGGAGGGGAGAACCTCATCGACTTTGTTATTTTATACAGCTAATGAAAGTACTTGCTGTGTTTAGTTATGTACCAAGTTCGGTTAATAAGGCTCTTCATTCCTATACAAGGGAGGAGAGGCGCTAGAGTGAAACCTATGCCTACATTTGCAATGGAGGGATCCACCACGACAAAATGGCGACGACGACGAGAACAACGATGGGAAGGTCGTGTGGTATGTGAAACGGAGGGATCCCAACGAATTTGCCCAAATCATAGCCATCCTTCCATTTCTATGTGAAATCATGGCATCTCAATGTGTCATAATAACTCTCTTAATCAGTATAGATTTAAAGAAAAAAATACTTACTTTTATTACCATGTTCCCTCCATAACAATGATTACACTCTCCTAGCAAACACATTCAAGGAAACAACAAACACTTTTATCCCAAACAACAGTTCAAACATATCCATTTTCTCAGGGCAGACTATATAGTTTCTAGTTCTAGGGCCTAAGCGAAGCCTATCAATTGTTTTCTTTTGTTCCTTTTGTGAGCACTTAAGGTTTATTCTAACACCTAAAATTACGAAGTAAATTAAACAAGAAGGAAAAAAAATCCTAACTGAATAGATTATAGATGCAAAGTGCAAAGGAGACCTCACCTAGTCACCGGCGTGGCCCACCCTGCTGCAGGATGCCTGCGTGCTTCCGGCTGGGCTGGGCGATGGCTGCTGATTTGCCTTTTGTGGACAGCTGGCGACGTCTGATGGGAGGTGCGGTCATGCGAACTCGCGAAGACGAAGTCGCGCCGAAGCGGTCAGGGACAATGGACTAGGGAGAAAGCGACGATCCACCGAAGCAAACTAAAGAGCTGAAAAGGAATCGCCATGGTGCCTGCGATCTGGATCGTCCTCGCGCGTCCCTCTACCCTTATAGACGCCAATTAGGCCGGCATGTGGTGTTGGCCTGTTGGGGGGTGGTGATGGCTCCCCTCCTGTATAGACCCAGAGCCAGCTCTCTATTTTCTTCACCAAACAATGACCCTGTTACATCAATTCCACGGAGCAACTTTCAAGATATATATTTTTTTCAAATATGCAGATTGAAGAGAACCACAGCGATCTCAAGGGGATATACGCATACTTGCTGTATTTTCTCTCTAAATCATCATTAATTAAAGGATTTAATTAAGTGAAGTTAACTCTAGGGGATCCGCACCTTCCAGCCTCGGCTGTGGGCTGCATGCCCCGCGTAGAGAAGATTAGAAATATCTCGACTAACCTCTTACCTCTCCCGCGTACAAGATCCCAGTGTTGGCACTAGGGAAAGCTCATCCCATGTATATTCTCTTTGTTGTCCCCGGATCGCCGGCGCCCACTGCCGGAGTTGGGGAAGATGATCGGTGTATATCTAGAACACACGCGAACACAGTGGAAACACAAGAACACAAACGAGATTTGGTGCCGCTAACAACCGCAGCATTTTCTGAACTCTATTTCAGTATAAATAGCAGATTACAACAGCCTCAACGCCGTGACGCTGCGGTCTCCACGCACCCGCTATTGCCGCGCCATCCCACGACTAGGTGCATGCCGATCGCCACTCCTGCGCGCACGCCACGAACTCTAACATGCCCGTGCCATCCCACGGACGAGTACGACGTGCTCACGCTCACCACTACCAGCTAGAAAGAAAGAAGACCGCTGCATGAACTAGGCATGCGTCTGGCCTGTACATGACGCGCTCAACTTAATTGAGCTCATTATTCTACAAACTGAAAACTGGAACAGGTAAAGGAGCATAGCCGAGCTTGGGTTATCTAACAATCTCCCCCTAACACTTGCTCGGCTCACCTCAGTTTGACGACGCCCACCTTGTCACACTGATCTTCCCGCTGTTCACACAATCACGAATGAAATGGTATTTTGTGTCTATGTGATTACTTCGATTATGTAGAATAGGGTTCTTGCTTAGGGCGATCGCGGAATGATTGTCCATCTTCAGAACAGGCTGCTGAGCAGGTTTGCCTGTAATATCTATCAGCACCTCAATCAGCCATACGGCCTGGCACGCCCCCATTGTGCCAGCCACGTACTTTGCTTCACAGGTGGAGAGAGCTACCGACTTTTGCTTCTGAGACTGCCATCTGACTGGCAAATGTCCCAGGAAGAAGATCACGCCTGCGGTGCTCCTTCTTTCATTTGCATCACCACCCTAATCGCTGTCACTGTACCCCATCAGCCTGTTGTCGCCATTCAGTAGCTTAGGGTAGACAATGCCGAAATCCACCATCCCGGCAAGGTAGCGCAGCAGATGCTTGACAGCAACAAGGTGCTCCTGCCATGACTTCTCCATGAAGTGGCTCACATATCCCACCGCAAAAGCAATATCAGGGCGGGTGTGAACCAGATACCGCAGGCTGCCCACCAAGCTACGATACATGGCTGCATCGACCTCAGGCGTCGTGCTCTTGGTCGTCAGCTTGAGCCACACCTCCATCGGTGTTGAGCATGGGTTGCAGGCCTCCATGCCTACCTTCTCCAGAAGCTTCTTCACATAAGTCGATTGCCCCAGCGTGATCGATCTCGTCCCTTGCTTCACCTCAATGCCGAGGTAGTAAGAAAGGAGACCGAGGTCACTCATCCGGAAGAGCCGGCGCATGTCATCCTTGAACGCGCCAAGGTTTGCCGGGCTTGCGCCTGTAATGATGAGATTATCCACATAAACCCCCACCACCACGCGTGACTGCCCTGCACCCCGGGTGTACATCCCGTGTTCACTTGCACACTGGGAGAAACTGAGTTTCAGCAGACTACCGTCTAGCTTCACGTTCCATGCTCGTGGAGCCTGGCGGAGTCCATACAGAGCCTTGTACAGCTTCAGGACCTTGCCTTCGTGTCCGGCAGCAGTAAAACCAGGGGCTGCCGAACATATACTTTCTCCTTCAACTCCCCATTGAGGAATGCTGACTTGACATCCATGTGATGCACAAGCCACCCCTCCTGAGCCGCCATAGCTAGCAGCATCCGAATGGATTCCATCCGAGCAACGGGAGCAAACACCTCGTCGAAATCAACTCCTTCTCGCTGAACGTACCCCTTTGCGACAAGGCAGGCTTTGTGCTTGACAATGGCACCCGCCTCATCGCGCTTCACCTTGAACACCCATTTCAAGCCAATCGGACGATGGCCATGGGGAAGATTCACCAGCTTCCATGTCCCGTTCTGCTCGATGGAGGCCATCTCCTCCTTCATCGCCTAACGCCAACACTCCTCCCGCCGAGCCTCCTCGAACGTCGCCGGCTCCTCTCCCACGGCCAGAAGCAGGTCCTTGTCAACCTCGACTTCCTGCTCTGTCATGCTCACCACCTCGGCCGGTCCTATTTCCAGCACATTGTCAATTGTGCGGGAACGGAGGGGTGCCTCATCATCATGATCGTCGTCGAGGTCCAGAGAGCCGGAGGGAGACGTCGTGAACTCCAATTGACGATTCGGTGCAGGTGAGACAAGTGTTCTGGGAGCGTTGCTCCCATGCGCACCGCCTGGCGTGCTCTCGCTCGCCGTAGTCGTTCCGGGCGTGACCGGTGTCCCACCGCTGGGCACCGGACTACCTGGGTTGCCACCTCCTTGCTGCAGCTCAACTGGATCGCCGCGGCGAAACGTCACCATCGTGTACTTGACGTGGAATGGTTCCGAGTCCCCTGCGTGAGTGCCGGCGTCGCGCTCTGTCTAGTCCCACGCCCTACCTTCATCAAACACTGCGTCTCACGAGATATGCACTCGCTTGGACACAGGATTATAGAACCTGTACGCCTTGGTTCCCACCGATGAACACCATGGGAGTGCTCCGATCATCAAGTTTCTTGAGGTGACTGTCGGCAACCTTCACGTGTGCAACACAACCGAACATGCGAAGAAAGTGCACAGGTGGTTTCGAACCATACCAGGCTTCAAACGGAGTGATCCCCTCCAGGCTTCTCATCGGCGATCTGTTCAGGATGAAGACAGCCGTGAGCACAGCCTCCTCCCAAAACCAGTCGGGCATGCTCATGGCCTTCAGCATGCTACATGCCATGCCCAGCACGGTTTGGTTGCGCCTCTCCACCACGCTATTTTGTTGCGGCGTATATGGCGCGGTGAGGTGATGCTAGACGCCCTCCATGGCGCAGTACTCCCCGAAGGTGCGTGACGTGAACTCGCTGCCGCGATCGGTATGCAGCGTGCTGAGTTTACGTTCCACCTCAGCCTCAGTGCGCACTTGGAGACGAATGATTGCGTCCGCCGCCTAGTCCTTCGAGCTTAGGAGCACAAGCCACATGTAGCGGCTTTTGTCGTCGACGGCGAGGAGGAATAGCCGATTGCCGCCAGGTGTCTCCGGCGTGATCGGCCCACAGAGATCTGCGTGAACCAGGTCGAGCGGGTTCTTGGCGCGGTACTTGCTCATAGCCGGGAATGGGCGACGTCGTTGCTTGCCCACCAGGCAGCTGTCACAGATCTGCTCGATGTGATCGATCTGTGGCAGCCCTCGCACCATCTGCCCCTTGGACAGCTCCTTCAGTGCCTAAAAGCTCAAGTGCCCAAACCTGGCATGCCACTGCCATGCCACCTCAGAGCACAGCGCGGCGAGGCACACTGAACGGTCGATCGGGAGGTTTAGCATGTACAAGCGGTTTGTAGAACAGGGTACCTTGGCTAGGAGACGTCGTCGTTGATCCCAGATCCTCAGAACGCCATGTTCGATAAGGACCTTGTACTCATCCTCATCAAGCTGGCCGAGGCTGACAATGTTTGTCGTGAGCCTCGAAATGTAGTAGACACCTGCCAGCTCCCTGTGCTCGCCGTTCTTGAGCTTGAAGATGATGACGCCGCGACCCTCGATGGCCACGACCGAGCCATCTCCGAAACGCACGGTCCCTCGCACGCCTGTGTCTAATTCGGAGAAGATGGTGCGATCCGTCGTCATGTGGTTCATCGCCCCGGTGTCAAGGATCCACCGGGTACTCCCTCCTTCATGCTTGTCGCTGAGCTATGCGAAGAGCTTGTCCTCGTTGATGTGGATGGGATCCGCCGACGGTGAGGAGGTCATGTGGACATTGGCCGTCACCAGGCCCGCGAATGGCTCGGGGTCGGCGTCTTCCTCCTCGAGAACCCAACGCACAGCCTGTGCCGCCGGCGCCGCACACTCACGTTCCTCCTCCTTGAGGACCCACCGTGTGTTGGTGGCGCTCCCTTCGTCTCCCAGAGAGACGAGTAACTCCTCCTCTGCCCGTTCCTCCACGAGCGACGTCACGACGAGGTTCAGCGCAGCCTCTGTCTCCTCCTCGGCCTGGGCTACATACACGGCTTCATCACGCTTCTTCTTGCGGCACTCTCGAGCCCAATGCCCGGTTTTGCTGCAGTATGCACACTCGTCGTCAGCGAGCTTCTTCTTCTTCTTGTTGCCGTTGCCGCCGACAGCAGGTTTGGAGCCACCATTGCTCCCCCGTCCCTGGGACGGTCCGCTGCCGCGTCCACGCCTCTGGTTCGCAGTCGGAGGCCACCCGCCTCCCGAACCGCCTCCCCCATAGACCTGGAGCCTGGACATGACCCGCTCCACGAGCTCGTCTTCGGTGAGGTTGAGGTGAGCTGCGGAGGAGCCACCGCCGCCACTGAGGTTATACCGCTCCTCGGCCGCTTTGAGTCTCCCAACGAGCTCATCCACTGACAAGGCATTGAGATCAAGTAGGGTTTCAATGGCCATGACGATTTGTGAATACCTCGGCGGCGTCGCCTGAAGGAACTTCCTCACGATCTCCGGCTCTGTGTACCCGACGTCAAGCACCTCGAGTTGTGTCGCCACGTCGGTTATCCGGACGGCGAAGTCGTCCACCGACTCCCCGTCCTTAAAGCGCAGTGCGTCAAACTCCTGACGCAACGTGTTTGCCTTCGCCTGGTGCACACGATCCACACTGAGGTGTGTCTTCTTCAGGGAGTCCCACGCCTCCTTGGCGCTGGGCTTCCCGGCGATGCTCCCGTGGAGCTCCTCGGGAACGCCTAGTGCGATGACCTTCAAGGCGTTCCGGTCGTCAATGAAGTCGGTGGCACCGACGTTCACCGTCGCCCATAGGCCCCGCGCCTGGAGCCTGAGTTTCATGAGCGCCGCCCACAAGTAGTAGTTGGACTTGGAGAGGAGGGGTACTTGTGTTTCCCACCCTCCACATGCATGGTCCGGTGGATCACCAAACTGCGCTCACCATTACCGCCGCTGCCTGAACCGCCCCCGCCGGACACCCATCACGGTGAGGAGGAGCGGTTCCTACGTCGATCCATGAAGGCAGCAGCGATCGCACGGTCGCGCGTCCACCGGCAGAACCTAGCTCTGATACCACTTGTTGTCCCTAGATCGCCGGCGCCCACCGCCGGAGTTGGGGAAGATGATCGGTGTATATCTAGAACACACGCGAACACAGTGGAAACACAAGAACGATTTGGTGCCGCTAACAACCGCAGCATTTTCTGGACTCTATTTCAGTATAAATAGCAGATTACAACGGCCTCAACGCCGTGACGCTGCGGTCTCCACGCACCCGCTATTGCCGCGCCATCCCACGACTAGGTGCATGCCGATCGCCACTCCTGCTCGCACGCCACGAACTCCGACATGCCCGTGCCATCCCATGGACGAGTACGACGTGCTCACGCTCACCACTTCCAGCTAGAAAGAAGGAAGACCGCTGCATGAACTAGGCATGCGTCTGGCCTATACATGACGCGCTCAACTGAATTGAGCTCATTATTCTACAAACGAAAACTGAAACAGGTAAAGGAAAGAGCATAGCCGAGCTTGGGTTATCTAACACTCTTACGTGTTTTTGCGTCTGGAGAGAGTTCTCATCAATCCATGCAACGAAGGCTAGGCTGTTTGTTTCATGTACTGACATTGCCTATGGTTGGCATACTTTATTGCCAACAATTGCCTAAGGTTAGGCAAATAATATTTTAGTTAGCAACCTTTTTGTGATAGTGACATATGATATCAAGATGCTAGAAAAAGAATATGGCAACGAATCGAACATATGACTAATTTAATTACAATTGTCTAAGTTAAAGTGTGAGAACATATGGCTATGAGCCAAATAGCCCTTAGTGTTCAGCATACTCTATCTTTCAACAAATCAATAGGCTGACGAGCGACCAAAAATTTACAAATATTACAGATACCCGGATGATCCATACGACAGAGTATAGCTACCTTGAGTCAACCCTACAGAATGGGAGGTGATATAACGACGATCCCTTCAACTCCCCAACGGTGGTGATGCAAACAGCAATCACGACAAACGCTTCCAAGTATTAAATATAGAAGTATGTAATCTAAGAGACAATCTGTATTTAAAAATTTATGTTTTCTGATTGCCGTAGTTACGCTTGTAATTGCATAACCTCTTATATATGTATAACCTTTCATATATACGATTCTCTATATATATGAGTAGTCATGATCCATAGAGGTTATCTAGCGCTAATTTTATTAACATGTTATTAGAGCCAGCATTTTTTCTCTAAATCAATATCAACGTCATCTTCTATCTCCTCCTTCACCACCTCCGCCTCCACTTCCAGTCTCTCCTCTGCTACTACCTTTGCCCCTATATCAATTCATCATACCATCACCATCCGACTCAACAAAACAAACTATACATTATGGCGCGCTCAGCTTCTCCTATATCTGCGGAGTGTCAAGCTTATGAGCTTCATCGACGGATCCACGACCGCGTTTCCTCAGTAGATTCCTTCATCGACTGATGATGGTGCCGAGGTCATGTCTAACCCAAAATATTACATGTGGTATGATAAAAACCAATAACTATTAAGTGGTCTTCTCTCGTTGATGACTGAAGATATCCTTTAGGATGTGCTGTCTACCGCCACATCCAAAAAAGCCTAGGATACTCTTCTGCGCATGTTCTCCTCTGCCACACGTGCGCGCGCTATCCAAGTGCATGTCGCCCTTGCTACAACCATAAAGCATGACCTCTCTGCTACCGATTACTTCCACAAGATCAAGAGTCTGGCCTCCGAGCTGGCTGCGACTGATGCTCCTCTTCATGATAACGAGATCATTGCCTATCTCCTAGAGCGTCTTCCTCTAGATTATGATCCGTTCATCACATCTATGACGACAAAGAGTGAACCTCTCATGCTCGATGACGTCTACTCACATCTGCTAGCATTTGAGGCGCACCAACTGTAATACTAGACAGAGACTCGCCTCAACATCGGCGCGCGTCAGCCAACTTCACCGGCCGAGGTGGGCAACAGCGGGGCTGTGGCCCGGTCCTCCGCCCTAGGGACGTGGACGCGACGCCCCTCCCTGTCAGATCTACGGTCGTACAGGTCACACTACTATCAAATGTTGGCATTGTATGGATGAGTCTTATCAGGAGGAACAACCCTATGCTGCGGTGGCTACTACTTTATCCTACAAGGTCGACACCAACTGGTACACCGACATGGGGCTACCGATCACATAACCAGTGATCTGGATCGCCTAGCCTTGCGTGAACAATACTATAGTGCAAAACGGTTCAAGTTGGTAACGAGGCAGGTTTGCAAATTATGCATATTGGTTCTTGTTCTCATAATATTGCTACATGTCCTCTTGACTTACATAATGTTCTCCATGTACCTAATATCTCTAAACACTTGTTAACGCCAAAATTTGGACGATCCGATGGTGCTAAAGCCGATCGGCTGGGAGATCCGATGGTACTAAAGCCGATCGGTTGGGAGATTCGATAGTGCTAAAGCCGATCGGCTAAGAGGTCCGATGGAGGGTTTAATGCAGTCATCGGCCGATGGAGATACTGAGACAAAGCCGATGGAGAACTGTAGAAAAACCAATCAGATTAGTAGAAGATTAGATCGGCTAGAAGACAGGGGATTATCCAATCGGGATCAGGTCCGAGAAGCATGAGGGAAGGAAGGAAAAGGATCGGCTTGACTAAAAGAAGGTCTGATAGCTACAGTGGAGAAGTCGATCAGGTTGCAGCAAAGGAAGACTCGGTTACAAATTGGAAGATTATTAAGATGAAACTGGGTTTGCGAAAGAGCCGTGGACTCTACGGCAGGGTGATTGTTTTTATAAATTGTAACCTTACTTAATTAGAGAGGTTTAGCTAGTTAGCTAACTTCTTTAGGAATATTTTCCTTTGTTCTTACTAGGAAATAATGTTCGAAGGTCGTAGACGCGTCAGACTCTGCCTGTAAATCCAGGGTATAAATATAGACCCCATGGAAACATGTAAGATATCTCTTGATCATATACAAATTTGGTGCATCACCATCCTAATTCATCTATGTGTTTATTGGCGGTTTCTGGCTCTCGACGCGGGGCTGCATCGGTTAAGTTCGATTTCCAGCAAAGGGGTATGTCCCGCCACTATCTTGGTATGCTTTGTACTATCTAAGGCTGCATCGTTTAGGTTCGAACTCTTAGTTAGATCAGGTGTACCGCATCACATCCGTGCAGGACCTATCGGCCTATTAAGCTCCCTCTGCCGTCGTCAATCTCGTGCTGCATCGGTTAGGTCCGACCTATGGGGCTACCGATGGTAGATCGAGCTTCAGGCCTACAGTCTTTTGCACGGCATCTCATCGGAGTGAGTAGCCAATGAGTTATCCATACTCTGAGCTTCACGACGAGGGCATTAGCCCCTCGGCAGATACGCATCAGTCTTCAGAGGCATCCCTCGACGTGTAACGACGAACGTATCGGTCTACTAGCCGATACGCACCCACCTTCAGAGAGGCGTCCCCTCATCGGCTCAGCTAGCCGATAGGTTCGCTCCTATCCTTGCTACGGCGTAGCTGATCCGGCGTCCTCCGTATCATCGCCGCTGGCCTCGGCCTCGTACTGTCTCAGTTAGGTCCGATCTTCGAGGTTTGGTGTTAATGGTGCTGTCACGGCGGACGACGGGTCTCTTGCTGTCATATCCAGAGCGGCATCGACTTTACAGCCCATGCCTTCTTGTACTATTCCTTGCCTAGGCCACATGCGCATTCATCGGTTTTTCCAGCCGATGAATCACTGTTCGGCTGTCCGAAGGGATCTCGTGTATCTTGCCATCCTTTGAGCACACCCTGGTTCCTCCATCGGCTCTACGGTCGACCCCTCGTCGACACCTATCCACATCGGCTCTCCAGCCGATCGAAGAGCATCCTGATCCTATCGGCAGCCAGCCGATAGCGAGCGCCTGTATCGGACTCGCTCGTCTCACTTCCTTGTCAATTGCAGGTCAAATTGACTGGCACGCTCGCGAACCTCGAGGCTTAAGGACCTGCACTGGAGATAAGCATACCTCCTAGGCCTTCGCGTGACCGAGCCACCGTCTCTCCCCGGTCACGGGATTTTTGGTGGCGACAACACTTTCTTTCAGTTCATAAACTATCACGTGACAATAATGTATTTTTTGAATTTCATCCCTATCATTTTCTTGTAAAAGACCAAGCAATGAAACAAGTGCTCCTAGAAAGAAAGTGTGAATTTGGCCTCTATCCCATAAAGCCATCCGATGTTGAATTCTTCAAACAAGCACTTGTCAGTGTCAAGGCATCCACAGATCAGTGGCATGCTCATCTTGGCCACCTCTCTACCCCAGTCGTTCGGTCTATTTTGAGTTTGAATAATCTCCCATATATCAAGGAGTCGAGTCCCTCAGTTTGTCATACCTGTCAATTAGGCAAGAGTCATCAACTCCCCTATACTCATGCCATTCATCGTTCTACATCGCCTCTTGAACATGTTTTTTAGATGTGTGGGGCTCTGCCCCCAAGTCTGTTGGTGGATATAAATACTACATAAGCTTTATCGATGATTTTAGTAAATTTACGTGGATATATTTGATGCATGACAGCACTGAGGATCAACGCATTTTCTTGAAATTTCAAGCACATGTAGAATGTCTCCTTAATACTAAAATTAAATGCGTCCAATCCGATTGAGACAGGTGCCAAAAACCTCATACTCAATTTTTCTGATCCCTTGGCATACCCCATCATATTTCCTGCCCACATACTCACCAACAAAATGGATTGGCTGAACGCAAGTATCATCATATAGTTGAAACTAGTCTTGCTCTGCTAGCTCATGCCTCCATACTGATTAAATTTCGGGACGAGGCCTTCCTCACAGCCACTTATCTCATCAATAGATTGCTTACTCGAGTCCTTGATAATTTGTGCCCTCGAGAACGCCTCGTCAAAACTCCACCGAATTATTCCCTGCTCCATATATTTGGTTGCGCATGTTGGCCCAATTTGCGACCCTATAACCAGCACAAACTTTCCTTTTGATCCAAAGTCTGTGTGTTTTGGGATATAGTGGTCTTCACAAGGGATACAAATGTCTCGATATGGATTCCGGATGCGTGTATGTGTCCCGTGACATTATATTTGATGAAATAATTTTTTATTTCTCCACTTATCCTTCATCCAACGTTGCACTTAATCAGGACAGTGGTAGTTTTAATTTGAATAATTATAATATGCATATGTTTCCTGCTAACCCTATGAATGCAGCCCCTCAGCATGTAGCAGATCCTAGGATTGGCGCTGACATTCTCTGCGCCTGCTTCTTCACCCGAGGTAGGCACTCCGCATGCAGCGCCTGAAGCTAACATGTCTACATCGGAGTCTCCGCCTGCCTCTCCCGTGTCCCCTACGGCAAGCACAGAGGCTACAGCTAGGTTGTCATCTGCCGGCCCATCATCACCAGCATCGCGGCAAACTTCATCATCGAGCGTCTAGCCTGAGGACGTGCACAACTTAGAGGTTCCTGCACTAGATCCTCCTACCCACAAGTACGAGACGTGCTTAAGCCACAACATCAAGAAGCCCAAGGTTCGTACCGACGGTATGATTACTTATTCTGCCATACGGACTTCAGATGGAAAGCCTACATCGCATGTTATTGCTATGGCACACCCCTTTAGAGGTCAGCAATGAACGATGAATTTCAAGCCCTTGTCAAGAATAAGACTTAGCATCTAGTTCCTCCACATGCTGGCCTTAATGTCATTGATTGTAAGTGGATTTTTAAACTGAAGCACAAAGCTAATGGCTCCGTTGATCACTATAAAACACGATTGGTCGCCAAGGGCTTGAAGCAGCAGTATAGAGTTGATTATGATGATACATTCAGCCCGGTAGTAAAACCTACCACTATTCGAGTCTTATTGTCTCTTGTAGTCTCTCATGGTTGGTTTCTTCGACAGATTGATATTCAAAATACGTTCTTACATGGTCATCTTCAAGAGAATGTATATATGAAATAACCATCTAGTTTTATTGACTCGACTCATCCTACTTATCTTTGTAAGTTAGACAAGTCATTATATGGCCTCAAACAGGCCTCATGTGCTTGGTTTTCTCGTCTTAGCAACAAACTATTACAATTGGGGTTTCAGGCTTTTAAGGTTAATGTTTCTCTTTTTATGTTCAACAAAGGTGCCATTCAGATGTATATTTTCATCTATATGGATGATATTATTATTATAAGGTCTTTGTCATCAGCTACGGATCGTCTACTCATTCAACTTGAAGCTGAGTTTACGGTGAAAGATCTTGGTACTCTTGGATATTTTCTTGGCATTGAAGTACATCATACTTCTACTAGCCTCATCTTGACACAACACAAATACATCCAAGACCTGTTACAATGCACAAATATAACCTCTTCTAATAGTTTCGACACATATGCTTCCCAATAATAAGTTACTCTTAAAGAGTGGTGACCCTCTCTCAGCTGAAGATACTACACGCTATCGCAGTGTTATTGGGTCTCTTCAATATTTGTCTTTCACTTGCCCCGATATCTCCTTCTCTATCAACCAGGTATACCAATTTATGTCAGTGCTAATGACAGCTCATTGGACAGCAGTAAAACGCATACTACGTTATTTTCATTTCACATCTGATATGGGACTATGCATCACTAAATCTGGGTCTTCATTGCTAAGTGCGTTCTCTAATGTCGATTGGGCTGGGAACCCAGATGATCAGTACAGTACAGGTGGTTATGCCATTTTCTTTGGTGGCAATCTTGTTTCTTGGATCTCTTACAAACAACCAACTGCTTCTCGCTTAAGCATAGAGGCTAAATACAAGACCATCGCCAATGCTACCGCTGAAGTAATATGGATACAAGTGTTGCTAAGAAAACTTAGGATCTCTCAGTTTTGACCACCGTCCCTATGGTGTGACAACATTGGTACCACTTATCTCTCTGCCAATCCCATATTTCATTATCGCACAAAGTATATCGAGGTTGATTACCATTTTATTTATGAACATGTTGCCTCTCGCCAACTCGACGTTCGCTTCATCTCATCCAAGGACCAGGTGGCCGACATCGTGACTAAGCCGCTTCCGGTTACTCCCTACTGCAATATACAGCGCAATCTGAACCCTAGTCTACCTCCGTCCAGATTGAGGGGGTATTAAATATAGAAGTGTGTAATCTATATTTAGTAAGAGATAATCTATATTTAGAGCTATATCTCCTGATTACCGTTGGTTACGCTTGTAACCTTTCATATATATACGTAACCTCCTGTATATGATACTTTATATATATGAGTGGTCATGGTCCATAGAAGTTGTCTAGCGTTAATTACATTAACACCAAAAACATCGAATTCATCTGCTACCCCAATCCGCTCCCCAACGACCCGACGCCAGGGTAATCACTATCTTCCACTTCTCTGAGCTGCGGCTCCTCCCCAGCAATGCCTCTACATCAACCTCAACGGCAAGCTGTGGTTCCCAAGCGCCAACAAGCCGGAGTACCTCTACAGCAAAGCCATTTTTAACCAAAACTCCTTGCCGGCATATCCCCAATACAATGTCTCCATCAGCAGCACTGTCAACTCCGCGCTGCCACCGATCGTCAACGCTGTCGAGGTGTTCTCCGTCATCTCCACCGCCAACGTCGATACGGTGCTGAGGACGGTCTGTATAACTGCTTTTTTGTGTGTGTCTGTGTGTGTGACTTTGTGGTGCGTTACTGAAAATTTTGTTTGCGTCTTGCTGGAAAAAATGGTTTTAG
Organism: Oryza coarctata; assembly: GCA_030770085.1. Taxonomy (NCBI): domain Eukaryota; kingdom Viridiplantae; phylum Streptophyta; class Magnoliopsida; order Poales; family Poaceae; genus Oryza; species Oryza coarctata. The sequence continues at coordinate 8,675,303 of CM061476.1, read as the reverse complement.
ATGCGAGCCCACTGACAAAAAAGATCTTGATTTTACTGAAGAATAAATTATACTATGGAAAAAAGCAAGTGCATTTTTTCTTCCTAACATTTCTACGGATGCAATTTTCCTTTTGACATGGATGTATGATTTGTTTTGAATTGATATTCAAAAGTATTACTTTTTTGTTTCTATAGTAGCATGTGGAAGTCATCTCTTGCTGCAAATCTATTCATCTCTTTCCTTTTCTTCGTAGTTGTGCTTAATTTCGTGTAACAATGTCTGCCATCAACACGGTCAATGCGAATTACCAGATAAGGAAGAATTGGATAGGTGACCCGTGCCAGCCAAAGACCTTTGTCTGGGACGGTTTGAAATGCAGTGATGCCATTTCCAGCTCACCAAGAATTACAACTTTGTGAGTACAGATCTCTATTCTCTACAGAATAGCGAAATTCGGTCATGTGTCCACCCTATAAGCATCAGTCTGAGGCAAGGCGTAGATTAAACCAGCTGCACAACTTGGAAGTTCCGGTGAAGGTCGGAACTTCAAAGTATTTTTTCCTTCTTTCGATTAATTTGGAAATTTCTAGATTTATCACTTCCTACAGTTAAATGGGGCTTCTCAAAGGAATTAAATTTGAAAAATGTACTGTTCATGCAATCCTTTTGCATCAATCTATTGTTTTTCAAAATTTTTACAAAAACATTCCAGTGTCGCACGGAGGGGTTGCGGCAAAGGGGTGTCATGTGGACAGTACGCGACAGCGGAGTGGTGTCGCTAGCACTGCCGACCAACATGTGCGACAAGACAGTGTCGCGAAATAGACAAGCAACACCACAATTCGATCCGACTGTTGGTATGCACAACATTCAAAGAGACTTTGATGTTGGTTGTTAGTACATCTTCAAAAAACTAGCCATCCAACATTTTAGTTAGTGTAAAAAAAAACAGAATTTAAGAGACTAGTCATTTAACGGCTATGTATTTCACTAGCTAAATGGGTCGGCTAGCTAGCTAGGTTTGGTTAGCCAAACTAGCTGGCCATCCTAAATCTCCACTAATTTACTACTAGAGCCCACCAAAAGATATAAACATGTAATTTGACTAGCTTTTTGAAGTTCATGAGAAAATATGGATAGTTAATTTGTTTTGGCTAGTGGTTATAAGACCATTTGGCTAGTTTTTTGAGAAACTTTTAACCGATAAATGGTCTATACAAACGGTATAATCGGTACTTGAGCTTTCCTACTTCTGAGCTATTACAATCCAACTGCATCCAACGAGACGCGTGGGACTCATCCGTCATTGGCTATGTTTATAGGTTGGTTGGAGTTTAATTTGTGGCTAACATGGGATTAATGGAGTATGGTGCGGCGGTGTCGCTCAGGGGCAGTGCGACACCGCATCGGACATCGACGGCGGCAGTAAGTCTCAGCAGGATGACGTGGGATCAGCAGCGATGGCCGGTGTTGCACTACCGGGCGGTGACACCACCACGGTGTGCGACATCGCTTTAACGCGCCACACTGATATATTTCTGCAAATATTTTACAATCGGTATATTGTTGCAAACTTTTGACGTGAACAGTATATTTTTAAAATTAAATCCTTCTTAAAGAGCCTCTAAATCTAATGAGTATAAAGAAATACAGTGACCGAACATTTACTGGATGGTATTCTGCAGAAATCTATCGTCATGTGGTCTACATGGTGATATTTCACCTTCTTTTGGCAATCTTAAGGCCACCCAAAACCTGTACGTATGCATCTCTTGATCTATTTTTCATGTTCTAGTAATGTTAAAAAAAGATATAATATCTTCCAATTGCCAGGTATTCGTCAAATAACAACTTGACAGGATCAATTCCAGACCTCCTTTCGCAACTACCTTCACTGGCAGTCCTGTAAGTGTGGCAATTTCAATCCAATTTCACCTGTTCCATGCATTATTTTATCTCAAACCCTGTATTTGGTTATCTTATTTAGAGATTTGACGGGCAACCAGCTGAGTGGAGTTATTCCTTCAGGACTTCTCAAAAGAATTCAAGATCGCTCCCTAAATTTAAGGTGGTCCTCCCCATTCGATTGATTCTATGGCTAACTTGATGCTCTCCTTGTACATTTCATCAAACGTATATATTGCACAAACCTTTGCACCAATGTCACATCATGCCAGGCGGCAGAAAAAGCACATAACAATCAAGCAGTCTATATTGCTGTTCCTATTGTTTTCGTTACCTTGATACTGTTGTCACTACTCCTTTGTCTACTGAGACAAAAAAGAAATGGTGAGGATTTGGTATAAACACATTATTTAACTATCTGGTTTGGTTCCTTATTATTAACATTAGTAACACCGTTGTCCCATTCTCTGCAGAAAAAATGATGAGCAATGCTGTGAAGCCAGAGAATGAGTCGATTAATAATGATTGCTATGGACATAGTTCACTGAGACTTGAGAAACGTCGGTTCACGTACAAGGAATTGGAGAGGATAACAAACAACATTGAGCGAGTGCTTGGGCGTCGTGGGTTTGGCTACGTCTACGATGGCTTCTTAGAGGATAGTGCTCAAGTGGCTGTCAAGTTACGGTCCCACTCCTCCAATCAAGGAGTCAAGGAATTTCTTGCAGAGGTATAATTTCTTAACGTGTAGACGACATAAATATGTATAGTGAATTATTCATCATGCAATTCATAATTACTTGTTCAGGCTCATATTTTAACAAGGATTCACCACAAAAATCTAGTCTCCATGATTGGTTACTGTAAGGATGGGGAATACATGGCACCTGTATATATGAGTACATGCCAGAAGGAACACTGGAAGCACAAATTAACGGTATGCAAGTGGTAGTAAATTCAGAACCTCGATCGTGCAATATCACTGTTATCATTCATAAGCAAGGGATTGAAATTTTTGTTAATAACTTTTATAGATATTGCACCTGTATACTTAACAAGATAGTAAAACTTCTTATTCAATTCCACGAGGCTAGATTAGTCTACTGAAAATATAGTTATATTTCTGGTATAGCTGTTAGATTTATTTAAAAATACAATTGTATTTTATACAGTTATAGTATTTTTACTATATACATAATATGTAATATTTTATGATCTTCGAGGGAATACCGGAGGTAACTCCCAGAAGGTAAAAAATCATATTTTTTAAAAGAGGGAGTTGAGGTTGAAGGTAGCATGTGAATATATAGGCAATTGGTCCCATGTTATGTTGTATATAAGTTTTAGATATTGTGATAATTAACTTTTTATTATATTTTATATACCATACCTTCTGTATATTTAGTTGAGATATGCTGCAATGTACTGTATGTTTATACACTAGCATAGCACTTCTCATGTGGGCGGCTCATTTGTGATGGGCCTAAGTGTCTTGTCATGGATAGCCTTATCTTTGATAAGGCGTATCGAGTTCTGTTAGAGATGAAACAGAACGGCTAAACCTGTTACATGTAAGGCTATACCTGTAATGGGCCATTGTATAAAACCAATAGAGATAAGTTCAACTCATATGTGATGGGTTTAGTAGACAGATGTTCACAGATAAACCCTCACATGTTATGGTTGTCTAGTCTAAACTTGTCATAGGTGAGAGTTTATTACCTATAACGGCTTCTTAGTATAGATCGTCAAAGGTGAGACTTGCCCTGTGACATGCATTCACCTCTATAGCTTGTCACAGGTGTTTTCTCCACACCTCTAACAGTTAGTATATTGGCAAGCGACAGATGTTTACTGCCTTCTATATATATCTCCACAGATGTATTTGTTTGTCTACCCACCTTGTACACTAATTACATTTTAGGTGGGAGGGTAAGGGGGCGAATCATAGTATATCTCATTGTCCACCTAGTCAAGCAACAAATGTGTGTGATCCTATATTCATAAGACAGATGTATCCATTTGAAAGGTATATGGAAATTTTAAAGTGTTATGTACGTAACTAGTCCCATCCGGAGGAAAGCATGATTTAAGGGTATACGACCGAGGAGGATATAGAATTCTGTGTAAACTATATATCTAAGACTAGGGCAATTGGAGTTCTAGTGTTGAGATATGAAGACAGGCTTAAAGGGGTTGGCATCATGAGAAGAAAATCTATCATACTATACCACACCTAATATGATAAAGCCCATATCATAGTCCTTCAACATATGACCAAGGTTGTGTTGTACTTAGAGGAACACAAAGCAAAGATCCGATAAGACAATAGTTATCGATCAGCTAGCTAGGTCTGAAGAAAGCAAAATAAGAGTTTCAATGAATGGTTTAAGTATCGTGTGCGTAAGTCGACCAACGTCACAAGTGAAACCCTTAAGTAACTGGTAAATGGCCTTGGTTGGGATGTTGCAATGTGGGAAGGATACATTATCAATGGATATACTTTCTACACAAGCAACCAAGATGAAAAAAGCACAATACAGAACAATACAATACACATAGAGGCAGTTAATGACCAACTCGGTTGTTGTGATCAGTACTATAACCATATAAAGGAAATATGAGAGTTGAGTTATGTGAAATTTAAAGTGGTATTGTTTCAGTGTACATTGGTCGATCTAAAGAATGTTAAGGTTGACAAAGATGTCCAACGGATACAAGAATAAACCATTTGTTCTTGCAAAACAAGTTGTTCAAGTATTCTATGTGGCCGATCCAACAAATAAGAGGCTTCATGTTGTTCGTGAAGGAAAGCAAAGAATTATCAAGGGTGACAACGTTGTCGATGAGGACAATTACAACAAGTACGTCTACGATGTTGGCTAAGACGCTCCTCTTAAAGAAGCTCAACGAGAAGACAGGACCATGTACACACGTGTGTATGTAATATACGAGTTTAGGTGCCTTAGAGACATTTCAATGTTATGTGAAATCTATGGTTTTTCATGTGATTTAAAATGAATTTAAATTCCAACGAGATTATTGGAATTACAGATACACTCTGGTCAACGTTCAGTCAAAGTTATAAACATTCATACCCGCAAATAAGAAATAAATTTGGTGGACTTCTGGTCAAAGTTATTTGTGATGGTTTTAGTAAATGGGTCATCACAAATATTAGGAACCTGTGACATTTTGTTATACATAGGTAAGTTACTTATGATGTATTTTAGTGCATAGATTTCATAGGTAAGGTATCTATAACGGATTTTGTTGGATGAACCGTCATTGGTAAGTTACTTGTGACAAATTTTATTGCATGGTTTGTCATAGGTTATCCAAATGCCTTTTTTTAAAGTACCTAGATTCAAGAAAAGTCACTCATATGCAGATCTAAACCACCGACGCTTGTGTCCTAGAGCTCGATCCCTAAGCTTGCACCACCATCACTGCTACCGCCAAGCCTTCTCGTCTTTCCTAAGCTCCCCAAGCTTGCCACTGTTCCACCGTCACCATCGACCCAAGCACTCTCATCATCCAGGAGCCCCTAGAGCATGCTACTATGCCATTGTCGCTGCCACCTTGTCCTCTTGTATTCTCTGAGCTCCCCAAACCTACCACTGCGCTGCTATCGCTGTCGACCCCAAGCATTCCCATCATCCGAGAGCCCCAAGAGCCTACCATTATGCCACCGTCACCATTGACCTTGAGCCCTTTCATCATCTCCGAGCTCTCCAAGCCTACCATTGTGCCATCATCATCGCTACCATGCCCTATCGTCATCCTCAAGCTCTCCAAGCCCGCCACTATGCCACCATCGCCGCCATCCCCGAGAAACACCATGGTTGAATGTTAGCATACATCATTAGTTTTATATTTTTTTCAACCACTTTAAATAGATTGTAAACCTTGTATGCTCTCTTTATAATTTTTTAGTTCATTATTGAATTTCTTAGCCATACATCTACTAGTGATTTTATGTTTTTTTCTATTAATTAATTATCTTTCATTTTTTGTGATTTTTACTTAATTATCTAATGTGATTTTATGTGATTTTTTATTTATTAGGTGATTTACTAATATCATTTTTTAAGTGAACTAATTCAATTTTTGGTGCATTTATACTTTACTAAAATATTGATCATAGTTGACTTCAGTAAAATACTAAACTAATATAAGCAACGGTATTCTCAACTTACAACAACTAACAATTTTTTAGCTATTTAAATGTTTGTGATCATAGGTTATGTTTTGTTAATTAATTATCTTTGTTATTTTGGTGATTGTTTATCTAATTAACTAATGTAATTTTAGCTGATTTTGTTTTTATTTCATTGGTATGTTTTTAGATGTATTGATACTTAATTTTCATACTGATATTAGACTTCATTAAAAAACTAAACTAAACTAATGTAGTTAATGACGACTTCATTAAAAAACTAAACTAAACTAATGTAGTTAATGATTTGATGGCATAAATTTAATTATAAGAAGTGGAAATGTTAAAGAATGTCCATGAAACCAAAACCTCAATTAGAACCTATGCAACAACCTCATGTCGAAACCCTAGGACTCAACCATTACATAAACATAGACTAACAATCTGCGAGGGAGATGCTTCTTGAAGACCAACGGGGCCACGAACTGTGATTGGACCATTTAGGAATAATTGCGAAGTCATCATGTGATAGTACTGAGGCATTCTTCACGCGAACATCAAGAAGGTCCTCGAAAGCAATAAAGATGAAGCTTCAGCTAGACTCAAGGAAACGTTCAACTATCTAGAGGAAGTGGTGGCAAGACTCAAGCGACACGTGCTATCGAAGATGGGCTGTGCATGGAATAACTTCAAGCTTGTATGCCTGATTTAAGAAAATCCCTAATATATTATTTAATTCTTTTTTTCAGTTTTTAAGGTAAGTTTGTGGATTAACTATACGTGATTTCTAGAAATAAATATAAATATATGTTAATAAATATCTTATTGTGAATATATGAGGAATATATATGTGTGTATTTGTAAGCTTGTTGATATATTAATATCAATACATCATTTTGGTGGAATTTTGGATGCTTAATAATGATAATGTCGCTACCGAGAACTAGGATGGTCTAAAAATATATGTGCTATCTATTTTTCAGATGGCATGTCTATCAATTTGTGAGGACAGCCAAAAAATAAATTTAATTTTTTTAATAACCATGCCACTATCAGATTTCAAACAAAACCTGTCACAGGTAAGCACTACCTATGATAGGTTTCAAACAAGACCGGTCACATGTATCTATATCATTACAGGTGACTGAGTTATCTCTGATGGATTATAAAATAAACTTGTCAGAGGTAGATTACCTCTAAAGGATCATAAGCACAATGATGGGTCGTTAAAGCGATCGTTATACCTATGTTATCTCTTATAGGTCATAAGTGCATTTAGCTAATGGTGCTACCTCACTTGTGATAGGTTATCTTTTATAACCTTATCTTAAAATGGACTTAACCCATCACATGTGACATAAAGTTGTTACTAACCACTCATCTATGACAAGAGTTAAATCTATCATAGATGAGGATTTGAAGCCGTCACAGATGAGCGAATCCAATGTAGTGATGTTACATCTTGATGAATTCTCATCGAGGACTATAACTACTTTATATTCATACACAATCAACCATCACAATCTTAGATGCACAATAACAATCATCATACATAATTTTAATAATAAATCCTTGGACGCATATGCATAAGTATAAATTTATGCAGTGTTTTAGAGTATGTTCAAACACGCAAAATTGTTTAAAAATATTGTGTAAATGTATGCAGCATAACAAGTGAAAAATGTACATGTATTTTTTTAAAAAAAAATTATGGTGTGCACGAAATTAAGAGTGTATCAAGATTCACATTTACAAAAAAATTTACTTGGTTATCATATTGCCAATCTTTTCACAGGAAGATACATAACGTGGAGACGGAGGGTACAAATTGCTCTTCAATCTGCGCAAGGTCAAAGCTTGAATGTGGAGCTTCCTGATATTGTTGAATTTTCTGTTTGTGCTAGAAGCATGAAATTTCATCGTATTGGTGATGTGTAGGGTTGGAGTATCTACACCAAGGATGCAACCCGTCTATCATTCACATGGATGTAAAGGCTATCAATATTCTACTTAATGCGAGACTGGACGCTAAGATTGCCAATATTGGCCTATGCAAGGCATTTAATCATGATAGTGACACCCATGTGTCGACTAGCACCCTTGTTGGCACAACTGGATATGTTGATCCGGAGTAGGTTAAGTCGCATACATCACCATTTGCTTCTTTCTTATTGCAACTTATTGCAAAGAACTAAGGCATGGAGAGCTAGGCTAATACACAGGTACCAAGCAACAATGCAGCCAACAACGAAAGAGTGATGTTTATAGCTTGGGAGCTATGCTATTGGAGTTAATCACGGGAAGGCCAGCTATCCTGCGTGAACAAGAGCCGACAAACATCATCCGGTGGGTGCGGCAACACTTAGGTCGAGGCAATATCGAGTATGTGATAGATGCTCACATGCATGGCGACCATGCCATCAACGGTGTGTGGAAGGTAGAAGAAATCACACTCAAGTGCACCACACAAGCCTCAACACAATGACCCACCATGACTGATGTTGTGGCACAACGGTGGGAATGTCGTGATCTCAAGAATAAGTTGGGTAACGTTAGGGATGTCTTTACAGTGGTAGTGACATTTATAGCATAAATGCCACTCACCAGTTTATTGAGGTGAGCCAGAGCAGTGCTTCATTTGAGATGGAACATAATTTTGGGAGGGTGCCAACAATGGCCACTGGCCCTGCTGCACGTTGAAGGTACCATTTCCCATGTCGTCTAATAGCATGCCATTTTACAGGTTTATTTCTTGAAGGGATTTCACAAGCTTTTTTATGTTCTATATTTTTTAGAGGAAGTACAAATGTTCAAGCATTTAACTACCCTGTTTAATTTTTTCATCCTAAGATGTGCTTTCTATTCGTTTGTTCTAGATAAAGGATTGTTTTATTCCAGCATCTGCAAAAGGCTGTTGGATATGTTGTACTAAACCAAGTGCATCTGAAAAAAAACCCTATCTTATTTAGAGATGGGCATTTCTTTATATTTTTCATCCTCGTGACAAAACCATGTGTATAGCCAAAAACCATGTTGTCCCAATAAGAATCATAGAGGGAGCAACTGATGTCGAAGTAGACAATGTCCAGGTTGCTATGGTACTGGTAACCACACAAGGAGACGATAGTACGAAGATCGGTGCAACAGAAAGACGATGGCAACATGGGCAGTAGACCGTGATTCCGAAAAGAAGAGGTCACGTTGATGCCGAGGATGCTATATAGTTGGAGCCATTGCAGACAAAACATCAACTCTGTTGTGCCAGATTCAAGGGAGTAACGACTACAGAGAATGCAGGACAGCAAACGAGGTGGCATTGTTACAGATGAGAAGCACCATGCTTAGAGAATATGGTGATGAAGAAACCATACAGTTTTCAGTGAAGCATCAACTCAAACTTATGGATGACAGGCTAGATGATGACGTCCAAATTGAGAGACCGATTGTACAAGTGCCTCAATATGGGAATATTTACACCAAAATTTAGTAAGCCTATAAATACATTGGAGAGCTAATCGACCTATTAAGAAGAGTCTAATTGATATAAGGAAAGAGTCGATCGGACGGATCGAATAAGGATTCAGTTCACTTAAAAATAGAAGATTATTCAGATAGAATCGAATCTAGAAATGAGTCGTGAAAAGTACAACAGTGTACTTTATTTATATAAGAGATATCTTGTAAGTTTAGTTAGTTTTATTAACTTTCTTAGAGATATTTTCCTTTTATATTTTTAGAAAATAATGTTCGAGAGTTGTTGTAACCGCGTCATACTCTTATAATCCCACAATATAAATATAGATACCAAGTAAGCTCGTAATTCATCTCTCAGATCAATACATCTTCGGCACATCGTTACCCTAGTTTATCTAGGTTTTTTATGTGTTCTAGCTCTCAATGCAGGGCTGCATCGGTTAGGTTTGAACTACGGCAAAAAGATAAATTCTGTCATTATCCTACTATATTTGCTCTATCTAATTATGTATCAATTAGGTTCGAGCTGCTAGACTATTAACAATAGATTGAGCCATAAGCCAATAGGTCTTTACATGGCATTTTATCACAATAGCTAGCTGATGAATATCCACACATCGAGCATAACGCCTAGTGTATCAGCTCCTCAACCGATACACATACATCTTCAGTGACACTTCCTAAATCTCACGCTCAGTGTATTGGCCTCTCAGTCAATACACATATCTTCAGAGATCTTCTCTCATCGGCTGAGCTAGCCAATGGGTTCATCCTTTCCTTCTGCTTGCATTTCTGATCTAGCGTCTGCCGTCTCGTTGCTATTAGTCTTAGTCTCGTACCATCTTGATTTGGTCCGATCTATTGAGCCTGACTCTAATGTTACAGTCATGGTGATCACTGGGTCTCATACTTTCAGAGGATCAGGTCTCACTCCTTATTCATTGCACATTATATTTAGAGCGTCATCAGCTTTACAATTAATAGATCTTTTATATTATTTCTTACCAATCTACATATGACTTTATAGGCTTTTTAGTCAATAAATGAACACTATAGCCTCTATTGGCAACTAGCCAATAGGAGAATCCTGTGTGCCATTTACTGAATACCATATTCCAAAGTAACATTGGTTTTGTAAATGATAGAATCGTTATCATATTCTTTGAATATTCTTTTATGCCTTCGTCATTTTTGCAACTGATAAACCAATATTGCAGCCGATGTATCTTTCATTCTCTTCGTTGCCATATGCTTATGCCTTCATCGGCTTCTCTACTGATGGAAGAGTGTTCTAATTCTTGACTATCTCAATCCTATCAGAAACCAGCCAATAGTAAGAGTTCATATAGGCCCATCATCCGACTGACCTATTATCTTTATCTCCTTATCAATTATAGGGTCAAATTCACTGGTACGCCTACATCTTCATCGTCTTGACAAAGGGACAACAAAGCTAAGGGACCTCAGCGTGCTCTTGAACCAATCAATGAAGCCAAAGGATAATCGAGAGCGCACACCATCCATGAAGCCAAAGTACCTGCATTGAAGCGAAGCAGATCTCCTAGGTCACGGCGTGTTTGTGAGTTTTGGCGTGAACATATTTTTAGCACATCCGGTAGGACCAAAGTATTCATTGATCAGTCGGTGGGAATCATAATTTATTCATCATTTGATAGGACAAAATTTCATTCATCGATTGGTGGAACCAAAGATCATTCATCGGCCAGTGGTGACCCAGAATTTTACTGATCGATCGGCAGGATCATACAATTGCCTGATTAGAAGTCAGAATTTTATTCATCGACACGGAGGGCATAATTTTCATCAACATGTCTGAAGAGGAGGTTGATGCCAAGGCATGTTCGTTCAAAGAAGAAGCCAATGAAGATATTGTGATTCTATTGACAATGAAAGATCTAAATGAAGAATAGAGTTATAGAGCAGAAGATGGACAACTAATAGAAGAGCTATTTAGAATCCTTTAGTATGATTGGACAAGGACCGATTCAAAAATCATAGTTTCCAAAATTTGTTTCAATGAAAGAATCAAGCCGATCACCACCTGTGAGTCCTCTGAAGCCAATGCAAGAGATGATCAATGAAGCAGTTCATCAAGCACTCATCAACCCATTGGGAGTATTGGTGGATATACTATAGAATCTGATGAAGAATATGATGAATAAATTATTAGCTCAAGTGCCTGATCAAGATCCTATATATTTGCCAATAGAAATAGAGATACCTAAGGAAACTTATGGAACTAGGAGCTATTTATTGGCAAATATGTATTCACCAACATAGAACTAATTTGGGGTGGCAATGACATGAAGTACTTCCATAGTATTATGAGACTATTTATTATGGAAGATATCGATATGACTATCTAGGTGGTAATTCCTATTTGTACAATTATCGTGTAGAATTTCTCAGGCAGATTTGGGTGCTAGCTCCACCTCCACAATATTAGAGAGAGATCCCAAGGGATGAGGATTGATCAACCAAAGTTGTAGAGGTGGTGAGGGAGCAATTTGGTATCAATTCCAAGGATTAAATCTTTATGTATCGGCACCCGTGTCCGGAGTGGTTCGATAGAGTTCCATTACCACACTGATATAGAATACATGATTTCTCCAAGTTCTCAAGGAAAGACAATATAACTACGATGGAGCACATCGGCCGATTCTTAGCCCAGTGTAGAGAAGCATTAGGTGAGGAAGCCCTGAGAGTTAGATTTTTTTTCGTTGTCTTTATCTGGATCGGCTTTCACATGGTTTTCTTTATTACCACCAAATTCAATTATAGGGGATGGTTCGATTTGGAGAAACTGTTTCATAGATACTTCTTTACTAAGCTCCCTGAGATGTGACTCACAGATTTAATATTGGTAAAGCAGAAAGCAAAAGAATCAGTTTCAAAATATATTCAAAGATTTTATAATATAAGAAGTTGATGCTACAGCTTTAACTTAAGTGATGAACAGTTAGCAGAGCTGGCCTTTCAAGGATTGTCGAGTCACATGAGGAGGAAGTTTCTCTCCTAAGAGTTCAATAGTTTAGCACATCTAATGCATGTAGTTTTAGCTCATAAAAGCCGAATACAAGAAAAGGAAGAAATTTTGGAGTCATAGGAGGCTGAGGAAGATAATTCAAAGCATGAGTCCCCATACTTCAAAATTGGGGGGCATGTGTTTGCGCCAAAATTTGTTAAGCCCCGTGAATAGATTGGAGAGCCGATTAGCCTTTTGGGAATAGTCCGATTGATGTAAGGAAAGAGCCGATTGGACAAATCGAGAAGTATTCGATTTAGTTAAAAATAGAAGATTATCCAGATGGAACCGAATCTGAGAAGGCGCTACGAAAACAACGGCAGGATATTTCTATATAGGAGATTTCTTGTAAAGATAGACATGTTTAGTTAGTTATGTTTACTTACTTAGAGATATTTTCCTTTTATGTGTTTAAGAAATAATGTCTATTGGTTGTTGTAACCACATTGAACTCTTGTAATTCTAGGGTATAAATATAGACTCCCTAGAATCTTATAATTAATCTCTCACATTAATACATTTTCGATGTATTACCACCCTAATTTATCTAGGTTTTTTACCGATGGTTTCTCGCTCTCGATACGAATCTACATTAGTTAGGTCTGAACTCTTAATCCGATCGAATATAGCATATCATGTTCACATGAGAACTATTGACATATCAAATTCCTTTTACCATCATCTATCTCATGTGCTATCATAGATTAAGCCATAAGCCAATAGGTCTTTACTTAGTATTTCATCGGAGTAACTAGCCGATGAGTTATCCATACATTAAGCATCATGCCAAGTGTATTGTCTCTACAGCCGATACACATACGTCATTAGTGACTTCTCCTAAATCTCACACCTAGTGTATCGGCCTCTCAGTCAATTCACTTATCTTCAGAGATCTTCTCTCATCGGCTCAGCTACTCGGTTTGACTGTTACATCTGTTTACACATCCAATCTAGCATCTGCGTCTCGTTGCCGTTAGCCTCAGTCTCATGCTGTCTTGGTTCAGTCCGATTTATCGAGACTAACTCTAACGGTACCATCATGGTGGTCATAGGGTCTCGTACTTTTAGAGGATCAGGTCTTGCTTCTTTTTATTCATCGTCTATTATATTCAGAGCGCCATTGACTTTGTAGCTGATGGATCTTTTATATTATTCCTTGCCAATCTACATATGCCTTTATCGGCTTTCCAGCTAATGAACGAGCAATATAGCCTCCATCGGTAACCAGCCGATAAGAGGATCCCGCGTGTTATTCATTGAATATCCTATTCTAGAGTACCATCGGCTTTGCAGATGATGGAATTGTTATCATATTCTTTGAATCTCCTTTTATACCTTTATAGGCTTTGCAACCAATAGTCTAGTGTTACTCCTTCATTATATCTAGAGTGTCATCAGCTATACAGCCGATGTATCTTTCATTCCCTTTGTCACCATCTAGTTATGTTGTTATCAGCTTCCCAGCCAATGGAGTGTGCTTCAATCCTTATCGACAATCAGTCGAATGCAAGAGCACACCGAATGTAGCCGATGATTATGTTATCCTTATTAACAGCCAGCCGATAGTAAGAGTTCGTATTGGCCAATCGTTTAATTAACCCATTCTCTTTATCACCTTGTCAAAGACAGGATCAAATTGACTGGTAGTCCCACATCTACATCGTCCCGATGAAGGGAGAAAGCCGAAGGATCTCAACGCGTTCTTGAATCAATCAACAAAGCCAAAGGATAATCGAGAGCACACACCATCCACGAAGTAGAAGGGCCTACACTAGAACGAAATAGATAAATGAACTTATCCATAATAAATTCAATAAGTTATTCTTAAATAACACTTATGTTATACATCGGAAAAAGATTTTTGGCTTGGAAACAACAGCAGCATCAATGGCAGCATAGTCAGTTGGCAGGAGCAGGATGGTGTTGATGGTGGAGATGGGGATAACGGTGGTGGGGAGGAAAACGTCATCGGCTGGAAGATAGGCGTGCAACGGTGTTGATGCATATGGTGTTGGTGTAGAGAACGGCGACATGAAGAGACAACAACAATATAATCTAAGGTTGAGAGAATTGTATATATATACCATCCCTCTTTAGTATATGTTGTATAGAAAAACCAATGCTAAACTGTTTTCTACTCGGCCATGCTATAAATAACTGATACTAAAGATATATTCTTTAGTAACCGTTGTTGTTAGCGAACAGTACTAAAGAGTTTTCTGCTAGATACTAGTTTTCTATATGGTACAAAATTTAGAAAATAGAAAAAGTGTGAAAAATAATTTTAAAAACTATAAAGGATAAATAAACTTAAGAAAAAAAATAAAACTAGTACAATAAATTTTAAAACCTTTGAGGTAAAAACCATCTTGTTCTAATTTTCTATTTTTATCCTTTATTTTTTTATAATTTTCCTTTGTTTTCTCTTTCTCTTTTTAACGTTTTCTTTGTTCCTTATATTTTTGCTATTATTAAATACTTTTATTATTGCTAGATTACCTTTATTTTTATGATTAAGACATGCTGTTATTTTTTAAAAAAAATATTCTTTGTCATCTATTTTAATATATTTTTGAGAGGATGATGTATACATATAGGAAACTTTAGAGCCCTTGGATGAATAAAATTACCAAATAAAATTTTCATAAATAATTTTAGCAGCACCTCTCTTGTGCCACTTCTCCTCCTCAGGATTTTAGTACCGGTTAAAAATATTAACCAATACTAATAATTATACAGTATTATGGGTTGATGTCTTTAGCCAGTGATAATATGTTTATCAACATAAATACTGGTTGGTGTTTATATCGGTTGATAACAACAACAACTAGTATGATAGATCGTGTATGGTGACCAAATAACCGGTACTAATAATGATTGACCCTAAACCTTTAGATGCGAAGCTAAAGACCATAATTAGTTTTTGGGTCTTTTGTGTTTTAGGTTGATTATTTTTTTAGTGTAGCTAGGAGCATATTCACAAAATTTATGAAATTTCTACCCTGGCTAACCAGTGGCCAGATGTCCCTTTTAAATCCAAATTCATGCTTGATCCACACAAGGTTTGCTCGCTTTCCAATCTTTTTGTAGCCTGTGCGTCCTATTGAGCTATTAGCTTGACAATCTTGGCAAGATGACCAGACACGTTTCTTATCTGGGCCTTCCGCATTTTCTTAGACCTTAGAACTTAGCTCGGCAAGGGCTGATCTGGCTGAGTCTCTCTCTTTCTCCTTCCGCATGCATAGACTTCATGCTCGACACCAACACCATGCCATCAATGCCCTGTCAAGAATGGGATAAATCCACCGCATGACACTACTGTCGCGGTATAGCACTAAACTTGCAGTCCCGCCTATAGGAGCCATCCATGCCACGACAGGCCATGGCCACCAAGTCATTCTGCTCATTCACCATGCCCATGAAATGTCAACCAATGAGTCCATGCAAAAGAAGACAAGTAAAGGAGAACCCAAGCATGCAACTACCTGTCTTCTCCTTTGTGCTCCCAACCCTTCGCGCTGCCCCCACGCCACTTTTCAAGCCCACACGACAGAAGGAGAAAAGGGCTAGGCATCCACCTGGGATTAAATTACTGTTAGCAAAAAAATATCGAAGGGTGGCAATAAACATGATAATTAGATTTATCAGAATTTAATCAGTGATAAAAAAATTGGACAAAAATTAAAAAAGTTTGAAAAAAAATTGTTTAGGAAATCATATCAAAATCAATTTATCTAAAAAATAATATATATATATATATATATATAATCGTGATGATATTTTTACAGCTTATGCACAGAAAGCAAAAAGAAGAGAAAAAAAGGAAGAAAAATATACTCGGATAGAATAGAAACAATAACTACTATAAATACTTAACTAGGTAGCTAAAGCATCTAATTATGTTTGCTACATAAATATTATTTAAAAGATATTTGTGACGACAATTCAAAAAACCCTAAATTTTTTTATCGATAGCAATGACTGAATATCGGAGGTAGCATTTATATCACCTCCGGCGAAGTCCCTTTCTTCAGGTATTTTGTTGTCATCGGTTCCTTCTTTCTGGGAAAGCATCTCCAATCTTCTCAGCTCTAAATCCTTTTCTTCTAAATCATCTTGAAGAATGGCCACCTATGAAAGAGTTATCAGTGAAACACTCTTTAATAAACAGAAGAGACAGACAGTAGTAATAGCGATGAAACTTACCATTTCATTTGATCTTTCAACATTATTTGTTAGACCATCCATGTGTTTACAACTCTGGAGAAGACAAAAAGATGGTCAAATAACTCAATATTAGCATAACTAGTGTTCAGTAAGAGTACAAAGCATTGACTTATTCACAATAAGTTGGTGAATTGGAATATCTAATGTACCCAAATTCTCACAGTATATGCCCGATTATCGCTGGATACTAAAATTTGCAGCCAGTTTTGGTGAAATTATGTGTTGTTTTCAATGACTAAAAGTACTGTTGTTTGCAGGTAGACTAAACATAATATCTTGAGAAAAAATCAAACAATTTCTTGTGGGAAACAAGCTGGTTACTGGTTTTTTGGTAGTATTCAGAAGTTCTGTCAATAAAGGTTCGAACTCTGTTCACATAATTATAGTCCCTCAAGATGAAGCTTAGAGAAGAAAAGTTCAGTATTCTTTTATGTTTTTCGAATGGGTGACATGATTAAATGAGACCACGTTCAGGTCACTGATCAGTGACACTAGATTACAGCTTACTTAGTTCAGTACCAATTTGACAGCTACTTCCATTAACCTCAAGGGAAGATAATAAAATCTAGTAATGTTGTGTGAATTCAATTGTGCAAACTCCAGATGTCAGATAGATTAAAAATTCAAGTATCAGATAATCAAGGTGCAAGCCTTCTATAATCACATCAACCCATCGCTTAGCAAATGCTCCATTTAAAAGGTTTGCATGCTGTACCTTTAATTTCATCAGGAGACAGGCTGCATAATGCTATTTGTAAGAATGTGTGTTTGCATTTTTCACACATTATGGGGGTGATAGTTATTAGTTCTTCAGTACAGTAATACAGGCCCCATTTCCGGTCAGTTTTTTCCCATTTTCTTGAAGCAAATTATCTTACAAGTCTCAGTGGAGCATCCAGAAGCCCCATAAAGTACATAGGTGCAAAATGTGTGTCTAACCTAAATGCATTCACCATTCGGAGCCAATGAACTGCCAGTACACTGAAAATTTTGTATAATGTGAGGATAGGAGGCATGTATCATTGCATCCTCATTTAGAATGATAGCAAAATTGAATCCTATTTAGAAATCAAAACAGTTTCAGGAGAAGCCATGACGGAGAATTGGATATCACAATTGCTAGTTTGTTTTGGTCACAAATGGAATCCTCCTCTACTCCATTTCATAGATTAACAAGGTTAAAAATACAAAAAAAAGTCATAATTCTAATCTTAGGATGGCATACACAGGCACACAGCTATAAAACATAGACCTGGTAAGTTCTAACTTCATATGACATAAGGTGTATTTATCAATAATTCAATGTGTCCAAACATCAAGGAACAAAAGACCTTAGACAAGGGCCAACTTAGGGTATCTGAGATTTTCTCTTCTTATCAATGGAAGTGTCATTAGCTTAATAGTGAACTGCATATTCTAAACATGTGAATAAATAAGCATGCAACCTGAAATGCTTTGCCATCAGCTGAGTACTAGAATTTTTAGTGATGGAATTCTGTAAAGACTAAAGAGTACAAATTAACTTCCCATCCATTATGTTTGATACTCATTGTAAAGTTCCCCTTAAAAGGTCCCTTCCCAGGAAAGCAAATACTCCTGTACTTTCCATGCTACTAATAGCATAAAATTCCAGTGTCTAAGGAAAGATGATAAAGCCATCAGCTATAATTCATCTGTTTTCCCATCAAGGCATTCAATGTTTTACGAACCTCTGAAGTAACTATAGCTGACGGCTACAACATAGCATCAAATCCGCTGCATTGTGCAACAAATATTGAACAGGAGGATCAATTAAAACAGTGTAAGTGAACTAAGGATATAAAGTAGTTGTGCAAATTAATGGACAAGGCACAAAACAAGAAGTATTATAAAGTATATATATTACATAACATACCATTGAATTGTTTCCTGAGTTCATTGTTCTGAGCCTTCAGAACTGCAATTTTCATTCCAAGTTCATGGATCTGTACCCAAACATTGTGTTAGAATGCAACGTTACAAGTAGTAGGATCAAAAGCCTTTCATGCTTTGGTGATAGTGATAATGGTGAAAAACAGGCACGATTATATACATGCTCAAGGTGGCCCACATGCAAATCAGGGTTGAGAGAAGTGTAAGTCTAGTGCCATTATTTATCATGTTATATGCTGGTTATTCCATGAAAACGAATAAGAAATATTTAGCCCTTTCAGATGGCCTAAAAAGAATGAAAAACGGTTATATTGGGTTAAGTCTGTAGGATGCCTTACTTTCCCTTCAGAAGCCATCGCTCCAATCTCTTCATTTTCCTCTTGCAATGTTCTACACTTGGCCATTAGCATTTTCCCATGTTTACTGGATGGAGTAAAATTGACAGCAGCAACATTGTCATGTAACTCCTTGATCTTTTTCTCCTTCTCCTCCATGAGATTCTGGTAAAAAAAAGTAGCAAGATTGATGCACAAGTACAATTGGTTGCATTAGACAGTGAGCCTAAAACTATGCTTTAGCTGTTTATGCCAAGAAAAATAACACAATTATTATTCACCCCACAATCAGTCATTCACAAATTAAGTTGTCATAAGCATGCCTACTACATCCAATTGATAATATGATTGAAATACCACATCACTCCCTTACCCAAAACAAAAATTTGGTACATTTACAATTTATCACTCAATGCATATTTTTACTCTAGAAAATATAAATACCTTATTTTTCTGACATGCATACAGTATGATGAAAGGACGAGGTTTTGTACCCTTAGTAAATGGTTAAGAGGATTATAGTCATTGGTTCAAGAAAAGAAGTTAGCCTACCCCAACTTATTTGGAACTAAAAGATTATGTTGAGTTGAGTTCAAGAAAAAAGAAGTTATAAGTTCTAATAATTGCTTTTTTTATCTCTGTCTAGCTAATAGTGCAAACTATTGCACAAATTTACATTAAAACCTCCTACCTTCATTATTCTAGAAATTGAGGTAATATGTCTTTCATGTTTAAAAAACCAAAGATTCCAAACAATATGAAAAACGAAATATTTAATTTTGGAAATCTCACTAACCTTTAATCGTGTAAATTCCTCATGGATTGCTGGATCAAGCAATAATCTCCTTGTCTGTTCATCATACAGAATAAGGCATCAAAACAAGCTATCTAAATTGTCAACAAAAGGGCAAAGCATTAGGGAGATGAACCTTATGTTCTATTGTAAATTATTCGCTTCAGTGCAATTATTAATCTTACAAAATATAAACTTCAGATTATCATAAGTGAGACTCAAGATGTTGGGATTTGGAAGTAATCTGGCAGTGGCACCTGACTAGTACCTCGTTGAACATGTTACATATTACCAATAGGTCTCCACCTTACATGGTAAACAACTACAGGTGTGGCTTGTATGTACAGTTGTACCCTCGTTGCGTGCATATGTCAGATTGCCAGTGTTCCTGTAATATGCAGGTTCAAGTTCAACAGACCGGCAAATGACAGATGCGCAGCCCATTTGCCATGAAAATGTTGCACTACTGGAAGCAATCAAGCAACAAGTTACAGTTAGGTTGGTTGTAGATTATCTACCAAGGTATTCCTAGGGACAGAATGTTTTGGAATGATACCTTAATTAGTTGCAACAATTAGATTGGTTTGTTAGGGTCCCTTATATATAAGGTGCAGCACATCATTTATTTGAACCAAGAACGATTACAAAGTTCAATCCCATTTACACCTATCTCGCTCTCCTAAAGGTTTTCTCCTCCAGCCACTGTCACTTGGCTATCTGCAGCATGGTGTTTACCCCATAATAAAATTGCAACACCATAAAGCTACTGTCACTTGGCTATCTGCAGCATGGTGCTTACTCCATAATAAAATTGCAACACCTTAAAATATTTCACACAGTTCTCATTTATACTTCTCTTTTTGGCAAAGGAGCAGACGAACATATTCAAAGTTAAAATGGCTGAAGGAACAAATAGATCAGGAAATATTCCATCACAAAAGGAATATCCAGAAAAGATAAAATGAAGAGAAGACCATGAGCAGAACTACAGTCATAGGCAGCCTATGGCCCTGGCAAAGCTATCTAAGTGTGCAATAATCTTGCTGATGTACAACTGGCCTGTTGAAGAGATCCTAAATAGAGCTTGTCCAGGGCAATCTTCCTCAACCAAAACTCTCCATCGATAACCTTAGGGAGAAGCTTCCACTTTCCAGTAAGCTATTTGTATGTTATTATTACAGGTTCCCCAGGACCAATTGGAGATTGGAGACAACCTGGCAGTGGCCGCCAGTTGTATGGGTGAAACAAGGGAGGCCAAAGCCTTGGGTGTCATGGCTGACGAGGCACGGTGGTCAGCAACGATGATAACCGAGAAAGAAAAGCAATACACAGGGGAAATCGGGCGCATAGGAGCAAGAAAGAATGAGAGAGAAAGATTGGAAATTAATATCTTCTTGCCTGATATGTTGATACAATTCATAATCCTTTAAAAATCCCTAATGACTTCACCTCTAAGAAAGCCTCCTAATACTTATCTACACAACTCAACTTATCGCCAACAAACCAGCCTAGATAAAACCTAACAGACCACATATACTTATCGACCTAAGATTCTGCTACCTAAGTGGATATGGAACTCGACTTGTATTTAGGCTTGTGCTATGCATACTTAAACCCCACATGACAATACATGCAGTAACAATAACAACAACAACACAGCCTTTCAGTTCTAAGCAAGTTAAAATAGACTAAAGTTAAAACTTAACAAGAGCCTTCAATTACGGTTTAGTTATGTCAATAGCTGCTTTCTAAGTATCTCTATTCAAATACAGATCTTTACGTGTATTTTACTTTTTAAAATTTCTTCTTATTGTCTTTTTCTATATTAATTTTGGTTTTTCTCTGTCTCTCTTCATATTATTATTTTAACTTAGAATTTCACAATGTACTAACGCTTCTAAGAGTTTTCTTTAAATATGGCCAAACCATTTCAACTAATGTTAGATAAAATTTTCTTCAGTTAGATAATTATTTATTATTTTCTAGCATGTAGTGTTTTGGAACATTATTTAGTGTAAGTTGCACCAACTACAGGGTTTGCATAATCTACACTCAAGCTTCAATTGGGTAAAAGGGTAAATGTATGGTACAATAGTGCACTTTGCTTAACTATTGTGATATTCACATGACAATGATGGTTACAAGATGATGAACATTGCTGTGCATTTATTTCATTTACTGCACCATGAGAAATCAAGAGTTCAAGACCTACATTGAGTAGGCACAACTGGTAGTGGAGCCATGGAGGACCTATAAGATGGCAAGGAGTTGAGAGGGGTAAACAACACCACTGAGTGTTCCTGAGCCATTCCATGTAAGCTGTTTGATATGCATCACAAGCATGTAGTGTAGACCAGAATTCCTTTGGAGTAACAATGTATGCAAATGTGATAATAAGGTAGTTTTTTGTTAATATACTGTTCAATTATGTACTTGATAGGTTCTGGATTAACTATTACATGAAGCAAGGACAAAGTGTAAGTGCATAGATCATGGAGATGATTTTGGAAGCTGAATGATGTACAGTTAAGTCAGTTACATCATAGACATGTATCACTGCATGCTAAGAATTGGTGTAGTATATTTATGGTACCAAAAAATTGAGTTATCACTATTCAGGAAAACTAGGATGACAAAAAAAATCAAGGGCAAGTTCAAAATAGTATATATTTATCTATTTAAATATGTTTCTTTGTGGCAGTATACCTCATGGTCCCATTTAAATCAATGAAGATAACGCTTAGAAATTTGCAGAACCAATAGCACAAGCAACTTAATGGTTACCTGCATTGACGGTGGCCTTAATTGAGTTTTCAGGTCCCTAACTGCAGACTGCAAATTAAATTTTTAATGACAACCGGAAAAAACAGGAACAAAAAAATGAGCAAAATAGCAACAGAGCAGAAAATGGATTGATAAACAAAGTTACCAGGCTCATAAACTTTCAAACTGCTGGTGTTGTGGGCCCATATACTACAAATCAATTAATTGAGAAGTACAGAATATTATACATATTTATCCGTATTGACATGCTTCTCCATATAGCAAAGTGAGGCCGTAAGAGGGTACCTTCAGTTCTGCAATTTCTTGTTCTCGTTTTGCAAATGTTACAATGAAAGCAGCCTCTCTTTTCTTAGCTTTCTCCAGCTGAGTATAAATGAAAAAAGGTCACACTGAAGAAAATCAAAACTACTTAGTAGATTTCCCACACAAACATGACAACCAACCTGCTCCTTCAATGATTCCTCCGATGACTTCAGGTTATTGAGATAAGAAACAACCAAAACAGGGTCTATATTTAAAGTGCATTAATTTACTCGGGTCAAGCTTTAGAAAACATTGGAGAGACAACAATTCGATTAACCTGGATTGCTTCCAGCAGGTACAGATGGAATGTTCTGAAATGCTGAATGCCACTTTTGAACTTCTGATTTGGCAGCCTCCAGTTCCACCTATGATACAAGTAAATGTAACACTTCAGAAATTACTTCCAATAACGACTTGATCATACATTTTAATGGTTAAAAGTGCCACTGAATTGAAGAGGATAGCAATATCCATATACCTAATTGAACATAAATTTATTGTAAACTTCATTTCTGCAACTTCTGCATACACTTTTAATTGTAGGTAAATAAATTTTTTTTTCAATAGGTCAAATGTGAGTGCGATAGGCTTTGAGATTGATGCATTTTATATTGCCGAGACTAGCATAATCAAAATTAAACATGCAAATGATGTAGTGATGTATTCAAGATAAAAGAACCTTCTCCAACTTTGAAAGAGTTCTAATTACATGAAGAGTTCCAGTGCACTGATATATTTGTGCTACGAAACCAAATTTGACTAGGAGATATAAATATATGATCAGACATACCTTCATTGGTTGTATACAGAGTATTTTCATTTCAAAAAAGTCTTCAAGATTAAACTTGGACCAATGATTTCTCATAAAAAAATATATGTATGAATGCACTTTGAAATATGAATATATTGCTACCATTTTTTTATAAACTAAACGTACTTGTGCATTAAATACATCTTACAAGAATCAACAGGAGTAACACATACATAAGTCCTGGTTTGTAGCCAGAAATCAACTTATTTTGGGACAGACGAAGTAGGTCCCAGAATTCCACACTAAAAAAGATAGCCCTTCAATTTCCAAATACTTGTCACCACTGACCAGAGTTGTTTCAACTTTAACCACAAATAATTTTTAAATGGTTAGACTCCGACAAACAAAACCTTAATCCTTATGTTTAGGGTGTAACACATTTTGATAATAGGCCTTTTTTTTGCAAAAACAATGATTGGTCAAAGTTTAAATATGAATTGTGTCTGGTGACAAGTATTTGGGAACAGAGGAAGTACTAAAAATTCCATTTAGGGCTACAATATTATAACCAATCATTCACGACCAGAAAAAGGGAAACTAAAGTTCTTGGAAAGTAACAATATTATACACTACAACAGATTGCTGCTATTTATCTCCTTCATAAAAGAAAAGGTAATGTGATTTCTCTACAGCATAAAAGCACAAAAAACTGGCAGCAATATACATTGTACATTCGCCTTTCTTCTCCAGATTTTTATGGTAAATATAAAGTATATTGATGGCAACTTTTTTATTTTGCAGTTGAGATATACATGATGCTGTGCAGGTGAATCAAAATTTACTGTCTAATTATCTAGTAGCAAAGTTAGGGCACAGCAGTAAGTTACAAGCCAACAACTCAAACACAGAAGAACTAGGATTAACAAGATTGAATGTCTGCATTCACTATAAAAATGAGAACAGCACAAATGCTGAGCAAAAACACACCTGGCATGATGCAAGAGTATCTTTACAGTTCTGCAAACTTCAGGAGGGGGAGAAAATTCAGTTCCATGTTCCAAACAAACAATATAGCTGATTTTAATAGCTCTGAAAGCTAAAACAATAATTGTGATGTACCTTTCCCGAAGAGACAGAATCATTCCTGTGGCAGCACCTGGAGCACTTTCTTCCACCTTTGTCTTTCCCTGAACCGCAAATTGTTGTCTCAAAACATAATCCTAGTTGGCTATTCACAGAATTTCATGCCAATACACAGTACACAGCACAATTAGGCAACCAATTGCTTAATCCAAGGACTAGAAGCAGAGCATATTTTCAACATAACGTGAAGCAGTACAACAGAGTAGATTGATTCAATTTCAAACACCAAATAAGGTACATAGCATCCTTCCATATAATCCTAAAAATTACCAACAAATGAAAGCATTTCCCTATGCGGGAAAAAAAGCAAGTGAAAGATTAGCATGTTAGCTTATGAAAACCCTAATTCCAGCTCGATTGTTATTAACGCCGTAGCAAAATAGGAGTTCGACAATCAAAATACTCTGTGCTGGATTCCAAGAACACGAACTCCTAGTACCTTCTTGGAAGCGAATACGTCCTCATCATCGTCGTCCAGATCGCCGTACGGCCTCTTCTCGCCTGCACCGAAGCCGCCATAAGAACCATAAGAACCAAAGCGTGAATCCCGCAGGAGAAACCACAAACCCAAGCGCGAGAGAATAGCGGTGGAGGGGAAGGGAAGGGAAAGGGACGGCGGAGAGAAAGAGACAAACCGGAGCTTGCGGGTGGGGCTGTGGGCGAAGGGGACGAGTTGAAGTCGAGGCCGAAGGCGTCCTCCTCGTCCAGGCGTGGGCTTGGAGGGTCAGCCATGACCTCCGGCACCACCGTCGGAAGCGCGGAACGGGGCGGGACACGGCGACTCGCGGCGCTCCGGCAGCCGGGAGGGTGCGCGTGCAGGTGCGGGTGCGGCGAGACAACGGCGAAGGTTTAGGTTTGGGTCTCAGAGGCAAGAGGAAGGGCCTAGTCTCAGCGTCTGCTGATGGGCTTTGGCCACTACGGGAACCGGACCGAAACCGAAAAAAACCGCATTACCGGTTTTCGGTCATTAGTTCAGGCGGAAGATTTAAATAAAAGACCGAACTAAACTCGGTGACCTCTGTCATCATGCGTTCCTACCCAAATTAACCGGACTGACCGAAACTTTTAGCGATATTATCGCATCTCTTTTATAGGGTCTGAAAATTCTGAATCCATCAATCGATTTAGTGACCGTACAATTTAGGGCATATTTCTTTTTGATTACGGGCTGTTTTGTATTTGACTTTTCTGGAATTTAGCCTTTTGCGTTTTGAGCCTGACAATCTTGTGGCAATTTTGACTTTTTCATTTGGACCTCTTTTGAATTTGGATCATGTCAGCTTTTTCTTTGACTTTGGGCTTTTGTTGGTAATGGCCTTATGGGTTTTTTTTTAAAAAAAATATCGTTTCTCTTGTGGGCCGTTTCTTTTACCTCTACCCCGAGTGAAAAAAAAAACAGGAGGTTGGTTAGCTACTACTCTCTTACTAAGTGAAAATATTACAACAGGCAAGCGTGGCAACATGCTAGCAACCAGGTAGAATAATACTTCGAATCAAGTTAGTCTTGTGCACTTTTGAATTCTGAGCCAAGATGCACATTGGCCCAAGCTGCTCCAAAGCCTCTAAAATATTGCATAACAGAACATCCTGGACTACAGCACATAACTGAACAGAAGTATACTGAACTGTTTCGTTGCCCTAGCACATGACAGAACAAAGTTGCTTTCATCCATCAAGGAACAAAACAAAACCCAATCTGAACTTGAGTCATGAATCAACGTAAAAAAAATGCTTGAATGGGGACAAGATCCCTGTTGAAAATTCACATCTACACAAAAGGACAGCTAGTATTTTCATCTAAGATTCTTAAAGCACTTCTGAAGCGAAGTTAAGTACATCAAACATAGAGCGTAAAGAAACATCCTCCATTAATGATTGTTTCTTCAACATAGACCAAAAGCCAGACATCCTGTTCGCCAATGAGCAAAATGCTGAACTAGCAACTCCTTGCCCTCCCTGGGAGCATTAGCAGCCACGGTGCAGAAAACTAACCAAACAAAGAGTAGTATCAATTAATCCAGCAAAAAAATTCCACCAATCAATAGAGGAAATTTATGTGGGCCATGTGTGTTTGTATGGGACATGCATAACACTACAAAAATAGAAATATGTTGTTGGCACTGACTCTAGCTAGTAGCACTCCCCTAAGTCATAAAAGCTCCTAGATCGATGTCGAGGAATGGGAACACAGAACATGGGACGTCACCTTTTGAAAAACATGATACAAAGGGAGTATAACTCTTTAGGACATTGGGTCGAAGATGGAACGTGAACCAAAAAGATTCGGTGCGGAACAGCATACAATGATACGTGCTGACCTACCAATATTTTAGAGAAAATGACCATAAGAAATCAGTAAAGGAAAGAAGATTTTAGAAGTTCTAAAGACTATAATGTAAGAAATAAACAAAGGAAATAGCTCCAACAAAATACGTAGGAAAATAAAGGGGTAAAGCACAAAACTACTCAATCCAATCCAAAATTCCATATCAGTTCTTCTTCCTTTCGTCCCCCATCACCCTGTTGGCTTCCTTTCCTCCCGCATCTATCCCTTTCTCTCTCTAGCGCAAAGATGGCAGAGACGGAGCGCGACATCCTCTTCCCATGCAGTGGCACGGCAACCTCTCATCACACAGCACTGGCCCAGTAGCATCCCATCTCACAGGCTTTTCCTAGAGATGTGGCAGCGAGCCTGTGACCATGTCTTCTCATGAGTTGTGACATGCCGCGACGATCTCCCCTTCCCAAGCGGCATGGCAGCCACCTCCCAAGATGCACGTTGGCTCCCTGTTCCCTTCCTCGAATCCTTGTGCACATCTTGTTCCTTGGGTTCCTTGTACCACTGCGGGGACTATGTTCCACACTTGACCCGTGCAATGTTCCACCTCGTTCCCTTCCGTGTTTTGGGACGAAGTTCCTGAGACAAGGAACGCGGCACCGTTCCGCGTTCCCTGTTACTGAGGCACTCCCCTATGTGCAAAAAATTTGAACACCCCTAACTGCTAGCACTTTCTATATAACCATAATAATGCATCTAGAATTATTGAATTAATGAAAAAAATAAAACAGACAGTAAGTTGCATTTCATTTATACTAAAGTTGCGCTTCGTTTATACTAAAGTTGCACATATTCAATTATGCAAGTTTAGGTTACAATCTGTGCAACTTTAGTCTATACATTGTGCAAGTATAGGTGACTTATTAGTTAAGGAGGCAAATTAACAAAAATTGCACACTAATAATGATTTTTTGTTTCAATGATGGTACAACACTGGCGAATAAATTTGCAAAGAAAAACAAACAAAACAAAAAAGCTTCAGCGATCACGATTTAGCAGTTGTACCACCCCCCTCCTAAAATAATCAGTGATCAACAAACTTAAGCTTGATTTGTACATTACATTCACACAACCCAACAATTTACACAGACCCTAAACTTGTTGAGCAAAATTATAATTGAAATTGCACATTTCTAGAACTGAAGTTGCACATACTGATGACTTAAGTTGCACATGATTGAAAACTTGTGAAGAATTGTTCAGAGTACCACAATTATTGACCTTAAAAGGTTTTATCTATAAAATTTTGTGTCAGCCACTGGTTCATGAGTACGGCAAGTTTGGACAGAAATTCAAATGCACTAACACAAACTAAATGCACTAACACAAGCTAAATAACGGTATGCACAAAATGCCCATGGCTAAATTTGGTTATATCAACTAGAGAAAACAAAAGTGAGTGTGCCCAAACCCATAGGTTCTAACCAGATGTTCACAATCAGTGAAAATGCTGGTAAATGTGGGGGAAACATACACAACATGGTACAAACAACACAGAGGATGAAAAACATCAAGAAAACCAGTGTCATCTCGAATTTTCAGTAATAAAAAAATACAAACTATGCTTTACTCTTACACATATAAATGCTTGTGATGTGCTGCACAAATGTTCTGAACGTCATGTTTCCTGGCCACTAATTTTAACAACAAACAGTCCACACAAGGCATACAAATATTTATGTTTGGAACTGTGGCATCTTTTGCATGTTTTAGCCAAGCATAGACACATCAAAAATATTAACTGAAGTTGCACGTGATCTGAAGATGATGACGACAACAACTGGGGTAGTGCAATTCACATAGAAGAAATAATATTTTTTATTAGTTTCCTAACAATGAAATCACAAAAATAAACTTACTAGAGAGAAAATCCAATAGTTAGATGAAGTACATTTGTCACAAAATTTTGTGGAAAACAGAAAAGCTCAAAATACCTGAAACACCAAACAAATCACAGGAGTGCATGCCTGGCTAACTAAAAACAAAATTTAATCCATGCTCCATCTCCATGAAAAACAAATTGTTGCTATTCTCCCTACTGTTATTTAACTAAACAAAACTTTGTAATTTTATTTCTAACTGTGTGCAAGTGTGTGGTCAAAATAGTAACAAAGTATTGTTCAAGAACAAATGCTGCAATTGTTTAACAAGTGTTTCCAGGAGTGAGTAAACCTTAGTTGAGTTGGATCTAACCTCTCCCAAATTTTTCTTGAAAATAAACTGCAATTAGCACTCTAACATTGAACTAACACATTGTATGGATTGGATTTGAGAGATTAGATTCAGATCCAAACAGAACAACTCTCAACCAATCCAAGCAATCGCCAACAATATCAGAGAACAAAAAATCCCCTTGATAAAACCCTAGTTAGAAATCTACCAGAATAGGTGGTAACCTTGAAGACCAAAATCTGCACGGGCCGTCTTCTCAATCGCATCGCTGTTTGCCGCCGGCAGCCCTGCCGCATGGACGCCTTTCGCCTCGATGCACATGACACAAAATTTAAAAGAAAAAAGAAAAACAAAGGTGATCAACAGAGCAGGCACGGCTCGTTACCTGGTAATCGGAGAACACAGCTCGCGACGCCGCCGGCTCGCCGAATCGCACTGCTGCCGCATCCCGAAGACATCGCGCGAGCTATACCCACCTCTTTCTGCTCAGGGATCTCCTCTTCTCAAAACCCGAGTCCCTCACGGCCTCAAACGGTCACGGGGCGGCGGTACTGTCCCTGCGTGGAGCGGATGGGGGAGAAAGAAAGAAAAAGAAAAAGGCCAAACGTGTGCAGCCCATGGGTTAACAAGCTGGTGGAGCAGCCCGTAACAGAATATGCCTTCCCACTCTGCCTGACAGGTGCGCAGATCTTGAAGTAAAATCTACGGTCAGGAAATTGAATGACAGATTCAAGAATTTCAGGCGCTTGGTCAGTAGCAAAGGTGCTCTTTTATCCCTTTCCTTTTAGCCGTTCCTCTTCCCAAATCCTCCCGACAGACCTATATATACACATATATACATATGTTCCAGGATTATTCCGATCATGGTATTAGACATCTTCTTTGATCCTATGGCTTGCACTAAACCTTAACTCTACTTTCTCTCACGACATGTTCTTCTCACCATCCAGCCACCAGTTTCTCCTTCATCAGCAGGTTTCTCCTTCATCAGCAACATGTCATCCACAAACACTCGGCCACCTCGACTATTTCAGTGTCTATCACTTCCGTCACCGAGGGCACCAACTCTGCCATCCAACAAATTCTCCGTTTTGATGCCTCGGCATCTGCAAATGACATCGCCACAACCATGGCCTCATTGACAAAACTGCTACCATGATTATCAAAGTCGTCTAGGAGGCAATCTCCATCCTACTCATCTCGTTCGACAGCTCGTCTATGCCTTGTGCGGCAGCCTCCGTGTTGAGCATGGCTCCTCTAAAGTCTTCAATGATTCTTGCTTCAGCGATGCCTCTGTCTTCTATGCCCCTCACTCCTCCCAGGCGACTATCGACTTGTTGGTCCTATATGTAGTACTTGGTCTCTAACCACCCGGCGGCCAGCATGCCAACACCGGTGTAATAGGCTCCACTTCTAAGGGTGCACTTGTCGATCTCGACAATGATGCTGCCGTACTCCATGCTCAAGTGATGTCTATTCTCAATGTGAAGGCGCTCATCTCAATCATTCTCGACCTTGGCGCCTCCAACTACACGAAGTAACACAACCTTTTCCTCATAAATCTCAAGAAATATGTCCTCTCTGACCATGTTATGTCTGATGTCTCCTTCCCTAATCGTGTCGCATGGCTATAGATGGATTACGTAGTGCTAACCTAGTTGTATGGCACCATCTTGTTGGCATATATTTCAGGCCAACATGAGAGAATCATCAAAGGCTTTGTAGTATAACGAAGTTGCCAATCATCTCAACCTAGATCAGATGAGTTTTGTAGATTAAATCAGCTAGCAAGGCCAATACAATAGATTGGAAAACCTACAAAAACACCCATCTCGTCGATAAAATGAATAGTTTTTAGGACAAACCTACAAAAGACTTCGCACTCTTGCAATAAACATGGACGACTTATGGCATAAATTGATAAAAATAGATGAACTAAGACTAAACTAGAGCAAAAGGTAGAGGTAAATTGAAAAGAACTATTCGATTGAATCGATTGTAGATAGTGTGTTGGTTGTTCCAATTGAACCGGCCTTATCCCCTTATAAAGGGGTTGGGCTTGCCTCCACATAGACTTTCTATGTCCTATTAGGTCTTAGCATCCATAAACAATTAGGAAACCTCGTGCACATTGAAATAAATATGAAAGACCTTAATTGGACTTAGTTTCATACTCTGTCGGTCTCACCATCTCTATGCCATCGGTGACCAACCATGTAGAAAAGGCTCATGTCTACTCTAAATTTGATCAAATATTTCATATACTCTAACCTACTACCAAATTTAGGTATTAACACATGCCCCCCGACATTTTTGGCAAACTTAAGAGCCAAAAAGCAAAAAGCACAAGTCTAATGGTGATAAACCGTTATTGACCATATAACTTCCTAAGCGTCTTGCCAAGTGCTTAAGAAGTATTTTTTGAGATATTTTCCATTAATTACTCTTTGAAATTGTTCTCCTTACAATGTCTCCACAAAATATGCATTTTCACAAACGATTTTGACTATCCGGTATGGATCTTCCCAACTAGCTGACTATTTACCAAATTCTTTGCTTTTCGAACCCAATGGCAAAAACATTTTTCACACTAAGTCTCCAATTTAAAACAATTTTTTCTTTAACTTTTTTGTTATAAGCTTTAACTACTGTTCTCTTATCTTTCTCAATTGTTTTCAAGGATTTTAAACATTTATCAGTCACTTCATCAAGATTGTCCATCATTTAAACTTTTGTAGCCATTGATGAATAAATTTTTATGTTTTATCAATCTAAGAGAACCAAGATTCACCTCAACTGGCAAAACGGCTTCTTGCCCATATATTAACTCAAAAGGAGTCAACTTAGCGACACCATGTGTAAATATCCTATGAGCCTATAATGCTTAGAAAGGTAGCTCATGCCACTTTCTACGATGGTGTTTAATCTTTTTCTTGACTAATTTTAATAAAATCTTATTACTCAACTCGGCTTATTCATTAGCATGAGCGTAGTAAGGAGATGAATTTAAAAACTTAATACCATAACATTTAGCAAAATCTTTCACCTATTTAAAAAAAAGTAGTACCTTGGTCCGTAGCTATTGTTCAAGGGATATAGAATCTATGAATAATATACTTCAAGATAAAATCAATCCTCCTTATGTGTCATATTCTTGAGAGACACTGCCTCGGCCCACTTGATGAAGTAATTTATTGCAACTAACACAAATTGATGCCCTTTTAATGGAGGATATATTTGTCCAAAAAAGTATAATGCCCAACCTCGAAACAACCATGGCTTGATGATTGGATTCAACATGGTGGTGGGCACAAATTGAACATTGTTGAACCTTTGACAAGCCTCAATCTATAATATTTAAAATAATCATCAATCATCTTTGACTAATAAAAACCTACTCATTTTATAGGACTATTGATAAGTTACACAAATCTCTTAATGAACCTCTCCCATAGATGATTGGATTCAACATGGTGGTGGGCACAAATTGAACATTGTTGAACCTTTGACAAGCCTCAATCTATAATATTTAAAATAATCATCAATCATCTTTGACTAATAAAAACCTACTCATTTTATAGGACTATTGATAAGTTACACAAATCTCTTAATGAACCTCTCCCATAGCAACCTTGGCTTGATCATCATTTAAGCACTTCAATAACACCCTGTCAATGTTTGGGCAATATAACTCACCATTGAGTAATGTATATTTAAAAGTGTCGAATCTTTCAATCAACCCAATTGTTGGGATTTTTCAAATAATCAATCAAAGGGATTCTCCAATGACTAACCTGATCAATAGTGCATATAGCCATATTGGGGTTTAATTTAGGCATTTATAAATGTATAAAGTCATGCTCACCAGCCTCTTACTGAGAGGCGCCAGGCCTAGTTTAACTATTGGTGTCAAGTTGGTCGAACCAATTGTAGGTGGCCAGTTAGACCGCCAATGATCAAGCATTGGCTTTTCCAAAACAAGAAAAAAGACTCTTCTAACATGATAACCAAATGCTTGTTGTGTTAGGTCATTTCCTCTAGAGTTTTCTTCCCTAGACATATGGCTAATCATAAAATCATCAAAATTGGTAATAATATTCGAGCATTGATCTAGATACCTATTTAGAAACCCATCAAAGCATTGTTACACTCTGGCGACTTATTGCACTACTAATTGGAAATCACCAAAGGCTTCTACATGTTTAGCACCAATTGTTTCTATGACTTGTAAACCAAATGAGAAAACATAATATTCGGCTTGATTATTAGTACAAGGATAATCTAAATGAATCGACGTTTTGAATATAGAACCATTGGGTGAAGTTAGCACTACACCTATCCCTTGTCCTCTTTGCAAGAAGAACCATCTAAGTAAAGCATCCAAAGTGTAATATCAATCATATGGATCTCATTATCATAATCAATATCAATATATGATCCACAATAAAAGTAGCTATAATTTGGCTTTTCATAGACTTGAAAGTTTTATAATCCAAATCATATTTAATTAAAGCATACACCCATTTGCCAATTCTCCCACTAAAAATTGGCCTTTGTAACAAGTATTTTATAACATCGGTTTGTCGAGCAAAACATGTGTTAGATAACAAGTAATATTTTAACTTGATGTGGCATAATGTAATGACAAATATAATGATTGCATACCTTGCCTTTGCATCTAAAAAACAGCAGCTCAAAGATGTGTTGATATTACTCCTCACCATTAACTTCCTTTGATCTCATCGCTAGCAACTTAATGTCTTGCCCCCCGAGAAAAGTTCGTTTTCTATTTTGTTGCATGATTCTAGACACATTGCAAATATCATACAAGCATTCATGGCATCATGTGGAGGAAAATTATCTCTAAGGACTGACTCTTTACTCAACAAATTGGTTGTATCACTACTTGGGAAATTCACCATCCTTTCAAATTTCACTATCTTAGGCCTCCACACTTGCTTCACTACTGTTTGAGGCTCAACTCTATTAGATGCTCTATGTCCCACATCTTCGGCCTCTTCTTCATTTTGCTTTTGGGCTCGAAGACTTGTAACCTCCTCTTTTGAGAATAGGATAAGCTAAAAGGTACCCACTTTTGCTATGGTTGAGTTCTAGGAGCTAAAAGATTATTTTTGTTACTTCTATTCTCCATATTAGCTCTTACAACCCTCTTTGTTAGCTGTCTACCTAGTAGGCCGATTGGACCAACATAGGGCAGCCCATCTGATTGGCCTCTGCTCTGGTCACACCAACTGGATGGCCCGGTGAGACCGTTGTTGTTAATGGTTACAATGCCAACTTTGGGTTTCTCTATTTGGGTTGCCTTTCTAGCATCTCTAGGAGGTATTGGGACGTCACATAATACTTTTTCAATAGTCAACACCTCTATAGTCTTGATTTCCTTCTTCACCCATGCCTTTTATACTTTTTTCACTTTTGACACACCGAACTGATTTTTTGTATGGAAACAGTCTTTGTTGAAATTAGATGGAGAAATTGATAGTGACCTCGTTGGTTCAATCCATCCATGACGAAGTCTCGTTTGTGGTGAGTATGGAAACAACATCAGTAATAGAGGCAACCATGGCATGTAATATGGATAAGGGTAAGCAGGTGACAGTATTGGACATGGATACCATGGCATCAAAATCGGAGGTTCATATAGACTTGGCATTGTGGGTGTTTCCAATTGCTTTGGTCACTCTAGTGTTTGACTAAATTTCTTCCTAGGATGTGATTTTGGTCCTTTTGCATTACTTAGACCGATCATTAAATCGTTGACCGGTCAATTCCTTCTGTACTTAGCCATAAACATATCAAATGTGAGCTTCTACTTTTAAGTCTTATTGGAACTAGATGCTTCATCTATTTTGATTTTACAATCTTCACCCTTGTCACGCTTGATTCTAATCACCTCGAGCCGAGGATGTCCAATAATAACATTCTTCCCTTTTGTAAATTTGGCTTGATTGAGTTGATTCAACAAATTCTTGTTGTCAAAGTCTATGGTAGTAGTAGGGAGAGGATCATGAATAATTTCAGTTTTAGCTATAGGTGTAACTAAAATACTCCTGTAAGTAATCGATAAATCAATAACCAGTCATTGTTCTTATACACTTGCATCTCAGAAATAATCATGAGACTCATGCTCTATTTGTTACCAAGTAGAAATTGAATTTGGAGCAAGTAAATTAAACCATGTAGATACAACACTCAATAAAGAAAGTGAAAAACAACTTTAATTTAAATATATCATTACTATCAGCCTCTCTGCATTGATCAATAAATTGGGTGATATATTCAGTTGTAGTCTACTATCCTTACATGTGAATTTTGT
Source organism: Oryza coarctata (assembly GCA_030770085.1). NCBI lineage: Eukaryota > Viridiplantae > Streptophyta > Magnoliopsida > Poales > Poaceae > Oryza > Oryza coarctata. The sequence goes on along the minus strand of CM061476.1, from coordinate 8,639,643 downwards.
CAAGTCTAGTGGCTCAAATCTTTGCAGGTATACGACTAAATCTATATGCTTAGGATAAGGTCATTTATGTGTATGCAATGTATTCTTGATCTCCATCTCATCATTACCTCACAAGACACTATATATCTCCTTTTCAATACTTATATGACCGATCTATGGTTTGGTCTTAGATGACAAAGATACTTCATCCTAACTGTTAGTGCAATCCAAACATCATTTCGTTTAGTTACATTTACCATTAAATCATTATCCAAACTAGTGATCAAACTATTATCATTAACTCAACTTGAGCAAGAGTCTTTTCTAAAATATCATTAACATGAAGGAACACCTGACCATTTATTTTTTCTTTAAAAGGGCCAAGTAATCCATCAAAGACAAGATTAGCTAAATATTTGTTAGTAAGTTCTAAATCAAAACATCAGTCTTTAATGTTCATAAATCTTTTAATGTAATCAATCACAGATTCATTAGATTATTGTTTAATCAATATTAAGTGAAAGCCAAAGTATAGTTTGTGTAGTATGAAACTATCAATGAACTTCTACTCAAATTGTGCCAAAAAAATATAGAATTTGCATGTAATGAATTAAACCAAGTAAAATAGTTCTAGATAAAAATAAAGGAAATAAATGTATTGGAACTACTTACTTCTCTATGTTGCATTAGAACTTAGCTTATATGTTCCCTTGGGGTTTTGTCATCCTTATCACTAAATTTTACAAACTCTGGCATGTCAAAATCATAACGATATGAGATTCATTGAAGGTAATTAGGATAAGGCTTTTGATTAGCCCTAGTCTTTGGCTCAATTCTAAGAGCTTCTCTAACAATAGCACACAATCTTTCTTTCTTAATTTTAGTCCTTGATTGATTAATCTCTTGCACTTGTGGCCTAAAGGACAAAGGCACACTAGGTTCTAGAGCACAACCTCTTGCTGCATATAGCGTGCATCTTATGCCAATCCATCAAAACCATAATTTGGAATTGGCTCATAGTTATCATTGATGCCCATCAAATATGTAGATGGAATAACATTATTAACTGTACTAATGGGAGGTGTATAATGATTAAAACCAACACCAATAGTAGTAGGGTTGAAGTTTTGAAGAGCCGCCATGGTACCAGTTGGACCGGCTATAGGTAGCCTAGTCTAACCGACTAGGTACATGGTTTGACCTATCCAAGACACGGTCTAATCGATGGTCAGGTTTTTAGTCGAACCAATTCCTAAGTAATCTGTCGTGTGGTTACTTGTTGATCTATCCATCTTAATGTAGATATGTTGTGTATGGACAAAACTAGAGATAATATTAGATGATTAAAAATTGGATATTGTAGAGCCAATTTTTTTAGTGGCATTACTTAATCTATTATCTAAAGCATAATTTAGTTTGTCTATATAAATATTGATAGATGTGTCTATAGAACGAGTAATATTCTTTTAGACAACGGGAAATATATCGATACTATTAGATGTTACCTCATCCGGTGTGATAATTGTTGGTGGCAGCACAATCCTCTTGACACCTTGAGGGGTTTTGATAAAGCACTCAAGCAATGCATCCTTCATTGTCACTCCTTGTTTTTTGACCTCGTGCCGCTCCTCATTGATAGAGGAAGCTATCTTCTCTTCTCTTATCTGTGATACACTCCGCCCTAGCGATTAATGAAGGTGTTGTGCTCTTAGTTACTGGCCAAACCAATTAATTCGGCCTTGAACTAAATGCGACGATGCCGAGTGGTAGTATAATCCAGATCGGTGAGTAAAGGAAAATAAAAAACACGTAGATTAATTTTGATTGTACGGCCGAAAGTTTCGATTTGAAGAAAAGCCATCGACATTGGAGCCTGATGCGGCGGCGACACTTGGAATGTTAGATTGGAGAATATAAAACTGACGAAATCCAAAGAACATAAGAAAGGATAAAAATTATATCTATACTAACAATTGCTCATGCTTAGCTATGGGCAAAAGCAATCATTACATGTCAAAATATGTACTTCTATTCAGATGTTACTCCTTTAGATTTATATTACAAAATATTTTAATTTTTTCTCAAATCTAACATCTATAACTAGGGTTAAAAACCCTCGATCAAGTGATATTTATTATTCACTTACTTAAAAATCTAGCTTTCTCATATCTATATCTTTAAGGTTGGTTATTTTGATATAGTTTTTTAATAGCTAAGATTTTGATAACTTAACTAGGAAAATATTTTATATGTATTTTAATAGAAAAGTAAATCACTCTATATTCACATCTCTGCGTTTTGATCTTTCAATTGTTATGAGAGCCGGTTAAGTTCATTGTAACCTAACCGTCGCAATAAACAACATTATAGAGAGATACTCTAGAAAATCGATTTTTTCGATGGAGAACGTTTTAATTATTGGAAGACTTGAATGCTAGAATACCTCCAGTCGTTAAGGTATAAAGTGTGAAAAAAATAAGATAATGTCTTACACTATACTCCATGGTATGACATATGCAAATCTCGATGATATTAATGCTAATTTTAGTACACAAAATGAATTGATTGTTGGGACAGTATAGGATGATTTCAACTATGTACAACACCTAATGTCTACCCATGAGATTTGACCAACCTTGTGAAACTTCTATCAAGATACTAATGAAATCAAATTGATTCACCAAAACCAATTCCAAAAAGAGTACCAAAAGTTTGAGATAGTCCATTGATGATTACCTCAAGCATTTTGATAAGATTGTTTCCAATTTGAGATTAGTTGGCAAGATTCTCATAGACAATGAGAAAGCCTACCAACTCTTAAATTCTCTTGATTGTGGTGTTTTAAAATTAAAAGATACATCTATTACATAGAGTGCATCTTTGAGTGACCTTACTATCGACAAACAAAGCTAAAAATCCACGAGATAGACATTCTTCATCAAAAAGGCCTCAAGCACTCAGTGGGTTTGGTAGTTAATCCCTCTTTCAGCACTTTTGCTACTCACTCGGTACTTATGAGTGATGATTTTTTACTAGCTGCTCTACACACAATATCTAAGTAGCAACTAGATGAGATCCCTAAGGATAATCTTGCTCTTTCTGCTTGAGAGTTCTCGAAGGCCTATAAGAATGTGAGAGATAGGAAGAGAGCTAGGGCTAACCACTCAATCACTTCTTTTGACTACGGTGAGCCTAACCACATTTGGGCTAACTGCTCAAACCTCAAGAAGAAGGATAATAAGACTCTCAAATGGTCCGAGGGTCAGGTGTAAGGGGTAGAAGGAGTTGATCAAGAAGACGATTCTCAAGGTACTGACGGCACATGATGAGATCCATCTGAGAGACATTAACACCAACGACTACAATCAAGGGAAAAAGAAAAGGACTTGTTCGGCATGTGTTGTCTTGCCAACAATGACAATTTCATCGACATCTGTCTTATGGCACTCGAGAATGAGAATATATGTCCTGATGATATATATGTCCTAATGATATATTCTCCCTAGATGGATCTCTATGTATTGATTCTTGTTCTGATGATGGCTCAAATTAAGGTGATCTTTGAACAAAAAGAATGGCTAATCTAATCATCAACAAAAAAGTATAGGTTTTCTTTGCTTAAAATTGAGAAACTAAAATATGAGAATGAAGGAATGGCGCTAGAAATTTCTAGGCTTCATTTCATGATCCCTAAGGAGGATACTTGTCATTTATGTGCATCATAATGTCCAAGATTAATCTCCTCAATGGTAGAATTGATTCATATACTTTAGGAGCTACGAACTCCACTCGTGCTAATGTTGCTTGCTCTGCTTTCTATGAAATAAAATTGAACATTGGCTTACTTGAGTTTGGAATAAAAGAATGGACAAAAAAAGTTTGATCGCATCAATAGCCTTTACAAACATGATAGGATAAAAATATAGTGAAAATTATCCTAGGCTTACAAATAAAATTGATGAGATAAAATAACAATATAGTTTGCTTAAAATAAAAAACAACTTGCTTAAAATGTATGCTTTCAAGGCACATGTTCAATCGATCTGTTCTAGCTATATTTTCTTGGAATATAAACTAAAAGATGCTAAAATTGTTATTGTTTTTGCTAAGGCATTTGATTCATGTGCATCATGCATATCTTTTAGGCTAGATTTTGCTAGCTTGAAAAGGGAATGTGTCTTGAGTGAGGAATTTTAAACTATCCTAGTCCAAGAGAGGTTTATGCAATGAAAGAAAAAGCTTAACATAATCCATAACCCATCCAAAGTGAACAAAAACAACTAAGGCACGTGCTATAACTTTCTTGAGTCCATGAGAATAGATGCCCATGAGATAATAGCTGTCATAGATAGTATCATAAAGATCGCTCAAAAAAAACATAGTCTTCAAGTCATCCAGTTTCATAGGAGATATTAGCTCTAGTTTAGCTAGAATAGTAGAACCTATCTTGGTCCTTCGTTCTAGCAAACCTCAACATAAAATGCCTATCAAAAAACTTAAGCCTATTGAAACAACCAAGCTTATAGAGAAACCCAAGCCACCTGACATGGTTAGGTCTATAAAGAAACCCAAGCATGTTGAAACAACTAAGTTGGTAGAGAAACCCAAGCCTATTGACACAACCTAGTCTCTAGAGAAAACTAAACCTATTGGGAGAACCAAGTTTGAATGCACATTTATGGAAATGTTAGCTACTTGGTAGGATTTTGTTTTAGAAAAGTCAGAAGCAACAAGAATGCCTTAGGAACTTAAGAGCCATTCGTAGTACACCAACAAAAGTTCCTAAGTTGTTTGAATGTGCTTATCATTATCATTCAAGTGGAGTATCTTGCTTTCTTTGCCGAGATGTGCACCCACGACATAACTTAGTAGGGTTAGAACAAAATAGGCAGAGTCACCATGCTCGATAGATAAGTCTTTTCTCACTAATCCTAGTACTAGGTTATCGAGATTTGTTGTATCTTGTATGTAGGACTTTAGAGTGGGTAGATGTGAACCATAGTTCATGGACTCAAGTTGCTCATGCCATATCACTAGTGAAGCCAAGTGGTTTATCTATTTCACTCATTCATTTGGTGATGAGACTATCATTTTTGGAGATGTAAGTAGTGGATGTGTGATGGGCAAAGAGACAATCAAAGTCAACAATAAGTTCATGATGATGGATGTAGCATTAGTGAGCAAGATCAAGTACAACATGCTCTCAGTATCACAATTGTGTAATGAGGATTACAAGGTACATTTCAAGAAAAATCAATATAAGTTCGGGATGCTTCTAAGTCTCTTGTGTTCAACACCTCTCATGGTTGACCAACATGAGTACCAGAGCAAGATTGCCTCCCTCATCTACCTAAATCTGTCTAGGCTAGACATCCACTTCTCTGTGTGCCTATGCAAAAGGTTTTAGGCATCTCTAAGGAGCTCTCAATGTCAAGCAGTCAAGCACATTCTCCGCATATCAAGTATAACCTTAAATACTATTCACACACGCGCATATCAAGTATAACCTTGACCCTGCAATCAATAAGGAGATAACCCATTGAGTCAGTCAGTCAAAGAGCCAATACAAACTCATGCTACTAGCTGGTTACCATTAGAGTTCAGATAGTCATCGGCTATGTCTGATGCACTTCTGCTATCGGCTGATTGTCGATATGAGCTGAAGTACTTATCCATCGGCTAAAAAGCTGATAAAGGTATAGGCAGATAGTAACGAAGGGAATGAAAAACACATTGGTTGTAGAGCCAATGGCACTCTAGAATAAAATAATCGATAAGCACTATGCAAACACCTACTCTCGGCTGGATGTCAATAGAAACTATAGCACTCTTTCATCGGCTGGAAAGTCACTAAACGCATAAACAGATAACAAAGAATAAGATAAAGGATCCATTGATTGTACAACAAATGGAGCTCTAGAATATAGTGGTTGATGAGCAGTATATATAATTCTCCTATCGGTTGGTTGTCAATAGAGGCTATAGTGCTCATTCATCGGCTAGAAAACCGATGAAAATATATGCAGATAGCAAAGAATAAGATAAAGGACCCATTGGCTATAAAATCGATGGCGCTCTGAACAAGATATGTAATGAATAGTAAGGACTAAGACACGGTCTTCCAAAGATACGAGAGACTAGATCAGACACGCAGACGAAAGGAATAGGTGAACCCATCGGCTAGCTGAGCTGATGAGAGGAATTCTCTAAATATATATGTATATTGACCGAGAAGCCGATTAAACGTTCGCATAAAAACCTATCGACTTAGGGCTCAATCTACTATGAGCAGTCTAGTAGGTCAAACCTAACCGATGCAGCACGAGACTGATGATAGTAGAGGGAACTCGATAAGCCAATAGAACCTCGCAAACGTGATGTGATGCACCCGATCGAACCAAGAGATTGGGTCTAACCGATACAGCCTTAAACAGAATAAATATACCAAGATAGTAGTGGGACATACCTCTTTGTCGGAGATCGGACTTACCCAATGCAACCTTGCATGAAGAGCTAGAGCCCGCCCATAAAAACCTAGATGAACTAGGGTAGTGATGCACCGAGATTGAGTGAATCTGTCATTGTTGTCTTATAAGGTTTCAGGGGGTCTATATTTATACCCTAGAGTTAGAAGAGTCCAATAAGCAACCTCCAGATGTTATTTTCTAAACATAAAAGGAAACTCTTTCTAGAAAGTTAATAAAACTAACTAAATTAGTCTATCTTACAAGATATATTTGATATAGATACAAGTTTTATGCCGTGGCTTTCACAACTCCTTCTCAGCCTCGGTCCCATCTAGATAATCTTCTATTTTTTGACTGAACCCAATCCATCATCAATTCATCCTATTGGATCTTTTCCTATATCAATCGGACTCTTTTCATAAGTCGATTTGCTCTCCAATTCTATTAGCGGGGCTTACCAAATTTTGGTGCAAACACAGTATTTGGTACTCCCGTTCTTTCAATCTTTCAATTCATGCATTTTTTGTTGCAAACTTTGTTTGGACTAAGATTGATTGTAGGAGTACTTTTGGCACTTGTCATTTTTGAGTACTTCTCTTGTTTCTTGGTCTTCTCACAAATAGTACTCGATTTCTCAATCAATAGTTGAGGCTAAGTATGTTGTTGCAGCAAGCTCGTGCAGCTTATTTCTACATTGAGAGAATATGGCCTATCTTTTCCTATTGTTCCTCTATTTTCTGATAATACTAATGCCATTAACATTGCAAAGAATCCAGTTCAATATTTAAGGACAAGCACATTAAAATTTTATATTAGTTTCTTCGAGACAATGTTGAGAAGGGCAATATTGTGCTAGAGTTTGTTGAATTAGATGATCAATTTGCAGGAATTTTTCACAAAATCTCTTGATCGTGTTTATTTTAAAATGATGAGAAGTGAATTAGGGGTCATTCACCCTTATGGCTTGGCGTTGATGGGGAGTTATCTTTCTGCATGCGTACCATATTGCATCATAAATCTTTTCTGCATTGTAATATACTCTATAATAAATTAAGAGTTTTTCTTGTTATCTTTTGTTCATCTTTAACAATTATGGTACATGCATTCAAAGTGCTCATGCTTTCATGTTCAAGCTTTATATCCATCGTGCTATTTTTTCTTACATGTTTCATGGGTACCTTCATTCATGTTTTTTCGAGATACTAAGTGCATTTATGTATAAGTGGTCTTGAAAATAGCATGAAGACTACCATAAAGCAAACTCTAGATGCATGTCTTGATTGCGGCTCAAAAAACAACATATGATACAATGTTGTTGGTTGAAGATAAGATCAAGAGTAGCATTACTATTTTGCTACATGTTTTAAAAACATAAAAAAATAAAAAATAAAAATGAGCTTAAAATTACTATACATTAATGAGTACTTAAACTTGACATTAGCACGAATTGCATAGGTTGATTGTTTTGAGTGTGTAGAAAAAGCATACTTATTAGTTTGATTCCTTCTTTTCAAGCTATTTCTAGTGATGGCAATTGCACTTTAAATTGCTAATGAAGTTAAAAATGTTTTGATTGCTTGTAATACAAGTTTGCCCTACATATCATGAATCATAATTCTTTGGGCATGTCCGAGATAGGTTCTAGCACATACTTTTACGTAAGTGAGATATGTTTACATATCAATGTCTATAGACAACCCACAAAGTTCTTATAAACTAAAAATGTGTAAGTTACATATCATTTTATGCATTTTTTATTATTTTTACTCATGATGTCTCCATTGTCATATAGGGAGAGAAATGAAAAATAAAACAAGGTTGCACTCTGTTAACACCAGAATTTGATTCAGCCTGTAAGCAGGATCGGCCAATGAAGATACTAGTCGGCTGGTGAGCCAAAGCCGAACGGAACTATAGAGAAGCCGATCAAATTAGTAGAAGATTGGATCGGTTTAAAGACAGAGAATTATCCAATCGGGGTTAGGTCTGAGAAGCCCGAGGAAAGAATGAAAAAGGATCGGTTTGAGTAAAAAGAAGGTCCGATTGCTACAGTGGAGAAGCCGATCGGGTCGTAGAGAAGGAAGACTCGGTTCTAAATTGGAAGATTATTTAAATGAAACCGAGTTTGCGGAAGAGCCGTGGACTCTACGGCAAGATGTTTGTCTTTGTAAATTGTAACCTTATTTAATTAGGAAGGTTTAGCTGGTTAGTTAACTTCTTTAGAGATATTTTCCTCTTAGGAAATAATGTCCGATGGTTGTAAACGCGTCGGACTCTGTCTGTAAATCTAGGGTATAAATGTAGACCCCCTGGAAACATGTAAGATATCTCTCGATCAAATACAATCTCGGTGCATCGCTACCCTAGTTCATCTAGGTGTTTATCGGCGGGTTCTGGCTCTCGACGTGGGGCTGCATCGGTTAAGTCTGATCTTCGGTGAAGGGATAAGTCCTGCCATTATCCTGATATACTTTGTACTGTCTAAGGCTGCATCATTTAGGTTCGAACTCTTAGTCAAATCAGGTGTACCGCATCACGTCCGTGTAAGATCTATCGGCCTACCAAACTCCTTCCACCGTCGTCGGTCTCGTGATGCATCGGTTAGGTCCAACCTATGGGTTTGCCAACGAAGGATTGAGTTTTAGGTCTATACGTCTTTCTATGGCGTCTCATCGGAGTGAGTAGCCGATGAGTTATCCTAAATGTAGGTCCCCATCATCGTGCAGCCGATGGGTTCAAGCGTTAGGCCTGTAGATAGCCGATGGCATCCCTCCTACCCCATCGTCATGTTCGGTCCGAGCCCCCACTGTCTTGGTGTCGTTAGCTTCCGGCCTCATACTGTCTCGTTTAGGTCCGATCTATCGAGGCTGGCCCTAACGGCGCCGTTACTACTGTCGCTCGCCCACATGGCCTCGCGGGGGATCGACTCCCGCTCCGCGTATCGGATGCGGGTAGCGTCATCAGCTCTTTGGTTGATAGACCTTTTAGCATGTTACACGTGTCTATCTCCCATACCTCCATCAGCTTTTTAGTCGATGCGCTAGCATTCTCATCTCTATTGGTAATCAGCCGATAAGGAGAGTCGGGCAGGCCTTCCGGCCGACTGATGAACACGTCTTACACCCTTTTCCTTGTCAATTGTAGGGTCAAATTGACTGGCACGTTCATGAACCTCGAGGCTTAAGGATCTGCACTGAAGCTAAGCAGACCTCTCAGGCCTTCGCGTGACCAAGCCGCCGTCGTAGGATTTTCGGCGGTGAGCACATTCATTAAAAATCAAAATTTCCTTTAGATCCTGGTGAAAGGTGAAATTTTGCATATAGGGGAGCATCTTGCTTTTGGTTACATTTGTATCACTTTTATTTTCACTTGCAACTTGGTCTTGATTATCTCCCTTTAAGGTTGACCAAGTCAACTCTTGTGAAGTTTTTTCTATTTAAATTCTCAAAAATCAAATTTCAAGACTTTAATCTAGGTTGCTAATATTTCCATCAATAGGGGAAAATTTCAAGACTAAGGTTTATACTTATGATGAAAAATTAGCAAATGATTTGTGATCCTAATTAGAAATTTGGTTCGAAGTGTTAGCAATTGTCAACGTGAGTGTGTATGACTAATGTGGGTCAAGTTGTGATATATGTTCTCTACTTTTGTTTGGTTTATATGTGTGTAGATCCTTGAAGGTTTACCTTGGTCAACAGCGGATCTAGACTAGACTCAATGAGAAATTGAGATTCAAAATGATCAAGGATACCAGGTGACAAACTTAAAACAAGGTGGCACATGATGAACACATGTTATATAGAGAGATCTTCACAATGGGCTTTACAAGGTCAAATGTGTAAGCACCAAAAATTTATGAATAAAATTAGATAGAAAAAGAAAAAGAGGAGAGAGAATGGAGGTGGTCCAATGGGCAAGAGCGTGAGATAGCCCCACACTTGTAGCAATGGCCTAGCGACGGCCGTCCAAGACACATGATAGCGGCCTTGCGTGGGATGGCCCAGCAACGACGTGTAGTGGCCTAGGCGGCGGTAGGCCAAGAGCAAGGCACGAGCATGTAGTGGGAGCGACAGTGGCCTAGGTAAGCGTGTGTGCAGTAGCAGTGCAGTCGTTGCATAGGATCCCCATGACACGTGTCAGTGGCTGATCAGCACGGGCGATGTGGTGGCTACTGCAGCTAGGATTCTCTATGGTTGGCAGATGATTCTGTGGTTTCACATGTGTCTGGCTATGTAGCATAATCAGTAATGTTTTCTTCGAACCAAAGGATCTGATTAAGGGCTGAGACTGCACCTGAGTTAGGATTTCACCCTAAACGTATTTTAGGTTTTGTCTTAGTGATTTTTTAGCCACCTTTGGTCTATAAAGGAGAGGTATAGGCAAGAGAAGCTTTGTACCTTATAGAGAGTTGTGTGAGAAAAATGAAAGAAAGTTAGAAGAGTTTTGGAGAACTCTATTAGAATTCTTGAGATAATTTCGTAACCTTTGTGAAACTTTTTAAACACATTTCAATCAATTGTTTATTTTGGAATCAATTTTATCATTTTAATTTAAATTCCATAATTTAAATATCCATAGCTTAATTTAAATTCTAGATATTGCTCTCCTCCTTATTTATAGCTAAAGATTTATATTTGAATAGAAATACTTGAAAAGCATTTATTAACGTGTCTGAATCATTGATTTGAAGATTCTTGTTAGGTTTCAGCTCTAGTCTATCCTAACTTATTTGAGACTAAAAACCTATGTTAAGTTGAGTTGAGTTGAGATTGCTCTTCTTCTTGTATATACTTATGGTGTTTGTTTTTCTTTTATATCTAACTCTTTTAGTTTTTGATTTATTTTGTGATGAAAAGAGAGTCAATCATGTATTAGTTTATAGAATAATTCGATAGGTTAAAGTCTCTAAGATCATTTTGTACCATTTACATAAATCTTGTGAGAAGATTTGATAGGGTTAACAACCCTTAATCGGGTGCTTATTATTCGCAATAGTCCATTTAGAGATCTTTATAGCTATATGTAATTATTGGTGGTTATCTTGATATATATTTTCAGTAACTAAAATTTTGATATACAGCTAAACGTTTTGCATATGTTTTAAGAAGGTAAATTGCTCTATATTCACCTCTTTATACCTCTTTCTGGTCTTTCACGAAGATAGACAGATCTGCCTCGACAGACCATGAAGATGATGCAGACATGAATCACTGGAGATGGGCTCAGCATAGCAGAGGATGTGGCGATAGATATGAACGAGCACCGGAGCGTGATGATAGTGACCGCCGCAGGGAACGAACTGTGCAGCCGCCGCCGCCAGTCCATTGGATGGGACGAGCCAAGACCACCAGCGCACTCTATCCCGGCTAGCCTCACCATGACAGCGAAGAAGGCAGCGAGAAGGAGCAACAACTGGACAGAAGCCTGGATCCAATCCACCCCTCCCATGCATGGATATTGATTCTAATGAGCCCCTCATGCAAACGATGGATGATATTACAACGCCCTTGCCTGGACCAGGTTTGGGAGTTTCCGCTCAGCTCGTTCGCTCGGACTGTAGGAAACTTGGAGTGCTGATGGGGCATTACGAGCGTCAATAGAGAAGATGGACGGCGCACCCGGCCAGGTCGTCTTACGCATTGCACAGGTCGCGCAAATAGAGCCAAACGCGGACGGCGGACCTGCGTGCAGGTAAGAACCGAGTCCGTTTGCGATAGCGCGCCGCGCGCTAGGACAGGGACAACGGACAAAGGCCTCGGCAGAAGCAGCTCTAATTTTTATAATAGGTAAAGATAACGATTTCGGCCGGAATGAGTGACTACAAATTTCCAGCAAAGCCGTCAAAATCATGTTGGTGCCTCTTTTTTAGACCGATACGAGATAATCATCTAAGGATTTATGGTGTAACACAAACACTAACAATCTCGACTTAAAATAGGTTTTATAAATTAAACTGGCTAGCGAGTCGATTTAATAGATTGAAGGTAAACACAATGTCTCGTAAAAAAAATAAAAGGTTTCTGACAAAACTACAAAGAAATAATGGAAAGTTTTTTTTGACAAATACTCGTCAATAAAAGGTTTTTAGACATAAAGAATTTTATATCCTATATAGCACAAACCACGAAAATGGATGAGGATAGGATAAAAAATAGAGGTAACTGAAAAAAATGATTTGATTGATGGTTGTTCCAATTGAATTTGTTTTATCCTATTTTATAGGGATTGGGCTTGTCTCTATTGTCTTTTTTACATCCTATCAATACTAAACTAGGATAAAAAATAGAGGTTACTGAAAAAAAACAATTTGATTAGATCGATTGTATATTGTATATTGTATGTTGGTTGTTCCAAATGAATTTGCTTTAGCCTATATAAAAGGGATTGGGCTTGTCTCTATTTTTACATCCTATTAAGTCTTAGTATCTATAAACACTTAAAAAATCCTATACACACAGAGGGAATATAAAAGATACTTAATTTCAAACTATCAATCCTCTTGTGAACACACGCGCACTCCTCTTGTGATCAGCAAAATTGTTAATACTCGGCGATGATTGATTCAAAGAGACATTGGTTCATTAGTGGGAGACAACCGGTGAGACTTAACATGTGGCATCTGAAGTTTTCAAAAAAAAAAAAAAGGTGGCATCTGAAGTTTAGGTAACTATGTAATCACAGTGAATCTAAAAATCAATAAAAATTTTGGAAAACACAATTGTGTAATTTATAAAATCACCTACTCCTGGTAAATAAGTGTGAGCTTTGCTTGCAGTTGCAGTCTTAAACTCACGATTTGCGTGAAAAAAGATAAACTAAAGTAAGAGGCATAGCGACAAAATTAAGAACCTTTTCGGTACAAAAATATACTGCACTATACTTATGTGCTCCGATTGGCTAAGAAGCCCGGAATGGCAAACTTAGGTTTATCAGATTTTTAACAAATAATCTGAATGCTGGGGTCTTATCGTTAGGCTTAGAAGAAGGAGCTTGAGGTAATGGGGTTAGGCTATGGGGCTTCGTGGCTTACAAGCTGGGTTTATCCACACAAGCTAAACCAGCATGCTTATCTACTATAAATCCAAGATTGGATAAAATAGATAATATACAGTCCCATGTTTGGATACATAATGGCAGCTAAATTGAACTATTTGTATCAATAGAACCAATGAAAATTACAAGACAACTGCAGCAGTTAATTAGCAGGTTAGGCAGTGTTGTTCTACGAACCTGTCCAAGTTGTAGCACTAACTACATCAATTGAATCAGCCATCAGTTGGAGTAATCATACGCTGATTGCTAATCCATCCTTGCCTTATCAGAAGTAGAACAATCACGAGACATACAAACCGTAACATCAGTATTTGTCATAGAGAAGACTGCAGCCTATACTCCAATGTCAAAAAAAAAAAACACACACACACACAATGGGCAACTAATCAAACTTTGGAACCACCCATCAGCGCAGAGAAATTTAATGTAAATGAGGACTCCCATTAAACCTTTTCTTAGTTCATACCATTCCATGAATTCTGATTCATGTGCCTGGAGAAAAAAAGATTCTGATTCAAGTTTTGCAGCTTGAGGTGATGGATAAAAAAGATCCTACAAGGCTTTGTTGTGTTGGGTTGAAGCCTTGATGGCAGAGAAAGTGAGAGGGTAAGAAAAGGGTGGATAAATGGTTGGTCACCGGAGCAACACAGAAGTTGTAGGTAGGTTATGATAGTAAGACAAAATTTTCTACCACATCAACTAAAATACCTAAGTTTAGGGATCATAGATTATTACCACTTGACACACAGAGCAACGAAAGTACAATCAGCGCAAATCGATCCAACAAAGTATGCGCCAACATAGAGGAAGTAGTCGATCTCGGCTACCTAATCATCTCCTCTTGGCGTGAATATATTCTCCTCACGCAGACATCTCCTCCTCATACGAACACACTGATCAACGCCACAATACAGCATGCCTCTACCAGTATCCACATGTTCAGGGGTGGAATACCGAATGCATGTTTGCTAGTACTCGCGCATGGCTAGGGTTTGGCTTGTGGGGAGAGATACGACTAGTGTTTTCTCATGTGTGTCTATCCTACAGCTACTCCCTCTGAATATATAGAGTTTCAACCTGATCCTTGCATACCCAATAAGAATTCTACTCGGAACCTTTTCAAACTTAGCCCTATTTAGATCTCTATCTAAATATGTCGTTCTAACCTATTAAGTATGCGATCCGGTAGGTTCACATAAATCCAATTGTAACCCAAAAACATATTTCAGTACACATATCAACAACAGCCCCTAGCAGGACATATTGACCCGTTGAGTAAACATAAAGATCATATCGGTTGAACCTATAGTGTATGCACGAATCCCTTATCTCATGATATCAATTAAGCTCAATGCGAGATGTGTAACATCCTTTCAACAGTTTAATTATTACGCTAATGATAATAAGGAGGAGGAGAGAGATGAGGATTCTTGATCTCTCTCTCTACCTCCTTTGATTTCCTTCATGATTCCATTTTGTGATTTGACGCCAAAGGGGAGTGATCTTTGATCTTTATGGCCGATTGAACTTGATGGAAAATTGTGTGTTTCTGTTGTTCTCCATTTTTAGACTTTTTAGACATTGTGTTTAAGACTATGTGATGGAATGCTTCTCATGTTTTAATGTTAAATTCTTGCTCCTTTTATATCTTATGCCATGTGTTGAGTAATATGACATGTCATAAGCATTTATTTATATTAGCACTTGTTTTATCTTGCTATACATGTGGTTGCTACGATTGAGGGGGAGCTCTCTCCAAATGCCTTTCATGCATACATTTAGAGAGAGCTCAACCGGTTCTTAGTATTTCATTTTTATTTTAATTGTGTTATCATCAATCACAAAAAACAAAAGATTAAAATTGCATATAGGCCCCTTAATTTATTTTGGTGATTAATTATAATGCAATTAGTTGGGGCTAATTGTGTTTGAAGTCTTTTGTTGAAGATTATCCCAAGAAAAATCCCATGGTCATGTTTAAAATGAAAAGACATTGTAAATTTGTGGTGAACTCTTGTATCTTTTGACTTGTTGAGTTTAGGATGACGTATTATAAGGACAGATGGCACAAACATACAAGTAGAGTGAGCACTAGTGCTCAAAATCCTTTTTCTTCAAAGTGTTTGATCAATTTTGATCATAATGTCCGATGCAATGTCAAAGTATTCCATGTATCGGATTTTCCATTTTTGAAGGAAACTCACTGCTAGTTTTAGCCTTAGTGAATTTTATTGGAATATCTGATTTCATGTTGGAATATCCGAAGCTACGGAGTTTCCATTTTGCATCAAATTTCTTTGCTCAGTTTGCTTGAAAGAAAATTATCGGAGTTTCCGATACAGAACCAAAATATCCAATTGCCTATTGTGTTGATGTGTTTAGGTGTTTGTAGCTAAGTGTTGTTGGAATTTCCAATACGCATACTAGAATGCTCGACATTCCAAAATGTATGAAATTCTAGTGAACTAAATCCTTGAGTCAAGGGAACAAAATTTATCAAAACATCCAACCTCAAAATTAGAACATCTGATGAATGGGAATGACTGATATTTGCTTAAACTTGTTACTTGGTATGTTCCATGTTTTATTAATAGAGTTTCCAATATTGACTTTGAAAATTCGGATTGTCTTTTTCAATTGATGGCATGCCTGACACAAGTAGGAATATCCGATGTGGGCTAAAAGATCCCACCCCACACGAGCAATTTTTAGGGTTCCTATTTAAGCCCTCGTTCTAAGCATTCTAGGGTTAGCCATTCATTTCATTCAAACAAGCTTTTTGCTAGAGCTATATGCTTCTTGTGCTTTTGATTCTTGAGCTCGATTTCTCCATCGATTCCCCTCTCGTGCTTTATGCTCTTTGATTGAATTTTGCGTGAGTTGGTGGATTTTGAAATGGTGACTAGCATGGTATGTTTATCTTAGATCCTGAGCATTGGGGTTGATTTCAAGGGTGGTGTGACATTTGCTACTCTTAGAGATTGATGACTCTTATATGGCTAGGTGTCATTCTTGAGCCACTGATCCATTTGCGATGAGCTAAGAAAAAATTGTAAGGGCCTGATCTTGCTCTCATAAGGAAAGAGATACCATGAGTGTAGTATATTTATGCAATCTCAAGAGGATAGCGTTGAAAAAGACATAGCCCTTTGTGAGGTCCTCAATGGAGATTAAAATTCCTTTAAGGATTAAAACTCCAAGAAATACATCGTCATGCAAATCTCGATGAAATCCTTTCACTTTCTCTCTTCCTCACTTTGCTATCTTGCGTTGCTCATAGATGTTTGTGTATTATTGTTGTGATTGATTGGTCAAGCTAGTTGATTTAGGTTGTGGCCTACTTGTTTGTGCAGAGTTGCATCAGAATATCTGAGATGGTGTAGGAATATCCAACTAGCTTTTGCTTTAGCTTCCGTATTAAGTTTTTAGTTAGCCTATTCACCCCTTTCTCTATGCCTCAAATAATCCTTTCACACACCTTTGGGGTTGGATTTAGTGGATGCTCCTTCAACTCTAGCGAGGTGCACATTGGCAAAGCTAAGTATGCAATCATCCTTGTCTCTATTTTGTGTCATCTTATCCAACCTCTGTTTCTCCTCATACGATGTTTCATATATCGGGGCATGTGCTGGTAGGCCAAATGTCCATCTTTAGGTAGCTCCTAGAGCTTGGCACTTGTGTAAGTACCCACTTCATTCTATCATCCATGTACAAGCAAGGACAATAAGATAAACTATGATGACCAAGCACGCTAGATCTTATGATCTAGTGGTGGTGTCTAGCACTTCATAGAGGACAATGATGAGCTCCATGTTCTCATCGGCGGCGAGATTAGTGCCTTATCCACAAGTGGTCATGCTTGCTCACTATAGCCATGCTCTCCAACCTATGGCACCACCCAACTACTAATGGTTGCTCCCAACCCTCACCAATGGTATGGACTCCTACCTAGTCTTTGGCAACACCCTGCAGCAACACACGCTCCTTCCAAAGGTTCACTAATATTGCCTCCTCAAGTTAGTGGGGCAAGTATCTAATCACCCCCAAGCTCAAGGTGACATGACCAGCCATGCAGCAATCTCAAACAATTCAAGTGACAGGCAAAGTTGGAAGCTAAGGGTGCATGCGGAGAAGATAGGGTAGGGGCAGATCTAGGAGAAGGTGTTCTTGAGGTGGTAGCGGATGCAAGTTCAAGTTTAAACTGACCTATAATCAACTCAAGATGGTGGTGAAGATCAAGGAGACAAGGAGCAGCATGAGCTAACAATGAGTGCAAGGTAGGTAAATGAGGACCTTGTTGGATAGCACAGACAAGAATACTATAAAGAGGAAGGGGAACGGAGAGAAGAGAATACATGCAGGTC
Source organism: Oryza coarctata (assembly GCA_030770085.1). Classification (NCBI taxonomy): domain Eukaryota; kingdom Viridiplantae; phylum Streptophyta; class Magnoliopsida; order Poales; family Poaceae; genus Oryza; species Oryza coarctata. The sequence continues at coordinate 8,621,777 of CM061476.1, read as the reverse complement.
CATGGTTTTTTTTTAAAAAAAATTTGTTGAGTTTAGCTGCTGCTGCGTAAGAAAAAAAAACCATCTAATTCAGCATAAAAGATAAATTAAACAGTTTTGATAGATAAGAAGAGGTTTAATACCCGTTTTTAGGAAGAAGTGATTTTTAGACAAACTCAAAAGTTGAGGAGTAAAATGAACTTATCCTTGACCAAATATAATTATTTCTTCTCTATTTTACTGCCAACAATTTTATAATAAGAAAAATCAGTGGTTGACTCATTACACGCAATGTCAATATTTTTGCCATCCTTCGACGACACATTTCAAACCACCTTAGTTTAGCTGGTTTGCTTCGAGTGAAGGATTGGCTGGATTGCATCAGGACGTTCTAAGAGTGGGTGGGGGAGAAAGGCATCACAAAGCAATAGCCCATAGTGAAAAGCTGACTTTTCCCTTGCAAATGTTACTGATGTTCGTCCAGTATATGCTTCCTACAAGCTGATGTTGCGAATCTTTTACCACCTAGTGTTTCATGTCTAACTCCACGGAGAAGCTATTCCTCTGACTAAGCATTGATGTTGACAAAATTGGATCTGCCTGAATTTTACCAGGCCATATAGTTGACAATTAAACTCTCGTAGTGACTGGCGAGAATCCAAGGCGGCAAACCCCAATTTGAGTGGATAGCAATTTGCCAACAAACATGGAAATCCATCACACAGCGTATTCTGACAAAGCTGTATAAAGTTTTACATAGTTCATCTGATGTGAGAATTTTCGTTTCTGTTCATTTCAATTATTTCCAATAAGAGCGGGTGTTATTCGAATAAGCAGTACCCTCTGGCGCTTGATACCTGTAGAGGATTCAGAACATATCTTAGAGATGTATAAAAATGGTTGGGTCACATTACAGCTTTAAAGCTTCCAGGGATAGTGTTAGTGAGGATATTGGGGCATAATTAAATAATGAAAAGTACAAAAGTGCAAATAATTTTCTAGGTGCAGTTTAATAAAAAAAATCAATCAACAACTGCTCCTCCAAGTCAAGGACTCGAGGGGCAGTGGATGTTGACAAAGATATTCGACCCTAAAATTGATATAGGAAGCTAGCAACTGATATGGGAGATAATAGTAATACATCTAGACATCTTAATCCAAAAGCATAAGAAGAAAATTAACAGGCGCACCTTACAAGCATTAAGACGAAAAAAAAAAGAAAGGCATTCTGAATCTCCATATTGCTATATATCCCTAGGTAGCATCTCTCATTGGCTCATTGCAGCAATCTAGAACAGAGTACACAACATGGTACCATGATGCAAGACATGAGCAAAGTAATGTTTGTTTGTACATGTTACCAACGACCTATCTCTTTATACCACTTTTTGTTCAGATTATCAATGCATACAAAAGATTTCAGTATAGCCTTTCAATTGGAGCAGAATTCAGTTTCGTAGATATCTTAACCAGGACAACACACAGAGAAAAGGGATATTTAAGGCCTAGACTTTCAAAACCAGTACAATAAACCCCCCTCCCCATCCCCCCCCCCAAACCCCCCATACACACCACCACCCACACACCCACCCACACACCACCACAACACAACACAAAGAAACAAAAACGTAGTTTCATAGGTTCTATAGATGGTTTTGCAACTATGCCAAAAAAAAGAAAACAAAAACTTATGATAAGCTCTTGTATAAACAATACATACAAGCTTTCTCTCTACCAGCAGCTGGGCAGAAATGGATGGCAGCACTCATGATTCACAAGTGTGGTGAATGGTGGGTGTGTGACAGCTGCATATTCAGTTCAGCTCATTAAATGTTAAATTACTTTGATGTGCATGGACGAATTCACCAAAACTATATTGATGATACCACTTCTACCTGTAAAGTTCAGTTTCACGCTCATAGAGAAAAAAAGAATTTAGGTCAATATTACTAATGGGTCCTAGAGACAGTTGAACTAGGGCTACCTGTGGCTCAGCTAAAATGGAGATGAAGTTATTGTCACGTAGCTTAGGAAGGAACAGCAGAACTGCAGGTTGCAGGGTAAGAAAGGGCCAAAGAACAGTCAGATTCAGCAAAGATTCTGCTATGCACACAGCATTTCATCTCAAACCTCAGGAACTTGTGAAACCACCAGGAAATAGCTATTCTGGTATTGTAAGGAGGCATCATTCCTCCACTACTGTGCGCTGCTCTGCTGATAAAAAGCCATGGTTCTCTTCCCGACCGGAGACAAGGAAAACACTACGAAGCCACTGAGTATCAGGAAGGTTAACGTGGAGGATCAATGAGCTTGTTTGCAAAATCCAATAGCAGTGCAATATCAGAAGGTTACATGAATGGCAATGGTGTCGATTGGTGGATGCTAGTGAGGAGTTTGGAGGTATAAAACTTTAATATTTGCACAATGCTCACTTAATTGTCATTTGGAGAAAAAAAATAGCAACATCATCTCCACCTAGGCTAAACTTTCTTGTAAAACAAACATAGGGTTAAAATTGGTTCAATAATAATTATAGGCTCTATGGAATGCACGATTTGAGTGGCATGTCTAGTTAGATTCTGAAGCATAGGAATTGCTCAAAGGATTTTGGGAAAGAGATAAGACAAAGGAGATTTGATATCATTTTATGAGAATCCTCCAAAATTCATACAGATTGATGTACCTGAACCATGAATTAAAGATTCTTGTTGGGTTTTAACTCTAACCTATTATAACTTGTTTGAGACTAAAAAATTGGGTTATTGTTGTTATTGTTGAGCCATCGATAGAAATCCTATAGACACATTCCTTTATTCCAGTGGCACATAAGAAAATATCTCCTAGGATTCTAATCCTAAAGAATCTCTATATTTTGTAATTCCTTTCCGTTGTTCCAAGTAGGCAGGGTTAGAGATGAAGATGGAAAACTATGTGAAAACCAAAGGCACTCGCAATCCTTCATAGTTGCAAGTGATATGGACTCCTCTTATAATCACTTGACTGGTTGCGAGATTGGTTTTATGGTACTCGCAATCCCTATTATTTCTTCTACCTGCATAGTTGTATACTCATTCTGGTAGTGGTACATAACATGTAAGGTAAAGCACAAAGCAAAACAGTTAAAAATCATACTTGTGTATATACATAGCATTTCTGAATATCAATACTACATCCAGAATCAATATATCAATCATTCATCACTCAGTATTCAAATCAATTATTAAAATGTTCATTCATGTTGATTCTTGAAATGTTCATGTTTATAGCAGTTTCCAATTTATCATGCCGAAGTAAAGAAACAATCAGATAATGCATTTCAAGCTGCATCATTTGTGTACACTGATAAACATGAATAAACAATTCAGTTCAGCTCTTGAAATTAATGCAAACACCCACTGCCATCGATAACTATTTTTAATACAATAACAACAACACAGTCTTTCAATACTAATCAAGTTTGGATAGGCTAGAATTAAAACATAACAAGAGTCTTCAACCACTCCTATTTAAGTACAGATCTTTAGATATATCTTACTCTTTTTAAGTCCCTTTTTATTTCCTTTCCATTTAATTTCAGTCTCTCTATCTCTCTTTATATTATTATCTCTCTTTATATTATTATCTTAACTAAGAATTCTACAATATACTGATATCTCTAGGGTCTTCTTTGGATATGGCTAAACTATCTCAACCGATGTTATACAATCTTTTTTTCAATTGGTGCTACCCTAACCGATCGCGTATATCCTTGTTTCGAACTCGATTCATTCTTATATGATCACAAACCCAGCGTAACATACGTATTTTTGTAACACTCAGCTATTAAACATGTTATCTTTTTGTAGACCAACATTCTTCCCTATACAACATAACAAGTCTAGTCGTCATTCTATAAAACTAACATTTTAGCTTCTGCAGTACTCTCTTATCACAAAGGATCTTAGATATTTTGCGCCACTCCATCAAACCCGTTTTGATTCTATGGCTAACGTCTGCGTCAATATCCACATCTATCTATAACATCGATCCCAGATATCGAAAGGTGTCCTTCTTAGAGACTATTCAACCTCCTAAACTCACATCTCTCTCATATGTGATGGTGCTAAAGTCACGGCTCAAATATTCAGTCTTAGTTCTATTTTAAAAGCTTTGGACTCAAGAGTCTGTCGCCACAACTCTAGTTTCCTATTTATATCTGCCTGATTCTCATCAACTAACACTATATCATCTGTAAAAAGCATACACCAAGAGATATTCTCTTGTATGTTTCTTGCAACCTCATCTATTATCAAGGCAAAAAGGTACGGATAGGCTCAAGTATGATCCCTAATGTAGTCCTATTTTAAGCAAGAAGTAACATATGTTACCATCATTTATTTAAACACTAATGTATATATCATTGATGAGAGAGACATACGATGTTGGAATTTTATGTTTGTCCAAAGCCCACCGCATAACAATTCTTGATATCTTATCATAAACCTTCTCTAAATCAATAAAAAGCATATTTAAGTTCTCTCTAAACCGCTGCATAAATTGTTTTATTAACAAAATTGCTTCTACGGTTAATCTTCCGAGCATAAAACCAAATGGGTTTATAAAGATCCATGTCATTCCTCTCAAATGGTGCTCGATAACTCTCTTCCATAATTTCATAGTGTGACTCAACTTAATTCCCTAGTAATTAGTACAACTTTGGATCTCTCTTATTCTTGTAGATTGGTACCAATATACTTCTCATCCACTCCTCAGGAATCGTGTTCGATTGAAAAATATTGTTGAACAACTTAATTAGCTATACTATAGCTATATCTCTGAGACATTTCCACACCTTTGATTGGAATACCATCGAGGTCCATCGCCTTACCTCTTTTATCCTTTTCAAAACTTCTCTAACCTCAAATTCTTGGATCGTCCACACAAATCTCCTATTGGTATCATCCGAACAGTCCTCCAACTAGATGGTAGTGTTCTCGTTCCCACCATTGAACAAATTGTCAAAATACTGTTGCCATCTATGTCTAATCCCATTCTCCTTCACCAAAAACTACTCTCTCATCCTTAATACACTTTGAAGTCTCTCGTCTTACTATCATAAACCTTAGCCATTCTAGAGATGTTCTCTCCTTTCGTACTCAAACGTTGATACATATCTCCGAAAGCCCATCTCTTTGCCTCACTCACAGCTTGTTTTGCAGTCTTATTTGTCACGTTGTACTTCTTTATGTTGTTCTCACTCCTATTATGGTACAAGCGTTTATAACATTATTTATTCTCCTTAATAACTTTTTACATGTCTTCGTTCCATCACCAAGTGTCTTTAGTTTTACATCCAGTCCCTTTGGTCACTCCAAACACATCTAAAATAACCTTTCAACTACATGTTGTCATCTTCTCCCATATGTTATTTACATCATCTTCTTCCATCCAAGAGTCCTCTTCGATAACTTTTCCTAGACATTTGATGTCTTCTCTTTTAACTTTCACCACTTGGTTTTTACAATTTTAGCTTGTTTATCACTTCGAGCATGCACCAAAAAATGAAAATCGGCGACCACCAGTTTATGTTGAGAAACCACACATTCTTCGGGTATCACCTTATAATGCACACATACCCGTTTATCCCCTCTTCTCATAAAAACAAAATCAATCTAGATAGAGTGTTGACCGCTACTAAAAGTCACTGAATGATAGTCTCTTCTTAAAGAAAGTGTTGACGTCATCAGATCAAAAGCTATAAAAAAGTCCAAGATTTCCTCTCTCCTGCTTCCTACCACCATATCCAAAACCTCTATGTGCCATCTCGAAACATGTACCTGATACACCTATATAACCATTAAGATTCTCTCCTATAAAAAGCTTCTCATTACTAGGTAGTGCTCTAACCCAGTCATCTAAGTTTTTCTAGAAATGTCTTTTAGCACTCATATCTTGACCTACTTGAAGGAAATACGTACTAATTACGTTTAAGAATATATCACTAATAATAAATTTAACTAAGATGATCATATCCTTTTGCCTTCTCATCTCCACCACACCATCCTTAAGGCTCTTATCAATTAGAATTTCTACTACATTTCTATTTAAAGTTATCCCTGTGTACCATTTTTAATATTAAACTAAATTTTAGGTTAGGCTCCCATCGCAGCAACAAAGGGGATCTTTCCTCACCTACATGGCTACATAACTTCATGACAGTGAAAATCTTCACTTCCACACCCCACAATGAAATTCATCGTTTCTTAACATTTCATCTGTAATTTAAGTTAGGCTCCCCTCCCAACAACAGACCCACAACAACAGACCCACAGAGAAGCTTCTTACAACAGGTATAATGAATTTCATATCATAACAGGACAAACATTGTGAAGAGGGCTGGATGATGACTGGGTACTGAAAGGGAAATATTAGGAGAGATGAGAACATAGAGTTGGTGACGAACTTTTTGGAGATAAAAGAATAATTCCTTTTTCTTACTTGATTAAAAAAAGATAGCACCTCCTTACTTATAAAGAACCACTAATAGATTAGATCTTGAGATACACCAAATTAAGCCATCTAAAGATAAGTTGGGATCTAATAAAAACTACTTATCTTATAAGTTATAACAAAACAACTGATTCACTAAATAATCGACTGATTAAACTGGTTCAAAAGCCACATGCTACATGATGAGTTTTCAAATCATTTTTTATCATTACCTTCAGATGCTTGCAATTGAGGACTAATATAACCGCACCAAGCAATAAAGTGCAGTTTGAATAGTACGGCACTAGGAGTCAAGGACATAGAACATTATCAATGATTTATCTGCATACTGAGTAGCCTCCAGTCTAGTAACTTACATCCATAAAACCATGCAACAAAAATAACATGGTTATACTAGGTAATGCATAAAGTGCCCATGTGGATTTTAAGAGTGGGCTATATAGTACATACTTCTCTATCAATTCTTCGATTAATGAAAAGGATGGCAATGCCTCCATGTTTATAAAGGCATACTTACAGATTATATATAGATACAGATAACTACGTTATAAATAGCTAAAGGAAGGCTATACGAGTATTCACATATGCTATACAAGTCCAAATCTGATTGGCCAGAACGACACATTAATTCAACAATTCAGGCTGCAAAACCAACATATATTTTTTTACTTATGTTATAAAGCAATTGAATCACAAGACATCACAGATGATGTACAGTTAGAATTTTACCACAAGAAAATGCATCAGAAGTTCAAAACATTTGAACAAGCAAGTGATCGTAGTATGAAATATAATTCAGAAATTTTAGAAAACTGGACTGGATAATGGACAAAATCACCACAAGAGCACATGATTAAGAAAACAATTAAACTCACCAATCACTGTGAACACCATGATAAGAATGCATGCCCTAAACATTAGGCAAAAGAGATTACCTTAATTTGCAGCAGGATACAATCATGCACAACAAAGCAAAATACCCCCGACAGAACAAAATACTTCTGCTGCTAAGCATTTGCAAGAGATCCATTTCTCTGTACTGATTGAAAATGCTAACAGTCACAAGTCACCAAACAAGTCATCATTGTCATCAGCTGAATTTGTATCCATATTCCCACTAGACCTCTTCTCATCAGCAGCTTTGACTTTTTCTGACTGGTCATCTGACTTGTATGCCCAAGATGAGTCCAATTTTGCGGTAACAGAATCCCCATAAAGGTCATCATAAATTCCACCTTTCGTTGTGCTTTTAACTTTGTTAAGAACCTGCTTTAGCTTATCTGTTACCCCACTGGGGGAGGCACCTTCCTTTGCTGAAGGTTGCTCCTTTCCTTTTGGTATGACAGTAACCTGTACAAGAGATTCATATTTCCCAACAAGACTGCCTTCCTTCACACCAACTGGGCCTGGTTCAGTTTCAACATCTGCGCCATCTGAAATCCCAACCACTTGAATAAGTTCTCCTCCAACCTGATCTCTAAATGATACTCTTAGTTTTTTACTTCTCTTCAAGGGCCTTCCAGCTGGCTGATTATCATCATTTGCACCAGAGACATCTCCCAAAGAATCCTTTGATCTGGATGACAAGTCTGATTTACCAATGCCATAGCGGTTAAGTATTGTATTGTATGCGACCACAGCATCTTCATCATTAGGGTCAGGAGGAGATGGCAGACTGACATCTGATGGAAGACTATGAGTTGGGAAAAAGGCAGTGGTATTCTTTCGTAGGATATAGGTTCTGGTTGATGCAGCAAAGCGAAGTGACTGTCCAACTTCAAGTTCAACAGGGTTGTCTTTAGTTAGTCTCTCATTTGCAACGAATGTGCCATGAACTGATCCTAAATCAATAACATATATGCTGAAATAAAAAAAAGGTATGGAGAAATTGTCATTGATACACCAAAGAAGTAGTGTCAATAAAAGTATAAACAATTTCTAAGGTGAACCAGTGTTTTTCTTGGCAGACAATTGTGAGCAAGAAATGCCTTAAGGTAAGGAAAACTCAATGCAGTATGACACAGGCACACGTTCTGGAACTAAACTTCAAATTTAGGTATGTGTGCATCCGACGGAATTGACTTTTTCATTGACAGAAACTGTGGAGTACATCCTTGATTGAGAAAGGAATATGAAAGGTCAGAAGCATATAGGACCACATAATTGCACGTAGGTTGTTGTTTATTAATTATTAACCTCAATTCTACAGTTCACACGCTTAGCATCCAGTAACAAACAGCAGCTAAGAAAACCGTCTCGCTAATCACCAAAGACAAAAAACAAGTAGAATCACAACTGTGTTAAATATTTGCATTATTTTTTAAGTCTAACCTTCCGTTTCTGTGTGGAACAACGGCAGCATGCTGTCGTGATACAGACTGATGATCCAACACGAAATCACATGCAAGTACCTGCCTGCCAAATATATGCCTCTTCTTCTCCAAATTGATACAATCAATGACATCCCCATCCTTCAACACCTCAAGATAGTAAACCCCAGGGCGTGGTTCTATCGCCCAGTCGGGTGGCTGCCATGCCGATTGGCCACCACCGACCTGAGTCCCAACATGCACCAGCACCCCGGCTTCCTGGGCCACCCTCAAACTGGTACCATGCGGACTCTGGTAACCCTGGCTGGCACCAACATGTGAATTCTGTGGCAGCGTCAATGGAGCCGGCGGTGCTTTAGGCGCATTCTTGGTCGTCGAACCGGATTGAACCGAGAATGGCTCCAAGGCCTGAGCCTTCTTGAAGCGGTCAAGCCCACCACGGTACATATCCCCAAGCCGCAATGCTACCGCCACCACCGTTGGTCTCTACCACAACAAATCCAGCAACCGATGCGTCCTGCGCTCCTTGAGTGCGATGAACTCTAGTGGAGTTTTGCACGGATGCACACAAATCGCCCGCGCAAGAATCCCCTACGGATTTCTGGCACCAAATAAGTAACAGCAACAAACTCAGCATCGAAATTAGATTAGTGAGTATACCACAGGAAAAAAAAGATTCGATCGGTCACGGGCTCTGGGCTCACCGCGCAAATCAGGAGATGCGAAATCATTAATGGCTAGGGCTTACCGAGAGCCAAGAACTGCTAGCTCAGATTCATCTCCACCAGGCTCGGTTGGCAGCATCGGAGGAGATAGAGACCATCGGGACGCTGTCTGGCGGCCGGGGTGCGGCAGCTGCGGCGACAGCGGCAAATGGATGGGGATTGACGGATTGGGATGGGAATTGGGGGTTTGGCTGCTCAGACGCTGGTAGGAAGTAGCGGGTGGTAACGGGGCTGGGTCGGGCTAGAACGCTTCCCGGCCCGAACCCCGACTTCCTCAGGATGGAGGAAGAGGAAAAAAAACCATGGGAAAACTTCTCCTGACCTTGTTTCATAACTTAGAGAAAAGGGATTGAAAGTAATTAAAGATGAGATTAAGATAGAAATTTAAATTTTATTCTCAATCCCTTATTTGTAAGAGAGGATAGAAGTTTGCGTAGTGAATGATTTAAGTGATGATGGGCATGTTCATCCTAACTCTCACCTACTCATTAGTTATTAAAATACAGGGAATTTCTTCCTCAATTCTCTGTCCTCATTCTAAAATTCTCACGCACTCTAACCAAACAAAAATTTAATAACAATTTCTATTAACTCTCATTCTCTTATAAAAAAATTCTGAACACACCTTAGAGTGACATACACTCTCTATTTACTTGGGCAGAATTCCAAGGAGAGGTTTGTCTACCACTATTTGGACAACAACAAACAATTATTATAATAGGAGCAAACAAAATTCTAAAAAATATGAAAAAAAATCAAATAAAACAATACAAATTCCACACAAGAAGAAAAAAATCTAGAAAATCCAAATAAACTGGAAAAGGACTTGCAGAAAATCTAGAAAAAATAAAACATAAAAATTCAACAACAAATATGGGAAATTTAGAAGAAAAAAATTAAAGAAATATGGAAATGAGTTTCTTTAGAAATCTACTTTAGCATAAGTAAAACTTTAGATTCATCCATAACATAAAAAGTTAAACTTTAGAATCATCCAAGCATCACAAATATGAATTGTGGCAATATCCATATAGGATTACAATACAACCTCTTGATCAAGAATGAAACATGAGTCCATTCAAATATTGTCTATAGTTCATACTACTATTTCTTCATCCGTTCATCTCTTCTTTATCTCTTTTACAAATCTATATCTCTTCTAATCAATCTACCAAGATGAAAGGGTAATATGAATTTTGAGTAATAAATATAAAAATAGTGATACTTCAACTATCAAAATTGAAGGATTGCCATACGTGCATGGTGATAAGACTGGGTTGCATAAAACATGTTTAAAAATCAAGATATAAGTCATTGATCAAGTTATGAATTGGATCGGATTATGAATAGCTAAACACATATTGATAGCTAACTTCTAGAATTAACATGGGTTGTTATGACAAATTTAAAGGGGAAAGCATAGGCTACAATAGCATAAAACAAAAAAATTTCTACCATAATATGAAACAGGAATTATAAACAGTTACCATGAGACGCACAATATAGTGAAAGTAGGGTTGGAAAATCTGATCTAATCACTCGTGCGTCCAGTTAGTAGATAAAGTAGTTGATTATCACGATCCTGATGTCGATCAATGCCGCAACGAGTAGCGCCTCCACCGGTATCCACACGTCCAAGGTTGTAACACCGATTGTGGTTGTACTAGCACTCACAAGCGGCTAGGGTTTAGCTCGAGAGGTAGTGGCTATGGTTTTGCTTGAGATAAACAAAGGTATATCTCCTCAACCTCCCTGTCTCCCTATAGGCTTCCTCACTTGGGCCTAGGAGACCATGGCCCAATAAGAATCTACTCTGATCTCTATCTAAATTAAGCCTTTATCCAATTTATATTCGAATAAATGTTTCAACCCGTTAAACGTGTGACCCTGTAGTTTCACGTATATTTGGTCGTGACTCAAAGACATTTTTTCGATCACCCTATTAATAGCAATCTCTAGTAAGACATATTAACCCTAAAGTATACATAAAGAACATATCGGCTAAAGCTATAATGTACTCATGTATGAATTTCCTTGGCTTACGATATCAATCGAGCTTAAGATGAGACTTATGTCATTCTCTTAATAGCTCAATTACTCTTTTGATTCTGTGATCAATTATAAATTTATGATTGACACCTTAATCATCTTGGCATGATTATACACTTTCATAATCCATTACACCGAGGGATCTAGAGATATCTCTCTCATAGGAGAGATAAATTCTATCTTGATCACTCACATCCCACTACATATTTCATAGCAAATTTAAATATTATTTTTATGACTAACATGTTATAGAGTAATGTTTAGTAGTCTCAAAATAAGCTACTATGTATGTTAGAAACTATGATAAACTCAAGTCTAAGAACTGTACATAAACACTACTTGATACTATCTGATGATATGTAAAATCTATATAGTATCTCATAGCGAGTCTATCCAACATATATTCATATTATCGATTTAGTATTTTTATACCATGATCATCAATTAATATATATTGATCTTATAATCATATTTGTTTCTCATATGATATATGATCAAAAATTAATTAGAAATAGCAATATCTAATATTAGGAGTCTTATTAATAAGTGACATACTCATTGATCAATGATAATGTCTATTTTAATAAACAAATCAATATATCATAAACACGATATATACAGAATCTCCATGTTGCCTTTAGGACATATCACTAAAAAATCAATCTAAAAAATGAATAAACACATTTAAAGCATCAAGCCAAATTAATCTATGGTAAATATTACATCCACACATGTGGATCACATTTATACATGAGTACCATTTAAATTCAAACAAATTTAGGTACTACAACTAGCACCTATAGAAATTCAACTACCAAATTATTCACATTATCTCTTGCAAATATAGATAGGAGGAACACATGTCTAGATCATCATCCTTCCACTATATATTGTGATTAATTGTAGGGAATTGGACAAAAAGTAAAAACAAAGGAAACAAATCTTCATGAGCTTATTAGTAGCAAAATGTTCCTTCATCTTTCTAAAGTTAATTAAAATTAGTAAGCAATGAAAGTACTCCACTCTAGATATGTATTAAGAGTATGATCTTGCATTTATTTCCAACATGTCAACTAGAGAAATTAGGACAACAAGACAATTCAGAACTCATAAATCAACATAGTATAAAAATAGGGCCAAAGTGACTACATTGAAAATACATGCTAGCTGGTTTGCTTGTATCGTGGTAATCATATTGCTGAAACTGAACTAGATTTCTCCTCCTATAGCTCAAAGATCCCTGAGAGTACAAGTATCACTGTAAATAATAATATGTCAATACTTGTTTCCTTGTTTCCTTGATGGTGATAAATCAAATTCATTAAGACATATCTACACCCACCACTAGTACATTGCCTATATTATCTTAGGTTCCTAGCTACTTCAAGTCAAAATGATTATAAAAGACACTCAATATATAAACAAAAGCAAACTCTATAGTATTGTAATGTAAATTACAAGTCTTTTGATGGTAAGTTAACACTAAGTAAATCCTCAAGATTTACTGTATTATCTAGATATTATACCACAGTACTAGAAATAAATAAAGGTATGAATGCATTGTCAATTTATTAATAACTTAAACTAGTATCATCAATCTTCATTTTTCCACTTAAAAAACCACATTCATCTTAGCTTGAATGGTTAATAGTTCTCCCTCTTTTTTTCTTAATAGGAGCATGAATATTTAGTGACTTTGCAAACCAAGCAACTTATTTGCAAAACAACATATTTACACTACCAAACTATTGAAGGTGAGCAACAAATCATAGAATATGACTAATAACTGATGAACTACACTGATCATACAAATATAAAAGAAAAGTCTCTAGAACATGTTGTTCACATGCTAAAAAATGGGACATGACAAGTGCACCATGGTAAGTTTTTTAGGAAGCAAAACAGTGGGCATATACATGACATTGATTCAAGCCTTTGCAAACCTATTACTATTGCACGGTAGATACGGCCAAGGAAAAAAATAGAGGTGATGCCAGTTGAGTTGCTTGATAAAGAGGACAACCCTACTGCTACCACCAGAGCCAAAGAAGGCACAGTAGATAGAGCCAAGGAGTGGAAGAGGACTAGGAGCATCAGGAGAAAAGATGGGGCTCAAACCTCAAGCCCACGCGTTAGCCACTCACCATTGACACCAAGAGGTACAAAACCCTAAGAGGAGACAAAAGAAAAAGGCTAACCTCAGATCTCATGAAGGGAGATGAGGCGATGTCATTTGGCAAGAGGAGAGGCACAACGGTAGCTCGCAAGAAGGAAGGAACCTCAAGTCCACGCGTCAGCCACTCACCATTGACAGCGAGAGGTACAGAACCCTAGGAGGAGACAAAAGAACAAGACTAACCTTAGATCTCAAGTAAGTAGATGAGGCGATGGCATCTAGCAATAAGGGAGGTGCAGCGGTAACTCATGAAAGGGAAAGAATGGTGATAGCAGCGACTTGCAAGAGCAAGGCATGCCAGTGTTGATACTGGCATCGGCAAGAGGGAAAGGCATGGTGACAGTCTGATAGCTCACAAAAGATGGAGGTGATGCAGGTTGTAGCGTCTTGCACGAGGGAGAAATTCTTGACCTCCTAAGATGTGGATTTGTTCCTAGGGGAAATGATGCAAATTGGTCTAGGATTTCCCCATGATATGGGCTTCCAAATGTGCAGGTAAATTGGCCCATGGAAATTTCCCCTATGGGCCTCCTTCCTGAGGAATTAGCTAAGATCCTGGTGGTATCCCTTGCTACCAAATGAGCCCTCACCCACCCCCAACCCTGTGACTTTGTCATATCCATGTCCAAAGAATGTACTTGGGTGAATAACAAGTGGACCCTAGAAATAGTATTGTGTCCCTCTAGTTAGTTTTATTGCCATGTGATAAGGCAAGCAACGTGTATTGGGAGACACTGATGAAATGAATCGAGTTCTTGTCCCTTATCTGTTCATCTTCCTCCTCCCATCTCCTTCTGTTCCTAGAACTCTTTCACTTAATTCTTTCCATGATTCTTCCCAAGTTACCACATAAACTAGTAATCGTACATGTACAGCTCATGTATTAACAAATATGAATTAAAATTGTATGCAACAAAAGAAATAAGAATTAAACCCCTCACATAGAGCATACATGGTAGTAGAACTTTTAGTTTCCACCATAAGAAGCCAATTTTATCAATCACAAAATGACTAAAAGGCATTAGATTATCTATATATAAAATAAACATGGAAGTGAAAAAACAATGAAGAGACCGAAATAGAATTGGTCAAAACATAGGAACAAGTTATACATATGTTGCATAAATATATGATAACAATTGAATGAATGTATTTCATGATTTGGTTTCAAACCAATTCCCCTCCGATTCTAACATGACCATGCCCATGCCCTAAGCTAGATTACCAAACAAAATAATTTATGTAGTATAATGGTATGAATGTCTCATAGAAGCATAATCTTCCTGGACAATATGACCTTCATCCAAAGTTTATTTTTAGAATGTGTTGCTAATGTAATTTGCAAGCTCATGAGTTGCAACTGTAGTTTAGTCATTCCCATTTACATATGATTGCAATAGGGGGTTGTTTCTAATTATGAATCTAGGAAAATCTCCTCTACCAATATGTTGACAAGATGGTTGCATACTATCACACTAGCAAGTAAGATTATCTTAGAGAAACAACCAGCATGTTGCACAGGCTAAAGTGGAGCAGGAGGATCAAAACTCTAGGTTGTCAACAATACTTGAAGCAAAAGATTGTAACTGTAGTCAATGTGTGAGGCACTCAATTGGTTGAAGATAGAGTGTGTAGAGATGAAATAGGTTTTGGAAGCAAAGAAGTTATGTGCACTAGACTTCCTTAATTGTTGTTATTCATGTGTTTTTTTATGTTTCCTTAGTTATAGGGAGAAAGTAGCTATCAATGATGTAATTTTGTGATCTAAACATGTAATGCAATGATGTAATTTTTTGGGATGAAAATAAAGCCTATGAGATACAAATTTCTGAGATGAATATGTGATCAAATTTTGTTATATGCAAATTGCTAAGATGATAATTTGATCCAATTTATGATATGCTAGTTTGTGATATGAAAATTTGATCCAATATTATGCCTAACATTTTTGTTCCAATTTATAAGATGCAAATTTCTTATATGTATATACATGTAACAAATTGAAACATTTTCAGCCATTGAAACCTTGTGCATTGAATTGCTTGCAGCAACAAGCACTAAATTCTTATGCATCTAGATTAACATAATCAAGAAAATAACCATCAAACAACTACAGGATGAGAATAACCATGACTAAACCATTGCCAACTACAGGATTAATTACATCAGCTAAATTGACCCATGTTTAGACCCTTCAACCATACATGTCCCAAATAGGCCTAACATTTTCACGACCATCATCACATAGCAACAAGTTTAGCACAAAAGGCACATCATGGTCAACATATTACAAGTCCAAGGGGCTATTTCCCTAGATAAAAAAGATTATTAGAAACTATTTGTGAAATCATTATTATGATTAATATTTTGTGATGAACAATTAGCATTGCAAATGATTTATTTAATAAAAAATATTTTGAAAATGTTTCTAGTGTTGGTGTAAGTGTGTATGAATAATGTGGGTCAGGTACGATATCTTTGCCTAGAATAGTTGTTTTGTCTGTTTGTGTACAGGTGACTTGAAATCAATCTTGATCAATAGTGAGGACCATGACAACGCTCAATAGGAGCAGAAGTCTAGCATGGTTAGGATGCCATATGACAAGCTTGGACTAGAGTCAAAATTCTTAGGGTCAATTATGGTATTGAGACTAGACTCAAGGGAAGCAAAGGTGAAGGATGCCGGGTAATGAATTTGGACACATGTATCTCATGGTGGATGGACAGTGTGTGAGAAGATATTTGCAATAAACTTTACAAGTGTGTGTAAGCGCTAGAAAAATAAAGAAGAAAATTTGATAAAAATTTGAAGAAAAATTAATTTCAAAAATTGGAGGAGAAAAGGTGCTTCTACATTACTCGAGGTATTGTAACATGCAGTGTGCATGCACGTGGGATAGCAGCGGTGGCCAGTCTGAATTTTAGAAAGAAAAAAAATCAATTTTGAAACTTGTAATAGATTTAGAATATAAAAAGATAAATCCTAGGACTAGGAGCTCTACACCTACTTAAAAGATGGAGATTTTAGGTATAAATAAGGGGTTGACATATTATGAGTATAACTTTTGCAAGAGAGAAACTCTATTAGGTTTTTTTAGAGAGAGGAGTGTTTTGTATATATTTTGTAAACACAACTTGATCTAATAGAGTTATATTCATCTTCAAGAGTTTTGTCAAATTGTATTCTTTTATTCCTAGGTGGTCGTACTAGTGACAGGAGGGTGATTGTCATCAACATATTAATCCATTAATTTAAGGGATATTTTATTTTCACCAAAAAAATTTGATTTATTGGTTTTTCTACCATTCACCCCACTTTGGTATCTCTGGTAGGCTTGGTTTTTTATGTTTTGATGCTACAACTGGAGAGCCTTATTTTTTTCTATTTAATCTTTACCGATATTGAGATTTAGCCATGGCTAATCAATTTTTATCAAGCCTCAAGTTTTTTTGTGGAGTTGATTTTCGTTATTTTTGCAAAGAGATGCAGTCTTATATTATGTTCTAGAGTTTTGATATTTGGCCAAAAGATTTAAAACCTTATGATATACCTAATGAGATTATTGTTACCAATAAAAGTGAATTTAAAAATAATTGTAAAGCTCGTAATTTTATTCTTGATGAAGTTTTTCATTCTAATTTCAATCGAATTTCAAATCTTGAAACTGCACATGAGATGTGAAAGGCTCTATGTGATTTTTATCAAGATTTTTCTAACATTAAGAAACTATGCAAATATGTTTTTAAAAAGGAGTATATAAAATATGAAATAAAATCTAGAGAAGCTCTTGATGATTATTATGCTCACTTTAATAAAGTTTTTAGTGATCTTTGTTCTATTGATGATTCTTATAATACTAATTATACTCAATCTAAAGTTGTTCAACATATCATTTGAACAATCTTGTTATCTATATTTGGGAGATAAAAGTTACATCTATACAAGAATCTATGAGTACTTTAACTTTGGAATCTTTATACATAGGAGATGAATATTCTTTCATGAAAAATTCATTCTAAATCTTCTACATTGGTGTCTTCTTCTGGTTCTTCAATCAATTTTTCTTCATCGTTTTCCTTCACTTTTTTAATGCCATGTCCGATGACTAACTTGAGCAAATCTCAAAGGAGGACTTGGTTTTTGTTTACTAATAGATTCTCTCAAGCTTTCAATAATATAAAGAATAGGAAATGAGGAGATCCAATCTAGTGCTATAAATGTGGATTGCCTAATACTATTCATTTCAACAGCCCTAAGCTCAGGAAAGGCATGAAAGAAGATGAAGAAGACAAAAACAAAAATGATAAGAAGAAAATGTGTTTAAAAGCAAGAGGAACAAGGAGAGTTATAAGAAGATGTTGAATAAAGTATGCACTGCCTTTAATCAAGCAAGTGATGTCAACTTCAGAAGCGAGAATGAAAATAATGACAAGGACAAAAACATGTTTGAACTATGCCTCATGGCTCGTGAAGTATCAACATCCGGAGAGTCTGATTTTGACAAGGAACACATCGAGATAACTTTATTTCAAGATATTATTATTTGTCTCGACTTTCAAATTCAAAAATCTGAGAAAAGGATAAAATAACATAACTTTATTGTTGAATTTGTTAATGTTGAAATTGCTATATTAAAATCTCTTATTTCAGATGATGATAATTTCACATTTTGTGAGATTTTATTTTCTAAAATTTCTTCATTAAAAGATGTGAATGCTAATAAATGTTTGACATTGGAATTAGAAATTGAGAAAATAAAAAATCTTGAATCATCTTTTGCTCTTTGTGCTCTTATGTTGCAAATGAGTTGTTTTAAACAAAAAGATTCAAAAAAAGTATCAAATTATTTTTATGCAAGTTAAATGTTTAATCTCATTAATGCTAAAAGGTTAAGACAACAAAATGGTGTTTTGGTTACTAAAAATTGCTCAACATGTTTTCTTAACAAGATGAAGTTGAAAATTACTTTAGGTTGTATTGAGTATTTGGAAGAAAGCATGAAAACTCAACTAAAGGATGCTTTGGGTCATATTAATATTAGAAGGATGCTTTGTATGCACTTTATAAACACAACTTGATAAAATAAAGTTATATTCATCTTCAAGAGTTTTGTTAAATTGTATTCTTTTGTTTTCGAGTGATCGTACCGGCAATAGGAGGGTGACTATCACTAACAAGTTAGTCCATCAATTTAAGGGATCTTTTATTTCTACTAAAAGATTTAATTTATTGGTTTTTCTACCATTCACACCTCTCTGATAGGCTTGGTCTTTGTGTTTCAATCCTACACTATTGGCATCATAGACCAAGCTAGTCTATGAGGTTTTTAACAACTCTCATAGGTGGTGCACTAGATATACCAAGAGCCTTTCTCTTCTAGGGTGTCATCTTTTTCTTAGAAGTCTTGTTCTTCGTTGGTACAGAAGAGCTAGCTTTAGCCTCCCCCATACAAATTAATATCTTCCTTCATTTAAGCACTTAGAGCATTTTGTATTACAATGCAAACTTGAGACAATGGACTAGTATAGAACACATACCTTTTGTTTCTTGTTAAGTGGTTGTCCATGTTATCTTCATCGACTGGATCTACCATTTTGCATATCTTCTCATAGTGGCCAAAAGTCCTACATCTCTTGTACCTTACCTTTCCTCTTCCAGGCTCAAGACAGTCTCTTATTCTCTAGACTCTAGGCCTTTTAGGACTTCTCTTCTACCTCGGTGGATGTATCTTGAAGCCAAGATCCATAGTAGGCCACTATGACCTATCAGTAATAGGTGCAACCCTGCTTGCATATGCTGCTTTGAAGTACTATACACTGTTGGGTTTTTCCTCTATTGGTGCCTATCCAAACCAATGCATATTTACATGGCTTTCTGATACTTGATAAACCCTGCAAGATCACTTTTGGTTATCCAATTCAATAATATGTCGCCTGGTTATGTTGATAGCCTCAACAAGTGTGACATCAGCAAAGCCATCATCACTCCTTGCAACCTTTGCAACCTTGGGCATCAAGTTGCATTGCTTCACTCCATTACATTTGGTAGTATGACATCCACTACCTTTCTACCACACTCTCTTCTAAGGGCAATCTTCTCCATGACCATCTCCCTAATAGAATAAACAAGCTCATGTAGAAGCAAACCTTTTAGACCCTGGATCTAGTTGTTAAAACTATCTAACA
Organism: Oryza coarctata; assembly: GCA_030770085.1. Lineage (NCBI taxonomy): Eukaryota > Viridiplantae > Streptophyta > Magnoliopsida > Poales > Poaceae > Oryza > Oryza coarctata. Next base: position 8,601,843 of record CM061476.1, on the reverse strand, counting down.
CATTATTTGTCAAGTAATCACACTTGCTAGCCTTTGAAAATCCACATCTATACCATATGCTAGAGTGGTGTTTCTCAAGGTAATCTATCTCATCTAGGCTAACCTGATAAATGTGTTGCATGTGCCACTTGAATTGCTCTTCTGTGTAACTTCTAACTGTTGTATATAGTTGTCCAGTAAACACATGACCTTGATACTTCTTAATGAAATTAGCATAGAGATGCCTCATGCATTCTCTATGCTCAACTTTTGAAAATGCAACATCAACTGATTTCTCCGATCTCTTGCAAACATTTGTAGATACAACTAATTCATCTAGACAACCTATAGCTTTATTCAATTGTTGCATAAACCATAACTAGTTATCATTAGTTTTAGAGAGTCAAAATTGCATCATCTGGACAACATAGTATAACCAATGACCATCTATCCAGGGCTCCAATGCAACAAAAAATATATTAAAGCACATTTTCTTTCCTACTTTCTTCAAATTAATCTCAACAATTTAACATAGAGACTTCATCTCTATCTTAGCTTTCTAGTTGAAAAGTAGCTGAAAGCTCTCTTCATATTTACCATGGATATACTATAGTGAAAGCTTCATCCCAACCCATGCCTTGGAGTACTATAATTTGATCTCATATTGTTCCTCAAGCTTTTGTTTAACATCCTTTGTACGCTTATGTGCGTTCTTCTTAACTCTCAGTAGCCATCTTCTCTTCATATAACTTAGTTGATCAACAGTTGGTGCACTTTGATTTGGAAAAAAAATGCTGCATAGATATAATTAGATTAAAGATAAACCAATTTGCATTATAACAAAATAAAACAATATATATATTTAGATTGAAAATAACATATTTTTATTATTTTCTTGTCTTCTATCTAAGAAGCATGTATACACCAAGGACATTCTTTAGTAGCACATTTTGCAATAAATCTTGTAAGGTATATCTTTAAATCAACATATGCAAAGCCTTTCTAAATGGTATAATGCTTTTGCTTTTATGAAAGTTACTATGTCAAGTAACAAAGCATCTTTCTCAATTTTTCAATTCCCAAGATTAGGGATGGCAATTTTTCCCATGGGCCCGGGTATCTGTGGGTACCATGCCTAATCGGCATGGGCGTGAGTTCAATTTTTTGACTATGGGCATGCCCGCCCAAGACTCGAGAAAGTAGTGGGCCACAACTGGTTTATATTTTACCCATGGGTAACTCATGACCAACCCGGTAGCATGTATTAGTTAATTTTGGTCCATCTCTCATACCTCTTCCTCATTGCCCCATTTGAAGTTTTGAATGTTGATGAAACTATTCTAGCTTAGTGATAATTTGGGTTACACTTTTGAACTGTTGGTAATAATTTTACATATTATTGATTATATTGCTCTCCATCAGGTATGACTATGGCCATCGAGCATATGTACAGTCACGGAGTTCTGCCCGCCAACCCTATCAAGCATGGGTATAGGCACAAAGTTCTACTCGTCAACTCTATCGGGCATGGGTTGGGCGAACGAAGTCGGGTATTGTTGACACCAAATTTTGGTAAGCTCCACAAATAGATTCGGTTAAAGATCAGAGAGCCGGTTAACTTATGTAAAGAGGCCAATTGATAGATGAAAAGAGTCGATCGGATAGTTGCAGATGAAAACTTATCTAGATAAGACCAGATTTAAGGAGAAATCATAAAAGCCACAGTAAAGTGGTTTTTATTTTTGTAAAATATATCTTACAAATAGGCAAGTTTAGATAGTTTTCTCTTTATCTCTAAGATAGATTATGGTTTATCATTAGGAAAGTTTATCCCACATTCGTGTAGGATTTGTATAACCCTAGGTTATAAATATAGACTCTTTGGAACCTTATAAATCATCTACACAGATCAATATAATCTCAGCCCATCACCACCCTAATTTATCTAGGTTTTTTCTAGCGAGTTCTAGCTCTCGACGCAAGCCTGCATCGGTTAGATCTGAACTCCGGCAAAGAAATAAGTCTCACTATTATCATGGTGCATCTGCTCTATCTAAGACTGTGTCAGTTAGGTTCGATCGGACATATCACATCACGTTCATATGAGATCTATCAGCTTTTCGACCTCCTTTTACTATCATTAGTCTCAAGCTACATTGGTTAGGTCTGACTTTCTAAACTACTGATAGTAGATTGAGTCTTAAGTTGATGGGTCTTTACACAATATTTCATCAGAGCAGGTAACCGATGAGTTATCTTTACACTAGACTTCATGTCTAATGTATCGACTTTTTCAGCCGACATACAAATATTTCTCATTAATCCACTAGTGATAGATCCGGTTCTATTATATTCAGCCTTATACTGTCTCGATTAGATCTAATCTATCAAGGTTGTGTCTAATAGGGCTGACATCGTGATCTAGCAGGTTTCATTCCTCCTATCGGCTCAACTAGCCGATGAGTTTATTCATATGCATGCATCGGACCCACAACCGATAGCAACGGATGGGTTTACCCGTTCCTTCCTTTTACACGATTAATCTAGTTTATACCATTCTCGTGCCATTAGTTTCAACTTTATGCTATATCGGTTAGGTCTGATATATCAAGATTGGCTCTAACGGAATGGTCATTATTGGTCGTTATGTCTTGTCTCTTCAGAACACCAAGCTTCGCTCTTTACTACTCATTGCATATTTTATTCAGAGTGTCATCGGCTCTATAGCCAATATGTCTTTCATTTTATTTCTCGCTATTTGTCTATGCCATTGTTGGCTTGCTAGCCAATGTATGAGTGCTACAATTTCTATCGACAATCAGTCGATAGCAGGAGTACATCGAATTCATAACCGATGACTATCTCAACTCTATCGGCACATCCAGCTGACAGCGGAGTCCATATCAGCATATCATCCAATTGGCTCAATTTATCTAAGTCTATTTGTATTCCTTATCAATTAGAGAAGAAATTAACTGACACGCCCGTAACTCCAGCAACCCGAAGAGGCCAAAGAGCTTAAGGAGTCACTAGAGCTAAGTATATCTCCCAGGCCTTCATGTGTGTTGGCATATCACATCAGACGTCCACAACAAACATGCTCGCTCCCTCTTGGCGCACCCATCTGCCTAATCCGATCTCCGTGTCAACAAGTATTAGGTTGGGCATGGATTTACTCTACCTGTGCTTAGCCCAACCCATTTCCATCCTTACTCAAGATCATATATGATGTTAAAAACCTTAGGATCATGATCATTAACATGTGCCTTAGGAGCTTCCACCCTATAGCAATAGGCTGACAAGTTCATCCAGCGGCTGAAGGGGTTGTCTAAGGTTTTCAGCATGCTATGCAAGTGAGGTTGTGTCAAGGTTTTTAGAAGGCTGTGTAGGTGGAGGAACATACTCCTCATTGTCAAACAAGTCATGCTCTTTAACATTTGCTTCTTCTGTTGCACCTCCAACATTGGAAGCTGGTTGTTCAGGACCAATATTTAGAGCAAGGAATTTAGGAGGCTCGTCACATGTTCTAATTCATTCAACTCAAATTGAGTAGCCTTCTTGGTGTCTCAACACTTAAGCTATTCACCAGAAATTCCACTAAAAAGCTCTAGGAATGCATAACGCAATGTTGAGATCTACCTTTTGTGTAATTTTTCCCATGATCTGCATGTGTTGTGGCATAGGCTTGAATCCTAACCTCTAGTTAGAACCCTTGCCTATCAATGAATGAAACAACATCAACAAAAATCCTAACTATAAATGGTAGCTTCAAACAAAAAGCATGCTACTTCTATACCGATGCTTTCTCAATTTACGGTGCTTAAGGGAGGGGTACTCATAGTTTCAAAGCCATGGGCATAATCAAATAGGCTTGAACCCTAACCTCTACTAATAACTAGTGTCTACCAATAAATAAAACAACATTACCAAAAATCCTAACCATAAATGGTTGCTACAGACAAAAACATATTGCTTAAGGAAGGGGACACTCATGGTTTCAAAGCCATGGGAAAAAATCTATTGGCCAATATCTATCTCCTCCGCTAGGCAAGGGGTCGCACTGACACTCACCTTCATCACAATCCCTCCATTGTCAGCAACCACCAGATCTCTCCCTCTTGCATTGTCATCGCTGCTGTCATCGTCCAAAGTGCAAGCCAGGGTTTCACGAGTGAGTTGTGTGTGGGGAATGGGGTGCACGTGAGCTGGTTGAGTTGGACGGGCCTGGGTTTAGGCCAGCATGTGGGGACATTTGTGTCCATATGAAAATACAACCGGTAAAAATTAGAGGTTATGATGAATTTTTGGATGATATTGTTTCTATGTAGGACCATTAACTTAAAGATATGTAATATTTCTCTCATTAATAAAAGTCACGGGTTGATAAAATAAGTATACTAATGTTGTAAATGACCCTAATAATCTATTTTTATAGATAGATTTTTATGAAAAAAAAGTACAGCAGGGTGTGACTTCTAAAGATAAGAAACTATACCATACCTTGAATTATATATTTTTTAAAAAATGAAAATCAAACAAGAATAATCTATTTTTTAAAAAAATCACCTTTTGTTAGTTGGTTGGTAGGTATTGCAACTTCTGGCACTATTATGTCTTCTAACTTAATTACAATCTTGAAAATTAAAGGGACGACCTTAACAATATTGCATGTCATATATTCATTATTTTTATGGTAATGGTTTAAATTTATGTTGTAGTTAGAGAAATATTTTTTTTGAGAAATAATAATGTAATCATATCTTTAGTATGTACTTAAATATATTAATAAATATACAAGAACTAATTTGTTTATAAAAAATGGATTGACATAAACAAAACATAAGTCTTCCCCATTATTGAATAAATTCTTCACTAAATTCAACCTACACAGATGAGTAATAAGTAGTAAAACAGGAAGAGACAGAATTGTTGGTGTTGCTTATGTTATTAAATAAAATAATAAACAGGACGAACTAGTACATAAAAAGCATAAAATTGTGGCATTACTAAACAAGACTAAATAATGCATTAAAAGCACAAAATAGTAGCAGATGTACAATTTTATAAATGGTAGATGGAATTTTATAAACTAGTTATTTTACAAAATAATTAAATATTTGATAATTGTAAAATATTGGTTTAATTACTGCTAATATATTATTTTAAAATAGACATATATTAAGGGAATATTTTTATGTTATTCATATTATATATACAAATAAATTGTGTTACTTGCATACCGAAATTTATCCATAATTAACTACTCCTACCTTCTCACATATAACTAAAGTGATATTATAAAACCATCCAAACTTGCAATAACAAACTAAACTTCATTTGTGAGATATAAAATTGACAAATAGAAGAGAAAATGACAAAAAATATTTCTTTATATTTGGAATTGTTAATTTTATATCCCACAAATGAAATTGAATTTGTTTCGTGCATCTTTGTATGATTATCTATTTAAATTTCTCTACATGTGTGAATTTTTTAGATTTTTTAAAAACTTTCACACTATTTATAATGTGGTAGAACCATTAGATTGATAATAAGTGTCACTCTAATTTTTCAATTTTTCATACATATGTACATCTACATTGTTAAATAATATCTACATACATAATTAACGTAGGCTACGTACATACATAATTAACTTAGGATAAGTTCGACAGCAAGTAACATGCATCCCCACTTTTTTGAGCGCACACTTTCTAAAGTGCTAAACAGTGTATTTTTTATAAAACTTTTAAAAATTATATTAATCTATTTTTTAACTAATACTTAGTTAATCCAACACTAATCGGGCTTCTCATTTTTATGTGCTCAGGGAGGTTCCCAACTTCCCCTCCCAAACACCTTATATCATTCTATAACATTTTTATGGAAATGTTATTTCAATTTTAATTTTGAAACTAGTTAAAAAAACATTGGTGCACCAAGTATGCACAATAATTATTGCTAAAAAAATAATTCATATGAAAACTCAAATAAACAGTATATATTATGTATGATAACTACAGAGCTTGAGCGCAGGATAGGTTACCATAGCTTAGGTGCAAAGGTTAGTGGTTGGATCTGACACCGTCGTGTTGTTAGTGGAGATGAAGAACAGTGAGAAAACCAAACCAAAACAAGATGGAAAAGAGAAAGGACAAATTTTCAAATTCAGGCTGCACGCTTAAGAAGAGTATATCAAGTTGTGCAGTGGGACCACTACTGGCAACATTATCGATGGCATCAATAGTGGAGTGTCTGCTTGATCTAGTTGTTAAACTAAACCTGAACCAGTGATTGAACCAGTGAGTCCGACGGTTCACCAGTTTGACCACTGGTTCAAAAGAAATAATAAATATATATTTTTTAGGCTTGATTTAGAAAGGTTTGAGTTTATCTATTTTACTTCTAAAAGCAACCAAGTGTCTTAGCCTGATGGTAAGGTCTACTCCTGTGCATCACATTTTTGCACCTGCCTTCATAGGACATGAGAGTTTAGCTAATGGACGATGCAAGCTGTTGACCCGGATTGTTTGGTTCAACTTGGTTCATCGGTTGACAAAAAAGAGCGCCCAGTTCAAGCAGTTCACACCGGGTCAATTGTTGGTGGTCTTTAGAGAAAACCGAGCCGCTAAGATAACTGGTTTCGGCTTTTCCAGTTTAATCGCAAGTCCAATTTGGTTTTTTGTATTAGTCGCATGTTCAATTTTTTTTCTATAATTTAAATCCAACCGGTTCAACTGCACCGAGTTTTTAGCCGGTTCAGTGAAATACCGTCCAATCCACCTGTTTTTTCCGGTTCACATGCACATCTGGTCTTTGGATCGAACCAGACTGCCCTAGGCTCTGGTTTTGAATTTCCGGTTGAGCCGGGCCAGTCCGGTTTATTAACTATGATCTAGAGGTTCCACTCACCCGGAGTTTCTTTGGTTGCAAGACCAGATGGACGTGATGGGCATAATTAGCTCAAGAACGGGCTCCAAGTGCAACCCTAGCCCAACTAGTCAGACTGCCTAGGACGAATATTTACTGCTACTACTTTCTTAAATTATTGTCTAATTTTGCGTTTGCATATAATCATTTCAGCTCTGAATAGTTTATTTACGCTATTCCACAGCCACTACAGTAAAACCGCAGGTAGAGCTAGAATGGAACAAAAAAACGCTTAGCAGCTCTGGATATAACATAGTTTCCCCAACATGGTCCGGTGGCTCAGAAAACCACAGCACGGTTGTACAGTGCTAATATGAGCTCATCAAAATCAGGACACTGAAAAACTAAACTACAGGGAGAGCTCAACAGAAAGGACTATTAATTTAGGTCATCCGCTGGGCAGCCTCCTTGGCGAGCAACTTTTCCCTGGCCTTGGTCTTCGCCTGCGACTTGGAGCCCATAATACCACCTTCCCACTTTTTCCTGACCTCGTCAAATTTGTCGTTGAAGTTCGCCTAGAGAAAGATGGTTCGCAGCATTAGCGAATGAGGTGCTAAAGGGCAGCAACATTAGATAGTATGATATGATGATTCATGAATGAGGGATATTATAGTTTCTTACCTTGATGGCCTCCAAGATCTTGCTGAACTCAAGCTTGTCCTCATTCTAGACAGTGGTCATGCAAAGGACAGATGCCGTCTTCTTGTGAACAATCTACAGATGATTATTTGCATCAAATGAGCCTCTCATTCTACTAGCCTCTATACCTTCAACAAGTACAAACAAGGTTTCAGGAGGAAATATACCTATCCAAGACGGGCTTTTCCTTTCACAATGCAGTAAGGGACCTCCACCTTCCTGCACAAGGCTGGAAGCCACACAACCAGCTCAATCGGATCAACATCATGAGCGATGACAACCAGCTGGGCCTTGCTCTGCAAGAAAACATTCAATTATCTCAACAGTGCTGTTTGATTGTTTGTTCCCTTAAAAAATGTCCATCGATGAGTAATTAACAAAGAAATGTATAGGTCAATCAGGTTCTGTACCTGCTCAATGAGGTAAGTGGCATGGTTAAGACCATACTTCACAACAATTGGTTTCTTTGCCTCAATGTTTTTACCTTCAGCCTCAGCCTGGGCCCTTTTCAAAAGCCTTTCCTTCTTTGCAGCCTTATCCTCAAGGCGGTACTTGAGAAGCATCTTAAACAGGTTGGTTGCTGCAAAAATAGATTCACATCAGACATTTTTGACAGCATAAATTTCTCTGGAAAATACAACAGATGCCAGGTACTGAGCAATCCAAGTTGAACTGCATGCAAGTTCTGTTGCTTTGTTTTTAAGTGGTACTTCCTCTAGTCATAAATATTTAATGTTTAGGACAAGACTTGGTAAAACTTTTAAAACTACAACCATCAATTTTACATTAGAATATATTCATAAAATCTAATAGGTTTATGATATTATGATAGTACTCTTCAATGCAAATCTATGCATACCATTTTTCTTGTTTCCAAATTAAGTATTTGAGAAGTTATTGATGATCAAAGCTACAAGAGTTTGACCAAATATTGTCCTAAACACCAAATATTTATGACTGGAGTACTATGATAGCTAATGAATCACAATACTACGAAAATACCAGCCATATTGGCAACCAACATCATACATAACAATGGTATCAGTGTGCATACAAAGTATAATTCAAGGTATAATCATAGAGACAAAGTGATGATGCTTTCTTGCACTGACAGATGACCAACTATGTTAAGAAGGCTTTAACGACATATCCTAGCATTTCCTATTCTTATTTTCCTTAAAAAAACTTTCTAGACGTTACCATAGTCCAAGCAAACACTACTGGTAAAAAGCTCCATTCACCTGAAAGACATCTAATATGCTAACCAGGATATCAATGCAGCAACGCTACATTGCCATAATCACTATTATTACCAATCAAGCATGTAAATTGCATTACTAAGGCAGTAGTATATGCCACAACAAACCAACAACTAAAGGCTCACAACAAAACTACAGGTAAATTTCCTAAACTCCTAACCAGCTCGGGCCACTTAGCTTTCCAGGTGTGTTGGCAACCAGACAAATCGACTGACGATGCGATGAACAAATCAAGGTGTGTACATACCGAGGTTCTTGTCGGGGGTACGAGTGAACTGGTTGAGCGCCGGGGGCACCTTGAGGCGCTGCTTGAGGATGCGGCGCTGGCGCTGGATGCGCACCACTTTAGGTCACTTGACGAACCGGTGCAGATCCTTCTTGGGCGGCAGCGCGCCGCCGATGCCGAACTGCTTCGGCCTCTTCTCGAACAGCGGGTTCGTCACCTTCTCCTGCATCCAGCAAGCATCCAATCAAATCACACTATAATCAGAGAGATTTCATGCAAAGGAGCAAAAGGTGCAGTACCATCTTCTTCTTCGCCGGCACCGGCGCCCTGCCGCCTCGCTTCGGGGCCTGCGAGATTTGCGATCCAAACTATTAGCGCATCCAAAATTCATATGTAAAAGTTGCAACCACCAAGCAAGGTATAGAGATATAAACTAATATAAAACTACGCAGTCGCGGCTGCAATAATAGAGTTCACAAGATCCAACGAAATCACACAAAAAACGCCACAATCTCCAGCTTCTTCGCATGAAGGAAACCTGCGGGAACGGCTGCGATAGTACTAGCAGAAATAACGAAGCGGCAGCGGCGACGAGAGCGTACCATTTCGCCGGAGGGGACGCTGGAGCTTGGTGTTCCGAACGGGAGACAGCGAGGCGGGGCTGGAGGGGGAGAAGGCAGCGAGAGCTGGTGGCGCGAGGCGAGGAGGTAGTTTTATAAAGGAGACATCGAGACGACGTGGACGCTTCCTGATCATCGGTTGATGCGAGAACGAGGCTTCTCGACCATCTCAGACGTACATAGGCTTAGGGTTTAGGAGGCGCCACTTGGGCCGCGGCCGTATAGAAAGTTAAAGTGAGCTACTGGGTCGTGCCGGCTTCTTTCTAGCCTTCCTGGAAGCTTAGTACTACTGTTTTTTTTTCTTTTTGTTACACTCATAAAGGCCAAAAATCTCTCATAAAAAAAAAGGAATGCCAAAAGTGAACAACAACGCGAGAGCTGATACGTGCTGAGAAAATGAAAATGGATAAGCACCGAAAATAAAATCGATTCATTTCCCTATCATGAAGAGATCCATTTCACAATGGCTATGTTAGGTTTAAACTGAACTGCTGGTCTACGTAATTATACGGTTAGATTTTATTTTTAGCATAAAAGCATTGAAGTTAGGGTAGTTCAAATTTTCCATGCGTATTTTAAGGCATTTAATTTAATTTATTAATGCTAAACCTCACAAAAACATATTCTATAGCAAAGGAGGAACATAAATATTTATCAATGGCCCACGTGTCAGCTAAGAGGCAATGTTGTTAAAAACGGTCACAACTTAATACCATCCATTCCATCGTATATGATGTATAGAATTAATTACTAATTATTCAAATATATTTAAAATAGCTGTAGAAATTACCCCAATCATGTAGGAGTATTAGATACTTGCGGATGTGCGCTTCTGCTGTGTTTCTGTAGGTGGTGCGTGTACTGCGTTACCGGTCCAGTTTTAGTTTATTCTTATTTGAGACCACAAAATTTATGTATTTCTGCTATATTAGTATATGTATATAGTACATGTACATTGCAGCAGCTAGGCTTGAAACAGTAAAAAAGGGATCACATAATTAAAAATATATGTGGAGCCCACAACAAACAAATACAGTATAAACTACGTGAAAGATCTGGCAATGGCATCCAGCTACCGATCAACTTCACTATTAGCAATTAACAATATATAGTGGAGGCCACAACACACAAATATATCAAGTACTCGTATGTAGAAATATCAGGCATATCCTTCAGCTATTCCCTACCTCGAGTAGTTCGCTGTATTCTCCAGATCCCCTTTTCTTCCTCACTTCTCATGCCGTCTCACTCTAAAAAATGTTCATCTTTCTCCGACGAAGATCACTGAAGCTAGCGCGATTTGGGCAACCATCTCCGCTAGCTTGCAGCCATTAGGGGAGTGGGAGGTCGGAGGCGGCGAGCCAGCGACGCGACGCGCCGATGGCCGACGGGAGACTTGCCAGCCGATGAGCTGAGGCCAGGGCATCCGGCGGCGTCGTGCCGTCAGCCCGTCACAACTAGGCGCGGGGGCGCTGCGTGTGGTTTCGCAAGGCAGGCGGCAACCGTTCAGGTGCTGAGGAGGCGGGTAAGCGGTGGTGAACCGGCTGGCCGCTTGGGTCTGGGAGGCTGGGAGGCGCGGGCGCACGGCCGCCGTCTGCGTGGAGCAGCCAAGCAGGACGCAGGCAGGCCGTAGCCAGCAGGCCATCAGGCAGCATCACAGCACCTGGGGCATGGGGATCTTTGGTTTCTACTCAACATCTGTTCTCTCATTTGTGATTTGTGAATTTTTGGGACGATTCAGTTCCCCATAGTCCTTATTTATGCCTTCTTGTATCAAAGAAATCATATCGCTATTTTATTTTTCTGTCGGCGCTACCTGTAGAAGTTTTTTTTTTTTTACTGATGTGTGCGTTTGATGTGCTTAATGTAGGCCATTTAGTGGTATGGGAATCAAAATATTGAATGCTAATTTATATTTATTTGGAAAATCATCATATGTATATATGCTACAGAAAAGCTCGGATTGAAGGTAATACCATGGAAAGTAATTTAATTATATCAGCACATTATTTTTTCATGAATTATTTTAGCTAATTAATCATATTTATCTGCTTTTAATGCATCTGCAATTGGTTGGAACATTAGGTCTATCAACAAAAAAGTCATAAGAAAAAATTGTAAATGAAAGCGAATATATAATTTAGATGGATATCACATAATAATACATTTTAGTCTGCAAATACACCATAATTCACTATTGAAATGTATACACCTAAACTGTGAGATATTCTCTCGGGCTAGTATTAATTGTGAGCTATTCCTGCGAGCTCTAAGAAATATATTTATATTTAGAATTCCTTTTCCTTATCCTCTGAGGCCTCGTGTTGCATGCTTTATCGTCCGACTGAACACATGTTTTCTTATGTTTTGCATCTGAGCTTTCCTTGTCCGTGCAATCGATGATTTTAGCCTGTCTTTTTCCTGCCCTAATGGATTCTTCAACAGCTGTTTTTTTTATTATTATTTCACGGCTGTAGTTGTCTCCTTTGATATTTGCCTTTGTGGATTTTGCAGAAGCACTTTTTGCATCTTTGCCTCGAACTTTTGCATTTGCACCTTTTTATCATACTTGTTTCATTGCACTCATCTTCTGAATCGTCTTCTATCACATATGTCCAGCGTCTTACTTGTTTGCAACTGGGTGGTTCATCCAATGAAGTGAGTTTGCTTTGGTTGCTATCCTCTGGCTCTTCTTTCACGGGTAGCAGTGAGCTGGGTCTGTTTATTATAGGAGAATCGCTGCTGGTTTGTTCCTGCAAAGGCAATAAAGTATGTATCATGTGTATTATATTACAAATAAAGGAATATATGTGTTATAAGTCCAAGTACCTGGTGATCTCTCTCTCTTGGGGTACTTCTATCTTGTTTTAGTATGTTATCCACTTCATCGTCCATTAGTTCCTGTAAATCATAACGTGCAAACATATCAGAAATAAAATTTCAAGATTTTTCATTGTAAAAATCAATGGTGGTCATTTGTAGGGGAATCACACTTTTCCTCTTCAGCTTTATTAATTAGGTATTGCTTCTCAAGCATATATAATCAGGCACAAATGTTCTTTTCACCACATAGTTTGGTGTGCCTTCAGTAAATTTTTGTTCATTGAGCTTGAACTTAAAAGATGAGCTCTTTTCCACACAGTTGTTGAATAATCTTAGGAACTTCATCTGATTTCCCATCTAGTGAATTGAGTAATGATGAGACAGGTGTCTCTAGCATGGTTTTTGCGACATCAGTGCAGCTGGTAGATGTAGTATGATCACTTATTTGGAGTCGTAGTCAGTACCTAACATATAAAAAGAATTGTGGTTAGTTCAAAGAAATAGATCGTCACATAAGTATTGCTTTTCACACCAATGAAGTATTCTTACCTAGGTGTTGTACTCTCTTGATGTTTATTGCAGTTCCTGCAATGGTATTTGTCGGTTTTCTTGATAGCTATTTTGTTGCAAAGATTGCATGACACCATTAAATATTTTCTTGTACTCGATCAATCGTAACTATTGATTTAAACACGAACTCCTGGATGCTATGAAAGTTTTTTTTTAATTTATTGAAGAATAAGTATAATTGCTCAATAACAGGAATATAAAGATAAAGATTTTATAGGACAGTTGGAATTATGTTGTTATTACCTGACTTCCTGGGTTGCCATGCCGCATTTCTGTAATGTCCCTTAGTGTTTTCCTGTTGTAGAACATTTGTTCCTCCATCGTCCCTTGTGCTCTTATCTACCTCCATCATTTTTGGTACAGTTTCTTCAGAGGAATGCCTATAAGACTTAAGATTTTAAACAAAGGAGGATTTGTATTCAGTTGTTAAAAAAATAACTATTGAAATAACATACACCTGTCAATAAGTCTCCATGTCTCAGTTATGTCCAAAATTGTATATATTCTTGTGGCACTGCTTGACCTTAGAGACAAACCTATGTAATCATAGCTGTTGGTTAGTTTTTTATAAATAGATAGAATAATCTGGCTTTTAGAGTTTGTGTTCTTACCTATATATTCTTGCACTTTTGATGTAACAATAACCACTGTTTTTATTGCTAATTATATCTTCACTAAAATATCGAGCCAATTGCCCCCACAATGTCAACTTGATCTTGTCCCCTGAAATTTCCAATAATGTGAAAATAGTTTGTAATGGTTAAGTAAATACAGGACATATAAATATTCACCCTGATAGTAGAAGTTCGATCTCACGAATTTATGTAGGTTGTGGTTTAGGGGTGTTTTTCCTGGTCATCCTTGTTTCAATTTGTTTCATTTGCTTAAGAAGTCCAATAACATCTGCAACATATGAGGGATTGAGAATTAACTAATAACAGTACCATTTTTTTAAATAAAGATATATACAATACATTTTACCTGATAGATGTTGATCTTTATTTGCTTGATCTTGTTATGTGTCAATGGTAGCAAAATCAAAGTAGTAGTTTGGAAAACTTTCAGCTGATGCTTTGACTTGTTTGACCTTCCTATTATACATGAAAGTGATTTTAAGTTCATTGTCCACTGGACGATATCTTTGGGAATCTTGAACTTTGAAATTACTGAATATATAGTCTGAATTATCATTGATCCTTGCGTTGTAGTTGTCTATCAGATTCTTCCATGTAGTTGCATGAATAACATTTCCCTATAGGTAAAAGAGAGATGCAATTAGTATTTGTGTCAGTTGTTTACATAAATGAACGGAGAAAAACATGTTCATGCAGCAAGATAATATCAAGACTCAAGACTCAGTAGTTCATCTGTTGACAAACTGATTGATTGAGTCCCACAATCTATTATGTTGTATTGTACAAATAATAAATAAAGAATCTATTCATAGTGCTATCTCTAATGATATTTAGGGTTGGATGAGTTGCTAATGATTTTTTAATGAATATGTAAATAGGTACATAAGAGGGAGAGATGGGCAGAACGTACCAAGAGTCCTTCGACGCAAGAAAGAAACAAATTGGAAAAGGCAAAATCGGGCGGCAATGGCGGGACCTATTGTTTTGCTGATCTGATTGCCGGCGGTTCTGTACTTCTGTTGCGTTGATTGCTATTGACCCGTTTCGTTGTTCTGATTGCTAGTCCTGTTGTGTTACTTGCTGTATTTATTGGGGGAGTGAATTATGAACAGCTTAGGAATCGGTAAAAGCATATGCGAACAGGATTGGGCTGGAGTAGGCAATTTCCTAGTAGTACTTGGTTTTTTAGTAGTCTACTATAGTACTTGTTTGTTTCCCAGTAGTAGTGGTTGCAGAAGGTGGTTCCTAGGAGTACGGTGTAGTAGTACACTGGATTTGTTTACTATCTGACGTCATCTCCTGTCATGATTTGAAACCGATTCTGACTTGAGTATTCTACTGTTTGTCCGGTTTTGTATGCCCAGAATGTAAGCTTTCAAAATCTGTATACAAACTTTGATTAGATCTCAGCCGTTAAAATTTGGATATAGTGTGATCCAATGTTTGAATTTTTTTTATTAACGTGGTAATTTCTATGCTCTAGAGTGTATATGTTGGTTTTTTAGCTGTCTTTATTATAATATAATAAATGATTTAAGCTTTGTTATTCATATCCATTTTATAAAGTGTACATTATTTGAACAAGCAATGTAGACTAGCTTGCACGGTCTCCATCTTCGTTTAAACTAAAAAAATGTTGATAAAAAACAACTAAATCACAGCCAAGATGGATCATTTCTAGGTACGCAGGTTTGGATATAAGGAAGGAACAAGCGATGCAGTTAGAGATTCAACATGGCTCTCTTAAAGAAAAGGTCGATCGAACATGAAAGTAAGAATGACTCTGGCTGGAACATATATAAGACATTAACTAAATGTAAGATTGATCTCTAAAGTACTCATCCGGTAGAAGGTGGAACTCACAAGCTTTTATCCAAGAAAGTAATTGGGACTATGGAGGAGAGAAAGGAGATGCTGCACGTGAAGTATAAGCTGTAAGGAAGAAGGCAGCCATGGCAGCAGATCCTTCTTTGGGTGAAGCCGATCTCCATGGTTGCAGCGAGTAATTAAGGGTCAGCCAAGAGAAGCGGAAAGTAGGGGGTAAATGGGTGTTCTTTTTGTTGGGGGTGTGGGGGTGTAAAATGCCAAAAGTACATAGTCGATATGGGATAGGAATCATCGAATCAACCCAGTGCAGGCATAGTTAGATCAGATCCATGGTTGCAATGACGGACACCATGTACAATTTTGGAGTATTTTGCCACCATCGTCATTGTCATCACCTTGTTTGCACCCTCTCTTCCCTAAAACATTGGCAAGAGCAAATTGAAGGCTGAGATGGCAAGCAAGAGGGACCACAAGCACGAGAATAGGTTGTGAGAACCAGTGGTTGGGACTAGTAGAGAAAGCTGTGTGTGAGAGGTTTGGAGAATGGTTTTTTTTTTGTCCCACATGATAGTGCGCAATAGGATACATAAGCTATGTCATCATGATAATGATAAGTAAATATTAGAAGGATCTGATTGCACGTGTGTATATATATATACTCTTCCAATCCTCTGGGTAGGCCAATCTACATATATGAAAAATCCATCCCTTCAAACATAAGTTAATTAGGGCATGTTTTAAGTGCAGCTTTATCATTAGGTAAAATCTATTTTTAGCTTTTAAATTTTGCTCAAATCTATTTTTCACTCTAAATTAAAAAACCTATCTTTCACCCTTAATTTTTAAAACCAGAAATAAACATAGTATTTAATGGTTTGATTTGAAATAGACCATACTTATGCACAATTTGTAATGTGCTCCCTTCGTATCATATTATAAGATGTTTTTAATAAAAATATGTAGCAATATTTTTAATATAAAATAAATATATTATCGAAATATATTAAATACTAGATTTAATTAAACTAATTTAGTAGTGTAGATGTTGCTATATTTTTATACAAACTTAGTTAAACTTAAAAAAGTTCATTTAAGTAAGAAAAAAGTTAAAATACTTTATTATATAAAACAGAGGAAATAACTATCATTTAATTACCTAGTGCAGTTCATGTTAGAATATAAACTACTATCATATAAATTAAAACCACCTTAAAAATGTTTTAGGGTGTCATGTGTTTGGTTTTCAAAGTTAAGTAAAAGATAACTGGTTTTACCGGTTTTGTAATTCAAGGTGCAAATAGATTTCGAGTAAAAGTTTAAGGGCTAAAGATGGATTTACCCTAATAATTTAAATATTTACTTTTGATGGAGAAATGATATATATACTCGTATAGATAGTGCACGACTTGATGTTTAACCCAAGCTAATTAATTAGCAAACATTCGTCATACAGAAAAAGGAACAAAATTATGTGTTCGCGCCGAGGTCCCTGGCGCGTCCCAGCACGAACACACCAGTCGCCTGAAAGGTCTTAGCTCCAGTGTAGGTCGATTGGCTTTTTTGCGTGCTATTGGTTGGCTGCAGATAGAATCGGGAAGCTCTTCAATTGGCTGAGGAGCCGATGTGGACAAATGTCGATAGAGAATCGGCCACAGAGCCACATGGTGTACTCAGAAGATAGTAAGGCGCACAGGATCCCTCCGGATAGCTGAACAGTAGTTTATTGGCTGGAAAAACCGATGAAGGTACATGCGGACTAGGCAAGGAATATTATTAAAAAGGCATGGATTGCAAAAGCCGATACCGCTCCGGATATGACAGCACGAGGCCCATCGCCCACCGTGATAGCGCCATTAACACCGAACCTCGAAAATCGGACCTAACCGAGACAGTACGAGACCGAGGCTAGCGGCGATGATACGAAGGACGCTAGATTGGCTATGCTGAAGCAAAGATAGGAATGAACCCATCGGCTAGCTGAGCCGATGAGGGGACGCCTCTCTAAAGGCGGGTGCGTATCAGCTGGGAGATCGATACGCTCGGCGTTACGCGTCAAGAGACATCTCTAAAGGCTGATGCGTATCGACCGAGGGACCGATGCGCTGGGCGTGAAGCTCAGAGCATGGATAACTCATTGGCTAACACTCCGATGATACGCCGTGCAGAAAACTATAAGCTTGAAGCTCGATCTACCATCGACAGCTCCATAGGTCGAACCTAACTGATGTAGCACGAAATTGACGACGGCAGAGGGAGGTTAACAGGGCAATAGAGCCTGCACGGACGTAATGCGATATGTCTGATCGGCCTAAGAGGTCGAACCTAACCGATGCAGCTTTAAACAGAGCAGAACATATCGAGATAGTAGCGGGACTTACCCCTTCGCCGGAGATCAGACTCAACCGATGTAGCCTCGCGTCGAGAGCTAGAACCCGTTGATAAAACCTAGATTAACTAGGGTGGCGATGCGCCGAGATTGTATATTGATCAAGAGATATCTTACACATTTCCAGGGGGTCTATATTTATACCCTGGATTTACAGACAGAATCCGACGCGTTTATAACCATCGGACGTTATTTCCTAACAAGAACAAAGGAAAATACCTTAAAAAAATTAACTAACTAACTAAACCTTCCTAATAAGGTTACAATTTACAAAGATAAAATATCTTGTCGTAAAGTCCACGGCTCTTTCGCAAACTCGGTTTTATCTGAATAATCTTTTAATTTGGAACCGAGTCTTCCTTCGCTACAACCCGATCGGCTTCTTCACCATACAATCGAACCTTTTTTTACTCAAGCCGATCCTTTTTCTATCTTTCCTCAGGCTTCTCGGACCTGACCCCGATTGGATAATTTCCTATTTTCAAATCGATCCAATTTTCTAATAATTTGATCGGCTTCTCTACAGTTCCAATCGGTTTTGTCTCATGAACTGACTAGTATCTCCATCGGTTAATCCTGTTTACAGGCTGAATCAAATTCTGCATCGGACACCTCTCAGCCAATCGGCTTTAGCAACATTGGATCGTGTAGATTTTGACGTTAATATTATGAAACATTAATTCTCACTACAAATCTAAGAGTGCTCGTTATTGAATCGAAAGAGCACCTTAATAGTTATTAGCAATATACCCGTGTTACCGTTACGACGACATTTAGTAATGCAAATCAAAAGACTATATGTTATGACTTCTCTTCTCGCTCACAGCACAAGTTACATGCCACCGACAAACCTAACAGGCCATCTTCCATATTACCTGCTACAGAACCAACGAAAAAGAAGCAGGGTATACATATATGGTGGGCAAATGATACGGTGGAGTTATAGAAAGATTTCGAGCAATATCAGCAGTATATCGGAACTCGAAGCCCAACCATATGCTCAGAATTTCCGGCAGAGGACCACCCATAGCGTATGGCGTACCGTGGTTCGTCTTCGCTCCACTTTCGCCATCCTCACCAAGCTGCCGGTCCAATCCCACTGTAACATGTTCATCCACTACAGCACAACATTTCTCCAATCTTTGATTTTTGAAACAAATGTTGTTCTTGAACACATACGAAGTGGATGAGTATGAATGATTGCACTGGAAATGCGAACCGGGTGCTTGTCGTGATACAATGTGACCAGGTCAGGATGTTGCCAATACGATCAGAGGTCGACATTTGATTGCATATGATGGGCCCAAGAGAACACGTTTGACTGATCAAATGATCCTGGGCTCCTGGCCTAAAATGAAAGAAATTATCTGCATTAAAGAGGAGACATAATTCACACCGACTGATCCAAGTTTTCAACCAGCGGAGTTATGTTGCGAATTAGAACAATCCTGGTACTCACCGATTCTATAAAATTTTGTAATCCTCACTGATCATGTTCTAAACAAAAGGACTCTCTTTGAAATAAGAACAATTCTGCTACCCACATATTTTGTGGTTCAAGAGATTAACTTGCATCAAGCACACATGCGAGCACTGCAAATGAAGCATTACCCCCAACACCATTTGCTCTTTTGTTCTCCCTAATTGGCATTGGAACATAAAAGTCATAAGATCTTCATTCTTATTTATTAATCAGTACTAAAAAAAGTTAAAGGTTACAAATCCGCAAATCCCTGTTTTTAACTCTACACTGCAATATAATTCCCTGTGCAATCCTCATTGTCGATTAGTTCATATCGGAGTTTCACGTTTAAACCGACAGTTAACATTCAAAATAAAAAGCGTATCTGACTTCCTAGCTGCTCAAAAGAGACAACACACTCACATGAACTAATATTAAAATTCTGAAAAATGAGTAGTACTATATTATAGCTAGATGCTTCCCAGCCAATTATTCCTTTATTACTTGCTTAAAAAGAGAGGAGATCAATCCAGAAGTGATCTCCTCTAGTTGCCAAGCTGCAAACAAATATGAAGGAATACTGACATTACTTCAGAATGCACTCATTAACATCTGGAGAAAAACGATAGCTAAGCCAAAAACATTAAAATTTGCACTGTCCAACTGATTTTGTATATTCCGAAGTATATATCTTGGGAAACAAAATCACAGCTGCCATGTAGTACCATGTCCAATACTCATGTCTACATTCTTGAATGAGTGTACCAGAGAATAATAAAAAAATCAGAATTTGTTTTGAGCAAGGCAATTGCAGATATACTGAGAACAACTAATCAAATTCATAGTACCTTAATTATTGTGTTCACAAAAAATGACAGCAATCTTAGTGATAATGCTTCAGCTTCTTGCAATTTTTTCCTGCAATGACCAAGCCTTTCCATAATTATTCACATTATGAATCATTATAAAACATCTGATTTCTCTACACGTTGGTTTCCTAAATTCACAATTAATATGTGCATCAACAGGATTACGAAGCAAAGAATATAGACCACAGTTAAAAACTGACAAGATAACAACACCTATAAAAATGACATCTAGCCAACTCTAAACAGCATATATATGACCCAGCTGCCTAATATGAATGGAATTAGTAAATAATGTATCTTTGAATTTTTAATATAGCTTGAAACTTCATAAACCTGATTACACTTTTATTACGGGGACCATCTTGCTGCGAAATTAGACTAAAGCTTACTGAAAACTTATGTTCTTCTAGATCAAATTTATCGAGATTCCAGAAACAATTGGATTGTCCTAACCTGTACATGTACCGATGTACATCAGGATTTCATTATCAAGCACCAAGCACCAAGTACGAATCTTTAATTTGTACATCTACTTGTAATTGACATAGATGGAGTATTGTCATCTTAAATATTAGCAAAGTTTATCATATTTTAAAATCAACAGTATAATTTAGGTACGTGTATATTTTAAACAAGTTTTGTTTCTTAGAAGCATGATTGCGTCAGCTAGAAGAGCAATTTGGTGTCATTACCTGTTCTTGCAGAAAAATCTGGTGTGGAGATTTCAACGGCGTTGTCCATTGCAGTAGGCCGAGGCGTGAAAATCAGTAAACGCCTGCATAAATACAGTAGCACGGTTTGAAAAGAAATATGGATCGATCGCTGGCAATATATGTCAGGCAAGATAATATTTTGTAGGATGGAATGCAGGCTCAATCAAATGTTAGTACTTCCGAAATCACACCTGCTTCTGAAATCAAGAGCTAAAAAAAAAACCCATTGGGGCAACAATATTTATGCACAAGTTAGCTGCCATAAAGGATTACAGGACATTATAATTAACAAAATAAGTTGCAGGAATAAATGTATTCTGAGAGAAAAAAAAACTTAAGATTTGTTGCTAGGAATTTTACCGAGCACCTAGAAGGCATCTGTTAAAGAGAGAAAATTTACCACTGTCACCCCAATCATTTCTTCTCCTTACCCTATATGCCCAGGAGCCGATCAGTCGAACAGAGCAAATTAAAGAGAAAAAAGAAGACATTAGGCAGCCTACCTGAATGTTGGTGGTGTTTTGAACAGTGACTACAGAGGAGCACTAAGCTGCCAGCGTGGCGCGGGACATGATGTGAGCCTTATGTCGCCACCGCCACTGCCGCCGGAGTCGAAGCCAGCACATGTGGCTACGGCATCTCGCGCGCCAATGCATCAAGTGAAACTGACGGTTGAACTTGGACTTGGACATGCATCACAGATATACATCATAGTTGAGAAATATGCACTCTTACCTAGCTATGCACTTGGAGTTGAAACTGATTGTTGTTCATGGCATTCCAATATCCACATAGTAGTGGATGCCTCTCGCTGTGGCAGGCTGCACCGGGCTGTGGCGGAGGCCGCGCCGGGAGCGCGACAGAGAAGACGCCCGGGCTGTGGCGGAGGCAATGGGGCAGTGGAGGGGGCGATGGAGGCACACGGGTGGTCAGGCGACGATCATGGCAGAGGATGGGAGCAAGGCGGAGGACACCAGGCGGCAGTCTGAGATCTACATGCGATGGCGAGGAGAACGGGGACGGCTACCGGTGGAGGAAGACGATCGAGCGCGCTTTCGGGAAGGGAAAGGAGGGATGGGATTATGGGAAAGGGGTCATGCGATCCGGGGGCGATTGAGCGTGATTTCGGGAAGGGGGAGGGGAAGGAGATCGGGGGCGAGGCGAGGTTTAGGGCGATCGGGCGTGTGATTTCGAATCACGAGAGGGGGTGGGCAACCGGATGGGATGATCTGCGACGTTAGATTTAACTTGTGTGATATAGACCATTGGATTTGAGGACCGAGAAGCGTACAAGTGAGGATTTGATGTTGGTGTACTACAGTGTAGATAGATAGATACGGTGTAGTCAATAAAATGTTAGAATTAATTATTGCACCAGCCTCTAAATGAGGCTGAATTATTTTTGGTTCACAATAAGTGTACGGGTAAGACTGTACGTACGTACTGATCAGTATCGATTTATTTCATGTAGTCGATCGTATATTTGTATGTTGCTTGGCCGTAGAAGACGAGTGATCGATCGATTTATGAGGCAAAGCCGGCGGCGACACGACAACCACCATTGCGGTGGAACCTGGAGACGGCGCAGTCCGGCGAGAAGAGGCCCGACGACCGGTACTTGGTCGCGCCGCCCATGATGGGCATCTTTGCCGTGATGTCGAGCCCGTTGACGTAGCTGGGGCCGTAGGTCTGGCCGCTCACTCCGTCGACGTCGTCGGTGAGGGAGTGGAACTTGTAGCTGAGGTCGAGGTGCACCAGGCTTTCCTTGCCGGTCTTGCCGTAGTGGTGGATCCGGGAGTCCTCGTCGGTGACGGGCACGGCGTTGGCGGAGATGGTGAAGACGCCGTCGAGCTCCACGGTGATGGCGTTGACGGTGCCGGTGCGGTAGACGGAGAGGCCGGGCAGGGCCTTGGACACCCACCGGGCGTCCATGGCGTCCACGTTGACGGGCTCGCCGTCGAGGGCGATCTGGATGTGGTCCTCCTTGTCGTCCCACTCGGCGACCTTCCGCGCCCAGATGTAGAGGCGGTGGTTGTCGCCGAAGCTGACGCCGAGGGCCTGGATCCATCTCATGCATTGCCTCTAACTGATTAATTAATAGAGTTGACGATAACTGGTGTGGATGTACATGGGGAAGAGCATGTACATCACTTCAGCCCAATTCTATTTGATCTCCTAGGTGCTCTACGTCAGTCCAAGCAATCTCTAGCAAGGGCTTTAAACAAAACCCAAACGATTTTTTGGAGGTTGAGAAAAAAAAACTCATAGCCTGCTAGAGGCTCAACACAGCTCCTACTCCTGAAGGCTGTAGATCATAGCCCCCTATATCACACTTGTGGTGGTGGGAGAACATTTCCCCTTTATAACCCACTACCTCTTCTCCCCCACCTAAACATCACAGTTTTGTCAGCCCTCCTCTTGCCATGTCTGCGTTGGCCACCGTCCACCACTCCGATGTTGTACACTGTTTTGTTGGGTGAAACTGCCCATAGCCATGTGTTTCATGGGCTGCTTGCTTTTATGAGCTTCTCCACCCCTTATGTGCACCTTCTAGCACCATGCGCCACCTCTAAAAGTTCTCACCAAGCTCCACCACCCCTCCTGTGTGCCTCTTGACACCACACCTCTAGAAGTTCTCCCTAAGCTCCTCTTCTCGAACTCTAGCCGTTGCCTTCTGCATCATCCCCTATGTCTCCCGTGCTTCCTACAGTCCCCCACATTGTAGGTTGAGGCCTATAATTCTAACTCAACCACCTATCATCTTTGACTGCCTTCTAGTGACTCTTCATCTCCACCGCCACTATCTCATCCACCTCACATTACTTAGAAAAATGAGCTTTGATTTATCCTTAAAAATTAAATATACTGACTAGATTAAAAACTCGTATTAAAAATCTTTTAGTACTAGTTCTAAAGACTTAAATCTCTATAATCAACTTTCGTACCAGCTGTTAATATCAACCAATACTAAAACCTATATGTTAGTATCAATTTGTAACACCAATCGGTACTAAGATGAAAGTTCTTTGGTTCGAATCCCACACCCAACTTAATATGTACCTTTAGCACTGGTTTTAGAAACTGGTACTAAAAATCAAGATATTTAGTCTCAGTTTATTGGTCTTGGTCTTCAAAACTAAATGGGTTTGAAATCAATATTAAAGAGATTCTCTAGTGTCATAACATTTATTCCTAGGATATGTCATTTTCATGTTTAAAAATTTAAATTTAAATTTAGATTGTGGTGTTTGAAATTATGAATTTAAATATAGTTGACTCCTATATATAATGGTCTGGAAATGGAGTAAACCTTTCGTATATGTGAAAACAGAAGAGAAAAAATGTGCTACTGATTGAGTTGCAGCCATTAATTAGGTATCAGAAAATGAAGGCTATTTTTGCAGCCATTAATAGAGCACAGTCAGCAAGCTAAAATTCTAGTTGAGGAAGAGAGCACAGCCGGCAACTATACAAGCGCCGAGCTACAGTATGCATGCAATGCAAATCACACGAATCAATGCGATGGAAATGCTTTTTTGTGGGCCTCCTGTGATCTCTCATCTCATGCGAGAGGGATGGGGAGAAGCAAATCCAATTAAAAATATAAAACATTACTTGCTTAGGAAAGTGTGCGTAGCAGCTAGCTATTGTATGTATCGGTCGTTGCTGATGGGTACACTTTCATAGCTACAATCATTTTCTTATATACGTGAAGAGAAAAAAATAATAAGTGTGAACTTTTATGTAAGAACTATTTTTACACTTACTTTAAAATAAATATATTAAATAAATAAATAAGAGAAATAGATAGTGATAAAAAATAAAAGCAACCTTAGATGAAGTAATATAGGAGTAATTTCTATAAACCCCATAAGTGGTAGATATATAGAGAAGATGAAAAGTAAAGGAGAAAGAGAAAGAGTTAATTGGATAAACAATAGTTGAAAATTAGTGTATTAGAGCTAATATAGAGCTGTATATGTCACATCTTATTTAAAGAGTTGTTTACATGCACAAAATTAAATGTAGCATCATCATCTACTATTAAACTTGTTCTAAGCTTCTATATAATACCTCCAAAAGTGCCATGTAGGATTGAGTGATGAGGTGAAGGAGAGAAGTGGAAAGAGAGAGGGCGAGAGTATAATAAGTAAGGTAAGCCGACTCTAAAAATTATCACATTAGATTTGTGTTTAGGTGGAGAAAAAAAGTTGATGAGAGAAGAAAAATGTGCTATAGATTTATAGCCGGTTATAGCACAAATTTCAAGACATTATTTGTATCATAGATGGACTATATATTAATTGTATAGTATATATATATATATATTTATATGTAACTATTGTATGGATAGTCTATTAGATTAGATGTAGATAACATATTAATTTTTTTTGAGCTAGTAGTTGGCTATACTATTAGTTTAATATGTAAGGGCAACCTCTATATAAATTCTAAGAAAACTATAAAGATTAGTGTAAGAGTAAACAAAGTTTAGATATTAGAGGTGATATATCGTATGTATATATTGCCTCTAATTAATGAGGAGATAATATGGATAAAATCAGAGATGATAGCCACCTCTAATATAAAACTTGGTTGAGTTAAACAATTGTACATGATATCTCTTAATTGATGAGGAGATGATATAGATAAGATTAGAGGTACTAGAAAGCTCTATTATAAAAATTGTTCTAACTCTACTCTTAAAATTGCTCTAAAATAGTGGACTATAAGAGTCTACAATAGTACTACTAGCTAAGGCACCATTTGAGAGGAGATGATAGGGTGAAAAGACTTTTTTATTAGCACGCTTTTTAAATTATTAAATGATGTGTTTTTTAAAAAATTATATAGAAAAGTTGCTTTAAAAAATATATTAATTTATTTTTAAATTTAAAATAATTAATATTTAATAAATAATATGCTAATGATTTATCTCATTTTGCGATACTTGTTCTTTTCCCCTCACCCTAAGTAGTTGACTTTAGCATTTGAAACAACTTTTCATATTTTTTCCCATATACACCACCAAAAGCGATGTTAAGACAAGAGTTTTATAATGCTATGGATCAATGTATTAACTACTACTCCGGTTATAAATATTTGATTATTAGAATAAAATTTCATCAAACTTTTATAATTTGAGCCATCAATAATTTCTTAAAAACCTAATTTAGAAACAATAATTATCACAATATCATAAACTAAATAGATTTTATAATTTTTTAATATAAAATTAATGATACAAAATTTAAAAAGTTGACTAAATTTTGTTATAAAATGAAAGTATGTATGATAGGGTCTGCATGCATCTGAAACTATTGGCTAGTGGCTATTTTCTCATATATTATGAGCACATTTTTCAAGAATAATTTAAAAAAAACTATATAAAAGTTTATTTTTAAAAACTAAATAAATTTATTTTAAGATTATAATAGTTAATACCTAATTAATTACACTATAATAACTTATCTCATTCATTTTATTTTATGTGCCACGAAAAATTTCAGCCAAACCACCGTGTGCGGAAAGTTGCCTTAATTGGAGGTCAAAGTATAGCGGAGGTGGCGTACAGTTGGCGGGTCAAGTGGCTTCGTTGCGAAGTGGCGTAGCCGCGTAGAGAGAGAAAATAACAGTATACGCATGTACGGTAAGCTTGCTATAATCAAGCTAGCTAGCAAAGCTAATAAGGTCGTCGTTGTCCTTGAGTTTACAATCCACGTACTGCATTTTCTTTTAAGAGTGGCCAATGTGTTGGGATGGAAAAAAACATTTCCAAGTTAATAACATTCAAAATAGTACTGCATCTTTCTTTCTCAAGAAAATATATGATTAATAAAAAAACAAAATACATTTATGTGATACAATTTGATAATTTTCAAAAATATAAAATTTATTATTGTAGCAAGCCTACACGGAAGCATTAGACAGCTATTGTTTACAAACGACAATTTATGCCTCAAGCATGTACCAAAAAATATTTTTACATTTGGAGTATTGAGAGCAATAAAATGTCAACATGCCACTTAGATTGGCAGCAAGATATTGTACCTTTTCTTCCCAAATGTACTGACATTTCAATATTGTTTTGTTTCTTATTAGCATGAGGTAGATGTTGAAAATATAAATATATATTTAATTTATTTTGTAAATAAATTATGATAATATAAAGATTAACTTAGCATAATAATATTATACGAGTATATTCTTACACATGTATAAAGCAACACTACCATAAACATAGATCGAACATACTTCTATTCCAAATCAGACAAACAGGACTTACCATATGAATGATGTGTCGTACTTAGATGATAATAACGATACCAAGTGTCTAGAGGAATGTGAGCCCTAGTAGCCAAACTGCGAGTAGTTACATTGTCTAAAAACCTTATTCTCGTCTCCCAGCGCAAGATGTCACATATGATGTTTCTAAAGACATACTCTCCTGATCACCAGTGCATATCGGTGGGTAACGTGCGATGGCTTGATAGAGGAGGTGACAAATCTTAGATTGTTTTTCTCTTGATGTAGAAGTGGCAACTTGATATTTATAAGATATCAAGACGTATGATAATAACATCTGCATGATCTCTAACTCCTAACTGAACTGAATAATCATGCCTAACTCCACACGTATCATACAATAGTGAATTTAAAAAAACACACTAGATAATCCAATAATATTTGCAACAAAATAAAATTATAAAAGAAAAGTAGCGCATGCCGTGTGGGTCGCCTCCTACCGTGCCTGGTGAGACGAGGGCGCACGCATGTGTGTTTGTCTGACACTTTTTAAGAAGAATTTTCTTTTCTAGAACTAATATGGACCAAAGCTCGTATACATGTCTCATGTATGTTTGTAATTTTCGTATATAACAATTTCAACTGTAGAGAGAAAAAATGGCTAATACAAGTTTATCCCAGACAACGCTGCCCCCTGTTGTTGATCTCGTCTTGTACCTTCTACGTACTACTCGTCACCACCCAGGCCGCCGCCTCTCCGATGCACCAGGCGACCACGCACTATCGTTCAGGTTTCTCGCCCAAGAACACCCCTGTTCTAGATCAGGGCAATGTGGCCGATCCACGTTGAACTGGTTCTTTCTTTCTCGGTCTACTTTGATGAAACTAGTATTAATTGACAATGTCTAGCTGGCTGGCTTTTACTACTTATTGTTCATGTTTCAGATGTGATTGGTTAGGTAAATTTAATCCTCTTTATGCTGCTCATGGCTTATGTGAGAAATTGTTGCTGATAAATTTTGTTCGCGTCTCGTTTTAGATTGGAAGCTTTGCCTACACGTGTTCATATCCACTATTCGATTTAATTATGATGTGCATTGCGTACACTTCATTTGTTTCTTCTTCATCGCCATTTGTTGATCATCTAGTTTATTTTCATCATTTTTTTTCAGCAAGTCTTCGAAACTGTGTGCTCGTTGGTCATGTTTCGGATGCTGCCAAAAGACTTACATGTCAAGAAGAAGAAGTGATGAACGAATGGTGAAAATAGAAACAGGGACATCCCGGGTAGCGACATCGCTCCTCCTAGGGATGACAAAAGCAGAAGCACGAGCGGTGGCTGGAGATCACACTCTCTGATACTATGAAAGCCTGTACGGAAGAGAAGAGCTACATGATTCGATAGTATTAAGCCTTAACTCATATATAAATAGTATAATGGATAGATATAAAGAAGGACTTGATACACATCAATTCTATCCCAATATTTCTCCAACTATGATATCATGTCCTCTGAAAGTACACATGAAAAAAGGTTAATTTTGGTTGGTCCTCTGAATATTTAGAAGACCCGACAAAATCAATCGTATCAATTTTGTTCTAAGTATAGCCGGAATAATGGCCGGTATCCACCACCTAAAACAGTACGCCGACATACCATTTTGGTCAAAGTACTAGTCATTGATAGTTGGTAAAATTCTGGCCGATATTTACCGAAATTGACGTACCACTTGTCTCGATACAAGCATGAGTGATCCTTTCATTGAATTTGACTTAGTCGGTTCTTAAATTATGTTTAAATATAAACTCATTTATCCATGCCATAGTTTCTCTCATTACTACAATTTTTAAATATAATTACAAGTAAAATTTTGACAAAATAGTTTATAATATCATATTTGTATTGTTTTATTAAAAACTAAAACTGTACACCAATATTGCCAGTGTCGATATGATTTATTTCAAAGAGCCAAATTGAAATAGTCTCTAGAATGAAATTGATAATATTAGATGGTTGTCAGTCTAGTAAAAAACACATATGAAATTGCTAAACAATCCATACCGGTATATGAAATTGATAAAAAAAACACTGGTAATACTGGTACATGAAATTGACTTCATCATTAAGTGAGGTAGACCAAAGTACTTTTCTCAATATTAATCTTTACTAAATAAATATTTGTATTCTAGGATAGAGAGAATATATGGTAAGTGTTGTGGAAGTAGGGTACTATTTTTGAGCACCGGGGATGAATGTGGGCTAGGCTTGTACTGACCCACTGTCCCTTCCCTTAACCCCAAGTGTTCGACCAGGCCCAACGTGCAAGTAGAAATGCTTCGGCCTCTTAGCGAAGTCAAGCCCACTCCAATGGACAATAGTAGCACCGGCCGTGGCAATAATCACAGCGCCGGCCAGTCACCTGCCTCCCCTGTCCCCAAGCAACCACGGCGACGCAAGCAGCAGTCCGTCGGGCACCGCAGCAGCAGCAGCTCTCATATTTTTTCACTTCAAACTGGCTCTCCGCACGCTCGGCGACAAGCGCCAGCACCCATCACGCCGCCCGCGATCCTTTCCACTTTACTACTACCGCCTCGCTTTTCCTTTCTCTCCAATCGCTTCCACCTCCTCACCTCCCTTTGCAATTGTCTAAAGCGAGCCGCACTAGTGCTCCTGCCACTCTCTCTCCTTCTCCACCTCCTCACTCTGTCTGTCCATGGAGGCCTCAAGAATGCCAAGAAGCGCCTAAAGGTCCTTCCTTTCAGCTCCGAGCGCAATGGCGGCGGCCAACTCCGGCGCCGTGGTGCGCTTGGTGGCGTTCTTGGCGGTGGTGGTGGTGCTGCTGTGCGCGCCGCGAAAGGGGGTGGCGCTGGTGGCGGACGCGGCGGTGGGGGTGAACTGGGGAACCGTGTCGGCGCACCGCATGCCGGCGCCCGTCGTGGTGGAGCTCATGCGCGCTAATCGGATCGGCAGGGTTAAGCTCTTTGACGCCGACCCGGCCGCCCTGCGCGCGCTCATGGGCAGCGGCCTGCAGGTCATGGTGGGCATCACCAACGAGATACTCCAGGGCATCGCCACCTCCCCCACCGCCGCCGACGCCTGGGTCTCACAGAACGTGTCGCGCTACGTCGGCCGCGGCGGCGCCGACATACGGTGAGTCCCGGCGCTCCCGCTTGGAAAAAAGGTTCCTTTTTTCTTGGATTCTGCCGCTGCGGTGGATGAACTCTGCCTCCCTGAATAGCTAGTATTTACTGGCAGGATTGTTGGATTCTTCCTGACATTGTGTTTGTGTTATTGCCTATTTGATGTGAGATTGCTTTCTACTGACTCGGAACAGTGATAAATACCTCTAATCGTTTCTTTTTAGGAAGATCACTGTTCATTCTCTTCTCTTACGTTGATCTGAGTTATTTTATATTAAAATAAGGTTTATTTCTTTTATTGATGACTGGAAGTTTGTCAGGGCATGCTAGCACCATTCTATGGTAGTGTTTGTTTGCTGTATCAAGTTGAATTTAGTTAGCGCACTTCAGACCAGATTGCCTTTTATGGACAATCACGCCAGTAGCCCAGTACTTATCTGTGCTGGACATGGACCACATAATTGGATTGTTATTTATGATGAAGTTGACTGACCGGACCTTGTGACTCTGTTGTACATACGTTTGTATTTTTGGTTTCAGTTTAATGGTTGAACTGAAAATTCTCTGTGCAACAGATGTCCTTGCCATTATATAGGTTATGAAGTTACCTGCATTTTCAATTTATTTTCAGGCACATAAAAGAAGACACAAGTTTTTGCAAAACTTAAAATGCTGAAGTTATTAGTTTTTGTTCTTCCCCGTAAAAATAGAAAAAAAAAAGATAGACATCCTAGTGTTAGTATAATATAATTATAGTAGATTTTTATAGATATAGTATGTTTTTCTAATTGTGTAGTATTTATTATAACTGTGTGATTAGCTTTTATATTACCTCGGTGTCTATATATATACCTGTACACGATGTAAAATTTAATAAATCATTCCAATCATCTCACACACATACTTTTCAGATATCACTTGGCAAACAAAGCTCCGTCAAAAATTTGAACAATCTTTGAAATACTGTATCGCATGCTAAAACGGGTTGTCTATCCACCAACACTCGTTTTTCTAAACAAGTACTACTTTGACGTTTTTTTGGCAACTTTTTAGAACATTTCAATACATATCAGGATTCCTCAAGCCTTAAAATGTGATTATTGTTCTTGCAAAGCATGGTAAAATGGAGTTTCCGGTATCTCTTGTTATCTTCTCTATTTCGGTCACTGATGCAACATGTTAGATATCAGAATATATGTAGCTATGAATTTGGTGTTGAACTTTCTACTGCTTCGGGATGTCCAATTCAGCCTTTTCATGCTTCGTTTGTGGATTTTCTCCAAGCAATCCAATGGATGTCAGTGGCTGTATAATCCACTGTTCCTCTCTCTGGTAGAGTATACTTATGGAGCAGAACTCCAACATAGCTTTTGATCTTGAATGGCCCAGCGCATTATTTGTTATTTTTATGTCATACTGTATTAGTGTTAACATGCTACCCACACAAAAAGGTGTTGGCAATCAGAACAGGAAAATGGAAAAAGAAAGATTGTGGGCAGCAAACATTCTTTCCATGTCAAGAGAAGGAAAATGAGATTAAAAAAAGTTGTAAGGCATGCCTTTTCCTGCGGACCATAGCCATGATAACAATCTAGCAAAAGCTTACACCCATACAGACGTAAAATTCAGTCACATAAATGTGCTGGTCTACAAAAACATTTTGGTGCAAACATCACTGCAAGCTGGTGAGAGGAAAGCAAACGCATTCCAAATGCTAAATATTAAGCAAGGAAAGGGGACAAAAATATGTATCCGATGGTATGGTTCTTAGCATCATGCTTACTCTCAATAGCTGGTAAGGGCTTACCATATCATCACTTGTTGTGACTTGTCGCTCCCTACTCCAGCCCAAATTCCTGAATTGGGCTGTTGCTGACTCAAGCTTATACATTATACTGCTATATGCATTTGGCATGATTAATCTTCTACTATGTTTATTGTTTATGGTACCATATGTGACACTACATAAATTTGTCATGGCTAAGTCTTCTACTGTTTATGCCTGTTGTTTTCTGTGGAGAAGCTTGCATGTGTTTTCTATCCAATTTTACAACACATATCAGTTGGCTGCATTTGTTGAAACAATTTCTTTTGTAGTTACCAAGAGGGGATGCACCATTGTATTGAATATGCAAACTATTGAATAGATATTGTTTCTCTATTTCATGAAAGTGTTAACAGGAGTAACAAAATTGGTTACCTCCAGGCCCCGGCAACTATCAAATAATTTTATTAATTGCTATTGGTGCAATCATGGAATGCAATTTTAGTTTCATGGAATGTACTTTTAGTTTTGATTTAAGGTCAGCCTGATAGGACTGTGAACCATTGAGGGCAAAGCAATAAATAATTCGTTCCTGTTACTAATTACGGTGTGAATTAAACTATTGTATTCTAGAGAACGCTATATTTCAGACTATTTGCGGTGAAGTTAATATATGTGCTTAACTTTTTGTTTTTTACTCCTATAACTGTTCCAATGGAATGTCTGTCCGGTCTGTTTTTTATTGCTTTATAATTTTTTTCCTTTTTTTTTTCTGAAAGCTGTATATTGTTTGCTATCCTCATCTGCAAAATTCGTTTATGACTTTACTTTTATTTTTTTTGCTGATACTTGTCCTTAATTTTAGCAGATACATAGCTGTGGGAAATGAACCATTCTTGACAAGTTATCAAGGGAAATTCCAGTCATTTGTTCTTCCAGCAATGACAAATATTCAACAATCGTTGGTGAGAGCTAATCTTGCAAGGTACATCAAACTAGTTGTCCCATGCAATGCTGATGCGTATCAGAGTGCATCTGTTCCATCACAAGGAGTTTTCAGACCTGATCTGACCCAGATTATTACCCAGCTCGCTGCTTTTCTCAGTTCAAGTGGTGCTCCTTTCGTGGTCAATATCTACCCATTCCTCAGCCTTTACCAGAGCTCTGAGTTCCCACAAGATTATGCCTTCTTTGATGGATCTAGTCACCCAGTTGTGGATGGGTCGAATGTCTACTACAACGCTTTCGATGGCAATTTTGACACATTAGTTTCTGCTTTGAGCAAGATTGGCTATGGGCAGCTACCAATTGCAATTGGCGAGGTCGGTTGGCCAACTGAAGGGGCTCCAAGTGCAAACCTGACCGCAGCAAGGGCGTTCACCCAAGGCCTGATCAGCCATGTTTTAAGCAACAAAGGAACTCCTCTACGTCCAGGGGTGCCTCCAGTGGACGTTTACCTTTTCAGCCTTCTTGATGAAGAGCAGAAGAGCATATTGCCTGGCAATTTCGAGCGACACTGGGGACTTTTCTCCTTTGATGGACAAGCCAAGTACCTGCTGAATCTTGGATTGGGCAGTCCAGTTCTCAAAAATGCGAGAGATGTGCCTTATCTTCCGCCACGATGGTGTATCGCAAACCCTGGTCAAAATCTTAACAATGTCGAGAATCACCTAAAGCTTGCTTGTACTATGGCTGATTGCACCACCCTCTACTATGGTGGTTCATGCAATGATATTGGGGAGAAAGGAAACATCTCATATGCTTTCAACAGTTACTATCAGCTGCGAAAACAGGATGCTCAGAGCTGTGATTTTGATGGACTTGGGATGATCACTTACCTTGACCCATCCATTGGTGACTGCCGCTTTCTTGTTGGTATAGATGACAGTAGAACATCTGCAATCTATTCTTCAGGTGGCTGTTCTCGGATGCGCTTTGGTTTGTGGATTTTGGCATTCTTGGTAATTGGGTGCCTTCAGATTGGGGTTTATATGTGATTTTGGTTGTCAAGACTTGAAACAGCTCCCTTGGGCACAATTCCCATGTCCTTGTGAAGTAGCTTCTTCCATTGGTGGTTTCTAGATGTAGGAAAGGGGGGACACTACTAGATGTATATGATCACTAGCTTGTTCTTGAGATTGTGTTGTCCAATTCTGCTATTCGATCTCTTCATTCTAAGATGGTTAAAAGCTTCTCTCTGTACTGAAATGAAGATGGTAAAGGTTGTTGTAGCTTGATTCTACCATTCTTTGGTACTACCAGCTTTGTAGGGGTATATGAGGCTATGGTAGTATTGTGGTCTTAAGATACTTCATGAAGGAAGACAACCATCATCCTAGCTCTACCGCTGAAATGCATACTAGTGGAACTGCTAAAAAACTTTCGTTTGACTTTGTCTAGCATCAACCTAACATTTTGAGGTCTCAATATATGTACGCAAGGCTGTCCATTTCCATTTAGTGATAAAATAAAAAAAATCTACCTTCATTTTTAATTTCCATTCGAGCTGAAAATATATAAAAAAACAGTACTGCATACTAACATGACTACAGTAATGTGGTGACTGATCTTCTGGCCACCGAGCTAGAGAGATGAGCGATGGTTTAGTCCACCCACACCTACACGCTTCTAACGATGTAGAATGAGTCTCTAAGGCTCATACATACGTTTCTCTCCTAAGTGTGACGGTTGGACACGCCGTTTCCCTCCAAAAAAATCGCCCCTGATCTCCTCAATGCATGTATAAAGAAAAAGCTGCTTGTTTTGTTGTTGACGACCGACGTATGAGTTAGCCACTCTAAACCTTAAGCTTATCAATCTTAAGATGAGTTGGAGGAGACCTAAGGACGAATTCCATCGCCAACTACTACAGGTAACAACTTTACAGTCGCCACCATCAGTACAGTGATCTCTCTCGCCGGCGTCTTGCTATTGCTGCAACCACTCGTTCTACTAGCCTAAGCTACATCAAGTGACTCTATGACATCATCCGGTAAGTACTATCATCGAATTTTGCATAAGTAAATTGGTGATGATAGATGGTCTAAGATTACGCTCCTAAGAATTAGCTCCAACATAATACAGTCTCATAAGAATTAGCTCCAACATAATGCACATGCAATCCATGTTGGCAATAAATAAATCATTGAAACAGGGAAGAAATTAAATCTCGTTTCTGTTTCCATACATAATGAAAATTAAAAAAAAATTCAGAAATTCACTAAGTACAACCAAAGCAAATCCGCGCACCTCTGAATTATGTATTTGTCAGTTAATTCAGTTCATAGGTTTCTGCCCTGCTGCGCGCCGCCGCTGTGGAAACAGGACAAAGTGCTCGTGTCACCTGTTTGTCCTAGTGGGCACTGTATGTCACATTCTGGAACTGTATTTGGTAAGGGCAATACTTTGGTCAGATATCTGAACCTAAAACCAGCAGTGCATATCTGAAACTTCTTACCTGAGTAGCAGCAAGCACATTATAGGCCCATCAGAGTTCTCCTGTAGAGCCATATACAAGTTTAGAATGAGTTCAGGGACAATGGCAGGTCCGCAATGAGTTCAGTCGCACGGGGCCTCGACGATATCTTTGAATTCGTACACAGCTTCAAAATTCCTTAAGGTCACTAATGAATTTGAATCAAACATGCACTTTGGGCCTCTCATATTAATTTGGGGTCATTAACTGGTTCCCAAATTGATGGCTCGGACAATTTATGGTTTGGGTAGTATACGGTCTCCAACATTATTCTTTAACATTAATTTCTACTATAATATATTATTAATAGCTATTAAATTAACATCATATAAAAATATTTTCTAACAATAAGCTTAACTATTAGTTAAAATTTTAAATGTTGGCTTTGAGAAAAACAAGGACGTGTTATATTTTGAAACAGAGGGGATACAATCCTTGAAGTATTTATAGATTTTTTCTTTTTCCCTTTTCTATTCAATTTTGAATTCAAATGAATTTCATCAATATTTAAGTAGGTTGGTTTTGTCGGTGTCCGTCTGTAAGCTCAGTTACACACGTAACCGCCGCCTCAGCAGTCAGCACTGTCAAAGTTCTTCTCCTTTCTCCCACGGATCCAATACTTCCAGGGAAGCTGCGAGATAGACCGACCTTGCCGCACTCGAACTTTGGAGTCTTCCAAAGAAAAAGGAAAAAAAGAGGATAAACTTAGCATTTGACAAGTGTTTGTAGCTGTGATTGATCATGTGTCATCTCCTTCCTTGAGAAGCTCAGGAAAAAGGTGGTATCTGGAGATGGTATGTTTTGATTATAACTTCGGTGTTGGAATAGTGAGTGAGTTGGATTATCTATGCATACGAGTTGAATTGTGCAGTTTTCTTAATCAGTGACGTGCCACTACGTCTATTTTAGATTGGACAACTTAAAATAAATATAAATAACGTGGTGATTACAAAATTAGGTGTATTTAGGTGAGTTACTATAGGATATTTTTGAAAAAATAGAGGATAGGATGTTAGAGATTTATACGTAGAAAATATAGAGAGTTTTTTATGTAATTTTTGTAAGTGCGATTTTGAAAATAAAGATATAGTTTGTGAAAAAATTGTGCGGGAATTATTTTCTCTTTTTTATATACCTAATTTCGGTCAACCTTCTGTTGAGTTATTTTATTTTGTTGATATATTGAGATTTAAAAGTTCGATTGAGGTAATTGTAGTTGGGTTTGTTTGTAAATTTTATCTAGTTTATTTTACAAAATTTTCAAGTCAATTAGAGTTATGGATCTACGGCTATAATCTATTTAGTAATAACTAGTGTTCTATCTAGTTTGAAAAAAACACAGTTTTTCATGTTTTATAATTAAAGAAATTGTTAAAAAAATTTATTTAGCAAGTGTTCATCCCACTAACTACTTTCTTAAAGAATCAATCCTACAAGTAAGGTTATTTTTTTTCTAATTGATCTTAACCGGTAATTAGAAAAATATGTCGACGAATATATATTCCACAATTTTCATTGATTTTCAATATTGGATCACCAAGATGGAAGCATATATTTAAGCTGAAGGCTTTGCTATATGATAGTAGACCTATAAGCCATATTAAGTTCCTAAAATGATAGCGATGAATGTCACATGTGGAGGATAACAACAAAGTGAGGAGTTCGATTATTGAAGGGCTAGGAAGAAACAACTTTGATATCTCAAATCAGGTTATGAGATATACAAAACAATTTGTGATTACAATAAAGGATCAAATATGGTAAAAGAGGTATGTGAGGATATGTGTAAAAAGGAATACATGTGTTTTGAGATGAAACCTGATGAATCTCTTGTTGATTTCTTTGCTTGTTTTAATAAGATTTTGAGCAACATGCATTCTGTTAATGTTATATATTCTAAGGCAGAAAAATTTTGTCAATTGTTAGGAGCATTAGATATGTCTATATGGAAGATGAATATAACATCAATTAGAGAATCCACTAACATAAGTATAGTTACTTTAGATGTGTTTTATTTTAAATTAAAAACTCAGATGTTTTTGCTAAAAAAATATTGCTAATAAATCAATAGCTTTAGCTTCCTAATAACTTTATTGGTGGTAATTCTTTAGTTAGCTTTACTTTGTCTAACCAATAAACAACTAGAACAACTACTTGAAGATGATTTGTCACTCCTCTCCACATGCTTCAAAAGTGCTTAGTAGAATATTTGATCTAGAAAGAGAATAAATAGTGGAGAATCTCAAAGATGTTTGAATGTGGTTTACTTAATCATATTCATCTTAAATGTTTAAAATTTTTAGTAAAAATTTCTAGAAATGAAGATGAGTAAGAAGATGAAGAAAAGAGTGACAAGAACCGAGTATTAAAAAGTACCAACAAGAAGAGGTATTTAAATAAGAAGGTAGTGCACTATGTTCATGTTCTTTTTGCTCTAAGATAGGTAAATCTAAGCGATGTGGACTTTGAGAGACATAACAATGCTACTCTTAAAGGCAAGAACCAATAATGACATCGACAGCAATGACGACAATGAGGTAAAACTTTTGTATGATGATTTTGTTTGTGTTGTTGAAAAACTTGATACTTTATATTAGAAAACAAAGATAAAAATATTAAGAAACAGGATACTTTGGTTAAACAATTAAATGCTGAAATTACAAGACTTAAAACATTGATTCCAATAATTGATTATTACAAATCATGTAACTTAGTTTGTGCTGAATTTACTTCTCTAAGAGATATGACTGCTTCTACTTTGAAATAACTTAATCTTAAAAAAGAGAAAATTAATAAGCATTTTGTGCTGTTGCAAAATCTGATTATTATGATAATTGTAATTCTTTTAACTTGAAGTTAAAAGATGATGATATTAAAATTGCTTAACTAAAAGATGATCTTGCTACTCATAATGTTCTTTTATATTCTAATTATAAAAATAAAGATAAATTTCAGTATGTTTCTTGTAAAATTGTGTCACTCTTTTAAATCGTATTGATTACTTATGAGAAAAAAATGAGAACTAAAAATATAAATTAAAATTTAAATCAAAACACTAGTTCTCAAATGTTTAAAATAGGTTTAGGTTTTGATCCTTATGATTATTCTAAGACTCATGCTTTTAACTATTGTTAAATTTCTTGGTAGTGATATAATTAAGATTGCTAATGAACCTAAAATAATAATCTTTAGATCTAGTGGTGTTATGTCATCTCCTAGCACAATTAGTACAAGTATTGTTTATATTTCTAAAAGTAAATATAAAGTTGTACACTTGCGCACTTATTGTGGTAGAAATGGATACAAAGCATAATTATGTTTTAGAATTGTTAAACAACAAATGAGAGAAAAATATAAGTCAATGTCTAATTTGAGAAAAGCACGCCATTTTAGTTCTGCTAACATTAGTAATAGATCAAAACCTTTAGATAGAAATACTTGTGTTATGTTTTCTCATGTGTGCTATGTGTCTTAGTACTAGATTTCAAAATGTTATATTTCTAACCCTACTACAAAAACCTTGACAATGTCTTCTTTTGTGTAGGCTCTTTGCATAAGAAAGAAGAATTTTTTGCTACTGAATTCTGGATGTTTACGTCACATGTCTGATGATAAGAATTGTTTATTCTATCTTGTAAGAGTATCGTATGTTAAAAAAATAACTTTTAGATATATTTTTATTTCTTTGATTGTGATTTTAGGCATAGGTGCATATATTTAAGGAGAGAATATTGTTGCTGATGAAGATAAAGTTTTGGTTCTTCCACACAATCAATTAAACAAGTTTCTGCACCGATCACAACTTAACAAGCAAAATGATATATTTAAGAAGATATAAAATTTATGATATATTTATATCCAATATTTCGAACTTCCAACGTGCTTTTTAAGCAATTAAGCAGATTCTTAGCTATGTTTATAGCATTAAATATTTTGGTATATGGCTATCTGCATTTTTATAGATTAGTTTAAGAGTTTTTTCTGGTACTATTTTTTTAAAGATGTAGACTTGATAGAAAAAAATATTTATAGTTATTGTTTCTTTTTGAATAATTCACTTGTTGCTTGGTCTTCTAAAAAACATTTCTCTACAGTATAATCAGTTGATGAATCTGAGTATGTGGCTGCTGCTAGTTGTTGCTCATAAATTTTTTGAATACTAGTTACACTTAAAATATTATTGTGTTAATTTGAAAAATATTCTACTTTTCTCTGATAATATAAGTGCTATTCATATTAATAAGAATGCAATTCAATACCCTAGTACAAAATATATTAATATTAAATTTTACTTTCTTAGAGATTATGTAAAAAAAAAGTAACGTGAGTCTTCATCATGTGGATACTAAATATAAATTGGTAGATATTTTTACGAAACTTTTGAATTCTTCTTGTTTTTCTCATCTTTAAGAAGTACTTAGGGTTATTCATCACATAGGTTTGTTTTCAAGGAGAGCATCAACTTTTGTAACATTTTTTTTGTGTTTTTATTTTAAAAGAAAAATTTATTAAATAATATGTACTACATATTATTTACGTGTATTACCTATAATTATGTTCATATCATAAGATCTAAGTGCTTTTATGTTTCTATATGTGTTGTTGATTTTTACATGACTAGCTAAATAGAATTACAATGTAAATTAAATCTTAATATGATTGAACTTTATTATCTATTTTGATCTTATTTTAAAAGTGCTAAAAGCTACGAAAAATATAAGAAAGATCAAAACTAGACAAGCATAGAAAAAGATAAAGATATATATATATATATATATATATTGTTGCACTTCTTTTTAACGAGATTGATTACTACTGTACTTTATTACAAACTTGAAAAAAGTTATGTATGACCAAAACCTGGTTATTAAGCTTTTGTGAAAAGATATAGGATTGAATTGGTTGAAAAGTAAGGCTGATGGATTGAGATCAAACAAGTTCTTAATTTATTAAAGAAACATAGATAAAGTGCACAATTGGAAAAACTTTATTTTATTGATGAATCTTTCGTAAAAAGGAGAGAGAGTTTAATTTAATTTTTTAAATTTAAATGCTAATATTTTTTTAAATATAATGCTAATATTCAATATTTATATGTTTTTGCTATAGGAGATTGTTAAATAATAATATTGAATAATTGGTCAAAGAAAAATTCATAAAATAATTTATATTCAAATTTTTTAAAATAGTTTATAATAAAATTAGCATTATTTAATTGGTTTTTATTTAAAATTATTTATGAAAAAATATATAGTGAGCGTGTGTGTGCGTTGATATTTGTTAGGCTGAAAAATCTATAACAAATAATGCTTTTATATTTGTGTGGTAGTGTTAAATTTTGAAAATAGTTGAAAAATTAGAGGAATTTTGGTCAAAAATTAAGAAAAGAATTTTCTAAAATTTGAAGAGTAGCAAGCTGAATTTTTAGTATTCTAGATGCACAATAATAGACATGCCCCAACAGCATTTGTACTAGGAGACGGCCTTGTAGGCCACGGTGCGGCGATGGCCTAGCAACTGTAGTGAGACTAATATGTGGGACTAGACTGTTAGCGGGAGCAAGTGCATGCATGGAGGTAATGTAGAGGCTAACAGGCAAGATCAACTTGTCAGCGGATGCGCGCAACGACAGCTGTGTGGCTGGTAGACAGGTCAGGTATGTCAGTGAGCGTGGATGTGGGCTTAGAGATGCGTTAGGACTGATAGGCGAGTCAATCCTATTTGGAAGCGCGAGTCTAGGAGCAGCAGAGACTCGGCGATTGATTGGTAGGGCCAGTAGAGGCAATGTGTCATGTGTGGAAGCACGTGCGTGTAGTGTTAGGAGATCTAGAGGCAGCATGGTGTGCTCTAATTGGAGTAGAGGTGCTAGAATAGTGACCGAGCCGGATTCTCTGTGGATATGAGTCGGACTGTGTAGCCTTCCATATAGCTAATGATATGGCGTAATCTGAAGCGTTCAGTTCAGATTGAATGGCTAAAAATGAATAACTGGTTACAAATTGTGATGGTATTTAGGTTATTTTCATTAGGATTTTTTTTATAAATATAAGGTAAGATGTTAAAGATTGAAACACACAAAATTGAGAGATTTTTTTATAATTTTTGTAGGCGCAATTTTGGAAATAAAGGTAAAGTTGGTTAAAAATTTGTGTGAGAATTGTTCTCTTTTTTTTCATACATTTGATTTTATATTAAATTATTTTTTCTGGGTTTTGGTTTAATG
This sequence comes from Oryza coarctata, assembly GCA_030770085.1. Taxonomy (NCBI): domain Eukaryota; kingdom Viridiplantae; phylum Streptophyta; class Magnoliopsida; order Poales; family Poaceae; genus Oryza; species Oryza coarctata. The sequence continues at coordinate 8,560,055 of CM061476.1, read as the reverse complement.
TTATTGATCTAAAATTTGTATAGGGTGGTTTTTATCGATTAATTATTTTCAGATCTCTTGTTATTAATTAATTAATATTTAATTACTTTTGGTCAATCTTCTATGCAATAATTTTGTTTATCCATTGGGGTTTGTTTGCATATATTTCTAGTTCATTCTGCACAACTTTTAGGTTAATTGGGGTTAAATGATGCTCAGTCCAGTTTTAAAAGTTTTATGATGAAGAAAAAATGTTAAATTTTAATTTATCTTTCTCAATCGTTCATCCTCTAATTGCTGAATCGTTCCTACACACATCATGATTATCTTTAGCTTGAGTATGATTAATTTGTTCAATTTTAGATTTTTTCGGACAAAAACCTTTTTTTATTAGGATAATCTCTCATGTAATGTCCTCTTCCTCCACAAGTATAACACCCAAAATTCCGTGATTTAGAAATAGATACAACAGCGAATTCATCTTTTGATTGAGCTTTACTTACTGAATTAGAAGCAGGTTTACATCCTTCTCTAGATGGAGTAGCCAGCTTGAAAGAAATTGACTTACTAGCAGTACCTGTATCACTGTCTCTCTAAAAAGAATGTGTGTAACCAGCTCGATGACTTTTCAATTTTTGCTTTGAGTAATCCCTATGCACTTAGGAAAAGCTTATTGGTGTGGTGGAGGGCGAGTAATCCCTATGACCACGAAATTAAAACTCCTTCCATTTTCCGAATCAAATAGGATAGTCAGCAGTAAAATCTGTGAGGAGTCCTACCAAGTAGCCATCACAGAGTGCAATTGCGCATCAAGTCATCAACAGCTATGCAAATTTAGTTGTGCAATGGATGAAAAATAGATTAAGGTTATAGAATATGACTAACTACATGCATTTCATTTCAATATCTACAGCAGGCTCAAGCTAGAACGGAAGAACACCACGTACATAGTTATACCTCCAAGATTTTGACAAACCGAAGCACCATCTCTGCCGAATCAAATAGGATAGCCAACAGACTGTACTATTAAGGCACAGACCGAACAAACTTCAAAATTTAAGATACTAAAGAAATTGAGGGCAAAGCTGTTTGTTACCTCAATGACAACAGTACCTGATTGGATGTGCTGGAAGGTGGAACTGTGGAAGCAGCAATATTATTGTTAGCAATTGATAATAACTTTCAATTAGCTGATAAAAGGACAGAGAATTTTGTGCATTCAGTATTCAAAAATGACATTTGATAAATAATATCAAGTTATAGTGCTAAAATCACAACATGCCACCTACTTATATTAGTTAAAATTCGACTCAACGTTTGAAACAATTTAGAGTAGGTCAGAGTGAAACCTAACAAAAATATTCAAATCACGGTTCAGACACATCAATAGCTGCTTTCTAAGCATTCTTATTAAAATAAAAATCTTCAGTTATATCCCATTCTTTCAAATATTTTCTTATTGTTTTTCTCTATGTTAGTTTTGGTATTACTTTATCTATCTTCATCTTATTATCTTGATTTATCTTTATCTTATTATCTTGATTTAGAATTACACAATGTACTAGTGTCTCTGAATGTTTCCTTTGAACATGACCAAATCAGCGCAACTAATGTTAGACAAGCTTTTCTTCAATTGGTGCTACCTCTAGTCAAACACATATTTTTTTGTTCTAGACTCGATCTATTCTTGTATAACCACAAATCCAACGTATTATACGTATTTTTGTAACACTCAGCTGTTTAAAATAATTTTTTAGACTAACATTCTGCTCTATGTAGCATAGTAGGTATAATTGTCATTCTATAAAACTTATATTTTAACTTTTATGATACCCTCTTATTATAAAGGATATCAGATGCTTGGCATCACTTCAACTAGTCCACTTTGATTTTATGGCTAACGTGTACATCAATATCCCATCTATATGTAGTATTCATTCTAGATATAAAAATTGTTCTTCTTATGCACTACTCCTCCTAAACTCACGTCTTAGTTCTACTTACTTTTAAATCTTTAGACTCAAGTGTCTGTCACGCAACTCTAGTTTTCTATTTACTCCTACGTGGCTTTCTTATCAATTAATACTACATCATTTGCAAAGAGTATATACCAAGAGATATCCCCTTATATATTTCTTGTAATCTCATCCATTATTAATGCAAAGAGGTAATGGCATACTGATCCTTAATATAGTTCTATTTTAATTGGAAAGTAATATGTGTTACTATAATTGGTTCAAACACTATTTTATAGCATTGATGTACATATTCTTGATGAGTGAGACATAGTTTGTTGGAACTTTATATTTGTCTAAAGCCCATCATATAACATTTTTTAGTATCTTATCATAAGCTTTTTTTAAGCCAATAAAAACCATATGTAGGTCCTGCTCTTAAAAAAGATGGTCATTTATAATCCATTGATTTATATCCAATGGACCAAAAAAGGTAAATGCATTCTACTTATCTACTGCAAACATTTGTATTTTTCATGTTGAATGCTACAAGCTCCTCCAACGTGAGGCTCTTCTCCTTCAATGCTCTTCACAATGAGTTTACATATACATCACATATAGTCAGATCTCCATAAACTGGAAATGATTTTATCCAAAAAAAGACAATTTGTGCTTAGGATTGTATAATATCAGATTGAACTTGTCATACCAGATCTTGCTCTCCTCCGTACTTCTGAGTTCCGTAGTTCTATTTTTGCATAGGATCCATTTGCTAGATAGTTTCTTTCTTATTATATGCATCTGTTACTATTTTAGTTATATCTGATCTATTAAATTGCTGCTAGTATGTTAAATGCCAATATGTTTTATGCAATGTTTCATCAGAGTGTTAGCCGATGAGTTATATTTTAATAGCCAATGAATATTAATGCTATGATTAATCTACTATCAACTGAACTAGCCTTTTAGTTTCTCGATTTCGTCTAATTTATTAAGATTATTGTTAATAAGGTTAGGGTCATGAGCTAGCAATTTTTGTCTCTTGTCATCACATCGGCTTACATCAGACCTTCAGCCAATGCATTTATCTTCATTATGAGCTTCAATGTCTACATCGAGCCTCTCGCCGATGTTTGTTTTAACACCTATCAGCAATCCAGTCGATAGCAGGAGTTCTTATTGGCCTATCGGCCGATTGGCTTATTGATCTAATTCTTTCTATCTTTCTAGTGAATTCAAAGGTCAAATTGATTGGCATGCCTTGAACCTCAATAACCCAAGGGTGTCAAAGAGCTTAAGGACATTGGAGCTAAGTAACTCTCCTAGCCTCTGTATGTAATGCAAGGGTCTTGACATTTTTTGCACCAACACTTTTTTGGCATGCCCATTGGGACCAAATTCTAAAAACCAACATGCTTTTGGATTGCTCAGTGGGATCAAATCCTAAAAATCAACATGTCTAATAAAGATTATAATTCTAGCCATATTTGAGGAGTTAATAGAAGAACAAAGGCAACAAGTAGAGCAATCCATGCTGATTTCTAGAAACTTTTCTTGGAATCATTTAGCATTATGCGACAAGGACCGATCTAGAAGGCACATTTTCCATGACCAACTCTGATTGGTGAACCAACTCAACCTGCATCTTCAAGTTTACATAAATCTGTCCAAGAATTAATTAATGAAGCTATAAATCACATACCGATCGATCAATTTGGAGGGTTGATGAGTATGCTTTAGGACTTGATTAGAAAAAGAGTGGATGAGTTAATTACTCAAGAGCCACCATTTTATACATCGGTAAACATTTGTGCACATATGTTGATGTTCAATTGGCCTAATAGTTATGTTCAGCTGGGGGGGTGCAATATGATGGAGACAATGAGTGGACTACAGGGATAGACAAAGTGATGAAGGAATAGTTCAACTTGAAATGAAAGAAGAAAAATTTTATGTATCAATGTCCATAACCCAAGTGGTTTGATAGAGTTCTGTTACCACGCCGATATAAGATACCAAATTTCTCCAAGTTCTTAAGGTAGGACAAAACCTCTGTGGAGCATATAAGCTGATTTTTAGCTCAATGTAGAGAAGTATTGGCTGACGAAGCTTTGCTAGTGAGATATTTTCATTTGTCTCTATCGAGATTGGCCTTCACATGGTTCTCATCTTTGCCACCAAATTCCATCACAAGGTGAGCTGATTTAGAAAAGCAATTTCACAAATATTTCTTTGTTAAGGTCCACAAGATGCGGTTCACATATTTGATATCAGTAAAACAATAGGTGGAGAAATCGGTTCCAGAATATATTCAACGATTTTGTAATGTTCGGAGCCGATGCAACAGCTTGAATGTGAGTGTTGAACATTTGGTGGAGCTAGCCTTCTAAGGATTATTGAGTCGCATCAAAAAGAAGTTTTTCTCTCAAGAGTTTGAGAGCTTAGCGTATCTGATTCAAATAGTATCGGTTCATGAAAGCCAATTGCAAGAAGCAAGGGAGGAGATCTTGGAGTTATGGGAGCCTAAAGAAGATACTTTTGAATCATGAATTCTCACACTCAGCCAATTAAGTTGCTTAATTATCTAGCCTTCCATTTTGGTAGGCCGAGATAGTTTGGGTTGTTGTGTATGTGTGATGGATGTGATATATGTGGTGGGTTGACCTAGAGGAGCTACCTACGTGTCCATGGGGGATAGGTAGTCACCTCATGGCATAGGCGTCGAAACATGTCCAATACAATGGTATAGTTCCTGTGGGAAAGCAGATTAGCTAGCCACCGCAGCGCTAGTTTTAAGGCATGGGTTCACCACCTAGCTGCTCTAGGGAGCAACCTAGAGTAGAGTAATGCTTGTCATGCTAGTTCAAAGCTACAAATTGAGTAATGTAATGGCTACGTTGTGACCTCTAAACTACACTCAACATGTAGAGTGTGGAGTACCGATAGGTATTGAATCACCTAGAGTATAGCCTTTTGGCTTTTATCACATTATGTGGGTAAAGACGTAGTAACTCTGTAGAGTTTAACCTAATCGATTAGCCGTGCTCATGGTCATGAGTGATATGTTTGTGGTTAATGAGGATAGTTTTATGCTTATTAAATGTGTTGCAAATTGGGATTTGGAAATGGTTATTTATGGTATTATGATGCTTATCATAATGAAACTAGTGATTTGTTGCCATGGTGGACAGCAAATGAGATATGATGATGTTTCTTAAGATATTTATATTATATACATGTTTTATGTGTTTTATGAATTACCATTTCAATGTTATTGTAAACTAAAATTGGATTTATGCACAATTTACTTCACTAATAGCCCTATTTTGATTATAGGATTGCATGTAGTATATTAGGTTTGGCCTTGCTTAGTATATTAACTTGTTTAATGTATTGACTCTTACCTATTGTATATTTTGTTGTTTAGATTTTGTTGTAGGTGAAGTGCTTTAGGTTGAGTGCTTTGTTGGATCCATTGCTCATTAGAATGGTTCTATTAGGGGTCCCACTACTATAAAAATGGTTTTTCCACTTGTGGGCTTTTTCACAAAGCAAGAGGGCCATAATTGCATATGTAGTCAGCATCCTGGAGAGCTGTTGGCCCACTTGCAAAAAAAGATTATTACAGTGACCGACTTAGTTGACTGCATGTGAAAATATGTACATTATCGCAGACGGTCAGTAAAGCCGACCCTATGTGATAATCTTTTTTTATAGACATCTCTTTATGACCCGCCTATATAAATCATCCCACAAATAGTTTTCTTTCTGCTTGGGCTATTTATTCTAACCTAATGTTTCTCTCTCTAAAAACATTGAAAATAGAGGGGTGGAGGTTTTGACCTCAAATTCATTGATAGAGTTGACACATTGAGGTTGGACATATGGTTGGCACTCTCTTTTTGAAGTTTATCCTTATAGATTTATGCGTTTGATGTAAAGGATTATTAGTAAGCTAGTAGCTAGCTAAAAGCTAGTTCTAGAAAATTTAAATTGCATCTTGTAGCTCATATTGGACCAAAGTTTCTATACAATTTTTATGTGATAACGTGCTCTCTTCTAGAAATCATGAAATTCATGGACTTTAAATGAATAAATGTGTGTACATCATTATATAGATCTAGTTTGGAGAGAGGAGAGAATTCAAAAGTTAGTCCTCTAGTGAACTAATATTACAACAGGGCCTGTAGAGCAGTAGTTTCAATAGGCTAAACACATGCTCACTAAAGTAAGTGCTATATCTATGTAAGCAAGCTGTAAAATATGATAAAATCAAGCAATAAATGATAAAAGGGGTCAATGTTAAAAGAGGTCAACGTCCAAGGGGCAATCAAGTTCTTGCATCGATCCAGACGACCAGCGATGCTGCTCAAATTGGACATTGCAAAAGCTTTTTACAGTGTCATGGGAGTTCTTACTTGGCCAACTGTGCTACCTAGGCTTCGGCGTAAAGTGGCGCAACTTGATTTCATCACAAATTTTGTAGCCCTCTGTGCCATGGTGGTCCAGAGAAGGGTGCTGACACTGCTTGATGGGAGCATGCTGCCCCTTTAAGTTTCACTCTATGCTGATGACAATCCTCTTTTTTCGCCCCTTAGCTCAGGACTCCGCAGTTGTTCAGTTCATACTTGAGCTCATGGAGTGCGCAACGGGGTTGGTCTCAAATATGTCCAAGAGCTCCCAAACACCGATTCATTTCTCTGATGACTAGTTAGCGGAGGTCATCGGACACTAGGCTGCCCGGTGTAGGACCTTCCTATCACCTATCTCAGCCTGTTGCTTTCAATCTGAAATCCATCCAAGCTACAGATTCAACTGATGACAGATAGTCTCTCCAAAAGCTTGGCTGGCTAGAAGCCCAAGCTTTTGTCTCTAGACGTGTGGTTTGCGCTTATCAAGCATGTCTTGATGGCCCTACCTATATACTTTATGTCAGTGATGGAGTTGTCGATGTGGGTGACCAAGGAGATCAAGAAGAAATCCCGGTGTTTCTATGGATGGCTAATGAGGAGGGCTCGAGGAGAGGGGGGTTCAGCCTTATGGCCTAGGACAAATTGTGCCTTCCACTTGACTATGGCGGCTTGGGGATCCAAAATCTCTAGCTCATGGGGATCATGCTTCAAACGTGGTGGCTGTGGATGTGCCGAGCACAATCGGATCAGTGTTTGGCTGTGTTGGTGTCACCCCCTGATAAGAGGGTGGCACATTGCTTCAGCTCCGGAGCCGAATTTAATAAGACATGAACTAAGAGAGGGTTGCCATCAAATTAATATGACCCCAAAATTTAAAATTAAACCATCTTTTTGCTCCTGCAAGAACCAAGCCATTTGACCAGCACATTGACCATTCATGGCTCTATCACAGGAGCAACAATCCACACAAAATCAGAACAGGGTAAAGGAGAGGAGTCAAAACCACATACTGCCACAGCCCATAGGCTTAGCTTTAGGTAGTGTTCTCCTCTCTCATTTTCAATGGGCCATGAAGGGCCATGGGACACACTTGTCATTCTTAGGAATACCTTCTAGCTTGCCTCCATGATAGGAACCATGAGCCACGTGCCCCTCCACACGTCAAGTCCTAGCCTCTACCTCCCACTTACACTTCCAAGGCAAGATTCATCATTTTCCTCTCCCTTGCTATAGAAGCCTTGCTCATACTCCCTCTAGATGTTCCAATCACTAGAGTGGAGAAAGAAAGGATCTACTCCTCTCTTCCACCACAAACTCAGCCTTGGCCATGGAGAAGAATACCGCCTAGATCGACTAGCTACTCCGATAAAACATCGAGTAAAGACCTATTAGCTTATAACTCAATCTACTATCAGCAGTATACTAGGTCAAACCTAACTGATGCAGCACGAGACTGATGACAGTAAAATGAAATTGATAAGCTAATAAATCCCACGTGAACGTGATGTAGTATATTCGACCAGACAAAGAGGTCAAACCTAACCAATTCAATCTTAGACAGAGCGAATATACCAAGATAATGGCGGGACTTACGTCTTTAGTAGAGTTTAGACTAAACCAATACAGTCTGTGTTGAGAGCCAAAATCTGTCGGTAAAAAATCTAGATAAACTAGAGTGGTGATGTGCTGAAGATGTATTGATATGAGAGATGGTTTTTAAGTTTCCAGGTGGTATATATTTATACCCTAAGATTACAAGAGTCTGATACAGTTACAACAACCATCGGACGTTATTTCCTAAAAAACATAAAAAAATATCTCTAAGAAAGTTAGCAAAACTAACTAAATCTACTTATTTTTATAAGATATCTTCTATATAGATAAAATGTCCTGCCATGGCTTTCACGGCTACTTCTCAAATTTGATTCCATTTGGATAATCTCCTATTTTTAACTAAACCGAATCCTTCGTCGATCCGTCCGATTGGCTCTTTCCTTATATCAATTGGGCTCTTTTCAATAGGCCAATTCACTCTCTAATCTATATGAGGCTTACCAAATTTTGGTGCAAACAACTTTCCATCCTTCTAACCCCTAGATCATGATGCACACTCCATACTATCTCTAATAGCACTTCTCTTGGTCCTTCGCATGTAGTCATTTATTTGTGACAGTGTTTAAGTGAGAAGTATGGAGAAGACTCAACGTGATAATAGATTGATCACGAGAAGCACAACTTATATAGCCGAAACCTTCCATAACTATCTAGCTGATTTATAGCAATAATATCGGGGACATTGGCAGAGATTACCGGTGATACAATACCAAAAATAATACAAGGTTATCATGCCCCTGTAGTCACAATGTCAGCTGAGTGGATGTTGAGGCTAGACCTAAAGTCGGAGAACACTGATGTAGGAATACCTTTGGTGAATCTATTAGCATACTGAGATGTCATAGGAACATGAAGGATGTGGATTGTCCCAAGAACGACTTTCTCCTAGACAAAATGTAAATCGATCTCAATGTGGTTGGTGCACTAATGTTGGACCAGGTTCGTGGAGAGATAGACCACGTCAACATTATCACAATAAACTAGTGTAGCCTAAGTCAGGGGAGTATGGAGCTCATGTAAAAGTTGGCGTAACCAATAGGTCTCAGCCATTTCATTGGCAATAGCCCTGTACTCTACCTCTATGCTAGAATGTGATACAGTTAACGCCAAAATCTGGACGATCCGATGGCGCTAAAGTCGATCGGCTGAGGGATCCGATGAGGCTAAAGCCGATCCGCTGAGAGGTCCGATGGAGGGTTTAATGCAGTCATCGGCCGATGGAGATACTGAGACAAAGCCGATGGAGAACTGTAGAAAAGCTGATCAGATTAGTAGAAGATTGGATCGGCTTGAAGACAGGGGATTGTCCAATTGGGATCAGGTCTAAGAAGCCAAGGGAAGGAAGGAAAATGATCGGCTTGGCTAAAAGAAGGTTCGATAGCTACAGTGGAGAAGCCGATCAGGTTGCAGCAAAGGAAGACCCGGTTACAAATTGGAAGATTATTCAGATGAAACTAGGTTTGCGGAAGAGTCGTGGACCCCACGGCTGGGTGCTTATTTTTGTAAATTGTAACCTTACTCAATTAGGGAGGTTTAGCTGGTTAGTTAACTGCTTTAGGAATATTTTTCTTTGTTCTTACTAGGAAATAATGTCCAATGGTTGTAGACGCGTCGGACTCTGTCTGTAAATCCAGGGTATAAATATAGACCCCTTGGAAACATGTAAGATATCTCTGGATCATATACAAATTTGGCGCATCACCACCCTAGTTCATCTAGGTTTTACCGGCGGGTTCTGGCTCTCGACGTGGGGCTGCATCGGTTAAGTCTGATCTCCAGCAAAGGGGTAAGTCTCGCCACCATCCTGATATGTCCTGCTCTGTCTGAGGTTGCATCAGTTAGGTTCGACCTCTTAGGCCGATCGGATGTATCGCATCACGTCCGTGCTGGACCTATCGGCCTGTTAAGCTCCCTCTGCCGTCGTCAATCTCGTGCTGCATCGGTTAGGTCTGACCTACGGGGCTGCTGACGGTAGATGGAGCTTCAGGCCTATAGCCTTCTGCACGACGTATCATCGGAGTGCTAGCCGATGAGTTATCCATGCTCTGAGCTTCACGCCCAGCGCATCGGCCTCTCGGCCGATACGCATCAGCCTTTAGAGGCGTCCCACGATGCGTAACGCCAAACGTATCGGTCCCCCAGCCGATACACACCCTTCTTCAGAGAGACGTCCCCTCATCGGCTCAGCTAACCGATGGGTTCGTTCCTATCCTTGCTACGGCATAGCCGATCCGGCATCCTCCGTATCATCGCCGCTGGCCCCGGCCTCGTACTGTCTCGGTTAGGTCCAATCTTCGAGGTTCAGTGTTGATGGCGCTGCCACGGCGAGCGACGGGTCTCGTGCTGTCATATCCGAAGCGACATTGGCTTTACAGCCCATGCCTTCTTGTGCTAATCCTTGCCTAGGTCGCATGCGCACTCATCGGTTTTTCCAACCGATGAATCACTGTTCGGATGTCCGGAGGGATCCCATGCGCCTTGATATCCTCTGAGCATACCCTAGTTCCTCCATCGGCTCGGCGGTTGACCCCTCGTCGACACCTATCCACATTGGCTCCCCAGCTGATCGAATAGCATCCCGGACCTATCGGCAGCTAGCCGATAGCGAGCGTCTGTATCGGACCCGCTCGTGTCACCTCCTTGTCAATTGCAAGGTCAAATTGACTGGCACGCCCACAAATCTCGACGCTTAAGGACCTACACTAGAGATAAACAGACCTCCCAGGCCTTCGCGTGACCGAGCCGCCGTCCCTTCCCGATCGCGGGATTTTTTGGCTGCGAGCAGATACTATGATTTAGCGTTTAAATGACCAGGAGACCAAGTTATCACCAAGTAAGATGGTATAGCCTAACGTGGACTTCTAAGTATCAGGACAACCGACTCAATTAGCATTAGAGTAAGCAACCAAATCATGTTTAGGAGACTACCGAATGACTAGACCATGATCCATAGTGCCACAAGAATAGCGGAGATTCCGCTTTAGGGTAGCAAGGTGAGGTTCTCGGGGATCATGCATATGAAGGCACACCTGCTGAACAGCATAGGCAATTATCATGTCTAGTGAGGATAAGGTACTACAAAGTGCTAGGTAAACTCCTGGTAGTCAGTTGGATTTAAAATAGGAGCCCTTTGAACGAGAGCTTCGAGTAGGTGTCTACCGGTGTAGAGTAGGCCTTGTAATCACTCATGCTAGCATGCTGGAGTAGCTCAAGGTTGTACTAACGCTAACTGAGGAACATGCTTGTGAACTATCGAGTGTCGCTGATACTGAGAAAGTGATGAAGATCACCCATGTCCTTCATAGAGAACTCGAACTGAAGCCAAGCCATCAAAACAATGTCATCAACATAAAACAGGAGATACACACACTCAACACCACGCTAATAGATGAAAAGTAAGGTGTCAGACTTGGCTTCATGGAATCCAAGAGACATGAGAAAGCTAGAAACAATGATGTACCATGCATGGAGGGCTTGATTGAGGCTGTAGAGAGCCTTGTTGGGGCGGCAGACCATGCCTGGATGAGAGGTGTCAATAAAACCAGATGGCTAAATGTAGTACACTGTCTCCTCAAGAGTGCCATGGAAGAAGGAATTCCTAACATCCAACTGATGAATCGGTTAATCACTTAAGGTAGCTAAACTCAGAATTGTGCGAATAGTAGTAGGCTTCACCATTAGACTAAAGGTCTCATCAAAGTCAATCCTAAGATGCTGAGTAAAACCCTAAAGGACCCATTTGGCCTTGTACCGATTAAGAGAGCTGTCAGCCTTGAATTTGTGGAGAAAGATCCATTTTTCGGTGACAACATTGGCATCAGGAGGGTGCGGTACCAAATCCTAGGTGTTGTTTGCTTTCAAGGACACAAATTCATCCTCCATAGTGGCACGCCAATGAGGATCTACCAATGCTGCCTGATATGTCCAAGGGATTAGAGATAGAGTAGTTACATGGCAGCTCTCTCTGTGCTTGTGTTGTCGGATGACATTTTTGCCACGAGTTAACATCGGGTGAGCATTGAGGACAGGTGGCACTGGAGAGGCACCAAGAGTGGCCGACAGCCAGGAAATGCTAGGTATGTGTGCGCTGCAAGCACAAGTTAGTATCACACCAACGCTGAGTGGTTGGGGCGGTAGAACAACCGCTGCCGTAGATGGTCCAATGGAAAAGTCAAGTAGAACGATAGTAGGAGAACCATTCAGTGCAACCGGCCCAGCAATTGAACCAACGATCGGCCTAGTTGGCACACAAGGAGCCGCCCAGCGGCCAAGCTAGTGGACGGCATGATAATGGAGGAGGCTAACCGAGGGGCTGCCCCAACAGCCACTGCTACAAGTAGTGTGGAGGCCATCATGGCAAGCCATGTCGTGAAGCTATGCGGCACATCCAATTGGTAGGCTCTAGTGCCATGTGTGCCTAGTAGTTGCATGGTGACCCGACCGATGAGAGCTTGCGAAACAGCAAAAAAATCCTCCAAAAATCTTAAGTCAGTAGCGCATGCTTGATTGGCAAACACCTCTGTATAAGGGAAAGAGTGCTCATCAATGGTAACATGAGAGGAGATGATGACTTGATTCAACATGGGGTTAAAGCAACGATGCTCTTTATACTCTAAGGGATAACCAAGGAAGATGCATTGGATAGACCAAAGTGATATTTTTTGAGAGCTGTGGTAAGTGAAGTGACTGTAAGAGGGGTGGGTGCCATAGAGTGCAAAATAAGGTGTGGCATGGTTAAGAGTTTTGTGAGGTGTTGGTTGATAAGATGGGTAGTGGTGTGAAGAAGGGAGAAGACTAGCCTGAAAGAGAGAGGACCACACAATGTTGTTCAAGGAGCGAAGCATGCATTTGGCTTTTTATTTTGAGGTGAGGTGTGTAGACAAGACATACGCATGTTGATACCCTTTGATAGGAAAAAATTACAAGCGAAAAAATTATCAAATCCCGCCCATTGTCGCATTGAACACTATGAATGGTAGTGAAAATTTGTGTAAGCACACAAGCAAAAAAGTGTGACAAAGTAGCAAATGTGTCAGATTTGAGGTGAAGAGGGAAAGTACATAGTGTGAAAAATCAATAAGAATTACAAGATATTATTTGAATCCCAAAACACTCGCAATGGAAGAGGTCCATAAGTTAGAATGTATCAACACAAAAGCAAAAGTAGTATGACTGGTGAAACTAGTAAAAGGAAGACGAGTATAATGATTAAATTGCCATTCATGCCAAAGGATGGTAGAGACTCTAGGAGGAATGACCAGCGAACAAGTGAGGCGAGTGAGGGCTTTATGACCAAGATGTCTAAGACGTCAGTGCTAGAGAGTACTAGAGTTTGTGTGGTGAAGGCACCAGCGGCAACGACCGACAAAAACAGTAGAGGTTATAAAAACTATTGCACCTAGCGTTCACGATCATAAAATTGAGATCCTTCGTAGAGAAGCCAAGGGGATCGAACTCAATGGTTCAATTGCTATCAAAAACAAATTGATTGACATAAATTAAATTATTGATTATTTAAGGTGAGACAAGAACATTATTGAGGGAGAAGGAGATAGAACCGCCACCTAGACATGTAGAACCAATGTAATAAGTAGAGTAGAGCCATTGCCAACAAGAATACTAGAAGGAGCATATGTAGAAAGAGGGTGAAAAAAAAAGACACAGTACTATTATTGGAGGCCATATGAGATGTAGCACCTATATCTATATACCAATCATGAGCACCCAAGGAAGACATCATCAAAGCAATGGTGTTGAAGTCACTCGCTAGTGTGTGTTGATCCCACACCTATGCTGAGGTGCTAGCCGCATTGTGTTGGTGTAGCTAGTGTAGATGAGAAAGTAACCATAGGCAGCCTAGCGTGAAGGCCAAGGTGACCAAGCGACGTGATAGGGAGACTAGCAAAAGCAGCCTAGAAAATTGGCCTACACCAAGTGGACCAACCGGTTGTGGCCTAAGAATACCATGACCCAAGGGATCAGGCCATATGTCGATTGTTCCAGCCCATGTATTCTGTGGGCTAGGCCAGGAAGTAAGAGCCGCCTATTGCTGTTGATGCATCAAGAGGGGATTGCTGTGGAGCGATGTTGTTAGAATTGTGACCTCTGCCTCCATCACCACAATGGAGGATGTTTTTTATAAAAGTCTTCTTTATGCTAATACTTAATAAATTGTAATTGGTTTTCTCATTTTAGGTGTCTAGGAAGATTCCCCGACACTAAACCAATACACCCTCATGCTACATTCAGCTAGAGATTCAGCTAGAGGGTAGGAAAATGACCTCTTGACACACAAAATGTTATATCTAATTAAGCACATAATTAATTAAATATTAGTTAAAAGCTTAAAAAATATATTAATATGATTTTTTAAACTAACTTTCCTATAGTTTTCTTAAATATCGTTTAACAAAAAAAAAGAGGCAAAGTTTGTAACATGAATGTTGGCTAAGGTTGCGTTCGGCATGAGAAATGTGATCTCCCTGGTACACCTAAAATAGAGAGACTATTAGCTTAAAAAATAAAAATAAATTAATATGATTTTAAAAAAACAACTTTCATATATATATAGATATATGTATATATATAACATATTGTGTGGAAAAATGCTAATAAAAAAATAAAGAAGTAGAAAATAGGAAGAGAGTATGAACACACCCTAAGAACGCGTACATGCAAAACATAATATAATAATGCGGTCACAACGTCTAATGACTTTGGCTAATTACCTATGCTAATTGCTTGTTTCCAATTTTTACCAATGGAAATGTAAAAAAATGTGAAATAAAAATATAAATAATTTTGCTGTTTTGATGATTGTTTATCGTTTTTATAATATGGTAAATATTGTATTTCTAAATTGATATCGGTGCATGTCGAGATTTGGCCTTTTCATGTAATTTATATAGTGTAAGCTAAAATTTATGCGAATATATGTGATTTTACAAATCAATTTTCTGACATTATTTATCGTTTTTCAATTGATATCGACGTGCTGTCATCAGTTCCATTTTGATTTTCTGATATTTTCAATACCATTTTATTTGTGGCTCACCCATTTTCTATTATGTAATATGGTTACGCAAATGGTTGTATATGTTTTCAAACTATTTTTCATCCTGCTCATGCTCTAGTTTCCATTGTCCACTCTCCGCACATGAATAAGACGATTCATTCTTAAGAGCTTTTTTGGCAAGGGTTATTTCTAGTAAGCACGTTTTTCGTTTAAAGTGTTTCATACCAAAATTTTTTATATAATTTTTTAAAAATTAAATAAAATTATTTTTCAGGTTTATAGTAGTTAATAATATCTTCATTATTCAAAAATAAGTATAGTTATAGAGGTGAGAGTGTAAATTAAGGAGGAGAGAAAATAATTGATGGTAGTTTGAGTAAAATGAAAAAAAAAAGATATGAAGTGATTGATAAGATAAATAGTACTATAAAATTATATTTATTTAAATATAAAATTTAAATCTAAAAATAAGGTAGTTATTAATTAATAATATGTTAATAATATTTTTTATTTTATGTGCATGGATCAGCTCAGAGCTGTCCCGAACGGAGTTCAAACCCGTGAACCACAAGACATTCAGACCGGATCACCCGACCCAGCAAAATCCTCCTTCGTGGGGTTGGGCCGGGTTTATATGCTAAACCATCGGCCCGCGTCGGCTCCCTAATCCCAACTCCAAGTCTCAACTCCCAACGCCTCATCCCCCTCGCTACCGCGGCCGCACCGGAGGCACAAACCCGCTGCCATGTCGAAGCCCGAGGACCTGACCCCGCCGCCCCCGCCGTCGGACATGGAGGTCGACGCCGCGGCCGAGGAGAAGCCACTCGTGAGGTTCTCCATCAACGGTAGGCTACTTTTCCTCCCCTTTCCACTCCGCGATGGTTCCCGATAACCCGACCCCTATTCTCTGATCCGGGCGGCGCCCGATTCTCCTCTCCTCCTCGCAGTGCTGGAGCTCATGAGGGAGGCGCAGATGCAGCACGGCCTCCGCCACGGCGACTACACGCGGTACAGGTGCGCTCCCCGGAAGCCCTACCGGATCTGTCTACGGCTTCCCCGTGCAGATCAGATGGATTAAGGCTTCCAATCTTATCTCCTGCGGTCTGGGCTGGACTTTTCATATGCTGCTCTCATCAAATTGTATTGTATTGCTCCCAGCGACCCAAATTGTTCTATGCAAGCACCATTGATTATATACCTGGTCTCTAGTAGTTTTTGAAACCATGCCCTTAATCCTGTTTTGAGAAATGATAAGAAATATATATTTTCTTTGCAAATGGCTGCTCTTTTTCCCGGGCTGAGATACTTGGAAAGGGTTTTTGTTTTAATATTACAATTCTGTGGCATGTTTTATTTTGCCAAATTACCTTGCTTTTGGTTATTATTTACAAGTTATCGTGTATCTAGATCTATACTAATACAGAAAGGATCAGAGCAGTCCTGGTGCTTCATTTAGGATAGTTTCGATGTCAATAAATAGGATGCTTGATAGGATTTTTGATTAGCCCGTTATTTAGCGTGCGTGCGTCGAGTGCACAAGATGACAAAAAGAGTAGTTGGAAACTTTCAACTCATGTTCTAAACTTTCAACCTCAAATTCAGAACTTTCAACTCAAATTCAAATTTCAAAACTTTCAATTCAAATTTAAAATTTTCAACTCCAAATTCGAAAGTTTCAACTGGAATTTAAAACTTTCATCTGCAATTATTTGAAACATTCAACTCAAAATTTGAAACATTCAACTCAAATTTTGAAACTTTTAACTCAAATATTTATTTATTATTTTTATTATATAACCTCACTATAAAAAATCTTGAAACTCTCAACTCAAAATTTAAAACTTTCAACTCAATTTGAAACTTTCATCTAAAATTTTAAACTCAACTTATTTAGTTATTATTTTATAATAAAAAGTTATTAAGTGCTAATGATAGTGTTAATGATGGTTAGCGCTAATGATGTCCCCTAATCATGCTCCGCCACCGCGCGCGTGCATGGTAGCTAAAAGCAATTGCAATTACATTGATCGATATGGCAAATACATATAGAAGTGTATAGGCTCGGAGATCTACAAAAAGTGGTCACCGTATGGCAGGAGATCCACGTTTTGTGGATCACTAACAAACTAGGCTAGGAGATCCATCAAATCAAACGTGATCACCGCATGGTAGGGGATCCACATTTTGTGGATCACTAACCAAGGCAGGAGATCCACATTTTGTGGATCACAAACCAATTAAGATTGGGTCTGGCTAGCTAAACGCACCTAGCACAGAACTCAGTCACGCAGGCTAAATATGGCTGTTTAACATGGCCCCGCAGTTGAATCATCGGTAGAACGAACGTATAGACTAGACTAGAACTTTGTGAAGACTAACAAAGGTAGCTTCTTGGTGAAGATGTCGGCGAACTGAGATGTCATATAGATGTGATGAACACGAACATCATCAAGTGCAACACACTACCGAACAAAGTATAGGTCGATCTCTACATGTTTGGTGTGCTAGTGCTGGACGGGGTTGAAGGACATGTAGACTACGCTGATGTTGTCGTAGTACACCAGAGTTGTCTTGCGCAGAGGAGTGTGCAGCTCAGACAAGAGTTGGTGTAACCAAGTGACTTCAACAACGGCATTGGCCACCGCTTGATACTCAGCCTCCGCACTGGAGCGGGAAATTGTATTCTAGTGCTTGGACGACCACGAGAACAGATTGTCACCAAGGAACACTGCATATCCAGAGGTTGATTGACGGGTGTTAGGACAGTCAGCCTAATCAACATTAGAGTAAACGACCAAGTCAGACATAGAATAGGGGCGCATGAACAGGCCCATATGCAAGGTGCCACGGACGTAGCACAAAATGCGCTTGAGGGCGGCAAGATGAGGCTCTCATGGGTCATGCATATGAAGGCAAAATTGTTGAACTGCATAGGAAATATCTGGCCTGGTGAAGGTGGGATACTGAAGAGCACCCGCTAGATTGCGAAAATCTGTAGGATCAAACACTGGGGTGTTGTCCGTATGGAGCTTTGGATTCACATCAATTGGCATGGAGTAGGGCTTGCGGCCAGCCATGCCAGCATAGTTAAGGATCTTAGTCATATACTGACGCTGAGAGAGAAAGAGGCCTGAGCCTGTGTGCTGGATGTGCATACCCAGAAAATGATGAAGAGTGCCCAAATCCTTCATGAAGAACTCCTGCTGAAGTGCAGTATCTGCTCCACGATGATAGACGAAGAGGGATATGTTTGACTTGGCTTCAACAAAACCGAGCTATGGGAGGCAAACCTGTTGTACCATGCACGGGGCGCCTATTTCAATCAATAGAGGGAACGGTTGAGGCGACACATGTAATCAGGATGACTGGAGTTCTCAACTCCAGAAGGCTGAGCATAATAAACTGTCGCAGACAGTATTGTGGAGGAATGCATTGTTGACATCAAGCTGATGGATAGGCCAGGAGCGTGAGAGAGCCAGAGAGAGGATAATTCGTATGGTTGTTGGCTGGACGACAAGACTGAATATCTTTGAAAAATCAACACCGGATCGCTGAGTGAAACTCCGAAGAACCCAGCGAGCCTTGTAGTGCTCAAGAGAACCATCGGGTTTGAATTTGTGTTTGAACACCCATTTGCCTGTCACCACATTGGACTGAGGTGGTAGGGGAATGAGATCTCAGGTGTGGTTTGACATGAGCGTTAAGTATTCTGCCTCCATAGCGGTTCGCCAATTCGGATCAGCGAGGGCAGAACGGTAGCTTTGGGGAACCGGTGACAATTAGGCAGCCTCGAACAGCGCAGGCCGACAAAAGGTACACTTGCTGCGCGTGACTTTGCCGTGCTGATTGGTCATTGGGGCAATTGGGACTGTGCTGGTAGGAATGGGTGCTAGAGCTGAAGGGCTAGCCACGATGGCAAGGATGAGTGGCACGGCGACAACTGATGCTGGAGGGGCTAGCGCCGGGGCTAGGCGTCGGGAGTAGACAATGTCGCGGTACCAGCCTGAAGCTAGAGAAGCTGCTGGAGCCGGGGAAGCCTGGGCTGGCGAGCGATCCCGAGGATCACGGCAGGCGAAGAGGAGTCGCCAGGCATCACAGTTGCAGGGTCTGCGAGGCATGTTGTCGCGTGGGGCTACCGTGAGCTAGAAGGTGCAGCAGGTGGTAGGAGCCACTACGAAGGGAGTGGGGCCAAGGCTGGCGCATTAGCTGCCAGGCCTCGGGCCGTGACGCTAGGGGGCATCGGGGGTGCAACTCTAGGGGTACCAGCCACATGTGGTGATGCGGTGATAGCACTAGAACTTCCTGTAGGGAAAAAAGATGGTGTTAGCGCGAGGAGAGCTAGCACCGGGTTAGAAGTATCCTCCAAAAAATTAAATGTCGCATGTGTGGGTGGAGAGGGGTCCTTAGAAAAAGGAAAAGAGGACTCCTCAAAAACCACATGGTGCGAGATGACGACCCGATTTGTGTGACGATCAAGGTAAAGATAGCCTTTGTGGTGAGGAAAATAGCCGAGGAAGACACAAGAGGAGCGGGGGGCGAGTTTGTGGGGGGCTGTGGTGGAAAGGTAGGGTAACACTTGCAACCAAAAACCTGAAGATGCTCGTACGAGGGATGTGACCTAAAAAGAGCAAAGTGAGGTGTTGAGAAATTGAGTGTTCTGGGGGAAAGGATGTTAAGTAGATGGGTGGCAACGCCGAGGGCTACAACCCAAAAGGTAGGGGGTATGCTGGCCTGAAACAACAGAGAGCGAACGACATTGTTAGTGGTGTTCCTCGGTAACTAACCAACTAAGCTAGGAGATTGACCAAACATGGTCACTGCATGGCAGGCGATCCACGTTTTGTGGATCACTAACCCAGGCAGGAGATCCATATTTTGTGGATCTCTAACCAACTAAGATTGAGTCTAGCCGGCTGAACACACCTGGCACAAAACTCAGTCACGCAGGCCAAATACGGCTGTCTAACAGTAGTCTCCCCCTTTGATTAGTTTGCAATTGCTTTATTGAGGAGAGAGGAAGACACCAGGTCTCATGTAAGAAGTCAGTTCTGTGCGCAACTGTAGAAGGCAAGAAGGGGGAGATAGGAAGATGAGTAGGATGATCGGAGAAAATTTTATGTTAAGCCCAAAAGTGTAGAATAATACATTGTGGAAGTAGTTTCTGGAGTTGTGTCTGACATGGCTTGGCATGGACACCACTTAGCAGTGCATGTATTGGGATTTCCCTCAATTACACTCCTTTTTAAGTCTACACAGTACACACCAATCTGCACACCGTACCCTCCTGAACATTCCAGTGACTACATCCAACGGCCATTAAATGATTGTCATTTTACCATTATTTTATTCTGTCTGTGTAATAACCATAATTAATTAGACCCATGCAAAATCAATATCAAATCAACCTATCTATATGTTTACTTGCCATTCCTCCCACAGCTGCCCCCTGGACTCTCTTACACAATTCCTCAATTGCAATATATGCATTGCACTTGTGTGCTCACTATTTTCCTGTAATTTAGTTAGTTTATGTTTCATGTAATTGGTTACACCTTTGTCTCAAGGATGTGCATGACCTGCAGGAGATACTGTACTGCACGTCTCAGAAGGTTATACAAATCTCTCAAGTTTCTGCATGGCCGTGGTAAATATACCAAGAAGAATATAACAGAGTCAACAGTAAAAGATGTGAGGTGTGATGCTTTCTGCTGATTATCTGTCATATGGCTTGGTGTCTTTTCCTATTTTCAAAGCGGAAAGAAGTTACCTGTTCATATGACATATGGAACATTCTATGATGCAATATGTGTTCAATACTACCATGCATCGGCCATCTAGATCTCAGGATGTTGCACAACCTAAACTATTTAGTGAACCAATTTGGGACTTCTATGGTACTTAAGTTGCTAAGAGCTATGGTTGGGAAGTTTGCTAAATGTTTGTACTCCTCGTTTGGTAATTGCATATGGCGCCTCTAATTGTTTCTTGGCATTTGATTAGAAAGGCTATGTCATGTGGGGGCACACGTACAACAGACGACAGCGAGCCCGCGACATGCGCAGAGCCGCTGAAGAAGTAGCACGCGCGAGGGACGCGCACGGAGACGTGCGCAGCAAGGCAACCACCAGTGGCTAAATTTGATAGGATTAGTTTAGTTTCCTATTTTAGCAATTGGCTAAGTTTGGAAGGTTACTTTAGTTTTCTATTTTTAGTCCATAATTATAGGAGCAATTGGCTAAGTTTGGAAGGTTAGTTTAGTTTCTATATTTAGTCCATAATTCTAGGAGCAATCGACTTTGATTTGGTTGAGTCCCTTGGCTATTTATTCATGTAATTGAACACTAGAAGGGGTAAACAAGAATTATTTCCTGAATCTCCTCCTCTTTCTCCAACCCCAACAGGAGTGCTGAGGGGTAAAACCTCGCCTCAACCACGGATCGTGACTACGAACTCCGTAGCCGTGGTCCAGCTACCCTAGGTCTCGGTGATCTTGACAACCTGGTATCATGATCCTGGCGATCCTCGTCCTTCCGTTCCACCTCTCCATCCCCATTGCTAGCCGCCGCGTCGTCCTTTCCCGCGATCCCCTCCACCGCGTCGTCCTACGCCGCCACCATGGGTGACCAAACTGACCTCAAGACCGCCGTGGAGACGCTAGCCGCTGTCGTCAACACGCTGCAAGCCACCGCGGAGGCCAACGCCAAAGCAATCCAAGCCTTGTCCGCTGGACGTTCCTCTTTCTCGAGCGGCAAGCAGGCCTCTAGCGAGCACCACAACGATCGGTCGCCGAGGTTCCAAAAGATGGATTTCTCGCGGTTCGACGGCAAGTCTGACCCGCTCATCTTTATAAATCACTGCGAGTCGTATTTTCATCAGCAGAGGATCATGGAGGAGAAGGTGTCGATGGCGTCGTACAATTTAGAGGAGGGCGCCCAAATGTGGTATATCCAGGTCCAGCAGGACGAGGGTACTTCTTCCTGGCGCCGCTTCACCGATCTGCTTAACCTGCGCTACGGTCTGCGCCGCTGTTCGAGTTGGCTGATTGCCACCGCACGAGCACAGTCGTCGAGTACCAGGACAGATTCCAAGCGCTCCTGGCACGCGCCGGTCCTCTGGGGGAATCACAGAAGGTGCAGCTCTTCATGGGGGGTCTCCTGTCGCCGCTCAACATCGACGTGCGCATCCAGAACCCCTAGTCATTGGCGGCCGCCATGAGCCTGGCGCGACGGCTAGAATTGTGGGAGCAGTACACGTTGGCACTGACTAAGCCCGCAACCCGCGGCCTGCTGCCTACTCCAGCCCCACGCCTCGTCCTGTCGGCTCCTCCGGTCGACAAAGCCGCATCGCCCGCGGTCACGGTGGCGGGCCATTTGGTGAAGCGTCTGTCCTAGGCGGAACAGGAGGAGCGCCGTAGACTCGGCCTCTGCTACAACTGCAACGAAAAGTATACACGTGGACACAACCGCATCTGCAGGAGGCTCTTCTACATTGGCAGCGTAGAGATCGCCGACCTTGATGACGCCGCGGCGACCGAGGCACCGAACATCGAGACACCGGTCTTCTCCTTGCACGCAGTCGCCGGTGTGCCGGTCTGCGACACAATGCAGATCAGCGTGTCTCTGGGCGCCACCACTCGTCGCGCTCCTCGACATCGGGTCGACCCACAATTTCATCGCCGAGGCCACCGCTCTCCATACTGGGCTACCCGACCAACCCCGACCACGCCTCACGGCAACCGTGGCCAACGGAGAAAGGGTCACCTGCCCCGGCGTTCTCCGGCAAGCTCCGATCTCCATCGACGACAACGAGTTCCGCGTTGACCTCTTTGTCATGCCACTTGCAGGGTATGACCTGGTCCTAGGGACGCAGTGGATGGTCACCCTCGGACCGATCGTCTGGGATTTCACGGCGCGCACCATGTCGTTCTACTGACATGGCCGTGCAGTCTGCTGGACGAGCGTGGCGATGGCGTGTACGCGGGTCCTCTCCGTTACAGCGGCCAGCGACTCTCCTCGATGAGCTGTTGGCTTCTTTTGGGGACGTCTTCGCTGAGCCCAAGGGGTTGCCACCTAAGCGTGCCTGCGACCACAGTATTGTCCTCAAACTGGGCACGCCACCGGTGGCAGTCCGGCCGTACAGGTATCTGGTGGCTCACAAGGATGAACTCCAAAGGCAGTGCGCCGCCATGATTGAGCAGGGCATCGTCCGCCATAGCGACTCGGCGTTTTCTTCGCCGGTCATTCTCATTAAGAAAGCGGATGGCTCGTGGCGGTTCTGCGTCGACTACCGTGCCCTGAACGCGCTCACCGTCAAGGATGTGTTCCCCATCCCCGTCGTCGACGAACTTCTCGATGAGCTCCACGGTGCGCGGTTCTTCACCAAGCTGGACTTGCGGTCGGGGTACCATCAGGTGCGGATGCGGCCGGAAGATGTCCACAAGACGGCGTTCTGTACCCACGACGGCCTCTATGAGTTCTTGGTAATGCCGTTCGGGCTGTGCAACGTCCCGGCGACATTCCAAGCCCTCATGAACGACGTCCTCCGGCCGTTCCTTCGTCGCTTTGTCCTTGCCTTCTTTGACAATATTTTGCTCTATAGCACGACATGGGCGGATCACCTTCGCCACCTCCGCGTCATCCTAACCGAGCTCCGGTGGCACCATCTCTTCGTCAAGCGCGCCAAGTGTGCCTTCGGTGTCAATTCCGTCGCGTACCTCGGCCACATCATTTCAGCGGCGGGCGTTGCCATGGATTCGGCCAAGGTGTAGGCCATCCATGACTGGCCGGTTCCTCGCTCGGCGCGAGCGGTGCGTGGTTTCCTCGGCTTGGCGGGATACTACCGTAAATTCGTGCACAACTACGGTACCATCGCCGTGCCGCTGACGGCTCTCCTCAAGAAGGATGGCTTTTCCTAGAACGAGGCGGTGGCTACAGCGTTCGACGCGCTCAAGGCTGCGGCCATGCCAGACTTCACCAAGATGTTCGTCGTCGAATGCGACGCCTCATCCCACGGGTTCGGCGCGGTGCTCGTCCAGGACGGCCATCCGATTGCCTTCTTCAGCCGGCCAGTTGCGCCTCGGCATCGCGTCCTCGCCGCTTGTGAGCGGGAGCTCATCGGACTCGTCCACGCCATTCGGCACTGGCGTCTGTATTTGTGGGGCCGCCGATTCTTCGTCAAGACAGATCATTACAGCCTCAAATACTTGTTGGATTAGCGGCTCGCGACAATTCCCCAACACCATTGGGTGGGGAAGCTTTTGGGCTTTGATTTCTCTGTCGAATACAAGGCCGGAAAGGCGAACACGGTGGTGGATGCCCTCTCGCGGCGTGACACGGCGGACGACGGGGCCATCTTGGTCCTCTCGGCTCCTCGCTTCGACTTCGTCACGCGTCTCCGCCAAGCGCAGCTCTCTGACCCGGCTCTCGTCGCACTCCAGGACGAAGTACGCGCGGGATCTAGAGGAGCACCGTGGGCGATCATCGACGACATGGTGCAGTTCGGCGGGCGCCTCTACATCCCTTCGGCGTCCTCCTTCGTGCAGGAAATCATGGCAGCCGTCCACGAGGACGGGCATGAAGGGGTCCAGTGCACGTTGCACCGGCTGCGACGTGATTTCCACTTCCCTAACATGAAACAATTCGTGCAGGATTTCGTGCGCGTGTGCGCCACTTGTCAGCATTACAAGTCAGAGCATTTACACCCGGCTGGGCTCCTACTCCCACTGCCCGTGCCGCAGGGTGTCTGGACAGACATCGCCCTTGATTTCGTCGAAGCACTGCCACATGTTCAGGGCAAGTTAGTCATATTGACAGTGATCGATAGGTTTAGCAAGTACTGCCACTTCATCCCCTTGGCACATCCGTACTCTGCCGAACAGTCGCTCAAGCATTCTTCGCCGACATCGTCCGTTTACACGGCGTACCGCAGTCCATGGTGTCTGACCGTGATCCGGTCTTCACCTCAAAGTTCTAGCGCGAGCTCATGTGCTTGGTAGGCACCAAGTTACACATGACCACTGCTTTCCACCCCCAGTCGGATGGGCAATCGGAGGCCGCCAACCGCGTCATCATCATGTACCTATGTTGCCTCACGGGAGACCGCCCACGACAATGGCTAAGGTGGCTACCATGGGCGGAGTTCATCTTCAACACTGCCTACCAGACTTCATTGCGGGACATGCCGTTCCGCGTCGTCTACGGGCGCGATCCGCCATCCATCCGGTTGTATGAACCGGGGGACACGAGAGTGGCCGCTGTCGCCAAGAGCATGGAAGAACGCGAAGAGTTCCTTGCCGACATCCGCTATAGGCTGGAGCAGGCGCAGGCAGTCCAGAAGCTTCACTATGACAAAGCTCATCGCCATGTCTTGTATCAGGTGGGCGACTGGGCACTCCTCCGTCTCCGGCAGCGCGCGGCATCGTCCCTGCCCTAGGCAGTCACCAGTAAGCTCAAGCCACGATTCTACGGGCCCTACCGCGTCATCGAGTTGATCAACGACGTTGCCGTCTATCTCGCTCTGCCTTCCCGGGCTTGACTTCACGACGTGTTCCACGTCGGCCTCCTCAAGAAGTTCTAGGGGCCGCCCTCAGATGCTCCGCCACCTCTACCTCCTATTCATCATGGAGCCATTGCTCCGGAGCCAGATCGTACAGTGCGGACACGCTTGGCTCGCGGTGTGCGCCAGGTCCTGATCCAGTGGAAAGGAGAGTCCACGGCGTCGGCGACATGGGAAGACGTCGAGCCGTTCCGTGCCAAGTACCCTATGTTCCAGCTCGAGGACGAGCTGCTCCTTGGTGGGGGGAGAGATGTCGTGGGGGCACACGTACAACAGACGACAGCGAGCCCGCGACGTGCACAGAGCCGCTGAAGAAGCAGCACGCGCGAGGGACGCGCATGGAGACGCGCACAGCAAGGCAACCACCAGTGGCTAAATTTGAAAGGATTAGTTTAGTTTCCTATTTTGGCTAAGTTTGGAAGGTTACTTTAGTTTCCTATTTTTAGTCCATAATTATAGGAGCAATTGGCTAAGTTTGGAAGGTTAGTTACTCTGATTTAGTTGAGTCCCTTGGCTATATATTCATGTAATTGAACACTAGAAGGGGTAAGCAAGAATTATTTCCTGAATCTCCTCCTTCTCTTTCTCCAACCCCAACAGAAGTGCTGAGGGGTAAAACCTCGCCTCAACCACGGATCGTGACTACGAACTCCGTAGCCGTGGTTTAGCTACCCTAGGTCTCGGTGATCTTGACAGGCTACTACCATCACCCAGCAAAAGTATTTATTATTGTCGCTATATATGCATGTCATGTGATAGTTATTTTTTAATGTCTTCATCAAGTACAATGACATTGAGCATTACCATTGAACTTGTATGTAGTTTTTAGAAATTTTTTACATCATTACATTCTGAAGCAGTTTCAACATGAGAGCAGGTTTCTGCATATAGTATTTTATATGGCCGAGAGAGCATGGAGTCATGCGATGGAAAAGAAAACTGCTGTTCCAAATGCACAGCAGCATATCTACATGTTAGGTAGATTTAGAAAAGCAGTCAAATGGGCAATGCTTTTTTCACATTTATGTTCTCTAAAAGGAGATTCCAGGACATCTTTGGAAGCTGAGGTATGTCTTATACTATTTGTTTGACAGAACTTAATCAAGAATTTTTAATATGATATTGCGATATTGGAAAAAAAACCTTACGATACTAACACTAAGTAGTTTTGTTTGATCAAATTCTTTTGCAGGCATATGCTTCATATATGAAAGGTACCTTATTGTTTGAGCAAGAGAAGAACATTGAGGCCGCAATGACAAATTTCAAGAACACTAGGTTTGTGTCACAAGCCTTGTTTCCTAGTTTAGGTTCTAAGGAGTTTGGCCATTATGTCTTGCATTTATCTTTCTTTAATTGTTTTCCTTGCTGTCTGTGAATAATTGATACTCAGCACCACTGCTAAATCTTTTATCATGAATCATTGATGGCAGAGTAATGTATTGCTTTTCACAGGTCTGTATATGAGGAGCTTGGGAAATACGGGAGTATAGAAAATCAACTTTTATGCGGTCAGCGCATTGAGGAAGTGGAACCTATGATTGGGTTCTGCTCTCGCAAACTAGGCGGATCAGCTTTGCAAGCACATGAACTCCTAGATTTGGAAAAGGAGGGGCCTGCTTATGATCATTTCAAGGCTAAGATTGAGGTATATATATATATATATCTTACTACTATTAGAATATATATATGTTTGATGTTGTTCAAGAATTACATAGAGGCTATCGAGTTATTGTTTTCTCCATAAAAAAGTGATTAAGGACATGAAATATTTGGTGCAGAGACAAGCACATGGTTCTACCTTGAGAATTTGTTTGGGGATGGATTTTTGTTCTTTTTAAGTGGTTTTGTTTGCAAGGAGGGAATGGCGTTGTGCATGCACATGATACTCCTTTACTAGTTTTCTGTTGTATGTGAGGGGAGGCAGATGACAGTATGTCTGGCTCCCTCATTTTTTGTTTGTCTTAATCCTTTTGGAAAGATACTGTTGATGGCAAGTCACCATGATTTTGAATCATGTAGACCTTATTACTATTTCGTTATGACATGAAACATGAATGTTCTGTCAAGTTCTGATTATTGCGTGTTTGAACTTTTGTGGTTTTAGTGGTCTTGCAATTCATAGAAATTTATTCATTATATGATCTATGGTCATACCTAAAATATGATATTTGCAACAACTTGTTCTTGCTAGGAAGTGATGCTATTGTTAGGCCAGCTTTTTTGTTTTGTGGATTCTTCAGAAGAAGCTTTTCTGTCTTTTGCATGAGAAGCAGTTGGAACTTGTGAGAATATTAAAAGCAATGAGACTGTTTGGTACTCCAGCTTTTGGATGGGTTGGATGGCTGTTAGAGTTGTAGGCAAAGGATGAATTGTCTCAAGTAACCCTGAAAATTTCTATTGAGATTTTTATAATCTGATTCAAACTATTTCCTATGTAATTTCACATGAATTGGTTTGGTATGCGTCAGAAAGTGGCTGACATAAAGTATGCAAAAGAAAATTATGTTCACATACTGCTTTTCTATGAAGTCTAAAAATTCAACAGACATATAGGACCTGCATACAAGTGAATGATGCAGCCAAATCCACAGACACAAATTGACAGCTCGACTATAGAGATGAACATCTCCATACCAGAAAATTGCATTGTCCAAACTGAATAATGCTGATGAGCAACCAACACTTGTTCATCTCAATTTCCAGATGTACAAAGCAATGCAATTTCTTTGTTGAGACATGCAATGTTTGAATCAATACTCAAAGATCATGTAATTCAGGGAAAAAGAAACATAAAAAATTACATTCACGAATCTGGTGATCGGTTGACATCAGTGGAGCTGTATCATCTTGACTACTAGTAATGAATTAATGTTGACTGGATAAGAGTGGAGTCAGCGACAGGGTTAATTTTACTGGAGGCGGCATTCATGAGGTGGTGCTGGCATAGGGGGTAGGAGACGGAGGAAGCCGTCCTTCAAGGAGTGAGCGGAGCAGGTGGCTTGACTTAGTAGTGGGGAGGAGGTGGTGCATTGAATGATGTAACTGGGTGTAGCACTGACAGGAGGCAGTACATAGAGGTGGTAAGCTCCTAGAATTCATCCTCCTCGCCCCCTAGCCAGATGTGTGCAGTTTGTCTCATGGGGTCATGATGAGAGAGGGGTGATAGGCAGGAGAGAAATGTGCCTTTTTCATTTGATGGCATGGTGGTTAATTTAATTGCCCTCCACTGGATTATAGGTTGTACTGTTGAATGGGCTTGGCTTTTCAAAAATCACAGTTTAGAATCAGCCTGTTTGTTTTGTCTTCTGCTTTTGTGTTTGAGAAGCAGGCTAGAAGCCCAAACAAAGCGGGGTTTAGTATCTGCACATCGTGGTGAATCATTTCTTTTGCACAGCAGGGCTTTGATTTCAATACCATGTGCCGGTGCACTGTGGGAATACAGTAAAATAAATGCAGCCAGAAACTTGGGATGATGTTTGTTAATTCTGCACCCTTAATTTTCTGCAATAATGGACAGAGTCATTCCTCACGTGAAAAATACATGATAAAATGATTATTATTTTGCTGGTATGAACAATTTTGGTATAATTTTTAGTTAGATTATTTATTCGAATGTCAATAGAACAAATCATGTACTTGAAACTCCCACTCTCTTTGTATGGACAATTTTGGATGCTGTACCTGCTGATTATTTTTCTAATATAAATCAGAAAGTAGTTCTTATTCTAATACAGATAGTGCTACAGAAGTTTGGGTATATATTCTTGGTCATTGGGATTGCATGTTTGAAAGAGAAGAATGCCACACTAGGTAGTCTTCCTCTCTTCCTGTCAGCTGATTTCGTGTTAACTGAACACAACTATTGCTATCAATTTCATGCTGAGATTTCTAACTGTTTGGAAACGATAATTTCATGTATCTGATGCCAATTTGTTTTTAATTTCTCAGTTGCCAAAACTTTTTTTATTCATCTTCTAATATGTATTTATGTTGGGGGAAACTTTCAGGCTGTATTGTCAGAGACAAGATCGCAGCAGGCGGCTTCCATGACCAAGTTTATCTGGCTTGGTCGCAGATTTCCAATTACTAATGCAAAGACCCGTGTTTCCATTTTGAAAGGTATGCAATTGTGTTTTTCTTATTAGAAGGTAAATTTTATGTGGCTTACAGTTCTGGCTTTCATCTCAAACAATGATAATACAGAATTCAGTCTGTATTATATTGAGAAAATATTATCTTGGCTTAACTTCTTGCTACATCTGCTTAGTTTTCTACTTGTCAAACTCTCTTTAATCCAGTGATATGATCAGCTCAACAGCTGGGGAAAGACTTGAATGGTGCAAACACAGAATCAGTTCCAGCAGACAAAAAACTTGCCATTTTTGATAAAATATTTTCTGCATACCATGATGCTCGGAGTTGCATCCGCAATGACTTGGTATGAAAAATTGTAGACCTTAATTGTAACTGCAATAAGACCTAGTGATACATTGCTCACATCCCCACCCCCACCACACACACACAAAGCAGCCGCTTATGTTCTAAAAGCTCTCTGTCTTATAATGTTATTTGCATTTACTTTTCTTAATGCAGGCTTCTGCTGGCAATGCTGAGAATATAAGAGATGAATTGAATGGCCTTGACAAGGCTGTTAGTGCTGTTTTAGGATTGAAAACCATTGAGCGAAACCAGTTACTTGTTAGTATTGCTAAAAGTAAGTTTACCAAGCACCGAGACGAGAAGAACGAGAAAATCACAAAGCCAGAAGAACTTGTTCGGTTGTATGATCTGCTAATTCAAGTAAGTTTGCTTTTATATCAGGCCTTACTAGAATTGTGTTCTTTTGCTGATGTAGGTCTGCTTTCATTTGCAGAATACAACAGATCTGACTGATTTAATTAGCTCAAGAAGGGATAAAAATGAGGAAGAAAACACTTTTATTCAGGAGTACCAGCTGAAAAGTTTGGTTTTCCGAGCCGAGAGGTCTGTTCTGTTTCATTCAAATTGAGCTTTACTATTTTTTTTCTTTTGCACATTCTCTGCTTTGGCTATAAACCTCTTTAAAAGTTCTCGTAATATTCACAATTTATGCCTAGCATGGTACCAGATCCTCAACTGCGCCAGTTACCTATCTACTAAACTATTATTATAATCATTAAAGAAAATAAATTATGGTAGGCTAGAAATAAAACCCAACAAAACTTATATGTTAATGTTCAGACATGAAAATATCTGCTTTTTTATATACTAAGCATTAGGAATATTTCATTATTTCAAGTTTTTTTAATTATCTTTTCTTGTGTTAATTTTGATCTCTTCTTATTTTTTCTTATATTATTGTCGCGTCTTATAATTCTAGTATATATAGACATTTATAGATCTTTATTGAATATGTTCAAAACCATCTCAACCGGTGTTGAATGAAATTTTTTCAATTGTTGGATGTACTTTTTTTTAATTGGTGCCATCTCTAGCCTATCATGTATAATCGTTTTGGATCTGATCTATTCTTATATACCCACAAATCTAACGCAACATACTCATCTCCGTGCGACCTATCTACTAAACCATATGCTAAATAATTAGTTATCAAAATTTAACATTGCTACAAGGCGTTTTCTGTGTGGTTACTTTTTAAAATAATTTCTTTTGTTCAAAACTTGCTACTATAGGATTTCATTTAAGTTATAGAAATGTATGTCTAATGAGTAATGTCTACTCACAAGTTTTCTATTGAAAAACTGTGCAGATGTTTCTATTTGGCAAAGTCATACAGTTCATCTGGTAAAAGGGCTGAAGCATATGCACTGTTTTGTCATGCCCATTCTATCACTGATGCTGCACTGCAACAGCTGGCTAACAGCCCTGCCAAGGTTTTCCTTATACCTAATAATTTTTTCTTGCTGATTGAATGTCATGCTATTTAATGGATTACACACTGCTTGATTTTTTTAATGATCAATAAGAATTAGGTTGCTCCTAGATTATAATAAATATTTTTCATTGTTTTGAGTGTGTCACCATCAATACAATTTTGTTCATGTATTATTAGAATGAGCATGGCACTAAATAATGGTGATAGTGGCTACTTTGTGGCCTCTAGTGGTAGCTGGCTCTTGGCATTACTGTAACAACATAGCAGTTCAAATTTCAAAATAGTGGGTATGGAATATAGTGGCTGCAATAGTGATGGCAGCAGCCACACCAGCGGTTGTAGCTGCCAAGATAGCGGGCACTATTTAGTTAATAGTGGCTGAGATAGACGTTACAGAAATTCTGTAAGTTGTAGCTGCATCCTTTTTAAAATATACTCCATTTTTTTTGAAAAGGTTGATACTCCTTCTGTCCCAAAATATAAGACTTCTGTCATTTGAAATTTATTCCAAAATTTGAGGACTTCTAGAGTACTACATCCCACACCAACCACCCTCGATTTAATTTTCATCCAATCTTACCCCCAACCATCCTCCCACTCCCTATCCACCCTTCATTTAACAGTGGCATCATAGTCTTTTTCTTTCATCCTTAAGTCCTCCAAAAACAGCTAGAAGTCCTTATATTCTTTCTTATAAGCTCATAGATAGGTCAAATTTACAATTTTTCCATATAATGACATGGGAGAATATAATGTCCACAATAGCACAACACGCTATCCTCTATCCACTACACTAGATCCAATCTGATACCAGCCCACTATCTATTACTAGATCCCTTCTTTTATATATGATGTTGGTTGGTTGTTCAATTTTGAGCTAACCAAGTCATATATGTAAAAGGAGGGAGGGAGTAGCATTTTTGATTTGGATCTTGAGCACTGTTCAGTTGTGAGTTCATCATGACTAGAGTTGTAAGATCTGGTCCAAAAATACATCATGGTTGAAGTCTCAGGTCACTTGCTGTTGATGCTCATACATAAGGTGATAGTCTGATGTTACTAGTTAAACGTGTCAGGCAATGAAGCAGCTAGTGCATGTTCAATTAACTATGATCATGTGTTCATGACACCATATAAATGATCTGTATCAGTTGACCGTTTACTCTGGCAACACGATAAGTTGAAGGAAAATTTCAAAGTAATGACTTTTAGTTCATGTTTTTTCTGTTTAAAAATGTATACAAAGTCTAACTTAAATGCTAATTATTACAGGCCTTAATCCAAGATCTAAAGGCTCTTTCTGATAGCTGTAGATCCAATAGCTGCATCGAACATGCAACAGGTATTATGGAGGAAGAGAGTGTTCCTGAAAGACTTTCTAAACGTGTATCAACTTTGTCACTTGGTGAAGATAAAAGAAAGGTATGTTTTATTTATTCAAGAAAGGATTTTTTCAATGTTGAAATTTACAAAGATCATTTGGGGGATTCCCTGTCATTTACTATTGATGTTTAAGATCAGTAGGTTAATGCGAACATTTTGGCGAATAGTAGCTGGGTAACCCAAAGGCCTATTCCATTCTGACTATGGGATGATGCTTGGGCTGTTAGGGATATTCTAGTAAACAGTTAAGCTTATGGGTACAAATCTGCATTACTGAAAAAAAGAATATAAATGTTAGTTATTTGAAACAATTGCCCATTAAGGATAAAATGTAATTTAATTTAAACTCAACTTAACACAATCTTTCAGTCTAAGCAAATTAAAGTAGGTTAGAGTTAAAACCTAACAAAAATCTCTAAATCACGGTTTATGTATATTAATAGCTGCTTTTTAAGTAAATTTATTTAAGTACAGATCTTTAGTGATATCTCACTTTAAATCTATTATTATTATATCTCTCTATGTTAATTTCAGTTATATTATTATCTTAACTTATGATTTCATAATGTATTAACGTTTTTGGAGTTTATCTTTAGACATGTTAAATCAGCTCAATCGATGTTGGACAAACTTTTCTTTAATTGTTGCTACTTATGGTCAATCATATATATTCTTGTTCCGGACTTAATTCATTCTTATATTATCATAAA
The DNA here is from genome assembly GCA_030770085.1 of Oryza coarctata. Classification (NCBI taxonomy): domain Eukaryota; kingdom Viridiplantae; phylum Streptophyta; class Magnoliopsida; order Poales; family Poaceae; genus Oryza; species Oryza coarctata. Next base: position 8,526,555 of record CM061476.1, on the reverse strand, counting down.
TTCATATGATGTCTTTTTATAGACCAACATTCTGTCCCATATAACATAGCAGATCTAATTGCTATTCTATAAAACTTTTCTTTTATTATATAGAATGCTAGATGCTTGGCGTCACTTTAATCAAACCTCTTTGATTTTATAGCTAACGTCTGTATCAATACTTCTATTTATCTGAAGCATCGATTCTAGAAATCGAAAAGTGGTTTTCTTAGGCGCTATTTGGCCTCCTAAACTCACACCTCCTTCTCGTGTGTGATAGTGCCAAAGTCACACCTCAAATTATACTTATAGTGTAATTCAATCTACCGTAAAATATTATATAGATATCAGTCTAGTCATTATGTTTGAACATACGTAAAATTAGAACACAAACAAGGATGGTGGCATGTGAACTCACATCCTGGTTTAATTCACCACATATGTCAACGTCCACCAGGAGGGGAACTTGTGGGCATTAGAATTCATTTATCTTCTGGCTTGTTTCAAGACTTATAACATCTGCTAACAAAATATATCTAGATCTCAATGAATAATTGTTGCCCCATTCATAGATGAGATGCACTTGACAACTAGTCCCTCCTGCCACAAATACATGTATGGACATTGACATGATCCATAAACTGCAACAGACCACTAAAAAAATACAACATAATCCTGATAAAATTATAGCATCAGTGGTAAATACTTTTCGAGACAAATCTACACGTTTTCCATGCGTCCATTTAAATGTTTAAAATAATTAATACTTCAAGTTTGAAATGTTCAAAAGCATTTACCCGTGAATGAGGGAATGAATTAACAATTAGAACAGGTACATTTAGGATGCTATTGTAAGTTGGTTAAGATTTGCAAGGTAAGTTGATATATTCTAGCCCACCCTCCCCCCACCCATATGGAGCACTGGATTTGAAAGCATGCAGTATAGAACATCTTCAAACAGATTCCGATGGTAGTTTTACTATTTTGCAGGATGCTTTCCTTCTTGATATGCTAGAAAGCTATGAATCAGCACTTGGTGAATCGAATACCAAAACGCCTTGTCGAATTGCACGATTCCCACCTCCATTCCAATCAGTTTCATGTAATCCAATTGTTCTTGACATGGCATACAATGCAATTGAGTTCCCAAACATCGAAAACAGAATGAAGAAGGAGAAGAAGGGTCTCCTCAGCAGATTCTGGGGCTGAAAAGAAGGGAGGCATAGTTCAACAGGATTATCTTCCTATTGGATTCTGATCCATTAGTTTGGTGGTTTGAATTGTTTTTTATTGGCCATGAATTGGCACATTGCACTCTCGATTGGCTGACGGTTTTGTTACATCCCTTTTCCCATTCAGAATATCGTACTGTTTTTTTTCTTAGGCAAAAGTATTTACTTTTTCGAAGTACACCCTAACTTGGTAATATACAGTATGAAGCTACGACTTGATAGATATATCAGTTTTCAGTATTAAATTGTTTGTTTGATATGGTCGAGATTAATGGGATCTTCTCTTCTTGAAAAACAATCTTATATTAAATACAGCGAGGTAGGTATCTAAATGCCCTACTCCCTCCGGCAATGTCTGATGTTTAGCGTAATAATTGATCAATGATTTTTTAAATGCTTAGTTTAAAAAATCATACAGAATATAGTTTTATTATGAAAAGTATGAGTATAATATCACAATTTTTTTAGAATTTGTAAACTAATTTTAATATAAAATTGATGGTCAAATTTGAAAAGTTACCCAATGTTGTCTTTGGGAGTATTTATGACCTTAGGGAGTAGAAAATAGATTCCACTATATTTATCAAAGACCACTTAAGTCTATGAAGCAGTGCCATTTTGGCCTACTTTGGTTCAAAGCCAAAACTTGCCCAACCAAATATTTCTGATATTTTGTTTGTCTATTTGCTCTTTTTGAATACTTCACCATTGGATCTTGCCAAAGGTGGTGGTGCCACGTTGAGGGACTTAGGACCTGATTATTTTCTTTGTATGTTGTTTTTTTGGATTGGATGTAATGATGAGTAGGCAGTATATATGCATATAAATTATTTTTGAAAATGTGATAGGTGTAAATGTGGAATAAATGAATATAATTGTTGATAGATTTTGTTTATTCCTATATCATATGAAGGAGGGATATGCAATGTGCAAAATAAAATAAATAAATATTACATTGTGTCATGTAGTGTTGAGTTTGTAGAACCTGATGCATTAGAAACAAATCCTGTAAGTAGGGACCAAACACGGTATGAGACTGATAGTGATGTGACCATGACACGTGTGAATATATTTACATATATCATCAAAAAGATTGTTATGGAAATCTAAAATCAAGTTCCACCTTTGGAGATATACTGATATCATGTAGCTGCTAAATTTACATGCAAATTTTGTTTTGAGTACATAAGTATATGATGGAAAGCTTTTAAAGTTCTCTTTTCTAATAGATTTGGCACCATCTCTAAATTCCATCATAGTTTTACAATTCAAGTAAAAAAGATGATGTGTCACCTATCTGTCTTTGGAATTGTAACTTTGTCTAGCAACCTGATCCAACGTGGATCAATGTTTTATGTGCCACAACTAAGTGGAGCACGACTCTAAGGCCTCAGTTATCATCCCACCTCCTTCAATAACTAAGCACCCTTTTAGGGTTTTTTAGTATTAGATTTAAAGTTTAGTCAATTGGTACTTTACTTTTATCTGCTTGTGTTGGTTAGATCAACTAGTTGTCTTCGGAATCCGCCTTATTGAGTCTTTTTAACTTATCATGAGCTTTAATTTATATTTGTAATTTAAATTGATTTTATCTTATTCTTACTTTTTTTATTTGTTTGAAGGAATAAGGTTGATCTAACAAGATCAACAACCTATGAAGATGTGTATCAATCTCTAAGATGCAATACTATAATGTCTTGTACAGTTGCAGTTAGATCATTAACATTTCTTTCAAATCATAGTTACCTTTAACTTACTGACAAATCGGGCTACCCTTACTTATATATCAAGTGGTAGCGAAGCTGTGAGAGTATAGAATGCAAATCTAAGGGCAAATGCATAAATATCCATTGATCGACCTAAATATCACTCACACAATCACACATCGAGAACCAATACAAATCTACTAAACTAAGGACTAGTGTTCATGAAGGAGATGGCTGCTCGGTGCCTAGCGCCTAGACGTGCTGAGGCAGCAGCGCCTAGGTCTCCTTGGCAGGAGCAAAAGATCATGTATATGATGTAGAGGGAGGAGCAAATTTAATGGAGAGGGCACCACCATCAGCCATGCCAGAGAGGGAACTGGAGAAAAGTAGAGAGAAAGAGGCTAAGGAGAGGAGAAGAGGCTGATTTGAAGGGCAGAGAAGATGCTGCATATCATGCTCACACCTCTTGATGTCTATGACTAGGTGAGCTAGGCTGTTGCTTCTACGAGAAGTCGATGATGGTGGCTTGATGGGGATGAATATTGGGAAGACAATCGTGGTGGCTGGATGGAGATGAATATAGAAACCCTCATGCACTTCCTCATTGACTAAGTGTCCAAGTGGGCCTTGATCTATCATAGTCGTTGGATATGACTCATTCTCCCAACTCTAGCATCTTCAGTCATTGGATATAACAATCCCCTATGTAGAATCAAGGAGGTCGACTAGAGGGGGGTGAATAGGTGGTTAAAAATCTTTTGCCTAAAACCAGGTTTTATATGCGAAAGTGAATCAAAATGATTTTGCACAATTCAAGACCTAAATTAACTAATCTCCACTATATGCACCAAGAAGCTCGGCCTATGTTGAGGTTTACAAAGATGATAAAATAACAAATAATCTCTAGTATATAAACTAGTTTAAAGTAAATGACGAAATAAATATGACATGAGACAAATAATATTTTTACTTGATGTTCGGAAGCTTACCAACTTCCTACGTCACTATTAAATTGAGCTCAACTTCATTGCTAAAACCATCAAGCCTCCAAACCTCGTCATTAAAGATATGGGCAAGGTAGGAGTCAGTCCCAAAGCGGTCTCTCAAGCCCTATCACTATGATTATTCTATCTTCCCTCTTAATATGGGGATCACTAAGCCACTCACAATCAACCACTAGGCTTCCTCCATAATCTTCTTTAGAGAGGTGACCAGGCAAATCGCCACCAAGCAATCTAGGTGTTGGCAGTAATCAGTTAGCTCCTGACTTTCACTAAGTGCCAAAGCTCAATCACTTGCATTCTACCACTTTCAACTTGCAACTAATGCACTCTAGTTGCAACTCATGCACTAGAGGAGAGGAGAGGCTTCACACAAGCTCAAACATGCACAATAGGCTCACAAAAGCTTGCTCTCATGTATATGCCTTCCCTAGGACCAGGAGTAGCAGCAAAACCACTCAAACTCATGCCCTTATATAGCCCACACCATAAAACTAGCCATTGGGGGCTAAAACACTTTTTAAAACATGTTTGTTGATTTGACCACCTACTAAGTTCGATCAGACTAGTCCTCGGTTCAACGGTCGAAAAACTGGCGTTGAAGGCTTCTAGGGCTGTCTAGCTGTCCAACCCACCTTCCAATGTTGGTCCGATCAGCCATTGATCTGGTCAGATCGGTCTTGACTTGGTCCGACCGTCGACCACTTTTCACCATGACCAATTGACACTAAAACATTGATATGTTATGGCTTGGTTTTCAGAATTGAACATTCTTGAGATCTATGGAAATCTTATTTAAAGGGATATACAACCCATAAAAATCCTTACAAGAATCACAATAATTCTCAAGGATAAATGGCTCAAATTCTAAAGGACACTCGAGTGAACAATAGACATAAGTGGCCACTCATTCCTATTAGATATGCCTACCTCTCTCTTTGTATGTGTTAATGCTAAAATTTGATAAGCCCATAGATGGATTCGGTAATGGATGGAGAGCCGACCTGCTTATGAAAAGAGGCCGACTGATATAGGACAAAAAGCTGATTGGATGGATAAGGATTGGCTTATGAGCGGGTTGTCATGATGATTAGATTGAAAAGTGCTGGTGCGACTTATCAAAGAGTGATTAATTATATATTTTATGATCTCATTGGCCTACTGGTGGAGAGAGATATATAGATGACATGGTGGTTAAATCTAAGAGTGTTAAAGACCATATAGTCAATTTGCGAAAAGTACTGGAGAGGACAAAGAAATATAGACTTAGGATAAATCCTCATAAATGTGCTTTTAGGGTATCGGCTGTGCAGTTTTTAGGTTTTATGGCGCACGAGAGGAGAATCAAAGTCAGCCAAAGAAGCATCAAAGCCATCTAGAATACCGAACCACTAGTCAATAAGACAGTGCTACCATCATGATGGTATTGTTAGAGCCAGACTTGATATATCAAACCAGATCGAGAGAGTATGAGGTCGAGGCTAATGACACCGAGACGATGAAGGCTAGATTAGACGTAAGGACGAGAGGGGGGAGACCATCAAGCGACATTCCACAAGCTCCACAGCTTCAACTCCAACATCGTTTCAAAAATATCTACTGATTTGCAAACAAATTACCCACAAATGACATCCAACTACACTCTCCTTCCTACCCAAACCATGCCCCCATCTATTATCGCCTTGGCCCCCTCCTACTCCCATTGCCCCATACCCCTATCCCATTAGTGGTGCAAGGCACAAGCGTCACTGGCACAAGGAAGCTTTCGACAATGGCGGTCCAACAAGCAGTAGCCTAGCCCCCTACCAGTCACATCATCCCTCATCCCCATCCTGTTGGTAGCGCACGGCATAGGCGACGGCAGTACAGGGCAAGTCTCAGGCAGAAGCTGCATGGGCCGAAAGCCTAACTCTACTAGGCCACTTGAACAGCCCATGAGAGATCTAGTCAAATCTCACATGCACTCTATTTTGTCTCTGCTAAGGGCGGCGGTTGTAGCGGCTCTGTGCGTCGGCTAAAGACAACAATGCCTGTTGAGATCAGTGTTAGATATGTATACTTCTAGGGATCCTTTTTGTAATTATACTAAAGTCCCTATGGCTATATATATGAAAGCCTCTATTCTATATATATATGAAAGCCTCTAACCCAAGAGGGTGTGGAGTTTTCCTGCTATCTCTCTAGTTTCTCTCTACATGGTATATTGCACCAGTTTCCTTTGCGGCCTCTATTATAAGTCCTAACTCTCGTGTGCTGCCAATCTTCTCTTTATTTTTCCTTTTCCCTTTGACTAGTTTAGTTTGTTTACTGGTCCTCGCGCGGCGTCTCTCTTCTCCGCCCGCACACCATGCCGCTCTACTCGTGGACCGTACTACTCCGCTCGCACACCGCACTGCTCCGTCATCCGCTTCGGTGAGCCTATCTTCCTTATCCACGGCGCATCTGCTCGGCTTTCTTTTCCACTCATTCACCATGCTGCTCCATCATCTTGTTCGCACCGAAAATGTCTCGAGCGACCACGCCGACGCCTGGAGGTCTGCTTAGCTCTAATGCAGGCCGGTCGGCTTCTCTCCATGGCTTGAGATACGCACACCGGGGCCCGTGAGGTTCGCTTGGCTCCGACGTGACGGTGCAGGTGCATGCATGCCAATCAATTTGACCTTGCAGTTGACAAGGAGGTGAGGCGAGCAGGTAAGTCGGATGATGGGCTGATATAAGCTTTCGCTATCGGCTGGCCACCGATAGAATCGAGGTGGTCATCGGCCACATCCGGATGGTTCCTGCTATCGGCTAGTTGCCGAGAGGTATTGGGATGCTCTTCTATCGGCTGGGGAGCCAATGAAGATATGGATAGATGTCGATGAAGGACGTGATGACTTCAGGTGTAGCGAAAGCAAGATCCTGATCCATCGGTCACAGAGTCGATGGAGGCACCAAAGGATATTCAGAGAACAGCAAAGCATGCAAGATCTCTCCTGGTTACCGACAGAAGCTATACCGCTCGTTCATCGGCTGGGAAGCCGATGAAGACATATGCGAACTGGTAAGGAATCGTATAAAACACACCGACTGCAAAGCTGATGGCGCTCCAGATATGGCAGCATGAAACCCGTTGCCCGCCGTAACGATGCCGCTAGCACCGAATCTCAAAGATTGGACCTATCCGAGATAGTATAAGACCGAGGCCAACAACAATGGGACGGTGGATGTCGGATCGGTTGTGCTGAAGTAAGGGCGAAGCGAACCCATTAACTAGCTAAGCCGATGAGAGAACGTCTTTCTAAAGACAGGCGCGCATTGGCTAGAAGGCGGATGCGCTTGGCATGGCGCTCGAGGAAAGTCTCTGAAGACTGGTGCGTATCAACTGAGGAGCCGATACGCTGAGCGTGGTGCTTAGGGTATAGATAACTCATTGGCTAACACTCTGATGAAACGCTGTATAGAGACCTATAGGCCTACAGCTCAATCTACTATCGGCAACATCATAGGTCGAACCTAACCAATGCAGCACGAGACTGATGATAACAGAGAGAGCTTGATAAACCGATAAACCTTGCATGGATATGATGTGGTACATCCGATCTGGCTAAGAGGTCGAACCTAACCGATGCAGCCTTAGACAAAGCGACACATACCGGGATAGTGGTGGGACTTACCCCTTCATCAGAGATCGAACTTAACCGATGCAGCCCCGCGTCGAGAGCCAGAACCCGCAGGTAAAACTTAGATAAACTAGGGTGGCGATGCGCCGAAGTTGTATTGAACGAAGGATATATTACAGACTCCTAGGGGGTCTATATTTATACCCTGGTATTACAGAGTACGACGTGTTTACAACAACCATTGGATATTATTTCCCAACAAAGATAAAAGAAAAATATCTCTAAGGAAGTTAACTAAACTAACTAAACCTTCCTATCTATATAAGATACGATTTACATAGATAGAATACCTTGCCATGATTTCAACGGCTCCTCCTCAGACTTGGTCTCATTTGGATAATCTTCTATTCTTGGACCGAATCATTCCTTGCTTCGTTCGATCGGCTTCTTCCCTATAGCAACCGGACTCTTCTTTACTAAACAATGGTCTTTCCAATCTATCCACAGGCTTAGTAAATTATGGCGTTGACACACCTCTTCCATGCTTCTTCCCCCATCCACTCATCTTCTCTATCGCGCCGCTGGGCTGCTCAGTCTTCTCACTGCGCGCGCGGTGTTTCTCTTCATCCATGCTGCACGAATCTGCTCGTCTTTTCTCTCGTTCAATCATGCAGCTGCACCATTCGGCTCTCTTCTCCACACGCGCATCTGCGTGTCTTCTCTCTCACACCGCTACATCGCTCAGTCTCCTTACTGCACACGGCATTTTTTCTTCCGTGCTGTGCAGACTCCTCGGTTCTCCCATGGTCTTTTCCCCTTCCTCTTACATGCTTTCCCAGTAGAGGCACCTCCTCCTCTTCTCCGCATGTTCCCCGATCACACCGCTTCCACTACCTCCCTTGTGCACGCGCATCTTTTGCACCTCTATCTCCTCACTAAATTAGTGCAACCTTTTGCACTTTCCCTTCTCCACTCGTCTTCCGCATCCGCTCGTCTTCCATGACTCAACCACATAGCTTCCCATGCTCCCACTCTCTCTTTTCTTCCTAGCCATTATCACCTTTGGCTTTGCACCGACTCTGACCACCACATGCTCACCTCTCTCTCTATTTACCGTAGCCGTGGCTTCCTCATCAGACTCCACTACTTTGGTGACCAGTAGCGGCACCTTCTCCTCCCAAGCTACGCCACCTCTAGCTTCCCCAGCCTACGCCACTGTCAACGTGCAGACTCACATGCCCATCACCCTGGAGTTGGGGTCCCCCAACTACAACAAGTGGTCCGCCTTCTTTCTTGCTCTATGCGATAGGTTCTTCCTTCGCAGCCACGTCGACGACTCCCTCAACCCTAACCCTACTGATCCTCAATGGGATTCAGCATACTACACTGTTCATGGCTAGATTTTTGGTTCGTTCTTTGATGAAATACTGTCCTCGCAACGGAGGATAACCAGATCGCTCATGATCTCTAGGTCATGATTGCCTCTCTGTTCCAAGCCAACAAAGCTCCTCATGCCATCTTCCTTGCCGAGCAATTCCACACGATGAGTCAGGGAGATTCCACTGTGGATCAATGTTGCCAATGCATGAAGAAGGCTATTGATGCTCTCCATGATGTTGGGCATGCTGTTCTGGACTCGCAACTTGTCCTCAAGCTTTTGTGAGGCCTCAATCCATGCTTCTTCAGCATGCCACAACATTGCCAACAAATTAGTGCTTCCATCTTTCACCATCACCTGAAACATGCTGGTTCTTAAGAAACTTCACCTTGCAAACAAAGAAAAGCTACAGGCGGCTACTGCTCTCATGGCCGTCGGCCCTTCAATTCATCCTCTCGCACCGAGTTTGTGAACAATGCCACCGCTAACTTCCTTGCAGCCAATAGCATCCTCATACGTCTCTCCTATCCCTACACATTGGTTTAGAACAGTAAGGCCAAACTCATCTTGGGCACCATCAACAATACAGTGTGCACTCTCCTTCTCCACTCTTCTGTGCATTCTGCTTACTGGGCCAAAGCTTATGTTCTAAATCGCCACCCATGCTCCACCACATATAATGAGATTCCCTTTTCTTGCCTTTACGGTCAACAACCTAACTTGTCCCATCTTCATGTCTTCGGATGCCTATGCTATCCAAACCTTAGTGCCACCTCTACACACAAACTTGCTCCATGATCTACTACCTATGTCTTCCTCGGCTACCCTTCTTCCCACAAAGGCTATCATTATCTTGATATCTCATCTCACTGCATCATCATTTGCCACCAAGTTATCTTTGATGAGATGTCATTTCCCTTCTTTTGTCAATGAAAGCGACGATTGCCCCATCTTCACAGATGTCACGCCCACTCTGCACAGCGAGCGTGGTCTTGTGCCCCCATCTAGCTCTTTTCCCCTAGACGATCCTACAGTCATTGCCTATTGTACTCCCACTCTGTCATCATCATTCCCACCACCACCTCGAGGTCGGTTTGGTTGTGTCTATAAGCGGCACGGTAACCCCAACATACCTTAGCACCTTCAACGCCACTAGCAGTCATGACTCCAGGTGCGCCAATGGTGCTCCTAGTGCCTCAGGCATCGCTAGGGATGCCACCATCATCTTCTGTTGCTCCAGCCACATGATGGGCTGTGATGAGGCCACAGAATATAGCGGTGCTTTCGTCTCCACCGCTATCGCTTCACCCCTACCTGCCATCTATTGTAGTGCTCTAGCTGATCGATAGTGTCGTGCGGCCATGGCCGATGGGTATCGGGCACTCATTGATAACAAGACCTAGCGCCTCATTCCTTGGCCTCCTCATGCCAATTTGGTCACCGACAAGTGGATCTACAAACATAAGTACCACGCTAATGGGTCTCTCGCCCACTATAAGGCTCACTAGGTTGTTCGCAATTTCTCTTAGCAGCAAGGCACAAACTACGACGAGACATTCAACCTAGTTATTAAACCGGTCATGATCCATGTCGTCCTTAGCATTGCTGCCTCGCGATTATGGCTGATTCATTAACTTGACATTAAGAATGTCTTTCTTCACAGCAATCTTGAGGAGACCGTCTACTGCCAGCAGCCTCCTGGCTTCATTGACCCCTCTACACCTGATCATGTTTGTTTGTTGTAGAAGTCCCTCTATGGCCTAAAGCAATCTCCTGGCGCATGGCACCAACGCTTTGCCATGTATCTTCGCTAACTCGACCTCATGCCCTCCGCTAGTGATGCATATCTCATTGTTTATAAAGATCGAGACAACATCGCTTACTTGCTGCTTTACGTCGACGACATCGTCCTAACAGCCTCTTCACCAGATCACTTGCATCACATCACTACGCGTCTCAGCTCAGAGTTTCTGATGACTGACCTCTGTGCACTCCATCACTTCCTCGGCATCTCCATCACGCGCTCCTCCGATAGACTTTCTCTTGTAGCACCAATACGCTGTTGAGCTTCTCCAGCATGCCATCCTGTCCATGTGCCTCCCTACTACAACACTTGTGGACTGAAAGTCCAAAATCTCAACTGCAGATGGTGCCCTAGTCACCAACCTGTCCGAATACCGTAGCCTTGCCAGGTCACTCCAGTACCTCACTCTCACCTGCCCTGACCTAGCCTGTGCAGTCCAATAGGTATGCCTCTTCATCCACGACCTCCAGGAGATTGACCTTGCCCTTGTCAAATGCATTCTCCACAATATCAAGGGCACTCTTTTGGCTGGTCTATACATTGGTGCTGGTCCTGTCTAGTCTCTTACGACATACTCCGATGTGAATTGGGTAGGGTGCCCTGATCCCACCGCTCCACATTAGGCTACTGTGTCTACCTTGGTGGTAACTTGGTGTCTTGATTATCTAAGCGTCAGACCACTGTCTCTCGCTCCAGTGCTGAAGTAGATTACCATGCAGTCGCTGAGTGCTTTTGGTTTGCGCCAACTTCTCTAGGAGCTTCATCTACAGCTACCCTCCACCACCGTTGTCTTTTGTGACAATATTAGTACTGTTTACATGACAGCTAACCCTATTGATTATTGCCGGACCAAGCACATCGAGATCGACATCCACTTCGTCCGTGAGAAGGTTGCACTTGGCAAAGTTTGTGTTCTACATGTGCCGTTCTCACATCAGTTTGCAAATATCATGACAAAGGGCCTGCCTATACAATTATTTATTGCTTTCAAATTCAATCTATGTGTCCATGAATCTCCCGCTACGACTAGGGGGGTGCTAGATGTGTATACTTCTGGGGTTCTTTTCATAAATGTACTAAAGTCCCTATATATGTGAAAGCCACCAACCCAAGAGAGTGTAGAGTTTTCCTACTATCTCTCTAGTTTCTCTCTACACTCAGGCTAGTGGTGGCACAGGGCGGAGGGTTCAAAGTATCCCCTCCTAAAAGCATAAAAAAATTCCACCCCAAATTCTCTTTCTATGGCCTTGTTCTGCATTGATTTAGTCTACAATGGTTAGGGATCTGATTTGTTGTTCATCGTTGTTTGGAGGTCTTACATCTACAGGAGATTTGTTAGGAGGTCAAAATTCCTTTTGTTAGGAGGTGAAAATTATACTGCAATTCCCATCACTGATTTCATAGTATAACATTCTAAATGTGCTCTAGATGGAATAGTTGGAGGAGACGCTGTCTTCACAAAAACCATGCGCTGAATATTTCACTTGAAAAACCAATGCTTCTTTCTTTTACCATTGCTCTGATAATGGGCACTCCCTCCCAGCAATGCTGTTGAGCATATTTGTTCAAACAGCTATGTTCTTTAGTTCAGTTACTCAAAAGGATACTAGTATATTTCAGACTATATATATCTTTTGCTGTGACAATGTTACTACAGATTGTTGAATGGTTGAACTTATTTCCTGTAACATCTTTACTCTGATCAGGAATACAGAGAATAATTTGTTCTGGCTAGACGCAAATGTTAATTTTTATATGTATATATGAGTTATGTGTATTTTTATATGTTGGTTCCTTTTCTTGCAATTGAGGAATTACCAACTGTTACAGCATGATTGTGATTGACTGAACTGTTCAGTAATTTTATACTCCTATATGCAGCATGAAGACTTTTAGTTTAGATCGTTCTTCCTGGGCGATGCTTCATAAACTTTGCCTTATGCAAGTTTATTCCTATCCATTTTACCTATGCCTTCATCAACTGTTTAGCCGATGTATAAGTGTTATCATCCTATTGGCAACTAACCGATAGCATGAGTCTATATTAGCCTATCGACTGATTGCCTCACATCATCCTCTTTATCTTCTTATCAATTGTAGACTCAAATTAACTAGCATGTCCTCAAATCTTGAAGCTATGGAACTGCACTAGAGCCATGCAGACCTCTTAGGCCTCCGTGTGACTAGGCACACATTTCGATTGGACGTCCATTGGCTCACTCTTGCTTGGCCCTCGACGCGCATCTCCGCCCAATCCGATCAGCTGTCATGTGTGCACCAACAACTTGGTGTTTTGAACTTCATGTTTCTGTGTATAGATTCTTGTCAATCTTTGTGTCGATCTTATCGATGTTTGTATTGCTATGCCCTTGAGGAGGCTCATTACTGGCCTTATAAAGGGTGGGAAGCAGGGTTAGAAGGTAGGAGTCCAAAACATACTTGGCCTAAACTTCTTTATCTATACATGTGTTAACGCTGGAAAGCCCACAAATAGATTTGGTAATAGACGGAGAGTCAATTGGCTTAGGGAAAGTGGTCGATTGATGAATGGAAGGTGCCGATTGGGTAGAAGATAGATTCGATTCAATTGATAGATGGTTGACTATACGATGAGACCAAATTAAGGAAGGAATCTTGGAAGCCACGATATGGTGGTTTTGTATCTATAAGTTATTTCTTATAAGAAGGCATGGGTAGCTAGTTTTGTTAATTTCTTAGAGAGTTTCTTTTTCTAATTAGCAAGTAATGTCTGCAGTTTGTTTGTAACCACATCGGACTCATGCAACCCTAAGGTATAAATTTAAAACCCCTGGAGGCTTTCAATTTAAGGCTTTTAATTTATCCACAAAGATTAATACAATCTTGGTGCAACGCCACCCTAGCTCATCTAGGTTTATTTTAGTGGGTTCTGGCTATCAACACTAGGCTGTATCAGTTAGGTTCAATGTCCAGTGAAGTGATAAGTCCCGCCATTATCTTGGTGTATAGACTCTACCTAAGACTAAATTGGTTAGATTTGATCTCTTAGTCCGATCAGGTATATCACATCACATCCACATGGGATTTATTGGCTTATTGAGATCCTTCTACCATCATCGGTCTCAAGCTATATTGGTTAGGTCCGACCTACTTACTAGACTGGTGATAGTAGATCGAGCCATAGGTCAGCAGGTCTTTATGTGACATTTCATAAGAGCAGCTAGCCAATGAGTTATCCTTATGTTGTGCTTCATGCATAATGTATCGGTTGTTTAGCCAATGCACATATATCTTGCCTAACGATTAATCCATTAGCAATTGATTTGTTTCTATTATATCTGGCCTTATACTGTCTCAGTTAGGTCTGATCTATTAAGGCTGCATCTAATAGGACTGGCATCAGGATCTAGCAGGTTTCATTCCCTCCATCAGCTTAGCTAGACAATGAGTTTATTTATGTCTACATCGGACTCATGGCTTGTAGCAGCCGATGTGTTTACCCATCCTTTTCGTTGGCTTGTTTGATCTAGCCTCCACCGTTCCTATACTTTTAGCCTCAACCTTATACTATCTTGGTTTGGTCAAATCTATCAAGCCTAGCTCTAACAGTACCATTATTGGTGGCCACTGGGTCTCACCTCTTCAAAAGACTAGGTATCGCTCTTTACTGCTCATTGCATATTCTATTCTGAGTGTCATCAGCTCTATAGCAGCTAAGTCCTTTATTTTATTCCTCACCTTTTGCCTATGCTTTCATCAGCTGTCCAGCCGATGTATATGTGCTACAACCCCTATTGGTAATCAGTTGATACCAGAAGTCTATATTAGCCTATCGGCCGATTGGCTTGCCGATATTATCCTCTTTATCTCCTTGTGAATTGTAGGGTAAAATTTATTGGCATGCCCATGAACTTCAAAGTTAAGGACCTACACAGGAGTGAAGCAAATCTCTCAGGCTTTCGTATGTACAGATACATCGCATCAGATCTCCATTGGCTAACTCTCGCTTGTCCTCTTGAAGCACCTCTTTGCCTAGTCCGATCCCCTCGCGTGTTGACAACATGGTATAGCCCAGCTAGGATTCTATATCATGCCTTGGGATACAAGGCAACATGGCAACTGAGTCCTACTCTATCTCCTATTACATAGATCTGGCTGACTTTCTATCTCTAGTCAGATAAGCAAGCTATGTGGGTATCCGATATGAGCATTTTGGATTTTTTTTGCATATTTGTCATTTATTCATACTTTCATTTTAAGTGTATACATAGCAAAATCATTGTCACTAAAGAAGTGTATACATAGCAAAAAGATTGAGGCAAGTGCTCCTTACTCAGTTGACTATATTTAAATCCTATGAATTTGGAAGGAAAATATGTTGTTTATAAAATTGCATGAGTATTTGTGACTATCGATATTTGAAATGTGACATAATTGTTGCATATTCCACCTTTGATACTTGAATCCCTTGTCATCGTAACCTTATATTTGGTTAGAGTACTTTGCTTATAATCTTTTCGGTTTATACTTGCTTATATATTTGCCATATGCTTACAAATGCTTAGAAAACACTTTATAAATGCCATCGTCACTTTATAATTACAAAATTAGGCAATGTACTACTTGTAGACTGAGGGTTACATCTCTATATTTGTGAACTAAAATGGAGAAAAAACTGGTTTTAGAATTTGGGGGCTAGTGGTGTACATATGGTTGAAGTTGCACACCAATTTGAAGAGTGTTCGCCCGAGTCGATTAAGTACCGAACTCAATGTTTACTTTAGAGTGCAACTACATATTCTAGTTTGGGCCTTAGCTTATTAAGTTGTATATTTGTCTAACCTTGTATTCGAGAGGCATGAGTGGATTGTGGGCTATTTAGAGGAGCTACCCATGTGTGTGTTTTCTGATGGAACAACTGAATTGTTTCAACATTTGTTATGTGAGTGGGTTGTTTTGACACTCACAGCATGGGTGTTTGAGCATATCTAATACAACTATGAGTGCCTAGTGGATTGGTTCACCATAGAGCTAGGTTTGGTAGACCAACCATCCTAACAACACTAAGGATTTAGACTTAGTGCAGGTTTTCACTCATCGTGCTCATGAAAAGTTTGACAAATAGACAATGTAAAGGTTCCATTGTGACCTCTAGACCACATTCAATGTGTAGAGTGTGGTTGTATTGACGGGTACCGAACAAACTAGAGAATTCACATCATGTGAATAAAGTAGTACAAACTCTGTAGAGTTAAAACTAATTGATTAGCCATATTTGTGGTTATGTGTGGCATAGTGAAGTGTCTTGAATATAGATTTAATGTTTTACAAACGTGTTTGTGAAATTTGGGCATGGAATGGATGATTTATGATACTTTTGAGCTTATAATTAGTATGTATACATGATAATGGTGATATTATGATTTACCTTATGTATATGTTTCAAATGATTTGCTAAATACCATTTTAAGTGGTTGTGAAACAAAATTAGCTTATGCAAAAGTGAGACAAAATCTAAGCTTGCATGTAGTGTAGTAAGCTTGGCCTAAAGTACCGATACTTGTTTCTTATATATTTTATTGTTTAGGATTTATTGCAGATGAAGGATTGCTTAGGTTGAGTCTTTGGTCTTCCCCTAATCAGTTTGCTTGTGGGCATGGGTAGATAGGCTTATCATTGAAGCTAGCTATTTGATCGGTCAGCCTATGTATCTAATGTGTCTAAGTCTATGCATTAAGTTGTTATCTTATGTAAATTGTATATTAATTGCTTGAGATAAAAGTTTGAGGATAACCACTTTCCTAGGGTAGCTATAAACAAGAATGAGTTTTGAGTACTTGAGATAGACGCTAGATAACGTCCGTAGATTGAGTCCTCTGTAGGATGTGATTTTTGGTTGCCACCATCAAGTGGTTAACGATCATACTTCAAGGAGGACTAGTGAGTTATTTGGTCTGGTATCTGGTGTGTTCACTATTTAGCATTATGGTTATTATATAGAAAGGTGTCAACCATGCCATGGACTAATGAGGGTAAGTGACTATATATTCATGTATAGATCTACTCATCCAATAGACTATGGTGGTCACATTGGGTGTTGTACGGTATAATAATTGTTGTCTTCGATAGGGTCAATACATCTTGAGATTAACAAAGTTACCTTGAGCAAGACAGGAAGACACATATGTATGCCTTAACCATTTGAGTACCTATGAAGACTAGGTTGGCATATCTTGGGATTAACAAAGTCACCATGTGTGCCTTGCTGTTGATAGCTACGTCATCTACCACTAAAAATTTAATTAGCTATAAATGCATTCACTCACATTTACAGGTACATCGGTAGGTTCCACCACAATTTGGTAGAAGGGCATAATATTAGAAAATATGCAAGTATATTTGGAAACATTTAAATTTCCATTATCATTGTATCCCAAGTAATCCTTGGATGGTACCTTTTCATTCGACAACCACATTCCATCTTTCGAGGACTATCCACAACTTAGGTACATTGTAATTTATGTCCGTATATAATTCACGTAAAAAGTTTCTTCTAAGAAGTTCACATGTAACCTATATACTTATAAAGTTTGCTCCCCATTAAATATTATATTAGTTAATGCTAATTCTCTTTTATGTCATAAAGCCACATCATCTTAGCTATTTTATTCTTTGGATGATTGCTCAAAGCCTGCAAATTGCCTCTCTTCTCTTTAAGAAGCAACATAATACATTTCAGTTATTTATAGACCTTTGGATAATTTATCAAAGGTGCAAGATAAAGAAAGCACGTAAAATGAAATTGTATAGCATTAGGGAAAAGTTGATTTCACAACTTATGTCTTCTTCATTTATTTTTTCATAGCAACACACATGATTTTCATTTTTTACAAAGGTTCTTGTCAATGGGTTAGTTGCTTTATTTTTTTCTAATCTATAATCCAGATCGCCTTAGGGCATCACAACGTGAAGGTAAAGGTGACAAATCTTTGAAGTTCAACTTTATATATCGAAAGAGGATCTCACATAGGAATATTATTATGGACAGCCTTAAGCTAGAGCTAAGCTATATTAGTGTTGATTCTTTATGCTAAAAGATGAGTAGAACTTGTTTTTCCAAACTTATATTAAGAACATTGTAGCACTTGCTACACATAAAAAGATACATAAATATAATTATGGTTCTCACAAGCGTGATGGATTCCAAAAGCAATAACCATATGAAATGCCATCGCCATATCACCAGTTGCTCAAAGAACAATTCAGTGGAATGGTCAACCAGCAGCATAAAACAGTTAACCATTTGATGAGATTTTAACGTCTTGATCTTGTCGAAGAAAGCGTAAGCTATGATAACATAAAACAAAATTTTTCTATCACATACACTAGAACATTAGTAAATCAGGGATCATAGATCGTTAACATGAGATGTGTAGTGCAGTGGAAGTAGAGCTAGAGATGTCAATCCAACCACATGTGCATCGAGATAGTAGATGAGTAGTCGATCATCACGATCCTGATGTTGATCAACGCCACAATGAGCAGCACTACCACCGGTATCCACACATCCAGGCTAGAACACCGATTGTACGTGTACTAGCACTCACAAGTGGCTAGGGTTTGGCTCGGGAGGCGGTGGCTAGGGTTTTGCTCAAGGTGAACACATGTGTCTTTTCTTCACCTCCCAGTATCTCTATATACAAGGTTACTCACTTGGGCCTATGGGACAGTGGCCCAATAGGAGTCTCTCGGATCTATATTCGAATGGAGCTATTATCTGAATCACATTCGAATTAGTATTTTAACCTGTTAAGCGTGTAACCCTATAGGTTCACATATATTTGGTCGCTATCTGAAAGCACATTTCTAGTCACCTTGTTAAAAATGATCTCTACCAAGGTATATTAAGCCTAAAGTATATGTAAAGTTCATATCGACTGAACCTGTAGTGTTCTCTTGTACGAATCTCTTTACCTTATGATATCGATCAAACTCAAGACGAGACTTATGTCATTCTCTTAATAGCTCAATAATTCTTTTGATCCTGTGACAAATTTTAAACTTGTGATTGACTTCTCAATCACCTTAGCATGGCCATGCACTTCCATAATTTATTACAACGACGGGCTTAGAGATATGTCTCTTATAGAAGCAGCAAATTCTATCTTGATTACTCACATCCCACTACATATTTCATAACAAACACAAAGACTACTTTTATGACTATTCTATTACAGAGTAGTGTTTGATAGTCTGAAAATAAGCTACTACATATATTGCAAAATATGACGATCTCAAGTCTAAGGATTCTATATAAACACTAATTGAGATTAACCGATGACACATAAAATCTCTGCATTATTTGATGACGGGTCTATCCAACATATGTTTACTAACATATGTTTATATTATCAATTTGGTATCTCAGTACAATAATTCATAAGACATGATTATCAATCAATTCATATGTTGATCTTATAATCATATTTATTTCTCATATGATATATCATTAAGGACCATTTAGAAATGAAAAAGTCATATACTCATTGATCAATTATAATAATGTCTATATCATTAATAGAGTTTGTTATAAATACAATATTTCCATGTTACCTCTAGGATATATCACTAACATGCCTTTGATAAACTAGTATGTTTTCTTGTAGGTTGAGCGAACCAAAAGCATGCCTTTTGTGACTAAAAAACTATAGGTACATTGGCCTTCTGTGACTAAATAAAATAAATGTGTTTCATTTTTTTATATAGAAAAGAAAACAGTGATATTTGGTACAACACTTGAGTTTTTGTATTCTATGTTTGGAATGCAAAAATCAACTGTAATACTATCTAATTTCTCACTCACTTAACGAAATTCATGTTGCTAGTTTGGATTTCATATTTCTGCATTTCTTTGATATCGGTACACTGATATTCACATCCATCACTTTATTATTTCCTACATGCAGCTGTATTCTTGGGCATCTTCGCCTCTTTTGGTCTTCTCTTATCCCTTGATGAAGAGATTCTCATTTTGGGTATGCACTAAACACATGGATGTCACAATAAATGTGATATTATTACACTAAGGGTGATCAATTGTGTTCATTTTAATGCATTTGTTACAGCCACAAACTTATCTTGACCTTCAATTGGGAAATTTTGTTAGCATGGGCTTCCATCAAGGAAAGAAAGATTAGATCCTGCCATCATCCTTCCATTGTACATGGCTAGTATATTGTTTGCACACATGTAAATCAGGCACCGAGAGGGAGCGCGGGCGTTACCCAATAGAGGTCTGATCCGATGGTGCGTGAACACGTTAAGATCTTGAAGATTTGCTTCACTTCAGTGCAGGTCATTTGGCATCGAGATCCCTTTGTTGGGGTTATTAAAGTTATGAGCGTGCCAATCAATTTAACCATGCAATTGATAAGGAGATAAATTGATGAGTCAGTTGGCCGATGAGCCGATATGAACTCTTATTATTGGCTGGTCGCCGATAGGGTTGAGACAATCTTCGGCTACGTCTGATGCACTCCTACTATCGACTGGTTGCCGATGGAGGCTAATCACATGGTCCATCCGTTGGAAAGTCAATGAAGGAACAGCTAGATGGTGACGAACGGAATAAAAAACACATCGGCTGTAGAGTCAATGGCGCTTCGTAATAAAGTAGTCAATAGGCCCTATGCGGACTTCTGGTGTTGGTTGGTTGCCGATAGAGGCTGTAGCACTCTTTCATCGACTAGAAAACTAATGAAGGCATATGCGGATAGTAAGGAGTAAGATAAATGATCCCTTGGCTGCAAAGCAAATAGTGCTCCGAATAGAATATGTGATGAATAGTAAGGAGTAAGAGCTGATCTTCCAATGATACAAGAGGTTAGATCAGATGTGCGGATAGAAGGAATGGGCAAACCAATCGGCTAGCTGAGCCGATGAGAGGAATTCTATGAAGATATATGTATATCAGCTATGAAACCAATACACTAGGTATGAGGCTTAATGTGTGGATAACTCTTTGGCTAGTTGCTCAGATGAAATGTTCGCGTAAAGATCTATCGACCTATGACTCAATCTACTATTAGCAGTTTAGTAAGTCAGATTTAACTGATGCAGAATGAGACCAATAATGACAAAAGAGCACAATAAGCCGATAGAACTCACACAAATATGATGTGGTATATCCGATCAGACTAAGAGATCGAACCTAATCGATGTAGTCTTAGATAGAGCAAACACACCAGGATAGTGGTAGGATTTCTACCATCGCTGGAGATTGGACTTAACCAATGCAGGCCAATGCCGAGAGGCAGAACCCACCAGTAAAAATCTAGATAAACTAGGGTAGAAAAACTGATGGCGGTATAGGCAAATAGGGAGAAATAAACAAAAAGTCTCATTAGCTGTAGAGCCGATAATGCTCCAAACAGTGAGGTCTGGTCTTTCAAAGGGGTGAGACCTGGTAACCACCGATGACGGTGTCGTTAGAGCCAGCATTCATAGATCATATCAAACCGAGATAGTATAAGGTTGAGGCTAACGGTACCAAAACGGTAGAAAGAAGATCGCATGTATTGACGGAAGGAACGAGTGAACCTATTGGTTACAATCGGTTGAGGATCTGATACAAGCATATATGTAAACTCATCGGTTAGCTGAGTCGATAGGGGGAAAGAAACCTGCTAAGTCTCGATGCCAGATCTAACAGGACTAGATCGATCACTAGCAGATTAATAACTGGTCAAGATATATGTACATCGGTTGAAAAGCCGATACACTAGGGGTAGTCACTGTAGAGATAACTCCTCTGTTGTTTGAAGACCTATTGACCTAAGGGTTAATCTATCACCTAGTAGGTCAAACCTAACCGATACTGCATGAGACTGATGATAGTAAAAGGAGCTCGATAAACTAATAGAACCCATACGAACGTGATGTGATATATCCGATTAGCCTAAGAGGTCGAATCTAACCGATGTAGTCTTAACCAGAGCGAATACACTAGGATAGTGGTGGGACTTGCCCCTTCACTGGAGATTTGACTTAACCAATGCAGCCCTACGTTAAGAGCCATAACCCATCGGTAAAATCATAAATAAACTAGGATGCTGATGCACCAAGATTGTATTGATTTGTGAGAATAATTTATTAGCTTTTAGGGAGTATATATTTATACCCTGGGTTACATGAGTCCGATATGGCTACAAATAACCTTCGAATGTCATGTCCAAAACAGAAAAGGACACATTCTCTAATATGTTAATAAAAATAACTAAAGTTGCCAATCCTATAAGATGTATTTTACAAAGATACAAACATTGTGCCGTGGCTTTCACCCCTCCTCTTGAAAGCCGGTCTCATTTTGATAATCTTCCATCTTTGACTAAGCCGAATTCATCCTCATCCATTCGATCGACTCTTTTCCTATATCAATTGGCTTCTCTGATCAGTTCTCTGATCCTATCTGCCGAGGTTAACAAATTTTGATGTTAACACATGCCCCCAATTTTGAAGTATGAGGACTCATGCTTTGAAACTATCTTCTTCAGGTTTCCATGACTTTGAAATCTCCTCACTTGCTTGTTGTTATCGGCTTTCATGAGCCGATACCGTCGACATCAAATGTGTTAAGTTGTCAAACTCTTGGGAGAAAAAAATTCTTTCTGATGCACCTTGATAGTCCTTGAAAGACCAGCTCTGCTAACTATTAATCGCTTAAGTCCAAGCTGTAGCATCGGCTTCATATATTGTGAAATCATTGAGTATACTGCAAAACTGATTCCTCTGCCTTTTGCTTTGCTAATATCAAATCTGTCTGCTGCATCTCATGGATCCCCACAAAGAAGTGCTTATGAAATTGTTTTTCTAGATCGGACCATCCTCTGATTGAACATAGTGGCAATGATTAAAACTAAGTAAAAGCCGATCCAGATAGTGATAATGGAAATAATATGACTCTTGGAGCCTCTTTTGCCGATGCTTGTCTACACTGAGCTAAAAATGGACAGACATGTTCAATTATAGATATATTATCTTGCCCTAAGAACTTGGAGAAGTCTAGTATCTTGTAATAGCATGGTAATGGCACTCTATCTAACCACCTAGGATAGAGGCTGATACACAAAATTTTCCTTCTTTGGTTCCAATCAAAACCATTCCTTCATCACTTTGAATATCTTTGCAATCTACTCATTGTCTTCCTCATGTTGTCCCTCGAGTTGAACATAGCATCAAACCAATTGAACATCGGCATCTGTGGACCAATATTTGCTGATGTATGAACTAGTGACTCTTGAGTAATTAATCCATTGTCTCTTTTCTTTATCACATCCTGAAGAATGATTGTCAACCCTTCGGATTGATCTATCAGTACGTGATGTATAGCTTTATCAACTATTTCATGGACGGATTTCTGTAGATTTGAAGATGTAGGTTGAGTTGTTTCATCGATGAAAGTTGGTCTTGTGAATGAATTCTTTTGGATCACCCTTCTTGCGTCATGCTAAATGATTGCAAACATAATTTCTCAAAATCTTTCATAGATTGCTCTACCAGTTGCCTTTGTGTATTTATCAAGTCTTCCAATACAACCAAAATAATAATATCTTCATCAACTACTTCATCAGATGAGCACGCCTTAGCATCAACCCCTTATTAAGACATATTGATTAAAATTCATCCCATCGGGTGTGGAAATATGTCCGTGCATGGAGGTGATTGGACCAGGTGGAGAGGGGTGTCGAGAAGGTGAGCGAGTCAGCCGGTGGAGGTTCGATGTGATCGTGCCTGAACATGTGAAGCCCTAGGAGATCTGCTTAGCTCTAGTGCAGGTTTTTTAGTCCTTTGTAGGCTTTGGGTTGTTAGAGTTGCAAGCATGCTAGTCAATTTTACCTCCAATTGATGAAGAAGACACATAGAGTTAGATCATAGAGCCAATCGGTCGATAGGGTTAACATATGCATCGGCTGTGAGTTCGATACACTCCTGCTAGGGGTTGGTTATCGATAGGGGCTATAGCACTCATACTGATGTGATATGTCGAATGGACTACGATGTCAGACCTAACCAATATAGCCTTAATCAGAGTGTATACATATCAGGATGATGGCAGGACATACTCCTTTGCTAGAGATCAGACTTAACCGATGTAGCCCCATATCGAGAGCCAATATTCGCTGGTAAAAACCAAGATAAACTAAGATGACGATGCACTAAGATTGTATTGATCTGTGGAGATAATTTACAAGGTTTTAAGGGGTCTATATTTGTACTGTAGGGTTACATGAATAAGATATGATTACAAATAAACTCTAGATTTATTTCCTAAATAGAAAAGAAAACTCTATCTAAGAAGTTAATAAAACTAACTAAACTTGCCTATCTTATAAGATATATTTTACAAAGATACAAATAACATGTCGTAGCTTTCACGACTACTCCTTAGATCCAGTCTCATTTGAATAATCTTTTATTTTTGACTGAACAGAAACCATCCTCATCCATCCAATCGACTCTTTTTCTATATCTTTCTATAGGACGATCAGCTCTCCGATTTTATCTATGGGGCTTACCAAATTTTAGTGTTAACATGAGGAGAGATGGAATATCAAAGAAAAAAAAGGAAATGGTGGGTGGCCCCTAGTTATCAGCACCTCTGTCACATCATATTAGGTTTTATGTCCTTTCAACATCCTGTGACATTAACATGTTTGGGCTCGTTTTATCTTATTATATATCAATCTCTGTTCCATATCAGATTTTGAATGGAATAATATATTTAGTAAAATTAGGTGATGTAAGTATGCATTTTACAAGCTAATGTACCAGATAAAACCTCCTTAAACTGACTCTACCGGTTTAAGAGCCAACCATGCATTTTGTTTAAAAAAATCATCATAGATAACATGGTCGTACTAAATGCATAGTTCAAATGGGATAAATTTGATTATAATGTTTGTATCAAAGGATTGATTTTGAAACAGACTTGATTCCGTGATTTGTTGAAAAGGGAGGGAAATCCTATCCTTTGTAACTGGGAGAGTATTTTTCACTTGGAAATGACTTGGGTTTTCTTAACATAGAGCTGAGTTGTGTTTTTTTCAACACCATGTTTTACTTTTTTTTAAACACGGGAAACATATGCATTTATATAGGTGTACGCAAATTTAAGCCTTTAAGGCCGGAAGACAGGGGCAGCAACCGAGTATGTCACGTCGGATTTTACTGTGCACCCTACAGTGTTCAGGAGGTGTCGTTTACTGCATCAATGATCGGTGGCTTTGCTTCTTGCCATCGGGGATCTCGTTTGATTTAATTTGTGGATCATGTGCTGTACTAGTCTTTAGGTTGGCTTGTCTTATGGGAGAAGTATCATGAAAAGAGGAGGGACATCCCATTTCTATCTTCCTGCTAGGGATTTGATGTCACCTACTAGATAGGAGGAGAGAGGAAGAATATGGAGACAGTCTCTAGAGGGAATCACCGATAGATCCTTGGGGATGACACTAGTGGAGATAGCAGGAAAGGATGTGCAGCGAGAGAAACAAAATGGTAGTGGATGAACTAACGATGTCAGCATGGCACTTCTCAAGACACCACCGCTGCGTCATCCATGTCCTCCTCGCCTTTGGCAGCAAGGAAGCATGCCAAGCGGAGGTGTAAGACCTGAACTTCAGTTGTGCTCGTTCGCTTATGGAGGCAGGGCCATGGTAGCACCAGCACTGGTGTCGGAAGGATGGGAAGGCAGAGGTGACAGCTGAGGAGACAAGGCGGCTGATGCTGTTGCTGAATGTGGAAGCTGTAGTATTCGGCTTGTCGGCGTTCGTTGCTGGAGGTGAGGAAGACAATCCTGAAAAGAGAATTCAAGCTAACATAAGAAGGATTTGGTGCTGCAAATCAACATTGCTTTTCTGACTCTATATTATGATATATATATATACACCCAATTGCATAGCAAAAGAGTGGCCATATACTGCCACGACTGTGCAACCTTCATACTCCGCCATTGCCGCACCATCCCATGATGTGGAGTGTTGATCGTGACTACTCCTAGCACTACAACTCAACGAAACAAACTGAGAAAAGCAAGGAGCCATGACTGAGCCTGGATTATAACAATCTCTCCCTAATAGTGGCTCAATTCACTTCAATTTGACGATACCATACTTGTCATGAAGCTCATGGAAACTCGCGTGCCCCAGTGACTTTTTCAGCACATTGGTGAGCTCTCTTGGGTACTCGTGTAGTCCAAGCAGATCTTCTCGCTATCCACGCACTCACAAATGAAATGTAATTCGGTGTCAATGTTTAGGAAGAATAGGGTTCATGCCCAGGGCAATTACGGGCAGGTTGTCCATCTTCATAATTCCCGGCTAGACTTCAATGCCAATGATGTCACCCAGCAGCTCGGTGAGCCACATAGCCTAACACGCTCCCACTGCACCAGCCATGTATTTCGCCTCAGATCTAAAGAGCATCATCATCTTCTGCTTCTAAGACAGTCATGAGACTGGCATATCACCAAGAAAGAATATCACACTAGCGGTGCTCCTCCTTTCATTGACGTCTCCCCCTAAATCGTAGTCACTATAGCTCATTAGCCTAATATCGACGTTTGAATGCTTGGGGTAGAGGAGGTCGTAATAGACAATGCTGACAATGTCACACAGTAGGTGGTTGACAGTGATGAGATGCTCCAGCTGTAGCTTCTCCATGAATCAACTCACATATACCATGGCGAACGTGATGTTCGGCCACATGTGTACCAAGTATTTTAGGCTGCCCACTAGACTATGATACATCTTCACATCAACCTCTAGTGTTGTGCTCTTGGTCGATAGCTTTAGGCACACCTCCATAGGTGTCTAACAGGGTTTGAAGCCCACCATCCCTGCCTTCTCTAGTAGCTTCTTCACGTATGCCGCCTGTCCTAGCACGATGGCGTTTTGGCCTTTCTTCACCTCAATCTCAAGGTAGTATGAGAGAAGGCCGAGGTCACTCATACGGAACAACCAATGCATCTCCTCCTTGAATGCATCGATGTCTGTCGAGTTTGCACTAGTGATGACCAGATCGTCGATGTAAACGCCTCAATTTGAGGAGAATTCTAATAGCTTGAAAATTTGAAATCTGTTAACAAACTCAGAAATTAGAAGGCATGTGTTAATATCAAAATTTGGTATGCCCACAAACAGATTCGATTATGGATGGAGATCCAATCAGCTTATGAAAAGAGGTCGATTGATATAAGAAAAGAGCCGATCGAACATATAAAGATGGATTTAGTTCAGTCAAAAATAGAAGATTATCCAAAAGAGACTAGGTCTAAGGAGGAGCCGTAAAAACAACGGTAGAGTATTTGTATCTCTATAAAATATATCTTATAAGATAGTCAAGTTTAGTTAGTTTTATTAACTTCTTAAATAATGTTTTCTTTTCTGATTAGGAAATAATGTCTACAGATTATTTATAACCATATCAGACTCTTGTAACCCAAAGGTATAAATATAGACCACCCATATAACCAAATAATACATCCACATAGATCAAATACAATCTCGGTGCCTTGCCACCCTAATTCGTCTAGGTTTTTTCGGTGGGTTTTAGCTCTCAACGCAGGACTGTATCGGTTAGGTCCGATCTCTGACGAAGGGGTAAGTCCCGCCACTCTCTTAGTGTATCTGCTCTATCTAAGATTATACCAGTTAGGTTCAATATCTTAGCCCGATTCGATATACCACATCATGCTCACCATGTGGCCTATTTGGCTTATCGAGCTCCTTGTACCGTCATTAGTCTTATAGTACATCGGTTAGATGCGACTCTTTAGACCTGTGATACTAGATCGAGCCATAGGTCGATGGTCTTTACGTGTTGTTTCATCGAATTGGCCAGCCAATGAGTTATCCTTATGCTGTGCCTCACGGCTAATGTATCAGCTATTCACCTGATATACACATATATCTTGCCCAGTCATTAATATGCTAGCGATCAATCTGGTCCTATCGGATCTGGCTCAATACTGTCTTGGTTAGGTTCGTTCTATCAAGGTTGTGTCCGATAGGGATAGCAATAGGATCTAGTAGGTTTCGTTCCCCCATTAGCACATATAGTTGATGAGTTTACTTATGTGTCTAAATCAAACCCTTCACCAATAGCAGTAGATTGGTTCACCTGTTCCTTCCATCGATACATCCAATCTAGCATTCTTCGTCTCGGTGCCATTAGCGTCAACCTTATGCTGCCTTGGTTTGGTCCGATCTATTAAAGTTGGCTCTAATGGTACTGTCACGGTGGTTGCTAGGTGTCATATCTTCAGGAGATTAGGTCAAGCTCCTTAATATTCATCACATATTCTACTCGGAGCATTATCGTTTCTACAGTCGGTGAGTCATTTACTTTATTCCTAGTCTTTTGCCTACGCCTTCATTGGTTGTTTATCCTATTTAAAAAGGCTATTATCCTATCGGTAACCAGTCGATAGCATGAGTCAGTATCGGCCTATCAGCCAATTGGCTCGCCAATCTCATCCTCCCTATCTCCTAGTCATTTATAGGGTCAAATTAACTAACGCCTGCCAACCTCAAAGTTAAAGACTTATACTGTAGCTAAGTAGATCTTCTAGGCCTTTACGTGTGCAAGTGTATTGCATCAGACCATCATCGACTAACGCCCACTCACCCCCTTGGCATGTCTCTCCACCTAGTCTAATCCACTCACGCGTTGGCGCCATGACTAAACCATCTCCGAATCAAACGATTCCACACACGCCAGTGTCAAGCTCGGAGAAGATGGAGACCTCTCCCATCATGGTTTGTGGCTCTAATTTTGAGAATCTAGTTGGTACTCCCGCCGTCGCCCTTCTTGCTGAGCTGCAAGAATAGCTTGTCCACAATAAGGTGGATGGGCTCCCGAGACCTTGAAGGAGGTGGTGGCTCAAATAGGGTGGCACCAGTTGTGGCTAGTTCCACAAGAATCCACTGCGTGCTCCCTCATAGAGAATCCACTGCGCGCTCCTTCACTCACATCACCACCCAGCTGGATGAACAGATCATCCTCAAGCGGCGGCGTGATGAGCGACAAACACCAAGGCATAGTGTGGCCTTGGACTCCTCCTCCACCTAGGCCATTTGTGCCTGCTCATCACGCTTCTTCTTGTGGCATTTACGGGCCTGGTGACCTGTCTTACCATAGTAACTACACTCATCGCCGGCGATGGTCTTCTTGTCTTCCTATTGTTGCCAATAGGTGTCCTAGAGCCGACGCTGCTCTAGCCATCCCTACTGTGGCAATTGCCTTGACCGCGCCTCTAGTTCACGGATGAAGCCTTGCCACCTCCGAACAACCACTTATCGAAGAGCTACAGCTGCAACATGATGCGCACCACCAACTCATCTTCGATGAGATTCAACCTAGCTGTAGAACCTCCCCTATCACTAATGTCATATCATTCCTCTGATGCCTCGAGCCTTTCGATCAACTCCTCGACTAACAAATTATCGAAATCAAGGAGTGTCTTGATTGTCATAACGATCTGTAAATACCTTGGAGGCATGGCCTACAAGAACTTGTGCACGAGCTTGAGCGTACCTATTGTCAAGGACGGGGAGCAAGTTGGCGATGTTGATGATGCGGACGTCGAACTCATACACAGTCTTGCCATCCTTGAACTTGAGTGAGTTGAATTTGTGACGCAGTGTGTTCGCCTGATCGACTCGAAGGTACATCTTCCTAAGCGAGTCCCAACCGAACTTAGCGATGGTCTTGGAAGCATTGGAGCCTTGCAGCTCCTATGGCACCACCTTCGTGATGGCCACCAACGTGCTGCGGTCATTGATGAAGTCATCCAGAGACTTCTCACCTACAGCATGACACGCTGTTTCTGCTCTCCCTCACAACCTGGTGGCTCACAAGGCAGCGATCGCCATCACCACCTCCACCTATGCCCCAGCCACAACCTCCGTGTCTTGGCGAAGACAATTGATGATAGTGATCCATAAACGCTACCTCGATTGCTTGATCTTGTGTCTAGGAGCAGTACCTCACTCTGATAGTAGATGTAGACCAGGTGTGTAGTCTTTGGCTCACCAGTGCCCATCGCCAGAGGCAAGGAGGATGAAAACATAGAGAATTCATGCGAACATAGGTGGGATTGGTGCCGCTAATCAACACAACTTTTTTGACTCTATATTGTGATATATATACACCCAATTACATAGCAAAAGAGTGGCCACGAATAGCCATGTTGCTGCAACCTTCACGTTCCGCCATTGCCGCGCCATCCACGAAGTGGGGAGTGCTGATCACCACTACTCCAAGCACTGCAACTCAATGAAACAAACTGAAAAAAAGTTAGGAGCCACAACCAAAGCTGGATTATCCAACAGAAAGAAGGCTGGGTTCGCTGGGGATGGCAAGGTGATCCCGTACACGGAGCTGCTGCGTGCATGCGAGGAGGCCGGCTCTGCCAGGACATGCTCCAAGGCCACTACCAGTCCAGCGTTGACATTTACGGACGGAGAGCAGCGGTGGAGGCCTCCTCCGACTGTCGTTGCGGTTGGCGCGCATTGCCTTGTAAGCTGCGGTTGCTTCTCTTTGTGTCATGGTGGGATTCACAATCTATTTTCCGTTAAATGTTCACAAGCTATTTTTTTCAACTTGTGCCTAGGTCAAGTAATTAAAGGTTGGGATCATGGAATCAAGACCATGAAGAAAAGGCAAAAATGATGTTTTCACCATTTCTGCTGATTTGGCTTATGGTGAATCTGGTTCACCCCCAACTATCCCACTCAATGCCAAACTGGAGTTTAATGTCGAGTTGCTTTCTTGGACAAATGTCAAGGACAATAGCAAAGTTGGTGGCATATTCAAGAAGATACTGGAGGGAGTAAATTGGAGAACCCAAGGATCGCGATGAAGTATTTGATAATGTTTACTCATCGAAACATCTTCCGATCTTGTTTAGTGTCGAGTTGTATAATGTCAAGAGGCTGGCTCCTTTCATTGCTGTAGTGAAATACGAGGCTCGGCTTGAGGATGGCACTGTTGTATCAAAGTCTGAGGGGTGAATTTACTATTAAAGATGGTGATAATCCCTCTTCCCTAATCTCCCTGTTTACTAATGAAAATTTGGTACTTTGGTTACAGTGTTCTTCTGTCCTGCGCTGGCGAAAGCTATCAAAACCATGCTTCTTTAATTACGGTTTACCATCTCTTTATTTGAGTTGATTGAAAGGACTTAAGCACCATTTGAAAATGGAACTTAGTGAAATTTTTCATGGCAAGCGAAACAGGATGGATCGTTAGTGTGTAATTAATTAAGTATTAGCTATTATAAAACCACAATATTTAATAGTTCAAAAACATGCTCATAAATAACGGGGAAGCACCACATTCAGACACCAGTTTCGAGCTGGTGCGTTAAAACCTTGCAATGGCAGATGAATATAGTGAGATAGTAGTCCATCAACTTGTGAGGAAGATGTTTTACCTCCAGTTGCCACTCTTCTTGTTGATCTTTGAGTTGTTTTGATGGAAAACGGTCACAGAAAATGGTGACGATTAGAAAATCTTGAAGAAAGTTCTCACGGAGGGACAAGAATTTGAGCGTCCTAATGAAGGTATAGTTCTTAAAAGTATGCTTATGCACGACGCTTGCTGATCGTTCTGTTTTCTCCTTTGTACTCCTATATGTCAGATAGGGCTCACTCCTACATGTCAGATAGAGGTCAACGCTATCTGATTGCTACCTGTAACAACAAAGTTCTATTTGCTGTTGATAGTAAAAACAACTAAAAAATTTCATGATGGCACAGTACTTTCGAAGCTTGGCCATGATGAACAGGAGCCATTTGAATTCAAGACTGATAAAGTCAACTTTTCAACTTCCTCTATGCTGGCTATTATACACTTCAGTTAAAATAAATACTACTGTCCCTTTTGATTTACTTTCCTTCCAAAGGAGGTTATATTATTTGATGGTCTTGACAGCATGTGCTAAACATGAAGGAGGGTGAAGTTGCTCTTGTAACAATTCCTCCTGACTATGCATTTGGTTGTACCGAGTCGAACTAGGATCTCGCTGTAATTCCACCAAAGAGCACTGTAATTTATGAAGTTGAGCTTGTATCATTCATTTCTGAAGGTATGCTTCTCTTAACGTTATATTTGTGTGCATTTCTTTGACTTGATATGATGAGTGTAGAGGATAACCAATTAATCCTGGGGACATAGGATAAATAATCGTCGGACTTGAACAATGCTGAGAAGATTGAAACAGCTGGTGCAAATAGTGGCGGACCAGGATGATTCGTGTTCTCCATGCTGTTACTAAATTTTCGTCATACATGTGTTGGATGCACCGACTTCACCACCATTTTATTGCAGGTATTAAAATGCTTTATTGAAATCCTCACCACCATTGAACATCACTGATATTATTAATCAAAGATGTCTTGCGCTGCTGGAAACAACCATGAGCATCCAAAGCTTGGTACAAGGAAGGTAAAAGACAACACTCATATATGTTGAAATTTTAGCGAGGTTCTAATTCAATCAAAATCGAGTGCATATGCATCCCAGAATTATTTGAGGCTCCTACTGGACTAATTTGTGCTGAATGCAAGTAGGATTTTGTGTTTGCTGGATTAATTTGTGCGGACTCCCTATTTGCAAAAGAATATTTTGAAAGCGTTTAAGCGAGAAATACGAAGAAGGCTCGACACCATAATCGATTAATCACGGGAAGCACAACATCTATAGCCGAAACCTTTCATAACTGTCCAACCGAACCAAGATCATCTTGAGTGAAAGAGTGAGACTACACCGATAGATTAACAACACATTGCTCATGGTTACTTAAGAATTGATGTTCAAGACTGCGACACACGAGATGAGCAGTGGAAGAAGACGTCTCTAGGAGCATCGTTGAGATGGAGCCCTAGAGCCATGAAAGGACCACGTAGTCCATCTGGACCCAATCCGGTTGGTCCGAGAAAGATTTGTTGTAGAGAATGTTGTAGGCAAGGGTGTACTTGCCGAGAATGATGGGGAACAATCCACAGCACTTGGTGGTAGTTGGAAGAAGTGAGGTCGAGGATGACAGGCATTATTGTCTTGACGTTGAGAACGGCGACGTCTTGGGTGTGAAGGGAGGCCATGGCATCATCCTCTAGAGACGTGGCATTCATAGGTGGCGTCACTAGCGATGATGTTGCTACAGATAGAGTAGCGAGGGTGGCGTGCACGACATCCACTGTAGGTAGAGAGGCGAGGGCAGCATGCACAACATCAGTGGTGGCTGTGGCAACGACATCGACAAGCACGACTTTGAAGGCAGCATCACTCGTGGAGGGAAGGACTGTCGTGTGTGTGGCAATCCTAGCAACAATAGCGGCGGCATCGACGAGAGTGACATTAGAGGTCACAGTGCTCGTAGAGGAGAGGAGAGGACGGCTGCATGAATGGCCGTGTCTGCACCAGCGGCATTGCAAGTCACCACGCATAGCACAAAGGAGTTGACAGGCACAACCATGTGTTCGCGTTGGATCTCGCGCATACGACGCAGACACACCGATGCCTGCGAGGTCTGCTTAGCTCCAGTGGCTTGAGGTACGCGCGCCGAGGCCTGTGGGGTTCGCTCGGCTCTAGTACGACGGTGCGGGTGCGGGCGTGCTAGTCAATTTGATCCTGCAATTGATAAGGAGGTGAGGCGAACAGATCAATCGGACGATGGGTCGATACGAGCTCTTGCTATCGGCTGGCCACCGATAGGATCAAGTTGGTCATTGGCCACGTCCGGATGGCTCCTGCTATCGGCTGGTACCGATAGGTATTGGGACACTCTTGCAAAGGCTCAGGAGCCAATGAAAGCGTGGATAGATGTCGACGAAGGACGTGATAACTCCGGGTGTAGCAAAAGCGAGATCCTGATCCATCGGCCACAGAGCCGATGAAGGCACCAAAGGGTATTCAGAGAACAACAAAATACATGGGATCTCTCCTGGTTGCCGACGGAATCTGTACCGCTCGTTCATCGGCTAGAAATCCGATGAAGGAATATGCAAACTAGCAAGGAATTGTATAAAAGACACCAGTTGCAAAGCCGATGCCGCTCTGGATATGCCAGCACGAGACCTGTCACCCGCCGTGATGATACCGCTAGCACCGAATCTGGAAGATCGGACCTACCGAGACAGTACGAGATAGGCCAACGGCAACGGGACGGTGGACGCTTATTGGTTGTGCTGAAGTAAAGGCGAAGCAAAACCATCGGCTAGCTAAGCAAATAAGAGGATGTCTTTCTAAAGACAGGTGCACATCGGCTAAAAGGATGCGCTTGGCGTGGTGCTTAAGGGAAGTCTATGAGGACTGGTGCGTATTGGCTGAGGAGCCGATACGCTAGGCGTGTTGCTCAATGTATAAATAACTCATTGGTTAACACTCTGATGAAACGCCGTATAGAAAACTATAGGCCTAAAGCTCAATCTACTGTCAACAATCTTATAGGTCGAACCTAACCGTTGTAGCACAAGACCGACAGCGGCGAAGAGATCTTAATAGGCCTATAGACCCTGCACGGATGTGATGCGATACATCCGATCGACCTAAGAGGTCGACCCTAACCGATGTAGCCTTAGACAGAGCAAGACATATCAGGATAGTAGCTGGACTTACCCTTCGCTAGAGATCAAAATTAACTGATACAGCCCCACGTCGAGAGCAGACCCCGCCAGTAAAAACCTAGATGAACTAAGGTGGCGATGCGCCGAAGTAGTATTGATTGAAAGATGTGTTCATTATAAACTCCTAGGGGTTTATATTTATACCCTAGTATTATAAAGTCCGACGCGTTTACAACAACCATGGGACGTTATTTCCTAACAAAGATAAAAGAAAAATATCTCTAAGGAAGTTAACTAAACTAACTAAACCTTCCTATCTATATAAGATACGATTTACATAGATAGAATACCCTGCCGTGAGTCCCACAGCTCCTTCTCTGACTCGGTCTCATTTGGATAGTCTTCTATAATTGGACCGAATCATTCCTTGCTTCCTTCAATCGGCTTCTTTTCTATAGCAATCAGACTCTTCATTACTAAACTGATCGTCTTTCTAATCTTTTCCTAGGCTTACCAAATTTTGGCGTTAACACATGCCCCATAATTTCGATGTATGAAGACTCATGCTTTGAAATTCTCTTCCTTAGGCCTCCAATGCTCCGAAATCTCCTCCCTTTCTTATAATCGACTCTCGTAAGCCGATATCACATGCATCAAATGTGCTAAACTGTTGAACTCTTTGGAAGAAAATTTCCACTTGATGCGACTCGACAACCCTTGGAAGGCCAAATCAGCTAATTGTTCATCGCTCAGAATAAGATTATAACACTAGCTTCTAATGTCCCGGAAACATTGGATGTACACTACAACTGACTAATTAGGCCTCTGTCTAACCAATGTCAAATCTGACAGTCTCATTTCTTGAGTCCCAGCAAAGAAATATTTATAGAATTGTTGTTCCAGATTGGCCCATCTCTTAATTGAGTTTGGTGGTAACGAAGAAAACCAGGTGAAAGTCGATCTAGAGAGGGACAATTGAAAGAAATGGACTCTGAGGGCTTTCTCGGCCAATGCTTCTCCACACTGGGCTAAGAATCGGCTGATGTGCTCCGTTGTAGATATGTTGTCTTGCCCTAAGAATTTGGAGAAATCTGGTATCATGTATCAGCGAGGCAATGAAACTCTGTCAAACCATTCTGGATACGGGTGCCAATACATAACTATTTGATCTTTAGGCTTGATACCAAATTGCTCTTTCACCGTGTCCACAATTCTAGTTAACCAATCCTTCTCCCTTAGAATGTCTCTCTAATAATGTGGAGGTTGATATGGTATCCAATTCTGCCTGAGATGCTATACATAATAAGTGTGTAAATCAGGATCACCATCTAGATAGACACGTTGATATCCTCCACAATAATTACCCTGAAAGTATTCTAGAGGCACCTCCTGCCGTTGCCCCCCGAATCGATCTTGTGTTGGTGGATATACATTTGCCGATAGGTCCCTCTTATTCTTACAAGTTCTCTAAGATAACTTCATCTCTATCGGCAAAGGTACATAATCTTAATCAGGCTCTTGAGTTGATAATTCTTGTATCGTCTTCTTGATTAGATCTTGTAGTGTATCAATCCATACTCCCAAAGGATTACTAAATGCTTGATAAAATGCTTCATTGAACACCTCTTGTAATGGCTTGGGAGGATTCATAGGTGATGAATGGCTTGATTCTTTCATCAAAACACATTTTGCAACTATGGTTCTTGAATCAGCCCTTGTCTAGTCATACTGAGTGCCTTCAAACAGAGCTTCCAAAAGTTGTACACGTTCTACTCTATCTGCTGCCTTTGGTCTTTACTCAGATCTCTCATGGTTATTGAAATTATAATATCCTCATCGACTCCTTCTTCGTTCGAATGTGCCTTGGCATCAACCTTTTCTTTAGACATATTGCCAACAAGATGTCCCCCAGGTTGATGAGAAAAATTCTAATTTCTAATCAGGCAATTGTACAGTCCTGCTGGTTGATAAATGGTCTTCATGTTTCAAAAGCCGATGAATGAAACTATCGTCGCCAAAAGTCCCGCGACCAGGGAGGGACGGCGGCTCGGTCATGCAAAGGCCTGGGAGGTCTGCTTATCTCTAGTGTAGGTCCTTAAGCATTGAGGTTTGCGGGCGTGCCAGTCAATTTGACCCTGCAATTGACAAGGAAGTGAGACGAGCGAGTCGGATACAGTCGCTCGCTATTGGCTGGCTGTCGATAGGATCGGGATACTCTTCGATCGGCTGGGGAGCCGATGTGGACAGGTGTCGACGAGGGGTCAACCATAGAGCCGATGGAGGAACCAGGGTATGCTCAGAGGATATCGAGGCGCATGGGATCCCTCCGGACAGCCAAACAATGATTCATTGACTGAAAAAACCGATGAATGTGCATGTGGCCTAGGCAAGGAATAGTACAAGAAGGCACGGGCTGCAAAGCCGATACCGCTCCGGATATGATAGCACGAGACCCGTCGTCCACCGTGACAGCGCCATTAACACCGAACCTCGAAGATCGGACCTAACCAAGACAGTACGAGGCCGGGGCCAGTGGCGATGATATGGAGGACGCCGGATCGGCTATGCCGTAGCAAGGATAGGAACAAACCCATCGGTAAGCTGAGCCAATGAGGGGACGCCTCTTTGAAGGCGGGTGCATATCTGCTGGGGGACCGATACATTTGGCGTTACGCATCATGGGACGCCTCTAAAGGCTGATGCATATCGATCGAGGGGCCGATGCGCTCGGCATGAAGCTCAGAGCATGGATAACTCATCGGCTAGCACTCCGATAATATGCCATGCAGAAGACTATAGGCCTAAAACTCGATCTACCATCGGTAGCCCCATAGGTCGGACCTAACCGATGCAGCACAAAACTAACGACGGTAGAGGGAGCTTAATGGGCCGATAGGTCCAGCACGGACGTGATGCGATACATCCGATCAGTCTAAGAGGTCGGACCTAACCGATGCAGCCTCAGACAGAGTAGGACATATCGGGATGGTGGCGGGACTTACCCCTTCGCCGAAGATCGGACTTAACCGATGTAGCCCCACGTCGAGAGCCAGAATCCACCGGTAAAACCTAGATGAACTAAGGTGGCGATTTGCCAAATTTGTATATGATCAAAAGATATCCTACATGTTTCCAGGGGGTCTATATCTATACCCTGGATTTACAGACAGAGTCCAACACATCTACGACCATCGGACATTATTTTCTAGTAAGAACAAAGGAAAATATTCCTAAAGAAGTTAACTAACCAGCTAAACCTTCCTAATTAAGTAAGGTTACAATTTACAAAAACAAACATCCTGCCGTGGAGTCCACGGCTCTTCCGCAAACCCTGTTTGATTCGAATAATCTTCCAATTTGTAACCGAGTCTTCCTTTGCTGCAACCTGATTGGCTTCTCCACTGTAGCTATCGGACCTTCTTTTAGTCAAGCCGATCCTTTTCCTTCCTTCTCTCGGGCTTCTCTGACCTGATCCCGATTGGACAATCCCCTGTCTTCAAGCCGATCCAATCTTCTACTAATCTGATAGCCTTTTCTACAGTTCTTTATCGGCTTTGTCTCAGTATCTCCATCGGCCGATGACTACATTAAATCCTCCATCGGACCTCTCAGCCGATCGGCTTTGGCACGATCGGATCTTCCAGCCGATCGGCTTTAGCACCATAGGATCGTCCAGATTTTGGCGTTAACAGAAACCCCGTTCAATCGGCTGATGAATGAAGACTTCTATCTCACCGGCTGATGAATGAAATCATCGGTCCCATTGGGCATTCCAAGAAGAATGCTCGCGCCGGATCTCACGCGCCCGGCGCAGACACACCGATGCCTGGGAGGTTTGCTAGCTTCAGTGCAAGCCGGTCGGCTTCTCTCCATGGCTCGAGGTATGCACGCTAGGGCACGTGGGGTTCGCTCGGCTCCGGCATGACAGTGCGGGTGCGGACGTGCCAGTCAATTTGACCCTGCAATTGATAAGGAGGTGGGACGAATGGGTCAATCGGACGATGGGCTGATACGAGCTCTCGCTATCGACTGGCCGCCGATAGGATTAAGTTGGTCATCGGCCACATCAGGATGGCTCCTGCTATCGGCTGGTCACCGATAGGTATTGGGAAGCACTTCCAATGGCTAGGGAGCTGATGAAGGCAGGGATAGATGTTGACAAAGGACATGATGACTCTGGGTGTAGTAAAAGCGAGATCCTAATCCATCGGCCATAGAGCCGATGGAGGCACCAAAGGGTATTTAGAGAATAGCAAAGCATGTGGGATCTCTTCTGGTTACCGATGGAAGCTGTACCGCTCGTTCATCGGCTAGAAATCCGATGAAGGCATATGCGAACTAGTAAGGAATTGTATAAAAGACACCGGTTGCAAAGTCGATGCGCTTCGGATATGGCAGCATGAGACCTGTCGCTCGCCATGATGACGCCGCTGGCACCGAATATGAAAGATCGGACCTACCGAGACAGTACGAGACCAAGGCTAATGGCAACAGGACGGTGGACGCTGGATTGATTGTGCTGAAGTAAAGGCGAAGCGAAACCATCGGCTAGCTGAGTCGATAAGAGGACGTCTTTCTGAAGACGGGCACGCATTGGCTGGAAGGTTGATGCGCTTGGCGTGGCGCTCAAGGGAAGTCTATGAAGACTGGTGCGTATCGGCCTATTGGCGTGTTGCTCAATGTATAAATAACTTATTGGCTAACACTCCAATGATACGTCGTATAGAGACCTATAGGCCTAAAGCTCAATCTACCGTCGACAATCTC
This sequence comes from Oryza coarctata, assembly GCA_030770085.1. NCBI lineage: Eukaryota > Viridiplantae > Streptophyta > Magnoliopsida > Poales > Poaceae > Oryza > Oryza coarctata. The sequence continues at coordinate 8,487,483 of CM061476.1, read as the reverse complement.
ATAGGATAAATCTAACCGATGCAGCACAAGAACGACGACGATGGAGAGAGCTTGATAGGCCGATAGACCCTACACGGGCATGATGCAATACATCCGATCGGTCTAAGAGGTCGACCCTAACCAATGCAACCTTAGACAGAGCAAGACATATCAGAATAGTGGCGGGACTTACCCCTTCGCTAGAGATCGAAATTAACCAATGAAGCCCCACATCGAGAGTTAGACCCCATCGGTAAAAACTTAGATAAACTAGGATGACGATGCGCCGAAGTAGTATTAATTGAAAAATGTGTTCATTATAGGCTCCTAGGGGTCTATATTTATACTCTAGAATTACAGAGTCTGACGCGTTTACAACAATCATCGGACGTTATTTTCTAATAAAGATAAGAGGAAAATATCTCTAAGAAAGTTAACTAAACTATCTATATAAGATACGATTTACGTAAATAGAATATCCTGACGTGAGTCCCACAGCTCCTTCTCTGATTTGGCCTCATTTGGATAGTCTTCTAATTCTTAGCTTCCTTCAATCGGCTTATTTCCTATAGCAATCAAATTCTTCTTTACTAAACCGATCATCTTTCCAATCTTTTTCTCAACTTACCAAATATTGGCGTTAACACCATGAGAGCTATCATCATTAGCGAGAGAAGGTGGAGAGGAGTCGAAGAGTAAGATCTGATAAGTTTGATACCATGAAAGCGTTTAAGCGAAAAGTATGGAAAAGGTTTAACGCGATAATTGATTGATCACAGGAAGCACGATATATATTGCCAAATCCTTCCATAAATGTCCAGCCGATTTATAGCAATAATATCGGGCACATTGGAAGAAATTACCGATGATACAATGCCAAAAATAATACATGTCAAAAATATATTTGTTGCTTCCATCGTTTTTATTTTATTTTTATTAAAGATCTTCCTGTTTATTTACACATTCTCGATCTTTTGTCCTAATTCACAATGTCTGCTTTGTTGGTCAGGAGATGTCACCATGTTCCCTACCTACTCCAATAGGTGATGGTGAGAACGTCAAAGAATGGTGCAGCTAATGCTGGGCTAGTTGGGGTCTCTGCTATTCATTTTACAATACTTATGTTGCAGTTCAGAACCATGATCTCCGATAGACTTAGTATTTATTGCCAAAATAACCATGACTTGAAAAGGGTGAAAAGAGCTTGTCACATAGACATATTCAGAAGAACTTTATTAAGTGAATAGAGTTGCTCTACACTAGATTAAGTTTGAGTAGAAGTTTGGATTTGCAAGATGTGGTTTATGTGCTTTCATGTCATTCTTAGTTACTTGTTTTCCATAATATCTAGGACAACTGCAACCAATTTAATTCAAGTTTCATACCACCTGATTAAGAACATGGATATGGTTATTTAAATAATTTTATTCTAGTCAGTAACATCTTACCCACACGAAATTTACCCACACAAAATGAAAGAAATGAACATGATTCAAATGATTCAAATGCTTTAGATGCACGAAGGTGTGACACATAAGTGAACCAAGTTTATAATAAATCCTTCCCCGAGCTTCAATCTAACCACCTAAACCATATTAGGACCCAACGATTTAGTCATGTGCATATGATATAACTAAGACAGGGAGATACCTCCTGCCAAAAGCATACACACCTAGGGTACACTAAAGGAAACCACCCTTACAACTTTCTAATAGGCATAGATGATCACATTATCACAAGGTACTAAGACAAATCGTCCTATGACCAACGAGTGAGTATAAAACGTGCTTGAATAGACATCAACACGTTCAATCCTTAATGACCCAAGTGGATCTACTTGCATTGGGTAAAATCCACCACCCCATCAACCCTATCATCTGTCTAAGTCAAATATATTTTTAGTTTTAATTATAAGTCATATTCTTAAATTTTGTGCCATCAATACGAGTAGAGCAAAAATTTAATGGATGGCTCCATCCATCGGTTTTTTATTCTAGACCTAGGAATGCTAAACATTCCATATCTAACTAAAACAATTCCAACATTCCTAACCATAGCTAACAAGGGTAAATAATACGATATACAAGGAGGATATGCAGCAAGCAATTCCGTCCAATACTGACATTTCAAGTAAATCAACACATGCATATACATAGAGTTTTAGAATCAAATAAATTTTATGAAGACATTGGTTCAACATGCATGCATAGTTGTTTGTCTTGTTGCTGTGAGAAATCACACTCACACTCAGGTTCTTGCTCCACATACGCCGAATTATCTTATCTACAGATAAGAAGCATATTAGCAAATATGCAAATAAGATTATAATTAAACAAGCATAGGCAAAATGCTCAATAAATCATAAGGTTTACACAGTAGGTAGAGAAAAATTAAACATGAATTTAGGTGAAAGAATCATCTCATTTGCATTTATGGTTTAGGAAATAAAAACTAACAGGCCATATCCAATGAAAATGACATTTCTGTAAATACTTAGTACTACCTAGTTCATTTTACTAATATGACATTATATAGCACGATTTTGAGTCCCTGAAAGAGAAAAATATACTGATTCTAAAAAAATTGAGTCCCTGAATTTGAAATAAAAATGAATTATTTATGAAATTTTAAAGATAACCATTTTTCAGTTGTAAAATAAATCTTATAAAGATTTTCTCTGTTTTTCTATTTTCCATTGCCTGGGCCCCCTTGTCATTGACCCAGGGTAGATGAGCCTTGGCCACCACAGCTTCTTGCCGGCACTGGCGCAGAAAGGTGGTTTAGATGGGAATGCTGCCAAAAGGTGAAATGGATAGGAGGACCGGGCAGATGTGATGGTGGTCACAACTCGGATTGCGGTGGTCATATTATTGCTGAAGACGAGCACGAGAGGCAGCTGCTCACGGGTTGTAGGTGCATGCGTCTGAGGCGGCTACAAACTGGCGAAAAGGAGGCAAGCAGGGCAACTCTTATAGTCCCAGGAAGATCACCAAAGACTTATCGAGGCGGGGAAGGTCTGAGGAGCTCTGATAGCGGATGGCAGGGGCAATAGTGGCGTTGGTATAGAGGGTGGCCGGATCAACTACATGCATAGGCAAAGCATCACTGGCACAAGGTTAAACATTGCCTAGGGTGCATACTTGTGCAAGGAGAGGGCTTGGAACTCACTGGACAGGGGGGAATCGTGTGCGGTGGCGGTTGTCTAGAGCTGAAGAAGAGGCCAATCTCCCTCTTCATGACACGACAGGAGGGGCAACCTTGGTCGACTTGCTCCTAGAGCCGAGGAGGAACTGGTGGTGAAGCAGCATGGCGAGCGGTGGTTTGACGCAGCAGGAATGGCCGTGCGTGGTGTGCATTCTCTTGGTCCCATGGTGAGGCCACGTTGCAAGTGGGTGGCTGCAAGAAAGTATCAGTGATATGTTGTGAGATAACACAAACATATTGTATATATTATAATATATTAATTTATTTCTTGAAATAGACATTATTATTATTATTTTTCAATGAGAATATAACTTATAATTTCTAATATTATAAGTTGCTATTTCAAAATAATTCTTGATCCAATAAAAAATATAAGAAAGTACTATGGTTGTAAGATTATTGATTAATGATCATGTATGGTATGGAAATAGTGTTTATGTAGAGTTCTTAACCTTAAGGTTATAATTCTCAATGTATGTAGTAGGTTATATTGAGACTATCAAATAATACTCCGTAACAGGATAGTCATAAAAATAGCCTTCGAGTTCGCTATAAAATTAAGATAGAATTTTCCCTCCTATGGAATATATATATCTTTTCTCTCGATGTAATAGATTATAAAAGTATATGGTCATACCAAGGTGATTAAGAAGTCAATTATAAATTTATAATGTATTACAAGATCGAGAGAATGATTGAGCTATCAAGAGAATGATAGAAGTTACAGATATCGTAAGGCAAAGAGATTCGTATATGAAAATATTATAGGTTTAACTGATATGATCTTTACGTATTGTCTTGTTAGAGACTGTATTATTATCATGGTGATCAACTGCTTCATCTATTATCTCGACACGTGCGTGATTGGATCGGCTTCTCCAACCCTACTTCTATTACACTGTGCGTCTCGTAGTAACAGTCCATAATCCCTTCTTCACATTATATCCTGATATGTGTGATAAAAATATTATTTTATGTTATCGTAGCTTATGTCTTTTCCTCTAGAAAGTAACAATGATGACCCGATGACCGGTAATGACACCTTCTTCCTAGCGGCCGACAAGGAAGATGAAGTCAAGAAGGACAAGAAGCCCTACCACTGTGTTTCTTGCCTCTAGTGTGGAAAAAGTTGGGCGAGCTAGCTGAAGGTGTTGAGGGTGAGAGGACAGGGTCGACACACAGACACATTTCGGTACTTCGGATATTCCAACAATATTCTTTCCTTCAACCACTGGATTGAGTTCACATGAATTCCGGACATTCTAGTACATCGGGAATTTTGACAAGTATATCTAAAACTCACTTATTCCAAACACCAATACTCTCAACTCAAACAAGCAATTGAATATTCCGACATTACATGAGAAACTCCGGTATTTTCCACTCAACCAAACCAAGCAATAAGATTCGATGAAAAACAGAAGTTCTGACCCATCAGCTAGTCCACACTAACTGCAGTCTGATCAGTTTGCACAGTCCATACTAACACCTAATTAAAGCTAACAACTTGAAGTTTTTAACAGATCCTAGTTCTTCTCGACTTCATTTTTTGAACAGCATCTTGTATGGAGGACGTCACCATCTCCAGCATTCCATTAGAGGATTTCAGTAGTAGCTTCCACTGCCTCAGCCAAAACAGAGTGCGGTAGACCAACTTGTTCCTCAAAACCATATCAATTTTTACTAGCCATAGACTCCAGCAAATAGCTCCAAGTAACAGAAATTTCACCCGGCAATTTTTTAATCCAGCTCTGCCTATGATATCATCAAAATACACCTCAAAACTAGTAAAGATAGATCGCCATCCTAATGTGTTGGGATTAAAAAATTAGGATGGCAGATAAAGACAGCAATGGGGCAAAAAATCAGATGTGTTCAGCCGTTTCAGGACACCCACAAAGCTGACAAAATTCTGAACCTTACCAATTTCCTTTTTTCAACTCTACTGTTGACTGAATTTAGTGGAATGGGTGCAGCCCAAGATCTTTCGTCGTTAGATCATACAGCCTCTCAAGGTAAGTGCTCTATACATTGATCTTGTTGAAAACAAAGGTTTTTTTTCTAAAGAGAAAACCAAAGTATCAGACCTATTATGCAAATAAATAGATTTAATGTGAGTCTCCAACTCCTGCCAAGCCAGCTCAGCAGGACCAAAAGTTCTCCAGAAGGATAGTAACTCTATACCTCTACTCACCACGTTAGCCACTAAACTTTTTTGCTGGTAGCATATCTCATAAAGAATTGCAAAAGAGATTTTGAGAGGGCATCTGCCTAACTAGAATACATCCCAAAAAGTTAATATGTATACCATGAAACTATATGGCCTTCAACACTCTTAGATTTAAGAGCTACATCATTTATATATTTTTTCACTAAGCCAATGTGATCATAAAATATATAATTAATCACTCTGTGATAAGTTGCAGAGGTACATTTCATACCAAATATCATGACTACCCACTCATATAAAAGCCTATCTTATAAAAATCTTCGTATATTTTCTTTTGCCATAAAAATCTGATTTATCATTGTCCTTTATGAAGCTAATAATCTTATGGCCTGATACTGCATAAATTAATAAATCTGTCATCAGTATTAGATCTTTATGGATACCTCTATTCAAATCCTAGATATTGATACAAATTCTCAATTTTTTATTTTTCTTTTCCACAGGGACGATGTTGGATATCCACTTAGCATATCGACACGGTCTAATAAATTTTGCATCATACAATCTCATGATCTCTACATTGATTGCATTATAACTCTACTTTAATTCTCCTCGAAGGCTGCTTGAATGGTCAATACCCTCGTTTGACAAGAAGCCGATGTTCAACTATTAATCAGCTTATACATGGTATTTTATAATATTCCTAGACAAAACATACTTGATACTCCTTAATAATTTTATTAACTCTTCTCAAAATTTGGTACATAAATTTTTTACTTATATACGTCGGCCTTGGCCTATCTCCTAGACCTATATCAACTTCTTCTAAATCATTGACCGACATAAATCCTTACACCAATTTTTTTAAGTCTTAAATAGTACCCATCAGAGCAATAACTTCGAGCTGATTTGCTAGATTAGCTATATTTCCTAACTAGTGACCTCGAGGGAATAACCTTCCCATGCTTTTCTAAACAGGCAATCGACTCCATTAGCTTTCCAAATCGACAAATCAGTCATTGCAATGTTGATTGATTGATCGGCTGGAATTATCTCAATCTGGTCTCCTTGCCATTGTATGAGACTTTGATGCATCATAGATGGCACATAATAATTTGCATGAATCCACTCCCTAACAAGGAGTAAACTATATGATCCATTACCATTGATAACAAAGAATGTGCTAGGTAATGTCTTTCTTTACACTATTAACTCCACATTTAACACGTCCTTCGTCTCCAATAGATTTTTGCTAAAGTCTTTCAACACTATATTTATCTTTATGAGATCTTCGATAATTTTTCTAAACATGCAGTAAGTTGCATACGGCATCATATTGATAGCTACACCCCCATCAACTAACATTTTAGCCATTGGCTTCCCATATACATATCTCTTGATATAATGGTTTTAGAAGCCAATGCTTAGATTCCTTAGGTTTATCAAATACAATTTGATCAGGTTGTAGCGTTAATTGAGTAAAAACTTCTTCATCGTCTACCTCATTAGATGAACGTGCTTTATACTCTTGAGGCAAGAAGAATAGCATGTTTGTTGGAGCTGATGTATCATTAATCTCATCATCTTTTTGTTTGACACACCAAACTCATTTAGTCCATTAACAATGATTTGCTTCTTCATGGTCGTGCCATTGTTTCTTTTGTTGTTCCCTATGCTATAACCGTTGTGCCCTTCTTTTCTGATTTCTTGGAAAGATTCCAATTGTACACCACTAGGGATTCTGATTTCTCTATTCTTCATGCACTTCCTTATCACCATTCACATCTTCATTGGTCGGCCTCAATCGGCTATGTACCAATGCTTGTTTTGTAAGCAGACAATCTTGTCAAAACCATTCCTACTCAATATGTTGAGACCTCAATTGTTGCATTTAGGACCATCTTCAACTGATGGCAATTTCATGTCCTAATCGTAACAAAACTAAAAGAACGAACAACCCCAATGCGTATTATATTTTTCTTTGTGTGACAAGGCCCACTGATCTACATTTTTATGCTTGGAATACTTCTCTATCATATTTGATGAACTTGTGATTTACCCCAATGCCTCCCTTCATCGGCCCAATCTCTCGAAGATCCCACCTAAACCATGTTCAGAGGAAACGGATGCCCATCAATTTTCATTGCCCTTTTATCTTCAAATTTAATCATTTCCTGTTCAATAGCTGATTGTATTTATTGCCAAAAAACTTTGCTCTCATTAGTATGATAAGATATTGAATTGTGCCATTTGCAATACTTCTTCTTCTTAAGTTGAATCATGTGGTTTGGCGGGAGTTGAATCTTTTTCTTTTGAAGTAATAGATCAAAGATTTTATCAGCCTTATTGATATCAAAATCATATTGCTCCTCTTTGTTGATATTATTCACCCATGAGCATGATACCATTTTCTTATTTGTAGCCCACCCCGCAAATCCAACTTTAACACTGGATTCTTCATTGTCTGAGTCTAATGAATAAGCTTACACTTGAGCAACCCTCCGATGGAACTTTTCCTTTTTAGCTTCTTGGAATTTGCTTTTGTGAGTCAATAACTTCTGTAGCAAGTGTGCTAAACTCCCAAACTCTTGCGATGGAAAGCGTTCTTTGATTCGAGTCATTAATCCTCAAAGGCTAACTCAGCTAGCCATTCATCACTTAAATTCAGACTATAACATTGGCTTCTAATGTCTTGAAACTGCTAGATGTATTCCGGGACTAATTCATCAGACTTCTATCTAACCGATGTTAAATTTGTTAAGCTCATCTCATGAATCCTAGCAAAGAAATACTTGTAGAATTATTTCTCTAGATTAGCCAATCCCTGAATTGAATACGGTGGAAATAAGTAAAAGCGTGTAAAGGTCGATCCAGATAAGGACAATAGGAAAAATCTAACTCTCAAGACTTCTTTAGCCGATGCTTCTCCACACTACGCTAAGAATTAGCTAACGTGCTCCACTATACATATGTTATCCTATCCTAGGAATTTAGAGAAATCTAGTATTCTGTATTGGCATGGTAGCGAACTCTATCGAACCATTCAGGATATGGATGCCAATACAGAAATGTATACTCTTTTGATTTTATACCAAATTGTTCTCTCACCACTTCTACAACCCTTGCTGACAAATCTTCCTCCCTTGGGATCACTTTTTGATATTCCGGAGGTGGAGTTATTAACCAATTCTGGTTGGGATAATCTCCATGATAATATTTTGAAATGGGATTAGCACCTAAATAGTCCTCTTTATACCCCCCATAATTCATAGCCCGATGATAACCTAGTACATCATCTCATTGCCCACCTATCCAATTTTATGTTGGTGGAAACATTCACCAATATGTCCCTTCTAGTACCATAAGTTACCTTATGTGGCTTTGTTTTTTATCAGCAAATATATAGGACCTTGATCATGCTCTTGAGCAATGGATCTATCCACCGTCTTCTTGATCAGATTATGTAATGTGTTCACCAATACTCCCGATTGGTTGATGATCATGTGGTGCACTACTTCATTAATCATCTCTTACAAGAGGACTCATAAGTGGTGACTTGCTCGATTCACTATCAGAACAGGTTTTGGAAACTTTGATTTTTGAATTGGCCCCTATCTAGTCATACTAAAAGATTCCAAATAGAGCTTCTGAAAGTTATTCATATTCAGATCTATTTGTTATCTCTGCTCTTCATTCCGATCATCCATCGTCACTAGAATCACGTTGTTTGTCTTGATCTATTTTCCAACTATTGTGTTGAAATTTCGTGTCCCATTGGGTGTGCCAAAGAGTGTGTTGATGTGTGAGGAGACCAGAATAGGCGGGGAGGCGTCCCGAGTGCACATTCTGATGGAGGTCCATTGCGATTCGCTTAGCTCAAGGTCCTTAACTTCAAGATTCATAGGCGTGCTAGTCAATTTGGCCCTACAATTGACAAGGAGATAGGGAGAATTAGATTGATAAGCTAATCGGCCAATAGGCTGAATTAGACTCATGCTATCGGCTGGTTGTCGATAGGGGTTTTAGCATTTATATATCAGCTACATAGCCAATGAAGGCATAGGCAACAAGCTAGGAATAAAATAAAGAACTCATTAGCTATAGAGCCAATCATGCTCAAAATAGAATATACAATAGCTGATGCAGAACTAGGCCTGGCCTTCCGAAGGCATGAGACCTAGCAACCATCATGACCATATTGTTAGAGCTAATTTTGATAGATCGGACCAAACCGAGACAATATAAAGCTGAGGCTAATGGCACCAAAATAGTGGAAGCTAGATCGGACGCGCCAATGGAAAGAATGGGTAAACCCATCGACTGCTATCGGTTGTGGGTGCAATGCAAACATATAAGTAAACTCATCAGCTAGCTGAGCTGATAGGGGAAATGAAGCCCGCTAGATTATGATACTAGCTCTATTAGACACAACCTTAATATATTGGACCTAACTGAGATAGTATAAGACTGGATCTAACAGAGGCAGATCGATTGCTAGCGAATTAATTGCTGGGCAAGGTATATATCTATCGGCTGAAAAGCAGATATGTTAGGTGTGAATCTTAGCATAAGGAGAACTCATCGGCTGGCTAATCCAAAGAAACTTTGCCAAAAATCTGTCGACTTATGACTCAATCCGCTATCAGTAGTCTAGAAGGTTAGACCTAACCAATGCAACTCGATACCAACAACGGTAGAAAGAGATCGATAAGCCAATAGATCACACACAAATGTAATATGATGCATCCGATCGAACTAAGAGATCAGACCTAACCGATGTAGCCTTAGGCAGAGCAGAAACACCATAATAATGATGGGATTTACTCATTCGCTAGAGATTGGACCTAACCGATACAACCCTGCGTCAGAGCTAGAACCCATCGAGAAAAAACTAGATGAACTAAGATGACGATGCACTAAGATTATATTGATCTGTGTGGATAATTTAAAAGTCTCTATAGGATCTATTTTTATACCTTAGGATTACATGAGTCCGATGTGATTACAAATAACCCTGGATGTTACTTCCGAAACAGAAAAAGAAACTCTCTATGAATTCTTCCACCTGATTAGTTACTCCTGCCTAATTATAAGAGATTACTTATAAATACAAAACTACCTTACCATGACTTCTAAGATTCCTCTCTTGATTGTCTCATCCAGATTGTCTTGCACCTGTTAATTGAATCGAATCTATCTTCTGCCCGATCGACTGTTTTCATCCATCAGTTGGACTATTTTTATAAGCCGATCGATCTCTATCTGTCACCGACGAGATGTTAATATACAGGCATTCACCATATAGATATCATTTGTTTATTGTGCTAGCTGAAGGGGTATGTATCTTTTGTTTCTTGTGCTAGCTGAAGGGGTATGTGACATAGCTCCAACAATTTTAATAGTTCTGCATTTTACAATTTATTTCATTTTTCTTGACTAAATAAAACAGTGTTTCATTTCTAGGAAAGTGCCTGTGCAGTCACAACTGAAGAGAAACTATAAATCTGGCAACAATGCTTCGTATATAGCCAGCTGTGTTTTTGCATTTTGACCAACGTTGATATTCCCATTGTCAAGGATATGGCTATGAGGAAGCTTGGTACAGGCAATTACTGAGATCTGGTTTCCTTGGAGAGGTAAAACAGAAGCGACAAGACAGCGATTTCGTTCCTTGCCGTCGCTGGAGAGGAGCACCGCAGGCGGCCGTCAAAAAAGGCGGCGGTGGGGTCTTTTTGGCCAGATCTTACATCCGGCGATTGCGTGGTTAGTGCTAGACTCGGCCTCACACATGTCCGACGACCATGGCGAACAGCAGTGGTGTGGCTTCATGCAACTCAGGCAACAACTCGATTCAAACAACCGCCAGACATTCTTCGCCTTGTCGCCAATCGAGCTTGCTGTCAGGCGTGGCAATAAGGGCAGCGACGGCAGGGCTTTGCTGCAACGATGGTAGAGAATGGCAGCTGCGGCTCGTGTTGATGACGACAGCAACGCTAGAATAGGAGGAGGGCGGACCTGGAGCTTCCAGGGATTGGGCCTTCCTCCGCACCATAGCAGGTTGACGGCGATGAACTAGTGTTCTGGTGACGATATCTTGGTGTTTAGGCTGGTTATGTGTGTGAGGTTGGTTGGGAATCGATTGTGAAAGTCATAACGTGCCATTGGTCATATCAACGATGGTGAAGCCCTTAGGCGTCGTGCCCTTCTTTGGAGCGTCGAACAATGTTTTTTTCTTATTCCCGCACTGATCTCTTGGTAAACACCTCGCTTTGGCTTTCGGACAAGCGGTGACGGTAAATCATGTTATATCCGTCATGCCATGGGGGTGCTATTTTAGAAAACTTTTTTGTATAATGAAAGTCGTTGGTAGAATCCTATATCGGCTTGGAGCCAAGTGGCCTCTTGATGGTTTCCATCTGCTGTTTTTTTTTTTTTTTGCGGCTCCATTTGGACGAGTGGCTAATTTGCAATTTCGTTATTTTCAAATAATATCTTTCATTTTTCTTCAATGTTGTCTTCGGTGATGTGCCTAAGTTTTGATTGGTAGAATGATCTGGCGCTGATTTCGGAAGAGGCTCAGGTTTGATGAGGATAAAGATTGCATGCAACTTGATTGTCGCCAACAACGGATAATGTCTCCCTTTTAAGGCTGGTGTTCTAATTAATTTTCTTGCCATCGATTAAGATATAATTTGTAATACGTAATCGTGAGAACTGTAAACTTGTAATAATTTATAATAATTGGATGTAGCTTCTTAAAAAAAAGGCTAGAATGAACTCTATTATAAATAAAAAAGGGCTAATGGCTATCACGTTTAGTTATGGTTTGGTCACTTTTTAATGTGGATAGTAATATCAATTCTAACGTTAGAAAAATGCTAGAATGAACTCTATTATAAATAAAAAATGGCTAATGGCTATCACGTTTACTTATGGTTTGGTCACTTTTTAATGTGGATAGTAATATCAATTCTAACGTTAGAAAAATGCTAGAATGAACTCTATTATAAATAAAAAAGGGCTAATGGCTATCACGTTTAGTTATGGTTTGGTCACTTTTTAATGTGGATAGTAATATCAATTCTAACGTTAGAAAAATGCTAGAATGAACTCTATTATAAATAAAAAAGGGTTAATGGCTATCACGTTTAGTTATGGTTTGGTCACTTTTTAATGTGGATAGTAATATCAATTCTAACGCTAGAAAAGTTTTATGCGGTACATTATGGTTTGTTGACTTTTTAACGCATATAGTAATGTCAATTCTATAGCATAGTTAGTTACAATGCATTTATTTATGGTTGCTGGTACACACTATGGAAGGGTTTGGTCGAAAATGCTAATTCTCCAATCTTCACATCCAAGCATTTTCCGTTGCATTTCCTTTGTCATCGCTTCCGTTGAATTGATGTCCAATCTGAGTAAAGAGGGTATGCCAACTAGCACGCCATAGTCTAGCAAATATTTATCTGTGAGTAAGTTTCGCCTAACTGCAACCATTTTATCAAAACAACCGGCTTATGCTTTAGCTAGATATTTTTGGAGAATTCGTGCATGATTTTATCAGTTAACCTATAACTTTATTTATGTCACAATCTTTGTGCCCACGTGTCAAACATGCATATAATATAAAGTTGCAATTTTGTAATCAAATTGTTTGCTAGTACTGTTGCAATTTCGTGACATACCAATTTAAAGTTCTAGCAAAGGGATAGCGGTTTGATAAGAGAACATTTATGGTACACCATATTATCTCATACCAATAAGTCATACTAGTGATCAACTGTTAAGATCTACTCTATACGAGTAAAATTTACACTTTTAAACTTTTAGTACAAGTAGTATACAAAAGTAGTACGTACTATAAGTATATTGTGAAAAAAAGTCATGGCATATATGTCACTTTTTATATACACTTTAATATTCATGCTAAGTTTCATCGGAGTGTTGTGGTGGTTAATTTCTAAAATTATCATGTTATTTACAAAAATATCCATATGAATGAATTGCTAGATTTTATCTATACTGTGTCCCTCAACCACTAGTAAGTACTACCATAAAACAACCCTTTGATAAAATAATTACAGTTTTATGAAATTTACTCTTTATATTTGAAATCAGAAATGGAACAGAAAGGGACACAATCGCTTTTCCATGTTATTTGTTTGCACTACTATTGATTTTTTATCTAACATTTCAGTTGTGAAGGATCCTACAGTTAGCAATTTTCTGTGATGCTATAAAGTACAAGTACATGAAGCGATGAAATTCTATGGTAAGCAAGGTGACTGAAAAGAATGAAAGGAACGCAATTGTTGTCACCATGATCTCTTCTTTTGTAGGACGCTCCTCTGTGTCAGATGATGAGAACTCGCTTGGACTAGAATTAGAGCTGGAACCTGCTGGTATATGTAAAGACAATAGTGGATCTCCCAGAAAAGATTGGTCATCGAAGGTGGAGAGCTGCCCATTGCTTGGAACATTTGCCCGAGAGAAACGGATTGTATGACACATTGAACCTACTCAGTTTAGTGATTTCGTTAAGGCTTGATGGGAGTGCACCGGAGAAGTTTTTGCTAGACAAATATAGGCTCTCAAGTGAATCCATACGACCAATCTCAGAGGCGGTTTCTACTAGTGATACGAAAGAGGTATAATAGAAAGTAACTACAAGATATGTTTATTTCTAGTTTTTTATTTTGAGGATTTTAATCTTCTGATTGTAAGCCACATCAAGGATTATTCTTAGCTTATATTAACATGCAACAGCGGCTCTAAGAACACTTTTCACTGGATTTCATGGTATCAGAGTCTTTCCTCCACTAATATCTACATCCATCTAGTGGAGCCGTAACGACTTCCTCCACCGAAGCCATCGCTAATTCGTTCTTTGGCCAAGTCGTCACTGAGAAGCTGATAAAGGACAATTTTCTTTTATGGAAGGCACAAATCTTCCGGCTGTACAAGGTGCCTGCATGAAAGGGTATCTCACCGATAAGATCGTTGTGCCAACGGTATTGATCGATGTCAAGGATGGAGACAAGATCATGACAAAAGTCAACCTAGCACATGATAAATGGGTTGTCACCGATTAGCAACTTCTTGGCTCCCTACTGTCAACAGTCTCTAAGAAAGTCCTCATGCAGGTGGTGAACATGAACACTGCCACACAAGCTTAGAGAGCATTCAACGAGATGTTCTCCACACAAATGCATGTATGATATTTGAACATGCGTATTGCACTCGCAATTACTTCCAAAGGAAATATGAGTGTTATAAAGTACATCACCAAGATGAAATCACTCGATGATAAGATGGTGGCTACTAGGAAGCCAATGGATGATGATGACATGGTGGGCTACATCATCGCTAGTCATAATGAAAGCTATGAGTTGATGGTATCATTTGTTACTGATAGGCCTAAACTGATATTGGTGGCTGAGTTGTATTTACAACTCCTCAGTTTTGAGAATTTCCACAATCTATATTAGGCCAGCTACCATGACAACTTGGTGTGTCACGGTCAACATGGAGCACCAACCCACGGTAGAGGAGGTTCCGGTCATAGCCGTAGTTGTGGTTATAACAACGGCGACAACTCTAGAGCAGGTCATGATGTCACCAACAATGGAGGCAAATAACTATATGTCAATTCTGTTGTAAGATCAGTCATGTTGTTGTTGATTGTTAGTATAGGTTCAATGAAAACTTTGCTCTAGGAAAGAGTGATGTTGCTGTGACTCACCCATATGGCGCTAACTCGAACTGATATGTGAACAGCGGAGCAACTGATCACATCACGAGCGAGTTGGATAAGCTGACCACCTATGAGAAGTACACAGAAAACAGCCAGTGGTTAAAGTATAGACATTAGTCACAACAGTCATAGCACTATTCACACCCCTAGCCATGATTTACATCTAAACAGCATCTTATATGCCTAAAGGTTATGAAAAATCTGATTTCCATGAGTCATTTCATATATGATAATTATGGCTATCTTGACGTTTACCCCAATCACTTCTTTCTCAAGGATCAGCAAAACGAATAACACATTGCTTAGAGGATTGTGTCAATATGGCCTCTATCTCTTGGAACCTACACCAAAACAAGCTTTTGGACTTATCGGACCATCTCTTACGAGATGGCACAGTTGGCTAGGCCATCCATCTCTAGTTATTGTTTAAAAAAAATTAGCAATAATAAATTGACATGCTTGGCAAAATCTACAGGTCGTGAAGTTTGAGATGCTTATCAAATGGCCAACAGCCATCAGTTACCTTATTCTACATCTTCTAGTGTATTAAAGTTTCCTTTAGAACTTGTTTATTCTAATGTTTGGGGTCCAACACCTGCTTCTATTAGGGGCAAAAAGTACTATGTCAACTTTACTAATGATTTTAGCAAGTTTACCTAGATCTATCTCCTTAAATTTAAATCTAATGTGTTTCAGATATTTCATGAATTCTAGAATCTTGTTGAAAGGTTATTCAATAGAAAAATTATTAACATGCAATCTGATTATAGTGGTAAATGTGAAAAACTACACTACTTTTCACAGATAGACATCACTCATCGAGTTTCTTGTCCTCATGCCTACTAACAAAATGGTACCGCTAAACGAAAACACGGACATATTGTAAAAGTGGATCTATCTCTCCTTGCTCATGCTTCCATGCCTCTTAAATTTTGGGATAAGACATTCCTTGCAGCTACTTATATCATCAACCACACCCTAAGCAAAGTTATTGAGTATTCTACAACCCTAGAGCACATGCTCCATCAAAAATAGGCCTACGCTTCTTTTTGAATTTTTGGTTGTGCTTGTTGGCCCAATCTAAGACCATATAACACTAGAAAACTCCAATTTCACTCCAAGCAGTGTGCTTTTATTGGCTATAGCAATATTTACAAAGGTTTTAAATGTCTTGAAATTTCTATTGCCATGTTTATATATCTCGTGATGTTGTCTTTGATGAAACAAAATTTTCTTTCGCTAAATTGCATCATAATCCCGGTGCATGTTTACGGTAATAGATTGTTTTATTACCGCATCATTCTCTTGATTCCTTTGTTTCTATGTCTATGGGTGCAAAGGTCCTTAATCCTGATAAAACTAATGACATTAATAAGCAATTAGCAGGGCATTCATAGGTTCCCACAGCATATTAAGGTAGAACAATTGGCTGCACCCATGATAACACCGCCTTGGCCAAACACAAAGCTTTAGATATCGTCTGTGTCTCAATCGGCTATGGCAAAACAATAGGCTATGCCATCTGTAGCGACAGAACAATCGGCTACACCTATGACAACACTGCCTCGGCCACATACATGACTTCAAGGATCAACTGCGGTAGAACAATCGGTTGTGCCCATGACAACACCACCTCGGCCACACACACGGCTTTAGAGATCGACTGTATCTAAATCAGCTGCGCCATCGACTATGGCAGAACAATCGATTGTGCCCATGATAACACCGCTTTGGCCACACACATGGCTTCAGTGTAGAATTCACAAAAACAAAGTATAGACCGATGGTACTATACAATATGATAAGCAGTCTCATTTTAAGAATTACTCGTAAACCTCAAAATCTTGAAGAAACATTTATGCACAAAGAGTGAAAAAATGTTGTGGATTTAGAATATATGGCCTAATGAAAAATAATAGCTGGCATCTTGTTCCACCTAAGAAGGGAAGAAATGTCACAGATTGCAAATGGGTATATAAGGTCAAAAGTAAATCTGATAAAAGTTTAGATCAGTACAAAGCTCGCCTAGATTCAAAGGGGTTCAAGAAAAGATACGGCATTGACTATAAGAACATATTTAGTCTTGTAGTAAAGTTTACTACTATTAGTATTATTTTGTCTCTTGCTATTTCTAGGGGATGGAGTCTTAGACAGCTAGATGTACAAAATGCATTTTTTATGGCATTCTAGAGGAAAAGGTGTACATGAGATAACCACCTGAGTATGAGGACAAAGATAAACCTAGTTTTTGTTTGTAAACTAGACAAGTCACTCTATGGTCTTAAACAAACACCAAGAGTATGGTATTCTCGCCTATGTACAGAGGTGTGTAATCTTGATTTTATGGGCTCAAAAGTAGATACATCATTATTCTTTTGGAAGATATTATTGTTGTTAGCTCCATATAGGAGGCTATTATAGTTTTACTCAAGGATCTCAATTAGGAGTTTGCTCTTAAGAATCCTAGTGAACTACATTACTTCCTCAACATAGAAGTAAATAAATTAAAAGATGGTATCCTTCTAACTCAAGAGAAATATGCAACAGATTTACTTAATAAGATTGGAATGACAAATTGTAAATATGTTAACACTCAATTATCTACTTGAGAGAAGTTATCAGCTTATAAAGGCAGTTCACTTAGATCTGATGACTCAACATAATATAGGAGTATAGTGAGAGCTTTGCAATATCTCACACTTAATAGACCTGACATTGTATTCTCTATCAACAAGATAAGTCAGTTTTTACATTCGCTCAACAGAGTCCAAGGTTAAGAATAAGAAAATCTCAATTAACTATAGTAAGTATATTTTTTTATGCTGATTGCGTAGGGACTCTTAATGATAGGAGATCCACTAGTAGATTTTCTATATTCTTAGAATCCAATTTATTATCATGGAGTGAGAGGAAATAGACAACAGTTTTATGCTCTAGTAATGAGTCATCATATAAAGTAATAACCAATGCAACTACTGAAAGGACATGGGTTCAATCCTTGCTAAACGAACTCCACATATAAGCACTGTAAGCAGCCCAATTATGGTGTGACAATTTGGATGCTATATATTTATCAACTAATCTAATTTTTTATACAATGACAAAACATATAAAGATTGATTATTACTTTATGAGAGAAAGGATAAAGGATAGTAAGAAAACAATTGGATATTCAGTTCATACCTACATTGATCAAGTCACCAACAGGTTCACAAAACCCCTGTCAGCTTGTCAATTAGAGAAATTTAGGTGCAATCTAAACCTTGATATGCTATGATGATGGAGAGTTAAAGATATGGAAAGTTGATATAATAGAATATAATTAGAAGATATGGTTAGTTTTATTTCCTTGAGGATTGTAATCTCCTAATCCACACGGAGAACTATTCTCAGCTTATATTAACATATGGTTCCTAATGGAGTAAAAACACTTTTACTGTATTTCAGTTTCACCTGAAATAAAATTGCTTGAGATATTCAAAGCAACAAATTGAAGATGACCAGGTGTCCAGATAGCCGGTTTTCATCAAGGAGGAGCAAACTGAAGTTTGTCATTTTACCAATAGTAGATGGAAGTACGTCATACCCCATGGCAAGACGATTCGATATGGTTTGGCAGTTCATCTGAGACATCATCAGGGACTGAACAAAGTTAAATGTTGTTATGTGCAACATTGGGGTAAACGCTGACAGAAGGTAACCGGCTTAGTTGAGATGAAAAGATAATATAAATTGAAGAGAACTTGAAGGACTAACTCTGATTATTTATTGTCTGATTGAATAGGGATACAATTTATCCTTATATAGATGGTGAAACTTAATGCTTAAATAACTAACCTGATCTAATCTTATCTTATTGGTTAGAAGACTCCATCCACTGCTATAGTATCGCACGGTAGTTAAAGATATGGAAAGTTGATATAATAGAATATAATTAGAAGATATGGTTAGTTTTATTTCCTTGAGGATTGTAATCTCCTAATCCACACGGAGAACTATTCTCAGCTTATATTAACATATGGTTCCTAATGGAGTAAAAACACTTTTACTGTATTTCAGTTTCACCTGAAATAAAATTGCTTGAGATATTCAAAGCAACAAATTGAAGATGACCAGGTGTCCAGATAGCCGGTTTTCATCAAGGAGGAGCAAACTGAAGTTTGTCATTTTACCAATAGTAGATGGAAGTACGTCATACCCCATGGCAAGACGATTCGATATGGTTTGGCAGTTCATCTGAGACATCATCAGGGACTGAACAAAGTTAAATGTTGTTATGTGCAACATTGGGGTAAACGCTGACAGAAGGTAACCGGCTTAGTTGAGATGAAAAGATAATATAAATTGAAGAGAACTTGAAGGACTAACTCTGATTATTTATTGTCTGATTGAATAGGGATACAATTTATCCTTATATAGATGGTGAAACTTAATGCTTAAATAACTAACCTGATCTAATCTTATCTTATTGGTTAGAAGACTCCATCCACTGCTATAGTATCGCACGGTACTGTTTGCAGGGGCCTCGGCCTTATGCCCCAAAGCCCATAACAAATTCTGGATAACTTAATGGAATCCACTCTACAGCGACGCATTTGCTGGTGATAGACTTCAAAAGTTCAGGGTTCTTTCGGTTCTCCATGAATGATGAGCTTGGGTTTGTCCATATGTTTGCCATCTCTGGCACCAGATTTGCCCCATTAGCTGGTTTCCAGCAAGGTTAAGCCAAACTAAGTTGGTATAATTTCCTTTCTCCCTTGGGATCTCACCTAAAATTTGGTTCCGAGCAAGCATCAGAAGATGTGATGATAGGTTACCAATGTCAGGTGGAATGTCTCCAGAAAGACTGTTGAAAGACAAGTCCAATACTTGGAGCCTAAGAGGTTGACCATATGTTGGTGGGATTTTACCATATTTTCAGCAAGCATGAGAACATTGATATTCTTCATGCTGCTTATTTCACTAGGTAATTCACCAGAGAATTGGTTGTAGCATAGGTCAAGCACAGTTAGATTAGGCAACTGGATAATCCCGGAGCCACCAGTATAATTGTTCTCTTGGAGTAAGAAACTCCTCATGCCTGTTAATTTCCCAAAGACATTCTGCACCTCCCCACCAAAATTGTTGTCACTGATGTCCAAATATTTCAGCTTGTCACTGTTGTCACTGATGTCAGCTCCATCGGAACATCTCTGTCAGAGCTGTTGCTTGCAAGGACCAGCTCCTCAAGCCCGGCAATCAAACCAATTCCTGGTGGTATCGATCCATGAAAGCTGTTTTCCCAAACTGAAAGGAATTTCATGTTAGAGCAATTGCCAAAAGAGCCTGCCAAGCTACCATATAAAGAGTTGATAGCAATGTTCAGTGAGTGCAATTTGCACCCTGTTGTGAACGTGCCAGGAGAAATTCTCCCAATGAGGTTGTTGTTGTTGACCTTGAACTGTCTAAGCCTTTCAATGCCTGGGCAGACCATGTCGGTGAAGCTGATCCAGCTGAGATCAACATGCTTGAGCTTTGAGCAGTTGTCAAATAGTTTATCTACCCTGCCTGTGGAGCTTTTGCTGGAGACACTGAAGAAAGTGAGTTTGTCGCATATTTCTAGGATGTTTCTGTCTATTGTTCCCTCAAACCAATTTTGGGATACGTCTAGTGTCTGAAGGTTGGTCGGGCTGGACAAATCAAGGAAGCCACCGATGAGGATGTTGGATATGTTGAGGATGCCACCGATGAGGTTTGTTGGCAGTGTTTGATATCATCCTGTAGTTAACTAGTGATGCTGTTTGATGAAAGGTCTAGGTAGGTAAGCCAGGTGAGGCATGAGAAGCCGCTGAATGATGGACCGGCGATATTTGAGATTGAAAGGTCGAGGAAATTGACATGCCCGGCATCATCACACCCAACACCTTTCCAATGGCATGGTGAGGCCTCCAAATCTGACCAGCTGACATAAGTGCCATGATTTATTGGGTTTTGCTCTTGCAGGAAGTTCTTGAGCTCAGGAAGAAATTCCTTATCGGTTTTCCCATGAATCATCTGAGCTGTATAAGAAGGTCAGAGGGCAGCATCAAGCTCACAGGCAGTTCAGAACAAGAAAAAACCAAAAGGATAAATGATGATAATGGTGAACCAGTGTTGCAGCTAGCATACGTACAGATAGGAAGAGCTTAGAGAATAGCATTGAGAATCTGGTAAAACATGGTATTGTTCCCTGTGTTATGCACTCTGCACTCATCTAGTCTTCTATTGGTGTCGACTTTAAATAATTCGGTCATCTATTTATATAGCTCAAGCTGCTTGTGTAATGCAGATCGTTTCAACTAATCCTATAGTTTAGCCCCTTCATCCTTCATTTCATGTTTATAGGCCCCTTTTTTTAGCTTTTGGTGATTTATTATTTGCCCTTACTTTATACCTTTTTGTGCCTCCTGCGGCTATCTTAGACCTGTTATAAAATACAGTAATGACAGGTATACATTGTACACTTTTCCTAGCTTGTTTACCTACTATTATAAAGTAGTTCATGAACCCAACTTATTTATATGATTTACAGCTGGTTTCACGCCAGCTTATGTGATCAAAAATAGTTCACCGGAATTTGAAACATAATGGTAGAAAAAAATATTGCACATTCTGGTTAGTTACGAGATCAACTATTGTATATGTACAATTTTGTTTAAATTGTAGGCCTTATCAGAAATTGGGTGTGAGCAAGTTGAACTCGGTCAACCTTTGCCAGACCAGAGACTCCAATCTCATAATAATGGCAGTCCTTTTTTGTCTATCGAGTCCGTTTCTTTTGACTCCGATTTGTTTAATACCTCCCATCAATTCGTCGACATCGTTCGCTGCAAAATGCCATATACAGTTGACTACATGGTCCAATGCCTCAAGGCCGTCACCAATAGGGATTTAGTGCATATAGGCTGTCCTCTAGCTCTATGCACAGAATGTAAGAGATGGCCTTAGAATGAGATCATTGTGCTTGGTGTACAGCAAAATACACCAAATACATTTGGTTATCGATATATCGGTTCACTAATTGATAACCAAATACATGTAAGACGAGATAGAAAGCTTTAATCTCTAACCAAAATAAGAATATGAAGAGCACGCGACTGCAGATCATAACGTGCTCCCAAAAAACAAACTGGATCTCGTATGAATGTTTCTTCTGATGCATCAGTTCCTACATCTGTGAAGAATTAATATCTGATCAACTTAAAGTTGATTACTAACCTGGGATTTTTGCTCCTGTGTGGCTTGCGGACGGACTCACCGAATCACCGTCACCATAGAAGAAAGATTTCTGTATCCACCAGGCTTGGCGGAGAAACCGTCTCCTACACCCCGGCCAACCGTCGTTCTTCATCCACACTGGTGGCGAGGATGAATAGCGGCATGCCGAGGTGCAGCCGCCTCTCTGCTCCTCCGATTGATGCGGACGCCGCTGCCGCGGAGTGGACACCGTCACCACATAGGCTAAGCCGATGGATCGATGCCATGATGCCATCTCCGCAAGGGCACCGCCTAGGAACACCGTTGCTGGTTTGTTTCTTCCGTCGAGCTGCCGATGGATGCCGTCGCCGTGGTTGCTCAATCGCCAGTGGATCTTGCCGTCCACTCCGAGCCGCCGGAAGGTCGCGCTCGATCGGAATAGGGTGGAGAGAGCGACCTGTGGCTGTTGCCGTCGCCGTATGGGAACCAGGGGATTTATGCGATTGTTCGGGACCGATTAGAGCTGGATAATTAGGTATTATCGGAATTTTTTTCTCGACAAAAATGAAAACAGGTCCAGTGGGTGGATCCGCTAACAGGTCGATCGTGGCTGGCTGTTGATGGACGGTGGATGGGAGCAGTAGTACGTGCTCCTAGAGAGTATATATACATATATATGAAATTACTAATGCCATAAATTTTATTAAAAGTAAAAATACCTCAATCATATGCCTAAAGCTTAAATGAAGACATATGCACGGTAAGAATGTAGTGTATAGTAAGACTAAGACCTTAACTCTATACAGGGTGGTTGGGTATATATATATATATACAGTTCAGTGGTTCAGTGGTCTAACAATCCTATAGTCATAGCAAGAGAGGAACGGACGCAGAGACTAGATCGAAAATTAGTGAACAAAGACGCGGAGAGACCTTTGATCATAATATCGATAAACTGGTGTGTCGATGTTACATAAAGCACCCGAACATATCCTAGTGCGACCTTATCACGGACAAAATGAATATCTATCTCTATATGCTTCGTGCATCGATAATGGATCGGGTTGACGGTCATATAGATGGCACTGATATTGTCGTAGTAGATGATGGTCGTAGAGGAGATAGGTGCACGAAGCTCCTGGAGAAGCTGGCGAAGCCAACAATACTTAGCGACAGCGTGGGCAACGGTGGGGTACTCGGCTTCGGTGCGGGACCAAGACATTGTAGTCTGGCGTTTTGAGGACTAGGAGACTAGAGTGTCACCGAGAAAGACGCAGTAGCCGGACGTAGAGCGTCGAGAGTTGGGACAGCTCGCCTAGTCCGTGTCGGAGTACGCGGTGAGAGAGCCGATGGGGCTGGAGCTGAGGTGCAGGCCGCTGGAGAGTGTGCCCTTCGCGTAGTGAAGGATGCGCTTGAGCAACGCGAGGTTAGGTTCGCACGGAGCATGCATGAAGAGGCACACTTGCTGGACGGCGTAGGTGAGGTCGGGTCATATAAGGGTGAGGTATTGGAGAGCACCAGCAAGACTCCGGTACTAGGAGGGATCGGCGATGAGTGAGCCATCGGTAGCGGAGAGTTTGGCGCGAGTGTCGACCGGAGTGGCCGTGGGGTGACATTCGGCCATGCCCGTACGCTAGAGGAGATCGATGGCGTACTGGCGCTAGGAAAGGAAGAGCGGGTGACAGAGATAACAAGGAAGTGATAGAGAGGACCGAGATCGGTCATGGCGAACTCGAAGTAGAGTCGAGCCATGATTTGGTGCAGAAGAGACGGCGAGGACACTGTAAGAACAATGTCATCGATATAGAGGAGGAGATATACGGTGGTGTTGCCGATGTGAAGAGTGAAGAGAGAGCTATCAGACACGGAGGCCACAAAGCCGATGTGCCGAAGGTAGGCAGCAAAGCGTTGGTACTAGGCCCGAGGAGTTTGTTTGAGGCTATAAAGGAAGCGCTGAAGGAGGCAGACATCGTCGGGATGAGAGGGATCGACAAAGCCTGGAGGCTACTAGCAGTAGACCGTTTCCGTCAGATGACTGTGAAGAAAAGCGTTCTTCACATCGAGCTGGTGAAGCAGTCAAGAGTGCGAGGCAGCCAGGGTAAGAACAACCCGGATGGTGGCGGGTTTGACGACGGGATTGAAGGTCTCGTCGTAATCGACACCGAGACGTTGGGAGAAACCCTGAACTACCCCGCGTGTCTTGTGACGGGCAAGTAATCCATCGGCGTGTAACTTATGTTTAAAGATCCACTTACCGGTCACAACATTGGCACCAGTAGGACGAGGGACGAGGCGCTATGTCTCGTTATCCATGAGAGTCTTGTACTCGTCAGCCATGGCCGTGCGTCACTAAAGATCAGTCAGGGCTGAACGAGGAGTCGCTGGGATGGGTGAGATAGTACAACGGACTGCTGAGAGCCCATAGCGCTTGGTGGGGCGAATGGACCCAGTTTGTGATCGGGTAATCATGTGAGATGTGGAAGGGATAGGAGCCGATGGGAGCGTGGGAGGTAGGGTGGGGACTGGTTGGGGAGGGGCGTCATCGGCTCAGGATCGACGACTGTATGTAAGAGGAAAGGGCTGAACTAGGTCGACCTAAGTCGAAGGGGGTGTATGGGACGATTGGTTTGGTTTGTCCGATGGAGGTGGAGCAGCCGATAGGGAGGGGGGAGCCAATGGAGGTGGATGGGCCGATAGGTGGGTATGAGCCGATGAAGGCTGAGGAGCCGATGGGGTGGAGGTGTCCGATGGAAAGGAGATAGGATCAGTCGGAGCCGATGAGAATGGTGGGGCCGATGGAGATCCGATGTGAGTAGCATTGGACCAAAGAGGAGTAAGATAGCTGAGTAGTAAGTCCTCAGGAGCGGCTGATGAGGGAGCCGGAGGTGAGATTGATGGAGGAGACCGAGAGGACATGGTGTTGGTAAGGAGGAAGTCGAGATCACTAGATGAGGATCTAGGATTAAGTAGACCGAAGGGGAAGTAGGTCTTGTCAAAAATGACATGGCGAGAAACGATGACCCAACGGGTGAAGAGATCGAGACATCGGTATCCCTTGTGGGATGAGAGATATCTGAGGAGAATGCAGGCGGTGGAGCAGTGGGCAAGTTTGTAAGTAGCAGTGGCAATGAGATGGGGGTAGCAGAGACACCCAAAGACGCGTAGGTGGAAGTAGTCGGGCGTCGTGTGGTATAGAAGGGTGTATGGGACATTATGGCGAACGGAGGAGCAAGAGCACCGATTGAGGAGATAAGTTGCAGTGGTTAGTGCTTCAGACCAGTAGGTTCCAGGTAGGTGGGCATGAAGTACCATTGTGCAACTTATGTTGTTAAGTGTGCGAAGTAAGCGTTCAGCCTTGCCGTTCTGGGGAGAGGTGTAGGGGCAGAAGAGGCGGAGATGGATGCCCTGGGAGGTGAGGAAGGTTTGAACAGTACAGTTGATAAACTCCGTACCGTTATTGGCCTGTGGAGCTTTAATGGAGAGGTTGAACTGGTTGGAGATATAGTTTGTGAAGTTAATTAGGTGGGAGGCGACCTCGGACTTGCTGGTGAGTGAAAAAGTCTAGCAATAGTGTGTGTAAACATCAAGTATTGCAAGATAATACTAATTACCAGAGACACTCTTAACCGGAGAAGTCCATACATCACAGTGTATTAGCTCAAAAGGTCGTGAGGTACAAGACATAAAATTTGAAAACGGCAGTTACACGTGTTTGCCAAGTTGATACGAGTGGCAAACAGTGGTGCCGCTGTGGGTACACTGGATAGAGGCGCTGCGACGTAGATTGGCGACAGTGTCGAGGCCGAGATAGCTAAGGCGAAGATGCCAGAGGTTGGTGGAGAGGGCGATGCTGGCGTGTAGAATGGATGGCGTAGTGGGGATGGTGTAGAGGTCGCCACCACTATTGCAGCGAAGGATCTGATGCTGGGTTGGGATATCCTTCACAGAGAAACTAGAAGCGTCAAATTCAATTGAGCAATTGTTATCTCGTATGAATTGGCGAACAGATATTAGATTGTGAATGAGAGAGTGAACAATAAGGACATTGCGAAGTGGAAGGTTAGTTGTGGGTGCAGACAGAAAGGAGTCACCACAGCATTGGACAGGGAGAGAGTGGCCATTGCTGATGGTGACAAAGGGGAAGGAGGAGGGATGGCGAGAGCATAGTATACCAGCCAATGATGCCATGTGAGAGGACGCACTAGAATCCAGCACCCAAGGGTGCTGAGGTTGGAGCATTATTTGGGTGAGGGCGGCGATGAGGCCAGCCTGGTTTCAGGAGGAAACCGACTTGGTGGGTAGTGGCGGGAGGATCGGCTAAGGCGGTAGGGTGGGAGCCAATACCAGGTGGCCCTGAGGATGGGTGCCAAGAACCCCTAGTTGCTAGCCGATGGGATTGCGTCGCTGGGGCTAGGGTGTCCAGGGGTTGTGGCATAGCCACGGACCCATGGGACCGGCAGACGGGACAGGGACTAGAGCAGGTCGTGATTGCATCGGATCATGCCAGTTCTTGCCCTTGCCCTTGCCCTTGCCTTTGCCGGTGTCACCGGTACGGGCTGTGTTGCCATGGTTAGGGCCATGGCTACCAGATCCACAAGAAGTGGCAGCAGCACATGATGATCGGTAGCCATGATCGGCGGCAGCGAGAAATGCGGTGTGGGTCACGGTCTTCTCGTCGTTGGCCAAGCGTGGTGCTTTGAGAACTAGCATGTCATGGGCTCGGGCGAATGATGGAAGGGGTGTGGAGTTGGCGATGTCGTTGCGGTGTTGGAGAAGTATGGGTTGAGTACTCTAGGAGGGCGAGGACGAGTTGTGAGTCAGCCACAGGATGACCGACATCACGGAGGGTGGCAACCTTTATCTTGAGGCGCTGGCAGTATGAGGAGACTGAGGAGGGCGGACGAGTCTAGTCGATGGAGGGCGGATGGGTCTAGCCGATGGAGATGACGAACGCAGAGGTGCGCCGATGTTAGAGGAGAAAAGGTATGCCGAGGCAAGGAAAAAGCGAAGACGGGTGTGAGACGAGACGAGGAGGCGAATAGAGACCGTCGCCTCGTCACGTGGTAGAAACAAGGGAGGGGAGAGGGTCGTGGAGAAGGAGAAAGTCGTCTACGGAGGAGACGGAGAAAAAAGAGAGCCGAGACAAGGAAGCAGAGAAGGAATACTGGGAAGGAAGTTTGCGATGGAAAGGAAGTGTTGGCTCACCAACGGGAGAATGCTAGCATGTCAGAAATGTCTAGATCTGCTCTGATACCATATAAAAATGTGATGTATAGTAAGACTAAGACCTTAACTCTATACAAGAAGGGGCAGGTCTATATATACAGTTCAGTGGTCTAATAGTCTAATAGATACCTAATGCATTAATGCATATCATCCTGAAGAAAAGATTCATGAGAATAAATCCAAAAGAGTTTTCAGTAAATGACATATTAATGTGGAGAATATGACTTTCAGCGAAAAAGCAAAATATATACATGCAACATAACCGATAAAAAGACACTGATGTTCATAATTAAGAAAAGAAATACAACTTCTTGGGATGAAGTCTCAGCTAGGCTTCCCTTCTCGTCCTCTATAAAAGGTCGTCAAGCCAAAGAGATAAGTAAGAGCCTCTAGCCAGTCTAAAAAAACCACCTTACAATAAACATCTTATAGATATATTTAAGCAAGAAGTGTAATATATCTATAGTGAAATAAACTTGTTATATCATCCTTTGAGTCTCCGAAAGAGAAAACCGTATATAAGTTAGTAATTCTTTTACCAAGAAACATCTCGCTTGTAACTCATATATTTCAAAACAACCTTATATCCACGTATATCCGTATAGAAGTATTCTTTTCAAGTGAAACTAAATGGAACTGCTTAAAAGAGACATTAAACTCTTAGAATAAATATTACTGACGGCATTTAAGTAAGTTGCAACTAAAATAAATAATTAAGAAATATGGTGAGTATCCAGTAGGATTTTACAACACTTTTAAACAAGCATTGCACTTCAGTTTTAATCTCGCCAACTGGTGAAGGTTCTTTTAAAAAATTAAAATAAGTTATGAACAGTAATTTTGAACAAAATTATTTTATCATCCTGTCAGCTTGCAAATCTTGTGCAGGTCGAAGAATTGAACGTGGTAGACCAGAGTCAAAACTTGTACTGCCACCGCCCACATCCTGAAGCCATGGGCCCTGCAGCTGCTTATCTCTTCACCTCCATCAACACAATGCAGAACTATAAAATCTACATAGGTACTATAATGATTTCATGCAAAGTGCCTGATTACATAAGCACAATTTACTTGTGATTCAACAACTAAAATGACCATTGCCTTGCAAGTATATATTATAAATAACAAATAGTTGGCTGCTGAAAAAATGTGCATTACAAATCTAACCAAAAGAAGATAAGTAGTGACAGGTTTATCACTGTCGAAGAAGACCAAAGTTTGGCTTCCGGTGTTAGAGAACTAAACTGCCACCAAGCTTGCTAACCTTACTATCTTTTGCATGCATGCAACAAAAATTCTATGAATGGAGATGTTAATATAATTAACGCTAGATGACCTCTATGGGTCATAACCACTCATATAGAGGATCGTATAAATAGAAGGTTACGCATATATGGAATGTTACAAACATGATCAATAGCAATTAGGAGACAACTCCAAATATACATGATCTCCTACTAAATATAGATTATACGCTTCTATGTTTAACATCCTCTCAATCTGGACGGAGGTAGGCTAGGTTCAGATTGTGCCGTAAATCGTAGTAGGGAGTAACCGGGAGCGGCTTAGTCATGATGTCGGCCACTTGGTCTTTGGATGAGATGAAGCGAATGTCGAGTTGGCGAGAGATAACACATTCATGAACAAAATGCTAATCAACCTTGACATGCTTTGTGTGACGATAAAATATGAGATTGGTAGAGAGATAAGTGGTACCACCGTTGTCACACCATAGGGACGGTGGCCGAAGCTGAGAGATCCCAAGTTCCCTTAGCAACACTTGTATCCATATTACTTTAACGGTAGCATTGGCAATGGCCTTGTATTTAGCCTCTATGCTCGAGTGAGAAACAATTGATTGTTTACGAGAGCTCCAAGAAACAAGATTGCCACCAAAGAAAATAGCATAGCCACCTGTACTGTGCTGATCATCTGGGTTCTCGGCCCAATCGGCATCAGAGAATGCACTTAGTAATGAAGACCCAGATTTAGTGATGTATAGCCTCATATCAGACGTGAAATGAAAAAAACGCAATATACATTTTACTGTCGCCCAATGAGCTATCATTGGTGCTGATAGAAATTGACATACACGGTTGATAGAGAAGGAGATATCGGGGCGAGTGAATGGGTAGACAATCCGTGTAGTATCTTCAGCTAAGAGAGGATCGCCACTCTTTAAGAGAAACTTGTTGTTGGAAAGCATAGGTGTCGGAACACTATTAGAGGAGGTCATATTTATGCGCTATAGCAGGTCTTGGATGTATTTGTGTTGTGTTAAGATAAGGCTTGTAGAAGTATGATGTACTTCAATGCCAAAAAAATATCTAAGAGTGCCAAGATCTTTCACGGCAAACTCAGCTTCAAGTTGAACAAGTAGACGATCCATATCTGATGAAGAAGAGCTCATAATAAAAATATCATCCACATAGATAAGAATATACATCTGAATGTCACCTCTGTTGAACATGAAAAGAGAAACATCAGCCTTAGAAGCCTAAAATCCTAGTTATAATAGTTTGTTATTAAGATGAGAAAACCAAGCACGTGGGGCAGGGCCTATTTGAGGCCACACAATGACTTGTCCAACTTACAAAGATAAGTACGATGAGCCAAATCAACAAAACCAATTGGTTGTTTCATATAAACGTCCTCTTGAAGATGGCCATGTAAGAATGCATTTTGAATATTAATCTATCAAAGAAACCAACCACGAGAGACTGCAAGAGACAATAAGACTCAAATAGTGGTAGGTTTCATTATCGGGCTGAATGTATCATCATAATCAACTTCATACTGTTGCTTGAAGCCCTTGGCGACCAATCGTGCTTTATAGCGATCAATGGAGCCATCAGCTTTGTGCTTCAGTTGACCTCCAAAGGGGTGTGCCATAGCAGTAACATGAGATGTAGGCTCTGCATTTGAAGTTCATATGGCAGAATAAGTAACCGTACCATCGGTACGAACCTTGGGCTTCTTGATGTAGTGGCTTAAGCGTGTCCCGTACTTGTGGGCAGGAGGATCTGGTGCAGGAACCTCTGAGTGGTGCATGGCCTTAGGCTGGACGCTCGGTAACGAAGTTTGCCGTGATGCTAGTGATGATGCGCCGACAGATGACAGCCCAGCCGTAGCCTCTGTGCTTGTCGTATGGAACACGGGAGAGGCAGGCGGAGACTCCAATGCAAGCAGGTCAGCGTCAGGCGCTGCATGCGGAGCGCCTGGCTCGGGTAAAGAAGCAGGCGCAGGGAATGTCAACACCAATCCTGATGAAGCTTTAGGCATCGTAGGATCTACTGCATGCTGAGGGGTTGCATTCATAGGGTTAGCAGGAAACATATGCATATCGTAATTGTTCAAATTAAAACTACCACTGTCCTGATTAGGTGCAACGTTGGATGAAGGATAAGTGGAGAAAGGA
Organism: Oryza coarctata; assembly: GCA_030770085.1. Classification (NCBI taxonomy): domain Eukaryota; kingdom Viridiplantae; phylum Streptophyta; class Magnoliopsida; order Poales; family Poaceae; genus Oryza; species Oryza coarctata. The sequence goes on along the minus strand of CM061476.1, from coordinate 8,456,514 downwards.
AATTTTGTTTCATCAAATATAATATCACGGGACACATACACGCGTCTGAAATCCATATCGAGATATTTGTATCCCTTGTGAAGACCACTATATCCTAAAAACACGTAGACTTTGGATTGAAAGGAAAGTTTGTACTGGTTGTAGTGTCGCAAATTGGGCCAACATGCACAACCTATATGGAGCATGGAATAATTTGGTGGAGTTTTGAGGAGGCATTCTAAAGGGCACAGATTATCAAGGATTGAAGTGGGTAATCTATTGATAAGATAAGTGGCTATGAGGAAGGTCTCGTCCCAAAATTTAATCGGTATGGAGGCATGAGTTAGTAGAGCAAGACTAGTTTCAACTATATAACGATGCTTGTGTTCAGCCAATCCATTTTGTTGGTGAGTATGTGGGCAAGAAAAACGATGGGCTATGCTAAGGGATCAGAAAAATTAAGTATGAAGTTTTTGGTACTCCCCGCCCCAATCGGATTGGACACATTTAATTTTAGTATCAAGGAAACGTTCTACATGTGCTTGAAATTGCAAGAAAATGTGTTGACCCTCAATGCGGTCATGCATCAAATATATCTACGTAAATTTACTAAAATCATCGATAAAGCTTATATAGTATTTGTATCCACCAACAGACTTAGGGGCAGGGCCCCACACATCTAAAAAAACAAGTTCAAGAGGTAGAACGATGAATGACATGAGTATAGGGGAGTTGATGACTCTTCCCTAATTGACATACATGACAAACTGAGAGACTCGACTCCTTGATATATGAGAGATTATTCAAACTCAAAATAGATCGCACGACTAGGGTAGAGGAGTGGCCAAGACAAGCATGCCACTGATCTATGGATGTCCTGACACTAACATCGGATGACTTTATAGGATAGAGGCCGGATTCACACTTTCCTTCTAGGATCACTTGTTTCGTTGCTTGGTTCTTTACAAGAAAATGATAAGGATGAAATTTAAAAAATACATTATTGTCATGTGATAGTTTATGAACTGAAAGGAGGTGTTTAGAGATATCAAGTACGTGGAGAATATTATGTAAGTCAAGAGGACATGTAGCAGTTTTAAGAGAACAAGAACCAATATGCATAATTTGCAAAACTACCCCGTTGTCAACTTGAACTGTTTCTCCATCATGGTATTGTATTGTTCACGTAAGGCTAGGCGATCCAGATCACTGGTTATGTGATCAGTAGCCCTCGTGTCGGTGTACCAGTTAGTGTTGACCTTGTAGGATGAAGTAGCAGCCACCACAGTATAGGGTTGTTCCTCCTAGTAACACTCATCCATACGATGCCTACATTTGATGGTAGTGTAACCTGTATGATCGCAAATCTGACAGGGAGGGGTGCCGCGTCCATGTCCCTAGGGCGAAGGATTGCCACGGCCACGGCCTTGGGCACGGTTAGGGGGACCACCATAGCCACGACCCCGCTGTTGCCCACGACGGCCAGCGAAGTTAGCTGACGTGCCACACCAATGTTGAGGTGAGTCTCCATCTGGTATTGCAGTTGGCGCATCTCAAATGCTAGCAGATGTGAGTATATATCGTCGAGCATGACGGGCTCACTCTTTATCGTCATAAATGTGACGAACAGATCGTAATCTAGGGGAAGACTCACTAGGAGAAGGCAATGATCTCATCATTATGAAGAGGAGCATCAGCCGCAGCCAACTCGAAAGCTAGACTCTTGATCTTGCAGAAGTAATTGGTAGCAGAGAGGTCACGCTTCTTGGTTGTAGCAAGGTCGACAGGCACTTGGACAACACGCACATGTATGACGGAGGAGAACATGTGCCAAAGAGTGTCCCAAGCTTCTTTGGATGTGGCGGCAGACACCACGTCCTAAAGGATGTCTTCAGTCATCAACAAGAGAAGACCACTTAGTAGTTGTTGATCTTTATCATACTAGGCAATATTCTGAGGTAGATACGAGCTCGGTACCATTAGCAATCGATGAAGGAATCTACTTAGGAGGCACAGTCATAGATCTATAGATAAAATCATAAGCTGGACGCGCCATAATATATAGTTTGTTTTGTTAAGTCAAATGGTAATAGCATGATTAATTGGTAAAGCGACAAAGATAGTAGCAGAGGAGAGGCTAGAAGTGGAGGCGGAGGTGGTGGAGGGAGAGGTAGAAGATGGTGTCGATATTGATTTAAAAAAAATACTATACCATGTTAATATAATTGACGCTAAATGATTTTTATGGATCATGATATTTATTTATATATAGAGAGGATCGGAGTTATAAGCGTGACCAATAGCAATCAGACAACTTTAAATATATATAATCTCTTACTAAATATATTCTATGTGAGAAACCCAAGCTTGAAACCTGACAATGCAAGCACCAAATCCATTGACGTTAGCTTGTTTGGAGCTGAATGATTTTAGCCGTTATTTTTATACTGACCAAATTATAGTTCTGCTATTTGATATCAACTGAATATGTACTCTCCTCCGTTCCAATTTAATTTGCTATAAAATGATCCAAATTAATACTGACGCAACTAGAATATCTTACTGAAAAGATGATCTGTAGTGGATGAGAAACCTAACATTTTTAACATGGGCACAAAAGCAGAGCTTTCACGATCATAAACCGATGAACCTACCAGGAAAAATAGAAAAAACAAAAATGGCATGCACTTTAGTAGTTTGTCCCAGACCAAGAACAACACAGATATATTTGCATCTCTACTGCTAGAAAATGGCATGCACTTTGAGTAGTTTGAGACCTCTTTTTTGGTGCAGGCGTTCCACGAATCTGGAACATGTAACCACTTTTTTGTGTCAGAGCTTGTCATAAGCAGTAATTCCAAAAATTTGCAAACAAGTATTTACCTTCTAGCAGGGAGATGGCTTCGCTGATCCCAACGGTGTAGAAGCAGATGCCCAGCATGCCGCCTCGCGGACGGCGTCGAGGACGTCCCCGGACGACTTGGAGCAGGTGGTCAGAGGTCTGCATCGCTGTGGCAAACTACAGCAAGCTCCGCCACATGCCACATCGCCGGCCACATCATTCACAGTACACGCACAGCTCCGCGCCTGCCATCAGCAGCAGGACTCGATCCAGGGCACCATCGGCGAGCGCGCAGCGGTGAAGGGAGAGGCCACCGTCGTTGTCGTCAGCACATAAACCTCAAGGGCAGCTGGATGCTGTGCCCCGCCCCCCTCCCCTGGATTCGGAAGGCCAGATCGGGCGCCACCATGGCTCAGGGCAGCCTAGCGGCCATGACGAGAGAGGCAGGGAACACGGGCCCATAGCGACGTCAGCTATGTCCGGACAGCTTCCTCCCCCATAGCTGGCCGCAGCATCCTTCCCCTCCACCGCACCGCCGTAGCCGCAACAGATCTGAACACACCAATCATGGCAACGGTGGAGTCCACGCCAGCCGGCTCGATCTCTCGTCAATGATGTCCAACAACCGAAGAAAGAAACGGAGGATGGCCGGACAACGAGGAATCGAGGATGCAGGGTCGGGGAAGACCGTATCTAGCACGATGCGCCCTACTCGACGCAACGCCAGCACTGTGGCTTTCTCCACCCCCGGGTTTGGCTCCACCCAGCGCCGCTGCCACCAGATCCGCGGCGGCTGTTTCACGACGACGAGGGCGTGTTGTACGACGAGGAGGTGGTGGCTTGAAGGGTTTGCCGTTGAGAGCGAGTAGAGGCCGTTGAGGAGCTTGTTGCGGTGGTGGTGTCTTGTTTTCAAAACAATCGAGCAACAGATACGAAATTAAATTACCAGCTTAAAATTGTGAATTAAAATAAATTTGTAACTATATTACACTATTTATTATCAATAACAAGTTACAACCCCTGCAGTAGCCACTGTGAACAGAACTCCTTGCAGTGGCTAGAGGTCTACGTACCGCTGTGCGCCTCCTATATACATATATGTATGTTCTTTTTCTATAATCGCCTTTAAAATCTAAACCAGTCATTTCTTAATTGATAAAATTAATATCAACGCTCGCTATCAAAAATACGTTGTCTACCACTTAAAAAAAATTAGCTGAACACTCATATCAATATAGGATCTAAACCTAGTAAATACTATAAAAAACCTAACCAATTCAAAAAGAAGTGCTTTGATTCTAAGGATGAGCTTGAGAATATTTCACTTATTTTTGTCAGAAAACAGCAATGGGTTTCTGATTAGTGAAGATGCCATGTGTCATGATTAGAGGTAGGGCCGCACAGTGTAGGATTGAAGGCCTATTTCCATAGAATTTTCTTCCTAAAAAAACCACTGCTTTCTTCTCCTTTCCCTATTCTTCTCAAGCTTTAGGCAATTTAATCATGATCACCTGCATCCTCTAATATTTAAAATCATTTCTTAGTAGTTAAGGTAGGTAATTGATGGGATTTTAGTGTTGGAAGTTAATTGGGTTTATACGAATGACAATAGGAAGGTGGGATTTAAAGATCTATTTTTCAATGAATTTCATCAGATGGTTGAGAATTGGGAAGATGTTAGGGAAAAACATGCACGCCATACTAAAACAAATCTAAGTGTTTTTTTCCCTACATTACGTTAAGATCAAGTTTCAACGCACGATAAATAGGTGTTTGTGCCTTTGTAACTAGCAGGGACTCTCTATGGTACTACTCATGTATTGAAAGCTATTGACATATAGGCTCAAAAGGATATTAGAGAGGAGCCATATCATTATGTTTTCCTTAGCCCTTGCAATAATATGACCATACTCTCTAGCTCCCATGGAGGGATGGTGTCTCTTGTTATTAGAAAAATGGTTTTTACAGGTGGTGAGAATAGATTTGCTTTGTCTGTGACTAACCAAACGTGGAAATGGACAATTTTCACACATGCCCAGCCATAAAATATTTTCATAAGTAATCTTATTAAGACAACCAGTTATAAAAATTAGTCTGATTGTCAACTTACACCAGCCACATGTAAAAATATTTAGATATGCGCTCGCCACTAGTGAAAATTGGTCTTTACATGCAAGTCCTAAGACTCATCTGGATTGCTTGTGTAGTGCAATTATATAATTATAGCAACACCTTAGAGGAGTTAGAAGACACAACCTTTACTTAGCAAAATGATTGAGAAAATAATTAAAGGATAAAAAGAGTGGAGAAATTCAATCATTGTTCGATAAAGCATAACCACTTTTTAGTGGTTTTTTAGCCATTACTTCTTTTAGAACTGATATTTTTAACCTTGTCTAAGTAGTGAACGCAAATGGTTGGTATGGTTTGAACAGTGAAAATTATTTATTTTATGCTAAATCGACTTACTACCATATAAACTCAAATTATTTTACTTTTATCTTAAAAAAATCTGTTACAACACATAGATTCTTTATTAGTCTTTCTAAAAATCTAATAACTAATATTTTTTTTACAGAGGGTAGAACTCATGTTGTATTTCGAGCTCTGCTAATTTTGCGTATAGGGCATGGCAAAACCGTATTTTTCTGCAAGAGCAGGCCGACTTAAACTTGGTGGGGAGCGAAAAACAGCCTGCGTGCCGCAGCGACACGGTGTGCCCGCCCCATCCACTTCCCCACGCCGAGCCGTGCTCGAGAGCAACGAGCGAATTTCATTTTCACCGAGCACGCCTCCGCATCGGTACACGCGTACGGCGTCCGCGGTGCCACCGGTCCGCTCCAACCCCACGCGGAAGGGAAAGGGAGAGCAAAGGAAAGGCTCCCTCCACCGACAGCCGTCTCCCGCTGGCACCACGGGCCCGCACCCATGACCTCCGGATCGACGATCGACGGTCCAGATCGAGGATGGCCGGTGATACGTCGCCCTTCCTCCGGAGCATTCCGCGCTGGATTTATGCGGCGGGATCTTCTGCGGCGCCGCGGGGCGGTAGGTCGGGCGTAAGCGTTGTGGGAAGAAGGATGGCAAATTGGCAACTGGTGACAGCTCAGCAGGGTGGCGCTAGCCAGTTTAATCTAATCGTTAATTTGGGGCTTTAGGGTGGTTTTAGGTGATAGCCAGTTTAAAATTCCTTTATGTTTTGTCCTATTTTCGTGTTGCCGCAGCTGGTTGCGTTGCCACCTTTCCTTTTCTCGAAGTAACGGTTTTCGATTTTTTTCTGCGCTACCGAAGTCTTAGTTATATTTGTGACGCTGATAACATTTTACTACCAACGGCGTATCCGTGTATGGTGGTGTGCCGTCTACACTAGAACTTTGAAAAATATACTTGTCCGGTAAAGGAAAAATACACGTATTTCTTAAGATCAATGGCTGGTCAGTGAACAGAACAAGTTAAGGCTCTTGTGTGCTAGCAATACCTTTTGAAACATTTATTTTGAAGTTTTATTGCTTGAAATTTTACATATCGAGGGGCAAGTGTAGTGCTAATTTATTCTAATTTAATCAACAAAATGCAATGGAAAACTCTATGATTGTGGGGAGTAGCCCATGCGCTCCTTCCCTCCCTTCAATATTTCAATTCTATCTACATACTAAACTTAGCTAAACATTCAAAATTATTAAAAATCAATATTTTGACATTAAAAGTTAGTTGTGGTGTGTTATTTTAGACTTGTTCACATGTATTACTTAAGTTTCGAGTGTCTTTATTAGTGTCTTTATTAGTATTATTAGTAGGTAGTCTCTTCATTTATCGTTTAAAAATATAAGATGTCATTGTTTTTTTCAAAGTCATCATTTAAAAAAAGTGAATAATAATTAAGCTGTATTTTCTGTAATATGTGGTACCATTTGTATATAAAATATTTCATATGATATTAATTTTATAGTTGTTAATAATATACAAAAGAAAGAATAAATTGCACATTAGACTTTATTTTTTTTACCTTAGTTGCATAATTACCATGTATTAGCACATCTTTTACCTTTAGGCCATAAATTATTAACAAAATTTCCACCTACCACTAATGCCCCACATGTCGGTTAGCAAGTCTTCCATCTCCTTGCACTGACATCGCCAGGTTCCATCTCTACTATCTGCTTCTTGTTAGCTCACATTCGTGACTTGCGAGCTCCAGCTTCCAGTGTGGGACTTGTGGGTGGCACCGGACACTAGCACACAACAGGCTGTCATTGTCGGACCGTCACTACCGTCACTATCGGACAGTGATAGATTATTACTGTTGATGTGAATCACTCACACTGATATTAACGGAGCAGACAATTCGAACCTGTCCTTGAGTATCAAATTGACAGTAATAATCGAATGACAAAATTTAAAATAGTAATAACTTTTTTATAAAAGTTGAATGAAAATAAACTTATATTAAAATTGTAGGCACAATGATATCTATTAATATTTTTATTTAAGTTTGTTTGTAAGCCAAGAACTGCACAAATTGTCTTTGGCGTGAGCAAAGTGATACATGCAAAGCATCTCTACTCGCTACTGTAGACATGACACACAACCACACTTCATAGATTCTCGTTCTCCCCTCACGTCAACCTCCTAATTGGTCTGAGTAATCTTCTGCACACAGATAGCTCCAAACTCATTTTATGCTTTCTTGTTGAGCTCTTCATATCTGCTCATACCCCAACCTAATAGTTTTCATGGAAATAAAAAATGATCTCAGGCAACACAATGCCTTCAAAGAATTCATTAAAGAGAATCACTGCCCTCAGTCACAAAAATTCCCGAGTCAATAGTTCGAGGAATGGGAACTTGGCACATAGAATACCAATTTTAAAAAAATATGATATGAAGGGGATATATTTTTTTAGAACCTTCCATTAAAGGACATATTCCATGGATTTCCAGAACATAGTCCGGAATGATAGTGAAAACCAAAAAGATATTGTGAATAAGCTTAATTATATATATATAAACTTAGGGCTTATATGAAATAAATCAATTGAATGAAGGGACTTTTCATATTATTTACAAAGTCAAAAGGCTAAATTAAAAGAAGATGAATCCCTTAGCCTCTCATATCGACATCGATGAAATCCATCCTCATAGCCTCAGCCAATGCAGTGGAATCAAGCAGCAATTGTGATGGTGCTTCCCTAGTCTGCTCAGCGCAATGGTGCCATCTCCTATCCTCCGTCTTCCTTGGCATGACGGGCGGCTGTGCTGCCCCATCCTCCTCGACGCGATGGTGACAGTGCTTCTCTATGCACTTTGGTGTGACGGTAGCAAGTAGTGAGGGAGCAACAACGCGTAACAATGAGATTAGCACCAGACCCTACTCATTCCTCCATCATACCTTATTTTGGAATGACAACTACCTGTGTTTTGAATGAAGTTCCATGTAGTTCTCGTTCCTATTCTGGGATGAAGTTCCTGCTACGAGGAACTCACCCATGTTCCTTGTGGCATAGCCACTGTCATCATGAACCCCTTGCCCTAGGCATGAGAGTCAACAAGTCACATCTTACTAACCATTGTGGAGGTCAATGAACTTGATAGTGTTGAGGCCACACAGGAGCAGAGTGTAAGTGGTGATTGTTGTAAAGGTTGTGGCTGCCAAGGATAAGAGGGGGACTAAGAACAGTTGGGGGAAGGGGGTTGGAGGAGATGGTAGAAGATGAGGTTGGTGACATGGATGTGTTTGTAGCCTATCATGAATCACTTAACAATTTCTACTGCTTATTGGAGCAATAAGTAGTTCCATTATCTGGACTTATGGTATAATTTACTCTATAGTAGATAAATATCAAGTATGGAGTAAGCATGCATGAAAGTTTCCTAATAGGATATGTGGTTCACATTTTCCTATAGTTTAGTTTGTTTCAGTTGGACCATTTACTTATATATGATGTGGTAGATAATGGCTATAGCTTTGTAACAAGAAACAGTTGTGTGCATCCTATGATGCTAAAGCTAGAATATTTATTGCATCATTCGAAGTCATGCTATAACTGTTTTAAGCTCTTGTTGTTTTAAGCTTTTGATTTGGCAAATGTATAATAATAGTTGCTAAAACCTGTCAATGTGTTTGTTTATGCATAATTATCATTTCTTTGCATAGGTTAAAGGTATAATGTATATCTATACAACAACTAAAGAAAACCTCAAGAGCATCTCACCTCCAAAGATGAAGCTTCTCAAGTACCTACTGAATATTGAAGGTCCTGAAGAGTGGTTTGGTGCTCTTGTAGCATCTTTCTCTCCAAGAGATGAGCAAGAAGCCAAGGATGAATATGCTCTATAAAACATAAGAAACTATTGACAGATATATTTGTTACCAAAGATTTACTAATTCCTTTCCTAGAAGAACTATTGAGGTTTTCTTATTCCTTTGTTTTTTTGTCATTTTTTCATTTATTAGAAAAGTCGATTGGGAATGTTAATTGTTAAAGTAAGGACTTACTATGATTAACATGCTTCACTAGACTATTTATTTCGTGATTTACTAATGTGTAAGCATTAAGCTTACTTATCTCGTATGTATGCCTTCTAATAAGAAAACAATATTCCCATGGGCATGAAGTTGGATCTTCATATGTATACTAATTTTTGGGTGTAACCAGATGTCCATAATACAATTTTAGTAGAAGCATTTTATATGTTTCACAAATACGTTACAATAACGATTGTAAAAATAATAGTTCTTACTTATTTTTCTAGCTTTTTGTCTTTGTTTTTTCCTCAACTATTTATCATTGGAGATTAGGTATGATTTATTACACCTTCATTCACATGTATCCAGTGATATGAAAGTCAACTAACTAGAATGTTGCAATATTTATGCCTAATGTGTCTAGAGAACATTGTTTTGACTTTTAATTCCATCTTTCTGCTCATAATTTGCAAACAAAAATAAAGAACATTATCACTATCAGAGTATCTATTGAGCGACTCACCATAAGTTAATTCAATAAGATGTTTCCATCATATTATGACTTTTAGTTTGAGCAAGGTGGTTATTAACTTATTATGACTTGTTTTGGCAGGGAAGGAGGTTATTTTGGCGTGTGTGATACTACCATGCATTTTATTAAGACATGCTTATTAATGAACTCCACAAATGGGCGAAAGTGATGCTTGATTCATACCATCTCAGTAAGGAGGAGATGGATTTTATGGATGCCAGAACGATGAGTGACCTAGTGATCATAGAGAGGTTACCATTGCTTAAAAAAATCAAACAAGAATACACGAAGAAGTACATACATCACGAGGAGCAAGAATCCGAGGACAACGAAGACTTAAATGAGTGAGACTGTAGGTGTGATCCGAGGCTTCGACGCAAAGATGATATCATCAACTAGTATCAGCTGAAAACGAGTTGCTTTCCTTTTTTTGCATTTTTTTGGCTACCTCGTTTGTTGGCACGTATTTCCTAGCTGCCTCGGGTGGGCATGTAGCACCAGGAACACGTAGGTCAGACGATAATCACACCACTAGTTGTTGCACGAGCAACTCCTAGTGTCGGTCTGACGTTTGACCCCACGGGCTATTCTCGGTTTGGCCATGTATGCAAACCATGTGTACCTTTGTATTTTGTCAGAAAAGCACTTGATACTTTAAAAAATAGTGAAGCAGTCCTCTCACTGGATGACTGTAGGCCCCCAATTTAGCAGCCGAAAAACTATCGTGTTTATTTTATCAACCATAGATTAGTACATTGATATACATGAGTAAAAACTTGTTCTTCATTATATACATTTGAATATAGTTTTTAAGGAAGTATTACGTTGTAAGTCCCAATATCATATAGCCATAAACACAGCTATAACTATTTAAATAGATTGAAATAATAATACTACAGTGGATGTAAATATCACTCGCATTAACGACGTGACAAACACAATAGCCGACCATAGTTTTTTAGTTCTTTAGCATTAGTGGTACTTATTACATGAACTATATAGCCTTCATATGCTCTTAACGTAGTTCATTTATCAATGGTGAGAGGAGTTGTAGCATCTCAGAGATCTAAGGAATAGTTATACCATATCATCGCAAACAAGTTTACATAAAATCACAATTTCAGAGCAAAACATAGTACCTTAGACTGTCAATACAAGTGGTTGACCCTCGTTGGCAACCTCAGCAATTTCCAAATGAACAACTATACAGAGATGCCACATTTGCTAGTCAGTTAATCAACTAGATCTATACCCATTTAGGAATTACCATCATACTCAATTCATTCTTCACACATCCTTGGCACATCCTTATTCTGATTCAAACAGTACTCTCTAAGCCAAAACAACCATTTCCAATGTAATGCATAATATAAGTTCATTGTATTCTATGCATAATCTACACTAAACAGGTCTAAGCAAAATATTGCACGTCTAGTTCTCTAAGTTCAGATTGTGCATAAAATATAAAATGTCTAAATAACAGGTATGTCTAATGCATAGAATAGAGTGTTTATAAATATACAATCAAAATGATCAAAGGTGAGAAATAATGACTTGTCTTGCTTTAATATGTAGAAATCCAAGATAGGCAACCTGATTACTCATCCTTTGCATGATCACAGTTTGCCTTCAAAATATACAGACTACTAAAGAAGAAGAATAAATTCAATAAAAATATAAAATAAATAGGAATGCAACAAAGAGCCATGATGGCTAGGGATTAGGGTATGGCATATTTTCTTTTATTGAGGTTTTAGGATAGCTAGGGCTATAACTGTTAACGCCAAAATCTGGACGATCTGATGGCGCTAAAGTCGATCGGCTGGGAGATCCGATGGGGCTAAAGCCGATTGGTTGAGAGGTCTGATGAAAGGTTTAATGTAGTCATCGGCCGATGGAGATACTGAGACAAAGCCGATGGAGAACTGTAGAAAAGCCGATCAGATTAGTAGAAGATTGGATCGGCTTGAAGACAGGGCATTGTTCAATCGGGATCTAGTCCAAAAAGCCCGAGGGAAGGAAGTAGAAGGATCGGCTTGACTAAAAGAAGGTCCGATAGCTACAGTGGAGAAGCCGATCAGGTTGCAGCAAAGGAAAACTCGGTTACAAATTGGAAGATTATTCAGATGAAACCGGGTTTGGGGAAGAGCCGTGGACTCCACAGCAGGGTGCTTATTTTTGTAAATTATAACCTTACTCAATTAGGGAGGTTTAGCTGGTTAGTTAACTTCTTTAGGAATATTGTCCTTTGTTCTTACTAGGAAATAATGTCCGATGGTCGTAGACGCGTCGGACTCTGTCTGTAAATCCAGGGTATAAATATAGATCCCCTAGAAACATGTAAAATATCTCTCAATCATATACAAATTTGGCGCATCGCCACCCTAGTTCATCTAGGTTTTACCGACGGGTTCTGGCTCTCGACGTAGGGCTGCATCGGTTAAGTCCGATCTTTGGCGAAGGGGTAAGTCCCACCACTATCCCGATATGTCCTGCTCTGTCTAAGGTTGCATTGGTTAGGTCCGACCTCTTAGGCTGATCGGATGTATTGCATCACGTCCGTGCTAGACCTATCAGCCTGTTAAGCTCCTTCTGCCATCGTCAGTCTCGTTCTGCATCGGTTAGATCCGACCTACGGGGCTGCTGACGGTAGATCGAGCTTCAGGCCTATAGCCTTCTGCACGGTGTATCATTGGAGTGCTAGCCGATGAGTTATCCATGCTCTGTGGTTCACGCCTAGTGCATCGGCCCCTCGGCCGATACACATCAGCCTTTAGAGACATCCCACAACGCGTAACGCCAAATGTATCGGACCCCCAGCTGATACGCACCCACCTTCAGAGAGGCGTCTCATCATCGGCTCAGCAAGCCGATGGGTTCGTTCCTATCATTGCTATGGCATAGCCGATCCGGCGTCCTCCGTATCATTGCCGCTGGCCCCGGCCTCGTACTGTCTCGGTTAGGTCCGATCTTCGAGGTTCGGTGTTGATGGCGCTACCACGGCGGGCGACGGGTCTCGTGCTGCCATATCCAGAGCGGCATCGGCTTTGTAGCCCGTGCCTTCTTGTGCTAATCATCGCCTAGGCCGCATGCGCCTTCATCGGTTTTTCCAAGAGATGAATCACTGTTCGGCTGTCCGGAGGGATCCCATGCGCCTCGCCATCCTCTGAATACACCCTGGTTCCTCCATCGGCTCTGTGGTCGACCGCTCGTTGACACCTGTCCACATCGGTTCCCCAACCGATCGAATAGCATCCCGAACCTATCGGCAGCCAGCCGATAGTGAGCGCATGTATCGAATTCGCTCATCTCACTTCCTTGTCAATTGCAGGGTCAAATTGACTGGCACGCCCGCGAACCTCGAGACCTAAGGACCTGCACTGGAGATAAGCAGACCTCCCAGGCCTTCACGTGACCGAGCCACCGTCCTTCCCCGGTCGCAGGATTTTTTGGCGGCGACCACGCTTCTTGGCACGCCCGGTGGGACCAGAAGACCTTTTTCATCAGTTGAAAGTTTTTCAATCAACGGTGCTCAAATGGAGGGTAAAGAAATCAATGCAGACAATATAATGCCAGTAACGATGAAGGATTTAACTGAGGAATAGAGATACCAGGTGGAGCAGAACATAGCTAATTTTCAAAAGCTCTGTCTGGAGTCCTTCAGTATGACTCGACAAGGGCCGATTCAAAAGTCCAAAATGCCAAAGCCAGTTTTGGAAGGAGAATCGAGCCGATCGCTGCCCATCAGTCCTCAGAAGCCGCTACAGGAGATAGTTGACAAAGCTGTTCACCATGCGCTCATTAACCAATCGGGTGTACTGGTGAATACTTTGCACAACTTAATCAAGAAAACTGTGAATGGATCTATTGTTAAGGAACCTGATCAAGGGCTGGTCTATTTGCCGATGAAAATAGGACAACCATAAGTTACTTACGGATCCAGAAGGGATATATCAGCAAATATGTTTCCGCCAGTGCAAGAGCGGATTGGGGGGCAGCATGAAGACATGATGCCAGGGTATCATCGGATGGCCTATTACGGTGGATATAAACAAGAATATCCTGGTAATAACTATCAAGGAGATCATTATGGATCATGTCAGATACCAACTTCAATCCCACAGTACCAAAAGGAGAATCTAAAGGAAGAAGATTGAACTGCCAGGATTGCGGAAGTTGTAAGAGAGCAATTCGGTATCATGCCTAAAGAACAAACTTTTATGTATCGACACCCTTACCCAGAGTGGTTTGATAGAATTCCGCTGCCGCACCAATTCAAAATTCCAGATTTCTCTAAATTTTTAGGGCAAGATAATGTATCTACGATGGAACATATTAGCCGATTCCTGGCTCAATGCGGGGAGGCATCGACTGATGAAGCTCTGAGGGTTTGATTGTTTCCATTGTCTTTATCTGAACCAGCCTTTTCTTGGTTTTCTTCGTTACCTCCAAATTCAATCAGGGGATGGGCTGATTTGGAGAAACAGTTTCATAAGTATTTCTTTGCCGGACTTCAAGAGTTGAGGTTATCAGACTTAACATCGGTTAGACAAAGACATGATGAATCCATCCTGGAATTCATCCAGCGTTTCCAAGACGTCAGAAGCCGATTCTACAGTCTTATTTTAAGGGACGGACAACTAGCCGATTTGGCTTTCCAAGGATTGTTGGCTCTGATTCGGGAGCGTTTCTCTTCACAAGAATTTAAAAGTTTGTCTCATCTACTCTAAAGAGTATCGGCTCATGAAAGCCGATTTGCAGGTGCCAAGAAAGAAAGGTTCCATCGGAAAGCCGATCAGCTACAGGTATATGCATCGGAGTCGAATGATGAGGGATCCGATGCGGAGGTGGGACTGGCAGAATGGATCAGGAATAAAAAACCTGTATCATGTCCATGGATCAAGAAAGCAATTAAAGAGGAAAGATATGATTTTGATGTTAACAAAGCTAATAAGATATTTGATCTTCTCCTCCAAGAGAAGCAGATCCAGTTGCCACCGAACCATGTAATCCCGGCTGCTGAAGAACTCAGAAAAAAGAAGTATTGCAAGTGGCACAATTCAATATCTCATCATACCAATAAGTGCAAGGTCTTCCGACAACAGTTACAATCGGCTGTCGAACATGGGAGGATCAAGTTCGAGGACAAAAGGCTAATGAAGGTTGATGGACATCCTTTCCTGGTAAATATGGTGATTACAGGAACCTCAGGAGATTGGTCCGATTAAAAAAGACGCTGGAAGAGGTCAAAGGTTACTTCATCGGACTTAATCAAAAAATATTCTAGACTATAGGACGAAGAAAGACGAGCCACAATACAACAAGAAAGGTATAATCCACACTGGGGTTTTCCATTTTTTTAGTACTGTTAGGATCAAAACATGAGATTGCCGTCAATCGAGGACTGTCCTGAATGCAATTAACCAGGATTTTGGTACTGTGACCAGAGCCAAACGTTGTATGATCGGCCTTCCATCACTAGGGCATCGGCACATAGCCGATTGGGGCCGATCAACGAAGGGCATGGTCAAAGAACAATTAAAGACCAGGAGTTAAACAAAGGGTTATACTCCATGAAGGATCAGTGGTATCCATCCGGGATTTTTACAAAGAATCAGAAGAGGAGGGCACAAAGGCTGCGACATAGAGAGTAGCATAAAAGACAACGGCAGGACCATGAAGAAGCCGATCGGAACCAGAAAATTAAGAAAGTATGGAAAGTAAAGCAAAAAGAGGAAGAGGCTGGTACATTGGCTCAGGCTAACATGGTATTCTTCTTGCCAATGGAATATAAAGCATATGTATCTGATGAAGAAAGTCAAGAAGAGGATTTTGCCTAATTAATATTGGAACTGAGTCAAGCCATATTTGACAAACCAGAAGAATCCAAGCATCGACACCTAAAGCCATGATATATCAACGGATATGTCGATGGTAAGCCGATGGCAAAGATGCTAGTTGACGAAGGCGTATCCGTCAATTTGATGCCGTTGGGTAATACGGCTAGAGACTTAGTCAAGACAAATATGGTGTTGAAAGTCTTCGGAGGTAATCCATCAAAAACCAAAGGAGTATTGAATGTGGAGCTAACGGTTGGAAGTAAGACATTGCCTACCACATTTTTTGTCATCGATAGTAAGGGGTCGTATAGCCTACTCCTTGGCAGGGATTGGATTCATGCCAACTGTTGTATTCCTTCAACAATGCATCAAAGCCTCATACAATGGCAAGGAGACAGAGTTGAAGTGATCACGGCCGATCAGTCGACTAGCGTGGCAACAATTGATGTGCCATTCTGGGAAGCTGATGGATTCAACTGCCTATCCAGACAAACATGGGTGGGAAATTTTCTAGAGGTGACTGATAAAGGAATAAAGCCGATTCAGCAAGTCGGCTCGGATCCATTGTTTCCATGGGAACTTTAGAAGACTCTGAAGGGAAGTTAGGGCAAGGTTTTACGTCGGCCGATGAGTTGGAACAAATAGACATAGGATCAGGAGACAAGTCGAGGCCAACGTACATTAGTAAAAATCTAATTGTTGAATTCCGAGAAAAGCTGATAAATTTATTAAAGGAATTCTAGGAATGCTTTGCTTGGGATTACCATGAGATACCGGGATTAAGCCGATCGATTGTAGAACATCGGCTTCCTATTAGACCGGGATATCGGCCATTTAGGCAGCCACAGAGGAGATTCAAAGTAGAGTGGCATGATGAAATCAAGGTGAGATCACGAAGTTATACGATGCAAATTTCATCAGACCATGCCAATATGCTCAATGGATATCTAATATTGTCCCAGTGAAGAAGAAAAATGAAAAGTTAAGAATATGCATCGACTTCCGGGATTTGAACAAGGCAACCCCTAAAGACGAGTACCCGATGCCGATGGCAGATTTATTAATTGACGCTGCATCTGGTCATAAGATTATTAGCTTCATGGATGAAAATGCATGCTACAATCAAATTTTTATGGCTGAAGAAGATATCCATCCACAAGACTGCATTTAGGTGTCCTGGGGCTATTGGTTTATACGAGTGGGTAGTCATGACTTTCGGGTTGAAGAATGCCGGTGCTACCTATCAAAGAGCCATGAACTACGTGTTCTATGATCTTATCGGACAACTGGTGGAGATATACATTGATGATGTGGTGGTGAAATCCAAAGGTATTGAAGAACATATAGCCGATCTACAAAAAGTGCTTGAGAGGACGAAGAAATACGAACTCAAAATGAATCCTCACAAATGTGCTTTTGGCATATCGGCTGGACAATTTTTGGGTTTCATGGTGCATGAGAGAGGAATTGTAGTCAGTCAACGAAGCATCAGGGCCATCTAGACCACCGAGCCACCCAGCAACAAACTACAGCTGTAGTCCTTGATCGGCAAACTCAATTTTATAAGGAGATTTATCTCGAACTTATTAGGAATAATTGAGTCATTCACTCCTTTATTAATGTTACGAGCTGATCAAGAGTTTATGTGGGGTGATGACCAGCAAAAAGCTTTTGATCATATCAAGGAATACTTGAATTCTCCTCCAGTGCTGATTCCACGGCAAAAGGGAATACCGTTCAAATTATATTTGTCAACTGATGAGAAGTCAATCGGATCAGTGCTTGTATAAGAGTTTGAGTCAAAAGAACGAGTAGTATTTTACTTGAACCGACGACTTCTGGATGCTGAAACTAGGTATCCTGCTATGGAAAAGTTATGCCTATGTTTGTATTTCTCATGTACAAAATTAATGCATTATCTTCTATCGGCTGAGTGTACAGTGCTTTGAAAAGCCGATGTGATCAAATACATGCTATCGGCTCCAGTCTTGAGAGGGCGGGTTGGTAAATGAATATTCGCTCTGATGGAGTTCGATCTGAGGTATGAATCGGCTAAGGTAGTCAAGGGACAAGCGGTAGCCGATTTTATTGTACAACACAGAGGAGTCCAAGAGAATTATGTGGAGCCGATCCCGTGGACGTTATTCTTTGATCGATCGGTTTGCAAACATGGATCTGGTATCGGTTTGGTGATTATTTCGCCTCGGGGGGCAAGTTTTGAGTTTGCCTTCACAATCAAACCGTATAGTATAAATAACCAAGTAGAATATGAGGCAGTACTCAAGGAACTTTAGCTGCTGAGAGAAATTAGAGCCGATACGATAGAGGTCATTAGGGATTCTTTGTTGGTAATCAAACAATTATCTGGGAATATGAATGCAGGGATGAAATTCTAAAGTCATACTATGAAAAATGTTAATAGTTATTAAAGGATTTCAAGATAGTAATATTGGATCATATTCCTAGAGAGAAAAATACGGAGGCCAATGATCTTGCTCAGACTGCTTCAGGGTATCGGTTGAATAGTAGAGTGGAAGTTGAGATAGCCGATATCGAGAGCCGTATGGAAGCCAATGATTGGAGATGGGAGATCGTTCAGTATTTGCAGAACCCATCAAGATCGGTTTGCAGGAAGCTTCGGTACAATGCTATTAAGTATATTCTACTTGATGAAGAGTTGTATTATCGATCAGTCGATGGAGTGCTCTTGAGATGTTTGGGTGCTGAAGAAGCCGCGTTGGTGATGAGCGAGGTGCATGGAGGCATCTGTGGAGCCCATCAATCGGCTCATAACATGAGATGGATGATGAGGAGGGCTGGATACTTTTGGCCGAGTATGTTGGAAGATTGTTTTAAATACTACAAGGGCTGCCAAGATTGTCAGAAGTTTGGGAATGTGCAGCGAGCTCTAGCGTCGGTTATGAATCCGATAGTCAAGCCATGGTTGTTTAGAGGTTGGGGAATTGACATGATCGGTCAGATTTATCCTTCATCTAGTA
Organism: Oryza coarctata; assembly: GCA_030770085.1. Lineage (NCBI taxonomy): Eukaryota > Viridiplantae > Streptophyta > Magnoliopsida > Poales > Poaceae > Oryza > Oryza coarctata. Next base: position 8,437,856 of record CM061476.1, on the reverse strand, counting down.
AAGGGCATAAGTTCATATTGGCGGCAACAAACTACTTTACAAAGTGGGTAGAAGCTATTGCCTTGAAGAAGGTTACTTCTAGGGACGCGATTGAGTTCATCAAGGGACATATCATACATCGATTTGGAATTCCACAGACGATTACCACTGATCTGGGTTCTATCTTTATGTCAGAAGTGTTTCAAAGGTTTGCTGCCAGTATGGGGATTAAGTTGCTAAATTCGTCACCATATTATGCTCAAGCTAATGGACAGGCGAAAGCTTCTAACAAGAGTTTAATAAAATTGATCAAGCGTAAGACTGATGAACAACCATGGAGGTGGCATGTCACTTTGAACGATGCGTTGTGGGCCTATCGGATGACGTGTCATGGATCTACCCAGGTGCCACCATATCAGTTGGTATATGGTCATGAAGCAGTTCTTCCGTGGGAAGTTAACATCGGCTCCAGGAGGGTGTCTTTACAAGATCAGTTGACAACCGATGATTATTACACGTTGATGACCGATGAGCTTGATGATTTGACTCAAAGTCAGTTAGAAGCATTTAAGAATATCAAGAAAAACAAGGCTAAGGTAGCTAGGCATTATAACAAAAAAGTAATGACCAAATCCTTTTCTCAAGGAGATCTCGTTTGGAAGTTAATTTTGCCGATTGGATCTAGGGATAATAAGTTTGGAAAATGGTCATCGAATTGGGAAGGACCTTCTCGGATCAATCGGTGTGTGCCTGGCAATGTTTACATATTAGAAAGTCTTGAAGGAGAGAAGTTTACCAAAGCGTTTAATGGCAAATATTTGAAAAATTATTATCCTAGCGTGTGGGTAGGCACCTAAATCGGCTAAGCATAGCCGATTCAAGACATATAAGGTTTCAGAGGTAGTACCAGCTGACGGTACCATCCGTGTGATCGGCTGGGGCATAGCCGATGGACAATGTATGGAAGCCGATATAGTTTGTATCAGTTACATACAGACGATATCGTGGAGATATAGCCTTTAGAAATTATATATACACAACTTTTATTGATCAAGCTGATTGAAGTTTACTGCAAAAGTTAATGTTCAAGATGACATCTGGACTTCTCCGAGGCTAAAGTTTTACAAGAATTTCTTAATGGCCTCAATCGCGCGTAGATGGATTTGATCTATATCATTGATAGCGCGGATGTCATCCTCGTCTGATCCGGGGATAGTTTTTAAGTTCTTGTGCCGGCGAACTGCTAGCCGCAGTTTGTCTGCTACCTTGGCCTCTTGGTTTTGGATCGACTTTGGTAGGCCGATGAGATGAGACTTGGTGAAGTTGATGTCTTCACGATCCTTATCGAGTTCCGCCATCAAATCGGCTTCTCGTTTATTCAAAAGGCCAAGCTTGGTTTTGGCGTGTTGAAGGTCAGCTGACATTTCATCAAGCTTCTTCTTTTCATCAAGGGCAGTCAGCCGATCGTTGTGAGCCAGGTGGCTTTGCTCAGCGCAATCGGCTATGCGTCGTCTTGATGCAGTCAGCTGGGTCCTTTGGAATTCCAAATAAGCAGCAGGCGTGAGTGCATCCGATAGTTCCACAGGCAGGACGTGTCGAGTTTCTGCAGGTCTTCCCTGAATCGACTCGCAATCTTTCACCAGCGAGTCAATCGGAACCTCCAGCCGATGCATAATATCTGACAACTGCTCATGTGCATCGGCTGGCAAATATGGTTCGATCGCTGTGCTGGTGGCTGAGTCTTCCTCTACTTCTAGGTATTTGCCGATGTCGAAGGAGAACAGATCGGCTAATGACTGCATAACAGCATTAGCAAACATGGAGATCATAAGTCAAGAAAAATAACATGTATGATGAACAGACAGTGGGAGCAGTTCTTGTACGGGTATCAGCTTGATGTGGGGCGGTTCGAGTGGATACCAAAACTTAGGAGGATACCATCGGCTCAGCCCTAGTAACAGGGTTTGACGTTTGGACCTCAGGAGCCGATGGTTCAGGCTGTAAAGCGAAGGTGTCAGGATAAAACAAAGGCAACAGAGAATTGACGCTGACACCTACCAGCGGAGATGTGGGAGGAGTTAGAAATGCCGCAGGAGAAGGGCTTCGCGAAGCCGATGCAACGATGACAACATCGGCGTTGGGTTTCCGTTTCTTAGAAACCAATCGAGCAGCCGATTTCTTGCGCTTTGGCCCTGACACTTGCGACACTCAGAGGAGAGCCGATGAAGGTGGACCACTTTGCCCAAGGAGGGATCTAGCCGATGGAGGTTGATAGATAATCGGCCGACCACTTGCGCTGGTCGAAGGTGCATCTTTGTCGCTAGCCTGTGGAATCGCGGGAATCAAGATATAGTTGAAATTCAATACGATGAAGACATGATAGTGAAAGGAGAGGGATTACCTCTTCATCGGATTCCACATAGTCGGGATTGAGGCGAAGGCAATAATGTTCAGCCGATAGACTATATAAGTGCCTTCCCCATTCTAACCACCATCGAGCGTAGATTTTGGTATTGGATATGCAGGGCTCGAAGGTGGAGATAGTCCCTAAGGATAAGTTCGATATCATCGAACTAAGTCGGTCATACTCCAAGCCGCTTTTCAGTTCTCCGCGCGCTCCGAACTTGCCGATGAAGAACAAGCCGATGGGGAGTTGGCCGAAGCCCAACTGGCGAGCACTAACCAAATGATGGTAGAACTCGTATGATGGATGTTGGGATCGGCCCATTGAAAATCCGATCGGTAGAAGACAAGGAGTTATAGAGGATAAAAAGATGGTCTTCGATTCTTCATCGGCTAAGGCATTCATCGGATGAAACCTGGAAGGCATTTCAAAGGACGAGTCATCCTCGTACGCGAACCAGATGGTGACCTCTTTGGTAAAGCCGTAGTAGAAACACTTGAACCATCGGCTGAGTCCGAGGGGGGTCATTTTGCTTCCAGGAAGAGCCGATGAAGCTTCACCCAGCAAAATGCATCGGCATCGGCTGGCCTCGTTTTCTTCTGGGTAATCAGCCGGGAATGTCATGAAAGAGAAAAGGGGCCTAGCAATGACTTTGGAGGTGTAGACGTTCAGCCAAAGTTGTATAAACCACCAGGGTCTATTGATATGTCCGACTGGATGGCCTGTTGACAGCTTGGTTGCAACTTGATGGAGCAGATAATAAGTTGCTCCGAGAATATAATGCCCCAGGGGAATTTGGCGGTGATCGGCTAGGAGCTCTGCCAAACATTGCATGTTCATTGTTGGACCGAGAGTTGAACCACCAAAGAAGAATTGTTCCAGCCAGAGATTCAAGAACGCTACATATTCACATCCATCGACTAGGCCAGAGGATTTATTATGCAAGGAAATGTATTTAGTCCAACCTCCGACATTTTTGGTGTTTACTCGATGCTTAGGTTTGAATCTGAGGCTGAAAAGGTTTATGTAGTGGGTGGTGTTGAGGCAGGTCAACATAGTAACATCCATCGAGGTGGGGGTCATCGGCCCATGCCTGAACATGAAGGCATTCAAGATGTCTGACCAGAATTAAAAAGCCGATGCAAGCAGAGGTTCGTTCCTTTCCATATCGGCTAAGGAAAGGTTAATGCAATGTTCTGTTTCCAGATCCTCCCATATAGTCTTTTTGGAGGCAGAAACCCTAAGGTACCAGTTCCTCCATTCAGGGAGTTTGCTAGGCTAGGATCTGAAGCTGTGAGCCCAATCGGTGATGGCCATGGATGAGTTCTTAAACGGGATCCTTTCTGTTTCGGAGTTGATGAAATAAGTTAGATCCTCTCTATCCATAGGGCCAAGAAAGAAGTGACCGGGGTGGTCGGAGATTGGAATAGCGATCTGGCTCTTAAGATCCTATAGAAACCAGAACCCGACTACTGATGAGAAATCGGGATGGGGAAGAATCGTGCAAAACATAGGATGAAAGGGCAGATAATGGCTACCTCAGGGATTACATGTGTGGAAGCCATTGCGCAAATGAAGGAGTAGCAGCCGACGAAGAAATCCGCAAGAGCTTGCCTTCAGTCTTCTGAGCCCGTCGAGATTCGTGGAAATTTGCGGATGCCTGTGGAGCTCGTCGAGGTTTGGGGTTTTTGATGAGAAGAAGTGTGTGGAAGAATGCTGAGGGGATATATTTTATAGAGGTGGAATGAACTAGGCAGAGATCTGAGCCAATTAATGCGGGTTTTAACGGGTCATCCTGGTTTGCAGAGGTTTCTAATGGCTCGGAATTTCGTAGTCTATTGGCAAACTCCGAAATTGGGGGGCATGTGTTAATGCCAAAATCTGGATGATCTGATGGCGCTAAAGCCGATCGGCTGGGAGATCCAATGGGGCTAAAGCCGATCGGCTGAGAGGTCTGATGAAGGGTTTAATGCAGTCGTCGGCCGATGGAGATACTGAGACAAAGCCGATAGAGAACTATAGAAAAGCCGATCAGATTAGTAGAAGATTAGATCGGCTTGAAGACAGGGCATTGTCCAATCGGGATCAGGTCCGAGAAGCCCGAGGGAAGGAAGGAGAAGGATCGGCTTGACTAAAAGAAGGTCCGATAGCTACAGTAGAGAAGCCGATCAAGTTGCACCAAAGGAAGACTCGGTTATAAATTGGAAGATTATTCAGATGAAACCGGGTTTGGGGAAAAGCTGTGGACTCCACGGCAGGGTGTTTATTTTTGTAAATTATAACCTTACTCAATTAGGGAGGTTTAGCTAGTTAGTTAACTTCCTTAGGAATATTGTCCTTTGTTCTTACTAGAAAATAATGTCCGATGGTCATAGACGTGTCGGACTCTGTCTGTAAATCCAGGGTATAAATATAGACACCCTAGAAACATGTAAGGTATCTCTCAATCATACAAAAATTCGGCGCATCGCCACCCTAGTTCATCTAGGTTTTACCGGCGGGTTCTGGCTCTCGACACGGGGCTGTATCGGTTAAGTCCGATCTCCGGCGAAGAGGTAAGTCCCGCCACCATCCTGATATGTCCTGCTCTATCTGAGGCTGCATCGGTTAGGTCTGACTTCTTAAGCTCCCTCTGCCGTCACCAGTCTTGTGCTGCATCGGTTAGGTCCGACTTATGGGGCTGCCGATGGTAGATCGAGCTTCAAGCCTATAGCCTTCTGCAAGGCATATCATCGGAGTGCTAGCCGATGAGTTATCCATGCTCTCTGCTTCACGCCCCGCGCATCGGCCCCTCGGCCAATACGTATCAGCCTTTAGAGGCGCCCCACGATGCGTAACGCCAAATGTATCGGACCCCCAGCCGATACGCACCCACCTTCAGAGAGGCATCCCCTCATCGGCTCAACTAGCCGATGGGTTCGTTCCTATCATTGCTATGGCATAGCCGATCCGGCGTCCTCCGTATCATCGCCGCTGGCCCCGACCTCGTACTGTCTCGGTTAGGTCTGATCTTCGAGGTTCGGTGTTGATGGCGCTGCCACGGCGGGCGACGGGTCTCGTGCTGTCAAATCCGGAGTGGTATCGGCTTTGCAGCCCGTGCCTTCTTACGCTAATCATCGCCTAGGCCGCATGCGCCTTCATCGGTTTTTCCAGCCGATGAATCACTGTTCGGCTGTCCGAAGGGATCCCGTGCGCCTCGTCATCCTCTGAATACACCCTGGTTCCTCCATCAGCTCTGCGGTCGACCGCTCGTCGACACCTGTCCACATCGGCTCCCCAGCCGATCGAACAGCATCCCAAACCTATCGGCAGCCAGCCGATAGTCAGCGCCTATATCAGATTCGCTTGTCTCACTTCCTTGTCAATTGCAGGGTCAAATTGATTGGCACGCCCGCAAACCTCAAGACCTAAGGACCTGCACTAGAGATAAGCAGACCTCCCAGGCTTTCGCGTGACCGAGCTGCCATCCCTCCCCGGTCGCAGGATTTTTTAGCGGCGACCAATAACTCAACTATAGGTTATGTTGTTAGAGGCAAATTAACTAATGATGTATATAGTTGGTGCAAAGTTTGGATAGTATAATGGCAAGGGCTTAGTTCATTTGTAGCCAAAATGGTTGACTAGTATAATGGCTAGTTTATTAGGTTTTTCTCTACTCGGTTCTAAGGTTGGATAGCACAATGACTAAAGGATTAGGAGGCTAGTGCAAGTTTTGTATGGCGTATGTGTTACTCCAACAACCGTGGGTAATGGCAGAGTAGCTAGAACTCGAGAGCTACATGTGTGGAGTGCTACGAAGACAAATGGGATAGTGAAGGTCCAACCACTGTTCGCGTTGTGGCAAGGGGTACGAGGAGTAGCACTTCAACCATGGGATTAGGTTATGGCGTCAGGGTTCTTGGACTACTGGGCATCACCATGGAAGGTGTGACGTGCTTGCTAGAGGCATTATAATGGCTAAAGGATATTTGGGATAAAAAAATCTAAATGAAAAATCTAAATTAAAATGGCATTTCAATAATAAGGAAATTTAAATTTAAAAGTTAATTAAAGAAAATTTAAATAAAATGTCAAAATAGTAAAATATCTATCAAAACAAATGATTTCAATTTAAAAAGTTCACGTTCAAGTTTGAGTTGATTTGTATCTAGGATGTGGGAGATATAGGTATTTGTAGTTTGGCATTTGAATTAAATTGAATAAAAGAACTAAGAGGCCCACATGTCAGTCTAATAACTTTTCCTTTTCTTTTCTTCCTCCTTCAACTAGTCGAGCAACAGAGGGAACAAAGGGCATTGGCATTCTAGTGGCTAGTTGGCCTCGACGGCCACATCACACCTAGGGTAGGTGACAACCGTCATGGGAGGTCAAGGAGGTAGCTTGAAACGCTTGTGGCAATAGCTCAGGCTTGGCAAGAAAGAGGAGCTCTAGTAGTGGCTAGTTGTAGTGTTGAAAGAAGAGGGAAGAGAAGGAATAGATTTACTACAACAAAGTAGTAGGGCATGAGATTAGAAGGGAGAAGAAGCCCCTAAGGAGGACATCCATCGGTGGCTTGGTAGCAGTTTGCCAAGTTAGAGAGACGAGAGAGCTTAGGGAAGCTCGATATGTTGAGGGAGGAGGAAGAGGAAGAGAGGGTGAAGAGGGAGGTTCAGCTCGCCTGCTTAAATAGGCAACAATGGCAATGGTTTTGGGTTGTTTGGAGGCAGAGGTGGATGACGGCATTATAGTTGCGATGCTGGGTGTTGTCTTTGAGCTAGTGGGTACAGGCGGTTCGACTTGCTGTGGTAGCTGGTAGCGACATGTAAGGCGGCTCTAGTATTGTTGGTGGTAGTAGCTGTGGACAATGGCAATGGTGATGGGTGGCAATAGCAAGCGATAGCTATGGCCGTGGGTGGTGGTAAGCTTGTGTTGACATAGCATGCCCATGGGATTGCAGTGGTAGTGGTGTGGCATGGGCGGTGGCAAGAGCAGTGGAGGAGGATGTCAACAAGCATGGCTCTAGCACCCCTGGGCTTGATGAAACAGTGGTGACGACGATGCTCATAGTAATGGTGATCATGGTTCCCAAGGCGTAGCATGCCCACGGATAGAGGAGGGAGACGACGGCTCAGCTGGCTTCTGCTAGGCAAGCATCTGGCTAGGCTACGTGCGTAGGCTAGGCCAAGGTTAGCCCAAGTGGTAGGAGGAAAGGAGGGAGAGAGAAAAGAAATGGGGCATGATAGGTCATGGCTACAAACAGATGAAACCAAATCACACATCAATGATGTCTAGAGTTATCTACATGATTGGCGACATACAGTTGGAGACATTGTTCATGATACATAAAGTGGTAGAAACCTCTCATTTTGGAATACAGTCTAGCCTTTCGAGACAACGCTAATTTCAAATGACCATCAAATTTGCATACAACCTCCATTTTGGGCCCATGAGTACTTAATGGAAAGCTTTCAGAGTTCTCTTTCTAATGGATCTAGCTACATCTCCAAATTTTATCACAATCAGTTGTAATTGAAGAAACAAGATGTTGTGCCACCTATGTTGGACACTAACCTAAGTGGGGCCCATGTTTTGTGCCCAACCTGATAGAGTATGACTTTAGGGATCTCTTGGTCATCGTTCCACTTTCTTCAATATACCCCTTTAAGGTTTTTTGGGTTTTGTTAGATTAAAGTTTAGCCATTGCTACTTACCATATATCTACACGTCTCAACTAGACCATGTCTTTGGAACCCCACCTTATCATTTCAACTTATAGTGAGATTTAATTTCTATTTACAATTTCTATTGCTTTTGTCTTATTCTTTCTTGTTTTTTCATTTGCTTGTAGGAATAAGTTCAACAATCCATAGACTACTGTATCGATCACTAAGGCACAATACAATGATGTTTTATATGGTTGTAGTTGGATCATCAACGTTTCCCTCAAATCATAGTTATCTTCAATTCACCAAAAAGTCGAGGCACCCGTACTCACGTCAAGTGGTAGTGGAGCTATGAGTTTATGAGGCCGGTAAGAGAGGTTTTGGTCCAAAGTGAATAGAAATGTTTTTGAATATTTGGTGGAGTTTTAAATGAAAGAATTGGCAAACATTTGAGCTTGGATGAATTCTATAAAAAGGACAATGTAATTATTTGGGCTAGGAAAAAATATTTTGAGAAATATTTATGGACTAATGAAATTAACTTTGACTTAAGAGAATAAATTGGTGGAATATTTTGTGGATAGAAGAGGAAGGAATTTTGAATAATTTAATTTGAAAAGAATTTTCTTAGCACTAGAAGCAATCATTTAATATTTATAATAATATCCTTGTGCCAAGGATGAGTTCAAGCATTTACAAGTTTGAAATTTGACTAGATCAAAAATATGAATTTGAATATTTGAACAAATGAATATGAAAGGATTTACAAAGTATTTGGATGGAAGAATATTAAGGATTTGAGAGGAAAGGTTTAAGTCAAGGAGTTTGATCCAGGATTAGTTTAATTCCAATAAAACTGAAATTGTATTTGTTTAGTTTGAAATGAGATAGTGAATTATTTTCTTGGACCTTAACTAGATATAAGGATTTTCAAAATAAATTTGAATCAAGAAACTTGAATCAAAAGAAAGTTTGAAACTACAAAAACAAGCTGAAATAAGCCTAAATTTTAATAATAATAGAATTTAAGATTCAAACCAAATGAAAGGAATAAAAATTAAAGATCAAAAGGACAACTTTTTAAAAATAATTTAGTAAGTTAACATCCCTTTATATTGTTTTGGTTTTTAATAAATCAATTTAAATAGTACGAATGAATGATGTATTTTTAGAAAATACATATATTTTCACAATGTTAAAAACCCTCATTATTCTATGAAATACAAAATTTTGATTATAAGGATAGCATTGTAATCATGGAAAGTACAATGGTGTTTTTTAAAACAGCAAACCTCGCCCTCACCAATAGATGGCCAAACAATCAGCCTGGTCCGGCACGACATGAGCCCATCCAAGCATATCCCATTTAGACACAAGCACGAGGATGGTAGGGCAGCCAACACCTTCTCTAGTTCCAAATTTTAGACATTGTAAATTCACAAGCATTCATCCATATCTCAAGGAAATATACAATACAATCTAGATTTCAGAAGCATTCATCCAACATCCATATCACCATAGTACAACACACAAAGTACATAGAAATCCACATATTAACTATGGGCTAGATCTGGACGACGACGACAAGACTATGGATAGGGGATGGATCTAGTTGTACACTCACCAAATCGGGAGGGGACGAGGTGACAGGGGAGGAAGGAAGAGGGCATAAGAATAGATAGCTAAAAGAGTGGTGTGCCTCTTGCTGGCGTTGAGGTCACCAGTGGTGAGAGCTGTAGAGCATGAAGGAGAAGAAGACGACCATGGGAGAGAAAGATCAAGAGAGGTGAGGTGAGCAAAATAGGACTACGGTTATAGGGGAGGTGCCAAGACAACCAAGGCCATGGAGCGAGGGTGGACTAGCTAGAGGGGTAGATGCAGTCGTGGCTTATGTGATGGCCTAGCAGGCTACCAACGGTCGTGGAGCTAGGGTGGACTAGCTAGAGGGGTAGACACGGTTGTGGCCTGTGTGGCGGCATGGGTGGCCGTTGGTGATGAGCCCTTAGTGGGCCTATCCCTTAAATAGGCTATGCTCATGCTAGCCTTATAGGCATAAGGTCAGTCCCAAGCATGGTCGTGTCGATATGAGCACAATGGTAAACGGGTCATGCCATGCTTGGGCCAAGCTTTAGCCGGTTGTGCCTTATGCCTCCTTTTAGGTCTAGCTAGTTTGGACACCACTACCCCCACCTAGCCTTCCTGGTCTCCCCACACGGGTGACACCCCATGCACATATGGCTGACACCAATGCCACCACCCCTACACCTCCCACCCACTTCTCATGCCTCTGCTCACCCGGTCACTAGCGCCATGGTGGACAAAATATGGTGTTTCTCAATGAGGCTTAGCATCGTTTTGGAGGAGGATCAGCATGGGGTAGTGTCTCTGGCTCGTGAATGAGGAGGATTGGCATTGACTAGCGCTATCTATCCGAAAAAGGGACACGGATAACACAATGGTGGCAGTTAGGTGGAGGAAATACGAGAAGGGGTGGTGGCGGTGATAGTGGCGAGAGGAAGGGGTGGTGTCATGGTTGTGGCAACAACTACCACCACCTCACGCCTTATGGCCCTCAACAACCCTTCCTCTCGTCTTGTGCTCTCAAACTCCTGCTTCAAGTCGACATATAGTTGTTTGGTGGCTATGGTTTTGGTCTTGTGTTGGATTGACCTGGACAGCCAGATCCCACTGTGCCTTTCCCGCATAGCCAGCTATTGATCGAGCTATGCTTGATATGGGCCCTCCTTGTTGTGACATAAGAGAGAAAGGAGATCAACTAGTATTGGTAGCTAGTGCTCGGTCTAGCACCACCGTGCTCCTCCCTATAGTGAGCCACCCTGCTCCATAGGGTTGGCGCGGAGGGAGCCAAGGAAACTCAAAGGCGATGAGGGCCATGGAGACGATCGACCCACCCATTTGCTAGTTTTCTTGACCTCCGCCACAAGGTATGGCGAGGAGACACCACTGGCATCCAATTTGGCAGAAGCGCAGAGTGTAGAGCAGATGTCAACAAGGAGAGAGAGAGCATCTATGCCACTGGATACGATGCCCCTACACTTGTGTGGTGAAGGATTGGGAGGCCCTATTCTTCCTCATGGCCATAACCTAGGGTTGCGGGCTTGTAGTCCTTGGATTGGCACTCGCACTAGTGCAGAGCTGCTATGTTTCTGCTCTTTCATATTGTTCTTCAATATTATTCTTTAATATTGTTTGCCTAAAAAAGATATCATATTCAATAGCTCAGTGTTGTATAAATACGTATCCTATGTTAGATTTATAGTCATATAAGAATGGATTGAGTCCGGAACGAGAATATATGTGATCGACTAGGAGTAACACTAATTGAAGAAAAACTTATCTAAAACCGGTTGAGCTGGTTTGGCCATATTCAAAGAAGAACTCTAGAGGCGTCAGTGTGAAATCCTAAGTTAAGATATTAATATGAAGTAAGGTACAGTAAGACTAAAATTAATATGGGTAGAGACAATAAAAAATAACTTAAAAAAGTGAAATATACCTGAATATCTGTACTTATCTAGAAATACTTGGAAAGCAGCTATTGACATGCTTAAACCGCGATTTAAAGATTTTTGTTGGGTTTCAACTCTAGTCTACCTCAACTTGCTTTGGACTACAAGGCTGTGTTGTGTTGAGTTTAATTTGGTTGTGTTCTTATATAACTCGTCAATTATTTTCTAGCTGTGTCAGTATTAATTTGGAACATTTTATAGCGTATTAAAATGGAAGATAGGTGAGTACATCTTCAGTTGATATCAAATAGCAGAACTATAATTTGGTTAGTATAAAAATAACGGATAAAATCATTCCGCTCCAAACAAGCTAACGTCAATGGATTTGGTGCTTGCAGTTTCAAGCTTGGGTTTCTCCATTCATAGAATTATTGCTGCATGCATGCGAAAGATAGTGAGGTTAGCAAGTTTTCTGGCTGTTTACTTCTCTAACACCGGAAGCCACACTTTGGTCTTCTTTGACAATGATAAACTTTTCACTTTGGTCTTCTTTTGGCTAGATTTGCACTGCACATTTTTTCAGCAGCACTATTTGTTATTTATAATATATGCTTGCAAGGCATGGTCATTTTAGTTGTTGAATCACAAGTAAATTGTGCTTATGTAATCAAGAACATTCCATGAAATCATTATAGTACCTATGTAGTTTTATAGTTCTGTGTTGTGTTGATGTAGATGAAGAGATAAGCAGCTGCAGCGCCGTGGCTTCATGCTGTGTTGTGGGCGGTGGCAGTACAGGTTTTGAGTCTAATCTACCCATTGAGTTCTTCGACCTGAACAAGACTTGTCGGCCATCAGGATGATAAAATAATTTTGTTGGCTTGGCTGCTTTATCAGGTTCTTTGTCTCTTCCTTTAATTTTCAATCGGCTGCAGAGATCTTGAAATCTTCATATGGTTACATGTAAGTCATTTTTTTAGGTGATGGTTTGGTGCAGGATGTTAAAGACCTGTTATCCTACCTCCTCCAAGGTGGTTATCTTTCGATTTGACTTTCTGATCAATTTGCGTTGTGATGTTCCCTCAGATTATGAATTTTATTTTCTAGCTACACGCCTACACGTCCCCCTAGATTTGGAGTAACGATATGATGGTTCGGAGGGTCAGTGCTTTTGAGCTGCACTGCTTCGGTGGTTCTTGGTTAAGTGCATGTCATCTTTAGCTTCCTTTATGGTTTATTGGTTGTCCAATTATTTTGGTTGCATTGAAGCTCTATGTTTAGCTATATTGTGCAATTTTCTGGATTCTTTTCAACTAGAGATCATATGTACTTTTGGCCTGATCGCTAGACCTAGCTGTGGTTGTGCTTCAGGCCGGCAGCTACAGCTGAGCTACAGTACTGGCCATAGAAATGTTGCAGCAGCTGCTGCGGCACAGCTGCAGCGCAGGGGCAGGAAGCAGTAACGATCAGGCCCTTCATGCTTAATCCTGACCCTTTTTTTCTGTCACTCTCCACCGGAACGGTGAGTATATACTTCAAAGATCTGGATTTCTGATTTTTGATACATTATGATTTTTAGCTTATCTGGCAGCTTAAACCTAGATGGCAGTGTCTGTCAGGATTCTCATTCTCTAATCTCAACTGATGACAATCGCAATAGGCAATGGTCAACAGGTGATAATCCCATTAGGCAATGGTGGTGTAACAAAAAAGGAAGGGCGGCAGAAAGAAACTTTTTTTAATATGTATATGTATTTTGTTTCTGTGGCCAACGGTGGTGTAAACTTGTACGATTATTGTAGTCATTTTAAATTCCTGCAATATGCATATGAATTAGTTCAAACCGACTCGCTACGACCAGTGAAACTCGTAGCCATTAGGATCGTTATGTTAATTATGATTGTTGCCCATATCAGTGTGGAACAATTATTACAATTATGAATAATACAATTAATTATGATAGTTATTACATCAATGCGTAGTGATCATGAATGTTACAAGTTACATGATTTGTAACGATTACAATGTTACGAGAAGTTAATATTATTCACTGGCAAACATGTCTCTAGGCGCGCCTTTTGTCCGGACTGATTTCTGCATAAACACTAGCGATGATTACATGTCTTCAGCCGATCATACAACTAGGTTTTAATTTCTTGCAGTATAATGTCATTTGCACATTTGATTGACTGTTATATGGAGGATGTGCACCTGAAGCGAAGCAGACATGGACTCTCAAGTCCTCACAGAACATATGAAAATCATTGCTTTGGAACTACAATCTGTAGTCAGTCAAGATGCAGTGAAACAAACCAAATTAGCAGAAAATTGTTTTCATGAAAGCTATTGCTTCTTTGGACTTGATCTTCTTTAATGGTTGGCATTTAGTAAACTTGTCTATGGCCACAAGCTGTGCCATAGGAAAATGTCTGAGGATGTCTCTCCGCCAGCAAAAAAAAAAAAAGCCATGAAGAGGGTATTGCCTATATTGCTTATGCTGTCATCTTGCTATGAAATTGATAAGATTTATATCTCTAAACCATCTCACGGGCATCTTGGATTGTAGTTGGCCAATAAAATACTTGTTAGAAAGCTATAAGAACCAGTGTGCGTCCCGCGGTGTGAGCTCCACAAATACCCTCATGGATATATCTGAGCAACTATATGCCATCAGCCCTTGTGATGCACTTCATCAAAACTCCATTATGTCCATGCTTGTACAACTCATCCTTGATGAGCTACTTTTTAATTGTGATCTTTATTAATCAGCCTCAATCTTCTATGTACCGATGCTCGCTTTACATGTAGCAGATTATGTGAAGACCTCTCCTACTTAGCACGCTGTGACTATGGCCTATTGCTCTCAGTGCAGTCTTCAATAGATGGCAAGCTCATATATTGATTCCAATAGTATTAAAAAAAGGGACAACCCTAATGCGGATTATACTGTTGCTTATACGCCATGGCTCACTATTCTTCGTAGGTCGGACCTAACCAATGTAGCACAAGGCCGAGGATGGTGGAGGAAGATTGATGAACCGATAGGCCTCACGCGAATGTGATGGGGTACATCCAATCAGACTAAGAGATCAGATCTAACTGATATAGTCTTAGATAGAATGAATGGATAGCATAGTAGCAGGACTTACTCCTTTACCGGAGATTAGACCTAACTGAGGCAGCCCTGCGTCGAGAGCCAAAACCCGTCAGAGTAAACCTAGACGAACTAGATGACGATACACCAAAGGTTTTGTTCATGTATGATCTGAATGATCCTCTGATAGATTCTAAGGGGTCTAACTTTATACCCTGGAATTACTACAGTTCGACGCGATTATAAACAACTCCTAGACATTGTTTCCTAAATAGATAAGGAAACTATTTTTAACAAGTTTATAAAGCTAATCTAACTTATCTAGCTTACATAATATATTCTATACAGATAAAATACCCTGTCATGATTTCCATGACTCTTTCTCGTTTCATTTGGATAATCATCTGTCTTTGACTGGTCCAAATCCATTCTCAATAGGTTTGATTGGCTCTCTCACTATATCAATTCGCTTACTTCCGTGAGCCGATCAGTCTTGGTTGATCCTGCTGCCTAAATTCTGACATTAACAGATGCGAAAAAAATGATTTAAGCCTTGTAAACAGCTTTGGTGCATACGGGAGTGTTGTGAGGTTATTTGTTGTGAACTCATATTTTTCACGAGTTCTATCCCATATAAACAGAGCGTTTCAAACCCACATAAAGCAGGTTGTGTGAATATTGGAGTGCTTCGAGGCCATCGATTGTGAATTCGTATTTTCCGTGTCCAATGGGATATACAGAAAATGATTCAAACACTTGTAAAATAACTTCCGTGCACCTCGTTGTGATACGTGATCATATGTTGTGAACCAATATTTTTCACAAGTTCTATGCCATAGAGGATGATGCTTGAACCCCTCCAACGCAAGTTTGGTTTATATGAGAGTTATCTGTTGCCATCTGTTGCAAAACTAGATTTTGATATGATCATGAGACTTGACAAATCAGGATTCCTCTATTCTATATATGTGCATATTTAGAAGATATAAAGGTATAATACAAAAAATAAATATCAAATATGCAGTACTTACAGAAACAATTTTCATTTATCGGGAAAGAATCAATGGCATACAATGTATTACAAACGTATTACAAATGTATGATCATTACTCTTAAACTGAGTTATTCTATTCCAACTGTAGATAGAGAAAAAAAAGGAGAATGAAGGGAAAAAGACAGAGTTTGGTCCTCTCTTTTAAAAAAAAGAGGCCATTTTGAAACTTGCATAATCGTGAGTCAACAAGTTACTTGAAATGCCAGTAAAAAAAGTGAATTGATTTTCAAAATGATAGAACTAGATTACGAAATTTTCTATTACGGTAGTTTTAGTTTATGACTCCAAACAAGAGCAAGAAGTCTTTCATTTCAGATTGGACCGCTATAGAATGTGGACCGAGACGTTCAGTAGGGCTATGGGTTTCAATGCGGTAGACGTTTTTTTCCAAATTTTTTCAGAGCAAACCTTAGACCCAATGATACAATGAAAATTTCTGTTCACAAAGAAAAAAGATTCGGAATCGCAATGCTACTATACACATCTAGGAGTATTCTAAATAATATTCTTATATAATCCATTTTACACAAGATACTAACTGGACTTCACCATAGGAGATGAGGATTTGTCAAAAATCTAACGTCAACCAGTATTTTGATACCATTTTGGGTCATATATCGCCTTATAAAGTCTAAGGGTACTATACGTAAAAGAATTTGACCATTGACTCCCTAGATTGACTGTGCTATTTTTCCTCCTGCACGTTATTATATGCGCTTCTAGAGGAGCATGTAAGCAAAAAGAGAAAATTACAGTTTAATAAAAATGCCTAAAAAGTTTCAACTTTACAGAAATATCAACTAAAAGTCTAAGAGGTTGGTTCTGCTGGGGGATATCCTTATTTCTGAACCTGATATGCGTCTTGAGTTTGTGAGGTCCAAGGGTGGTTGAATAAGTAATGCGTGCAGAAATAGACAAAAAAGATTTTGGATTCGAAACAGGCGCATTGACTAAGTCGTACTTTGAATGCAATTTCAGCTTCCATTACAAGGATAGAAAGGCATGAGGATAGTAAGGAACATCAAATATTTTCAACTGCTTCTCTTTTTTGCAATCTTCTTATTATTTATATAATCTATTCGATTCTTTTTTATATAAATAATAAGTATTCTTAAAAAAAGTATTCTATAAAAAATCTTTTTTGCAAACTCAAAAATACAATAGTCAATATTTTTCATAAGAATCTTAAGATATTTTTCAAATAAATAGAATCGAAATGATAGAAATAGTAAATTTGAATAGAGACACCTATTCTACGATGGATTTTATCGTGCCTTTAGTAGGCTTAGTACTTCTGGCAATTGCAATGGCTTCTTTCTTTATGTACAAACATTCTGGATATTTAAAAAATGTTAGATCGAGATCGTTTTCGCTTAACCAAAGAAGAATAAAGAAGGAACCTTTTTTACTAATAAAATACGATTACAAAAAATTATCTCTATTACAAAGCTATCTCTACCATTAAGGGGTAGGTCTCATTTTTTATACGATGTTCTACGTGAAGTTTAAAAGTTTTTCATGAAAAAAAATATTTTCAATTTGACTGGACTTAAACACTGGATTATGTTTTGTGAGACAGAAAATGAATGCATTAGGAATGCATCGAATCTAAGAGTTTATAAGAGAAAATAATTCTCTTTAATAAACTTTACGTCTCCTGCAAGATACAATACGATTTCATGTTTCGTTTCATTAGAAAAGAAAATCTGGGACGGAAGGATTGGAGCCTCTGAGAAACAGGACCAAAACCCGCTACCTTAAAAAAAATTATGTTTATTTCTTATTCCTCAATCCAACTTCAATTACAAAAAATGGGTGGTATTCTCTTGGTAGGATTCTAGACATGAGAATAATAGAGAATCCAAAAAATGCATTGATCATTACATGGAATTCTATTAAGATATTATATGAAAGTTGAATTTCTTCCACTATCATTTGATTGTGTGAATACAAGGAGGTATTTTGTGTTTGGGAAAGTCCGAAGAAGAAAGAATTGTGAATCCTCCTTTTCCTTTTTCCCTTAAAAAACAACTCAATCCAAATCCAATTATCTACTCTACAAGAACGAAACACCTATTATGCCTAATATACATAGTTTATCCTTTATTTGTTTTAATTCTGTTATTTATCTGACTAGTTTTGTCTTTGCCAAATTACTCAAAACTTATGCCATCTTGAACCCAATTGTGGATGTAATGCCTGTCCTAACATACTCTTTTTTCTATTAGCCTTTGTTTGGCAAGCTGCTATATTTGATGAAATATTTACTACTCTCACTGCCAAATTGAATCATGTATTCATTCATCAACAAAATATAAAAATGGATAAGAGCCGAGAAGTATATTATGAACCGTCGATTCTAAAATTCAAATTCTTCTACATTGAATGTATAGCTGCAACAATAAATTTGGATCAGCCTTTCTACTCCCTGCATATACGTTAAGGAGGTATCTTTAGGTAACCGTATAATACCTAACCTAATTTATTGATAAGAGTGCTTATTACAAATAATTTATTACATATTTTTTCAAAAATTGTTTTTTGCATTTTTAGGTGTCAAAATTAACAGAATCCATCCTAGTGGATTTGTGTAATAAGGAAAAACAGGTAATCTATTCCTTGGAGATTATGTAATGCTTACTCTCAAACCTTTTGCTACATAGTTTTCCCTCCTTATCTTTTGATTATTATCTAATGACCTAGGAAGTAATCCTAGGCACGATGAGTAAAAATAAATAAAAAATTCTTATAAATTGGATATGTTTCATACATTTATCTACGAGAAAAATCTAGGGGTTAGATATCCTTCCAATTCGAACGTCCCAAATGATCCGAGGGGTAGAAAGAGACGGATTTGAACTGTGGGTACAACAAAATTGTACAACAGTTTAACAATCCACTGCTTTAGTCCACTCAGCCATCTCTAACCGTTCCAAATCGAAACATATTTGTGATATGACAGAGGCAAGAAATAACGATTGGCAAAAAAATCCTTCCTTTTTCTTTCAAAATTTCAAGAAAAGTATTTTTCCAATTCCATTTTAGTTATATTATTTTTTCTTAGTGTTAATATAAAAAGAAGAAAGTTCTTTTTTCTTTCTAAAATTGGATATTGGCTAAGAGACAATCAGATAGATTTTCTCTTCATTGGGCATTTCCATATATGGCTTGTTATAATAAAACAAGCAAGTTATAGAAAAAACTCTTTTTTTATTTATCAACAAAGAAAAAGGGGTCTTATCAAACCAACCCACCCCATAAAATTAGAAAGAAGGATAAATTAAGCCGACCAGACTCTTTTGCATGATGCCTCTATTCGCTATTCTGATATACAAATTCGATGTAGATTAAATAGTATATTTGGATTATTTTTGTATTTCCTTAGACCTTGACCTCACAAGGAAATAATTTCTCACTGTTCTATAGGGATAAGAAGAAATCGCAACCCCATTCTGCTACACATAAAAGTTGATTTCGAAAGTCAAAATGTCTTTTCAATATCTTTGTTTTTTTTCAGAATCCATTTTTTCTTTTTATACCCAGGCAATATAGAGCAAGTGGAAAAAGAGAGATTACATTTTTTTCATTTTTCGCATAAAAGATAGGCTTCATTTTTTCTGAAGGATAATTAGGAGCACACGCCATCCAACAAAACCGAAGTACCTATACTGGAATGAAGCAGATCTCTCAACCCTCTACGTGTTTGCGAATTCTAGCACGAGCATATTTTTGACACACCCGGTAGGATAGAAGTCTTCATTCATTAGTCGGTAGGACTTGTATTTCATTCATCGACTAATAGAATAGAATTTTATCCATGGCTGGTGGGACCCAAATTTCCTTCATCGCCTAGTGGAACTTGAAGATCATTCATCGGTTGGTGTGATAAAATTCCACTTATTGACCAGTGGTTCTATACAATCACATGATTAGATGTCAAAATTTTATTCATCGACCCTAAATAAGAGGTTGATGCCAACCCACGTTCTTCCAAAGAAGAAGCCAATGAAGATATTGTAATTCTAGTGACAATGGAAGATTTGAATGAAGAGCAGGGGCAGCAAATAGAGCACAAATGGACAACTTTCGAAAGCTCTATTTGGAATCCTTTTGTATGACTAACCAAGGGCCGATTCAAAAATCACAGTTTCCAAAACTAGTTTTGATAAAAGAATCGAGCCGATTACCACCAATGAGTCATCCGAAGCAATTGCAAGAGATGATCAATGAAGCAATTCACCAAGCACTCATCAACCCATCGGGACTATTAGTGGATACACTACAAAATCTAATAAAGAAGATGATGGATAAATTATAAGCTCAAGAGCCTGATCAAGACCCTGAATATTTGTTGATAGAAACAAAGCTACCTCAGGAAACATACAAATCTGGGAGGAATTTATCGGCAAATATGTATCCACCAACACATAACCGATTTGGGGGGCAATGGCATGACGTGCTTCCAGAGTATTATCAGTCTACTTATTATTAAAGATATCGACATGACTATCCAAGTGATAATCCCAATTTATTCAATTATCATGGAGAATATATCAGTCATAATCGGGTACCAGCTCCACCTTCGCAATATCAGAGAGATCCCAAGGGAGGAGGATTAGTTAACCAAAGTTGTAGAGGTGGTGAGGGAGAAATTTGGTATCCAGCCCAAGGATAAAACCTTTATGTATCGGCACCAGTATCAAGATTGATTCGATAGAGTTCTGTTACCACACCGATACAGAATACTAGATTTCTCCAAGTTCTCAAGACAAGATAATATATCTATTATGGAGCACATCGACTGATTTTTAGCTTAGTAGGGAGAAGCATCAGCTAAGAAAGCACAAAGATTTAGATTTTTTTCACTATCTTTATCTAGATCGACTTTCATATGGTTTTCTTCATTATCACCAAATTCAATTAGGGGATGGGCCAATTTGGAGAAGCAATTCCATAGATACTTCTTAACTAAGGTTCCAGAGATGTAACTGATAGATTTAATATTAGTAAAGCAAAAGGTAGAAGAATAAGTTTAAGAATATATTCAAAGATTTTATAATATAAGAAGCTAATATTATAGCTTGAACTTAAGTGATGAATAGTTAGTAGAGCTCACCTTCCAAGGATTGCCAAGTCGCATTAGGAGGAAGTTTCTCTCCTAAGAGTTCAATAGTCTAGCACATCTGATGTATGTAGTTTCGACTAATGAAAGTCCATTATAGGAAAGGAAGGAAATTTCAAAGACATGAGAGCCTACGAAAGATAATTTTGAAGCATGAGTCCTCATACTTCGAAATTGGGGAGCATGTGTTTTCACCAAAATATGATAAGCCCTGTAGATAGATTGGAGGGCCAATTGGGCTATTGGAAAGAGTCTGATTAATATAAGGAAAGAGCCAATTGGACGATCAAGTAGGGATCCATTTCAATCAAAAGATGGAAAGTTATTCAAATGTGACCGAGTCTGAGGAGGAGACGTGGAAACCACGACAGAGTACTTCATATCTATAAAATATATCTTGTAAGATTATACATGTTTAATTAGTTTGGTTAACTTCTTAGAGATATTTTCCTTTTATGTTTTTAGAAAATAATGTCTGATGGTTATTGTAACTACGTCAAACTCTTGTAATCGGTATAAATATAGACCTCCTGGGACTTTGTAAATCATCTCTTAGATCAATACATCTTCGGTGCATCGCCACACTAGCTTGTCCAAGTTTTTTACCCACAGGTTCTAGCTCTCTATGTAGGGTTGCTTTGGTTAAGTCTAAACTCTGACGAAGGGTATGTCACGCTATTATCCTAGTGTATTTGCTCTGTGTAAGGCTGCATCGGCTAGGTTCGACCTCTTAGTTCGATTGAATATACCACATCATGTTTCCGAGGGATCTATCGGTTTATCAAGCTCCTTTTACCATCACCAGGCTTGTGCGGCATGAGTTAGGTTTGACTTACTAGACTGTTGATAGTAGATTGATCCATAAGCTAAGAGGTCTTTACTTAGCTTTTAATTAGAGTAGATAGCCGATGAGTTATCCATCCATCGAGCATCATGTCTAATATATCGGTCTCTTAGTTGATACAAACATATTTGCAGAGATCTTCTCTCATCAGCTGAGCTAGCCGATGGGTTTGCCCGTTCCTTCCGTCCGTATGTCTGATCTAGTCTTCGTCGTTTGTCTTAGTCTTATACTATCTCGGTTCGGTCTGATTTATTAATGTTGGCTCTAACTATACCGTCACGGTGGTCACTAGGTGTCGTACTTTACGAAGATTGAGTCTCTTCCTTGCCACTCATCACATATTATCTTCGGAGCACCATTAGCTACAATCCTTTTATATTATTCCATATCAATCTACATATGCCTTCATTGGATTCTAGTTGATGAACAAGCACTATAGCCTCCATCAGCAACTAACCAATAGAACAATCCCACATGCTATTCTCTAAATACCCTATTCCAAAGTACCATTGGCTTTGCATCCGATGGAATAGTTATCATATTCTTTGAATATCCTTTTATGCCTTCATCGGTTTTGCAACCAATAGACCAGTATTACGCCTTGGTTATATCCGAAGTGACATCAACTTTACAACTGATGTATCTTCAATTTCCTTTGTCACCAGCTGCTTATGCCTTTATCGATAAGCAGTTAATAGCAGGAGCACGTCGGACACAGCCGATGACTATCTCAATCCTATTGGTAGCTAGCCGATAGTAAAAGTTCATATCGGCTTATCGTCCGATTGATCTATTCTCTTTATTTTCTTGTCAATTACGGGGTCAAAATGATTGACACGTTCGTATTGCTATCGTCCCGATGAAAGGATAATGGAGCTAAAAGACCTTGGTGCGCTCTTGAACCGATCAACGAAACCAAATGATGAGAGTGCACGCCATCCAATGTAGCCGAAGGATCTGTACTGTAGCGAAGTAGATCTCCTAGTTCTTGGCATGTTCACAAGTTCCGA
This sequence comes from Oryza coarctata, assembly GCA_030770085.1. Classification (NCBI taxonomy): domain Eukaryota; kingdom Viridiplantae; phylum Streptophyta; class Magnoliopsida; order Poales; family Poaceae; genus Oryza; species Oryza coarctata. The sequence continues at coordinate 8,415,237 of CM061476.1, read as the reverse complement.
CGCAAGGTGTTGTCAGTTAGATGGTCTGTGGACTTTTGTTACTCTCCATCGGGCTTTTGCACCATTATGTTAATTTGAACTTGCTCGGTTTGTTCAATTCTGGCCTTATAATGTAATTTGCTTCTCTGGAATGAAAATTGTACGTAACTCATCCGAAAAATTTTCTACATGCCCAATTTCTAAGGAATCAAGATATCCTCTTGTTCTTGTTCTAGTATAAGTAGTAGCTATCTGCTCTTCCTTTGGAGGAGAATTTGATTGTGATTGTTTAAGCAATTCTAGTAATGGTGAGCCCTTGCCATTTGATTCTGATTCGTTTTAGCGAGGGCATAGGCGAATTGTGGAAAGGCTTCTCTGTGAATTGAGTTAATTACAATTTTGATTTGCCGGCTACTTGTTTCATACCTTTAATTTGAGCTGTGGATCATACTTTGGAAACAGAAATACCACATTAATAGCAGGTCGAATTCCAGCATTAAATAGATCTGCAGATAATAATATTTGTCCATTTGTTATGGAGATTACATTAGTAGGAATACAGGCAGAAACTTCTCTAGATTGAAGTGAAGTGGTCATACTTCCTTCTTCTAAAAGATAATTTAATTTTATGGCTCTTTCTAAAAGGCGTGAATGCAAATAAAAAACATCCCCCCGTTTTGCGGGCGGGGGTCTTCATAATAAAAATTGTGCCTGTTTGGAGAGATCATCATAAATTATTATTAAAGTATGCCATTTGTGTTACATAAAATACTCACCCAGGGCTGCTCCTATATAAGGAGTGAGGTATTATAATGTAGCAGAGGAATCCGCCATTTCAGCTAGAACAATACTCTATTCCATGGCCCCATCTTCATGTAAAATAGTTACTACTTGAGCTACTTAGGATGCTCTCTGACCGATAGCTACATAATCACATATTACATATTGCCCTATGGGGATCATCGAATCAATAGCAATAAGCCTCGTTTGAAGGGGTTCATATACAGAACGCCTGGAAGTTATACAGAGAGCAAGAAATTTTGCCTCTCCCATTAATAGGTTTAGCCAGAGCATATATAACATGACTCAAGTAAGTCCCGCTCATGGGAATCTGAGCAATTCTTCCTGTCGCATTTACAAAACTTCCCTCTTGTATCATTCACCCATGGTCCATTAATACAATCCCAACATTTTTGGATTCTCAATTCAGAGCAATACCCTTAGTCCCTTCTTCAAATTTGACTAATTTGTCTTACATTATTTCACAAAATATGAGCAATCCCATCCCCCACTTGAACTAGATGACCGATATTCTCAATCCCTACTTTTCTATTATATTGTTCAATACATTCGTAGATAATTTTATGAATTTTGTTGACTTGAAGGGTTGCCATTAGTATTTCTTTACTATTTTATTTGGAGGCAAGGGAAAAATAATGCCTAAATTCTAATGGAAAGTAGAAGTTCAAGGCCTAATTAATTTAATTATTTCTTCCATGCCCAAGAATGCCAATATTAGCACGAATCATACCAAAAAGTAACTTGGTATTCAAACAAATATTGAGAGTTCCTAGAGCTGCTTGTAAGACTTGTTGGAAAACCTGTTATTGGACCTGATTCATCACCTTTTGTTTTTTAAAATAAAGTGTTTCATTTTTAGACATTTGTAATTGTTCCAAACTAATAGAAGTGGCATTAATCAATTTTTTTTTTATAACATTATCCATTCATTCGGTACTCAAGCGCTTCTAGTTTGACTTTCTGTAATCGAATTTGAGCTTTTTCAAGCTGCTCAATGGTCCCTACACGCAATTCATCCGAATTTTAAATTGTACTCAAGATCCTCTATTTTCAATGATCTAATAAATCATTTAATGAAAGTGTATTACCTTGCTAATAACTTTACAACTTTTATGATCTCTTCCCAAACTAAACACGGATCTTCCAATTCATTTGGCTTTCACTCTCCTTTTTTTCTTTTTATTGCTATGGCAACTTTCATATCTTTTTTTAATGCAATGAGCCTATCCTCTACCCTCTCTTTTGTGTTTATATTTCAGTATACTGAAACCCATATAAGACTAGATAAATGTTAAGAGGATTCATCTGCATAGATAAAAATCTATCATGGGTGGCAAAGTTGTTTTTTTATTTGTATTTGGCCTTTGTTAAAATTTTCAATTTCACTAAGAAAAACTAAATAGAAAAATGGAAAGTGAAAATGGATAGAATTCCTATTTATTTTCTTCAAATCCAAAAACTTTCTCCCGTTTTTTTTACATAGGTGGTCAATTCAGCATTGGATAAAAAGGGGCATGGTGTCCCTTCTAGTAAATAGTTCAAACCATTCTATATGAGTGTTCTATATCAGATAAATTCTACATTAGCTATTTCCTGTTTAAAGCTTTTCGGTACTAATACTAATATAGTTGTAGAAAGAGTACCCTTCTGCCTAGACATCAAGCAGTTTAGCTTTAACCGTGTTAATGGTCATTATTAGTCTATAGAGAATCAAAGTTGATTTACCAATAGGTCGTGAAATGCATGATTTCTGTATTTATTCAGAAATAATTCATCCAGATCAGGCAACCTTTTCTTATTAATCCATAAAATACTTAAAAATATTCTAAAGTGCTCCCGGATAGATCCAATCTGTTCTTCTAATAAATTAGAAGTAAAGTATTGATATAATTGGAATTGCTGAAGCAAATACCAATTTACTAAAAAAAGAAGAAAGTATCTATTCTAAAAGGACTCGTTTTTTTGTTCTTTAGGATTAAACAAAAGGGCTCACAAATAAAAGCGCTAGTGCCACAACTAGTCCATAAATTGTTAAAGCTTCCATAAAAGCCAGACTAAGCAATAAAGTAACTCGTATTTTACCTTCTGCTTCTCACTGTCTCACAATACCTTGTACGAGTTGTCTTGTAGCAGTACCTTGACCAACTCCAGGCCCTATAGAAGCAAGACTTACGGCCAACCCAGCAACAATAACGGGAGCAGCAGCAATTAGTGGATTCATGATGAATTCCCCGTGTCAAAAAAAAAACGAAATGGTTATGGATACAGTCAACCAAGAAATTCTTATTTCTAAGCTCTATTTCATAGAAGTAACTAAAAAGTACAAATTGAAACGATGATCTGAATTCTCCAAACTGCTTCGAGATCTCCTTTTTAATTATAATCATTAGAGGTTTGTGTACTCATTATTCTATTTCTCTTTCTTTCCAACCAACCAATCTTTCATTCCATCATCCTTCTTCCTTTCCTCTTTGATATCCTTGAGTTTCTATTTATTTCCCCTATCATCGAATTCATAATAAAAGGTGAAAATAGTGGAAGAACCCCTTTGGAAATCTATCTAATCCAGATCCAATTAAAATTAAATCAAGATATCCAATTGATAACAACATACTGCATCAAATTGGATATGGAATCGGATTCCATATATAGGGGAATTCTATATATCAAATTAGACAATGAATCTAACTTGGGAATATACAATATCCCATATCAATTTGTTTCTTCTATTTTGGTTGTGTATTTTCTCATTTTCTATTGAATCAGATTAAAAAAATTCCTTAAAGTAGAAACCCATACGAAAGATGACTGAACTTATAGACATAAAAGATATAGATCTAGACTGACTCTAGGCCCCCTAATACCTATATACTTTGGCAATTCCGTAATATTCATACACAATTCAAACTATTTTGTTTTCCAACCAAGCGAATTTTCTGCAAACATGCACGAATTGAGTTAAGCTAAAAAAATACTATTTTGAAAACCAGTCAATTCCTTGATGACCCTCCATGGATTCACCTATGATGGCTATGGCTAACATTGCAAAAATAAGAGTTTGAATACCTGCTCATAAATAATTCATGAAATGAACTACTAAGGGACTAAAGAAACAAAAACAGTAATTCATCCGCTGATATATTCCCAAAAAGTCAAAAACTAAGTGACAATGGTTCTGTGAAATCCTCTAATATGTTAATTGGTAAATGGGTTGGAGTTGGTTTAATTTATTTCTCAAAATAACTTAATTACTTTTTTAATATTTTCTTAAAATTTAATTGGCTCTCATAGTTATCTTGGAATTTGGAACATTGTATTTCCCAAACCTAGTATCACTTTGTCTCATTTCCTCTAGAATCTCTAGAAAAAGGAATAAAAACGAAAATACTACGAACTAATTAAGATAGGATGACTAATGTATGAAGCCTAATGAGGAGTAATTCTATAAAAATAACTCCATTTCAGAACATAGATTCATTTAGATTTAGATAATCTAAGCAAAGTAATATACTAGATGGAGAACATCTTGCAGCAATTATAGGAGCCTTAGAGCATATCATAAGGAGGGTGGAATTCCAATATGGTAAAGCATCTTTCCTTACTGATTTAATGGAAAATCGTATTTCTTTTCTTGTCTCTATAATTTTCAATGAAATGAGCCTATGGTAATCTTTTTATCTATATTTTATGGCTTAGTGCCTTTCCTAGCCTATAAACAAGTATTAATAAGGAAATGAAAACAAGAGTTCTTGATGACATTCATTGGCGTTACTACGAAGAAGCTGTTATGATATTGAACCTCATGCCTTATTGAGCATCTTATCCTATCTTAAACTTGGTTTATTCGGCAGCAGCATATGCTACTCATTATAGGGATTTTGACAAAGCAAATTTATTCATCACTAAAGGTGAAGTCAGTAGGAGTACTATTACGAATAAATTCAGACCTCAGGCTCGAGGATGTAGTTCTCCCATAAAAAAACATACTAAAGGAAAAGTAGGATCTGTCCTAAAATCGAAAAAAGAAAAAATAAAAACTTTTATGATTACAACAACTTATCTTAACCCACTATGGGAACAAAATATGAATTTACTTATCTTGCTCAGTTTTTGGTATCTTGAAGTATTACTATTTAGTGCTACACTAGAAACTCATAGTGGCAACTAAAGATGAGGGTTGCGCTTGTTGCGAGACTTAACCCAACACCTTACGGCACGAGCTGACGACGGCCATGCACCACCCATATCCATGTTAACAAGGGCACCCCTCTCTTTCAAGAGGATTCGTGGCATGTCAAGCCCTAGTAAGGTTCTTCATTTTGCATTGAATTAAACCACATGCTCCACTGCTTGTGTGGTCGTCATCAATTCCTTGAGTTTCACTCTTGCAAATGTACTCCCCACGCTTTCCACTCTCCGTGTCAGTGTTCTTTCCGATCTCAATGCATTTCACCACTCCACTAGAAATTCACTTTGCCCCTACCATACTCTAGCTTGGTAGTTTCCACCGCCTATCCAGGGTTAAGCCCTAGGATTTGACAACGAATGTGAAAAGCCCTTTACACCTAATCATTCTGGATAACGCTTGTATCCTATCTCACTGTGGCGGTTGGCAGTAAGTTGATAACCTATGGGCCTTCCACCTCTACACGACATTGCTTCATCAGGCTTTTGCCCATTACAAAAAATTCTCCACTGCTACCTCTTGTAGGAGTTTGGGCTGTCTTAGTCCTAGTGTGGCTGATCATCCTCTTGAACCATCTACTGATCATCGCCATCATAAGCTATTGCTTCACCAACTAGCTAGGAAGCCACGAGCCCTCCTTGGGTGGATTTCTCCATTTGTTCCTCAGCCTACGAGGTGTTAGCAACTGTTTCCAATGGTTGTTCCCCTCCCAAGGGTAGGTTTTTACACGTTACTCACCCGTTCACCATTGAAAACACCGCTTGCAAGTATTAAGCATGTCGCTAGTGTTCATTCTGGGCTAGGATTGAACTCTCCATGAAATTCATAGTTGCATTACTTATAGCTTCCTTATTGATAGACAAAGCAGATTGGAATTATTTCCTTCCAAGGATAACTTGTATCCATGCTCATGCGCTTTAGATTATTAGCCTAGAGTTTGCCACTAGCAGTATAGCCAACCCTACCATATCACGTCAGTCCCACGAGCCTCTTATCCATTCCTGTTGGATCGTGGTAGGGGAGTAAGTCAAAAGAAAAAAAACTCACATTGGGTTTAGATAATCAGGCTCAAATCGATAACTTCCACCATGTAAAGGTGACACTCTACTGTTGAGATATATCCCTTATACATCCTCTCGAGAAAGAGAATTAACGAATCTATTTGCGCCGGAACCTGGTGCGAGCACGCTGACCGCCTAGGAGGTCTACTTGGCTCCAGTGCAGACTAGTCGGCTTCTCTCTGTGGCTCAAGGTGTGCGCGCCGGGGTCGTGGGTTTCGGTCAGCTTCAGTGCGATGGTGCGGGTGCAGGTGTGCCAGTCAATTTGAACCTGCAATTGATAAGGAGGTGAGGCAAACGAGTCAATCGGACGACAGGCCAATACGAGCCCTCGCTATCTGCTAGCTGCCGATAGGATCGAGTTAGTCATCAGCCGCATCAAGATGGCTCCTGCTATCGGCTGATCGCCGATAGGAATCAGGACACTCTTCCATCGGCTGGAGCCAATATAGGCAAATATCGATGAAGGATATGGTGGCTCCGGGTGGAGCGGATGCAAGTCCCTGATCCATCGGCCGCAAAGCCGATGGAGGCATAGGATTGCACTCAGAGAATAGCAAGGCGCGTGGGATCTCTCCTGGTAGTTGACAGAACCTGTTGCGATCGTTCATCGACTGGAAAGCCGATGAAAGCATATGTGAGCTGGCAAGGAATCGTATAAAAGGGACCAGCTGTAAAGCCGATGCCACTCCGGATATGACAGCATGAGACCCATCGCCCGCCATGACGCCGCCGCTAGCACCGAATCTAAAAGATTGGATCTAACCGAGACAGTACAAGATCGAGGCCAATGGCAATGGGATGATGGGTGCCGGATCGGATGTGCTGAAGTAAGGGCGAAGTGAACCTATCGGCTAGCTGAGCTGATGAGTGAACATCTCTCTGAAGACTGGCGTGCATGGGCTTTCTAGCCGATGCGCTTGGCGTGGCGCTCAAAGGAAGACTCTAAAGACTTGTTGCGTATCGGCCAAGAAGCTAATGCACTGGGCGTGACACTCAATGTATAGATAACTCATCGGCTAACACTCCAATAAAACGTCGTACAGAGACCTATAGGGCTAAAGCTTATTCTACCGTCGGCAGCCTCATAGGTCGAACATAACCGATGTAGCACGAGACCGACGACGGCGAAAAAAGCTTGATAGACCGATAGACCCTACACGGACTTGATGCGATACATCCGATCGGCCTAAGAGGTCGAACCTAACCGATGTAACCTTAGATAGAGGGAGACAAATCGAGATAGTGGTAGGACTTACCCCTTCGTCGGAGATCGAACTTTACTGATGGAACCCTGCGTCAAGAGCCAGACCCCACCGGTAAAAGCCTAGATAGACTAGGGTGGCGATGTGCCGAAGTTGTATTGATCGAATGATCTTTTACATGTTTCCAGGGGGTCTATATTTATACCCTGGTTTTATAAAGTCCGACGCGTTTACAACAAACATTGGATATTATTTTCTAAGAAAGATGAAGGAAAATATCTCTAAGAAAGTTAACCAAACTAACTAAATCTTCCTATCCTTATAAGATACGATAGAATACCCTATCGTGAACCACGGCTCCTCCTCAAACTCGGTCTCATTTGGATAACCTTCTAATCTTGGACCGAATCTTTTCCTGTTTCGTTTGATCGGCTTCCTCCCTGTAGCAACCAGACTCCTATTTACTTAAGCCGATCTTTTTTTCAATCCTTCCATGGGCTTTCCAAATTTTGAAGTTAACAGAATCCTAAGGTAAAGGGGCAAGGAACTCAAGCCCACTCCTCCAAGCTTTCTTTCCATGCTATTAATGATAGTCAAATAATAGGAAAAATTGGATTACATTATCAACCGGTTAATGAGGACACTACTTTGCTGCCAACCACATCCTCTATTGCAGCCACACATCCAGAAATGATGTGAGGACGGATGACTTGAGCTCATGCATGTGAACTAATCTATGTCATACTTCTAAGGAATGAGGGGAGAAGATGACAAAAAAAAAAGATGATGCATCACCTTTTCCTTACGGCTAGAACCATGTAATAAGTGTAGTTTAGAATAATTAGGAATGGATAGGTGGATATTTCACCTTGCCATTAGTGTTGGCCAAAATCCAACCCTCTCTCCTATTTAGATTAGACTGAGCCCCTTTGTGGGTGGGTTTTGCTGTGTTCCTGTTTAGCCATTGTGCAAACAATTATGATCTTTAGTTGTGCCAGGCAACCACCTGTAGGACAACTATTGTGAACCCCAATTTGAGAGTTTTTCATTGCCTAAATCTTATTCTTGCTTGTTCTTCCATGGCGTGCAGAAATTGAACTTCATGTTCAAGTTGATTGAGCTTCGCAGCAAGGTTGGGAGTTGGATTTCTAAGGCGAACATAACTTGTTCGGTTGTAGTCGAATCGCGAGAGTCACCTCCTTCTAAATCACTCTCACCGAAAGATAGAGCACACCATCCCTATCACCGGTCCTACCGAAAGTAGTATTGACTACGGAATCGAGCAATAGCACATTGTTTAATTAAATATGTATGATTTTCCTGATCTAAATCAAGCAGGTATGACGACCTCTATAGAAAGATGGATTCATTCGGATCGATATGGCGACACAACTATGTTGCTTGCCAGAATCCATGTTTGATATGTGAAGATGGTTGACCTCTATGCTTCTCTCATTGTACAATCCTCTACCTATTGAGCCCTCTTTCTCTGCGGTCCTTAGAGAAAAAATGTAGGACCGGTGGCAATAGTTCATCATGGGAGAAAGAACTGGGCCAGATCACTAACTAATAGAATAGTACTACTAACTAATACTACTATAAAGAAATAGATATCTAGAAATAGAAACGAATTAATATAAATATAATCAAAACTGAAAAGAACTATCTTTTAAGTATACTTTCCCCATTCTATCGCTACCACAGGTCTTATGCTATTGATCGGATCATAGAGATATCCCTTCAACACAACAAAGTCATTGAAAGGATCTCGGACTACTCACCAAAGAACGAAAGCCATTTAGAAAATGGATTCCTATTTGAAGAGTGCCTAACTTCATGGATAAGTTTACATTAACCCATCAATTTTGGATCCAATTCAAGATTTTTCTTGGGATGTTTTGGGAAGAAATTGGAATGGAATAATAAAGATTCATGCAGAGGAAAAGGTTCTATACTAATGCAAATGCTATACCTATTAGATAGAGATAGAGGAAGAGGGAAAATTTAAAATGAAACAAATAAAGAATAACGTAAAAAATGTCAAAGATAGAAGAGCCTAGATTCCAAATGAAGAAATAGAAACTCAAAAATGATCTTTCTGAGTCTCAAAGACTGAGGAGCAAGGTGATTGATACCGTAAAAGATTTTTGTCTTATTATAAGACGTGATTTGATCCACACATGTTTAGTAAAAGAATAAGAGTCTCCTTTAGCCATAAAGGGAAAGTGTTCAATTAGAACATAAAAATATGACTCAATTGGTATGACTCAGTCTTTAGGACGAAGTGCAAAAAGGGTCGAGACTCTCAAATGAGGAAAAGGATCCCTTCGATAGAATAGAGTGAGGAGCCATATGAGGTGGAAATCTCATGTATGGTTCTATAAATAAGCCCTAGATGTTGTCCCTATGAAAAATCATCTACAAGGCCGTTCTAGTGCGTTGTAGATTCTTATCTAAGAATTATATCATTTGATGTTGCTATGTGAATTGCTAGAAACATTTGAACTGTATTTCTAACCAAATAACAAAAGTTTCGTAATGGACTGGAGTAGGCTACCATGAGACAAAATATCTTCATTCTAAAGAGATTTGATTAGGAACTCTTTTATGTCTGATGCAAATATGGAAATTCTTTCAGGGGTTTTCCCTTACTTTGTCCATGTCAACAAACAATTCGAAATACTTCAACTTTTTTAGTATAGGTCTGTTCGCGCCGGATCTTGTGCATGCGACATGAATACGCCGATGCCTGGGAGGTCTACTTAGTTCCAGTGCAGGCCGGTTGGCTTCATTCCGTGGCTTGAGGTACGCGCGTCGGGGCCGGTGAGTTTCGTTCAGCTCCGGCATGATGGTGCGGGTGCAGGTGTGCCAGTCAATTTGACCCTGCAATTGACAAGGAGATGAGGCGAACGGGCCAGTCAGACGATAGGCCGATACGAGCGCTCGCTATTGGCTGGCCGCTGATATGATCGAGGTTGTCATCGGTCGCGTCCAGATGGCTCCTGCTATCAGTTGGTCGCCGATAGAGATTGGGACACTCTTCCATCGGCTGGGGAGCCGATGAAGGCGTGGATAGATGTCGACGAAGAATATGATGGCTCCAGTTGTGGTGAAAGTGAGATCCTGATCCATCGGTTGTAGAGCCAATGAAGGCACCAAAGGGTATTAAAATCAAAGCGTGCAGGATCCATCCTGGTAGTCAACAGAAGCTATAGCGGTCGTTCATCAGGTCGAAAGCCGATGAAAGCATATATGAAGTGGCAAGGAATCGTATAAAAGACACACTGGCTACAAAGCCGATGTCGCTTCGGATATAGCTAGGGCAAAGCGAACCCATCGGCTAGCTGAGCCGATGAGATGACGTCTCTCTGAAGATAGGCGTGCATCGGTTGGAAGGCCGATGCGCTTGGCGTGGCACTTGAGGAGAGTCTCTGAAGACTGGTGCATATCGATCGAGGAGCCGATATACTGGGCGTGGCGCTCAATGTATAGATAACTCATCGGCTAACACTCTGATGAAACGCCGTACAGAGACATATAGGACTAAAGCTCAATCTGCCGTTGGCAGCCTCGTAGGTCAAATCTAACCAATATAGCACGAGACTGATGATGGCGGAGAGAGCTTGATAGGCCAATAGACCATACACAGACGTGATGCGATACATCCGATTGGCCTAAGAGGTCGAACCTAAACGATGCAGCCTTAGACAGAGCAAGACATATCGGGATAGTGGTGGGACTTACCCCTTTGCTAGAGATCAAAGTTAGCTGATGTAGCCCCGCGTTGAGAGCCAGACCCTGCTAGTAGAAACCTAGATGAACTAGGGTGGCGATGCGCCGAAGTAGTATTGATTGAAAGATGTGTTGATTACTTTACAGGTTTCTAGGGGGTCTATATTTATACATTGGTATTACAGAGTCTGACACAGTTACAACAACCATCAGACGTTATCTCCTAAAAATATAAAAGAAAATATCTCTAAGGAAGTTAATTAAACTAACTAAACCTTCCTATATAAGATATGATTTACATAGACAAAATACCCTGCCGTGAGTGCCATGGCTCCTCCTTAAACTCGGTCTCATCTGAATAATCTTCTATTCTTGGACTGAATCTCTCCTTGCTTTATCCGATTAGCTTCCTCTATGTAGCAACCGGACTCTTCTTTTACTTCAGCCGATCTTTTCCAACCTTTCCCTGGGCTTTCCAAATTTTAGCGTTAACAAGTTCAGAGTCAAATAGCAATGATTTGAAGCACTTCACTTTCCATTACACTATTTCAAAAATCTAAGGACTGAATCACATGGATATGGAAAATATATGATTTCCGATCCTAGTAGAAAAAGGAGGGAAATGATACTCAATTTTAACTAATTAAACTGAATTCCATATTCAATTTGATAGATCCCTATAGATTTCTGTGGAAGCAATATTTGATGGCTTGGAGGGAGGCCTTTCCTATCTTTCAAGATAGGAAAAATAAATTCTTGTACCTCTTTGACCTCATGTCACATCGAGGTACTAAAATAAAAGAACTGCAAAATCCAATCCAATATTTTGTAATCAATTAGTTAACATGGTGGTTAAACCGTATTATGAAAGACGGAAAAAAATCATTGCCTTATCAAATTCTCTATCAAGCTGTGAAAAAGATTCAACAAAAGACAAACAAAATCCTCCATTGGTTTTACATCAAGCAACCTTTATAGTAACTCCCAATATAGGAGTAAAAACAAGACGTAATAAAAAAGGATCAATGCGGAAAGCTCCGATTGAAATAAGATCTATACATGGAAGAGCACTTTCCATTCATTGGTTATTAGAAGCATCCCAAAAGTGTCCGGGTTCAAATATGGCTTTCAAATTAAGTTCCGAATTAGTACATGCTACCAATGGGGGTGGGGGTGCCATATGCAAAAAGTAAGTGACTCATAGAATGGTAGTAGCCCATTTTCGTTAATCCATGAACAAAATATAGGTATATCGACACATGGAGCCATACATCTCCATCAGAAAAGAATAAATAGAAGGAGAATTGGACCATATCTTTTTTGAAACAAACAAAAAGGAAAAGAAAACAAAAACAAAACCCTCTTCGGGGCTTGCTTATGAATAAGAAGGCATCAAATGGAAGTAACATGGAATAAGGTTTTATCCTATTCAGGGGATTCTGTAAATATCCCATTCCAAAAATCAAAACAATCTGGACTTTTTTGAGAATAGATGCAGTTACAAATTCATGATCTGTCATGTATAGAATGAAAACTTCATTCTTGATTCTACAAGAATTTTTATGAAAGTGTTTCATTTATTCTCTTCCAGAGAAGTTTCATTTTCCCAAAATGTATCATAATTTTTGGCCTAATTCTTCTTCTGACAATCTATTTAACCTTTGATAACAAAACATAGACCTTGGTTTTACTTCATCTCTTCAACAAGTTTAGTAATAAGCATAATGACCCTATTGTTCCGACGGAGAGAACAACCTATAATTAGCTTTTTGAGAAATTTTGAAACAAACAATTTCAACAAAATAATTCAATTTATTATTCTATTATATTCAACTTTATGTATTCCTCTATTCGTAGAGTACATTGATTGTACAAAAATGGCTATAATAGAATTTCTATTATTCGTAATAACGAATGTTTTTATGTGGTTCTAACGATTTAATAACTATCTTTGTAGCACTAATATGTTTCGGTTTATGTTCCTGATATGGTTAACATAGCACTACTATCATTTTCTTATCCTATAGTTGATCAAGATAATCTATCATTTTCTTATCCTACAATTGATCAATATGATCAAAATCAATTCTAAGGACCAATAACATGTGGTTGTGCTAAACAAATCAACCAACAGGTGAATTACTCCAGAGTAAGAATAGTATTACATGTGAGAATCAATTGCTACCTAATGCCCATAATTTAGTTGTCCTCAAGTATGAAAATATTGAAGAGTGGCCAAGGAGCAGCACCAAATAATCTAACAGCCATCAATCAAGCAATGAATGCCATGAATGCCATTTCGGTTTCTAGTGACCAGCTGGGAATAAAATGCTCATAGAAACTGCATCTTAAATCCAATAAATGTGTTCAACCATAGCTTGAAAAGTTAATGAGATAAGCTTTCCAATGGATCCAGTCCCATCCTTGAAATCAATCCAAGCATTGAGTTATCAATGAATTAATGTGGCGACCAAAAACTGCCAAAAAAATCATTTGCCATAATTAGGGTGTTATGCAACATAACTGGTAGCCACGTAAAACGTCCAGCTCCCATATATTAGGAGCATTCTCATATGTTAGAAGGATAATTTTTGTTTTGGAGAACCAAATAGAACATGCTATATGCATTTTCTTGAGTATTCTAGCCATAGGCTGAATTATCTGTGAGGTTGTGCATTCCTTCCCGTCATTCTTTCAAGCCCTTTGTGATTGCAGTGAGGATTGTAATTTGCTTGACATGGTTGAGTGGACAATGTGAGATTGGATGAACTCCGTGCTACAGGTTGTTGCATATGCAATGGTTGGCTGCACAAGACTTGTCAGGTTTCATAAATATCTTCGATTCTATGCCGTGAAGATTGGGCGTACCCTCGTACCATTTTGTATTAGAGCCTAGTTGTCAAGGTAGAATCTTTATCCATAGTTGTAGTTTTATTTTTATCCTATTTGAATATTGCCTGATAGAAATATTGAACCTTTAGTTTATGATCTGTTGCTCTAATGCGCTTTGCTAAGTTTTAATCCAATAGATTGTGTGCTTGTTGTTGAACAGTTCATTTTTCCTTCGTGTTTCCTGTGTTGATCCCCTATGTTTAGTTCCATGTTTTAGTTTTTTTTCCCACATGCAAACTGAGATAATTGTTTCTCATCCTTGTTGGAAGGGTCAGAAAATTTTCTTTCCAATTTCCAGTAGATCATTTCCTCTTGTTTAGTTTACAAATATTGGGTGGGATCTTGCTGCTGTTATCTAAAAAAAATCCTTAATTCTACTTTGATAGCCAATATTTCATTTGCGAATACTTTGATCCCATAAAGACTAAGCTGATCTGTTACATAGAGCTGCACTTGATGATCTTGTTCACTTAGTTGCAATGGAAAAGAAAGCTATGAATCATTGTTAAAAAATGAAAAAAATTTGACCAGAATATTAGAAAAAACTAAAGTGGTTGCTTGCTATGTGAAAGAAAAAGGAGTTGTTGAAAATATTTGCAATATTAGGGAACTGTTCTATTTGTGCAATCATGTGCCCTATTTTGTAATCATTTCAATCAGCTAGCATCTTTCCATAACCATTGCAATTGAGCTATTTGTATTATCACTCATATCTTCTGCTAGCTCACCCCTTTGATTGCATTTGGTTCCATTATCCTTGTGTGTGAGTTGCTTTGTTGACCTTTCCGACCTTGTGTTTAGCAACTAGGATTTGCATTCTCATTTGGATAACTACTTAACGAGACTATATTGAGAATTCAAATTCTCTAGGATATATACTTCTCATACCAAGCTCCACAAATAAAATCGTTGTAGGCTTTGATCTCAACTGTGAGTTTGCTTAACCTCATATTGTTTTTGCCTTACCACTAAAGTGTGAACTACTCTATCAATTAGCAAAGGGTAAGTAGGAACTTAGGTGGTAAGGATAAGTGAGGTTGAGAGTACAGTCCATACATTATATTCTCTTTTTTCTTCACAACTAACAATGTCAGGTCGAGGTGAAAATTCAGAGACTAATAGGTGTGCTTCAGATGCTCTAGTCAACTGGACTAAATATTGTGCATTGAGAGACACACTACGACAAGAGATCACTGTTGAAAGTGAGCAGCTGAGAAAAGAAGTGAATAACTCCGTTCAAGATCTTCAGATTGAAGTGAATCAACAACTGAACGTACTCCACACCAACATAGTTGCTGATATTGTACGGCAACTAAAACCACAAGATGAACAAGGCCCTGTGGTAGATGAGACTAATGAGGAAGCAATTGCTTCAGGGGCTCATGCTACTAATAATCACCCTCCTAGGCCTGCCAGAGGTGGTGATGATAATAGCAATGGAAGGGGTCATGGTCGTGGCATGGGATGTGGAGGAACTGCATATAAGCCCATCCATCTTAATTTACCACCTCGTAATGAAGCGAATCAACACAATAACTGCAATGGCAACAACCATCCAGAGGAAGAAAGGTTTGGTAAACTTATGTTTTCTATGCCTAAATTTGAAGGTACAAATAATCCTTAAGACTACCTAGCTTGGGAACTAAAAGTTGACAAAATCTTCCGGCTGCACAACTACACTAAACAAAGAAACTTGCAATGGCCTCGCTTGAATTTGAGGAATATGCACTGATTTGGTGGGAACAAATTATATGCACTGATTTGGTGGGAACAAATTCAGAGTCAAAGAGAGGATCATGATAAACCTCCTATTGCATCATGGGCTGAAATGAAGGTTGAGATGAGAGCAAGGTTTGTCCCCCGTTATTACAAACGTGATCTATTTGATGAATTGCAGGTATTGAAACAAGAAAACTGCACAGTGGATGAGTACTACAAGGAGATGGAGATGGCCATGATTCTTGCGAATGTGTATGAACGTGAAGAGCAAACCATGGCATGCTTTCTTGCTAGTTTGAACTATCCTATCAAGCGCATCACTGAATTTCAGCCATACAATAGTGTAATGGAATCAGTGCATCAAACAACCAAAGCTAAAAGACAAGTAAAGCAAGATTCAAGATAACAAAGAATTCTTGATTTGTTTTTCGTTCAGATCATAACAATTCACAACCTATAGTAGATAAATCCACCTCCCCGTTAAATTCTTTTCGAGCTAACAGTTCTAGTGCAAGCGACTTTTCTAGTCCAAATGCAGCTCAAATTGGAAAGGACCAATTTAACCAAAATGCAAAGCAAGGCCCAGTAGTTAGCTCTTCTTCTTCCATGGGCTCTACAGCAAAGAGTAGTGATGTTCAATGTTTCAAGTGTTTGGGGCAAGGACATATATCAAGGGAGTGCCCAAACAACCACACAATACTTTTAACTGAAGGAGGTGAATATGAATCTACAAGTGAAGGAGAGGATGATCCAACTGCTGGTTTGGGTGATAAGGAAAATGAGACGACTTACTGTGACTTTGAGACTAGTAAATCCCTCATTGTCACAAAGAAAGTGTTGAGTGTACAACCAAAGCAAGATAATAAATAGCGCTGCAGTCTTTTTCACACAAAGGCAAAGGTAAATGATCGTGTATGTAAGGTAGTCATCAATGGTGGAAGCTGTCATAATTTACCAAGCAAAGAACTGTGTGACAAACTTGGATTGAAGGAGCTGCGACACCTACATCCATACCATGTGCAGTAGTTGAATGATTGTGGAGAAGTGGAGATTCAACATATGGTGAAGGTGCCTTTCAAATTTGGTGACTATTGTGATACGTTAGAGTGTGATGTTGTTCCAATGACAGTATGCCATTTGTTGCTCGGTTGACCATGGCAATTTGATCGTGCAATTCAACATGATGGCCACACCAATCAGTACTCATTGAAGTGGAACAATAAAGAATGTGTCCTTCAACCATTGTCTCCTACTCAAATTTATGTTGATACAATGCAAAAGAATAAGATAAATGTTGGAAATGATAGTGGTGCTATGTTAACTGAAAAACCCAATTCTGTGAGTGAGTACTACAAACCAAATGAGAATGACAATAAAAAGGATGAGAAACAAAAATTAGTTATGTTAGCCAGTAAATCAGAACTAAGAGAAGTGCATGAAAATTCACATTGTATGCATTTTGTGCTTGTGTACAAAGATGTGTTGCTTTCTACTAATGACATCTCATCTCTTTCGAGTGTTGTCACAAATGTTTTGCAAGAGTTTGATGATGTTTTTCCAAAAGAGATGTCCACTGGTCTTCCACCACTTTGTGGCATTGAACATTAAATCGACCTTATCCTAGGAGCTTCCCTTCCAGATCGACCACCATACCATAGCAATCTAGAAAAAACAAAGGAAATTGAGAGACAAATGCAAGCACGTCTTGACAAAGGGTATGTACATGGAAGCCTTAGCCCTCTGCTATTCCTGTTATCTTAGTCCCTAAGAAAGATGGTACATGGCGCATGCGTGTAGATTGTAGAGCAATTAACATCACTAGTAGATATTGTCATCCTATTCTTAGGTTGGATGATATGCTCGATGAATTGAGTGGTGCTGTTATTTTCTATAAAATTGATTTGCATAGTGGGTATCATCAAATCAGAAAGAAAAAGGGAGATGAGTGGAAAACTACTTTAAAAAAAAATTGGTTTGTATGAGTGGTTAGTCATGCCTTTTGGTTTAACTAATGCACCTAGTACATTCATGAGACTAATGAATTATGTTTTGAGTGCTTTCATTGGAAAATTTTTTGTGGTTTATTTTGATGACATTCTCATATACTACCATGGAAGAGCATGTTGAGCATATCAAACAAGTGCTGCAAGTACTTAGAATTGAAATTTTGTGCACATTTTGCATAGAAAAAGGTTGTCTTTTTGGGTTTGTTGTTTCTGCATAGGGAGTAGAAGTGGATGAATCTAAAGTTGATGCAATCAAGAATTGTCCTACACCGGTCAATGTAAGTCAAGTATGGAGTTTTCATGGGCTTGCTGGGTTCTATCGATGCTTTGTGAAGAATTTTAGCACCATAACAGTTCCTTTAAACGAGCTCACCAAGAAAGGTATTGAATTTGTTTGGGGTAAGTCACAAGAAAAAGCATTTCACGAACTTAAAAAATGTCTAACTGAAGCACCTTTGCTTGTGTTGCCTGATTTTGACAAACCATTTGAAATTGAATGTGATGCTAGTGGTTTGGGCATTGGTGGTGTTCTGATGCAAGATAGAAAACCAGTAGCATACTTTAGTGGAAAACTTGGTGGTGCTCAATTGAACTATTTTGTTTATGACAAAGAATTGTATGCTTTGGTCCGTGTTCTGGAAATTTGGCAACATTATCTTTTGTCCAAAAAAATTATCATACATTATGATCATGAAGCTTTAAAATATTTGTGAGGGCAAGCTAAGCTGAACCATAGGCATGTTAAATGTGTTGAATTTATTGAATCTTTCCCATACATTGTGAAATACAAGAATGGCAAAGAAAATATAGTTGCTGATGCCTTGTCACATAGGATTGTACTTTTATCTCAACTATCAATTAAGGTTCTAGGGTTAGAATGTTTGAAAGATTTGTATGCTGAAGGTAAGGAGTTTACTGAACCATACTCTAAATGCAAAGAAGGGAATGGTTGGGGCAAGTTTCATATTGATGATGGGTTTTTGTTTTGTGCTAACAAGTTATGTGTTCTAGATCCCTCTGTACATTTACTATTGTTGTAGGAATCACATGCCGGTGGGCAAATGGGACATTTTGGGAGAGAAAAGACATTGGCTATGCTATCTGATCACTTCTATTGGCCAAAGATGCGACAAGACGTTGAACGATTTGTGCAACGATGTGCGACGTGTCATAAAGCTACGTCCAAAATTTATCCCCATGGCTTGTACATTCCACTTCCTGTACCTAATACACCATGGGAGGATATTAGCATGGATTTTGTTCTAGGATTGCCTAGGATAAAACATGGGAGATATACCATATTTGTAGTGGTACACTTTATTCCATGTCACAAGAGCAAAGATGGGTCACATGTTGCGGACTTGTTTTTTAGGGAAATTGTGTGATTGCATGGAGTGCCAAGAACCATTGTTATAGATCGTGATGTTAAGTTTATGAGCTACTTTTGAAAAGCATTGTGGGCCAAGCTTGGGACAAAGTTGTTGTTTTCAACAACTTGTCACCCATAAAGTGATGGTCAAACCGAGGTGGTGAACTGCACACTCTCCATGTTACTGCGAACAATGATCAAGAAGAACTTAAAGGAGTGGGAGGAATATCTTCCACATGTGGAATTTGCATGTAACTGGGTAGTTCATTCAACAACACAACTGTGCTACATTGAAGTGGTTTATGGATTTAAACTAATCACACAACCTGACTTGCTGCCACTTCCACTTCACGAGAGGGCAAATATGGACACAACCAAGTGTATTGAATTTGTGAAAGCCATACATTCTAAGACAAAAGATGCTATAGAAAAGAAGGCATGGTTTTTGCTGAATGGGCAGACAAAATATGGAAGAAAATGCATTTTGAACCAGGAGATTTAGTATGGGTGCATCTACGCAAAGAGCATTTTCCAGCGAAACACAAGTCCAAGCTTATGCCACGTGCTGACGGCCTATTTAAAGTACTCGAGAAAATCAATGACAATGCATATAAGATAGAACTTCCTGGTGATGATTACAATGTGAGTACTACATTCAATGTAGTAGATTTGTCACCATTCTTTGGATCATTCAACACAGAGTCGAGGATGACACCTTCTCATGAGGGGGAGTGATACGGTTAACATAGCACCACTATCATTCTTCCCCTACAATTGATCAAGATACTCAAAATCAATTCCAAGGACCAATAACATGTGCTCGTGCTAAACAAATCAACCAACAAGTGAGTTTGCTTCTAAGTAAGAATAGTATTACTTGTGAGAATCAATTGGTACCTAATGCCCATAATTTAATTGTCCTCAGGTATGAAAACATTGAAGAGTGGCCAAGGAGCAGCACCAAATAATCTAACAGCCATCAATCAAGCAATGAATGTCATGAAGGCCATTTTGGTTTCTAGTGATC
Organism: Oryza coarctata; assembly: GCA_030770085.1. Classification (NCBI taxonomy): domain Eukaryota; kingdom Viridiplantae; phylum Streptophyta; class Magnoliopsida; order Poales; family Poaceae; genus Oryza; species Oryza coarctata. The sequence goes on along the minus strand of CM061476.1, from coordinate 8,395,263 downwards.
GGCTGGGAGTAAAATGCTCATAGAAACTACATCTTAAATCCAATAAATATGTTTGATGACAGCTTGGAAAGCTAATTCGATAAGCTTTCAAATAGATCTAGTCCCATCCTTGAAATCAATCGAAGCATCAAATTATTAATGAATTAATCTAGCGACTAGAAACTACAAAAAAATCATTCACTATAATTAGGGTGTTATGGAACATAACTGGACTTGAGCCATGTAAAACGTCCAGCTCCCATATATTAGGAGCATTCTCATCTGTTAGGAGGATAACTTTTGTTTTGGAGAACCAAATACAATATGCTATATGCATTTTCTTGAGTATTCTAGCCACAGGCTGAATTGAGGTCGTGCATTCCTTCCCATAGTTCTTGCAAGCTCTTTGTGATTGCAGCGAGGATTGTAATCCGCTTGACTTGGTTGAGTGGACAATGTGAGGTTGGGTGAACTCCGTGCTACAGGTTGTTGCACATACAATGGTTGGCTGCACAAGACTCGTCAGGTTTCACGAATATCTTTGATTCTATGCCGTGAAGATTGGGCATACCCTCGTACCAGTTCGTACGTATTGTCTAGGTATACCAAGAGATATCTACGGTCTAATGAGGCCACTATGAAATATTTACTAATGGGTGGGGCAAGCTCTTCTATTCTAGTTCATTGTTTCTCTTGGCTATATGGTTCATCTACAAGGAGAGGTAGAGGAGATTGAGCATCAAGCAATTGTGAATGGTATTATCTATACACAAATATATAACTCCCTAGGAATTTCAATTGAGCTTATATCCATCGCTATTAGACTTGGGTTCAAGCTTTCCCCATCCCCGTTTCATCAATGGATTCCCGACGTCTACGATGGTGTGTGGTTCATTCGACAAATTCCTACCTCTATATTTATCTCTAAGGTGTTTGGGTTTTGCAAAACTCCATAGATATGAAGAAGAGAAATGATATCCCCACTCCGACCAAGATAGAACTTTTACCAAAAGTTTATTGTGATCTTTTTGTTCAAATAACAATTAAGGTGAACCAGGGTTAGGAACAACGAATCTCTTTTTGATAAATGATTTTGCAAGCTCATTATTATGGGTAGTTCCTACAAAGAATCAGACTAAGGATGTATACATTGCTTGAATTATCTATGTAGACACTACATAGTGGGTTCTCATCCTTTAGAGCCTTCTTGACAAAAGGATCACTCTAAGATGATCATCTCATGGCTTCTAGGAACAAATCAAATCAGATAGTTGTGTTTCTCAACCTTTCTAACTTGCGCCTATGGAACCAAGGTTGATAGGAATGAAAAAGTCATTCAAGTTAAGGATTAGTAGTTATTTTTCAAAATTGATTTTGAAAAATAATGGATTCAGTCATATACATTTGCATGGTAATTAAGAAAGAAAGAAGAACTTCGTTTTATCACTTCGGAGCAGTGCGAGATGAAAGTCTCACACACGATTTTGCATGAGAGAAAGAAGCAAGGAATCCCCTTTTCGACTTTTGCTCCCCCACTCTAGTCATTGCTGTTCTTTCTATTACTTCAAAAGTTGTTGATTCAGCTTCAGCCACGTGAATTATCTATATTCCTTTTTATTTCTCATCAAATGAATGTCATCTTCTTCTAGAAATCCTAGCTATTCTTAGAATGATATTGGGGAATCTCCTTGCCATTACTCAAACAAGCATGAAGGGCATGCTTGCATATTCGTCCGTAGGGCATATCAGATTTGTAATTATTGGAATAATTATTGGAGACTCAAATGATGGATATGCAAAAATGATAACTTGTATGCTTTTCTATATCTCCATGAATCTAGGGAGCTTCTGGTTGCATTGTATTATTTGGTCTACTTACCAAAACTGAGAACATTAGAGATAATGCAGGATTATACGCAAAAGATCTTTTTTTTCTCTCTTTAGCCCTATGTCTCTTATCCATAGGAGGCATTATCCAAAAATAGTATTTTTTTTTACTAAATTAGAACTAGTAACCAATTTCAACATGAAGTATTGAAAAAACTTATATAAAAAAAATCTCAAATATCTCTCATCGTGAGACATATAATCTTATAGTAGTAATCAATATTAACATAATAGAAGTAAGGTCCAAATTCTAAGGAAAAATCATTATTGATGGTCCAAGACCATAGATATTAGTCGATAGAACTTCCATTTATTTGTTGAATAGACAGGTAAGCTTACCATAGCCATACTTAAAAGTAAAACCATAGGAAAAGCCTATGTGCGATAAAGATTTTTTTGTTGCTGTCGGAATAAGAACAAGTTCAAACCCCATTGACATAATAACTAGAAGTGAGAAGAAGGATTACCCATGCATATTGATATGTATGTCCCATAAGAAAAGAAATTGCAATTATTACTTGAAATATGGACTTCAATTTAATAGAAAAATTGAAACAAAGTTTTTGCTAATTCTTATCTATTTCTAAAGGAGTAAAAAGATACAAGTCTTAATTTCTCCAAAATTTTCTCATTGAAACAATCCAAAGATAATAATAGGTTTAGTTGGTTAAATTCAAAAAGTTAATGAAATAACTTCCTTACCTAGTTAATACCTAAGGAAGGACATTTATTAAAATACAAGCAATATTGAATCATTTTATTTTAATACTTTTATCTATTAAAATGAAGCAGATCCCTTATTTTGAACTCAAATTGATTGAATTAAAACCTATGTTTATATGTTTATAGGAAATTCTCAAATATTCCTTACTTCATATAGAACTTAAATCCTAATGACTTGAATTACCTAAGTTTTAGAATGTCTTGTTTAAGGAAAAGGTTTTTTATTTTGATTGGAATTCAATTATGGAATAACATTCTGAACTTAATAAGTATTTAAATTTCCCCTTCCATTTATCCTCCCATCTTATATGGGGATAGGCCCCATACCTTATATCCGTATATTGAGTAAACTTGAAATATAAATTGATTTAAATAGAAAACCTTTGTATATATTCTATATTATTAAAACAAAGTATAAAAATATATATAATATGATAAAAAAACTCTTGTCTTATATGCATTACACAAAATGAAGTAAAAAACAATTCAGTATTTCAATAGCTTTTAGTATCTAGGTATAAACACTAAGAAAAAGAAACATGGAGTGATTTGCAACAAGATGTCTTTCACATACAACTATAAAAATGCAATCTCCTTTTTGAATGGCAGTTCCAAAAAAATATACCTCCATGTCAAAAAAATCATATTCCTAAGAAATGTTGTAAGAAAAAGACTTATTTTCCATAGTACATATACTATCGAAAGTCAAGATTATTTTCTAGCATCAGCTAGCATCCAAAACCAAATGGTTTTTCTTGGCAACAAACAAAGAATTATAGGGTTTTGGGATAATATGAATTGACCTATCGCAAAAATAATCCAAATTTTTCATATGAATAATTAGATTTAATATTAATAATTTTGATAAATTAATGAATGTACTTTTATGTGTTGAATTCCTCAATGCAATATTAACTAACATCTCAGATATATATAAAAAGGAGTTTTGGTATAGTGTGACCTAAATATTCTTTTCCAATCAATGAAATTTTCGTAATAGAATTAATATAATAAATAAAATAAAGGTATTCTATTATGAAAAGTAGAGTATTCCTGCAATAAGACTTAATACTTAACAAAAAAAGTTCTATATTGGAATTGAGAAAAAAAATGTTCCAATTCATTAAAACTTTGTTTCTATTGGGCAAAGAAAGAATTTTTTTGTTCAAAAATTCACTATGGTATGTCCAAACGAAGTCTATTGCAATGAAGATTCTAATGTCCCAAATTCTATAGACTCTTCCAATCTCGATGATTCACGAGAAAAGTAACTTAAGAATTCTTTGAATAAATGAGTTATTTCAACTTAGCCGCCATGGTGTGAAATTGGTAGACACACTGATCTTAGGAAGCAATGCTCAAGCATCTGGGTTCTAGTCCGAGTGGCGGCAGTATCGGAAATGAATACCATAGATCATAAAATAAAATGGATTCAATTCAAAATTTCCAATTTTGTAATGGTCCTTGTTCTTATGCTATTTGCAACATTAGAACATATAATAACTCATATTTCTTTCTCAAAAAATTTAATTATGATTATGATTCATTTGGTAACTTACTGTTCATGAACTTGGTGGATTACATGACTCGTCAGAAAAAGGAATGATAGCCACTTTTTTCTCAATAACAGATTTCTTAGTTTTTCTTGGGCTTCTTCATGACATTTTCCATTAAGTAATTTATGAGTCATTGATCTTCCTTTCATGGGCTCTGTATATTCTTCATATGATTCCGAAGATACAAAACTCTAAAAATGATTTAAGCTTAATAACTACGCGGAGCACTATTTTAACACAAGGCTTTGCCACTTCAGGTCTTTTAAGTGAAATGCCTCAATCCACAATACTAGTACCTGCTCTACAATCTCAGTGGTTAATGATGCATGTTAGTATGATGTTATTAAGCTATGCGACTCTTTTTGTGAGGATCCTTATTATCCGCTGCTCTTCTAATAATTAGATTTTGAAAGAATTTATATTTATTTTCAAAAAAGAAACAAATGTTTTAAGCAAAACATTTTTCTTTAATGAGATTGAATATTTTCTATACAAAAGGAAGTGCTTTAGAAAGCACCTTTTTTCCTTCATTTCCAAATTGTTACAAATATTAATTAATTGAGCGTTTGGATTCTTAGAGTTATCGTGTCATTATTCTTGGGTTTACCCTTTTGACCGCAGGGATGGGGATCCTATTGGAATTGGTATCCTTAAAGAAACTTGGGCATTTATTACTTGGACCATATTTCAATTTATTAACATAGCAAAACAAATACAAATGGGAAGGGTACAAAGTTAGCTTTTGTAGCTTCCATGGGATTTCTGATAATTTGGATCTGTTATTTTGGTATCAATTTATTAGGTTTACATAGTTATGGTTCATTTACATTACACATGTAAATGATTACATAACATAAAACCTTAATAAAATGGAAAAGAAACTTTGATTTTTGTGATTGATTTGAGAATCCCTTGAACGCTTTCTCAAACAGTTGTGAAAAATTTGAGATAGATCTAATTATAAGTTTTTGCTTTTTTGTAAAATTTTTAGTATTTCGAGTATGGTATAGCGGACTAGTAGAAGAAAAATAATCATATTTAGGATAATAATTGAATAAAATGCCTCTACCTGTCAATGGATAGCGAGAGAACAAAATCTAGATAAATACTAATTCCTATTAGTGGTAAAAAGATAAAAGAGTTGTCATGGGCAAGAATTAACAAAATTTTTGTTTGTAACATGAAATAGCTTGTCCTTAGAACATCTATCTTAACATAGATAATAAATAAATATGAATTAATATCATTCCAACTGTCATTATAAAAGTAATTAGAATTTCTGGCATTAACAAAAATTTTGGATTAGTAATCAGTCTAAAAAATACTACTAATTCTGAAACAAAACAGCTCATTCCTGGTAAGGCAAGAGAAGCCATTGAAAAGCTACTAAACATGGTAAAAAAATTTTGCATTCGAATAGAAACCTTCCTAGTTCTGTGAGATAAACAATGCGCATTCTATCACGTAGCACCAATAAATCCATAGGATAATATTTGTAAAATAGCTCCATTGTGTCCACTGTTGGTTATGAACCAATTCCTACCATAAAGAAATCCTTGTGACTGACGGAGGAATAGTCTATTCTTTTTTTGAAATTTTGTTGATCGACAGAAGTTGAAGCTGCATATATTATTTGCATCATACCTATTATTACTAAACAAGGAGAAAATAGATAATGAGCATGAGGTAATTCCATATTGATCCAAATCTTTGATAGGACTCCCGCAAAAAGCATAGATGTACTGTGCTTCTCCATAGGTATCTGGTAACCACATATGTAGGGGTATAATCGGTAATTTGACAGCATAAGAAATCAGGAAGCCAAAATAAAATAGTATTTCCAATGATTGCAGGGTATGATTGATTATCTTTCCAAATCTAATCTTGGTTCGTTGGAACCGTATAAACCCATGCCAAGAACTCCAATTAAGAAAAAATAGGGAACAACCTGCAGTATAAAAAAAACTTTGTAGCTGAATAGAGACACCTCCACCCAATACATGGATACATGGATAAAAGTAAGTAAACAAGAATTAGTTCCAACTCCCAGATGATAAAAAAAGTAAAAGGCCTCATGAGGAAAATAATACTATTTGTCCGCTATACATTTTGCGTAACCGGCTGCTAAAGTAGCTAAAGTAGTCATAAATCCCTAATGAAAGTCCATCGATTCCCAATCTCTAGTGGAAATCGATGACATATATCCATTTAGAATCCTCTTTTAATTGGCTTAAGTGATCCTTCAATTGGAAATGATAACAGATACATAACATTGGAAGGAATTGTAATAAACAAATAGACATAGTATACCACCTAAAGATTTTGTTTTCCATATGAGGTAGAAAGAAAATTAAATGAATCTGCAAATATCGGCAAAACAAAAAAGCCCATTTTGACCTCGATAAAGCGATAAAGACAAGATACGTTTTAACCAAAAAGCCCGTGCTCAATTATTTTGAGCACATGCTTCTTCAGTAATGAGGAATCTAAGTATTCAAGTGGAATTTTTTATAGCGTAGCCTTGTGGGTTGTCTCAGGTCCTAAAAAAATCTGTTTGTGCAGGTGTATTTGCATCTCTTATAATCCGCACGATCTTTGGCGCAGAAGAAATTTTCTTAGAATAAGAAAAAAAATTAAACAAATCGTTAATACATAAAGTCCGATAAGAATGTCTTGGGTTGGTACGCAAATAGTAAATTTACTTTGAGTACAAAATAAAAGTTTGTAGATTTATTTTAATGCAGCATGGAGCTTGGAGATTTAATTTTAGGCTACACAACTAGCCTAGAAATAAAAAAAAAAGAGCTTTGATGGAAGAGATTTTTCTGTGAAGTTTCCATAAGATCAGAATTGAACTTAATTGAACAAGTCAAGTAATTCTATTTGGTCAAAAAAATTGTCCCTCATCACATATTCTTTCCCTCTGTTTTTCCACTCCATCGCCCGAACCTAAGCAAAAGAGGTTCAAGAGGCAGACCTGAATAAAGATAAATAGTAATCTTTGCCAAATCGGAAGAAAAAGATTCAAGAAGAATCAACACAAGAAAATGTTCTTTTTTCTTTTCATGTGCCCAATAGAGGATTAAGAAGACCAACAATGCCTCCTAAAAGGATTTGTTCCTTTTATTATTCTCGCCGCCTTGGATTCTCCTCTTTTGAATGAAATAGAAATAAGGAATTGAGTACAAGACATCTCGCAAACAAAAAATAGTCTAAAAAAAAGATTTCCAAAATGATTTAAAGAGAATTCTAGCGATCACCAATAAATCATAGGTTTTTATCAAGTTGATGGTAAGAAATCCAGAGACCTTTTCAATTCTAGCGATCACCAATTCATTTCATACAATTGAACCTTTTCAAACTATTTCTTTTTTAGAACTAAAAATACTTGTGCCAAAATAACGCAAAGAAGAACAGCAGGCCTCGAATGCGTAATGGATTGTGAAGCACTATTTCTTCATATCCCTGTCCAAATCCTCCTACATTAGGATTACATGTTAATGGTTGATCAAGCTTGATTTATCCCCCCTCTGAAAACAAGAAGTTCTGGACCGGGAGAGAAAAGTGGCATATGAAATATCCATAGTCGATGCTTCGGATGGAAGCCAAGTGATTGATCTTATAGGATAGATCTGTCCCCTTCCTCAGTTTCTCCCCCACATATATGGGATATTTTAAGAAATGAACGTCCTTCTTCATAGCAGGGTCGGGGGAAAGAATGGGAAACACGATTTCACTATAATTCTTGCCGGAAAAATATTTTTTTATTGTGAATGGTAACTGTGAAAAGAGAGTTTTCCTGTCTTTTCTTTCAACTCAGAAGAAATACAGTTGGGCAGCGCTAATTCGAATCCCTCCGATAATATAATAACAACACCCCCATTCAATATCATAAGGAATTCGAAGAACTGCTACAAATATAGTATCGGAAAGCACTGCTTGGGGAACTTCAATATCCATAGGCTAAAATATATTTTTTTAACTAATTTTGATTTATATTAGGAGATCAAATGAGTTTATGCTTCACTAATTGAATGATAAATGACTAAGGAGATAAGACATTTAAAAAAAGACAAAAAATTTCAAACATGTATCTAGAATCACACGAAAACTAAAACAAAACTATTGAAAATTAGCTCGTTATGAACCATCCAAGATGGTTATAGACCCAATGAATTACAAAAACTCAACCGCGGGTGGAGTGAAATATAACAAAAAAAATCAGTAAGTAAAAGAATAAAAAAAAGCTTTTACTTAGTCATTTAAGTTATAGAATAATTCTTGAACCCAAGAATTCAAAATAACAAGTTACTCTTTACCCAGAAAAAAAGAGAATAACTTAGAATAGCCAAAAAGATTATATTTGTCGATAAATGCAAAATGATATGGGGATGACCCTCATTATCTATTTTGGAAATTTTGTATTATTTCCTCGTGTATTCCTATAGGGCATTTTTGTACACGTGTAATCAGTTTCTCGTGTATCATTTCGTCCAAGATGAAAAGGTCTTCTAATTGCATGAAACTTTCTAGAACTCTTTTCTCTTAAATAGCAGTTAAGAGAGTTTGGGATTGCCTAATATTCCACCAATTCTTAATCGAAAGTTCTAGACATTTGTTAAAATAGAAAGAGACCCAAGGCAAAAGTAAGAAGGTAATGTTTTCTTTTCTTTTCATTTTCTATCTGTATGTTTAGTTGTTATTGAGTCTGCTTTATTCGTTGAGTATATACTATTTCTTTTATGTTGAAGGAAAAATTCTAAGACAAGGTTTGAGACCTTGTATCTATTCCTGTTTTTTCTGTAATAGTAGAATTTCATTGCATTGGTTTCTTCCTTAGATCTAGATCGAGTAGGATAGAGAAATAGAAAAAAAGTCCTTTTAATGAAAATGGAAGAATATTACGTCACACAACCCACTTGGACAAGGCAAAGTACAAGCAATTTTCTTTTATCCTCATTTCTTCATTCCTTTAGATAAATACTCAAAATCCCCTTACAATAATGCTATATCAAAGGGACCTTCCCTATGTTGAGAAACCTTTTCTTCTTCAAATTCTTCTTCATTCTATTCATGTAAAAAAATGCAATTGCATCTCAAAATACTTCCATTGGTGTGCGCATGAAATAAGCCAATTTGGCAGCTTTTTGTTTAATTTCTTGTGGAGTAAAAAACTTCTCTTGAATATGAGTCAACGGAATGGCCCCTTAGTCCCAAATTTCCATATAAAGGATACGACGAGGAAAAAAACCTTCAATCCAAATTCTAATTGATTGAATGTCCCACATAAGGAATGGAAGGAAGAAGTGATGTTTTATTCCAAGGAATCCCCAATGAAAAGTGCTCACTGCTCCCTCTTTTCTATCAAATTGGTGATAAACACGTTTACATTTCAGAAAATAGTGCACAAGGAAATGCTAATGAATAGGCCTGCGATTCATTAGAAAGACATCATGACCCTCTATGGAAAAAAAAAAGAATTTGTGACATGGAAGTACAGATACACTATTCTTACCAAGAAAACTAGAATATAGCCTAGAAAAAATTAGCTATTTTTTTAGAACCTTTTTAGAAGTCGATCCATATGTGTTCTCGTCGCCAATTCTTATTAGATATACTAAATGGAGCAGCTATCGATTGAAATTGAGAGAATAAACTAAATGATTTTGACTTAATTTTTTTATTCTGAAATCGCCTTCGTTCCTCTAAAATAATTTGTTAGATCTATTCGCATCTATAATCCACATTCATAGCGGCTTTATGTGTAGAAAGAGCAACAACATAATGTACCACATTATATTACTTAGACTACAAAAGATCTGTATTGTGATCTTGCGTGGAAATACATTGAGAAAATTTGGTCCCTTTGGTTCAATACAATCTTATTTTTCTATAAAGAAGCCTACTAAGGGAACAAAAAATATGGGGTAAATTAACATCCATCATAGAATATGTCTCCATTCAAATTTACTATTTCTATCTATTCAAAAAATATCTAGATTCTTATGATAATTAAGTATATATATTATAAGGAATATTTACTATTGTATTTTTGAGTGTGTAAAAAATATTTTTTATAATAATTTAGAATAATAAAGTATTCTAAAAAAGAATCAGAAGGATTAAAATTTTTTGAATTTTCGTTTTCCATCCTCATGGCCATTCTATCCTTCTAATCAAAGTTCAAATTGGACTCAAAGTACAACTTAGTCGAATGTGTCTATTGTGAATCCAAAATCTTTTTTGTCTAGTTCCTTCCACATGAAATACTTATTCAACAACACTCGGACCCCACAAATGCAAGATGCATTACAGGTTCTCAAATAACAATACCGTGCAGCATAACAAAGCTCTTATCCAACCCATTGATATTGCCGTACCGTTAAAAAATTTTAGTATTTTTTATTAAAATCTAATTTCCTCTCTGTATATGTGCTACTCTAGAAGCGCACACAACAATGCGTGCTAAAGGAAGAAAAATATCATACTCAATCAAGAAAAAAATTCTTTTAGCTACTACAAATTTCATACCCGTTAGACTTTTTATAAGGCAGTATACCACCCCAAAAGGGTATGAAAATACTGGATGACGTTAACTTTTCGACGAATCATCATCTCGTGTAGCAAAGTCTTGTGTGTAAGACCCTGTGCAAAATTTGATTTTATAAGAATATTATTCCGAATACTCCTCTGGGTGCGTATAGTAACATAGCAATCCCAAATATTTTTTTCTTTGTGAATGGAAGAAATTCATTGTATCGTTGGGTTGGCAGATTGCTCTGAAATTTTTTTTTTACAAAACATCTTCCGTGTTGAAGCCTATAGCCCTAGAGTTCCATGAAAGTATGATTGTTACCATTAGGAGCCTTTTGAATGTATCTAATTTGGGTCCAATTTCTATAGTGGTCAAATTTGAAATGAGAGGATTCTCGCTCTTGATCAGAGTTGTAAACTAAAATTAGCTCTTCATCAAAATGAGAGAAAACTTTATCATCTAGTTCTAGCACTTTGAAAATCAGTTATCTTTTTCTTATAGGCATTTCTAATCACTTGTTGACTCATGATTATGCCTATTAAAAATTTCAAAATGTTCTCTTTTTTGTAAGAGAGTATTATAAAGGGGCCTAACTTCAGAACTCTATCCTTTTTCATTCATCTCCTTTAGTTTTTTCTCTATATGAAGTGGAATAGAATAACCCGGTTGAAGGGTAATGATCATATATTTGTAATGCATTCTATGTCATTGATTCTTTCCAAATAAATGAAAACTTTTTCTATAAATACTATGTATTTGATTCCATTATCATATGATAATACTATATTTGTATTTATTTATTGTATTATACCTTTATATCTTCTAAATATCTAAATATATAGAATAAGAAATTCCGATTTTTCAAGTCTCATGATTGTATCAAAATCTATTTAAACTCGGCTAAATATTTTTTCTCAGATAGAGCCGAGTTTAATTGTAATCAATTAGTAAAAAAAAAAGAATTACTGCATTTGCAACTGATTTTTGATCTTTCTATTTCGTTACCTTTTTTCTATCTAATTTTATCTACATATCTAGTTATCTAGTTTATCTACTGGCTTGAACACGAATTTGATGGCTGTCCATACTTCACAAGCTTCGGCTAGTTCAGGACTCCATTTGCAAGCTAATTGGATAATTTCATTACCTTCATGAGCAAGATTCCTATCTTCTTCTAAAGCCACCCGTTCAGCAGCTGCACCAGGTGCATTACCCAAGATGTCCTAAAGGTCCACCAAATTGCAATACATAATTATCTCCAAAGATTTCGGTCAAAGCTGGCATATGCCCAACATGAATACCCCCTAAAGCCAGAAGTATAACACCTGGCATGGATAACCAGTCCTGAGTGAAAAAGATACGGTGAGCATGATCTTTTTCAATAAAATCATCTTGCAATAAATCAACAAAACATAAAGTCATTTCGCGTTCCCTTTCTAACATAACTACTACTGTACCTGCGTGGATATGATCTCCCTTGACATACGAAACGCTTTAGCTAATACATGGAAATGCATACCATGATGTTTTTTGTCCATCAATGATTGCATGCATTGCTTAGTGAATGTGAAGAAGAGGCCGTTGTCAGTAGGAACTCTAATTCCCTGGCAAATATAGCTCTTTTAATCATTTTTTCGCATGTACCTGTACTCGCATTCTAGTAAGGCACTTAATTTCATTGGTTTTGGCCTATGATTTATAAATAGCTTTCCAATGCATAAATGGTTGTAAGTTTACGTTGTCATCATCTTTGGTAAAATCAAGTCCACCATGTAGACACTCATGCTCTACCATATTTTTTGTGGATAATCGCAATTAATTAATCTAAAAGAAATTCTAGATAATGTTCCCTACCCTGAAATTTTCTAAGGAGAAGAAGAGGATTGAGTCAAAAGAAAGGCTATTTTGGTATTTTATCAACAATTTGCTCGTGTAGGTGGAGACATGGTTTTTTCGGAATCCTTATGTGAGGAATTACAAAATAATATTTTTCAATAAAATTGTGATTTAGGAAGGATTTGTCGACAAAATATGAATCGAAGACAGGATCATGATATACCTCGGAACAACACCATCTTTTTACCATGAGATGTATTGGCCACTATGGATCATTTGATTGGAATGCAATTTGGAATGGATATACTTGACAGTGATGATATGAATCACTTAAAGAATAAACGTATTCGTCCAGTTGCAGATCTGTTACAACATCAATTCGGACTGTCCCTTGGTCATTTACAGCATGCGGTTAAAAAAACTATCCGTAGAGTATTCAAACGTCAATCAAAACTGACTATAAACTGTGGTGACTTCAGCTTCAACCTCGATTTTATTAATAAGACCTTCTTTGGTACATACCCCTTATCTGAAGTTTCTGATCAAAATAATCCTTTGACACAAACTGTTCATGGGCAAAAAGTGAGTTGTTTATGTCATGCAAGATTGACGGGGAGAACTCCAAGTTTTTGGAGCCGAGATGTCCTTTTGAGTAACTACGGCCTATTTGTCCAATTGACACGTCCGAAGGAATCAACATTGGAATCTTTAGCTATTCCTGAGACAATTGATCACTGGATGGGGATTTGTAGATAGTCGTTTTGTTAAATATCTAAGAGAGCAAAGCAAAAAGATAGACATGTGGTTTATTTATCACCAAATAGAGATGACTATTATATGAGGGCAGCAGGAAATTCTTTCTCCTTGAATTGAGAACAGGTTGTTCCTGCTAGATACCATCAAGAATTCCTGACTAATGAAAAAAAACTCAGGTCAGAAGTACTCCTTTCCAATATTTTTCTATCGGGGATTCTCTCATTCCTTTTATTGAGAATAATGATGCAAATAGAGCTTTAATGAATTCTAATATGCAGCACTAAGCAGTTCTGCCTTGTCAGTCCGAGAAGTGCATTGTTCGAACTGGATTTGAATGCTAAACAGCTCTAGATTCCTGGGATTTTGTTATAGCCGAACACAAGGGAAATATCATTTGTACTAATAGTCATGAGATCCTTTTATCAAGTAGTGGGAAGTCTATAAGTACTCCTTTAGTTAGCCATCAGCGCTCTAACAAAAATACTTATATCCACCGAAAACCTCAGGTTCTAAAGGGTAAATCCATTAAAAAAGGACAAAATTTAGCGGAGGGGTTGCTACCGTTGGTGGGGAAATTGCTTTAGAGAAAAAATGTATTATCTTCTGTCTCATGGTAACTTGCTCCAGTCTCCTTATGAAACTTTCATTATTGGGTTAGCCATACACTTCACGTGTTTGTAGCAATTGACATGGCATCATCAAATGATACATGTCTTGGATAAGAATCTACAACGCACTATATCATGAATGTTGATGATTCTTTACTGCAAGAACATCTAGGACTCCTCAAATAATGCAACATCTCACACCGGGTAAATCCTTAACCCTTCCTCCAATGTAAATTATCGACAATACCAGGTATATAAGTAATGACTTCAAATCCAGAGGTTAATTGTACTCTGGCAACTTTACGTAAGGCCAAGTTGGGTTTTCTGGGGTTGATAGTGGAAAAGTCAATCGACAAGTCACCCTTCCTATCCCTCTATAGAACTGTACATGAGATAATCACCTCATACAGCTCCTCATTCAATTATTTTTAAGGGATCCTTTTCCTTGTTTGAGAGTCTCCACCCTTCTTCCACTCCGTCCCAAAGACTAACGAAGATAAATTGAGTCACGTTTTCACATTCTACTTCAACACTTTGCATTTATAATTAAAGGAGAAGATTGTTCTTTTACCAAACATATGTGGGTCAAATCACATCTTATAATAAGAAGAAATCTTTCTTGGTATCAATCCTCTTTATCCTCATTTTTTGAGTTTCCATTTTTTCATTTGGAATGTGGGCTCTCCTATATTTGACTTATTTTTTTCTTTATTCATTATTTATTTCGTATCGATTTTTCCCTCTTCCTCTATCCCTAACCTCAAGGAATAGCATTTGCATCAATAGAGAACCTTTTCCTTTGTGTGAATCTATATTATTCCATTCCAATTTCTTCCTGAAACTTCCCAAGAAAAATAATGAATTGGATCCAAAATTGATAGGTTAATATGAGCTTATCCATGCGGTTAAGCATTCTTGAAATAGGAATCCATTTTCTAAATTGCTTTCGTGCTTTGGTGAGTCATCCATGATCCTTTCGACGACCTTGATGGGGATGGAGTGCCCAATCTTTCGGTGAGAGTGATTGGCAATGAGGTGACTCTTGCGATCTGATTACAATTGAACAAGTCGTGTGTGACCTAGCAATCGTTGAACCAACTCCAAATGGTTGTTGACCTTGTTGCGAAGCATGATCAACCTGAATACAAAGTTCAATTTCTGCACACCATGGAAGAACCAATAAGAACAAGATGTAGGCAAATAAAAACTCTCAAACTAGGGTTCAAAATGATTGTCTTGTAAGTGGTCGTCTAGCACAACTGAAAAATAGATCTGTTTGGACAACGGTGAAACAAGAGAAAAGCAAAACCCACCCACAAGGGGCTCGAGCCTGGTCTAAATAGGAGAGAGGAAGGGGATTTCGGCCAGCAATAATGGCAGGGCGAAATCTCCTCCTATCCTTTCCTAGTTTGTTTGAACTAGACTTATTACATGACTCTAGCCCTAAGGAAAGGTGTTGCATTACCTATTTATTGGTTATCATCTTGTAGACCCTCATTCCTTGACATAGTTTAGTTCATGCGCATGAGCACGAGTCATCAATCTTTGCATCATTTCTAGATGTGTGGCTGTAGTAGAGGATGTGGTTGGCCGCAAAGAAGTAGTGTCCTCATCACCTATGTTGTATTAAAGGGATATCTATATGATCCGATCGATTGCATAAGACCCACGGTAGCAATAGAATGATGAAACTATATTGACAAGATAGCTATTTCTATATATTAGTTCACTTCTATTTCTAGATATGTATTTCTATATATTAGTATTAGTTAGTAAGCACTATTCTAGTAGTTAGCGATCCTGGCTCTGTGAGTTCTTTCTTCTGTGTTGAACTGTCGGCACCGGTCTAACATTTTTTCTCTATGGACTGAGGGGAGTAGGGGCTCAGTAGCAAGAGGATTGTACCATGAGAGAAACAAATAGGTCAACCCTCTTGAAATTTTGAACATGTATTATGGCAATGAAATGTCGTTGGGTACTCATATCGATCCAAATGAATCTGAGTTTGTACAAAGGACAATGACATATAGGCCCAGTTACTTCAGAAATGGTAAGATCTTTGGCGCAAGAAGATAGGGTGATACATATCATCTTGATTTGGTTCTACTTCCCCACTTTTCTTTTTAAGAATACAAAGTCGGGTTCTTCTCCTACCAGTATCGCATACAACATGTTGAACGAGATCTTCTTCATGGAAACCTGCACGATTTCGATCGAGAAAATCGTACAGATTTATGAAACCATTTGCCCTTGACTCCATAGTCAATCCTATTTTCTATTGGACCAATGGACAATTGAATCCAATTTTTCCCATTATTTGACCAACCATAATAGTGTGGAAAGAAAACCTGGAGGAAGAGTGGCCTTGAGTTTCTTGCCTCTTTGCCATAGGATTCATTAATTCTCTTTCTCGAGAGGATAGGGAAGGGATATAACTTAGTGGTAGAGTGTCATGTGGAAGTCATCAGTTTGAGCCTAATTATACCTATAACAAATGTGACTTTTTTTTCTATTTTGACTTACTCCCCAACCATGATTGAATGGGAATGGATAAGAGGCTTGTGAGATTAAAGCGATATGGTAGGATTGGCTATACTGCAGGTGGCGAACTCCAAGCTAATAATCTAAAGCACATGGATAAAAGTTATCCTTGGAAGGAAAGATAATTCTAAATCCGTCTATAAGTAATGCAACTATGAATCTCATAGAGAGTTTGATTATGACTAAGGATGAATGCTGGTGGTATGCTTCACACATGGAAGTCAAAAGGGAAGTAGTGTTTCCAGTAGTGAATGGGTGAGTAACATGTAAGAACTTGCCCTTTGGAGGGGAACAACAATTGGAAATGGTTGCTAATACCCAGTAGCTGGTCCGAGATGATAATCAGCCACACTAGGACTGAGACACGACCCAAACTCCTATGAGAGGCTGCAATGGGGAATTTTCTGCAATGGGTGAAAGCCTAACGGAGCAATGCCACGTGGAGGTGGAAGGCTCACGAGTTGTGAACTTC
This sequence comes from Oryza coarctata, assembly GCA_030770085.1. Lineage (NCBI taxonomy): Eukaryota > Viridiplantae > Streptophyta > Magnoliopsida > Poales > Poaceae > Oryza > Oryza coarctata. The sequence continues at coordinate 8,378,370 of CM061476.1, read as the reverse complement.
TTTTTTGTAAGAAGAAAGAATGATGGTATCTGAGGAATAAGCATCGGCTAACTCTATGCTAGCAAACGCGGTAAGATAGACGATGCAAGTGTTATCCAGAATGATTATGCGTAAAGGGTCTGTAGGTGGCTTTCTAAGTCTGCCGTCAAATCCCAGGCTACTTAGATCCATCTAAATATTTTACACAAATAGAAATAATCGTTAGATCTAAAATAAATCCATTTGGTTTCAGACTTGGTACAACCGTTGCTTTTTGTTTGCACAGCTAAAAAATTATTTAGAAGGTCTGCAGGAAGATAAAATTACAGAATTGTATCAAGAACTATACACAAAAGAATAGGAAAAAAGGATTGAATAAAAAATAGAATTAGACTCTAGTTTCGAAGTAATTACACATCATAAAAAATGACTTAGGTTCAAGTTCTGAAGTAATTACACATATAGAAATTCAAAAATAAATCAATAAAATTCACTTCATAATCCATATTGGATTCCCTAATTTATTATTGAAAAAAGAACAATAGAATTAGTGAAAAGAAGTTAATTCTACAAACCAGAGACTTAATATTGGGCTGTAAAGAGTGAAAGAACCAGATTTAATGAAAATTGAGAAATCTTTTTAAAAAAATTGCTATGCATATTGTGTGACATGTTAGTTTTTTTTCTTTAGAGTTCAAAAAGGGATTAAAAAAATGGAATGAACCGTACTATGTAATTATACAAAATAAAATAATAACCAACATATTGCTTTGTATTGTCGAGAATCCTAACTAAGAAACAGTCACAATATGAATAAAAACATCTATCATAAGTGAAATAGGATTCTAAGTTGTGCAGCAAAACTAAAGGGATGTGGATAAAAGGTAAGATGATGGAAAGAAGAAAGAGAAATAAGAAAGATATAGGATTCAATATGTATGGTCTATGAATTACATCATAAAAAGCAATGTGATAAAGCATCGATATAATAAAAATAAAAGAGAATTTGAAATAGTAGTTTGATTGAAACAAGAAATACACATTTCAAGGAATAAAAAAGAGCGTCCTGAGTTAATAAATCAGAGAAAATGACTCAGAAAGAAAATTTTGGAAGCTCCATTACAAGATTCGAGAAGCTGGATAGGATTTTGTTGAAAAGAATGTCAATAGTTCATTGGGTGGATGGCGGAACAAACCAAAAATATTGCCTTATTTGATAAGGTTATGAATAATAAGACAGAAAGGAGTAAATATTCACCCACAAAATTTTTAGTGAATTGAAATACTTTACCGCAATTCAATAATAGTAAAATATAGAATGGTGATTAAACAATAATTACATTATCTATAAATATAGAATATAGATAAAAAGACAAAAACATCTAGATATATTATAGATCTTCTTTATTGATTATATATTTTAGTATTTTAATAAATTCAACTTTCAAAGCCCTATTTTTTCTATTAATGCATATCTATCAGTAATACTTTGGAATATTGTGGAATTAGAGAAATTTGCACATTTTCCTTTCGCGATGAGATAGATGAGAAGAAATTCTCATGTCTAGTTTTGATGTAGTGATGGAACTAAGAGGGAACCATCGACTATTACCCCAAAAGAACCAAATTTCGTAAATAACATAGAGGAAGAATGAAAGGAAAATCCTACGAGGCAATCATATTTATTTTGGTTGATCCACGCTTCAAGCAATTGAACCCAACCCACTTGGATTACAGTGAAGCAAATAGAAGCAGGATGAAGAGCAATGACACGATATGCACGTTGTGGTGAAAAAATATGGGTACATATATTTCCCGACAAACCAGTTACAATTACACCGATGGAAACACATATGGGTTCAGGAAAGGGATCCCCCGATTATTGGCTAACCGTTGTTAAACCAGATTGAATATTTTATGAAATGGGCTGAGTATTCGAAACCGTAGCTAGAGCAGCAATTTCCATAGCTGCCAGTAAAATGCCTATATGAAGTCAATATCTTCGATTAGAAATATTACCCCCCAAGAAAAATAAAAGTATTGAAAATAAAAAACCAGGTTCTTCTTCCTGGAAAGACAATATTTCTTTCATCCTTTTGCATTGAAACAACAAATTGAAATCAAAATAATATGATTCAACCTTTGACACTTTTAAATGTAGCAGATAACAGTGGAGCTCAAAAATTGATGTGTATTTGAGTCATAGAAGCTGCTAGTAATCTGCGATATGCTCATATTGGTGATGTTAATGTTGCTGTAATCAAAGACAGTTCCCCAAATGCCTAGATCCGAAGTAATTCGAGTTGTAATTGTAATTACATGTCATGTGGGGTGCACGTACAACAGACGACAGTGAGCCCGCGACATGCACAGAGCCGCTGAAGGAGCAGCACACGCGAGAGACGCGCACGGCAAGGCAACCACCAGTGGCTAAGTTTAGAAGCTTAGTTTAGTTTCCTATTTTTAGTCCATAATTCCAGGAGCAATTGACTAAGTTTGGAAGATTAGTTTAGTTTTCTATTTTTAGTCCATAATTCTATAAGCAATTGGCTCTAATTGGTTGAGGCCCTTGGCTATAATTCATGTAATTGAACACTAGAAGGGGTAAGCAAGAATTATTTTCTGAATCTTCTCCTTCTCTTTCTCCAATCCCAATAGGAGTGCTGAGGGGTAAAACCTCACCTCAACCACGGATTGTGACTATGAACACCGTAGCCGTGGTTCAGATACCCTAGGTCTCGGTGATCTTGAGAATCTAGGTCATACAATTTGGAGGAGGGTGCCCAAATGTGGTATATTCAGGTCCAGCAGGACAAGGGTACTCCTTCCTGGCGCCGCTTCACCGATTTGCTCAACCTGAGCTACGGACCTCCGCTGTGATCTGCGCCGTTGTTCGAGTTGGCTTATTGCCACCGCACGAGCACGGTCGCCGAATACCAGGACTGATTCCAAGCGCTCCTGGCACGCGCCGGTCCTCTGGAGGAATCACAGAAGGTGCAGCTCTTCACGAGGGGTCTCCTACTGCCGCTTAGCATCGACGTGCGCATCCAAAACCCCCAGTCACTGGCGGCCGCCATGAGCCTAGCGCGACAGCTAGAATTGCGAGAGCAGTACACGTTGGCGCCGACTAAGCCAGTGACCCGCAGCCTGCCGCCTGCCCTAGCCCCACACCTCGTCCTACTGGCTCCTTCGATCGACAAAGCCGCACCGCCCGCGGTCATGGTGGCAGGCCATCCGGTGAAGCGTCTATCCCAGGCGGAATAGGAGGAGTGTCGTAGACTCGGCCTCTACTACAACTACAATGAAAAGTATACATGTGGACACAACCGCGTCTACAAGTGGCTCTTCTACATTGGCAGTGTAGAGATCATCGACCTCAACGACGCTGTGACGGCCAAGGCACCGGACACCGAGACACCGGTCTTCTCCTTGCACGCAGTCACCGGTGTGCCGATTTGCGACATGATGCAGATCAACATGTCTCTGGGCGCCACCACTCTCGTCGCGCTCCTTGACACTGGGTCGACCCACAATTTCATCACTGAGGCCGCCGCTCTCTGTACAGGGCTACCCGTCCAACCCTGACTGCGCCTCATGGCAACCGTGGCCAATGGAGAATGGGTCACCTGCCCCGGCGTTCTCCGACAAACTCTGATCTCCATCGACGACAACAAGTTTCGCATCGATCTCTTTGTCATGCCACTTGCAGGGTATGACCTAGTCCTAGGGACACAATGGATGGCCACCCTCAGACCGATCGTCTGGGATTTCACCGTGCGCACCATGTCATTCCTCCGACACGGCCATGCAGTCTGCTAGACGGGCGTGGCGACGGCGTGTACGCCGATCCTCTCCGCTACAACGGCCAGCGACTCTTTCCTTAACGAGCAATTGGCTTCTTTCGGGGACGTCTTCGCCGAGCCCAAGGGGCTACCACCTAAGCGTGCCCATGACCACAGTATTGTCCTCAAACCGGGCGTGCCACCGGTGGCAGTCCAGTCATATAGGTATCCGGTGGCTCACAAGGATGAACTCCAGCGGCAGTGCTTCGCCATGATCAAGCAAGGCATCGTCCATCATAGCGACTTGGCGTTCTCTTCGCCGGTCATCCTCGTCAAGAATGCGGACGACTCATGGCGGTTTTGCGTTGACTACCGTGCCCTGAATGCGCTCACCATCAAGGATGCATTCCCCATTCCCATCGTCGATGAACTTCTCGATGAGCTCCACGGCGCGCGGTTCTTCACCAAGCTGGACTTGCGGTCAGGGTACCATTAGGTGCGGATGCGGCCGGAAGATGTCCACAAGACGGCGTTCCGTACCCACGACGGCCTCTATAAGTTCTTGGTAATGCCATTCGGGCTACACCCCAGTGACATTCCAAGCCCTCATGAACAACATCCTCCAGCCGTTCCTTCGTCGTTTTGTCCTTGTCTTCTTTGACGATATTTTGCTCTATAGCACGACATGGGCGGATCACCTTCATCACCTCCGCGTCATCCTAACCGAGCTCTAGCGACACCAGCTCTTTGTCAAGCACGCCAAGTGCACCTTCGGTGTCACTTCCGTCGTGTACCTCGGCCACGTCATTTCAGCGGCGGGCATTGCCATGGACCCAGCCAAGGTGCAGGTTGTCCATGACTAACCAGTTCCTCGCTCGGCGTAGGCGGTGCGTGGCTTCCTCGGCTTGGCGGGATACTACAACAAATTCATCCACAACTATGGTACCATCGCCGTGCCACTGACGGCTCTCCTCAAGAAGGATGGCTTTTCCTGGAACGAGGCGGTGGCCATGGCGTTCAACGCGCTCAAGGCTGTGGTCACCTCAACCCCGATCCTTGCCATTCCAGACTTCGGCAAGATGTTCATCGTTGAATTCAATGCCTCATCACATGAGTTTGACGTGGTGCTTATCCAGGACGGCCATCCGATTGCCTTCTTCAGCTAGCCAGTCGCGCCTTGGCATCGCGTCCTCGCCGCTTATGAACGGGAGCTCATCGGACTCGTCCATGCCATCCGGCACTGGCGTCCATATCTATGGGGCTGCTGATTCCTCATCAAGATGGATCATTACAGCCTCAAATACTTGTTGGATCAGCGGCTCGCGACAATTCCCCAACACCATTGGGTGAGGAAGCTTTTGGGCTTTGATTTCTCCGTCGAGTACAAGGCCGGAAAGGCAAACGCAGTGGTAGATGTCCTCTCACGGTGTGACACGATGGACGACGGGGCCATCCTAGTCCTCTTGGCTCCCCGCTTCGACTTCATCATGCCTCTCCACCAAGCGCCGCTCTGACCCGTCTCTCGTCGCGCTCCAGGACAAACTACGAGCAGGATTCAGAGGAGCACCATGGGCGATCGTCGATGACATGGTGCAGCTCGGCAGGTGCCTCTACATCCCTCTGGCGTCCTCCCTCATGCAGGAAATCATGGCAGCCATCCATGAGGACGGGCACAAAGGGGTCCAGCGCACGTTGCACCGGCTGCAGCGTGATTTCTACTTCCCTAACATGAAACAACTCGTGCAGGATTTCATGTGCACATGTGCAACTTGTCAGCATTACAAGTCAGAGCATTTACACCCGACTGGGCTCCTACTCCCACTGCCTGCGCCATAGGGTGTCTAGACAGACATCGTCCTTGATTTCGTCGAAGCACTGCCACATGTTTAGGGCAAGTCAGCCATATTGACGGTGATCGATAGTTTCAGCAAGTACTGCCACTTCATCCCCTTGGTGCATCCGTACTCCACCGAGATAGTCGCTCAAGCGTTCTTCGCCAACATCATCCATTTACACGGCGTACCGTAGTCCATGGTGTCTGACTGTGATCCGGTCTTCACCTCAAAGTTCTAGCGTGAGCTCATGCGCTTGGTAGGCACCAAGTTACACATGACCACTGCTTTCCACCCCAGTCGGACGGGCAATCAGAGGCCGCCAACCGGTTCATCATCATGTACCTACGCTGCCTCACGGGAGACCGGTCGTGATAATGGCTGCGATGGCTACCACAGGCAGAGTTCATCTTCAACACCGCCTACCAGACTTCGTTGCGGGACACGCCGTTCTGTGTCGTCTATAGGCACGATCCGCCATCCATCCAGTATTATGAACCAGGGGACACGAGAGTGGCCGTCGTCGCCAAGAGCATGGAAGAACGCGAAGAGTTCCACGCCGACATCCGCTACAGGCTGGAGCAAGCGTAGGTAGTCTAGAAGCTTCACTACAACAAAGCTCATCGCCACATCTCGTATCAGGTGGGCGACTAGGCGCTCCTCCGTCTCTGACAGCGAGTGGCATCGTCGCTGCCCTAGGCAGTCACCGACAAGTTCAAGCCATGATTCTACGGGCCCTACCATGTCATCGAGTTGATCAACAATGTCGCCATCCGTCTCGCTCTGCCTTCCTGGGCTCGACTTCACGACGTGTTCCACGTCGGCCTCCTCAAGAAGTTCTAGGGGCCGCCCCTGGATGCTCCACCACCTCTGCCTCCTATTCATCATGGAGCCATTGCTCCGGAGCCAGATCGTGCAGTGCAGACACGCTTGGCTCGCGGTGTGCGCTTACCCCAGCGTTGGCGACATGGGAAGACGTCGAGCTGTTCCACGCCAAGTACCCTGCGTTCTAGCTCGAGGACGAGCTGCTCCTCGATGGGGGGAGAGATCTCATGTGGGGGCACACGTACAATAGACGACAGCGAGCCCGCGACGTGCGTAGAGCTGTTGAAGGAGCAGTACGCACGAGGGACACACACGGAGATGAGCACCAGTGGCTAAGTTTCGAAGGTTAGTTTAGTTTTCTATTTTTAGTCTATAATTCTATGAGCAATTGGCTATGTTTCAAAGGTTAGTTTAGTTTCCTATTTTTAGCCCATAATTCTAGGAGCAATTGGCTCTGATTGGTTGAGGCCCTTGGCTATATAATCCATATAATTGAACACTAGAAGGGGTAAGTAAGAATTATTTCTTGAATCTTCTCCTCTTTCTCTAACCCCAATAGAAATGCTGAGGGGTAAAACCTCGCCTCAACCACGGATCGTGCCTACGAAATCTGTAGCCGTGGTCTAGCTACCCTAGGTCTCGGTGATCTTGACAGTACATGTAAAGAGTTTAAATGCGAAGACAGTACAACAATACACTATGATGACAATGCAGTGGTTATCATTGATAAAAAGGAAATCCAAAGGGAACTCACATTTTTGTCATGATCGCCAAGGAATTGACAGAATTGGATTTTACTAAAATAGTTTCAGTAGCTCCTGAAGTATTATAAATACTAGTACAAAGGATATCGATCAAATAAAAAAAACTGTTAGATTGTGTTTCACGTATATGCTTTAGAATCCAAAATGAAAAGGAAAAAGAGAACATATTGATTATAGAAAAAATAGGACGAACCTAGAATAAAAAAGGAATACTATTACTGATACTCCAAGCATGTAACTTTGTGAGTTCTTACGTTTCTGAAATAGTGTAATGGAAAAAGAAGTGCTTCGAATCGACTTTCATCAGGGTTTGAAAAACGAATAAAAAAGGGAAATTTAGGAGAGATTTCCATTTTTTAGGGACCCTCAAGGGGTCATGGACTGCTTTTCTTCTATTTTTATTGCATAAAGAATACAATCAATTAAAATAAAAAGTAATGACATTTGGGAAGGTAGAGCAAGTCATAATTAAAAATGAATCAAATTATTGATTGTGTCCTAAAGGCCCTTATGCCCATGTCGTAATCGATCCCCCTAGGGAGTATGTGCTTCTAAAACATCTTTGATACTGTGCCCCATTCCAAAATTAGTTCTATACATATGACCGGAAAATGAGAAAAATAAATGCAATAGCTAAATGATCATGAGCAATATCGGTCAGCCACAAACTTTGTGTTTGTGGATGGAATCCCCCAAGAAGAGTTAGAATAGTATTGTTTGCTCCTTTAGTACTACCAAATAAATGATTACTCAAATCTGAATTTTGGGCATAAAGATTCCACTGACCCAAAGTGATCCCAACCCCTAAGGATAGGATAATACATCTAAGAAATTATTCCATCGAACGTACTCTCCCTTGGATGCTAGAATAGCGACATGAACTAAATGTCTTGTCCAAGCAAAGAACATACCCCAAAAAGTCTTGACAAATGATGATATAGACAAGATTCAACATTTTTGAACCATAAAAGTCTTGGTTTCCATTTGGGTGTTAGATGTAACCAACACCCTATTAAAGATAGCATACAAATAAATAATAGAAAAGGAGCTCCTATATAAAGATCTTCATTGGTCCATAATCCAATTGTATACCAGCAAGTGCTCTCTCCTTTGACTTCCCTAGAGCCTTCAGAAACACAGCCGAGACAACGATGGGTTCTCCACCCATATGGGGATGCAGTGCTAGAAGCATGAAAATAGGATAAGGTAGTGGCGAGCTAAGCTGTTTAAATAAGTGTCAAGTGAAAGTGTACTGATGTATGCAGGTGAGGCATCCTAACAAATGAATGATTTGAACCTTATTCCTACACAACTTGATCAAATCGATGAGGCACTTGCCATCTATCTTCACTGTTCCATTATTTGATGAAAAGATGAAAAAACCAAAAAAAGTTTTGCCCTTCCATCTCTTGGATAGATAGAGAGGCAGTGCAGAGACCTTTGGTGTCCCTTCCAGTCAAGAATTGGTGCTTCACAATTACTAGCCAATATTTCTCTCATGCCTTGTTCATGATTTGATATTATGTTCCTTGGTGTATAGGAACCACACCAATCCATCCCGAATTTGGTGGTTAAACTCTACAGTGGTGATGATACAGCGAAATCCATGCCTTGACTTTTTCACTATTCTGAAATACGAAAAAGATTCAAATCCAAAATGCAAAGGTCATCTTATTCAAAACCTCAGTCATCATATCCCCTCTCTCCCACATCACACCTTGGAACACACTGTTCTTATAGAGAAAGAGGTGTTTTCCCATCTTCCTAACCTGAAATGAAATGGCTGAGGAGAGCGAGGTTCCTTTTGGGGTACCCCGAGAAGAGATCTAGTGGAGACAGGGTGGCCCTATAGCTCAGAGGATTACAGCATGTGGCTACGAATCAAAGTATTGGGGGTTCAAATCCCTCCTTACCCACAGCCTTCCAAAGGAGAAGGGCATTTACTTTCCTCCTAAAGGATCAGGATAGCAGGCGTAAAGCTACTGAATTTGGGTATGCTCTTTCCTTTTGTTGAAGTAGACTCGTTGAATAGAATGCCATGTGACGTGATAGAATGCAATAGAAACAAGTATAGCAAATGGGTTACCTACTCCTAAGGCCAAGCCCTTTAATTCAATTCTTTATAGTTACATTAAAGAATAAATCAAATCTCCCTATGTATGATTCGAACCTATGACCAATCAGCTAACAGCTGACCGTTCTACCACTGAGCTTCTAAGAAACAAGGGGGGATTCAACCTCCTAGAGTTCAACTCCTATTCTCATCCCAAGAATAATATGAGCCCGAAGCTTCTTTTCTAACTCCTAGAATTTCTTCGTAATGGCTCCATTCCATTCCTCATTTTCTTGGTAAGCCCAGAGTGGCTCTATTTCACTTCCTAGCACTTCCTATCATTTATTATCCATCCATTTGATCTTATACACATAAGAGATGTCATTTATAGTCTATCTCTTTCTATATATGGTAAGTCAAGAAATTCTGATCAAAACATACTGAAATTTTTAAATTTTTTCTACTTAGTAGTCTAAGTTTCTCGATGACGATAATTAATTTAGTTGTAGCAGTTAGACTCTATTATGTGTTTTTGACCACGTTCTCCATGGGTCCCTCTTAGATCTTCTTTCTCCAATCTTGGATTAGGGAAGGAGATATTCACCACTCTTGGTGGTTTCATTATGGGGCAGCTCATGATCTTCATATCGATCTATTATCAACCTTTGCATTTATTCTTTCTTAGCTAAATGGGTGGAAGATCCATCCAATTTGGTTATATCATGGACTCAAAAAATGGATCTGAATGTGACTGAAATGCACAATCTTCACAGGTATCACTTTTCACAGTACCAAAAGGATGGAATAGCGAATTTTGAATATAAGAGAAAGCTTTCCACTACATTGAGAAGTGGATTCTATATCAAATTATAGGTATTGCATTAAAGAAGAAAAGAAACTAATAGAAGTCAAATACATGGGATGGTAGTGAATAGAGAGTAAGATTCTTTTTTGTTTTCTTGTTCTTGAAAATATTCTATCTCCTACACGTCATAGAGAATTGAGAATTTTCATGTCTTTCTTCTTAGTAGTTTAAGTTTTTTTTGTAACGTATGAATAAGATAGAGCCATGCTATGGGTTGTCTCAGGTCCTAAATAAACGGGGACACTTAAAATTTGGCAGGCAGATTCACATCTCTTACAATGCACACAATCTTTGATTCTCGACGCAGAAGCAATTTGCATGGCTTTACTCCTCTATGTCTCTTATCCCTAGCAGGCCTTCCTCCACTAGCTGTTTTCCTCGAAAAACTCTTATCTGTTCAAGTATGGATGGCAAGCAGGCCTATATTACCTGGTTTCAATAAGACTCCCTACAAGCATTCTTAACTCCTTGTGTGTGAAATTATAGAAGAATCAAACAATTCTATCAAATTGAGTATGACTGTATGTGTGATAGCATCTACTATACTAGGAATATCAATAAACCCCATTCTTGCAAGCTGCTAGGTCTATTTCTTAATACAAGATCACTCATATTAACTGGAATAAAAGAATTGGTAGATCACTTTCGCCCAAAATGGGAATGGGTGCTAGATTTATGAACTTATAATCATGGAATCAACTCGATCATTAGATTATATAAGTTCATTCCATACTGGGCCAAACCGTGCACATTCTTATTATGAGAAGGTGTCATTTGAGCCTATGGAAATAGGATAGTCAATCTACATAGAAAATCCCCATATCCTTACATTCTATTTAGGATAAGGAATAGGTGTAATCAAACCTGCTTTTGACATATCTATCTGATCCTTAGTTGGGTACCATATGCACCTCTGTGGGCATATATTGAACCAAAAAAATTGGACTGTACATCTTTTGGATTTTGATACATATAAGTTGTCCTATGGATAATGCAAATCGAGTCTATTTGATGTCTAACTCAGCCCTATATGACTGATCAATTGAAATACTCCGAGACACCATCATCGTCATGTACTCCATATATCACAATAGATAGATATTATATTCATGGAATATGATTGGCTTTCAAGATGTCTTGATGGTGAGATTCAAAATCTCATGCTAAAGAGCATGGAGGTTTGAGTCCTCTTTAGGGCATAATACGGAGAATGCTCATTCAATCAGCAATCCCCATGGAAGTATTATGGAAATATCTTCTAAGGTCCTTAACCACTTCCCTGAGAAAAGGAGACAATAAAAGCCAAAATAGACTAAATATAGCGTGAATGATCAAAAAAATCCTATGAAGGAGATAATATAATTAAGAACCCAAAGCAAACCGTATCCTACTACAAGGGTGGTCTTAAGAATACAAAATACAAAAGAGGTTGCTGAGAAGAGATAGATGCATCCCAACTTCTATTGCTCTCATGTAAAGCCTTTTTTTTACACAACTAGAAAAATTGACTATGAATTTCCATTTTGGGTTGTGAATCCTAGTTAGTGTCCTTTGAGCGCACACCCATAAGTAGCTATCAAAGAAATCAGTCAAATGATCCTAATACTGTGAAATAGAAACTTCCTAGATCTAGAAAAGCTTATTATAAAGTGCTTCGACAAGGGGTTTTATTTGTTATTTGAGAAAATAGATAAAGATTAGATAGATTCAAACAACAATTGCAAATGTAATCACTACTATACCAGCCCAAATCATGATCTTCACCACCTTGGATTTGGTTCTCTCACAAAAAAAGTGAGTTGCAGAGATGAGAACAATGAAAAGCAAGATCCAAATAAGAAAACAGAAATTGAGGAAACCACAAGAATGAAGACTCATAGAGTCTCGTCTTTTGTCATTCTTTGCTCTCTTTTCACTCAATGATTCCTTTGAATTTCCTAACCAAAAATTCTATATGTCTATTCATAGAGACTCATTGCTAAGTGCCTAGAATTCATAGTTATGGACTCAAATCCATTTCTCTGGAAAATTCATAGCACAAAACTGGTTGAAGATTACTAAGCACATTGAATTTGAATAAGACCACTCTCCTTTTTCATAAAATTAGGGTTTGGCTTTGATCCATTAATCAAATAAATTGATCAAATAAATTAAGTCAAAAGATCAAATCGTGAATTTCATTATATTTCTTTCCTCTGCCTTATTTTAATATTATATTTTATAAGGATAAACGATAGCATCTAGAATAGATGTAATAAACTTTCTACTTATGATCATCATGAATTGAATTACAATCAAATTATTTTTAGTCGGTTCCAATCTCCATAATGGGATATTACACAATTCAAACAATTAGGAATTCAACTCAAAGTAAAATAGAGGAAGAAAAATCATGGAATTCAAGAACGAATACTGATTAGTATAATTTTTTTTGTTAGAATCTAAAAGTTCTCTACAAACTAGAAAGAAAAACGAATACCTACTCCTTATTGCAAATTATTCCTGATTTAAAATCAGAGTAGATTTTCATGATGTGATTTCTAACTATAGAAAGAACTTATATACAATATACAAAAAAAATTCCTAGTCACTTTTTCCTTGAATCTTTTAGTTTTAGTCAGGTTATGAAAAAATTATACTATTAATTTCTTCTTATTCATAATGGATTTACCTAGGCCAATACATGGTGCTATTTAGGGGATTTGTTCTTCTACAAGGGGGTCTACGGGTGGTATTACTTACCACCCAAACCTTTTCTACTTTTCTTTTTGCTAGGATTAGTTCTTATTTGGTTTTATCCTTAGTCTATATTTTATTGAATTCCTATTTTGTAGTTGTGGCACAACTTCTGTGGGAGCTATAAATGTCTTGATCATATTTGTCTTATTGTTCATAAATGGCTTAGAATGGTCTAAAGATAAGAATTTTTGGACTATTGGAGATGGGTTCACTTCACTTGTTTGTATAACTATTCCTTTTTCACTAATGACTACTATCCCAAATACATCATGGTATGGAATTCTTTGGACTACAAGATCAAACCAAATAGTAGAACATGGTCTCATAAATAACATCCAACAAATTGGTATTCATTTAGCAACCGGTTTTTATCCTCCATTTGAATTCATTTCCATAATTATTCAAGTTTCTTTAATAGGTGCAATTACAATGGCCCGGCAATAAGAAATACATGGAATGAGTCAAAATTCTTAGAATTTCAAATCTAAAAAAATCACTAAGGAACCACAATTTTGATTTAGAAAAACCCATCTACTCCAACAAATACCTTCTCTTCTCTTTTATTGTCTAATTGTTCTATTCTAATTAATTTGGTCAGTTCAATGCTTGTCCTCATATTGAAATGAATCGAGATTGATAAGAGTTAATTAATGAACATGCACTTTTTTTGAGTATCTATTTATTTTCGATTGGTATTTATGGATTGATCACAAACCGAAACATGGTTAGAGCTCTAATATGCCTTGAACTTATACTGAATTCAATTAATCTAAATCCCGTAAAATTTTCTAATTCATTTGGTAATCGCCAATTAAAAGGAGACATTTTCGTAATTTTTGTTATAGCCCTTGCGGCTGCTAAAGGAGCTATTGGATTATCCATACTTTCTTCCATCCATCTTAATAGGAAATTAACTCGTATCAATCAATCTATATTTTTGAATAATTAGACATAGAATCTTCTAAACATAGGGACACATATAATAATACCAAGAAATATTACAATGAATATAAATGAATACTATTTTCTTCTTATTATTTGAGAATATCTATTTTTTGAGTAGGTTCATGTCACGTCGAGGTACTGCAGAAACAAGAACAGCAAAAGTCGATCCTATTTTTCGTAATCGATTAGTTAACATGGTAGTTAACTGTATTATGAAAGATGGACAACGATCATTGGCTTATAAAATAATGCCATGACCCTGAAAGAGATTCAAAATATGTTTTCTTTTTACAAGGGCTAAAAACAAATGACCTTTTTTTTTGGCTTTTTGACCCCCATATTGTAGGGTGGATCTCGAAAGAAAGGAAAGATCTCCCTCCAAGCCAAACATACGATTTTCATTGAATACGGCTTTCCATAGAGTTCTATAGGGATCTATGAGATGGAGTATGGAATTCAGTTTACTCACTTAAAATTGAGTACTTGTTTCCCTCCTTTTCCCACTAGGATCGGAAATCCTGTATTTTTCATATCCATACAATTAATTCCTTAGTTTCTGAAATAGTGTAATAGAAAACGAAGTGCTTCACATCATTGTTATTTGATTCCGACCTATTATGAAAAAGTCGAGATATTTTGAATTGATTGTTGACACACACAAAGTAAGGGAAAACCCTTGAAAGAATTTCCATATTGGCGTTCGACATATGGGCTTTTCCTAGTGTTTTACTTTTAAGTATAGCTATGCTATTCTCAATTCTACAGTCTATGCAACAAATAAATGGAAGTTCAATCTATCAAATATCTATGGTCTTGGACTGTTAATAACAACTTTTCCCTAGAATTTGCATACTTAGTCGACCCACTTACTTCTATTATGTTATTACTAATTACTACAACTTATTTATAGTGATGATTATATGTCTCACAATGAGGGATATATGAGATTTTTTATATAAGTTTTTCAATATTTCCATGTTGGGATTGGTTACTAGTTCCAATTTGATACAAATTTATTTTTTCGGAAGCTTGTGGCAATGTTTCATACATTTTGATAGGCTTTTGTTTTACATGACCAATTGCAATGAGTGCTTGTCAAAAAGCATTTGTAACTAATCGTCTAGGGTATTTTGGTATGTTATTAGGAATTCTAGGTCTTTTTGGATAACAGGTTGTTTAGAGTTTTTGGATTTGTTTAAAATAGCTAATAACTGAATTTTAATGGGATTAACTCCTTGCTTACAATTTTGTATGCGTTTTTATTATTCCTTGGTGCAGTTGTGAAATCTGCACAATTCCCTCTTCCAGTACGGTTACCTGATGCTATGGAAGGGCCCATCCCCATCTCAGCTCTTATACACATAGTAACTATGGTTGCCATGGGGATTTTTCATATCCCTACCTTTGATGAGGCCACTTTAGCTCTTTGATGAGGACACTACTTCTTTGCTGCCAACCACGTCCTCTACTGCAGCCACACATCTAGAAATAATGTGAAGACGGATGACTCAAGCTCATGCACGTGAACTAAACTATGCCATGCTTCTAAGGAATGAGGGTCCAAAAGATGGTAACCAATAAATGGGTGTTGTGTCACCTTTCCTTAGGATTGGAGCCATGTAATAAGTCTAGTTTAGACAAATTAGGAAGCCAAAATCCCCTCCCTCTATCCTATTTAGACTAGGCCTAGCCCCTTTGTGGGCGGGATTTGCTTTGCTCCTATTTAGCCATTGTGCAAATGGATCTATTCTTCAATTGTGCTAGATGACCACCTATAAGATAGCCATTGTGAATCCCAATTTGAGAGTTTTTATTTGCCTACATCTTGTTCTTGTTGGTTCTTCCATGGCGTGCAAGAATTGAACTTCTTGTTCAGGTTGATCAAGCTATGCAGTAAGGTCAATAACCATTGGGAGTTGGTTCAGCGATTGCTAAGGCATACTCGACTTGTTCGATTGTAGTCACAAGATTCACCTCCTTTTCAATCACTCTCACCAAAAGATCGGACACTCCATCCCAATCAAGTGGTATCAGATTTTAGGTTGCTCGATGAGATTTTAGTGCTTTTTAGAGTTTTTCATTCATACAATCCACTTCAAAAGCTAAAAAAAGAAGCAACGCATGTTTATCATGTCCCACAACAATTTGTACAATGCATTTTCTTTCAGTATTTTTGCATTTTGAGTTTGTGTTTCTTGGTCATTCAAGTTGTTGATTCTGTAGCCACCACGTATTTGTTTGTTAGCATCGCTAGCCCTCCTTGTTGCCCTCCCAACACCTTGCTTTCTAACCTAGGCACCATCTTTTGATCCTCCATCCAAATAAGCAAAATATCCTTTTCCAAATATCTCAAATTACTTTCCCATCATTCGTTTGCATCACAAGAAAACCAATGTGAAAAAAGTCCATGTGCTATACAAACATCAAAAAAAAAGAGAAAGAGACAACCGCACCTAATCTCTTGTGATAGAAAACTGTCAATTTCTTTGCTGCATGCCAAATACTAGGAAGAGATACTATAGGTTATTTTGTGCTGAGTTTCCCTTTTAATTACCTTTTTACCCCTAGCCACCAAAACAACCAAAATTTTGTGGCGATCAGTACTTTCTTTAGGCCTTTCGAAGGCCAGACACAAGTTTTATGCTTGTTTTTTTCATGACCAAAATAAATCATTTCATCTTTTGAGACTAGCTATTGCATACTGCTCAAGCTAGGGGTTGTTTGCATCACATTCGTTCATCTTTGTGAATGCCCCACACTGTGGGAACTATTTGTGCAATAACATCTTCTTCAAGTAGTCAGCTAGCGTCTCTCCTAGGACTTGATGTGATATTTCTCCTTGCTTGCATCAGGTCACATTTTTCATTACGCGCAAACCTAATGAAACTTTCTTACCTTGTTTATATCAGCAACTTATGGACGTGATTTGAACACTAATTCAATGTGCATTTACTGATTTGATACCTAATCCTTGCTACAAAGTGCAACCATCCTACAACTACACATAATTTCTACGACTAATATTGACCTGTAAATCACTCCATCCAATCTTCCCAGGTTGTACCGCAGATTGTAGAACACCACTGTTCATTTGGTAAGACTTCGTAAGAGTTCGATAATGGCTTGTGAGTGTGTGACCCCACATATATACATCCTATTAGCTGTAGGTCACATACGTGTGTTTTGTTTAGTTGCTTTCTTGTGACTAGCCTTGACAGGAGATACAAAGGCTTCAAACAACACCATTCCATAGTCTCCTCACACCCAAGGCATCATCCAATTGTTTACGCTCGAAGATCGATCCACCAGGTTGGCCGATGGAGGTTAGATGCGATCATGCCCGAAGATGCAAAGCCCTAGGAGATCCGCTTAGCTTTAGTGTAGGTACTTCGGCTCGTTGGAGTCTTTACGTTGTTGGAGTTACAGACATGCCAATCAATTTGACAAGTAAGACAGATAGAGTTAGATCATAAAACCAATTGGTTGATAGACCGATACGGACTCATGTTATCTGCTGGATGTGCCGATAGGATTAAAATAGCCATCGGTTATGAGTCCGATGTACTCCTGCTATCGGCTGATTGTCGATAAGAGTTGTAGCACTCATACATTAGGTGAAAAGCCAATGGCGTTCTTAATAGAATATGCGATAGACGGTAGAGAGTGAGGTCCGATTTTCCGAATGGATAAGACCTAGCGACTAGCGATGATGGTATCGTTAGAGCCAAGCTTAATAAATCGGACCGAATTGAGACAATATAAGGCTGAGAGTAATGGCATCGAAATGATGGGAGGTAGATCAGATGTACCGACAAAAGGAACGGTTGGACCTATCGGTTGCTATTGGCTATGGGTCTAAAGCAAACATATTAGTAACCCACTAAATCTTAATGCCAACCCTATTAAACACAACCTACAATATATGATAATAAACAATACCACACCATATGACTCCAACTAGATACTTATATTTAGGACTTTCAATTTTCTTTAAATCCCATTATTTCATTTGTTCAATGATTGAAAATAATTATAGTATCTTTCAAGAAAGAGGATACAAGTGATGATCTTTTAGTCTGTACGAGAGTCCCTTTACTATGATATACATCTTATTATCTTTTTTATAATGATAGGAGTTTGGATAAAGTTCAAACCACATTGTATACTAGCTATGGTGATCTTCAATCCGGGTCACCTTATCTGTGCTATAATGTTCGTTAGTGTAATATTGGTTTCAACCAACTTTATCTCAAGCTCATTTCATAGAGTAAGCTTAATTTGATGATATTCAGAACATCATTCTTAATTCGCTGAGAGATTTCTCTGATGTAAGACTATTTCTAACAAAACATTTTGATCAAGGCTTAAGTACTATGCTAATATCCTGATCCAAAACATTACTTAATTCTGTCCTTAACATTCTCAGCCATGAACCAAGCTGTAGGTTGATTTTAGTTGATCTTTCAACTCTCGGTTCACTGCCAACGATATTTAATGTTTAAAGAAAAAACATTGCCCAAGACAAATCTCGTAATCCACTTCTATGCTTGGATGAATCCATATGCAAGTGTCCATGGAAACACCAAGATGCAATTGTCATATACTTCATGTTACCTAATGTTTCTTGATATGAACATGATCCTTCAGTGTACCAACAATTTAATATCGTGCATGCTTCTACTGCTAGTTTTCTTCCTTTACGGGAAGACATGGTGTGCATGTTCCAAGGTCCCATACCATTTTTCAGGTCTTAACAGCCCTCTTGCTTAGTGGGGGTACTTTAGTGAACTTTGAAAATAACAGTTCTTTTTTCCCTGCTATCACTGGATGTCATCGGTTACTTTAGAGGTTTTAAGGAGTCAGAGTTCTTATCTTTATTATTTTTCTTCGAAGCCTCTGGATAAGATGAGGGACCTTTAGTATTTTCCCTCCTCTAGTTGATTATATTAGGATAAATAGAACTTATTCATATTTGTCGATATCACAGAGCATTCATAAGGTGTTTTGGAAGTTTCAAAATTTCTACACATGCTTCTAGTACTTGCATACACTAGTGCATGTTCATATGGACTAATCTCTTCTTTTTGCTATTTTATAATATTTATCATCTAAGGGTTCATTCCCTCTCTCTAAATGATAGAAAATAATTCTTATTTAGTCAAGAATTTGGTCTACATTTAGATTTGAACACTGTTCAAAGTATCTAACTTTCAGAGAGAGCTCATCCTATGGTCTATGATTTTTAAATGCCTTCTTTATATTTTAAACCCTTCCTCTAATCGTTGGTTTTTTTTCTTTACTTCCTCCGATCATTTGAGGCTTGTTTTATTTGCTTCCTCTTATCGTTTGATTTTTTTTCTTCCTCTGATCGTTTGAATTTTAAATGCCTTTTTTACATTTTAAATGCTTCCTCTTTTCGTTTGATTTTTTCTTTGCTTCCTCTTATCGTTTGATTTTGAAACGCTTTCTTTATATTTTAAACACCTTCTTTACATGTCACCTGGTTGCCTATTTTTAGGTTTTTTTCTTTTTCTGAGATGAACATGGCAATCATGTTCCTTTCGAACCTGATAGCTATTTTTTCCTTTTTTTTTGAGATTAAAAACTGGTAGCTTTGAGGACTGTAGGAGAAATGCCTGCACTCAATGAGAAATGGCATATGGCTAATTTTTAGCAGTAGGCTCTCTGCTAACAGTTTTTGTGGCAGGTGTCGAGTTATCTTTTATTGCCTCTCTGAGGGCAACAGAAGAAGGTAAAGCACTGCTATGCGACGAGCATTGCCACCTGATATAACACTAGCAAATACTGAACCCCAACCTGAAAGACAATGATACAATACACAGATGACATAAGATATTTGGACCATACAGAAGTGAAACGTGGTAAAAATGGAAAGCTCTTTGGGCATGTCCATGGTATCTGTCGACAGTAGCCCAAGAGATGCAGACATGCAGCCATGCACGTAAGCAAGATACTAACAACGTATCAGAGTAGAAACCTCTTTGTTGACTGTACTCGCTTGAACTATGCTCTCTTCGAGTGGTTTGATTGTTCTGAAATGATGAATAGATTGATAATCTGATTTTTTATGATATTCGTGCTAGAGTAATCATGTTGCTAAATAGTGTTTCTTAACTCCTAGTTGACTATGTCTGTGAAATAAAAGCGATATATTAAAATTAACAAAATCATTCTATATTAAAATTGATAAAATCATTTTATATTAAAACTGATATTGCATAATTAAATTATATTAAAATTATTCATGCTAAGTGTGATGACCGTGTATAGGCTGATTAGATTGCGAAAATCTATTCACTACACATTTTTTATATGTGTGTAGGTTTTAAATACTAAAAATAGATTAAAAAATTATTGAAATTTTTTAGAGGAATTTTGGACAAAAATTGATAAATTAAATTTTAAAATTTACTACAGTATGGACCGAAATGGCAAGCAGACCGATTGCATATTACGAGTGTGGCTTAGCTAGAAGCGGGCTACTAACGGTGACCAAACATGCTAGTGTGGGTCGGCAAAGGTCGAAAGCTAGTAGGAAGGTTGATTGGTTGACTCAGTAAGTAGGCCAAAAGTTAGCAAGCCGACGAGTTAGAGGCTGGTGTAGGCTATAACAACGAATTAGACTAACGATAGAAGCAGGCTGATGGCGTGAAGGTAGCCTAGTAGAGGTGAGGGCGCGCACGAGGTTTGTACAACTGATAGGCAAGGCCAGCACGATAGTCATAAGAGCGAGTGTGGGTACACGTTAGAATGGAGATGCTGCAGCTAACTGGTGGGCTTGGCATAGTAGAGGCGTGGTGCGAGCAAGCATGCACGTTGCATAGGCGATACGGAGAGATAGTTGTTAGATTGGGATTGGCGCAGTTGTGTGGAACAGTAAACGAGCGGGAGATTCTCTATAGAAACACATTGGACTCTATGACCCTCTACGCATCGGGTGACGTGGTATAATCTGGAGTGTCGATTTTGAATCCGACGGCTGAGAATAGGCTAAGTAGTGCTTATGAAATTTCAATGGTATTTAGGACTTTTTCTCTAAGTTTTTTTTATAAAAAGAGGGTAAGGTGTTAGGGATTTAGAGAGAGATTTTAGTAAAATTTTTGTAAGTAGTATTTTATTAATAAAGGTAAAATTTATAAAAAATTAGTGCGGTAATAAATATCTATTTCTCGTTTATATTTGTGCCTATCCATTTTATATTAATTTATTTACCTGGCATTGTTTTCTTTGATCTAAAGGGTGTTTTTAGTGTTTAATTATTTTTATATCATATTATTAATTAATTAGGGTTTTAATTAATCTAACTTTTTATTTAGAAATTTTGTTTCATTATATTTAAGATTTAGAAATTCAATTGAAATTCTGGTTGTATTTGTTTGTAAATTTTTTTAGTTTATTTCATCAGGTCAATTAAAATTACGTATTTATGGCTATAGCGATGAAATAATGGTTGATTTAAAAAAATATGGTTGTGACTTGGTTTTTCAGGCTCTGAGATGTTCATGATTCATGTCGAGTGCGTGTCCTGGACTATAACGGGGCATCGAAGCGTCCTGTGAGTTCGTAGTTGGAGTCGTGTTCCATGTCGTGGTGGTCGTGCGTCTGCATGTTAGGGTTATGTTCTTTTGCTGATACAATAAAAGGAGAACCAAAAAGCTGCTGTTCCAAATCTTGTCCTCGCTCCTACAAGGTGTTCGAGAGATTGTTCTTGCTGCATTCCATTACTCGCGTGCTTGAGAAGATCATGGATAAACTAATAAACTAATAATTATAAACTTATTTTAGAAAAATTATTCTAAGCAATATATATATTTAGAAGCTCAAAGAGTTAGGTAAGATAGCTATAAGAGGAAAAGAAATAGGCCTAAGGATTGACTTATACCTGTTTTTCATTTTTTTTTGACAAAGCTTTATAACAACAACGAAGCCACCTTAGAGAGTTAAACCAACAAGAGTTAAACCCAACCAGAGTTATGGTTAAAACCCATTAACAATTACTTTCCCAAGTAAATCTTTACATATCATAATCTTTTAAATCGTTTATCTCTTATATTAATTTTAATAAAATCTAATCATCATTCTATAAAACTTATCTTTTTAATTTACGGTAACCTCTGATTATTGGTAATACAAGATGTCACGCTATTTTATTTAGCCCATTTTAATTTTGTAGCTAACGCTACATTAATATTCTTATTCATATATAGCATCGATCTATATAAAAATTGTTTTTAAAAATTAAATAAACATATTTTTTATGTTTTTAAAAATTAATACTTATATACTATTATGCTTCTTATTTTTCGTGCAAAGCTAATCAGCCTAGCCGGTCCGCAGAAAAGTAACGCTTGAGTTGGATTGACGGAACGGTTCAGTGGTTGGAGTAGCAAACTAGCCGTTCCGAGCCAACCAGTGTGAACCGCACATTCGACTCGACATGATACTGTTCTGGCAAGCCTATCTACATGGGCCACACGTGTGTCTCAATCTTGTATCTACATGAGCCACACGATTTCACGGATTCGGATGGCTGACCTGCGAGGGTGTCGCTGCTTGGCCCAGTAACTGTTGGACCCACGATGATATCCGATGAGTCGTTCCGAGAATTCAAGGTATGCATCCCAGTTGAGATTATTGCATGGGCAAGCTTTTCTGCAATGCACACGTCAAATCCATTACACTACAAGATGGTAATAGCACATGCATGAGTTGACGATCTAGCACAAAATAATTAAGCATCACCTCATAGTATTGTTAATGCACAAACTGTCAATGTAGCTAGCGCAAACTGAACTACAAACTGTCAACTTGTGATGCTTATTTATTGAACAGTATCTACAGAATGAGTACAAACGAATGAAACAATAGAGGGAGAGGATTAGGAACAGAAAACTCCATCAGCAGCTATCTTCACCTGCGCGTTAATTCCCTCATGATCCCCAAAAGGCATGTCTCTTCAAAGATTATAATCACAACAGGCGCGCAAGAAGACGCATCAATGCGAACCAAAACGAGATGTATTACGCAAGGTGGAGCCAAATTGAAACAAGGCGTATCAATCAGCAGCATCCCTTATATCTTGTGTTATCCCGAAGTCTTCTTGTTCGCTGATCTCTTGCATCTCACCTGCACCGCCAGCGTGGCCGTCGTCGCGGGGCAGTTGATGTCCGCGCCGTACACAGTGTGTATCACCGGCAGTACACAAGACTCCTTGCGAAGGCATTCCTTCTCGTTCGATTCCATAGACCAAATCATCAACAAAAGTGACCACGAAAATTGGCAGTGCATGATACTATACTGATAGTATATGATGTCACCAACATATCACAATGCAAGATGATGTATGTACCTTCTCGATGACCGCCTTTGCATTAGGAGTGTGGCAGGTGCCGGCGGTGAAGTTGCCGCACGAGCCCTCCGGGTTGCCGAAGCTGGCGAAGATGACCTCCTGGATAGTCCTATCCGGGGGGCAGGTCAGGGTGCCCCGCGTGCTGTGGTCCTCGGCTATGAGCTTGATCTGGTCACCGTCCAACTCCCACGTCTTGATCTGCGCCGGGTTGTGCTCCGAGATGAACACGCAGATGTCGTCTCTCCTAACCGTCTGGACGAGGATGCCGCCTGGCTTACCGAGCTCCTCCTCGAATATAACCAAGAGGTTGCCCTTGGGTTTCAAGTACGCCCGTGGAATGTGATAACTGTAAACAGAGAGAGAACAGGGCCAAAAAGGAATGAGTTTCGTTGCGTATGCCTTGTTTTTTTTCCTAAGAAATAGAACCATTTCATTAGGCGTATTTCCCAGCTCTAAATAGTACAATTTTCACAAAATATTCTATATATGAATTTCTGATAAAACTATTTTAAATCCATTATATTTTTTAATGTTATAACAGTTAATTCATTTCATTCGTTTGTACTCTTAACTAATTATCAAGAAATCATTTAGCTATTCAGCATAAGAAAACATAGCCTTATACTCACGGAAGAGAACTTCTTCGGTAGTGTAGGAGCTTGCTTACACCGATTGAGAAGGCTGTCCAGCAAGAGTTCTGAATGACGTCCAGTACCGACCAATGCCTTCTCCGTTAACGAATATCATGCCCTTGCTCGTAGAGTTCATGTCAAGAACAACGGGATCGTCTCCGTCTGGCTCATCAAAGTATCTCTGTCATGCCATTGACTAGATAGTGACACTCTGAGAGTTGGAAGCAAATATTCGGATGCAATTATGATGCCGGCAAACTCTTGGGTGTCACTTTTACTTGTTGAGCTTACCTTGTACCAGGTGATTGGCAGGTCATTCTCTGCCGGTTTCCACTCAAATTTGGCCATTCCTTTCTCTGTGTAAATCTCCTTCTCTTCGCCTTCCAACTTGGCCTGTTTGAAACCACATAGAGTTATCAGATCTACTGTAGCATATTATACACCATAACCAATCAGTACAGTTTTATCATTTTTAAGAAAGTATTTCTATGTATCAAAATTGTCACTTAAAATTTAGTAGCTCTAAATACATAGTACCTAAAAATACCAATTATATATTAGATAAATATGGTACCTCGATACCATTCTTAAAAATTCTAAAATTGTCTAACAAAGGCATGTTTTCCTCATTAGATAGAGGTATTTTCCTATTTGGACACACGTCCTTAGAATTTTGTTCAAATTTGAACTGATTAAATTCCTTTTTTTTCAGCCAAACCATCCTATCCAAATCACAATCACTTCCAAAGGCAATAACCAGTACCTTATGACCCCAGCCATTGCCTTGTAAGTCCAAGGTCCCTGTATTGAGACCCTGTACCACGCAGTCCTGAATGCCGCCCTTTACTTCAACAAGTTCACCACCACTGTCCTGACAAGGATAAACAAATCTGCATAATTAGAGCTTTTTTCCTCAAGGAGAAAAATAAGAGAAATCTTATATTAAGAATTCAACACTCCTACATATACAGTGTCATCCAACAATCCAACAAATTAAGATCTAAACTATTTATAGCTGTTGTTTCCACCAAAACTGCTACTGTTGTTACAAGACAGCAAGAAAGTTTTCTCATGTTTAAAACACATTAAGCAAGTTGGTGGATTATACCTTCATTCCCATCGATGAAGACAGCATTGCGATATGGTTGACACCTATTCTCAGATCCATAGGTTTTTCAAACACGAAGCTCTTGTCCCTCTTACTTCCACGCCCAGTACCTATGCAGGTGGTAATTTTTTCAGTACAATGTTTAGTGCCAGCAATTGGTTATATATGGGAGTCGCAGGCTTAGTCCAAGTTACCTACGAAGGCATCATTGGTAAATCCTATCATCGCATGTGCAGTGCTTTTGACCTGAATCACAGGCCTGATATCACGTCTAAAGGGCAAATCGTCGGACTCCAAGCGAAAGCTGTATACCATTATAAACAAACACAAACAGTCAAGTTAATTCATTTTTGTGAGAAAAGCAAATAAAAGCTATTGCATATATTGACGTGGAACAAACAAATACTGATATGCAAAGAAAAATATACCTTGTGGTGTACCACAAATAGTCACTGGTGTCCTTTGTCTGATTATATTGCTCCAAGGGCTCTTTTGTCCTGATCTTAGTTTTCCGGTACTTTGGAATCGCCTCCGAGTACATCTCCCACACATTATTCTTACTACTCTCATCAGAAGTATGGAATGATCTTTCACTATGTTGTACAAACACCTAGCATAACGGAATAAGCCATCAACAATAATTTTTTTTTGAAATATATTTAAGATAAGCCGTAACTTGTTTTGATTAGTAAGTTTATGCAATACACACACCCTCTTTGTATTGTAGACCACGGTCCTGCAATCTACAAGGATAGAGACAGAGCGGCTAGGAACATAGAACTTCAACCCTCGAAAGACCACAGTCCCATCTTCCCCTGTGTTGTTGTTGGAGAGGAAAGACAAGCACAGCTTTTCTTCAGGCAGCTCAAAATTGTGTGCCTGCAGGGTACACGAAACTAATCAACCCTGTAGAACATTGGTTATAAAATTGCACGTGACTGTCACATGTACAGCAAGCAGTTGATCCCAACCTCATACCAATGGCCCAAGATCTCAAATGATTGTTTCCCCCAGAGAAAAGCTTTCTGGTATGACTTGATCACATTGTGCAGGTCTCTCAGATGCCCAAATTTGGGCTCCTTGCACATGCCTAAAGTAAGACCACATGTCGTGATTGTTAGAGTCAATACATGCATAGATGCAGCAGAAAGAAATACTAGATGACTAGGGACACGATTGAACCAATCTAACCATATTCATCCATAGGAGCTTCATCGTAGTATCCAGTCAACACATATGAAGCACCTGTCCTCCCAAAATTTGTTCCACCGTGATACTGTTGACAACAATTTAATATGCAATTCCTTTAGAAATTGTACATAGTTGCAATTCGACGTCTAACAACGAGAAAAGGCAAGTCAAAATACATACCATATAGTAGTTTACCAACGTCCCGCCCTTGGCGAAAAACCGTAACACAGCATATGCAATATCCTCAGCTGAACGCTGAGCTAGCTGGTCACCGAAGGTTCTGAATCTATGTATACCCAAGAAATTACTTCTTTTAATATTAACTTCAATAAATTGAAAGATGATAAGTGTGACTTCTGAAACCAACACATTTTCTTAGATCCACAATCAGTAACTATGTGATTCACAGTCCTAGTGCTAGCTGCCAATATCAATACAATGATACTGGCAGCTGAACTTAAGAACCATGCAATAAATGTTTGAATCATCACAAGCTAATAAGAGCATCAGAGTTACATACTCCATTCCATACAACAACAAAAAATTTAGCAAACAAGTAGAATTTTGAGTATGGATCAAACTTACTGTGCAGTCCAATTCTCAGTCCACAAGACATACTCCATTCCATACAACAGCAAAAAATTTAGCAAACAAGTAGAATTTTGAGTATGGATCAAACTTACTGTGCAGTCCAATTCTCAGTCCACAAGCGAGGCTTGTTTTTATCTTTTAGAGTCCATGTGTCTCCACAGTGCCTTCCGTTGCAGGTAGGGATCTAGTGAGACGGGAGCAAAAATCTTCGTTTTTATACTTTGGAACACGGAAACCTGTTCTATATCGAAGTGCATTACAGTTTTGGCTTACTGGATACTCCCTCTATTCCTTGATATTTTTTTGTTTATCCAAGTAAAACATTTTGTAGTTTGACCAACATTATTTAAAAAAAATAGCAAATATCTATAGTATCAAATAAATTTTATTAAATCCACTCTTCAGCAATATTTTTTTATATATTTATTTTGTATTACAAATGTTACTATATTTTTCAAACTTAAACAAGTTTGACTTAAAAAAATCAAAATGTCTTATAATATATATATATTATAACCGAGGGACTATATATAATTGTATTATTAATTATGGAATAATGCTAAGATAATCAGAAAGTTACCACTTCTCCCGGAGCCGTAGATTGCTTGCACATAATCCAGGGAACTCCGGTCGCTGTGCTAATGGCCATTTGAGCTGCCCATTCCAGGTATTTGTCCCCCTCTATTATACGATCTTTTTTTATATTCCCATACTCGTTTTCGATCTGTCATATTTGCACAAATTATGGGTTAATATGCGCGAGTATGTAGCACAGACACTGACTTGATAAATGGCATCACGTAGACGTAGAATTTAGTTGACCTGTGCTAGAATGATGGGTCCTCCTTGAGGCGCGAACATCTCCTCATCCTTCAATTTTTGCACTATAAACCTCACAAACTTCTCCATCTCCCTCTTCATGACAAAACCGACGGTCATCAAAATGAAACACTTTCACCACAATTGCATATCAGACATGGGAATATATGCTTACCTTGAATGGTTCATTGTTAGCTCTGAATATAATGCGTCCGATCTCCCTAAGCCAATAAGGCAAACCACCGGGAAATGTGCAGGAAAATAGATCAATCATGAAGCAATCAGATTCATTGAGAATATCAAAATTGCAAAGGAGAGACTAGTTTTATTTATCACACGAACCCATGGTTCCATTCTGCCTGGATGAATGGCCCTATGCGCACGATCGCGTACATATCGTTATCCTTGATCAGCTTGAGGAATTTGATCAAATCGAATCTGCCTTGGAAATTGTACTGCAATGCAAGAGATGAGCACATGGTATGAATTTGAAACAGTCTAGATATGAGATAATGCCAAAATCAAAGGCTGCAGACTCCTAATTTTGCATTTTTCTTGCCATGGTATAGTACTGAATCGACGGAAAGAGATCAATACCTTCCCGGGCTCGGGCTCATGGCCGTTCCAGAAGACGTACGTCTCGATGGTGTTGAGGCCGCCTAGCTTGGCCAGCTTGATGAGCTGATCCCACATCTCGGGCGGGCTCCAGGGGTAGTGGACGGCCCCGGAGAAGAAGAGATCCCTCTTGCCATTGATCATGAGGGAGCGGTCGTCGTAGGAGACGACGGTGCCCTTCTTCTTGAGGCTCCACTCCTCCGCGGCGCCCGGGAGGAGGAGCGTGGCTGCAAGGAGCACCGCCACCGCGCCCGCGACGCTGGCGGCCATGTGAACCAGCAGCGTGGGACTCTACGGGGGAATGGCAGCGGGGAGTAGGGTAGCGACGAGGGAGAGGAAGGGGGTCGGGGTGTCGGAGATGGAGGCAGCCACTTTGAAGGCGGGGAGGGGCGTTGCAGGGGATTGGCCATGCGGGAATGGAGGGTGGTGGGTGGCCATGCAGGCAGGGTCACAGAATGGAAGGTCGTGGGTGGCCATGCGGCCATGTGGACGGGTGGCCACACAACAATGGGCGGGACCTTATGTCTAAGTAATTAAAGGGCTTAAGACAAGATGTTAGGCTCATGGAGTTCATGTTAGCTAGGCTCATGAAATTATATTTTTTTTACTCTCAATCATATTATAAAAAAATATAAAATAATGTATTTTACCTACTCATGTGCTAATTCTTATTTTGTTGGTACCCCTAGATTTTTGTTCTACACTAGTCACTGTGTGGGCATGGTGCGGACATGGCTGCTCCACTCGAGCTCGCAACCAAATGTGTATCACGCAAACGCAAGGGTTTCCACCATAAGCAGGAGGTTGATGATGCTGAAGCGTAGTACAAGGATACAACAATAATACATTCAGAATATAATTTCGTTAAACTTTTAAAATATTAACATCAATTTCATACCGACAAGACTGGGACGTAGCATGTGATACCTACCAAAAATCAAACAATCAAACTGTTACAGTTGATTGCAAGAGAAACATCAAATAAATTGTGAAATTAAAAGTTTAGTCATTAATATATGTCAAGGTAAAATACCGGTTGAAACATATATCACTCTCGACATGTATAAGACATTTAATTTTATCAGTTGAACAATATATTTTTATCAAAATAGAATCCTATGAGATTTAATTTCATCAAATACAATAATATAATCAAAGATCGGATAAATAATTTAGGAGAGAAAAATTATTAGAAGCTCACATTTAGAGACGGTTACTTTGTTAAATGATTAAATGGATGTACAGAGACTTCATGCGAGTTAGAGGAGAGAGAGGAAGTTAGGGGAAGGGAGGAGAGGTAAGGAGTAGTAGAACACATCTGGTTTTTTCTCCAGCAACTAGTTTTTGCTGAGGAAATATTTTCCATTTTATATTACATTAAGTCTATAAAATATTATAATGATATTATTCAAGCTAAATCTATGTATACCATTTTCCTTTGCTTTTCAAATTAATCATTCAAGTTATTTGATTGATCAAGTTTTATAAGTTCAACCAAATCTCATCATAAACATTCAAAAATCAACGCGAGATGAATTATCATAACCCTATGAAATTCTAAACTCTAAATGACAAAAAATTAGTAATTATAATACTCGGTAGGATTTTAAACTTTTTAAAATCATTTTTCCATCATGCTGGATCTTTATGTGTTTTTCTTTTAACAATAACTAAATTTACAAAGGATACAAAATTTCAAAACTAAAGTTGTCTCGAATATTAAACAACCATTTAAATTGAGCATACCTGAGTGAAGTAAAACTCAAACGATAGTTGATCTTCTAACCATAAGACTCCAATAGCATCGCTGTCGTCTCATCATCCACTCATGTCCACTGCCTCCTAGGCCATGATTTTAAGCCTATAAATCCCTCAGCTTATCCTCCTACAGCCCCTTTCCCCTACCCCACTCCCAGAACCCTAATCTATACGCTCATTGTTGTATCACAATATGGTTTGAATCCATTTACACTTGGGATGGGTGGCGTGCATTCGCAAATTAGGGTGTTCGCATGATGCAGCTAAGGAGTTGTACAGAACGTGGCGAGAATAAGGATTCAATACAGCTCCAAGCATTGGCGTGAATGATTTGCTTAACATGGTTCCAACTTTTTCTCTCATGTTTGCTTTGGTGTGCCAAATTTGAGGTGACTTTGCACCGGCTATATATACTGCTTCTTGAGAGTGCGTCACGAACCAAAAAGCTAATTTAATTTACATGGTCTTTATGGCCTACTGATGGCTCGATTACTGGACGAGAAATGTCGCAGATGTTGATCAGAAAATATCAGTTCAGGTCATAGAAATTAAAGAAGCGACAAGATGTCGGAGCTGCTCTGTATAAAGAAGCCTCTTCACTGTAATCGACGTTGCTCGGCATAGCTAGAAGCAAATAAAATACTTGACAGAATATATTTGAACATGAATCGCAACACACATATATATGTGGCTTGCACGTACTGCGTAAAGGGGATCAGCACAAGCATGCAACTCCTTTCTAATGGGCTTCATCGTTTGCTGTGATTTAATCCAGTATATATGGGGCCTGCACATACATTAAGTTTTTGTTTGTTTGGGGGAAATAGTATTTTTGTTCGGTACTTACACATTCTCTTATGATTTTTTTTTTGCCGAAGCCTTCTTCCTATTTCCTTCTTTGCTACAAAAGGCTACTTGCGATGGTGTAAGCACTACAGTTTTAAGGCTAGAATGAGAGCTCAGATTGGCAAAGTATACTGTGCCCTTGGACCCTAAAAATATCTGCTTCTATAGCATAGGGTTGATTTATATACTCAAGGCGGTTGTTGAGAGGGGTTGGGTTTCGGTGTTCAGTTTGGTGAGCCAAATTTAACTGTACCCGTGTATGCCCACCATATATATGTGTATCCACAACACTGCATAGCCCTATTAATTGGGATTTCAATGCCACCATGTTGCCCGTGTCAATGGTTGCAATGATTCATCTTGTACAACATTGGTTAGGAATAGCCAAATGTCATCGTTGATTCGATAACCATGAATTGTACGTAGGGCATGGGAGGCATTCGGGACTATAAAAACAAGATTGAAGCCAACAACGCCTGCAACCACCAAAATTCAAGGAGTACCGCCAGAACACTGCTTATGGAGATATGCAGATCATGGCTAGAGAAGAAACTCCACATATCCACATAAACATATCCTTCATTGGCATATATCACCTCTAGATTACTTCCATGGTACCTCATCATTGTCCAGAGCGGTCATAAGTATGGGAGCAGAGAAAAGAGAACTAAAATTGAAGAGGGGCATTGTTCGGGGCAGCTGATCGTGAGATCTGATTTTTTTTTTTTGGGCTACTGACAGGGGGTTTTGCAGGGCATTTTTCACTCTGATTTTATTTTCATGGCAAAATTTGGTTGATAACACATGCGCAACACTGAATTCCAAAAATGACAAAAAGTTTCTCCTCCCCTATGTCTGGTATTCACATGTAATAATCTCAGTTTGCAGAACTGACAGACATTCAGCATTTGGCAAACAGTTTTTTAGTTAGACTATTACTGAGTTAAAACTCAACCAGAGTCCCTAAATTATGATTTCTTTCTAGTATTCCTATTAATTATATATCTTCAGATATATTCAATTCTTTTAAATCTCTTCTCTTTGTTTATCTTCATATTAATTTTGGTCTTGCTCTGCCTATTTATAAAAAATATGAAAGAGTTGGATACTTTTTATAGTCTATCTAATAAGCTAAAAATGGTTTTTATAGTGTAAATTGACAAATTAGACATTAATGAAGACCACAGACCTGATATCCCCAAACCAAATTGATATCAAAATAAAAACTCAAATTCAAATTCAGAATTCAAGATAAGATTGTTGAATGAAGCATTCCTGTGACATAGTGTGTTAGCTAGATTGATATGTGTAAGCTGAACATTGCTTATTCTTTCTAAAAAGAAAACAATGAGTACCATCTATTGTATACGAATTTCAATCAATCATACATTTGTAGCAGGATATGAGATTTACATGCAACTACAGTGAACATGAGAATGAATGAGACCATCGCAATCGATGGAGTACTCAATCTAGGCATGCCAGCTATGACTAATAAGAGCATGCCAAGAAAAAAAGAATTCCAAGGAAAACCTTTTGTGTGATGGTAGTTATAGGTGAATGACTTTATGTATCAACGTTCGAATTCTGCTGCCTGTAATTATGCAATGTACTTTCAATATCACTAATTTATCCTAGCATCTATCTTTTTGAGCATGTGTTAATAGGTGCATTTCTAGGTGTACATGTAATACCCTAGCCCATTAGATCCATTAGTGTGATCTTGGTTAGCTTATGTGTATGTTCTGGTTTTGTCCCATGTGTGGTCCAAATGTTCTTGTGTGGTGGGATTATTCCCAAATAAAAATTTAGATAAATTTGGATTAGCTTATAAGCCATTTAGGCTCTAACCATAACAAATAGTCTCCAGGTTAACCCGTTGTTGATGGCTCCGATGCCCAACGGAAGTGAAATTCACAAGCACATGGATACCACTGTAAGTTTCACTTGGGAGTATTTCAAGTTATCAAGTCCATGGGGAATGAAACGTATATTGTTTGCTTGCCATGAATGTGGTAAACTAATGAGAACATCAACGATGAAAGGAGGGGAGAGTGTAATACCACAAATCCATTAGGCTTATTAGTTTGTTTCAGTTCAGCCCATTCGCAGGTTATGGTTTGGTCCCATGGCCCAAGTGTTCTTGTGCGGTGACATTAATGCTACATTAAAACCTTAGATAGGTTTGGGCCAACTTATAATCTTTTATGCTCTAAACATAGCACCTTTGACGCAACTATCAGTGAAGTAAAAACCAAGCAATCCATCCTAATGGCTAGAAGGCAGATAGGTGGTGCTTAGGACGTCATGCATCTCAGGATTTTGAGGAGTGTAAGTGATTATGATGTACTGCCGGCTACCCCAAGATGGCACCCTTAGGCTAGCCGACGCGAGCTATCTGGCTCAAGCAGAGCGGACTGAGCTGGCTTGCCCTGAGCTGATTTCCCCAAGCTGGCCAACCCTAAGCTGATGATCCCGCGCTATCTGGCCCAAGCTAGTCACTCCAGGACGACTGATTTGAACTAGCTATCCTAAGAGGATGGCTTCAGGACAGCCATCCCAAACTCATGCCTTCTCCTGGTGGACGAATGCGAGAGAGCTTAGGAGCCCTCCAACTACCTCAACTATTGCATTAAATGTGGTAGGATGGGATGCCTTACTTGGTTCGGCGCTCCTACTCCCGCTCTAGTCAAGGCAACATGACATAACTACTCTATCATAGAGCAGCATTGGATAAGACATATCACTCTCCATGACTGCTTAGCGGCCATGCTACAACCATTCTACTCTATCATAGAGCAGCATTGGATAAGACATATATCACTCTCCATGACTGCTCAGCGGCCAAGCTACAACCATTCTACCCTACATTCCATCCTTTTACATGTCTCTATATGGGAGTTGAATAGTGTGCCTACTAGGCTACCGTCGACTGGATGGAGGTGTTGCTTAAGTGATGTGCACTGAGCCCCGAAGGTGATTAGACTAGCTAAACCTAATGTTGTGCTCCATCCTTGTATCGCCAATAGTCATATTTGAGAGGTCACCGCAAGAGGAGGACGGACCACCTCAAACAAACGGAAAGACTGATACCAGTACTAGGACACAATACTGGTACCCGTAGCAAAAGAAATGCATCATCACAAATCATAATAATAATAATGAATAATGAACATATCTCTTAACTAGGTTGCATCTTCAGGATGACCCTAAGAAGGCAACCGACACATCAGAGACTGTAGCAGAAAACACACCACAACTAGCACCCAAGCCACAAGCAATAGTTTGGGTTAGGATAAAACCATATCAATCATCTTTGCTTCCCTAAAACTTCTGAAGGAAAATTAAGTCTAAGTACGTATGTACTCAGCAAGCCATAGAAATATGAACATGCACATGCTTCAAAGGGAGGTTGGGTTTATTTCATAACTCTATTTATTATTTTATATATTCAAATTCTCTATTTGTGCATTTATCTTGATTGAGGCCCTAGCCTTTATCTAATGTAAAAGTAGCCATGTAGCCACTCAATTCTGTGTAGTTCATTATATATAAGAAAATTAGGTACTAACATAACCCACAAGTCGCTTTGTAATGATTTCAGCATCAAAAGGCTCCTAGAGCCTATAGCCTATCGGCAATTTTCATATTGTTACCTATTTATTAGTTTTTTTTCTTTCCCAAAACCATGGGCCTATGTACAAATCATTATCCAATAACATTTATAGAGCCACATCCCATTTTATTAATCAAGGCTCCTATTGCCTTTTGCCCTCAAGCAGCCTATCAATAGTATCATCAAATTTTAATTTACTTTTTTTATATTGCCATCATTAGTTTTCCTCTCAAATCTAGGGATATCATCTCACCATCTCACTATGAAGCCATCTGACTTCCCAAACTATACAAGTATATTCCTGACCACATAGGTTCGTCGTTAGCCACATAGGCTAACTCTAAAAACGGTTTCCATCCCACAACATTACTTCACAACCATTTATAAATAAATCTACATGAGAGAACCACTTTACATTCATCCATAACTATGGCCACAACTATTTAAACACTTTGGTCAAAACTTTTATAGGAGTTGCACGCTTTACCCACATGCTGCAAGGCTCTTCGGCTATTCGTCGAGAGTCAAGACTTGCTACAAAGCCTTTCCAAAGTAAAACTAAGATAACCCTTTGCCAGCCAAAACGATCCTAGACTAAGTCTCAAGCAAGTCCCAAACTTTCTATACTTATGATCACCTAAGCACCACTTTTCATGTCTGCTCCAGTGATTCTACAATTCCTGGCAAAACAAGCAATCCTAGCCCCACTAGTTACTTGGCCTAAGGTGTCCCCATACCACCCATGTGATCGTACTATACAATGCTCACTACAATTCTCCAAGGAATCGGTCCATATAGATGAATACAAAGCCTCACCACAAAGGCAACCACTTTGCACCATTGTTTTTCATAAAGAAAACCACTTTTATTTCGCAAACCATCGACAAAAAATATTGGGTTTTTAAACCGGTTGACAATCCATTTTCCTAACACGATCAATTTATCCCATCTAAACATCATGTTATTCATGAAAAAATATTATTAATTATAATTGCAAAAATACTTGATGTCTTAGAACTAGTGGTACAGGCCTCACATAATAAAACATGGCTTAAAAAGGTCATGGCAATTAATTTTCAAAGAAAAAAGATATAATGCAACAAATAAGTGGCCTAATGTGATCGATTGCGATCAGCGGCCCTAATGTATGCCTAATTATGTAGTTTGTAAATATTTAATTTTATAAATTAGCATCAACAAGATCGAATGAGTGATTTGTCTTGCACTTGGTCAATGAAAAACTCTTCAGAATTAGTGTTCAAGGACTTTTTGGCAGCGAACTACACGTGAAATGAGAGAAATCCAAATAAAGCCCTAAAGAGGCACTAAAACACTAAATAAACAATAGTGTTATTGAATATATCTCACTTTTAGAAAAATTATGCGAGTTGAATGGAGCTAATCATACTTACGGTTTAAACGATAAGAACTTTAGAATTTTAAATGAATTTCTGTTGTGGAAAAGAATATTCTAGGGGATATTCCTTCGCAGGCCCCGTTGTCATAGACACAGAGATGGTGACGCACAATGGACCAAGTCTTCCAAGCGCGCGGTGCGGTGGAGTGATGAACTCATGGTCCAAGCATCAACGTGTGAGGCCCGAGGCTAGTGACATGACCTGTATAGAACTGGTGCATGGGATTGGCTAGAAGAGTGGTCGTACAAAGGTCTTACCATTTGTTCTCTTCCTTTTCTTCTTCTTTGTCATTTCTTCTCTCTTCTTTCTCTTCTTCTCTAGCTTCTTCTGTTTCCTCATTCTCTCCTCTTCTCCTTGCTTCTCCCCCTTTTCTAGTCACACACCACCAAAGTTGGCGTGGTGATGGCAGAGGTAGGGGCATAGCAGTAGTTTGGAGAGATGGCTGCCATGATGATGGCG
The DNA here is from genome assembly GCA_030770085.1 of Oryza coarctata. NCBI lineage: Eukaryota > Viridiplantae > Streptophyta > Magnoliopsida > Poales > Poaceae > Oryza > Oryza coarctata. The sequence continues at coordinate 8,342,163 of CM061476.1, read as the reverse complement.
ACTGTTGTCAAGGTGGAAGCGCACGAGCAGAGGCCCCCTTTTGGTGGGTGCGGTAACACGTAGCTTGAATAGGAAAGGAAGGCTACGATTCAGTGGCATGCCTATGAAGCTAAGGATAATGAGGCTAGGTAGATGACTCTCATTGCCCATGAAAACTACTAGATAGGCGCCTGTGGGGGTGGCACTCATGTGGTAATGAGGCTGGCCAAGCACGGCAGTGGCTTAAATTTGGGCAATGCTCGACGAAGACACTTTGATGGGCCTTCGAATAGGATAGGGTGGTGGTAACTCCACCTTAGCAGGAGGGGACTACCCTCAAGGTGGGCCGTCGGTGGAGCAACTTGATGGGACTTGCTCCACGATGCCATTGAAGTATGATGAAGATGGGTAGTGGAGGTGCTAGAGTGATAGAATCAATGGTATGTTGAGGGAGCTAGTGGTGAGAGATGCTAGTGGCGAGGTGGTTTCTCAAGAGGGGTGGCATAAAGGAAAGCAAGCTGATCAGTGAACAAGCAGCATTCTTTTAGGCACAGACAAAGTGCTCGATGGAATGCTAGCTCTGCTTCGTGGTTGCTACAGACAGGGAAGGGCATGAGGGTGAGGATGGATGTAGGGATTGACTACTAGCTTAATAGTTATTTTCAGCAGTTCACAAGGAATCGAGATACGACGCACATTGTTCGTCAGTTTCTCTTTGCATTTGTTGTGATGGGATGTAACCCTAATCTTTGGAGCAGCACTGGGTAGGGGTTTGAATGCTCGTTCACTTGGTCCCTTTTGCATGGATAGAGAAGATGAGGAAATAAACAATGCAGGCTGCCTTATCTTTCATGGTGATGTGAAGTAATGTGCTTGTATGTATGCATTGCATGGGAGAAATGAAAGAGGCAATACTTTGCTTTTGGCATTTGTCTTCACACACAGCATGGAAAGGTGCATAGGTTGAGATGAACCCCTTGTCCTGACCACCAATATGTGCATGCATGCTTGCATGCATAGGACAGAGGAGTGTAGGGGTTGGCTAGTTAAAGGCCGAGCTTTTGTGTTGATTAGTGAGTAAAGAGAGAATAAGACCAACATGTGAGGCACTACAGTTGAATGGATGGGAGAGGAGGAGAAAAAGAATCATAGCTTTACCAAATTCATCTACACGTGGATTAATTCAAAGGAAAACGATAGGCGGTTTGACCATGTATAAGTGAGGGGGATAACTGAACTATGGTCTAAGAAAATATTAAATAGGAAAGGAAATATTCATTGGACAGTGAATGTTGAAATATGAAATTTAAATTTTTCAGACTGGAAGGAATTATTTGTCCTATGGTTAAAATTTTCAAAATAAAAAATGCAAGACATAATTTCAAGCCACAAACCACACAACAAATGCAATAGGCAATCATAAGCATTTAGGAAACTAAGGAGTGGAGTTAACTTGGGATAGTGCTGAGATAGGTTGAAGGATCAGATCGCTCGCTTCTTGTTTGTTTTTGAATTTCTCTAACTCTTTTGAGTCTTGGCCATTTCTTCTTTGGTCTTTGGCCAGTGCTTACTCTATTTCTTCTGATTTCTTCTTGAGGATATGTAGTTCTTCTTGAGGCATAGTTGAACCTTGTTTTCTATCTCAAGCTATTCCCATAGTTCTATTTCAGATGATGTTTTCCTTTAGCTTGTCTATAGACCAGCATTCTTTATAAAAGTGCTATTGGCACTAGTGTGGGAGAGAACCTTGGAAACAATATCCACAATAGATCTTGGCGTCTCACCATTTGCAACATGTTCTGCAATCATAGTTTTCATGGGAGTCTATAAATTGGAAAGATTAAGCATTAGATGTGACAACACAAGAATGTGAAAGCTATATAACGCAAAAAATCTAGCATTATAACATCCATCAGGCAGCAGACAGCAGGAACAAAGAGCAAGCAGTAGAACAGGCAGCACCTAGTAAAATTTTGGTAAAAATCTAAAAGTTGGTCAGCCCAAGACATCAACTATTATTTGTATTCCAACTCATTTATAAGATCAAATAATATACAAGTTAAGCAAGGATAAAGCATAAGATAACATGTCCACGTAGTAGAACTAGAACAAGCAGCAACTACTAAAATATTGGAAAAAAATATGAAAGTCACATGTTACATGGCTAGCCCAAAACATCAACCCATAATTATACCATTTTTATTCAATTCATTCACAAGATCAAGTAATATGTAAGTGTTTTTATATCTAGCATTATTACTTATCAATTAAAACTCTCCAGTACTATAACAATTGGAGCTGCAATAGGGCATCCTTTCCCAAAAATCAATGAAAAAAATTACAGCTCATATATTGTCACCATATGCCAAGCAAATAAACAAATATATATGTGCACGTAGCTAAACAAACAGATAGACCAGCCTGGACATCATGGCTCGACAACCTTACATAAAAACTTTTGTTGTTTTTTTCTTTCTTTTTCTATGTAAATCTAGACTATAAATATTCCTTTTTTTAATAGAAAATACAGTATGAGCCTCTCCTATATTTTTTGGGTCAAAAAAATAAGCTAAAATCTTAAAAATGCAGTAATAATATATCTGCATTGTGTTAGCTAGCTAACTTAGACAAAACTATTCTGTTACATGGAAATTACATCATGGACTTACGAGAGCATCAGCATCACTCAAACCTTACTCTTACAGTTATGACATATTTTGAAAACCTCGACCACTTCCACTTGGTGTTACTTGTTCTTTCCTCTAAATATTTGGATAGGAAATTTTTGACTATTAGATTGCCGAATTAATTAAATTTAATGATAACTAGCTATTATAGTGGACTCAGATTGTGTATGCTAATATATTAAATGTACATCATAGTTATTAAGAATAGCATACCAGATTATTTTAACTAATGTTTAGGGAAAAAATCCCATGGTGAAGCTTAACATCAGGGCCAGATTAAGAAAGCTTAACATCAGTTGTAAAAGCTCACACCGATAATTGAAGAGGATTTGTTGATTCACAAAATTTGCAGTAGAAATTTTGCAATTACATATGTTTTCAAGTGTGAAATGTAGTGGTGAGATTATGTAGCCTAATGGTGCCTGACTCTAGGTCATTTCCGCTTGTTCTTCTGAAAGATAACCTAGAGCAAGACATAATTAGAGATGTAACCATACATAGAAATTAGAAAGTTAATGTGATTTGGTACCACATACCTTCCTTACCAGTTTAAAACAAGTTGTTCCCGCTGATCCTTGGTCATGTAATCTATTAGAGAGGTTGTTCTTATTTCATTAGTGGGTTCAATTTTGAAGTAGGTGTTCTTTACTCTATATTGAGTTGTTGTATCCCAGACTAGAATACACAAATGCAGGCATCTTTTACTGTCTAATCATCTCTGTTAACGGCCAACTTTCCCTATCGAAGTATGCAGCAAATCTATTCATAAGCATACTAGATACCAAATAATGCATTTGAGAAACTGAAATACGCATGGAGTAAAAGGTACTTACAGATAACTTGTCCATAAAGTTTTCAAAATGAGAATTTGTCGTTCTTGTAATCTTGCCAGGGAGTGAGGATGGTCACTTTAGCCCTAAAGGTAACACTAGGATGCTAACTTACAGCTTGCACCAATTGCTCTGGTCTTTTCATCCCTTCAAGAACAACGATAGGTACCCGCTATTTTTTCTAAATATATTAATTTTAAAAATTTTATTTAACAATACCATTAAATCTTATTTTCACTTTTAAAACCTAAAATCTCTAAAAATTGCTGAGGTCAATTTTTCAATTTGGAAAAATTTCGACCATACCGACAAATAATTTTCTTCCCATCTAGAAATTTTAAATTTTGTTTTTTACCCCAACTACCGGATGTTTATTTACTTTTCTATTTAACATCCTCTTAAACCATAGTTAAATTCTCTCCCTCACCTATACACGTGTGGGTCAAACCGCCTGTAATTTTTCTCATCGAAATTTAATCATATGCAAATGTAAATGGCAAAGCTAGGATTATCTCACAGTCTCCTTTCTTCCATCCCTTCAAGGTGTATAAGCAAAATAGCAATATATATTGTCTCGTCCATTTTTTAGTATGTAAAGCATGCATGTGGTTATTGTTTTACCCATGTGAATCCTATACTTGCAGAGCCCTTCTCTACTACCAAACACATGAGCAAGTCAAGCAGTAGGACAACCATTGCACGCACGCATCATCCAAACCATCATTAACTAGCACCAGCTCAACCATCATTTCCTCTTCACTTGAAGACTTTACTCCAGTAACACAGCCAAGCAGAGTTGACAATGAAGCAGGTTAGCGCCGTATCCCATCACGATGAACGCAGGAGAACAATTAACTACATCATATGATTTTGCGGCACTATGTGGAGACTCATTGTCATGGTGTTGTTGAAAGCCAGCAAAAATGGCTAGAAACCTAATCAGCCACCATTGATGGATTGCATCCTTCTTTGAACCACATCGCTTTTTCTAAGCCACCGCTTTTCCTCTAGAATGCCTTCTTTGCTTTACCAAGCCTAGCCGACCACCTAAAACCACTACCGCTGCCAGAACAAAGCTATCGTTGCCATTGTTACCTCATTTTCTCGATGCAACTGAAGGTAGAAGCTGCCCTTCCTCAATGTCCTTTCCAATCCTCCTTGTACTTCACTGGAGACCACCCACCAATCTATAGCCACACTCCCCAAACCTCCAGAGCGTCATTGCCCGCCATATAGGCTGTACAAGCCAGTTGCACAAGCACTAACTAATTTCGTCTCCAAGCCCTACCACGCACACCCCAGCCTCTACAACACCACCACCACAAATGCGATCGCCCTTGGCTCTGGCCACCGGCTTGATGGTGCCCCACTCCCTGAGCCACCACCACACCCAGTCAAGCCAGGAGCCATGCATGTCCGCCTCTAGGTGCTTACTACCACTAGCCGCACCGACCACCCCCAAAGCGTCACCATCGCCCTCGCTGCATTATGCCAAGCACACTCGTCCTAGAAGAAAGAAACCGAGCAGAGAGCGAATGAGAAGGAAAAAAAGAAAAGAGAAAGAGAAAGCATGTGGGACTCACGTGGGCCCCACCCTTTCTAGCCGACCCTGTGGACTACGTCCACCATAGATCATGCTCTCCCTCTCAATGATGTCCGAGCCCCACATATCAACCCATGGAATATTCTTGGGAATATTCTTTTAGAGACTTTTATTTTTGAAAAAATCCTTTAAACTTTGAATATTATATCTTTTTATTTGTAACTTCATTTGACTTTATTCCATTCTCAATTTTTTTTCTAAAAACCTTCTCTACATCTATTATTTTCTATGTTTTGTTACTTTTAATGGTAGTCTATGTAATGTTTGTATTTCTTACATGTAGAAGTCGTGACTAAAGGAGTGTTTGCATTGGATTTTGTCACATCAAGACCTACAGCGTACCAGTGCAAGCCATTCTTTGACCACTCTTGATCCTATATTTGCAAATTACTTTGTTCATGAGAATGCATTGCTTAGGTTATACTTTAATCATGCTTGATCTCGATTTTGCGTAAACTCGATAGACCTACCCAGTAGTAGCACTTTTATTATGTACGATATTGATGATCCCATCCATGTTATCTCCACCAAATATCCATCGGTATCGCCATTCCTTGGATATGATTACCAAGGTAGTTGCTTAGCATACTTAAGATTATGATGTCATATGGGAACTTGAGACTTCTAAATATTTACTTGAAAATCCCATGTGATGTCAACTTGTTTGTAAGATAAAAATAATATGTATTACTTGGATGGTGCGGAGTCAATACCTTCATGGCTTGGCTATGTATTATCATTAAGGACCAATTCCTTTAGGAAATTCATCCAAACATATTACTGTGTGACAACACAAGTGTTATAAGATGTCCCTAGTTAAGTAATTAACTATCACATAAAAATCATGTATGTCAACTTGTGGAACGCTAGGGATGAGGAGGTGCGATTATGAATTGTTATTGCTTGAGATATGTATTATTCTAGCCTATTTTTAGGTGATTAGTTAGGTGTAGGAAACACCCCCAATGTGTCCTGAGTAGATGAGTGCAAGAGACTTACCAAATGCTCAGTTTTGAGAGATTTAGTCCAACTATATGACATGAGTGGAAAAGTCTTGTAATGACCTCTCCTTTACCAAACGTGTTTGATCAACACATGTTGTGTAATGAGAGAAGTTCATGACATGTGGGTAAAGCGTACAGAGTTTAGATAAACTATTTATAAAGTCGTGCCTACGGTTATGAGCAAATGTGTGGTCTTTCTCATAACATAGTTTTGCTTTTGCCAAAAGTTTTAAACATGGTTGTTGGTATCAGAACCATTTCTAGAGTCAGCCTACATGGCAAACAGCCAACCATCGTTGTTGGGAATAGATCTGTGTGACTTAGGGTGTTTGTTGGCATCATAGTACTTTAGTGTTGAAAAAATAAAACTTATGCTATAAAAGCTTGTTAACTATGAGAAATAGTAAAGAGATGGTATTTGATTATATGTTAGTTGCTGAGAAAGCAAAAGGGTACTAATAAAGAAAAAGATGATAAAATATTAATATTGCTATCACTCATAATCAAGGTGACAAGTTGTTACAATTCAACTTGTGGAATTAATCGAAGTGTGTGAGCCTATTTTTGATAATTAAAATTTTGACTTACTAGTATTTTGTAAAATAACTTCTTTAAAGATAATGCTACTTTTGCAAATGAAAATATTAGCCTTCCTTGTTAAGACAAAACATGTCATCTTTCTCTCTAGCTTATTGAGTATGTAAAGTACTCACCCTTACTTATATGTATATATAAAGTTTAGAGTAGACGATGCAGACCCGTCCACTGAGGAGTTCATCTAGGAGTAGGCTGAGTATGAATACTTCTAGGGCTTTGAGCCTAGTTCTCAACCGAGCCTAAGAAATAAATTAGTTGCCTAGGTATTGTACGTAGTGTTTAGTCGCTTAAGTTGCATTCCGTTGTTAGCTTCTACTTAGTCGTCGTTGTTGCTTTTGACTCTTATGCTATGTTGCCTATCTAGAGTCTATCTATGATAGCAAAGGAGTACTCTTGATGATATAATAAAAGATAGTTATTTATGATTTTAGTATTATTTTGTGTATACCAACTTATTTATCTTGGGACTGGTATAGTGTTCATAAATAATTAAGTTGACCCCTAGCCAATATTAGCCCATGCTTTATGGCTAGCAAAGTTTAGGACACATAGGTAGCCTTCTTCCCATAGCTCTAGTCAACCTTTGTAGCATTGCACCCTTGATTGGTGAACTCTTCTTTCTTTTTTCATTCTCTTTGTTATACGTAAGCCTTTTTCATATTTGGTTATTGGGGGTTCTTATATGTGTAAATAAATTTTAATAGTTAGATTTCTAGCTAAAAAGAGCATATACCCTAACATATAATGTATCTAAACCAATACTAGCCAATTTAGCAGTGTTGAAGCCTAATAACAGTGTGCACGAATCACCAAAAGTTGAATATTTTCCTACTACACTCGCATGCAACCACCCATAAATTATTATCACCAAAATAGAACAAGTTATACATAATAAACTAATTTAGATGCAAATTTAAGCATTCCTCCAACCTACAACAACATGCAAATGACATCCTAGAACAACATTGAAGGTTGAGGAACAGAAGGTAGTTGAGTATGGTTAAGTACCTCATGCTTTGGACCTCATTGATGGTATCAACGGAAGTTGTGGTTGATGTCATCATTGGGGAGACATCTCTAGTATGGTGGACCTTGTCAACTTGTAGCAACTCTGATGCAGTGGCCTTCATTGTTGGTGGAGGAATTGATGTCAATGACTAGGGTTTAAGGGTAGGCATGATGGTGGCGGCCATAGTGGAGGAGTCAAGATGGGCAATGGTGGCGGCTAAGGTTTAGGGGTAAGAGAGGCGGTGGCTATACGAAGTGCTCTTATTGTCAAATGGATTAAATCCATCTGTAACTATACCAAGCCTCAAGTTCCTTGCATCTTCTACACAAATAAGATATTTTCTATGAAAGTCCTTCCATGTCTTGCCATCAACTAGATGACTCATTTTATTATCAAACGACTTCCTCTTCAACTTGTGCCACTAGGTGTCTTTTGTTGTTTATTTTGAAGCACAAATCCTTTTTAACCATGGTATAAGTGAAAAATGCCTCAAAACCTTTTGAGAAATCCACTTGTTGCCATCTGCATATATCCACTTGGATTCACCACATATTAGACATTCATCCATCTTGGCTTAATCCTTCCTAAACAACACATAGTTATTACTGCACACGTGGATCAAACCATATCCAAGACCTCAATCGTGGCTTATTATTGTTCACAAAGATATTTCTTTGCATCGTCATATGATTTTTGAAGTTCACAATGAGGGAATAATGTGAACAAGAACCTCAATAATGCATCAAATGCTATATTACTTATTTGATAGTATGACTTGATATGAAGCAACCTCGCAAGAAAAGAGAATTTCGAGTAAATAGAGCCCAGGCAAAGTTCCCTCTTTTCATCTTCTAAAACATTAGCAAACTTGGTTGACCTCCACCTTCCTCTACAACCATGTACACGTCTTCTATCAACTCTACCATACCATTATTGTTGTTGTCATCATCATCCTCTCTTCCTTATCCAACCCACCATGATGATCAGTTGTCACCATCCTATAGATATTCTATAACTTCGACATCACATGATTCTCCATGATAAATCCAGTTAGTGTATATAGCCGACATCCCAAAATGGTGTATATGATCGTGCACTACATGTTGAGGTTGTAAAGTCTGATTAAGGCATTTTCGACATGGGCAAAGGATCTCAATCTACTCATCAGATCTTTCATGAATAAACTGCATGAACTGTGCCACACCATCCATATATTCCGAGGTGAAATATCTCTCATTAATCCTACTTATATCCATTTTTATGCATATGCACACAAATCTAATTATTCATGAGTCTTACCAAATATTGTTTCTACATCACAATATACATTATATGGAGTAAGATATTGAAGTATCTAGGGAATCACTATTAATTCAGGATACACTAACTATAAATCCACAAGCTACACTATCAATCCAGAAGTAAACTATTAGTCCAGGAGCAAATTCCAGCTTGGGATTTAAGCTCCACCTTGGATTTTGTGGCTACATTGAACACGGGTGGAAATAGCCTTAGTTTCAACTAAAACTTAGAATCCATGACATCAGAAGTAGAAGCCGACCCATGAAGTGGCACAGAGTAGGGAGAATTAATACCTCCAAATCGATTGAAGTAGAGGAGACCACATAGGGGAGAGCTCGCTGCTTGTGCCACATCACCCCAACCAGCTCGCTGGTTGTGTGCACAAAGGAGATCATGTGGGAGAAGGGGTTAGGGCAGGATTAGGAAGGAGAGGAGGTTGTCCCATCTTGTCCTGACAACAGGGTCACCTTCGAGCTTGCTCATCATCCACGCATGCGAGGAGGCAAGGCAAGGGAGATGGCCAGTGTGCCACCATTAGACGAGAGAGTAGAGACCACTGGAACTCCACAGCCTCCATCGCGAAGTCCACTGAGATGCCGACGCGTCCACTAACACACGTCGATGGGGACTTAGAAATATTTCATAGGCACTTAGCAATACTCTCAATGATAAAATAAAAATACCACAATACTACTAGTAGCTAAAACAAAGTCTTAACCCAGTGGTAAGACTCCCTCATCATGTAGGGGAGGTCATAGGTTCAAACTATGCCAACCTCAATTAGCCAAAGTATTTTTGCTTCACCCTCTCCCACTAAAAAGTGACACACACAAGGCTAAGTGGGCCCACAGCAATAGGTGGTCCACCATGCCCATCACCTAAAGGTGGGACCACTATGACACGTGGACCGGTTTGCCCTCACTGATAGGTAGGCTCCAAGACACATGGACAAACACGTGGACATAGTGTGGACCAACATGCCGGTTATAGACACATATGTTGTATGAGACCCACAATGCACATGGAAAAGTCGGGCCTAAGACACATTTGTCTAGGACCTATTGTTCATTCACTAGGACGTAGAGCTTGAGAAAAGTTCACCGGTCATATAGAACAATGTGGGACATTTGGGGACACGTCCATTAGTTGTACGTGGGACGTATAACATCACATAAATTAATCATATTTATTGATGAACACCATGAAAAAAGCATTATGTATCAACGAATTTCTAGTAACCTTTTAACCACCATCTTGTAGGGCATGGGAGGCATATGGACTTAGATAAAAACAGAAGCCAACAATTCCTGCAACCCCGATAATTCAAGGAGCACTTTGGGAATACTGCTTCTGGCTGTGCAGATAAGGGCTGGAAAAGAAAACCAATAGATCTACACATGCTTGCCACCTCAATCAGCATAGAGCCTCCACGATCGGAACTTCTCACCAAGTCACCATGGTACGAAGAGGCGCCTTGTAGTTGTACTCCTCGATCATCAGTGATGTACTGATCACTACAACTGTACGTACAATTCGAAACTAGCAAGGTGCGAGAGTAGAGAATAGCTAGGGAGGGTGAGGCGAGACAAAATGAGAATGAGGGTGAGGCAGCAGAGAGATCTGAAATTTTGTGGTAACTTCGGGGGTTTTGATGGGGACTTTTCAGACCCACTTTTATCTTCACGATAAAACCTAGTTATAGCACACACATAGTGCCAAATTCATGAAATGCAACAAAATTAATTATCACCTCTATTACAGTCAATTATGGTAAATTTTGGTAAATTTAACTATTTTGTACTCTTCTGTTTTAAATTATAAGATGTTTTATTTTTTAAAAAAGTCAAACTTCTTTAAATTTAAATAAATTTGTAGAAAAATGTAGCAATATTTTCATCTTTAAAAAATATACTATTAAAATATATTAAACGTTATTTTTAATGAAACTAATTTGGTATTATATATATTGATATATTTTCCTAAAATTTGATCAAATTTAAAAAAATTTAACTGTAAAAAAGATCAAAACATCTTTTATATGAAATAGGAGAGAGTAGACAATAATATTATTCTAACAATATAAACAATTGGAAAATACATGGTATGGTAGTAGGATAACATACTTTAACCTTAATTTTATATGTAAAAGTTTAACGATTATAAATGTTTTCCTGTACAACAACTTCAAAAAGACAAGCATGTCAAACCAACCACCGAGCCTTAAAACCACGTAGCATAAAATTTTCTTCGGACAAAACGGCCTTCTTAACAGGTCAGTTAAGGAGCAAGGTGGTGGCATGCTGGAGCAGTAGTACAGGCGAACAAGCAGGAGGCCAACCACCAGGAGAATAGGTTAGTTTAGGCCAGTTTGTTTTCCTACCAACAATCAAAATTTAGCATAGTGCCAACAAGCCAAACGAGTTATTAATTTTCTAAGACTTGCTTGTTAAGAAATAATAAATGCCAATAGTCAAAGGAAAAAGCACATATCACCTTCTCAACTACTGCATTTGTTCTAGACAACCTAATTTTTAAATACGTACCCCTCTCCTTTTATTTAAAACATAGATAGATAGTTCTATGACCAGTCAGAAAAAGAAAACATAGGTCTCACTCTTGTTCTCTCATACTCTCCTCCCAGAGCCAACCAACGTCTAGTTAGCTGACGAGCTCACTCAACTTGTGCCTCGCTTCTATCTCACTATTTCAGCCTTGGGCTTTGTTGTCAACTGCTGCTGCCACTAGCCTCGATCGTTTGCAACTGCCTCAAGCTTTCCCACCACTTTCTAAAGATCAAGGAGGATAGGAATGGCGGTGGGGCTTGAGGGAGCAGGAGAGCCCGATTATTTGACTAAATTTGGTGTGACAAGATCCACTTATGGCTGTTGGACAGCTGGATCAGATAGTGGTAATATGCAGGAGTGGAAATTCATTTTTTGGATTTGTTCGTCTTAGTTTTTTCACAAAATCAGGTTTTTAATAGTATAAACAAGAAATACATTTTAAAAGAAACCAAACCAAAAGAATTGGCTTTTATGTTCTAAAGTAGGATGATGTTGGTGGCGTCGTCTCCCCTACCAACTAGAGCTATCACTCGCTCCACCACTTGATACGCTAGATGTAAAGTTTCAAACTGCGGTGACTCAACTGGTGGGGGCTAAAAGGTAGGATGACAGACCTTGGGCCAAAATATGATTGAGGAAGTGGGCTTAGGTTGGTTGAGATGAATTTTTTGGTGGCTGGAAGCTAAAACCAAAGGCGCCAAACACCAAACAACGTAAAAACGAAACTCAATGAAGAACCGGAGGCCAAAAAACGATAGTTCGGTTTGGTTTTATCTTCGTTTTTTGCGGGTTATTTATGCCCACCCCGATGGTATCTGGCTCTCTGCCTGTGAATATCGAAAACTGCAAAAAGACCAAAACTGAACAAGCACAAAATAAAAACAAAGACAAAAAAAACCAGCACTTGGCTCAGTTCGTTTTTCGGTTTGTTGACTGCACAACTTAATTAAACTACCACACCTGAAATTACTTGCTGGAAAATTTGAAGTTGAATACGTGTGGACAGTTTGGCAAAATGAGGTTGAATACGTGTTATAAATTCCAGATTTATTGCTTGCTATTGCTACTGGTGGATCAATTCATACAAGAGATATGCTGTACAAAGGCATGAAAATGTAACTGTGGCCTTGGTTAGAAATACTCTACGTCTGTTTTTTCTATAACTTCCGTACTACATGTTGGCAGACGATATAGGTCTCCAACAGAAAACATCACTTCATTCACAACAATTAATACTGTAGGAGGTGCATATAGTCCAACTAATAGGCCTTTCTTTATGCTGGAGATACTAAGCATTAGATGCTCAGTATACTGGATGTTAAATCCATTGGAAATCATGGTGGGCAACAGTTCTTAACTCATGATAGTTTCGGAATATAGTTTTATGATTGTACACACCTTTCGGAATATAGTTTCATGATGAAAGTATAGGTAACGAATAAAATGTGTCTGTGTGTGTGTGTTGCAGTTTGTATAGTACAGGTTTAGCTTATAAAAGACAAATGAAATGTAAGTTCGAAGGATAGAAGAGCCTCTCACGCGGTGTGAGTTTCTTCAAGTAGTAGTACAATCTTATCCATCTCAAGGGAAAAGAACAAGTTTATCGTCCATGTTATAGCTTTGGAGGGCATGATCTATGTAGTGATCAATTTCCCTTTTCAACACATTTCTGACAACTACACTTAGGGCGTGGGAAGCATATGGGATTTACATACAGTCACTCGAAGAAAAAGAAGGGGACATTATCGATAGCTCGTTGACTGCAAAACGGGTGGTGGTGATGGGTTGTTCAGAACACAACTAGAACAAGGATTCCTTACAGCTCCAAGCATCGGCAATGAGTCAGCATGTTATCGTGCTTCCAGCTTTTCTCCAGTGTATTCTTTGGTGTGACAAATTTGAGCTGCAATAGAGCTGAGATGTCCAACTTCCACCACATAAGCTAGTTCTTCATGGTCGTTACGTCCTACTGGTTAATCGCTTGCTGCAAGAGATATGTTGCAGACTTGCAGATGCAGAGAAGACTGCAACGTGAGCAGCAGCTACAATGTTGCTGAGAAACTGTGTGGTGCACCTCCTTTTTTTAAAAAAAAAAGTAGTTGCATCGGTCGACTCTGAGAGCTAGAAAAACAAAATTTGAGCATGCATAACCATATGTCAAAACTAGTATTTTTTCTGAATTAGAATCTCGACTTAATAATATACTCATTCCTTTATAAATATATAAGTGCTTCTAGTTTCTCAGCAAGATTAAGGATAGTCATCGTCATGTTTAAAATTTAAAATTTAAATTATTTAGATTATCTTTCTAAGCAGCTGATTGGTTAAAAAAAACTAAATTTCTGTGCATTAAAATTATTTGTCTTAAAAATACTTATATTGTATATAAAATATAAATCCTAAAAAAACTTATATTTATAAATGGGTGCTTATATTTGTGAATGAGGGAGTAGTACATTATTACTTTGTTTTTCAATAGCAATATATTTAACTACAGGATCTGAGGACTCCGAGATTATCGGATCGAGCGATCAGGCGATCCTCTTGCGTCCACGATCCACTCCCTCGCCGCTGGCGGGGTGCCCTCTTTGCAGCGACGACGGCGGCTGCAGCTACTCCACCTCTCCAAGTCGCTCGCCTGTTCTCCTTCCACTGCCCAAGAGGCCTGTATCGAGACTGTCCACAAGCCGTGCGTGCAGGCGCTTGGCGCGGACCAAGGCAGCAGTGGGCACGGCTAGGGGGAGCGCTCGGTCACGTCGGACGCTGCTTCCGCCGGCGATCACGCTGGATCCATGTCTTCCGTGAATGGATCTGATGGTGGTTGCTGTATCCGGATGATGCAGGAGAAGGGCCAGAACAGCGTCAATGACATCAGTGGATGGGGTGTCATGGAAGGTGTGAATACAAATGGGGATTAGGGTTAGGGTTACATCCAGCCCAATTAGCATCAGTATAAACTGTAAGATCGGTCGGCGAAGTACAGTGGAGATGAAGACCAAGCTCTAGAGTGCCCTATAAGTACCACAAGATCTGCTTTATGGTGATAGGATGAGGATCTCTCAGGTCGTGCATATATACGTAAATCTATTGACGGCATATGGAATGTTCAGACGGGTAAAAGTAAGATACTGTAGGACACATATAATGCTCTTATAGTGAGTAGGATCAGGTACTGAAGCCCTAGCAGCGGACAATTTGGAGCGAGTGTCCATGGGAGTATTGCGGGGCTTGCAATCTCGCATACCAGCACGGTCTAGATGTTTGGTATATATTATCGTTGTGAGAGGAAAAGACCATTATCCCGACAGTCAACAATGATGCCTAGGAAGTGATGAAGTGGACCTATATATGTCATAGAAAACTCCTACGTGAGAGCCAATATAACATGATGAAGGAACTGCACGGATGAGGCCATGAGGACGATGTCATCAACGTAAAGGAGCAAGAAAGCCATATTAGTACCGCGGTAGTGAATGAATAGTGAGATATTGGACTTATCTTTAACAAATCCAAGGGATGTGATATGAGAAGCAAAGCGATTGTATCAAGCTCGCGGGGCCTGCTTTAGTCTATATAGAGAGCGGTTTAGGTGGCAGACATAATTGAGTCATAAGGAGTTAACAAACCCTGATGGTTGGACGCAGTACACTGTCTTTATCAATGTGCCGTGTAAGAATGCATTCTTGACGTCAAGTTGATGAATAGGCCAAGAGCGTGAGAGAACCAAACTAAGTACCACGCGAATGGTGGTGGGCTTCACTACCGGACTGAAAGTCTCATCATAGTTGAGGCTGAGACGCTGGGTGAAACCCCGTAGGATCCATCATGCTTTGTAGAGAGAAAGAGAGCTATCTACAGAAACTTGTGGCGAAAGATCCATTTCCCAGTGACCACATTAATGCTAGGAGGGTGGAGTACCAGTGCCCAAGTATCATTTGTCTAGATAGCATGAAACTATGACTGCATAGCAATGTGCCAATTCAGATCAAACAAGGCCGATCTAAAAGACATCAGGATTGAAGAAAGAGCCGCCGTGTTAAGGTTGAGGCAGTCAACTGGCTGAATAAATCCGGATTTTGCTTGAGTGCACATGCCATACATGTTGGTGATGGGCACGATTGTCTGTGGGATTATGGTAGTAGTACGTCCAGTGGCATGTTTGGTGCTGCTAGAAGTAACATGGAACGAGGTGTCCACAGGAGTCACGGTGAAAGGCCTGACTATGTCACTGGCAACAACCTGGGACGTGGTGTCCACAATGGTAGTGACATGAGGCCAAGGTAAAGGGGTCGACCTGACCAGTGGAGGTGTACTTGTAGACATAGCACGAGGCCCGGTGGGCAAAGTAGAACAATCATCATCACCCAACAAATCTAGAGTGGTGGGATCTAGGGGAGATGTAGACATCTCGGAAAAGAGAAAGGACTTGTCGAACATGACATGTTGCGAGACGATGATTCTGTTGGAATGAAGATCGAGGCATCTATACCCCTTGTGATGCATAAGGAGGAGCAAGGAGAGAGTTTGTGTGGAGTTATGGAGGATAGATTCAGGTAACAGGCACAGCCAAACACGCGGAGATGTGCGTAGGATGGGTGTGTGTGATGAAGAGCGTAGAATGGAGTAAGGCCATCGAGAGTCATAGTGGGATGAAGGTTAAGGAGGCATGTAGCTTTATGGAGAGAATCAGCCCAATAAATGAGGGGAAGACTGGCCTGAAAGAAGAGAGAGTGCACGATGTTGTTGATAGTTTGAAGAGCGTGCTCAGCTCGATCGTTTTGTTGGAAGGTGTATGAACATGACATACAGAGAATAACACCGTTTGTGAGAAAGAACGTACGGGCCGAAGAGTGGTCGAATTCGTCGCCATTGTCACATTGGACTTGCTTGATGGAGGCGCCGAACTAGGTGTGCTCATATGAGAAAATGTTGGATAGAGCACCAAAGGTATCAGACTTGACGCGAAGAGGGAAAGTCCACGTGTAGTGAGTGTAGTCATCAAGAATGACAAGATAGTACTTATAACCTAATACGCTAACAATAGGGGATGACCAGAGATCATAGTGTATAAGATCGAAGGGGTGAAATGCACGAGTGGTGGACCTGTTGAAAGGGAGGCGTACATGGTGACCCAACTAGCAAGCATGACATATATGGTCGAAAATGCATTTATTACAAGAAATAGATTTAGAGTTGATAAGTTTTCATATAGCTATAGGATCAAGATGACCAAGACGACGATGCCAGATAGTGGTGGAGCAGGCAGTGGCAGTGAGGCCAGGAGAGTTGACAGTAGAAAAAGAATGGGTAGAGGTCACCCGTGCTATTTGCACCTAGCGATGATGCTCTAAGTTTACAGGCCCTTCACAGAGAGGCCAAATGGGTCAAACTTGATAGGGCAATTGTTATTAGCGGTGAAACGACAAACTAAAATTAATTTTTTGATAATATTAGATGCAACTAAAACATTAAAGAGATTAAGAGGTCGTTGTGGCGTGGAAATGATGGATGACCCGATGGAGGTTACAAGGAGTAAGGCTTGATTGCCAATAACAATCAATGATGGATTGAATGAAGGAGGTTGGAAGGAAGTGAGTATACTAGTGGTGTGGACCATATGGGAGCCGGCCCCGAAGTCAGCGTACCACTCGATCAAGGCCGACGGAATCAAAAATAGAGTGTTGAAGTTGTTGATTAGGGATGTTTGATCCTAGGAAGGGCCTGCCATCGAGGACGAGGAGTCTGACAACGACACAGGCGAAGCAGGTGATACAGCAGTGAAAGCAGACGGGACGACAACAAAACCAAGTGGTGAAGATGACAGCCCTCCGTAGGTGAACCCTAGTAGCAAGGCGAGCATGCCCCTGCACATAGACCGTGGTGGTGAGGTAGGCACACCCCCGTAGGCAAACCTCGGGGGAGTGCCGGAACAAGACGGCGCGACATAGTAGAGTGGGTACACCGAGGCAGTGAGGGTAGTTGGCGGCTCAAACAACAAGAGTGGGTGGCACGGTGTCAACCTCGCTATGCGGCTAGGGCCATAAAGATGTGGCCACAGCTACACAGTCCCCATCCAAGGATTGAGGAAGGGGGCAACTGGGGGACGACCACCATGGCGTGGGCCGAAACTGAAGGTGCCAACGCTCAGGGAGGCAAATTTGTTGCCATGACCATAGCGACAGTTAGTAGGACATGGATTAGGGTTGTAGCCCTCATGGTCGCCTTGTCTGGAGCCACCACCAGCGGATTCGCCTGGAGGACACTTTTGGTGCGTGGCGATGAAGGTGGGTAGTGGAGCATCCTGAATGGCATCGTCGAT
Organism: Oryza coarctata; assembly: GCA_030770085.1. Taxonomy (NCBI): domain Eukaryota; kingdom Viridiplantae; phylum Streptophyta; class Magnoliopsida; order Poales; family Poaceae; genus Oryza; species Oryza coarctata. The sequence goes on along the minus strand of CM061476.1, from coordinate 8,324,269 downwards.
GTTGATTTCTTTGAGAAGGATAGGGTACGCGCTTCGTCAAAGGTGGGAAATGGTCGTTTCATCTTTAGGTTGGAAACCATGTGGCGAAACTTGCCATTGAGTCCTCTGAGGAGGGTCAGCACAAGAGTGCGATCACCGATTAGATCCCCAAACTCATAGAGAGCACTGGCCATCGTCTTGAGACGGTAGAATAAGTTGGTGATGGAAGTCTTCCCTTGTTTGATGGTGCAGAACTCGGTGGAGAGAGGAAGCGCGCATGATTCACACTAGCCGAGGAACTCCAACTTGAGAACGGACCATGCAATGCGAGCAGTTGGGTTATGGAGCATTATCGTTTGCTAGAGGTCGGCAGCGATGGTGCAGTAGATCCAAGTCAAGATGGTATAGTCCATTTGAACCCATGCCCAGCGATCGGAGTTGTCAACTTTAGAAAGGATATGGTCGGTTAGGTCATACTTGCCTAGGACGACGAGGAAGAGGGTTCGCCACCGGGTGTAGTTGTTGGCGGTGCGATCTAGTGTCTTGGGGACAAAGTTCTTGATGTTGAGGATGGAAAGGGCTTGAGCATGCATAGCCGCATGCTTGGCCCCATGTGCGGCGAGGGCGATTTTGTGGTCCTCAGCAGCCTTCTAATAGGAGGCGTCGGCCTCGAGCTCAGCGACCTCATGTAGTAAACGAAGTTGCTCCGCAGGTGTATCGGGAGCCATGTATTTGAGCACACTCTCAGCGGCAGCGGCAACGTAAGGTCGGTGGCGAGAGTGTGGGTTAGTGATGAAGCTTGGAGAGATCTCAGTGGCAATAGTGGCATCAGGGTAGAGGTGTGAGCGAATGGCAAGCTCGAACGGCGCCAAGCCTGGGTGAGCAGAAAACGACGGAGAGACCGAGCGGCGAGTGGATCGAATCAAATGAATCACCACCGCAGCTCTGATACCATGTGAATTTAAATGGGGATTAGGGTTAGGATTACAACCGTGCGCATGGATACTCTAAGTACATATACCTTAGGCCGAGCAAGTCGAGTAGACCGAGTGGGTCGAATGGGCCTAATCTAACATGGGTTGAATGGGCTAATCTAACAGAACGAAGACGATGCCCATGCAGGCTCGCTCTCATACCTATGCTGGCTAAGATGGAGGTGTGCATACGGTGCTGAAGCTAGATCTAAGACCGCCTCTCAGGCGATGGTGAGAGGTTACGACTATTGTGCTTTTGGCGCAGCTAGCTACACCTTGCGGCAAGATGGATCGATAGTAGCCGACAGCAAAGTGGCTATGACTGTGGTGTTGATGCTGTGATACTATTTCCTTCCACCTCAGGATCTAACCACCGATGACTAGGTTCACTTCTCGCCCTTCTAGTTAGGGCTTTTATTTCAACCTATAATCATCTTGGCTTTGATTATCAATATCGTTTACCTTGACAACTTAGCATCTCTTTAGTTGAGCCTCATGGATGGTGGATGTGTGCCTGTTGCCTTTGCATCATAATTATTGTTGGGTAGCATATCTGAATATGGTTGAAGCTATGGTGTGTTATGGCCAATTGTAATTGGACTAAGAATAAAAGGGGTGAAGGGGTGAAGGTTTATAGCTTATAATAAGGACAGTAATACTATGGTTTTGATCAGAAAGTGCTTTTGGAGTACCGGTTCTTTGACACTAAGATTAAATCACTGGGTCTAGATTTAACTGGTTATAACTAGTGATAGTGTTTTATTTTGTCGAAGGCATTGTCTAGAGTCTGAAGTTTTTCTCTCTAGCATGAAATCTTATGATATAATCGCAGCGCAATGTCATTCTCTTTTTAAGACGTTGTATTAGGAGGGTTTTTATTATCTAAGTGTTGATATGGTGGAGTTTATGGATGAAGAACAATTATAGTTGTAGTTTGCTATAGTGCAATATTATTAGTTGTTATGTCATTTTTTTAATAATTATAGGTTATATATATTAGCTATATGAAGATAAATACATCATCTTGATATAATTATTTAAGATTACTAAAACTTTCTTTATCTTAAAAATATATATTTAACCACTCAGTCCCATTGTTCATTTAAAAAAATTATCGGCAGGATTTCAAAGTACATGTCGCAACTTGCAAAGTCTGGTGCACGTGTCGCAAAGTACGTGGAATTAAGACACATTTTCAGAAGTAGGACTTAAGAACACAATAACAAGAGATACACATGACCCATTATTCAAGCACAGGGAACACACTAGGCATTCCTGCCTACGAAGTATACTCGTAATCTAATGTTGATGTCAAATTGTTCTGAGAGATTGTATTATCAACAGCCAGTAAGTTGAAGATCTAATGATAAATATTATAAAAATAAATTTTATATATATTAAAATATTATAAAAATAATATGAAGATGATAATTAATCTTTATAGATGATGATAGATCATGTTATATACTTATATAAACTTTAAAATATAATAATTATTGGTGGATAATACGGTAAACGTCTTGAGCTTTATTAATAATAGTAGCAACTTTATGGTACAGTAGGAACCAATGATTTATGGACATGTAAGTCTCAGCATGAGACCACATATAGAGATAGAGATAAGTTGACATTTGAGAGTCATTCATGAATACGATCTCAATATTTGAATTAAAACAAACTGTAATTAGAGTATGGATATATATGAAGACTTTTTTAAAAAATCTGTATAATATAACAATGAATTGATATAGGTCATGGTTCAATTATTGCTTCAAACCAATGCTATAACAATAATAATAAAATCTTTTAGTGGTAAGTTATGGTAGTTTAGAGTTAAAATGCAACAAAAATCTTAAATCACGGTTTAAGTAATATTTCTATTTAAATAAAGTTATTTGGTATATCATAATTCTGTAAGTCTTTTTTATTGTCTCTCCATATTAATTTTTATCTTTCTCTATCTCTTTTTATATTATAATCTTGATTTAGTATTCATAATATATTAGTGCTTCTAGGGTCTCCTTTGTATATATGGCCAAATCAGCTTAAACAATATTAGTTAGTTTTTATTCAATTGTTGATGCCCCTAATCGATCACTTATATGCTCGTTTCGGACTCAATTCATTCTTGTATGACCACAAATCCAATGTAACATATATATTTCTGTAAAACTCAATTGTTAACATGTTATCTTTTTTAAGCCAACATTCTATCAGATCTAATCATCGCTTTATAAAAACTACATTTTAACTTGTGTGGTATCCTCTTATCATAGAGGATGTTATATGCTTAACGTCACTTCATCAAATCCGTTTTGATTCTATGGCTAATATCTGTATCAATATCTTTATCTATCTATAGCATCAATCTCATATATTGAAATGTATTTTTAGGTACTACTTGATCTCCTAAATTCACATCTTCCTCCTCATATGAAATAGTGCTAAAGTCACATCTTAAGTATTCATTCAGCTTACTCTAAAATATTTGGACTCAAAAGTCTATTGTCACAATTTTAGTTTTCTATTTACTCTGCTCAGTTCTCATCAACCAACACTATATTATTATCTGCAAAGAGTAAACACCAAGTGATATCTCCTTATATGTTCTTATAACCTCATTTATTACTAAGGTAAAAAAGTACAGACTCAAGACTGATCTTTGATATAGTCCTATTTTAATTAGAAAGTAACATGTGTTATCATCATTTGTTTAAACACTAATTATAGTATTATTGTATATATTCTTGATGAAAGAGACATACTTTATTAAGATTTTATGTTTATCCAACACCCACCACATGACATTTCTTGCTACCTTGTCATAAGTCTTTTCATGTCAATAAAAACTATATATATGTCGTCCTTCTCCTCTATAAACTACTTAATATCTTGTCTTATTAAGAAAATTACTTCTATAGTTAACATTCTAGGCATGAAACAAAATTGGTTAATAGAGATCTACGTTGTCCTCTTAAACAGTGCTCGATAACTCTCTCCTATAGTTTCATAGTGTAGCTCATCAACTTAATTCTCTGATAATTAGTACAACTTTGAATATCTCATTTATTCTTATAGATTGGTACCAATATACTTCTCCACTCCTCAGGCATTGTGTTCGATTGAAAAATATTATTGAATAACTTAGTCATACTATAGCTATATTCCAAGATATCTTCACATCTTGATTGAAATATTATTAGGCCCTATCACTTTACCCCTTTCATCCTTTTCAAGCCTTCTCTAACACTCTTGAATCCTCCGCATAAAACTACTATTGGTGTCAGCTAACGGGGCGTCTAACTGAACGTTGAGGGGCATATGCACTAATTATATTTAAGATTATATCAGTAATGATAAGTTTAGCGATCCTATTCCATTGTCTTCTCACCTTTACCACACTATCTTTGAAGCTCTTATCAATCAGAATTTCTACTCTATTTATATTTTAAGTTATGCATGTGTACCAAAACTTGAAGCCGATACTATCCATCTTTATCACCTTCTTGACTATTCCATTTAGTCTATAGAACACATATATTTACACACCACCTAACCACTGTCTTACTAACTCTCTTCACTTATCCGTAAGAGATTTTATAGTTATCTAAATAGATTGTAGTTGGTTCAACTTGTTTTTTTGCCTTACGCACCGCACCTACTGAATCAGGTGTGAAGACTCTTGCTTATTTTTCACTATACCCGGACATCAATGTGGCGTGCCAATAAGGATTAATGATCCAATTCTTACTCATTTGACACCATACCTAAATCACGACATAGCGCGTCACAAAAGTGATGATCCAACTCTTATCCATTTAACATCATACCCAAGTTCCGTTATAACATATCACTAAGAGATACGTCCCAACAAAAAAGATTATTTTCATAAGAGTAAACTTAGTTGCTTGCCAAGTCTAACCTATCGCTTCTTCTTTATTAGAGCTTAAAGATATTTTAACACAGATGGAGCTTCACAACAATCCTCCATCTGAAGTATTTAAGCTCTCAAGAAAACGTGCTGCAATTCAGTTTGCAAAATATAATAGGTGCCCGGTTTAGATGCCCGAATCAGAACTTTTGGTAGCTCTAGGAACATATGTTGCAACGCAGCATCGGAATATCTAATATGCTATGAATACCTCAGGAATTCCACATTCCTATGTCGTTTATGTACTATACCGGGTTTCATGTCCAACTGTAAGCTTATTCTAATCTGCACTCGACATACAATGGGTGTGCATGCGTTGATGGAATTTAGTAGCGTAAAAAAGATCTGTTCTGTTATATTGCACAATGATCTGTTCACATGCCACTACAGTTTTGTTCTGTTATATTGCACAATGATCTGTTCATCTATATGGCTGAACCAAACCTATCTCCCTTCACATGCCACTACAGTTTTGTTCTAGCTTAGAAGAAAAATGGATATTACACAACGAAACATGACATAAGAAAACAGAGGTGCTTGCATATTACCCTGAAAGATCTCATTATACATGCTCAGCGGAAAATGTTTCCAAAGAGTCTGAACTAAGAAGCCTTTCGCTTCATCATTAGTCTCAGCTTGTATACGCCATTGCTAAATAAGTATTAGAAGCAACTGTTAGTCGTTATGTAACATTTTCTTCTCAATGTAAGTTGATGAACAGAAGATATTCTTACCTCTTCAAGACTATCAATCTCTATTATTTGCTGCATTTGTTCTGATATCCGTTCCTGGAATCAGGACACTGATTATTAGTAATCGTACTTCATCCACATGATGAATAAATAGGATATCTAAACAACTTGAACTTACTGCACTGCTTGCTGCTTCAGCAACAATAACATCTGAGTCCATCTCGACTTCAATTTCAATCATAGAACACAACTGCAGTAGCATATTCAACATTTCACTATTTAACTATATTGAATGGAATTGTATATATCATATATAAAGTTTGCTCTATTACTTTTGCATAACTTTCCATCAGCTCAATCTTTGCCAGGAGAGTACTTTCCAAGCTTTCGCATACCCTCTTCACTCTACCTCGACGAGCACTGGAAATAAATTTGATCAACACCTAATTCTTTTCAAAAGGAAAAAAATTGTAGTAGAAAAAGTTCTAACAAACAACTGTGTTATATACTTGTATCTGTAAATACATAAAATTAAACTAGAATAATAAAATAACCTGTTGGAACTTGGAACTTTATGAAATTACCGAAATGATGGTTCGCCTACTGCTAATATCTTGTTCTCTAACTGAGACATTCGTGCAAGCATCCACACCTTTGAAAATAAATTTAGAAGTTCAGGACTTCATGTTTTTGAGGACTTTACTTTTAGCAGAAAATAAACTTTAAGCAGAAAAATTTAAACCTCCTTTTCAGCAAGTTGTTTCAGATCCTTTAGACGAGTCTGAAGCATATCATACTGAGATAAAAGTTGCTGCCGTACAGCAATTATATCTACTGTCTTTTGTGGAAGATGAAAATAACATCAGATTTAGGTGAGAATATAATGTACAATGTAGTTCTACTAAAAACTACTACTAATGCAGTCACAAAATCATGTCAGCCTAGAATGCATGTGGTATAATTTTGTCCAAAGATAATAAGATATTGTCTAAAATATGTATATTTCGATATATGTAAAACTCAAAAAAAGCATGTGATGAAAAGCACTTTCATAACTTGTATAAAAATGTATAATGATAAAATTTTCTGGTCTAAGCGCATCTTGTTGGCTTTGCAAAGTTGAAAATGACATGTCCTTTTTACTAAAGAAGTATAAGGCACTAGGTTTCTCTAAAAAACCACTGATACAAAAAATATTTTTAAAGTTATACTCCCTTGTATCCAAAATACCATAAGACATTTTAGACTTCTGAACTCTTACCAAAAATAACTTCGAGGAACTTGCTTTGCCATTGCTTCATAATTACTATTTACTCTCATCTTTTCCATTGAGAATATGATTGAGGGGAAACAAGTAAATTAGATATTCTAGCCTAGTAATGCTAACCTGTAATGGCATACCACTGATCTAAGGCAGAGCAGGCTATAGACAGTTGTTAGCATGATCTATTGTTGGTACAAGACTCCAGAACCATTCGTTGGTATTACATGACACTATCAGCATTCTATCTAGCTGCCCATATTTTTTCAAATTTCCTCCAGTCAAGAATATTAATCCTTGATGCTTTCTGCACATTAAAGTTCACTTACCTTTTTAATCTCTGGCAGGATCACTTGATTTAGTGTTGTTCCAACACCAGCTGATGCAAAAGCAGTTGCTATAATAAGTCTAGGGAGAGTAGGGTCAACGAATGCAGAAGTAGCATCTCCAGAAGCAAGCAAAGCAAGAGCACCGACCAACAAATATGGGTTAAAGACAAATGGTCCCTCATTCTTTGATGGAGCTCTTAGCAATCTTGAGACTTGTTTGTTGATGTGATTAGTGAGAGACATGGGTTCTCCTGGTCCAAACTCTTGTGAGCGTGCAGAAATCTTAAGGGGACCAATTTCACGATAGACGTTTGATGGGGCAGCCAAGGAAATGGTCACTCTTTCTCCTTCTTGAGCAGGCAGTTCTACAGTCTTCATAGCAAATCTATGGGTGCGAGCTGTTCCTGAAGGTGTGCAAATCTGAAAAATAAATCACCCAAGCATGATCCGAAATTGAAGTTAATGATCTCACAGTTTACATGAATATGGCTTATGTTCTTAACAGCACTCTCAAGAGATTATAAAAAACTGTGTGATATCATAAAAAATAGATTGAGCTGAATTTTATGGTGGAATGTTTTTGTTGGAGCACTCCACAACAAGATTTGGACAGCCAATCCCTGGCCCAACTATCTTAAGGGGGGGCGCGAATCCTCTGACTTCACCACCACCGTTCGCCACAATCGATGGTGGACGTTTCCTGCATGCTGCTTCCGCCTATTTGCTTGCTGATTCTATGTGAGGATTAATGAATGTAAACGGTACATGAGATTAGTTCATTAACTGAAAATTGACCTGCCACTCTCTGTGCTAAGTTATTTATCATTTTGGTGATAAAAATAGTAAAGGTTGTACTATAATTTCTTATTATATGAAATACTAGACACATGCTGACACTAGTATGTCCTTTCATACATGCTTAAGCGGTTGAGGCAAATTACAATCTCACTAAATCATTGTAGAGAATATAATGCAATTGTGTGTAAATTTGTGTACAATGGTCAGGTTAAAAGTTAAAATAATGAAAGTACCGATATTCACACACAACCTTCAAATTAATTAAATAACCCCCTTGTTAAATTAATGAGAACAAAAAAACTTATCAAATTAATGACAACATAAAAAACCTTGTCAAATTAATGACATCCAAAAAATACACGGACATCAGACAAATACGTGGAGCACTGCACAATAATAGAAATTTAAGCAGATCAGTGTGTAAAAACAAAAGTGTTCCCTCTTTCCATTAGGTGATCCATCATTCGGCGATCGCCTTTAGGTGGCTGCATTTCATATCCTTAATCTTGATTCTATAGGTAGAGTAAGCTCTATATATATTACACTCTTGTTATTCAGTTGAATATAAGTAATATTAACGCTATTATGGTATCAGAGCATCACCACAATCCTCAATCCTGTGACAACTCGCTTCTGCTAAACCTCACCTGCCTGCACTGACGCCATGCCAACTAGTGACCCTCCGCCCGCTCCTACCGCTGTTGATGCCAAGCAACGTGCCAAGGACGTGGCCGCACAGGAGAAAGCCCGCCATGACCTGGTTGACGCCACCGATGAGGCTGACAAGGTCTCCGCCGCTGCTTAGGATCACGGCTGCACTGTCTAGGACGTTCTCGTGAAGGAATGTTGGGTCGTTGTCGATCACGAGCATGCAGGAGCCACTTCTCGCAATGCTACTTCCCACCTGGCGAAGGAGGCGCCGATGATGACACCAACACCACCGACAACCTCGACGTCCATGACTACGTGGCCACCACCATCGCCAATCTCCACATGTAGGCGGTAAGTGTCCAACACATCCATTCCCTCATGCCCGTGATTCTAGAACCCTTCTCCTCCTACTACAACCGTTGGCACAACCTCGTCCTCCTCACCCTCAAGCAGTACGCCCTTGCCAACTATGTCCTCTCCAACGCTACCTTCCCCATCGAGCTATCCTAGCGGCACATGGATACCGTTGTTCTATCGTGGGTGCTGGGCACGCTCTCCCCCGAGCTAAGGAGTCCACCCGCACTTGCAACGGCATAGCATGCCATGTCTGGATCACCATCGAGGCACAATTCCTCGACAACTATGGAGCTCACGCCCTTTGCCTTGACGCTGAATTTCGTGTCTTCATGCAGGGTGATCTCTCGATCGACGACTACTATCGCAAGATGAAGGAGATGGTTGACACTCTCGACGACCTCGGTGAGGTCATCCGTGACTGCACCCTCATCCTCAATGTGTTGAAGGCCCACTTCAAGCACTCCAAGCCATTCCCTCCTTCGATGAGGTCCACAATGACCTTATCCTTAGGAGATTGATTCCAGCGTGCCAACACCACCTTTGGCGATTCCCCTTGTCGCTGCTCCAGCGTGACCTTCCGGCGGCTCTGCTCTTCCCGGCATCCCCTCCATTGGTAGCCCGACAGCACCCCATGGTGGATCTTCCTACTCCATGGCGCCCTTCGAAAGCACCGGTGGCGGTTGTGCCAATAGAGGTCATGGCGCCATCATGGCAATGGTGGTGACGGTAAGGCCACGGCACCATGGCCCTCGATCTACAACCCATGGACCAAGCAAATCACCGTATGGCCCAGTCCACAGCAGCGCGTTGGCTAGGCGCCGCGTTCGCCCGCGGTGGCATCGCCACGTGCTGCGTCCCAGCAAGCCATGATGGCTGCCTTGGCCCATTATGTGCCTCCACCAGGCCACTTCGCCCAACACACCTCTAGGCCATTCCTATCGACACCATTAAGGCAGGCCTAGTAGCAGTTTGGGCTACCTCTATAGCCCACCATAGTGCATGTTGTCTTGGCTCATTAGGCCTCATCGTGGACACCGTGGTCTAGATCTTGGGATCAGCAGTCTCTTGCCAGCAACTTTAGCACCATGACCCTCAATCCTCTTAGTGCAACTGATTGGGTCATGGACTCCGGCGCCTCTAGTCATACAACTCCTCACACTAGTAACATCTCCTTGTTTCGCCCACCACACTTCTCCTCCATTATAGTTGACAATGGATCTACTTTACCTCTCACAGCGTCTAGCTACTCTATTCGACTAGGTCCCTTTTATCTCAATAATATTCTTTTGCCCCTAATATCATTAAAAACCTCATCTTTGTTCATCAATTCGCTATTGATAATAATATTTCTATTAAATTTGACCCATTTGGCCTCTCTATAAAAGTAGGAGGTACCGAGTGCCAGTGTTTTGGTGGGTAGTCGAGCGTATTGCTATTGGAGATGTTCGCATTCTCTATGTCCCGACGACATCCCAGTTTGCTGATATTTTCACAAAAAGCTTCCTACTTCTGTTTTTTTTTGTGAGTTTCACTCTGGTCATAACGTCTGTCCTATGGACGCTTCGCCTATCTTTCCATATTTAGGTGATCCCTAGGTGGCTGTCTTTCTTTATGCGTCTGACCTCCTGGATCTCCTCCTTAATCTTTCTATAAATTAGGTAGAGGAAGATTCTCGATAGAGCTCTATATACAATGTACTCATGTTATGTTATTCAGTTGAATGGCAAACAATATTCGCACTATCAAAAAGTATATTGCTACATACAAGGATCAACTCGTGCAAAAGTAGTAGACATGAGGGAGAAAACTAATCTCATATACTACTTACACTAATTAATCTTCACAAGAATCAGCAATCAAATGGCATTAATGGCCTGGAAGCGGCACACAGGAAACGTCCTGCATCAGATCACTCAGACGGTGGTATGAACCTAAAAGTCACCCCGTGACTTTACTAGGTAAAGTTAGAGGATCTGCATCCCTTAAGGGATAGTGGGAAATGAGAGAAAAATGTTAGTGCTCAAATTTAGAACTAATGGATTGAACAATATTTAGAAAGGACCATATAAGGAATTTCTCAACTGTTTGGCTTGAAGTCAAACGGTTAAAAAAGTTCACTCGCTTAGCCCTTAAAAACATGCGTTAATCGACTAATGAAAGGTGTACCTTATGTACGGGGCAGGGGTCTCAAAACATAGGTTACGGATCAATCCATAGAGGACAAGTCCACATGTGGGGAGTAGGGTTCATGATCTTTCTTGCCTGGTCTGGTTGAGACTTCTTCTTAATGAAAAGTTGTGGGGCGGTCATTGCCCCGCCGATTAAGTTTTTTTGGGGGCGGCGGGGGGAAGTGGGGGGGGGGGCTGAAGTCAAACGGCTAAATTTTCAAAACCAAAATATGAAAGTGTTGACCTCAATTAGCTAGTGTTCAACTTGTTCCCAAAACTTTGGCAAGATATTATACATGCTGCTCATGTGGAGCATCAAGGTTCAAAGCAATATACATGATAACACTTCCATTTGTGGCAGCAACGTTTTCCACAGTTTTTGTGAAAATATTTCACATTTACTTTCAAAAATTCTATGCAAAACAGTTTTGATCCACATGGTGGAGAGACCATGGAGAAGCATCTTCTTAGGTGCCAAAACCAGAAGCATCATACGCTTCAACCTCTGGGAAATTTGGAAACAGCACAATAAAAGGAAGTTTGAAGGAAAGCAGCTGCAATCACAAGGAGTTCCGACCCTAATCACATATGGATACCCTGCTTGATGTCTGCTAGTGCAAGAGTAACCTCTAAGATTGTAATCATGTCCGTGTGTGAAATTCTCTTCTAATGAACAAGCAGTTCTCCTACTTATTCATAGAGGAACATTTTTACCTCAATTTTGAACAGAAAATAGGAACAGTTTTACCTTTTAGTTCTATTATATATTCTAATGTAATGTAAGGCATCTTCATATCTTGATATCCATCAACAGAAAATTGATTTTGTTCAAAAATTTCAAAAGTAAAGATCTTTGAAATAAAAGAAAGACAACAAGATCTATGATGCAGTTTTATGATGTGAAACTACCACAGAGTGCACAGCCTTGTCCAAAGCTGAAATGTCCATGCTGCGTTCGGCAGGAGATAAGTAATATTAGAAACAGTGTCATATATGGTACCATTGAGAAAGTAATAGAGGTATGAAAAAATATCTTCTGCTATAACAATAAAAAAATCAATAAGTTATTTCAGACCATACTCCAGGAATAGAAGAGCCTAAGATGTGCGGCGTGCGGCAGCGTACCAGGGCAACGAGGGCGCCGCGGTCACCACGGCAGGCGCCAGCACAGGGCTCGGATTAGAAAGTGGGTAGATTAAAGGAGAGCCAACCAAAGGAGACCTCTGATTTAGGAGTAATTTGTTATGATCGGTTTAGAAAGTGGCTAGATTAAAAGAGAGCCAACCAAGGGGACTCTGATTTAGGAGTGATTTGTTAGAGTCAATTAAGGCCACGACCTATAAGAGTCGGTGTGATTAGTCATTTAGAATCAAGTAAGAACAATTATCCAATCCTTCCCCTTCTCTAACAACCGGGCGCTGAGGGGTAAAACCTCACCCCAGCAACGAAGCGAGGCTAGAATCTACGTAGCCGAGGTCCGCCTACTCTACCCCTTGACGCCCTTGACAATCTGGTATCAAGGTCTAGGCGATCTAGTTCGGCTTGCGTTCTATCGCCAACTCTAGCTGCCGCACCATCCACAGCCACCGCACCGTTGGCCCCAACCCGCATTGACTCCATGAAAGACAACAACGCCAACAACGCCATCCTGTAGGTGACCTTGGACTACCTGGTCGTGTCCATCAAGACCCTCTAGACATCCGTGGAGGCCAACGCCCAGGCCATCCAGTGCCTGGATGCCCCGCGCGCACCGCCGGGAAGCTCGTCGACCTCCTCCCACTCAAGGACAAGGGAGCATCATCAAGATCGACCACCGCATTTTCAAAAGCCCGACTTCCCATGCTACGATGGCAAGTCAGATCCCCTGATATTTATCAATCGCTGTGAATCTTATTTTCATCAGCAGCGGATCATGGAGGAGGAGAAGGTCTATATGGCGTCATATAACCTCGAGGACGGCGCCCAGCTGTGGACGAGGGTACCCCCTCGTGGCGCCATTTCAAGGAGCTCCTCCACCTGCGCTATGGCCCCCCTCTCTGATCCAATCCACTCGGCGAGCTGGCGGCTTGCCATCGATCCGGTACGGTGAAGGAGTACTAGGACCGGTTCCAGAACCTGCTACCTCGCGTGGGCCACTTGGACGAGGCGCAGCGCGTCTAGATTCATTGTCGGCCTCATTCTACCGCTCAGCCATGATGTGGAGATTCACAACCCCAGTCGCTGGCGGCGGCCATGAGCTCGCTCGCAAGATCGAGTTGCGAAACAGCTATGTCGCATCCATAGCACGCGCTCCCCCACGTGATCGACCACTTCTATCGGCGCCCCCACCACGGCTCGCCTTGCCGGCACCCTCGGCGGACAAGGCGAACAAGGCCACGCTGGCCACGATCACAGTGGAGGACCGGCCGGTTGGTCGACTAACTCAGGCGGAGCAGGAGGAGCATTGTCGTCTCAACCTCTGCTACAACTGCGATGAAAAGTTCGGCCGCGGGCACAATCGTGTCTACAAGCGGTTGTTCCTCCTCGATAGCGTAATTGGGGATGACACCGACGACAGGGCTACAGCCGACGAGGCAGCCGCCGAGGAGGAGACCCCGCACTTCTCCCTCAACGCGATCGCTAGGGTTTCCTTCAGCGACACCATGCAGCTCCGGGTGGGCGTGGACGCCGCGGTCTTCACCGCGCTCTTGGACTCGGGCTCCACACACAACTTCATTGCCAAGGACGCGGCTCTCTGCACCGGGCTACCTCTACAGCGTCGCCCACGCCTTACAGCAACGGTGGCAAATGGCGAGCGCGTGACCTGTCCTGGAATCATTCGACAGGCCCAGCTCACCATCGACAACGACGCGTTCCGTGTCGACCTCTTCATAATGCCACTCGTCGGGTACGACTTGGTCCTCGGGACGCAATGGCTGGCGACCTTGGGCTCGGTTCTCTAGGACTTTAGCGCATGGAAGATGTCCTTCCAGCGCTAGGGGCGCGTCGTGTGTTGGACGGGCTTGGCGATGCCTAGCGTGGCCGGCATCCGGACCACGACAGCCAGCGAGTCCCTCCTAGATGAGCTGCTGGCATCCTTCAGGGATGTTTTCACCAAGCCCAAGGGATTGCCGCCTCCACGCGCTCGCGACTACAGCATCATCCGCAGCAACGCGTCGGCATTCTCTTCGCCGGTCCTTCTCATCAAGAATGCGGACAGATCATGGCACTTTTGCGTCGATTACCGCGCCCTAAACGCCCTCACCGTCAAGGACGCGTTCCCCAGTGGTGGACGAACTCCATGGTGCCTAATTCTTCTCCAAGCTGGACCTTCGATCCAGGTACCACCAAGTTCACATGCGGCCAAGTGATGTCCACAAGACGGTGTTTCGCACACATGAGGGCCTCTACGAGTTCTTAGTGATGCCGCTCGGGCTTGCAACACCCCGGTGACTTTCCAGGCACTCATGAACAACGTCTTGCAACCCTTCCTCTGTTGGTTTGTCCTTGTCTTCTTTGACAATATTTTGATATACAGCAAGACATGGGCTGACCACCTTCACCACCTCCGTGCCGTCCTCTCCATGCAATGATAGCACTAGCTCTTCGTCAAGTGGGTGAAGTGCACCTTCGACGTCGCCTCCGTTTCATACCTCAGCCATGTCATCTCTAAGGCGGGCGTCGCCATGGATCTGGCCAAGGTGCAGGCCATCCATGACTGGCCTATGCCTCGTTTGGCATGGGCAGTGCGCAATTTCCTTGGCTTAGCCGGGTACTACTGCAAATTCGTTCACAACTTTGGCTCCATCGCCGCGCCGCTGACCGTCCTCCTCAAGAAGGAAGGGTTCTCCTGGACCGACGCAGTAGCCACGGCCTTTGACACACTCAAGATGGCGGTCACCTCGGCACCGATCTTGGCGATGCCGGATTTTGCCAAGGACTTCGTCGTGGAGTTCGACGCTTCTTTGGACGGGTTCGATGCGGTGCTCATCTAGGACACGCATCAAATTGTGTTCTTCAACCACCCTGTCGCGCCGCGCCATCGCTCCCTCGCCACCTATGAGCGGAGCTCATCGGCCTCGTCCATGCCATACGGCACTAGAGGCCGTACCTATGGGCCACCGCTTCCTCGTAAAGATGGATCATTACAGCCTCAAGTACCTGTTGGATCAGCGCCTCGCCACGATTCCCCAGCACCACTGGGTAGGAAAACTGTTAGGCTTTGACTTCTCGATCGAGTACAAGCCTGGTGTGGTGAACATGGTAGTGGACGTCTTGTCCCACTGTGACACGGACGAGGGGGTCATCTTCGCCATCTCCGCTCCATGCTTTGACTTCGTCATGCGCCTCCGTCAAGCGCAGAAAACCGACCCTGCCCTCGTCGTCATATGGGACAAGCTCCGCACAGGCTCCCAAGGCGCGCCATGGACGCTAGTTGATGGCATGGTCTAGTTCGGCGGGTGCCTCTACATCCCACCAGCGTCCCCGCTCGCCTAGGAGATCATGGTCGCCATGCATGAGGACAGGCATGAGGGGGTCTAGCACATGCTACATTGCCTTCGACGCGACTTTCATTTTTCTAACATGTGACAGCTGGTGCAGGATCTAGTGCGCTCCTACATGATGTGCTAGAGGTACAAATTAGAGCACCTCTACCCGGCGGGTCCTCTTCTTCCTCTGCCCGTACCCCGGGGTGTCTGGACAGACATCGGGCTCGACTTTGTGGAGGCACTGCCGTGTGTCCGTGGTAAGTCCGTCATCTTGACAGTGAGGGACAGATTCAGCAAGTACTGTCACTTTATTCCCTTGGCACAACCATACTCCACCGAGTCCATCGCACAAGCCTTTTTCACCGACATAGTGCGGCTCCACAGCGTGCCCCAGTCCATGGTGTCCAACCGTGACCCGGTCGAGCTCATGCGCCTGATGGGCACCAAGCTCCATATGGCATCAGCTTTCCACCCTCAGTCCGACGATCAGTCGAAAGCTGCCAACCGCGTCATTGTCATGTACCTGCGCTGCCTCACTGGAGATCGACCTCGATAGTGGCTGCGTTAGCTGCCATGGGCGGAGTACATCTACAACACTGCGTACCAGTCCTCACTGAGGGACACGTCGTTCCGCGTCGTCTACGGGTGCGATCCGCCGACCATCCGGTACTATGAGCCGGGGGACACACGGGTAGCCGCCGTCGCCAGGAGCATGGAGGAGCGTGATGAGTTCCTGGCAGACATTCGCTATCGCCTGGAGCAGGCATAGGTAGTCTAGAAGAAGCACTACGACAAGCTCCACTATCATGTTGTGTACCAGGTGGGCGATTGGGCCCTCCTTCATCTCCATCAACAAGCGGCTTCGTTCATTCCCCAGGCCGTCACCGACAAGCTCAAGCCATGCTACTTCGGTCCCTACCGCGTCATTGAGCTCATCAACGACGTCGCTGTCTGCCTGGCCCTTCCGCCTCGCTCCCGGCTACACGATTGTTTCACATCGGTCTCCTCAAGAAGTTCCACGGGCCGCCACCAGATGCTCCACCGCCACTGCCCCCCATCCACCATGGGGCGTCGGTTCCAGAGCCGGAGCGGGCTGTGCGCTCCCGATTAGCGCGCGGTGTGTGCCAGATCCTTGTCCAGTGGAAGAGCGAGACGGCTACATGGGAAGATGTCGAGGCCTTCACCACCATGTACCCAACCTTCCAACTTGAGGATGAGCTGCTCCTCGACGGGGGGAGAGATGTCATGTGGGGCCGCACATATTCTAGGAATAGAAAGACCCGAGACGTGCGGCGTGCAGCAGCGTGCCAGGGCAACGAGGGCGCCGCGGTCACCACGGCAGGCACCAATGCAGGGCTCGGTTTAGAAAGTGGCTAGATTAAAGGAGAGCCAACCAAGGGGACTCTGATTTAGGAGTAATTTGTTAGGATCGGTTTAGAAAGTGGCTAAATTAAAGGAGAGCCAACCAAGGGGGCCTTTGATTTATGAGTAATTTGTTAGAGTCGGTTAAAATCACAGCCTATAAGAGTCGGTGTGATTAGTCATTTGGAATCAAGAACAATTATCCTATCCTTCTCCTTCTCTAACAACCAGGCGCTGAGGGGCAAAATCTCGCCCCAACAACGGAGCGAGGCTACGATCTACGCAGCCGAGGTCTGCCTACTCTATCCCTTGACGCCCTTGACATCAGCGGATATAACAAAATCAATCCTTTTTGACATAATAGAAAACCTAATATCTGCAGAGCAAAACCTAAACAGTCAGGATAAGCAGTTACCTATACGATAGTCAATCATACCACTGAATCTGAAGAAAACATTTGAAAGTATGAGTTTGACAATGAGCTCAGATATGACATGGCTGACATGGCTGATTATGCTGTCTAAACTGAGATATCAAGTATTTTTAATGTTCTAATGTTTACTTTTTAGATGTTATCTTCAAAGTTCTAACAAAACAAGTTAGTACATGAGTCCCACAGTTAATGGCAGGACATATGTTTTACAAGAATATTGCTCAAAAAGTTACTAAAGACAACACCATAATCCATAGCCACAAATATAACCAAAAAAGAATAAGATCATGACATAGCATTGACAGTTCACAACTCCTAGGCAAAGCTCCAAGAGCTAACCTGACTTCTTCAGACTCGATGCTCATGATATCTCCAGAAAATAGTTCACATTGATATCGGCACTTCGAACAAGAAACAATCTGTAAAGTAATAAAGCATGCTAATATTCCCATTACAGAATATATATTTTCCTAAGATGTCATCTCTAAACATTTGCTCAACTGTGGAAGTATGTTTTATAAATTGTGCCATGCAAGCTAAGTGAGTAGCTTAAACAATTAGATTGGAGGTACAAGATACTTGTACAGCATTAAACCTGAGTTCCATGCTGAGGCTGTGCAACAGCGACTGCTACCAAGCTTGGACAGTGAATAATCATCCCAAACAGGATCTGTAACAAGTAAAATCTACCATTTTAAAAGTCCAATTATATTCATTCACTGTTTTTTCCTTTAGAAGTGTCTCAAGTTTTCTCTACACCAAATATACTTCCATTCACCAAGACACTCTTATGTAAATTTTGAAAATTGAAGTATGATGCACCAGAATTATCAGTACTCCAAGACAGCCTCAGAACTACAAGCTTTGTTGGCAGGCAGCAGGCTTGTGGACATAAATGGAGCCAGATTGTTAAAAAGCTATATATCACATCAAACCAGAAAAGGAGGTTTGCTGAAGAAAATATTTGGTACAACAAGACAATTGTTGTTGGGACATTTTTCACTAATTCTTTGGGGAACAAATAGGATTTGCATGCATGAACCAATTGCACTTATAAGAAAGCTACATTTAATATTATCCGTCTGCAAATTCAGTTCTAGTTAGAATTAAGCATAAATTCCTCACTACCATTCCTCAAAGTGCCACTAAAACATCGAAACATCATGCAATATACACGTGTCTGCAACACAAAAGCCCACGTCCTCTGCCGAAGATATGTCTGCGCGAGATACGTAGTCAATTATCCTAAGAGCATCAGAAACACGCAGAGCTGCTGCCAATCGCTGGACAAGCAACGCGTAAGTCCGCAAGTCCGGCCTCGCCCACCTCAAGCGCCGCCGCGACGATCGCGTTACAGTCGGAGGCGTCCAGACCGCCCGTGCCTCCCGCCGACTCGGCGACAATGTCCAGCGCCTCACCGGCGTCCGGAGACACGCCTGAGCACGTCGGCATCCAGAGAGGTGGCCCCCGACGCTTCTGGCTCGCCTGCGCCTGCGCCGCTGACGCCTCCCACGGAGCTGGCCCTCTGCAAGGAGCAAGAGCCGGAGGCAAGAGGGAAGGAGGAGAAAGCGATGCTGGTGGCGGAGGTGGAGGCGGCGCTGGCGCGCCCGAGCGGCGGGGAGCTGATGGGACGCGACAGACGGTGGGCTGAGGGGGACATGAGGGCGGCGAGCACCATGGCCGACGCGCGTCGTCTCACGGGCAAATCGTTGAGCACATGTCGCGCAAGCCTGCGCCTGGTTTGGATGAGGCTTGGGTGGCGGAGAGCGTTGGACGAACACTTCGTGGCGACCGGCACGGCAAGTCGCCTAAACATTTAGCCAATTCGCCGACACTTGTGGTCTGCGTCTGAGGCTGTTTTTCTTACTAAGGTCGACGCAATTTTAACTAATTGTTACACTTTAGATCATTGAGTAAATTATGAGTAGCAATAACTATCTCCATTCTGAGATAGTTTCTCTTGGGTTGGCATAATTACACGAGATATCGTCAAATCCAAACTCAAAAAAGCCCGAAAAAGAAAAAAAAGGCACACACGAAATGTGCAAGTGTAATACAAGTGAATCCAATAGAGAAACTGACATGGTTTTCAAAAGTTAAATTTACGATCAGAAAATCGTACAATAGTATACATATACATAGAAGCGTGCATCTTCATACAGCTAATCAATCAGCCTTAAGTTAGTTTTGGCTAGACTAAACATTGCACAATCTATATCATCACCACCAAAAGCAACCGTTGTAAAGTAAAAAAGATATTTATCATTGCATAATTCAAAATATGTCAAAGTAAAAACCATAAGTAACCAGAGCTGCAATATTTTTATCTTTAAAAAAGAAACATGATATTCGTTATCTCTAATTGATTATTACCTCTATTTCTCTATTTCTCTATTTGATTATTATTACAAGCAATGAAACAAAAAGCAAGTTCTAACATATCTCTCCTAACCATTAATCATAACTTATCTTGATTACTTATAGTTTTTTATATCATATTTCAATAATTATAATGCATAATAATCACTATATGAATATATAGATATACTATCAAATTTTTAGCTATTACGAGGAATGTACTTCCTAGAAGGAAAAACAATAAGCAATGCGTGACTTTTCTCGTTGCTACGATATTTTCATCTCTACAAAATTGAATCGTTTGTTCCAAAAGAAAACCTCAACCTCTATGCTTGACGAACAATATAATTACGATGGTTTCCTTTGCTGAAAAGTCTTCACCGAGCCGCATTACTACACGAAGACGGGACACGGTTTTCCCGTCTGACCAGACCACCAGAACCACCCCCACCCCCACCCCCACCCCCGCAGCCCGCAGGCCCTTCCGCGAGGGGGGAAGCGGAAAGCGGCAGAGCGGAACCGGGGAAGCCCCCCTTCTTCTCCCGCCGCCTCGTGATCGTCCAACACCTTCCAGAACCTTCACGACCTCCCGCTCCCGAAGTACCTGAAGGCGAACCCTACCCGGGGCTCGCCCCCACGTCCCAATCTCCTACAGAGGTTCGCCGCCCCGTTTCAAGCCACTGGTGGCTCCGGGAGGAGTCGAACCATAGGGGCGGCCGCCCCAGCCGCCCGGCTGCTCCGTATGCCCGGGGGTTCTAGAACTCTCGGCAAACCCTAAGGCGGGGCGACCTCAGGGGGGCGTTGGACACACACACACACACAGACAGACAGAGAGAGAGAGAGAGAGAGAGAGAGAGAGAGGCCTTTCGCCAAACCCTAGGGAGTAAGGACTTGGGGGTTGTGCGCGATGGCGGGAGAGCTGGGGCAGCAGACGGTGGAGCTAGGGGCGGTGGTGCGGCGGGCGGCGGAGGATTCGTACCTCGCGCTGCGGGAGCTCGTGGAGAAGTCGCGGGTGGAGGCCGAGGGGAAGAACGGGCAGCAGAGGTCGGACACCGAGAAGAAGATCGACCTGCTCAAGTTCATCGACCGCACCCGCCAGCGCATGCTCCGGCTCCATGTGCTCGCCAAGTGGTGCCAGCAGGTTTGCAACTGTGCATTAATCCCTCCTTTTATAGCTTTTTTGTCCGATTTCGCGAAGGCTGTCATTTAGTTAGAGACTCAGAAGTGTGGCTATAGGAGAAGACCACAAAATTTAATGGTGGTGTCTAAACCGGATGCTAATTTAGTTCAAATCCCTTGCATGTATTAATTGTAAACTCATTTGTTCAATTTCTGTGTCTGACGTATTGTTTTAAAGATTTTATCCTGATCGTTCTGGCGTAACAAGGTGTTGCCTACCTTATTGGAGCTAAACGTGAAGGCAGCACCTTTTAAAATGTTGTTGCATGCAGGAGGAAATTTTTTTACTGTAGTAGGAAATAATTGTTCATAACTTCTTTGGGACTATTAGGAATCTAACAATCCCCGCGTGTCTTTTATTATTTGATAACCTGCTTCGTATTCCTAGTCTATTCCATTAAAAGTTGACTAGGAGTATTAAACTCATAACTCAAGGGAGTCCAGTAATCAGCAGAGATGAATGCTTTTACCTTTTGCATTGTAGATGCTCTATAGACTTAAAGTAACTAGTTGTATGCGCACACTTTGCTACAGGTCCTGATTAATATTAATTTCTTGTGTTCTGCGAAATGCGTAGAATTATGTTGTTTGTAGGGTGCGCGAGATTTAAGCTTAAACTCAAAATCAGAACAAACTGACAAGAAAAAAGTATTCCAGAGAATTGGACACTGCAGTTAATATGTAACAGTGGTCTTACTAACTCAATGACACTTACACCTGGTATCCTCAATCAGTAGGAAAAACATTGTTGACCGTAGATCCTTCACCTCCCACATAACAGCTTCTTTATATAACGGGATAGACTCATTGTCTGTGTGTTCTGCATGCGCGAACTTACCATATTTTCTAAGAAATACATCAATACTTTACAAAAACAGTCCATTCTTGAATTAAAAGCTTGCATCTTTTCTACTGATTACATTATTTTTTCTTTAAGTACCACTATGTATGTAAGTCTTGAATAACCATCATATAAATCCTGTGGTGCATTACATAGCATGTAATAATTTCAGCCAAACATCATAAGGATAGGTAGTTTGAGATTGTCCTTGTGTACCTTATTTCTATCTATTTAACAAGTAACACAATAGGAAACTGAATCTCCTTCATGCGCATGCCATGTCATGTTTCCTGAGTTTCATGATTGCAATCATTGCTACTGCTTCTTGCAGGTTCCTTTGGTTCATTATTGCCAGCAACTTGCATCAACCCTCTCTAGCCATGAGACATGCTTCACGCAAACAGCCGACTCACTGTTCTTTATGCATGAAGGGTTGCAACAGGCTCGTGCTCCCATTTTTGACGTTCCATCTGCTATAGAAGTCCTACACACAGGGAGCCATAGGAGATTGCCAAAATGTGTAGAGGAAATTGGTACTCAGAACACACTATTTCAAGATGAGCTAAAGCCTACTTTAAAGAAATTAAGCACCCTTGTACGGGCTAAGTTACTTGAAACCGCACTTCCTAAGGAAATATCTGAGGTTTCAGTGACTGATGGAATAGCCAATGTTCAGTTAGATGGAGAATTTAAAGTTCTTATTACATTAGGTTACCATGGGCATTTCTCACTATGGAGGATATTGCACATGGAGTTACTTGTTGGTGAGAAGACTGGGCCAATTAAGCTTGAAGAGACAAGGAGATATGCTCTTGGTGATGATATTGAAAGGCGAATGGCTGTGGCTGACAATCCCTTAATGATTTTGTATACAATACTCCATGAATTGTGTATTTCACTTGTTATGGATACTGTAATTAGACAGACAAATGCTCTACGACAGGGCAGGTGGAAAAATGCGATAAAATCTGAACTTATCTCAGATATCAATACTGGTGCAGGACAAGGTGGAAATAATGCTCTAATGCAGCTTGGTCAAGATGGGGAGCTTGATTCAAGTGGGTCTAGGATACCTGGTTTGAAAATTAATTACTGGCTAGAGGAAAAAAGCAATGCTTCTGCTGAATCGGATTCATCTCCATTTATTAAAATCGAGGCAGGGCAAGATATGCAGATAAAGTGTCAGCATAGCTCTTTTGTATTGGATCCATTTACAGATAAAGAAGCTGATCTTTCTATTGATCTGAGTTGCATTGATGTTGAAGCTCTAATTTTGAAAGCGATTGCTTGCAATAAGCACACTCGTCTTCTGGAAATTCAAAGGGAATTGGTAAACAATGTTCAGATGTCTCAATCACGAACTGAGGTTATCCTGAAACAAGAAGTTCATGGAGAGTTCTCTCAGAAGGTACCGTTATGGGCTGTTCTAATTAAGGGTATTACTGCAGCCAACTTGTTTTTTTGATATTAGATACACTAATTATATTCATAAATGGTGTAGAAAGTACATAGAAGAGACTCCGATGATTGTTGTACAAATGAAATGCTTCAGGTTAGGGCATATGGACAGTCATATATTCACCTTGGAATAAATATCAGGTCTGTTGATTATTTAATTATTTCTTCTCTATGATTTATACTTTATATCTTAATTTTTCTTGACCTTACATCCACATGATGTCATATGATTTTTTTTTTCAAAAGTTATTATTTTCTGTACTCTGTTGATTTAGCTTACAGAAACTTTAGTATTTCTCTATTAATATAACAACAACAAATTAGTTCAGTCTCAAGCAAGTTAAAGTAGACTAGAGTTGAAACCCAACATAAATCTCAAATCATAGCTCATGCACGTCAATAGGTGTTTTCTAATCACTCTTATTTCTCTATTAATACATTAGTAAAAGTTAAAAACATCCTACTCCCTTAGGTTAAAGTTTTGTCATAAGTCAAACTTCTCTAACTTTAATCAAGTTTACAGAAAAATATATTAACATCTATAATACCAAATAAATACACTATCCAGATATATATTAACATCTTTAATCAAGTGTGATGATGCAATCACCATATGGTCAATCAAGATACCTGTACTGTTCTAAATATATTAATGGCCATAGTTTAAAATATTTGACAACACAAATACCATGGTGACATTTTTAATCTTAAGGGAGTATTCCAGATGAGCATCGTGGGGTTCTATTTGCACATCTTGATTCATCGTGTACTCTTACTGATTATAACTATACATTATAGTTGTGCTTGGAAACTTGATCATCTAAGTTGTTGTTGGGACATGTTTTATCCAAGGAAAAACATCATATATACATATAAGCATTCAGTAGGACATAGGTATTCCAGTGGCCGCAGAAGATCACACCATGCCACGTCAACTGATCTAGTCTCCCAGCTCACTTTATCTGCACCTTTTCTTTGAGAAAATTGCATTCATCAGACACGTTAATCTGTAGGCATAAGACATTTTTAGGCACTAGATTATGAAGAGGGAATAATAATATACTGTAAACTGTATCTAATCCCTTTATTTATTCCATTGTCATTTTCCTTTCCAAATCATATAGCTATTTTTGTTTCTACATAGGAATGGTCGATTTCTCCTCCAATCACCGGGGAATATATTGCCACCTTCAGCAGTATTAGAATCAGAGGAAGCTCTGAACAAGGGGAGTACAACAGCAACTGATGTTTTTGTGAGTTTAAGGACCAGAAGCATCCTCCTCTTATTTGCTGCTACTGGAAGTTCTTTGGGCCTAAAGGTTGTTTGATTAACTCACCTTGCTATTCCTTCCCCTTATATTTTCACTTTTGAGCTCTTAGAGTTTATTTCTTGTCAATACATTCTTGTTGAATACTGGAAAATTTAGAGCATGGGCGTTTTATACAGGTCAAATAATCTTGCACGTGATGAAATCAAAGAACTTTCTAAATGCAAACAATCATTTCTGTTGTGAATAAATTATTGAACAAAGAGTTCCTATGATATCCACATCTGAATCGGTATATCCGAATTCATTCAAATTTTTACGTTTTGTAGTAAAATGTGCAAATCTTGACCCAATCACGTGAAGGACAAAGTCTACTATTCCCCTCAACTCTTTTGGAAGTTTAGTTTCACCCCTGGACACTGAATCTGGATAAAAATCACCCCCTCAAATTTCAATACCAATAGATTATACCCCTGAGTCTAATACACAAGATGATTTTGTTCCATGTCAGCATAGGGTTAAGCCACTCACCATCATGGGTAGTTCTTTTAGAACAACACAGGAGAGCTGCATGTCATTTCATTAAGGAGCAGAAAACACAGTACAACAGGTCAAGAAGAACATCCTGACCCAAAAACAATCTCACACACACCAAACATATTTACAAAACACAGCACACACCACACATGGACGACCAATCTGCCAAGGATTAAAGTCCTGGAATGACCAACTGGGACAGCAAGTGGATGGATGATTTTTTATCCAGTTTAAGGATTGAACAGTTAATACTAGACTGGAGGGGTGTAAAGTAGATTTTTCCTGTATGTAAAATATTGTATAACTTGTCTCGTGTGATTAATTGCTTGAATAGTTTTCTTGTTAACAGTTTTATACTGAGGGCATAGCTTATTCTAAATAAGATTCTACATGTAAGGGTCAATTTATAGTAGCAATGAGCCAGTGATATAATGAATTATATTAGCTAGTGATCAACATTACATCTGAAGAAAATCTGAGTATAGCTAGGGTATTAGTGATGAGTCAGATACTCGGATACAGAGAGGGACAAGGATATCTTGGTGAGGATGCTGCTCATTGTGCAAGCAGAGTGATCTAGGTATGATTATTCTTTTTGAGGTCACCTTGGGGCTTGGTGCCAGCCCCCTGCCTAGGTCATCGATTTGATTTTGCCCACCCAGGCAGCTGCCTATCAGTCTGGCCTTGTGCACTGTGTCATAATGGTTCCTGTTCATCTTAAACCAGACAAAGAGGTTTTGGTAATCTCTAGTAGGTGTTAAAATATGTGAGGTTACGTGGAAAATATTGCTATGTCCTGTAGTTCTGTGAGACAAGTAACGTATGCCTATGGTTAAGTGCATTCTCTTCAACTTATACTATGGTCTAAAGTTCATGATGCTTCATATGAATCATTTTTAGCGAAAGTTTGATGTACAAGTGAATCTGTTGTGCATGTCTTGGGAAGATATGTACTTTTCATGGCAGTACCTCTGGTATTCTAATTTCACAATGCTCAGTACTTGTTTGAGTTTAATGCCACGTGCTGGAACATGGTGAATAGCCTCAGCTCTGAATGTGGCATATTGGCAGTTAAGCGTCTTCAATATTTTATAACTTTTTTCCTTTTATGTTTCACACTTCCACTACATATTGTTAGATTGGCATCCTTGGTGAGCAATTGTTAGATTTTTCTTTGCTATGCCAATCGAAGCTAGATAACTTCTGGTCACAAAAGAGTTATGTTTTGGGATATACACATAGATTTGTGCTCCAGAATCTTTGTTTATCACATATTAATATCTGCAAGAATATGATTATATTGTGTGCATGAAAATGATATATGGATTTATCCAAAACATCACTCTTCTTACTTTTCTTTGGCTATTCCAGGTTTTCTCTCAGTCTCAAGTCACTCTGAAGATTCCAAAGTCAATACTATATGGCTCAGATTTCATGGTCATGGGATTTCCTCAATGTGCAAATGCCTATTATCTTTTGATGCAACTTGATAACAGCTTCAAGCCTGTTTTTTATTTGCTTGAGATACAGAGTAATGATAGTGACAAGAATAATGCTGATGCAACTACCGATGCAAAAGAAGCTATAAGGTTTATCAGGATTGACATTAACAAGTTAAAAATAGAAGAAGATGTGCAAATTGCCAATTTTTTTGATAAAGATAAATTATTGGCGCTACAAAATGTGGAAGATAGACCTCAAAGACAAAGTGTTACTGATGAGCCTCTTCCTGCCCGGCCTTCATTTTCTTCTGTTGTTGATGGAGTATTTGGGTGTGACACAGGTTCTCCAAAAACAGAAAATCAGCATCTTCCATCCTATAGTTTACCCTCTAGTAATTCAAGTTATCAAGTTGGCCTTCATGGGGTTAATGGTGGAGCTTGCCCACCTGATCAGGATTATGGGTCACTGCAATCCAACATTAACGCTGCAAAAGTTACTTCTGGTATCAGTTTGAACAATTATCTGCTGAGTAATTCAAAGCGTGCACAAAGTACAACTGCCTTCTCTGGTTCAATTCCTGCAGGTAATTTATGCAAGCTGTCAGCTTTTAAATTTGGTCATGACTCATGGAGTGAAGTAAAGTTTTAACTTATTTCATCAAATAGACCAGGAGCTATGATACCATGTCCGTGATAAATAAAGATAGAATGTGTTTTTTTCTCAAATAGCAACTTATGCAGTTATTAATAATGAAGTAGCATTCTTATTATGATTATGTTTTTCCTTGGAAATTGTCAGGTTTGGGGAATATCTCCAGTTCACGCTCTAAAGGTGCATCTAGAAAGCGTTCCCTTTCAGAGTTCTTGCGAAATATCCCATCATTAAAGCAATCTATAATTGGTGATGTGCCAAGTAAGCAAAGAAAGGTGTCAGAATTTATGCTGGATGGTCTTTCTTTGGTGGCTCATTCACCCAACATGCAAACTGGAACAACCCTCACCTATGGAAAATTACTTGAAGAAGTAAATAATTGCATTACAGCGAATATTTATTCCTCTGTGCTTCTTCATGTCATAAAGCACTGTTCAATTTGCATCAAATATGCTCAGTTGACTGCTCAGATGGATTCTCTTAACATTCCACATTTAGAAG
This sequence comes from Oryza coarctata, assembly GCA_030770085.1. Classification (NCBI taxonomy): domain Eukaryota; kingdom Viridiplantae; phylum Streptophyta; class Magnoliopsida; order Poales; family Poaceae; genus Oryza; species Oryza coarctata. Next base: position 8,296,629 of record CM061476.1, on the reverse strand, counting down.
AATTGGGCCTGCAGACTCCATCTTCTAATCTTTGGTTGCGCTTTCCTTTTGCTCATGATGCTTGCTGGAAACATATTTGCTTACGCCTTGGTAAAGCTGGAAGTATGTCTTGGGATGTTTGGATCAATGATCCACATTATGTCACACTGTGGAAACTCTATGGAGGTAGCACTACTACAGAATGGGGTTCTGGTGTTCGTGTTGCAAACACTTCTGAGGTGGATTCCCATATCTCTTTTGATGATGATGGGGTCCTTTTGACTTACAACACGGTTGAGGCTGATAGTATACAGAGGCTTTTCTCAGATTTACAACGGCTTTCAAATGCTCGTGCATTTTCTCATGGAATGTGGAGATTGATCGGCGTCAAATTAGATGATAAGCTAGCTGAGCATCAGACAGCTGCAGAGACAAAATTACACTCCAGAAGAAAAGCCGGCAGGGACAGGTTATCTGAACAGATGAGGAAAACTTTTAGAATTGAGGCTGTTGGTTTGACAAGCTTGTGGTTCAGTTATGGTTCCGTGCCTATGGTTTACTTTGTCATTGAATGGGAGGTCGGTAAAAGCGGCTGCACAATTCGTGTTTCTCCAGATCAACTATGGCCACACACGAAGGTTGGGCATTGAAAACTTATATTTACTGCCTCATAATTTTGCATGTGCTAGTATTTAGGACAACTTATGGAATAAGTATGGTATTTGAAAATTTGCCACCTGACTTTTCTGATTTGACATTGATAGAGGATCAGTTTCATGATAGCGAGTATTAATGCCCTTGTTACAGTGTTTCATGTGCTAACCGTGTGTGTTGTACTGCATTTACTTTGTGATGTGTATAAATGTTTCCACCCAACTGAATCACAGAGCTAGTTTATGCTAAATAATTTTACTGAAGTTGACTTTATTTGGAACAAACTAGTGCTGTTATCCTGACATGGCAGCTATGCAGTTTGGATTGCATATTGCACATGTTTTTTATGTTGATAGTCAACCGAAGCATGCTCTTTCTGTGACCCTGAGTTGCTAAATGCACATTATTAAAGTGCTAGTTTCCTTTGCTCACCTATCAAACTTCTGGTGGTATGGTAGGAAACCAAACACTGAATGAAAACTACACGAAACTAAAACTTTGGCAATACCAATACATTTCACATTGGCATAATTTGGCACCAAACCAAACATCAATCCATACCATACCAAAATTTAGCAATGTCAAAATTTTGGCACAACCAAATTTTTGGTATGGTAGAGAACTAAACCGACTCTTTAAGTTTTCTTCATCTGTATTGGGCTGGTGCTTGGTTAATAAATAAAGTTGTGATCAATTTCAGTTGATCTCTTGGTCAGATCAGATTTGTTACGCAAAATTTGGCTAGCAAAAGAGCGAAATTGTTTCCCCAATCCGCATTTGGACCACAAAACTTGTACTTTGCTACTTAGGCATTCCAATTTTGAAATTTCAAATACAGTTCAAACTGTTTGCTACTAAAGAATTGATATTTGCATGAAATTTTTGCTCTTGTAACCATGTTAACATAATGCAGTTTTTGGAGGATTTTGTGAATGGGGATGAGGTACCATCATTCTTGGATTGCATCAGGCTCACAGCAGGACCCTTACTTGCCCTTGGCGGTGCTATTCGTCCTGCAAAGATGCCTGTAACTGTTCCTTCTGGTTACAATGCTGTGCCAAAGCAAAACAATATTCATACTACAGTGGGACCAGCAAACAGTTCATCGCCAAGTACTGTGCACAATATGTCTGTCCTGCAGGGTGCTGCTGTAGCACATGCAAACAGTCATCTTCAGACTTCTTGCATGTTATCTGCTGCAGGACGGACTGCTCCTGGACTAGTTCCTAGCTCCTTACTGCCTTTTGATGTTTCTGTTGTGCTCCGTGGGCCATACTGGATACGTATTATATACCGTAAGAAGTTCTCTGTTGACATGCGCTGCTTTGCTGGGGATCAGGTCTGGCTTCAGCCAGCAACACCTCCGAAAGGTGGACCTTCAATTGGTGGATCATTACCTTGCCCACAATTTCGACCTTTCATAATGGAACATGTTGCACAGGGTTTAAATGCTCTCGAACCAAGTCTTCTGAATTCTAGACATACTGGTCCACAATTGAATGCCAGTGCCAATACTGTTTCTGGAAGCAGTAAACAATTAGCTCCTACTCCAAACTGCTTTGGTGGCGCACCTGGGGTAGCTAGGTCAACTTCAAGTGTTGGTAACCAGGTAGCAACTAGTTTGAGTCGTGCAGGCAATGCCATGATGGCTTCGGGATTCATGTCAGGAATTACTGGAGCTCCTGCACACCTTTCTCCTGGAAATAATATTCCTGCTCATATGAAAGGAGAGTTGAACACAGCTTTTGTTGGGCTTGGTGATGATGGTGGCTATGGTGGTGGCTGGGTTCCTCTTGCTGCTCTTAAGAAAGTTTTGCGAGGCATCCTTAAGTACCTTGGAGTTCTATGGTTGTTTGCGCAGTTGCCTGATCTTCTGAAGGAGATTCTGGGTTCAGTTTTGAAAGATAATGAAGGTGCACTTCTAAATTTAGATCATGAGCAACCGGCATTGCGCTTCTTCGTGGGGTAAGATATATTCGATAGATATTTCCATCTTATTCACATAAATCTAAAATACCTATGAAACTACTGTAAGGGATTCCTGATTGCCGTACTCAACAGAGTAACACTACTACAGATGGAATGTGCTAGCAATGCAGTGCAGAATCTGCTTAATATTTTTTCACATTAATCTTCTCATTTTCTAATGCTGTGTAGTTTTTCTTAGGGGGTTATTAGTTTTACTTTTTGGGAGGCCATAGATTGTATCGAATTAACTTAGTTGAATGATGAGATCATAGATTAGGGTGATGAAATTTTGAGAAGTAAAGACTTGATATTTATTCTTGCTTTATATAAACTGTGAAACACCAAATGCCCCTGACAAATCCTCTACCCTAGAAAACACCTGCCTTCCACAAGAGCCTCTTCCTTGAGAAGTCAAGTCTCTTTACCTCGAACCAACAAAACAATACATTTTGAAGGCTAGGGTGTGTCCTGAAAATTTTTCAGTGAGTTTGGACTGTCTCCACTTCTTGAGTGAATTTGGTGCATTAATTTGTGATTTCAGCCAGGCTCTTTGCACATGCGTTTAATGCCAGTTAGATTGAATTCCTTGCATTTGCTGTGGTGTGTTTGCTGTATGTGCTACATTACTGCACTACTGTAGATAAGGTAGTTTAACTCACTACATTATCTGCTAATGTCATTTCCTTTTGGTCTGTGTTGATCACATCATTGAAATGAGCTCGTTTGATTATCCTTTTGAACTAGGCAGGAAATACTATATGCCAAACCTTTTTTGTGTGAGAATTGGTAGTTAGTGGTGTAGGGAACAAAACTATCGAAATAGAAAGTCATGCATGGCCTGGTTGGATCGTTAGAGGTTCTGAAATCAATCATAACCTTGTATTATTCAATAAAAAAATCCAATCCAAATGAAATATTTTGAATGAAAATTTTTCAAGATTCACTGCATTTTACTCTGAATATACTGCACATGTTATTTTTTATTGCTCTACCTATTTTACATAGAACATAATTTTTTACTACCAAACAAAGAAAGAGCTATGTTCTCTGTATATACAGGTGTTTTCTATGTAACATGTACGAGTAAAAAACTTTGCTTAGTGAATCTTTAGATCAGTGGTAGGACTGAATGCCAGAAGATACCATATGTGATTAGCACTGACTTGTGCTAAACCTATGATTGCTGAGAAACATAGATATATGCCTCTGTAGATCGCTTATGCTAAATTTCCCTTTATATTCAACTGAAGTTTCTCTGTTTTCTAATGTCTGTTGATTTCTCAACAAATACTTGGTCTGATGATCTTCATTTTCCATCCTGCAGTGGCTATGTATTTGCTGTTAGTGTTCATAGAGTTCAACTGCTGCTTCAAGTTCTTAATGTGAAACGGTTTCACCACCAGCAACAACAGCAACAGCAAGCTCCTCAGAGCAATGGTCAGGAGGAGCTAACAGCATCTGAGATAAGTGAGATCTGTGACTATTTCAGTAGACATGTTGCCTCTGAACCCTATGATGCTTCTAGGGTTGCATCTTTTATTACTTTGCTTACATTGCCTATTTCAGTTCTTCGTGAATTTATAAAGCTAATTGCATGGAAGAAAAGTTTGTCCCAAGCTCATGGAGACAATGGTACTACGCAGAGGGCACGGATTGAGCTTTGTTTGGAAAAGCACCCTAGATTGGTTTCAGATGATTACACTGCGAGCTCTTCATCAAAGAGCAATATTCATCATGATAGAGCCAACAATTCAGTAGATTTTGCCCTAACTTTTGTACTTGACCAGGCCCTTGTACCACACATGAGCATATCTGGTGGAGCTGCTTGGTTGCCATATTGTGTTTCTGTGAGAGTAAGGTACACATTTGGAGACAATAGTCACATTGCCTTCCTTATGATGGATGGGAGCCATAGCGGCAAGGCTTGTTGGTTACAACACGAGGATTGGGAAAGGTGTAAACAGAGAGTTTCTAGAGCAGTGGAGACTATGAATGGGTCTGCAGCAATTGGAGATATGAGCCAGGGAAGACTAAGGATGGTTGCTGAGATGGTTCAAAAGCAACTGCAGCTCAGCCTATTGCAGCTTAGAGATGGCCCACTTTCAACTGGCTCTGCTGCATCATGAAATGCATATTTTAGATGCTTGCAGTAATACCGTTGGTTAAGTTGATGTTAGCAGGGTTTATACTTTGGAAAACATGGCCATCCCAAACTTGTTCACTACCGAATAGATGCAAAGATGTCTTTTTCAAGGCAGCGTCTGAAAGTGAATTTTTTCAGCCAATATTCACAACTGATCAAGTGACATAATTTTATTGCGAGGCGAGCATCTACGTAATACTGGTAACTTTAGTAACTAGTGTGCTGCTGACCTCAGTTCACAGTGCATCCTCTAAAACCATGTTAGAGCACATCTCAGGACTCGAGAGTCGTGACAGGCTAGGCAACATAACGTAGCATCTCGTGACTAACTGGAGCAGCTCTTTGAAGGGATTTCATTGACAAGCACCTGAACTGGGAGTCGTTTGGTTGGTTATCTATATTGTTTCTTGCAGGAAGAAACTCAATACATTATTTATATTTTACATCTAAGCTCCCTCCAACTCAGTGAAATTTCGAAACGCAATCTGTACAAGGCCACAACCATTTTGAGCATCGCATGAAGTATGCGTCATGGGAGCTAATCAAAACTATAATCGATTTAAGGTTGATTTTGAGAAATTGTAGAGAAGGATACAAGCTTTGTAATATGAAATTTGGTGCTTGTGGATTTGGAGTTAAAGAGTTAATAAAGCGATAGTCAGTAAATGCTTGTGCTGATGAATGGTTCTGATGGTCGTCGTGTATTTCGAGTGGTGATATGGTTTGGCTGACTTAATGAGGGAGCGTATTGCACGTTACCACGTTACCGTTTACCAGTGTAGCATTAGACTTAGAGATGCCTCAGAGAACAGCGTACTGTCTGTAAAATTGTGATGCCACAAGTTGCGCTTGTTTATTTCCATCACACAAATTGACACGCCGCCACACGGATATATTGTCTATTCCCTAAGGGTATAAACAATGCATTAGATGGTTGTTATGTATGTAAAAAACTATGATCATTTAGTTTTACTTTTAAGTATTCAAGCAAAATAGAATAAAACCAAATCAGCCAAGTATTTATTAGAAAGTATCACACTATAACCTTGGTTCTTATGTCAGCTAGTCTGTAATAGCCCATAAAGAAGTAAACAACGGGTAACTCCCTATGGTCACTTGCCTGCCGTCATAGCCTCACCAGGGCGTGGCTGGTCCCCTAACTCACTTTGGCTACCTCATATCCCCTAGAGACCACCACATAGATACGCTCTGTTGGCTGCTGTCGACAACCCCTTGACTCCTGCCAGCTGTCTCACCTCACATGGAGACCACCATATGGCAGTGTCCCATCGGCTACTATTGCCAGTTCCCTACTGTAGTACCATCAGCCTCACATCCCATAGTCGTGGCCCAGCCTCTTAGTTCTTTGACCACTTGCTATATTCCTCTTTGAACTTCGTTGTCGTCTGATGCTTGAGAACAAATTGCTTGGTTTTGAGATTTTCTTAGTGAATTTCGCTTATTATTTTCAGCTAACCAAATTCTTTAAAAGCCCAAAAAACCAAACCGAATTGTTCCATCTAACCGAATGCCCACCCCTACCTCTCATGGGACCTTTATATAGTAGAACGATAGTTGGCCCGCGTGCAATAGCAACATCAGGAATGGCGGTGGCAAGAGCAACGGCAACAAGGGAGCAACAAGGTCCCACTCCGCTAAATCTGCCATGGACGCCGTCGATGAGCTACGATGGTCACTAGAGCAATGGTAGAAGGATGAGAAGGATGAGCAAAGGAGACAGGAGTGGAGCCAAAGCCTAGAGGTGAGGGTAGATGTTGCGGTGATGGCTGGATAGGGAGGGATCTGAGTGGAGAAGGAGGAGAGATGAGGGAGTTGATCGGTGAGAGGCTTAGCCGATTTAGCTGTCAGTTGCCTACTTTTTAACATTTATAACTTTTTCACATGCATTGCTCTTTAAGGTTATCTTCGAAAATCGATTTTCACAAGCAGTAGGAGCGTGCAAAAATAAACCTATTGTTATATGCAATCCTTTTAGTACCATCTTTTAGATTGCATGAGTTTTTTTTATTATTATAGGTGCAATTTTGTGATCCACTTATAAAAATAAGCTCATGCTAAAATATTTTTTTAGTAGTGAAAGATGAAAATTTTTGATTTGTAGACAAATGATTCAACCAGCAGTGCATGGCCTAATTGACACCTTGTCAGTCACATCTCATTACATATTTAATAGCAAACCCAGAGATTATTTTTATAACTATCCTATTAAAGTAGTGTTTAATAGTCTTAAAATAAACTACTATATATAGAACCATGATAAACTCAAGTCTAAGGAATCCATATAAACACTACTTGAGATTAACTGATAATATATAAAATGTCTGTAGTATTTTATAGCGGATCTATTCAACATATATTCATCAATATATATACATATTATCTATTTGATATTTTCATATCATGATCCATTAGACATGATTATTAATCAATACATATACTGATCTTACATTTCTCACATAATATATATAATTATGTATCATTTAGAAATAATATCTAACAATAGAAGTGTCATAAATAAGTCACATACTCATCAATAATGATAATATATATTTTAAGAAATAAATTAATATATCATAAATATAGTATGTGATATTTAAAATATTTCTATATTACCTATAGGACATATTATTAATAGTCTTCCCCTTACACTAGAGTCAATAAAGTGGATAGGAAAGCGGCTTTATCAACAAATCTAAAATGGTCAAATTCGTTTCTACTTTGCATATCTTTATATTGTCTCTTTTCACTATCCCGCTGATAAGGTGAAAACACTGTAAAATGTGTTTGGACTTCTAGTGCAATCTAGACTCCTTGGATTGCACAATGACACCACTAATATCATAGTAGAGGTCCATTGGATTGAAGCTACTAGTCATCGCACCAAGTAAGGAAACTAATTTCTTAATCCAAACATCATCTTTAGCAGTTTTAGAAGTTGCAATGTAATCGATTTCTATTATAGAATTAGCAATCGTATCCTACTTAGAACTCTTCTAGCTTATCGCACTGCCAGAACACAAATCCAGATTGTGATCTGAAATCGTTTTTATTAGTTTGGAAGCTAGCATTGGTGCATTTACAACAAGCTCTTTCTCACCTTCATAGACTAGAAACATATTTTTAGTTTTTCTCAAGTATTTCAACATGTTGTTTACAACAATCTAGTGACCTTCACCTTAATCTGATTAGTATCTACTCGTAGCACTTAAAGTATACGAGACATTTAGATGTGTACAAAGCATGATATATACAATTAACTCGATAGCCAAAACATCTTTAATACCTCGTCAATGTATATATCTCGACATAATCCAATTAGCCTTCTTGATCTATCTCTGTAGATCTTAATGCTTAGAATATATGCCGAATTTCATAAGTCTTTCATAGAGAAATTATTTTTTAATGAAGATTTAATAGATTCGAGCATAGGAATGTTATTTCCGATCAATAATATGTCATCTATATATAAGACTAGAAATATAAGTGCGCTCCCACTAATCTTCTTATAAACATAAGGCTCTTCTTCGTTCTTAATGAAACCAAACACTTTAATCACTTCATCAAATAAATATTCCAACTTCGAAATGTCTGCTTTAATCCATAAATAATTTTTTGCAGCTTGCATATCTTTCTAGATAATTTTGGATCGACAAAACCCGTGGGTTGTTTCATGTACACATCCTTACTTAGATTTCTATTAAGCTATTTTGACATCCATTTGCCATATCTCATAATTAAAATATGTAATAATACTAGAATTATCTTAATAGACTTTAGTATTATAATGGATGAAAAAGTTTCATCATAATCAACATCGTGAATTTGTTTAAAAACTATAGCCACCAATCGTGCCATATAGATATGAACATTTCTATCTATGTCTATATTTTTTATGAAAAACCATTTGCACTCAATGGTTTTAACACCATGAAGGGATCAACCAAGTTCTAAATTTGATTACTGTGCATAGAAATTTTAGATCTCATGGCTTTAAGCCATTACTCAGAGTCTGCTCTCACCATTGCTTCTTCATAGATCTTAGGCTTATTGTTGTCTAACAACAATATATCTCAGTCAAGAGCATGTATATCTTAGGTGCATGACGTGACCTCTCTAACCTATATGGTGTTGGTGTGTCTAGAACATGTTCTTTAATACTTTGTTCAACATGCTGTGGTTTTATAGGAGCTAAAACATTTTTAGATGTTTCTCGAATTTCTTTAAATTGCACCATTCTCCCACTATCTTTTCTTGAGAGAAATTCTTTATCTAAGAAAACACCATATTAGACGATAAACACTTTGCCTTCTCTATAATTATACAAGTAATATCATTTTCTCTCTTTAGGATACCCAATTATCAGACTTAGGAGCGAACTTATTTGATTGCAAATGTTTTGCATAAGTTTCACATCCTCAAATCTTTAGAAAAGACAAACTAGGATATTGTCTCATTCACATCTCGTATGGTGTTTGTTCTACTGACTTAGATGAAACCACTTTTAATGTGAACGTAGTTGTTTTAAGAACATTATGGAGTAGCGTTTGATAGATAAACACTAATTAAGATGGATCTACACTAACATGATTCATGAGACATAATTATTAATCAATACATATATTAATCTTATAATTATATGATATATAATGAAGGATCATTTAAAAATTACAACATCTCACATTAGGGGTCTTATAAATAATTCATATACTCATTGATTAATAATGATAATATCTATTTTAAAAAATAAATCAATATATCATAAATATATAATATTTATCTCTAAGACATATTAGTAAACAGTTGGTCCAGTTTTAATCCTTTTAATTATTGTTTACTCCCTAGGGTCAAACAGGTGGTTTCAATGATATGGCAACATATGGCATCCTAATTAGTAATTTAAACTATTGTATATATAGAATTAACGGGAGATAATGAAAAGAAAGCAAGGCTAACAGACAGGTTATAACATTTTCTTCATTTTTTTCTAAATTATACGATTATTTATTACTTATTGGTATGTTAATGTGATTACTTTTCACCCATATAAACTCTATGGAGACACCACTTCATTGAAAACTACTCTGGTTTGAAATTAGGGAGCAAAATTAAATAGTTTCGAGAGCTGAGAAACCAAAATTAAATGGTTTTGAGAGTAGGTTAAGTAATAAAAGTGGACATTTTTTAGATATAACTCCTAACACAAAAAAGTTCATTTTATTTTAGAAATCAAAATTGCGTGGAATAAATTTATTTTATTCTCAAGTAAAACTCCTGAGTAGAAAGTTGTTTTATTTAAGTAGAAAGTTTTTCAGCAAAAGGAGCTCGTGACGTCCCGAACTCTGCTAGGGACTAACAGAGCAGGGGTCAACTTAACGAGGCCTAATTGGTATTGGGCTGAAGATACTACAAATGAGGCCTAATTGTTGGTGATCCCAATTTAATCAGGTTGGTGGAGAATGGATTGAAATGCGATCATGAATGCATGATACATTCATGTCAATGTAGTGAAACAATACCATACTGCACGATTGAATTGTGTGGTTCATATATGCTATGTATCAGACGATTTATCTATCTAGCCCGTGGCATATACAGCGATATACTAGTGACCTCTGAAAACAGTGTTCCAAGAGGAAAAAACAGAAACCTTGATGATCACAAGTACTGTTTTTAGGGTCAATAGCGTAAATCATTCAGTTTTAGTTCATCAATATATATACACGAATAGCATAATGTCTTAGCCTTAATTTTAAGCTGCAATTGATTTTATCACGGTATCTTCAGATCAAGTCGGAGTCGTAGCTTCAGGTATATATATAGCATTGTTAAATATTTTGATCTTTTATAGTCATTTATATGGTACTTAGATAATAATGGGGATGTCCCGTCACGGGTTCAAAAGGGTTTCAACATATAAGTCATTTTGCAGATGTTAACACTTAAGAGACGTGACACTTCATGTTTGCTACCATTTATAAACAACAGATTCGGAATAAAAAAATGGACTTTTTGCTTCATCTTTCTCTTTCTTATTTTTTTTGTTGAACTGACATGAAGGCCAGCAGCAAGCCATGCAACTTGCACTATAAAAAGGTGGCATTGAATGAGCCAATATTCATATGGATCTATAGCAAACGACATAAAAACTAGTAACAAGGTTGATTAAAGAACATCCTCTTGGAGGAAAACATTTTCCCTATTGTTTTCTTGCCTTATATTATGGGTGCATAGGCTAAAAATAACGTCAACGTAGAGATGACGGACCATATGGCTACCGACATTTCTAATATATATATATATTCTATAAAAAATTCTAATATATATAATCTATTAGTAATAAATTGAAAATGAAAACATTTTTTATAAGATTCAGCATGTTTTTTATTCATTGTCTGTACTTCTTGCCCTAAAAAAACCAACGTATATTATTTGTAAATGTTTATATACACACCAAATTCCATGTTCTTGGGCAGTGGTGCCACTACCGGTGGAGTGGCAAGTACCCATCTGAGCTAACCTTTTCAAAATGCATTGTAATTCATATAATTTTTAACCCAATTTTCGTTTCCTGTATCTGTATTATTTCCATTTATTTATATTTTCAGAAAACTAGAAGTTTAATAACCCCCATAAACCTAATTTTAATTAGTCGAATAAAATTCTGTTGTTCTGTTTTGGAGCAGTTATAATTGGTATCTTGGTGTTAGGACTAATTTGAACTTGATAGCTAGGATTTGTCAGAAAAACATTTACAGAATGGATCAGAAACTGGTGACCATTCATATTAGAATTTTGTTTGGCTACAAAATAGAGGTGCCAATTAAGCAGGTAATCAGACAATAGCTAGAAAGATGTTCGATTAATTTAAGTCCTCCGGTTGCGAAATGCAATTTGTTTGCTATTTTGTGCTAGCCACAAATTACACACTTTGTCTAGGATTGTTTATTGATGTATGAGAGAGAGAGAGAGAGAGAGAGAGAGAGAGAGAGAGGGCGTTAAAATTTACACACCCGCCACGGCCACGGGCCACTACCTTCCTTCTCCCCTCGCGAGAGATCGCCGGCCATGCACTCCCAAACGCCGCCGGCGAAGCCCAAGGCCAGCCCGATCCGTGCACGTCCACAGCTGCGTGATCCTGCAGCGTCGAAGGCTGCGGCGGAGCCTCCGCTGCGGCTGCAACAGCTCCACACCACCCCTCCTCCGCCGCCGCCGCCGATGATGCCGCCGTCAGGTGGAGAAGTCTGTAGCAAGGCATCCAAGAAGCGAGGAATGCAGAAGTTGCTCAAGTCGGCGTTCAAGCGCGGCGACCACCACGCGCCGGCGGTCGCTGGTGGAGGCGGCTCTTCCTCTGTTGATGGTGGGCACGCGGGGGACGAGGAGGCGGCGACCGCGGCAGCGCAGGACCTCAGCCAGTCGTCGTCGTCGTCCACCGGTGAGAGCAGCGGGAGGAAGGGGCGCAAGGGCGGCGGACGTGGCGGAGGGGACGATAGCTCCGTCGACGGCGACCTTTCCAGTCGTGACAGCCTAGAGCTACAAGGTCTGCATGCTCTCTCTCATACATTAATAAACAATTCTAGTAATTTGTGACTAGCACAAAATAGCAAACAAATTACATTTCGCAACCGGAGGACTTAGATTAATCGAACATTTTTCTAACTATTGCCTGCTTACCTGCTTAGTTGACACCTTTATTTTGTAGCCAAACAAAATTCTAATATGTATGGTCACCAGCTTCTGATCCATTCTGTACATGTTTGTCTGACAAATCCTAGCTATCAAGTTCAAATTAGTCTTAACACCAAGATACCAATTATAACTGCTCCAAAACAGAACAACAGAATTTTATTCCACTTATTAAAGTTAGGTTTATGGCGGTAATTAAACTTCTAGTTTTCTAAAAATATAAATAAATGGAAATAATACAGATACAGGAAACGAAAATTGGGTTGAAAATTATATGAATTACAATGCATTTTGAAAAGGTTAGCTCAGATGGGGACTTGCCACCTCCACCGGTAGTGGCACCACTGCCCAAGAACATGGAACTTGGTGTATATATAAACATGTACAAATAATATAAGTTGATTAATTTAGCTAGGAGGAATGTTTTTTTTAACGGCAAGAGGTACAGACGATCAATAACAAACATGCTGAATCTTATAAAAAAACGTTTTCATTTTCGATTTATTACTAATAGATTATATATATTAGAAATTTTTATAAGAAAATATATATTACAAATGTCGGTAGCCATACAAGCTTATGGTCGGTAATCTGTACGTGACATTATTTTTCTAATTTTAATTTTATGTATTTTTGAGTGCCCTGGAACGAATGTTTAGTAGCCTATGCACCCATAATATAAGGCAAGAAAATAATAGAACAATTGTTTTCCTCCAAGAGGGATGTTCTTTAATCAACCTTGTTATTAGTGTTTATGTCGTTGCTATTGATCCATATGAATATTGGCTCATTCAATACCACCTTTTTATAGTGCAAGTTGCATGGCTTGGTGCTGGCCTTCATGTCAGTTCAACAAAGAAAAAAAAAAGAGAGAAAGATGAAGCAAAAAGTCCATTTATTTATTGCAAATCTGTTGTTTATAAACGGTAGCAAACACGAAGTGTCACGCCTCTTAAGTGTCAACATCTGCAAAATGACTTATATGTAGAAACCCTTTTGAACCCGTGACGGGACATCCCCATAATTATCTAAATACCATATAAACGACTATAAAAAATCAAAATATTTAACAATCCTATATATATACCTGAATCTACGACTCCGACTTGATAATATATCACGGGCTAGATAGATAAATCGTCTGATACATGGCATATATAGAACCACACAATCCAATCGTGCAGTATGGTATTGTTTCACTACTTTGACATGAATGCATCATGCATTCATGATCGCATTTCAATTCATTCGCCACCAACCTGGTTAAATTGGGATCACCAACAATTAGGCCTCATTCATGATCACTAACAATAAATCCTTAATGGGAAGCGCTCTGGCTTATATGGAACCAAGAAGAGACTAGGTAGACGCATGTCTTGAAGGCCTTTCTTGAACATTGATTTTCGGTCACAAAAAGGAAGAAAATGAAAATAGGACCACTAGCATGTGATCTTGAGCATTGGGACCTTCCGAACGTCAAAGTATCAAAATCCAAGACTGCGTCATTACCTGTCAAACAATGCTCACTTGCTACTTGTAGTGATTTGATGCATATTCCTCGATCCAAAGCTTGCATAATTCCTATTCTTTTCTTCAAATTGCATTTCTTTACACCACCCATGAATTATGTTGAAACTTAAAAAATTATCATCCATCATCGGGCAACAAGGGACATGGATCCCCAACTTCTTAAACTTTTCCACACTTGGAATATACTACTAGCTAGGGCGATAACCCTCATCTCAAATTTTTCGTGGTATATTCAATTTCCATACTTCCATGACATCTCATCATATGCAATCCAATCATGCTTGCAAAGAGTCCAAGAACGTCAAGGGGGCGGCCGCGGCGCTGCGAAACGCCAAGCTCAGCCACTCGTATGAGGCATTCCCATGGGAGAGGAAGATGAGGGACCTTCTGCCGGTGCCCGGCAATAGCGGCTTCCTCTCCCTGCTGCTTCTGCCGCGGGCGACCGACGAGTCCCAGACCAAGTTCCACTCCCTGGAGGACACACTGGCCAGGGCTGAGGCCTGGCTCATGTCCTCCCAGATGTCAGGTGTCCCAATTGTCCCCATGAATGTGCAGACAGAGGCACTGCTCACCAAGGTAAGCCATGCATCATCCTCATCAACCATGTGCTACATATAGTATTAGTTAGCCACAGACAAGTGTGAATTTAGAATGATTTCAATAGGTGAGGTGAAAAATTTTAGGAGGATGGCAGAGAAATAACTTGAGTGTAACAAGTTTCTGATCTGAAATGGAGGATTGGATTGGTTTTTTCGCTTGTCTGATTCAGATCTGTGGGGACGTGGCATCGTCAACCGTGAACATGAACTCCCTAGGTGACCTTGCAAACATGGCGACAGTGAGCCTCTACGGTTTTGAGGACTACCATGGCGTCGATATTGGCGTCGTCAGGGCGACCCGGCTATGGTATGCTCCTTTTGCAGGGGAGATGGCACTGGAGATCAAACTGCAACCTGGCGACACCAGGCTGGGCTTTGCTATCAGCCGCACTGAAGAGGTAGCAAATCCTTCAGAAAATACCCAGTTTTTGTACTTGCTACAGTAGCACGCACTCTACGCCGTGAATGTTGAACTGTTTAATAAATCATGCCCCGAACCATTCTGATTCCATTTTTGTTGTCATTGTTACACAATTTTTTTTCGGTGTAATTGATTATCTAAACTTATGGACATTATCAAAATGGAAATGCAAGTAAACCTGGTAGCTAGCTACTAACAATTTTCTTTTGTTACGGATCGAGCAGGGCTTCATCTACGTGTCGTCGGTGGCCGACGAGAGCACGCCGGGCGTGGCGTCGACGCGCTCTGGCCTGCTAGAGCTGTACCGGCACGCGCGGCGTGCGTCGAAGCTCCTCGTCGTCTCCCGCGTCGGCGACGAGAAGGTGCTCCCCTGGGCTACAGCCACCAGCGGCGACGTCCGGTGCTTCGACACCGTGTCGCTGAGCCAGCGGCTGTCGCTGCACCGCCACGCGCTCCGCCCCGTGACGCTCCGCTTCCTCATGTGGGAGCGGCTACCGATCACCGCCGTGCTCAACGGCGCCGCCGCGGCCAGGCCGACGGTGAAGATGATCGTGCTGCCGCCGCAGCAGGGCGACGACGAGCGTGCGGCGGGGGACGAGGTCGCCTTCGACGGTGACGGGCCGGAGATCGTCCTCAGCAAGGACGACTCCAACGACCGGTCCTTCAGGTTCCAGAACATAGGCCTCCCGGACAGCTGGCTGTGACCTTATCAAAAAAAAAAAGCGCGCGAAAATTACAATTCTAATCGTAGTAATGTTTCTAGTTCGTTGGCCTGATTAGTCCCGTGCAGTAATAATGATAATGGAGCATAAACTCATCGATTAACAGTTGAAAAACCTTTCGTTTTTTCATGATTTTCCGTGTCTTGTTTCTGCAACTTTTGGAGGTGTTTATACGGTAGCTTTGCGCTGGCCATTAATCTGCAGGTCGATGAGAATAATATCCCAATATTAGGTCATGAACAATGGTGCGACGTCACCACCTGAAAAGAATGCCATATATTAATTTTAATGATGTGGAGGTAACAGTAAGAGAAGAGAGAAGAATGCCACTATTTATTACCTGACATAGACAGCTTTCCAAATGCTATATATAGCACCAAATCATATATAGATAAGGAAAATCTGGCTAAGGAAAACCGGGCTTGAGAGGCTAAGATCTCATAAAAGATTAAGTTTGATCATCAACTTAGTTAATCATAAGGTTGAATCTTCAAACAACCAGATAGTTAATGTGTACATAGCCAAATGGACCTGGACTTCTAAATCTAAACCATTCATTTGCTTCACTATAAAGCTGGTTAGTCACAAGAATCGGGATGAGGAGGGAGTTCACATTTGATGTGGTCAAATGCGATAGTATCTTTTAACTATTTATTGGAAAAAACAAATTAAATTGTTATAGGACCATGTCATTCTGCCGTTAAAGGATTAAAGCATCAATCATATTGTAAGTGGTACAACTCATATTCTCATACCAATTGCAATGTATTCCGTAGACAAGCTCATTCAACCATTAACGAAGGACGATTGACATTGATAAAGATGCAAGTACATGAGTTGACCATTGAGTTTTAGTAGGAGAAGAGCCCCAATGACAAATATAAGACCACATCGAAGATTTTAATGCTCGGTAGGCAAGATGACAAGCCATAGACCCCAAAATATAGCAAGTTGAAGGCCCCAAATGATGAAAACAGACCAAGAAGAATGAGATCTTATCTTCAACTATGCTCTTCCCCTTCTTCATGGTTTTACCTTTGGTATTGGCTATCAAGTTCCAATGGTACGTGGATTATGCCTACTTATATGCAATACTATTATCTATTATGTGCATTACCACATTGTCTAATTTTGAATAATTCACTATCTTCATCACATAACCAATTGAGACAAAAGGATCAGTCATAAAAGAATCAACAAAAAAAAGTTGGTCAAACAAGTGTAGAGGCCAAAGCAAAACGCAACAAAATTCGAAGAAATCTCCAAGCAAGATTATTACATTACCACTAAATATATAGTCTTAGAAGCATTCATGGCCAATATTGGTGAATTTCATACTTAGTTTACCTCATACCAAAAAGGCAAGGGGCATGTTTTAACGTCCAAATTTGACACTATATTAGATTTAAAACAAGTTCAAACAAATGTGGAAAGAATTCAAGCCCAATTAAGGTAGTTCCCATGTCCTTACTTGAGCTTGAAATTACCTTGAATCACATAGAGAAGAGTTGAATGGGCATATCTAACAACGTGAAAAAATTCACAGCAAAAATTAAAACTTTCTTTGGAGTATTTGGTCCTAACTACCGAATACTATGATCGAGGATCACTGCTGGACAGCAAAGCTTGGTCAGATACTCTGGTCTAAGAGTTTAGATATTCTGATTCTTCTTTACTACTTTTAAAAAGATGTGTGGAGGGAGTAATCTTAAAAGAAAAAGGGGTATAGTAGGTGATGCAAAGATAGTAAATAAATACAAGAAGTACTACATAAAGAGACAAGTTTTTTTGCCAAAGTTTGAATCAAAAGATCCTACATCTTCATTGAGAGACTTTAAGGAGACTGATCGTACTCGATACCTAGCCTCACTAAGCTCAATCCTAAGAGTTTTGATCTCCAAGCTCTTACCAAAGCTAGCACAAAGTCGAAGATAACTACCAAGGCCTCCATTAGAATATGATGCTACAACCTCTAGTGAAGCTTGTCTTATCAAAACCAATCTATAAGAACAAATTTGATATCCACTATAGTTATCTCTCTTCTTACGGATGTAAGAAAGATATTCACAAACTATCTCAAGTGATTCACAACTTTAAAACATCGTGAGCAATACCTAAGCATCTAGGTTGAGAACCTCCAAAAGTAACAAGTATAAATTCTCACCGAGCGTTTATCCACAAGTGTTCAAACAAATCCCTAATCCTCTTACTCGCTAGCTAAAAAAATCACACATTAAGATATATATTTGGTGTAGATGCTAAGAGAGTGTGGTGTAAAACCTTGAAAAGTCTGTGGGGAGTTGTAATGAAATGAATGAATAGCCTTAGCCAGAAAGTCGAGGTTGGTGGAGTTAAAACAAAGTCCCTGTGAAACTAGCCATTATTCACATATTCAAACTTTAATGTTTTCATCCATGTAGGCTGATGACTTCGGACACACTTGAATCTAAAGTAACAAAGCCAGCCCGGAGTTTCTAGTGTAAACCTCTAGAAACTCTAGACGACCTTCATTGTCTGGAAGAGAAAATTTTTTGGAGATTCTATCACTTAAGGCCTAAGACTTCTATTTTCACTGTTAGGTAGGAAAACTTATCTAAAAATGTCTCGTGACTTACACAAAATATCCGTAGGCTTCTCTAAATAAAAAAACACAAAACCCAAAGGTGTATAAATTACAAGTGTTTATTTTCAGACTAATATTTGTACCCTTCTTAATAATATAGCAAACCTATGACTGAAGAAAAATAAAATATATTTAAAACACAACATTGAGTCCTCTTTAGATGTCTTTCTTTTATGGTAAGGATTTTTTTATCAATTCAATTTTCTCGAGTATTAACTCCTGTATTTTTCTTCATTTAACATATCACTTTCCTAATTTTCTTATCATCTATCATTCAAAATCCACTAGAAGATCTAGATGCATAAGCATAAGTTTTCATATGTTTTCGTTGATCTCTAAGAGCAATAACAATGTGCTAAAAGTGATGAGCTTAAGCAAGTAATGTGTTCTTCAGCTAGCAATAGTCAAAAGTTATTTGTGGTGGACCATAAGCCTACTCCCAACCATGGCGAATAAACAAGTATTTTTTTCTCTCCTATGCTATCATCCCCCACCATCACTCAAAGCAGTTGGCAACCAGCTTTTTTTTTAATTTAGTGAGCCCATGTCCAGTGTACTGTAAACAATCAACATTGTGTAGCATTCTACAACAAAAACTAACGGTTTAAGGGTCCCACCTTAAGATGTGCATGAACTTTAAGCATTGCCCTTGGTCTAGGAAAACCACTAATCAATTTTTAAAATCAATCTACTGTTATACCCCTATCTTCTACATCTTTCTTTTTTTCTTCCTATATTATATATCTATTCACCTCAATCTTCTAATTGCTTATTATCTCTCATCTCTATGATGTTAGAGACAATCCTAGTTAGCGTGCTGAGCTTAGGACAAACCAACACGAGTTCACTCTGATTGGACACTCCTAGGTGATAGTTAAATGGTATCTATCCTTGTAGCAGCGGGTCTCTAAGTGTTGCTGCGAGTTATACACATGAGACTCATGTGTGCCTTGACATATCTTGGCTGTCAAGTTTAAAACAAACTAGGGCTAGCTGTGGGCTATCTTCAATCTCACAACATTGTTTGAGGGCTGAGACGAAAAAAAAACCAAATTAAATGTTGGGGATGAAGTACACCACCCTGTCCGCCACTACTATGTAAATTTATAGCATGAATCAAGATGTAATGTAATGCAATGCCTATTACAGTAATCCTAACTTGCTTGACTATATACTTGTAGAAAACTTTCTAAATAATCACTACATTTGGGCATCCAGGATGGGATATTATAAATCTATAATAGGTTCACGCAATCTTTTTGAGATGACTCACGAGTTAAAAAATAGATTGTTTGGGACATGGCTATGAGAGACGACCTATCGTAAATATGAGGTTATATGTAGTGGACTGGTCATAGTAGGATGAACATGATAGCACTCATATGTGACGATCATAACTACTACCCATTATAGATGATATATGATAAATCAGTAGTGGGATGAACCAACCTAAATGAGTCATAAGTAAATATTCAAATTTTTTATTTTTTTAAAAACAATCTTAGATAGAGCTGACTATATTAAAGTTGTAGAACTCGACGAGAACTACAACTTTATAATTAATAATATTTCTATTTAAGATCGTTTACATACCTGAATATGCATTATAAATGATGAGATCTACTTTTAAAAATAAAATTTTCAAATTTGCAAATGACAACGTATCAAGGCATGTCTATATCAAAGTATAAAGCTCTTTGACAACTATAACATTGTAATTAACAATATTTTTATGTAAGATTGTTTACATGCCTAAATATTTGAGATTGTTTATATTCCTGAATATGCGTTATAAGTGGTAGAATCTATTTCGAAAAATGAATATTTGAATTTTTTAAACAATCACGAATGGAGACATAACTTGTATCAAAGTTTCAAAGATTAGCAATATTTATAACTTTGTAATTGATAATACTTTTATTTGAGATAGTTGGATGCCTAAATATGTGATATAAGTGATGATATTTAAAAAAACAAAATTTGAATTTTTTAAATGACAACAGATGGAGATATAAAAATTGTAGAGATTGATGATATCTACAATCTTGTAATTGATGATGTTTTCATTTAAAGTATTATACAATATCAAATATGTGATGCACATTTTAGATAAGAGAATAGCAAGACAATCAACATGTGCTCTGTAGCTGAGATGGTTAGGGTGTGTGAGTAGATCTCAAGTATGAATTCCATATAACTCATAAGCTCATAATTTACTCATAAAATTGTGGTTTTGTGGCTACACTATAGCTAGATGATTGGTAAAATTTGAAATATTTTTTAGCCTTTTTGGTGCATTTAAAATTTAAAAACATGAAATGACATCAGTGATGGTTCATAACTTTGAACCATTAAAGATGAGTCATCATCAGTGACGATTTATAACATATGACTTATCTATGATAGGCAGATGAGTCATCTATGACATCCATCACATATAAGGTTTCTCATCACCGACCAATAATCAATAATCAATAACAAGTGTCTATAATCATAATATATGAGGGTTAACTCCTGTCATGGATGAATAGTTCCGTGGTAGTGACTGTTCTTGCAATGGTCATAACTCGATCTGACATACTTAACTTTCTTTTGCAATATGAATCATGGAAATAACATACACAAATAGAGTGTACATCATGTAAAAGTTAGAAGAAAATTGTACATCAAAAAAAGTCATATTCCGAAGATGCACACAGGGGTGGAGCAATGATTCAAATGTTGGGTATTCAAAGTGTGAAAGGGTAAAAATACTTTTTTATAACCAAAATCCTAATAATTGGCATGTATAGCAACACATAGTAGTAATTATATAATATATAGCAGATATAATACACAGTTAAGCATAAGTTCAGATTGATTGTCGCTTGAAGTTGTTAAACATATAGATTTATTATTCAACATATCAAAACATATAAACGATAGAAAATGATAAAATAAGAAAACAAGGATAATTTTTTAAAATAAAGGATGATGTTCTCACTCTTAACATAACAGAAGAATTCTCTTTAATATAACCAAACAATAGTTTAGTCCAGTCGTCCAGATTAAATTGACTGTAATAGATAGAATAAATTTCATACCAAGCTAAATTGTAAGTCAATTAATTAAGTGCTTATATGAATCCCAAGGAAATCAAAGACTAGGCATCCTAAAATATGTCGCCTGGACGCCTGCTCACCTGCTTGCTCCCGCCGTACCGCGCCCGCACATGTGTCACACGCCGCCGCCGCCACCACCCTACCTGCTCGCTCCCACGCTTGCGCGCCAGCGCCGCGCCTTCTCCCGTGCGCGTCGCACCGTCGCCGTCGCGCTCTCGCGCTGGGCCTCCGCGTCCGCGCCGCCGCCGCCGCCACCATGCCGCACCGCCCCTGGTCGCTCCCGCGCCTGCACCCGTGCATGTCGCGCCGTCGCCGTCGCGCTTGCGCGTCGCCACCGCCGCCGCCCTCCGCCCGCACAGCGACTAGGGTTTGCATTGGCTGGCTGCCTGGCTGGAGAATTGCCTGCCATCTGTGTGCTTCAGCGCGAATTGGCTGTTTGGGCCATGAAACAGCCTACAGACCTGCGAATGGGCCAGCAGAGGAGGTAGTAAGGCCTAACAAGATAGTTTTGTTTGCTTCTTAAAATGAATGAGGCCTCTTTTTTTATTATTTTTAATACATATACGAATTAATAGTATGTGTACTATTCTTTTATAAAAAATGTTGGTTATATATTTGAATACCCTTAAGCCCATTCCTAGACGCACAGATTAATGGATGATTGATACAGGTTAATGTTATAGTCCGCAAGCAGCCCACCGCGAATATATCAGTGGGTCGCAACCATGTAGATCCAATCGAAGCTTCAACTTAATTAAGGTCTTGGATCTACACCTCAACTAATTAGCCTAATGGTAAGAATCGTCCTGCCTTTTAAGTTATACTCCCCCAATTATCATTTACGGATATGAGACTAAACCCAATAGCTAAACCTGTGCAGGATTCAATGGAATGGGAATCTTTATTATGTAACCGACCTTAATTAATCATACTACTAGTAATTTTTTTAATGTTCTCTTTTATATCTTAGTTGTAACCGATGGTACAGGCTATGAATATAGCTTCATCCATGTATATATTGGAGCAAACTCATACTTGGACAATTCACGTAACACTCAAGGAGAAAGCTCATCGGAAAGAAACGAAAGGGAGAAGCTACGTACGATGAATCGATATGGTCACTATAACCGTGTACTATGAACATTTTGATTCAACGGCCTTCATTTTGCTCCTATGATTCTTTAGTGGCTGGACGTGTTGCTGACATGCACCTTCATTTTCCTTTGACTTCTTGCTGATCCCTCCGCCGTGGCTGGTCAGGAAATGTCCATATTTTCTTGTATCCAAAGCGGCGACGCTCGATGGAATCAAGCCACTGGTTTTGGAGTTTGGCCTGTATCTGTTCTCTTTGTTCCGGCTAAACGAGTGCGTATGTACTTGAGCTCACTATGAGTTTATTAATGTAACGAAAAGATTAATATTTCTCAACACCACAACACGCCACATAAGAAAACAAATAGAACAGTTGGATTGAGAAAATGGTAAAACAAATAGAGGAGATAGGAACCGTTGAATAGGATGAGTCCTCTACTCAATAACTACCCGCGTACAGATGCACAGCACGTCCCTAGTCAAAGCAAAGATAGAAAAAAAAAGGAAGTACTAATCACACAGTCGCATCTGCCCCCGGGGCCTCAGTTATGCCCACCAAATGGGCCTAGTGGGCAGTTGTACCGAGTCACATTGACGTTTTCTAGTTGAAAGGTGATGAGAGAATGAGAGGTGAGAGAAAAGGTAAATCAGCAACCGAGAGATGAGTGCTGTTAGAAGCAATAATATTCACCTTTCACTTATAAAAAAAAACTGCAGCTGAGTGAGCCTTATAGGCTGGCTCATTCGGCCCGACTAGCCCTCACGTCACGTCTCATT
Source organism: Oryza coarctata (assembly GCA_030770085.1). Lineage (NCBI taxonomy): Eukaryota > Viridiplantae > Streptophyta > Magnoliopsida > Poales > Poaceae > Oryza > Oryza coarctata. The sequence goes on along the minus strand of CM061476.1, from coordinate 8,273,316 downwards.
CCTTCGCAAAATTTATCAAATACTGAAACTACAAACATGTTGTTACTGTGTCTAACTTTACTAACTATGACCTTTAGTACAAAATATTTGTAAAATTTATATACAAATAACCTACAAAATTATTTATAAACAAACTCTTAGCATTTGGATTTGCAACAATATAGGTACAGTAGAATTGAATTTCTTATAACAAATACATTTCGCATGAACATAGCAATTTAACATATAAATATAATATTTACGATAATAAAGAGAGAAAAGAGAGGTAATTTTATTTCTCCTTAGTTGTATATGGACCAGTCCATGTATAGATACTTTTCAAACATTTGTGCAATACGCGACAGTGCAATTTAGAATTAAGAAACTGATGATGATATGTAGGAGGCAATGAAATGGATAGAAAAAGGCAATGACCGTGACAGTGATTTTGTTATCCCACCATCTCCTTAAATATTACAAAATAATCCTATTACGTGTTGGTAATATCTTTTTTCATATCTAGAACTAGATTTATCATGCAAAGATATCTATAAGGATGAAATTGTAGTTAACTTATAGTTAACTTGCTCCAAACAATGTTAGCATATGTATAGTTTATTTTTTATCCATAGCAAGCACATGTATTTACATAGTTGAGTTAAAAAAGTAGTTGGAAAGGATTTTTTTCGTCCCTTAAAGTCATGATCCTTTTGCGTCTCCATGTCCATAAATGGAATATTTCCAATGTTTTCCAAGTCATGGTCATTGGATTAGTAGTTAAGCTCGTAGTGCACCGTGGAGCTGCTCTTCAAGCTGCAGTTTTATCGATTAATTATATGAAGGATAAGTATCATGTCGTACTTGAAGATATGGAACTATTTTCACATGTTTTCATAGTGAATAATTAATAAATTAAAGCCCTATTTGAGGGGCTGCGGCTGCTGGAATTTGAGCATATATAGCGTAAGAAGTAGCATGGGGGAATTTGAGCATATAAAAGAGATTATCTCTAGATCGAAGCCATAAATTTTTTAAAAAACTATTAATTAATATATATACAATATTTATTTACATACGTACTATTCATATAATTTTTTTGGATAGGTCGATAAGACAGTCGTATTCCTTGTCCGAGTTTAGAACCCCATGTTTATCGAAAAGCGCCATAGCTATGAAGTAGCACATGTCTCACTATATATTTTCAATGGCTTTATCATCCAACATCCTTTCAGACTTTTGGAGTCAGGAAGCTACATTGAGAATATGTATGGCAAATAAATTGTTAGCAATTTAAAACTAGCAACTATAATGAACAAGAAGTTGATGATTTACTTAGAGTTACAGGGTTTGTAGAGTACCTCACATTGACTATAAGATACTTACAGACATAATATTTACATAGAACGCTTCCTTTCGGTTGCTTGTGACCAATATAAATTAGTTACAAAGAATAACATGTAGAATTATAAGTACCATATGCTGAACATTTCATAGCAGAACTATAAGTCTTAGCACACAGAATCACTAGCCACTTATTGTAGAGAAACAATACCTCGCCAACGAGAAGCACCTAGTTTATTACAACCAAATTAAAATGTAAATAGAGTATTTTGGACAGTTTTAAGCCCTTACATCCAAAGATAAACAAATAAATAGCAGAAAACTATAGGCAAAGTGATGGTGGCATGAACTAGTAGTCGAAGCCTTCATCTCCAACGAAGCCTTCTTCTAAGGTAAGCAAGCACAAGGGAGTACACATGGGTACTCAACAAGTTATGCTAGGCAATGCAAAATTATGCTTAAGGGGGAGCAAGGATTGGCATAGTTGGTTTGCATAAATCGAGTATTTAAACTTTTTAGAATTTTTCAAGCAATTTTAAAGCTTGGGCTTGATCTAGATCATATTGGTATTTTCCAAAAACTGATCACATACACCAGTGAAGCTTGCCTTACAATAGGCACCATTTTTATGATTGAACCATCACGTCTAAGAACTCCCCTAGGATTTTCAATAGCAATGCTAACTTGGATTTGTTGCTCCACTTGCCCATTTTGAGGGCTCAGTTGTTCGAATAGATCGTACTCTGGCTAGAGGCGCACGCTTTTAACACACAAAGCATTCGCTTAAAAACACGTTGTCGTGTGCTGCATACCACCATGATACCTGGATAGAGGTCATGCCAAGACCGTCTACAAAGCCTTCCTACGACAAGGATACCGCAAGGGACTTTAATAGCCACATCGGATACCCTAGGACAAGCACTTGTCCTTATAAGCATATGACCTTACCTACTCTTCCCCTGCTCCTCACCATTTGAAACATGCTCTAGTCCAAACTCTATATCGGGTTAAGTCGAAGTCCATTAATTTCTGGTCGTACAAAAAAGTGCTTTGCAACTGTAAACCTAAAGGTTGGTCCTTATAACGACTCAGGTGCATCAGCCAGACATCTAACTAGCACCCTAGCCTAGCCCCAAAACTAGTTTGTTTTCTAAAATAAGCTTTAGCTCCATCCACCAACTAACCTGTTAGTGGTTCCCAAAAACTTTTAATTTATTTAGTATCACAAGAAAAAATTAGAAAACACAAGTTGATTCTTAGCCAACTAAACATGAGGCTAAGTTATCTAGTTGCTATCATATAGGGTCCAACTAGAAGAGTTTCATTTTTTCAAAGGTTACTCATGGTCATGGTATAAGAAAAACAATAACAAGGTCTATAACAACTATCATAGGATTTTAACTAAGCAAAACCATGATTAACGCAATAATTTATAAAGCCATGCAATTAATTTTAAACAAACATAGTTTTTCTCATAAAAATTGGTTCAATATGATCAAAATAAGAGACATAACTTGCCTTGCATGCTTGCAAAGTCTTTCGGGGCAACTTAGAGGAAGAGCAGATCATCCGAAACTGTTGCTCTGCATGAACATATGCAAAATGGAGAAAAATCACTAAGAAAAATGCATGAAAAAAGCAATAAACAACATATATGGGTTCTTCAAATTTTTACAAGAAATTAGAAACTTGAATGGGTCAATTCTGAGTCCAAATGGCCAAGATATACCCATTTGAAGTTTAAATTGTTGTTAAAATGTAAATTCATAAATTTATTCATTTATTTTACTCTAAAAAGTTGATTATGAGTGTTGAATAGGTTCACTAAAGGTGGGCCACACAAGTTAGCCTCTAGTCTACCATGAGCCAAGTCTATAAAGGCAACTCGTGGGGCAAAAGGAATGGGTCCCATTGGTCAGCCTTGATGTGAGGGTGCCACACGGGCCTTGCACGACAACCATGGTGGTGGGACCATTGAGATGGTTGGTGCACACGGCCACCCGATTGCTGACAGCAACCAAGGTGCGATGGCATGGGGCCAATGCATAGGAGTGCTTGGGAAGCAAGGGCAGGAGGAGGCATAGGGTGGTGGGGCTCACCGGTGACAATGTGGCTGTGTGAGGATGGTGGGAGGAGGCCAGAGGCAAGGAAGTTAGGGTGCGGTCCTTTGAGTCACTGGTGTCTTCATCGTTTCGTGTTGCTCTAAGCTCTAGAGAGGCATGGCTGAGCAAGAGTAGGAGGCAGCACAGTTGGTGGTGGCCTCATCAGAGTACGACAATGTCCTGGCTATTGGCAAAGGATGACTGGATCTACATGATGGTTGCGATGCTTTGAATGGAGTAATGGATAGCGGTGGAGGAGCGTGGGATTCAAGCGGCGAATAGAGGAGAAAGAGGAGGTCATGGCACTTCTTTTATAGGTGGTCAGGGAGGCAGAAGGACACTGTAGAGGGAGTTAAACTCCTTTTCCATTTATGGCTAGAGTTACTTGAAGCGGAGTTATTCCTAGTGGTTAAAAACCCACCAAGTGGAGCTTTAAGAGGGAAAAATGAAGAGAGGGAGAAGGGGAAGGGTTTGATCCATTTTCTCGAGGAAAACAACTGGCATAGTTGGCAAATCAGGAATGATGATAGCTAGGGTTCCTAGATGGAGAGAGAGTGAGAGGCAATGGGAAATAGGAGATGAGCCTATAGGCAGGATCTACCTATCAGTGAGAGAATATGGTGGGAGGTAGGGGTGACCCTGATTGGCAGGACCTGCTTGTTAGTGAGAGGAGGCACGAGCACGGGCGGTATTGGCTTTGGCAGTGGCATCATATTGTGGCTAGGCCTGCATGAGTGATGGCATTGTGCAGGGGTGTGGGTAGGGATGGAAGTGGGGTGGAATGGGTTGTCTGAGAAGGCGACCCATGTCGAAGGAGGTAGGAGGAGGCCGAGCGATCATGGGAGAAGAGAGGAGGTGATAGGTCATGTGTAGGATCAGGTCGAAGGAGAAGGTGGTGTGGGCCAAAGGGGGAGGAGGTGGTCAGTGAGAGAATATGGTGGGAGGTAGGGGTGACCCTGATTGGCAGAACCTGCTTGTTAGTGAGAGGAGGCATGAGCACGGGCAGTATTGGCTTTGGCAGTGGCAGCCTATTGTGGCTAGGCCCGCATGAGGGATGGCATTGTGCAGGGGTGTGGGTAGGGATGGATGTGGGGTGGGATGGGTTGTCTGAGAAGGCGACCCATGTCGAAGGAGGTAGGAGGAGGCCAAGCGCTCGCAGTAGAAGAGTGGAGGTGATAGGTTGTGTGTAGGATCGGGCCGAAGGAGAAGGCGGTGTGGGCTGAAGGGGGAGGAGGTGGCCCACGGTGGGAGTAGGAGGGAGAAAAGGAATGAGAAGGCTAGATCGAGTCGTGAAGAAGAGGAAAGAAGAGATGGGCCAAAAAGGGCTCAAGAGAGGGAATAAGTTTCCTTCTAATTTTCCTTTTATAAAACTCTTTTAATTATTAGTGTTGATGATCTAAAAATTCAAGTAAAAATTAGGGGCACAATTTAGGGTATGGAGAATTTAGAAAATCAAATACTCTGAGCCACATTCGATTTTTTTCTTGGATGACTTTTAATATTTGAGATTTTCTTTTTGACTTTTAAAATTTCTTAAAATGTATTAGAAGGTGATTTTTAATTAAGGTGAATTTTCTTGGCATGAGAGTAGGCACTGTCTTTTTTTTTTGAGAGGGTCTAGAATCACAGCTTCGCCATACTTTGAGTACAAAAGGAAACAAATCCAATGGTTGCTACACAAAAATACCATGAAATGTTTTGTTAGTGGAGTCGTGATTAGGTATAAGTGAAGTATGAATAGGATATCAAAGTATATCAAGATTTTCTAGGGTTGAATATGCATCGTTTGTTCTACATAGAGTGCATTGCATGACCTATGTACGCAACCACCTTCATTATTTTATTATTGTGCCTTTTTTGCTATGTATGCATCCCTCTTTACGGGAGTCATAGCCAGTACCTCTTTTTTTGGTTTGATAGTGTTGTTTGGCTAGCTTATTCAACATTAGTTTAGGAAGTTAACATGTTTATGCATTTTTTTTCACTATGTTGTAGTTCAACCTACAAAAAACTGCACAAAGAAATTAAGTCTCGTATAATGTATATGTACTCTCAAAAAGCATTGTGCAGCAATTGCATTCTTACAGGTATCACATGTCGATCAAATTTTGCATCGAGCTTATCTCAATGGAAGAGGGCATAATATCTTTGAAATCTACATAGAATTAGTATGGCCTACTCATGAAAACTTCAGCTGACATGTCAACCCTTATTTCTCTAAGCCCTTTTCAGCTTGGAAGCATGTACCATTTATGCCATCTTTTAAGTTGCCATCCCTCCAATAGTTTTCAAAGTGGTAGGAATGGCTTTCCATTTTTAGATTTTTCTGGCACAACATTAGAGATCACAGAATCTAATTCATTTGCTAAGCTTACTTTTAGCCCTCTTCTTTTTGTTTATCATTGTTGACCTTACATTTTCCCTTATCCTCATCCATCCCTCTGCCCTTGAATTTATGAACCATCCAACTCTTTGTGTGTGCATCCTTTGATTTGTGTTGGTGTGTTTTTGTCCTAATTAGAACTACTGGACAATCCTTAAGAGTACACGTCTCCAAAATTTTTGGCTGTGGATGCGCCTCAGATTATCATGGTGCCTCAGGTTCATTTGCTTGCTAATGGGGACGTGTTGTAGCATGGTCTCATTAGGGAAGGTGGCTCATTAGGATACCCTTGCTTAGGGGATGGCAATGGTGACGATGGTAGCGATGGCGGCCTAGGTGACACCTGTGGACGATTAGTTTGTTCTTCACATTCATACAAGTCACGAGATGGTAACATAGACCTCCTTGGTAGAGGAACCATTGATGTCCCTAATACAATATCTCTTTTGTGCCATAGTATTATCTAATCCACCACTTCTCCCAGATATACAATGCCTCGGGGATTGGAAGATCTATCTTGTACCTTATATGATCCTCATAGATCTTTTGTACCTATTTCTCGGCATAGTCATTCAAACAATCAGTGCAGTGCAACCTCCGATCAGGTATCGTCCTTCCTGTTGCAACTTCAACTATCCTCCCTACCCTTCCAACCGAGGCATACAACCTACTTTAGATCATCGATTGGATAGCTCAGACCAAGTGCAAAGCAAGGTTGCTTTGGGGGCAAGCTTGGGAAAGCTCTGCCTATTTTGTAATTCACTCCCATTAATTTGATACATTCGTCCTACACCTGCTTGCTTAAAGATATCACTATCTCTTATTTATATCGGTCGCTATTCTTGTAGTTGCTAGCGTCATTTTTTTAAGCTTTCCTTACAACATAGCTTCGAGGAATCTCTTCGAATATGACCTAAGTGCTCCAGGTTGCCCAAGATTAGTGACAACTGGTCATCCTCTCTAATCAGTGCGAATATCCCAACCTTTTATTTCACAGCGATTGACTTCATCATGTTAATGGCCTACTATAGCTTTGGGTCCTTGAACACTACATCGCCATTAGGCGTAAATGCTAGGGTTCTTACATGCATCTAGTTCTTACTTTGCTCGTTGAAGTGTTCCATAGATACTAGTTTGCTTGCATATCTTAATTCTTCCTCCTCTTTCCTCCACTTTTTGATTTTAGGGCGGTAACTAATCGAGCCCAAATGATAGGGATACATGTTGCTTTTTTGTAAGATCTAACATTTTCTTGTTTTTTTTATATTTCTTTTGTTAAGGTCTTATTTGCCATGAAACTTATCACACTAGGCCTATGTTATATTCCCATAATCCTTAAATGGGGTTTTACCCTTTTTCACGTAATACTTGTTTAGATTAGACTTCTAGTTTCACCATTGCCATAATCTTCAATGCAAAGTCTCTCTCTTCTTTCTTTGTCCCTTCGCGAAGATTGCTATACTTGGGACATGCATCTTCAGCCAATAAGGGTTCCCCTTTGGCACTAATCCATGTTGGGATGTGGGTTTTGTCTGATAGCTTGTTTTTGCTTCTCTCCCTACTTCGACGGTTTGGCGTACTTCCATCTCTAGGTTGTGTGGTAGATGAGGTTCCCACCTGTAGTTCCACATTATCTTCTAGCACTATTACGGCTTTCTGTTTAGACTGCCACTAGGCATTCTTCTAATGCATGAGTAATGTCAAACAATTAAAGTGTGTATAAACAAAAGGTAGAAAGAAGTGTTAACATCAAAATTTGGTAAGCCCGCAAATAGATTCGATTAAGGATCAAAGAGCTAACCGGCTAATGGAAAGAGAATGATTTATAAATAGAGAAGCTAATGGACTTATGAAAAGAGATCGATTGATATAAGAAAAGAGTTGATCAGACATACGAAGTGGGATTCGGTTCAATCGATAGGTGGAAGATTATCAAGATGAGACCGAATATAGGATGAAATCAGTGGAAACTACAATAGAGTGGTTTTGTATCTATAAGATATCACTTATAATTAGACAAGAGTGGTTAATTGTTATCTTTTTAGACATAGTTTCCTTTTCTCTTTAGGAAATAATGTTCGAAGGATGTTTGTAATCATCTCAAACTTGTGTAATTCTAGGGTATAAATACAAATCCATAGGGATCTTGCAAGATATCTCTTGATCAATATAACTTTGGCGTATTGCCACCCTAATTCTTCTATATTTTTCCTAGTGGGTTCTAGCTCTCGACATGAGGCTGCATCTATTGAGTCCGATCTCTAACAAAGGGGTAAGTCCCACCATTATCTTGATATATTTACTCTTTCTAAGGCTGCATCAGTTGGGTTCAATCTCCTAGTCCGATCGGATATATCATATCACATTTGCGTGGGATCTATCGACTTATTGAGTTTTTTTATTGTCATTAGTCTCATGCTACATTGGTTACGTCCAACCTTTTAGATTGCTGATAATAGATTGAGCATAAGTCTAAGTCGGTGTGTCTTTATGTGACATTTTATCGAAGTAACTAACCGACGAGTTACCTTTACATTGAGATTCACTCTTAATGTATCGGTTTTTCATCTGATATACATAGATTGCCCATGATAAATCTGCTAGTGATCATTATGATTTTATTAGATTCAATCTTATACTATCTCGGCTTGGTCCAATATATCAAGATTATTTTTAATAGCGCTAGCATTAAGATCTAGTAGGTTTCATTACTCCAATCGGCTCAGCTAGCCCATGAGTTTACCTAGTTATATCATATTTCTATGTCTACATCGGACTTGCGCCAGTTCATACTATTAGAATGACTGATATAGTTTCTACTATTCCAATGCTATTAGCTTCAACCTTATATTGTCTCAGTTTGACCTGATCTATCAAGACTAGTTTTAACAACATGATCATCGATGGTTAATAGGTCTTGTCTCTTTGGAAGAATGGATTTTTCTCTTTGTTGCTTATTATCTATTTTATTCAGACCGTCATTGGTTCTATAGCCAGTGTGTCTATGATTTTATTTCTCGGTATTTTGCCTATGCCATCATCGATTTTCTAGCTAATGTATAGGTGCTTCAACCCTTATCGGCAACCAACCGATAGTAGGAGTCCGTATCGGTCTATCAGTCAATTGGCTCATCAATCTCATTCTTTCTGTCTGCTTGTTAATTGCAGGGTTAAATTAACTGGCATACTTGTGAACCTCAATTTAAGGACCTGCATTGGAGCTAAGATATCTCTTAGACCATCACGTGTTTAGATGCATCAGACCGAACCTCTATTGGTGAACATGCCTCTTGGTGCACTTGATAGGACCGATTTGGCTCCAACAAGAAGGCACACTTGATTAAAAAAAATGTACCAACTTTATTGACAGGATGCAATCAGAGTCAGCCTTATCGTCACCCTTTTTCTTTTACAGAGGAGATGGGTAAGGATCACTTGCCGAATGACATGAAAACTCACTCATGGGAGTGTTGCCCTCGGTGTCATTCTAGCTTGATGACGAAGACTCGAGCATTATCGGTGTGCATGGTATACAAATTTCTTCGGTGGCGACCAGTCAAGCTTCATGAGTGCACTTGTCACCCGCTTGTGGTGCTTCAGTGGGCTTTTCCATGGTACTAATTATAAATGATGAAAAAAGATACATTTTCAAATTAACTAAAGCATCAAAATAAGTGCAAAATGTATAAAACTCCATGTAAATCACCTATATTTAATTATACAATAACCACATACACCTAGTTATATGAAAAAAAATCCGTATATATCACCAAACATTTCACAAGTTGAACTAAATTATCAGAAGGTACTAAATTATCGCCAAAATTCACCCAAATTTCATCCCAACATCATCCAAGTTCCATCCCAACATAACCTAAATCCATACAAATTAAAGCAAAATCCAAACACAAAATCATCAAGTCGGGAGGCTAGAGGAGAGAGGTAATGACCAGCGGGGTCGATGTCGATGAGGACAACTAATAGGGTCGTTGAGAAGGCAGCGCACACATAGGCGACAGTCAGGCTTGATGAGGAGACGGTGCCATGTATAGATAGGTGGATGGTGATTGGGGTTGACGAGGAAGCATGGTGCCGGCCTAGGTAGACAACAAGGAGTGGTGACTTCATCCTAGGTAGACGATGAGTAGCATCGGTCGAGGTACCAGTAGATGGTGGAGGTGGGCTTACTAGAAGGCAGTGTGTGTGGGTTAGGCTAGGATACCCAAGGAGGCGGTTAGCTAGGGTCAATGAAGGGGCGGCATGCGCGGGTGGCAATAAGGGGTCGAAAGTATGTTGGCTAGGGAAGATAAGGAGGTGGCTGGCCAAAGTCAACACGAAGCATGGAAGGGGGTCCTCGCTAGTGGCTGTGAAGGGCCAAAAATTTAGGTAGCCTAGTGGCATTAGGGTTCATGTGCTCTAGGACTTAGAAATTTTGGCCCGCACATGCTCTTAACATATGCTAAGGGTTATCGCTGGCAGGCCACATAAACGGCTGCTAGCCAAGATTTGTCTTTGCAAGTGGTGCGCTTAAGCAATAGCCAGCGAAGATAAATCTTCATATGGGGTGCTCTTAAGAGACCACCTGTGAAGACTGATCTTCGCTGGAGGCCACTTATGTGGCCCGCTAGCGATATCATGTGAGAGCCCATGTGTACCATAGGTAAGCATGCTATATATATGTATTATTTTGCTAAACAATGTCAATTTAAATTGGGTATCAATTCCATATATTGGATATAGAAATAAATAAATCAGCAAAAAAAATATTTTAAATAGAAAAATTTCTTCTATACAAATTCAATTTTATAGAGCTAGAAAACTTGTGCAATATTCTTAAATCCCAAAAATTTGTAATTTCATAAATTGTTTACAAACAAAATTCCTATATATCCTTGTAAAGCTACATTTTAGTTTGTAACAGTGCAAAACAATGTATGTTTTATAACAAATTCATTTTCCTTTATGATTACATATTTATCCAATCTTTTGCACATTACATAACAACAACTAAGACGAAATTCCATTCACAACATATATTTGGATCTGACATTCATCCCTATTCCATTCTCCCGCATGTACGGCATCGGATATTCACCAATGGTTGTTTCTATGAGCTTAATCTTATTTTGGTAGCATATTGATTGTATTCTTTGACATCTTCAACACCATCAACTCCTAGGATAGTTGGTTTTTCAAAAATTGCTATGTCTTTCTTTGAATTCGCTAGGTCCATTACATGGAAAATATTGTCAGCATAATCACTGAGTATCCATGGGTCATCCTTGTGGCCTACATTATGGAGGTCAACAACTATCAGCCCAAAGTTGTCTATGAAGATGCCAGTTGTATGTTAGACCTGTTGACACGAAAACAATGGATTCTGCATATTGAACATATAGTCAAGTTTCCATATCTCTTTTATGAATCCATAGTATGTGCTCTTTTGTCCTATTGTGTAGATTGCCTAAACTTGAATGCCATTATTTTAGAATACACTCTTTTTGTCTTTTGTTTCTGTATAAAACATGTACCCATTAATGTCATATGCTTTCCAAGAGGTGTAAACACTTGATGGGCCATCTACTAACCTTTTCATTGTTTTTCTTCTGTGATTTCTCCATCTGGTAGGTTTTGGTTCTTCAACTATTTAGTGAAGTGATGTTTGTGCTCAATAATGATCCAAGCTTTTGAGCACCCAAAATATTTAGCTCTTATTTCATTTAGGTGTTGCTCTATGTAAGGCTCCACAATTGCAAGCTTTTGCAGGACACTATAGTAAGCATCTTTCACTGGTTTGTATTCATGATCAATTATTCTTTTCTTTCCTTTTGTTTCTCTTTCAAATAATCTCCTCTCATGTTGAGATTCTGGTAAACTAATTGCTTTCTATCGTGTAAGTAATCTATACAACACTCTACAACTTCTTCCACACTATATCCCTCTAACATCAAACCCTCAAGGTGAGAACAATTCTGTATGTACCCCTTCAAAATGAATATGTATCGCTTGTATAGCCATATGTGATGTTAGTATAACAGACCAAGAAATTATCTATGACATGATATAAACCATGAGATGTACTATCATGTCAAAAAATGATGGAGGGAAGCACATCTCAAGCTGGCACATAGTCTCCATGATAAATATAAGAAGATGACTTAACTCTTTAGAATCAATGACCTTCTATGAAATGGTATTAAAGAAGTAATGCATCCTTATGATGGCCACCTTTTAATGAACTGGTTTGATTGCTCTAATTGCAATAGCGAGAAATTGGGCGAGCATCATATGTCAGTCATGAGAGTTGAAGCTGGACATCAACAAATCTTTCATCGAGATAAATCTCTTAATGTTTGACGAAAAACTTGTAGGTACTCTCACCCCTTGTAAACTTTTTCTCAATGCCTTTTTTCCCCCTATTCTACCAAGTTGAAGCTAGCCAAAGAAAGATAGGTTTTGACATTGTTAAGGTCCACAGGGTGAAATTCTTCTATGATATTCATATCAACCATGTTATTATGTGACTAGTATTCCTTCATCTTACTCACTATGTCTAGGAAAATCCCAATGCTGCTATCAAACACATTCTTCTCTATGTGTATGACATCAATGGCAATACAAAGCTCCAAATCCTTTTAATACGACAAGTAGATAGAGTGCTTTTTAAATGGCACGTTGGGTTCATTCATGTTTTTCTTTCACTTTATTGCCTTTCCAAAAATGACCTATATGTTTTTCGTCACTCCAATGCCCATTTTGCCATCATGAGAAGTTAGTGCAGCATCAGTCTCCACGGTGTTATGTAAATGTCTAGCTTTAGGCGGTATTTGTGATTTGTCTCTAAAAACCATCAGTGTCGCATATGCACTAGCTTCTTAGATCCAGGAATGTACCTATATATCATTCCACCCAAGCATATAACACATCCCATGTTCCCTTTGATTTGTCTAGATAACAAAAACATCATGGGATGGTCGTTGATGGTAACAAAAATAATGTCTCTTAGTGTGATGTACTGCCATAAGAATTCATCCCACACTTAAAACCTATGATTCCATAGATCCGCCATATCTTTCATCAACGGTTTAAGAACACATCTATATTGATACATGTTGTTCGGGGCCTTGTATTTTATTTTCTGACTTGGAAGGTTGTACATGGTTAGGACAACTGGTTAGGTTCTATATGAGCTATTCTAGTCACTGAAAGGGTTTATCCATCTGAATCTAACATTTCTTAGGACTTTTGCAAAATATGGGTGCTTTGAATTGAATTTTTTGAACTGTTGAGCATTGGCTGGATGACAAAAATTTCTATCGCTCTTGCACTTTTCACAATGCCATCACTAGTTGAGGAATATTCTTCTTGTTTTGCTTGATTGAAGTAAGGTTTTTATCTTGACCAACATCATCATCCTCTGTAGCCTGTAGACTGCTTACCAATTGTGTATCAATTTATTTTGCATGTTGGGCACCTATCCAACATTGCGTATTCTTTACGGCATAGGATGCAGTGATTCAGAAAAACATTTATTCTTTCCACACTTAGTGACAATGAATAGATAAGCCTCTTTGCTTGAGATGTGTTGGTTGGTAGGGAGTTAGGATTCGATTACAACCTCTTCAAGACACCCAACAAAATCATTATTACTACTATCGAACCAACCATTTTTGGCCTTCATTCTCAGAAGTTCAAGCACTGAGCACAACACTATAAACTCCTCGTCATAGCCCTTTGACCTATCATACAAAAGTTCTTTGGTTGCCTTCTATAACTTCTCAATATTATCTAAACCATTCACAGATCATTATAGTATTTCTTTCTTCTTCTTAGGAGCCCTACAATAAGTGGAAGAATGGGCATATTCTTCGCAGTTAAAATAGCTAATGTGGCTCTTGTCATGGCTACCGTAGCCTAAGCCCATGCCTCCATCCTTGCACGGTTGATTGCTGTGGCCACCCATTTTGTGATCCTTGCCACGTCTGTGACCACCCTAGCCACGGTTCCCACCTTCTGTGGGTGATTTGTTCTTCGGTGTCAATGAAGATTCCCTTGCAATCTTCTTGAAACGCACCTCCCACTCAGCCTGAGTGAGGAGCACCTGGCCATCAACACTCGTGCTAGCAATGGCATTCTTCTTGCATGTCCTATCCTCGAATGTCTTTAATCTTCCTAGAACCTCCTTGAACGCAAGTGTGTTGAGACCAAAGAATTCCTCGATCCTGGCAATTAGTCTTGAACTTCTCTAGTATGGTGTCGAAATGCTCTAGTTGCCCCAAGGGAGTACCACATGGACATGGCCGTCAACCGCTTGGCATACTGGTCAAAGGTTTCACTATTCAATGTCTACAAGCGTGTGTCCCACACTCGATCTATGTTGAGGAACCTCATCTTGAGGCAATCTCAAACCTCCTTTGCTATTTGTTTCTTCCCCCACCTATATGAGGACATGCTCACGAAGTGCTTGGAACAGATGTGACTTGTCCTTCTTGTCCTTCTTCGCATCGATGGCCGCCCGAGCCACCAGCTTGATCGCCTCCGAAATTCCCTAATCCTCCATCAATGCCTGCACCTGGACCACCTATGCAGTGTAGTTTGTTGCCGTTAGTTGAGGGTAAAGGAATGCACTCCCTATGGTCCCCTAGCCTGCCGTGACGATGGACTTAGCTCTCACACCACTTTGTTGGCATAGGACCTCAGTCAAACACCTTGTGGATATATTGTACCTCTGCGGTCTGTGCTGCAGGCAACGAGAAAGTAGTATGTGCAGGAAGAGATTTGTGGGGCAATTTTCTGGTATTTTCTTGAACGAAAGAAAGAACTTACAAAGTATAAAGACGCCTACTTGCTACTTATAAAATGGAATCCGAGGCTATGCCATCCCACGCTACAGAAATTCTTGATCTCCACTCACGCACGCTGAGCACAAATCGTGCTCACACACGCACGCAACGGACAAAAAACAGCAGGCTTTCAGACCATGGTTGAGGTACATCCACAGCAGCAATGCAGAATATGGATCCTATGTAACATCACAGTAGCATCACTATAATAAACACACTGTACCTGCACAGCATAATGCTTTAAGAAGGGGTTCCATCTGAATCGTGTCCAACTTCATCGAGGAAATATAAATTAAGAATTTTGAAAAAGTTCGGGGACATCGGGATTTTCCGATCCTATGTAACAGGCATAGGACTTTGAGGCAGCGATTCGGATAAACTTTCACGAAGGCTTAATCACGATGGAAGAATTTAAGATGATCAGGTTAGGATCGCATCCATTATTATTCACGATCCATCATTTAATATTTTTACTAATTATTGTTTCCCAAATGCCTATGTAATTTGACTGGAACTTTGTAATTTAACATAAGGATGTCTCCATACGGTTCCCGTACACGCGCAGGGCTCTTTCTTTTGACCAAAGCCTGCGAAATAAATCTCTTTTCCAAAAAAATTATGGCATTTTCATATTTAGCTAGGCTTGAATATCTATGATGAATGTTGATGCAAGTAGACAATATTATCTCGATTCTGGACAAAAAAAAATTCAACACAACAAAATAATGTGCCTTAAAGAGAAACGAGACCAAACCTTATAGAGCATAGTTAAAATTAGAGAAAACCTGGACAAGTTATGTTGATTCCTCTAGTTGTCAACATTTTTATTGGATGTTTTGTTATTGTCAGCCAAATTCTTCCAAAAATGTTTAAATTTGTGTGGAAAAATTAGGACAAAATTGAAATTTCTTTAATTTAGGTAGTTCCAGTGCCCAATCGAAAAAAATGAACCCTACGCTGACTCATCAATTGTTGCATGAAATTGGACAGCAGAACCACAAAAGAGAAAACCAGAGACAAGTATTTGACTCCGACCTGAGAGACGGGAGAACAAACCATGGTGAATTCAGATTCTTATGAATCCTAAGCTGAAAGTTCAATGACTTGCTGTGTGGCTATGGTAGCTATGGGAGGTGTCGGGAGATCACTTGTTACTCCAATTCACTTTGCCTCTCTCCATTATGCCTCTCCAGGTTCTTAAATTGTCACGTAGCTTGATCTACAGCTCCCTGTGATCACTGCCCAGAAAACCTGCAACTCTTTTCTCCTTTGCTCCGTAAATGAACAGATGAACGTAAAAGAACAGATGAAGTAGCATACTAGCAAAAATTCATATTTTTTGACTAGCGGAGAGATCAGGGAGTATAATCATAGATGGAAGGCAAATTCTGTGGCTGGCTGGTTGCTTACTATGGATGTAATGGTTGGCCTGGGAGGTGCCAATAGTTCTTCCGGTTTCTTTCCTCCCCAGAGTTTCTGTGGACACTGTTGTTTTAGTTCTGGTTCTAGCAAGCAGTTTCGGCATCGTCAGAGATGCAACTATCTTCGAAATTAGCATGATGTACTGACTACTCGTGTATTATGGACAGATCAAAACTGAATGTGAGTTTGTTTACCTGAATTTTTACAACCTGATTACCCAAAGAGAAAGAAACAGTTCACAGCTATTCAGTTTGGTGCTGCACTGAATTTATGTGCACGACTTTTTTAAGGTGCTCCCAAGTTATTCAAGGCCATCCATTTTAGAAGATCTAATAGTTCATATAACTCTTACCACGTGGGAGGTTAATATACGACATCAATTATCACTCAAGGGTATTACAGACTTTTGACAACATATGTATAGAATGAAATGAATAACAAATTAGCGCTCCATTTAATATTTTACCACCAAATCCAATTAATAATATATGCTTTTGATTATTTAGTAAATCCCCCAATGTAAAATACAAACATCAAACATTGAGAAAAAAATCATGAAATATACTGAAATTTGAACCTATAAATGTTGAGAACCAAATAATATGTCATAAAACTAAATGGAAACTGATATATATATATATATATAGCATTCGAGTGCTTTATAATATATTAAAGCATCAAACCAGTAAATACGTTTCAAAGATAGAGAATTTTTTTGATAAATTCAAACTTGATTTTTCAACATCCTCATGCAAATTTAAAATCTTAAACAACATAATTGAGGTCCTGGCAATCAAATTCAATTTTTGGAAACAAACATTTATAGTCTTGAATGTTCTTCATTACGGTGGTATGCATGCTGCCAATCCATGCAAAAATTAATGGCTTCATTTATTGGGTTGCCTTTTTTAATTATCACGGCCACTATTGAGCACAATTTTGTTCCAAACTACCCATATGAAATGAAAGGCTAGGATTGAACCAAAGAATTACCTCTTGGAAGGTAAGTGGAGCACCTTAAATCAACACTTCTGTGAAATATCACACCATATACATCCCTTCCTTTGACAGTTTTTGCACCATCAGTCTATGCAGACTGTAGAGGTCGTATGCATCATTCATTAATGAAATGTTCCATAATTCAAAACATACATCCTTTTAGTCTATATATACTTACATCCATGAGCAGTTGAAGGACCAGAGAAAAGAACTGCTACAGTCTAATGAAAAGAGATCAAGGTGAACAATGCTTGAGGGAGCTAGAAGCTTCTCCAACCAGCAAAAGGGTGTAACGTCCCCATTTTCCTCTGTCAAAAAAAATCTTATTTTAATTAAAAATCTATTCTCAAAAACTTTTGATTTTTTTAGTGTATTAGGTTTAGATGTCAAAAATCCTCAAATTTCGTTATTTCTTGAGACATCAAGCTCCGAGAAAAAAATCCCCTGAGGTTTGATTCTAATTATCCTCTCCTATCCATTTTCAAAACATTGAGTCTATAAAAAATCTTAGAGTTAAATTTTCTGATTTTAAAAATTTTGACCATACCGATGATTCCTTCTTGTTCAAAAAATCTAAATTTTAATCTCAAACTTCAACTGACCAATAAAAATATTTACGATCCACTTAATATCTTTTTGGATCGATAGTTCATTTTCCTCTTTCACCTATACACTTACGAGTCCAAATCAACTATCATTTTCTCGTCGAATTTAATCACGAACGGATAAAATCGGCAGAAGCCAGGATTCCTCCAAGCCCTTTTATTTCTCCTCAAGAAAGAAAATACATGCATGTACTTAATTTCCATTCACCCCTGCCACATCAACTCGTGTTTTCCCAATATTTTATCTTTTCCTCTCCCACACTCCAAGAAAAACATCATCCACACCATTGTTTTTCACTCACACACCCACACAAATATAGCAACATTCCATGCTTCTTCCATTCGCTTACTTTGCACACACGCGAGGCATCAATAGAGCAGGCAATGGAAGAGGCAAGAGAAGTTTATAAACAAGCTCTTGCATGTCTCCTCCATCCCTCATTTTACACTCGTGCAAGGCACTTATAGGAGGAAGTGCATGCATGCACTGACCATACCCACTGATCACCACTTCACCTCCTTGAGCAAGCAATAAATGCACTGTGAGAGGAGGTGAGGTGAGGTGAGGAGATATAGGGTCGAGTATGGCTACGGTGTCATCGTTGCTCACCAAGAAGCTATAGTCCAAGACCTCAACGGTGCTCTCACCTCCTGCACCTCCTATTTTTGCCCCATGTTGTCACCCGCTGAACATCTATTGAAGCACCGTCGCCATCCACCCACGCCAGCCATAGCCCCGATGACCTAGCACCACCTTGCAACTAGCCCCGATGACCTAGCACTGCCTCGCAACTAGCCCCGATGACCTAGCACTGCCTCGCAACTAGCCTAGAGCCACCTACCTAGTGCTCACATGGCACCCTTATCGCACCGCGCACCGAGCTTGACTCTCCCCCCACTGTTGCGACTGCCCCAACATTGCTCGGTACCCATGTCGTGTGCACGCCATGCCTACGCTGTCCTGGCGCCTCTTGCTTCACCATCCTCCTTGTGACTACGCCTGCGTCGTGACTTCCCCGCGCTTCACCACCCCAGTGCCACCTCCTCCCTATGCCTATGTCGAGAGCCCATGTTCCAAAAAGTCCAAATTACATCCCTCTACATCTCAAACTTCTCTCTAAAAGTCTACATCGTCTCCCTCTAGTTAAACCCCATAAGTCAGCCTACCAGCCCCTCCAATCCATTTTTCTCATTTCATAATGTATATTTTCATTCCTCCTAAATTATTTATTTTTCTAATTAAAATAATCTTTTACCCTTTCCAAATTTCAATAAGACTTTCAAAAATCATATCTCTTCAACCGTAAATCCATTTTTCCTTAGATTAACTTCTAGATATTCACAAAAATGAGATCTATCTTCTAGCTCTATTAGTTATTTATAATAATATTTTTCCTGATTATGTTATTTCTCTTTTGTGATTAGTCAACAACGACAGGATTTCTTTCAAGCTATGCTTTGGCCGTGGATTTATGGATTGGTCCTTTTGAAGAATTAGAATTTATCATAAGATAACTCATCAAATTAATACATGGAACTTCTAGGAGAATTCTTTATTCTTGAAGACTCGATATTTTTGGAGAGTTTTCTTGTAAGCCAAGGACAAGAGAAAACCACTCTTTGATCATATTGCTCCTATATTCTAAATACTTTTATTGTAGATATACATGTTTAGTGTCCGTATTAATTTATCCGACTATCAGTCTACAAGCATATGACTGATGGACCTACATACTAGTTGTAATATTTCTAGTAGAGCCTCGATAAACCAAATTCTTGTCGCTCCACCATTGTGTTGCCATGATACTCGTGCCCCTGGCATATGTGTATAAGTGCAGTATACTTTATTTTATATTATAAATATATGTGTTGATTATCATTATGAAAAATATGGGTTGTGAAAGATTTATAAAACCTGACTCTAGGAGTCGGTGGTTTTTGGAAACAAAAGGCTTTATGGAAAACCTGTAGTGTAAATCCTGTACTGTGTGATTTGGTTTTGTAGTCGAACACAAGAACCAATTCCTTTGAAAAGTTCATCTAAACATAAAATAGTACAACCAGACAGACAATATGGAATGCCCTTGCAGAGTAAATAGCTAAAATATGAGTGTCTTACATGTTAATAGTTGAGGAATGTCAGGATAGAGAGACAAAGGCATTCTTCTAACATAAGGGTTATTCTTAACTGTGAGACGTGGTTGGTGCTATACGACATGTCCTGAGTAGACGAGGGCTTTATATTGGCCTGATACTTGATTTCAGAAAGTGATCCAACTGTTGGGCATAGGATATCTATGGGTTGGTTATGGAAAAGTTTTATAGTGAACTCTTTTTTGTCGACCATGTATTGGTCCTCATGTGCTAGATAAAGTGAGATGTTCACGATATATAGGTAAAGCATGCAATCTGTGTAGAGTTTAGTTAAATTATTTAAACAACTATGCTCACTGTTATGGGTGGATGTGAGGTGTTTCTCATAGCATAGGTTTGTTTTGAAAACATATTTGATAAAATAGGTTGCTAGAATGAGAGTCGTTACCAATGTCCTTCTTTATAATAAACGACCAGCCTTCGTAGTTGAAAATAGGTCTATGTGACCTGGGGTATCAGATAACACCATAGGGTTGATATGGCCACATTAAGATGTGGACCGAGAAGTCTGGTTGTGAGGCCGAGAAGGCTAAGTTTGGGTTGTACAAGACCTGAACTAGTGCCGAGAAGGCTTGCTAACTATAAAACTTGATTAACAATTGGTTTTGAGAAAATATTGATTAACAATTGGTTTTGAGAAAATATTGATTAACAATTGGTTTTGAGAAAATATTGGTTTATATTTTTAAATGAAAAGAATTGGTGAAGTAAAAGATATTTTAATTACTAAAATTTGGTTTTTTTTGCTAAAGTTGTTGTAAAGCAAATCACGGACAAATCAAGATGAGATGCCTCTCTAAAACCCATACTTAAGGTTTTATAGAATCGTTTGAATAACTGATTTGCCAAATAAACCCAACACTTATTCTATAGCTTGCACTTGCATATTTTCCATGGAATGTGGAATATGAAAGTAATCACCCTCTCCTCTTGCTTAAGTTAGACGAAAGATGAAGGTTGAAGTTTTGTCACTAGACCTAAACTACTACTTATGGAATGATGCTCTAGTTTCATTGAGTTTTGTTGCTATTGTGTCTGATTAAATGTTAAAACTTAGGAATTATCTAAATCTATAACATATAGGTATATTATATTTATAATATGGTATTTTATATTTATTCATCAAAACTAAATGGAAACAGCCACTTACTGGTTTTCTACTACATGTACTCTTGACGTCATTGGTACAGTGACGTACGGATGGGGTGTGACAAATGGCTGCAAATCCTGGGCATCATATCTAGCACATCCAAACCATTTTTGAGTTGGATCCGTCAGGTTGATGGCATCCAGAGTTCTTGTGTCATGAAATGAATTTGTTCCGCTGTGGCGTCACCAGCAACCACAGAAAGTCAACCCCGTGCACATAGTGGCATGACCAGCCACTCCCCAAGTTGATCCCATGCATGCACACAAGGTAACCTACCTTTTCTTTCAGAAGAAAAACAGAGGTAAACCTGGATGGTATGACTTAGAAGCTCTGGCAAGATAGTAGGGGATGAATACCCTTATTATCATAAAAAAAAAAAACCCCATCCTTTAGGAGATTGCAATGTATTTTTAACCCTGTTTTGGTCAGTTTACCATAATTTCCTCATCCTTTTGATCCATTAACCCTCTTTTGGCCTTAATATCTGGTCGCTCCATTAGTTTGGCATAAATTTCGTTTGTTTTATATTTAGTTACCAAGAATGAGATTCAGTGTTCTTTTCTATTTCTAGATTTTGTTTTTTATTTTCATGCTTCCCAGGCTCCTCATGCATTTCATGCAAAAAAAATTTTAATAATTTTTTTAAACAACTCTTGAACTTTTTATACAAGATTTAATCCATTAGTTTATATCTTCAAACAGCTTTTAAAAAACTAGACAATTCATCAATTTCAGTTATCTCAAAAGTGCCTAAGTATAGTAGAGTAGCTTAGCAAACAACATTTACCGCTCATAAGTTTTTATTGAGGAAGATGTGCTTGCCAGGAATTACAATCGTGTGAAACTAGGGTATTCTACAAGTTGAAGCTTGCAATCCCCACACTGTGTAATGCTTAGTTCTCCTAGCAAATTGTGCTAACTCATGAGTTACCATGTTATGCTAATAGACCTAACTTTGACCTGTGGAAGCAGTTGTATCAGGCCTCGAATATCTAAACTAGTGGAGCATCACCCTGAGCTTCCATCAGAAACAATACTTCGGCTGGTTGCTGATCCATCAGAAAAGCACTAACAGCGGAAAACTTATTAAAACGCTATTGGCCATGTAATTCGATCTGTAGCCTTTGTACATAAGGTTTTAAGGATACAAACCATTTGGCAAAAGAATGTCCTTATACGATCACGGCTTGCGAACTGATATATATGTTAGATGATACACATCCACCAGGCACAATTGCAATCAGCCTAGGCAGGCTTATCAGACTGATCACACCAAAGGATGCTAGGAAAAAGATAATTGGAGCCATACTTGTCACCTGGCGGAACATTTGGCTTTAAAGGAACATATAAAGCTAGCTCTTCCATAACCAGCCTAAGGAGAAAACCGAAGTTGTTTTCTTAGTTGTACAAGACATTAAACAGTTTTACTTAGCTTTCCACCCAAATGACCCATATCTTTAGTTGTTGCACACCCTTTTGTAATCTTGTTTAAAACGCTGTGATAAACTTCTCTGCTTCTTCCTAATACATGTTTAGCCGGCAGAACTCCTGCCTGCTACTTCCAGAAAAAAAAATCACCTTGAGCTTCCAGGATACGAGCGACAGAAGAATAATAAGTTAATTATTATTGGAAGGTAAAAGATAACTACTACCACAGATGCACATCGAGAAATTGATGTCTTGACTACAATCTCCGCTGTTGTGTCCTTTATCAGTTTGGCACAAAATTCTGTTCTTTTCGATTCACTTACTAGGAACACGTGAACGTGGAGGGGTTATTTTTCTGCCAAACAAAACAGTCAGTATATATGAACTTTTGATATGAATTAACAACTACATATATACTTATGTTAACGTCAAATTTAGACAGTCCGATGATAAATTGAAAAATACCGATCGACTAAAGAGTTGTCTGATCGTTACAGGAAAGAAGCCGATCGAATTAAAGCAAGAGAAGACTTGGTTCGAAGAATATCTAGATAAAACCGAGTTTAAAGAGGAGTCATGGTTCACGACAGGTTAGTCTATCCTATCTTATATAGATAGAAATATTTAGTTAGTTACTTTCTTTAGAGATATTTTTCTTTATCTTTGTTAGAAAATAACGTCCGATGGTTATTGTAAACCCAGAAATATAGACCCCTAGAAATATATAATCATCATCAATCCTTCAATCTATAAA
The DNA here is from genome assembly GCA_030770085.1 of Oryza coarctata. Classification (NCBI taxonomy): domain Eukaryota; kingdom Viridiplantae; phylum Streptophyta; class Magnoliopsida; order Poales; family Poaceae; genus Oryza; species Oryza coarctata. The sequence goes on along the minus strand of CM061476.1, from coordinate 8,250,156 downwards.
ACCTCGGCGCATCGTCATCCTAGTTTATCTAGGTTTTTATCGGTAGGGTCTGGCTTTCGACGCGGGGCTACATCGGTTAAGTCTGATCTCCAGCGAAGGAGTAAGTTCCGCCACTATCTCGATATGTCTCGTTCTGTCTAAGACTGCATTGGTTAGGTTCAACCTCTTAGACCGATAGAATGTATCACATCACGTCCATGTAGGGTCTATTGGTCTATTAAGCTCTCTCCAGTATCGTAGGTCTCGTGCTGTATCGGTTAGGTTCGACCTACAAGGCTGTCGATGGTGGATTGAGCTTTAGGCCTATAGGTCTCTGTACGGCGTTTAATCGGAGTGTTAGCCAATAAGTTATCTATACGTTGAGCGTCACGTCCAGTGTATCGGCTCTTCAGCCGATACACACTAGGTTTTTAGAGACTTTCCTTCGAGTGCCATACCAAGCGCTTCGGCCTTTCAGCCGATGCGCGTCTATCTCCAAAGAGACGTTCTCTCATCGGCTCAACCTACCGATGGGTTCGCTTCACCCTTGCTTCAGCACATCCGATTTGGCATCTACCGTCGTGTTGTCGTTGACCTCGTTTTCGTACTATTTTGGTTAGGTCCGATATTCGAGATTTGGTGCTAGCGGCATCGTCACGACGGACGACGGGTTTTGTATTGCCATCTCCATCCTGTGTCTCTATCGGCTCTACAACCGATAGATCAGGGCCTCGCGTCCACTACACCCGAAGACGTCGTATCCTTCGTCATCATCCGCCTACGTCTACATCGGCTCCTCAGCCGATGGAAGGGCGCCCTGATTACTATCGGCGACCAGCCGATAGCAGGTGCCATCCGAACGCGACTGATGACCAACTCGATCCTATCGGTAGCCAGCCGATAACGAGGGCTCGTATCAGCTCATCGTCCAACTGACCCGTTCGTCTCACTTTCTTGTTAATTGCAGGGTCAGATTGACTGGCACACCCACACCCACACTGTCGCGCCAAAGCTGATCGAACTCCACGAGCCACGGCGTGCGTACCTTAAGCCACGGAAAGAAGTCGACTGACCTGCACTGGAGCTAAGCAGACCTCTCAGGCGTCAGCGTGCTCGCGCTGGAATTCGACGCGAACAACTTGACATTGCAGATCATAATGTTGGTGTTAATTGTTCTTTGCCAAGCTCATGTGTTCAAAATTTTGCAATTGATCAATTACAGTTGAGGAGGTACCGCAAGGGGTTTGAAATGAAATGAATTTGACAATAAAAGAGACAAATGAAATGAATTTGATTGCAGATATGCAGACTCTTCTGATTTTGCCCATAAAAGAGACAATAAGAGGCAAGTATCTGACTCTGGCCTGAACGACAGGAAAACAAACCATGGTGAATTCAGGTTCTTTTGAATGCCAAACTGAAAGTTCAATTACTTGCTGCGTGCTTATGAGTTGTTTGGGAGGTGTAGGGAGTTCACTTGTTACTCCAATTCATTTTTCCTCTCTCCATTATGCCTCTCTATGTTCTTAAATTGGCCCCTTGTTAGATCCATCTACAGCTCCCTGTGATCTCTGCACAGAATAACTGCAGTTCTATTCTCCTTTGCTCCATAAAGGAACAGAAGAAGGAGCATACTAGAAAAAATTCATATTTTTTGACATGCGGAGAGATCAGGGAGTATAATGAGGCAACAGGAGCTAGAAGTGGGAGCTAGGAGCTGTTCTGTTTTGTTTCCCCCTAGAGTTTCTGAGGACACGACTGGTCTGTTCTGATTCTAGAAACCATTTTATGTATCAGAGATGTACTGACTACTCTACTCGTGTATTTTGGACTTACCAAGACTGAATATGATATGAACTTGTTTACTTGCAATTTTACAACCTGTCACCCAAAGAGAAAGAAACGGTTCACACTGTTTAGTTAGGTGCTGCACTGAATTGGAGTGGCAGCGTTAATGTCAAATATCACATCATATGCATCCTCCTTTTGTCAGTTTTGTGCACTCTGTAGAGGTCGGATGCTTTCATTCATTAGCTGTTTTCACGGTGCTCCGTCTGACCTCTCTAGAGGTAAGATCTATCGCAAAATCATGTCCGTTGACTATATTCTGGTTTATCTTTCCAATAAAAAGTTATTATCTCCTTCTTGAAGACACCAGCTAAAGAAGGAAAATACAAATGCTACTTAATTGCCCTTTCCAAAGTTACTATGCATGCGTCGCTTGCTATGTAAGCACTGGGCACTTTTTTTTTGGGAAACTTTGAAAGTTTTGTAATATTTTAAGAAAATATGGCATGTAAACAAGTGAAAGTTATAAATTTAAATAATTTTATTGGAATCTTGAAAATTATAAATTTTAAATGATTGTGTCCGAGTGTTGTATTCTTTCTGTGTAAAATATACTGATATTTAATTCTAGTACAAAAGTTATAAATTACTTTGAATCTTCACTTATAAGCTGAAAGTGAAATTGAAAGAGAATTTAATTACAGAGACACCACAATTTGTATTCAGATTATTTATAGTTTTATTGGTAACGATCTTTTGAAATATAAATTTTCATTATGTTTTGAAACTGATATTTTTAAACGAATCGTTACATTGAAATAGGGGAACATGGGAACATATTTCTTTCCTTACTGCAACACCGCAATTAGCATTAATTGGCTTTAGACATTAATAAATGAGACTGTTACCACCCAAGAGGTAAGAGCAATATCAATCATTGGATCAATGGTAAGATGGATGGCACACATTTTCTTTGGTGTACCGTAAAAAACCCTTCATTCATTAATGAAATATTGTATAATTTAAAAATCGCTTTTAGTCCATATATACTTACATCCATGAGCAATTGAAGGAGCACAGGAAAGAACTGCTACAGCCTAATGAAGAGCGATCGATATGAACAATGTTCCAGGGAGCTAGAGGCCTCTCCAACCAGCAACTTGCAATGGTTGGCCTAGGTGGCATTGGGAATTGTCTACTGTCGACAAAGGTACAGCCCCATCATTTCGTCTTAGTTTCAGCCAAAATCTGGCCCAAAACGAAAACGGTAAATCATGGTAGATGTCTGATGGTCATTAACAGTTGTATTATGCACTGGCTGCACATCCCAGGCATCATATCTAGCACATCCGAACCCTTCCTGAGTTGGATCCGTCAGGTTGATGGCTCGGAAGCTTGTCAATAGCTCGCCTTGTGTAACAGGGATGACATTGCCAGTGATCATACGTGTACAATTTGCTTGCCATAGCTGCTGCTCCATGTTGCTCGAGTTCTCTCTTTCAGTGGATGATCATTTTTGGTTCTAAATGCTGTTTGCCAACCTATCTGAAAATTTGGTTTGAAGATCAATGTTCTTGATGCAATTCGACAACAATACAACCACCATTCAGTTGTAGGCGCGGCCATTGACTGGCTGGTTTGAATTGATCAACAAGTTGGGAACCTGGCTGAACCAAATTTTGCCACATTCGCGGTTGTAGCCTGCTACTTTCCATTTGAACACAATAATGACTGTGTATTGGACTAATAAATTATGAGAACTTTGAAAATATAATATATTGGCAATATAAATGATCTAGGTGTGTAGATTGGTTTGATGTTTTCACTTAATTAGATTACAGTATAAAATTTAAAAGGGAAAATTTATCTTTTTAGTTATTCCCTAGGAGCATTTTCGTAAACTCAGATCATATAGGGCAGTACTAGGCATGCTACCATCATGTATGCCGTTGTCTCTAGCTGTGTATTCATTTGATGTTAGGCATCTCGAAGGTGGATTGATTTCACAATTGAATCAAAGCTATATCATGAAATTACTAAAATAATATTTTTTTATTTCGTGGCAAATTTGAAACATACCCTTGTTTAACTGGCCAGTATATGCAATATATGCTGCCAGTATATTATACCGTAAAAATACTCTAAATTTTAATACATTTGATCACAAAATAAAACCCCAGTGATCTACTTGGTTGATGACTGTAGTTGGTTTATAGATACATTGTTTGCATCTTATCAAAGACATTGCAGGACTCCATTTTTCTTATAAGGTCATCTTATTTCTGATTTCTTTTTTCAAATAGACCATCTCATTCAGAATTCATAGACCAAATAAATTGAAAGAAAAATAGCCAGATTCTAGGCAATTGTTATTTAACTGCTTCTGACCTGAACACAACCTATTTTGCATAGTTTAGTTCATTTCAACTGATTAACAGTAATAAGAAGGTAAATGCATATCAAATGTACTGATTTTCCAAAACAAGATACAATTTAAGCTATGAAGAAGTTGCGTACACCAACCGAGAAGAACCGAAGAACCAAGTCACAAAATGGCACTTGCGCCGCAGCTCTGGCAGCAACGGTGCGATTACTGCTTCTTTCATGTTGTACACCACATATTCACCAAGATGATCGGCATGTTGAGAAAAGCACATATTACACGGATCCTCCATGCTATTTGTATTGTCTTTGTTTTAATTTTCAATGTTGTTGCAGTTTCATATCCAATTTAGTGTACATTTTTTCTGTAACAAACATACTTTCTTTTTTTCAAGGAACATGCATTCTTTTTATTATTGTCGTTTTGTAAAAGCATGTAGTATGTTTTTTGCTGTTCATTTAATAATATCTTATGTGTTATACATTGTATATTTATATATTGAATTAGCAAAATGCACGTGTGTTGCAACGGTAAAAACTAAAATTATGATTAATATTAGATTAACTGGAGTTTAATTTTCGTGAGATGATAAACCCTAGATATGAAAATTAGATGAACTAAAATTGGCACACACGCATAATCGTGCAAATTAAATGAACCTTTGATATTAATTGTAAACTATAATGACGAGGACTTCTTGTGCCCGTTTGTGGTAACTAGTAACCCACGCATCCACTTCCTAATCGTGAAAAGGCATTCTGTTCGGAGCTCACCAGTAGAGCAGCGGACTCCGCGGAACAACGAATGATAACAAGAACAACTGATTCAGCTTCCCAAGCAATGCAACGCCTTGCACCTTCGAAAAAAAAAAACAGACAGGACCAAAGGAGGAGCAAATCCCAAAAAGCAAACTCACACCTGATTAACCCAAGAAAACCACAAACAAATCAAATTCAAGCGCGCCTAATTGGGTAACAGCCAAACCGGCTGCCAATTCCAAGGCCAAATCCGGCGCCGGAGGCAGCCCGCCTCCACGAAACCATGCTCAGAGAAAAGTGTTGGAGTTAATATATAAACTTAACCATAGTTTATACATGATGATCTAACCATTATGCAGAATTTAGTGAATTAAACTAACCGATCGAACTTAAGACCACTCTAGCCGCTGCGGTAGTCGTTGATGGTGCTGGTATCACAGTAATAGGATACCGGTGTTTGTGTAGAGGTTTATGGTGCGGTGACACCGCCTTTCAGGCCGTGATTAGCACCCGCGCAGTACCAAATAATAATAATCAGCAAATTAACTTACGAAATCTTTTCCAAGTAGCATTAATTCAAAAAATCAAGACCAAAATTAACTGAACTAGATAGCTATATAAAAGACAAGGTTCAGATTACAGTAGAATAACCAAACCCCATATAAAACTTTTCTTCACCCATGTACCAATGGATCAGGAGCAAAGGAGGAACCTTGGCTCCAGAGCGTGTTCAGCAAGAAGACCAATCATCACTTATCTTGTAGCAAGAGAAGCTTATGTCTCACTCTCTAGAGGAAGAGGAGTGTTAGAAGATGGAAAGACAAGAAGGTACCTCTCGCCTTTTAGGTATAAGTGTGCATGTAGAATTACATTTCGTGAGACTATAGTAAGGGGAGAGTGAAGTTTTAGTGATAGACTATAACAAGGTTCATGTAGAGGCCATCAAAGATCTTCTTTTAGTTCTCGGAGGAGACTATTATTTATTATTGTATGATGTTCTATATGTTTCATGAAACATTTTTCACATTTAACCGAATATATTTTTAGAGCTAATTTTAAGACAGGAAATTCTTTATTGAATTAAATAATTAGTCTATGGAACTTGCTTTGGAGCAAGGCAAACTTTATTCGCCCTATCTTAATGGTTCTATGTTGAATACGTGTGATGTTGAATGATGTTTATAATTTTAAAGTTAATGATATCTCATTGAAATTATAGCACTATCGCTTTGGCCATATTTTGATGGGAAAGATGGAGTGTCTCATTAAGGACATATTTCAATGGGAAAGATGGAGCATCTCATTAAGGACAAGATACTTCAACATTAGATTTTATTGAGAAAAATACCTTTATGGACTACATAAAGGACAAATTCACTAACCCAATAAGAAAGAACCATTAGGAGCACGGACATACTTAAATTAATCTATATGGATATTTTCCTATTGATGTTAGTAGATGGTTTTGATTCTTTTATCACGTTTACTAATGGTTTCTTCCATTATGGTTATATTTTCCCCATTAATTACTATTTTGATATTATTCACCTTAAATCAACATAATTTACTCTAACCTTAAATCAGCATAATTCACATTAAATTTAGCATATTATTCACCTTAAATCAGCACAATTCCCTTAAACCATCTACTAATATGCTTTGGCCATATTATGTTGTGTATAATTATCAGCTCCTTGGTTAGAGTACACCACTTACAGTTAAACATGAAAATAAAGGTGGTGCACTTTGATTAAGGAGGTGAATATTATGGGAGACATGCTCCATACGAGCAAGTTCCTCAGCCATTTGTGATATTGCTATAGGAAAAATAACATAGCTATATAATATTCTATATCTGGGGAGGCACAACAGAATGGAGTGGCTAAGGGTCACAATCACACCCTCATGGATATGGTGTGAAATATATCTATGAAATTGTGGATGGAGGTATTAAAAACAAATGCCTATGTATTAAATTGGGTCCTACTACTAAGGTTGTATTTAAAACACTTTATCAATTATGGATTAATTATTTAAGAGTATGGGTTGTGCTGCTGAAACTAGGTCTTTCAATCCACATTTAAAAAAAATTAGATCCTAAGACTATGAGCTATGGTATTGAGAAAAATCTAAGTAATATTGATTTTATTCTCTAAACCATGTCAATAAACTTGTTGACACTAAACATGATATCTTTTTAGAGAATGATCAAATCTATGGGAGCTTACAGAACAAGAAGGTAGACCTCAAGTAAATCCATGTCTCGCTACTTGTTATCCAAGAGGAAGGTCTACCTATACCTACCTCACACAATGTCACATGCATCTTCTTCTAGAGCTCTATCTCTAATTAAGGACATTAATGAAACTGTAACATCAGATAATGTGCTATTTATGTAACGTACTGGAATCCCTAATGAACACTTAACAATATCACAGTGAAAGAGAAGGTATGCCATTCCTAATGACCATAAAGTTGTTATTAGAGAAGACATTGGGAAAGTAGATAATCTTACTTCATTTAAGGAAGCCATTAAAAGTGAACATTCATCCAAATGGCTTGAGGCCATTAAAGATGAATTAAAATCTATTGACACTAAGTAATGTTTGGGATTTTCTAGAAATTCTCAAAGGAGTAAAAATAGTAAGCCATAAATAGGTCTTCGAAACTAAGCATGACTCTAGAAGGAATATTGAACAATTCATGTCATGACATATAGCTAAGTGGATTTCATAGAGAGAGGATATATTATAGTGAAACATTATCCCTTATCTTTAAAAAAGACTTATTTAGAATTGTCATAGCGCTATTAGCTCATTATGATTGAGCTACATCAAATAGTGTTAAGACTTTATTTTTTAATAGTGACTTAGGAAGATGTTGTTGTGAAAGGTAACGAGCATATGAAATGTAGACTTAAGAAATCAATTTATGGTCTTTTGAGATAGTGGTAGTTTAAATTCGATGACATAATTAAAAACTTTGGATTTAAAGAAAATGAAGTGGATAATTGTATTTATATGAAGCATAAGGGTGGAATGTTTATAATTTTAGTACTATGTGGATGATATTCTATTAGCTACAACGATAAGCATTTGTTGTATGAGACTAAGGACTTTTATCCTCTACGTTTGATATGAAAGATCTTGGTGAGGTCTCTTATATCTTAGGCATTGAGATACACCGAAATAGGTTGAGAGAAGTGCTAGGATTATCTCATTGGTCATACATTGACAAAGTGCTTAAAAGATATAACATAAGAAAGTACTCTATCACGCTCGCTCCAATAGTCAAGGGCGATAAATTTGGTTTATTCTAAAACCCATGGAATCAATTAGAAACAGTTCAAATAAAGTGTTTTAGCTATTAAAAGCTTGATGTATGCTCAAGTCTGTATGTGATAAAACTTTATTTTTATTACCAAAATGCTTAAGAAATATTAGTCTAAACTAGATCTAGACCACTGAAAGACTATTAAGAAAGGCTTACCTTATTTTCAAGTCACTAAGTACTATATACTAACTTATAGAAAACCTGATAATCTTCAGATTATTAGTTATTTAGCCGCTGATTTTCGAAGGTCCCTAGACACTAAGAAATCCATATTAGGTACTCTCACAAGGGAGCTATTCTATAAAAAAGCTCTAAACAAACTATCACTATATCGTCAACAAAGCAGGATGTGTTTATAGTATATTATGAGGTAATCAAATAGGTGGTGTGGGTAAAGAATTTCATTGAGTCTAAGAGTGGTCAACAACACTAATGAACTACTCACTGTATATTACGATAATAAAACTATAGTATTCTATTTGAGTAATAACAAATCAAGTGTTGTTGCCAAGCATATAAATATAAAGTATCATGTTGTGAAAGATAGGATTGAGATCAAACAATTAATGTTGAGCACATAACCACTAAGTCAATGTTTGTAGATCCACTCACTATATAACCTAATTTATTTAATGAGCATATTGCCAATATGGGATTAGTAGGTAGCCTATAAGTATATTTTTGAAATAATAGCATAAGAATCAATTAAGAATAACTTAATTCATATCGAGGTATTATAGTGGCTATAGATACTACTGACATAATGGTGTTTTGTTGAACTCTATGACACATTGCGTCAAAACTGAGATGATTTATACATATAGAGAACTATGTTGGCTCTGATATCATGATATAAGAGCTAATACATAAACCTAACCATTATACAAAATTTGGTGAATTCAACTAACTGGTAGATCTTGAAGCCATCTTAGCCGTTGCAGTAGTCGTTGATGGGCCAATGCCATGGCAGCAGGACATCGGTATTGGTATAGAGGTTCATGGTGCGGGTGACCTTCAAGCCACCACCTAAACTAACTGGAGATTGCAATGGAGACGTCCTTCGGTCTCCATCAAAAGCACATGAGGATAGGCAAAATCAAAGACGCCCCACACACAATAACTCATCACCGCATCAAACGAAACTGCGAGAAAAAGCCCAAGACAATGAGAAATTAGCAAGCAGAGCGAAGGGGATTAGTCCTTGTGGTGAGTGGATGAGCTTCGTGGGATCGCGACACAAGTTGCTGCTGCTGTCTACGCTTGATTGCTAGCTACAACGTTGGCATGCGCATGACGGCGGCAGATTCGCCGTGACGGTGTGTCGCTACAAGACCGCAACGGCTGGAGGTTGCGACAAGAGAGCGCCAGAGTCAGTGAGGGAGGATGGAAGACCGACGGACAATCTGGTGCATATTGACCTGGAAGCGGGATAGAGCCAATCGCGTTCCGCACGGACACATGCTTCGGAGCCACGGCGCACGGTGCGAAAGGAGTCGGACTCGGACGAAGCCCATCGCGATTTCTCGGAGACGACGGACGAAACGGAATGAGTATAGAAACAGGTCGTATTTTTCAAGTAGTAGAGCTTTATTGATGTTTTAGTATGCATGACAGTGGGGTGGTTGTACCCGGTAGCCTACCAAGACTCAATCTCCAAATTTGCATCCTTTGTGTCGCATTAATCAATGTGGGTTTGCACTTGGGTAGGGCTAATGGGTGAGCACTCGTGCGCCTGAACCATGAGCCAACACGTTTGGTACCACATGTGTCTGGCCCACCGTGAGATATTGTCCTAGAAAGTCTATACGTAGAAATTTTATACATATAAACTTTGTGTAGAAACTTTTAAGCACCCTCAGCCGGCTCAATGAATCGGCTTCGCGTCCACCCGGCATCTTCTTCGGCAGAAACAGAATGATCCCTCCGTACCATAGGTGGCAGTCGAGGTGGTCGTAGCTGCTGGCCGTGTCAGCGGCGGCACAGAGCACCGCCGCGTTCCAACCCTAGTGGTACGGGGACGGATCCCACGGTAGCTCGGGTAGATCCTGCTGCTGGTCCGTGATGGGGTCCCAAACAACCATATCATGTATGGAATAGGGCATAATGTGGAGGAGGACGCGGCCATGGCGGGAATCGAGCGACCTCCAGCCGATGCGTTGCGAGCTGGACGATGAGGGACGAAGCGGTCACGGGGTGGGCAGGAAGACGTGGTAACAAAGCCGGCGATGAAAGCATCATCGGCGGCACCGGCGTCGGCGTCCTCGAAATTGCATAGAAAGCGGAGAATGGGCGGAGCCTGCGGCGGAAGCCAGCCAGCGCTGGAGATCGCGCGATGCCAGCCCTTGCAGATGACGGCGGCGCGGACTAGGCACGCCGGGTTGTCCGGCGGGAACCGGAGGAGGATCTCTTGGACGACATCGTCCATCAACGCCGCCTAGGGTTCGCCTGTGGGTTCGGCTGGGAAGCCTAAGTGTGTGGGGGCGTCTGGCTATTTGACGACCGTTCCAAAACCAAGGGGCCGGTATTGGACCATTAAATCCCTCGTCGCTTGCGGTGACCTTGCTTCCGTGCTCGTGATGTTCCTAGACGCAGGGATCGTACCATCGGCGTAAGTGTACGTGTGGTATCATCGATCGGCGACTGGGCGTGCTTGGCGGCGTGCCGGCCCTCGCAGGACTTGCATACGTAAGTGTACGAGATGAGATCATACGTCAACGTACGTGCATGTACTAAGCTCGAGCAGAACTTGCATGCACCCAGTAAGAGAGACCTAACCTTTAGCTCTTCATTCTCATCAAGCAAAGCAGCATACTTAGATTGTAAAAAGGCAAGACAGACATGTGAATAGAACAAGAGTTGCATTCACCCTTAGACACTACAATAGTATTCTTCTTGGCAACCTTAAGCTTCTTAAGTGCCACTTCTAGCTTGTCCTTAAACTCTTTCTGCTCACGAGTAGCAAGCCTAAGGTGCTTATCCTGGTTGATCAAAATATCACTTAAAGTTTCTACTTTAGCGATAAGAGCATCAACAGAAGATGATACCTCAAGAGTGTTGATGAAGACATCAACCCCTATATAGGACCTGCTACTATAACGGAACTAGCACCGACGTCACTCCACACTATCCCAAATCCAGAAATGTTTCAAGGTCCAATAATACGAGCCCGTGCATGTGACCTAAATTATGTGATTCTTTTAAGGAATGAAGGAGAAGATTCTGTCCAGAAATGACAACCATTAAGGATTGCATCATCTATGGAAGCTAATAAAGGGTGTTGCGCCACCTATCTTTTGGAAAGATTGTTTCCATGTAATACGTAGCTAATTTAGGAAAGGTTAGGTGGGGGATTTCAGCCACCCATTCATGCTGAACGAAATTCCCTCTCCACCTTTCTCCTATTTAGTCCTACTCACACCCCTTTTGTTTGGCGGGTTTCTTTGATAAGTTTAGCCATTTGCGCAAATATTATGTACTGCAGTTGTGCTCAACGGCCACCTGTGGACAACCATTGTGAATCCCAACTTGTGAGTGATTGATATTCAGTTTTGCCTACTCCTTGTTCTTGCTTGTTTCTTCGATTGCTTACAGGAACAGAATCTCGTGTTCAGGTTGATCTTGCCATCCAGCAAGGTCAATAACCGATTGGAGTTGATTCAGCGATTGCTAAGGCGCCACGACCTGTTCGTTCGTAGTTGGATAGCGAGAGTCATCTCCTCCACAAATCGAATTTATCCGTCTCATTGAAAGATTGGACACTTCAGCCTTATCAAGTGGTATCGGATTTCAGGTTGCTCGGTGAGATCTATCCCCTTTATTTGTAGTTTTGTTCATTGTCCTATCGTCCACCAGAAAAGCCAACAAAAAAGTTTCAGGTTAGAACCACTGTCCAAGACCTTTTGAGCCTTTGCATCTTTTATTCAGTCTATTGCTTTATTGAGTTTTTAGTTGCATCGCAATGTCGTGTGCTGGTCTTGGCGTCTAGTCCATTAGAGTTTTGAGTTTCTATCACGTATTAGTTCACATCTTTGCACTTGATCCTCCTTTTCCTTTGTCCTCAGTGCTCCTGTAATCTTTCCCACGTCATAGACCCCCTTGTTCACGCCAACCTCCCACCTATAAAAGGAAAGTAATTTATTTCGGGTCTTGATTTATCTCGGCAAGGAAATAGGCCTTAGTTATTGCATCCGTAGTCCGTTTGGGAAGTTTAGGTACAATTTGGAAAGCATATTTTGTGCTCTTTCCAACGGATACTCACTGGCTTAGCAATTCATTTTGGGCGTATCACAGGAGATCGTGAGAGATCAGGCAGTCTGTGGCTACACGAAAGGAAAGAGTTCCTGATTTCCTTTTGTTTCCCTTTGAGTTGTGTAACGTGTTGGTAGTGTCATCCAACTAAAAAAGGACAAAAGGTGCAAAAAGAGCCACACCACAAACAAAAAAAAACAAAAGGAGAAGCCAAGGGTGTGTACTCGCTGTCTTTTACTCTTTGTTCGTGCAATTCTGTGACTATCTTTGTATGTGGGCTCATGTCTCTAGTATGGTCTAGCCTAGGACCAGCACAACACTAGCTTTGAATGATTATTCAACTTTGCATTTGTTGAATGCTTGTGCTAATCCTTGCTACAAATTGAAGCCTTTCCATAGCTCCACAAATTTTCTATAGCATGTAGGTTGTGTCCTCTGGCAATCGCTCTATCCAAGCTTCACCGGTTGCATCGCTGGTTGCAGGTCACCCTTGTTTGCATGGTAAGAATGGGTAAGGGCTTGGTAACGACTTTTAGTTTGAGTGACCTGATCGGCCCCACATTCCAGTTGGCGTAGGACATATTCCTTTATTTCGTATACTAATCATGGCAGGATCCGCGGATGAGCTAGAGGACCCAAATGCCATACCACACTCCCCTCGATTAAAATGCATCATCCAGCACTTTTGATCGCCTAATGAACAAGCACGTGGATGACCTCTCAAAAGATGTTCGGGTCACTAATGAGCACCTTGGCCAACTTGAAACCACTCAGCTTACCACAGGTACAACGCTCAGGGAACTACAGCAAGCACAAGCCACCACCAACACTAGCCTTGCCACCAACACAACTTGTCTCGATGAATTAGTCCAGCAACTTGCTGTTGCACAGGATGGCTTTGATTACTGTGGTGATACCAAGCAAGAAGATCCTGACCAGCCTCGTCGACCGCGAGGGCCTCGCCGTGTGATAGGTAATCAGGATGACTCTTTTGCCAAGATTAAATTCACTATACCTACGTTTAATGGAAAATATGATCCTGATGCTTATCTTCATTGGGAAATTACGGTTGATCAAAAATTCACATGCCATGCTGTCCCTGAACAACACCAAGTTGGGGCTACCACTAACGAGTTTACGGATTTTGCTTCGATTTGGTGGCGTGAACATTGTAGCCAACATCCCATTCACATTCCACCCACTTGGGCTGCTTTGAAAGTTCTCATGCGACATAGATTTGTTTCTTCCTACTATGCACGTGATATGCTTAATAAACTACAGCGGTTACAGCAAGGTAGCAAATCCATTGAGGAATATTTTCAGGAGTTGCAAATTGGGATGCTTCGTTGTGGTTTAGTTGAAAATAATGATGCACCTATGGCACGATTTTTGGGTGGGCTGAACCGTGAAATTCAGATTGTGCTTGACTATAAGGAGTACAAAATCATTACTCATTTGTTCCATCTTACTTGTATTGCTGAACATGAAGTGTAGGGATGCCAAAGGAGGACACATGCTAACTCCTTTGCAGGTCACACCACCTCCTTCAAACCAACCACTAAACTTGAGGCTGCCTCATCATCAGCTGCACCCTCACCACCCAACATCACCTCGCGTGATTCGGCAGCAACAAAGACTCCATCCGCACCTACACCAACACGGTCCTCTTCTTCTTCCAATGGGCGCACCAAGGACATCCAATGCCATCGCTGCAAAGGCTTTGGCCATGTTATTCGTGACTGCCCCAACAAGTGTGTGCTGATTGTACATGAGGATGGTGCGTACTCTTCTACTAGTGATTTGGATGAACCCACATATGCTATGCTTGCCACTAACGTTTCAGGACATGAGGAGGAGGAACATGTTGCTGCTGTTGATGCCGACAAGTATGAGAACCTTGTAGTGCAGCGTGCCCTCAGTATGCAGGTTGCACAACCAGAACATCACCAGCGACACAACTTATTTCACACCAAAGGCGTTGTGCAAGAACGATCGATTCACATCATCATTGATGGCGGCAGTTGCAACAACTTGGCAAGTACGGATCTGGTTGAAAAGTTGTCCCTTCAAACTCGGCCACACCCACATCCGTACCACATTCAATGGCTCAACTAGGGTGGAAAACTAAAGGTAACACGCTCGGTATGTGTTCAGTTTTCTATGGGCTCCTATCATGATTATGCTGATTGTGATGTCGTTCCAATAGAAGCATGTTCATTGCTGCTAGGTAGACCTTGGCAATATGATACTGATGCATGCACCATGGTCGCACAAATCAATACTCACTCATGTTTAAGGGCAAGCAAATTATTTTTCATCCAATGTCACCTGAACAGATTTTAAAAGATGACCTTGCTAGGGCCACTAGAAAGCACAAACCAAGTGCACAACCGAATTTACAAAAAGAAATCAAACTGAATGCTCCTGTTTTACTCGCTACACTAGCTGATTTGACCGAGTTGGATGTTCCCAATTCGCTTTGCTACGCTCTCATGTGCACTAATGTGCTGGTTTCACTTGATGACTCTGCACTTTTGGATATACCCCCTACTATTACTAAGCTTTTGCAGGACTTTGCGGATGTTTTTCCAAAGGAGGTACCCGCTGGCCTTCCTCCCATTCGTGGCATTGAACATCAGATTGATCTCATCCTAGGCGCTCCATTACCAAACCGTGCTGCCTATCGTACCAATCCAGATGAGACAAAAGAGATTCAGCGACAAGTGCAAGAATTGCTTGACAAAGGTTACATTCGTGAGTCTCTTAGCCCCTGCTACGTCCCTGTTCTATTAGTACCAAAGAAAGATGGCTCTTGGCGCATGTGTGTAGATTGCCGTGCTATTAATAATATTACAATCAGATATAGGCACCCTATACCTCGCTTAGATGATATGCTTGATGAGCTCAGTGGCGCTGTTGTGTTCTCTAAGGTTGATTTGCTTAGTGGGTACCATCAAATTCGTATAAAATTGGGGGATGAATGGAAAACCACTTTCAAAACCAAATTTGGGTTATATGAATGGTTAGTCATGCCTTTTGGTTTAACTAATGCTCCTAGCACGTTCATGCGTTTAATGAATGAAGTTTTGCGGGCCTTCATAGGGGTGTTTGTGGTTGTCTATTTCGATGATATCTTGATTTACAGCAAATCTATAGAGAAACATTTGGATCACCTACGTACTGTTTTTGATGCTTTGCGTGCTGCCTGCCTATTTGGGAACTTGGATAAGTGCAGTTTCTGCACAAATCGTGTGTCTTTTCTTAGATATGTTGTTACATCGTAGGGCATTGAGATGGATAGCAGCAAGATTGATGTTATACAAAGCTAGCCAACACCCACCTCGGTGACGCAGATTCGAAGCTTCCTCAGGCTTGCTGGTTTCTATCGTCGTTTCGTTCGTGATTTCAGCACCCTTGCTGCACCACTACATGAACTCACAAAGAAGGGTGCGCCATTCTCCTAGGGACAACCACAAGTAGAGGCTTTCATGGTTCTAAAAGATAAGTTAACCCACGCACTCTTGCTGCAACTTCCTGATTTCACAAAAATATTTGAACTTGAATGTGATGCTAGCGGCATTGGGTTAGGTGGAGTGCAGCTGCAAGAGGGTAAACTGGTTGCTTATTTTAGCGAGAAACTGAGTGGTGCTAGTCTGAATTACTCCACTTATGACAAAGAACTTTTTGCATTGGTTCGCACCCTACAAATATGGCAGCATTACTTATGGCCTGCGAATTTGTTATTCATACAGATCATGAATCTTTAAAACATATTTGTAGTCAAACGAATCTGAATCATATACATGCTAAGTGGGTTAAATTTATTGAATCTTTTCCTTATATCATCAAACACAAAAAAGGGAAAGAAAATGTTATTGCTGATGCTTTGTCTCGTCGTTACACCATGCTCTCGCAACTTGACTTCCAAATTTTTGGCCTCCAAACCATAAAAGAACAATATGTTCTTGATCCTGATTTCAAGGATGTACTGTTACAATGCAAGGCTGGTAAAGGTTGGGGCAAGTTTTACATGGATGATGGATTCTTATTCCGTGCTAACAAACTGTGTATTCAAGCAAGCTTGATTCGCCTTTTGCTGTTGCAGGAAGCACATGGAGGCGGCCTCATGGGCCATTTTAGTGTTAAGAAAATAGAACAAATCCTAGCAGCTCACTTCTTTTGGCCCAAGATGCGACATGATGTGGAGAGATTTGTTGCACGCTGCACTATATGCCAAAAAGCTAAGTCCCGCCTGAATCCCCATGGTTTGTACACGCCCCTCCCTGTTCCTACTTCTCCTTGGTTGGACAATTTCTATGGATTTCATTTTGGGGTTACCCTCTAACTAAGAAGGAGCAGGACAACATCTTTGTTGTTGTTGATAGATTCTCCAAAATGGCTCACTTTATACCACATCATAAGAGTGATGATGATAGCAATGTTGCTGATTTGTTCTTTCGTGAGATTGTTCGTTTATATGGTTTACCAAACACAATAGTTTCAGATCGTGATGCTAAATTTCTTAGCCATTTTTGGAGATCACTTTGGAACAAATTGGGTACTAAATTACTTTTCAGCACAACTTGTCACCCACAAACCGATGGTCAAACTGAGGTTGTTAACCGAACTTTATCCACCATGCTTCGGGCTATGTTAGACAAGAATCTGAAACTTTGGGAGGATTGTTTGCCTCATGTTGAGTTTGCTTACAACCGTTCTTTGCATTCCTCCACAAAAATGTGCCCTTTTCAGGTTGTCTATGGTTTCATTCCCCGGGCACCCATCGATTTAGTGTCTATTTCCTCTCCGGATGAACAACATGTAGATGCTGTTGCACGTGCTGAATTAATGTTCAAAATCCATGCAGAAACACAGCAAAACATATCTCATACTAATGCTAAAAATCAGGCTGTGTAGATGTTGTTACATTTGAACCTAGTGACATGGTCTGGTTGTATTTGTGAAAGGAACGTTTCCCTACTTTGCGCAGGTCTAAGCTGATGCCACGTGCTGATGGCGCATTCATGGTGCTAAAGAAAATTAATGATAATGCTTATATACTTGACCTGCCTGCAGAATATGGTGTTTCTTCTACCTTTAATGTTGCAGATTTAAAACCATATACGAGCGAGAACGAGCAGATACCGTCGAGGACAACTTCGATTCAAGAAGGGGAGGATGATGAGGACATCAACCCCTATATAGGACCTGCTACTACAATGTAACTAGCACCGACGTCACTCCCCACTACCCCAAATCCAGAAACGTTTCAAGGTCCAATAACGCGAGCCCGTGCACGTGACCTGAATTATGTGATCCTTTTAAGGAATGAAGGAGAAGATTCTGTCTAGGAATGACAACCATTAAGGATTGCGCCATCTATGGAAGCCAATAAAGGGTGCTGCGCCACCTATCTTATGGAAAGATTGTTTCCATGTAATACGTAGCTAATTTAGGAAAGGTTAGGTGGGGGATTTCAGCCACCCATTCATGCTGGACGAAATTCCCTCCCCACCTTTCTCCTATTTAGTCCTGCTCACGCCCCCTTTGTTTGGCGGGTTTTCTTTGATAAGTTTAGCCATTTGCGCAAATATTCTGTACTGCAGTTGTGCTCAACGGTCACCTATGGACAGCCATTGTGAACCCCAACTTGTGAGTGATTGATATTCAGTTTTGCCTACTCCTTGTTCTTGCTCGTTTCTTCGATTGCTTGCAGGAACAGAACCTCGTGCTCAGGTTGATCTTGCCATCCACCAAGGTCAATAATCGATTGGAGTTGATTCAGCGATTGCTAAGGCGCCACGACCTATTCATTCGTAGTCGGATCACGAGAGTCACCTCCTCCATAAATCGAATTTATCCGTCTCACTGAAAGATCGGGCACTTCAGCCTTATCAAGTGTCGTCATCGCCAAGAGCCTCATCCTTGCTGGTCTCCACCTTGTCACCAATCGCCATGGTGCAGAAGCCTTCGTGAGTGGAGTCGGCAAAGAAGCAGAGGCCATTCAACTTATCCTCAAGCTTCCTCTTAGACTCGTCGTCGCTCAAAAAGGAAGAAGTGTGATAGTCGTCAGAGTCGTTGTCGAGGTCGCTGAGTGAGGCGAGGAAGGCACACTGCTGGGCCTTCGCCTTCTCAATGAACTTCTTGACCGCCTTCTTGTCGAACCCTCCCTTGGACTTGTGCTTGCCGAAGGTGTACTCACGCTTGTCCTTGCGATTGCCAAAGTCATACTTGTCGAAGGAGTGCTTGTTCTTCTTAAGGTAGTTGGCGACAAAGTGGTTGGGGTCTCCATGGCCGAAGCATCCCTCCTTTGGACCACCACACCGGTGGCTCATGCGGTTGTTGTGGAATTGCGAGAACCGGCTGATGATCCGCGCTAGCTCGTTGTCTCCAATCACCTCCATCTGCTCTTATGTGACATACACCAAAGAAGATAAGGCAAAAGACAGCTGTGAAGGGTTAGTCAAGAAACTTGAACTTCCAGTACTTGATACCAACACATGGTCAGTGCAGAGGGATCCGTGATCTTAGCTTGAGTTTGGTAGTCGATCTCGGTGGACTTGAGCTTGCTAAAAAGCTCATCCACTCTGAGGGTCTCGTAATTGGTTGACTCAATGTTAGCAGAAACCTTCACATCCCAAGCCCTCCGATCTAGGGCATGTAGTAACTTGAGAGCCCTCTCATGATCATCATAGGGTAGCTACAGTTTATTCGCCCATATCTTGTTCACAATCGGCTGGAAGCGAGAAAACATAGAATCGACAGATTCGCCAGCCAACTGAGAAAAGTTCTCATACTCACAACGATACACTCAAAGAGTCTAGTCTTGACCTATGCGGTCCCCTCATGATAGATGTGAAGTCTCACCTAGATCTCTCGAGCTGTAGCACAATCAAAAACCTGCTCAAATTCTGAAAACAAAAGAGCAGCAAAAAGGGCATTCCTTGCTCAGCTATTTGCATTGTGTTGATCCTTCTACTCTTGAGTGACGTGAGCACGAGGTTCAAGCACAACACAATTAGTGTCCTCGCAAATCTCCCACTCCCGCGGGCCCAAGCTCTGAAGATACGCAGACATGAGGATCTTTCAGTATGGGTAGTTGGTTCCATCGAAAAATGGTGGCTTGCCAGAGCTGCGCTCCATGTCGCCTTCACGGATCACAGACCGAGTAAGCTAGAATGATCCTTAACCCTCTCTAGTACCAATTGAAGGACCGAAAATGGTGACCAAAGGGAGTGTGAATGAGAGCCTTAACTTTCACGCGATATATTTGGAGGCTATCCCAAAATCAACCCTTAAAAAGCAGTCGTAACTAGATTTATATGTTTTCTAACTAATAAATGAGCTATCTCAAGGAGATCATCGCTCAAAACTAAATCCAGTCAAAGAGAGAACAAAGATAAGTGAAAAACCACCGGTATTTCTTCCCAAAAGTCTTATTCGCCCCGATCTATGAACTCGTGAAAAGTTAGACGATTTCCTTTAGTGCAAGGATTCAAGTTCATCCTAAATAAACAAATCTGAACCAAAATCCCCAAAACTCAAGATTCAATCCAAAATGTTAGAAGGGTAAAACCAAGAATGTGAAAAACACCGACGGGATTTGAACAAACAGGTCAAATAAACTGATCTATGAACTTGTGAGAAGTTAGATAATTTTCTTTGGTGCAAGGATTCAACTCACATCTTAGTTCATCTCAAATAAACCGATCTGAATTAAAAACCCTAAAATTAAAGATTCAACCCAAAACGTCGGAAGTGAAAAACCAAGAACACAAAGAACACTGACGGGATTTAAACAAACAGCTCATAAATCGAATCCCAGAGGACACCAAGAGGTTAGGGCCTCCATTACCGTACACAATCTTTAGTTCTTTTATACAGATGCGGTAGATTACGGTGTCGTGGAGAAATCGAACAAAAACCCTAAATGGAAAAATGACGAACTTAAGACAAGAAAGAGAGAAAAAGAAAAAGAAAATAAAAAATGGAAAACACTTGCACGCGCTCGGACGTCTTAGAACGCGCTGACATGGCACCCTCACCCTATATATATCAGAGCTTCTTGTGAAAGTCCGATTTTGCCCTTCAATATAACATGCTAAAACAGTGCCCGGAGGTTATAATGGTCCAACTCTTTTTCAGGCGATCAGACAACCACGCTTCCTAACAGATTTGCTTCGTTTTGGAGCAACCTTTGTGATTTCACCACGTGGCGCCCTATTCCTTCTTGAAACCTAGGTTTTGAGGCCAAACCCGTGAAACCGTCACCCAGTGGTTTTGAGGCTCAATCCACCAAACCTCACCGATGTCGACGCGTGTCCGACCTCCACCAAGCTCAACACTTTCGTCTTCCTTCTTGACTTGATTGATGTTGTCTTTATCATCTATGTATACTTACGCTTGTTGATATTTCTAGGTGTCAGTCATCGTGGCTGGTTCTCCAGCTCTCCGGTTTCTCAGTCCAAACATCACGTCCGTCTTTCACTGCTCCTTATCCATCGGCATAGCCCGCATCTACTTGACCTTTACCTCGCCATCGACCACTGCCTCCGAGCTCCACACCTACACACCACAAGCCACATGTTGCAGAAACACACTCAATCTGAAGTGTCAGCACATTTATAATCACAAATCACTACAACGAAACACGAGGCCACGTATCAACCTTGTGTTCATCAGAATGATAACAAGCAAATATATTTCTTTGACATATTGATGCACTTGCCCGAACCAACGCAGCGTTACAAAGCCTTCGTCGAGCTGCAACGCATCCACCCAAAGCCACGTTGCCATCGCGCTGGCGCATGGCATGAACCTCAGCCTCACCCAAGCGTTCGCGTTCCCCGAACGCGGCCACAAGTAAAAGGGCAGCAGCTGTTGCCGCCATCGTCGAATCCTCCCTTCCGCGGCCGTGGTTGCCCCTTCTATCCGCCGAAGCACACCACCTTCCACCAATTCCTCTCGCCACCAGCGCCGCCTCATCAAAGTGAAGTTTCCCCCTCACTTTTTCCCTTCCTCTCTATCGCCATGTATGGCCACACTGGCTGCACCCTTGCTCCAGATCCACCCCGTAGCCACCGGCCCCCCACAGATCGTTTCCACCTCAACCAACCCTGAGAACGGCTTCCCCACGTCGGGGAACACGTTTTGACACCTCAAGAAAGATGGGATCTCCAGCCGAGCTCACTTCCATCTTCTCTCTTCACCAGGACGCCCTAGCCCAGTGTTCCCGCCGACCTCATCGCTCTGTCTCGGCCACCATGTCCCGTGGATGATCCGTGCCATGGGACTCAGACACCGTCGCCGTTACCTCCATGCTCCATCCGGTTTGCCGGAGCTGCACGTGCGAGTGATCCTCTCTCCCACTTACGTTCGCTCGGGGATGTGCGACGACGGAAACATAATACGAATCGCGTGGGAAGAGCAGGTGTCCCGCGTCCGAGCCGATCTCTTGGCGCAGATATGTATCTCGCAGGAAACGAAAAACGGAAACAGGATGCGTCTCGGCATAAGGCAAAACTCTCGCGTCGCGTGGGCGCAGAACAGAAACGGAAACGCTTCACACGGAAAGCAACGAGAAGACGGACGACGGAAGCAGTCAAATTTTCAAAGTAATACAGATTATTTCTAGTCCCTCACCTTGTCTTTCATTTAATGAAACCAAAAAATCCAAGATCAGTACCTAGATATGTACCTTTTCCCCCCTACATTTTATTATGTATTCACCTTAAAACACGGAGTACTACACAAATCCACACATAGTCACGCACGATGGCCTGGTGAAATTAGTCCTGGGGAGGGAACATTGGATTCCTATTTGCGTGAACCAAACCTGAAGAAAAACTGTGGGTTCAATAATTTGGGGCGGCCTGATTAGGGAAAGGACAAGTTGGTTCAGGCTGAACCCGACAAGGAGTGTCTGCACGCTTGCAGACTTGCTGTAACCCAAAGCGATGAGCATCGATATCGCAAGCCTCAGAGCTGCTGGTGCATCACGCACAATACACACAAGGGTATACAGAATGAGGATTTTATTAGGAATGCATCCAGATAAATTACACATTTACAAGAACCGAAAAAAGTTCTGTGAAAAAATTACTGCCAATAAGAAGGCATAGTATACATTCAAAGAAAAGAGGGGGGGGTGACGAAATAGCCAAAAAAATAAAATAAAACTGCCGCCACAAAAGATACATAAAGGAAATAAGTTGGAGGCATTAGCAACAGAATAAGCTAAATAAACCATCCTCATATTTCAATTCATTTTAATGGCGCAAAATCTGAGAGATGCGTCGTTCAGCATCCATTGGCATCTCTCTACCAGGAACATTTACCTTTAACACGCTCAAGTATCTACGCAATAAAAGTGAATACAAATTAAACACAGCTCGACAAAACAATATTGTAATTGTATGAAAATGTTAAGAGTGGCTTACTCTTTGGCAGAAAATAAATACTCATGTTCTGCAATGAATCCAAGCAAAGACTGCACATGGAGAAATGGGTAAGAAGGACGCAATGTACAGATATGGGTAGCCTGTAAGCAGTTAGAGTATACCTCAAAAGGCAAATTCAAGAGTTCATAGAATGTCCGAACACGATCTATTCTCTGTTGGACAGCTTCATTGTTAATTGAGGGCATGGCTGCCAGAGCCTGCATTAAGAGGTATTTTGTTTGCCAAAGTGAGTAATAAATTAAGGTCTCCTATTATGTGTTAAAAGCCATATCAAACTACAGTACAGTATAAAGAACTATACCAGAAATACAGATGAGGCAATGTTTATATCACACTGCACAAGAAAACTCTACCTGTTCTAATGCTATAGAATTTCTGCATATTTGTTGGACCCCTAACAAGTTGATCGACCTCATCTGAGCGAGTGCCTGGAAAAAATATAAATCAAAGAACCGAGAAACCAGGCATAGCTTATTAGGTTTCTGAAAAGAAATTGAGAGCTATTTTATATATATCCAAAGAAAATAGAACAAATAGTATAAAACCAATTCCTAATCTGTATGGCATAAAGCAAAGCCCTTTTAGCACAAGAGTTCTCCCCGAAACGCGTTGAGGCACAGCATTTGAGAGTACCTTATCGAGGCAAACCATACCAGCCATAATAACCAACCAAATAACCCGATTGACTAACAAAATCATACTTTCTAACCTTGTCTCATAATAACCTGATCAGCTCCATGCTGTGATCCAAAATCTAATCAACCTGAGCACGTATCATATATATCACATAATTCACATGCAAACTCTATAAGATTTACATTTCGTTCAATCAGAGTTCTTCACGTCATCATGGCACACAGATACTGCCATGTGACAAGATGGCAAAGCTCATCTGGCGACTTGCCAAGCAGTTGGCTGGCCCCACAGTGCCATAAGTTCACAGCAAGGTTAGAATTTTATTTATTGTGTCATGTAATGGACAGTGTTTACCACTGATTTGTTATTTATAGTCACGGATCAAGTACTGAACCTGCATAAGCTACAACATTTGGAGCTTTAAAACAGGGACAACGGCTGGGCAGGGTCAGATAATTATTGGAAGACATTCACATGAACTAAGTGTTGTATACATGCTATATGTATACATTGATGAGTGATGACTTGTTGAACACTTGAACTCATACTGCACTATGGTTTGTCATTGTTACTGGAAGCAAATAAACCGACACAAACATTATTCAGTCAATTAAGTTCTTTTTCTGTTTATAGCTGGCTAATTGGGGTTTCAATATCATTAAACCGAAATACTTAGTTTGGTCTAAAATTTTCTATCAACTGACCGAACTAACCAAATGATCACCCCTAATTCAAGTACCACAAGTAGGGCATCTGGAATTGTAGCAAAAAGCATAACAAACCTTTATTGATGCATTAGCAGCAACGCTAGAAATCCCACCAAAAACATAATTCCTTTTAGATTCTGCAATATAAGGAGCCATTTCTTCATCCCTACGTGCAATCTGTTCAGATTGGAAAAATCAGCAGTCAGCACATGTGGCATGGCCCACATAAGTTGAAAAGGTACCATGTGCACACGAGAGTACCATATGGTATATAAAACTGGATGCCCATGCACAAGAACCAATACTCCTATTTTCACTTTTACTATACTGAACAGTTATTTGTTTTTTTTTACAGAAAATCATTTTATCAATCCTAATATACTTAAATCAGAATTGAGTTTAAATATTGCAAGACAGTTGCTCATTTTTCCCATGTGTAAAAGGATGCATACCAACAGAACTGATACCACTATCCAAAAAGTATATATACCATGCACTCAGACCTGCCTGTACACATTGTTCAGTACATAGTTTCCTTTGAGACATCCTCCTATTTTGAGTGATATATCAGAGGGAGTAGGAAGTATGCTCAAGGGCCTAGCTAATCCAAAGGACATGGTATATGTGTACTTGCATCAAGAAGCTAATTCAACAAAACTAAAAGAGCACCATACCTGAGTTGTGAGTGAGATGATGAAGTCATCAGGATCTTCAGCATCCTGATCTTCTACATATTCTCTTTTCGTCATTTCCTATTTAAAAATCATGCTAGTATCAAAATCTTGACATAACATAAATCAATCAGCATGTGGTGCTATAAAAGCATATGCAACTCGAGTGCAATTACCTGCATGTGATACATAGTTTCTAATTGCATTTCCAATCTCAAGACTCTGACACAATCAATTGCTAGCCTTCTATACTCATTAGCAAGTGATGCAAGGCTTTTCGGAATTGCATTACTTGAGCGAGTATGGCAACCCTGGTGGATGTGATTTTTGTTCTCCAATGTAGTGGACGACTCTCCAAAACTGAAATTCCCAATGAGACAAAAGCACAAGGATGGAGCTAATGAATGTGGAGATAAATAAATCATCAGGGATGAAGTGATGTATAAAATGTAATATGTTCCTAATCCCACATGATCTTAGCTTAAGAGTAAATTTCAAATCAGATAGGTGTTGAATTTTGAATACAATATGTTGATATTTGCAAATTTGCATAATATGCCCATGTCAACATAACAAATGGAAACAATAATTTGCAAAATAGACATTCAATGAATCAAGCATAAAATGATTACCTTTCAACTGAATCCGCTAAATATTCCAATGAATCACTAAGAGATGCCAATAGTATCAATTTCTGGTCATCATGGATCAAGTTTTCCTGCATACCCAGTTAAAAGGTTTCATTCAACAAGTAGCATGAAGAAAAACCTGTAAAACTAGAATCTTCTGATGCCAATTGAGCCAAACTAGCATGAGAAACAGAGTTTTCCATCCTTTTCTGGCATGTGATGCACATCTCTCTCAATTTGCCATAACACATCAACCAAAAGCTAGCAATATGTGAACATGATATCAATTAGATAAGTTAATGCCAGAACTGTGATGTAGAAGCTGCTGATCACTAAATCTCTCGCATTCACATTGAAAAAAGAATCATTATAATTAATACTTTAACCCCAAAAATTGCAGGATATAACTTGGGAGAACAAAATTATATGATTACTCATGTACTTACAATGCATGTTCATGCCAACGCATAAAGTCCACATTTAGTCCCTCTTAACTATAGTATCGGTTTGATGTTCATCCCTCAACTATGAAACCGTTTGAGTTATGTCCCTCAACTGTTAAAACCCGTTTGTTTTCATCCCTCTGACTGTTAAGGTGGTTTTTGTGATGTGATGACAAAGTGGTATCAAAATAGTGGTCCTAGATGACAAGGATGCCACATGGCATACATGTCCAATGGCAGAAAACAAAAATAAATAAATAAAAAACTCTGGAACCACATGTCCCTTCTTCCCTTCTTGATCTGTTCCAACTTGTAACAACTCACCAGCGTTTGCCTCAGTTCAGACCATGATAGTGGATGGCAAGAATTTCCCCAAGCTTCTCTCTCCTATTTATTTATGCTTGTTTTTTCTTTCCCTTTCAATTTTCCAGATCTTCTGTTCCTGCTAATCTCCTGCTCAACAGTTTCTAGTTTTCATCATTTGGTGTTTGCTTACTTCTAGTTTCAGCCTAAAACATCTCAAATCACAGATGTGGTGCTTGATATTTTACACCATTAATGCTTAGGCCTTAACCACGCACATGCAAAATCACTTGTTATCTTTGCGGACATAGATATGTAATTTTTTAAATTTTTTATATAAAAATAACGCCCAGTAGGCAGAGATATAGAAGATGACTTCAAATGTATGACATGTGGGCCCTATTTTTTCTGATGTGTTTCTTAGCAAATGGGCCACACCAGCAACTCTATATGAATACCATGTTAAGAAAGAAAGGGCATGCCGTCACCATGTCAACGCAAAACCACCTAAATTGATCTGAGGGGAAAAACAAATGGTCTTGAGAGTTAAAACTTAAATCAGATAATTTTATAGTTGAGAGATAAAAATCAGTCCGAGGCCAAAGTTGAGGGACCAAATATGAACTTTTTACAATAAAAGATAATTATAGATACAGACATTTATTGACACTCATGAAACATTAAGCATGGTTCATTGGTTTGAATGTGGTAGAAGATACCTGTTTTATTGGGCACATATCCAATAGGAGATCGCTTAGTTCAATCTCTACTTCAACAGCTTCTGCATCTGGAATAGTGTGGTCAATTTGACCAGAAGAATTTTGTAAAGAAAGATTTGCTGGATCCAGGCGCATTAAACTTTCAACATCATTCCTTGACAGGAGAATATAACTTTGTTTTTCAAGGACAGCCTGCATTTTTTACACAACATAAAAGGATCATGAAGCTCCATACATCAAGGAAGAAAATAGAGTATGATCTAAAACCTCTTTTAAGATTTGCTGTTAGCCAAATCAGTGATTAGGTGGGCCTAGGCAGAGTTAGGTGGTCACCAAGGTGCAAAATCAGCTACATGGCCTAGGCATGAGGGTTGTCAGTTAGCCACTAGCGCATCGACTAGGGATGCCTCTTACAATACTGTGTACTGATGCTTAAGTATTGCAACACATACAATTTTTTGTGACATTATTATTCGTAATAAACAAATAACTTTTGCCACTAAATAGTTGAAGTCCACAAGTCTCACAAAACTACTATAAAATCTAGAATAACAATTTTGGCAAGTTTCAAAATGGTTACACTATAATAACCTCAAGGAAGCTAAATTGACTGAGAATCCATTCTAAATTGGTTAAAGTAATAATTATAATGTACTCCCTCCATCCATAATTTAAGGGATTTTGCTCATCTAATTTGTTCCAAAGTATAAGGGATTTTATGATACTGAGACAGTACTTTATTCCCCACCTACTAACTTTTATACTACTTTATTCTCCACCTATTAAATTTTATACTACTTTATTCTCCTAATTATCATTTTACTACTTCCTTTGTTTCTTGTAAAAAATGGCATAATCCCTTATATTATGGGATGGAGGTAGTGCACAACTTAACATAAGGTTGTTTCATGGATGTAATGCTTCAAAATTCAACGGGGAAGGTTCAAATGTTTAGTCCACCAATATTCTCTTATTTTAATATTGGATTATGTAATTATAAACATGGTGTCAACCAGCATTTATATGCTCATTTATTTCTCTTTAGTTAGTTTCCAAGGCATCAGAAGGAGCCCTGGTTTCTGATACTAAGCGTTTGGACTATGAAGGCAATCTGTTCCTGGTGGATTCCACCACCTTTTGTACACATACATGGATCAAATATCCGAACGGTAATACAAAACTGAGTTACAGAGGAAAGAACTTGTCAACTAAACAGAAAAGCAAAACTACATTTGTAATGAGACCTGACAACAGCTACAAACAGACAAAACACAGAAGTTCACCTGCTGCAACAAAATTACACAATGTGTTGCATTGAAAAACTTTCAGAAAAGTAATGTACCACAATGCAAATAATAGTTTCAAAGGCTTTGGCTAGAGACTTCTCCTTTTTAAACTTGTAACCCTGAATGTTGGAATAGCTACATGTGCAATCTCCAACAAAAAGGTCCATTCTGGTATTTGCAAAAAGGTTCATTCTGATTATTTGACAATGATCAGCAAGATACTTTATGATGGCCTTTACATCAACATGGACAGTTCTAAATCCAATATATAAAACAGAGCATTGATAAATAATGGTGTCATACCAAGTAATTGCTACATATGGCACTAGATTGGAGTAATTCTAACCAAAGATACTTTTAGTAAAAACAAAATGGAGAGGTAGTTCTAAATGTTGTTTTCGTGATTCTAATGAAACTATACAAAATCTATTTTTCAATTGTAGTTGGGTTAGGTTCATAGGGCACGTGATTCCAATAGCTTTTGGACTACCACCACCTAATTGTTTTTTTTATAAAAAAAAGCTACTAATGTTGGTCAAGGCAACTGGCAAGTGCTATATGTTGGGCTGCAATGATATGGTTTTTGAGAATGCAAATGTCCATTCTCCTATGCAGGTAATATTCAGGTACACCCACTAGATTCGGTGTTTGGCTTCGCTGCAAAAGGAGGAATGGCACGATATGAAAACATGGCAGGGTGTCTTTTGGAAGACTACTTTGATGAAATTATTCATTAAGAACTGATGGAAGTTGGCTGATAGTATTTGTGCTTGACACTTTCCTGTAATTAAGTTTGTTTTCATTAGACCATTTACTACTTTAGGGTGTGATAGACAAGGGCTACAACTTTGTGATAAGAAATGGATGTAGCATCATATGATGAAGAAGCTGGGATTTATTCCCCTATCTATCTGAATAAAATTCCCAGCACATTATTCATAGTCATTTCAAAGCAACACATTTTTTATATACAAAAAGAAAGGCTGCATTAAAATAAATCCTCATAATAGAGAAAGTGCATTAACAATTTAGCATACCTCCATATAAGATGCACGACATCTTTCATGTGTACGTTCTAAAAATGTGCGAACATACTCAACAAGCTCAGTGGCATAGTTTGGCATCAATTGAACCCATCCAAGTACCTAAGGAGAATTTGAGAAAACTATGATAAATATAATTAAAACTTACAGAGAGGCAACACGCATCAATTGTTTGGGAAATACCTCTTTGGCTATTATATCAACAGCCAGAAGACCTGGTAGAACAGGGCGTCCATTTTCGACTAATGAGCTATATACTGAGGTTGCATGGACACGCGGTCTAAATGCAGCTGGACCTGCCAAAGGATGCAATATTACTTGTTCAAATATTCAAGGACCAAGACAAATAGCAAGGGGAAATTAATTCAGTAGCCTCCCTCCCTCCCAAGGGGAAATTAATTCAGTAGCCTCCCTCGTGAACCTCAGTCCCTTTGAACCAACTCAATATACTGCATGTGCTCACATAGCCTCTCCCACATTGAGGAGCAGCAAACACATCTTCCTCAAAAAAAACTCTGTATGTGAGGGTTCTTGAAGGACATTCATCTAGAGCACTACAACAATGTCAAGAACCATCTTGGTGAAGATGGCAAATGTAGGGCCGGTTTGGTTTGATGCCCTTAAAAATTTTTGGTCATGCCAAAGCTTGAACAAGTTTTGGCACTACCGAAAGTTGGTAGAGTAGAGTTGAAAAGGCGGATTAGGTTTGATATGAAATTAGTGCAAATGTGAGATAAGTTTGGTTGCTTTGAAGGAAACTATAGAGTAATTTTAAATCAATATAAACAATGCATACATAATACCATGATACAAGTAAAGCGGTAATTTAAATAGGAGCAAAATTGTCTGTTGAACTAAGAAAACTACATAGTTAGTCAACAGTTCAAAATTTTCATAAACTGGGTATAAAAGCTCACAATTTTGGATAGCATAAATTGATCTTTCAGTACTTTGAAGTCTAAAACCTATGAACTCCAAATCTAAAGAATTGAAGTTTACAACTTTCCAATTATGAATATACAGATTAAAAATTCAAAATAACAAATTGGTTGATTCTAATTTCAAAATGTAAGGATCCAATTTCAAATTATTAAGTCAAAATTCTTAAATCAGGAATTCAAATTCATATTTCAGAATTTGGATTTTGCTCATTCTAATCTAGAAATATAAATTTATTATTCTTTAGTTCTAATCCACAAATTGGATATTCACTTTTCGCATGATAAAAATACATTCCCGAATTTTAAATCATGGAAATTTAAAATTCTTAAAATCATATCATATAATTTCGTTTGCAGTTGACACACTCAAATTTTGAAATCTAGGATTTAAAATTACAACCTAAAAACAATTTGAATTTCAGTTTAAAAAGAATATTCATACATCCAATTTTAAAATAATAATAAATTTTACTAAATAACAGTAGGGAATAAAAAGTTAATTTTGGATTCCTGAATTTTTTGGCTTTTTGCTATCGTTCTCTTTTGAGTAATCAGCAGACCGCTGGGGCAGCTGAGCACCACATATCACCTCAAACAAAATTGTTTTCTCGAAATCGCAAACAAAATTGTTTTAACATAAAAGGATATAGGATCAGAAAAGGAGGGGCGGATCAGGGGTCGGATTCCTTAGTTTATATTCCCGGTTATTTTTACCAAACAAAATAATCATCACAGATTGGTACAGTTCTCTTGGTAACCGTCTTTAGGGTTCCACACCCAAGTTCACCTAGAAGATGATTTAATGATTTATGTGTGTACTCAGTTAATACATAACAAGGTTGTCATGGCAACCCTCCTAGGCACTAGGGGTTGTTTGGTTGCTTGTTTCAATTTGCCAAACTTTTATAGCTAAGGTGTATGACATGCCACAATTTGTGTTGTCTGTCTAAGAAATTCTTGGCTACAAATTAAGTAAGCTTTGGCTAAGATGTGTACCTATGACAAGTGGGGACACAAAACCCAAAAGTGTGGTATGGTAACCATGTGGCAACAAAACAAACACTCGGCTAAGTTGGTCAAAGTTGCTTGCCAAAGTAGTGGCAAGGTGTACTTTGGCAAGGTGTGGCCACCATCCAAACACCTCCTATCAGTGTACATCACTCATGTGTAAAATAATAAAATTATAAAAGATATCGTTTTAATAATGTTACACGCTCCATGACTGATTAGAGAGGAATTCTGCTTCCTTGCACGACATATTTGCTCCATGACTGATTAGAGTAGGCAACGTGCTAACAAGACAATACTAACTAACAGTTAAAACTCTATCTAAACAAGGGTAACTTCTTTTGAGTATGGAACAAGAATAATTTTCAGTGATAAATAAAATATAAAATGGTTAATTACATTTGACCATATATAGGTAGACAATAGATGACTTACTAGATATAGCCTGCTGAACACATTTTCGGTAATCTACAAATATTGCTGGCAAGAAGTGCTCCTTCAAGAAGTTGTTCACAAAAGCCAATAACCCATCATTCCTACAGAAATTCAAGAGCAATAATGAAACGAATTCATCAAAAGTTCTTATTTCAAACTTGGAAATTGCAGATATATCACAGAAGTCCTTTCTTTTAACAAGGATAGAGCTATAAAAGAACCAAACAGCTCTATCCATTTTTTGTCTTTTACTAGTCATTTTATCACAAAATGCAAGGAAGGTTTTTAGTCCTTTTGGTCTACTGTGATAGAATTTCCATGTGACAAACCTAAATACTTGTGTGTAGACAAGTGGTCAAGTTTTATACTTTTTACTGCAAACATTCTGAAATAACATCTACTTGAGATAACGTAATAGGAAGTAGATGCAAACAAAGACAACCATATATCGCAGGAATTTGAGAAAAGCTTTCTGGTCATCTAGATCATCCAGGTGTAATTATTTGTACGCATAAAATGAAAGAAGTAATTCCAGTTAGTTAGTTAGTTAGTTATGCTAACAGTAAATCAAAAGCACTTTTGCAATATAAAGTTAGGCAAAATAGTAACGGTATTCTTCCATATAAATAACTATATGTTCCTTTTTTTGGAGAGAAATAAGTGATGTTTGCTAAGAAGCTGCTCTTATCTCAGGAAAATATTTCTTGGGTGAAGTAAAACGGTACTGATTAAGAAAACCATTATTCCCCAGCGTTGTTTTGGAAAAGCTGCATGGTATTGAAAATTGCACACAGTGCACTACAGGAATGTCTTTGGAGAAATTCCAGGTAATTTGCACAAAAATACAGAATCCATCCTTAAATTCAGAAGTTTCTCAATTAACAATACAAAGCCATTTTTTCTACTATATAAACAGGTAAATGTGAAAAAACATCATGCTGAAAGGCTCTTGAAAGTTTTCAATTGCTGCACACAGGCAGTAGGAAGTTATCAGAAGGAAAATGATTAGAAATTCAACTAAGGATTAAGGTTATCTACAAAAAAAATTCTAGGCATTTCTTGAAAGTTAAAGGCCTCTTTTTAGATGATTTTTGTTTTCCATAAGTAAGGTCAATAACTCAATATGCTAAGAGAAACTTGATTAAAATTAGAGGTATAAATAGGTATTAAGATTACTACAACAGAATATAGAAAACAACTCACTTGGCACAGCATAATGTACTGACAGGTTTAAACTCCAAGCTCTAGATCATCCAAAAACAACACCGTTATTCATCTGTCTCTTCTTATGTGTACAAACTTTTTCAGTATCTTGAAAAAATTGAATCTGACGTGCTCTGACATTATAACAAATGACACTGGCACACAAACCTAGAATTACTTGTTTTGCACTCTGTATTATATACAGGGAAGCATGTGTCTACTATTTTTCATACACAGGGAGGAAGAAAGATAACAGAAGAAAGATGGTGGACTTTACAATTACAAAGCATATCATCAACGACTTCCACAGTTCATTAGGATATTAGAAGGTAACCTTTGAATAGGGTTCATAGTCTCAACTGTGAACAAAGAATAGAGGTTGAGAGATTTAAGGCATTACCCAAGTTGCAAATATTTCTGAGGAAGCATCAGTCCTATTTTATTCATAAACTGCAAAAAGTATATACATATCTCATTGAATAACTTGGTAAACATGCTGTGGTATGCATGAGTAACAGATAACTGTGAGACAGGTCACCTCAAAGACAGGACGGTAAACTGATGCTGCTAGGAAAATCCCTTGGTCAGGTATGACACTTGCTGTTCCATACCCTTCTTGTGGAACTGTTGAGTTTCTTCGCCATCCTTGTCCTGCAACTTTCATCACTAAACATTAGAATCAAACATTTATGGCATTTACTTAAAATGTAATAGCAAAGTTAAAGCAAAAAATGAAAAAGCAGGACATATGACATGAAAAAAAAAAGATTCGATTCTATACAGTCCATGTTAAGCTGTTTAGTATGTACCTTCGTTAGGCACTGAGATTGCTGCATCCGTAATGCGAAAAGCAAAAGAAAGGCCTTCTGATCCATCCCTGCAGCACACGAGCTTGGTTATTTACTAATTAGGCATGTCAAAACTAGCAAATACAGCATATTATATCTATAGTGATTAATTCCTTGTAAATGAAAAACAGTTATTTTTTTGCCCTTGAACTCTTATCCAAGTCCAGTTTTCACTATAAAAAATTGGTTACTTTTCACCCTCAACCTTCAAATAACACCTTATATCACATTCTACAGTGATTTTTTGTTGACATGACAGTGGTTTTCGCTTGTGCAAAATATATTATGCTGTTTTGCTGACATTGATGGCATTTACGTCTGCATCAACAAAACTTACTCCCTCCATCCAACAATATACGCATTTGTAGGTTTGCTATTAAGGTTGAGAAGAAAAGACTTTCGTGTCCCTCATTTAATGAGATATTGGGGGTGGAAGAGTTGTTGGGAGGTACGGTGGCAAGAAATTTGAATGGAGGTGACTGATGGGACAAGTAGTATACGAATGTTTATATTCTTGGGAAAAAAATCAAATGCTTCACATACTTATATTGTTGGAAGGAAGGAGTACCTAATAGGAGGTCATGTCAACTTAAAAAAACCCTGATATTTCAAACGAAACAACCATGGAATAGGGTTTTGGGTGTATTTTGTGCAATTTTTAAAGTCAAGGGTACGAAATAACCAGTTTTTTTTACTACAAATATAGTTTTGACGGTCAAAAATGGACTTAACCCTATAATTTCATTAGAATCAACACCAATAATGAGAATTTTCTCTCCATGCTTATCTAATGTGAACACAAGTACCAGATTCATTAAGCTTAACTCATGTGACAAAAAAGCATACCTAATCAGGATGGGAATGAACGTTTAGATCTCTGGAATGATTTGCCTAACCAAGCTAAGCCAAAGTAGCCAAGTCAGACTAGACCCCATCATGGCAGATGTGTTCATTTCGTTTCATGTCTGCTCAATGAGAACTGCCTACATCCCTTGCTTGATGCTAGAGGAAAGCCGATTTGGCTCTCCCAGGTGATCAAGGACTTTGAGGTAGTTGTTGGCCCGCTTAACCTTGAAAGCTAGTACTTTTTCCCTTGTACCAAATGCCTCTCCTTGCTAAGCAAGAGTAGATTTTTTTTTGCTTAAGATCTAAATGCTGGTATGTGGCTTCTATTTGGTTCATTTCTAGTATATCATAATTTGCTTAGGACTGAAAGGCTTTGATGTTGTTAATGTTGTTGTTGTAAGATCTAAATGCACCTAAATACTCATCTCAACCGCTCTCCACAATTTTAGCGTTGCCATGCACTCTCTTTGTAACTTAATTTTTTTTCTCAAAATGTATGGTAGGAGCTTTGACATTCATTTATGAGAGTTAAAAAGAAATACAACCACAAATACCTATTTTGTAACTTCATTTATAAAAACTGCAGACATTCGCTTTAAAAGCAGGCTAAAAAGAAAATAGACTGTTCCTATCAGATAGTAGTGCTGGGAAATAACTAAGTTGATTAAATTCATATTCTATCTCATAACTAAGATGCTCAGTTGACTTCTTAATCTTTTTATAGGAAGACGCCTATCATCATGACTGGATTTGCCTACTTGGATGCTCAAAGGCATAATAGTGTTTGTAATATAAAGCTATAGCCTATGAAAACTCCTAAAAAAATTTCAGCAGAAATTCTTACAGTTCTCAAAATATGAATTAAAAAAACTATTACAGGCAGTGTTCCTGGGACTCAGACTAGTAAATAAGATTGTGACCAAGACTCAGATGCCTTATTCAGCAAACTCTACAAAATAGGATTCTGGGGTTGACCTCATAAATTTATTTAATTATTTTATCATTAATAACATCATTCATAAAGCGTAATCAGCATTAACCATATGTTGCATATAAAGGAAGAGCAATAAAGAGGTGAGGAGCGGTAGAATCACAGAGAAGTGGATGTTATATGCATGTATGTGCACACTGCCACTGGTGTTATATGTGCACAACTGCACATATATGCAAATACCAACAGACTGCAGAGAAATGGAGCTCATAGATAGAGGCATCGAGTAGGGACACAAAGTAGCGAGCAGAGAGAGAGAAATAAAGGATTCATATGCACAGAGAACCACAGCTAGGTTGGTTTGTGAGTATGACACGCCAAAAGAATTTCAGACGCATGTCCCAATAACACTGATTACAGATGCAGCCGACATCATACAAAACAGAAAGCAATTACAGATGCACACAACATTAGGATAAAAAATGATTACTAGTCACTGATCAAGGATTACGAGAGGCAGCTTAATCACAATCTTATAACTTGTTAGTAATATGTAACTAAAACAGTAAATCATTGTAATAGGTTGTTTATAAGTGGATACTTGCCTCTTTTCCTTCACAGGGTCCTTATTTGCAAGCCTAGCTGTCTGAACAGCTGCATCAGCAGTAGCAGCCTCTGGAGTTGCCCGCAAAATTTCACACAGAAGTTGCTGACATTCACTCTAACAGAAGAAACAAGGCAAAGAAATGAATGGCATTAGATTAGAATTGCACAACAACACATGTTGCCCACTGATGATTGAAAAGCTCATATTTCATGTTTCGAAAACATAAAATCTAGCGACGATTTGGCCTTATCTAGCGACATGTTTGCGAGCCATCCGATCGACTAACAAAGACTGAGATTGCATGGTTGTGACACTGTCCAAGGGACTGAGAACTGCCTGTTTCAACAACAGCAGAAAAGACGGCCCACATGTGTCCATCCACATGGTACAGAGACCACCACCAACCAGCAAAACTAAGATTACCTGGTTACACTAGTCTATCTATTTTGGTATAAAAATTTGATGACTTAAATCTTTTAAACTAAGTATTATTTTTAAAATCCGTTTGCACCATCATACTCCACTCAAAATAAATGACAAAACGAGTCCAATATTGAATATATTCAAACATTTAAAAGTAATTTACTTAAATTGTAGAAGTAACTTAGCTCTACAATAGAAGTAACTCTCCATAGCATTAGAAGAATAAGATTGTAGACGAGTTGAAATAGGAACAATGTGAAGTAAATTCACAAGTAAAATGTAGAGGAGATTTTCAAGTAAATACATATAATTTCTTTATTTGAAGTAATGAATATATTATTTTAAAAAACTGTAATTTTGTGTCATATGGAAAGTAACTGCACAGCTAGAGAGAAGTAACTTAAAAAATAGAAGTAATTCTTCATGGTATTAGAAACAACTATGATGCTACATGGAAATATCTTCCATTATCTAAAAAAACTGCTACAGGGAAATAACTCAAAAAAATAGAAGTAACTCTTCATGGTATTAGAAGTAACTAAAGTACTACTAGATGCTAGAGGGAAGTAAATATAAAATAATACAAATAACAACGCTGCTAGAGGTGTTAGGAACAAAAATAAAATTCAAATAATTTTATGGATGTAGTAAATTTGGAGGTAGAAGACAAATCTTGGAAGTAAAGGATGAATGTAGATTTGATAAATTTTATGATGCAGTTTGTTTTATTTTGTTGCGGTGTCCTTTGCATGATTTGATTTAGCGTTGATTTAGGGGTGGAGAATAATTTAAAAAGGGAAACATGTGCACATGATTTTTGGTCTTATCCAAGGACGTGTTTGTAAAAATTTACATACGCATTGCTGTTTTCCAAATACATGCAAGAGGGTGGAATGGTGCCTTTTTTGGAAAGCAAGGCAGGTCACTGGTTTGAATAATCATGCCACCGCACACTAACTAGTCACATCCTTTCAAAAAATCTTTTCAAAGGAATAGGATGATGTTTCACAGCAGAAAGGGAAAAAGCATGTGGTGAATTAGATTTTATAAAGAAAGGCTATGAGATTTCTAGGCATGTGTATAGCTAAAAACATGTCTTGGATTTTGCAACTATGCAGAACATATTATGAGATTTTTAATCCATATATGAAGAACATATTATAATACATACAGACATCAAAATTGTGCCAAAAACATGAGGACATGTATAATATGCAAAAAGACATGAGTGATCTCTCTTGGACAAAAGATAAGTTTTTCTCTTTTTTTTATCTTTTTTGTAGAACACAGATGTTCATACTTCTATGCATCTTTTTTGCAGGTGTGCGTACTTTAATATTCTCTACATATATGTTTTTTTAGAATTTTCTAATATATGCAAATGCAAAATCTAAAGTAGGTGCAGTCACGCAGACCAAATATCATAATTAAAAATACTATAAAAGTTATAATAAAAGCTACCTGCACAACTGACAAAGAGAATGCAACAGTAAAACCACCAGTAGCCTGGGAAGATTCAGAATCTGGATTCCAGCTTGCATCCCCATTTGCCATGTGAGGAGTGTTTACATTATCAACTTCAGTTGATGATTTCTGTTCAAGAAGCTCTCCAACAGTAATATGGTTCTCTGCCAAGTAAAAGCATTTTTTCATGCTTGCATAATCCTCAAGATTTAGTTTTTTAATTGTGGCCCAAGTAACTAAGAATATAGCACCTACCAAGAATGTTTACCAGGCATTCAAATATTGCGCTGAGAAGTTGACTAGCTGCACGCTGAGCATCTCCGGTGGGTGCCATAGCAGGAGAGATAGGACTGACAACTAGTTGACTTGCCATTAATGATGCCCCATTTTTTGTCTTTTGTTTGAGCAGTTGGTAACGAGCAAAACGTCCATTTGAGTGGGACACATCTGATGTTCCTTTTGCAGCTTTGTCTATATTGGACTTTGAAGCATCCTCGGAATACGCTCTTATCTTTGAGGTGATAACATCATGGATTGTAGGGCGAACTCTTTGACTGTTAAAAAAATGCGAGCATAACCACCAAAAGATAAAGTGAACATCAAAACAGCAGTGGCAAGATTCAAGGCGGCTGAACCACCAACTGGAGTTTTAAGGCAATGTTTTTACAACTAGAAAACAAGATGTTTAATTTGTCTCTGTATCATTTGTTCAAGGTACTATTTTAGGTGGTGGGGAGGGGGCATAATTCTGATACAAGCATTATATCCATCCAAACATCTAACCCTTTTGTAATAGCACTAATCTTGCCTGTGTGTTGCAATGGATGCCAAATAAAAATATACTACAAGAGGATCTCAATTTTGAGAAACATGCATACTGATATAGCACTTTCAACCTTGCTATATTTTTGTTTGATCTTAACTCTTTGGAACGAGACCACTTATCCAATATATTAGTACAAAAATCAATTCTTGATAAAAGTAGAACCTTTTTAATGTGCGAAATAGAAAAACAAAAATAGAAGAATACCATATCACAGCTCCAGCAGCCGCAACCTTTCCAAGCATGGATAAGCACTGCACCAATGTTCTCAAGTATTTCACACTGAGGGAAGCATCCGCCTTTGTCATTGATTCCTAAAAGGACCATTCAAAACAAAAAATAAATAAATCAGTCAATTGGCCAAGGAAAGTGTTTGACCATGATGTAATATGAAAAAAAATCATACAAGGAACTCATCTGGTGTAGCACAGGAAAGGAAACAGGGAACTTCCCAAGAAATATTTTTGGAATCCCTCCGACTACGTCCACCATCACTCTCACGCATGTCTAGGCTACTATCATCATCTGGGCCATCAAATGAAGAACTGAAAATACAAAAGAAAATTCAGAAAATCCAGAAAATGGCAACATTTTTATGTCAGTGTGTTCCATCTATTTACATCTATGATTATGATTACTTCATTCTGATACAAACAGGAAGGAATGGTTAATATAATTTGTCAAAGCAACTCAACAAGATAATACAATTGGAATAGCTTAAAACAACTCCGCACACCTGTTTACATGCATTCTGTTGGAGTAACTTGAAGTGATGGAAGGTCATACATGTGTTTGTGAAGCATTAGTTTAAAAAATTGTACTATTTCAATTTGCATATAGCAGGTATACATTAAAGTTGGCATATGATGCATCAAAATTCAAAACCTTAGATCACAATATGAAGTTACCAAAAACTGTTTCTGAACTATGAGACATTTACTTGGAAGCAGATAGGGAGATGAACCTACCCTCCATCAACAGAACTGGTTTTAGGAATCCCATCTGCAGTGGCTGATGCACCAAAGTAATTATCACATTTAATTGACCTAGTTCTCCTAGACAGAGGTTGCATGCAGTTTACTAGGCGACCAGCAGCCGTAGATGTTGGTACTTCCTCACTATCAACCATGCTTAAAGTCACCGAGCTGCACAAAAATTTATTGGAATGAACAGTTGTTGATCATGACAGAATTTTACGAAATAATCACATGAAACATGCAGTGGCAT
The DNA here is from genome assembly GCA_030770085.1 of Oryza coarctata. Lineage (NCBI taxonomy): Eukaryota > Viridiplantae > Streptophyta > Magnoliopsida > Poales > Poaceae > Oryza > Oryza coarctata. The sequence continues at coordinate 8,210,014 of CM061476.1, read as the reverse complement.
TACCAAAAGAGGTGGCAAGAAAACATTTAAAAGAGGCAATCATTTGACGCATATTGTGCCCATTGCCAGAGTTAACAACCCAACATCAAAAAGTGATAATAACTTCACATATACGGTGATAAACTGATAATTACCTAAAGAGTTGGACAAATAAAGTGATGATCTTTAACACATGTGGTGACCAATGCCAAAATAGTTAACAAGATGTGAACAGTATAAAATATTTGCATATAGTCATTGTTCACCCCATTATAAGCAAACTCTATGTGACTGCGAGCATATAAAGAAAGGAATCAAATTGCACAAGGGGTACAAAAGCTTGAAAAGCAGGTGTCGCTTCAGTAGTATGAGAACTTCAAAATTGAGCAATACCTAGTAAAATAACTTGGTTCATGGGTTGATTAACTACAAGAACTCAAAAATTGAGTGACCTTATACAGCAACTTGGCAAATGGTAAACTTTTATACACAGACATGAAAATTGAACAATCTGGGACAAGTTGATGAGCAGGATTAAGAGGCAACACATAGGGATAATTAGCCATGTCAGCAGATCATATAGGCACAGATCATCTAGGCACAGCATGTAAGTTACCAAGCCACATTAGCATAGATTTGGATGATATACAAAATGACAAACAAATAGCAAGTGTTTTGTTTCAGTTTTTCATGTTCTGTTTTGCCTCTGCACTGTTTTCCTTCATGACTCCAACAGCATGTCAGTAACGAGTAGAAATGGTAGGTGATAATATCTGACGCATGTTCCTGTGTGCTTGATATAACCAGCTCACCCACGTTGCCTAATGCATTGACCAATTATCCCACATGGCACCTCCAAGCCTAAGAACTCACCCAAATGTTGTACAGGATTCCTCAACATGCAAATTATTGTACAAAAATAGCACCCACTAACCAAATTGCACTGGATTGCTCAATTCTGAAGCTATTGTCCTAAATCAACCCATTGGTCAAGTTGTTGTGATGGTTGCTCATTTTGTAAGTCCTTGTACTGAATTGCACTCATTGGCAAGTTGTACACACAGCGTGATTTGTTATAAGAAAATGAGAATGATCCAAACAAAGAAATAGCAATCTGACATAAGAACTTACCTGTATTCTCCATTGTTGTATAGATGACTATGCAGCTCTTCTAAAATTTTGTAAAACAGTACACCTCGCAGCTTTGTTAGATCAGAACGAACATCTTGAAGAGCACCTACCTTTAAAACTTTATTAGTATGTGATATTGCTATAATCAAAGAAATAATATGCACTAATTCATGATAGGTTAAAGAGCCATCTCGAGGTAAAGCATATAGGAAAACAAAACACAGTAATATCCACCATCACAAGTAATTTCTACAACACCAGTTACAGAAAAAGGATGGCATCACCTGCTAAACTCTGGCACATGGTGCAGACACTGCATTATCACAGGTACTAGCCTATTTATTACAAGAAATTTATGTTAATACTAACCACTTGTAGGCCTTCTCGTTCTAGCATCAGCATTGACTGGACATGCAGCTGCACTGCAGCATAGAGCTGCTTCTCAGCCATCAAGTTTTCAATTCGACCAGGAACCTGCAGGGTTCACCAGGTTAGTAGGGATAATAACTTTTAAAATTTGTTAAAACACAAGCTAAAGTTGGACTTTTAAACAAGAAGGATAAAAAGAGCTGCCATGTGCAAAGGAGTCAAGAGGCCTTGCAGCCTGCCGACAAGTAAGAGCAACAGCCATATCCAGGCATCCAGCAGTCCTACAGCAGATTGAGTCCTAGCTATTGTTTAGTTAGTCAGTTGCTTTGGCCCTAAACCACTTAGAGATTACATAGCTGTTTAAATTGGTTAATGCTTGGAAGGACTGACTGCATAGCTTTATAAGGTGCACATCATATCAATTAAATGCAAGCAAGAAACAATGAATTCCCACGTTACTATATTGTCACCCACTAGTTAGATCATGCCAATAATGAGGTTCAGCTATTCAGCTTTAAATAAACATGTATATTAATTCAGATCCATGCATAAAACACCATGGTATACTAAACTGATGAAATCTCATAAATGTACTTTCGATGTCTGAGTACATAATATAAACAGAATCTACTGGTAGAGTACTTACATAAAAAAAAGATATGTAGTGCAATAAAGAGCCACATGATAAAAAAAACATTTAGTACAGTTCTATTATATCAAATGGAAGTTATTTGGCCATCCAACTTACATGGAAGCATCCAACAGCATAAAGAACAATAAATAGCAACTAAATTGAATGGTTCAGGAAGGCGCTAGGTGCTAGAGGGTCAGCGGGGCTGACACCTAACACCTAGGCCTTGCCTAGGCAATGCCTGCCTACCAGTCACGTAGGACAGACAAACTAGTAAAATCCAAGAAATTAACAAGCATATTACATAAAAGTTCCTATAACATTAGAGATTAGTTCCTTGGATGTCAAGTCAGTCTCCCTAGTCCCTACTTATAATGGGACCCAAGTACTGTATTAGGGATCAATTAATGAATATCAGAAGCTCGCCTTAAGCCTCAGAACCTCTGTTAGCTCAACAGGGAGAACCCCTGCCACCGCTATTAGAGGCCGAGTCCCCTATCAATCCAGTCTTCAGAGCCTTACCCTAGCCAGTTCAAAACATTGCTTTGACAATTTGTCCAAAAAAGACAGAAACTGCCTGTCATAAGACTAACCTTGTCAATATGAAGCTAACTTATATTTCATACACAAAGTTTACCAGTGGCAACTAACAAGAGTTTTTTTCTGTCAAACAAACAATTTATAAATTTCATTCTGCGACATAATACACACAACTGCAAAAAGTAAAGCGTAGGCACTGACCTTGGCAACATCCTCCACCTGATCCAGAAGGGAGAGCACATGACGCAGTGTGAGGGACCGGTACCACAATTGCCCGAGGTGCTTGTTCTTCCTCCCGAGCAGCTTCTTGGCCTCAGCCATCTCCCCCTTAAGCCCGGTGATGCTCTCCGCAGAAACGCTAAACAGCCGCAGGATCTAGACCCACCGCACCGCGCAAAGATACCATAGCATTAAACGTAACGAAACACTCCGCATACGGGTAAGAATTGAGAAGGGAAGGCAGACGCCGCGGGGCCGGACCTGGGAGTAGTTCTGGATGGCCTTGTTGAAGCCATGGTGGTAGGCGTGGACGACCTCGTCGACGACGTCCTCGATGAGGTCGCTCTGCTCCTTGAGGAATTGGATCTCGCCCTCCCTGTCCTTGGAGGTGAGGATGTGCACCACATGCGGCAGCGAGTCGAAGCGTGCCGCCGCCCATCCCTCGTCGATCCGCGAGAGCCCTTCCTTGAGGTACTGCACCGCCCAAGGCCAAACAATTGAGGCTCCTCCGGCCGCAATTCGGGAAGAAGGGAAAGAAGGGAGGAGGGGGGACACTTACGGATTTGTCGGCCGGGATGGGGAGGCCGTCGAAGATGCCGCGGCGGGCGCCGCTGCGGCTCATCGCGCCGGCGGCGAGGCGAGATCTGGAACCGTTGGGAGGTGGGGGTGGAGGGTTTGGGTCGGGAGGATGTGGGGAACACCGAAGGGAGGGGAAGGAAAGGGAACACTCGGATTCGGCCACTGGGACGGAGAGATTTCATCATATGCCCCTAAATTTGCAATAGATTTAGAAATTATTATCTAATTCACGTGACTTTCAAAATGTGTCAGTGGGATGTGAATTTTTTTCTTTTACTCCGTGCGTCCAAGTATGATTTTTTTTGTCTCGAAAGGACTATGAGCTAAATACAAAGTTACGAGAAGAAGTTATCGGACACCGTTTAAAAGAGAAGATATTATGACAATATATCAAGAAATATTTTACGATGGGTTTTGAATAAATATAAAGTCCCAATAAAAAATATGTTGTAAGTACATATACAAATGCTCTGTGAGTATTCGAATAAATAATGTTAACATAAGTTACTTTTTATTAAAAACATGATTATAACATATATTTTTCATTGTTAATGGATGAGATTACAAAGAATATAAGGGTATGATGTATGCTCTTCACAGATAATAATGTAATGTTAGTTGATAAGAACTAAACATGAGTAAATAAGGAACTAAAGTTGTTATGACAGATTTTTAAGTCCAAAGGTTTTAGAGTAAGTAGAACTACGACTAAATACATATATGTGATTTTGGTATCATTACACACGATAAGTAACATATAAGTTTATAAGGTAATGCTTAAGATGCATTTCGATATCTAGGATCGACACTACAAATAGATAGAAATACTGGTGCAGACATTAGTCATAGAATCAAAGCAGAGTAGATGAAGTAGTGCCAAACATCTGGTATTCTCTATGATAAAGAAAGTACCAGAAAGTAAAAGATAAGTTTTATAGAATATCGATTAAAACTGCTATGATGTATGGGACAAAATATTGGCTAAAAAACGATATATTTGACAAATGAGTGTTGCAGAAATGTACATGTTATGCTTAGATTTGTGGTCATATAAGAATAGATATAATTCAAAACAATGATATGTGTGATCGGTTAGGGATAGCATCAATTAAAGAATAACTTGTCTATTATCGTTTGAGGTGGTTTGACTATGTCCAAAGGAGACACAGAGATACAGTATATTATGGAATACTAAGTTAAAACAATAATGTAATGAGAGATAGGAAATGAACAAAATGGACATGCAGAGATCAAATAAAAAAGAACTTGAAAGATTAGCATATATCTAAAGATATATGCTTGAATAGAAGTGTTTGGAAAGCAGCTATTGACGTACATAAACTGTGATTTGAGACCTATGTTAGGTTTTAACTGTACCCTACCAAACTTACTTAAAACTAAAATACTTTGTTGTTGTTGTTGTGTTTTGAGAAGGCTTGTTACACACGAGCATAGGGTAGAGGGAGGAAAAATGCAGTGATCCTTTTGGTCTATTCAATACTCATACCCTAGATCTATTCATCTCAAATCCGTAGAGATAAAATAGGTATATCTTGAAAGAAATTCCATACTTGTCTGTATCTAGCCTAGTCTTGGCTTCAGTACCACGTCTCTCTGTTCGCTAAGGTTGTGCTTTACGAATGTGTTTGTTTACTCTCTACGTCTCTATAATGTGGGACATGGTTTACTGGTTGCTAGTTCTATTGTGCTACATGCACAGTTCACGCTATGTAGGCCTATTGTATGTGCAATGCCCATGACGAGTGGGCCTAACACTGTGTGACCCACCTACAAATTGCTTTGGTTCACTATGCCCTTGAGTTAGCATTATTTGCCTTCCCAAAACACTTGACTTTTGGTGTGTTGCTAGCATTTTCATGTTGGTCAAGCAACACTCCTTTGCCTTTGTGTGAGAAATGTTTCCTCATGGGTTATGTCATTACCATGGTCCATCATGATTCTCATTCACATGGTTGGTTCTCTCTACGTGTGTGCTATGCACCAAGATCATAATAATCCAGCGTCAGCTCACCTTGATCAATCGGTTATTTTCTATAGCCACTGGTTAGTGCCCTGCATCTCTATATACATATGTCATTTTTTATGAGACCATTGACAGCTAGGACCAACAATATAGGGTGCCCTACTTGGCATAAAATTGTGCTTGCTCATCTGACTGCGCGACTATAATACATTATGTTTTTTAGCGCCACGTTCTATAATGCTATAGCAGGCGCCATCCGATCGATGTATATGCCCATCTTCCTGGCATTTTCACTACTATCGATAAGTGGCGCCCAACTTTACTTTGCCTACCTAGTTCCTTTCATGAATATCTGCCTAACTCCTGCAGCATTTTGGTCAGCTCTAGTCCTCTCTTGCTCCTTACTCTGTTGTAGCCATGGTGAAAGTTGGGTAAGTTGCTACCCTAGATGGTTCCTTGCACTCTGCAGAGATGTCATCCATGACACGTGCGCAAGTGTGTTTGTGGTTTCTCCACAAACATTGTTGCTTAGGATTTTCGCTGCACAACCAAGTTTGTTGGTTCAATCCCAAACTATGAGCGTGCATATAACTGCCTATAGTAGTTGATTGACATCTAAAACTTACAGAGTGGAAGTTGCTCACCACCCTTTGTTATCTACTCTATGGTATTCCATTGCGTTTGCGGAATGCCCAACGTCTACTACCGTGTGTTCAAGTTCCCTATTTATCCATGCTTCCATGTTTTTCGATCTAATTTTTTGGTATGTCAGATATTCCAATATTAATATCGGAATTGCTGACCTTAACTTTGCAAACACATTAGAGAAGAGTAGAGAAGCTTCTTCTATGACAAAAAGTGAGAAATAAAAGGGAATTGCCAACAAGTTTTCACACCATACGTGATATTTTCTTCTTATGGGCCTACATCTAACCATTCATATTAACCATGCAAGGTCTATTTGTCTCAACAAATAGCATTAGTCATCTCTAATTGGTTATTATTAATCATCAAAATAATGAATAATTGATGCACTTTCATAATGAATAATTGACTCTACAAATGATTTAGTTAATAAAAAGTGGTTTGAAAATATCTATAGATGTTGGTGTGTGACTAACATATGCCAAGTTATAATATTTTTGCCTAGAAACAATTGGTTTGTCTACGTGTGTGCAGATAATTTAGGTCAACCTTATTCAATAGTGAGAACCGAGATTATATTTAGGGAGGAGCCAAAGTCTAACATGGTCAGGAGGCTATGTGATAAGATAAGACATAAGTTAGGAAAGCTTAGAGTCAACATCGATCAATAGTAAGATCAAGATTACTCTTAGCTAGGAGCCAACGTTTAGCATGGTGAAGAATGATAGATAACACATGGTAGATAGACATTGTATATATGTGTTTTCGTAATAGTCTTTATAATTTATGTGTGCAAGCATCAGAAAAATCATGAAGAAATTGGTGGAGGAAAATTGGAAAAGAAAAGAGTGTTGATTGCTACAAGACCCTCAAGATACTGTAGTGTGGAGCAGAGCATACAGCGTGTGGTGGCTGTTAATGTCTTACACTACAACATGGTTTGAGATAGGAGTGTTTTATGGGCATTTTATAAACACATATTTATGAAATATAGTTGGACTACTATTAAGGGTTTTGTCAAACTTTATTTCTTTTTTTGAAGGTATTTAGACCGATGCCATAAAGACAGTCAGACTGCGATTGACGGGTTAGTCCGTTAAGGATTAGGTTTATTTTATTTCTGCTAAAAGATTTGGCTAAAATTATTTGTTTTTTATACAATTCAGCACTTGTTTGTTCAACTTGATTTTCTTATTTCGATCTTACAAGTGTATCTGATCCAAGTTTGCTTTTTTGTTATCTTAACCGATCTTGAGTTTTTGTCACGGTTGAGTCTCACGTTTTTTATAAAGTTGATTTTTAGTTTTGGAAATAAAAGATGGAATCTTTTATTATGACTCAAGATATTTATATTTGTCAAAAGATTTTTAATTCTTACATTATTCCTAAGGTTATTATTAATACAAATAAAGTTGAGTTTAAAAATATTGGTCAAATTTCTCATCTTGAAACTGCATATGTGATGTGGAAGGCATTGTGTAATTTATTTTCCATAATTAAGAAAATACACAAAGATGTTTTAAAAAAACAGTACATGACATTTGATATGAAACCCGATAAACTACTTTGCTCATTTTAACAAATTTCTTATAATTATTCATTTGGTTGATGATTCTTATGATACTACTTATACTTAATGTAAGATTACTAGACATCTTTTGTTTGATCTTAATATGTCAATTTAGGAGATTAAAGTGACTTTGATTCAAGAATTTGTTAATATGACTTCTATGACTCTGACTTTAGAATCTCCTTATTTGAAATTGAAAATTCATGAGCTCAATGGTTTCTCCCAAATACTTATTCCTCATTTTCTTTATCTGTTTTGAAAGCTATGTCTAATGACCAACTCGAGGAAATGTACATGGAGAACTTGGTTTGGATTATTAATAAGTTTCCTCGAATTTTCAATAATGCTAAGAACAAGAAAAGAGGAAGACCAATTTGATGCTTTGAGTGTGGTGCATTGAACCACATCCACTTCAAGTTCCCCCAAGCTCAGGAGATCGACAAAGAAGGAATATGAAGACATGAATGTCAATAACAAGTGCACTTTCAATAGAAGAAGGAACAATGATAGTTTCAAAAAGATGCTACATCAATGCTTGTAGTTGTTGAATAAGTGGCACTACTAAAAAAGCATATTCAGAGACACCCCATTTACTACACATACGAGTCAAAAAAGATCTTGTCTATGAAAATACAATGGCGATCTCTAGTCACATACCATCTGTGAAAATTGATTTTCACATGCAACAATATTAGGAGGTCCGCTTATAAAAATAACTTTATTTTTAGAAATCTATTTTTACATGTGGTCCTTTACCTATAAAAATAACTCTATTTCTATGAGCGAACATCCTAGTGCCAATGCCTATAAAAAAGCTAAGCCTTTATTTAAAAAGGCTCTCCACTAGATGACGTCTTGACCCCTTACCTCCTCTGTCCCATGTCTCCCTCACCTCTCTCTCTCAGATAGTGTGATGGGGTAGTGGGTTTGGTGATAACAATGACAACGAGCATGATGAGGGCATAATAAGGAAAGGAGTCATGGAGGCTGTGTTGTTGGAGCTCTAGATCTAGAGCTTCTGGATCTAGTTGCAGCAGTGCTAGATGGTAGGGCTTGGTGACAAGGCAGGGTTCTCGACAACCGTGACGATGAGCATAATAAGGAGAAGAGGTTGCAGAGGCCACACTACTGGAGCTTCAGATATGGAGGTCATAGATCTTGTGGTAGCAGGCCTCTTAATAATGGTAACTATGAGCGTGACAAGGAGAGGTCATGGAGGCCGTGCTGCTAGTGATTTGGATGGAGCTTCTAGATGTGATGGTGGCTGTTCTAAACAGTGGGGCTCAACGGCGGTGGCTCGAGCTCGACAATGTTGATAAAGACTATGCAATGAGGAGATGATCTTGTTGAGGCTATGTCAGTGGGGCTCCAATTTTGGAGTTCCTAAATTTGAAGGGGGCAACAAAGGGGCTTGACAACAATAATGATGACTGCATGACGAGGAAAGGAGCTTTTGAAGGTCGAGCTACTGAAGCTTAGATCTAGAGCTAATAGATCTGGTGGTGGTGGTGCTATGTAGTATCGCTCAGTGACAGTGGCAGCAAGACTCGGTGATGGCAACGATGATCACTATGACTTTAGCTCATCGACAACGACGTATATGATCGGCTCTAAAACTACTACTTCTTATGGGGTTTTATGGTTATTTTCATTTTTTGGCTCAAACAAATTTTTCACAAGCAAGTCTCTCTAGACTTTTGCGTGTGAAAAATCAATTTTCAAATGTGGATGCCTTAGAGGTTGCAGGCGGTCATGACAATCATCTACAAATATCGATTTTGGCTGCCTATACAAACCCATTTTGTAGTAGTGTGGATGCTAGTGATGTTGATTTGTAAAGAGAATATATAGATGATGACAATGGCATCACCGAAGACATGTGTTTCATGGCTCATAGTAGATTAAGCTCCAACAAAGGGTATGAGGATGAAAGCAACAATGAGGTAAATGCTTCATATCCTACTACATAGCATCTTGGAAAATTTCTTCTCAAACTTAATGATAAGCTTGAAAAGTATATGAGAAAGGTTAAAAAGATAAGATTACATAGTTGAAAGTCTCAGTTTTGAAATCGATAAACTTAAAGCTTTAATTCATGATAATGATTCATGCCAGTCATGTGGAGTACTACAATCTGAATTTTTTGCTTTGAGAAATGTTAATGTTGCTACTACTACCTGGAGACTTGGTGATGTTGTTACTAAAAATAAGAAGCTTGAATCTTACTTTGCTCTTGGGTATAGCTTTGGATGCTCATCTTGTTGATGAGTTGATTTTGACAAAGAACACTTTGAAAAAGTATCATATTGTTTTCGGTGCAAATTTTTTTATTCAATGTTTAATCTGCTAAAAAGCTTAAACAACATAAGGATGTTTTGAGTTCTAAAACTTGCTCGAGGTGTTTTTAAATAAGATGAAACTGAAAGATGCATTTGCTCATGTTTAACATATAGAAAATGATTTCAAAATCCATGAAGTGCTTTCTTACTCTAATGGTTGCAAACAAAAATGTGTTCAAAAAGATTGTGAAAATTGTGTATCTTTGGTCAAAGAAGTTTTTTATTTAAAAAGTTCTATGATATGGTTTTTTGATAGTAAAAAAACTTAATAATGATTTTGAATCAATCTAAAGTAAGCACACACAATATAGGTTTAGGTTTTGATGCACATACCTATTTTACAAATTACCATCCTACTATTTTGTTTGTTCCTTAAAGAAATGATATTTTGACAAAACCGGAATCAAATAAAACAATTTTCAAATCTGCTGATATTTTGTAAATCTATCTGCAACAAGTGCAATTTCTTCTTCTTCTTCTTCAAAGAAAACGGCTCATGTGTGAAAGTACATCTAGACACCTGGCGAGTTTTAGATAATAGATGACAATATGAAAAAGGGGCTATTGATTCAATTTAGAATAGTACAGGTTTTTAGTCCCTCTTTGGTTTGAATGATGAATGGTGACTCCCACAAACGAATGAAATTTGCTAAAGGACTTGAAAGACTTTTATTTCATTGATCTTTTTCCTACTAGGAGTGCCAAACTATTAATTGGGATTCAAGTTAAAGCACAGTTTGTGTCCAAGTGCTCAAATTCTATTACTTGATTTTTAGAGAGAGACTAGGCACCACACTTGTTGGGGTTTTAGGTTTAGTGCGAGAGGTGCTTCAAGTGTCTAGATGTTGCTATCGAAAATCTAGGTCAGATTTGCTCTTCCTGGTAGGGAAATTAGACTATAGATTCTGGTCCCTATAAAAACTTGTTGATTTTTCTCTTCCTAGCAATGCAGACTGATTGGAGACTTTGATCTCCCTTTCTAGGAGAGTTCCTAAGTGTGACCTAATACTCCAATCCAGTGGACTAGAGTCTCTAGTGCTCGAATTTGTGACTAATGGATAGTTTTGCAAGTGGACAAGTATTTAACTCTATGCATTTGCACTTTGAGGGGTTAGCCATAGGGTTTCTCCAACCTCGCACCATGATCTTTATGCCAAAAATCTTGTAGGGGGATTTAAATCTAGAGAGTTTGTGAGCTAGGATTTTTGAGCACTTAGGGATCAATATTTGACCTTTGATTCAAGCTTGTTACTCTTTGATGTGTTCCTCCTAGCTAGCTAAGTGTCACTCGTGATGATCTCATTGGTGTGGATTGTTAGGAAAAGTTTGTAAAGATTTTTCTCACCTCCGCAAAGGAAGAGGTAATCTACCAAAGTCTAGGCTAATTTTCAAGGGTTACTTGGTAGAGCAAGCTTCACTAGGGGTAGGAACTCATTGTCCAAGCTTGGCCAATGGCGATCGTTTGGAAATGGAGCTAAACTTAGTGGTTGCTTAGAGACAAAAGCTTTTATTTAGTTTAGTTTGTTTAAGCTTGGGATTGAGAGATATTTGACTCCTTGTAGTTCCTCAAAGGAGAGTAGGATCCTTGCATCTGAACAACAGTGAAAAATTTGTGTGTTCCCTTTGTGATTTCATTCATTTACTTATTGCAATTTCCTTTCATCTCTCTATCTCCCTTTTTGTTCAAGATTGTCCCTAACACATGCCTCTTTTCCCATTCTATCAAGGCACAGAATATCCAGTACATAGGACCAGAGTATCTTATCAGATTGTTCTACCCAATAGAATGTTTTGACAAAAGTCTCTTATGGTTTAGACCAAACACTAGTGGGATTTTTAATTCTTCTAAGAGTGTTTTTTAGGACTACACATTTGCCCCCTTATATGCGATGACAAGATCCTTTTCGTGCGAAGTATAATTGCACTCATTATGATAAAGATAGGCATTTGATTCAATTCAAACAGAACAAGGACATATAAAGTAAATTTGGAAGGCCAAGGTGGCAAAGTTCAATTCAGCAGCCAGTAACAGCTAGATTGATTTTTCAAAGTTGGTCAAACTAGAATCATGGGACGGTTAGACCATATTTCGTGCAATGGTCAGATCGGCTTGATGTGAAGCTTTAAGGTAATAATCAAGTTAAGTATAGTTTTGATTTTATTTATTCATATACATGTGTTTTGCCTATTAGTTTTGTTGGTCGTGTGTGTTAATGTTGTATTTCTAAATTTCGTTTTTCTAACCCTAACACATGCCTCAACATCGTATTTTACCTGGATCTTTTGGCGGCATACTTGCTATGCATGTTACAATGTGGAGATTAAGATTGCTTTTCAAGGAACATCATTTTCTACCTTCTTTATTAGATTTTCTTGCTAGTTTGGAAGTGCTAGTTTTGATATTAGTATAAGTGAATACAAGTCAATTCTTTGAATGCTTCAACTTGATGGATACCATTGGCAATGTGTGGTTTTTTTTAAAAAAAAATCTTCAGTTTTCCTTACTTTTCTTATTCTTAGGGAGAATTAGAGGTTGATTTGAGAGGAAGTCTATGTTTTTTTCATGTATTCATATTTATATCATGCATTGCTCTAAATCTGAAAACAATTAAAAAAATAAGAAAAGTGCAGCTTTGATTTATACCTCTAGTATATTCTTGTGTTTATAGGTAATATAAATGAGGTTTTTCATCCCTAGAATAGCTTGTCTATGTTTTAGTATTTATATCAGCCTTTGTTATTACTTTTGAGATATATGACGCATGCCACTTAATTCTTTACTTGAACTCAAGAAATAGGGTTAATTAGGTCTATGCAATTACAAATTTGTTAATTTGAAAAAAAATGCCATTACTACTTGTGAAATATGTTGTGTGCCACTAAAACTTTCCAAATTTTGAACTATGATATTGCCGTCAAGATTTTCGTGAGCACCTGTATTTGATGGTTGATTTTCATTAGCATCTGCATTTCTTCTCTAGATCCGGCACGAGTAGATGGAAGCAGCAAACCTTTGACAACACTCAGGCTGGTGAACAATGACATGGAGGGGGCTCATTGACGATGACTCATGGACTCAAGGAGTGAGCAACAATGGTGCTCGATGACCAAGGGTAGCAACATAGGGCTTAGGCCTATGGCAATCGATGGCAGTGTGATGAGGGAGAGATAGAAGGGGAGAGGTATGAGGGGAAAAGGACGAGGGTGTGTTAGCAGCTAGCTATGATGGTTGGCCACTAGCAGCGTTGATGAGGGCTATGATGGTTGACGTTAGCGCAAAAGCTGTGACGAACTAGTTGATGACTTACTTTTGCTGCTACAATGAATGAATTTAGTTGCCCATGGTGGCAAGGACACACCGCGATGAGCAATTGCAGCAAACAACAGAGATAGGCCTAAGGACGGGCGATGGCAAAATCAGATCTAGTGATGAGTCGACTAGATTGGACCACCTTATAGCCAGATCGATGGGTGGATCTACAGTAGTTGTGGACTCCGAGACCTCACCGACTGTGTCATCTAGGAGCTTAAACTCTCCTCCCTCCACCTTCGAGGTTGGCCCTCTCCAGCACCTCGTCGATAGGGCCTAGGCAGTGGACTTTGGCATAGAGGAGAGAAGGCGGTGACAAGAAGGATGCCACCACCGTCGATGGCCACAACAAGCAGTCTACAATGGAAGAGGAGATTTGGATGAGTGCTGACGGAAATCTTGATGCCAATGAAATAATTTCAATTTTAGAAAATTTTAGTGGCATGCAATAGGTTTGAAGAAAAGTAATGGCATTTTTTCAAATTAGCAAATTTGCAATGGCATGGATCCAATTAACCTAAAGAAATATGCAATGTTGAACCTATTGCTAGTTTTAATTCTCAAATGCTCTCTAAATACCACAAGTACAAATAAAGTATTTTTTTCTATATTTACATTATAAGAGGTGAACATGGATACCAAATAAGTAGAAATAGTAATCAAGACAAGATCGTATCCATCATGAGTAAAATAATGGGTGTCAAATTATTGAATTCATGAGATAAGCGCGAGGTTTTTTCTTTTACTATCAATGTTCAATATGAGGAAAAAAGCCCAAATTTTTGTTTCATGTTTGTCTTATCAGTTATTTTTTTAAAAAAAGTATCATGTAAATAGGAGAAATAGTGTTTTAACATAACTTACCTATGTGTGTGTGTTATTTTGTTCAAACTTTATACTAGCGAAACCGTTGCATTATAAATCATTGAAATAAAAAGTATTTAATGCTTATTTGAATTTAATTGCACTATCTTTTATTCATTTATAGACTTCAATAGATGCTTGTTTGCTAATTGATCAATCTATCTCCCTTATCTTGTAATAGATGTTCTTGAATTGCTATAGGTTCACTTGAAATCTCTAAATAAAAATGATAAAAAAATTTAGACAAGTGCTTTAACATTGTGCTATGTTGCATTTGTGCCATCATGGCTTATATTTTTCTCTATTGAAGTTATTAATAAAAATTATTGTCAATGTGGAGAAATAAACAAAATACATGCTTCTTGAAAGGGGAGAACAAAGCTTTGCTTCAATTCTTAAAAATGGTCTATTTTGTGACTTTATTGCAAATATAGGAGAGAAGTTCTTTCTTTCAAAAAGGGGATATTTTTATTTTTCACTTTTATGATTTTTTTAACCATTTGTGCTTTTGACACTTTTGTGTTTTATTTTTCAAAAAACACCAATTTGTATTTTAGAGTTGTTGTGAATGAGTTATCAGGAGATTGTAAAATCATTGCTACAATTTATGTTTTCGGATAAATAATTAAATTTGCAACTGATTTATTTAATATAAATTTATTTGGAAATATCTATGGATGTTGGTATGAGCATGTGTGATAAATATGGATTAGGTTGCGATATTTATACTTAAACTGTTGGTTGTTTATTTGTTTATAGGTGATATAGAGGAACCTTGGCAATAGTGATGACCGAGACTATGCTGAGAAAAGAGTTGAGGTCAAACACGGTTAGGATGTCTTGTGACAAAGTAAGAATGAAATCAATAGACCTTGGGTCAACATTAATGAGAGGTAAGATCTAGGATACGCTTAAAGAGTCGAGGTTCAGAAGAGTTAAGGATACCAAGTGATAAGGTTAGATACAATGTGGTAAATGGTGGATGTATACCATACGAAGAGGTCTTTATAACGAACTTTACAAGTTATATGTGTAAATAAAAAAATCATAAAGAAAAAGTATTTGAAGGAAAATTAGAAAAGAAAAAAAGTTGATTACTACTATACACCGAGGAAATGTAGCCTGTAGCAAAGCATGCAACATGCGGTGGCAGTCGGCTTTGTTTGGCACTATTAGTTGATAGAGACAGGAGTCAGGTTGGGGCAGTGATGAAATCCGCTAGAGTTTGTTCCTGACCTTTGATGAGAGTTGGGGATAGTTTTGATTTGGGGTGGATCCGACGTTGACTGTCCGACTACAACACCTAAACCAATTCCACTTGCATCATATTCAAGTTCAAATGTTTTATTGAAATCAGGAAGTTGGAACAAAGCTACGTTTGTTAACTTATCAGCCCAAGTGAATGTTGCTCCCTTCGTGGTGAGTTCATGCAGGAGGGCTACAATGGTGCTGAAATCCTTCACAAAACGGTGGTAGAATTCAACAAGGCCTAGAAAACTTCTCACTTGTGTGACCGTGGTGGGAACTGGCTAACTGTGTATGGCCTGAACCTTGGCGTGATCAATTCCATTCCCCTATGGTGTGACAACATAGCCAAGAAAAGAGACTCGATCGGTGCAAAAGGTGCACTTCTTAAGGTTACCAAATAAGCGTGCATTACGAAGAGTATCAAAAACAACACGCAAATGATCTAAATGTTCCTCTATTGATCTGCTATATATGAGAATGTCATCAAAGTATACCACCACAAATCTGCCAATGAAAGCATGCAAAACTTCATTCATTAATAGCATAAAGGTGCTATGAGCATTAGTGAGACCAAATGGCATGACTAACCACTCATGCAGGCCAAATTTAGTTTTGAAAGCTCTTTTCCATTCATCTCCTAACTTCATGCGAATCTGGTGGTATCCACTGTGCAAATTAATTTTAGAGAAAATAATTGAACCACTCAACTCATCAAGCATATCATCGAGCCTAGGAATAGGATGACAATATCTGATTGTGATGCTATTGATCACTCTACAATCTACACACATGCACCATGATCCGTCTTTCTTAGGAACTAAAAGCATAGGTACATCACATGGGCTAAGAGACTCACGCACATAACCTTTGTTAATCAATTCTTGAACTTGGCGCTGAATCTCTTTTGTTTCTTCTAGATTGGTCCTATATGGTGCATGGTTGGGCAAGGAGGCTCTAGGAATGAGGTCAATTTGGTGCTTTATCCCCCGAATTGGTGGCAGCTCCGATTACCTCCTTTGGAAACACATCAGCATACTCCTGTAAAAGATTAGCGACATCACAGGGCAAAGAAATAGATATATCTTCAAGTGAAAATAAAGTTTATTTCCACACCAAAGCATAGCAAACAACAGTACTAGCATCAATCTCATCCAAATCATATTTGGTGGCTAGGTAACACGAGCCTTTTAGCTTGATCTCATTCTTATTGTGATGAATAGATTTGCTAGACTTCTTGTGTTTCTCAAGTTCATTACCGACAGTCTGATTTTCACTAGCAAATGCTCATGATTCTTAAGTTTGCTAGCTCTAGCAAGTTCATCTCTTAGAATAGCTTCAGGAGACATGGGGTGCAACACAATCCTCTTGTCATTTTACCAAAGGGCAAGGAATCTTTATCAAACTGCCATGGTCTACCTAGCAACATAGAGCATGCTTGGATAGGCACAACATCACAATCAATGAAATCATGATAAGAACTAATGATAAACACTACTCTTACCAGCCATGTTACCTTCACCTTGCCGCTGCTGTTGAGCCACTGAATATAGTAAGGTTGCAGGTGTGGTTTTGTGCTCAACGAAAGCTTTTCCACCATTTAAGCACTTGCCAAGTTGTTGTAGCTCCCTCCATCTATGATCACGCAGCAAGAGTGTTACTTGATAAAACACTTGGTTTGAAACAAGATGTGGTGCTGATTTTGTTCAATTCTCTCGATTTGTGCACTTAGCACCCGCTACACCACAAGGCTCTCATAGTGCTCAGCAGCTTTAGCCCCAATGTGCTCTTCGTCTTGTTGAAAATCATCTCCCTTCACTACATTGTTAGCAGCAAGCAAAGCATATGTTTCTTCATCGAAATCACTAGCAGAGGAGTACCCACCATCAGCTCACACAACCATCACATGAGTACTTGGGCAGTTTTTGCATACGTGGCCATATCCTTTGCAGCGTAGGCATTGAATATCCCTTGTTCTCCCCATAGATGCCACTGAGGATGAGCTCTTGGTAGGTGTAGCCATTGCTCCTTTAGTTGGTTCGCTTGGGCATGGTACATAATTTGTTAGATAGGAGCGTGGCTTGATGGTCAAGGAAGATTGTGGGGTTGCGCGTGCGGATGGTGCAACAGCATTGGAGGGTGTCCACAGGCTAGCACGACTTGTGAAAATGTTAGCTCTCATGCTAGCTCATCGTCCTGGTGAAATAAATGATTGATAGAATTATATTCCTTATAAGCTAGAATGTCTTGAATCTCTCTGTTCAGCCCACCGAAGAATCTAGCTATAGAGCCATCCTTATTTTCCTCTAACCCACAACGAAGCATACCCATTTGTAGCTCTTGATAGTACTCTTCTTCAGATTTGGATCATTGCCTCAATTGTTGCAACTTATGTAAAGATCACGAGCATAATAAGAAGAAACAAATCTAGCCCGCATGATCCTTTTTAAGGCATCCCAATTTGGTGTGTTGTTTGGGTTCTTATGATGGTATTCAAACCACCAAACAGAAGCAAAATCAGTAAACTCACTAGTGGTAGCCCTAACATGTTTGTCCTCAGGAAAATCATGGCAACTAAATTTTTGATCAACAGTTAGTTCCCATGTAAGATATGCATCAGGGTTATATTTTCCATCAAAAGAAGGCATGGTGAATTTAATTTTGCCCAATGAGTCATCAGCACATACCTCTCGCCGTGGTGGGCGCATACCTTTACCCTAACTATTGTGATATCGCTGGTTACGGTGATAGCTATTGAACTCATCATCAATCTCGGTGTCTGCCGAATATTCTTCCTTATCTTGACCCATAGTGTTGTCCTTCTTCTAGGGATCAGCATTGTCTATGTTATCCAATCTATCCAAAATGGTTGCAAGAGAAGTGTTCACATCCCTAATAGATCTCTCTAGTACAGCCAGCCTAGTGTTGGTGTCGATTTGGGCTATTTTCATCTGACCAATCCGTTCATTGGTGACTTGAACATCCTCATCCAGGTGTTCGGTATGCAGCTTCACTTTGTGCTCAAAGTGCTGTAACAAGGCCTTTGATCGTGGTGATTGTGGCAGTCCTTTTGTCCTCTCTTGCCATGGTTAGTGTGTAGCAAGAGAATTCACAATAATACAAGCCTATCTCAACTAACAACACTAGGTGGCATCAATCCATCTATCTCTCAAACTTGTCCAACCAATATCTTACATGTTCTCACCATGCTATGCAGATGGTGTTAAAGATGGCAAGAACAATAATAAACGGTGACACAAACATAGCCTTGTGATGTCATAGATGATTTGTGGAGCTATAGGTGGTTGCAAGTAAAATCAAGGAACAACTAGAATCACATTAGTTAAAGCAAGTTGAATGAACGTTTAGTGATGGCACTTGCTGGTCCTAGGCTAAACCATGCTAGAGACACAAGCCTACACACAAGTGTTGTCACCTAGATCAGCAACAATGATGCACAAAATGAGTAGCTATGAAAGCACTTCTTATTCTTCTTCCCCCTTTTCCTTTGTTTCCTCCTTTTTCTGTTTTTTTTTGCACAACTAGCACAAATATGAAAACTTCTCAAAAGAATTTTAGAATGACAATTTGCACACACACTTTTTCTCTTTCTCCTGAATAAAACAACCCTTCCTTTGGAGATTGAATAGCCATAGGAACGAGAAGCTTATTTGAACTAACAGCGAATGGAAAAAAAGGATGCGGTGGTGGTGGTGGTGATGGTGATAGTGGCGGCGGAATTACTAGTGGTGGTGATGATGGCGGTGGATCTGGTGGCGATGGCGATGAATGGGTGGTGCTAGACATAGAGATGGTGACCAAAAATGTGAGTAGAACTTGAAACTCTAAAGGATTAGGCACCAAGAACCAGCAACTTGACCAAAAAATGCAATCAAAAATTCAACAAGCAAGAACTAAGTAAAACAGCCTAGCTCAAACTTGTTTTGGGGGATTTTAGTTCTATCCTATTTTGGGGGTTTCTGGATGTAGGTAATGTAAAGTATGGGTAGAATCTCTCACCGAAAAACATTGCTCTGATACCACATGATGGAACCTGCTAGGGTTTGTTCCTAACCCTCGATGAGAGTTAGGAATAACTTCGATTTAGGGTGGATCCAATGTTGGCTGTCCGACTACAACACCACAAGGGTTGCGCCTTAGCAACAGGTACACCATCTCCGTTTGGAATGTTCTTGCCATGCCAAGAACACCTCTGAACCTACTAGCAACCAAGAACAAGCAAGAACAAGATGAACAAGCAATTAACTCATCGATGGAAGATTTAAAGGCGAAACTGAATCATGAGTTGGGGTCTTGAATCAAGCAAACGGGTGGTCTAATCGATACATGCACTCACAAGGAAATAGCAATAGCTAAACTTACAACAAAACAAAACCCAACCTTCATCATGGCGACTGTTGCAAGTATTTATACTTGGGAGAGAACCATGATGTGTGGAGGGGTGTAAACCCTAACTTAGAAAGGGCCCATAGTGAGCGAACGAGATACAAGGACCTCAGCCCAAGACTAGAGGTCTGAACATCTTTCTGCAATTTCTGATCAGCTCCGATAGAATCTAGCAGTGTTTCTAGATTTATTTGAATGTAGATATCAAGGCCTTTTCAACAAGTACTCATGGGCCTTAAACAACCTCCGGAGTGAAGAGTTATGGTCAATTGAAGTTGTTGCTACCTAGAGGTCCAAACTTGATGTTTGAACTTACAGTCCGATCTCTTGATCTGGTCATCCTTTTGATCATGATAACTTCCAATTGATACTTGTCATGACTGCTCTTAGACCAATCTGGTTCATCTCCTAAGTTTCTAAGTAGAAGAATATTATCATAAGAATTTAGTAGTACATCATTCGTTAAGGAATTTGTTTGAACAATAAGGAACAATTTCACCTAGTAGTTAAGTTGGCGTGCTCTAGCTCGAGTCATTGGGCCCTGTTGTGCAGCAAGTGTGGTTGTATCCATGGAAGGGATGTCCTCATCAGGCAGGTAGCCCATAGGCGTAAGTTAGTAGCTTGATGACCTAGTCTTGCTGATGGCCCAAATGGCAGTAGCTAGTGGTGGCCTACACATGGATGTGTGGTGGTAGAGCAAGACACAAGAGAAAAGTGCACGTGGGTGGTAGAGGGACATGTGTCATGATCATCAAGTCTAACTTGGTTTGCACAGGGTTTGTAACACCATGCCTCCAAAATCTATATTGATGTACTCTACACATTGAGTGGCCTACTTATGTATAGTACCTATTTACACTTTTGTCATCATTTTGTATAAAAGAGTTAGCGCAAGTATCATGGTTGAAGCACTGATACTTACATGAAGGCCCTCACCCACTTAAACTACCATGGTGAGCCACTTGGGCCTAAACCACACCACTACAAGGCTTCAAATGGGCTAAGGTGTTACAAAATTTCTATGATTGCCAGATTCCATTTTAGAGAAAGGGTTTTGGTAATGTATAAAAAGTTTGGAAATTGAGAGATTGAGTCTTAGTGGAAATAGTAGTTCCATTCTAACTTCATGATGGGGATTTTAGGTATAAATATATGAGTGGTTGAGGCCCTAGAGTATAGGAAGAGGAAGAAAGAAAAATTGGGGTTTGAGAGAAGAGTGCCCTCTCGACACTTTTTAAACACATCTTTATGAAATAAAGTTTATCTATTTTCAAGAGTTTTTTTAACCTATATTTCTTTGTTTGCGGTAGTTGGACCAACGGCACGAGGACAATTAGATTACGATTGATAGGATACTCCATTAAGTTTTGTGGTTCTTTTATTTTCACTGAGAGATTTAGTTGTTTGGTTTTTCCTACCATTTAAACTCTTCTCGTAGGCTTGGTTTTCTTGTTTCTATTCTACACTTACTACTAAGATGAACCTACCATTTGCATTCGTAAATCATATCAAACTGATAACAATCACAAAAAAAAGAAATTATCTAAATAACACAAATTTGATTTTGTTAGTAATTACCAAGGGAGCACTTGAAGGTTGGTTTACTAGCATTCTTATAGCAATTTTCCTGCCAAAAAAACAAACTTCTAGAAATATTCCACTTAATTCTATAGTTGGTAAGTAGAAGCGAATCCATCTTGCTTGTTGGCATACACGGTAGTAGGTTTACTTAGGCATGAAAAGAAATTCAAAGTACAAACATTGATTGAAATTCAAAACTCCGAAAAGTTTAATAGATTTACTCTCTAGCAAACCTCTCTTGTTCACACCCATGTTGTTGTGAGGTTCTCCTACGATATTTTTGATGTCCTGTATGACCACTTGTTTGTCATCTCTAGCACAAAGATGTCCTCTATTGAAACACAGGTGAAGGTTACAAAAACAAAACGTTGCACAAAACGGTCTGAATTTTAGATGGGTAAAAAGTTGTTATGGTGGTTATAGATTTCAGATCTCATAATCTCCACTGATGCCATTTTAGTGCTGAAAGGAACTAAACCAAATTTCATCAAATAACATGTCAATCATATATTTATGAGAAAATGGGAGAGAGAAACATGTATCATACATCCTGTAGGAGATGACAAGCAAACTAAAAAAAACATCTTTTGGCAAAAAGGGCCAAAAGTAATAGTTATTCATCTATAGGGCAATTATTTATTAACCGTGGTATATACTCTATGTAGAAAGTTGCAATCTTTTGGTGGTTTATACCTAGTCTGGTCAAAAATCCAAAGGTCAAACATGAATAAAAAGGAAAATGATTAGAGCACCACATCATCCTAAATTATAAGCCCACCAAATACATAATTTTATTTTTCACTCTATTAAATGCCCATAAGTGAACCCAAATTTCTATTTTACAAATTTCTTTGAATCCATGACAATTCAGAACAAAATGGATTTGTTTGGTGCACATATCCAATAGAGAAAGGATCAATGCAAGTTCAATAGGTGGTGCATAATTGTTCTATTTTCTAGCTGTGGATCAAAGCCAATTATGAACCGCACATACCAAGCCACCACTACAGGTTCTTCTCAGATCTAAAATAAAGAGAATGGATTTTAATCCATTGAGAGGATGTCTCCTTATATATCTTTTTTTATAAATCCAATACAAATAGTTATAATTTTTTTAAAAAAATTAACAATATATAGAGTATAGTACTATCCATCACTCCACCAAATCAAGTTCAAATTTGGCCCACATATTAAGAAAAAAGAGAAAAAAATCAGGTGTGAATAGTGCCACTACTATTTATATGTTGAATTTGTCCTTTTTATGTCTTAATGTGTAAGTTGAGTTTGGACATAAGATTTTATGAAGTGGTATATAGGAAATGATAGCAGATCTACACAATCTTTGTAAATATCGATCATCCCTCGTAATGGCCGAATGAAATTATCTATGGAATACATTGTAATATTGGTGTGATGAGAATATGAGTTATGCCATATGCTCGCCTCTTTAATTATGCTAGTGTTGGTATAATATGGCCTTGTAATAATATGATTTGTGTGTTTTCCAATAAATAGTAAAATATTCTATCGTATGTGGCTATACCAAAACATGAATTTCATCTTAAAAGAACATTTAGATCTCCTATTGGGTTTTGAGTGATAGATGATAAGAAATTAAAGAGCTAATGTTTTATAATTAAGAATCTAGAAGCATTTCATCAAAAGAAGAGTGTTTTGTTTCAAAAAAGATTCCACATAGAGAAAAGAAAAGAAAAGGAAACATGGGATGAAGAAGAAAAATTTTCTATTTTACTTTGAGTTCTTAATAAAAATCATATTATAATGAGGAGCTCAAGTTTAATCGGTTTGAGAAACAAATACTTCAAATTTCTCAAAATCTCGATGAACGAACACCTGCAACACGTACACCTTTAAGTTTTTGGTCTTCTTATCTGCATTTTAGATGTTTCTATCTAGCCTTTGTGGAAACTTATGGATAACTTTTTGAAACAGAGAAACCTATCTAGAGTCTTCGGATTATTTGGTCAGAGTCTTTGGACCGAGTTCTCTGCTTGACAGAAAAAACCTATTCGGAGTATCTAGAAGATTAGACTGAACACTTTGAAACATTTTCCCTCTCTAGGTGAAGTATGGTCTGAATACTTTGGACCACTAACCGAAGTATCCTGACTAAAGTCTATTCAGGCATAAAAGCCTACCCGAAGTCTCTAGACTATTTAGCTAGAGTCTTCAAAATGGAGTTTCTGTTCTGGTCGTAAAGCATGTTAGGAGTCTCTAGACATTTCTACTAGATACCGTGGAATATGAATTTTTCTAAGTAACGGTTAGTTTCAAGAGAGGTAGGTATTTAATATCACCATCAATCCCCACTTTGAGGGGTTGGCTACTCATTCATTGCAATCTCACTCCCAAAGGCTTTCTAGAAGTCCTTCACTTCACTTTCTTAAATCTTGAGCTAAACTTACATACATTGAGACTTATTTTTGGTTGATTTGGGAGAAGTCAAACCTTATGAATTGTGTGAGCACTTGTGAATCAACGTCGCTGAAAAACTCAAGCTTATTACTCTTAGAGATCCATCTCTAAGATGATTAGGTGTTGCCGTGAGGATTCAACTTATGAATCACCCGGGGAGTTGGTAAAAGTTTCCCTCACCTCTATAAGGAAAGAGATATTCTAATGATTTTCTGAGCTCTCTTTTAGAGATTGATTTGGTAGAGCAAGCTCCATATATAATGGGAGCGCGTGTCCTAGTGAAGGCCTTGATAGTCACCTTGAACTAAGTGCCATGCTTTGTGAGAGCTTAAAAGCTAAACTAATTTCTAAAGTTGAACTTGGTAAAACAAGAGATCGAAAGGAATTCGGCTCCTTAGAGTACCTTAACGAAGATGTAGGATCGTTTGATCTGAATTTCAGTAAAAATTTGCTTTGTCTCCTAACTTGTTTCTACCTTTTATATTTATTGTGATTTTACTATCTTACTCTCTTCCCAACCCTTTGGGTTCACCTCCTTTAGGTGTCCTCTAGAAATAAAGGAGGGCTAGAATCTCTAGAGCATGCTACTGGATACTCCGAATTAGCTTCTCTGTTCAACAGAAAGACTAGTCCGAATACTCTGGACTCTAGGACCGGAGAGTCCAGAGAGAAGTTTAATTTCCGTTGTTAGTGCATTTAGATTTAGAATTTTGCACATTAGCCCCCCTTTGTGCGATCCAAGGTCCTTTCACATCTCCTTATGGAGCAAACAATGGTTTAGATTTAAATGTCCAAGCCTATTAGATTGTATACACATCAACCATCTAATCCGAAGATTCATCATTATGATCAACTATGTTAATATGGGGATGATCGACTTAACCTTTTGCGAGATCTTTGACCTGTCTAACTCAGCTTTCTTGAGTTAGAGCATTTGAAGTAATTGGTTTACATCTAAGAAATTATTACCATCCAGATTTTCCTTTAAGTATTCAAGTAAATTAGAATAAGCCAAATTATAAGTCTTTATTAGAAAATGCCAAACTATATCATTGTTTTCTTGTGTCTAAATCTCCTAATGTATTCAGAAATTGACTCATTATGTTTTTGTTTAACAGATGTTAAATCCAACAAATTTAATTTGGTCTTAACAGTGAAGAAGTACTTATGAAACTTTTGTTCTAACTAAGATCAATCATAAATAAAATTTAGTGCAAGTGAAATAAATCAAGTAAATACAAAACTACATAAAAATAATGGAAAAAAACTAGAGTTTCAAAATATTACTAGCACTAGCTTCTCCACATTGTACAACAAATTGGCTGATATGCTTTAAAGTAGACCGGCCATCGTCTCCAATGAACTTGATGAAATCAAATAGTTTAAACTCTTGAGGATAGGAAACATTGTCATAGGAATCATGTGTTTTTGATATGTGTTTTTTTAACCCTAATAATCTATTCTGAATGTGTTTTTGAAAGCTTTGGCAATCTCATGTTCAAGACTTGGGTTTTGGTTGTGTATTACATGATTCAACAATATTCCATGTTGGTCAGCTAAATTCTAAGGTGATTTAATAGGAGTGCTTTTAGGGAAACAACAAGGTGTTAAAGCTTGTTCTAGAACATATCAGTTAGCTATAGGACAGCTAGGAATGGTCTACGTAGGAGTCAATCTAAAAAACTTGATCGATGTGATCTGATCATTGATACCTGCTCGATCAGACCAACCGATCACTCTAGTCTTTACCGATGATACCATGCTGGTATGATCGACAATTGCCTCTAGTCTCTAGTCTGATTGAAAGTGTCATACTAGTTTGACCAGGATATAGAGCCACAAGGGTGAATTTAGAATCTATTGAATGAGAGAATTGCAGTTATTTTTTTTGTCGGCCAATATTGTTGCATAGGTATTTTCGGTTTATGAAAAACTAATGGAATATCATACATGGGATCACTATTATACGAGGTAGATGCACCACCTAGCAATAGGCTACTTAGTCGATTCTCTAGTTTAACATGAAAGAACCATTTGAGGCCTACAAGGGAGGGGTGAATAGGGAATTTAAAACTTAAAAGGAAAGCGGAAGCTAAAAGCCCTATCAAATATTTCGATGTGTCAAATATTCCAATATAATAGGAAGTTTTGATTTTACTGTTGGAATTCCCAATCTATCCAATGACAACAAGCTGAACTAGAAAATAGGAAGTATAAGCACAAATACCAACTAGATACTTGCAGCAACAGAAAGCTAAGGAAGGAAGAGATGTTATGCAAGACTAAAAAGGGATATCATTGAAATTCACGTGGAGATGTATTTTCCAAAGTTCGAATTCTTAAGGAAATTCTACTCTACATTGAAGAGTTCACGAAGAGCCGATTATTTGCTAAAATTTATTTTTCAAACTCTAACTAAGCCAAAGTATAGCACATCAAATATTTTGACATGCACATTAGATATTTTGATATCTTACCAAAGGCGCTTAAGACCAGATCGAACATTTCAAAGTGCATATCAAACATTTTGATATTTTTCTCAAAAGAAGCACTTGCAACAATATTGAAAATTCTGATAAACATATAAGAAATTCCAATATTTTTCTCAATTGAGGTGACTGCAATTATATTGGATATTCCAATAAGCATATCGCACTTTGTGATAATTTTCATCAACATAACCACAAATAGCCATTTCAAATATTTTGATATAATATCATAATTTTCGATCTGTTGAAAATTCCAAAATTTGAAAGGATTCAAAGAAATATTTTGCAAGAAATTTGAGCACCAAAATTTCAACCATAGGTTTCAAAGCGACATTTCTCTTTATAGTATGGTTTTCCCTATGACACAAAACATAACAAATAAAATTACCATAGCCTTTCTCATTTCTTTTTGGATTCACCGAAAAACAATCTTCACAAACCATTGAAGGACTAAAATTGCTATAAACATTCTTAATAGTGATTGTTAATCCTTTCTAATCGATTGACATTAATCGCCAAAATAATTAGGGGTCTAGATGTACTTTAACAATCATACGAGAATGTAGGGTTTTCTCGAAGGTAGTGCTAAAGTATATAAACTAATTATTTAAACTAGCAATAACAGCCCGAGCAACTTCATATGCAAGAACATGTGTATTGCTAGAATTAGTTGTTACCTTTGATTTATCATTGGCGGGCTACGTGAAGTCCTCTTACTTGATGATGCCTTGTCTTGTATTCTAGTAGCATAAGGCCGTCTTTAGCCACAATTATTCGAGTTGAGCTTCAAACACCTAGCGATCAGTTTCCAACAAATCTCCATACTTTGTAGCCATGATGTTGTCTTGATTAATCTCAATCAGGGAGCCCATGTTGGAGAAGTAAGATTTTGTCTATAGCAACCAAAATTGTTCCCCGGCGATTTCGCCAAGGAGTGTGTTGGCACCAAATTGCACCAAAGCACTCATGATCACCTTGTGTGCAACCCATAGCGGCACCCGAAGATGTGTCGTAGTAGAAGGTAGATGCCGACGAACTATCACCATGGGAGACCCTGTTAGGGTGACCACATGCCAGTTAATCCTAGGCTTGGCAGGTGTCGATGCTAGAAATCGGTAATACTCTAATGGGTATGCACAAGACCTAAAAAATGATGGTGACATAGGAAGATGATGTATGCATGTTCAGGCTCTTAGCTAGAGGTAATACCCTACTTCTATTGTGTAGATCAGATTGTATATTTCTAGGGTTTACGATACAGCATGTGCCTCTCTCTCTCCAATGAGGATCACAACTCCTCTTATATAGAGATAGGGAGGCATATCATAAAGTATCTGACTTAATAAACTTGCCCTCCAAGATATCCAGAATAGAGGCTTTTTTCTTATCCCTGATTCCTTCCATCATTGTATTACAAATTAGAGTTATCCCATACCGATGGCGCCACTCCTTACTTGGCCCACTACAGGGTGGGCCAATCTAAAAAACCTAGGGATGACATACCTGGGTCCTATACACCCTAGAACAGTCTAGCTAGGATATCCTCAAATGCCATAGAGACGAGATACGATGAGCTATTAGGGGATTAGAGAGTGAATAGATATGTGATACATGAAAAAAGGAGGGAGATGTAGGATCTAGATGGTAAGGGCAGTAGATTGATTTTAACGATTGATTGATGGTTATTTCAATTGACCTGAGCCCTCGTATATTAATAAGAGGGTGATCTTGTATCTATAGTATATTTTCAGGAAAGCATTAGGGCTTGAAAAACCTCGGTTTCTATGTAAGGAAATATGAGAAGAGTCCAATTAAACTCTGATTGGGAATCTACCAGTCGGAATACCACTATGCCATTGGTTTAACCATCTTCCTTTAGGCGGTCAAATCAGGATCCTAACAAAGGCTTGGGACTTTTCAAATTTATTCTTCATATGCTATAAATTCACTTATTGCAAAAATTAGTAATTTAGGTGTCAATAATAACAAATGGAAAGGCATTATCACTTCGCAAAGTTAATGGTAGAGTAGTGCGACAAAAAAAACTATGGGAAATCCAAAGATAAAAGAAAAGATAATGTGCCCATGAAGTGAACAAACTCCCTCTGACATTTGGACTCAAAAGCTGTTGATTTTGATGAAAAAAATAAGCCCATGTAATGAAGTATGTTGTCGATTATCAACTTGGAGACACTAATTATGAGAACATGACGAAAGTAATACGTCTTGAATATTCTTATGAAATCTAAAGATGATTTAGAAAATGATCCAGTAACCACATTGGATGGCTAAAATCCTAACCTGAACGCTCACCGATAAAAAACATGGACACTAAAAGGTGTACTGCATGCTGAAGAGAAGGGGTGGTGATGACAAGATCCAAAGGGAGGACTGATACGGTGGCGTCAGGATACCTCATGCTGAAGATAAGGTTCAAACGATGTTGATTGAGTGTGACGGGTGAGGGGAAGGGGAGAGCCGCACGGTGATTCCAGTGACAATGATATTAACGAGCATCGGTGATGATGCCTAAGGGGAAAGAGTGCATCATAGGGTGGACTTGGTATGTGAACTTAGAATCACTTCAGCTAACTCTATTGTGCCAGCTATCCAATTCTCTCTCTCTTGCGAGAAAGAGAGTTGTTTGTTA
Organism: Oryza coarctata; assembly: GCA_030770085.1. Taxonomy (NCBI): domain Eukaryota; kingdom Viridiplantae; phylum Streptophyta; class Magnoliopsida; order Poales; family Poaceae; genus Oryza; species Oryza coarctata. The sequence continues at coordinate 8,181,046 of CM061476.1, read as the reverse complement.
ATTAGCTACAATTTTATAGTTTTATAATTGTTTACAACCAGAGTATAAATACAAACTAGAGCTTGAAATCTTCAAACTGCACAATGTGTAGTTCTTCTAGCAAAATGCACTAATTCATGATCTACCATATTACACCCTGTACTAATACACCTACCGAAGCAGTTTCAGTAGACTTTAAATGTGCAAAATAGTGAAGAACCACCTGGATGGATCATCACCCTAAGCTTCCAGCATGAACAATCTGTCTCCAAAATAATGGGCATTGTGACCCACTCAACAGTTAATGCTACGTCTTCATGATATGATAAAAACTGTACTTCCTTGGTTGAAGCTACATAAGAGATGGAGGCACATACACAGTGTGTGCACACTAATTAGTTGCAACCAACAATCGTTCGAACAATGCTAAAAATAGCACGGATCGCTTCCCAGTGCATGCTATTCCAAAAAGAATACAACGCATTAGGACAAGCGTTTTTTCCACAACCAGTGCTAAGCTGACCCATCTTGCACCCTAATAAAAACGCCGCCAACCACTGTGGTCACAAACACATGAGAAAAGGTGATTTTGATTGACTTAAACAATATTATTTAAACTTCATATTTCTTTTTTTTCCTAATTTTAAATAAAAAAAGAAACATCATTACATGTTTTTTTCGAGTAACACTTACTTATTATAGTTACATCCAATATCATGCAGAGTTATCCCATCTCTAAATATATATTAAATCACGCAAAAGACACATGAAACAAAAATAAAAAAACAATTTGCACCATATTATCAAATCTGCATCCATCACCATATAAATCCATCTTCTACCTTCAAGATTACTACATTCATCAATTTATTTAAATTTATTGTTGTTATTACTCCTCTAGCAGTGCAATTACATCTAATATTTCCATATACCGTGAAAAGTTACTTCCTATATAAAAAATATTTTTTTTAAAAAATACTATAGTGATTATTTCAAATAAAGAAAACCCATGTATTTACTTATGAGTCTTCTCTACATTTTACCTATAAACTAATACTTTACATAGGTTTTTATTTTATGCTGTCCACTGTGTAATCTAATGATATGAAGGGTTATTTCTACCACGTTACTTTTACAATTTAAGTAATTTACTTTTAAATATTTGAACATATTTAATATTGAACTCATTTTTATATATTTTGAGTAGAGTAAAAAGATCTAAAAAGGTCTTAAAAATTTCATGTGGTTTAAAAGATATAAGTTGCCAAATGTTTCATTAAAAAAAGACTAGTGTAAACTGATGGTTGCATGGTTGGTGTTGGCCTCTAATGCATAGGCATGCTCATTACACAGTTGATTTGGAGCAGCCTCTTTGCTCACATAATCCATCCCAAGCCAACGGTAACCGATCGGACGGACCTCGTCTTTCTCGCCCCGCACTCGTTAGATATTACTCTCTTCATTTTGATTGATTTTTTTAAAGTTAATCTTGTTTTACAAGAAAATACTTTATAAGAAAATATAGAAACATTCATTACACTAAATTAGTTTAATTAAATCTAACATTGAATATATTTTAATATATGTTAAAAATATTATTATATTTTTTATAAAATAATAATAATAAATTAACTTAAAAAATTCAAATGTATGATAACAGAAATGTGCCGTGACTATAGAGAACAATTATGCTAATGCTTGCTTCACTTAACCCCCACAAGCTCTCCATAGTTGTTTGCTTTTTTTCTAAATAAGTAGTGACTAAATAGATGTTTGACTTGCTATTTTATAGATGTGTACCCCAAATTTTGATTTGCTATATATTTTCTAGGATATAGTATATGTTAGGAAGCATGTTTTATACAATAAAATAAATAAAACAGTTGAAAAGGTAGGTGAATGTTGATATCACCCAACTAACCTGTTTTAGTTTGAAACCGTTAAGTTTTAGACACCTGACTATTAGTTCAAAATTCTTCAAATATGCAAAATATATAAGTTATGTATGATAAAATAAATAATAATTACATATTTTTTTAATAAGACTAATAGTCAAAAAAAGTAGAGATGTAAAATTCAACTATGTCAAAACCGGATGAAGTATACTTTTTCTTAAACTAACATATTGCTGTGCGTTACAACGAAATTTTAAAAGACAATTTTGTCATGAACATATTTTATCATCGCTTTTTATATTTTTCGTCTCTTAGTTTTCAGTGCATCTTTCATCCAGCTGACAGAGGGGCCTTTTGACCCACATCACCATTTTCTTCCTTCACAAAACTAGGTATGTTGGTGGAGGTGGTGGTGCCGCCACGTTCTCATTCCAAACTTCCATCTCCAGTGGTCCAGCCGTGGCCTATATCAATTACCAACAACCACTGTCCAATAAAATATATATACGGAATTTATGAGTTAGGTGTAATTTAGGATAAAACTTACAAATTGCTTGTTTTGATATAGAAATTTGTTTAATCTGTGTAAACCAAAGACAAAAATATATGAAATGATTAATTTTACTGGACTACATCACAAAGATATACATGTGTAATATAACGTCGATTGTGTAGCTAAAAACATAAATAAAATATAAAGGGAGTATGTTATAATTAATTGTGATATGTTATTTTATATTAGTTTATATGTATTAGACAAATTCATGCACCGAATCTAGTAATTTTTTCTTTTTCCATAGCTACTTAAAAATTTTAAAAAATTGTTTTGCTCGATAAACTATTCTACCTTAGCCAGAAAATCTTTCATCGGTAAGCTATTGATCAAGCAATATACCCTAGTTGAGCAAAAGCCATCTAGACTTCTAAGAACCAAACATACCTATAAATCTATACACTAAATTACATCTATTTACCGCCGACGTGATGTACTTTAAAAAAAATTACCGACCACGGATCTCACCGCTCAGCCGGTCAGAGGAACGAACCCTAAAACCCCACGGCCCCCACAAACCCGCGGACGAGGAAGCCAGCCTACCGCTCCAGCCATGTGGCGCCGCGCCTCCCAGCTCCTCCGCGCCACCGCCACCGCCACCGCCACCGTGCTCTCCCACCGCGTCCCTCACCCATATCCCGCACCCGCAATCCCCACTCTCCTGCCTTCCCCAAAGCTCGCCTCATATACATCCTACGCCACGCAAGCAGCGGCAGCTGCGCCGACCACATGGGCGGCGAGGGCCCCGAGAACGGTGGGGAGCCTGCTACGGCTCAATGACCTGCGGGACAATCCGGGGGCGCGGAAGCAGAAGACCCGCAAGGGCCGTGGGATCGGCTCCGGGAAGGGCAAGACGGCGGGCCGCGGCCACAAGGGCCAGAAGGCGCGAGGCACCGCCAGATTCGGCTTCGAGGGCGGCCAGACCCCGCTCCGCCGCCGCCTCCCCCGTCGGGGCTTCAAGAACCGCTTCTCTCTGACGTTCCAGGTTCGCCTTTCCCCACCTTTCCCCACCTTTCTCCACCTTTACCATTGCAGGCTGTATGATGTAGAATGGTGCACGAAAGGTGTTCGACCGGTGTTCTGTGCGCGGGGTTCAATCACATACCCGCATTCATTCTTGTTTTGTACGATTCAGGCTTAGTTGTCCCCTCGAAATGGTTTTGGGTTGAATGCTACGTATACTTACCTAGTAGACTGGTTGAATTTGGTTTGCACATGCTTGATCTAGCTTGGAGTCGATATACTTCCATTTTTCCACGTCTCTGCTCCTATTATAAGGATTCCGTTATCCTATAAATTCCTTGTTTAACCAAAGAAACTTTTGGCGAAATCCCTTAGTTGAGCTAAGATGTCAAAGGCAGCATTAGTGGGTGCCTTAAAATGCGTTGTGAAAGATGCCTAAAACATGGGGAATGTAGGTGCTTTAGAAACCATTTTGACATGAACCATTGATATGGTTGAATCTGTCCTGGCCAAGTCCATTATTTTAATGATTATAGGGAGTTTTCGGATATAGTTACTAGTTAGGCTCATAGAGACCAACTAGATCTGAAAAGTAGAGGAGGTTTCTTTACCACGATCTTGTAGCATTGAATGTTTCTGTTATGTATCTCCTCTGTGGTAAGGTATTCTGGATTGTTTCTTGAGCAAATTACAATTTTCACCAGGGTTAACAAACACTTTCACTTGTCAAGGTGGAGCAAAATAAGTTGCACTTCGCACCAGCCTAAGCACTTCAGGTCGAATCAGTTTGCATCCTAAACAAACACTGAAGACAGGGATGTTATGGGCTCACCAGCACCAGTAGAACAATCGGCACCCAAAGTGATTAGTCCAGTGCAAAGTGAAAGTGCAACCTTCTTTCCTAAACAAATGAGCAATTTCTCATTTTGTATTACAATCTCTCAGGTTCCTGAAAAATATTCCTGCATGATACAATACCCATATCAGATTATTGTTTTTGTTAGACCACTGAACTTGTATATATATAGACCCGACCCCCTGTATAGAGAGTGGGGTAGGGTCTCAGTCTCACTGTATACACTTTTGCATGGTATCAGAGCAGGTTTAAACATCCTCGACGTGCTAGTAACCCTCTTGCCGGCGAGCCAATGCTTCCTCCCCGTCACAGAGACCTTCTCCTCTGGTATTCCTCCTCTACCTTTTTCGCCTTGGTTCTTATCCCTATCGTCTCCTCCGCAGACGGTCTTTCTCCTTCTCCACCGCCTACTCGCCTTTTTCCACCACGTGACAAGGAGACGACCTCCATCCGCCTCCTCGTCTCGTTGAGATCCACCTTCGCTTTCTCCTTGCTTCGGCACACCTTCCCTTCTTCCTACGCCGGCACACCTCTGCGCTCGTGGTCTCCATCAGCTGGACCCGTCTGCCCTCCATCGGCTGGAACATTCTTTCGGTTCCTGCTCTTCCGACACGCTCACCTGCTCCCGGACACAAAACTTCTTCACTCCCGTCCGCACCACTCCGACGCGTCCACGTGTCCACGGACACGAATTCTTGTTTCCCGGACGCGAACTTCTTTTCTTCGCACCCGTGACTTCTCCCGTTTTTCAGGTCCGCCCCACTCAGTTGCGTCCACGTGTCCACGGACGCGAAACCTCACTTCATGGACGCGAACCTCCTCGCGCCCGTGACCCACCTACTCTCGCGCGCCCGTGACTTATCTACTCTACCTACTCGACCTATCTATTCTACCTACTCCACCTACTCTGCCACCCACTCTCATCGGCTACGCATCGGTCCACATCGGATACCCGCTTCTTCCCATCGGCTCAACACTCTCATTGGCTTATCATGCCCCGCTACTCTCTTACCATGACCACCGAATTGGCTCTTGGTTCCGGCACTCTTCTAGTCGTCAGATCCCTTCAGGCCATTGACGCTCTTGACAATAACTCGGGCACCCCTCCGCCGATGTTCTCACCACCGTACGCCACCGTCAACATGAAATCTCACGTTCCCATTTTCCTCGACCTCAACGCCAACTATTCTAAGTGGGTTTTCTTCTTCATATCCTTATGTGGAATGTTTGGCCTTCGCTCCCACATTGATGGCTCCGCTCCACCTTGACTCGATGACCCCTAGTGGAACATCGTCAAGTGCTGCTCGGCTCGGTTGATGACTCCGTTCTCGACCTTACAATAGACGACACCGATTCCACCGCCTGTGATTTCTAGGTAGCCATTGAGCAGCTCTTTCAAGCAAACAAGCAGTCGCGCGCCATCTTCCTTCTCAATAAGTTTCACTCTATGGTACAAGGGGACTCTGTCTCCTCGTACTGCCAACATCTTAAGGTCAAGGCCACCGCCCTTCGTGATGTTGGTCACCCTATGGTCGACTCACAACTCGTCCTTGCCCTTTTGCGAGGACTCAATCCTTGCTTCTCCAATACCGCCGATGACATCGCCAACTTCACACCTCTTCCCACGTTCGCTCAGGCCCACAACATGTTAGTTCTCAAGGAACCTCGCCTGTCCAATGATGAGAAGATTGTGGCCCACACTACTCTCCTCGCCGTAGCCGATCATAGCTGCTCCAACCCCATCAGCTGCCGTCCACCGTGCGCTGCTACCACCTCTCGCGGCTCTAGTAGCCCTGGCTTCGGCCATGGCAACAAAGCCCACGTCGGTGGCAACAACAAAGGCAAAGAGAAGGGCAAGGGCAAAAGCTGGAGTGGTCCGATGCAACCGCGCCCTGCTCCTGTCCCTACCCCGTCCGCTAGTCCCTTGAGTCCGTGGTTTTGCTACAACCCTTAGGCACCCCAACCCCAGCTACGCAACCCTATCGGCTAGTAGCCCGGGGTCCTCGGCGCACACCCTCAGGCCCACCTGGCGTCTACTGCCGTCCAACCGCCTCAGCCGATCACACTCTCGCCAACCACCCAGTCGTCTCCCTCGTGGAACCAGGCTGGCCTCATTGTCGCTCTCAACCAGATGACACTCTAACCCTAGCACTCCTGGGTGCTGGACTCTGGTGCATCATCCCACATGTCTTCATCAGACGGTATACTATTCTCTCGCCATCCTTCCTCCTCCCCTTTCGTCACCGTTGGCAATGGGCAATCTCTCTCTATCACATGCTGCGGTGACTCCATCCTGCTACACCTACATTCAATTTTTCACTCCACAATGTCTTCATAGTTCCTTCCCTCGTCCACAATCTATTTTCTGTTCGCTAATTCACCAGAGATAACAATTGCTCAATTGAATTTGACGCTTCTGGTTTCTCTGTGAAGGATATCCTGACTCGGCACGAGATGCTTTGATGCAATAGTGGCGGCGACCTCTACACCATCCCCGTTGCGTCGTCCACTCCCCACACCAGTCTAGCCATATCCACCAACTTGTGGCATCTTCGCCTTGGTCACCTTAGCCCCGACGCTTTCGTCACTCTTCGTCGTAGCACCTCTATACAGTGCAACCACAACAGCTCCACTGTCGGTCACTCTTGTCAACTTGGTAAACATGTGCGGCTGCCTTTCTTCCCCTCTATGTCTTGTACCTCTAGATCTTTTGAATTAATTCATTGTGATGTGTGGACTTCTCTAGTTAAAAGTGTTTAGGGTTATCAGTACTATTTTGCAATACTTGATGATTATACATACTACTGCTGGACTTTTCTCATAAGCAGGTCCGAGGTTGTCTCTCACCTCATCAACTTCAATTATGTTTCCACCCAATTCAACCTCTCCATCCAAGCCATACAGGCCGACAATGGTACGGAGTTTGTAAACCGTACCATCCAAGCCTTTCTTATCTCCCGTGGTACCCATCTTCGCCTCTCCTGTCCCTATACCTCTTCCCAAAACGGTAAGGCCGAACGCCTTCTTCAAACTCTAAACAACATCAGTCGCACTATGCTTCTTCATGCCCATCTATCTGCACCCTATTGGGCTGAAGCACTGACCATTGCGACCTACGTACTAAATCGGCGCCCTTGCTCTTCCGTTCGTCACAACGTTCCCTACACCTTTCTATACCACAAGACGTTCAACTACTCTCACTTACGCGTCTTTGGGTGTCTCTGCTACCCCAATCTAACAGCCACCGCCCCTCATAAACTCGCACCACGCTCCACCGCCTGCATCTTCCTTAGCTATCTCTCTTCCTACAAGGGATACCGCTGTCTTGATCTCTCTACCTAACGGATCATCTCCCGTCATGTCGTCTTTGACGAGTCTTGCTTCCCTTTCGGTTTACTTCACCTTGGACCTTCGTCTGGCGACCTCAACTTCCTTCTAACCAACACGGTACCATCCCGACATTCTCTACCAACCACACCTTTGCACTCCACATCGGTCGTTCTTGAGGACCTTCTGAACGACCATCCCACTCTTCTCCGCTCCGTTGTCACCCAAATCGGACCTCCATCGGCTCCACAACCCTCATTGGCCCTCCACCCTCCATCGGCTCAGCCTGATCTCGTCTAGCCCCCATCGACCCCACCAACTCCATCGGCTCATCAACCTTCATCGGCTCACCAACCCCTATTGGCCCCCTACTCTTCATCGGCTTAGGCTGACCTCGTCCAGCCCTTTCTCCGAACCTACAGTCGCCGATCCCGAGCCGATGCCACCCTTCTTCCGACCCTGCCCCACCACCGACGTTACCATCGGATGTGCGGCCTCTGCTGTCTCCACCTCTCATATGATCGCCTGATCCCAACCAGGTCCCTCCGCCCTACCCAGCGCTATGAGTTTTCCGTAGTTCATTGTGCCGTCTCACCCACCCCGGCGACTCACCGTTCTGCCTTGGCCAATCCTCAGTGGTGCGCGACTATGGCCGATGAGTATAAGGCTCTCATGGACAACGAGGCCTGGCGCCTCGTCCCTCGTCCTCCCGGTGCCAACATTGTGACCGACAAGTGGATCTTTAAACATAAGTTCCACTCCGATGGCTCGCTTGCTCGTCACAAGGTACGTTGGGTAGTCCACGGTTTCTCTCAATGTCCCGGCGTTGACTACGACGAGACCTTCAGTCTTGTCGTCAAGCCTGCTACCATTCGGGTTGTGCTCACTCTCGCTGCCTTGCGTTCTTGGCCGATCCATCAGCTCGACATGAAGAATGCCTTCTTTCATGGCCATCTGACGGAGACGGTCTACTGCCAGCAGCCTCTAGGCTTCGTCGACCCATCTTGTCCCGACGACATCTGTCTTCTTCAGCGCTCTCTCTATGGCCTCAAACAGGCCCCTCGGGCTTGGCACCAGTGTTTTGCTGCCTATTTTTGGCAACTTGGCTTTGTGGCCTCCGTCTTTGATACGTCCCTCTTTGTATTTCACACCGGAGATACCACCGCCTACCTCCTTCTCTATGTCAACAACATCATTCTTACGGCGTTCTCGACGACCACCCTACAGCACATCATGGCCTGACTCCACTCGGAGTTTGCCATGACCGATCTAGGTCCTCTCCATCACTTCCTTGGCATCTCTATTATACGCTCTTCCCACGGGCTATTCCTCTCCCAGTGCCAGTATGCCATGGATCTTCTCCAGCATGCGGGCATGGCTGAATGTCATTCCACCGCCACTCCGGTCGACACTCGCGCTAAGCTCTCCGCCACTGACGGCTCTTTCATCGCCAACCCTTCCTAGTATCGGAGTCTTGCTGGTGCTCTCCAGTATCTCACACTCACACGACCTGATCTCACCTATGCCGTATAGCAAGTGTGCCTCTTTATGCATGCTCCGCGCGAAGCTCACCTCACGTGAAGGACATACTATCCACTAGCCTACATCTCAGCTTCAGCCCTATCGACTCTCTCATCGTGTATTCTGACGCGGACTGGGCCGGTTGCCCTGACTCCCAATGCTCCACTTCCGGCTACTACGTCTTCCTCGGCGATACTCGAGTCTCTTGGTCCTCCAAGCGCCAGACTACAGTGCCTCGATCTAGCGCCGAAACCGAGTATCGCGCCATTACCCACGTCGTCGCTGAGTGCTGCTGGATTCGTCAGCTTCTCTAGGAGCTCCGTACATCCATCGCTTTCACGACCGTTGTCTACTGCGACAACGTTAGTGTTGTCTACATGACCGTCAACCCGGTTCATCATCGACGCACGAAGCACATTAAGATTGACATTCACTTCATACGTGACAAGGTCGCTCTAAGACACGTTTGGGTGCTCCATGTACCGTCAACGCACCAGTTCACCGATATCATGATCAAAGGCCTACCTGCTCTTTTGTTCACTAGTTTTTGCTCCAGTCTCTGTGTTCGTTTCCCTCCCGCTACGACTGCGGGGGTGTTAGATCACTAGACTTATATATATATATATAGACCCGACTCCCCTGTATAGAGAATGGGGTCTCAGTTTCACTGTATACTACACTTCTGTAGTTTTAGACTTTAAGATTATTGTTTTAGACTTTAAGTGACTATATTCAGCAAATTCGTAATATTGTTGATTCATGCATATCATAATTTCAGCTTCTAGAGAACAAATGTAGGATTTGATCTCTATTTAGGCAACTGGGTCTTTATTTTAGAAGAAATGCATTATGCCATTCAGTCTAAAATTTTAATTTGTAAAGGCATCTAGAATGATATCTGATGATATTAATCTTCCCTCTGATCAGCCATGTGGACTGGGGAAAATTGTAAAGCTCATCAATGCTGGAAAGATTGACTCCTCTGAACTGATCACAATGAAGACACTGAAGGTACTTACAATCATTTTTTTTAAAAAAAAAGATATGTTCTTTTCTTTTTGTTTTGAATTTATCTTTCCTGCTTTCCCAGGATTCAGGTGCAATTGGAAAGCAAATAAAGGATGGAATTCGGCTAATGGGCCGTGGAGCAGAGGAAATTAAATGGCCAATCCACCTTGAGGCAAGCATAAGATTGTGCCAAATGAACTGTTTTCATCTAATCATAACCTTATAGTTTCTTATTTCGTTTTAAGCCTGTTGATGTTGGAAACTTCATGCTCTAACTTGAAAATAATCATCTTGCCTTACTTGTTGAACATTATATTCTGTTTCTCTCTGTGTTATGAGCGATGACACAAAATTTTAACTTGAAATTTGACATATACTCCTAGTTATTATATTAAACTGAAATCTCGTGTAGGGGCTATATGGTCACTTCATTACATGATCTACTAGCTTGCCCATGGTTGATCATTCTAACTATAATTACTTCGTACTATAAGTATTAGGGTTTAAGTCCATATTTCACCCTTCAACTATTGTATTTGTCTGAAAAACACTCATTAACATCCTCCAACTCTCAAAACTGTTCGCTTTACCCCCTCTCTTTAAAACGGAGTGGTTTTTGCTGACATGGCGCTTATTTGGCAGTACAATCAGCAAGAATAAAATAAAAAAAGTAGTGAACCATGTCAGGTAGCCTTCCTTCTTCCTCCACCTCTCTCTGGCTCTCTGCATGCAGTGACAGCAGTGACGGATGGGTGGCACTGGCTGACCTCGCTGAGAAAGGTAACAGGAGGCGACAGCATGTGAGCTTGTTGTCTTCTCCTATAATTTGTCATTGCCTCAAGTGAGCTGTGAGCTCGCCATACCAGATCTGATGGACCTCTTTGCTGGCAGCAGCGGCAACGAGAAATGAGAAGGGATGGGGGCCTCTTCGCCGCTTGTATCCATCAGGGAGTGAAGAGGACATATTTGGGGGAGGGCTCGTCGCTGACCTTCTAGAGCTCAGGCCTGCATCTACTGACAGATCTGGAGGGAGCGAGCAAGATTGATCAGAGCACGGCGGAGGTGGAGTGACACGCACATGGCGGAGAGAATGTGGTAGCAGGTCCTTGTTACCGAATTGGAGCCTTGCCTTTCTAGATCGAGGAAGTAGCAGCTCTAGCCATGCCATGTATAGTTGCTGTGATTAGTTGCAGCTTGAAATCCACGCACATGGATGGATAATTGAAGGGGAAAATGGTATCAATAGAACCAGTGTAGCGTGTGGGTTCTATTTTCAGTGACCGGCAGTGAGATTCACCATTGCCTTTTGTGGATTTGATGGCTGTTGCTTGTATCAGTGTAGCAGGAACAGGGAGAGGTAGGCAACAAGCTCCACTGATGGAGGAAGAAGACGACTTTTCTTTTTTATTATTCTTTTCGTGGGCCCAATTGTGTATTGCATGGCACAGACAACATTTTTTTTAATTTTTTGCTGACTATATTGCCAACTCAGTGCCATGTGGCAGAAAACCACTCTGGTTTTGAGTGAAGGGACAAAGCGAACAGTTTTAAAAGTTAAATGGTGTGTTTTACCCTGTTTTAAAGTTGGTGGGTGTTTTTCTGACAAACGTGATAGTTGTGGGGGGTGGGGGGTGGAATGGGCTTCACCCTACATATTACAGAATTTTACTTAAAAGTATCCGTTTTCTTTTATTGGTATTATGTGACTTCAGCCTGACTAATGCAATGTGGTACATGTAAGCCTTACATGGCTTGATATAGATGACTAAAAAGGCAACTTTATTTTCTCTCTTGTTTACTTGGTTAAGATATCGGCATGGTCTACCATACACACATTTTTTTCATCCTTGTCTAATTAACAAAAACACGTTTAAGCTCTAATAATGATAATATTTTTCAGGAAAAATAATACCTATTATTTTTTACATGACAGATGCAAATACTTTGTGTATATTAGTGGTTGAAGTTTTAAAGGTTGGCTGAGTGCATTCTAAAATGACACTAAAAGATAATTTGACAGTATGTGATTTAGTTTTATTACTGTCTACCAGGTTACAACTTAAAAGGTGTTGTCATTACTCATTTGATTAGGTTCTGAATATTTCTGCTGCAGATATATCTATTACTTTTAACTATCCACCCCCATGACATTTTACATTTATGGTCTATTTATTCATAAATCCCTTAAACAACATATGACTGGACATTTGTAGGTATCAAGGACGACTGCTAGGGCAAAAGCTGCAGTTGAAGCAGCTGGTGGAACAGTAAGGCTGGTGTACTATAATAAGCTTGGTTTTAGGGCACTTCTCAAACCCGAGTGGTTTGCAAAGAAAGGCCGACTTTTACCCAAAGCAGCAAGGCCGCCACCCAAGCAACGAGACAAGGTTGACAGCATTGGCCGCCTACCTGCCCCAACAAAGCCACTTCCCTTCACACCAGAAGAATTGGAGTTTGCAGCAAAGCGTGAAGCTGCTCGAGTGATTGCGTAGAAGGGAGCATGAAGGAGGCGCAAATAGATCATGCATTTTCTACACACTGAAGAAGCTCCTCTGAACTAGAGTTTTGAACTGGCAAATCCTGTATGTTTTAAACAACTGTTGCGAATCTATCATTTGAATTATTTGAGATATATATTTAGTATTGGTAGCAACAATTGTGTATTAAATATGTGGGTTTTGGTTTGGAGTCTGTTCTCTAAGCAATCTTCTAAAATAAAATGTGACCTGTGATGTTCTATTGATGTCTCATTGTTCTGTCTATCACGTGAAAAAAATTGTAAACCTTCCAGACAAAAATATTAGTTTTTTACAACAACAATTAACGTCAGAATGGACACCTCTTATATTTCTTACCACAGGACAATCTCCTTCTATGTTTATGACAATACTTAGGGCTCTTTTGGATTGAGGGATTTTTTTAAAGGAAAATTAAAGGATTTGAATTTTTAGGATTTTATTATCCCTAGTGAAGTTGGTTTGTAAGATTTCGACTTGTAAAATTCCTTCGGAATAAATTTCTACGCCTCAATTCCAAAGGATTTTAAACATGAGTTCTAGCCTCGTTTTTTTCTCTCTGAGAATTCCGAAGCAATCTATTTTTCTCTCTATGTACTCAGTAATGATCTCTAAAAACCTATATTTTTTTCCTACGACACATGTTTTAGAATAAATCATGTGGTTCTATTTCCCGTGAGACTAGGATGTCATAATATTCTAATCCTAAGTTTTCCCTATTCTCGTGTGTTTTAAAATCGAAATCCTTAGTCAGACTTTGAAAACCCTTAGTAAAACTCCACTGTTTGCGATATTCAAATCAGTTTTAATCCTTTGGACTGATGTAAAAAAAATCCTACGAATCTATTTCTTTTTATTATCATAGTTTGAGAATTGTTGCGTTATTTATTTTTAGTTTGAATACATATCGTTAAGGACTATCTCCTAAATCTTTAGATTAAGGGGATGTCATTGACGATAGCTTTATCTCACGTTACATGCTTTCTCTTTCTCTTTCAAGAATCTTGATCTAACTACGATATCTATACACTTAGCACCGTAAATGCTCTGAACATCCATCAAAACAAGCTCGAGCTGAACGTTTTTGCAGCTTATCGCCACTAGTACGGTTCCAGCTTAAACGCACGGTTCCGCTTCTCTGTCTCTGCCCCCCCTCCGCTCCCGTTCGGTCACCCTTCGAGGAGCACGAGATCGCCGCCGCCCCGCTCCGACGCCATGATGGACCCTTCCTCCTCCTCCACCGCTGTCCCGGCCGCCGCCCCCGCTGTCGGTGACGGCGGCGGAGGGGGCGGGGGCCCCGCGGCCGCCGTCTCCTCCGCGGTCGCCGCTGCGTCCAGGCGGTTCCAGCACCTGCTGGACCGGTCCACGCCCCACGTCGGGCGGCGGTGGCTGGCCTTCGCTGGCATGGCGACCGCGTACGCTCTGCGCGTCTGGTTGGCGGGAGGGTACTACATCGTCACCTATGCCCTCGGCATCTACATCCTCAACCTCCTCATCGCCTTCCTATCGCCCCAGGTCGACCCCGAGGTCGCCGAGGTGCTCGGCGAGGGGGGGCCCACGCTCCCCACCCGCGCCTCTGACGAGTTCCGCCCTTTCGTCCGCCGCCTTCCGGAGTTCAAATTCTGGTGCGATCCGATCCCGATGCGATGCTCTTCCTTCCTTCTTGCGTAACCCGGGTCGAATTGTGGGATTTCTCTTTTTTATGTGCTATATGGACAAGCTTCTCATATACACGCGTGATTCTTGCTTGGTTGATTGTGCTGAAATATTCGGTGGGTTGCAAGGATGGATCTTTTAGTCTTTGTGTGAGATCTGAATAAATTCTGTGGGATCTGATGGTATAACCTCGGCTCTAGCAGATTGACATCTTGTTGGCAAGAGTGTGGGTTGTGGGCGGTGGGGGTTGTGGGGCGGAGCTGGGTTGCTGTGAGAGATTTGGTGGAAGACTCTTTGCTGGGCTGTTGAGGCAGCCAATTTCATGTGATTGTTTTGTAGTTGCTTGTTTATTCTATTCATTTCCATTTGTGAATTGTGCTATATAGTTTATCAGTAGTGTGGGCTATGGCATCCTTAACGGAGATATCCAAAGTTGTACGAATTACTGAAGAATTAAATTGATGAGGCACACTATAAAGCTATGAAATAAAGTTATCGAACACCATTTGAGAGCAACGATACGGATCTTTATGAACTAATTTGATTTTATGTCCGAAAGATCAAATTTTCTTAATAAGACAAATTATATAGCGGTTTATAAAATAGAAGAAGGATCTATTATAGTTTTTATTAGCTTAAAGAAGACTTATGATAAGATACTAAGAAATGTTATGTGGTGTGTTTTAAACAAATATAGTTCTAATAAAATATGTTTGTCTCATCCAGGGTATGTACAATAATACTATGATTAGTGTTTAAACAAATGATGGTAACTTATGTTATTTTCTGATTAAAATAGGACTATATCAAGGATTAGTCTTGAGCTCATACCTCTTTGTCTTGTTAATGTGTCAGATTATAAGAAATATATAAGATAATATCCTTTGGTGTATATTTTTTGTAGATGATGTAGTATTAGTTGATGTGAGCCGAAGAGGAGTAAATAGAAAACTAGAGTTGTGACGGCAGACTCTTGAGTTTAAAGGTTTTAGAGTAAGTAGAACTAAAACTAAATACTTAAGATGTGACTTTAACAACATCGCACATGAGGAGAGATATGTGAGTTTAGAAGGCTAAGTAGTGTCTAAGGACACATTTTGATATCTAGGATCGATGTTACAGATGAATAGAGATATTGATACATACGTTAGCCATAGAATCAAAGCAGTCTGATTGAAGTGGCGCTAAGCATTTAGCATCATCTATAATAGGAAGGTATCGCAGAAGCTAAAAGGCAAGTTTTATAGAACGATGATTAGATTTGCTATATTATATGTGGCAGAATGTTAGCCTACAAAAAGTCATCATGTTTAACAATTTAGTGTTGTAGAAATACGTATGTTATGCTGGATTTGTGGTTATATAAGAATGAATCTAGTCTGGAATGAGAATATATGTGATCGACTAGGGGCAGCACTAATTGAAATTTTTTTTGTCTAACATGGATTGAGCTGGTTTGATCATGTTCAAATGAGACCTCTATAAGAGTCAAGATAATAATATGAAGAGAGGTATAGGAGGATCAAAATTAATATGGAGAGAGACAATAAGAATAGACTTAAAAGAGTGGTATATATAGATAAAGATCTATACTTAAATATGAATGTTTAGAAAACAGCTATTGACATACCTAAACCGTGATTTGAAGTCTCTTGTTGGGTTTTAAATCTAGCATATCTTAACTTGTTTGTGACTGAAAGGCTACGTTGTTGTTGTTATATTAGTTTATCTATATTGGAGATTATGGTTTTTTGGGGTTTTCAGTGGATGCACTAAACACGGTATGATTAAACTCTTCTTTAGGTTCTGGTGCCACATAAGCTGCAATCCAGCCTGGGATGGTTTACTAATAATTAGGGAGGAGCGTTCATTTATGGTAGCACATATAGTTGGCCATAGACTACCAACTTATTCACCTGGCAAGCTGGATTGTCAGTATACAATATGAATTTATTCAATGGCTAAGGTTAATTCTATATGATGATGGGTTAAACCAGCTGTTATTTGATTATTTATATAAATTGGTTGTGCTAATTGATCTTTGGTGTAAGGAATGGGGAAACTATATGTGCAACAGTTCACAATCAAATATATTATGCTTTTCATTTGGACTTCTGGGGTGCATGTAGTAGGATAACATTTCTCTAGGAGTGCTGGGTTAAACCAGCTGTTATTTGATTATTTATA
This sequence comes from Oryza coarctata, assembly GCA_030770085.1. NCBI lineage: Eukaryota > Viridiplantae > Streptophyta > Magnoliopsida > Poales > Poaceae > Oryza > Oryza coarctata. Next base: position 8,164,585 of record CM061476.1, on the reverse strand, counting down.
TAAATTGGTCATGCTAACTGTGATTATTTATATAAATTGGTCGTGCTAACTGATCTTTGGTGTAAGGAATGGGGAAACTAGATGCGCAACAGTTCACAATCAAATATATTATGCTTTTCATTTGTACTTCTGGGGTGCACTCTAGGAGAGAGGTGGTTGGCAGGATAACATTTCTTTTGGCTGGGCCAGGCTTCTTTCATTAGTTGAGAAGTGATATTTGCAAATAGTTCTTGATGACATGCATTTGTAAACAGAAAATTAGTATTACTTACAAGATATCATTTCCTCCTTTTGGCTGATGTGAAATGTAGATGGCACTGCCACCAATATATCTTCCTCTTTATGCTCTCTATGGACAAAATATTCTCTTATTTTTTGTCGTTGATGAGGTATTGTGGGTTGTTGGGACAAGTATTTTGTAGGTTAAACTATATATGTATGTAATTATATACTTCCTCCGTCTAAGAATATAAGGATATAGGGTTATGAATCTGGACAAGCACTTGTTTAGATTCATACGCCTCATGTCCTTATAGTTTTGGATGGAGGAAGTACATCTTAAGTGTCAGTTACAGACTAAACACGTGCCCTGGGGCAAATCCAGAACAAGGATGACCCAGTATCCCATGCAAAGCATGATATCACAACCAAATCTCTACTATACTCAAAATCAAGAAGCAATGTTGTATTTAATGGTAATCTGTATTAGTTACAATGCTTATCATAATGAAGACGTATGAAGTTGCTAGCAAAATATAAGTATCCAACTACAATAGCCTGTAAGAATGTCATACGAAGCTGTTGTTTTGTTGCTTGCAGGCCGACTATCTTGGGTTCTGGATGTCCCATCTGTTAGGCTAGGGGGTGCCCCAATGCATGTACATAGGCTATCAAAAGTGAAAACGAAAATTTTGACCTGTGTCCTATGCATCACGTTGGACTAACGTGCATCCGCCCCTGTCTGTCTGTGTTGGGGGGTAGGGGGCACATGTAATGCGGTTATGAGGGCATTGAATAAATAAGGGGTTAAATAATATAAGCACAACTGTGATCATAAACAGCCTAAGTTTCTCACCAAATACCAAATTTATGCTATCTGTGCTATTGGTTGGTTTCAATAATACTGTATCACCATAGCCCATTTGTGGTGGCCCATGTGGCTTAGGTGCAGCAGTGATGACATTTGTCCTGCATAGAGTTTATATTTGTATGGTTAGCATATTGTCGGTGTCCGAGCACTGACAGACACGAGAAATCACGGATCTAGGATTGACCAGGGGATTTGGGTGCAAACGGTGTGTCTAGGTGTTCTCGGGAGCAAGAAAGAACAGCTTGGGGTTACTATTAGAGAAATTTGTACAAGTTCTTGGGAGCTCTCGAGCTATCCTAGGAAGTAAGGTGTTCTTACCAATCTCTAGCGTCTAACCCTTCTATAGGGTCCAAGATGGGTTTTTATAGCCTATGGCTACTAGTTCTCTCTCTGACAAGAGAAAAACACCGTTTAAAATCATGAGCCTAAGCTAACTCCTTGAACTTCTTGTTAGGTCTACTGTAGCAGCAGACATCCCATGGGGCTCCATGCCGAGCCCATTTGTAGTCTCCACAGCTTTCCCACGGTCTAAAAATCCACGCCTAAGAGAGGTTGGGTTTTGGATACATCGTATCTCCACATTAATGTTGAGAGGCAACTTGAGAGAATCTATAATTAATGCGATGGACGGGCTCTTCACCGTGCTATGCGATGCACCGCTCCCAAGGGCGATGTCATACCTAGTTGGGCGCACATCCACTTGTCTTCGATATGTGAGAACACCACTTGACCCTTCCCGAGGTAGCAAGGGATTCTCACAATACGACACCTAGAAGTGCAAGATTTGCCCCCTTCTTGGGGAAGAGGTGACCAAGGTACACGTGGTAGTCCTTGGGAAACCCAAAGTCATGGCCTCCAACCTAGAAAAATGCTACGATGCGGCTAACCGGCATGTCTCATGCTCCAGCTTAAAAGTCGTGTGGCAGTTTCTAGCTCTAGGGCATGCCCTCAACCTGGGAGTCTTGACATATGGCTTTTCTTGAGTATATCTCTAGACGAATGAGACACATGGATCTCCCTGCAAGACCTTGGATCTAGTCTAGGCTAGAGAGGCGCTGGCCCATGATCTGTGTAGTCTTGATGGCTTGCCTTTCGAAATAAGCAGGTTAGCTAAGTGGGACCCCTTAACCTAGACACTGACACATAAACTCAAAGGATACAAATGTAGTAACTCTAGCTGTCTCCTATTGGTGTTTTGGTGTAGGCTAGAATAAAGAAGTGAATCACTCTTCACCGTGTGGTCGTGGGCCTTTGAGTTTACACACATAACTGGTGCCAAGGGCTTGTAGAGAAAATTTCGCATGTTCAATTTCTAATGCTGTTATTGATTACTTTTGGGATCAAATTTGCACAAGTAATTGATTTGATGTGAATTATCTCTATATTTTAGTTATAGGGATTTGTTTTGTGAACCTCATGCTACTCAAGTACTTGTCAATTTCAACTTGATAGTTGACTTTGATGATAGGTCAAGTGTTGTATGTTATCTCTGCCCATATATTATGTGAGCACATGCTCTTTTGTACCCATCTGCAGTACTCTGGGGATGCAATTAAACTAACCTTGTGCCTAAGATTTAAAACTAGTGTTGACGCGCGAGGAGATCGGTCCAGGAAGAAGGGGCGCAGCGAGAAAGCGTGAGCGTGTTCACCGATGGAGGTCCGATGCAATGTGCCTACACACGCAAAGGCCTGGGAGATCCGTTTAGCTCTAGTGTAGGTCCTAACTTCGAGATTTGCGGTCGTGTTAGTTAATTTGACTCTGCAATTGACAAAGAGATAGGGAGGATTAGGTTGACGAGCTAATTGGTCGAAGGGTCGATACGGATTCCTGCTATCGGCTGGTTGTCGATAGGGATTGTAGCACTTGTATATCCATTGGAAAAGTTGATGAAGGCATAGACAAAAACGAGGAATAAAATAAAAGACACATCGGTTATAGAGCCAATGACGCTTTGAATAAAAGATGCGATAAGCAGTAAAGAGTGAAGTCTGATCTTCCAAAGAGACGAGACCTAGTGACCACCAATGACTGTTCCGTTAGAGCCAACCTTGATAGATCGGACCGAATCAAGACAATATAAGGCTGAGGCTAATGGTACTGAAATGGCGGAAGCTAGATCAGTCGTGTGGACGGAGGGAACGGGTGAACCCATCGGTTGCTATCGGCTATGAGTTCGATGTAGGCATATAAATAAACTCATCGGCTAGCTGAGTCGATAGGAGGAACAAAAGCCGCTAGATCTTGATGCTAGCCATATTAAATACAATTTTGATAGATTGGACCTAACCGAGATAGTATAAAGCTAGATCTAACAGAACCAGATCGATCGCTAGTGGATTAATGGGCAATATATGTATATCGGCTGAAAAACCGATATGTTAGACGTGAATCTCAGTGCAAAGATAACTCATCGGTTGGCTACTTCGATGAAACGTCATGTAAAGCCTCATCGAATTAAGGCAAAATCTATTATCTGTAGAATAGAAGGTCGGACCTAACCGATGTAGCTCGAGATTGATAATGATAAAAGAAGCACGATAAGCCGATAGATCCTATGTGAACGTGATATGATATAGCTGATCTGACTAATAGATTGGATCTAACTGATGCAGTTTTAGACAGAGCGAATACACCAGGATAATGGCGAGGCTTATCCCTTTGCTGGAGTTCGAACTTAATCGACATAGCTTGTGTCAAGAACCATAACCCGTCTGAAGAAATCTAGATAAACTAGAATAGCGATGCGTCGAGATTATATTGATCTATGAAGATAATTTACAAGGTTTCAGGGTTCTATATTTATACCTTGGAGTTACATGAGTCTAAAATGATTACAAATAACCTTCAAACATTAATTTCTAAACAGAAAAGAAAACTCTTTGTAAAAAAATAACAAAATTAGCTAGCCTTACCTAATTATAAGAGATACCTTACAGATACAAAATCACTCTATCGTAGTTTTTAAGATTCCTTTCTTGATTCGGTCGGTCTTGGATAATTCTCCACCTACCGATTAAATCGAATCCTTCTATCCGATCGGCTTTTTCCATCTATTAGTCGGCCTCTTCCCATAAGTTGATCGCTCTCCATCTATAACCAAATCTGTTTGTGGGCTTACCAAGGTGTTAACAACTAGTGTGGCCCAAGTTTTACAACCTATAGGAAATCCTACACTTACAAGATAGTGCTAGGAAAGTAAAGAACAAGAGCAGTGTTCATCAATTCAGCTGACTAGTCGCTAGCCAGTGGTCTAGATTAAATTCTTTGTAGCATACGAGATCATTGGAACCCTAATCTTTGCATACTTAGCAATCATGTTTAGTTCTGATGATTATGTTGTCATTAATTGGCAAAACTCGAATTAGGGTCTTGATGCTTTCAGGGACATTACAATGTATAAGGCATGGCTTAAGTTGGTTTAAATTTGGAAGGTTTGCTTGAATCTTATCTTGAGGTATATTTGGTTGCGGTACAATGGTAGTAGTGGTACCTACATGTAGATGTGGAGAAGCCATTCTCTATTGTCACCATTGATTATTTTCTAACAGTAGATTGTACAATTGATGAATGGAAATCTATTTACAATTCCCAATATGTTTGTTTTGATCCAACCACACTATCTGCTTCTTGTTACATTTGAAGTCAAGTGACTTTGAGATGCCCTCAATGATTTTTACTTTTATTTCTTGACAGTTATCACAACTGCTTTACCCAGTGATAAACATGTTACTGAATATGTTTTCAATTAGTTTATTAAAAAAATTTCTTCAATTATTTCTACTTTTATTCCTTGACTGTTATCAAAAATGCTTTGCCTTGTTGGTGAACTAGTTATCTTTCTTCTATACTTTAATTCCTCATTTTTCTTTTATTGAATTGTCATTTCAAGAAATTCACCTTAAAACCTGTCTCATGCATGTGGCAATCTATTAAATGTTTGTGGGGCTTTGCATTTGTGCCTAAGTAATATAAAAAATGTTTCAGTGGCTGAATTGCTGTAGTTCTTAGTTGGATATATTGTTCAATATTAGGTGGCGTATGTTTATTAATATGATAATGTGCTTTGTTTTTAGTTAAAGGGCAATAGTCAAAGACTAGTACCATGTCTTCTGGGTTTTCTCTGGAGTTCTTTTCTTTGAATGATAAAACTAATTTTGCTTCCTGTTGATAAAGGAATTTTGTGGTAAAGCGGTGTTCCTAGCTAATACTTTGACTTGACCTTTTCCTTTGCAGGTATTCCATTGTTAAAGCATTCTGTATTGCTTTTGTCCTGACATTCTTCAGTGTGTTCGATGTGCCTGTGTTTTGGCCTATTCTTCTATTCTATTGGGTGGTTTTGTTTACAGTCACAATGAAGCGACAGATCCTTCATATGATAAAATACAGATATGTTCCATTCTCCTTTGGGAAGCAGGTAAGCAAAATATTCGAATCATTCAGTTATTTGTTAATTGCACTAGTCACTTCGCTGATATATCTTTTATCATGTTCTTATGTTGTCAGCGTTATAATGGAAAAAGGGTAGCTTCTGCTGATGACCTTCCCATTCCCAAGGATTAAGTACTTGGGAATGTAATCGCAAAATGCGTTTTTAGTTATGTAGCAGTTGGAAATGGCCTATACTTGCTGCACAGGCGGCTCATCGCAAGGATCTGATCGTTGCAAATGCTAACACCAAGCATTAGAACCTCATCAAAAACCCTGGTTTCTTTTCATTGATAGAATAGGCCAGGACCGGTATTCGGTGCTCTATCACGCTTTTTGCTGTGTTTCCCTGTACTAGAGCAAAACCATTTGTACACATTTGTTGCTCCATATAGGTCTGAGAAGTGAGAACATATCCAGAATCTTGTGTAACTATTGTTTAGTGCTTTACTCAACTATCATATTTCACTGGGTTAGTGTTATGCTGCATGTACAACACATCGGCCTGACCATTAATGTTGGATCAGTTCACTGCTTCCCTCTGTTCATTTGGCATTCTGATATGCATTTATTTGAGTCGTGCATAGTTTACCGCCATAGGACGCATATGTATTGTAGCCCACCCGAATCATATTGGTGGCGACAACCTTACTTAGCCAGTGTCGACAGACTCGTGTATAGTTCACTGGTATAGACGTATATGTATTCTAGCCCACCCGAATCAAACAAGATATTGGTGGCGATAATCGGACTTAACGATAATCGGACTTAACACTTCTTTTGGTTAGATATAAAAAATTGTTGCAAAAACATTGGCTGGCTCAGTGGCTTGTTGGTTGGCCTGTCACCATGTCATGTGTTTCTGCCTGGGTCAGTGGATTGATGGAATAAATGCGATGGTAAAGGCCGGTTATCGAACGAACGCGGATCCTCCAGTGTAATGTCAGTTGACTTGGTTTGGATCCGTAGTAAGGCGGATCACATGTTAGTAACCCATATTAGTGATCATCATCATAGGAATATGTTGGTATTAACGCCACGGCAATATTTGATGTGATAAATATCTGATGTGTTTTTAGTCAAGATAATTCAAAGTAGACTACTGTGACGTGCATATCCCACAAGATTCAGGTCACGTTTCTCAAAGCAATATATATGTGACAAATATGTGATCTGTATATAGTTAAGATAATTCAAAGTAGACTACTGTGACGTGCATATCCCACAAGATTCAGGTCTGTTGTAGTTTTGAAGAACATCAAACCAAGAGTTCACTGTGGTTGCCAGGGTTATATTCGCATTACCTAGGCGTTGCTCTTCATTCATACAAAATTTACTATATAACATTTAAAAATTATAGTTTTTATTGGTGGATGCATTATATTTTTAAAATCTAGTAATTTATTGCTGTACACTATATGCAATAAAGTAATATATACACCTAAGTGAGGAGAGAGACGACATGTGAAATGTCATTTTTGCTCTTTCCTTTTTTCAACCCTTTTCTCCGTTACTCTTCTTTCGTACGGGACTCCCACGGCGATCACTGGCGCACGCTCCTCTGCTTCGTCAGCGTCGAACTCTTCTCCAATGGCCCGCCTCGCTGTGCTCGCCACCGATTGCCACGCCGAGGTCGCGTCCCTCGTAGAGAGCATCCTCCGACGGCGGCCACTGCAGCGGAAGCCCGTCACGCACGCATGGGCTGAGTCACAGGAGATGTAAGTGGGAGCCACTGATCCTCGTCCAAGCTCGTGTGGAGGCCACCACTGGGCTCATCGAGCTCGCGTGGGAACGCAGTTGTTGCCAGGAACTCAGGACTCGTCACGCATGAACCAGGGACGCAGCCGCCGCCAGGGGTTCGTCGAGGGCGCATGACTGCTGCCACCGTGAACAGGCCTGTTATGACAATATTGACTTATTTTGACCAAAATTTTCGACCAGCCGTGACATACTGTCGGGACCAACCGAGAAAATCGAACCAGATCAAGGCAATACACACGTGTTAGTAGGGGCATATTGGACTTTTTGAATTATTTATCTCCAAAATAAAAAATAATAAAATAATCATTACGGTATTATCCATTAAATTACTAGGATGTCTAAAAGCAAAGTCTCGTTTTTACCGTGTCCACTAGCAAAAACTACAATATTTAAATGTCGTGTAGCAAATTCTGCCTCAATTATGATGCTACCAGCTGTGAACCTCAGAACATTTCAGGATTATACATGAAACTTAAAAGCACCTGACTACAGGATTGATTGTACAACCATGTAAAAATAAGTTCAATTATTGAAAGTTCAGACATATTCAGATGAAGGAAAAGGACAGCTAACAAAGTAAAAGATGACAATTTGACCAGATCATAGAAATAAACTTCCCTTTCTTGAGAATGTAAAGCATAGAAATGCTTGTTGACAACCAAGCCTGATTACCTGAAGACAGGAGTTTCAGTCAAAACAATAGCATACGCTGATACCCAGAAATTAAAATAAAAGAAAGAGGAAAAAATAAAGTTGCAGAAGAATACACTTCTTGAGAAGTCAATTTGTCCGGATGCATTATAATTGAACGGAGTGAATTCCCATGTGCAGCAATCATCACATGCTTTCCAACAATGAATTAGGAACAACCTATGAGGCAACCACTTTAGTTCAGAAGGAATCTACAAGACCAGTTTGTCAATTATAGCATAAACTAAAAACTTATGTCAAAATCTGATATTTTCTCACATTTTCATACATAAACAGTAAGGAGCAAAAGGCAAATTGTTCATGTACTGGAATTAAAACTAAACAATTTCCGTACTTGATTTCTGCTAGCATTATGTATCACAAATAGCTTACAAAATTAGATTGCAGCTTCAGTACAGTAAGAGAAAGAACTCTGAACTCTGAAAGATTGCACTGTTTTCTCTAAGCCAACAATGAACGGCCATTATAGTTCCCATTCCCCATCCAATCCTGTTTCTCCAAGCACAATTAATAGAGCTTCATACAACACGCAGGATGCTTATCCAATCCTATTTTCTCTAAGCCAACAGTGAACATTTATAGATGAAATAGACTTTACTAATGCACCAGGCCAAAAGGAAAGCTTAACTTTTGGATCTGGCTTACCAACAATCTATTCTTATCCAACTCATATTTGAAAAAATATATATTCAGGTTTGCTTTGTATATCTGTAGATTATCACCTTTCTGCCTCTTTTGTTATCAATGTAGCCAACAAACAGAAAGCAAGATCATGCAGGAAATGTTACGAGGTTAATATCTGAAAATTACAGGAGTATGTTTATGGTGCCAAAGAAAACAAGTGATAAAATTAGAAAATCTGGTTAAGATAAGCTGCTGATGGATGGGAAAAGGGAATTAATAAGTAAATGTTGTGTAATGAAAACTAAAATGATTTAGTTAGCAGCTAGCATCATACATATCTTATTATACACACTCTGAAATGTTAGCATCTAGCATAATAACTCTAAACTCAGCTAGCATCATATTGATCAATCTATATACACCCTGAAACTAAAAAGTAAATGTTAGTGGCTAGCATAATAAGAAAATCTGCCTATACACACTCTGAAATGTTAGCAGCTAGCATCATAACTCTTGAAATTCTACGGCATAGTTTATATTACAGGTAACTTGTTGATTTCAGTATAATAAAACTAGACTATAATCTCAAAGTTAACAATCCTTGACCTGTACTGGAAATGTTGTTAGTTCATATTCATGAACTTGATCTATCATAGATGGTAATTTTTGTACTACGTAACTATATAACAGAAATTATAAGCTGTTAGCTCATTCATAAGGAAGTCAAAACATTCAATTATAATCAGACAGAACCACCATCACACGACCATATCCCAGTATCAACCAACGACCAGACAAGCTTCATTAAGAAAATCATTCCCAACCAACATCAAATCTAACACAACCATATTGTCAAGGCCATACGACAATAGGCACATGATAATTGTGTTTGAACAAACTGAATCTAGCAAACCTGCGCCAGATCCATTTCACCACCAATCCAATCAGTTTGATTTGTAGTCAACCAACCGAAGAGATCACACTGCTTTGTTTGGCACAACTACATTATCCAGAATCATCACAGCACAGAGAGAAATCGTCTATCACTATGCAAACATAAAGGGACCAAACAACCAGTAGATCAGATAGAAGGCTATAACTATGCAAACAATCCACGTTACTCTAGGAAACAATAACATGTAAATCTACATTAAATCATGCAAACAATCTATGTTGTCCTAAAAAACAAGAACTGGCCGAGTTCAAATGACAGAAATGAGTGTAGACTACAGGGATGGATGACATCTCAGACCATAGACCTGCACGTGCATTTCATCAAATAGGTATTGGGTTTTCGTTTAAACTTCAAAGCTGAATTCACCATGGAAAAATATAAAGATCCAGATGTTAGTTCTAATTCACTTTTAGACATGATCAGCCAAGGATAACAGAATGTAGATCAACCCAAAATTTCTTATTGTATAAATATGCACAACCTCAATAGAGATGACAACACCTAAATTTGATCCTTCTGTGCACTCGTGCAGCAGTGCAGTATTAGAAGAATTTACCAGGAGGCCATGAACGCATCTATCTGCTATATGATGTCTCACTTTGAGCATATGATTTAACTGAAAAAAACAAAATTCAACCTGTTAATCATTTTATCAAGCAACTCATGAGCATGGAAGAAAGCGATATGCATGTACCTGATTAGGATGCATCAGAATATCAGAACAATCTTGAGTTTTACATGTCTCCTCACCTGCAAACAGTGGCTAACAAAATAATTACCTGTAGTAATTTTAACACATTGAGATGTTATATCCAGTAGTCTTTTCATACTAAATAAGCACAAGGTTCCACGCATGCCCTTATATTTTGTTGGGCTTACAGTGTGCATCATCCAAAATCTATGGTTGAGACGTTCTGTCTATCTATTGAATGGTTTGTCGGCAATTCAGTAGCTGTTCACGCCGGATCTCGCGCACCTGGTGCGAACACGTCAACGTCTGGAAGGTCTGCTTAGTTCCAGTGCAGGCTGATCGGCTTCTCTCCGTGGCTCGAAGTACGCGCGCCAGGGTCCGTGGGGTTCACTCGGCTCTAGCGCAACAGTATAGGAGCGAGCGTGCCAATCAATTTAACCCTGCAATTGATAAGAAGGTGAGACGAACATGTCAATCGGATGATAAGCCGATACGAGCTCTCGCTATCGGCTGGCCACCGATATTATCGAGTTGGTCATCGGCGGCCCTCGGCTGGCTCCTGCTATCGGCTGGTCACCGATAGGTAATGGGACGCTCTTCCATCAGCTACGGAGCTGATGAAGGCATGGATAGATATCGACGAAGGACGTGATGACTCTGGGTGTAGCGAAAGCAAGATACTGATCTATCGACCGTAGAGCCGATGGAGGTACCAAAAGATATTCAGAGAACAGCAAAGTATGCGGGATCTCTCCTTCTCCTGGTTGCCAACGGAAGCTGTACCGCTCGTTCATCGGCTGGAAAGCCGATGAAGGCATATGCGAACTAGCAAGGAATTATATAAAAGACACCGGCTACAAAGTCGATGTCGCTCCAGATATGGCGCACGAGACCTGTCGCCCGCCGTGACGACGCCGCTAGCACCAAATCTCGAAGATCGGACCTAACCGAGACAGTACGAGATAGAGGCTAACGGCAACGAGACGGTGGATGCCGGATCGGTTGTGCTGAAGTAAGGGTGAATCAAACCCATCGGCTAGCTGAGCCAATGAGAGGATGTCTCCCTAAAGACAGGCGCTCAAGGGAAGTCTCTAAAGACTGGTGCGTATTGGCCGAGGAGCCGATACGCTGGACGTGTTGCTCAATGTATAGATAACTCATCGGCTAAGACTCCGATGAAACACCGTGCAGAGACCTATAAGCCTAAGGTTCAATATACCGTCGGCAGCCTCGTAAGTCAAACCTAACCGATACAGCACGAGACCGGCGACGGCAAAGAGAACTTGATAGACTCTGCACGGACGTGATGCGATACATCCGATCGGCCTAAGAGGTCGAACCTAACCAATACAGTCTTAGACAGAGCAAGACATATCGAGATAGTGGCGAGACTTACCTCTTCGTCGGAGATCGAAGTTAACTAATGCAGCCCCGCGTCGAAAGCTAGATCCCACTGGTAGAAACCTAGATGAACTAGGATGGCGATATACCGAAGTAGTTTTTGATTTAAAGATATGTTCATACATGTTTCCAGGGGTCTATATTTATACCTTGAGTTTATAAAGTCCAATGTATTTACAACAACCATCGGACGTTATTTCCTAACAAAGATTAAGGAAAATATCTCTAAGAAAATTAACTAAACTAACTAAACATTTCTATCCATATAAGATATGATTTACATAGATAGAATACCTACCATGGGTTCCACGTTTCTTTCTCAAACTCGGTGTCATTTGGATAAACTTCTATTATTGGACCGAATCTTTCTCTACTTTATTCGATCGGCTTTCTCTCTGTAGCAACCAGACTCTTCTTTAGTTAAACCGATCTTTTTTCCAATCTTTTCTTAGGCTTTTCAAATTTTGGCGTTAACAGTAACTTGCAAGTCTGAACAGTATGATTTCAAAACTGCAAGATACAAATCAGTTGGCTGCACTGCAACTAATCAATAGAATGGTGCCAGAATTATACATTTCTATCTGTATATATACAATATCCATTCATAAAAAAGTTCTAATAACACCACACTGCAACAAAAAAAAAAGTAACTCCACGAGTAAACTATCTACAATGGAAGTTGGATTGAGCGTCATTCAATCGAACACCTCCTGGGCTAAAAAAGAGAATCTGGAATCAAATAAGAACTTGCTGCTAATCTTTTCAAGACAAAATCAAAGGGTGAAGGGGAAGGGGGAAGAGATCGAACCAAAGCCAAGACATTCTGGTCAGTGGAAGAAAAGGAGAGCGGAATTTGTCAGTGGAGCACAGTGGAGCGGACTATGGTCTTGTGGCGGCGTCGACGGTGGAGCATCCAGATCCGCTCGGGCTTGGTGATGGAGCGGCCGGCGCAGGGCGGTGATGTTCCTCAGCGGCGATTAACCCACGTGGATTCGCTCGCCTCCGCCTCCTCGGTGATTAACCCACGCGGCGCAAGGAGAGGACGACGCATGGCTGAGGCGGAGGGGAGGGGGCCCGCGCGGTCAGACCGGTTCCGGTGATGGAGCGCGGCGGCTGGGCAGCACGATGACGACTGAGTTCGAGCGCGGCGGGTGAGGAGGAGGGGCGCCGCGCGGCGGGAGCGTGGCGGCTCGGTGTCTTGCGGAGGGGCGGCTGAGGGATGGTAACGCCAAAATCTGATGGGCTAAATCCGATTGACTAACCGATGGAGTGTTTAACGTAGTTATTGGCCAATACAGATACTTAGACAAAACCAATAAAGAACTGTGAAAAGCCGATCAGATTAGTAGAAGATTGGATCGGCTTGAAAACAGGGGATTGTTTAATTGGGATCAGATCTGAAAAGCCCAAGGGAAGTAAGGAAAAGGATCGGCTTGGTTAAAAGAAGGTCCGATAACTACAGTGGAGAAACCGATCAGGTTGCAGCAAAGAAAGACCCGGTTACAAATTGAAAGATTATTGAGATGAAACCAGGTTTGAGGAAGAGCCGTGGACTCCACGGCAGGGTGCTTATTTTTGTAAATTATAACTTTAGTCAATTAGGGAGGTTTAGCTGGTTAGTTAACTTCTTTAGAAATATTTTCCTTTGTTTTTACTAGGAAATAATGTCCGATGGTCGTAGACGCGTCGGACTCTGTCTGTAAATCCAGGGTATAAATATAGACCCTTGGAAACATGTAAGATATCTCTGGATCATATACAAATTCACCGCATCGCCATCCTAGTTCATCTAGGTTTACCGGCGGGTTCTGGCTCTCGACGCGGGGCTGCATCGGCTAAGTCCGATCTCCGGCGAAGGGGTAAGTCCCGCCACCATCTTGTTATATCCTGCTCTGTCTGAGGCTGCATCGGTTAGGTCTGATCTCTTAGGCCGATCAGATGTATCGCATCACGTCCGTGCTGGACCTATTGGCCCGTTAAGCTCCCTCTGCCGTCGTCAGTCTCGTGCTGTATCGGTTAGGTCCGACCTACGGGGCTGTCGACGGTAGATTGAGCTTCAGGCCTACAGTCTCCTTCATGGCGTGCCATCGGAGTGCTAGCCGATGAGTTATCCATGCGCTGTGCTTCACGCCTAGCGCATCGGCCCCTCGGTCGATACGCATCAGTCTTTCGAGGCGTCTAACGACGCGTAATGCCAAACGTATCGAACCCCCAGCCGATACGCACCCGCCTTCACAGAGGCGTTCCCTTATCGGTTCAGCTAGCCGATGGGTTCGTTCCTATCCTTGCTACGGCATAGCCGATCCAGCGTCCTCCGTATTATTGCCGCTGGCCCCGTTCTCGTACTGTCTCGGTTAGGTTCGATCTTCAAGGTTCGGTGTTGATGGCGCTGCCATGGCGAGCGACAGGTCTCTTGCTATCATATTCGGAGCGGCATCGGCTTTGTAGCCCATACCTTCTGGCGTTAATCACCGCCTAGGCTGAATGCGCTTTTCCAGCCGATGAATCACTGTTCGGTTGTCCGGAGGGATCCCGTGCGTCTCGCCATCCTCTAAATACGCCCTGGTTCCTCCATCGGCTCTGCGGTTGACCACTCATCGACACTTGTCCACATCGGCTCTCCAGCCGATCAAACAGCATTCCGAACCTATCGGCAGCTAGCCGATAGCGAGCGCCTGTATCGGATTCGCTCATCTCACATTCTTGTCAATTGCACGGTTAAATTGACTGGTGTGCCCGCGAACCTCGATACTTAAGGACCTGCACTGGAGATAAGCAGATCTCTCAGGCCTTCGCGTGACCGAGCCGCCGTCCCTCCCTGTCGCGGGATCTTTTGGCGGCGAGCAGTCCCACCGGGTTTGCATGACTAAACTTTCCGCTTCAGTACCGAGGATTCTTCTCATTATTTATACCTTTACGGATAATGAGTATCTCATACCCACAGTATTAACATAGAACACTTATAATTTTATACAATAAGACAATTATAATAGTCTGTTTTAAACAAACGGTACAACTATTTTTCTAAATCAAGAAATTAGATGATAGTTTCATATACTAAACTAAGGTAAGGCAAACGTTGAGATAAAATAAGTTTTATGTCAAGCTTGATAGTTTTTAGGCATTGGTCACTTATAAATTTTGACTAGGTGTATGGATTTTTTAAATAAACTCATATATGTCAGGTATGGATTTTTGTCTATTAGACAACATAGGGCTTATAATAGAGAAAATCCGTTGGGTCTCGGATCACAGTCTCACAGAAATTAACTATTTGCCACTCTTTAAGAAATCTACTCTTTATATACCACTTTTCTAAATTTTTTTAATCTTTTACCATTGGAGAAATATAAAATGTCCATTTTATCCATCCATTCCTAATCATATCTCTTCCCTGTTCTCGCCGGGAGCAAGAACTGCCGGCGGCGGCGGTGGCCCGACAAGAAATAGGGCAATTGAAACTTGCAACTGCAAGCTCTAGCAGACATCATTTGAGTTGAGACCACTTCGATGATTCCAAGCTTTTTTCGTTTCAGAATCACAGAAAGAGCACTAAAAAAATCTATTTTCGCTGCCAATGGAAGGTAAAAACACAGCAGGAGACAATGCATTGCAGATGCTGAAAACCGAAAAGCTGCTAGCTTTAGCCCCATTCCTCGCATACTTTTTCTAGAGGAAAGAAACTGAGAAAGAACACGGATAAAGCGAGGCAACGCCATGGCACACCAGCCAGGATCAAGAATGCGCCACCACACACAATATCCACACAATTCCACCCCAAAATAAAATCTTTGATTCAAGAACACATGCACCTGACCCCATTATCTAAAAGACTAAAATCCATGGCGGAGACGCCCGGCCCGGACGACGACGTGGCCGCTGCCGGTGAGTGATGATGCATGGCCATGGAGGCAGGTGCCATCGAGATTACGTGACGGCGGCGGTGGTTCCCCTCCTCGTTGGGAACACCACTGAGCTCTCACGGACCACTGCCTGTTCTTGCTCCCTGCGAGAAGAGAGACGAAGGGGATACCATATACATTTTACGTCCCTCCGGTGTCCAAAGATTAAAAACCAGAAAAAAGTGGCATTTTAAACTAGACTCTTTATAAGGTTGACAAATAGTAAATTTCCCGGGCTGAGTCCGGGAGAGAGCAGCGTGAGGGCAAGCACGATAGGGCCACCTGGACCGTTAGATCTAAGTAAATGAATATGGGAAGTTGGATTTATCCATGTGTAAATGAGTAACATCAGTTGGTGTATTATAGGATAGATTTGACTTACGGTAGATGATTATCTAGCCATTACGAATTAAGAAACATGTTAGTAAATCATCCAAGTTCAAAACAATTCAATTTTATTTTCGAGAAATTACCACCTGGTTATTGAACTTATTTAGCTTATATGAATTGAGAGACTATTTAGTAAATTAGTCAAGTTCAAAATAATTTAAATATTTTATCTAGTAAATTAGCACAGTGGTTATTGTATTTATCTATTACTTACAAATCGAAAAACTGCCTAGAAAACCAGGAATTCATAATGAATTTTAATTTTATCGGGTATCTTTAGTAATCGCCAAGAGGTCAGATAGGGACAGCTTTTTAAAAAAGTCCTAAAAGAATGCAATTCTATTTTAGAACTGGAAAATACTCATGCTTTATTGCAGGATTTATTAAATTTATCATTGTAATAATTGAAGTTTAAAATTATCATGTAAAAATGGACATATCAAATTGATAATTTTGCTTATTTTTTTGTAAAACATCATTTCATAGAAAATTTTGTAGGAAATGAATATCTATCTATTGAATGATACTGACAAAAGTATTTATAATCATAGAGTTCATTTGATACCACCATGAGATGATAATGAGAAGAAACCACAACTAGATTTTTATATGGGTTTTAACGCTTGATGTGAGTAATAGTAAATCGAACTATATTTGGCCTATATAACTAGTATGCGGTAACTTGAGCAACAATATATAATTAGTGGTTAGCAGAGAGATGGCTCCGTAGATATTGGCTCAATATGTCATGTGTTTTACTCGAGATTGATTGTCCTCTCCTCCTAGGAGACTATTATATTTTATACTAGTAGATGCCTCCTTCTTCAATAAAAACTTGAAGAACACTTTAGGTAACATGGCCTAGTTCATCCCTAAGTTGGACTCCAAAATCTTTCTTATCTCAGATCAGTTTCCTTACTGGGTCATGTATACTTTCATCAGTATGCCCGGAGATGTTTAGTATATGTATAGGAGGTATGCCGTATCTATGACATTGACAGTAGTCTCCAACTTCTATGTAAATTCCCTTCTAACATTTTCACCCCGCGTACCTTGGAAGCCACGTTATTAGAAATATGAAGATAATCGGAAAATATTCTCGACTAAGTTAAGATTTGAGAAAGTTGTTGTACCATATGAGTATAATAAGGACTTTGTTGTATGAATTTGAATTTGGATGGAGGTAAAAAAAAATCTAAATACACTCTATAATCCCATTGGGAATAACACTCTTTTTCTTGAAATACGAACTACCACTTTTCATCAATAAATTCTAGCGGTGAGATTTATTAGCGATCCATTTGCCTTTTCAATCTTGAATCCTTCGTCTTCCTAGTACCCAAGCCTAATAACCAACAAACCTTAGATTCCTCACAACCTTCTCCACCACCATCTTCATGGATATCCCATAATCAGACATAGATGCGGTAGTGATGAAAAAGCTACAGGTGGAGGGGTTGATTCCTAGTAAGGGCACTAGGGGCTAGAAAGGAGGTAAACATCCTAAATCTATTGCTGGCTTTATGTTGATTCTTGCTACTTTTTGCCAGAGTAGATTCTTTCCTCATCCCTCTGAATTTCTATTGAATGCACTAGATTTCTATGAAATCAAGCTCTTGCATCTAAACCCCAACTCCATAGCCTTTCTTAGTGTTTTCACTCATCTATGCAAAGCATACATAGGTGTCGTCCTCTTCTTGGATCTATGCAAAGCATACACACAGCTGAGTCATGTAGTGATTGAGAACCGTAGGTCACTATGGCTTCTGAATTTATGATGGACTTAAGGAGTCCTATATTCCAATTACCCCACCTACCACCAAGAAGGATTGACATTAGAGATAGTTTTATTTTGAACACATAGTCGAGTCTAATAACCTAGACATACCTAGTGATGAACTAGTGAAGATAGCTTTTTGGAACAAACCCATAGCCCAATCCTCCTCCCTCAGAACCTTCATTGACAAGATCAATGGATTGAGAGTTTAGGGTCTCATGTCATACATAGTCAAATACTTTGTGTCATTAGATTTAGCATTTGCAATGTCATTCTCACCTTATGTACTTGTGCTCAGGGGATGAGGATGTATCCCAGATGTCACGCTAGGGTATGTAATATGATGAGAACCCACTAGGGTTTAGTCCCGATCTTTCGATGAGAGGTGGAGGATAACTCGATTGGGGGATGGAGGTGATGTTCACAGCCCGACTACAACCGTCCAAGGACGATGCGCCTTAGCAACCGATACACCATCTCTGATGGTCGACGTGAACTTGTGGTGCGTGACAACCCAGCCACTAGGGCACTCGTCCTGCAAGCAATCTAAGAACAAGTAAGAATAAGTAAAACAAGCACTGAAATTGCTAGATATTGAGATGAAAGATTCACTCTGAATTCACAATATGGCGGGGTTCCGGAGACAAACAGATGGACGGTCTAGCCAACACGTGCGCTGTGTGCAAGTAGCAAGACCCTAACTCTAATCAACAAAGCCCGCTCTTTTTGGCGGCGGCTAAAGGTTTAAGAAGAGGGGGAGATGACCACAGGGGTGCTGGGGTCGTGCTCAACCCTAGGATGCGCCCCTAATGGGTCCAACTTGATACACGACCCATTGGGCCCAAAAGAGGTGACGTAGCACCGTGGACAGAAAAACACTTTATAGAAAAATGACAATTGCGACTGCTTCAGAATAGATATTGACATGGGGCTAGATCCATTTAAAAGTAGAATTGATAACCTTTCCATTAAGTACTTGCAAGCCCAAATCGGAGTTTGCATGAAGTCGTGGCGGCCGTCAAAATTTGGCACTATCCTATAGTCCAAATCCACCCTGCGCTAATCCTCTCCCTGTTGGATCCTCTCCATCGTTCCTGAGTAAAACAAGAGTGCACGCATCTCTACGGTATAAAGAAGAGGAACATAAACTCAAGAATGAACTCACCTGATAGTTGAGTTGACATGTACGAGCGTGGGTAATTTGACCATGAGTGGATGTATCGATAGTGTTGATGTCCTCATCATCCTCCCCTTCTTACATTGGAGTCGTCCTCGACTCAAGCTCATCTTCTTCTCCCAGATATGGCTTTAAATCTACAACGTTAAAAGTGTGACTAACCCCAAAATCTGTAGGGAGATCAAGCTTGTATGCATTTTTATTAATTTTTTTAAGTGCTTTAAAAGGTCCATCAGCTCTAGGCATCAACTTAGACTTTTGTAAATTAGGAAACCGTTCCTTTTGCAAATACAACTAAACCAATTCACCAGGTTTAAAATTCAACTGTCATCTACCTTTGTCACCAGTAAACTTATAGTTAGCATTCATACGTTCTATGTTTTCTTTAGTTGTTTCATGCAGTTTTAACATCAACTTAGCACGTTGTTTAACATCAAAATTTATTTTTTTAGAAGATGGCAAAGGCATTAAATCAATAGGAGCACGAGGCAAAAATCCATAAACAATCTCAAAAGGACACATTCTTTGTAGTGGAATGCAACGAACGATTATATGCAAATTCAATATGAGGCAAACATTCTTCACACACCTTAATATTTGTCTTTAAAACAACCCTTAACATAGTAGATAAAATCCTCCTATTCACAACTTCAGTTTGCCCATCAGTTTAGGATGATAAGTAAAAGAAAACAAAAGCTTAGTCTCCAATTTAGCCTACAAAGTTCTATAAAAATGGCTGAGAAATTTAGCGTTATGGTCCGAAACAATGGTGTTTGGCACACCATGCAAGTGGACAACCTCCCGAAAGAACAAATCAGCAATATGAGTAGCATCATCAGTTTGATGATATGGTATAAAATGTGTCATTTTAGAAAACCTATCCACAACCACAAAAATGCTATCTCGCTCCCTCTTGGTCCTAGACAAGCCCAACACAAAATTTATTAAAATTTTTTCCCAAGGAACACTAAAAACAGGGAGAGGCATATACAAACCATGTGGATTTAAGCATGACTTAGTCTTTTGACATGTCGTATAGCGAGCCATAAATCTGTCCACGCCTCTTCTCATCCTCGGCCAAAATAAATGGCTGGCAAGGATGTCCTTCGTCTTCTTCTCACCTAACATATTTTTTGCTAGACAATATTCCGCGCATTGCTACTTCCCACATGAATGGAAAATAAGATGCAGAACAATATATGAAAAACAAGATACAAAACAATATATGAAACACAGACCATGAAATATTATAAACAGTTACCATAAGAGTTGTAGAACTATTAAATACTACATAAGTTATCTAGGAGTAGATCACAAAGCATTGTACTAATTTTACATATATTGGTGTAAGTCTGGCAATAAAATGTCAGTGTTAATTGAAAATGCAAATAAAAATCAATAGGAAGCTCATGAAGGAAAATGAAGAATATAAACCAATAATTCCATTGTCCTCTAAGCTCATATGTGGAGGACAAAACACAGGCAGACAGTCAATCAACAGTGCAACAAATATTAGCCAAAGTAAAATAAACTTCCAATCAAGACTCTAACCTGGGGTCTGGTACGGCAAAGCAGATTCTAAAATCCTGCGAAATACATACTTGTACGGGGAGAAATACATAGACTTCGTGTCAACATAATCAAAGGAATTAATGTATAAGAAAATCACCTTACATTTTCTTGTATCCTGCTTCAAGACTTATGTATAGCCAATATAGGTACGCTGTTCAACAACACAACATAACTGATGGATGCGGTGACACACCAAGCAGCCAAGCATGATCTCATTAGGATTCAAATTTAGCATCTACCAATATATTCAGAAACTGACATATAAAGAACATGGAGAAACAAGGGAGCAAGAAAGAAATATTCATGAAAAAGGTGGTGAATGAAACTGGCGCACCAGGAAATAAGGATATGAATTTAGTTTAGCTGACAGCTGTTGCAACTTTGGCAATTGCCTACATCGTCTAAATGAATAAAAAGGCAATAATTAAGGCATCATCTACCTGTTCTGCATCTGCTTGTTCTGTTGTATCTCTTAGTCCTTCTCAAGTATTTCTTCAGCTCCATCACGAACAACCGGACCGTGGAAAAAAAATCCACCGTTTCTGCTTCCGAAGTACCAAGGACATGTGCAGATCACTTCGTATAGTTCAAGCTTATCATCAAGATTGAAGGATAACTGAGCTTGTGCAGGCACTTCCTTGTAGCACTCCTGATCTGGGCCGAACGTTCAGTTGCCGCCGACCAGTCATGAAGTATTTACAGGATTGCCGAGTGACCGCATCAGCAAATCCCAAATCCCCATCTTTATGTATGGAAGAGCTGAAGGGAGATCCGAGGGGAGAGGAAGTGATGAGAACCCGCTAGGGTTTAGTCTCGATCTTTCGATGAGAGGTGGAGGATAACTCGATTGGAGGATAGAGGCGACGTTCACGGCCTGACTACAACCGTACAAGGACGATACACCATCTCCGATGGTTGATGTGAACTTGCGGTGCGCGACAACCCAACCATTAGGGCAATCGTCCTGCAAGCAATCGAAGAACAAGTAAAACAAGTACTGAAATTGCTAGATATTGAGATGAAAGATTCACCCTAAATTCACAATACGGCGGGGTTCCGGAGACAAACAGACGGGCAGTCTAGCCGACACGTGCGCTGTGTACAAGTAGCAAGACGCTAACTCTAATCAATAAAACCCGCTCTTCTTGGTGGCGGCTGAATGTTTAAGAAGAGGGGGAGACGACCACAGGGGTGCTGGGGTCGTGCTCAACCCTAAGACACGCCCTAATGGGCCCAACTTGATACACGGCCCATTGGGCCCAAAAGAGGTGACGCAGCACCGTGGATAGAAAAATACTCAGTAGAAAAATGACAATTGCGGTCACTCCAGAATAGATATTGATATGCGGCTAGATCTATTTAAAAGTAGACTTGATAACCTTTCTATTAAGTACTTGCAAGCCCAAATCGGAGTTTGCATGAAGTCGTGGCAGCCGTTAGAATTTGACACTATCCTGCAGTCCGAATCCACCCCGCGCTAATCCTCTCCCTATTGGATCCTCTCCATCATTCCTGAGTAAAACAAGAGTGCACGTGTCTCCATGGTATAAAGAAGAGGAACATAAACTCAAGAATGAACTCACCTGATAGTTGAGTTAATGTGCACGAGCGTGGGTAATTGGACCATGAGTGGATGTATCGATAGTGTTGATGTCCTCATTATAATATGTGTAATTTATTCTAAATTTTGTAATTATTTATGCGGATACATAATTCATTATCTCCCAACACCTATGGTGCAGAACTTGGTGATAGAAAAGCCTGGGACCATGTCAAGAAGGTGGTGACAGACCCAACGAGCAAAGCCAAAAACATCCCCACGCCCATCTATGACCTCCTAGACACTGAGCGGGACAAGGTCATCAATGTAAGTCCTCCCTTATTAGTTCCCAAGTCCCTTTTTTTTATCGTTATCAACTATATTGAACTCACGTACTAATACTATTAGGGCCTTCCACTGATTGATCTGTTAGCCTCCTCATGGATCACTAGCTTGCTATTGATGATAAGGCAACACTAGAGCAGGCAACAACCAAGGTGGCCCAACTGGTGAAATCTGCAATGAGCACTATTACCGGTGGCAGTAGTTCTTGGAAGAGAAAGGTGCTAGCATTGTTTAGCGGTGTGGGTAAAGCTGCTCATCAGACAATGTTATATATTTTCACTATTTTGTAAAGTGTATCTTGGGTAGGAATTTTTATCTTATCAGACCAGTAGATGTAACTTGTCTTACTTGTTGATGTCTTCAGACCTCTACTCCAACCTATTATGTCCCAAACTGCTCTATCCTAAGGGTAAAGCCCAAGCCAGGTAAGCAAGTATTCGATTTCACTAGAGTACTTGTGAAATTTGGGTCTTATGACATCGGTCTTCTGTCTTGTAGCTCCACTCCTACCATCTCAGACCAACAGTCTAAGAGAAAGGAAGGGACATGCTCCTAGGCCCCCATATCCCTTACAACAAAGTCTTTTATCCCCTCTCAACCACTCCTTTCGACATCCAACTCTGCCTCCGATCTCCATATGATTAGGATCAGCACCATCTATCTATAGGGGCACATGTCATCCTCGTGTTAAGAAATGACGATCCAAGCTAGCACCCTCGACAAGGAAATGGCTAATCTCCAAGGCGAGCTCACCGATGCGTGGAAGAGTATCATCAAGTTTGAAGGAGATCTGGTGATGGTGGCCAGCAACAATGCGATCCTTCACCTCTTGGTGCAAGACAATGACGAGATCCACAAGTTAGGGGTGAAGGCGCTAGAGGAGGATAAGGAGAAGAGGGGGAATCTCTAAGAAGGGCCTAGGGCACATTACTCATCATTGGGTGACGTGACCCATAAATTGGGGCACAAAGTTCTATCACCACAATTTGATGATGACTTCATGGTGATGACATCACTCGAGGACCTCATCACGAAGCTTCACTAGGTCCCCACCGAAATCTCCGCTAACAGCATCAAGGAAGCACAAACAATCATGTACACTACCACTAGGCATGTTCTCACTTGTGTCTCGCTTCATTACCCCAAAAGTGGATGCGAATGAGGTGATAAAAAAGGGCTTGCGTAAGGAGAAGAGGGAGGAGTTGATAGAGTAGGTGGACTCTACAAGCCAAGCGGTGATAGACCTCTAGTTAGACGTGTAATTTTTCTCCGCTTTTCTAGCCCCCCTTTGTTTTTTTAAAAAAACATTAGACAATACTCGGTCAAATATGTAGAACGTTTTCTCCCTTGATCATCATTGTTGTTGATTTGCTTCATTGTATTGAGGAAAAGGGATCATGGTGACTGACTAGCAATGTGGTCATGATACCACGTGAGTAGGTGAATTTGAGTATCCTCTAGCCAGTCTCTCTCAAGACTTAGCTCTTGTAGCTACATTAAGGAGTTAGAAGCATGTCAAGTCTCTTAAGATGGAGCTCATCAGTATGCTTTTGCCAGCACACATATTTCCTTGTCCCTTCCTATATTAGGTGAACGACTTCGGAACTATTTATGCATGATAGATATCAAGTACTCCGAAGAGGTTCATAACCGCAAGAATGAAAATCTAGAGAAGAGATTGAAGCTAGATAAGTTGAAGAATGATCTCATTATCTTCTCTAAGGACCAAGAGATGAACTCTACAAAAATAGAGATATGTAGTTCAAGGCTTGGAGAACTCATATAAGTTGCTTCACGTTGTCTATCAAGAACCTCACATTAATCATCCGAAGCCAAATAATAGTCTTTAGGGGTATCTAGACTGGATGAAAGAGACCAGCAATATCTTCATGAGGCTTCCTCATCAAATCAACGAATGTTTGAGAGCTGAGTTCAAGTGTTCAAGTCAATTTGGAGGGGCCCATGTTCTTGCCTGCCTTAAGGATCACCGTCCAAACTTGAATATGAAATCCCTAAACTTAGGCTTTACATGTTCTTAGAGGTCACCTACCGAATTCGATGTGCTAGCCCAATCTTTTTTGGCCTTGAAGAGAACATATTTAGGATAGTTAATGGCAGTGGCTAGCCCAGCAGGGTATTCTCGCAAACAGAAAGCTTTATGCAAGAGAATATTAGTATTTGTAATATATGTAATCCCTAAGTCTACTTTGAATAGACTAAATAAGTATAAGAAAAAATGTGCATGTTTTATTTATCAATTTTATTTATATCAACATGGTACTCAAAATATTATTGAGTACTCCCCTAGCTCCTAGCTGTTTTGTTGGCAATCATATTTTCGAGAAGGTAGCTACACTTCATTCCACTGTAGTCTAAAATTTAAATGTCCCTAAGCCTCGACAATAAGTTTGAACTTTGTAGAGCTTATAGTCTATGCATGCGTTATCATGAGAAGCAAACTCCTCCTATCCCCTAGTTGATTAGAAATATAGGGTGTCTCTTACCTGTGATCAACCAAAGAACATATAGAGGGCATATGAGTTGTGTTGGCCGATTGAAGCTAGAGTGACTATTAGGAACACATTTTTGGAGATCACACAACTTTATTATATAAAGAATAAAAAGATACATGTATGAAAACCTTACATATATGATCGAATAAACATAAAATTTATATAGCTGGTCGATGTTTCATGAACTAGATAACTTGTGGCCTTTGTCGTTAGCGATCTTGTATGCTCTTGGTCAAAATACTCGTACCACCTTGCAGGGACCCTCCCACTTTGGTGAGAGTTTGTTTTTGCTAGCTTGGCTCTACACTCTTGTGAGGACAAAGTCACCTACATCAAAGGCATGAGCTCAGATGCATTTTTTGTAATATTGATGAATGGCCTAATGATATTGTGTCGTCCTGATGGCAACACGTTCTCAGTGTTTCTCAAACAAGTTAACATTGTCTACATACCACTTAACCTGTTTCTCGTTGAAGTAATTTTCTACTCAAGTGGAAACCTAGAGTAGCTCAATTGGGAGCATAGCCTCAGATCCATACAAGATAAAAAGTTCCCTTGTAGCCATTATTGACATTGTCCATGTAGCTCGTAGTATAGATTGAAGCTCATCACCCCAACGATGATCACAAGCCATCTGCTAGTCATACAACTAGATCTTTATGCCTCATAGTACTATTTAAAAGTGCATCTAGGCCCCTAGTGGGTTTTGAGTGATAGATAACAAGAAATTAGAAAACTAATATATTATGATTGAGAATCTCAAAGTAATTTATCTAGTGAGAGATTGTTTTGGTTAAAAGAAGACCCCCTATGAAGGTTAGAAAACAAGAAAGAATGTGAAGTGGTGAAAAATGTAATTTTATTATTTCTTGAGTCTTTAGGATAAGCTAAATTATTAAGAGGGGGTCAAGTTTAACCGGTTCTAAAAGCAAATGTTCAGTCAAATTTTCAAGTCGATGAGCGAACACTCGCACCACATATACTGTTTCTCTGTCTAGCAGAGAGGCCTATTTGGAGTTTGTAAAGGTTTAGACTAGATACTTTGAATCTCCTCTCTCTCAAAGCTAAGTGTTGTCGATAGTCTCCAGACTCTTTTGCCACAATCCTCGGACTGAGCTCTCTGTCTAGGCTGAATGGCTTGTTCAGAGTCTCTGTACATTTTGTATGGATATTCCAAAGTTTGAATTCTATAAGTAATGACTAGTTTCGAGAGGGGTGGGTTTTTAACCCCACCAACCCCCTCTTGGAGAGGGATGTTGCTCATTCATTCCTACACCACTCCCAAGAGCTTTCTAGAGGTTTCCTACTTTACTCTCTTGGATCTTTTGCCTAATCCACTCTCTAAGTGTGCTTTTTAGGTGATTTGTGAGAGAGTGGTCTTTGGGATTTGGGTAAGCAATTGTAGATCGACATCGGTGAATACTCAAGGTTGTTACTCAAGGTTGGGATTAGGTGTTGTTTGTGAGGATTCGTCGTGTGAATTGCCTAGGATGGTTTTGAAGGTCTTCCTCACCTTCGCAACAAAGAAGGTAAATTAGTGGATTTCTAAGTGCGATCACAAGGTTGATATGTGCCCTTGTGCTTTGTTGTAGTGATGAGTGATTGTCAACGTGCTAACATTTTGGGTTGAGTGTGTTTCGGAGATATGTTTTGTGGCTTGTGTTGTGCAGATGTGGAGCTCGGAGGCAATGGTCGATGGCGAGGTGAAGGTCAAGTAGAGACGGGCTGTGTCGATGGACCAGAAGCGGTGAAGGACGGACGTGAGGCTTGGACTGAGGAACCAGAGCGCTGGAGGATTAGCCACGATGGCTAACACCTGGTGACATTGACAAGCGCAAGTGTACATGGGTGAGGACAGCGTCGAGCTCAGTGGAGGTTGAACACGCGTCGGTTTTGTGGATTTGGCCTCAAAATCTAGGTTTCGAGGAGGAACAGGGCGGCACATGGCGAAATCACAAAGGTTGCTCCAAGACGAAGCAAATTTGTGCAGGAAGCGTGGCCATCCAATCACCTAAAAAAGAGTTGGACCATTATGCCCTCCAGATACTATTTCGGCCTGTTATACCGAAATCACAAAGTTCATAATCAAGATTTCGCATGAAGTGCTGGTACATAAAGGAAGATAGTGCCGTGTCAGCGGGTTCTAGAGGTCGTGAGCCGGTGTGAGGGTTTTCATTTTTGGTTTTTCATTTTTCTTTTTCTCTCTCGTTCTTCTCGAGTCCATTGAGTTTCCTAGTTAGGGTTTTCTTGACTTGTTCGCTACTCTACAATCCACCGTATCTATGTACATGAACTGATTGTTTGCGGGAATGGAGGCCCTAACCTCTAGGTGTCCTTTGGGATTTGATCTGTGAGCTATTTGTTCAGATCCAGTCGGTGTTCTTCGCGTTTCTAATTTTACTCATTCGACGTTTTGATTTGGATCTTGAGTTTTGAGGGTTTTGGTTTAGATCGACTAATTTGAGCAATTTATTCAAATCTTGATGATGCTCTTCGCGTTCTTGGTTTAACTCTTCTGATGCTAGGGTTGAACTTTGAGCTTTGGGATTTTTGGCTCAGATATGTTTATTCAGGATGAACTAGGATGTGAGTTGAGGCTTTTCACTGAAGGAAATTGTCTTACTCCTCACGAGTTCATAAATTGGCCTAGTTGAGGTATTTACTCAGATCCCTTCAGTGTTCTTCACGTTCTTGGTTTAACCCTTCTGATATTTCGGGTTGAACCCTGAGCTTTTGTTTCTTTTGGCTCTGATCTGTTCATTCGGGATGAACTAGGACGTGAGTTGAATCTTACCACCGAAGGAAACCATCTTACTCCTCACGAGTTCATAGATCGGTTTATTTGAACTGTTTATTCAAATCCTGATGGTGATTTTTGTGTTCTTTGTTTTATACTTCCAACATATTTGGTTGAACTCTGAGTGTTAGGGGTTTTTGATCTGGTTATTTGAGACAAACTAGGATGTGAGTTTAGTCTTTCCACCAAAGGAAATCATCTAGCTTCTCACGAGTTCATAGATCTGGGCAAATCAGACTGACAGGAAGAAGTTTCAGGGTTTTTCTCTCTTCTGTGTTCTCCTTTTGACTGGATTAAGTTTTGGGCGATGATCTCTCTGAGATAGCTCGTCTATTAGTTAGAAAACCTATATAGATCTGGTTGTGACTGCTTTTTAGGGTTGATTTTGTGATAGCCTTCAAATAACTATACTAAAAGTTAAGGCTCCCATTCATCCCCCCTCTAGTTGCTATTTTTGATCCTTTAATTGGTATCAGAGCGGATTAAGGATCTTTTCACCTTACTTTGTCTGTGATCCACAAAGGCAACATGGAGCGCAGCTTTGGCAAGCCAGCATTTTTCGATGGAACCAACTACCCATACTGGAAGATTCGCATGTCTGCGTACCTTTAGAGCTTGGGCTCGCGAGAGTGGGAGGTTTGCGAGGATCACTCAGGAGCAAAAGGATCAGCACAATTCAAATAGCCTAGCAAGGAATTTTCTTTTTGCTGCTCTTTTGCTTTCAGAGTTTGAGCGAGTTTCTGACTGTGCTACGACTCGAGAGATCTGGGTGAGGCTTCAAAGCTATCACGAGGAGACTGCACAAGTCAAGACCAGACTCTTTGAGACATACCGTCATGAGTATGAGAACTTTTCTCAATTGGTTGGAGAATCTGTTGATTCTATGTTTTCTTGTTTCCAGTCCATTGTGAACAAGATGAGGGCAAATAAGCCACAACTATCCTATGATGATCATGAGAGGACTCTCAAGTTACTGCATGCCCTAGATCGGAGGGTTTGGGATGTGAAGGTTTCTGCTATCATTGAGTCAACCAACTATGAGACCCTCATAGTGGATGAGCTCAAGTCCACCAAGATTGACTACCAAACTCAAGCTAAGATCCAAGGATCCTTCTACACCGAACATGGCCTTGGTCTCAGGTATTGGAGTCTCAAGTCCCTTGACTAATCCTTCACAGCTGTCTTTTGCCTTGTCCTCTTTGTTGTCTATCACAAAGGAGCAGATGGAGGTGCTTGGAGACAATGAGTTGGCACTTATCATCAGCCGGTTCTCATGATTCCACAACAACCACATGAACCGCCGGTGTGATGGTTCAAAGGAGGGATGCTTCGGCTATGGAGACACCAACCACTTCAATGCCAACTGCCCCAAGAAGAACAAGCACTCCTCTGACAAGTACAACTCTAGCAAGCGCAAGGACAAGCGCAAGTACACCTTCGGCAAACACAAGTCCAAGGGAGGGTACGACAAGAAGGCGGTCAAGAAGGTCGTCAAGAAGGCAAAGGCCTAGCACCGTGCCTTCCTCGCTTCACTCAGCAACCTCAACAACGACTCTGATGACTATCACGCTTCTTCCTCTTCGAGCGAGGATGAGTCCGAGAGGAAGATTGAGGACAAGCTAAACAGTCTTTGCTTTCTCGCTGACTCTACTCATGGAGGTTTCTGCACTATGGCAATTAGTGACAAAGTGGAGACCGGCAAGGATGAGGGTTCTAGCGATGACGACACTCTTGAGGTATCATTTTCTGTTGACGCTCTTACCACTAAAGTAGAAACTTTGAGTGATGCTTTGATCAACCAGGATAAGCTTCTTAGGCTTGCTGCACGGGAGCGGAAAGAATTTAAGGACAAGCTAGAAGTAGCACTTAAGGAGCTTGAGGTTGCCAAGAGGAATGCTATTGTAGTGTTTGATGAGGGTGAATGCGACTCTTGTGCCATTCACATGTCTAGTCTTGCCTCTTTGTAATCTAAGTATGTTGCTTTGCTTAATGAGAATGAAGAGCTAAAGGCTAGGTCTCACTTATTGGGTGTATGCAAGTCCTGCTTGGGCTTGCAGTCTAAGCTGGTAGAGAAGAATGCCAAGATTTCTGTTCTTGAGAAGGCCAGCTCAGATAGCACAGCTGTTGTTAAGTGTAAGCGTTGTGAGAGGTTAGAACTAGAGCTTGAGTCCTGCAGGCATGACAAGATGAGATCCGAGGAAGAAAACACATACCTTCAGACCATCTTGAGGTGGGTGTCTTGTGGAGAGCCGTAGTTGGGTGTGATGGTTAACCAATTAAAAAGGGGAATCGATGGACCGGGTGTGGGCCTTGTTCTAGTTGGGAAAGATGAACATCTCTATGGCAAGGTTGGTGAGTGCAGTAGACTGAATCCAAGTGAGAAACCTTCCACCACTCCAAAGCTACTCAAAATCACCCCCACCTAAACCCACCTAGCTCACTGTTAAGGATGGAGTGTTTGTTGAACCTCCAAAAGCTCCACCCTAGAAGCAAGTGTGGATTCCAAAACCTAACTATCTTAGGAATCCACTTGATACTCTGCCAAACATCTCTACGAATTCCATTCCTAGAGCCAAACAGCCAATAAGAGTAGATCATACCCACAAGAGAGAGGTGAACCAATCACCCAAGAGAGAGGTGAGATATCACTGTGGGTACTGCAAAAAGAGTGGTGGTCACCTTGCTGAGTTCTGCTTTAGGAGGAAGAGAGATGAGTGGTGAGAGCACAAGCTGAACAACTAAGAACATGTATTGTTGTCCTCGTGGTATACATGTATGGCCTGTTTAGAAGAACCCTACTAGACCTAGGGGAACAATGCCTCAAAATGCTGAGCCTCAGGGTGTGAGATCACGCTGTGGTCATGCCCGGCGGGGTTTAGGTCATGGTAAATTTAACCATGGATCTCGTGTTGGCGGTTTTTAGTCCCACAAGTTTAGTAACCACGTGTTTCCCCTCGTGGTGATTGCTTTCCTTAAATGGGACTGGGTATGCTTGGTGCTTTATCTAATCCTTTTCCGGGGCAAATGACACAACACCGGTATCCTTCATAGTTTATTAACCCAGTGTTGTGCCATTTGCTCATTTCCTTCCTCTCTATTGAGTAGGATGGAGGCCTGGAGAATATTTTGCTCATTGATTCTGGTTGTTCGTGCCACATGACTAGAAATTCAAAATGGATCTCTAGCCTCAGCCCCGTGCAATGCAAGGAGTACATCACATTTGGGGACAATAGCAAAGGTAAAGTTTCTCATGGATCCATTCAACTCAACGAGAGTTTTGTTCTCAAGGATGTTGGTTTGGTTTCAATTTTACATTTCAACTTGCTTTCTGTTTCACAACTCCTTGGTGACGGTTTTGAAGTGTGCTTTAAGACCGACTTATCCCGAGTGCTTGATTCACAGGGTAATCTAGTATGTCGGATTGCCCTGATTGGCCGTGTCTTTCGAGTAGACTTCTCTCACTCTTTTGGGTCATCTCATTGCTTGATGGCTGGGTCTTCTTCTGAATTTTGGAAATGGCATAGGAGACTGGGACATTTGAGTTTTATTTTATTAGCTAGGTTGAGCTCACTTGATGTGATCCGAGGATTGCCCAAATTGAAATTTGAGGACTTGGTTTGTCATCCATGTTGTCACGGGAAAATGGTTGCTGCTTCCCATCCTCCTGTGAACCAGGTCATGACCAGGGAACCCGGTAAGTTACTTCACATGGACATAGTTGGTCTAGTCCGGGTTCGGTCAGTGGGTGGAAAATGGTACGTTCTTGTGATCATTGATGACTTTCTCGATATTCTTGGGTATTTTTCTTGGACTGTAAGGATAAGGCCTTTTCTCATGTTCGGGACTTAATTCTTCGGCTGCAAAATGAGTTCCCTAAGAGTGCTATGAGAGCAATTGGTAGTGACAATGGTACAGAATTCAAGAATGCTCATTTTCAAACCTTTTGTGCTTCTTTGGGACTAGAGCATCAGTTTTCTTCTCCTTATGTTCCCTAGCAAAACGGTGTTGTTGAGTGCAACAATTGGACCCTTGTTGAGATGGCTAGGACGATGCTCAACGAGCATAGGACTCCTAGGAAATATTGGCCCGAAGCGATCAACACCGCATGCCGTGTTTCAAATTGCATTTTTCATTGGGCTTTCATTAAGAAAACTTCTTATGAGTTGTGGTTTGGATGTCCACCCAAGGTGAGTCATTTTAGAGTGTTTGGATGCAAGTGTTTTATCCTGAAACAAGGTATTTTGGACAAGTTTGAGTCAATTTCTTCAGATGGTATCTTTCTAGGTTATGCACTTCATTCACATGCCTATCGTGTTCTTAACCTAGAAACTAACCGAGTTGTGGAGACCTACGAGGTCACCTTCGATAAAACCATGCCATGTTCGATTTCTATTTTTGAGTGTGCAGGTGAGCAGGAAAATGGTGAAAGCATCTTCATTGAGGATGAGCAGGAAGACGGCGGCTAGGGTGATCCTAAGCCAACTCCACCGGTTGCTCCTCACGAGTCTGCCTCGACAATTTCAGCTCACGGCCCTGACCTTTCTTCCTCTACTACTTGGGGACTGGTTGAGCAGCTCTCTCAGACTATGTTGGCTATAGACATTCTAGCTACTATTAAGGAGGAGGCAACATCCTCTAGGGAGGTTCCACGCCATATTCAGCATCACCATCCACCTCAAACTATGATTGGTAACATTGACTAGCGAGTCACGTGGTCTAGGTCCTATCAAATCTCACACTTTGCCCATTCTGCATTTGTTGCATCGTTTGACCCCCAAGATGTTGGACATGCTCTATCTGATCCCGATTGCATTAATGCCATGCATGAGGAGTTAGAAAACTTTGATCAAAACCACGCTTGGGTCTTAGTACCACCTCCACTAGATTGTCATTCCATAGGAACCAAGTGGGTTTTCAAAAACAAATAGAGTGAAGATGGGATGGTAGTGAGGAACAAGGCTCGGTTAGTAGCCCAAGGTTTTTGCCAGAAGGAAGGTATTGATTATGAAGAAACTTTTGCTCCTGTGGCTCGTTTAGAAGCTATTAGGTCCATTTTGGCTTTTGTTGCCTCAAAGGGTTTAGAGCTTTTCCAAATGGATGTTAAAAGTGCATTCTTAAATAGCTACATAGAGGAAGAGGTTTATGTCAAGCAACCTCCTAGTTTTGAAAATTCTAAGTTTCCAAACCATGTCTAAACTTCAAAAAACTTTGTATGGTTTGAAACAAGCCCCTAGAGCTTGGTAAGAGCGTTTGAAA
This sequence comes from Oryza coarctata, assembly GCA_030770085.1. Taxonomy (NCBI): domain Eukaryota; kingdom Viridiplantae; phylum Streptophyta; class Magnoliopsida; order Poales; family Poaceae; genus Oryza; species Oryza coarctata. Next base: position 8,131,655 of record CM061476.1, on the reverse strand, counting down.
ATGTTTTTGATTGGAAAGAGTTTTAAAATGAGTGCGGTTGATAAGACACTTTTCCTCCTCAAGCAAGGCATTAACACTCTCATTGTTCTGATATACGGGGATGATATCATTTTTGGTGGTTCATCTCATGCTTTGGTTGCCAAGTTTATAGATACAGTGAGCAGGGAATTCAAGATGAGTATGATGGGCGAGCTCAATTTCTTCCTCGGGTTGCAAATCAAGCAGACTTGGGAGGGGACGTTTGTGCATCAAGGCAAGTACACGAAGGACATCCTGAAGAAGTTTGACATGGGAGAGGCTAAGCCTATTTTGATGCCCATTTTCACCACGACAGCGTTGGATGCCGATGAGGATGGTGAGCTGGTGGACTAGAAGGAGTACAGGAGCATGATTGGCTCACTCCTGTACTTAACAGTGATGAGGCTAGACATACAGTTTGCCGTGTGTTTGTGCGCTCGGTTCCAATCTTCACTGTGCACTTCCCACAAGCAGGCAGTCAAAAGAATAATGAGATATCTTCGCTTCACACCTGAGTTTGGTTTGTGGTATTCTTTTGCTTCAACTCTCACACTTTGTGGTTATTCGGATGCAAATTTCGCTGGTTGTCATGTAGAGCACAAGTCTACTTCTGGTACGTGTCAATTCTTGAGGCCCTCTCTTGTCTCTTGGTCTTCTCGCAAGCAAACTAGCGTAGCCCAGTCAACCACAGAAGCTAAATATGTTGCTGTTGCTAGCTGTTGTTCTCTGTTGCTTTGGATGATTTACACTTTGAGAGACTTTGGGTTGAGTTTTCAGAGAGTCTCACTTTTTTGTGACAGTACCAGTGCTATTAGTGTGGCAAAGAACCCAGTTCTACATTCTAAAACTAAACACATCGATATCCATTTTCATTTCCTTCGTGACCATTATGAGAAAGGGGATATTGATCTTTGCCATATAGATACCTCCAAACACCTCACATCTTTTTCCCGGTTGTGAGAGGAATTGGAGGTGTGCTTTTCTTTTCAGTGGAGGAAAGATTTTGTTATTGTATAGTAGTTGTTGGTACTTTCTTTACAATATGGTTTTGCTTTCAGTTTTGCATCTCAACTGCAGTGCATCGCATCATGTATTATAGAGCATATTGTGAGCTTCATGAATCCAGCTATCAAAATGAAATTATGCTTTCCTTGGTCTGTTATGCGTGTACATGATGGTGCTCATAGCTTCGGCTCCACTTGATTACTTGATACATGTTATGAACTAAGCCTATTTTGCTAATCTGAGAACATGATTAATACTTGATGATTCTTGAAACTATGTTCACCACGGGGATTGGCCACTAGCATGTGTAGGATGTATTGAAATTCCTGTTGATATTATGTATATGCTAGGTTGCTATGTCTCTTTTGTTTGAGTCATTCATGTGCTTGGACCACTCTCATATTCTTCTGCAAAAATTTTGAAATTCATGTTAAGTGATGAGCATAGATCGAGATGGGTATATGATATGGCAGGGGCTGATCCCAATCTTTCGATGAGAGGAGGGGTAACTTCGATTTAGTGGTAGAATCGATGTTGGCTGTCTGACTACAACAATCATAGGATGCTGCGCCTTAGCAACAGGTACACAGATTCCGACGTTGGCTATTCTTGCCGTGCCAATAACACCCTTGAACTTGCTAGCAATTGAGAACAAGCAAGAACAAAATGAACAAGCAAATAAACTCACGGATCTGAACCAAATGAAACCTGAATCATGAGTTAGGGTCTTGAATCAAGCAAATCGGGTGGTCTAGTCGACACACGTGTTCATTAGGAAGTAGTAGTAGCTAAACTTGCATCTAAACAAAACCCAAGTTCATCTTGGTGGATGCTACATGTATTTATACATGAGAAACAGCAAGGAGGCGTGGGAGGGTGTAAACCCTAAGCTAGAATGGGCCCCTAGTGGGCTGCACGAGATACAAGGGTCTTAGCCCAAGACTGGAAGGCCAAACGTCTCTTTGTCAATTCTGCTCAGCTCCGGGGGAATTTCGTCATGAGGTTGCATCCATCTGAAAGTAGACTTCAAGATCTTTCCAATGAGTACTAATATGCCTCAAACAACATCCAGAGTTGAGAAATATTGTCACGTCAATTTGATGTTGCTCGGCTGTACGAACTTGAAATCTGAACTTGATGTCCGATCATGTGATCTTGATGCCCAAACTGATTGGTTGATCCATTAACCTCCTCTCCATCATTCCTAATAATAATAAAATCATCACAATGATTTACTACCATCCAATTCTGAGATGAGGGTTTATGGACAGCGAGGAACGAGTTTACCTGATAATTTAGCTCTCGTGCACGGGCTCTTGTCATTGGTCCTTGCTGCATAGTAGGTGTGGTTGTATCGTTGGAAGGGATGTCCTCATCATCCTCCCCTTCTTGCATCTGAGTCATCCTCAACTCAAGTCCATCTTCCTCGCCCAAATATGGTTTCAAATCTGGAATGTTAAATGTGGGGCTGACCCAAAAATCTGCAAGCAGCTCAAGTTTGTATGCATTATCATTGATCGTAGCTATAACTTTAAAAGGACCATCAGCTCTTAAAAGCAACTTTGACTTTCTCAAATCAAGAAACCGATCCTTTCTCAAGTGCATCCAAACCAAATCACCCGGTTCGAAAGCAACATGCTTCCTTCCTAAGCTGTTTATATTTAGCATTCATGTTCTCTATGTTCTCTTTTGTGGTCTCATGCATTTTAACATCAACTCAGCACGTTGTTTAGCATCAAAATTCAATTTCTTAGAAGTTGGTAAAGGTAGCAAATCAATAGGGGCACGAGGCACAAAACCATAAACGATCTCAAAAGGGCTCTTTTTAGTAGAGTGTTGTGAATGATTGTAAGCAAATTCAACATGAGGCAAACATTCTTCCCACATTTTTATGTTCTTTTTCAAAACTGCCCTAAGTATGGTAGATAAAGTTCTATTCACAACCTCAGTTTGACCATTAGTTTGGGGATGACAAGTAGTGAAAAATAGCAACTTAGTACCCAATTTAGCCCATAAAGTTCTCCAAAAATGACAAATAAATTTTGCATCACGATCTAAAACAATTGTGTTTGGCACACTATGCAAACGAACAATCTCATGAAAGAACAAATCAGCAACATGAGTAGCGTCATCGGTCTTATGACATGGTATAAAATGTGCCATCTTAGAAAACCTATCCACAACCACAAAGACACTATCCCTCCCCTTTTTTGTTCTAGGCAGTCCTAAAACAATGTCCATAGAAATATCCTCCCACGGTGCATTAGGAACAGGTAGGGGCATATACAAACTATGAGGATTAAGACGTGACTTAGCTTTTTGGCATGTTGTGTAGTGAGCAATGAATCTCTCCATGTCCCTCTGCATCTTGGGCCAAAAGAAATGATCAGCAAGGATGTCTTCCATCTTCTTCACACCAAAGTGTCCCATCAGCCCTCCTCCATGTGCTTCCTGCAACAATAACATACGCACAGAGCTAGCTGGAATGCATAGCTTGGTAGCTCGAAATACAAACCTGTCATTGAGGATGAATTTGTTCCATGTTTTTCCCTCCTTGCAATTCAGCAACACATCTTTAAATTCACCATCACGGGCATATTGCTCTTTTATTGTTTCCAAGCCAAAAATTTTGTAATCAAGTTGTGAAAGCATGGTATAATGTCTAGACAAAGCATCAACAATTACATTTTCATTCCCTTTCTTGTGTTTGATGACATAAGGAAAAGACTCAATGAATTCAACCCAGTGAGCATGCCTACGGTTCAGTTTTGCTTGACTTCGAATATGTTTCAATGATTCATGATCAGAATGTATAATGAACTCTTTAGGCCATAAATAATGCTGCCATGTTTCCAAAGTCCAGACTAGAGCAAGCAATTCTTTATCATAAGTAGAATAGTTCAAACTAGGCCCACTCAACTTCTCACTGAAATATGCTATAGGTTTTCCCTCTTGTAATAAAACACCTCCCAAACCAATTCTACTAGCATCACATTCAAGTTCAAAAGTTTTAGTGAAATCAGGGAGTTGAAGCAAAGGGGCATGGGTTAACTTATCTTTCAATGTGTCGAAAGCACTCTTGTGTGCTACAGCCCAAGTGAATGTAACACCCTTCTTGGTGAGTTCGTGCAATGGGGCTGCAATGATGCTGAAATCCTTCACAAAACGGCGATAGAATCCAACAAGTCCGAGAAAGCTTCTTACTTGTGTGACCGTTGTGGGAACCGACCAGCTATGTTTTGCTTCAATCTTAGCTTGATCAACTTCAATTCCCTATGGGGTCACAACATAGCTAAGAAAAGAAACTCGATCCGTGCAAAAGGTGCACTTCTCAAGGTTACCAAACAAATATGCATCACGTAGTGCATTAAAAACATCACGCAAATGATCAAGATGTTCCTCAATTGATCTGTTGTATATCAAGATGTCATCAAAATATACAACAACAAATCTGCTAATGAAAGCATGTAAAACTTCATTCATTAATCTCATGAAAGTGCTGGGTGCATTAGTGAGACCAAACAGTATAACTAACCACTCATATAGACCGAATTTAGTTTTAAACGCTGTTTTCCATTCATCTCCTAGCTTCATGCAAATCTGGTGATAACTACTACGCAAATCAATTTTTGAGAATACAATTGAGCCACTTAATTCATCAAGCATATCATCTAGCCTAGGAATAAGATGACGATATCTGATTGTAATGTTATTAATCGCTTTGCAATCTACACACATACGCCAAGATCTATCTTTCTTAGGAACCAAAAGAACAGGAACAGCACAGGGGCTAAGAAACTCATGCACATAACCTTTATCGAACAATTCTTGCACTTGGCGCTGAATCTCTTTAGTTTCTTCGGGGTTGGTCCTGTATGGCGCACGGTTGGAAATGAGGCTCTGGGAATAAGGTCAATTTTGTGCTCAATCCCTCGGGTTGGTGGCAGCCTCGGTGGCACCTCCTTTGGAAAAATGTCCGCGTACTCCTGTAAAAGGTTAGTGATTGTAGGAGGCAAAGAAGAAGGTATCTCCTCAAGTGAAAACAAAGTTTGTTTGCAAATCAAAGCATAGCAAACAACCGTATTAGCATCAATCTCATTCAAATCAAATTTGGTTGCAATGAAACATGACCCTTTCAGCTTGATCTCATTTTTATTATTGTGGGCAGATTTGGTATTCTTCTTTTTGTGCTTTTCACGTTCATTTGCCACAATCTGATTTTCACTCTTTGCATGCTCCTGATTCTTTACTTTACTAGCTCTAGCAAGTTCATCTTTCAAAATAGCTTCAGGAGACATTGGGTGCAAAACAAGTTTCTTGTCATTATGTATAAAAGAGTATTGATTTGTTTTACCATGATGCAAAGAATCAATGTCAAACTGCGATGGTCTGCCTAACAACATAGAACATGCTTGCATGGGTACAACATCACGGTCAATAGAATCTTGACAAGAACCAATAGCAAAATTAACTATCACCAACCATGCTACCTTCACCTTACCGCTGCTGTTCAGCCATTGAATGTAGTAAGGTTGCGGATGTGGCTAAGTGCACAATGCAAGCTTCTCCACCATTTCAGCACTTGTCAAGTTGTTGCAGGTCCCTCCATCAATGATGACTCGGCAAGAACACTCCTTGATCACACACTTGGTTTGAAACAAAGTGTGGCGCTGATTTTATTCAGCCTTCTCCATTTGTGCACTCAACACTCGCTGCACCACGATGCTCTCATAGTGTTCAGCGTGTTCTGTTCCAATGTGCTCCTCATTTTTGTTGTGCTCCTCATCTTCCCCTACATTGTTAGCTGCAAGCAAAGTATATGTTTCTTCATCTAAATCACTAATAGAGGAATACTCACCATTAGGACACACAACTAACACTCGTGCGATTGGGCAGTCCCTGCGCACATGACTGTAATCTTTGCAGTGGAGGCATTGAATGTCTCTCATTCGCCCCGAGGATGAAATTGAGGATCAACTCTTGGTTGGTGCAGCAGCTGCCCCCTTTGTTGTTTTGGGAGGGCATGGTGAGGAGTTTGTTGTCGAAGGTCGTGGTTTGCTGCCTGATGAAGATGGGGCAACGGCTCGGTATAGTTGGGCAGCGGGGTTTGATGGCATCCAAGAGGTAGTACGAACTGCAGAAAATGTTAGTTCTCGTGCTGGCTCTCCGTCCCTGTACTTCCCTTTCAGCTTTATAAGCAAGATGAAACAAACGAGTGATCGAATTGTATTCTTGGTAAGCCAAAATATCCTGAATTTCCCGGTTCAGCCCACCCATGAACCTAGCCATAGCTGCATCCTCATTTTCTACCAAAGCACAATGAAGCATCCCTGTTTGCAACTCTTGATAGTACTCTTCTACAGATTTGTTTCCCTGTCTCAAAAGCTGAAGCTTATGCAAAAGATCACGTGCATGATAAGAGGGAACAAATCTGGCTCGCATAACTCTTTTCCTAGCATCCCAAGTTTGCGGAGTGTTGTTTGGGTGGCTGCGCACATATTCGCTCCACCAAATAGAAGAAAAATTAGTAAACTCACTAGTAGCAGCCCTAACACGTTTGTTTTCAGGAAAATCATGATATGCAAATTTTTGATCAACAGCTAGCTCCCAAGTAAGATATGCATTAGGGTCATATTTTCCATCAAAAGAGGGCATGCTAAATTTAATCTTCCCTAAAGAATCATCATTGTCACGTACCTCACATCGTGGTTGATGAGCACATCCACCATGTCGACGGCGGCGCTGGTGCTGGTTATGTTGGCCATTTACCTCTCCATCAAACTCCGTGTTAGCTGAATATTCTTCCTCATCTTGCCTAGCAATGCTACCCTTGGTGTTGTTGTTGTTGCGCTGTCCCATACCATCATGACCCTCCTGGTCCATCCTATCCAAACGCTCCAAAATACCTACAAGAGAGGTGTTAAGAGCCTCAAGTGTGTTCTCCATTGAGGTCAGCTTGGTATTGGTGTTGATCTGCGTGGCCTCCAATTGGCCAAGGCGTTCATTGGTGACTCGAACATCCTCATCAAGGTGTTCAACATGCACCCTCACTTGGTGATCAAAGTGTTGAATGATGGGCCTTTTTCGAGGTGAATGAACTCGTCCATCATCCTCATTTCCTGCCATGGTTAGCTTGCAGCAAAAATAACAAGTGAAAAAAATGTCCTATCAACCAGTGGAACTAGGTGGCAGCAAACTCTATTCTCTCAATCTTGTGCCATCAAGTTCTTACATGTTCTTACCACACTAGGAAGTTGGTGTTGGCAGCCGGCAAGAACAACACAAAATGTTACACAAGCACAACCCTGTGACGTAGTAGATAATTTGTGGAGCTATAGGTGGCTACAAGAAAAATCAAGGAACAACTAGAACCACATTAGCTAAAGCAAGTTGAATAAATGTTCACAATGGTACTGTGCTAGTCCTAGGCTAAAGCATGTTAGAGACGTGAGCCTAGACACAAATGTAGTCACCAAACAGAGGCAAACAAGGCATACAAAGAGAGCAATGCAGCAACAAGAACTCTTTTTCTTCCTTTCTTCTTTTTTTTCTATTCTTTTCAGGGGCCTCAAAAGTTATATTTGGCACAATCAAACAAAACAATTACTTCACATAGCCTCCTTGCTTTTAGATGCATAGATTACACAGCAGATATGCGGAGATCTCCATAGCGATTGCAAAGTGCTCAGAAAGAATTTGGTGGCAAGGTTAGTTTTCCCCTGAAAGAGCGCAAAGTAAGCTTTCCAGAATGTATCTAAACAATTGAATTGGAGAACGGATGCAAGAATTAGAGCAGATTTCTTCTCATGCAGATCTGGAAGTGGGGATTGCGAAAATAGTGGGAAAATGCAGCGGCGTGAAACGGGGGAAAGCGACAGCGAATCTAATGGTGACAAAAACGTGACAAGAACTCAAAACTCTAATGGATTAGATCCTAAGAACCAGCACTTGACACCATGATGCAACCACAAACTCAACAAGCCAAGAACTAGGTAGAACAACAAGGGCTCAAACTAGTTTTTGGGATTTCAGATCTAGCCTATATTTTTGGGTATTTTTGGACTGTAGGTAAAGTAAAGAATGGGTAGATACTCTCACCGATTAACCTTGCTCTGATACCACATGATATGGTAGGGGCTGATCCCAATCTTTCGATGAGAGGAGGGGTAACTTCAATTTGGGGGTGGAATCGATGTTGGCTATCCAACTACAAGAATCATAGGATGCTGCACCTTAGCAATAGGTACACCGATTCCGACGTTGGCTGTTCTTGCCATGCCAAGAACACCCTTGAACCTGCTAGCAATCGAGAACAAGCAAGAACAAAATGAACAAGCAAATAAACTCATGGATCTAAACCAAATGAAACCTGAATCACGAGTTGGGGTCTTGAATCAAGCAAATCGGGTGGTCTAGTTGACACACGCGTTCACTAGGAAGTAGCAGTAGCTAAACTTGCATCTAAACAAAACCCAAGTTCATCTTGGTGGTTGCTACATGTATTTATACATGGGCAACAGCAAAGAGGCATGGGAGGGTGTAAACCCTAAGCTAGAATGGGCCCCTAGTGGGCTGCACGAGATACAAGGGTTTCAGCATAAGACTGGAAGGCCGAACGTCTCTTTGTCAATTCTGCTCAGCTCCGTGGGAATTTCGTCATGAGGTTGTATCCATTTGAAAGTAGACTTCAAGATCTTTCCAATGAGTACTCATATGCCTCAAACAACATCCGGAGTTGAGAAATATTGCTACTTCAATTTGATATTGCCTGGCTGTACGAATTTGATGTCTGAACTTGATGTCCTATCATGTGCTTCCTTGTTGTGTGATCTTGATGCCCAAACTGATTGGTTGATCCATTAACCTCCTCTCCATCATTACTAATAATAATAAAATCATCACAATGATTTAGTAGCATCCAATTATGAGATGAGGGTTTATGGACAGCGAGGAACGAGTTTACCTGATAATTTAGCTGTTGTGCACGGGCTCTTGTCATTGGTCCTTGCTGCATAGTAGGCATGGTTGTATCATTGGAAGGGATGTCCTCATTAGTATATAGTGTCGCACATCAGGATATTGAGACTGCTTTCTATTGCACTTGGGATGAACTTGAACCTTGTAGTGGATGACCGAAACTGTTGTTTTGAACTCCTGGATTGTCTTTGACATAGGCTCCGCATGGTTAAAAAGTTAGACATGCCAGTACTTACAACCTCTCGCACACACGTGTTTGACTAATACTTATGGTCTATTGAAACTTGTTAAATCCTAATAAGTTTGCTCAAACACAAGTGTTAGGTTCGTCTTTGACATGATGTGTGACCGCTGCTTGGGGTAGTTCATCTTGTGTATACATGTTAGCGTCAAGTTGATTTCCTCCTTAACTGAGTTGTGAATCATTTCTTGAATTGTTTAAAATTGCTCAAATGTGCTTATTATTCATATTTTGTTTCACCTGATAGCATTTAACAATGTTGCTTACTCACCCAACACAGTTTGAGCATCCTTTCCCTCTGATTGCTATATTCCTGATGCTTATGTATTCATATGCATTCATAGCATCTTTTGAGGATGAGTAGTAGTTTTTAGCCTCTTGTTGTGATTTCCATAGAGAAAGGTTGTCTTAATGTGTGAATGTGTCAACAAGGGGGAGAATGGTTCACACAACTCACCCAAAGGGGTAGAATGTTGAGAGTGCATACATTTGTGAGATTGCATTTGTTCAGGGGGTGTTGCATGTTGCATTTGTTTAGGGGGAGTTGCATGTTGCATTTGTTAAGGGGGAGTTGCATTTGAGTTGCTTTGCTAGCTGTGTTGAGCCGATGCCTAAGTTTTTGGGGACCAAGTTTTGTTTATCTCAAATGACTCTGTGTTGCTCTTTATGTGGCTTTTGGTCATTTGGATGAGTTTCTTTTTCTTCTTTCTTTTCTCTCGTTTCTATTGTTTAATTGTTGTGTGGTAGTGTTGACAATGCACTCATCAAGGGGGAGTTGCGAACACAAGGTTGCTATGTGCCCTTGTGCTTTGTTGTAGTGATGAGTGATTGTCAACATGCTGACACTTCGGGTTGAGTGTGTTTTGAAAACATATTTTTTGGCTTGTGGTGTGCAGGAGTGGAGCTCGGAGGTGGTGGTCGATGGCGAGGTGAAAGTCAAGTAGAGACAGGCCATGCTGATGGACCGAAAGCGGTGAAGGATGGACGTGAGGCTTGGACTGAGGAACCGGAGCGCCAGAGGATCAGCCGCGATGGCTTACACCTGGGGACATTGACAAGCGCAAGTGTACATGGGTAATGAGGACAGCGTCGAGCTTGCTGAAGGCCGAACACGCGTCGGTTTCATGAATTTGGCCTCCAAATCTAGGTTTCGAGGAGGAACAGGGTGGCACATGGCGAAATCACAAAGGCTGCTCCAAGACGAAGCAAATTTGTGCAGGAAGCGTGGCCGTCTGATCGCCTGAAAAAGAGTTAGACCATTATGCCCTCCGGATACTGTTTCAGCCTGTTATACTGAAAGGGCAAAATCAGGATTTCTTATGAAGCGCTGGTATATAAAGGAAGACAGTGTTGGATCAGCAGGTTCTGGAGGTCGCGAGGGGGTGTGAGGGTTTTCAGTTTGGTGTTTTTCATTTTTGTTTTTCTCACTCGTTCTTCTTGAGTCCGTCGAGTTCCCTGGTTACGGTTTTCTCTGCTTGATCTGTTCGTTGTGCTGTAATCCACCGCATCTATGTACTTGAACTAAAGATTGTTTGCGGGAATGGAGGCCCTAACCTCCAAGTGTCCTCTAGGATTTGATCTATGAGGTATTTGTTCAGATCTAGTTGGTGTTTCTTCGCGTTTCTGATTTTCCTCATCCGACGTTTTGATTTGGATCTTGAGTTTTGGGGGTTTTGGTTTATATTGGCTTATTTGAGCCATTTATTCAAATCTTGACGATGCTCTTCGTGTTCTTGGTTTAACTCTTCCGATGTCTAGGGTTGAACTTTGACCATTGTGATTTTTGGCTCAGATATGTTTATTCGGGATGAACTATGACATGAGTTGACGCTTTTCACTAAAGAAAATCATCTTACTCCTCACGAGTTCATAGATCGGCCTAGTTGAGGTATTTACTTAGATCCCTTCAGTTCTTTGCATTCTTGGTTTAACCCTTCCAACAGTTCGGGTTGAACCCTGAGCTTTTGTTTCTTTGGGCTCTGATATGTTCATTCGATATGAACTAGGACATGAGTTGAATCTTACCACCGAAGGAAACCATTTTAATCCTCACAAGTTCATAGATCGGTTTATTTGAACTATTTATTCAAATCCTGACGGTGATTTTCGCGTTCTTTGTTTTACACTTCCGACATATTGGGTTGAACTCTGAGTGTTAGGGGTTTTTGACTCAGATCTGGTTATTTGAGACAAACTAGGATGTGTGTTGAACTTGGTGAGGCAAGTGATTGAGTGCAATCTGGCTCTTTGGAGCTCCACAAAAAGACATGGAATTAATTGATCCAAACTTCAATGAAAAATTGCTTGTCTCGTACTGTTCTATTATTCTCTGTTATTTTGTTTCCTTTCATTCTTCCCAATCCCTTAGTGTTGACCTCCTTTGAGTGTCCTTTGGCCATTTTGATGGAGGCTCGAAATCTCCGGACCTTATATCCGGAGACTTCAGACATATCTAATAGAGAAGCTAGTTTAGATACTCTAAACATTAGGAGTAGATACTCTAGAGGGAGTCTTAGTTTTCATTGCTAGTTTATTTCAGGTTTGGAAGTATGCACATTCACTTCCCTTCAGTTTGTGCATTAAACTTGGCCATTGCTATAAGGATGTGAGACCAACGTGAAGTAGATATTGACTCCCAATGTGATACAGTAATATTGGAAATTACTACTTCAAAATTAAGAGTCATTATCTGTTAGAATATGATGATGAAGACCAAATCTATAGACGAATCCTTTCATAAACTTGATGTTATTCTTGGCCTTTATTTCCTATACAGACAATGCTTCTATCAACTTCATGAATTTATGGATTGCCACAAATAGAAACTTTTGATTGCCATATCGTGTCGGATAGAATGGTCCTAGGATGTCCAGATCCTAGCATAAGAAAGGCTATGAGTGGGGTATTGTTGATGGAACCCAGTAGGGTTTGTTCCTGACCTTCGATGAGAGTTGGGGATAACTTTGATTTGGGGTGGATCCGATGTTGGATGTTCAACTACAACACCACAACGACATCACCTTAGCAATAGGTACACTTCGATTGAAATGTTCTTACCGTGCCAAGAACACCTCTGAACCTGCTAGCAACCGAGAACAAGCAAGAGCAAGATGAATAAGCAATTAACTTACAGATGGAAGATTCAAAGGCAAATCTGAATCATGAGTTAGGGTCTTGAATCAAGCAAATGGGTGGTCTAATCGACACACGCACTCACAAGGAAGTAGCAGTAGCTAAATTTACAACAAAACAAAACCCAACCTTCATCCTGGCAGCTGCTGCAAGTATTTATACTTGGGAGAGAGCCAGGAGGCGTAGAGGGGTGTAAAGCCTAACTTAGAAAAAGCCCCTAGTGGGCTGAACGAGATACAAGGACCTCAGCCCAAGACTAGAGGTCTGAACATCTTTCTGTAGTTTCTGGTCAGCTCCGATGGAATCTAGCGGTGTTTCTGGATTCTTTTGAAAGTAGACTTCAAGGCCTTTTCAACAAGTGCTCATGGGCCTTAAACAACCTCCGGAGTGAAGAATTATGGTGGATTGAATTTGTTGCTGCTTGGAGGTCCAAACTCACCGTCGGATCCCTTGGTCTGGTCATCCTTTTATCATAGTAGCTTCTAATTGATACTTATCATGACTGCTCCTAGACCAATCTGGTTCATCTTCCAAGTTCCTAAGTAGAAGAATATCATCATAAGAATTTAGTAGTACCCCATTCGTTAAGGAACTTGTTTGGACAATAAAGAACAATTTCACCTGATAGTTAAGTTGGCATGCTCTAGCTCGAGTCATTGGGCCCTGCTGTGCAGCAGGTGTGGTTGTATCCATGGAAGAGATGTCCTCATCAATCGTCTACATGGCTTGTGCAAGCATCTTTCTGTGCTTTCTATGGAATTGAGAAGCTTCATAATAATGAACAAATCATAAGCGTTTTGCATGGCAGCGTCCTAGAAGAAACCTTGTTAAAAGGCTTCACATATTCTCATATTTGACTAGTGTCTGTCATGCAACATGATTTTCACATATTCTCTCATGAATGCTGCACAGTAGTTAGATGCCATCTTCACGGAAGACACATTTTAGCAATAGTCCATTGGACGCTCGCTTGTATAACTCTCAAGGATGACAGAGTAGAACTTCAATTGGCGGGCTAACTTTTTTGCTGTGATATCATCGTTGGGAGCCATGTTCGATAACATGTATGATGAAAGAGGAGTTCTCTAGTTGTTGTCTATCTCGATGTTGGCATTGGTAGAGTCAGTCTTTTCGACGTCTATGGGAGATGTCACCCCTGTGCCTTTGTTGGCAATTGGATGTATTTCCAAGTCGTCGATATCACTAATAGAATATTTTGCTAGAACTTCTAGGAAAATACCATGTTTAAGTGATTCACATCTAGAAGCATGTCTAGAGAGTTTTTGGCACCAAAGTTGTCATTGTGGTAGATATGACAAACCACGATCCCATCAAAATGCCGTTTCATCTTGCATCCACAGCATTGATATCACTACTAGATGGTTTTGTCAGAACTTTTAGGAAAATATCAAGTTTAAGTGATTCATGTCTAGAAGTCTGTCTACAGGGTTTTTTGACACCAAAGTTATCATTGTGGTAGATGTGACGAGCCACGATCCTTTTAAAATACCGTTCCATCTTCCTCACCTTTGCTAGGTACTTCGTCAACTCCTTGTTCATACATCAATACTACTTGTGCACCTGATTGGCGATTAGTTGTGAGTCCTCTCTCACAATTAGTCATTTTAGTTCAAGTGCAGCAATTGCTTGGAGTCCTACCAAGAGAGCTTTATACTAGGTGGTGTTATTGGAAGCCTTGAAGTCAAGTTGTATTGCGTAGTTGAGTTTTTTTTCCAGTTGGTAATGTTTGTATGACATCAGCCCCCATGCCTCATCTACTTATCATTCCATCATAAGCCATAGTTAAGGTTTCACTAAGCGCATCAATCTTATTTTCTGCTGAAGTGGTCTAGTCAATGGCAAAATAAGCTAAAACATAGGACTTTATAGCTGTCCAAGGAATGAAATTAACGTCAAATTGGTTGAACTGTATGACCCACTTGACAATGTGTCATGCCACTTTGTTTTTTTGAACTACTTCTCTTAGTGGGAACGAAGAGATGACTGTGATCTTGTGGGCTTGGACATAGTGGCGCAGCTTTCTCGATGTCATGAGGACCGGGATAGAGTAACTTTTAGATCTGCGGTATGTTGTTTTAGCACCATGGGGTACTACGCTGATGTGGTAGACTAGTCATTGTATACCATCTCATTCAAAAATGAGGAATGTGCTGACTGAGTTGGGTGTAGCTACAATGTATATGAATAATCCTAGTAAGGTTGGGGAACAATAAGGACGAGAGGGTTTGAGAGCTACCTTTTGAGTTCGAGAGATTATTTCTTAGTGTTTGTTTGCGGGGAGATCGGACCAGATAAAGAGGCATGCCGAGAGGACAAGCAAGAGTTAGCCGATGGAGGTCCGATATGATGCACTCGAATAGACAAAAGCCTAGAAAGATCTGCTTAGCTCTAGTGCATGTCCTTCAGCTCGTTTGAGTCTTCTAGTTGTTGGGGTTGCTAGAATGTAAGTCAATTTGAGCTCTAATTGACAAGGAAGATATATAAAGTTAGATCATCGAGCTAATCGTCCAATAAGCTGATACAGACTCTTGCTATCTGCTGGAAGTGCTGATAGGGTCATGTTAACTATCGGCTGTGAGTCTGGTGCATTCCTACTATCGACTAATTGCTGATAGGTGCTGTAGCATTCATACAATGGCTAGAAAGCCAGTGACAACTTAGGCAAGTAGCGAGAAATAAAAATAAAGAAACATCAGCTATGGAGCCGATGGTGTTTTGAATAAAATATACGATAGGCAGTAGAGAACGAGGTCCAATCTCCTAAAGGGACGATGATATGACCACGCCGACCACGCCAAGAAATAACAGGTCACAACTAATTCAAGGTACACCAACTCGAGCCTTTGATGGGCCGATTACACATAGTCGAGCTAAGAAGCTACAACAAGAGGCGAATGCGCTACTTTTTAAAAATTATTTTAATATTAATGAGAATTATATACTGTCTAAGTCATGCATATTGTTATCATTGAGGTTCACCAAAGAGGATGATAAGAACACACTAAGAGTGGACTATAAGAGAAGGATCACGCTCAAACCCATCCAATGTGATAGAACCGTCAGAAAGAATCAGTCATAACTTTTGATTTCCAAAAGCTATGAAGGCCCATGAGGTTGGAAAGCTTGTTAAGTCTAGTTTTCAATGCCACTAGAGCCAACCAGTTTGGAGTTTCCATTATGACAGCCCACCAATTTTAGGGCATACTGGTCGGAGGGTCAATACTTAGCCTGATGTTCACGTTCGCGTGCAAAACTATACCATTCTACAATACTTCATGGAACATGCTACACATTGTGTGAAAGCTTATCAAGTTAACTTTCCAATGCAATGAATGACACACATTTGGACTTTCCAAGGTGGAGTTATTGACAAAACACTAAAGACTGTGCATAAGACTAATAACCACGTGGGAACAACTCAGAGCTCATTTCGTGGATACCCTTTCACATTGTCTAACTTATCTTTTTCATTTCATGTTTTCACCTATCTAGGAGGGATGTTCCTATTATAAATACCCTATTGCCTCATAGCAATCGTAGACTTTGGATGATTGAAATACATAACCCCTTGTTCAGCTCTTGTGATTTCCTTCACGGGATTACAGAAGCATCTGCTTCATCCGCTCTCAATTGCTGCTCCTACTCACTTCAAGATTCTCCTTGATTAGACTATGTTGGTTGGTTCTTTGTGAGTGTGGTTGGGCAAATCCTTGATTCAGGTTGCCGGTTAAAGACGGTGGTTGGCTTCGAGTTTTATTTGCCAGGTTGCACTAGTTATCCGGTTGTTCTATAGCTAGTTATCTCGTGATTGATCCTACGTCGTAAAGATCAGGACCCTGTGACATATCATCTGGTATCAGAGCTTTCGTTACTATGGTAGGATGCTTTACCCTTAGCTACATATATTTTGTGTTCATCCTATCCACTAAATATTTACCATAGCCCTTTGTTTCAATCTGTTATTTATTGAGTTTTGTTAAGTTTCAGTCCATTAGAGTCTTGTTTTAGGTGCTGATCATATAATCCTTTGTGTGTCCTTTGTGCCTCTTTCATATATCTAAAATCCCCACAAAAAAATCTATAGCCATTATCATCCCTCGCGTAAACTTTGATCCTATCAAGTTATAGCTGTCTTTGTTTTTATCATAAAGTGTGCAAGTGTTATAGCTGATCCTTGTGTTTTGTTCTATATATATATAAAAGATGTGTCAAAAAAAAGAAGAAAGAAAAGTGCAAAAAAAACAAAAAAAAAGAGTTGTGAAAAGTTGTGAAAGAAAAGTTAAAGATCAGTTGGTTTATGTCCACAAGTGCTGAAAGTTTTTCATATCAAGTGAGTAATCAGTTTGTTATCTTTGTTTGGTACAAAATTTTGGTTGGGTCTGATCGCAACACTTGCATCCCAATCATACTTGTTGTTTGCATCAACTCTAAGATTTATTTGCGTGTGAGTGTGATCCTTTTATATCTTTCATATCTTGTGGTCATCACTAGGTAGAGAACTTCTTGTTTGGATTGTTATTTCACTTTACAACATCTAGATATCAGATTGCATTCCTTGTGTATCACTCCCCACCAAGATCCACATACAAGCCATCGTAATCGGTACTCTCTGGTCTTGTATTCGCCTAGCCATCATTTTCATTACCACCACACATTGTTTTTCCTGTAACCCACAGGGATTTCATAAGAATTTCGGTTGGTACGAGAGGTGAGGTTGTGAGAGCTACCAAATTTTTATTTTCCACAAATACCTATTGTTCCTATTCAGCTAACCTTACAGGAAGATGGGTGGAGTTGAGATAGAAGATTGTGTTACCATGGCACAATTCAATGAACTAAAGCAAAGCTTGGAAGATAAGCAAGACTAGTTGACACAAGATCTTCAAGCCTTTACGGCTTAAATCATTAACTTTCCAATGCAACCAACGACACGTCATTTGGACTTTCCAAGGTGGAGTTATTGACAAAACACTGAAGACTATGCAGAAGACCAACAAACACGCGCAAACAACTCAGAGCTCATTTCATGGAGGCCCTTTCACATAGTCTAACTTATCTTTTTCATTTCATGTTTTCACCTATCTAGGAGGGATGTTCCTAGTATAAATAACCCATTGCCTCATAGCAATCATAGACTTTGGATGATTGAAATACATAACCCTTGTTCAGCTATATGCTAACAAATATTGAGAGAGTGATCTCTACCCCTTTGCTCTTGTGATTTTCTTCACGGAATTACAGAAGCGTCTGCTTCATCCGCTCCCAATTGGTGCTCCTACTCACTTCAAGATTCTCCTTGATTGATTGTATGCTGTGTTGGTTGGTTCTTTGTGAGTGTGGTTGGGCGAATCCTCGATTCAGGTTGCCGGTTGAAGATGGTGGTTGGCTTCGAGTATTATTTGCCAAGTTGCCCTAGTTATCGCTGCTTGCAGCAAGTTATCCTGCTATTCTACAGCTAGTTATCTGATGATTGATCCTACGTCGTAAAGATCGGGACCCCATGACGTATCATTAACAAAACTAGTTACTCCTGCCTAATTACAAGAAATAACTTATAGATACAAAACCACCTTGCCATGGCTTCCATAACTCCTTAGATCCGGTCTCCTCTGAATAATCTTCCATCTTTGTGTGAACCTAATGCATCTCCATATGTCCGATCTGCTATTTCCCCATATCAGTCAGGCTCTTTTCATAAGTCGATCGGCTATTAGATCTTGTCCGTAAGACTTACCAAATTTTGGTATTAACACTTGGTATCTTGGGTTTACTAAAATTTGTCATGCTTCTTGAAGAGGTCGAAGAAAGGTAGTGTTTTTTTCTCTCATTGGTGCCACTAATCTGCTCAAAATGGCCATACAGCCTGTCAGCTTCTACACCTACTTCAGTCTTGTGGGTGATTTCATTTCCTCAATCACCTTGATGTTCTTTGGATTTGCCTTGATTCCCTTGGTGGATACAATGAAGCAAAGTAGTGTTCCTAATGGTATTTCGAATGTATACTTCTCCGAGTTCAGCTTCAGTCTATGTTTTCGAAGATTGTAGAGCATTTCTTCTAGGTCTTCAATCAAACAATCTCGTGTCTTGGTCTTAATAATGACATTGTCTACATATGCTTGAAACATTTTGTTTGAGTTGAGATTGAAAAGAACTTTGAACTTCTCATTGATAAGCAGCTTTAGCGATCTTTAGTCCAAATGACATTTTGACATTAGAATAAATCATATAAGGTTACAAAACATGTTTTTTCTTCGTCCTTCCTAGCCATAGTAACATGATGTTAGCAAGAGTAAGCGTCAAGAAAACTCAATGACTCGCATCCAGCTATTGAATCAATTAGTTGGTTTATCCTTGGAAGTGGAAAGTAATATTTTGAACACGCCTTATTGAGGTCGGTGAAATCCACACACATTAGCCACTTGTCATTTGCCTTTCGCCCAACGACTAGATTTGCTAGCCACTTCGGGTGTACAACTTCTCTGATGAAGCTTGCCTTCTAGAGCTTGGCGATCTCCTCTCGAATAGCCTCCTTCTAATTTGGCACAAATCTTCATAATTTTTTTCGCTAGCTTTGTGTCCAATTGAACCATCAAGTTGTGCTCAATCACTTCCTTGGGACCCCAGGCATGTTGGATGGTTACCAGGCAAAGATGTTTGCATTTGCCCAGAGGAAACTGATGTGCTCGAGTTTCCATTTCTCCTAAATCCTACCCCGAGTCAAAGAGTGGTACCACATTGATTATGCTATCTGGCTTTGCTACATTTGGTTTATTATGCTTTTGAGAAGGTTCTTCTATGGTAGGCAAGCGTGGAGTCTGATCATCCATGCCAAGACTCTTTTTATCGCACTACACAACAACCTTCGCATTTTTGAGAATAATAATGACTCCCTTAGGTCATAGAATCTTGACAAGCTGGTATGTGTAATGAGGTACTGTAATGAACTTAGTGTAGGATAAGGCATAGGCTACAATAGCATAAAACATATTTTTTTCTACCGTGCACACCAGGACATCATGCAAAGTAGGGATCATGAACCATAACCATGAGACGCGTAGTGCAGTAGAAGTAGGGTTGGAGAAGCCGATGCAACCACACGCACATCGAGATAGTAGATGAAGTAGTCAATTACCATGATCCTGATGCAGATCAACGCTGCAACAAGCAACACCTCCAATGGTATCGGCACGTCTGGGGCTGAAACACTTATTACGGGTGTACTAGCACTCATAAGTGGCTAGGGTTTGGCTCGAGAGGTGGTGGCTATGGTTTTTCTCGAGGTGAACAGAGGTGTATTTTCTCGACCTCCCCACCTCCCTATATAGGCTTCCTTAATTGGGCCTAAGAGACTGTGGCTCAATAGGAGTCTACTCGGATCTCTATTAGAATTGAGCTCTTATCCGAATCACATTCGAATAAGCATTCTAACCCATTAAGCATGCGAGCCTGTAGGTTCACATATATTTGATTGCGGCCTAGAATTGCCTTTCTGGTTACCTTGTTAATAACGGTCTCTCGTAAGGCATACTAACCCCAAAGTATACGTAAAGATCATATCAGCTGAACCTGTAATGTTCTCATGTATGAATCCCTTTGCCTTACGATATCGATTGAGCTCAAGGTGAGACTTGAGTCATCCTCTTAATAGCTCAATCACTCTCTCAATCCTGTGATGGATTATAAACTTGTGATTGACTCCTCAATCACCTTGGTATGACCTTACACTTTTATAATCCATTACATCGAGGGGCCTAGAGATATCTCTTCCATACGAGAGACAAATTCTATCTTGGTCACTCACATCCCACTACATATTTCATAGTCTTTGGTAGTCTCAAAATAAACTGCTATGTATGTTTGGAACCGTGATGATCTCAAGTCTAAGGACTCCACATAAATACTACTTGAGATTAATTGATGACACATAAAATCTTTGCAGTATCTTATAGCGGGTCTATCCAACATATGTTCACTAACATATGTCCATATTATCAATTTGGTATCTCCATACCATGATCCATGAGACATGATTATCAATCAATACATATGCTGATGTTACAATCATATTTGTTCTCATATGATCAGGGATGTTCTCATGTGGAGATCAATCCACCGTGTTGGCCAATGGAGGTTTAATACCATGTGCCCAAGTATACAAAGGCCTATGAGATCTGCTTAGCTCTAGTGTATGTCCTTCAGCTCGTTGGAGTCTTTGGGTTGTTGGTGTTGTGGGCTATTAACACCAAAATTTCGTAAGCCCCTATAGGCAGGATTAGAGAGAAGATCGACTTATGAAAAGATGTCGATTGATATAGGGAAAAAGCCGATCGGATGAATAAAGATGGATTTGGTTTAGTCAAAAATAAAAGATTATCCAGATGAGATTGGATATGAGGAGTCTACTAATACCAAAATTTGGTAAGTCCTGTAGACAGAATTGGAGAGCTGATGGACTCTTATGGAAAGATTCTGATTGATATAGAGAAATAACCGATTAGACGGATAAAGATGAATTTGGTTTAGTCAAAGATGAAAGTTTATCCAGATGAGACTGGATCTAAGAAACAGTTGTGGAAGCCATGTTAGGGCAGTTGTATCTTTGTAAAATACGTCTTATAAGATAGGAAAGCTCGGTTAGTTTTTGTTAACTTCTTAGACATAATTTTCTTTGTTATTGAGAAAGTAACATTTAGGGGTTATTTGTAACCACATTGGACTCGTGTAACCTCAGGGTATAAATATAGACCCCCTGGAAGCTTGTAAATTATCTCTTAGATCAATGCAATCTTGGTGCATCGCTACCCTAGTTTATCTAGGTTTTTTCTAGCGGAATCTGGCTCTTGACATGGGGTTGCATCAGTTAAGTTCAATCTCCGACAAAGGGGTAAATCCTGCCATTATTTTGGTGTATCTACCCTGTCTAAGGCTGCATCAATTAGATTCAACCTCTCAGTCTGATCGAATATATCACATCACGTTTACATGGGATCTATCAGTTTATCGAGCTTCTTTTACCATCATCAGTCTCATGCTATATGGGACCTACTAGACTTATAATAATAGATTGAGCCTTAAGCCAATGGGTATTTACTTGACATTTCATCAAAGTAGCCAAATGATGAGTTATCTCTCTATGGAGCTTCATGTCTAGCGTATCGGCTTTTCAACCGATATGCATATATCATAGGCGATTAATCCGCTAGCAATCGATTTGATTCTGTTAGATCTGGCCTTATACCGTCTTGGTTAGGTTCGATATATCTATGTCTAATAGGGCTAGTATCGAGATCTAGCAGATTTCGTTTCTCCCATCGGCTCAACTAGTTGATGGATTTATTCATATACCTACATCAGACCCATAGCCAATAGCAGCCAATGGGTTTACCCGTTTATTTCATTGGTACATTCGATCTAGCTCCCGTCGTTTTAGTATTGTTAGCCTTAGCCTGATACTGTTTTGGTTCGATCTAATCTATGAATACTGGCTCTAACAGTACCATCATCGGTGGTCACTAGGTCTCATCCTTTTAGGAGATTGGACCTTGCTCTCTATATATGAATACATGATTAACTTTCCTAATGATAAAACATAATCTCTCTTAGAGATAAAAGAAAAACTAATTAAAATTACCTCTCTATAAGATATATTTTTCAAAAATAAAAGCCACCTTGCCATGGCTTTCACGATTTGTTCTCATGTCTGATCTCATCTAGACAAGTTTCTATTTTTAACTGTCTGATTAGCTCTTTTTATCTATCAATCGGTCTCTTTCCATAAACCGATCAGCTCTCCAATCTTGACTAGATCTTTTTGCATAGCTTATCAAATTTTGGTGTTAACAAGAGATCATTAGCAATATCTAACATTATGAGTCTCATAAATAAGTTACATACTCATTAATCAATAATGATAATGTCTATTTAATGGAACAAATCAATATATAATAATAATATATACAACATCTCTATATTGCCTCTAGATTATATTACTAACACTTATCCAATGATGTCCATCCGAGGATAGCATTATATGCTAACATCATGATATTCTTGGTCTGAAAGTTGTGTAGGGCACTGAATATAACTGGCAGTGTGATCTCCCCTAGTGGCTTCGAAGACAACTCTGATGTAATTCTATGGAAGGACTAATCTAAAGGGGTTGTGCATGCTTCGAGGAATCCCTATTGCATCGAGCGTGTCGAGAGTAGGTTTATAGAGCTGCCCCCATTTATCATGATATAGGCAAGGGCTCAACCACTTTGAGATATTGACTAGGGGTGGTGTAGATGGAGTGAATGAAGAATACAACCGATCCAACTCGATTGTATCGGTGGAGAGGGATGATGGTTGGGGATAAGGTAGGCAAAATTTTGGATGAGGTGTGGTTGAGAGAAAAAATAATCTATAAATCCCATATGAGTGCCCTCATTAAGTGCGATTGCATGCAACCCCGTTATCAAGAATAGGTTGACCATTGAATTTATCTAAATGGCCAAAGGCTTCATATAAGTAGCTCAATGCCCCAGTCCATCAGCCCATGTGGGTTGATAATGTCAAAAGTTTGCCGAATCAATTTTCAGAAACTTCTCTCCCACTAAATGCGATTAACATTTTCTATTTCCTCCATGTTCAACCACGTTATTACAAAATACATTATTTTCAATAAAAGTAAATTTACAAACATTCATGACAGATGCAAGCTTGATTCATAGCACCTAGACCTTGCACTGACGGTTCGCATGCCTTCTCCATCTTTTCACCGTATAAACATTTAAAACAATCCACAATCCTTTTTACTCACCGGCTCATCTCTATATATATAATGATAAAACCTCGTGCTATTGCAGCATGGTATCCGGTTAAGAATGGCAACTAAACTTGGTAAACTACCTGTGCTATAAATACTAGAGACATTGGAAGAACTTGATTGTTTTCACGAAGCACGGTAGAAAATTCATAATATTTGTCAATTTAGACGAGGGGCTGTACAAATGTGTTGTTTTTTCTCTTGTGATGCACTGTCATACAAAACTAATTTTCTAGTACCGAAAGAGAGGAACAATCATGCTAACCAAGCATCCTCTTGAATATTTTATTTGTACAGTTGAACATGGGGTTTGAGCCTCATGAATCAGAGTAAGACAGTTTTTTGTGGTAACCAAATTGTTTTTGAGATTTCATTGATTATTATGGAACTGCATATAGAATAAATTGGAAGGAAGAGAAATAAATTGCCTCAAATCCTCAGCCAATCAAAATAGCATCCTTTTTTTCTCATACAATTCTAGATACAATGAATTCTTCCTTGCCCCCAACTTCGGTGAATACAAAAATAATTGGTCAGCAGATGAATAAGAAAGTAAATAGTCATAGACCTCAACCTCAATGATAAAAACTGTGCACCATGTATACCATGACTTGGGGATTGATTTACGTCAAAAGTTAATTCACTTAGGAAATGTGGGGGTATATGGAATCTTTGCAAGACTGGGTAGTAATAAAGGATTCTACATAATCAACATCTTTCTGCACAACAAAAACCAAAAATAGACAAAGCAAGAAAAACAAAGTACGAACATGAAAGTCTAGCGTTGATGCAGAGATCAACAGCGAGACGATGAGCGGGTGCAGTGCAGTACGTTGGTATGACTAGTGTAATCAACCTTACCCTCACCTTTTCATCTGCAAGTAGGAGAGTTACAGCCACTATCATGACGAATAGACATTGACCTTTTTTAGATTCAACCCATCATGCGCTCTCACAATCAATATCCATGCCGGACTATTCCCGTTTCCTGATGAAGCTACTTTCTAAAGAAAGCAGCGACCAGTCTCACAACAGCGATGGCAATTTCGTTTATGTGGCAGGGGAGCAGAAAGACGTGGATCGTATTCCATGTATTCTCTCCTCCTGGTGTTGCAGTTTTGCCTGTGATCTAGATGATGATGTATAACTAGAGGAAAGGTGGAGGGGAAGGGGAGAGGAATAAATGAATTTAATATGCAACCCTTCTGCTACTTGAGTTGTCTAGAGGGTTCTATGCCCCCAAAAAATAGAGATTTGAGGGTTCTTCTCATTCATTCATTTATTCATTTTCTCTAGTGTACAATAGTGAGTTACATCCCCTCTAATATAGACATACGTTCCATCTATATATAGTGAGTCTGCTATCAGTGGGTAATTGGGCTAGGTCTTCACAGGCCGCCGGTTTCTAAATACTCCTCCTTGGACCCTCACTGCATAGTGCTTATGCCTTATCAAAACTCTAAAAACCCTAGTGGAAAAAATGGAGAAAAAGTACATAGTGTGAGTTTGCAATGTTGTCATGTATTGCCTCATTAGAAACCTTGATAAGAAATTACAGGAAAAACTTATCAAGAAAAAAAGAGTACAACCTATCCAATTCTTAGCTCAATCTCCTAGATTAATTTTGGGCACTTGATCTTCTAGGTCAAGATTTAGAATGAGTCAACAAAATTCTCCCCCCTGAATTTTGCATTTCTCTAAGTCTCACTAAATCATTTTGAGAGAAAATATCGTTAATGATTTAGTGAACCTACAAGATTCCCACATAACTTAGTACGCAAAATTTTGCTTTCATTACTTTCGTGCAATGCATGAGCATAGAGGAACTTGGGGTCTATATGCTAAGTGAGATTGATTCTCACATAACCCATTTGCATTTATGCGATACTTATTACATTTCTTTCGTAGCGGTGGTTGAGACATCCAAAACACAATTGCTGGACATGGAAACTATCTCTTAAAGCCATGGTAATTCATGAAGGCTTTGTATAGTGAAATGATTCTTAGTTTTATTTTGTGCAATTTAGCCATGTAGGTAAATGCTTCTATCACACTTGCATGAGAATTCCATCCTAAATTTTCTCCCCCTCTTCTCTAGGTCGATGTGAAATTGGCCTACATGCAATGACCTCCTAACTATGAGGTGTTATTCTGAAGCAAAAAATTTCTAACATTTTTTCGTGTAGTCGTACAGATAAATTAGAGTTCTATCCGTCACATGTCTTAGCTGCTGGCATAAGCATAATTTGGTTTCGACAAAATATTTCATTTTAATTCAAACTGATACTCAAATTCAAAGAACGAGTTTCTTTCCTCAATTCTTTCTTTATTTACTAGACTATTAATTAAATCTATCTTGACCTAGTGTTCCTCTATGTACTGTTATGCAAATGTCCAATCCAAGTTGCCAAAACATCCATTAATTCTATCCTCAGCATTTTCAGTTTTAAGTTGTATTTCAACTTATGGGTAAAATTCTTCTTTCTAATTTTTGGTTGACTACCAATGAGATTTCAAATTCTAAAGGAAATTATACCCATGTTTGGGGAACATGTTTCACAATCAACTCCTGGTTGTCAAGTGAAACATTATGCAACAAGCTAATATAGCTATATTGCTATGTTCCTAGATTCATCAGCCTTCTCCATGGGATGCACCTTTAGGTGCCTCTTTATCTTGCTCTATCATTATTTTGTAATGTTGGAGCATATCCTTTAGTATACTAGCAGCTATTTATTGGTGCATACCTTTATCGCTGGTTTCTTCATTGATGAGAAGATCTATTATGAGGTTCCATACTATTGTAGGTCTCAACTGGCTCCTCTTCTTTTTCAGTGGGGTACTTTGAGTTCGAGTATGATAATTCCTTTTGCCACATTTTCACTGGACATCTCTAGTTATTTTTGAGCTGTGAGGAGCCAAAATTCTTGTCGTATTATTTTCTTTAAGGCCTTTGGACAAGGTGAGGTGAGGGATATTTTGATTTCTTCGGCATTTCATCCTCCTCCTTTGGTACATTGCATTCATGTACATATATTCTCTAAAATCACAAAAGTATTCACAAAAATAATTAGGTAGTTATAATTCTTTACATTCTTTCAGTGCTTAGTTTGCATTCACTAGTGCAAAGTAACATGCATTAATTTCTTCCTTCCACCATATTTTCTTTTATTTATCATTAAAGGCCTAAGAGTACATTTGATGAGGACATCCCTTCCATGGATACAACCCAACCTGTTGCCCAGCAAATCCCAATGACTCGAGCTAGAGCACACCAACTTAACTTCCAGGTGAAATCGTTCCTTACTGTCCAAATGAGTTCTTTAATGAATGGGGTACTACTAAATTCTTATGATAATATTCTTCTACTTTGAAACTTGGGAGTTGAACCAGATTGGTCTTATGATCAGCTATGACAAGTATCAATTGGATGTTGCCATGATCAAAAAGACGACCAGACCAAGCGATCGGACTGCAAGTTCGGACATAAGTTTAGACCTCTAGGCAGCAACAACTTCAATGGACCATAAATCTTCACTCCGGAGGTTGTTTAAGGCCCATGAGCACATGTTGGAAAGGCCTTGAAGTCTACTTTCAGATGAATCTAGAAACACTGCTAGATTCCATCGAAGCTGAACAGAAATTGTAGAAAGATGTTTAGACCTCTAGTCTTGGGCTGAGGTCCTTGTGTCTCGTTCAGCCCACTAGGGACCCTTTCTAAGTTAGGGTTTACATCCCTTCATGCCTCCTGGCTCTCTCCCAAGTATTACTGGCAGCAGCCACTAAGATGAAGGTTGGGTTTTGCTTTGTTGTAAGTTTAGCTACTACTACTTCCTTGTGGGCGCGTGTGTCGATTAGACCTCCCGTTTGCTTGATACAAGACCCCAACTTTTGATTTAGATTCACCTTTGAATCTTCCATCTGTGAGTTAATTACTTGTTCTCGGTTGCTAGCAGGTTTAGAGGTGTTCTTGGCACGACAAGGACATTTCAATCGGAGACGGTGTACCTATTGCTAAAGAGCAGCCTTTGTGGTGTTGTAGTCGGCCAGCCAACGTCGGATCCACCACAAATCGAAGTTATTTCCAACTCTCATCGAAGGTCAGGAACAAACCCTAACGGCTTCCATCAACATTCTCCCCCTAAATGGTTGGAGATAATTCTTATTTAGTTAAGGAATTTGGACTACATGCATATCTTTGTTTAAAGTTTCTAACTCTCAAAGAGAGACTTTTTTTAAAAAAAAAATGTGGTAGTGGGATATGCACATACACAAAAAAAATCAATTGTATTAGTTGTGATGTTAAGAAGATGTTATATGTCAATGGTTTGAATTTTTTTTGAAAGTCCATTGCTTTTAGGACTATGTGCTTCATATGGTAGGTATTACAACAATGCTATAGCAAATTTTATATTTTTATAGATTTTATTCATGTGGATATTCGGTAGTTAGTGCTTCTGCTATGCTGGTTGACCAATCATTAAATGTTCTTCTACTGTTGCACTTCCTCTTTGACTTCTTAAGATAATTAGTAAAGTACTTTCAAATGATCTTGCTAGATCAAATTTGATAAAGATATGGTGTCAAATAGACATTGTATGCTACTTCATAGTTGCGTCCTATGAGTATCACATAGTACCAAAACAAAATTTTTATATTATTCTATAACTATATGAATGAGTTGTAATTTGTTCTCATAATTCTAAAACTAATGGGCAAGTAATACTGCTAAAAGGGATGATATATTCTAGTTTACAAAGGTAGTATAATCCAAATATTCCATCGGCAAATATTCCTTACGCATAAGAGAGTTCAGGGGGTCATGGTACAATAATGCTCCAAATATGTAAAATTGTTCCATAGGTAATATGACTATAGGTTATTTTGGGCCAACAAAATTTAGTTGTTGTTTTTTAGCAGTAGTCATTATATTTCCAGTTCTTGTTCATCTAGAAATACCGCTTTCTCATATTGTTGGATTTGTGGTTTTGCAATCCACAATTTATTCTTTCCCCTCATTTGGGCACTACACAAATTCTAGTTTTAAAGCATTATAATCATGTGTGAGGAAGTAGCAACATAATAATAAATGCTTTAAAACATGCTATCATATACTGGAAGTAATTCTATTGCAGGGATAAGTGTGTGTGCTCTGTATGAGCATGGACCATTTATTCAATTCATATTTTATCCATATTTACAACAATAAATGACAGCAAAGTAAGACTGATTCAATGAAATATTCCATTACTTCAGATTCAGTCAACTTCATGGTGAGTTTCTTGTTCTTACTCAGCCACAATGACAATAAGTTTTTTTATTTTGGCAGTTAAGACCGAACCGTTTAACATAGAAGATTCTATATCCATAGCCATGCAAAAAAGGCTCAGAATTCTCCTCATCTTTCGATGGCTTGTTCATGAGCGTAAGGCTTCAATTCGATCACCATGACCTATGTTTCACTTCCTATTTTCCTCTTCTTTTGAGATACATATACCGTCTAGCTGCAATTATTAATTTTGTAATCAACGTTATGCTAGGTGGTTTGGAAGATAATGTTCTTTTCATGAATGCCATCCTAAACATTATACAATTTCAATATCAACTAGTCAGGTATACTTCTTTTATGAGCACTAATGATATTTGCTTGCAATTTTCATCGTGTTCAGGTGGAACATTAAGAGTTTCCATGATATCGTTAGCGTGCGTGCGAGAGCCAGTCGGATTGGGTGGAGAGGCGCGCTGAGGGGGCGAGTGAGAGTGAGCCGATGGAGGTTCGATGCGAAGATCCGCCTAAGCACGTGGAGACCTAGGAGATCTTCTTAGCTCGAGTGTAGGTCCCTTAGCTTTGAAGTTCAAGAGTGTACAAATCAATTTGACCCTACAATTGACAAAGAGATAAAGAGAATAACATCTGCGAGCTAATAAGCTGATAGGATGATATGGACTCATACCATCAGTTGGTAGCTAATAGAACAGTAGCGCTCATACATCGACGGAACAGCTGATGAAGGCATAGGCAAAAAAAGTGAGGAATAAAGTAATGCACTCATCGGCTGAAGAGCCCTGATGACGCTACAAATAGAGTACACGATGAATAGTAAGGGGCGAGATCTGATCTCCCGAAGATACGAGACCCAGCGAACACCATGACGGTACTGTTAGAGCCAACCTCTATAGATCGGACCAAATTGAGATAGTATGAGGCTGAGGATAACAGCACCAAGACTACGGAGGCTAGATCGGATGTGTTGATGGAAGGGATAGGGGAACTCATCGGCTGCTATCGGCTGAAGGTCCGATGTAGACAGATAACTAAACTCATCACTCATCAGCTATGTGAGCAATTGGGAGGAACAAAACTTGTTAGATCTTGATGCCAGCCCTATTAGGCACAACCTTGATAGATCAGATGTAACCGATACAGTATTAAGCTAGATATGACAAGACTAAATCAATCAATAGTGGATTAAATGTCGAATAGATGAGTATGTATCGGCTGAACAACAGATACATTAGGTGTGAAGCACGGCATAAGGATAACTCATTGGCTGACTGCTTTGATGAAACATCACGCGAAGACCTACCAGCCTATATCTTGATATACTACCACAGGTCTAGAGGGTCGAACGTAATAGCATGAGACTGATGATGGTAGAAAGAAGTCAAAAAGCCAATAGGCCTCATGCGAGCGTGATGTGGTATGTCTGATCAGACTAAGAGGTTAGATCTAACTAATATAACCTTAGGTAGAGCGGACACACTAGGATAGTGGCAGGGCTTACCCCTTCACCGGAGATCGAACCTCACCGATGCAGCCTCATGTCAAGAGCCAGAACCCACTAGAAAAAACCTAGACAAGCTAAGGTGGCAATGCGATGAAGTTGTGTATTGATCTGTGTAGATATGTTACGAGGTTCTAGGTCTTTATATTTATACCGTAGGGTTACAAGAGTCCTATATGGTTACAAATAATCTCTTGACATTCTTTCATAGTTAGAAAAAGGAAACTTCTTATATGAAGTTAACAAAACTAACTAAACTTGTCTATCTTATAAGTTTTATTCTATAAAGATACAAGCATACTGCTATGGATTCCATGGCTCTTCCTTAGCATTGGTTCCATCTGGATATCTTCCATTTTTCCCTAAATCTAATTTATCTTCATCTGTTCGATTGGCTTTCTCCCTATATTAATCGGCTTTCTTCCATGAGCCGATCGGCTCCCCATCCATGAACCGATCCTATTTATGGGCCAGCCAAATTTTGGCATTAATACATGCCTCCCAATTTCAGAGTTTGTTAATAGACTTCAAAATTCCAAGCCATTAGAATTCTCCTCAAACCGAGGTGGCCCACTACAGCCCACAAACAGTACCAATTGGCTTAGATTCCCATTAGGTCATCATACCCCTATAAAACATTTTTCCTCTTTAGCCTCTTTTTTAATGTCTTCACATCACCAAAGCCCCCAAAACCTCGATGAGCTACGACAAACTCAGGCGAGCCACCGTGATCTTCTCCACAAATTGCTAATATTCATTCATATTTTCCTCGCATAATGGCGTTGACGATTGCAGTACCTAAGGTAACCCTTTTATTCATTCCCCTACTCCACAATCTAGAAAGATTTAACCCGTCCCATTCTTCACCTGTTCCTCATCGGGTTCTTGTTTACTTTAGGGTCTCAGGAGTCAAATCCTAATATCAGCCACAGACCATCTAGATTTCTTCTACCTTGGCCCCATGGGTAGCGAGGATTCAACGGATTTCATCAACGCCGAAACAGAGTGAATCCCCTTCATGACCTTGTCTGTGTTAATCAGTGACTGGACTAATAGTTTCAGATCTTGGCCTAGCAAACTCACTAGATAGAGGAACTGTACCTCAGAGTATCGGCCAAGAATAGTTTGGGAGGATATAGAAATCGGCCACTACCTCAATCTCTCCCTAGCCGATATGGAGAAAAATGTGCCTTTGCTTGCTTTAGCTTATTCTTTCTAGTCAGACGCCCTCAATGTCTTTTTATTTGATCACAGGCCAATGACCCTACCAATGATGGGCATTGTCATCCTTACCAGTCTCAACACCACAAATTACATCAACCCGTCCAACCTCTGATTAAAACCCACCCATCGACTAAACACCAAAAACATCAATGGTTGGATTAAGTACATTTCTCTTAACAACAAATCTTTCAGACTAGTTGATGATCGAGAGCATGTTGCATTTCTGAATATGTGGCTGGAATGGTTTGTCTTCGGCGGCATGACCCTTAGCCTAGCGAGCAACATGCAATGCTTAGCAGAGTGTTTAGCTGGTCTTCACAAATTCCCTTGGGGTAGTTCTTGGAGCCACTTATCAACTGCTCCATCAAGTGGCAAACAAGCTATCAGGTGGCCATCTTGTCAAACATATCAATGGTCCCTAGTGGTTTATATAACTATGGCTGATTATTTATACTTCCAAAGACATCACTAGGACCTCCTTTACCAATTTGACTTTCCCAGCTGATTACTTAGAGGAGAGTGAAGTTAGCCAATGCAGATGCATCTCAATGGGTGAAGCTACATCGGCTCTTCCTAGGAGCAAGATGACTCCTTTTGGACTAGGCCAGTGGTTCAAGAGCTTCTACTATGGTTTCACCAAAAAAGCTACCCTCTAGTTTGCATATGAGGATGCAACATCATTTGAAATGCCCTCAAGATTCAATGCCCTCAATGCTCTGGCCAATGAAGAGTCAAAGATTATATATTTCTATCAACCATCACTCCTAATCTTCTATCGACCGGGTTTTCATTCTGTCGATTCCAACATCCATCGTATGAATTTTATCACCCATCTATTGGCTCTTGTCAATTGGGATTCAGCCAGCTTCCTATCGGCTTATTCTGCAGATTCTCACCATCGTACGAATACCAGACTTTTCACTCAATGGTGGTCGGAATGGAGAAGACACATGTTCAGTTCATCGGTTAAATAATATTGCTTGTGCGCCAACCCTAATTACATCGAGTTCGATGAAGAGGTAATACTTTTCCATGTTCTATTCTCTTTTATTATATTACTCCAACATCCACCATCTTGCAAGCCGGCAATAAAAATTGTCAACAACCAGTGCGAGTGGCCGACCGATTATGTACAAACCACTATCGGTCAAACCCCATCTAGCATACGGTGCTCCGTCTCTATTGTCTCTTCTTTGGGTGCCCTAGCCAATAGGAACAAAGCGTAAGAAGCTAGTAACTCACCCTATCTCAAAGAAATAGAAATACAGCATCAATGTCACAGTCGTGGTGCTGATCTCCTAAGCACCTCCCATTATAGCAACATTGGCTCCCTCACCCTTCCTGGTATGTGCTGATCCTTATCTTTGTCTGCTCTTCACACTTTTTCTAATGATCTCCTCTTTTCAATATCAAACCATCAGCTCCTAAAGTTCAATCATCATCTGATATCCTTATGAACATCGAGCCAATGGTCCTCTAGAAATCGTCTTCAGTAGTCGATCCTCATATCAGAAACACTGAGATAGTCCCTATTACCTCTGCATCGAACATCGACCACCTTTTGTTAATGCCAAAATTTGGTCAACCTGCAAACAGGCTTGGCCAATGGAGGAGGAGCCGATCGGCTTATGGTAGAAAGCCGATTGATATAGTGAGAAAGCTGATTGGACAAATTGAGGATGGATTCGGCCTAGTGAAAGACAAAAAGTTATCCTGATAGGACCGAGTCTGAGTAAGAGCCATGAAAAACACAACGTATATCTCTATATAATATATCTTGTAAGATAGGCAAGTCCAATTTGCTTTGTTAACTTCTTAAAGATAGTTTCCTTGTATGTTTAGGAAATAATGTCTAGATGTTGTTTGTAACCGCGTTGGACTCTTGTAACTCTTGGGTATAAATATAGACCCCCTAAACTGTGTAATCAATAAAGAACACGTATTAATACAATTTTCAGAGCATCGCCACCCTAGCTCATCTAGGTTTATTCTGGCGTGTTCTGGTTCTCGACACTGTGCTGCATCGGTCAGGTCCGATCTCAGGTGAAGGGATAAGTCCTGCCACTATCCTGGTCCATTCATTCTGTCTAAGGCTGTATCAATTAGGTCCGACCACTTAGTTCGGTCGTACATACCACATCAGATTCGCACGAGGCCTATCAGCTCATCGGCCTCTTTCCGGTGTCATTGGTCTCGTGCTGTATTGGTTAGATCTGACATACGAGACTAATGGCGGTAGATCGAGCCATTGGCCCAATAGGTTCTTGTGCAATATTTTATAGGAGTGAGTAGCCGATGAGTTATCCTTATCCAGCGCATCGTACCTAACGTATCGGTTGTTCAATGAATAAACACATATATCTATCCTACCTTCAATGATTAATCTGCTAGTAATCAATCTAGTTCTATCGGATCTAGCCTACTACTGTCTCGGTTAGGTCCAATCTATCAGGTCCATGTCTGATAGGGCTGGCATTAGGATATAGTGGGTTTCGTTCTCCATTGGCTCAGAAAGTCAATGAGATTATTCATGCGCCTACATCGAACCTTCTACCGATTAGCAGCCGATGGCCTTGCCTCCTTCTTTCCATCGGTAGGTCCGATCAAGCCTCCACCGTCTATGTGCTATTATCCTCAACCTCATACCGTATTGGTTTGGTCTGATCTATCAAGGCTGGCTCTAATGTTACCGTCATGGTGATCACTAGTTCTCATGCCTTCAGGGGGATTCGGGTCCTACTCCCTGCTTTTATCACTTACTCTCTTTAGAGCATCATCTACTCTTCGGTCGATGAGTCCTTTACTTTATTCCATGTCTTTACTACATATGTCTTCATCAGCTTTTCAACTGATGGTTGAGTGCTACCGTCCTATCGGCAACCAGCTAATAGGGTGAGCCATATTGGCCCATCGGCCGATTGCCTCATGGTTCTCATCATCTTTATCTTCTTGTCAATTGCAAAGTCAAATTGACTGACATGCCCTCAAACCTCGAAGAGAAGGACTTGCACTAGATTTAAGCAGAAATCCTAGGTCTCTACGTGATCCAGGCGCCACCCACTCCAATCGGACCTCCGTCAGCTCGCTCCCATCTCCACCCGGTCTGATCGACCCCCATGCATTTTGGCACCCATCATGCTCTTTGGCACACCTAGTGGGATACTCAACTTTAGTACAATGGCGGGAAAAAATTTCAACACAAAGAACATAATTCTAGTGACAATGGATGATTTAACTAAGGAGCAGAAGCAACAAATAAAGCAAAACATGGCTAACTTTTAAAAGCTCTATTTGGAGTCCTTTTGTATGACTAGACAAAGGCCAATTCAAAAATCACAACTGCCAAAGCCTATTTTGATGAGAGAATCGAGCCAGTCATCACTTGTGAGTCCTCTAAAGCCACTGCAAGAGATGATCAACAAAGCAGTTTACCATGTAACTCATCAACTAGTATGGAGTGTTGGTGAATACCTTACTCAATCTGATCAAGAAGATGGTGGATGTATCCATTGTTTGAGAACCTAATCATGGTCCTATGTATTTGCCAATGAAGACATAACTATCTTAGCTGACTTATGGTACTAGAAGGGATGTATTGGCAAATATGTTTCCACCAATATAGGGTCAGATTGGGGGACAATGGGATGATGTTCTTCTAGGATATCATTGGACTACCTACAATGGAGGATATCAACAGGCCTATCTAGGTGGTAATCCCAATTCAAATAATTACCATGGAGAATATCCTAGGTAGAATCAGGTACCATCTCCGCCTCCGCAATATTAGAGAGAGATCCCAAGGGAAGGTTGTAAGAGAGCAATTTGGTATCAAGCCCAAGGAGCAGACCTTTATGTATAAGCACCCATATCTAGAGTGGTTTGACAGAGTTATGCTGTCGTACCAATATAGGATACCAGATTTCTCCAAGTTATCACGGTAGTACTATGTATCTATGGTGGAACACATCAGCCGATTCATAGCCCAATTTAGGAAGGCATCAGCTGAGGAAGCCTTGAGAGTTTGTTTCTTTCCACTGTCCTTATCTGGATCGGCCTTCACATGGTTTACCTTATTTCCACCAAATTCAATTCGGGGATGAGCCAATCTAGAGAAGCAATTCCATAAGTACTTCTTTGCTAGAATTCACGAGATGAGAGTAACAGATTTGACATTAGTTAGATAGAGACCCGATGAGTCAGTCCCGGAATACATCCAATGGTTTTGAGACATCAGAAGCTGATGTTATAGTTTGATCTTGAGCGATGGATAGCTGGCTGAGTTAGCCTTCCAAGCTTTGCTAGCTCCAATCAGAGAACGCTTCTCATCACAACAGTTTGAGAGCCTAGCACACCTGCTACAGAAGGTATTGGCTCACTAAAGCCGATTCCATGATGCTAACAAAGGGAAATTCCATTGGAAGGTTGCTCAACTGTAAGTTTACACATCAAACTCTGTTCGCACCAGAACACAGTGCCAGCACGTCGACGCCTAGGAGGTCTGCTTAGCTCCAGTGCAGGCTAGTCGGCTTCTCTCCTTGGCTCGAGGTACGTGCGCCGGGGCCTGTGGGACTCGGTCGGCTTTAGTGCGATGGTGTGGGTGCAGGTGTGCCAGTCAATTTGACACTGCAATTGACAAGGAGATGAGACGAACGGGTCAGTCGAACGACGGGCCGATACGAGCCCTCACTATCGGCTAGCTGCCGATAGGATCGAGTTAGTCATCGGCCGCGTCCGGATGGCTCCAGCTATTGGCTAGTCGCCGATAGGAGTCAAAGCGCCCTTCCATCGGCTTGGGAGCCGATGTAGGCGTAGGTGGATGTCGATGAAGGATATGATGCCTCCGGGTATAGCAGACGTGAGGCCCTGATCTATTGGCTATAGAGCCGATGGAGACACAGGATGGAGATGGTAGCACGAGACCCGTCGCCCACCATGACGATGCCGTTGGCATCAAATCTCAAAGATCGGACCTAATCGAGATAGTATGAGAACGAGGCCAACGACAACAGGACGGTGGACACTGGATCGGACGTGCTGAAGTAAGGGCGAAGTGAACCCATCGGCTAGCTGAGCCAATGCATGGACGTCTCTCTAGAGACAGGTGCACATCAGCTGGAAGGCCGACGCGTTTGGCGTGGCGCTCAAAGGAAAGTCTCTGAAGACCTAGTGCATATCGGCCAAGGAGCCGGTATGCTGGGCGTGACGCTCAACATATAGATAACTGATCGGCTAACACTCTGATGAAACACCGTACTGAGACCTATAGGCCTAAAGCTCACTTCACCGTCGGCATCCTCATAGGTTGAACCTAACCGATGCAGCACGAGACCGACGATGGTGGAGAGAGCTTGATATACTGCATGGATGTGATGCGATACATCCTATCGACCTAAGAGGTCGAACCTAACCGATGCAGCCTTAGACAGAATGAGACATATCGAGATAGTGGCGGGACTTACCCCTTCATTGGAGATCGGATCTAACCAATGCAGCCCCGTGTCGAGAGTTAGACCCCACGGTAAAAGCCTAGATGAACTAGGGTGGCGATACGCCGAGGTTGTATTGATCGAAGGATTGATGATTATATATTTCCAAGGTGTCTATATTTATACCCTGTGTTTACAGAGTCTGGTATGTTTACAACAACCATCGGACATTATTTCCTAACAAAGATAAAGAAAAATATCTCTCAGGAAGTTAACTAACTAACTAAATCTTCCAATCCATCTAAGATAGGATAGAATACCCTACCGTGAACCACGGCTCCTCCTCAAACTCGGTCTTATCTAGATAATCTTATATTCTAGGATCGAGTCTTTCCTTGCCTCAATCCGATCGGCTTCTTTCCTGTAGCAATCAGACACTTCTGCACTTCAGCCGAACGTCTTTCCAATCTATCGCTGGGCTTTCCAAATTTTGGCGTTAAAAGACTCAGACAATAAGGAATCTTATGTTGCAGATGGTTTGGTAAAGTAGACCAAGAACAGGAAATCAATATCATGTCCATGGGTGAAGCGTATTGGCAAAGAGGAGCAGTATAATTTTCACATCAACAAAGCCAATAAGATCTTTGATCTGCTACTTCAAGAGAAACATATTCAGCCTACGTCAAACCATGTAATTCCAACAGCCAAAGAAGTGAAAAAAAAGAAATACTACAAGTAGCACAAATCAATTTTGCATCATACCAATGAGGGCTAGGTTTTTCAACAACAGTTGCAATCAACTATCGAATAGGAAAGAATCAAGTTCAAAGACAAGAAGCCGATGAAGATTGATGGTCATCCTTTTCCTATGAACATGGTGTTTGTGGGATCCTCAAGAAATTGTGCTGATGAAGGGAGACGTTGAGGGAAATCAAAAGTCACTTCATCGGACCTAGTTGAGAAGTATTCTAGGCGTCAAGATGAAGAATGACGGGCCTTGGTGCATAAGAAGAAATATAATCTACTTTGGGGCTATTCGTTCATTCATTATTGTTAGGATCAGGATATGAGGTTGCTGTCAATAGAAGACTTTCTTGAGTACAACAAGCCAAGGTCATAGCATGCTGAATAAAAGAATTCTTTACACAATTGGCCGATTGGGGCCGATCAACGAAGGTTGCAACAAAGAAGTAGCTAATGACAAGGAGTTGCATGAAGTACAACACAATCCTAACCCCTAGTGGTCTTCAACTAGATTCTTCACCGTGACCATGACCATGACATCGGTGTTGGGTTTTTGTTTCTTGAAAATAGTGTGAGTTGCTAGCTTCTCGAATTTTGTTCCCATTACTTGTGGCAACCGGAGGAGAGCCGATGGAGAGGAAGCACCGTATCCAAGATGGGGCTTGGCCAATGGTGATTTGTACATAATTGGCTAGCCACTTGCGTTGATTGATGATGCTTCTTTATCATCGGCCTGTGAGATTATGGAGGTTGAGCAATGAGATCAGAGAGAAGAACAAAGTATGGAGAAGGATTACCTCTTCATCAGACTCGACGTAATTAGGGTTATGGCACGAGCAATACTGTTCAGGCAATGAACTGAACATGTGTCTTCTTCACTCCGACCATCACTTGGTGGAGCAGTTGATAAGTGACTCCAAGCAAATACTACCCTAACGGGAGTTGATGACGATCATCCAAGGACTGTCGTCGGGCTGAGAGTAGCACCACCAAAGACAAACTGCTCCAACTACAGATTCAAAAACACAACATGCTCTCAATCATCAACTGGTCTGGAAGTCTTACTGTGTAGAGAGATTTACTTAGTCTAGCCTCCGATGTTATTGGTGTTTAATCCATGGGTGGGTTTGAATCGAAGGTTGTGTGGTGTTGAGACAGGTGAACATAACGACATCCATCAAGGTGGGGGTCATCGGCCCATGACCGAACATAAAGGTATTGAAGGCATCTGACCAAAAGTAAGAATGTGATGCAAGGAGAGGTTCATTTTTCTCCATATCGGCTAGGGAGACATTAATACAGTGGTCGATTTCTATCTCATCCCAGACTATTCTCTTGGTGGTCGATACTCTAAGGTACCAATTCCACTGTCCAAGAAGTCTACTAGGCAAAGATCTAAAGTTGTTAGTCCAATCACCGATTGACATGGGCGAGGCTTTGTAGGGGATTTGTTCTATTTTAGAGTTAATAAAATCCATTGGATCCTCGCTATCTATGGGACCAAGATAGAACAAATTTAGATGATTGGCGACTGGGATTAAAATCTGACTCCAAAGGCTCTATAGTAAACAAGAACCCAACAAGAAACATGTGAAGAATGGGACGAATTAAATCTATCTAGATTGTGGAGCAAGGGAGTGAAGAATACTTCAAGGACTGTGGTCATCGACTCCATGACACAAGGAAGAAATGAGTGAAGACTAGTGATCAGTGGAGCTCGTTAAGATTTTGGGGGCTTTGGTGATGATAAGGTGTGAACAAAGAGTGCGAAGGGGCAAGATGCTTTATATGGGTATGAAGACCTAACTAGAATCTGAGTTGATCTCTTTACCCACCATTGTGTTGAAGTTGTCTAGTCTCACCAGGCATGCCAAAGAGCGTGTTGGTTGCCGAATCTCACGGAGGCCGATTGGATCGGACGAAGTCGTGAATGGGCCTATGATGGTCCGATCGAGGAGTACGGCGCCTTGGTTACGCGAAGGCCTAGAAGATCTGCTTAGCTCTAATGTAGGTCCTTAGTCTTCGAGGTTCGAGAGTGTGCTAGTCAATTTGACCCTAGAATTGACAAGGAGATAGAGGATGAGATCCACGATCGAATCAGCCGATACGTCTCACTCTATTGACTGTGTGCTAATAGAAAGGTAGTGCTCAAGCATCGGCTAAAAAGCCGAGGAAGCCATATATGGTAGATGCGTGTAACAAAATAAAAGGACTTATTGGCCAAAGAGCTGATGATGCACCGTATATGACACGCGAAGAAATAGTAGAGCGGGACGTGATCCCCCATAAAGTCACAAGGACTAGCAACTCCCGTAATGGTACAATTAGAACTAGCCTCAATAGTTTGGACTGAACCAAGACAGTATGAGGCCAAGGCTAATGGCACAAAGACGACAGAGACTAAATTAGGCGTAACGACAAAAAAGGAAAGGGCGAGATCATCGACTGCTTATCGGCCGAATGTCCGATACAAGCCTATATCTAACTTTATCAGCTATCTAAGTTAATGGGGAATGATACCCTTTGGATTTTAACGCTAGCCCCGTCAGACACGAACTTGATAGATCGGATCTAACCGAGATAGTATCAGGCCAAATTCGACGTGACCAGATCAATCACTAGCAGATTAATCATTAAATGATACGCAAAGTAGATATAAGGCGCACGTTGATGGTAACTTATCGGCTACTCACTCTGATGAAATGCCACATGAATACCCATTGGGCCAACGGCTCAATCCAACACCACCGATCTTGTAGGTCGATCTTAACCGATGCAACACGATACCGGTGATAGCGAAGGAAGACCTATGTACCGACGAGCCTCACACGAATGTGATGCAGTACAGCTGATCAGACTAAGAGGTCAAACTTGACCAATGTAGCCTTAGACAAAGCAAAACGAACCATGATAATGGCAAAACTTAAATGATTCAGCCCTGTGTCGAGAGACAGAACACCTTGGGAAAAACCCAGACGAGCTAGGGTGGCGAAGCGCTGAGATTGTATTGTATGATCTGTATTTGATGATCCTGATAGGTTCTAGGGGGTCTATATTTATACTCCGGATTTATAAGAGTTTGACGTGGTTATAGACAACCACAGAATAATATTTCCTAAGCATATTAGGAAACTAATCTATAAGAAGTTATAAAACTAACTAAACTTGCCTAGCTTACATAATATATTCTATATAGATAAAGCACACTGTTGTGATTCTCATGACTTCTCCTCAAACTCGATCCCATCTGGATAACCTTATGTCTTCAACTTGATCGAATCCGTCCGATCGGCTTTCTTTACCGTGTCAATCGGCTTCGCTCTATGAGTTGATTGGTCTTCCCCTCCTTGGCTGATCCCATCTACAGGCTGACCAAATTTTGTCATCAATAGAATCACACTGGATCTAGTTGATCATGACTAGGCAACGTATAGCCGACCATGCTAAAGAGAAAGATTTGGCTCAAAATGATTGTCTATCTGCCCAATCCGAGAAGAGGAAACTGGATTAACTAATAGCTACCTCATAGAAAACCCAATCCAAATTGGACCAATTGAAGAAACAAGAAGCCGATTTGATGGCGGAGATCGATAAGGTGTGCAAAAATATTGAAGTAATAGAATCCCACCTTATCGGCCTACCACAATCAATAAAGGATCAGGAGGCTAGAGTGGCAGCAACAGTGCATCAAGTGGCTCATTGGCATAACACTTTGAAAACTATTTGCAGTTCCGATGAAGAAGACATCTACGTAATCAATGAGATCGACAAAATTTGCCTACACGTGATTGAAGCGATCAAAAAATTCCTATAAATTTTCAACGCTGAAACCTTGTGATGTCGCTTCTTCAAAACACTTGGTGTTTGCAATATAACCCTATTGGCTTTGTTGAGTCTTGTTTATTTTGTTCTAAAGGCAATATTAAATGATATCGACTATCTTTAGCTGATATAACAATATCAACTGTTGTCTGGAAGAGTATTAAAAATCAATTGCACTTACCCAATTTAGGCAAGCGATACCAATTGTTATCAGCTATCGTTCGCCAATACAACACTATTGTCTCTTGTCTTGAAGAGAATTAGAAATCAGCTGTACTTAGCCAATTTAGGCATTGACCTAAATGCTAGGATAATACTTCTTTTGATATTTCCCATTGAGCGCTTTTTAAAATTCTTCTCCTTCAAGAATCTCCAGCACATATGCATTATCAGGCGCCCAACATTTGATCCGATAGGGCCCTTCCCACCTAGGCGACCATTTTCTAAACATACTATCCCTAGACCCGATCGGCAAAATCAATTTCCAAACGAGATCTCTCTCAAAAAATGATTTAGTCATCACCTTTTTGTTGTAATGCCTAGATACCCTAACTTTATTTTCCTTAATCCTTTCAAGCACTCTTAGCTGATTCTGAGGCAAATCATCAAGCTTATCGACCATTAAGTAGTAATAATCATCAGCTATCAGTTGATCCTGTAGAGATATCCTCCTAAACCGATGTTAATTTCCTATGGCAAAACCGCTTCATGCCCATATACCAACCGACATGATAGTACTCAAGTAGATAGATGGCATGTCATCCAATAGGACCATAATGAATCAACTCATGTGGCATGCCACCTCTATGGCTATTTGTTAATCTTACGCTTGATCAACTTGATTAAGCTCTTGTTGGAATCTGTAGCTTATATATTGGCTTGAGCATAATATGGTGATGAATTTAGCAATTTAATCCCCGTACTGGCATCAATCGATTGAAACTCATTGGACATGAAAATAGATCCAGTAGTTATTGTTTGTGGAATCCCAATCGAATAGATAATATATTCTTTGACAAATTCATTCGTGTCCTTAGATATAACTTTCTTCAAAAGGATAGCTTCTACTCACTTTATAATATAATCTGTTGTTGCCAATATGAACTTATGTTCTTTACTTGATGAAGGATAATTTTGGCCGATCATGTCGATTCCACAAACTCTAAACAGTCATGGCTTGATGATTGGATTCATAGCCAATGCTGATGCTCGCTATACATTTCCAAACTTTTGACAATCTTGGCATCTCTTATAGTACTCGAAGCAATCTTCTAGTATTGTCAGCTAAAAATATCTCGCTCTTCTTAGTAGCTATTTCATCTTGTGAGAT
The DNA here is from genome assembly GCA_030770085.1 of Oryza coarctata. Lineage (NCBI taxonomy): Eukaryota > Viridiplantae > Streptophyta > Magnoliopsida > Poales > Poaceae > Oryza > Oryza coarctata. The sequence continues at coordinate 8,089,123 of CM061476.1, read as the reverse complement.
GATTGATAAGCGCCACAAACGCCTTCATGTACTTTGCACATAATCATTGTAGCTTCTTCTAAACTGAGGCATTTTAATAGAAATCCATCAATGGTCCGATAATATAATTATTCATCAAGCAACACGAACTTGTTAGATTTATACCAATGTTTCCTGGAAGCCAATTATGACGGATTTTGCAAATATTAGACAATCTCCCATCTCTAATCATTGGCTTCAATACGATTATCGATATCGGCTATTTCAACTTCCATCTTTTTATCCAGCCGATATCTCGAAATAATCTAAGCAAGAACATTGGCTTCTAAATTCTGCTCCCTAATCAATATTTATTTGCCCTCTCTAGTACTTTGATCGGCTATATGGCCTTCAACACTCTTGGATTTAACCACCACATCATCTATATATATCTCCACCAGTAGGCAAATGAGATCATGAAATATATAATTTATTGCTCTCTGATAAGTCGCACCAGCACTTTTTAATCCAAATGTCATGGCTACCCACTCGTATATGCCGATAGCTCTAGGACATCAGAATACAATCTTGGGTATATCTTCTTCTGCAATGAAAATTTGATTATATCCTATATTACCATCATGAAGCTAATGATCTTATGACCTAATGCCACATCAATTAACAGACCTGCCATCGGCATCGAATACTCATCTTTAGGGGTGGTTTTGTAATCCCAAAAGTCGATACATATTCTCAACTTAGTATTTTTCATTTCCACTGAGACGATGTTGAATATCCACTCAGCATATCAACTTGGTCTAATAAAATTTGTATCATATAATCTCGCGATATCTACCTTGATTGCATCATGTAACTCTGCTCTAAATCTTCTTAGAGGCCACTTGAATGGCCGATATCCTAGTTTGATAGGAAGCCGATATTCAACAATCGATCGACTTAGACCCTCCATTTCATGGTAATCCTAGGAAAAACATTCTCGATACTCCTTTAATAATTTAATTAAGTCTTCTCAAAATTTGATACATAATTTTTTACTTATATATGTCAGGCTTGGCCTATCTCCTAGACCTATATCAACTTCTTCTAAGTCATTGACCGACGTGAATCCTTGCCCTAACTTCCCTTCAAAGACTGCAATGGTGCCTATCAGAGCAATAATTTTGAGCTGATTTGTTGGATTGGCTGTATCCCTTGGCTAGAGACCTCAAGGAAATCACTTTCCATACTTTCCTAAACAAGCAATCAACTCAATTGGCTTCCTAGATTGGCAGATCGGTCACTGTAATGTTGGTTGATTGATCGGCTAGAATTATCTCAATCTGATCACCTTGCTACTGTATGAGAATTCGATGCATCATGGATGGAACACTGCAGTTGACATGAATCCAGTCCTCACCAAGGAGTAGATTATATGATCATTTACCATCAATAATGAAGAACATGGTAGGCAATGTCTTGCTTCCCACTATTCACTACACGTTTAACATGCCCTTCATTTCTAATGGATTTCTGCCGAAGTCTTTTAACACCAAATTTGTCTTTATGAGATCTTCGACAGTCTTTCCTAGCTTGCGATAAGTTGCATAAGCATTGGATTGACGGCTGCACCCCCATCAATTAGCATCTTTGTGATCAACTTCCCATCTACATACCCCTTGATATATGATGGATTCAAGTGTCGATGCTTGGACTCTTTAGGCTTATCAAATATAGCTTGATCAGGTTACAATGTTAATTGAGCAAAAACTTCTTCCCTATCTTCCTCATTAGATGAAAATGCTCTATACTCCTAAGGCAAGAAGAACACCATGTTTGTGGGAGCCGATATGTCAACTCTATCATTATTTAAGCTTGACATGACATACTCATTTAGTCCTTTGACCACAATCGACTTCCTCATGGTCTCGTCGTTGCTTCTTCTATTGCTCCCTAAGCCATAACCATTGTGTCCTTCTCTTCTAATATCTCATGAAGATTCCAGTTTGACACCACTAAGGGTTTGTATTCCACTATTCTTCATACAACTCCTTATCACCAGCTACTTTTTCATTGCAGTCTTCATTGATCAGTCCCAATCGGCATACCGATGCTTGCTTTGCAAGCGACCAATCTTGTGAAAACCTCACCTGCTCAATATGTTGCAACCTTGGATTGTTGCACTCAGGACAATCTTCAATTGATGATAATCTCATATCCTAATCCTAGCAAAACAAAATGAATAGACAACCCTAATGTGGATTATATTTCTATTTGTGCGACAAGGCTGACCAATCTTCATCTTTATGCTTGGAATATATCTCTACTAGGTCTGATGAAGTGACTTTTGATTTACCCTGATGCCTTCCTTCATCGGCCCAAACACCATGTTCATAGAAAATGGATGACTGTCAATCTTCATTGGCTTCTTGTCTTCAAACTTAATCCTTCCTTGTTAATAGCCAATTGTAACTATTACCAAAAAACTTTGCACTCATTGGTATGATGTGAAACTGAATTGTACCATTTGAATATGCTTCTCTTGAAGTAAGAGATCAAAGATCTTATCAGCTTTATTGATGTCAAAATCTTATTGCTCCTCTTTGCCGATACTCTTCACACACAGGCATGATACTGACTTCCTGTTTCTAGTCCACTTCGCTAAACTAACTTCAACATCAGATTTCACATTGTTTGAGTTTGATGAGTTTGCACTTGAGCAACCCTCCGATGGAATTTTTCCTTCTTGACTTCATAGAATTGGTTTTCGTGAGCTAATACCATCTGTAGCAGATATGCTAGACTCTCAAACTCTTACAATGAAAAGTGTTATTTGATTGGAGCCAACAAACCTTGGAAGACTAACTGAGCTAGTAGTCCATCACTCAAGATCACACTATAACATCAGTTTCTCATGTCCCAAAACCATTAGATGTATACTAGGACTGATTCATCAGGCCTCTGTCTAATCGATGTTAAATTTATTAGTCTCATCTTGTGAATTCTAGCAAAGAAGTACTTGTAGAATTGCTTATCTAGATTAGCCCATCCCTAAATTGAATTCAGTGGTAACGAAGAAAACCATGTGAATTCTAATCTAGATAAGGAAAACGGGAAAAACCTAACTCTCACTACTTCCTTAGCTCATGCTTCTCTACATTGTGCTAAAAATCGGTTGATGTACTCCACCATAGATGCATTGTCCTGCTATGAGAACTTGGAGAAATCTGGTATTCTATATTAGTGCTATAGCAGAACTCTATGGAACCACTCCAGATACATGTGTCGATACATAAATGTATACTCCTTTGGCTTTATACAAAATTGCTCCCTTACCACCTCTGCAACTCTTGCTGACCAACCCTACCCTCTTGGTATTTTCCTTTGATATTGCGGAGGCAGAGTTGGTACCCGATTCTGCTTAGAAAACTCTCCATAATAATTGTTTGAATCAAGATTAACACCTAGATAGTCCTGATGATATCCTTCATAATAAGCGATCATGTACCCTGGAAGAACATTATTTCGTTGCCCCCAATCTGACCTTGTGTTGGTGGAAACAAATTCACCAATACATCCCTTCTGGTACCATAAGTCACATGAGATACACCAGACCTTGATTAGGCTTTCAAGCAACAGATCCATCCACCGTCTTCTTGATCAAATTGTGTAATGTGTTCACCAACACTCCCGACTAGTTGATGAGCATGTGGTGAACTACATCATTGATCATCTTTTGCAACGGCTTTGGAGGACTCACTAGTGGTGATTGGCTCGATTCTCCCATCAAAATAGGTTTTGAAAACTGAGATTTTTGTATCAACCCTTATCTAGTCATACCAAAGGATTCCAAATAGAGCTTCTGAAAGTTGGCCATATTCTGCACTACTTGTTATCTCTGCTCCGCATTCAGATCTTCCATCATCACTGGAATCACGTTGTCAGCGTTGAGCTCTTTTGCCACTATCGTGCTAAAATTCTACATACCACTAGGCATGCCAAAAGCGTGTTGGCGTGTGCGAGAGCCGATTGGACCGAGAAAGAGGTGCATCGAGGGGGCGAGCGAGCATGAGCTGATGGAGGTCCAATGTGAAGACGCGCCTAAACACGTGTAGACCTAGGAAATCTGCTTAGCTCAAGTGCATGTCCTTAGCTTTGGGGTTTAAGAGCGTGCTAGTCAATTTGACTCTGCAATTTACAAGGAGATAAAGGAGGATGAGATATGCGAGCCAATCGGCCAATGGGTCAATACAGACTCACGTTATCTGTTGGTTGCCAATAGGATGGTAATGCTCATACATCGACTGACAACCGATGAAGACATAAGAAAAAAAAGCAAGGAATAAAGTAAAGGACTCATCGGCTAAAGAACCAATGACACTCCGAACAGAGTACATGATGAATAGTAAGGGGTGAGACCCGATCTCCTGAAGGTACAAGATCTAGCGACCACCATGACGGTACCATTAGAGCTAGCCTCTATAGATCAGATCAAACCAAGATAGTATAAGGTTGATACTAACGGTATTGAGATGGCGAAGGCTAAATCGGACGTGCCAATGGAAGGGACGAGTGAACCCATCGACTGCTATTTGTCGAAGGTCTAATGCAGGCATATAACCAAACTCATCGGATATATGAGCAAGCTAGAGGTTTGATGCAGGCCAGATCCGACAGGACTACATCGATCGCTAGTAGATTAGTTGTTGAAGATATGTATATGTATTGGTTGAATGGCCGATATGTTAAGAATGAAGCATTGTGTAAGGATACCTCATTGGTTGGATGCTTAGATGAAACGTCATATGAACCTGTCGACCTACGGCTCAATCTACTACTGCAGGTATAGAGGGTCAGACCTAACCGATGTAGCACGAGACCGATAATGGTAGAAGGAATTTGATAAGCCAATAGGCCTCACGCATGCATGATGTGCTATGTTCGATCAGACTAAGAGGTCCGACCTAACCGATATAGCCATAGGCAGAGTGGACACACCAGTAGTGGTGGGACTTACCCTTTCACCAAAGATTGGACCTAATTGACGCAGCTCCATGTCAAGAGCTACTCCCGCTGAAAAAAAACCTAGACAAGATAGGGTGATGATGCGCCAAAGTCATGTATTGATTTGTATGGATATGTTACAAGGTTTCAAGGAGTCTATATTTATACTTTGGGGTTACAAGAGTCTAATATGGTTATAAACAACTTTCAGACATTCTTTCCTAATCAGAAAAGGAATTTTTTTCTAAAAAGTTAATAAAACTAACGAAACATGTATATCTTATAAGATATATTCTATAAAGAGACAAGCACCCTCTTGTGGTTTTCATGGCTCCTCCTTAGACTCAGTCCCATCTAGATAATCTTCCATCTTCATTCGTCTGATCGGCTTTTTCCCTATATCAATCGGCTTACTTCCATAAGCCAATCGACTCCCTATCTATTGACTGATCCTATTTGTGGGCCTACAAAATTTCAGTGTTAACTCATATTTGGTGCAAATTTGTCGCACTGCTATTAGGCATAACAACACAAACTATCTAGTTGGATGTGGTCTCAAATAAAATCCAAATAAATGTAGTAACCATCTAATCTTATTGTTGACCTGGCATATGGAAATACTAAACACAATGTAAAACCAAAATGCCAAACTCAGAACATAGGCGATATTTGAAAGAACAGTCACACCAATCCTCCTTCGAGGTATGCTCGTCAACCATGCAAAGGTGGCGATTAGAACTGCATATCCTAGAGGACTCAATCTACAATTGGACTATTTCCCAATTATCTCACTTTCATGTTCAACTTTGACATCCAACATAAACATAGGGAAAATACATATAATTAACATAGTGACTTAGATACAACAAGATGATATATATGCCGACCAGCCAAATAGTTAGTTCAGCAATAAGCATGTCTTCCCAACCATACAAGCAAATTGACTAGCGATAGGGCCTAGTTAGAACTATCCTAAAATCTATCTAATCCTTCACTTTCATCAATGTATAAACCATAAAAATATACTACAAGCATGAGTCGATATATTAACAAGTTGATGTACTACATGCAAGGTTATAGCAAAGGAAGGCTATTTATAGCTTCATTTTGCATAAAGTCAATTTTAGTTCACAAGCATTTGCAACGGTATTTAATAAATCATTTTTAACATGTATATAAATTAAATCATACTATCCATCATCATTATATCATAATAATACTTTTGTTGTCCTCCATGACAACAAGTCACCATAAGAATCATCATAAGCATCATAAGTACAATATTTCACCATTTCCACATCTCATTTTCATAAGATCATTTAGAAAGTAGTAAAACTATACTCATGATACTTCACTACGCTGCTCATGATAGCGAGCAAGGCTAATCAGTTAGTTTAGACTCCATAGAATTTGTATAACTTTACCCACATAATGTGATTTCTCTAGTTTGTTCAGTATTCGTTGATACCACCGCGCTCTATACATTGAATGTAGTTTTGAGATCACAACATAGCATTTACATTTTACTCAATGCCTAGCCTTACACAAACGATAATAAGTGTTAATCCACCCTAGCCGTTAGGTCGGCACATGCCTTAAACCTAACACTAGGTGGTAAACAACTATTTTCCCATGAGGTGCTGTACTGTTGCTAAGAGTAGTATGAATTAATCATAGACATCAATCAACTTAATACACCATCCCATATTAGCACATGTGGTTGCATTGTAAATAAATAAATATAAGTTAATGACGTTAAGTTCGGTAATAAATCGACTAAGACTATCACCATATGCACACCACTTGTCGCCCTTGGCACCATTTTAATTCATAAATAGCTGGTGGAAAACCCTTTTGTCCAAAAGTAACATAATACCCAAATTAACATTTATGCATTTATAAAACGATCATAATGAGCATTTGCATATTTCTAAACACGGCTAATTATATGCCATCTATATAAGCATAAATATACCCAAAAATAGTGCAAGCAAATTACTCTAACCAAATCAACCAAATCTAAGGCTACAAACAATAAGAAATTCAAATTTTCAAGGTGGAATATGAAACAATTTGTTCATACCTACCATATACCACAATTCAAATACCAATAATTATAAATACAAATGTATTTTTGTAAACGATACATTTCATTCCCCAAAACATAGGATTCAATATGGTCAAAAATGTGGGGGCACTTGCCTTGATCTTCCTCAATCTGATTAGCAAGAAAATTTACTCCTTCACAATTTCATCCATTTAAGCGTACGAACGAATAAATACCAAATATACAAAAAAAAATTCCAAAGTGCCCTAGCATGCATGATTTCTACATAGTAGGTAGTACTGACTTAAGATAAATTTAGGTGATAGAATTTCTATTTTATCACTTCCAATTGAGATATATGAATTTTAAAAGTTGGATAAACAAAATCCAGTATTTATACACCATACAAATTTTAACATGTGTTTTAAGAGATAGTTTTGTCAAATTCTTATTTACAGCATTAAATAGAACAGAAATATGAATCTAACATAATTTGGTTTAATTCTTTTGAAGCTAAGACTAATTTTAGATGAATTTTAGAATTTCTTATGCATTTTCTATGCAAAATAAAGTATCTACTTATTGAACAAATTTTAGAGGTGTATTCTGTACCAGTTTTACAATTTTTAGTTTACAGGAATAAAGTTCATAAGTTTTTTATTCCAACAAAAAAAATTTGACTACATTTGGAGCTAGGATTAATTTTCTACAAAATTTACAAGGTTGGGTATTTTCAGTTGAACTCATATTACATAAATCAATTTGTCAGATTTTCCAGATTTTAAGTATAAATGGGTCCAGATGTAAGTGTCTGTCTAGTTTTGTACTTAAGTTCCTGAAATAGATTCCGCAGTCCTCACTAAAGCAAAATGTACAAAAGAGTCCCTGGAGTTCTCTAAAATTACAAAGTACATATGTCCCACATGTCATACACAGGGAGGACTTACAAAACATTACCTAAACTTTTGAAGAATAGCACTAACAGGTCCTTAGGGAGGCTGGCGCCAGCCGATGAACTTCACGGCGGCGTTGCTGGCAGCCGGTTGGGTTTCACGCGACGCTTCTAAAAGAAAATACATGCACCGGCATCTTCTGCACCCGCCGGTGGTCGCCTCGTCAATAGAGGTGTTTGGAGTTGGGCGCAGTGGTAGCGCGAGCGGTGGTGGTGTTTGGCCTGCGTGGGCATATGGAGTTAAGGCAGCGGCAACGTGAGCTGAACCCAAGAGCGTGAAGGTAGCAGCTAGGCTCTAGGGTGCTTACCAAAGGTCCCACATAACTCGACGATGTTTGGACGGTGGTAAGGGTGGTGAAAATAGCTCCGTGGTGGCAGGAATGGCGGCTCGACGGCATCGGCTTCCTCCGATCGACGATCTGCTAATGGGAGGTGCTTGGGAGGTCATTGGTGCTGCTAGTAGTGTGCACGTGCAAGGGATTGGACCGCAGCTGGAATCGCTGGTGGAAGCGGCGGCCTACCGTGAGGAAGTCGCCATTGATTTGCGGCGTATAGGACCTCTCCGGCCGTGGTTCTTGCGGCATCTTTGTCCTAAGGTTGATGAAATGTTGGCTGTGAAGTAGCTCGGCTTAAGGTGTCTTGACATGAAGGGAACGACGGGACGATGTGTGGCGGCGCTTCGGGGCCAAGGATGAAGACGACGGCAACGTTGCGACTCCGACCTGCAACGAATGGTATGGGAATGCACAGAGGGGTTAGGCATTGATTGTAGATCGTGTTCCCAAGCTCGACTTGTGGTGAAGCTCACTAGAGCGAAGACGGCGGCTATTGAGCACTCGCCGATGCCGAGGAAGATGCCTCTGTTCCTGGAGATCCCGAGGGAGTTTTACTCGGTTTCTCTATAGAAGACTGAGGGTTAGACGGAGCGATGTGTGGCACAGTGAGAGATTCAATGGTTGGGTTGAGCTGGCAGTGGACAGGTGTGGTGTCATCTTGTGGCATTGACACGTTTGTGGCTACATGGCTGTGTTCTAGAGAGTGGGAGTGAGCTGGGGGTTGTTCTAGAGGATGATAAGTGGGTCCCACAGCTCCTAGGGCCTACTGGCAGTGAAACAATGGGTGAAACACTCTAGAAGCTGTCTTGCACTCACGATTTCTCCTAGCAAAATCGTGTTTTAATTTGGGCCCAATTAACTGGAGGTATGCAAGGATTTGATCTCTCATTGTGCCAAGTCCCAATGTTGGAAGCCTTTTGGTTTTACAGTGGTAATTTGGTGAAGTAGGACAGTCAATACTGTTCACTTCGGTTAAAAGTTATTTAAGCGTGTTGCACTCATCATTTCATGTGTCTACCTTAAGAATTAAATTAGGGTGAAATTGGTTGGTAGAAATCAACTTGTTATACACCCTGATCAAAAGGCATGGCAACGTGAGCTACGGTGGAATTATGGTGAAGGTCCAAGCAATCTATTATTTCAGTTTTCTAGATTTTTGTTGATTTGAGTGATCTAGTTGAGGCAACAAATGATGTGATACAATTATACCAAATTTACAGTAGACTAATTTGGTTGTGTCGTAGTTTTGAGAGTTTTCTCATGATTTTATCTTAAACCAATTGTTTTTGGAATTTTTCTTAAGTCTTCGAAATGTATCAGCAACCTATTATGAAGATGCATTTAATAGCCAAAAACAATACAAATAAATTATGCACACCAAAAAATTATGTTTTATTCATTTGCATCTTTAATTGCATGAATTTAATTATATAACTTTGGCATGCTACATTTTTATTTCTTGTAGATCAATTATTTAAATTTCCTACAGCCAATTTCTATTATACAAAAGTATTCGTCCTAAGCAAGACAATCTCAAGGACACCACAAGGTGGTGATACCAGGCATACAAGACCAAGCATACATTATTCCTCACATCTTTTTTGTAATTTGTAAGGTTTGCTTCCGTTTCATTGTAATGAAAGTAAATTTAGAGAGGACATAAATGCTTTACTTTGAGACTAAATGAATTTATGTGAATTACCAACTTGACTCATGTGACTAGAAGGTATTATTTAAGGATCATGAAGCCATGGCATGTTTGGATAAGTTTTCATGTTTTTACCATTGGTGGTTTAGAGACACGAGGTTGAAAGAAAAATCTAGTTATGGTTTCTATCTTGAAAATTTATTTGTCGATAAAGTTGACCATACATGCCATTTTGAGTTGAAAATTATATGTTAAATGTTGTGAAATTATTAGGGTGCCTTGTTGCAGCGTCTAGGTTTAGAGCAACACTACATATTTCCTTTTACTTGCGTAGAATTTAATTGTTGTCCTAAGCTATAGTGGTGTGGTGAAATCTATCGGCCAATGACAACATATCAAAGTATTAAAATCTAGTTTGTGCTTAAGCATGGGACTCTAACCTATGGTTTTGTCAAGCTCATTTTACTTAACCTTTTGATAATTGTTTAGTGTAGAAACTCAGATGTTCTGTTTTGAAGATGTTGAAATTTCATTATCCTTTTTGACCTAGCCCTAGCTAATTTAACTTTTTTTTTCTATGCACTAGGATCACAAGGTATAACCTATGAAGTGCACTTTTAATGTTTGGCATGCTTAAATTTCCAAATTTAAAAAAAATTGGATATGCTACATTCTCTCTAATGGTGTTTTATTTAGTGAACCATAGTTGAAAAAGTGCCCATTCTTGCTCATAGTTCTTCTCTACGAGATGTGTAGCGTACACCATAATCTTCGAATCATTTCTTCAATGTAGTCAAAATAAAGCCAATTCACATCTCTTTTTAATATACTCATTCATGAGAGTAACAGAGTCAATAACAAGAGAATTGAGCTGCTTGATAAATCTCTTCAATAATGAATTGAGTGTCTTTTAGAGGTTTAATTCAATGGTAGCACAGAGCTTCTTGCTCTTCTACAATTTTGACATTGAATGCATATGTCAGAAATATTCTTTATTCAACAAACTTCTAGTTTTCAATGCCAATCATTGTCAATTCTATGCACAAATTTCCAATGCCAATCATTGTCAATTCTCTGAGATACACACAAATTACTTATATGTAAAATGCACTAATGTTGCAAAATAATGGTACACCAAAGTCCCACAAAGTTTCCAATATTTTCTATGCAATTCTATAATTTACTGCTAAAATACTAATAATTAAATGCATACAGGCAATTAAAATCATAAATACAGTAAATAAATACATAGAAATAGAAATAATAATAGCATAATTCATTGTTACCCGGATAAAGAAACAGATGCGAAATTCTAGTCTAGGATCCTTTCATGCAAGGAAATGCATTTTTCAGTAAATTTTGCAAATCTATGCGGAGGGGTATATTCATATTTTCCGAATGTTATGGGAATATAAATGAATATTTTCAATGCATGAACTCTTGTACTTAATTTCACGAAAAAATAGAGGCTTTTTGAAAAAACAGAAGATTCTTTTTTTTTCCTTTATTCTTCTTCCTTTCATCTTTCTTCCCCTCCGACGGCGACCCGGGTGCGGCAGTCCCAGCGGCCTTGGCCCGGGCCTCGGCGACCCCGGAGGGGGCACGGCGGTGGCGGCGGTGCGGCGCGATCGCAAGGACCGGGCGCGGCTTGGAGCGGCGGCGTGAAACCGGTGGCGGCGCCGACGCGGCGCAGTCGTCGCTGCATGATTTGTTTCCTTTTTTTTCTTTTTTCCCCTTTCCTTCCTTGGTTCGGCCAACACACGGCGGCTTGCGCAGCGCTGTCAACGCGTGGCCAGCGCAGTGTGGCGATGCGGCAGGCATGCGGCCGGAGCGGCGCAGCGGGGTAGTGTGTTGCGAGCGAGGAGGGTGGGTGGCGCAGGCACGGCGGCCGGCGCTGCCTTGTTTTTTTTCTTTTTTCCTCTGTGCTCGGCTAGCAAGGTGTGGCAGGCCATCGTGGTACAAGGAAAACCACCAAAACGGTAAGATGAACTTATTTTTGCAATTTCTCCGAGGAGATGCAAGCCCTCTGCTACGTAAATAGTTGAAAGGGTTTCATACCGAAAACAAAAGAGACGCCTAGATTTGAGGGTGCCACTTCTTTCTTCTCATTAATTCATTCTCTCTACTGTACAGTAGCGAGTCTCCTGTATAGCCATAAGTTCCTTTCAGTGGGTCATTAGTGGGTAACAAGGCCTTCATGCACCGCCGGTTTCCCAACAGAATTAAGCCAATGAACGAAGAGACAAACATCGTGCTTATCAGTTACACGATTGCACGACTTCCGTATTGAATGCTCTCTCCACGATCCACAATAACCGCACTCTCGCATATTGAAGTGGAACACAGCCCAGATCCACTTGTGGGCGGTGAGGGTCACAGCACGTGCTGCATGCCCTAAACACATGAGTATGGGATTTGATCATACGGCATAAAAGTACTTATGACGTGCATTAACCTCGAGCAAGCTTTATGCAAGTTAATGTTCATTATCTAAAAAAGTTAATACAAGTATTGGGTTGTAACTATATACTCTCCAAAATATAAGGTATATTTTATTATATTAAGATAAGGCTATAATCAACATCACCCTGAAGGTATATTCTCTTTTCTATGTCCTTTCAGTGGTTGACCTTCCTTCTTCCCCTGTGCCTATTGTTCCTTCCATCGACATAGTTGCTTTAGCTTCATCGCCACTCTTAGATGATGTCATGTTCCTTGCCGTTGACTAGGCTTCTATACCGCCTTCACTACCTAAATTCCTTTTTGTGCTTGATGTTAAAGGAGGAGAGCTTAAAGATAGAGGCTTAGTAGGTGTTTGGTAGTCTTTTTGGGTTAGATGGATTAGGAGGATGGATATAGCTTGAGGGGAGCACTATATTTTGGTTAATGCTTTGTTTTATCGCATTTCCTCTATCATGTCTTGCACTTTAATATTATGCTCTATGACTTTGTGACATATGAGCTGTGTTGGATGTATGGACCTATGGATGTTGCTTTTATGAAATACGATGAAATGCAACATATGTTTTATGCCTCAAAGCTCTTTTGAATTAATCTCATGTTGTGTAACTCCTCAATTCCTTTTTTTATATCTATGGTCGTATTGTCATTAATCACCAAAAAGTGAGAGACTAGAAGTATCTAGGCCTCCATGTGATGTGGTTTTGGTGATTAATACAATGTAATCATCGAAATAATCTTTTATGTAAGTTTAAAAGAAAAAGGATTATGATTCTAATGATTCAAATGGTTGTATATGCTGGATGATCCTTCAAACATGCTACAGTCAAGAATCGGTCGTGTGACGACTTTGAATCAAAGGAAACATTGGTACATTAAGACACATTCAAGGAGTTGGATGAATGCGATAGTTTTAGGGTTCTTTTGTGCTTAAAAAGATCACACTATAAAGATGTCAGTTTGTTTAGTAGTTTGAGGATGTAAGTGCTAAAGTATAGGTATTGTGCACACTATGTCTCTATTCTCTCTAAGTCATGTGCTAAATGCCTAAAAAGTTTTGAGCAAAAATCTTGTTGAAAATATCATTTAGTTACTCCAAAACCGGTGTGGGTCGGACAGTCCAAGTAATGCTAAACAAATCTGACCTAGCATTTCTCTGGCAGGCTAAAATGGCAAGATAAAACAATCTGAGGTCATGCCAAACTATCTGAGTAAACCTTGATCACTCAAACATGTGTTGATCATGTGTGGATCAAGTGATAACCGAATAATCCGGAAGTGATCAGATTGTCCAATTAGTTTATTCATTATGGTCATGTGTTGTTCAGATTTAGAAAACGAATTAGCTGGACAATCCTATATTATCGTTGGACAATCCGATCTAACTATTATCAGGTTGAGCCAGACAATCCAAAGCGGTGTAAAACAATCTAGCTTACATTTTATCTGTAGGAGATCAGATAAAGAATAACTATGGGTTTGTCTGGCATCGGTGCCATACAATATGCAATGGGCAATCCAGTGTGAGTTGGATTGTCTGACTTATTGTAGCCCAATGGTTATCTAGTTAATGACCATTATAAAGTTGTAAAGAGCTAGATAGTCCAATACGGTATAGGATTATCTAGCCTATATAACTTTGAGTTGTTTTGCATAATGGTTACAAAAGGTTAGTTGGCTCAGTTGGGGCTATAAATATCCAAACTCTTGGACCCCGGTGTCTTTTGGAACCATTCTAACTAGTACAACCTTCTTTTCGAACCATTCTAACTAGTGTAATCTTGTGCGAGTTCAAAAGCCTAGTTGTGCCAGTTTGCTTCTTCCATTCTTAAGCTTAGTGCTTGTTATTGAGTCTCTAGTAGAGAAATATGTACCCACCAAGGGTTTTATGCTTAGTGTTCAGTCCCTTATCGGCCGATGAATGAAACCTTCGGTCCCACCGGGCGTGCCAAGAAGCGTGCTGCTGCCAAAAAATCCCGCGACCGGGGAGGGACGGCGGCTCGGCCACGCGAAGGCCTAGAAGGTCTGCTTATCTCCAGTGAAGGTCCTTAAGAATCAAGGTTCGCGGGCATGCCAGTTAATTTGACTCTAAAATTGACAAGGAAATGAGACGAGTGGGTCCGATACAGACGCTCGCTATCAGCTGGCTGCCGATAGGTTCGGGATGCTGTCCGATCGGCTGGGGAGCCGATGTGGACAGGTGTCGATGAGGGGTCGACCGCATAGCCGATGGAGGAACCAGGGTGTGCTCAGAGGATATTGAGGCGCACGGGATCCCTCCGGACAGCCGAACAGTGATTCATCGGCTAGAAAAACCGATGAGTGCGCATGCGGCCTAGGCAATGATTAGCGTAAGAAGGCACGGGCTGCAAAGCCGATGCCACTCCGTTTATGACTGCACGAGACCTGTCACCCACCGTGGCAGCACCATCAACACCGAACCTCGGAGATTAGACCTAACTGAGACAGTACGAGGCCGGGGCCAACAGCGATGATATAGAGGACGCCGGATCGGCTATACCATAGCAAGGATAAGAACGAACCCATTGGCTAGCTGAGCCGATGAGGGGACGCCTCTCTGAAGGCGGGTGCGTATCGGCTAAGGGACCGATATGTTTGGCGTTACGCGTTATGGGACACCTCTAAAGGCTAATGCGTGTCGGCCAAGGGGCCAATGCGCTGGGCGTGAAGCTCAGAACATGGATAACTCATCGGCTAGCACTCCGATGATACGCCGTGTAGAAGCCTATAGGCCTGAAGCTCGATTTACCGTCGGCAGTCCCATAGGTCGGACCTAACCGATGTAGCACGAAACTGATGATGGTAGAGGGAGCTTAATGGGCCGATAGGTCTAGCACGGATGTGATGCGATACATCCGATCGGCCTAAGAGGTCGGACCTAACCGATGCAGCCTCAGAGAGAGAAGGACATATCGGAATGGTGGCGGGACTTACCCCTTTGCCGGAGATCGGACTTACCCCTTTGCCGGAGAGCCAGAACCCGCCAGTAAATATCTAGATGAACAAGGGTGACGATGCGCCGAATTTGTATATGATCGAGATATATCTTACATGTTTCCAGGGGGTCTATATTTATACCCTGGATTTACAGACAGAGTCCGACGCGTCTACGACCATCGGGCATTATTTCCTAATAAGAACAAAGGAAAATATTCCTAAAGAAGTTAACTAACCAGCTAAACCTCCCTAATTGAGTAAGGTTATAATTTACAAAAATACACACCCTGCCGTGGAGTCCACGGCTCTTTCGCAAACCCGGTTTCATCTGAATAATCTTCTAATTTATAACCGAGTCTTCCTTTGCTGCAACCTGATCGGCTTCTCCACTGTAGCTATTGGACCTTCTTTTAGTCAAGCCGATCCTTCTCCTTACTTCCCTCGGGCTTCTCGAACCTGATCCCGATTAGACAATCCCCTGTCTTCAAGCCGATCCAATTTTCTACTAATCTGATCGGCTTTTCTACAGTTCTCCATCGGTTTTGTCTCAGTATCTCCATCGGCCGATGACTGCATTAAACCCTTCATCAGACTTCTCAGCCGATTGGCTTTAGCCTCATCGGATCCCCTAGCCGATCGGCTTTAGCGCCATCGGATGCTCCAGATTTTGGCGTTAACACAATGGTAAGGTTTTGACAGTTCATTGCATTATCTTGAGCCTTTGTAAGAACTCTCACACCCTTGAGCACTTAAATTATCTAGTAAGATGTTGAAAAGTAAGTTGAGCCAACCCAAGTGAATTGCTTCATTGTTAGAGCTAGTATGGCATTTGATCATTCTCAGCAAGTATCTTAGATTTGTTACTCTTATAGGTTACCACCTCCTGGATGGCTTGGAGGAGTTTACCCGGTGACCTCTCTAAAGGAGTTTATGGAGAAAGCTGGGTGGTTGATTGTAAGTGGCTCGGTGTTTGTTGCTTCCCAGAGTAGGGAAAGAACAACTCCTAATGATCAAGGCTTGTGTAGACTGCTTCGAGAAGGCTCCCATGTTGCCCATCTTTTGATGAGGAGATTCGGAGACTTGATGGTTTGAGCAGTGAAGTTGGGCTCGTCTCAATGAGAATTAGAAAACTAATAAGTTTTTTGAACCTTGGATGAAAAATCATTTATCTCTTGTCTTATTTACTTTATTGCATTTACTTTAAGCAAGTTTTACATACTAGAGATTATTTATGCTAATATCAACTAGCTTTGTTGTGCACATAGTTGAGACTAGTTGATTTATGCCTTAAATTGTGTAAAAATCATTTTTATTCTCTTCCACGTATAAAACCCGGTTTTAGCCAAAAGTTTTTTAACCACCTATTCACCCCATCTAGTTGACCTCCTTAATCCTAGACCATGAAGGTGGCAACAGGCGGTAGGATCATGGATGGAGTCTATGATTGTTGGAGCAGTGGCATCGAGCATGAGTGGAGGCCATAATTGCTGGAGCAATGGCATTGAGCAAGCAACATGCTCCAGCCACTGATAGCTTGATCCAGAAAGGATACTATGGCATGGATGGGTGGGCCTACATTGATGCCAACCGCTCTAGTGAAGCATCCAGGTCTCATTGTTAATTTTTGTAATTAATGATAAGCACTAATTATGAACTAACTACTTTATTTGAGTGTTATAATTTGATTTAGGTCCTCACAATATGTATAAGTCAAGGAGTATGACCACTGATTATAAATGATGATGCAAAGCAAAGAAGTGAAGTTGATAAATCAAGCATTTTATTTTTAACAATCGATGTGTTGGGTGATCGATTTGCTAGGATTTATTTTTAGCTTTGCTGTAATATCAAGGGGTGGAAATCTTGGCAAAGAAGTGATCAAATCCACATTAGTACATTTGCATGGAGTGGCTGGTTGTGCTGTTGCTCTTTGGTGAAGGCTGGTTAGACCACAACCTTCCAGAGGTGTTTGCCCTTGGTGTCGCGCATGCCAGTTGAACCAACCACCCTTACCGATCAGACCGAGTAGTGCAACAGTTCTATTTTGAACTATTAATAGGACCATTGGTCAGATCGGTCACTCCATGGTAGTAGAATCGACAGTGCCTAGGGTTAGAGGATTTTGCCCCCAACAACTAGTTTTGGTGGATGGAGGTACCTATCAGTAGCAAGGGGACTCTCTTGGCACTCTATTCAATTGTCTAGAGCCCTTGCATTCACTTTTACATCTTTTGAGCTTCTTCTCTCTATTTGTGGGTGTTTATGGGTTGTTTTTAGGGGTGGCAATTTCCCCATAGGGGCTAGGGACCAGCTGAGTCCCCATCCCTATGGGGCTGAGGGCAGGGTGAGTTTCTCACTTGTGGGTTACCGAGGACGAGACCTTTCTAGAGACAGGGCAGGTAATAAGGTACACCCATGGGTGACACGAGGGGCCCTAAAGTCACTGAATATACACAACAAATAGGCTAAAAAAGGGCCCAACCTATTAAGAAAATCTTATCCTCATCTCTACCCCTACTCTTAAATTCTAGCCACATGCTACACATACACTATTGCCCACACCTCGTTTGACACCTCGTCTCTTCGAGTCAAGGCTCGACCGGCACTAACGCATAGGGGCCACGATCTCTTCTCCCTCAATCTCAACCTAGCAGCGCTATAGCGATCGACAACTAGTGCTTGCAGCCACAGTCTCCTTTCTTTCCATCCTGATGTAGCGCTGTCGTGATTGATGACTAGTACTCGTAGCCATGATCTCATCTCCCTCCATCCCAATGCAGTGCTAGGCAGGTCTCCTCAAACACAACAAACCGGCCTCCACCTCTTTCCTAATAAAGCAATGCGCCGGAGGCCGGAGGCTAACGGCTGGTGTCGATCCTCTCTTCCTCCACACTAACATGGCAACCAACCAGTGTGTCTCATTGTCTCTTGTTCTCCTCTTCTTCTCGTCTTCACCAATAGGGCCTGGTTAGAGGCAAGGATCCACCAGGGCTAGGGACAGGGGCAACTTTGGCCTCGGATCAATGGTCAGGGTTGAGAGCAAGGGAAGAAGCTAGGGGTTGAGGGTGGGACCGTTCTTGTCCAACCCACCCCTGACTTGCCCCATTGCCAACCCTAGTTGTTTAAGCCAAGCCAAGTGCATTACATCATTGTTGAGCTAGTATGGTACCTTATCATCTCTAAGCTTTGTTTGCCACTTATTGCTCTTGGAGGTTACCATCAACTAGATAGTTTGGAGGAGTTGTGGTCTGGTGATCCCTCCAAGGTAATTGTGGATGAGACCCGATGTTTATTTGAGTGATTTGGAGTTCACTACATCTAGAGTAAAGAAATCGCTACCCGTAGTGATAAAACTTGGGTAGACCACTTTAGGACTAGCTCCCACCTTACCCATCCCTTCATGAAGGGGTTCGAAGGTTTGATGGTTTGAGCGGTAAGTTTAGCTCACCTCAACAATGAGTAGGAAGCCAACAAGCTTTCAAACATCAGTTAAAAAATTTGGTTGTCTCTTGTCCCTTTATTTATTACTAGAGATAACTTGATCTCACATCACCTTAGTCTTGCAAACACAATTTAGCTTGTTAGTGTATGCTACTAAACTAAGCCTAAGCAACTTATGATAGTTTGATTATATGTTATTTAATTTAAAAATGCCTATTCACCCTTTCTAGATGACATCTCGATCCTACATCCACTCAACCGGTGATAGGCAGCGACAAGGATGATGGGTGATGGCCAGAGGTAGGGTAGTGTAGCCTCCCTTCCCCTACTAGACCCCTCCCCCGTGCGCCCTCTTTTTGGGCCTCTTTGGCCTTGCCTCTGGCATTCATTGGCCGATTGGGTAGAAATCTTCATTCATTAGTCAATTGGACTGGATTCATCGGCTGGAGAAACCTAAAGACCGTTTATCGGCTGAAGATCCTTCATCGGCTAGTGATATAATTCCATTCATCAACTAGCGGGACTCTACAAGTGCTTGATTAGAAGTCAGATTTTTCTCATCAACTCGGGGGGCATCTTGTTGTCAATATGTCTAAAGAAAAGGTGAATTCCAAGACATATTCATCCGAAGATGAAGCCGATGAGGAGATAACAATTCCAGTTACCATGGAGGATTTGAATGAAGACCAGAGGCGGCATATAGAGCAAAATATGGACAACTTTCAGAAGCTCTGTATGGAATCCTTCAGTATGACTAAACAAGGGCCGATTCGAAAAACACAATTACCAAAATGTGTTTTGATGAAAGAATCAGGCCATTTAGCACCTGTGAATTCTTCCAAGCCGTTGCAAGAAATATTTAACAAATCATTTTATCAAGCATTCAGTAATCCATCAGAAGTATGGATGGATACACTACAGGATCTGATCGAGAAGGCGATACAAGAGTCATCGGCTCAAGAGACTGATTAGGACAATGTGCCTTTGCCGATAGAGACGAAGCTCAAGAGACCGATCAGGATCATGTGCCTTTGCCGATAGAGACGGAGGAAAACAAGGACCTATCGGCAAATACGTATCCACCAATACAAGATCGACTCGGGGGGCAACGGCAAGAGAAACCTCTAGAATTTTTTTGGAGAAATTATTATGGAGAATATCACAAGCAGAATCAGGTATCATATCCACCTCCACATGATCAGGAAGATACTTTAAGAGAGAAGAATTGGTTAACTAGGATTGTGGACACGGTGGAAGAGCAATTTGGTATCAAACCCAAAGATCAAACAGTAATGTATCGGCACCCATATCCAGAATGGTTTAACAGATTTCCACTACCTCGCCGATACACGATATCAGATTTCTCAATATTCTTAGGACGAGACAGCATATCTATGTTGGAACACATCAGCCGATTCTTAATACAGTGTGGAGAAGTATCGGCTGAGGAAGCTCTCAGAGTCCGTTTCTTTCCTTTATCCCTCTTTGGATCGGCCTTCGCATGGTTTTCTTCGTTACCATCGAACTCGATTGAAGGATGGGCCAATCTAGAACAACGGTTCCATGGACATTTCTGTACTGGGATTTAAGAAACAAGACTGTCAGATTTGACATCAGTTAAATAGAGGCCTAATGAGTCAGTTCTAGAATACATCGAACCTTTCCAGGACATCAGAAGCCGATGTTATAGTCTTGTTCTGAGCGATAAACAATTAGCCGATTTGGCCTTATAGGGGTTATCAAGTCGTATCAGGTGGAAATTTTCTGCCCAGGAGTTCAACGGTTTAACACATCTGATGCATGTGGTATCGGCTTACGAGAGACGATTATCAAGAAAAGAGGAGATGCCAACACATCGGAAGTTACCGATTGGGTCTTTGGATGATAAGTCTAAAGAACGGTCACCCGATCGAGAAGACATCTAAATTGGCTGAGCATAGCCGATTTCTCCTTTTCAAGACGGACGGGTTCTCAGAATTGGTATCGACTAGTGATACTGTTTAAATCGGCTGAGGTGTAGCCGATTCCTAATGTACGGAAGCCGACATGATTATATCGGTTATAGATGGCCGATATCGTTTAAAATGTCGTCATCAGAAAATATATATACACAACTTTTGTTGATCAAGCTGATTGAAGTTTACTGTAAAAGTTAATTTTCAAGATGACATCTGGATTTCTCCGAGGCTAAAGTTTTACAAGAATTTCTTAATGGCCTCAATCACACGCAGACGGATTTGATCTATATCATTGATGGCGCGGATGTCATCCTCGTCTGATCCGGGGATAGTTTTTAAGTTCTTGTGCCAGCGAACTGCTAACCGCACTTTGTTTGCTACCTTGGCCTCTTGATTTTGGATCGATTTTGATAGGCCGATGAGATGGGACTCGGTGGAATTGATGTCTTCACGAACCTTGTCGAGTTCCGCCATCAAATCGACTTCTCGTTTCTTCAAGAGACCAAGCTTGGTGTTAGCGTGTTGAAGGTCAGCTGACATTTCATCAAGTTTCTTCTTTTCATCAAGGGCAGTCGGCCGATCGTTGTGAGCCAGGTGGCTTTGCTCAGTGTGATCGGCTATGTGTCGTCTTGATGCAGTTAGCTGGGTTATTTGAAATTCCATGTAAGCAGCAGGCATGAGTGCATCTGACAGTTCCGCAGGCAGGAGGTGTTGAATTTCTGCAAGTCTTTCCTGGATCGACCAGCAATCTTCCACCAGCGAGTCAATCGGAACCTCCAGCCGATGGTTCGATCGCTGTGCTGGCGGCTGAGTCTTCCTCTGCTTCCAGGGATTTACCGATGTCGAAGGAGAACAGATCGGCTAATGACTGCATAACAACATTAGCAAACATGGGATCATAAGTCAAGAAAAATGACATGTATGATGGACGTACCTGAGAGACAGTGGGAGCAGTTCTTGTGTGGGTGTCAGCTTGATGTGGGGCGGTTTGAGTGAATACCGAAACTTCGGAGGATACCATCGGCTTAGCCCCAGTAACAGGGTCCGACGTTTGGACCTCAGGAGCCGATGGTTCAGGCTGCAAAGCGGAGGTGTCACGATAAAACAAAGGCAACACAAAACAGATGCTGACACATACCAACAGAGATGTGGAAGGAGTTAGAATTGCCATAGGGGAAGGGCTTCGCGAAGCCGATACAACGATGATAACATCGGCATCGGATTTCCGTTTCTTAGAAACCGTCCGAGCAGCCGGTTTCTTGCGCTTTGGCCCTGACACTTGTGACACTCGGAGGAGAGCCGATGGAGATGGACCGCTTTGCCTAAGGAGGGATCTGGCCGATGGAGGTTGATAGATAATCGGCCGACCACTTGCGCTGGTCGAAGGTGCATCTTTGTCGCTAGCTTGTGGAATCGCGGGAATCAATACGATGAAGACATGATAGTGAAAGGAGAAGGATTACCTCTTTATCGGATTCCATGTAGTCGGGATTGAGGCGAAAGCAATAATGTTCAGCCGATAGACTATATAAGTGCCTTCCCCATTCTGACCACCATCGAGCGAAGATTTTGGTATTGGATATGCAGGGTTTGAAGGTGGAGATAGTCCCTAAGGACAAGTTCGATGTCATCGAACTAAATAGGTCATACTCCAAGCCGCTTTTCACTTCTCCGTGGGCTCGGAGCTTGCCAATGAAGAACAAGCCGATGGGGAGTTGGCCAAAGCCCAACTGACGAGCACTAACCGAAGGATGGTAGAACTCGTATGATGGATGTTGGGATCAACCCATTGAAAATCCGATCAGCAGAAGACAAGGAGTTATGGAGGATAAAAAGATGCTCTTCGATTCTTCATCGGCTAAGGCATTCATCAGATGAAACTTGGAAGTTATTTCAAAGGACGAGTCATCCTCGTACGCGAACCAGATGGTGACCTCTTTGGTAAAACCGTAGTAGAAACACTTGAACCAACGGTTGAGTCCGAGGGGGACCATTTTGCTTCTAGGAAGAGCCGATGAAGCTTCACCTAGCGAAATGCATCGGCGTCGGCTGGCCTCGTTTTCTTTTGGGTAGTCAGTCAGGAATGTCATGGAAGAGAAGGGGGGCCTAGCAATGACTTTGGAGGTGTAGACGTTCAGCCAAAGTTATAAAAACCACCAGGGTCCGCCGATATGTCTGACTGGATGGCCTGTTGACAGTTTGGTCATAACTTGATGGAGCAGATGATGAGTTGCTCCGAGAAGATAATGCCCTAGGGGAATTTGGCGGTGATTGGTCAGGAGCTTTGCCAGACATTGCATGTTCGTTGTTGGACCGAGAGTCGAACCACCAAAAAAGAATCGTTCTAGCCAAATATTCAAGAATGCTACATGTTCACATCCATCGACTGGGCTGGAGGATTTGTTATGCAAGGAAATGTACTTAGTCCAACCTCCAACATTCTTGAACGGGATCCTTTCTGTTTCAGACTTACCCCTTCGCCGGAGATCGGACTTAACCGATGCAACCCCGCGTGGAGAGCTAGAATCCACCTAGTAAAACCTAGATGAACTAGGGTGGCGATGCGCCGAATTTGTATATGATCGAGAGATATCTTACATGTTTTCAAAGGGTCTATATTTATACCCTAGATTTACAGACAGAGTCGGACGCGTCTACGATCATCGGACATTATTTCCTAGTAAGAACAAACAAAAATATTCCTAAAGAAGTTAACTAACCAGCTAAACCTTCCTAATTAAGTAATGTTACAATTTACAAAAACAAACATCCTGCCGTGGAGTCCATGGCTCTTCCGCAAACCCGGTTTCATCTGAATAATCTTTCAATTTGTAACCGAGTCTTCTTTTGCTGTAACCTGATCGACTTCTCCACTATACCTATCGGACCCTCTTTTAATCAAGTCGATCCTTTTCCTTCCTTCCCTCAGGCTTCTCGAACCTGATCCCGATTGGACAATTCTCTGTGTTCAAGCCGATCCAATCTTCTACTAATCTGATCGGCTTTTCTATAGTTTTCCATCGGCTTTGTCTCAGTATCTCCATTGGCCGATGACTGCATTAAACCCTCCATTGGACCTCGCAGCCGATCGGCTTTAGCACCATCGGATGTTCCAGTCGATCGGCTTTAGCACCATCGGATCGTCTAGATTTTGTCGTTAACAAAAGGGCAATGACAAAAATGAGTTTCTCAGCTCAGATGTGGTCCCTGGGAGGCTCGAGAGAATGGCTCGTGGTGTATTCATAGTAAGAAAAATTGGACTGGACCAGACCTTGAACCGTCATAGCTCGTGGTTCACTAGGCTAGCGGTCTGACATGTTTTGCCGCATAACCAGATCCTATAATTAGCATATATATTCCTTCGTTAACACAACAAGCAACATAACTAAATGCTCACATGGAGGAGCTACCAATGGAGCCACTAGGGTTCTATCCCCACATAAGCATATTTTATTCACCTTTCCTAAATAGCATGAATTGGGTCTTGGGATACTTTGTGCTTTGGGCCTTCGCAGGACCATGTGTTGTGCAGAGTTCATAGAAAACTCTAGTTTCCTTGGAATAACATGAATTGGCCTTGGATACTTAGTGCTTTCGGCCTACATAGGTCCATGTGTTGTGCAAAGTTTGAAAAACCACATGAATTGGGCCTTGGATACTTAGTCCTTTGGGCCTTCACAAGCCCATGTGTTGTGCAGAGTTCATAGAACCACCGGTTCAAAAGTCATCCAGTTCATCGGTTTTTGATAAAAGCCATCCGATTCACACTGGACTACACTAACATAGCAAACCGACCCAAGCTACTAGTACCATTTTTTTTGTCAAACCACCAAACTGCTCTGGTTTTTTTCCTAAGCTTGGTTGGGTAGAGAATCTTGATAGGAACTAGCCTCTCTGCTAAATAGTAAGTCTCCCTAAAAAGCTAAGATGTCAACCATTGAAACTTTCGATCACTTCCGACCAATAGTTGGAAGTTGAAACCATTTTTGAGTATGGTGCGTTATGTCTCTTTCTAGGATGAAGGCAGCACATGGGACCTTTGTATGAGACCTTTCTAGCAACTTTTCCAAGTCTTAGAGAAGCAAAATTGAATTAAATCGGAGCACATATGTTTTCTTGTATCTACATAAGCTTGGAATCAGGCTTGGTCTCGGCTCAAGCTCGATCTAAACTCAAATGGAGTTTAACACGAGCCAGGCTCGAGCAGCTTGCGAACCACAAGCTTTTTTTTTTTTTTGACCCTGTGGAGTGTGTTTTAGCGACGTAGGGATTAGGGCTGAGGCTGAGCCTAGCACGTTACGTTACGACAGCTGACGGGACAGCTGATCGTCTCGTCGTGTCGAGCCTTCCCTTCACCGCTCACCAGTCAGTCTCAGTCGTTCGCTAGCCGCTCGTCGTTCCCCCAAACTCGGGCACACCCCCACCCCAGTCACCCGGCCGCCCCCCACCGGTCGCCACCACCGCCGCCACGCATGGCCCTGGCAGGGACACTCGCCCGCGCCACCGCCGCCACGGGGCCGCTCTTCCTCCGGGCCCGCCGCCTAGCGCCGTGCGCAGCCGCGCCCGCGCCGTCCCGTCGCAAGATCCTCCTCTCCGGTCCCCACACCGCCGACGAGCCCCCTCCTCCGGCGCAGCCGCCGGCGTCCAAGCTGGCGGATGCCCCCGGAACGGGCTCGGCACTGGGTCCCCCGCTGCCGTGGAGGGCTGCGGAGGCGGAAATTGTCCGCGACATCGACCCCGTCGTGCAGCTCATTAAGGATATCCTTCACTCCGACAGGTTGTCCCCTTGCTCGTGTCGTCCTGAGACTATTCTTGCCTTTTATTGTTGGCAACTTGAGGCATGGTGGTAGTATATGACAACCTTTCGATGGATGTTGTTAACTCCCTCACTATGCAGTAATTACTGCTTCACATGGCTAACAAAAATAAAGCATGTGCAAACTGAAGCTCGAAAATGAAATTCCCATCGTAGCTTTTCGGTGATATGGCTTGTTCGAAAATCTACACCCACATCCACTCCCTAACAATCCTTGTCCGTACATGCATATGTTTGTGTTGTTTGCGAGATCTGTTTAAACGACATTTTTTTAACACATTTGCTTACGCATGTGTAAGTGGCTAATCAGTGGCAGAGGACAAACAGAAAATAAGGTTTGGCTCATGGGCAAAATGCTAGCTTAATCAGTGGCATTGTTTTCTTTTATATGTGCAATGTTGGCATTCTTCCATTGCTTAAACCAACTTTTATGAAAGCATCGTAACCAAAATTTTCATCCATCCGATCATTCTTAAAAAGAAAACAATAGAAGCAATAAGCACTATTTAGCTCCAAATTATACTCCAATCAATTATGTTGCTTAAACCAAATTTTCAGTTCGGTGCTAATTGCTAAATAGACAAATAGACTAATTCAAAATCGAGATAATCTACTGTACCACTGACTTTAGCCCAGTTCCATGATTTGCAACTGATTTCGTCCAGTTCCATAATATGCTATTGACTGTTGCTTAACTTTTACAATTTACCATCGCCATCCAATTAGACTTCATTAGTATTGTACAATTTTATTCTAATGACCAAAATACCCATAGGAAGAAAACTTCCGAAATTTGAACAAAGTTTCCAAAATATTAGATTGTAAGTTTTCGACCAAATTTTGGATGTTTACAATCTAATATTTTAGAATCTTTGGCCAAAATTTAGAAGTTTCCATCCTAGGGTATTTCAGTTATTAGAACAAAATTGTATAGTACTAACGGAGGCTAACTGAATGACGATAATAAATCGTAAAAATTAAGTAAAAATCAATGACGTATTATCGAACTGAACAAAGTTAGTGCCAAATCGTGGAACTAGATCAAAGTTAGTGGTT
Source organism: Oryza coarctata (assembly GCA_030770085.1). NCBI lineage: Eukaryota > Viridiplantae > Streptophyta > Magnoliopsida > Poales > Poaceae > Oryza > Oryza coarctata. Next base: position 8,062,493 of record CM061476.1, on the reverse strand, counting down.
CACATAGATTCTCTTAAGAAATTTCCAGTATCAATCTCCTTGAGATAACACTGCCTTTTCCTTTCCCTTTCTATCCATCTTCTAATATCTAAAATAGAAACTCAGATCACAAATTCACAATCATCAAATGAGAGAAGATGAGAGAGAAACCAGAGGCAAAGACCATCGCAGCTGATGGCTGCTGCCAGTGTGCGACCTGCCTGGCCACCAGCCTGCTCCCTAGCACCTGCTTCCCCATGTTGCTGTGCATGTTAGCTAGGTTCAAGTCCAAGCCTCTGCCCCTAGCAAATCGGCAACCAAAAGTAGGCCAACAGCCCATGAGACATGCCCCCACACGCTGCATGATAGCAGATAGTGGCAGCCATTGGCTGGGGATTCGAAGGACAGGGGGGAGGGGGTACTCATGGCCGTGCCGAGGTATGGCTTGCGCCAACCCTCACCCTACCGAGTCCTCTGCCACTGTGGTTAATTGATCTCATGCGATCATGAAAACAAATTTATGTTATGAATATAATTATTGTGTTTGTTTTAGATCTTATAGCATATTTGATCCATAGCAAAGTGTGGTCAATTTAGTAGGTCTTTCTTATCTTAGTAGATAAGCTAGCGAGAGAGTGCAACATGTAGTGCAACATGTAAAGATCTCTTATACCAAGTCTGGGTTTACCCTAATATACAAAAAGTGCAACATTTAGTGGGTCACTGCTGTAGATGGGTCAGCTCCATAGTTCTTAAGGCGACAAGGCAAAGCTAAGTGACCTACTACCGATCAGACACCTAGGTGCTCAAGGCATGATTCAAGGCAACACCTTGGACACATCCTAACTTACACTTACACCCAACATCCTAACTTACAATTACACCCAATTTCAGGACTAAATACATATCTTGTTGCTGTCAATTCTTGAACTCATACACCACCTATTCTTCCCTTGCCAAAGCAACATAGCAGAGCAACAAGAAGCAGAGAGGAACAAGAGTTGCAAACCAGAACGACAAGAACCAAAGCAGAGCAGCAGAGCAATAGAAAGAAGAACAAGAAGCAGAGCAACAAGAAGCAAAGCAGAGAAGAAAGAGGATCGATGGGAAGGGTTGAAGCCTCTAGGATGAATCTGAGAAGGGAGGGTGCCGACAGGGAGAAGGAAGTGCTGGTCCATTCGAGAAGAAGCAAGCAATGGAAGGGAAGCAGCCACTGCTGCTAGGGTTTGAGCCGCCAGGTGCTGCCTGCCCTCTTCTCATTCCTTCTTTCCTCTTTTTTGTGGGCTTTCCTTCTTTCCTTTCTCTAATTGATGCGAGTGGACCACACGGCCCAGACGTTCTCTCTCTCCTGTGACCGTGATTTCCTCCCCATCGCACACCGTGCCCGCACTTTCCTTCTCCATGTGCGCAATTTTTTCCTCACCCTATGTGCGATTTCCTCCTTCACATGCCATCTTTGATCCCTGTGGCCCCACTACCTTGATTTCACACAAGTAGGCGCTTAGAAGGCTAGGCAATGGCGACGCCTTGCTTCTTGCTGGCACTCAGATGCCTAGGCGATGCTTAGGTGACTAGGCGACGCTTTAAAAACCATGGTTAGCTCTTTGTAAAGAATAATATGCGTACATGGTCTGGATCAACATGTGCTATCCGCTATGTCTCTCATCATGTTAAATCTCACAAAGTTCTTATGCAACATGTGGTTGCCCTCTCTCTTTCATCTAAAAGATAAGTGCAATTCTTATTCTTTTTCCACAGAAGATATTGGCCACAGTGCAACTATGTTCTCCAGTCTCCACTGCATTTGGTGGTCTTTTAAAAAGTTGGATTGCACGCTCTTTGGCTTGGTCACTATGATCTTCACTGCGTTCAATAGTTTAATGCCTCATTTTGGCCAGGCTTGTTTCATTTTCAGCAATTGTGTATATTGATGTACCACATTCTGCTTCTGACACCTTCATTGGATGAATAATTTGGTTTCTTATGAAGTCCTGCCATCTTAATAAATACTCAAATTATGCAAGTTCAAGAATGAGGCGATATTACCTGGGTTGGGCCATTACTGTCTACTCCAAAGTTTGCTGTGACAATTATTTCTTTGGTGTAGTAGACCATGAAATGTCGATCATGTTGTTTCCTGGAGCATGCCAAAGTGTCTCTGTTTCACTATGACCTATAAAAAAATGTCAATTTATGAACTGTTTTACTTCATATTTTAAAACAAAGTTGTTTCTGAGCAGGTATGGAGATGGTGAGTGTCTTAGCCCAAAGGATGAAAACATTATCGTTGAGAGGCTTCTTGCTTACCATCCACGTGTAGATGATAAGATTGGTTGTGGACTTGATGCTATAATGGTGAGTCACTATTATGACCTGCTCAATTTTATTCAGGAACTATCTGTCTTGTTAGAAATAAATGAGATACCTAGAGCTTAATGGTAAGTGATAGCAATTTCTATGATTGCCTCATCTCACTTCTCTTTACACCTTAACTGAAACTTCATTGTTTGTATACCAATATCCATTGAGCCACATTTTGTTAATTTTACCTTCAATTGATGGCTAACAACATTAGCTGCACAACCCTGTAGTTTGTACAAACACCATGTAAACTAAGAGTTAACAATAATATGGCATAGACAAGGTGCAGGAAACAACACCGTGAGTCCGAAATAATGAATGTTTAGTTCCATGCCCAAGGTGCTCATCTAATAAGTATCTAATCTACCCCCTATGCTATGGGCCCCTATGAAACCATCTAAATAACCCCCTTAACTATCCAAATCATTTTTACTGTTATATTTAGTCAAAAAAATTAGTTGGTACTGCATGTAGCACTATTTTAGAATATAGCATGTTTCAGAGTACTTTGCATTTTACATGGTATCCCCTGTTAAAAAATTTCACCTGTAAGCAATACTATGATTGTATGGCTTATCTTTTAACATGGATTGAATTTGAAGGTTGATAGGCACCCACAGTTCAGAAAGTCGAGATGCCTATTTGTTGTTCGCACGGATGGTGTTTGGATTGATTTTTCATACCAAAAGTGCCTCCGTGCATACATTCGAGAAAAATACCCATCACACGCAGAAAGATTTATACGAGAACATTTCAAGCGTACCTGAAGGTAATAAAAAAGAATATTGGTATCCTTCAGCAAACAGGGATGTTGTATAAGTTTTGGAATCGCTTATGTAAATATTGAGCCTCAGGGCGTGTTTATTTCTTTCATTGCCTACGTGCATTTTTTATGGTATAAATCTCTAATGCGTGTCTATCAAAATAGAAAGTTTTTAGATCTCTTGAGGGATGCCCGCAAGGCTAAATGTTGGCTAGGAAAAAGAGTCAGAGCCATGTGGTGTGACCGTACGTATCCTCAAAATTTAATCGAGAACAGCGTGATCCTTGCAACGGCTTTTTGGAGGATCGAATTCATGCAAGAAAAAAATTCCTGTGATGGTGCTTGGTGTGATAGCGACCGTCACAATTTGCCCTGCTTGTTTATGCTACAGATTAAGTGATTTTGAATTTTAGAGTTTGATTTTAAGAATACTGTTAGTTTTTTTTCTTGTCTAGGTAATTCCTGTGCTTTTCTACGAGAAATATTACATTTTAAACCTTGAAGTTTCACCAACCAGGACTTTCAAAACCGTTCAGTTCGAGCATGCTGGGCGGTCTTTCAGCGCAGCGCCGGTAACACAATGGGATCATTTGACGACTGTATTAACTAGTAGTACTAGAAAAGTGGCTGTGTGTTGATATGGAACTCTATACTCAATACCATTTTCTAACTCATGCACCACGCAAATCAAAGGACACCAACAGGGTGATATGGAACTCCATATCATTGAATGTAATGAGAAATCATGCAATGACAATCAAACGTATAATGAATTATCTAATTTGTACCAAGTATATATTGAGCCATTTATAAGAAATCACCTAAATTGTCTTGAGAAATATAAAGGGATCATTTATTAAATCTCAAAAGTAAATCAAGTCGAACATTTTATCGAGTTTCATCCAACTCGAATACAATAGTACATCAGAACCGATCAAGGACATGTAAATGCATGCCACACTGTATCTTTTAGGTATAAAATTAATAATTGCCAATAGATGCAACCATTTGACACGGAACTGGGGAACAAAAACACTACCATTTCTGCTGAGAAGCACTATTATTTCCACACGAATATGACTAAACTTAAATTGAGTTTATTCAAAAAGTAGCCACAGAATGTGCCAATTGCAGTGTTTGTCAATAGTCGTAGGTTCTATAAGCATGCTGGATGACTTTCAAGCCCAAGAGCTTATCATGGCATGACACAAAATTTTATTTGGCAGACCTGCATCTGGGCATAAGCAACAAAATAAATTCAGAAATAAGCAATGAGGATGAACCATTGTTAATATTGGATGAGACACGTTACTATGAAATCGATTTTTCACCATGCGGTGCTAGTGCAACTGAAGTTGCTTTGACACTAGCGACTGCACTGAACACTGTCCCTTTCACTTTATAAGGATGGATCTGATTGGTGAACCTTCAGCTCCACGCAGCCGCAGTGGCAGGCAATGCAAGGAGTACATCCCAGGCACGATATTTTCCAGTTTGAGGCCCTCAACAAGAATGATATCCTGAATAAAAACTGACAAATTAGAACAAATTGGATTGTGTGCACACGTATCCCATATGACACAATATCAGCTGCAGGCATAAGAACATCAGGTTGTCTTGGAAAAAACATGATACTCCTAATTGAATTGATACCAGATTATGGGTATTACTACTTTGCAACTTATTTATTGTCATTCCATATATCTAGAGGTGCTCACTTGTATTATATGTACACTGGATGTATTTGCATCTTGCAAGTGTGTGGACAAATTTTACTCCGCCATATGGCCCATATCATTTTGTGTAATATACCATGCTGTGCCAAAAGTTCCACACCTCTTTTTCTGGGAGGGAGTGCCACACCTAAATTAGTCTTCACAGAAAAAAAAATGTCACGACAAATTTCAGGAGTGACTTATTTATACTGCTATCCTTGGATACTTTGATATATCATACCGAATTGTCAATCACCTTCTTCAACTTTACATTGTTCAGTTTAGAAATTAATGCCATCAGGAAATAAGCCTGACAGGTTAATAGCACATAGCCAAGCTAGGACGAATAAAAAAAATAGGTGAGGACAATATATTAATATCAACACTCAACTATGCATATTTCTTCGCTATCTCTATTGAGTCTACACCGCATTCCTATCAAATTTCTATTGGAAGTTGTATATTGTGAGCGACTGAGTATAGGAAATACAAGATAGGCAAGATAAAGTTCAGAACATCAGATAGGCAAGATAAAGTTCAGAACATCAGAACAACATATGCTGAATAACGAAGAGAAGAGAGCAATAAGTATTCTGGAAGTGATTGTGAACTAAACAAAATTACTCCAGAAAACATTCATACCCTGTTTTTGAGAATAATTAAATGTGATGGGATCAAGTCATCAAAAGCTGCAACAGACAAATAGTCTATTCCTGAAAATGACAAGTTACAGAACAATGGCTGTAGGGCACCACGGTCAAAAAAATACCTGTAGAACACTATCGACCAAGTTAAAATAAACAAGAATACAGAAATTTGCACTGATAGTAAATATAAACTGAATGAAGGAACTAAAAATATAAAGAAACGAACACAATCTATGGAAAAGTGTCAAAACAAACCATGTACTTGACTTTAATTACCATATGCTTTTAATATCATTCAATTGCATCACTTGACTTCAATTACCATAAATAGGACCTTAAGTGAAGGGTCATAAGTCAAGAACAACTTTTATTCCTAACTATGTTAGTTTTCTCTGGTTTTTTCAGCACCGATTCACAGAAAAATATATACCTCTATCCCAAAAGACTTTATTTTTATCCATGTCACACATAACAATACAAAATAAAAAAGACTAAAATGCCCTCCACTTTAGTAAACTCCAATACAATTGTCTCTCACTTTTGCAATCTCCAATACATTTGTCCTCCTGCTTAGCCATCTTCAATGCATTTGTCCTACGATGAAAGTCTTGGTGGGACAATGGCTAAAAAAAATGTTATTTTAGGACAGTGGGTGTATTAGGTAGCATGTTGTATATGCTCTAGACACTTTTATTAACCATTAAATATTAAATAAAACTAACCAGGTGCTAACGCCAAAATCTGGACGATCCGATAGAGAATTTGATTCAGTCTATAAACAGGATCGACTGATGGAGATAATGGTCAGCTCGTGAGACAAAGCCGATTGAAACTGTAGAGATTGGATCGGTTTGAAGACAGGGAATTATCCGATCGGGGTCAGATCTGAGAAGCCCGAGGAAAAATAGGAAAAGAATCGGCTTGAGTAAAAAGAGGTCCGATTGCTACAGTGAAGAAGTCGATCGGGTTGTAGCGAAGGAAGACTCGGTTCCAAATTGAAAGATTATTCAGATAAAACCGAGTTTGCGGAAGAGCCGTGGACTCCACGGAAAGATGCTTTATCTTTGTAAATTGTAACCTTATTAGAAATGTTTAGTTAGTTTGTCAACTTCTTTAGAGATATTTTCCTTTGTTCTTGTTAGGAAATAACGTCCGATGATTGTAAACGCGTCCAACTCTGTTTGTAAATCCAAGATATAAATATAGACCCCTGAAAACATGTAACATATCTCTCGATCAAATACAATCTCGGCGCATCGCTACCCTAGTTCATCTAGGTGTTTACCGGCGGGTTCTGGCTCTTGACGTGGGGCTGCATTGGTTAAGTCCGATCTTCGGCGAAGGGGTAAGTCCTGCCACTATCCTGGTATACTTTGTATTGTCTAAGGCTGCATCGTTTAGGTTCGAACTCTTAGTCAGATCAGGTGTACCGCATCACATCCGTGCAAGATCTATCGACCTATCAAACTCCTTCCACCATCGTTGGTCTCGTGCTGCATCGGTTAGGGTCCGACTTACGGGTCTGCCGACGGAGGACTGAGTTTTAGGTCTATATGTCTCTCTACGGCGTCTCATCGGAGTGAGTAGCCGATGAGTTATCCTAAACATAGGTCCCATTGTCGTGCGGCCGATGGGTTTAGGCGTTAGGCCTGTAGGTAGCCGATGGCATCCCTCCTACCTTGTCGTCATGTTCGGTCCGAGCCCCCGTCGTCTTGGTGTCGTTAGCCTCCGGCCTCATACTGTCTCGGTTAGGTCCGATCTATCGAGCCTAGCACTAACGGCGTCGTTACTGCTGTCGCTTGCCCGCATGGCCTCACGGGGGATCGGCTCCCGCTCCGCTTATCAAATGCGGGTAGCGTCATCGGCTCTTTGGTTGATAGATATTTTAGTGCGTTACACGTGTCTATCTCCCATACCTCCATCAGCTTTTCAGCCGATGCGCTAGCATTCTCATCTCTGTCGGCAATCAGCTAATAGGAAGAGTCGGGCAGGTCTTTTGGCCGACCGACGAACACGTCTTATCTTCTTTTCCTTGTTAATTGTAGGGTCAAATTGACTGGCACACTCGTGAACCTCAAGGATTAAGGACCTACACTGGAGCTAAGCAGACCTCCCAGCCCTTCGCATGACCAAGGCGCCGTCCTTCCCCGGTCGCAGGATTTTCGGCGGTGAGCACGCTTTTTGGCACACCCGGTGGGACCGGAAGACCTTTTTCATCCGTTGAAGATCCTTCATCAATTGTGATCTAATGGTGGGTAAAGAAATCAACACAGATAGCGTAATCCCAGTGACGATGAAGGATTTGACTGAAGAGCAGAGATAACAGGTGGAGCAGAACACAGCTAATTTTCAGAAGCTCTGTGCAGCCAGTTTGGGAAGGAGAATCGAGCCGATCGTCGCCCATTAGTCCTCAAAAGCCGTTACAGGAGATGGTTGACGAAGCTATTCACCATGCACTCATTAACCAATCGGGTGTGCTGGTGAATACTTTACATAACTTGATTAAGAAAACTATAGATAGATCTATTATTAAAGAACCTGATCAAGGGCCGATATATTTGCCGATGAGAATAGGACAACCACAAGTTACTTACGGATCCAGAAGGGATGTATCGACAAATATGTTTCCACCAGTACAAGAGCGGATTGGAGGGTAACATGAGGACATGATGCTAGGATATCATTGGACAGCCTATTACGGTGGATATAGGCAAGAATATCCTGGTAATAATTATCAAAGAGTTCATTATGAACCATGTCAAGTACCAACTTCGATTACACAGTACCAGAGAAAGAATCCAAAGGAAGAGGATTGGTCTGCCAGAATTGCAGAAGTTGTTAGGGAGCAATTCGGCATTAGGCCTAAAGAACAAACTTTTATGTATCGGCACCCTTACCCAGAGTGGTTCGACAGAGTTCCGCTACCACACCGATACAAGATTTTAGATTTCTCTAGGTTATCAGGGCAAGATAGCATATCTACAATGAAACATATTAGCTGATTCTTGGCTCAATATGGGGAAACATCGGCTGATGAAGCTCTGAGGGTCCGCTTATTTCCATTGTCTTTATCTGGATCGGCCTTCTCTTGGTTTTTCTCGTTGCCTCCAAACTTAATCAGGGGATGGGCCGATTTGGAGAAACAATTCCATAAATATTTCTTTGCTGTGATTCAAGAGTTGAGGTTGTCAGACTTGACGTTGGTTAGATAGAAGCACGATGAATCAGTTCCGGAGTTCATCCAGCGTTTTTGGGATGTCAGAAGCCGATGTTATAGTCTCATTTTAAGTGATGGACAACTAGCCGACTTAGCTTTCTAAGGGTTGTTGGCTCCGATTAGTGAACATTTCTCTTCACAAGAGTTCGAGAGATTGTCTCACCTACTCTAGAGGGTATCGGCTCATGAAAGTGTTAACACCAAAATCTGGACGATCCGATGGTGCTAAAACCGATCGGCTGAGAGGTTCGATGGAGAGTTTAACGCAGTCATCAGCCGATGGAGATAACGTCCACAAAGCCGATCGGAACTATAGAAAAGCCAATCAGATTAGTAGAAGATTGGATTGGCTTGAAGACAGGGGATTGTCCAATCGGGATCAGGTCCGAGAAGCCCGAGGAAAGGAAGGAAAATGATCGGATTGAGTAAAAGAAGGTCTGATAGCTACAGTGGAGAAGCTGATCAGGTTACAGTAAAGGAAGACTCGGTTATAAATTGGACGATTATTCAGATGAAACCGGGTTTACGGAAGAGCTGTGGACACCACAGTAGGATGTTTGTTTTTGTGAACTGTAACTTTACTTAATTAGGAAGGTTTAGCTGGTTAGTTAACTTCTTTAGGAATATTTTTCTTTGTTCTTACTAGGAAATAATGTCCGATAGTCATAGACACGTCGGACTCTGTCTGTAAATCCAGGGTATAAATATAGACCCCCTGCAAACATGTAAATGATCCCTCGATCAATATACAATCTCGGCGCATCGCCACTCTAGTTCATCTAGGTTTTACTGGCGGGTTCTAGCTCTCGACGCAGGGCTGCATCAGTTAAGTCCAATCTCCGGTGAAGGGGTAAGTCCCGCCACCATCCCAATATGTCCTGCTCTGTCTGAGGCTGCATCGGTTAGGTTCGACCTCTTAGGCCGATCAGACATATCGCATCACATCCATGCTGGACCTATCGGGCCCGTTAAGCTCCCTCTGCCGTCGTCAGTTTCGTGTTGCATCGGTTAGGTCTGATCTACAGGGCTGCCGATGGTAGATCGAGCTTCAGGTCTATAGTCTTCTGCACGGTGTATCATCGAGTGCTAGCTGATGAGTTATCTATGCTCTGAGCTTCACGCCCAGCGCATCGGCCCCTCGGTCGATACACATTAGCCTTCAGAGGTGTCCCTTGATGTGTAACGCCGAGCGTATTGGTCTCCTAGCTGATACGCACCTGCCTTTAGAGAGACGTCCCCTTATTGGCTCAGCTAGCCGATGGGTTTGTTCCTATCCTTGCTACGGCATAGCCGATCCGGCGTCCTCCATATCATCGCAGCTGGCACCGGCCTCGTACTGTCTCGGTTAGGTCCGATCTTCGAGATTCGGTGTTAATGGCACTGTCACGGTGGGCGATGGGTCTCATGCTGTCATATCCGGAGCGGCATCGGCTTTGCAGCCTGTGCCTTCTTATACTATTTTGCCTAGTCCACATGTGCCTTCATCTGTTTTTCCAGCCGATGAATCACTGTTCGGCTATCCGGAGGGATCATGTGCGCCTAGCTATCTCATGAGTACACCCTAGTTCCTCCATCGTCTTTGCGGTCGATCTATCGTCGATACCTGTCCACATCGGCTCCCCAGCCGATCGAAGAGCATCCCGATCCTATCAGCCTGCATTGGAGCTAAGCAGACCTCCCAGGTGATCCGGCGTGTCCGCGCCGCGTCCGCTGCGCCTTGGCGCGAACATCCTCTTTTGGCACGCCCGGTGGGACCGAAGGTTTCATTCATTGGCTGATAAGGACTGTACTTTATTCATCGGCCGATCGGGTAGAAATCTTCATTCTTTAGCCGATTGGACTGGATTCATCGGCTAGAGAAACCTAAAGACCGTTCATTGGCTGAAGATCCTTCATCGGCTGGTGATATAATTTCATTCATCAAGCAGCAGGACTCTACAAGTGCCTGATTAGAAGTCAGATTTTTCTCATCAACCCAGGGGGCGGGGCATCTTGTTGTCAATATGTCTAAAGAAAAGGTGGATTTCAAGACATATTCATCTGAAGATGAAGCTGATGAGAAGATAACAATTCCATTTACCATGGAGGATTTGAATGAAGACCAGAGGTGGCATATAGAGCAAAATATGGACATCTTTTAGAAGCTCTGTTTGGAATCCTTCAGTATGACTAAACAAGGCCGATTCAAAATACACAATTATCAAAATGTGTTTTGATGAAGGAATCAGGTCATTCAGCACCTATGAATTCTTCCAAGCCATTGGATGAAGGAATCAAGAGATGTTCAACAAATCATTTTATCAAGCATTCAGTAATCCATCAGGAGTATGGATGGATACACTACAGGATCTGATCAAGAAGACGATATAAGAGTCATCGGCTCAAGAGACCGATCAGGATCATGTGCCTTTGCCGATAGAGACAGAGGAAAACAAGGACCTATCGGCAAATACGTATCCACCAATACAAGATCGACTCGGGGGGCAACGGCAGGAGGTACCTCTAGAATTCTTTTAGAGAAATCATTATGGAGAATATCACAAGCAGAATCGGGTATCATATCCACCTCCACATGATCAGGATAGTGTTTGTTGCTTCCTAGAGTAGGAAAAGAACAACTCCTAATGATCAAGGCTTGTGTAGACTGCTTTGAGGAGGCTCCCATGTTGCCCATCTTTTGATGAGGAGATTCGGAGGCTTGATGGTTTGAGCAGTAAAGTTGGGCTCGTCTCAATGAGAATTAGAAAACTAATAAGTTTTTTGAGCATTCTTTGGCCGGTTGTGCTGTTGCTCTTTGGTGAAGGCTGGTTAGACCGCAGCCTTCCAGAGGTGTTTGTCCTTGGTGTCGCGCACGCCAGTCGAACCAACCACCCTTACCGATCAGACCAAGTAGTGCAACAGTTCTATTTTGAACTATTAATAGGACCATTGGTCAAATCGGTCACTCCATGGTAGTAGAATCGACAGTGCCTAGGGTTAGAGGATTTTGCCCCCAACAACTAGTTTTGGTGGATGGAGGTACCTATCAGTAGCAAGGGGACTCTTGGCACTCTATTCAATTGTCTAGAGCCCTTGCATTCACTTTTACATCTTTTGAGCTTCTTCTCTCTATTTGTGGGTGTTTATGGGTTGTTTTTAGGGGTGGCAATTTCCCCATAGGGGCTAGGGACCAGCTGAGTCCCCATCCCTATGGGGCTGAGGGCAGGGTGAGTTTCTCACTTGTGGGTTACCGAGGACGAGACCTTAACAGTTTCTAGAGACAGGGTAGGTAATAAGGTACACCCATGGGTGACACGAGGGGCCCTAAAGTCACTGAATATACACAACAAATAGGCTAAAAAAGGGCCCAACCTATTAAGAAAATCTTATCCTCATCTCTACCCCTACTCTTAAATTCTAGCCACATGCTACACATACACTATTGCCCACACCTCGTTTGACACCTCGTCTCTTCGAGTCAAGGCTTGACCGGCACTAACGCATAGGGGCCAGGATCACTTCTCCCTCAATCTCAACCTAGCAGCGCTATAGCGATCGACAACTAGTGCTTGTAGCCACAATCTCCTTTCTTTCCATCCTGATGTAGCGTTGTAGTGATTGATGACTAGTACTCGTAGCCATGATCTCATCTCCCTCCATCCCAATGCAGTGCTAGGCGGGTCTCCTCAAACACAACAAACCGGCCTCCACCTCTTTCCTAATAAAGCAATGCGCCGGAGGCCGGAGGCTAACGGCTAGTGTCGATCCTCTCTTCCTCCACACTGACATGGCAACCAACCAGTGTATCTCATTGTCTCTTGTTCTCCTCTTCTTCTCGTCTTCACCAATAGGGCCTGGTTAGAGGCAAGGATCCACCAGGGCTGGGACAGGGGCAACTTTGGCCTCGGATCAATGGTCGGGGCTGAGAGCAAGGGAAGAAGCTGGGGGTTGAGGGTGGGACCATTCTTGTCCAACCCACCCCCGACTTGCCCCATTGCCAACCCTAGTTGTTTAAGCCAAGCCAAGTGCATTACATCATTGTTGAGCTAGTATGGTACCTTATCATCTCTAAGCTTTGTTTGCCAATTGTTGCTCTTGGAGGTTACCATCAACTAGATAGTTTGGAGGAGTTGTGGTCTGGTGATCCCTCCAAGGTAATTGTGGATGAGACCCGATGTTTATTTGATTGATTTGGAGTTCACTACATCTAGAGTAAAGAAAGAGCTACCCGTAGTGATAAAACTTGGGTAGACCACTTTAGGACTAGCTCCCACCTTACCCATCCCTTACGAAGGGGTTCGAAGGTTTGATGGTTTGAGCCGTAAAGTTTAGCTCACCTCAACAATGACATCAGTTAAAAAATTTGGTTGTCTCTTGTCCCTTTATTTATTACTAGAGATAACTTGATCTCACATCACCTTAGTCTTGCAAACACAATTTAGCTTGTTAGTGTATGCTACTAAACTAAGCCTAAGCAACTTATGATAGTTTGATTATATGTTATTTAATTTAAAAATGCCTATTCACCCTTTCTAGACGACATCTTGATCATACATCCACTCAACCGGTGATAGGCAGTGACAAGGATGATGGGTGATGGCCAGAGGTAGGGTTGTGTAGCCTCCCTTCCCCTACTAGACCCCTCCCCCATGCGCTCTCTTGTTGGGCCTCTTCGGCCTTGCCTCTGGTATTCATTGGCCGATCGGGTAGAAATCTTCATTCATTAGCCAATTAGACTGGATTCATCGGCTGGAGAAACCTAAAGACCGTTTATCGGCTGAAGATCCTTCATCGGCTGGTGATATAATTTTATTCATCAACTAGCGGGACTCTACAAGTGCTTGATTAGAAGTCAGATTTTTCTCATCAACTCGGGGGGCATCTTGTTGTCAATATGTTTAAAGAAAAGGTGGATTCGAAGATATATTCATCTGAAGATGAAGCCGATGAGGAGATAACAATTCCAGTTACCATGGAGGATTTGAATAAAGACCAGAGGCGGCATATAGAGCAAAATATGGACAACTTTCAGAAGCTCTGTTTGGAATCCTTCAGTATGACTAAACAAGGGCCGATTCGAAAAACACAATTACCAAAATGTGTTTTGATGAAAGAATCAGGCCATTCAACACCTGTGAATTCTTCCAAGCCGTTGCAAGAAATATTCAACAAATCATTTTATCAAGCATTCAGTAATCCATCAGGAGTATGGATGGATACACTACAAGATCTGATCGAGAAGGCGATACAAGAGTCATCGGCTCAAGAGACTGATTAGGATCATGTGCCTTTGCCGATAGAGACGGAGCTCAAGAGACTGATCAGGATCATGTGCCTTTGCCGATAGAGACGAAGGAAAACAAGGACCTATCGGCAAATACGTATCCACCAATACAAGATCGACTTGGGGGGCAACGGCAAGAGGAACCTCCAGAATTTTTTGAGAGAAATCATTATGGAGAATATCACAAGCAGAAACATGTATCATATCCACCTCCACATGATCAGGAACAGAGAAGAATTGGTTAACCAGGATTGTGAACACGGTGGAAGAGCAATTTGGTATCAAACCCAAAGATCAAACAATAATGTATCGGCACCCATATCTAAAATGGTTTAACAGAGTTCCACTACCTCGCCGATACACGATACCAGATTTCTCAATATTCTCAGGACAAGACACCATATCTACATTAGAACATATCGGCCGATTCTTAACACAGTGTGGAGAAGCATCGGCTGAGGAAGATCTCAGAGTCCATTTATTTCCATTATCCCTCTCTAAATCGACCTTTGCATGGTTTTCTTCATTACCATCGAACTCGATTGAAGGTTGGGCTGATTTGGAACAAAAGTTCCATGGATATTTTTGTAGTAGAATTCAAGAAACGGGACTGTCAGATTTGACATCGGTTAAACAAAGGCCTAATGAGTCAGTTCTGGAATATATCCAATGTTTTCAAGACATCAGAAGCTGATGTTATGGTCTTGTTCTGAGCGATAAACAATTAGCCAATTTGGCCTTCCTGGGGTTATCAAGTCGCATCAGGTGGAAATTTTTTGCCCAAGAGTTTAACGGTTTAACACATCTGATGCATGTGGTATCGGCTTATGAGGGATGATTATCAAGAAAAGAGGAGATACCAACACATTGGAAGTTACCGATTGGGTCTTGGGATGATAAGTCTAGAGAACGGTCACCCGATCGGAAGACATCTAAATCGGCTGAGCATAGCCGATTTCTCCTTTTCAAGATGGACGAGTTCTCAGAATTGGTATCGGCTAGTGATACTGTTTGCGTAAATCGACTGAGGCGTAGCCGATTCCTAATGTAAGGAAGCCGATATGATTATATCGGTTACAAATGGCCGATATCGTTTAAGACGTCGTCATCAGGAAATATATACAACCTTTGTTGATCAAGCTGATTGAAATCTATTGCAAATGGTTAATGTTCAAGATGACATCTGGATTTTTCTAAGGCTAAAGTTTTACAAGAATTTCTTGATGGCCTCAATCGCGCGTAGACGGATTTGATCTATAGTGTTGATGGCGCGGAAGTCATCCTCATCTAATCTGGGGATAGTTCTCAGGTTCCTGTGCCGGCGAACTGTGAGCCGCACTTTGTCTGCAACCTTGGCCTCTTGGTCTTGGATTGATTTTGGTTGGCCGATGAGGTGAAACTCGGTGGAGTTGATGTCTTTACGAACCTTATCGAGTTCCGCCATCAAATCGGCTTCTCGTTTCTTCAAGAGGCCAAGCTTGATGTTGATGTGTTGAAGGTCAGCTGACATTTCATCAAGCTTCTTCTTTTCATCTTGGGCAGTCAGCTGATCGTTGTGAGCCAGATGGCTTTGCTCAGCACGATCGGCTATGCGTCGTTTTGATGCAATTAGCTGAGTCATTTGGAATTCCAAGTAGGCAGCAGGTGTGAATGCATTCGACAGTTCCGCAGGCAGAAGGTGTTCAATTTCCGCAAGTCTTCCCCGGATCGGCCTACAATCTTCCACCAGCGAGTCAATCGGAACGTCCAGCCGATGCATAATATCTGACAACTACTCACGTGAATCGGCTGGCAAAAATGGTTCGATCGCTGTGCTGGTGGCTGAGTCTTCCTCTGCTTCTAGGTATTTGCCGATGTCGAAGGAGAATAGATCGGCTAATGACTGCATAACAACATTAGCAAATATGGAGATCATAAGTTAAGAGAAAATACATGTATGGTGGACGTACGTGAGAAACAATGGGAGCAGTTCTTGTGCGGGTGTCAGCTTGATGTGGGGTAGTTTGAGTGGATACCAAAACTTCTGAGGATACCATCGGCTCAGCCATAGTAACAGGGTCCGGCGTTTGGACTTCAGGAGCCGATGGTTCAGGCTGCAAGCGAAGGTGTTAGGATAAAAACAAAGGCAACGAAGAATTGATGCTGACACATACCAACAGAGATGCGGAAGAAGTCAGAATTGCCACAGGAGAAGGGCTTCACGAGACCGATGCAATGATGACAACATTGGCGTCGGGTTTCTGTTTCTTAGAAACCGTCCGAGTAGCCGGTTTCTTACGCTTCAGCCCTGATACTTGCGACACTCAGAGGAGAGCCAATGGAGGTGGACCGCTTAGCCTAAGGAGGGATCTGGCCGATGGAGGTTGATAGATAATCGGCCGATCACTTGCGCTGGTCGAAGGTGCATCTTTGTCGCCAGCCTGTGGAATCACGGGAATCATGACACAGTTGAAATTCAATACGATGAAGAAAAGATAATGAAAGGAAAAGGATTACCTCTTCATTGGATTCCACGTAGTTGGGGTTGAGGCGAAGGCAGTAATGTTCAGTCGATAGACTATACAGGTGCCTTCCCCATTCTGCCCACCATTGAGCAAATATTTTGGTATTAGATATATAGGGCTCGAAGGTGGAGATAGTCTGTAAGGACAAGTTCGATGTCATCGAACTAAGTCGGTCGTGCTCCAAGCCGCTTTTCACTTCTCCACGGGCCTAGAGCTTGCCGATGAACAACAAGCCGATGGGGAGTTGGCTAAAGCCCAACCGACGAGTACTAACCGAAGAATGGTAGAACTCATATGATGGATGTTTGGATTGGCCCATTAAAAATCCGATCAGTAGAAGACAAGGAGTTATGGAGAATAAAAAGATGGTCTTCGATTCTTCGGGATTAGTAGAAGATTGGATCAGCTTGAAGACAGGGGATTATCCAATCGGGATCAGGTCCGAGAAGCTTGAGGAAAGGAAGAAAAAGGATCGGCTTGAGTAAAAGAAGTTCCAATAGCTACAGTGGAGATGCCGATCAGGTTGCAGCGAAGGAAGAATCGGCTTGCACGGGAGCTTAGCAGACATCCCAGGCGATCCGGTGTGTTCATGCCGCGTCCGCCGCGCCTCGGCGTGAACAGAAAGCCGATTTGCTGATACCAAGAAAGGGAGGTTCCATCGGAAAGCCGCTCAGCTACAGGTGTACGCATCAGACTTAGATGATGAGGAATCTGATACCGGAATAAGAAACCTGTATCATGTCCATGGATTAAGAATGCCAATAAAGGGGGAAGATATGATTTCGATATCAACAAAGCCGACAAGATATTTGATCTTCTCCTCTAAGAAAAGCAGATGCAGTTACCGCCAAACCATGTAATACATCTGCCGAAGAACTTAAAAAGAAGTATTGCAAGTGGCATAATTCAATATCTCACCATACCAACGAGTGCAAGGTTTTTTAGTAACAGTTACAATCGGCTGTTGAACAGGGGAGAATCAAGTTCGAGGACAAAAAGCCGATGAAGGTTGACGGGCATCCTTTTCCTATGAATATGGTGTTTGCAGGGTCCTTAGGAGATCAGTCTGATGACAAAAGACACTGGAAGAGGTTGAAGGTTACCTCATCGGACCTAATCAAAAAATATTCTAGAATACAAGACAAAGAAAGACAAGCCGCAACGCAACAAGGTATAATCCACATTGGGGTTGTCCCTTTTTTTAGTACTGTTGTGATCAAAATATGAGGTTGCTATCAATCAAAGATTGTCCTGAGTGTAACAAACCAGGATCTCGGTACATTGACCAGAGCAGGACGTCGTATGATCAACCTTCCATCACGCGGGCATCGGTGCATAGCCGATTAGGGTCGATCAACGAAGAGTATGGTCAAAGGTCAACTAAGGACAGGGAGTTACATAAAGGATTGTACCACATGAAAGATCAGTGGTGTCCGTCTGAGATTTTTACAAAAAATCAGAAGAGAAGGGCACAAAGGCTGCGGCATAGAGAGCAGCATAAAAGGCGACGTCAGGACCATGAGGAAGCCGATCGGAGCTAGAAAATTAAAAAAGTATGGAAAGTAAAGCAAGAAGAGGATGATGCTGGTACATCGGCTTAGGCTAACATGGTATTCTTCTTACCTATGGAATATAAAGCATGTGTATCCGATGAAGAAAATCAAGAAGAAGATTTTGCCCAATTGATATTGGAACCGAGTCAGGCCATATTTGACAAGCTAGAAGAATCCAAGCATTGGCACCTGAAACCATTGTATATCAAGGGGTATGTTGATGGGAAGCCGATGGCAAAGATATTAGTTGATGGAGGCGCAGCCGTCAATTTGATGCCATATGCTATATACCGCAAATTGGGTAAGACGGTTGAAGACTTAGTTAAAACAAATATGGTTTTGAAAGACTTCGGAGGGAATCCATCGAAAACTAAGGGGGTGCTGAATGTGGAGTTAACAGTTGGAAGCAAGACATTGCCTACCACAGTTTTTGTTATCGATAGTAAGGGGTCATATAGTCTACTCCTTGGCAGGGATTGGATTCACGCCAACTGTTGTGTTCCTTCAAAAATGCATCAAAGCCTCATACAGTGGCAGGGAGACAGAGTTGAGATGATCGCGGCTGATCAGTCGACCAGTGTTGCAACAATCGATATGCCATTCTGAGAAGCTAATGGGTTCAATTGCCTGTCTGGACAAATATAGGTGGGCAGTTTCCTTGAGGTGACTGATAAGGAGATAAAGCCGATTCAGCAAGTCAGCTCGGATCCATTGTTCCCATGGGAATTATAGAGGACTCCAAAGGAAAGTTAGGGCAAGGTTTTATGTCGGCTGATGAGTTAGAGCAAATAGATATAGGTTCAGAAGATAAGCCAAGGCTGACGTACATTAGTAAAAATCTATGTATTGAATCCTAAAAAAAGTTGATAAAATTATTAAAGGAATTTTGAGAATGTTTTGCTTGGGATTACCATGAGATGCCGGGATTAAGCCAATCGATTGTTGAACATCGACTTCCTATTAGATCGGGATATCGGCCATTTAAACAACCATAGAGAAGATTCAAAGCAGAGTGGCATGATGAAATCAAGGCAGAGAGATCACAAAGTTATACGATGCAAATTTTATCAGACCGTGCCGATATGCTGAATGGGTGTCCAATATCGTCCCGGTGAAGAAAAAAAACGGAAAGTTGAGGATATGCATCGACTTCCGGGATTTGAACAGGGCAACCCCTAAAAACGAGTATCCGATGCCGATGGCAGATTATTAATTGACACTGCATCGGGTCACAAGATCATTAGCTTTATGGATAGAAATGCAGGCTACAATCAAATTTTTATGGCAGAAGAAGATATCCACAAGACTGCATTTAGATGTCCTAGAGCTATTGGTTTGTACGAGTGGGTAGTTATGACTTTTGGATTAAAGAATGCTAGTGCTACCTATCAGAGAGCCATGAACTATATATATTGATGACGTGGTGGTGAAATCCAAAGGTATTGAAGATCATATAGCCGATATGCGAAAAGTGCTAGAGAGGACGAAGAAATATGGACTCAAGATGAATCCTTACAAATATGCTTTTGGCGTATCGGCTCGGTAATTTTTGGGTTTCATGGTGCATGAGAGAGGGATTGAAGTTAGTCAACGAAGCATTAGAGCTATCCGGACCACCGAGCCACCAAGCAACAAACTACAGTTGCGGTCCTTGATCGGTAAACTCAATTTTATAAGGAGGTTTATCTCATATTTATCGGGAAGAATTGAGTCGTTCACTCCTCTATTGAGGTTACAAGTCAATCAAGAATTTGTATGGGGTGTTGAATCTAGCTACTGCTGCCTAGTCCTGTCATTGACCTGCATATATATCTCTATAACTGTTAATTTGTTGCTTGCTCATACGGATACATCTAAGTGGAAGTTGTATGTCCTCCATGGAGAAAAAACTAGCATGTATGTAACTAGGTTCTATTACTATTGATTGTAAAAGCCAAGATTGCAATTTTGTGCAGCATCAAAAAAAGAAAAGAACAAAGGTGGCAGAGGAACAAGAAAAGTGGAAATAGGGAGAAAATCAGTGTAGAGCACTCCGATATAGAGAGGAATGCTGCTCTCAGCTCCCTTTCTGAGAGGCCCTGTGCTGTTGTCTTATTTGTTAGTCTACTGTAGGTTAACCCGCATGTGTAGCTATGCGGTTGCGTGTGTAAGCCACTCCGGCTACCTATATATACTGATACATTAACAGAGAATACAATCAACAATTCCTATACTTTCATGGTATTAGAGCGGTTTCAATCCGCTATCTTTCCGCAACCAAAAACACCGCCGTCGTTGCTGCCGTCACTGGTCTCCTTCTCTGCCACTACTGTGCGAGAGACTGCCGAGGTCCGACGCCCTCAACGCTGCTGTTTCTGAACCAGCGCTCGTCGCCGATCCAACCGCCACCACCGGTACCGACTGCACGTCACTGGGAGTGTTGCTGGTCTCATCGCCAGCGCTGCTGATTTGATCGCCCACCCCGTAGCTGCCCTCGTCACCAGGTGTGGTCACTGATCCGATCCTACCTGCGCTTCCTCACCAGTGCCCGTCGTTGATTCAATCACCACCACTAGGTGTCGCCGGTCTTATCGCTTGCGCTGCCGCCGATCATAACACCTGCCGATCCGATCTGATCGAATCCATCGATCGGTCCGATCGGATCCTGTTTATTGCCGAGCCGATCGGCTGATCGGCTCTCCGTTGCCAACTAGATCGCCCGTCGATCGGCCTTATCGGATATGTCGATCGGTTTGATCGGATCTGTCGATCAATCCGATCGGATCCTGCTTATTGCCGATCTGATCGGCTCTCCATTGCCAACCAGATCGCCCGCCAACCCGATCTGATCGGATCCGTCGATCGGCCCCGATCGGATCCTGCCTATTGCCGATCCGATCGGCCTCCGAACTGATTGGTTGCTCTCTACTGCCGATCTGATCCATCCGATCCAATCGGCTGCTCATCGGCCACCCGTGCCGATCTGATCCATCCGATCAGATCGGGGGTAGCCGATCTCTACTGCCGATCTGATCCATCAGATCTGATCGGCTGCTCATCGAACACCCGATCTGATCGGCTGATCATCGTTTAGCTGATCTGCCCATTACCGATCTGATCGGCCTTCAATCCGATCGGCCGATCGGCTGCCGATCCGACTCTAATTGGCCGATCGGCTGTCGATCTGACTCTCATCGGCTGATCCCTCCAATCGGCTGTCGTGCCCCCATGGCTGGCGGCAACACTGGCGATGCCACTTCCAAAGAACGTTGTCTCGCGGCCGATCCTTCTCGTACTGACGACGCTCTGGACGCATACGAGAGTGCTCACGCGGCTCTCTGGGCGCAAGTTACCGCCGTCGTCAACATCAAGGCGCTCATCCCCATCGTCCTCGACAAGGCCACGGACTCCTACACTAAGTGGCGCTGTATGTTTCTCACTGTCCTTAGGAAATATGCCCTCACCCGCCATGTCCTCGTGGATGACGCGTTCCCCGCGCGCCCGGCGTGGCTCCAGGCGGACTGCTGCGTCCTCATGTGGGTGTACGGCACCGTCTCCAGCGTCCTACAACAGTCGCTAATGATGCGGCCCGGACACGCCCGTAAAGCGTGGTGCTATCTCGATGATGAATTCCTCGGCCAGAAGGAGTCTCGTGCCATTCTCCTCGAGACGCAGTTTCGCACATTTGGCCAGGACTCCCTGAGCGTCACCGACTACTGCCGTCGTCTTGAATCCATGGCTACCTCCCTCGCCGAATTCGATGACCCTATCGGCGATCGGCAGATGGTCCACATGCTTCTCCGTGGCCTCCGTGGCAAGTTTCGCCATATGGTGTCAATTGTCAAAATGCACCTGCCGTTTCCAACATTTACGGAAGCACGCACTCATCTGTTGTTGAAGGAGCTAGAGATCGATGCTCGTCCTTCATCCCCGCCGGCCGCTCTCGTCGCTGCAACGCCGCGTCCTGCGGCCCCAGGTGCCACAGCTGCCCCTCGTCCGGGGGCACCTCATCCTTCGCGCCCAGCTGCACCAACTGGAGGCCAGCGCAATGGCCGCCGCTGCGGTCACGGTGGACGCGGCAATTCTACTAGTGGCAGTTCTCTAGCGACCTCTGCTAGAGCGGCCCCAGGTGGACAGGGCGGCGTCCCTCCTGGAACGACTGTGTACTCGTCGTTTGCCCACCCTTGGGCTAGCACCGTGCGCATGTGGCCGTACGATCAATCCGGCCGTCCTCCACTACCACAGCCTGCTTTCCATGCAACCCCGCACTATGGCGGTTTTGGTGCTCTTCCTAGCACCTATGGTGGCACATACGGTGCCCCCTCATCCCTATATGGCACGTATTACGGGGGAGCTACATCACCGGGCTTCCAAGCGCCCTCACCGACGGGCTTTTAGGCACCCTCACCAGCGTAGCAGGCAGCACCTTGGCCGCCTAGTCATGGAGGTTGGCACCAGGACTCCCTGGCGCACTCTTTCAACACTATGATGCTCAACCAACCGGCCTCTGAATGGTATGCCGATATGGGTGCTGGTTCCCACATGACCTCGGACACTGGTATACTCTCCACCATTTCCCCATCATCTTCATCTACTCCTTCATCTATCGTTGTGGGCAATGGTGCTTTACTTCCTGTCACCACCACTGGATCTCATCATTTTTTCTTACCGCACCGTGATCTTACTCTTAATAATGTTCTCGTATCCCCTAACATTATTAAGAATTTAATTTCTATTCGTCAGTTTACCACCGACAATAATTGTTCCATTGAGTATGATCCATTTGGTCTTTCTGTGAAGGATCTGCAAACCAGAAACGTGATTGCCAGGTGCAATAGTTCCGGTGACCTCTAGCCATTTTTTGCACCATCTACCAGCACCTCCGCGTTCGTCGCTGCACCCACCTCCCTTTGGCATCACCGTCTCGATCATCTTGGGCGTGACATTCTGTTCAAACTTCTTAGGTCCAATGTCATTCCTGCAATAAAGATGACATCGATCATTTATGTCATGCGTGCCAACTCAGTCGTCATGTACGTCTAACTTTCGATTCATCTACCTCTCATGCTATTCATAATTTTGATTTAATCCATTGTGATCTATGGACCTCTCCAATTGTCAGTGTGTCAGGATACAAATATTATCTTGTTATTCTTGATGACTGCTCTTACTACATTTGGACTTTTCCCCTTCGTCATAAATCCGAGACATTTTTAACTATTTCTACCTTTTTTGCGTATGTTCGCACATAGTTTGGTACCACCATCAAGAGCATCCAATGTGACAATGCCCATGAATTCGATAATTCCTAGGCCCGCACGTTTTTTCTCTCCCACGGTGTTGCCCTCCGCATGTCGTGCCCATACACTTCTCAACAAAATAGTAAAGCAGAGCATTCTATTCATACCATTAATAACTCTCTGCGTTCCCTTTTGTTTCAGGCGAGTCTCCCTCTAGCTTATTGGGTTGAGGCCCTTCACACTGCCACATATCTTGTGAACCGCCTCCCCACCACAACACTCGCCTCCTCCACATCATACTCCGTTCTCTTTTCTGCCCCGCCCTCCTATGATCATCTCAAAGTTTTTGGTTGCGCCTGTTACCCCAATATGTCCTCTATAGCACCCCACAAACTTGCTCCTCGTTCTTCTCTATGCGTGTTCCTCAGCTACTCCTCGAAGCACAAAGGCTATCGATGCCTCAAGTTTCAGTCAAACCGCATTCTCATTTTTAGACATGTTGTTTTTGATCAATCCTTCTTCCCTTTCTTTGACATGTCTACCACACCCATGGCACCCTCCACCCTAGATTTTCTTGTCGATGATCATGATCTCACCGCTTCAGTTCCTGGAGCCTCTTTTTTGCGTGCAGGTACAGCTGCTTCCTCAGTGGCACACCCCGTGGCCCCGTGGCCCCACTTGTACCATTGAGCCTTGGTGCAGGGCCATGGTTGCCCGAGTCCATGTCATCTGGTGCCGCTGCCCCTGTGCACCCCGCACAGGTCGCTGCCAGCGGTGCCCCACCGACCACGAGTGTTGCCGGTCCTGCTGCCCTTGCTGCTCACACTCAGGTTGTTGCCAGCGGTACTGGCCGCATAGCTGCCACTCGACCGACTGTCATCCCTTTGGTGACCAATGCGCACTCTATGCGCACATGTGGCAAAGATGGCATTGCGCAGCCCATGGATCGCCTCAATCTCCACGCTGTACCCATGTCGCCTATTCCTCGCTCCATACGTGATGCCTTGTCAGACCCTAATTGGCGATCTGCTATGCAGGCTGAGTATGACGCTTTGATTGGCAACGACACATGGAGTCTTGTGCCTCGCCCTCCTGGCGTCAATGTTGTGACTGGGAAGTGGATTTATCGTCACAAGTTGCTCGCCGATGGGTCTCTGGACCGTTACAAGGCTCGCTTGGTTCTGCGGGGTTTCACACAACGGCTTGGTGTTGACTATGATGAGACTTTCAGTCCAGTTGTCAAGTCTGCGACAGTTCGCGTGATTCTCTCTCTGGCATTATCTTAGAACTGGCCCATTTATCAGCTGGATGTGAAGAATGCTTTTCTTCATGGTACTCTCACTGAGATAGTGTACTACGTGCAGCCTTCTGGATTTTGAATTCTTCTCACTCAGATTTTGTTTGTCGGCTCAACAAGTCTTTATATGGTTTGAAGCTGGCTTCTCGTGCTTGTCATCACAGGTTCGCCTCTCACCTTGTGTCCCTTAGATTTGTTGAAACAAAGTCAGATACTTCTCTCTTCATATATCGCCGCGGTTCAGACACAGCCTACTTACTGCTCTATGTTGATAACATTGTCCTTACTGCCTCCTCTACTGGATTACTCAAGAATATCATTGAGGCTCTCCGGCGTGAGTTTGCTATGACGGATTTGGGTCAGCTGCATCATTTTCTAGGCATCTCTGTGACCCGCTCCGTAGATAGTCTGTTCCTTTCTCAGTAGCAGTACAGTCAGGATATTTTGGAGCGTGTCGGGATGAGTGCGTGCAAGCCATGCAGCACGCCTGTTGATCTCCACTCCAAATTATCTGCTGATGGACCGCATGTTGCTGATGCTACACAGTACTGTAGTCTCGCTGGCACTCTGCAGTATTTGACTTTCACCCGACCAGACATTACCTTTGTAGCTCAGCAAATCTGCCTCTATATGCATGATCCTCGAGAGCCGCACCTCTCTGCTCTCAAGTGGATCCTGCGCTACCTACAGGGCACCCTGTCTCTTGGGCTGACCATGCGCCGATCTTTGCCCGCAGATCTTGTTGTTTACATAGATGCCGACTGGGCAGGCTGTCCTGACACTCACCGGTCGACCTCTGGCTATGCAGTATTTCTTGGGGATAACTTAGTGTCCTGGTCTTCCAAGCGTCAGCATACGATCTCTAGATCGAGTGCTGAAGCTGAATATCGTGCTGTGGCAAATAGTGTTGCTGAAGCTACCCGGCTACACCAGCTGCTCCTTGAGCTTTGCCACCCTCCTCGACGTGACACCTTGGTCTATTGTGACAATATCAGTGCTGTATATCTCTCCAGCAACCCGGTGCAGCATCAGCGGACGAAGGAAGTTGAGATTGATCTCCATTTCGTTCGAGAGAAGGTCGTCCTTGGTCACGTTCGGGTCCTACATGTTCCTACGACATCGTAGTATGCCGACGTCTTTACCAAGGGCCTTCCTACCTCACTATTTCAGGAGTTTCGATCCAGCCTGAATGTTAGCGATGCTCCCGATTAGACTGTGGGGTAGTATTAGTCTACGGTAATTATAGTAGGTTAACCCACGTGTGTAGCTGTGCGGTTGCGTGTGTAAGCCACCCCGGCTATCTATATATACTAATACATTAACAGGGAATACAATCAACAATTTCTATTGCATGCTAGCCCTGCACTGCTGCAGCCCATGCCACTTCTCTACTATGGTGGTCTATGTGTGCCAGCTTGCACCTCCTATACGGCAATCATGCTAGCTATGCACATGCCGTCAACTGTGCCAGTCGCTACTTGCCTGTGCCTGCATGCATCAAGCACCGTAAATGAGTGAGAGGTGGGGTCAAGAGTGGTCGAATGGGTCAACATGGAGTGGAGAGGGTGTGGGTTGGCTTGATGATCACTTGGCTAAGGTTTGGTGAGTGGGGTGGGAATTGAGCTGATAAGGATACAGGTATGACAAAAATCTGGCCCAACCCCCCCCCCCCCTCCCCGCAGACTACACCCGTGCAGAAAAAATTGCGCATTCAATAGAGAACCCATGAACCATGGCAGATTTGCCCAAGGTTTTATACTTTTATCTGCAACACCACTCTGCAAGCCTAAGAAATCAACTAAGGGACTATGCCCATGTCCATAGAGAATAAAACTATGCTACCTACCAGCAGTTAACAAGAAAGATGTAACTGCCAAGTTTAGGGGATTTTGGGGAATGAATTTGTTGATTAGGCTCAAAGAGTAAAGTATATTTTGTAGAAGAGGGATGTGAAATACCTAAAATACCCTTTGACATACTACCCTTAACACCCCCACTAAAATACAACATGTATGCAATAACGTTGCATTTGGAAGTTACAACTAGATAAATATGCAAAGTCTATGCTTGATGATATTGTCAAAGTATGCAATTCTTGGATGGTAAATAAGAAATAATTCATCCCCTACTCAACAAAGGAGTCCTCGAAACCTTCACAAATTGTTTTTTAGTCTTTGGTACGTTAAAGTCTTTACAATCTATTGTTTAGCTCTTCACTGATTCATAGATATTGGTGAGCTAAACTCACATCTCCCTCCTCGTGTGCAATAGTGCCGAAATCACATCTTAAGTAATCAATCTTAGTTCTACTTATACTAAAACCTTTGAACTCAAGAGTCTGTCATCATAACTCTAGTTTCTTATTTACTTCTACGCGACTCTTATCAATTAACACTACATCATCTGCAAGGAGCATATACCAATGGATATCCTCTTGCATGTTTCTCATAACCTCATCCATTACTAATACAAAGAGGTAAGGGTTCAATATTGATCCCTGATATAGTTCTATTTTAATCAGAAAATAATCTATGTTACCATTATTTATTTGAACACTAGTCATAATATTGTCCTTGATAAGGAAGACATATTTTGTTGGAACTTTATGTTTGTCCAAAGCGCATCATATAATATTTTTGATATCTTATCATAAACCTTTTCAAGTCAATAAAAATCATATATAGGTTATTCTTCTGCTCTCTAAACCGCTTCATAACTTGTCTTATTAAGAAAATTGATTCTATAGTTGATCTTCTAGGCATGAAACCAAATTGGTTCATAGAGATCCATGTCGTTCATCCCAAACGGTATTCGATAACTCTTCCCATAGCTTCACATTGTGGCTCATCAACTTAATTCCTTAGTAATTAGTACAACTTTGCATACATCTCTTATTCTTATAGATTGGTACTAATATACTTCTCCTCTGCTACTCAGGCATTGTGTTCGATTGAAAAATATTGTTTAACAACTTGGTTAGCCAAACTATAGCTATATCTCCGAGACATCTCCACACCTTAATTAAAATATTATTAGGGCCCATCGCCTTACCCCCTTTTATCATTTTCAAAGCTTCTCTAACCTCGAATTCTTAGATTCTCCGTACAAAGCTCCTATTAGTATCATCCGAAGAGTCATTCAACTGAATGGTGATATCTTCTTTCCCATCATTAAACAAATTATCAAAATACTCTTGCCATCTATGTCTAATCTCATCCTCCTTTACCAAGAGCTACTCTTCCTCACCCTTAATACGCTTAACTTGGCTGAAGTCTCTCAGCTTCCTATCACGAGTCATAGCTATTCTATAGATATCCTTCTCTCCTTTCATACTCAGCCATTGGTATAGATCCTCAAAGCTCGCCCCTTTGCTTCACTCATAGCTCATTTTATGGTCTTCTTTGCCACCTTATACTTCTACATGTTATTCTCACTCCTATCATGATACAAGCGTTTATAATATTCTTTCTTCTCCTTAATAGCTCTTTGCACGTCTTTGTTCCACCACCAAGAGTTTTTAGTTTTGCATCTAGTCCCTTTGGTCACTCGAAACACCTCTGAAGCAATCTTCTGTATGCATGTTTTCATCTTCTGCCACATGTTATTTGTATCGTCTTCTTCCTTTTGAGAGTCCTCTTCGATAACCCTTTTTTTAAAGACATTTGATGTCACCCCTTCTAACTTCCATCCCTTAGTTCTTGTAATTTTGACTTGTTTATCTCTATGAGCATGCACTAAAAAGCGAAAGTCGACCACAACTAGATTATGTTGGGAAACCACATATTCTCTAGGTATCAGCTTACAATCCACATAGGCTCGTTTATCCCCTCTTCTCATAAGGATAAAGTCAATCTGACTAAAGTATTGGCTGCTACTAAAAGTCACTAAATGAGATTGTCTCTTCCTAAAGAAAGTGTTGGCTATCATTAGATCAAAAGTTATAGCAATTCCTCTCCCTCCTGATTCTTACCACCATATCCAAAACCTCCATGTACGGCCTCAAAACCGGTACATGTTGCACCTATAGGATCAGAGTTTGATGGATATGGTGGGAGCAGCTTCTCCATAATCGTGAAGAAGATGGAGAACATCCTATTGCAACTTGGGAAGAAATGAAAAGAGAAATGATAATTCGTTTGGTGCCGAATCACTATCAGCGTGATCTTTTCGATAAATTGCAGAATCTGAAGTAAGAAAGTTTCTCTGTTGAGGAGTATTATAAAGAGATGGAGAAGGCTATGATTAGAGCCAATGTATATGAAGATGAAGACGTTTCATGGCTGGGTTACATCGCAATATTTAGAACATTATTGAGTTTCAGCCGTATCGTCATCTTATTTGATTTGGTACATCAAGTAAGCAAAGCTAAATGTCAACTGTAGCAAGATGCTAAGAGCAGCAAGTCCTTGTCATTTGGTACAAGGACTACATCTGGAGGAAGCAAGCCAATATCGAAGTTTTCACCATCAATGATGAAAAGCTCAAGTGGAGGCTCACATTCTAATGTTCAAGGTATTTTTAATGGGAAGAACACTGCTGCCCTAAGCATGAGTTCTAAACTAGCAGCATCCACCTCTACTTCAGTGGGTTCTATAGCCAAGAGTTGTGGGATTCAATGCTTCAAGTGTGGAGGCCATGTGCATGCTGTCAAGGAGTGTCCAAATAACTAGGTGATCATTGTGAATAATAATAGAGAGTATGAATCGATTAGTGAAGAGGAAGTTGTGGAAGAGTATGCTAATGAAGCCCATGAAGATGAGGAACATACTAGATGTGAATTTGAGCAAGGTGTTGCTCTTGTAGTGGCTCAAATCTTGAGTGTTCAAATGAAGGAAGCTGAAATTGGACAGCGACATAATCTTTTTCAAACCAGAGTAAAAGTGCAAGATAAAGTAGTCAAGGTGATCATTGATGGCAGGAGCTACCATAATCTTGCTAGTCGTGAGTTGGTTGACAAGCTTGGTTTGAAGCTACAACAGCATCCTCATCCATACCATGTCCAATGGTTGAATGATTTAGGAGATATCAAGATTGGTTATAAAATAAAAAATCTATTCAAGATTGGTGAATATGTTGACATTGTGGAGTGTGATGTGGCACCAATGTCTGTGTGCCATATGTTGCTTAGAAGACCTTGGCAATATGATCGATATACTTAGTATTGTGAGAGGACAAATTAGTACACACTAGATTTGAAAGAAAAGAAGTTTGTACTCAAGCCTATGTCACCTCAACAAATCATGGCTGAGCACTTACAAAAGAAATCTTAAATTAGTCCAGCAAGTAAAGAAGGAGAAGAGCAAAAGAAAATGAGTGACATACATAATCCAGTGAGTGAGAGCCACAAGCCAAATTTGAGAGATAAAAAGAAAGGAGAGGGAAATCATCTAGTTATGTTAGCCATAAAATCCAAGCTGAGAGAAGTGAGAAACAACCCAGATCAAGTGCTCTTTGTACTTGTGTGCAAAGACATTTTAATTTCACCTAACGATACCACCACTCTTCCTAGTGTTGTGTCTCATCTTTTGCAACACTATGAAGATGTTTTTCCAAAGGAAACACCAGCTGGATTACCTCACATTCGTGGGATTGAGCATCAAATTGATCTCATTCCAGGGGCTGCACTCCCCAACCTTCCACCGTATTGCACCAATCCTGAAGAAACAAAAGAAATATAAAGGCATGCAAGAACTTCTTGATAAAGGTTTTGCTCATGAAAGCTTAAGTCCTTGTGATGTTCTTGTGATATTAGTACCTAAAAAGGATGGTTCTTGGAGGACGTGTGTTGATTGTAGAGCTATAAATAATATCACCGTTCGCTACCGTCATCCTATTACACGATTAGATGATATGCTTGATGAATTGAGTGGCTCCATAATATTTACTAAAATTGATTTAAAAAGTGGTTACCATCAAATAATAATAAAAACTGGAGACGAATGAAAAACTGCATTTAAAACAAAATTTGGGTTATATGAATGGTTAGTTATGCCCTTTGGTTTGACTAATGCTGAGATTAATGAACCATGTCTTGAGAGCTTTCATTGAAAAATTTGTGGTTGTCTACTTTGATGATATCTTGATTTATAGCAAGTCTTTAGAGGAGCATGTGAATCACATTCATTAAGTTTTGGATGAGCTTCGAAAAGAGAAATTATTTGCTAATCTTGAGAAGTGCAGTTTTAAAACAGACCATGTTGTGTTGCTTGGCTTTGTTGTTTCAAGAGAAGGAATTGAAGTGGATGAAACCAAGGTGAAAGCCATCAAGGATTGGCTAACTCCTACAAATGTAAGTCAAGTAAGAAGTTTTCATGGTCTTGCTGATTTTTATAGGAGATTTGTGGGAGATTTCAGTACCATCGCTGCTCCTTTGAATGAATTGACAAAAAAGGGGTTGATTTTAAATGGAGAAACTCACAGGAAAATGCTTTTCAAGAGTTAAAGAAATGTTTGACTAAAGCACCCGTACTGATTCTTCCTGATTTCACTAAAACTTTTGAGGTAGAATTTGATGCTAGTGGAATCGGAATAAGAGGAGTTTTAATGCAACAAGGAAAGCCAGTAGCATATTTTAGTGAAAAACTGGGAGGAGCTCATTTGAATTATTATGTGTGTAACAAAGAATTATATGCTTTGGTGCGTGTGCTTGAGACATGGCATCATTACTTATGGTCAAAAGAGATTGTTATACATTCCGATCATGAAGCCTTGAAGTACTTGAAAGGCCAAGCTAAGCTGAATCGCCGCTATGCCAAATGGGTTGAGTTCATCAAAACATTTCCATACATTATGAAATATAAGAAAGATAAGGACAATGTGGTTGCCGATGCTATCATGAAAAAAAGTGTTTTTGATCCAACTAGAGATAAACGTTTTGGGTCTTGAAAGTTTGAAAGATATGTATAATAATGATGCTGAATTTTCAATACCATATAATCATTGTAAAGATGGAAAAAGTTGGGAAAAGTATCACATACATGATGGATTTCTATTTAGAGATAACAAGCTTTGTGTTCCAAATTCTTTGGTTCGATTGCTTTTACTATAGGAATTACATGGAGGTGGACTAAAAGGTCATTTAAGAAAACTTAAGAACTGTTAGGTGATATTGGATCAAGATGAGAAGAGATGTCATCAGATTTGTGGAATGATGTGTCACCTGTCACAAAACTAAGTCAAAACTGAATCCTCATGGCTTATACACTTCTTTACATACTCCTAATATTCTTTGGGAAGACATAAGCATGGATTTTATTTTGGGATTTTCTAGAACTCAGAGAGTAAAAGATTCTATTTTTGTTGTGGTTGATAGATTTTTAAAGATGGCTCATTTTATCCCTTGTAACAAGAGTGACGATGCTTCATATATTGCTAATTTGTTTTTTAAGGACATCGTGCGGCTAAATGGCTTGCCCAAGACCATTGTGTCTGATTGTGACATCAAGTTTGTGGGCTATTTTTTGGAAAGCATTATGGGCAAAGCTTGGGACCAAGTTCCTATTCTCAACTACTTGTCACCCTCAAACCGATGGGCAAACCAAAGTGGTGAATTGAACATTATCTATGTTGCTGTGAACAATAGTGAAAAAGAACTTGAAGGTTTGGGAGGATTGCTTGCCACACGTGGAGTTTGCTTATAATAGGGCAGTGCACTCTACTATTAATTTGTGTCCTTTTGAAATTGTATATGAGTTCAAATCTATTGCTCCGATAGATTTGTTGCCTCTTCCATTGCGGGAGAGAACCAACATGGAAGCCTCCAGGCATGTTCAATATATAAAGAAGATGCACGAGAAGACCAAGGAAGCAATTGAACAAAAGGCAGAACTCAAGGCTGCAAGTATGAATAAAGATAGGAAGAAAGTGTTATTCGAACCAGGGGACTGGTGTGGATTTACTTGTGCAAGGTCCGCTTTCCTGATAAGCGCAAATCTAAGTTGATGCTACGAGGAGATGGTCCATTTCGTGTCCTTGTAAAGATCAATGATAATGCATATAAGATAGACTTTCTAGAAAGTTATGGCGTGAGCAACACTTTCAATGCTGCTGACCTCTTACTATTAGAAGTGAAGACGCTTTAGTGTCAAGGATGACTCCTTTTCAAGAGGGGAAGGATGGTATGACCACGCCGACCACACTAACAAGCAAGCCGACCATGCTAACAAACAATAGGTCAAAACCAATTTAAGCTATACCAGCTCAAGTTTTTGATGAACAAATTACACGTACTTGAGCTAAGAAGCTACAACAAGAGATGAACGTGCTACTTTTTAAAAATCATTTTAATATTAATGAGAATATTGCTAAGGTTTACCAAGAAAGATGATAAGAATACACCAAGAGTGGACTACAGAGAGAAAGACCACGCTCGAACCCATCCAGCGTGACAAAATCGTTAGAATTAATCATAACTTTTAATTTTCAAAAGCTATGAAGGCCCATGAGGACTTATTGGAAAGCTTGTTAAGTATAGTTTTCAATGCCAGAGCCGACCGGTTTGGAGTTTCCAGTGTGACAGCCGACTAGTTTTCGTGCATATTAGTCGGAGGGTCAATAGTCAACATGATGTTCAAGTTCCCGTGTAAAACTGTAACATTATACTGTACTTTGTGGTACATGCTACACATGGTGTGAAAGCTTATCAAGTTAACTTTGAAATGCAACCAACGACACGCCATTTGTACTTTTCAATGTAGAGTTATTGACAAAACACTAAAAACTGCGTATAAGACCAACTACCACGCGGGAACAACTCAGAGCTCATTTCATGAAGGCTCTTTCATATAGTCTAACTTATCTTTTTTATTTCGTGTTTTCACCTATCTAGGAGAGATGTTGCTAGTATAAATATCTCATTACCTCATAGCAATCGGAGACTTTTGATGATTGAAATATAGAACCCCTTGTTTACCTGTGTGCTAATAAATATTAAGAGAATTATATCTACCCCTTTGCTCTTATGATTTTCTTTGCGAGATTATAGAAACAGCGGCTTCAACCACTCCTAATTGGTGCTCCTACTCTCTTCAAGCTTCTTTTTGATTGAGTGTAGGTTGTGTTGGTTGGTTCTTTGAGAGTGTGGTTAGACGAATACTCGATTTAGGTTGCACTAGTTCTTACAGCCAGTTATCCACCTGTTCTACAGCTAGTTTATCTAGTGACCTCGATATGCTCTAGCATCGAAGTAGTGCTGGAAGACATGGCTCAGGGCGTCCACATGGGTGCCGGTGTGGGTGGGCAGTCGCATCTTGGAGTTGTTGGTGCGGGAGCTGTTGCACATGGAGGCGGGGAGACATAGGAACAGGCTGACCCCGCCGTCCGACTCCCACGACGGTATGTCCTCCCAGTGGGTTATGTCCAGGATGTGGCCCTCGTTGCCGTGCACCTCCTGCCGCTCTGGCACCAGCGTGGCCTCATCGGTCACCGCCACGTAGGATGGCGGCTCATCGGGGTAGGCCGGGTGGGCAGACGGCGTGGTGGCGGTCTGAGCAGAAGGAGTTGGACAAGGAGGAGGAGCCGCGGCGAAACGCGAGGCACCATTGCTGGGTTTGGAGCACCACTGTACTCGAGTACTCAACTGCAGCGGGTCATCTTCTCGGTTGATGGGCTGCATATGCAAGACAGATTTGGTACCGATCGATCACGGGTCCTGCACTCCTCCCTCCGTCCCATATAATTGTAATTATGTAACGAATTTCTTGTTTTTATTGTTATTACTTAAAAAATATAGACCACAACACCGCACCTCCAGCATCTTTTTTTACACGTGCGTAACTGTATCTAATATTTTATCTGTATCTACTAACACATTCCAACTTATGTATTTGGTTTATATCTTAATTAATCCTTCTAATCTATCAAAAGTGTAGTCGTCTATCTTCTCTCTTCTCTCTTTTCTCCTAGCAAGTCAGCCTCTTCTTTCACACATGCATAACCACTGATAGTATTTTATCTTTAACTCCTAACGCATCCTAATATCATGCGTTTGCTCGTGCGTTAATTAATCTTTCTAGCACATCTCTAATCTTATGGTTATATCCTGTTACACGGGCATATTACTAATCTAAAAAAGAAAGGATTTTGTGATTCTGAAATATGACTTTATTCTTCACCTGTATACTCTCTTAGTTAACACCTAATACTATTTATATATAAACATTAACCACTTGTTTGTTTTTTAATAAAGGTTTTATACATATTTAAAAGACATTGTATTATTAAAGTATGCTACTTGCATTCATCGAAACATTATAATTTAAAGTTTTTATCGATAAAAATAAAATCAAACTAGACAACTATGTCAATTAAAAAGGAATGGATGTAGTAATATTTTATTCTATATCTACCAATTTTTATACCATTTTATTCCTTTTCTATCAACTTTATTCACCGACTATCATTTTTATGCCGTGATTTATTATTGTAATATTTTTTATTTTTTATAAAACATATCATTTATATTTATGGGACAGAGGGAGCAGAAAATTTGAATGAACCAAGCACAAAATACTTTTTTCTGAGGCAACAAAAAATATTTAATGATACAAATTTTATATTAGGGTAGAAAACAGAGGGTGAAAAAAACCAAAATCAAACTCTAGAATTAATAAGATGTTGGACCCATAGATTATTTTTTTATTGTTTTGTTTGTTCTATGGCTCATCACTGTAGCTTGATCGACGAGAGCTCTACGTGTAACTAGAGATAAAAACGGAGCAGATAGTTTTCGACCGCTCGAAAGAAAAAACAAAACAAAACAGAGGTTAAGCAGTTTAAGGGGTTTTCATATTCTAAGAATATTTATTTCCATATTCAGATCCTATTGGATTTGATCATGTGAGCCCTTTTCAATGAAAGATTGCATGGCATGTGCTTTTGAGTTCAATTGTAGTCGTGCGAGATCAAACATCGACATTGATAGGGAC
Source organism: Oryza coarctata (assembly GCA_030770085.1). Classification (NCBI taxonomy): domain Eukaryota; kingdom Viridiplantae; phylum Streptophyta; class Magnoliopsida; order Poales; family Poaceae; genus Oryza; species Oryza coarctata. Next base: position 8,027,050 of record CM061476.1, on the reverse strand, counting down.
CAGAGAAGAATTAGGTGAAGTACGGTGGCTTTTGTGCAAAATTTGCTGACATGGCACACCTGCCGATCCCCATCCCTATGGAGTTTGGAGAATTTAATATTTGATGATATTTGTTGTGGGCAAGCATACAAATTGTAGAGTATATTTGGGATATTAAAACCCTTAAAAAATATGGATGTAATTCAACTTGGGTTTAACTAATTTGAATTAGTTCCATAACACATTTTTGACTATATATAGTCTAACCGAATTCAAAATTAAAATCAAATTTGTTCAAAACATAGTTCATAATTATTTCAAATTTTCCATACCCTATACATATCTCATACCCCAAATTTCACATCAATCAAGCACATATGATTACATAATTTTTTATAAGAGTAAAGTAGATAAACGTGTCCACTCTATGATCATCTGGGTTCTTATAATCTTGAGATGCATAATCAGGTCTCTAATCTTGATTTGACTTTCATTAGTGGTCCGAATGGACTTGACCCACCCGGTACACTTATGTGCCATGTTGACATGGGGGAATGATCCAGCTAGAATCACCCTTCTTTTTCCCCTAACCTCACAACCTAGATCCCCGAATCAAAGCTCGTCATCAAAAGCTCATCGCCGCCGTGAATCTCTAGCCCTTAGCCTCTAATTCACCGTGCCCCAAGCCCCTGATTCATTGTCCTCACCTTCAATAGGTGCCTCACCGTGGCCTAAGCACCATCAAGTCATGCATCTTTGCCGCTGCCATGGATAGGATAGGCGGTTCATCACCGTCGACCAACGGAGGGGAAAGACTGAGCATTTTTACCCTAAATGAGAGTGGAGGAAGATAGTTGGGCGTAAGGTGAACAAAGGCCGCATCTTTGACATCTGCAGTAGTCAAAAGGTGAGTTCAAATTGATTGAGTATAGTCTCAGTGTATTTTTAAGTTGAGTTTAGGAAAGTTTTAATTTGTGCAATTGTTTGCAGCAGGATGGAAGAGAGGGTACTGGATGTGATTTGATGAAGAGGGGTATAATCTAGCTTGTTCTAAACCGTAGCATATGGTTTCATAGATGGTGGTGGCTGTGCGGAGTGATTGCTATTGAGCAGCTAGAAGTGGACACAAGCAGGAATGGTAGAAATTGTGTAGCAACATGTCTGAAATGTAATCGTATTTGAATAAAATGGTCTTTGTCTGCAATATAATGAATAATAAATGTTCACTCTGTTTTGTTGGATGAAATGAAATGATTTCTTTGTCGGAAATGTGATGAAATGTGGATGAAATGGTCATTTTGTTCTGTTGTTTGAAATGAAATGGTCACTCTGTTTGCAATATATTGAAATGGTCGGTATGAATCCAGTCCTCTGAATTGCAGTGTCCCATGTTTCAGGACAGAGAACAGAATGATCACTGGAATTTTTGAGCCATAACGTGCCATACTATATAATTTGAAGTGCAAAGACAACTATATAGCAATTCTAGATTTCATTCATCAGGTATCCACTTAAACCACTACAAAATGCAGATACCATATCAGATTGTTACTGTCAAGGACATCGGGGCCTAGGGTAGCAAGGCCACGGCTACGGAGTTCGTAGCTTCGGTTCGTGGTTTGAGTGCGAGGTTTTACCCCTCGGCGTCCCCGGTTCGAAGAAGAGATAGAGTTTAGGGATATAATTCTTCCTCCTTTCAAAAGACCGATTACAATCCTCCTTATAGGCTCGTGGCTTGACTAATCTAAACTAATTGCTTTCTAAATTGGAGACTTACCCTATGGCTTTTTTCTAATCTAGGCACTTTCCAAAACAGAATGACCTAACTAATCTGAGCTAATTGCTTCCTAAATTGGAGACTTACTGCATGGCTCTCCTCTAACCTAGGCACTTTCCAAAACAGAATTAGCAGGTGGCGTGGTGACCGCACGCTGTGCGCGCCTGCGCGGCTTCTGTGGCACGATGAACTTCACGGGCCCGCCTTCTCCTAGAATAGGTGCGGCCCCACATGACATCTCTCCCCCCCTCAATAGCCAGCTCGTCCTCGAGCTGGAAAGCTAGATACTTGGCACAGAACGAGTCGACGTCTTCCTAGGTAGCTGACGCCAGTGGTTCACCCTTCCAATGCACCAAGACTTGGCGGACGCTGCGCGCCAGGCGAGTGCGGATTGCTCGTTCTGGTTCTGGAGAAGTCGCACCGTGGTGGATGGCCGGGAGTGGAGGTGGAGCGTCTGGCGGCTGTCCCACGAACTTCTTGAGAACGCCAACGTGAAACATGCCGTACATCCGAGCACGTGGTGGTAGAGCTAAACAGATGACGACGTCATTGATTAGCTCAACGACGTGGTAGGGCCTAAAATAATGCGGCTTCAGCTTGCCTGTGTTAGCCATAGACAACAAGGAGGCCACACATTGATGGAGACGAAGCAGGGCCCAATCGCCCACCATGTATGAGATAGGTCAATGGAGCTTGTCATAGTGATGCTTCTAGACCTTCTGTACTTGCTCAAGCCAGTAGCGGACGTCGGCTAAGAACGCGTCCCGCTCCTCCATGTTCTCTGCTACGGCAGCCACACGTGTCTCACCTGGCTCATATGAATGGATGGATGGGGGGTTCCAGCCATAGATGACGTGGAACGGTGTGTCCCTCAACGATGTCTGGTACGCCATATTGTAGACCCTGTTAGTGGCCTCCGATTACCCGTTGGACTAGGAGTAAAAGGTTGTCGACATGTGCAGCCGGGTGCCCATCAGACGCATCAGCTCATGCCAAAAGGTGGACTTGAAGATCGGATCTTGATCGGAGACCATGGACTATGGAACGCTGTGAAGTCGAACGATGTCACGGAAGAACACCTGGGCGACCGATTCGGCGGAGTAGGGATGCGCCAGAGGTATGAAGTGGCAATACTTGCTGAACCTATCAACCACCGTGAGGATGACTGGTTTACCACCGACGCGCGGCAGTGCCTCGATGAAGTCAAGGGCGATGTCCATCCAGAAGCCCGTCGGAATGAGCAGTGGCATGAGCAGGCCCACCGGGTGAAGGTGCTCCGACTTGTTCCGCTGGCATGTAGTGCAAGCGCGCACCAGGTCCTGCACGAGCTGCCACATGTTGGGGAAGTGAAAATCATGGTGGAGTCTGTGTAGCGTGCACTAGACGCCCTCGTGGCCATCCTCATGTATGGCCGTCATGATCTCGAGTAGCAGGGGCAATGTCAGAGCGACGTAGAGGCGGCGGTCGAAAGTGACCATGTCATCGACAAGCGCCCAGGGTGCCCCGTGGGTGCCGACGCGTAGCTCATCCCGAATGGCCACCAGAGCCGGGTCCATGGACTGGGCTTGGCGGAGGTGTTCCATGAAGTCGAACTGCCGGACAAAGATGGCCGCGAGGGTGCCTGCGTCGGTGTCACAGCGGGACAACGCTTCCGCCACAGTGTTCGTCACGCCAGGTTGTACTCAACGGTGAAATCAAATCCCATCAGCTTCCCGACCCAATGGTGTTGCGGGATCGTCGCCAAGCGTTGGTCGAGGAGGAACTTGAGGCTGAAATGATCCGTGCGGACAAGGAAACGACAGCCCTAGAGGTATGGACGCCAGTGATGAATGGCATGAACCAGCCTGATCAGCTCGCGCTCATAAGCAGCGAGAGAATGGAGATGCGGAGTGACAGGGTGGCTGAAATAGGCCACCGGGTGCTTGTCTTGGAAGAGCACCGCCCCGAAGCCATGTGTGGACTCGTCGCACTCGACAATGAAGTCCTTGGTGAAATCTGGCAGTGCGAGCATGGGGGCCATCATGACCGCCCGTTTGAGCGTGTCGAAGGCAGTGGCCACGGCGTCGTTCCTTGAAAACCCCTCCTTTTTGAGCGCCATCAGAGAGGCAGCGATTGCGCCGTAGTCGTGGACGAACTTGCGATAGTGTCTCGTGAGGCCAAGGAAGCCCCGAATGGCGCGCGTGGATTGAGGAACCAGCCAGTCCAGGACGGCCTGCACCTTGGCCGGGTCCATGGCTACGCCAGCCGCGGATATGACGTGGCCGAGGTAGGAAACCGATGAGACCCCCAAAGCGCATTTCGACCACTTGACGAAAAGCCAATGCTGGTGCAGTAAAGTCAGCATGGCGCATAGGTGCCAGAGGTGGTCTGCCCAGGAAGTGCTGTAGATTAAAATGTTGTCAAATAAAACAAGCACGAAGCGGCGGAGGAAGGACCTCAGAACGTCGTTCATGAGCACTTGGAATGTCGCCGGAGTGTTGCACAGCCCGAACGGCATGACCAAGAACTCATACAGGGCGTCGTGGGTGCAAAATGCGGTCTTATCGATGTCGCCTGGCCGCATTCACACCTGGTGGTAGCCGGAACGCAGGTCGAGTTTGGAGAAGAATTTGGTGCCGTGCAGCTCGTCGAGGAGCTCATCCACCACTGGGATGGGGAAAGCGTCCTTGATCATAGGGCGTTCAATGCGCGGTAATCCACGCAGAACTGCCACGTGCCATCCGCCTTCTTGACATGCAGAACCGGCGAGGAGAATGCGGAGGAGCTACGGCGGATGATGCCCTGGGCCATCATGGCAGTGCACTGCCACTCTAACTCGTCCTTCTGTGACGTCGGGTAACGGTATGGCCGTACCACCACGGGCTGCGCGTTGGGCTTGAGGACGATGGCGTGATCGTGGCCACGAGGCGGAGGCAGCCCTTGTGGTTCACCAAAGACGTCGCTGAAGACGGCTAGGAGCTCTTCCAGCAACGACTCACTGGCCGTGGTGGCGTGAAGCCTCGGTGTGTCGGGTGTGGCCACGCCTGTCCAGCAGACAGCGTGTCCCTACCATGAGAACGAGAGCGTCCGCTTGCCAAAGTCCGAAAGCACTGACCCTAGGGATGCCAGCCACTGCGTTCCCAGGACCAAGTCATACCTAGCGAGCAGCATCACAAAGAGATCGACGCGGAACGTCTCGGCAGCGATCGTAAGTGGAGCCTGCCGGAGGACGCCTGGGCAAGCGACCCGCTCGTCGTTGGCCACAGTTGCCGTGAGTCGTGGCCGGCATTGAAGTGGTAGCCCCGAGCGATGCGCAGCAGCTTCGGCAATGAAGTTGTGTGTGGAACCCGAGTCGAGGAGCGTGTGCAGGGTGATGTTGCCCAGTACCACCTTGATCTGCATGGTGTCAGTGAAGGGTACCCCGGTGATGGCATGTAGCGAGAAATGCGGGTTGTCTTTCGCGGGGGGTCCCGTCATCTAGCACTGGCTCGTCGGTAGGGTCCTCCTCCTCAACGCCATCCAGGAGAAATAGGCGCTTGCAGACACAATTATGGCCGCGCCCAAACTTTTCACCATAGTAGAGACCCAAACGGCAGCGTTCTTCCTATTTTTCCTGGGTTAGCCGACGGACGGGACGGCCTTCCACCAAGATCGTGGCGGGCGCGGCCCTGTCGGGCGCCAGGGGTGTTGGCAGGGCTAGGTGCGCCACTGGCGTTGGCAGGAGGCCCTTCTCCCGTGGGGGAACGTGCGGTGTGGGGGTGACGTAGCTGTTTTAGAGCTCCACCCCCTCCTCTCATCGAAAGATTGGGATCAGCCCCTGCCATATCATTGGCCCACAAAGTTATCCAAAAATGGTTGAGAAATTTAGTGTCACGGTCTGAAACAATGGTGTTTGGCACACCATGCAAGTGAACAACCTCCCGAAAGAACAAATCAGTAATATGAATAGCTTCATCAGTTTTATAACATGGTATGAAATGTGCCATTTTAGAAAAACTATCCAGCACAAAATCCATTAAAATATCTTCCCAAGAAACACTAGGAACAGGTAGAGGCATATACAAACCATATGGATTTAAGCGTGACTTAGCCTTTTGACATGTCGTGCAGCGAGCCACAAATCTCTCCATGTCTCTTCTCATCCTCGGCCAAAAGAAATGGCTAGCAAGGATATCCTCCATCTTCTTAGCACCAAAATGCCCCATCAACCCACCGCCATGCGCTTCCTGCAATAACAACAAACGAACGGAGCTAGCTGGAATGCATAGCTTGTTATCTCTAAAAATAAACCCATCATGAAAGACGAATCTGTTCCATGTCCTTCATCCTTACAGTGCAACAACACATCTTTAAAATTATCATCATTCACATATTGGGCTTTAATTGTTTCTAGGCCAAAGATTTTCTAGTCAAGTTGTGTCAACAAAGTATATCTCTTAGACAAAGCATCAGCAATGATATTCTCCTTCCCTTTCTTATGTTTGATGACATAATGGAAAGATTCAAAAAATTTAACCCATTTAGCATGCCTACGATTCAGTTTTCCTTGACTACAAATATGTTTTAAAGATTCAAGATCAAAATGTATAACAAATTCCTTGGGCCATAAATAATGTTGCCTTGTTTCCAGATTTCTCATAAGAGCATACAATTCTTTATCATAAGTAGAATAATTCAGAACAGGACCACTCAATTTTTCACTGAAATATGCAACAGGTTTTCCCTCTTGTAGCAAAACACCACTCAATCCAATCCCACTTGCATCACATTTGAGTTCAAAAGTCTTACTAAAATCTAGAAGTTGGAGGAGAGGTGCATGTGTCAACTTATCTTTTAACATGTTGAAGGTGTTCTCTTATGTGGTGCCCCAAGTAAAAGGCTCTTCCTTCTTCGTAAGCTCATTCAGCGGTGTAGCAATGGTGCTAAAATACCGCACGAAGCAGCGATAAAATCCTGTAAGTCCTAAAAAGCTTCAAATCTTTCTTAGGCACCAAAATCACCGGCATAGCACATGGACTAAGAGACTCTCGTACGTACCTTTTATCAAGCAATTCCTGAACCTGACGCTGAATCTCCTTGGTTTCATCAGGGTTGGTTCTGTATGGCGCGCGGTTGGATAGTGAAGCCCCCGGAATCAAATCAATTTGATGCTCAATTCCACACATCGATGGCAGCCCTGGAGGTACTTCCTAGGGAAAAACATCCTCATACTCCTGTAAAAGAGTAGTGACCGCAGGAGGAAAAGAAACAAGTATATCCTAAAAAGAAAACAAAGCATCCTTGTAGACGAAAGCATAACAAACAGTTTCAGTTGTATCCAGATTGGCAACATCAGATTTAACAGCAAGCAAGCAAGAACCACTCAATTGAATCACCTTTTTATTGTCAGATTTAGATTCTTTCTTTTGATGTTGCACAAGTTCTTTGGCTACAATCTGATTTTCACTTATAGCATGGACCCGGTTTTTCTCTTTCTTAGTTCTAGCAACATCATCCTCAAAAACACCTATAGGGGTCATAGGATGCAACACAATTTTTCTTTTCGTGGTACAGAAAAGAATACTGATTTGATCTACCATGATGCATATAATCCATATCAAATTATCATGGCCTACCTAACTGTTCGCGTTGAGATCCCTCATGCGCCCCGGTGCGAACACACCGACGCCTAGGAGGTCTGCTTAGCTCCAGTGCAGGCCGGTCGGCTTCTCTCCATGGCTCAAGGTACGCGCGCCAGGGGCCGTAGGGTTCGATCGGCTCCAGCACTACGGTACGGGTGCGGGCATGCCAGTCAATTTGACCTGCAATTGACAAAGAAGTGAGACGAGCAGTTCCGTCTGACGGTCGGCCGATACAGGCACTCTCTATCGGCTGGCTACCGATAGGATCGAGATGGCCATCGACCGCGCCCAGAAGGCCCTTCGCTATCGGCTATTTGCCGATAGGAATCGGGAAGCTCTTCGATCGGCTGGGGAGCCAATGTGGACAGGTGTCGATGAGGGATCAGCCACAGACCAATGGAGGAACCGGGGTGTACTCAAAGGATAGCAAAGCGCACAGGATCCCTCTGGATAGCTGACGGAAGCCGTAACAGTCGTTCATCGGCTGGAAAAACTGATGAAAGCACATGCAGACTAGCAAGGAATAGTATTAAAAGGCACGGGGTGCAAAGTCGATACCGCTCCGGATATGATAACACGAGACCCATTGCCCGCCGTGACAGCGCCATTAACACCGAATCTCGAAGATCGGACCCAACCGAGATAGTACGAGGCCGAGGCCAACAGCGATGATACGGAGGACACCGGATTGGCTGTGCTGAAGCAATGATAGGAACGGACCCATCGGCTAGCTGAGCCGATGAGGGGACGCCTCTCTAAAGGCGGGTGGATATCGGCTATGAGGTCGATGCGCTTAGCGTTACGTGTCAAGGGACACCTCTAAAGGCTGATGCGTATCGGCCGAGGGGCTGATGCTTTGGGCGTGAAGCTCAAAGCATGGATAACTTATTGGCTAGCACTCCGATGATACATCGTGTAGAAAACTATAAGCCTGAAGCTCGATCTACCGTCGGCAGCCCCGTACGTCGAACCTAACCGATGCAGCATGAAATTGACGACGGCAGAGGGAACTTAACAGGCCGATAGGCCCTACATGGACATGATGAGATACGTCTGATTGGCCTAAGAGGTTGAACCTAACCAATGCAGCCTTAGACAGAATAGAACATATCGAGATAGTGGTGGAACTTACCCCTTTGCCGAAGATCGAACTTAACCGATGCAGCCCCACGTCGAGACCAAAACCCGTCGGTAGAAACCTAGATAAAGTAGGGTGGCGATGCGCCAAATTTGTATTGATCAAGAGATATATTACATGTTTGCAGGGGGTCTATATTTATACCCTAGATTTACAGAGTCCGATGTGTTTACAACCATTGGACATTATTTCCTAACAAAAACAAAGGAAAATATCTCTAAAGAAGTTAACTAACTAACTAAACCTTCCTAATTAGATAAGGTTACAATTTACAAAGATAAAATATCCTGCCGTGGATTCCATGGCTCCTCCGCAAACTCGGTCTTATCTGGATAGTCTTCCAATCTGGAACCGAGTCTTCACCCGCTACCATCCGATCGGCTTCCTCACTATAGTTATCGGACACCTCTCAGCCGATCGGCTTTAGCGCCATTGGGTCTGTCCAGATTTTGGCATTAACACATGCCCCCCAATTTTAAAGTATGAAGACTCATGCTTCAAAATTCTCTTCCTCAGTTCTCCAATGCTTCAACGTCTCCTCTTTTCCTGATAATTGGCTCTCGTAAGCCGATATCACATGCATCAGATGTGTTAAACTATTGAACTCTTGTAAAGAAAATTCCCACCTGATGCGACTTGACAACCCCTGGAAGGTCAAATCAGCTAATTGTTCATCACTCAGAACAAGACTATAACATCGGCTTCTGATGTCCTGGAAACACTGGATGTACTCTCGAACGGATTCATTAGGCCTCTATCTAACCGATCTCAAGTCTGACAGTCTCATTTCTTGAATCCCAATAAAGAAATATCTATGGAATTCCTGCTCTAGAATGGCCCATCCTTTAATCGAGCTCGGCGGCAACGAAGAAAACCATGCAAATGCCGATCCAGAGAAGGATAAGGGAAAGAAACGGACTTTGAGAGCTTTCTCAGCCGATGCTTTTCCACATTGCGCTAAGAATCGGCTGATGTGCTCCATTCTGGATATGGGTGCCAATACATAACTGTTTGATCTTTGGGCTTGATACCAAATTGCTCTTCCACCGTGTCCACAATCCTGGTTAATCAATCCTTCTATCTTAGAGTATCTTCCTGATCATGTGGAGGTGGATATGGTACCCAATTGTGCCTGTGATATTCTTCATAATGATTCCTCTGAAACAATTCTGGAGGTACCTCCTGCCGTTGCCCCCCGAATCGATCTTGTATTGGTGGATACATATTTGCTGATAGGTCTTTGTTTTGCCAAGTTTCCTCCGTCTCTATCGGCAAAGGCACATGATCTGATCAGGCTCTTGAGCCGATGATTCTTGTATCATCTTCTTGATCAAATCTTGTAGTGTATCCATCCATACTCCCGATGGATTACTGAATGCTTGATAAAATTATTCGTTGAACATCTCTTGCAACGGCTTGGAAGAATTCACAGGTGTTGAATGGCCTGATTACTTCATCAAAACACATTTTGGTAACTGTGCTTTTTGAATCAGCCCTTGTTTAGTCATAATGAAGGATTCCAAACAGAGCTTCTGAAAGTTGTCCATGTTTTGCTCTATATGCCGCCTCTGGTCTTCATTCAAATCCTCCATGGTAACTGGAACTATAATCTCCTCATCAGCTTCATCTTCAGACGAATATGTCTTGGAATCAACCTTTTCTTTAGACATATTGATAACAAGATGTCCCTCGGGTTGATGATCAGCTACAAGCAAAACAAGTGTCAGAGGAATATTATCAGGAATTACAAATGGGTATCCTTCGCTGTAATTTAGAGGAGTCTGAGGATGCTGCTATGGCTAGATTTTTGGGTGGTCTAAACCGTGAGATTTATGACATTGTGGACTACAAAGATTACACTAATATGACTCGATTATTTCATCTTGCTTGCAAAGCTGAAAGGAAAGTGTAGGGACAACGTGCTAGTGCCAAGACTAATTTTTCTGTAGGAAAATCAACATCATGGCTGCCGTGCACGATTACTATTCCTTCACCATCTTCCACACCCCGGCGGTTGGCACATTCTCCATCCAGCAACAAGCCACGTGTTCTAACTGCTAGTGCACTGACTAAGACAGCCCAGCAGCCAACCATGAGTGCTTCTTCTGTTGCATCCACTGGTAGAACAAGAGATGTTCAATGTCACCGTTGCAAGGGCTATGGGCATGTCTAGCGTGACTGTCCTAGCAAGCGCGTTTTGGTAGTCAAAGATGATGGTGAGTATTCATCTGCTAGTGATTTCGACAAAGATACACTTGCTTTGCTTGCAGCTGACCATGCAGATAAAAGATGAGGGACCAGAAGAACATATTGGTGCTAATGATGCAGAACGCTATGAGAGCATCATTGTGCAGCGTGTTCCTTGGGAAGATATTTCAATGGATTTTGTGTTAGGCTTGCCTAGGACCAAGAGGGGGTGAGATAGCATTTTTGTGGTTGTAGATAGATTTTCTAAAATGGCACATTTCATACCATGTCATAAAACTGATGATGATACTTATATTACCGATTTGTTCTTTCAGGAGGTTGTTCGCTTGCATGGTGTGTCAAACACCATTGTTTCGAACAATGACACTAAATTTCTCAGCCATTTTTGGAGAACTTTGTGGACTAAGCTTTTGCTTTCTACTACTTGTCATCCCCAAACTGTTGGACAAACTGAAGTTGTCAATAGGACTTAGTCTACTATGTTAAGGGCTGTTTTAAAGATAAATATTAAGATGTGGGAAGAATGTTTGCCTCATATTGAATTTGCATACAATCATTCGTTGCATTCCACTACAAAGATGTGCCCTTTTGAGATTGTTTATGGATTTTTGCCTCGTGCTCCTATTGATTTAATGCCTTTGCCACATTCTGAAAAATCAAATTTTGATGCTAAACAATGTGCTAAGTTGATGTTAAAACTGCAAGAAACAACTAAAGAAAATATAAAACGCATGAATGCTAACTATAAGCTTGCTGGTGACAAAGGTAGACGACAATTGAATTTGGAACCTGGTGATTTGGTTTGGTTGTGCTCACCGCCAAAAATCCCGCGACCGGGGAGGGACGGTGGCTCGGTCACGCAAAGGCCTGGGAGGTCTGCTTAGCTCCAGTGCAAGTCCTTAAGCCTCGTGGCTCGCGAGCATGCAGTCAATTTGACCCTACAATTGACAAGGAAGTGAGACGAGCGAGTCCGATACAGGCGCTCGCTATCGACTGGCTGGCAATAGGATCGAGATGCTCTTTGATCGGCTGGAGAGCCGATGTGGATAGGTGTCGACGAGGGATCGACCGCAGACTCGATGGAGGAACCAGGGTGTGCTTCGGACAGCCGAACAGTGATTCATCGGCTAGAAAAACTGATGAAGGCGCAAGCGGCCTAGGCAAGGAATAGTATAAGAAGGCACGGGCTGCAAAGCCGATGCCGCTCTGGATATGACAGCACGAGACCCGTCGTCCGCCATGACAGTGCCATTAACACCGAACCTCGAAGATCGGACCTAACCGAGACAGTACAACACTGGGGCCAGCGGTGATGATACAGAGGACGCCGGATCGGCTATGCCGTAGCAACGATAGAAACGAGCCAATCGGCTAGCTGAGCCGATGAGGAGACGCCTCTTTGAAGGCAGGTGCGTATCGGCTGGGAGACCGATATGTTCGGCATTACGCGTCGAGGGACGCCTCTAAGGGTTGATGCGTATCAGCTGTGGAGCCGATGCGCTGGGCGTGGAGCTCAGAGCATGGATAAATCATCGGCTACTCACTCCGATGAGACGCCGTGCAGAAGACTATAGGCCTGAAGCTTGATCTACCATCGGCAGCCCCATAGGTTGGACCTAACCGATGCAGCACGAGATTGACGATGGCAGATGGAGCTTAACAGACCGATAGGTCCTGCACGGACGTGATGCGGTACACCTGATCTGACTAAGAGTTTGAACCTAAACGATGCAGCCTTAGACAGTACAAAGCATACCATTATAGTGGCGGGACTTACCCCTTCGCCGGAGATTGGACTTAGCCGATGCAGCCCCGCATCGAGAGCCAGAACCTGCCGATAAACACCTAGATGAACTAGGGTGGCAATGTGCTGAATTTGTATATGATTGAGATATCTTACATGTTTCTATGGGTCTATATTTATGCCCTGGATTTACAGACAGAGTTCGACGCGTCTACGACCATCGGACATTATTTCCTAGTAAGAACAAAGAAAAATATTCCCAAAGAAGTTAACTAACCAGCTAAACCTTTCTAATTAAGTAAGGTTACAATTCACAAAAACAAACATCCTGCCGTGGAGTCCATGGCTCTTCTGCAAACCCGGTTTCATCTGAAAAATCTTCCAATTTGTAACCGAGTCTTCCTTCGCTGCAACCTGATCGGCTTCTCCATTGTAGCTATCGGACCTTCTTTTACTCAAGCCTATCCTTTTCCTTCCTTTCGTTGGGCTTCTCGGACCTGATCCCGATTGGACAATCCCCTATCTTCAAGCCGATCCAATCTTCTACTAATCTGATCGGCTTTTCTATAGTTTTGATTGGCTTTGTCTCATTATCTCCATCGGCCGATGACTGCATTAAACTCTTCATCGGACCTCTCAGCCGATCGGCTTTAGCACCATCGGATCGTCTAGATTTTGGCATTAACACATGCCCCCCAATTTCAGAGTTTGCCAACAGACTACGAAATTTTGAGCTGTTAGAAACCTCCGCAAACCAGGATGACCCGTTAAAACCCGCATTAATCGGCTCAGATCTCTGCCTAGGTTGCTCCACCTCTATAAAATATATCTCCGCCTCAGCCTTCTTCCACACACTTCTTCTCATCAAAAAACCCTAAACCTCGACGAGCTCCATAGGCATCCGTAAATTTCCACGAATCTTAACGGTCTCAGAAGACTGAAGGCGAGCTCTCGTAGATTTCTTCATCGGCCGCTACTCCTTCATTTGTGCAATAGCTTCTACACATGTAATCCCTGAGGTAACAATTATCTGCTCTTTCATCCTATGTTTTGCACGATTCTTCCCCATCCCGATTTCTCATCAGTAGTCGGGTTCTGGTTTCTGTAGGATCTCAAGAGCCAGATTGCTATTCCAATCTTCGACCGCCCTGGTCACTTCTTTCTTGGCTCTATGGGTAGCGAGGATCCGACTGATTTCATCAACTCGGAAACAGAAAGGATCCCGTTCAAGCACTCATTCATGGCCATCACCGATTAGGCTAACAGCTTCAGATAGTGGCCTAGCAAACTCCCGGAATGGAGGAACTGGTACTTTAGAGTTTCTGCCTTCAAAAAGTCTTTATGGGAGGATTTGAAATAGACAATTGCATCAACCTTTCCTTAGCCGATATGGAAAGGAACGAACCTCTGCTTGCATTGGCTTCTTACTTCTAGTCGGACATTTTAAATGCCTTTAAGTTTGGGCATGGGCCGGTGACCCCCACCTTGATGGATGTTACTATGTTGACTTGCCTCAAAACCACCCACTACATAAATTTGTTCAGCCTCAGATTTAAACCTACGCATCGACTAAACACCAAGAACGTCGGAGATTGGACTAAGTATATTTCCCTGCATAAAAAATCCTCCAGCTCAGTCGATGGACATGAACATGTAGCGTTCTTGAACCTTTGGTTGGAACGATTCGTCTTCTGTGGTTCGACTCTTGGTTCAATGACCAATATGCAATGTCTGGCAGAGCTCCTGGCCAATCACCACCAGATTTCCCTAGGGCAATATATCTTCTCGGAGCTACTTATCAATTGCTCCATTAAGTTGCGACCAACCTATTCTCTGGGTGAGGCTTCATCAGCTCTTCCTAGAAGCAAAATGACCCCCCTCGGACTTAGCCGGTGGTTCAAGTGTTTCTATTATGGCTTTACCAAAGAGATCACCATCTGGTTTGCGTACAAGGATGACTCGTCCTTTGAAATGCCTTCCAGGTTTCATCCGATGAATGCCTTAGCCGATGAAGAATTGAAGACCATCTTTCTATCCTCCATAACTCCTTGTCTTTTGCCGATCGGATTTTCAATGGGCCGATCCCAACATCCATCATACGAGTTCTATCATCCTTCGGTTAGTGCTCGTCAGTTGGGCTTCGGCCAACACCCCATCGGCTTGTTCTTCATCGGCAAGCTCCGAGCCCGCGGAGAAGTGAAAAGCGGCTTGGAGTACGATCGACTTAGTTCGATGACATTGAACTTGTACTTAGGGACTATCTCCACCTTCGAGCCCTGTATATCCAATACCAAAATCTTTGCTCGATGGTGGTCAGAATGGGGAAGACACCTATATAGTCTATCGGCTAAACATACTGCCTTCGCCTCAACCCCGACTACGTGGAATCCGATGAAGAGGTAATCCTTCTCCTTTCACTATATTTTCTTCATCGTATTGAATTTCAATTGTCTTGATTCTCATGATTCCATAGGCTGGTGACAAAGATGCACCTTTGACCAGCGCAAGCGGTCGGCCGATTATCTATCAACCTCCATCGACCAGATCCCTCCTTGGGCAAAGCGGTCCACCTCCATCGGCTCTCCTTCGAGTGTCGCAAGTATCAGGGTCAAAGCACAAGAAACCGGCTGCTCGGTCGGTTTCTAAGAAACGGAATCCCGACGCCGATGTTGTCATCGTTGCATCGGCTTCGCGAAGCCCTTCCCCTATGGCAATTCTAGCTTCTTCCGCATCTCCGTTGGTATGTGTCAGCTTTAATTCTTCGTTGCCTTTGTTTTATCCTGACACCTTCGCTTTGCAGCCAGAACCATCGGCTCTTGAGGTCCAAACGCCAGACCCTGTTACTGGGGCTGAGCCGATGATATCCTCAGACGTTTTGGTATCCACTCACACTGCCCCACATCAAGCTGACACCCGCATAAGAACTACTCCCACTGTCTCTTAGGTACGTTCATCATATATGTCATTTCTTTTGACTTATGATCTCCATATTTGCTAATGTTGTTATGCAGTCATTAGCCGATCTATTCTCCTTCGACATTGGCAAATACCTAGAAGCAGAGGAAGACTCAGTCACCAACATAGCGATCGAACCATTTTTGCCAGCCAATGCATGTGAGCAGTTGTCAGATATTATGCATTGGCTGAAAGTTCCGATTGACTTGCTGGTGGAAGATTGCGGGCCGATCTGGGGAAGACTTGTAGAAATTGAACACCTCCTGCCTACAGAACCGTCGGACACACTCACGCCTGCTGCCTACATGAAAATTCCAAAGGACCTGGCTGACCGCATCAAGACGACGCATAGCCGATTGCGCTGAGCAAAGCCACCTGGCTCACAACGATCGGTTGACTGCCCAAGATGAAAACAAGAAGCTTGATGAAATGCCAGCTGACCTTTAATACGCCAACACCAAGCTTGGCCTCATAAAGAAACGAGAAGCCGATTTGATGATGGAACTCGATAAGGTTTGTGAAGACATCAACTCCACCGAGTCCCATGTCATCGGCCTACGAAAATCGATCCAAGACCAAGAGGCCAAGGTAGCAAACAAAGTGTGGCTTGCAGTTTGCCGGCATAGGAACCTGAAGACTATCCCTGGATCAGACGAGGATGGCATCCGCGCCATCAACGATATAGATCAAATCCGTCTGCGCACGATTAAGGCCATTAAGAAATTCTTGTAAGACTTAAGCCTCGGAGAAATCCTGATGTCATTTTAAACATTAACTTTTGCAATAAACTTCAATCAGTTTGATCAACAAAAGTTGTGTATATATATTTTCTAAAGGCGATATCTCCATGGCTGTCTATAACCAATACAAACTATATTGGCTTCCGTACATTGTCAATCGGCTATGCCTCAACCGATCATATGAATGGTACCGTCAGCTGATATTACCCTTAAAACCTTATCTGTCTTGAATCAGCTATGCTCAGCCGATTTAGGCGCCTACCTACACGCTAGGATAATACTTTTTCAAATATTTTCCATTAAACGCTTTGGTAAACTTCTCTCCTTCAAGACTTTCCAACATATAAGCATTGCCAGGCACACACCGATTGATCCGATAGGGTCCTTCCTAATTAGGTGACCATTTTCCAAACTTATTGTCCCTAGATCCAATCGGTAAAATTAACTTCCAAACGAGATCTCCCTCAGAAAAGGATTTGGTCATTACTTTTTTGTTATAAGGCCTAGCGATCTTAGCCTTGTTTTTCTTGATCCTCTCAAACGCTTCTAACTGACTCTGAGTCAAATCATCAAGCTCATCGGTCATCAACGTGTAATAATCATCGACTGTCAACTGATCCTATAAAGACACCCTCCTGGAGCCGATGTTAACTTCCCACGGAAAAACTGCTTCATGACTGTATACCAACTGATATGGTGGCACCTAGGTAGATCTATGACATGCCATCTGATAGGTCCACAATGAATCATTCAATGTGACATGCCACCTCCGTGGTTGTTCGTCGATCTTACGCTTGATCAACTTTATTAAACTCTTGTTAGAAGCTTCTGCCTGTCCATTAGCTTGAGCATAATATGGTGATGAATTCAGCAACTTAATCCCCATACTGGCAGTAAACCTTTAAAACTCCTCTGACATGAAGATAGAACCTTGATCGGTGGTAATTGTCTGTAGAATTCCAAATCGATGTATGATATGTTCCTTGATGAACTCAATTGCATCTTTAGAAGTAACTTTCTTCAAAGGAATAGCTTCTATCCACTTTGTAAAATAGTCTGTTGCCACCAATATGAACTTATGCGCTTTACTGGATGAAGGATAAATCTGGCTGATCATGTCGATTCTCCAACCTCTAAACAGCCATGGCTTGACTATCGAATTCATAACCGATGCTAGAGCTCGCTACACATTCCCAAACTTTTGACAATCTTGGCAGCCCTTGTAGTATTTAAAACAATCCTCCAACATACTCGGCCAAAAGTATCCAGCTCTCCTCATCATCCATCTCATGTTATGAGCCGATTGATGGGCTCCACAAATGCCTCCATGCACCTCGCTCATCACCAACGCAGCTTCTTCGGCACCCAAACATCTTAAGAGCACCCCATCGACGAATCGATAATATAATTCTTCATCAAGTAGAATGTACTTAATAGCCTTATATCGAAGCTTCATGGAAACCGATCTTGATGGATTTTGCAAATACTAAACAATTTCCCATCTCCAATCATCGGCTTCCATACAGCTCTCAATATCGGCTATCTCGATTTCCACTCTACTGTTCAGCCGATACCCTGAAGCAGTCTGAGAAAGATCACTGGCCTCCGCGTTTTGCTCTCTAGGAATATGATCCAATGTCACTATCTTGAAATCCTTTAATAACTATTGACATTTTTCATAGTATGACTTCAATATTTCATCCTTGCATTCATATTCTCCAGATAGTTGTTTGATTACCAACAAAGAATCTCCAATGACCTCTACCGTATCGACTCTAATTTCACTCAACAGCTGAAGTCCCTTGAGTACCGCTTCATATTCTGCTTGATTATTTGTACTATATGGCTTGATCGTGAAGGCAAACTCAAAACTTGCCCCCCGAGGCGAAATGATCACCAAGCCGATACCAAATCCATGCTTACAAACTGATCCATCAAAGAATAACGTCCATGGGATCGGCTCCACATAATTCTCTTGGACTCCTCTATGCTGTACAATAAAATCGGCTACCGCTTGTCCCTTGATTGCCTTAGTTGACTCATACCTCAGATCAAACTCCATCAGAGCGAATATCCATTTACCAGCCCACCCCTCAAGGCTGGAGCTGATAGCATGTATTTAATCACATCGGCTTTGCAAAGCACTGTACACTCAGCCGATAGAATATAATGCCTTAACTTTGTACATAAGAAATACAAACATAGGCATAACTTTTTCACAGCAGGATACCTAGTCTCAGCATCCAGAAGTCGTCAGCTCAAATAGAATACTATTTGTTCTTTTGATTCAAACTCTTGTACAACCACCGATCCGATTGACTTCTCATCGGCTGACAAATATAATTTGAACGCTATTCCTTTCTACGGTGGAATCAACACTGGTGGAGAATTCAAGTATTCCTTGATATGATCAAAGGCTTTTTGCTACTCATCACCCCACACAAAATCTTGATCGGCTCGTAACCTTAATAAAGGAGTGAACGACTCAATTCTTCCCAATAAGTTTGAGATAAATCACCTTATAAAATTAAGTTTGCCGATCAAGGACTGCAACTATAGTTTGTTGCTGGGTGGTTCGGTGGTCTGGATGGCCCTAATACTTTGTTGACTGAGTTCAATTCCTCTCTCATGTACCATGAAACTCAAAAATTGTCCAGCCGATATGCCAAAAGCACACTTGTGAGGATTCATTTTGAGTCCATATTTATTCATCCTCTCAAGCACTTTTCGTAGATCCGCTATATGTTCTTCAATACCTTTGGATTTCACCACCACGTCATCAATATATATCTCCATCAGCTATCCGATAAGATCATGGAACATGTAGTTCATGGCTCTCTGATAAGTAGCGCCGGCATTCTTCAATCCGAAAGTCATGACTACCTACTCGTATAAACCAATAGCCCCAGGACACCTAAATGCAGTCTTGTGGATATCTTCTTCTGCCATAGAAATTTGATTGTAGCCAGCATTTCCATCCATAAAGCTAATGATCTTGTGACCCGATGCAGCATCAATTAATAAATCTGCTATCGGCATCGGATACTCATCTTTAGGGATTGCCCTATTCAAATCCTGATAATCGATGCATATCCTTAACTTTCTGTTTTTCTTCTTCACTAAGACAATATTGGACACCCATTCAGCATATCGGCATAGTCTGATTTGCATCGTATAACTTTGTGATCTCCGCCTTGATTTCATCATGTCACTCTGCTTTGAATCTCCTCTGTGGCTGCCTAAATGGCCAATATCCCGGTCTGATAGGAAGCCGATGTTCCACAATCGATCGGCTTAGTCCCGGCATCTCATGGTGATCCCAAGCAAAGCATTCCCAAAATTCCTTTAATGATACGGATGAAGCTTAGAGCATGGATAAAATTATTAAAGAAATTTTGGGTATGCTTTGTACTATCTAAGGCTGCATCGTTTAGGTTCGAACTCTTAGTCAGATCAGGTGTACTGCATCACATTCGTGCAGAACCTATCGCCCTGTTAAGCTCCATCTGCCGTCGTCACTCTCGTGCTGCATCGGTTAGGTCCGATCTACAGGACTGCCGACGGTAGATCGATCTTTAGGCCTATAGTCTTCTGCACGGCGTCTCATCGGAGTGAGTAGTTGATGAGTTATCCATGCTCTGAGCTTCACGCCTAGGGCATCAGCCCCTCGGTCGATGCGCATCAGCCTTTAGAGGCGTCACTCGACGCGTAACGTCGAACATATCAGTCCCTCAGCCGATACGCATCCGCCTTCATAGAGGCGTCCCCTCATCGGCTTAGCTAGCCGATGGGTTCGTTCCTATTCTTGCTACGGCATAGCCGATCCGGTGTCCTCCGTATCATCGCCGCTGGCCCCGGCCTCGTACTGTCTCAGTTAGGTTCGATCTTCGAGGTTTGGTGTTGATGGTGCTGCCATGGTGGGCGACGGGTCTCGTGCTGTCATATCTAGAGCGGCATCAGCTTTGCAGCCCGTGCCATCTTATATCATTCCTTGCCTAGTCCGCATGCGCCTTCATCGGTTTTTCCAGCTGATGAATAACTGTTCGACTGTCTGGAGGGATCTCGTGTGCCTCGATATCCTCTGAGCACACCCTAGTTCCTCCATCGGCTCTGCGGTCGATCCCTCATTGACACATGTCCACATCGGCTCCTCAGCCGATCGAAGAGCATCCCGATCCTATCGGTAGCCAGCCGATAGCGAGTGCCTGTATCAAACTCGCTCGTCTCACTTCCTTGTCAATTGCAGGGTCAAAATTGACTGGCACGCTCATGAACCTCGAGGCTTATGGACGTGCACTGGAGATAAGCAGACCTCCTAGGCCTTTACGTGAACGAGCCGCCGTCCCTCCCTGGTTGCGGGATTTTTGGCGGTGAGCAAGGTCCATACTTGATGTTTGAACTTGCAGTCCAATCACTTGGTCTGGTCATCCTTTTGATCATGGCAACTTCCAATTGATACTTCTCATGGCTGCTCCTAACCAATCTGGTTCATCTCTCAAGTTCCTTTGGAGCAGAATATCATCACAAGAATTTAGTAGTACACCATTCATTAAGGAACTTGTTTGGACAGTAAGAAACGATTTTACTTGGTAGTTATGTTGACGTGCTCTAGATTCAGTCATTGGGCCCTACTGTGCAGCAGGTGTGGTTGTATCCATGGAAGGGATGTCCTCATCATCCTCCCCTTCTTGCATTTAAGTCGTCCTCGACTCAAGTCCATCCTCTCCTCCCATGTATGGTGTCAAATCTACAATGTTAAAGATGGGGCTAACCCCAAAATCTGCAGGGAGCTCTAGTTTATACGGATTATCATTAATCTTTTCTAACACTTTGAAAGGACCATCCTTTTTCAAATCATGGAACCTATCCTTTCGCAAATGAAGCCAAAACAAGATCACTAGGTTCAAAAGTTACATATTTGTTTCCTTTACTACCAGCAACTTTGTAATTTGCATTCATGCAATCTATGTTCTCTTTAGTGGTTTCATGCAACTTTAAGATCAGTTCAGCACATTGTGTAGCATCAAAATTCACTCGCTTCCGATATAGGAAGAGGTAACAAATCAATAGGAGCACGTGGCACAAACCCATAAACGATCTCGAAAGGGCATTTATTAGCGGTAGATTGTTGTGAATGATTATAAGCAAACTCAACATGAGGCAAATACTCTTCCCACATTTTTATGTTCTTTGTCAAAACAGCCCTAAGCATGGTGGATAAAGTTTTGTTTACAACCTCAGTTTGACCATCTGTTTGGAGATGGCAAATAGTTAAAAATAAAAGCTTAGTCCCCAGCTTAGCCCAAAAAGTTCTCTAAAAATGACTAAGAAATTTTACATCCTGATCATAAACAATGGTGTTTGGCACACCATGCAATCGAACAATTTCATGAAAGAACAAATCAGCTACATGTGTAGTGTCATCGCTCTTATGACATGGTATAAAATGCGTTATTTTAGAAAATCTATCCACCACAACAAAGACACTATCCCTCCCCTTCTTTGTCCTAGGAAGTGATACGCCTCGATGTCTCGATCTTTACGACATAGGATCAATCACCAGATAATTAGATTTGAAGAAGACGAGATAACTTGCTGCAAGCAGCGATAACTAGCACAACCTGACGAATAAAACTCAAAGCCAACCACCGTCTCAATACGGCAACCTGAATCGAGGATTCGCCCAACCACACTCTCAAAGAAACCAACACAGCCTACAATCAATCGAGGAGACCTCGCAGGGAGTAGGAGCACCAATTGGGAGCAGATGAAGCCGCCGCTTCTGTAATTTCTGCGAAGGAAGTCACAAGAGCAAAGGGGTAGAGATCAACTCTTAGGGGTTTGCTAGCGCACAGCTGAACAAAGTGGTCTATATTCTCAATATCATAATCTATGATTACAATGAGTCTAGGGGGTATTTATACTAGCAACAACCCTGCTAGGTAGGTGGAAACTCGAAAAGAAAATAACTAGTTCGACTATGTGAAAAGACCTCTTCAGAATGAGCTCCTGGAGAGTTTTCGCGTGGCTGTTAATCTTCTGCGCAATCTTTATTGTTTTGGCAATAACTCCATCTAGGAAAGTCCAAATGATGCACGGTTTGTTGTGTTCGATTTTTGACTTGACACCCTTTCCAACCATGTATGCCATGCACCACGTAATATTATATAATGGTACAGTTTAATACATGAACTTTAGCATCAGGCTGGCCCGTTGACCTTTCGAGCAGTATACACTAAACGGTGATCTGTGCCCAAATGGTAGCTCCAAACTGGTCGGGGCTAGACTCATTGGAAACTAGACTTGAAGAGCTTTCCAAAATGTACTCATAGACCACCATAGCTTCTGGGAATCAAAATATATGACAGTTTCTTCTAGACGGTTCTGAAGAGCTAAACTGGTTCGAGTGTAGTTCGTGGTTGGCAACTGGTCTGAAGTGGTCTGTAGCAGGTCGGAAGTCATCTCCTTGTGTGTTCATGTCTTCCTCCTTAGTGAACCTAACCATTAATAATGTACACGACTTAGGTAGTATATAATTCTTATTAATATTAAAATAAATCTCACAAAGTAGCGCGTGCACCTCTTGTTGTAGCTTCTTTGCTCGACTATATGTAATCGGTCCATCAATTACTTGGACTGGTGTTGATGTAGGTGAGATCTGAGTTGGTGTAGCTTGAGTTGAGGGTTATGACATCTTGCTTGATGGCGTGGTCATATCATCCTCCCTCCCTTGAAAAGGAGTCGTTCTCGACTCTGAAGTATGTTCACTTGTGAATGGAGATAGGTCAGCAACAATCAAGGTGTTGCTCATGCCATAACTTGGTGGAAGATCTATCTTGTGTGCATTGTCAATTATCTTTGTAAGAACATGAAATGGACCATCCCCTCGTGGCATCAATTTGGATTTGTGCTGATCTAGAAAGCGATCCTTGCGGAAGTGAATCCACACCAAGTCCCCTGGTTCAAACAACACTTTCTTCTGATGCTTGTTTATACTTGAAGCCTTGCGTACCGCCTTGACCTCAATTGCTTCCTTAGTCTTCTCATGTATCTTCTTTATGTATGCAGTACACTTGGAGGCTTCCATGTTGGTTATTTCCCTATTATAAGCAAACTCCACTTGAGGCAAGCAATCCTCCCAATCCTTCAAGCTCTTTTTCACCATGGTTCGCAACAACATTGATAAGGTTAGATTCACCACTTCAGTTTATCCGTCGGTTTGTGGATGACAAGTGGTGGAGAACAAGAGCTTGGTCCCAAGCTTTGCCCACAGCGTTTTCCAAAAGTAGCTCACAAACTTGACATCACGATCCGACACTATGGTCCTGGCCATTCCATGTAGCCTCACAATTTCTCTAAAAAACAAATTAGCAAGGTGTGAAGCATCGTTGGTCTTATTGCAAGGGATAAAATGAGCCATCTTTGAAAATCTATCAACCACAACAAAAATTGAATCTTTTCCCCTCTGAGTTCTAGGCAATCCAAAAATAAAATATATGCTTATATCTTCCCAAGGAGTATTTGGAGTAGGTAACGGAGTGTATAAACCATGAGGATTCAGTTTGGACTTAGCTTTGTGGCACGTGACGCATCGCTCCACAAATCTGATAACGTCCCTTCTCATCTTGGGCCAATAGAAATGATCACCGAGTAGCTCATATGTCTTCTTTTGTCCAAAATGCCCTGTTAATCCTCCTCCATGTGATTCCTATAACAACAACAATCTAAACGAAGAATTTGGAACACAAAGTTTGTTAGCTCTAAACAAGAATCCATCATTGATGTGATATTTTTCCCAACCTTTTCCGTCTTTATAATGGGCATATGGTTCTGAAAATTCAGGATCATTTTTGTACATATCTTTCAAATTTTCAAGACCCAAAACCTTTACCTCGAGTTGGTTCAGCAACACACTCTTCCGAGACAACACATCGGCAACAATATTGTCCTTACCTTTCTTATACTTCATAATGTATGGACATGTTTTGATGAACTCAACCCATTTGGTATGGCGTCGGTTCATCTTAGCTTGACCTTTCAAGTACTTCAAAGCTTCATGATCGGAATGAATAATAAAATCCTTTGGCCATAAGTAGTGCTACCATGTTTCAAGCACACGTACCAAAGCATGCAATTCTTTATCATATACAGAATAATTCAGTTAAGCACCTCCCAATTTTTCAATAAAATATGCTACAGGTTTTCCTTGTTGCATTAAAACTCCTATCCCAATCCCACTAGCATCACATTCCACTTCAAAAGTTTTAGTGAAATCAGGAAGAACAAGTTGTGGTGCTTCAGTTAAATGTTTCTTTAATTTTTGAAAAACATTTTCTTGTGTGTTTCCCCATTTAAATTCAACTCCTTTCTTTGTTAATTCATTTAAGAGAGCAGCAATGGTACTGAAATCTCACACAAACCTTCTATAAAAACCAGCAAGGCCATAAAAACTTCTCACTTGACTTACATTTGTTGGAGTGGGGCCAATTCTTGATGGCTTTTACCTTGCTTTCATTCACTTCTATTCCTTTTCCTGAAACAACAAAGCCAAGAAACACAACATGGTCTGTGCAAAAACTGCACTTCTCAAGATTAGCAAATAATTTCTCCTTTCTAAGCTCATCTAGGACTTGTCGAATGTGACTCACATGCTCTTCAAAAGACTTGCTGTAAATTAAGATATCATCGAAGTAGATAATCACAAATTTTCCAATAAAAGCTCTCAAGACATGGTTCATTAATCTCATGAAAGTACTAGGAGCATTAGTCAAACCAAAAGGCACAACTAACCATTCATACAGCCCAAATTTTGTTTTAAACGCAGTTTTCCATTCATCTCCAGTTTTCATTCTTATTTGATGGTAACCACTTCTCAAATCAATTTTAGTAAATATTATGTTGCCACTCAATTCATCAAGCATGTCATCTAAGCGTGGAATAGGATGACGGTAGCGGACAATGATGCTATTTATAGCCCTACAATCAACACACGTCCTTCAAGATTCAGCTTTTTTAGGTACTAAGATCACAGGAACAGCGCAAGGACTTAAACTTTCACAAACAAAACATTTGTCAAGAAGTTCTTGTACTTGCCTTTGTATCTCCTTCGTTTCTTCAGGGTTGGTTTGGTATGATAGTCGATTAGGTGGTGCAGCCCCTAGAATGAGATTAATTTGATGCTCAATCCCACGAATTGGAGGTAGTCCAGCCGATGTTTCCTTTGGGAAAACATCTCCATAGTCCTACAACAAATGAGATACAACACTAGGAAGAGAGGTAATGTCGTTAGCTGAAATTAAAATGTCTTTGCACACAAGTACAAAGAGCACTTGATTTGGGTTGTTTCTTACTCCTCTCATTTCAGATTTTGTGGCTAACATAACTAGATTTTCTCCCTCTCCTTTCTTTTTTTCTCTCACATTTGGCTTGTGGCTCTCACTCACCGAATTGTGGATGGCACTCAATTTCTTTTGCTCTTCTCCTCCATTACTTGCTGGACCAATTTCAGATTTCTTTTGTAAGTGCTCAGCCATAATTTGTTGAGGGGTCATGGGCTTTAACACAAACTTCTTTCCCTTCAGATCTAGTGTATACTGATTTGTTCTCCCACAATGCTGAGTGTAACGGTCATATTGCCATGGTCTTTCAAGAAGCAAGTGACACACAGACATGGGTGCTACATCACACTCTATTGTGTCAACATATTCACCAATCTTGAATGGAATTTTCACACGATGCCCAATCTTAATATCTCCCGAATCATTCAACCATTGGACATGATATGGATGCGGATGTCGCTGTAGTTTCAGACCAAACTTGTCAACCATTTCATGACTTGCAAGATTGTGGCAGCTCCCTCCATCTATGATCACCTTCACTACTTTGTCTTGCACCTTTGCACGTGTTTGAAATAAATTGTGCCGCTGTCCATTTTCAGCTTCTTTCATTTGAACACTCAAAATTTGAGCCACTACAAGAGCAGCCCCCCCTGCTCAAATTCACACCCTGTATGTTCTTCATCTTCATGGGCTTCTTCAACATACTCTTCTTCATCTTCTTCTTCACTAGCTGATTCATACTCTCCATTATCATTCACAATGACCACCTGATTGTTTGGGCACTCTCTACTTATATGCCCACGGCCTCCACACTTGAAGCACTGAATTCCACTACTCTTGGCTGTAGAACCTACTGAAGTAGAGGTGGATGCCACTGGTTTAGAGCTCAGGTTTGGGCAGCAGTGTTCTTCCCACTAAAAACACTCTGAACATTAGAACGTGAGTCTCCAAATGACTTTTTCGCTGATGAGGGTGCAGTAGTGAACTTTGAGACTTGCTTGCTTCCCCCAGATATGTTACTCATACCAAATGACAAGGACATGCTGCTTTTAGCATCTTGCTGCAATTGTCGTTCAGCTTTGGTTGCTTGATGTACCAAATCAATTAGATGACGGTACGGTTGAAACTCAACAATGCGCTGAATATTGCCATGCAAACCAGCCATGAAACGTGCAATAGTTTGCTCTTCATCTTCATACACATTGGCTCTAATCATAGCCTTCTCCATCTCTTTATAATATTCCTCAACAGAGAAACTTTCTTGCTTCAGATTCTGTAATTTATCAAAAAGATCATGCCGATAGTGCTTCGGCACAAAACGTTTTCTCATTTCTTGCTTCATTTCATCCCAAGTTTCAATAGGATGTTCTCCATCTTCCTCAAGATCAGAGAGAAGTTGCTCCCACCAAATCAAAGCATATCCCTCAAACTCTAGAGATGCCATGGCTAATTTCTTCTCTTCAGAATAATTATGCAAGCGAAAGATCTTTTCCACTTTCAACTCCCAAGTGAAATAAGCTTCAGGATCAGATCCTCCATCAAATTTTGGCATGCTAAATTTTAGTTTGCCAAACCTCTCCTCTCGGTTGCCTCCTCTACGAGCTCGGCAACCATATCGATATTGGGACTGATCATCATCATCCTCTTCAGATTCATCACGATCATCATTTCTTCGATTTTGACCTCTTCCTCTACCATGTGCAGAACCTTGGTTCCTCCTTCCTTGCTCTCTAGCTCTTCTAGCAGCAGCTCTTCCTTCACTTTCTTCTCCATCTTCACCGTGGTTGCTTGCACCATCACGAGGTGGACGGTGTTCTTTGATTTCAGCCAAGATGGCTTGAAGATCTTGTGTCAACCGGTCTTGTCTATCTTCTAGGCTTTGTTTGAGCTCATTAAATTGTGCAATTGTAACACATTCTTCTACCTTCACCCATCTTCCTAAAAGGTTAGCAAAATACAAGCATATTTGTATATGTCGACTGGATAGTTTTTGGTGACTCTCTCAACCTCACCTCTCTAACCAACCAAAGCTCTTATGAATTCCGTGCTGCGGATTACAAATAAAATGTATGGTGGTAACCAAAAGTGATGGCGAGGCGAATACAAGATCAGAGAGTACCGATTGCGATGGTTTTTATGTGGAGCTTGGTGGGGAGTTGATACACAAGAAATGCAATCTGAATTCTAGTTGTTGTTAAGTTAAGTAACAATCTAAACTAAAAGTTCTATGTCCAGTGCTGACCACAAGTATGATAGAGATAAATAGATCACACACACAAAGAATTTTCAGAGTTGATACAAACAAAGGAGTATGATTGGGATGCAAGTGTTGCGATCAAACCCAACCAAATTTTGCACCAAACACAAATAGCAAACTGGTTGTACAACTTGATATGATAAACTTCAGTACTCGTGCACTTCAACAAACTGAACTTCAGTTTTTCTTTCTCAACTTTTCTCAACTCTTTCTTTTTTTTTTGAGACCCTTTTTTTTCTTTATAGAACTAAGAACAATGATTAAAAATAATAGAAGCACACTTTATAAAAGAAACAAGACACAACCAGAAGCTATAACTTAATAGGATCAAAGTTTACACAAAGGATGATAAAGGTTTCAGATTTTTTTTTGTGTGGGGATTTTCAGATATATGAAAGAGGCAGAAAGGACACACGAAGGATAATACGATTAGCAACTAAACAAGACTCTAAAGGACTGAAATTTAAGAAAACTCACACGAATAACAGATTAAAACAAAGGTCTATGACAATTTTATGGCTTATAGTGGATAGGACGAACAAAATTATATGTAGCTAAGGGTAAAGAATCCTACCGTGGTAACGAAAGCTCGGATACCAGATGATACACCTCAATGTCCCGATCTTCATGATGTAGGATCAATCACCAGACAACTAGCTTCGAAGAAACCGAAATAACTTGCTACAAGCAGCGATAACTAGTGCAACCTAATGAATAAAACTCGAAGCCAACCACCGTCTCAATACGGCAACCTGAATCGAGGATTCGCCCAACCACACTCTCAAAGAAACCAACCAACACAGCCTACAATCAATCGAGGAGACCTCACAGGGAGTAGGAGCACCAATTGGGAGCGGATGAAGCTGCCGCTTCTATAATTCCTGCGAAGGAAGTCACAAGAGTAAAGGGGTAGAGATCAACTCTCAGGGGTTTGCTAGCGCACAGCTGAACAAAGTGGTCTATATTCTCAATATCATAATCTGTGATTACAATGAGTCTAGGGGGTATTTATACTAGCAACAGCCCTGCTAGGTAGGTGGAAACTCGAAAAAAAATAACTAGTTTGACTATGTGAAAAGACCTCTTCAGAATGAGCTCCTGGAGAGTTTCCGCGTGGCTGTTAGTCTTCTGCGTAATCTTTATTGTTTTGGCAATAACTCCACCTAGGAAAGTTCAAATGATGCATGGTTTGTTGCGTTGGATTCTTGACTTGACACCTTTTCCAACCATGTATGCCATGCACCACGTAATATTATATAATGGTACAGTTTAATACATAAACTTTAGCATCAGGCTGGTCGTTGACCTTCCGAGCAGTATACACTAAACGGTGGTCTGTGTCCAAATGGTAGCCCAAACTGGTCAGGGCTAGACTTATTGGAAACTAGACTTAAAGAGCTTTCCAAAACATGCTCATAGACCACCATAGCTTCTGGGAATCAAAATATATTACTGTTTCTTCTAGACGGTTCTGCAGAGCTGAACTGGTTCGAGTATAGTTCGTGGTCGACAACTGGTCTAAAGTGGTCTGCAACTGGTCAGAAGTCATCTCCTTGTGTGTTCATGTCTTCCTCCTTAGTGAACCTAACCGTTAATAATGTACATGACTTAGGTGTACATTAGTGTGTCCGCACCTCTTGTTGTAGCTTCTTTGCTCGACTACGTGTAATCGGTCCATCAATTACTTGGACTGGTGTTGATGTAGGTGAGACCTGAGTTGGTGTAGCTTGAGTTGAGGGTTGTGGCATCTTGCTTGATGGCGTGGTCATATCAGGCAGTCCTAAAATAAAATCCATAGAAATATCCTCCCAAGGTGCATTTGGAACAGGTAGAGGCATATACAAACCATGAGGATTGAGATGTGACTTAGTTTTTTGGCATGTGGTGCAGCGAGCAACGAACCTCTCCACATCTCTCCTCATTTTGGGCCAAAAGAAATGACCAGCAAGGATGTCCTCCATTTTCTTCACTCCAAAGTGTCCCATCAGCCCACCTCCATGCACTTCCTGCAATAACAATAGGTGCACAGAGTTAGATGGAATGCATAACATGTTAGCCCTAAACACAAACCAGTCAGTGAGGACGAATTTGTTCCAAGTCTTCCTCCCCTCTTTGCAATTTATCAACACATCCTTGAAATCCTCATCATGGGCATATTGTGCTTTAATTGTTTCCAATCCAAATATTTTGGAATCAAGTTGAGACTGCATGGTGTAACGCCTAGACAAAGCGTTAGCAGTGATGTTTTCTTTACCCTTCTTGTGTTTGATGACATAAGGAAAAGATTCAATTAACTCAACCCATTTAGCATGCCTACGGTTTAGTTTTGCTTGGCTTTGAATGTGTTTTAAGGACACATGATCAGAATATATAACAAATTCTTTGGGCCATAAATAATACTGCTAAGTTTCCAATGTCCTAACTAAAGTAAGCAATTCCTTATCATAAGTAGAATAGTTCAGACTAGGCTCACTCAATTTCTCACTAAAATAGGCTACAGGTTTGCCATCTTGTGGCAGCACACCACCCAAACCAATTCCACTTGCATCACATTCAAGTTCAAATGTTTTATTGAAATCAGAAATTTAGAGCAAAGATGCGTTTGTTAACTTATCTTTAAGCATGGCAAAGGCATTTCTTTGTGTAGCAGCCCAAGTGAATGCTGCTCCCTTCTTGGTGAGTTCATGCAGCGAGGCTGCAATGGTGCTGAAATCCTTCACAAAAAGGCGGTAGAATCCAACAAGGCCTAGAAAACTTCTCACTTGAGTGACCGTGGTGGGAACTAGCTAGCTGTGTATGGCCTCAACCTTGGCATGATCAACTTCAATCCCCTACGGTGTGACAACATAGCTAAGAAAAGATACTCGATCGGTTCAAAAGGTGCACTTCTCAAGGTTACCAAATAAGCGGGCATCACGTAGAGCATCAAAATCAGCACGCAAATGATCTAAATGTTCCTCTATTGATCATATATGTGAATGTCATCAAAGTATACCACCACAAATCTGCCAATGAAAGCACGCAAAACTTCATTCATTAATCGCATGAAGGTGCTAGGAGCATTAGTGAGACCAAATGGCTCTCATAGTGCTCAGCAGCTTCAGCCCCAATGTGCTCTTCGTCTTGTTGAAAATCATCTCCCTTCCATACATTGTTAGCAACAAGCAAAGCATATATTTCTTCATCAAAATCACTAGTAGAGGAGTACACCATTAGCTCGCACAACTATCACACGAGAGCTTGGGCAATCTTTGCGTACGTGGCCATATCCTTTGCAGTGTAGGCACCGAATATCCCTTGTTCTCCCCGTAGATGCCACCAAGGATGAGCTCCTGGTAGGTGTAGCCGCTGCTCTTTAGTTGTTTCGCTTGGGCATGGTACAGAATTTGTTGGAGAGGAGCGTGACTTGATGGTCAAGGAAGATGGTGGGGTTGTACATGCAGATGGTGCAATAGCATTGGAGGGCGTCCATGGGCTAGCACGACCTGTAGGAATGTTAGCTTCTTGTTAACGCCAAAATCTGGACGATCCGATGGTGCTAAAGCCGATCGGCTGAGAGATCCGATGGAGAGTTTAATGCAGTCATTGGCTGATGTAGATACTAAGACAAAGCCTATGAAGAACTCTAGAAAAGCCGATCAGATTAGTAGAATATTGGATTGGCTTGAAGATAGGGGATTGTCCAATCGGGATCAGGTCCGAGAAGCTCGAGGGAAGGAAGGAAAAGGATCGACTTGACTAAAAGAAGGTCCGATAGCTACAGTGGAGAAGCCGATCAGTTTGCAACAAAGGAAGATTTAGTTACAAATTGAAAGATTATTCAGATAAAACCGGGTTTGCGAAAGAGCGGTGGACTCCACGGCAAGGTGCTTGTTTTTGTAAATTGTAACCTTACTTAATTAGGGAGGTTTAGCTGGTTAGTTAACATTTTTAGGAATATTTTCCTTTGTTCTTACTAGGAAATAATGTCCGATGGTCATAGATATGTCAGACTCTGTCTGTAAATCCAGGGTATAAATATAGACCCCCCCGGAAACATGTAAGATATCTCTCGATCATATACAAATTCGGCGCATCGCCACCCTAGTTCATCTAGGTTTTACCGGCGGGTTCTGGCTCTCGACGCGGGGCTGCATCAGTTAAGTCCGATCTCCGGCGAAGAAATAAGTCCCACCACTATCCCGATATGTCCTGCTCTGTCTAAGGCTGCATCGGTTAAGTCTGACCTCTTAGGCCAATCAGACGTATCGCATCATGTTCGTGCTGGACCTATCGGCCCGTTAACTCCCTATGTCATCGTCAGTTTCGTGCTGTATCAGTTAGATCCGACCTACGGGGCTACCGATGGTAGATCGAGCTTCAGGCCTATAGTATTCTGCATGGCATATCATCGGAGTGTTAGCCGATGAGTTATCCATGCTTTGAGCTTTATGCCTAGCGCATCAGCCCCTCGGACGATACACATCAGCCTTTAGAGGCGTCCCTTGACACATAACGCCAAACGTATCGGTCCCCCAACCGATACGCACCCGCCTTCAGAGAGGCGTCCCCTCATTGGCTCAGCAAGTCAATGGGTTCGTTCCTAACCTTGCTACGGCATAGCTGATCCGGTGTCCTCCATATCATCGCCGCTAGCCCCGGCCTCGTACTGTCTCGGTTAGGTCCGATCTTTGAGGTTTAGTGTTGATGGTGCTGCCACGACGGGCGACGGGTCTCGTGCTGTCATATCCGGAGCGGTATCGGCTTTGCAGCCCGTGCCTGCCTTCTTATACTACTCCTTGCCTAGGCCGCATGCGCCTTCATCGGTTTTTCCAGCTGATGAATCACTGTTCGGCTGTCCGGAGGGATCTCATGCACCTCGATATCCTCTGAGCACACTCTGGTTCCTCCATCAGCTCTGTGATCAACCCCTCGTCGACACCTGTCCACATCGGCTCCCCAGCCAATCGAAGAGCATCCCGATCCTATCGACAGCCAGCCGATAGAGAGCGACTATATCGGACTCGCTCGTCTCACTTCCTTGTCAATTGCAGGGTTAAATTGACTAGCACGCTCACGAACCTCGAGGCTTATGGACCTGCACTGGAGATAAGCAGACCTCCCAGGCCTTCGAGTGACCGAGCCACCGTCCCTCCCCGGTCGTGGGATTTTTGGTGGCGACACTTGTCATGCTAGCTCATCGTCCCTTCACTTCCCCTTTAGCTTTACAAGCAAGGTGAAATAAACGATTGACAAAATTATGTTCCTTGTAAGCTGGAATGTCCTGAATCTCTCTGTTCAACTCACCAAAGAATCTAGCTATAGCACCATCCTCATTTTCCTCTAACCCACAATTAAGCATACCCATTTGTAGCTCTTGATAGTACTCTTCTACAGATTTGGATCCGTGCCTTAATTGTTGCAACTTATGTAAAAGATCATGGGCATAATAAGAAAGAACATATCTGGCCCGCATGATCCTTTTTAAGGCATCCCAATTTGGTGTGTTGTTTGGGTTCTTACGATGGTATTCAGACCACCAAATAGAAGCAAAATCAGTAAACTCACTAGTGGCAACCCTAACACGTTTGTCCTCAAGAAAATCATGGCAACTAAATTTTTTATCAATAGCTAGTTCCCATGTAAGATACGCATTAGGGTTATATTTTCCATCAAAAGAAGGCATGGTTAATTTAATTTTGTCCAATGATGGTTGCGATGTCGCTGGTTGTGGTGATAGCCATTGAACTCATCATCAATCTTGGTGTCCATCGAATATTCTTCCTCATCTCAACCCACAGTTCTGCCCATAGTGTTGTCCTTCTTCTGGGGATCAGCCTTATCCATCTTATCCAATCTATCCAAAACGGTTGCAAGAGAAGTGTTCACATCCCTAAAAGATCTCTCTAGTGCAGCCAACCTGGTGTTGGTGTCGTTTTGGTTTGTTTCCATCTGACTAATCCGCTCATTGGTGACTTGAACATCCTCATCCAGGTGTTTGGTATGAAGCTTCACTTTGCGCTCAAAGTGCTGCAACAAGGAATTTGATCGAGTCCTTTGGTTCTCTCCTACCATGGTTAGTGTGCAGCAAGAGAATTCACAATAATACAAGCCCATCTCAACTAACAACACTAGGTAGCATCAATTCATCTATCTCTCAAACTCGTCCAACCAAGCTCTTACATGTTCTCACCATGCTATGCAGATGGTGTTGGAGACAGCAAGAACAACAATAAACGGTGACACAAACACAGCCTTGTGATGTCGTAGATGATTTGTGGAGCTATAGGTGGCTGCAAGTAAAATCAAGGAACAGCTGGAACCACATTAGTTAAAGCAAGTTGAATGAACGTTTAGTGATGGCACTTGCTGGTCCTAGGCTAAACCATGCTAGAGAAGCGAGCCTACACACAAGTGTTGTCACCTAGATAACAATGATGCACAAAATGAGCAACTATGGAAGCACTTCTTATTCTTCTTCCCCCTTTTCCTTTGTTTCCTCCTTTTTCTGTTCTTTTTTTTGTTCTTTTTTTTTGCACAACTAGCACAAATCTGAAAACTTCTCACAAGGATTTCAGAACAATACACACACTTTTTCTCTTTTTTAGCAGGGGTAAAATGGTAAAACAATCCTTCCTTTGGGGATTGAACAGCCACAAGAACGGGAAGCTTATTTGAACTAGCAGCGGATGGAAAAAAAGGATGTGGTGGTAATGGTGGTGATGATGATGGCGGCGGTGGAACTGCTGGTGGTGGTGATAATGGCAGCGGATCTGGTGGTGGTGGCGATGAACGGGTGGTGCTTGATGTAGAGATGGTGACAAAAAATGTGAAAAAGACCACGAAACTCTAAAGGATTAGACACCAAGAACTAGCAACTTGACCAACAATGCAATAGAAAATTCAACAAGCAAGAACTAAGCTGAACAGCCTGGCTCAAACTTGTTTTGGGGGATTTTAGTTATATCCTATTTTTTGGGTTTCTGAATGTAGGTAATGTAAAGTATGGGTAGAATGTCTCACTGAAAAACCTTGCTCTGATACCACATGATGGAACCCGCTAGGGTTTGTCCCTTACCTTCAATGAGAGTTGGGGATAACTTCAATTTGGGGTGGGTCCGACGTTGGCTGTCCAACTACAACACCACATGGGCTGCCCCTTAGCAACAGGTATACCGTCTTCGATTGAAATGTTCTTGTCATACCAAGAACACCTCTGAACCTACCAGCAACTGAGAACAAGCAAGAACAAGATGAACAAGCAATTTACTCATGGATGGAAGATTCAAAGGTGAATCTAAATCACGAGCTGGGTCTTGTATCAAGCATACAGGTGATCTAATCGACACACGCGCTTACAAGGAAGTAGCAATAGCTAAACTTATGACAAAACAAAACCCAACCTTCATCCTAGCAGCTGCTGGAGGTATTTATACTTGAGAGAGAGCCAGGAGGCGTGGAGGAGTGTAAACACTAACTTAGAAATAGCCCCTAGTAGGCCAAACGAGATACAAGGACCTCAGCCCAAGACTTGAAGTCTGAACATCTTTCTACAGTTTCTAGTCAGCTCCAATAGAATCTAGTGGTGTTTCTAGATTCATTTGAAAGTAAACATAAAGGCATTTCCAATAAGTTCTCATGGGCCTTAAACAACCTTTAGAGTGAAGAGCTATGGTCGATTAAAGTTGTTGCTGTCTGGAGGTCCAAACTTGATGTCCGAACTTGCAGTCCGATCACTTGGTCTAGTTGTCCTTTTGATTATGGCAGCTTCCAATTGATACTTATCATGGCTACTCCTAGACCAATCCGATTCATCTCCCATGTTCCTAAGTAGAAGAATATCATCACAAGAATTTAGTAGTACCCCATTCGTTAAGGAACTTGTTTGGACAGTAAAAAATGATTTCACCTGGTAGTTAAGTTGGCGTGCTCTAGCTCGAGTCATTGGGCCAGCAGGTGTGGTTGTATCCATGGAAGGGATGTCCTCATCAGGTTCCCTAGGCCCAAGTAGGAGAGCCTATATGTAAAGAGGCGGGGAGGTCGAGGACAGATATCTCTATTCATCTTGAGCAAAAACCATAACCGCCAGCTCCTGAGCCAAAGCCATGATCCTTTCTTTGCATGATGTCCTAGTATGTGTGGCAAAAAAATTTTTGTTTTATGCTATCTTACCCTACACCATCATTAATATGTAGCTTGACAAGAAATTGTATTATCAAACCATTAATGGAGTTTAGAAGAAGCCACAATGATTATGTGCAAAGTACATGAAGGTGTTTGTGGGGCTCATCAATCGTCTCACAAGATGAAATGGTTATTAAGAAGAGCTAGATATTTTTTGACAACTATGCTGGAAGATTGTTTCAGATATTATAAGGAATGTCGAGATTGTTAGAAATTTAGAAACATACAGTGAGCACTAGCGTTGGCTATGAATCCAATTATCAAGCCATGATCGTTCAGAGGTTGGAGAATTGACATGATCGACCAGATTAATCTTTCATCATGTAAAAGGCATAAATTCACATTGGTGGAAACAGATTATTTTACAAAGTGGGTAGAAACAATTCCTTTGAAGAAAGTTACATTTAAGGACATGATTGAATTTGTATAGAACATATTATCTATCGGTTTGAAATTTCTCAGACAACTACAGATTAAGAATCTATTTTTGTGCCCGACGAGTTTCAACAATTAGCTGCCAGTGTGGGGATTAATTTGTTAAATTCATCACCTTATTATGCTTAAGCCAAATCTTCTAATAAAAGCCTAATCAAGTTGATCAAGCGCAAGATTGATGAACAGCCACGGAGATGGCATACTACACTAGCCGATTAATTATGGACCTATCGGATGACATGTCATGGGTCTACTCGAGTATTACCATATCAGTTGGTGTATGGGCATAAAGTGCTTTTTGCCATGGGAAACTAACATCGGCTTGATGAGAATATCTTTGCAGAATCAGCTAACAGCTGATGATTATTATAACTTAATGATAGATGAACTTGATGATTTGGCTCAAAATTGGCTAAGACCACTTGAATGGATTAAAGAAAATAAAGCTAGCCAGGCATTACAATAAAATGGTGATGATTGAAGCATTTACTAAAGGAGATCATGTTTGGAAGTTGATTTTGCTGATTGGGTCTAGGGATAATAAGTTTTGAAAATGGTCACCTAATTGAAAAGGGCCTTATTGAATCAATCATTGTGTGCCTGATAATGCTTATATGTTGGAGAATCTTGAAGGAGAAGAATTTTCCAAAGTGCTCAATGGAAAATATCTTCAAAAGTATTGTCCTAGCACTTGGATCGATGCCTAAATCGGCTAAGTGCAACCAATTTTTAATACAATTCAAGATAAGAGCTGATATTGTTATATCGCCTAAAGATAGCTGACATCAGTTGATATTGCCTGTCTAAATCGACTAAGTGCAGCCGATTTCTAATACAATTCAAAACAAGAAATGATATTGTAATATCGCCTAAAGATTGCTGATCAGTAGATATTGCCTTTAGAATAAAACGTACGAAAACAACAGGGATCAAGTGAGGTAAAAGGGTAGCAAAACCGATTGAGTTATATTGTAGATACCATGTGTTTTGGAGAAATGACATCATAGTTTTTAGTGTTAAAATATTACAAGAAAATTTTAATCACTTCAATCATGTGCGGGAAAATTTTGTCAATCTTATTGATAGCATAGATGTCTGCTTCATCGAAGCCAGGAATGGTCTTTAAGGCCTTGCACCGATGAACAACTTGATGCACTGTTGTTGCAACTCTGGCCTTCTGATCTTGTATTAATTGTGGTAGGTCAATAAGATGGGATTATGTGGCTTCAATGTTTTTGCGTATCTTATTAAGCTCTACCATCAGATTGGCTTCTTGTTTCTTTAGTTGGTCTAGTTTGGATTGGGTTTCTTATGAGGCAGCTATTACATCATCAAGCGTTTTCTCCTCAGATTGGGTAGATAGCCTATCGTTTTGAGCCATATCTTTTTGTTCAACGCTGTTGGCTATGTGCCGCTTGGTCATGATCAACTAGAACCTGTGTGTTCCAAATAGGCAGCAGGGGTCAGTGCATCAATGAGTTCCTTGAGCAAATGGTGTTCAATTTTATTGAGTCTTGCCCAGATTGGACCACGATCTTCCACTAGTGCGCTGATTGGGATTTGTTGCCGATGGATGATATCCAATAGTTTTTCACATACGTCGGCTGGTAAAGATGGTTTGATTACCGCACTAGTAGTTGTATCTCTATCCGCCTCTAGATATTTGCCGATGTTGAGGGAGAATAAATCGGCTAAAGACTGTAGATCAACATTGATAAATGGAAGAACAATGGGTTGTTGTTAAAGTGTTGATATAAGATAAAGTTCCTTGGGACAAGACATCGGTTGTGGTGTGATGAGTGATATCGGCATCGGCTTGGTGCGTAATCTCTTCTAGGAGGTGGCCGATGTCTGATACCGAGGTGATAGGGACAATCTCGGTGTCTTGAACTTGGGGATCGGCCACTGAAGATAGTGGGATTACTGGTGGGACCATCGACTCGATGTTCACGAGAATATCAAAAAATAGTTGAACTTTGGGAGTCGATGGTTCGAGCTAAAAAACAATGGTGAGGTTGTCAATATATGAAAGGATATGAAAAGCAAATGAGGACAAGAGTCGATGCATACTAGTAAGGGTGAAGTAGCCGATGTTGAAGGATGGTGGGTGTTTGGGTTTGGGTGGTTGGCACCTCGATCGTAGGGCTAGATATTTGCTTCTTGCAATTTGGTCCTGTTGGCCATGCCTCCTAGAGCAAAGCTGATGGAGAAGGATCACTATGACCTAAAGGGGGTTTGATCGATGGTGGTTTGATCGATCAGCCACTAACACTGGTTATTGGCACTTCTTTATCACTGGCTAGTAAGATGGTGGGAATCTAAGTAATGTAATTAACGATGATAGAACATAAAGAAGTATTAACTCTTCATCAGATTTGATGTAATCGGGGTGGAGGCATGAGCAGTATTGTTGGACCAATGAATTGAACAGGTATCTTCTCCATTTCAATGGCCATTGGGCAAAAAGTGAAGTGTTGGTAGTGCACAGCTCAAAGGTGGTGATATAGCCTAGGGATTGGGACTCCATTAACATCCTCAGCCAATCATATTCCAAGGCACTATTTAAATTGCCCCGGACTTGGAATTTGTTGATGAAGAACAAGTCAATGGGAAGCTGGTCGAAACCCAATTGGCAAAAACCAACTGACAGGTGGTAAAATTCCTATGATGGTTATTGTGATCCGCCCAATAAGACAGTCAGTATAAGACTAGGATTGATGGCCGATAGAAGTATAGTCTTGGACACCTCATCGGCCATAACTCCTAGTCTTTTGCCGACTAGTTTCTTATCAGGCCGATCATAGCTGCCATCATATGAATTTTACCACTAGGTAAGCCCACAAACAGATTCGATAAAGAAATGGAGAACCCATCAGCTTATGGAATGAGGCCAATTGATAGATGGAGAGCCAATCGGCTTATGGAAAGAGGTTGATTGATGGATTGAAAGAGCCGATCGGATAGATGATGGATTTAGTTCAATCAATAGGTGGAATATTATCCAGTTGAGATCGAATCCTAGAAGATATAGTGGAAACCACGACAGAGTGATGTTATATCTATATGATATCTCTAGTAATTAAGCAGAAGTAGTTAATTTTGTTAACTTCATAGAGATAATTTCCTTTTGTATTTAGGAAATATTGTCCAAAGGTTGTTTGTAACCATCTCATACTCATGTGATTCCAGGGTATAAATACAAACCCACAGGGATCTTGTAAGATATCTTCATAGATCAATACAATTTTGGCGCATCGCCACCCTAGTTCTCTAGGTTTTTCCCAACAGGTTCTCACTCTTGACACGGGGTTGCATCAGTTAGGTCCGATCTCTGGTAAAGGGGTAAGTCCCACCAATATCCTAGTGTATCTGCTCTGTCTAAGACTGCATCATTGGGTCTAACCTCTTAGTCCAATCAGATATATCACATCACATTTCTATGGGATCTATTGCCTTATCTAGCTCATTTCATCATCATTAGTCTCACGCTGTATCAGTTAGGTCTGACCTTCTAGACTACTGATAATATACTGAGCCTTAGGTCGATGGGTCTTTATGTGACGTTTCATCGGTGTAACCAGTCGATGAGTTATCTTTATATGGAGCTTCACACTTAATGTATATGCTTTAAGCTGATATATAGGGATCATCCATAATTTATCTACTAGCAATTGATTTGATTTTCTAGCCTTACACTATGTTGGTTAGGTCTGATCTATCAATGTTATGTTTAATAAAGCTAGTATCATGATCCAATAGGTTTCGTTCCTCCCGCTGATTTAGCTAGCTGATGAGTTTACATGTTCCTTCCATCAGCACAACTGATCTAGTTTTCATCGTTTTAGTGATATTACCTTCAACCTTATACTATCTCGGTTCAATCCAATCTATCAAATCTGGTTTTAATTACTAGATCTCGTCTCAATGGAAGAGCGGATTTTGCTCTTTGTCACTTATCATCTATTTTATCTATACCATGATCGCCTCTATAGCCGATATGTCTGTGATTTTATTCCTTCCTATTTGCCTAAACCATCATCAGCTTTCTAGTCAATACATAAGTGTTACAACCCCTATCGGTAACCAGCCGATAGCGGGAGTCCATATCGGCCTATTGGCCAATTAGCTCGTTGATCTCATTCTTGCTATTTACTTATCACTTGTAGGGTCAAATTGACTACTATGCTCGCAAACCTCATTTTTAGGACTTGCACTAAAGCTAAGCAGATATCCCAAACCCTCGTGTTTTAGGCGCATCACATCACTCCTCCATCGGCGAACACACCCCTCAGCGTGCTTTTTTGCAGAACCGATTTCTGCATCAACACTAGATGAAATTTTGAAAAGGTGTTTTGATTTAATTATTCACTGAAATTCTATTTCATTTATTAATAATACTTTACTTGCTCAAATAATTCCCAGAAAAATCTAGGAGTTAAAGGAACAAGTACAATATTTAATAAAATTTTATCCTACTTTTTTATGTTGAAATTTATTAAGGTTCATCTTTTAGGGTTTTAAAATAATATCTAAAAATACATTAACATGTATATTATTAGATTAAACATTTTTTGCGATGTGACAAGAACTCCTTAGGGGAGCCCTTGTCCTCCTCCCTCCTCCTCCTCCCCCTTCTTCTTCTTCTTCTTCTCTTCAACTAAATGAGAAGGGCTTACACTATCATTGGAGTCATGCTCGAGGCAAGCGAGATACCATGCGTGGGCTTGTGCCATTGTGGCACACTTGCAGGCCTGCACAAAAAGCTCCACATTGTCTCAATCTTATGTGTCATGAGTTTCCCTAGGTTCACTTGTTCTAGACCCCGCTTCGAAACACCGAGATGATAGCATGCACTGAGATCTGTAGAATGGTATTGTGGACTTGGCTAAAATGTTGGATGAAATGCCTCAGCGTGTCGTCAACGCGCTACTGGACTTTGTGTTGACATCAAACTCTATGTCGGGGTGCTTATAAATGCCCTTACAGTTGGTGATGAACTAATGGCATAGCTCGCCCTATGATAGGATAGAATCCCCAAGAACGTTCATGTGTCAGGAAAGGACCAAGCCTTCCAGGGTCATATGAGTTGGCCATAGTCTGCTCGTCGCCTCTTACTGCCTCGATGGTAGTGGTGTAGATCTAGAAGAATTCTATTGGGTCAATAGAGTAGTTCTATTTCTTTAGGATCATTGACCAAAACTTGGCAACCAATGAACCTACCAGAGTTTCTCGATGAAGGCTTGACAACCAACAGCACGGTGTTAGAATACGACACTAAAAGCGAGGGCATGCACTCTAGGGAGTGAAGACTATGGCAGGGATTGCCAGAGGCCTTGTCCTTCGTGACAATGTTGTCTCGGTGCCACTATCGGGCTACTCAGGCATCCTTGTTAGCTCTTCACTCATCAAGGTGATGGCAGAGGTCCTAGGGGTCCACCGGCGATGTGAGAGCGGCTAAGTGCCTTGAGTCATGCACATGGTCTTGCACAACATTGATGTCATGTGATAGTTGATCCGACAGCAATGCCGATGACAAACTAGCCATAGAGCCACTATGCATAGTGTTGGTGGCCACCTAGTGGTGTGTTTTGCAAACAAGATCAGCAACCTCGTCAACCACCCTTTGGGAGTTTCAGCACCTGCCACCTAGAACAGAGCGTGCCTAAGGTGTGCTTATGTGGCAAGCAGAGCACTCCTCGACCTTAGTCCCTTGATGTCCAGGTGGCGCCAGACCGGTGGCCAGTGTGCTCCCGCCGATGTCATAGCCATTGGATACTCTATTAGCTGGGATGCTCCCAACGTAATGGGGCAGCCGTAGCAGCTGCGCTAGGGCTAGCACCCCTTCCTTACCTCAGGAGAGTGTAGCCAAGGCCCGACGATACCGCCGATGGGGTGCTAGCTCACGTCGCAATTGTGGTGGCGGTGTAGGGTGTCACGTAGGGAGGCTACTATGAGTCATCAAGGTGGTGGTAATGGCATCCACTTGCCATCTTCTGGCCCTTTTGCTCGGAATAGCCAAAGATTCAAATGCGTCTAAAGGAGAACAAGAAACCCTACCTAGCAAGCTAGCTATTAGTGGATAGGCACTGAGAGTAGGGACCTATGTTGGTCCCCTCTTGAGTTAGAACCAGGGGGTAGGGCTCAATCAC
Source organism: Oryza coarctata (assembly GCA_030770085.1). Lineage (NCBI taxonomy): Eukaryota > Viridiplantae > Streptophyta > Magnoliopsida > Poales > Poaceae > Oryza > Oryza coarctata. The sequence continues at coordinate 7,984,567 of CM061476.1, read as the reverse complement.
GTGGATAGAACATGGAGTCAATACAACTCCAATCAGTATGAGGAAGATGAACGCATATTTGTTTAGATAGGTTTGGACCTCTCAGTGGCATAACACACTACTCCTATGTTCATGTTTTCCTTGGATGTGGATTAGAGTGGCTCACCAATTTAAAGTGGTTCTCTCTTCCTATTTTTTTCCTTCTTCCTCTATCCATAGTCCTCTCCTAATATATTCTTGGGGGTAGCCAATAATGGATTCGGTCAGAAAAGAAAAGCCAATGAAGCTGATGGGATTGCCCACTCAAGACTGGATTCAAAGAAGTTTCCATAAATGGAGAAAACTGAATATATCCCTTGAATCCATTACGAATCGGTTTTATGTTTGTAAATATCTCTTGTAAATAGGCAAGACTAAGCATTTTTTTTCTTTTTCTTATTAGGAAATGCTCATTCGGTACGATTGCCTATAATCGTATCGGACTTATATAAACCCAAGAAGATAACTATGCACACCCAAGGGCTTTGTGAATATATGAATCAAATCGATACAACAAATTCAGTGCATCACAACCTATAGGAGTAGAAGTAACGTAGTTTTCAATGAGATCTTTTTTCGGGTTGGGCTAAGTTGGTTAAGTTCGATCTCCAACGAGAGGTAAGTCTCATCATATAGTAAACGTATCCGCTTGCTTACCACTTTCTAGGTTTGGTCCAAAATCTTAGCTAAGTTTACACGTTTGCTAGCTATCTTGATGCATTCAATTCTGTCTAAGGCTGCATTGATTCAATCCCTTAGTCCAATCTTGCATATCTATCATGCTAGTATAGAGTTTATCAGCTCATTAATTTTATGTTGTTATTGATAATCTTGTACTATCTCGGTTATGTCTGATCTATTAAATTGCTTTTGTAAGATAAATCTTGATAAATCGATAGGTTTTATTCAAGTTCCATCGGAGTTCTAGCTTATAGATTATCTTTATATTGTGCTTTCCCTTTCATTCATATCGATCATTATCTGATATACTTTTTATACCACACTTAATCTACAATCAATAGTACCTAACCTTATTAACTATAATATTATACTGTCTCAGTTTAGTCTAATATATTAAGATTGTCATTAATAAAGTTAACTAGACAACTGATAGCTTGAGTCTGTATCAGCCTATTGACTGATTGGTTCCAATTAATCTCTATCGACTAGACAACCAATAGCTCGAGTCCGCAACGACCTGTTGGTCGATTGGCTCATTAATCTAATGTTTTATGTCTCCCTTATCAATTATAGGTCAAATTGACTGGCATGCCAAACCTTAACACTTTACGGACCTATACTGGAGCTAAGCAAATCTCCTAGGTCTTTTGTGTGTGTGATGCATTGGTGAGGATATCGAATGATATTCGTGTCAACAAATGGCCAGACAGAAAAAGCACATGACCTAAGGCTTGTGGGTCATACACAGAGAGTTTAGGTATGATTGGTCTAATCCTGTTAGACGCATGCTTTATGGGCCCACTCCACTATGCGGCTGTGTGCGCCACACTCGCCCAGTAGGGCTTGTTATCCAGCAAGTCACCTAGACATGAGGAGGGTGGAGGACGTGGCATGGTTCAACAAGGCTCCCCTGCTACAACGGGCGTGGGGCACGGTACCCATCTTTTTGCACGACGCCTGTTTGTTAGGATAGATATCCACCTTTTTGCCCTAGCTGTCATGGGCACGTGCGCACCGTCCTAGTGAGGTAAAAAAGACAACCGCATTCATTGGAATAGTTCGATGTGCTCAGCCCTAGACTCTTGCCACTTGTTAAAGCCAAAATTTGGTAAGCCCACAAGCAGATTTGGCTAAGGATTGAAGAGTTGATCGACTTATAGAAAGAGGCCAAATAATAGATGGAAAGAGCTGATCGAACAGATAAAGATGGATTTGATTTAGTTGATGATAAAAGATTCTCCACATTAGACCGAATCTAGATAAAGATGGATTTGGTTCAGCATATTGAGCTCCTTTTATCTCCATCAGTCTCGAGCTGCATTGGTTAGATTCGACCTTCTAGACTCTAATAGTAGATTTAAGCTTAAGTTGATGGGTTTTTACATGATGTTTCGTTAGAGTAGCCAACTGATGAGTTACATTTATATTGAGCTTCACGCTTAATCAGCTTTTTAGCCGATATACGTATATCGTCAACAGTTAATCTGCTAGCAATCGATCTTGTTTTATTAGATCTAGCCTTATACTGTCTCGATTAAGTCCGATCTATAAAGGTTGTGCTTAATAGGTCTAGCATCATGATCTAGCATGTTTCATTCCTTCCATTGGCTCGGCTAGTCGATGAATTTATTTATATTGGCTGCATTAGACTCACAGCCAATAGCAAGTGTTCGTATCAGCCCATCGGCCAAATGGTTTGCTTATACCGTTAGCACAACTGATATAGTTTTTGTTGTTTTAGTGTCATTAGGACCCTTATACTATCTCAGTTTGATCCGATCTATTAAGGCTGGCTTTAATGGTACGGTCGTCGGTGGTTGCAAGGTCTCGTCTCTTCAAAAGACCAGATTTTGCTCTTTACTGCTTATCATCTATTTCATTCAGAGCATCATCGCCTCTATAACAAATGTGTTTATAATTTTATTACTTGCTACTTGCCTATGCTATCATCAGCTTTCTAGCTAGTGTATAAGTACTACAACTCTTATTGGTAACTAGTCAATAGCAGTATCGGCCTATCAGCTGATTAGATCAATGATGTAACTTTATCTATCTTGTCACTTAGAGATCAAATTGACCAACACGTTCTAAACCCCAACAACCCAAAGATGCCAAAGAGCTTAAGGACCTGCACTCGAGATAAATAGATCTCCTAGGCCTTCGCTTGTGTAGGCACATTGCATCGGACCTCCATCGGCGAATACACCTCTCGGTGTGCCTTTTGCTTGGATCGATTTCCGCACGAACATGCTCTTTGGCACGTCCGGTGGAACCGAATTTTAATTAGCATGTCTAAAGAAGAGGTTGATGCCAAGGCAAGCTCATCCGATGAAGAAGTTGATAAAGATATCATTCTTCTGGTCATATTAGAAGACTTGATAGATACATAGAGGCAATATGATGAGGACATCAACACTATCGATACATCCACTTATGGTCCAATTACCCACACTCGTGCATGTCAACTCAACTATCAGGTGAGTTCATTCTTGAGTTTATGTTCCTCTTCTTTATACCCTAGAGACATGTGCACTCTTGTTTTACTCAGGAACGATGGAGAGGATCCAACGGAAAGAGGATTAGCGCGGGGTGGATTCGGACTGCAGGATAGTGCCAAATTCTAATGGCTGCCATGACTTCATGTGAACTCCGATTTGGGTGTGCAAGTACTTAATGGAAAGGTTATCAAGTGTACTTTCAAATGGATCTAGCCCCATATCAATATCTATTTTGGAGCGGCCATGATTGTCATTTTTCTACCGAGTGTTTTTCCATCCACGGTGCTGCATCACCTCTTTTGGGCCCAATGGGCCCTGTATCAGGTTGGGCCCATTAGGGGCACGTCCTAGGGTTGAGCACGACCCCAGCCCCCCTGTGGTCATCTCCCCCTCTTCTTAAACCTTTAGGCGCCACCAAGAAGAGCGGGTTTTGTTGATAAGAGTTAGCGTCTTGCTACTTGCACACAACGCGTGTGTCGGCTAGACCGTCCGTCTGTTTGTCTCTGGAACCCCGCCATATTGTGAATTCAGAGTGAATCTTTCATCTCAATATCTAACAATTTCAGTGCTTGTTTTACTTGTTCTTACTTGTTCTTCGATTTCTTGCAGGACGAGTGCCCTAGTGGCTAGGTTGTCGCGCACCGCAAGTTTGCGTCGACCATTGGAGACGGTGTATCGGTTACTAAGGCGCATCGTCCTTGGACGGTTGTAGTCGGGCCATGAACGTCGCCTCCATCCCCCAATCGAGTTATTATCCTCCACCTCTCATCGAAAGATCGGGACTAAACCCTAGCGGGTTCTCATCACAATAGCTGGAGCAATATATAAAGGATTTTAAGAAGTTGTGCTTGCAATCCTTTAGTATGATGTAAGAAGGACCGATCAAGAAGAATTTGTTCCCAAAATTAACTATTATCGGTGAACCAACTCAACCTGCATCTTCAAGTCCATAGAAATCTGTCCAAAATGAGTTGATGAAGCTATACATTACGTACCGATCGATCAATCTAGAGGGTTGATAAATATGCTTCAAGACTTGATCAGGGAAAGAGTGGATGGATTAATTACTCAAGAGCCACCAATTTATACATCAGCAAAAATTTGCCCACAAATGTCGATGTTCAATTGGCCCAATGGCTATGTTCAGCTCGGGGGGCAGCATGTATGGAGACAATGAGTAGACTACAAAGATATTTAAAGTAATAAAGGAATAGTTCGGCTTGAAACAAAAGCAGGAAAATTTCATGTATCGGGTGGTTTGCTAGAATACTATTACCACTCCAATACAAGATACCAGACTTCAAGTTCTCAAGGCAAGACAAAGTATCTATAGATGAACACATCTGCCGATTCATAGCTCAATGAGGAGAAGCATCTGCAGAAGAGGCTCTGGGAGTTAGATTGTTTCCATTGTCACTATCTGGATCGGCTTTTACTTGGTTTTCATCGTCGCCACCAAATTCAATCAGAGCATGGGCCGATCTAGTGGAATAATTTCACAAGCACTTCTGATACGCCTCGATGTCCCGATCTTCATGACATAGGATCAATCACCAGATAACTAGCTTCGAAGAAGTCGAGCTAACTTGCTGCAAGCAGCGATAACTAGTGCAACCTGACGAATAAAACTCGAAGCCAACCACCGTCTCAATACGGCAACCTGAATCGAGGATTCGCCCTACCACACTCTCAAAGAAACCAACCAACACAGCCTACAATCAATCGAGGAAACCTCGAAGGGAGTAGGAGCACCAATTGGGAACGGATGAAGCCGCTGCTTCTGTAATTCATGCGAAGGAAGTCAAAAGAGCAAAGAGGTAGAGATCAACTCTCAGGGATTCGCTAGCGCACAGCTGAACAAAGTGGCCTATATTCTCCATATCATAATCTGTGATTATAATGAATCTATGGGGTATTTATACTAGCAACAGCTCTGCTAGGTAGGTGGAAACTCGAAAAGAAAATAACTAGTTCGACTATGTGAAAAGACTTTTTCAGAATGAGCTTCTAGAGAGTTTCCGCGTGACTGTTAGTCTTCTGCGCAATCTTCATTGTTTTGGTAATAACTCCACCTAGGAAAGTCCAAATGATGCACGGTTTGTTGCGTTGGATTTTTGACTTGACACCCTTTCCAACCATGTATGCCATGCACCACGTAATATTATAGAATGGTACAGTTTAATACATGAACTTTAGCATCAGGCTGGCTGTTGACCTTCCGAGTAGTATACACTAAACGGTGGTCTGTGCCCAAATGGTAGCTCCAAACTGATTGGGGCTAGACTCATTGGAAACTAGACTTGAAGAGCTTTTCAAAACATGCTCATAGACCACCATAGCTTCTAGGAATCAAAATATATGATTGTTTCTTCTAGACGGTTCTGTAGAGCTAAACTGGTTCGAGTGTAGTTCGTGGTCGGCAACTGGTCTGAAGTGGTCTGCAGCTGGTCGGAAGTCATCTCCTTGTGTGTTCATGTCTTCCTCCTTAGTGAACCTAACCATTAATAATGTACAGGTCTTAGGTAGTATATAATTCTTATTAATATTAAAATGAATTTCACAAAGTAGCGCGTGCACCTCTTGTTGTAGCTTCTTTGCTTGACTACGTGTAATCGGTCCATCAATTATTTGGACTGGTGTTGATGTAGGTGAGACCTGAGTTGGTGTAGCTTGAGTTGAGGGTTGTGACATCTTGCTTGATGGCGTGGTCATATCAACTTCTTTATGGGGATCCACGAGATGCGGCTCATAGATTTGATATCAGCGAAGTAGAAGGTGAAGGAATCAATTCTAGAATATATGCAAAGATTCCACAATATACGAAGCTAATTCTACAGATTGGACTTAAGTGATGAATAGTTAGAGCTAGTCTTCCAAGGATTATCAAGTCGCGTCCGAAGTATGTTTTCTCCTAAGAGTTTGACAGCTTAGCGCATTTGATATAGGTAATATCAGCTCATGAAAGCCGATTCAAGAAGCAAAGGAGGAGATTTTGGAGTTATGGGAGCCTAAACAAGAAGATAATTTTGAAGTAGTCCTTATACTCTAAAATTGGAGGGTATGTGTTAACACCAAAATTTGGTAAGCACACTAACAGATTGGGCTAAGGATCAGAGAGCTGATAGGCTTATGGAAAAAAACTAATTGATAGATGAAAAGAGTCAATCGAATAGATGAAGATGGATTCGATTCAACTGAAAATGGAAGATTCTCCAGATGAGACCGAATCTAGGAAGGAATCGTGGAAACCATGGCGGAGTATATTTATATCTATAAGATATCTATTGTAATTAGGTAGGAGTTGTTAATTTTGTTTTCTTCTTAGAGATAGTTTCCTTTTCTATTTAGGAAATAATATCTGGAGGTTGTTTGTAAACATCTCGGACTCATATAAATACAAACACCCTACGGTCTTGTCAATCATCTCCACGTATCAATAAAATTTCAACACATTGCCACCTAGTTCATCTAGGTTTTGGCTCTTGACACGAGGTTGTATTGATTAAGTTCAATATCTAGGAAAGGAGTAAGTCCCACCATTATCCTGATGTATCTACTATGTCTAAAACTACATCGGTTAGGTCTAACCACTTAGCCTGATCGGATATATCACATCATATTCACGTGGGATCTATCAGCTTATCAAGCTCCTTTACCATCATCAGTCTTGAGCTGCATCGGTTAGATTTGAGCTTCTAGACTGCTGATAGTATATTAAGTCTTAAGTCGGTGGGTCTTTACGCGACGTTTCATCGGAGTAGCCTATCGATGAGTTACCTTTACACTGAACTTCACGCTTAACATATCAGCTTTTCAACCGATATATATAGATCACCCATAGTTAATCCGCTAATGATCAATTTTATTTTATTAGATCCATCCTTATACTGTCTTGGTTAGGTCCGATCAATCAAAGTTATGTTTAATAATTCTAGCATCATAATCTAGCAGATTTCGTTCCTTCCATCGGCTTAGCTAGCTGATTAGTTTATTTATATGCCTACATTGGACTATCTATCGATTGGTTCGCTTATAACATTAGCAAGACTGATCTAGTTTCTGTCATTTTAGTGCCATTAGCTTTAGCCTTATACTATCTCGGTTCGATCTAATCTATCAAGGCTAGCTCTAATGGTACATTCATTTGTGGTTACTAGGTCTCGTCTCTTCAAAAGACCAAATTTTGCTCTTTAATGCTTATTGTCTATATCATTCATAGTATCATCGACTATATAGTTGATTTGTTTGCGATTTTATTCCTTTCTACTTGCCTATACTATCATCGGCTTTTTAGCTGATGTATAATTGCTACATCTCCTATCAACAACTAGCCAATAACAGGAGTCCATATTGGCCTATCAACCAATTGGCTCGATGATTTAACTTTATATGTCTTTCTTATCAATTAAAGGTCAAATTGACTAGTACGCCCTGAATCCCTAACAACCCAACGACGCCAAAGAGCTTAAGGACATGCACTAGAGCTAAGCAAATCTTCCAAGGCTTCACGTGTGTAGGCGCATCGCATTTAACCTCTATCAGTGAACACGCCTCTCGGCACGCCTTTTGCCTAAACCAATTTCCGCATGAACACCACTATAGCCATGAAAGAAGCACGTGAGCTCAACTAGCTTACACAAAGCCATTCCACCATGGAGGTCAGCGCAATGTGGGAGGCCTAGGCTAACCAGCTTAGAATGAACGGCCTGGATAGATCGACCCAAGTTGATTAGATCGAGCACTATAGCCCGGGCTATTCAGCTCGAAGGTTGAGATAGGCATGAGCCCGAGGTTCTGTACCAAGGAGCCTCAGGATTTGCAGATGCCACCTAAACATTTTTAGGCCTCTAGGGTGGGACCCCTGATTCTCATTTTACCGACAATATATCTCTTGTTGAAATATTTGTTTTGTAATTATTGATATTTTTTTTTGTATGTTAGTAGTTTACAACAAATATGGTTTGATTTAATAACTTGTTGCAAATTTTAGCTAGTAATAAATATAAGGGAAGGTGTAGGCTACGATAGTATAAAATAAATTTTTTCTACCGTGCACATCAGGACATCATGCGAAGAAGCGATCATGGACCGTTACCACAAGCGCTAAGTGGAGCAGAAATAAGGTTGGAAAGATGATCTAACCAGGTGCACATTGAGGTGATAGATGAAGCAATTGATCACCACAATCCTAATGCTGATCAACGCCGCAACAACCAGTGCCTCCACCGATATGTACACATCTGGGGCTGGAATGCCGATTATAGGTGTACTAGCTCTCGCAAGTGGCTAAGGTTTGGCTCAAGAGGTGGTGACTAGGGTTTTTGCTCAAGGTGAATAGAGCTCTCTATCCCTGACCTCCTTGCCTCTCTATATATAGGATTTCCCACTTGGGCGTGAGGAACCGTGGCCTAATAGGAGTCTACTCAGATCTCTATCCAAACTGAGCCATTATCCGAATCACATTTGTATATGCATTCCAATCCATTAAGTGTATAATCCTGTAGGTTCACGTATATTTGGTCGCGACCTGAAAATGTCTTTTCAGTTACCCTATTAATAGTGGTCTCTAGAAAGGCATACTAACCCCAAAGTATACATAAAGATCATATTGGCTAAACCTGTAATGTTCTCATATGCAAATCCATTTGCCTTACAATATCGATCGAGCTCAAAGCGAGATTTGTGTCATCCTCTTAATAGCTTAATCACTCTCTCGATCCTGTTATGGATTATAAACTTGTGATTGACTCCTGAATAACCTTGACATGGCCATACACTTCCATAATCCATAACATCGAGGGGCCCAAAGATATCTCTCTCATAGGAGGGACAAATTCTATCTTGATCACTCACATCCTACTACTATTTCATACAAACCTGAAGACTACTTTTATGATTACCCTATTATGAAGAAATTGTTTGGTAGTCTCAAAATAAGCCATTACGTATGTTGGGAACTATGATAATCTCAAAGTCTAAGGACTTCACATAAACATTACTTGCTATTAACTAATGACATATAAAATCTCTGTAGTATCTTATAGCGGGTCTATCCAATATATCTTCACTAACATATGTCCATATTATCGATTTGGTATCTCCATACCATGAATCATGAGACATGATCATCAATCAATACATATGCTGATCTTACAACTAAACTTGTTCCTCGTATGATATATGAACAGAAACTATTTAAAAATATCAACATCTCATCTTAGAAGTCTCATGAATAAGTCACATACTTATTAATCAATAATGATAATGTCTATTTCAAGGAATAAATTAATATATTATAAATATAGTATGTGATATTTACAATATCTCCATATTGCCTCTAAGGTATATCACTAACAATAAATGGGTGGATGGTACGAAATGTCACTTCTTTAAAATATGCATCCTATCCTAACAAATGCAGAAATGTTGTGTTAACAAAGCAATTATATAAGTTTGGATCATGTTGAGACGTAATACTCTACTCCTATCTTGTTATTGGTTTCTTCATTGGTGGGAGTAAAGTTTACAAGTCCTGGCTTTAGTGTCTCTAAGAATTCCTTGGTCTCCTTCTATTTTCTTGGTTTTGATCCTCCCCTTATATACCGTGGGAGACACCATAGTGATTAGAATGAATAAAACATATAATGTTTTGCCTTCTTGTATACCTTCCTGTATAGATCATTGTGTTAAGTGCATGAAGTTTCTGTTGGTATCCTTATACCTAGTCCAAATTGCAATGTAATGTAAAGATAAGTGGTGTTAAGTGAAAACATTAGTTGAGCTATATTCTATTATGAAACTTTGGCCAAAACATATGGCCAAATGTGAAATTTGCTCATATTTTTACTAGAGCTTGCACGTGTGTCTTCATGAATCACTATTTTGGTGTTTACTTCTGGTGAAGATTGATTAATACTGTTCAAAATAGTCTTTTTATTTGCTTGACGGTATTCTATTTTTTAATTGATATTGAAGCTTGAATTGAGCAAATCAACCAGCTGTTTTGTGTCTTGTGTTCCAGTTAGGTGGGTTGCTACTACACATATACACATGTATACATCTGGATGTTCCACATATGAGGAAATAAGTATAGCTAATTGTTCAGTACCGTGAAAGAGAGGGAAAATTAGGGTACTCACTGCCGGGTGCTTATCAGGTGAGGACCCTAGTTCTCATGTCACCGATAGAGATGAAGGGAACGTAGTAGATAGTGGAAGTCAAAGCGACAGCCAGAGGCCACCAATTTTCACAACATGAACTATGATGAGGACAATAAGTGAAGGGTGATGACAATGGGAGACATGCACAAAAGTGAAGTGGTCGAGGTTTGAACTTGAAGATAACGGAGAATTATATAATCACGGAGGTCGATGAAAATGGAGAGCTCAATGCCCCGAGCTATGTATCAGCAAAGTATAGGAGACTTTGTGAAGTAATTGTATGAGATACTGTACTTGTCATGATTGTAAACTAGAAGAAAGTTCCAAAAACATGAAATAGGGAAAGTTTGCTGCCCTAAAACACTAAAACAAAAAGGATCACCTTCCAAGGCGATGTCAATGAGGAAAAATTTCATGAACACTCCATGGAAAAATTTCAAGGCTACAATGAATCATAATTTTGTGTAGAAAGGCCTAACACCCAAATGGGAGGATTATCAAAAACTCAAGGATTGGTGGGAGGAATTTGTGTAGCTAAAGTCTTCAAAAGAGGCAAAGCAATCAAGCTACATGCATAAGTCCATTTCAGCTAGGAAAATTTATCCTCGTAAGCTAGGCACAGCAGGTTATAGGGGAAAAGAAGCAAAGTGGGATACACGAGAGCAAGAACTCGTTCACTAGTGTATTAGACCGAAAACGACTAGTTGGAAGCAATGCACCATGAATTTTGTACTTGCGAGGAGTTAGATTATTTCAAATGATGGTTCCTTGATCTTCATTAATCATGGTCAGAAGAGTTGGCCAAGAAGGTTGATAAGGCCCAAATGTAGTCTTTGCAAGGAACTTTGGTGGTGGATAAGGAGAATGATGAACAAACCTTCTTATGTGGATTACCCTACTACACCAAGTGACCAATCACCATCACTACATAAACCAATGTCACCATTGCGTAAGCCATCAATTGAAGAGGTTATGCATACTAAAGAAGCAATTATGCCAGCCAAAGAGCTAGGTATGGAAGGGCAAGGATCAGTTACACCGTTCCACATAGCTGAGCAAACAAGCTACAATAAGAGGTGAACTCACTCCTAGCTGAAACATATTTTAATATTGTTGAAAATTATATACTACCTAAATCTCGTACTTTTCTCTTACTTATTTTCACATGTAAAGAGGACATGCTAGACATAACAAATGAGCTCGATGATCAAGTGGAAGATGGATTACACAAAGACAATGATCATTTATGCAGTGCTGATTTTGGAGTCCACTGTTTATTGACATTTACAACAATCCAAGAGATGTGCAACCCAACCTGTCACATTTTAGCAAGCATAATACATATGGATGGAAAGATAATCATGTCTACTTTCACCTTCAATTAACGGCTCATCATTTTGACTTCCCATGAAGGACTAATGACTAATTTAGTGGAGATTGCAGAGAACCTGAAAGGGTTGCATGAACCTGCTTAGGAATACCTCCCTAAGACCTTTGAGCTAGACCACTTTGTAGGAAAATCAAAGGCCTTTCATACCTAGATAGAAGGATTGTTCCTAGGATAAATAACCATGTGTTATATCACTTTTGGAGACTATGATGAATCAAATATGAACCCCTTTCATTCAGTTGTGTGCTAATAAATTCAGAGAGAGATCTCTTTCCCTTTACTCTTGTGATTTTCTTGTGGGATTATAGAAGCGACCACTTCATCGACTCCCAATTTGTGCTCCTACTCTCTTTTTGAGGTTTGTCCTCGATTAATTGCAGGTTGTGTTAGTTAGTTCTTTAAGAGTTTTGTTGGGCAAATCCTCAATTCAGGTTGCTAGTTAAAGATGATGGTTGGCTTCAAGTTTTATTTACCAGGTTGCACTATATTTCTTAGTTACTTGTAGCTAGTTATCTAGGTCTCTTTGAGGCTAGTTTTCATTTGTGACTCTACGTCATGAAGATCGGGACAATGCCCCATAACTGGGCCTTATCACCTTCGCCCTTCAAAACAAGGAGCACCCTATATGGGCCATGGTGTTAGGACATCATGGAAAGAAGGTTTCCTAGAGGATGCTGAGAGTTATAAGAGCATAAGGTAGAGCAAAGTCATGTAGAAGAGATGCTAAGAGAGATTGATGCACGGATAGTCTAAGAGGTTGAAGCTAAGTTGCAAGAAGCCATTTAGCGAATGAATGGACCCAATGCTGGTGATACCATTAGCCCCTCGACATGTCGTAGTAGTTGTCCATTGGCAGGACACCTGGAAGAATGTGAAGGCCACTATCATGTTGATGACATCATTGTAAATATAGCTTGTAGGCTACAAGTGTCTAGTATGAACATCTTCCTCGATGTAGCTACAGCATGGCTTTTGTAGTTGAGCCTAGGATGCATTTGCACACTGCTAACTTGCTGGAGGATTATGCCAAGGTAGTGGTGTGGGCAAGGCCTTTCGTCATATTGAGTTGGAGATTCCTATGGATTAAATTAGATGCTTGGAAAAGCATTGCACACTTTTATTACTTGGCCAAAGTCTGTAATAGCTTTCAATCGCCACTCATCCTCATCAAGGGAGGCACTAGTTATGTCTTATATGTGCGACTACACATCATATCTATCATAGGGTTCGCTCAGCTCTAATTATACAACACCTCAATCCCAGCAACCACAAGTAGCACCCTCATGTAAAAGGGCAATGTCCATTCCACCTACACCATCCATGCATCGCAAGCCAAAGCAAAAGAAAATGAAGCCCAAGATGGACGATAGTGCTTTGGAGATTAGATGGCCCAACAAGTTTTACCTCTCCTCAGAAGGAAAAGGTAGCCGCCCATTCATTAAGCAAGCAAAGCGGGAGGCCCAACATAAGGTATATATGCCATGGACAGACTATGACCATATCCTAATGATGACATACATGATTCAATCTAGTGTAGAAATCATCAAGAAGGACAAGCATAACCCTTTGGTAGATTGGGGCACCCCTCACTCATAAGCTAGGTCAACAATTGTTTTCTTAGGATAATCTAGAGAAACTGCAAGTTCAAATGCATAGGTTCCATACATGGTACATGGAAAGGTCCAATCAAGAAATTCTCTCGAGAAAAACATATCATTCTAACACAGGAACAAAGATTTTTATAGCGATGACAGCATCTCATACATTTATTTTGATAACTTGCATGGGTTGTTCAATAATAAAAGACTCAATATTTACTTGATCAAAGCTTTGGGCCTTGTAAGTGATAATTGTGTGTTTTACATAATAAACTTTCTTGCATCAACATACATCAAGACTATATTATGTCTTATGAAGGTTTGAGACAATGGAGACCATGAAGAATCCTATTTAAGTAGGATTTCTCGATCTGTTCATTGTCAATTGGGAATCCATGTGAGATAGACGTGTGCCCACTCAAAACTATGTGTGCAATGCTTTCCTCAAATTCAAGAAGAAGAGCAATGTTATGCTGCCCTATCTAATGAGGTACGCGTTTAAAGCAACTTGTTCATTGTGTTGTTAGCTGCCAAATGATCTAGGCATTGTGCCTCCATCTACAGGGATCATGAGATGCTAATGAACTTTGTCCTATGCAATATTAGTTTAACAATTTGACTTGTTGAGGAAACCATGGTCTGAATATCAACTAGCACTTGATTTTCTCAACATGTATAATCTAGTCATTCACATTGGACCGTATGTCACTATGCATAACGTCTCTACTTTGTATACATGGCATTTGGCAAATATTACAAGAAGTTAGTGTAGTACATGCCATGCTTTCTGTCACAAACAAAAAGAAAAGATCAACTAATGTGGGTTCTTCGTGTGTACCATATATTCAGGAGATCCTTGATCCAAATATAATTGAGTATCAATATGAGGTAGCTAACATAGACATTCACACTCAATTTCTAGTTTTTGTTCTTTTCAAATACTTGTTAATTGTTTATTATTTTGCTACAGAGAGCTAACATAGGTGGAACTGGACTACTAGCCCATGAGATTATGGCAGTTCATGAACAACTTGTGGAGTTCTTACTTGAACAATGCATCAATCCGAATGGCCCATACAATAATCCAAAAAGTGTTGTCCTCCATATTTATTCTCTAGGACTTGTCCAAGCTACTGAAGCATCAAAATAGAAGGACCCTTCTCCTGCTACTGTGAGTGAGATAGAATGAAGCTTATCTTCCTTACAAAAATGTTATGTGTTAAATTGTAATAGAAAGACCAGTCTAAGTCAATCTTATTTATGGTATGTATCTAGACTTCTTGTTTTATGCACTTTGATCGGTGATGTCTATGTATGCTATTGTGATGAGTTTTAGACAGTATGTATATTTGTAGTTGATTTTATTCATGATGAATGTTTGTTCTCAATGTGACTTCCTGATCAATATATTTGTAGTTGATTTTATTCATGATGAATGTTTGTTCTCAATGTGACTTCTTGATCAATACCATACAACCGAGTAATGGTGGGCTATGTGGTCGGGACATTCAGTTGGATAGTACAGAACCCACAAGCAGACTAGTTGATTGGGTTAGGGCGACTGGACGATACAGCAAAGTGCACGGTCTAGACAATGCACAGACAATCCACTATTTAATCAACGTTTTGATGGTCCGCAGCTTCCAACCAGACCATCTAGGCAGCACTTTGTAAATATTGTTCAAAATGTTAAATATTTATAAAAAAGAAGTATGTGACAGACTAAATGAATGAAAGAGTTTTAGCATGAGAACCGACTTTAAAAAAAAAGGAGACGACACTTAGCCTGTTACAATGCTAATTGTGCCATGGCGAGCCAAGAAGAAAAGGAAAAGGTCCAAGTTACCCTCCAAACTATTGCGGGAGTCCAAATTTCTCTCTTGAATTACAATGCTAGACATTTAGCACCCTTGACTTTTCACACTAGACGAATTACAATGCTAGACATAGGGCCTACATGTCATAGATCTCACCTCTCTCTCATCTCTCACAATGATCTAGCTCACCATAGGGAGGGCATTGGAGGAGGTAGCTAGTGACAAAGCTTGAGCAGTGCTAGAGGCAGCGACCAATGGTGCAGCTTGACCTCGCTTAGTGAGGATGCTAGAGGCAGCCTGCAGTGGAGCTCAACCTCACTTGGGAAGGGTAGAGTGGTAGGGCTCGAGCTTGCCTCAGGGAGGGTGGTGGAAGTGGTAGGCGATGATGGGGCTTGATCTCTCCTCAAGGAGGGCGCTAGAGGTGGCGGTCGATAACAGAGCTTGAGATCACTTGGGAAGGGCACCAAAGATGACAATAGACCTTAGGGCAATGGTGGTGACAAACCTCAGGACATTGGCTATAGTGATGATCCTTAGAGGTTAAGGTGGTGGGAAACCTCAAGACGATGGTGGATGTACGAAAAGCTCGAGCCATCATTAGCATCATTGGTGACTCCTGCCGAACAAGAAGTCAAGAGATAAAGAGAGAAGATTTGATAGGTGGCCTGGTTGATTTTAAAAATATTTTTTGGTTGACTCGACTGCCACATAGGACTAAAACCACTCCAGATTGAGTTGGGGGTAATTTATCTGATTTGAAAAGTAGCTAAATGTCTAGTATTGTGATGAAAGGGGTAGTTGAGGCTCTCGCAATAATTGAGAAGGGTAATTCGGAATTTTTGTAAAAGAAAAAGGAATAATAAAGATAGATAAAAAGAAGAAGATGCTAATTGGGTTTAATTGATGCTTCAAAATTCCTAGATAGGTATGGCCTTGCGAGTAGATATGGCAACAAGGAATACACCCCGTTTTAGTTTATGTGGGTTATAAATTTCCCGCCCCGCCCCACCCCACCAAATACAACGGTAGGGACATTTTTCCTATCCCTAGTTAGCCACTCCTAGAATTAATCCTTAGTCCTCATACCCGCTTAAAATAGCATTTAAAGTAATATATATGTAATGCGACTTGTATCATCCATATTTTATATCAATATATTATTATACATTCACTAATTCATTGAGATTATCATTTCCTTATACTAGTTAATATAATTATATAATATAAGCATAAAAGCATTGGATTTAGACCCCTATATGAACTAGGTTGTGGATAAAGGATTATCTCTGCCCTCACCAAACCCAACGGAAGCTTATTCTTTGTGGAACTAATTACAACCATTTTCGTCCCGACAGGGATAGAGGGAATGGCCTTGTAAATGGCTAGGTGATTACTCTGAGCCCGCTTGTCTGCGAGAGACTACGCGGAGGGAGAAGGTCCGTCTGCGTGGCGTTGCACCGCACGATCGGACGGCCCAGCGTCGGTTGGTTCCGGTAGGGCCCACTCGTCACTGACGCGAGCCCAATCGGGTGCGCACGAGTAAAACCCTAGTGCCACTGCCCGCTACTAGCCGGTAGCCGCCGTCTCGCACACAGGAAGGGCACACAACCCAGCCCAGTAGCCCACGCAGGAAGCCGCCGCCGCCCCCGCCGCTGCCAACATGGACCCTTCACCGCCGTCGGAGAGCTCGGCCGAAACCCCCGCGTCCGGCTCTGCGGCCGCCGCGGCGTCCTCCTGTTCCTACCCATCTTCCGCTGTAGAGGGCCTCGCCACGGGCATTGCGGTCATGAGCCTCAAAGACCGGTTCGAGTTGCTGCGGGGCATCGGCGAGGAATGCATCCAGGAGGACGAGCTCATGAATATGCTGCAGAACAAGCCAGTCCCCATCTGCTACGATGGATTCGAGCCCTCTGGCCGCATGCACATCGCCCAGGTTCGGCGAATACGCCTCCTCCTCCTGTTCCCCAGGCTCAGTTTTGTGGTTGCTGTGCTTATTTTTTAAATTGACATTATAATTAGGTATGTATTATCTAATTCATGATTCCCCCAATTGTTTTATATTTCAATCCGTCATAATATTATCCTTTGTAACATAGATTAAAAGAAAATAAGTTTGCCAAACACCAAAATGTGTAAAAGCTGTTGGGATTATCAGAAATTCAGAATCCTCCGCTATGTTAAATGGAGACTCAAGGCCTCAACTATCTGTGTTGTTGCTCTTGTTGCAATTTGAGTTGAATTAATTAAGTGGCATGTAGAAGAAACCAAATTTCCCCTTTGGCTAGAATTTGATTCATCATGGAGGAAATTTAAAAGTACTAGCATAGATTTGCCTGGACCGGTGAAATTGGACCACTGTTTTGCTTCCAAAGATTCGAAGTTCAATGCAAATGACTTGTGTTGCTGAACTTTGAAGGGATATGCTCATTTGCACTTTGTAGGATATCATTATCATCAATGCTCTTATATGGTCCTACCGAATTCATTTATGGTAAAGTCCATTTTTAGACTTCAAACTTTTGTCAAAGTCCATTTTTCACCCTGAACTACAAAACCAGTTCCACCCTAAACTTTTGAAAGCAAACAAACTTCACCCGTGATTGTTCTTAGTGTCAACTTTGAATCACATTGCTATTTTATGCTATATTGGTTGTTAACATGGCATATATCATACACTTTATATCCTTCTTCCTCCTTGCATCTACTTATCACTATTGTGTGAGGAAATGACAGGAAAGAATGTTTGGCATGTGGAATCACTGTCATATTAGCAATTAGAATAGTTTAAAATATTCTTGTCACTTTAGACTTGGTAAAATCCACCATTAAAATTAGTCTTGGGTGAAGCTTGACCTTTTTGATAGTTTGGTGGTGGTGGTGAAAAATAACTGGTTTTGTAGTTGAGGATGAAAATTGGAATTTAGTGAAAGTTCAAGGGCTAAAATTGAACTTTACCTGATAATATGTGCTACATGATGTTTTTACATGAAGTTCTACTTGCTGAATTACCATGATTTCACTAACTGGAGAGTGGAGATTTGCATTAATATGAACACTTTAAGTTCTATATGTAAATGGATTTTGGTTGGATGTAGGGTTGTCAATGAGCCGAGCTCAAGCAAGCTTGGGTATGTAGGCTCGAGCAGTGGTGGAGCCAGGCTTTGGACATGAGGGTGGCGAGCTTGTCGAGTGACAATGACCACGGAAAAAATAGTGTGGTTACAATCCTATCTTGTTCTGGTTCTTGCACATCCATATGATTAGAGCAATTCTCTTGTACAACGGTTAGGTTTAATCTTTCAGAGCAAGGATAGGAGCTAGAACCAACTGGGGTGTAGTAACAATCGAATGTTTTTTCCTTTTCATGGCTGAGCATTGGAAGTCTAAATAAATTGGAGAATGGCAAACAATCAAATACAAAAACTGGATCTTGCCAATGCCGCAATGGAGCAGCAACTAGCAGATCGTCTATCTTGTAAGTACTAACTAAAATTTAAGAAATTCGTATTTAAAACAGAGAGGTAAATAAACTATACCTTAGTCTTTCTGCGTTTGAGCTTCAATTCATGCATTTCAACCTTTGCCGAGATGGAATCATGGAGTTGCCAAGCTGCAGGACAGCAGGAGCTTGGAGGCTAGAGTTGGAGCTAGGAAGAGTAGTAAGGAGAGTAGGAGAGCTTAGACTGACAAACAAAAAGAGAAGGGGAAACAACACAAGCGGCAACTTGGCAAGGAAGAGAAACCAGTGCTGAGAAATTTGCTGCTGCCCGCCTACGTTGTTGCCGTTGATTGGCTAGTGGAGCAGTTGGAATGTCGCTGCTTGTTGTAAAGATAGACTGTTGTATACGTGTTGCAAGCAAATAATGGCCCAGCAACAAAGGCCCAAGTTTGGACGGGGCCCAATACACTAATCACCTAACTTAATTACCTATTGATTAAGTGATCCTATATAAAAGAAATTTTATTGGGGGAGGCTAGGCCCCTGGCCACGCCCCCTTGTCTCTGCCGCTGGGCTCAAGCACAAGCCAAGCCTGGTTAAGGATCGAGCTTGGTAGTGGGCTCGAGTTCAAGCTTAGTCAAGCTTCGAGCCTGATCGAGCTTGACTTGGTGGATCTCCAAAGAACTTGTTGGACTATGAGATGCATGCAAACCAAACCAGTAATAAAAATAAATGCGTACTCCAAAGTACTACTACCGGATGAAGCCTTTCAGCTCTTCAGTCTTGGAACATGGCAATCGACGCTAGCTAGCTAGCTAGCCGTATTCAGATTGAGAAGCATTGATGAGGCCTTAAGACTTGAGCTAGCTAAGCATGTCAGCAAGTATTGACTAGTATGTCCCATCGAGAGTGTATTCAATATCGGTAGTTGGTACTACTAAAAAAATAAAAATAAACCTTGCAGTTGGCTGATAACTCCGTCAGTGTTGGGGTGTCTTTGGTGTCTCAACATAGCAGGTCTCAAGTCCTGATAAAGAGGGAAGATTGTGTTAGGATTAGCGAGCCAATGTAAAAACTTAGTTACTCTTATGGAGATGAAATCCAAGAAAATCCCGTTGGAGCGTAGCCCTCTTAACGACATGCTATATCGGAACCCGGGTATGATGTTAAATAGGTAAGGCCGGGTTGTCACTCCCATGATGTGCCATGTCGTGATCGAGGCATGGTGTCAAATGAGTAAGGATTGGGCCGTCGCATCCTTCGTGGCGTGTCACATCGGCGCCCGGGTGTGGTGAAAAATGAGCTAAGGGTCTTCACACCTGACTCGACGGTTGCAAAGGGTAAGGAAGCAAGTCGAGCCAATTAGGATTCATTTAGATAGCTGGAATGTAGGGTCCCTTGTGGATAAGTTAAGAGAGGTAGCCAAGACAGCGATTAGGTGGCTTGTAAATATCTTGTGCGTTTAAGAGACTAAATGGAAGGGTCAGAAGACGAAGAATGTGGACAGTACCAGCTTCAAGCTCTGGTACATAGAGGCAACTTCAAATAGAAATGGAGTAAGAATTCTTATTGATAAGAGCCTCAAGGATGGTGTGGTGGAGGTGAGAAGGTAAAATGATAGGATCATCTTAGTTAAACTTATCATTAATGATATAGTCTTAAACGTAATTAGTGCGTATGCCCCTCAAGTAGGTCAGGATGAGAGTGTTAAGAGACACTTCTGAAAAGACTTAGCTTGATTAGAGTTGTACTTAGTAGCGAGAAGGTTTTTATAGGAGATCTTAATGATCATGTAGGTGCAACAGGTACATGTTTCGAGGCGGTACATAGAGGTTTTGGGTATGGTGGTAGGAATTAGGAGGGAGAGGAAATTTTGGACTTTGCTATAGCTTTTGATCTGATAATAGCCAATACTTTCTTTAGCAAGAAACAATCTCATTTACTGACTTTTAGTAGTGGCCAATACTCTAGCTAAGTTGACTGCCCTTATAAGAAGAGGGAATAAATAAGCTTGTGTAGATTGTAAGATGATACTTGAAGAATGCGTGGTTTCTCAACATAAGCTAGTGATGGCCGACTTTAGCTTTTTAGTGCATGCTTGTAGGGATAAACAAGTTAAAATTGCAAGAACCAAGTGGTGTAAGTTAGAAGGGGAGACATCAAATGTCTTGAAGAAAAGGGCTATCGAAGAGAGCTTTTGAAAGAAAGAAGACGATGCAAATAATATGTGGGAGAAAATGGCAACATACATACGGAAGATTACTTCAGAAGTGTTTGGAGTGACCAAAGGGAGTGGATGCGAAACTAAAACGGTGGAACGAAGATATGCAAAAAGCTATTAAAGAGAAGAAAGAATGTTATAAACGCTTATATCATGATAGGAGTGAGAACAACATGGAGAAATATAAGCTGACAAAGAAGACCGCAAAACGAGCTATGAGTGAGGCAAAGGGGTGGTCTTTCGAGGATCTGTATCAACGTCTGAGTATAAAAGGAGAGAAGGACATTTATAGAATAACTAGGGCTCGTGATAGGAAGACGAGGGACTTCAACTAAGTTAAGTGTATTAAAGATGAAAGAGAGCAACTCTTGGTAAAGAAGCATGAGATTAGACATAGATGGCAAGAGTATTTTGATAATTTGTTCAATGGTGGGAACAAGTACACTATCGTTCAGTTGGACGATTCTTCGAATGACATTAATAGGAGCTTTATGCGGAGGATCCAAGAATCTGAGTTTAGAGAAGTTTTGAAAAAGATAAAAGGAGGTAAGGCGATAGGTCCTGATGGTATTCTAATCAAGATGTGAAGATGTCTTGACAATATAGCTATAGTAGGCCATGTCCAAAGAAGATCCTAAATGTGCTAGTTCATCGTGGAATCCTCAAGATAATATGTGAAAAGAGGTAGAGGAAGACGGAGAGAGACAATAAGAAGGGACTTAAAAAAGTAGGATATATTTGAAGATCTGTACTTAAATAGGAATGCTTGAAAATAGGAATGTTTAAAAAGTAGCTATTGACATACTTGAACCGTAATTTGGACGTTCTTGTTGAGTTTCAACTCTAGCCAATCTCAATTTGTTTTGGACCGAAAGGTTGTGTTGAGTTTAGTTGAGTTGAGTTTGCAGTTGGCTGATCGAACCCTACCGAGCTATTTGAGCTCAAGCTTGCTGGGCTAGCAAGACTTGGCCTAGGGAAGCATGGTTCATCTGGTATTCAAGCCAAAAGCTTGAATCAAGCCTTTTACGAGCCAAACGCGAGCAGCTCATGAGCCTCGAGTTTTTTCAACAGCCTTAGCTGGATGTACCTATAAAGTTTGTTTTATTCACTGTATTGACCAGATGGGCGAAACTAAGTTCTGTGCATATGTTAATCTGATACATGCTAAGATGGTAGTGTGCTTTGGTTCGGATAGTAAACAGCTATTATGTTGATAATTTTTTTAAGACCCATTACTGGAGAGAAGAATAATACTCTAGTTCATTGTTCCTATGTTTTGAGGTTTATTCTTGTCCAGAAAAAAAATGCTCCTCATCTTTGGTTACAACATTCACTATATCACTATATCAGCTTGTTTGTTTCATCTTCTGCCATGATTCATTGTGGGCTGTATTTTTAGTGATGCATGAAGTTTATATGTGCAAAAGTTTAAGACTAAGATTTGAACAAATGAATTGGTTTTGATCAATCATGCTGTATATTGTCAGGGCATTGTGAAGACAATAAATGTTAACAAGATGGTCAGAGCTGGATGCAAAGTGAAAATTTGGATAGCAGACTGGTTTGCTCAGCTAAACAACAAGATGGGGGGTGATCTAAAAAAAATCCAGACTGTGGGACGGTACATGATTGAGATTTGGAAAGCGGCTGGTATGAATCTTGATGGTGTGGAATTCTTGTGGTCTTCAGAAGAAATCAATAAGCATGCAAATGAATATTGGCCACTTGTAATGGACATTGCCCGTAAAAATAATGTCAAAAGAATAATGAGGTAACCTCATTTAGTTTGCATATATGCATCTAATGGCTTCTTCGCTTTCCAAAGCCTGAAATTATCACTGCAATTCGTCTAACATACAAGTGACATTTTTCCTTGGCTCGCAGATGTTGTCAGATTATGGGTCGAAATGATTCGGATGAGTTGACAGCTGCCCAAATCTTCTATCCTTGCATGCAGTGTGCTGATATATTTTTCTTGAAGGTTAGTAAATTTACGCTTTTGCACACCATGCTTTTTGAAAAGGAAATATCTTGATTTACAAGGTAAAAAGAACATGTGTGCATGTACCTGTAATTCAGAATTTTAGATAGGCATGAATTTGGTCTAATTATCCCTTTCCTTTTGTAGGCAGACATTTGCCAGTTGGGCATGGACCAAAGGAAGGTTAATGTGCTAGCCAGGGAGTACTGTACCAACATCAAAAGGAAAAACAAACCGATTATTCTGTCCCATCGTATCCTAATCTTCCCTTCCATGTTGGTTCAACCTTTATCTGCTGCAATTAAACAGCACAGTGGGACACTTTTCTTTTGGTCAGTCAATTAATCGGGGTGCTAAGCCTTTTTTATATAACATTGTAAAACATTGTATTACTCCCTTAATCTGAATTACAGACATGCTCCCTGGTTTTAAGGAGGGCCAAGAAAAGATGTCAAAGAGCGATCCATCCTCAGCCATTTTTATGGAAGATGATGAGGTTTTCCTGTTATTCTTCAAGTATCCATACCTATATACTTCTGAACCTAGAAACACCCAAAATTGCAATATAAAACACAATCTTTATTATGCACTGTCTTTCACAACCAGGGTTCACCTTACGGCTGGGGCTGAGGTTACCGTAACAAGGCGGTAAGCGTGGTTACCGTGACCAACCTCACAAAATTAATCAGAAATTTAAATTCTTTTTAAATTTGTTTGAATTTGGTGGGGTTACCATGCGGTTACCATTACTATACCCCGATGTTAAGTGCGTGGTTACTGTGGTAACCGTGTGGTAAGGTGAACCCTGCTCACAACACAAGTTTATGAACCAAGGATTGTCCAACAGTGGTTTAACCTTCTAGATTTCAGTGTTGGATAGAGATAGTGGAATGTTTTAAGGATATTTACCTAGGATGTTTCAGGATTTGGTCATCATCTAAGCACTACAATTTCACGTTGAATAGAAATGCTTAGAAAATAGTTATTGATATATCTGAACCATGATTTAAAGGTTCTTATTAAGTTTTAATTATAGCCTACCTTAACTTGTTTGGGACTAAAAGGTTGTGTTGAGTTGACTTGAGTATCTGACGATTTTAATTTAAATTCTAGTTCCCTACTTGCAGGCTGAGGGACATCTTTATTATTTTGAATGGCTATTATGGCTGTAGCCTTACATGCTGATTTGCAGTTTTTTTCTTTTTGCTTATTCTAGTTGATAAATGAAATATGATTTATGTTTCTACCATTTGCTTGGAGCCTCAGAGTATTGTTCACTTGATTTTATAGGTAGCCACCAGGTTTTTTTGGTCTTCTATAGCGGCTTCTGTTTTGTACCTAATTTTGCCTGGTCACCTTTAACTTAAGTTCACAGCATGTATTCATCAGTAGTTAACCTGGTTTTGTAAATTTATTCATTGCATAACTTATTGCAGCCTCAGGTAAATTTGAAGATAAAACAAGCATTTTGCCCTCCCAACATTGTTGATGGGAACCCATGCTTGGAGTACATAAAGTATATTGTTTTCCCTTGGTTTGAAACATTTGAGGTGGTTCGGAAGGAAGCAAATGGCGGCAACAAGTAATATTCTATTCTTAGCTACCTAACTTGGAATTTTCCTATTTACTATCAGTTGACTTAATGCACAACCATTTAGTTTATTGATCTTCCAACATGATATGACTTAGTACGCTTTCAGTTGTAATAACTGTTTGCTTATTGCTGTTAAACAGGACATTTACCAACATTAATGAACTCATCGCTGATTATGAGAGTGGTGCTTTGCATCCTGCTGATGTTAAACCAGCACTAGCAAAAGCAATAAACCAAATATTGCAGGTAATAATATGGTGCCTATTTTTGTTTGCTTCATTTGTCCATTGCAATTTTCCTAATTTTGATGGATTGCTTTATTGTTGTATCAACCTCACATCAGTGTATTTTGTATTCACTTTTTTTTCATTGGGTACTGACGCTTTATTTATCAATAAGATCGTGCACAGTATAATTCCGTTTTTCATAGCTTACCTTGTCTTAATAATGCTATCCTATCTCATTTTTAGCCTATTCGTGACCATTTCAACAACAGTGAAGCAAAGGTTCTGCTTAACACTGTTAAGGTATAATTTTTCTTAACCATATGTTACTGTTGTTAATCTTTATGTTCTTTCTTCTCACTGTAAGATACTGCAGTAACAACTTCCATCCATGCCTTTTGCCTTCACTGTGCAATGTATTGTCTCAGATTGAGATTAAAAAGCAATTTATGACCAGTTCATGCATTTTCATGACATCGGCTTGTTTAGGATTTTGTTAAAGCCACATTGACTCAGCGGATCTAACTCTGCAAAATTTCATCTACCACAAGATAATGGGAAATATTTTTGTTGACCTAAATTTGCAATTTTGTTTCAGTTTCTCTTAAGATAATCTGTATTAACTTATAGTTACACTGTTTGAGTCATCTGTTAACAATTATTGCCTACATGGGTCAATTGATAGGAAGTTAATTTGAACTTTTCTCATTTGCAGAAGTACAGAGTAACCAACTAAAGGAGGAAACTAGTTAAAGCATCTTGCTCCTTGATCTACCTGGATATTCTCTATGGTTACCTTGGAATAAGCTTAATATTTAGCGGGTGAATTTTGTTTACCACAATTTTTTTGCTGTACTGAGTGCAGAGCCACCATTGCATGGCACTGCACAAACTTTGTTTAGATTATTAGTTGCGTGATACCCAATATCTTTTTGTCAGTATTAGTGAATGTTGATGATCACCTGAGCGTTATAGCTTTGAAAAGACAAAAGTTCTGAGTGCAAAGTGGAAACATAGTGGAAATGCATTTGATTTGATACCAGGCGTTCTACGCAACTAATGTGATCTTAACTAGTGAAAAAAATAAAGGTGAAACCTCGTTTGGAACGTGGGAATCATTTTCATTTTTTCAACTCCTGTGGGAGTTCAAATATATCTTTGTAGACTTAGTAGTGAAATTCACCCTTGTAGGAGCTCTTTTTATCTCTTCGGAATTTTTTGTGTTTATCCTATGGTCTATCCAAAATTTTGCATTTCAACTTTATTTTGGCATGATCTCATCTTATGGTTGTAGTCCTATTTAAAATAAAATGGTTAATTAAATTTATGTCATTATAACTTCCACTATTCAGGTAATTGAAGCATGCCATTACAACATATTGTGTTTTAAATATTTTTTTGTTATTGTATTTTTATATGGATCAAAATGCCCCTACCTCCTTGCTTTAACACCCTGGTGGACTCATCTCAGACCAAACCCGACTCAACTTTGTTTGCCCCAAACGCTAGTCCAATGACAAAGGAGCGGAGCAAGAGGAGGCTACGGCATCGGCAGCGAAAGCAAGCAGCGACGGGCGACGGCTTCGCCATCCACCCTTATCGCCGTCGCCTATTGCTGTTAGGAGCCGGCTGCCCTCCGCCAGATCCCGACCACCACAGTAGGAATTGGTGGCACAGATCGGAGGCAGTGCAGCTCTGGGGAGGGAGCAGTCTTGCGCTCCTGGCGGCAGCAGCTCCGGGGAGCAAACCAGGCCGACGGAGGACCGCTTCACCAGATCTGCTCCTTTCTTGGCTGCTTGACCACATATGCTTGTTGCTTGTCTACTTCCGTGTCTTTGTCAGATTTGTTGTTTTTCTATACTTTGGTCCTGCAGTTGCAATACATGCGCATTGCTTGAATTATTTATGGAAAGACTTGTTTTGGAGCTCAAATTGATGGAACTAATGTCCATGATTAAGCTATGCATGACTGCATTCTCATCTTTGTGACTGTTAACGCTGCTTGAACATAAGAATTAGTATATACTTGTACATAAAATTAGTTCATGTCGGGCTTTCGGGCTGGGATTGAGTTGTAGACAGTGCTTGAGTTACAGGACGCAGGGGTAGTTTAGTCCATACGAAAATAGGGTAGAAAAAATGATTTAAAACACATCTTAGCCGTATAGTGTGGCATGTATCCGATTTTAGGCATGTTGATGTGACATTAGTATAATTACATAAATAGTAATGATAGATTTTAAAACTATAAAAAGTTATAATGGCAAGAATCTAATTAACCGTGAAAGGTGATAATTACACTATATGGTTTTAATTATGTGAATAGTAATGGTGTATAAAGGTGTAGCAAGATAGCAAAATCGTAAATTAAAACGAGTCATCTGAAACATAACGGAAGCGATTGGTGGCAGGTACCAACTACCAAAAGTTCCTTTCTATAGTAAGCTAAAGCGGGAGCTTTGCACATGAACAAAAAAAGCTGTGTTCTACCATTTGGAGGGCACCCAATGATGATTCAATGAAAGGACACATCTGTATGTTTGAAGGACATTTGTGCTTGTATAGATATGCTCTATATTCGGGTTATATTAAAACTATTTTTGATTTGATCTAAATATATTCTACAATTATATATGGTTTGATGTAGTTTTTGCTGGCAACTATGTACATGAATTGATTACATGAAATGATCTAAATCATTGTTTAAAGTGAAATTGCATGAAACACAGACCTCTCAGTGGGGCTGGCGACAAATATGCTAGTCAATGCTCCCTCTAAAAAAAAGGGACAAACATACCTGGACAAAGGCTCCATGATTTGATTTTTTTTCTCTAGGATGGAGGATATATTGCAGAAAGATGATTTGACATATACTACAGGTGCTGTATAAAATAACCTGATCCATTGAATCAAGCCATAAGTGAACAAACCACATTAGGAGGGTATATTAAAAAAACCCTTCATTTTTAGGAAATTCTCATGCTATATTGTAAAAGTAAATATGATGGCCATTTTAATACTCTGGTCTCCAATCTTATTATTTTATTGTTAATTTCTATTATAATATATTATGAACAACTATAAAATTAATATCATATAAAAATACTTTTAAATATGAATATAATAGTGCTACATGCATGATACAAAACACATATATTGTTAACTCAATTATTAGTCAAAATTTTTAAATATTGATTTTGTGGAAAATAAGGGCATATTATATATTTAAACCGAGAGAGTAATCTAATGACTAAGAGAAGTTAAGTGGCTCCGAGATGCTTACATGCCACCATTTTGCAGAAAATGAAGTTTCAGAGCATATTAGTGTCATTTTTAACCCTATTAAATTTTGATATAGTAAAATTTTGGTAGGGTACATTCTCTGCAAAGTTTTAGAAAATACTTCCAAATTTTAGCAACGTAATAAACCAAACACACCTAGTTCCATTAAAGATTTGGTAATACTAAAATGTACCAAAACTTGGCATTTTAAATTTTTTGTAATATTGGCTGGGGCCATAAGCTAAAAGAAGCCCTTAGGGTCTGTTTGGTGCCTAAGAAAAACATATGCCTAAAGGTAGACTAAGAATTTGTTAAGATTTGCCTGAGGATTATGTGTTCGGTTGGTTAGCAGTGCCTGAAGAAGAAACTCAAACATCAAAAGACACTTATTGGCAAGGGAAACGTAAAATTGTGAAGTACATTGATGTCCCTATCTTCTTGATTCAGCAATAAGAAATCATGGGAGATGGCGGGAACCAGCTAAGAGTATCGTGATGACAAGCGTTTGCTATGGTGGCTGAGACACGGGCAAAGGTGGTCGGTGTTGTGTTAGCGACACGCAGAGGCGGAAGCTTAGAAATGGCCGGCGTTAAACAAGATTGAAGACTCCAAGATTCCATCCATCCAAGTATAGCAGGAAGACCTGGTTAGTCTGTAACCTCTGACGAGAGCCGCATCGAGATTCAAGCGAATTCATTTGCTTGTCGCAATGATAGGATCTAAACCCGGGGATGGCAAGATCCAAGGAAATGATAGCAAAATTCGGCAAATATGATTCAACTGGGTGACGCTAGCGTGATCGAAGGAAGAATAGAAGAATGGAATCCACATGCGACGGCGAGATTTTAGTGCGCTGCACCAGCGGGATCCGTGGGATCATGGCTTCAAGCGTCTTCATCACAATTAGCAAGCAGGCAAGATTAGTGCAACTTCCGTGAGCTCAGGCTTCCAGATTCGGTTGCCTGACTCAGGCTAACAAACCAGACGGGACTTGTCAGGCTAGGCGAGCTCGCAAATCGTCAAGTCGCCAACCAAAGATGTCAGGCGAGCCTCCGGCAGCCACCAGACCAGGCAGATGTGCGTCAGAATGCAATCCAAACAGACCCAATCTTCTGAACCCCTCACGTATAACCTCTCTAATTTATGCCTACCCATCACGTATAGCTAGCGGGTGAAGCCATGTATGTATGGTCATCGTGTTCCGCGCGAACGTTCGCGTTGTGGATCAGCGACCATCCAGCGTGCAAATCCAAACCGACATTAGTAAACTACGTTAACCACTTCCAGATCCCAATTCTACTCGCAGATAAAAATCCCCAATCCCACGCGAGCCACCAACCCTCGTCTCGAGCTGCCTCTTCCGCGAAACGTGAAACCCTAGCCCTTCCGATCTATCTCACCATGGCCGGCGGCAAGATGAAGGAGCACGACGGCGCCAGCCCAGCGTCAGTCCTCTCTCGTCCCCCCCCTCCCCCACTTCGCCACTTATGGTGGCTCGGTTCCCCGATCTCGAGCCATTATTTTTCTGATTTATTTTTCGCGTGGTTCTTTGTTTTCCTGCAGCAAGATCTTCATCGGCGGGCTGCCTAAGGACACCACCATGGGTACGTGCAGATCTGCTCTTAGATTCGCCTTCTCGGCGTTGTTTACTGGTTGTTTTGGCGTATGTTTGATGGGTTATTTACGGTTCGGTTCTCGTTCAGATCTCCATGTTTTTCTTAGCTTCTGTCTTGCGATTGACCTGGTTGAAGCAATAGTTTTCTTGATCTGTTCTAGTTGGTCTGGTGAGATTAGTAGTTCTCATTAAGAGCATATCAATTTGCGAGCTTAGCTTTGGTAGCATGCTAAGGCATATTCTGGGACTATACTGATGCACTACATAGTGACAAATACAATTATTCCGTTTACAATTCATGCCACACCAAATAAAAACAGAGTCATGCATGTGTGATATAGGGTACTGGGTAGACCAAACAATATTTTAAACCTACATTTATGCAATAGACTTCAAATATTGGTCAAAGTGGGCATTTGTGCAAGACTTGTGAAAAGGTCAAAGGGGATAGCGTCTTTGGAAGTGTAACGCTCTACGACAGTAAGCAGGGGCTTCCATATGCGAGCCAATGATGATGGTAGAGCGGTCCTGCATGAACTTTTTCTTGCAGCCAGTGCTGACTGCTGAAGGACATATAGGAACAGAAGTTTTGTGCGAACTTATACAGTTAAGGCCTAAACTGATGGTTGCGTTATTTTCTAGAGAAAATTGGGAACGTGGAGCAATACACAGATAAATTGTGTTATTTTATGGAAGCGAGCTCTGAATTGTTGTATACACCATATGCACTTATCATTTAGATTGGTATAACCATAGATTAAAAATATTAGTAATGCAATAGCTGATGCGTCCATTTTTATGCTTTCCTTTTTTATGTAGTGAGTTCTTTAATTGGGCCTTTTTCATGTGTGCTTGGTTAGCTTTCATACAAAAGGTTTTTTTTGGTACTAAAATATTTTCATTGGTCTGTAGCTTATAATGTAAGATTTATGAAGTAAAAAGTGGAGGCTAGGTTTTTTACTCATATTTGTTTTATTCAGTTTTACTCTAAGCTGTCTCTAACTTTTGTTTTGATCTTGGACATGCAGGTACTTTCAAAGAATACTTTGGGAAGTATGGGGAGATAGTTGATGCTGTCATAATGAAGGACCGCTTTACCCAGAAACCCAGAGGATTTGGATTTATTACCTTTGCAGATCCTGCTGTTGTTGATGCAGTGATTAAAGACAACCATGTTATTAATGGAAAGGAGGTAAACTGTTTGGTTGCTATTGTTGGTTGTCTTTTTTTCCTCTTTCATGCTTGGTTTTAAGAATGCCAATTACCAGACTAAATCATCAGTTTATAAGTTGAAATATGATTCAATGTGAAATACGCAGGTTGAAATTAAGAGAACTATTCCGAAGGGTGCTGCCCCCCTAAAAGATTTTAAGACACGAAAGATATTTGTTGGTGGATTACCCTCTGCTTTGAAAGAAGGTATTACATGTATATATTTTATATTGTTTGCCTTGCAATTAACCAGCTTATATTATTATTTTATAAGTAGACTGAACTTATTGTTATGATAATTTAACAGATGAATTCAAAGAGTTTTTTTCGAAGTTTGGTAAGGTGGTGGAACATGAAATCATCCGTGATCATTCAACCAACCGGTCACGTGGATTTGGATTTATAGTCTTTGATGCAGAAAAAATTGT
The DNA here is from genome assembly GCA_030770085.1 of Oryza coarctata. Lineage (NCBI taxonomy): Eukaryota > Viridiplantae > Streptophyta > Magnoliopsida > Poales > Poaceae > Oryza > Oryza coarctata. The sequence continues at coordinate 7,953,409 of CM061476.1, read as the reverse complement.
AGATGAATTATTAGCTAAGAAGGGCAATATGATTGATCTAAATGGTTCTCAGGTGAGACTCAGTGTAGTGCTTTTTCAAGTTTGTAAATCTAGTTTGGTACAGCTGTGCCTGCACATGCTAATGAACCGTGTTCCTCCAGCTACCTCCGGGCGAACCTTGCTGATTTTCTGTTTCTGTTGCTTTATTTGTTGCCTTAAACATAGGCTGCAGGTTATTAGCACTCCATTAGTGGAAGTAGAAAGGTTTTAAGAGAATATAGGTTGACTTTCTTGCTTTGGTGTAGGTGGAGATCAAGAAGGCTGAACCAAAGAAACCCTCTAACCCACCTCCCTGTTCACTTGATAGCGAACCTAGGGGCTGTCCACATGCAGATGGTTATGATGGATTTGGCAGCTCTTATAATTATGGTGGTAGCTTTGGCCCCTATAGATCACCTGGAAGTTTTGGCACTAGGCCTGGCGGTTACAGTAGTTCTTATGGTCCTGGTGACTATGGTAGTGGCTATGGTGTTTATGGTGGAGCATTAGGAGGATATCGTGGAGAATCATCCCTCTATTCTAGTCGCTTTGGTAGCACTTATGGAGGAAACTTTGGTGGTGGTTATGGTGGTGGCAGTTATGCTGGTGGTTTTGGTGGTGCATATGGGCGTGATGCTGGGGGTTTTGGTGGTTCTAGCTATGGCCCTAGTTATGACTCTTCAGGTCCTGGTGCTGGTGTTGGCTTTGGCACGGGTGGACTCTATGGTGCTAGAGGAGGATATGGTAGCAGTGGTGGTGGTTCTGCCGGTCGTTACCATCCATATGCAAGGTAGACAGCTTCAGGTGCTGCCACGTGTTAGATAAGCTTGCAGATGGTTGGTACTAGACAAGGCAAGATAAATTATCTGCAGCTAAAAAAGAAGAGTCGAAGTTTAAGCTGCTAAGAGTCGAAGACTCCTGTTAGATTGGCCTGTAGAATTTAAAAGCACTTTTTCAGTGTTTAGAATTCGAGTGATCGCGCATGTGCTTTGACTAGATAGCAGTCACTATGAATTGAAGCTAGCTGTTAGTTTAGCTCGTATTTAGTTGATTTGAGTTGCAACTGGAGCATATTTTCTGTAGATCTTTGCTATCCATAGGCTTGATATGACTATCAAGTATCTTGATTCCATAGTAGTATCATCGTTTTATTTTTTTGGTTCTAGAAGACAGTAAAGAGTTAAATTGGTTTCGTAATCATTTATGTCCACTGTTGAGGTCAGCTTGCATCTTGCATCTTGCATTATCCTCCGGATCAGCTTTGTGCAATGGCTACTTTATTGTTCGTGAATGCTAGTTGAATACTCGTGTTTTGCTACAGATATAAGAAAAATATAACTTGCCTAAAATAAATAAAAATAAGATCTGCTAAACATCACGAGTAAATTTTTTTGTTGTTTTCACTCGATTTTTTGTCCGTCGGATCTGTTCCAGGATGCGTGCTTTCGTGTCTGCTTCCGCCCACGCGCTAGGCCAACGATTTCCTGCGCTGGGCAGTGGGCACTTGAATGTAATGCTAGTATTTTTGCAAGAAGGCCACCACTTTTTGACACCACTTTTTCGAGAATTTCTTATAAGTCCTTTGTTGGGTCTAACAGTTGTACTTAGTACGTATGGTATTTGCTAAACCAATCAAATAAGACGGAAATTCTATTTTTTGTACCCACGTGTGAAATCTAAAAAGGAACCTGCAGTCTCTAGGGTTATTTTTTTTTCATCCACGTGTAAAATCTTAAAAGGAACCTATATCTAGGGAGAAATGCAAAACCGGCAAATGTCACTTGAGTTTGTAATCGGTAACACTCGTTAGCCTTAATGTGTGATGCTACCGTGGGCCGTCCGATCGCCTGGGCTGAAAGCATTTAGGACTAATTATTTCTTCTAAGAGTTTGAAAAGAAAATGATTGAGGTTTCGATGATACATGACTGAGTTTGAAAGGAAAATAATTCAGGTTTTGGAGATCTGAATGGCCACATGAGTTATAACATTCAAGACGCATTTAAAAAGATGAGTGAATGGGATAATTTTAGGTTTTTTGTTTTGACTGTATGGTTTAGTAGCTTAAGGTTGTAGGTTTTGTTTAGATCGTCCTATAAATATAGAAGTTGGTTTAGTAGCTTTAAGATTGTAAATGCTAGAATCTAAGTATGGTGCATACTTAGATATCTCTAAAATAAATGCTAAACCATTAAAAAGTTTTGAGTAAACTATGTTTCAAATCTCTTCTTTTTTACTCTGAAACCTATGTAGGTCAGATAGTATGAGTGATGACATAGTCCAGCCTAACACATATATGGATAGTTATCGGATGATCCGTGATAGGCGTCGGACAATCTGGCATAATCTGTTGTCCGACATAATCTCGATCATGTGATCATGTGTTGATCAAACATTGATCGGGAATAAGCCCTTTGGATTGTCCATCTAGTTCAAATGTCCAAAGTGGTCATATGTTGGTTGAACAATGGTTTTAAACCAGCTAGACAATCCAAGCTCGATCTCGAATAATCCGATCTATCTATGATTAGCTTGAGTCGAACTGTTTCGAGCGGTGTCGGATAATTCAGCTAATGCTTTATCCTATGGTAATCAGACGTGATGGTTGATTATAAGGATATCAACACTATCGATACATCCACTCATGGTCTAATTACTCGCGTTCGTGCACGTCAACTCAATTATCAGGTGAGTTCATTCTTGAGTTTATGTTCCTCTTCTTTATATCTTGGAGACACGTGCACTCTTATTTTACTCAGGAACGATGGAGAGGATCTAATGGAAAGAGGATTAGCGTGGGGTGGATTCGGACTGCAGGACAACGCCAAATTCTGATGGCCGCCACGATTTCATGCAAACTCCGATTTGGACTTGCAAGTAATTAATAGAAATGTTATCAAGTCTACTTTCAAATGGATCCAGCCCCATGTCAAATCTGTTCTGGAGCGGCCATAATTGTCATTTTTCGACCAAGTGTTTTTCTATCTACGGTGCTACGTCACCTATTTTGGGCCCAATGGGCCATGTATTAAGTTGGGCCTATTAGGGGCGTGTCCTAGGGTTGAGTGCAACCCTAGAACACCTGTGGTCCTCTTCCCCTCTTCTTAAACCTTCAGCCGTCGAGAGGGTTTTTTTTTGTTGATTAGAGTTAGTGTCTTGCTACTTGCACACAGTGTGCGTGTCGGCTAGACCGTCCGTCTGTTTGTCTCTGGAACCTCGCCATATTGTAAAGTCAGAGTGAATCTTTCATCTTAATATCTAGCAATTTCAGTGCTTGTTCTTCGATTGCTTGTAGGACGAGTGCCCTAGTGGCTAGGTTGTCGTGCACCGTAAGTTCGCGTCGACCATCGGAGACGGTGTATCGGTTGCTAAAGCGCATCGTCCTTGGACGATTGTAGTCAGGCCGTGAACGTTGCCTCCATCCTCCAATCGAGTTATCCTGCACTTCTCATCGAAAGATCGGGGCTAAACCCTAGCGAGTTCTCATCAGTTGGTATCACAACGTGGTTGATCGGTGAGATACTTTTTGCCCTTCGTTGTTTAATTTATTTTTCTATAGTCTAGAAAAAGTCAACAAAAAAATAGTGGATTAGTTCTTCGCAATCCTAAGAACCCTTTGAGCCTTTTTTTAGTAGGACTGCTTAGTTAGAGCTTGTTGAGTTTTTGATTGCATGGTTGTGTTAATTTGCTGGTCTTAGTGTTTGGGCGATTAGAGTTTTGAGTTCTTTCTACCGCACATCGCCATCTTCACCACCGTCGCCACCACCATTGTTTTAGCCGTCATCACCACCATCGCTGCCACCTACCAAATCACTTTCCATCCATAGTTTGATCTGTTTCTTTTTATGTTTTGTATTGCCTTTGATCCTGCTGCCACTAAAAAGAAAATAGAGCCCTGATTCGAGTGATCTTGCTTAAATCAGTCATCTTTTTCATACAGACTCGAAATTAGGCATATAATATACCCACGGACATCTATAGGAAAAAATACATCCGTTTCTTTCTAGCTTTGCCGGGTTCAGCAAATTTAAAATCGCCAAATTCCGCTTGTAAAATTCTATTTTCATGGTGAGAAGCTTCGGGACCCCTTTGGATAGGACTTTGAAAAATTCCACATGACTCATATTTTGTCTGTTTGAGCTAAGAATTTTTGTGGTTGGTTCTAGTATGCTCCTGGTTGTGAAGAAAAAATAAAAATAAATGTCGCATCTCTCTCCTCAGCACTAGAGAGAGAAAAGCAAAAAAAAGAGCAAGAAAGAAAGGGGCCGACTCGTGAGAAATTTCCTTCCACCTAGTCCCTTTTGTCTCCACCTTCTTGTTATCGTGGTTTAGGTTTGTGTCTTGTGGCGTCCTTTGTCGTTAGGCTCATGTCTCTACTAGCTTAGGACCATTATGGTACCGACCTTGAACAATTACTCAACTTGCTTTGACTAATGTGGTTTTCTATTACTTGTGCATTACTTTCAGCCCTCCTACAGCTCCACACATACGACTATAGCTTGATAGGCCTTGTTGCTACGACACCGATACACCTCGTTCTATGGTTGCAGACTTGTCGATTGTCATCACCCCTCCTGTGAGCATGGTAAGAACTGGTAAGAGCTTGTGAGATAAGCTGAAAGTGAGTGCCTTTCAGTAGCCACACCCCAATAGTTGTAGGGATTAATTCTCGTCAACTGTTTTCATTGTTGTTTTGTTATATTAACCATGGCAAGTTCGGAGGAAGAAGATGATGCATCCCATTCTCCACGCACCAAGCGCATCATACAGCATTTTGCAAGGCAAGTGAAGCGGCACACGGAAGGACTTGATGCAGATTTGTAGGTGATGAATGACAAGATTGGGTAACTAGAGACCACACAGATCGATGCCACAACTAGGCTTGTAGGGTTGGTGGCATCGGTTGCGCGTATTGACACCAGTCTTGCTACACTTGTGAGGTATTTTGATGACCTCAATACTAGGGGCCATGATCGGCATAATGAAGACGACGTTGATGGTGAGTACGGTGAGGACAACTTTAATGATGACTATACCGCTAACACTGAACGGGATGACTGCAACGCTCGTGATCGTTGTTGGCTACGTAACAACCGTAGAGGCATAAGAGGACACCGTAGACGAGAGGTACACAATAATGAAGATGTTTTTTCCAAAATCAAATTTAAGATACCCCTTTTAATGGAAAATATGACCTTGATGCATACATTACATGGGAGATTGTTGTTGATCAAAAATTTGCATACCATGAAGTCTCTGAGAACACTAGAGTTAGAACTGCTACTAGTGAGTTCACTGATTTTTGCCTCTGTGTGGTGGATAGAACATGGCAAGAAAAATTCTAATAACATGCCGAAACGGGTCATGCGGGCTAGATTTGTTCCTTCTTACTATGTACGTGATTTGTTAAATAAGTTGCAACAATTGAGATAGGGTGCTAAAAGTGTAGAGGAATATTATCAAAAATTACAAATGGGCATACTTCGCTGTAATTTAGAAGAGTCTGAGGATGCTGCTATGGCTAGATTTTTGGGTGGTCTAAACCGTGAGATTTATGATATTGTGGACTACAAAGATTACACTAATATGACTCGATTATTTCATCTTACCTGCAAAGCTGAAAGGAAAGTGCAGGGACGACGTGCTAGTGCCAAGACTTTTACAGGAAAATCGACATCATGGCTGCCACGCACGATTACTACTCCTTCACCATCTTCCACACCCCGGCGGTCGGCACCTTCTCCATCCAGCGACAAGCCACGTGTTCCGACTGCTAGTGCTCCAATTAAGACAGCCCAGCAGCTAGCCACGAGTGCCTCTTCTATTGCATTCACTGGTAGAACAAGAGATGTTCAATATCACCGTTGCAAGGGCTATGGGCATGTCCAGCGTGACTGTCCTAGCAAGCGTGTTTTGGTAGTCAAAGATGATGGTGAGTATTCATCTGCTAGTGATTTCGATGAAGATACACTTTCTTTGCTTGCAGCTGACCATGCAGATAAAGATGAGGGACTAGAAGAACATATTGGTGCTGATGATGTAGAACGCTATGAGAGCCTCATTGTGCAGCATGTACTCAGCACACAAATGGAGAAGGCTGAGCAAAATTAGCGACACACTTTGTTTAAAACAAAGTGCGTCATCAAAGAGCATTCGTGCCGCTTGATCATCGATGGAGAAAGCTGCAACAACATGGCTAGCAGCGAGATGGTGGAGAAGTTTGCACTCAGCACCAAACCGCATCCCCACCCATATCACGTTCAATGGCTAAACAATAGTGGTAAAGCAAAGGTAACCAAATTGGTGCGCATTAATTTTGCAATTGGAACATATCGTGATGTTGTTAAGTGCAATGTTGTACCTATGCAAACTTGTCATATTCTGTTAGGTAGGCCATGGCAATTTGATATGGATTCTATGCATCATGGTAGATCAAATCATCATTCTTTTCTGTACCGTGATAAGAAAATTGTGTTGCATCCTATGACCCTTGAAGCTGTTTTTGAGGATGATGTTGCTAGAACTAAGAAAGAGAAAAATCGGGTCCTTGCTAAAAGTGAAAATCAGATTGTAGCCAAAGAACTTGTGCAACATAAAAAGAAAGAATCTAAATCTGACAATAAAAATGTGATTTAATTGAAAGGTTCTTGCTTGCTTGCTGTTAAATCTGATGTTGCTAATCTGAATACAACTAAAACTATTTGCTATGCTTTCGTCTGCAAGGATGCTTTGTTTTCTTTTGAGGATATATCTGTTTCTTTTCCTCCTGTGGTCACTAACCTTTTGCAGGAGTATGAGGATGTTTTTCCCCAAGAAGTACCTCCAGGGCTACCACCGGTGTGTGGAATTGAGCATCAAATCGATTTGATTCTAGGGGCTTCACTACCCAACCGCACGCCATACAGAACCAACCCTAACGAAACCAAGGAGATTTAGCGTCAGGTTTAGGAATTGCTTGATAAGGGTACATATGAGAGTCTCTTAGTCCATGTGCTGTGCCGGTGATTTTGGTGCCTAAGAAAGATGGATCTTGGCATATGTGTGTTGATTGTAGTGATATTAATAACATTACCATTAGATATCATCATCCAATTCCTAGGTTATATGATATGCTTGATGAATTGAGTGGCTCTTCTGTTTTCTCTAAAGTTGATTTGCGTAGTGGATACCACTAGATTCGTATGAAGTTGGGAGATGAGTGGAAAACAGCTTTTAAAACTAAGTTTGGATTATATGAGTGGTTAGTGATGCCTTTTGGTTTAACTAATGCGCCTAGCACTTTCATGAGGTTGATGAATGAGGTTTTGCATGCTTTCTTTGGAAAATTTGTGGTGGTATACTTTGATGATATTCTTATTTATAGCAAATCTTTAGAGGAACACCTTGATCATTTACGTGCTGTTTTTAATGCTTTGCGCGATGCACGTTTGTTTGGTAACCTTATGAAGTGTAGTTTCTACACTGATCGCATCTTGTTTCTTGGCTATGTTGTTACTCCACAGGGAATTGAGGTTGATCAAGCCAAGGTCGAGGTAATTCAGAGTTGGCCACCTCCTAAAACGATCACACAGGTTCGAAGCTTTTTAGGACTTGTAGGATTTTATCGCCGCTTCGTGCGGGATTTCAGCACCATTTCTACACCGCTGAATGAGCTTACAAAGAAGGGAGTGCCTTTCACTTGGAGCACCACACAAGAGAACGTCTTCAACATGTTAAAAGATAAGTTGACACATGCATCTCTCCTCCAACTTCTAGATTTTAATAAGACTTTTGAACTCGAATGTGATGCTAGTGGGATTGGATTGGGTGGTGTTTTGCTACAAGCGGGAAAACCTATTGCATATTTCAGTGAAAAATTGAGTGGGCCTGTTCTGAATTATTCTACTTACGATAAAAAATTACATGCTATTGTGAGAACTCTGGAAACATGGCAACATTATTTATGGCCTAAGGAATTTATTATACATTCTGATAATGACTTTAAAACATATTCGTAGTCAAAGAAAACTGAATCATAGGCACGCTAAATGGGTTGAATTTATTGAATCTTTCCTTTATGTCATCAAACACAAGAAAGGAAAGGAGAATATCATTGCTGATGCTTTATCTTGGAGATATACTTTGTTGACACAACTTGACTACAAAATCTTTGGCTTAGAAACAATTAAAGCCCAATATGTGAGTGATGATGTTTTTAAAGATATGTTGCACTGTAAGGATGGAAGGACATGGAACAGATTCATTTTTCATGATGGGTTTATTTTTAAAGCTAACAAGCTATGCATTCCAGCTAGCTTCGTTTATTTGTTGTTGCTGCAGGAAGCACATGGCGGTGGGTTGATGGGACATTTTGGTGCCAAGAAGACAGAGAACATCCTTGCTAGCCATTTCTTTTGGCCGAGGATGAGAAGAGATGTGGAGAGATTTGTGGCTCGCTGCATGACATGTCAAAAGGCTAAGTCACGCTTAAATCCACATGGTTTGTATATGCCTCTACCTGTTCCTAGTATTCCTTGGGAAGATATTTCAATAAATTTTGTGTTGGGCTTGCCTAGGACCAAGAGGAGGCGAGATAGCATTTTTGTGGTTGTGGATAGGTTTTCTAACATGTCATAAAACTGATGATGCTATTCTTATTGCTGATTTATTCTTTCGGGAGGTTGCGCTTGCATGGTGTGCCAAACACCATTGCTTCGGACCATGACACTAAATTTCTCAGTCATTTTTGGAGAACTTTGTGGGCTAAATTGGAGACTAAGCTTTTTTTTCTACTACTTGTCATCCCCAAACTGATAGGCAAACTGTGAATAGGACTTTATCTACTACGTTAAGGGCTATTTTAAAGACAAATATTAAGATGTAGGAAGAATGTTTGCCTCATATTGAATTTGCATATAATCGTTCGTTGCAATCCACTACAAAGATGTGCCCTTTTGAGATTGTTTATGGATTTTTGCCTCGTGCTCCTATTGATTTAATGCCTTTGCCATCTTCTGAAAAATTAAATTTTGATGCTAAACAACGTGCTAAGTTGATGTTAAAACTTCATGAAACAACTAAAGAAAACATAGAGCGTATGCATGCTAACTATAAGCTTGTTGGTGACAAAGGTGAATTTTGAACCTAGTGATTTGGTTTGGTTGCATTTGCGAAAGGAACAGTTTCCTGATTTGTAAAAGTCTAAGTTGATGCCTAGAGCTGATGGACCTTTTAAAGTACTTGAAAAAATTAATGAAAATGCATACAAGCTTGATCTCGCTGCAGATTTTGGGGTAAGTACCACTTTTAACGTTGTAGATTTACAACCATATCTAGGAGAAGAAGATGAGTTTGAGTTGAGGATGACTCTAATGCAAGAAGGGGAGGATGATGAGGACATCAACACTATCGATACATCCACTCATAGTCCAATTACCCGCGCTCGTGCACGTCAACTCAACTATCAGGTGAGTTCATTCTTGAGTTTATGTTCCTCTTCTTTATACCATGGAGATGCGTGTACTCTTATTTTACTCAGGAACGATAGAGAGGATCCAACAGAAAGAGGATTAGCGCGGGGTGGATTCGGACTGTAGGATAGCGCCAAATTCTGATAGCCGCCACGACTTCATGCGAACTCCGATTTGGGCTTGCAAGTACTTAATGGAAAGGTTATGAAGTCTACTTTCAAATGGATCTAGCCCCATGTTAATATCTATTCTGGAGCGGCTGCAATTGTCATTTTTCTATGGAGTTTTTTTCTGTCCATGGTGCTGCGTCACCTCTTTTGGGAATTGAAGAGAAGGTTGTCCGAAGCCCCCTTGCCTATGTTACCGGATTTCACTAAAAGCATTGAGGTTGAACATGATGCAAGTGGGATTGGGATTGGAGGTGTTCTCATGCAAAATGGACAACCCGTTGCATACTTCAGTGAGAAGTTGGGAGGAGCACAACTGAACTATTTGGTGTATGATAATGAGTTGTATGCTTTGGTAGGAGCACTTGAGACTTGGCAACATTACTTATGGCCAAAAAATTTGTTATTCACTCAGATCACGAGGCTTTGAAGTATTTAAAGGGCCAAGCAAAACTAAAGCGTAGGCATGCCACATGGGTTGAATTTATTCAAATTTTTCTATATGTTGTGAAATACAAGAAATATAAGGATAGCATTGTTGCTGATGCTTTATCCCGTAAGAATATTTTGCTAAATCAAGTTGTAAACGTACTATGACTTGAAAACATAAAAGAACTATAAACAACTGATCATGACTTTTCAGAATCTTATGCAAAATATACAGCTGGAAAAGGATGGGGAAAATATCATATACATGATCGATTTTTGTTTAGAGCTAACTAATTGTGTATTCCAAATTGCTCTGTTAGACTCTTGTTGTTACAGGAAATATATGTTGGTGGACTGATAGGTCACTTTGGATGGAAAAAGACCTATGAGTTGCTAGCTGATCATTTCTATTGGCCAAAGATGAGAAGAGACGTTCAAAGGCTTGTGCTAAGATGTGTCGCCTGTCACAAAGCGAAGTCAAAACTAAATCCCCATGGATTATATGCTCCCTTGCCTATTCCTAGTGTTTCTTGGGAAGACATTAGCATGGATTTTGTTTTGGGTTTACCATGGACAAAGAGGGGGAGGGATTCAATTTTTGTTGTTGTTGATAGATTCTCTAAAATGGAGCATTTTATACCATGTCATAAAAGTGATGATGCTTCCCACATAGCCTCTCTATTTTTAAGGAAAATGTGAGATTACACGGCATGCCCAAGACGATTTTTTCAAATGATGACACCAAGTTTTTAGCTACTTTTGGAAGACATTGTGGGCAAAACTCGGTACAAGGCTGCTGTTTTCCACCACTTGCCACCCTTAAATGGATGGACAAACTAAAGTAGTAAATAGAACACTTTCTATGCTGATGAGGAGTGGGAAGAGTGCTTGCCACATGTAGAATTCGCTTATAACAGGGCAGTACACTCTATAACTAATATGTGTTCTTTTAAAGTTGTATATGGATTCAAACCACTTGCTCTGATCGATTTGTTGCCTCTACCATTGCAGGAAAGGAGTTACATGGTAGCCTCCAAATGGGCATCTTATATTAAGAAGATTCATGAGAAGACTAAAGAAGCAATTGAGAAAAGGTCCAAATACTATGCTAAATGGGCAAACAAGTATCACAAGAAGGAGACATTTGAGCCTGGAGATTTAGTTTGGATACATCATCGCAAAGACTATTTTCCAGAGAAGCGTAAATCCAAGTTGATGACATGAGGAGATGGTCCAATCAGAGTACTGTCCAAGATCAATGATAATGCCCACAAGATTGATCTACCTGAACATTATGGTGTTGCACATACTTCCATGTTGCTGAGTTGACACCATACTTTGGCTAGAAGAATTAGAGTCGAGGATGACTCCTTTTAAAGACGGGGAGGATGATGAGAACATCCCAATCATGCATGCTCCCTCAAGCATCAACAATTCACCATCTAACATGAAGGATACAAATCAAGGACAACTTACATGATGTCGCGCCAAGAAACTACAAGAGCAGGTGAATTCATTCGTAACTGATTTTAATTTCAACACTTCTAAGAATGTTGTACTACCTAAGTGTTCTGCCTTGATGTTGCTTAGGTTTACACATGAAGAGGTGGAAGACACGTGGCTAAAAGATCAAGACATGGTGCTACAAGCAGATCGGTGTGAAGGGGACGGACGACCAGGCTAGTCCAACAGAAATGTCTGAAAGAAATACTCATAACTTTCGATTCCCAAAAGCGGGCTAATCCCAATCTTTTGATGAGAGGAGGGGGTAACTTCGATTTGGGGGTGGAATCGACGTTGGCTGTCCGACTACAACAACATAGGATGCTGTGCCTTAGCAACAGGTACACTGATTTCGACGTTGATTGTTCTTGCCATGCCATGAACACCCTTGAACCAGCTAGCAATCGAGAATAAGCAAGAACAAAATGAACAAGCAAATAAACTCACGGATCTGAACCAAATGAAACCTGAATCACGAGCTGGGGTCTTGAATCAAGCAAATCAGGTGGTCTAGTCGACACACGCATTCACTAGGAAGTAGCAGTAGCTATACTTGCATCTAAACAAAACCCAAGTTCATCTTGGTGGCTGCTACATGTATTTATACATGGGCAACAGCAAGGAGGCGTGGGAGGGTGTAAACCCTAAGCTAGAATGGGCCCCTAATGGGCTGCACAAGATACAAGGGTTTCAGCCCAAGACTGAAAGGCCGAAGGTCTCTTTGTCAATTCTGCTCAGCTCTGGGGGAATTTCGTTATGAGGCTGCATCCATCTAAAAGTAGACTTCAAGATCTTTCCAATGAGTACTCATATGCATCAAACAACATCCGGAGTTGAGAAATATTGCCACGTCAATTTGATGTTGTCTGGCTAAACAAACTTGAAGTCTGAACTTGATGTTCGATCGTGTGCTTCCTTGTTGTGTGATCTTGATGCCCAAACAGATTGGTTGATCCATTAACCTCCTCTCCATCATTCCTAATAATAATAAAATCATCACAATGATTTAGTAGCATCCAATTCTGAGATGAGGGTTTATGGACAGCGAGGAACGAGTTTACTTGATAATTTAGCTCTCGTGCACGGGCTCTTGTCATTAGTCCTTGCTGCGTAGTAGGCGTGGTTGTATCGTTGGAATGGATGTCCTCATCATCCTCCCCTTCTTGCATCTGAGTTGTCCTCGACTCAAGTCCATCTTCCTCGCCCAAATATGGTTCAAATCTGTAATGTTAATGTGGGGCTGACCCCAAAATCTGCAGGCAACTCAAGTTTGTATGTATTATCAATGATCTTAGCTATAACTTTAAAAGGACCATCAGTTCTTGGAAGCAACTTTGACTTTCTCAAATCAGGAAACTGAGCTTTTCTCAAGTGCAGCCAAACCAAATCACCCGGTTTGAAAGCAACATTCTTCCTTCCTAAACTACCAGCTAGTTTATATTTAGCATTCATGTTCTCTATGCTCTCTTTTATGGTCTCATGCATTTTTAACATCAACTCAGCATGTTGTTTAGCATCAAAATTCAATCTCTCAGAAGTTGGTAAAGGTAGCAAATCAATAGGGGCATGAGGCACAAAACCATAAACGATCTCAAAAGGGCTCTTTTTAGTAGTAGAGTGTTGTGAACGATTGTAAGCAAACTCAACATGAGGCAAACATTCTTTCCACATTTTTATGTTCTTTTTCAAAACTGCCCTAAGCATGGTAGATAAAGTTCTATTCACAATCTCAGTTTGACCATCAGTTTGGGGATGACAAGTAGTGGAAAATAGCAACTTAGTACCCAATTTAGCCCATAAAGTTCTCCAAAAATGACTAAGAAATTTTACATCACGATCTGAAACAATTGTGTTTGGCACACCATGCAAACGAACAATCTCATGAAAGAACAAATTAGCAACATGAGTAGCGTCATCGGTCTTATGACATGGTATAAAATGTGCCATCTTAGAAAACCTATCCACAACCACAAAGACACTATCCCTACCCTTCTTTGTTCTAGGCAATCCTAAAACAATGTCCATAGAAATATCCTCCCACAGTGCATTAGGAATAGGTAGGGACAAGTACAAACCGTGAGGATTAAAACGTGACTTAGTTTTTTGGCACGTTGTGCAGTGAACAATGAATCTCTCCACGTCCCTCCGCATCTTGGGCCAAAAGAAATGATCAGCAAGGATGTCTTCCATCTTCTTCACATCAAAGTGTCCCATCAGCCCTCCTCCATGCGCTTCCTACAACAATAACATACACACAGAGCAAGCTGGAATGCATAGCTTGATAGCTCGAAATACAAACCCGTCATTGAGGACGAATTTGTTCTATGTTTTTCTCTCCTTGCAATTCAGCAACACATCTTTAAATTCACCATCACGGGCATATTGCTCTTTTATTGTTTCCAAGCCAAAAATTTTGAAATCAAGTTGTGAAAGCATGGTATAACGTCTAGACAAAGCATCAACAATTACATTTTCCTTCCCTTTCTTGTGTTTGATGACATAAGGAAAAGGCTCAATGAATTCAACCCAGTGAGCATGCCTACGGTTCGGTTTTGCTTGACTTCGAATATGTTTCAATGATTCATGATCAGAATGTATAATGAACTCTTTGGGCCATAAATAATGCTACCATGTTTCCAAAGTCCAAACTAGAGCAAGCAATTCTTTATCATAAGTAGAATAGTCCAAACTAGGCCCACTCAACTTCTCACTGAAATATGCTATAGGTTTTCCCTCTTGTAATAAAACACCTCCCAAACCAATTCCACTAGCATCACATTCAAGTTCAAAAGTTTTAGTGAAATCAGGGAGTTGGAGCAAAGGGGCATGGGTTAACTTATTTTTCAATGTGTCGAAAGCACTCTTGTGTGCTGCAGCCCAAGTGAATGTAACACCCTTCTTGGTGAGTTCGTGCAATGGGGCTACAATGGTGCTGAAATCCTTCACAAAACGGTGATAGAATCCAGCAAGCCCGAGAAAGCTTCTCACTTGTGTGACCATTGTGGGAACCGGCCAGCTATGTATTGCTTCAATCTTAGCTTGATCAACTTCAATTCTTTGTGGGGTCACAACATAGCCAAGAAAAGAGACTCGATCCGTGCAAAAGGTGCACTTCTCAAGGTTACCAATCACGTAGAGCATTAAAAACATCACGCAAATGATCAAGATGTTCCTTAATTGATCTGCTGTATATCAAGATGTCATCAAAATATACCACAACAAATCTACCAATAAAAGCGCATAAAACTTCATTCATTAATCTCATGAAAGTGTTGGGTGCATTAGTGAGACCAAACAGCATAACTAACCACTCATATAGACTGAATTTAGTTTTAAACGCTGTTTTCCATTCATCTCCTAGCTCCATGCAAATCTAGTGGTAACCACTACGCAAATCAATTTTTGAGAACACAATTGAGCCACTTAATTCATCAAGTTTATCATCTAGCCTAGGAATAGGATGACGATATCTGATTGTAATATTATTAATCGCTCTGCAATCTACACATATACTCTAAGATCCATTCTTAGGAACCAAAAGAACAAGAACAGCACAGGGGATAAGAGACTCATGCACATAACCTTTATCGAGCAATTCTTGCACTTGGCGCTGAATCTCTTTAGTTTCTTCGCGGTTGGTCCTGTATGGCGCACAGTTGGGCAATGAGGCTCTGGGAATAAGGTCAATTTGGTGCTCAATCCCTCGGGTTGGTGGCAGCCCCAGTGTTCCTTTGGAAATATCCACGTACTCCTGCAAAAGGTTAGTGACTGCAGGAGGCAAAGAAGAAGGTATCTCCTCAAGTGAGAAAAAAGTTTGTTTGCAAATCAAAGCATAGCAAACAACAATATTAGCATTAATCTCATTCAAATCAGATTTGGTTGCAATGAAACATGACCCTTTCAGCCTGATCTCATTTTTATTATTGTGGGCAGATTTGGTATTCTTCTTTTTGTGCTTTTCACGTTCATTTGCCACAATCTGATTTTCACTCTTAGCATGCTCTTGATTCTTTACTTTACTAGCTCTAGCAAGTTCATCTTTCAAAATAGCTTCAGGAGACATTGGGTGCAAAACAAGTTTCTTGTCATTATGCATAAAAGAGTATTGATTTGTTTTACCATAATGCAAAGAATCAATGTCAAACTACCATGGTCTGCCTAACAACATAGAACATGCTTGCATGGGTACAACATCACAGTCAATAGAATTTTGATAAGAACCAATAGCAAAATTAACTATCACCAACCGTGTTACCTTCACCTTACCGCTACTGTTCAGCCATTGAATGTAGTAAGGTTGCGGATGTGGCTGAGGGCACAATGCAAGCTTCTCCACCATTTTAGCACTTGCCAAGTTGTTGCAGCTCCCTCCATCAATGATGACTTGGCAAGAACACTCCTTGATCACACACTTGGTTTGAAACAAAGTATGGCGCTGATTTTGTTTAGCCTTCTCCATTTGTGCACTCAACACTCACTGCACCATGAGGCTCTCATAGTGTTCAGCGTGTTCTGTTCCAATGTGCTATTCATTTTTGTTGTGCTCCTTATCTTCCCCTACATTGTTAGCTGCAAGCAAAGTATATGTTTCTTCATCTAAATCACTAGCAGAGGAATACTCACCATCAGGACGCACAACTAACACACGTGCGCTTGGGCAGTCCCTGCGGACATGACCGTAACCTTTACAGTGGAGGCATTGAATGCCTCTTGTTCACCCCGAGGATGCAATTGAGGATGAACTCTTGGTTGGTGCACCAGCTGCCCACTTTGTTGTTTCGGGAGGGCATGGTGAGGACTTCGTTGTCGAAGGTCGTGGTTTGCTGCTTGATGAAGATAGGGCAGCGGCTTGGTATAGTTGGGCAGCGGGGTTTGATGGCGTCCAAGAAGTAGCACGAACTGCAGAAATGTTAGTTCTCATGCTAGCTCTCCATCCCTGTACTTTTCTTTCAGCTTTACAAGCAAGATGAAACAAACGAGTGATCGAATTGTATTCTTTGTAAGCCAAAATATCCTGAATTTCCTGATTCAGCC
This sequence comes from Oryza coarctata, assembly GCA_030770085.1. Lineage (NCBI taxonomy): Eukaryota > Viridiplantae > Streptophyta > Magnoliopsida > Poales > Poaceae > Oryza > Oryza coarctata. Next base: position 7,936,811 of record CM061476.1, on the reverse strand, counting down.
CACCCATGAACCTAACCATAGCTGCATCCTCATTTTCTACCAAAGCACAACGAAGCATCCCTATTTGCAACTCTTGATAGTACTCTTCTATAGATTTGTTTCGTGGTCTCAAAAGCTAAAGCTTATGCAAAAGATCACGTGCATGATAAGAGGGAACAAATCTAGCTTGCATAACTCTTTTCATAGCATCCCAAGTTTGTGGAGTGTTTTTTGGGTGGCTGCGCACATATTCGCTCCACCAAATAGAAGCAAAATCAGTAAACTCACTAGTAGCAGCCCTAACACGTTTGTTTTTAGGAAAATCATGACATGCAAATTTTTGTTCAACAGCTAGCTCCCAAGTAAGATATGCATTGGGGTCATATTTTCCATCAAAAGAGGGCATGCTAAATTTAATCTTCCCTAAAGAATCATCATTGTCGCGTACCTCACGTCGTGGTTGACGAGCACGTCCACCATGTCGACAGTGGCGCTGGTGCTGGTTATGTTGGCCATTTACCTCTCCATCAAACTCCATGTCAGCTGAATATTCTTCGTCATCTTGCCTAGCAATGCTACCCTCGGTGTTGTTGTTGTTGCTCCATCCCGTACCATCATGACCCTCCTGGTCCATCCTATCCAAACGCTCCAAAATACCTACAAGAGAGGTGTTAAGAGCCCCAAGCATGTTCTCCATTGAGGTCAGCTTGGTGTTGGTGTCAATCTACGTGGCCTCCAATTGGCCAAGGCATTCGTTTGTGACTCGAACATCCTCATCAAGGTGTTCAACATGCACCCTCACTTGGTGTTCAAAGTGTTGAATGATGGCCCTTGTTTGAGGTGAATGAGCTTGTCCATCATCCTCATTTCTTGCCATGGTTAGCTTGCAGCAAAAATAACAAGAGAAAAAAATGTCCTATCAACTAGTGGAACTAGGTGGCAGCAAACTCTATTCTCTCAATCTTGTGTCATCAAGTTCTTACATGTTCTTACCACGCTAGGAAGTTGGTGTTGGCAGCCGGCAAGAACAGCACAAAATGTTACACAAGCACAGCCCTGTGATGTAGTAGATAATTTGTGGAGCTATAGGTGGCTACAAGAAAAATCAAGGAACAGCTAGAACCACATTAGCCAAAGCAAGTTGAATAAATGTTCACAATGGTACTGTGCTGGTCCTAGGCTAAGGCATGTTAGAGACGTGAGCCTAGCCACAAACGTAGTCACCAAACAGAGGCAAACAAGACATACAAAGAGAGCAATGCAGCAACAAGAACTCTTTTTCTTCCTTTCTTCTTTTCCTTCTTATTTCTTCCTTTGTTTTTTTTCTCTTTTTTTCTTCTTTTTTTATTCTTTTCAGGGGCCTCAAAAGTTATGTTTGGCACAATCAAACAAAACAATTACTTCACATAGCCTCATTGCTTTTAGATGCATAGATTACATAGCAGATATGCGGAGATCTACATAGCGATTGCAAAGCGCTCAGAAAGAATTTGGTGGCAAGGTTAATTTTCCCTGAAAGAGCGCAAAATAAGCTTTCCAGAATGTATCTAAACACTTGAATTGGAGATCGGATGCAAGAATTAGAGTAGATTTCTTCTCATGCAGATCTGGAAGTGGGGATTGCGAAAATAGTGGGAAAATGTAGCGGCGTGAAACGAGGGAAAGTGACAGCGAATCGAATGGTGACAAAAACGTGACAAGAACTCAAAACTCTAATGGATTAGATCCTAAGAACCAGCACTTGACACCACGATGCAACCACAAACTCAACAAGCCAAGAACTAGGTAGAACAGCATGGGCTCAAACTAGTTTTTGGGATTTCAGATCTAGCCTATATTTATGAGTATTTTTGGATTGTAGGTAAAGTAAAGAATGGGTAGATACTCTCACCGATTAACCTTGCTCTGATACCACATGATATGGCAGGGGCTGGTCCCAATCTTTCGATGAGTGGAGGGGTAACTTTGATTTGGGGGTGGAATCGACGTTGGCTGTCCGACTACAACAATCACTGGATGCTACGCCTTAGCAACAGGTACACCGATTCCGACGTTGGCTGTTCTTGCCATGCCAAGAACACCCTTGAGCCTACTAGTAATCGAGAACAAGCAAGAACAAAATGAACAAGTCCGACTACAACCGTCCAAGGATGATGCGCCTTAGCAACTGATACACCGTCTCCGATGGTCGACGTGAACTTGCGATGCGCGACAACCCAGCCACTAGGGCACTCGTCCTGCAAGCAATTGAAGAATAAGCAAGAACAAGTAAAACAAGCACTAAAATTGCTAGATATTGAGATGAAAGATTCACTTTGAATTTACAATATGATGGGGTTCTGGAGACAAACAGATGGATGGTCTAGCCGACACGCGTGCTGTGTACAAGTAGTAAGACGCTAACTCTAATCAACAAAACCCACCTCTTCTTGGCAGCGGCTGAAGGTTTAAGAAGAGGGGAAGATGACCACAGGGGTGTTGGGGTCGTGCTCAACCCTAGGACGCACCCCTAATTGGCCCAACTTGATACATGGCCCATTGGACACAAAAGAGGTGACGCAGCACCGTGGATAGAAAAACGCTCGGTAGAAAAATGACAATTGCGGCCGCTTTAGAATAGATATTGACATGGTGCTAGATCCATTTGAAAGTAGACTTGATAACCTTTCCATTATGTACTTTCAAGCCCAAATCAGAGTTCGCATGAAGTCCATGCGGCCGTCAGAATTTGGTGCTGTCTTGCAGTCTGAATCCACCCCGCGCTAATCCTCTTTCCATTGGATCCTCTCCATCGTTCCTAAATAAAACAAGAGTGCACGCGCTCCAGGGTATAAAGAAGAGGAACATAAACTCAAGAATGAACTCACCTGATAGTTGAGTTGACGTGCACGAGCACAGGTAATTGGACCATGAGTGGATGTATCGATAGTGTTGTTGTCCTCTTTAGGTCTCCTAGACAAAGAGGGTGAATAAGCATGGCCTGCCATCCGTGATGTCACAACCAAGGTTGCCGGTTACTTTGAGCATGTACCTGAGGCCTCTGATGATGATGAAGATGACAAGGTCATTGAAAGTTCGAGCGGCAGCGCAGGTGTGGTGTGATGTCTTTGTATATTAGTTTTCTACAACATTGGACTTTTTTCAGTTCCTATGATTTGTGTACTAAGCGATCTTGAATGCACTTATCTCTTTTGTTAGTATTGAGTTCTATAGTGATGGAGTTGTTTTTGTAGTAGAGATCATTGACCATGGAGAATGTGGTTTTAATAGCAGCTTGGGAACATCGCTTGGTCCTTCTATTTATGAGCCATAGTTGGAGTCTAGGGCATAGACATAGCTCGCACATCATGGGGAAACGTGCTAGCCCCTAGGCATACACTAACCTAAGACATTTAAGGTTTGTGACTTAGAAAAATTTTATAGTGTTGTCTATTCACTAGCAAATAAATTCAACTATTTCAATCCTCACCTTGAGAGGGGATGGGCTAGACATAGGAGCAAGAGATTAGTTAACTCTTAGTTCCTAGTTTGATAGTGCTCAGAACTAGAGTGGCCAGACCAGAGGCCATAGCTCACATTAGGAGTCTAGGTTACCCCAACCACTCTTTGAGTTAGTACAGTGGCACGAGAACCCTGGAGCTCAGCGACACCTAGGGCACAATCTGTCAATTCGAACACCACTAAGAGGCTCTTAGTTACCAAGTTACCATGAGCACCTATAGCCCAAATCTGAAACCCTCACACCCAAGGTGAAGAGGGACGTGGATTATCTTACCAAGATCTCATAATATAAAAATGAACAAAAATTCATAGAATTAAACTGTATTTACATGATGGTGATGCAGCCACTGAGTGGTATCCCCCGACCAACCTAGGTATGAACAGAGACCTTCCGTAGTCATCCTGAGCTCAGGCACTTATTTACATTGTTTAGAGATAAAAGTTGTGCAAGTGCTTGAAGTTTCAATTTGGATGCGAGGTCCCATCCTGATATGACAATGTTGACCACGCCAACAAGCAAGCCAACCACACCAACAAATAACAAGTCACAACCAATTCAAGCTACACTAGCTCAAGTCTTTGATGGACCGATTACACGTAGTCATGCTAAGAAGCTACAACAAGAGGTGAACGCGCTACTTTTTGAAAATTATTTTATTATTAATGAGAATTATATACTGCCTAAGTCGTGCACATTGCTATTGCTTAGGTTCACCAAGGAGGATGATAAAAACACACCAAGAGTGGACTACAAAGAAGGACCATGCTCGAACCTGTCCAGCATGACAGAACTGTTAGAAAGAATCAGTCATAACTTTTGATTTCCAAAAGATATGAAGGCCCATGAGGACTTGTTGGAAAACTTGTTAAGTCTAGTTTTCAATACCACTAGAGCCAACCAGTTTGGTGTTTCCATTGTGATAGCCAACTAATTTTAGTGCATACTGGTCAGAGGGTCAACAATACCATTCTATAATACTTCATGGTATATGCTACACATGGTGTGGAAAGCTTATCAAGTTAACTTTCCAATGCAACCAATGGCACGTCATTTGGACTTTCCAAGGTGGAGTTATTGACAAAACATTGAAGACTACATAGAAGACCAACAGTCAGCCTGATGTTCAAGTTCCCGTGTAAAACTATACCATTCTACAATACTCATGATACATACTACACATGGTGTGAAAGCTTATCAAGTTAACTTTCCAATGCAACTAACAGGACTTTCGAAGGTGGAGTTATTGACAAAACACTGAAAAACTACACAAAAGACCAACAGCCACGCGAGAACAACTCAGAGCTATAGGAGGGATGTTCCTAGTATGAATACTCCATTGCCTCATGGCAATCAGAAGGCATTGGATAATTGAAATACAGAACCCCTTATTCAGCTATGTACTAACAAATATTGAGAGAGTGATCTCTACCACTTTGCTCTTGTGATTTCCTTTGCGGGATTATAGAAGCAGCGACTTCATCCGCTCAATTGGTGCTCCTACTCGCTTCAAGGTTCTCCTTGATTGATTGTAGGTTGTGTTTGTTGGTTCTTAAAGAGTGTGGTTGGGCGAATCCTCGATTCAAGTTGCCAGTTAAAGATGGTGGTTGGCTTTGAGTTTTATTTGCTAGGTTGCACTAATTATCGCTGCTTATAGCAAGTTATCCGGCTGTTCTACAGCTAGTTATCTGGTGATTGATCCTACGTCGTGAAGATCGGGACCCTGTGACGTATCACATCCTCTCTTGCCAACCATGCATAGCCTGTCTGGGAGAGACTAGTCATTAGGATAGGCCCCTCCAATATAGGGGAGAGTTTGTTATTTCCAGCTTGTGTGAGGATGCAGTGGAGCATAATATCCCCAACATTCAGTAACCGAGGCCAGATGTCGCACTAATGATAGTGTCTCAAGCTTTGCTGCTATTTTGACAGTGCATCTAGCCCTCCTAGTGGTTTTGGATGATAGATGACAAGAATGTTAGGGGACTAATGTGTTTTAATGAGCTAAAATGCAGGAGTTAGTCCCCAATTAATTAAATTGACAAAAAGAAACCCCTTCCACAAAAGAATGAATCACATAAGGACTTGATGTTGTGCTTTAAATATATTTTATTTTTCTTGAGTCCTAGGTTCTCCATATCAAGAGGGATGCAAATATTTGTCCAAGTTATGAAGAAAGTGCTCCATTAGATATTTCTTTTTTTCTTGAGTGAACACTTGCACCACTTGCACCTCTAGGCTTTGGTTTTTCTATAGATTGGTCTCTAGGTATTTTGTCTAAGTCCCTGGACATTTTTTTGGCAAGTTTTCTTGCCTGGCGGAGAAATGCCTTGGAGTCTCTAGCCTTAAATAGCAAATTTTTTCTGTTTGGTAGTGAATGTTGTCAACAGTCTCTAGATATTCACACTCCATACTTTGGACTAGCTTGTCTACTCTGGATTCAAGTGTGTTCAAAGTCTCCAACCCCTAGGGTAATACTCTTGAATTTAAGAGTAACAACTAGTTTCAAGGGGGATTTATTTTTACCTCCACCAACCCCCACATTGATAGGTTGGCTGTTCATTCATTTTATCCCTACTACCCATATCCTTTCTAGGGTTTCCAACATCTATTTCTTGGATCTTGCATCAAATCCATCTCACTTTTAGTGTTTTTTGGATCTTGTGATTGAGAGAGTTTAGCAATCTAATTGAGCCCTTGTGGATCAATGCCCAGCAAGAATTTGCCCTTGTTAATTTTGGATGTTCTCCTCCTAGATGGCTAAGTGTTGCCCACAAGGATTGAAGGTTGTGAATTGCCCAAGAAAGTTTATGAAGTTCTCACTTATCTCCATAAGGAAAGAGGTAACATATAGTGGATACCAAGGCCGTTCTTAGGAGTTGGTGTTTTTAGAGTAAGTTTCACCAAAGATAGGAGCACTGTGTCCTAACTTTGAGCTAAAGGGGAAGGCGTAGGCTACGATAGCATAATTTAATTTTATTCTACTGCACATACCAGGACAACTTGTGAAGTGGAAGTAGGATTGGAGAAGGTGATCCAACCAAGCATGCGTCAAGGTGGTAGATGAAGTAGTTGATTGCCACGATCCTAATGTTGATCAATGCCGCAACAAGTAGTGCCTCCACTAGTATCCACATGTCCGGGTTGGAATGCCAATTGTGGTCACAAGTGGCTAGGGTTTGGCTCGGGATGTGGTGGCTATGGTTTTTGCTTGAGGTGAATAGAGATATCTCTTCTCAACCTCGCTGCCTCCCTATAGATAGGCTTGTCAGTTGGGCCTAGGGAACCGTGGCCCAATAGTAGCCTACTCGGATCTCTATCCGAATTTAGCCCTTATCTGAATTACATTATAAAAAGCATTCCAACTCATTAACTGTGTGATCCTTATCTGAATTGTAAGGACTCCACATAAACACTACTTGAGATTAACCGATGAGACATAAAATTTCTGTAGTATCTTATAGCGGGTCTATTTAACATATGTTTAGTAACATATGTCTATATTATCGATTTGGTATCTTCATATCATGATACATGAGACATGATCATCAATCAATACATATGTTGATCTTACAATTATATTTATTCCTCATATGATATATGATCAGGAATCATTTAGAAATACCAATATCTAACATTCGGAGTCTCATGAATGAGTCACATAGTCATTGATCAATAATGATAATGTCTATTTCAAGGAACAAATCAATATATCATAAACATACTATGTGATACATACAACATCTCCATGTTGCCTCTAGGGCATATCACTAACATGACCTTGGTGAGGCTTGGGATCAAATGTGATCAAGTCTCTCAATACAGATGTAGGATCTTATGATCCCATCTTTGCTAAAAATTCTTTGTCTCCTTGTATAATGCCTTTTGCATTTATTTACTATCTTTGAATCACCTTCCATATCGCTTTCTCTCTTGAGATTGCTCCCTCTACACATCTTTTTTGGAAGTAGTGAAGGGGGACCAGAATATCTAAACAATAAGACCAGAATGTTTGGCCGATCCTCACTATCCAGTAGTGAACCTCGATCGGTGTCTTCAGTAGATAGGGCCAGATACTTTGAATGGAGTTTTAATTTTCATTTTGAGTTTCTTGTCTTTAGGTGTGCACATTCGCTTCTTTCATCTGGCGGCACAAAGTGAAGCATGTTGATGCCTCTCCTCCAACTAGTCAACATTGTTGCACCTCATTTGGTCTTGATCATCGTTGTTGTAGAGCTTAACATGCGATGAGCCAAGTATGAGCTTGGACAAGATGACGATTTTAGCAACGTAGACGAGGAACGAAGCAGTTTCCCTAGTTGCATGGATCACATTGTTCTATTCACCAAAATCATGGGAGCTCGTTGTGTTAGCCTGCACCATGCTTCTTGAGCTCGTTGTATGTGTGCATCTTGAGCCCCTTTAGAATTTCTGTATTGTTGTGCTCGGCATGGCCGTTGCTTGTCGGGTGTGCTATTGAGGCAAAGCATAGCTTGATCTCAAGGTCTTCACAATACTGCCCAAAGAGTTGTGTATTGCACCCCATTACCGGTGATGATCCAGTTGAGGACACTGAAGCGACTCATGAGACTACATATGAACCTAAGTGTAGAGTCTTCATCCACCTTGATGCTAGAAAAGCTTCGAGCCATTTGGTGTGGCAACATATATGTATTCATATCCCCTAATAGCCTATGGAAACAACCCGAGGACCAAGACGAGGGAACTAACATGCATAGCTTGCATTGGTCAGTGTATTTGCTTTGCATGGAACTGATAGGCCCAATAGTGGAACACAAGATCGGTAGCATCCTGGAGGACTGTAGGCTAGTAAAACTATTAATACCAAAATTTCAAATAGTTGGTAATGGATTTGGTGAAAAGAGAAAAGTAAAAGAAGCCGATGAGTATTGCCTAATGAAGACCGGATTTAAAGAAGATTCCGTAAGTAGAGAAAAAGGAATCTAAACCTAGAAGCCATTATGATTTGGTTCCTAATTTGTAAATATCTCTTATAAATAGGAAGGAGTAGTTCTCTTTCCTTTTGTTTTTAGAAAATATTATCCCATATCTATCTGGAACTTGTATAAACCCAAGGATACAAATATGTACACCCAGGGGTCTTGTAAAGCGACATCAATAAGATCACCACATCTAGGATTAGAGGTAACATAGTTTTCAGTAAGATCATGCTTTGGGTTGGGCTGCATCGGTCAAGTTCTATCTTTAGTAAGAGGTAAGTCTCGTCATATAGTAAACATATTGGCTTGGTTAAGACTTTCTCTGTTTGGTTAGATATCTTAGCTAAATTTATATGTTTGTTGGTTATCTTGATGCATTAAAATTTGTATAAGGTTGCAAATATTCAATGTTTAGTTTGGTGATGAGGACATCCCAACCATGCATGCTCCCTCAAGCATCAACAATTCACCATCCAACATAAATGATACAAATCAAGGACCACTTACACAAAATCATGGCAAGAAAATACAAGAGTATGTGAATTCATTCCTAACTGATTTTAATTTCAACATTTCTAAGGATGTTATAGTAGCCAAGTGTCCCACCTTGATGTTGCTTAGGTTTACACATGAAGAGGTAGAAGACACGTGACCCAAAGATCAAGACACGGTGCTACAAGCAGATCGGTGTGAAGGGGACGGACAACCAGGCTAGTTTGATAGAACTGCTTGAAAGAAATAGTCATAACTTTTGATTCCCAAAAGCAATAATAGTCAATGAGCACATTTTGGAAATTTTATCAAGCCTAATTTCTAACTCGGGTGGTCTCAACTTATCTGGGCTCTCCATTCTTGAGAATAGACTGGATAAGTGAAGATTGGCTAGAAGGTCAATAGTCTTCCTGATGTTCAACTTCCCATGCAAAATTGTACCATTCTACATAGTTTCATGGTGCATGCTACACATGGTTTGAAAGCTTATCAAGTTAACTATCCAATGCAAGTAACAACACATCATTTGGACTCCCCGAGATGGAGTTAATGCCAAATTTTTGAAGACTGAGAAGAAGGCCAACAGCCTCACGCACTTTGGGAATTCATTTCGTGGAGGCCTTTTTACGTACTCTATCTCTTCATGTCCATTTCATGTTTACACCCATCTAGGAGGGTTGTTCATAGTATAAATATCCCATTTGTTTCTAAGCAAAGGTAGACTTTTGATAATCGAATACAAACCCTTTTATTCAGGTGTGTGCTAACAAACTCAGAGAGTGATCTCTACCCCTTTGCTCTTGTGTTTTCCTTCATAGATATTATAGAAGTGGCCGCATCATACGCACCCAATCCATGCTCCTGGTCCATTGATTCCAAGTTCCATAGTTTGGTTTCAATGACAGCATGGTTGGGCAAATCTTCATTCAGGTTGTCGTATAGAGACAGTGGTTGACTCCTTGTGCGTGTCATCAGGTTGCACTAGTTATCGCTGCTAGTAGCAAGTTATCAACTGTTCATTAGCTATTTATTGAGATCAGGATCCTACCACGTGAAGATCGGGTCCAAGGCTTCATCATCCTGTATCAGAGCCTTAGTTGCCACAGTAGGTTTGTTCATCCTTTCCACCAAAAGGCCAAAACAAATATTTTGCCATAGCCCTTTGTTTCAATCTATTATCCTATCCTAGTGAGTTTTGTTAAGTTTCGGTCTATTAGAATCTTTGTTTAGTTGCTGATCATACTATCCTTTACATGTCCTTTGTGCCTTTCATATATCTAAAAATCCCCACAAAAAATATAAATCTCTATAACAGGTATCATCCTTTGCGTAAACTTTGATCCTATCAAGTATGACTACTGGTTGTGCCTTGTTTGTATCATAAAGAGTGCAAGTGTTATATCTGATCGTTGTGTTTAGTTCTATAAAAAAGTGTAAAAAAAAAGAAGGAAGAAAGAAAAGTTGCAAAAAAAGGGAAGAAAGAGTTGAGAACGGTTGTGAAAGAAAAGTTGAAAGATCGGTTTGTTTATGTGCACAAGTGCTGAAAGTTTCACCAGTTGCATAACTAGATTGCTATCCATTCTTTGATGCAAAACTTTGCTTGGGTTTGATTGCAACACTTACATCCTAAGCATACTCCTTGTTTGCATCAAATCTGAATTTTCTTTGCGCTTGTGTTTGATCCATTTACACCACTCATATCTTGTGGTAAGCACTAGGCATTGATCTTCTAGTTTGGACTACGATTTAGCCTTACAATAACTAGATTTCATATTGTATTCCTTGTGTATCATTCCCCACCAAGCTCCACATACAACCCACCATCATTGGTATGCTGATCATGTATTCTCTTAACCATCACTTCCTTGTTACCACCACACATTACCCTTCGTAATCCACAGGAATTAATTAGAGTTTGGTTTGTAAGAGATGTGAGGTTGTGAGATTCCACATATATTTTCCTATTTATTTGTTGCTTTGTCCTCACTAATTTCACAGGAAGATATCTGATCCACCTAAGATTGAAGAGTGTGTAACCATGGCACAATTCAAAGAGATGAAGCAAAGCATGTAGGAACTAACAAGCAATGTTCAAATACTTATGGCTCATTTGCAAAATCCTCCTTGTAACAATGCAAATGCAAGTCATTTTGATGATGAAGTTGATGAAACTGAAGAAGAATCTGCTGCTCGACTTGCAAGAGAACAGCGAAGATGCTGGGAGTGAGCTACTGCAAATGTGAGAACATGCTCCCCCAGGACGTGGAAATGGTGGTAGAGGTGTTGGTTGTGGGAGAGGTCTTGGACTAGAGGAAAGTGTGACTGAAGAAGAAGATGAACAAGAAGAGATTGAACAGCCCCGTAATGAAGAGCATCATCACCATGGGAATCATAGAGGTTTGGCAAGCTAAACTTCACTATGCCCAAGTTTGACGGAGGGTCTGATCCTAAAGCATATCTAACGTGGGAATTTAATCTTGATAAAATTTTTCACTTGCACAATTATTCTGAGCGGAAGATGATGGCCATGGCTGCTCTTCAGTTCGGTGGTTATGCTCGAATCTGGTGGGAACAAATGCTCAATGATAGAGAATAAGGTAGGTGATGTCCGCTCATGGGCTGAAATGAAGAGAGAAATGAGGGCAAGATATGTCCCCAAACATTATTGTTGTGATTTATTTGACAAGCTGCAGAATTTGAAGCAAGTAATCCTTAATGTTGATGAATATTATAAAAAGATGGAGAAGGCAATGATTAGAGACAATGTATATGAAAATGAAGAACAATCAATTGCACATTTCATTTTGGGATTGCACAGCAATATTCAGCAATACCGTAATCTTATTGAATTGATACATCAAGCTAGTAAAGCTGAGCATCAATTGCAGCAGGACATGAAGTCCAACAGAGGAGTATCTTTTAGCATAAGAAGTACACTAAGTGAAAGCAAATTCACATCATGAGGTAGTGCAAGCCGAGGTACAGTTTCAAACTCAAGTGGTAGTGCACGATCAAGCAATTTTGGTGCTTCTAGTGGCAAAGATCTGGCTGCCCCAAGTGAGAGAAATAAACCAGGGAGTTCATCATTTACACCAGTGGGTTCTTCAACCAAGAGTAGTGGAATTCAATGCTTCAAGTGTTGAGGTCATGGTCATGTTATAAAGGAGTGTCCAAACAATCAAACTATCATTGTGAATGACCAAGGAGAGTATAAATCTGCTAGTGTGGGAGAACATGAAGTTATTGAAGATGAAGATAATTATGGAAAGGAAATCTGTGATTTTGAAACTGGTGCTACACTTCTTGTAACTCAGATTTTGAGTGCGCAAATGAGTGAAGTTTAAAATGGACAGCGACAATATTTTTCAAACAAGAGCCATGGTTGAAGACAAGGTAAGGTAATCATTGACGGTGGAAGTTGCCATAATCTTGCTAGCAAAGAAATGGTTGAAAACCTTGGATTAAATCTGCTTAAACATCCTCATCCATATCATGTGCAATGGTTAAATAATTCAGGTTCCATTAAGATTGCACAAAGAGTGAAAATTTCTTTCAAGATTGGTAACTATATTGACACCAAGAGTGTGATGTGGCTCCTAGGATACTGTGTCATATGCTGTTGGAAAGACCATGGCAATTTGATCGGTCATCTCTACATTGTGGTGTAACAAATCAATACACCACCAAATGGAGGGGCAGGGAATTGATACTTAAACCCATCACGCCGTAGCAAATCCTAGCTGAGCACTTGCAAAGGAGCTCTGATGTGAGGAATGAGAGTGGAAAAGGAGAGGAAAAGAAGTTGAATGCCCTCCACAAATTAGTGAGTGAGAGCCACATGCCAAACATGAGAGATAGCAAGAAAAGAGAGGGAGAGAACTTAGTGCTGATAGCCACTAAATATGAAATGAGAGATGTGAGGAAAAACTTAGATCAAGTATTAATTATACTTGTGTGCAAAGACATGTTACTTTTAGCTAACGACTTAATATTTGTCCCTATTGTTGTTGCACGTGTTTTACAGGAATACAAAGATGTTTTTCAAAGCTGCTAGACTTCCTCCTTTGCATGGCATTGAACATCATATTGATCTAATCACTGGAGCTGCACTTTCAAACTGTCCAGCATACCACACCAACCCTGAAGAAACCAAGAAAATTCAAAGGCAAGTACAAGCACTTTAGATAAAGATTATGTGTGGGAAAGTTTAAGTCCTTGTGCTGTCCCTGTGATTTTGGTGCCAGATAAAGATGGTTCATGGAGGATGTGTGTAGATTGTAGAGCCATAATAACATCACTATTCATTATCATCATTCTATTCCTAGGCTAGATGATAAGCTAGATAAATTGAGTGGTTCTCTGATATTTTCTAAAATTGATTTGAGAAGTGGTTACCATAAAATTAGAATGAAAATTGGAGATGAATGGAAAACTGCTTTTAGAACAAAGTTTGGGTTGTATGAATAGTTAGTTATGCCTTTTGGTTTGACTAATGCACCTAGTGCATTCATGAGATTGATGAATCATGTCTTGCGAGCATTCATTGGAAAATTTGGTTGATATCTTAATTTACAGTAAGACATTGGAGGAACATTTTGATCATATTCAGCAAGTTAATGTGCTCAGAAAGGAAAAATTATTTGCTTACTTTGAGAAGTGCACATTTTGTGTAGATTAGGTTGTGTTTCTTGGCTTTGTTGTTTCAGAACATGAAATTCAGGTTGATGAATCAAAGGTGAAAGCAATCAAGGAATGACCAACTCTTGAAAATGTAAGCCAGGTGAGAAGTTTTCATGAACTTACTAGTTTTTACAGGAGATTTCAACACCATAGCTGCTCCGCTAAATGAGTTAACAAAGAAGGATGTTGCCTTCCAATGGGGTGAGCCACAAGAGAAAGCTTTCCAAGAATTCAATAAAAGGTTATCTGAAGCTCCCTTGCTTGTGTTGCCAGATTACTAAAACCTTTGGTAGGAGCACTTGAGACTTGGCAACATTACTTATGGCCAAAATAATTTGTTATTCACTCAGATCATGAGGCTTTGAAGTATTTAAAGGGTAAGCATACCAAATGTGTTGAATTCATTGAAACTTTTCCATATGTTGTGAAATACAAGAAAGGTAAGGATAACATTGTTACTGATGCTTTATACCATAAGAATATTTTGCTAAATCAACTTGAAATAAAGGTACCAGGACTTGAAAACATAAAAGAACAATACCCAGTTGATTATGACTTTTTGGAACCTTCTGCAAATTGTACAACTGGAAAAGGATGGGAAAAATATCATATACATGATGGATTGTTGTTTAGAGCTAACTAATTGTGTATTCCAAATTGCTCTGTTAGACTCTTGTTGTTACAGGAAACACATGCCTTTGCATGGAAAAAGACCTATAAGTTGCTAGCTAACCATTTCTATTGGCTAAAGATGAGAAGAGACGTTCAAAGGCTTGTGCAAAGATGTGTCCCCTATCACAAAGCTAAGTCAAAACTGAATCCCCATGGATTTGCCTATTCCTAGTTCTCTTTGGGAAGACATTAGAATGGATTTTGTTTTGGGTTTACTAAGGACAAAGAGGGGGAGAGATTCAATTTTTGTTGTTGTTGATAGATTCTATAAAATGGATCATTTTATACCATGTCATAAAAGTGATGATGCTTCCCACATAGCCTCTCTATTTTTCAGAGAAATTGTGAGATTACACGGCATGCCCAAGATGATTGTTTCAAATGATGACACCAAGTTTTTAGCTAATTTTGGAAGACATTGTGGGAAATTAGCCAAAGGTGTCCGTTCATGAGCCCATGCTAAAGTCTCAATTAATTCCTGCCAATATCCACGCCAGGAAATTAAGAACATAAATCCAGTCGCCCAAACAAGATGTCCAAATAAGAACATCCACGCCCATACCGATAAACTATTCATCCCAAAAGGATTATATCCATTGATAAGTTGTGAAGAGTTTAACCATAGGTAATCTCTTAACCATCCCATCAAATAAGTGGAGGATTCATTAAATTGTGAAACGTTGCCCTGCCATAATGTGATGTGTTTCCAATGCCAATAAAAAGTAACCCATCCAATGGTATTTAACATCCAGAAAACTGCCAAACTCAGTACAAGGATGTTGTTTTCCACCACTTGCCACCCTCAAATGGATGGGCAAACGGAAATTGTAAATAGAACACTTTCTATGCTGCTCCGAACCTTGATAAAGAAGAACTTGAAGGAGTGGGAGGAGTGCTTGCCACATGTAGAATTCGCTTATAACAGGGCAGTGCACTCTACAACTAATATATGTCCTTTTGAAGTTGTATATGGTTTCAAACCACTTGCTCCGATCGATTTGTTGCCTCTACCATTGCAGGAAAGGGCTAACATGGAAGCCTCCAAGAGCACGTCTTATGTTAAGAAGATTTATGAGAAGACCAAAGAAGCAATTGAGAAATGGTCCAAGTACTATGCTGAATGGGCAAACAAGCATCGCAAGAAGGGGATATTTGAGCCTGGAGATTTAGTTTGCACACATCTTCGCAAAGACCATTTTTCAGAGAAGCGTAAATCCAAGTTGATGCCATGAGGAGATGGTCCATTCAGAGTGCTGTCCAAGATCAATGATAATGCCTATAAGATTGATCTATCTAAATATTATGCTGTTAGCACATCCTTCAATGTTACCGACTTAACACCATTCTTTGGGCCAGAAGAATCAGACTTGAGTATGACTCCTTTTCAAGAAGGGGATGATGATGACATCCAAACCATGCATGCTCCCTCAAGCATCAACAATTCACCATCTAACATAAAGGATACAAATCAAGGACTACTTACATGAAGTTGCGCCAAGAAACTACAAGAGCAGGTGAATTCATTCCTAACTGATTTTAATTTCAACACTTCTAAGGATGTTATACTAAGTGTTTTACCTTGATGTTGCTTAGGTTTAAACATGAAGAGGTGGAAGACATGTGGCCTAAGGATCAAGACATAGTGCTACAGGCAACTCGGTGTGTAGGGGACGGACGACCAGGCCAGTCCGACATAACTGCTTGAAGGAAATAGCCATAACTTTTGATTCCCAAAATCTATGATGGTCAATGAGCACATTTTGGAAAATCTTATCAAGTCTACTTTCTAACTCGGTTGGTCTCAGCTGATGTAGACTATACATTCTTGAGAATCGACTAGATAAGTGAAGATTGATCAAAAGGTCAACAGTCTTCCTGAAGTTCAACTTCCCATACAAAACTATACCATTCTACAATGTTTCATGGTGCATGCTGCACATTGTTTGAAAGCTTATCAAGTTAACTTTCCAACGCATCTAATGCAACTAACGCAACCAACGCAACTAACCCAAGATGGAGTTATTGCCAAAATTACTGAGGACTACGTGGAAGACCAATAGCCTCACGAGACCACTTTGGGAATTCATTTCGTGGAGGCCTTCTCACATACACTATCTCCTATTTCCATTTCGTGTTTACACCCATCTAGGAGAGTTGTTCCTAATATTAATATCCCTTTGTTTCCAAGCAAAGGCAGACTTTTGATAATCGAATACAAACCACTTTGTTTAGTTGTGTGCTAACAAACTCAGAAAGTGATCTCTACCGCAATCCTGTGTTTTCCTTTGCGGTGATTACAGAAGTGGCTGCATCATTGGCACCCAATCCGTGCTCCTTGTCCTTGATTACAGGTTGTGTAGGCTGGTTTCTTGGAGAGTGTGGTTGGGTAAATCCTTGGTTCAGGTTGCCGTATAGAGATGGTGGTTGGTTCCTTGTGCGTGCCGCTAGGTTGCACTAGTTATCACTGCTTGCAACAAGTTATCGGTTGTTCGTCAGCTAGTTATCAAGATTAGGATACTACATCGTGAAGATCAGGACCAAGGCTTCATCATCTGGTCTAGTGTATCTATCAAGCTAGTATAGAATTTATCTACTTATTATTATTTTGAATCTTGTATTGTCTCAATTGGATGCAATCTATTTTATTGCTTTTGTTAAGATAAATCTTGATAAGTTGATAGGTTTTATTCAGCATTCCATTAGAGTTCTAGCGATGAATTATCTTTACACTATGCTTTCATTTTCATCCGTATCGAGTCGTTATGTTGTATACATTTTATATTGTGTTTATTCTGCTATCAATCATATGTAGCCTTATTAGCTATAATCTTAGATTGTCTCGATTTAGTCTGTTCTATTAAAATTGTCTTTAATTAAGTTAGTAACATGAGCTAGCAGATAGATTGAGTCCGTATTGACCTATTAGCCGATTGTCTCATTGGTCTAGTTTTTCTATCCCCTTTGTCAATTAGAGGTCAAAATAATTGGCACGCCCAAACCTCGAAAATTTTTGGACCTCCTAGGCCTTCGTCGGGATGAATCAACAGGATGGATATCAAACACTTTTTGCATAAACATGCTCTTTTGGTGCACCAGGTGGGACACAATCTTGTTCACGTCAACACGCACCTTTGGCACACCTAGTGAGATGGAATCTTTGCCTATGAAGGAAGTCAAAACTAACAACATGATTCAAGTGACCTTGGAGAACCTAATAGAAGCAGAGAGGCAACAAGTGGAGCAATCCATAATGGATTTTCAAAAGCTATGCTTAAAATAATTAAGCATGACGAAACAAGGACCGATCGACAAGACGCAATTCCCAAAATCAGTTTTGGTTGGTGTTAACGCCAAAATCTGGCGGATCCGATGGCGTTAAAGCCGATCGGCTGGGAGATCCGATGGGGCTAAAGCCGATCGGCTGAGAGGTCTGTTGGAGGGTTTGATGTAGCCATCGGCCGATGGAGATACTGAGACAAAGCCGGTGGAGAACTGTAGAAAAGCCGATCAGATTAGTAGAAGATTGGATCGGCTTGAAGACAGGGGATTGTCCAATCGGGATCAGGTCCGAGAAGCCCGAGGGAAGGAAGGAGAAGGATCGGCTTGACTTAAAGAAGGTCCGAGGGAAGGAAGGAGAAGGATCAGCTTGACTTAAAGAAGGTCCGATAGCTACAGTGGAGAAGCCGATCAGGTTGCAGCAAAGAAAGACTCAGTTACAAATTGGAAGATTATTCAGATGAAACCGGGTTTGCAGAGGAGCCGTGGACTCCACGGCAGGGTGCTTATTTTTGTAAATTATAACCTTACTCAATTAGGGAGGTCTAGCTGGTTAGTTAACTCCTTTAGGAATATTTTCCTTTGTTCTTACTAGGAAATAATGTCCGGTGGTCGTAGACGCATCGGACTCTGTCTGTAAATCCAGGGTATAAATATAGACCCCCTGGAAACATGTAAAATATCTCAGGATCATATTCAAATTCGGCGCATCGCCACCCTAGTTCATCTAGGTTCTACCGGCGGGTTTTGGCTCTCGACGCGGGGCTGCATTGGTTAAGTTTGATCTCCGGCGAAGGGGTAAGTCCCGCCACCATCCCGTTATGTCTTGCTCTGTCCAAGGCTGGATCGGTTAGGTCCGACCTCTTAGGCCGATCGGATGTATCGCATCACGTCCGTGCTGGACCTATCGGCCCGTTAAGCTCCCTCTGCCGTCGTCAGTCTCGTGCTGCATCAGTTAGGTCCGACCTACAGGGCTGCCGACGGTAGATCGAGCTTCAGGCCTATAGTCTCCTGCACGGCGTATCATCGGAGTGCTAGCCGATGAGTTATCCATGCTCTGTGCTTCACGCCCAGCGCATCGGCCCATAGGCCGATACGCATCAGCCTTTAGAGGCGTCCCATGACGCGTAACGCCAAACGTATCGGACCTCTAGCCGATACGCACCCGCCTTCAGAGAGACGTCCCACCATCGGCTCAGCTAGCCGATGGATTCGTTCCTATCCTTGCTACGGCATAGCCGATCCGGCGTCCTCCGTATCATCGCCGCTGGCTCCGGCCTCATACTGTTTCGGTTAGGTCCGATCTTTGAGGTTCGGTGTTGATGGCGCTGCCACGGTGGGCGACGGGTCTCTTGCTGTCATATCCGAAGCGGCATCGGCTTTGCAGCCCGTGCCTTCTTGCGCTAATCATCGCCTAGGCCGCATCAGCTTTCATCGGTTTTTCCAGCCGATGGATCACTGTTCGGCTGTCCGGAGGGATCCCGTGCGCCTCAATATCCTCTGAGCATACCCTGGTTCCTCCATCGGCTCTACGGTCATCCGCTCGTCGACACCTGTCCACATTGGCTCCCCAGCCGATCAAACAACATCCTGAACCTATCGGCAGCCAGCCGATAACGAGCGTCTGTATCAGACAATCGTCTCACCTCCTTGTCAATTGCAGGGTCAAATTGACTGGCACGCCTGCGAACCTCGAGACCTAAGGACCTGCACTGGAGACAAGCAGACCTCCCAGGCCTTCGCGTGACCAAGCCGCCATCCCTCCCTGGTCGCAAGATTTTTTGGCGGCAGGCACGCTTCTTGGCACGACCAGTGCGACAAGAAGACCTTTTTCATCAGTTGAAAGCCCTTCAATCAACAGTGCTCTAATGGAGGGTAAAGAAATCAACGCAGACAATACCCAATAACGATGAAGGATTTAACTAAGGAGCAGAGATACCAGGTGGAGCAGAACATAGCTAATTTTCAAAAGCTCTGTCTGGAGTCCTTCAGTATGACTCGACAAGGGCCAATTCAAAAGTCCAAAATGCCAAAGCTAGTTTTGGAAGGAAAATCGAGTCGATCGCCGCCCATCAGTCCTCAAAAGCCACTACAGGAGATAGTTGACGAAGCTGTTCACCATACGCTTATTAACCAATCAGGTGTACTGTTGAATACTTTGCATAACTTAATCAACAAAACTATGGATGGATCTATTGTTAAGGAACCTGATCAAGGGCCGGTATATTTGCCGATGAAAACAGGACAACCACAAGTTACTTATGGATCCAGAAGGAATATATCGGCAAATATGTTTTCACCAGTGCAAGAGCGGATTGGGGGGCAACATGAAGACATGATGCCAGGATATCATCGGACGGCCTATTACGGGGGATATAAACAAGAATATCCTGGTAATAACTATCAAGGAGATCATTATGGATCATGTCAGATACCAACTTCGATCCCGCAATACCAAAAGGAGAACCTAAAGGAAGAAGATTGGACTGCTAGGATTGCGGAAGTTGTAAGGGAGCAATTCGGTATCAAGCCTAAAGAACAAACTTTCATGTATCGACACCCTTACCCAGAGTGGTTCAATAGAATTCCGTTGTCGGATCGATTCAAAATTCCAGATTTCTCCAAGTTCTCAGGGCAAGATAATGTATCTATGATGGAACATATTAGCCGATTCCTGGCTCAATGCGGGGAGGCACCGGCTGATGAAGCTCTGAGGGTCCGATTGTTTCCATTGTCTTTGTTTGGACCAGCCTTTGCTTGGTTTTCTTCGTTACCTCCAAATTCAATCAGGGGATGGACTGATTTGGAGAAACAGTTTCATAAATATTTCTTTGCCGGACTTCAAGAGTTGAGATTATCAGACTTAACATCGGTTAGACAAAGGCACGATGAATCCGTCCCAGATTTCATCCAATGTTTCCGAGATGTCAGAAGCCGATGCTACAGTCTCATTTTAAGTGACGGACAATTAGCCGATTTGACTTTCTAAGGATTGTTGGCTCTGATTTGGGAGCGTTTCTCTTCACAAGAATTCAAAAGTTTGTTTCATCTACTCCAGAGAGTATCGGCTCATGAAAGCCGATTTGCAGGTGCCAAGAAAGAAAGGTTCCATCAGAAAGCCGATCAGCTACAAGTATACGCATCGGACTCGGATGATGAGGGATCCGATGCGGAGGTAGGACTGGCAGAATGGACCAGGAATAAAAAACCCGTATCATGTCCATGGATCAAGAAAACAAATAAAGAAGAAAGATATGATTTTGATGTTAACAAAGATCTTCTCCTCTAAGAGAAGCAGATCCAGTTGCCACCGAATCATGTAATCCCAGCTGCTGAAGAACTCAGAAAAAAAGAAGTATTGCAAGTGACACAATTCAATATCTCATCATACCAATGAGTGCAAGGTCTTCCGGCAACAGTTACAATCGGATGTTGAACAGGGGAGGGTCAAGTTCGAGGACAAAAGGCCGATGAGGGTTGACGGGCATCCTTTGCTGGTGAATATGGTGATCGCAGGAACATCAGGAGATCGGTCTGATGAAAAGAAGCGCTGGAAGAGGTCAAAGGTTACTTCATCGGATTTAATCAAAAAATATTCTAGACTACAGGACGAAGAAAGATGAGCCACAACACAACAAGAAAGGTATCCACACTGGGGTTGTCCCTTTTTTCAGTACTGTTGGGATCAAAACATGAGGTTGCCGTCGATCGAGGACTGTCCTGAATGCAATAAACCAGGATTTCGATACTATGACCAGAGCCGAACATTGTATGATCGGCCTTCCATCACTAGGGCATCGGCATATAGCCGATTGGGGCCAATCAACGAAGGGCATGGTCAAAAGGCAGTTAAGAACTAGAGTTAAACAAAGGGTTATACTCCATGAAGGGTCAGTGGTGTCCATCCGGGATTTTTACAAAGAATCAGAAGAGGAGGGCACAACGGCTGTGACATAGAGAGCAGCATAAAAGACAATGGCAGGACCATAAAGAAGCCGATCGGAACCAGAAAATTAAAAAAGTATGGAAAGTAAAGCAAAAAGAGGAAAGGCTGGTACATCGGCTTAGGCTAACGTGGTATTCTTTTTGCCAATGGAATATAAAGCACACGTGTCGGATGAAGAAGGTCAAGAAAAGGATTTTGCCCAATTAATATTGGAACCGAGTCAAGCCATATTTGACAAACCAGAAGAATCCAAACATCGGCACCTAAAGCCATTGTATATCAACGGATATGTCGATGGTAAGCCGATGACAAAGATGCTAGTTGACGGAGGCGCAGCCGTCAATTTGATGTCGTATTCTACATACCGCAAATTGGGTAAGACGGCTGGAGACTTAGTCAAGACAAATATGGTGTTGAAGGACTTCGGAGGTAATCCATCAGAAACCAAAGGAGTACTGAATGTGGAGCTAACGGTTGGAAGTAAGACATTGCCTACCACATTTTTTGTCATCGATAGTAAGGGGTCGTATAGCCTACTCCTTGACAGGGATTGGATTCATGCCAACTGTTGTATTCCTTCAACAATGCATCAAAGCCTCATACAATGGCAAGGAGACAGAGTTGAAGTGATCACGGCCGATCAATTGACTAGCGTGGCAACAACTGATGTGCCATTCTGGGAAGCTGATGGTTTCAACTGCCTATCTGGACAAACATGGGTGGGAAATTTTCTGGAGGTGATTGATAAAGGAATAAAGCCGATTCAGCAAGTCGGCTCAGATCCATTGTTTCCATGGAAACTTTAGAAAACTCTGAAGGGAAATTAGGGCAAAGTTTTACATCGACCGATGAGATGGAACAAATAGACATAGGACCAGGAGACAGGTCAAGGCCGACGTACATTAGTAAAAATCTATGTGTTGAATTCTGAGAAAAGCTGATAAATTTATTAAAGAAATTCTGGAAATGCTTTGCTTGGGACTACCATGAGATGCCTGGATTAAGCCGATCAATTGTGGAACATTGGCTTCCTATCAGACCAGGATATCGGCCATTTAGGCAACCACAGAGGAGGTTCAAAGCAGAATGGCACGATGAAATCAAGGCGGAGATCACGAAGTTATACGATGCAAATTTCATCAGACCATGCCGATATGCCGAGTGGGTATCCAATATTGTTCTAGTGAAAAAGAAAAATGGAAAGTTAAGAATATGCATCGACTTCCGAAATTTAAACAAGGCAACCCCTAAAGACGAATACCGATGCCGATGGCCGATTTATTAATTGACGCTGCATCTGGTCACAAGATTATTAGCTTCATGGAAGGAAATGCAGGCTACAATCAAATTTTCATGGCCGAAGAAGATATCCACAAGACTGCATTTAGGTGTCCTGGAGCTATTGGTTTATACGAGTGGGTAGTCATGACTTTCGGATTAAAGAATGCTGGTGCTACCTATCAAAGAGCCATGAACTACATGTTCCATGATCTTATCGGACAGCTGGTAGAGATATACATTGATGACGTGGTGGTGAAATCCAAAAGTATTGAAGAACATATAGCCGATCTACGAAAAGTGCTTGAGAGGACGAAGAAATACGGACTTAAAATGAATCCTCACATGTCTGCTTTTGGCGTATCGGCTGGACAATTTTTGGGTTTCATGGTGCATGAGAGAGGAATTGAAGTCAGTCAACGAAGCATTAGGGCCATTCAGACCACCGAGCCACCCAGCAACAAGCTACAGCTGCAGTTCTTGGTCGGCAAACTCAATTTCATAAGGAGATTTATTTCGAACTTATCGGGAAGAATTGAGTCGTTCACTCCTTTATTAAGGTTACGAGCCGATCAAGAGTTTGTGTGGGGTGATGACCAGCAAAAAGCCTTTGATCATATCAAGGAATACTTGAATTCTTTACCAGTGCTGATTCCACCGCAAAAGGGAATACCATTCAAATTATATTTGTCAGCTGATGAGAAGTCAATCGGATCAGTGCTTGTACAAGAATTTGAGTCAAAAGAACGAGTAGTATTCTATTTAAGCTGATGACTTCTGGATGCTGAGACTAGGTATCCTGCTGTGGAAAAGTTATGCCTATGTTTGTATTTCTCATGTACAAAATTAAGGCATTATCTTCTATCGGCTTAGTGTACAGTGCTTTGCAAAGTCGATGTGATCAAATACATACTATCGGCTCCAGTCTTGAGGGGGCGGGTTGGAAAATGGATATTCGCTCTGATGGAGTTTGATCTGAGGTATGAATCGGCTAAGGCAGTCAAGGGACAAGCGGTAGCCGATTTTATTGTACAGCATAGAGGAGTCCAAGAGAATTATGTGGAGCCGATCCCGTGGACGTTATTCTTTGATGGATCGGTTTGCAAACATGGATTTGGTATCGGTTTGGTGATTATTTCACCTCGGGGGGCAAGTTTCGAATTTGCCTTCACAATCAAACCGTATAGTACAAATAACTAAGCAGAATATGAGGCAGTGCTCATGGGACTTCAACTGCTGAAAGAAATTGGAGCCGATACGATAGAGGTCATTGGAGATTCTTTGTTGGTAATCAAACAATTATCTGGGGAGTATGAATGCAAGGACGAAATTCTGAAGTCATACTATGAGAAATGTCAACAATTGCTAAAGGATTTTAAGATAGTGACATTGGATCATGTTCCTAGAGAGCAAAACACGGAGGCCAATGATCTCGCTCAGACTGCTTCAGGGTATCGGCTGAATAGTAGAGTGGAAGTTGAGATAGCCGATATCGAAAACCGTATGGAAGCCGATGATTGGAGATGGGAGATCGTTCAGTATTTGCAGAATCCATCAAAATCGGTTTCAAGGAAGCATCGGTACAAGGCTATTAAGTACATTCTACTTGATGAAGAGTTGTATTATCGATCAGTCGATGGAGTGCTCTTGAGGTGTTTGGGTTCTGAAGAAGCCGCGTTGGTGATGAGCGAGGTGCATGAGGGCATCTGCGGAGCCCATCAATCGGCTCATAACATGAAATAGATGATAAGGAGGACTGGATACTTTTGGCCGAGTATGCTGGAGGATTGTTTTAAATACTAAAAGGGCTGCCAAGATTGTCAGAAGTTTGGGAATGTGCAACGAGCTCCAGCGTCGGTTATGAATCTGATAGTCAAGCCATGGCCGTTTAGAGGTTGGGAAATTGACATGATCGGTCAGATTTATCCTTCGTCCAATAAAGGGCATAAGTTCATATTGGCGGCAACGGACTACTTTACAAAGTGGGTAGAAACTATTCCCTTGAAGAAGGTTACTTCCAGGGACGTGATTGAATTCATCAAGAGACATATCATATATATCGATTTGGAATTCCACAGACAATTACCACTGATCAGGGTTCTATCTTTATGTCAGAAGAGTTTCTAAGGGTTTGCTGCTAGTATGGGGATTAAGTTGCTAAACTCGTCACCGTATCAAGGTCGGTACCGTGCTGGTCCTAGGCTAGGCGAAGTAGAGACGCAAACCTAACCACAAAGGATGCCACAAGACACAAACCCAAACATACATGATAAAAAGAAGGTGGACAGGTGGAAGCTTCTAACAAGAGTTTAATAAAATTGATCAAGCGTAAGACTGATGAACAACCACGGAGGTGGCATGTCACTTTGAACAATGCGTTATGGGCCTATCGGATGACGTGTCATGGATCTACCCAGGTGCCACTATATCAGTTGGTATATGGTCACGAAGCAGTTCTTCCGTGGGAAGTTATCATCGGTTCCAGGAGGGTGTCTTTACAGGATCAGTTGACAGCCGATAATTATTACACGTTGATGACCAATGAGCTTGATGATTTGACTCATAGTCGGTTAGAAGCATTTAAGAAGATCAAGAAAAATAAGGCTAAGGTCGCTAGGCATTATAACAAAAAAGTAATAACCAAATCCTTTTCTGAAGGAGATCTCGTTTGGAAGTTAATTTTGCCGATTGGATCTA
Organism: Oryza coarctata; assembly: GCA_030770085.1. NCBI lineage: Eukaryota > Viridiplantae > Streptophyta > Magnoliopsida > Poales > Poaceae > Oryza > Oryza coarctata. The sequence goes on along the minus strand of CM061476.1, from coordinate 7,911,331 downwards.
GGGATAATAAGTTTGGAAAATGGTCGCCGAATTGGGAATGACCTTATCGGATCAATCGATGTATGCCTGGCAATGCTTACATATTGGAAAGTCTTGAAAGAGAGAAGTTTACCAAAGCGTTTAATGGCAAATATTTGAAAAAGTATTATACTAGCGTGTGGGTAGGCACCTAAATCGGCTGAGTATAGCCGATTCAAGACGGATGAGGTTTCAGAGGTAGCACCAGCTGACGGTATCATCCGTGTGATAGGCTGGAGCATAGCCGATGGACAATGTACGGAAGCCGATATAGTTTGTATCGGTTACACATAGCCGATATCGTGGAGATATCGCCTTTAGAGAATATATTTACACAACTTTTGTTGACCAAGCTGATTGAATTTTACTGTAAAAAGTTAATGTTCAAGATGACATCTGGATTTCTCTGAGGCTTAAATTTTACAAGAATTTCTTAATGGCCTCAATCGCGCGCAGACGGATTTGATCTATATCGTTGATGGTGCGGATGTCATCTTCATCTGATTCGGGGATAGTTTTCAAGGTCTTGTGCCGGCGAACTTCTAGCTGCACTTTGTCTGCTACCTTGGCCTCTTGGTTTTGGATCAACTTTGGTAGGCCGATGAGATGGGACTCGGTGGAATTGATGTCTTCACGAACCATGTCGAGTTCCGCCATCAAATCAGCTTCTCGTTTCTTCAAAAGGCCAAGCTTGGTGTTGACGTGTTGAAGGTCAGCTGACATTTAATCAAGTTTCTTCTTTTCATCAAGGGCAGTCAGTCGATCGTTGTGAGCCAGGTGACTTTGCTCAGCGCGATCGGCTATGCGTCGTCTTGATGCAGTCAGCTGGGCCCTTTGGAATTCCAAGTAAGCAGCAGGCGTGAGTGCATCCGACAGTTTCGCAGGAAGGAGGTGTTGAATTTCTGCAAGTCTTCCCCGGATCAACCCGCAGTCTTCCACCAGCGAGTCAATCGGAACCTCCAGCCGATGCATAATATCTGACAACTGCTCACGTGCATCGGCTGGCAAAAATGTTTCGATCGCTATGCTGGTGGCTGAGTCTTTCTCTGCTCCTAGGTATTTGCTGATGTCGAAGGAGAACAGATCGGTTAATGACTACATAACAACATTAGTAAACTTGGAGATCATAAGTCAAGAAAAATTGACATGTATGATAGACGTACCTGAGAGACAGTGGGAGCAGTTCTTGTGCGGGTATCAGCTTGATATGGGGTAGTATGAGTAGATGCTAAAACTTCAGAGGATACCATCGGCTCAGCCCTAGTAACAGGGTCCGACGTTTGGACCTCGGGAGCCGATGGATCAGGCTGCAAAACGAAGGTGTGAGGATAAAGCAAATGCAATAGAAAATTGATGCTGACACCTACCAGCGGAGATGCGGGAGGAGTTAGAATTGCCGTAGGAGAAGGGCTTCGCGAAGCCGATGCAACGATCACAACATCGGCGTCGGGTTTCCGTCTCTTAGAAACCGATCGAGCAGCCAGTTTCTTGCGCTTTGATCCTGACACCTGCGACACTCGGAGGAGAGCCAATGGAGGTGGACTGCTTTGCCCAAGGAGGGATCTGGCCGATGGAGGTTGATAGATAATCGGCCGACCACTTGCGCTGGTCGAAGGTGCGTCTTTGTCGTCAGCCTGTGGAATCACGGGAATTAAGATACAGTTGGAATTCAATATGATGAAGACATGATAGTGAAACAAGAATTACCTCTTCATCGGATTCCACGTAGTCGGGATTGAGGCGAAGGCAATAATATTCAGCCGATAGACTATACAAGTACCTTCCCCATTCTGACCACCATCAAGCGAAGATTTTGGTATTGGATACGTAGGGCTCGAAGGTGGAGATAGTCCCTAAGGACAAGTTCGATGTCATCGAACTAAGTCGGTCATACTCCAAGCCGCTTTTCACTTCTCCGTGGGCTCGGAGATTGCCGATAAAGAACAAGCCGATGGGAAGTTGGCTGAAGCCCAACAGACGAGCACTAACCGAAGGATGGTAGAACTCGTATGATGGATGTTGGGATCGGCCCATTGAAAATCCGATCGGCAGAAGACAAGGAGTTATGGAGGATAAAAAGATGGTCTTCGATTCTTCATCGGCTAAGGCATTCATCGGATGAAACCTGGAAGGCATTTCAAAGGACGAGTCATCCTCGTACGTGAACCAGATGGTGACCTCTTTGGTAAAGCCATAGTAGAAACACTTAAACCATCGGCTGAGTCCGAGGGGGGTCATTTTGCTTCAAGGAAGAGCCGATGAAGCTTCGCCCAGCGAAATGCATCGGCGTCGGCTGGCCTCGTTTTCTTCTGGGTAATCAGTCGGGAACGTCATGGAAGAAAAAGGGGGCCTGGCAATGACTTTGGAGGTGTAGACGTTCAACCAAAGTTGTATAAACCACCAGGGTTCGCCGATATGTCCGACTGGATGGCCTGTTAACAGCTTGGTTGCAACTTGATGGAGCAGATGATAAGTTGCTCCGAGAAGATAATGCCCTAGGGGAATTTGGTGGTGATCGGCCAGGAGCTCTGCCAAATATTGCATGTTCGTTGTTGGACTGAGAGTCGAACCACCAAAGAAGAATCGTTCCAGCCAAAGATTCAAGAACGCTACATGTTCACGTCCATCGACTGGCCCAGAGGATTTGTTATGTAAGGAAATGTACTTAGTCCAACCTCCGACATTCTTGGTGTTTAGTCGATGCTTAGGTTAGAATCTAAGACTGAAAAGGTTCATGTAGTGGGTAGTGTTGAGGCAGGTCAACATAGTAACATCCATCAAGGTGGGAGTCATCGGCCCATACCTGAACATGAAGGCATTCAAGATGTCCGACCAGAAGTAGGAAGCCGATGCAAGCAGAGGTTCGTTCCTTTCCATATCGGCTAAGGAAAGGTTGATGGAATGGTCTATTTCCAGATCCTACCATAAAGTCTTTTTGGAGGCAGAAACCCTAAGGTACAAGTTCCTCTATTCAGAGAGTTTGCTAGGCCAAGATCTGAAGCTGTGAGCCCAATCGGTGATGGCCATGGATGAGTTCTTGAACGGGATCCTTTCTGTTTCGGAGTTGATAAAATCAGTCGGATCCTAATTACCCATAGGGCCAAGAAAGAAGTGACCAGGGCGGTCAGAGATTGGAATAGTGATCTAACTCTTAAAATCCTACAGAAACCAGAACCCGACTACTGATGAGAAATCGGGATGGGGAAGAATCGTGCAAAACATAGGATGAAAGAGCAGATAATGGTTACCTCAGGGATTATGTGTGTGGAAGTCATTGCGCAAACGAAGGAGTAGCGGCCGATGAAGAAATCTGCGAAGAGCTCGCCTTCAGTCTTCTGAGCTCGTCGAGATTCATAGAAATTTGTGGATGCCTGTGAAGCTCGTTGAGGTTTGGGGTTTTTGATGAAGTGTGTAGAAGAAGGCTCAGGAGGGGATATATTTTATAGAGGCGGAACGACCTAGGCAAAGATCTGAGCCGATTAATGGGGTTTTAACGGGTCATCCTAGTTTGCGGAGGTTTCTAACGGCTCGGAATTTCGTAGTCTGTTGGCAAACCCCAAAATTGGGGGGATGTGTTAACGCCAAAATCTGGCGGATCCGATGGCGCTAAAGCTGATCGGCTGGGAGATCCGATAGGGCTAAAGCCGATCGGCTGAGAGGTCCGTTGGAGGGTTTGATGCAGCCATCGGTCGATGGAGATACTAAGACAAAGCCGATGGAGATACTAAGACAAAGCCGATGGAGAACTGTAGAAAAGCCTATCAGATTAGTAGAAGATTGGATCGGCTTAAAGATAGGGGATTGTCCAATCGGGATCAGGAGCCGTGGACTCTACGGCAGGGTGCTTATTTTTGTAAATTATAATCTTACTCAATTAGGGAGGTCTAGCTAGTTAGTTAACTCCTTTAGGAATATTTTCCTTTGTTCTTACTAGGAAATATTGTCCGGTGGTTGTAGACGCGTCGGACTCTGTCTGTAAATCCAGGGTATAAATACAGACCCCCTGGAAACATGTAAAATATCTCTGGATCATATTCAAATTCGGCGCATCGCCACCCTAGTTCATCTAGGTTCTACCGGCGGGTTCTGGCTCTCGACGCGGGGTTGCATCGGTTAAGTTCGATCTCCGGCGAAGGGGTAAGTCCCGCCACCATCCCGTTATGTCTTGCTCTGTCTAAGGCTGCATCGGTTAGGTCTGACCTCTTAGGCCGATCGGATGTATCGCATCACGTCCGTGCTGGACCTATCGGCCCGGCCTGTTAAGCTCCCTCTGCCGTCGTCAGTCTCGTGCTGCATCGGTTAGGTCCGACCTACAGGGCTGCCGACGGTAGATCGAGATTCAGGCCTATAGTCTCCTGCACGGCGTATCATCGGAGTGCTAGCCGATGAGTTATCCATGCTCTGTGCTTCACGCCCAGCACATCGGCCCATCGCCCGATACGCATCAGCCTTTAGAGGCGTCCCACGACACGTAATGCCAAACGTATTGGACCTCCAGCCGATACGCACCCGCCTTCAGAGAGGCGTCCCCTCATCAGCTCAGCTAGCCGGTGGATTCGTTCCTATCCTTGCTACGGCATAGCCAATCCGGCGTCCTCCGTATCATCGCCGCTGGCCCTGGCCTCGTACTGTCTCGGTTAGGTCCAATCTTCGAGGTTCGGTGTTGATGGCGCTGCCACGGCGGGCGACGGGTCTGTTGCTATCATATCCGGAGCGGCATCGGCTTTGCAGCCCATGCCTTCTTGCGCTAATCATCGCCTAGGCCGCATCCGCTTTCATCGGTTTTTCCAGCCGATAGATCACTGTTTGGCTGTCCGGAGGGATCCCGTGCGCCTCGATATCCTCTGAGCACACCATGGTTCCTCTATCGGCTCTACGGTCGACCGCTCATCGACACCTGTCCACATCGGCTCTCCAGCCGATCAAACAGCATCCTGAACCTATCGGCAGCTAGCCAATAGCGAGTGTCTGTATCGGACCCGCTCGTCTCACCTCCTTGTCAATTGCAGGGTCAAATTGACTGGCACGCCCGCGAACCTCGAGACCTAAGGACCTGCACTGGAGACAAGCAGACCTCCTAGGCCTTCGCGTGACCGAGTCGCCATCCCTCCCCGGTCGCGAGATTTTTTGGCGGCGAGCAGTTGGAGATTCAAGTCAACACGCACCTATTAGTGCGTAGATAGATATCCTTCCTAGATTTGATCAATGAAGCTATGTATCATGCATTAATAAATAAATTTGGGGTGTTAGTGACCACACTCTAGAATTTGATTTAAAAGACAGTGCATAGATCGATTGCTCAGGAACCATATCAAGGCCCTATTTATCTTCCACAAAGTACATCGGCACACACTGTCATAAGTGCACAAGTGTCGATAACATTAGAGGTTTCCTCAAGTAACTTACAGACTAGAGAGAGATGTGGTTCCAAGTTTGAATCTTCCTAGACAACTATAGTTTAGGGGCAGCACAATGAGATTCTTCCTGGATACCATCAAACTGCCTATTATGGGGGACACTAGAATCAACATGGTGGGATCCTTAATTGGAGTTGAACATGGAAAGATCACTAGGCACAAGGGTCAATATCATTGACTTTACAGTAGTATCTGATGGATAATGTGTGAGATGATGAATAGATAGCAAAGATAGCAAAAGTGATGAGAGAACAGTCTGGCTTAAAACCGAAGGAATAGACGTTCATGTATCGGTGTCTCTATCATTATTTGTTTGATAGGGTTCCGTTGCCTCACTGATACAGGGTACTAGATTTTTTGAAATTCTCAAGGCAAGATAATATACCTATGGTAAAAGACATCAGCTAATTCTTAGCTCAATGTAGAGAGGCATCAACGGAGGAAGCTTTGAGAGTTAGATTGTCTTGATCAACATTTACATGGTTTTCCTCTTTACCATCAAAATCAATTAGAGGATGATGAGGACATCCCTTCCAATGATACAACCATTCCTACTACGCAGCAAGGACCAATGACAAGAGCCCGTGCATGAGAGCATTCAGAACGCAAGGAGGATTCATATATTTTAATCAGCTGAGCAAAGTGGACAAAAAACAAGAAAAAAAATCATGTTCACAGATCAAGGATATGGGAAAAGAAGAAAGGTGCGATTTTGATAAAATACGGCCGATAAAATTTTTGATGTGTTACTTTAAGAGAAACAAATAATCTTCCTCCAAACCACATGATTCCATCAGCTGATGAACTTAAGAACAAAAAGTATAGCAAGTGGCACAATTCATTTTCTCACCATATAAAAAAGTGTAGAGTGTTTTGGCAATAGATTCAATCAGCTGTGGATCAAGGAAGGATTAAGTTGGATGATGCAAAAAAGTTAATGAAAATAGATAAGCATATTCTCCCAGTAAACATGGTGTATGCTGGGTACTCAAAACATCAAGTCAATGACAGGGACACTGAGCAAATCAAAATTATGAAAAATCAAAGCTCAACTCATCACAATTGATTAAAAAATACCAAAGGTGCTAAGAAAGCCAGCTTTGGGATTCACCATATAAAGAGGAGTTCTAGCATGATCCAAATTGGGAGAACCCATTTTTTTTATTCTACGATGATCAGGGGATGATGATTCTATCAATTGAGGATTGTCCTGAGTGCAGCGATAGAAAGCCTCAACGCTTTGAACATGGGAGCTCATCACCTAAGCCTGTTGTTAATGCCACAATTTAGTCAGCCTGCAAATAGGATCGGTTGTAGAAGAAGGAACTAATCAACTCATGGAAGGAAACCGATTGATATAGTGAAAGAGTTGATCGGAGGAACTAAGGAAGGATTCGGTCTAGTTAAAGATGAAAGGTTATCCAGATGGGACCGAGTCTAACGAGGAGCCGTGGGAACCATGCATGGTATTTTATTTGTATATAATATATTTTGTAAGCTAGGCATGTTTGATTAGCATTGTAAACATCTTAGAGATTGTTTCCAACAATCTGGTGGAAGGTCAACTGGTTGAGGCATTCACAAAGTGGTCTTCAATTCCAGCGTGTCTCCTGGTGATGTGAACCCGCTAGGGTTTAGTCCCGATCTTTCGATGAGAGGTGGAGGATAACTCGATTGGGGGATGGAGGCGATGTTCACAGCGCGACTACAACCGTCTAAGGACGATGCGCCTGAGCAACCAATACACCGTCTCCAATGGTCGACGCGAACTTGCGGTGCACGACAACCTAGCCACCAGGGCACTTGCCCTGCAAGCAATCGAAGAACAAGTAAGAACAAGTAAAGCAAGCACTGAAAATGCTAGATATTGAGATGAAAGATTCACTCTGAATTCACAATATGGTGGAGTTCTAGAGACAAATAGACGGGTGGTCTAGCCGACACGCGCACTATGTGCAAGTAGCAAGATGCTAACTCTAATCAACAAAACCCCCCTCTTCTTGGTGGCGGCTGAAGGTTTAATAAGAGGGGAAGATGACCATAGGGGTACTGGGGTCGTGCTTAACCCTAGGATGCACCCCTAAAGGACCCAACTTGATACATGGCCCATTGGCCCAAAAGAGATGATGCATCACCGTAGACAGAAAAAACACTCGGTAGAATAATGACAATTGCAGCCGGTCAAGAACAGGTATTGACATGGGGCAAGATCCATTTGAATGTAGACTTGATAACCATTCTATTAAGTACTTGCAAGCCCACATCGGAGTTCGCATGATGTCGTGGTGGCCGTCAGAATTGGGCACTATCCTGCAGTCCGAATCCACCCCACGCTAATCCTCTTTCTGTTGGATCCTCTCCATCGTTCCTTAGTAAAACAAGAGTGCACGTGTCTCCAGGGTATAAAGAAGAGGAACATAAACTCAAGAATGAACTCAACTTATAGTTGAGTTGATGTGCATGAGCGCGGGAAATTGGACCATGAGTGGATGTATCGATAGTGTTGATGTCCTCATCATCCTCCCCTTCTTGCAATGGAGTCATCCTCGACTCAAACTCATCTTCTTCTTCTAGATATGGCTTTAAATCTGCAACAGTAAAAGTGGTACTTACCCCAAAATCTATAGGGAGATCAAGCTTGTATGTATTTTCATTAATTTTTTCAAGCACATTAAAAGGTCCATCAGCTCTATGCATCAACATAGACTTTCGCAAATCAGGAAACCGTTCCTTTTGCAAATGCAACCAAACCAAATCACTAGGTTCAAAATTCAATTCTTGTCTACCTTTGTCACCAGCAAGCTTATAGTTAGCATTCATGCGCTCTATGTTTTCTTTAGTTGTTTCATGCAGTTTTAACATCAACTAAGCACGTTGTTTAGCATCAAACTTTAATTTTTCAGAAGATAGCAAAGGCATTAAATCAATAGGAGCACGAGGCAAAAATCCATAAACAATCTCAAAAGGGCACATCTTTGTAGTGGAATGCAACAAACAATTGTATGCAAATTCAATATGAGGCAAACATTCTTCCCACAGATTAATATTTGTCTTTAAAACAACCCTTAACATAGTAGATAAAGTCATATTCACAACTTTAGTATGCCTATCAGTTTGGGGATGACAAGTAGTAGAAAACAAAAGCTTAGTCCCCAATTTAGCCCACAAGGTTCTCCAAAAATGGTGTTTGGCACACCATGCAAACGTACAACCTCCCGAAAGAATAAATCAGCAATAAGAATAGCATCATCTGACATGTTATGAAATGTGTGATTTTAGAAAATCTATCCACAACCACAAAAATGCTATCTCACCCCCTCTTGGTCCTAGGCAAGCTCAATACAAAATCCATTGAAATATCTTCCCAAGGAACACTAGGAACAGGTAGAGGCAAGTACAAACCATATGAATTTAAGCATGACATAGCCTTTTGACATGTCGTGCAGCTAGCCACAAATCTCTCCATGTCTCTTCTCACTCTCAGCCAAAAGAAATGGCTAGCAAGGATGTCCTCCGTCTTCTTGGCACCAAAAATGTCCCATCAACCCACCGTAATGCGCTTCCTGCAGCAACAACAAACAAACGGAGCTAGCTGAAATGCATAGCTTATTAGCTCTAAAAATAAACCCATCATGGAAGATGAATCTGTTCCATGTCCTTCATCCTTATACTGCAAGAACACATCTTTAAAATCATTATCATTCACATATTGGGCTTTAATTGTTTCTAGGCCAAAGATTTTGTAGTCAAGTGTGTCAACAAAGTATATCTCCAAGACAAAGCATCAGCAATGATATTCTCCTTCTCTTTCTTGTGTTTGATGACATAAGGGAAAGATTCAATAAATTCAACCCATTTAGCGTGCCTACGATTCAGTTTTCCTTGACTATGAATATGTTTTAAAGTCATGATCAGAATGTATAACAAATTCCTTGGGCCATAAATAATGTTGCCAAGTTTTCAGAGTTCTCACAAGAGCATACAATTTTTTATCATAAGTAGAATAATTCAGAACAGGCCCACTCAATTTTTCACTGAAATGTGCAACGGGTTTTCCCTCTTATAGCAAAACACCACCCAATCCAATCCCACTAGCATCACATTTGAGTTCAAAAGTCTTATTAAAATCTGGAAGTTGGAGGAGAGGTGCATGTGTCAACTTATCTTTTAACATGTTGAAGGCATTCTCTTGGATGGTGCCCCAAGTGAAAGACGCTCCCTTCTTTGTAAGCTCATTCAGCAGTGCAGCAATGGCGCTGAAATCCCACACGAAGTGGCAATAAAATCCTACAAGTCCTAAAAAGCTTCGAACCTGTGTGACCATTTTAGGAGGCGGCCAACTCTGAATTGCCTTAACCTTGGCATGATCAACCTTAATTCCCTGTGGAGTAACAACATAGCCAAGAAATGAGACGCGATCAATGCAGAAACTACACTTCGCAAGGTTACCAAACAAACGTGCATCGCGCAAAGCATTAAAACAGCACGTAAATGATCAAGGCGTTCCTCTAAAGATTTGCTATAAATCAGAATATCATCAAAGCATACCACCACAAATTTTCCAAAGAAAGCACGCAAAAACCTCATTCATCAACCTCATGAAAGTGCTAGGTGCATTAGTTAAACCAAAAGGCATCACTAACCACTCATATAATCCAAACTTAGTTTTGAAACCTATTTTCCACTCATCTCCCAACTTCATACGAATCTAGTGGTATCCATTACACAAATCAACTTTAGAGAAAACGGAAGAGCCACTCATTCATCAAGCATATTGTCTAACCTAGGAATTGGATAACGATATCTAATGGTAATGTTATTAATAGCTCTACAATCAACACACATACGCCAAGATGCATCTTTCTTAGGCACCAAAATCACCGGCACAGCACATGGACTAAGAGACTCTCCTACGTACCCTTTATCTAGCAATTCCTGAACCTGACGCTGAATCTCCTTGGTTTCCTCAGGGTTGGTTCTGTATGGCGCATGGTTGGGTAGTGAAGCCCCCGGAATCAAATCGATTTGATGCTCAATTCCACACACCGATGGCAGCCCCGGTGGTACTTCCTAGGGAAAGACATCATCATACTCCTGCAAAAGATTAGTGACCACAGGAGGAAAAGAAACAGGTATATCCTCAAAAGAAAACAAAACATCCTTGCAGACGAAAGCATAGCAAAGAGTTTCAGTTGTATCCAGATTGGCAACATCAGATTTCATAGTAAGCAAGCAAGAACCTTTCAATTGAATTACAGTTTTATTGTCAGATTTAGATTCTTTCTTTTTATGTTGGACAAGTTCTTTGGCTACAATCTGATTTTCACTTATAGCATGGACCTGATTTTTTTCTTTCTTAGCTCTAGCAACATCATCCTCAAAAACAGCTTTAGGGGTCATAGGATGCAACACAATTTTCTTATCATGGTACAGAAAAGAATACTGATTTGATCTACCATGATGCATAGAATCCATTTCAAATTGCCATGGCCTTCCTAACAGAATATGACAAGCTTGCATAGGTACAACATCGCACTCAACAACATCACGATATGTTCCAATTGCAAAATTAACGCGCACCAGTTTGGTTACCTTTGCTTTACCACTATTGTTTAGCTATTGAACGTGATATGGGTGGGGATGCGATTTGCTGCTGAGTGCAAGCTTATCCACCATCTCGCTACTAGCCAAGTTGTTGCAGCTTCCTCCATCGATGATCAAGCTGTAGGAACGCTCTTTGATGACGCACTTTGTTTGAAACAAAGTGTGTCGCTGATTTTGCTCAGCCTTCTCCATTTGTGTGTTGAGTTATACACTGCACAATGAGGCTCTCATAGTGTTCTGCATCATCAGCACCAATATGTTCTTCTGGTCTCTCATCTTTATCTGCATGGTCAGCTGCAAGCAAAACAAGCGTATCTTCACCGAAATCACTAGCAGATGAATACTCACCATCATCTTTGACTACCAAAACACGCTTGCTAGGATAGTCACGCTGGACATGCCCATAGCCTTTGCAATGGTGACATTGAACATCTCTTGTTCTACCAGTGGATGCAACAGAAGAAGCACTCGCGGCTGGCCGCTGGGCTATCTTAGTCAGTGCACTAGCAGTCGGAACATGTGGCTTGTCGCTGGATGGAGAAGGTGCCGACCGCCAGGGTGTGGAAGATGGTGAAGGAGTAGTAATCGTGTGTGGTAGCCATGATGTCGATTTTCCTGTAGAAAAATTAGTCTTGGCACTAGCACGTCGTCCCTGCACTTCCCTTTCAGCTTTGCAGGCAAGATGAAGCAATCGAGTCATATTAGTGTAATCTCTGTAGTCCACAATATCATAAATCTAACGGTTTAGACCACCCAAAAATCTAGCCATAGCAGCATCCTCAGACCCTTCTAATTTACAGCGAAGCAGGCCCATTTGTAATTCCTAATAATTTTCCTCTACACTTTTAGCACCTTGTCTCAATTGTTGCAACTTATTTAACAAATCACGTGCATAGTAAGAAGGAACAAATCTAGCCCGCATGACTCGTTTCAAAGCATCCCAAGTCTGTGGCATGTTATTAGGATTTTTCTTGCCATGTTCTATCCACCACACAGAAGCAAAATCAGTTAACTCATTAGTAGTAGCTCTAACTTTAGTGTTCTCAGGGAATTCATGGCATGCAAATTTTTGATCAACAGCAATCTCCCATGTAATGTATGTATCAGGGTCATATTTTTCATCAAAAGGGGTATCTTAAATTTGATTTTAGAAAATCATCATTATTGAGTACCTCTCATCGGCGGTGTCCTCCCATGCCTCTACGGTTGTTACGTAGCTGACGGCGATCATGAGCGTTGCAGTCATCCCGTTCAGTGTCAGTAAGTCATCATTGAAGTTGTCCTCATCATACTCACCATCAACGTCATCTTCATAATGCCGATCATAGCCCCTAGCATTGAGGTCATCAAAATGCCTCACAAGTGTAGCAAGACTGGTGTCAATACGCGCAACCGATGTCTCCAACCCTGCAAGCCTAGTTGTGGCATCAATCTGTGTGGTCTCCAGTTGCCCAATCTTGTCATTCGTCATCTGCAAATCTATATCAAGTCCTTCCGTGTGCCGCTTTACTTGCCTTGCAAAATGCTGTATGATGCGCTTGGTGCGTGGAGAATGGGATGCATCATCTTCTTCCTCCGAACCTGCCATGGTTAATATAACAAAACAACAACGAAAACAATTGATAAGAATTGATCCCTACAACTATTGGGGTGCGGCTACTCAAAGACGCTCACTCTCAGCTTATCTCACAAGCTCTTACCAGTTCTTACCATGCTCACAGGAGGGGTGATGACAACCGACAAGTCTGCAACAGTGAAACGAGGTGTATCGGTGCCGTAGCAACAAGGCTTGTCAAGCTGTAGTCGTATGTGTGGAGCTGTAGGAGGGCTAAAAGTAATGCACAAGGAAGTACTAGAAAACCACGTTAGTCAAAGCAAGTTGAGTAATCGTTCAAGGTCGGTACCATGCTGGTCCTAGGCTAGGCGAAGTAGAGACGCAAACCTAACCACAAAGGATGCCACAAGACACAAACCCAAACATACATGATAACAAGAAGGTGGACACAACAGGGACTAGGTGGAAGGAAGGTTCTCACGAGTCGGCACTTTCTTTCTTGCTCTTTTCTTTTGCTTTTCTCTCTGTAGTGCTGAGGAGAGAGATGCGACTTTCATTTTTTATTTTTTCTTCACAACCAGGAGCATACTAGAACCAACCACAAAAATTCTTAGCTCAAACAGACAAAATATGAGTCATGTGGAATTTTTCAAAGTTCTATCCAAAGGGGTCCCAAAACGGATGTAATGTTTTCTATAGATATTCATGGGTATATTATATGCCTAATTTCAAGTTCGTATGAAAAAGATATGACTGATTTAAGGAAGATTACTCGAATCAGGGCTCTATTTCCTTTCTAGTAGTGACAGGATCAAAGGCAATACAAAAAACAAAAAGAAACAGATCAAACTATGGATGGAAAGTGATTTGGTGGGTGGCAGCGATGGTGGTGATGATAGCTAAAACAATGGTGGTGGCGGCGGTGGTGAAGATGGTGATGTGCGGTGGCAAGAACTTAAAACTCTAATCGCCCAAACACTAAGACCAGCAAATTAACACAACCATACAATTGAAAACTCAACAAGCCCTAACTAAGCAGTCCTAGTAAAAAAAGGCTCAAAGGGTTCTCAGGATTGAGGATAACTTGATTGGGGGATGGAGGTGATGTTCACGGCCTGACTACAACTGTCCAAGGATGATGCACCTTAGCAACCAATACACCTTCTCCGATGGTCAACGTGAACTTGCGGTGCGCGACAACCCAGCCACTAGGGCACTCGTCCTGTAAGCAATCGAAGAACAAGCAAGAACAAGTAAAACAAGCACTGAAATTGCTAGATATTGAGATAAAAGATTCACTCTGAATTCACAATATGGTAGGGTTCCGAAGACAAACAGATGGGCGGTCTAGCCGACACGTGCGCTGTGTGCAAGTAGCAGGACACTAACTCTAATCAACAAAAAAACCCCTCTTCTTGGCGGCAGCTAAAGGTTTAAGAAGTGGGAAAGATGACCGCAGGGGTGCTAGGGTTGTGCTAAACGCTAGGACGTGCCCCTAATGGGCCCAACTTGATACACGACCCATTGGGCCCAAAAGAGGTGACGAAGCACCGTGGACAGAAAAATACTTGGTAGAAAAATGACAATTGTGGCTGCTCCAGAACAGATATTGACATTGGGCTAGATCCATTTAAAAGTAGACTTGATAAACTTTCCATTAAGTAATTGCAAGCCCAAAGCGGAGTTCACATGATGTCATGGCGTCCATCAGAATTTGGCACTGTCCTGCAGTCCGAATCCACCCCACGCTAATCCTCTTTCCGTTGGATCCTCTTTATCGTTCCCGAGTAAAACAAGAGTGCATGCATCTCCAGAGTATAAAGAAGAGGAACGTAAACTCAAGAATGAACTCACCTGATAGTTGAGTTAACATGCACGACCGTGGGTAATCGGACCATGAGTGGATGTATCAATAGTGTCGATGCCCTCATCATAGAGTATAAATATAGACCACCTAGAAGCTTATAAGATATTAGCAAATCATTCAAATACAACTTCGGTGGATCGCCACCTAGCTCATCTAGGTTTTTCCCAATAGGTTCTAGCTCCTGACGTAGGGCTGCATCAGTTTAGTTCGATCTCTAATAAAGGGGTAAGTCCCATCATTATCATGGTTTGCCTTGCTCTGTCCAAGGCTGCATCAGTTAGGTCCAATGTGTTAGTCTGTTCAAGCGTACCGCATCACATCCGCATGAGGATCGTTAGTACATCAGTCTCCCTCCTCTGTCCTCTGTATTGTGTTGCATCAGTTAGATTCAACCTACGAGATCGATGGTGGTGGTCTGAGCCATTGGCCCATTGGGTGTTCATGTAGTGTTTCATTGGAGTGAATAACCAACAAGTTATCCTTAACACAAGCCTCATATCTGGTTCGCATATTGCTCAATGATTAATCCGCTGACGTTCGATCTAATCATATTGGATTTAGCCTGATACTATCTCGGTTAAGTACGATGTCTTTGGTTCATGTCCAACGAGGCTGAAGTCGAGATCTAGAGGGTTTTGTTCACCATCGGCTTAGATAGCCAATGTGTTTAGATATAGGCCTACGTCGGGCATTCAGCCAGAAAGTAGCTGATGACCTCACTCACCCTTTTCTCCCTTGTCATTTCGTTCGATCTAACCTCCATCACCTCTATGCCATTAGTCTTGGTCTCATACTGTCTCAATTCAATCCAATCTATCGAGGCTGGTCATAACGGTGCCCATATGGTGGTCACTAGTCCCCGTGGCTTCGTGGAGGATCAGGCCCCACTACGTGCTTTGGCTACTTTCATCCTACAAAGTGTCATTGGCTCTTTGGCCGATAAATCCTCTATTTTATTCTGTGTGTCTATCGCCTACGCCTTCATTGGCTTTTCAGCTAATCTCGAACCCTACCTTCCTATCGCACCAAGCCAATACGGTCCACCGGCCAATTGGCTCGTGGATCTCGTCCTCAATCTCCTTATCAATTGCAGGGTCAAATTGACTGGTACGCCCTCGAACCTCGAAGATTAAGTAGCATCATTGGAGCTAAGCATATATCCTAGGCCTTCATATGACCATACGCCATCTTCACCGATCGGACCTCCATCCAGCCCGATCAGACTCCCCATGAGATTTGGTGACCAAAATGCTCTTTGGCACACCTAGTAGGACAAGACAACTTCAACTAAATGGCAGGAAATGTGATAAACTTAGAAAACATAATTCTAGTGACAATGAATGACTTTACGGAGGATCAAAGGCAATAGATAGAGCAGAACACGGCTAATTTTCAGAAGCTTTATCTGGAATCCTTTGGTATGACTAGGCAAGGATTGATTCAGAAGTGCCAAATGCCGAAGCCTATTTTGGTGGATGAATTGAGCCATTCACCACGTGTGAGTCCTCAGAAGCCGTTGCAAGAGATGGTCAATGAAGCTATTCACCATGCACTCATCAACCAATTGAAAGTGCTAGTGAATACTTTACACAATCTGATCAAGAAGATGGTTGATGCATCAATTGCTTGAGAACTTGATCAAGGTCTAGTATATTTGCTAATGATGACAGAGCAACCGCAGTATATTTGCCGATACAAGATCGGATTTGGGTGCTTGAAACCATCTAGGAGATTATTCTAAATAGTATCAAGCACCAACTCCACCTCTATAATACCCAAGGAAGGAGGATTGGTCCGTTAGGGTTGCAGAGATGGTTAGAGAGCAATTTAGCATCAAGCCAAAGAAACAAGCTTTTATGTATCAACAACCTTACCCAGAATATTGATGAGCCTAACAGATTTAACATTGGTTAGACAAAGACCTGATGAGTTAGTTCTGGAATACATCTAACATTTTTGAGACATTAGAAGCTGATCTTACAATCTTATTTTGAGCGATGGGCAGTTAGCTGATTTGGCCTTACGAAGGATTGCTAGTTCCGATCGGGGAATGATTTTCATCTCAAGAGTTTGAGAGCCTATCACATCTTCTGCAGAAGTTATCGGCTCATGAAGGTCAATTCATTGAAGCCAAGAAGGAGAGATTCCATCAGAAGGCTACTCAGCTATAGGTTTATGTATCGGACATAAATAATGAGCAATCATGTAGAAGTTGGTTTGGTAGAGTGGACTAGAAATAAGAAATCTATATCATGTCCCTGGGTGAAAAGTATTAGCAAGAGGGAAATATACAACTTTAATATCAATAAAGCCGATAAGATCTTTGATATTCTACTTCAAGAGAAGTAGATTCAGCTTTCGCCAAGCCATGTACTACCATCAACTAAAGAACTCAAAAAGAAGAAATATTGCAAGTGGCACTAATGGGTGAAGATTTTTTCGGCAATAGTTGCAATCGGCTATTGAGCCATGGAGAATTAAATTTGAAGATAAAAAGCTAATGAAGATTGATGGGCATCCTTTTCCTATGAACATGGTGTTTGAGGGGTCTTCAAGAGATCAAGCCGACGAGGGGAGACTTGGAGAAAATCAAAAGTCATCTCATTGGACTTGGTCAAGAGATATTACAGATGACAGGATAAAGAACGGCAGGGCATGGCGCATAAGGAGAAGCATAATCTACTGATATGACCACGCCATCAAGCAAGATGTCACAACCCTCAACTCAAGCTACACCAACTCAGGTCTTACCTACATCAACACCAGTCTAAGTAATTGATGGACCGATTACACGTAGTCGAGTAAAGAAGCTACAACAAGAGGTGCACGCGCTACTTTGTGAGATTCATTTTAATATTAATGAGAATTATATACTACCTAAGTCGTGTACATTATTAATGGTTAGGTTCACTAAGGAGGAAGACATGAACACACAAGGAGATGACTTCCGACCAGCTGTAGACCACTTCAGACCAGCTGCTGACCACAAACTACACTCGAACTAGTTCAGCTCTACAGAACTGTCTAGAAGAAATAGTCATATATTTTGATTCCCAGTATGAGCACGTTTTGGAAAGCTCTTCAAGTCTAGTTTCCATTGAGTCTAGCCCCGACCAGTTTGGAGCTACCATTTGGGCACAGACCACCGTTTAGTGTATATACTGCTCGGAAGGTCAACAGGCAGCCTGATGCTAAAGTTCAAGTATTAAACTGTACCATTCTATAATATTACGTGGTGCATGGAATACATGGTTGGAAAGGGTGTCAAGTCAAGAATCCAACGCAACAAACCGTGCATCATTTGGACTTTCCTAGGTGGAGTTATTGCGAAAACAATGAAGATTGCGCAGAAGACTAATAGCCACGCGGAAACTCTCCAGGAGCTCATTCTGAAAAGGTCTTTTCACATAGTCGAACTAGTTATTTTCTTTTCGAGTTTCCACGTACCTAGTAGGGCTGTTGCTAGTATAAATACCCCCTAGACTCATTATAATCATAGATTATGATATTGAGAATATAGACCACTTTGTTCAGCTGTGCGCTAGCAAACTCTTAAGAGTTGATCTCTACCCCTTAGCTCTTGTGACTTCCTTCGTAGGAATTATAGAAGCGGCGGCTTCATCTGCTCCCAATTGGTGCTCCTACTCCCTTCGAGGTCTCCTCGATTGATTATAGGCTATGTTGGTTGGTTTTTTTGAGAGTGTGGTTGGGCGAATCCTCGATTCAGGTTGCCGTATTGAGACGGTGGTTGGCTTCGAGTTTTATTCGTCAGGTTGCGCTAGTTATCGCTGCTTGTAGCAAGTTATCTCGGCTTCTTCGAAGCTAGTTATCTGGTGATTGATGCTACGTCGTGAAGATCGGGACATCGAGGCGTATCATCTGCATTGAGGTTGTCCGTTCTTTCAATATTGTTGGGATCAAGACATGAGGTTGCTGTCGATTGAAGATTGTCCTAAGTGTAACAAGCTAAGATCATAGCACATTGAGCATAATAGGATTTCATATTATTGGCCACCTATCAAGCGAGCATCACATAGCCAATTAAGGCTGATCAAAGAAAACCTTAGTCAAAAGGTGGCTGACGACAAGGAGTTTCATGAAGTGATTCAATTCCAATTCCCAGTGTTGTCCGTCCGGAATCTTCACAATGAATCAGAAGAAGAGGGCACAAAGATTGCGGCACAGGGAGCAGCACAAGAAGCAATGATGTGACCATGAGGAAGCTAATCGAAGTCAGAAGACTAAACGCATCTGGCATGTCAAGCATAAAGATTATGAGATCGACACATCGGCTCCAACCAACATGGTGTTTTTCTTACCTCTGAATTATAAAGTGTTTGCATCTGAAGAAGAAGATCCAAAAGAGGTCCTTGCTCAATTGACACTGCAACCTAATTAGACTATATTTGACAAGCCTGAAGAGTTCAAGCATCGGTACCTAAAGCCATTATACATCAAAGGGTATGTGGATGGAAAGCAGATGACGAAGATTCTAGTCAATAGAGGTGTAGCTATCAACTTGATGTCATATGTATCACAAGCTAGGGAAAACTGTCGAAGATCTGATCAAAATAAATATGGTGTTCAAAGAATTCGGAGGGAATCCATTGAAGATAAAGGGCATGCTAAATGTGGAGTTAACAGTTGGAAGCAAGACATTGCCCACCACGTTCTTTGTCATCAATAGTAAGGGATCGTATAGTCTACTTCTCAACTAGGACTTGATTCATGCCAACTGTTGTATTCCCTCCACAATGCATTAGAGCCTCATACAATGACAAGGAGATCGAGTTGAGGTGATTCCAACAGATTAGTTAACCAATGTTTCGGTAACTGATCTCCCAATCTAGAAAGCTGATGGTATTTGGTTACCTATCAGGAAAAGTATGGGATGGAGATTTACTTGATGTAATCAGTAAGGGAATCAAGTCAATCCAACAAGTTGGCTCAGATTTATTTCTCTAATGGGCACCATAGAAGATTTTGAAAGAAAATTAGGGCAAGGATTTATGTTAGCCGATGAAATGGAAGAAGTTGATATAGCACTAGGAGATAGGCTAAGGCCAGCGGATATTAGTAAAAATTTATGTACCAAATTCTAAGAAAAAATTAATAAATTTGTTAATGGAATTTTGGAAATGTTTTGCTAGGGATTACCATGAGATGCCTTGTTTAAGTCGATTGATTGTTGAACATCGACTTTCTATCAAACTAAGATATCGACCGTTCAAACAGCCATACAGAAGGATCAAAGTAGAGTTGCATGATGCAATCAAGGCGGAGATCATGAGGTTGTATGATACAAACTTCTTCAAATTGTACCGATATGCTGAGTGGATATCCAACATCATCCTGGTAGAGAAGAAGAATGGAAAGCTAAGGATATGCATCAACTTCTAGGATTTGAACAAGGCTGCCCCCTAAAGATGAGTATCCGATGCCGATGGCAGATCTGTTAATTGATGCAACATCAGGTCACAAGATCATTAGCTTCATGGATGGAAATCCAGGTTACAATTAGATTTTTATGGCAGAGGAAGATATCCATAAAACTGTGTTCAGATGTCTTGGAGCTATCGGCTTGTACGAGTGGGTTGTCATGACATTCGGTTTGAAAAGTGCTAGTGTAGCTTATTAGAGAGCCATGAACTGTATATATTTCATGATCTCATTGGCCTCCTGATGGAGATATATATTGATGACATGGTGGTCAAATCCAAGAATGTTGAGATCATATAGCCGATCCATAAAAAGTATTGGAGAAGGTGAAGAAATTTGGACTTAGAATGAATCATAATAACTGTGCTTTTGGCATATTGTTTGGGCAATTCCTGGGCTACATGGTGCATGAGAGAGAAATTGAAGTTAGTCAACGAAGTATTAGGGCTATCTAGAGCACCGAGCCACCAACCAACAAGACATAGCTATAGACTTTGTGATGAGATTTATTTCAAATATATTGGGAAGGATTGAGTCATTTCACTTCCTTCTTGATGTTATGAGCTTTCACTTCCTTCTTGAAGTTATAAGCCGATCAAGATTTTGTGTGGGGTGTCAAGCAGCAGAAAGCATTTGTTTAAATCAAAGATTGTCTTAATTCTCCACCAGTATTAATTCCGCCACAAAAAGGGGTCCTTCAGGTCGGTGCTGATACTAAAATTTGAACAAAAAGAATGAGTGGTATTATATCTGAGTCAACAACTTCTAGACGCTGAGACAAGATATCCTACGGTGGAAAAGTTATGCATGTGCTTATATTTTTTATGTACCAAGTTAAGGCATTATCTCCATTTGACTGAGTGCACAGTGGTTTGTAAATCCGATGTGGTTAAGTATATGCAATCAGCTTGAGTCTTAAAAGGGTGAATTGGTAAATGTATATTTGCTTTGATGAAGTTCGATCTAAGTTATGAATCGGCTAAGGTGGTCAAAGGACAAGCTATGGCTGATTTCATCGTACAACATAGAGCGATCCATGAAGATTTTCTAGAGCCGATTCCGTGAACTTTATTCCTTGACGGATCGGTTTACAAGCATAGATCTGGTATCAGCTTGGTGATTATATTGCCTCAAGGGAAAAGCTTTGAGCTTGCTTTTACAATCAAGCCTTATCAGACCAATAATCAAGAAAAGTATGAAGCAGTGCTCAAAGGTCTTTAATTGTCGAGGGAAATCGGAGCCGATGTGATAGAGATCATTCAGGATTCTTTATTGGTGATCAAACAGATGTCTAGATAGTGTGAGTGCAAGGATGATGTCTTAAGATTATATTATGAAGAATGTCAATATTTATCATTGGATCATATTCCTAGAAAGCAGAATTTGGAAGCCAACGATCTTGCTCAAATTGCTTCAGGATATTGGTTGGATAGGAAGGTGGAAGGTAAAATAGCCGATGATTGGAGACGAGAGATTATCTATTATTTAAAAAATCCATCACAATTGGCTTCTATGAAACTTTGGTATAAGTCTACTAAATGCATATTACTTGATGTGGACTTGTATTATCATGCCATTGATGGAGTTCTGTTAAGATACTTGGGTATAGAAGAGGCTACAATAGTTATCAGCGATGTACACGAAGGTGTTTGCGATCACAAGATGAGATGTTGATGAAAAAAACTGAGTATTTTTGGCCGACAATGTTGGAGAATTGCTTCAAATACTAAAAAGGTTGCTAAGACTGTCAAAAGTATGAGAATGTGCAATGGCCCTAGCATCGGCTATGAACTCAATTATCAAGTCGTGGCCATTCAGAGGTTGGGGAATCAAAATGATTGGTCAGATTTATCCTTCATCAAGCAAAGGGCATAAGTTTATATTGGCAGCGATAGATTATTTTACAATATGGGCAGAGGCTATCCCTTTGAACAAAGTTACCTCTAAGAATGTAATTGAGTTCATCAAAAAACATATTATCTATTGGTTTAGTATTCTACAGATAATTACGACCGATCAGGGTTCTATCTTCGTGTCGGATGAGTTTCAACAGTTTGCTACCAGCATGGGGATTAAGTTATTTAATTCATCACAATATTCTGCTCAAGCCAATTGATGAAGCCTTGGTCCCAATCTTCATGACGTAGGATCTTGATCTTGATAACTAGCTAAATCGATAACTTGCTGCAAGCAGCGATAACTAGCGCAACCTGACAACACGCACAAGGAGCCAACCACCGTCCCTATATGGCAGCCTGAACCAAGGATTCACCCAACCACACTCTTAAAAAAACCAACCTATGCAACCTAGGATAAATGGACCAGGAGCACGGATTGGGTGCTGATGATGTGGCCATTTTAGTAATCTCCGTGAAGAAAAACACAAGAGCAAAGTGGCATAGATCATTCTCTAAGTTTGTTAGCACAAAGCTGAACAAAGGGGCTAGTATTCAATTATCAAAAGCCTATATTTACTTAGAAACAAAGGGAGCAACCTTAGCCTTGTTTTTCTTGATCCTCTCAAACGCTTCTAACCAACTCTGAGTCAAATCATCGAGCTCATCGGTCATCAACGTGTAATAATCATCGGCTGTCAACTGATCCTGTAGAGACACCCTCCTGGAGCCGATGTTAACTTCCCACTAAAGAACTGCTTCATGACCGTAAACCAACTGATATGACGGCACTTGAGCAGATCTATGACATGCCATCCCATAAGCCCACAACAAATCATTCAATGTAACATGCCATCTCCACGGCTGTTCATCAATCTTACACTTGATCAACTTTATTAAACTTTTATTAGAAGCTTTGGCCTGTCCATTAGCTTGAGCATAATATAGTGACGAATTCAGCAATTTAATCCCCATACTCGCAGCAAACCTTTGAAACTCCTCAGACACGAAGAGAGAACCTTGATCGGTAGTAATCATCTGTGGAATTCCAAACCGATGTATGATATATTTCTTGATGAACTCAATTGCATCCCTAGAAGTAACTTTCTTAAAAGGAATAGCTTCTACCCACTTTGTAAAATAGTATGTTGCCACCAATATGAACTTATGCCCTTTACTTAATGAAGGATAAATCTTGCCGATTATGTCAATTCCCCAACCTTTGAACGGCCATGGCTTGACTATCGGATTCATAACTGATGCTGGAGCTCGCTGCACGTTCCCAAACCTCTAACAATCTTGGCAGCCATTGTAATATTTAAAACAATCTTCCAACATACTTGGCCAAAAGTATCCAGCTCTCCTCATCATCCATCTCATGTTATGACCCGATTGATGGGCTCACAAATGCCTTCGTGCACTTCTCTCATCACCAATGCAGCTTCCTCAGCACCCAAGCATTTTAAAAGCACCCCATCAACGGACTGATAATATAATTCTTCATCAAGTAGTATGTATTTAATAGCCTTGTACCGAAGCTTCTTGGAAACCGATCTTGATGAATTTTGCAAATACAGAATAATGTCCCATCTCCAATCATCGGCTTCATATGGCTCTCAATATCGGCTATCTCGACTTCCACTCTACTGTTCAGCCGATATCCCAAAGCAGTCTGAGCAAGATCATTGGCCTCCACGTTTTGCTCCCAAGGAATATGATCCAATGTCTCTATCTTGAAATCCTTTAACAATTGTTGGTATTTTTCATAGTATGACTTCAAAATTTCATCCTTGCATTCATATTCCCCAGATAGTTGTTTGATTACCAACAAAGAATCCCCAATGACCTCTACCGTATCAGCTCCAATTTCTCTCAACAGCTGAAGTCCCTTGAGTACCGCTTGATTATTTGTACGATACGGCTTGATCGTGAAGGCAAACTCAAAACTTGCCCCCTGAGGCGAAATGATCACCAAACCGATACCAGATACATGCTTACAAACCGATCCATCAAAGAATAACGTCCATGGGATCGGCTCCATATAATTCTCTTGGACTCCTCTATGCTATACAATAAAATCGACTACCGCTTGTCACTTGATTGCCTTAGCTGACTTATACCTCAGATCGAACTCCATCAGAGCGAATATCCATTTACCAATCCGCCCCCTCAAGACTGGAGCCAATAGCATGCATTTGATCACATCGGCTTTGCAAAGCACTGTACACTCAGCCGATAGAAGATAATGCCTTAACTTTATACATGAGAAATACAAACATAGGCATAACTTTTCCACAGCAGGATACCTGGTCTCAGCATCTAGAAGTCGTCGGCTCAAGTAGAATACTACTCGTTCTTTTGATTCAAACTCTTGTACAAGCACCGATCCGATTGACTTCTTATTGGGTGACAAATATAATTTGAATGGTATTCCTTTTTGCGTTGGAATTAGCACTGGTGGAGAATTCAAGTATTCCTTGATATGATCAAAGGCTTTTTGCTGCTCATCATCCCATACAAATTCTTGATCAGCTCATAATCTTAATAAAGGAGTGAACGACTCAATTCTTCCCGATAAGTTTGAGATAAATCTCCTTATAAAATTAAGTTTGCCGATCAAGGACTGCAACTGTAGTTTGTTGCTGGGTGGCTTGGTGGTTTGGATGGCCCTAATGCTTCATTGACTAACTTCAATTCCTCTCTCATGCACCATGAAACCCAAAAATTATCTAGCCGATACGCCAAAAGCACACTTGTGAGGATTCATTTTGAGTCTGTATTTCTTCGTCCTCTCAAGCACTTTTCGTAGATCGGCTATATGTTCTTCAATACCTTTGGATTTCACCACCACGTCCGATAAGATCATGGAACATGTAGTTCATGGCTCTCTGATAGGTAGCACTAGCATTCTTCAATCCGAAAGTCATGACTACCCACTCGTATAAACCAATAGCCCCAGGACACCTAAATGCAATCTTGTGGATATCTTCTTCTGCCATAAAAATTTGATTGTAACCTACATTTGCATCCATAAAGCTAATGATCTTGTGACCCGATGCAGCGTCAATTAATAAATCTACCATCGGCATTGGATACTCGTCTTTTGGGGTTGCCCTGTTCAAATCCCGGAAGACGATGCATATCCTTAACTTTTCGATTTTCTTCTTCACTGGGAATATTGGACACCCATTCAGCATATCGCCATGGTCTGATGCAATTTGCATTGTATAACTTTGTGATCTCCGCCTTGATTTCATCATGTCATTTTGCTTTGAATCTCCTCTGTGGCTGCATAAATGGCCGATATCCCGGTCTAATAGGAAGTCGATGTCCACAATCGATCGGCTTAATCCTGGCATCTTATGGTAATCCCAAGCAAAGCTTTCTGAAAATTCCTTTAATAATTTTATCAGCTTTTCTTGGAATTCAACACATAGATTTTTACTAATGTACGTCGGCCTTGGCTTGTCTCCTGATCCTATATCTGTTTGTTCTAACTCAACGGCCGACATAAAACCTTGCCCTAATTTTCCTTCGGAGTCTTCTATAGTTCCCATGGAAACAATGGATCCAAGCCGACTTGCTGAATCGGCTTTATTCCTTTATCGGTCACCTCCAGGAAAATTTCTACCCATGTTTGTCTGGACAGGCAATTGAATCCGTCAGCTTCCCAGAATGGCATATCAGTTGTTGCCACACTAGTCGACTGATCGGCCGCGATCACTTCAACTCTGTCTCCTTACCATTGTATGAGGCTTTGATGCATTGTTAAAGGAATACAATAGTTGGCGTGAATCCAATCCCTGCCAAGGAGTAGACTATACGACTCCTTACTATCGATGATAAAAAATGTGGTAGGCAATGTCTTGCTTCCAACTGTTAGCTCCATATTCAGTACTCCCTTAGTTTCTGATGGATTGCCTCTGAAGTCTTTCAAAACCATATTTGTTTTAACTAAATCTCCAGCTGTCTTACCCAATTTGCGGTATATAGAATATGACATCAAATTGACGGCTGCGTCTCCGTCAACTAGGATCTTTGCCATCAGCTTCCCATCGACATATCCGTTGATATACAATGGCTTTAGGTGCCGATGCTTAGATTCTTCTGGCTTGTCAAATATGGCTTGACTCGGTTTCAATATTAATTGGGCAAAATCTTCTTCTTGACCTTCTTCATTAGATACACAAGCTTTATATTCCATCGGTAAGAAGAATACCATGTTAGCCTGAGCCGATGTACGAGCCTCATCCTCTTTTTGCTTTATTTTCCATACATTTTTAATTTTCAAGCTCCAATCGGCTTCTTCATGATCCTGCCGTTGTCTTTTATGCTGCTCTCTATGCCGTAGTCTTTGTGCCCTCCTTTTCTGATTCTTCATAAAAATCCCGGACGGACACCGCTGATCTTTTATGGGTATGATCCTTTGTTTAACTCCTAGTCCTTAATTGTCCTTTAACCATGCTCTTCATTGATAAAGGCTGATCATACAACGTTCGGCTTTGGTCACAGTACCGAGATCCTGGTTTGTTGCATTCAGGACATTCCTCGATTGACGGCAACTTCATATTTTTATCCCAACAGTACTGAAAAAAGGGACAACCCCAGTGTGAATTATACCTTTCTTGTTGCGTTGTGGCTTGCCTTTCTTCGTTTTGTAGTCTAGAATATTTTTTAATTAAGCCCGATGAGGTATCCCTTGACCTCTTCCAGCGTCTTTTTTCATCGGACCGATCTCCTGAGGTTCCTGTAATCACCATATTCACCGGGAAAGGATGCCCGTCAACCTTCATCGGCTTTTTGTCCTCGAACTTTATTCTCTCCTATTCGATAGCCGATTGTAACTGTTGCCGGAAGACCTTGCACTCATTGGTATGATGAGATATTGAATTGTATCATTTGCAATACTTCTTCTTTCTGAGTTCTTCGGCAGATGGGATTACATGGTTCGGTGGCAATTGAATCTGCTTCTCTTGGAGGAGAAGATCAAATATCTTGTCAGCTTTGTTAATATCAAAATCATATCTTTTCTTCTTTATTTGCTTTCTTGATCCATGGACATGATACGGGTTTCTTATTCCTGGTCCATTCCGCCAGACTCACCTCCGCATCGGATCCCTCATTATCCGAGTCCGATGCATACACCTGTAGCTGATCAGCTTTCCGATGGAACCTTTCTTTCTTGGCACCTGCAAATTGGCTTTCGTGAGATGATACTCTCTGGAGTAGATGAGACAAACTTTCAAACTCTTGTGAAGAGAAACGTTCCCAAATCGGAGCCAACAATCCTTGGAAAGCCAAGTCGGCTAGTTGTCCGTCACTTAAGATGAGACTGTAGCATCGGCTTCTAACGTCTTGGAAACGCTAGATGAATGCTAGGACTAATTCATCGTGCCTTTGTCTAACCGATGTTAAGTCTGACAACCTCAACTCTTGAATTGCAGCAAAGAAATATTTATGGAACTGTTTCTCTAAATTAGCCCATCCAGGTAACGAAGAAAATCAAGAGAAGGCTGGTCCAGATAAAGACAATGGAAATAATTGGACCCTCAGAGCTTCATCAGCCGATGCCTCCCCACATTGAGCCAGGAATTGGCTAATATGTTTTATCGTAGATACGTTATCTTGCCCTGAGAACCTGGAGAAATCTGGAATTTTGAATCGGTGCGGCAGCGGAATTCTATCAAACCACTCTGGGTAAGGGTGCCGATACATGAAAGTTTGTTCTTTAGGCTTAATGCCGAATTGTTCCCTTACAACTTCCGCAATTCTGGCAGTCCAATCTTCTTCCTTTGGATTCTCTTTCTGATACTGTGGAATCGAAGTTGGTATCTAACATGATCCATAATGATCTCCTTTATAATTATTACCAGGATATTCTTGCTTATACCCACCGTAATAGGTTGTTTGATGATACCCTAGCATCACGTCTTCATGTTGCCCCCTAATCCGCTCTTGTACTGGCGGAAACATATTTGCCGAAATATGCCTTCTGGATCCATAAGTAACCTATGGTTGTCCTGTTCTCATCGGCAAATACACCGGCCCTTGATCAGGTTCTTTAACAATAGATCCATCCACAGTTTTCTTGATTAAGTTGTGTAAAGTATTCACCAGTACACCCGATTGGTTAATTAGCGCATGGTGAATAGCTTCATCAACTATCTCTTTTAGCGGCTTCTGAGGACTAACGGGCGGCGATCGGCTCGATTATCCTTCCAAAATTGGCTTTGGCATTTTGGACTTTTGAATCGGCCCTTGTCTGGTCATGCTGAAGGACTTCAGACAGAGCTTTTAAAAATTAGCTGTGTTCTGCTCCACCTGGTATCTCTGCTCCTCAGTTAAATCCTTCATCATTACTGGGATTATGCTGTCTATGTTGATTTCTTTACCCGCCATTTGATCACCGTTGATGAAGGACTATCAACTGATGAAAAAAGGTTTTCTTGTCCCACCGAGTGTGCCAAAAGGCCTCCTCATCGCCAAAAATCCCGCGACCAGGGAGGGACGGCGGCTCGGTCACGCGAAGGCCTAGGAGGTCTGCTTATCTCTAGTATAGGTCCTTAAGCCTCGAGGTTCACGAGCGTGCCAGTCAATTTGACCAGGCAATTGACAAGGAAGTGAGCGAGCGAGTCCGATATAGGCGCTCACTATCTGCTGGCTGCCGATAGAATTGGGATGATCTTCGATCGACTGGGGAGCCGATGTGGACAGGTGTCGACGGGGGATCGATTGTAGAGCCGATGGAGAAACCAGGGTGTGCTTAGAGGAT
Organism: Oryza coarctata; assembly: GCA_030770085.1. Taxonomy (NCBI): domain Eukaryota; kingdom Viridiplantae; phylum Streptophyta; class Magnoliopsida; order Poales; family Poaceae; genus Oryza; species Oryza coarctata. Next base: position 7,882,764 of record CM061476.1, on the reverse strand, counting down.
AGCGAGGCGCACGGGATCCCTCCGGACAGCCGAACAGGGATTCATCGGCTAGAAAAACCGATGAAGGCGCATGCGGCTTAGGCAAAGAATAGTACAAGAAGGCACGGGCTGCAAAGCCGATGCCGCTCTGGATATGACAACACGAGACCCGTCGTCCACCGTGATAGCGTCATTAACACCGAACCTTGAAGATCGGACCTAACTGAGACAGTATGAAGCCGGGGCCAATGGCGACGATACGGAGGACGCTGGATCGGCTATGCCGTAGCAAGGATAGGAATGAGCCCATCGGCTAGCTGAGCCGATGAGGGGATGCCTTTCTGAAGGCGGGAGCATATCGGCTGGGGGACCGATACGTTTGGCGTTACGCGTCAAGGGACGCCTCTAAAGGCTGATGCGTATCGACCGAGGGGCTGATGCGCTGGGCATGAAGCTCAGAGCATGGATAACTCATTGGCTACTCACTCCGATGAGACGCTCTACAGAATACTATAGGCCTGAAGCTCGATCTACCATCGGCAGCCCCGTAGGTCGGACCTAACCGATGTAGCACGAGGTTGACGACGGCAGAGGGAGGAGCATAACAGGCCGATAGGTCATGCACGAACGTGATGCGGTACACCTGATCTGACAAAGAGTTTGAACCTAAACGATGCAGCCTTAGACAGTGCAAAGCTTACTAGGATAGTGGCAGGACTTATCCCTTCGCCAGAGATCAGACTCAACCGATGCAGCCCCGCGTCGAGAGCCAGAACCCACCGGTAAACACTTAGATGAACTAGGGTGGCAATACGCCAAATTTGTATATGATCGAGAGATATCTTACATGTTTCCAGGTGGTCTATATTTATACCTTGGATTTACAGACAGAGTTCGACGCGTCTACGACCATCGGACATTATTTCCTAGTAATAACAAAGGAAAATATTAACCAGCTAAACCTCCCTAATTAAGTAAGGTTACAATTTACAAAAGCAAGCATCCTGCCGTGGAGTCCATGGCTCTTCCGCAAACCCGGTTTCATCTAAATAATCTTCCAATTTGTAACTGAGTCTTCCTTTGCTGTGACCTGATCGGCTTCTCCACTGTAGCTATCGGACCTTCTTTTACTCAAGCTGATCCTTTTCTTTTTTTCCTCAGGCTTCTTAGACCTGATCCCGATCGGACAATCCCCTGTCTTTAAGCCGATCCAATCTCCTACCAATCTGATTGGCTTTTCTACAGTTTTGATTTGCTTTGTCTCAGCACCTCCATCGGCCGATGACTGCATTAAACTCTCCATCGGACCTCTCAGCCAATCGGCTTTAACACCATCGGATCTCTCAACAGATTGGCTTTAGCACCGTCAGATCGTCCAGATTTTGGCATTAATAATTCCTCACATCAGAGCTCTTTCGAAGTGTTCAGCTAGGATTTGTTGCGATGTCATGGGTTTAAGTATCAATTCCTTGCCCTTCTGTTTGATGGTGTATTGATTTGCTCGACTACAATGTAGAGATGGCCGATCAAATTGCCATGGTCTTCTAATGGCATATGACACACTGTCATGGGTGGCACATCACACTCTATATGGTGTCAATACCAATCTTGAAAGGAATCTTCACTCTTTATGAAATTTTAATGGAACCTAAATTATTTAACCATTGCACATAAAATGGATGGGGATGTTTCAATAGCTTTAAACTAAGCTTTTCAACCATTTCTTTGCTAGCAAGATTGTGGCAACTTCCACCATTAATGATTACCTTACATACCTTGTCTTCAACCTTGGCTCTGGTTTTAAAAATATTGCGTCGTTGTCCATTTTCAGCTTCACTCATTTGCACACTCAAAATCTGAGTTACAACAAGAGCAGCACTAGTTTCAAATACAACAAGAGTAAAGGGGTAGAGATCACTCTCTGAGTTTGTTAGCAGAAAGCTGAACAAAGAGGTTTGTATTCAATTATCAAAAGTCTGCCTTTGCTTGGAAACAAAGGAATATTTATACTAGAAACAACCCTCCTAGATGGGTGTACATACAAAATGGAAATGAAGAGATAGAGTATGTGAAAAGACCTCTACGAAATGAATTCCCAAAGTGTTGGTCTTCTGCGTAGTCTTTAGTAATTTGGCAACAACTCCATCTTGGGGAGTCCCAATAATGTGCCATTAGTTGCATTGGAAAGTTAACTTGATAAGCTTTCAAACCATATGCAAAATGCACCATGAAACATTGTAGAATGGTACAGTTTTGCATGGGAAGTTGAACATTAGGAAGATCATTAATCTTCTAACTAATCTTCACTTATCCAGTCGATTTTCAAGAATGGAGAGTCCAAATCAGTTGAGACCACCCAAGTTAGAAAGTAGACTTGATAATAAGGTTTCCAAAATGTGCTCATTGACCATCATAGCTTTTGGGAATCAAAAGTTATGACTATTTCTTTGAGGCTTTTCTGTCGGACTGGCCTGCTCGTCCGTCCCCTTCACACTGATCTGCTTGTAGCACAGTTTCTTAATCTTTAGGCCATGTGCCTTCCACCTCTTCATTTGTAAACCTAAGCAACATCAAGGTATAACACTTAGGTAGTATAACATCCTTAGAAGTGTTGAAATTAAAATCAGTTAGGAATGAATTCACCTGTTCTTTCTTGGCATGAATTTGTGTAAGTGGTCCTTGATTTGTATCCTTAATGTTGGATGGTGAATTGTTGATGCTTAAGGGAGCATGCATGGTTGGCATGTCCTCATCACCAATGGACAAGCCGAAGCTTCCAACAAGAGTTTAATTAAGCTGATCAAGTGCAACATTGATGAACATATGCCGAGGTGGCACATTACATTAGCCGATTTATTATGGGCCTATCAGATGACATGTCATGGCTCTACTTGAGTGCCACCATATCGGCTAGTGTATGGGCATGGAGCAGTTTTGCCATGGGAAATTAACATCAGCTCTAGGAGGGTATCTCTACAGATGACTATTATAACCTAATGGCAGACGAACTTGTTGATTTGGCTTAGAATCGGTTAAGGGTGCTTGAGATGATCAAGGAGAACAAAACCAAGGTCGCCAGGCATTATAACAGAAAGGTGATGACTAAATCTTTTTCTAAAGGAGGTCTCGTTTAGAAAATTGATTTCACCAATTGAGTCTAGAGATAATAAGTTTGGAAAATGATCACCTAACTACGAAGGGCCCTATTGGATCAATCATTATTGCCTAGTATTGCTTATATAGTGGAAAGTCTTGAAGGGGTGAATTTTACCAAAGAAAAAGCGAAGATATGGAGTGAACGTACCTAAGACACAACAGTACTAACATGAGCACTGATATCAATATCGACTTGATGAGTTGTGAGAGTATGGACGATGACTGAGGTGGGAGTGACCTGGACTACTTGAGTATTTCTTGGTTGAGTATCGGTTGCTGTTGAAGACATTATATCTTCTAGAGCAACCATCAGCTTAGATCTTGTAGAGGTCTCTAGAGGCTAGGTTTCGGTAGCTGATGGTTCAAGCTGTAAAACGAAGATATTAGCAAAAATATGAAGATGACAAAGAAAGGTAAATCGACACATACTGGTGAGGGTGAATGTACCAATGATTATGTAGGAGGAGATTCTTGGGGAATTGGTACCATGATTGTGACATCGGCGCTGGATTTTTGTTTCTTAAAAGCCATATGAGTAGCTAGCTTCTTGCATTACTCAGAGTAGAGCTAATGGAGATGGAGCACCTTATCCAAGGTGGGGCCTGGCTGATGGAGGATTATACATAATCGGATGTCTGCTTACGCTTCTTGTAGGTGCTTCCTTATCACCAGCCTACATGGTCATGAAGGATAAATGATGTACCCAAGATGAAATGCAATATGGGAAATAGAGCATGGAGAAGAATTACATCTTCATTGGATTCGATGTAGTTACGATTAAGATGCAAGCAGTTATGTTTAGCTGATGAACTGAACAAATGTCTTCTCCACTCCAACCAACATCAAGCAAAGAGTATGATGTAGGATATACATGGCTTGAAGGATGTGATGTCACCCAAGGATAGAGATCTGGCTATCACCCAAGTTGTGCACATTACTATTGCTTAGGTTCACCCAATAAGAACACACCAAGAGTGGACTACAGAGAAGGACCACGCTCGAACCCGTCCAGCATGATAGAACCGTTAGAAAGAATCAGTCATAACTTTTAATTTCCAAAAGCTATGAAAGTCCATGAGGACTTATTGGAAAGCTTGTTAAGTCTATTTTTCAATTCCACTAGAGCCGATCAGTTTGGAGTTTCCATTGTGACAGCTAACTAGGCATACTGGTCGGAGGGTCAACAGTCAGACTGATGTTCAAGTTCCCGTGCAAAACTGTACCATTCTACAATACTTCGTTGTACATGCTACAACATGGTGTGAAAGCTTATCAAGTTAACTTTCTAATGAAATCAACGCCACGCCATTTGGACTTTCTAGGGTGGAGTTACTGACAAAACACTGAAGACTGCGCAAAAGAGTAATAGCCACGCGGGAACAACTTAGAGCTCATTTCATGGAGGCCCTTTCACATAGTCTAACTTATCTTTTATTTTGTGTTTTGACCTATCTAGGAGGGATGTTCCTAGTATAAATACCCCCATTGCCTCATTGCAGTCGAAGACTTTTGATGATTGAAATACAAAACCCCTTGTTCAGTTGTGTGCTAACAAATATTGAGAGAGTGATCTCTACACCTTTGCTCTTGTGATTTCCTTCATAGGATTACAGAAGCAGCGGCTTCATCTGCTCCTAAATGGTGCTCCTACTCCCTTTTAGGTTCTCCTTGATTGATTGTAGGCTATGTTGATTGGTCCTTTGAGAGTGTGGTTGGGTGAATCCTCAATTCAGGTTGCCGGTTAAAGACGGTGCTTGGCTTCGAGTTTTGTTTGCCAGGTTGCACTAGTTATCGTTGCTTGCAACAAGTTATTCGGCTATTCTATAGGTAGTTATCTGGTAATTAATCCTATGTCATGAAGATCGGGACCCTGTGACGTATCACCAAGCCACTAATTACATCTCCTCTAACTTGGAGCTTGCTGATGAAGAATAATCCGATTGGGAGCTGGCCGAAACCCAACTGACGAGTGCTGATAGATGGATGATAAAAATCGTATGATGGGTGTTTGGATCGACCCAATAAGAATCCAATCGGCAGAAGATTAGGAGTTATGGCTGATAAAAATATTGTCTTTGATACTACATCGGCTAGGGCATTGAGAGGATGAAATATGGAGGGCATCTCAAATGATGAAATGTCCTTGTACACTAATAAGAGGGTGCCATCCTTGGTAAAGCCATAGTAAAAATATTTGAATCAATGGCAGAGTCCAAAGGGAGTCATTTTGCTTCCAGAAAGAGCCGATGAGGCTTAACCAGTGAGATACATCAGCATTGGTTGGCTTTGCTTTCCTCTCAATGACCAGCTAGAAAAGTCAAAGAGGAGAAGGGGGTCCTAGGGATGACTTTAGAAGTGTAGATGTTCAACCGGAGTTGTATGAACCACTAGGGACCACCAATGTGACCTACAGGTTGGCTAGCTGAAAGCTTGTTCGCCACTTGATGAAGCAATTGATAGGTGGCTCCAAGGAGATACTGCCCCAATAGAATTTGACGCCGATCGGCCTTGCACTCCACTAATGATGAGGACATCAACACTATCGATAAATCAACTCATGGTCCAATTACCCGCGCTCGTGCACGTCAACTCAACTATCAAGTAAGTTCATTCTTGAGTTTATGTTCCTCTTCTTTATACCCTGGAGACGTGTGTGCTCTTGTTTTACTCAGGAACGATGGAGAGGATCCAATGGAAAGAGGATTAGCACGTGGTGGATTCGGACTGCAGGACAGTGCTAAATTCTAATGGCCGCCACGACTTCATGCGAACTCTGATTTAGGCTTGCAAATACATAATGGAAAGGTTATCAACTCTACTTTCAAATGGATCCAGCTCCATGTCAATATCTATTCTGGAGCGGCCGCAATTGTTATTTTTCTTCTGAGTGTTTTTCTGTCCATAGTGCTGCGTCACCTCTTTTGGGCCAATGGGCCGTGTATCAAGTTGGGTCCAATAGGGGCATGTCCTAGGGTTGAGTATGACTCTAACACCCCTGTGGTCATCTTCCCCTCTTCTTAAACCTTCAGTCGCCGCCAAGAAGAGGTGGGTTCTATTGGTTAGAGTTAGAGTCTTGCTACTTGCATATAGCGCGCGTGTCAGCTAGACCGCCCATCTGTTTGTCTCCAGAACCCCGCCATATTATGAATTCAAAGTGAATCTTTCATCTCAATATCTAGCAATTTTAATGCTCGTTTTACTTGTTCTTGTTTGTTCTTCAATTGCTTGTAGGATGAGTGCCCTAGTGGTTAGGATGAGTGCCATCGGCATCCCATCAACATACCCCTTGATATACAATGGTTTTAGGTGTCGATGCTTGGATTCTTCTGGCTTGTCAAATATGGTTCCAATATCAATTGGGCAAAATCTTCTTCTTGACCTTCTTCATCAGATACGCATGCTTCATATTCCATAGGTAAGAAGAATACCATGTTAGCCTGAGCCGATATGCCAGCATCATCCTCTTTTTGCTTTATTTCCATAGTTTTTAATTTTTTGGCTCCAATCGGCTTCCTCATAGTCCTGGCATCGCCTTTTATGCTGCTCTCTATGCCGCAACCTTTGTGCCCTTCTCTTCTAATTTTTTTGTAAAAATTCCGAACGGACACCACTGATCTTTCATGTGGTACGATCCTTTATGTAATTCCCTGTCCTTAGTTGACCTTTGATACTCTTCATTTATCGGCCCTAATCGGCTATGCACCGATGCCCGCGTGATGGAAGGCTGATCATATGACGTCCTGCTCTAGCCAATGTATTGAGATCCTAGTTTGTTACACTCAGGACAATCTTCGATTGACGACAACCTCATATTTTGATCCCAACAATACTGAAAAAAGGGACAACCCCAATGTGGATTATACGTTTCTTGTTGCGTTGCGGCTCGTCTTTCTTTGTCTTGTATTCTAGAATATTTTTTGATTAGGTCCGATGAGATAGCCTTCGACCTCTTCTAGCGCCTTTTCTCATCGAACCGATCTCCTGCGGACCCTGCAAACACCATATTCACAGCAAAAGGATGCCCGTCAACCTTCATCGGCTTTTTGTCCTCGAACTTGATTCTCCCCTATTCAACAGCCGATTGTAACTGTTGCCAAAAAACCTTGCACTCGTTGGTATGGTGAGATATTGAATTATGTCACTTGCAATAAATACTTCTTCTTTTTGAGTTCTTCGGTATATGGGATTACATGGATTGGCGATAACTGAATTTGCTTTTCTTGGAGGAGAAGATCAAATATCTTGTTAGCTTTATTGATATCGAAATCATATCTCTCCTCTTTATTGGCATTCTTAATCCATGGACATGATACAGGTTTCTTATTCCTAGTCCAGTCCGCCAAACCCACTTCTGCATCGGATTCCTCATCATCTAAGTCCGATACGAACACCTATAGCTGAGCGGCTTTCTGATGGAACCTCTCTTTCTTGGTATCAGCAAATCGGCTTTCATGAGCCGATACCGTCTGGAGTAGGTGAGACAAGCTTGACTCTTGTGAAGAGAAACATTCTCTAATCGGAGCTAGCAACCCTTGGAAAGCCAAGTCGGCTAGTTGTCCATCACTTAAAATGAGACTATAACATCGGCTTCTGACATCCCGAAAATGCTGAATGAACTCTGGAACTGATTCATCGTGCTTCTGTCTAACCATGTCAAGTCTGACAACCTCAACTCTTGAATCCCAGCAAAGAAATATTTATGGAATTGTTTCTCCGAATCGGGCCATCCCCTGATTGAGTTTGGAGGCAACAAGGAAAACCAAGAGAAGGCCGATCCAAATAAAGACAATGGAAATAAGCGGACCCTTAGAGCTTCATCAGCCGATGCTTCCCCACATTGAGCCAAGAATTGGCTAATATGTTCCATTGTAGATACGCTATCTTCCCTGAGAACCTAGAGAAATTTGGAATCTTGTATCGGTACGGCAGCAGAACTCTGTCGAACCACTATGGGTAAGGGTAACGATACATCAAAGTTTGTTCTTCAGGCCTAATGCTGAATTGCTCCCTAACAACTTTCACAATTCTCTCTCTGGTACTGTGGAATCGAAGTTGGTACTTGACATGGTTCATAATGATCTCCTTGATAATTATTACCAGGATTCTTGCCTATATCCCCCGTAATATGTTGTCCGATGATATCCTGGCATCATGTCCTCATGTTGCCCCCCAATCCGCTCTTGTACTGGCGGAAACATATTTGCCGATACATCCCTTCTGGATCCGTAAGTAACTTGTGGTTGTCCTGTTCTCATCAGCAAATATACCGGCCCTTGATCAGATTCTTTAACAATAGATCCATCCACAGTTTTCGTAATCAAGTTGTGCAAAGTATTCATCAGTACACCCGATTGGTTAATGAGTGCATGGTGAATAGCTTCGTCAACCATCTCCTGTAACGGCTTTTGAGGACTAATGGACGGCGATCGGCTTGATTCTCCTTCCAAAACTGGCTTTGGCATCTTGGATGTTTGAATTGGCCCTTATTGGGTCATACTGAAGGACTCTAGACAGAGCTTCTAAAAATTAGCTGTATTCTGCTCCAGCTGGTATCTCTGCTCTTCAGTCAAATCCTTCATCGTCACTGGGATTACGTTGTCTGTGTTGATTTCTTTACCCGCCATTAGATCACAGTTGATGAAGGATCTTCAACGGATGAAAAAGGTCTTCCGTTCCCACCGGGCGTACCAAAAAGCGTGCTCACCGCCGAAAATTTTGTGACCGGAGAAGGACGGCGGCTTGGTGACGCGAAGGCCTAGGAGGTCTACTTAGCTCCAGTGCCAGTCCTCAAGCCTCGAGATTCACAAGCGTGCCAGTCAATTTGACCCTACAATTGACAAGAAAAAGGGGATAAGACGTGTTTGTCGGTCGGCCGGAAGGCTTGCCCGACTCTCTCTATTAGCTGATTGCCGACAGAGATGAGAATGCTAGCGCATCGGCTGAAAAGCCGATGATGGTATGGAGATAGACATGTGTAACACGCTAAAAGGTCTATCAACCAAACAGCCGATGGCGCTACCCGCATCCGATACGTAGACCGGGAGCCGATCGCCCACGAGGCCGTGTGGGTGAGCGACACCAGTAACGACACCATTAGGGCCAGCCTCGATAGATTAGACCTAACCGAGACAGTATGAGGCCGGAGGCTAACGACACCGAGATAGCAAGGGCTCGGACCGAACATGATGACGAGGTAGGAGGGATGCCATTGGCTACATATAGGCCTAACGCCTGAACCCATCGGCCGCACGACGATGGGGACCTACGTTTAGGATAACTCATTGACTACTCACTCCGATGAAACGCCGTAGAGAGACGTATAGACCTAAAACTCAATCCTCCGTCGGTAGACCCGTAGGTCGGACCTAACCGATGTAGCACGAGACCGATGATGGCGGAAGGAGTTTGATAGGTCGATAGATCTTGCACGGACGTGATGCGGTACACCTTATCTAACTAAGAGTTTGAACCTAAACGATGCAGCCTTAGACAGTACAAAGTATACTAGGATAGTGGTGGGACTTACCCCTTCGCCGGAGATCGGACTTAACCGATGCAGCCATGCGTCGAGAGCCGGAACCCACCGGTAAATACCTAGATGAACTAGGGTGGTGATACGCCAAGATTGTATTTGATCGAGAGATATCTTATATGTTTTCAGGGTTCTACATTTATACCCTGGATTTACAGACAGAGTCCGACGCGTTTACGACCATCGGAAATTATTTCCTAACAAAAATAGAGAAAAAATATCTCTAAAGAAGTTAACTAACCAGCTAAACCTTCCTAATTAAATAAAGTTACAATTTACAAAGACAAACATCCTACCATGGAGTCCACAGCTCTTCCGCAAACACGGTTTCATCTGAATAATCTTCTAATTTGGAACCGAGTCTTCCTTCGCTACAACCTGATCGGCTTTTCCACTGTAGCAATCGAGCTTCTCGGACCTGACCCCGATCAGATAATTTCCTATCTTCAAACCGATCCAATCTTCTACTAATTTGATCAGCTTCTCTACAATTCCGTTTGGCTTTGGATCACGAGCCGACCAGTATCTTCATCGGCCGATCCTACTTACAGGCTGAATCAAATTCTGGTGTTAACACAAGCTCATCTTCTTATCCTAGATATGGCTTAAAATGTGGGACTAACCCCAAAATCTATAGGGAGATCAAGTTTGTATGCATTTTCATTAATTTTTTCAAGCACTTAAAAAGGACCATCAGCTCTAGGCATCAACTTAGACTTTCACAAATCAGGAAACCGTTCCTTTTGCAAATGCAACCAAACCAAATCACCAGGTTCAAAATTTAATTGTCATCTACCTTTGTCACCAACAAGCTTATAGTTAGCATTCATGCGCTCTATGTTTTCTTTAGTTGTTTCATGTAGTTTTAACATCAACTCAGCATGTTGTTTAGCATCAAATTTTAATTTTTAAGAAGATGGCAAAGGCATTAAATCAATAGGAGCACGAAGCAAAAATCCATAAACAATCTCAAAAGGGCACATCTTTGTAGTGGAATGCAATGAACGATTGCATGCAAATTCAATATGAGACAAACATTCTTCCCACATCTTATTATTTGTCTTTGAAATAGCCCTTAACATAGTAGACGAAGTCTTATTTACAACTTCAGTTTCTCCATCAGTTTAGGGATGATAAGTAGTAGAAAACAAAAGCTTAGTCCCCAATTTAGCCCACAAAGTTCTCTAAAAATGGCTAAAAAATTTAGTGTCACAGTTCGAAACAATGGTGTTTGGCACACCATGCAAGCGAACAACCTCCCGAAAGAACAAATCAGTAATATGAGTAGCATCATCAGTTTTATGACATGGTATGAAATGTGCCATTTTAGAAAACCTATCCACAACCACAAAAATGCTATCTGGCCCCCTCTTGGTCCTAGGCAAGCCCAATACAAAATCCATTAAAATATCTTCCCAAGGAACACTAGGAACAGGTAGAGGCATATACAAACCATGTGGATTTAAGCGTGACTTAGCTTTTTGACATGTCGTGCAGCGAGCCCTAAATCTCTCTACGTCTCTTCTCATCCTCGACCAAAAGAAATGACTAGCAAGGATGCCCTAAAAAGCTTCGAACCTGTGTGACCGTTTTAGGTGGCGGCCAACTCTGAATTGTCTCGACCTTGGCTTGATCAACCTCAATTCCCTACGGAGTAACAACATAGCCAAGAAACGAGATGCGATCAGTGCAGAAACTACACTTCGCAAGGTTACCAAATAAGCGTGCATCGCGCAAAGCATTAAAAACAGCACGTAAATGATTAAGGTGTTTCTCTAAAGATTTGCTATAAATCAGAATATCATCAAAGTATACCACCACAAATTTTCCAATGAAAGGACGCAAAACCTAATTCATTAACCTCATGAAAGTGCTTGGTGCATTAGTTAAACCAAAAGGCATCACTAACCACTCATATAATCCAAACATAGTTTTGAAAGTTGTTTTCCACTCATCTCCCAACTTCATACGAATTTGGTGGTATCCACTACGCAAATCAACTTTAGAGAAAATAGTAGGCCACTCAATTCATCAAGCATATCATCTAACCTAGGAATTGGATGATGATATCTAATGGTAATGTTATTAATAGCTCTACAATCAACACACATACGCCAAGATCCATCGTTCTTAGGCACCAAAATCACCGGCATAGCACATGGACTAAGAGACTCTCGTACGTACCCTTTATCAAGCAATTCCTGAACCTGACGCTGAATCTCCTTGGTTTCGTCAGGGTTGGTTCTGTATGGCGCGCGGTTGAGTAGTGAAGCCCCCGGAATCAAATTGATTTGATGCTCAATTTCACGCACGGGTAGCAGCCCCAATGGTACTTCCTAGGGAAAAACATCCTCATACTCCTGCAAAAGATTAGTGACCATAGGAGGAAAAGAAACAGGTATATCCTCAAAAGAAAACAAAGCATCCTTGCAGACGAAAGCATAGCAAACCGTTTTAGTTGTATCCAGATTAGCAACATCAGATTTAACAGCAAGCAAAGCAAGAACCTTTCAATTGAATCACATTTTTCTTATCAGATTTAGATTCTTTCTTTTTATGTTGCACAAGTTCTTTGGCTACAATCTGATTTTCACTTATAGCATGGACCCAATTTTTCTCTTTCTTAGCTCTAGCAGCATCATCGTCAAAAACAGCTTTAGGGGTCATAGGATGCAACACAAATTTCTTATCATGGTATAGAAAAGAATGCTAATTTGATCTACCATGATGCATAGAATCCATATCAAATTGCCATGGCCTACCTAACAGAATATGACAAGCTTGCATAGGTACAACATCACACTCAACAACATCACCATATGTTCCAATTGCAAAATTAATGTGCACCAGTTTGGTTACCTTTGCTTTACCATTGTTGTTTAGCCATTGAATGTGATATGGGTGGGGATGTGGTTTGGTGCTGAGTGCAAGCTTCTCCACCATCTCGCTGCTAGCCAAGTTGTTGCAGCTTCCTCCATCGATGATCTATCAGAGAGCCATGAACTATATGTTTCATGATTTTATTGGATAGCTGGTGGAGATATATATTGATGCCGTGGTGGTGAAATCCAAAGGTATTGAAGACCATATAGCCGATCTACGATAAGTGCTAGAGAGGACGAAGAAATATGGACTCAACATGAATCCTCACAAATATGCTTTTGGCATATCAGCTGGGTAATTTTTGGGTTTCATGGTTCATGAGAGAGGGATTGAAGTTAGTCAATGAAGCATTAGAGCTATCCAGACCACTGAGCCACCAAGCAACAAACTATAGTTGTAGTCCTTGATCGGCAAACTCAATTTGATAAGGAGGTTTATCTCAAACTTATCGGGAAGAATTGAGTCGTTCACTCCTCTATTGAGGTTCCGAGCCGATCAAGAATTTGTATGGGGTGTTGAGCAACAAAAAGCCTTTTATCTTATTAAGGAATACCTGAATTCTCCACCAGTATTGATTCCGCCGCAAAAAGGGGTACCGTTTAAATTATATTTGTCAGTCGATGAGAAGTCAATCAGATCGGTGCTTGTACAAGAGTTTGAATCAAAAGAACAAGTGGTGTTCTATTTGAGCCGATGACATCTGGATGCTGACACTAGGAATCCTACAGTGGAAAAGTTATGCCTATGTTTGTATTTCTCGTGTACAAAGTTAAGGCATTATCTTCTATCGGCTGAGTGTACAGTGTTTTGCAAAGCTGATGTGATTAAATACATGCTATGGGCTCCAGTCTTGAGGGGGCGGGTTGGTAAATGGATATTCGCACTGATGGAGTTCGATCTGATGTATGAGTCGGCTAAGACAATCAAGGGACAAGCGGTAGCCAATTTTATTATACAGCATAGAGAAGTCCAAGAGAATTTTGTGGAGCCGATCCCGTGGACGTTATTCTTTGATTGATCGGTTTGCAAGCATGGATCTGGTATCGGCTTGGTAATCATATCGCCTTGGGGGGCAAGTTTTGAGTTCGTTTTTACAATCAAGTCTTATAGTACAAATAACCAAGCAGAGTATGAAGAGGTACTCAAGGGGCTTCAGCTGCTAAGAGAAATTGGAGCCGATACGGTACAGGTCATTGGGGATTCCTTGTTGGTGATCAAATAGCTATCTAGGGAATATGAATGCAAGGATGAAATTTTGAAGTTATATTATGAAAAATGTCAACAATTATTAAAGGATTTCAAGATAGTGACGTTGGATCATATTCCTAGGGAGCAAAACGTGGAGGCCAATGATCTTGCTCAGACTGCTTCAGGATATCGGCTGAACAGTAGAGTGGAAGTCGAGATAGCCGATATTGAGAGCCATACGAAGCCGATGATTGGAGATGGGACATTATTCAGTATTTGCAAAATTCATCAAGATCGGTTTCCAAGAAGCTTCGGTACAAGGCTATATACTACTTGATGAAGAATTATATTATCAGTCCGTTGATGGGGTGCTTTTAAAATGCTTGGGTGCTGAGGAAGCTGCGTTGGTGATGAGAGAAGTGCACGAAGGCATTTGTGGAGCCCATCAATCGGGTCATAACATGAGATGGATGATGAGGAGAGCTGGATACTTTTGGCCAAGTATGTTGGAAGATTGTTTTAAATATTATAATGGCTGCCAAGATTGTTAGAGGTTTGGGAACGTGCAGCGAGCTCCAGCATCAGTTATGAATTCGATAGTCAAGCCATGGCCGTTCAAAGGTTGGGGAATTGACATGATTGGCCAGATTTATTCTTCATTAAGTAAAGGGCATAAGTTCATATTGGTGGCAACATACTATTTTACAAAGTGGGTAGAAGCTATTCCTTTCAAGAAAGTTACTTCTAGGGATGCAATTGAGTTCATCAAGAAATATATCATACATTGGTTTGGAATTCCACAGATGATTACTACCGATCAAGGTTCTCTCTTCGTGTCTGAGGAGTTTCAAAGGTTTGCTGCCAGTATGGGGATTAAATTGCTGAATTCGTCACCATATTATGCTCAAGCTAATGGACAGGCCAAAGCTTCTAACAAAAGATTAATAAAGTTGATCAAGCGTAAGATTGATGAACAGCCGTGGAGATGGCATGTTACATTGAATGATTTGTTGTGGGCTTATCGGATGGCATGTCATAGATCTGCTCAAGTGCCGCCATATCAGTTGGTTTACGGTCATGAAGCAGTTCTTCAGTGGGAAATTAACATCGGCTCCAGGAGGGTGTCTCTACAGGATCAGTTGACAGCCGATGATTATTACACGTTGATGACCGATGAGCTCGATGATTTGACTCAGAGTTGGTTAGAAGCGTTTGAGAGGATCAAGAAAAACAAGGCTAAGGTTGCTAGGCATTATAACTAAAGAGTGATGATCA
Source organism: Oryza coarctata (assembly GCA_030770085.1). NCBI lineage: Eukaryota > Viridiplantae > Streptophyta > Magnoliopsida > Poales > Poaceae > Oryza > Oryza coarctata. The sequence continues at coordinate 7,867,751 of CM061476.1, read as the reverse complement.
AATCTTTTTCTGAAGGAGATCTTGTTTGGAAGTTAATTTCACCGATTGGATCTAGGGATAATAAGTTTGAAAAATGGTCACCTAATTGGGAAGGACCCTATCGAATCAATCGGTGTGTGCCTGGCAATGTTTTTATGTTAGAGAGTCTTGAAGGAGAGAAGTTTGCCAAAACATTTAATAGAAAATATTTGAAGAAATATTATCCTAGCATGTGGGTAGGCACCTATATCAGCTGAGCATAGCCAATTTTTTCTTTTTAAGACAGATGAGGTCTTAAAGGTGGTATCTGCAGACAATATTGTTCATGTAATCGGTTGAGGCATAGCCGATTAATAACGTACAGAAGCTGATATGATTTGTATCGATTACAAATAGTCGATATCATTGAGACGTCGCCTTTAGAAAATATATATATACAACTTTTGTTGATCAAGCTGGTTGAATTCTATTGCAAATGGTTAATGTTCAAGATGACATCTGGGGTTTTTCCGAGGATAAAATTTTACAAGAATTTCTTAATGTCCTCGATTGTGCGCAGATGGATTTGATCTATTTCATTAATGGCGCAGATGTCATCCTCATCTGATCCGGAGATAGTCTTCAAGTTTCTATGCCGACAAACTGCAGGCCGCACTTGATCTGCTACCTTGGCCTCTTGATCTTGGATGGATTTTTGTAGGCCGATGAGGTGGGACTCGGTAGAGTTGATGTCTTCACGATTTGTCGAGTTCTGCCATCAAATCGGCTTCTCGTTTCTTCAATAGGCCAAGCTTGGTGTTGATGCGTTGAAGGTCAGCTGTCATTTCATCAACACTTTTCTTTTCGATTTGGACAGTTAGCCAATCATTATGAGCCAGATTGCTTTGCTCAATGCGATCGGCTATACGTCGTCTTGATGCGATCAGCTGGGTCCTTTAGAATTCCAAGTAGGCAGCAGGCATGAGTGCGCCTATCAGTTCCTCAGGCAGAAGATGTTCAATTTCAGCAAGTCTTCCCCGGATCAGCCCGCAATTTTTCACCAACGAGTCAATCGGAACTTCCAGCCGATGCATAATATTTGACAACTGCTCGCGTGCATCGGCTGGTAAAAATGGTTCGATTGCTGCACTGATGGCTGAGTCTTCCTCTGCTTCCAAGTATTTGCCGATGTCGAAGGAAAATAGATCGGCTAACAACTGCATGACAACATTAGTAAATATGGGGATCATGAGTCAAGAGAAATAACATGTAGGATGGATGTACCTGGGACACAGCGGGAGCAGTTTGAGTGATTATGCGGGTATCCGCTTGATGTGGGGCAAATTGAGTTTGAGGAGTAGATGCCATGACTTCTGAGGATACCATCGGCTCAGCCCCAGTAACAGTGTTCCAGCATTTGGACTTCAAGAGCCGATGGTTAAGGCTGCAAGGTGAAGGTGTTAGGATAAAGGCGAAGGCAATGAAGAATTGATGCTCACACATACCAATGGAGATGCAGAAGAAGTTAGGATCGCCACAGGAGAAGGGCTTCGCGAGGCCGATGTAATGATGGCGACATCGACGTTGGATTTCTGTTTCTTAGAAACCGTCCGATTAGCCGGTTTCTTGCGCTTCAGCCCTAGTGTTTGCGACACTCGAAGGAGAGCCAATGGAGGTGGACCACCCTGTTCAAGGAGGGATCTGGCCGATGGAGGTTGATAAATAATCGACCGACCACTTGCACTGGTCGTAGGTGCATCTTTGTCGCCAGCCTATGGAATCATGGGAATCAAGACAGTTGAAATTCAATACGATGAAGAAAATATAGTGAAAGGAGAAGGATTACCTCTTCATCGGATTCCACATAGTTGGGGTTGAGGCACAGGCAATAATTTTTAGCCGATAAACTGAACAAGTGCCTTCCCCATTCTGACCACCATTGAGCAAAGACTTTGGTATTGGATATACAGGGCTTGAATGTGGAGATAGTCCCTAAGGACAAGGTTGATACCATCAACCAAAGCCGGTTGTACTCCAAGCCACTTTTTACTTCTCTACGGGCTTGGAGCTTGCCGATGAAGAACAAGTCGATGGGGAGATGGACGAAACCCAATTGACGAGCACCAACCGAATGATGGTAGAACTCGTATGATGGATGTTGGGATCGGCCCAATGAAAATCCAATCGACAGAAGATTAGGAGTTATGGAGGATAAAAAGATTGTCTTCGATTCTTCATCGGCTAAGGTGTTCATCGGATGAAAACTAGAAGGCATTTCAAAGGACAAGTCATCCTCATACGTGAACCAGATGGTGATCTCTTTAGTGAAGCCGTAGTAGTTACACTTGAACCACTAGCTGAGTTCGAGGGGGTCATTTTGCTTCCAGGAAGAGCCGATGAAGCTTCACCCAGAGATATACATCGGCATCGGCTGGCCTCATTTTCCTCTGGGTTTGGGTATGTCATGGAAGGGAAATGGGACCTGGCAATGACTCTGGAGGTGTAGAGATTCAACCAGAGTTGTATAAACTAGCAGGGGCTGCCAACATGTCCGACTGGTTGGCCTGCTGATAGTTTGGTCGCCACTTAATGGTGTAGTTGATAAGTAGCTCCGAGAAGATATTGACCTAGGGGAATCTGGCGTTGATCGGCTAGGAGTTCTGCTAGGCATTGCATGTTGATTGTTGGACCAAGAGTCGAACCACCAAAGACAAACCACTCTAACCAGAGATTCAAGAACGCTATATGTTCACGCCCATCGACTTGGCTGGAGAATTTTTTATGCAAAGAAACATACGTAGTCCAACCTCCGACGTTTTTGGTGTTCAGCCGATGAGTGGGTTTGAATCTGAGGTTGAATGGGTTTATGTAGTAGGTGGTGTTGAGGCAGGTCAACATGGTAACGTCCATCAAAGTGGGGGTCCTTGGTCCATGCCGAAACATGAAGGCATTTAGGATATCCGACCAAAAGTAAGATGCCGATACAAGTAGAGGTTCATTCTTTTCCATATCGGCTAAGGAAAAGTTGATACAATGGTATATCTCCAAAACCTCCCGGAAAGACTTTTTGGAGGTGGAAACCCTAAGGTACCAGTTCCTCCATTCTGGGAGTTTGCTAGGCCAAGATCTGAAGTTGCTAGCCCAATCGGTGATGGCCATAGATGAGTGTTTGAACGGGATCCTTTCTGTTTTAGAGTTTATGAAATCAGTCAGATCCTTGCTATCCTAGGGCCAAGATAGAAGTGACTGGGGCGATCGGAAACTGGGATGGCAATCTGACTCTTGAGATCCTACAGAAAACAAGAACCCGACTACTAATGAGAAGTCAGGATGGAGAAGATTCGTTCGAGATATAGGATGGTAGAGCAGATGATAGTTACCTCGGGGATTACATGTATAGAAGCCATCGCACGGAGGAAGAAAGAGTAGCAGCCGATAAGGACATTTGTGGAAGTTTGGGGGTTCTGACGGAAAGAAGTGTGGAAGAAGGCTGGGGCAAAAAGATATTTTATAGAGGCGGAGTGACCTAGACCGAAATTTGAGCCGATTAATCTATGGGTTTTAACGAGTCATCTTGGTTTGCGGAGACTTCCAACGGCTCAAATTTTCATAGTCTTTTGGCAAACTCCGAAAGGCGGAGTATTAGGTCTATACGTCTTTCTACGGTGTCTCATCGGAGTGAGTAGCCGATGAGTTATCCTAAACGTAGGTCCCCATCATCGCGCGGCTGATGGGTTCATGCATTAGGCTTGTAGGTAGCCGATGGCATCCCTCCTACCTCGTCATCATGTTCGGTCCAAGCCCCTGCCGTCTCGGAGTCATTAGCCTCCGGCCTTATACTGTCTCGGTTAGAGTCCGATCTATCGAGGCTGGCCCTAACGGCGTGGTTACTGTTGTCACTCACCCGCATGGCCTCGCGGGGGATCGGCTTCCGCTCCGCATATCGGATGCGGGTAGCACCATCTACTCTTTAGTTGATAAACCTTTTAACACGTTACAAATGTCTATCTCCCATACCTCCATCGGCTTTTTAGCTGATGCGCTAGCATTATCATCTCTGTTGGCAATCAGCCGATAAGGAGGATGACTCGTCCTTTGAAATGCCTTCTAGGTTTCATCCGATGAATGCCTTAGCTGATGAAGAATCGAAGACCATCTTTCTATCCTCCATAACTCCTTGTGTTCTGCCGATCAGATTTTCAATGGACCGATCTCAACATCCATCATACGAGTTCTACCATCCTTCGGTTAGCGCTCGTCAGTTGGGCTTCGGCCAACTCCCCATCGGCTTGTTCTTCATCGGCAAGCTCCGAGCCCGTGGAGAGGTGAAAAGCGGCTTAGAGTACGACCGACTTAGTTCGATGACATCAAACTTGTCCTTAGGGACTATCTCCACCTTTGAGCCCTTAATATCCAGTAACAAAATCTTCGCTCGATGGTGGTCAGAATGGGGAAGGCACTTATATAGTCTATCGGCTGAACATTTTGCCTTCGCCTCAATCCTGACTACGTGGAATCCAATGAAGAGGTAATCCTTCTCCTTTCACTATCATTTCTTCATTGTATTGAATTTTAACTGTGTCTTGATTCCAGCGATTCCACATGCTAGCGACAAAGATGCACCTTCGACCAGCGCAAGTGGTCAGCCGATTATCTATCAACCTCCATCGGCAAGATCCCTCCTTGGGCAAAGCGGTCCACCTTCATCGGCTCTCCTCCGAGTGTCGCAAGTATTAGGGCCAAAGCGCAAGAAACTGGCTACTCGGACGGTTTCTCAGAATTGGAAACCCGACGCCGATGTTGTCATCATTGCATCGGCTTTGCGAAGCCCTTCCCCTGCGGCAATTCTAACTCCTTTCGCATCTCTGTTGATATGTTGTCAGCATCAATTCTTTGTTGCCTTTGTTTTATCCTGACACCTCCGCTTTGCAGCCTGAACCATCGGCTCCTGAGGTCCAAACACCGAACCCTATTACTGGGGTTGAGCCGATGGTATCCTCCGAAGTTTTGGTATCCACTCAAACTGCCCCTCATCAAGCTGACACCTGTACAAGAACTGCTCCCACTGTCTCTCAGGTACGTCCATCATACATGTCATTTTTCTTGACTTATGATCTCCATATTTGCTAATGTAGTTATGTAGTCATTAGCCGATCTGTTCTACTTTGCCATCGGCAAATACCTAGAAGCAAAGGAAGACTCAGCCACCAACACAGCGATCGAACCATTTTTGCCAGCCGATGCACGTGAGCAGTTGTCAAATATTATACATCGGCTGGAGGTTTCGATTGACTTGCTGGTGGAAGATTGCGGGTCGATCCAGGGAAGACTTCCAAAAATTCAACACCTCCTGCCTGCGGAATTGTCGGACGCACTCACGCCTGCTGCTTACCTAGAATTCAAAAGGACCCAGCTGACTGCATCAAGACAACGCATAGCCGATCGCGCTGAGCAAAGCCACCTGGCTCACAACGATCGGCTCACTGCGCTTGATGAAAAGAAGAAACTTGATGAAATGTCAGCTGACTTCCAACACGTCAACACTAAGCTTGGCCTCTTGAAAGAAACGAGAAGCTGATTTGATGGCAGAACTTGACAAGGTTCGTGAAGACATCAACTCTACCGAGGCCCATGTCATTGGCCTACCAAAATCGATCCAAAACCAAGAGGCTAAGGTAGCAGACAAAGTGCGGCTAGCAGTTTGCCGGCACAAGAACTTGAAAACTATCCCCAGATCAGACGAGGATGACATCCGCGCTATCAATGATATAGATCAAATCCGTCTGTGCGCGATTGAGGCCATTAAGAAATTCTTGTAAAACTTTAGCCTCGGAAAAATCCTGATGTCATTCTGAACATTAACTTTTGCAGTAAACTTCAATCAGCTTGATCAACAAAAGTTGTATATATATATATTTTCTGATGACGTCTTAAACGATATCGGCCATCTATAACCGATATAATCATATCGGCTTCCGTACATTACGAATCGGCTACGCCTCAGCCAATTTAAATACTATCGCTAGCTGATACCAATTCTGAGAACTTGTCCGTCTTGAAAAGGGAGAAATCGGCTATGCTCAGCCAATTTAGATGTCTTCCTGATCGGGTGACCGTTCTCTAGACTTATCATCCCAAGACCCAATCGGTAACTTCCGATGTGTCAGTATCTCCTCTTTTCTTGATAATCGTCTCTTGTAAGCCGATACCACATGCATCAGATGTGTTAAACCATTGAACTCCTGGGCAGAAAATTTGCACCTGATGCGAGTTGATAACCCCAGGAAGCCAAATCAGCTAATTGTTCATCGCTCAGAACAAGACTATAACATCGGCTTCTGATGTCCAGAAAATATTGGATGTATTCCAGAACTGACTCATTAGGCCTCTATTTAACCGATGTCAAATCTGACAGTCTCGTTTCTTGAATCCCAGTACAGAAATGTCCATGGAACCGTTGTTCCAGGTCGGCCCATCCTTCAATCGAGTTCAATGGTAACGAAGAAAACCATACGAAGGCCGATCCAGAGAGGGATAAAGGAAAGAAACGGATTCTGAGAGCTTCCTCAGCCGATGCTTCTCTACACTGTGTTAAGAATCGGCTGATGTGTTCCAATGTAGATATGTTGTCTTGTCCTAAGAATATTGAGAAATCTGGTATCGTGTATCGGCGAGGTAGTGGAACTATGTTAAACCATTTTAGATATGGGTACCGATACATTACTGTTTGATCTTTGGGTTTGATACCAAATTGCTCTTCCACTATATCCACAATTCTGGTTAACCAATTCTTCTCTCTTAAAGTATCTTTCTGATCATGTGGAGGTGGATATGATACCCGATTCTGCTTATGATATTCTCCATAATGATTTCTCTGAAAAAATTCTGGAGGTTTCTTCTGCTGTTGCCCCCTGAGTCGATCTTTTATTAGTGGATACGCATTTGCCGATTGGTCCTTGTTTTCCTCCATCTCTATCGGCAAAGGCACATGATCCTGATCAGTCTCTTGAGCTGATGACTCTTGTATCACCTTCTCGATCAGATCCTGTAGTGTATCCATCCATACTCCTGATGGATTACTGAATGCTTGATAAAATGATTTGTTGAACATCTCTTGCAACGGCTTGGAAGAATTCATAGGTGCTGAATGGCCTGATTCCTTCATCAAAACACATTTTGGTAATTGTGTTTTTTGAATTGGCCCTTGTTTAGTCATACTAAAGGATTTCAAACAGAGCTTCTGAAAGTTGTCCATATTTTGCTCTATATGCCACCTCTGGTCTTCATTCAAATCCTCCATGGTAACTGAAATTGTTATACCCTCATCGGCTTCATCTTCAGATAAATATGTCCTGGAATCCACCTTTTCTTTAGACATATAGACAACAAGATGCCCCTAGGTTGATGAGAAAAATCTGACTTCTAATCGGGCACTTGTAGAGTCCCGCTGGTTGATGAATGGAATTATATCACTAGCCGATGAACGGTCTTCAGGTTTCTCCAGCTGATGAATCTAGTCCAATCGGCTAATGAATGAAGATTTCTACCCGATCGGTTGATGAATAAAGTATAGTTCTTATCGGCCAATAAATGAAACCTTCGGTCCCACCGGACGTCCCAAGAAGCGTGCTCGCCGCCAAAAAATCCCGCGACCGGGGAGGGATGACGGCTCGGTCACGGGCGTGCTAGTCAATTTGAAGCTGCAATTGACAAGGAAATGAGACGAGCGAATCTGATATAGGCGCTCGCTATCGGCTGGCTGCTGATAGGATCGGGATGCTCCTCGATCGGCTGGGGAGCCGATGTAGACAGATGTCGATGAGGGGTCGACCGTCGAGCTGATGAAGGAACTAGGGTGTGCTCAGAGGATATCAAGGAGCACGGGATCCCTCCGGATAGGCGAATAGTGATTCATCGGCTGGAAAAACCGATGAGTGCACATGCGGCCTAGGCAAGGATTAGCATAAGAAGGCATGGGCTGTAAAGCCGACTCCGCTCCGGATATGATAGCACGAGACCCGTCGCCCGCCATGGCAGCGCCATCAACGTCGAACCTCAAAGATCGGACCTAACCAAGACAGTACGAGGCCGGGGCCAGCGGCGATGATACGGAGGACGCCGGATCGGCTATGCTGTAGCAAGGATAGGCATAAACCCATCGGCTAGCTGAGCTGATGAGGGGATGCCTCTCTGAAGGCGGGTGCGTATCGGCTGGGAGACCGATACGTTTAGCGTTACGCATCGTGGGACACCTCTAATGGCTGATGCGTATCGGCCGAGTGGCCGATGCGTTAGGCATGAAGCACAGATCATGGATAACTCATCGGCTAGCACTCCAATGATACGCCATATAGAAGACTATAGGCCTGAAGCTCGATCTATCGTCGGTAGCTCCGTAGGTCGGACCTAACCGATGCAGCACGAAACTGACGATGGTAGAGGGAGCTTAACGGGCCGATAGGTCCAGCATGGACGTCTTGCAATACATCCGATCGGACTAAGAGGTCGGACCTAACCGATGCAGCCTCAGACAGAGCAGGACATATCGGGATGGTGGCGGGACTTACCCCTTCACCGGAGATCGGACTTAACCGATGCAGCCCCGCGTCGAGAGCCAAAACCTACCGGTAAACACCTAGGTGAATTAGGGTGGCGATGCGCCGAATTTGTATATGATCGAGAGATATCTTACATGTTTCCAGGGGGTCTATATTTATACCCTAGATTTACAGACAGAGTCCAACGCATCTACGACCATTGGACATTATTTCCTAGTAAGAACAAAGGAAAATATTCCTAGAGAAGTTAACTAACCAGCTAAACCTCCCTAATTGAGTAAGGTTACAATTTACAAAAATAAGCACCCTGCCGTGGAGTCCACGGCTCTTCCGCAAACCCGGTTTCATCTGAATAATCTTCCAATTTGTAACCGAGTCTTCCTTTGCTACAACCTGATCGGCTTCTCCACTATAGCTATCAGACCTTCTTTTAGTCAAGCCGATCCTTTTCCTTCCTTCCCTCGGGCTTTTCGGACCTGATCCCGATTGGACAATCTCCTGTTTTCAAGCCGATCCAATCTTCTACTAATCTGATCAGCTTTTCTACAGTTATCCATCGGCTTTATCTCAGTATTTCCATCGGCTGATGACTGCATTAAACCCTCCATCGGACCTCTCAGCCAATCGGTTTTAGCACCATCGGATCTCTCATCCGATCGGCTTCAGGACCATCGGATCATCCAGATTTTGGCGTTAACAAGATGAGTGAATGCTAGGAATGTCTTCATTGGCCTCCCCCTCTTGAGAAGGAGTCATCCTCGACTCAGGCTCAGCAGGAAATGGAAGCAAGTCTTTGACATTGAATGTGGTACTCACATTGGAATATTTAGGTGGCAGCTCGAGTTTGTAAGCATTATCATTTATCTGTTGGAGAACCTTGAACGGACCATCACCCCTAGGAGATAACTTACTCTTACGCTGTTGGGGAATGCGATCCTTGTGTAGATGCAACTATACAAGATCTCCTGGCTGGAATGTAACCTTCTTGTTACCTTTGTTCGCTTGGTTTGCATATTATGCTGATTTCTTCTCAATATTCTTTCTTGTCTCCGCATGTAACCGCTTGATAAAGTCTGATCTTTTCGTAGCATCCAAGTTAACTTGTTCCTATAATGGTAAAGGCAAAAGATCCATGGGAGTATGCGGTTTAAACCCATAAATAATTTCAAATGGACAAGAGTTTGTTGTAGAATGGACTGCCCTGTTATAAGCAAATTCAACATGTGGAAGGCAGTCTTCCTAGAGCTTCAAATTCTTTTTCAACATAGCACGCAACATGGTTGACAAGGTACGGTTGACAACTTCTGTTTGCCCATCCTTTTGTGGATGACGAGTGGTTGAAAATAACAACTTTGTGCCAAGCTTAGCCCACAATGTCTTCCAAAAGTAGCTGAGAAATTTTGTATCACGGCTAAAACAATAGTCTTTGGAACTCCATGTAAACGAACGATCTCCCTGAAAAACAAATCAACAACGTGTGAAGCATCATCGCTCTTATGACATGGGATAAAATATGCCATTTTAGAAAAGCGATCTACAACAACAAAAATAGAATCCCTCCCCCTCTGAGACCGAGGTAACCCCAGAACAAAGTCCATAGATATATCTTCCCAAGGTACATGTGGAATAGGTAATGGAGTACATAAACCATGGGGATTGAGGTGGGACTTAGCTTTCAAGCAAACGATGCAGCACCCAACGTGCCGCTGGACATCACGTTGCATATGTGGCAAAAAGAAATGATCAGAGAGCATGTCCAATGTCTTTTTGACACCAAAATGACCAGCTAGTCCACCTGCATGTGCTTCCTCCAAAATAACTTGACGAATCAAACAAGCTGGAATGCATATTTTGTTAGTTCGAAACAAGAAGCCATCATGCGCATAATATTTATCCCAACCTTTTCCATCAATGCAACGAGAGAAAGGTTTGTTAAAATCAGCATCAACAGCATAAAGTGTTTTAATGGATTCCAACCCAAGCACTTTTGTATCTAGTTGTGTAATCAATGCACATCTTCTAGACAAGGCATCGGCAACAATGTTATCTTTACCACACTTATGTTTGACAACATAGGGAAACGTTTCAATGAACTCAATCCATTTAGCATGTCGACGGTTCAGCTTACCTTGTCTTTTAAGATATTTCAAAGCTTCATGATCAGAATGGATTACAAATTCTTTAGGTAACAAGTAACGTTGCCAAACTTCCAAAATGTGAACTAAGGCATAAAGCTCTTTGTCATAAACCAAGTAATTCAGATGTGGACCATTTAGCTTTTCAGAAAAGTAGGCAACAGGTTTACCTTCTTGCAGCAGTACACCTCCTATTCCAATACCACTTGCATCACATTCGATCTCAAATGTCTTACCAAAATCAGGAAGTTGTAGCAGTGGTGCTTCACAAAGCTTTGTTTTCAGTGTGTGAAATGCTTGGTCTTCGTCATGCCCCCACTTGAATGGAACATCCTTCTTTGTGAGATTGTTAAGGGGTGCAGCGAGGGTGCTGAAATCTTTGACAAAACGCCTATAGAAACTTGCAAGACCATGAAAGCTTCGAACTTGGCTCATATTTACCGGTGTAGGCCAATCCTTTATTGCTTTAACCTTCTCTTCATCAACCTGAATACCATCTGTGGAACAACAAAGCCAAGGAAAACAACACGGTCTGTGCAAAAGGTGCACTTAGCAATGTTGCCATACAATTTCTCTTCCCTCAAAACAGCAAGTTCTTGATGGATATGATCAAGATGCTCATCAAATGATTTGCTATAGATCAGAATATCATCAAAATAAACAACTACAAACTTACCAATGAAAGCTCATAAAACATGATTCATTAAGTGCATAAAAGTTGAAGGAGCATTTGTCAAGCCAAATGGCATTACAAGCCATTCAAAGAGACCAATTTTAGTTTTAAACATTGTTTTCCATTCATCACCAAGTTTGATGCGGATTTGATGATAGCCACTACGCAAATCAATCTTGGTGAAAATGATGGAACCACTCAATTTATCTAACATGTCATCAAGTCGTGGAATGGGATGGCGATATTGAACAGTTATAGCATTGATAGCACGACAATCAACACACATGCGCCAAGAGCCATCTTTCTTTGGAACTAAAAGAACGGGAATGGCACATGGTGATAAGGATTCACGAACATACCCTTTGTCCAAAAGCTCTTTTACCTGTCACTGAATTTCCTTTGTCTTTGCGGAATTGGTGCGATAGGCTGGACGATTTGGAAGAGAAGCACCTGATACCAAATCAATTTGATGCTCAATTCCACGGAGTGGAGGAAGTCCAGCTGGTATCTCATCGGGAAAAACATCTTCGAAGTCCTGTAAGAGATCAAGAACAACACTAGGCAGTGATGAAGGTAAATCGTTAGTTGAAAGTAGGACCTCCTTGTGCAAGAGCACAAAGAATGGGGCTGTGGTGTTTCTCACTTCTCTCATATCACTCTTGCTCACAAAGAGACACTCAGTGTGGTGTGGCTATTTAGGATTGGCATGAGGCTTTAGGATTCTCTCCCTTACTTGTGTTGGGGATCTCACTCAATTTTCTTTTGTCAGATTCCTCTCTTTTCTTGCGAGCCATATCTAAAGCATGTATCTCCTCTAGAGATAATGGAACAAGAACCACCTTCTTGTCATTGTGAATGAAAGTTTGTTTGTTAGACCGTCCAAAATGCACCGAGTCCACATCAAATTGCCAGTGCTGACCAAGCAACAAATGGCATGCTTGCATGGGGACAATATCACAATCCACCTCTCCATGATAATCACCAATGGAAAATGACAAACGAATCATGGCTGAAACCTTAACTGTCCCATAATTATTCAACCATTGCATATGGTATGGATGTGGATGGCAACGTGGCTGCAAACCAAGCTTCTCAACAAGCAAAGCACTAACAATATTATTGCAGCTCCCACCATCTATGATGAATAGCACACTTGTCCTTTCACTTTGCATCTAGATTGAAACAAATTATGGCATTGTCCTTGTTCAACAGCAACAAATTGAGTGGAAAGAACTCGCCTCACCACCAAAGAAGGAGATGGTGTGTTCATTATAGGAGTCAAATCAGGAAAATCAGCAAGCAACTCATCAAAATCATCACTAGTAAACTTGTCGGAAGATGGAGAAACAACATCTTGTAATATGTCATTGTGAGCAAAAGTTGGAATAGGTTGAATGGCTAAACAATTTAGACCTAGCTCAAATGTACCATCCTCTGCTGAATACTCACAAGTGTCAAGATTAAGATCTGCAAATACATTGTTAAACTCGTCCTCCTCTTCACTTTGTGAATCATAAGAACCATCAGCAAGTGCAATAATAGTACGACGATTGGGACATTCAGCTTGTTTATGCCCATGACCACCACACTTAAAACACTCAATCTTGCTTGTCTTGCGTTGGGTGGCTGCAGTAGAAGAAGTGGGCTGACTTGAACTCACAGCTTTACCTTTCACATCCAATTGTTTGGAAGAAGTTGGAATAGATCTATTTGCTCCACGAGATGAGGATTTGGGCATTGCAGCTCCTTGCTGTTGGAATTGAGGCGTGACATCCCCTTGCTGTTGGGAATGACGCAATGAAGCATTGTATTTGTAAGACGTAGCAATTTGCCTTTCAGCCCTCTTTTCAAAATGAACCAACTCGGTGAGACATGTGTAGTTTGTCATATCCACTTTATCAGCAATGGGTTTATTGGGGCCAACCAGAAACCGAGCCATTGTGGATTCCTTATCTTCAGTTATCCTTGTATGAAGTAAACACATTTCTAATTCTTGAAAATATTCATCAACAGTACGAGTACCTTGCACAAGACGTTTTAGCTTCAAATGTAGATCACGAGAGTAATAGGCAGGAACAAAACAACATCGCATTTCCCTCTTCATGTCTTCCCAAGTTATACGAACATGCCCAACTCTCTGATATTCAGTACGGACCTGATTCTACCAAGTTATGGCATAGCCTTTAAACTCAATGGCTGCAAGCTTTGCCTTCTTTTCAGCAGGGTATTCATACAAATCAAATATTTGTTCCACCTTGGTCTCCCATTCAAAAGAAGCATCAGCATTCTCCTATCCACTGAAAGGGGGAATAGACACTTTCACGTTTCTTAAACCATCATCATTACGACGACGATGGCAGTCACGATAACCATGATGACCACCATGTCGATGATCATCCATGTCGGACAACATATCATCATCACCATCATAATCTCCTCCACCTTCAATAGGAATGCGCTGAGCATGACCAAAATTAGCAAAACCAATACCACTTCAGCCACGTCCACGGCCAGCAGGACAACACGGTGGATCATCATCCTTCTCAATGTCATCATCCTCATTTGGTGGCGGATCTCCATGTGGCATGTTCAATTGGAGAGTTTGGAGCTGTTGCATCAGATTATCCATTTGTGTATGCAGCTCCTGGAATTCCTCTGCCAAAACAACGGCACCATCTCCGATTGCTGCCATATTAGTACAAACAACAATATAGGATAGAATAATATGTGGAATCACTCCCTCACCACTTACAAAACAAGTTCTTTCTCTCCCTGAAAAGAGCAAGAACAGGGACTGCAATCTGTAGGGAAGAGTGATTGTAACAGCGATGACGGTGCAACAACTAATGGCGCTTTAAGTGGAGCTTGGTGGGGTTAATATGTAAGTGGAGCACTGAAATGCAGTGATGCAAAACTGAATAATAATCCGAAAACACAAGTCTAAGATGCTGAATATAAAGAAAGATGCAAAGAAAGAAAGAAGATGGGAGAAAGGAGAGAATTGAAACAATCGATATGCTGCTCAACCCCTTTTGGCGTGCTGATCACAACTCTTCTTTTTTTTATAACAGAAACACGCTGGTTTCAGACCTGCATGCGACTCTCATATATCTTTCTTCTTTTTTGTTGTGTTCTCTTTATGTTGATCAATTCAGCACAACTAGAACTAGGGACGGCTCATCAAAGAACAACAATATAGAGATGAAGCGTGTGCAGCACACAAAAGGTGGGACGGTGCAGCACACAAAGGGTGGGATGGGTGGGTGTTTGTTTTTGTTTTATGTATGCAGCACAAAGGCCGATCAGATCAAGGATGAAAGATAGAACAATATGGATAAAGAAAAAAAAATTTCAGCAACTACACAAGTTCTCAAAAGATTAAAACTCGATAATACAAAAACTACATATGAATTGCTATAGGTTTTCTTTTCGGCTATGATTGGATAGTAGGTATATAAACTCTATCCTACCGAAAACAAGAATAATCCTACTGAGGAAACGCAGGCGTTTCGGCTGACCGACGAACACATCTTATCCCCTTTTCCTTATCAATTGTAGGGTCAAATTGACTGGTATGCTCGCGACACCTACACTAGAGCTAAGCAGACGTCCCAGGCCTTCACGTGACCAAGCCACCGTCCTTCCCCGGTCGCGGGATTTTTGGCGGTGAGCAGCTTGAGTCGAGGACAACTCCAATGCAAGAAGGGGAGGATGATGAGGACATCAACACTATCAATACATCCACTCATGGTCCAATTACTCATGCTCGTGCATGTCAACTCATCTATCAAGTGATATGCACATGTCTATGCAGCACGTGTAGCAAGTTGTTGTGGCCCGATCTTCTCATAGGATCTGTGAACTTGATAAATTGTCGCTGCGTGACCTGGTGAAGAGGCAATGCACCGCGAGGCTGTCCACGCGATGAACTACCGAGACAATCACCATTCCACGTACTGACGAACAGCCCACACAATCACGCCATATAGACGTGAAGGTACAAACTGGGTGAACCGCAGTTCGGCGTTCTACAACTCCCTCAGGAATCGAAAGAACAAGTTTGCAAGCCTCTCAAGACTCACGCTGGAACAAGAATTCCAAGAGTTGGTATTTCTGAAATTGCAATCACGAGTGTCTGTTCACGTCAGGATATATGGCACTAGTGGAGTTTTAGTTTGGTGGAAAATAATTGGGAACATGTAGTCAGAACTTGCAGCACTACTTTTATTAATAACCAAGCCTAGTAGGACGCCTGGCTGGTTGGAATTCTCTGCATGCATGCTGGAGCGTGTGTGGACAGCAACCCAGTTGCTGGTTGCATGCATTCCTAACTCCCGAATTATTTGCTTGCACTTCAATGGCTGATATTCATGGTAGCTGAATGGCCTTTCCACTCTCATGCACGTCCAGGTTCCTTGCATATATTTGGCTTGCAGAATCCATCATCATCCCATGCTTGTTCGTGCACTCCATCATTCCTAAGAAAATTGAAACAAGTACTCAAAAGCATAGGTTTATTCAATGTAATCTGATTATTAAGCATAAGGTTAGCATTCACCTGAGAATGAATTTCCTTCTCCAATTGTTTAGCTCTACTCCTTGTAATTGGACCAGCTATATCAAGTGTAGCTTCATTTGGAGATGAGTGAATGCTAGGAATGTCTTCATTATCAGGTGAGTTTATTCTTGAGTTTATGTTCCTCTTCTTTAGACCCTAGAGACGTGTGCACTCCTGTTTTACTCAGGAACGATAGGGAGGATTCAACGGAAAGAGGATTAGCGCGTGGTGGATTTGGACTGTAGGATAGTGCCAAATTCTGAGGGCCGCCACAACTTCATGTGAACTTCGATTTGGGCATGCAAGTACTTAATGAAAGGTTATCAAGTCTACTTTCAAGTGGATCTGGCCCCATGTCAATATCTATTCTGGAGTGGCCGCAATTGTCATTTTTCTACCGAGTATTTTTCTGTCCACGGTGCTGCGTCACCTCTTTTGGGTCCAATGGGTCATGTATCAAGTTGGGCATATTAGAAGCACGTCCTAGGGTTGAGCACGACCCCAGCACCCCTGCCCTGTGGTCATCTTCCTCTCTTCTTAAACCTTCAGCCACCGCCAAGAAGAGGTGGGTTTTGTTGATTAGAGTGCACGTGTCAGCTAGACCGCCCGTCTGTTTGTCTCAGGAACCCCACCATATAGTGAATTCAGAGTGAATTTTTCATCTCAATATCTAGCAATTTCAGTGCTTACTTTACTTGTTCTTGCTTGTTCTTCGATTGCTTACTGGACGAGTGTCCTAGTGGCCGAGTTGTCGCGCACCGCAAGTTCGCGTCGACCATCGGAGATGGTGTATCGGTTGCTAAGGCGCATCGTCCTTGGAAGGTTGTAGTTGGGTCGTGAACCCTCCATCCCCCAATCGAGTTATCCTCCACCTCTCATCGAAAGATCGGGACTAAACCCTAGCGGGTTCTCATCAGCTAAGCATAGCGTATTGGTAGTCAGGCCAAGGGTTGAACTGCCAAAGACAAACTGCTCCAACCATATATTTAGGAATGCAACATGCTCCTAGTCATCTACTCGTCCGAAAGCTTTACTATGCAGAGATATATATTTAGTCCACCCTCCAATGTTTTTGTTGTTTAGCCAATGAGTGGATTTGAATCACAGGATGCACGGATTTATGTAATGTGTGGTGTTGAGGCAAGTCAACTTAATGACATCCATCAAGGTAGGAGTCATCGGCCTGTGTCCAAACATGAATGTGTTGAGGGCATCTGACAAAAAGTAGGATGCCAATGCAAGCACATGCTCATTCTTTTTCATAATGGCTAGGGAAAGGTTGATACAATGGCCTATTTCTAAGTCTTCTTAGATTGATTTTTTAGGAGCCGATACCTTGAGGTACCAATTCGTCCATCCTAGGACTCTACTAGGCTAAGATCAAATGTTGTTGGTCTAATCATTGATAGTCATTAGCGAGATTTTTTAGTGGATCCATTTTGTTTTTGAATTGATGAAATTTGTTGGATCCTCACTACCTATAGGGCCTAAATAGAAGAAACCCGGATGATCGGGAACTAGAATTGCGATCTAACCTTTGGGATTCTACAGTAAACAAGAATCCGATGAAGATCATATGAAAAGGCAGGATAGACCAAATCTATCTAGAATGTAGAGCAGAGGAACATATGAAAGATTGCCTCAGGAACTACATGTGTTGATGCCATTGTAGGATGAAGGAGGAGAATATCAGTGGTTGGTAGAGCAATCTGCTGAGGTTCGCCTTCGATCGTTAGAGTTCGTCAAGGTTTTAGGGGCTCTAGTGATGAGGAGGTGTGAAGAAAAAGTATTAAAGGGAAGAATGCTTTATAGAGGTAGGATGACCTAGCGAGAATCTAGGTCGATTAGGTGATGTTTGCGGGCTATAATGGGTCACTTGGTTTGTAGAGAATTCCGATGGCTCAAAATTTTAAAGTCCATTAACAAACTACAAAATTGGGGGGTTATGTGTTCACACTAGACTTTGGTTAGCCTGTAGATGGGATCAATCGATGAAGGAATGACTGATCGACTCTCGCAAGAGGAAATCGATTGATACAATGAGAGAGCTGATCGGATAGGTTGAGGACGGATTTGGTCTACTAGAAAACAAAAGGTTATCTAGATGGGACTGAATCTGAGGATGAGTCATGAGAATCATGGCGATGTGCTTTATCTATTAGAATACATTATGTAAGCTAGGCAAATTTAGGTTGCTTTACAACTTTTTATAGAATTAGTTTCCTTATATATGTTTAGGAAATATTGTCCAAGTGTTTGTCTATAACCACATTGGACCCTTGTAAATCGGGGGTATAAATATGGATGGACCCCCTAGAACTTATTGATATATCATCAATAGATTATACAATACAATATTAGTGTATTGCCACCCTAGCTCATCTAGGTTTTACTTTGGCAGGTTCTGGCTCTCGATGAGGGGCTACATCAGTTTAGTTCAATCTCCGAAGGGATAAGTCCCACCATTATCATGGTTCATTTTGCTCTGTCTAAGATTGTATTGGTTAGGTTTGACTATTTAGCCTGATCAGGCATACCACATCATGTTCGTGCGAGGATTGTCAGTACAATGGACTCCTTTTGTCATCCTTGGTATCATGCTGCATAGGTTCAACCTACAAGATCGGTGGTGGTGGATCGAGCTGTTGGCCCGATAGGTTCTCGTGCGGCATTTTGTTGGAGTAAGTAGCCAATGAGTTAACCTTATTGCTTGTCTCATATATGATTTATATATCGCTCAATGATTAATAAGCTAGCGATCAATCCAATGATGTCATATTCGGTCTGATACTCTCTCGGTTAGGTCTGATCTCTTAGGCTCGTGTCTGATGGGGCTAGCATCGAGACCCAGAGAGTTTCATTCCCCAATGATCCGGGTTTCTTCTAGCATCGGGACCCAGAGAGTTTTGTTCCCCATCGCAATTCTAGTTGCCGATCATCTAGGTTTCTTCTATTTAGGCCCTATGGGTAGTGAGGTTAGATATAGGCCTACGTCAGATGTTTGGCCAGCAAGTAGTCGATGACCTCACATTTTCCTCTCTCATCGTTATGTTCAATTTAGCCTATGTTGTCTCTATACTATTAGTCCTGGTCTCATACTGTCTCAGTTCAATCTGATCTATCAAGGCTAGTTCTAATGGTGTCATTACGGTCATCGTCGGTCCTCATGGCTTCATAGGGGATCAGGCCTCACTTTGCGCTTTCATCACATTCATTCTATAAAGCATCATCGGCTCTTTGGCCGATAAGCCTTCCATTTTATTCCATGCGTCCATCGCCTATGTCTTCATCAGCTTTTCAGCTGATGCTTGAGCACTACCTTTCCTATCAGCACCCAGCCGATAGGGTGAGTTGTATCAGCCCATCGGCAATGGATAATTTGAAAGGCCTGATGAGTCAGTCCTAGAATACATAATTCTAATGACAATGGATGATTTGACCAAGGATCAGAGGCTACAGATAGAGCAGATATGGCTAATTTTTAGAAGCTCTATCTGGAGTCTTTCAGTCTGATCAGGCAATGGCTGATTTGGAAGTCCAAAATGCCAAAACCCATTTTAGTGGGAGAATCAAGCCATTCACTGCCCGTGAGTCCAAAGCCATTGCAAGAGATGGTCAATGAAGCCATTCACTATGCACTCATCAATCAAGAGTTTTAGTGAACACTTTACACAATCTAATCAAGAAGACAATGGACAAATCAATTATTCAGGAACCTGATCAAGGTCCAATGTATTTGTTGATGAAGACGGAGCAACCACAGGTTACTCATGTTGGCAGGAGACATATATCATCAAATCTATTTCCACCAGCAAAGATCGGATTGGGGGCAATGTGATGATATGCTGCAAGGGTATCATCAGATGGCTTACTATGGAGGATATCAGCAAGACTCCCATGTGGCAATCCCAATACAAATAATCATCTAGGAGATCATCCTAGATAGTATCGAGCACCAACTCCGCGCCTCCACAATACCAAAGAGAGAACACAAGAGAGGATGATTGGTCTGTCAGGGTTACAAAGGCTGTCAGAGTGCATTTCGGTATCAAGCCTAAGGAGCAAGCTTTTATGTATCGGCACACTTACCCAAAATGGTTCGATAAAGTTCTACTACCACACCAATATAGGGTACCGGACTTCTCAAAATTATAGTGGCAGTATAGCATATCTACAGTGCAACACATCAATCGATTCATAGCCCAATGCATGGAGGCATTGGCTCAGGAAGCCTTGAGAGTCTGTTTCTTTCAGTTATCCCTCTCTAGATCGGCCTTCACATGCTTCATTACCTCTCAACTCAATTAGAGGATGGGCCGATCTAGAGAAGCAATTCAACAAGTATTTCATGAGATGAGACTGACAAATTTAACACCGGTTAGACAAAGGATTGATGAGTCAGTCTAGGAATACATCTAAAGTTTCTAAGATATCAGAAGCTGATGTTATAGTCTTATCTTAAGCGATGAACAACTAGTTAAGTTGGTCTTCCAAGCGTTGCTGGCTTCGATTAGGGAATGCTTTTCATCTCAAGAGTTCAAGAGCTTGGCACATATTCTATAGAAGGTATCAGCTCATAAGAGTCGATTCATTGAAGTCAAGAAAGAGAGATTTCATCAGAAGGCTGCTTAGCTACAAGTTTATGGATTAGACTTAGATAATGAGAAATCCAATGTAGAAGTTGGTTTGGCAGAGTGGACCAGGAATAGGAAATCTATATCATGTCCCTAGGTGAAGAGTATTAGCAAGGAGGAAAGATATAATTTTGATATCAATAAAGCCAATAAGATTTTCGATCTATTACTCCAAGAGAAGCATATTTAGCTTCTGCCAAACCATGTACTGTCAATCAAGGAACTAAAAAAATAAGAAATACTGCCAGTGGCATAATTTAATCTCTCATCATACTAATGAGTGAGTTTTTTGGCTACAATTGCAATCAACTGTTGAACAAGGGAAAATTAAATTTGAAGATAAAAAACCCATGAAGATTGATAGGCACCCTTTTCCTGTGAGCATGGTGTTTGCGGAGGGTTTTCAAGTGATCGGGCCGATGAAGGGAGACGTTGGGCAAAATCAATGGTTACCTCATCGGACTTGGTCAAAAAATATTCCAGAACTCAAGGCAAAGAACGACAGGCCATGGCTCACAAGGAGAAGTATAATCTGCATTGGGGTAGTTCGTTCTTTATGTATTCCTAGGATCAAGACATTAGGTTGCGATTGATTGAAGATTGTACTGAGTGCAATAAGCTAAGATTGCAGCACGTTGAGCAGAAGAGGATTTCATTTGATTGGTCACCTATTAAACAGACATTAGTAAATAGCCAATTAGGGCTGATTACTGAAAACCACAGTCAAAAGGTAGCCGTCGATAGGTAGAGGCATGAAGAACAATACAATTTCAATTCCCAGTGGTGTCTGTTTGGAATCATCACAAAGAATCAGAAGTGGAGGGCACAATGTGGCACAGGGAGTAGCACAAGAAGCAACAATGGGACCATGAGGAAGCCAATCGAAGTCAAAGGACTAGACGCTTCTAGCGCGTCAAGCATAAAGACGATGATGTTGACACATCGGCTCCGACCAACATAGTGTTCTTCTTGCCTCTGGAGTATAAAGCATTTGCATCTGATGAAGAACATCACAAAGAGGTCTTTGCCTAATTGATGTTGTAGCCTAATCAAGCCATATTTGATAAGATTGAAGAGTCTAAGCATCGGCACCTGAAGCCATTATACATCAAAGGGTATGTGGATGGGAAGCCGATGACAAAGATGCTACTTGGTGGAGGCATAGCTATCAACCTTATGCCGTATGCTACATATGCAAGCTCGGGAAGACTACCGAAGATCTGATCAAAACAAATATGGTGTTAAAAAACTTTGGTGGGAATCCATTAGAGACGAAGGGCATGCTGAATATAGAACTAACAGTTGGAAGCAAGACATCGCCCACCATGTTTTTTGTTGTCGATGGCAAGGGATCATATAGTTTACTTCTCGGTAGGGAATGGATTCACACCAACTTTTGTATTCCTTCCACAATGCATTAGAGCCTCATACAGTGGCGAGAAGATCAAGTTGAGGTGATTCCAACCAATCAGTCGACCAGTATTGTAGTAACTAATCTGCCAATCCGGGAAGCTGTGGGGGTTGATTACCTATATGGGAAGATATGGGATGAAGATTTCCTTGATGTAACCAGAAAATGAATAAAGCCGATCTAGAAAGTTGGCTCAGAACTATTGCTCTAATGGGCACCATTGAAGATTTTAAAGGAAAATTAGGGTAGGAATTTACACCGGCTAATAAGTTAGAAGAAGTTGATATAGGACTAGAAGATAGGCCAAGGCCAATATACATTAGTAAAAATTTATGTACCCAGTTCTAGGAAAAGTTAATAAATTTGTTGAAGGAATTTTAGGAATGTTTTTGCATAGGATTACCATGAGGTGCTAGGTTTTAGCTGATCCATTGTGGAACATTGACTACCTATCAAACCAGGATATCAATAGTTCAAGCAGCCTGAGAGAATATTCAAAGCAGAGTTACGTGACGCAATCAAGGCAGAGATCATGAGGTTGTATGATGTGACCATGTCGATATGCTGAGTAAATATCCAACATCATCCTGGTAGAGAAGAAGAATGGAAAGCTGAGGATATGCATTAACATCTAGGATTTCAACAAGACTACCCCTAAAGATGAGTAACCGATGACGATGGTAGATTTGTTAATTGATGTAGCATCGAGTCACAATATCAGCAGCTTTATGGATGATAATGAAGGTTACAATTAGATTTTCATGGCAGAGGAAGCTATCCATAAACTGCATTCAGATGTCATGGAGCTGTTAACTTGTACGAGTGAGTAGTCATGACCTTCAAAGTAAAAGGTGCTAGTGCGACTTATCAAAGGGCCATGAATTATATATTTTATGATCTCATCAGCCTACTGGTGGAGATATATATTGATGATATAGTGGTCAAATCCAAGAGTGTTGAAGACAATATAGCCGACCTACGAAAAGTACTGGAGAGGGTGAAGAAATATGGACTTAGGTTAACTGGTAATAAATGTGTTTTCGGTGTATCGGCTAGGCAATTCTTGGGCTTTATGGTGCATGAGAGAGGAATTGAAGTTAGTCAAGAAAGTATCAGGGCTATCGAGAGCACTAAGCCACCAGCCAACAAGACACAACAATAGTCTTTGATCAGCAAGCTCAACTTTGTGAGAAGGTTTATTTCAAATCAATCGGGAAGGATTGAGTCCTTCACTCCCTTGTTGAAGTTCCTAGCCAGTCAAGAGTTTGTGTGGGGTATCGAGTAGCAAAAAGCTTTTGATCAAATCAAGGATTATTTGAATTCTTCACCAGTATTGACTCCATCACAGAAAGGGTTCCGTTCAAGTTATATCTATCAGCTGATGGGAAGTCCATTGGGTCGGTGCTGATTCGATGGAAAAGAATGGGTGGTATTCTATCTGAGCAGACGACTTCTAAATATTGAGACAAGATATCCTATAGTGGAAAAGTTATGCTTATGCTTATATTTTTCATGTACCAAGTTAAGGCATTATCTCCTATCGGTTGACTACACAATGATACGTAAATCCGATGTGGTTAAGTATATGCTATCGACTCTAATACTAATAGGGTGAATTGTTAAATGGATATTTACTCTGATGGAGTTCGATTTGAGGTATGAATCAGCTAAAGCGGTCAAAGGACAAGCGGTGGCCGATTTAATCGTACAACATAGAGGGGTGTATGAAGATTTTGTGGACTAATTTTGTGGACTTTATTCTTTGACAAGATCGATTTGCAAGCATGGATCTGGTATCGCCTTGGTGATTATATCGTCTCAGGCGGCAAGTTTTGAGTTCACTTTATAATCAAGCCATATGAATAGATTTTCAAAGGTCTTTAACTTTTTAGGGAAATCAAAGCCAATGCAATAGAGATCGTTGGTGATTCTTTATTGGTAATCAAACAAATGCCCGAAGAATATGAATGCAAGGATGATGTCTTGAGATTATATTATGAAGAATGTCAACATTTATTGAAGGATTTAAAGATGGTGTCGTTGGATCATATTCCTAGAGAGCATAATTTGGAAGCCAATGATCTTGCTCAAATAGGAAGGTGGAAGCTGAAATAGCTGATATTTAAAATCATATTGAAGCTGATGATTGAAGACGAGAGATTGTTCAATATTTGCAAAATCTGTCACAATTGGCTTCTAGAAAACTTAGTTATAAGTCTATTAAATACGTATTACTTGATGAGGACTTGTATTATCAGACTATTGATGTTCTGTTAAGATGCTTGTGTACAGAAGAGGGTACAATAGTTATGAGAGAAGTACGCGAAGGGGTTTGCAGAGCCCAAGAATCAGCTCACAAGATGAGATAGCTGATGAGAAGAGCTTTTTTTTTGCCAACAATACTAGAGGATTGATTAATCTCATTTTTCTAAAGGAAATCTCATTTGGAAATTGATTTTGTCGATTGGGTCTAGAGAAAATAAGTTTGGAAATGGTCACCTAACTGGGAAGGGGCCTATCAGATAAATCGTTCTGTGTATGGTAGTGCTTATATACTAGAAAGTCTTGAAGGGGAGAAGTTTGGCAAAGAGCTCAATGGAAAGTATCTGAAGAAGTATTATTCTAGCATTTGGGTTGATGCCTAAATTGGCTAAGAGCGGCTGGCTTCTAATTATCTTCAAGACAAAAAGTTGAGAGTATTCTATCGTCTAATGGTATTGTTTACCCAAATCGGCTAAGTGTGGCCGATTTCTAATATTTCTTCAAGACAAAAGCCAATATGGTTATATCGGCTACAGATAGGTGCTATCATTAGATATCGCCTTTAGGGAATATATGAAAACTTAATAGAGCCAATCAAATTCTATTACACGCAATCAATGTTTTGAAGTGACATTATAGGTTTTCAACATCAAAGTTTTACATATATTTCTTGATTGGCTCAACCGCATAGATGGATTTTGTCTATCTTGTTGACAGCACAAACGTCTTCCTCATCGGATCCAGGGATTATTTTCAAGCTATTGTGCCAATGAGCTACTTGATGTACTCTTTCTGCTACTTTGGCCGCTTGATCTTGGATTAACTCTGGCAGGCCGATAAGATGGGATTTGATGACTTCAATGTTACGACGCAACTTATCGAGTTCCATCATCAGATTGGCTTATCGTTTCTTCAGTTATCCTAGCTTGGTGTTGGTCTTCTACAAGTTAGCTATCATTTCATCAATCTTTTTCTTCTCAGTCTGGGCAAATTGCCCGTCATTTTGGGTTAAGCTGCTTTGTTCGGCATGATCGGCTATACGTTGCCTAGTTGTGATCAACGGGGTCATGTAGAACTCTAAGTAAGTGGCAGGTGTGAGTACATTAGTAAGTTATTTAGGTAGGGGATCCGCAAGTCTTCCTTAGATCGGTTTGCAATCTTCCACCAGTGAGCCGATCAGGGATGTCCAGCCAATGCATGATATTTGATAATGGATCGCGTACATCGACTAGAAGAAATGGTGTCATCGTTGCACTAGTAGATGTGTCTTTGTCTGGCTCCAAGTATTTGCCAATGTTAAAGGAGAACAAATCGACTAATAACTGCAAATTGACATTTGTGAGGAGAAGAATTATGAGCCAAAGCAAAAGTGAAGATGCGAACACAAGGTTGATATGTGCCCTTGTGCTTCATTGTAGTGATGAATGATTGTCAATGTGCTCACACTTTGGGCTGATTATGTTTCTGCAACATGTCTCGTGGCTTGTGATGTGCAAGTATGGAGCTCGTAGATGGTGGTCGATGGCGACGTGAAGATCAAGTAGAGACAGGCCATGACGATGGACTGGGAGCGGTGAAGGATGAACGTGAAGCTTGAACTAAGGAACTATTGCCGCCAAAAAATCCCGCGACTGGGAAGGGACGGCGGCTCAGTCACGCGAAGGCCTGGGAGGTCTGCTTATCTCTAGTGCAGGTCCTTAAGCATCGAGGTTCGCGAGCGTGCCAGTTAATTTGACCCTGCAATTGATAAGGAAGTGAGATGAGCGAGTCCGATACAGGCGCTTGCTATCGGCTGGCTGCCGATAGGATCGGGATGCTCTTCGATCGGCTGGGGAGCCAATGTGGACAGGTGTCGACGAGGGGTCGACCGCCGAGCCGATGGAGGAACCAGGGTGTGCTTAGAGGATATCAAGGCGCACGGGATCCCTCCAGACAGCCGAACAGTGATTCATCGGTTGGAAAAACAGATGAGTGCGCATGCGGTCTAGGCAAGGATTAGCACAAGAAGGAATGGGCTGCAAAGCCGATGCCGCTCCGGCTATGACAACATGAGACCCGTCGCTCGTCGTGGTAGCACCATCAACACCGAACCATGAAGATTGGACCTAACCGAGACAGTACGAGGCCAGGGCCAGCGGCGATGATACGGAGGACGTCGGATCGGCTATACCGTAGCAAGTATAGGAGTGAACCCATCGGCTAGCTGAGCCGATGACAGGACGCCTCTCTAAAGGCGGGTGTGTATCGGCTGGGGGACCGATACGTTTGGCGTTACGCATCGTGGGACGCCTCTAAAGGCTGATGCGTATCGGCCGAGGGGCCGATGCGCTGGGAGTGAAGCTCAGAGCATGGATAACTCATCGGCTAGCCCTGCGATGATACGCCGTGCAGAAGACTATAGGTCTGAAGCTTGATCTTCCGTTGGCAGCCCCGTAGGTCGGACCAAACCGATGTAGTATGAGATTGACGACGGCAAAGGGAGCTTAACGGGCCGATAGGTCCAGCACGGACGTAATGCCTCAGACAGAGTAGAACATATCGGGATAGTGGCGGGACTTACCCCTTCGCCGGAGATCGGACTTAACCGATGCAGCCCCGCATCGAGAGCCAGAACCCGCCGATAAAACCTAGATGAACTAGGGTGGCGATACGCCGAATTTGTATATGATCGAGAGATATCTTATATGTTTCCAGGGGGTCTATATTTATACCCTGGATTTACAGACAGAGTCCGATGCGTCTACGACCATCGGACATTATTTCCTAGTAAGAACAAAGGAAAATATTCCTAAAGAAGTTAACTAACCAGCTAAACCTCCCTAATTGAGTAAGGTTATAATTTACAAAAATAAGCACCCTGCCGTGGAGTCCACAGCTATTCCGCAAACCCTGTTTCATCTGAATAATCTTCCAATTTGTAATCGAGTCTTCCTTTGCTACAACATGATCGGCTTCTCCACTGTAGCTATCGGACCTTTTTTTAGTCAAGCCGATCCTTTTTCTTCCTTCACTCATGCTTCTTGAACCTGATCCCGATTGGACAATCCCCTGTCTTCAAGCCGATTCAATCTTCTACTAATCTGATCGGCTTTTCTACAGTTCTCCATCGGCTTTGTCTCAGTATCTCCATCGGCCGATGACTGCTTTAAAACCTTCATCAGACCTCTCAGCTGATCGGCTTTAGCCTCATCGGATCCCCCAGTTGATAAGCTTTAGCGCCATCGGATCGCCCAGATTTTGGCGTTAACACATGCCCCCCAATTTTGGAGTTTGCCAACAGACTACGAAATTTTGAGCCATTAGAAACCTCTGCAAACCAGGATGACCCGTTAAAACCCGCATTAATCGGCTCAGATCTCTGCCTAGATTGTTTCGCATCTATAAAATATATCCCCTCCTCAGCCTTCTTCCACACACTTCTTCTCATCAAAAACCCCCAAACCTTGACGAGCTCCACAGGCATCCGCAAATTTCCGCGAATCTCGACGGTCTCAGAAGACTAAAGGCGAGCTCTCACAGATTTCTTCATCGGCTACTACTCCTTCATTTGCGCAATGGCTTCCACACATGTAATCCCTAAGGTAACCATTATTTGCTCTTTCATCCTATGTTTTGCACGATTCTTCCTCATCCCGATTTCTCATCAGTAGTCGGGTTCTGGTTTCTGTAGGATCATAAGAGCCAGATCGCTATTCCAATCTCCGACCGCCCCGATCACTTCTTTCTTGGCCCTATGGGTAGCGAGGATCCGACTAATTTCATCAACTCCAAAACAGAAAGGATCCTATTTAAGAACTCATCTATGGCCACCACCGATTGGGCTCACAGCTTCAGATCCTGGCCTAGCAAACTCCCTAAATGGAGGAACTGGTACCTTAGGGTTTCTGCCTCCAAGAAGACTTTATGGGAGGATTTGGAAATAGACCATTGCATTAACCTTTCCTTAGTCAATATGGAAAGGAACGAACCTCTGCTTGTATCGGCTTCTTACTTCTGGTCGGATATCTTGAATGCCTTCATGTTCGGGCATGGGTCGATGACCCCCACCTTGATGAATGTTACTATATTGACCTGCCTCAACACCACTCACTACATGAACCTTTTCAGCCTGAGATTCAAACCTAAGCATCGACTAAACACCAAGAAGGTCGGAGATTGGACTAAGTATATTTTCTTGCATAAAAAATCCTCTGGCCCAGTCGATGGACGTGAACATGTAGCGTTCTTGAATCTTTGGCTAGAACGATTCTTCTTTGGTGGTTCGATTCTCGGTCCAACAATGAACATGCAATGTCTGGCAGAGCTCCTGGCCGATCACCGCCAAATTCCCCTGGGGCATTATCTTCTTGGAGCAACTTATCATCTGCTCCATCAAGTTGCGACCAAGCTATCAATAGGCCATCCAGTAGGACATATCGGCGGACCCTGGTGGTTTTTACAACTTTGGTTGAACGTCTACACCTCCAAAGTCATTGCCAGGCCCCCCTTCTCTTCCATGACATTCCTGACTGACTACCCAGAAGAAAACGAGGCCAGCTGACGCCGATGCATTTCGCTGGGTGAAGCTTCATCGGCTCTTCCTGGAAGCAAAACGACCCCTCTCGGACTCAGCCGATGGTTCAAGTGTTTCTACTACGGCTTTACCAAAGAGGTCACCATCTGGTTCGTGTACGAGGATGACTCGTCCTTTGAAATGCCTTCTAGGTTTCATCCGATGAATACCTTAGCCGATGAAGAATCAAAGACCATCTTTTTATCCTCCATAACTCCTTGTCTTCTGCCGATTGGATTTTCAATGAGCCGATCCCAATATCCATCATACGAGTTCTACCATCCTTCGGTTAGTGCTTGTCAGTTGGGCTTCGGCCAACTCCCCATCGGCTTGTTCTTCATCGGCAAGCTCCGAGCCCGCGGAAAGGTGAAAAGCGGCTTGGAGTATGACCGACTCAGTTCGATGACATCAAACTTGTCCTTAGGGACTATCTCCACCTTCAAGCCCTGCATATCCAATACCAAAATCTTTGCTCGATGGTGGTCAGAATGGGGAAGGCACTTATATAGTCTATCGGCTAAACATTATTGCCTTCGTCTCAATCCCGACTATGTGCAATCCGATGAAAAGGTAATCCTTCTCCTTTCACTATCATGTCTTCATCGTATTGAATTTCAACTGTATCTTGATTTCCGCGATTCCACAGGCTGGTGACAAAGATGTACCTTCGACCAGCACAAGTGGTCGGCCGATTATCTATCAACCTCCATCGGCCAGATCCCTCCTTGAGCAAAGCGGTCCACCTCCATCGGCTCTCCTCCGAGTGTCGCAAGTATCAGGGCCAAAGCATAAGAAACCGGCTGCTCGGTCGGTTTCTAAGAAACGGAAACCCGACGCCGATGTTGTCATCGTTGCATCGGCTTCGCGAAGCCCTTCCCCTGCGGCAATTCTAACTCCTTCCGCATCTCCATTGGTATGTGTCAGCATCAATTATTTGTTGCCTTTGTTTTATCCTGACACCTCCACTTTGCAGCCTGAACCATTGGCTCCTGAGATCTAAACGTCGGACCCTATTACTGGGGCTGAGCCGATAGTATCCTCAAAGTTTTGGCATCTACTCACACTGCCCCACATCAATCTGATACCCACATAAGAACTGCTCCCACTGTCTCTCAGGTACGTTTATTATACATGTCATTTCTTTTGCCTCATGATCTCCATGTTTGCTAATGTTGTTATGCAGTCATTATCTGATCTATTCTCCTTCGACATCGGCAAATACCTAGAAGCAGAGGAAGACTCAGCCACCAGCACAGCGATCGAACCATTTTTGCCAGCCGATGCATGTGAACAGTTGTTAGATATTATGCATCGGCTGGAGGTTCCGATTGACTCTCTGGTGGAAGATTGCAAGTCGATCTAGGGAAGACTTGCAGAAATTCAACACCTCCTGCCTGTGGAACTATCGGACGCACTTACGCCTGCTGCTTACTTGGAATTCCAAACGACCCAGCTGACTGCATCAAGACAGTGAATAGTCGATCGCGCTGAGCAAAGCCACCTGGCTCACAACGATCGGCTGACTGCCCTTGATGAAAAGAAGAAACATGATGAAATGTCAGCTGACGTCCAACACGCCAACACCAAGCTTGGCCTCTTGAAGAATCGAGAAGCCGATTTGATGGTGGAACTCGATAAGGTTCGTGAAGACATCAACTCCACCAAGTCCCATCTTATCGGCTTACCAAAATCGATCCAAAATCAAGAGGCCAAGGTAGCAGACAAAGTGCGGCTAGCAGTTCGCCGGCAGAAGAACTTGAAAACTATCCACGGATCAGAGAGGATGACATCCGCGCCATCAACGATATAGATCAAATCCGTCTGCGCGCGATTGAGGCCATTAAGAAATTCTTGTAAAACTTTAGCCTCGGAGAAATCCAGATGTCAACTTGAACATTAACTTTTACAGTAAACTTCAATCAGCTTGATCAACAAAAGCTATCTGTAGCCGATATAATCATGTCGGCTTCCGTACATTAGGAATCAGCTACGCCTCAGCCGATTTAAACTGTATCACTAGCCGATACCAATTCTGAGAACCCGTCCATCTTGAAAAGGAGAAATTGGCTATGCTCAGCCGATTTAGTTGTCTTCCCGATCGGGTGACCGTTCTCTAGACTTATCATCCTAAGACCCAATCGGTAACTTCCGATGTGTCGGCATCTCCTCTTTTCTTGATAATCGTCTCTCGTAAGCTGATACCACATGCATCAGATGTGTTAAACTGTAGAACTCCTTGGCAGAAAATTTCTACCTGATGCGACTTGATAACCCCTGAAAGGCCAAATCAGCTAATTGTTCATCGCTCAGAACAAGACTATAACATCGGCTTCTGATGTCCTGAAAATGTTAGATGTATTCTAGAACTGACTCATTATGCCTCTGTTTAACTGATGTCAAATCTGACAGTCTTATTTCTTGAATCCCAGTACAGAAATGTCCATGGAACCGTTGTTCCAAATCGGCCCATCCTTCAATCGAGTTCGACGATAACGAAGAAAACCATGCGAAGGCTGATCCAGAGAGGGATAAAGAAAAGAAACAGACTCTGAGAGTTTCCTCAGCCGATGCTTCTCGACACTGTGTTAAGAATCGGCTAATGTGTTCCAATGTAGATATGCTGTCTTGTCCGGAGAATATTGAGAAATCTGGTATCGTGTATCGGCAAGGTAGTGGAACTCTGTTAAACCATTCTGGATATGGGTGCCGATACATTACTGTTTGATCTTTGGGTTTGATACAAAATTGCTCTTCCACCGTATCCACAATCCTGGTTGACCAATTCTTCTCTCTTAAAGCATCTTCCTGATCATGTGGAGGTAGATATGGTACCTGATTCTGCTTGTGATATTCTCCAGAATAATTTCTCTGGCAAAATTCTGGAGGTTCCTCCTGCTGTTGCCCCCCGAGTCGATCTTGTATCGGTGGATACGTATTTGCCAATAGGTCCTTGTTTTCCTCCATTTCTATCGGCAAAGGCACATGATGCTGATCGGTCTCTTGAGCCGATGACTCTTGTATCGCCTTCTTGATCAGATCCTATAGTGTATCCATCCATACTCGTTATGGATTACTAAATGCTTGATAAAATGATTTGTTGAATATTTGTTGCAATGGCTTGGAAGAATTGACTGGTGTTGAATGGCCCGATTTTTTCATCAAAACACATTTTGGTAATTGTGTTTTTTGAATCGGCCTTTGTTTAGTCATACTCAAGGATTCCAAACAGAGCTTCTAAAAGTTGTCCATATTTTGCTCTATATGCCGCCTCTGGTCTTCATTCGAATCCTCCATGGTAACTGGAATTGTTATCTCCTCATCGGCTTCATCTTCAGATGAATATGTCTTGGAATCCACCTTTTCTTTGGACATATTGACAATGCCCCCAGGGTTGATGAGAAATATCTGACTTCTAATTAGGCACTTGTAGAGTCCCGTTTATCTCTAGTGCAGGTCCTTAAGCATTAAGGTTCGCGGGCGTGCCAGTCAATTTGACCCTATAATTGACAAGGAAGTGAGACGAGCGGGTCCAATACAGACGCTCGCTATTAGCTAGCTGCCGATAGGTTCAAGATGCTGTTCAATCGGCTGGGGAGCCGATGTGGATAGGTGTCAATGAGGGGTCGACCGCATAGCCGATGGAGGAACCAGGGTGTGCTCAGAGGATATTGAGGCGCACGGGATCTCTCCGAACAGCCGAACAGTGATTCATCGGCTGGAAAAACCGATGAGTACGCATGCGGTCTAGGCAATGATTAGCGCAAGAAGGCAGGGGCTGCAAAGCCGATGCCGCTCCGTTTATGACCGCACGAGACCTGTCGCCCGCCGTGGCCGCGCCATCAACACCGAACCTCGAAGATTAGACCTAACCGAGACAGTACAAGGCCGGGACCAACAGCGATGATACGGAGGACGCCGGATCGGCTATACCGTAGCAAGGATAGGAACGAACCCATCGGCTAGCTTAGCCGATGAGGGGTCGCCTCTCTGAAGGTGGGTGCGTATCGGCTGGGGGACCGATACGTTTGGCGTTACGCATTATGGGATGCCTCTAAAGGCTGATGCGTGTCAGCCGAGGAGCCGAGGCACTAGGCGTGAAGCTCAGAGCATGGATAACTCATCGGCTAGCACTCCAATGATACGCCATGCAGAAGCCTATAGGCCTAAAGCTCGATCTACCGTCGGCAGTCCCATAGGTCGGACCTAACCGGTGCAGCACGAAACTGATGACGGAAGAGGGAGCTTAACGGGCCGATAGGTCCAGCACGTACGTGATGCGATACATCCGATCGGCCTAAGAGGTCGGACCTAACTGATGCAGCCTCAGAGAGAGGACATATCGGGATGGTGGCGGGACTTACCCCTTGCCAGAGATCGGACTTAACCGATGCAGTCCCGCATCGAGAGCCAGAA
Source organism: Oryza coarctata (assembly GCA_030770085.1). Taxonomy (NCBI): domain Eukaryota; kingdom Viridiplantae; phylum Streptophyta; class Magnoliopsida; order Poales; family Poaceae; genus Oryza; species Oryza coarctata. The sequence continues at coordinate 7,834,597 of CM061476.1, read as the reverse complement.
CCCGCCGGTAAACATCTAGATGAACTAAGGTGGCGATGCGCCGAATTTGTATATGATCGAGAGATATCTTACATGTTTTCAGGGGGTCTATATTTATACCCTGGATTTACAGACATAGTTCGACGCTTCTACGACCATCGGATATTATTTCCTAATAAGAACAAAGGAAAATATTCTTAAGGATGTTAACTAACCAGCTAAACCTCCCTAATTGAGTAAGGTTATAATTTACAAAAATACACACCCTGTCGTGGAGTCCATGGCTCTTCCATAAACCCAGTTTCATCTGAATAATCTTCCAATTTGTAACCGAGTCTTCCTTTGCTGCAACCTGATCGGCTTCTCCACTGTAGCTATCGGACCTTCTTTTAGTCAAGCCGATCCTTCTCCTTCCTTCCCTCGGGCTTCTCGGACCTGATCCCGATTGGACAATCCCCTGTCTTCAAGCCGATCCAATCTTCTACTAATCTGATCGACTTTTCTACAGTTCTCCATCAGCTTTGTCTTAGTATCTCCATCGACCAATGACTGCATTAAACCCTTCATCAGACCTCTCAGCCGATCAGCTTTAGCCTCATCGGATCCACTAGCCGATCGGCTTTAGTGCTATCGGATCGTCCAGATTTTGGCGTTAACAGGAACCGGAGCACCGGAGGACCAGTCGCGATGCTCGCACCTGGGGACATTGACAAATGCAAGTGTACATGGGTGATGAAGATAGTGTCGGTCATGTCAAGAAGGAAGCCGAAGGCGTCGAGCTTGGTGGAGGTCGAACATGCATTGACATCGGAGGGGTTTGGTGGATTGAGCCTCAAAACCACTGGGTGACAGTTTCGTGGGTTTGGCCTCAAAACCCAGGTTTCGAGGAGGAACAAGGCGGCAAGTGGTGAAATCACAAAAGTTGCTCCAAGATGAAGCAAATCTGTACAGGAAGCGTGGCTGTCCAATTGCCTAAAAAAGAGTTGGACCATTATGCCCACTAGTCACTGTTTTGACCCGTTATACTGAAGGGGCAAAATCAAAATTTTGCATGAAGCTCTGGTATATATAGGGTGAGTGATATGACCACGCCATCAACCAAGATGTTATAACCATCAACTCAAGCTACACTAACTCAGGTCTTACCTATATCAACACCAGTCTAAGTAATTGATGGACCGATTACACGTAGTCGAGCAAAGAAGCTACAACAAGAGGTGCACGCGCTACTTTGTGAGATTCATTTTAATATTAATGAGAATTATATACTACCTAAGTCGTGTACATTATTAATGGTTAGGTTCACTAAGGAGGAAGACATGAACACACAAGATGACTTCCGACCAGGTGCAGACCACTTTAGACCAGTTGCCGACCACGAACTACACTCGAACCAGTTCAGCTCTGCAGAACCGTCTAGAAGAAACAGTCATATATTTTGATTCTCAGAAGCTATGGTGGTCTATGAGTACGTTTTGGAAAACTCTTCAAGTCTAGTTTCCAATGAGTCAGGCCCTGACAAGTTTGGAGCTACCATTTGGGCACAGACCACCGTTTAGTGTATACTGCTCAGAAGGTCAACAGCCAGCCTGATGCTAAAGTTCATATATTAAAATATACCATTTTATAATATTACGTGATGCATGGCATACATGGTTGGAAAGCGTGTCAAGTCAAGAATCTAACGCAACAAACCGTGCATCATTTGGACTTCCCTAGGTGGAGTTATTGCCAAAACAATGAAGATTGCGCAGAAGACTAACAGCCACGCGGAAACTCTCCACCTAGTCGAACTAGTTATTTTCTATTCGAGTTTCCACCTACCTAGCAGGGCTGTTGCTAGTATAAATATCCCCTAGACTCATTGTAATCATAGATTATGATATTGAGAATATAGACCACTTTATTCAGCTGTACGCTAGCAAACCCCTAAGAGTTGATCTCTACCCATTTGCTCTTGTGACTTCCTTCGCAGGAATTACAAAAGCGGCGGCTTCATCCGCTCCCAATTGGTGCTCCTACTCCCTTCAAGGTCTCCTCGATTGATTGTAGGCTATGTTGGTTGGTTTCTTTGAGAGTGTGGTTGGGCGAATCCTCGATTCAGGTTGCCGTATTGAGACGGTGGTTGGCTTCGAGTTTTATTCGTCAGGTTGCACTAGTTATCGCTGCTTGCAGCAAGTTATCTTGGCTTCTTTGAAGCTAGTTATCTGGTGATTGATCCTATGTCATGAAGATTGGGACATCGAGGCGTATCATCTGGTATCAGAGCTTTCGTTACCACGATAGGATTCTTTATCCTCATCTCAATTTTGTTCGTGATATCTACTATAAGCCATAAAATTGTCATAGCCCTTTGTTTCAATCTGTTATTCGTGTGAGTTTTCTTAAGTTTCAGTCCTTTTGAGTCTTGTTTAGTTGCTAATCATATTATCCTTCGTGTGTACTTTGTGCCTCTTTCATATATCTAAAAATCCCCACACAAAAAAAAATCTGAAACCTTTATCATCCTTTGTATAAACTTTGATCCTATCAAGTTATAGTTTCTGGTTGTGTCTTGTTTCTTTTATAAAGTGTGCTTCTGTTATTTTTAATCTTTGTTCTTAGTTCTATAAAAAAAAGTGTCTCAAAAAAAAAAGAAGAAGAAAAGTAAAAAAAAAGAAAGAGTTGAGAAAAGTTGAGAAAGAAAAACTGAAGTTCAGTTTGTTAAAGTGCATAAGTACTGAAATTTATCATATCAAGTTGTATAACCAGTTTGCTATTTGTGTTTGGTGTAAATTTTGGTTGGGTTTGAAAGCAACACTTGCATCCCAATCATACTTCTTTGTTTGCATCAACTCTGAAAATTCTTTGCGTGTGTGTGATCTATTTATATCTATCATATCTTGTGGTCAGCATTGGACATAGAACTTCTAGTTTGGATTGTTACTTAACTTAACAACAACTAGAATTCAAAATGCATTCCTTGTGTATCAACTCCCCACCAAGCTCCACATAAAAACCATCGCAATCGGTACTCTCTGATCTTGTATTCGCCTCGCCGTCACTTTTTGTTACCACGACACATTTTATTTGTAATCCGCAGCACGGAATTCATAAGAGCTTTGGTTGGTCAGAGAGGTGAGGTTGAGAGAGTCACCAAAAACTTTCCAGTCAACAAATACAAATATATTGGTGGTATTTTGCTAACCTTTCAGGAAGATGGGTGAATCTGAGGTAGAAGAATGTGTTACTATTGCACAATTTAATGAGCTCAAACAAAGCCTAGAAGATAGACAAGACTGGTTGACACAAGATCTTCAAGACATCTTCGCTGAAATCGGAGAATACCGTCTACCTCGTGATGGTGCAAGCAACCACAGTGAAGAAGAAGATGAAGAAGAGTATGTTGAAGAAGCCCATGAAGATGAGGAACATACAGGGTGTGAATTTGAGCAGGGGGCTGCTCTTTTAGTGGCTCAAATCTTGAGTGTTCAAATGAAAGAAGCTGAAAATGGACAACGGCACAATTTATTTCAAACACGTGCAAAGGTGCAAGACAAAGTAGTGAAGGTGATCATAGATGGAGGGAGCTGCCACAATCTTTCAAGTCGTGAAATGGTTGGCAAGCTTGATCTGAAACTACAGCGGCATCCGCATCCATATCATGTCCAATGGTTGAATGATTCAGGAGATATTAAGATTGGGCATCGTGTGAATATTCCATTCAAGAATGGTGAATATGTTGACACAGTAGAGTGTGATGTAGCACCCATGTCTGTGTGTCACTTGCTGCTTGGAAGACCATGGCAATATGACCGTTACACTCAGCATTGTGGGAGAACAAATCAGTATACACTAGATCTGAAGGGAAAGAAGTTTGTGTTAAAGCCCATGACCCCTCAACAAATCATGGCTGAGCACCTACAAAAGAAATCTGAAATTGATCCAGTAAGTAATGGAGGAGAAGAGGAAAAGAAATTGAGTGCCATCCACAATTTGGTGAGTGAGAGCCATAAGCCAAATGTGAGAGAAAAAAAGAAAGGAGAGGGAGAAAATCTTGTTATGTTAGCCACAAAATCTGAAATGAGAGGAGTAAGGAACAACCCAAATCAAGTGCTCTTTGTACTTGTGTGCAAAGACATTTTAATTTCAGCTAACGACATCACCTCTCTTCCTAGTGTTGTATCTCATCTGTTGCAGGACTATGGAGATGTTTTCCCAAAGGAAACACTGGCTGGACTACCTCCAATTCGTGGGATTGAGCATCAAATTGATCTCATTCCAGGGGTTGCACTACCTAATCGACCACCATACCAAACCAACCCCGAAGAAACTAAGGAGATACAAAGGCAAGTACAAGAACTTCCTGACAAAGGTTTTGTTCGTGAAAGTTTAAGTCCTTACGCTGTTCCTGTGATCTTAGTACCTAAAAAAGATGAATCTTGGAGGATGTGTGTTGATTGTAGGGCTATAAATAACATCACTGTCCGCTACCGTCATCCTATTCCACGCTTAGATGACATGCTTGATGAATTGAGTGGCTCCACAATATTTACTAAAATTGATTTGAGAAGTGGTTACCATCAAATAAGAATGAAAACTGGAGATGAATGGAAAACTGCGTTTAAAACAAAATTTGGCCTGTATGAATGGTTAGTTATGCTTTTTGGTTTGACTAATGCTCCTAGTACTTTCATGAGATTAATGAACCATGTCTTGAGAGCTTTTATTGAAAAATTTGTGGTTGTCTACTTCGATGATATCTTAATTTACAGCAAGTCTTTTGAAGAGCATGTGAGTCACATTCGACAAGTCCTAGATGAGCTTAGAAAGGAGAAATTATTTGCTTTTCAAAAATTAAAGAAACGTTTAACTGAAGCACCACTACTTGTTCTTCCTGATTTCACTAAAACTTTTGAAGTGGAATGTGATGCTAGTGGGATTGGGATAGGAGGAGTTTTAATGCAACAAGGAAAACCTGTAGCATATTTTAGTGAAAAATTGGGAGGTGCTCAACTGAATTATTCTGTATATGACAAAGAATTGTATGCTTTGGTACGTGTGATTGAAACATGGCAGCACTACTTATGGCCAAAGGATTTTGTTATTCATTCCGATCATGAAGCTTTGAAGTACTTGAAAGGTCAAGCTAAGTTGAACCGATGCCATGCCAAATGGGTTGAGTTCATCGAAACATTTCCATACATTGTGAAGTATAAGAAAGGTAAGGACAATATTGTTGTCGATGCGTTGTCTCAAAAGAGTGTGTTGCTGAACCAACTCGAGGTAAAGGTTTTAGGTCTTGAAAATTTGAAAGATATGTAAAAAATGATCCTGAATTTTCAGAACCATATGCCCATTGTAAAGACGGAAAAGGTTGGGAAAAATATCACATCAATGATGGATTCTTGTTTAGAGCTAACAAACTTTGTGTTCCAAATTCTTCGGTTAGATTGTTGTTGTTACGGGAATCACATGGAGGAGGATTAACAGGGCATTTTGGACAAAAGAAGACATATGAGCTACTCGGTGATCATTTCTATTGGCCCAAGATGAGAAGAGACGTTATCAGATTTGTGGAGCGATGCGTCACATGTCACAAAGCTAAGTCCAAACTGAATCCTCATGGCTTATACACTCCATTACCTACTCCAAATACTCCTTGGGAAGATATAAGCATGGATTTTATTTTGGGATTGCCTAGAACTCAGTGGGGAAAAGATTCAATTTTTGTTGTGGTTGATAGATTTTCAAAGATGGCTCATTTTATCCCTTGCAATAAGACCGACGATGCTTCACACCATGCTAATTTGTTTTTCAGAGAAATTATAAGGCTACATGGAATGCCTAGGACCATAGTGTGGATCGTGATGTCAAGTTTGTGAGCTACTTTTGAAAAACGCTGTGGGCAAAGCTTGGGACCAAGCTCTTGTTCTCCACCACTTGTCATCCCCAAACCAACGGACAAACTGAAGTGTTGAACCAAACCTTATCAATGTTGCTTGCAAACCATGGTGAAAAAGAACTTGAAGGATTGGGAGGATTGCTTGCCTCATGTGGAGTTTGCTTATAACAGGGAAAGAACCAACATGGAAGCCTCCAAGTGTGCTGCATACATAAAGAAGATACATGAGAAGACTAAGGAAGCAATTGAGCTTAAGGCGGTACGCAAGGCTGCAAGTATAAACAAGCATCGGAAGAAAGTGTTGTTTGAACCAGGGGATTTGGTGTGGATTCACTTGCGCAAGGATCGCTTTCCAGATCAACGCAAATCCAAATTGATGCCATGAGGGGATGGCCCATTTTGTGTTCTTACAAAGATCAATGACAATGCATACAAGATAGATCTTCCACCAAGTTATGGCGTGAGCAACACCTTCAATGTTGCTGACCTATCTCCATTCACAAGTGAACATACTTCAGAGTCGAGTACGACTCCTTTTCAAGCGAGGGAGGATGATATGACCACGCCATCAAGTAAGATGTCACAACCCTCAACTCAAGCTATACCAACTCAGGTCTCACCTACATCAACACCAGTCCAAGTAATTGATGGACCGATTACACGTAGTCGAGCAAAGAAGCTACAACAAGAGGTGCACGCGCTACTTTGTGAGATTCATTTTAATATTAATGAGAATTATATACTACCTAAGTCGTGTACATTATTAATGGTTAGGTTCACTAAGGAGGAAGACATGAACACACAAGGAGATGACTTCCGACCAGCTGCAGACCACTTTAGACCAGTTGCCGACCACGAACTACACTCGAACCAGTTCAGCTCTGCAGAACCGTCTAGAAGAAACAGTCATATATTTTGATTCTCAGAAGCTATGGTGGTGTATGAGTACGTTTTGGAAAACTCTTCAAGTCTAGTTTCCAATGAGTCTGGCCCTGACCAGTTTGGAGCTACCATTTGGGCACAGACCACCATTTAGTGTATATACTGCTCGGAAGGTCAACAGCCAGCCTGATGCTAAAGTTCATGTATTAAAATATACCATTCTATAATATTACGTGATGCATGGCATACATGGTTGGAAAGCGTGTCAAGTCAAGAATCCAACGCAACAAACCGTGCATCATTTGGACTTCCCTAGGTGGAGTTATTGCCAAAACAATGAAGATTGCGCAGAAGACTAACAGCCACGCGGAAACTCTCCACCTAGTCGAACTAGTTATTTTCTATTCGAGTTTCCACCTACCTAGTAGGGCTGTTGCTAGTATAAATATCCCCTAGACTCATTGTAATCACAGATTATGATATTGAGAATATAGACCACTTTATTTAGCTGTACGCTAGCAAATCCCTGAGAGTTGATCTCTACCCATTTGCTCTTGTGACTTCCTTCGCAGGAATTACAGAAGCGGCGGCTTCATCCGCTCCCAATTGGTGCTCTCACTCCCTTCGAGGTCTCCTCGATTGATTGTAGGCTATGTTGGTTGGTTTCTTTGAGAGTGTGGTTGGGCAAATCCTCGATTTAGGTTGTCGTATTGAGACATCGAGGCGTATTAGTGAGGGTGCCGTATCAGTGTGTTCTAGAACGACCGAGCGTGTGTGAGCATTTTTCCATTTCTTATTTTCTTTTTTCTTTCTCTCGCTCTTCTCGAGTTCATTGTGTCTTTGGTTAGGGTTTTTTACTCGATCTCTTCACGGCGCTGTAATCCATTGCATCTGTCTAAAAGAACTAAAGGTTTTATGTGGGAATAGAGGCCCTAACCTCCTGATGTCCTCTGAGATTTGATTTGTGATATGTTTGCTCAAATCCCGTCGGTGTCCTTTCTAGGTTTTCTAGGTTGAATCTCAATTCCTTGCACCAAAGGAAATCGTCTAACCTCTCACGAGTTCGTAGATCGGTTTATTTGAGCTGTTTGTTCAAAACCCGTTGGTGTTCTTCACGTTCTTGTTTTCTCGTTCCAACGTTTTGGGTTGAATCTCATTTTTTGGGGTTTTTGGTTTAGATCTATTTATTTGAGATGAACTAGGACATGAGTTCAATCCTTGCACCAAAGGAAATCGTCTCATCTCTCATGAGTTCATAGATCGAGGTGAATTAGACTTTTGGAAAGAAACACCGGTGGTTTTTCACTCATCTGTGTTTTCTTTTTGACTGAATTTCATTTTGGGCGATGATCACTTTAAGATAACTCATCTATTAGTTAGAACGCATATAGATCTGCTTGTGACTGACTTTTAGCGGTAATTTTGGGACAACCTCCAAATATATTGCGTGAAAGTTAAGGCTCCCATTCAGCCCCCCCTCCCTCTTGTCACCATTTTCAGTCCTTCAATTGGTATCAAAGCAGGTTAAGGATCATTCCACCTTATTTGGTATGTGATCCGTGAAGGTGACATGGAGCGCAGCTCCGGCAAGTCACCATATTTTGATGGAACCAACTACCCGTATTGGAAGATCTACATGTCTGCATGTCTTCAGAGCTTGGGCTTGTAGGAGTGGGAGATTTGTGAGGACGCTACTTGCGTTGTGCTTAAACCTCGTGCTCACATCACTTAGGGGTAGAAGGATTAGCATAATGCAAATAGTCGAGCAAGGAATTCCCTTTTTGTTGCTCTTTCGCTTTCAGAATTTGAGCAAGTTTCTGATTGTGCTACGGCTCAAGAGATCTAGGTGAGACTTCAGAGCTATCATGAGGGGACCACACAAGTCAAGACCAGACTCTTTGAGACATACCATCATGAGTATGAGAACTTTTCTTAGTTGGCTAGCGAATCTATCGATTCTATGTTTTCTCGCTTCTAGTCAATTGTGAACAAGATGCGAGCAAATAAGCCGCAACTACCCTATGATGATCATGAGGGGGCTCTCAAGTTACTGCACGCCCTAGATCAGAGGGTTTGGAATGTGAAGGTTTCCGCTATCATTGAGTCAACCAACTACGAGACCCTCACAGTGGATGAGCTTTTCAGCAAGCTCAAGTCCACCGAGATCGACTACTAGACTCAAGCTAAGATCAAGGATCCCTCTACACCAACCATGGCCTTGGTTTCAAGTACTGGAAGTGCAAGTTTCTTGACTAACCCTTCACAGTTGTCTTTTGCCTTGTCTTCTTTGGTGTCTGTCACAAAGGAGCATATGGAGGTGCTTGGAGATGATGAGCTGGCGCTGGTCATCAGCCTGTTCTCGCGGTTCCACAACAATGGCATGAGTCGTCAGCGCGGTGCTCCAAAGGAGGGATGCTTCAACTGTGGAGACCCTGCCACTTTGTTGCCAACTGCCCTAAGAAGAACAACCACTCCTCCAACAAGTACGACTCTAGCAAGCGCAAGGACAAGCACAAGTATCTCCAGCAAGCACAAGTCCAAGGGAGGGTTCGACAAGAAGCGGTCAAGAAGTTCGTCAAGAAGGCGAAGGCCTAGCAATGTGCCTTCCTCACCTCACTCAGTGACCTCAACAACGACTCCGACGACTATCACACTTCTTCCTCTTCGAGCGAGGGCGAATCTGAGTGGAAGCTTGAGGACAAGCTGAATAGCCTTTGCTTCTTCGCCAACTCCACTCACGAAGGCTTCTGCACCATGGCGATTGGTGACAAGGTAGAGATCGGTAAGGATGAGGCTCTTGGAGATGACGACACTGTTGAGGTATCATCTTCTATTGACGCTCTTACCGCTGAAGTAGAAACTTTGAGTGATGCTTTTGATCAACCAGGATAAGCTTCTTAGGCTTGCTGCTCATGAGTGGAAATAGTTTAAGGACAAGATAGAAGTGGCACTTAAGGAGCTTGAGGTTGCCAAGAAGAATGCTATTGTAGTGTCTGATGAGGGTGAATGCGATTCTTGTGCTATTTACATGTTTAGTCTTGCTTCTTTGTAATCCAAGTATGCTGCTTTGATTGATGAGAATGAAGAGCTAAAGGCTAGGTCTCTTTTGTTGGGTGCATGCAAGTCCTGCTCGGGCTTGCAATCTGAGCTGGCAGAGAAGATTGCAAAGATCTCTACTCTAGAGAAGGCCAGTTCAGATAGCACAACTATTGTTAAGTGTGAGCTTTGTGAGAGCTTGGAGTTAGAGCTTGAGTCTTGTAGGCATGATAAGATGAGATCCAAGGAAGAAAACACATACCTTCAAACCATCTTGAGCTGGGTGTCTTGCAGAGAGCCACAGTTGGGCATGATGGTCAACCAGTTAAAAAGGAGAATTGGTGGACCGGGTGTAGGTTTTGTTCTAGTTGGGAATAATGAAAATCTCTATGGCAAGGTTGGTGAGTGCAGTGGTTTGAAACCAAGTGAGAAACCTTCCACCACTCCAAAGCTAATCAAAATCACTCCACCTAAACCCACCCAGCCCACTGTTAAGGATGGAGTGTTCGTTGAACCTCAAAAGCTCCACCCCAAAAACAAGTGTGGATTCCAAAACCTAACTATCTTAGGAACCCACTTGACACTCTGCCAAACATCTCTAAGGATTCCCTTCCTAGAGCCAAACAGCCAATAAGAGTGAACCATACTTGCAAGAGAGTGAACCAACCACCCAAGAGAGAGGTGAGGTATCACTGTGGATATTGCCAAAGGGGTGGTCACCTTGCTATGTTTTGCTTTAGGAGGAAGAGAGATGAGCGGCGAGAGTACAAGTTGAACAACGAAAACATGTACCGTCCTCCTCATGGTGTACATGTACTGCCTGTTCAGAGGAACACTATTAGACCTAGAGGTACAATGCCTCAAGGTGCTAAGCCTCAGGCTGCGAGATCACGTGGTGGTCATGCCCGGCGGGGTTCAGGTCATGGTCAATGACCATGGATCCTGTGATCGTGGTTTTCAGTCCTGCAACTCTAGCAGACCACATGTTCCCCCTCGTGGTGATTGCTTTTCTCAAATGGGATTGGGTATGCTTGGTGCCTTTTCTAACCCTTTTCCAGGGCAAATGACTCAATACTGGTATCCTTCATAGTTTATTAACTCTAGTGTTGTGCCATTTGCTCATTCCCTTCCTTTCTATTCAGTAGGACGAAGGCATGGAGAAGATGTGGCTCATTGATTCTGGCTGTTTGCGCCACATGACTAGAAATTCAAAGTGGTTCTCTAGCCTCAACCCCGTGCAATTGCAAGGAGTACATCACATTCAGGGACAATAGTAAAGGTAAAGTGATATCTCGTGGATCCATCCGGCTCAACGAGAATTTTGTCCTCAAGGATGTTGCCTTGGTTTTAAATTTACATTTCAATTTGCTTTCTATTTCACAACTCCTTGGGGATGGATTTGAAGTGCGTTTTAAGACCGGCTTGTCTCGCATGCTTGATTCTCAGGGTAATCTTGTCTATCAGATTGTCCTGTTCGGCCATGTCTTTTGAGCTGATTTTTCTCACTCTTTTGGGTCATCTCGTTGCTTGGTGGCTGAATCCTCCTCTGAATTGTGGAAGTGGCATAGGAGAATGGGTCATTTGAGTTTTGATTTACTGGCTAGGTAGAGCTCACTTGATGTAATCTAAGAATTACCCAAGTTGATATTTGAGAAGGATTTGATTTGTCACCCATGTCGTCACGGGAAAATGGTTGCTGCTTCTCACCCCACTGTAAACTAAGTCATGACCAGGGAACCCGGCGAGCTACTACACATGGACACAGTTGGTCCAGCTAGGGTTCGGTTAGTCGGTGGAAAATGGTACGTTCTTGTGATCATTGACAATTTTTCTAGACATTCATGGGTGTTTTTCTTGGAATGTATGGATGAGGCCTTTTCTCATGTTCGAGACTTAATTCTTTGGTTGCAAAATGAGTTCCCAAAGAATGCTATGAGAGCAATTCACAGTGACAATGGTACAGAATTCAAAAATACTCATTTTAAAACCTTTGTGCTTCTTTGGGCCTCGAGCATTAGTTCTCCTCCCCATATGTTCCCCAGCAAAATAGTGTTATTGAGCGCAAGAATCGGACCCTTGTTGAGATGGCTAGGATGATGCTCGATGAGCATAGGACTCTTGGGCGATATTGGGCCAAAGTGATCAACACAGCGCGCCATGTTTCAAATCGCATTTTCCTTTGGGCTTTCATGAAGAAAACATCTGACGAGTTGTGATTTGGACGTCCACCCAAGGTGAGTCATTTTAGGATGTTTGGATGCAAGTGTTTTATCCCAAAACAAGGTATTTTGAACAAGTTTGAGTCCAGATCTTCGGATGACATCTTTCTAGGTTATGCACTCTATTCACATGCATATCGTGTTCTTAACCTAGAGACTAACCGAGTTGTGGAGACCAGGTCACCTTTGATGAAACAATGCCATGTTCGACTTCTGTCTTTGAGTGTGCAGGTGAGCAGGAAATTGGTGAAAGCATTTTTGTTAAGGACGAGCAAGAAGAAGATGATTGGGGTGATCCTAAGCCGACTCCACCGGCTGCTCCTCACGATCCTACATCGACAACTTCAGCTCACGGTCCTGAACCTTCTTCTTCCACTACTTGGGGACCGTTCGAGCAGCTCTCTCAACCTATGTTGACTACACTACACCTAAGGAAGTACCAGCTACTGTTGAGAAGGAGGTGACATCCTCCAGGGAGGCTTCACGCCACATTCAGCGTCACCATCCACCTCAGACCATGATTGGCAACATCAACCAACGAGTCACGCGGTCGAGATACAATGAGCAGGGAGTTCGAGATGAGCATGATGGGCGAGCTCAATTTCTTCCTCGGGTTGTCAATCAAGCAGACTCAGGAGGGGACGTTTGTGCATCAAGGTAGTACATGAAGGACATCCTGAAGAATTTCGAGATGGGTGAGGCTAAGGCTCTTTCGATGCTAACGAGGACATTAACACTATCGATACATCCACTCATGGTCCAATTACCCGTGGTTGTGCACATCAACTCAACTATCAGGTGAGTTCATTTTTGAGTTGATGTTCCTCTTCTTTATACCCTGGAGACATGTGCACTCTTGTTTCACTCAGGAATGATGGAGAGGATCCAACGAAAAGAGAATTAGCGCGGGGTGGATTTAGACTGCAGGACAGTGCCAAATTCTAACTGCCGCCACGACTTCATGCGAACTCCGATTTGGGATTTCAACTAGATATGGCCCCATATCAATATCTGTTTTGGAGCAGCCGTAATTGTCATTTTTCTACCAAGTGTTTTTCTATCCACGGTGCTACGTCACCTCTTTTGGGTCCAATGGGCCGTGTATCAAGTTAGGCCCATTAGGGGCGTGTCCTAGGGTTGAGCACGACCCTAGCACCCCTGTGGTCATCTTCCTCTCTTCTTAAACCTTCAGCCACCACCAAGAAGAGGGGGGGGGGGGTTTGTTGATTAGAGTTAGTGTCTTGCTACTTGCACACAGCGTGCGTGTCGGCTAGACCGTCCGTCTGTTTGTCTCTGGAACCCCGCCATATTGTGAATTTAAAGTAAATCTTTCATCTCAATATTTAGCAATTTCAGTGCTTGTTTTACTTGTTCTTGTTTGTTCTTTGATTGCTTACAAGACGAGTGCCCTAGTGGCTGGGTTGTCGCGCACCGCAAGTTCGCGTCGACCATCGGAGATGGTGTATTGGTTGCTAGGGCGCATCGTCCTTGGACGGTTGTAGTCGGGCTATGAACATCGCCTCCATTCCCCAATCGAGTTATCCTCCACCTCTTATTGAAAGATCGGGACTAAACCCTAGCGGGTTCTCATCAGTTGGTATCAGAGCGCGGTTGATCGATGAGAGACTTTCTGCCCTTCGTTGTTTAATTGATTTTCCTATAGTCGATTAGTTCTCTGCAATCCTGAGAACCTTTGAGTCTTTTTTTACTAGGACTGCTTAGTTAGGGCTTGTTGAGTTTTTGATTGCATGGTTGTGTTAATTTGGTCTTAGTATTTGGGCGATTAGAGTTTCGAGTTTTTGCCACCGCACATTGCCATCTTCACCACCGCTGCCACCACCATTGTTTTAGCCATCATCACCACCATCGCTGCCACCCACCAAATCACATTCCATATATGTTTCTTTTTATGTTTTGTATTGCATTTGATCCTGCCGCCACTAGAAAGGAAATAGAGCCCTGATTCGAGTGACCTTCTATAAATCAGTCATATTTTTTTCATACGGACTCGAAATTAGGCATATAATATACCCACAGACATCTACAGAAAAAATTACATCTGTTTCTCCCTGGCTTTGCCGGGTTCGGCAAATTTAAAATCACCAAATTCTGCTTGCAAAATTCTATTTTCGTGGTGAGAAGCTTTGGGACATGTCAATCTAGAGCACAAGTCTACCTCTGGTACATGTCAATTCTCGAGGTCTTCTCTTGTCTCTTGGTCCTCTCGCAAGCAAACTAGCATAGCCCAATCAACCACAGAAGCCGAATATGTTGCTAAGTCTATTCTTGTTGCTCCTAGTTGCTTTGGATGATTTATACTTTGAGAGACTTTGGGTTGAGTTTCTAGAGAGTCCCACTTCTTTGTGACAGTACTAGTGCTATTAGTGTGGCAAAGAATCCAGTGCTACATTCCAAAACCAAACACATCAATATTCGTTTTCATTTTCTTTATGACCACTATGAGAAAGGGGATATTGATCTTTGCCACATAGATACCTCCAAAGAGCTTGCAGATATTTTCACAAAACCCCTAGATCAAGCATCTTTTTCCCAGCTGGGAGGGGAATAGGGGATGTGATTTTCTTTTTAGTGGAGGGAAGTTTTGGTTCTTGTATAGTAGTTTTGGTTCATGTATAGTAGCTTTTACAATATGGTTTTGCTTTCAATTTTTGTATCACAACTGCATTGCATTGTGTCATGTATTATAGAGCATATTGTGAGCTTCATGAATCTAGTTGTCAGGATGAAATTATGCTCTCTTTGGTATGTTATGCGTGTACATGATAGTGCTTATAGCTTTGACTCTCCTTGATTATTTGATATATGGTATGAGCTAAGCCTGTTTTTCAAATCTGTTAACATGATTAATACTTGATGAATTTTGAAACTATGTTCACCACTGGGATTGGCAACTAGCATGTGTAGGATGTATTGAAATTCCTATTGATATCATGTATAAGCTAGGTCAATTTGTATGTTGTTTTTTAAGTAATTCATGTGCTTGAACCTCACTGATATTATTATGCTAAAATTTTGAAATCCAAGTTAAGTGATGAGCAAAGATCGAGAAGGGTATAGACTATCCCACATCAAGATATCGAGACTGCTTCCTATTGCACTTGAGATGAACTTGAACCTTGTAGTGGATGACCAAAACTGTTGTTTTGAGCTCCTGATTATCCTTGACACAGGTTCCGCATGGTTGAAAAGTTAGGCATGGCAGTACCTACAACCTCTCGCACACACGTGTTTGACTAATACTTGTGATTTATTGAAACTTGTAAAATCCTGATAAGTTTGCTCAAACACAAGTGTTAGGTTTGTCTTTGACATGATGTGTGACCGCTGCTTGGGGTAGTTCATCTTGTGTATACATGTTAGCATCAGGTTGATTTCCTCCTTATAATTGCTATGTGCTACCTAAGTGGTGAATCATTTCTTGAATTGCATAAAACTGCTCAAATGTGCTTATTATTCATATTTCGTTTCACTTGATAGCACTAACAGTGTTGCTTACTCACCCAATAGCACTAGTTAGAGCATCTTTTCCCTCTGATTGCTATACTCCTGAAGTTTCTGTATTCATATGCATTCATAGCATCTTTTGAGGAGGAGTTGCAGTTTTTAGCTCTTGTTGTGATTTCCACAGAGAAAGGTTATCTTGCTGTGTGCATGTGTCAACAAGTGGGAGAATGGTTCACACAACCCACCCAAAGAGGGAGAATGTCCTAAAGGGGTAGAATGTTGAGAGTGTATACATTTGTGAGATTGCATTTGTTCAGGGGGAGTTGCATTTGAGTTGCTTTGATAGCTGTGTTGAGCCCGTGTCTGCCTCTTATTGAGGGCCAGCTGTTGTTTGCTTGGTTGTGTCGAGCCGGTGCCTAAGTTTTTGGGGACAAAGCTTTGCTTATCTCAAATGACTCTATGTTGGCCTTTCTGTGGTTTTTGGTCATTTGGGTGAGTTTCTTTTTCTTCTTTTTCTCTCATTTCTATTGTTGAGTTGTTGTGTGTTAGTGTTGACAATGCACTTATCAAGGGGGAGATTGTGAACACAAGGTTAATATGTACTCTTATGTTTCGTTGAAGTGATGAGTGATTGTCAATGTGCTGACACATCGGGTTGAGTGTGTTTCTACAACATGTCTCATGGCTTGTGATGTGCAGGTGTGGAGCTCGTAGGCGGTGATTGATGGCAAGGTGAAGGTCAAGTAGAGACGGGCCATGCCGATGGACTGGGAGCGGTGAAGGATGGACGTGAGGCTTGGACTAAGGAACGGAGCATCAAAGGACCAACCACGATGGCTGACACCAAGGGACATTGACAAACGCAAGTGTACATGGGTGATGAAGATAGTGTGGATCAAGTCAAGAAGGAAGGTGAAGCCATCGAGGTTGGCGGAGGTCGGACACACGTCGACATTGGAGGGATTTGGTGGATTGAGCCTCAAAACCACCAGGTGACGGTTTCACAGGTTTGGCCTCAAAACCTAGGTTCTGAGGAGGAACAAGGCAGCACGTGGTGAAATCACAAAGATTGCTCCAAGACAAAGCAAATCTATGCAAGAAGCATGGCCATCCGATCGCCTAAAAAAGAGTTGGACCATTATGCCCTCCGATCACTGTTTCAACCTGTTATACTGAAGGGGCAAAATCAGAATTATGCATGAAGCTCTGGTATATATAGGGTGAGGGTGCCACGTTAGAGTGTTCTGGAACGTCCGAGCGCATGCGAGAGTTTTTCCATTTCTTATTTTCTTTTTTTTTTCTCTCTCGCTCTTCTCGAGTTTGTTGTGTCTCTGGTTTGGGTTTTTTACTTGATCTCTCCGCGGCACTGTAATCCATTGCATCTATGTAAAAGAACTAAAGTTTGTGTGCGGGAATGGAGGCCCTAACCTCCTGGTGTCCTCTAGGATTCGGTTTATGAGCTATTTGTCCTGTCAGTGTTATTCGTGTTCTTGGTTTTCTCCTTCCAACGTTTTGGGTTGAATCTTGAGTTTTGGGGGTTTTGTTTCAGATCTGTTTATTTCAGATGAACTAGGACGTGAGTTGAATCCTTGCACCAAAAGAAATAGTCTAACCTCTCATGAGTTCATAGATCGGTTTATTTCAGCTATTTGTTCAAGTCCCATCGGTGTTCTTCACATTCTTGGTTTTCTCCATCTGACTTTTTGGGTTGAATCTTGAGTTTTGGGGGTTTTGATTCAGATCTATTTATTTGAGATGAACTAGGACGTGAGTTGAATCCTTGCACCAAAAGAAATCGTCTAATATCTCACGAGTTCATAGACCGGGAAGAATCAGACATTTGGAAAGAAATACCAGTGATTTTTCACTCATCTGTGTTTTCTTTTTGACTGGATTTAGTTTTTGGCGATGATCTCTTTGAGATAGTTCATCTATTAGTTAGAACACATAGAGATCTGCTTGCAACTACCTTTTAGGGTTGATTTTGGGCAACCTCCAAATATATCGCATGAAAGTTAAGAGTCCAATTCATCCCTCCCTCTAGTCGTCGTTTTCGGTCCTGCAGAAAATATGGAGTGAACATACCTGAGACACAGCAGGACTGGATGAGCAGTGATATCAGTATTCGCTTGATGAGTTACGGGAGCATGGCCGATGACCAAGGTGGGAGTAACATGGACTACTTGAGTGTTTCTTGGTTGAGGATCGGCTACTGTTGAAGACGTTAAAAACTTTCAGAGCAACCATTGGCTTAGTGCTTGTATCAGCCTCTAGAGGCTAGGTTTCGGTAGCCGATGGTTCAAGCTACAAAACGAAGATGTTAGGGAAAGTATAAAGATGACCTAAAAAAATTATATCGGCACATACCGGTGAGGGTGAAAGAGCCGATGTTGAAGTAGCAGGAGGTCTTTGGGGAATCGGTACCATGATGATGGCGTCGACGTTGGATTTTTTTTGGATACTGTCTGAGTGGACAACTTCTTGCGTTTATTTCCTGATGGTCATGGTACTCGGAGTAGAGCTAATGGATATGGAGTACCATGTCCAAGGTGGGACTTGGCCGATGGAGGTTGATACACAATCGATCGGCCATTTGCGCTTGTTAGGTGCTTCTTTGTCACTAGCCTGTGGGATCATGAAGGTTAAATGATGTATTCAAGAATAAATGCAATATAGGAGACAGTGTAAGGAGAAGGATTACATCTTCATTTTGACATAGTCAAGATTAAGGCGCAAGCAATAACGTTCAGTTGATGAACTAAACAAATGTCTTCTCCACTCTGATCACCATCAAGCGAAGAGTTTAGTGTTGGATATATAGGGCTCGAAGGTAGTGATGGTCCCTAAGGAAAGAGATCCAACTATCATCCTTAGCCAATTGCACTCCAAGCCACTGTTTACATCTCCTCGGACTTAAAGCTTGCTGATGAAGAATATGCTGATTGGGAGCTGGCCTAAGCCCAACTAATGAGCACTAACTGATGGATAATAAAACACATACAATGGGTGTTGGGATTAGCCCAATAAGAATCTAAACGGCGGAGGATTGAGAGTTATGGCTGACAGAAATATTGTTTTTATTCTTCATTGACTAATGCATTGAGTGGGTGAAATCTAGAAGGCATCTCAAATGATGAAGTGTCCTCGTACGCGAACCAGAGGATGGCCTCCATAGTAATGCCATAGTAGAAACATTGGAACCACCGCTTGAGTCCGAGGGGAGTCATTTTGCTTCCAGAAAGAGCTGATGTGGCTCCAGCCAGGGAGATA
Source organism: Oryza coarctata (assembly GCA_030770085.1). Taxonomy (NCBI): domain Eukaryota; kingdom Viridiplantae; phylum Streptophyta; class Magnoliopsida; order Poales; family Poaceae; genus Oryza; species Oryza coarctata. Next base: position 7,815,862 of record CM061476.1, on the reverse strand, counting down.
CATCGGCGTCGGTAGGGTGTGCTTTCCTCTAAATGATCAGCTAGAAAAATCAAAGAGTAGAAAGGGGTCTTGGGGATGACTTTGGAAGTGTAAATGTTCAACCAGAGTTGTAGGAACCACTTGGGGCCATCAATGTGACTGACTGATTGGCCAGCCGATAGCTTGTTCGCCACATGATGAGACAGTTGATAAGTAGCTCCAAGGAGATACTACCCCAATGGAATTTGACGTCGATTGGTCAAGCACTCCGTAAAGCATTGCATATTGGTAGTCAGGTCAAGGATTGAACTACCAAAGACAAACCACTCCAATCATAGATTTAGGAATGCAACATTCTCTTGGTCATCAATGGGTCCGAAAGTCTTACTGTGCAGAGAGATATCTATTTAGTTCACCCTCCGATGTTTTTGGTGTTCAGCTGATGAGTAGGTTTGAATTGGAGAATGGTTAGATTTACATAGTGTGTGGTGTTGAGGCAAGTCAACATGATGATATCCATCAAGGTGAGAGTCATTGACCTGTGTCGAAACATGAAAGCGTTGAGCATGTCTAACCAAAAGTAGGAGGCCGATGCAAGCAAAGGCTCATTCTTTTGCCTATTGGCTAGGGAAAGGATGATGCAATGACCGATTTTCATGTCTTCCCAGAGTGATTTTGTGGAAACCGATACACTAAGGTACCAGTTCCTCTATCATGGGAGTCTACTGGGCCAAGATCTAAAATTGATGGTCCAATCATTGATAGTCATAGGCGAGTTTTTGTAAGGGATCCATTCTATTTTGAAATTTATAAAGTCTGTTGGATCCTCACTACCCATGGAGCTAGATAAAAGAAACCCGGATGGTCGACGACTGGAATAGAAATTTGACCATTAAGATTCGACAGTAAACAAGAATTCGGTAAAGAATAGATGAAAGAACTTGGGATAAACCAAATCTATCTAGAATGTAGAGTACATGAACATATGAAAAATTACCTTAGTAACTGCATGTGTTGACGCCATCACGCGAGGAAGGAGGAGAAGATCAGTGGTCAGTGGAGATATCCAGAGATTCACCTTTGGCATTGGAGTTTATCGATGTTTTGGGGCTCTAGTGATAGGGAGGTGTGAAGAAGAAGGATGAAGAAGCATAATGATTTATAAGGGCAAGATGACCTAGCAGGAATCTAGGCTGGTTAGTTGCTTTTTGTGGGTTATAATGGACTATCTTGGTTTGCGGAGAATTCCAACACCTCAGAATTTTGAAGTATTGTTAACAAACTTCAAAATTGGGGAGTATGTGTTAACACCAGAATTTGGTTAACTTAGATGGGATCGGTCGATGAAGGAAAGACTGATCGGGCTTGCAAGGGGAAACCGATTGACACAATGAGAGAGCTGATCGGACAAGTTAAGGATGGATTCGGTCTGGTTGAAGCCAGAGGGTTATCCAGATGGGATCGAGTCTGAGGAGTTATGAGAACCACTTGAGGGTGTTTAGTTAGCATTACAACTTATACATTAGTTTCCTTATATATTTAAAAAATATCATCTAATAGTTGTTGTAACCACGTCGGACTCTTTTAATCCCGGAGTATAAATATAAACCACGTGGAAGCTCATAAATAATCGACAAATTAGTACAACACAACTTCAATGCATCACCATCCTAGCTCATCTAGTTTTTTCCCCAATAGGCTCTAGCTCATGACGTAGGGCTGCATTGGTTAAGTTCGATCTCCGACGAAGGGGTAAGTCTTATCATGGTTTATTTTACTCTATCTAAGGCTACAACGGTTAGGTTCGACCTCTTAGTCTAATCAGGCATACCGCATCATGTCCGCGTGAGGCTTGTCAGTACATCGTGTTGCCTTGATTAGCTTCAACCTACAAGTTTGGTGGTTGTGGATCGAGCCATTGGCTCAAAAGTTGTTCATGTGACATTTTTTTAGAGTGAGTAGCCGATGAGTTATCCTTACCACTCGCCTCATTATCTGATTTACATATTGCTCAACACTTAATCAGTTAGCAATTGATCTGGTCATGTCGGATTTGGCCTAATACTGTCTCGGTTCAGTCCAATCTCATAGGTTTGTGTCTAACAGGGCTGACATCGTGATCCAAAGGGTTTTGTTCTCCATTAGCTATCTGAGCTGATGAGGTTAGATATAGGCCTATGTCAAACATTCAGCCGATAAGCAGCCGATGACCTCGTCTTTTCCTCTCTAGTCATTATGTTTGATTTAGTCTCCATCATCTCTATGTCATTAGTCCTGATCTCATACTGTCTTGGTTCAGTTCGATCTATTGAGGCTAGTTCCAATGGTGCCATTGCGGTGATCATCGGTCCTCATGGCTTCATGAGGGATCGGGACCTGCTCCGCGATTTCATCGCCTTCATCCTACGGAGTGTCGTCGGCCCTTTGGCCGATAAGCCTTCTATTTTTTTCACACATCTATCGCCTACGCCTTCATCGGCTTTTCAACCGATGTTTGAGCGCTACCTTTCTTGTCAGCACCCAACCAATAGGGTGAGCAGTATCAGCTCACTGGTCGATTCGCTCATGGATCTCATACTCTGTCTCCTTATCAATTGCAGGATTAAATTAATTGGCACGCCCTTAAACCACGAACACTAAGTAACTATATTGGAGCTAAACAAATCTTCTAGGGCTTCATGTGAGCAGGGCACCGTCTTCCCCAATCGAACCACTGCCAGCCCATTCATGGACTCTCCAAGTCTGATTAGACTCCACGAGATTCTGTTACCAATAAGATGCATCTTTCCTAGGTAACTGGATGCACAAAAGGAGTGCCATGTGGAAATCATAACTTGCGCTCCAAGTCAAGAAAAAAACATAGAGGATAATGTTGATGAACATGTCGATTCAGGTCCTGAACACACATGGGGAAGATCCCATCAATGTTGACGAAGGTATTGAAACAACTAAAATGTTTGGTACTTCGCAATTTTTATCATGCTAGTTTTCTGCTCATTAGTATTTATTTGCCATATAATGTTCCTCTCCAACTGTAGAAGAAACTCCTGAAATTCAATAGAAGGATCGAAGGGTATCACCTTAAAGCTAAACATCATTTCAAGGCAGGGTGAACCTAAAATCAAAATTACCCTAAATGAAGATTGATTTCAAAGATTTTGCTAGCGTTGTTGGAACATTTGTGAGGAAGAAAATATCACTTGCATGCAATTCGAGAGATGTTGATATCAAACAAAAGCTTGAAGTGTTGGGATAGGTGGATTGGTAGTTCTCTTCCACGTTTTATTTTGTATGTTGTACTAAATGAGTATTTCTCATTTTAAAACAGTTCTACTATTAGATCAATCGATCTGGTATACAATTCATTTTGGAAACAACACATAAGCAATGGAGGGACTTTAAGGCTATTTTGAAGAAGAAATTTTTCAATGAGAAACTAACTGTTGAAAACTTGCCGCCACAAATCAAGAAATAATTAACGATGCAGATTGGAAGTGGCTTGTCAATCATTGGAAATCTCCAAAAGCTAAGGTAGGGCATATATTTGTGTTTTTCTCTTTAGTTTACATTAAACTTGGTATATATATTTAGCTGGTCATAGAAAATAAGAATGTTTATACTTGTGCTATAGGCCTTATCGATAAGAGGCAAAGCGAATCATGAAAATTTACATGTCTTGCATACATCTGGTAGCAAAAGTGTTAACACCGAAATTTGATAAGCTCCACAGACAGGATTGAAGAGTTGATAGACTTATGGAAAGAGACCGATTGATACATGGAAAAAGTCGATCAGATAGAAGAGGATTGATTCAGTTCAGTCAAAATAAAAGATTATCTAGATGAGACCGGATCTGAGAAGGAGTAGAAGCCACAACAGAGCATTTGTATCTTTGTAAAATATATCTTATAAGATATGTAAGTTTAGTTAGTTTTTTTTAACTTCTTAGAGAGATTTTTCTTTTCTATTTAGAAAGTAATGTCCGGAAGTTGTTTGTAACTATATCGAACTCGTGTAACCCCAAGGTATAAATATAGAACCCTTAAAAGCTTAAAAATTATCAACACAGATCAATATAATCTCAAGCATAACCACCCTAATCTATCTAGGTTTTCATTAGCGGGTTCTAGCTATCGACACAGAACTACATTAGTTAAGTCCAGTCTTCAGCGAAGAAGTAAATCCCGCCACTATCATGTTGTATCTGCTCTGCCTAAGACTACATCGGTTAAGTCCAACCTTTTAGTCCGATAGGATACATCACATGACATTCATGTGGGTTATATTGGCTTGTCGAGCTCCTTCTACCATCATCAGTCTCATGCTACATCGGTTAAGTTCGACCTACTAGACTGTTCATAGCAGATTGAGCCGTAAATCGAAAGGTCTTTACGCGACGTTTCATTAGAGCAGCCAACTGGTGAGTTATCTCTATACTGAGCTTCACGCCTAGCGTATTGGCTTTTTAGCCAATATACACATATTTTGCCTAGTAATTAATCTGCTAAAAATCAATCTAGTTCTATTAGATCTGGCATTGAGATCTAGCGGGTTTTATTTCCCCATCGGCTGAACTAGCTGATGAGTTTACTTATATGCCTACATCGGATCTGCAGCCAATGGGTTCACCCGATCCCTCCAACATGATGCCTGATCTTGCTCCTATTGTTTTCATGCCATTAGCCATAGCCTTATCCTATCTCGATTAGATTCGATTTATAAGATTGGCTCTAATAGTACCATCATCGGTGGTTGCTAGGTCTCGTCCTTTCGGGAGATCGAACTTCACTCTCTACCGCTTATCGCATATTCTATTTGGAGTGTCATTGGCTCTACACCCGATGAGTCACTTTATTTCTCACTATTCGTTTATGGCATCATCGGCTAGAAAGCCGATGTATAGCAGGAGTGCATCGGGCCCATAGCTGATGACTATTTTAACCCTATCATCACTTACAGCCAAAAGCAGGAGTCCATATCAGCCTATGAGCCGATTGGCTCGATAATCTAACTCTATTTGTCTTTCTCATCAATTAGAAATCAAATTGATTGGCACGTTCATAACTCTAACAATCCAAAAACTGACCTGCACTAGAGCTTCACATCGGACCTCCATCATCAAACACTCGCTCCATCTCGGTGTGTTCTCTCTGCCTAGTCTGACCGCTGCACACATGAACAATGTGCCATGCTTGTGTTGGGCATGACATGGTAATATTAATACATCATGTTCAGTTGATAACATATGAGTTGTGACCATCTTTTTTACTGTAAACCTCTTATTATATGGTGTGAAACATGGCAGTCCTGTTAGAAGGGATGAATTATGGATTGTGAAACATTCACGGAAAAATGGAGAACCTATTCCACATGCTAGCGAAACTGATGTATTTTAAAATAATTTTCACATGTACAATATTACTTGCTGATGTTGTTATATACCCCTGCAGAAAGAGCTAAAAGAGGCTGCAGAAAAGTACCCAGAATTGAAGGAAAAAACAATCCAGGAGGGTGTTTTGTTTGCACATGTATGTGGATAGAAGGAGCCAAGATGTCATGTTCGTGTTCTAGGAAAGGGACCAACTCCCCAATAATGAGGGCATCCCTAGCATCATCAATTCTTCTCCACATCCTAATGAAGTTGCATTTGATATAGCGGGTCCAATTACAAGGAGTAGAGCCAAACAACTAGAGAAGAAAATGCATTAGTGTCCACATCGAATTGCCATGGACGACCCAGAAGTAAGTGGCATGCTTGCATAGGAGCAATATCACAGTCAACCTCATCATGAAAGTCACCAATGGAGAACGATAAGCGGACCATGGATGAGACCTTCACTGTCCCCGAATTATTCAGCCGCTTCATATGGTGCGGGTGTGGATGGCGACGTGTTGGCAGGACAAGCTTCTCAACAAGCAAGCCACTAACAATATTGTTGCAGCTCCAACCATCAATTATAAATCTACACACCTGTCCTTTCAGTTTGCATCATGATTGAAACAAATTATGGCACTGCCCTTGTTTAACTGCAAGTAATTGAGTAGAAAGCACTCGTCGAACCACCAAGGAATGATCTGGTGCATTCAAAATATATGCACTTGTAGGGGAACTTATAGCAGACCCAAATGAACTACCATGTTGGGATGAAACATGAGCCTCCAAATTATTAATATCAACAAGTAAATCATCAAAATCAGCACTTGTGATCTCAGAGGAATAATAGCTTGTGCTATGTCATCTTGAGCAATGAGTACAATAGACTGAATGACCAAACAATTCAATCCCAGCTCATATTCACCATCCTCAGGTTGATACTCACAAGTTTCGAGATTCTCATCTGCTAATGCAAGGATATTGTGCTCCTCCTCTTCTTCACTCTGAGAATCATAAGAACCATCAGCAAGTGCTATAATTACGCGCCTATTGAGGCATTCAGCTTGCTTATGCCCATGTCCACCACACTTAAAACACTCAATCTTGTCTTCCTTGGGGCAGCAGCAGCAGAGGAGCTAGACTGATTGGGACTTACAGCTTTGCCTCTGGAATCAAAATGTTTGGTAGAAGTTGAAATTGAACGAGAAGTTGCATGAGATGAAGGTGTGTGCACCCCTGACCCGTGCTGCTGTGAATGGCGCCATGGAGTAGAACTATTAGGAGCTGAAAATGACGCACGGTTCTTATAAGATTCAGCAAGCTGCCTTTCTGCCCTTTTTGCAAAATGTTGTAATTAGTCATGTCCACCTTATCTGTGATTGGTTTAGTAAGACCAACCAGAAATCGAGCCATCGTTGATTCCTCATCTTCAGTGATACCGGTACGAAGTAGACATATTTCTATTTCCTGAAAATATTCATCCACACTACGATGACCTTGGACAAGACATTTCAGCCTCAAATGTAGCTCACGAGAATAATGAGCAGGAACAAATCGCCGCCTCATTTCTTGTTTCATGTCATTCCAAGTAATACAATCATGTCCAACACGGCGGAAATCAGCACACACTTGATTCCACCAAGTGATTGCATAACCTGTGAACTCAATTGCAGCAAGCTTTGCTTTCTTGACAGGAGGATATGTATATAAATCAAAGATCTGATAAACCTTGGTCTCCCACTCAAAATAATCATCAGCACTTTCCTTTCTGTTAAATTTTGGAATAGACACTTTCACTTTGCTTAAACCATCATCATCACGACAACAATGGTGGTCACGATAACCATGATGGCCACCATGCCGATGATCATCCTTGTCGGAAAATATATCATCATCACCATCATAATCTCCTCCACCTCCAATAGGAATGCTCCGAGCACGACCAAAATTTGCAAAATTAAGACCACGCCCTGCCTCATCATCCTCCTCAATGTCATCATCCTCATTTGGTGGCCGTTCTCCACGTGGCATATTCAATTGGAGAGTTTGGAGCTGCTGCACCAAATCATTCATTTGTGTACACAACTCCTGAAATTCCTCCACCGAAACAACGGCACCATCTCCACGTCCTGCCATATTAGTAGAGGGGAAAAAATAGGACAATATATATGTGGAATATATGTGGAATCACTCCCTCACCACTTTCTAAACAGCTTCTTTCTCTTCCTGAAAGGCCAAGAACCGGGGCAGCAATCTGCAGTGGAAGAGTGATTGTACTAGAGACGACGGTGCAACAGCTCGCGATGCTTTGGGTGGGGCTGGGTGGAATGTATGGGCACTGCAATCTGAAATTTTAGTGATGCAAAATCAAATAATAATCCAAGAGAGAAACACGAGGCAACGTTGCTGATCACAAGAAAAATAGGTGGAAAGGAAAGGAGCAAGGTAAAAGAAGTGGACTAAGCGAAACAATTGGCACCAATCAGACTGCTGCTAAAACCCCTTGTTTCTTGCAAATACTTAGGTGTCTCTTTTGTTTCTGAACATAATTCTTTTCTTGAACTGAAGCACTCTTTTTTTTGTTTTTTTTCTTCAGAATCTCTTGACAAACAGCATTAAACTTTCTATAAGGGTGGCACAGAATGACAAACAAAATATCGGTGCCGATTGTTAGGCTGATTTGGAAGCAAGCAAGGGTGGGATGGGTGGGGATATATTTTTGTTGGGTCTGTGTATGTTTCAGAGAGAAGAAGAATAGATCAAAGGTAAAAGTCTGAATAAAAATGGAGAAAGAAGGGAAAAAAGAATGAAATTCAGATTAGGGGAATTCAGACCAAAAGAAATCAGCGACTAGACAAGTCTCAATGGATCAAAACTCGAAGCTGCAAACTAAATTCAGATGCGAAATTGAAATGATAGGTATATAATTTGCTGGTGGTGTGGCTATTTGTGGACTATAGGAAAATGAACAAACTATCCTACCAAAAATAAGAACGATCCTACCGAGTTAACGGAGGCTCTAATACTAGATGATGTGCACACGTCTATGGGTCACGTGTGATGAGTAGTTGTGGCCCGATCTTCTCGAAGGATCCACAAACTTGATAACTATTGCTGCGTGACCTAGTGAAGAGGCAGTGCACCGTGAGTCTGCACACGCGAAGAACTACCGAGACAATCATCCTTCCACATACCGATGAAGCCAGCCCACACAATCACGCCGTATAGACGTGAAGGCACAAACTGGGTGAACCGTAGTCCGGCGTTCTACAACTCCCTTAGGAATCAAAAGAACAAGTTTGCAAGCCTCTTAAGACTCACGTGGAAAGAAGAACTCAAAGAGTTTGTATTTCTGAAAATGGCAGCCCCCAAAAGTCCCTCACGATATCTATTTCATGGATATATATAGCACTAGTGGAGTCTTCAGTTCAGATTAAAAAGTAAATGAGAACATGTAGTAGCAAGTTGTAGCACTCCTTTTATTAATAGCGTGGCCTCATGCAGCTCTTTGGATGGTTGGTATTCTTCTGCATGCTTCTCCGTGTGTGTGAAACAATAGCCTGGTTGTTAATTGCCTTCCTAAACATAGTAATTAATTGTTTTGCACAGCCACAACTGATCAGCTTGGTAGTTGAATGGTCCTTCTTCTCTATGCACATCCAGGCTCCTTGGTACATATATTTGGAGGGAAGAAACCATGATCATCCCATGCTTGTTCATGCACTCCATTATTCCTCAGAACATTAAAACAAGTACTCAAAAGCATAGGATCATCCAAAATGATCTGATTATTTAGCACAAGGTTAGTGTTCACCTGATAATGCATTTCCTTCCTAGTTGTTTGGCTCTACTCCTTGTAATTAGACCCGCTATATCAAATGCAACTTCATTAGGATGTGGAGAAGAATTGATGATGCTAGGGATGCCCTCATTATTGGGGAGTTGGTCCCTTTCCTAGAACACGAACACGACATCTTGGCTCCTTCTATCCACATACATGTGCAAACAAAACACCTTCCTGGATTGTTTTTTCCTTCAATTCTGGGTACTTTTCTGCAGCCTCTTTTAGCTCTTTCTACAGGGGTATATAACAACATCAGCAAGTAATATTGTACATGTGAAAATTATTTTAAAATACATCTGTTTCCCCAGCATGTGGAATAGGTTCTCCATTTTTTCATGAATGGTTCGCAATCCATAATTCATCCCTTCTAACAGGACTGCCATGTTTCACACCATATAATAAGAGGTTTACATTAAAAAAGATGGACATCCCTAGCATCAATTCTTCTCCACATCCTAATGAAGTTGCATCTGATATAGCGGGTCCAATTACAAGTAGCAGAGCCAAACAACTAGAGAAGAAAATGCATTATCAGGTGAACGCTAACCTTGTGCTAAATAATCAGATTATTTTGGATGATCCTATGTTTTTTAGTACTGTTTTAATGTTCTTAGGAATGATGGAGTGCATGAATGGGCATGGGATTGATATAGCAGGGGCTGATCCCAATCTTTCGATGAGAGGAGGGGTAACTTCGATTTAGGGGTGGAATCGACGTTGGTTGTCTGACTACAACAATCATAGGATGCTGTGCCTTAACAACAAGTACGCTGATTCCGACGTTGGCTGCTCTTGCCGTGCCAAGAACACCCTTGAACCTGTTAGCAATCGAGAACAAGCAATAACAAAATGAACAAGCAAATAAACTCATGGATCTGAACCAAATGAAACCTAAATCACGAGTTGGGGTCTTGAATCAAGCAAATCAGATGGTCTAGTCGACACACGCGTTCACTAGGAAGTAGCAGTAGCTATACTTGCATCTAAACAAAACCCAAGTTCATTTTGGTGGCCGCTACATGTATTTATGTATGGGCAATAGCAAGGAGGCATGGCAGGGTGTAAATTCTAAGCTAGAATGGGCCCCTAGTGGGCTGCATGAGATACAAGGGTTTCAGCACAAAGCCGATGGAGAACTGTAGAAAAGCCGATCAAATTAGTAGAAGATTGGATCGGCATGAAGACAGGGGATTGTCCAATCGGGATCAGGTCCGAGAAGCCCGAGAGAAGGAAGGAGAAGGATCGGCTTGACTTAAAGAAGGTCTGATAGCTACAGTGGGGAAGCCGATCAGGTTGCAGCAAAGGAAGGCTCGGTTACAAATTGGAAGTTTATTCAGATGAAAGCAGGTTTGCGGAAGAGCCGTGGACTCCACGGCAGGGTGTTTATTTTTTTAAATTGTAACATTACTCAATTAGGGAGGTTTAGCTGGTTAGTTAACTGCTTTAGGAATATTTTCCTTTGTTCTTACTAGGAAATAATGTCCGATGGTCGTAGACGTGTCGGACTCTGTCTGTAAATCTAGGGTATAAATATAGACCCCCTGGAAACATGTAACATATCTCTCGATCATATTCAAATTCAGCGCATCGCCACCCTAGATCATCTAGGTTCTACCGGCGGGTTCTGGCTCTCGACGTGGGGCTGCATCGGTTAAGTTCGATCTCCGGCGAAGGGTTAAGTCCCGCCACCATCCCGTTATGTCTTGCTTTGTCTAAGGCTGCATGGGTTAGGTCCGACCTCTTAGGCCGATCGGATGTATCGCATCACGTCCGTGCTAGACCTATCGGCCCGTTAAGCTCCCTCTACCGTCGTCAGTCTCGTGCCGTATCGGTTAGGTCCGACCTACGAGGCTACCGATGGTAGATCGAGCTTCAGGCCTATAGGCTTCTGCACGGCGTATCATCGGAGTGCTAGCCGATGAGTTATCCATGCTCTATGCTTCACGCCCAGCGCATCGGCCCCTCGACCGATATGCATCAGCCTTTAGAGGCGTCCCACGACGCGTAACACCAAACGTGTCGGACCTCCAGCCAATATGCACCCGCCTTTAGAGAGGCGTCCCCTCATCGACTCAGCTAGCCGATGGGTTCGTTCCTATCCTTGCTACGGCATAGCCGATCCGGCGTCTTCCGTATCATCACCGCTGGCCCCGGCCTCGTACTGTCTCGGTTAGGTTCGATCTTCGAGGTTCGATGTTGATGGCTCTGCCACGGCGGGTGACGGGTCTTTTGCTATCATATTCGAAGTGGCATTGGCTTTGCAGCCTGTGCCTTCTTGCGCTAATCATCGCCTAGGCCGCATCCGCTTTCATCGTTTTTTCTAGCCGATGGATCACTATTCGGCTGTCCAGAGGGATCCCGTGCGCCTCGATATCCTCTGAGCACACCCTGATTCCTCCATCGGCTCTACGATCGACCGCTCGTCGACACCTGTCCACATCGGCTCTCCAGCCGATCAAACAGCATCCCGAACCTATCAGCAGCCAGCCGATAGCGAGCGTCTATATCGGACCCGCTCGTCTCATCTCCTTGTCAATTGCAGGGTCAAATTGACTGGCACGCCCGTGAACCTCGAGACCTAAGGACCTGCACTGGAGACAAGCAGACCTCCCTGGCCTTCGCATGACCAAGCCGCCGTCCCTCCCCGGTCGCGAGATTTTTTGGCGGCGAGCAACTCCAGGGGAATTTCGTCATGAGGTTACATCCATCTAAAAGTAGACTTCAAGATCTTTCCAATGAGTACTCATGTGCCTAAAACAACATCCGGAGTTGAGAAATATTGCCACATCAATTTGATGTTGCCTGGCTGTACGAACTTGAAGTCTGAACTTGATGTCTGATCGTGTGCTTCCTTGTTGTGTGATCTTGATGCCCAAATTGATTGGTTGATCCATTAACCTCCTCTCCATCATTTCTAATAATAATAAAATCATCACAATGATTTAGTAGCATCCAATTCTGAGATGAGGTTTTATGGACAACGAGGAACGAGTTTACTTGATAATTTAGCTCTCGTGCACAGGCTCTTCTCATTGGTCCTTGCTACATAGTAGGAGTGGTTGTATCGTTGGAAGGGATGTCCTCATCACAAATATATGTACCAAGGAGCTTGGATGATGAGGACATCAATACTATCGATACATCCACTCATGGTCCAATTACCTGCACTCGTGCACGTCAACTCAACTATCAGGTGAGTTCATTCTTGAGTTTATGTTCCTCTTCTTTATACCCTAGAGACGCGTGCACTCTTATTTTACTTAGGAACGATGGAGAGGATCCAACGGAAAGAGAATTAGCGTAGGGTGAATTCGGACTGCAGGACAGTGCCAAATTCTGACGGCCGCCACGACTTCATGTGAACTCCGATTTAGGCTTCCAAGTACTTAATGGAAAGGTTATCAAGGCTACTTTCAAATGGATCTGGCCCCATGTCAATATCTATTCTAGAGTGGCCGCAATTGTCATTTTTCTACCGAGTGTTTTTCTGTCCACGGTGTTGCGTCACCTATTTTGGACCCAATGGGTCGTGTATCAAGTTGGGTCTATTAGGGGCGTGTCCTAGGGTTGAGCATGACCCCAGCACCCCTATGGTCGTCTTCCCCTCTTCTTAAACCTTTAGCCGCCACCAAGAAGAGGGGGTTTTTGTTGATTAGAGTTAGCATCTTGCTACTTGCACATAGCACACGTGTCGGCTAGACCACCCGTCTGTTTGTCTCCGGAACCCTGCCATATTGTGAATTCAGAGTGAATCTTTCATCTCAATATCTAGCAATTTTAGTGCTTGTTTTACTTGTTCTTCGATTGCTTGTAGGACGAGTGCCTTAGTGGCTGGGTTATAGCGCACCGCAAGTTCGCTTCGACTATCGGAGATGGTGTATCGGTTGCTAAGGCACATTGTCCTTGAACGGTTGTAGTCGGGCTATAAACGTCGCCTCCATGCCCCAATCGAGTTATCCTCCACCTCTCATCGAAAGATCGGGACTAAACCCTAGCGGGTTCTCATCACTGGACGTGCATAGAGAAGATGAACCATTCAACTACCAAGCTGATCAGTTGTAACTATGCAAAACAATTAATTGCTTTGTTTAGGAAGGCAATTAACAACCAGGCTATTGTTTCACACACATGAAGAAGCATGCAGAAGAATACCAACCATCCAAAGTGCTGCATGAGGCCACGCTATTAATAAAAGGAGTGCTACAACTTCCTACTGCATGTTCTCATTTACTTTTTAATCTGAATTGAAGACTCCACTAGTGCTATATATATCTATGAAATAGATGTCGTGAGGGACTTTTGGGGGCTGCCATTTTCAAAAATACAAACACTTTGAGTTCTTCTTTCCATGTGAGTCTTTGAGAGGCTTGCAAACTTGTTCTTTTGATTCTTGAGGGAGTTGTAGAACGCCGGACTGCGGTTCACCCAGTTTGTGCCTTCACATCTATATGGCGTGATTGTGTGGGCTGGCTTGGTCGGTACGTGAAAGGGTAATTATCTCGGTAGTTCGTCGCGTGTGCAGACTGTGCATTGCCTCTTCACCAGGTCACGCAGCGATAGTTATTAAGTTCGTGGATCCTTCGAGAAGATCGGACCACAACTACTCCTCACACATGACCCATAGACATGTGCACATCACCCAAGATGTGGGAACCCTAACACCAGGAGCACGCAATGGAATGCCAACAAGGCTACAGCTAGAATCTCATCAACAAACTCAAGAGACAATTGATTTAAATAAGTGGGTGGACAACATGCAGCAGCACTTTGACCAAATGGAGCAGATGGTGATGTCTCAAGGTGTGCAAAATATGGAAACAACTTCGTAGCATGCTTCTAATTCGTGACATGTCGAGGTAAAGCCCCTGTCCTGTATTGGTTTCTCTATTACATTGCAATATGTTTAGAAATATCTCCTGCATTCCTTGAAACGAAGAACACATATAATTCTGTTGCATTGGTTGTAGAGCCCAAGGATTGAACAAAAGGACTTGAAGAGCTGAATCGTGGTGATCCTATCGATTGGCATATGAATAATGTGCTATTGGATGAGAATGACAATATTATCCGTAAAAAGGTTGTTGCACAAAGGGTGCCTTCAAGGAGCAATGCAGTCATAAGTCGTGAAGCCTCTAGCAGTGAAGAACAAAACCTTGTAATTTTCGCATCCTTCACCCAGCTTTTATTTACCCATTTGAATGTTGTTTATATTGGTCATTATGCTGAAATTTATTGTGTGCTTTAGGTTGGTAGGGATGTTCTCTTATATTCTGTCTTGAGAGATGTCCATGTGGCTAAAGCAACTTTGTATCAATTGACCGAAGTGTTTCAGTGGGAGGTCAATCTCTTGGTGTTGAATTATATGAAGTTGTTGTTAATGTCGTGCTGAAAAGTGATTCCTTGCTTCCTCGTCCATATGATGATATTGAAAGTATGGCGGATGCTCAGTACATGTCCTTGCATAGCCAAGCAATACAGTAATAATCTGCAACTATATTGTTTTTCTTTCAGTTGTAATGGCTCACTTCCACATTCTAACTTTGTAATATTGGAATTTTCGCAGGTGAAGGTTCCCAAGAAGTCCACTATGACCCGAAGGGCAGTTATTTACTTCCAGTGTTTACCTTAGGGACATGGATTACTTTTGCCTACTGTTTTGCTGTAAAAGGATCAAAATATAATGGCAGTATTGATATTTACCATGTTGACTGTATAAGAAAGAAAGATGCATCATAACATAATGATTGTATAAGAAAGAAAGATGTCAGTTTACCATATTCATATTTCTTAAGATGCAAACATGTGAATTAATAAGTACCACTTCAAGTTAATGCATACCTTTGCAAAATCACTAGCCACAAATATTGTGAGGATCTGAAACTACGCCCGTGGCTGAAATCTACATCACAGTCTATGCTCAGCAGGCTGGAACTACTTTGCATAAGTGTGCTTCTGTTCTTGGACATGAAAAAGGATGTAGTAGTCTAGAACATGAAAATTGATGTTCCTTTGGGTGTTGGAGCTGCATCAACTAGCTAGATTTACATGGACTTATGGATGGAGCAGCAGCTTAGGTCTTGAGTGTTCATTGTTTGGTGAGCTAATTAGGAACGGGACTATGTGAATGCATGTGTGCTAGATCTTTAAATTTGTTTGGTCAAGAAACAAAGCATTAATCTAATCCGTATTTTTTGTTTGTCCAACTTAATTTGTCTCTTATACAGTTTTTTAATAACTGAAACTTACTATCAAATTTCATGTTTGTTTGCTGTAGTAAGAGATCAAGTTGTTGCTTGTGACTTCTTTTGCAGGCGGAGTCCAGGAATGACGTGGTCTGAAACAAAAGGTGCTAACCAGAGAGAGAGATTCTTGTCGAGTGGTGGTAGATGCACGTTGATGCTTTGTTCTCAATTAGCTAGATCGAGAAATATCGGTTAGAGTCTTAGGGTAGCGCATTAAGTAGTAACCCTGTGACTTGCTTGCCTTTTGTAATGAAAATTACTAAAACCTTTTGACCACCTGCTAATATGTTCCACACTGATCTTTTGGACAATTAATGCTATTATAAGTATGCGAGCTTTTGGACTATGTACGTGGGATTTTGGACTATGCCATTCGTCTGTATTGTCTTCATATATATGGGTTGAATGAATGAATGGAATCTATTATGTTTTGCTACTGAATGAAATCTGGAGTGATCTTCATGTAAAAGTGATCCATGGTAATTGATCATGATATCAAATGGATTGCTGGAAAATGGGCTCTTACATCAGAGCTTCTGTCAGTAAAGGTTTTTTGCTGCCAGACTGTCTGTCATTAACGTTTAGTCTGATAAAGCCGTTTGTTTGACAGGTTTTGTCCTGACACACATGGTCCGTCCCTAAAGACCTTTATTGACAGATAGCTTTGTCCATAGACGGACTGTCTGCACATTTGGGTCGGGGTATAGTGATACGGTTTCATTTTTCTTATAGAAATATTTAGATAAAAAAATTTTAAAAAATTAATATACTTTATCTGATCGGACTTACCTTTCATCTTATGTTTTTCGGTATTCAAGATCCATATCCTCAACAAATACTTAAAAGTATTACAGTCATCCGATTAGTAAATAGAGCGATTGAATTAATATTTATGACAAACTGATTTTTTTTAAAGTACAAAGGTTTTTGAAAGTGTGGGAATGATTGATTATATCGTATATCAGTATATATAGACGGTCAGGGCGGCTCACAAGAAAACCACATAGCCATGCCACGGTTAGCCTACTATAATTACACTTTCTATAATTACAATAGATTAGCACTCCCTCGTAGTCTAATCAGAAGCATCGCTAACATTTAGGCTAGATCAAAATTCTTAAAATAGTGAGGTATGAAAGCCCTTGATAAAGACGTCGGCGTACTGCGATGTTGTAGGAACATGTACGAATCGAACGTGACTAAGGACGACCTTCTCTCGAACAAAATAGAGATCAATCTCAGCATGCTTCGTCCGCTGATGCTGCACCGGATTGCAAGATAGATATACAGCACTAATATTGCCACAATAGACCAAGGTGGCACGTCGAGGGGGTGGCAAATCTCAAGGAGCAACTGTTGCAGCTAGCTTCAGTAACACTATTCACCACAACATGATATTTAGCTTCAGCACTCGATCTGGAGACCGTATGCTAACGCTTAGAAGACCAGGACATCAAATTATTCTTGAGAAATACGGCATAGCCAGAGGTTAACCGACGAGTGTCAGAACAGCCAGCCCAGTCAGCATCTATGTAAACAACAAGATCTACAGGCGAAGATCGACGCATGATCAGCCCAAGAGATAGGGTGCCCTGCAGGTAGCGCAGGATCCGCTTGAGAGCAGCGAGGTGCGGCTCTCGAGGATCATGCATATAGAGGTAGATCTGCTGAACTGCAAAGGTAATATCTGATCGGGTGAAAGTCAGATACTGCAAAGCGTCGGCTAGACTTTGGTACTATGTAGCGTCAGCGACAGGCGGTCCATCAGCAGATAGTTTGGAGTGGAGATCAACAGGCATGCTGCACGGCTTGCATGCACTCATCTTGGCACGCTCCAAAATATTCTGACTGTACTACCGTTGAGAAAGGAACAGACTATTTGTGGAGCGCTGGAGAGCTAGCACCAGCAAAACCATCGCATCCATTGTGGCCACGGCGGCGACCGTTACACTGGCCTCCGGTTGGTGCAACGAGGTACGGATGAGGAGGCGCTCCCGAACGAGGAGCGACGGTGGCACCTAGAGCCGCAAGTTCGGGAGCGACGATGGCACCTAGAGCCGCAAGACGCGGCGTCGCAGCGATGAGAGCGGCCGGTGAAGACGGAGGACGAGCGTCGATCTCCAACTCCTCCAACAGAAGGTGAGTGCGCGCTTCAGTAAATATTGGGAATAACTGGTGCATCTTGAGGATGGACACCATGTGGCGGAACATGCCATTGAGGCCACAGAGAAGTATGAGTACCATCTGCCTGTCGCTGATAGGGTTGTCGAATTTGGTGAAGGAGGTAGCCATGGATTCAAGGTGGCGACAGTAGTTGGTGACGCTCAGGGACTCCTGATGGAATGTGTGGAACTGTATCTCGAGGAGAAGGGCACGCGACTCCTTCTGGCCAAGGAATTCGTCCTCGAGGTAGCACCACACGTTGTGAGCGTGACCTTGCCGCATCATCAGCGACTGCTGCAAGTCGTTGAAGACGGTACTGTACACCCATGTGAGGACGTAGCAGTCCGTCTAGAGCTGCGCCGGGCGCACGGGGAACGCTTCATCCTCGAGGACATGGCTTGTGAGGGCATATTTCATAAGGACGGTGAGGAACATTCCACGCACTTGGTGTAGGAGTACGTCGACTTGTCAAGGACGATGGGGATAAGCGCCTTGACGTTGACGACGGCGGTGGCTTGCGCCCAGAGAGCTGCGTGAGCGCTCTCGTACGCGTCTAGGACGTCGTTGCGAAGGCAGGCCTCCTCAGCTCGACGTGATTTGTCAGCGCGAGCAGCATCGGCTACGAGATAGCGATCATCAGAAGCAGCGATGCCATTGTCTTCACCAGCCATGGAGGGTCGACAGCCGATCGGTCGATCGGATCGGAAGCCGATCAGAACGGAGGGGTCGACAGCCGATCGATCGGAATCGGATGAGCAGCCGATCGAAGGGATTGGCAGCCGATCAGGTTGGAGGGATCAGTAGCAAATTGGAGGAATCGGCAAGCGATCAGATCGGAGGGATCGGATCGGTGGCCGATCAGATCGGAGGGATTGGATCAGCAGTAGAGCCAATCAGATTGGAGGGATCAGCAGCAGATCAGAGAATCAGCAGGCGAGCAGATCGGAGGGATCGAATTGGTGGCCGATCAGATCAGAGGGATCGGATCAGCAGTATAGCCGATTGGATTGGAGGGCGATCGGATCGGCAATAGGCAGGATCCGATCGGACCGATCAATGGGCGATCAAGATCGTCAGTAGAGCCGATTGGATCGGAGGATGATCGAATCGACAGTAGACAGGATCCGATCGGACCGATCGGCGGGCGATCGGGTCGACAGTCGAATCGAATCGACAAGAGATCCGATCAGATCGGATCGGCGGGCGATCTGATCGGCAGCAGAAGATTCGATCAGATCGGATTAGCGGGCAATTTGATCGGATCAGCAGCACAGGCGATGAGACCGACGACACTCCCGGTGATGTGCAATCAGCACCGGTAGTAGCGATCGGATCGGCGACGAGCGCTGGTGCGGAAGCGGAGGCAGGATCGGATTCGACGGCTACACCTGGTGATGAGGGCAGCTACAAGGTGGGCGATCAGATCGGTAGCACGAGTAATGAGACCGGTGACACTTTCGGTGGCGTGCAGTCAGCACGGGTGGTGGCGATCGGATCGGCGACGGGCACTGGTTCGAGAATGGCGGCATTGAGGGCGTCGGACCTCAGTAGTCTCTCGCAGCACAGTAGTAACGGAGGAGGAGGTTGGCAATGGCAGCAACCATGGCGGAAAGACAGCGGATCGGAACCGCTCTGAATTTTATTCTCTATTAATGTATCAGTATATATAGTCAGTCAGAACGGCTCACAAGACAACCACATAGCTATACCACGTTTAACCTACTGTAATTATATTTTTATAATTAAAATAGACACCTGTGCGTTCTATATTTTCTGTAGCCTCAACAATATCTACAAGTTAGACTCCTTTCGACATCATCGTCAAAGACCGCACATCACCAGCGGATGTGAATGGTGCTTTGGTCATCTACTGCCGACTCGCCACGACGTCGCGCTTGCAGACGCAACTTTAGGTCAGTGTTTTACGAATCCAAACTGAATTAGGTCGCACTGCCTATGAAGTTAATATTATCCAAATTTTCGCATGCTGTCCCTCTCCTTGACCTCTCATGAAGCTGGTGTCATTTGGACTTGAACAGCCTTCACGAAAGGTGAAAATGCACTTAGTTGAACGCTTTCCTCCTTTTTTAGTAGTATTCCTATTTGTTAAAATAAATTCAGAGTTGTGTCATTGCTCATGCATGACTTAACTCACATAACTAAAGTGAACTCATTTCTTCGACATTTTGTATCTTTTCTTGGGAAAAGCTATGGACTGAATTGAACTGAGTTTTGCCCAGCTCCAATCCCTGTAGCTACTTTGAAGTTTGAACTTTTGTATGCATAAACTATTTTTGGGTAGGATGGATGTCTCATTGAATAGATATATATATTTAATTACAGCCTGAATTTTCTTTAATAGGGAAGATTATGTAACCATTTGTGCAGGGTTAAAATTCGGTCCGAGCTACAGATCCTGAGGGCCTAGTGCTGCTGGGTATATGCATTAATTATGGTGTGCTGGATGTAAATCTCTTGCATTCAGGATAAATTGGATGTATTTTTTTGCTAGTCTACTGGATGTATGCTTTCTTTATCGGTTTTATTTTTATATAATTTGATTCAGCTTGTAAAATTATGTAAAATTGAGTTCCTGCAGTATTGATCCTACTGGACACTTATTATTGATTTATTTGTGCATACAGGTTCAACGGAAGAACCATCTCTCTGAAAGTCTGAGGTCTGAAGTCATAATTTTGAAGGACTCTGCACGTGGTAGAACCTTTAGAACTTCATTATATGCCCACAGATTGATGAGTGCACGAACGTTTCTGTTTTGCTATAGCATACGAAGTTATGGGTGACAATGTGGCGTGTTGTGAATTTTCCGAATTCTGAATACGTAAAGGTTACTGTCATTTTTTGGCATGTTATTTGCAACTTATGAACAACTGGATCAGGAAAACAAAATAAAAATACGTGAATGCATATTAACAGTAGTTTTATTTGGTGCAACTACATATAAAAGAGACTGGTCAGGCTTCTGTTGTATCTTTGCTGACATGTAACACATGGGGACTTTTTTGTTGTATCTTTGCCTTTTTCATAGGGGTAGTTACATAAAAAAAATGTGAAGTACAAAATGAAACTGTAATTCAGTTTTTGCAATAACTAGGTTTCCTGTATTTGCATATTTTTCTAAGTAACTTTATTCTGAAAGGAAAAAATGACAATTATCTTTGAAGCTCGCAGAAAGTTAAGGTTGCTTAATATTTTGGCTACCACATCATGCTAGCTGATGCCACTGGACTGACGGCACTGTACAGCACGTATAGCTATATGCACAGTGCTATAACCTGACTACTGTGTATGAACTGAAGCAAAAAAAAAACTATATATTGCATGCATATACGAAGATAAACCCTGGTGTGATGGTGTGATGCAAATAGAGGAGGAATGTAGCACTGAACATTTGTGCTCTACTAACAGAGGTAAACAAACATTGCCAAGAAGGGGGCATTCGTCTAATATAATTCATCTAATGTATTATGTGAGCAGTGGGCTGACATCAGAAATTCTTCTTGATAAAATTAAATACATCTAATTTGATTGGACCGTGGAGTACAAAAAAAACTTAATACTTAATCTTTTTTGATCCCTTGGTATAGCCCATCGTGTTTCTTGCCCACATACTCAGCTGAACACAAACATTGTCATATAAGTTGAAACTAGTCTTACTCTACTAACTCATGCCTCCACACCAATTAAATTTTAGGACGAGGTCTTTCTCATAGCCACTTATCTCATTAATAGATTACCCACTTGAGTCCTTAATAATCTGTGCCCTCTAGAATGCCTCCTTAAAACTTCACCAAATTATTTCCTGCTCCGTATATTTGGTTGCGCATGTTGGCCTAATTTGCGACCCTATAACCAGCACAAACTTTCTTTTCGATCCAAAGTCTACGTATTTTTAGGATATAGTGGTCTTCACAAGAGATATAAATGTTTCGATATGGATTCCAGACGTATTTATGTGTCTCGTGATGTTATATTTGATGAAATAATTTTTCCTTTGTCCACTTATCCTTCATCCAACGTTGCATCTAATCAGGATAGTGACAATTTTAATTTGAACAATTATAATATGCATATGTTTCCTGCTAACTATGTGAATGCAGCCCCTCAGCATGCAGCAGATCTCGGGAAGCCTAAAACCTCATCAAGATTGGCGCCGACATTCCTTACGCCCGCTTTTTCACCCGAGGCAAGCGCTCCGCATGCAGCGCCTAACGCTGACCTGCCTGTATCGGAGTCTCCTCCTGCCTCTCCCGTGTCCCCTACGATAAGCACAGAGCCTACGGTTGGGATGTCATCTGCCGACCCATCATCACCAGCATCGTGACAAACTTCATCACCGAGCATTCGGCCTGAGGCCATGCATCACTTAGAGGTTCCTGCACCGGATCCTCCTGCCCACAAGTACGGGACGTGCTTAAGCCACAACATCAAGAAGCTCAAGGTTCATACCGACGGCACGGTTACTTATTCTGTCGTATAGACTTTAGATGCAGAGCCTACATCGCATGTTACTGTTATGGCACATCTCCTTTGGAGGTCAACAATGAATAATGAATTTCAAGCTCTTATCAAGAATAAGACTTGGCATCTGGTTCCTTCATGTGCCGACCTTAATGTCATTGATTGCAAATGGATTTTTAAACTAAAGCACAAAGCTAATTGCTCCGTTGATCGCTATAAAGCACGATTGGTCGCCAAGGGCTTTAAGAAGTAGTATAGAGTTGATTATGATGATACATTCAGCTCGGTAGTGAAACCTACTACTATTCGAGTCTTATTGTCTCTTGTGACTTTCTCGTGGTTGGTTTTTTTGACAGGTTGATATTCAAAATACATTCTTATATGGTCATCTTTGAGAGGACGTCTATATGAAATAGCCACCTGATTTTATTGACTCGCCTCATCCTACTTATCTTTGTAAGTTGGACAAGTCATTATATGACCTCGAACAGGGCCCACGTGCCTGGTATTCTCGTCTCAGTAACAAACTATTACAACTGGGGTTTTAGGTTTATAAGGCTGATGTTTCTCTTTTCATGTTCAACAAAAGTGACATTCAGATGTATATTCTCATCTATGTGGATGATATTATTATTATGAGCTCTTCGTCATCAGCTATGGATCGTCTACTCATTTAACTTGAAGTTGAGTTTGTGGTGAAAGATCTTGGCATTCTTAGATATTTTCTTGGCATTGAAGTACATTAGACTTCTACTGGTCTTATCTTGACACAACACAAATACATCCAAGATCTGCTGCAGCGCACAAATATGGTATCCTCTAATAGTGTTCCAACACCTATGCTTTCCAACAACAAGTTACTCTTAATGAGTGGCGACCATCTCTCAGCTGAAGATACTACACGCTATCGCAGTATTGTTAGGCTCTCCAATATTTATCTCACTCGCCCCGATATCTCCTTCTCTGTCAACCGGGTATGCCAATTTCTGTCAGCACCAACGACGGCTCATTGGGTGGCAGTAAAACACATACAGCGTTATCTTTATTCCACATCTGATATAGGGCTATGCATCACTAAATCTGGGTTTTCATTGCTAAGTATGTTCTCTGATGCCGATTGGGCTGAGAACCTAGATGATCAACGTAGTACAGGTGGTTATGCCATTTTCTTTGGTGGCAATCTTATTTCTTGGAGCTCTCGCAAAAACAACCAACCGTTTCTCGCTTGAGCACAAAGTCTGAATACAAGGCCATCGCCAATGTTACCACTGAAGTAATATGGATACAAGTGATGTTAAGAAAACTTAGGATCTCTCAGCTTCGACCACCGTCCCTATGGTGTGACAACATTGGTGCTACTTATCTCTCTGCCAATCCTATATTTTATCATCGCACGAAGCATGTTGAGGTTGATTATCATTTTGTTCGTGAACGTGCCTCTCACCATCTCAACGTTCGCTTCATCTCATCCAAGAACCAGGTGACTGACATCATGACTAAGCCGCTCCCGGTTACTCCCTACTGTAATTTACGGCATAATCTGAACCTAGTCTACCTCTGTCCAGATTGAGGGGTGTTAAATATAGAAATGTATAATCTATATTTAGTAAGAGATCATTTATATTTGGAGCTGTGTCTCCTGATCGTCGTTGGTTACGTTTGTAACCTTCTATATATGTATGACCTTTCATGTATACGATCCTCTATATATATGAGTGGTTATGACATATAAAGGTCATTTAGCTCCAATTATATTAACATTGAGCCCATTCGCCCCTGCCATCGTCGCCCCAGGTCATCCCCACCTTCACCAAGTTTGATGATGCCTTATTTCTTTGTTCAGATCAGATTTGGTCCTGAAACTCTTGTTATTAAGTTAACTGTAGCTGTTGCTTTCCATTACAGAAAGCTTCACATGACACAAATTAGCACTAATGTAGTGTAAAGAAGTTGTTCATTGATGGAGGCAAAAGACTGAATGTTCATTGAGGGTGCTTACTGCCTTCAAAATTTTCGGAATAACATATTTTGCAGGTAACATCAGGTGTACTAATGGATGCAAAAGACTGGATGTTCATTGCGCGTGCTTCCTGCCTTCAAATTTCAGGTTTCTCCTAGTAAATTCCTGTGTAGGCGTACATTGACATAACTACTAATTCTACACTTTTTGTCACTCTTGAGAAAATAGGCAGCCTCATGTACCCAGACAGTTAGCCTCATATTGTGTATTTTTCTGTGCTCATGACATGAACAATTTTACTGAAACAAATATAGTATTCTATTAAGTGAAAGCGAAACATATCTTATATTTGGTTCTGTTTCCGGTAATGGAAATAGGAGAGGTATTACACCTACAGCTGGTTTGCTGAATATATGCTTTCTTGTATTTTTTCCCTCTTCTGTTGATTTTTAGGTGTAGATTTATATACTGCAGTTGTAACATTTATTTATTGCATTCTTGTCAAATAAATATTGCTACGGCTGAAACTTATTTAGAAATTGTTATTCAGTTTTGCAATTTTGAGTTTGGAGTAGTTTTACTTTGATTTTTCTTGCTATAAAACTTAACTACTTCGTTCATTTCATGTGGGAACCAATTTCTGTATTTGTTCAAAAGATTTCATCCAGATTGGACGATTGCCTCATTTTTGTCTGGAGCACTTGAGTTACAGTCTCTATTGAGAATAGCTTCTATTGTGAATAGTCTAGTTTAGATCAGTACCATTGATGAACTGGTTAGCTGTATAACTAGGGTATCTATTGAAAAATTCTCCCCTTTGGGGCGTTGTGCATGATTGCTTGATATTGTTACCTTCAACATGGTTCAGCTAATCACGTCAGGGACAAGTTAGATGATTGAACTGCAGTACTATGCTAATTTGTTGGTCTAAATTGTACTAATTTGGAAATTTTGTAGCAATAAAATTATATGGGAATTTGCCTTTGTATTTGTCCCCAAATTTGCACTGTGTATCTTTCCCATGTCTAAATTAATAAATATGATAAAAAAACCACCATGGTGGCTGGGATGAAAGCAAACTTTGTTGTCCATTACAAACTGTATACAAATTGTTCCAGGTACCCGAACTAACTTTGGGCTATTAACGCCTACCGTACGGATACAGATATATGAAATAACATGCGCTCAACTACCACACAACAGATTTCACCTAGTTGGCTACGATGTGACTCCTAAAGTTTGCTAGGCTAGTTTCTATTCCCATCAAAAGCTCTATTTACTCATTATTATCTCTAAAAGCGATATAAAGACAAATTTGCTGCATAGCATAATAGATGTTCGGATGAGTAAAGGAGAGGTACCAAAGTGTACCAGTAAGAGCACGATAATCAGTAACGTCAGTAACAAGGTCAGTAACAAGAGGCCCATTAGTAGACAGCTTAGCATTTATGTCAACCAGAGTGAAACAATGTTTGCAATTAGTCATGCCAACATGATCCAAGATCTCAACCATATAGTGGCATTGTGACACCCATCAATACTCTAAAAAACAGACATTCTAAGAAAATGATGCATGCTACCAAGATCCTTCGTAGAGAATTTCACTATAAGGAAAGTTATAATGCTGCGTAATAGATCTTCAGAAGTGGCAGCCAGAATAATATCATCAATATAGAGGACTAAGTATACCATGTCTGATCCATATCGAAGAACAAAGAGAGATGTATTAGATTTTGCTTCAATGAAATCAATAGACTGAATAAAGGAGGCAAACCTGCTATACCAGGCTCAGGGCGCCTGTTTCAAGCTATAAAGAGACTTATTGAGGCGGCACACATGTTCCAGTCTCGAGGAATCAATAAAGCTAGACGGTTGTACACAATAGATTGTTTCACTCAAGGTACTATGGAGAAAAGCATTTTTTACATCCAACTGATTAATGGGCCAATTGTAAGATAATGCTAGAGACAGAACTGTGTGGATGGTGGCTAGCTTCACAATAGGACTAAAAGTCTCACTAAAATCAATACTAGGACGCTGTGTGAAACCTCGAAGTACTCAGCGAGCTTTATAACAATCTAGTGTACCATCAGGATGCATCTTGTACTTATAGGCCCACTTCCCAGTAACAATATTGATACCACGTGGTGGAGGTATAATATCCTACGTATTGTTTGTTTGGAGGGCAGTGAATTCCTCGATCATAGCATCCTGCCAATTTGGGTCGCCCAAGGTACTACGATTGGTCTTTGGAAGAGGAGACAACATGGTGGCATGTAGATCCCACATATTGTTTGCTTGGTAGATGGTGAATTCCTCGATCATAGCATCCCGTTAGTTTTGGTCGGCCAAGGCACTGCGATAGGTCATCGGAAGAGGAGACAACACGATGGCATGTAGATCTAGAATTTCCTTGGGCTGGCAAAACCATGCTTCCCCCGAGTGACCATAACATGGTCATTGACGACAGTCCAGACTGGAATCACACCTGGTGGAAGCGGTGCCCTAGAATCAGACATGTTGGTATGCTATAGCGAAGAGGAGCTAGCTTCTGAGGAAACAACTCGGGCCAAAGGCCACCCATCATTAGAGACTGAGGGCGTGCAAGGGCCTATGTGTGGAAATGGCCTAGAAACTGCCGAAGGCCCAGCGGATGCAGGGGAAAAAGGCTAGACAATGGTTGGCCCATGGAATGAAGTTGCTGCAAACGGGCTGATGGAATCTAGATTTTCAAGTGTTGTCAGTAGCACAACAAACAGATTCATCAGGGGTTGCGGGAGACCGGCTGAGACCAGCAACACCAGGACCTACAAGACTTATACCTTCAATAATTGTTGGACCAATAGGGCTAGGCACATAGTCAAACTCCAAAAGAAAATCAAGAGTGGATGAAGGAAGGGGGTAGGAAGCTCGGCAAAAGGAAATGAAGATTCATCAAAGGTAATATGACGAGAATTAATTAGGCGGTTGGTAGCATAATTAAGGAAGCAGTACCCTTGTGTTCCGAGGGGTATCCTAAGAAGACACAAGGAGTGGATTGAGGAGCGAGCTTATGTGGAGTGGTGGCAGATAGGTTGCAATAGCACTCACAGCCAAAGATACGAAAATGATCATATGATGGATGAACGTTGTACAATGCAAAATACGGAGTCTAGAAGTGAAGTGTTTTGGTTGGGTGGCGGTTGAGGAGATAGGTGGTCATGTGAAGGGCTTCCTCCTAGTAGGGCATCGAAATGCTAGATTGAAACATGAGCGAACACATAATATCGTTGGTGGAGTGAATGATGTATTTGGCATGACCATTTTAGGGAGAAGTGTGTGGACATGACATACGAATGGTGGCACCATGAGTAAGGAAAAAGGAGCGGACGGTAGAGTTATCAAACTCCCGACCATTATCGCACTGGACAGTCTAAATCGTGGTGTCAAAATGAGTAGTGACATAAGAAACAAAATGAGAGAGGGTAGAAAAGGTGTCTGACTTAAGACATAATGGAAAAGTCCATGAGTAATATGAGTAATCATAAAGAATTATAAGATAGTATTTATAACCAGTGACACTAGCAATTGAGAAAGTCCATAAATTGCAATGTATTAAATCAAAATTCTTGAGAGCACGAGAATTGGACTAAGAAAAAAGGAGGCGCATATGGCAACCTAACTAACAAGCATGAAACAAAGTTTCTAACTCACTTTTATTATAGGAAGAATCTAAAGAAGGTGCTAAACGAGATAAAGATTCATAACCAACATGACCTAACCGATAGTGCCAAAGCACGATAGGGGATGTGATGGTAGCGAAGATGTGAGGGTGGGTTGGCGGTCAAAAGGAGTAGATCTCTCCAGAACTATTGCACTTGACGATCACGTTCTGCATTAGCAGATCCTTCGCAGAGAGGCCAAAAGGGTCAAATTTGATAGAACAATGATTTTTAGTGGTGAACGACAGACTAATATAAAATTCTTAATAATATGCAAAGAGATAAAAATATTATGTAAATGTAAAGGACGGTCAGTTATAAGAAAAGAAGTAGACCCAACAGTAAGTAATAACAGGTAATAAGGAACCATTGCTGACAACAATATTAGAAGGGGTAAATGAACTGAGTGGGTGAACATGAGATAGTGAATCGGAGCTTTAGGCCATGAGAGGAAGCACCTAAGTCCATATACCAGTTAATGCTCGGTGGAGGAGTGAGAGTCATGGTGTTGAAGTTGTGCGCCAAGGCCTGCTGATCCCATGACCAGTACTGCCGCTAGGGGGTGCAATGGGAGAAATGCCATAATAGGATGCAGAGGCAAACTGTTGCTAGTGCTAGCGAACGGTCCAACGAATAGCTGCTGTTGCGTTTGCTGCTAGAGATAGAATTGCTGCGGTTGCATTTGCTGCTGGAGAGGCGTTGTGGCGACAAACGAGGGCATGCTAGTGACGAGAGCCTAGGGTCAAGGAGGAAGTGGCGATAGAGGCGGGTGTGGGCGGGCGCTGGGCTGGTTCTAGTGCAGTGGCCAGGTGCCAGTCGGCATGGTGAACCATTCTATCCATCCCCGTTTCGGTTGGAACACCAACGCCGACAATTTCTGCTATAACCGCGCTCGTTCCTAGAGCCACCTTGTCTGCCATGGCTGCCAACACTGATGGTGCCGCCGTGTCCTGGGACACCACTGCCAATAATGCTTGGGTAGGGAATACCAGGACGTGGCGCTGAAGGACGCGCACAGGTGTGGTGCCCATGAGTGATGTCTGAGTGGAAGATTTGCTAGAAAGGGTCACCTCCTCGATGAGCAGATCCACGTAGACATCGGAGAAGGCTAGAAACATATGTGTGCACTTCATCAACACCGCCATGTGGGAGTATTGCTCGTTGAGGC
This sequence comes from Oryza coarctata, assembly GCA_030770085.1. NCBI lineage: Eukaryota > Viridiplantae > Streptophyta > Magnoliopsida > Poales > Poaceae > Oryza > Oryza coarctata. The sequence goes on along the minus strand of CM061476.1, from coordinate 7,786,949 downwards.
CGCAAAGAACATTAAGGACTAAGGTGGGATCCAAGACTAGTTCACCCAAAGTCACTAGGGCATCTGCCATACGCTTCATCTTGTTGCAGTAATCAGAGACGAAGAGATCACCCTGAACAAGAGTTCAGAACTTGGCATCAAGGATGATGGCACGAGTCTCCTTTTTGCTAATGAACCGTTCTTTGTGGCCGAGCCAGATAGAGCGTGACATCAGGAACGCAGTGGACACCGCTTTGATAAGCTCAGGCTACACCATGCCAAACAGCCATGAATTGATACTACAATCCATGCGGTGCCAATGAAGATACATGGAGAAATCATTGTCGGAGAGCAGACAATGGCATATTTGGTCGTGGTGTTGAGGAAGAGCATGTTGTTAACGTCAAAATTTGGACAGCCTGATGATGGATTGGAAAAAGCCGATCGGCTGAAGAGGTGTCCGATCGCTACAGGGAAGAAGCCAATCGGATTAAAGCAATGGAAGACTCGGTCCCAGAATAGAAGACTATCCAGATAAGACCGAGTTTGCGGAGGAGCCGTGGAACCCACGATAAAGTATTTTATGTTTTGTAAATGTTATCTTATATAGATAGGAAGATTTAGTTAGTTAGTTAACTTCTTTAGAGATATTTTCCTTTATTTTTGTTAGGAAATAATGTTCGAGGGTTGTTGAAAATGCGTCGGACTCTATAAACCCGGGGTATAAATATAGACCCCTAGGGACATGTAAAATGATCAATCTTGAGATCAATTCAACCTCGACGCATCGCCATCCTAGTTTATCTAGGTTTCTACCGACGGGGTCTGCATCAATTATCTCTGATCTCCGGCGAAGGGATAAGTCCCGCCACTATCTCAATATGTCTCATTCTGTTTAAGGCTGCATCGGTTAGGTTCGACCTCTTAGGCCGATAGGATGTATCGCATCACGTCTATGCAGTATCTATCGGTCTATCAAGCTCTCTCTACCATCGTCGGTCTCGTTCTACATCTGTTATATTCGACCTACGAGGCAACTGACGGTAGAATGAGCTTTAGGCTTATAGGTATCTGTACAACGTTTCATCGGAGTGCTAGTCGATGAGTTATCTATATGTGGAGCATCACGCCCAGTGTATCGGCTTCTCGGCTGATACGTGCTAGGTTTTTAGAGACTTTCCCTTAAGCGCCACGCCAAGCGCGTCGGCCTTCCAGCCGAGACACCTGTCTTCAAAGTGACGTCCTCCCATCAGCTCAGCTAGCCGATGGGTTCGCTTCGCCCTTGCTTCAGCACATCCAATCTGACGTCCATCATCCCATCGCTTTTGGCCCTGTTCTCGTACTGTCTCAGTTAGGTCCGATCTCCGAGATTCGGGGCCAGCGGTGTCTTCACGGCGGGCGACGAGTCTCATGCTGCCATCTCCATCCTATTGGCTTTATGGCCAATGGATCAGGGTCTCGCTTTTGCTATGCCCGGAGCCGTTGTATCCCTTGTCGACACCTGCCCACGCCCTCATCGGCTACCCCAGCAAATAGAAGTGCGCCATGTTTCCTATCGGCTATCGACCGATAGCGAGAGCCATCCGGTTGTGGCCGATGACCAACCCGATCTTATCGGCAGCCAGCCGATAGCGAGCGCTCGTATCGGCTCATCGTCCAACTGACTCGTTTGCCTTACCTCCTTGTCAATTACAAGGTCAATTTGACTGGCACGCCCACACCCGTACCATCGCGTCAGACCCGACTGAACCCCATGGCCCCCAGCACGCGTACCTCAAGCCACGGAGAGAAGCCGACCGGCCTGCACTGAAGCTAAGCAGACCTCTCAGGCATCGGCGTGCTCGCGCCGAGATCCGGGTGTGCCAAAAAAATATGTTCGCGCTGAATCTCGGCGTGAGCACGCCCGGACTTACCCCTTCGCCGGAGATTGGACTTAATCGATGCAGCCCCACGTCGAGAGCCAAACCCCACCGGTAGAAACCTAGATAATCTAGTGTAGCGATGCGCCGAGTTTGTATTGATCTCAAGATTGATCATTTTACATGTCCCCAGTGGTCTATATTTATATCCCGGGTTTACAGAGTCTAACGCGTTTTTAACAACCCTCGGACGTTATTTTCTAATAAAAATAAAGGAAAATATCTCTAAAGAAGTTAACTAACTAACTAAATCTTCCTATCCATATAAGATAAGATTTACAAAACATAAAATACCCTGTCGTGGGTTCCACGGTTCCTCCGCAAACTCGGTCTTATCTAGATAGTCTTCTATTCGGGGACCGAGTCTTCCATTGCTTTAATTCGATCGGCTTCTTCCTTGTAGCGATCGGACACCTCTTCAGCCAATCGGCTTTTTCCAATCCATCATTTGGCTGTCTAAATTTTGACATTAACACATGCACCGGTGGCTGTAGTCATGGACATCTGCTCGAGGATGAGGGGAATAATCGTTTTGATGTTCAACACCACGATGGCATGAGCGTGAATTTGGGATTGCACCACGTTCTCGTACTTGGCAAGACGATGAATAGCCTCATCCGCCCTAGCAGAGGCTGCCTTGGCCTCGATGGTGGCCACTTTGGTTGCTGCGATGGCATTGACTATAGCCTATCTGAGCGTAGCATCCTATGCTGCCTAGGCAGCGACGACATCAGATGGCATTGGTAGGAACATCAATAAGAGTAACGATAGCGGAGAGGCCCAATGGATGAAATAACGTCATGATGAGAGATCAGTGGTGGTTAGGGGGAGAGACACCGTGTCAAGAAGTTGGCAGCGGTTTAGGGGGGATGACACCACGGGAGGATGTTGGCGCCGCGAGGTGCCATTGTGGCATTGATAGAGTTAGAGAAAAGGAGATTGATCCTGTTTTGATAAAAGTAGATTGATTCAACGCGATAATTTCATTAGGCTGATGCGGTAGATAAAATAGAGCAAGAAAACATGCTGTGATTTGCATAAAACTAATCATGAAAACTTATCTAAACTATCGTGCCGGTTACGTGCGCCTACCGCCGCTACTTGGTTCGGCAAGAGATTACATGCTGACAATCTCACCTCACCTTTTTTATAAGTTTACTATATTTTTTGAAAAATATACTTGCTATTTCAGAGCCTAAAACTTATATTATATGTTCCATGACTTCATTTTTTTTACAAGTTTCTCTCTTTCCACTCCATTAACGGGCTTCTTTTTCTCTGCTCCAAATGTTCGATAATATTTACGCTGTTACCTCAAAGAATTATATAGCTCACGAGGATTGAACGTCCGGTACTAAAAATTCCGTTTTCTCAATTCTTAAAGAAAACTGGATCGTTGAACTATGATGGTAATCCTTTGTCCCATAATTTGGTATAGGGTCCTCAACCGTTTACGGCAAGTATGCTGCCACGGTCATCTATGCCATGTGCCCATCTTGTGATCATATATAAATTTTGCTCGTTTGGTCACAATGACGCGCATTTGATTGATCGCTCTCCTAATGTGGATAGAGAGTACGATGAGAGATCAATAAGATGTATTTACAATTTTGGACATGACATTGGACAACTATAGCGAGATCACATCATATAAACCATGCTCCACACCAATAAACAAACCAGATCAAATGTTTATATTTTAAAATTTTTAAACTTTCAGTTCAATTAATTAGAAAATAATTATGTAAGTTGTGATTCTAGTTACATAAAAAAAAGAGTTATCGGCTCGCTACACGCGTGAATTTCGGAATGGCATTTTAGATGAAGAGTCTGACTCTTGCAGTCCCCTAGTTAGTGCCTAAATTTTGTTTATTAACTGACAATAATATTAATTAGTATTAATATTTCAACTACCTAATTTATTTTGGGAAGTAACGCTTTCCTCTGTAAATACCAAACTCCAATATCTATTTTTAATTACCTATCTATTTTCCGATACAAATAATGACAGAATGTTGTCATCAAGCTCGGACGACACTCCTAGGGGCGAGTGTAGTTATCATTCGTCAAGTGATGTGTGCCCATCTCCACCATGGAAGAAAAAGGGCAAGAACTCTGATTACATCCGCCCATAAACTCGGTACATTCTATTCTGATATTATGTCTTATGTCTATCTTTGTATATGCACATTTTAATCGATTTCGTGTTTATTTTGTAGACGAATGCTCCATGGCAGTCCAAACAGAAAGTCTTAACAACGCTAGAAGATACAGCGCAAACGTTGGTGGCAACCTCAGCTGCCAAGCCATCCAATGAAGCAAGCAAGCCTAAACATAGAAAGAGGAGTAGAGCAAAAATAAAATGTCAAACAAAATCTACATCTTGACATGAATTGGTCCCAAAGGGGGAACACCTATCACCTGAGGATAGTTGTGCCAAGTACAACAACCAATGTGGGAATATAGCACATGATAACATTGAAATCACATTTAAAGATTAGAACAAAGTTACTGTTAGAAAAAAGGAGTTATTGTTGAGAGGAGCTGAAAAAAGAAGGATATTTTTGCCAGTAAGAGAGAAAGAAGTGAGGTATTTGTACTAAATACTATGGGCAAATTGTAAGGAAGCAGGAGTATACAAATGAGTTAGATACCTACCCAATGGGAGTACTTTTCTCGAGCATGTCCAAAGGCGATCCTATATCTACGCTTGGACTAAGATATCTGATCGACGATATAAACGAGGATACACCTTGTAGGTTGTATATCCTGGTCGGGAGGACATGAAGGACAATTAAAGTTGCTACGAGAAGGATGATGCTAGGCAGGAGGAGGTTTCACTGCATAGATATTCCAAAGGACTATGTCAAGGTTGAGATGCCAAAGGTATATAAAAATCACATCTAGTACGAGATAGACATTCCAACCCTCAAGAGCATTTTGTACCTAGGATATGTGGTGGAATAAAAAAATACTATGGCATAGATGAGATATCATATTAGGGACGTCAATAGCTCCACCAAGCATAGAGGTGTCATTATCATCATGGTCGTTGCCACAACCACTACCACAACCATCACCACCGTTACCACAATCACCACAGCCACCGTCACAACTATCGCCACCCCAAAAGTCAGGGCATGTCATTCCTAAGGCACCTACAAAATTTGAGGCACCTCCACAATCTAATCATGTAGATTCTCCTACCCAACCCATGGAGAAGCAGATGCTACCAAGCCACCTCTAGAATTTGAGGCACCATAGCAAGAAGTTGCTAAGTTGAGTCCTATTAAGAATGTCCTAGCAATTCCACGTTAGATAAAACTTGACCAACACACATCAAAAGATGCATAGATCAAAAGGTTGATGATACAACCATACAAGGGTAGAGGGACAAATGACAAAGGAAAAAGAAGGTCATCGATGACAAACAAAAGGAAGAGCGCATGAAAATAAGTTTGTCCAAAGAATCGGATTTTCTACCCTCCAATGATGTGGTAGCAGAATTTGAAAATGGCAAGTCATACCTACCCCTTTGGAAATTTGAGGGGCCTTGGCAGCTTTAAAAAATAGCATCAATGGTACATACTCGCCAGCTGAAAAGGGATCAGAGAAAAATAAGCATATATGTGCCCACAAATATTTTCATAAGCAGGCCGAGCCAATTCTATGTAGAAATTAAGGATATCTATGCACTCTTCCATTGGAGTAAGTTTGATGAAATCTTAATTAGTGTGTGGTGCTACAACTGTTGAATTTTACTTGTTGACCTTGCATATCATTTCATAATCGGTTTTAACAGGTTCAACTACAACATGGCTGAGAAGATGGGCGAACCTATTGGCTTCATAAACCCATGCCGAATAAGCCAACCGGAGCACACCTTCAAACTTACCAAGAAAAAAAAAATACAAATGTGTGCGTATCGGATAGGCACAACACTAAAATATTGGAGGTGACCATATGTATATAGGTCGAGCAATGCTTCCTGATGAGGGTAAAAAACTACTTTAAGTAAGTTAGATATCTTGAAAATACTTTAAGTAAGTTAGATATCTTGTTTATACTTGTTCGCGCCAGAATCCCGCGTGTTCGGCATAAACACGACGACGTCTAGGAGGTCTGCTCTCCAGTGTAGACTGGTCGGCTTCTCTGCTCAAGGTACGCGCGCGGGGGCCGTAGGTTTATCTCGGCTCTGATGCGATGGTACGGATGCGAGCGTGCTAGTTAATTTGACCCTGCAATTGATAAGAATATGAGATGAAAAGGTCAGTCGAACGAGCCAATATGAGCCATCGCTATCGGCTGGCTGCCGATAGGATCGAGTTGGTCATCGGCTGCGTCCGGACGGCTCCTGCTATCGGCTGATCGTTGATAGGAATCAGGACACTCTTCTATCAGTTGGGGAGCCGATAAAGACATAGGTGGATATCGATGAAGGATATAATGGCATCGAGTATAGTGAAAGCATGATTCTGATCCATCAGCTACAGAGCCGATAAAGACATCGGAGTGTATTTACAGAGTAGCAAAGCACGTGGGATCCCTCCTAGTAGTTGATGTACCCCTGCGTCAAGAGCTAGACCCCACCGGTAAAAACCTAGATAGATTAGGGTGACGATGCGTCGAAATTGTATTAATCGAAAGATGTCTATACATGTTTTCAGAGAGTCTATATTTATACCCTAGATTTACAAAATCTGACGCGTTTACAACAAAGATAAATAAAAATATAACTAAACTAACTAAATCTTTCTATCCTTCCTATTCATATAAGACACGATTTAAATAAATAGAATACCCTACCGTGAATCCTACGGCTCCTTCTTAAACTCGGTCTCGGTCTCATTTGGATAACCTTCTAATCTTAGACCGAATCTTTCCCTACTTCATTCGATCGGTTTGCTCCCTATAGCAACCGGACTCTTATTTATTTAAACCGATCTTTTTTCTAATACTTCCGTCAGCTTTGCAAATGGTTAATTATGACTCCACTAACAAAAAAAATTCACCATATTTTGTTCGTAGCTACTATTGGTTCTGTTTTCTTTTAGGCAAAATTTGCTATAAAACATTCGAAGATTATAGTTTTTGCTAGTGTATTGTAAAAAGGGGGCTTTTCTTTCTGGACATCCTTAAAACTAGCTAATTCGCTGCTAGACGAGCAATAAAATAATATATACACCTAGATGAAGAGAGAAGTCATGTGAAATGTCATTTTTGCCTTTTCATTCTTTCACCCTCTTTTCTCCTCCGTTCCTATGGGACTCCCACTGCGACCACTGACGCACGCTCCTCTGCTTTGTCGACGTCGAACTCTTCAACATGGCCCGCCTCGCTGCACTCACCGCCGACTGCCACACCGAGGTTGCGTCCCTCGTAGAGAGCATCCTCCGACTGCGGCCACTACAGGGAAGCTCGTCACGCATGGGCTGAGACACAGGAGATGTACGTGGGCGCCAGTGATCCTCGTCCAGCTCGTGAGGAGGCCGCCACCACTGAGCCCATCGTGCTCGTGTGGGAACGCAGTTGTTGCCAGGAGCTCGGGATTCGTCGCGCATGAACCAGAGACGTGGCCGCCGCTGGGGCTCGTCGAGGGCGCATGACTGTTGCCACCGTGAACAGGCCTGTTATGACCAGATTGACTTATTTTGACCAAAATATTCAACAAGCCGTCACATACTGCCGGGACCCACTAAGAAAATGGAACCAGACCAAGGCAATACACGCGTGCGTAGGGGCATCTTCTTCTATTTGAATAATTTAGATAGAAAATAATAAAATAATCATTGCGGTGTTAACCAGTAAATTATCGTCCAAAAATAAAGCCTAGTTCTTATGATATTCACCGACAAAGACCGTAATATTTGAATGTTATATAGCAAATTTGATTTTTTTTTACATCCAAAGTATTGTGAAACTATGGTATTAGACTCTCTTCGATAAAAAAAGAAAGTAACTACATGGAATTTCTTAATTCTAGATTAGTTAGTAATATATGCAAATTTAAACTATGAACTTATCGTACATAATGTAATTGTATGACTAATACTCTCTCTGTTTTGTTTAGGTAGATAATACCTATGGGCATTACTACCGATAGGGTAGACTAACCCTCTCTATTGGCCAGTAACTAATGTTCAATATAAAATATTTATAATTCTGCTTGCTAATTAATTTTTATTGTATTTGTTCATAAGTAACCCAAATAAAGCTTGTCTGTGAGTAACTTAGCTCAATGGGGTACTCTATGAACCCACTGCTGTAATTAAATTGTTAACTATATCTTTAATAATTACAGCTGCTAGTTTTTAATCGCTAACAATTTCTTTACCCTAAATGTTCTCCATGCTTCCTAGAATTACAAAGTCTGATAAGACACTTGATGATAAAACCATTGAAAATATACAGTGAGATATGTGCTACTTCTTCATGCCATAGGTTGGGGTGGTTTTTCAACAAAGAAATCACTCTCAACTCAGACAAGAAATACAAGGTATTATTAACTGGACCAAACTCATAACATAAATTGTAATTGTATTGGATCTATTTGTAAAGAAATTTTAGATACATAGTCGAATACTATGTGTATATATATATTCAAATATACTAGTTAATATAGCTCATAGATTATAAGATATTTATTGATTGTTCAATAAAATCATCATCAATCCTATATACATAATGCATTAACCCAAAAATAAATTGAAAAACCTAATTCAATATCGAAATTCATTACTGGTAGGCCACATTGCAATGTTGCCCTCCTGTAAAACTATCTTGATAGGTGGGCCATATTGCTCTACTGTTTGTGATAAGGCACCTTCTCTTCTCTGGCGTATGTGTTATGTGGCCCGTAAGAGAAGATGGATTATCGCAGGCGATCAGTTTCCGTCTAAGAAAATGGAGCATCTTTTTCTGGTCTTCAATCGCTGGCGGCTGGGACACATGTCAGTTCAAACGTGTTTTATTCACCAGCGATCATCATTTTCGTAGTAGTGAGAGGGGATCTGTAAAAGAAGTGCAAATTTGAGTATATTTTCCACATCATATCTACTACTACATACATGGCATGCTTTTTCTTGAAGAGGTATTACATGATGTACTATATCTCCTAAACTCTTGTAAGTAAAACTACAAAGCAACTAGTGACAAGTAATCTGATTCGAACAATGAGCATGTTGAAGCACTATACTTATCCTGGAAGATCCACGAGGTGTTAGGCGGCATGACGGTCCTATGCGATACACTGTTTCCTAAGCTAGAGTGCATGAGTGTCCCTACAAGCCAGGTTCTCCTCCTACACGTGTACCATCTCCCTCTCTCACCAGCTCGCTAAGTCCCAACCCATGAGCCTACGCTGCCGCTCCGCTGCACTCTGCGACGGCTCGTTGCCGTCTTCGGGTGCCCCTCGACGCCACCTCCACCGTCACCTGCTACAAAAATAAAACTTGGACCAATCCACCACCAGATTGAGCAATCCAAGGACTACGGACACTTGCCAGATAGCACCAAAAGGAAAACAACACCTGAACCGATCAGACTGGAGGTGGAGATTGGAATATGGAATAGGGCGTGGGGGTCAAAACTGAAGCGAAGGCGTGCACGTCTTGTAGCGTGATGGGGACATGGTCGCACGTTCTCCTAATGTACATGCATGGGAATCATGATCCAACGCAGGATGTGTGCGGACGATGGATGGAAAAATTTGGCGCGGCACTGTGCGAGGCAGCTAGGGTGCGCGAGGCGGACACGAACGAATTGTGTGTGAGGCAGGCAATGCAAAACAGGACGCGGATGTGCTCATGTGGAAGTCAAACAACGTACCAAACCACCTATGGAAACATCTTCAATTTTTACTCCACAATATGGATTTTATCCATATAATTGAATAAAACTCTGTCTTATGTTTTTCAATAGTAATTAGGGATGTTTTTTCTCTCACATTCAAATGATGTGTCGTCTATAATGTTTTTCTATTTTCTGCATAATGGTGCAGGAAGGGGTGGGCATCGTGGCTTAGGTGGTGAGCAAAATCACTAGCCTAAAGATGCATAGCATGGTAGTAGTGCTATACTACTTTCGGAAAGGAGGGAACTGTAATATTTTTTTAGAAACAAATGCTCTTTTGCCACCCTGGGGGCTCCCTACTTGGCAATATGCCACTGAAAAAGAGTTAATTACTCCAATACCACTAGAACAAGCAAAAATTTATTTAAGATATCACTACCATTTCGTTTCATCAATGGCTGTTAACTATTCTATAAAAAAATATAATATTAAGTATTTACTATGTGAGATTAAAAGTTATATTGACACAGTCAATAAGTAAGTCATCATTGCGAAGTTATGAACCCTAGATTGATCGAGTCGTAGGTTGGAGGCGACATATCGGTAGGTGTTGGCGGTGGGTTCTAGTGAGCAGGGAGCTGTGGCAGTGTCTTGAAGGATGAAGCGCGGTTGATCATGGTAGGCAAAGCAGAGCGTGGTTCCTTGTAGGAGAAGCTGTGGTGGCATTCCGAAGGGTGGAGCACAATAGGCCCTAACGGGAGAAAAGGAGGATGAAATGCGGTAGATCCCAAAAGGTGGAGGACGAGGGGCCTAGCCGGCTGTAGCAGTGTCCTAGTGGGCGTCATTGGCTTGGCTTGGTAGGCGTCAGCGATAGCTCCTAGTTAGTGGAATACGGAGGCACCAAGGACCGACAAGGGAGCTGATACGGAGATGAAGCTTGGTGAATGAAACTGACATCGAGCTATGAATATGTGAAACCACAAAATTTGGTTCACTTGCATTATCAAGTAAATGATTTTGAGAGCCTCGTTGCTATTTCATCCTCAAAAACCACAATGGGAAATCAAAAATCACAATATCGGACTTTATGTACTCATGCATTCCTTTGCTAGCTAAGCAAACCAAACCAACATAAGAATATACACCAAATGAGGGTGCAAAAAATGAGTGTCCACTAAATGAGTGCGCACTACTTGAGAGTACACTAAAGCATACTCCATTCAAAATCCACAAAAACTATGCAAGCAAGAAAAACAAATGTAGCTAATGTCAAAGATGAGTTTGTTGATGTAGAGTTGAGCAGTAAAAAGACACTAGATCTTTAGGGTATGCTGAATGCTCAGGGTCTAGCAATAATTTATTAGTGGTGAATAGTAACAGTAGTTACACAAGTGTCGGTGATTCTTCTTCATCTAACTTAGATTGTGAATAAGATCCAAAAAGTAAATAATGATGTTGACTCCGATACTAAAGATGTGAGGTAGTGTACATACATGATATTGATAGACCATATGTTCATGAGGGTGCATTTTTCCAAACTATAAACCAATGAAAAAAGTTTTTACATGCCATGAAGTTCTGAAAGCTTATGGCTTTTTTACTAAGAAGAATGACAAAACAAGGTTGATTCTTATTTGCAAGTTAACAAAAGAAGAGAATTGCAAGTGGAGAATTTATGCTTCATGCCAGAGAAGCATCAACATTTGTCAGGTAATTGACCTTGTATAATCTAATTTTGCTATGTTTTGAATTTTTCAATCATCTTTAACCTTGCCATTTTGATTTACAAATCAAAAGAAATAGAATTGAACATACATGTTCATATATTAATAGGTTAGGAGAAGACATGGCTTTAAGCAATTGGGTATGTGACAGAGTAATTGATATGCTTAGAAAGAAACCAAGCTTAAGGCCAAAGGAGTTGTAGGAAAGGCTAAAGGAGAAGTATCACATTATAGTGGGGTATGTCAAGGTTTTTAAGGAGAAAGAAAAGGCACTAGAGAAATTGTTTGACAAATAGGATGATAGCTATGCTTTGCTGTTTACCTTTAAGAATAAGCATCTAGAAGTAAAGTTTAGATTGATATTAAAAAGCATAATGTTCAGATGTGCTTCAAAAGGTTATTTATAGGTCTTATCTTGTATTGATGGGTTCCTAGTGGGCTGTAGGCCCTATAATGCCATGGTCAGTATAGATTTAACAGGGAAAAATAGAGGTCACTTGCTACAGTTGTAGCTATTGATGGAAATAATTGGATGTTTCTAGTAGCTTTCAGTGTCATACAAACATAATCCACAGCAAGTTAGACTTAGTTTGTTCAAAACCTTTAATCAGCCATTGGCTTGATACATGCAAGGGCTTAGAAAATGCATTAAAAGTCTAACCATAGCTGAGCATAGGGAGTGTTTTAGACACCTTTGGAAGAACTTAAAAAAAAGTTTCATGGAGAAGTATATGTAGAGAACATGTGGCTAGCTGCTAGGAGTTATAAAATGGTATTCAATGAACATTATGATGCCATCAAGATGCAATCACCATATGCAATCCAATTTTTCAATAAGAAGGAGTAGGGTCAAATTCTCAAAATTGTCTAAGGTGGACTACATCAACAATAACTTGTCAGAATCCTTTAATAATTGGATAAAGGACTTGAAAGATATGCAAATTATAGACATGATGGATAAGAGTAGGCAAAAAATAGTATCCAAGTTCTATCACAAAGCAGAAATTGCAAGCAAGATGGGAGGAGTCATTCTGCCAAGTATGATTAAAGACCTCAATAAACAAAGCATAGGGCTAAAGAAACATAAAGTTAGTAGGGTCAAACTACCTGTAGCTTAAGTGATTGTCTCTAATAGCTAAGGTATGAAACTAAGATATGCAATGGACTTAGATAGCTAAACATGTAGCTATAGAGCATGGCAAATGTGTGGCAAATCTTGTACACGTGCTATTGGTTTCATTACTTCAATCAAGGGTGCATCAATGCACACATATATAGATAAATACTTCTCTATAGAGAAATTATAGCTAGCATATTCTAGAGTGTTTAGGCCCATTATAGGTAAACATCAATAAGAATTTATAGACCCTAAGTTAAAAAACCAAGATTAATGAGGAAGTGTGGAAGGCTAAGGAAAAACATAATCAAAGGCTCAGATGAATCTGGTCAAAATACAAAATACGAATGCAAAGAATGTGAAGGATTTGGTCATAGGACTAAAAACTTATAGGGAGGAGAGGTTGCAACAAAGAAGAAAAAATAATTCAAAGTATGTCACTTTCATTTCTTTATATATCATAAGTGCATTTATTTTTAGTCTTATGATTTATTACATGTAGGAATAGGAGCAACTCAACCTTAAAGTGGGTAAGGGCAAGGAAGCATGATTCTTCCAGCACCTTCCGAATACCACCAAAGAAGGCAAAAAGGGTTAGAAAGGACGGTGGCACAACATCTTTAAGATTAATTTCAATTCCTTCGAACTAAAAATACTAACTACATCTTAGGTGCTATTTAGTCTTTTGTTTGCAAATGCTATACCAACTCCAAACATTCCCTGGCAAGAAAGGATGGAAGGAATAAACCAACTTCATATTTTATCTAGTGTTGTCTTACAATGTGATAAAGCATATGATATTGTCCTGTGGTAGTCTATGAAACTACTATGTGATTTGTTTAGGTAATAACTAAGTCAGTTGAGAGTGTTTTTTAAGTATTATAACAAAATATACTTTTGTTATGTAATGTACAAAGTCACTTAAACCATGGCTTGATATCAACAAGTATAGTACATCTTGTTGTGTGCACCTAAAGTTGATGATGTTTGGTTCAAAGTAGGTACATTTGAGCTAGTACTAATAGAACCATATTTGGTGATAAATCTTATTTATTAATTAAATATAAACAAAATGATTCATGCTATTAATATTAAAAATATTCAAAACTAAATCTAACGCGAGGACCATGGAACAATAATGAAAAATAAAATAAAATAAATCTTCTGCAACCTTAAAAAATATAATAGGAAAAATTTATTGAAAAACTATAATTCTCGACAAAAGCTTCCATCATTTACATCCAAACTACCGTCAGTAGGCGAAGAAACACAGCAGCCCGTAACAACAGCAGAATGGCCATTGCCTAAGTTAAATGTGCTGACTAACGGTTATTTGGATCCTAACGAAGTTATTTGAATCCTAGCGATAGAGTAGCATTTTGACGTGTCTTACTGCAAGAGCAGTGACAATGACAAATACACCAAATCCTAGTGCTATTTGCACAATTCACCCTACTTTTTACTTAAAGAGGCACACTCTTTATCTAGGTGCCTGGTTTTTAGTGTCACCGTATCTAGCGAGATTAACGCATCGTGGGCTATCGTGGACGCATTAGTTTGTGTATTGCTTTTAGATTAAGGATGGTTAAAGGCGAGTAAGTATGATTAATGGTTTAATAACTACCTTAGATTAAAACCAAATTGATTCATTAGTTTGTGTATTGCTTTTAGTACTTTTTATTTGAAATTATCACCCATTTTGTACATTCAAAAATAGATGCGTTATATTTTATAACCCAAAAAAAGTAATTTTATATCATAACTTTTAAAAAAAATATAGAAGCGCCTATACCCTCAGAGGAAAATAATTATAAGAAAATAGACACAACTCTTCACCATATTAAATTTAACTACAAGACTAAAAAGGAGTAAAAAGTTACTCATCAAGGTTATTTTACGGTTATTAAAAATAACTTAAAAAGTAACTCTAAAAAATAAAAATAATTATTTATAATATTAGTATGTTGAGGAGTTAAAAATAAGAATAAACTTAATAAATTTTAAACTGTACAAGCAACTATATATGGATTTTATCCAGAGTAGAATTAAACTCTACCGTATGTTTTTCAATAGTAATTAGAGATGTTTTTTCTCTCATGTTTAAATGGTTTATCCTCTAATATTTTTGTTTTTGCATAATGGTGCATGAAGGGGTGGGCATCACGAAGGTCACGCACAAATCTCTAGCCGACGTGCGTAGTGTGCACACAAGAGACTTAGAAAGGGTGAATGATCAATTGAAGTAAATTGCATACTGACACTGTAGAAATGCATAGTTGATATTTCAATAAAATATAACTAGTAACATATTTTTTTTGTTGCGATTTCCTTGTGGTCAAGCTGGTTAGCAACATCAAACTTAATAGTCAACAATGACATTTACTCTTTTCTTATACAATGTATTCTAAAGTAATGTAAATGCATATAAGAGCAGTTGAAACACTTTAAAAGGTTATATATAACAATCCCCCATCACAAAATCGAACCGTGTCCAAACGAGAGTGGAATCTACTACCAAGTCGCCCCAAGTCAAATCACGGTAGCCCTAGTAGCTGCACAATGCGCATGAACTGAAAAAATGCAAGACCTACACATCATTTGGCACAGATGACTAAATTCATCGTGCAAATCTATAGTTTTATATCCAAACATGCTTGAACAGTGCATCAAGAATGGAATCATTACCTAACTTTATTCATATAGCTCTGATCGACAGGGCACACTACAAAAGCAAGAATGATACATGGATTCATTCGTGGAGATTTCAGCTTCCACAGCAGTAAATGATACATGGATTAATCTGATGCAACTCAGTAATTTCCCGCATCCAGGTTACTCAGCTAGGTCGAACCCTGCGTCTGAGCAGTTTGAATTCTCCACACATTCCAATTCTTTTAAGGCAATGGAATGGATCATCTAACACCCCTTTCAAAGCCTGGAAGACCGCCATACCCTATAAATTGGCAAATATACAATTGTCCACAACTGGCATAATCTAAATGTTTAATAGACATTACTAGTGTAGGAACAAAATATTACAAAGTAAAATGCCAGCATGATATAAAAACTACTGGCATATTCAAATTTTGACCCAAATAATACTTCCTTCGCTCCGAAATATAGCTATTTCTAGAGTTCAAATTTATCTTAAAGTGTAGCTATTTATCCACTTACCACCCTAATCTCAATCAATCACAACCATTTCCTATTTAATTTTTTCAATTACTTTTTTTCTTAACCAATCATAACCTTACACCATTTAATTTCACCTACTTCTTCGATTATTATGAAAACATCTTAGAAATGCTTACATGTTGGGACAGAGAGAGTATCTCAGAATTAGAAGATTGCACTGAAAATCTGCTGAATTAACTGATTTATCTAGATGGTAACCTGTTGATAGCAAACCACCCTTCTATATCTTCTTGTACTAGCAATAATACATCCAGGAGAATATCGAATAATTTGGCAGTAAACAGTTTTTACAACTCAGTTCAGAAACTACAGCCGATCCAATGTGCAGCTTTTCAATCAATTTCGCAAGTAGAAAGCCATGTGTTAATAACTTAATATGTACAGCAGAATTGCATGAAAAAAAATTATGTGCCATAGAGCAGAAATTATAGAACCAAAATTCATTCTTATAAAAAAAGAAATGATTAAACCACAGGGAATTAAAAAAATAAAACTAATTGCAAGGGCTGATAAAACCAATTGAATCAATGTCAAGATTCTGTTTGATTTCAACTATTTCATTCTCAATTTTTCATTTATTAATGAACTGAAAACTTAATCTAATGGGATAGAGGAAATGAGAGATGAAATCCTGTCCAAACCGCATTCTGAAAGAAATATGTTATGGCCAGGGGCAATATAAAGGGTAACACACTAACAGATCATTAAAACTAAGCAGCTCCAAAGGCAGCACTTCATACGCTTCAAAGAGAACCGTCTTCCAAAAGAAACATTACATTAAAGGGCTGCACTTATCAAGGCCGAATTCAAGTGTCAATCTTTGCCGCTTAATCCCAAAAGATTCTCAGCAATTCCTGGAACCAAAAAAAAAAAGAAAAAAATTTAACTCCAAATAATTTTGCATTCATATATTAACAAGACATGAGTTCCCAAAACAGAAGATAATAATGAATAGACAATATCTATGCCCAAAGCATGAGTTCTGCATCTAAAAGCTAAAATAAGATTCAGGCATCCAAAAGAAAATTTACCAGTAATCTTCATGGTACAACCTAGAGTCACAGAAGGTAACAGCCAGACCATACTCGTGGTTCCACCAATTGACTGTTTTGCCGACTCTCTTGCTGAAAGTTAAGCTCTGGAAATTGTTTTGTGGGACCTAAAAGGTGGAAATGTTGCCACTCTTTTTTGTCGCTACCTCTAGGATGCATGCTAAAAGCTTGTTTCCCAGGAAAAGGGAAGGGAGTGGTGAATGCACTGCTGGCAGTGGTAACATTTGAATGCGCAAAATGCTGATTATTAACATGATCAGGTGATCAAACCAGATGTCACCTTTGACTTGTACATGCTGGGCATTACCAATTGAAATGGAATCATCCTGTCGCTTCGAAGGGGCATTCTTAAATGCTGGAGGAGGGCCATAATGTCTTCTAGGATGACTGACAGGATTTGTCTTTGACACACCTGTCGGTGTTTCCACTGACTTCATTGATATGCCAGCAAAAGATACTACTGAGGGCACAACTGAATCAAGCGCTGAAGGGATAGTAACTTCAGCAGATTTACACTGAGATATGATAGGATTTGGCACACTTCCCATAAATTGCAATCCATTCAGTCCATTCATCCTTTGATCCAGAAATCCATTGGGATTTATGTTAACATTCTTTAATGTGCTCAGTAAGATGAATCTTGATCAGGGAGAATAGGGGTATTATCCATGTTTCTGCAACAAGTGTTGATGCAGGCATACGCTGATCCAAAATAATATTGGAAAAGCTTGGCGCATGGACTATCCTGAGGGCCAAGAACTGGTGCAGCAGTGCTTACCCAGGTATGAGTGGACATTTTTAAAGGCTGGATAAAGTCACCAATCAACCTTGAACCAATACCAGGATTCACTTGGTGCTCAGCATTGGCTGGAAGTGACTGAACTTAAGTAGCAGATGTCGGAACAGGTGCGTTGTTCTGAAAAGTTACAGGTTCACTGTTATTTGACCAACTAGCATCAGACAGCTGCACTGGCTGTAGGAATTCTGTACTAGTCTTTTCCAAAGGGACTCCCAAAAGCTTTTCAGAAAGTGCAGACTTGAAAATAATATCTTCATCATAGAATTGTACTCTTGACTGAAGCACACCGAGATTTTCTTCAACTGAACCAATTGTACTGGAGGCTACATGCTCCTGTTCTATATAATTTGTCATGTTGACATTGGAAGATCCAACATGAGGAACAGAAGATTCAGAACAAGGAAGTTATGAAGCCATAAGGAACTTTTTTGAAGATGCATCAAAATATATTCGCAGCTCATTAATTTGAACAAAATTTAGCAACACCTTCCCTGCAGCAAGAATCCTTTCTACAGTCCATTCATCACTTCCAAAAACATGCTTATTCAATAAGTCGAAGATAACATATGCAGGTACTGACAGTGAAAACCCTCTTAACTCAATATCCTCCCACAGAGCAATCCTGTTCCTAGTTTCACCCTCCTCAAATGTGCTCAGGTCAAAAAAGCAAGTTTTGTCATCATCACCATCGACACGTGCAAGACCTGTCAAAATGAGCTTATTCATAAATGGCACAAATTGGTTCCAGAAGAAAGATCTTGCACCAGCTTGCTTTTCATCCATCTCAGAACAAGCAACAAAATCTGGATGGCATGCCAGCCATTCAATGAATACCAAAATAGCTGGCAAGTAGATACTTGAGACAGCATCATGTAGCTCTGTGCATCTTTGGAGAAGATATCCAACAAATTCAAAAGCAGTAGCAAATGCATTTTGAAGAAGCACTCTGCGTTGCACAATTTTAGCATATGATTGATTACCTCCATCTTTGTTTGCATTGTGCACCGTGAGTATAAGGATAGCAACAAGCTTAACAACAGACAATGTGTTTTCAGCAGCATCAACACCAAAATTAAGCTCCTCATAAAGACCAGATGAAAGAAGAGTTTGCAAATCACTGATAACTGTATTGGATAGCTCCCCAAATGTTTCCAAGCTATCAGAAGACAAAAAGAGACATTTTAGGAAACATAAGGAGAAATAACATAATCAGCGAAGTGTTTTATGAAGCACCTTGTCCTTATAAAAAGAATGCCATTCAGGTGAACAAATCGAACATAGAAAGCCTTTAGTGTTTCTGGAATACTGTCCCACTCCTTTGAAGTTTCTTCTGTAAGGGGGACCTTTGGGCTAAAATTATGTCTCACCCCTTCCTCTGCCCCTACCAACTGATCTGGAGGGTAAGCTCTTCACTGTGATAATACTACTGTTACCCAGTAGCTGACCATAGACCTCATGACCATAGACCTCATGGCTGAACTATGAGTTTGAAACTATCAGACTGGGAATTTGATCATCAAAAAACTACAAGTAGAAACTATAATAGCACCAACCCCCTAGACCATACATGCAACACACATCAGTACTGTTTTCTTTCTCGAACTTTAACAGAATATTATTCCCTTCTGGTATTTGATATAATCATTATATACACCCATGATATCGACTAGAAGAAGATGTAGGATAAGCACAGGAAAAGGAAAACGATTTCTGTAAATCAGTAGGAAGCTAAAATGTATCATATAGAATCTAAAACAAGAACCCTACAATCGAAATGAATAATACTAGGCAACCCACCCACACAGCTGTGGGACTTCTGTCATACAATACAAACTACTGAACAATGGAATCCAACAATATCCATTATCTTATAGCTTGATAAAGTCATGCAGTATCAATATGAGGTTCACAAAAGATAAATAGCTCCAAAACCAAATCAAAAAAATGGTAACCAAGAAACCTACTAAATGGGGATCATGAAGATAGCATAGTACCTTATCAAATGAGAGAATCAAGTTTTCCTTTGCTGCAGAAAAAGGATTATCCACTGCTAAGCTACAGAAATACCTATAGATAGCTGTTACCTCATCACAAGAGTACGCTGCTAGTATTGCAAGCTGACCAAGAAATTCTCATCCGTACAATAGCCATTCAAGCAAAGGAAACAAGTTCCATACTTGTGTGTAAGAAAATACTGCAGAAATAAGAAACAGTATGCATGCTGGCATACCTGATGATGTGGGTTGCCATTAGGACACAGCAAAGCTGCCTCCTTATAACAGATAGAAGCTGCAGCATATTCACGGGTTGCATAATCAGCATCCCCATACAGACCTTTGTAGCGGGTCAAATCTCCTAAATATATCAGACAGCGATAGCATGACAACAAACCTTTCTTCGCCCCAACCATTTTCTTCTCATCTTTAACAGGAACAGCTTTATCAGAACCCTCAGAGAAGTAGCCCAATGGAAGACCATAAGTAGACCGAATTTTCAGTATCAGGTCAAGATAGAAACCAGTTGCTTCCAACAGGAAGGAAACTTCTAAAATAAGTTCTGATCCTCTTGACACGATCAGGATTGACATTGTTCCTTCCAACAGAGATAATATGAGTCCGGAATTCTTCAATTCTTTTGCAGTGGATCTTCCACAGAAGATGTTCTATCTCATTTTCTTCGGAAAAATCATGATCTGCAAGGATTATCTTCTCATCCTCACGCATCTGAAACCATATGTTAGGGTCTGATGGGACTTTGGACTGTGCTGAACTTCGCAGATGACTTTCATGTTCAGTGTTCTGCATAGTGGCATAGTCAATATAGATTTCATGACTTGAACCAAATTATGGAAAAAGTGGGAACACCATGTGGAAGCACCAGGAGGGAAATTCTAGCAAAGGAATACAAACTGAAGAGAGATACGCATTCACTAAATATCCAAAGAAAATCACCATTCCAATCCTGTGGTCTTATTGATCAAGAGTTCTTAAACCATAGCATCGCCACTCAGACAAAGCCAAAAGGTTGATATATCTGTATACAAGATTAAAACCACACATAGCCTTTTGGTTTTGTGTGGACTACGTACATTTCAAATCAATATCTACTTAAAATGAGTTCAATTCTGTAGATATGGCATGATATCAATCATAAATTTCTCAACATCATCATCATTAACCACAGAAGAAAAAATAAGTACACATTCCACTATGCATAATAGATTATAAAGAGGTTCTTCTTGGTACTTCCAAAAACTTCAAAAACAAACAGATTTTACAGATACAGACTTCTTTGAAACAATTTATGAATAAGGTCTTGTTCAATACTGCTAACTACTAGTTCCATAATGGATGCATTTCACAGATAGCTGCTGTCAGCAGACACACAGTGGCACAGGGTCATAAAACTGCATGTTTTTACAATTTCGGCTTGTATTTGGCAAAATAATACTACATAGGTGCCACTTAACATTGGGAATCATCACCTGGGCATTTCAAATTTCCTAATTTCAAAAAGAAAAAGAAAAACAGTACTAACCATGCTACTAACTAGATATAGGCCTAATTATTCCCGTAACATCTCTAGGTGCTAATATGTAAAGTGGCTGCCTACAAGGGAAGTAGATGATCCACATTCCAAGGGCATATTCCAACAGGGTACAAGACAGAACATGCACAATTCTGGTGCATTTTCCTGAAAAGATATAGGAGGACATATTACTGCCAACAGGTGGCACAGCAGGTAGCCTCAGCTCACAAGGTATGGTCCCCTTGTTATGGGCATGAGCCAGGCCCATGCAACAGTTTAGGCATGATAAATTATAAATAAGTTAAATAAACATAGCAGATTATCTAGTTAGAAAAAAAATGAAGTTTATTAATAGAATAGAGATAAGGTTGGATTGTTCCTATAATATTAGAGATTAGTTCATTGGATGTCAACTTATCAAATTAGTCCTCCCTATATATAAAGGGACCCTATATATTCTATGATCAATCAATCAATGAAACTCTAAAATTAGCTCTAAACCTCAGAGCCTATTTTAGCTCAGCAAGAAGCCATGCCAGCTCTATTAGAGCACGAGTGCCTTATCCCCTAGTCTTCGACCCTTACCCTATCAAGTCCATAACACCACTCAACTGCTTCTAATAAACCAAAGCATGTCCAAACCCTCCAGTCCAAACCCAAATGTCGTGTCTAAGCCTGCACTAATTCCTTGTCAACACTGTAATAAAAATGAGCTTGCCCAATGCCACAAACCATTGTATTTAGAGGCATGAATGGAACTATGAATTTCTAAATATTTCCATGAT
Organism: Oryza coarctata; assembly: GCA_030770085.1. NCBI lineage: Eukaryota > Viridiplantae > Streptophyta > Magnoliopsida > Poales > Poaceae > Oryza > Oryza coarctata. The sequence continues at coordinate 7,765,060 of CM061476.1, read as the reverse complement.
AGATCAACTACCATTATAGAATAGCAGAAGCAAGGAAATCATCAAAGATGTTTTGAGGAAAAGAAAACTAATCATTGAAAATTTACTTACTGCATTGTTGAGTAAAAAATATAACTACAACGAAAGACAAGTAGAAACTGCAACGACAGATCGATGAAATAAATTATTTCTGCTGTCTAAGCATTACGTAGATTGTATGTTTGGTGAAAGGAAAACAAAGCAATTCGCTAGATGCAGCAATGGTGATGCAACAGAGGGGACGACAGACGGAATAGCCGCATAGAGATGATTGTGGGCATGGGCTGGACTTGGGGACAAAATTCAGAATATCAGCACACCAAGAACCCACTTTTTTGTGACAGAAGGTCATCTGCATGACTGCATGTGCAATCAGCTGTTTACGGCAGGTTGTGATAATTTTAACACACCTATACCCTTGATCCTTACTAAATGCTAACAAATATTAACAGACAATGCAGATTACAGAAACACATGGGAAGCACAAACCTTCTTCAAGAGGCACGGCACGAACTCCCTCGGCAATAGGGAAGCGGCGGATTAATCCATCGGAACAATCATCGTCCATCAATCATGTATGGGGTAAAATTTTCTGCGTAGGGAAAAAGAAATCACAAGGTAAAAACACCCTGGATAGAAAGAGAAATCTGCCAGAAGACTAGGCAGATATGACAGAATGAAGGGAGAATTTCTAGTCTAAACAAAAACCAGCAACTACGCTACAGAAACGGGATAAGCATCTTCATCCGCAACCGCAACCAACCGACCACCAGTTCGAACAAACGCCTTGCCTAGGGCAACAGCGTCCCAAACCCCAGGAGCAACTTCACTAGAAACCCTAGGAAGACACCAACAGCCCATTCATCGCAACCGCCCAAACAATCACACGAAACCTAGGAAGAACTCCCGCTAGCGGATTGAAACCCCACAAACGAAACTAGAAGCAGGCACACGAGACAAAATTCCCAAGAAGAAAAAAAATCCGTCGGGCCCAACCAAATCGGGGCTGAGGAACGAGATGAGCCCTCGCTGAATCGGCGGTTTCCGGGCGGGGACCGACGAATTGGGCAGGAGCTGACGCCTAATCACGCAGAACGTATGGGAGGGAGGGAGATGGGGTCCGTACCGTCCGTCGTCGAGGAGAACGGTGGGTGGGCGATTGGGAAGCAGAGAAGCGGCTACAGGTGTCCCGTCACGCTGGGGGCCTTCGAGTATACCCTTATCCCTGCCGTCACGTTGGGCGCACACGAGAAAATAAAAACTGGTCGATCCACGCTCTCAGCCCATCTTCAGTCGATCCTCACTCGTAGCCCACCACAGGTCACATGAGCTTCGTGCAATACACAAAAATATTACTACCTTATAAGTTTATAGAGTAGCCATTTCCTTCTATTGTTATCTGTTGTCTCTCTTTTTTTTTCTCCTTTTCTTTTGTATTTTTTCCTCTTTGAGATGATTCTTTTTTACTTGTAAGTAAATTACCAGTACGTTACAGCGAAAAGAAACTATAGAAAAATTGAGAAGAGAGAGTGTGATCGGTAAATAACAAGGTGAGATGTCAACTTGAAAAAAGATCCTCCCATCTCCACATGCACAGCGCGCACCCTCCAAAAAATCAAGAAAAGAAAAACCGGTTATTCAATCCACTTCTAGCCACACTTCCAACGTATCCTCGGTCATATGGGCTATGAACACATTGGTCATATGATCTTTTTTTAGTTGTCTTAAAAGTTACTAGTGTATTATAATAGAAAGGAAATATAAGAAAATTGAGAAGAGATAATGTGATCGGTAAACAATTAAGACGTTAATATGAAAATAGAGTTCAACAGATGCTGAAGCAAGATGGGAGGAGATTTTGTTAGAGATAAAAAATTGAGTTTCAGTACTAAACAAAACTTTAAAAGTTTTTATGATTTTGTGCGTTACATATACATCAATTAGTTACATGCCTTTCAAAATAGTACGATATTCAAATCATGTCCAGCATTTGGATCCCCTCCGAAGCAAGATTACTAATGGTATATTCTAAACACTGCGCATGCACATTTTAGACTTGTCGAGCGCCACACCATCAGGCCGTTGGCTAGTAGCGAAATTGATGAGGACATCAACACTATCATACATCTACTCATGGTCCAATTATTCGTGCTTGTATATATCAACTCAACTATCTGGTGAGTTCATTCTTGAGTTTATGTTCCTCTTCTTTATACTCTTGAGATGCGTGTACTATTGTTTTACTCAGGAACGATGGAGAGCATCCAATGGAAAGAGGATTAGAGCGGGGTGGATTCAGACTGCAGGATAGTGCCAAATTCTGACGGCTGCCACGACTTCATGCGAACTCCGATTTGGGCTTGCAAGTACTTAATGGAAAAGGTTATCAAGTCTACTTTCAAATGGATCCGGCCCCATGTTAATATCTGTTCTGGAGCGGCTGCAATTGTCATTTTTCTATCGAGTGTTTTTCTATCCACGATACTACATCACCTCTTTTAGGCCCAATGGGCCGTGTATCAAGTTAGGCCCATTAGGGGCGTGTCCTAAGGTTGAGCACGACCCTAGCACCCTTATTGTCGTCTTCCCCCTTTTCTTAAACCTTCAGCCGCCGCCAAGAAGAGAGGGTTTTTGTTGATTAGAGCTAGCGTCTTGCTACTTGCACACAGCGCGCATGTCAGCTAGACCGCTCGTCTGTTTGTCTCCGGAACCCCATCATATTGTGAATTTAGAGTGAATCTTTCATCTCAATATCTAGCAATTTCAGTGCTTGTTTTACTTGTTCTTGCTTGTTCTTCGATTGCTTGCAGGACGAGTGCCCTAGTGGCTAGGTTGTCGTGCACCGTAAGTTCACGTCGACCATCTGAGACGGTGTATCGGTTACTAAGGTGCATCGTCCTTGGACGGTTGTAGTCGGGTCGTGAACGTTGTCTCCATCCCCCAATTGAGTTATCCTCCACCTCTCATCGAAAGATCGGAACTAAACCCTAGCGGATTCACATCAGAAATCTACTCTAGGTGATTATGAGGACACAAGGCCGAATGAGCCAAGTGTCTTAATGAATAATGTGGTGTTGAAAATGTGCGCAATATTCACATGCTAAAGATGCAAACCAACTGACAGCCCTACATCTGACAGCACTCCAATCAACATAATAGCCAGTCATGATGCTAGTTATGTTTTGTCACATGTTTATGATAGCCATAATCAGTTCTATAGATGACATGAGAAAGACAATATTTGTGGTTCATGCTATACAAATGCTCTGGTCATGTCATGTTACTGTACTTGAGCTTATTCATATTGGTTTGTCTCATTTTTACTTAAATTTGAAATAAAGATGTTGTATTTGCTGCTTAAATCATATTTCTCACAATAATTGAGAAAACCGAGATTTGGGAAAATGGCTTCTCACTTTGACATAGTTAAGCTAGAGACCTTTCATGGGGCTAACTTTAAACGTTGGTAAGCGAGGGCTAAGTTATTGCTAACAAATCTACTCCTTCTGAAGATATAATCATCACTTATGCACTTTGTATGTAAATTTTTTTATGTTAAATTAATGCATAAGTCTTAAAAAAAAGAGTCATCCACAAGGCACCTTAGATGCTAAAGCCAAGAGTAAGTGGGAAGACACAAAAAATGCAGTTGTAGCTCGCCTTATGGCTATCCTCTCCAACAGTCTTTTTGACGTCTATGTGATATACACTGATGCCAAAAAAAACTCTAGGATGAGCTAGATCAAAAATATTCTAAGGGAGACAATGAGAATGAGTCATTCACCACTGCCACATACTTCAGCTACAAGATGGTAGAGGGGTGCCTAATGATGAAGCAACTCTATGTATGTGACCTTAGTTTGTACGGTGCAACCTACCTGAGTCGTTTCAAGAGAATATGATGTTTGCTAAGTTGCTGCCTATATGTCCCGACTTTGTGATGGCAGGATAAAGAGAAATCCAAAGTCCACACTCACCAAATGGAGGTCAAATTCACCAAAGGCATTGGGAAGAAGAAGTACATCAAGAAGGCTATGATCAAACCCAAGGCCAAGGAAATGAAGAATACAAAAAAACTCATTGTCAGTTTTGTTTGTGATGAGCTCGGCCATAAGACTAATAGTGTCATGATCGCAAAGGCAAGGGATGTTCCTCGAGTCAGTACAAAGGCCCACGAGGCAAAGTGAATGTTGCACTAGCTAGTGACTGCTCAGATGAGTATGTACCACGTGCTTTTATGGCAAATTTATCAATTGATTGGTGGGCTAATACAGGTGCAACTCGACATATATGTGCTGATCGGCCATGCTTTTCTTCATTTCAGGGTATAGAAGGTGGCTTCAAAAAATAAGTCCTTTTCTTCTAAAGATTTTTACTGATATACTTTTTTAACAAAGAAGTATGTTTTCTTGGAACTGCCATTCAAAAAGGATATTGTTTTTTTTCTAGTTGTATGTGAAAGACATGTCTTGATGGACAAAGCCGTCGCTACTACAATATGATGGGTTGGATAGGTCTTCTTAAAGCTCACTTCAGGCAAGACACTCATCCTCAAGGACGTGTTGTACGTGCCTACCATGACTCACAATCTGTAGAGCAAGTCAATGCTATAAAGGCATGATTTCAAGATTGCGTTTGAATCCAATAAGATTGTAATGACCAAGTTTGGCACCTTTGTAGGCAAAGGCTATGATAGCGGAGGCATATGCCACTTAAGTACCCTTATTCAAATAATTTAAATGTTTTCAATGTGTCACGTGCCAAATTTTGCAGGGGTGATTGAACCAGGCGAAGACGTGAGCGAGCCCGACAGAGGCCCAATCAGAGCAGATGGCACCTTGGTCACACAAAGGCTTGAGAGTTTTGCTTCACTCCAGTGTAGATTCTTAATCTTTGAGGTTTGAGAGCGTACCAGTCAATTTGACCTTACAAATGACAAGGAGATAGAGAGTATGAGATCTGCAAGCCAATCGACCAATGGGTCGATATGGCTCACCCTATTAGCTGGTTGGCAATAGGAAGGTAGTACTCGAGGATCAGTTGAAAAACCGATTAAAGCATAAGTAAAAAAGGCATAGAATAAATTAATGGAATTATCGGCTAAAGAGCCAATGATGTTCCAAATAAGATAAGCGACAAAAGCAAGGAGTAGGACCCTAATACCCCCAAAGTCATGAGGACCAGCGACCACCATGATGGCATTGTTAGAGCTAGCCTCGATAGAACGGACCAAACCTAGACAGTATGAGGCTGAAGCTACCGGCATAGAGATAGCGGAGGCTAGATTGAACGTAATGACGAAAGGACAGGGCGAGGCCATTGGCTATTTATCGGCTAAATGTTCGACACAGGCCTATATCTAACCTCATCGACCTTCTGAGCTGATGGGGAACAAAACCCACAAGATCCCAATGCTAGTTCAATCGTAAACGGATCTAATAGATTAAATCTAACTGAGATAGTATCAGGCCAGATCCGATGGACCAAATCGATCGCTAGCAGATTAATTGTCGAGGATATATATATATATATATCTTTGTATGTGTGTGTCGGCTGAACAACCGATATGCTAGGTGTGAAACACAAGATAAAGATAACTCATTAGCTACTCACTTCGATAAAACGGCTCAATCTACCATCATCGATCTCATAGATTGGACCTAACCGATGTAGCACGAGGCCGAGGACAACGGATGGAAACCGATGAACCAATAGGCCTCACGCGAACATGATGCGGTACGTTCGATTGGACTAAGAGGTTGGATATAACTGATATAGGCTCAAATAGAACGAATGGACCATGATAGTGATAGAACTTACCCCTTCACTAGAGATCAGACTTAACCGATGCAACCCCACGTCGAGAGATAGAACCTACTACAATAAATATAGATGAACTATGGTAGCAATACACTGAAGGCTGTGTTGATGTATGATCTATTAATTTAGATATAAGGTTTTAGGAGGTCTATATTTATACCTTGGAGTTATAAGAGTCTAATATGGTTACAAACAAGCCTCGAATATTATTTCCTAAACACACAAGGAAACTATCTCTAAGAAGTTAACAAAGCTAATCATACTTACCTAGCTTATAAAATATATTCTAATATAGATAAAATATCCTATCATGGTTTCCACAACTCCTCCTCAGACTCCGTCCCATCTGGATAGCTTTCATCTTTGACTAAACTGAATACATCCTCAATCTATCCGATCATCTCTCTTACTATATCAATTGGCTTTCTTCCATGAGCCGATCCCATTGGCCAATCCTGTTTGCGGGATTACCAAATTTTAGCATTAATACATACCCCTAATTTCAGAGTTTGTTAACAAACTTCAAAATTCCGAGCCATTGGAATACTCCTCAAATTGAGGCGGTCCACTACAGCCCACAAACAATACCTAATCAACTTAGATTCCCATTAGGTCATCATATTCCTATAAAGCATTTCGCCTCTTCACCCTGTTTCTTCATCCCTTTATATCATTAGAGCCCTAAAATCTTGATGAGCTTTGATGAACTCAAGTGAATCACCACGAGTTGCCCCACTGATCGCTGATCTTCTTGCATTTCTTCCTCATGTAATGGCATCAATCGCCACCGTTCCTAAGGTAACATTTTATTCATTCCCCTGCTCCACAATCTAGCAGATTTAATCCGTCCTGCTTTTCATCTATTTCTCGTCGGGTTCTTGTTTACGGTAGAGTCTTAGGAGTTAGATCTTAATCCCAGTCGCTGATCATCTAGATTTATTCTATTTTAGCCCCATGAGTAGCAAGGATCCAGTGGATTTTATCAACTATTAAATAGAACAAATCTCCTTTAAGACCTCGTCCATGTCAATCGGCAACTGGACCAATAGTTTCATATCTTGGCCTAGCAGACTCTCTGGATGGAGGAACTAGTATCACAGAGTATCAGCTGCTAAGAGAACAATCTAGGAAAAGATGAAAATCAGCCACTGTATCAATCTCTCCCTAACCGATATGGAGAAAAATGAGCCTATGCTTGCATCATCTTCTTACTTCTAGTCGGACACCCTCAATGCTTTTATGTTCGATCACGAGCAGATGACCCCAACCTTGATGGATATTGTCATGCTGACCTATCTCAACACCGCCAATTACTTCAACCCATCCAACCTTTGATTCAAACCCACCCATCAGCTTAACACCAAGAACATCGGAGGCTAAACTAAGTACATCTCTCTACATGGTAAGACATTTAGACCAATTTATAATCAGGAGCATGCTGTGTTTTTGAATCTGTGGTTGTGCCTTCGGTGGTGTGACCCTTGGCCCGACGACCAACATGCAATATCTGGCAGAGTGCTTGGTTGATCGTCATCAAATCCCCTTAGGACAGTATTTGCTTGGAGCCACTTATCATCTACTCCATCAAATGGCAAATAAGTTATTGGTTGGCCAACTAGTTGGTCATATCGGTGGCCCCTACCGACTAGATTTTCATTGGGCCGATCCCAACACCCATCATATGAATTATATCACCTATCTGTCAACGCTCATCAGTTGGGATTCGGCTAGCTTTCCATCAGCTAATCTTCATCGGCAAGCTCCAAATCCAAGGAGATGTAAACAATGTCTTGGAGTATGATTAGCTAAGGATGATAGCTTAATCTCTATCCTTGGATACGATCACCACCTTTGAGCCATGTATTGCCAACACCAAACTCTTTGCTCGATAACGGTCGGATTGGACTAGACACTAGTTCAGTTCATCGGCTAAACACTATTACTTGTGCCTCAATCTTGACAACATCAAGTTCGATAAAGAGGTAATCATTCTCCATACTCTATTTTCCTCTGATCGCATTGCTCAACTTTCACAATCTTTTAGGCCAGTGATAAAGAAGTGCTGACAATTAGTGCAAGTGGCCGGTCGATTACGTACAAACTACCATCAGCTCAGTCCCATCTTAGATATTGTTCTCCCTCTCCATTGGCTCTCCTTCGGGCGGCACCTTGGCTAGCCGGAACAAAACACAAAAAGCTAACAACTCACCCTATCTCCAAGAAATAAAAACCCATCGCTGATGTCATGGTCGTGGTGCTAATCTCCTAAGGACCTCCTCTTACAGCGATATTGAATCCCTCACCCTTGCTGGTACAAGTCGATTCCATCTTTGCCTGTTCTTTATACTTCTTCTGACAATTTCTCTTTTTTTTAGCTCAAACCATCGACTCCTGAAGTTCAATTACCAGAAATCACTGTGAACATTGAGTCGATGGTACCTCAACAAGTCCCAATATCCTTACTAGCAACCAATCCTTAAATAAGAGACACCAAGATAGTCTGTATCACCTCCACATTGGACATTGGATACCTTCTCAAAAAGACTCATCACCAAGCTGATGCCAATGGCGCTCATCACGTTATTATCGTCCTGTCTTAGGTAATTTCATCTCACATTTGTATTTCTACTTTGACCCATTATTCTCCTATTTACCGATGTCAATCTGCAATCTTTGGCCGATTTGTTCTCTTTTAACACTGGCAAATACTTGGAGACGGATGAAGACACAACCACCAATGCAGCGATCCAACCATCTTTACCAGCCGATGTACGTGAATAACTATTGGACATCATTCATCAGTTGGAAATTTCAATCGGCTCACTAGTGGAGGACTACGGACCGATCCAGGCGAGACTCACTAAAATTCCTGAGAAATTCACTGACGGATTGAAGCCTGTTGCCTACATGGAATCACACAAGATACATCTAATCATGAACAGATGATGTATAGCCAATCATGCCAAACAAAAAGACTTGGCTCAAAATGATTGGCTATCTACCCAATCCTAGAAGAAAAAACTCGATGACATGATAGCTAACTCACAGAACACCCAATCTAAGTTGGACCAACTGAAGAAGCGAGAAGTCGATTTGATGATGGAGCTTGATAAGGTGTGCAAAAATGTTGAAGTCATAAAATCCCACCTTATTTACCACAATCAATCCAAGATCAGGAGACCAAAGTGGCAATAATAGTGCGTCAGGCAGCTCGTCAGCTCAAGAACTTGAAGACTATCTATGGATCCAATGAAGAAAACATTCGCATCATCAATGAGATAGATAAAATCCACCTACACATGATTTAAACAATTAAGAAGTTCTTATAATACTTCAATACTAAAAATATGTGATGTCACTTCTTCGAAACACTTGGTGTCTAGAGTATATCTCGATCAGCTTCGTTGATTTTGTTTGTTGTCCTAAAGGCGATATCGCATGATATCGGCTATCTGTAGGCAATATAACCATATTGGCTTTTATGTTGAAGAGTATTAGAAATCGACTGCACATGGCCAATTTAGGCAAACGATACCAATTGATATAGGCTACTGTCAGCCAATAGAGCACTATCAGCTCTTGTCTTGAAGAGAATTAGAAATCGGCCACACTTAGCCGATTTAGGCATTGACCCAAATGCTAAGATAATACTTCTTCAGATATTTTTCATTGAGCGCTTTGGTAAATTCTTCTCCTTCAAGACTCTCTAATATATAAGCATTACCAGGTACACAATAATTGAACCGATAGGGCCCTTCCCAATTAGGTGACCATTTTTCAAACTTATTATCTCTAGACTTGATTGGAAAATTCAATTTCCAAATGAGATCTCCTTCAAAAAAGATTGAGTCATCACTTTTTTTGTTGTAATACCTAGCTACTTTGACTTTATTCTCGTTGATCTTCGCAAGCGCCCTAAACCAATTCTGAGCCAAAACATCAAGTTCATCTGCCATCTAGTTATAATAATCATCAACTATGAGTTGATCCTATAAAGATATCCTCATAGGAATGATGTTAATTTCCCATGGCTGAATCATTTCATGCCCATGTACCAGCCGATACAGTGGTACTCGGGTAGATATGTGGCATGTCATCCGATAGGCCCACAATGAATCGGCTAACGTAGCGTACCACCTTTGCAGCTATTCATCAATCTTGTGCTTGATCAGTTTGATTAAACTTTTGTTGGAAGCTTCGATTTGTCTATTGGCTTGGGCATAATATGGTGACTAATTTGACAATTGAATCTCTATACTTGTAGCAAACTATTGGAACTCATTGGACATGAAAATAAAACCCTGATCGGTGGTAATTGTTTGTAGAATATCAAACCGATAGATAGTATGTTCTTTGATGAACTCAATCGCATCCTTAGATGTAACTTTCTTCAAAGAGATAGCCTCTACCCACTTTGTAAAATAATCCATTGCCACTAATATGAACTTATCCCCCTTGCTTGATGAATGATAAATCTAGCCGATCATGTCGATTCCCTAACCTCTGAACGATTATGGGCTTATAATCGAATTCATAGCTGATGTTGGTGCTCGTTGTACGTTTCTAAATCTTTGATAGTCTTGGCATCCCTTATAGTACCTGAAGTAATCTTTCGGCATTATCGGCAAAAAATACCTAGCTCTTCTCATTAGCCTTTTCATCTTGTGAGCCGATTAATAAGCCCTAAAAACGCCTTCATGTACCTTACTCATAATCATTATAGCTTCTTCTACACCCAAGGATTTTAATAGAACTCTATCAATGGTCCAATAATATAACCCTTCATCAAGCAACACAGACTTGGTAGATTTATACCGATGTTTCCTAGAAGCCGATTGTAAGGGATTTTGCAAATATTGGATAATCTTCCATCTCCAATCATCGACTTCAATATGATCATTGATATTAGCTATTTCAACTTCCATATTTCCATCCAACCAATACCTCGATGCAATCTGAGCAAGATCATTGGGTTCTAAGTTACGCTCCTTAGAAATATGATCCAACAACACCATATTAAAATCTTTCAATAAATATTGACATTCTTCATAATATAATCTCAAGACATCATCTTTGCATTCATATTCCCTAGATATCTGCTTGATCAGTAATAAAGAATCACCAATGATCTATATTGTATTGGCTCCGAGCTTCTTCAACAATTGAAGTCCTATGAGCACTGCTTCATACTCTGTTTGATTGTTGGTTTGGTAAGACTTGATTGTAAAAGCAAACTCAAAACTCGCCCCCCGAAACGATATAATCACTAAGCCAATACCAGATCCATGTTTGCAAACTGATCCGTCAAAAAATAAAATTCATAGAATCGACTACACAAGATCTCCATGGATCCCTCTATGTTGCATGATGAAATCAGCCACAGCTTACCCTTTGACTGTCTTAGTCAATTCATGCCTCAAATTGAACTCCATTAAAGCAAATATCTCTTTACCAATTCATCATTTTAAGACTGGAGCTGATAGCATATACTTCACCACATCGGCTTTATAAACCACTGTGCACTCAGCCGATAGGAGATAATGCCTCAACTTTGTGCATGAGAAATATAAACACATGCATAGCTTTTCCACTGTAGGATATCTTGTTTCAGCAACTAGAAGTTGTCTGCTTAGATAGAATACCACTCATTCATTTCCTTTAAAGTCTTGTATCAGTGCCGATCCGATATACATCTCATTGGCTAATAGATATAACTTAACGATATCCCCTTCTGCGGTGGAATAAATATTAGCGAAGAATTCAGATAATCTTTAATTTGATCAAAAGCTTTCTGCTACTCAACACCCTACACAAACTCTTGATTAGCTCATAACTTCAGCAAGAGAGTAAAGGACTCAATCATTCCCGACAGATTTGAAATTAACCTTCTCACAAAGTTAAGCTTGCCGATCAAAGACTATAGATGTGTCATGTTGACTAGTGGTTCGGTGTTTTGGATAGCTTTGATGCTTTGTTGGCTAAATTTGATTCCCCTCTCATGCACCATAAAGCAGAAGAATTAACCAGCTGATATGCTAAAAGCACATTTCTAAGAATTCAACCTAAGTTCATATTTCTTTGCTCTCTCCGATACTTTTCGCAGATAGGCTATATGGCCATCAACACTCTTGAATTTGACCACTACATCATCAATATATATCTCCACTGGTAGGCCGATGAGATCATGAAATATATATAGTTCATTGCTCTCTGATAAGTCACACCGCCACTTTTTAATCCAAACGTCATGACTACCCACTTGTACAAGTGATAGCTTTAGGACATCTAAACACAGTTTTGGAAATATCTTCCTTTGCCATTAAAATTTGATTCTATCCTGCATTATCATCCATGAAGCTAATAATCTTATGACCCAATGCCACATCAATTAACATATGCCATCTACATCAGATACTCATTTTTAGGGGTAGCCTTATTCAAATCCCATAAGTTGATGAATATCCTCATCTTTCTATTTTCTCCATCGGGATGATGTTGGATATCCACTGAGCATATCGGCACGGTCTAATGAAATTTGTATCATATAGCCTCGTGATCTTTGCCTTGATTGCATCATGTAACTCTACTTTTAATCTTCTCGAAAGCTGCTTGAATGACCGATATCCTGGTTTGATAGGAAGCCGATATTCAACAATCAATCAGCTTAAATATAGCATTTCATGGTAATCCTAGGCAAAACATTCCTAAAATTTCTTCAATAATTTTATTAACTCTTCTTGGAACTTGGCACATATTTTTTTACTTATATACATCGACCTTGGCCTATCTCCTAGACCTATATCGACTTCTTCTAAGTCATCGGCTGACATAAATCTTTGGCCTAACTTTCCTTCAAAATCTTTGATAGTGTCTAATAGAGCAACAATTCTAAGTCAATTTGTTGGATCAACTTTATTTCTTGGCTAGTGACATCTAGAAAATCATCTTCTCATATCTTCCTGGACATGCAATCGACACATCGGCTTTCCAAATTGGTAGTTGACATCTAGGAAATCACCTTCCCATATCTTCCTAAACAAGCAATCGACCCCATTGATTTTTTGAATTGGCATATCGATCACCGCAATATTGGTCGATTGATCGGCTAGAATCACCTCAATCTGATCTCCTTGCCACCGTATGAGACTTTGATGCATTGTGGAAGCAACTAATAGTTGGCATTAATCTAGTCCCTACCAAGAAGTAGGCTATATGATCTCTTGTCATCGATAACGAAGAACGTGGTGAGCAATATTTTCCTTTCCACTATTAACTCCATGTTCAACACGCCCTTCGTTTCTGATGGATTCCCACTGAAGTCTTTCTATACTTTTATACTATATTTGTTTTGATAAGATCTTTTGTAGTCTTCCCCAGCTTGCGATATGTCGCATACGACATAAGATTGACAGTTGCACTCCCCATCAACCAGTATCTTCATTATCGGTTTTTCATCTACATACCCTTTGATATATAATGGCTTCAAGTGCCAATGCTAGGACCCTTCAGGTTTGTGAAATATAGCTTGATTAGGCTGCAACGTCAACTAAGCAAAAATTTCTTCTTAATCTTCCTCATCGGATAAAAAGGACTTATACTCAAGACAAGAAGAACACCATGTTGGTCGAAGCAAATGTGTCAACACCATCGTCTTTATGCTTGATGCGCTAGATACGTTTAGTTGTTTGGCCTTGATCGGCTTCCTCATAGTCCCGTTGTTGCTTCTTGTGTTGCTCCCTATGCCGCAATCGTTGTACTCTCCTTTTATGATTCTTTGTGAAGATTTCGAATGGACACCACTAGAGTTTGGGATTGTGTTGTTCTTTATGCAATTCACTATTGTCAACTACTTCTTAATTACGGTATTCATTAATCGGCCCCAATTGGTTATGTACCAATGCTCACTTTACAAGCGGGCAATTATGTGAAGACTTCTCTACCAAACCAACTTCCACATCGGATTCCTCACTGTCTGAGTTTGATGTGTAAACTTGTAGTTGAGCAGCCTTTCGATGGAATCTCTCTTTCTTGGCTTCATGGAATCGACTTTCGTGAGCCGATACCTTTTATAATAGGTGTGCTAGGCTTTCAAACTATTGGGATGAAAAGTGCTCCTTGATTTGAGCTAGCAAACCTTGGAATAAGCCAGCTGTCCATCACTCAAGATTACATTGTAACAGTGGCTTCTGATGTCTCAAAATCATTGTATGTATTCCAAGACTGACTCATGAGGTTTCTGTCTAACCGATGTTAGATCTGTTAGTCTCATCTCATGAATTCCAATAGAGAAGTATTTGTGGAATTGCTTCTCCAGATTAGCCCATCCCTGAATTGAGTTCGGTGGTAATGAGGAAAACCATGTGAAGGCCAATCCAAATCAGGACAATGAAAAGAAACGAACTCTTAGGGCTTCCTCAACCGATGCCTCTGCACACTAGGCTAAGAATCGACTAATGTGCTCCACCATAGATACATTTTCGTACCCTGAGAGCTTGGAGAAATTTGGCATCCTGTATCGGTGTGGCAGTGGAACTCTGTCGAATCACTCTAGATATGGGTGGCGATACATAAAAGTCTGCTCCTTAGACTTGATACCAAATTGCTCACTGACCACCTCTGCAACCCTAGTTGACCAATCCTCCTCCCTTGGAATCTCTCTCTGGTATTACAGAGGTGGAGTTGGTACCCGATTCTACCTAGGATATTCTCCATGGTAATTACTTGAAATGGGATTACCACTTGGGTAGCCTTGTTGATATGCTCCATAGTAACCAATCTAATGATATCCTAGAAGAACATCATCCCATTGCCCTTCAATCTGACCCTATGTTGGTGGAAACAGATTTGCCGATACATCTCTTCTGGTTCCATAAGTCACCTGAGGTAGCTCTATCTTCATTGACAAATACACTTGACCTTGATCAGGTTCTCGAACAATGGATCCACCCACCGTTTTCTTGATTAGATTGTGTAAAGTGTTCACTAACACTGCTAACTGGTTGATGAGTACATGGTGAACTGCTTCATTGACCATCTCTTGCAACAACATTGGAGGACTCACAAGTGGTGATTGGCTAAATTCTCCCATCAAAAAAGGCTTTAGCAATGTGATTTTTGAATCCGTCCTTGTCTAGTCATATCAAAGGACTCCAAATAGAGATTCTAAAAGTAAGCCATGTTTTGCTCTATTTGTTACCTTTGCTCCTTATTTAGATCTTTCATTGACACTAGAATTATATTGTCTTCATTAATTTCTTTTCCTACCATCATGCTGAAATTGAGTGATTCCAGCGGGCGTGCCAAACAGTGTGTCGTGGCCAAATATTGTGAGGTCGATCAAACTGGGCGAAGACATGAGCGAGCCAGTGGAGGTTCGATCTGAGCGGATATCGTCTTGGTCACACGAAGGCCTGAGAGTTCTGCTTCACTCTAATGTAGGTCCTTAATCTTTGAGATTTGAGGTCGTGCTAGTCAATTTGACCCTATAATTGACAATAAGATAGAGAGGATGATATACGCGAGCCAATCGGTCGATGGGCCGATACAACTCACCCTATTGGCTGGTTGTCGATAGGAAGGTAGTGCTCGAGTATCGGTTGAAAAGCTGATGAAGGCATAAGTAAAAAGGGCGTGGAATAAATTAAAAAACTTATCCGCCAAAGAGCCGATGACGCTTTAAATAGGGTAAGCAATGAAAGCAAGGAGTAGGACCCCAATCCCCTAGGAGTCATGAGGACGAGTGACCACCATGATAACATCGTTAGAGCCAGCCTCGATAGATTAGACCAAACCAAGATAGTTTGAGGCCGAAGTTACCGACATAGAGATAACAAAGGCTAGATCAAATGTAACGTCGAAAAGGACGAGGCAAGGCCATTGACTACTTATCGGTCGAATGTCCGACACAGGCATATATCTAACCTAATCAGCTATCTGAGCAAATAGGGAACAAAACCTACTAGATCCCTATGCCAACCCCATCATACATGGACCTAATATATCGGACCTAGCCAAGACAGTATCAGGCTGGATCCAACAGGACCAGATTGATCACTAGCGGATTAATCATCGAGGATATAAGATATATATAAATATATATATATGTATATGTATTAGTCGAACAAACGATACACTAGGCGCAAAGCGCATGATAAGGATAACTCATCGGCTACTCACTCCGATGAAACATCACGTGAGAACCCACCGGACAAACGGCTCGATCTACTGCCATCAATCTCATAGGTCAGACCTAACCGATATAGGCTTAGACAGAACGAATGGACCAAGATAATGGTGGAACTTACCATTTTATCGGAGATCAGACTTGACCGATGTAGCCTCATGTCGAGAGCTAGAATCCACTAGAATAAACCTAGATGAGCTAGGGTGGTGATGCGCCAAAGGTTGTGTTGTACGACCTGTTGATTTTGATACAAGATTCCAGGGGGTCTATATTTATACCCTGGAGTTACAAGAGTCCGACTCGGTTATAGACAACCATCAAACATTATTTCCTAAACACACAAGAAAACTATCTTTAAGAAGTTAACAAAGCTAATCAGACTTGTCTAGCTTATAAAATATATTCTAATATAAGTAAAATACCCTGCTGTGGTTTGAACAACTCCTCTTCAAACTCGGTCCCATTTGGATAACCTTCTATCTTTAATTGGACTGAATACATTCTCAATCCATCCGATGAGCTCTCTCACTGTATCAATCGGCTTTCTTCCATGAGCCAATCGGCTCCTTCTCCATCAGCCGATCCCATTTGCGAGTTTACTAAATTTTGGTTTTTACACAATGTTTCCCATTGCAAACTCATGATCTTTGGCATTCTTTTTTGTGTCATGTTAACTTTGAAGCCATTAGGCATTTAAGCAATATGAGTCTAATTTTAGATTTTAAATATGAGAAAGGTTCTAGATGTGAAGTATGTGTGAAAGCAAAGCAACCTCGGAAACGATTTCGTACAATTGAAGGGAGAAGTACTTCGCCTCTTAAACTAATACACTCATATCTATTAAATGAATGACATATTAACTAAAGGTGGCAAGAATTATTTTCTCATTCTCATAGATTATGAGACTAGGTAATATTACATTTACCTACTCAAATCAAAGGATGAAGCACTAGAATATTTTAAGATCTATAAGGCTGAAGTTGAAAATCAACTAAATAGAAAGATTAAGCATCTATGGTTGGATCATGGTAGTGAATACATCGCTAACATTTTCTCCAAGTTCTATGCAGAATGTAGAATCATTCATGAAACCACAGCTCCCTATTCTCCCCAATCCAATGGGTAGTTGAGCGGAAGAATCAAACATTGTGACTTGGTTAACTCTATGTTACAAAGTTTACATATGCTGGTCAAATGGTAGGGAAAGCAGCTCTCATAGCATGCTATGTCCTAAATAGGGTGCCACCTTGCAATTGTGAGGAAACACTACACGAAGGATTTAGTGGGAGAAACTGAACTTGTCTTACCTTCGGACTTGGGGTTGCCTTGCTATGGTAAGCTTGCCATTGCCGAAAGATTTCTAGTGATTAAATTTGAGACTAGCAAGGTCACTACTAATGTAGTGGAGTCTCAGAGATGCGATGTCCTTCAAGAACTTTTTTCCTATGAAAGCAAATGAGACAATTGCCCTAGTTGACTCTTATGAGTATTACTCTACTCCTTCTAGTGTGGCTAGCCCTGCTTCAAATGTGGAGTTAAGAAGGAGTAAGGGACAGAGGACTAAAAAATCTTTAGGTGATGATTATGTCATTTATTCCATGGATGAGGAACCAAGTGCCCTCATAGAGGCATACATATCTATAAATACGAAGTACTAGAGGGAAGCAGTCAGTAGTGAGATGGACTCCATCATCACTAATGGAACATAGGAGATCACTAGTCTTCCTACTGTGTGCAATCCAGTTGGCTGCAAGTGGATCTTTAAGAGGAAGAGAACACCCCATGGTACTACTGATAAGTATAAGGCTCGTCTTGTGGCTAAGGGTTTTACTCAAAAGAAAGGAGAAGATTACTTTGACACGTATTCTCCCATGGCTCATCTACCTACGGTTTTGTTTGCAACAACCAGATGGATTTGTAGTTAAGGGTCAAGCAAATAAGTTTCTTTAGTTGATTAAATCCTTGTATGGTCTAAAGAAAATCCCTAAGTAATAGCATAAAAAATTTGATAGTACCTTGACCTATGTTTCCTTTTGTATAAACAAAGTCGATAAGTGTGTATTCTATCGATTTAACAAGGGCAAATGTGTTATCCTATATTTGTATGTGGATGACATATTGCTATTTGGAACCAACTTGGAGGTAATTAAAGAAACCAAAGAATTGCTCTCTAAGAAATTTGAAATGAAGGATTTTGGTGAAGCTGGTGTTATTCTTAACATCAAGTTGCTGAAAGGTGAGAATGGGATTATGCTTACGCAATCTCATTATGTGGAAAAAGTCCTAACTCATTTTGGGCACATGGATTTAAAGCATGTCTCCACACCATTCTTCCAAGAGACTATGCAAGCACATAGGCGAGCATGTAGATCAACTAAAATATTCGTAGATCATAGGATCCCTAATGTATCTAAGTAGTGTTTCTAGACCAGACATCTCATATGATGTATGTAGATTAAGCCTTTATACTTATAAAATATACTATTCAGACCATCCGACTGCCATAGAAAGATTTAGTGATTCTAACTAGATTGGTGACTTAGATGCAATGCAAGGCATATGTATTCATATTGGCTGGTAAGGCTATATCGTGGAGGTCGTCAAAACAAACTATTATTACACGATCCACAATGGAGGCTGAATTATTTGCACTTGATTCAATAGTTGTAGAAGTCGAATGGCTCAAAGAGCTACTTTCTGACCTTCCTATGTTGGAAAACCTGATTCTGATACTCTTGATCTACTACGATAACCAAACTATTATAGCCAAAGTTAAGAGTAGAAATGACAATATGAAGTCCTCAAGGCATATTAAATATCGACTTAAGTCATCTTAGTATGCTTGAGAGACGGGTGTTATTGCTATAGAATACATCCAGTCTGAAAGAAATATAGCTGATCCTTTCACTAAGGGTATGGCAAGAAAGCCTATCAAGGAAGCATATATGAGAATGTGACTTCTATGATGTTAAAGGTTTTATTAGCAGCAACCTAACCTGACTGAGCAAATATCTCTTGACTCGGGCTCTATTACAACTAAGTTGTATGGGAACCAAAAGCACAACTAATGAACTGCCACACTTCATCTATATGAAAGGATGAGCAAAGATCTTAATGAGTTCAATGTCAATTGACTAGGAAATTATCCTATAGGATTTCCTAAAGAACTCACCTACGTGAGCTGACAGTAGGGTCGTGGTCTAGGAGAGTAATAAGCTGATAAAAAGATATAAGGATATGACCAGAAAGTCATGCCCTATTATATAGAAGCAGCACAGTCACCATATAAGGCATACATAGTCCTGCTCTATCTATGCAGAGTTTTAACTCCTATGGCTAGACATTGGTTCAAACCAAAAGTATCTCTATTAAACAACAATATATAAATAGAGCAAATGTTCATTTGATGAATGTCGAAATTTGAGGCAAAATGTGGGGATTGTTGTGGTCTTTGAGGTTTTTCTCAAATATCACAAAAGAAAAAAAGGAAAATGTGCAGCCAGCTGGGCACTTGGGCTGCTTATGGCCGCACAGCCAAGGAGCTCATTTGGCCCAGCCAAACAGCACAAGGGCAGGATCAGCTGCTCCAGCTAGGTTTCCTTGTGGATGGGGATGAGCAGCGGCGGCGGGCATCCCGCGTCTCGCGGCGCATACATTCGCGGCGTGCCCCAGTCGTGCGGAGGTGGGTGGTGCCCGTTGTGCTCTCCCCAGCTACAAAGAGGTGGATGGTCTCCTTCCTCTAGGTCCCCGAACTGATTTTGCTTTCCAGGAATCGAATTCCCCCTTCCTCCTCGATCCGTTTTCTGAGTTTTCGGAGGCCGGCGAAGACGGCTTGGCCGCTAGGGGTGTCTTGGGCTTGCTCCGCTGTTGCCAGTGTGCTCCTGCGAGTGCACGCGTGCGCGGCAGTGCTGCTGCAAGTGGCGACTCCGGCGGCTTGCTGCGACGTGCGGTGGACTCGGTGTGTGTGGCGAGGTTGCGTGGAGGCGCAGGTTATGATGCTTCGGCTTCGTCCGCCTTGGCAAGGTGCTTGGCCTTTGTTCTGTGCTGCGATCCCCTTCTCCTCAGGACTGTGGGGCCCCGCATCGCAGTTAGTGGCATCGTATCT
Organism: Oryza coarctata; assembly: GCA_030770085.1. Lineage (NCBI taxonomy): Eukaryota > Viridiplantae > Streptophyta > Magnoliopsida > Poales > Poaceae > Oryza > Oryza coarctata. The sequence goes on along the minus strand of CM061476.1, from coordinate 7,744,934 downwards.
CTGTCAACCAACGCCGGTTAATTCTCAGCATAGAGGCGGCGTCTCGGTTTTCTGGGGCAGCGTCCTTGACGCGATTTGCCTCTTGACATCGGCAACCAGATGGTGTACTGTGAGTTTCTTGATTACTCAATTTGTCTGTTCTTGCAAAGTGCCATACTTTTATACTATATTGGGAGCTTTGAATGAATTATGTGATGGCTTTGGTTTATGCTCAGCGAAGATAATTGATCTTGTTTGAGATTGTGCGTGACAATCTGAATACTAGGGTAGAATCCAATTTCTGATCCTACATGTTAATGCTTGCATAGTTTAACTCTGATCACTGAAATTATTCTGTTGAATTAGAACCAGTAATGTTGTTAATTACTTTGTCCTGATAATAGATTGTGCATGTTATTCCATTGCCATACAGTACTTGGTTGATCCTTTAATCTCTGCTACCATATTGTTGTGGTAAGATTCTATCTATTTGGATGCTTTGGAACCTCGTTTGCATCAAGGATTGTCACAAATATCTATGATTATTAGACCCTAGTGATGAGGAGGCCATTTTCTTGGCAGCCTGACATTTGAGAACACTTCAATCAACATAATAATCAGTCATGATGCTAGTTATGTTTTGTCACATGTTTATGATAGCCATAAACAGTTCTATAGATAAAATGAGTAGAGATCAATGTGTTCATGCTATAGAAATGCTCCTGTCTTGTTACTGTAGTTGGGCTTATTCATATCGGTCTGTCTCAGTTTTGCTTAAATCTAAAATGAAGATGCTGTATTTATTTCTTAAATCGCATTTCTCACAACATTCAGCATCCAATACCAGTGGAACTGGCAGAAGTGAATACACAAGTGTTTAATTAGGCACAAAGGCTTTGAGATGGGACACGTGGAATACTCAATGTACTGCACTCTCTTCAGGCAATTCCAACTGATATGCAGCAGCTCCAATTTTAGCCACAATCTTGTAAGGACCAAAGTATTTGTGAGCCAATATAGGATATGGACGATTGACCACTACAGATTGGGCATAAGGCTGAAACTTCAAGAAAACTTTCTCATTCACCACAAAAGTGCGATCAGATCTGCCTTTATCTGCAAAGTTTTTCATACGCACCCAGGGCCTTGTCATCTGATGCTAAAGATATTCAGTTAATTGAGCTCTCTCAATCAACATGTCACCACATCAGGTTGAGAAGCTTCAGATAATTCAGGGAGCTGACTGTAATGAGGTTGTTGACCAAATAAGGCCTTATGTGGAGAACAACCCAATGATGTGTGGTAATTAGTATTGTACCAAAACTCAGCAACATGAAGCCAATAGTTCCATTTCTAGGGTTGACTTGAGTCAAACAGCGCAGGTACATCTCAAGTCATTGGTTCACATGTTCAATTTATCCCATCTGTCTATGGATGATATACAGTGCTTATTTGCAATTCAGTGTGCCAAACTAAGAACAGCTCCTCCCAAAAGTTGATAGTGAAGATTTTATTATGATCAGAAACAATGGACCATAGTATCCCATTAGTTTTGAAAACCATCTTGTCCACAGTAGCAACAACTTGGACAACAATAAATGGATGTCTCGGAGGAATGAAGTGACCATATTTGGTAAATCCATCCACCACCACCAATATTGTATTGTCTCCATTAGAAATAGGAAGACCTTCAATAAAATCCATGGAAATGTCTTGCCAAGCTTCTTTGGGTACTGGCAGAGTATCTAGAAGACCTGGCAATTTACATTTTTCATGTTTGGCTTGCTGACAAACCTGACATTGCTGCGCAAAATTTTCCACCGCCACCTTGAGGCCAGGTCAAGAAAACAATCTCTTCAACCTCTGATATGTGGCTAATAATCCTGAATGAACTCCTATTGGAGTAGAACGGAAAGCAGTGATGATTTTGCTTTATAAACTAGCATTAGCCCTAGTCCACACTTTCCGATGTAACCTGATGATGCCATCAGTGAGAGAATAACCCTGTGAATTCTGTTGGACAATAGCCAATTCAGCAAGCAGTTGTTGAGCCTTAGAATCAATTGAGTACTTCCTGCATCCATAAAGGTTGAACCACAGAAATAGCAGTCAATTCAGATTAGTGAGGTCTCCTGCAGAGTGTTGGTTGATTGTATTGGATAACTACCGATACAAAATTAGGGGAGAGATAAATTCCACCGTTGTCTTCCCTAACAGAAAACTAAGAGATAAAATTAGATAAGATGTTACAGTGATTGGTGGTAACAAATTCAGAATCCTATTTGGGATAGCCCCTGAGCCCCACAAGCGCGTATATATAAGAGGGAGAGGAGCATGGCAGAGGAGAGGTTCGTTTTTGTGTCGCCAAACCCAAAACCCTAATGTGAGAGCCCGATCTATCTCAGGTGCTGGAAGGGGTTTGTAGTGCTAACCTTATTGTTGTCGTCGATCCACTGCTGCCACTTTGTCTACTTCACATCAAGAAATAAAAGCAGAAGCAAAGGCAGAACAGAGAAGAAGAAAGAGGAGATCAAATCAGCTTCAATGGCTTCACAGAACAGTTCGTAACCCCAGTTCCACAATTAGAGAGAGGTAATCATGTCGGCTAAGATTGAATGATGAAATTAGACTCCAATAGTGAGGGCATCATCCACAACATTGTCTACCCCCTTGTATTGAAAAGTGAACTGCATGCCATAGCTTTCTGCTGTAAAGGAGAACCCAAAACCTTATCATTCAAATGACATAAATTTTGATGATAAGTTTTAATCACAAATGGACCCCTTTGCAAATAGCATCACCATTTATCAACTGCCATCATCATATCCAAGAATTCTCTCATAGACAATTTTTTTATTAGCAATGCCCAAAGCCTTGCTATAATAAGCCACTGGATGCCCAAAATGACTTAAAACAGCACAAATACCAACAGCACAAGCATCTATTTCTAATTAGAAAAGTCATGGAGAGCTAGAACAGAAGCGTTACTCATGGCATTCTTCAAATGATCAAAAGCCACTTGGGCTGTAGAATCGCACTGAAATGCCTTCTTCAGTAAGGTAGTAAGAGGTTTAGCACAAACACTGATCATTTGAAGTGGGAACCCAAAAACTTTGGTCTATTTCAGGACTTGATCAAATGAAACTTTAGATAGAATAGATAATTGATCAGTGTATTTGACACCTTGTAGCTGAATCTGTTGTCCCTTGTAGTCAAACTTAACAGCTTGTCAGCCCAATTACCTGAGTTACTGTGATGGGTAATTGCACCATGACAATTGCTCTAATCTTATCCTTCAGACCCAGCATAAATCTAGTCACCAGCATCATGTCACCCACAGAAGGATCAAATAATTTCACCTGGTAAACCAGGGAATCAAATGCCTTCTTATACTCAACCAATGGTCCAGGATTCTCAATGTTTGTAAGGTGATAATCTTCTTGCGCATTGCTTAACACCCAAATTTAGAAGCCACTGCCTGACGTAAGGGTTCGCATCCCTGAATTGGAGTCGCTTGTTTGAACGAATGGTACCACTGAACAGCATCGATTTGTCCATTTTCCCAAAATTTGACAGGTTATTTAGAGGCAAGGAGGAGGAGATTAAACTTTTTGTAAACAAATTAGTGAATGAACCATGATGCATTGATTTATGAATTTTCCTACAATTTGATAGCAAATCAATAGGATTGTGGAGGATTTTGGAGAGGGGTGGAAGAGAGTAAAGTTGTTCCTAGGGAACAGAGGGCTCGGTGTCTGATTGGCACCGAGATATTTAACTTTTGCGCTAATAATTTGCTGTTGAGCTATGGGTTCATTTCTACAATATGTTTTACGAAAGGTTTAGGTTTACTTGTAAAATAAGTTTTTAAAAATGGTCGTAAAAATCCAGATTTGCAGAGATCCATGTGATTATTGTGTAAACATGTTTTTGCACAATGCACATTACTGGGTGTGGATTCTGGATTTTTGTCAGTAAGCTTCCTAAGTTACCCAATTACCTTATGTAGCTATCATAAAATCACATAATATACAAAATCTAAAAATCTCATGAAAAAAACTCTACCAACTGGTGTCTAATTTGGAGAATTTCAATGAAGCTTGCATAGTGACATAATTTCAAGTGTTTCTTGAAGAGAGGGATAGTCAATGACGATGACATGGATATTCCGTTAAGCTATGAAATAAACAATTGTTTCTTATGAAACATTTTTCTTTGCATCAAATTTATTCGTGCAAGGTTGCCTATAAAAACCTGACAACCCTCTACACCAGTGAGTTTTGGGCCTTTGGCTCAGCAGAAGTAGACAATTATATTTTTCAATGAGTAACACCAGTGGGATTTATCTTTTATCACTTATGATACTCAACTAGAAGGGAACGCGCGGCGTGGCCGAGCGCAGTCACGTACGCAAATATGGCTTCAGCAGAAATTCAATGAACGCAATTTTTTTTAAACCTTGGCAGGAGCTCTGCCTTATAATTAAGAAGAGAAGCCCCAAAAAAGTGGGCTTACAACTGGTTCATAGGCCAAACCGTGGTCAGGCAAACTGACTTAGAGGCGGGGTGCGTGTGGTTAGACACTAAAGGCTAACAATCTTTGATCGATGTCCTGCAGCACTTGTGAAGCCATGTTGATGGCAGTTGTCTTTTGTATTGAAAATTCTCGCATTTGTTTCTATCCATATATTCCACCAGGTTGAGTAGTGCTCCTTTGATCTCGCTTCTTTTCTGTTTGGGTGGGGATTGCGTAAGACCGGTCCAGCAATGCCGGAGACATGTTGCTTGGTAGAAGGATAGTTGGCCGTAGTCTTTCCAAATGCAGACCTGGCACCAAACCTACTTTATGTATATGCAATCCATGAAAAAGTGGGTAGAGTCTTCGAAAGCCTCGGTGCAAAGGCTACAGCTCCAGTTACATGGCCAATATCGGGGTAGCAGGTTTTCTGTTGTTAAGAGTCTTTTGTGCAGTATTAGCCATCCCAGGAAACGTTGTTTTGGCTCTGCCTGTGCTTTCCAAACTAAATGAAAGCCTTGAGGGGTGATCGATCCTTGGAATTGGAAATCGTATGCGCTTTTTGAGCTGTATTGCTGATTTGATGCCCAGTTCCATGTGATGTCGTCCGTTGTGTCTGAGATACTTGTGTTGGAGGGATGATCTAAGCTGGACCAGTTGCATCAGAATGCTGCATCAAGTTGTATATTGTATTGTGTTTTGAGTGATGTAGAGGTACTGTGAAATATATCCAGGATGTGATCTGAATGTACCCTGAAGAACACATTGTGTTGTTGATAGAACATATATACATCTATTTGTCTCAAGATTTGCATTGGAGCTTCCTTAGAGCATCTCTAACAGCACATCCATCCGGAAGCGCTACTTGACATATGAACAGTAAAAAGCAAAAAGGTTAAACAGAGACCGCAAATGACACCAAACATTTGGGCCCTCCAATGTGTCGCTCTCACATGCTAAGTATAGCGCCTGCACCTCGCATGCTATCCTTCAACTATCCGATGACCTCTTAAGCTCCTACCACTACCTAGAGCTCTTATCTTTCTGTCGACTATACATTAACCGCTTGACCCTAATGTCAGTGGCTTTTCAAGGATCCTAGGTACTCCTTTTCTTTCTTCACTCTTCTTTGCCATCACATGTGGAGGAGAGATGGAGAGGATGAAGCAGGGCTGACGTGTGTGGATATGGAAGGTCAGCGGGATGCAGATCTAGCAGTCGGGGATTAGGGGAGGATCAATCCTGAGGGCCTCACTATGGATTCGATAGTAGGGTAGCATGCAGAGGCTAGAGAGATGTTCTAGTGGGTGGCGTCCGTACTCCGCTCCTTGCATTGGCTATAGAGACATAAGTTGTCGGTAACAACAGGCTAGTGATGGAGATAGTTGAGAGGCCAACAAAGTGGTAGTGGAGATAGCCAATGATAGATACGCTGGCAAGGCAGAGGTGGTGGGAAGAGAATAAAATAGGTTGGTTGTTGAGAGATATGAATAAAATATGGTTTCAAAAATATAGTTGAAAGTTATGAATAAAATATACGTGAGTGTGATATAGATGATGGAATATGGATGTTCACTTAGAGTGTGAAGAGATATAGAAGAGGAATCTTTTTGCATGGCCATCCATATAAAGACATAGAGGTTCAAATTTAGATGTTCTATTGAAGATGTTGCTAGTTTTGTGGATGGTATTGGAACATAAACTTTGCCATATTTGAAATTTCTTTCAAGCTCATCATATATATAAAATACCGTTTATGGTGTTAAAGAAACTTAAGCTTGGCCTATAAAGATCCAGTCCAATACACTAGGTGAACTATACTCTGACATTTCATATATAAGAATTTACTATATAAAAAGAGGAGAGGAGAGAATCTATGGAACTCTATCCATCTTCATATCTATCGTCTCTATTTTTACTATAGTTATACAGTCCCTGTTGGATTATGTAAAACGTTAACAACACGATATTCTACCGGAGACAAAGTCGAGGAACTCTTGATCCGTTGTGAATAGTTGCAAAACTGTAACCCTGCATCTTTCTCGTTCCGTTTTTGCCGTTCCCGACGAAATCCGCCACCGCCGACTGGGAGTCGACCGCAAGAGCCGATTGGCAGGTTTCCGGGAAAAAAACACGATCCCTCACTGCGTCGCGCAGGCCGCGGACGCCGCCCCACGCAGCGCCTCGCCGCGCAGGCTGCGAGCAGCGACCGGCCGCTGACCTGTTTCCGCGCTGGGACACAACGGAGGCCGCCGCGCCGCATCGCCGCAACTGCGCCCTAGAAACAGCGCGGCGCCGACCGAAGCCGAGGGCTGATCTTCCCGCTGTGCCATAGCAGGCCGCAGCGGCACGGGCGCCGACTCCGCGCCGCGCCTCGTCGGGCTGCGGGCACTCCAGACAGGCCGCGCCTTGCTGCGCCGCGTGCGCCCACCGCGGCCACGCCCTGGACGGCATCCCCATGGCTGCGCCGCGCCGCCCTATCCCGATGGAGAAAAGGAAGAGGAAGAAAAGAAGAAGAAAAGACAAAAAAAATGGAAAAGAAGACCTCACCGGCCACCCATGTAGCACCGACATCCACGTCGGCCGCGCCGCGCCGATCTGCGCCGTGCCGCGCCCTGCGTCCGCGCCGACCTGCGGCGAGCCGCGCCGCGCAGCCGTCCGCGCCTGAAACCGCGCGCCCGGACCACAGCGCCAGCGCCGATGCCGCGCCTGGGCCGCGCCACCCAGCGCAGCCGCCCGCGTTGATCCTAACGTCGGTTGCCGCACGACGCTGCGCCGCGTCACCCGAGCCCGAGCCGGTCCGCGCGGACCGCCGGTCGGCGTCCCCACGATGGCGACCGTCGGCGGAGTCAACGGAGGAGACAAAAAGAAAACAAAGAGAAAATAAGGAAAAAGAAAAGGAAAGGAAATAATAGGGTGGTTTTGCAAAAGGACTCTCTACTTTTCCGAAATTCACGTGAATTTCTCCCTGCATGGAGAATCTTTCCTATACAACCCCATAATTTTGAAGAACTCCTCTTTTACCCCTCCACCGCAAGGAAACTTAGGAAATGGCCCCTGTATTTTGCAAATCTCACTGAAATTTCGAATTTTAGCATAGCATGAATTAAGAATCTCGAATTTGAATTCAGTTTTAGCATTTGAGCCTTTATATTACTGCTATATGAGATTGGAAATTTTATTTTCAGTATTTATGTATTTTATGCCTCTTTTGTACCTATTTTACATGTATTATAGCATTTGAATTATGAATTAACATTTTTCCATGCATAAGAAATATTGGAAAAATCATGAAATATTTATATTCATCCTTGAAACCATGTTACTTGTAGCACATATGAATATTATATTTGTATACAATAGATGTGAGGAATCACGAATAAACAATTCGTCGAGGTGGCCTAACATGGACATAACCACATGACCTAGACATCTGACGTCTAGATTGTACTTAAAACCAAGAAGCTCCATCAGATGATTGGGATGGGCACATCGTAGGACCGTGTGACTACTCCTATTGAGAATGATAAGACACTACACTTCTGGTGACACAATCTCTGTCACGCTTAAGAATGAATATGTAGCCTTGAAAAACCCACTCGTTTTATGGACCACAGTCAATAAGCAATTTTAGAAACAGAAATACACCACCCTACTTCAAGCAAAGCAAGAGTGAGTTCACTTGTGGTTTACCAATTTCAAGAGTGTCATCGAGTACACATCCGCCTTACACAAGATTTGTACCAACCTTTGATAATCACTTACAAGGATAAATTGAGAATGCACTCTCTACCTTTTCAGCCTAGGGTTTGCAAAGTACTCTTAACTATAGGCAGACGATATACAAAAAGTATGACAAGATGATCAATATAATGAAGGTGTCTGAGTCTTATGACGAGGTTTCTCCACAAGAACTTCGTCTCCCAACTGCTTAGAATGCTAATAGTTATAAGATTCACAAGCTTATCCAAAGAAAAAAAAGGACCATCAAGGTGGAAGGAAGGCACCTAAGAAGGCATAGATAGAAGTTCTGGATGCCTAGAGAGCAGCGGGAGGCGAGGGCAAGTAGAACATCAAGCTACTAACAATGACTAAGCCATACGGCTAGCAGAACTAGATATGCTGAGATATGGTACCACTATTGAAATCATATATAAGAAGTGGTCATCGATGTACACCAGACCAAACCAGAAGAACAAGAACCACCAGAGAAAAAAAGGTGCAGATTTTGTGTCAGCACATCGAAAAAAGCTACAGGAGATAGTCGGTTGTTTGAGTCAGCAAATGGACATAAAAGGAAAAAAAGAATCAAAATCTTTGTTGGTGTACACGAAACACAAAACAAGGATTGAAACTTGAATTCACAACCCAACAAAATGTCCGGAGTATACGAAATGAAATTTTCTAGACACGAAACAACCAATTCGTACATAAACCGGCAGCAGATAAAAAAATGTTACTATTAATTATTCTGACAGACATAGCCAAAACGAGATTGAAAGATCAAAACTATCTTGGTATGTATTCTTGCCTTTTCTAATCTAATTTAGCTAAGAAAACTGTTCCAATTTAACACTGACATCAAAAAATGAGTTAGGATCTCTTTAAGAAATGCAAGCTACATACGATATCTAGACTCTGGTTCATGAGAAATCACAAAATATTGACAAGAAAAATAAAGAGCTAACGATCTAGATGCAGTACAGCCCAAGTCAATGCATGGTGCCTGCCTCCCAACCTGAAGTAGCACAACGATCAAAAACTAACATGCCAGATAGAACAGAACAACAACTTACAAATTGAACAAGTCAACTCGTCGAAAAATAATGCGACAACCATCACCACCGACGTGGACGTCCTCTGACAGAGCGAACTCGAGGAGGTTAGAGATCTCTGACTCACTGTGGCGTAATGGATGGGATATCCGATACTGTGCCTGGCACCACCTCATCTCCATGGACTGGCTCCTCTGCATCTTCACCGCATCTCCCGAATCCAGCACACGTGTCAATCCATTGGGCATAGCCCCAGGTTCTGGCCATGGGGAAGAATACCTCCCAATCCTTCACCAGGCAGGCTTAGGACTTCTTTTATTGGCTTCTGATCTACACTCCGTACCTTCGCTAGATTGGATGTTGGAGATGTCTCCTCACCGTGCCTGATGGTGAAGGTTAGGGAAATTGGTGTAGAAGTAGGCTCGTCGTCGCAATGGCTATTGCCGCCTCAAGTTATCCTCGGCTCCCTCCGCACCGACTCTGTGGAGGAGGGTGGCTTACTCCAAGGAAGAGCATGGCGGTGCCTAGATCTGATGAGGACATGTTACCGATTACTCAAGTTATATATAAGTAAGTGTATGAATGGTCAATTACGTGTAGCGGTGTAAAACTACTCTAGAAAGAGATGAACTCACACCTAAATGAAATTAACTTCAATATACATGAGAATATTATACTATCTAAGTGTTCTACTTTGGTTGTACTTAGGTATACACATAAAGATGAGAATGCTACTCTATGTGGGAACGAACTACAACAATTGAACCATGAGGATTGGACCATAAAAAAAAGCTGCCATAACTCCTTATTCCCATAAACTTTGGAGCTGAATAAGTACTTGTTGGAAAACTTATCAAGTCCACTTTCTAACCCAACAAACGACACATCATTTAGAGCTTTGAGCATAAAGTAATGATCATTTTACTAAAGTCTGCACAAAAGCTCAGGAGACACGCGAGAATTGAATACCACTTTATAAATGCCTCAACCAGTTGGCCTTCAATCTTCCAATGTGGTGACTTCAGTTCATACCCAACTAGGGGAGTTGTTCCTAGTATAAATATCACATGTATGCTACTAGAAAATGCATTTTTGATCATTTGATAACCTGATATGATATTGCAGCCAAGTTGTTGAGTGTCTTACACGTCTTTATTCTTGCAAGTTCTTCCTGGACTTGTGAGGTCTCCTACTTCATGCTCTATGGTTTTTAGTTAGGCTGCACCATTTTGTGTGGATTAGTCTCAGTTTGTGGTTCTATGATTGTTTCGAGATCGAGTCAAAGTGCTCAAGCTTTTGGTGCCTCTCTCCCTATCGCTTGGTCGCATCCAACCTTGGTTAGGTATAAAACTAGTTATCCGCTATTTCTATAGCAAGTTATCATTTGTTCTTAAACCTACTGTTATGAGGATCGGGCCATCCCCTTGCCGATTCATATCGGAACTTATCATGTGGTGATCAGAGCTATCGTTGTCACGGTAGGTTTTATTATCACCCACTTATCTATTCTATCATTTACCATCTATTACTATTTTCATCCATCACATATATTTGTTTTGCCATATCCTATAGTCCACTAAAAAGCCCCACAAAAAAACTATAGCCTTTTGCTGGTATTGTTAATTCCGTGTTGTTTGCATTCATCTAGTTGTTAGTCACCATTTTTTAGCACTGTGTTCTTTTCAATTCTTTATCCGCACCCCATATTTGTTATATTGTGTTTGCTAAAAAAATAAAAAAAAGATCAGAAAGAAAGAGTGAAAAAGGGTAAAAAAGGAAAAAAGAAGTTGAAAGGGGTTATATTGTGGATTGTGTAATTGCAAGTTTTAAAGTCAGAACCTCAAGTTTATGGTGTTTGTGACAACAACATTACACATCTTTTGAGTGCCTTATGCACTTAAATTTTTAAGTACCATAGCCTTTGTTGAATAGCCATCTATAGCTCCACAAAAACCTAAAACCGGATCTCTCGTCTTGTATTCCTTTCGATCGCTTAAACACAACTGCGGTACTGCCACTTCAGCACACTCACAATTCTTGAGAACAAGTAGGAACGTTGGTAATTAAGAGGTGAGGTTGTATGACTCCATAAATTTTACCTATTCCACTTTCCATTGCACTGTTCTAACATGGTAGGATCTGATTTGAGTGTTTGTGGCGATCATCATGGTGATTAAGAACTCCCAGTTGCGCAGGCTGAGCTACACCAACTACAAAACTCATTGTTGGAGGCCATGGAGAGGATGTTCAATGAATGTCTTCCTACGGCGGCTGGTTGAGGTCCACATCATCAACATCAAGACAATAACCGTGAAGAATTTGGTGATGAAAACTTTGGTTTTGGAAATGGTTTCCATGACAATTTCAGAGATGGTCGTGGCGGTCGTGGTGGTGGTAGGCATGCTGATTATGATGACTAGCATGGAGAAAGACATGGACATGGTCATCGTGTGCACTTTGATGATGAAGAGGAAATTCATAATGATTCTAATGAAGGATTTGATGATAATGAAAACCCTTTTATTGGCCATGGGCAGTTTGGATAGTGCCAAGATTGCCATCGAGGTGCTGGTCATGATGGAATGATGGAGGACAACATCGTGGTCATCACAATAGGAATGGAGGACTTTGCAAGACCTTGTTGATCAACGTATGCGCACTAAGATGGTCCAAGATATGGTGAAGAACATGAAAATGATGAAAATATGATTCAACCCGATGAAGGTGATAATAATTGCTTTATTTTCTCTTTGAGTGCTTAGTGTTACTGCTGTGAAAGAAAAGAATGGACAACGACACAATCTTTTTCATACTCAAGGCATGATCAAGGACAAATTATGTAGGATCATTGTTGATAATGACAGCTGCAATAATATTGCAAGTCAAAAATTGGTTGAGAGAATAGGCTTAAAACAACAGCGCCATCCTTCTTCATACAAAATGCAATGGCTTAATGATTATGGTGCACTGCGTGTAACCAATATTACAATTGTTTCTTTTTATATTGGAAGATACAATGATCAAGTAGAGTGTGATGTGATGCCAATGCAAGCTTGCTAGCTATTGTTGGGAAGACCTTGGTAGTATGATCGTGATGTTTAGATTTGTGGTCGATCCAACAAGGTTGTTCTTATGTACAAAGGAGAGTGAGTCACTTTGCTTCCTTTTGTCATCGGAGGAGATTTTAAAGGATGATCTAAGAAGAAAACAGTGAGACGGTGAGAAACAATTGCGAGTGACCCATAAACATAGTGGGGGAGTGTCTCTAAGGCCAAATAAACTCCACAGCTGCATAGAACCGAGCCAATAGAAAAGAGGGTTTAGTTATGATGGCTAGGAAAAGGGATTTAAAAGAATTGAGTGAGTCCAATGCCATATTCTTTGTACTTCTGTACAAGGGCAATTTTCTTTCCACTAACGACTTACCCTCTACTTTTCCTAGTGATGTTTTTGATGTGTTACAGGAATATGAAGACGTATTTCTGGAGGAAGTACCACCAAGGTTACCACCAAAGAGAGAAATTGAGCATCAGATCAATCTTGTTCCTGGTGCTTCACTTTCTAACCGTGCACCATACCAGACCAACCCAGAGGAGACAAAAGAAATTCAGTTACATGAAGAGCTCATCGACAAAGGTTACATGAAGGAAAGTCTCTCACTATGTGTTGTTCCTGTTCTTTTAGTTCTAAAGAAAGATGGCTCATGGAGAATGTATGTTGATTGTCGAGTCATTAATAACATCAATTTAAGGTATAGACATCCCATACCTTGACTTGATGACATGCTTGATGAGCTTAGTGGTGCTATCATTTTCACAAAAATTGATTTGAGAAGTGGCTATCACCAAATCCGCATGAGAGAAGGAGATGAATGGAAAATAGTCTTCAAAACCAAGTTTGGGCTATACGAATGGTTGGTGATGCCATTTGGTTTGACCAATGCACCTAGCATCTTCATGAGATTGATGAATCATGTGCTTAAGGCTTTTATTGGTAAATTTGTTGTAGTTTACTTTGATGATATCTTGATTTACAATAAGTCTTTTGATGAACATGTTGAACGTATAAAATGTGTGCTTACTGTTTTTAGGAAGGAATGCTTGTATGCTAACCTTGCCAAGTGCATCTTTTGCACCAACAAGGTTGTCTTTCTTAGCTTTGTTATTTTAGCTCATGGTGTGGAGGTGGATGAGGAAAAGATCAAATCTGTTCGAGAATGATCGCCCCCATAAAATGTGAGCCAAGTACGAAGCTTCCTTGGACTTGCCAGTTTCTATCATTGCTGCCCCAATTAATGAGTTGATAAAGAAGGAAGTACCATTCCACTAGGGTGAAGCACAAGATAAGGCATTTAAAGAGTTGAAAAATTAGTTGACAACAGCCTCACTCCTTACACTTCTAAATTTTGGTAAGACCTTTGAAATTGAATATGATGTAAGTGGTGTAGGGATTGGTGGCGTGCTCATGCAAAAAGGAATGCCTATTGCATACTTTATTGAAAAACTAAGTGGTCAACTCTAAATTACTCCTTTTATGGTAAGGAACTATATGCTCTTGTGAGAAGTTTGGAGACTTGGCAACACTATCTTTTATCTATAGAATTTGTAATCCATTCAAACCAAAATCTTTAAATCATCTTAAAGGTCAACTAAAACTAAACCGAAGACATGCTAAATGGAGTGAATTCATTGAGACTTTTACTTACATTATAAATTACAAGAAAGTAAAGGATAATGTTGTTGCTGATGCTTGGTCTAGACGACATGGTTTACTATCACAACTTGATTCTAAAAATGTTGGATTGGAAAGTATTAAAAATTTATATGCAACTGACACATACTTTGTTGAACCATTTTCTAAATGTTGTGATGGTAAAGGTTGTGAAAAAATCTATTTGCATGATGGGTTTTTGTTTCGTGCTAACAAACTTTGCATTCCAGATTGTTCTATTCGCCTCATGTTTTTGCAGGAAGCTCATGTCGGTGGACTTATGGGCCACTTTGGTGCCAAGAAAACAGAGCAAGTGCTGCCTAATCATTTCTTTTGGCCAAAAATGTGGTGAGATGTGAAGCAACATGTTCTTCGCTACGTAACATGTCACAAAGCTAACTTACGTTTGAACCCTTATGGTTTATATACCCCTTTGCATGTTCCTAGTACCCCTTAGGAAGACATTTCTACGAACTTTGTTCTTGGTTTACCTCGAACCAAGAAGGGGATAGATTTAATCTTTGTTGTGGTTGATCGTTTTAGTAAAGTGATGCACTTTATTCCCTGCCATAGGAGCGATGATGCTTCACATATTGCTGAATTATTTTTCAGAGAAATTGTGCATCTATATGGAGTGCCACAGACTATTGTTTCTGATCGTGACAAAGGTTTTGAGCAACTTTTGGAAGACCTTGTGGGGAAAACTTGGGACAAGGTTACTATTCTCCACAATGTGTCATCCGCAAATTGATGGAAAAACAAAAGTCGTAAACTGTACATTGTCAATGTTACTATGAGCTGTCCTAAAGAAGAAATTGAAACTATGGGAAGAAAACTTGCCACATGTGGAGTTTGCATATAACTCGGTGGTACACTCGACCACAAAATTTTGTCCATTTGAGATTGTATATGGTTTCAAACCTACTACTCCCATCGATCTTTTGCCTATGCAGGAAGTGAACTTTGATGCAAGCAAGTGAGCTGAATTTGTCAAGAACCTTTATGATAGAGCTAGAGCAAACATTGAGAAGATGACCAAGATGCATGAGAAGGGCACCAACAAGGGTCGCAAGAAGATGTTTTTCAACCAGGAGACTTAGTTTGGGTGCATTTATACAAGGATCGCTTTCCTAAACAACGCAAGAGCAAGTTGCAGCCCCAAGCTGATGGTCCATTCAAAGTGCTTCACAAGATTAATGACAACGCATATGAAATTGATCTTTCAAGTACTTATGGTGTGAGTAGAAGTTTTAATGTCGCTGATCTATCTCCATTCTTTGGATTGGAAGAGTCGAGGATGACTCTTTTCAAGAGAGGGAGGATGATAAGGCCATGCCACCGGTTACTCAAGTTATACATAAGTATGTGTATGAAGGGCTAATTATGCGTAGCCATGCAAAACTACTCTAAAAAGAGATAAACTCACTCCTAACTGAAATTAACTTCAATATATATGAGAATATTATACTACCTAAGTGTTCTATGTTGGTTGTCCTTAGGTATACACATAAAGATGAGGATGTTACTCTACGTGGGGACGAACTACCACAATTGGACTATAATAATTGAACCATCAGTATAGACCTTCAAAACAAGTAGCCATAACTCCTTATTCTCGTAACCTTTGGAGGTGGATAAGTACTTGTTGGAAACTTATCAAGTCTATTTTATAACCCAATAAACGACACATCATTTAGACTTCCGAGCAGAGAGTAATAACCATGTTAATGAAGGCTGCACAGAAGCCTAGGAGACGCGTGGGAATTGAAGACCACTTCGTAAATGCCTCAATTAGTTGGCCTTTCATCTCCCAACGTGGTTACTTCACTTCAACCCAACTACGAGGGTTGTTCCTAGTATAAATATCACCTATATAGTACTAGAAAAGATACTTTTGATCATTTGATAACATGATATGATATTGCAGCCGAATTACGGAGTGTCTTATACGCCTTTGTTCTTGCGAGTTCTTGTTAGGCTTGTGAAGTCCCTTACTTCGTGCTATATGGTTTCTAGTTAGGTTGTACCATTTTGTGTGGATTAGTCCTAGTTTGTGGTTCTACGATCATTTCGAGATCGAATCAAAGTCCTTAAGATTTTGGTGCCTCTCTCCTCGTTGCATGGTTGCATCTAATCTTGGTTAGGTATAAAGCTAGTTACCTACTATTTCTATAACAAGTTACCATTTGTTCTTAAATCTACTATCGTAAAGATTGGACCATCCTCTTACCGATTTATATCATAATCTATCATGATGAGGCGTAACTCCATCAATAGCTAGCCATGTGGTGGGAGGCGCAGCAGGATCTGGCTGTCCCTAGGTCAATTCGGGACTAGCCCAATGCCGTAGCCACTAAACAGCTCCATGTCAACTCAAAGCAGGAGATCGAAAAGCGTAAGAGGAGTTGGAGGGCTGCCGGGGGCCTCTACCCACGTAGTGGTGGCGGTTGCCACCACAGCCATGGTGCACCCCCTCCCTCCTGCAAGAGCCTCCTACCACTGCCCCTTCCCCTTGTTTCTTTTACCTGGCCGCTACCACCGGGTCACCTATCTATGTTATGGCTGTTTTTCTTTGTATACCAAACTATCTATAGACAGCATGCTATATATAGCTTTTGCGGAGCAGGAGGGCTAAGATGTGTTTTGTAAGCACGTCTGTTAAACCGACTTAACCGTTAGAAATATGTTGTGGGGTTGTACGAGATTTCCTCATGCTAGGCAAACAGAAATTTATATGCTGATGAGGAAAACAGTACAAAACAGAGGAGAAAAGGTGCCCGGTCACCGGCGCAGAAAGGTGATTGGAGAGAGAGAGAGAAGCGTATAGATGATGGCTCGTCCTATCCCGCCGGAGTGCGGTGACGACCATGTCTCTGCCTATGGTGTCTATGCTTCCTTGCTCATTCTCTGGATGAAATGTCTTCCCTCCCTACACTGGAATGCAAAGAAAATTCTGATGTGGTAGCAGATCAAAATTATTTAAGCTTGCTAGTTTCTCATCCTGGAGAATGAAATCAATTACGTTTTCTCTTCTCGTTTTTGTTCGTGCAAATATGATGTTAAAGTACTTAACGTTTTCTCATGTTTCTTCTTCTCTCTCCATTGGACGTTGGGCAATCTCGCATATGCTATGAAGAAAAAAGAAAACGCAATTGACGGTGGATCATTCACAAATCTCACAGTTCAACACATCTTCTATTATAGTGAGATCCTCCTCTCTACAAGCAAGACACATGATCCTTCTTCGATCTTAATTTCTTCACACAAACACGTCCATAACACGTCGCCAAGTCCACCACTATCCTCTCTGTCCCAGCCTCTGCGAGTTTCATGGTGCACTACTCGGCAACCTCCAAATCATTCTAAATGGTACAGAGGCTGGCTGCTTCCATTGTTTAAGAAAATCATCCATTATTAAAAAAAATAAAAAAGTCTATTTTGAACTATTTCCCTATAATACGTAACCCCTATATATTTTACACTATACTATGAATTATTAAAAACAATTTACTTTACAATCTAATGATTTTTTTATTTTGTTTCTTTTTATATAAGTTGTATTTTTTATTGAAATTTGATAGCATAATAGATGCGTTATATCTTACATGTCAATATTTTTTTTAGAAATTTTCTTATCACTGTTTACATAGGTTGGAACAGGGTTGATTTAAACAATGAGATTTTAAAGTTTAAGTAGACATTTATGAAACTATTGGAAAATATATGTGAACTTTTACATTGGTGTTATCTATGGCTCTGCAAAATTTCAGCTCAAAATTTGATTTCTATAAAGAGAAAAAAAAGATAAATAATATTATGAAGCAAAATGAATTATTTTTATTAGTTTAGAGGATAAAATAAGGCAATAAATAGTTTAGGGGTTATCCATCGATCTTGAATTCCAAGATTTAGTCAAGGTCCATTCGAAATGGAGTTTTAATTCTGCTGTATCTCCAAATTTAGTTAAGAATGATACGTAGAGGTACGTCGTGCCCGGTTCTGCCTCAAAGATCGTAAAACAGTTTTTTTAATCAAACCATGTTGGTACAACCTAATTCGCCTAAAATAAAATGCACCTGTGTGTGATGACATTTTACTAAAGAATCGCGACAGAGTTTAAGATCTCAAACAGGAGTCCCGGAGCTCTCATTGCATTTTGTATGAACTATATGATGTGTTGAACATTTGCTACTAGCTAAGATCTGTCCTTTTGATGCTTCGAAAAAATGAATTTAAATTATGATGTTTGAAATTATGAATTTATATGGTTGAATTTTATGAATTAGAAATATTTATGTTTAAATTATTATATGTTAAACTAGACATAAACATAGAGTATACGTTGAAATAGAAGATAAAAAAAATGTGGTGTTGCTACATTTGTAAACATTTTTTGGGTATGGTTGGTCTTTCGGGGCTCTAAACTAGGTGTTATTACTAGTGATGCTCGTTGTGCATTGTTCACACTTCACAAGTCGGAACATTTGTCTTTTTTTTTTTTCGTTTGTTCCCTGGAATCTGGACGGCTCAGTGCTTCAACGACTAAACTGCGTGCTAATAAAACCTGAGGTTTTGCGAGATTCTCTCTCGAAGAAGCATGCGGCCTATTTTAGGGAGTTTTTACGGAGGGTCAGAAGATGTGAAGAGAGCAATACGGAAGAGGTCGTGTCTAGAGATTAGAGAAGAGAAGACGGTGACATTCTTTTCTCGCCAGCCAGACGGAGTGCAACGTACGATCGAGCACATTCCGATGGCCACTGCAGGCGCGAGTCTAAAACTTGCTATCTTTTGTTCCTTCCGTTAACTAACACTATTTGTTGCAAACTTATTCGACAAATGAGTGAAACGCATCTTCTCTTTCGTTATGACAGTTCAACTTATTCGACAAAGAATGAATGCCAGTAACAGCAGTTGGAAATCAATCAATTAATCAATTAATCAATTAATCAATCAATCAAAGTGTTTGTTTGTGACTGCAGACGAGGGCAAGGAAGAGGAGGAGGTGAACGACCACCCGATCGAGGAGGTCCGGAACACGGTGCCGGTGTCGGACGACCCGTCGGAGCCGTGCCTGACGTTCCGGACCTGGGTGCTGGGCCTCTCGTCCTGCGTGCTCCTCGCCTTCGTCAACGAGTTCTTCATGTATCGGACAACCCAGCTGAGCATCGGCACAGTGGTGGTGCAGATCGCCACGCTCCCCATCGGCCGCCTCATGGCGTCCACGCTGCCTACCAGGTGCTTCCGCGTCGCCGGCGGCTGGTCCTTCTCCCTCAACCCGGGGCCCTTCAGCCTCAAGGAGCACTGCCTCATCACCATCTTCGCCGGTTCCGGCGCCAGCGGCGTCTACGCCATGAACATCATCGCCATCGTCAAGGTGTTCTACAAGCGCCAGATCAACCCCTACGTCGCCATGCTGCTTGCCCAGACCACCCAGGTGCGTCATCCGTTTTTTGTTGCTGCGTTGATTGATTTATTAACGAATCAAGCTCTATATTATGCAAGTTTAGGGTACGGTTTGTGTAAGTTTGGTTTATGCCTTGTGTCAGTGTAGGTGACTGACATTTAAGAAATCATCAGCTGGAATCACATATTGATCTATCAAAACGTGAAATGTTTTTTTTTTCCAATTTGCCCTTTGATTTCAGTTGCTTGGATATGGATGGGCTGGATTGTTCAGGAAGTACCTGGTTGATTCAGCCTACATGTGGTGGCCTTCAAACCTTGTCCAAGTCACCCTCTTCAGGTAGTAGTAATTAGTAATTAGTAATTATTTTATCGAATTATTTTGAAATGATTCAAATGTCAATGCTGGCAATGCAAGCTTTTAGAAAATTTTGCACAAAATGTCTCCCGTAGGGCGATGCACGAGGAGGAGAAGAGGGCCAAAGGGCAGCTGACGAGGCTGCAGTTCTTCATCATGGTGATGACGTGCAGCTTCGCCTACTACATCGTCCCCAGCTACCTGTTCCCGGCGATCAGCACCATCTCGGTGCTGTGCTGGGTGTACAAGGACTCGGTGACGGCGCAGCAGATCGGCTCCGGCGCCAGTGGCCTTGGAGTCGGCTCCTTCGGCCTCGACTGGAACACGGTGGCCGGGTTCCTCGGCAACCCGCTGGCGTCGCCGGCGTTCGCCATCTTCAATGTCATGGCAGGCTTCGTACTCACCACCTACGTCGCCGTGCCGCTCCTCTACTGGACCAACACTTACAACGCCAAGCGCTTCCCGCTCATCTCATCGCACGTCTTCGACGCCGCCGGCGGGCGCTATGACACCAGCCGCATCCTCGACCCGGCCACCTTCACGCTCAACCTCAAGGAGTACGACGCCTACGGCCGCATCAATCTCAGCGTGCTCTTCGCCATCAACTACGGCATCGGCTTCGCCGGCCTCATGTCCACGCTCTCCCACGTCTTGCTCTACCACGGCAAGCAAGTTCACACACTAGATAGCAAATTTATTGTCCCTCCGGCAGGGTTTGCAATTTTGTTTTGCATATTTGTGCTGGGGACACCCAAAAACCCAAAAGTTCGGAATATTTCGGAATGATTTTTTTGAAATTTAAATTTTGATTGATTTTGACTAAATTCACAAAAATGAAATTTTTGGGCAAAAATGAAATTTTGCTTTGGTCATAAATGTTAATTGTTTAAATAGGATTCAATCACACTTATTCATGGTCAAAGTACAATTTTATTATTTTTGAAAAAGTATCTTTAGATATCAAAATTTACATTTAAAATTTTGATATCTTAATATACAACATATTACGTTAAGGTATCAAATTTATATTAGAAAAATATAATATCTATCAGTATCTTCATAAAAATGATAAAATTGTTTAAGTTTAAAAGTTTAATCCTATTAATTATTTATAATGTGGGAGAGTAGCTTATTAATGTGCCAGATTTAATTGAATCGAATCGATCAACCGTACACATAAGCTTAATTATTTCAAGTTTTTTGGAATTAATTGATTGATTTTAATTTGTCTGGGCATGATATATCGAGCAGGGATATTTGGGGCTTGTGGCGGAAGGCGGCGGCGGAGCAGGCGAACGGCGGCAGCAAGGAGCAAGACGTGCACACGAGAATCATGAAGACGAACTATAAGGCCGTACCACAGTGGTGGTTTCACTTGATGCTGGCCATTGTGATGGCATTGTCGTTGTACACCTGTGAGGGGTTTGGCCGGCAACTGCAGCTGCCATACTGGGGTCTACTCCTTGCCTGTGGCATTGCCTTCACCTTCACCATGCCTGTCGGCGTCATCTCGGCCACAACCAACATGGTCAGTCAGTAGAAAATTTTTCCAGCCTTAGAACTTAAGCTTTTTTAATAACTAGCATGAAGACATCTTATTTATTATTCGTAAAGATCTACATCTTAAAAATCAGCCTAAACTTTTAATACAAATTACCTCGTTATAATTATAAAAAAGATATATACTAAAAAAAGGCCATACACTTAATATACCCAATGGTAAGAATGGCCAAAGGATTTAATCATTGACCCCAATTACTCTGATTGTATTTAAACCCCCTCTCCTCCTCTGTAGTACTTTTTATCATTCTATTGAAATCTAGTCACCACTACTATTACCCTGATTGTAGGTATACCATCAAAATAAGCCTTGTATAAAGTAATACCATAATAATTTTCAAGCACTTGTCACAATTATATCAAATCATTGTAAAAATGTTCTAAGAATACCACTTGTCACTTAATGGGATAACATCATTCAAATGAGAAATGATCCTGCGCGAGGTGAAGCCAATCGCAATTGACAAAACTTTCTTTCCTGATACCGTGAATACCGTGAAATATGGTTGAGAGATGACTTGGGAGGCTTTGTTTTTTTACTTAAAGACATATATTTGATAGGCTCCCCAATAGGATATCTTTCCCCCAAAATTCAACTTTTTTTATTTATACTGGACAACACGAAAATATTAATTGTTCTAAGAGCTTTTAGGACTTTTACTTAAAACAGTGGATCCAATATACTATAGACCGTTAATTAGAGGGTAGCATCCATGTACTGTATATACCAGTTATTTAAATTTTTAGTTGTTAATTAGGATTTCATGTTAACTAATTAGAGGGTAGGCTAGCTTGATGGTGAAGTATATATGTGATGATGATGGTTTTAAATAATAATTCTTTTGCAAGTAAAAATATAGTCATTGTGGGTGATTTGATTACAAAGAACAAATCTTTTATGTTTTATATTTTTTTGACCAAGTTATATTTTCTTTGCATTCTCAAATGGTAGATAAGACAATCATCATGCAAGACCATAGATGATATACTATGTTTTTCAGTGAAAGTGGGTTTGTTTTTCAAAAGGACATATTTTTTAGAATTCCAAATAGGTCTGTTTTTTTAATAGCTACTTTAGCAAAAAGAAAAGAAGGGGACGGAATTGTGTGCTTGTGTGGTGTATTTTCAGAATTTCAAAGAGATATTTCTTCATAGCAAATATAACTACTTTAGGAGTGCATGCGTGGCTGCCCGTGAGAAGGGAGGACGTGCCAGGTGCATGCGTACGTTCGTACGTACGCTGCACGCACTCACAGGAGGGGAGGCACCTACGCGGGTATTATTATAGTGGATTTATTTATTTATTTAATCTAATCAAACGGCTTATAAAATTGATACATTCGTACCACAAGCGGCATAAGATTATTGTTCTATTTATTTATTTAACATAATTAAACTGCTTATAAAATTAATATTCATACGCACTCTATAGCATAGAACTGCACGGACTATTTTAGTGGATCTATTTATTTATTTAATATAATCAAATAGCTTATACAGATTAAATAAAAATTAAGGGTAGGATATTTTATTTTTTTCTTCGAATTTATAATTTTTTTTAATTTATTGGGGCGTATATAATAGATGAAAACTTTTATTAAACAATAAAGATATTTGGCCTCTGTAACAAATGAAAAAAACTAAACATATCATATTGCCCGGTATCTCACACCAACAGAAAAAACATATATTATCATACATTCTCCATAACAGTGTTTTTTAAAAAAAAGAAGAGTGATTTGCTCATCCATGTCGTCTGAACCGATTTGAAGTCAGTGCTCAAAGACTATCTTCAGCAAGAAATCAACAAACAAAAGTCCACGTTTAACCTTAAGCTAATAGCACTAAATTGCATTGTTGCTTGTTTCAGCAACCAGGGTTAAACATCATCACGGAGCTCATCATCGGGTACCTGTACCCCGGGAAACCACTGGCCAACGTGGTGTTCAAGACATACGGCTACATAAGCATGGCTCAGGCGCTGACGTTTGTTTCGGACTTCAAGCTGGGGCACTACATGAAGATACCGCCGAGGTCCATGTTCGTGGTGCAGCTGGCGGGGACGGTGGTGGCGTCGACGATGCACTTCGCGACGGCGTGGTGGCTGCTGACGACGGTGAGAAACATCTGCGACGTGGAAAGCCTGCCGGCGGGGAGCCCGTGGACGTGCCCTGGCGACGACGTCTTCTACAACGCTTCAATCATCTGGGGCGTCGTCGGCCCGCTCCGGATGTTCGGCCACCTCGGCAACTACTGGCAGATGAACTACTTCTTCCTCGTCGGCCTCCTCGCGCCGGTGCCCGTCTGGCTGCTGTCTCGCCGGTACCCACGCAGCGCCGTGCTCCGCAACGTCAACCTGCCTCTCATCTTCGCCGGCGCCAGCGGGTTGCTCCCGGCGCGGTCCGTCAACTTCGTCATGTGGGGGCTCGTGGGATTCGTGTTCAACCACGTCGTCTACCGCCGGTGCAAGGCGTGGTGGATGCGGCACAATTACGTGCTCGCCGCGGGGCTCGACGCCGGCGTAGCCTTCATGGGCGTGCTCACCTTTGTTTCGCTGGGCTACTTCGACATATACGGGGTGCAGTGGTGGGGTGGCGCCGCTGATGACCACTGCCCCTTGGCGTCGTGCCCCACAGCACCTGGAGTGGTTGCCAGGGGTTGCCCCGTTGTACGTTGATTTTGACAACAACATGCATGCTTTATGGCCACATGTATATATGATCATGGTTATTCAATGTATATATTTTCTTGCTACTATATGATGTGTTCGGTGTTGGGATATATAGTACAAAGTGTAAAACGAAGTTTTGTATCGTGTAAACCAGGAAACTAGAGCATCTTCAAGAAGGAGAGCCAAATCTGGCATTCCAAATATCTATATGGCTAGCTCTATAAGGTTCACTCTCTATATTCTCTCTACATTCTGTGTGCAGTTCAATAGTCTCTCCGTTAGAGTCTCTCCGTTAGACTCCAATTAATGTGGCAGTGGAATCGGTGCGTCCGTCTAACCTCCCTCTTCTTCCTCTGCGTTTATCCCCTCGTTTATCCCCTCTGCTACCTACATAGCATCGCTTTGAGGGGAAAAAAGAGATGGATGCGTCACAAGTGTAATTTTGATTAGTCCGATGTTTCAACAAGAGATAACTACCATTTTGAGGTAAAGAACGACGTTGACATGTGGCTATAAACCAAAGATCATCACCCACAATGGTTACGTCATTCTCTTGTCGTTATCAACCATGGCATGCTTTGTTGATTCATGATGAATATTTTCTGCAACACAAATAAAAAACACAATAAGAAATAGATTGAAGCAACTAAGATTGCTAGATAGGTAATTGTGCATAAATATGAAAAGAGCAAACAGATAATGAAGTAACAAACCAAGGTTCTGAAGATATAAATAGTGATCTAATCGATCACGTCCAAATATCTAGGTGTAACTGAATAGTAAAAAGACAAAACCTAAAAAACTTTGAAGTACTACCTAACAAAAGAGGTGGGAGGATGACCAAGGGACCGAGGTCCTAGACGTAGTTAGCCCAAATACCCATTATATGAGATGCACCAGCTTATTTAAGATGGAATTTGGTGCTAGGGCTAGAACTATTGTAACGGTGACTCAAAGAATTTCCATCTTAGCACTCATGGGCTCAAATGGGAGCTTGTATGGAAATATGGTAGCCGTTTGAAGTTAGTGCTATCTGAAGGGGCCGAATTGGATTTCAAAACATGAGCAACTTGATATATATATATTCTTTTGTGCCATGAGTGATGTGCCCAACTCTCTCCTAAAAACAAGTAGATCATTCCTAAACAAATAAACATATGTATTTCCAATACGAGGTAGCATCATATTCTTCAAGTAATCATATTGGACTATGTTAAGGAATAAATTCACCTCTTAATATATGATAAGAGCAATAGTTATATCCATACTAGTCATGGTTATGTCATCCTTTCCTTCTTTACATAAAACCGCTTTGAATTTTTCTTGTGTTGCTCCTCACGTAGTGTATTATATGATGCAATTGCAATTGTGAATGCAGAAACATTGAGTGATCCAGCCGCTTCTCTTTTTTATAATCAAACTGATACTTTAAGTAAAGCAAGATAAACTTGAGGTAATATGATGAGTCTTAATACTACTATTCTCTAGTTTGCTATTTTCTGGTACAACAAAAGGAGGTTTTAGATCTATACATATGTAAACTTTGTGCACCAAATAAACTTTATTTTCATTATATTCACCAAAGATATGAAAAATACATGGCAAATCAGAGCTTGCAATAAATTCTTCTTCAAATTATTAAAAATCACAAACTAAGCGTAGACTAAAGTATTAAAACAAAGAAGTTTAACATCATCATTCTTAGTAGCAAAGTGAATAACATACTTAAAATCAGAATATAAAGAATCAACAATAAAAACACATGTTCATTCACAAGTTGTGGCATAGATATAAGTAAAGCATTATTAGACAACTCTTATTTATCACAAGAAATATCAAGCTAATCAACTTGTGATAAAGGAAATTTATCGATGGGTTCCACTAATGGTTGTTCTAGATTAGCAGCAATTGTGGACTTGTGTAGTTCACCTAAAACATAGTCACCTGTATCATCCTAGCAACAACAAAATTAAATTTAGTGCTCTCCTCTAGTAATACTATTGCTTCTGTTTCATTACTAGCTTGTTGCAAATATGGTGAATTCCTCTCATCCTCCATAACTTGTTAACGCCAGAATTTGATTCAGCCTGTAAACAGGATCGACCGATGGAAATACTGATCGGCTCTTGGGACAAAGCCGATCTGTACTGTAGAGAAGCCAATCAAATTAGTAGAATATTGGATTGGTATGAAGACAGGGAATTATCCAATTGGGGTCAGGTTCGAGAAGCCCGAGAAGAGGTTGGAAAAGGATCGGTTTGAGTAAAAAGAGGTCCGATTGCTATAGGAAGGGAGCCGATCGGGTGGAGCAAGGAAAGGTTCGGTCTAAAAATAGAAGATTATCTAAATAAGACCGAGTTTGTGAAGGAGCCGTGGGGTTCACGGTAGGGTACTATCTTTAGTTAAATTGTATCCTATATGATTAGAAAGTCTTAGTTAGTTTAGTTAACTGCTTTAGAGATGTTCTGTTATTTTTGTTAGGAAATAACATCCGATGGTTGTAAATGCGTCGGACTCTGTAAATCCAGGGTATAAATATAGACCCTCTGAAGACATGTAAGAAATCTCTCGATCAATATATAACTTCAGCGCATCGCCACCCTAGTTCACCTAGGTGTTTACCGGCAGGTTCTGGCTCTCAACACGGGGTTACATCGGTTAAGTCCGATCTCTAGCGAAGGGGTAGGTCCCGCCACTATCCTGGTATACTTTGTTCTGTCCAAGGCTACATCGTTTAAGTTCAAACTCTTAGTCAGATCAGGTGTACCGCATCACGTCCGTGCAAGATCTATCGGCCTATCAAACTCCCTCCGTCGTCATCAGTCTCGTGCTGCATCGGTTAGGTCCGATCTACGGGTCTGCCAACGGAGGATTGAGTTTTAGGTCTATAGGTCTCTCTACGGCGTTTCATTGGGGTGAGTAGCCAATGAGTTATCCTAAACGTAGGTCCCCATCGTCGTGCGGCCAATGGGTTTAGGTAGGACCGCATCAGGCATTAGGCGTGTAGGTAGCCGATGGCATCCCTGCTACCTCGTCGTCATGTTCGGTCCAAGCCCCTGCCATCTCGGTGTCGTTACTATCGAGGCTGGCCCTAACGGTGTCGTTACTGCTGTCGCTCGCCCGCATGGCCTCGCGGGGGATCGGCTCCCACTCAGCATATCGGATGCGGGTAGCGCCATCAGCTCTTTGGTTGATAGGCCCTTTAGTGCGTTACACGTGTCTATCTCTCACACTTCCATTGGCTTTTCAGCTGATGTGCTAGCATTCTCATCTCTATCGGCATCCAGCCGATAGGGAGAGTCAGGCAGGCCTTTCAGTCGACCGACGAACATGTCTTATCCTTTTTTCCTTGTTAATTGTAGGGTCAAATTGACTGGCATGCTCACGAACCTCGAGGCTTAAGGACCTGCACTGGAGTTAAGCAGGCCTCCTAGGCCTTCGCGTGACCAAGCCGTCATCTTTCGTCGATCGCGGGATTTTTGGCGGTGACCATAACTTCATACAAAATGCAGTCGTGGAAGGAGGCACAAAAGAATGCTTGCGTGAATAGGAACATATTGATATCTCATTCATTCTTTCAAACATCCTATGTTCAAGGTGCACTATTAAGCTTACAAACTTCCTCCCATTATATGCAAAATGAGTAGAAACACTATTGGCAGTTGCAATTCTTTGATTCTCAGAAAGTCGATAACATGCAAAATTTTGGTCTACTACTATGTCCCATTTAATATATGCTTCAAAGTTAAAACAAACCACAAAAGAAGGCACTGTAAGCTTGATTATAGTGAAGACATCGTCATCTACCTCGTGCGTCACTCGTTGCTTTCTATGCAAGTCATGATGAGTGTGGTGATCATGACATCATTCATGATAATCACTATCATCCATGTTTGAAGGTGTCAATGTTAGGTGAGAACAAGAAAAACAAACAATTGCATATTATGTCCTATCAACTAATAAAAGGTGGAGTTCACAAATCACTCAACTCTCAAAATTTGATACTTACAAGTTCTTAACATTGAGAAATAGGTCATACAACGAGAGGCTAGTTCATGAAAACTTGTGACTTAAGCAATGAATATAATGATTGCAAAGCAAATAAACCTGCAAAGTTAGTAGAAGGCGGAGCTATAGGTTGGCTGAAAGTACACAAAGTAATACTAGTACAAGCAAATTGAATAATGATGTAAAGTCAGGTGCGATGCTGATCTTAGGCTACAATGTACTAGAAACATGAGCCTAGACATAAGCGATACCACAAGACATCACTAGAAAAATAATCGTGGAGGACACAATCGTTGAAAAAAAACAAGAAAGGAAAAACTCTTGATTTATTTATTTTTTTCATTCTGATTTTTCTCTTCTTTTTTGGTGTGGCTTTTTATTTTTCTTTTTAGCACCTTTATGCATTTTCCCATTCTTTTTTTCAATGAATAAGGAGTTAAAAGCAAGATTACATGTATTCAAATGTAAATATGAAAATACAAGGACTCAAATGCAAAAGTGCAAACCTAAAATTAAAACTATAAAAAATGGAATTCCCTTGTCTTGTCAATTCCATATTTTTTCAAAGAGAATTTAAATTGGACACTAAAAATTTTCACCAAGTTATTTGTGAGGAGGAACTTGAGAACAAAGATGTGACTAGAGGAGAGGAACTCAGTCTAGGGATGGGGGACTGCCAGCCAAGGAGGAGAGGCTCTCAACCTTTAAAGTGGTGGAGCTCCGACTTGGTGTCGACTGTGGGACTCATTTAGGGAGGCTCAACCCAATTGCTATAAAGGAAAATTTGTTCTTAGAATGGAAATTAAAGTGAACTCTTGTTAGAAAGGAAACCAATCTTTATATCCATAACCAACAAAAGCAAGACAATAGCCAAAACCCTTGTAAGCCAACTCGAAAACTGACTGATACGAACTTATGAAAACTTAAAAATGGAACTTTGGTGATGAGGTGATTTCGTTTTTAAAGGTCCAGCGACAACAAATATGGTTGTGGTGATAGCACACCGAGGATGGTGGTACTAAATGTGATAAGAACAAAAAAAACTCTAAATGACTAGACGCTAACACCAGTAGCTCAACATGATAATGAAACAAAAGCTCTAAAAGCAAAGACTACGCATAACTAGTAAAAGGCTCAAAATTGTTTTAGACTCCAAGAAATATAGTCTACTATTTTTTAGGGTTTTTTGATAACCGAAGCTCTGATACCACCTAATGCGCCACAAGGTGTGGCTGCTTTGATAGGCCTGATTTTTTGGTGAGTAATAACTATTGTTTTAAGGTAGAGAATGACATTGACATGTGGCTACAAACCTGAGGTCAACACCCACAATCTCTACTCCATGCTCTTGTTGTTATTAGTTGTGGCACGTCCGGATGACATATATAGGACCAAAGATGTCCTAAAGGTTAGGAGTGTGAATAGAAATTCTAGAAGACAAAGGCTAAAATTAACAACTTAAAAATAAACTAGCCTATGTGTCTGGTTTTTGAGTGTAGCCTAGATTTTACAACCTATAGCCTTTCCAAGTAATTCTACTAGTTCTAGTTAAGTAGAGGCAAGAGTCAAAAGCAAGAACATAAATTGCAAGAAAGGAAAGAGAAAAGAAAGACGAATAAGATCAAGCTTTCCCAAGGTATCAGAGGTTAGCAATCTCCACTAATCCTTGTTGGTGCACTCTACACAAGATTGTTGCTCTCTTCTTTGGTTATAAAGTCAAAAGGCGCTTGCATAGCAGTGATTCTTTTCCACTCCAAAGAGTGAATCCCAAACATTGAACAATAATTCTATGTCTCCCACAAACTTCCCAAGAGATTACCAGAACATGACTCTTAGTGAGTTCACACTTAGATACTAGAGAGACTCAAGAACATGCACTAAGCTTGAAGAAGGATGAAAGTGTTGGAGCACTAATATGCTCTCGGACTTGCACAAGGTTGCACTAGTTAGTAAGGGCTCCAAATGACACCAGCAGGTCCAAGAGATCGGGTATTTATAGTCCTAACCGAGCCAACTAGCCGTTTGTGACCATTTTAGAAACTGCTAAAACTTGTATAGGACCAGACAATCCAACACCTATGTCGAATAATTTGGCTCTTTACACTTTTGCAACAGTCACCAACTAGATAGCCATTGGACTATAAGGAGTCGGACAATCCGACATCACTCGAATTGTCCATTACACATTGTTTGGCACCAATGAATAATAATCCATTTGGCACACATTGTCCAATCGCAAATGGACGAAGAGTGAGCCGGATTGTCCGACACCGCTTCGGACTATCTAGCTCAAGGTGATCATAGACAATTTTCATTGTCCAACCAACACATGACTACATCGGATATTGAACTAGATGGACAATCTAACATCCCTTCGATTGTCCGGCTTATTCAAGATCACTGTTTAATCAACACATATGATCATGTGATCCAGATTAAGCCAGATTGTCCAACGTCAATCTTGGACCATCTAGTCCAACTATTTCAATTGGCCAAGTCAGTGCTAGGTCAGACTACTCGACATTACTTGAATTGTCTGACCTACACGGTTTTCATAGCAACCTAAAGAGATTTGAAACAATGATTTTGTTTGAAACTTATTAGGGGTTTAGCACTTGTTTTAGAGAGCCTAGAGACCTAGTGTGCACCACATCTAGACTCTACTACTTACAATTTAAGTTACTAAACTAACTTCATTATAGTGTGGTCTTTTTGAAACAAATAATCTAAAAATACCACATTTTTGTTGAAGAAACCACTATAGGGGAGGCCGCTCAGTTAATATATTAAATATATGTAAAAAAGTTCATGTACAGAAAAACAAAAAGAATTACAGGTTGTCTATCCAGTTTTCTAGAAGTGACTTCCTCGGGTTCTTTAATCTGAAAAGAAGCCAACTGAGATCATCCTTATAAAGGCGTCTCCAAGAACTTAAACTTGTATTGACATTTTTAAATATAACTCCATTACGTTGTTTCCAAATGTTCCATGCAGCACAAAAAACCTTTTCCATGAAATTGCTTCCAGTATATGCAGTTCTTGCAGTTACCATCATCTGACCAAAGCTTAATGTTGTGTTCCAATCAACTCCCATCAAGGCCCAACACAACTTACTGAATGAACACTGAAACAACAGGTGCATATATGTCTCTCTTGAAGCGCTACTACACAAAACACAAGTGAGATCATTTTGTGGAGCACATTTTTTCCTATACAACATTTGTCTTGTGTTCAATCTGTAAATTAAAAAAAGTCAGTCATAAACTTTAACTTTTGGTATGCACTTACTTTTCCATATCCATTGCAGATAGCATGAAGGGTTGAATCATGCTAAAGTTTAGCATGTAAAACTTGTGCGAGGTATAAATAGCACTACCCCAAATATAATCCCACTGACCATGATCTTGAATTAAAGTTATTTGGAAGTTCATTTGTAGCATTCGTAGGCATTCGTGGTAAGCTTGCTGAGAGGAAGGGTAAATATTTGTCCGGTTTTTTTCCAATAGCCTTGCAAACCGAGTCTTATTATTGGCAAAAGAATAAGCTCTTGGAAAACCAACTGATCTGATAACATCACCCCACATATCTTCCCAAAAGAGACGAATTTCCATCCCTGACATTGCACTTGGCAATTCCTCTATAAACTTCCACATACTGAAGGACATCTCTCCACCAAAAGGAGCCTTTGACTATAGAAGCATGTGGAATTTTGTCACCATAATATTTGTCCCAAATTAAATTAACCCATGGCAAGTCTATATGATTGTAGAATATATGAAGATTCTTCACTAAAAGAGCCTCATTTTGCACCTTCAGGTTTGTAGTGCCCAAACCTCCTTTGTTTTTTGGCTGGCAAACTCTATCCCATAGCACCAACGACTTTTTACTGGAATTAATATCTGAACAGAACAAGCATTGTCTCCTTGTACGATCAATACTATCTATCACTGTTTGAGGGATCGAAAGAGAAGACATATAATATGTCGGGAGAAAGACAAAACTGAATTTATGAATGTCAGTTTATCCGCATAAGATACAAAAGCTGCACTAGTAGACAATCTACTTTCAACCCTGTCTACTAAAGGAGAAAAATCCACCACTCTATGCCTTGTTGTGCCCAATGCTAATCCATGGTACATGAATGGCAGAGAACCTATGATGCATCTAATCCATGATTCATCAAAACCCTTATGTTCCATTACTTGCAAGATGGTAGAATGCTCTATTGTGTCAAAGGCCTTTTCAAAATCCAATCTCAATAAGATTATCTCCCTTTTGGAATGCTTGCATTGGTATAAGTACTCATAGGTCCAAGCAAAACAATCTTGTATAGTCCTACTCATTCTGATGAATGACAATTAAAATAACACCTTGCAGTCTGTCATTCATTGTCTTAGTTATAAGCTTCAGGGCAATACTCATGACTGAAACTGGACGATAATCATTCACTCCCTCCAGATTTTCTCTTTGGCACTATCAAGGATCTATTCAAACTTTCAATATTTATTGTCCCATTACAGAACTGTGGACAAAGAGAATAAAAATCTTGACAAATAATTGGCTAACATTTTTTTCATAAACAATCCATTAAAACCATCTAGACCTGGTGCTTTGTTCCTTGGCATTTTCTTTATAACTTTGTCTATCTCATCAATCGATAATTGTTCCTTGAATGTGTCTACATGTACCAAGGTTCCTTTTCATTTGAAGTCGCATTTCAATCAGTTCTTGACCATAATATGTTTTGAGAGATTATCCAACATACATGACCATTTGAATCATCGGAAGCCTAATCCTTTTTTCTTTCAAACTCAGAGAAGAAATGATTAGTGTAATACCCACAATTTCATAAAAATTCTAGTCTAAAAATATTTTGTTTCATTGCACTATTAAATCCCATGTTATTTTCCAAAACCTCTTAGATCATTTTTTATTCCAATTCTAGAAGTTATCGGTCCTACCAAATAAAATTTCACAGTAAAAATACCCGTTTTGAACTTCAACCACCCGACGAATATTCTCACCTCCATTATTTCTTCATTGATCTAAAGAAATAGCATACCTGCAACCACCAACCCACCCACTGGCAAAACACCCTTGCAATCTTTCCATGACATGCACAACATAGTAGGCACGTAAGCCACAAGCTCACTCCATTTCTCTACATTGCATAGAGTCCACTGATGTTTTACCCGATATTTCTTTTCTTTTTGCAAGCAAGACAACCATTCCCTCACTCCATCTCATTGCTAGGAGTTAACTTGTGCTTCTCCCAACATTTCCCTTCTTCCTCCAAGCAAGACAACCATCTCCTCACTCCATCTCACTACTAGGAGTCAACTTGTGCTCCTCTTAACATTTCTCTTCTTCCTCCAAGCAAGACAACCATCCCCTCACTATCAGGAGTCAACTTGTGCTCCTAAAATTTTTCTTCTTCCTCCAAGCAAGTCGATCATCCCCACACTCTAAGCAAGGGACAAGCAGCAAAGAATAAATTGTTAGAGGAGAAGAAGGGACAAAACTAGGTATGGCAGCTATGCTCGTCGTTGTGCTCACCTCAATGGTGCATCCAAGAGGCTAAAAGAATTTCAAGAAGCCTTGGGTGATACCTTCACCTCCCACACATTCCATTTTCGCCACTTCGAGCCATTGTAGTCGCCAAGCCGAATTGCCAGGGGTCGCCATTTGTCACCGTGCCATGAAGGTAGTTCTCTCCCTCCCTGGTAGCAATGATGATGCCCTTCGAGTTTCGACGTTAGCCTCAGCACCCCTGCCTATACCCGATCACGCCAACGCTACCTTCCCTTCCTTCCAACACCACCCCTTCTCCCCTTTGCATGTGTGTCGCCTCCTTCACGAGCCGACAACGCCCGACGCCCTCTCTGCACCGCACGCGCCTTAGCACCGTCTTGTCTCCACATGACCACTTGCGCCACCCTCTTGCGCTGTGCACCATCCCTGTTGCCTAGTCCCATAGCCGCACTGCTCTAGTGCTACTGCAGCGTCGACTTGCTTCGATGTTGGCCTGCCACCCCACCGTCACGCCGAAGCGGCAAAAGAAAAGAAGGAGAAGAAAGGAAAGAGAGAAGGAAAAAGGAAAGAGGAAAGAAAAGGAAGGAAGAAGGAAAAAAGAAAGAAAGAAAAGAAGTAGGACCCATGTGAGCCCCACTCTCACTCTCTCTGTCCTTTTGGCCCCACCCATCAACCTAGAATATTATCTAGAATATTCCTTTTAGATTTTAATTAATCCTTTTACTTGTAAAAAACCCTTTTAAATTTTAAAATTTCATATCTTTTTATCCATAACTCTGTTTGATCACATTCAATTCTTAAAATCTTTCTAAAATCCTTCTCTATGCAATGACTTTTTTTATGTGTTTATTTGTGCCTAGTAGTTTTTTATGTATTGTTTTATTTTTCTCGCGTATAGGTCCCAAGACCATTTTTCTCGCGTATAGGTCCCAAGACCAATATAGGATTGGCACAGAAGTTTGATGCTCTAGAAACCACAATGACCAAGGCAAGCCCCTCCTCCCTTGACCACTTCTTGCACCTATATTTTAATTGAGTATTTAATTTGTAAAATCATATGATTAGGTCATATTTTATTTACTATTTGACCATGATTCACGTTCGAATCATTAGACCCTCCCAGTAGCTATACTTATATCATATAGGACTCAACTCTCAACTCCACCATATACTCATCGATACCTATCTTACTAGGGTAGAAAGTCTATAGTTACGGTTATATTGTCGAATGGGAAAAAATATGGGTATTCACCATCAATCAATTATTTGAAAACCCTATCAGATGTCGGTCTGATTATAAAGTGAAAAATATTTTATAAAATTTGATGGTGCGAGAGGTAGTGCCTTGGTGGCTTGAATACGCATCATCCATAAGGACCAATTCCTTTAGTAAATTTATCTAAACATAAAACAGTATGACCGCACAAGTAACATGAGAAGCCCCTAACAGATTAAATAGCTAAAATATAGATGTCTTACATGTTAATAGTTGAGGAACGCTAGGATAGTGAGACAAATACATTCTCCTAAGATGGTTGTTTTTCTTAACCGTGAGATGTGGTTAGTGTTATATAGTGTGTCATGTATAGAGGAGGGTCTAAGACTGGCTTGATGCTTGGTTTCAAAGAGTGGCCCAATTGTGTGACATGTGATGTCTATGGTTTGGTTATGGAAAAGCCTTGTAGTGAACTCTCTTTTGTCGATCATGTCTATTCCACATGCGTTGGGTAAAGTGGGATGTTCATGGTATGTGGGTAAAGCGTACCTTTTACAGAGTTTAGTTAAACTATTTAAACAACTGTGACCACGATCATGGGTAGATGTGAGGTATTTCTCAGAGTGTAGTTTTGTTTTTAAGTAAATGTTTTATGGAAAAAAGATTTGTGGGATGGGTTGCCATTACTTAGAGTTTGCCTTTGTGACAAACAACCAACCTTCATGGTTAGGAACGAGTTTATGTGGCTCGAGGTGTTGGTTGGCACCTAGTTGTGGTTTTGCTGAGATGGCCGAGTTGGTATGCCAGGATGGCTGAGGCCTAAGATGGTTGGTTGTGAGCTGAGATGGCTTGGGTGGTATTTTGCTTAGATGACTAAGATGGCTAGTTGCGAGCTGAGATGCTAAGATCGCTCGATGGATTATCTACTTTAGGTGCTGAGATGGCACGGTTTAAAAGGGACTTTTCACTTATGATAATTATGACAGGTTGTTACAAAGCCTGTGGGATGGAGCGAGGTGTGAGCCTCATTCCAAAACTAAATGTTGATTCACTAGTATTTTATAAATAACCATTTAAAAACCTTGTTGTTTTAAAAACAAACATTTTACCCAAACTTGTTTATAGTCTTACATGTCATATTTTCTCTTGGCTTGCTGAGTACACTGAGCACTCACCCTTGCTATTATATTTATATAGAGTTAGAGGAAGGATACAACGACTACTCTACCGAAGCCTACTTTCAATAGAAGATTGACTATGACTTCTTTAAGTTTTAGGCCTAGTTCCCAAATCAAGAATGTGGTTGATGCCCGCCGCTTTACTTTTAGTGTTTTACGTTTAATGCATTTTGCCGCTACTCTTCCGCTTCTGCCTGAGCTTATCCTGTTTTACTAGTGTTTCTACCGGTCTGGGTCTATCCACGATGGTAGAATATCTGAGACTTCCATCAGTGTTGTATTAAAAACTTGCTACTTTATATTTCTACTATTATTTTATGAATATCAGCTTATATATTCTAGGACTGATACTATATTCATAGGTAATGTTGTGATCTCCAGCCTACGTCAGTTAGAATTTACAAATTGGCATAGTTTAGGACACCACAATTGGTACGATGATTATAGTGTTATTAATCACCAAAATCATGTTACATGGGGACCTAGATGCTTTCTACAAGTTCACAAAGAACCTTTTTGTCGATGGGTGTGTGGATAACATACACCTCGGGTATCATCATGGGAGACTTATTTAACTGCATAGGAAGGAGGTGGGCCAAAACCTTATGTCTTTTACCATCATCGAGTTTAAGGTCTGACATATAGTCTTCGTTTATTATTGCCAATAACCAAAATCCATAGGGTATGATCCCAACTATGATACATATATGAGGGTGTAGGGTCATTTGGTACCAAGATATCTGCAAAGATGTATATAGGGAGCAAAACATGAGATTTTTATACTAGTCCTACTCTATTTTACATATATTGATCAGGGAGTACAATATGGGAAGCAAAAGCTAATCTCGATGGAATATGCAAAAGCTATAGCTGGTGGCTAGCAATATACTCCTCCTAAATGCAGGCTTGATATCGCATGGATTGTATAGCTCAATATTTGATGTCCTCCCTTCATGGGAGGTCTTTTATTCATATTGGAGAGTGTCCCCGTATCCAAGTAGAACTTAGATATGCTAGAACAGGTGGACATGACCTTGTCATCCCCGAGTTAAACTATAAAGTTCTTCCTTATTTGGGATATACTTCCTTCCTTGTATGCATCTTTGTCCATATTTTAGTTTCTCCTTCCATATAATTATATGTATGCAGTATTTTCGATGATGGTAGGTGCAGGTATAGAGGGTACGCAATATCCATATCACTGACAGTTTCTTGCAACACAAACAAAGAATACAACAAGAAATATATTGAAGCAACTCAAATTTTTAGATAGGTAATTGTGCACATATATAAAAAGAGCAAACTTGTATTTGCTAAATAATGAAGTGGTGAATTGATAGCAAAGAGGTTTTAAAGATACAAACAACAATCTAATCAATTACAACCAATATATGAACATAGCTAAAGAGCAAAAACAACATAAACAAAACTTGAAAAAATCTGAATTAAAATCTAGTTATTTAAGGAGGTGGGAGAACAACTAATAGAACCATTGGGTCATGCACCACTTGATTGGGGATGCACATAACATAGGCCTCACTTGGGCCGAGGTCCTAAACATAGTTACAAGCCCAAAAATCTATTATTGTTGTCGCAACATCTTTTATATGATTAAGGCCCACTCAGATGGAATTTGGAGGTGGGCCCGGATCCATTACAATTAGGACTCCAAGAGATTTTTATCAAGTACTCATTGGTCCAAATTAGATACCACGAGTAAATATGGTGGCCATTTGAAGTTAATGCTGTCTTAGCAGGCCAAATTGGATTCTTAGAATGATCTTTATCTCTACCTCCAGCTTAGGTACGATGGGGTGACGTTAGTGGGCCCCTCTCTTGTCTTGGTGAAGTTCTCTCTTTTTTTTTCTTCTTTTGTCCAATGCGTGTGTCTATGCTCTTGGATATCTATGGTTTCCACCTTCTTCATCTCAATCCTAATTCCATCACATTTCTTTACACACTTATGTGATGCTTATTTAGGACTTATAAAGTAATAAGTAGACCGTTATATTAGTTATGTACTTATAAAGTATCAATATTATTTGCCTTACATGCCTACTTAGGTCAAAGTTGGAAACATTGATTAAATTTGGGTGATATATGTATATTTTCCCTAGAACCTATGATGCGAAAGTAGGTGTCCCATTTTCCGATAGGCTTGATTTGGTGACATAAAGACACTCACATATTGAGGCTTTCAATTACTGTTTGCGCTGGATTGGGGCGCGAGCACGCTGACGCCTGAGAGGTATGCTTAGCTCCAGTGCAGGTCGTTCGTCTTCTCTCCATGGCTCGAGGTACATGCGCTGGGGGCAGTGAGGTTCGATCGGCTCTGGCGTGATGGTACGGGTGCGGGCGTGCCAGTCAATTTGACCCTACAATTGACAAGGAGGTGAGACGAATAGATCCGTGGGACGGTGGGCCGATATAGGCGCTCGATATCGGCTGGCTGTCGATAGGATCAGGATGGCTATCGGCCGTGTCCGGAAGGCCCTTTGCTATCGGCTATTTGCCAATAGAAATCAGGACACTCTTCAATTGGCTAGGGAGCCGATGAAGGCATGGATAGGTGGCGACGAGGGATCGGCCACAGAGCCGATGGAGGAACCGGGGTGTATTCAGAGGATAGCAAAGCACACAAGATCTCTCCTAATAGTCAACGGAAGCCGTAATGGTCGTTCATCGGTTGGAAAACCGATGAAGGCACATGTGGAATGGCAAGAAATCGTATTAACGGTATGGGCTACAAAGCAGATGCCGCTCCGGATATGACAGCCCGAGACCCGTCGCCCGCCGTGACAGTGCCATTAACATCGAACCTCGAAGATCGGACCTAACCGAGACAATGCGAGGCCGAGGCCAATAGCGATGATATAGAGGACACCAGATCGGCTGTGCTGAAGTAAAGACAGGAACGGATCCATCAGCTAGCTGAGCCAATGAAGGGACACCTCTCTGAAGACGGGCACGCATCAGCTAAGAGACCGATGCACTCGGCGTGGCACGTCAAGGGAAACCTCTAAAGGCCTGGCACGTATCCGCCGAGGAGCCGATACGCTGGGCGTGAAGCTCAGAACATGGATAACTCATGGGCTAGCACTCCGATGATACACCGTGCAGAAAACTATAAGCCTAAAGCTCAATCTACCGTCGACAGCCCCGTAGGTCGAACCTAACCGATGCAGCATGAAATTGACGACGACATAGGGAGCTTAACAGGCCGATAGGCCCTGCATGGTCGTGATGTGATACATCTGATCGGCCTAAGAGGTCGAACCTAGATAAACTAGGGTAACGATGCACCGAGATTGTATTGACTGAGAGATTTTTTTACATGTCTCCAGTGGTCTATATTTATACCCTGGGTTTATAGAGTCCGATGTGTATTCAACCATTGGATGTTATTTCCTAACAAAAATAAAGAAAAATATCTCTAAAGAAGTTAACTAACTAACTAAATCTTTCTATATAGGATAAGATTTACAAAAGATAAAATACCCTACCGTGGGTTCCATGGCTCCTCCGCAAACTTGGTCTTATCTGGATGATCTCCTATTTTGGGACCGAGTCTTTCATTGCTTTAATTCGATTGGCTTATTCCCTATAGCAATCGGACCTTCTTTCACTCAAGTTGATCCTTTTTTAACCTCTCCCCAGGCTTGTCTAGGTCCTATCGTTAAAACTCCTCCTTGGACCTGACTCCATCCGGATAGTTCTCTGTCCTCAAATCGATCCAATCTTTCACTAGCCTCATCGGCTTCTCTACAGTACCGATTGGTTTTGTCCCACAAGCCGATCAGTATTTCCATCGGCCGATACTGTTTACAGGCTGAATCAAATTTCAGCGTTAACACATGCCCCCCAATTTCGGAGTTTGACAACAGACTACAAAATTTTGAGCTGTTGGAAGTCTTCGCAAACCAAGATGACTCGTTAAAACCCGCAAATGATAATTAATCGGCCCAGATTCCTGCCTAGGTCACTCGACCTCTATAAAATATCTCATCGCCTCATCCTTGTTCCACACACTTCCTCCCATCAAAACCCCCCAACCTCGATAAGCTTCGACGACTGAAAGCGAACTTCCGCAAATCACTTGATCGGCCGTTAAACTTCTCTCCTTCTTTCTCCGCGTGATGGCTTCGACTCACGTAGTCCCTGAGGTAACTATCATCTACTCTTCCATCCTATATTTCAAACAAATCTTACCCATCCTGTCTTCTCATCAGTAGTTGGGTTCTTGTTCACTATAGGATCTCGAGAGTCAGATTGCTATCTCAGTTTCCGATCGCCCAGTCACTTTTACCTTGGCCCTATGGGTAACGAAGATCCAACTAATTTCATAAACTCCGAAACAAAAAGGATCCCATATAAACACTCGTTCATGGCCATCACTGATTAGACCAACAGGTTCAGATCTTGGCTTGGTAAACTCCCGGGATGGAGAAACTGGTATCTCAGGGTTTCCGCCTATAAAAAGTCTTTCTAGGAAGACTTGGAAATAGACCACTGCATCAACCTCTCTTTAGCCAATATGGAAAAAAATGAATCTTTACTCACATCGGTTTCTTATTTCTGGTCGGATATTCTGAATGCCTTCATGTTTGGGCATGGACCAATGACCCCCACCCTAATGGATGTCACCATGTTGACCTGCCTTAACACCACCCACTACGTAAATCCGTTCATCCTCGTATTCAAACCCACTCATTGGCTGAACACCAAAAACGTTGGAGGTTGGACTAAATACATCTCCCTGCACAAAAATACCTCCGGCCAAGTTGATGAGTGGGAACATGTAGCATTCTTGAATCTTTGGTTGAAACGGTTTGTCTTCGGTGGTTCAACTCATGGTCCAATCACTAACATGCAGTGTCTGGTGGAGCTCTTGGCCAATCAACACCGTATTCCATTGGGGCAATATCTTCTTGGAGCCACCTATCAACTGCTTCATCAGGTGGCGAACAAGCTATCGGTAGGCCAACCAGTCGGTCATATTGGTAGTCCCTGGTGGTTCATACAACTCTGGTTGAACGTCTACACCTCTAGAGTTATCGCTAGAACCCCTTTCCCTTCTTTGACATATCCGACTAATTACCTAGAAGGAGATGAGGCCAGCTGGCGTCGATGCACTTCTTTCGGTGAAGCCGCATCGGCTCTTCCTAGAAGCAAAATGACCCCCCTCGGACTTAGCTGGTGATTTAAATTTTTTTACTACGGCTTTACTAAAGAAGTCACCATTTAGTTTGCATACGAAGATGATTCATCTTTTGAAATGCTTTCCAGGTTTCACCCGATGAATGCATTAGCCAATGAAGAATCGAAGATAATCTTTTTATTATCCATAACTCCTATTCTTCTGCCGACTGAATTTTCATCGAGCCAATCCCAACACCCATCATACGAGTTCTACTATCCTTTGGTCGGTGCTCATTAGTTGGGCTTCGGCCAAGTCCCCATCGGCTTATTCTTCATCGACAAACTCCAAGTCCGAGGAGAAGTAAACAACGGCTTGGAGTATGATTAGCTTAGGATGATGGCAACATCCTTGTCCTTAGGGACTATCTCCACCTTCGAGCCCTGCATATCCAACACCAAACTTTTTGTTTGATGGTGGTTGGAATGGGGAAGGCACCTATTCAGTCTATCGGCTGAAAATTATTACCTGTGCCTCAACCCCGACTATGTGGAATCTGATGAAGAGGTAATCTTTCTCCTTGTACTATCTTTTCTTCATCATATTAAATTTCAACTATGTCTTGATTCCCAGGATTCCACAGGCTAGTGACAAAGATGCACCTACAACCAGCACAAGTGGTCGGCCGATTATTTATCATCCTCAATTGGCCAGATCCATCCTTGGACAAGGTGCTCCGCCTCCATTGGCTCTCCTCCGAGTGTCGCGAACATTAGGGCTGAAGCGCAAGAAACCGGCTACTCGAACAGTTTCTAAGAAGTAAAAACCCGGTGCCGATATCGCCATCCTCATATCAGCTTCGCGAAGCCCATCTCCTGCAACGATCTTGACTTCAGCTTCATTGGTATGTGTCAGCATCAATTCTTCTCCGTTGCCTTCACCTTTATCTTGACACCTTTACTTTGCAGCCTAAACCATCGGCTCCTGAAATCTAACCGCTGGACACTGTTACCCAGACTAAGCCGATGGTCTCTTCAGAAGTCATAGCATCCGAACCTCAAATCGCCTCACGTCAAGCTGATACCCACATAATCATTCAAGCTACTCCTACTGTATCCTAGGTACATCCATCCTACATGTTATTTTTTCCTGACTTATGATCCTTTATTTACCGATGTTAATGTGCAGTCATTAGCCAACCTATTTTCCTTCGACATCGGTAAATACTTGGATACAGAGGACGATTCAGCCACTAGTGCAGCAATTGAACAATTATGTATCGGCTGGAAATTCTGATTGACTCGCTGGTGGAAGATTACGGGCCGATCTAGGGAAGACTTGCTGAAATTGAACATCTCTTGCCTGAGGAGCTGACCGACGTACTCACGCCTACTGCCTACTTAGAATTTCAAAGGACCCAGCTGATCACATTAATACGACGCATAGCCGATCGCGTTGAGCAAAGCAGTCTAGCTCAGAACGATCAGCTATCTGCCCAAAGCGAAAAGAAGAAGCTTGATGAGATGACAGCTGACCTTCAATGCACCAGCACCAAGCTTGGTCTCCTGAAGAAACGAGAAGCCGATTTGATGGTGGAACTCGACAAAGTGCATGATGACATCAAATCCACCGAGTCCCATCTCATCGGCCTACAACAATCAATCCAAGATCAAGAGGCCAAGATAGTAGACAGTGTACGCCTTGTAGTTCATTGGCATAAGAATTTGAAGAACATCACCGGATCTAATGAGGATGACATCCGTGCCATCAATGAAATAGACCAAATCCGCTTATGCACGATCGAGGCCATTAAGAAATTCCTGTAAAATTTTAGCCTTGGAGAAAAACCCAAGATGTCATCCTGACATTAACTTTTTGCAATATAATTCAATCAGCTTGATTAATGAAATTTATATGTATATATTTCCTAATGGTGATATCTTAATGATGTCGGCTATCCATAACCGATATTATCTTATCGGCTTCCGTATATTAAGAATCGGCTACGCCTCAGCTGATTTATGCAAACAGTACCATTAGCCGATACCACTTCTAAGAACTCGTCCGTCTTGAAAAGGAATTAGAAATCGGCTATGCTCAGCCGATTTAAGCGCCAAATGCTAGGATAATACCTCTTCAAATATTTTCCATTGAGCGCTTTGGTAAATTTCTCCCCTTCAAGACTCTTTAGAATATAAGCATTGCCAGGCACACACCGATTGATCCGATAAGGCCCTTCCCAATTGGGTGACCATTCTCCGAACTTATCATTCCTAGATCCAATCGGTAAAATCAATTTCCACAAGAGATCTGATTAGACTTCCAATGCGTCGGTATCTCCTCTTTTCCTGATAATCGGCTCTCGTAAGCCGATACCACATGCATCAGATATGCTAAATTGTTGAACTCTTGTGAAGACAATTTCCACCTAATGCAACTCGACAGCCCTTGGAAGGCTAGATCAGCAACTGTTCCTCGCTCAGAACAAGACTATAACATCGGACTCTAATGTTCTGAAAACGTTAGATGTATTCTAGAATTGACTCATTAGGCCCCTATCTAACCGATGTCAAGTCTGATAGTCTCATTTCTTGAATCCCAGAACATAAATGTCTATGAAACTGTTGCTCTAGATAGACCCATCCTTCAATTGAGTTCAGTGGTAACGAAGAAAACCATGCAAAGGCCAATCCAAAGAGGGATAATGGAAATAAACGAACTCTAAGAGCTTCCTTGGCTGATGCTTCCCCACACTGTGCTAAGAATCGGCTGATGTGCTCCATTGTAGATATATTGTCTTGCCCTGAGAATTTGGAGAAATCTGGTATCATGTATCGGCAAGGCAATGAAATTCTATCAAACCATTCTAGATACGGGTATCGATAAATAACTGTTTGATCTTTGGGCTTGATACTAAATTGCAATTTCACCGTGTCCACAATTCTAATTAACCAATCCTTCTCCCTTAGAGTATCTTCCTGATCATGTGGAGGTGGATATGGTACCCGATTTTGCCTATGATATTCTCCATAATGATTACTTTGAAAGAACTCTAGAGGTACCTCCTGTCATTGCCCTGCGAATCGATCTTGTGTTGGTGGATACATATTTGCCAATAGGTCCTTGTTTTGCCAAGTTTCCTTCGTCTCTATCGGCAAAGGCGCATGATCTTGATCAGGCTCTTGAGTTGATAATTCTTGTATCGTCTTCTTGATTAGATCTTGTAATGTATCCATCCATACTCCTTATGGATTACTGAATACTTGGAAAAATTCACAAGCGATGAATGGCCTAATTCCTTCATCAAAGCACATTTTGATAACCGTGCCGGGCGCCGTGAGGTTCGATCGGCTCCGGCGTGACGGTATGGGTGTGGGCGTGCCAGTCAATTTGACCCTGCAATTGACAAGGAGGTGAGACGAATTGGTCCGTCGGTGGGCCGATACAGGCGCTCGCTATCGGCTGGCTGCCGATAGGATCGGGATGGCCATCAGCCACGTCCGGAAGGCGCTTCGCTATTGGCTATTTGCCGAAAGGAATCGGGACGCTCTTCAATTGGCTAGGAAGCCGATGAAGACATGGACAGGTGTCGACGAGGGATCGGCCGTAGAACCGATGGAGGAACCGGGGTATATTCAGAGGATAGTAAAGCACACAAGATCCCTCCTAATAGTCGATG
This sequence comes from Oryza coarctata, assembly GCA_030770085.1. NCBI lineage: Eukaryota > Viridiplantae > Streptophyta > Magnoliopsida > Poales > Poaceae > Oryza > Oryza coarctata. Next base: position 7,700,213 of record CM061476.1, on the reverse strand, counting down.
GAAGCCGTAACGGTCGTTCATCGGATGGAAAACCGATGAAGGCACATGTGGAATGGTAAGGAATCGTATTAACGGCATGGGCTATAAATCCAATGCCGCTCCGGATATGACAGCGCGAGACCCGTCGTCCGCTGTGACATCGCCATTAACACCGAACCTCGAAGATCAGACCTAACCAAGACAGTGCATGGCCGAGGCCAACAGCGACGATATGGAGGACACCGGATCGGCTGTGCTGAAGTAAAGACAAGAACGAACCCATTGGCTAGCTGAGCCGATGAGGGGACGCCTCTCTGAAGGCGGACGCGTATCGGTTAAGAGACCAATGCGCTCGGTGTAGTGCGTCAAGGAAAACCTCTAAAGGCTTGTGCATATCTGCCGAGGAGTCGATACGCTGGGCGTGAAGCTCGGAACATAGATAACTCATCGGCTTGCACTCCGATGATACGCCGTGCAGAAAACTATAAGCCTAAAGCTCAATCTACTGTCGGTAGCCCCGTAGGTCGAACCTAACCGATGCAGCACAAAATTGATGATGGCAGAGGAAGCTTAACAAGCCAATAGGCCCTGCAGGGTCGTGATGCGATACATCTGATTGGCCTAAGAGGTTGAACCTAACCGATATAGCCTTAGACGGAGCAGAACATATCGAGATAGTGGCAGGACTTACACCTTCGCCGGAAATCGGACCTAACTGATGCAACCTTGCGTCGAGAGCCAGATCCCGTCGATAGAAATCTAGATGAACTAGGGTGGCGATGCGCCGAGATTATATTGATCGAGAGATTTTTTTACATGTCTCCATGGGTCTATATTTATACCCTAGGTTTACAGAGTCCAACGTGTTTTCAACCATCGGATGTTATTTCCTAACAAAAATAAAGGAAAATATATTTAAAGAAGTTAACTAACTAACTAAATCTTACTATATAGGATAAGATTTACAAAAGATAAAATACCCTGCCGTGGGTTCCACGGCTCCTCCGCAAACTCAGTCTTATTTGGATAATCTCCTATTCCGGGACAGGGTCTTCCATTGCTTTAATCTGATCGGCTTCTTTCCTGTAGCAATTGGACCTCCTTTCACTCAAGCTGATCCTTTTCCAACCTCTCGCTGGGCTTGTCCAGGTCCTGTCGTTAAAACTCCTCCTTAGACCTGACTCCATCTGGATAGTTCTCTGTCCTCAAATCGAACCAATCTTCCACTAGCCTCATCGGCTTCTCTACAGTACCGATCGGCTTTGTCCGACGAGCCGATCAGTATTTCCATTGGGCGTTCCTTTTTACAAGCTGAATCAAATTTCGGCGTTAACAATTAGTTGATCATTACTTCACAAGTGCTACACCTGCATGTCTAATTATTATCGACCACGCTCTCATGCAATCAACCTCACCATGGAGGTTTTACCCCTAAAAAAATCAAAGAAATTCAAAAGAACAAAAAAATTGAAATCCAAATTATATATGAATGATTAAACACATGATGTTGGGGTTCCACAAACGATCTAGTGGCCAAACTGCAAAATGACAAAATAATCTAAATAGAACCCCAAACCCTAGCAACAAGGACAACTGTTTATTTATAAGTTACATGAGGTGGAAGGTCACACAAAACATGGGCCAACCATACAAAAGTCAACTATAAGGCCTAATGCCCAAATCATATTTGGACTAAAAGAGTTACGTGACTTGTTTTGTAGATTATAGACAACTTAGGAGAAATTTTCATGTCGGACCAAAACCATAAGAAAGTATACATCATAAACTTTCTAACAAATACTCATGGGCCTCAAGAAGCCTTCTGGATTAGCAGCTAGATCTATTTGAATCTAGTACTATCAAAAGGACTAAATCCGAATCCAAAACATATAAGACTTTTTTTTTTCACTTTTATGGCCTAAAAGTGATGTGGTAGCTTACGAGAACAATTGGAGAAGGCCATGTGTTGGTTCCCAATCAAATTTATGGATCATCCAATCATTCCATGCGCTCACCCTCCTTTCTTTCATCCATGCAAGTAGTTCTGTAAATGATAATACACACAACTTGTGATGCGACATCTTTTTTCATATATATATATATGGTAAATCTAATATAAAAATAATGCATATTTGGTTGATGAATGCATAATATAGCCATGGTCATATTTAGGCCAATGATGTCCTCATCATCCTCCTCTTCATGATGAAATACCATCCTTAGTTTCTCCTCTTTGTTAAGCTTATTGAACCTCACACCAAAAGAATAACCGTTGTACAATATCACTTGTTCATTTGACATATTGTAAATAGGAGAAAACTAACCAACCTTAGCTTTATTTTTTACGATGAAGGTTGAAGTAGTTGTTAGTATAAAAGAAATTCAATTCTAAAATTTTTGTACATTGACAACAATTTCTAGCATGGTGCAACCTATAACACTCCATTTCTTTAAAATAGGCATGTAGATCATTTGCATAATGAGGGGAACTTGAGCCATGTAATTGAGTTTTGCTTTGTTGGCCCATATTATGAATGACCTCCCACCTCACCTAACTCATAAATAGGTAGCCATCGTTATCATTAGGGTTTGAATTTTGCTTAGATTAGTTTGTTAATTTGTAGTTTCACCGCTATATCGATTTATGGAACCCTAACTTTGTGTGCTTAATCATTCATCTATAATTCAAACTGTGTTTTACTTATTCTTGTGAATTTCTTTGATTATTTGTAGGAGAAAAACCTTCATGGTGAGATTGATTATGTAAGAGCATGGTCGATAACAACTAGACGTGTGGGTGTAGCGGTTGCGAGGTGACGATCACTTAATCGAAAGCCTCAAAACATAAATGAATTCACTTTGCCAAATCAAACCTATTGAAAGATTGTACACCTAAATCCACAACAAGAAAAACATAATCTAAATTGCATATAAATGATTAACCATGTGAAGTTTGAGTTCTACAAACTAATCAAGCGACAAAACTATATAAAATGATATAATAATCTAAACGAAACCCAAAACACTAATGACGGCAATGATGATTGCCTATTTATGAATTATATTAGCAAAATGTCCATGCATTGCAATGATGAAAGTAATTTTAACTATATATACTCCCTCCATCTTAAAATATAGTCATAAAGCATGAGTCATAGACACCAAAGCGTACTACATCAAAGAAATTCATGTTTGTTTAATTTCTTTGCGTTGTTTTTAGGTACGACATTGGAGACAAGATATTATTGGAGAGGTGCCCTCCAATCTATTTCTATCTCCATTGTAGCCAAGACATTGTTGGCTGGAAGTTGCTCTTAGAAGGAGTTGTCAGGATGGCCAATACATCTTAAGACCTCGAGCAGTTGTTAGCTAAGGTAATTGACTTATTGTCTTCATCTGTTACTAAAGGTTTATACAGGATTTACACAAATACACTGGGAGGAACCAGTTGTTGTTGGGAACCTATCCTTACTAATTCATCTGCCTTGAAGTTGTCTTTGCAATAGGAATGTTAGACTTCAAGACCATCAAATCATTATTTAAGCTTTCGTACCACTACCAATAACTTAGCCAATTTGGGATCGGAACATTAGTAATCTTTGTGCACTTCTCAAGTGATGAGTTGTGAGTCATATTTCACTAGAAGTTGTTTAATACCAAGTACCGTAGCTACTCATAATTTTGCCAGGAGTCCTTCTTACTCAGTCATATGATCAGTTGCTTAGAACTCGAGTCATATGACATACTTGAGTCATTCCTCTATTAGAGATTAGAGAATTACCTTGGCCCCTGTTCCTTATACGTTGAATGCTCCTCCTAGCATGGATGGGGACCAACTAAGATGGATGCGAGGAAATCTTCCTCGACCTCCTAGGTCTATTCAATGTTGTCCTGCTTCTTTAGTAGCTTGAAGAAGGATAGTCCTTTCTATCATATCTAAGCCATGAATCTGCTAAGGGTAACTATACATTCTATGAGCTTATGTACCTCCTTGAGCCTTATCAACAGCTTCATCTCTTCGATCACTTTAATTATGTTGGAATTGGCTTTAGTACCCCATCCTAAGATGAGAAAACCAAGTAATTTTCCTAAGGGTACTCCAAACGTATACCTCTCTAGGTTCAGCTTCATGCAATGTCTTCAAGGTTATTGAATGTCTCCTAGAGGTCTTTAATTAAGTGATCTCTAGTTTTGATCTTCACAATAACATCATCTACGTAAGCTTCAATGTTTCTACCAATTTGGGATTGAAAATTACCTTGGACTTAAACCCTAATAGCATCTTTACATAGTAGAAAACACCATAGGACATCACAAAAGGTGACTTTTCCTCATCCTCCTTAGCCATGTTGATTATGACTGCCAGAATATGCATCAAGAAAACTCAGTAGTTCACATCTGGTTATGGAATTGATCAGTTGGTCAATCCTATAGAGAGAGGAGTGGTCTTTTGGACATGCCTTGTTAAGGTCGATGAATTCTATACACATCCTACACTTTGTGGATGAAGTTTTCTTTCTAGAGCTTGTTGATCTCTTTCCAAATAGCCTCCTTGCGATTAGGTACAAAACTTCTCACCTTCTGCTTGACGCCATGCGTCTGATCATAACATTAATGTGTGTCCAATCACCTCACTAGGGACCCCGGACATGTTGGACGGCTGCCAAGCAAAAACATTCGTGTTTTCCTGAAGGAAGGTGATAAGCTTGAGTTCCTATTTTGCATCAAGGTTACTCTATCCCTTGTGGGTACCAAAGTTCGATTATATTAAAAAATTGAATAGTAAAATTTTATGAATTGTTAGTGTTCTATGTATAGGATACCTAGTACATATATATAACTTGGTGGAGTATCACATACCTTATTCTATATGACAAACCCTATGTATATGGATAGAGTCTGAAGTAGATAAGAAACATGCCCCTAAAGAGATCAAGACTACTTAGATCATATATATGCTTATCTCTCTAGTTCTACTTAAACAAGAGAGCAACTAAGTGTATAAATATAAAACCCCCTTCGGGAAGAAGAGCAAGCCAACAAAGTATCTCACTAGACAAGTCAAAGAGACTACAAGCCACATGTCCAATATTGTCGAATCAAGATTAAAGAGGCCCGATTACTATTAGTTGCCGACCATCATGCCTAAGCTTTATGTCGATGTTGTGACAGATTAGATTAGATTTTTTTTCCATGCTTTCTGTTTGTGAAATTGATATAATGAAGGCTACCTGGCCAAATAGAAATAAGGCTATTACCTCCAAGTGGTTCAAACATGTATAAAAATATGTCTTCATCTTATCCATACATATAAATACACCATATATATATATATATATGGATAATATGATCGATTAACAATCTGTTAAAATCTCATAACCCAATATTATACATATTACCTATTTCTACCACTGACATAGCCAACAGCTAACTGTGCTATTGAACTTGCTTTGAACAAAATTTGCTCCTCTTCTATTTCTTCACCTCTTGCTCACTCTCCTTTGTTCCTCTCGTGGCTACTGTTCATACCAGAGGTTAGGCACTAGTTGTGCCTACGGCTACTTGAGTTTGGGGTGCCCTCATGTCACGGCCTGTTTCATGGGCCAGGCTATTGTAGGCTTTCGGCATTAGCCTGTATCACTAATGATGTGGAATAAAGATATGTGCAATTGTGTTAAAGACTAAGAAGTTGTAAGAAGCGAAGAGGCTAGGAACCGTTAGTTTTGGAGGGTGGGCTACTTCTCCAAACTAGTAAATAATTCAAATTTTATTAAAAAAATATAGAGATATTTCTAAAAATCAAATAAATCTATTTTTTAAAATTTTTAAAAGCTAATACTTAATTAATTATACGTTAATATTTTTTTTGTACCAGCACCGCCTGAATCAAAGCTGTAAGTCATAGTACTAAGCTAACTCAAAATTTGATTCAAGATACTTATCACTTAAAGTATAACTTACCATATTAATTAACTCTAATTTAAATTTTTATCTATTCTACCTCAACTATCTTTTCACTCTTATCTCAAGTATGTTTAATAAAGACAATATATCTATTTCTTCTCAAACATTAATGTATGCTAAATAAACTATAATGATGGATAAAATATTCTGCAAATGAAACTAAGTTTTCCACATTCACCATGTCAGTAAGTTTACCTAGCACCTTCCTATATAAATCATTAAAAGAGAATTCATCTACTGGTGTGATAAAGAAAACCCTAAAGTTAACATTAATCAAATTCCAAAATTTGAAATTGTCTGCGGATTATAATCAAAATCAGTCAAACAGGCAGTTAGCCTGGATTTTTTTCCCCTTCGGAGGAGAGGATGTCCCACCTTGTGAGACTCATATATTGGGATCCAAACCAGTGCAAAAATAGGAGGAATCATCTGCATTTACCCTGTAGAGAGAGAGAGAGAGAGAGAGAGAGGAGAGAACCCATGAAGACAAGGGAGAGATACCAGAGCTGCCGGAGGTGGAGGTGGCGCGACGGGCGCTGGAGGAGCACTGCGTCGGGAAGAGGATCGTGCGGTGCTCGGCCGCGGATGACACCAAGGTTATCGACGGAATCGCCCCATCGTGGCTGGAGGCGTCGCTTGTCGGGAGGACCATCGCCGCCGCGCGCCGCAAGGGCAAGAATCTATGGCTCGCGATTGATTCTCCGCCCTTCCCTTCCTTCCATTTCTGTCCGTCCGTCTCCATACTCTATATATTCATATATTTCCCTTACTTTCTGCAATGGACCATTTTCTTGTTTTATTTTTAACAATAGGACAGTTCTTGGGGAGGTTTAGGGTTTTTCTTGAGTGTGCATTTTGTGTGTGGGGGGGGTTTGGGGGGATACTCTTTATTTAACAGTAGTGGAAATATATCTGTACTCTTTCTTTTATACAATTTGCGCAGATAATTAATTACTACTAAACTAAATGTGCAACTCTGGCGTGCTACATGTAGTGCCTAAGCATCATGGTGGTTTTGTTAACCCAGCATTATTGTAGGCACCTGATTTTTTTTGTGTTATGTGAACTTCCTAGAATATTCGTCAATCAGCAAATACAGCTGTCTGGAATCTGGATCTTAGGATTGGTGTCTTACATAAAGAAAACAATAACACAAAATTAAGTAGGCAATAGCTAAAGTACAATAAAAATGAAACTGAACAAATACCGAAAGAATGGTGTTACTAGTTAAGGTTCAGGTAAAGGAACTCCACTTACTAAAATTTGTATTAGGATCTTGACTGCAGTTTTTGCCCTAGTGAAAATTGCACCAGAATGTTGATTGCAGCTTTTGCCTAGTGAAAATTCAGTTTTTGGCCATGTGTGCTTCAATAAAAAAGCAATGGCGCAAACTCAGTGTGCCATCATTGAATCAGCCAGATTTCAAGTTTAGAGGGCTACTTCGGACATTTTAATAGTTGAATGACCAATTTTAGCCTGCTGTCACTGTTCAGTGGCCATTTAGTGCATTATCCAATCAGCATCTGATTATTAGTTTCTGTTACAGGAATGGCTGGAGCTATTTACATCAAGGGTGTGGAACTGAGCAAATACAAAAGATCAGTGGCACGTAATTATGAAACAAGTCATAATTATGAAATATCAAGTATTGACCCTTTAAGGCCTTTCTGCATGGTTTTCTTCATTAGCAGATATGATCAATTATCACTGTAACATTTACTGCCACCTAATGTTCTTGATGCCTGGTGGTGATAGCGTATTGGCGTATGCCAAGAAATCTTACCTACTGCCAGTGGAATCTTAGGAAGCCCACTTTCAGGTTAACATAACTGGAGAGAGTGAACTGAGAAGCTATACATAACCTGATTACACTGTTAATTACACCCTGTGTTGATTCATGACCTTGTAGTACATTTGGTAGAAATGTCATAAAAGAAATATATGAAAAGCTATTATGACAAATGATTTAAGTATATAGATGTTCAACTTTTCGATATACTTTTTTATTTAATACTGGAGAGAAATGTCTTCAAACATAATGTGAATATGCCTTCCTTGGGTTGTGCAGGTGGATGTTATTTCATGATTAGAGTTAATTGGGAATTTATTAAAGCAATATGCTTGTATAAACAAAACATCATTTGAGCGGCAAGCTAGTTAGTCCTGTATGAGAATACCTATATTCAATGTTGATTTTAGGATTTCAATATGTGACCAGGTCTATATATCCTCTTCAATGTTTTCTCTGTTAAGTGTTAGTAAGTGTCCATAAAGTTGGTTGCTATAGTTGCAGTATATTTAACTAAAATATTTAGCATATTTTTCCATGTGGCATTTGATATAGGTCTGCAGTAAGTCCAACTGAGGAATGGCCTTCAAAGTATTCCAAGCTGCTTGTTGAAGTATGGATTCTAGTCTTCTAATCTTCCACAACTTTTTTTTAAAACATCCACAAGTTCACTGATTTTGAAATACTCCTTCCATATCTAAATATAAGTTTATTTTGTGTTTTCACAGTCTTCAACCCAAGACTTTGGCTGCAATAATTTTATAGTAATATACTAGTAAATTGTACAAGCTATATCGTCATATTATGAAAATACTTTCCAAAGCAAGTATAACAACATTATTTGCATTCTATGTACTTTTTGCATATACTATCTGCTTCTAGATATAGGTCATCCTTGGACATGTGCAGTCAAACTGTAGAAAATTATGCCATTAATAGAAGCACAGAAGTTAGGCATTAGGTGCTGCCTATGCCTAGCACCTAACGTAACACTGAGAGTATGTTATAGGGGCTGTCCATGTAGTATTATGTGATTTGTGACCTCTCTCTAGGGTCTGCTTCTTGAATATATTGTCTTGTATCTTGTTCAGGTATTTAAATGCTTATTGGATTGAAATATCTATGATATGCCATAATGATTAAATGAATGCACTTAAGTTTAATGAAGGATTCTAGTAAATATAATAAAATGGAATTTATACTTTTGGTAGTCTTTGCTTTACCTGCATGTGTAAGTGTGTTTCCTTCTCTCTGTGTTGTAGAAAGAATATTACTTTCTGTTTGGAAATGGTTTAACACCCATAATGGAACTCCATCTGTCATGTGGGGCACACGTACAACAAACGACAGCGAGCCCGCGATGTGCGCAGAGCCGCTGAAGAAGCAGCACGCGCGAGGGACGCGCACGGAGACGCGCACAGCAAGGCAACCACCAGTGGCTAAATTTGAAAGGATTAGTTTAGTTTCCTATTTTAGCAATTGGCTAAGTTTGGAAGGTTACTTTAGTTTTCTATTTTTAGTCCATAATTATAGGAGCAATTGGCTAAGTTTGAAAGGTTAGTTTAGTTTTCTATATTTAGTCCATAATTCTAAGAGCAATCGACTCTGATTTGGTTGAGTCTCTTGGCTATATATTCATGTAATTGAACACTAGAAGAGATAAGCAAGAATTATTTCCTGAATCTCCTCTTTCTTTTTCTCCAACCCCAACAAGAGTGCTGAGGGGTAAAACTTCGTCTTAACCACGGATCGTGACTACAAACTCCATAGCCGTGGTCCAGCTACCCTAGGTCTCGGTGATCTTTGACACCATCCAATTGGGTCCTTTGGCAGATGCCAACTAATGAGCAGTGTAACTTACATTTGGTTCATTTTTATTTCTGTCAACATCACAGATGGATGATGGCTTGGAGTTTTCCTTCACTGATAAGAGGCGTTTTGCAAAAATTCGCTTTCTTGACAATGTAACTCTAGTGATTGAATTTCATTTCAATGTTTATGGCTTCAGTATGCTGCAATAATATATTTGAGAATTTTGTCTATATGTTATAATAGCCAGAAGCCATCCCACCTATTTCTGAGCTTGGACGAGATGACTTATTTGAACCACGTCAGCTCGATGATTTTGTACAATCACTAAGTAGAAAGAATGCTCAATAAAAGCCCTTTTGCTTGATCAGGTATGGATCTTAATGCTTCGTTCTCTGATAAAAAATCTTAAGCAGTGTAACAGTTGCATATCTGAATTTATGCATGTTTAGTAACGAAAGGCAAAATTTTCCCTTATATGTATGGGAATGAGAAATAACTTTAAAATATGGCTTATCATTGTCACTTGTTGCCCAGATTTGATAAGTTTTGCAAACCTGAAAGTCACTAATGGTATGTTTGATTAGTTAATGAAGATATAACAGTTTTATACCCAAATGTAGTCTAAATGCCACAGTAGAGGTACAATACCACACTTTTGATTCTGCAAGCTCCTAAGACTTGTTTTCTGAATTATGTTCAGAGCTTTATATCAGAAATTGGCAACTGGATTGCGGATGAAGTGCTTTATCAGGTCAGTTTCCCTAGGGAGTGTCACTGTACAAACATATTACAAAATTGTGTTTATTTGCTGGCCAACAACATATCACTGCCCAAACACACAAAATTTTGAACATCTACTACTGGGCACTTGTTTACTGTCCGGTAGTGTCCTTGTATCTAGTATTGCAAAAATAATTTAGTGTCGCTGCCAAAAATCCCGTGACCGGAGAGGGACGACGGCTCGGTCACGCGAAGGCCTGGGAGGTCGCTTATCTCCAGTGCAGGTCCTTAAGTCTCGAGCTTCATGAGCGTGCTAGTCAATTTGACCCTGCAATTGATAAGGAAGTGAGACGAGCGAATCCAATACAGGCGCTCGCTATCAGCTGGCTACCGATAGGATCGGGATGCTCTTCGATCGGCTGGGGAGCCGATGTGGACAGGTGTCGACGAGGGGCCGACTGTAGAGCCGATGGAGGAACCAGGGTGTGCTCAGAGGATGGCGAGACGCATAGGATCCCTTCGGATAGCCAAACAGTGATTTATTGGCTGGAAAAACCAATGAATGCGCATGCGGCCTATGCAAGGAATAGCACAAGAAAGCACGGGCTGCAAAGCCGATGCCGCTCCGGGTATGACAGCAAGAGACCCGTCGCCCGCCGTAACAGCGCCATTAACACCGAACCTCGAAGATCGGACCTAACCGAGACAGTACGAGGCCGGGGCCAACGGCGATGATACGGAGGACGCCGGATTGGCTATGCTGTAGCAAGGATAGGAGCGAACCCATCGGCTAGCTGAGCCGATGAGGGGATGCCTCTCTGAAGGCGGGTGCGTATCGGCTGGGGGACCGATACGTTCGTCGTTACGCGTCGAGGGACGTCTCTAAAGGCTGATGCATATTGGCCGCGGGGCCGATGCCCTGTGAAGCTCAGAGTATGGATAACTCATCAGCTACTCACTCCGATGAGACGCCGTGTAGAAGACTATAGGCCTGAAGCTCAATCTACCGTCGGCAGCCCCGTAGGTCGGACCTAACCAATGCAGCACGAGATTGACGACAGCAGAGAGAGCTTAACAGGCCGATAGGTCCTGCATGGACGTGATGTGGTACACCTGATCTGACTAAGAGTTCGAACCTAAACGATGCAGCCTTAGACAGTACAAAGCATACTAGAATAGTGGCGGGACTTACCCCTTCGCCGAAGATCGGACTTAACCAATGCAGCCCCGCGTCGAGAGCCAGAACCTGCCGGTAAACACCTAGATGAACTAGGGTGGCGATGCGCCGAATTTGTATATGATCGAGAGATATCTTACACGTTTCCAGGGGGTCTATATTTATACTCTGGATTTACAGACATAGTCCGACGCGTCTACGACCATCGGACATTATTTCCTAGTAAGAACAAAGGAAAATATTCCTAAAGAAGTTAACTAACCAGCTAAACCTCACTAATTAAGGTTATAATTTACAAAAACAAGCATCCTACCGTAGAGTCCACGGCTCTTCCGTAAACCTGGTTTCATCTGAATAATCTTCTAATTTATAACCGAGTCTTCCTTTGCTGCAACGTGATCGGCTTCTCCACTGTAGCTATCGGACCTTCTTTTAGTCAATTCGATTATTTTCCTTCCTTCCCTCATGCTTCTCGGACCTGATTCCGATTGGACAATCCCCTGTCTTCAAGCCGATCCAATCTTCTACTAATCTGATCGGCTTTTCTACAGTTCTCCATCGGCTTTGTCTCAGTATCTCCATCGGCCGATGACTGCATTAAACTCTACATCGGACCTCTCAGCCGATCGGCTTTAGCACCATCGGATCGTCCAGATTTTAGCGTTAACAGCTGCGTAGGTTGTCATCTGAAGATGTATTCTAGGAGACTATGGCAGCAGGTCCGATTGGCCCAGGACAGAAGCAGGTTGGCTGTGCCGGAAATGGTGCAGTACTTGTGCATGAATTGCATTTTAGTATTTCAACTTGTTTGCTAATGATTAGTTAATAGATTGATTAGTTATCTGGTTGGCTAGATATTCTTCTTTGGGCTTTCCTCGTCATATAAGACAGGCAGTTTTTTTTTACAAGAATACTGCAGAGGAAGCCACCACAGTTAAGGGCAGCTTTATTTGAGTTTAACCGTAGAAATCTATTTTCCCATCTATCGTTCTCTCTTCTCCAGCCCATGCCCCAACAATGACATATTCTCTTCTCCAGCAACATGGCACCATGCCATCAAGGTCTGGGATCTAGACCATCTGTTTCCCACACATGCCCAATCCTATCGTCACCAACAGTCATGACATAGGTCATTGGTGAGATTAGGTGTAGAACCTAACAAGTGGGATTTAGCTTTGATTTAAATGATTTGGAGTTAAATCCCTCCAGTAAAAGGTTCTACTTCTATGGGAATATCCTGTGTTTCCATTTAACCAGCAAAGATGGGTCCTTGTTTCAGACATAACCTTCTTTGGGCATCTAATTTGTTTAATACCTAGGCTAGTTTTTGATGCCATTCTTTTCATGAAACATAAACATGTCTCACCCTTTGCATGCTTGATGTGTAGGCAAGGATTCATCCAATGCAAACAGCATCGAAGATTTCTAAGGAGAAATGTAAGGCACTCCATCAGTGCATTAAAGAGGTTAATCTGATGTGTCAGATGGTTGCTATTTAGGAACAGATAACATGTGGAAATCCATGACATGGATTTGTGCATTTTGTATTTGTTTATCAATTCAACCATATATAAAAAAATGATGATTTAATTTCATATATGAATTAGATATACTCCCTCTGTTCCAAGATATAAGCATTTCTAAGATTCAAAATTTGTAACACAATATAAGCATTTTTAGGGCATTGATTTCAATGCATGGAAATCCATACATTTTCAGCTAATCAGATGCTTAGGAGAGAATCTAAGCAATTTAAAATTTGACCGCTGAGGTGACTTAAATAGAATATTTTCACTTAATCTTAGTATTTACTAAACAACCTAGAAATGCTTATAGTATTTTGAAACAGAGGGACTAGATATTTGAGTAATACAGGATATGCACAGTTATTTTTGTGTCCAGCCTCAACTTATGAAAAACACCTCTTATGCAATGTATCCTGTTAGCATACACATTGAAAATATAACTGAATATTATAAATGTTTGGACATATTGGCATATTGGGCCTGATAGGAATCTGGTTTACCTGTCCAGAAAAGGTCACTACTGGCCCAATAATATTGGGACCATTTTCCTCCTCCTGTCATCTAGGTCTATAATAATCTTGCTTTGTCTGTCTATGGATCTAGGTGATTGAAAAGTCCTTAGAAGTTGGTGCTGATAGTAGTCAGTATGCAGAAAACTGGATATTTCACTCCAGGGAGAAGAAACCCGGCAAGGCCTCTGTGGAGGGTCTGACCTTTTCTCTGGTAAAACATGATGTGTAAGGACTGAATATGTTGTTGCAGGGAAGAAAATTGACTTCATTACAGTTGGTGGTAGGGTAAGTCTTTTACCCATTCGGATGAGCTCGCTCTAAGTACTGAACTGCTGATCCCATTCTCACTTGTTTGCTCAGACTTCAGCGTATGTGCCAGAGTTGCAGAAACTGGATGGGATTGATGCGATAGTAAGCAGAACAAAAATAAGCAAAGAAAGGGGAAAATCAAATAAAGCTGCTCGTGAAGTGAACAACGATGAGAAGGAAGAGGCTAAACCTGCCCAGAGGGGAAGGAAGCAATCGGTGAAAGCATCCGAGGAGGTCCGAGAGGATGAGGCAGATGCAACAGCATCAGAGAGGAAGGAAGCAACCAGCAAAGACACAAAAGGGCTCTTCGAAGAAGGCTCATCGTTCTTCCGAGGGTAGCAGCGACGACGACAGTGATGAAGAGGCAGTTGATAGGGTGGGTGCAGAACGAGTGAAGGATACAAAACAAGCACTGATGGAGATGAACAGCTCATCACACAAGGGCGAAAGTGCTATCCCAACAAACAGGGCACAGAGGATGAAACGGCAACAGTAGACTCTTCAGGTGGTCAAATGTCTGAAGTAGGGTTGGATTGCAGTTAAGTTGGACGTCAGACAGAACTAGGAAGTTATCTTCTCACCAGCTCGTGATTACTAGGTCCTAGGGAATTACTACTGTGTAGTGCACTGCATAATATGGCAGTTAACTTCTACCCGTGAAGCCTAATCCTGTGCTTGATGTAATTTAGATCAGGGCATTTATGACACAATATTGACGTTTCTAATTTAGCTGGATTCTGACGATCATTTTGCAATGTACACACGTTATAAAGATGATGACTGCCCAAAACATACTAGAAGTGAACGGAAGGTTTCCCTCTGTGAGATCACGATGTATTCCCTCTGTGATACCGTGAATACGTAAGTACGCACGTTATATCTATATCTATCTATTTATTTACACCTATATTAATTAGATATTTTTAAGAGCTTTTATATTAACTAAAAAGATCTAACCGTTAATTACGTGTATCATAAAATCATAACCGTAGATCATATTGACGTGTTTAAAAAAATAATCACGTCAGGTGAATTAGTTGGAATCAAATACGGTACGGTTTGGCTGTACAAATTGGAAACCTCCAAAAACTCAACAAACCTCTTTCCTATCCAATCTGTGCTTTTCTTATCCAATCACGTCGCGCAATTTAATAGGAAGATGAATAACTGGAATCATATACGGTCTATATACATGAATAAAAAATCTTATTTTAAAAACTAATGACCCTGCGCGTATAGGTATTGCCTACATATCAAGGCCACGATCCCGTAAAATTTGCTTAATGAATATCGGCACGTGCGGTGGCTATGTAGATTAATCAGCCATGATATGGCAAACTAAATTAATCTCACCGCGTTGGCAGCTACCGTAAATTCAACAATCTAGGCTTGCGGCGAGAAGCATGGCCAGTTGCAGGCGCATTGAACTATGTAGATGCCGGCAGTCGATATCTGCAGAAGAGCTAATTCTGTGTTGCATGGACTTCTCAAAATATTGAACGCATGTAATGCTTTTGTTATAATGAATATGCCGTTTTCTAGAATTATATGGCTGTTAAGCTCCAAAGCAATATGGTGCTGCCATAATGGTGACTCAACAATTTTCCAGTATTTTTACTCACAAGTTTGATCTGTTGTAGTGGGGACATCGAAGATCAAACTCTGTTGATTTTCTAATTGCCAGATTAAGTCGTTAGTTTTGTTACATCATGAGTATGCGTGGAGCATAAATGTTTAAATTTTCAACTTTCACTGTACCGAGCTTGACATTGTCTAAATTTTCATTTTGGTGCTATTAAATTAAGAAAATACACCGTTATGGAAAAAACGGATTATTATATAATTTTATTTTTACCAAAATTTTATTAAAGTATTGTTTTAATACGATTTTTATCTAGCTTTTAAAATTTTTATTTAAATTTTGTAAATATTTGTTATTTGTAAATTTATTTTACATCAAAGTCAGAAAAATCATTGTTCAATTAATCTATGAAAGAAGATATTTTGTTTAAATATAGAATGACGGGAGTGGTAAAAGTACTAGTAATATGTTTTATCCTAGGTATTAAAAATGTGGTAGTAATTTTATATTATTAATTTTGATTTATGAGTAAAATAAGAGTTGGTATTAAGTACAACTTGGTAATTGTTAAAGACAAGCTTCAGAATTATTAATAATTGTGAACTTTGGTTTTTATTAAACCATAACAAATCGATAATTTTATATTATTAATTTTGATTTATGAGTAAAATAAGAGTTGGTATTAAGTACAACTTGGTAATTGTTAAAGACAAGCTTCAGAATTATTAATAATTGTGAACTTTGGTTTTTATTAAACCATAATAAATCGTTAATTTAGACTCTGAATAAAGTAAAAATGTATTTAGTGATGACTTCTGGAATTATTACTTTACTCAATAAAAAAATTAAAGTAAGAATTCATTTTCAATTACATGAAATATTCTTCTAATCTAAACTAATGTAATTTGAAATTAACTAATGTATTTGACATATCACTAAATTTGAATATTAATATAACATCAATAACAATAATCCATGCAACATGTGGGTTGACGACCAGTAACTATAATTCATTCGCACTCTCGTCATAAAACAGGTTTTCGACCTGTTTTAAGTCAAAATTTAAAAACATTGAATATATAAAAATCATGTTAGATTTGCATTAAAATATACTTTTATAATATAATGATTATTGGAGGCGTTGATGAATGAGGTTCAAGTAGTGGCATACCTTGTTTGAAATTTTGCAGTCTGACAAAATATATTGTAACTCTATCCATGGCATCAATAATAGCGCCATCTTTGTACCTCATGTGCACCATAGATAAACCATTTCTCTGTTCACCATCATCTTCAACAAATAAACACCAATATCAAGATAATGCCCAGCCTGAGTATGATCAATTATTTCAGCTTTAGAGTTTTCTAATAAACTCTCCAAAACATGGCCTTATTTAGTCATCAACGTCTTCTTTTGATCTCTGATATAATATCTTCTCCTGCAAGTATAGCACTCTACACTTCGATATTTAGAACTAGATGTAACTATGGATTCAAAATTTAGATTGGTAGCTGGTTTAGATGGAGCGGCCAGTTTAACGACCTTCAATTGTTGCCCTGCCCTTTGATTTATGTGCACCGAACTTTGTCTCTTTGTACGATCCTTCACATCCTTATTAATAATGCTTTAAGAAATTTAACCACAGTAGCTTCTTCATCCTCTCTCGTTAATAATTCTATCTCGTTGTAATAAGCATTAACACTAAGCTACAGTTCTTTTTAGCTTATTAGATGAGCTAATCTCTTATTTTTCATAATCACGCTTCCTAAGCTACTAAAACAAAATATTTATTTTCCAAAGATTTTCTATACTAAATGGGTGTATTTTTTAAAATAAATTATATACAAGTTTCTTTTAAAAAAAATTTAAAAAATCAAAATTTTAGATTTATAATATTTAATTAATCATACATTAATAAGCTATCGTGTTTTCCGAGTGGCTGATCAACTCATCTGAGCAGCCATATCTAACTGTGCCTAATATCACTTTGTTCAGAATACACACATATGTATATAGTGATATAATATAATGTTTAGAACAAAATGACAAGTCATAACCTCTTTTTATATATTTCCATGTATTCGGATGATTTGCAACACATGTGAATTCGATAGATGCAGCACGTACCTTCTTTAATAGTTTTGGCTATTAAAGATCTAATCACAACGTATCTCCCACTCCAAATAATCCTCCAGAGCACCTGATCCTAAAAATGAAGGCATGAAAATTTTATCCTACAAAGTCCTTCATCCAACAGAACATGAGCAGCAGGACCAACCAAGTTGTCACGGTGTATATCATCAGAAAGCATTTCCCCATATAATTAAGACAATGGTGAGGAGTGTCGAGGACATCAATGATAAACACCTTCATTAGAGTGCAACGCTGGACTCTTATCCTCGGCATCATACTCACGATGAGAGACGTCGACCCTATCCAGCATGTGCCTCATGACGTGGCAGTAGACGATCAACAATCATAGCAATACTCCTCTCAAGCTTTATGGAATTAGGATCCATGTGTTTTGCAGATAACGATATGCACCTTCCAATCCATCCTTTTTATTGGACAAATTAGGATAGAAAACATGCATACTAATCTCTTCCTCATCATAACCATGATGAGAACCATAGTACTTTTAAACTGATTTAGACATTATGCAAATTCAATAGTACTATGATCCTCTAATACCACTTGATGAGCACCTAGCTTTGAGTACCCTAATTTTTCCTCTTTGTCATGATACCAAATGGCATATAGCAATTCACACGATTAAATAGCAGTAAACAAATATATAGACCTGTCTACACCAATCTTAAATTAGTTCTTCTATCTTTACCATAATAGTTCACGAACAAAAGAGGAGGAACATATGGCTCCGAGGAGTACAACCAGCTTGCTAGGGCCTGATTATGATCTTCTTTCACAACCAATGGTAGCGGTGTTACTTCAATACATAGCAGATGGGGTAGCAGCCTTCGAAGACTAGAACTCTGTTGATGAAAAATCACACCAACATTCATGACTAAAACTCAAAAGAAAGGCAAACTCCTGATAGAGGGGACTAGGTTAGGATATATATATATATATATAACTGAACTCTCATAGTTAACATGCATGCTAGAACTCTATTGACGAAAAATCATACCAATGCACTAACAACGCAATGACACCCAAAGACGTGCTCCTACAAGGGGTAGATGCCAACGAATGCTCACTCTGTAGAAACCCGTTAGAGAAAACACATGCCAGTTTGTCCTAGACTTGGCATGTTAACTAAGATGTCCTCAAATGTCATAGAGCCGAGATACAACAAAACTTAGAGGTTGAAAATTGTGTAGGATATCACTAGCATTGTCTACATACAAGTGACACTACATCTTTTCTCGAGTTATCACATGACCAATGCATGAGTGCCCATTTTGCTCTCCCCATGTAGGATTTTGTTGAGAATCTTCCATATCAACACTAACCCTTCCTCCATAATTATAAATAAACCTTCCTCCACTTCCTACACACCTAGGCATCGTTGCACCAGTAGTGTTGTGTGCACCTGACGGTTGATGAGTTCTGCTAGAGAGCCCCTCCCCTCTCCTATACGCAATATACCTTCATTATTCCATTTGTCTCAATTGTCACTATTTCTTAATTCTATTGATGTTCATTGAGATACCCAACATCACTATTCCTTTATTTTCCTACCGGTTTCAGCTAATGGATCCACCACCTATCTTCTATACTCGACCTTGTCCCCACCCCTATGTTATTGACACCATCCATTTTGGGCCTACCAAACTCATCACTTAGATAGTGTCATATACCTTGTCCCTGCCACTCTATTGTTGACACCATCCATTGTAGGCCTTCATGGCTTAGATAGTAGCACCACCATTATCTATCAACACCTTTCTTAAACCTCGTTCTAAACCCTAAACACCCTGACTATAATATTAAGGGACATAGGGATAGTCTGATACCAAGGTGACCGTAGAGTTACACATAGACAAAGTAAACATAGAGATTATACTAGTTCAGACCATCAAGTTGATTAATAACCCTATTCTAGTTTATATGTATTCACGGCGTGTAGATCACACCAAGTATAAATCTAGGGATGTCTAAACTAGCTTACCAATTAAACTCGATGAGATGGCAAAAGCTATAGTCAACAACAGTAGTTGGCTGCTATGGATGTAACCCTCCTGGCTGTGGACTTGATGTGGTTTGAACTCTCTAGCTTATCATTCGATGCCTCCCCCTCCTAAAAGGCCATTTTATTTATACAGGGATTGGCCTCTTCTCTATATAGAACTCGGGACAACCTATCTTAACATGGGCAGGGTAGTCCCTACTGTACCCGGATCAGACTACAGAATACTTACCTTATCTAGAAAGGACAGACTTCTATCCCAACTGTGCTAGTGTCCATATTTGGCTGCTTCTTTCCATATCTCCTTAAGTATGAGGTATTTATGGCCATTGTATAGGCATGTCCATAGGGTATGCTATATTTACTACTCTAACAATAGCCTCTGAATTCTATTCAAATGCATAGTTGACCACTCTTTTGAGATTCTTTGTAGTTGAGACATAAATGTGCTTGCCCACAAGGCACAATATGTTACTCCTAACTACTTTGTCTTTTATTTCCTAAGAAGTCAGTTGCCAATATTTGGGTAGAGTTTAGAATTGCTACCGTTATCCACAACGTGCTATCCATGCAAGAAATATCGCACCATTTTCCCCATAAAACGAACCATCACTATGGGCTTTAAAAATCCAACCATTGAGATTCTCAAGACTTCCACACCTATTTGCAACCCTTGCTTTCCTCGTTCTTTGTTTTCTTCCCTAGCTCTCAGGAACCCTAACTTCCATAGTCCCATTCTCCTTTCCCACCATCAACCAACATGGATTTTGAGCCATTCGTCACTGGTGAGGCCTAGATGAACAAGATGTTGGTGGAGAGACCAATTCCCAATACCAGCAACCAAGGCCACCATCCTGGAGGTACGAAACCACATCCTATTCTGGCAAAAAGTCAGTCTTTTCTTTGTTTGTCTATGATGGATTTCTTCCCCCTACTTCCAAATTCCTCATCTTCATTTTTAATCTTTGTGGGATCTGCATTTTTTTACCTTAATCCCAACTCCATTGCTTTCTTCAGCATCTCCACACACTTGTGTGAGGCATATCTCAGGGTTCGCCTCTTTCTTGACCACTTCCACCACTATTATGAACTCAAGTTTATGGATCAGACATAAAAGAGTGGTATTTGTAGAATTCGTCTATGCAATGGCATGCGAGACAAGTACATTGTCGTCAACACCCATTCTTCTTAAAAATTCTAGAGAAGGAATTAGTTCTACTTTGACATGGAAAACTCCTTCGACCTCCTCCAAGTGCAAACTACTTCCCTACTCACAGTGATACATGGGCCTCTGCTCCCACCATGACTATGTCCCTCCACATCTTCATTAGAAAGATTTAGAATTTGACGGATAGAGGTCTGATAGCACATGAAGTCGTTCACGACTTGTGAGTTGTCAAATTGCTTCTTTGCAAGAGCATGAACACCCCCGCCTATCAATATTCTGGTAAAGACAACATTGCTCAGTTCTCAGCACGAAGTAAGTAGTACACCTTACCTTGTCAGATTTTCTACAACACTTAAATTGCCATGACCATCTTTAAACAAATCTAGCAACTGTCTTATGCAAACCTATCTAAGAAGGTGATTCATGGCCATGTGGTGAAGGTAGTGGACAACTCGACTAGCACTACTGACAACATCCCAGCACCCCTCCACATTTTGGCAAACAACGAAAGAGATCAGATAGTAAATGTAAGTACTCATGCTCTTATCTTTACTTGTACTTTGTATTGTGAAATTGTAATGCCGAGTTCATAGGAACTACCCCTAATGACTTCGTTGGTCTCCTTCATGACTAGTAGATGCCAAAAGAGGAAGCCAAGAAGGTAGCCAAGTAGGCCCTAGCCCTAGAGTTTGTAGATCAGAGCTCCGTGATGGGTGCCAATGGTACTACTACCACTGGGAAAAGAAAATGGGTCCAACTCTAGGCCCTACTAGGAGTGTCCTAAAAAAACTCACTCACTCTTCCTTAGTAAACTTTGTACTTCATTTACTCTTATCCCCTCTGCTTGGAATGTCATAGATGTCTGAAAACCAAACCGACCACCATATGTTATTTTTGTAGGGTACTATTGTCCCCAAGCTTTCTAGCGAGATTAAGCTAAAACCTCTCAGCTTCGTCCCTAGGGGAAAAGCTAGGTAACAACTTCATAATATAGAGCGTACTAGTCACATAAATGATAAGTGTTCGCTAACTTGTCTTTATTTGTGTAGGACCTCTGCTACCTCATCTGACCAAAGCACAAGCAAGAAGAACAAGGTCACCTCTTAGCTAGCTACCCCATACCCCTCTTTCCTTCCTCATACTCCTCCTCTAGCCTCCCAAACCGCACTGGTCTCCACTGGCGGGGTAGAGTTCGACCAGCCAACACTAGTGAACACTTATCAAGAAATTCTTCAACAAGCCAACGTCACCAACTCTAGGATCAACCAACTTATGGTCAAGCTCGCTACTACCAAGGAGAAGGAAACTTCCTTATAGGGCAAGCTAGCCACCTGCCAGAGCAACAACAAGAGCCTTAGACTCCTAGTAAGAGAGAATGAGAACATGCACCAAGAGGGTAAGAAGGCCATGGTGGAAGAGTGGAGAAAGAGGGAAGACCACCACCATGGGTTGAAGAAGAACTTTGAAACCTTTTAACAAGGTGGCAAAGGGCCTTAGCCGAGGATTCTCGGATGAGGTGTTGGTGCTAGCTGACATCGGTGCTAGTGGGAAAGATGGAAAAGTCTTCTCCGACATCATTGACAAGGCCTACGCTAACGCTCGATGAGCTCTTCACACTAGGGATGCCCATGCCTTGGCATGCGTCCTCTTCAACCATTCAAAATTGAATGTGGAGGGGAAAGTTTACCAAGGCGTTCCTAAAGAGGAGCATGAGAAGTTGGTGGAGTGGCGGGAGTGGCTAGATGGAGCCAGCCAAGCAATTGCAAGGTTCTTTAGCTATGTAGAGTAATATTTCTGTTTCCAATTTTTTTGTTCTCCAACTAGTTGTTGGACATGGACCATTACTTAAAAAATAGTATGTAATATATTTGCTTAGTCTTTTGCTATTTCTTGTGATATAGTAACTATGAAGCAAACATTAAGGACAGCTAGCAACATGGTCGGTCTGCTTCGCCCATCGCGATGTCAGACACCCCTATTCATGACCTCTGATATGGCAACCCTAACCATAACAAGATTGCATCGCTTGAGGCTCAAAGTAAATTTCTTTAAAAACCAATACCACAGTAAGACTATAACTCCCTTTTAAGTTCTTAGACTCCTTCCAAGCACATCTTAGGATTGGTTTTTGAACTTTGTAGTTTTCTAAGAAACTTACGATCTAACAAGGTGAAAGGTGCAGTCCTTAGAGGATTGGAACATAGTACATGAGCTGAGGGTGGAAGTTGACAAGATAGCCCTAGAACAAAATTTGGGTACCCTCAAGGATAGGGACATCTAGTTCTGACTATGCCTTAAAGGCGCATGTAGATTACTTGGCCATGCTTGTTAGGAACTGCACATCAACCAACCAGCTCTGTAGAGACACTCGAAGATTATCTGGACTAGATCACCAATTCCTACACACGTCTTCATTGCCTACCCGATGACATCAATAGGCATCTCAAAAAAGAGAATAAGAGAACTGGTCAATTTGTCATTGCCCACGTCTTGGCTTGTTCGCAAGATAGGTTCCCCACACTAGACCTGAGCATACTACAAGGGGGTTTTGCTAGGTTTGTCGATCGCTTGGCGAGATTAAAGCGATGGCATCTTTCTTGGTTATTTTAGCCAAGCATGTCTTCTATACAGTAGGTTGGCCTTATCCTTCCTAGTAATCGCCATAAGAAGCTAGATGTACCTGTAAAAACTTGTAATAGATATAAGAACTATTTTGTATATAAGAAACAAGTATTTGCTTATTGTATGATATGCCAACACCTTTTTACTTAATTCAATGTACTTTGTGTTAGAACAAAATAGTTTCGACTATAGTAACTTATGTATATCCCTAGTCCCTAGCTAGTTTATAAGGAAAATATGCTCAAAAAGGCAGCCCGATTCCATCATTATCATAGGTAAAGTGAAAATGTCCCAAGCTCCCAAATCGTAAGGATAGACCTAGCCTTCCTTATGGTTGTAGGTATTTCTTTATAAGAATTAGGTTATACCTTGACTACAATATTCAAGGATATATAGAGATCATCTGATACCAAGATTCTCGTAGAGCTATACATAGAAGAAGCAAACACTCAAATTTATCATGGTTCAGACACTTAAGATGATTAATAACTCTACTCCAATTGATATGTAATCATAGTAAACTCGACAAGATGGCAAATGTAGTGGATGATAGTGTTAACGCCAAAATCTGGACGATCCGATAGTGGTGAAGCCGATCAGCTGAGAGATCCGATGGTGGTGAAGCCGATCGGCTGAGAGATCCGATGGTGCTGAAGCCAATCGGCTGAGAGGTCCGATGGAGGGTTTAATGCAGTCAACGGCCAATGAAGATACTGAGATAAAGCCGATGGAGAACTGTAGAAAAGCCGATCAGATTAGTAGAAGATTGTATCGGTTTGAAGACAGGGGATTGTCCAATCGGGATCAGGTCTAAGAAGCCCGAGGGAAGGAAGGAAAAGGATCGGCTTGACTAAAAGAAGGTCCGATAGCTACAGTGGAGAAGCTAATTAGGTTGCATCAAAGGAAGACTCGGTTACAAATTGGAAGATTGCGGAAGAGCCGTGGACTCCACGGCAGGATGTTTGTTTTTGTAAATTGTAACCTTACTTAATTAGGAAGGTTTAGCTGGTTAGTTAACTTCTTTAAGAATATTTTTCTTTGTTCTTACTAGGAAATAATGTCCGATGGTCGTAGGCGCGTCGGACTCTATCTATAAAACCAGGGTATAAATATAGACCCCCTGAAAACATGTAAGATATCTCTCGATCATATACAAATTCGGCGCATCGCCACCCTATTTCATCTAGGTGTTTACCGGTGGGTTCTGGCTCTCGATGCGGGGTTGCATCGGTTAGGTCCGATCTCCAGCAAAGGGGTAAGTCTCGCCACTATCCTGGTATGCTTTGTACAATCTAAGGTTGCGTCGTTTAGGTTCGAACTCTTAGTCAGATCAGGTATACTGCATCATGTTCATGCTGGACATATCGGCCTATTAAGCTCCCTCTGCCGTCGTCAATCTCGTGCTGCATCGGTTAGGTGATCCCATCTGCTGAAGAACTCAGAAAAAAGAAGTATTGCAAGTGGCACAATTCAATATCTCATCATACCAATGAGTGCAAGGTCTTCCGGCAACAGTTACAATCAGCTGTCGAATAGGGGAGAAACAAGTTCGAGGACAAAAGGCCGATGAAGGTTGACGGGCATCCTTTCCCGGTGAATATGGTGATTACAGGAACCTCAAGAGATCGGTCCGATGAAAAAAGACGCTGGAAGAGGTCGAAGGTTACTTCATCGGACTTAATCAAAAAATATTCTAGACTATAGGACGAAGAAAGACGAGACACAACACAACAAGAAATGTATAATCCACACTGGAGTTGTCCCTTTTTTCAGTACTGTTGGGATCAAAACATGAGGTTGTTGTCAATCGAGGATTGTCCTAAATGCAACAAACCAGGATTTCGGTGCTGTGACCAGAGCCAAACGTTGTATGATCGGCCTTCCATCACTAGGGCATCGACACATAGCCGATTAGGGCCGATCAACGAATAACATGGTCAAAGGACAATTAAGGACAAGAGTTAAACAAAGGATCATACTCCATGAAGGATCAGTGGTGTCCGTCCGGGATTTTTACGAAGAATTAGAAAAGGAGGGTACAAAGGCTGCGAAATAGAGAACAGCATAAAAGACAATGGCAGGACCATGAAGAAACCGATCAGAACCAGAAAATTAAGAAAGTATGGAAAGTAAAGCAAAAAGAGGAAGAGGCTGGTACATCAGCTTAGGCTAACATGGTATTCTTCTTAACAATGGAATATAAAGCATATGTATCTGATGAAGAAAGTCAAGAAGAAGATTTTGCCCAATTAATATTGGAACCGAATCAAGCCATATTTGACAAACTAGAAGAATCCAAGCATCGGCACCTAAAGCCATTGTATATCAACGAATATGTCGATGATAAGCCGATAGCAAAGATGCTAGTTGACGGAGGCGTAGCCGTCAATTTGATGCCATATTCTACATACCACAAATTGGGTAAGACGGCTAGAGACTTAGTTAAGACAAATATGGTGTTGAAAGACTTCGGAGGCAATCCATCAAAAACCAAAGGAGTACTGAATGTGGAGCTAACAGTTGGAAGTAAGACATTGCCTACCATATTTTTTGTCATCGATAGTAAGGGGTCGTATAGCCTACTCCTTGGCAGGGACTGGATTCACGCCAATTGTTGTATTCCTTCAACAATGCATCAAAGCCTCATACAGTGGCAAGGAGAAAGAGTTGAAGTGATCACGGCCAATCAGTCGACTAGCGTGGCAACAACCAATGTGCCATTCTAGAAAGCTGATGGATTCAACTGCTTGTCCGAACAAACATGGGTGGGAAATTTCCTAGAGGTGATTGATAAAGGAATAAAGCCGATTCAGCAAGTCGGCTCAGATCCATCGTTTCCATGGGAACTATAGAAGACTCCGAAGGAAAGTTAGGGCAAGGTTTTACGTCGGCCGATGAGTTGGAACAAATAGATATAGGATCAGGAGACAAGCCGAGGCCGACGTACATTAGTAAAAATCTATGTGTTGAGTTCTGAGAAAAGCTGATGAAATTATTAAAGAAATTCTGGGAATGTTTTACTTGGGATTACCATGAGATGTCGGGATTAAGCCGATCAATTATGGAACATCGGCTTCCTATCAGACCGGGATATCGGCCATTTAGGTAGCCACAGAGGAGATTCAAAGCAGAGTGGCATGATGAAATCAAGGCGGAGATCACAAAGTTATATGATGCAAATTTCATCAGACCATGCTGATATGCTGAATGAGTGTCCAATATTGTCCCAGTGAAGAAGAAAAATGGAAAGTTAAGAATATGCATCGACTTCCAGGATTTGAACAGGGTAACCCCTAAAGACCAGTACCCGATGCCAATGGCAGATTTATTAATTGACGCTACATCGGGTCACAAAATTATTAGCTTCATGGATGAAAATATAGGCTACAATCAAATTTTTATGGCCAAAGAAGATATCCACAAGACTGCATTTAGGTGTCCTAGGGCTATTGGTTTATACAAGTGGGAGTCATGACTTTCGGCTACCTATCAAAGAGCCATGAACTACATGTTCCATGATCTTATCAGACAGCTGGTGGAGATATATATTGATGACGTGGTGATAAAATCCAAAGGTATTGAAGAACATATAGCCGATCTACGAAAAGTGCTTGAGAGGACGAAGAAATACGGACTCAAAATGAATCCTCACAAGTGTGCTTTTGGCGTATCGGCTGGACAATTTTTGGGTTTCATGGTGCATGAAGAGGAATTGAAGTCAGTCAACGAAGCATTAGGGTCATCCAGACCACCGAGCCACCCAGCAACAAACTACAGCTGCAATCCTTGATCGGCAAACTCAATTTTATAAGGAGATTTATCTCAAACTTATTAGGAAGAATTGAGTCATTCACTCCTTTATTAAGGTTACGAGCCAATCAAGAGTTTGTGTGGGGTGATGACCAGCAAAAAGCCTTTGATCATATCAAGGAATACTTGAATTCTCCACCAGTGTTGATTCCGCCGCAAAAGGGAATACCGTTCAAATTATATTTGTTAGCCGATGAGAAGTCAATCGGATCGGTGCTTGTACAAGAGTTTGAGTCAAAAGAACGAATAGTATTTTACTTGAGCCGCTGACTTCTGGATGCTAAGACTAGGTATCCTACTGTGCAGAAGTTATGCCTATGTTTGTATTTCTTATGTACAAAGTTAAGGCATTATCTTCTATCGGCTGAGTGTACAGTGCTTTGCAAAGCCGATGTGATCAAATACATGCTATCGGCTCTAGTCTTGAGGGGGCAGGTTGGTAAATGGATATTCGCTCTGATGGAGTTCGATCTGAGGTATGAATTGGCTAAGGCAGTCAAGGGACAAGCGGTAGCCGATTTTATTATATAGCATAGAGGAGTCCAAGAGAATTATGTGGAGCCGATCTTATGGACGTTATTCTTTGATGGATCGGTTTGTAAGCATGGATCTGGTATCGGTTTGGTGATTATTTCATCTCGGGGGGCAAGTTTTGAGTTTGACTTCACAATCAAACCGTATAGTACAAATAATCAAGCAGAATATGAAGCGGTACTTAAGGGACTTCAGCTGCTGAGAGAAATTAGAGCCGATACGATAGAGGTCATTGGGGATTCTTTGTTGATAATCAAATAATTATCTGAGGAATATGAATGCAAGGATGAAATTCTAAAGTCATACTATGAAAAATGTCAACAGTTGTTAAAAGATTTTAAGATAGTGACATTGGATCATATTCCTAGAGAGCAAAACGCGGAGGCCAATGATCTTGCTCAGACTGCTTCAGGGTATCGGCTGAACAGTAGAGTGAAAATTGACATAGCCGATAATGAGAGCCATATGGAAGCCGATGATTGGAGATGGGAAATTGTTTAGTATTTGCAAAATCCATCAAGATCGGTTTCCAAGAAGCTTCGGTATAAGGCTATTAAGTACATTCTACTTGATGAAGAATTGTATTATCGATCAGTCGATGGGGTGCTCTTAAGATGTTTGAGTGCTGAAGAAGCTACGTTGGTGATGAGCGAGGTGCATGAAGGCATCTGTGAAGCCCATCAATCGGCTCATAACATGAGATGGATGATGAGGAGGGCTGGATACTTTTGGCCGAGTATGTTGGAGGATTGTTTTAAATACTACAAGGGCTGCCAAGATTATCAGAAGTTTAGAAATGTGCAGCGAGCTCCAGCGTCGGTTATGAATCCGATAGTCAAGCCATGGCCGTTTAGAGGTTGAGGAATTGACATGATCGACCAAATTTATCCTTCATCCAGTAAAGGGCATAAGTTCATATTGGCGGCGACAGACTATTTTATAAAGTGGGTAGAAGCTATTCCCTTGAAGAAAGTTACTTCTAAGGACGCGATTGAGTTCATCAAGAAACATATCATACATCGATTTGGAATTCCACAGACAATTACCACCGATCAAGGTTCTATCTTTATGTCAGAGGAGTTTCAAAGGTTTGCTGCCAGTATGGGGATTAAGTTGCTAAATTCGTCACCATATTATGCTCAAGCTAATGGACAGGCGGAAGTTTCTAACAAGAGTTTAATAAAATAGATCAGGCGTAAGATCGACGAACAACCCTAGAGGTGGCATGTCACTTTGAACGATGCATTGTGGGCCTATCGGATCATGTGTCATGGATCTACCTAAGTGCCACCATATCAGTTGGTATATGGTCATGAAGCAGTTCTTTCGTGGAAAGTTAACATCGGCTCCAGGAGGGTCTTTACAGGATCAGTTGACAGTCGATGATTATTACACGTTGATGACTAATGAGCTTGATGATTTGACTTAAAGTAGGTTAGAAGCATTTAAGAAGATTAAGAAAAACAAGGCTAAGGTCGCTAGGCATTATAACAAAAAAATAATGATCAAATCCTTTTCTGAAGGAGATTTCGTTTGGAAGTTAATTTCGCCGATTGGATCTAGGGATAATAAGTTTAGAAAATGGTCACCAAATTGAGAAGGACCTTATCGGATCAATCGGTGTGTGCCTGGCAATGCTTACATATTAGAAAGTCTTGAAGGAGAGAAGTTTACCAAAACATTTAATGGAAAATATTTGAAAAAGTATTATCCTAGCGTGTGGATAGGCACCTAAATCGGCTGAGCATAGTCGATTCAAGACAAGATAAGGTTTCAGGGGTAGTACCAGCTGATGGTACCATCCGAATGATCGGTTGAGGCATAGCGGATGGACAATATACAGAAGCCAATATAGTTTGTATCGGTTACATACAGCCAATATCATGGAGATATCGCCTTTAGAAAATTTATATACATAACTTTTGTTGATCAAGCTGATGGAAGTTTATTGCAAAAGTTAATGTTCAAGATGACATCTAGATTTCTCCGAGGCTAAAGTTTTACAAGAATTTCTTAATGGCCTCAATCGCGCGTAGACGGATTTGTTCTATATCGTTGATGGCGCGGATGTCATCCTCGTCTGATTCGGGGATAGTTTTTAAGTTCTTGTGCTGGCGAACTGCGAGCCACACTTTGTCTACTACCTTGGCCTCTTGATTTTGGATCGATTTTGGTAGGCCGATGAGATGGGACTCGGTGGAGTTGATGTCTTTATGAACCTTATCGAGTTCCACCATCAAATCGGCTTCTCATTTCTTCAAGAGGCCAAGCTTGGTGTTGGCGTATTGGAAGTCAGCTGACATTTCATCAATTTTCTTCTTTTCATCAAGGGCAGTCAGCCGATCATTATGAGCCAGGTGGCTTTGCTCAGTGCGATCGGCTATGCGTTGTCTTGATGCAGTCAGCTGGGTCTTTTGGAATTTCAAGTAAGCAACAGGCGTGAGTGCCTTCCCCATTCTGACCACCATCGAGTGAAGATTTTGGTATTGGATATGCAGGGCTCGAAGGTGGAGATAGTCCCTAAGGACAAGTTCGATGTCATCGAACTAAGTCGGTCGTACTCCAAGCCGTTTTTCACTTCTCCGCGAGCTCAAAGCTTGCCGATGAAGAACAAGCCGATGGGGAGTTGGCCGAAGCCCAACTGACGAGCACTAACTGAAGGATGGTAGAACTCGTATGATGGATGTTGGGATCGGCCCATTGAAAATCTGATCGGCAGAAGACAAGGAGTTATGGAGGATAAAAAGATGGTTTTCGATTCTTCATCGGCTAAGGCATTCATCGGATCAAACCTGGAAGGCATTTTAAAGGACGAGTCATCCTCGTACGCAAACCAGATGGTGACCTCTTTGGTAAAGCCGTAGTAGAAACACTTGAACCATCGGCTGAGTCCGAGGGGGGTCATTTTGCTTCCAGGAAGAGCCGATGAAGCTTCACCCAACGAAATGCATCGGCGTCGGCTGGCCTCGTTTTCTTCTGGATAGTCAGGTTGGGAATGTCATGGAAGAGAAGGAGGGCCTAGCAATGACTTTGGAGGTGTAGACGTTCAGCCAAAGTTGTATAAACCACCAGGGTCCGCCGATATGTCCGACTGGTTGGCCTGTTCACAGCTTGGTCGCAACTTGATGGAGCAGATGATAAGTTGCTCCGAGAAGATAATGCCCTAGGGGAATTTGGTGGTGATCGGCCAGGAGCTCTGCCAGACATTGCATGTTCGTTGTTGGACCAAGAGTCGAACCACCAAAGAAGAATTGTTCTAACCAAAATTCAAGAACGCTACATGTTCACGTCCATCGACTGGACCGGAGGATTTTTTATGCAAGGAAATATACTTAGTCCAACCTCCGATGTTCTTGGTGTTCAGTCGATGTGTAGGTTTGAATTTGAGGCTGAACAGGTTTATGTAGTGGGTGGTGTTGAGACAGGTCAACATAGTAACATCCATCAAGGTGGGGGTCATCGGCCCATGCCCGAACATGAAGGCATTCAAGATGTCTAACCAGAAGTAAGAAGCCGATGCAAGCAGAGGTTCGTTTCTTTCCATATCGGCTAAGGAAAGGTTAATACAATGGTCTATTTCCAAATCCTCTCATAAAAACTTTTTGGAGGCATAAACTCTAAGATACCACTTCCTTCATTCAAGGAGTTTGCTAGGCCAGGATCTGAAGCTGTGAGCCTAATCGGTGATAGCCATGGATGAGTGCTTGAACGGGATCCTTTCTGTTTCGGAGTTGATGAAATCAGTCGGATCCTCGCTACCCATAGGGCCAAGAAAGAAGTGACCGGGGCGGTCGAAGATTGGAATAGCGATCCGGCTCTTAAGGTCCTACAGAAACCAGAACCCAAATACTGATGAGAAATCGGGATGGGAAAGAATCGTGCAAAACATAGGATGAAAGAGCAGATAATGGTTACCTCAGGGATTACATGTGTAGAAGCCGATGAGTTATCCATACTCTGAGCTTCATAGGGCATCGGCCCCTCGGTCGATACGCATCAGCCTTTAGAAGCGTCCCCTCATCGGCTCAGCTAGCCGATGGGTTCGCTCCTATCCTTGCTATGGCATAGCCGATCCGGCGTCCTTCGTATCATCGCCGCTGGTCTCGGCCTCGTACTGTCTCGGTTAGGTCCAATCATCGAGGTTTGGTGTTAATGACGCTGTCATAGCGGGCGACGGGTCTTGTGCTGCCATATCCGGAGCGGCATCGGCTTTGTAGCCCGTGCCTTCTTATGCTAATCCTTGCCTAGGCCGCATGCGCATTCATCGGTTTTTCCAGGCGATGAATCACTGTTCTAAACGGCTATCCGGAGGGATCCCGTGCGTCTCGCCATCCATATCGTCTCTACGGTCGACCCCTCGTCGACACCTATCCATATCGCCTCTCCAGCCGATCGAGGAGCATCTCGATCCTATCGGCAGCCAGCTGATAGCGAGCGCCTGTATCGGATTCGCTCGTCTCACTTCCTTGTTAATTGCAGGGTCAAATTGACTGACACGTTCGCGAACCTCGATGCTTAAGGACCTGTACTGGAGATAAGCAAACCTCCTAAACCTTCACATGACCGAGCCGCCGTCCCTTTCCGGTCACGGAATTTTTGGTGGCGACAGATAGTAGTCAATGGCTATCGATGTAACCCTCCTGGCTATGGACTTGATGTGGCTTAAACTTTCTTTCATATGATTCAATGACATCCTCTTCTAAAAGACTATTGTATTTATTTAAGGTTTTGATTTTTTTTAAATAGAACTCATGATAACTTATCGTGTTACACGGATAGGACTATTCTATCCGTGCCAGTGTCTATATTTAACTTTTTTTTCTATATCTCTATAAGTAAGCAGTATTTCTAGGCATAGGATGTCCTATATATGCTACGCTGACCCAAACTCACCTGAGAAGAAAATAGCCCATGACAAGAATATAGTAATAGCCGAAGCACGAACTCTAGCTGATATCATTTCGAGTTAATAATTTGGACGATTTTTGAGGTTATTTTCATCCAGGTGATATCTATTAGTTCCTCCAAATATAACTGTGCCTTGCTAAGGACGGAACATGGACTGCCGTGTACTATTGCTACTAGCAGCCTGCGTATCGTTTTGTTTTCGTGTTAATTAACGTGCTCATGATCTTAGGATCATACAACGCACCAAAATTTATGGCTCTGTTAAGTTCGACAGTCCTCTCTGGTATCATTTTATTTTACTCGATTTACGATGAAGATGTGGACAACCTTCCCGCCTGTTGACTCGAACCTTACTATACTTGTTCTTATAGGTGTTCCTTTCCAAGAAGAAAAAGTTCATAGGTGCATATTAATCATTTTCTCTTGAACGTGGTGATGCATTATCAAATCCGAACTACTCAGTCACTAAAAACAAGTCTTACACTCTTGCTTATCAATTTACCGTGCTTTATTGGTTGTGCTCTTTTGCTGTGAGCTGGTAGCTGGAATCTTTTTGGCTTTGAGGTTAAATGAAAACTAGTTAATTTGTTTCCAGGAGTACAGGTCTTCACCAAACCTCTTGTAATAGCTTCAGCGTAAGCTGGGCAGCATGCTTGTCTCAGAAACCCATAAACCTTGGTACAGACTGAAAGAATGCTATCCGCGAAATATATCATCCAGAACCACAATTCTCCTAAGTTAGACCAACCTCAAGACTCGATCAAAGTAGCAGACGCTGATTAGAAAACAATTACATGCAGTAACGAGCTCCTGTTACATCATTCCAACGCTACCATCCCACTATTCCAATTCCAAAACTAGATGTTTCTATCTTGTATCCCCCTTGAGGAGGCCTTCAACGGAGCTTCTGTACTTTGTGATCAAATCCCTGTCAGATTGAACGCTGGTCAGTACCAAAAAGGTAAATAAATATACAGAGGTTGGTTCACGAACGCTGGTCTTACTTCCTCTGATCAAGTAATTGCTGCGTTTCATCCAAACTCTTCCTTTGTCCTTCGACTGTCTATTGGTAACAAACAGAAACAATTGCCATGAGTTTGGCTTGCTCAACACTGGTTCTTTCCTCTTAGAAAGAACCCAAATTAAGTGGTCCTGTGCTTCTCAAAAGAATTTAGTTGAGTAGCACATGTCAAGATTTTGACAAAATACATAAATTTCCTCATCTAGTTTCGTACAAAATCATCCAGGTTTATCTGCAAAAATTATTTGAAAATTTTATGCTCAAAATGTGCTCACCTACTGTTTCACCTGGATATCAGTAAACTAAGCAAAAACCAGCCAAGATTATAGGTGTCACATTACTCTAACAACTAAAAAATAGATAAAAATGACAATTGTTTATACTGAAAGCATGTTAATATTTTTTGTAAATCTGATTTTTTGTGAAGACATACTGACTTCAGCTTTATAACACAGAAGTTCATTGATACACTTGATTACCATCCAAAGTTCAAGTTTATACACTTGATTACCGCCCAAAGTTCATGTTTTGTCCATTGATTTACTATTTAGTCAAGTTGTGTAGCACTAACACGTCAAATGTGACCATTTTCCCTTACAAATTGATCCCATCTCCACTGGAACAAGTTCAAATCCTCTAGCCTTTAACTTCTATGCATCCAGCCATCTGTACATCGCATTACTACATCTATCGCCTGGTCTGTTCCTCCTGCACCTTCACATTCAGATCTCCCTGTTCTAGTACCCCTATTTCCCACTTCTTCCCCATCCATCCCCCTCCTGCTCTGCATCACAGGCAGGTGCAGCATAATGTAGAAATCAATACCTTGTTGGCCACTTTGAGCTCTGAGTACCCTACTCTAGCATCTATCATCTCCTCTCCCTTTTCTGTGTCGCAGACAGTGCCCTTTTGGCCACTGACTTCCTCTAGCATCGCTCCCTCTCCTCACCCTCTTCACCATCTCCCTTCAGGGGCAGACCCAGAGGAGATCATGGGTATTCACTTGAATACCCGTATTTTTAGAAAGTTTTTTTCATCATAGCACAAAACTCTTGCTGCTGGGTTTGGTTAGTAGTTGATTCACCCATTCAATAGGTGCTGGGTTCAATCCCCATGGCCACTGTCCCTTCTGCTCCTGGTTGCAGCCATATGGCTTGGTGCACCGTCAGATATGGTGTCCCGTGGGCCACTTGTTCGCGCCGAGGTCCCTCGCACGCCCCGGCGCGAACACGTCAGTCGCCTGGGAGGTCTGCTTAGCTCCAATGCAGACCGATCAACTTTTCTACGTGGCTTGAGGTACGCGCGCCAGGGGCCATAGGGTTCGATCGGCTCCGACGCGTCGGTACGGGTGCGCGCGTGCCAGTCAATTTGACCCTGTAATTGACAAGGAAGTGAGACGAGTAGGTCCGTCGGACGGTGGGCCGATACAAGCGCTCGCTATTAGCTGGCTGCCGATAGAATCAGGAACCTCTTCGATTGGCTGAGGAGCCGATGTGAACAGATGTCGACAGGGAATCGGCTGCAGAGCCAATGGAGGAACCAGGACGTATTTAGAGGATAACAAGGCACACAGGATCTCTCCGGATAGCCGAACAGTAGTTCATCGGATGGAAAAACCGATAAAGGCACATGCGGACTACGCAAGGAATAGTATTAAAAAGACACGGCTGCAAAGTCGATGCCGCTTTGGATATGACAGCACGAAACCCGTCACCCACCGTGACAGCGCCATTAACACCGAACCTCGAAGATCGAACCTAACCGAAACAGTACGAGGCCGAGGCTAGCGGCGATAATACGGAGGACGCCAGATCAGCTATGCTGAAGCAAAGATAGGAACGAACCCATCGGCTAGCTAAGCCGATGAGGGGATGCCTCTCTAAAGGCGGGTGCGTATCGGCCGAGGGGCCGATGCGCTAGACGTGAAGCTCAGAGCATGGATAACTCATCGGCTAGCACTCCGATGATACGCCGTGCAAAAAACTATAAGCCTGGAACTCGATCTACCGTCGGCAACCCCGTAGGTCGAACCTAACCGATGCAGCACGAAATTGACGACGGTAGAGGGAACTTAACAGGCCTAACGAGCGTGATGCGATACGTCTAATCGGCCTAAGAGGTCAAACCTAACCGATGCAGCCTTAGACAGAGCAGAACATATCGAGATGGTGGCAAGACTTACCCCTTCGTCGGAGATCGGACTTAACCGATACAGCCCCGTGTCGAGAGCCAAAACCCGCCGGTAAAACCTAGATAAACTAGGGTGGCGATACGTCGAGATTGTATTTGATCGAGAGATATCTTACATGTTTTCAGAGGGTTTATATTTATACCCTAAATTTACAAACAGAGTCCTGACGCATTTACAACCATCGGACGTTATTTCCTAACAAGAACAAAGGAAAATACCTCTAAAAAAGTTTACTAACTAAACCTTCCTAATAAAGTTACAATTTACAAAGATAAAACATCTTGCCGTGGAGTCCACGGCTCTTCCGCAAACTCGGTTTTATCTAAATAATCTTCCAATTTGGAACCGAGTCTTCCTTCAGTACAACCCGATCGGCTTCTTCACTGTAACAATCGAACCTCTTTTTACTCAAGCCGATCGTTTTCCTACCTCTCCTCGGCTTCTCGGACCTGACCCCGATCGAATAATTCCCTGTCTTCAAACCAATCCAATCTTCTACTAATTTGATCTCTCTACAGTTTCGATCGGCTTTGTCTCACGAGCCAACCAGTATCTCCATCGGCCGATCCTATTTACAGGCTGAATCAAATTCTCCATCGGACACCTCTCAGCCGATCGGCTTTAGCACCATCGGATCGTCCAGATTTTGGCGTTAACACCACTCCAACCTCCCTCCTCTGGCATCCCTATTCATAAGATCCTAACGCTTCTTTCCTCACCCTCCCTTGCAATAGCATGCCGTGCTGTCAAAATAGTTGTCATCACTATGTGGCTTCATAGATGAAAGATGGGGCAGCCACACGTTCATGCATTAAAGAAAGAGAAAGGGAAAGATGGCCAAGCAAATAGATCGGCCCAGCTCCATCAATCTGGTCAAGCTTAGTCTTCAGCTGTTCAAGCAGGGGGGAGTTTGAGCTATTTCTCACTGTGGTTTTTGCCATGGAAATCAGAATGGAAATTGGCATATGTGAACAGTGAATTTTCAATGGTGAAAGTATACCCAGATCTTTCAATGGTATTAATGTAAAATTAGAATCTTTTGTTGTTACCAAACTAATTTTCCCAAAAACTTTCTTGGTTTAGAGCAATTTTCGACACACTAGCTGTACTATTTACAAATTTTAGTTGAACAGTGCCTATTTGATGCACATCTAACCAATATTAATAATTTAATTAACAATACTGATAATTCCTGGATTTGTCTGCCACTCTGCTAGCTTGGATCTGCTTCCTAGTTGTGGCAGCATTCTGAGAGAGTGGCAGCGAAGGAAGATGATAATGCATTGGCCCTATTACCTAAAACATTTATGTAGGCTAATTTGGCGCATTGCAGAAAAAAAAAGGAAAAATCAATCTGCTAACAAAGTTAACGGGAGGAACAAGCTATCCAATGGCATTTCGGTAAATATTCCAGAATGCTGAAGAAATTATCTCTTAACATTATGACAACAGGAACGCTTGGCAGTGTGCAACTGTGCATCTTGCAGAATTAATATATATCGTATTAAGTGTAACTAGATTTACATCAATTACAATAGTATTAGCACAACACATACAAGAAAACAGTTGCAAATAAGCTTTATAGGTTTTAACCACCAAGTTTGATATCTGTGTACAAACCTACAAACCTAACACAAACATCTAAAGCATGATAGGTACTAATTACAGGTCTAATATCATACCTAAAGTCAAGAATAACTACAATGGGTACACATCACCTAATCTAGATATCAAAAATTATTTCATTAATAGACCAAATTAGTATTATCTCAGTGCCAGATTTTTTTTCATGAAAACTAATATTAAGCTATGTATTAGATATTAATCAGAATAGTTAACTCTATGCCCTACTAATAAGTTAATTATTCTTGTTTAGAAATATTATTCCACGTATCTTTGAAGGGTCATTTCATAATCTTGTCAATTGATGAAATCACGAGCATCATGTCATAATATTTCATGCCTGCCCATATTTTAATAACATTGAATAGCCATGGTGTAATGCGTCACATGATTCTTAGATTTTGTCTCCACAGTATTATGGTCTAATATTGATGATTTTAGAAAAGTTTCAACAAAAGGAGCCATCTATGTAGTGTTTCATTCAAAAACATAAACGTAAACATGGGAAATTGAAATGGATTAAGCCAAATACCGTCTTTGTTTGATTGAATCAAGGAATGGAATGGAAACCCTTCCAATTGTTTGGTTCAAATAAATGGTAATCCATACAATGAAGGTATGAACAAGCAATTCACCACATAACAACAAAACAAAAGGTAAAACAACAGTTCAGCAAAAAATACCCCCCAAAAAAAAACTATTCACAATAACCAGATCTTATGTGTACGTCAGTGTGTCAGCAGCTTAATGACTTCCATGGATGGGATGTACCAGACTTCTATTGCGCTGTTATTTGTTACCATGTATTTCGATTACACACTAGCTACAGTAAACACAATATAACGGTACTTGTTACCATGTGATCAGAGTGCAGAACAAATTTAACAAACCAAATACCTCATTAGATGTAACAAAACTTACTATAGATTTTGAGTTTAGCGTTCCCGATATGGAGTTTAATAGTTGTTGGCACCTAGCAAATTGACTGGTCAAATCTTCAACCTACACAAAAAAAAAGAGCATCTAATCACTCAGATATCCATGCTATATAACATACAAGCAGCACAACAATAACAGCATAGTGGAAACTTTTCTTCATATAACTTTGCACAGGCAAATCTGAGATATAAAATAGACAAAGGTTACTAACTGCAAAATTTAATACAATCAAATCTAAAGACCATGGAAACAGATCGCACGTAACATTAATTTCCAGTTCAGTGTACATATTGAGTATTAAAAATATCTGGAATTTAATAATATTATTCAATCTGGACCTCAATTCAAATTGATTTTGTCCTTATAAGAAGAAAGGATAAACAAGCATGTGTAAAGAATAAGATAATACCTAGAAAATGTGTGATTTTTCAAGATAGCCTGATGGTAACCAACTTTCACTTTCTGGTGCATGCTCATAGGAATAAACAAGCCAAAATTATAAAAACCAAGTGATGCAAGTTAAAAAAGAAGACATCCAATGTATTTAAGAAAAAGGTTATTAAAGAGAGTTCTTCAAAGGAAGAAGACAATGTAAATATCATGTGAGAAAATGATAACATGTATTCGAAAGATTGCTTTAAAGATGTTTAAAATATCCAAAGGGAGTGGATACGAAACTAAAGACACATAATGGTGGAACAAAGATGTGCAAAAAGCTATTAAAGAGAGAAAGAATGCTATAAACGTTTATACCATAACAAAAGTGAGGACAACAGGAAGAAATACAAGATAACAAAGAAGACCGTAAAACGAACTGTGAATGAGACAAAAGGGTGGGCTTTCGAAGAACTGTATCAATGTCTGAGTACGAAAAAAGGAGAAAAGGATATATATAGAATAGCTAGGGCTTGTGATAGGAAGACGAGGGATTTCAACCAAGTTAAGTGTATTAAAGATGAGAGAGCAGCTCTTGGTGAAGGAGGATGAGATTATAAATAGAAAGCAAGAGTATTTTGACAATTTATTCAATGGTGGGAACAAAGACACTAACATCCAGTTAGACGACTCGTCAGATGACACTGATAAGAGGTTTATGCAGAGGATCAAAAAATCTGAGGTTAGAAAGGTTTTAAAAAGGATGAAAGGGGGTAAAACGATGAACCCTAATGGTATTCCAATCAAGGTGTAGAGATATCTCAAGGATATAGCTATAATATGACTAATCAAGTTATTTAACAATGTTTTTCAATCGAACATGATGCCTAAGAAGTGGAGAAATATATTGGTACTAATCTATAAGAATAAGAGAGATCTAAAGTTGTACTAATTACCGAGGAATTAAGTTGATGACGCACACTATGAAGCTATAAGAGAGTTATCGAGCACCGATTGAGAGTAACGACGCAAATCTCTACGAATCAATTTGGTTTTATGCCCGAAAGGTCAACCATAGAAGCAATTTTTTAATAACATAAGTTATGAAGCGATTTAGAGAGCAAAAGAAAGACATACATATGGTTTTTATTGACTTAAAGAAAGCCTATAACAAAATATCAAGAAATATTATATGATGGATTTTAGACAAACATAAAGTCTCAATAAAATGTCTCTTATCAAGGATATGTATAACAATGCTATGGCTACATCAAAAATCAGCCTTGATTCCATACCTTTTTACCTTAGTAATGAATATGCTTACAAGAAACATATACAAGGATATCTCTTTGCAGATAATGTAGTGTTAGTTGATGAAAGTCGGATAGAAAAAAATAGGAAACTAAAGTTATAGCAACAAACTCTGAGTCTCAAGGTTTTAGAGTAAGCAGAACTAAAACTAAATAATGGAGATGTAATTTTGGTACCAACGCACACGAGGAGAGAGATGTGAGTTTAGAAGGCCAAGTAGTGCCTAAAAATAACACCTTTCGATATCTAGGATCGATGCTACAGATGGATGGGGATATTAATGCAGACGTTAGCCATAGAATTAAAGAAGGTACCGCAAAAGCTAAAAAGCAAGTTTTATAAAACGACGATTATAACTGTTATGTTATATGCAGTAGAATGTTAACCTACAAAAAGACGACGACATGTTCAACAGCTGAGTATTGCAGAAATGCGTATGTTACGCTGGATTTATAGTCATACAAGAATGGATCGAGTCCGGAATAACAATATATGTGATCGGCTAGGGATAAAATTAATTTAAAAAAATCATCCAACATCAGTTAAAGTGATTTGACCATGTCCAAATGAAACTGAAATTAACATGAAAAGAGGTAATAAGAAAAGACTTTGAAAGGTTGAGATATGCTTAAAGATCTGTACTTGAATAGAAGTGCTTAGAAAACAACTATTGCCATGCCTAAACCATGATTTAAGACTTTTGTTGGGTTTGAACTCTAACCTATCCCAACTTTTTGGGACTGAGAATTTGTTATTGTTGTTGTTGTTGGCATACCCAGAGCAGCACAACGAGCAGGGAAGATCAATAAAATAGGGAAAGAAAATATAAAAAGAAAAGTAGTAGCGCAATATAAATAAACTCAGCTCAGTACTATCACCCCTCATTCAGCTCAACAGCCCACAAGGCCCAGATCAAGGTTTCTCTCACCCATCTCTATCTCTTCTCCATCTAAAGTAGCTCCCATCCTAGACGAAGACCCCACGCAAGTGCTACCAGTCGCCATGACAATGTGACAACATTGGCATATTGTCTTTCAGAGTCGCTATCTCAGTGTAAAAATTATATGGTAAGAATTAGTCATCTAACATATTCCATACATTGCCTCAATATTACATGGGGAAGTGGTTCTATAATTTACAAGTTTATGAAGCAAAAACAACTGAAAACTAGTTCCTACACAATAAACTTTCGAAATATATGTAAACTGCAAAGAGAGGTTCATTTCATTCTTTATAACAAGAATCATGCAGTACACCATGGAATAAAATCACATCAATTTACTAAAACACTATTAAGAGCTATATGAATTTCTTACCAGTGCATCAGAATTTTGATCCCTTGTGCCTTTTCCAATAGCATCGGTTAATCTTGTCATCAACTGATACAGCAAAATAAACAAACAAAAAACAATCAATTCATAAAGGTATAACTGTCTTGTAAATGAGAAAGGAGAATTACATAGATGCCATTGTATAGACGTGCTTGGCATAATATTCTGTAGCAAGCAATCATCATTCACACTGCTAAATGCCAATAAACATGTGATGCTGCTAAATTCCACAGCCAGCTCAAAAATTAGTTTTTAGTGTAAAAAAAAGAACCACATGTATTTCATTCAATGATTGTAACAAATCTCCTTTTCAGAATTTCACTCAAATAATTAAAATTAGCGTCCCTATTTAATTATTCACATCTGCGATGTCCATTTACTCCCATTGTGGCAGCTATTGTCCCTCTCCTAGCCAACTACCACATGGTTGCCTCTTAACCTATTCACCTATTGCCTAATTTAACAGTGTGAGAGTCCCTACCCACAATCTAA
The DNA here is from genome assembly GCA_030770085.1 of Oryza coarctata. Taxonomy (NCBI): domain Eukaryota; kingdom Viridiplantae; phylum Streptophyta; class Magnoliopsida; order Poales; family Poaceae; genus Oryza; species Oryza coarctata. The sequence goes on along the minus strand of CM061476.1, from coordinate 7,658,367 downwards.
TCTTTTATGCCACATTAGATTGTGTTGACACAATCCACGGGTGTACGCCAGATCACCACATTATGTTAGTTATCTTCAAAAGTGACTTAACAACGAATAGAAGCCAGTTCAGGGAGGCAAGAAAATAGTTTGCAGGTTCACATAGTTAATTGATACAAGTGTACAAATATAGTGATCTCCCATGTGAGGATTACTAAAAAAACTACTGTGTAGTATTTGGTGACAAATATGGAAAATTGAGCATTATAGAGCATATATAGTAGCGAAGTGCTATATTCCCAAAAGGACATAAAAACAATATGTACAAGAATAGATCGAGTCCGCGTGATAGGCTAGAGATAGGACTAATTAAAAAAAAAACTTGTCTAATACTAGTTGAGATGATTTGAGCATATTCAACAAAGATTTCTAAAGACACCCGTGCATAGAAAAATCATAGGCACGACAATAACATTATGAGAAATAGAGAAAGGCCAAAATTAACACGGGATGAATCAATAAAAAAAGACTTGAAATATTGAAATATTCCTAAAGTTTTATCCTTAAATAGTAGTACATGAAAACAACTATTTCTGTATATAAACCTTAATATGTGGCTTATGTTGGGTTTTATTTCTAGCCTATCCCTAATTTATTTAGGACTAAAAGGCTTTCATGTTGTTATTGTATGTGTCCAAGTAACACAGAAAAGGTGGAAGGTGAACCACTAATGCTCTTACAGACATAAATTACTTGAGCAGACTTGATTTATAACAGTTGTAAGCTTAAGAAAGACATGCAACTAGCAAAATGCAGCCATTTTCTTCAAGAGGCAATGCAGTTGCGCTTAAGCTATACAATTATAATAACAAGACAAGAGAATAACAGTCTCTTGGATGATTATATGGTCAAGTTGCATTGGCATAATGAGCTGACCCTTTGGGCATGTGGACCTTTTTAGATAATGGAAGATCAACTTCCAGCAGCCAAAATTTGTCATTACATCCTTCCCCTTCAGTTCTATTAGACACAAAACACAAGCTTTAAGAGATCAGGATTGTGACTTACATGGAGGAGGTGGAAGTGGGAGGCGAGTGAGGCATGGTGATGTTGTGGTGGTGGCGGTGTTGCTTGCAGCAGTGGCTGTGGCTGCTGCTGCTGGTTGTACTGGAGGGAATTGAGGTGGTCAGGCTGTGGTGACAGCACCATTGTCCGATAAGGATCAACATACTGCTGCTGCTGCTGCTGCTGCTGCACGTGGTGCTGATCCATCTTCCTCTTACCTTCTGCAAAACAGTGCCAACATGGTGGGAATGAGACTTAAAGCGGGAATTCGAGTTCAATTTGTGCCCAGAAATATTTGGCCAAACAAGCTTCTACTACAATAATAAAATCAAGGAAAATTTGACTGTGACATTCAAAGTTTGTGACTTTAGAATCAGTGATTATTTGTACCATTTTTTATGTCATTCAATCCATTTGGTGGGTGTCTCCACTAATTCTAGAAAACTGTACCCCTTCTCTTGTATTCTCTCTCGCCTATGGATAAATAGGCGGGTGCCATCTTGGATTCTACATGGACATCACAGGGTATACAACTGAAAAACAGGTGGATGGATTTTACGTGGTTTCAGAGTTAAGGGGCAAGAAATAGATATTTTCCTATTGGGGATTATCTAATGCTCTTTATTCTTTTTATTTTTCTGTTTCTTAGTCCCAGGTCACGAACCTGTGCCAGATGATATCAAGCTTGCATGATCAGGTAAATCTGTCAAAATCTCTAGTAGCTTTCATGCACAACAACCTTTTTACCAGACACCAACCAGATGGACTTAGTTGTAGCTGCTAGGGTAGTTTGATCATAATTAATGGAGTATCTTTTCTAATTTGCATAGAAGAATAGCAATGTTCTGTTCAAGTGATTGTACAGCATTCTTGCTTAGTTCTTTAGCACACAATTGTCTATAGAAAAAACTAAGCTCAGCCAAACAAACCCATATATTTTCAGGAAGGAATCCATGGAAAAATACCAGAAGTAATCACTCAATAAATATGTGGTAGTCATGACTTTTTAGACCAAATAACCTCCTCCGCAATAGGTTGACCCCTCTTCTAATGTTGGATGCGTACCCATCAGGGAATATCAGATCTTGAAACTACTTTAGAATAATAGCTTTGTCATTGTTATCAATGCAGAATGCTGCCCTTGGTTTGTGCCACTTGCCATTGCTCTTCAACTTCAAGTGCAATGATGGGCAGTTGCAAATGTCAACTAAATCTTGTCTTGCCTTCACATTGTCTTGTTTTAGCAGGTAAGTCAAAGCATGTGTTCCATATAGCTTCAGCTACATTTTTCTCATTGTGCATGGCGTCAATGTTGTGTGGAGGGAGTAATTTATGAAAATATGGAAGCTGCCAAAAACAGTTCATGTGGGTCAAATTGTGTGTTTTACCATAGTTACTTCTATCAGCTACATGTGCATACATTTGTTCTCTTACTTCCTCTCCTGTTAAAATTCTTGGTGATTCAATCAATACTATGGTGTTCTTCCGAAATGCATTGGCTAGAAATCTGAACTCATGGTCTCTAAGTAGAAAACGCCTATGACAATCAAACCAGCATGCTTTGCCACCATTATGGAGGCGAAACGCTTGCGTATTACATAGACATATTGGACATCCAAAGATACCATGGGTGCTCCATGCAGCAAAATTGCCATAAGCAGGACAATCATGGACAGACCACAAAAAGGCTGCCCTCATGGTAAATCTTTCTTTGCGTGAAGCATCCCATGTTTCAACCCCCGTTCACAACTTGAGAAGATCATCAACTAACGGTTGCATAAGAATACTCAACTTTTTTCCTGGATGTTCAGGGCCAGAGATAACTAGTGCAAGGAATATATATACTGGTTTCAAGAGTATTCCAGGGAGCAAATTTAGTGGAGAAATAAAGACCGGCCAACAAGAGTAAGGAGCAGCACTAATATTGAATGGTGTGAAGCCATCAGTTGAAATAACAAGTCGCACATTTCTTGGATCTCTACCAAAGTCTGGAAAATATATGTCAAACTGTTGACATGCTTCACCATCCAAGGGTGCACCAGTTTAACAGATGTGGATTGTTTATGTGATTGCATAGCCTTTACAGTCTCCTCATGTGCATAAAGCCTTGTAGCCTATCAGCGATGGGGAGATAACGCAAAACTTTGTGTGGGACCTTATTCTTTCATTCCTCAAATCGAGGGGTGTTACAAAAGTCACACTTATCTTTATGTTCATTTTCTTTGTAGTACAACATGCAATTATTGTAGCAGACATCAATTTTAATATATGTCATAACTAGACCCTGCAATAGTTTCTTTGAATGGTAGAAATCCTCTGCCAGCTTAGAATCCAGAGGAAGAAGTTCATGGATTAGTTGTGAAGTATCGTCATAGTGTGCAATTGACATATTGTACTCTGAATTTAGAGCTAGCAAATGAGCAATAGCAGATAGTTTAGGGTGCACTATGTTATCATGGACCAGACTCATTAGCACTATCCACTATTCTATAGAACACACTACAAAGAGTCGGCTCTTCATCATTTAGTGGTTGTTGGGCAGCTTCTAGATCAAGTAACATCTCATCCATGTGATCATGTTGATCAAACCCCTCGTGGGCTATGGTAGAACCAGGCTTAATCTGTTCCTCCCCATGTGCTGTCCATGTCTCATAATTATCCTTAAAGCCATACTTACACAGGTGTGGGTCTATAATATCCCGTGTATGTCTCATAGTTGCGACGCCTAGCACATGGACACTTAATAGCCCCGCATTCAATTAAATCAGTTAAAAAGAAGGCATGATCTGTAAACATATTGGTCTGTTCAATCCACTCATTAGAGGGTGCAGAACCATGACGCCAGACACTATACATCCAATCCCGTTCTGCCATTATGTTGCTCTGTGTTTAAAGCAAGATCAGTTTACTATCTTAGCACAAAAAGTAGGTTTACTTAATATTCAGATCACATCCATATGAAATATCAAAAGATAGCAATCCGACTTTAATAGGCACAAGCATGCAGAAGTGTCTTAGCTAGATGGGTGTTTAAGAAAAACCATGTGAACTAGAGCTTACTAAATTTTGTTGAATTAACAAGGCCAGCCGGTGAGAGTTTGCTGTATCAACCAGTCAGCGACTCGGGCTTCACAAATTGAGGCTTTCTTGGCAAATACCGTACAGATCTGTAAAAATATTGGAGCTTCCTTGAACATAATAATCAAAGCATATATGTAACCCTGACAAAGAGTACCGTTGCTCACGATGGGGAGGCGGACAAGGGAAGAAACGATGAAGGTGATTGATACAAACCTTTCTTGGTGGAGTTGAGTAAGGCGGGCGTCGGCGATGTCGGCGCCGGGGGCGGCGTAGGGGTGACACTAGGGCCGGCGGTGGGGGGAGCTGTGACCGGCGGATGGGAGGCGCTGGAGGACGCAACCGACTGTCGGGGGTGTTGGGGTCGACGACCGGCGGAGAGGCCGCGCTGGAGGCAGCGACCGATGGTCAGGGGAGCTGGGGTCGGCAGAGGGGCGGCGCTGAATGCCGCGACAGGCGGTGGATGGAGCTCGGGCCGGCAGAGGGGCAGCGCCTAGTCTTCACGACCGACAGTGGGGCGAGCTGGGGCCGGCAGTGGGGTGAGCTGGGGCATGCGGAGGGGCGACGCTGAGGACCGCGCCCGGCGGAGGAGCAGGCGCTAGGGCCGGCGGTGTCGGGGGCTAGGGGCGACGGTGGTGCCTCTGGGGTCGACGGAGGGGCAGACCGAGGGAGGCGGTTGGGGTGGGGCTTGGCAGGGTGTGGGCGGTGGGGCGACAGCGGCGCACGCGCAGTGGGCGCGCGCGGTCTGGGCGACGGCGGCTCGTCGCGCTCGATGCGCGAGAGAAAGCGGCGCCGGTCGATAAGGTGGTGGATTGCTCGATCTGGATCCGGGGTGGGGATTTTAGTGTTACCTCCTAATTTTTCTTTGGACAGAAGCCCACAGCCTACATTTTATGTTTTCAGTAATTATTTATATATAACGATTTTTTTATTAAAATATAATGTAACTAATATATAACCATAAGTCCATATAAATACACGAAACACCCGTAGATCCGTGAGGTCATAGGATTGATCTCCAAAAACACGGTAATTTTTGTTTTTTTTCGAATCTTACAGATCAGCACATATTCCAGCCATACTGATCTGTTGTGTGCGAGAGATTGCTAGGTGGTGCTTGCGTGGGAAGGAGAAGCGTCACGGCCGTGAATTAAGTCATGCAGAAAGCAATCCAACGGAAGCAAATTCGACTGATTTCACGCCAAAAATCTGTCACAACAAGTTTAGCAAAATCGTACACGGATTGGCCAAACCACACTAGTGAATTTTTAGCGCCATTTTTTTCCATCACTCCAAACCTTTTTTCTAGAGGTTAAATATTTCTTATGGTAGAAAAAATATTTTTTTCTGGGGTTGAAGACAATCTTCACTAAAATGAGTCGGTTTCAAAACCGTCAAGAAATTTTATTATTTTATGGATGGGCTTTAGATCGATAGAAAATATACTAGCCTACAACCTTGCTATTAGAACAGTAGTGTGGGAACACAATTTATAGTTTTAGCTCAATCAATAAAAAGGGTTGACATTCTGGTCAATCATCATTTGTCAGGTCTAGATTGGAAGTATTAACTTTGTTCTAATAGTATTTTGCAAGGATTGGTAACTCATTTCCAAATATATAGGTCAAATAAGTCGACATTGTCCGCTTCTTGCACATTTGGCATTAGGAAATTTATAAAGATATAGTAACTACTAGAAAAATAAAAATAGTCTTTGTCCAATACCGAAAAACATAAAAATATTGGTTGGTAAAGATCCAATATTAAAAATACTCTTTAGTATCGGGTCCTCAAGCCTACTATAAGATTATTAATAGTAGTTAATAACACTAATCGATACTTGGTTTTAACAATCAGGCGTTGTTGATAACTATGCATGATATTTATTACACCAACCGATATTAAAAATCTACTGATTAGTATTACTAAAGATCTATAGCAAAATAAACAGTAAAAATGTACATAAAAAAATACCAGTTGGTGTAACAGACACTAAAATAGTCTATCGATCAATTAAACCAAAAATTAAAATGTATATTTTTAGTCTCAAATTATACGTATCGGTTGCACTATCGAGACTAAAAGAGTTATGAAATAGTAAAGATCATTTCTTTGGTATTAATTAGTTATGGCTTCAGCTATTTAGGAAGCTATTATCACTGGATTTACAAACATACCACAGCAAAAATTAATGTTGAAAGTTGAATCCTGAAGATTGTGCTGACATACAAAATTTCTTGTTTGATAATTCATTTTGCAAAAATATGAAGAGTTGCTTACTTTCAACAATTTTTGCTCATGATAATAACTATAAATATGATTGAATGTCGCCATATGCAGTACTGATGCCCGACTAAGTTCAACCTTCCAAAAGAGTGTAGGCTCCCATAAATATAAAAGAGATTTTCATTTTATTTTTGTCCATTGTCCACCACCACCATCATAACAACAACACACTTTTTTAAAATAGTTTAGAATTAGAATATAAGTATAAACACATCAATATCTATTTGATAAATACTCCTATTCAATTATAAATTTTTAGATATATCTTTTAATTTTAATCTTTTTTATGTCTCTACATATTATTATATTTAGAATTATATAATATAGTGATGTATTTAGAAGTCTTTTTTAAAATATGATCAAACCATCTCATCTTAAATAAGATTGTCAGCTCTGTCAATCACATATATCTTTTGAACTTGATCCATTCTCCACAAATCTAACGTAGCATTCGTATTTTTTATTTTTGTCCATAGTCAATTTTCCAAATGATTCATGTGGCAACAACGTGTTTGACTACTTATCTACTAGCGTACACAGTACAAAGTGCATATTTGTAATTAAAACTGACTCATCCGTCATGATATATTGGCATTTTGCAAGTCTACTTAAATGCTTCTGTCCTTTTCGTCCGTCATCCATGTCTGCGTCCATCGCGCGTGCCTCCGTTCATCCCGAGTCTCCTGGCCGATTAGAGTCCGCGCGCTATCCGTTGTCCCGTTGTCCGCACGATGCGACCGACCGATTACGAACCCGCGCCGTCCGTCGTCCACATGAGTCCAATTCTGGGAGGTTTCATCCGCGTCCGATTCTAGGAGGACAACGCACTAGCTGAGAGAGCGCGCGCGCGTGCATGAATGCGTACCTGTTGATCGATGTGAACGTCTTGCATTGATCGTTGTGACCTTGTGTCTGTCATGCAGATGAGAGAAACAAGAAATATAATGACCTGGATATAAAATTGTTCCGATAATCCATCGATGGGAGTGCTAGCTAGCTTCCAATCCATCCCCATGCATGGCAAGAGAGGTGAATGAGCATTATATATCGCTTAAGATCATGCTTGTCATCGAACTCATGGGATAACGCAGAACATTCATGCATCCATATACACGCTGCACAGCACGCTTGCAGGACTAATTCATGTGGAGATCGATTAACAGAGAGATCAGAGCTAACGCAAGTCTGAAAGTCTGAATGAAAACTTCAAAGATGAATTAATTGAACTTTTCGCAGTTTAATTTCAGGTTGTTTTAAATCATATGTATAAACTGGATACTACTGCCAGTGCAGTTGATCGATAGGCACTAGACCCTAAGGCGCGCTTCGCGGTGCCCTATCGTGAGTAAGTGTGCTATTATTTTCGAAACGTGAGCCAGTAGAACATACTGAAGCACATAATCGTTAGGCCTGAAATTTCACGTGGACTGAACATTGTGTTATAGCTACAGTACATAACAGTTAAGCCGCACAGTTCACATAGAGTTAATCCTAAACACCGTAGTTGTCTGCCATTGCAAACATGCTAGATCAAAGAAGCAAAATCATAAGGGCCTTCCCTTGATTTTGTAAAAATGTAATGTACATGTTGATCCCTCTAATTTTATGTTATTTCGGCCATATATTCCTGATGTCAGATTTCATCTCATGTCTGTTGATCTTGCGAGATTGTCATGGTAACAGGCAAGCTGTTGTTTGAGTTAACCCTGATATTTTGCTGCTTTTTTGAAACGTGCGGCGCAATCTGTCCCGATGCAAATTCACTGGTGAAGTACTGAATAAAACCAAAAAAAGAAAAGAATTCTTATACGACAGGTAAAGATATATGTGTAAGAATGTATATGAGATTAATACCAACGGAGGGTCGGGCCTATATATATATACAGTCTAGTAGTTCAGTGATCTAACAATCTCCACAGTCGCAGCGAAAGGGAAACGGACGTAGAGACTGGATTAAAAACTAGTGAAAAGGCCCATTGGTTATAATATTGGCGAACTGGTGCGCCGATAGTACATGAAGCACCTGAACCTGTCCTAGTGTGACCTTGTTACGGATAAAATAGATGTCGATCTCTATATGCTTTATGCGTCGATGATAAATTGGGTTGACGGTCATGTAGACAGCACTGACGTTGTCGCAATAGACGACGGTCACAGAGGAGTGGGGTGCACAGAGCTCCCAGCAACACTCGGCAACGGCGTGAGTGACGACACAGTACTCGGCTTCGGTGCTAAACCGTGACATTATAGTCTGGCGTTTTGAGGACTAGGAGCCTAGAGTGTCGCTGAGAAAGACGCAGTAGCCGGATGTGGAGCGTCGAGAGTCGGGGCAGCCTGCCCAGTCCGCGTCGGAGTACGCGGTGAGGGAGTCGATGGGGCTAGAGCTAAGGTGCAGCCCGCTGGAAAGTGTGCCCTTCACATAGCGCAGGATGCGCTTGAGCAGCGTGAGATGAGGTTTGCGCTGAGCGTGCATGAAAATGCACATTTGCTGGATGGTGTAGGTGAGGTCGGGCCGTGTGAGGGTGAGGTATTAGAGAGCACCGACAAGACTCCGATACTAAGAGGGATCGGTGACGAGTGAGCCATCGGCAGCGGAGAGTTTGGCTAAGTGTCGACCGGGGTGGCTGTGGGGTGACATTCGGCTATGCCCGCACGTTGGAGAAGATCAATGGCATACTGGCGCTGAGAAAGGAAGAGCCTGTGAGAAAAACGGGTGATGGAGATGCTAAGGAAGTGATGGAGGGGATCGAGATCGGTCATGGCGAACTTTGAGTGAAGTCAAGCCATGATCTAGTGTAGGAGGGACATCAAAGACGCTGTAAGAACAATGTTGTCGATGTATAGGTGGAGATAGGCGGTGGCATTGCCGATGTGAAGAGTAAAGAGAGAGCTATCGGATGCAGAGGCCACAAAGTCGATGTGCCGAAGGTAGGTAGCAAAATGCTAGTACCAGGCCCGAGGGGCTTGTTTGAGGACATAGAGAGAGCGTTGAAGGAGGCAGACATCGTTGGGACGAGAGGAGTCGATGAAGCCTAGAGGCTGCTGGCAGTAGACCGTTTCCGTCAGATGACCGTGAAGAAAGACGTTCTTCACATCAAGCTGGTGGATCGGCCAGGAGTGCGAGGTAGCCAAGGTGAGAACGATCCGAATGGTGGCGGGTTTATCGACGGGACTGAAAGTCTCATCGTAATCGACACTAGGGCGTTGGAAGAAACCCCGAACTATCCAGCGTGCCTTGTGACGGGCAAGGGAGCCATCGGCGAGGAACTTGTGCTTAAACATCCACTTACCGATCACAATGTTGGCGTCGGGAGGACGAGGGATGAGGCGCTAGGTCTCGTTGTCTATAAGGGCCTTGTACTTATCGGCCATGGTCGCACACTACTGAGGATCGGCCAGGGCGGAACGAGAAGTCACCGTGATGAGTGAGATAGAGCAGTGGATGACGGAGAGCCCGTAGCGCTTGGTGGGGCGAAAAGACCCGATTTGTGAGCGGGTGACCATGTGAGAGGTGGAGGGACGGGAGCCGATGGGAGTGTGGTAGATGTAGGGAGAACTAGTTGGGGAGGGGCGTCATCGGCTCGGGATCAGCGGCTATATGTGAGAGGAAAGGGAAGAACTAGATCGGCCTGAGCCGATGGAGTTGGATGGGCCGATCGGTTTGGTCGGTCCGATGGAGATAGAGCAGCTGATAGGGAGGGGGGAGCCGATGGAGGCTAAGGAGCCGATGGATGGTAATGAGCCGATGAGGGCTGAGGGGCCAATGGGGGTGAGGTGTCTGATAGAAAGGGGATAGGATCGGTCGAAGCCGATAAGAGTGGTGGGGCCCGATGGGGGTCTGATGGGAGTGACATCGGACTGAAGAGTAGTGGGATAGCTAAACAGTAAGTCCTCAGCAGCGGCCGATGAGGGGGCGGTGAGGAGAATGGTGGAGGAGACCGGGACAACTGTCGTCGAAAAAAATTCCCGCGACCGGGTAGGGACGACGGCTCAGTCATGCGAAGGCCTGGGTGGTCTGCTTATCTCCAGTGCAGGCCCTTAAGCATCAAGGTTCGCGGGCGTGCCAGTCAATTTAACCCTGCAATTGACAAGGAAGTGAGACGAGTGGGTCCGATACAGATGCTCACTATCGGCTGGCTGCCGATAGGTTCGGGATACTCTTCGATCGACTGGGGAGCCGATGTGGACAGGTGTCGACGAGGGATCGACCGCAGAGCCAATGGAGGAACCAGGGTGTGCTTAGAGGATAGCGAGGAGCACGAGATCTCTCCGGACAGCCAAACTGTGATTCATCTGCTGGAAAAACCGATGAATGCACATGCAATCTAGGCAAGGAGTAGTACAAGAAGGCACGGCTGCAAAGCCGAGGCCGCTCCGGATATGACAGCACAAGACCCGTCGCCCGTCGTGGCAGCGCCATCAACACCGAACCTCGAAGATCGAACCTAACCGAGACAGTATGAGGCCGGGGCCAGTGGTGATGATACGAAGGACGGCGGATCGGCTATGCCGTAGCAAGGATAGAAACGAACCCATCGGCTAGCTGAGCCGATGAGGAGACGCCTCTCTAAAGGCGGGTGCGTATCGGCTGGGGGACCGATATGTTTGGCGTTACGCGTCGAGGGATGCCTCCAAAGGCTGATGCGTATCGGTCGAAGGGCCGATGCGCTGGGCGTAAAGCTCAGAGCATGGATAACTCATCGGCTAGCACTCCGATGATACGCCGTGCAGAAGACTATAGGCCTGAAGCTCGATCTATCATCGGCAGCCCCGTAGGTCGGACCTAACCGATGCAGCACGAAACTGACGACAGCAGAGGGAGCTTAACAGGCCGATAGGTCCAGCACGGACGTGATGCGATACGTCTGATCGGCCTAAGAGGTCAGACCTAACCGATGTAGACTCAGACAGAGTAGGATATATCGGGATGGTGGCGGGACTTACCCCTTCGCCAGAGATTGGACTTAACCGATGCAGCCCCGCGTTGAGAGCCAGAACTCGCCGGTAAAAACTAGATGAACTAGGGTGGCGATGCGCCGAATTTGTATATGATCGAGAGACATCTTACATGTTTCCAAAGGGTCTATATTTATACCCTGGATTTACAAACAGAGTCCGATATGTCTACGAGCATCGGACATTATTTTCTAGTAAGAACAAAGAAAAATATTCCTAAAGAAGTTAACTAACCAGTAAACCTTCTTAATTAAATAAGGTTACAATTTACAAAAACAAACATCCTGCCGTGGAGTCCACGGCTCTTCCGCAAACCCACTTTCATCTGAATAATCTTCCAAATTGTAACCGAGTCTTCCTTTGCTGCAACCTGATCGGCTTCTCCACTGTAGCTATCGAACCTTCTTTTAGTCAAGCCGATCGTTTTCCTTTCTTCCCTCGGGCTTCTCGAACCTGATCCTGATTGGACAATCCCCCGTCTTCAAGCCGATCCAATCTTCTACTAATCTGATTGGCTTTTCTACAGTTCTCCATCGGTTTTTTCTCAGTATCTCCATCGATCGATGACTGCATTAAACCCTCCATCGGACCTCTCAGCCGATCGGCTTTAGCATCATCGGATCTCCTAGCCGATCGGCTTTAGTACCATCGGATCGTCCAGATTTTGGCGTTAACAACGACACAGTATTGGTGAGAAGTCGAGATCGCTAGATGATGATCTCGGATTAAGCAGACTGAAGGGGAAGCATGTCTCGTCAAAAACGACATGACGAGAGACGATGACCTGGCGGGTGGAAAGATCAAGCATCGGTATCCCTTGTGAGATGAGGGATAGCTGAGGAAAATACAGGCGATGGAGCGAGAAACAATTTTATAAGGAGCAGTGGCGATGAGGTTTGGGTAGCAGAGGCATCTGAAATGTGGAGGTGGGAGTAGTCGGGCGCTGTGCGGTAAAGAAGGGTGTATGGAATGTTGTGGTGAATGGAGGAGCATGAGCGCCATTGAAGAGGTAAGTCGCAGTGGTTAGTGCTTCTATCCAGTAAGTTACAGGTAGGTGGGCATGAAACAGCATTGTGCGACTTACGTTGTTGAGGGTGCGAAGGAGGCATTCGGCCTTGTCATTCTGGGGAGAGGTGTAGGGGCAGGAGAGGCATAGATGGATGCCCTTAGAGGTGAGGAAGGTGTGAACAGTACGGCTGACAAACTCCATACCGTTATCGGCTTGTAGAGCTTTGATGGGGAGGTTGAACTGGTTAGAAACGTAGTTTGTGAAGTTAGTTAGGTGGGAAGTGACCTTGGATTTGCTGATGAGTGGAAAAGTCCAGCAATAGTGTGTGTAATCATCAAGTATGGCAAGATAATACTGATTACCAAAGAAACTTTTAACCGGAGAAGTCCATACATCACAGTGTATAAATTCAAATGGTCGCGAGATACAAGATAGAGAATTAGAAAATAGCAGTTGCACATGTTTGCCAAGTTGACACAAGTGACAAACTGTGGAGCTGCTATGGGTACACTGGATAGAGGCGCTGTGACGGAGGTTGGCGATAGCGTTGGGGCCGGGGTGGCCGATGCAAAGATGCTAGAGGTTGGTGGAGAGGGCGACACTGGCATGTGAAGTGGATGGCGCAATGGGAATGGTGTAGAGGTCACCGCTACTATTGCAGCGAAGGATCTGTTGCTAGGTTGGGATATCCTTCACAGAGAAACCAGAAGCGTCAAATTCGATTGAGCAATTGTTATCTCGTGTGAATTGGCAAACAGATATAAGGTTGTGAATAAGGGAGGGTATAATGAGGACATTGCGGAGGGGGGTTAGTGATGGGTGTAGATAAAAGGAGTCACCACGGTATTGGACAGGAAGGGGGTGACCATTGCTGATGGTGACAAAGGGGGCAGAGGAGCGATGATAAGAGTTGAGTATACCGGCCGATGACGTCATGTGGGAGGACGCACCAGAGTCCAGCACCCAAGGGTGCTGGGGTTGGAGCGTCATCTGGTTAAGAGCGGCGACGAGGCCAGCCTGGTTCTAGGAGGGAACCGACTGGGTGGTTGGTGGTGGTAGGATGGGAGCCAATGCTATGTGGGCCTGAGGATGGGCGCTAAGAACCTCTAGTTACCAGCCGAGGGGCTGCGTGGCTGGGGCTGTGGTGCCTAGGGGTTGTAGCAGAGCCACGGACCCATGGGACCGGTATGCTGGGCAAGGACTGAAGTAGGTCGCGATTACATCAGACCGTGCCAGTTCTTGGCCTTGTCTTTTTCCTTGCCTTTGCCGGTGCAACCAGTGCGGGCTACGTTGCCATGATTAGGACCATGGCCGCCAGAGCCGCAGGAGGGGACGGCAGCATACGATGCTCGGCAGTCATGATTAACTACGGTGAGGAGAGCTGTGTGGGCCACGGTCTTCTCGTCGTTGGCCAGACGGAGTTCCTTAAGAACTAGCATGCCATGGTCCCGGGCAAACGATGGAAGGGGTGTGGCATTGGCGATGTTATCGGTAGTGTTAGAGAAGCGTGGGTTGAGGCCTCGCAGGAGGTTGAGGACGAGTTGGGAGTTGACGAGCAGTAGCCTTGACTTTTAGGCACTGGCAGTACGAGGAGACAGAAGAGTCTCCTTGTACCATAGAGTGAAACTCGTTGAGTAAGAAGATGACACGGGATGCTTGTTTGCTAGGAAGATTCGCTCGATAGCACCTAGAGATCCCGGGTGGTGGGATCGGTATATTCCATGGTGAGGTCGAGGACAGAGTCGTCGACCGAGCCGAGCAGCTAGCTACGCATGTAGCACTCGGTGATGTCCCACTGGGGGTCATTGGGTCGAGGTGGAGCGGAGCCATCGATGTGTGACCGTAGGCCGAACTTTCCATAGAGGGATTTAAAGAAGAAAACCCACTTAGAGTAGTTGGCGTTGAGGTCAAGAGAGATGGGAACGTAAGATTTCACGTTCACAGCAGCGTAGGGGTTGAGAAGATTGGCGAGGTGGTGCCCGAGGTGTGGTCTGAGGCGCCGAGAGCTGGAGCAGATTCGATGACTGGGAGAGTACCGGAGCTGAGGGCTGACTTGGTAGCCATGACAAGAGGGGAACAGGGGCAAGAAGCCGATGGGAGTAAGAGGCCAATAGGAAGAAGCCGATGAGAAGGGAGATCGGCCAATCAGAGAAGTTATTGGCCGATGGGGAGTGAGCCGATGAGAGGGAAGGATGGGCCAACTAGTCGATAAGGAGTGGTTGGCCGATGAAGAGTAGGCAGCGGAGTAGGTGAGGGAAAGGTAGTTGGTAGAGTAGGTAGGTCAGAGAGTGGGTGGGTCATGGATGTGCAAAGATTTACGTCTGTGAAGAAAAGTTTCACGTCCTTAGACTCGTGGAGGTAAAGGAGTAGAGCGGACGCGAAAACTCGGAGAGGGGCCGGACGTGAAGAAAAGAGGTTCGCGTCCGGGAGGCAGAGATTCGTGTCTGTGGACACGTGGACAAGTCGGAGTGGCTCAGACGCGAGTGGAGAAGGTTCGTGTCCGGGAGCCGTTGAACGTGTCGGAAAAGCGGTAACCGAGAGAGGGTTTCAGCCAATGGAGGGAGGACAGGTCTAGCCGATGGGGGACGGATGAGTTCAGCTGATGGAGACGACGAGCGTAGAGGTGCACCGGCGTCGGAGGAGAAAAGATGCATGGAGCAGGAAGAAGGGCGAAGACGGGTGTGAGTCGAGACGAGGAGGCGGATAGAGACCATCGTCTTGTCATGTGGAGGAGCAAGGGATGGAAGAGGGTGGTAGAAAAAGAGAAAGGAAAAGTGTATGCGGAGAAGACGGGAAGAAGAAGGAACTAAGACGAGAGAGCGAGGAGGGAGTACCGAGAAGAAGGTCGGCGACGAGGAGAGAACGTCGACGACGGGGAGAAAAGGTTGGCTCGCCGATAGGAGAATACTAGCGTATCGAGGATGTCTAGACTTGCTCTGATACCATGTAAGAATGTGTATAGTGAACTAAGACCCAACACTATACTAAGGTAGGCAATGTTATAATAAAGGACTCTTGTGCGATATGTATGTTTACCGTCCTTTTCTGGCTGATGCATGCCTTCTTGATGAAGACAGAATTTTTCATGCTTCCTCAATACTGGTGGTATTTCGTTTAGAAAACCTTTCATTTCTAATCCAAGGATCGTTAGTGTTCCATTTATTTGCAACCTTGAGTTTTCCTGTGTTATTATGAGTGACATCATCAAATTTTAGCTGGACTAATGTAATGACATGTTGCATAGGTAGAATGAGGCCGGCAGAAGTTGATTCCTCTCCCTTGGCATGGCTGCTTTGTATTGATGGAAGATCGGTTTGTTTGTTGCCCTTACTACACGAAAGATCTGCATAATATGGAAAATGGATTTTTTTTTAGGGTCTGTTCGTTTTGGACAGGTTACAAGCTTTTGCCACCTCATTTTTTAAGCACACGCTTTCCGAGTTATAAGCAGTGCGTTTTTATAAAAATTTTCTATAGAAAAGTTATTTTAAAAGATCATATTAATTTATTTTTTAAGTTTTTTTCTAATACATAATTAATCATACGAGAAGAAGGTCCTAACTCCTCCCAAACGCATCCTTAGTGTACCAAGCTAAATACGCATGTTAGTGGCAGTTTGTAACACCAACTGGTGACGGTACTAAATTTTTTTTTCAAAAGAAAAGCATTTCTATACAACTTAGATGTACGGCATAAATAAAATGAGTTGGTAACGTGTGCGAGGGCCAAGATAAGAGGTTTTGGGTTTGAATCCCATACTCCACATATTTTTTTTAACTTAATATACACCTTTAATATCGGTTCCAGAAATTGGTAGTAAAAATTTCTCCAACGTGAATTCAAAAGAAAAACATCTCTATTAAATTCAAATGTGCAGCCTAGGTGAGTTGGTCATGAATTTGAATCTCATATCCCCACATATTTTTTAACTTAATATGCATGAATGGATACTAAAAACTCCTCTAGTGTGAATTAAAAAAAACATCTTCATCCAACTCAAAGCGGATGTGAGTTGGTAATGTGCATGAGGGCCGAGATGAGAGGTATTATATTTAAATCCTTTAGTACTAGAAATCGGTAATTTTTAAAACCAATATTAAAGGAAGTTTAGAACCGATACTAAATAACTATTCTCTATTATTGAAATGATATATAATTCTACTACACCTTCTAGTTTGTTTGTGTAGTAGTTGTAATAGAAGAGTAATTCTCGAAAAATAGATACACGATGTTGTTGTAAATACGTTTTAGTGTAGGATTTATTAGTCCATGGGCAATAAGCCTGGACGGTGTGAATGAAGCGAGAAAAGGGTGGAAGCTAAAACCAACGGACGCCATGGCTAGGGTTTAGTTGATCTTGGCAAGCGAGTATGAGGATTGTCATGTAGATCTGGAGGGCGAAGCTCACCATGTTGTGCTACCTTGTTTCTGGGCTGCCACCTTCTTTGTCATCCTAGGACTGCACCGATTTACATATGTGATCATGCATAAATGCATGGCTGTTTCCACTTAATTATTAGATCTGTTGATCTTGAAATATTTAACTTTCCGTTCTGAACTATATCGTTGATAATGAACTTGTGCAATAGTTACTGACTTGTGCCTTGATACTGAATAGCACGCGCATATCAGTTGTGTTTTCTCCCCATGCTTAATAAACTTCGGCCAACATCCGCTGCCCAGTGAAAAAAAGATCAGTTGTGCTACAACCGTGCTAATCAAAAGGAACTTGAATATACCTTGCGGTTTTGCTTATCGGCGCGATGAGGAAATTTGGGTTAGAAAATTTGGTTCTATGTTTTACCTAATTTGAGTCATCCGAAATGTTCGAGCGTGCGCAATTCATGCAGAAATATAAGACGGGAAAAATTCTGATCTGTTTTATATTGTTGTATAGTGTCTTCCTAAATTACAAGTGTGCAACTCACGCATGCTACTAAGGATGTCTAACTTGTAAAGCACTGTTGAGAATTAAAATTTCTGAGACTGACCTCGCCTTGCACATCTTGGGCAGCACTTGCGCCGGTGACCTCGTTGCTTCTAAAACATAGCTGTTGCCCTGAATGCAGTGCATAATCTTACTTGCTTATTGCAGCATGCACATAGGGTTTTAGACATTCAGGCTCAGAACGCAACAGTTAGATTCCCTGCAAATTTCAGGGCAAATACATATAATCATGAAACATAGTAAATTGAAATGTAGCTGTTATGACCGGATTTCAGTATTACAGGCGTAGGCGGCTAGAAGAAAAGGCCCATTAGTGTCTAGGCCCCATATTTATCTATTTCCTATTATTAGATAAATCTATTTTCTATTATTAGATAAATCTATTTCCTATTATTAGATAAATCTTGCTGCTGCTATTTATATACTTTGTATCCATGACAAGGAAAAATTAAGCAGATATAAGTTTATTGTTTCCGACTTCCTTGAAGCTGGGAGTCCTAGCCCTAGCCGCTTCCTCTCGCTTCACGCGTGCAGCCACGGCACCACGCCGCCACGCCGCCGTGTTTCTTCCTCACGCCCTCCCTTAACCCACAGCTACAATCTTCGATCAACCCGAGGCAGAGCCCCAGTTTATATCAGTCTGGTATCAGAGCACTTGCCGATCATGGGCTTCTCTGCTGCCTCCACGATAGCTTCGTCGCCGACGATCCCCACCATGCCGCCCTCCACCACCGTGCCCCTAGCAACTTCAGGTGAGGTGGTGGTGTTCCCGTCGCTGCCGCTAGGATCAGTGGCCTTGCCACCTCCGGTGTTCTCGCTGGAGCAGATGACGGCGGCCATTGTAGACCTCAGCCACTCCATGCGGGAGGTCCAGGTAACGTTGTGGGCACTCCTCCAGGGTCAGCTGACCATCCAGCCGTCGTTTCCCACATAGCCACCACCACCACCCCCGCCACCATCATCAGCCGTATCTTCCCCGGCCATCTCCTACCCTTCTGGGATGCCTAGCGCGACACTAACCTCGCCGCCCACCTCCATGCCGCTGCCGTCAACATGTATCCTGATCCAACAGATTCATTTTTCGCCGTCACCATCACAGATTCTGGCCTGAGCGCTCGGTTCTTCCGCACCCATCTACTCCACGACAACACCGCGGGCGTCCATATAGCCGGCACTGACGACGGACACTGTCCCCACGCACAGCGGGTCGTTTGTAGCTGGCACCCTCTATGGAGGTGTCAATGGCGCACTGTTCCTGGGCAGTAGCCTTCTGCATGCACACTCCGCTGCCTCGCCAACCATCGACAGCTATTTGAGGGTGACGATCAGGGCGGCGAGCAGGGGGTGGCCATGGGCACTTTCCCCCGAAGTTCTACAAGTTGGAGTTCTCGACATACGATGGCTCTTAGGATCCCCTGAATTGGCTTAGTCACTGTGAGTAGTTTTTTAGGGGCCAGCGCACACCGGCCTTCGACCGCACCTGGCTGGTGTCCTACCATCTCAAGGATACGGCGCAGACGTGGTAATACGCCCTCGAGCAAGACGAGGGGTATGTCTCCTTGGGATCGCTTCATGGAGCTGTGTCGTCTCTACTTCGGGCCGCTCGTTCGTAGCACCAGGTTGGCCGAACTGGGGCGGCTACCCTTTCACTCCTCCGTCTAGGAGTTCTCTGACCACTTCTAGGCAGTGTTGTGCCACGCGCGCGGCATTTCTACGAAGCAAAAGGCCAAACTCTTCGTTGGCGGCCTTTCGGAGCACATTTGGGTGGATGTGGAGATGCGAGATCCCCCGACCTTCAGACTGCCATGTATTTGGCCCAGGCGTTTAAGCGGTGCATTTTGGCCATGCCTCCAACCTCTGTAGCGTGCGGTCCGACCTCCCCAGCGGCCTAGTCTACCCCCACGAGCGGTAGGAGTGGGTGCCCCTCTAGCTGGGGCACCTGCACCCCTAGTGGCTGGCCCAGCAGCGACGAACGTGGCTTTCCCGGTGCATCAGTTCCACCGCCTCACATCGGCTAAGCAACTGGAGCACCACCGACAAGGGATTTGCTTTAACTGTGATGAGCCCTATGTCTATGGCCACGTGTGCCCATGGCTCTTCTACCTTGAGTCAGACGACTACATTCACGACAAGCTGGTGGACGTCGCGGCTGAGGACGACAACGCCAAATCCACCGCTCAGGTCACCTAGGAGCCTGCAGCCACTAATGCTCTTGTGGTCTCTCTGCACACCCTTGCAGGAATCCACACAGATCATACAATGCTGCTCCCGGTGATGGTTAAAGGAGAGCAGCTATTGGCGCTACTCGACACCGGCTCCATGCACAACTTCCTCCATGGCGCGAGAATGCACCGTCTGGGGCTCGCGCCGACTGGTGGAGAGTAACTCTGTGTCACCGTGGCCAACGGCGACCGGCTACCGTGCGAGGGCATTGCTCGCAATGTGCCTATCAGCATCGACATGGAGTCTTTTTCCATCACGTGCATGGGATTGGACTTAGGCGGCTTCGACTTCATCCTCGGTGTCGACTACCTACAGACTTTGGGTCCCATCTTGTGAGACTTCGAGGCCATGACGTTGTCCTTCTGGCGCAAGGGCCGCCGCGTCCTTTGGCAGGATGTGCGCAGCCTCGGCGTGGCTGCTCCACAGCAGCACCTTGCTGCACTCTCCACCGACATCCAGCAGCCGCTACTGGACTTACTGCTGTAGCAGTAGGGCGCCGTCTTTGATGAACCCACAGGGCTCCCGGTAGCGCGCCTATACGACCACCGCATCCACTTGTTACCTGGCACCACCCCGGTCGCGGTATGGCCATACCGTTACCCCCAGTTGTAGAAGGATGAGCTAGAACGATAGTGTGCGGCCATGCTCGCTCAGGGCATCATCCGACCAAGCACCTCTCTGTTCTCTGCACCCGTCTTACTGGTACGGAAGGCAGACAAGTCTTGGCGCTTTTGCATCAACTACCGCACCCTCAACGCCAAGACTTTCAAGGACAAGTTTTCGATCCTAGTGGTGGATGAGCTGCTTGATGAGCTCCATGGCGCTCGTTCCTTCACCAAGCTCGACCTGCGTTCCGGGTACCATCAGGTATGGATGCATCCCGCCAACATCGATAAGACTGCCTTCCGCACGCACCACGGCCACTATGAGTTTCTGGTGATACCGTTTGGGCTCTCCAATGCCCCAGCAACTTTCCAATCCTTGATGAATGATGTGCTGGTATTTTTCAACGATATTTTGATCTACAGCTCATCGTGGGCGGAGTATTGCTATAATACCTCCTTCCACAGTGCGTTGCGTGCCACTACCTTTGAGGTCGTCTACGGTTGGCCTTCTCCTCCAATGTTGCCTTACACACTAGGGATGGCGCGTACTGAAGCTGCTGATGCTCTTCTTCGCTCTCGGGATGAGGTCCTAGTAGAGGTTCGCCAACGTCTTTTGCAGGCTCAGCATCTATCCAAGAAGTATTATGATGCATGCCATAGTGATGTGGAGTTCCGAGTGGGCGATTGGGCCTGGCTGTGGTTGTTGTACCGCACGACATAGTCCCTCGAGCCAAGCGCTAAGGGCAAGCTCGGTCCCCGCTATGTGAGGCCGTTCCACGTGCTGGAACGCATCGGCCGCGTGGCGTATTGTCTCCAGCTATCGGTGGGTGCTCGACTACATGATGTCTTCCACGTAGGCTTGCTCAAGCGCCACCGAGGGGACCCCCCAGTAGCGCCGAGCGCCCTCCAGCCAATTTTGGGTGGTCGGCTGCTACCGGCTCCTGCTAAAGCTCTCCGGGCTCAACAAC
Organism: Oryza coarctata; assembly: GCA_030770085.1. NCBI lineage: Eukaryota > Viridiplantae > Streptophyta > Magnoliopsida > Poales > Poaceae > Oryza > Oryza coarctata. The sequence goes on along the minus strand of CM061476.1, from coordinate 7,637,250 downwards.
GCTGGGGTGCCTAGCAAGTCCTCATCTAGTGGCGCGGCTTCTCCGAGGAAGATGCGACATGGGAGTCCGTCGACAAGTTCCGCATCTTCTACCCTAACTTCCAGCTCAAGGACGAGCTGTTTACGCAGGCAGGAAGAGATGTTATGACCAGACTTCAGTATTCTAGGCGTAGGACCATTAGTGGCTAGGAGGAAAGGCCCATTAATGGCTAGGCCCCATATTTATCTATTTTCTATTATTAGATAAATCTATTTTCTATTATTAGATACTTGCTGTTATTTATATACTTTATATCCATAACAAGGAGAACTTAAACAGAAACAAGTTTATTGTTTGTGACTTCCCTTAGGAGCCAGAAGTCCCAGCCCTAGCTGCCTCTCGCTTCACGCGTGCAGCCACGACGCCACGCTGCCGTGTTTCATCCTCACGCCCTCCCTTCGAGGCAGAACCCCGGTTTATATCAGTAGCAGCCTTTGGGTTAAGCTCAAAGTAAACGGCCACATATTGTGTAAACAACAGTACTTAATAGGTCAAAAAATGTTATAAATAGTTGTGGTGCAAGCAAATGAAACCCAAAGTACTGAAATGAACGTCTTAAAGGTCTCCAATGCCCCAAGGCAAATGCAGGAGTTCTATGAATTCAAGAACAGAAAATATTGAAGATCAGATAATTGATAGGCAGGTCACCACATCAGTTTTTCTTCTTTGATTCACTTGGTAATGAAAAATTCCAGAAATTAGTGAAAAGAAAGATTGCATATATATATATATATATATATATATATAATACTCAGCATCGTATTGCGCAGAACATTACCTAGCACTTACACTACTTTCAGTAGTGCTTTCAGCAATTAATTAATACTTGCCCTGATTAAATTGGATAGATCTTAGCAAGTTCTAAAGCCTATTGATCAATCATTAACATCAGGGCAGCACAGCATGAGTAATTAATTAACAATTGCTCAGAAGTAGTACAAGTATGTAGCGTTCAATATAAATACAGGAGTATCACACCATGAGTCCAACAAGCAATAAGAATAATCAGTTTATTATGAAATTAATACATGAGTGAATATGAAATTATGTTTTTTTATCACCCAAAGACAGAGGTACGGCAGTTTCTATTTAAAACAAAAGAAAGGAAGAAATAGAGAAAGAAATCTTCAGATTATATGCCTTGAACACTACTGCACTGATGTTAAGTACCCTAAATCCAAATAACTAATGCAGAAACCTCTTCAGTATACTGATCACAAACCGAATGTTAAGTCGATAATTAGTTAATTATAGTCCAACAAGCTAGAAACTATATCAGTGCATCAGCACATACATACAGGATATGACCCAACAGCAAAGATAAATAAATTAGAGGAAGTGCCATATCTGGGATGGGTGAGCAGACTGCGTCGTCACAACAAGAGGAGTTTCCTTCTGCAGGGTAGCAACGAGATACATGAGCATGGACTAACCGCCCAAATCAAACACTATGACCCATGGAATAATTGTCTGGGCACTCAGGGAGGTGGAGGGGCGGCTCTGCTATCCCCGTGATCTTGGGAGGACGCGAGGAGTAGCGCCTGGCGTTGGTCGCGCAGGGAGGTGGAGAGGAAGTGCTGCCGTGCCCGTGGTCGCGCGAGAAGGGGCGGCGGCCGTCCTGCGTCGCTAGATGAACGCGGGTTGGACCAAGCGCACGCGGCCCGTCTTACCTCGCATGGGAGCGCGGGAATATATTGAAATTCCCTTACACCTTATTAACATAAAAGTCATCTAAAATACCTATCGCAATCAGTGGGAGGTACCCTAAAAGGCTCCATGGAAATTTGGTAGATGAGTATAATAAACGCATGTTTTTTAATTGTATGTCTCTTGTGTTACCTTCATCTGTGCCATCTATCATCTATCAGTATGAGCACTCTTTTCTTAGATGAAGAGTCGTAAATCCTATCTAGTTCCTCTTTGTACTCCCCGTGCTTCTTAGGCTTAACATCCTTCTGTTTTTTGGTAGCTCTGTCGGATGGCTTTTCATAACCATTCTCATCAAACATTGTGATATCTGCTGCTGATTGTCCAATTATCTTGAGAATGATAGTCTCCAGATTTTACCTGTTTGGAAAATAGAAATGCTGTCCAGCCTTCGGATATGCAAATGCCATCTGGAACTTTGTCTACTATGATGTTGGCTGGTTTACTTCCTGTTCAAAATAGCTGAAATTTAATTATATCCATAACAGATACGGTTGGCATCCACAATACCATTAGGTATCAGCAGTGCAAGCGTAAATGTAGAGGCATGTCACCTATCTATTGTATGCATATGTTTTTTTTTCTTCTTGAAAGCACGGGCAAGCATGAGGCATATAACGGTACGGTATAGCTCTATCCTATCTATAGTAAGCATCTAGCAAGAAGCAAACCCTGTAGAATAGAAAGGGCACTCGCCGTGGGGCACCAAAAAGACCGTGCAATGGAAGGACGCACAGACAGACATGTGGCAAAACAGTTACGAAGGCAGAACCGATGCAGCAGAACAATCAAACCACAATCAGAGGAAGATGATTAACTTCCCACCGTAGCAGGCAGCAGGACTTCAGCTCATAGTTGCCACTGGGCATGAATAGCACCGGCCGGGCCGCAGCAGGAAGGCCGGCGAGGTCGAGCGGATCGTCGATCGGTTGCAGCTGGGACAGATCGCCGACGGGTCCGCGGCGTCGGACGACTGTTATGCAGCCCGCAAGCACCGGCTACACCATCCGGAGCGGCGTTTGATGAGCACGATGTCAATGCCACGCATCAAACACCGCGCAAATTGTATGGCAACAATGAGGCATGAAAAAAGAAGGAAGCAAGATAGCAGGCCAATCGCCTCATGGGTAAACCGAATGGGAAAGAAAGTGAGATGCTGTGCTTCTCCTTTGCTCAAACTATGGCGAAGACAAGGTGCCTCGGGACTTGGTGAAGAGATTGTGGGCTGGTGTGCAGCCAAGCGGCGGGGCGAGACAGTAGCAACAGCAGGCCATGTGAACGTGAAACACGATAGGACTGGCCCACCGGTCAGCCACCGTGACATGAAAGTGTGGCATGGAATGGAAAAACCAGAGCTCGAAATGTCATGGCCGCTACGCTCGCTTGGAGGTAGGCTGAGGGCAGGCAACAGTACCAGCAGCAGTAATGGCGTAACCCCGTGGGACCCAGCCCGACACGCTGAAAGGGCGGTTCCTCTATTGCGCCACGTACAACCACGTTGACGCGAGCGACCTCTGCGCGCTCTTATGGCTAGTCCTGCAGGGCGAGGCCGATGGAGAGGCCAGAGCTCACACGGGCAACAACCAACGCCCATGGACAACTGCAGGCCTGGGCCCATGCAGACGGCGAACATATCGCGCGGCCTAGTTTGTCCAGGAGCCCAAACCACCAAAGGCCGCCGTACCAACCAAGCGCGAGAGCTGGTGGGGAGAACGCGTGCTCCGTGCGTGGATGACGTGGATAACGCCGGAATCGAGCACGTCGCCCAGAAAAGCCTCCGAGCGCCCTCGGTGCGAGCACTTCTCCCTACCTTTAATTTCCCAATTAGCTACCCACTGCTTGCATTGCATCCTGCCGCAACATTGATCGATCGATCTCCGATGAACTTATGATACACCGGATCTCAATGGAAAAAGAAGTGGTTATGCTTGCAGTAATTGATGTATCGAAACATGCATGCTCCAGCCTAGCTTTTTTCCCGGATTTGCTAAACTACATCAGAATGAAAATCAAAGTTAAAATCCTGCAAATTCTTGACATTCTGATATGCATTGCGATCTTTGCACTGCTTCCTCTCCAACACGGATGACCTTGATGAACTTTGGTGATCGACGATGGCAATCATTATCTGTTAGGATTTAGGAAGCAGGAGGTAGGAAGGAAGGGGAAGAGGGAGAAGTTCCTTAGACTTAAAGAAAGACAATGGTGGTGGCTTAGCAATAGGCAGTTGTGATGAGAGCACACGAGGGCACAAGGCAATGAAGGTGTCACCAAAAGCCATGGGAATAGATGAGGGTGGTAGGCGATGGTGGTGGTAGGAGAATCTTGGATGAGTAGTTAGATGACAGTGAATGGTGGTGGTGGATTGGGTGGTGGGAGTTATTGGAGATGGAAGAGAACGATGGGGTAGAGGGCACCTCACTAGAGGTTAAGAAGAAGTTAGTTGGCGCATGGAGGGAAGTTGTGGTGTCAACATGACTTTTGACATCGAAAGCCATGGTAACCAGTGGTCAACAAAGGGCTCACTGGTTGATGTCATTGGAAACGACATGTTTGAAGCATCGAGAGATAGTATATGTGGCACTCGCCAAAGCAAAATGATTTTTTTTGAGGTGTTAAATTCCCATATGTTATTCTCTTTCCTCCGGCCATTCTTTCTTACATTCTTTTCCTAATTCTAATAATTTGCTTTATTTCCTTTTTCTATTCGACTTAATAGATTTAAATATTATCAACTTTATAATCAAACCCATAACCTTTGATGTCAGAGTTGTTTTCGCCTGTTGCAATATAGGGTATTTTGCTAGTGATAGTATAAAAGAACAATTAAACCCTCACTCTTCCTCTTGGAAAGCTAGTGATAGAAAGCATGTTTGGCTGGGCTTTAACTTTAGCTTCACCTTTCTTAGAGCTAGAGCCTAACCAAACAGTTTTAGCTTTACCCTAAAAGGAAGCAGAGTGGATTGGAGTGATAGAAAAAATGAACAAGAGAGGTGGAGTGGGGTTTGAGCCATTCCACAACTCCACCTCAAAATCCACTCCTAGAGTTATTTTTAGAAGTTGAAGCCCCACCAAACATGCCTGAAGAGGGGATATCCATCCCTATAGTAGATCTAGTATATCCTTAGGTTTTATCTTAAATAAACTATCCTTTTCCATCTTCATTAATGATAGTGGTGATGATGGATCTTTTTCCATCTTCATTAATGGTAGTGGTGATGATAATTCTTTTAGTGTTAAGTCATGGCCATCTTATTTTAGTGTTTTTATTCATAGGGTTGTGTTTGGCTATGGGCTTTATGTCCATGTTGTCGTTGTTTGGGTGGAGTTGATGATAACATTCTCTTCTAGCTCTCTCTCTCCTCTTCATTAATGGTCCATCCGCCACTAGCGAAGGGCTTGTGAGGGGTATGGGGTGTGGTTGTGTTGATGGATGGTGGCGTTGGTTTAGGTTTGGGGCCGAAGCAGTCTCGCTGATATTTTTTGACGGTTCTAGGGATCTACTTGTTTTTTTAAGGAGAGATGACTTTTGTGGTCTTCAAAAGTCATTATGCAATTAAACTTTATCCAGATTTTGCTTGGTTCCTATTTATCCTCTTTTCCTCCGGCGACAAGATCGACATAGATGTGGAACAACATATACAAAATCAATAGAATAAAACTTTGTTAAATTTGATTGTAATTTTGTTTTTTGGTTTGGTTTCTTGTGCTGTTTGTTGTTTGTCTTAATATAAGTAAGATATAAGATGTCTTATGACATCTTTGTTAAAACAAATTGTTTCTCAATATAGTTAAAGCCGATACGCTTAACTACAAATGATATGCGACTCTTGTGGACGATGTTTATATAAAGGTAGTTTCGGCCGCTACTGATGCTGTCCAGAGGCCATCGTCAATAATTTAATGCACAAAACAGTTGCATACATTTCTCGAAATCGAACTGGTCTTATTAATTAATTGTTTCATTGCACGCACGGAGGATACACATCAGATAGAGCTGGTTAACTAAACAAACTAAACAAATCTCTAGACACCAAAGCTACTAGCTACTTTAGCTAAAATGACACATCAATTAGACTAGGTGAGGGGAATGAAACTAACGGATACATACATACATACATAGCTGCTGATATTATCGGATACTCCAAATTAATTTCTGGGTAAGCAATCTAGCTAGTTCACCACCCGGCAGTTGCGGCGGACCTCGCCGGCGGTGCCGGCTCCCGGCGCCAGCCTCCCCATCCGCAGCATGGACGACGCGAAGTCATCGAAGAAGAGCGACGTGTCAAGTGCGTAGGCAGCGACGAGGCCGGCCACGTCCTCCACCCCAGCAGCCGCCGCTCCGGCTCCGGCGGATACCAGCGCCTGGTCGGACGGCAGAAGGCCCTCGCCGGAGAGCAGGTTGATGTAGTACTGGTTGTCGAAGGTGGACGGCGTGGCGAGGTCCAGGTGCGCCATCCCCGACCCCGCGGACACTGCGCACAGCTGCTGCAGCGACTGGAGGAACGCGAGGTCACCTGGAGTAGTCCCGCCGTCCGAGACGCCGACTCCGGCGAGGCGAGCGCTGAACGTCGTGCACCGCGCCTTCCCGATGGTGTGCGCGCCTGGGTCGTGCATGGATGAAATGCATAAATGCGAGCTATCCATGTGTGAAATGTGTAACGTTCGCGAGGATTGAGGATTCCTTGATTACCAGAGAGAGCAACCATGTCTTTGGCGGAGAGGCCAACGTTCCGGAACTTCTGCACGAGGGTGGCGACGCCGGACGTTGGCGCCGGGAGGTTGCTGTTGGCGTCCTGCAGGCTCGCTGTCCGGCCGTCCTTCCGGCCAACCTCCACCTGCCATCTCGGCCCGCCGGACTGATCATCGACGACACAACGCGAGTAACAGTTACAATTTGGATGGTTTACATGCACGTCTGCAATGGTGGTATTCTATTGGTCAGCTATAGCTTACTGCCATGACGGAGTCGCGGGCGGCGATGGCGAGGACGTCGGCGCAGGAGACGATCTCCGGGCACGCCTTCTCAAGCTCGGCTTTGATGGCGTCGATGACCTCGAATCCCCTAAGCGAGTCAGCGTTCGGCCCCGCCGTCTTCTCGCCGACGAAGAACGGCTTGTCGTCCAGGAGGACGGAGCCGTCACAACCCTGACAAAGACGCACATCCACATATGCCATGACGATAAATTCACAAATGTAAGCGAAGCGGTGAACTAGAAGCGCCATTACATTGACGAAGCAGTCGTGGAAGTGGAGGCGGAGGAGTGATGCCGCCATGCGGGGGTCAGCGTCGACGGCCCTCTCCACGGCGGCGCGGACGATCTCCTCAGCAAGAGGGCAGGCCGACCGGTACGCGTCGGTGCCAAGTGACACGCCTGCGCCTGCACTAGCGCTGGCCCCGCCGTACCCGATGCTGACGGCGGCGCCGGCGCTGCCAGCGACGCAGGACTTGTTAACCGGCGTAGCAGAGGCAGCAGCTGCACTGGCAAGAGCAAGCAGCGCTGCCAGAGCCACCGTGGTGAGCTTGTCCATGGCTGGAAGGAGGACAGTGACAAGGCAAAATTGCTTTTGCAGGGAAAGCTAGCTAGGCATGCAGCTAGCTAGTTGGTGACTTGGTGTTTGTTGACGGTCTTATTGGGAGAGATGCCTGCGTGTGATGGTTATATAGACCCATCCAGGAGATGGAGAGAGACCGAGTCAGGGCTACTCGCTTATGGCTGATGGTGGAGTAGGTACGTCCGTACTCGTGGCGACATGCAGGCTTCCTGCGTGACTGTCAGAGAGGTTACGTGCTGATTCCCTGGCCGTTTTATGTGTACCGTTCATCTCTGAGTCAAAATGTACTCCAAAACTGGGCTGCATTTACTAGCTAGGCTCACAAGAGGGCTCCATGATCGTGCCACCCACCAGTTTAAACAGCAGTATGTTTATGCAGATCTCGCATCGTTCGTTCTTCTTAGGTGGTGCTGGTCAGATCGATGGAACTGGAATTTTATAACTAATTAATTGCGGCGGATGCACCCGTTTGCCTCTCACGTTTCTAATATCATTCATATAGTTGTAAAAATTCAATCTTGAAAAAAAAATATGGCAACACTGATACAAGAAGCATCAAACATCTCGCAAAAATTCAAATCCGAAATCTATTTACACAATGAATGGGAATAAAAATTCAGTTATGAATAGCACTAATACTTTTCGTAGGGGAATCGGCGTTTTTCTTTTTGCGGAGAGAATTTGTGTGTTTTGCTACTATGTACATTGAATTTACTACATGTTTTTGGAGTGGTATGTGGCATTAATTATGATCTATGTTACTAATGTTTTTCATAATCATTTGGATAGCAAGCAAGAGAAGGATGCACATGTACTTAGATTGTAAATAAACTTTACATGGATAAGTCTTTTTACAACTAAAGATACATCCCATAAGTTTCTAAAATGTGAATGAAATAGTTACAAATAGTTGTTTGTAAAATTTGGATAAATTATTTTGGTAAGGGGTTTTTCAAAATTTTCAATATCTTTCTACATAGATTTTGCCAAATATGCCATCAAGGTGTAAAAATTCATCTGAATCGTAAATCAGTATGATAGTTCAATAGTGATCTTCTGCAGAATTTGCTTTTCCATTTTATGATTTTCATTATGTAATTTCCATTTTTTCGGAATTAGGAGTCAATCGGTGGATCTGAGAGGCTGGACAGAGAAATCGTGAGTTAGGTTCAGGTTTCAGGTATAGCGCTCAACTTTTCGTTTCTAGTTTTGGCCTCGGATTGAATCACTCCGGGAGATGGAGCAAAGTGGATAGATCAGGCACCTTTTATAGGCATTGCATGTGACAACCCATTTTCTGGGCATCAATAAAAGGAGTAGAAAATGCTGCTGATGTTCACTGCCCACACACAATTCTCCACTATGCTTCTACGCGAGACCGCTGAGACGTCGCCGCGAGTCAATGCGAGTCTAGGAACCTGGGTGAGTTGCAAAAAGGAAATGGGTGGATGAGATTGATATTGATATCATCGTTAATGACTTCAAATAAATGATTGAATAAAATTTTAAGGTAACATGTATGAACTTTTTCATATGAATATTGATTTGGATGAATCTCAAGTGTTTATTGGTTACTAGATGTTTATATTAAGGGAAGGGCCCCATTTTTAGTTTTGCGCCAGACCAAAACCTCCGTACTGGGCCTGACTTAGATTCTTAGGGATAACATGAAGGACCTTCTTGATGTTGTGTTCATCCTCGAGCATGCCTCTAGTGTTGCAAATGTTGGCGATAATGCTGATGAGGTGCATACCGAAATCACCTACGCACTTGCCGTCTTTGAAGTAGATCCCTCAAACTCCTGGCAGAATGATTTTCCCTTTACGTCAAGCACTAGATACGCTGACTCGCATAGTGTTAATGGCATCCATGCCGCCTTGGCAGTTTCTTCACAAGAAATTGTAGCTTTCCAATAGCTTGGAATCAAGAAAGGTCGTCCATGCCATCTTTTCCTCCTTGAAGTCGGCGTATCCTTAGTATATCATACCCTAGGTAGTCTAGGCCTACAGATTGGCCTATATAAATGGTGGCCATTTGGCGTAGTTGGCTCTCCTCAAAATTATATAATGTACTGGCACGCAGCAATCCCTTGACACCTTTTGTAGTGTCATAGGAAGATTTTTTTCCCCCAATTGCAACATTCCCTGCTCTATTATGGCTGCCATTAGTGTCTCCTTTCACGTGGTAATGAGTACCTGCCGCTGTTCAAATGGCTTTTGCTCCTGTAACCTTCCCAACCACAATTTTCTATCCTATTCCCTTCAATTATTCCACATAGAAATAACATTTTTTGATGATGGCTTCCACCTTAGTAGAAGCAAGGTCGTGGTAGCACTCTGTATCAATCATTGAAATTTGTAATTGTATTTGTAGTGGCTACAATCTGAATTTTGTTGCACAGCTGCATACAGTAACGAAAACTGAATACAAGCGAGAACAATGAGAGGCAGAGGCGCTGCCTATGCTGCAAATTCTGACATTTGATATATCACGATCCTACAGAGAGGTCTTCTGACAATGGTAGCATGTATGTACCATTGGGTCAGCGAGGTGGTATTGATGGCAGGGGCAACAAAGCAGAGAATGGCGTAGACAGCGCAAATCAACCCCTGGTGCCACAATAGGCATCGAGAGACTCCAGCGTGCCACTGTGGTATCCAATGCTGGAAAGAACCAACTGCACCTACTATGCAATATTGTTGCTGGTCAATCTGCAGCCGTATGTTCAATCGGAGTGAAATTGATTCAAGACATCTTTCTTTAGGCCATGTCACAGGGGATGCTCTAATCTGTTGTGAAGAACACCACCAGGCATTTTGTTGCACTCTGTGAGTAGATACCAAACACTTTTTCTTTGGTGAGGGCCAGACAAATATCATTGGAACTATAACTTCACAGCTAATTAAAAGCACCGTTTACTTCCCACTTTTCTAGTATCATTCTAATATATAGTCATGAAAAAGATGTTAAAAATATGACAACACTGATAATCATCAAACATCCTGTAAAATTTCAATTAGGGGAAATAAAAATTCGAATAGTACTAATACTTTTCACAGGGAAATTTGTGTGTTTGGAGTGATATATACCATTACTTATGATCTATACCATTACTAATATGCAGATCAAATTTAATATAGCCTGTTTTTGGAGTGATAGATACCATTACTAATTATTTATGTTACCAATCTTTTTCATAATCATTTGGACAGCATGCAAGAGAAGGATGCAAATGTACGTACACTGTAAATAAACTATCTAGGGATAGGTCTTTTTACAACTCAAGATACATCCTATAAGTTTCTTAAATGTGAATCAAATAGTTACAAATAGCTTTTTTTTACAAACTTTCGATAAATTATTCTGGATAGAATTTTGACAAAATTTTCAATACCTTTTTACATAGAATTTGAGTGGTGCAGAATATGTGATAACTTATCAACACGTGTCAAGGTGTAAAAGTTCATCTCAATCATAAAGCAGTATGATAGTTCAAGTTGTAATCTTTGTTAGAATTTGCTTTTCCATTTTAGAATCTGCATAATGAAATTTCCATTTGTTCAGCATTAGGAGTCATTGTGCATTTGAAGGCTGGATGGAGTAATTGGGAATTAGTTTCAAGTTTAAGGTTGAGCGCTGAACTTTTCATTTCTCTTTTTGGCCACCGATTCAATTGCTGCATTGGATGGAACAAACCCATATTCTAGGCATCAATAAAAGCAGAAGAAAATGCTTCTGATTTTCGCCACATAAAACCATCACTTGAGGAAATTAATCCATGATCCATCTGCTTCATGTGAGAGAGCCATTCCTCCACGACGGGACGTTGTTTGCCATGTTGCCACTGTCTTAACCATATCATTTGTCCATCGAGGACAATTAACGACAAGTTCCCCCTTAGCTTGCTAGTCTTGATTCTAGGGGATGACACGAAGGAACTTTTTGATCTTGTGTTCATCCTCTATCATGCCTTCCATGTCATGAATGTTGGTGATAATGTTAATGAGGCGCACGCTAAAATGCTCTTTGAAGTGGATTGCCTCAAGCTCTTGGTAGAGTGATTTTCACTTCACTTCTAGCAATATGTCAATGCTGACTCACATAGTCCGATGACTCACAAGAAATTGCATCATCTCCTGTGGCTTGGCATCAAGAATGAACCCCAATGCCATGTTGTCCTCCTTGAACTCAACTTATCGTTGATCTATCACCCTCTAGATGCCCTAGGCTTGTAGATTGACCTACATAAACAACATTCAATTGGAGTAGTTGGTTCTTATCAAAATTATATAACACAATGACACACCGAACTACTCCCTCACGACGTTCTGCAGTACTGTAGGAAGATTTTCCCTAGTTGCACCATTTGCCGTTCCACGGCCACTACCTTTAGTGTCGCCTTCCACCCGGTAGTGTGCATCTATTACCGTCATTGGAAGACATCTTAGCAAGATTGTAGTATCGCTCTGATACCACCTGTCAGGATTTGTATCTATTGGCTTCAACATTGCTCTCTTGCCAAATGAATGTAATTTGAATTTTCTCAGCATAGCTACATTGCACTAATGAAAACTGAAAATAGGAGAGAATAGAGAAAGCCAAACACAATGTGCTTGTGTCACAAATTCTGACATCTAGTATCAACGCGGTATCATGATCATGTAGAGATGTCTTCTAATGATGGTAGTACATACACACCACTGGGTCAGCGAGTTAGCACGGACGATAATGGCAACGAAGCAGAGAATGGCACAAACAGTGCAAATCATCCCTTGATGCCACAATAGGCATAGGTAGACTCCAGTGTGCCACTGTGGTATCTAATGCTAGCGAGAAACAGCTGGTATCCATGACGTACCAAGCACACTCAAAGATGAACACATGATCAAGATGTTCCTTAGGTTGTCTGCAAGAAGTACCAGCATATCACAATCATCATCAAGCAGTCGTTGATGATGATGGAATAGGTGGCAACAATTCTGCTAGGCAACTCCTTCCAGAGGAGGGATGACTACACACATGAATTAGAGCGAATAGGAGGGCTCATTTTGCAACAGGAAAAACATATGTGGTGGATCTGGTAGGAAGAGTTATAGGAATGTTTAGAATTTAGGATTCCTAAAGAGTTGTGATAGCAAGGAGCCTGTGACATGTGGTTGCATGTGTGAGTATGGATAAGTCTATAATAGCCAAGATATTTTTGTGAAATAATTTGAGAGGCACTTCTTAATTAATAAGTTAGCCAAGACCTTTTCCATTTGAAAACTAGTTCTTAACCTTTTCACCTATAAATAAATTAAATCGCCAAATCATATACTTCGGTATCATGAGAGAGAGATTCTCAATTAATGTAAGGATATACAGCATTAGGGTTACCCATTGACACCAAACTCTTACATAGTGGCACATGTTGATGAAACCTATCTGCTACATGTTGAAGCATGTTTGAATGGAATGGCCAAAAAGAATGTAAAATACATCGCCCGGTCCTTATACTTAGATTGGGGTGTCACTTAGGTTCATAATGTTACAAATCAGATGTTAAGCTCCATAATCGTGGTTTATTGTATCAAAGCAAGTCCAAACCTCCTTTTACTCAGTATAACCACTCACGTGATTGTCCACACTAGCAGTAAGTTTGCATTTAGCCCCTTCCTTGGTCCATCTTAGCAATACAATTGCATTTATCTCCTCTTCTTTCTATAGTATTCCCCTAACCCCTATCCCGACTCCTCACCTCCATAGAGCAGCAATCAGGGTAGTAGTGATTAGGGCGGCGGCAATTATTGGTAGTTAGAATCAGAAGCGACGTCTATTGTTGTGAATGGACTGAGTGATTCTTGTGAGTCCAATACGATACTATCATCATCAAGAAGCATGAGCGATGGACCTTAATTTGTGGGGAAGAAGATGAACTAGATTTCTCGTGGTTAGGATATGTATAGAAGATACAGTCCGATTAACATCCATAATCGCTATGTGCTCCACAATGTTTTTATTGTTGCAGGAGGAACACTAAATTATCTTAATTTCTGGTGTGCTCCGGTGCCTTGAAGATGACAAGCTACTTGGAGAAGTCATGGTGAGGATGCCACACTTCGCCACTGCCACTACCCACGTGCTAGGAAAGGAGTAAATGCAAACTTACTGCTAGCGTGGACAGCCACAGCAAAAGTTATACAAGTTAGAGGAGCCTTGGACCTGCTATGATTGTATGACTAAACGTCTGACTTATAAGATATTATAGACCTAGTTAACACCTGATTCAAGTTTATGGATCAGGGTGAATCACATGTGCAGAAAAAGGACTATCATTAATTATTTGCTAATTAGGAGGTTCCTGTTTGCTTTCTGATTTTTGCTGCATCGTTCCTTCAATCCAAGTTATTTTGCGAGTTTATTGAGAATTCTGCTTCTTTTACATGAATTAATTAGGATGTTGTTTCCTTAATCTCAGCAGGTGACCGGGACACCGGTCATGCTGGGTTGTCTCTAGGTTCTCTAACGTTTCAGTTGGTCAAGCAGGGGTCATGCAAGCAACACTTTGCTACTGTACCTCTAGCGCTTACCCAAAATTTTCTCTAAATTCTCTGTTGCTTTTACTGTTCATCATAATAGCCTGCAAAGTTTCACCTGTAGACAGTTTATCGTCCATAATGACTATGTGTGTAATCAAGCTGGTTTTCGAAAGAATAGAGTTTTACCAATGAATGGGCGCTGTTATAATTCCAATAGAATGCTCGTTATCCAGAACAAGATGCTAAAATATTGTAGCTTACAAGAGTGTTCATGCTATCAAAAAAAAAGTTTTTAGGACAATAACGACAAGCGATAGAACAATAGTTCTTCGGTCAGCAGTAGTAGACACAACAATGGTTCAAAATTAGTTGGCCTGAAGTTCGTGGGCCCTTTTAGCTGTGCATGTATGTAGTGGGTCGAAAATACAAATAACACGCGGTAGTGCACGGGAGGTTGAGGCAGCATCAGCGGTTTCGCCTCGTAGGTAAGTACGTTCGCACGGTTCATAATTCGATTGTGAAAAAATGAAGATCAACGGAATGTTGTCCAAACAGTACCCTTCTCCATCGCATGGTCCCGTATGCCTGAGACTCAATTTGTGTCTAAACCTTCCTAAGGTTAGTAGCACAATACATTTCTTATGGAAAGCCACATTTTGCACAAGGTAGTATATGGTTTGACAACGTTAACCATCACCAAACACCCCCTAAAATCCGAATCTAATTGTACACAAAAAATGCAATATTTCAAGTGTGAAAAATGGTGTGATTAGACTCACAACCCTTCAACCCTAACCCTAAGTTACAACACAAGAAGAACTGCTAAAAAATGGACAAGATTTCAATAGGACAGTTAATACGTTCACGAACAACTAAGCCTACGTTTAAAAATATTGAAATATGAAATATTTTTATAATAAAAATTTGATAGTATAAATGATAAAATTAACTATTATAAATTAAAATTTTACTTTAGAAATGATAATTTTTTTATATAATTTTTTTATAAAAAACGTATCGTCTAGTATTTTAGAAAGTGATCTAAGTGGTTATACACTTCAAAATTCATAGAACTCTTATATGGTTTTGCTAGTCGCCGAATCTTACGAGGAGTCCGATTGGGCTAGATAGAGGTCCAATCGGGAAAGCGTTGTCCTAGTCACACGAAGATACAGGAGATCTAGGGTTTAGCTTAGCTACAGTACAAGTCTTTAGTCTTAGAGATTCAATGGCGTACCAGTCAATTTGACCCTGTAATTGGCAAGGAGGTAGAGGATGAGATCCATAAGCCAATCGATCGGTGGGCTGATACGGCTCACCCTATAGGCTGGGTGCCGATGAGAAAGGTAGCGTTCGAGCATCGGCTAAAAATCCAATAAAGCCGTAGGTGATAGACACATGGAATAAAGTAGAGGGCTTATCGGCTAAAGAGCCGATAATGCTCCATAGGATGAAAGCGACAAAAGCGTGGAGCAGGGCCCGATCCCCCACAAAGTCATGAGGACCAGCGGCCACTGTAACAGCACCATTAGGAACACCCTAGATAGATATGACCAAACCGAGATGATATGAGACCAGGACTAACGGCACAGAGACGATGGAGGTTAAATCGAATGTAACGACAAGAGATAAAAGGGTGAGGTCATCTACTACTTACCAACGGAACATCCGACGCAGGCATATATATAAACTCATCGGCTATCTAAGTTGATGAGGAATGAAACCCTCTAGATCTCGATGCCAACTCCGTCGAACATGAACATGAGAGATCGGACCTAACTGAGACAATATCAAGCCAAATTCGACATGGCCGGATCGATCGCCAACAGATTAATCGTTGAGTGATATGTGAACCAGATATGAGGCTAGCAATAAAGATAGCTCATCGGCTACTCACTCCAACAAAATGCCGCCCAAACACCTGCTGGGCCAATGGCTTGAACCACTGCCATTGATCTCGTAGGTCAAACCTAACAATTGCAAGACGATACCAGGGATAGAGGAGGGAGACCAATGTACCAACAAGCCTCACACGGACGTGATGCGGTATGCTTGATCAAACTAAGAGGTCGGACCTAACTAATGTAGCGTTAGATAGAGCAAAACAAACCATGATAATGGTGCTCTCGATGCAGCACCGCGTCAAGAGTGAGAACCCATTGAGAAAAATCTAGATGAGTTAGGGTGATGATGCACTGAAGTTGTATTGTGTTGATCTGTAGATATCTTACAAACTTCCAGTGGGCTTATATTTATACCATGGGATTACAAGAGTCATACGCGGTTACAACAACCATCGGATAATTTTTTCTAAACATATAAGGAAACTAATCAATAAGAAGTTGTAAAACTAACTAAACTTGCGTAACTTGCATAATATATTCTATATAGATAAACACCCTACCATGGTTCTCAGGACTTCTTCATAGACTCGGTCCTATCTGGATAACCCTCCATCCTCAAACAGACCTAATCCGTCCTCAATCCATCCGATCAGCTCTTTTACTGTGTCAATCGACTTCTCCCTATGAGCCAATTAGTCTTTCCTCCATCGACCAATTCCGTTTGCAGGCTGACCAAATTTTGTCGTTAACATATGCCCATAAATTTTGGAGTTTGTTAACGGACTACTAAATTTTGAGCCGTTGGAATTCTCCACAAACCAAGACGGCCCATTATAGCCCATAAACAACAACTAACCGCCCTAGATTCCTGCATAGGTCATCCTGTCCTAATAAAACATTCCGCCTCTTCATCCTTCTTCACACCTCCTCATCACCAGAGCGCCCAAAATTTCGACAAACTCCAAGCACTGAAGGGGAACCTCTGTAGATTATTTCACCGACCATTGATCTTCTCCTCCTTCCTCACACGATGGCGTCAACACATGTAGTTCCTGAGATAACCTTTCATCTGTTCGTCTGTTCTACATTCTAGACATATTTAGTTCATCTTGTCTTTTCATTTGTTCTTTGTCAGATTCTTCTTAACTGTAGATTCTCAAAGGTCAGATTGCCATTCCAAATGCTGACCATCCGGGTTTCTTCTATCTAGGCCCCATGGGTAGTAAGGATCTAACAGACTTTATAAATTTCAAAACAGAACAAATCTCTTACAAAAACTCACCCATAACTATCAACGATTGGACTAGCAATTTTAGATCTTGACCCCATAGACTCCTAGGATAGAGAGATTGGTACCTTAGGGTTTTGGCTTCCAAAAAGTCTCTCTGGAAAGATTTAGAAATCGACCACTATATCAACCTTTCTCTAGCCGATATGGAGAAGTACGTGCCTTTGCTTGCATTAGCTTCCTATTTCTGGGCTTGCATTAGCCCAAAACAATCAGCTATCTGCCCAGACTGAGAAGAAAAAGCTTGACGAAATGGCAGCAGACTCGTAGAATACCAACACCAAGATAGGCCAAGTGAAGAAATGAGAAGCTGATTGATGGTGAACTCGATAAGGTGCGTCGTGATATTAAAGTCACCGAATCCCATCTTATCAGATTACCACAATTAATCCAAGATCAAGAGACCAAAGTAGTAGAAAATACGTCAAGTAGCTCATCGGCATTGGAGCTTGAAAACCATTCCTGGATCCGATGAGGAAGACATCCGCACCATCAACGATATAGATAAAATCGGCTACGTGCGATCGAGGCAATCAAAAAATATATATAAAACTTTGATGTTTAAAACCTATAATGTCATCCCAAAATATTGATCGCCTACAATAGAGTTTGATTGGCTCTGTTAATGAATTTTTTTTATATATATTTCCTAGAGGCGATGTCTTAATGATATCGACTATCTATAGCCGATATAACCATATCGGCTTTTGTCTTAAAAGAAATATTAGAAATCGGCCACATTTAGCCGATTTAAGTAAACAACATCATTAGCCGGTAGAACACTATCGACTTTTTATCTTGAATAGAATTAGAAATCGACCATACTTAACCGATTTAGGCGTTATCCTAAACGGTAGGATAATACTTCTTTAGATACTTTTCGTTGAGTGCATTGGCAACCTCTCCCCTTCAAGACTTTCCAGTATATAAGCATTACCAGGAACACAACGATTGATCCAATAGGGCCTTTTTCAGTTAGGTGACCATTTTCCAAACTTATTATCTCTAGTCCCAGTTGGTAAAATCAATTGCAAAATAAGATCTCTTTCAGAAAAAGATTTATTCATCACCTTTTTGTTGTAATGCCTGGCAACCTTGGTTTTGTTTTCCTTGATCCTCTCAAGCGCCCTCAACTGATTCTAAGCTAAATCATCAAATTCATCTGCCATTAGGTTATAATAATCATCGGCTATCAATTGATCCTATAAAGACATCCTCCGAGAGCCGATGTTAATTTTTCATGAAAGAACTACTTCATGCCCATATACTAGCTGATACGGTGGTACTTGAGTAGATCTATAGCATGTCATCTGATAGGCCCATAATGATTTGGCTAATGTAATGTGTCACCTCTGCGATTGTTCATCAATCTTATGCTTAATCAGCTTGATTAAATTTTTGTTGGAAGCTTTGGCTTATCCATTGGCTTGAGCATAATATGATGACAAATTTAATAACTTAATCCCCATATTGGCAACTAAGTATTGAAACTCTTTGGAAATGAATATTGATCAGTAGTAATTGTCTGTGAAATACTAAACCGATATATAATATGTTCTTTGATAAATTCAATCACGTCCTTAGAGGTAACTTTCTTCAATGGGATAGCCTCTACCCACTTTGTAAAATAATCTGTTGCCATCAATATAAACTTGTGCCCTTTACTTGATGAAGGATAAATCTGGCCGATCATGTCGATTCCCTAAGCTCTAAACGACCACGACTTGACTATCGGGTTCATAGCTGATGTTGGAGCTTGCTGCATATTTCCAAGCTTCTAACAGTCTTGGCATCCTTTGTAGTACTTGAAGCATCCTGTAGCATTGTCAACCAATAACATTCAGCTGTTCTCATCAGCCATCTCATCTTGTGAGCTGATTTGATGGGCTCCACAAACTTAACTATTGTGGCTTCTTCTATACCCAATCAACTTAACAGAACCCCATCACTAGTCTAATAATATAAGTCATCATCTAGTAATACATATTTAATAGACTTATACCGAAGTTTCTTAGAAGCCGATTTTGACGGATTTTGCAAACATTGAATAATCTCTTGTCACCAATCATCGCCTTCAATATGATTTTCAATATCGGCTATTTCAGCTTCCACCTTCCTATCCAACTGATATCCCGAAGCATTCTAAGCAAGATTATTGGCTTCTAAATTATGCTCTCTAAAAATATGATCCAACGACAACATCTTGAAATCCTTCAATAAATGTTGACATTCTTCGTAATACAACCTCAAGACATCATCCTTGTATTCATACTCCTAGACAGCTGCTTGATCATCAACAAAGAATTCTCAATGATCTGTACTGTATCGGCTCCAATTTTCCTCAATAGTTGAAGACCTTTGAACACCGCTTCATACTCTGCTTGATTATTGGTCCTATAAGACTTGATTATAAAAACAAAGTTAAAGCTTGCCCCCCGAGGTAATATAATCACCAAGCCGATACTAGATTCATGCTTGCAAACTGACTCATCAAAGAATAAAGTCCATGGAATGGGCTCCACAAAATCCTCCTGGATCCCTCTATATTGTACGATGAAATCGACCATCTCTTGTCCTTTCATCACCTTAGCTGATTCATACCTCAGATTAAACTCCATCAGAGCAAATATCCATTTACAAATTCATCCTCTTAAGACCAGAGTCGATAGCATATACTTAACCATATCGGTTTTTACAAACTACTGTGCACTCAACCGATAGGAGATAATGCCTTAACTTGGTACATGAAAAATATAAGCACATACACAACTTTTCCACTATAGGATATCTTGTCTTAACATTCAAAAGTGGTCGGCTCAAATAGAATACCACTCGTTTTTTTCTTTTAAATTCTTGTATCAGTACTGACCCGATAGACATCTTATCAGTTGATAGATATAATTTAAACTGTACCTCTTTCTGCGGCAGAATCAATACTGGTGGAGAATTAAGACAATCTTTGATTTGATCAAACGCTTTTTGCTACTCGACACCCCACACGAACTCTTGATCGGCTTGCAACTTCAACAAGCGAGTGAATGACTCAATCCTTCCTGATAGATTTGAAATAAATCTCACAAATTTGAGCTTGCCGATCAAAGACTGTAGCTGTGTCTTGTTGGTTGGTGGCTTAGTGCTCTGGATAGCTCTGATGCTTCGTTGACTAACTTCAATTCCTCTCTCATACATCAGAGAGCCCAAGAATTACCTAGCCAATACATCAAAAACATATTTATTAGGATTCATCATAAGTCCATATTTCTTCGCCCTCTCTTGTGCTTTTCACAGGTCGGCTACATAGTTTTCAACACTCTTGGATTTGACCACCACGCCATCAATATACATCTCCACCAGCAGACTGATATGATCATGAAATATATAATACATGGCCCTCTGATAAGTCAGTACTTTTCAATCCAAAGGTCATGACTACCCACTCGTACAAGCTGATAGCTCTAGGACATCTGAATGCTGTCTTGTGAATATATTTCTTTGCCATAAAAACCTGATTGCAACCTATATTACCATCCATGAAGCTGATGATCTTGTGACCTGATGTTGTATCAATTAACATATCTACCATCAGCATCAGATACTCATATTTAGGGGTAGCCTTGTTCAAATCCTAAAAATCGATGCATATCCTCTGCTTTCCATTCTTTTTCTTTACCGGGATGATGTTAGATATCCCTTCATCATGTCGGCACAGTCTGATAAAGTTTGTATCATACAATCACATGATCTCTGCCTTGATTGCATCATGCAACTCTGCTTTGAACCTTATCTGAGGCTGCTTGAATTGCTGATATCCTGATTTGATAAGAAGCCAATGTTCAACAATCGATTGGATTAACCTTAGCATCTCATGGTAATCCGAGGCAAAACATTCACAAAATTGTTTCAACAAAGTTATTAACTCTTCTCAAAACTCGATACATAAATTTTTACTAATATACGTCGGTCTTGGTCTATCTCGTAGTCATTTATCAACTTCTTCCAACTCATTGGTTGAAGTAAATCCTTGGCCTAATTTTCCTTCAAAATCTTCAATGGTGCCCATTAGAGCAATGGTTCTAAGCCGACTTGCTAGATTGACTTTATTTCCTTGCCTGTTACATCAAGGAAATTTCCATCCCATACTTTCTTGGACAAGCAATCAATCCCATCAGCTTCCCAGATTGGCAGATCGGTTACCACAACAATGGTTGACTAATCGGCCGGAATAACCTCAACTTGATCTCCTTGCCATTGTACGAGGCTTTGATGCATTATGAAAGAAATACAACAGTTGGCATTAATTCAGTCCCTGCCGAGAAGTAAACTATATGACCCCTTGCCATCGATGACAAAAAATGTGGTGGACAATGTCTTGCTTCCAACTGTTAGCTCCATGTTCAGAACACCCTTCATCTCCAATAGATTTCCATTGAAGTATTTTAAAACCATATTTGTTTTGATCAAATCTTCAGCAGTCTTCCCAAGCTTGCGATATGCAGCGTACGACATCTGGTTAATAGCTACACCTCCATCAACTAGCATCTTCATCATCAACTTTCCATCCATATACCCTTTGATGTATAATGGCTTCAGGTGCCGATGATTAGACTCTTCAGGCTTGTCAAACATAGCTTGATTAGGCTACAACGTCAATTGGGCAAAGACCTCTTCTTGATCTTCTTCATCAAATGCAAACACTTTATACTCTAGAGGCAAGAAGAACACTATGTTGGTCAAAGTTGATGTGTCAACCTCATCATCTTTATACTTGACATGCTAGACGTGTTTAGTTTTTTGACTCCGATTGGCTTCCTTATGGTTCCATCATTATTTCTTGTGCTGCTCCCTGTGCTGCAATCTTAATGCCCTCCTCTTCTGATTCTTTGTGAAGATTCCAGATGGACACCACTGGGAATTAGAATTGTATTGTTCTTCATACAATTCCCTATCATCAGCTAACTTTTAACTAGGGTTTTCATTAATTGGCCCTAGCCGATCATATGAAATCCTCTTCTGCTCAATGTGTTACGATCTTAGTTTGTTACACTCAAGACAATCTTCAATCGATGACAACCTAATGTCTTGATTCTAGCAATATTGAAAGAACAGACAACCCCAATATGGATTATATTTCTCCTTATGTGCCATGGCATGCCATTCCTCGTCCTATCTTTTGCAATATTTTTTGACCAAGTCTGATGAGGTGAGTTTTGATTTTCTCCAATGCCTTCCTTCATCGGCCGATCTCTTGAAGACCCCGCAAACACCATGTTCACAGGAAAAAGATTCCCATCGATCTTCATCGGCTTTTTACCTTCAAATTTAATTTCCCCTTGCTCAACAACCGATTACAATTGTTGTTGAAAAACTCTGCACTCATTAGTATGATAAGATATTAAATTGTGCCACTTGTATTTCTTCTATTTGAGTTCTTTGGCTAATGGTACTACATGGTTTGGTCGAAGCTGAATATGCTTCTCTTGAAATAGGAGATCGAAGATCTTATTGCCTTTATTTATATCAAAGTCGTATCTTTCCTCCTTGCCGATACTCTTCACCTACTGACATAATATAGATTTCCTATTCCTAGTCCAATCGACCAAACCAAGATTCTTCATTATCTGAGTCCGATGCATAAACCAATAGCTAAGCAACCTTTCGATGGAATCTCTCTTTCTAGGCTTCAAGGAATCGACTTTCATGAGCCGATACCATCTGCAGAAGATGTGCTAGGCTCTGGAACTCTTGAGATGAAAATGTTTATTGATAGAGCCAGCAACCCTTAGAAGGCCAAATCAGCTAACTATCCTTCGCTCAAGATAAGATCGTAACATCGACTTCTGATATCCTGAAAATGTTAGGTGCATTCTAGAACTAACTTATCATGTCTCTGTCTAACCAATGTTAAATCTGTTAGTCTTATCTCATGAATCCCAGTAAATAAATATTTGTAGAATTGCTTCTCTAGATCGGCCCATCCCTTAATTGAGTTGAAAGGTAATGAAGAGAATCATGTAAATGCCGATCTAGTGAGGGACAACAGAAAGAAATAGACTCTCTGGGCTTCCTTAGCTGATGTCTCCCCACATTGGACTAAGAATCAACTTATGTGTTCCATCGTAGATATGCTATTCTGTCCCGAGAATTTGGAGAAGTTCGTATCCTGTATCGGTGCGGTAGCAAAAATCTATCGATCCACTCCGAGTGAGAGTGCCGATACATAAAAGCTTGCTCCTTAGGCTTGATACTGAACTGCTCTCTAACCACCTCTATAACCCTGATAAACCAATCCTCCTCTCTTGGGTTCTCTCCTTGGTATTGTGGAGGAATTGGTGCTTGATACTGTCTAGGAAGATCTCCTAGATGATTACTTGTATCATGATTGCCACCTAGGTAGTCCTATTGATATCTGCCATAGTAAGCCATCCAATGTTATCCTAGTATCATATCATCGTGTTGCCCCCAATCAGATCTTGTATAGGTGGAAACAAATTTGCCGATACATCTCTCCTGGTTCCACAAGCAATCTGTGGTTACTCCATCTTCATCAGCAAAAAATACTATACCTTGATCAAGCTCTCGAATGATTGATCCATCCACTATGTTCTTGATTAGATTGTGTAAAGTATACACTAGCAGTCCCGATTGGCTGATGAGTGCATGGTGAACAACTTTATTGATCATCTCCTGCAATGGCTTTGGAGGACTCATGGGCAGTGAATGGCTTGATTCTCCTACCAAAACGAGCTTCAACATTTGTGACTTCTAAATCGGCCCTTTTCTAGTCATACTGAAAGACACTAGATAGAGCTTCTAAAAATTAGCCGTGTTTTTCTGTATCTGTTGCCTTTGATTCTCAGTCAAATCATCCATTATCATTGGAATTATGTTCTCTGTATTTATCTCTTTTCCCGCCATTGAGTTCAAGTTGTCTAGTTCCACTGGGCATGCCAAAGAATGTGCTAGTCACTGAATCTCGTGAGGAGTCTGATCAAGTCGGACAGAGGTCCGATTAGGGAAGATGACACCCTAGTCATATGAAGGCCTAGAAGATCTACTTAGCTCTAGTGCAGGTCTTTAATCTTCAAGGTTTGAGGGTGTTTCTAGTCAATTTGACCCTACAATTGACAAGGAGATAGATGATGAGATCCACGAGCCGATATAGCTCACCCTATCAGTTAGGTGCCAATGGGAAAGGTAGTGTTCGAGCATCAGTTGTAAAGCTGATGAAGGCATAGGTGATCGACATGTGGAATAAAATAGAGGGCTTATTAGCCAAAGAACTAATGATGCTCCATAGGATAAAAGCGACGAAAGAGCGGAGCAAGGCCTAATCCCCCACGAAGTCACGAGGACCAGCGACCACCGTAACGACACTATTAGGAACAACCTTGATAGATCAGATTGAACAGAGAAAATATGAGACTAGAACTAACGGCACAAAGATGACGGAGGCTAAATCGAATGTAATGACAAGGAAGAAAAGGACGAGGTCATTGACTACTTACCAACCGAATATCCGATACAGGTCTATATCTAAACTCATCATCTATCTGAGCCGATATGGAATGAAACCCTCTGGATCTTAACGCCAGCCCCGTCAGATACACACATGAGAGATCGGACCTAACCGAGACAGTATCAAGCCGAATCTAACGTGACTGGATCGATCGCCAGCGGATTAATTATTGAGCGATATGTGAACAAGATATAAGGCTAGCGATAAGGATAACTTATCGGTTACTCACTCTAACGAAACGCCACGCGAACACCTATCGGGCCAATAGCTTAAATCACCACCACCGATCTCATAGGTCGAACTTAACCGATGCAGCATAATACCAAGGACAAAGGAGGAAGACCGATGTACCGACAAGCTTCATGTAAACATGATGCAGTACGTTTGATCAGGCTAAAAATCGGATCTGACTAATGCAGTCTTAAACAGAGCAAAATGAAACATGATAATAACAAAACTTACAAACTTAACCGATACAGTCCTACGTCGAGAGCTAAAACCCGCCAGAAAAAATCTAGATGAGCTAAGATAACAATTCGCCAAAGTTATATTATGTTCATTTATAGATATTTTACAAGATTACAGAAGTACCCTGAGATTACAAGAATCCAACGTAATTATGACAACTATCCAACGATATTTGCTAAACATATAAGGAAACTAATATATCAAAACTTATAAAACTAACTAAACATGCATTACTTACGTAATACATTCTATGTAGATAAACATATTATGATTCTCATGACTCCTTTTTAGACTCGGTCCCATCTAGATAACCCTCTATTTTTAAACAGATCGAATCTATCCTCAATCTGTCGATCTCGTTTACAGTAACATATAGCACATGCAGATCTAAGTACATAAAATAAATAACAATCCTACCAGGCCTAAGATTCTTTTGCACAAAAAAAACATTGTACTTAAAGAAATTGAGATAAACATATTTGAACAGAACTTGGCTATCATTGATTTAGTTCACAAAACAAAAACTACACCACCATGGAAATCCCCAACATTGTTTATTATCATGAACACTGATATTCGAAAATATTACACCTCAGAAATTCTGCTTGGCCTAGGCGTCGGTGGCTGTGCGTCTAGTGTATTTTGGTTTTTAACAGTTAACATTTGTCAAAAACAACTTAATGTGAACTGAAGGAGAGCTGAGACGAACAAACCAGAACTACAATGGAGAACCCTCAAACGGGTGAACATATCCGGACCCAAGCAATACTGCAAAGCATTCCGATTACAATTGAGAATCAAAATGATGCTATTCACACAGTACCTTCTGTAAGCACCGGCCTTATTGTGATATATACAGTTAGAAAACAACTCATTATCATGAGTTTTACATTGCATAAACAGAACAAAGACTGTATCCTCATCTCCTGGTTACGAAAAGGGCCATAGAATGATAACACAAAGCTTATTGACTGTAGAACCACAGAGGAGCTTTGCCGCTCACCATCTCAATCTCGATAATGTAGAAGAAATGCTACTTGAAACTGCAATAATGTAGAGGAAGTCAAAGAATAATATAATTAACCGTTTCAGAATTTTGTGGCATGCCATTTTCCGTGAAAGAGATAATGGCAATCCAATAAATGTAACTATGTAAGATTAGGTTATCTAAAAAGATGAAGATTAGTATAGTCCATTTTATTTGTAGGTGAAATGGATGCAGGACAGGTAACTAGGTTTAACTTACAAATAGCCATAACTTGGTTAACATCTGTGTTCAAAATCATGAATAGCGTTCACTGCAGTTGGACTATTTGTCTATCAAATACATCACGACATGCACATGGTTTGGTTAAGAATTCCATCTTCCATGCAATAGTAACCAGGTAAACAAATTTAAAAATAAATAAAGCCAAGGCAGGCAGCGAGACTTGCCACACCCGACTGCCTGCCCTTTGAGTGATCAAGCCGATGAAATGGTGCAAGCATATTCTTGTCACTCGTGTCTTCAGACAGCAGGTTTGGTCGTTGATCCTACAAAGGCTGGGTTTCTCTTCAATCTCTCCAACTCATGACAGTTTTCTACTTGTGGTATAGGGTGGTGAAGGGCACCCAGAAGAGAAGGGCTTAACTCGCTTATTATTTTGGTGGCATGGGAAATTTGGAAGCACACAAATGATTGTGTTTAATGGTATAACTCGAGTGTGGCAGCAGTGATCCAAACAGTAGCAACTGAAGGTGCACTTTGGTGCTTGCCTGGAGCTTCAAAGCTACGAGAAATGCTTGCTAGGTCAATAGCCCTTGCGGCTTAAAAAGGTCATTTTCTTTCTGTTTTTGTTCATGTAAATCATGACGGGGTTTAGGGTGTGGGGTTTTTTCTAAACTCCACTCCTTGTGTATTTCCCTCTCTTAATGAAATGAAGTGCAGATCTCTTGCGTGTTCAAGAAAAATAAATAAATAAAATTTAGTTGGATAATATTCAGACAAGCAGCGCCAGCTAATTAGGTTTTCAATTTTCAAAGGATTAGTAGCTTTATTCTTAACAATTGATAACATGGTTTAAGATCAATACCCCTCTGTTCTTTTTGACCTGTCGCTCAGGGCATTTATACAGTTTCCAGACGATACATTTGAGCATTGTTTTTCCTAATCATATCTTTATAAAAAATATTGAGAATATAAGTGAATGGAAGTATGTTTTATGACAAATCTACTGTTCATATTTTGCATATATTAATGAGTTAAGATTTCGAGGTCTGACTTCCTGCATTCTAGGACATGGTCTGTTTGAGAAATGGAAGGAGTATTCAGTAGGACAAAACAAAATTGTCCATTGTTCAAGATAAAAAAAACTACCTACTTTCCTAACTAACTTATGTTTTTGTTGAACTAATTGGTGCACGAAAAAATAATAAGTTATATTGGTGCAATAACAGCAAACATTTGGTGGTCAATTCTAGATAATGTTCCAGCCTCAGGGAGTGTATAACTGTATATGCCTGAGATTGTGTTGAAGCATAGTGCCCTTTCCTAACAGTTTAAACTGGTTGGTACACTCAACTCCCATAATACCCCTTGAAATTAATGGATATATTTAATATGTAACCCTAGCTGGCGACGAAGTACTTTGATGCAGTACAAGGTACCGCAAAATTTATGGGGGGGGGAATGTAAGAAGTTTGGACACGACAATTTTAAGATCTTTACGGCAGGGAAATCTAAGAAATGGTAATTTAGATCAACCAACCAACCAAGAAAGAATTTGATAGTTAAGTCCACAGATTCAAAAGCTATTTCAGTTGAGTAATCAAAATAAGAATTCCATAGTGAGACAAGGTTCAAGATTACTATATTGTGTACATACCTACCTGATTCCTCTGAATTGAATGTTAAACATTATCTTTCAATATACCAAATTGTTGTAGAGCTGACTTAAGGTTGTCCGGATCATATCCCTCAACTGAAATGATTCCTGGTTTGTCAAAGGATACAACATCCTGTAAGGAATAACTTCTGGCAGCATGAACGTGGTTAGGAACAGCATTGAATGAGCCTTTGAGTATAATGGTCTTGTGCACGCCTCCTAGTAGTCCTTCATAATCACTATCACCACTTTCACCAACAACCACTGCCATATTTGACAGCTCTACCCCCCATCTTATATACAAGTACCTAAAAAGGGGCAAACATGCATTCAGGAACATAAATACTTACTTTATATTGTCATGTCTAAAGATACAGGGAAGCAGAAAATAAAGAAGTTGATAGATGACACTGCACATAACTTTAAGCCGAATCCTCTCAGAAAGAGGGGGTTGCTGAAATATGAGAAAGGTCAATTGCTCTCAAAGACAAATTCTGACTTAATGGTGACACTACAAAACAAAAAAACAATTCTTCATTTCTGACTTTTTTGTATCCTACGTTGGTTCCTTCTACTCACAGTTTCACTCTCCCAAAATGTAGGTCATCCTGGAAACTGTGCAGTCAAGAGTCCGAAAATTTCACTATTCATGTATGTCAACTACATACTATATGAAAGTAGATGCTATTGGAATTGTCTAGCAAAATACCTTCAGTACATGTTTTCCTATTATTTTTACTAGTAAAACACAATACAGAACTATAGTCAAAGTATTTGATTGGGGATAATGAAAAGTCAATAATGACTAGCATGTTGAGACAGTACAATATATGCTATTACAAGAACAAACTAAAAGATGTCTTGACAAATTAGCACCAAGATTATTTTTCACAATATATGCTATTACAAGGACAACATAAAGCTCTATTATATACAATGCAGTAGAGCAACTACTATTCAAAGCTGGTCACGAGGAAACAATAACATCATTTATTTCATCCATAGCTATATATAGGTCATTTTAAACAATGTCTGGTCTCCAAAGTATTGCCTTGACTTCTATTTTCTACAATTAATCTCTCTATTCTCAAATACATGTCATTGTGGAATACATGAAGTCAAACCTCAAAATCTTTACTCGCTAGTATATTCAAAAACATTAAATTTGATTTATGAGAAAATAATTAGTACATTTGTCATGAAAAACACCTTCATGTATTTATATATTGATGTTTTATGAAATTATGATCAGAAAAGACAATAATCAAACATGTGCATCAGAAACTGAGTATATGATGTTATGAGTCAAAAATTATATATGATGGAAGTATATTCCTATCAACTATAGCAATACAAAATATGTCATTAAAGTTTATACTATATGTTTACCGTGCAAAAAGAAAACTAATATACTTTATATTAATTTAATTATCGAGACTAGGAATGTTTGAGTGTGATTACTCCAGAATAACCTTGACTTAGTGGAAACTGAGTATAATAGTTTGCTCCATTGAGGAAGATGGCAACAAGTGCATGAAAAAAAGAAAGAGAAAGAGCAGTTGTACAGAAAGTTGACCTTAGAGCCTGGGATCGTGATGCTAAAACAGGAATAACATTCAACTTGCTACCATCATGACTGTACAAGACATGACAACGCAGTGCTTGAATTCTCATTGTCTTCCGAAGCTCTTTCACAGGAGGTACCTGAAACAGATGAAAATAAGAAAACATCAGGTGTTATAGAGATATCCCAGAAAATCAGAGAACTCAGATGAGTGCCTAACAGGACAAAAAAAAACATACAGCCTCAATATTCTTCACTCCAAATGAAATACAGTAAGTGGATGAACATTCTTCATCTTCCACAAGTACCACTTGTCCACTCTCGTTGTTCTTTTCTGCTGCCCAACGAATTAGTGTCTTTCTTAAACCTTCTCCACCCCAACTGTACTCAATTTGAGAGTGATAATCAAGATCAATCATAAATGGAAGCTCTGCAGGGCTAAGCATGTCTTCAGAACTTGATGCTGGATAGCAAAGATCGCTACCACTGTTGCATATGAAGGCATCGAAATCAGTAGCTTCTATGCCACCAGATGTTAGCAAAGAATGTATCTCTGATATTGCTTGAGATGTAGACAAAACAAAACCAACAGCACCAGATAGTCTCTCATTGCTTGAAGCCACAAAAATATTTTTGATAATCTCAACCAGGTTAGCATCTTGCACAGAATCTACAGCAATGACTACAATGTGTTTCCTTCTTCGCAAAGATGGCCATTTATTGCCTGTGGTGGCCTCAATATTCTCAACAGACTCTGTCTTTCTGCTGGCACTACCACCTCTGGACAACTTTTGTATAGCATCCTCAAGGTTTCGTCTTACACTATTTTCCTTTGTGCTTGATTTTTCACTGTCCAAGGAAAGCTTCAAGTTGAGTGATATATCATGAACATCCCTCAAGGAATCTCCAGGTGAATCAGCTTTGGAAACTTCAGTAGTATCATCACTCTTTTGCCAACGGGGATGTCTTGGCTTGAGCGTACCAATCCGTGACAAATAGTTTTTGCAATGTTCAGGCCAAGAAAATTGATGAATATTTTTCAGACCATTCTGGCGGCACTGTGCCCACATCTGCTTATCAGAAACAAGCTTATAAAGTGCCTCAGCTATTTCATTTTGATTGTGGGGATCAACGAGAATACCATTGTCAAGAACCTGAACAAAAGAACATGACCAGAATAAGAGAAATATGTATGACATCAACAAATGGAGCAACTAGTTTCAGCAAAAATGTAAAATAATGATTGGGCCAAAGTACCCGATGTATATCGACAGGCCCACCATTCCGAGTAGCAACCATTGGTAGACCATAAGCAGCAGCCTGCCAACCAACAAGGTGTAAAGATTGCATAAGCATGTCAATCCTCATATAAAGTTGAGGAACCAAAGGAAACATCACAGCAGTAAATAACCTCAATCAAGGTGAGTCCAAATGGTTCGATAAAAGCACAATTGATAAACACCCCCTGAAATTGATAAGATTCAAATAACATGAATATGTGATTAAGGCAGGCACAAAGAATCTTAGAAGCAGCATAATCGTTTCTTTTCTGTAAGTAAAACTGGGATAGGAAAAAAGAAGCAAATATCCAAAATTAAAATCATTTAACAATCAATGCTGGTATGATTCGTCATAAATTCTATTGTCACTAACACAGCCTAGAAAATTCTGGTTTCACATTCAGTTGACACTTTATTCAGACCCCATTCAGATAACCTCAAGAATCATGTCAGAACCCCCTAGAATACCTTATTATAGAAATCATATGAAAAATTTCAATATATGAGGAAATAAGATTTGACTACCTTTGTTCTTGCCGCTAAACGATAAATATCTGGAACTTCAGATTGCTTATGGTGCTTGGGGTATGCCACTTGGCCATATAGATCATACTTGTCAATTAACTTGAGTATGGATGTTAAAACAGCTGAATTTGTGCTTGACATTTCATCAATAACATCACGGTTACCCATGATAAGTGTCTGCATAAAAAAAGATTACTATCAAGGATGAGACCAGGCATCAACTAGAGGATACAAAAAATACTAGAAATTGTGAGAGTGGGTATCACCTAGAAAGGATAAAAAATTATTACTAACTAGACCACTAGATAAGCAGAAAAACAAGAATCAGGGCAACTAGGCAAACCACATTGGACCAGCTCACGCACAAGGTTTGCTAAATTTCTCAATTCACGATGTTCACCAAATGCCTTGACCAGTGTAGTGATATTCTTCTTGGGATCTGGACGAGCAAGAGCAAGAATCATGGGCTTACGAGGGTTGGAGAAGAAGCGCATTACCTGAAATTATTTTAAACAGAATAGTGAGAATTTAAAAAACAATCTCAGTGGCACATCAGCAAAGTTATTCCTAGTTATCCTATTAGAGAATAGGAAGGAACCACGCACATCAGCCCAAATAGGTGGATCTGGTGAACCTGAGCCATCTTCATTAGCTTCCTCGCCATCCAGATCAACATCATGAAGCACTATATGGCTAAATTCCATACCAGGAGGAATTGCCTAATAATTTAATAACAGTAAACATCAAATATGTTAATGTTGATGAAATGAAATGCATTCAAACTGAAATAAGTTGATGCAGATGTACTTACAATCATACGAGTCATGTAGCGGCCATAGCAGCTCACACCACGCTTTATTCTTGCTCTAAGTTTCCTCGCCATGGTTAAATCAAAACCATCATATAATCCCCATTGTTGCTCTATCTCTTGCCTAGTGCTTGTAATTATGATTTCAGATGCATCAAGACAAAGTTCCTCAGCCTCAATTCGACGCATTATCTTGTATATTGTATTTATTTCATCCCTGGTTTGACGCCCTTGCTTCAATAGTTGCTCCAGCTTGTCTCTGCCAAGAGAATGACCTGTGAATACCATTGGGACATTGAGTGACCCAGATAACAAAGCAGCAGAGTCGCCTGCATCTGCATAGTGTCCATGGATAACAACAGGCCATACTGGCTGTCCACTGCTAACTTGTTCTCCAAGAACCTTGGACATCTGCATGATATGGACAAGTGCACCATCGACAAATTCCTGGATGTGGGGCCAGAGAAGTTCTTTAGGGATATATTTATCTCTTGGTCCAAAAGGTATCCTGACAATATAAGCACCACTGCTTTCACCCATATCATGCCCAAAGTTCTCTGAATTTCTTGGATTCAACATCTCTGTAGGTTCCCCATAACTCCAATCAACATCAGGTGCAGAAATCTGCCTTGTCAGAAGATCCACCCTATATACCCCAGGTGTTGAACCTAACGCCCTAGCAAGCTCTACAACATATTTTACCTACACATTCGGGAACCAATTAGTAAAACTCAAGCATCATTAGAATATACTCTCAACCTGAAGGTAATCAGACAAAACAACAATCATATCTAGCAGGTGAAAATAAAACCAGGAACAAACATCAAGATGACATGAAGGCATAGATATGGAAAACAGGAGACACATTTAAGCACCTGACCACCTGTGTCTGAATCACGCCCAAGCTCCATATTTTCACCACGTATAAGACCATGAATGCTGCAAAGAAAAAACAGCAATGGTCAAAAGAAGGGGGAAAAAGATTTTATGCAAGTAATGCCCGCATGAAAAACACATACAAAAATCTACCGGTTTGTAAGTTATAGCTATAAAAGCTATCAACAACACAAAAATAATACTACCTCCATGTTTTTTACTTGTCATGTTGGAAAATGATACCTTCTCCAAGACAAGTGCTATAATCTAAAAATGTGAACTCTCAGTACTATAGAACCGAATTTTTCATACTTGGCAAAAATATTGAATAAATAATCCAACAACTGATGTAAAAAAATTATCAGTACCATTTTAAAGTGAGTTGTTGTTATCACTGTGGGCACATCAAGGACAAAACTGTACGCGTGCATACATTGGAACTAAATTTTAGCAGGCATATGTGCCTATGAGGTTATATGCAGAGTTCTGAAAAAAATATTATATCTACAGAATAATAATTACTCCCTCCGGCCCAAAATACAGCTACCTTTCTAGTTCAGATTACCCAAAATACAGCTACCTTTCTAGTTCAAAGGTAGCTGTATGGGATGGAGGGAGTACTAGCTAAGAATATGGTGAAAGGAATTTTCTCAAGACAAAATTGATAACCAAGGCGCCAAATACAAGAGGTATCACAAACTAAATGAATAAAATAAACACAGTTTTGGCATTAAGCTATTAACTATGAAATGAAGAAGAAAAACAAAGCCTGCCAAAAGAACAGCAATATAACGTTAATCGCTGATGGTTACATATAATACAATATACCAGCGCTATAATGAATTGACTGATGGACAGATTCTATGTTTATTCCAAGCATCAAAGCATGACATGCCCTTGAATACAGAAGACAACAAGTAGACCAATATCAATATCATCTCCAGAGCAGAACAATTAGCACCATACCTTATCAGAACAATGTACAGCTTTTTATCCTTGTGCTGACTTGCCCATGCCTCAATAGCATCAGTTGAACCTATCCTAGGCATTTTCCCCCTTGTGCTCTCATCATGAATAGATGACGATTCATTAATGTTTTCCCCCTTTTCACCCTCAGATAGGTCTTCAGACATATCAGCAGCAGCATATCTACGAGCCTTCTCACGCTCAAGACGTTGTTTAGCTAAACGGGAGGCTTCTTCACCTTCAATCTGTATTAAGCAAATTAAAACTAAGTGGTAATAAAATAAAATGCTGAAATTTTATCATGTTTCAATGTAACAGAAAAATTAAACATTTACACCTGTAGAATAAAAAATAGCAGTAAAGATTTTGCAATTATCTTCTTTGCTTAAAGTCAAGCACATCATCAGGTCAAGTCACTTTAGATTTGTCCGGAAATTTGATAAAACAAGGTTTTGGACACAGTTCTATTCAGTTTAGTGTGCAATAGTGGAGGCGGTTGGAGATAGCAATGTTAATACTAACAGATCTGATAGAGTGATCATAGATGGACACATTTTTAGAACGATGGTAGTAACAACTAGTCCCATCTTTTCCAAAGGAATGTTACTTTTGCATGTGTGCTAGTGAACTTCAACCATCCAAGTATTGCAGTTGCAGGTGTCAAAACTGGGCACAATTAATTTAATATTTTTGTCAAAATATTGTTGATAGTATTATTCCATAAAAATTAACAGCTCAAGCAGTTCACTAAAGCATTCTTATTAACTTTAGGGAGTATTACAACTCCATACATAAAAAATAACATTCTTGTACATGACTGGTTTAAGCATCATGAGTTGCATTAGAGGGCCTAGTAAGAAAAGAATTACATCGTCTGCTTATCAACAGCAGCCGAAATTTAAATTTTGAAACTTAATTTTAGAGTTGGTTTTGGGGAAGTTTTTTCATCGTAGTCTATTTTCTAGCCTTTTAAACCTCTAATTTACCCATAAATTATTTTTGGTTGTTTCATTCATTTTTCTACGACTTATTGGGCTTAGCTCAACCAATTAGAGCCTTCAGCAGGTAGTATTCTGGTCTGTGCAGTGACATGAAACATCTATTTGGATGAAAACTGCAATGTACGTATAAATTAGAGAAAGGCAAGCAGATGCATGTAGTTCCATTCACCTATTCTGTTTTTATTTGATGTATAGTATAATAATTTTACAATTGATGCAGCTAAAATTACTTCCTTCAACCTGAACGCCAAGATAGACAATGGAGTTCAACTCCTAAACATGTACAGTGTATCTGTACCCGATCCTTAAAATAGGAATGCGCGTTTTCTGGCACGAGACAAATCCCTCCAAATACACCAAAAGTTAGACTTTCTGGCCAACTACAAGAATCAGCAAAATAACACACAGCATGCACTTGAGACAAAATGTGGACACCCATGATGCTATCATGGTAATATACAACTCCACCATAAGAGTCAAGTCAAATGGAGCACAAGTAGCATTAAGTATTCCCCGCATGCAACAAAAAGCTAGCATGGTAACAATCCACCAGCCCACCATAACAAGTCCACAACTAGAACTATTTTACCCAACGGCAGTTAGGAGGGCCTGAGAGCTGACATTCCCCACAGTCAAACCAACGTCACTATACAATATAACCTGTGGAACGGTCTATTAAACGCACAATTTGTTGGGTAAAATTAGAATATTTAGAGAAGAGAAGGAGCCAATCAAGGCATCATCAACTTTGGGTTCACCGGAACACGCATATACCTGCTTCTTCTTTCTGGCAAGGTTCCAGATCCTCCACGACATGTTCTCCAGCCGGGTGTTCCGCTCTTGCGGGCTCCTCATCGCCGCCGTCTAAACAGACAAAGTAGAGAAACACCAAAAATCACCCCCCGAAAACTTGGGACAGATTAGCGAAAACCACGGGCGCGACGACGTGTGCGCGGAGGGTGAGAGAGGCGACGCGCTTACGCGGACCCAGGTCTTGTAGAGGTCGGTCTCGTCGAATCCGGAGATGACCTCCTCGACGAAGTAGCGCGCGGGGCTGAACCGACCCCGCTCCCGGAGCATCAGCGACGACTTGTCCCGCTTCTCCCCAGCGGCCGTCGCTCCATCTCCGCCGCCGGCACCACCCCCTCCGCCCGCCGCGGCGGAGATTTCTCCCGCCGCCCCGCCCGCGTCGAGGATCGCCTCCAGGTAGCTGTTGATCCAGTCGTTGCCTGCCATCGCCCACCGACTGCTCCCTCTCCCCCCCCCCCCTCCCGATCGACTGCGAGATGCGGCGCGACTACGCGAGGTGGAGGAAGGAGAGGGGGATTGGGGGATTTGGATGGAGAGTTCCGGAAGTAGTGCGTCGCTGCGCTGTACTGACGACGCTAATGATGATCACGAGACATTTCCTGCCTGCGTATTTTATCGATTAAGGAATGAAAAGGGATTGCGCGTACAGTAGCGTAGCGCTAGTTGGCGTCCGTGCGCCACGTTGCGGTGGGGGATTAGCTATTTCAACGCGCCCGGTCTCGGGGAGACGGCATGTTGCTGAAATTTTAACATTTTAGCTTTTTTTAAAACAAATTTTATAAATAAACTTATAATATGGAGTTATGTTTATACGTCCAGGTTCCACATCTAGGCGCCATTGTCTTTGGTTTCAAGATACGAAGATATAGAGATAGGGATTTTCATACAGTTTAAGCCTCTTAATAGTAATTTAATAGTAATAACCTGCTCTATTTGGTCTTAGCCTTTAATATATCAATTTTATAAGTATAAAGTATGAGAAAAAAGTATGTCATTAAATTAGTATAAAACTCGAACATAATAATTAGCAGCTGGTAGTAGTTAGACTTCTTCAATGTTGACTCAATGAGATTATATAGGTGACTTGTGGTGGCTTTGTCTTATCTCAGGTGAGATTTGTTCTTAGCTTCTCTTGAGCTCCTCTCCTTCTACAGATTTTATATTTATACTCTCGATTGTCGGATCAAGTAGAATTCCATATATCTTTTTTCTTTTTCACCTTTTTTATTTGTTTTGGACTTTATTTATATACATCTGATATTTATATATACATATGGTTAGCTTACTTATAAAATATAATATATGGTACTCCACCGAGTTATATAAACATGCGTGAAATATCACATAACTAGAACACTGAAAACAAGATCATTGTGCATAACAAATTTGTAAGGCAAAGAACCATCAATCTCTACCGTGACAACCTGAGTTGTCACTTACCCTATTATTACTAATATGACCATATATTTGTAATGGAAGTATATAACTAATGATGGTCTATATAGGGATCTTTTTAACTACCTAGTGTTTTTTGGTTTTTTAAGTAATGGTTGAGCACTACGTGCGAGGAAGAGAGAGGAGGTTGAACGACAATGCTTTTTATGACAACTAGTAGAGATATATGTTGTACTACTAATAGTAGTACATTAGTAGCATTCCACGAGGCCCTAGGCCTTTCATGGGAGATGAGTGCCTCCCTCACAAGTCTTAACTATCAAATCAAAACCTATTTATTATATTTATCAATTGAAAAAGCGTCCTAACAGAAGTCATGTCAACAGTTAGATCCAATTGCTAAGAGCAACTAGATATAACCTAAGTTTAGATAATGAAGTAGAGGAGAAAGTGGATAAACCACTGATGCAAGAAACACCCCCTACATAAACTCTAAGGTAAAGAAAAGAGAAACAGTGGGTTGGAAGTAAAATGAAATAGTTTATTTAGACTAATATGCTAGAAGTAATTGATGATTTAATAATGTGGATAAAATTAGATGTAACAATCACCTTCTACTATCTCT
Source organism: Oryza coarctata (assembly GCA_030770085.1). Taxonomy (NCBI): domain Eukaryota; kingdom Viridiplantae; phylum Streptophyta; class Magnoliopsida; order Poales; family Poaceae; genus Oryza; species Oryza coarctata. Next base: position 7,599,600 of record CM061476.1, on the reverse strand, counting down.
AAAAAGAGTAGTACATTAGTACTGGTATAGTTGCTAATACATTAGTATATACTCACTCACATGCAATGAATAGACTTCTATCCATAGTACTATGATCAATCTTTTATAGGATGATGTCATAACTTTTAGTATAGGGATGATGCTCTAATGGCAATGTCCTTAAGCTCTACGTTAGAACCTTTAGTCCAACACATGGTTCAACTGCTACATGCGTTAGAACTCGGCCCTAAAGTCTATGGCAATGAGATGTTTAACCTTTGATATCAATAGCTCTATATCAAACTAGGGGTGTATATTTAAAAATTATTGTTCTCAAGGTTTTGTTTATAAAATAACCTTGATGCCAAATAACTCTATATGCAACTAGGGGTCTATATTTAAAAAATGTTTTTCTCAAGGGCTTGGTTATAACCCTTTATAAACAATTAAGAAAAATTTCAAAAAAGGATAAATTTCATAATGTTTTTATGCTCACATTAATGTTTTATATTTATGAACTTTGATAAATTTCAAAAAAGGATTTATCTACATATCGCATCTAAAGGTCCTCAAATATATTAATTCCTGTTGCTTATCTGTTTGTTAGTGCATTACTAGTGGAATGCGATTTGTGAGGATAGAGAAAGCACCACCCATCTCTTGTGTCTCAATCGATAATAGTGTATAGATGTTGGCAGATGATATGACCTATATGAATCTCTTAAGGCTCACGACAGAAAAAAATGAACATGATGTGTGACGATGTCTTTAATTTAGTTATTTTAACTAAAAGTGCTTGAAGAGTAGATGACGTGGTAAATATGTCTCATCATAACCTTTACAACTTATATCCGATCCAATTGAAACGGTATATTAGTCTTGTTGTTTTGTTATTAGTCTTGTTATATAGAATGATGCTCTGAAGTTGTTAAGTAACTAACTTATAATACATGTGATGAATAAACTAGGATTCAATCCCTATATAGGTAATGACCATAAGTTTAAGGCATTTATCTATTTTTATTGAGAGCTTGTATAATGTATTAATTATGTTAAAAAATGTTTAGAATAAACATCATTTATAGAAATTATATAAGATGCGAGCCTACCGTGGAGATTTAATATGCATGACTTTAAACCCTAAGTACATATGAATGTGTATTTTGTATCTTAAGTGTCCATATGCAGCTATCTTGAGAAATGGTGAGTGAAAAGTGTATTTTCGTAGGTGGCTATTATGATATTCACCTGCATAAAGTTTTTTCATGGTGTTTTGTTCTCTACTTGTGCAAAAGAGTTATCACCCATTTGTACAAATTATTTTTGTACAGTGTGAAACTCGCCTTCAACACACAAGCATAGAAAAGCAAACATCCTCCCTTAACAAACTAATGTTAAAAATATAGATATATAAATATAATTGTAATAGTTATTAAGTAGATCTCAAAGCCTATAAGCCCAATGTACTTATGTCCTTAAGAGAACTTTCATGAGGAGCACTATGCGAAAGAAATATTCAGCAAAAGATGGCCACCTGTCATGCTGCCATTGAATGCCTTGCCTACCCAAGCTCATGTAGGTCCCTTGTTCCAAGATGTCGCATAATAGTTGGTATTGAATCTAAAGTTTAGCAATAATAATATGGGCTATGCATTGAATCTAGCTTAATAGTGGCACAAGATAATGATTTATATTATATATGTTCAACTCTCAAGACGAGGTAATCCCCTATTTCTTTCTATTTGTGGGTATGATTGTCTTGTGTCAAAGGTTGTATATGATGAACATGTCACCATTACGGTGTCCTCTATCGGTTGTCCTGTACTTATGAACCTAACTCCCTGTTTTATAGAATAAGAGGTAGGGTTACAATAAAGATTATCTAAGTTAATTATAACTAAATCCTCCTATTCTATCCATAAAACCTATTCTATCCACAAAAGATATCCAAGATCATTAGGATTTATATCTCATTCTTGGATTTCTATTTCTTAGATTATAAGTTACAATCATATCTTTTAGATCCCAAGCATATGGTTTGGTCTACTCCTATTATGAGTTGAATAGGTCTCCAATAGTGATAACATGTATCCATGTCCTCCACAGTTGGTGACCTAACATGGCTCAGAAGTGGATGGGCAAGTAAATGAGAATGTGAGATGCTAGTGATCCACAAGTTGTGCGGATTGTGGCTCTGTTTAGTTAGATATCTTATCTAAAAAGGCACTAGTACAGAATGCTAATTCATTGCCCGTTCCCAAATTGGTAGTGAGTCAGTTTAAGGTAAACAACAAAAATTGTTATAAGAAATAATTTGGTCCTAATACATCAACAACATATCATCCTACTACTACATGCATCGTCAACATTAGATCACATTGCATTATCATACATCATGTGATAAAAGTTAACTGATAATGTGGAACAATAACTAATCTTTGTGATCTTGTCAACCATAAACGATATTTGTTAATGTGGTTCAGTTGAAGCCTAATCTCTAGAGCTCTAATTCATAGGCGATCTCTCTAATAAACATGGCACACCTAACTACTATAGATTCATGGCCTTGCCACCATCCTTTCCTTGCATGTTTGCACTATATTGTTGTTACATGGTGGTGCCCTCCTATCTATTTAAATGGCTGTTGAATTACAGAGTTCAACACTAACTTTAACCTCTGCCACCTAATATAACTCCAAGTCTAATTATAACCTACTAGGACTAGTATATTCAATACATATTCTAACACATCATTAACTTCATATCAACAACAACAATCATCGTTGTCATGCCAAATCATGCGGAGGCCTCCAACCTCCCTCCTTTTTGGGGGTGAGCTTCCATTGTCGTCATCACCCTAAGCTTTTATCATTGCTTTTGTGAGTTGCCACTATCATCATTAAAGTCATGGTTGTCATCGACATTGTCGAGCTGCTGATGGTGTTGCCATTGAGCAACGATCATCTCTATTGCCCTAACCTGCGGCCTCCTAGGCATTGCTCCACCATCCCATGCCTTACTGCTCCTTCTAGATCCGACATCCCTTGCCTTCGAGAGGTTAAATTTTGTGGCCTCTAAGCTAGATCTGACATCACACCTAGCAGAGGTAGAAAGTGATGGGACGGTGGCACGGTGGAGAGGGAGAGGAGTAAAAAGGGGTGGCTGTGGTTCGTATCCTCACTAGCCTGTTTAATCCATTGTCCCTAGCCTCCTAGTTGACAGATGCAGTGGCCACTAGAGAGAGCGATGCAATGACATGACATAGTGAAGATGTCAGTGTGTATGAGGGTTGGAGAGCTAGGTAGCTCTAAGAGGAGTGGTGGATGGAGAAGGAGTGGGCGCCGGGGACGAGTAGGCGAAGGAAGAGGAGATGGCAAGTAGATAAGGACTTAACCATGTCAGCCACGCCGAACCATTCTTTTATATGGTCTAATGCAATGGCGGACCTAGGATTTTTGCCTTGGGTTTTCCCACACACATGTGAGCCAAATCAAAGAATTCATAAAAAGTCTTGTTTATCAAAATTATAGTGCAAGTAGCTTAGATCAAATCTTACACATAAACAATGAATCAAATGATATGGACTTTTCATAGCATATAAATGCAAAACCAAGTCATATTTGTATTTGATTGATTCAATTTAATATAAATCTCAAAATAAAGTCATGTTTGAATTCCATAGATTTTGCATATTTAAAATTTTAATCACATTTCAACCATGCATATAAAGAAAAATTGAAAATTAGAGGAAGATAAATTGTAAAAAGGTGAAAGACTAGAGCTACTTGATGACCTAGTCAATCACCACTTGTTTGCTGGTCCTTTGTCACACCTTGGTAAATCCACCCCAAATTAAAAATCACTTTTAAATAGAATTCTATAAATTATTAAAAACTTAAAGCAAAATCTCAAACCTTAAAATGCATCCAAGAAAAAAAATTCAAATGTGGCGTGAAGTAATTTTCTTAAATTCTCCATGCCCTAAAATGCTTCCCCAATTTTTTCTTGAATTTTCAAAGCATAAGAAGTATTTTTTATGTCAAAAAAACAATTATAAGTGTTTTGATAAAAGAAAATCACTTTCTCCCTTTGGGCCATTTTTGGCCTAAGGTCCTTCCTTTCCTACCAGCCTACGATCTCCTTTCCCTCTCTTTCTCCTAGGCTGTCTCTTCTCCGACTCACCTCCTCTCGCTTGGCCTACCTTCTCTTGGTTGACTTGCCTCCCTTGCGGCTTGCCTACCTGAGCCGTGCCCTACTTCCCACCTTGGGCCGACACCTTGGGCGACCTATTGCCTTCGCCCATACTTGTGCCTACGTTAGCTAGCTTCCATCCTCGGTCAGCCTAAGCCACTTTCGCCTATCCATCTGCATGCGCTCAACCGGCCTAGGCCATTCCTCTCCTAGCTGCGCACTACTGCTGCCCATGATGAGTAGGTCCTACTTGTCAGGCCCATCTTCTATTTCTAGCCACCACCACCCTGAACCCTACTACTACACCATTGCATCGATTCGCCTCCTTGATGCATTCAATCCCTAAGTGTTTGCACCAAAATTTGGTAAGCCCCATAGTCAGGATTAGAGAGCCGATCAACTTATGCGAAGAGTTCGATTGATATAAGGAAAGAGCCGATCGGACGGATTGAGGATAGATTCGGTTCAGTTAAAGATGGAAGATTATCCAAATATAACCAAATTTGAGAAGGACCATGAAAACCATGGCAGTGTACATTTATTTCTATACAGAATATATCTTGTAAGATAGGTAAGTCTAGTTAGTTTTGTTAATTTTTTAGATATAGTTTTCTTTTATGTTTTAGCAAAATCGTTCCTGTCTTTACTTTAGCACAGCCGATCCGGCGTCCTCCGTATCATCGCTGTTGGCCTCGGCCTCGCATTGTCTTGGTTAGGTCTGATCTTTGAGGTTCGGTGTTAATGGCGCTATCATGGCGGGTGACGGGTCTCGTGCTGTCATATCCGGAGCGGCATCGGCTTTGTAGCCCGTGCCTTTTAATACATACAATTCCTTGCTAGTCCACATGTGCCTTCATTGGTTTTCCAGCCGATGAACGACCGTTACGGCTTCCATCGATTATCCGAAGGGACCCTGTGCGCTTTGTTATCCTCTGAGTACACCTCGGTTCCTCCATCGGCTCTACGGCTGATCCCTCCTCGACACCTATCCATGCCTTCATTTGCTCCCCAGCCGATTGAAGAGCTTCTTAATTTCTATTGGCAAATAGCTAATAGCGAAGGGCCTTCTGGGCATGGCCGATGGCCATCCCGATCCTATCGGCAGCCAACCAATAGTGAGCGCCTGTATCGGCCCATTGTTTGATGGACCTATTCGTCTCACCTCCTTGTCAATTGCAGGGTCAAATTGACTGGCACGCCTGCACCCGTACCGTTGCGCCGGAGCCAAGCAAGCCCCATGGCCCCCGGCGCGCATAACTCGAGCCACGGAGAGAAGCCGACCGGCCTGCACTAGAGCTAAGCAGACCTCCTAGGCGTTGGCGTGTTCGCGCTGGGGCACGTGAGACTCTGGCGCGAACATACTATTTTGGCACGCCCGGTGGGACTGAAGGTTTCATTCATCGGCCGATAAGAACCATACTATATTCATCAGTCGATAGGGTAGAAATCTTCATTCATCAGCCAATTGAACGGGATTTTATTCATTGGCTGGGGAAACCTGAAGACCGTCCATCGGCTGAAGATCCTTCATCGGCTGGTGGTATAATTCCATTCATCAACCAGCGGGACTCTACAAGTGCCTGATTAGAAGTCAGATTTTACTCATCAACCCAGGGGCATGTTGTTGTCAATATGTCTAAAGAAAAGGTTGATTCCAAGACATACTCATCTGAAGTTGAAGTCGATGAGAAAATTATAGTTCCAGTTACCATGGAGGATTTGAGTGAAGATTAGAGGCAGCATATGGAGCAGAATATAGACAATTTTCAGAAGCTCTATTTAGAATCCTTTAGTATGACTGAACAAGGGCCGATTCAAAAGGTGCAGTTACCAAAATATGTTTTGATGAAGGAATCAGGCCATTCAGCACCTGTGAATTCTTCCAATATGTTGCAAAAGATGTTCAACGAAGCATTTTATCAAGCATTGAGTAATCCATCAGGAGTATGGATGGATACATTGCAAGATCTAATAAAAAGACGATACAAGAATCATCAGCTCAAGAGCCTAATCAGGATAATGTGCCTTTGCTGATAGAGATGGAGGAAACTTGGCAAAACAAGGACCTATCGACAAATATATATCCAGCAATACAAGATTGATTCGGGGGGCAATGGCAGGAGGTGCATCCAGAATTCTTTCAGAGGAATCATTATGGAGAATATCACAGGTAGAATCGGGTACCATATCTACCTCCACATGATCAGGAAGATACTCTAAGGGAGAAGGATTGGTTAACCAGAATTATGGATACGGTGGAAGAACAATTTGGTATTAAGCCCAAAGATCAAACAGTTATGTATCTGCTCGCCGCCAAAAAATCTCGCGACCGGGGAGGGATGGTGGCTCGGTCACGCGAAGGCCTGGGAGGTCTGCTTATCTCCAGTGCAGGTCCTTAGGTCTCGAGGTTCGTGGGTGTGCCAGTCAATTTGACCCTGCAATTGACAAGGAGGTGAGACGAGCGGGTCCGATACAGACGCTCGCTATCGGCTGGCTGCCGACAGGTTCGGGATGCTGTTTGATCGGCTGGGGAGCCGATGTGGACAGGTGTCGACGAGTGCTCGACCGTAGAGCCGATGGAGGAACCAGGGTGTGCTCAGAGGATATCGAGGCGCACGGGATCCCTCCGGACAGCCGAACAGTGATCCATCGGCTGGAAAAATCGATGAAAGCGGATGTGGCCTAGGCGATGATTAGCGCAAGAAGGCACGGGCTGCAAAGCCGATGCCGCTCCGGATATGACAGCAAGAGACCCGTCGCCTGCCGTGGCAGCGCCATCAACACCGAACCTCGAAGATCGGACCTAACCGAGACAGTACGAGGCCGGGGCCAGCGGCGATGATACGGAGGACGCCAGATCGGCTATGCCGTAGCAAGGATAGGAACGAACCCATCGGCTAGCTGAGCCGATGAGGGGACGCCTCTCTGAAGGCGGGTGCGTATCGGCTGGCGGTCCGATACGTTTGGTGTTACGCGTTGTGGGACGCCTCTAAAGGCTGATGTGTATCGGCCGATGGGCCGATGCGCTGGGCGTGAAGCACAGAGCATGGATAACTCATCGGCTAGCACTCCAATAATATGCCGTGCAGGAGACTATAGGCCTGAAGCTCGATCTACTATCGACAGCCCCGTAGGTTGGACCTAACCGATGCAGCACGAGACCGACGACGACAGAGGGAGCTTAACAGGCCGATAGGTCCAACACGGACGTGATGCGATACATCCGATCGGCCTAAGAGGTCGGACCTAACCGAGGCAGCCTTAGACAGAGCAGGACATATCGGGATGGTGGCAGGACTTACCCCTTCGCTGGAGATCGGACTTAACCGATGCAGCCCCGCGTCGAGAGCCAGAACCCGCCGGTAGAACCTAAATGAACTAGGGTGGCGATGCGCCGAGTTTGAATATGATCGAGAGATATTTTACATGTTTCCAAGGGGTCTATATTTATACCTGGATTTACAGATAGAGTCCGACGCGTCTACGACCACCGGACATTATTTCCTAGTAAGAACAAAGGAAAATATTCCTAAAGGAGTTAACTAACCAGCTAGACCTCCCTAATTGAGTAAGGTTATAATTTACAAAAATAAGCACCCTGCCGTGGAGTCCACGGCTCCTCCGCAAACCCGGTTTCATCTGAATAATCTTCCAATTTGTAATCGAGTCTTCCTTTGCTGCAACCTAATCGGCTTCTCTACTGTTGCTATCAGACCTTGTTTAAGTCAAGCCGATCCTTCTCCTTCCTTCCCTCGGGCTTCTCAGACCTGATCCCGATTGGACAATCCCCTGTCTTCAAGCCGATCCAATCTTCTACTAATTTGATTGGATTTTCTACAGTTCTCCATCGGCTTTGTCTCAATATCTCCATCGGCCGATGGCTGCATCAAACCCTCCAATGGACCTCTCAGCCGATCGGCTTTAGCCCCATCAGATCTCCCAGCCGATCGGCTTTAGCGCCATTGGATCCGCCAGATTTTGGCGTTAACAGTATCGGCGCCCATATTCAGAATGGTTTGATAGAATTCTACTGCCTTGTCGATACATGATACCAGATTTCTTTAAATTCTTAGGGCAAGACAACATATCTACATTAGAGCACATTAGTCGATTCTTAGCACAGTGTGGGGAAGCATCGGCCAAGGAAGCTCTCAGAGTCCGTCTATTTCCATTATCCCTCTCTGGATCGGCCTTTGCATGGTTTTCTTTGTTACCACCAAACTCGATTGAAGGATGGGCCGATCTAGAGCAACAGTTTCATAGACATTTCTGTACTGGGATTCAAGAAATGAGACTCTCAGACTTGACATCAGTTAGACAGGGGCCTAATGAGTTAGTTCAAGAATACATCCAACGTTTCTAGAACATCAGAGTTCGATGCTATAGTCTTATTCTGAGCGAGGAATAGTTAGCTGATCTGGACTATCAAGGGCTGTCGAGTCACATTAGGTGGAAATTTTCTTCACAAGAGTTCAACAGTTTAGCACATCTGATGCATGTGGTATCAGCTTACGAGAGCTGATTATTGGGGAAAGAGGAGATACTGACGCATTGGAAGTCTAATCAGAACTCGTGTGAAAATTCATTTTATCGATTGGACCTAGGGATGATAATTCTAGAGAATGGTCACCCAATTAGGAAGACGCCTAAATCGGCTGAGCATAGCCGATTTCTTCGTTTCAAGATGGACGAGCTCTCAGAAGTGGTATCAGCTAATGGTACTGTTTATGTAAATCGGCTGAGGCATAGCCGATTTCTAATATACGGAAGCTGATATGATTATATCGGTTACGGATAGCCGATATTGTTTAGACATCGTCGTTAGGATATATATATATATATATAACTTTTGTTGATCAAGCTGGTTGAACTCTATTGCAAATAGTTAATGTTTAGGATGATATCTTGGTTTTTTTCTGAGGCTAAAATTTTACAAGAATTTCTTAATGGCCTCGATCGCACACAAACGGATTTGGTCTATTTTGTTGATGGCGCGGATGTCATCCTCATCTGATCTGGGGATGGTCTTTAAATTACTATACCGACGAATTGCAAGGCACACTTGGTCTGCTACCTTGGCTTCTTGATCTTGCATTGATTTTGGTAGGCCGATGAGGTGGAACTCGGTGGAGTTGATGTCGTCACGCACTTTGTCGAGTTCCACCATCAAATCGGCTTCTCGTTTCTTCAACAGGCCAAGCTTGGGGCTGGTGCATTGAAGGTTAGTTGTCATTTCATCAAGCTTTTTCTTTTCGCTTTGGGCAGTTAGCTGATCGTTTTGAGCTTGTCTGCTTTGCTCAACGCGATCGGCTATGCGTTGTCTTAATGCGATCAGCTGGGTCCTTTGGAATTCCAAGTAGGCAGTACGCATGAGTACGTCGGTCAGTTCCTCAGGCAGAAGATGTTCGATTTCAGTAAGTCTTCCTCGGATCGGCCCGCAATCTTCCACCAGCGAGTCAATCGGAATTTCCAGCCGATGCATAATATCTGACAACTGCTCGTGTGCATTGGCTAGTAAAGATGGTTCAATTGCTGCACTGGTGGCTGAATCTTCCTCTGTATCCAAGTATTTGCCGATGTCAAAGGAAAACAAATCGGCTAATGACTGCATGTTAACATTATTAAATATGGGGATCATAAGTCAAGAAAAAAACAAGTAGGATGGATCTGTCTGGGATACAGCGGGAGTAGCTTGAGTGATTATGCGAGTGTCAGCTTGATGTGAGGTAGTTTGGGGTGCAGATGCTATGACTTCTGAGGATACCATCGGCTCAGTCTTGGTAACAGTGTCCAGCGGTTAGATTTCAGGAGCCGATGGTTTAGGCTGCAAAATAAAGGTGTTAGGATAAAGGCGAAAGCAATAGACAAGAATTGATGCTAACACATACCAATGGAGATGAAGTCAAGATCGTCGCAGGAGAAGGGCTTCGCGAAGGTGATATAATGATGGCGACATCGGCGCCGGGTTTTTGCTTCTTAGAAATCGTTCGAGTAGCCAGTTTCTTGCGCTTAAGCCCTGGTGGTCGTGACACTCAGATGAGAGCCGATGGAGGTGGAGCACCTTGTCCAAGGATGGGTCTGGCCGATTGAGGATGATAAATAATCGGCCGACCACTTGCGCTGATTGTAGGTTGCATCTTTATTGCCAACCTGTGGAGTCATGGGAATCAAGATACAATTGAAATTCAATATGATGAAGAAAAGATAGTACAAGGAGAAAGATTACCTCTTCATCTGATTCCACATAGTCGGGGTTGAGGCACAGTCAATAATTTTTAGTGCATAGACTAAATAGTGCCTTCCCCATTCTGACCACCATCAAGCAAAATGTTTGGTGTTGGATTGTTAACGCCAAAATCTAGCGGATCCCATGGCACTAAAGCCGATTGGCTGGGAGATCCGATGGGGCTAAAGCCGATCGGCCGAGAGGTCCGTTGGAGAGTTTGATGCAGCCATCGTCCGATGGAGATACTGAGACAAAGCCGATGGAGAACTATAGAAAAGCCGATCAGATTAGTAGAAGATTGGATCGGCTTGAAGACAGGGGATTGTCCAATCGGGATCAGGTCTAAGAAGCCCGAGGGAAGGAAGGAGAAGGATCGGCTTGACTAAAAAAGGCCCGATAGCTACAGTGGATAAGCCGATCAGGTTGCAGCAAAGGAAGACTCGGTTATAAATTGGAAGATTATTCAGATGAAACCGGGTTTGCGGAGGAGCCGTGGACTTCACGGCAGGGTGCTTATTTTTGTAAATTATAACCTTACTCAATTAGTGAGGTCTAGCTGGTTAGTTAACTTCTTTAGGAATATTTTCCTTTGTTCTTATTAGGAAATAATGTCCGATGGTCGTAGACGCGTCAGACTCTGTCTGTAAATCCAGGGTATAAATATAGACCTCCTGGAAACATTTAAATATCTCTCGATCATATTCAAATTCGGCGCATCGCCACCCAAGTTCATCTAGGTTCTACCGATGGGTTATGGCTCTCGACGTGGGGCTGCATCGGTTAAGTCCGATCTCCGGCGAAGAGGTAAGTCCCGCCATCATCCCGCTACGTCTTGTTCTGTCTAAGGCTACATCGGTTAGGTCCGACCTCTTAGGCCGATCGGATGTATCGCATCACGTCCGTATTGAACCTATCGGCCCGTTAAGCTCCCTCTACCGTCGTCAGTCTCATGCTGCATCGGTTAGGTCCAACGTACGGGGCTGCCGATGGTAGATCGAGCTTTAGGCCTATAGGCTTCTGCATAGCATATCATCGGAGTGCTAGCCGATGAGTTATCCATGCTTTGTGCTTCACGCCCAGTGCATCGGCCCCTCGGCCAATACGCATCATCCTTTAGAGACATCCCACGACGTGTAACGCCAAACGTATCGGACCTCCAGCTGATACACACCCGCCTTCAGAGAGGCGTCCCCTCATCGGCTCAGCTAGCCGATGGGTTTGTTCCTATCCTTGCTACGGCATAGCCGATCCGACATCCTCCGTATCATCGCCGATAGCCTCGTACTGTCTCTGTTAGGTCCGATCTTCGAGGTTCGGTGTTGATGGCGCTGCCACGGTGGGCGACGGATCTCTTGCTGTCATATCCGGAGCGACATCGGATTTGCAGCCCGTTCCTTCTTGCGCTAATCATCGCCTAGGCCGTATCCGCTTTCATCGGTTTTTTCAGCCGATGAATCACTGTTCGGCTGTCCAGAGGGATCCCGTGCGCCTCGATATCCTCTGAGCACACCCTGGTTCCTCCATCGGCTCTACGGTCGACTGCTCATCGACACCTGTCCACATCGGTTCCCCAGCCGATCAAACACATCCCGAACCTATTGGCAGTCAGCCGATAGCGAGCGTCTATATCGGACCCGCTCGTCTCACCTCCTTGTCAATTGCAGGGTCAAATTGACTGGACGACCGTGAACCTCGAGACCTAAGGACCTACACTGGAGACAAGCAGACCTCCTAGGCCTTCGCGTGACTGAGCCACCATCCCTCCCCGGTCGCTGGATTTTTTGGCGGCGAGCATGCTTCTTGGCACGCCCAGTGGGACTGAAGGTTTCATTCATCGGCCGATAAGAGCTGTACTTTATTCATCGGTCGATCGGGTAGAAATCTTCATTCATTAGCCGATTGGACTGGATTCATCGGCTGGAGAAACCTGAAGATCGTTTATCGGCTGAAGATCCTTCATCGGCTAGTGATATAATTCCATTCATCAATCAGAGGGACTCTACAAGTGCCTGATTGGAAGTCATATTTTTCTCATCAACCTAGGGGGGCATCTTGTTGTCAATATGTCTAAAGAAAGAGGGATTCCAAGACATATTCATCCAAAGATGAAGCCGATGAGGAGATAACAATTCCAGTTACCATGGAGGATTTGAATGAAGACCAGAGACGACATATAGAGCAAAATATGAACAACTTTCAGAAGCTCTGTTTGGAATCTTTCAGTATGACTAAACAAGGGCCGATTCAAAAAACACAATTACCAAAATGTGTTTTGATGAAAGAATCAGGCCATTCAGCACCCGTGAATTCTTCCAAGCCGTTGCAAGAGATGTTCAACAACTCATTTGATGAAGCATTTAGTAATCCATCAGGAGTATGGATGGATACACTATAGGATCTGATCGGGAAGGCGATACAAGAGTCATCGGCTCAAGAAACCGATCAGGATCATGTGCCTTTGCCGATAGAGACGGAGGAAAACAAGGACCTATCGGCAAATATGTATCCACCAATACAAGATCGACTCAGGGGGCAACGGCAGGAGGAACCTCTAGAATTTTGTCAGAGAAATTATTATGGAGAATATCATAAGCAGAATTAGGTACCATATCCACCTCCACATGATTAGGAAGACACTTTAAGAAAGAAGAATTGGTTTACCAGAATTGTGGATACGGTGGAAGAGCAATTTGGTATCAAACCCAAAGATCAAACAGTAATGTATCAGCTCCCATATCCATAATGGTTTAACAGAGTTCCACTACCTCGCCAATACACGATACCAGATTTCTCAATATTCTCAGGACAAGACAACATATCTACATTGGAACACATCAGCCGATTCTTAATACAGTGTGGAGAAGCATCGGCTGAGGAAGCTCTCAGAGTCCGTTTCTTTCCTTTATCCCTCTCTGGATCGGCCTTCGCATGGTTTTCTTCGTTACCATCAAACTCGATTGAAGGATGGGCCGATCTGGAACAACGGTTCCATGGACATTTCTGTACTAGGATTCAAGAAACGAGACTGTCAGATTTGACATCGGTTAAACAGAGGCATAATGAGTCAGTTCTGGAATACATCCAACGTTTCCAGGACATCAGAAGTTGATGTTATAGTCTTGTTCTGAGCGAAGAACAATTAGCCGATTTGGCCTTCCAGGGGTTATCAAGTCGCATCAGGTGGAAATTTTCTGCCCAGTAGTTCAACGGTTTAACACATCTGATGCATGTGGTATCGGCTTACGAGAGACGATTATCAAGAATAGAGGAGATGCCGACACATCAGAAGTTACCGATAGGGTCTTGGGATGATAAGTCTGGAGAACGGCCAGCCAATCGGGAAGACATCTAAATCAGCTGAGCATAGCCGATTTCTCCTTTTCAAGACAGATGGGTTCTCAGAATTGGTATCAGCTAGTGATACTGTTTAAATCGGCTGAGGCGTAGCTGATTCCTAATATACGAAAGCCGATATGATTATATCGGTTACAGATGGCCGATACAGTTTAAGACATCGTCATCAGAAAATATATATACACAACTTTTGTTGATCAAGCTGATTGAAGTTTACTGCAAAAAGTTAATGTTCAAGATGACATCTGGATTTCTCCGAGGCTAAAGTTTTACAAGAATTTCTTAATGGCCTCGATCGCGCGCAGACGGATTTGATTTATATCATTGATAGCGTGGATGTCATCCTCGTCTGATCCGGGGATAGTTTTCAAGTTCTTATGCCGGTGAACTGCTAGCCGCACTTTGTCTGCTACCTTGGCCTCTTTGTTTTGGATTGACTGTGGTAGGCCGATGAGATGGGACTCGGTGGAATTGATGTCTTCATGAACCTTGTCGAGTTCTGCCATTAAATCGGCTTCTCGTTTCTTCAAGAGGCCAAGCTTGGTGTTGGCGTGTTGAAGGTCAGCTGACATTTCATCAAGTTTTTTTTTTCATCAAGGGCAGTCAGCCAATCGTTGTGAGCCAGGTGGCTTTGCTCAGCGCGATTGGCTATGCGTCGTCTTGATGCAGTCAGCTGGGTCCTTTGGAATTCTAAGTAAGCAGCAGGCGTGAGTGCATCCGACAGTTCCGCAGGCAGGAGGTGTTGAATTTCTGCAAGTCTTCCCCGGATCGACCCGCAATCTTCCACCAGCGAGTCAATCGGAACATCCAGCCGATGCATAATATCTGACAACTGCTCACATGCATCGGCTGGCAAAAATGTTTCAATTGCTGTGCTGGTGGCTGAGTCTTCCTCTGCTTCCAGGTATTTGCCAATGTCGAAGGAGAACAGATCGGCTAATTACTGCATAACAACATTAGTAAACTTGGAGATCATAAGTCAAGAAAAATGACATGTATGATGGACGTACCTGAGAGACAGTGGGAGCAGTTCTTATGTGGGTATCATCTTGATGTGGGGCATAGTGAGTAGATGCTAAAACTTCAGAGGATACCATTGGCTCAGCCCTAGTAACAGGGTCTGACGTTTGGACCTCGGGAGCTGATGGTTTAGGCTACAAAGCGAAGGTGTCAGGATAAAACAAAGGCAACAGAGAATTGACGCTGACACCTACCAGCGGAGATGCGGGAGGAGTTAGAATTGCCGCAGGAGAAGGGCTTTGCGAAGCCGATGCAACGATGACAACATCGGCGTCGGGTTTTCGTCTCTTAGAAACCAATCGAGCAGCCAGTTTCTTGCGCTTTGGCCCTGACACTTGCGACACTTGAAGGAGAGCAGATGGAGGTGGACTGCTTTGCCTAAGGAGGGATCTGGCCGACGGAGGCTGATAGATAATCGGCTGACCACTTGCGCTGGTCGAAGGTGCGTCTTTATCGCCAGCCTGTGGAATCACGGGAATCAAGATACAGTTGAAATTCAATATGATGAAGACATGATAGTGAGAGAAGGATTACCTCTTCATCGGATTCCATGTAGTTGGGATTAAAGCAAAGGCAATAATGTTCAGCCGATAGACTATATAAGTGCCTTTCCCATTCTGACCACCATCGAGCGAAGGTTTTGGTATTGGATATGCAGGGCTTGAAGGTGGAGATAGTCCCTTAGGACAAGTTCGATGTCATCGAACTAAGTTGGTCATACTCCAAGCCGCTTTTCACTTCTCCACGTGCTTGGAGCTTGCCGTTGAAGAACAAGCCGATGGGGAGTTGGCCGAAGCCCAACTGACGAGCACTAACCAAATAATGGTAGAACTCGTATGATGGATGTTGGGATCAGCCCATTGAAAATCCGATCGGCAGAAGACAAGGAGTTATGGAGGATAAAAAGATGGTCTTCGATTCTTCATCGGCTAAGGCATTCATTGGATGAAACTTGGAAGGCATTTCAAAGGACGAGTCATCCTCGTACGCGAACTAGATGGTGACCTCTTTGGTAAAGCCATAGTAGAAGCACTTAAACCATCGGCTGAGTCTGAGGGGGGTCATTTTGCTTCCAGGAAGAGCCGATGAAGCTTCACCCAGCGAAATGCATCGGCGTCGGCTGGCCTCATTTTCTTCTGGGTAATCAGTCGGGAATGTCATGGAAGAGAAAGGGGGCCTGGCAATGACTTTGGAGGTGTAGACGTTCAGCCAAAGTTGTATAAACCACCAGTGTCCGCCGATATGTCCGAATGAATGGCCTGTTGACAGCTTGGTCGCAACTTGATGGAGCAGATGATAAGTTGCTCCGAGAAGATAATGCCCCAGGGGAATTTGGCGGTGATCGGCCAGGAGCTCTGCCAGACATTGCATGTTCATTGTTGGACCGAGAGTTGAATCGCCAAAGAAGAATCATTCCAGCCAAAGATTCAAGAATGCTACATGTTCACGTCCATCGACTAGGCCGGAGGATTTGTTATGCAAGAAAATATATAGTCCAACCTCCGACATTCTTGGTGTTTAGTCGATGCTTAGGTTTGAATCTGAGGCTGAAAAGGTTCATGTAGTGGGTGGTGTTGAGGCAGGTCAACATAGTAACATCCATCAAGGTGGGAGTCATCAGCCCATGCCCAAACATGAAAGCATTCAAGATGTCCGACTAGAAGTAAGAAGCCGATGCAAACAGAGGTTTGTTCCTTTCCATATCGGCTAAGGAAAGGTTAATGCAAGGTCTATTTTCAGATCCTCCCATAAAGTCTTTTTGGAGGCAGAAACCCTAAGGTACCAGTTCCTCCATTCAGGGAGTTTGCTAGGCCAGGATCTGAAGCTGTGAGCCCAATCGGTGATGGCCATGGATGAGGTCTTGAACGGGATCCTTTCTATTTCGGAGTTGATGAAATCAGTCGGATCCTCATTACCCATAGGGCCAAGAAAGAAGTGACTGGGGCGGTCAGAGATTGGAATAGTGATCTGACTCTTAACTACAGAAACCAGAACCCGACTACTGATGAGAAATCGGGATGGGGAAGAATCATGCAAAACATAGGATCAAAGAGCAAATAATGGTTACCTCAGGGATTATGTGTGTGGAAGCCATTGCGCAAACGAAGGAGTAGCGGCCGATGAAGAAATCTGCAAGAGCTCACCTTCAGTCTTCTGAGCCCGTCGAGATTCGCAGAAATTTGTGGTTGCCTGTGGAGCTCGTCGAGGTTTGGGGTTTTTGATGAGAAGAAGTGTGTGGAAGAAGGCTGAGGAGGGGATATATTTTATAGAGGCGGAACGACCTAGGCAGAAATCTGAGCCGATTAATGGGGTTTTAACGGGTCATCCTAGTTTGCGGAGGTTTCTAATGGCTCGGAATTTTGTAGTCTGTTGGCAAACTCCGAAATTGGGGGGCATGTGTTAACGCCAAAATCTGGCAGATCCGATGGCGCTAAAGCTGATCGGCTGGGAGATCCGATGGGGCTAAAGCCGATCGGCTGAGAGGTCCGTTGGAGGGTTTGATGCAGCCATCGGCCGATGGAGATACTTAGACAAAGCCGATGGAGAACTGTAGAAAAGCCGATTAGATTAGTAGAAGATTGGATCGGCTTGAAGACAGGGGATTGTCCAATCGGGATCAGGTCTGAGAAGCCTGAGGGAAGGAAGGAGAAGGATCGGCTTGACTAAAATAGGTCCGATGGCTATAGTGAATAAGTCGATCAGGTTGCAGCAAAGGAAGACTCGGTTACAAATTGGAAGATTATTCAGATGAAACCGGGTTTACGGAGTAGCCGTGGACTCCACGGCAGGGTGCTTATTTTTGTAAATTATAACCTTACTCAATTAGGGAGGTCTAGCTGGTTAGTTAACTTCTTTAGGAATATTTTCCTTTGTTCTTACTAGGAATAATGTCCGATGGTCATAGACGCGTTGGACTCTGTCTGTAAATCCAGGGTATAAATATAGACCCCCTGGAAACATGTAAAATATCTCTCGATCATATTGAAATTCGGCGCATCGCCACCCTAGTTCATCTAGGTTCTACCGGCGGGATTTGGCTCTCGACGCGGGGTTGCATCGGTTAAGTCTGATCTTCGGCGAAGAGGTAAGTCCCGCCATCATCCCGTTACGTCTTGTTCTGTCTAAGGCTGCATCGGTTAGGTCCGACCTCTTAGGCCGATCGGATGTATCGCATCACGTCCGTGGTGGACCTATCGGCCCGTTAAGCTCCCTCTGCCATCGTCAGTCTCGTGCTGCATTGGTTAGATCCGACCTACGGGGCTGCCGACGGTAGATCGAGCTTCAGACCTATAGGCTTCTGCACGATGTATCATCGGAGTGCTAGCCGATGAGTTATCCATGATCTGTGCTTCACGCCCAGCGCATCAGCCCCTCGGCCGATACGCATCAGCCTTTAGAGGCGTCCCACGACGCGTAACGCCAAACGTATCGGACCTCCAGCCGATACGCACCCGCCTTCAGAGAGGCGTCCCCTCATCGGCTCAGCTAGCCGATGGGTTCGTTCCTATCCTTGCTACGGCATAGCCGATCCGACGTCCTCCGTATCATCGCCGCTGGCCCCGGCCTCGTACTGTCTCGGTTAGGTCCGATCTTCGAGGTTCAGTATTAATGGCACTTGCTATCATATTCGGAGCGGCATCGGCTTTGCAGCCCATGTCTTCTTGCACTAATCATCGCCTAGGCCGCATCGGCTTTCATCGGTTTTTCCAGCCGATGAATCACTGTTCGGCTGTCCGAAGGGATTCTGTGTGCCTCGATATCCTCTGAGCACACCCTGGTTCCTCCATCGGCTCTATGGTTGACCGCTCGTCGACACCTGTCCACATTGGTTCCTTAGCCGATCAAACAGCATCCCGAACCTATCGGCAGCCAGTCGATAGCGAGCGTTTGTATCGAACCCGCTCGTCTCACCTCCTTGTCAATTGCAGGGTCAAATTGACTGGTATGCCCGCAAACCTCGAGACCTAAGGACCTGCACTGGAGACAAGCAGATCTCCCAGGCCTTCGCGTGACCTAGCCGCCATCCCTCCCCGATCACGGGATTTTTTAGCGGCGAGCACAGATATGCAGGGCTCGAAGGTGGAGATGGTCCCTAAGGACAAGGATGATGCCAGCATCCTAAGCCGATCATACTCCAAGCCTCTGTTTACTTCTCCTCGGGCTTGGAGTTTGCCGATAAAGAATAAGCCGATGGGGAGTTGGCTGAAGCCCAATTGATGAGCACCAACTGAAGGATGGTAGAACTCGTATGATGGGTGTTGGGATCAGCCCAATGAAAATCCAGTCAGCAGAAGAATAGGTGTTGTGGATGATAAGAAGATTGTCTTTGATTCTTCATTGGCTAAGGCATTCATTGGGTAAAACCTGAAAGGCATTTCGAAAGACGAGTCGTTCTCATACGCAAACCAGATGGTGACCTCTTTTGTAAAGCCATAGTAAAAACATTTACACCACTGGCTGAGTCCGAGGGGGATCATTTTGCTTCTAGGAAGAGCTGATGCGGCTTCGCCCAGAGAAGTACATTAGCGCCGGCTGGCCTCATCTTCTTCTAGGTAGTCTATCGGATATGTCATAGAAGGGAAAGGAGACCTAGCGATAACTCTGGAGGTGTAGACATTCAACCAGAGTTGTATGAACCACCAGGGACCACCAATATATCCGACTGGTTGGCTTATCGATAGCTTGTTTACCACCTGATGAAGCAGTTGATAAGTGGCTCTAAGAAGATATTGCCCCAATGGAATACGACGTTGATTGGCCAGGAGCTCCACCAGGCACTACATGTTGGTGGTTGGACCAAGAGTTGAACCGCCGAAGACAAACCGTTTCAACCAAAGATTTAGGAATGCTACATATTCACGCTCATCGACTTGGCTGGTGTTCTTTTTGTGCAGAGAGATGTATTTAGTCCAACCTCCGATGTTTTTGGTGTTCAGCCGATGAGTGGGCTTGAATTTGAGGATGAACGGATTTACGTAGTGGGTGGTGTTGAGGCAAGTCAACATGGTAACATCCATCAGAGTGGGGGTCATTGGTCCATGCCCAAACATGAAGGCACTCAAGATATCCGACCAGAAATAAGAAGCTAATGCAAGTAAATGTTCATTTTTTTCATATCGGCTAAAGACAGGTTGATACAGTGGTCTATTTCCATGTCTTCCTAGAAAGACTTTTTGGAGGCGGAAACCTGAGATACTAGTTTCTCCGTCCCAGGAGTTTAGTAGGCCAAGATCTAAAGCTGTTAGTCCAATCGGTGATGGCCATGGACGAGTGTTTGAATGAGATCCTTTCTGTTTTAGAGTTTATGAAATCAGTTGGATCCTCATTACCCATAGGGCCAAGATAAAAGTGACCGGGGCGATCGAAAACTAGGATTGCAATCTGATTCTTGAGATCCTATAGTGAACAAGAACCTGACTACCGATGAGAAGACGGGATGGGAAAGATTTGTTTGAAATATAAGATGGAAGAGCAGATGATACTTACCTCAGGGATTGCGTGTATCGAAGCCATCGCGCGGAAGAAGGAGTAGCTCCCGATGAAGTGATTTGCAGAAGTTCGCCTTCAGTCGTCGGAGCTCGTCGAGGTTTGGGGTTCTGATGGCGAAGAAGTGTGTGGAAGAAGGATAAGACAATGGGATATTTTATAGAGGCGAAGTGACCTAGGCAGAAATTTGGCTCGATTAATTATCATCTACGGGTTTTAACAGGTCATCCTGGTTTTTAGAGACTTCCAACGGCTCAAAATTTCATAGTCTATTGGCAAACTCCAAAATTGGGGGGCATGTGTTAACGCCAAAATCTGGACAGCTCGATGGTGCTAAAACTGATCGGCTGAGTGGTGTCCGATGACTACAGTGAAGAAGCCAATCGGATTGTAGTAAAGGAAGACTCGGTTCCAGTTTAGAAGACTATCTAGATAAAACCAAGTTTGCAGAGGAGCCGTGGAATCTACGGTAGGATATTTTATCTTTGTAAATTGTAATCTTATCTAATTAGGAAGGTTTAGTTAGTTAGTTAACTTCTTTAGAGATATTTTCCTTTGTTTTTGTTAGAAAATAACGTCTGATGGTTGTAAACGCATCGGACTCTATAAACCCAGGGTATAAATATCAGACCCTTGGAGACATGTAATACATTTCTCGATCAATATACAACTTCGGCACATCGCCACCCTAGTTCATCTAGGTTTCTACCGGTGGGTTCTAGCTCTCGACGCGAGGCTGCATCGGTTAAGTTCAATCACCGGCGAAGAGGTAAGTCCCGTCACTATCTTGATATGTTCTGCTTTGTCTAAGGCTGCATCGGTTAGGTTGACCTCTTAGGTTGGTTAGATGTATCGCATCATGTCTATGCAGGGCCATCGGCCCATCAAGCTCCCTCTGCCGTCGTCAATTTCGTGCTGCATCGGTTAGGTTCGACCTATAGGGCTGCTGACAGTAGATTAAGCTTCAAGCTTATAGTTTTCTACACGGCGTATCATCGGAGTGTTAGCCGATGAGTTATCCATGCTCTAAGTTTCACACCCAGCGTATCGACTTCTCAGTGGATATGAGCTAGGCCTTTAGAGGTTTCCCTTGATGCGCCACACCGAGCGCATTGGTCTCCCAGCCGATATGCACCCGCCTTCAGAGAGGCGTCCCTCATCGGCCCATCTAGCCAATGAGTTCATTCCTGTCTTTACTTCAGCACAGCTGATCCGGCGTCCTTCGTAACATCGCTGTTGGCCTTGACCTCGCACTATCTCGGTTAGGTCCGATCTTTAAGGTTCGGTGTTAATGGCGCTGTCACGGTGAGCGACGGGTCTCGTGCTGTCATATCTAGAGTGGCATCGGCTTTGCAGCCCATGCCTTTTAATACGATTCCTTGCCAGTCCGCATGTGCATTCATCGGTTTTCCAACCGATGAACGATCGTTACAGCTTCCATCGACTATCCGGAGGGATCTTGTGCGCTTCTGTCGGAAGTCGTAACAGTCGTTCATCGGCTGGAAAAACCGACAAAGGCACATATGAACTAGCAAGGAATAGTATTAAAAGGCACGGGCTGTAAAGCCGATGCCGCTCCGGATATGACAGCACGAGACCCATCGCCCACCGTGACAACGCCATTAACACTGAACCTCGAAGATTGGACCTAATCGAGACAGTACGAGACTGACGCCAATAGCGATGATACGGAGGACGTTGGATCGGCTATACTGAAGCAAAGATAGGAACGAATCCATTAGCTAGCTGAGCCGATGAGAGGATGCCTCTCTGAAGGCGGGTGCGTATTGGTTGGGAGACCGATGCGCTTAGCGTTACGCGTCAAGGGACACCTCTAAAGGCTGATGCGTATCGACCGAGGGGCCGATACGCTAGGCATGAAGCTCAGAGCATGGATAACTCAATTGCTAGCACTCCGATGATACGCCGTGTAGAAAACTATAAGCCTGAAGCTCGATCTACCGTCAGCACCCCCGTAGGTCGAATCTAACCGATGCAGCACGAAATTGATGACGACAGAGGGAGCTTAATAGGCCGATAGGCTCTGCACGGATGTGATGCGATATGTCTGATCGGCCTAAGAGGTCGAACCTAACTGATGCAGCCTTAGATGGAGCAGAATATATCGAGATGGTGGCGGGACTTACCCCTTCATCGGAGATTAGACTTAACCGATGCAGCCCCACGTCGAGAGCCAGAACCCACCGGTAAAACCTAGATAAACTAGGGTGGAGATGCGCCGAGATTGTATTGATCGAGAGATATATTACATGTCTCTAGGGGGTCTATATTTATACCCTGGATTCAGATAGAGTCCAACGCGTTTATAACCATCGGATGTATTTCCTAACAAAAACAAAGAAAAATATCTCTGAAGAAGTTAACTAACTAACTAAACCTTTCTAATTAGATAAGGTTACAATTTACAAAGATAAAATACCCTACCGTGGATTGCATTGGCTCCTCCGTAAACTCGGTTTTATTTGAATAATCTTCCAATTTGAAACCAAGTCTTCCTTCGTTATAACCCGATTGGCTTCTTCACTATAGTCATCGGACACCTCTCAGCCGATCGGCTATAGCACCATCGGGTCATCCAGATTTTAGCGTTAACAATTACTCAATCTTGTGCATGGGTGCTAGCTATGTCATTTATATTGACACAAGGGGTTTTGTCCTTAGAAACTTGAAGCAAACCAAACCATTTCTAAAGATTCACATAAAATAATATAATTCATATGATAATCGTATTAACAATCATTTGGTTTGAACTAGGTTCTCAATGGAATAACAGGCTCAATTAAAGGCATGGCAATATATATGACATTATACAACAACCAATTATCACTATTTCGAAAGGGGTTTTTAATAAATCAACACATGCATGCTATACATGTACTTCAAGGTAAGTACTCTACCTAAAACATGACCTAGCTCTATTTTGGGTTCAAATTGTGATCAAAGAATGCATGACTTGTCTTCAAGCTTGGCATAGTTGTATCACTCTTCTCCGTCTATAGCTACGATGACGTGGGCATCAGTGGCGAACTCCGATCTTGCTCCTTTGTCTTCTAGATTGGTAATGAAAAACCTATCAATACACAAATAGAACAACTAATAGAATAACTAAAAAATGAACACCAAAACATAGAAAGTGCAAGAAAAGGCAAAAATAGAAGTGATGGAAGGCTTTGGGATTTTTTTGGAGTTTAATAGGCCGCGAACTCTAAGAGTCAAAATTAGGGTTGCGTCCACGGATGCTTGGATGGTGATGAAACCTTAGCAACCAATTGAAATAGAGAAAAAGTAATTTTTTATATTACTTTTGAATTGGAAATTGGTTTTTCCCATTTGCAAAGTGGCTGACCTGCAACTCCAAGGTGCCAGCGACAAAGAGGCTAGCTTCTGGTGATGGAAGGCTAGTTTTTAGGTCTATGGGATGGGGCGACCCCATTCCCCATGGCGATGGTGACGAGTAGGTGCAAGCTTTGGTGGTTTTTGGCGAATGCGCAATGGCCAGGGAGCATTAGGGGAGCACGGTGGTGTTGGAGATGGCAACGGCTTAGGTAGTGAATGGATGAGGTGGCAGTGCAGCATACAACCGATGGTGGCTAAGCAGAGCATGGTGGTGTGGAGGTGGCACTGGCAAGGCTCCAAGGGTAGTCTCGCTAGGGAAGGAAAGGGGAAATAGGCACAAGGGAAAGGAGAAGATGGTGGAACCTTCAATTTTGGATGGGGGAATGTCGATGATGATGAACTTTAGAGTTTGGTCACGGGTAGCTAGCCTAGGGTTCCAGCTTGCCATCACTGGCGATGACGATTTTAGCAGTGCAGGATAAGGTGGATTGTGCAGGGAGGTGGAGGAGGGGAAGGTTCTTCTCTTTGTTGTTGTTGATGACCAGTGAAGAGGTTCAGAGAAAGAGATGGAGGTGGAGAATGATGGTGGCGATAGTGAGGGTAGAGCTTATGGGAGAGTTCGAGCGATAGAGCTCAAGTAGGAGAGACTTGTTCATGGGATCGGCTTGGATGAAAGCTTGGTGGCTGGTTGGCATGTGTGAAGGTGATGCATGGGCACAGAGGTGGTAAGGTGGCATGAGCTGAGCAGCTACGTGGCACAGGAAGTAAAGGAGATGGAAAGAAAGAAAGGTCCGGCTGGGCTAAGCCAAAACACAGGTCAATGGTAGAAAATGGGAATGGACTAAAATGTAACGAGGATGCGGACTTATCTACGAGGGTTTGAGATGGAAATTTGCACTCTCAGATAAAAAGAAAACAAAAGAAAGAAAGGTGAAAAAGAGTTCAACTTTAAAAATATAATGAAACAAAAAACTCAACACAACGTTTTCAAAATTCATGAGAAAATAAAACTGGTTTTAAAACTTAGGAATTTATAGTTCTGTTACACTGATCGTCTCACAATGCTGAAAGGTGATAGTGGATGCTGAGAGGATGGGAGGGAGTGTTTGCAGTGCAACCAGGTGCAGCGACAGGGCAACTCTCCTCCTCTTGTGCTTTCTACTGGCTGCAAGAGGTGGCATCTGGTGGTTAGTGTAGGGTTGAAAGGATTGGCTGCGATGGCACTGGTGGTTATTCCCTCCTCCCGTGCTTGGTCATTAGCCACAAGGTGCTCAGCATCTTAGTAGAGTGATGACATGCTATGTAGAGGAGCTAGGAGATGGTGCACATAGATTGTTGGTGCAAGTGGTGTTTGCGGTGTAGCAGCCATCAAAGGGGGTAGCAAAAAGCATGTGGCTGTTTGCAGAAGCCACTTGGTTGATTCGTGGCACAGGCGTTGAGCACATGGCAAGCATTGGTGTAGTCGGTGGTTTGATGGATGGTGATTAGGTCTCTCTTTCAGTCGGCTACTCTCCCTTTCCTTAGAGCTCCTCCTCCTCTATTAGCTGATTTGCTTCCAGACTCTAGTCACAAGGAGCTCTTGGGTAAGGGTAGAGATAATGATTTCAACCAAAGGGGGTATGCATGGCGAAGGATGGGTGGCTTACTATGTCATGACAACAAGGTATTCTAAATGGGGCTCATACCTTTATGAGAGAGTTAGTGGGGTAGGAAATTATGTTGCCTAATCGGGCATTCGTGTGTTGGGGATGGAGTTGGAGCTGCTCGGCAACGATAACCCTTAGTCACCTTCGTTCTTGCAGTGTGACATGGGTTTAGAGGTGGAGTGGTGTTGCTGGCTTCTGTGGCGCGATGATGTTTGGGTTGTGGTGGTGTTGGAGCTATTGTGCTGGGTGCGGTGAGCTAGACAACGATAACCCATCTCTTTTGCTCTGTCATTGCAGAGGATTTTGCAATTGAGAGAGCTTAGAGTGAAAACATTATTGTGCTAGTGACATCGATGCCTGGGGGCACCATTTCTCTCCTTGGAGGCATTGTAGTGGTGGTGCTCTCTCTCCTTAGGTAAAAATCTACTTTGGTGTTTTGACCAGATGTTGGCAGCATCATTGATGTTGTACTCTCTTTGGAGGCTTCAATAAGAAGGTTCTGCTCCAAGTTTAGGGTTTGTGGTTGTTGTGTCTATGGTAAGTCGGAGCTACTTGTTTGTTTCACGATGAACTTGGCAACGACGACTTGGGATGGGTCTTTCAGTTGCGTCACTGTAGCCTTTTTTGATCTGGTTTTTTTCAATGAACTGTGTAATTGTAAGGTTTTTAGCCTGGTTTCACTTATAAACTGGGTCAATTTCATTTTCTTCTTAATTTAAAGCAGACACTCCCTATCCTCCTCCTTTTAAGGGTTTACCTAAAAATGGTTACGCAAGGACTTTTCATTCATAACAAGTAACTAATTACAATAATTTAAAATTATTTATTAGAGAGTATCCCAATAAACAAAAAATATTACTTGTATTTTAATTCCATTAAGAGTAGCAACCATTGCCAGCTCTGTCGAGTGCCAGGAGAGTCGATTTAGACCAAAGCAACGAACCAAACCACACAAAACACTGGCTAAACCGCTGGCCTGAGCACAGATTAAGGGTCTGTTTGCTTCATTTCGTTGGAATCTCGTCTGGCTCAGGCGTTAGATTTCGAGTGCCTGTGGCCGGACTGACCTGCCTGAGGAGAGCTCAGACCAGGGCAGCAACCAAACATGCTCGCTCTTGTCAGACTGTTGTCAGCCGAGCTGATAACATTTCCAGCAAACTTTGTCGTCAAACCTGCAGGCTGCTGCTGTAGCAACCCAAGGACACGGAAAATCCACTGGTGCTAATTGTGCTAGGAATCGATCGGATTGAACGAATTTGGACGAACACAACGCAGGTGCACTGTAGCGATCCGGCAGAATTGTGAAAATCAGAGGAACTTCAGTGCGAAGAGTGGAATTGGGCAGCGCACTCAATCGGCTGCAATTTTCTGGTTTTTCCCTTATATAAGCTGATGATTACAACTGAAATGGAAATAATTTCGAAATTAGAATTCGGCATTAACGATTCTTACGCGGCACGATCCTCTACGTACATCCTCTCAGCGCGCGGCTTCGTTCCATTTGTGGCGAGCGACACGGCAATCAAGAGCTGTTCTCGGATTGTCTCAAACTTTCGAATCAGCTAACACACAATTAGGCATTCAAGATTTATCCTAGCAAATCTCCCCCTAAAATTGATGTGCCTAATTTATTGAAGTCATACCAATTTTATCTCGCGGCTCCTGAAATTACTTGTGGTAGCACCTTTGTCATCTTTGTCTACAAGGATTCACGTATGAAATGAAATTTCATCTGAATGTGCTTGCTCATGTAATAAAAAATGGGGTTCTTCATGATGGCCAGAGTAGATTGGTTATTCGCCTTGAGATCAATCACTTCAGGTGCAACATTCGTGAGATCGCCAAAAAGTCAGGCAAGCCAAATGTCCTGGCAAGCAGTTGTTACAGCTGTAATGTACTCCGATTCATAAGAGGAGAGTGCTATCACTCTTTGCTTTTGAGATTGCTAGCTGAGTAAGTTCTTGTCAAGGAAGAACAACATACCTATGGTGCTCTTCCGAGTATCAATATCTCCGGTCATATCGCTATCGCTGTAACCTTGCAATTTCTTTTCCTCTTCCTTGGTGTAGCAGCAACCATGATGAATTGTGCTTGCATGTTAACGCCAAAATTTGATTCAGCTTGTAAACAGGATCGGCCGATGGAAAATACCGATCGGCTCATAGGATAAAATTGATTGATACTGTAGAGAATTCAATCAAACTGGTGGAAGATTGGACCGTTTTGTTTGAGGACAGGAAACTATCCAGATGGAGTCGGATCCAAAGAGGAGTGTTAACGCCAAGACTTAAAAGAGCCTAGGGAAATGCTGGAAAAGGATCGGCTTAAGTGAAGGGGAGTCCGATTGCTATAGAGAGGAAGCCAATCGGGTGGAACAAGGAGAGATTCGGTCTAAGAATAGAAGATTATCCAAATAAGACCGAGTTTGTGGAGGAGCTGTGAAACTCACGGTAGGGTATTATATTTAGGTAAATCATATCTTATATGGTTAGGAATGTTTAGTTAGTTTAGCTAATCGCTTTAGAGATATTTTCTGTTATTTTTGTTAAGAGATAACATCCGATGGTTGTTGTAAATGCATCGGACTCTGTAAACCTAGGGTATAAATATAGACCCCCTAGAAATCAATAGGAATCAATCAATAGATCTATTTAATACTACTTCGGCACATCACTACCTCTTCGGCGCATCACTACCCTAGTTCATCTAGGCTTTTACTGGTGGGTTATCGCTCTCGACGCGGGGCTGCATCTGTTAACTTCAATCTCCGATGAAGGGGTAAGTCCCGCCACCATTCTGATATGTCTTGCTTTGTCTATGGCTGTATCATTTAGATTTGACCTCTTAGGCCGATCGGATGTATCGCGTCATGCCTGTGCAACATCTATTGGCCAATCAAGCTCTCTCCGCCGCCGTCGGTCTCGTATTGCATCGGTTAAGTTCGACCTATGAGGCTGCCGATGGTAGATTAAACTTTAGTCCTATAGGACTCTATACGTCGTTCAATCGGAGTGTTAGCCAATGAGTTATCCATGTTACCGGCACCACGCCCAGCATATCGGCTTAGGCTTGTTAAGGTGGGGTGTAGGCTGTGTAGGACGTTCGGCTATTAGGTGGCCGATGGCATCTGCTCTTTCCTCTTTCATCGTCACTTTTGGTCCAAGCCTCCGTCGTCTCTATGTCGTTAGTCCCCGGTCTCATACTGCCTCGATTCGGTCTGATCTATCGAGGCTAGTCCTAACGGCATCGTCACCATGGTCGCTGGCCCACGTGGCCTCGCGGGAGATCGGCTCTCGCTCTGCACATCAGATGGTTAGCAGCATCATTGGCTCTTTGGCTAATGAGTCTTCTAGTATGCTACATGTGTTTATCTCTCACGCCTCCATCGACTTCTCAGTTGATGCTTGAGCATTGCCTTCTCTATTCGGCATCCAGCCGATAGGGAAAGCCGGACAAGCCTATTGGTTGACCGGCTCACTGGTCTCATCTTCTCTCCTTGTCAATTGTAGGGTCAAATTGACTGGTACGCCCTCTACACCTTAGAGTTTAAGGACCTACACTAAAGCTTAGCAGACCTTCCAGGCATTCGCGTGACCAAGCCGCCACCTCTCCCTGACCGCGAGATTTGGCGGCGAGCACGCTCTTTGGCATGCCCAGTGGGACCATCTGAAGATTTCATCGGCTGTGAGATTGTACAATCGCTTGATTAGAAGTCAGACAACTGTAATATAAGGGCGGGTAAAGAGATCAACATAGAAAACATGATTCCGGTAACAATGAAAGACTTGACTCAAGATCAAAGGTTCCAGGTGGAGCAAAATACAGCTAATTTTTAAAAACTCTGTCTAGAATCTTTTAGCATGACCAGACAAGGGTCGATTCAGAAATCCCAACTGCCAAAGCCAGTTTTTGTAGGAGAATCGAGCCATTCACCACCTGTTAGTCAGTAGAAGCCGTTGCAAGACATGGTTGTCGAAGCTGTTCACCATGCACTCATCAACCAACCAGGTGTGCTGGTGAATACTTTGCACAATCTGATCAAGAAAACGGTGGATGGGTCAATTGCTAGGGAACCTGATCAAGGGCCAG
Organism: Oryza coarctata; assembly: GCA_030770085.1. Lineage (NCBI taxonomy): Eukaryota > Viridiplantae > Streptophyta > Magnoliopsida > Poales > Poaceae > Oryza > Oryza coarctata. The sequence goes on along the minus strand of CM061476.1, from coordinate 7,570,251 downwards.
TATATTTGCCAATAAAAACGTAGCAACCGCAGGTTACTTATGGATCTAGAAGGGATGTATCAGCAAATATATTTTTGCCAGTACAAGATCAGACTAAGAGGCAACATGATGACATGATGCCAGGATATCATCGGACGGCTTACTATGGGGGATATAGGCAAGATTATCTAGGTGGCAATTATCAAGGAGATCATTTTAGGCCATATAAAGTACCAACATCGCTTCCACATTACCAAAGAGAGAACCTAGCGGAGGAAGATTGGTTTGCCAGAGTTGCGGAAGTCTTCAGAGAGCAATTCGGCATTAGGCATAAGGAACAAACTTTTATATATTGGCACCCTTATCCGGAGTGATTCGACAGAGTTCCGCTACCGCACCGATACAGGATTATGGATTTCTCTAGATTCTCGAGGCAAGATAGCGTATCTACGATGGAACACATTAGCCGATTCTTGGCCCAATGTGGGAAAGCATCGGCTGACGAAGCTCTCAGAGTCCGTTTATTTCTATTATCCCTATCTGGATCGGCCTTCATCTGGTTTTCTTCGTTGCCTCCAAACTCATTCAGGGGATGGGCCGATCTAGAAAAGCAATTCCATAAATACTTCTTTGCTGGGATTCAGGATATGAGGCTGTCAAACTTGACATCGGTTAGGCAGAGGCCTGATGAGTTAGTTTCGGGATATTAGAAGCCGATGTTATAGCCTTATTCTGAGCGATGGACAACTAGCTGACTTGGCTTTCCAAGGGTTGTTGGCTCCAATTAGGGAACGCTTCTCTTCTCAAAAATTCGAGAGCCTGTCACACCTTGTCTAGAGGATATCGGCTCATGAAAGTAGATTTGCTGAAACCAAGAAAGAGAGGTTCCATCGAAAGGTCGCTCAGCTACAGGTTTACGCATCAGACTCAGATGATGAGGAATCCAATGTAGAAGTGGGTTTGACAGAATGGACCAGGAATAAGAGGCCTATATCATGTCCTTGGATAAAGAATACTGGTAAGGAGGAAAGATACGATTTTGATATCAACAAAGTTGACAAGATATTCGATCTTCTTCTCCAAGGAAAAGAGATTCAACTACCGCCAAACCATGTAATACCATCAGCCAAAGAACTCAAAAAGAAGAAGTATTGCAAGTGGCACAACTCAATATCTCACCACACCAATAAATTCAAAGAGATTCGAACAAGGGAGAATCAAGTTTAAAGATAAAAAGCCGATGAAGGTCGACGGACATCCTTTACCTGTGAACATGGTGTTTGTAGGGTCTTCAAGAGATCAGTTCGATGAGGGGAGACGCTGGAGGAAATCAAATGTTGCCTCATTGGATCTAATCGAGAAATATTCTAGAATACAAGATGAACGACGAGTCGAAGCGTACAAGGAAAGGTATAATCCATATTGGGGTTGTCCCTCTTTTCAGTATTGCTAGGATCAAGACATGAGGTTACCATCAATAGAAGATTGTCCTGAATGTAATAGGCCAGGGTCACAGTACATCGAGCAAAGCAAGATATTGTATGATCCGCCACCTGTCAAGCGGGCATCGGTGCATTGCCGATTAGGGCCGATCAATGAGGACTATGGTCAAAGGTCAACCGATGACAGGTAGTTACGTAAAGGACCATACAACACAAATGCTCAGTGGTGTCCATCCGTGATCTTCACAAAAAATCAGAAGAGAAGGGTACAAAGGCTGCGACAGAAAGAATAGCACAAAAGGCGGCATCAGGACCATGAGGAAGCCAATCGGAGCCAAAAAATTAAAAGAGTATGGCGCATGAAGCAAAAAGATGATGGTGTTGGCACATCGGCTCCGACCAACATGGTGTTCTTCTTGCCTCTAGAATATAAAGCTTGTGCATCTGATGAAGAGGATCAAGAAGGAGTTTTTGCTCAATTGACTCTAGAACCCGGTCAAGCCATATTGGACAAGCCGGAAGAATCTAAGCATCAACACTTAAAACCACCGTATATCAAAGGGTATGTGGATGGAAAGCCGATGATGAAGATGCTAGTTGATGGAGGTGTAGCGTCAATCTGATGCCATATGCTACGTATCGCAACCTAGGGAAGATGGCTGAAGACCTAATCAAGACAAATATGGTATTAAAAGACTTCGGAGGAAATCCATCAGAAACAAAGGGAGTGCTGAACATGGAGCTAACAGTCAGAAGCAAGACGTTGCCCACAATATTTTTTGTTATCAATGGTAAGGGATCATATAGTCTACTTCTCGGTAGGGATTGGATTCACACCAACTGTTGTATTCCTTCCACAATGCATCAAAGTGTCATGCAATGGCAAGGGGACAAAATTGAGGTGATCGTAGCCGATCAGTCGACCAGCATTGTAGCAACTGATATACCAATCTAGGAAGCTGATGGGTTTGCTTGCTTGTTCGAGAAATCATAGGATGGAGATTTCCTTGAGGTAACCAACAAGGGGATGAAGCCGATTCAGCAAGTCAGCTTGGGACCATTGTTCTCATGGGAACCATAGAAGACTTCGAAGGCAAGTTAGGGCAAGGATTTACGTCGGCCAATGAGTTGGAAGAAATAGATATAGGATTAGGAGATAAGCCAAGGCCGATATTTATTAGTAAAAATTTATATACCGAATCCCGAGAAGAGTTGATAAAATTGTTAAAGGAATTTTGAGAATGTTTTGCTTGGGATTACCATGAGATGCCAGGATTGAGCCGATTGATTGTTGAACATCGGCTTCTCATTAAACTAGGATATCGGCCATTTAAGTAGCCACAGAGAAGATTCAAAGCAGAGTTGCATGATGAAATCAAGGCAGAGATCATGAGGTTATACGATGCAAATTTTATCAGACTGTGTCGATATGCTGAATGGGTATCCAATATCGTCCTGGTGAAAAAGAAGAACGAAAAGCTGAGGATATGCATCGATTTCCAAAACTTGAACAGGGAGACCCCTAAAGATGAGTACCCGATGCCGATGGTAGATCTATTAATTGATGTTGCATCAGGTCACAAGATCATTAGCTTTATGGACGGGAATGCAGGCTACAATCAGATTTTTATGGCGTAAGAAGATATCCACAAGACTGCATTTAGTTGTCCTGGAGCTATCAGTTTGTGTGAGTGGGTAGTCATGAAGTTCGGTTTGAAGAATGCCGGTGCAACTTATCAGAGACCCATGAATTATATATTTAATGATCTTATTGGCCAGCTGATGGAGATATATATTGATGACGTGGTGGTGAAATCTAAAGGTATTGAAGACCATAAAGCCGATCTACGAAAAGTACTAGAGAGGACGAAGAAATATGGACTCAAGATGAATCCTCATAAATGTGCTTTTGGCATATCGGCTGGACAATTCTTGGGTTTTATGGTGCATGAGAGAGGGATTGAAGTTAGTCAACAAAGCATTTAGGCTATCCAGACCACCAAGCCACCAAACAACAAAATACAATTGCAGTCTTTGATCAGCAAGTTCAACTTTATAAGGAGGTTTATTTCAAATTTATCATAGAGAATTGAGTCCTTCTCTCCTTTATTGAAGTTGCGGAGCCGATCAAGAGTTTGTATGGGGTGTTGAACAATAGAAAGTATTTGATCATATTAAAGAATACCTGAATTCTCCACTAGTATTGATTCCGCTGTAGAAAGGGGTACTGTTCAAGTTGCATCTGTCAGCCGATGAGAAGTCAATCAGGTTAGTGCTTGCGCAGGAATTTGAATCAAAAGAATGGGTGGTTTTCTATCTGAGCAAATGACTTCTAGATGCTGAGAATAGATGTCTTGCGGTGGAAAAATATGCCTATGTTTATACTTTTCGTGCACAAAGTTAAGCCATTATCTTCTATCAGCTGAGTGCACAGTATTTTGCAAAACCAATGTGATTAAATATATGCTATCAGCTCTAGTCTTGAGAGGTGGATTGGTAAATGGATTTTTGCTCTAATGGAATTCGATCTGAGGTATGAATTGGCTAAGACGGTCAAAGGACATGCAGTGGCCAATTTTATCGTACAACATCAGGGAGTCCAAGAGGATTTTATGGAGCCGATTCTGTGAATGCTATTCTTTGACGGGTCAGTTTGCAAGCATGGATCTAGTATTGGCTTGATGATTATATTGCCTCGGGGGGCAAGCTTTGAGTTCACTTTTACAATCAAGCCTTATAGTACTAATAACCAAGCAAAGTATGAAGTGGTGCTCAAAGGTCTTCAGCTGCTGAGGGAAATCGGAGCTAATATGGTGGAGGTCATTGGAGATTCTTTGTTGGTGATCAGATAGATATCTGGAGAGTATGAGTGTAAGGATGAACTTTTGAGATCCTATTATGAAGAATGTCAGAGTTTACTAAAGGATTTCAAGATGGTATCATTGGATCATATTGCTAGAGAGCAGAATTTGGAGGCCAATGATCTTGCTCAGATTGCTTCGGGATATCGGCTGGACGGGAAGGTGGAAGTTGAGATAGCTAATATTGAAAATCATATTGAAGCCGATGATTGGAGACGAGAAATTATTCAATATTTGCAAAATCCGTCTCAATCGGTTTCTAAGAAACTTCGGTATAAATCTATTAAATATATATTACTTGATGAAGAACTATACTATCAGGCTATTGATGGGGCTCTGTTAAGATGCTTAGGTGTCGAGGAAGCTGCAATAGTAATGAGTGAAGTACACAAAGGTGTTTGCGGAGCCCATCAATCGGCTCACAACATGAGATGGCTGATGAGGAGAGCTGGATACTTTTGGCCAACAATGCTAGAAGGTTGCTTCAAATATTACAAAGGATGCCAAGACTGTCAAAAGTTTGGAAATGTACAGCGAGCTCCAGTGTCGGTTATGAATCCAATAATTAAGCCATGTCCGTTCGGAGGTTGGAGAATCGACATGATCGGCCAGATTTATCCTTCATAAAGTAAAGGGCATAAGTTCATACTGGCGGCAACGGATTATTTCACAAAGTAGGTAGAGGCTATCCCTTTGAAGAAAGTTACTTCTAAAGACGCGATTGAGTTTATCAAGGAACATATTATATATCAGTTTGGTATTCCACAGACGATCACTACCGATCAAGGTTCTATCTTTGTGTATGAAAAATTTCAAAAGTTTGCTGCCAGTATGAGGGTTAAGTTGTTGAATTCATCACCATATTATGCTCAAGCTAATGGACAAGTCGAAGCTTCCAACAAGAGTTTAATTAAGTTGATCAAACGCAAGATTAATGAATAACCATGGAGATGGCATGTTACATTAAATGATTCATTATGGGCCTATCGGATGGCATGCCATGGATCTACTCGAGTATTGCCGTATTAATTGGTATATGGTCATGAGGCAGTTCTCCTGTTGGAAGTTAACATCGGCTCCAGGAGGGTGTCTATGCAGGATCAATTGACATCCGATGATTATTACACCTTGATGACCGATGAACTTGATGATTTAACTCAGAGTCAGTTAGAGGCATTTGAAAGGATCAAGAAAAACAAGGTTGCTAGGCATTATAATAAGAGGGTGATGATTAAATGTTTTTCTGACGGACATCTCGTTTGAAAATTGATTTTACCGATTGGATCTAGAGATAATAAGTTTGGAAAATGGTCACCCAATTGGAAGGGCCCTATCAAATCAATCGGTGTGTGCCTGGTAATGCTTATATACTAGAGAGCCTGGAAGAGGAGAAATTTGCCAAAGAGCTCAACGGAAAATATTTAAAGAGGTATTATCCTAGTGTTTGGGTAGACGCCTAAATCGGCTATGTATGGCCAATTTTTAATTCTTTTCAAGACGGACAAGCCTTTAGAAGTCATATCAGCTAATGATACTATTTGCTTAAATCAGCTAAGGTATGGCTGGTTTCTAATATACAGAAGCTGATATGGTTATATCGGTTACAGATAGCCGATATCATTAAGATATCACCTTTAGGGAATATATATATATAGATAGATTTCATTGATCAAGTTGATTGAACTTTATTGCAAGCGGTCAATGTTCAGGATGACATCTCGGGTTTTTCTTCAAGGCTAAAATTTTATAGGTATTTCTTGATGGCCTTGATCACGTGCATGCGGATTTGGTCTATTTCATTGATGGCGCGGATGTTATCCTCATCAGATCTGGGGATGGTCTTCAAATTCTTACACCGACAAACTGCTTGTTGTACTCTATCTGTTACCTTGGCCTCTTGATCTTGAATTGATTGTGGTAATCCGATGAGATGGGATTCAGTGGATTCGATGCCATGACACACTTTGTCGAGTTCTGCCATCAAATTGGCTTCTCGTTTCTTCAAGAGGCCAAGCTTGGTGTTGGTGCATTGCAGGTCAGCTATCATTTCATCAAGTTTCTTCTTTTCGACCTAGGTGGATAGCCGATCATTTTGGGCTAAACTGTTCTACTCAACCTGATCGGCTATACGTCGTCTGCTTGAGATCAGCTGGGTCCTTTGGAATTCCATGTAGGCAACAGGTGTAAGTACATCGATCAACTGTTCGGGCAGAAGGTGTTCAATCTCAACCAGCCTTCCCTGAATCAGCTCACAATCTTCCACCAATGAGTCAATCGGGATATATAGCCGATGCAGGATATCTGATAGTTGCTCATGTACATTGACTGGTAGAAATAGTTCGATTGCTGCACTGGTAGCTGAGTCCTCATCTGGATCCAAGTATTTGCCAATGTCGAAGGAGAACCAGTCGGCTAATGACTGCATATTAACATCGGTAGATAGATCATGAGCAAGGACAGAAATAACATGTAAGATGAACGTACCCAGGATACAACGGGAGCGGCTTGAGCAATAATGTTGGTATCAATCTACTGAGAGGAAGGTTTGGGGATTGGATACCTTAACTTCTGAGGTGACCATCGGCTCAGTTCTTGTTATAGTGTCTAACAGTTGGGTTACTAGAGCCGATGGTTTAGGCTACAAAGCAGAGGTGTCAAGATAAATGTGAAGATAGCAGAAAAGAAATAACATTGACACATACCGACAGCAATAGGGAAGCTAGGATCATCACAGGAGAAGGGCCTTGGGGAGTTGATGCTATTGTTGCAACATTAGCATTGGATTTTTGTTTCTTGGGAACCGTCCGAGTAACCAGCTTCTTGCATTTTGTCCCTGATGTTTGCGGTACTCGGAGTAGTGCCAATGGAGATGGGGCACCTCGTCCAAGGAAAGATATAGCTGATGAAGGTTGGTAGGCAATCAGCCGATCACTTGCGCTGGTTGCAGGTGCTTCTTTATCACCCGCCTGTGGGGTCATGGAGATTAAATGATAGTCGAGATTCGATACGATGTGAAAAAGATAATGTAAGGAGAAGGATTACCTCTTCATTGGATTTTACGTAGTCAGGGTTAAGGCACACACAACATTCAGCCGATAGACTGAACAAATGCCTTCCCCACTACGACCACCATCGAGCAAAAGGTCTGGTGTTGGATGTGTAGGGCTCAAAGTTGGAGATGGTCCCCAAAGACAGGGATGTTGCAGTCGATCGTAGCCGATCATACTCCAGGCCGCTGTTTACTTCTCCTCAGACCTGGAGATTGCTGATGAAGAATAAGCCAATTGGGAGCTGGCCGAAACCTAACTGACAAGCACTAACAGAAGGATGATAAAACTTGTACAATGGGTGCTGGGATCGGCCCAGTGAAAATCCAGTTGGCATAAGATTAGGGGTTATGGATGACAGAAATATGGTCTTCAATTCTTCATCGGCTAGTGCATTCAATGGATAAAACCTAGAAGGCATCTCGAAAGAAAAATCATCCTCGTATGCAAACTAGATGGTAGCTTCTTTGGTAAAGCCATAGTAGAAACATTTAAACCATTGGCTGAGTCCGAGGGGGGTTATTTTGCTTCTAGAAAGAGCTGATATGGCCTCACCTAGAGAAATACATCGGCGTCGGCTGGACTCACCATCTTCTAGGTAATCAGTCGAATATGTCAGAGAAGAAAAAGGGGTCCTGGGAATGACTCTGGAAGTATGGATGTTCAACCAAAGTTGTATGAAGCACCAGGGACCACTAATATGACTGACTGGTTAGCCTACTGATAGCTTGTTCACCACTTGATGAAGCAATTGATAGGTGGCTTCAAGAAGATATTGCCCCAGTGGAATGCGGCGTTGATTGGCTAGGAGCTCCACCAAGCATTGCATGTTGGTGGTTGGACCAAGAGTTGAACCACTAAAGACAAACTGTTCCAACCATAGATTTAGGAATACAACATGTTCCCTCTCATCGACTTGTCCAGAGGTCTTTTTGTGCAAGGAGATGTATTTAGTCCAGCCTCCGATGTTTTTGGTATTTAGCTGATACATGGGTTTGAATCTGAGGATGACGGATTTACATAATGGGTGGTGTTGAGGCAGGTCAACATAGTGACATCTATTAAGGTGTGAGTCATTGGTCTGTGCCCAAACATAAAGGCATTTAGAATATCTAACCAGAAATAGGAGGCTAATGCGAGCAAAAGTTCGTTCTTCTCCATATCGGCTAAAGAGAGGTTGATGCAGTGGTTGATTTCCAGGTCTTCCCAGAATGATTTTTTAGAGGCTGAAACCCTGAGGTACAAATTTCTCCATCCTAGGAATTTACTAGGCCAAGATCTGAAGCTATTGGTCCAATCGGTGATGGTCATGGATAAATTTTATATGGGATCCTTTCTATTTTGAAATTTATGAAATCTGTTGGATCTTCATCACCCATAGGGCCAAGGTAAAAGTAACTGGGATGACAATCTGACCATAGAACCCGACTACTGATGAGAAGATAGAATGGGGAAGATTTGTTTAAAATGTAGGATGGAAGAGCAGATGAAAGTTACCTCAGGGACTACGTGCATCGATGCCATCGCGTGAAGAAAAGAGGGGAGAAGATTGGTGGCCGATGAAGCGGTTAGCAGAGGTTCGCCTTCAGTCGTCGGAGCTCGTCGAGGTTGGGAGTTCTGATAGGGAGGAAGTTTGTGGAAGAAGGATGAAGCGATGGGATATTTTATAGAGGTAGAATGACCTAGGTAGGAATCTAGCCAATTAATTATCATTTGTGGGTTATAACAGGCCATCCTGGTTTGCGGAGACTTTCAATAGCTCAAAATTTCATAGTTTATTGACAAACTCCGAAATTGGGGGGCATGTGTTAACGCCGGAATTTGATTTAGCCTGTAAATAGGATCGGCTGATGGAAAAAAATGATCGGCTCATGGGATAAAGCCGATTGATACTATAGAGAAGCCGATCAAACTGGTGGAAGATTGAACTGTTTTGTTTGAGGATAGGAAACTATCCAGATGGAGTTGGGTCCAAAGAGGAGTGTTAACGCCAAGACTTAGAAAAGCCTAGGGAAAGGGTGGAAAAGGATCGGCTTAAGTGAAGAGGAGTCCGATTGCTACAGGGAGGAAGTCGATTGGGTGGAACAAGGAGAGATTCGATCTAAGAATAGAAGATTATCCAAATAAGACCGAGTTTATGGAGGAGCTGTGAAACTCACGGTAGTGTATTATATTTAGGTAAATCGTATCTTGTATGGTTAGAAAGGTTTAGTTAGTTTAGCTAACTGCTTTAGAGATATTTTCTGTTATTTTTGTTAAGAGATAACATTCGATGGTTGTTGTAAACGTGTCGGACTCTATAAACCCAGGGTATAAATATAGACTCCTTGAAAATCAATAGGAATTAATCAATAGATCTATTCAATACTACTTTGGTACATCACCACCCTAGTTCATCTAGGCTTTTACCGGCGGGTTCTCGTTCTCGACGCGGGGCTGCATCAGTTAACTTCAATCTCCAGCGAAGGGGTAAGTCCCGCCACCATCCCGATATATCTTGCTCTGTCTATGGCTGCATCATTTAGGTTCGATCTGTTAGGCTGATCGAATGTATTGCATCACGTCCGTGCAAGATCTATCAGCCTATCAAGCTATCTCTCATGCTTCCATCGGCTTCTCAACGGATGCCTGAGCACTGCCTTCTCTATTCGGCACCCAGCCGATAGGGAAAGCCAGACAGGCCTATTGGCCGACCAGCTCGCTGGTCTCATCTTCTCCCCTTATCAATTATAGGGTTAAATTGACTGGCATGCCCCAGACACCTTGGAGCTTAAGGACCTATACTAAAGCTAAGCAGACCTTCCAGGCATTCGCGTGACCAAGCCGCCGCCTCTCCCCGATCGCAAGATTTGGCGGCAAGCATTGCTACATACCGAATGATGCATTTTGCCACTGCCATGTGTTCGTCTGTGGGCTTCTCCATGAAATGACTCACATATCCCACTGCAAATGCGAGATCGGGTCTGGTGTTCACTAGATAGCGCAGACTGCCCACTAAGCTTTTGTATTTGGTGGTGTCGATCGGTGTCGCTGAGCTTTCCATGCTGAGCCTTAGCCAAAGCTCCATGGGCATTGAGCAAGGTTTGCAGCCCACATGCCCTGCCTTCTCCATGATTCGCGATGCATATGTTGACTGGTTCATAGTGATGATATCGCCTTCTTGATGCACTTTGATCCCCAAATAGAAACTTAGGGAGCCAAGATCAATCATCTTGAATTCATCCATCATTTGCCTCTTGAACTTGTCGATCACGTTGCCATCACCACCGACGATCACCAAATCATCAACATACACACCTACCAGTAGCCTCTTGTCACCGTCGCTGCGCTTGTATAGTCCATGTTCTAGCAGGATCTGTCTAAAGCCAATCTTCTTCAAAGTGGCGTCGAGCTTGGTGTTCCAAGCCCGCGGTGCTTGGCAAAGCCCATACATAGCTTTGTTTAGCTTTTAGACCTTCTTCTCCTTCCCAACAACATCGAATCCGAGCGGTTGGATGACATACACTTCCTCAGCATGTTCTCTGTTGAGAAATATCAATTTCACATCATATGGTGCACCATCCATCCTTCCTGCGCAGCGAGAGCAAGCAATAGCTGAACATCATTGAGTCTGGCGACCATAGCAAATACCCCATCGAAGTGTACTCCGGCTCGTTGTACGTATCCCTTCACTATCAGGCATGCCTTGTGCTTGATGATGATGCCCTGAGCATCCTTCTTTAGCTCATACACCCACTTGAGTCCGATTAGCCTATGCCCGGATGGCAAATCAACAAATTGCCATGTGTTGTTCTCTTCAATTGAAGTAATTTCTTCGAGCATGGCATGGTGTCATGCCTCTTCCTGCTCTGCCTACGCAAACGACATCGGCTCCTTACCGCTTACCATCATCAGCTCTTCCTGGACATCTCGGTGTGCCAACCCCGGTGGCGTGGCCAGACCCAGCACACTCTCAATGCTGCGAAAGCATAGTGGTGCATCGTTGTGATCTGCGTCGAGGTTGTCCTCTGCTCTGGCTAGCAATGACAATGATTCCACCTCCGGCTTGGCATCATGTACCAAAGTTGTTCATTGTGGTAATGCAGCACTTGGGGAAGGCAGTAGCGAGTCATGTGTAGGTAGCGGGATAGGCTCTCTAGACCCCGTCTATGTAACAGATGTTCCATTAGGGTGGAACACCAAAATGTACTCGACAACAAAGTTAGCGTCATCGTTGGTGGCAAGCTCGCCACCCTAGCTCCACTCCACCACTTTGTCAAACACAATGTCACGTGAGACATGGACTCTCTGCACCATCGTATTATAAGTCATGTATGCATTTGAGCCTGGTTCATAGCCAACAAAGATCATAGGCTTGCTTCGATCATCTAGCTTCTTGGCATTCGAGGTGGTGACCTTGACATGCATGACAAAGCCAAATGTTTGGAGATGGTGCACAGCCGGCGTGCAGCCGTTCTAGAGCTCATTGGGGGTCTTGCCGCCCAATCTCTTATAAGATACCCTGTTTAGAATGTAAACAATAGTGGTGATCGACTCCCCCCATAACTTACCCTGTAGGTGTTTGGATTTGAGCATACTCATGCCATGCCCACAATAGATTGGTTTCACAGTTTGACAACAACGTTATTTTGAGGAGAGTATGGACCTGTGAGTTCGCGCCTCATGCCCAACTTGGCACAGTACTCCTGAAAATGGCTGACATTGAATTCTCCCCTCCTCAATCTATGCAGAGGGCACAAAGCTTATGCCCGCTCTTCTATTCTGCCGTCGCCTAGATGTGGCGAATTGTCATTGGTGCTTGTTTCTTTGTGGAAAGCAAGACCACCCACATGAAACGACTATAATCGTTGACAAGTAGAAGAAAGTAGCGGTTTCTGCTTGGAGTTGGAGGTGAGATGGGGCCACATAGGTCAGCGTGCAGCAATTCGAGCGGCTTGGACTAGCAATGCTCTGCAATTTGCCGGAATGGACTCCAACAGTACTTCCCCTCCTAACAGGCCTCGCAAACCTGCTCCACTTATTTTACAAGTAGTAATCCCCTGGTGCTCTCTTCCCATCTTTCACAATGTAGTGAAGTTGGTGTGTCCGAATCACGTGTGCTAGTGCCAAGCATCATAGTAGGTGTGGGCTGCCAGGCAAACCGGCCGTGCAAGTGTGATGTCAAACACATAGAGCCGGCCTAGGGTGCGATCTATTTTGACAAGGAGATGCTTCTCCTCATCGTGAATTCGCATGAATTTGTCCTTCACCCATACATCAAAGCCCGCCTCATCGAGTTGGCCGACGCTGATAATATTCACGGGGAGGCGTGGGATATAGTAGCAATTTGATAAGGTGTAATGCTCACCATTTTTGCATCCAAACAACACTGTGCCACATCCTTCGATCTGGACCACTGAGTCGTCTCCGAGGCACACGCTTCCTATGATGCCAGTGTCAAGGTCGGAGAACGCCGCTTGACATTCGATCGTGTGGTTAGAAACACCGGAATTGATGATCCAGCTCCACGGGTAGCAATCCACGGTGTTGTTGACAGCTGTGAACACCTTTTCCTCTACCAACTTGACGTAAGAGCACATCAGGATTGGGGCCGCCGGAGCCGGCGACTCATGCTTGGACTTCAATTGAACCTTGTGGAGGGAATTGACACTTCCCCCAGTAAGAAGTAGCATAGTAGGTTCATCATCTACAGCTACATGGGCATGCTCCTCGTGCCTGAATTTGCTCCTACAATCTTTGGCCTAGTGACCAAATTTTCCGTAGTTCTAACACTCGTTGTCCTTATAGACTTGCCTAGAGTACGTGGACTCTGAGCTCCTAGCCCCGCCACTTTCGTTCTGCCCTTTCCCACCATGGTATTTACCGTGATAGTTTGAGCCACCGCTATCACCCCATTTCGCCTCTCGTTGCTTCTTCTTTTGGTGTTCCACCCACTCAGCCTCTGTTAGGTAGAGAGTGCCACTGGTGTTTTGGGAAGACGAGGACTAGCTTGAGTCCTCCATCGCCTTGAGCCTCTCGATGAGCTCCTCTAGTGACAAGGTGGAGATGTTCAGCAGAGTCTCTATGGAAAGAATGAGTTGAGTGAACCTAGGACACACGACGCGAAGGTATTTCTCCACAACCTTGTTGGCAGGTTCTGGATCGCTGAAGATAGTGAGCTGATTAACAATGGTGGTGAGACGTAGAGCGAAATCCTCCATGGACTCGTTACCACAGAATGCAAGCGTCTCATATTCAGCATGCATCTTCTGTGCGCTAGCCTTACGGATCTAGCCGTTGCTGATGTGCATTGTCTTTATGCACTCCCACGCCTCCCTAGCCGACTCTTTGGTTGCCAGAGTCTCGATTATCTAAGGAGGGACTGTGCTGTAGATTGCATCGTGAGCCATCCGATCTTCGTTGATGGCGGTGCAGTCGGGCTCAATTGCTGCCCATAGACAACGAACCTGCAGTTTGATCTTCATGAGTAGTGCCCAGTTCGTCTTGGATAGTAGGGGTAATTTGCTGGGCCTTCACCCTCCTTTACCATGGGGTGAACCACCAGCCCGCAGTCACCCTTGCCGATGCTGGAAGCGCATCCACAGGAGCCAGAAGGGGTGTGGTCAATCGGAGATGACGAGCGACGGCGTGGCATCAGTACTACTTCCAAGATGAGATCAAAATTTCACTTCTTGACCTTCACTCTAATACCAATTGCTAGGAATACCAGCGATCGGATTGAACGAATTTAGACGAACACAACGCACACGCACTGTAGCAATATCGCGAAAAACAGAGGAACTTCAGCGCGAAGAGGGGAATTGGGCAGTGTACTCAATCGGCTGCGATTTTCTTGTTTTCCCTTATATAAGTTGATGATTACAACTGAAATGGAAACAAAATTTGAAATTAGAATTCACCATGAACAATTCTTACGCCGCGCGATCCTGCGTCTATCCCTGCAGCGCGTGGCTTTCCATTCGTGGTGAGCGACGCGGCAATCACAAGCTATCTCAAACTTTCGAATCAGCTAATACACAATTAGTCATTCAAGATTTAACTTAACAAATCGTGCATACGTAGTACAAGTTTCAACGTGATGAAACATTTGTAGCTGTCCATCCTGCATACACCTTATACCTTATCCATGAAGTTTAGCGATAGCTTTATAGTAAGTACAAATTTTCACAGCGTTCCAGACGGTATGGCATGAAAATCATCAGCTATTAAAATCTGAAAAGCCACCGTTTTTCTGGTTTATTAGGATTTTTTTTTGCTCCTTGGGATGGCGACACGTGGATTTTAGAGGTGAAAACTCCTCGTGTGCTTCGGTAGCGTGGCTTATGCTGTTATTTCCAATTACTTGTGACCGCCTTGAGCGTGCATGCCTGCCACACATGCCCCTAAGCATTTTTGACCAAGCCCCTCAAAACTTTTGTTAGTAGCGAATTAGTCCTAAAATCATTTGAAACATGCTGTAGTTTTTTGGGGAGGCCCTTGTCTTTCTATAAAATACAATGCGAAGGAGGCAAATTCCATAATTAGGGACAATGCTATAAACCTCTATACTATGAGCGTAATCTTGCAAAATGCTATCTCTATCCCAATCCATCTCCGCCTCTGCTGGCCCCAACGCTGCCCTTCGATTAAGCCTCATTGTGCCGTGGCCACTCAACCATCCTCACCTCCTAGCATCACCCTCATAATGCCTCTTGGCAGCCACATCCTCCTACCTCATCTTTTGTCACCACCCTCATTGTGTCTCCTACCGTTGCTATCGTTGCCCACAAAAAGACCACTTCTCAATTGTCATCCTCGCCTATCCAACTATTGTGGCTGCCTCTTCCCTTGAACCCCATGTCACTCCTCCAAGACTCCCCTTGTCTGTTCTCTTTGTTCAAGAATGTTAGATCTAGAAGGATCTGAGATGGATCGCCCCCTTCTCCTATTCTCTTGCCCTCTCCATACCTGCGGTGGCAGCATGTATAGTGATGGCCGATGACCTTCTCATGGTCTCAATTAACTCTAAACCTCTCCTAGTTTGCAACAACAAGGTGTTCTAGGTCTACAAGTCAACACCTTGGATTAGCAAATTCCAAAGCGACCACAATGGTCCCCTAGGGAAGAGCCTCCATCCACCAGTGAGACTTGCTCTACTATGTCACCTTCTAGTAGCAAACTAGGGTTTTACTCAAATTTATGCCTTTTCCTTGCGTAGGTGGAGTAGAGCCTTTACAAACTTTCCCCGGCCTTCCACACTGATTTATAATTTCATAGGAGACACCTAGCTAGCTTGAAGGTTGTCCTCTAAGAGTATCAAGCATAGGCAAGACCCAACATCGATCTCAAGTGCTCAAAAGATGAAGCCTAGCTCACAAGCATACAAACCCCCAAATCCCCAAACCAAACTCACCACCACAAAATGAGAATCCAAATCCAAGGGGTCAGATTGAGAGGAGAGCTCAAAGAGTGAGAGGATTCAAAACCAAGCAAAATGAGGGAGAGTTAAGGTTAGATGGGGTAGTTAAGTTATAAATACCCCCACCGCCGGGTTAGCCGTTATAGATAGGTGGGTGTGATCCTGGAGCTTTTGGTTTTGGGACCCTAGAACATTTAGTTTACATAAAACTTGAGTTCTAAGGAGATACCTTGGGGTCTCTAGGTTATGACCTCCGGGAGATAGAGCACCTTTACCGGGAGGTTCTAGGAAAACCATAAACCTCTGGGATAGTTGACACAGCCTTAAACATTTTTTTTCAAAAAGTGTAAGTGGTGCTTTGTGTCTCTCAACTACAAGATCAAGGATGGAACATTGATCACTCTTGATCGTTGCTTCACATTACACATGCCCCTTCTATAGTTTGGCATAACTAGACTCAAAAGAAACTAAACAAAATAGAAATCATTGTGTCCATTAATGTGCTATCAATTTGCCTTTCATAGGGGGTCACCATGCACATTCCTTTTCTTTTCTTTTGGAACTAACTTGTATCCTCCTTTTTACTGATTTGATGACAACCCAGTAAGAGCTTACAAGATATATTATTAAATTGAATTTTAGAAGCAATGTGATAGACGGGGCTCCCCTAAATGTGTGCATATAGAATATGAATGAAAATTGTATGCACATGTTTAGAGAAAAACAAGAAGAGCCTTCCCCTTTTTCATTGCTTCCGTGGGGTGAACCAAAAGTGTGACCTGAATAATATTTAGAAAGGATAAAATGCAAATTACATGGCATACACTCAAAAAGATAAACCAACATCACAACATCACAAAGCATGAATAGCCAATACAAGTATAATAAACTAAGTCTTACACTCATAGCAAACACACAAATAAGAGTTATTACATATCCAATCTGAAAGGATATATAGAAAGGTTCACAAGTGACAAGAAAAAGATAGATAGATAAATAGATATCAAGATAGATAGCTATTGACACCCTTCGAATGCTCTTCTTCCCCTTTGGCATCAAGAGACCAAAAAGACAATGAATTAGCAAAGAAATGTGATCACTTGGAGACCTCATCTTCACCCTCTTCCTAAATCTCATCCTCACCCTCCTCATGCCCAGCGAAGTACTCGCTTGTATCTTCATCATCACCCGTACAAGGCTTTGTGTAACTTGTTGAAGACTCATGCTTCGAAATTATTTTGTTTAGGCTCCCACGACTCTAAAATCTCCTACCTTGCTTCTTGCAATCATCTTTTATGAGCCATCTTTTATGAGCCGATATTGTCTGCATCAAATGTGCTAAGTTGTCAAGCTCTTCAGAGAAAAACTTTCTTCTAATGTGCCTTGATAGTCCTTGAAAGGTCAGCTCTGCTAACTGTTTATTGCTTAAGTCCAAGTTGTAGCATCGGTTTCATATATACCTTGAAACCGATTTCTCCACCCTCTGCTTCACCAATATCAAATCTATAAGCCGCATCTCGTGGATCCCCACAAACAAGTGCTTGTGAAATTGATCTTCAAGATCGACCCAACCTCTTATTGAACTTGTTGGCAACGATGAAAACCATGTAAAATCCAATCCAAATAGTGATAATAGAAATGATTTGACTCTGAAAGCCTCTTCTGCCAATTTTTGTCTGCACTGAGCTAAGAATCGACAGACATGTTCAATTATAGATATATTATCTTACCCTAAGAACGTGAAGAAGTCTAGTATCTTGTATCGGTGTGGTAATAACACTCTATCAAACCACTCAGGATATGGAGGCTGATACACAAAATTTTCCTTTTTTTGTTTCAAGCCAAATTATGCCTTCATCACTTTGGATATCTTTGCAGCCTACTCATCGTCTTCATCGTGTTGCCCTCCGAGCTGAATATAGCCATCAAAAGAATTGAACATCGACATCTGTGGACCAATATTTGCTGATGTATGAATTGGTGACTCTTGAGTAATTAATCCATCCACTCTTTTCCATATCAAGTCCTGAAGCATATGTATCAACCCTTTAGATTGATCAATCAATACGTGACATATAACTTCATTAACTATTTCTTAGACGAATTTCTATGGATTTGAAGATGTAGGTTGAGTTATTTTATCGATTAGAGCTGGTCTTGGGAATAAATTCTTCTAGATTAGTCCTTCTTGTGTCATGCTAAAAGATTACAAGCACAACTTCTCAAAATCTTTCATAGATAGTCCACCTGTTGCCTCTATGTATCTATCAAGTCTTCCAGTATGACTAGAATAACAATATCTTCATCAACTTCTTCCCATTGTATCTATCAAGCCTTGGCACCAACCTCTTTTTCAAACATATTGATTGAAATTCATCCCATTGGACATGTCAAAAGAATATGTTCGCATGTGGAGATCGAACTGGGTGGAGGGGCACACCGAGAGGACGAGTGAGGTAGCTGATGGAGGTTTGATATGATTGCCCTCGAATACGCAAAGGCCTGGAAGATCTTCTTAACTCCAATGCAGGTCATTTGGCTCTTTGGTGTCTTCTGCTTTTTGGAATTATGAGTGTGCCTGTTAATTTAACCTTTAATTGATAAGGAAGACATATAGAGTTAGATCATAGAGCCAATCGATCGACAGGGCGATATGGACTCTTGCTATAGTCTAGAAGTGCCGATAGGGTTAAGATAGCTATCAACTGTGAGTCCGATGCACTCATACTATTAGCTAGTTACCGATAGGGGCTATAACACTCATACATCGGCTGGAAAGTCGATGACTGCATAGACAAATAGCAAGAAATAAAGTAAAAGATTCATCGGCTGTAGAGCCGATGACGCTCGAAATATAATATGCAATAAGTGGTAGAGAGCGAGGTCCGATCTCCCGAAAGGATGAGACCCAGTGATCACTAATGATGGTACCGTTAGAGTCAGTTTTGATAGATCGGATTAAACTGAGACAATATAAGGCTGAGGCTAACATTACCAAAATGTTGGGAGCTAGATCAGACATAATGATGGAGGGGCTGGATGAACACATCAGCTATTATCGACTGCCGGTTCGATGTAGGCATATAAGTAAACTCATTGACTAGTTGAGCTAATAGGGGGAACGAAACCCACTAGATCTGAATGCCATATCTAAAAGAACCAGATCGATCACTAGTGGATTAATCATTAGGCAAGATATATGTATATTGGTTAAAAATCCAATACGCTAGGTATGAAGCTTAGTATAGGGATAACTCATCGGCTGGCTGCTTCGATGAAACATCGTGCAAAGGCTTTTCTAGTTATGGTTCAATCTATTATCAGCAGTCTAATAGGTCAGGCCTAAACGATGTAGCATGAGACCGATGACGGTAGAAGGAGCTTGATAAGCCAATAGAACCCACATAACATGATGTGATATATCCAATTAGACTAAGAGGTTGGACCTAACCGATGTAGTCTTAGGCAGAACAGATACACTAGGATAGTGGCAGGACTTACTTATTCACTAGATATTGGACTTAACTAATGCAGCCTCATGTCGAGAGCTAGAACCGTGGGTAAAAACCTAGATAAACTAGGGTGATGATGTGTCGAGATTATATTGATTTGTGTGGATAATTTACAAGCTTCTAGGGGGTCCATATTTATACCCTAGGGTTACACAAGTCTGATATGGTTACAAATAATCTATAGATGTTATTTCCTAAACAAAAAAGGAAACTCTCTCTAAGAAGTTAATAAAACTAACTAAACTTTCCTATCTTATAAGATATATTTTAGAAATATACAAACACCCTGGCATGGCTTCCACAACTCCTCCTTAGATCCGGTTTCATTTGGATAATTTTTTATTTTTGATTGAACCGAATCCATTTTCATTTGTCCGATCAACTCTTTCCTTATATCAATTGGCCTCTTTCGATAGGTATATTGGCTTTCTGATCCTATTTGCGGGGCTTACCAAAATTTGGTGTTAATACTTGTACACAAAGTCAGGGTGCTTGGGGTCTTTAAAACCTAGTGGTTGCTCCACGTACACAAATGTCATAATTGGGCCATTTAGAAATGCGCTCTTCATGTCCATTGAGAACAACTTGAAATCATGATGAGTAGCAAAGGCTAATAATATACGAATTGGCTCAAGCCTAGCTACAAGCGCAAAAGTTTCACCGAAGTCCAAAACTTTAACTTGTGTGAAACCTTGGGACATCAAATGTGCTTTGTTTCTTGTTATCACCTCATTTTCATCTTGCTTATTGTGAATGACTTACTTGGTACTTATCACATTTTGCTTGGGACTTTCAACAAGCGACCATGCATCATTTTTCTTAAATTTGTTCAACTCTTCTTACATCGCCATCACCCAATCCGGATCATTAAGTGCTTCTTCTACCATTAGTGGTTCCAAAGAGGAGACAAACGAGTAATGTCATTAAGGATATTGTTGATGGCATGATCATGTTGAACACTTTGATGAACCCTTAGGTGTGGTGCTTGCACATGATGTTGAGGTTGAACAACCTCAATCTCATTGTCATTGATTAAAGGGCTTGAGTCATTTGCTTGTGCTTGATCTTGGGGTTGCTCTAGATCATGGCTTGAACTAGGAATTTCCACAACAATAGAGGAGATTTGAATGTAATCCTCTATTTGGTCCTCCCTTGGCTTGGATCTTAGAAATTGTTATCTTCTCATGAGCTTTGTTTCCTTCCTCTACACCTAGCACAAGAGACTCAACTTGCTTCTTTTAAGAGCCATTAGATTCATCAAACGTCATATCTCTCATGACTTCAATAATCTTGATAGATTTGTTGAATGTACGGTAGGTGTGAGAGTTCTTGTCATAACCAACTAAAGCTTTCATCTATTTTGGGAGCAATTTTAGAAGATCTAGGTCTTTTGCTAAGGATGAGGCATTTGCTACCAAAGACACGAAAATATGACACATTTGGCTTTCTACTTTTGAGTATCTATATGAGGTCTTCTTCAAAAGTTAGTGGAGGTAGGGCCGATTGATTTCATATCAGAGAAAGGAGTTTGTGGCATGCTGTGTTGATGGCTTTGGGTCAAAATATATTAGGCATCTTCTATTCATCTAGCATGGTTCTTGTCGCTTTAATGATTGTTCAATTCTTCCTCTCTATAACTCCATTTTGAGGAGGATCATATAGAACAAAGAATTCGTGCTTGATGCCTTCTCCATCGAGAAAGGTCTTCAATTTGTGTGTTCTTGAATTCTTTGCCATTGTCACTTCTAACCTTCTTGATCTTCACCTCAAACTCATTTTGAGCCACTCTTGTGAATCGCTTGATGGTTTCTAGAGCTTCACTTTTTTCATGGAGAAAGAATACCCACGTAAAGCACAAAAAATCATCCACAATCATAAAACCATACTTGTTAACTCATATACTTATATAGGTGACAAATACAAAGAGGTCCATATGTAATAGCTCCAATGACCTTGTAGTTGTCATGATGTTCTTTGCAGGATGATGAGCTCCAACTTGTTTCCATGCTTGACATGCACTGCACGCATGATCTTTCTCAAAGGAAGCATTAGTAAGCCCAAGGATGTGTTTGCCTTTTAGAATATTCAACAAATTCCTAATCCCTACATCGACTGGCCTTCAATGCTAAAACAAACCCATACTAGACTTAGCTATCAAGCAAGTATCGATAATCAATTTATCTACCGAGAAATTCACTAGATAAAGATTGCCTTCATCCTTCCTTTGAAATTAATGGAAGAGTCATTTCTTCTAGAGACAATCACATCCTCATCAATAAAGAGACAATTATAGCCCATCTTGAAAAGTTGGGACACCAACAACAATTATAGTTACTATGTGAGATGGAGATTTTACCTAACCCATTACCTTGCCCTTCCCACTATCACCAAATATGATGTTGTCGTGTCCACCATTGTGTTCTTTTAGGGAGGTGAACATACTCTTTTCTCTAGTCATATGATTAGTGTATACACTATTCACCACCCAACTTAAGCCACTAGAGTAGTATCCCTACAAAACAAATTATGACCTGGATTTTGGTACCCAAACTTGCCCAAGTGGGTCCTTGTAGGTTAGTCACAAGAGATTTTGGCACCCATAAGTAACTCTTGAGCTTTTTACCCTTATTGCAAACAAAATGAGCAATCACTTTACCACAGTAGTTCCTCTTCAAGACATAATATGCATAAAAGATAGTGTGGCATATGACTACTCTTGGCTAGAGGTATCATTTTCTCCTCCATGCGTCCTTCACAAACTTGGGGCACTGCACACCCTTTATCACTTCTCTTTTAGCTTGCTTGCTTGCATAGGAGTGAAAACCATGTCCAACTTTCATCCTATTGTCATGCATGGCTAGGGTTTTGTATTGATCATATTTGGACTTGTTTTCATGCACCTGTAGTTTACAAAGGTGCCAAGCCTCTCATTTTCTTTCTTAAGAACTTGCAAGGTCTCATGGTTAGTAGCAAATGCATTTAGATCAATATTGTAACACCATGCACACCCATTGCTAGTGGAAGCATTAGAGAGCTTGGCGGCATCATCAGAGGAAGAAATGCCTACCCAAAGAATCTCAAATTGGACTTGAAGCTCCATGTTTTGTTCAAACTCACAAGGTTCTCATTGAGAGAAACATTGGAACTCTCTAAGATAGCCATAGAGACTTTGACCGAGGATAGCTCCTTGGTCAACTTTCAAACCCTTTTCTTTCCTTTTCATCATCAAGAGCAAGGTTTCTTTCCTTTTCAAGGATAAGTAATTCTTCTTGCTCTTCAAGAAGATTTTTCTTGCTCTCTAGGGTTTCCACTAACACTTTCAAATAAGCATAACATCCTTCACATCAAACTCATCATCATCATCATCATCACTCTCACTAGAGCTACTATCATCATTGGGGTTTGTGAATTTGGATGAGGAGTATACCTTTTTACTTTTTTGCCATGAGGAAAGTTGGCATAAAGTTGCCATTATCATCGCTCAAGTTGTCAAAGAAGGATCTTCTTGGTGAGGAAATTTTAATGGCGACAGTTGCCACACCTTCCACTTGGATTTTTCAATGCCATTCATTCCCCTAATCATCTTGGTCTCCTCTTAGTGGTAATGTTTTAATGAGGTAAGGCTCTAATACCAATTGAAAGTCCCTTAATGAGCCTAGAGAGGGGTGAATAGGCAAAATCTAAAATTTTAAAGAAACTTTGTAGCCTTCGATCAATCAAGCAGAAACTTTGGCCTAAACCGAGGGTTCCGATCAATTCTTCGGAGGTTATGGTACAAGAGAGATAAACTTATCACAAATATAGATTGGCTCACAAGTAAGAGAAACAAGATAAATACGGTAAATATGAGAGGGAAACACAAGATATTTTTTTACCAAAATTCGAATTTAAGAATCTTAGTCTCTGTTGAGGGACTCCAAAAAGCTAGGTCTTGATTAACCCTAAACCTCTCCTAGTTTGTAACCACAAGGTGTTCTAGGTCATCAAGCAAACACCTAAAACTAGCAAATCTGTAAGCGACCACCAAGGTCAAGCCCTAGGGAAGAGCCCCAATCCACTGGTGAAATGTGCTTGTGAAGGTGGAATAGAGCCTTCTAGTAGCAAACTAGGGTTTTACTCAAATTTACCTATTTTCCTTGTGAAGGTGGAGTAGAGCCTTCATGAACATTCTTGGTCCTTCCACATAGATTTGAAAGCTTGTGAGAGACACATAGTCGGCTAGGTGGTTGTCCTACAAGTGTAACAAGCACGAACAAGACTTGTCATTGATCTCAAGTACTCAAAAGATGAATCCTAGCTCACAAGCATACAAACCTCAAAATCCCTAAACCAAACTCGCCACCACAAGATGAGAATCCAAATCCGAGGGGTGAGAGTGAGAGGAGAGCTCAAAGAGAGAGGATTCAAAACCAAGCAAAACGAGGAAGAGTTAAGGTTAGGTGGGGGAGTGAAGAAATAAAAACCCCACCCTTAGGCTAGCCATTACAAAACATGTGGGCGTAATCTCGAAGCTTTCGTGCCTAAGACCTTGGAAACTCTGGGTTCTGTCCAACTTGATTTTTGGAGAGAAAACCCAACGTCTCTGGGTTATGATCTCCAGGTGGCCGAGCATCTTTACCAGGCTGAGAGGCTTTGCTAGAGGTTTCGAGAAAATCTGCAACCTTTGGGATAACTTATGCAGCCCCAAAGATATTTTTTTTCAAAAAGTGTAAGTGGTGCTTTGTGTCTCTCAACTACAAGATCAAGAATGGAACATTGAGCACTCTTGATGGTTGCTTCGCACTGCATGCACCCCTTATAGTTCCACATAGCTAGACTCAGTAAATTAAATCGTTGAGTTCGTCAACGTGCATTCAATTTGCCTTTTTGTCAGGGTCACCGTGAAATTTTTTTTTCTTTTAGAACAAACTCCCATCCATACACTTAGCGCACATGTTAGTCTTTACTGTTTTATCATTAATCATTCAAAACTTACTTTAAGTCAGGATGCACTTTCAATGCTAACATTACCTTATAAGTTTGCAACCTTATTTTGTTTATCAACATGAAGAGACTTAACTTGCAGATCTATTTTGAGATTTTCAGAAATGAAAATGGCTCGGATTATGATTTTGGTCAATGCTATTGGGAGCAGAGGTACGCTATTTAGACAACCATGCCATTTTCCTGGCTACCATTTTATCTTGAGTATATAGAGAAGTGATTTTGATGGGTAATACCTTTGCTAGCATCAGCAGGGTTTAGGGTTTTAGGCCAAGTAAATAGTTAACTACATTTCTCTTTCATATGCTATATAAGTTGGACATGTAGTTATTCAGATGTCCTGTATGATCTTCGTCCTTGAATATGGAAGTTAACTACATAATTTAGCATATACATGACTGTGTACTGCGAACAATCATAATGCTTGTCTTCTGGCTGCCACGTTTATATACATGAACATCAAATTTTGCTGGATCGACTCGGAAGAAAGGAGGTGGCAGCAATTCCGGGGCCAAGGCTGGAAACGACGGCGACCGAGCTGCAACGACGGCAATCGGGTGATCAAGCGAACAAATGAGAGAAAGGAGGTGTTGGGGTTCTTCACGTGACAAAAGGGGAGCTTCACCTGTTCTCTCCAATTGGGGGAAATGAAGACTATCCCTGAATTGAATCCTCACTGAATTCTAATATTAGTTCTGTACATTTCTGGACATTTTTTTTTGCGAAACATTCCTGAAATTTTTTTATAGATTACATTGCTGCTTCAACCGTGCTTATCTTTGTGTTAGTTTTGTTGTGCAGCGCTGCGGGAAGCTGTTGATATGCTGCTACACTGAAATTGTTTTATCGGACAGATTGTTTCTTCCTTAGATTTGTTGTTAGCCACAGGAAGCTTCTTGATAGTCAAGCTTACCCCGCCCAAAAGCTTCTTCATTGTTACATCGTGGTTGTCACTGGTGTTTTGTGCTCTCCCTCTACTGAGCAATTTGGAGACCAGCTCTGTGGTTCAAACTGTACTGCCAAGTTCAATGTTGGTTGTAGAATGTGTGCCTCTATGCTCTATCTCATAGTTTGTTCTTTTTATATTCCGACAAACATATATTTTCCATAATTTAACTATTACTGATATAGTAGGCCCATTTGGAGTGTTCTTACGCTCTTCTTTTCACTGTTCCTTTCTGTAACTTCTTTGAGATGTACGTAATTCTTCATTCTGACATGGATACGTTTTCTTGCCTAGGCCTGTATTATACATTTCCTTCTGGTCTAACCAAGGGGAGTTGAGAAGCTTGCATCCGAAACACGTGTGGCTTATGATTTTCTTTTTATTGAATAGTTACCTTAATGTTGGAACAACACGGAAGACAATTTATAATTTAGCAACCATGAATTGGTTGTTGATGCGGTGATTGGTGCTATAAAATACTACATCCATTTTAAAAGACTTCAACTTTAAACATAAACTAGGTTCAGATTGATAGTTAAAAACAGAGTTTTTTTTTAATAGAGGGAGTAGAAATATGAATGTTCTTTGCTGTAGTATTCCATTTAAATAACTAGGGTACACACCGTCTTACATCTTGGATTTAAGAGCATGCTTTGACTTTTTTTATTGCTTAATACTCCCTCCGTCTTAATATAGGGATATAGGGCTATGAATCTAGAAAAAAAAACATGGATTTGTCGGTTACTAAATACAGTTGGAGAGGTATCTATGGAGCAAGCATGAGTGATCAAAATCAGCTTAATTGTTAATTTGGACAACTCAAGGTTGTCTCATAGATAACTCCACGTTCACAAGTGGGTTAGCTATTTTATTGGTTGATTTGCTAATGTCTTGAGATGTGATGACATCCAATTTCCATTTGCTTGTTTATTATTGTGGATTAATGACCGTGTTAAGAGTTTATTTGATGATATGCATGGCATACAATTTGTTAAATTCTTCCCCTTCACGCAGAACAGTATTGATGCTCTTACTCAGATGGAGAAGCGATTGCTACCTGCTGTGTCAGATAAGCTCTGGATGCTTATGACTTCACCTCTTGTTGACTGCACTGTGCCGCTTGAATTTAACTGACAATTAGGGGCAACTTCTTTTGTGCTCATACGATATATGCCTCTGTATACTTGATTTTTTTACTTGGCTTCTTTACCTTGCCCTTCCTTTTAGTTAAACTATTCATTGGATATCTCACTGGCTGCAGATCATGGGGTGAACAACATATGTTTGTGTGTGCTTACTATCAAGCTGGTGCATTCTCTATATGTTAGATGGAAATCCCAAAGAAACTATTGAGGAACCACATGCTGACATAATTTTACGCCGGTAGTTGTAGCCGTAAGACTGGTCTCAAATGTCCTGTTTAAGTTTATGGTCTATTTGAAAGCCAGAAAACAGGAAAGGAGAAGACAATTTCAATATGTATACAACTATCTTGTAAGCGAAATGATTTCTTCACCTCTACAAATGTCATAAATTAATTTGGAAGGGATGAGGTGGAGGTGCCTGTTGCAGAGTTATTGTTTGCATAGGATTTTTCTTTGTTTTCGTACAAAACAGTACAAGTTCTGAAATGTCTATACTTTTTTTAAGAAAAACAAGAAATGTCCATACATAGCAATAAAATATGATAATTTTCACATCCACTTGAGTTCTAATGTTTTTTCAATAGTAATGCTCCAAGATTAGTAGTGCTTCTCATGGTTAATTTATGCATCATACATATGTAGCACAAAATATATACACCTTCTATCCCAAAATATAAATATTACAGGTTGTTTAGCAAAGATTAAGGTTGAAGAGAAAATACTTTATTATCTCTTAATAAATAAAGAATTGATAGGTTTGAGAGGATATGTGAGATTAAAATGGGAATAAATTTAAATGAGAAGTGATTGATAGTATATGTATTATTATAAATACTGTTATAAATATAAGACAAGGTTACAATCCTATAAGTTATTATATTTTGGGATTGAGAGAGTATACCAGAGTAGCTTGGTAGTTAAGCTATGTTTACAAATTAAAGCATAGTTGGATGTGCAGCGTGGCGCTGCCCTCTCCTTCTAGTATAAATGTAAAAATGTAAAATATTATTGTATCACGCATTTTCAAATTGACAGTATTTTAGATTATCCAACTGGTATGATCCACTATCTGCATTTATTTCTGGAAAGAATACAATTGATTGAATCTCAAAGAATTAGTCCACGTTCCGGTCAAAAAGAATAGTCCATGCCTGCAACTATTAACATAAGAACTACGAATACTATGAATATCATTAACTATATAACGCTTAATACTTTCTTTCTCAGAGTTCATATTTTATTTCAGACAAAGGTAAAGAACTTCCCAAGAACCTCACCATGCTGCTTTCCATGGCATATCTTGAAACTCTGCACAAGCCAAAGATAAAACCTACTCACATAACATCTAAGGTAGTTATAAACAAAAAGAATAAATAGACTAACAAATACTAGCGTGAAGGTGCTACTAAATTCTGATGTCATTATGGATAGCTAAGTGAAACACACAAATCCCTGGGCAAGGTAGTTGCGCAGGACAAGTGAAAATATTTTATAGTACTTTGCCTATTTGGGATCCTCTTCTGCTAGTCATCAATCCCAACAATTCTATGATTACTATACCAAACAAACAGTTGCTCTTAGGACCTGCCATACACACTGGCACCATTTCCAGTTGTGTAAACCTGTGCATCTTCTTTGTCTAATTGGGATCAGCACTAAGCCACTGATACAACAGAGCAGTTCGTGCAAACGAATTTCTGTCACCTTCGGCTCTGTTGCTGTCTTTCAGTGGGACTTGGAGCGACGTATCATATCTATTTATCCGTTACACCATCAGGCATTCCTAATGTAGTTAGTATCTTTCGAGCTCCCAAATGAATTAAATTGAATTCTTTATATAGTTAAATGTACTAGCGGTCCTTAAAAGTTGGCATGGGTGTCACCAAGATCCATAATTTTGGAAAATACAATTTACTACCCCTAAAAGTGTTAAATGTACAACCCAACGTACAAAATCCAACGTGGCATTGCCAATGCAGATGTAGACTCACCGTCCCTAACATTGATAGGAGGAACAAGTTCATCACTATGTTGGTCACTATCTTTCCAGTTTTCCCTTGTGCCTTCACTACATAAAGAGAATTCTTTATGGTCAAAGTTGGCCAGTTCGCTCATTTGCCCTTGCAAAATTCTCTCCCTATAATGCCTCTCGTTCTCAACATTTATCCTTTCCATTAGATTTCTGTCAACAAACCGTTAAAAGGTGGGCGAAAGGGCAAATTTTCCCTTGTGTATCATTTTTTATTTACCAACAAAACTTGTTGATTAATAATAAATAAATAATAGATTAGATGTTCAAGGTAAAGGTTAAGATACATCCAAAATAAACGAAGAAACCAAAAATAGTATAGGCAAGATTTGATATTTCTATTCTTATATGATCAAAATCCAAGGCACAAAAATGAAAGACAATAAAAACCCCAAAGTCAACACTAAGATTAAATTATAAAATTCAAATGACACTGACCATTAGCGTACCAATTGCCACAATGACACTGAACATTAGTGTGACAGCATCATGACACACGGACATTGGACACCTTTTTGGGCTCCAGTACTACTTTTGTACGTGATAATGGCATGTGCCGGAGTCAGCTGAACCAGTAGCTTGAATGGAAGAAAGTTAGAGAACTTCTCCCTGTACCTAGGGCACAATTCTTTTCCTGAGTCAGTGCCCAAGCCACATTTCAACTCCAGATTTGGACATAATTCTCAGATCCAGGCCAAAATAACAAACACAAATGCAATCAGGATCCAAAAGAGCACAAAATGCCATTACTCCTGGGATTAGTAACCCTGTTAGCCTTTGCTAGGTGAACTGGGGAGAAATTCCCGTTGAGTAATCCTGATAGGGTCCATCTCAACCCCAACAGATAAATGCCTTATGTTGCCACTGCATACTTGCAAATCTACTGTTTCACTGACAGGACGGTTACACCTACATGTCTGTCATACAACGATGGCATAATGAATGAGAGCAAGGATTGGCCAATTTGATGAACAACGCTAACATATACCAGAACAAGTACCAAACAGAATAAAAAAATAATTAGTTCATTTAATGAAAGCATATGAATCAACCGCTGGATTGGTCAATTATGAGGTAATCAATTGCTCTCCTGTATATTTTACCATTTTATGACGGATCTGCAGGTGATGTATATACTTTGCAAGAAAATTTGGTAAACCCCGTAAATAGATTGGAGAGTCAATTGATCTAGTAAGAATAGTCCGATTGATAAGGAAAAAGCCGATCGGACGAATCGAGAAATGATTCAATTCAGTTAAAAATAGAAAATTATCCAAATAATATCGAATTTGAGTAGAAAACATATAAGCTATATAAGAGATATACAGATTTATCCTTCTATGATTTTAGAAAATAACGTCTAATGATTGTTGTAACCGCGTCGAACTCTTATAATCCCAGAGTATAAATATAGATCTGCTTGTAATTCATCTCTCGATTAAATACATTTTAGACGTATCGCTAGTATAGTTTATCTAGGTTTTTATTGGCAGGTTCTGGCTCTCGACGTAGAATTGCATCGGTTATGTCCGAACTCCGACGAAGGGATAAGTCACGCTATTATCTTAGTGTATTATGTTCGACCTCTTAGTATGATCGAATATGCCACATCATGTCTGTGTGGGATCTATTGTTTTATTAAGCTCTTTTTATCATCATCAGTCTTGTGTTGTATCGGTTATGTTCAACCACTAGACTGTTAATAGTAGATTGAGGCATAAGCCAATAGTACTTTACTCAACGTTTTATCAGAGTAGCTAGCCGATGAGCTATCCACACATTGAGCATCACGTCCAGAGTATCGGCTATTCAGCCGATACACATACGTCTTCAGTGACTTCTCCTAAATCTCTCGCTCAATGTAAATACACACATCTTCAAAGATCTTCTCTCATCGGCTCAGCTAGCCAATAGGTTCACCCTTTCCTTCCGCCCGCACGTCCGATCTAGCATCCGATGTCTTGTTGTCGTTAGCCTTAGTCTCATACTGTCTCAGTTCGGTTCGATTTATCGAGGCTGACTCTGACGGTACCATCACGGTGGTCACTGAATTTTGTACTTTCAGAAGATCGAGTCTCGCTCCTTATTCATCACACATTATATTTAGAGCGCCATCGGCTTTTACAGTAGATGGATCTTTTATATTATTCCTTGCCAATTTACGTATGCCTTTATCGGCTTTCTGGCCAATGATCGGAAGAGTACTTCAGTCCTTATCGGGAATCCACCGATAGCAGGATCGCGTCGGACGCAGCTGATGACTATTTCAACCCTACTGGCAGCCAATCGATAGTAAGAGTTCGTATCGGCCTATCGTCCGACTGATCCATCTGTTTATTTTCTTGTCAATTGCAGGATCAAATTAACTGGTACACCCATATCTCCTTCATCCTGACGAAGGGACAACGAAGCCGAAGAATCTCAGCATGCCCTCGAACCAATCAACAAGGTCGAAAGACAATCGGGAGTGCACACTATCCAACGAAACCGAAGGATCACACTAGAGCGAAACAGATCTCCTAGGCCTCAGCGTGTTTGCGAGATCCAACGTGAACAATACTATTGCTCGATACAATGATGTATATACTATTAAGGTGCCATCACAAAAATGTATGATACAGTGATGCATACACCTATATGGTTTAGGTTGACTTGGAGAAACCTTTTAGTAAAATATCAAGAATTTTATATGGTGAGCTTTGGACAAGAGTAAAGTACCAACAAAGTTTATTGTTCTAATTAAGCATATGTACAATAATAATATCACGAGTATTTGAATAAATGATATAGACACAAATGACTTTCCGATTAAAGGTCGACTTTGAGCCCTTAGTTTTTTTATATAATCATATATGAGATCACAAAGGATATACAAGAGAAAATCCCTTAGTGTATGCTTTTTATTGACGATGTAGTGTTAGTCGATTAAAGTTGAGCAGGAGTAAATAGAAATCTAGGGTTATGGTGGGAGACTTTAGAGTCAAAAGATTTTAAACTCAACAAAACTAAAACTAAATATATGAGATAAGACTTTGACACTACTAAATATAAAACGTGAATTATTAGTTTAGAGGGTCAAGTAGTGCAAAAAAAAATATTTCGCTATTTGGGATCAATGATATAGAGAGATATCGATGAAGATATTAGCCATACAATCAAAGCGAAATAAATAAAATGACAAAAACAACATCGGATATTCTTTATGATAAGAAACTATCATCAAACCTAAAAGTCAAGTTTTATAAAATGACAATTGTTATATGGTATAGAATATTGTTCTAAAATAACATAGTCAACCGTATTATAGAGTGCGTATGTTGCATTGAATTTAGGTGCATATAATAATAGATTAAGTCCAAAATAATGATATACATGATAGGTTAGAGGTAACACCATTTAAAAAAAACTTTGTCAAACACCAGTTCTGATGGTTTGGATATATCCGACAGAAACCTCTTAAAGCACCTGTACTTATTATAATCCTAAGATACAATAATAATAATATGAGAAAAGACATAGAAATGTTGAAATTGACGTAGGAGGAGATAATGAGTAAATAGACTGAATCTTAATATGTGATTTTTATGGGTTTAATTTTTAGCCTATATCAATCTATTTGGACTAAAAGGCTTGATGATGACAATAGTGATGTATACACTATTGCTGACAGAGATTTTTCTTAGTACATTTAGATTTACACGAAAAAGGATTATTTTGAGAACTTAAAAGACCAAGAAATGAACCTCTCATGTGCATCTCATCAAAGCAATCAGTGTTCACATAGTAGTGTAGAACACGGTTCTGCAGCATGACAGCATCCCTAATTCCCTAGGGAATGTTTTTTCTTTAATAAGTTGTTCTAAGCATGGTCATTAAGAACATATATAAAAATAATTAAAATAAAATTATGATTGGTTGAGAAAAAAATATACATGAAAAAATTAAATAAATAATGGTTATAATTAGTTAAGATGAGTGAGTAGGTGAAAAAATTATTTTATTTTGGGACGGAGAGAGTACAAATTAGGCATTTCTTATTTTGACTGATCTTATATAGAACTGTTAGGAAAGTCCTCTTTGTATAAGGTGCGTTGGACATCAACAAGCCCTTTGATTCAGGCTCCTGGAGCTACTCAATGGAAGTTCATTAAGGGTAGCTTTCTTAAAAAAAGACGCCAACTATTTCTTAGAAATATGACCACTTCGTATGTACAAGTATTGGCTACTTTTAACCAACATTTTAAACAACAACAATCACTCCATGTCTGGGAAAATACACAATCACTATGACTGGTAACTTTCACAGAAAGTTAACCTTCATAATAGTATTTTCATTTTTGGAGTAATTCTAATTGTTATCCAAGGTTCCAAAACTAGGAGAATATTAATAGAAAACATAACAAGAAACCATAATAACCCAGAGATGAATGATTATAATTGTATATAGTCCAAATTTTGATCATGATATTGCCCCTAAAGCCTAAACAGCATTATTTAAAGTATGATAGAATAATCACCATTCTATTTAGTATTTAAGGTACTGCCCAGCCTACCTTGAAAATAAACGAAGCTTAGTGCATGAATCATGAATAACATCTGTAGCATTTTTGAGGAGTAGTTGATCACCTCATCCATCTGCTGAATGAAAAAAGAAGAGCTGATCTGCTTAAGAGAGAAATTCAACTAAAATAAATAAGAAAAAAGAAGAGCTGATCTGCTTAAGAGAGAAATTCAGAAACGGAACTTACATCCAGGTATTTTTGGAGTTAACTTTTCAGAAACGTACTCAGCCGTCAATCTATGTTCATGTTCTTTTCATCATAAAAAAAGTAGAACCTAGAAATTTCATCATGTTCTGGTCACCTGCGAACAATTTTCACAAGCAATTCCACTTCAACTTCTAGATTTATAACATATATGAGTATAGCTCTTGGACCTGGAAATTGATCCTGAAAACTAAAGATATGAGGGAAAGAAAAAGGAGAAAATAAACAATTTAGCACACAAGTGATACACAAAGTCATATCTACCAGCAGCTGATCTGTTTTGGGGATTAGAGGAGGAACAGAGGAAGTAGTCTTGGGATGTGGGAGTTCAAGGGTGAGACCCAGTTGCCCTGGCGCCGTGATGCACCAAGGGAACAAGAGGCATTTGGGTTTTCTGTTTTCTCTCTGATTAAGTCTACAGATATGTGCCAAGTCCGTTATATAGAAGAGGTCCTAACACATATAGCTAACATCTCCTGACATAACTCTACATACCTTTTATATCTCCTAACTAATCTCAACTAACAAAGGAAAGTGTAACCAGCAAACTCTAACAAATATATACTAATCTGATAATGGTAACAAGGGGGCTAACTGTACCCTTGTAATCTGATAATCGGACAAAGCATGCATCACAAATGTGACATGAGCAATCAACAATTTGGGAATTAAACATAACACAATTTCAAAGATACTAATCACAGGTACCTTGGTGTGTGCAAATAGAGTGACAGACTGAAAATTGCTCTAGGCTTTCAATCCACCAAATTTAGAAGTTGAGTTCTCAATAACACAGAGTATGTACAGGTCATCAGTTGGCCAGTCATAGCAATTTAAGTAGAATGCTAGCTTCGGGATCAGATCAGTCGTAATGGATGCTTAATTTCACATATCCAAGTCTAGCATTTTGTGGAGCCACTTAAAGTATAGCCATCCTATCTTCTGAAATGACCTGCTTGCTTCAGTGGAATAACACATAACCAACTGCAAGAGAAAGAGCCAGTTATAGTTAGGATCAAAAGGCATTTCATACTAAAGCCAGTAGTGCTACTGGAATAATGATTGTCAAATATATGCCCTTCCTTGTTCATAGAATGACTGGATATTGATCAGATTAGAAATATAAAAGATAATGACCTAATCACTAATGACTAGTAAACCTATTACTAATCAGATATTAATTAGGGTTCTTAATTTTCAACAAGAAATAAAATACATGTCAAAATCTGTACTTGACTTAGAAATTTTTTTTGGGGGGGGACAAAGGAGTCTATTTTTTATTATATAAAGCAAACGACTGAGTTGACTTTCCTCTAATATCAGTAAATAACTATTTGATTACCAATGGCATTTCTTACGTTTTATATTATTACACATGGACTGTACTTTACAGCAGTATAACTGAACATAATTACCAAAAATAAAACTGGATGGAAAATGAATTTAAGATGCATACCTTCTGCAGTAGACCATCAGCACAAAAGTTGGTTAGTTTCTCCAAATTTATCTAGCAATTTCCTGAACTTCATTTGTAACTGTTACTTCACCAGTAATCATCGCATTAATTGTGTCACTAGGTTGATAACCATGTTCCTTCATGACCGAGAGCAGACTTGTGTACTCAGCAACACTGCCCTTCTGTAATAACCCATCAATCAGAATTTTCCAAACAATCTCATCATAATTGTATTCCTTCAGTAACAAATCACCAAAAACTTCCTTAGCAGCATGAAAGTTTCCTCCCTCACAAAGAGAAGAAATAATAACCCTATAAGATTCTAAATGTGGTACATAACCACGTTTCATCGTTGAATCAAGCAATGTCAAAGCTTCTGTTAGCATTTTTAATCTGCAACAGCATTCTATTATTGAAGTATATACATCCTCGCTAGGGGTCAAGTTAGCATTCTGCATCCCCATAAAAAAAAATTTTGCTTCCTCCAATCTGTCAACTCGGCATAAACATCTAGTGAAACAACTGTAAATATCGACGGCTAGGGGTGACTGATGCTCAGTGATCTCCTCCAAAAGTCCCTGGAGATCTTTCATGCCTGCTATTTTCCATAAATCAACAGAATTCTCAGAGATGTTATCAGAGGAATTTTTCTTTACCATAAGTCTTAGAAGAACTGTGTAGGACTCCTCATTTGGTTTACACCCTTTACCAACCATTTGTTCAAAAGTTGAAAATGCTTCAGTGACTAGTCCTAGATTTGCATACCCTCTAATCAAAGTGTTATAGGTGACTAGGTTAGGGAAAACACCATGATCAACCATTTGAACCATCATGGATTCAGCATCTTCCATTCTCCCCTCTTGACAATAGGACCGGACAAATACTGTGTAGGTTACAACATCAGGATTGATACCTGTCGAAATCATCTTGTCAAATATTTTCTTTGGACCTTCTGATCCTACCTCCCTGACTAATTCATCAATTATAATGGTATATGTTACAGCACTCGCTTGTACTCCTTTCTCCATCATATCTTCCAACATCCACGTTGCTTGCGACAACTTCTTTTGCCTGCATAATCCATCAATAAGTGAACTGTATGTGTGAGCATCTGGCACAAACCCCTCTGAGATCATTTTCTGCATCAATTCATCAGCAGAATCAATCTTTCCTGCCTTACATAACCCATCTATCAAGGTAGTGTAAACAACCTCATTCACCTTAACTCCCTTCTTGAAAAGAGACCCAAGAAACAATTGTGCTTCCTCAACCTTCTCACGCTTGCAGAGAGCATCAATTAACACCGAGCAAGTCCAGTCATTAGGAACCAGCCCACTGGTCTCCATCAAATGGAGAAGCCTAAAAGCGCATTGCAGGTGACCCTCGTTGCACTGCCCCTGAATTAAAGCTGTGTATGTCACTACATTGGCCTCCAAACCTGCCTCAACCATTCGACCGAACAGAACCATGGCCCTTTCCACCTTCCCTGATTTGCACAACCCATGTATCAGCTCGGTGTATGTCCGTACGTTTGGAGAACACCTGTTGCCATGTATACCCTCAAAGACCTTAAGTGCATGCTCCACGTCCCCAGCATTGCAGTAGCCATCAATCAGAGCATTGTAGACAACAATATTCGGCTCAAATCCGTCAGCCATTGCCTCTGCAAGCAGCACCTCAGCCTCCCCAGTTCGTCCAGCCTCACACAACCCGTGCACCATAGTAGCGTACACATGCGTGTCCGGAGCACAGCCGTCTGCCCGCATCCCTACGAACACTGCCATAGCCTCACGAACCATCCCAGCGTCAAACAGCCCATGGAGCAGCGCCGTGTACGTGAACGCTGTCCGCACGCATCCATGGAGCGGCATTAGCACGAACACCCGGCAGGCGTGCCTGAGCAGCCCCGCGCGGCTATATCCAAGAACAAAAGAGGTATAGGTGTACGAGTCCGGCGCGAGACCTGCGTGGAGGAGGGAGGCGAGATGCTGCTTTGCGGCGGGGATGTCGCCGGCGAGGCAGTAGGCGTTTATGAGGGTGGTGTACGTGCGGAGGTTGCGGGCGGGCATGCGGGACGCGATGGATTCCATGTCCCGGAACATGCGGTGGCGTGCGAGGGCTATAAGGAGGGTGTTGAGGCAGCGGAGCGGGGGCAGAGGCGCAGAGGGGGACAAGATGCGGTGGGAGAGGCAGCGGAGGTCCGCGGGCGATGAGGCGGCGGCGGAGATGGCCGCGAGGAGGCGGGCCAGCGGGGTGGGCGGGGGCATGACGCACCGCAAGCTATGACGCGGTGGGCATTGCCGGTGGTGGGCGATAATAGTGATAGGTCGCTGCGGCGGCGGCGAGGAGGCCGGCGGTGGCGGTGGCCGAGGTGGTGAGATGGAGATGGAAGAGGGGTATCCAGGGCCGGGCGGACGCTGGTCAATGGCAAGGAATGGGCCGGCGCTGGGCAACCTTACCGGATCCGTCCGATACCGTGGGCTGATGAAATTTCAACTTTGAATAATTCTTGTAATCGTAACAAGGTTAGGGGGCCGACAAAAAAAAACTATCGTGAAGTTATAGAACTATATATACATTCATCAATTACAAAACATAAATTGTATTATAAAACTACGAATTTAACTGGTAACACTAAATAACGTGCTACATATTAAGTAGCACACCTCTACCTTTCTCAGTTTTCTCACATTCACTATTCCACTTTTTGCTCTTCTTTTACCACTTTTCTATTCCACTTTTTTTAGTTTTTTTAAACTCTCCTCTTCGGCAGGACGTGCACTTTCGGTACCATATATGTGATAAAAAATTTATTATAATAAAATAATTACTGGTATATTGTCTCCTAATGAATCATCCTGAAGAAAATTTTGTTATAGAGAGTAATTTTTATTCTCGGCCATTGAACCAACTGGGAGTAATTTTTTTATTAATGGGCATTCTTACATACTAGAAGACAGACAAATCGTCTGTAGGTGGCGACGACGGCAGTCTCCGACCCTTTCGTGAGTGCGTCGTGACTATCATACAACCCCAGCCTAGCCCATGACGCTGCGTTCCCCGGCGACATCAACGGCGCGCCCGTGAGCCCAGTGGCGGGATCTACGCCTGCGCCACCGTGCTCGGAAACCACGGCGGTGGATATGGAGCCTACTCGCTGCCTTGTTGGTCAGCGATGACTCTGCGACCCTGCCTGCATCGTTGAGCCCATGCTCGCCAGCCTCCTCCTACGCACAAGCTGCTCTTGTTGGTGCTAGTGAGTAGGTGATTAGTCTGATGGCCATGCAACAACCTCGGGATGGGCGGTGAAGAGGAGGTCGGAGAAGACGGCAGCGAGCACGGCGTCGGTCGATGAAACGTCCTCCCTTATCGGCGTGCTGTCTCCATCTCGGCATCGACTTGCAGAAGGGCCACAACCATCGGGGAGCGGTGGTGGTCGACAACGCCCGCTAAATCCCGCTCCCAACGCTTCCAATCTGGCCACGTCAACATTGGTGTTGGATAGGACCGATCATGGTGGCTTGGCTCTCCCTCCACCGCTCCCCGCCACTGAGTCCCATCACCTGTCGCCGCTTCCTTCTTGAATTTCGGCCCTTCCGTTGCCACCACAGAGGAGCGGGCGACATGGACGAACCAGACCTGGACTTGCCAGCTCCTTGGATGTCTCCGACGAGAGGGGGACCACCGACCCGCCAGTGCTCTCAATGATAGCTCCACAAGATATGGGAAAACATGACGTGAGTGTATTGACGTATATGATATATGGAAAAGAGCAGCACGAGCAGTAAAACAATTACGCATGTGTCATTGAGAGAGGGGTTGCACGAGTATGAGGGAGCACACGGAGGCACACTATTTAGCTTAAACAAGGTGCTAGATATTATTTAGTAGTTTTCTTAATAATATTAAATTTATCACAAAACTACATAGGTTAAAGACTAAGTTCAACAAAACTGCATATTTAATGTTGAAGTTATCAAAAAATATAGATTTTAGAGTTTAAATTTCTAATATTCCTATTACGTTGGAGCTATAAATATTATAATTTTGTGATTAAATTGGTCATAAATGGATATATAATTTTATGTTGAATTTGATGCTAACACAATAGTTTTCTTAAATCTGTATTTTTTTAGTTTGGTTGAATTCACTTAAGAAACTACATAGCACAATGCAATGGCATAGCAGAAGGCCAAAAGCAATGCAACAGCCTACCCATGAAGTAACTATACATCGCATTTTGCTAGCTGACATCATGGAGATTGACTAGCACACTCTTGACACCTCGAACCTTAAGAACCTACACTAGAGCTAAGCAGACCTCCTAGGCCTTCGTGTGACCGAGCCATCGCCTTTCCTTGGTTGAACCTCTCCCCACGAGATTTGGCGGCGAGCAGCTGGTCCTCGTGTCTTCGTGGGAGACTGGGCCCCGCTCAGCGCTTTAGCTGCTTTCATTCTGCAGAGCGTCATTGACTCTTTGGTCGATAAGCCCTCTATTTTATTTCATGTGTCTATCGCTTATGTCTTCATCAGCTTTTTAGCTAATGCACGTGCGCTACCTGGCTGCGTTTTGTCGACTCCATCAATCTTCGATTTGGGCTACCGGTTCACTCCAATCCTCTGGGTGAGCTCACTCAACTTCGTCGCACCGGCACTGTCGAGGAATATCAGCGCCGCTTCCTCGCGCTGCTTGCGTGGGCCGAGCGAGCCGCTGACAGAGCAGGAGGTGCAGATCTTCACTGCTGGCCTCATAATGATATATTGATTTATCTATTAAAATAGATTAATAATTATATGACTTAGGCTAATATCAGATATTGCTATATCTAAATAATCTCTAATTATATATTATATAAAATATGAATGTAAGATCAATATATATATTGATTAATGATTATATCTTATAAATCATGATATAAAAATACCAAACCATCCTTATAGTTATATATTACTGAATTTATATTGGATAAACCCGCTATAAAATATTATAAAGATTTTATATGAAATGAAGTTCTTAGACTTGAGATCATGATCCTAACATACATAGTAGCTTATTTTGAAACTACTAAATGCTACTCTATAAGAGGGTAGAATTTGCCTCTTCACTGAAAAAGATATTTTTGGGTTCCTTGATATAATAGATTATAGAAATACGTAGCCATACTAACATGACTGAGAAGTCAATCATGAGTTTATAATCTATCACATGATTGAAAGAGTGATTAACTATTAAGAGTATAACATAAGTCTCAACTTAAGCTCAATTAATATCGTAAGACAAATAAATTCATACATGAAAACATTAAAGGTTCAGTCGATATAATCATTACGTACACTTTAAGATTAATATAACTTGCTAGAGACCATTAACAGGGTAACCGGAAAGATGTTTTAGGTCACGACTAAATATACGTGAATCGATTGAGTCAAACAGTTAACGGGTTAGAATGCTTATTCAAATGTGATTTAGATAAGAGCTTAGTTCGGATAGAGATTCGAGTAGACTCCTATTGAACTACTGTTCACTAAGCCTAAGTGGGAAAGCCTATACATAGAGAGGCGAAGAGGTCAAGAACAAATATCTCTATTCACCTCATGTAAAAACTCTAGCCGCTATCTCCTGAGATAAACCTTAGCTGCTTGTGAGTTAGTACACTCGTAATTGAAGTTCCAGCCTTAGATATATGGATACTGGTGGAGGTGCTGCTTGTTGCGGCGTTATCATTATCAGTATCACGACGATCAATTGCTGCGTCTACCACCTTAACGCACGCATGGTTAGATCGGTTTCTTCAACCATAGTTCACTGTTTTATAATAATGGTATATAATCTTTTCTTCATATGATGTTCTGATGTATACTGTAAAAAAATATTATTTTATATTATCGTAGTGTACGTCTACTCGTATATATCAAGCTGTAAAAGCTATCCACACTTCAAATGGTGATGAGGCTTGCTAGGGCATATGAGTAGCGCCAGAAAGACTACGATGAGAGCACAACTGCCGTGCCAAAACAGGCCACCAGCGCACCTGCAGCTGCACGTGTAACGGCGACCGCAACAGCATCCACGGCAGTCTCCGTCTTCTATGGTCCCAGCTTCCGCGGGCGCCCAGAAATCTTCTCATATGCCACCGACATTTACTCTAGCAAGCCGTGCCACCGGAGGAGACGAACGATCACCGTGCCAAGGGACTTTGCTTCAATTGCGCTGAGATATTCATTCCGGGTCATAAATGCAAAACTTAGGGAGTGTTCTGGGTTGAGCTTGACGAGGACGACGATGATGGCACCCCCTCTAATGACACTGACGTGATCCAGGTGTCCGAGGCTTGCGTTGGCCGGCATCCACACGAGGCAAGCCATGCAGCTACCGGTCCAGATAAAGGGACAGACGCTGGTTGCACTAGTGGATTCAGGATCCACGTACAATTTCGTGGCCGAGAGCGTGACGGACCACCTTGGTATTTCCCTGACTCTGCTCCAGGAAATTAAAGTGACAGGTGGTGAATGGCGACCAGGTGACGTGTGCCGAGCGCCAACGCGACCTTGGTGCCACCATCTACGGTGAACACTTTCATATCGACGTGTATTCCCTTCTTGTTCAAGGGTATGATCTTGTTCTCGGTGTCCAGTTGCTGTGACGATTGTGCCCCATCACCTGGGATTTCCAAGAATACACCATGGCGTTCTGGTGGCAGGACAGAGGAGTATAGTGGCGCTGATTGTCAGCACCGTTGCCTCCTTCCCCTACGGCCATGCCAGACCTCCTCGCTGCCCTTCTGCTCAAATTTGATAATGTCTTCCTGTAGCCATGGGATGGATCTATCGATGAAGCCTATAAGCTTTGCGCTTCGCAGATACGGGAGAAGCTAGACGCCCAATAATGTATATTTTGTTTTGTTGAGTCGGATGATGACGGCATGATGAATTGGTATAGGGGCAAAGGTAGTATCAGAGGAAAGGTTGGAAGTGGAGGTAAAGGTGGTAGAGGAGGAGGTAGAAGATAATGTCGATATTGATTTAGAGAAAAAATAGTGATTCTAATACAATGTTAATGTAATTGACGTTGAATGACCTCTATGGGTTATAATCACTAGAGGATCGCATACATAGATGGTTACGTATATATAAAAGGTTATAAGCATCATCTATTGCCAATTACATTAATAATAGGGACTGCCTTTGGCTCACTAGAGTGCACACCACATGCACCTTCTTTTGGGGATGGCTCCAATAGTGGTATGGCTGTATAGCTATCCACAGCTCCTAAAACACGAGATCAAGAAGTAATGCAATGATATGTTGAACAGGAAATCATTCGCGAGAGCATGTCAGAATTCTCTGCCCAGTACTCTTGGTGTAGAAGCACGATAGCTTATGGAGATTCTGTGTAGACTACCGTGCTCTCAATGACAAAACTATCAAGGACAAATTCCCAATTTCCATTGTTGACAAACTTTTGGATAAATTGAAGGGGCCAAGTTCTTCTGCAAGGTTGATCTTCACTGTGGCTTCCATCAAGTTCTCATGCACTTCCTAGATGTCAAGAAAACAATGTTCCTGTTGGGGTTGTAACACCTAGGTATACTAAGCATGGACTTCTAGATCAGACCACTATGGGATGGTTTGAGTGCGGAATGGTGCTGCTAGTAAGGGAGTAACCCTAACATATAATCTAAGAATAAAAGGTATAAGATATAAGGAATAAAACCCCTACCGTAGATATTTTGGAGAGGTTAGAAGAAAATATATGTAGCTAAATTAATTAGGTTAGATACTCTAAGATCTGGCTCCCTATCTCTATATAAAGGGAGACCGTGATCATCATCAACATACACACATACAAGTTTGTAACCCTAGTACAAGTGGTCAAATCTACACAATAGAAGTAGGGTATTACCTCATGATGAGAGCCTAAACCTGTATAAACTCCTTGTGTCACAATCATTTCTTAGGTCCTTTACATACCCTTTTAGTTTATTACCAATCTCTAGCATTGACAGTTAGTGCACCAGGTAGGGAAGCGTTGATATCAAGTTCACAAGAAGATGGCATCTATTGGCATTTCAGGAGTGCTTCAAGTTTCTACCCAATGCAGCTTTTTACTTTGGGCCCTTTTAGTTTAACGCCAACAAGGTGGGTGATCTCGACCCTCCTCTACCAAATGGGTGTTAGCCGATGATCACTATCAACAACTGCTCTCCCCGTGCTCGGCAATCAGGGTGGAGGATTGCATTTATGATGAGGACATCAACACTATCGATACATCCACTCATGGTCCAATTACCCATGTTCGTGCATGTCAACCTAACTA
Organism: Oryza coarctata; assembly: GCA_030770085.1. NCBI lineage: Eukaryota > Viridiplantae > Streptophyta > Magnoliopsida > Poales > Poaceae > Oryza > Oryza coarctata. The sequence goes on along the minus strand of CM061476.1, from coordinate 7,527,370 downwards.
TTAGGTGAGTTCATTCTTGAGTTTATGTTCCTCTTCTTTTTACCTTGGAGATACGTGCACTCTTGTTTTACTCAGGAACGATGGAGAGGATCCAACGGGGAGAGGATTAGCGTGGGGTGGATTCGGACTGTAGGATAGTGCCAAATTCTGACGGCCACCACAACTTCATGCGAACTCCGATTTGGGCTTTCAAGTACTTAATGAAAAGGCTATCAAGTATACTTTCAAATGGATCTAGCCCCATGTCAATATCTATTTTGGAGCATCCACAATTGTCATTTTTCTACCAAGTGTTTTTCCATCCATGGTACTGCGTCACCTCTTTTGGGCCCAATGGGCCGTGTATTAGGTTGGGCCCATTAGGGGCGCGTCCTAGGGTTGAGCACGACCCCAGCACCCCTGTGGTCATCTCTCCCTCTTCTTAAACCTTCAGGTGCCACCAAGAAGAGTGGGTTTTGTTGATTAGAGTTAGAGTCTTGCTACTTGCACACAATGCGCGTGTTGGCTAGACCGCCCGCCTGTTTATCTCTGGAACCCCGCCATATTGTGAATTCAGAGTGAATCTTTCATCTCAATATCTAGCAATTTCAGTGCTTGTTTTACTTGTTCTTCGATTGCTTGCAGGACAAGTGCCCTAGTGGCTGGGTTGTCGTGCACCACAAGTTCACGTCGACCAACGGAGATGGTGTATCGGTTGCTAAGGCACATCATCCTTGGAAGGTTGTAGTCGGGCCATGAACGTCGCCTCCATCCCCTAATCGAGTTATCCCCCACCTCTCATCGAAAGATCAGGACTAAACTCTAGCGGGTTCTCATCAATCTACTTCACCAATCGGGAACTAGGGCTTCCTTGGCTATTCTCTCACCACTTCATCAATGTGGTGGCTACTTTCCACCCTTAGCAAATCTGATCAGGTGAGTCACAACTTGGGTATGGCTTGCACCAGTTGAGCCCAAGTCCGATTGTTTTGGGTTCCTTAATGAGACATTTTGTCTCTGAGTTGGAGAGTAGTGTCATTAGCGTCAGAAGAACTTGTTTGCGCGCATGTTGACCGGGCGCTGAGAGGGAGCAACGGCATTAGCCGATTAATGTCTGATCTAATGGCGTGCAAACACACTGAGGCCTTGGAGATTTACTTCGCTCCAATTCAGGTCCTTCGGCTTCGAGCTCTCTTCATCGGGATGCTAGAGTTGAAGACGTGCTAGTCAATTTGACCTTGTAATTGACAAGGAGATAAGCTGATGAGTCAATCAACCGATGGGTCGATATGAACTCCTACTATCAGCTGGTCATTGATAGGTTTAGATAATCATCAGTTGTGTCTGATGCACAACTGCTATCGGCTAGTTGCCGATATGGGTTGAAACACTTGTCTAGTGGCTGGAAAGCTTATAAAGGCATAGACAGATGGCGACAAAGAGAATGAAAAAACATATTAGTTGTAGAGCCGATGGCGCTCTGGAATATAGTCGATTGGCACTATGCAGACTCCTGTTATCGGTTGGTTGCCGATAGAGGCTGTAGTACACTTTTATCAGCTAGAATGCCATGAAGGCATAAACAGATAGCGAGAAATTAGATAATGGACCCATCGGCTACAGAGCTAATGGCGCTCTAGAATACAGTGGTCGATGAGTAGTTTGTGTAACCCTTCTATTGGCTGGTCGCCGATAGAGGCTGTAACACTCGTTCATCAACTAGAAAGCCGATGAAGTTATATGTGGATAACAAGGAACAAGATAAAGGACCTATGAGCTGTAAAGCTGATGGTGCTCCAAATAGAATATATGATGAATAGTAAGGAGCGAGACTTGATATTCCAATGATACGAGAGGCTAGATTGGATGCACAGAGAGAAGGAATGGGAAACCCATTGGCTAGCTAAGCCGATGAGAGCAATTCTCTAAAGATATATATGTATAGGCTAAGAAGTCGATACACTAGGCATTAGGCTCAATGATAACACATTAGCTAGCCAGTCTGATGAAACATTCGCGTAAATACCTATCGACCTATGACTCATCAATCTAATATCAATGGTCTAGTAGATGGGACCTAACCAATGCAACACGAGCCGATGGCAATATAAGAAACTTGATAAGCCGATAGAACCACATGAACATGATGTGATGCACTCGATTAGACCTAATCAATACATCCTTAGGTAGAACGGATACACCAAGATAGTGGTGGGACTTACCCCTTCACTGGAGATCAGACTTAATAGATCTATCTCTACGTTAAGAGCTAGAACCCGCCAGTAAAAAAGAAGATAAACTACGGTGGTGATGCGCCAAGATTGTATTTGATCTGTGATTGATCCTTTACAAGGTTTGAGGGGGTCTGTATTTATACCATGCAGTTAAAAGAGTCCGATGCAGTTACAAATAACCTTTGGATATTATTTTCTAAACATAAAAAGAAACTATTTCTAAGAAGTTAATAAAATTAATTAAATTTACCTATCTTATAATATATATTCTATAGTGATAAAATACCCTACTATGGTTTCTACGGCTCCTCTTTAGACTCGGTCCTATTTGGATGACCTTTTGTCTTTGACTGGACCAAATCCATCCTCAGACCATCCGATTGGCTTTCTCACTTTATCAATCGGCTTCCTTCCATAAGACGATCAGCTCTCCAATCATATCTATGAGGCTTACTAAATTTTGGTGCAAATAGTACTCCTCTAATTTAGGAGGTATTCATTGTCATCAAGACAATGGAGCAACATAAGGCAGAGTCTAAGGAGCAACGAGTGGAGGAGGAGCGACTTCGGTGCGAGTAGGAGGAGCTCAACAAGTGTAGGCAAGAGGTGCATGAATAAGGAGGGCCATTCAAGAAGATATCTTACAAGTCCGATTATGCAACCACAACATCTTCACAACCCCACCGCACAATGTTGTCATCGCTACAGCTCTCCTTGACTTAGTCAAGGAGGTGTTGCCAATGGACCACATAGCTACGCCTACCATGTCCTAGATATAGGTCATGGTGGAGGTGGTAGTGGTTCAATAGTGCAAGTTGGCCCTAACTAGGAAGGCCGCCACCACATCCGACTCCAAGCAGCCTTCCCAGTGGTTGCAACAACCATCCCAATGCCCTTTTCAAGCCAAGAGCTCAATGTCGGCCACCCCAAGGGAGTACCAAGATCTAGCAACCTCAATGCCATATGGTGTTCATGCGAGGAAGACTACTGATGCAACAAGGACAATGAGCGACAACACTTTGGCATCAACCTCGATGTCTACTGCAGTAACCTCCATGGTGATTCATGGGATAGGCACCACCCTGACTATGACACTAACTACCAGCATGAGTAGCCAATGCTGCACCCATGCAACTAAGACAGAGAAGGAGTATGAGCCTTTACCAACAACATCCGTTGTGTTTACTAGCCAACTAGCTTCAAGCCAATGGGTGTAGAGAAATATGATGGCAAGACCGACCTTGAGTCTTGGCTTACCATCTACACGCTTTCCATTTGGGCAGCCGGAGATGACCATAAGGCCATGGACAACTACTTGCTAGTCATGATGTCGGCCACCGCTCGGGCATGGCTTACGGGCCTGCCCAAGTAGTTGATTGACTCCTACATGGAACTCCATGCCTAGTTTATTACTAACTTTCGAGGCACATACATGAGCCTAGGAACACCCTAGGACTCATATCAAATCCACTAGTAGAAGGACGAGTCCTTTCGAGACTACATTCATTGCTTCTAGGAGAAAAGGAACTCCATCCCTAACATCAATGATGAGGCAATCATGGCGGCATTCTATAGGGGTGCCAAGAATGAGAACTTCATCAAGAATTAGGCTTGCAAAGGCCAACTTATATCAAGGCTATGTTCAACATGGCCAACAAATATGCTTCATCCACCAATGTAGTGGCAGCACACAACAACAATGGCATGCTCCTTAAGAAAAAAACAAACTGACTCATCCAAGAACAAGGGCCTCAAGCTCAATGGGGAAGAGACTATCGCTGTTGCTGAGAGCAACGATCATGGCTATCCATGACCATCGCACACTGACAATTATAGAAAGATGAGGGAGGCACCTTTCCTCTCTCACCTCAAGGGCAAGAACGTCACTAAAGACTTCCACATCCTCAAGTGCTTCGCCCTGTAACTGATAGGCTAGGCTTGTGGGTTGTGTACCAAGGCACTTGGGAACAGCAAGCCTAAGGACGGCACTGCCCCACTCTAGAACCCCCGCACCGAGCTCAACCACATCTTTGGGGGTCTAGACATGTGCATCGCCAAGCAGAAGCAAAAGCTAACCTCTCGGGAGATCAACGCAGTCACCTTCAACACACTACAGTACCTGTGGTGGGCCAAGTGCCAAATCACCTTTGATTGCTTTGACCATCCTAACCGGGTTTCGCACCTTAGCTGTTACCCACTCATCCTAGACCCATTTGTCCAATGTGTCAAGCTTAAGAGGGTGCTCATCGATGAAGGTAATGCCCTCCACATCCTCTTCTACAAAGAAGCCATTGTCCTCCCCTAAGATAGTGAACAACCACCAAACATGAAGGCTATCAAGATAGGACTCATGCCTACTAAATAGCAACCAAAAAAGATTTCTCTTGACTTGACCAATTCGTCCAAGACAACATTTATTGGCCCTAACCTTGACCCCGAATAGAAAGTTGCACTTGTCACCTTCCTCTGGGCCAACAAGGACATTTTTGTTTGAAAGCTCTCTAACATGCCTAGAGTGATGGTTGATGTGAAGCTCATCAAGCAATGACTCCGCCATTTTGCCCAAGACCAAAGGGAGGCCATTTGGGAGGAAATCACCAGATTTTTAGCCGCTAGATTTATAAAAGAAGTGTACCACCCATATTGGCTTGCCAACCCAAAACTCATTTGAAAAAAGAATAAAAAGTCATGAATGTGTGCTGATTATATAAACTTAAATAAGGCCTACCCCAAAGACCCATTCAGGTTACCTTTCATTGACTAGGTGGCTGACTCCACCACCAATTGAGAGCTACTATGCTTTTTGGATGCCTACTCTAGATGGCTCCAGATCAAACTCAAAGAAGAAGGCTGCTTGAAGACTTCATATATCACACCATTTGGAGCATATTGCTACACCATGATGCCATTTGGGCTAAAGAATGTGGGGGCAAACTATCAACATGCCATGCAGTGTTGCCTCCAAAATTAACTTGGCTGCAATGTTGAAGCATATGTGGATGATGTGCTCGTCAAGTCCTGAGTGATGGAAGACCTAATAGTTGACCAAACAAAAACTTTCAACAGCCTACAAGCATTCCAAATGAAACTAAATTTGGAAAAGTGCATCTTCAGAGTACCATCCAGCAAGCTACTCGAGTGCATTCTTCCACAATGAGGCATTAAGGCGAATTCGGAAAAGGTTAGCACCATCCTCAACATGGGAACCCTGAGTGACCAGAAGAAGGCATAGAAGCTCACCAGGTGCATAGCGGCACTAAGCTGTTTCATGTCTAGATTGGGCAAGCATGGCATGCCATTTTGCAAGCTCCTAAAGAAGGTGGACCAATTCACTTGGATGACAGAAGCCCAAGAAGCCTTCGACGACCTCAAGAAGTTCTTGATCAACCCACCCATACTTGTATCCCTATTACTATAAGAGCCACTATTTTTATACACAGTGGCTACAACTCTGGTTGATAGCATGACTTTGGTAGTCGAAAGGGAAGATAGTGGGCATTTGCAAAAGGTGCAATGGCTGATATACTTTGTCAGTGAACACACAAGATTGCAAAGTGAGCACACAAGCTAACAACATTCAAGATATCCTTTTAGTCTAGCATGGTGATCAAGTTCTAGGATTTTGCTAACTTCATCGTTGATTGGGTGGAAATACAAGAAGAATTCCCTACTCATGACCTCAAGTATTGAACTTTGAACTTTGATGGCTAGCTCATGAAGATAGGCATAGGGGATGGGGTTTTGATTGTTTCCTCAAAAGGGGAGTATGGGGCTAGGGCTATCCTCTAGCTACATTTCTCGACATCAAATAATGCAGTAGACTATGGGGAGCTCCTACATGGGCTCCGTATTATCATTTCGCCTTGAATTTGACATATGATTGTTCACGGAGACTCACAACTAGTTATGAAAGACTAGGCTTCTCTAGATGATTGGATAGCGGCCTACTATCAGGATGTTTGCAAGCTAGAAGGCAAGTTTGATAGACTAGAGCTAACTCATGTCTTTAGGGACAATAATCAACATTTTGACCAACTAGCAAGATTGGGCTCTTGGCACGAGCAAGTACCTCTAGTGGTTTTCCTCGATGTCCTTCACCAGCCATCCATCTCCAAAGTCAAACCTTTAGTCAACACAACCAACACTATTTCGGCTGTAACGAAAGCTATGATAGTCAAGGCCTACTAGCGACTACCCCTACTTGAGTACATCATGCAGGACAAACTTCCTTGTGACAAAGCCAAGTTTGAGAAAACCTTGCGACAAAGCAAATCCTACCCCATCCTCAATGGTGAGCTACATCAAAGAGAGCCAATTGAAGTGCTAATGCGTTGTGTCCTTCCAAGCCAAGGGCACAAGCTTCTCCAAGAGATACACTTGGCTATCTATGACAACCATGTGGCATCTAGGACACTTGTTGGCATGGCTTGTTGGCAAGGCTTCTTCTAGTCGACTACTATCATGGAAGCTAAAGAAATCATTTGCACATCCGAGGGATGTCAATTCTTCACTAGACAAATTCACATACCTACCCAAGAACTCCAAATGATACCAATATCTTAACCATTCATGATCTAGAGTCTCGATATGGTGGGCTTGTTCAAGAAAGCACCCAGTGGCTTCTTGCATTTATGCGTGGCGGTCAACAAGTTCACTAAATGGATAGAAGTGAAGCTAGTTTCTAAGATCACAACCGCCTGGGTGTGGGACTTTATCTAGGATGTCATATAGTTGTTCATAGTGCCCAACAGGATCATCACTGTTAAAGGCACTGAGTTCATGTTATCCATCTTCAAGCAATTCAGAGAGGAACTTGGCATCAAGATTTGTTACACTTTGATAGCCCACCCTCGTAGAAATGGCCAAGTGGAGTAGGAAAATGGCATAGTTCAACACACCATCAAGACAAGAGTTTTTGACCAACTACAGCCTTACTATGGGAAGTGCGTCTCTGAGCTACCTTCTGTGTTATGGTCCCTGAGGACTACCCCTAGTCTAGCCAGCAGGCAATCTCCTTTTTCCTTGTCTATGGCACAGAAGCAGTCCAACTGACTGAGCTAGAATTTGGATCCCTATGGTTCTGGGCCTACCACAAGCAAGAAGTTAAAGAAAATTGACTAGTTGACCTAGACTAGCTCGAACAAGCACAAGACATTATGCGATTTGGTCGACCAAATGCCAGTAGTCACTTCAATGCAATCACAATAGTTGCATTCATGATAAAACATTCTCGATCGGGGACTTGTCCTAGTAAGATATAGTCTAAAAATGATAGACACAAGCTCTCACCCATATGGTTAGGGCCATTTGTGATAAGCGAGGTGACACCCCCTGGGGCTTACCAACTCAAGCAATAGGATGGCACAATGGTGGACAACTCTTGGAACATAGAATAGTTCTGACGCTTTTACGTATGAAAGAATTGCATCCATTAGCTATTGCTAACAGAGCTAAGTTGCTTCTTGTACTCTCTTTGTTTTATTTCCTCTTGTCTAAGTCAGGACTTAGACAAGTGAGTTTGCTTGCCATTTTGTGCTGTGTTAAGTAGGTGCCCTTGTAAAGGCAAGGACTTGGTTCCAAAATTGAGTCTACGCACTCGGGGGCTCACTGAAGAACCGACCTGCGTGATGTAAAACCAGATCTACTCAGCTAAATTTAAATTGAAAAGATATTAGTTATTTAAATGGTGTCATTCTTGCACCAACGCTCCCTGACGCACTACTAATTACATAAACTCCTTTCATACTCCAAATCTTTTACAGGAATAGTGGCTGTGGGCTTAGCTTCTTTTGAGCCTATGGTGGTGTTCGCACTGGATCGTGGCGCGAGCACGCTGATGCCTGAGAGGTCTACTTAGCTCTAGTGCAGGCCGGTCGGCTTCTCTCCGTGGCTTGAGGTACGCGCGTGATACAGGTGCGAGCGTGCCAGTTAATTTGACCCTACAATTGACAAGGAGGTGAGACGAATAGGTCTGTCGGACGGTGGGCCGATACAGGCGCTCGCTATCGGCTGGCTACCGATAGGATCGGGATGTGCATCAGCCGCATCTGAAAGGCCCTTTGCTATCGGCTATTTGCCGATAGAAATCGGGACGCTCTTCAATTGGCTAGGGAGCCGATGAAGGCATGGACATCTATCAATGAGGGATCGGCCGTAGAGCCGATGGAGGAACCGGGATGCATTCAGAGGATAGCAAAGCGCACAAGATCCCTCCTAATAGTTGACGGAAGCTGTAACAGTCGTTCATCGGCTGGAAAACCAATGAAGGCATATACAGAATGACAAGGAATCGTATTAAAAGGCACGGGTTGCAAAGCCGATGCCTCGATGACCCATTGCCCATTGTGACAACGCCATTAACACCGAACCTCGAACATCGGACCTAATCGAGACAGTGCGAGGTCGAGGCCAACAGCGACGATATGGAGGATGCCGGATCGGTTGTGCTGAAGTAAAGATAGGAACAAACCCATCGGCTAGCTGAGACGATGAGGAGATGCCTCTCTAAAGGCGGGCGCACATCAGCTGCGAGAGTGATGCACTCGGTGTGGCACATCAAGGGAAACCCTTAAAGGCCTAGCGCGTATCCGTTGAGGAGCCGATACGCTGGGCACGAAATTGATGATGGCAGAGGGAGCTTAATAGGCCAATAGGTCTTGCACGGACGTGATGCGATACATCTGATCGGCCTAAGAGGTCGAACCTAACCGATGCAGCCTTAGACGGAGCAGAACATATTGAGATAGTGGTGGGACTTACCCCTTCACCGGAGATCAGACCTAACCGATGTAGCCCTGCGTCGAGAGCCAGAACCCACTAGTACAAACCTAGATAAACTAGGGTGGCGATGCGCCGAGATTGTATTGATTCAGAGATATCTTTACATGTCTCTAGGGGGCTAGATTTATACCCTAGGTTTACAGAATCCGACGTGTTTTCAACCATCGGATGTTATTTCCTAACAAAAATAAAGGAAAATATCTCTAAAGAAGTTAACTAACTAACTAAATCTTCCTATATAAGATAAGATTTACAAAAGATAAAATACCCTACCGAGGGTTCCACGGCTCCTCTGCAAACTTAGTCTTATCTAGATAATCTCCTATTCTAGAACCGAGTCTTCCATTGCTTTAATCCGATCGGCTTCTTCCCTATAGAAATCGGACCTCCTTTCACTCAAGCCGATCCTTTTCCAACCTCTCCCTAGGCTTGTCTAGGTCCTATCATTAAAACTCCTCTTTGGACTCGACTCTATCTGGATAGTTCTCTGTCCTCAAATCGATCCAATCTTCCACTAGCCTCATCGGCTTCTCTACAATACCGATTGGCTTTGTCCCATGAGCCGATTAGTATTTTCATTGGCCGATTCTGTTTATAGGCTGAATCAAATTCCAACATTAACAGGTGGCAAACCCTTCCTTGACTACTGCTAGGTCTAGTCAGGAGTATAGGGACTTCACTACTACAAGGGCATGGCTTGCGCTTGCCGAATGGCCAGCTGGGTACTTAGCAACACATCAATCGATGCATCATCATGTGAGAAATCAAAGTTGGCGATAGGGGCCACCACATGCTCTAAGTTGTCCCGCTATGACTTGACAAGCTGGACCTCCTCTTCAATGGACTAAAAATGGTTTTGACACCTTTCTTGGTACTCTGCTATAACCAATGTCTGAGCGTAGGTGCTCGGATAACAGCACCAAGGATAGTCGAGTAAGAAGATTACCTTCCAGGCTCTCCATGGCTACTTTGGCCTTATCCACTGCACTGGGCGCTTGTTCGGCCACTTCTTCCATCCTCTAGCTAGTATCTACACTCCGATTGGTTAGGAACTTGACACATATCACTAAAATTATACATGAGAGGATAGTACCTTGCAGTTTAGTTGTGCAGCAGCAATGGCTAACTCTACAATCTCAATGCATCACCCTAACTCATTGCACTCAGCCTCCACCAGTTGCAGCTCTATTTGGCTGGAACCAAAACCAGGATGAGAGAAAAGGAAGACAGAACAACAAGATGGTGTCTCTTCACTTACCCAAGTGGATGAACTCAGCGTGCAGCCAATCATTTTCAGTGTGGAGCTTGAGCACCTGCTATTGTGCCTCAATCAGCTCAGTGGTGCGCTATTGCTCAACAATTTTGACCGACTAGCGGATTCGCTAGATTTCCACCAATTGGTTGAACATGCGTTGAAGTGCCTCTCTTTTTCTCGGACTAGATGACTATAGCCTAGGAAGAGCAAATTCAAAACACTTAATAATAACAGATACTTCCTTCCACATTGATTAAAAGCAATTAGAGGCAAAGGGGAGGAGGAGTTCCTTCATTTTCACTAGGGTCTTTAGGCAGTGATCATGCCGCCTGTGGACCTCCTCCTTGTCCTTCATATCACTAGACCCCTTCATCTTGCTTTCATCATTAAATCATAGGGTTTGGAGGAGTGAAACATATGTGGGAGGAATCAGTAGGGGTATTTGCGGGACCTCTTTGACATCCTCGACTTCAGTCTCCTCCCATTCCATGTTGGCGTCTAAGTCAATTGATGGATTCTTGCTAACATGACTGGGCCCCTATCAGTAGTGGGCTCTGACATATCTCCAATTGGAGTGGTGTCCACACTCGGCTCGTTGCTCAACCCTCCTATGGATGTCAGGAGGACTTGGAGGCTCGGGTTTGTTCTAGCGCCTACCCGCTCTCAAGAGCTTGGTGACACCATGGTGGTGTTGGCTGCATCAACAGTAAGCTCCTCCATATCCTTGTTCATCATTTGTGTTGGAAGAGAGAGTGGTCTACACACCTCGCCTTATGGGGGAGTTAGCTCTCTATGAACCACAGTGGGGATGTCCGCAGAAGGTTGTTTGTAAAGGAATCAATGATTTTAGCTATGACACAGGTTGACACAACAAATATATTGGCAAGACACCTTACCTGTTGGACATCTAAATCTTGTTGCTTAGTGGCCTGTGCGTTTCCGATAGCTTTGGGACCCCTCTTTGTGCTCCAATGCGTTAAGTAGGCATAGGGGACCTAGTCTTCATGGTAGGTGATGGGGTGGTAGGTGATGGCGACGCAGTCAGACTTTCTAGTTAGAGTCACTGTGAGCTTGCCCGGGTGGTTTGAACAACCCAGGGCACCAAAGGTGGATGCAGACCTAGTGTCACGTCCTTGATCTTCAGGCCACCAAATGGGCGTGCTTGTGATGCACCCTCCAACGGATCTTTGTTGGTGGGTCTTTTCCCATCTCTCTTGGAGTTGGGATACCTAGCTGATTTAGTCACTGCCCCCTTGCATGAATCTTTCATCAATGAAATCAAGGGATCAAACGAGAAGACTTCCCGACCCTACGGTCGTATGGATCAGCCCTTGAATTGGGGGTCAAGGAAAGATGTACAAAATTTGAAGAACATACCTCAAGCTAGGAATGTTGGCGCGTGTCAAACAGTGCTTGTTGCAGACTAGTGTGCCTAGCTTGAGGAATGTGCTGAGCCTTGTAATAGCATCTTGGTCCTAGTTATTCTCGAATGACACCATGTGCGGTCTTCAGGACCGCTATAGTCAACAATGAGGTGCACCCAGTTCTTGATGGGCTGAATGCGCCAAGTGATGAAGCACATGGCTTGAGCCATGCCATTCAACTCTATGTTCTTTGCAACTTTGATAAGCTCGAGGAATTGGTTGACTTGGCCCATCTCTGACTGACTTGGGAGAGAATTCCAATTAACATTCATCACCGAAGCATGCCTAACAAATGGGGTCAACAAAAGATTGTAATCCTAGATATAGATGGTCAAATCTATATAACAAGAGTAGGGTATTACCTCACAGCAATTGCCTAAACCTATATAAACTCCCTATGTCACCATAGTATCTTAGGTCCTTCACATTCCCTGTTAGCTTATTGCAGATCTCTAGCATCATTTGTTCCTAACTCACTATGGACACTTTGAATTCCTGGCCTTGCCCTTCGGCATGATGAATGCCCTGGCAACATTTTAGGTGTTGATGAACTCTGTCCTCAAGCCCTTCCTCAAGCAGTTTGTTCTTGTTTTCTTCAATTATACACTAATATATAGTACATTGTGGTCAAAACATGTCCGCCACATTTGTGTGGTATTGTAGCTTCTCTAGGATCAATGGCTCTTCCTCAAGCGCAGCAAGTGCTCCTTTTGTGCTGATTCCATTACCTACGTGGGCCACATTGTGTCCACCGAGGGGGGTAGCCATGGACACATCCAAGAATTCTGCTATCCAAGATTGGCCACCATCAGCCAATGTTTGTACCTTGCGTGCTTTCCTTGAGCTGATGGGTACTGATGCAAGTTCATCTAGGGTTACAATGGCCTTGCGACACCGCTCACCAATCTATTAAAGAAGGAGTCCTTCAACCAGAGTCCCACTATAGTGATGGCCTTTGAAACATTGAAGGACGCCCTAACTTCTAGGCCCATTCTTTAGCTACCATACTTCAACAAAGTATTTGTTGTTGACTGCAATGCATCTAGTTTAGGGTTCGGTGCAATGCTCTAGCAAGGTGACAGACCATTGGCCATCTTCAATAGGCCGGTGGCCCCCGAGCAAGCCAAGCTTGCCGCTTATGACCAATAGCCCTATCTTTGGTGACGTGAGTTCAAAATCCACACTAACCATTATAGTTTGAAGCACTTGCCTGACCAATGCCTAACCATGATTCCACAGCATCTTTGGGTGAGTAAATTCTTCATCTATTCCTTCATGGTTGAGTATCAACCTGGCTGACAAAATGCCATAGAGAATGCATTGCTTCACTAAAATGAGTGCAGCGGCGTGCTTGCTGCTTTGTGTAGTTTGGCATTTTCTTGCTCTGACAAACTGCACCATGAACTCACCTCAAAGTTAGAGCTCCTAGAGGCAACATGGAGATGTTGTATATATCACATACTATGTTTATGATATATTGATTTGTTCCACAAAATTGACACTATCATTATTGATCAATGAGTATGCGACTTACTCATGAATAAGACTCCTAATGTCATATGTTACTATTTCTAAATGATCCCTGATCATATATTATATGAGGAAAAAATGATTGTAAGATTAACATATGTATTGATTAATGATCATGTCTCATGGATCATGGCATGAAGATACGAAATTGATAATATAGACATATGTTAGTGAACATATATTGGATAGACTCACTATGAGATAATGTAGAGAATTTATGTGTCATCAATTAATCTCAAGTAGTGTTTATATAGAGTCCTTAGACTTTAGATCATCATGGTTTTCAACATATGCTGTAGCTTATTTTGAGACTACCAAATGCTACTTCGTAACAGCATAGTCATAAAAGTAGTCTTCATATTTGCTATGAAATATGTAGCGAGATGTGAGTGTGTTAATGCCAAAATCTGGATGATCCGATGGTGCTAAAGCCGATCGGCTGAGAGGTCTGATGGAAGGTTTAATGCAGTCATCGGCCAATGGAGATATTGAGACAAAGCCGATAGAGAACTGTAGAAAAGCCGATCAGATTAGTAGAAGATTGGATTGGCTTAAAGACAGGGGATTGCCTAATTGGGATCAGGTCCGAGAAGCCCGAGGAAAGAAAGGAAAAGGCTCGGCTTGACTAAAAGAAGGTCCGATAGCTACAGTAGAGAAGCCGATCAGGTTGCAGTAAAGAAAGACTCGGTTACAAATTGAAAGATTATTCAGATGAAACCGGGTTTGCGGAAGAGTCGTGAACTCCATGGCAAGATGTTTGTTTTTGTAAATTGTAACCTTACTTAATTAGGAAGGTTTAACTAGTTAGTTAACTTCTTTAGGAATATTTTTCTTTGTTCTTACTAGGAAATAATGTCCGATGGTCGTAGATACATTGGACTCTATCTATAAATTCAGGGTATAAATATAGACCCTCTGAAAATATGTAAGATATCTCTCGATCAATATACAATCTCGGCGCATCACCACCCTAGTTCATCTAGGTTTTACCGGCGGGTTGTGGCTCTCGACGCAGGGCTGCATCGGTTAAGTTCAATCTCCGGTGAAGGGGTAAGTCCCACCACCATCCCGATATATCCTGCTCTGTCTGAGACTGCATCGGTTAGGTCCGACTTCTTAGGCCGATCAGACGTATCGCATCACGTCCGTGCTAGACCTATCGGCCCGTTAAGCTCCCTCTGTCATCGTCAGTTTCGTGCTGCATCGGTTAGGTCCGACCTACGGGATTGCCGATGGGAGATCGAGCTTCAGGCCTATAGTCTTCTGCATGGCGTATCATCGGAGTGCTAGCCGATGAGTTATCCATCGGTCGATACGCATCAACCTTTAGAGGCGTCACACGATGCGTAATGCCGAACGTATCGGTCTCCCAGTCGATACGCACCTGCCTTCAGAGAGACGTTCCTTCATCGGCTCAGCTAGCCAATGGGCTCATTCCTATCCTTGCTACGGCATAGTCGATCCGGCATCCTCCGTATCATCGCCGTTGGCTCCGGCCTCGTACTGTCTCAGCTAGGTCCGATCTTTGAGGTTCGGTGTTGATGGCACTGTCACGGCGGACGACGGGTCTTGTGCTATCATATTTGGAGCAGCATCGGCTTTGCAGCCCGTGCCTTATTGTACTATTCCTTGCCTAGGCCGTATGGGCCTTCATCGGTTTTTCCAGCCGATGAATCACTGTTCGGCTATCCGGAGGGATCCTGTGCGCCTCAATATCCTCTGAGCACACCCTGGTTCCTCCATTGGCTCTGCGGTAGACCCCTCGTCGACACTTATCCACATCGGCTCCCCAGCCGATCGAAGAGCATCCCGAACCTGTTGGCAGCCAGCCGATAACGAGCGTCGGTATCGGACCCGCTTGTCCCACTTCCTTATCAATTGCAGGGTCAAATTGACTGGCATGCCTACGAATCTCGATGCTTAAGTACCTTTACTGGAGATAAGCAGACCTCCCAGGCCTTCGCGTGACCGAGCCGCCGTCCCACTCTGGTCACGGGATTTTTGGCGGTGAGCACGCCATTTGGCATGCCCGGTGGGACAGAAGGTTTCATTCATTGGCTGATAAGGACCGTACTTTATTCATCGCCTGATCAGGTAGAAATCTTCATTCATTAGCCGATTGGACTAGATTCATTGGTTGAAGACCATTTATTGGCTGAAGATCCTTCATCGGCTGGTGATATAATTCCATTCATCAATCAGCGGGACTCTACAAGTGCCTGATTAGAAGTCAGATTTTTCTCATCAACCCGGGGGCATCTTGTTGTCAATATGTCTAAAGAAAAGGTGGATTCCAAGACATATTCATCTGAAGATGAAGCCGATGAGGAGATAACAATTCCAGTTACCATGGAGGATTTGAATGAAGACTAGAGGCGGTATATAGAGCAAAATATGGACAACTTTTAGAAGCTCTGTTTGGAATCCTTCAGTATGACTAAACAAGGGCCGATTTAAAAAGCACAATTACCAAAATGTGTTTTGATGAAGGATTCAGGCCATTCAGCACCTGTGAATTCTTCCAAGCCGTTGCAAGAGATGTTTAACAAATCATTTTATCAAGCATTTAGTAATCCATCAGGAGTATGGATGGATACACTACAGGATCTAATCAAGAAGGCGATACAAGAGTCATCGGCTCAAGAGACTGATCAGGATCATGTGCCTTTGCCGATAGAGACGGAGGAAAACAAGGATCTATCGGCAAATACGTATCCACCAATACAAGATCGACTCAGGGGGCAATGGCAGGAGGTACCTCTAGAATTTTTTCACAGAAATCATTATGGAGAATATCACAAGTAGAATCGGTTACCATATCTAGCTCCACAAGATCAAGAAGATACTTTAAGAGAGAAGAATTGGTTAACCAAGATTGTGGACATGGTGGAAGAGCAATTTGGTATCAAACCCAAAGATCAAACAGTAATGTATCGGCACCCATATCCAGAATGGTTTAATAGAGTTCCACTACCTCGCCGATACACGATACCAGATTTCTCAATATTCTCAAGACAAGACAGTATATCTACATTAGAACACATCAGCCGATTCTTAGCACAGTGTAGAGAAGCATCGGCTGAGGAAGCTCTTAGAGTCCGTTTATTTCCATTATTCCTCTCTGGATCGGCTTTCGCATGGTTTTCTTTGTTACCATCGAACTCGATTGAAGGATGGGCCGATCTGGAGCAACAGTTTCATGGACATTTCTGTACTATGATTCATGAAACGAGACTATCAGATTTAACATCGGTTAAACAGAGGCCTGATGAGTCAGTTCTGGAATACATCCAACGTTTCCAAGACATCAGAAGCTGATGTTATGGTCTTGTTCTGAGCGATGAACAATTAGCTGATTTGGCCTTCCAGGGGTTATCAAGTCACATCAGGTGGAAATTTTCTGCCCAAGAGTTCAATAGTTTAACACATCTGATGCATGTGGTATAGGCTTACGAGAGATGATTATCAAGAAAAGAGGAGATGCTGACACATTGGAAGTTACCGATTGGGTCTTGGAATGATAAGTCTAGAGAACGGTCACCCGATCGGGAAGACATCTAAATCGGCTGAGCATAGCCGATTTCTCCTTTTCAAGACGAACAGGTTCTCAGAATTGGTATCGGCTAGTGATACTGTTTAAATCGGTTGAGACGTAGCTGATTCCTAATGTACGGAAGTCGATATGATTATATCGGTTACAGATGGCCAATATCGTTTAAGACGTCATCATCAGAAAATATATATACACAACTTTTGTTGATCAAGCTGATTGAAGTTTACTGCAAAAGTTAATGTTCAAGATGACATCTGGATTTTTCCGAGGCTAAAGTTTTACAAGAATTTCTTAATGGCCTTGATCGCGCGCAGACGGATTTGATCTATATCGTTGATGGCATGGATGTCATCCTCGTCTGATCCAGGGATAGTCTTCAGGTTCCTATGCCGGTGAACTGCGAGCCGCACTTTGTCTGCTACATTGGCCTCTTGGTTTTGGATCGATTTTGGTAGGCCGATGAGATGGGACTCAGTGGAGTTGATGTCTTCACGAACCTTGTCGAGTTCCGCCATCAAATCGGCTTCTCGTTTCTTCAAGAGACCAAGCTTGGTGTTGGTGTGTTGAAGGTCAGCTGACATTTCATCAAGTTTCTTCTTTTCATCAAGGGCAGTCAGTCGATCGTTGTGAGCTAGGTGGCTTTGCTCAGCGCGATCGGCTATGCGTTGTCTTGATGCGGTTAGCCGGATCCTTTGGAATTCCAAGTAGGCAGCATGCGTGAGTGCATCCGATAGTTCCGCAAGCTGGAGGTGTTGAATTTATGCAAGTCTTCCCTGGATCGACCCGTAATCTTCCACCAGCGAGTCAATCGGAACTTCCAGCCGATGCATAATATCTAACAACTGCTCACGTGCATCGGCTGGCAAAAATGCTTCAATCGCTGTGCTGGTGGCTGAGTCTTCCTCTGCTTCCTGGTATTTGCTGATGTCGAAGGAGAATAGATCGGCTAATGACTTTATAACAACATTAGCAAACATGGAGATCATGTGGCAAAAGAAACGACATGTATAATGAACGTACCTGAGAGACAGTGGGAGCAGTTCTTATGTGGGTATCAGCTTGATGTGGGGTGGTTTGAGTGGATACCAAAAGTTCAGAGGATACCGTCGGCTCAGCCCTAGTAACAGGGTCCGACATTTGGACCTCAGGAGCCGATTGTTCTGGCTACAAAGCAAAGGTGTCAGGATAAAACAAAGGCAACGAAGAATTGATGCTGACACATACCAACAGAGATGCGGAAGAAGTTAGAATTGCCATAGGGGAGGGCTTCGCGAAGCCGATGCAACGATGACAACATCGACGTCGGGTTTCCGTTTCTTAGAAACCATCTGAGTAGCCGGTTTCTTGCGCTTTAGCCTTCATACTTGCGACACTCGGAGGAGAGCTGATGGAGGTGGACCACTTTGCCCAAGGAGGGATCTGGCCGATGGAGGTTGATAGATAATTGGCTGACCACTTGCGCTGGTCGAAGGTGCATCTTTGTCGCCAGCTTGTGGAATCATGGGAATCAAGACACAGTTAAAATTCAATACGATAAAGAAAAAAGAGAAGGATTACCTCTTCATCGGATTCCACATAGTCGGGGTTGAGGCGAAGGCAGTAATGTTCAGCCGATAGACTATACAGATGCCTTCCCCATTCTGACCACCATTGAGCAAAGATTTTGGTATTGGATATACAGGGCTCGAAGGTGGAGATAGTCCCTAAGGACAAGTTTGATGTCATAGAACTAAGTCAGTCGTACTCTAAGCCGCTTTTCACTTCTCCGCGGGTTCAGAGCTTGCCGATGAAGAACAAGCTGATGGGGAGTTGACCGAAGCCCAATTGACGCGCACTAACCGAAGGATGGTAGAACTCGTATGATGGATGTTGGGATCGGCCTATTAAAAATCCGATCGGCAGAAGACAAGGAGTTATGGAGGATAAAAAGATGGTCTTCAATTCTTCATCAGCTAAGGCATTCATCGAATGAAACCTGGAAGGCATTTCAAAAAATGAGTCATCCTAGTATGCAAACCAGATGGTGACCTCTTTGGTAAAGCCGTAGTAGAAACACTTGAACCACCGGCTGAGTCCGAGGGGGTCATTTTGCTTCTAGGAAGAGCCAATGAAGCTTCACCCAGCGAAATGCATCGGCGTCGGTTGGCCTCGTTTTCTTCTGGGTAATCAGTCGGGTATGTCATGGAAGAGAAGGGGGGCCTGGCAATGACTTTGGAGGTGTAGACATTCAACCAAAGTTGTATAAACCACCAGGGTTCACCGATATGTCCGAATGGTTGACCTGCCGATAGCTTGGTCACGACTTGATGGAGCAGATGATAAGTTGCTCCGAGAAGATATTGCCCCAGGAGAATTTGATGGTGATGGGCCAGGAGCTTTGCCAGACATTGCATGTTCGTTGTTGGACCGAGAGTCGAACCACCAAAGAAGAATCATTCCAGCCAAAGATTCAAGAATGCTACATGTTCACATCCATCGACTGGGCCGAAGGATTTTTTATGCAAGGAAATGTACTTAGGCCAACCTCCGACGTTCTTGGTATTTAGTCGATGCTTAGGTTCGTTCCTTTCCATATTGGCTAAGGAAAGGTTGATGCAATGGTCTATTTTCAAATCCTCCCATAAAGACTTTTTGGAGGCAGAAACTCTAGGGTACCAGTTCCTCCATTTCGGGAGTTTGCTAGGCTAGGATCTGAAGCTGTGAGCCCAATCGGTGATGGCCATGGATGAGTGCTTGAATGGGATCCTTTCTGTTTTTGAGTTGATGAAATC
Organism: Oryza coarctata; assembly: GCA_030770085.1. NCBI lineage: Eukaryota > Viridiplantae > Streptophyta > Magnoliopsida > Poales > Poaceae > Oryza > Oryza coarctata. Next base: position 7,507,844 of record CM061476.1, on the reverse strand, counting down.
AGACGGATCCTCGCTACCCATAGGGCCAAGAAAGAAGTGACCGGGGCGGTCGGAGATTGGAATAGCGATCTGGCTCTTAAGGTCCTACAGAAACCAGAACCTGAATACTGATGAGAAATCGGGATGTGGAAGAATCGTGCAAAACATAGGATGAAAGAACAGATAATGGTTACCTCAGGGATTACATGTGTAGAAGCCATTGCACAAATGAAGGAGTAGCAGCCGATGAAGAAATCTGCGAGAGCTCGCCTTCGGTCTTCTGAGCCCGTCAAGATTCGTGGAAATTTGCGGATGCCTATGGAGCTTGTCGAGGTTTGGGAGTTTTTGATGAGAAGAAGTGTGTAGAAGAAGACTGAGGCGGAGATATATTTTATAGAGGCGGAGCAACCTAGGCAGAGATCTAAGCCGATTAATATGGGTTTTAACGGGTCATCCTGGTTTGCGGAGGTTTCTAATGGCTCAAAATTTCATAGTCTATTGGCAAACTCCGAAATTGGGGGGCATGTGTTAATGCCAAAATCTGGACGATCCAATGGTGCTAAAGTCGATCGGCTGAGAGGTTAGATGGAAGGTTTAATGTAGTCATCGGCTGATGGAGATACTAACACAAAGCCGATGGAGAATTGTAGAAAAGCTGATCAGATTAGTAGAAGATTGGATCGGCTTGAAGACAGGGGATTGTCCAATCGGGATTAGGTCCGAGAAGCCCGAGGAAAGGAAGGAAAAGGATTCACTTGACTAAAAGAAGGTCTGATAGCTATAGTGGAGAAGCCAATCAGGTTGCAGCAAAGGAAGATTCGGTTACAAATTGGAAGATTATTCAGATGAAACCGGGTTTGCAGAAGAGCCATGGACTCCACGGCAGGATGTTTGTTTTTGTAAATTGTAACCTTACTTAATTTGGAAGGTTTAGCTGGTTAGTTAACTTCTTTAGGAATATTTTTCTTTGTTCTTACTAGAAAATAATGTACGATGGTCGTAGACGTGTCGAACTCTGTCTGTAAATCCAGGGTATAAATATAGACCCCCTGGAAACATGTAAGATATCTCTCGATCAATATACAATCTTGGCGCATCGCCACCCTAGTTCATTTAGTTTTTACCGGTGGATTCTGGCTCTTGACACGGGGCTGCATCGGTTAAGTCTGATCTTTGGTGAAGGGGTAAGTCCCGCCACCATCCTGATATGTCCTACTCTGTCTGAGGCTGCATCGGTTAGGTCCAACCTTTTAGGCCGATCAGACATATTACATCACGTCCGTGCTGGACCTATCGGCCCGTTAAGCTCTCTCTGCCATTGTCAGTTTCGTGCTGCATCGCTTAGGTCCGACCTACGGGACTGCCGACAGTAGATCGAGCTTCAGGCCTATAGTCTTCTGCATGGCATATCATTAGAGTGTTAGCCAATGAGTTATCCATGCTCTGAGCTTCACGCCTAGTGCATCGGCCCCTCGGCCGATACACATCAGCCTTCAGAGGCGTCCCATGACGCGTAACGTCGAACATATCGGTCTCCCAGCCGATACGCACCCGCCTTTAGAGAGGCGTTCCCTCATCGGCTCAGCTAGCCAATGGACTCATTCCTATCCTTGCTATGGCATAGCTGATCCGGCATCCTCCGTATCATCGCCGCTGGCCCCGGCCACGTACTGTCTCGGTTAGGTCCAATCTTCGAGGTTCGGTGTTGATGGCGCTGTCACGGCAGATGATGGGTCTCGTGCTGTCATATCTGGAGCGGCATCGTCTTTGCAGCCCATGCCTTATTGTTCCATTCGATGAATCACTATTCGGCTGTCCAGATGGATCCTGTGTGCCTCGATATCCTCTGAGCACACCCTGGTTCCTCCATCGGCTCTACGGTTGACCCCTCATCGACACCTATCCACATCGGCTCCCTAGCCGATCGAAGAGCATCCCGAACCTATTGGTAGCTAGCCAATAGCGAGTGTCTATATCGGACCTGCTCGTCTCACTTCCTTGTTAATTGTAGGGTCAAATTGACTGGCACCCCCGCGAACCTCAATGCTTAAGGACCTGCACTGCAGATAAGTAGACCTTCCAGGCATTCGCGTGACCGAGCCACCGTCCCTCCCTGGTCACGGGATTTTTGGCAGTGAGCAGAGTGATTTAGATAGAATTTGCCCCTCCAATTGGAGAGATATCTCTAGGCCCCTCAATGTAATGGATTATAAAAGTGCATAGCCATGCTAAGATGATTGAGGAGTCAATCATAAGTTTATAATCCATCACAGGATTAATAGAATGATTGAGCTATTAAGCAGATGACACAAGTCTTACCTTGAGCTCTATCTATATCGTAAGGCAGAGTGATTCATATATGAGAACATTACAGATTCAGCCGATATGATCTTTGTATATACTTTGGGGTTAATATGCCTTGCTAGAGACCAGAAAGGCATTTTTGGGTCACGACAAAATATTTGTGAACTTATAGGGTTGCGCGCTTAACAGGTTGAAATATTTATTCGAATGTGTTTCGGATATGGGCTCAATTCGGCTAGAGATACAAGTAGACTCCTATTGGATCATGGTCCTCTGAGACTAAGTGAGGAAGCCTATATATAGGGAGATGGGGAGATCGAGGAAAGACACATCTATTCACCTTGAGAAAGACCCTAAGATTCACCTCCCAAGCCAAATCCTAGCTGATTACGAGTGCTAGTACATCTGCAATCAGTGTTCTAGCCCCAAACATGTGGATACTGATGGAGGTGCTGCTTGTTGCGGTGTTGATCGGCATTAAGATTACAACGATTAACTACTTCATCTACTACCTCAAAGTGCTCATGGCTGGATTGGCCTTTCTAACCCTACTTCTACTCCACTGCGTGTCTTGTGGTAATACTCCATGATCCCTGTTTTGCATGATGCCTTGGTTTGTGTAGTAGAAAAATTTTATTTTATGATATCATAGCCTACGCCTTCTCCTGCATGTCACACCAAGGTATGTAGTATATGTATATTTTCACTTCCTCCACTTATCCAACATTGGAAAACAAGCTTAATATCCTGACATTAGTCATGAAGACCTCGAGAAATGCATCAAGGAGCTGATGGATCTACCGAGTATGATAGATAATGTCCCCAGGCCCCTTTCCAATCGCCCAGCCACTGATTAGGATGCTATCGTCAATTTAAGTTCCTACTATCTTAGCCCCAAATCCATTCCTTTTTGCTATTACTGGTGGTATAGAACTTAAGTACTAATATATTTTACATCTTTTGCTAGTTGACACCGTCAGACCTCTAGTAGACCACCACCTCATTACCGCAAATAGAGAGGCAGCAGAGCGGACAAAGAGGCATAGCCAAAATGGCCCACTAGACAACAGTAAGTCTTGACTACTCTACCAAGATTATCCAACTAATCATTTCACATTACTAGAAAAGTAGCTAACTTTTTTTTTATTTGTCAATGTTATCAGTCCTTTGCTCTATCCTATGGCTGCCTCAAGCTCTTACTCCTTACAAGCAAAACCCCTACTATGTAAGCAAATGTCTATTTCAAATATTTGTCATTTTCTAGATCCTTTGTCATTGATTTTTGTTGTCTTCCTATAGTTCCACTTCTTTAATCTTGAACCGATAGTCTAGGAAAAGGAGGGGACATGTTCTGAAGTCCTCCACTCTCTTGTTGCAAGATCAGCGATGCCTCCTCTGTAACCCCCACTCTCCAACAACCACTCCTTGTGTTAGTCTCTAGATGATTGAGACTAGTGGCCTTTTTCTATTGAGCTGCTTGTCATCTCTACATTAAGAGATGGCCATGCAGGCTATTACCACTGACAAAGAGATGGCAAAGCTCCTGGGAGAGCTTGCTGACACGCAAAAATGGCTCAATGGAGACCTAAAGATGGTGATGACCAAGAACACCTCCCTATGCTACCTTGTGAAGTTCAATGATGTGATCCGTAAGGAGGGAGAGAAGGAACTCAATGTGGAGAATGAGAAGACACATTATATGTATTTGAGCATGTCAATAGAGAAGTTGTGGCATTGAGTTCCCTAGCCACCATTTGACAATGAGTTCATAGTGATGACTTCATTAGAAGGCAACATCGAGAGGCTCCACTAAGTCCCCACTTAGATTAATGCCTAGATCTTTGAAGAGAGCCAGATGGCCATGTACACCACCACCACTAAATCACCCCGAGGTGAACATGAGTGAGGTAATCGAGAAGGGCTTGCCCAAGGACCAATAGGAAGAATTGATCAAACAAGTGGATGTGGCAAGCCAAAGTGTGGTGGAGCTGTACTCTGACTTGTAATTTTGTATTGCCTTTCTAGCTTTTCTTGTATCAAAACAATAGTAGGCCGTACTCAATCAAATTTCAATGTATGAATAAGATATTTTGCCTTACATCTTACTATTGTCGGTTTTCACTGTAGCGAGAAAAAAGAGAACGTGGTAACCGACTAGCAAAATGTTCTAGTTATCACACAAGTAGAAGAATATGAGAACTCGCCCACTGATCAACCTACGAATGTGAGTGACTCTACTCATGTCATGGAGTTAGAGGCATCCATCAAGTTCCTTGAGATTGAGCTCCTCGATACAATTCTACCATCATTATCTATTTTCCTTGTTTGTCCCAATATTAGACAACTAACATGGAAATTATTAGTGCATGGTAGACTCTAGGTACTCAGAAGAGGCTTGGAACCTTGAGAAGTAATGGCTTGAGACAAAGACTAAGAGAAGTCCAAGGCTGAACTCTAGCTATTCACTAAAGACTAAGAGATGGTTTTCTATAAGAATAAAGACATCTTGATCTTGGCTTATCTAGAGAATATGTATATGCTTCTCCAGGCCATCTACCGCGGACTCCACATTGAGCGTCAAAATCCTATCAAAAGTCATTAGGGATACCTAGATTGGATCAAGGAGACAAGCATCATTCTTGTCAGACTTCGACAACAAATCAATGATTGACTTAGGAGTGAATCCAATCATTCTGGTCAATTTGAAGAGCCCATGTCATTGCTTGTATCCATGACTAGCATCTAAATTGGAACTTAGGAGTCCTGAACTAGGGCTTCACACATTCTCGTTTATCTCCCGTCAAGATCGATGTGTTCACCCAGTCTTTTGTAGGCCTTGCAGACAATGTATATAGGATAGTAGAGTGACAGTGGCTGGTATGTTAATCCTTTCCTGCATAGAGCAAACTCAATGAAATAAAAGACATAAGTATTTGTAATATTTGTAATATAAATGTTGTATTCAATCCCTAAGTCTACTTTTGAATTGGCAAAGTAAGTGGAGGGAATGTCTTATTTTTATTGTCAATTTCTATTTGTTTTGACTAGGTACACAAGCGTCACTCCATACTTCCCTAATATCTAGATATTTTATTAGAAATCATACTTCTAAGAAGGTAACCATACTTTACTCTACCATAGTCTGAAACTAAAATGCCCCTAGTCCCAACCATAAGTTTGAACTTGGTTGGACTTATGGCATGTGCATATGCTATCATGAGGAAATCAAATCCTTATATCCCTTGTCTAACTGAAAATATAGGGCATCCACTACCTATAATCAGTCAAGAAGCATGTACAAAGAGTGGGAGTTGTGGAGCCCGACTGAAATTAGTGTAACTATAAGGAACATAATGTTAAGGAACATCACACGACTTTATTTTGTATGGGACAAAAAGATACACATATATAAATCTTATGCATAAGACTAACTAAACGTAGAATTTACATAGCTGGTTGATGTTCCATTAGTTAGATAACTCATGGCCTTTTTCATATGCAATTTTGTATGCTCATAGTTAAAGTACTCATACCATCATGTAGAGGCCCTCCTACTTGGGCAACAGTTTTTTTGCCAACTTAGCTCTGTACTTTCAGAGGAAGAAGTCTCTCACATCAAAGACATAAGCTCAAATATATTTTTTTTGTGATATCGGCAAAGGGCTTTCTAATATCGTGCTACTCTAACAACAACATATTCTTGGTGCTTCTCAAGTAAATTGAAATTGTTTTCATTCCATTCATCTTGTTCCTTGTTGAAGAAGTTTTCGACTCGTGTGGAAACCTAGCATAGCTTGGTTCAGAGCATGACCTTGGATCCATATATGAGAAAAAGTGCAATCTCGTTTGTAGCTATTGTCAGTGTCATCCATGCAACCCATAGTATTGACTATAGCTCTTCAACCTAGCGTCGATCATAAGCCATGAGCCGATCATACACTTAGGTTTTGATGTCGTTTCATACTATTCCATTTGCACGCTCAACTTGGTCATTGCTCTAAGGATGTGAAACTAAGGCAAAACAGATCTTAACTCCTAGGTTGATGCAGTAATCTTGGAAATCACCACTTCTAAACTGAAAGCCATTGCCTGTCACTATATGATGAGGAAGACCAAATCTGTAGAAGATACTCTCAATAAATTTGATTGTGTTATTAGCCTTCATTTCTTGGATGGGCATCATTTCTATCTACTTGGTAAATTTGTCGATAACCATGAATAGAAACTTTTGACTAGCATACTATGTTGGGGAAAATAGTCCTAAGATGTCTAGCCCCTAGCACAAGAAAGTCCATGAGAGTTGTATCATTGTAGGGTTTGGTCTTGCATTTTGCTAAGCTTACTATGAAATTGACAAGCATCACAACACTTGACTAGGTCACAAGCATCTTGCAAGGCAGTTGGCCAGAAAGTAACTTGTCGAAAGGCTTTCCCACTATAGTTTGTCCCATTGCATGATTTCTGCATATCCCTTCATGGATATCATAGAGAAAGGTTATGCCATCTTCGTGAGATACATACTTGAGCAATACTCCATTGGGCGCTTGCTTGTATAAATCATCTCCAATGATAGATTAAAGTTTCAATTGGCATGCTAACTTTTCTACTGTGATGTCATCTTCAGGAACCATATTCGATAACAGGTATAACCAAAGAGTTCTCTAGTCATAGTCTATTTTGATGTTGGCTATCATTTCATCAACTTTGTCAATCTCCATGGATAGTGTAGCCCCCATGCCATTGACAGCACTCGGCTCTATGTCCTTGTCACTAGTGTCATTGATGGAATGTTTTGTTAAGCCTAAGAAGGTATTGGGTTTGACCAGTTTACGTCTTGAAGCTTGTCTAGCATGTTCATCGACACCAAAGTTGTCATATGCGAGGCGCCACCAAGCCAGAGACATACGCCAGGCGGCCGAACATGCGGCTCGCGCGGAGAGCGCGCACGGGGACGAGCTCACGGCAACAACCAGGACTGAACGCGTGGCTCACGCGGAGAGCGCGGCAATAACTAGGACTGATTTAGTAAAGATAGAGTAGCTTTCTGTTTTCGGTTTCTAAATTATAGGAGTGTTTAGCTCGGGTTGTTTCTGGCCTTTGGCTATATATATCTCTGTAATAGTACACTTGAGGCATTAAGAAGATTATTACTTATCTAATCTCTCTCTCTCTATTAAAGCCTACGACAGAGGGGCAAAACCTCACTGGAGAAGACGGACTGAGGTTACGATCTCCGTAGCCGAGGGCCAGCACCCCTAGGGCTCGACGCCCTTGACAAAAGTTATCACTGCAATAGATGTGATGAACCTCAATCCTGTCAAAATGTCGCTCCACCTTTCTCACCTCTACTTAGTACTTTGCTAAGTCCTTGTTCGAACACTAGTATTTATTGTGCACTTGATTGGTGACTAACTGTGAGTCACTTCTCACATTTAGCCATGTTATTCCAAATGCTGCAACTGCTCAGAGTCCTACCAGGAGGGCTTTGTACTCAGTATTGTTATTACAAGCCTTGATGGCAAGTTATATTACATACATGAGCTTGTCTCTAGTTGGTGATGCAGTAGTATGACACCAGCTCCCACATCTTGTTTGTTCATTGCTCCATCGAACGTCATCATCCAGATTTTACCAAGCGTGTCACCGATCTTTGTTTTTGTCTCAGCGGTCTAGTCAAAAATGAAGTTGGCTAGAACTTGGATTTTATTGCTATTCGAGGGACAAAATTGATATCAAATTGGTTGAGCTCTATAACCAAGTTGGCAATGCATCCTATAACTTGCTTACTTCAAACCACTTCTCCAAGTGGGAAGGAAGAGATGATTATCACCTTATAAGCTTGGAAATAGTGACACAATTTCCTTAACATCATGAGGATGATGTAGAGCAACTTCTCAATATGTGGGTATCTTGTTTTGGCATCATGGAGTATTTCACTCATATAGTAGATTGGTCATTGCATGCCAACATGTTTGACTACTAGGACTGTGCTCACCATATATGGGATAGCTACAATGTATAGGAATAGTTCCTTTCGAGGTCAGAGAGCAACAAGGATAGCAGGGTATGAGAGGTACCTTTTGAGATCGAGGAATTCCTTCTTGGCTTCCTAGTCAACTCACACTTGTCATGTTTCTTCAAAATGTTGAAGAAAGGCATCCTTTTCTCCCATCCATGTCATGAATCTGCTCAAAGCGGTCATGCAGCTTGTCAGTTTCTGCACCACCTTGAGCCTTGTCAATGACTTCATGTCCTCATTTGCCCATATTTTTTTAGGATTTGTCTTGATTCCCCTGCTAGAGACAAGGAAGCCAAATAGTTTCTTTGATGGTACTCCAAACATGCATTACTCTAGGTTCAACTTAAGCCTTTGGAGATTGCCAAGCATTTCCTCATGGTTTTCAAGCAAGTGATCTTGGATTTTTGTCTTCACAACAACATAATATGCATATGCTTCAACATTTTGTCCAATCTAGGATTGAAAAACACCTTGAGCTTCCTGTTGATAAGTAGCTCTGATATTTTTTAACCCAAAAGGCATTTTAATGTAGCAGAATCCACCGTATGGGGTTACAAAAGATGTTTTCTCCTCATCATGCCTAGCCATGCTAATCTGATCATAACTGGATTAAGCGTCAAGAAAACTAAACAACTCTCATTCAGCTATCAAATTGATTAGTTGGTCTATCCAAGTAAGGAGGGAGTGATCTTTTGCACACAACTTATTGAGGTTGATGAAATCTAAACACATTCACCATATTCTATTTGCCTTTCGTACCATAACTGGACTTGCTAACCACTCAGGGTGTAGCACTTTTCTAATGAAGCATGCATTCTAAAGCTCATCGATCTCCTTCCAAATAGCTTCATTTTGATATGATGCAAATCTGCGTAGTTCCTATTTGATGGGTTTTACATTTGGTCACACCATTAGTTTATACTCAATCACTTCCCTAGGGACCCCGAGCATATCGAATGGCTACCATATGAACACTTCCAAATTTACCCAAAGGAAAGTAATGAGTTTGAGTTCCAATTTCCACTCGAGTTCAGCTCCAATCTTAACTATCTTGTTGGGGTTGTTCTCAAAGAGTTGTACTACCTTAATAGTTCCATTAGGCTTTGTTGTAATCATGGGTTTACTATATTTTCAAGGAGATTCTTCTGTGGTGGCAGGCGTGGATTCTAATCGACCATGTTAAGACTCTTTTTATCACACTGCACAACAACCTTTGTGTTTTTAGGAATAGAGATAACCACTTTAGGCCCTAGAATCTTGACAAGCTAGTATGTGTAGTAGGATACCGCCATTAATTTTGCAAATGCTAGCCGCTTGAGGTTCGCGTTGTATGCCACGTCAAAGTCAACAACAACAAATGTAATCTTCTTGGTATGAAAGTGGTTTGGGATGCCAAACATTTATGGCAGTGTAATCTTTCCTAGTAGCTTGGACAATGACTTTGGTGTAATCCTATGAAAGGGTAGATTTGATGGCTTCAACTCACTTCTAGCGCGCTAATCAAATGGAAATTGATAGAGCTACCCCCATCAATCATGACACATGCAAACCTAATATTCTTGATAGTGGGTTCAACCACTATAGGATATAGGCTAGGCGAAGCATGGACTACAAGACGGTCATCAGCAAAAAATATTATCAGTTGGTCTAACCACTAGAGCCTCATTGTCTTTCCCTACGACGTACAAAATATCTCATGTTCAACCATCTTATGCTCCCTTTTTGAAGAATATAATATCAAACCATTGAAGATATGCACCATCGTGTTGTCAGAAAAGGTATTGTTGTTGTCTTCATTGGATGACATGGTGACAAAATTTTCCTTCTCGATGACATGAACTCTTTGGTCAGGTTGTGTAGCTAGTTGTCTGGTCATGTCCTTTTGGAAGACTTAGCAACCAGCCAAAGAGTGAGAGCTTGGTTTTGTGGATTGAACATCATTTCTGACCTGGTCCTTTATCCTTAGACTCATAGGGCTATTGTTGTTGGGTACTCATTCTGTAAAAAGTACTTTTTCCTCAACTTTGCACTTCTTGTTCCTAGTTTTCTCCTTGGGCTAATCTAAGTCTTTAGCATTTTATGTATCGTATTTCTTCACTAATGTATTGTCATCCACCACCTTTCCTTTTCCTTTGCTCCACTGAAAAGCTTCATCGGTGAAAACACCTTGTTCGATAATCTTAAATAACTTCATTGCTGATAATAGTCTTGTTGGTGATCTGTGGGATTGTGTTACGACACTCTTTGAAGTGTCGTATAAAGTCCCAATGCCTACCACTATGATCTTCTCATCTAGCCAGTGCTTAAGAATCCCGCCAAATATGCCTACCACTTCACTGATCATCCACCCCTCTGTTAACGCCAAAATTTGGAAAGCCCAGCGATATATTGGAATGACGATCGGCTGAGGCACAGAGGTGTCCGATAGCTATAGGGAAGAAGCTGATCGGATTGAGGCAAGGAAAGACTCGGTCCCAGAATAGAAGATTATCTGGATGAGACCGAGTTTGAGGAGGAGCCATGGTTCACGGCAGGGTAGTCTATCCTATCTTGTATGGATAGAAAGATTTAGTTAGTTAGTTAACTTCCTTAGAGATATTTTCCTTTATCATTGTTAGGAAATAACGTCCAATGGTTGTTGTAAATGCGTCGGACTCTGTAAACCCAGGGTATAAATATAGACCCCCTAGAAATATGTAATCATCAATCCTTCGATCAATACAACCTCGGCACATCGCCACCCTAGTTTATCTAGGTTTTTACTGGCAGGGTCTGGCTCTTGACGCGGGGTTGCCTCGGTTAGGTCTGATCTCCGGTGAAGGGATAAGTCATGCCACTATCTCGATATGTCTCATTCTCTCTAAGAATGCATTGGTTAGGTTCGACCTATTAGGCAATAGGATGTATCGCATCACATCCGTGCAGGGTCTATCGGTCTATTAAGCTCTCTTCGCTGTCGTCGGTCTCACGCTGCATCGGTTAGGTTCGACCTACGAGGCTTTAGACCTATAGATCTTAGTACGACGTTTCATCGGAGTGTTAGCCAATAAGTTATCTATACATTGGGTGTCACGTCCAGTGTATCAGCTCTATTGGCCGATACGCACCAGGTTCGCAGAGACTTTCCTTTGAGCGCAATGCCAAGCGTGTCAGCATTTTAGCCAATACACGCCTGTCTTCAGAGAGACGTCCTCTCATTGGCTCAACTAGACGATGGGTTCGCTTCGCACTTGCTTCAGCACGTTCAATCTGTGTCTACCATCCCATTGTCATTGGCCTCATTCTCGTACTGTCTCGGTTAGGTCTGATCTTCGAGATTTGGTGCCAGCGGTGTCGTCACAGCGGGCGATGGGTCTCATGCTGCCATCTCCATCCTGTGCCTCCATCGGCTCTACGGTCGATGGAACAGGGCCTCACGTACGCTACACATGGAGGCATCATATCCTTCATCAACTTCCACATATGCCTACATTGGCGATGGAAGGGCGCCTAGATTCCTATCGGTGACCAACCGATAGAAGGAGCTATCCGGACGCGGCTGATGACTAACTCGATCCTATCGGTAGCCAACTGATAGTGAGAGCTCATATTGGCCCGTCGTCTGACTGACCCATTTGACTCACCTCCTTGTCAATTGTAGGGTCAAATTGACTGACATGCTCACACCCGCACCGTCGCGCCGGAGTCGATGTGAACCCATGGGCCTCGGCGCGCGTACCTCGAGCAACGCAGAGAAGCTAACCTGCCTGCACTGGAGCTAAGCAGACCTCCTAGGCATCGGCATGCTCGTGCCGGGTTCCAACGCAAACATATTTTTTGGCACGCCCGGTGGGACCGAAGATTTCATTTATCAGCTGATAGGACTCATACTTCATTCATCGGCCAGTGGGGTAGAAATCTTCATTCATTCGCTGATTGGATAGGATCTCATTAATCGGCTGGAAAAACTTGAAGACCATTCATCAACCAGTAGGACTGCAGAATTGCCTGATTAGATGTCAGAATTTTTACTCATCAACCTGAGGGCATCTTGTTGCCAATATGTCTAAAGAAAAGATTGATTCCAAGGCATATTCGTCTAAAGAAGCCGATGAGCATATTATAGTTCTAGTTACCATGGAAGATCTGAATGAAGACCAGAGGCAGCATATAGAGCAGAATATGGACAACTTTCAAAAGCTCTGTTTGGAATCCTTCAGTATGACTAAACAAGGGCTGATTCAAAAAGCACAGTTACCCAAATATGTTTTGATGAAGGAATTAGGCCATTCATCACCTGTGAATTCTTCCAAGCCATTGCAAGAGATGTTGAATGAAGCATTTTATCAAGCATTCAGTAATCCATCAGGAGTATGGATGGAAACACTACAAGATCTGATCAAGAAGATGATATAAGAATCATTAGCTCAAGAGCCTGATCAAGATCATGTACCTTTGCTGATAGAGACGAAGTTATCTCAGGAAACTTAGCAAAACAAGAGGGACCTAATGGCAAACATGTATCCACCAACATAAGATCGATTCGGGGGCAACGGCAGGAGATACCTCCAGAATTCTTTCAAGGTAATTATTGTGGAGAGTATCGCAGGCAGAATCAGGTACCCTATCCACCTCACATGATCAGAGAGATATTCTAAGGGAGAAGGATTGGTTAACTAGAATTGTGGACACAGTGAAAGAGCAATTTGGTATCAAGCCCAAAGATCAAATAGTTATGTATCGGCAACCGTATCTAGAATGGTTTGATAGAGTTCCATTGCCTCGCCGATATATGATACCAGATTTCTCTAAATTCTCAGCACAAGACAATATTTCTACAATGGAGCACATCAATCGATTCTTAGCACAGTGTGGAGAAGCATCGGCTAAGGAAGCTTTTAGAGTCCGTTTCTTTCCATTATCCCTCTTTGGATCGGCTTTCACTTGGTTTTCTTCATTACCACCAAACTCAATTAAAGGATAGGCCAATCTAGAGCATCAATTCCATAAATATTTCTTTGCTGGAGTTTAAGAAATGAGCCTGTCAGATTTGATATCGGTTAGACAGAGGCCTAATGAGTCAGTTTTGGAGTATGTCCAACGTTTTTAGGACATCAGAAACCGATGTTATAGTCTTATTCTAAGCGATGAACAGTTAGCTGATTTGGCCTTCCAATGGTTGTCGAGTCACATTAGGAAATTTTCTTCCCAAGAGTTCAATAGTTTAGCACATCTGATGTATGTGGTATCGGCTTATGAGAGCCGATTATTAGGAAAAGAGGAGATGCTGAAGCATTGGAGGCCTGAGGAAGAGAATTTCAAAGCATGAGCCTTCATACCTCCAAATCAGGGGGCATGTGTTAATGCCAAACTTTGGAAAGCCCAGCGATAGATTGGAAAGACGATCAGCTGAGGCACAGAGGTGTCCGATTGCTATAGGGAAGAAGCCGATCAGATTAAGGCAAGGAAAGTCTTGGTCCCAGAATAGAAGATAATCCACATGAGACTGAGTTTGAGGAGCTGTGGTTCACGGCAGGGTAGTCCATCCTATCTTGTATGGATAGGAAGATTTAGTTAGTTAGTTAACTTCCTTAGAGATATTTTCCTTTATCTTTATCTTTGTTAAGAAATAACGTCCGATGGTTGTTGTAAACACGTCGGACTCTGTAAACCCAGGGTATAAATATAGACCCCTTGGAAATATGTAATCATCAATCCTTCGATCAATACAACCTTGGCACATTGCCACCCTAGTTTATCTAGGTTTCTACTGGCGGGGTCTGGCTATCGACGCAGGGCTACATCGGTTAAATCCGATCTCTGGCAAAGGGGTAAGTCCTGTCACTATCTCGATATGTCTTGTTCTATCTAACGCTGCATCGGTTAGGTTCGACCTCTTAGGCTGATAGCATGTATCGCATCAAATCTGTGCAGGGTCTGTCGGTCTATCAAGCTCTCTCCACGTCGCTAGTCTCATGCCGCATCGGTTAGGTTCGACCTCTTAGGCCGATAGGATGTATCACACCATGTTCGTACAAGGTCTATCGGTCTATCGAGCTCTCTCCATGTCATTGGTCTCATGCTGTATCGGTTAGGTTCGACCTACGAGGCTGCCAATGGTACAGTGAGCTTTAGACCTATAGATCTCAATATGGCGTTTCATCGGAGTGTTAGCCGATGAGTTATCTATACATTGAGCGTCACACACAGCGTATCGGCTCCTCGGCCGATACGAGCCAGGTCGGTAGAGACATTCCTTTGAGCGCAACGCCAAGCACGTTGGCTTTCCAGCCGATGCGCACCTGTCTTCAGAGAGATATTCTCTCATCTGCTCAGTTAGTCGATGGGTTCGTTTCGCCCTTGCTTCAGCATGTCTGATCCGGCGTCTACCGTCTCGTTGTCGTTGGCCTTGTTCTCATACTGTCTCGGTTAGGTCTGATCTTCGAGATTCGGTGCCAGCGGCGATATCACGCCAGGCGACGGGTCTCATGCTGCCTTCTCCATCTTGTGCCTCCATCGGCTCTACGGCCGATGGATCAGGGCCTCGCATCCACTACACCTAGAGGCGTCGTATCCTTCATTGACTTCCTCCTATGCCTACATCGGCTCTCCAACCGATGGAAAGATGCCCTGATTCCTATCAGCGACCAACCGATAGCATGAGCCATCTGGATGTGGCCAATGACTAACTCAATCCTATCGGTAGCCATGCGATAGTGAGGGTTCGTATCGGCCCATCATCCGACTGACCCGTTTGCCTCACCTCCTTGTCAATTGTAGGGTCAAATTGACTGGCACGCCCATACCCACACCATCGTGCTGGAGCTGACGTGAATCCACGGGCCCCGGTGGGCGTACCTCAAGCCATGGAGAGAAGTTGATCGGCCTACACTAGAGCTAAGCAGACCTCTCAGGTGTCGGTGTGCTCCTGCCAGGTTCCGTCGTGAGCATTCATTAGCGGTTTGGAGAATGGCCATGATATTCATGTTGATCTCTACAATTATTGTGGTCATCCCTTGATTCATGATCTCTTCTACATCTCTCCACATCTTCATGCAAGTCGTGATCCTTGGGAGGGTGGCATTGCTATGAAGAATCCAGTCATCGAGAGGAGCCTTGTGTGCTTTTTTAGCACAATGATTATTTCTGTTGGTCCAAGGATTGGTGGTTCTATCATCATTTTTCAAATTTTGTGAAGGTGGAGATTTATTAGCGACTAATGGGGCTTTTCTAATTCTTCTCCTATGACTTCAAGAAAGGTAGCATCAAGATTAGTGATGGAATAATTCACCCTCTCGAACCACCCTGTGAACTATGGGTTAGTGGTGAGGTCTGCTAGAGGCCATGCTATCACCAGGTGCTACATCAGAGTGACCTCTTCATTCTTAGGGAGAGTTGATGTAGACTATGATGTCGATCTATGGTCTTCCTCTATCCTGAGATCTTGGGTCAGCTTCCATGATATTAGCGATCTTTTCTCAATTGCCCCAACATCATGATCAGATATTGAATCTGAAGAAAATCCCTTGGATCCATATTCTCCAAGGTCGTGAAGTACGGAGGGTTCATTGAGGTCGAGCCCAACAAACCCAACTTAGATGATCAGTAGTCAATTGATCCTCTTTGTGTCACCAGATTTAATCTGACAAGAGTAAAAAGAAAAAGTTATCGATGTAGGCCTATCATTAGAAGTGACTTGTAGGGTGATCTCCATCTGAAATAATCTATATCTTGCCAACGAATGAGAACTCATCTTATGGATGGGACACTATGGATGCCTTCCTAAATCTCTCTTACTCGAACGAATATGAGTTCTCCTTACAATTGGCTTTGAGATGTAGATCGATAGCCTCAATGGTGTCATTGTCATTGGGATGGTGATGATTCATGTCAAAATGTATGTAATTACTAGCTAGATTGAATCTCCTAGGCTCAAGCTATCACCACAACTTTTACCAAAAGTATCGCTTCTTGAAGTATTCTTTGACAAAAACCTTTGGAAACCTGCGCTGAAAGTGTCATCAGAAGCCAACTATGAATGAGTGATACCTGACTATGGTATTAATAGGTGTAGGGTTTAGTAGATGCCACGGTATTCACAAGATAGTAAGAGAGAGACATTTGGATTTTTATACAGGTCCAGACCCTCTAAGAATAGGTAATAGTACTACTACTATTTATATATGTATTAGACAAGAACCATATGAAATATAAGACTGGAGCAATCTACTCTTGGGTGGCCATTGTATTTCTACTCTTGTTTATATCTTGGCTCAATGCCATCCTCTCTTGGATGACCATTGTATTTATACCGACAAATATCCCCTTCTCTATCTAGGACTTGGAGAACTATTTAGCTAATATGACAGAGTAGGTTGATTTATACTTAGATGGAACTTCACAGTCTTGTCATGTATGGCTTCCTTCCTTAGCTGTATGTATTTCCATCTATAGTGATATTTGTCCATATGTATTTAGGTGTGCGGTATTCCCTGAGATACTTAATTCAACTATATGAGGTATGTACACTAACAGTATTTGAGTTAGAATCCTCTTATCATGTTTATCTTTTTAGGTGTTTATCTCCGGTCGTGTTTTATTTGTTTAGGACTCTATTTCCATGGTTGTTACCATATAACTAGGTTAGGCTATAAATATATAGTTGTGGGTGTAATACGTTCTCAACCAAGAAATAAACAAAGAAGTTCAGGCACGCTCATTGCCTTGTGATCGCCGAGAAGAGGCCGACAAGGATTCATTAGGGATAAATACCATAGGAAAGATGACCATGTTCGAGTCAGAGTGTGTTTATCTTCTTAGGTGTTTATCTCCAGTTGGCAAGGTTTGTAACAAGCTACAATTTGGCATTAGGCACCCCAAGACGTGTTCGAGTCAAAGTCCTCTTCACGTGTTTATCTTCTTAGGTGTTTATGCCCGGTCATGTTTTAATTGTTTAGGTCTCTATCTTCAAGATTGTTACAATATAACTAGGTCATGATTGTTAGGCCATAAATATGCTGTACTGGGTGTAATACATTCTCAAGAAAGAAATAAACAAAACTGTCTAGGCATTTGTAGAGCCTCATTGCCACCAGGAAGAGAGCAATGGCGTCTAAGGGTGATCATGATCACCTACGATATCCCCTCCGCAACTGCCATCATGAACACCGCTTCACACAACAACATTGTAGTTCCATCATTGGCCTACTCATAACTCGGCACAAAACAGTCCAGGAATGGACTGCTCCTCCTTTATCTTTGCAAGTAGATACAACTAGTTGAGAAATAAATTTGTCTATTATAATTATTTTCCTGTTATTTCAAGTATTAGGCAATTTATTGTGTAAAAATGATTTTAAATTTTGCCACCATATTAAAGCATGAGAAGTTAAGACACTAGCATCATTCTTAATCTTATGTTTTTTACACTTGACATTGAAAGAAAACATTAAAAATAACAACTTCCCAATTAACGTACTCTCTAGAACCACATCATCTTAACTAGGAGATAAGAGAATATTACCTTCACTTGTTGAAGTTGTAGCAGAAACTTTAGTACAACTATTCGTGCCAAGGTACCTCGCGCCCCCGACGTGAACACGCCGATCGCCTAGGAGGTCTGCTTAACTTTAGTGCAGTACAAACGACTTTTCTACGTGGCTTGAGATATGCGCGCCAGGGGCCATGGGGTTCGATCAGCTTCGGCGTGCCGGTACGGGTGCGGGCGTGGCAGTCAATTTGACCCTGCAATTGACATAGAAGTGAGACGAGCAGGTCCGTTGGACGGTGGGCCGATACAAGCGCTCGCTATCGGCTGGCTGCCGATAGAATCGGGAAGCTCTTCAATCGGCTGAGGAGCCGATGTGGACAGATGTCGACAGGGAATCAGCCGCAGTGCCGATGGAGAAAACAGGGTGTACTCATTAGATAGCAAAGCGCGCAGGATCCCTCTGGATAGCCGAACAGTAGTTCATCGGCTAGAAAAACCGATGAAGGCACATGCGGACTAGGCAAGGAATAGTATTAAAAAGGCATGGGCTACAAAGCCGATACCGCTCCGGATATGACAGCACGACACCCGTCGCCCACCATGACAGATGCCATCGGCTACCTATAGGCCTAACGCCTGACACGGTTCTACATCTAAACCCATCGGCCACACGACAATAGGGACCTATGTTTAGGATAACTCATCGGCTACTCACTCTGATGAAACGCTGTAGAGAGACCTATAGACCTAAAACTCAATCCTCTGTCAGCAAACCCATCGGTCGGACCTAACCGATGCAGCACGAGACTAACTACGGTGGAGGGAGTTTGATAAGCCGATAGATCTTGTACGGACATGATGCTGTACACCTGATCTGACTAAGAGTTCGAACCTAAACGATGCAGCCTTGGATAGTGGCAGGGCTTACCACTTCGCCGGAGATCAAACTTAAACGATGCAGCCCTGCGTCGAGAACCAGAACCCACCGATAAATACCTAGATGAACTAGGGTGGCAATGCGCCGAAGTAGTATTGTGTTGATCGATAGATGTTTTACATGTCTCCAAGGGTTTGATATTTATACCCTAGGTTTATAGAGTCCGACGTGTTTACAACCACCATCGGACATTATCTCTTAACAAAAATAACAGAAAATATCTCTAAAGCAGTTAACTAAACATACTAAGACTTTCTAACCATATAGGATACAATTTAACTAAAGATAATACCCTGCCGTGAATCCCACGGCTCCTCCACAAACTCCGTCTTATTTGGATAATCTTCTATTCTTAGACCGAATCTTTCCTTGTTCCACCTGATCGGCTTCCTTCCTGTAGCAATCGGACCTCCTTTCACTTAAGCCAATCCTTTTCCAACCTATCCTTTGGCTTGTCGTAAAAATCCTTCTTAGACCCAACCCTATCCAGATAATTCTCTGTCCTCAAACTGATCCAATCTTCCGCTAATTTGATCGGCTTCCCTACAGTACCGATCAGCTTTATCCTATGAGCTGATTAGTATTTCCATCGGTCGATCCTGTTTACAGGCTGAATCAAATTCTGCGTTAACAACACTAGACCTTGATTAGGTTCTCGAACAATTGATCAATCCACCATCTTCTTGATCAAATTATGCAAAGTGTTCACTAACACTCCCAACTGACTGATGAGTGCTTGGTGAATTGTTTCATTAACCATCTCCTGCAATGGCTTTGGAGGACTCACAGGCGGTGATTGGCTCGATTCTCCCACCAAAACAGGCTTTGTCATCAGGGACTTCTAAATTGACCCTTGTCTAGTTATACTAAAAGACTCTAGACAAAGCTTTTAAAAATTAGCCACGTTCTACTCTATATGTTGCTTTTACTCCTTAGTCAAATCCTCCATTGCCACTGAAATTAGTTTTTCTGAGTTGATATCTTTTCTCGCCACTATGTCAAAGTTGTCTGGTCCCACCGGGCATGCCAAAGAGCACGATGGTCGCTGAATCTCATGGATGTCAATTGGATTGGGTGAAGTTGTCAACGAGCCAACGGAGGTCCGATCAGAGGAAAATGGCACCATGGTCATGCGAAGGCCAGAGATTTCTCCTTAGCTCCAGTCCAGGTCCTTAGTTTTCAAGGTTCAAGGGCGTTCTAGTTAATTTGACCCTATAATTGATAAGGAGATAGAGGATGAGAAACGCTAGCC
The DNA here is from genome assembly GCA_030770085.1 of Oryza coarctata. Lineage (NCBI taxonomy): Eukaryota > Viridiplantae > Streptophyta > Magnoliopsida > Poales > Poaceae > Oryza > Oryza coarctata. The sequence goes on along the minus strand of CM061476.1, from coordinate 7,487,884 downwards.
CAACAGCTAATAGGCTAATATAGCTTACCCTATCGACTGGGTGCCAATAGGAAGGTAGCGCTCGAGTATCAACTGAAAAGTTAATGAAGACGTAGGCGATAGATGCGTGGAACAAAATAAAGGACCTATCAACCAAAGAGCCGATGATGCTCTGGATATGGTAGGAGACTAAAGCATAGAGCAAACCTGATCCCCCACGAAGTCACAAGGAGCAGCGACCAATGTAACGTCATTGTTAGAGCCAACCTCAATAGATCAGACCGAATCGAGACAGTATCAGACTAGGGCTAATAGCATAGAGATAACGAAGACTAAATCGAATGTAACAACGAAAAAGGAAGGGGCGAGGTCATTGGCTACTTATCGACTGAATGTTTGGCTCGTGCCTATATCTAACCTCACTGACTATCTAAACCGATGGGGAATGAAACTCTCTAAATCTTGATGCCAGCTCCATCAGATACGAATCTAATAGATCAGACCTAACCGAGACAGTATCAGGTTGAATCCGACGTAACTGGATCAATCACTAGCAAATTAATCATTGGACAATATATAAAATAGATATGAGGTGCACGGTATGATAACTCATCGGCTACTCACTATAATGAAACACCTCACAAGAACCTGTTGGGCCAACGACTCGATCCACCACCACAGATCTCATAGGTCAGGCCTAACCGATGTAGCATGATTCTAGGAACGGCGAAGGGAGTTTGATTTATCAACGAGCCTCGCACGAATGTGATGCAGTACACCTAATTAGAGTAAGAGGTCACACCATACCAATGCGGCCTTAGTTAGCGCACAACGAACCATGATAATGGCGAGACTTACCCTCTCACAGGAGATCAAACTTACTTAATGTAGCCCCACATTGAGAGCCAGAACACACCAGAGAAAAACCTAGATGAGCGAGGGTAGCGATGCACCGAAATTGTGTTGTGTATGATCTTATTAATATCTCGATAGGTTCCAAGGGGTCCATATTTATACCTTGGATTTACAAGAGTCTAATGAGGTTACACACAACCCCATGGCAATATTTCCTAAACATATAAGGAAGCTAATCTATAAGAAGTTATAAAACTAACCAAACTTTCTTAGCTTACATAGTATATTCTATAAAGATAAAGCACTCTGTTGTGATTCTCACGACTCCAACTTAGACTTGGTCCCATCTGGATAACCTTTTGTCTTCAACCGAACTGAATATGTCCTCAACCCATCCAATCGGCTCTCTCATTGTGTCAATCAGCTTCCCTCTACGAGCCGATCAGTCTTCCCTTTATCGATCGATCATGTTTGCAGGTTAACCAAATTTTGGTATTAACACCCTCCTCTATGAAAGATATCTTTGGGCCCCTCAATGTAATGGATTATGGAAGTGAATGGCTATGCTAAGGTGATTGAGGAGTCAATCACAAGTTTATAATATATCACAGGATCAAGAGAGTGATTGAGCTATTAAGAGAATGATACAAGTCTCACCTTCAGCTCGATCGATATCATAAGGCAAAGGGATTCGTAGATGAGAACATTATAGATTCAGCCGATCTGATATTTACGTATACTTTGGGGTTAATATGTCTTGCTAGAGACCACTATTAATAGGGTGACCAAAAAGTAATTTTCGGGTCATGACCAAATATACGTGAACCCATAGAGTCACACAATTAACGGGTTGAAATATTTATTCAAATGTGATTCAAATAAGGACTTAATTTAGATAGAGATCCGAGTAGACTCCTATTCGGCCACGATCCTCTAGACCCAAGTAAGGAAATCTATATATAGGGAGTTAGGGAAGTCAAGGCAGGATACCTCTATTCACCTCAAGTAAAACTCTAGCCACCACCTCTCGAGCCAAACCCTAGCCAATTGCGAGTGCTAGTACACCCGCAATCGGTGTTCCAACCCTAGATGTTTGGATACCAGTGGAGTCACTACTCATTGTAGCATTGATTGACATTAGGATCACGATGATTGACTGCTTTGTCTACTACCTCAACACACATGTGGTTGGATCGGCTTCTTCAACCCTACTTCCATTGCATTGCGTGTCTCGTGGTAACGATCCATTATCCCTCCTTCGCATGATGTCCTAGTGTGCATAACAAAATTTTTTTATGTTATCCTATCATAGCCTACGCATACTCCTATAGATTCTTGGTGCTAGCAAGTGCCCTTTAGAGTGTTCCCCAAGATCCTCCACCAGTTGTCCATCTCCAAAGCCAAGTCCTCGTACAGTGAAAATTCACTATTCCATGTGCATCAGAAGTCATGATAGTTAATAGTGATTGGTGACTGGCTTCCAAAGGAGAATACCAGTTGTTAATGCAAAAATTTGGAAAGCCCAGGAAAAGGATGGAAAAGATCGGCTGAAGTAAAACAAGAGTTCGGTTGCTATAGGGAGAAAGCCGATCGGATGAAACAAGGAGAGATTCGGTCCAAGAATAGAAAATTATCCAGATGAGACCAAGTTTGAGGAGGAGTCGTGGCACTCATGGCAAGATATTTTATCTATGTAAATTTTATCTTATATAGGAAGGTTTAGTTAGTTTAGTGAACTTCCCTAGAGATATTTTCCTTTTATATTTTTAGCAGATAATGTTCGATAGTTGTTGTAACTGCATCGGACTCTGTAATACCAGGGTATAAATAGAAACCCCTGGATACCTATAATGAATCAACACATCATTCAATCAATACAACTTTGGCGCATCGCCACCCTAGTTCATCTAGGTTTTTACTAGTGGGTTCTAGCTCTCGACATGGGGTTGGATTAGCTAGGTTTTTACCATCCTGATCGGGATCTCGCTTTTAACACACCCGGAGCCATCATATCCTTTATCAACATTTGTCTACGTCCTATCGGCTCCCTAGCCGATGGAAGAGCGTCCTGATCCCTATCGACGACCAGCCGATAGCAGGAGCCATCCGGACGCGGATGATGACCACCTCGATCCTACCGATGGCCAGCCATTAGTGAGAGCTCCTATCAGCCCATCGTCCGACTAACCCATTCGCCTCACCTCCTTGTCAATTGCAGGGTCAAATTGATTAGCATGCCCGTACCCGCACCATCGCTTCGGAGCCGAGCGAACCTCATGAACCCCGGCGCGCATACCTCAAGCCATGAAGAGAAACCGATCGGCCTACACTGGAGCTAAGCAGACCTCCTAGGCGTCGGCATGTTCGCACTGGGCGCGTGAGATCTAGCGTGAACACCAGTCAACAAAAATCACGCAACAAAGTAAGTCCTACACTCTCCATAATGGTGAACTACATCAAAAGGTGCAATCAGAGTACTTATGCACTGCATTCTCCCAAGCGAAGTGCGTAGGCTTCTGCAAGAAATCTTCTCGGGCATGTGTGGTAACCACGTGGCCTCAAGGACACAAGTTGGCATGACTTATCAGCGAGGTTTCTTCTGGCCAACAATCGTCATGGATGTTGAAGAGATCATCAGTAGGTGTGAAGGGTGTTAATTTTTTGCTAGACAAATCTACGTCGCTGCCCAAAAGCTCTAGACAATACTGATATCTTGGTCGTTCATGGTTTATAGTCTCGACAAGTTAGGCCTATTCAAAGAGGCACCTTTTGTTTCACTCATTTATTCATGGAGGTTGACAAGTTCACTAAGTTGATAGAGACAAGGCCAATGGTGAAGATCAGGGCTACCCAACCATGAGACTTTATCCAAGAAATCATCTACTGGATAGGGGTACCCTCATAGCAATGGCCAAGTGGAACAACCTAATGGGATGGTTCTGCATGGCATCAAGACAAGAGTATTTGATTGACTAAACCACTATGCCTAGAAATATCTGAGTTGCCTACAATATTATGGTCCCTAAGGACAGCACACTCTCTAGCCTCCTCTAGAAAATTGACTTCAGCGGCTCTTCACTCCTCTTGATCCTCATCAGAGTATTTATTCACTTTGGTGGATACCTAATGTAGTTCTATTGGAAGCATTTTCTTGGATCCATAAACAAAGAAGAAAGAAGCTCTTGAGTCAGCATAGTTGGCATAGTGTGAACAACCCAAAGTATTGAAGGTAATTCTTGGGCCTAGCGACAATTGCATACCTAGGTTTTGATTCCTTGCAATATAATGTTGTTCACACACTCGACTTGATAGTTACTCTGAGGATGTGCAATTGAAGCAAAGCAGACATGGACTACCAAGTCCTCACAATACTGTTGAAAATCATCACTTCTAGATTGCGATCCATTGTCAGTCAAGATGCAATGAGGCAAGCCAAACCTATCCCTCAATCCATTTAGTGAACTTGTCAATAGCCATGAATTATCGCCTCTTTTGATTTGATCTACTTCACTGACTATCCCTCAATCCATTTAGTGAACTTGTCAATAGCCATGAACTAGAACTCGAATCAACCTTGTGCCAGAGGAAATGTTTCAATGATATCTAGCCCCTAGCATGAGAGACCATGAGAGGGGTATTGTCTATTGGGCCTATGCTGGAATCTTCGTGTGCTTGCTATGAAATTGACAAGCTTCACATTTCTTTACCATATTAGAGGCATCTTCAATTTGGCCAATAAAATACTTGTCCGAAGGCTTTACCGACTAGTGTATGTCTTGCGACATAAGTCTTGATCCAAATACCTTCATGGATACCTTGAAGCAATCATGCACCATCAATCATTCTGATGTACTTCATCAGAACCCCATTATACCCACACTTGTACAACTCGCCCTTGATCGCAAAGTACTCTTGCTTGGTGGGACAACTTCTTTGCTTGGGCATCACCATCGAACATGATATTGTATCTCAAATATCAGTGTAGTGAGATGCAACAATCACGATCTTCACCCGTGGTGGCCACCATGTTGTCAGTTAAGGAGCCCCTAGCCTATGGTGATGGAATACCATCTATTGTAGCCCCTAAGCCATCATTACATTTTTTTTCTTGACGACTGTCATCTTCAGCAACTAATGGCTTGTGAAGAATTTCAAGAAAAACTCTTGGTGGCATAGGATGTCTTTTAGAAGCAATCCTTGCCAGCTCATCAGACTCAAAGTTATCTTTGCGATAAGCATGTTGACTTCAAGGCCATCAAACTGTCTTTCAAGCTTACTAACTACTTCCAAGTACTTTGCAAATTCTGGGTCAGAGCATTGATAATCCTTGTGCACCTATTTGGAGTTAAGCTATGAGTCCCTTTTGACAACTAGTCATCAGATGCCAAGTGTGGCAGCAACTCTTAAACCTACCAGGAGCCCTTCATACTCAGCAGTGTTCTTTGTTGCTCACAACCCAAATATTACGACATACTTAAGTCATTCTCCAGTTGGTGATTACAAGATAGCCCTAGCTCCTAACTTGAATGTAATTGTCCAAGTGTCACTTGTAGATGTGTCAATATTTTCCTCTACTAGAGCAGCCTAGTCATACATGAAGTTTGCCATCACTTGGGACTTGATAGTCGTTCTTGGAACAAAGTTAACATGAAACTAACAGAGTTCGACCACCCACTTAGCAATACAACCCGATACTTCTTTGCTGCACATCACCTCACCAAGCAAAAAAGAGGACTATGGTTTTCTACACCTAGAAATAATGGTGTAGCTTCCTTGATGTCATCAACATGGCATAGAGCAGCTTCTGAATCTAGGGATATCTTAATTTAGCTTCATGGAGAACCTGACTAATGTAGTAGACTAGTCATTGCAATTTCTTTTACCTCTTTAGTCCACTCAATGTCATCTGACTTCTTCAAAAGTTTGAAGAAGGGTGTCCTTTTTCTCCCATCCACGTGATGAATCTACTAAGGGCAGCCATGCATCCCATCAACTTTTGTAACTACTTGAGTCTTGTTGAAAACATCATCTCCTCAATTGTTTTTATCTTCTCTGGGTTGGCCTCGATGCCTCATCCTAACATGAGGAATCCAAGTAACTTTCAAGAAGGTGCTCCAAACTTACACTTCTCTGGGTTTAACTACATACGATGTCGACAAAGATTGTTGAATGTTTTCTAGAGATCCTCAATAAGGATTTGACGAGATATTTGGCTCACTTTGTTTCTAGTTAGTTCTTTCATACTAGGCAACTTAGGAGTCTAGTCAACCATGTCCTAACTTTTCTTGTCGCAATAGATGGCAACCTTCAGGTTTCCAGAAATAGTCATCACTACCTTGGGTCATGGCATCTTCAAGAGCTGGTATGCATAGTGGGAGGCCGCCATAACTTGGCCTACGTTGTTCAGCCGATGGTCATGTTGTATTCTATATCAAAGTCTATGGCATCGCATGTGATCTTCTCTATCCAGAAGTTGTTTGGCTCCACAAAAGTAACTAGCAGTATTATCTTTCCCAATGATTTTGATGACAATTCTAGGGTGATCCTATGTAAGGGTTGTTCTAAGGACTTCAACTCACTTCTTGGGATTCCCATTGCATGAAGGGCACTGGTGAAGAGAAGGTTGATAGAACTTCCACCATAAATCATGACATGGGTAACCTTTGTAGGAGTAGGCATAGACTACAATAGCATAAAATAAATTTTTTCTACCGTGCATACTAGGACATCATGTGAAGAAGGGATTAGAACATTATCATGAGATGTGCAATACAGTAGAAGTAGGGTTGGAAAAGTCGATCCAACCACACGCGCATCAAGGTGGTAGATGAACCAGTTGATGAAGTCGATCTAACCACACATGCATCGAGGTGGTACATGAAGCAGTTGATCACAGCGATCCTAATGCCGATCGACGCCACAATGAGCAGCGCCTCCACTAGTATCCACACATTTGAGGCTAGAATGCTGATTGCAGGTGTACTAGCACTCATAAGCGGCTAGGGTTTGGATTGGGAGGTGGCGGTGTTAACGTCGGAATTTGATTCAGCCTGTAAACAGGATCAGCCGATAGAAAATACTGATCGGCTCATGGGATAAAGTCAATTGATACTATAGAGAAGCCGATCAAACTGGTGGAAGATTGGACCATTTTGTTTGAGGGCAGGAAACTATCTAGATGGAGTCGGGTCCAAAGAGGAGTGTTAATGCCAAGACTTAGAAAAGCCTAGGGAAAGGTTGGAAAAGGATCGGCTTAAGTGAAGGGGAGTTCGATTGCTACATGGAGGAAGTCGATCGGGTGGAACAAGGAAAGATTTGGTCTAAGATTAGAACATTATCCAAATAAGACCGAGTTTATGAAGGATCCATGAAACTCACGGCAGGGTATTATATTTAGGTAAATCGTATCTTATATGGTTACGAAGGTTTAGTTAGTTTAGCTAACTGCTTTAGAGAAATTTTCTGTTATCTTTGTTAAGAGATAACGTCCGATGGTTGTTGTAAATGTATCAAACTCTGTAAACCCAGGGTATAAATATAGACCCGCTAGAAATTAATACGGAATCAATCAATAGATCTATTCAATACTACTTCGGTGCATCATCATCCTAGTTCATCTAGGTTTTTACTAGTGGGTTCTGGCTCTTGACATGGAGCTGCATCAGTTAACTTTGATCTCTGGCGAAGGGGTAAGTCTTGCCCCTACCCCAATATGTCTTGCTCTATCTATGGCTGCATCGTTTAGGTTCGACCTCTTAAGCTGATCCGATGTATCGTATCACGTCTGTGCAAGATCTATCAGTCTATCAAGCTCTCTCTGTTGTCATTGGTCTTGTGCTGCATTGGTTAGGTTCGACCTACAAGGCTACCGATAGTAGATTGAGCTTTAGGCCTATAGGACTCTATACGGTGTTTCATCGGAGTGTTAGCCGATGAGTTATCTATGTTCCCGGCACCACATCCACCGTATCAGCTCTTAGGCGTGTTAAGGTTGGGTGTAGGCTACGTAGGACGTTCGGCCATTAGGTGGCCGATGGCATCTCCTCTTTCCTCTTTCGTCGTCACGTTTGGTCCAAGCCTCCGTCGTCTCAGTATCGTTGGTCCCCGACCTCATACTGCCTCGGTTTAGAACGATCTATTGAGGCTGGTTCTAACGGCGCCGTCACTACGGTCGCTTGCCCACATGGCCTCGTGGGGGATCAGCTCTCACTCCGCTCATCGGATGCTTAGCAGCATCATCGACTCTTTGGCTAATGTGTCTTCTAGTATGCTACATACGTTTATCTCTCACGCCTCCATTGGCTTCTCAGCTGATGCCTAAGTACTGCCTTCTCTATTCGGCACCCATCCGATAGGGAAAGCTGGACTGGCCTACTAGCCAACCGTCTCACTGATCTCATCTTTTCTCCTTGTCAATTGCAGGGTCAAATAGACTGGCACGCCCTCGACACCTCGGAGTTTAAGGACCTGCACTAAAGCTAAGCAGACCTTCCAGGCCTTTGCGTGACCAAGCCGTCACCTCTCCCCAGCTGTGAGATTTGGCAGCGAGCAGGCAACTAGGGTTTTTGCTCAAAGGGAGTGACCGAAGAATCACATCAGTAACCAACTCTTAGCTAAGAGGAAAACCAAGCTTTCTAGACTCTCAATGTGGCCAATCATCTTAATCACATGAGGGCTGATGAGATTTCCTTTTGTAAGCCTCCACGCAAGCAAGGACTTTGAAGTGTTGAACCTTTGAGCCCTTGCTTGTTTCTCAAACTTACTACGTAACCCAACAATTATATTATAGGCATTCATGTTCTCATATTGCTTCTAAAGTTTGAGGACATTGTGGCAAGCATAAGATAGCTCACATCAAGAGAATCATTTATGTGTCTCCCATGAGCTCCCTGTGCAGCCACAATAGCATTATCAGGCAAGTTATCGGGTAAAGAAGTCTCAAGGACATACTTCTTGCGCTCTTGCTTGAGAATAATTCTCAATTTACAATACTAATCCATAAAAGTTATTCCATTTAGCTTTTCTTTCTCAAGAATAGATTGCAAATTAAAAGAATCGGTTGCGGCGTTAGTTGACATGATCTATAACATAAGAATATGCAAAGTTTAGCACTATGTTTATGTACATCTTTCATTAAACTATTTAACAAATGACTCCCACTATATGTTTTGCAAAAAAACTCCCTCTAAATGATATAGTGGGTCAAGATCCTCATCTCACTAATTCCTAGTGAGCTTTAGCATCAGTGCTAGAAAACTAATCACATGGGTAAGCAACACTTTGCTAATCATATCCCAATGTGATTCTTGTTTGTTGGGTGCCATCAATATGCCCCACGACCAACCTATACCCCAAGGTCCAATGTTTTAATAACCTTGTTAAGTAAACCAAATGTTTTCCCATATAGATGTCCGACATCTACCCCAAGTACCGATGATAACAAATTGTATCCTACTTTGGTAGGCCTACTGTATGGTGATCATTCTCCTTAGGTGCAACATATGGAAGGGAACAAACACCTAATTTTTACTATAAGGGACTCTATCCTACGATAGTAACAATTCATAAATATCATTACATAAAAGTAAGATAGAAAATATCACAGATAAACATATTTAACTATGAAATACTATAGCCCAAAAGAATAGTGATCTCCATCTCCATGTAGATGCTCCATCCTCCACATCTTTCCTTTGGGTCACCATGCTTAAAAACTTGTAACTTCTAGTCTAGGCTACTAGCTGTAATAGCTAGAAATTAAAGATTACAAAGATAGATTCAAGCACTATGGCTAACTCGTAGGTCATTAAATACAATAGAGACAGCTAATAGTAGCTAAAATAATCATGACGCGCAGGCCATGAACGAATGTTACATGCATCACATTCATCTCGTAAATTCCAAATAAGCTATAGGGTTATACTATTCACATCATTCTCTGCAAAAACAAGTTAGGTGTAGAATCATATTCTAGCTAACAATGTAAACCTAAGACACTATATAAGGAGGGTACGCACCATGAAATCGCTATGGAAAAACTATACGGCACAACAACCTTATATCGATCCGATGCACTCTCAAGGATACTAGTTTTTTCACTGGCTCAAGGCAATCAGATCCATAATCTACTACTATTCAGCATAACAACCTTATGCCAACCAAAGCAATCTCAAGAATACAAGTAGTTTCATTAACATAATTCATAACCTACTAGTATTGAGCATAACAATCTTATACCGGTCCGAGACACTCTTAAGGATGTTACTAGTTCCAATGACCCGAGGTCATAGATCCATAAAGTACTCGGCATAACAATTTTATGATGGTCCGAGACACTCTTAAGGACGTTACTAGTGCTTTGATCCATGTCTCATCTAATCCCTATTCACCGATTGATCTCATCAACCTGTGCTGCCATCGATCCATCACATGAACCGACTGATCTAGACTGTAATAGTTCTAATCTACTACTACTATCACATATCAATATATGCGATGATCTAGATCGTAAACTATGCAAGATGACTCTGATACCACCATTAGGGAAGGCGTAGACTGCGATAGTACAAAATAAAAATTTTCTACTGCATACACCAGGACATCATGCGAAGAAGAGATCATGGACTATTATCATGAGAAGAGTTGAAGAAGCCAATCCAGCTACGTGCGCGTCAAGGTGGTAGATAAAGCAATTGATTGTTGCGATCCTAATACCGATCAACGTAGCAATGAGCAGCGTCTTCACTGTTATCTACACGTCTAGGGCTGAACACCGATTGTTGGTGTACTAGCAATCGCAAGTGGCTATAGTTTGATTCAGGAGGTGGTGGTTAGGGTTTTTCTCGAGGTGAATAGAGGTATATGTCCTCGACCTCTCTAGCTCTCTATATATAGGTTTTTCCACGGCCTAGTGAACTATGGTTCAATATGAATCTACTCGGATCTCTATTCAAATGTGATTCGAATAATCATTCTAAGCCATTAAGCGTGCGGCCCGTAAGTTCAATTATTTTATTTATGAAAATATGTCTAACAAATTAAGTGTAAACTAAAAGTAAGGTGATTTTGTTTTTTAAATTGAATGTTTAGGGAATCTAAAAATATTTCTTTGACTATTGCTGAAAAATGTGTTTATTAATGAATAGATTGGCGGGACATGTGACCACACTAAATACATTGGCTTGTAGGGTCCAATTTTATTTCTTAGTGTCAGAGACGAACGTTTCATGTAGGGTGTGTGTGGCTCAACATAGTGAGGGCTAAATATAATTGCGCATTCATTATTATTTTTTGGAATGTGATTTCTTATGTGATTTAATTTTTTTTATAAATCTTATAATTTAATAATAGTAATTATTTAGTGGAAACTGACCACTCAATATTATTTTGTTTAGCTAGCCTCCATTAGGCAATTTAGATGATATGTACAAGCGTAAGGGTGTTGTCCATATAAAATACTGTTTCATAGTTGAATTTATACGTTTTGTTTGGATAATCTAGATTTAATTCAGGGATGCACGTTTGTAGAATGCTATATATTGATTGTATTTCGTCGCTATTTGAGTGGCATGAAAAGTACATGGGTCTGTCCCCAAATGACATTTTTTTATATTGCAAAATATAGCTATTATGGCTCTTAAATTGTTGATTTAATTATAGCTAGAATAACAGCTTACATTATTCTAATAATTAGATGTATAACTTAAAATTTTTGATGGTTTTAATATCTAAACTATTGATGGCTTCTTTTTTAATTGGATAGAAAAAATAGGGAGGGGATAAGAACCGAGCTTGAGGATGTGCAACTGTGCCCGGTAAACCTTCTTAACTATATGCTAAACAGTTCATTGCCTGAAAAAAACAAACGACCGATACTTGCTTAAGCACACGTCTTGTAAAATAGGTCATGGATACCGTACTGAGTAATCAACAACTTCAACTGATATTTTTCCCGGGACGTTCTGGAGCGCGGCGTCACCATTTTATGTGTACCACTGCTATCCTTAGCACATCTAATCTAATATAATAGTTTAAAATAATTAATAGGTCTACCGATTTATATAAAAAAATAAGGATACGCCGGCTTTTTTAATTAGTGACAATATTTTCTTGTTTTAAATCATTATTTTTCTAAATAATAGAGCAGAAGAAAAAGGGGAGGTGAGGATGGAGGATGGGCCGGGAGTTTAACGGTGCCGTTATGGTGGTCGCTAGTCCTCATGACTTCATGGAGATCAAGCCCCGCTCTGTGGTTTCATCACCTTCATTCTACATAGCGTTATCGGCTCTTAAGCCCATAGGGTGAGCCGATAGGATAAGCCATATCGCCTACGTCTTTATCGGCTAAAAAGTCGATAGGGTGAGCCGATAGGATAAGCTATATCGACCCATCAGCTGATTGGCTCGTAAATCTCATCCTCTGTCTCCTTGTCAATTACAGGATGAAAAATTAACTAGCACATCCTTGAATCTCAAAAACTAAAAACCTATACTGAACCTAAGCATATCTCCCAACCTTCATGTGACCAAGACGCCGTCTTTTCCGATTGGACCTCCGCCGGTCCATTCACAGGCTTGTTCAGCCCGATCAGCCTCTACGAGATTCGATAACCAACAATAATATAATAATTGAATATTGTGGGCACCTTAACTCCTGGTCCTGTCCAGTGAGATGCACACGGGGCGATCCAGTCACCCAAACCGTAACCTCACCTGCCACAAAACGGTACGCCATCTACTCTAGCTACTCATGATTCAAAGATGACCATTGCACTCTGGCCATGTCAAGATTTTTATATTTTTACATTATTTGATTTTATAATAGCTATATATTTATGAAGGTATAAACGGAATTAGTTAGTATTAAGTTATAAATTTGCTTTACTCGGATAACAATCTTTTATAAGTTGTTTAGGAGTGTCGAAGGCGTGTCCGTGTCTATAATAAGAAAAAGAATAGACCGATTAAGTAGCAGTGTTACCTCTCAAAATAAATATAGCAAAGTACGCAACTGGTGCCCGGAGGATACAGTCAGGGTTGACATGCATACGTTTATTAAGCAGGAATCCCTAGCAGATACCCATAATCTGAATGATGTTATTTATTAATTTAAAGCCGATATGAAAATAGTTTTCTCTAAAAGTATTTGGATCATATATTAAATACATAATTATTTAGCATTCAATACATGTACTAACTTCATGACGAACTACTCATTTGAACCAGTACCCAATGCCGGATCTGCCATGGGAGCAGGGGTCTGGAAACCCCACAATCGGCTCTAGGCCCATGAAGCCCACCTTCCTCTATAAATATTTTTGTCATAGGTACACAAAAAGACTGCAGCTTCCTCTAGAGGTCGAAGAAGTGGATTTTTAGCCCCCACTATTATTATTCTCTGGATCCACCCCTGCCCCTGCCAGTACCGGTTTCATACATGTTCAAACCATGCCTATTTTGATCTCACAAACATGTCATGTTTGGTTGGGAGACATGTTTGTGTCATGTGGGGGCGTACGTACAACAGACGACAGCGAGTCCACGACGTACGTAGAGCCGTTGAAGGAGCAACACGCGTGAGGGACACGCACGAAGACGCACATAGCAAGGCAACCACCACCAGTGGCTAAGTTTAGAAAGATTAGTTTAGTTTTCTATTTTTAGTCCATAATTCTATGAGTAATTGGCTAAGTTTAGAAGGTTAGTTTAGTTTTCTATTTTTAGTCCATAATTCTAGAAACAATCGGCTTTGATTAGATTGAGGACCTTGGCTATATATCCATATAATTGAACACTAGAAAGGGTAAGCAATAATTATTTTCTAAATCTCCTCCTTCTCTTTCTCCAATCCCAACAGGAGTGCTAAGGGGTAAAACCTCGTCTCAACCACAGATCGTGACTACAAACTCCGTAGCCGTGGTCTAGCTACCCTAGGTCTCGGTGATCTTGACAACCTGGTATCACGATCCTAGCGATCCTCGTCCTTTCGTTGACATCTCCATCCACATCCCCATCGCCAGCCGCCGCGCCGCCCTTTCCCGCGATCCCCTCCACCGCGTCATCCTACGCCGCCGCCATGGGTGACCAAACCGATCTCAAGACCACCATGGAGACGCTGGCCGCCACCGTCAACACACTGCAAGCCACTGCGAAGGCCAACGCCAAAGCAATCCAAGCCTTGTCCCTCGGCTGTTCCTCTTTCTCGAGCGGCAAGCAAGCCTCCAGCGAGCACCACAACGATCGGCCACCGAGGTTCCAGAAGATGGATTTCTCACGGCTCAACGGCAAGTATGACCTGCTCATCTTTATAAACCGCTGCGAGTCGTATTTTCATCAGCAGAGGATCATGGAGAAGAAGGTGTGGATGGCGTCCTACAATTTGGAGGAGGGCGCCCAAATGTAGTATATACAGGTCCAGCAAGACGAGGGTACTCCTTCCTGGCGCTGCTTCACCAATCTGCTCAACCTACGCTACAGATCTCCGCTGTGATCTGCGCCACTGTTCGAGTTGGCTGATTGCCGCTACATGAGCACGGTCGCCGAGTACCAGGACCGATTCCAAGTGCTCCTGGCACGCGTCGATCCTCTGAAAGAATCATAGAAGGTGCAGCTCTTCACGGGGGTCTCCTGCCGCCGCTCAGCATCGAGGTGCGCATCTAGAACCCCTAGTCGCTAGTGGCCGCCATGAGCCTGGCTCGACAGCTAGAATTGTGGGAGTAGTACACGTTGGCACCGACTAAGCCCGTGACCCATCGCCTGCTGCCTGCCCCAGCCCCACGCCTCACCCTGTTGGCTCCTCTGGTCAACAAAGCCGCACCGCCTACGGTCACGGTGGCGGGCCATCCGATGAAACGTTTGTCCCAGGCCAAACAGGAGGAGCGCTGTAGACTCGGACTCTGCTACAACTGCAATGAAAAGTATACATGTGGACACAACCGCGTCTGCAAGAGGCTCTTCTATATCGGCGGCGTAGAGATCGCCAACCTCGACGATGCCGTAGCGACCAAGGCACCGGACACCAAGACACCGATCTTCTCCTTACACGCAGTCGCTGGTGTGCCGATCTGTGACACAATACAGATCAGCGTGTCTCTGGGCGCCACCACTCTTGTCGCGCTCCTCGACATCGGGTCGACACACAATTTCATCACCGAGGCCTCCGCTCTCCGTACTAGGCTACCCATCCAACCACGACCACGCCTCACGGCAAACGTGGCCAACGGAGAAAGGGTCACCTTCCCCGCCATTCTCCGGCAAGCTCTGATCTCCATCGACGACAACGAGTTTCGCATAGACCTCTTTTGTCAGGCCACTTGTAGGGTATGACCTAGTCCTGGGGACGCAATGGATGGCCACCCTCGGACCGATCGTCTGGGATTTCACCGCGCGCACCATGTCGTTCAAACGACACAGTCGTGTAGTCTATTAGACGGGCATGGCGACGGTGTGTACGCGAGTCCTCTCCGCTACAGCTGCTAGTGACTCTCTCCTGACAAGCTGTTGGCTTCTTTTGGGGACGTCTTCACCGAGCCCAAGGGGCTGCCACCTAAGCGTGCCCGCAACCACAATATTTTCCTCAAACCGGGCATGCCATCGGTGGCAGTCCGGCCGTACAAGTATCCGATAGCTCACAAGGATGAACTCCAGCGGCAGTGCGCCACCATGACTGAGCAGGGCATCGTCCGCCATAGCAACTCAGCATTCTCTTCGCCAGTCATCCTCGTCAAGAAAGCAGACGACTCATGGCAGTTCTGCGTCGACTACCGTGCCCTAAATGCTCTCACCATCAAGGATGCATTCCCCATCCCCGTCGTCGACAAACTTCTGAATGAGCTCCACGGTGCGCAGTTCTTCACCAAGCTAGTTGTGGTCAGGGTACCATCAGGTGCGGATGCGGCTAGAAGATGTCCACAAGATGGCGTTCCGTACCCACAATGGCCTATATGAGTTCTTGTTAATGCCGTTCGGGCTGTGCAACGCCCCGGTGACATTCCAAGCCCTCATGAACGACATCCTCTGGCAGTTCCTTCGTCGCTTTGTCCTTGTCTTCTTTGACGATATTTTGCTCTATAGCACAACATGGGTGGATCACCTTTGCCACCTCCATGTTGTCCTAACCGAGCTCTGGCGGCACCAGCTCTTCATCAAGTGCGCCAAGTGCGCCTTCGGTGTTGCTTCTGTCACGTACCTCGGCCACGTCATTTCAGCGGCGAGCGTTGCCATGGACTCGGCCAAGGTGCAGGCCATCCATGACTAGCCGGTTCCTCGCTCGGCGTGGGCGGTGTGTGGTTTCCTTGGCTTGGCGGGTTACTACCGCAAATTCATCCATAACTACGGTACCATCGCCGCGCTGCTAACGGCTCTCCTATGGCTTTTCCTGGAACGAGGCGGCGGCCACGGCGTTCGACGCGCTCAAGGCTGTGGTCACCTCAGCCCCAATCCTCGCCATGCCAAACTTCGCCGAGATGTTCGTCGTCAAATGCAATGCCTCATCCCACGGGTTCGGCATGGTGCTCATCCAGGACAGCATCCAATTGCCTTCTTCAGCCGGTCAGTCGCGTCTCGGTATCGCGTTTTCACTGCTTATGAGCGGGAGCTCATCGGACTCATCCACACCATTCGGCACTAGCTTCCGTATCTATGGGGCCACCGATTCCTCGTCAAGACGGATCATTACAGCCTCAAATACTTGTTAGATCAGCGGCTAGCAACAATTCCCTAACACCATTGGGTGGGGAAGTTTTTGGGCTTTGATTTCTCTGTCGAATACATGGCCGAAAAGGCGAACGTGGTGGCGGATGCCCTCTCACAACGTGACATGGCGGACGACGGGGCCATCCTGGTCCTCTCAGCTCCCCACTTTGACTTTGTCACGCATCTCCGCCAAGCGCAGCTCTCCGACCTAGCTCTCGTCGTGCTCTAGGACAAAGTACGCACGGGATCCAGAGCAGCACCATGGGCGATCGTCGACGACATGGTGCAGTTCGGCAGGTGCCTCTACATCCCTCCGGCGTCCTCCCATGTGCAGGAAATCATGGCAGTCGTACATGAGGACAGGCACGAAGGGGTCCAGCGCACGTTGCACCGACTGCGGTGTGATTTCCACTTCCCTAACATGAAATAGCTCGTGCAGGATTTCGTGTGCGCGTGTGCCACTTGTCAGCGTTACAAGTTAGAGCATTTACATCCGGCTGGGCTCCTACTCCCACTGCCCGTGCCGCAGGGTGTCTGGACAGACATCGCCCTTGATTTCATCGGAGCACTGCCACATGTTCAGGGCAAGTCAATCATATTGATGGTGATCGATAGGTTTAGCAAGTACTACCACTTCATCCCCTTGGCGCATCTGTACTCCACCGAGACAGTTGCTCAAGCGTTCTTCGCTGACATCATCCGTTTACACGGCGTACCATAGTTCATTGTATCTGATCGTGATCTGGTCTTCACCTCAAAGTTCTGGCGTGAGCTCATGCGCTTGGTAGGCACCAAGTTACGCATGACCACTGCTTTCCACCCCTAGTCGGATGGGCAATCGGAGGCTGCCAACCGCGTCATCATCATGTACCTACGCTACCTCACAGGAGACCGGTCATGACAATGGCTATGGTGGCTACCATGGGCGGAGTTCATCTTCAACACCGCCTACCAGACTTCGTTGCGGGACACGCCATTCCGTGTCGTCTACGGGCGCAATCCACCATCCATTCGATCGTATGAACCGGGGGACACGAGAGTGGCCGCCATTGCCAAGAGCATGGAAGAACGCGAAGAGTTCCTCGCCAACATCTGCTATAGGTTGGAGCAGGTGCAGGTAGTCCAGAAGCTTCACTACGACAAAGCTCATCGCCATGTCTCGTATTAGGTGGGCGACTTGGTGTTCCTCCGTCTCCGGCAGCATGTGGCATCGTCCCTGCCCCAGGCAGTCACCGACAAGCTCAAGCTATGATTCTACGGGCCCTAGCGTGTCATCGAGTTGATCAACAATGTCGCCGTCCATCTCGCTCTGCCTTCCCAGGCTTGACTTCACATGTGTTCCACATCAGCCTCCTCAAGAAGTTCCAAGGGCTGCCCCTGGATGCTCCGCCACCTCTGTCTCCTATTCATCATGGAGGCATTGCTCTGGAGCCAGATCACGCAGTGCGGACACGTTTGGCTCGTGGTGTGTGCTAGGTCCTGATCTAGTGGAAAGGAGAGTCCACGGCGTCGGCAACATGGGAAGATGTCGAGCCGTTCCGCGCCAAGTACCCTGTGTTCTAGCTCGAGGACGAGCTGCTCCTCGACGGGGGAAGAGATATCATGTGGGGGCGTACGTACAACAGACGACAGCGAGCCTATGACATGCACAGAGCCACTGAAAGAGCAGCACGCATGAGGAACGCGCACAGAGATGCGCACAGCAAGGCAACCACCAGTGGCTAAGTTTAGAAGGATTAGTTTAGTTTTCTATTTTTAGTCTATAATTCTAGGAGTAATTGGCTAAGTTTGGAAGGTTGATTTAATTTCTAGTACATAATTCTAGCAGCAATCGACTCTGATTAGGTTGAGACCCTTGGCTATATATCTATGTAATTGAATACTAGAAGGGGTAAATAAGAATTATTTTCTGAATCTCCTCCTTCTCTTTCTCCAACCCCAACAAAAATGGTGAGAGGTAAAACCTCGTCTCAACCACAAATCGTGACTACGAACTCCGTAGTCATGGTCCAACTAAGCTAGGTCTCAGTGATCTTAATAGGAGTTGGCCAGTTGGGACAGTTTAAGTTGATGACTCCAGCATCAATTGTGCTGTAAACAAGCAACATATAGAGTTCCCACGTTCAGTGCAACATGTCATTGTTGAATTTCTGTATTTGGCAGAGATCGTTAATCATGTTCAACTAATTTGAAAGAGTTCAGGCGATGGAGAACTTCTGCTTTTGGTGTGAGTAATGTTATTCTGTCTGTAGTCGACGCTCATTCCAGATGTTGACCTGGTGCTTAGCGAGGCATCGCAATGACGTAACCTTCGATGGAGGCTAGACCTAGTGTAGGGCGGAGGCGACTTGCTGGGTTTTCGCCGGTGCGGTGAACCTCCAGCCCCTCCTGCCTGCCATTCTGTGGGGGTCAGGAGTTTCCTTGGTTCTTCTTAGTGTCCTGGACTGTTGTTATTCTCCTTCTTTTAATGCATCGAGACGCTGCTCGCCGCCAAAAAATCCCACGACCGGGGAGGGACGGCGGCTCGGTCACGCGAAGGCCTAGGAGGTCTGCTTGTCTCCAGTGCAGGCCCTTAGGTCTCGAGGTTCGTGGGCGTGCCAGTCAATTTGACCCTGCAATTGACAAGGAGGTGAGACGAGTGGGTCCGATAAAGACACTCGCTATCGGCTGGCTGCCGATAGGTTTGGGATGCTATTTGATCGGCTAGGGAGCCGATGTGGACAGGTGTTGATGAGCGGTCGATCATAGAGCTGATGGAGGAACCAGGGTGTGCTCAGAGGATATCGAGGCACACGGGATCCCTCCGAACAGCCGAACAGTGATCCATCGGCTGGAAAAACCGATGAAAGCGGATGCAGCCTAGGCGATGATGCGCAACAAGGCACGGGCTGCAAAGCCGATGCCGCTCCGGATATGACAGCAAGAGACCCGTCGCCCGCCGTGGCAGCGCCATCAACACCAAACCTCGAAGATCGGACCTAACCGAGACAGTACGAGGCCGGGGCCAGCGGCGATGATACGGAGGACGCCGGATCGCCTATGCCGTAGCAAGGATAGGAATGAACCCATCCACTAGCTGAGCCGATGAGGGGACGCCTCTCTAAAGGCGGGTGCATATCGGCTGGAGGTCCGATACGTTTGGCGTTACGCGTCGTGGGATGCCTCTAAAGGCTGATGCGTATCGACCGAGGGGCCGATGCACTGGGCGTGAAGCACAGAGCATGGATAACTCATCGGCTAGCACTCCGATGATACGCCATGCAGGAGACTATAGGCTTGAAGCTCGATCTACCGTCGGTAGCCCCGTAGATCGGAGCTAACCGATGCAGCACGAGACCGACGATGGCAGAGGGAGCTTAACAGGCCGATAGGTCTAGCATGGATGTGATGCGATACATCCGATCGGCCTAAGAGGTCGGACCTAACCGATGCAGCCTTAGACAGAGCAGGACATATCGGGATAGTGGCAGGACTTACCCCTTCGCCGGAGATCGGACTTAACCGATGCAGCCCCGCGTCGAGAGCCAGAACCCGCCGGTAGAACCTAGATGAACTAGGATGACGATGCGCCGAGTTTGAATATGATCGAGAGATATTTTACATGTTTCCAGGGGGTCTATATTTATACCTTGGATTTACAAACAGAGTCTGACGCATCTACGACCACCGGACATTATTTCCTAGTAAGAACAAAGGAAAATATTTCTAAAGAAGTTAACTAACCAGCTAGACCTCCCTAATTGAGTAAGGTTATAATTTACAAAAATAAGCACCCTGCCATGGAGTCCACGGCTCCTCTGCAAACCCGGTTTCATCTGAATAATCTTCCAATTTGTAACCGAGTCTTTCTTTGCTGCAACCTGATCGGCTTCTCCACTGTAGCTATCGGACCTTCTTTAAGTCAAACCGATCCTTCTCCTTCCTTCCCTCGGGCTTCTCGGACCTAATCCCGATTGGACAATCCCCTGTCTTCAAGCCGATCCAATCTTCTACTAATCTGATCGGCTTTTCTACAGTTCTCCATCGGCTTTGTCTCAGTATCTCCATCGGCCGATGGCTACATCAAACCCTCCAACGGACCTCTCAGCTGATCGGCTTTAGCCCCATCGGATCTCCCAACCGATCGGCTTTAGCGCCATCGGATCCGCCAGATTTTGGCGTTAACACATGCCCCCAATTTCGGAGTTTGCCAACAGACTACGAAATTCGAGCCGTTAGAAACCTCCGTAAACCAGGATGACCCGTTAAAACCCCATTAATCGGCTCAGATCTCTGCCTAGGTCGTTTCGCCTCTATAAAATATATCCCCTCCTCAGCCTTCTTCCACACACTTCTTCTCCTCAAAAACCCCAAACCTCGACGAGCTCCACAGGCATCCGCAAATTTCTGCGAATCTCGACGGGCTCAGAAGACTGAAGGCGAGCTCTCGCAAATTTCTTCATCGGTCGCTACTCCTTCGTTTGCGCAATGGCTTCCACACACATAATCCCAGAGGTAACCATTATCTGCTCTTTCTTCCTATGTTTTGCACGATTCTTCCCCATCTCGATTTCTCATCAGTAGTCGGATTCTGGTTTCTATAGGAACTTAAGAGTCAGATCACTATTCCAATCTCTGACCGCCCCGGTCACTTCTTTCTTGGCCCTATGGGTAACGAGGATCCGACTGATTTCATCAACTCTGAAACAGAAAGGATCCCGTTGAAGAACTCATCCATGGCCATCACCGATTGGGCTCACAGCTTCAGATCCTGGCCTAGCAAACTCCCTGAACGGAGAAACTGGTACCTTAGTGTTTCTGCCTCCAAAAAGACTTTATGGGAGCATCTGGAAATAGACCATTGCATTAACCTTTTCTTAGCTGATATGGAAAGAAACGAACCTCTGCTTGCATCGGCTTCTTACTTCTGGTCAGACATCTTGAATGCCTTCATGTTCGGACATGGGCCAATGACTCCCACCTTGATGGATGTTACTATGTTGACCTACCTCAACACCACCCACTACATGAACCTTTTCAACCTCAGATTCAAACCTAAGCATCGACTAAACACCAAGAATGTCGGAGGTTGGACTAAGTACATTTCCTTGCATAACAAATCCTCTGGCCCAGTCGATGGACGTGAACATGTAGCGTTCTTGAATCTTTGGCTGGAACGATTCTTCTTTGGTGGTTCGACTCTCGGTCCAACAACGAACATGCAATGTTTGGTAGAGCTCCTAGCCAATCACCGCCAAATTCCCCTGGGGCATTATCTTCTCGGAGCAACTTATCATCTGCTCCATCAAGTTACGACCAAGCTGTCAACAGGTCATCCAGTCGTACATATCGGCGGACCCTGGTGGTGTATACAACTTTGGTTGAATGTCTACACCTCCAAAGTCATTGCTAGGCCCCCTTTCTCTTCCATGACATTGCCGACTGATTACCTAGAAGAAAACGAGGCCAGCCAATGCCGATGCATTTCACTGGGTGAAGCTTCATCGGCTCTTCCTAGAAGCAAAATGAGCCCCCTCGGACTCAGCCGATGGTTTAAGTGTTTCTACTATGGCTTTACCAAAGAGGTCACCATCTGGTTCGCGTACGAGGATGACTCGTCCTTTGAAATGCCTTCTAGGTTTCATCCGATGAATGCCTTAGCCGATGAAGAATCGAAGACCATCTTTTTATCCTCCATAACTCCTTGTCTTCTTCCGATCGGATTTTCAATGGGCCGATCCCAACATCCATCATACGAGTTCTACCATCCTTCGGTAGTGCTCGTCAGTTGGGCTTTGGCCAACTCCCCATCGGCTTGTTCTTCATCGGCAAGCTTCGAGCGTGCGGAGAAGTGAAAAGCGGCTTGGAGTATGACCGACTTAGGTTGATGACATCGAACTTGTCCTTAGGGACTATCTCCACCTTCGAGCCCTGCATATCCAATACCAAAATCTTCGCTCGATGGTGGTCAGAATGGGGAAGGCACTTGTATAGTCTATCGGCTGAACATTATTGCCTTCGCCTCAATCCCGACTACGTGGAATCCGATGAAGAGGTAATCCTTCTCTCACTATCATGTCTTCATCGTATTGAATTTCAACCGTATCTTGATTCCCGTGATTCCACAGGCTGACGACAAAGACGCACCTTCGACCAGTTCAAGTGGTCGGCCGATTATCTATCAACCTCCATCGGCTAGATCCCTCCTTGGGCAAAGCGGTCCACCTCCATTGGCTCTCCTCCGAGTGTCGCAGGTGTCAGGGTCAAAGCGTAAGAAACCGTCTGCTCGATCGGTTCCTAAGAGAAGGAAACCTGATGCCGATGTTGTCATCGTTGCATCGGCTTCGCGAAGCCCTTCTCCAATGGCAATTCTAACTCCTCCTGCATCTCCGCTGGTAGGTGTCAGCGTCAATTCTCTATGGCCTTTGTTTTATCCTGACACCTTCGCTTTGCAGCCTGAACCATCGGCTCCCGAGGTCCAAATGTTGGACCCTGTTACTGGGGCTGAGTCGATGGTATCCTCTAAAGTTTTAGCATCTACTCACACTGCCCCACATCAAGCTGATACCCGCACAAGAACTGCTCCCACTGTTTCTCAGGTACGTCCATCATACATGTCATTTTTCTTGACTTATGATCTCCAAGTTTACTAATGTTGTTATGCAGTCATTAGCCAATCTGTTCTCCTTCGACATCGGCAAATACCTGGAAGCAGAGGAAGACTCAGCCACCAGCATAGCGATCGAAACATTTTTGCCAGCCAATGCACGTGAGCAGTTGTCAGATATTATGCATCGGCTAGAGGTTCCGATTGGCTCACTGGTGGAAGACTGCGGGTCGATCCGGGGAAGACTTGCAGAAATTCAACACCTCCTACCTGCGGAACTGTCGGATACACTCACGCCTGCTGTTTACTTGGAATTCCAAAGGACCCAGCTGACTGTATCAAGACGACGCATAGCCGATCGCGCTGAGCAAAGCCACCTGGCTCACAACGATCGGTTGACTGCCCCTGATGAAAAGAAGAAACTTGATGAAATGTCAGCTGACCTTCAACACGCCAACACCAAGCTTGGCCTCTTGAAGAAACAAGAAGCCGATTTGATCGCGGAACTCGGCAAGCTTCGTCAAGACATCAATTCCACCGAGTCCCATCTCATCGGCCTACCAAAGTTGATCCAAAACCAAGAGGCCAAGGTAGCAGACAAAGTGCGGCCAGCAGTTCGCCAGCACAAGAACTTGAAAACTATCCCCGGATCAGACGAGGATGACATCCGCGCTATCAATGATATAGATCAAATCCGTCTGCGCACGATCAAGACCATTAAGAAATTCTTGTAAAACTTTAGCCTTGGAGAAATCTAGATGTCATCTTGAACATTAACTTTTTGCAGTAAACTTCAATCAGCTTGATCAACAAAAATTGTGTATATATATTCTCTGATGATGACGTCTTAAACTGTATCGGCCATCTGTAACCGATATAATCATATCGGCTTTCGTATATTAAGAATCGGCTACGCCTCAGCCGATTTAAACAGTATCACTAGCCGATACCAATTCTGAGAATCCGTCCGTCTTGAAAAGGAGAAATCGGCTATGCTAAGCCGATCTAGATGTCTTCCCGATTGGGTGGCCGTTCTCCAAACTTATCATCCCAAGACCCAATCGGTAACTTCTGATGTGTCGGCATTTCCTCTTTTCTTGCTAATCGTCTCTCGTAAGCCGATACCACATGCATCAGATGTGTTAAACCTTTGAACTCCTGGGCAGAAAATTTCCACCTGATGCGACTCGATAACCCCTGGAAGGCTAAATCGGCTAATTGTTCATCACTTAGAACAAGACTATAACATCGGCTTCTGATGTCCTAAAAACGTTGGATGTATTCCAGAACTGACTCATTATGCCTTTGTTTAACCGATGTCAAATCTGACAGTTCCGTTTCTTGAATCCCAGTACAGAAATGTCTATGGAACCGTTGTTCCAGATCGGCCCATCCATCAATCGAGTTCGATGGTAATGAAGAAAACCATGCGAAGGCCGATCCAGAGAGAGATAAAGGAAAGAAACGGACTCTGAGAGCTTCCTCAGCCGATGCTTCTCCACACTGTATTAAGAATCGGCTGATGTGTTCCAATGTAAATATGCTGTCTTGTCCTGAGAATATTGAAAAATCTGGTATCGTGTATCGGCGAGGTAGTGGAACTCTGTTAAACCATTCTGGATATGGGTGCCGATACATTACTGTTTGATGTTTGGGTTTGATACCAAATTGCTCTTCCACCGTATCCACAATTCTGGTTAACCAATTCTTCTTTCTTAAAGTGTCTTCCTGATCATGTGGAGGTGGATATGGTACCCGATTCTGCTTATGATATTCTCCATAATGATTTCTCTGACAAAATTCTAGAGGTTCCTCCTGCCGTTGCCCCCTGAGTCGATCTTGTATTGGTGGATACATATTTGCCGATAGGTCCTTGTTTTCCTCTATCACTATCGGCAAAGACACATGATCCTGATCAGTTTCTTGAGCCGATGACTCTTATATCGCCTTCCCGATCAGATCCTGTAGTGTATCCATCCATACTCCTGATGGATTACTGAATGCTTGATAAAACGAGCTGTTGAACATCTCTTGCAACGGCTTGGAAGAATTCACGGGTGCTGAATGGCCTGATTCTTTCATCAAAACACATTTTGGTAATTGTGTTTTTTGAATCGGCCCTTGTTTAGTCATACTGAAAGATTCCAAACAGAGCTTCTGAAAGTTGTCCATATTTTGCTCTATATGTCGCCTCTAGTCTTCATTCAAATCCTCCATGGTAACTGGAATTGTTATCTCCTCATCGGCTTCATCTTCGGATGAATATGTCTTGGAATCCACCTTTTCTTTAGACATATTGACAACAAGATGCCCCCGGGTTGATGAGAAAAATCTGACTTCCAATCAGGCACTTGTAGAGTCCCTCTGGTTGATGAATGTGGACAGGTGTCGATGAGCGGTCGACCGTAGAGCCGATGGAGGAACCAGGGTGTGCTCAGAGGATATCGAGGCGCACGGGATCCCTCCGCATAACCGAACAGTGATCCATCGGCTGGAAAAACCGACGAAAGCGGATGCAGCCTAGGCGATGATTAGCGCAAGAAGGCACGGGCTGCAAAGCCGATGCCGCTCCGGATATGACAGCAAGAGACCCGTCGCCCGCCGTGGCAGCGCCATCAACACCGAACCTCGAAGATCGGACCTAACCGAGACAGTACGAGGCCAGGCCAGCGGCGATGATACGGAGGATGCCGGATCGGCTATGCCATAGCAAAGATAAGAACGAACCCATCGGCTAGCTGAGCCGATGAGGGGACGCCTCTCTGAAGGCGGGTGCGTATCGGCTGGAGGTCCGATACGTTTGGCGTTACGCGTCATGGGACGCCTCTAAAGGCTGATGCGTATCGGCCGAGAGGCCGATGCGCTGGGCGTGAAGCACAAAGCATGGATAACTCATCGGCTAGCACTCCGATGATACGCCATACGGGAGACTATAGGCCTGAAGCTCGATCTACCATCGGTAGCCCTGTAGGTCGGACCTAACCGATGCAACACGAGATCGACGATGGCAGAGGGAACTTAACAGGCCGATAGGTCCAGCACAGACGTGATGCGATACATCCGATCGGCCTAAGAGGTCAGACCTAACCGATGCAGCCTTAGACAGAGCAGGACATATCGGGATGGTGGCGGAACTTACCCCTTCGCCGGAGATCGGACTTAACCGATGCAGCCCCGCGTTAAGAGCCAGAACCCGCCGGTAGAACCTAGATGAACTAGGGTGGCAATGCGCCGAGTTTGAATATGATCAAGAGATATTTTACATGTTTCCAAGGGGTCTATATTTATACCTTGGATTTATAGACAGAGTCCGACGCGTCTATGACCACCAAATATTATTTCCTAGTAAGAACAAAGGAAAATATTCCTAAAGGAGTTAACTAACCAGCTAGACCTCCCTAATTGAGTAAGGTTATAATTTACAAAAATAAACACCCTGCCGTGGAGTCCATGGCTCCTCCACAAACCCGGTTTCATCTGAATAATCTTCCAATTTATAACCGAGTCTTCCTTTGCTGCAACCTAATCGACTTCTCCACTATAGCTATCGGACCTTCTTTAAGTCAAGCCGATCCTTCTCCTTCCTTCCCTCGGGCTTCTCGGACCTGATCCCGATTGGACAATCCCCTGTCTTCAAGCCGATCCAATCTTCTACTAATCTGATCAGCTAATCTACAGTTCTCCATCGGCTTTGTCTCAGTATCTCCATCGGCCGATGGCTGCATCAAACCCTCCAACGGACCTTTCAGCCGATCGGCTTTAGCCCCATCGGATCTCCCAGCCGATCAGCTTTAGCGCCATTGGATCCACCAGATTTTAGCATTAACAGACAAATAAGCGTTTGCTTATTATAATAATCTGTCAGCAGAATTGATTGTTTGTTTGATTTACTGTTTATTCATCCAAAAGTTTATGTTATATTTTGGTAAATAGGTTTAATGGTAAAATTGGTCATCTTTTCTGCAAGGTAATGATCCTAAGTTGCTGACCAGTTTCAACCAGGCGCCAATCTTTTGGTTGCTTTTGTTCCAGTACAATAGGACCAGTAGTAGTTTGTTCGCGCTTCTAGTACGCAAGGGAAATTTTCCGCGATGCTGTACTTCAACTTTAACTCTGTTGCATGTAGTTATTTCAAAAATCTAGTAGTGTTTAAATTTAACTATAACAGTGTAACTCATTATAACTTACAGATTTGACCATCGCTCTCGATGTATCTAATTGGTTTCTGAGATAAGTCTTATAGCAATTAAGATTCTGTCATTTGGTCAAATAAGTATTGAATACTCTTGAGATCTTTAGAAGACACAATCAGCGAAAACAAGAACAAGCATTTTTCTTAATTATGAAAGATAGACAGAGTTTATACCTTTAGAGATTTATCTAGTTTTCCAGCCAGAGCTCGCATCAGGGTGCTTTTGCCACATCCTAGCGGTCCCAATAGAAGAGTCAATCTATAAACATGGGAATATATCGAATTGAAGTACACGTGTATGAGTGTCTACCGTGTTTTAAAAAATCTTAATCGAGGACAGTGGGAACTGCAAACACTTATGTGTCTGGAAAAAATTCCTCACCTCCGTTTTTATGTTTAAGGTTTCTTTTCAATTAACTAAAATCCTTCAAACATGGCGCACATTAAGGAATTGTGTTATGAGATTTTAAAGCTTTTACCATCCCTTCTATGACAGTCAAAATACTCAAATTTCATAATTCTTCTATAAATTTAGATGATAGCAGAGCCAAGGTGTTAGCCCTAAGACACCTAGCTATCTTTGACGTTGCCGGCACCAGCACATTGCGGTGATGCCAATTATGGAAGTCCCAGTCCATCATGGCAGCTCCTCTGGCTGCCAGATGTTCTCACCACCCCATCACGACACCACCCATGCCACCTATATCTAGACCACCATATCACCAATTGCTCGAGTCTACGCTCAATGTACCACATCCCTACTGTTGGCGGGCATGCTATCAACGTCGCAGCCACTCTACATGTCGGTCGCTTGTCATCCACCTTTAGCCTCAGATTCAATGAGCCTAGCCGCCGCACCAAATCCTCGTCGTGCCATCTTCTAGTGCTGTCCTTCACTCATCACTGTTGAATCGGCCGTTACCGTGTTGCTAGTCGGTTATTCGTGTAACCAGAAACCAATCATCGTCCTCCACTAGACCGCTGGGTGTAGAGCTAGACGAAAACTCATTAGTTCACTTGGCTTGTCTCGTTTGATTTTATTAATAAGCAAGCTAGCGGTTTAGCTTGTTAAGTTAAAGAGTCAGCTCACGAGCCAACGACCTAAGCACAGGTCCAACAGGCCTATAAAGAACAACCCAGCCCATCATCCTGATGCAAAGGACCAATAAAAAAAGGGCCCATCACGGTACATGAACAAGTCCGGCCGGCCCAAATACTCAAGATATATATAACAAGTGAGCCCTAATCCCCTTATACCATTCCCTCTGACAATAGCCGCTACTGTTCATGTGTGCCAGGGCAGGCACGCCAAGACCCGGTCCATTTGGCCATCACTAAGCAGCCGCCGTGAACATCCTCAGCCTTGGCGTTCAGCAACCTCGTTCCGAGGATGAGTGCTGCCAGCCCCCAGTGCCGTCTCCCGCCGTTGCTCTACACGCCAGCCCCCAGCGTCGCCAACCGTCGGCGCGGAACATCTCCAGCCCTAGCCCAGCCACACGCGGACACGCCGGCACTCATTTCCACTAACCCCAGCGCCGCCAGTGAGCACGAGCGCCTCCTAGGTGGTGCAGCTACCGGCGAGCTCGAGCTCCTCACGACGGCGGCTGATGGCAAACTCCTGTTTTCTTTGCGCGGCTCCAGCGAGGCGAGTACCCTTATCACTTGCCCTCAGTTATTGGTGGACTCAAGCCCATTCGGGCATCCCCTCATGTACCGACCACAGTGCTGCACCATAGCTCGCGAGCTAAACAAGGTGGATCGAGCCAGCAAACGAGCCGATTCCAGCCAGCTCGTTGTCGAAGGGAAGTAGCAGTAGCAGCAAGCAGATGGTGCGTTTTCCTTCTTCAATTCCGTAGCAATTTATTTGTTCAACTGTACGCGCTAGCTCGCACGCTCGTCTCCGTCACCAGAACAGGATAGATAGGAGCAGATGCGGCTGTATCACGCTGATCTGTATTCGATGACTGGGCTCTTTTATGCAGGATATCCCCGTTCCTGCTACTGTCGTTGCTTTAATGTCCCTTCGATCCATCGATGGCATACTAATCTATCTATCATCACCAGCTTCATGTCAGAGATGATCTTTATCATCATTAGTTTCCGTCAAAGTTAAACATTATCATCAACTCCCCATCAAAGCTAAATCATTATCATCAACTTCTTAAAATTAGTGAAGAGACGAAAAATAGTTCGTAAAGTCTTCTGTTATCTAGGGCTAAAGAATAGTTTATGATGCTTTGAGATCCACTTCACTGATGAGGGGATGGATTTCCTTTTTACTTTCTCACTAACAAGTTGTATGCTTGGACAACATCTTTAAGCATGGTCTTCGGTTTTGTAATAGCGTGTTGATTAATCTAGTTTTTAATGCACAAATTGTATTTAAGTAGGGAATTGTGTTATGGGCTTTTTAATCTTTTTTATCCCTTTATTCAACAATCCTTAAGTTTATCTCAATGTACACGTACACAGTAAAATCCCTAAATTTCATTCTTCTCTAAATTGACAGCACATACCTGCAGGGTTTGATGATTTCGCTCACATCTTCTAGAACGTTGATTTTTGCTCTTTCCGTTTCTAAGCCTAGCAACTTCACAAGGCCCTATGAATCAAAGGAATAACTGGTAAGTTAGTCAATATCATCTAATAATATATGAAGATAGCATCGGGTACGAATTTCCTAGTTGATATTTTACGAATAATTATTGCTTCAGATGCTGCTATTTGGTTCATAATAAAATCAATCAAGTCAGAGTTGTCTTACTGAGAAAGCTCCCTTGGTACTACTCCATAGCGAGGGCAGATGATTTCCGTTAGTAATTCTGCACTCTGCTTCCACAAACAGATTGTCATACCTCACCTCTAGCGCTGGCAACTTGACATCAACCCTGTGGATATTGTTAGACACCCGTCGTCCTTGTATATTCTTAGATATATATTTCTATATGGTATCAGAGCGAGTCTAGACATCTTCGGTGCGCTAAGCTTCTTCCTCTGGTGAGCCGACTCTTTCTCCTCGTCGTCGACGTCTTCTTCCCGTCGCTGACCCTCTTCCCGGTACTCTCCTTCTGGCACTCTCCTCGCTCTCTCGCCTCCGTTTCTTCTTCTCCCCGTCTCTCCCGCAGTCACCTTCTTTTCTCCGTCCCACCTCTGCACGACCAGGCAACAGTCTTGATCTGCCTCCTCGTCTTGCCTCGCACCCGTCTCTGTTCTTCCTCTTGCTTTGTGCATCTCTCCTTCTCTAACGCCGGCGCACCTCCACGCTCGTCGTCTTCATCAGCTGAACTCATCCGCCCTCCCATCGGCTGGACTTGTCCAGCCCTCTATCACCTAGAACCCTTCCTCGGTTCTCGCCTTTTCCGACACGCTCAACGACTCTCGGACGCGAACTTTCTTCCCTCACGTCCGAGCTAGTCAAACGTGTCCACATGTCCACGGACACGAATCCCTGCCTCCCGGACGCGAACATATTCTCTTCGCGTCCGGCCACTTCCCGCCTTTTTTGCGTCCGCCCCACTCCTTGACCTCCACGAGTCTACGAACGTGAATCTTCGCACGTCCGTGACTCAACTACTCTCTAACCCACCCACTCTGCCGTCACCTTTTTCCTCATCTACTCCGCTGCCTACTCCCCATCGGCCAACCACTCCTCATCGGCTGGCCAGCCCACTCCCCATCGGCTGGCCAACCACTCCCCATCGGCTTCTCACATTCTTGATCGGCCGATCCGTCTTCTCATCGGCTTCTCCCTCCCATTGGCTTCTCTCTCCCATCGGTTATTTGCTCTCGTTCTCTCGTCATGTCCACCGAGTCCGCCCTCAGCTCTGGTACTCTCCCAGTCGCCGAGTCTGCTCCGGCCCTCGGTGCCTCAAACCACACCTCGGGCACCATCTCGCCGATCTTCTCCCCTTCTTACGCTGCTGTGAATGTGAAATCTCACGTTCCTATCTCCCTTGACCTTAACGCCAATTATTCCAAGTGGGTTTTCTTCTTCAAATCCCTCTGTGAAAAATTCGGCCTCCGGTCCCATATTGATGGCTCCGCTCCACCTCGCCCCGATGATCCTCAGTGGGACATCATCGAGTGCTGCTTAAGCAGCTGGCTGCTCGGCTCAGTCGATAACTCTATCCTCGACCTCGCCATGGACGATACCTACCCCACCGCCCGGGATCTCTAGGTGGCCATCGAGCGGATCTTTCTGGCCAACAAGCAGCCGCGCGCCATCTTCCTCCTCAACAAGTTTCACTCCATGGTACAAGGAGACTCCTCTGTCTCCTCATACTATCAGCGCCTCAAGGTCAAGCTGCTGCTCTCCGAGACATCGGCCACCCTGTGGCTGACTCTCAACTCGTCCTCGCCCTTCTACGAGGCCTCAACCCACGCTTCTTAAACACCGCCGATGACATCGCCAACACCACACCTCTTCCATCGTTTGCCCGAGCCCATGATATGTTAGTTCTTAAAGAACTCCATCTTGCCAATGATGAGAAGACAGTGGCCCACACCACTCTTCTTGCCGTAGCCGATAATGGCTGCCGAGCTTCCTGCGCTGCCCCTTCCTCCCACGGCTCTTGTGGCCATGGCTCCAGCCATGGCAACACAGCCCGCACCGGAAAAGGCAAGGGCAAAGGCAAGAACTGGCAGGGTTCGATGCAATCACGACCTGTCTCGGTCCCTACCCATCCTGACGGTCCCACGGGTCCGTGTCTCTGCTACAACCCCTGGGCACCCCAGCCTCAGCCACGTAGCCCCATCGGCTGGCAATCCGGGGTTCTCGGTGACCTTCCCTAGGCTCACCTGGCATCGGCTCCCGTTTTGCCGCCTTAGCCGATGCTATCGACCCCACCCACCCAGTCGGTTCCCTCCTAGAACCAGGCTGGCCTCGTCACTACCCTCAACCAGATGACGCTCCAACCACAGCCCCCTTGGGTGCTAGACTCTAGGGCGTCTTCACACATGGCGTCATCGGCCGGTATACTTTGCTCCTGTCACCCTTCTTCATCCCCCTTTGTCACCATCGGCAATGGTCACTCTCTTCCTATCCAATGCCGAGGTGACACCTCTCTGTCTACATCCACCACTAACCTCCCCCTATGAAATGTTCTTATCGTATCTTCTCTTATTCACAATCTTATATCTGTTCGCCAATTCACAAGAGACAACAACTACTCCATCGAATTTAACGCGTCTGGTTTCTCTGTGAAGGATATCCCAACCCGGCGATAGATCCTTCACTGTAATAGTGGCGGAGACCTCTACACCATTCCCGCTGCACCGTCCACTCCACACGCCAGCGTCGCCCTCTCCACCAACCTTTGACACCTTCGCCTCGGCCACCCCGGCCCCGACGCTGTCGCCACCCTCCGTTGCAGCGCTTCCATTCGATGTACCCACAGTAGCTCCACAGTTTGCCACTCGTATCAACTTGGCAAACATGTGTGTCTGCCCTTTTTTAGTTCTCTCTCCTGTACCTCGCGTCCATTTGAACTTATACGTTGTGATGTATGGACGTCTCCAGTTAAAAGTGTCTCCGGTAGTCAGTATTACCTCGCTATACTTGACGATTACACACACTATTGCTGGACCTTTCTACTCATCAACAAATCTGAGGTCACCTCTCACCTTACTCACTTCATCACGTACATGTCCACTCAGTTCAACCTCCCCATCAAGACTCTACAAGCCGATAACGGTACGGAATTCGTTAACCGTACCATTACAACTTTCCTCACCTCGCAGGGCATCCATCTCTAGCTCTCCTGCCCCTACACCTCTCCTCAGAACAACAAAGCCGAGCGCCTCCTTCACACCCTCAACAACATCAGTCGCACCATGCTACTTCACGCCCACTAACCTGCCACTTATTAGGCAGAAGCTCTGCCTACTGCGACGTATCTTCTCAATCGGCGCCCATGCTCCTCCATTCAAAACAACGTTCCCTATGCTCTTCTCTACCGCACAGCGCCCGACTACTCCCATCTTCATGTTTTCGGGTGCCTCTGCTACCCAAACCTCACCGCCCCAGCTTCCCACAAACTCGCTCCCCGCTTGACTGCCTGTATTCTCCTCGGCTATCCTACCTCTCACAAGGGATACCAATGTCTCGACCTTTCCACCTGACGGGTCATCGTCTCTCGTCACATCATTTTTGACGAGATATATTTTTTCTTCGGTCTACTTCATCGAGATCCTCCTCTAGTGATCTCGACTTCCTCCTCACCAACACCGTGCCGACCAGGTCTCCTCCACTGTCCCCTCCATCGGCCCCCTCATCGGCCGCTGCTGAGGACTTACCCTTCATATATCCCACCACTATTCGGTCCGATGTCCCAACCATCGGACCCCCATCGGCCCCACCTCCATCGGCCGATACCGATACCGTTTATCCTTCAACCAATACCATCCCCTTTCCATCGGACACCCAACTTCCATCGGCTCCCCCCACCCCATCGGCTGATCCATCTCTATCGGACCGATCGGACCACTCGGCCCACCCGACTCCATCGGCTCAGGCTAATCTAGTTCCCTCTTTTCCTCTCATCTACAGTCGCCGACCTGGAGCCGATGACGCCCCCACCCGACCAGTTCTTCCCATTACTCCCGCACCCCCATCGGCTCTAGTTCCCTCCACCTCTCATATGGTCACCTGCTCCCAGATCGGGTCTCTCCACCCCACTCAGCGCTACGGGCGCTCCACCGTCCACAGCTCTATCTTACCCATTCCGGCGACATCTCGCTCCGCCCTGGCCGACTCTCAGTGGCACGCGGCCATGGCCGACGAGTACAAAGCCCTAATGGACAACAAGACCTGGCGCCTCGTCCCCCGTCCTCCCGGTGCCAACATTGTGACTGGTAAGTGGATTTTCAAACACAAATTCCACGCCGATGGCTCCCTTGCCTGTCACAAGGCTCGCTAGGTAGTCTGGGGTTTCTCCCAACGACCCGGTGTCGATTACGACGAGACCCTCAGTCCCATCGTCAACCCGCCACCATCCGGATCGTCCTCACTTTGGCTGCCTCGCGTTCCTGGCCAATCCATCAGCTAGACGTGAAAAATGCTTTTCTTCACGGCCACCTGATGAAAACGATCTACTGCTAGCAGCCCCTAGGCTTCGTCGACCCTTCTCGTCCCGACGACGTCTGTGTTCTTCAACGTTCTCTCTACGGCCTCAAACAAGCCCCTCGTGCCTGGTACCAGCGCTTTGCTGCTTATCTTCGGCTCATCGGCTCCGTGGCCTCTGTGTCCGATAGTTCCCTGTTCACTTTCAATATCGGCTCCGCTACTGCCTATCTACTTCTATATGTCGATGACATTGTCCTTATAGCGTCTTCGACATCTCTCCTCGATCAGATCATGACCTGACTCTACTTTGAGTTCGTCATGACCGATCTTGGCATCTCCGTCACCCGTTCCTCCCATGGGCTCTTTCTTTCCCAACGCCAGTACGCCATCGACCTCCTCCAGCATACGGGCATGGCCGAGTGTCACCCCACGGCCACCCCGGTCAACACTCGAGCCAAACTCTCCGCTGCCGATGGTGCACTCGTTACCGATCCTTCTCACTATCAGAGTCTTGCCGGGGCTCTCCAATACCTCACCCTCACCCGGCCCGACCTCATATACGCTGTCCAGCAAGTGTGCCTCTTCATGCACGCTCCGCGCGAACCTTACCTCGCGTTGCTCAAGCGAATCCTACGCTACGTGAAGGGCACCCTCTCCAGCGGGCTGCATCTCAGCTGCAGCCCCATCGACTCTCTCACCACGTACTCTGACGCGGACTGGGCAGGCTATCTCGACTCTCGACGCTCTACGTCTGGCTACTGCATTTACCTCGGTGACATTCTCGTATATTGGTTCTCAAAAATGCCAGACTAGAGTGTCCCGGTCTAGCGCCGAAGCCGAGTACCGCGTCGTCGTCCACGCCGTTGCCAAGTGCTGCTGTCTTCGTCAGCTTCTCCAGGAGCTCCGTGCACCCTCTCTACCACGACCGTCGTCTACTACGATAATGTCAGTACCGTCTACATGACCGCCAACCCGGTCTATTATCGATGCACCAAGCACATCGAGATCAATATCCATTTTATCCGTGACAAGGTCGCATTACGATAGGTTCGGATGCTCCATGTACCATCAGCACATCAGTTTACCGATATAATGACCAAAGGCCTGCCTACGTCTTTGTTCACTAGTTTTCGGTCCAGTCTCTGCGTCCGTTCTCCTCCCACTACGACTGCGGGGGTGTTAGAGAAACCACTGACCTGGATTATATATATATAGACCTGATCCCCTTTATACTCTCGCTTACTCACTGTACACATTTATACCCATACGAATCACAGAAAAACAATAGTTGTATAAACAGAATTTTGTCTTCGTCCAGATACACAGAATGGTGGTGTACTGAAAAAGAAAACGTGCCTGTCAATTCTTTCGTTTTGTCTGTGCAGAAAGCGGAGACGGTCATCATCGATGTTCTTAGGCAGATTGTCGATGAAGTCGCGCCTCTTGAGAGCCCCCAACTTCCTGCTGTCAAGCAACTGGTTTCCACGCACAGGCTCAGTGTGTGCAGCACCATTCTGCTGCCGTTGCATTGCCAATTCTAACTCGAACTCATCGTGCAAGCACTCATCATTTGCACAAGAGCCAAAATCTGGATGATGGTGGGATGATGAGCTCACCTCTGTTGCAAGACCCTCCATCTCAAGATGATGGGTCAGTTGACTTGGCACCCTTTCCTATTGCCTTGCCGTAGTGTAAGCATCAGGTGTCTTATGTAGGCGTGCCGAATACGCGTCTCATCGTTATTGTGAAAGGCACGTACATTTGTGAGAATTTGCTGTCTATGAGTAATGCCACTATAAATCTCATGGAGAGTTTCCGAAGGCATGCTTAACACGTGTAAGTCCAACGGGAGCTCACCGTTGAGACGTCCATCGTACCAGGGGCCGTACGGGAGAATTAGGAGGCCATGTGCCAAACGTAAAATTAGGCTCTTGATTTTAAAATTGTCAATACTAAATTATACTTGCTACATCATCCCACAAAGTATAGATAAATATTTGTTCAGTTGTATAGCTAAAAATAACGTTTTTTTACGAGGTAGTACTCATTATTTAGATGTACATAGAGTTTGCCTACAACTAAGGATTTCGTATTTACATCCGACCATTTCAAGACCAAAATTAAAGATTCACTCTGCAAGATATTAATTTCATGCTCATGTCTATGGGGAGGCACACGTACAATAGACGACAGCGAGCTCATAACGTGCGCAGAGCCATGCAAGGGATGCGCACGGAGACGCGCACAGCAACGCAACCACCAGTGACTAAATTTAAAAGGATTAGTTTATAATTCTAGGAGCAATTGGCTAAGTTTAGAAGGTTAATTTAGTTTCCTATTTTTATAAGAGCAATTGATAAGGTTAGTTTAGTTTTCTATATTTAGTCCATAATTCTAGAAGCAATCGACTCTGATTTGGTTGAGTCTCTTGGCTATATGTAATTGAACACTAGAAGGGGTAAGCAAGAATTATTTCCTGAATCTCCTCCTTCTCTTTCTCCAACCCCAACAGGAGTGCTCAGGGTAAAACCTCGCCTCAACCATGGATCGTGACTACGAACTCCGTAGCCGTGGTCCAGCTACCCTAGGTCTCGGTGATCTTGACAACCTGGTATCACGATCCCGGTGATCCTCGTCCTTCCGTTCCACCTCTCCATCCCCATTGCCAGCCACTGTGCCGTCCTTTCCCGCAATCCCCTCCACCTCGTCGTCCTACGCCGCTGCCATGGGTGACCAAACGGACCTCAAGACCGCCGTGGAGACGCTAGCCGCCACCGTCAACACGCTGCAAGCCACCGCGGAGGCCAACGCCAAAGCAATCTAAGCCTTGTCCGCTAGACGTTCCTCTTTCTCGAGCGACAAGCAGGCCTCTGCCGAGCACCACAACGATCGGCCACCGAGGTTCCAAAAGATGGATTTCCCGCGGTTCGACGGTAAGTCTGACCCGCTCATCTTTATAAATCGCTGTGAGTCATCTTTTCATCAGCAGAGGATCATAGGGGAGGAGAAGGTGTGGATGACGTCGTACAATTTGGAGGAGGGCACCCAAATGTGGTATATCCAAGTCCAGCAGGACGAGGGTACTCCTTCCTAGTGCCGCTTCACCGATCTGCTCAACCTGCGCTACGGACCTCCGCTACGATCTACGCCGCTGTTCAAGTTGGCTGATTGCTGTCGCACGAGCACGGTCACTAAGTACCAGGACCGATTCCATGCGCTCCTGACACGCGCCAGTCCTCTGGAGGAATCACAGAAGGTGCAGCTCTTCACGGGGGTCTCCTGCCGCCACTCAGCATCGACGTGCGCATCTAGAACCCCTAGTCACTAGCGGCCGCCATAAGCCTGGCGCGACAGCTAGAATTGTGGGAGCAGTACACGTTGGCACTGACTAAGCCCGTGACCCGTGGACTGCTGCCTACCCTAGCCCCACGCCTTGTCTTGTCGGCTCCTCCGGTCGACAAAGCAGCACCGCCCGTGGTCACGGTGGCGGGCCATTCGGTGAAACATCTGTCCCAGGCGGAACAGGATGAGCGCCGCAGACTCGGCCTCTGCTACAACTGCAACGAAAAGTATACACGTGGACACAACCGCATCTGCAAGAGGCTCTTCTACATCAACAGTGTAGAGATCGCCGACCTCGATGACGCCGCGGCGACCGAGGCACCAGACACCGAGACACCGGTCTTCTCCTTACACGCAATCGCCAGTGTGCCGGTCTACGACATAATGCAGATCAGCGTGTCTCTAGGCGCCACCACTCTCGTCGCACAATTTCATCACCGAGGCCGTCGCTCTCCATACTGGGCTACCCGTCCAACCCCAACCGCGCCTCACGGCAACTGTGGCCAATGGAGAAAGGGTCACCTGCCCTGGCGTTCTCCGGCAAGCTCCGACCTCCATCGACAACAACGAGTTTTGCGTTGACCTCCTTGTCATGCCACTTGTAGAGTATGACCTAGTCCTAGGAACGCAGTGGATGGCCACCCTCGAACCGATCGTCTGGGATTTCACTGCGCGCACCATGTCGTTCTACCGACACAGCCGTGCAGTCTGCTGGACGGGCGTGGCGACAGCGTGTACGAGGGTCCTCTCCGCTACAGCGGCCAGCGACTCTCTCCTCGATGAGCTGTTGGCTTCTTTCGGGGATGTCTTCGCCGAGCCCAAGGGGCTGCCACCTAAGCGTGCCCGCGACCACAGTATTGTCCTCAAATCGGGAGCGCCACCGGTGGCAGTCCGGCTATACAGGTATTCGGCGGCTCACAAGGATGAACTCCAGAGGCAGTGTGCCACCATGATTGAGCAGGGCATTGTCCGTCGTAGCAACTCGGCGTTTTCTTCACCGGTCATCCTCGTTAAGAAAACGGACGGCTCGTGGCGGTTCTACGTCGACTACCGTGCCCTGAATGCACTCACCGTCGAGGATGCGTTCCCCATTCCCGTCGTCGATGAACTTCTCGACGAGCTCCACGGCGCGTGGTTCTTCACCAAGCTAGACTTGCGGTCGGAGTACCATCAGGTGCGGATACGGTCGGAAGATGTCCATAAGACGGTGTTTCGTACCCACGACGGCCTCTATGAGTTCTTGGTAATGCCGTTCGGGCTGTGCAACGCCCCGGTGACATTTCAAGCCCTCATGAACGACGTCCTCCAGCCGTTCCTTCGTCGCTTTGTCCTTGTCTTCTTTGACGATATTTTGCTCTATAGAACGACATGGGTGGATCACCTTCGCCACCTCCGCGTCGTCCTAACCAAAGCTCCGGCGGCACCAGCTCTTCGTCAAGCGCGCCAAGTGCACCTTCGGTGTCGCTTTTGTCGCGTACCTCGGCCACGTCATTTCAGCGGCGGGCGTTGCAATGGATCCAGCCAAGGTGCAGGCCGTCCATGACTAGCCGGTTCCTCGCTTGGCGCGGACAGTGGGTGGTTTCCTCGGCTTGGCGGGATACTACCGTAAATTCGTCCACAACTACGGTACCATCGCCATGCCACTGACGGCTCTCCTCAAGAAGGATGGCTTTTCCTGGAACGAGGCGCCGGCTGCAGCATTCGATGCGTTCAAGGCTACGGTCACCTCAGCCCCGATCCTCGCCATGCCAGACATTACCAAGATGTTCGTCGTCGAATGCGACGCCTCATCCCACGGGTTCGGTGCAGTGCTTATCCAGGACGACCATCCGATTGCCTTCTTCAGCCGGCCAGTCACGCCTCGGCATTGCGTCCTCGCCGCTTATGAGCGGGAGCTCATCGGACTCGTCCACACCATACGACACTGGCGTCCGTATCTGTGGAGCCACCGATTCCTCGTCAAGACAGATCATTACAGCCTCAAATTCAGCGGCTCGTGACAATTCCCCAACACCATTGGGTGGGGAAGCTTTTGGGCTTTGATTTCTCCGTCGAATACAAGGCCGAAAAGGCGAACATGGTGGCAGATGCCCTCTCACGGCGTGACACGGCGGACAATGGGGCCATCTTGGTCCTCTCGGCTCCTCGCTTCGACTTCGTCACGTGTCTCCACCAAGCGTAGCTCTCCGACTCGGCTCTCATCATACTCCAAGACGAAGTACGCGCGGGATCTAGAGGAGCACCGTGGGCAATCATCGACGACATGGTACAGTTTGGCGGGCGCCTCTACATCCCTCCGGCATCCTCCCTCGTGCAGGAAATCATGGCAGCCGTCCACGAGGATGGGCACGAAGGGGTCTAGCGCACGTTGCACCGGCTGCGGCGTGATTTCCACTTCCCTAACATGAAACAGCTCGTGTAGGATTTCGTGCGCGCGTGCGCCACTTGTCAGCGTTACAAGTCAGAGCATTTACACCCGGCTAGGCTCCTACTCCCACTACTCGTGCCGCAGGGTGTCTGGACAGACATCGCCCTTGATTTCGTCGAAGCACTGTCACATGTTCAGGGCAAGTCAGTCATATTGACAGTGATCGACAGGTTCAGCAAGTACGGCCACTTCATCCCTTGGCACATCCGTACTCCGCCGAGACAGTCACTCAAGCATTCTTCGCCGACATCGTTCGTTTACATGGCGTACCGCAGTCCATGGTGTCTGACCGTGATCCAGTCTTCATCTCAAAGTTCTGGCACGAGCTCATGCACTTGGTAGGCACCAAGTTACACATGACCACTGCTTTCCACCCCCAGTCGGATGGGCAATCAGAGGCCGTCAACCGCGTCATCATCATGTACCTACGTTGCCTCACGGGAGACCGCCCACGACAATGGCTGTGGTGGCTACCATGGGCAAAGTTCGTCTTCAACACCGCCTACCAGACTTCATTGCAGGACACGCCATTCTGCGTCGTCTACGGGCGCGATCCGCCATCCATCCGGTCGTATGAACCGGGGGACACGAGAGTGGCCGTCGTCGCCAAGAGCATGGAAGAACACGAAGAGTTCCTCGCCGACATCCACTATAGGCTGGAGCAGGCGCAGGCAGTCCAGAAGCTTCACTACGACAAAGCTCATCGCCACGTCTCGTATCAGGTGGGCGACTGGGCACTCCTCCGTCTCCGGCAGCGTGCGGCATCGTCCCTGCCCCAGGCAGTCACCGGTAAGCTCAAGCCATGATTCTACAGGCCCTACTGCGTCATCGAGTTGATCAATGATGTCGCCGTCCATCTCGCTCTACCTTCTCGGGCTTGACTTCATGACGTGTTCCACATCGGCCTCCTCAAGAAGTTCCAGGGGCCGCCCCCAGATGCTCCGCCACCTCTACCTCCTATTCATCATGGAGCCATTGCTCCGGAGCCAGATCGTGCAGTGCGGACATGCTTGGCTCACGGTGTGCGCCAGGTCCTGATCCAGTGGAAAGGAGAGTCCATGGCATCGGCGACATGGGAAGATGTCAAGCCGTTCCGTGCCAAGTACCCTGCGTTCTAGCTTGAGGACGAGTTGCTCCTCGGCGGGGGGAGAGATGTCATGTGGGGGCACACGTACAACAGACGATAGCGACGTGCGTAGAGCCGCTGAAGAAGCAGCACACGCGAGGGGCGCGCATGGAGACGCACACAGCAAGACAACCATCAGTGACTAAATTTAAAAGGATTAGTTTAGTTTCCTATTTTTTGTTTATAATTCTAGGAGCAATTGATTAAGTTTAGAAGATTACTTTAGTTTCCTATTTTTAGTCCATAATTATAGGAGCAATTGGCTAAGTTTAGAAGGTTAGTTTAGTTTTCTACATAATTCTAGGAGCAATCGACTCTGATTTGGTTGAGTCCCTTAGCTATATATTCATGTAATTGAACTAAAAAGGGTAAGCAAGAATTATTTTCTGAATCTCCTCCTTCTTTTTCTCCAACTCCAACAAGAGTGTTCAGGGGTAAAACCTCGCCTCAACCATAGATCGTGACTATGAACTTCGTAGCCGTAGTCCAGCTATCCTAGGTCTCGATCATCTTGACAGCTCATCATTTCGACAAGGAAAGAAACATTCTGATTGTGCTTCACAGTGACAATCGCGGAGTTGCAGTCAAGCACACATCTCGGGAATCAATCACCACAACCACATCCACCACAGTTGTACGGCTTCGAAGAGATCCGTAGAATAAGATAAGAATAGCATCGGGGAAGGAAAAAAATAAGGATATACAGATGAAAGTGGAATGGATAGGTCCATTCTAGCAACGGGATTGTCTTAGGAAAATCATGAGTTCGTTCGTAAATCGTAAGAGGAGAAATTTGAAGAGAGGCCAGAGAAAGTTTTTGCTAGAATTTTGGTGTTGGCTTCGGAAGCAAACTAATTGTGCAGAAAGAGGAGAGCATAGGGGAGATAGCTTTGGAGTTTCCAGAAATGGGTTGATGATTCTACATTTTTTTACCAACTTAATTAAGCTGTCATAACCCAACATAACTTATAATACGGAATGGAGGGATTACTTAGTACTTAGTCCAGTAACAACAAGATGCTGCCAATATAAAGAAAACATAATGACAAATTATCCAAACAAATTCAAATAATTAATTCGTAATGATAAAAACCAGTCCTCCAGGCCAGCTGCTTCTGCGCCACATTGCGTCTACCATGCTGCGTCCAAA
Source organism: Oryza coarctata (assembly GCA_030770085.1). Taxonomy (NCBI): domain Eukaryota; kingdom Viridiplantae; phylum Streptophyta; class Magnoliopsida; order Poales; family Poaceae; genus Oryza; species Oryza coarctata. Next base: position 7,445,470 of record CM061476.1, on the reverse strand, counting down.
ACACGGTTGGCATGCTTCCTTTGCTGGTACTTTAGTGCGACCATGAAATATTTAACCAAACAATTAAACTGTTGAATTGTTTTAATAAAAAATGGGTAAATAATCGTTGTTTATTTGCTCAAATTGGGAGCTCACCTTTTTTACTGCCACTGCCTACTTGTCGACTTCTCTAATCCGCACGATGATGCTCCCGTTGCAGGTTGCATAGCCTCTATGCCTGAGTATGCCTGCATTGGCTGGCAACAGCGAGACGCAACTAACAGATGGGCATATAGATAGAAAGAACTGGTAAGATGCCCACCAAAGCTACCAAATCATGGTTTCAGCAAACCATTCAAATTGTATATCTGTCAATCATTATTGAATTTTGCAGCAACTGAAGAATATGGCATTTCATCAAAGAAAAACAGGAAACAAATGTTTTCTTCCTTTTTCTCACAAGGGAACTTCGACAAACACTGATGAGATGGGATGACCATGTATAGATTAGAAACTGTGTTAGTAAAGCAAATGAAAATTTGACTTTAACAATGCTGTAGATGTACAACACTTCACGTTACTGATCTGAACCCCCTCTTTTGACCATTAGTATATGTAACGCTCTACTTGCTACATGGCCTGAAATGAATTCAAGCTAACATATTATGATTGAAACAACATAATGATTTAGGCTGGGTTCATTTCAACGGCTCGAATTAGCTGATTAGCTGCACACAAAATGAGAAATGTGATTAACATATGATTAATTTAGAATTAATTATTAAAAACTTAAAAACATAGAATTAATTTTAAAGCCTCTATGTAGAAAGTTTTTACACGAAATGTACTATTTAGCAATTTAAAAAACGTACTTAAGGGAAACAAGAAGTAGCTAAGCACATTAAGCTGAAAAGAATGGCCCTTAGTCAACATTGTGGTTTCGGTGGAAACAGAGGGAAACCAACAGTTGATCATGCATGAAATTCATTTGAGTTTCATCAGAACAATTTTCCAGATGAGTATTTATGGCAGGTAAAGAGATCCATTTGACAAAGAATCTACCATGTCAGATGCTAAAATTTTCAGTTAGCTAACAAAACACATAGCAATAGGAAGCCATATGATGTGAAAAGACAAAATTAAGTTATTTGAACTGTCATACGCATCTCAATTGAAGGTCTGCAGTCCATCAATGCAAACCGTTTAGATCTCTGATGCCTGAGAATGGGACAGGAAAAGAGGTAAGAAGTATTAAACTAGCACAATGAATGAATGACCTCAGATGTGACCATGTTAAAACTTATTTCTTGATTTCCACCTTCTCATCAATTATTATTACTTACACCCTGCTACATCACAATTGTAAGCTGTAAAAGGTAAGGGTTATTATAAGAACGTAATCAAATTTTAAAATCACAAAATTTTAGATATGCAGAAGCTTAATTGTTTTTAAATGTAATGCAAGAGCATCGTGCTATGGGGCGGCATATTCCCTGTATTTTTATTTTTATAGTCAACACATGATGTAACAAAAAGGTAGGATGCTCAATAAACTAGAGAAGAAAAGGAAAAATTAAACATTCATACCACTGAAGTGGCACCAAGACCCTTGCATAGCCACTAGATACTTTTGATGGGTGGCCTTAACCCTCGCTCCCCAAAGCCTCCAGCTCCCGTAAGTTTTTCATTTTCTCCTTCTTTCTCGATCTCTCTTACTCCTCGGTTCTGGTGGCTTATCACCGGTGACCGGAGGAAGAGGGATCAGTCCCCATCCGTCACATAGCTAGTCAGGTTCTCCCCTATAGTTTGGGTTAATTCTGTTTTCTTTGTACCATGTATAGCTCGAGGTGGTTGTTGGTGTCGGCTTCCTTGTCCTGGTGTCATGTGGGAAGTGGCTAGAGCTCTTCCTAGCGGTCATCTTCGATGTTTCAGGGCCCATCCTCGTTGCCATCAACTAGTGCTGTTCTAAATTTTCTCACGTTGCGCCCGACCAACCCTCCTTTTTCTGGTGGACAAGCTTCAAGGGGAGTGGCATGATCTTAGCCACACAATTCATCATGAATTGAGTTTCCTATAAGGTGGTGAAATGTCTAGGAGCATGCAAATGTAGATTGCTCTATCCGATTAGGGAGAGCAGTTATTCTCAATTGTTTCTGATCTCTTTGCCTAACAAGTAATACTACTGCCCATCCATATGCCTAGAAGGCTACTTCTTCCCCCTCAGACTTAAAACCTTGAATTATTCAAAACCCATGTAGCATCTGGTGTATTTTTCTAACAGATACAGGAATCACCGACAATATATAAGACATGAACAGCACAGCAAAAAGTTTCATCAACCAAAATACTGTAGTGAAGTTGTAATCTCCCATAGTCTAGATGTGAATTGATAAAATTAATCAGTTAGCTTGGAATATTAAAGACTATTGACACATTAGTGGGCTAGTTACTCCCACTCTAAAATTTGTGTGGCGATTCTTCTATACACCTTCTGTTGGGAGCATGCACCAACAGAAGGTTCAATATTCCAATTTGCAATATTCTTATATACACCAAAAATTTGCAATATTCCAATTCATTTCAGGCTCCTTTTTTTTATCCTATGTGCACATTCTATGACCGTTAATTTTTCTCTTACATGGTCCTTCTGCCCTGGTTAAGTTGAATTATGATAATTCACTAATTTATGTAATAGCATCCCTCATTAATAATAATGTTTTTCTAATTGAAAAAATTAGCCGTGGTAAGGTGCTTCTCTTCTACTACATGAACCAATGCATTATCACCATTGTGTGAAGGAATATATAGAAAAAAATTCAAAAAGATGTATATAAGAAAAACACAAATCCATAATATATAAAAATGATAATACTCCCTTCTTTTTTTAATATATGACGCTTAGACACGATATTTAACCATTCATCTTATTATTCAAAAAGTTAGTATAAATATAAAAAAATAAACTTTGATAAAACAAGTTACAATAAAATAAATAATATTTAAGATGAATGATGAAACATCGTATCCAAAAGTTGTCATATATTTAAATCTAAAAACAGAGGAAAAACTCAAGTAATTTTAGATCCTGTTCTTTTTATGATTTGTATTTTAGATGTTTCATTTACATGCTTTAACGCGTTTCATGAAAAAAATGTATACAAAATTTTCTTATAATACTTTTCTAAAACAAAATTTCGACTAACTTATTCATTTATATTCTCAAATAACTATAAAAAAATCAAATAATCCATCAATTTCAGCTATTTTAGACATGGCCTTGGTAGCATATTAAAAAAAGAGTAAATTATACCTTAGACCACTTTTGTTTACCATGACTGCAGTTTTAACTAGGAGCTTTCCACTTTGAACCATGTATCTTTGCACGATGTGTCAATTTGGACTCCTATTATTCTTCCTCCAGCACTCTCATATATGTTCTCCATCTGGCTCAAGGCAACCTGTAACTCGAGCAGGGGCAGCACACGCAGAGGGAAGCAGGGGCAGTACACGCAGAGGCGAAGCAGGAGCTTAGGCGTGAGCGGCGCATGCAAAGGCGGAGGTCAAGCTCGGAGCAGTGCACGTGGAAGTGGAGCTCGGGCGTGAGAGACGCAAGTGGAGGCAAAGCTCGAGTGCGGCGCAGCGTCGGCGAATCTCGAGCGCGAGCGGCGCAGGCAAAAGCTGAGCACGAACACGGCATGGTGCCTGGGGAGCTCCAGCCAGCCACTCGGTGCCGGTGGAGGCTGAGCTCCAGCTTATGGCCTACCTGGACAATGCCCTCTTTCTCCTCAACGATGCAGAGGCACCCGGTTGAGTTCATCACCTAGTTGACATCGCCAACCCCGAGCGGAGTTCGTTGACATTACCTGGTTGAGATCAGCAACCCCGAGTAGAGTTCGAGCCCTACGGCGCGACGCCGCTAGGTCCTGGCCAGCTAGATTTTGGGGAGTGAGAAAAGAGGTGAAACCGAAATGCTGAGTGCGACTGAGGATGGTCCAAAGTGCAACTTATAGGAAATGTGCCATTTACTCGAAAAGGATAAACATAGTCTTAGTGAAAACATTACTCTAGGGTGTCCAAATCAAAACTTTGGTTACAGAAGATAGTATAATGTGCCATTTACTCGAAAAGGATAAATTTAGGCAAAACAATTTTCTCGATCTCTTCTCTTAAATGGGAATCTTGATGGAGTTGAACCATCACTCCCAGCAATTGCTCGCTGGGATGCTCTTTCCAGTTCAGAGCTATAAGATTCATTGTGTTAGTTCATTCAGCAAAATAATGAACTTTTGAAAGAAGAGCAAAGTATATGCTTGAGGACAAATCGCTGAAGTACCGTCTTGACACCTTCGCGATAATAAATGGCAGCGCTGTAACCATACTGCAAAAAATTAGTTCAGGCAAAGCAGGTTTTCAGAAGTTAAATTTTTCAAAATTCAGAAGTCAAACTAGTGTTGGCATATATGCGTAAAGCACTTCGTATATGCTACTTTGTATACGCTAAAATTGATTATTGCAGCTATCCAATTCAAACTATTTAAAGAGTATTACGAGTCAGAATAACCAGCCTTGTCTTCCCATTCTGTTCAGTAATAGAATAAAAAATGATGAGCATTATTTTCCCTAATATGCCACCACTTATTACGGAGAAGAGAAATCGAGACATTAGCAATAGCATGTTAATGCAAACATTGTACTATCTGCCTATAATTCGACAAACAAATTTATATGACAAAGGCATATTCTGATAAAAGGATTCAACCGTGCTTGATGCTAAGCTGACTGAGACAGTGCTTGTGTGACAGAAAATTTAACAGGTAAAGGAACAGCCTCGTTTATATCTAGCGTATTACTATGGTTAAGGCAAGCCACAAAATTCAAGATTCTGCTATCTAAAATTCAACTTGCGCCTATTTTGAGGGAAAACAACAGGCAGGAACAATTTCAATCCATCAACAAATATTATATTTCAAGCACTCATAAGTACTACTACCTCCAATCCTAAAATGTCTAGATTTATAGTCATAACTACATTTTGGGGTAGAGATAGTACGCGGATTAACATACACGTAGAAAAAACTAATTTTAAAAACTAAGTGTTCCCCTATAACTATTTTACTTGATGAAACATCACTTTTATTATTTAAAGATAATCTTAATAGCGCCCCAACAAATTGTTAGGACTTAAAAGGTTGCAAACAAACAGTAAGAACTAAGGTTTTTCTCTTTGTAGGATATATAACACCACTTGAGGGTATAGCCAAATGGTGAAAACAGATTTGAGTTAACGAAAAAAATCATAGTAACAGATAGGAATAAAAATAAAAATAAAAATAAAGTTAAAATATGGATATGAGACCAATGCAAAACTTCACTTTTGTAAAACCTACTACAATAGATAAACAATCTAGAGCAGAGTTTCTGTTTCACTAAGGCAAAACAAAAGCTTCCGATGAAATTAAAACAACAAAATAGAGGCAATCGTGCGACCATAATAGGATAATTAGATCCCCAAGGATCATCATATGAAGGGAAATATCTGAGCCTCCACAACTTGCTGTAGAGGCCCCGAATAAAACATGCATCGCGAAGAACTACATGCTTGAATTAATTATCATATATCACCAGGCGTGCAGACATGCATTATATCACCAGCGTATGCAATCTTATGTTGAGAAATCATATCATCAATATGCAGGGCTTCAATCATGTCATCTCAACGAGCAACCGAATTCAGATGAAACAACCATATATTTGAGAATCTACACCGGCAGAACTGAAACCACAGTTTCAAAATCTTCTCTAGCAGAACTGATCCCATGTTTCAGAATCTTCGCCAGCTGATCCCACGATTTTCCTGCTTGCACCACGAAGACTGAACAGCTCCTCTAAAACCAATACCAGTTTCGCCTGTATCTTCCACAACCAATCCTCTTTAAGGCCAGGTTGTTGCAGGTAGATAAAGGACGAAATGACAGAAAGCATACTCAAATAATAAACAGTTGTGGACATGCATGTACAACAAGCATCAGTCCACCACCTCAACTTCTCTTTTTTGTACAACAAAAATCATATACAGCAGCAACAGGAATGAAGCACCCTTTGACATATCAACGCCATATACATGTTATTATAATAGGTGACAATCAAATGTAACATAGATATCACCAACACAATATTCAAGCTCAGTGGAGATAATAATAATAGGTTATCTTCACGATTGTGAATTTGGGATACTTAGATTTTGTGGCAACGCAAAGAATAAAAACAATTAAGCATCTGCAAATGTGGAATGAAAGAAAGCCTGATTGGATTGACAGGGACTATAGCTGTATGTGACGCATCTTAGTTCAGGCATGTTTCTAAGCTAAGCTATGAACTGCATGCAGGTTATATCGGGGTAACTACAATTTAAGCGTAACAGGTCAGAGACTGACCGTATTAAGTTAAGTGCAGCAAGTTAATTTTAGATGTAGTTTTAAATCAGCTGAAATTGCTAGCTGCATTATGCCTCAAGGAAAACAAATGATGATTGAAATTTAGCCACATGAACTGAAATTCAGTAGTTATATGTACCTTCGAGATGCAGTTATCCACGAGATGCCTTTGATGATTTTCGGCATGTGGTTATCCGTGTGCCATCGTTGGTAGGAATCATGAAAGCGCATGGTCACGCACCACATGAACACCAGGACAGAAAAGAGAACACAGCGGAAACAGGGGCACCCGGTCGAGGTGGAGAACCCAGGGCTAAAAAAAATTATATAGTTCCCCGTGCGATCTCCACCCCGTAAACAAGGAAAACATCTTTTTTATTGTCTTGCGGCCTGCCAAGCGAGCGCACCCAACATGGCAAAGGCCCTCCTACCCTAAATCTAAGTACATGGTACAACATAGTAGATAATACAGCATGCACATACATCGCATCAGCTTACCGAGGTAATTACCTTTTCTTCTGGTCGGGAGATATGGACATACATCATCTAAATTAGCACATCAATCCTCAATCATCAAACAAGTAACATCATCATCATCATCAGAACTCCTAGATGACCACGACATGCTCATGGCCCTGCCAGTCGGGAAGATCTGGAGTCGGTGGCTGTGGGCAATATTATCCAAGAAATCGTCGGTACATGGTTACAGTTCCACTCAAAATAGAACAGTGACGGCACAAAGGCGAGATACGATGCGGACAACACGAATAAAGTGAGGATCTCATCATGTAATCTGCAGGAAACAGAACCAAATTAGGCCGAAACTGTACATGTAGTAGTTATATTTTACCAAGAAAAGGTCTAGAAATCTACCATTTAACAGGGATTCAGGTCAGATCGATAAACACAACTGAAGAAAAAGCTAATCCAGTTTAGCCTATCGAGACGTGATGAAATTCAATCACCATCATCCTAAGAAGAGAACTAATAGAACTCAAATCAGCCTAAGAAGAGAACTAATAGAACTCAAATCAGATCAAATCGGACCTGAGAAAAGCCTAAAGACATCAGGAGAGGTAACTCCTGATAATAACAAGATTAAGAAAACAATATTCCGCAGGAAATTAACTGATAGATAAGGATTTAGGTGCGGCTTAACATAAACAGATCCAGATCTACCGTTATAAACAAACGAAAAATTAACTTTAAAATCTACTCCTCCAAGCCCAACAAACGTAATTAATCTTCCACTATAATCAACCATCGATCATACTAATCCTGATAATAATAATTAGAAGGGAGCGGGAGAGCGAACCTGACGAATCCAAGACAAGACAGCGAGAACTCGCGAAGGAGAGGCGACTACTGACGAGAGAAAGGCGAGGAGGGGAAGACGATATATACAGCCGTGGCTGCCTTGGTTGGCGGTGGAAACCAAGTCGGTTCGAAGTACGGATGGCATGATGGGTTGGAGAGGTGGGCCCGGAGTTTGGGGTCGGTCACGTAGGCGTGTCGGGTGCTGTTTCCCGATGGTTCTCGCGAGCGTATACCTTGATTGACCTCGCTGCTCATTTACGTCATCCGTTGCGTCACCAGATAGAACGGATCGCCTGTGCGCGTGCCGTCGTGTGGCCTCACGCATGCGCGCGAAGTTGTTGTCTAACCCTGATGCTAAGGCGCGAGGACAGGGTTCGTAAAAATCGACCTCGTCGACGAAAAGCGCATCGATAAAAATTAGATTTCATACAGTTCGGTTAAACTTAATAAAATTCGAACAGATAAACCGCCTAGCTTTTTGGGGATAAAACGCCTACATAAAGAAATATACTGTCTTTTTTTAAACACTGTCTAAACATATATACTTATAACACACGTACTCACTTTTATAAATACATATAAGCCTAAATCTTAATTGACGAAATTACAACTATCCGCACTTCTCTATATAAACCTACGCATACATGCTATACTGCTACGAGCATCCCTAAAACTTAGTTCGATTAAATTTGAAGATCAACAAAATCGCTACGATTATCTCACTGATCTACACTCATCCATATGAATCCTCTCAACGCACGTATATATATAATACCTCTCTATAAAAATTTAGGTCAACTAAATTATAAATTATAAGGTTTACAAAATCAACACGAATATCTCACCATCAATATATCTCATATCACTAAAAAAAAATAATTAGTTATGAATACAAGCACCCATCTTAGATTTAAACTGGGACAAATAGGTGAAAAAAAACTAAATTGAGTATGTTGTTAACTTTATGACATGGCATTTAATTATTCATCTATGATTTATTTTATTATGATTTAATTTTTATATTTTTCAGTAACATTATATAAAAAACAAAGGAATAGGTGATTGCCTACCATGCAATCGTTTCGTGAACTCTACTGAAAGGACGCCACTGCACCGCGCGCGGTAGCGCGATTGACTAAAGGGGTGACCGATATTTCTTTCCTTAATTAGCACCGTCTCAACCAAATCACGGCGAGCCTTGCGCACTTTCAAAAATAGAAGAGGCTGCCCGCACGCTTTTTGTTAGTTGCATGCAACGCTAACTGGGGCAAGAGTTTCCTGCTACGCTTCTTCCCTCCACATAAGAGCATAAAAATATTATAAACCAATATTATAACATGTACAAGTTATATTGTGCAAACTATTCAAAGTCAACCTCTTTTTTATTTTTATGTATAACCTTACAGTATATTGATGAAATAATTTTATAATTTTTATGAAAGGAGCAGGGTCACTTCAAAGAGAAATAGTAACTATCAGTTATAAATTAATTATATCCACAAAGTTACTTTTTCAATGAAAATGCAGCACTGGGCTTAAACAAAATAATTTTTTGATACTGAATGAAAATAGAGGAAAAGGAATCAATACTTAAAACAAGTTTACAAAAAGTTACTTTTCAACCATATAGAAATTTGTAAGTTGATTTTATAATTTTTTTAAAGTTACATTTCTTTAGTTGTGTAGTTACTTTTAATATGTTACTATATGTCACAAAATTACATATTTTTTAAAAAATAGTAGTGATTACTCCAAATAAAAAATCTATGTATTTACTTGAAAATCTTTTCCACATTTTACTTGTGAATTTACTCCTTTTCTTATTTTAACTCGTCCAGAATTTAATTATTTCTAATGCTATGGAGAGTACTTCTTTTGCAAAAGTTACTTCTATAATTAAAAAAATACTTTTAATTTGAGTATATCACTTTTAAACATTTAAATATATTCAATATTGGGCTCGTTTTGTTATATATTTTGAGTAAAATACAATGGTTTAAACATATATTAATGCCTTGATTGTTAGTGCCAAACAGCTAATGAGGACATCCCTAGCATCAATTCTTCTCCACGTCCTAATGTTGCAGCTGATATAGCGGGTACAATTACAAGCAGCAAAGCCAAACAACTAGAAAAGGAAATAAATTATCATGTGAACGCTAATCTTATGCTAAATAATCATCAGATTATTTTGGATGATCCTAACTTATTTTAATGTTATTAGGAATGATGGAGTGTATGGATGGGCATGGGATGATGATAGTTTATGCCCTCTAAATATATGTACCAAGGAGTCTGGATGTGCATAAAGAAGATGGACCATTCAACTGCCAAGTTGATCAGTTGTGGCTGTGCAAAACAATTAATTACTATGTTTAGGAAGGCAATTAACAACCAGGTTGTTGTTTCACACACATGAAGAAGCGTGCAGAAGAATACCAACCATCCAAAGAGCTGCATGAGGCCACGCTATTAATAAAAGGAGTGCTACAACTTTCCTACTGCATGTTCTCATTTACTTTTTAATCTGAACTGAAGACTCCACTAGTGCTATATATATATATATGTAATAGATGTCGTGAGGGACTTTTGGGCTACCATTTTCAGAAATACAAACTATTTGAGTTCTTGTTTCCACGTGAGTCTTGAGAGGCTTGCAAACTTGTTCTTTCGATTCCTGAGGCAGTTGTAGAACATCGGACTGTGGTTCACCCAGTTTGTGCCTTCATGTCTATACGGCGTGATTGCGTGGGCTGGCTTCGTCGATACGTGGAAGGATGATTGTCTCGGTAGTTCGTCCCGTGTGCAGACTTGCGGTGCACTGCCTCTTCACTAGGTCACGCAGCAATAGTTATCAAGTTTATGGATCCTTCAAGAAGATCGAGCCACAACTACTCATCACACGTGACCCATAGACGTGTGCACATCATCTGGTATCAGAGCCTTTGTTAACTTAGTAGGATCGTTCTTATTTTTGGTAGGATAGTTTGTTCATTTTCCTATAGTCCACAAATAGCCACATCACCAGGAAATCTTATACGTATCATTTCAATTTCGCATCTGAATTTAGTTTGCAGCTTCGAGTTTTGATCCATTGAGACTTGTCTAGTTACTGATTTCTTTTGGTCTAAATTCCCCTAATCTGAATTTCATTCTTTTTTCCCTTCTTTCTCCATTTTTATTCAGATTTTTACCTTTGATCTATTCTTCTTCTCTCTGAAACATACACAGACCAAAAAAATCTCCATATTTGGAGATGGTGCCGTTGTTAGTGCCTTGCTTGTTGAGAAGCTTGGCCTGCCAACACGTCGCTATCCACACCCATACCATATGCAGTGGCTGAATAATTCAGGGACAGTGAAGATCTCATCCATGGTCCACTTATCGTTCTCAATTGGTGACTATCATATTGAGGTTGACTGTGACATTGCTCCTATGCAAGCATGCCACTTACTTCTGGGTCGTCTATGGCAATTCGATGTGAACTCTATGCATTTTGGTCGATCAAACAAATACACATTTATTCACAAAGAGAAGAAGGTGGTCCTTGTTTCATTATCTCTGGAAGACATACATTCTTCTGATGTTGCTCGCATGAAAAGGGAGGAGAGTGATAAAAGAAAATTATGTGAGACCTCTAAAAATAGTAAGGGAGAGACTCCTAAACCGTCTAGCCACATAAAATCTCCTAAAAATACAAGCCTTCCACGTCAAAATGAATGTTTATTTGTGAGCAAGAGTGAGTTGAGAGAAGTGAGGAACACCACAACTCCATTCTTTGTGCTCCTGCACAAGGAGGTCCTATTGTCAACTAACGATTTACCTTTATCGCTACCAAGTGTTGTTTTTGATTTATTACAGGACTTTGAGGATGTTTTTCCTGATGAGGTGTCGGCTGGTCTTCCTCCTCTACGTGGAATTGAACACCAAATCGACTTAGTATCTGGTGCCTCCCTCCCAAATCGGCCAGCGTATCATGCCAATCCTAAAGAAACTAAAGAGATCCAGTGACAACTAAATAAGTTATTATATAAAGGGTATGTGCGTGAATCTCTATCACCTTGTGATGTTCTAGTACTTTTGGTCCCTAAGAAAGATGGGTCTTGGCGCATGTGTGTCGATTGCCATGCTATCAATGCTATAACTGTTAGATATCACCATCCCATTCCTAGGCTTGATGATATGTTAGATGAATTAAGTGGTGCTACTATTTTTACCAAGATTGATTTGCGTAGTGGCTACCATCAAATTCGCATGAAAATTAGTGATGAATGGAAAACAATATTTAAGACTAAATTTGGCTTATATGAATGGCTTGTGATGCCCTTTGGTTTGACAAATGCTCCTTCAACTTTTATGTGTTTAATGAATCATGTTTTAAGAGCTTTCATTGGTAAATTTGTGGTTGTATATTTGATGATATCTTGATCTATAGTAAATCATTTGATGAGCATCTTGATCATATCCGTGCAGTCCTTGCTATTTTGAGAGTAGAGAAATTGTATGGAAATATTTCTAAGTGCACCTTTTGCACAAATTGTGTTGCTTTCCTTGGTTTTGTTGTGACTGCAGATGGCATCTAGGTTGATGTAGAGAAGGTTAAAGCGATAAAGGATTGGCCTACTCCTAAAAATGTCAGCCAAGTTTGAAGTTTCCATGGTCTAGCAGGGTTCTACCGATGCTTTGTTAAAGATTTCAGCACAATCGCTACACCACTTAACAATTTGACAAAGAAGGATGTTCCATTCAAGTGGGGTGATGACAAGAAAAAGCCTTCGAAGAGTTGAAAAGAAAGCTTTGTGAAGCACCACTGCTACAACTACCAGACTTTAGTAAGACTTTTGAGATCAAATGTGATGCAAGCGGTATTGGCATTAGAGGTGTGCTATTTCAAGAAGGTAACATGTTGCCTATTTTTCAGAAAAACTAAATGGTCCACATCTGAACTACTTTGTCTATGACAAAGAGCTTTATACCTTAGTTTGAGTTTTAGAAATCTGGCAACATTAACTACTTCCTAAGGAATTTGTTATACACTCTGATCACGAAGCCTTAAAATATCTCAAGAGCCAAGGCAAACTAAACCATCGTCATGCAAAATGGATTGAGTTCATTGAAACATTTTCCTATATTGTCAAACATAAGTGTGGTAAAGATAACATTGTTGCAGATGCCTTGTCAAGAAGATGTGGTTTGGTTACACAACTAGATACAAAAGTGCTTGGATTAGAATCAATTAAAACACTTTATTCGAATGATTCTAATTTTAAAGAACCTTTCTCCAAGTGCATTATTGGCAAAGGATGGGACAAATTCTATAAAAATGATGGATTCTTATTTCGATCTAACAAACTATGTATTCCAGCTTGTTCGATTTGCAATGTTCTTTTGCAAGAAGCACATGCCGGTGGGTTAGCAGGTCATTTTGGTGTAAAAAAAGACATTGGACATGCTTTCTGATCACTTCTTTTGGCCACATATGAGACATGATATCCAGCGACATATTGAGCGATGCATTACTTGCTTGAAAGCTAAGTCCCACCTTAATACCCATGGCCTATATATTCCATTACCGATTCTAAATGTACCTTGGGAAGATATATCCATGGATTTTATTCTAGGTTTACCTCGGTCTCTGAGGGGAGCGATTCTATTTTTGTTGTTGTAGATCGCTTCTCAAAAATGGCACATTTTATTCTATGTCATAAGAGCGATGACGCTTCACACATTGCTAAACTGTTTTTTAGGGAGATAGTTCGTTTACATGGACTGCCCAAGACTATTGTTTCAGATCGAGATACAAAATTTTTGAGCTATTTTTGGAAGACATTATGGGGAAAACTTAGCACCAAGTTGTTATTTTCTACTACTTGCCACCCACAAACTGATGGGCAAACTAAAGTTGTCAACCGTACTCTATCTACAATGTTGAGGGCTGTGCTGAAAAAGAATCTGAAGATATTGGAAGAATGCCTTCCACATGTCGAATTTGCTTATAACATGACAATACATTCAACAATAAATTTTTGTCCCTTTGAAATTGTTTATGGTTTTAAACCACATACACCCATCGATCTTTTGTCTTTACCATTGCAGGAACAAGTTAACATGGATGCTACAAAGAGATTAGAATTTATTAAGAAGCTACATGCTGATACAAGAAGGCATATCGAGAAGAAATCTGCACAGTATGCAAAGCAAGCCAACAAGGGTAAGAAGAAAGTTACATTCCAGCCCGGTGACATTGTATGGTTGCATCTACGCAAGGATCGATTTCCCCAAAAGTGCAAGAGTATGTTATCCCCTCGAGGTGATGGGCCATTCTAGGTTCTCCAAAAGATAAATAATAATGCTTACAAAATTGATCTTCTCCCCAAATATTCCAATGTGAGTGTGTTCTCGCCGAGACCCCTCGCGCGCCTCGGTGCGACCACGCCGAACGTCTGGGAGGTCTGCTTAGCTCCAGTGCAGGCCGATCGGCTTCTCTTCGTGGCTTGAGGTACGCGCGCCAGGGGCCGTGGGGTTTGATCGGCTCCGGTGCGTCGAAACGGGTGCGGGCGTGCCAATCAATTTGACTCTACAATTGATAAGAAGGTGAGACGAGCAGGTCCGTCGGACTGTGGGTCGATACAGGCGCTCGCTATCGACTGGTTGCCGATAGGATCAGGATAGCCATCGGCAGCTCCCAGAAGACCCTTTGCTATCGGCTATTTGCCGATAGGGATCGGGACGCTCTTCGATCGGCTAGGGAACCGATTTGGACAGGTGTCGACGAGGGATCGGCCATAGAGCCGATGGAGGAATCGGAGTGTACTTAGAGGATAGAAAAGTGCATAGGATCCTTCCGGATAACCGACGGAAGCTGTAACAGTAGTTCATCAACTGGAAAAACTGATGAAGCCACATGCGGACCGGCAAGGAATAGTATTAAAAAGACACAGGCTACAAAGCCGATACCGCTTCGGATATGACAGCACAAGACCCGTCGCCTGCCGTGACAGCACCATTAACACCGAACCTTGAAGATCGGACCTAACCAAGAAAGTACGAGGCCGATGCCAACAGTGATGATACGGAGGACACCGGATCGGCTATGCTGAAGCAAAGATAGGAACGAACCCATCGGCTAGCTAAGCCGATGAGGGGACACCTCTCTGAAGGCAAGTGCGTATCGGCTGGAAGACCGATACGCTCGGCGTTACGTGTCAAGGGATATCTCTAGATGCTGATGCGTATCGGCCGAGGGGCCGATGCGCTGGGCATGAAGCTCAGAGCATGGATAACTCATCGGCTAGCACTCCAATGATACGCCGTGCAGAAAATTATAAGCCTAAAGCTCAATCTATCGTCGGCAGCCCCGTAGGTCGAACCTAACCGATGCAGCACGAAATTGACGACGGTAGAGGGAGCTTAATAGGCCGATAGGGCATGCACGAACGTGATACGATACGTCTGATCAGCCTAAGAGGTCAAACCTAACCGATGCAGCCTTAGACAGAGCAGAACATATCGAGATGGTGGCGGGACTTACCCCTTCGCCGGAGATCGGACTTAACCGATGCAGCCCCGTGTCGAGAGCCAGAACCCGTCGCTAAAACCTAGATAAACTAGGGTGGCGATGCGCTGAGATTATATTGATCGAGAGATATCTTACATGACTCCAGGGGGTCTATATTTATACCCTGGATTTACAGACAGAGTCCGACACGTTTACAACCATCGGATATTATTTCCTAACAAAAACGAAGGAAAATATCTCTAAAGAAGTTAACTAACTAACTAAACCTTCCTAATTAAATAAGGTTACAATGTACAAAGATAAACATCCTATCATGGAGTCCATGGCTCTTTCGCAAACTCGATTTTATCTGAATAATCTTCCAATTTGGAACCGAGTCTTCCTTCGCTACAACCCAATCGGCTTCTTCACTGTAGCAATAGGATCTCTTTGTACTCAACCCAATCGGCTTCTCGAACCAGACCCCGATTGGATAATTCCCTGTCTTCAAACCGATCCAATCTTCTACTAATTTGATCGGCTTCTCTACAGTTTTGATCGGCTTTGTCTCATGAGCCGACCAGTATCTCCATCGGCCGATCCTGTTTACAGGCTGAATCAAATTCTGGTGTTAACACATGCCCCCCAATTTTGGAGTTTGCCAATAGACTATAAGATTTCGAGCCGTTGGAAGTCTCCACAAAGCAGGATGACCAGTTAAAACCGATAGATTAATCGGCTTAGATTTTGGCCTAGGTCACTTCGCCTCTATAAAATATCTCTTCGCCTCAGCCTTCTTCCACATACTTCTTTCCATCAGAACCCCCAAACCTCGACGAGCTTCAAAGGTGAACTTCTGCAAATCACCTCATCAGCTGCTACTCCTTCCTCCATGCGATGTCTTCTACAAACGTAATCCCTGAGGTAACTATTATCTGCTCTTCCATCCAATATCTCACACAAATCTTCCCCGTCCCGTCTTCTCATTAGTAGTCGGGTTCTTATTTACTGTAGAATCTCAAGAGTCAGATTGCCATCCCGGTTTCTAATCGCCCCAATCACTTCTATCTTGGCCCTATGGTTAGCGAAGATCTGACTGATTTCATAAACTCTAAAACAAAAAGGATCCCATTCAAAAACTCATCTATGGCCATCACCAATTGGGTTAACAGCTTCAGATCTTGGCCTAGCAAACTTCCGAGATGGAGGAACTAGTATCTTAGGGTTTTCGCCTCCAAAAAGTCTTTCTGGGAGGATTTAGAGATATACCATTGTATCAACCTCTCCTTAACCAATATGGAAAAGAACGAACCTTTACTTGCATCAGCTTCTTACTTTTGGTTGGATATCCTGAATGCCTTCATGTTTTGGCATGGACCGATGACCCCCACTCTGATGGATGTTACCATATTGACTTGCCTCAACACCACCCACTAAATAAACCCGTTCATCCTCAGATTCAAACCCACTCATCGGCTGAACACCAAGAACGTCAGAGGTTGGACTAAATATATTTCTCTGCACAAAAAGTCCTCCGGCCAAGTCGATGAGCATGAACACGTAGCATTCTTGAATCTCTGGTTGGAGCGGTTCGTCTTTGGTGGTTCAACTCTTGGTCCAACAACCAACATGCAATGCTTGGCAGAGCTCCTGGCTGATCAATGTCATATTCCACTGGGGCAATATCTTGTTGGAACTACTTATCAACTGCTCTATCAACTGGCGAACAAGCTATCGGTAGGCCAATTAGTCGAACATATTGGTGGTCCTTGGTGGTTCATACAACTCTGGTTGAACGTATACACCTCCAGAGTTATCACCAGGTCCCCTTTTCCTTCCATAACATTTCCGACTAACTACCCAGAAGAAAATAAGGCTAGCCGACGCCGATGTACATCCCTGGGTGAAGCTTCATCGGCTCTTCCTAGAAGCAAAATGACCCCACTCGGACTCAGCCAGTGGTTCAAATGTTTCTACTACGGCTTCACTAAAGAGGTCACCATCTGGTTCACATATGAGGACGACTCGTCTTTCGAAATGCCTTCCAGGTTTCACCCGATGAACGTCTTAGCCGATGAAGAATCGAAGACAATCTTCTTATCCTCCATAACTCCTAATCTTCTGCCGATTGGATTTTCATTGGGCCGATCCCAACACCCATCATACAAGTTCTACCATCCTTCGGTTGGTGCTTGTCAGTTGGGCTTTAGTCAATTCTCCATCGGCTTGTTCTTCATCGGTAAGCTCCAAGCCCAAGGAGATATAAAAAGTAACTTGGAGTACGATCGGCTTAGATTGATGGCATCATCCTTGTCTTTAGAGCCTTGCACTATCTTTTCTTCATCATATTGAATTTCAACTATATCCTGATTCCCATAATTCCATAGGCTGGCGACAAAAATGCACCTATGACCAGCGCAAGTGGTCGACCGATTATTTATCAACCTCAATCGGCTAGATCCCTCCTTGGACAGGGTGCTCCACCTCCATCGGCTCTCCTCCGAGTGTCGCAAACACCAGGGCTGAAGCGTAAAAAATAGGCTACTCCAAAGATTTCTAAGAAACAAAAATCCAACGTCGATGTCGCCATTATTACATCAGCTTCGCGAAACCCTTCTCCCGCAGCAATCTTGACTCTGCATCTCCATTGGTATGTGTCAGCATCAATTCTTCTCCGTTGCTTTCGTCTTTATCCTGACACCATTACTTTGCAGCCTGAACCATCGGCTCTTGAAGTCCAACCGCTGGACACTGTTACTGGGGCTAAGCCGATGGTATCCTCAGAAGTCATGGCATCTATGCCTCAAACTGCCCCACATCAAGCTGATACCCGTATAATCGCTCAAACTGCTCCCGCTGTATCCCAGGTATATTCATCCTACATGTTATTTCTCTTGACTCATGATCCCCATATTTACTAATGTTATCATGTAGTCTTTAGCCGATCTATTTTCTTTTGACATCAGCAAATACCTGGAAGCAGAGGAAGATTCAGTCACCAGTGTAGCGATTGAACCATCTTTACCAGCCAATGCACGCGAATAGTTATTAGATATTATACATCGGCTTGAAGTTCCAATTGACTCGCTGGTGGAAGATTGCGGGCCGATTCGAGGAAGACTTGCTGAAATCAAACATCTTCTGCCTAAGGAACTGACCAATGCACTCACGCCTGTTGCCTACTTGGAATTCCAAAGGAACCAGCTGATCGCATCAAGACGACGTATAGCCGATCGCGTTGAGCAAAGCAATCTAGCTCACAACGATCGGCTAACTGCCCAAAGTGAAAAGAAAAAGCTTGATGAAATGTCAGCTGACCTTCAATGCACCAGCACCAAGCTTGGCCTCTTGAAGAAACGAGAAGCTAATTTGATGGTGGAACTCGACAAGGTTCATGACAACATCAACTCTACCGAGTCCCACCTCATCGGCCTACCAAAATCAATCCAAGATCAAGAGGCCAAGGTAGCAGACCAAGTGCGGCTTGCAGTTCACCGACATAGAAATTTGAAGACTATCACCGGATCAGATGAGGATGACATCTACACCATCAAGGAAATAGATCAAATCCGTCTGCGCACGATCGAGGCCATTAAGAAATTCTTGTAAAATTTTAGCCTCGGAAAAAAAAACCAGATGTCATTCTGAACATTAACTATTTGCAATAGAGTTCAACCAGCTTGATCATCAAAAGTTGTATGTACATATCCCCTAACGGCGATGTCTAAACGATATCGGCTATCCGTAACCGATATAATGACATCGGCTTCCATATATTAGAAATCGGCTACACTCAGCCGATTTACACAAACAATATCATTAGCCGATACCACTTCTGAGAACTCATCCGTCTTAAAAAAAAATTAGCTATGCTCAGCCGATTTAGGCGTCTTCCCGATTGGATGACCATTCTCTAGACTTATCATCCCAAGACCCAATCGGTAACTCCTCTTTTCTTGATAATTGGCTCTCGTAAGCCGATACCACATGCATCGGATGTGCTAAGTTGTTGAACTCTTGGGTAGAAATTTTCCACCTGATGCGACTCGATAACCCCTGGAAGGCAAAATCAGCTAATTTTTCATCGCTCAGAACAAGACTATAACATCGGCTTCTGATATCCTGAAAACATTGGATGCATTCTAGAACTGACTCATTAGGCCTCTGTTTAACCGATGTCAAATCTGACAGTCTCATTTCTTAAATCCTAGTACAGAAATGTCCATGGAACTGTTGCTCTAGATTGGTCCATCCTTCAACCGAGTTCAGTGGTAAGGAAGAAAACCATGCAAAAGCCAATCTAGAGAGGGATAATGGAAATAGACGGACTCTGAGAGCTTCCTTAGCCCATGCTTCTCCACACTGTGCTAAGAATCGACTGATGTGCTCCATTGTAGATATGTTGTTCTATCTTGACAATTTGGAAAAATCTGGTATCATGTATCGGCGAGGTAATAGAACTCTATCAAACCATTCTGGATATGGGTGTCAATACATAACTGTTTGATCTTTGGGCTTAATACCAAATTGCTCTTTCATCGTGTCCACAATTCTGGTTAACCAATTCTTCTCCCTTAGAGTATCTTCCTGATCATGTGGAGGTGGATATGGTACCCGATTCTACCTGTGATATTCTCCATAACGATTCCTCTGAAAGAATTCTGGAGGTACCTCCTGCTGTTGCCCCCCGAATCGATCTTGTATTGATGGATACATATTTACCGATAGGTCCTTGTTTTGCCAAGTTTCCTCCGTCTCTATCGGCAAAGGCACATGATCCTGATCGGGCTCTTGAGCCGATGACTCTTGTATCGTCTTCTTAATCAGATCTTGCACTGTATCCATCCATACTCCTGGTGGATTACTGAATGCTTGATAAAATGATTCGTTGAACATTTCTTGCAACGGCTTGGAAGAATTCACAGGTGCTGAATGGCCTGATTCCTTCATCAAAATACATTTTGGTAATTGTGCTTTTTGAATCGGCCCTTGTTTAGTCATACTGAAAGATTCCAAATAGAGCTTCTGAAAGTTGTCCATGTTTTGCTCTATATGGCACCTCTGGTCTTCATTCAAATCCTCCAATGTAACTGTAACTGTAATATCCTCATCGGCTTCATCTTCAGACGAATATGTCTTCGAATCAACCTCTTCTTTAGACATATTGACAACAAGATGCCTCCCGGGTTGATGAGTAAAAATCTAACTTCTAATTAGACACTTGTAGAGTCCCGCTGGTTGCTAAATGGAATTATATCACACTAGCCGATGAAGGATCTTCAGCCGATAAATAGTTTAGGTTTCTCCAGCCGATGAATGAAATCCAGTCCAATCGGCTAATGAATGAAGATTTCTATCCTATTGACCGATGAATATAGTATGGTTCTTATTGGCTGATGAATAAAACCTTTGGTCCCACTGGGCATGCCAAAAAATATGTTCGCACCGAACGCCTAGGAGGTCTCCTTAGTTCCAGTGCAGGTCGGTCGGCTTCTCTCCATGGCTTGAGGTTCGCGCGCTAGGGGCCATGGGGTTCGATCGGCTTTGACGTGTCGGTACGGGTGCAGGCGTGCCAGTCAATTTGACCCTGCAATTGATAAGGAGGTGAGACGAACAAGTCCGTCGGACGGTGGGCCGATACAGGTGCTCGCTATCGGCTAGCTGCCGATAAGATCAGGATAGCCATCGGCTACTCTCGGAAGACCGTTAGCTATCGGCTATTTGTCGATAGGGATCGGGACGCTCTTCGATCGGCTGGGGAACCTATTTGGACAGATGTCAACGAGGGATCGGCCGTAGAGCCAATGGAGGAATCGGAGTGTACTTAGAGGATAGCAAAGTGCACAGGATCCCTCCGGATAGATGACGGAAGCCATAATATTAGGTCATCGGCTGGAAAAACCGATGAAGCCACATGCGGACTGGCAAGGAATAGTATTAAAAAGACATGGGCTACAAAGCCGATGCCGCTTCAGATATGACAGCACGAGACCCGTCGTCCACCGTGACAGCACCATTAACACCGAACCTTGAAGATCGGACCTAACCGAGACAGTACAAGGCCAAGGCCAATAGTGATGATACGGAGGACGCTAGATCGGCTATGCTGAAGCAAAGATAGGAACGAACCCATTGGCTAGCTAAGCCGATGAGGGGACACCTCTCTAAAGGCAAGTGCGTATCGGCTAGAAAACTGATACGCTCGGCGTTACGCGTCAAGGGCCAGAACCCGCCGGTAAAACCTAGATAAACTAGGGTGGTGATGCGCCGAGATTGTATTGATCGAGAGATATCTTACATAATTCTAGGGGGTCTATATTTATACCAAATGTCCCTCATCGCATCTATTACATGGATATATATAGCATTAGTGGAGTCTTCAGTTCAGATTAAAAAGTAAATGAGAACAGTAGGAAGTTGTAGCACTTATTTTATTAATAGTGTGGCCTCATGTAGCTCTTTAGATGCTTGGTATTCTTCTACATGCTTCTTCGTGTGTGTGAAACAACAGCCTGGTTGTTAATTGCCTTCCTAAACATAACAATTAATTGTTTTGCACAGCCACAACTGATCAGCTTGGTAGTTGAATGGTCCATCTTCTCTATGCACGTCCAGGCTCCTTAGTACATATATTTGGAGCGCAGAAATCATTATCCCATGCCCGTTCATGCACTCCATCATTCCTAAGAACATAAAAACAAGTACGATCATCTAAAATAATCTAATTATTTAGCACAAGGTTACCGTTCACCTAATAATGCATTTCCTTCTCTAGTTGTTTGGCTCTACTCCTTGTAATTGGACCCGCTATATCAGATGCAACTTCATTAGGATGTGGAGAAGAATTGATACTAGGGATGTCCTCATTAGCCTCCTCTCTTGAAAAGGAGTCGTCCTCGACTCAGACTCACCAACAAATGGAAGAAAATCTTTGACATAGAATGTGGCACTCTGTTAACGCCAGAATTTGATTCAGCCTGTAAACAGGATCGGCCGATGGTGGAAGGATCGAGCGGGTGCGAGATGGGCAGAGGAGTTTCCGTGATTTCCGGGAGTGGCCGAGTGGGATGACTGGGTGCGGTTGTGCAAGGCATTTTCTAATCCACTGCTAATTGCAGCGGGATTGGAAGGCTGATCCAACTTGCAACGTGGAGTGTTAGATCGAGAGATCGAACGGTTAGGAAATTTCCGTGTATATTTTTACAGGTGGATATAGGAAAGAATCAATTAATACCTTTTATATTAGTATAGATGACATGCTTGTAAGCTGCCACATGCTTAATATACTATCCGCGCCGGATTCGCGTGCCCGGCGTGAACACATCAATGTCTGGAAAGTCTGTTTAGGTTCTGTGTAGGTCGGTCAGCTTCTCTTCGTAGCTCGAGGTACGCGCGGCGGGGCCTGTGGAGTTTGCTCGCTTCCGGCGCGACGGTGTGAGTATGGACGTGCTAGTCAATTTAACTCTGTAATTGACAAGAAGGTAAGATGAACGGGTCAATCGGACGATGGACCGATACGAGCTCTCACTATCGGCTGACCGCCGATAGGATCGAGTTGGTCATCGACTGCGTCCGAATGGCTCCTGCTATTGGCTGGTTACCGATAGGTATTGTGACGTTCTTCTATCAGCTAGAGAGCCGATGAAGACGTGGATACATGTCGACGAAGGATGTGATGATTCCAGGTGTAGCGAAAGTAAGATCCTGATCCATCGGCCGTAGAGCCGATGGAGGTACCAAAGGGTATTCAAAGAACAGCAAAGCACGCGAGATCTCTCCTGGTTGCCGACGGAAGCTGTAGTGGTCGTTCATCAGCTGGAAAGTCGATGAAGGCATATGCGAACTGGTAAGAAATCGTATAAAAGACACAGGCTGCAAAACCGATGCCGCTCCGAATATGGCATCACGAGACCTGCCGCCCACTGTGACGACGCCGCTAGCACCGAATCTTGAAGATTGGACCTAACCGAGACAGTACGAGACCGAGGCCAACGGCAATAGGACGGTGGACACCGGATCAGTTGTGCTGAAGTAAGGGCGAAGCGAACCCATTGGCTAGCTGAGCCGATAAGACGACGTCTCTCTGAAGACAGGTGCGCATCGGCTAAAAGGCCGATGCTCTTGGCATGACGCTCAAGGGAATTCTCTGAAGACTGGTGCGTATCGACCGAGGAGCTGATACGCTGGGCGTGTTGCTCAATATATAGATAACTCATCGGCCAACACTTCGATAAAACACCGTATAAAGATCTATAGTCCTACTGCTCGATCTACCATCGGCAGCCTCGCATGTCGAACCTAAACGATGCAGTACGAGACCGACGACGATAAAGAGAGCCGATAGATCGATAGACCCCGTACGGACGTGATGCGGTACACCCGATCTGACTAAGAGGTCGAAACTAACCGATACAGCTTTAGACATAGTGAGACATACTGGGATAGTGGTAGGACTTATCCCTTCATCGGAGATCAAAGTTAACCGATGCAGTCCCGCGTCGAGAGCTAGAACCCGCTGGTGAAAGCCTAGATGAATTAGGGTGACGATACGCCAAAGTAGTATTGGATAGATCTGTTGATTCAAACTCATAGGGTCTACATTTATACCCTGACATTACAGAATCTAATACGTTTACAATAATCATTAGATGCTATTTCCTAACAAAGATAAAAAGAAAATATCTTTAAAAAAGTTAACTAAACTAACTAAATCTTTCTATCTATATATTATATATATAGATAGAATACCCTATCGTGAGTCCCACGGCTCTTCTTAAGATTCGGTCTCATTTAAATAGTGTTCTATAATTGGATCGGATCATTCCTTTCTTCCTTCAATCAGCTTCTTTTCTATAACTCTTCTTTACTAAACCATCTTTTGGCTTACCAAATTTTTTTTTGACGTTAACATATACGCGTCCACTGTAACCGTCCACATTCATATTGCCCCAAAATATTGAGCCCTGAAAGCCTCCTAAATAGCCGTACTAGCACACGTGAAAAGATTATCTGGTTTTTTAACTACCAAAAAATTTTGGACTACTAAAAATGTCCCTTATTTACCTCAACCCTAAACCCTACCTAAACAAAAGCCACTTCTCTCCTCCCCACGTAGCCCCTTTTTACAGGCATCGGTGAGCCCTGTCGAAGCTAGTCTCCCACCTCCTCCTTCACCTATCCTGCCACCATCTCTCTTGTTAAGAGTTAGTGTTTGCCTAAGTTTTCTTTTATTCTCGATCACCTTCATGTCCTTTCTCCATTCTACTTCTATAAGCCATTTGTATTGGATATAGACTGTGTATACCATGCCTATATATTGTGCACCACTTTATTGTAGTAATATACATTAAGTTTAATCTAACTTTCATGGTATCAAACTTTCTTGATCTTCTTCTTCCACTAATTCAATATGTTGATATGTAATACGATCTAGGAGGCGTCCTCTTCTCGATCGACCACTCTAGATGCCATTGTCGTTGCTATGGATAATGCTATTCGCATCACGTTTCGGTCGTCCTCACCCTCCAATGATGACCTTGCAGCTGCATCTAGTCTTGTCGATTCCACAGCATCGACTGCCTCCACTGCCGCACACGAGGCACTTTCTTTTGGCTTGACTACCGTGGTCCCCTCAATGACTATAGCAACTAAGCTGACTACAGTCACCATGCTAGTCGCAACAGTTGGCATCCCAGCAACACTAGCAATCACCATGCTCCCTAGGCCATATGAACACATCTCTCCCACCTAATCTAGCGGCCCCCATCACCACCATGTAGGCACACATCGGAATTCCCCCATTTGCCACTAGTGTGCCACATCTTCTCCCTCCCTAAATAAATGTTGGACATTATGTGTCTATTGCTGATGCACCTGGTCATCCTATCGATGTTCACCAATCCCAATTGGAATGCAAGCACAATCCTTGGACTTTACCTAGCGCCCCCAACCTCAACCCCAACACCTTTGCCTCTCTCCACACACAAGCCATCGGCGTCTTTAATGTGAAGTCCATGATCCTAGTCACACTGGATTAACTACACAAAGTGGTAGGGATTATTCCTTGTGACTCTTGGCAAATATGCCCTGATCGACCAAATCCTCACTGACAACTACTATCTTGACCACATTTGATATACCGATGAGGCTCATATGAACGTGATGCGGTACGTCTGATCAGACTAAAAGGTTAGACCTGACCGATGCAGGCTTAGACAGAGCAAAGCAAAATATAATAATAGCAGGACTTATCTCTTTGCCGAAGATCAAACTTAACCGATACAGTCTCATATCGAGAGTGAGAACCTATCGGGAGAAACCTAGATGAGCTAGGATGGCAACGTACTTGTATTGTATGATTTGTGTTGATGGTTTTGATAGGTTCCAGCAGTCCATATTTATAACTTGGATTTATAAAAGTTCAACGCGGTTACAGACAACCCTCGGAGAATATTTTCTAAACATATAAGCAAACTAATCTACATAACATATTATATATAAATAAAACATCTTGCCGTGATTCTTACGACTCCTCCTCAGACTCAATACCATCTGGATAACCTTCTATCTTCAATTGGACTGAATCCATCTTCAGTCTATCTGATCGGCTCTCTTTACTATGTCAATTGACTTTCCTTTATAAGCCGATCAGTCTTTTCCTCATCGATCAATCCCGTTTGTATGCTGACTAAATTCTGGTGTCAATAGTTAGCTTGGTCTTTAGGACATGTCTCTTTTGTTAGGCTGACTGAGCAACCTCATTCAGTTGCAACTGTTGGGCACACTCCATTTGGTCCCTTCAATGCTATTCTAATGCAACTATGTAGTGCACGTGTGCCAGTGGCTAAGTGCCACCTACCTAGATTAGTGTTGAGACTATCATCAACAAGCAACAAGACCCTCAAGTGGCTCAACCTTCATGCTATTGCTCTAACTCTAGTACCAAGGACCTATTGTTTTGCTCTCGCTGATAGAAACTAGACTACCACAATGGAGGAAGAATATCCTCCACTCTTGGCCAACCGTATTTAGGATCTTGTTTCCCGGCCACCTGCTACCAATGTCATCACTAGAAATTAGACTTTTAAGGACAAATTTTACTTTGATAGTTCTCTAGAGAGGTATAATGTTTAGTGGATACTCCATGGTTTCATTCAAAGACTAGGTATTTGACTATGACAAGACGTTCAGTTATATCATCAAACTTGCCACTGTATGGACTTAGTTTGGCAATTTCTCATAATAGGTCGATCCTTTAACTTGATGCCAAGAACACCTTCTTTCATGGCAATCTATAGGAAATAGTGTACTGCATTTAGTTCCCTAGATTCATATATTCTAGTAAATCTAACTCGGCCTTCCAACTTAACAAGTCTCTTTACGGCATAAAGCAACCACTTTGTGCTTGGTTAAGTAGATTTGCCATCCACTTACTTTTTCTTGATTTTATCGAAGCTAAGTCCAATCCTTCCTTATTCATCACTGTGGTTCTAATTTTGTTTATGTTCTACTATATGTTGATTTCTGCTATATGTTGATGACATTATGCTTATTGTCTCCTCTAATCATTTTCTCAATTGGATTATTTCGGCATTGCTTTCTAAGTTTTTTGTGAAGGATCTAGGTGCTGTTCATTACTTGGCATATTTGTTACTCGTCAGCTGTTTGGCCTTCTTTCTAAGTCAACATCAATAGTCTTGAGATGCTGTAATGAGAAAGGACTCTGTAACTTAGGGATGACAGATCATTTC
Organism: Oryza coarctata; assembly: GCA_030770085.1. Lineage (NCBI taxonomy): Eukaryota > Viridiplantae > Streptophyta > Magnoliopsida > Poales > Poaceae > Oryza > Oryza coarctata. The sequence goes on along the minus strand of CM061476.1, from coordinate 7,418,492 downwards.
TGCCTGTCCCATATTTGATAACTCCTAGTTCTGCTTGGGAATGCGTCATCTTCTAGTAAAAATTTAGGGTCTTATAAGCTATACAATTCACACCACATTGAGACTACACCAAGGGAGAAGTCTATAGATAGCCGCCGACTACACCACGCCATATATTCCACCGAGGTTAGTTTGGTAGGACAGATTAGACGTCTTGTACCGTTGTGATACATCCTATCAATATATATAAATAGGAGTAATGCTTTTATGTAGGCTAGGGATCTAGACATATATAAAAATCTCAATGTCTTATTTCCTTTTTACATCTTCGCATATATGTTGATATTAGACGACCCCTATGCTCTTATATATGAGATCTCACCTATTGATAAAAATATTCTTCTACATACTTATAGGATGTAAAAAAATCTAAAGCAAAATAGTTATTAATTAGATACATCTTATCTAGACGTTAGGGCTTTTTTTTGTTGTAACTAGAAAAGTCATGCGTTATGCTATGTGCGTCGGTATTGACATCATAATAAAAACATCACATAATCTCAGCAATACATGAGAATCATGTCACTAAGATTCAAATATGAATTGTTTTGATCAGTTTGTATGGACAACTCTGTATGAGCATGAGCGCTTAGGCAAAAACATCGACCACACAAAAAATGGTGCATGAATACTGTGAGTAATATTAGAAAAACTGAATGATGTAGCAACCACAATCATTAAAAGGCAGTCTTGCATATGCATATATAAATTTTCCCCATGAACAAATGGAATCTTTGCTGATAGCACCTGCATTGCAAAGACATTTTAGTGCTTTAGCTCCATAAAAACAACAGCACATCACATGTATTCAAAACAATTTAGCACATGAGAAGTACTTTCTTTGCAAAGTGGTATTGAATGCTGAGTTATCCCTGTCATTAGGTCTAAAAATTCCATATTTACATGGGCATTCATAAATGTGCTCAAGAAATATTTTGAACTCCCAAAAAGAGGAACAAAACATTGTATGATAAAACACAGAATTGCTAATTAAATCATGGATGAAGTCAAATTATAATGGAAACTTCTTAAGCATATTTGCAAAAGCATAAATTCAATACAAATGGATGGATCAACTAAAATTCCAATGCCATGCAGTGTAAGGGAAAAAAACTCAAATAAGAAATATTGCTTGTGAGGGAAAAAAATTAACAGCACCGACTGCACTATTGGAGCATATGGCAGGACCTACTATGGTTTAAACTGAGAAGTGATTACAAAGAATTGCATGCCACATGCCAAAATATACTGCAGTAGAATTTTATGGCCAAAGCACAAAAGAGAACCATGCAGTATAGAGATGGAGGAATGGTCCTTTGGGGGCATCAAAAAAATGTGCTCTTGATGTCACCAGAAGTTCAGTAAACCATGGCCATCAATAGAGATCAACTAAGGATAGTACCTTTGTAGGTTAGAAGTACCTGTGGATAATCCATGCATTGATCCTTTGGGATGGGCACAGGATGTAATGTGTCATTAATTGGAACACCATGTAAAGAAAACCTAGGTATGGAATCAATTGCGCCATTAAAGATTAAGAGTAGATATAGAAAATGGTGAAAAAAACTGTTAGAGTATTACGTAGAGCTTGAACTAATTTAATAAAAGAAGACATTAATTAAAAACATATGGTTATTTTGGTCCAGTAAAGTTCTGACCAATACCAGAATCTTTAATCGAGCAAACTACATCCTTTTGTGGGGTTGGGATTGTTGTCTTTTACTTACAAACCTAGTTTTGGACGGTTAACAGAACTATGAAGCTTCGTCCAGGTATGATTACTAAAAGATTTACACCATGATAGTATTGGGGTCTTAGTCTCACCGTACACATTCTTACTTGGTATCAGAGTAGGTCTAGACATCCCCAGCGTGCTAACATCCTCCCGCCGGTGAGCCGACGCTTTCTCCCCGTCGCCAACTTTTTTCCTGGTATTCTCTCTTTGCTCTCTCGTCTTAGCTCCTTCTTCTTCTCATCTCCTCCGCAGACATTTTCCTTTCTCCTTTTCTACCACCTTCTCCCATCCCTTGCTCCTCCATGCGAGAAGGCGACAGTTTCCATCCGCCTCCTCGTCTCGACTCACACCCGTCTTTGCCCTTCTTCTTGCCCTGTGCATCTTTTCTCATCCGATGCCGGTGCACCTCTGTGCTCGTTGTCTCTATCAGCTAGACTCGTCCGTCCTCCATCAGCTAGACCCATCCGCCCTCCATCGGCTGGAACCCTTTCTTGGTTCCCGTTTTTCTGACATGCTCAACTGCTCCCGGACACGAACCTTTTCCACTCGCGTCCGAGCCACTCCGACGTGTCCACGTGTCCATGGACACAAATCTCTGCCTCTCAGACGCGAACCTCCTCTCTTTGCGTCTGGCCCCTCTTCGAGTTTTCGTGTTCGCTCCACTCCTTTGCCTCCACGAGTCCAAGGACGTAAAACTTCTCTTCATGGACTCGAATCTTTGCACGTCCATGACCCACCCACTCTCTGACCTACCTACTCTACCACTCACCTTTCCCTCAACTACTCTGCTACCTATCCTTCATCAGCCAACCACTCCCCATCGATTGGTTGGCCCACATTTTCTTCCCATCGGCTCACTCCTCATTGGCCAATCACTTTCCTAATCGGCCGATCTCCCTTCTCATCGGCTTCTTCCCATCGGCCTCTTACTCTCATCGGCTTCTTGCCCTAGTTCCTCTCTTGTCATGGCCATCGAGTCAGCCCTTAGCTCCGGCACTCTCCCAGTCGTCAAATCTACTTCGGCCCTTGGCGCCCCAGACCACACCTCGGGCACTACCTCACTGATCTTCTCACTACCCTACGTCACTGTGAACGTGAAATCTCATGCTCCCATCTCTCTTGACCTCAATGCCAACTACTCCAAGTGGGTATTTTTCTTTAAATCCCTCTGTGGAAAGTTCGGCCTCCGGTCACACATCGATGCCTCTGCTCCACCTCGGCCCGATGACCCTTAGTGGGACATTGCCGAGTGCTGCGTGCGCAGCTAGCTGCTCGGCTCGATCGATGACTCTATCCTTGACCTTGCCATGGAAGACACCGACCCCACCACCTGGGATCTCTGGGTGGCTCTCGAGTGGATCTTCCTCGCTAATAAGCTGCCGCGCGCCATCTTCTTACTCAACGAGTTTCACTCCATGGTACAAGGAGACTCTTCTGTCTCCTCATACTGCCAGCGCCTTAAAGTAAAGGTTGCCGCTCTCCGGGATGTCGGTTACCCTATGGCTGACTCCTAACTCATCCTCGTCCTCCTGCGAGGCCTCAACCCACGCTTCTCCAACACCGCCGACAACATCGCCAACTCCACACCCCTTCTGTTGTTTGCCCAGGCCCATGACATGCTAGTTCTCAAAGAACTCCATCTGGCCAACGACGAGAAGACCATGGCCCACACAGCTCTCCTCGCCGCAGTCGATCATGGCTGCCGAGCATCCTATGTTGCTACCCTCTCCCGCAGCTCTGGCAGCCATGGCCCTAACCATGGCAACACAGCTCACACTGATGGCACCAGCAAAGGCAAGGGCAAAGGCAAGGACAAGAACTGGCACGATCCGATGCAATTGTGACCTACTTCAGTCCCTGCCCACCTAAATACTCATGCTTCAAAATTCTCTTCCTCAGGCCTCCAATGCTTCAACATCTCCTCTTCTCCTGATAATCGGCTCTCATAAGCCGATATCACATGCATCAGATGTGCTAAACTGTTGAACTCTTGTGAAGAAAATTTTCACCTGATGCAACTTGACAACCCCTGGAAGGCCAAATCAGCTAATTGTTCACCGCTCAGAACAAGACTATAACATCGGCTTCTGATGTCCTAGAAATATTGGATGTATTCTAAAACTGACTCATTAGGCCTCTGTCTAACTGATGTCAAATCTAACAGTCTCATTTCTTGAATCCTAGCAAAGAAATATCTATGAAATTGCTGCTCTAGATCGGCCCATCCTTTAATCAAACTCGGCGGTAATGAAGAAAACCATGTAAAGGCTGATCCAGAGAGGGATAAGGAAAAGAAATGGACTTTGAGAGCTTTCTTGGCCGATGCTTCTCCACACTGTGCTAAGAATCGGCTGATGTGCTCCATTGTAGATATGTTGTCTTGCCCTGAAAATTTTGAGAAATCTGGTATCGTGTATCGGCGAGGTAATAGAACTCTATCAAACCATTCTGGATATGGGTGCCGATACATAACTATTTGATCTTTAGGCTTGATACCAAATTGTTTTGGTTAACCAATCCTTCTCCCTTAGAGTATCTTCATGATTATGTGGAGGTGGATATGGTACCCGATTCTGCATGTGATATTCTCCATAATGATTTCACTAAAAGAATTCTAGAGGCACCTCCTGCCGTTGTCCCCCGAATTGATCTTGTATTGGTGGATGCATATTTGTCGATAGGTCCTTGTTTTGCCAAGTTTTCTCCGTCTCTATCGGCAAAGGCACATGATCCTGATCAGGCTCTTGAGCCAATGATTCTTCTATCGTCTTCTTGATCAGATCTTGTAATGTATCCATCCGTACTCCTGATGGATTATGGAATGCTTGATAAAATGCTTCGTTGAACATCTTTTGCAACGGCTTGGAAGAATTCACAGGTGCTGAATGGCCTGATTCCATCATCAAATCACATTTTGGCAATTGTGCTTTTTGAACCGGTCCATGTTTAGTCATACTGAAGGATTCCAAATAGAGCTTCTGAAAATGTTAACAGAAAAATCTAGACAACCCGATGGTGCTAAAGTCGATCGGCTGAGAGGTGTCCGATGATTATAGTGAAGAAGCCGATCGGGTTGTAGTGAAGGAAGACTCTGTTCCAAATTGGAAGACTATTCAGATAAAACCTAGTTTGCAGAGGAGCCGTGAAATCCACGGCAGGATGTTTTATCTTTGTAAATTGTAGTCTTATCTAATTAGGAAGGTTTAGTTAGTTAGTTAACTTCTTTAGAGATATTTTCCTTTATTTTTGTTAGGAAATAACGTCCGATGGTTGTAAATATGTCGGACTCTGTAAATCCAGGGTATAAATATAAATCCCCTGAAGACATATAAGAGGAATCCCTCGATCAATATACAACTTTGATGCATCGCCATCCTAGTTCATCTAGGTGTTTACCGGCGGGTTCTAGCTCTCGACGCGGGGCTACATCGGTTAAGTTCGATCTTCAGCGAAGGGGTAAGTCTTGCCACTGTCTCGATATGTTCTGCTCTATCAAAGTAGCATCGGTTAGGTTCGACCTCTTAGGCCGGTCAGACGTATCGCATCACGTCTGTGCAGGGCCTATCGGCTTGTTAAGCTCCCTCTACCGTCGTCAATTTTGTGCTACTTTGTTTGGTTCGACCTACGGGGCTGCCGATGGTAGATCGAGCTTCAGGCATATAGTTTTCTGCACGGCGTATCATCGGAGTGCTAGCCGATGAGATATCTATGCTCTGAGCTTCACGCCCAGCGCATTGGCCCCTCGGCCGATACGTATCAGCCTTTAGAGGTGTCTCTTGATGCGTAACGCTAAGCGCATTAGTCTCCCAGCCGATACGCACCTATCTTCAGAGAGGCATCCCCTCATCAGCTCAGCTAGCTAATGGGTTCGATCCTATCTTTGCTTCAGCATAGATGATTCGACATCCTCCGTATCATCGCTGTTGGCCTCGGCGTCGTACTGTCTCGGTTAGGTCCAATCTTCGAGGTTCGGTGTTAATGGCGCAGTCATGGTGGGCGACGGGTCTCGTGCTGTCATATCCGAAGCGGCATTGGCTTTGCAGCCCGTGCCTTTTAATACTATTCCTTGCCAGTCCGCATGTGCCTTCATCAGTTTTTCTAGCTGATGAACGACTGTTATGGCTTCCATCGGCTATCTGGAGGGATCCTGTGTACTTTGCTATCCTTTGAGTACACCCTGGTTCTTCTGTCGGCTCTGCGGCCGATCCCTTGTCAACACCTGTCCACATGGGCTCCCCAGCCGATTGAAGAGCTTCCCAATTCCTATCGGCAAATAGCCGATAGCGAAGGGCCTTCCGGGCATGGCCGATGGCCATCCCGATCCTATCAGTAGCCAGCCGATAGCGAGCGCCTATATCGGCCCACTGTCTGACGGACCAGCTCGTCTCATGTCCTTGTCAATTGCAGGGTCAAATTGACAGGCACGCCCGCACCCATACCATTGCACCAAAGCCGATTGAACCCTACGGCCCCTGGCGCGCATACCTCGAGCCACGAAGAGAAGCCGACCGGCCTACACTTGAGCTAAGCAGACCTCCCAGGCGTCGGCGTGTTCACGCCGGGGCACGCGAGGGACTTCGGCACGAACATATTTTTTGGCATGCCCAGTGGAACAGAAAATTTCATTCATCGACCGATAAGAACTATACTATATTCATTGGCCGATAGGGTAGAAATCTTCATTCATTAGCCGATTGGACTGGATTTCATTCATCAGCTAGAGTAACCTGAAGACTGTCCATCGGCTGGTGGTGTAATTCCATTCATCAACTAGCAGGACTCTACAAGTGCCTGATAAGAAGTCAGATTTTTACTCATCAACCCGGGGGGCATCTTGTTGTTAATATGTCTAAAGAAAAGGTTGATTCCAAGACATATTCGTCTGAAGATGAAGCCGATGAGGAGATTATAGTTCCAGTTACCACGGAGGATCTGAATGAAGACCAAAGGCGGCATATAAAGCAAAACATGGATAACTTTTAGAAGCTCTATTTGGAATCCTTTAGTATGACTAAATAAGGGCCGATTCAAAAAGGACAGTTACCAAAATGTGTTTTGATGAAGGAATCAGGCCATTCAGCACCTGTGAATTCTTCCAAGCCGTTGCAAAAGATGTTCAACGAAGCATTTTGTCAAGTATTTAGTAATCCATTAGGAGTATGACTGGATACATTGCAAGATCTGATCAAGAAAACGATACAAGAGTCATCGGCTCAAGAGCCCGATCAGGATCATGTGCCTTTGCCGATAGAGACGGAGGAAACTTGGTAAAACAAGGACCTATCGGCAAATATATATCCACCAATACAAGATCGATTCAGGGGGCAACAGCAGGAGGTACCTCCAGAATTCTTTTAGAGAAATCATTATGGAGAATATCACAGGTAGAATCGGGTACCATATCAACCTTTACATGATCAGAAAGATACTCTAAGGGAGAATGATTGGTTAACCAGAATTGTGGACACGGTGGAAGAGCAATTTGGTATCAAGCCCAAAGATCAAACAGTTATGTATTGGCGCCCATATCCAGAATGGTTTGATAGAGTGCCGTTACCTCGCTGAAACACGATACCAGATTTCTTAAAATTTTTAGGGCAAGACAATATATCTACAATAGAGCACATCAATTGATTCTTAGTACAGTGTGGGGAAGCATCAGCTAAGGAAGCTCTCAGAGTCTGTTTATTTCCATTATCCCTCTCTGGATCGACCTTTGCATGGTTTTCTTCATTACCACTGAATTCGATTGAAGGATGGGCCGATCTAGAGCAACAGTTCCATGGACATTTCTGTACTAGGATTCAAGAAATGAGATTGTCATATTTGACATCGGTTAAACAAAGGCCTAATGAGTCAGTTCTAGAATACATCCAACGTTTCTAGGATATCAGAAGCCGATGTTATAGTCTTGTTCTGAGCGATGAACAATTAGCTGATTTGGCCTTCCAAGGGTTATCGAGTCACATCAGGTGGAAATTTTCTTCCCAAGAGTTCAATAGTGTAGCTCATCTGATGCATGTGTTATCGGCTTACGAGAGCCGATTATCAGGAAAAGAGAAGATGCCGATGCATTGGAAGTTACCGAATGGTCACCCAATTGGGAAGACACCTAAATCGGCTGAGCATAGCCGATTTCTTTTTTTTTTCAAGATGGATGAGCTCTTAGAAGTGGTATCGGCTAATGATACTGTTTGCGTAAATGGGCTGAGGCGTAGCCGATTTCTAATATACAGAAGCCGATAAGATTATATCGGTTACGGATGGCCAATATCATTTAGACATCGCCGTTAGGGGATATGTACATACAACTTTTGTTGATCAAGTTGGTTGAACTCTTTTGCAAATAGTTAATGTTCAGGATGACATCTAGGGTTTTTTTTTAGGCTAAAATTTTACAAAAATTTCTTAATGGCCTCGATCGCGCAGACGAATTTGATCTATTTTATTGATGGTGCGGATGTCATCCTCATCTGATCCGGGGATCTTCTTCAAGTTTCTATGCCGACGAACTGCAAGGCACACTTGGTCTGCTACCTTGGCCTCTTGATCTTGGATTGATTTTGGTAGGCCGATGAGGTGGGACTCGATGGAGTTGATGTCATCACGAAGTTTGTCAAGTTTCGCCATCAAATCGGCTTCTCGTTTCTTCAAGAGGCCAAGCTTGGTGTTGGTGTGTTGAAGGTCAGCTGTCATTTCATCAAGCCTTTTCTTTTCACTTTGGGCGGTTAGCCGATCGCTGTGAGCTAGATTGCTTTGCTCAACGCGATCGGCTATGCGTCGTCCTGATGCGATTAGCTAGGTCCTTTGGAATTCCAAGTAGGCGGCAGGCGTGAGTGCGTTGGTCAGTTACTCAGGCAGAAGATGTTCGACTTCAGCAAGTCTTCCCTAGATCGGCCTGCAATCTTCCACCAGCAAGTTAATCAAAATTTCCAGCCGATGCATAATATCTAACAACTGCTCACGTGCATCGGCTGGTAAAGATGGTTCAATCGCTGCGCTGGTGGTTGAATATTCCTCTGTTTCCAAGTATTTGCCAATGTTGAAAGAAAATAGATCGGCTAATGACTGCACGATAACATTAGTAAATCATGGGATCATGAGTCAAGAAAAATAACATGTAGGATGGATGTACCTGGGATAAAGCGAGAGCAGTTTGAGCGATTATGCGGGTATTAGCTTGATGTGGGGCAATTCGAGGTGTAGATGCCATGACTTCTGAGGATACCATTGGCTCAACCCCGGTAACAGTGTCCAGCAGTTGGACTTTAGGAGCCGATGGTTCAGGCTGCAAAGTAAAGGTGTCAGGATAAAGGCAAAAGCAACAGAGAAGAATTGATGCTGACACATACCAATGGAGATGCAAAAGTCAGGAATTCCACGGGAGAAGGGCTTCGCGAGGCTGATGTGATGATGGTGACATCGGCGCCGAGTTTTGCTTCTTAGAAACCGTCCGAGTAGCCGGTTTCTTGCACTTCAGCCCTGGTGTTCGCGACACTCGGAGGAGAGCCGATGGAGGTGGAGCACCCTGTTCAATGATGGATTTGGCCGATTGAGATTGATCAATAATCGGCCGACCACTTACGCTGGTCGTAGGTGTATCTTTATCGCCAGCCTATGGAATCATGGGAATCAAGACATAGTTGAAATTCAATACGATGAAGAAAAGATAGTGCAAGGAGAAGGATTACCTCTTCATCGGATTCCACATAGTCGGGGTTGTGGCGCAGGCAATAATTTTTAGTCCATAGACTAAATAGGTGCCTTCCCCATTTTGACCACCATCGAGCAAAAAGTTTAGTGTTGGATATGCAGGGGTCAAAGGTGGAGATAGTCCCTAAGGACAAGGATGATACCATCAACCTAAGCCGATCGTACTCCAAGCCACTTTTTACTTCTCCTCGAGCTTGGTCCTTGCCAATGAAGAACAAGTTAATGTGGAGTTGGCCAAAGCCCAACTGACGAGCACCAACCGAAGGATGGTGGAACTTGTATGATGGCTGTTAGGATTGGCCCAATGAAAATCTAGTCGGTAGAAGATTAGGATGATAAGAAGATTGTCTTTGATTCTTCATCGGCTAAGGCATTCATCGGGTGAAACCTAGAAGGCATTTTGAAAGACGAGTCATCCTCGTACACAAACCAGATAGTGACCTCTTTAGTAAAGCCATAGTAAAAACATTTGAACCACTGGCTGAGTTTGAGGGGGGTCATTTTGCTTCCAGGAAGAGCTGATGTATATTCACCTAGGGATGTACATCGGTGTTGGCTAGCCTCATTTTCTTCTGGGTAGTCAATCAGATATATCATGGAAGGGAAAGGGGACCTGGCGATAACTCTGGAGGTGTAGACGTTCAACCAGAGTTGTATAAACCATCAGGAGCCACCAATATGACCTACTGGCCTGCCGACAACTTGTTCGCTACCTAATGGAGCAGTTGATAAGTAGCTTCAAGAAGATATTGCCCCAATAGAATATGGCGTTCATCGGCCAGGAGCTCTGCCAGGTATTGTATGTTGGTAGTTGGACCAAGAGTTGAACCACCAAAGACGAACCGTTCCAACCAGAGATTTAGGAATGCTACGTGTTCACAATCATCAACTTGGTTGGAGGACTTTTTGTGAAGAAAAATATATTTAGTCCAACCTCTGACGTTCTTGGTGTTTAGCGGATGAGTAGGTTTGAATATGAGGATGAACGGGTTTATGTAGTGGGTGGTGTTGAGGCAAGTCAACATGATAACGTCCATCAGAGTGGGGGTCATTGGTCTATGCCCAAACATGAAGGCATTTAGGATATTTGACCAAACGTAAGAGAGGTTGATACAATGGTCTATCTCTAAGTCCTCTCAGAAAGACTTTATGGAGGCGAAAACCCTAAGATACCAGTTTCTCCATCCCTGGAGTTTACTAGGCCAAGATCTGAAGCTATTAGCCCAATCGGTGATGGTCATAGATGAATTTTTGAACGGGATCCTTTCTGTTTCAGAGTTTATGAAATCAGTCGGATCTTCACTACCCATAGGGCCAAGATAGAAGTGACTGGTGCAGTCGGAAACCGGGATGGCAATCTGACTCTTGAGATCCTACAGTAAACAAGAACCCGACTACTGATGAGAAGACGGGATGGGGAAGATTTGTGTGAGATATAGGATGAAAGAGTAGATGATAGTTACCTTAGGGATTACGTGTGTAGAACCCATCACACGGAGGAAGGAGTAGCAGCTGATGAAGTAATTTGCGAAAGTTCGCCTTCAGTCGTTAGAGCTTGTTGAGGTTTGGGGGTTCTGATGGGGAAGAAGTGTGTGGAAGAAGGATGAGGCGAAGAGATATTTTATAGAGGCAGAGTGACCTAGGCAGAAATCTGAGCCGATTAATCTATGGGTTTTAATAGGTCATCCTAGTTTGTGGAGACTTCCAATGGCTCAAAATTTCGTAGTCTATTGGTAAACTCCGAAATTAGGGGGCATGTGCTAATGCCAAAATCTAGACAACCCAGCATCCTCCGTATCATTGCTGGGGAGCCGATGTGGATAGGTGTCGATGAGGGATCGGCCGCTGAGCCGATGGAGGAACTGGGGTGTACTCAGAGGATAGCAAAGTGCACAGGATCCCTCCGTATAGTCGATGGAAGCCGTAGCAGTCATTCATCGGCTGGAAAAACCGATGAAGGCACATGTGGACTAGTAAGGAATCATATTAAAAGGCACAGGTTGCAAAGTCAATGCCGCTCCGGATATGACAGCACGAGAACCGTCGCCCATCGTGATAGCGTCACTAACACCGAACCTCAAAGATCAGACGTAACCGAGACAGTACGAGGTCGAGGCCAATAGTGATGATATAGGGGACGCTGGATCAGCTATGCTGAAGCAAAGACAGGAATGAACCCATCGGCTACCTAAGCCGATGAGGGGACACCTCTATGAAGGCGGGCACGCATCGGCTGGATGACCGATGCACTTGGCGTTGCGCGTCAAGGGACACTCTAAAGGCTGGTGCGTATCGGCCGAGGGGCCAATGCGCTGGGCGTGAAGCTCAGAACATGGATAACTCATCGGCTAACACTCCGATGAGACGCCGTATAGAAACTATAAGCCTATAACTCCATCTACCATCGGCAGCCCTGTTGGTCGAACCTAACCGATGCAGCACGAGACTGACGACGGCAGAGGGAGCTTGACAGACCGATAGGCTTTGTACGGACGTGATGCGATACATCTGATCGGCCTAAAAGGTTGAACCTAACCAATACAGCCTTAGACAGAGCAGAACATATCAAGATAGTAGCGGGACTTACTCCTTCGCTGGAGATCGGACTTAACTGATGCAACCCCACGTCGAGAACCAGAACCTACCGGTAAACACCTAGATGAACTAGGGTGGCGATGCGCCGAAGTTGTATATTGATTGAGAGATAAATTACATGTCTCCAGGGGGTCTATATTTATACCCTGAATTTACGGAGTCCGATGTGTTTATAACCATTGGACGTTATTTCCTAAGGAAAATATCTCTAAAGAAGTTAACTAACTAACTAAACCTTCCTAATTAGATAAGATTACGATTTACAAAGATAAAATACCCTGCCGTGGATTCCACGGCTCCTCCGCAAACTCGGTCTTATCTAGATACTTTTCCAATCTGAAACCGAGTCTTCCTTCGCTACAATCTGATCGGCTTGTTCACTGTAGTCATCGGACACCTCTCAGCCGATCAGCTTTAGCACCATCGGGCTGTCTAGATTTTGGCGTTAACACTAGCCTGCCGGTCCCACGGGTCTGTGGCTCTGCTACAACCCCTGGGCACCCCAGCCCCAGCTGCGCAGTCCCATCGGCTGGCAACCAGGGGTTCTCGGCGCCCATCCTCAGGCCCACCTGGCATTGGCTCCCATCCTGTTGCCTCAGCCGATGCTACCACCACCACCCGCCCAGTTGGTTCCCTCCTAGAACCAGGCTGGCCTCATCGCCGCCCTGAACCAGATGATGCTCCAACCTCAGCACCCTTGGGTGCTAGACTCTGATGCGTCCTCCCACATGGCGTCATCAGCTGGTATACTCTGCTCTTGTCATCCCACCTCCTCACCCTTTGTCACCATCGGTAATGGCCACTCTCTTTCTATCCAATGTCATGGTGACGCCTTTCTGTCTACACCCACCACTAGCCTTCCACTTCGCAATGTCCTCATTGTACCCTCCCTTATTCACAATCTCGTATTTGTTCGCTAATTCACACGAGATAGCAATTGCTCAATCGAATTTGACGCTTCTGGTTTCTCTGTGAAGGATATCCCAACCCAGTGACAGATCCTTCACTGCAATAGTGGCGATGACCTCTACACCATCCTCATTGTGCCGTCCACTTCACACTCCAGTATCGCCCTCTCCACCAACCTCTGGCATCTTCGCCTCGGCCACCCTGACCCCGACGCTGTCGCCAACCTCCGTCGCAACGCCTCCATCCAGTGTACCCACAACAGCTCCACCATTTGCCACTCATGTCAACTTGGCAAACATGTGCGACAGCCATTTTTGAATTCTCTATCTTGTACCTCGCGACCGGTTGAGCTAATACACTGTGATGTATGGACTTCTCCGGTTTAAAGTGTCACCGGTAATCAGTATTATCTTGCAATACTTGATGATTACACACACTATTGCTGAACTTTTCTACTCACCAGCAAATCCGAGGTCGCCTCCCACCTAACTAACTTCACAAACTACGTTTCTAACTAGTTCAATCTTCCCATCAAAATTCTACAAGCTGATCACAGTACAGAGTTTGTCAACTGTACTGTTCAAACCTTCCTCACCTTCAAGGTCATCCATCTACACCTCTCCTACCCCAACACCTCTCCCCAGAATGGTAAGACCGAACACCTACATTGCACCCTTAACAATATAAGTCGCACAATGCTGCTTCATGCCCACCTACTTGCAACTTACTGGGCTGAAGCACTAACCACTGTGACATACCTCCTCAATCGGCGACCATGCTCCTCTGTTCGCCACAATGTTCCATACACTCTTCTGTACCGCACGGCGCCCGATTACTCCCACCTACGCGTTTTTGGGTGCCTCTGCTACCCAAATCTCATCGCCACTCCTCCTCACAAACTTGCTCTCCACTCTACCGCCTGCATTCTCCTCGGATATCCCTCATCTCACAAGGGATACCGATGTCTCGATCTCTCCACCCGCCGGGTCATCGTCTCTCGTCAAGTCATTTTTGATGAGACCTGCTTCCCCTTCGATTTGCTTAATCTAAGATCCCCATCTAGCGATCTCGACTTCCTCCTCACCAACACCATGCCCTCCCGGTCTCCTCCACCGTTCTCTCCTTTGGTCCCCTCATCGGCCGCACCTAAGGACTTACTGCTCAGCTATCCCACTACTCTTCGGTCTGATGTCACTCCCATCGGACCCCCATCGGCCCCACCACTGTCATCGGCTTCGGCCGATCCTGTCTCCTTTCTATCGGACACCTGACCCCCATCGGCTCCTCAGCCCTCATAGGCTCATAACCACCCATTGGCCCATCCGCCTCCATTGGCTCCTTAGTCTCCATCGGTTCCCCCCTTCCTATCAGCTCAAGCCAGTCTAGTTTAGCCCTTTCCTCTCACATACAGCCGCCGATCCTAAGCCGATGATGCCCCTCCCCAACCAGTCCTCCCCACACTGATCATGCTCCCATCGGCTCCCGTCCCCTCCATATCTCACATGGTTACCCGATCACAAACCGAGTCTCTCCGCCCCACCAAGCGCTACGGGCTCTCCACTGTCCACTATTCTATCTTGCCCATCCCGGCGACTTCTCGTTCCGCCCTGGCCGATCCTCAATGGCACGTGGCTATGGCCGACGAGTACAAGGCCCTCATAGACAAGGAGACCTAGCGCCTCGTCCCTCGTCCTCCTGGCACCAACGTTGTGACCGATAAGTGGATCTTTAAGCACAAGTTCCACGCTAATGGCTCACTTGCCTATCACAAGACACGCTGGGTAGTTCGGGGTTTCTCCCAACACCCCAGTGTCGATTACAATGAGACTTTCAATCCCAACGTTAAACTTGCCACCATTCGGGTCGTTCTCACCTTTGCTGTCTCTCACTCTTGGCCGATCCATTAGTTTGACGTGAAGAAAGCCTTTCTTCACGATCATCTGATGGAAATGGTCTATTGCTAGTAGCCCCTAGGCTTCATTGATCCCTCTCATCCCGACTATGTCTGTCTCCTTCAGCGCTCTCTCTATGGCCTCAAACAAGCTCCTCGGGTCTTGTACCAGTATTTTGCTGCCTACCTTTAGCACATCGACTTTATGACCTCCATGTCTGATAGCTCCCTCTTTACTCTTCACATCGGCAACACCACCGCCTATCTCCTCCTATACGTCGATGACATTGTTCTTATAGCGTCCTCGACATCCCTCCTATACCAGATCATGGCTCGACTCCACTCCGAGTTCGTCATGACTAATCTCGGTCCTCTCCATCACTTCCTTGGCATCTCCATCACCCATTCTTCTCACGGGATCTTTCTTTCATAGCACCAGTACGCCATCGATCTTCTCTAGCGTGCGGGCATGGCCGAATGTCACCCCACGGCCACTCCGGTCGACACTCGAGCCAAACACTCCGCTGCCAATGGCACACTCGTCGTTGATCCCTCTTAGTATCGGAGTCTTGCTAGTGCTCTGCAATACCTCACCCTCACATGGCCCGACCTCACCTATGTCGTCCAGCAAGTGTGTCTTTTCATGCATGCTTCGCGCGAACCTCATCTCGCACTGCTCAAGCGCATCCTTCGTTATGTGAAGGGCATACTTTCCAGCGGGCTGCACCTTAGCTCTAGCCCTATCGACTCCCTCACCGCGTACTCCGACGCGGACTAGGCAAGCTGCCCCGACCCTCGACGCTCCACGTTCAGCTACTGCGTCTTCCTCGGCAACACTCTAGTCTCCTGGTCCTCAAAACGCTAGACTACAGTGTCTCTGTCCAGCGCCGAAGCTGAGTACCGCACTGTCGCCCACACCATCATCGAGTATTGCTAGCTTCGTCAGCTTCTCCAGGAGCTCCGTGTACCTCTCTCCTCTACGATCGTCATCTACTACGACAACGTTAGTGCTGTTTATATGACCGCCAACCTGATTCATCATCGACGCACGAAGCACATACAGATTGACATTTATTTTATCCGTGACAAGGTCACACTAGGACAGGTTTGGGTGCTCCATCTACCATCGACGCACCAGTTCGCCGATATTATGACCAAAAGCCTCTCCACGCCTTTGTTCACCAATTTTCGATTCAGTCTCTGCGTTCATTTCCGTCCCGCTGCGATTGCAGGGGGTGTTTATCTTAATTTTACTATACACATTCTTAGGCCATGAGGTTTGTTCTGTTAGAATATTTGAGATATTGTAACTATAGCAAGAAAAGAAACAACTTGGGAATAGGAAGATATAAAT
Source organism: Oryza coarctata (assembly GCA_030770085.1). Lineage (NCBI taxonomy): Eukaryota > Viridiplantae > Streptophyta > Magnoliopsida > Poales > Poaceae > Oryza > Oryza coarctata. The sequence goes on along the minus strand of CM061476.1, from coordinate 7,402,256 downwards.
TGTAATGCTTGTAGTACAAGGAAACTTAACGTATCCCAACTGGTCTATTCTCATTATATGTGTATACTGTGTGCACCATTTTGTGCACCAAAATTAACACGCACCAGAATTAGCTGGGCTAAGTTCCTCCCAGATCTCGATTTCTCTCATGGTATCAAAGCCTGCGAGATAGATCTAATCCATAGCAATGGCTAGTTCATCTTCCACCTCCTCCTCTAAATCCGTTGTTCAGTGTAAGTTTTTGAAAAGCTTAGCAAATAGAGCCATGCGCTATGGTCGACGCAGGTGCTCACTGCAATCCACGGCTTGCAGCTTGAAGGGCATATCTCCGGGAAGATGGCGGCGCTACGAGAGAAGATCAAGCAGACTCAAGAAAAAAACAGAGATCCCCAATCTGGCCTATGAAGAATGGTTCACCTCAGATCAACAGATTCTAGGCTTTCACTTCTTCTCTCTATCAAGGGAGGTTTTGTATCAAGTTACTGCTGCAAATATGACAACCGAAGTGTGGAGGATGATTGACTCCATGTACAACTCCAGAACGTGCGCACAATCTATAAACGTGCGTCTTGCCCTAACAACAGCACAGAAGGGGGACATGAGTGTCTCTGAATATGTTGGGAAGATGAAAGCCTACAGTGACGAGATTGCTGCAGGAGGCAAGCCGGTTGATGAAGACGACATAATCACTTATATACTCAACAGGCTAGATGAATCTTTTGATCCTGTTGTCTCTACATTCATGCCGTGGGTTGATCCCCTCATGGTTGAAGAAATTAACTCACCACTCTTAAGTTTTGAAAAAAGGCTCAGCATGCATCAAGAAAACCTTTCATCAGCAAACTCCACAACACTAGGAGGTCAAGGTGGCGGCTTCTCTTCGCTTGGAGATTCTAGGTGTGGCCGCGGCAATTATGGTCATGGCTCTAGATAAGGATGTGGCAATAGTCAAAACAACATTCACCCGAAGTGTCAAGTATGTCACAAACGAGGCCATGTGGCTTTTGACTGCTTGTATCAGTTCGACAAGAACCACATACCAGAAGACAAGAATATTGCTATCGCCACACACTCCTACGGTATAGATACCAATTGGTACGCAGTGACAGATCATATCACAGTGGAGCTGGAGAAAGTCACTACCCATGATAAGTATAAGGGAAACGACAAGATTCACACAACGAGTGAAGTACGGAAATTAAATATATTGATCACCATACCCCTACTCGTAAATTATATCTTAAGAATGTTCTCCATGTTCCCTAAGTAACCAAGAACTTGTTTCCGTTCATAAACTTGCCTCTGATAACTACTCTGCATTGTTTGAAATTTATTTCAAATATTTTCTTATTAAGAATCTGGGAGATGTCATGGAGGTGAGCCTTCACTGTCCTCTTCCTTCACTGTTGGTACCAAAACAAGCTTTTGGTGTGGTGCCATCTTTTGAATGGTGGCACAATCGCCCTCTACTCCAATAGTTGAGAGAGTTATTAGTAATAGTAGTATTCCATGTGGAGTCCAATAAAGAGTTGGTCTGTGAAGCGAATAATCAGTTTTTGCATATGTTTAGTCAGAACTTACTTATTCAGTCCGGGTAGGTGCAAAAAATATTGTTAGTTTTATTGATGATTATAGTAAACGTACTTAAATTTATCTTTAAAAATATAAGTATAAGGTTTTTCAAAAATTCCATAAGTTCCAAACTGAGCAGTTGTTTAATAACAAGAACATTGCTATGTAGACTGACTAGGGGACAGTATAAAAAACTTCACTCCTTTTTTTGAGACACCAGGGATATCACATCATGGCTCATGTCCTTATACTCACAAAAAAAATGACTCGGCTGAAAGAAAACAGCTTCATATAGTAGAAGTTGGCCTTGCTCTGCTTGCTCACACATCCATGCTGCTAAAATCTTATGATGAAGTAAGATAATAGATTGTAAATAAGTGAATAAGATTAAAACAAATGCCGATATAAGTCTAAACAGATATAAAGCTTAGACATATATAAAGCTAGACTGGATGCAAAAGATTTTAAACAATGGAACGTGATACATTATGAAGATACCTTTATAGTAAAAGTAGCTACTATTTGAGTAATTTTGTCTCTTCCTATGTCTAAAGATTGGAATCTCTAATAACTTAATGTCTATAATGCTTTCCTCCATGTTTTATTAGAAGTGGAGATTTATATGTGACAACCACCAGGTTATGAGGATCCATCATTCTCTAGTTATCTTTTGTAAGTTAGACAAAGCCTTTATTAACACCAAAATTTGGTCAGCTATAAACAAGATTGACCGATAAAGGAGAAGCTGATTAGCTCATGGAAGAAAATGAGAGAGCCGATCGGATAAATTAAGGATAAATTTGGTCCAATCAAAGACAAAAGGTTATCTAGATGGGATCGAGTCTGAGGAGGAGCCGTGATAATCACGATAGGATATTTTATCTATATAGAATATAGTTTGTAAGCTAGCAAGTCTGATGAGCTTTGTGAACTTTTTAGAGATAGTTTCCTTATGTGTTTAAGAAATAATATTTGGGGGTTGATTGTAGCTACGTTAGATGCTTGTAACTCTGGGATATAAATATAGACTCTCGGAACCTTGTGAATACCAATAGATCATAAATTAACATAACCTTTGACATATCGCCACCCTAACTCATCTAGGTTTACTCTGATGGGATCTAGCTCTCAACATGGGGCTACATCGTTAGGTATAATTTTCGGCGAAGGCGTAAATCCCGCCAATACGCTGCTCCATTCATTTTGTCTAAGTCTATATCAGTTAGGTCTAACCTCTTAGTTTGATCAGACATACCATATCACGTTCGTGTGAGGTCTATTGGCTTATTAGCTTCCGTCCATCGTTGGCGGCCTCGTGCTGCATTGGTTAGGTCTGACCTACGAGACTGATGGGGGTGGATTGAGTTGTTGGCCCTGTAGGTTCCCGCGCGACGTTTTATTGGAGTGCGTAGTTGATGAGTTATCCTTATCTTGCATTTCATGTCTAGTGTATTGGCTATTCGGTCAATACATATATATATCCATCTTATATCCTCGACGATTTGGTCCCATCGGATCTGGTCTGATACTATCTCAATTTGGTCCGATTTCATGTTTGATAGGGTTGGCGTCATGATATAGCCGATGAGGTTAGATATAGTCTTGCATCAGACATTTGGTAGATAAGCAGCCAATGGTCTCGTTCCATCGGCTCAGATAACAGATAGGGTTAGATATAATCTTGCGTTGCGTTAGACATTTGGCAGATAAACAGCCAATGGTCTTGTCCCATCGTTTCCATCATTATGTATGATCTAGCCTCCATCGTCTCTCTGCCGTTAGCCTCAGCATCATACTATCTCAGTTTGATCTGATCTATCGAGGCTGGCTTTAATGGTACCATCATGGTGGTCATTGGTCCTTGCGACTTTAGGGAGATTCGGGTCCTTCTCCATGCTTTTATCGCATATGCTATTTGGAGGATCATTGACTCTTCGATCGATAAGTCCTTTAATTTATTCCATGTATTTTTATCTACACCTTCATCAGCTTTTTAGCTGATACTCAAGCGCTACCTTTATATTAGCAACCAGCCAATAGCGTGAGCCGTATCGGCCATAGGCCGATCGACTCATGGATCTCATCCTCTTTATCTCCTAGTCAATTACAGGGTCAAATTGACTAGCACATCCTCAAACCTCGAAGATAAGGACTTGAACTAGAGCTAAATAGAACTCTTAGGCCTCTATGTAACTAAGGTGCCACCCGCTCCAATCAGACCTCTACCGGCTTAATTTTCTCTTATCCTCGTTTGTTCCTTCCTTTAGATAAATACTCAAAATCCCCTTACAATAATGCAATTTCGAAGGGACCCTCCCCCGTGTTGAGAAAACTTTTCTTCTTCCAATTCTTCTTCATTCAATTCATTTAAAAAAATGCAATTGGTACTCAAAATACTTCCATTGGTATGCGCAAGAAATAAGCCAATTCGGCAGCTTTTTGTTCAATTTTTGTGGAGTAAAAAACTTCTCATCAGTACGAGTCAAGGGAATGGCCCCCTGGCCCCGGATTTCCATATAAAGTCTCCGCCCAGTCCGATCGGCCCTCGCAATATTTGGTGCATGACACGATCTTTGGTACGTCTGGTGAGACACTCTACTTTAGCACAATGGTGGGAAAAGAGATCAATGCAGATAACATAATTCCAGTGACAATGGAAGATTCATCTGAGGAGCAGAGGCAACAAATAGAGTAAAACATGGTTAACTTTTAGTAGCTCTATTTGGAGTCCTTTGGTATGACTAGACAAGGGCCAATTTAGAAGTCATAGCTGCCAAAACTTGTTTTGATAGGAGAATCATGCCAGTCGCCACCTGTGAGTCCTCCCAAGCCGTTGCAAGAGATGGTCAATGAAGCAGTTCACCATACACTCATTAACTAGTCGGGAGTGTTGATGAACAGTTTACATAATCTAAGCGAGAAGACAGTGGACAAATCCATTGTTTGATAACCTGATCAAGGTCCTATGTATTTGCCAATGAAGACAAAGCTACCTCAGGTGACATATGGAACCAGAAGAGATGTATTGGCAAATTTGTTTCCACCAACACAGGGTTAGATTAGGGGGCAATGGGATGATGTTCTTCCAGGATATCATCAAGCAACTTACTATGGAGGATATCAATAAGGCTACCTAGCTGGTAATCCCGATTCAATCAATTACGATGGAGAATATCCTAGGCATAATCGAGTACCAACTTTGCCTCCATAATACTAGAGAGATTCCAAGGATGGAGAATTGGTCAGCCATGGTTGTAGATGTGGTGAGGGATCAATTTAGTATTAAGCCTAAGGAGGAATCTTTTATGTATTGGCACTCATATTTGAAGTGGTTCAACAGAGCTCCGCTGCCACTCCGATATAGGATACTAGATTTCTCCAAGTTTTCAGGGCATGACAATGTATCTATGGTGGAGTACATCAGCTGATTCTTAGCCTAATATGAGGAGACATCTATTGAGGAAACCCTGAGAGTCCGTTTATTTCCACTATTCTTATCTGGATCGGCCTTTACATGGTTTACCTCATTAGCATCGAACTCAATTAAGGGATGGGCCAATCTGGAAAAGTAATTCCACAAAAACTTCTTTGCTAAAATTCACAAGATGAGACTAACAGATCTGACATCGATTCGATAAAGACCTCATGAGTCAGTTCTAGAATACATCCAATGGTTTCAGGACATCAGAAGCCGATGTTACAGTCTAATCTTGAGCGATGGACAACTGGCCGAGTTAGCCTTCTCAATTTTGCTAGCTCCAATCATAGAACGCTTTTCATCCCATGATTTTGATAGCCTAGCACATTGACTCATTAAAGCCGATTACATAAAGCCAAGAAAGAGAGTTGCATTAGAAGGCTGCTCAACTACAAGTTTATGCATCGGACTCAGACAATGAGGAATTCAATGTTAAAGTTGGTTTGGCAGAGTGGACTAGGAACAGGAAGTCCAGATCATGTCCATGGGTGAAGTGTATAAGCAAAGAAGAACAATATGACTTTGAAATCAACAAAGTCAATAAGATCTTCGATCTACTACTTCAAGAGAAGCAGATTCAACTTCTGCCAAACCATGTAATTCCATTAGCCGAAGAACTAAAGAAGAAGAAATATTGCAAGTGGCACAATTCAATTTCACATTATACCAAGGAGTGCTATGTTTTTTCGGAAGATTGGAATCTCCAATAACTTAATGTTCAGAATGCTTTCCTCCATGTTTTATTAGAAGTGGAGGTTTATATGTGACAACCACCAAGTTGTGAGGATCCATCGTTCTCTAGTCATGTTTGTATGTTATACAAAGCCTATGTTCATGCCAAAATTTAGTCAGCTTGCAAATAGGATTGGCCGATAAAGGATGAGCCGATTGACTCATGGAAGGAAGTCGATTGATATAGTGAGAGAATCGATCAAATGGATTAAGGATGGATTTGATCTAGTGAAAGACGAAAGGTTATCTTGATGGGACTGAGTCTAAGGAGGAGTTATCAAAACCATGACAGGGTATTTTATCTATATAGAATATATTTTGTAAGCTAGGCAAGTCTGATTAGCTTGGTTATCTTCTAAGAGATAGTTTCCTTACGTGTTTAGGAAATAATGTCTATGGGTTGTCTGTAACCGCATATGACTCTTGTAACACTGGGGTATAAATATAGACTCTCTAGAACCATGCAAATATCAATAGATCTATCAACCAAAAGGTCTATCAACCAAAGAGCCGATGGTGCTACCCGCATCTGATACGCGGAGTGGGAGCCGATCCCTCGCAAGGCCATGCGAGCGAGGGACAGCAGTAACGGCGCCGTTAGGGCAAGCCTCGATAGATTGGACCTAACCAAGATAGTATGAGGCCGGAGGCTAACGACACCAAAATGGCGGGTGCTCGGACCGAACATGACGACAAGGAAGGAGGGATGCCATCGGCTACCTATAGGCCTAACACCTAAACCCATCGACCGCATGACGATGGAGACCTACGTTTAGGATAACTCATCGGCTACTCACTCCGATGAGACGCCATAGAGAGACATATAGATCTAAAGCTCAATCCTCCGTCGGCAGACCCGTAGGTCGGACCTAACCGATGTAGCATGAGACCGATGACGGCGGAAGGAGTTTGATAGGCCGATAGATCCTGCATGGACGTGATGCGGTACACCTGATCTGACTAAGAGTTTGAACCTAAATGATACAGCCTTAGACAATACAAAGTATACTAGGATAGTGACGGGACTTACCCCTTCACTAGAGATAGGACTTAACCGATGTAGCCCCGCGACAAGAGCCAGAACCCGCCGGTAAACACCTAGATGAACTAGGGTGGTGATGCGCCGAGATTGTATATGATTGAGAGATATCTTACATGTTCCCACGGGGTCTACATTTATACCCCGGGTTTATAGACAGAGTCCAATACGTTCCGACCATCATACATTATTTCCTAACAAAAACAGAGGAAAATATTTCTAAAGAAGTTAACTAACCAGCTAAACCTTTCTAATTAAATAAGGTTACAATTTACAAAGACAAACATCCTGCCGTAGAGTCCACAGCTCTTCCACATACCCGGTTTCATCTGAATAATCTTCTAATTTGGATCCGAGTCTGCCTTCACTATAACCCGATCGGCTTCTCCACTGTAGCAATCGGACCTTCTTTTACTCAAGCCGATCTTTTCCATCCTTTCCTCGGGCTTCTCGGACCTGACCCCGACCGGATTATTCCCTGTCTTCAAACCGATCTAATCTTCTACTAATTTGATCGGCTTCTCTACAATTCCGATCGGCTCTGTATCCCGAGCTGACCAGTATCTCCATCGGCCAATCCTGCTTATAGGCTGAATCAAATTCTGGTGTTAACAATAGGGCTAGCATCAGGATCTAGAGGGTTTCATTTACCATCGGCTCAAATAGTCTATGAGGTTAGTGTTGGTCGCCAAATCTCACGGGGAGTCCAATCGAGCCGGACGAAGGTCTAATTAGGGAAGACGACACCCTGGTCACGTGAAGTCCTAGAAGATCTGCTTAGCTCTAGTGTGGGTCCTTAATCTTCAAGGTTCGAGCTAATCAGCCGATGGGCGATATGGCTCACCTTATTGGCTGGGTGCCTATAGGAAAGGTAGCGCTTAAGCATCGGCTGAAAAGCTGACGAAGACGTTGGCGATAGATACGTGGAATAAAATAGAAGGCTTATCAGCCAAAGAGCCGATGACGCTCCATAGGATGAATTTGGCTAAAGCACGGACCGGGCCCAATCCCCCATGAAGCCATGAGGACCAGCGACCACCGTTGTGGCACCGTTATGACTAGCCTCGATATGTCGGACCAAACCAAGATAGTATGAGATTAGGACTAATGACACAGAGATGACGGAGGCTAGATCAAATATAATGACAAGGGAGAAAAGGGTGAGGTCATCGGTTACTTACCAGCCAAACGTCCGACGTAGGACTATATCTAAACTCATTGACTATCTAAGCCGATTGGGAATGAAACCCTTTGGATCTCAACGTCAGCCTCATCGAACATGAACCCGAGAGATTAGACCTAATCAAGACAGTATCATGCCGAATCTAATTTAACTAGATCAATCGCCAGCGGATTAATCGTTGAGCGATATGTGAACCAGATATGAGGCTAGCGGTAAGGATAACTCGTCAACTACCTACTCCGACAAAATGCCATGGGAACACACACCGGGTCAATGGCTCCAACCAGCACCACCAATCTTGTAGGTTGAACCTAACTGATACAGCATGATACCAGGGACAGAGGAGAGAGACCGATGTACACGATGAGCCTTACGTGGATGTGATGCGGTATGTTTGATCAGACTAAGAGGTCAGATCTAACCGATGTAGCCTTAGAGAGAGCAAAACAAACCATGGTAATGAGGGACATATCTTTTGTCGAAGATTGAACTTAACTGATGCAGCCCCACATCGAGATCCAGAACCCTTGGAAAAAAAACCTAAATGAGCTAGGGTAGCGATGCACCAAAGTTGTATATGATTGATTTGCAGATATTTTACACAGTTCTACAGGGTCTGTATTTATACCCTAGGATTAAAAGAGTCCGACATGGTTACAACAACCGTTAGACTTTATTTGCTAAGAATATGTAAGGAAACTAATCTCTAAGAAGTTGTAAGGCCAACTAAACTTGCTTTGCTTATGTAATATATTCCACATAGATAAACACCTTGCCGTGTTTTCTACGACTTCTTTTTAGACTCGGTCCCATCTGAATAATCCGCCATCTTCAAACAGACCTAATTTGTCCTTAACCTGTTTGATTAGCTTTTTCTTACAGTGTCAATAGGCTTCTCCTTACAAGCCGATCAGTCTTTCTTCTATCAGCCAATCTCATTTGTAGGCTAACCAAATTCTAGCCTTAACACATGCCCATCAATTTCAGAGTTTGTTTACGGACTTCAAAATTTTGAGCTGTTGGAATTATCTGCAAATCAAGACGGGCCATTATATGATAGCGTTCGAGCTATGAATCGTCTAAGGACATGCACACGTTCAACTATAAAATCACAACTGGAGGATACTCTCAACTCACAGCAGGATAAAAGAGGAGATAAACTCAACTCAAGATAAACTTTTTCATAATAATTCAACAAGTGAGTTTACATTCAGAAATTAGGCTTTATATAGCCATACAACTCAACTCTAGAAACTTCCTACTAATTAATAACTCCTTAACTATTTTTGCAAATATCAAAACACAATAAAAACAACATTAACTACTACTGCTAATTCCCAAATATAATTAAAACATAGAAAGACTCAAAAGGCAAGTTCCAAGAAACTAAATGCTGGCTGGCTCCTCAGTAACCACGCTCACTTGACACGAGGTTTTGACCAAGAAGACTCTGGAATCTGGAGAAACTCAAAACATAAAAAAGATAGTCCATTTCATTATCTGATCACAGAAATTTAAATCACCCAAATCCGAGCCTTTATGAGAGAGTTATGCCCAAAATACTGGCCCAGTACGAATCTGTCCAGAGAGCTGCTGTTTCGTAAATTAATTGTAAATATGACTTGGGCCTGGTTCTTCAAGCTGAGAACTGGTCCATAACTTGCTTCCTTGATCATGATTGTTTATATGTAAACCTGCCATGACTTGATCGCCATCATTCTCCCCCGGTTGAAAAGAACTCGCCCACGAGTTCGGCTCATTTTCGTCATGGTATGGAGAAAGATCCTTCACATTGAATGTGGATGAAACACCATAATCTCCGGGAAGCTCCACCTTGTAAGCATTGTCACCTATGCGCTGCAAGATTTTAAACGGTCCATCACCACGGTGCTTGAGCTTTGCATTGCGCCCAGGTGGAAATCTCTCCTTGCTCAAATGCACCCACACAAGATCACCTTCTTTGAAAATCACAGCCCTTCGGTGCTTGTTAGCTTGTCTTTCATACTTCTGATTTTGCTTCTCAATCCTCTTGCTGACTTGTTCATGCAAGCCCTTGATTGCTTTAGCACGCTCATCTGCATCTCCACTATAGCTATGGCTGATTGGCAATGACACAAGATCAAGAGGAGTCTTCGGATTGCATCCATACACCACTTCAAAAGGGCTTTTACCTGTCGTCTTGCTGCTGGACCTGTTGTAAGCGAATTCAGCTTGAGGTAGAACAAGGTCCCATTGGCGTATGTTATCACCCACCAAGCTTCTCAACAGATTGCCCAAACTCCGATTCACAATTTCAGTTTGGCCATCGGTTTGAGGATATAGGCTGAACTAAACTGCAGCTTTGTACCCATCTTACGCCAAAGTGTTCTCCAAAAATGCCCAACAAACTTCGGGTCTCTGTCAGATGTTATGGTATTTGGAATGCCATGCAACTTCACTATCTCCTTGAAATAAAGATCAGCTATGTTAGTGGCATCCATCGTTTTTGCACAAGGAACAAAGTGTGCCATTTTAGAGAACCGATCAACCACCACCATGATTGAATCTTTGCTGCGTTGAGTTCGGGGCAGTCCCATCACAAAGTCCATGCTCACATCTTCCCACGGTGCATTAGGAACAGGAAGGGGAGTGTAAAGTCCAGAATTTTGAGACTTTGTTTTTGCTAGATGGCAAGTTCTACATCTCAAAATGTAATGGTTCACATCCTTCATCATTTTAGGCCAATAGAAACGGTCTTGGAGTAATGCACTAGTTTTATCTCGTCCAAAATGACCACTTAACCCACCATCATGAACCTCTTTAATGATCTGCCACCTCAAAGAACAATTCGGTACGCACAAACGGTTGCCATAGAAAATATATCCATCATTCACCATAAATTCTTTATATGGACCTTTTGCACATTCAGCTTTTATCGTGCCAAAGAACTCATCATCAGAATACAACTCCTTGATCACTTCAAACCCAAGAACATTTACCTTCATTATGGACAGCAAAGAATGCCTCCTACTTAAAGCATCTGCCACCTGATTTGAAGCACCACTTTTATGCTTGATGTGGAATGTGTAGCCTTGTAAAAATTCCACCCACCTTGCATGTCTCGGTTTGAGCTTGTGTTGCCCATTTATGAACTTCAGCGCCTCATGGTCGGAGTAGAGAATGAACTCCTTGGAAATGAGGTAGTGTCTCCAATGCCCAAGAGCTCGTACAATTGCATAGAACTCTTTGTCATATGTAGTGTAGTTCTTACGTGAATCTGAAAGCTTTTCACTAAAGAAGGCAATATGTCGACCCTCTTGATTGAGAACCGCACCAATGCCTACACCAGATGCATCACATTCAAGCTCAAAAATATTCTCAAAGTTGGGCAAAGCAAGAATTGGGGCTGCTGTCATCTTCTCCTTGATGAGCTGAAAGTTCTTTTCAGCTTCCTTCGTCCATTTGAATACTCCTCCTTTCAAGCACTCGGTGATTGGAGAGACAAGAGTGCTGAAATCTCGAATGAACCGGCGATAGAATGAGGCCAGTCCATGAAAACTTCTCACATCATGAATGTTGGCTGGTGTTGGCCATGAAACAATTGCATCCACCTTAGAAGGATCAACATGAATACCTTCAGCTGAAACCACATAGCCTAAAAACACCAAGTTGCTGGTTAGGAACTCGCACTTCTTGAGGTTGATGTAGAGTTTCTGTTCAGCTAGCACTTCAAAGACTTGGTGAAGGTGCTCCAAATGCTCTTCTTTACCCGTGCTATACACGAGTATGTCATCAAAATAGACCACCACAAATCTGCCAATAAAAGACTTAAACACCAAATTCATTAGTCTCATAAAAGTACTAGGAGCATTAGAGAGTCCGAATGGCATCACCAACCACTCAAACAATCCATCACGGGTCTTAAATGCTGTCTTCCATTCATCACCAGGCCTCATACGAATCTGATGGTACCCACTTCTAAGATCAATCTTTGAAAACACACTAGCACCATGGAGCTGATCTAGCATGTCATCTAGACGAGGAATAGGGAAGCGATACTTGATAGTAATCTTGTTGACCGCTCTACTATCCACACACATGCGAAAAGAACCATCTTTCTTTGGCACAAGCAAGGCTGGAACTGCACAAGGACTCATGCTTTCACGCACCAAACCCTTTCTCATCAACTCATCTACTTGCCGCTGCAACTCGGCATTTTCTGTTGGGTTCATTCGGTATGCTGCTTTGTTTGGCAAAATTGCACCAGGAACAAAATCTATGCAGTGTTGCACACTCCTCATTGGAGGTAAACCTGCTGGAATTTCATCTGGAACAAGGTTCTGAAATTGTTCAAGTAAAGGTACCACTGGTCCGGGTATTAGAGGACTTCTGTCACCCTTAACTTCTTTCACCACCAATGCAAAGGCTATTTGGGATTCTTCAAAAATTTCAGTAAATTCAGATTTTGAGAGAATGAAATTGCTATCCTTGAGGGCTGGTTTAGATTTCATTTCCATTCTAGAAGGACCCAAAGTAATCTTAGCACCATTCAGCTCAAAAGAATAAGTGTTTTTAAAACCATCATGGTGTACCTTTCTATCAAACTGCCAAGGTCTCCCCAAAAGTAAATGACAAGCATCCATAGGAACTACATCACACCATACCTCATCTCGGTACTTCTCACCAATAGAAAAATTAACCAAACAACGTTGGTCAACTTGCACACATTTACCCTTTTCCAACCAAGAGAGTTTGTACGGTTTTGGGTGCTTTTCAGTTTTAAGCGGCAACTTTTGTACCATAATTTCAGAAACAACATTCTCACAACTCCCGCTATCAATGATAACATCGCATACCTTCCCATGAGAGGTGCATCGTGTATGGAAGATATTGTTACGGAGCCACACATCATCTTGAACGGGACTGGAATTCAGCACACGCCTAATCACCAACATCTCACCCGTATCTCCATAAATGACATCCTCCTCATCTGCTGCCTCATCAAACACGGGTGGAGAATCAAAATCTGTTTGCTCCTCTTCTAGGGGTTCTTCAATAATGGTAAATACCCGCTGGTTTGGGCACTCGGACATGATGTGACCGTACCCTTTGCACCGATAGCATTGAACAGCTTTAGGGGCTGGTTTAGAGGGTCCTGCGGTTGCGGTTTTTGCTGAAAATTTGGCCACTGCACTTGATGTTGGTTTGGCTGATTGCGTACTGCTCCCATGACTTGTTGGATAGCCTCGATTGAGAACTCGGCTACCACCAAAGCTCGCTGTTTTTCTGACTTCTTTCTCCTTGAGTTGCTTCTCAACTTTTGTGGCAAGTTTAAACACATCATGATAAGAGATAAAGGGCTGTAAAGTTACCACATCATGAATCTCCTTGCGAAGGCCACGAAGATATCGTGCAATGGTTTGTTCTTCGGGCTCAACAACGCCACATTTCAACATGAGGTGATCAAGTTCTTCAGTGTAATCTGCCACAATTTTATCACCTTGAACAAAGCCATGAAGTTGAAAAAAGGCCTCTTGCAAGTACCCTTCCAGCAGAAACTTCTTTCGTAACTCTTTCACCATCTTTTCCCATGTTCTGATTTTTTGCTTACCCTCACGGGCTCGCTTCATCTTCAACTGCTCCCACCAAATAGATGCATGCTTCTTTAATTTGATGGCAACAATCTTCACCTTCTCTTCCTCAGGGACATCTTGGTATTCAAAGACACGTTCAACCGTATTGAGCCAATCTATGAACTCATCGGGTTGTATGCGCCCTTCGTACACAGGAATATCCGCTTTTAGATCAAAAGCCCGTCGAAATTGCTGGTTCCTTCGGGTGTGATTTTGATGGAGAGCCTCTTCATCACTGGACACCAAGGTGTGGTTGTCGTGGAAGGGGTTGAACTCGGCATCATCGTCACCATAAGTTTCGCCATCTGAGCCACGATAGGAATCATCGCGGTTGTTCCCAGCGGCCTCCACGCGCGCTAGACGCTCTTGGAGTTGTTGCACATGCTGCCTCAACTCGTTCAACTCAATATCTCGATCGGCTTGCTGGTTGCCTTCAGGAGGATTGACACGAGCACTACGTCGCACCATCCTTCGCCTGCTGCTCTGATACCAACTGATAGCGTTCGAGCTATGAATCGTCCAAGGACACGCACACGTTCAACTATAAAATCACAACTGGAGGATACTCTCAACTCACAGCAGGATAAAAGAGGAGATAAACTCAACTCAAGATAAACTTTTTCATAATAATTCAACAAGTGAGTTTACATTCAGAAATTAGGCTTTATATAGCCATACAACTCAACTCTAGAAACTTCCTACTAATTAATAACTCCTTAACTATTTTTGCAAATATCAAAACACAATAAAAATAACATTAACTACTACTGCTAATTCCCAAATATAATTAAAACATAGAAAGACTCAAAAGGCAAGTTCCAAGAAACTAAATGCTGGCTGGCTCCTCAGTAACCACGCTCACTTGACACGAGGTTTTGACCAAGAAGACTCTGGAATCTGGAGAAACTCAAAACATAGAAAAGATAGTCCATTTCATTATCTGATCACAGAAATTTAAATCACCCAAATCCGAGCCTTTATGAGAGAGTTATGCCCAAAATACTGGCCTAGTATGAATCTGTCCAGAGAGCTGCTGTTTCGTAAATTAATTGTAAATATGACTTGGGCCTGGTTCTTCAAGCTGAGAACTGGTCCATAACTTGCTTCCTTGATCATGATTGTTTATATGTAAACCTCCCATGACTTGATCGCCATCATTATAGCCTGCAAACAACAACTAACTGGCCTAGATTCATGCATAGGTCATCCTGCCCCTATAAACCATTCTGCTTCTTCGTCCTTCTTCCACACACCTCCTCATCACTAGAGGCCCTAAAAGCTCGACGAACTCCAACGACTTAAGGCGAACTTCTGCAGATTGCTTTACTGACCACCAAACTTCTCCTCCCTCTTTGTTGTGCAATGGCATCAATACATGTAGTTCCTAAGGTAACTTTTTATTTGTTCCTATGTTCTACATTCTAGACAGATTTAACCTATCCCGTCTTTTCATCTGTTCTTCGTTAGGTTCTTATTTACTATAGAATCTAAAAGGTTAGATTGCCATTCCAGTGAGGATCCAATAAACTTTATAAATTTTGAAACAGAATAGATCCCTTACAAAAACTCACCCATGACTATCAACGATTGGACCAACATCTTTAGATCTTGGCCTAGTAGCCTCCTAGGATGGAGAGATTGGTACCTTAGGGTTTTGACTTCCAAAAATTCAATCTAGGAAGACTTCAAAATTGGCCACTATGTAGAAGAACGAGCCTTTGCATGCATCAGCCTCCTATTTCTAGTCAGACACCCTCAATAACTTTATGTTTGGACATGGGCCAATGACTCTCATCTTGATCGATGTAATCATGTTGACCTACCTTAACACCACTCACTATGTAAATCCATTCATCGTCCGATGCAAACCCACTCATTGGCTAAATACCAAAAACATCGGAGAATGAAATAAATACATATCCCTACATAGTAAGACTTCTGGATCAGTTGATGACTGGGAGCATGTTGCATTCCTAAACCTGTGGTTAGAGTAGTTTGCCTTCAGTGTCTCAACCCTTGGTCCAACTATCAATATGCAATGCTTGGTGGAGTGCTTGGTCGATTGGTGTCAAATTTAACTAGGGCAATACTTCCTTAGAGCCACCTATCAACTGCTTCAACAAGTGGCAAACAAGCTATTGGTCGGTCAATCAGTCGGTCATATTGGTGGTCTCAAGTGGTTCATACAACTTTGGTTCAACATCTACACTTCCAAAGTCATCCCTAGGACTCCTTTTACCTCTCTGACTTTTCCGGCTGATCATTTAGAAGAAAGTGAAGCCAGCCAATACCGATGTACTTCTCTAGGTGAAGCCGCATCGGCCCTCTCTGTAAGCAAAAAGACTCCCCTTGGACTCAGCTAGTGGTTCAAATGTTTCTACTATAGCTTTACCAAGAAGGCCGCCCTCTGGTTTGCGTACGAGGAAACTTCATCATTTAAGATGCCTTCCATATTTCACCCACTCAATGCATTAGCCAATGAAGAATTAAAGACAATATTCTTGTTAGCTATTACCCCCAATCTTTTGCCGATTGGATTCTCATTAGGCCGATCCCAACATCCATCATATGAGTTCTATCATCTATCCGTCAACGCTCGTCAGTTGGGTTTTGGCCAGCTCCTAATCGGCTTATTCTTTATTGGCAAACCCCAAGTCCGAAGAGAAGTAAATAGTGGCTTGAAGTACGATCAGCTAAAGATAATAGCTAGATCTCTTTCCTTGGAGACCATCACCACCTTTGAACCCTGTATATCCAACACCAGACTCTTCGCTCCATGGGGGTCCGAGTGGAGAAGGCATTTGTTTAGTTCATCAGTTGAACGCTTTAATCCCAACTACATCAAATCTGATGAAGAGGAAATCCTTTCTTCTTACTCTGTTTTCTATACTGCATTTAATCTTGAATATATTAATTAATCTCTATGATCCTGTAGGCTGGTGACAAAGAAGTACTTATAACAAGCGCAAGTGGCCAACCAATTGTGTATTAACCTCCATCAGCTGTGTCCCACATTGGACATGGTGCTCCATCTGCATCAGCTCTACTCCAAGTACCACAAATGTCAAGGACTAAACGCAAGAAGCTAGCCACTCGGACAGTTTCCTAAAAGCAAAAATCTAATGCTGATGCCACCATCATTGTACCGATTCCCCAAGGACCTTCTCCTGCTTCGACATCGCCTCCTTCACCCTCGCTAGTATGTGCCGATTTCATTACTTTTCTGTCATCTTGATACTTCCCTTGATATCTTCGTTTTGTAGCTTGAACCATTGGCTACCAAAACTCAACCTCCAAAGACCGCTATAAGCACTATTCCGATGGTTGCCCTACAAGTTTTAACATCCTCAACAGCAACTGATCATCACCCAAGAAACACTTAAGTAGTACCCGCTGCTCCTACCTAGATCATTAGCCATACTTCAACTCATCAAGCCAATACCAATATCACCTCTCCTACCAGTCCTGCTATGTCTTAAGTACGCACACACCACATCTTCACTTCTACTTTGGCTCGTAATTATTCTCATCACCAATGTCAATTTGTAGTAATTGGCTGATTTGTTCTCCTTTGACATTGGCAAATACTTGGAGACAGACAAAAAAATAGCTACTAGTGCAGTGATCACACCATTTCTATCAGCTGATGTATGCGATCAATTATCAAACATCATGCATCGGCTAGATATCCCGATCGGCTCACTGGTAGAAGATTGCAGACCAAACCATGGAAGACTCACTGAGATTAAACACCCCCTACCCAAAGAACTTACCGATATTCTCACACCTACTACTTGGAGTTCCACAAGACCCAGCTCATCGCAACCAGGTGACGTATAGCCGATATGAACAAAACAATTTAGCCCAAAATGATCGATTATCCTCCTAGACTGAGAAGTAGAAGCTCGAAGAAATGATAGCTGATTCGTGGAATTCCAACACCAAGCTTGGCCAACTAAATAAATGAGAAACCGATTTCATGGTGGAACTCGATAAGGTGCATCGTGATATTGAAGTCACCAAATCCCACATTATCGGATTACCGCAATCAAACCAAGATCAAGAAGCCAAAGTAGCAGAAAGAGTACATCAATTAGCTCATCAGCATAGAAGCTTGAAAACTATCCCTAGATCCGGTGAGGAAGACATCCGTGCCATCAACGAGATAGACTAAATCTGTTTGTGCGCGATTGAGGCAATCAAGAAATATCTATAAAACATTGATGTTGGAAACCCATAATGTCATCCCAAACATCGATTGCCCATAATAGTGTTTGATTGGATCTGTTAATGAAATATTTTCTTTTTATATATATTCCCTAAAGGCGATATCTTAATGATATCGGCTATCTATAACTGATATAACCATATCAGCTTTTGTCTTTGAGAAACATTATTAATCGGCCATACTTAGCCAATTTAAGTTAACAACACCATTAGGTGATAGAACACTATCAATTTTTTGTCTTGAAGTGAATTGGAGATCGGCCACACTTAACTGATTTAGACGTTCACCCAAACGATAAGATAATACTTCTTTAGATACTTTCCATTGAGTGCTTTGGAAACCTCTCCCCTTTAGGACTTTCCAATATAAAAGCATTAGCAAGCACATAGCGATTGATCCAATAGGGCCCTTCCCAATTAGATGACCATTTTCCAAACTTATTATCTCTAGACCCAATCAGCAAAATCATTTTCCAAACGAGATCACCTTGAGAAAAAGTTTTAATAATGACCTTTTTGTTGTAATGCCTCTCAACCTTAGTTTTGTTTTCCTTGATCATTTCAAGCTCCCTTAGCTGATTCTAAGCCAAATCATTAAGCTCGTCTTCCATCAGGTTATAATTTCCTATGGTAGAACTGCTTCATGCCCATGTACCAGCCAATACGGTGGTACTCGAGTAGATCCACAATATGTCATCAAATAGGACCATAATGAATCAACTAATGTAACGTGCCACCTCCACGGCTGTTCATCAATCTTGCTCTTGATCAACTTGATTAAACTGTTATTGGAAGCTTTGGCTCATCTATTGGCTTGAGCATCATATGTTGATGAATTTAATAACTTAATCCCTATACTGGTAGCAAACTGTTGAAACTCTTTAGACACGAAGATAGAACCCTAATAGATGGTAATTTTTTGAATACCAAACTGATATATAATGTGTTCCTTAATGAACTCAATCATGTCCTTAGGGGTAACTTTCTTGAAAGGGATAGACTCTACCCACTTTATAAAATAATCTATTGATGCCAATATTAACTTATGCCCTTTACTTGATGAACAATAAATCTGGCTGATCATGTTGATTCCCGAATCTCTGAATGGCCACGACATGATTATTTGGTTCATAGCTGATATTGGAGCTCGCTGCACATTCCCTTTGTAGTACTTGAAGCAATTCTCTAGCATTATCGGCCAAAAATATCAAGCTCTTCTCATCGGCCATCTCATCTTATGAGTTGATTGATGGGCTTTGTAAATGGCTTCATGTACTTCACTCATAACTATTGTAGCTTCTTCTATACCCAAGCATCTTAATATAGCCGTATCAATAGTTCGATAATACAAGTTTTCATCAAGTAATACATATTTGGTAGATTTATACCAAAGTTTCCTAGAAGCTGATTATGACAGATTTTATAAATATTGAATAATCTCTTGTTTCCAATCATCGACTTCAACAAGATATTCAATATTGGCTATTTTAGCTTACACCTTCCTATCAAGCCGATATTCCAAAGCAATTTGAGTGAGATCATTGGTCTTCAGATTCTGCTCTCTAGGAATATGATCCAACGACACCATCTTAAAATCCTTCAAAAAACGTTGATATTCTTCATAATACAACCTCAAAACATCATACTTGCATTCATACTCTCAAGACAATTGCTTGATTAACAAAAAGAATCCCCAATGATCTCTACCATATTAGCTCCGATTTTCCTCAATAGTTGAAGACCTTTGAGCACCGCTTCATACCCTACTTGATTATTGGTCCCATAAGGTATGATTGTAAAAGCTAACTCAAAGCTTGCCCCCTGAGGTGATATAATTATCAAACCGATATTAAATTCATACTTACAAACCGACCCGTCAAAGAATAAAGTCCATAGAATTGGCTCCACAAAATCCTCCTGGATCCCTCTATGTTGTACGATGAAATCAACCACTACTTGTCCTTTGACCACCTTAGCCGATTCATACCTCAGATCAAACTCCATCAAAGTAAATATCTATTTACTAATTCATCCTTTTAAGACTATAGCCGAGCATATACTTAATCACATTGGCTTTATAAACCACAGTGCACTCAGCCGATAGTAGATAATCTCTCAACTTGGTACATGAAAAATATAAACACAGGCATAACTTTTCCACTGTAGGATCTTAGCATCCAAAGGTCATTGGCCTAAATAGAATATCACTCGTTCTTTTCCTTTAAATTCTTGTATCAGTACTAACCCAATAGACTTCTCATCGGCTAACAGATATAACTTGTACGGTACCCTTTTCTATGGAGGAATCAATACTAGTGGAGAATTCAAATAATCATTGATTTGATCAAACATTGTCTACTGCTTGATTAGCTCGCAACTTCAGAAAGGGAGCAATGGACATAATCCTTTCTGATAGATTTGAAATAAATCTCCCCACAAATTTGATCTTGTCGATTAAAGACTATAGCTATGACTTGTTGGTTGGTGGCTCAGTGCTTTGCATAGCCCTAATGCTTTGTTGACTAACTTTAATTTCTCTCTCATGCACCATACAGCCCAAGAATTGCCTAGCTGATACGCAAAAAAACATATTCATTAGGATTCACCCTAAGTCCATATTTCTTCGCCTACTTTTCACAAATCAGTGATATGGTGTTCAACACTCTTGGATTTGACCACCACATCATCAATATATATCTCCACCAGTAGGCCGATGAGATCATGAAATATAGTTTGGGTCTCTCTGATAAGATGCGCCAGCACTTTTCAAACCTAAGGTACTAACTACTCACTCATACAAGGCAATAGCTCTAGGACATCTGAACACAGTTTTGTGGATATCTTCCTTCACCATAAAAATCTAATTGTACCCTGCAATCCCATCCATAAAGTTGATGATCTTGTGACCCAATGTTGCATCAATTAACAGATCTGCCATCAGCATCGGATACTCATCTTTAAGGGTATCCTTGTTTAAATCTCAGAAGTTGATGCATATCCTTAACTTTCCATTCTTCTTCTCTACTAGGATAATGTTGGATATCCACTCAGCATATCAGCACAATCTGATGAAGTTTGCATCATACAACCTTGTGATCTCCACCTTGATTGCATCATGCAACTTTGCTTTGAACCTTTTCTATGGCTGCTTGAACGACCAATATCTTGGTTTGATAGGAAGTCAATGTTAAACAATCGATCGGCTTAAACCTAGCTTCTCATGGTAATCTTAGGCAAAACATTCCTAAAATTCCTTCAACAAATTTATTAACTCTTCTCAGAACTCGGTACATAAATTTTTACTTATATACTTAAGCCTTGGCTTATCTCCAAGTCCTATATCAACTTCTTCCAACTCATCGACCAATGTTAATCCTTGCACTAATTTTCCTTCAAAATCTTCTATGGTACCCATTAGAGCAATAGTTTCAAGCTGAGTTGCTACATCAGCTTTATTCCCTTGCTAGTTACATCAAGCAAATCTCAATCCCATATTTTTCTGGACAAGCAATCAATCCCATCAACTTCCTAGATTGGCAGAATGATTACTGCAACACTAGTCGACTGAATGGCTGGAATCACTTTAACTTCATCTCGTTGCCATTGTATGAGGCTCCGATGCATTGCAGAAGGAATGCAATAGTTGGCGTGAATCTAGTCTCAGCCAAGAAGTAGATTATACAATCCCTTACCATCAATGACAAAGAATGTGGTGCATAATGTCTTGCTTCCAACTGTTAACTCCACGTTTAGCATGTCCTTCGTCTCCGATGGATTCCCGCTGAAGTCTTTTAACACCATATTTGTTTTGATCAGATCTTTAGCAGTCTTTCCCAGCTTGCAATACGTAGCATAGACATCATGTTAATAGCTACACCTCTATTAACTAGCATCTTTGTCATCAGCTTCCCATCCACATACCATTTTATGTATAATGGCTTTAGGTGTCGATGCTTAGACTCTTCAGGCTTATCAAATATAACTTATCTTTTGTAAATCTTATCTTATATGGGTAGGAAAATTTATAGAGATATTTTCCTTTATTTTTGTTAGGAAATAACGTCTGATGGTTGAAAACAGGTCGGACTCTATAAACCTAGGGTATAAATATAGACCCCTAGAGACATGTAAAGATATCTCTCGATTAATATAATACTCGGCGCATCACCACCCTAGTTCATCTAGGTCTTTTACCAGCAGGGTCTTGCTCAAGACGCGGGGCTGCATCGGTTAGGTCCGATCTTCGGCGAAGGGGTAAGTCCCGCCACTATCTCGATATGTTCTGCTCTGTCTAAGGCTGCATCGGTTAGGTTTGACCTCTTAGGCCGATCAGATGTATCGCATCACGTCCATGCAGGGCCAATCAGTCTATCTAGCTCCCTTCGCCATCATCGGTCTCGTGCTGCATCGGTTAGATTCGACCTACGGGGCAGCCGACAGTAGGTGGAGCTTTAGGCTTATAGTTTTCTACACAGCATCTCATCAGAGTGCTAGCCGATGAGTTATACATGCTCTGAGCTTCATGCCCAACACATCGGCCCCTCGGCCAATTCGCACCAGCCTTTAGAGGTTTCCCTTGATGTACCACGCCAAGCACATCGGTCTTCCAGCCAATGCACGCCTGCCTTCAGAGAGGCATCCCTTTATCGGCTCAGCTAGCCGATTGGTTCGCTCCTGTCTTAACTTCAGCACGGCCGATCCGACGTCCTCCGTATCGTCGCTGTTGGCCTCGGCCTCATATTGTCTCAGTTAGATCCGATCTTTGAGGTTCGGTGTTAACAGCGCCGTCATAGCAGGCAATGGGTCATCGTGCTGCCATATCCGGAGCAGCATCGGCTTTGCAGCCCATATCTTTTATACGATTCCTTGCCATTGTTCATATGCCTTTATCGGCTTTCTAGCCGATGAACAACTGCTACAGCTCCCGTCGACTATCAGGAGGGACCTTATGTGCTTTGCTATCCTATGAATATGCTCCGGTGCCTCCATTGGTTCTATGGCCGATCCCTCATCGACACTGGTCCACGCCTTCATCGGCTCCCTAGTCGATTGAAGAGCGTTCCGATTCCTATCGGCAAATAGTCGATAGCGAAGGGCCTTCCGGACGCGGCCGATGACCAACCCGATCCTATCGGTAGCCAGCCAATAGCGAGGGTCCATATCGGTCCATCGTCCGACTGCCTGTTCGTCTCACCTCCTTGTCAATTGCAGGGTCAAATTGATTGGGATGCCCGCATCCGCACCGTCACGCCGGAGCCGATCGAACCCCACGGCCCCCGGTGCACGTACCTCGAGCCATGGAGAGAAGCCGACCGGCTTACATTGGAGCTAAGCAGACCACCTAGGCGTCGGCGTGCTGGCACCGGGATCCGGCGCGAACAGTTGACCCCAATCTGATCTTGTACCGGTGGAAACATATTTACCGATACATCCCTCCTGGTTCCATAAATATTTTGCGGTTGCTCTGTCTTCATCAGCAAATATACTAGACCTTGATCAGGTTCTCAAACAATTGATTTATCGACCGTCTTCTTGATCAGATTGTGTAAAGTATTCACTAGCACTCCCGACTAGTTGAGGAGAGCATGGTGAATAGCTTCATTGACCATCTCTTGTAGTGGCTTCGAATGACTCACGGGCGGTGAATGACTTGATTCTCCCACCAAAACGGGATTTGGCATTTGGGACTTTTGAATCAACCCTTATCTGGTTGTACTAAAAGACTCTAGATAGAGATTCTAAAATTAGCCATCTTTTGCTCTATCTGTTACCTTTGATCCTCAGTCAAGTCATCTATTGTCACTAGAATTATGTTTTCTGAGTTTATCTCTTTTCTTACCAATGAGTTGAAGTTGTCTCGTCCCACTAGACAAGCCAAAGAGTGTGCTAGTCACTGAATCTCATGAGTAGTCCAATCGGGGAAAATGGCGTCTTGGTCATGCGAAGGCTCGAGAGATCTATTTAGCTCCAGTGTAGGTCTTTAATCTTCAAGGTTCGAGGGTATGGCAGTAAATTTGAACCTGCAATTGACAAGGAGATAGAGGATGAGTTTTGCAAGCCAATTGACCAGTGGGTCGATATGGCTCACCCTATCAGCTAGGTGTTGATTTGAAAGGTAGTGCTCAAGTATTGGCTGAAAAGTCGGTAAAGGCATTGACAATAGATGTGTGGAACAAAATAGAGGGCTTATTGGCCAAAGAGCCGATGATGCTATGTAGGATGAAAGCAGCTAAAGCGCGGAGTGGGCCCTAATCTCCCATGAAGCCATGAGGACCAGCAACCACCGTTACAGCACTGTTAGGACCAGCCTCGATAGATCGCACTGAACCAAGATAGTATGAGATCAGGACTAATGACATAGAGATGACGGAGGCTAGATCAAATATAACAACAAGGAAGAAAAGGGTGAGGTCATCGGCTACTTACCAGCCAAACGTCCGACATAGGCCTATATCTAAACTCATCGACTATCTGAGCCGATAGGGAATGAAATCCTCTAGATCTCGATGCCAGCCTAGTCAGACACAAACTTGAGAGATCGGACCTAATCAAGACAATATCATGCCGAATCCGATATGACTAGATCGATCACTAGCGGATTAATCGTTGAGCGATATGTAAACTAGATATGAGACTAGCGGTAAGGATAACTCGTCGGCTACCTACTCTGACTAAATGCCACATGAACACCCATCGGGCCAATGGATCCAACCACCACCACCGATCTCGTAGGTTAAATCTAACCGATGCAACACAATACTGAGGACATAGGAGAGAGACCGATTTACTCACGATCCTCATCGAAACGTGATGCGATATGCCTGATAAGACTAAGAGGTCAGACCTAACTGATGCAACCTTAGAGAGAGCAAAATGAACGATGGTAATGGCGGGAGTTACCACTTCGCCGGATATCAAGCTTAACCGATGCAGCCCCACGTCGAGAGCCAGAACCCGTTGAGAAAAAATCTAGATGAGCTAGGGTGTCGATGCACCAAAGTTGTATTCGATTGATCTATAGATATCTTACAAGCTTTCAATGGGTCTATATTTATACACAAGAATTACAAAAGTCCAACGCGGTTATAACAACCATCAGATGCTATTTCCTAAAAATATAAAAAAAGACTAATCTCTTAGAAGTTGTAAAGCTTACGAAATATATTCTATATAGATAAACACCTTGCCGTGGTTTTTATGACACTTCAGATTCGGTCCCATCTGGATAACCCTCCATCTTCAAATAGACCAAATCCATTTTCAACCTATCTAATTGGCTTTTTACAGTATGAATTGGCTTCTCCCTACGAGCCGATCAGTCTTTCCTTCATCGGTCTATCCCATTTGCATGTCGACCAAATTCTAGCGTTACAGTTAGATATAGGGTTATGTCAGATATTTGGCTGATAAGTAGCCGATGGCCTTACCTCATCTTCTCCGTTGTTATGTATGATCTAGCCTCCGTGGTCTTTGTAATATTAGCATTGGCCTCATACTATGTTAGTTTGGTCTGATCTATCAAGACTGGTCGCTGCTCCTCATAACTTCAGGGAGATTTGAGTACCTCTCCCTGCTTGTATTGCTTACTTTGTTCGGAGCATCATCGACTCTTTGGCCGATAAGTAATTTATTTTATTCCACGCCTTTTTACCCATGCCTTTATCGGTTTTTCAGCCGATGCTCAAGTACTACCTTCCTATCAGTAACCAACCGATAGTATGAACCGTATCAACCCATCAGCCAATTGGCTTATAGATCTTTTCCTCTATATCTTCTTATCAATTGTAGTGTCAAATTAAATGACACATCCTCAAACCTCAAAGATAAAGACATTTATTGAAGCTAAGCAAAACTGAGGCCTCCATGTGACTAAGGCACCGCCCGCTGTGATCGGACCTCCGCCGGCTTGCTCACATCTCCAACCATTCTTATCAGCCACCCCAAAATTTGGTGTATGACAGTCTTGTATAGATTAAAACTAACACTGAGAGCTTGGTATTCTAGGTTAAGTGCAAACCTGTTTGATATGGGATTCAAGGCATCTAAGGCTAACAAATCTTTATGTTTCTACAGTAAAGATGATGTTATTATTGTTGTTCTTATACATGTGAATGATATAATTATTGCAAGTTCTACTCTCAGCACCACAAAGGCCTTATTGCAGGATCTAAATAAAGAATTTGCCTTACAAGTTCTTAGAGATCTTCACTATTTTCTTGGCATTGAGGTAAATAAGGTGAGTGATGGAATACTGTTGTCTCAAGAAAAGTACACACAGAACTTATTGAGGTATGCTATAATGGATAAATGTAAACCAATAAGTACTACCTTGTCTACTAAAAATGCTTTTACTTTATGAAGGAGAAGGTCTTGATCCTAATGATTCTACTCAGTAGAAGATTTGTAATACACTATGACAACACAACATATTTCTTTCTCTATCAATAAAGCTTGTGAGTTTTTACATGCTCCAACTAGAGTGCACTGGGCAGCAGTGAAAAGGAGCCTAAGATATTTGAAATATACCAGTGGTCTAGGCTTAAAATTTAGTAAAACACCTTATGGACGGGCTATTTGGTTGATAGGTCCATCGGTGTATTTGCTATGTTTTTGATCCAATCTTGTTTTCTAGAGTGTAACAAAGTAAGCAACCATATCGAGATCTAGTACTAAAGTAGAGTACTAGCTAATGTGACAGTAAAAATTATGTGGGTTTAGACACTTCTACAGTAACTTAGAATACAAGCGCCAAGAACAACCAAGATGCAAGATGTGGTGTGATAACCTACGAGCTAAATATCTCTTATCAACTATCACTTGGTTCGTGAAAGGGTAGCAAGTTGAACATATTTCTTGTTACTATGGTTTACTTACAGTGAGGCAGTTGGAATTGTTTAGATATAAAATTGAGGGGAGTGTTAGAATATTTGAGACAATGTAACTATAGCAAGAACATGTACGGCGTAGGAATAGGTAGAGATAAATTGTAATCCTTGTAGTACAAGGAAACTTAGCGTATCCCTGCTGGTATTTTCTTGTTATATATGTGTATACCGTATGCATCATTTTGTGCGCCAGAGTTAACACGCATTGCCGTATTGCATGACCAGATAAAAGGGTAAAAGGAGAGGCAGGGGGGGGGGGGGTTCGGCAAATCAGCAGAAAAATTATCATAGATGAAAAGATACCAGAAGGGAATGTGATTGCTGATTTGCATTCCACGGCAAGAAGTAAAAGGAACTACAAAATTTATAGGGCTGCATTAACCACCGAGCTATCTAAATACAAGCCAGATGGATTTTTTTAATACTAATGATATTTTCTGCATATCCTTTTGTAGAGTATGCTGCCAGATTTTAAGGCACAAATCTTCCATTCTTGCCCAAAGAAGAAACCTCCTCGTTGAACGTCACCAGGCCTACACAGAAGATAACCATTTGTCCAATGCATAGAAATATAGTATGAAGTCTATATGTATCTATTGGACGTGGAAACAAAAATTGAAGAAGTGTATTATTCCAAATTGGAATCTAGATAATTACCGCTGTGCTGGCAGGTGCTTTTGTTCCCCATATTCATTGAGTTGTAGATGTTAGTAGGAATAGTTGCCACAGACCTGAAATTAGGAATAGATAATTTAATATCAGGATGCCCACTATCATTGCCGTTAAGTTCCAAATGGGCTGAACGAATCAAATAATAGTAGTATAGGGTAAGAAAGACCACATATATAGCCTTCAGTCATAAACAAACAGCCACATATTTATGGTTACATATTTAGGTACTGGAGGTAACAGCTATGGACCTGGAATAAGCCTACTATCTGAAAATGCATATAAAGGTTAATAAATTAAATCAATAAAATGGAGATATAAAATAAACTGACATATACAGTGGCCAAATTGAAAGCTTTGATGTGGTAATATATCAAGATTGTCAAGTTCACATAGAATCTTTGATGATCTATGCATCAACATGCCAAATATAAGATTGTCGTCGTAATGAATATTATCAATGCATCCATAACCTGTCATTCCGCTAACGAAATAGTGAGCAATGGGTTAACAGATATCATATAATTTGTTGGAAAGTGTAAGAATGCGTAAAATGAGACTAAGAATCTAACCCTATACAGGAGGGTCGGATCTATATATATATACAGTCCAGTGGTTCAGTGGTCTAACACCTCCACAGTCATAGCGGGAGGGTAACGGACGCAGAGACTGGATTAAAAACTGGTGAACAAAAGCGTGGGGAGGCCTTTGGTCATAATATTGACAAACTTGTGCGCTGATGGTACATGGTAAATCCGAACCTGTCCTAGTACGACCTTATCACGGACAAAATGGATGTCGATCTCTCTGCTTCGTACGTCGATGATGAACCGGGTTGGCGGTCATGTAGACAGCACTGACGTTGTCGCAGTAGACGATGGTCGCAGAGGAGTGGGGTGCACGAAGCTCCTGGAGAAGCTGGCGAAGCCAGCAACACTCAGAGACGGCATGGACGACGACACGGTACTCGGCTTCGGCGCTAGACCGTGACACTGTAGTCTGGCATTTTGAGGACCAGTAGACTAGAGTGTCACTGAAGAAGACGCAGTAGCCGGACGTGGAGCATCGAGAGTCGGTGCAGCCTACCCAGTCCGCGTCGGAGTACGCAGTGAGGTTGTCGATGGGGCTGGAGCTGAGGTGCCGCCCGCTGGAGAGTGTGCCCTTCACGTAGCGCAGGATGCGCTTGATTAGTGTGAGATGAGATTCGCACGGAGCGTGCATGAAAAGGCACACTTGCTGGACGGTGCAGGTGAGGTTGGGTCGTGTGAGGGTGAGGTATTGGAAAGCACCGGCAAGATTCTGATACTGAGAGGGATCGGCGACGAGTAAGCCATTGACAGTGGAGAGTTTGGCTCGAGTGTCGACCAGGGTGGCCGTGGGGTGACATTCGGCCATGTCCGCACGTTGGAGAAGATCGATGGTGTACTGGCGTTGGGAAACGAAGAGCTCGTGAGAAGAACGGGTGACAGAGATGCCAAGGAAGTGGTGGAGGGGACCAAGATCGGTCATGGCAATCTCGGAGTGGAGTCGAGCTATGACCTGGTGTAGGAGGGACGTCGAAGACGCTGTAAGAACAATGTCATCGACGTATAGGAGGAGATAGGTGGTTGCGTTGCCGATGTGAAGAGTAAAGAGGGAGCTATCGGACGTAGAGGCCACAAAGCCGATGTGCCGAAGGTAGGCAGCAAAATGTTGGTTCTAGTCCCGAGAGGCTTGTTTGAGGCCGTAGAGAGAGCATTGAAAGAGGCAGACATCGTCGGGACGAGAGGGGTCGATGAAGCCTAGAGGCTACTAGCAGTAGACCGTTTCCGTCAGATGACCGTGAAGAAAGTCGTTTTTCACGTCAAGCTGATAGATCGGCTAGGAGTGCGAGGCAGCCAAGGTGAGAACGACCCGGATGGTGGCAGGTTTGATGACGGGACTAAAAGTCTCATCGTAATTGACACCGAGGTATTGGGAGAAACCCCGAACTACCCAGCGTGCCTTTTGACGGGCAAGGGAGCCATCGGCATGGAACTTGCTGGTCACAATGTTGGCGCCGGGAGGACAGGGGACGAGGCGCTAGGTCTCATTGTCCATAAGGGTCTTGTACTCGTCGGCCATGGCCGTGTGCCACTGAGGATTGGCCAGGGTGAAACGAGAAGTCACCGGGATGGGCGAGATAGAGCAGTGGATGGCAGAGAGCCCGTAGTGCTTGGTGGGGCAGAGAGACCCAGTATGTGAGCGCGTAACCATGTGATAGGTAGAGGGGACGGGAGCCGATGGGAGTGTGGTAGGTGTAGGGAGAACTGGTAGGGGAGGAGCGTCATCGGCTTGGGATTGGTGGCTATATGTGAGAGGAAAGGGCGGAACTAGATCGGCCTGAGCCGATGGAGTAGGACGGGCCGATCGGTTTGGTTGATAGGGAGAGGGGAACCGATGGAGGTTGAGGAGCCAATGGAGGCGGATGAGCCGATGAGGGTGAGGAGTTCAGCCGATGGAGACGGCAAGCGTAGAGGTGCGCCGGCGTCGAAGGAGAAAGGATGCACGGAACAAGAAGAAGGGCGAAGACGGGTGTGAGGCGGGACGAGGAGGCGGATGGAGACCGTCGCTTTGTCACATGGAGGAGCAAGAGATGAGAGAGGGTGGTAGAAAAAGAGAAAGGAAAAGCATCTGTGGAGAAGACGGGAAGAAGAAAGGAGCCGAGACGAGAGAGCGAGGAGGGAGTACTGGGAAGAAGGTCAGTGACGGGGAGAAAACGTTGACGATGGGGAGAAAAGGTCAGCTCACCGATGGAAGAATGCTAGCGTGCCGGGAATGTCTAGACTTACTCTAATACCATGTAAGAATGTGTACAGTAAGACTAAGACCCTAACTCTATACAGGGAGGGTCAGGTCTATGTCTAGTGGTCTAGTGGTCTAATAGAAAGCCAAAGAGCTGAGAATATCAGAAAGATGCATCATCTACTAAGAGCATAAATACGGTATGATATCATTAACTAAACCTAACTATTCTGATGAGAAATCGACCACATATATCACCCTAGAGAGAAGGCAGCAAAAGAGCATCCATAACTCGAAATAGAAGCACAATAGTTAGCAAGTGGCAACTGCAAGAAGATGGCCTTGTATTTCCAAATCATGCATGTGGAACTGAATGAATAGGAAGCCAAGAAGATGGATTAGGGGCTTAGCAGTACATACCGATATGAAGTTAGGCAGTTAACTGAAAGGCTCAAAAGAGGATTAGGATCGTGGTCTAGTGGATGTGGAGCAAGCGCTAGTGGCAGGTGAGATCATGCAATCCTGCATTAGGACGAATAAATGGAGCGGATCAGTAAAGGGAGGAAGTGGGGAGGGAAGAGAGTGCAAACTTGACCTTAGGAAGAAGGAAAGGCCACGGTGGCTGATCGTCAGGCAGAGCAATTGAACTAGTGCCGGTGGCTTGCAACGATGCCTAACCAATGGCTTATGTGTCGACAAAATCCATGCTAGAAACACCGAAGGAGGTGAGAGCTAGAGGGGAATGGAGAGAAAGGCAACGGGGGAGTGGAAGAGGGGTGACGTAGGTTGCAACCAGGAGAGGAGTGGTGGAGGCAGCGCACCAGGAACGAAGAAGACGTTCGCCATCTAGGAGCGAGCTCATGTTGAGAGTCTGATCTGAGGGCAAGAGACGAGTGCCACTAGGGTTTTTGTGGAAGGCCCCAGTTCAGTAGATCTGAGATATTTATTCCTATCTCCCTAATCCTACGATGACAACATTCACCATGCTAGGCCACACATATGTCTAGATTGTGCCCTAGCTAAGATCATAAGGTGCACATGAATTTAGACGTCTGTGTTATTTTGCAAAATATGAGGGCTTAGCAAGGCCTCCACGACCCTACGGTGTTTAGAGAGATCAATTATTTGTTTAATTTAATATAATTTAACTATTAAAAGTTCAAAATAAGTAAACAAACTATAAATTAGATGTTTGAATTCATTGAACTCTTATATTCTCTCTGCCTATGCAAATACTCCATCAGTTCACAAATATAAATATTTCTAATATTTAAATTTTTACGTAATATAAGTATTTATGGGACACTGATTCCATTGTGGAAATCTAAGCATGTTTAGCTAATTTGATGTTTAAAAAGAGAATCTTCCCTTATCCTTAATCTTTGCTAACCAACCTAAAAATACTTAGATTTACAAATGGAGAGATTTGTGACTAAAGATTTCAAAAAAATGAAGCATATAACCACATATACATATGGCATGTTCAAAGGTATAATCCGAAATGAGCTCTTATGCAATACACATCATTTAGAGGCTGTCCGCTTACAACAATTGAGATAACAAAACCTCTAACCATCAAACCTAC
Organism: Oryza coarctata; assembly: GCA_030770085.1. NCBI lineage: Eukaryota > Viridiplantae > Streptophyta > Magnoliopsida > Poales > Poaceae > Oryza > Oryza coarctata. Next base: position 7,370,511 of record CM061476.1, on the reverse strand, counting down.
TGAAATATGTTTTTTCATTAATCTTGTTTCCTTTTCTCTACCGTATTATAGCCAAAATAATTCTTTAATATTTTAATAGAGACAAAGAGTGTATGCTAAGCTTAATATAAATGTTTCTCCCTCCTCCTCTCGTATCTCTATTTTATCATTTTATCTAATGTCAGTGATCATCCGCTAAGAACCCCTTGTCAGCGATCATATGCTGAGAGTGGAGAACCAGCCTAGCCCTCTTGGTGTTTGGCCTAGGCGATCATCTAACACAAGATGAGTTCGACGAGATAAACAAAGAATTTTACATGGGTTTGGGCTACTATAATACTCTACTTTAGTGTTCATTTCTGTTCTTGATATACTACAATAGTGCTATTCTCCCTTCTCCCTTTATATATTTTTAAGGGGTATCGCACATATCCAAAGAAGAAAGGAATGTACCAAGATGGAACCTATAGGCCCCAGCAAATAGAGGATATGTAAGGTTAATCTAATCACTACAAGAGGCCTAGTGATCGTTGCCCCTACCATGTCATCCTTGGGGCCTGACAAGCTCATCTAACCTTAGCAGGCCTATCTGTCACCCTCTTCACATAGATAAAAAGCTAGTCCATAGTAGGTAGGTTGACATTAGCCATAATCACCTAGATGATTATGGGGAATAGTATATGTTTTATCACACATCGTTTTGTTCACGTCGGAACCCTGCGCGCCGGCGTGAACATGCCGACGTCTGGGAGATCTGCATAGCTCCAGTGTAGGCCGGTCAGCTTCTCTCCATGGCTCGAGGTACATGCATCGAGGACTGTGGGTTTCGCTCGGCTCCGACGCGACGGTGCGGGTGCGTGGCGTGCCAGTCAATTTAACCTTGCAATTAACAAGGAGGTGAGGCGAACGGGTCAGTCGAACGACGGACCAATACGAGCCCTCTCTATTGGCTGGCTGCCGATAGGATCGGGTTGGTCATCGGCCGCGTCTAGAAGGCTCCTACTATCGGCTGATCGCCGATAGGAATCAGGATACTCTTCCATCGGCTGGGGAGCCGATGAAGTCGTAGATGGATGTCGACGAAGGATATGATGGCTCCAAGTGTAGCGAAAGCAAGATCCTAATCTATCGACCGCAGAGTAGATGGAGGCACCGGAGTGTTCAAAGAATAGCAAAGCGCGCGGGATCCCTTCTGATAGTCGATGGAAGCTATAGCAGTCGTTTATCGGCTAGAAACCCGATGAAAGCATATATGAGCTGGCAAGAAATCATACAAAAGGGACCGGCTGCAAAGCCGATACTGCTCCGGAGATGGGAGCATGAGACCTGTCGCTTGCCATGATGACGTTGCTAGCGCCGAATCTCAAAGATCAAACCTAACCGAGACAGTATGAGACCGAGGCCAACGACAACAGGACGGTGGACGCTAGATCGGTTGTGCTGAAGGAAGGGTGAAACGAATCCATCAGCTAGCTGAGCCGATGAGAGAACGTCACTCTGAAATTTTGATGTTAACACGTTCATAGATAGAGTAGATAACTATCTTGTCGCTCTGATAAATACGAGCTAATAGGTATCACACCAAGTCAAGCATTTCAACCTACTGTATTGAATGTAAGAATGTAATGGTTGGGTTAGTTGGATCTATTCAACCCTCTAGCTCTGCTGTATTTGTAGAGAATGTATGAGCTCAGGATCATCACACTGAAACTGTCTCCTCGGGGTTGTTAGCCATACCAAGTTTCATGTGCCTGAACGAGGCAGCATGAGATCACCAACCTATGGCATGACAAGCTTAGGTTGTTAGGTTGAGCAAGCTAGCTTAGGCGTCCAAAGTGCGTGCTATTTTTTGCGCCACGGGCAACTTAGGCGTCTAGGTTGTTATCTGCTACTCCTTAAGATGCTACTGTTTTTGGGTGTCACCTGCCTCCCAACTGCTTAATAAGACCTTTGGTTTGTACTTTTCGATAATGATTGTTTTACATGCCCTAAACGCTAAAGCTATCGTCACACAAAATTTTCATTTAAGATACAGTTAACATAAAAAGTATATAAATATAATGAGGAAGTAAAGTAAATTATTTTTTTTTTGGAAAGGTTAAGAGGTGGAGTGAGCGGAGAAGTGGAGGCAGGCCCAGTTTTCGGGGAGAGGTGGCAGGGTAGGTGCGTGCAATAAGAGGTGGTGCCGTTTAATCCACGGGCACCATTATTTTTAAGAATGGGTACGAAACCTACAACAAATATTTCAAACAAATAAATCTATCCAGATCGTTTAGTCCGATCAAGAACTGGATCATCCAAACATGTGGATATATATACCTCGTTACCTCCATCCAAACACATCCCTAAGTGGATATATGCATGTGACTATAATTTTGCCAGCAATAAGTTATTGTACAAGCAAAAAGAAGAAAATAAAATTGAATGATTATGTCTTTGACTTTCATGATCACCAGGTGGTTGCTGTTATTATTTCACAAAATTCACAAACAATTCAATGACCAATCCGAAGTGTACGTACGTATGTATGCTCCGATCCATCATCTCTGATTATCCGGCCAGAATGCATGTGTGTGTATAGATGTACTCTGCATTGGTCAGCCTCTGCTGGCGAACCAGTCGAGGAGCGACCGGAATTGCTTGGCGACGGCGCCCTTCTGCCACCGGAGGCGCTTCCACCGGTTGCCTTGCAACACCGGGTGCAGCCCCAGGATGTGCTCCGGCATGAAGTCGTGCCTCGTCAGGATCCCCACCACCGGCGACCTCTGCAACATAATATTGAATTATTAGTTACTAACAAAAATTTGTAATGTCAAATTTTTAATACAAAACCACGAATTTATCGATTATTAGTTGCTAATGGAAAGATAAAATTTTAGAAGCAGGTGGTTAGTTTCATCATGGACAGTGAGCTTACGTCGCAGGACTTGGGCACGACGAGGAGGTGGCGCAGGCCGACCTCGCGGAAGAGGACGAGCGCCTTGGGCAGCGACATGGTCTCGACCACTGTGTACGGCGACGTGTTGGTGAAGGGGTGCAGGTCGACGTACATCTCCATCTCCTCCGGCGACAGCTCCACGTCGGCGATGGTGCCCTGCTTCCCGGACCCGCGCTTGTCGAAGTCCTGCGCCTCAAACCTCCCGGCCATGTAGTCCTTGGGGTAGCGGTCTGGCGACGGCAGGAACTCCCGCTTCTTGAGCAGCACCAGCAGGTGGGCGCGCAGCACGAGTCCGTACAGCACCGGCGCCGGCTCGTCGACCACCGGGAACGCGTGGTGCCCAGTGGTCCTGAGCGTGTGCACGATGTTGGCGACCTTCTCGACGCCGTTGAAGCTCCGAAGCGGTCCGGCCACCACGTCGCCGACGGCGAGCTGCCGCATGTAGGGCTCGGCGTGACCGTCGAGGTGCGGGAGCCCCTTGAGCTGGAGGATGAGGTCGTAGATGCTGGAGTTGAAGGAGTCAGCGACGGTCTTGGAGATGAGCAGCACGAGCATGACGAGCGGCAGGAGGAGCAGGTTGTTGGTGAGCTCGAGGATGATGACGCACACGGACACCGTCATCCGGAGCGTGCCGCCGAGGAAGGAGGCGGAGCCGAGGATGGCGACGAGGCCATGGTCGAGGCCGGAGTGGCCACCGAGAAGCATGGCGACGAGGCGGCCGTAGGTGGCACCGGTGAGGATGATGGGAACGAACAGCCCAGACGGCGCGACGACGCCATAGCTGAGCACACCGAGCGCGTAGGAGGCGACGAAGAAGGCGAGCATGGAGCCCGGGTGGTAGATGTCGTTGGTGCCCGTGGAGTAGAGGTTGCGGATAGCGTCGTCGTTGATGTTGAGCAATAGGCTGGCCAGGTCGTTGTAATGCCCCGCTGGGCAGTGGAACCGCCGGAACCGGTTCAGCGAATAGCAGGTGCCGTTCGGCGGCGACGGCGCCCCGGAGGTTGGGCACGGCCGGCATGGCGCCAGCCACGGAACGCCGAACACGCAGCACGACGTTAGGGTGGACATCGCCGCCGCCAGCAGCAGCTTGTGCGCGTTGCCCCTCCTGCACACATTGCAAACACACAACAAATTTTGTAGAATTTTCACCACAGTCAGGTTCAATACTTCCGAATTCCAAATGATATCACAATATTGAACACATAAACGAAGTGAAATTGATAAGATATGGATGACCATACTCATTGATCACGTTGTAGATACGCAGGACTTTCATCATGAGGAAGTTGTAGAGGGCGCCCAAGATGGCACCGATGACGCCGATGAGAACGACGATGGGGATGTCCTTGAGGTGGTAGGTCATGAGGTCATCAAAGTTCGTGCTTACGTCGTACATGATCAGCCCACCCTTACCGAACAGCCCGCATTTCCCCGACGAACACAACTCGATGAACAGACGCAGCACCACCGCTACCACCGCCGTCGTGAAGAACGACCGCCAGATCAACGCACTCCGCCACCTTGATTAGCACACAGATTATACATTCTCATCATCCAAAAGCTTAAGCAGATCAACAACAAAAATACAGGGTAACGTAATTTGATAGGACAGATTACCATGACGAGAGGGATTCAAGAGCGAACAGGACGCCACCGACGGGGGAGCGGAAAGCCGCGGTGACCCCTGCACCGGCGCCTATGGTGACAAGATCACGGCGGTCACGGTCGTTCTTGAAGTAGCGCAGCCAGCGGCAGGTGAGGCCGTACTTGCGCGAGCCGCCCTGGCCGAAGATGGCGGCGATGCACGCGCCCGTGTGTACCATCGGTCCTGCTTTGCCGACGTGCAGCGAGGATGACACTGCTGCGATGTTGCCTATTATCTGCACAGTCGGAAATCAGAACAGATATAAGTAGCTTAGCTAAAAAGTTAGCATAATATGTTTTCTCTCTCTAATTATAACTGTGTGATTGATTATATTCTATATCAGGTACAGATATATATATAGGCACCGGGATAATATGGAAGAAGGTCTTTGATAAAAACATCGACGTACTAGGATGCCGTGAAAACATGAAGTACCCGAACGTAACCAAAGACGACCTGCTCCTGAATAAAATAGAGATCAATTTTAACATATTTCATGCACTGATACTGATCTAGGTTGCTGGAGAGATAAACAGCATTAATATTGTCACAGTAGACTAAGGTGGTACGGTGAGGTGAGTGACGAAACTCCATGAGTAGTTGGCGTAGCCAAGTAGTTTCAGCTACATCATTGGCTATAGCTCGATATTCAACCTCTGCACTCGATTGGGATACTGTATGCTGATGTTTACAGGACCCGAACACCAAATTATCCTCGAGGAACACTACATAACTAGAGGTCAATCGACGAGTGTTGAGATAGCCGGCCCAATCGGCATCTGTGTAAATAACAAGCTTAGCAGGTGTAGAGCGGCGTAGAGTCAAGCCGAGAGAAAGAGTACCTATAAGTAGCGTAGTATCTGTTTGAGAGTAACAAGGTGTAGCTCGTGAGAATCATACATATAGAGGCAAATCTGCTGAATGGCATATACAATATCTGGATGAGTAAATATTAGGTACTGTAGTGCACCAGCCAATCTATGGTACTGTGTGGAGTCGGCAACTGGAGGACCGTCCGTAGACAACTTGGAGTGTAGGTCAACAGGGGTGCTACAAGGCTTGCAAGCACTCATCCCGGCATGCTCCAAAATGTCCAGAGTATATTGCCGCTGAGAAAGAAATAAGGTATCATCGTAATGCGTGACGGAGATGCCCAGAAAATGATGAAGCTGGCACATGTATGTCATAGAAAACTCACGCTAGAGAGCGGCAATAATCTGTTGAAGAAGCCCAACTGATGAGACAGTGAGAACAATGTTATCCATATACAATAACAGATAAGCAGTGTCAGATCCCGATTATATGTAAATAACGAAGTATTTGACTTGCCTCAACAAATCCGAGGGACAGGAGATGAGTGGCAAACATATTGTGCCAAACACACGGAGGGGATGTTGCTTCAGTCCATAGAGAGACTTATTGAGTCAACAAATAAAATATGGTTGTGACGAGTCGACAAAACCAGAGGGTTGTACATAATAGACCATCTTTATCAGAGTGCCACGTAAGAACACATTCTTAACATCCAGCTAATGAATAGGCCAGTTGGAGATAGAGCCATAGATAGAGCCACCCGAATTGTCACTGGCTTAACCACTAGATCGAAAGTCTCATCATAATCAACACCAAGTTACCGTGTAAAACCCCGCAGAACCCAACGAATCTTGTAACGATCAAGCTAACCATTTGCAAGCAACTTGTGATGCTACATGGTATCAGAGCGTGTTATCAGAGCGGTTACAATCTGCTAAAATTCCACTACACCACACCATCGGCGATGCCCGTGTGTAACATGGTCGACGCCATCCACCGCACTCCGCTGTCGCCGCCATGCCTCGCTGACTCCGTCGTTGGCCCCTGTTAATGCTAGAATTTGATTCAGCCTGTAGACAGGATCGGCCGATAGAAAATACTGATCAACTCATGGCATAAAGCTGATTGATACTGTAGAGAAGCTGATCAAACTGGTGGAAGATTCGACCGTTTTGTTTGAGGACAGGAAACTATCCAGATGGAATCGGGTCCAAAAAGGAGTGTTAATGCCAAGACTTAGAAAAACCCAAGGAAAGGTTGAAAAAGGATCGGCTTAAGTGAAGTGGAGTCAGATTGCTATAGGGAGGAAGCCGATCGGGTGGAATAAGGAGAGATTCGGTCTAAGATTAGAAGATTATCCAAATAATACCGAGTTTGTGATGTAGCCGTGAAGCTCACGGTAGGGTATTATATTTTGGTAAATCATATCTTATATGGTTAGGAAGGTTTAGTTAGTTTAGCTAACTGCTTTAGAGATATTTTCTGTTATCTTTGTTAAGAGATAGCGTCCGATGGTTGTTATAAACACGTCAGACTCTATAAACCTAGGGTATAAATATAGACCCCCTGGAAATCAATAAGAAATCAATCAACAGATCTATTCAATACTACTTTGGCGCATCGCCACCCTAGTTCATTTAGGCTTTTACCGGTGGGTTCTGGCTCTCGACGTGGGGCTGCATTGGTTAACTTTGATCTCCGACGAAGGGGTAAGTCCCGCCACCATTCCGATATGTGTTGCTCTGTCAATGGCTTTATCATTTAGGTTTAGCCTCTTAGGCTGATCGGATGTATCGCATCACGTCCGTGTATTATCTATTGGCCTATCAAGCTCTCTTCGCCATCGTCGGTCTTGTGCTGCATCAGTTAGGTTCGACCTACGAGGCTGTTGATAGTAGATTGAGCTTTAGGTCTATAGTACTCTGTACGGTATTTCATTGGAGTGCTAGCCGATGAGTTATCCATGTTCCTGGCACCACGCCCAGTGTATCGGCTCTTAGGCATGTTATGGTTGGGTGTAGGTTGCGTAGGACGTTCGGCCGTTAGGTGGCCGATGACATCTCCTCTTTCCTCTTTCATCGTCACGTTTGGTCTAAGCCTCCGTCATCTCTATGTCATTAGTCCTCGGCCTCATACTGCCTCGGTTCAGTCCGATCTATCGAGGCTGGTCTTAACGGCGCTGTCACCATGGTCACTGGCCCACATGGCCTCGTGGAGGATCGGCTCTCGCTCTGCGCATCGGATGCTTAGTAGCATCATCGGCTCTTTGGTCAATGAGTCTTCTAGTATGCTGCACGCGTTTATCTCTCACGCCTCCATCGGCTTCTTAGCTGATGCCTCAGCACTGCCTTCTCTATTCGGCTCAAAGCCAGATAGGCCTATTGGCCGACCGGCTCGCTGGTATCATCTTTTCTCCTTGTCAATTACAGGGTCAAATAGACTAGCATGCCCTCGACACCTCGGAGTTTAAGGACCTGCACTAAAGCTAAGTAGACTTTCTAGGCCTTCTTGTGACCAAGCTGCCGCCTCTCCCTGGCCATGAGATTTGGCGGCGAGCACGCTCTTTGGCACGCCCGGTGGGACCATTTGAAGATTTCATCGGCTGTGAGACTGTATAATGGCCTGATTAGAAGTCAGACAACTGCAATATAATGGCGAGTAAAGAGATCAACACAGACAATATGATTCTAGTAACAATGAAAGACTTGACTGAAGATCAAAGTTACCAGGTGGAGCAAAATATAGCTAATTTTTAAAAACTCTGTCTGGAATCTTTCAGCATGACCAGACAAGGGTTGATTTAGAAATCCCAACTGCCAAAGCCAGTTTTTGTAGGAGAATCGAGCCATTCACCACCTATTAGTCCACAGAAGCCATTGCAAGAGATGGTAGATGAAGTTGCTCATCATGCACTCATTAACCAATCAGGTGTGCTGGTGAATACTTTGCACAATCTGATTAAGAAAACAATGGATGGGTCAATTGCTAGGGAACCTGATCAAGGGCTAGTATATTTGCTAATGAAAATAGAGCAACCACAGTTTACTTATGGATCCAGAAGGGACGTATCAACAAATATATTTCCGCCAGTACAAGATCGGACTGGGGGGCAACATGATGACATGATGCCAGGATATCATCGGACGGCTTACTATGGGGGATATAGGCAAGATTATCTAGGTGGTAATTATCAAGGAGATCATTTTAGGCCATATCAAGTGCTATCTTCGCTTCCACATTACCAAAGAGAGAACCTAAGGGAGGAAGATTGGTCTGCTAGAGTTGCAGAAGTTGTTAGAGAGCAATTCGGCATCAGGCCTAAGGAACAAACTTTTATGTATTGGCACCCTTATCCGGAGTGGTTTGACGGAGTTCCATTGCCACACCAATACAGGATTCTAGATTTCTCCAGATTCTCGGGACAAGATAGTGTATCTACGATGGAACACATTAGCCGATTCTTGGCCTAATGTGGGGAAGCATTGGCTCACGATGCTCTTAGAGTCCGTTTATTTCTATTGTCCCTATCTGGATCAGCCTTCACCTAGTTTTCTTCGTTGCCTTCAAACTCAATCAGGGGATGAGCCGATCTGGAAAAGCAATTGCATAAATACTTCTTTGCTAGGATTCAGGAGATGAGGCTGTCAGACTTGACATCGGTTAGGCAGAGACCTGATGAGTCACCTCATTGGACTTAATCAAGAAATATTCCAGAATACAAGATGAAGAACGACTAGCCGAAGCGCACAAGGAAAGGTATAATCCACATTGGGGTTGTCCCTTCTTTCAGTATTACTGGGATCAAGACATGAGGTTGCCATCAATAGAAGATTGTCCTGAATGTAATAAACTGATAAACTGGGGTCGCAGTACATTGAGCAGAGCAAGATATCGTATGATCAGCCACCTATCAAGCGCGCATCGATGCATAGCCGATTAGGGCCGATCAATGAAGACTATGGTCAAAGGTCAACTGATGACAGAGAGTTACATAAAGGACCATACAACACAAATGCTCGGTGGTGTCCATCTAGGATCTTCACAAAAAATCAGAAAAGAGGGGCACAAAGGCTGCAGCAGAAAGAACAGCACAAAAGGCGGCGTCAGGACCATGAGAAAGCCGATCGGAGCGAAAAAATTAAAAGAGTATGGCACGTGAAGCAAAAAGATGATGGTGTTGGCACACTGGCTCTAACCAACATGGTGTTCTTCTTGTCTCTAGAATATAAAGTGTGTGCATCCAATGAAGAGGATCAAGAAGGAGTATTTGCTCGATTGACGCTGGAACCCGGTCAAGCCATATTTAACAAGCCGGAAGAATCTAAGCATCGGCACTTAAAACCGCTATATATCGAAGGGTATGTGGATGGGAAGCCAATGACAAAGATGCTAGTTGATGGAGGTGCAGCTATCAATTTGATGTCATATGCTACTATCACAAGCTAGGGAAGATGGCTGAAGACCTATTCAAGACAAATATGGTATTGAAAGACTTTAGAGGAAATCCATCGGAAACAAAGAGAGTGCTAAACATGGAGCTAATAGTGGGAAGCAAGACGTTGCCCACAACATTCTTTGTTATCGATGGTAAGGGATCACATAGTCTACTTCTCAGCAGGAATTGGATTTACGCCAACTGTTGTATTCCTTCCAGAATGCATCAAAGCCTCATGAAATTGCAAGGGGACAAAGTTGAGGTGATCGCGGCCGATCAGTCGACCAGTATTGCAGCAACTGATATGCCAATCTAGGAAGTTGATGGGTTTGCTTGCTTGTCCGGGAAAGCATGAGACGGAGATTTCCTTGAGGTAACCAACAAGGGGATGAAGTCGATTCTGCATGTCGGCTTGGGACCATTGTTCCCATGGGAACCATAGAAGACTTCGAAGGAAAGTTAGGGCAAGGATTTACATCGACCGATGAGCTGGAAGAAATAGATATAGGATTAGGAGAAATGCCAAGGCCAACGTTTATTAGTAAAAATTTATGTACCGAATCCCGAGATGAATTGATAAAATTGTTAAAGGAATTTTGGGAATGTTTTGCTTGGGATTACCATGAGATGCTAGGATTGAGCCGATCGATTGTTGAACATCGGATTCGTATTAAACCAAGATATCGGCCATTTAAGCAGCCACAGAGAAGGTTCAAAGCAGAGTTGCATGATGAAATCAAGGCAGAGATCACGAGGTTATACGATGCAAATTTCATCAGACCATGCAAATATGCTGAATGGGTATCCAATATCGTCCCGGTGAAGAAGAAGAACAGAAAGCTCAGGATATGCATCGACTTCTGGAACTTGAACAGGGTGACCCCTAAAGATGACTACCTATTAACACCAAAATATGGACGATCCGATGGTACAAGAGTTTAATAAAGTTGATCATGCGTAAGATCGACGAACAACTACGAAGGTGGCATGTCACATTGAATGATTCCTTGTGGGCCTATAGAATGGCATGTCATGGATCTACCCAGGTGCCACCATATCAGTTGGTATACAGTCATGAAGCAGTTCTTCCGTGGGAAGTTAACATCGGCTCCTGGAGGGTGTCTTTACAAGATCAGTTGACAGCCGATGATTATTACACGTTGATGACCGATGAACTTGATGATTTGACACAGAGTCGGTTAGAAGCATTTGAGAGGATCAAGAAAAACAAGGCTAAGGTCGCTAGGCATTATAATAAAAAATTAATGACCAAATCCTTTTCTGAAGGAGATCTCGTTTGGAAGTTAATTTTACCGATTGGATCTAGGGCTAATAAGTTTGGAAAATGGTCACCTAATTGGGAAGGACCCTATCAGATCAATCGGTGTGTGCCTGGCAATGCTTATATGTTGGAAAGTCTTGAAGGAGAGAAGTTTACCAAAGCGTTTAATAGAAAATATTTGAAAAAGTATTATCCTAGCGTGTAGGTAGACGCCTAAATCGGCTGAGCATAGCCGATTCAAGACAGATAAGGTTTTAAGGGTAGTATCAGCTGAAGGTACCATTCGTATGATCGGTCGAGGCATAGCCGATTGACAATGTACAGAAGCCGATATAGTTTATATTGGTTACAGATATTCGATATCGTGGAGATATCGCCTTTAGAAAATGTATATACACAACTTTTGTTGATCAAGCTGATTGAAGTTTATTGCAAAAGTTAATGTTCAGAATGACATCAGGATTTCTCCGAGGCTAAATTTTACAAGAATTTCTTAATGGCCTCAATCGCGCGTAGATGGATTTGATCTATATCGTTGATAGCACAGATGTCATCCTTGTCTGATCCGGGGATAGTCTTTAGGTTCCTATGCCGGCGAACTGCGAGCCGCACTTTGTCTGCTACCTTGGTCTCTTGGTCTTGGATCAATTTTGGTAGGCCGATGAGATCGGACTCGGTGGAGTTGATGTCTTCACGAACCTTGTCGAGTTCTGCCATCAAATCGGCTTCTCATTTCTTCAAGAGGCCAAGCTTAGTGTTGGCGTGTTGAAGGATAGCTAACATTTCATCAAGTTTCTTCTTTTCATCTTGGGCAGTCAGCTGATCATTGTGAGCTAGCTGGCTTTGCTCAGCGCGATTGGCTATGCGTCGTCTTGATGCGGTCAGTCGGGTCCTTTGGAATTCTATGTAGGCAGCAGGCGTGAGTGCGTTCGATAGTTCCGAAGGCAGGAGGTGTTGAATTTCTACAAGTCTTCCTTGGATCGGCCAGTAGTCTTCCACCAGCGAGTCAATCGGAACTTCTAGCCGATGCATAATATCTGACAACTGCTCATATGCATCGGCTGGCAAAAATGCTTCGATCACTGTGCTGGTGGCTGAGTCTACCTCTGCATCCAGGTATTTGCCGAGGTCGAAGGGGAATAGATCGGCTAATGACTGCATAACAACATTAGCAAATATGGAGATCATGAGTCAAAAGAAACGACATGTACGATGAACGTACCTGAGAGACAGTGGGAGCAGTTCTTATGTGGGTGTCAGCTTGATGTGGAGCAATGTGAGTGGATACCAGAACGTCTGAGGATACCATCGGCTTAGCCCCAGTAACAGGGTCCGGCATTTGGACCTCAGGAGCCGATGGTTCAGACTGTAAAGCAAAGGTGTCAGGATAAAACAAAGGCAACGAAGAATTGATGCTGACACATACCAACGAAGATGCGGAAGAAGTTAGAATTGCCGCAAGGGAAGGGCTTCATGAAGCCGATGCAATGATGACAACATCGGCGTTGGGTTTCTATTTCTTAGAATCCGTCCGAGTAGCCAGTTTCTTGTGCTTTAGCCTTGATACTTGCGACACTCGGAGGAGAGCGGATGGAGGTGGACCACTTTGCCCCAGGAGGGATCTGGCCGATGGAGGTTGATAGATAATCAGCTGACCACTTGCGCTGGTCAAAGGTGCATCTTTGTCGTCAGCCTGTGGAATCATGGGAATCAAGACACAGTTGAAATTCAATACGATGAAGAAAAGATAGTGAAAGGAAAAGGATTACCTCTTCATTGGATTCCATGTAGTCGGGGTTGAGGCGAAGACAGTAATGTTCAGCCAATAGACTACATAGGTGCCTTCCTCATTCTGACCACCATCGAGCAAAGATTTTGGTATTGGATATATAGGGCTCGAAGGTGGAGATAGTCCCTAAGGACAAGTTCGATGTCATCGAACTGAGTTGGTCGTACTCCAAGCTGCTTTTCACTTCTCCGTGGGCTCGGAGCTTACCAATGAAAAACAAGCTGATGGGGAGTTGGCCAAAGCCCAACTGACGAGCACTAACCGAAGGATGGTAGAACTCGTATGATGGATGTTGGGATCGGCCCATTGAAAATCCGATCGGCAGAAGACAAGGAGTTATGGAGGATAAAAAGATGGTCTTCGATTCTTCATCGGCTAAGGTATTTATCGGATGAAACCTGGAAGGCATTTCAAAGGACGAGTCATCCTCATATGCGAACCAGATGGTGATATCTTTGGTATAGCCATAGTAGAAACACTTGAACCATTGGCTGAGTCCAAGGGGGGTCATTTTGCTTCCAGGAAGAGCCGATGAAGCTTCACCCAGCGAAATGCATCGGCGTCGGCTGGCCTCATTTTCCATTGGATAGTCAGTCGGGAATGTCATGGAAGAGAAGGGGGGCCTGGCAATGACTTTGGAGGTGTAGACATTTAGCCAAAGTTATAAAAACCACCAGGGTCCACCGATATGTCCGATTGGATGGCCTATTGACAGCTTGGTCGCAACTTGATGGAGCAGATGATAAGTTGCTCCGAGAAGATAATGCCCTAGGGAAATTTGGCGGTGATCGGCCAGGAGCTCTGCTAGACATTGCATGTTCGTTGTTGGACTGAGAGTCGAACCACCAAAGAAGAATCGTTCCAGCCAAAGATTCAAGAACGCTACATGTTCACGTCCATCGACTTGGCCGGAGGATTTGTTATGTAAGGAAATATACTTAGTCCAACCTCCGACATTCTTGGTGCTTAGTCGATGCTTAGGTTTGAATCTAAAGCTGAAAAGGTTCATGTAGTAGGTGGTGTTGAAGCAGGTCAACATAGTAACATCCATCAAGGTGGGGGTCATCGGCCCATGCCCGAACATGAAGGCATTCAAGATATCCGACCAGAAGTAAGAAGCCGATGCAAGCAGAGGTTTGTTCCTTTCCATATCGGCTAAGGAAAGGTTAATGCAATGGTCTATTTTTAAATCCTCCCATAAAGTCTTTTTGGAGGCAGAAACCCTAAGGTACCAGTTCTTCCATTTAGGGAATTTGGTAGGCCAGGATCTATAGCTGTGAGCCCAATTGGTGATGGCTATGGATGAGTTCTTGAACGGGATCCTTTCTATTTCCGAGTTGATGAAATCAATTGGATCCTCATTACCCATAGGGCCAAGAAAGAAATGACCGGGCCGGTCGGAGATTGGAATAGCAATCTGGCTCTTGAGATCCTATAGAAACTAGAAACCAGAAACCGACTACTTACGAGAAATCGGGATAGGGAAGAATCGTGCAAAACATAGGATGAAAGAGCAGATAATGGTTACCTCAGGGATTACATGTGTGGAAGCCATTGCACAAATGAAGGAGTTGAGGCCAATGATGAAATCTACGAGAGCTCGCCTTCAGTCTTCTGAGCCCGTCGAGATTCGTGGAAATTTGCGGATGCCTGTGGAGCTCGTTGAGGTTTGAGCCGATGAAAGTTACCTAGGCAGAGATCTGAGCCGATTGATGCGGGTTTTAATAGGTCATCCTGGTTGGCGGAGGTTTCTAATGGCTCGAAATTTCATAGTCTGTTGGCAAACTCCGAAATTGGAGGCATGTGTTAACGCCAAAATCTGGACGATCCGATGGTGCTAAAGCCGATCGGCTGGGGGATCCGATGAGACCAAAGCCGATCGGCTGAGAGGTCTGATAAAGGGTTTAATACAGGCATCGGCCGATAGAGATACTGAGACAAAGCCGATCACGTGTGCCTCGCCATCCTCTCAATACACCCTGGTTCCTCCATCGGCTCTGCGGTCGACCCCTCGTCGACACCTGTCCACATCGGGCGAACAGCATCCCGATTCTATCGGCAGCCGGCTGATAGCGAGAGTCTGTATCGGACCCACTCGTCTCACTTCCTTTTCAATTGTAGGGTCAAATTGACTGGCACGCCCACGAACCTCGATGCTTAAGGACCTGCACTAGAGATATGCAGACCTCCCAGGCCTTCGCGTGACCAAGCCACAGTCCCTCCCCGGTCGCGGGATTTTTTGGCGGCAGCAGGTTTGCTTAGCTTCAGTGCAGGTCCTTAAACTCTAAGGTGTCGAGGGCGTGCTAGTCAATTTGACCCTGTAATTGACAAGGAGAAAAAATGAGACTAGCAAGCCGGTCGGCCAATAGGCTTGCCCGACTTTCCCTATCAGCAGGGTGCCGAATAGAGAAGGCAGTGCTCAGGCATCAGCTAAGAAGCCGATGGAGGCGTGAGAGATAAACGCTTGTAGCATACTATAAGACTCATCGGCCAAAGCGCTGATGATGCTACTAAGCATCTGATGCGTGGAGTGAGAGCCGATCCCCCATGAGGCCACGTGGGCCAGCGACCGTGGTGATGGCGCCGTTAGGACCAGCCTCGATAGATCGGATCGAACCGAGGCAGTATGAGGCCAGGGACTAACGACACAGAGACGACGGAGGCTTGGACCAAACGTGACGACGAAAGAGGAAAGAGGAGATGCCATCGGCCACCTATTGGCCGAACGTCCTATGCAGCCTAAACCCACCTTAAGACGCCTAAGAGCCGATGCGCTGGATGTGGTGCTGGGAACATGGATAAATCATCGGCTAGCACTTCGATGAAACGCCGTACTGAGTCGGTCGTACTCCAAGCCGCTTTTCACTTCTCCGCGCGCTCAGAGCTTGCCGATGAAGAACAAGCCGATGGGGAGTTGACTGAAGCCCAACTGACAAGCACTAACCGAAGGATGGTAGAACTCGTATGATGGATGTTGGGATCGGCCCATTGAAAATCCGATCAGCATAAGACAAAGGAGTTATGGAGGATAAAAAGATGGTCTTCGATTCTTCATCGACTAAGGCATTCATCGGATGAAACCTGGAAGGCATTTCAAAGCACGAGTCATCCTCATACGCAAACCAGATGGTGACCTCTTTGGTAAAGCCGTAATAGAAACACTTGAACTACCGGCTGAGTCCGAGGGGGGTCATTTTGCTTCCAAGAAGAGCCGATGAAGCCTCACCCAGAGAAATACATCGGCGTCGGCTAGCCTTATTTTCTTCTGGATAGTCAGTCAGGAATGTCATAGAAGAGAAGGGGGCCCTGTCAATGACTTTGGAGGTGTAGACGTTCAACCAAAGTTGTATAAACCACCAGGGTCCGCCGATATGTCCGACTGGTTGGCCTGTCGATAGCTTGGTCGCAACTTGATGGAGCAGTTGATAAGTAGCTCCGAGAAGATATTGCCCTAGGGTGATCTAGTGGTGATTGGCCAGGAGCTCTGCCAGACATTGCATATTGGTCGTTGGACCAAGAGTCGAACCACCGAAGACGAATCGTTCCAACCAAAAGTTCAAGAACGCTACATGTTCACGTCCATCGACTAGGCCGGAAGATTTTTTATGCAGGGAAATGTACTTAGTCCAACCTCCGACGTTCTTGGTGTTTAGTCGATGCATAGGTTTGAATCTGAGGCTGAATAGACTTATGTAGTGGGTGGTGTTGAGGCAAGTCAATATAGTAACATCCATCAAGGTGGGGGTCATCGGCCCATGCCCAAACATGAAGGCATTTAAAATGTCTGACCAGAAGTAAGAAGCCGATGTAAGCAGAGGTTCGTTCCTTTCCATATCGACTAAGGAAAGGTTGATGCAATGGTCTATTTCCAAATCCTCCCATAAAGAATTTTTGGAGGCAGAAACTCTAAGGTACCAATTCCTCCATTCTGGGAGTTTGCTAGGCCAGGATTTGAAGCTATTAACCCAGTCGGTGATGGCCATGGATGAGTGCTTGAACGGGATCCTTTCTGTTTTTGAGTTGATGAAATCAGTTGGATCCTCGTTACCCATAGGGCCAAGAAAGAAATGACCGGGGCGGTTAGAGATTGGAATAGCAATCTGGCTCTTGAGATCCTACAGAAACCAGAAATCGACTACTTACGAGAAATCGGGATGGGGAAGAATCGTGCAAAACATCGGATGAAAGAGCAGATAATGGTTACCTCAGGGATTATATGTGTAGAAGCCATTGCACAAATGAAGGAGTAGCGGCCGATGAAGAAATTTGTGAGAGCTCGCCTTCAGTCTTCTGAGCCCATCAAGATTCGTGGAAATTTGTGGATGCCTATGGAGCTCGTCGAGGTTTGGGGGTTTTTGATGAGAAGAAGTGTGTGGAAGAAAGCTCAGGCAGAGATATATTTTATAGAGACGGAGCGACCTAGGTAGAGATCTGAGCCGATTGATGCGTGTTTTAATGGGTCATCCTGGTTTGTGGAGGTTTCTAATGTCTCAAAATTTCATAGTCTGTTGGCAAACTCCAAAATTGGGGGGCATGTGTTAACGACAAAATCTGGACGATCCGATAGTGATAAAGTCGATCGGCTGAGAGGTCCAATGGAGAGTTTAATGCAGTCATCAGTCGATGGAGACACTAAGACAAAGCCCATTGGAACTGTAGAAAAGCCGATCAAATTAGTAGAAGATTGGATCGGCTTGAAGACAGGAGATAGTCCAATCGGGATCAAGTCCGAGAAGCCCGAGGAAAGGAAGGAAAAGGATTGGCTTGAGTAAAAGAAGGTCCGATTGCTACAGTAGAGAAGCCGATCAGGTTGCAGCGAAGGAAGACTCGGTTACAAATTGGAAGATTATTCAGATGAAACCGGGTTTGCGGAAGAGCTGTGGACTCCACGGCAGGATGTTTGTTTTTGTGAATTGTAACCTTACTTAATTAGGATGGTTTAGTTGGTTAGTTAACTTCTTTAGGAATATTTTCCTTCGTTCTTACTAGGAAATAATGTCTGATGGTCGTAGACGCGTCGGACTCTGTCTGTAAATCTAGGATATAAATATAGACCCCCTAGAAACATGTAACGTATCCCTGGATCAAGACACAATCTCGGCGCATCGCCACCCTAGTTCATCTAGGTTTTACCAGCGGGTTCTGGCTGTCGACGCGGAACTACATCGGTTAAGTCCAATCTCCGGTGAAGGGGTAAGTCCCGCCACTATCCTGGTATGCTTTGTACTATCTAAGGCTGCATCATTTAGGTTTGAATTCTTAGTCAGATCAGTTGTACCGCATCATGTCCGTATAGGACCTATTGGCCTATTAAGCTCCCTCTGCCATCGTCAATCTCGTGCTGCATCGGTTAGGTCCGACCTACGGTGATGCCGACGGTAGATCGAGCTTCAGGCCTATAGTCTTCTGCACAGCGTCTCATCGAAGTGAGTAACTAATGAGTTATCTATGCTCTGAGCTTCACGCCTAGCGCATCGGCCCCTTGACCGATACGCATCAGCCTTTACAGGCGTCCCTTGATGCGTAACGCCGAACGTATCAGTCCCCCAGCCGATACGCACCGGCCTTCAGAGAGGCATCCCCTCATCGGCTCAGCTAGCCGATGGGTTCGTTCCTATCCTTCCTACGATATAGCCGATCCGGCGTCCTCCGTATCATCGCCGCAGGCCCCGGCCTCGTGCTGTCTCAGTTAGGTCCGATATTCGAGGTTCGGTGTTAATGGCACTGTCACAGCGGGCAACGGGTCTCGTGCCGTCATATCCAGAGCGACATTAGTTTTGCAACCCGTGCCTTCTTATACTATTCCTTGCCTAGGCCGCATGCGCCTCCATCAGTTTTTCCAGCAGATGAATCACTGTTCGGCTATCCAGAGGGATCCTGTGCGCCTAGCTATCTCCTGAGCACACCCTGGTTCTTCCATCGGCTCTGCGGTCGATCTCTCATCGATACATGTCCACATCAGCTCCTCAACCGATCGAAGAGCATTCTGATCCTATCGGCAGCCAGTCAATAGAGAACGCCTATATCGGACCCACTCGTCTCACTCCCTTGTCAATTGCAGGGTCAAATTTACTGGCATGCTCACGAACCTCGAGGCTTAAGGACCTGCACTGGAGCTCAGCAGACCTCCCAGGCCTTCGCGTGACCGAGCCGTCGTCTCTCCCCGGTCGCGGGATTTTTGGCGGTGAGCAGTACCCAATGCCGATGGCAGATCTATTAATTGATTTGCATTGGGTCACAAGATCATTAGCTTTATGGATGGGAATGCAGGCTACAATCAGATTTTTATGGCGGAAAAAGATATCCACAAGACTGCGTTTAGGTGTCCTAGAGCTATCGGTTTGTACGAGTGGGTAGTCATGACATTCAGTTTGAAGAATGCTGGTGCAACTTATCAGAGACCCATGAATTATATATTTTATGATCCTATTGGCCAGCTGGTGGAGATATATACTGATGACATGGTGGTGAAATCCAAAGGTTTTGAAGACCATATAGCCGATCTACGAAAAGTATTGGAGATGACGAAGAAATATAGACTCAAGATGAATCCTGATAAATATGCTTTTGGCTTATTGGCTAGACAATTCTTGGGTTTTATGGTGCATGAGATAGGGATTGAAGTTAGTCAACAGAGCATTAGGGCTATCTAGACCATCGAGCCGCCAAACAAGAAAATACAGTTATAGTCTTTGATCGGTAAGCTCAACTTTATAAGGAGGTTTATTTCAAATTTATCAGGGAGAATTGAGTCCTTCACTCCTTTATTGAAGTTGTGAGCCAATCAAGAGTTTGTATGGGGCATTGAACAGTAGAAAGCATTTCATCATATTAAAGAATACCTGAATTCTACACCAGTATTGATTCTACCGTAGAAAGGGGTACCGTTCAAGTTATATCTGTCAGTCGATGAGAAGTGGGGTCAGTGCTTGTGCAGGAATTTGAATCAAAAGAACGGATGGTTTTCTATCTGAGCCGATGACTTCTAGATGCTGAGACCAGATATCTTGCGGTAGAAAACTTATGCCTATGTTCATACTTCTCGTATACAAAGATAGGGCATTATCTTCTATCGGCTAAGTGTACAATACTTTGCAAAGCCGATGTGATTAAATATATACTATCGGCTCCAGTCTTGAGAGGGTGGATTGGTAAATAGATATTTGCTCTGATGGAATTCGATCTGAGGTAAGGCGGTCAAAGGACAAGCTGTGGCTGATTTTATCGTACAACATCGAGGAGTCCAAGAGGATTTTGTTTGCAAGCATGGATCTGGTATCGGCTTGGTAATTATATTGCTTCGGGGGGCAAGCTTTGAGTTCGCTTTTACAATCAAGCCTTATAGTACTAATAACCAAGTAGAGTATGAAGCGGTGCTCAAAGGTCTTCAGCTGTTGAGGGAAATCGGAGCAGATACGGTAGAGGTCATTAGAGATTCTTTGTTAGTGATCAGACAGCTATCTGGAGAGTATGAGTGTAAGGATGAAGTTTTGAGATCCTATTATGAAGAATGTCAAAGTTTATTAAAGGATTTCAAGATGGTATCATTGGATCATATTCCTAGATAGCAGAATTTGGAGGCCAATGATCTTTGCTTAGCTTGCTTTGGGGTATCGGCTGGATGGGAAGGTGGAAGTTGAGATAGCCGATATTGAAAATCATATTAAAGCTGATGATTGGAGACGAGAAATTATTCAATATTTGCAAAATCCGTCTCAATCGGTTTCTAAGAAACTTCAGTATAAATCTATTAAATATATATTACTTGATGCAGAATACTATCGTTGATGGGGTTCTGTTAAGATGCTTAGGTGCCTAGGAAGCTGCAATAGTAATGAGTGAAGTACATGAAGGCGTTTGCGAAGCCTATCAATCGGCTCACAACATGAGATGGCTAATGAGGAGAGCTAGATACTTTTGACCGATAATGCTGGAAGATTGCTTCAAATATTACAAAGGATGCCAAGACTGTCAGAAGTTTGGGAATGTGCATGAGCTCCAGCATCAGTTATGAATCTAATAACTAAGCCATGGTCATCCTGAAGTTGGAGAATCAACATGATCGGCCAGATCTATCCTTCATCAATTAAAGCATAGAAGTTCATATTAGCGGCAACGGATTATTTCACAAAGTGGGTAGAGGCTATCCCTTTGAAGAAAGTTACTTCTAAAGACACGATTGAGTTTATGAAGAAACATATTATATATGTTTCATATTATATATGTTTGGTATTCCATAGACGATCAAGGTTTCAAAAGTTTCAACAGTTTTATCTGTGTGTCTGAAGAGTTTCAAAAGTTTGCTGCCAGTATGGGGATTAAGTTGCAGAATTCATCACCATATTATGCTTAAGCTAATGGACAAGCCGAAACTTCCAACAAGAGTTTAATTAAATTGATGAAATGCAAGATTAATAAACAACCACGGAGATGGCACGTTACATTAAATGATTCATTATGGGCCTATCGGATGGCATGCCATGGATCTACTAGAGTATCGCCATATCAATTGGTATATGGTCATTAAGCAGTTCTCCTGTGGAAAGTTAACATTGGCTCCATGAGGGTGTCTATGTAGGATCAATTGGCAGCAGATGATTATTACACCTTAATGACCAATGAACTTGATGATTTAACTCAGAGTCGGTTAGAGGCATTTGAAAGGATCAAGAAAAACAAGGCTAAGGTTGCTAGGCATTATAATAAGAGGGTGATGATTAAATCTTTTTCTGAGAGAGATCTCGTTTGGAAATTGATTTATCTATTGGATCTACGGATAATAAGTTTGGAAAATGGTCACCCAATTAGAAAGGGCCCCATCGGATCAATCAGTGTGTGCCTAATAATGCTTATATACTGGAGAGCCTTAAAGGGGAGAAATTTGCCAAAGTGCTCAATGGAAAATATTTGAAGAGGTATTATCCTAGCGTTTGGGGTAGACGCCTAAATTGGCTAAGTATGGCTGATTTTTAATTCTTTTCGAGATGGACAAGCCTTTAGAAGTCATATCAGCTAATGATATTGTTTACTTAAATCGACTAAGGTGTGTCCGGTTTCTAATATACAGAAGCCGATATGGTTATATTGGTTATAGATAGCCGATATCGTTAAGATATCGCCTTTAGGGAATATATATATATAGATAGATTTTATTGATCAAGCTGATCGAACTTTATTGCAAGCGGTCAATGTTCAGGATGACATCTCGGGTTTTTCTTCAAGTCTAAAATTTTACAGGTATTTCTTGATGGCCTCGATCGCGTGTAAGCGGATTTGGTCTATTTCGTTAATAGCATGGATTTCATCCTCATTGGATCCTAGGATGGTCTTCAAATTCTTACGCCAACGAACTGCTTGTCATACTCTATCTGCTACCTTGGCTTCTTGATCTTGGATTGATTGTGGTAATCCGATGAGATGGGATTCAGTGGATTCGATGTCGTGACGCACTTTGTCGAGTTTTGCCATCAAATCGGCTTCTCGTTTCTTCAAGAGATCAAGCTTGGTGTTGGTGCAATGCAGGTCAGCTGTCATTTCATCAATTTATTCTATTTGACCTGGGCGGATAGCCAATCGTTTTGGCCTAAACTGTTCTGCTCAACCCGATCGGCTATACGTCGTCTGCTTGAGATCAGCTTGGTTCTTTGGAATTCCAAGTAGGCAGCAGGTGTAAGTACATCGGTCAGCTGTTTGGGTAGAAGGTGTTCCATTTTAGCCAGTCTTCGTCGGATCGGCCCGCACCAATGACTCAATCGGGATGTCTAGCCGATGCAGGATATTTGATATTTGCTCGCGTACATCGGCTGGTAGAAACGGTTCGATTGCTACACTGGTAGCCAAGTCCTCATCTGGATCCAAGTATTTACCGATGTCAAAGGAGAACCAGTCGGCTAATGACTGCATATTAACATCAGTAGATAGATCATGAGCCAAGACAAAAATAACATGTAGGATGAACGTACCTGGGATACAGCAGGAGTGGCTTGAGCGATAATGTTGGTATCAATCTGCTGAGAGGAGGTTTGGGGATTGGATACCTTAACTTCTGAGGTGACCATCAGCTCAGTTCTTGGAGTAGTGTCTAACGGTTGGGTTACCGGAGCCAATGGTTCAGGCTGCAAAGTAGAGGCGTCAACATAAATGTGAAGATAGCAGAAAAGGAATAACATTGACACATACCGACGGTGATGGGGAAGCCAGGATCATCACAGGAGAAGGGCCTTGGGGAGTTTGTGCTATTGTTGTAACATCAGCATTGGATTTTTGTTTCTTGGGAACCGTCCAAGTAACTAGCTTCTTGCGTTTTGTCCCTGACGTTCATGGCACTCGGAGTAGAGCCGATAGAGATAGGGCACCTCGTCCAAGGAAAGACATGGCCGATGAAGGTTGGTAGGCAATCAACCGACAACTTGCACTGGTTGCAGGTGCTTCTTTATCACCCGCCTGCGGGGTCATGGAGATTAAGTGACAGTCGAGATTCAATACAATGTGAAAAAGGTAATGTAAGGAGAACGATTACCTCTTCATCGGATTCGACGTAGTCAAGGTTAAGGCGCACACAATAACATTTAGCCAATAGATTGAACAAATGCCTACCCCACTCCGACCACCATTGAGCAAAAAGTCCGGTGTTGGATGTGTAGGGCTCGAAGGTGGAGATGGTCCCCAAAGACAGGGATGTTGCAATCGATCGTAGCCGATCATACTCTAGGTCACTATTTACTTCTCCTCGGACCTGGAGCTTGCCGATGAAGAATAAGCCAATTGGGAGCTGGCCGAAACCCAACTGACGAGCACTAACAGAAGGATGATAAAACTCATACAATGGGTGTTGGGATCGGCCCAGCAAAAATCCAATTGGTAGAAGATTAGGGGTTTTGGATGACAGGAATATGGTCTTTGATTTATCATCGGCTAGTGCATTCAATGGAAGAAACCTGGAAGGCATCTCGAAAGACAAATCGTCCTCATACGCAAACCAGATGGTTACTTCTTTGGTGAAGCCATAGTAGAAACATTTAAACCACTGGCTGAGTCCAAGGGGGTCATTTTGCTTCCAGAAAGAGTTGATGCGGCCTCACCCAGAGAAATACATCGGCGTCGGCCATCTTCTGGGTAATCAGTCGAAAATGTTAGAGAAGAAAAAGGGTTCCTGGGGATGACTCTAGAGGTATGGATGTTCAACCAAAGTTGTATAAACTAGCAGGGACCACCAATTTGACCGACTAGTTGACCTGCCGATAATTTGTTTGCCACCTGATGAAGTAGTTGATAGGTGGCTCCAAGAAGATATTGCCCCAATGGGATGTGGCGCTAATTGGCCAGGAGTTCTACCAAGCACTGCATGTTGGTAGTTGGACCAAGAGTTGAACTGCCGAAGACAAATCGTTCTAGCCATAAATTTAGGAATGCAACATGTTCCCGATCATCGACTGGTCCGGAAGTCTTACTGTGCAAGGATATGTATTTAGTCCACCCTCCGATGTTTTTGGTGTTCAGCCGATAAGTGGGCTTGAATCGAAGGATGAACGGATTTACGTATTGAGTAGTGTTGAGGCAGGTCAACATGATGACATCCATCAAGGTGAGAGTCATTGGTCCATGTCCAAATATAAAGGCGTTAAGGGTATTTGACCAAAAATAGGAAGCCGATGCAAGCAAAGGTTCATTCTTCTCCATATTGGCTAAAGAGAGGTTGATGCAGTGGTCGATTTTCAAGTCTTCCCAGAATGATTTTTTGGAGGCTGAAACCCTGAGATACCAGTTTCTCCATCCTAGGAGTTTATTAGACCAAGATCTGAAGCTATTGGTCCAATCAGTGATGGTCATGGATGAATTTTTATATGGGATCCTTTCTGCTTCGGAATTAATGAAATCTGTTGCATCTTCATCACCCATAGGGCCAAGGTAAAATTAACTAGGACAATCAAAAACTGGGATGGCAATCTGACCTTTGAGATCCTATAGCAAACAAGAACCCGACTACCGATGAGAAGACGGGATGGGGGAGATTTGTTTAAAATGTGGGATGAAAGAGCAGATGAAAGTTACCTCAGGGACTGCGTGTGTCGATGCCATCACGAGAAGAAGAGGGTAGAAGATTGGTGGCCAATGAAGCAGTTTGTAGAGGTTCACCTTTAGTCGTCAGAGCTCATCGAGGTTGGGGGTTCTGATAGGGAGGAAGTGTGTGGAAGAAGGATTAAGCGATGGGATATTTTATAGAGGCAGAATGACCTAGGCAGGAATCTGGGCTGATTAATTATTATTTGCGAGTTATAACAAGCCATCCTGGTTTGCGAAGACTTCCAACGGCTCGAAATTTCATAGTCTGTTGACAAACTCTGAAATTAGGGGGCATGTGTTAACGCTGGAATTTGATTAAGCCTGTAAACAGGATCAGCCGATGGAAAATACTGATCAGCTCAAGGGATAAAGCCGATTGATTCTGTAAAGAAGTCGATCAAACTGGTGGAAGATTGGACCATTTTATTTGAGGATAGGAAACTATCCAAATGGAGTCGGGTCCAAAGAGGAGTGTTAACGCCAAGACTTAGAAAAGCCCAGGGAAAGATTTGAAAATGATCGGTTTAAGTGAAGGGGAGTTCGATTGCTACAGGGAGGAAGTCGATCGGGTAGAACAAGGAGAGATTCGGTCTAAGATTAGAAGATTATCCAAATAAGACTGAGTTTGTGGAGGAGTCGTGAAACTCACGACATGGTATTATATTTAGGTAAATCGTATCTTATATGGTTAGGAAGGTTTAGTTAGTTTAGCTAACTGCTTTAGAGATATTTTCTATTACCTTTGTTAAGAGATAACATGCGATGGTTATTATAAACATGTCGGACTTTGTAAACCTAGGGTATAAATATAGAACCCCTGGAAATCAATAAGGAATCAATCAATAGATCTATTCAATACTACTTCGGTGCATCGCCACCCTAGTTCATCTAGGCTTTTACCAGCGGGTTCTATCTCTCAACGTGGGGCTGCATTGGTTAACTTTGATCTCCGACGAAGGGGTAAGTCCCACCACCATTCCGATATGTGTTGCTCTGTCAATGGCTTTATCATTTAGGTTTGACCTCTTAGGCTGATCGGATGTATCGCATCACGTCCGTGCATTATCTATTGGCCTATCAAGCTCTCTTCGCCATCATCGGTCTCGTGCTGCATTAGTTAGGTTCGACCTACGAGGCTGTTGATAGTAGATTGAGCTTTAGGTCTATAGGACTCTGTACGGCATTTCATTGGAGTGCTAGCCGATGAGTTATCCATGTTCCTGGCACCACGCCGAGTGTATCGGCACTTAGGCATGTTATGGTTGGGTGTAGGTTGCGTAGGACGTTCGGCCGTTAGGTGGCCGATGACATCTCCTCTTTCCTCTTTCATCGTCACATTTGGTCTAAGCCTCCGTTGTCTCTATGTCATTAGTCCTTGGCCTCATACTGCCTCGGTTCAGTCCGATCTATCGAGGCTGGTCTTAAGGACGCCGTCACCATGGTCACTGGCTCACGTGGCCTCGTGGAGGATCGGCTCTCGCTCCGCGCATCGGATGCTTAGTAGCATCATCGGCTCTTTGGTCGATGAGTCTTCTAGTATGCTGCACGCGTTTATCTCTCACGCCTCCATCGGCTTCTTAGCTGATGCCTCAGCACTGCCTTCTCTATTCGGCTCAAAGCCAGATAGGCCTATTGGCCGACCGGCTCGCTGGTATCATCTTTTCTCCTTGTCAATTACAGGGTCAAATAGACTAGCACGCCCTCGACACCTCGGAGTTTAAGGACCTGCACTAAAGCTAAGCAGACCTGCTGCCGCCAAAAAATCCCTGGTGGTTTATACAACTTTGGTTGAACGTCTACACCTCCAAAGTCATTGACAGGCCCCCCTTCTCTTCCATGACATTCCTGACTGACCATCCAGAAGAAAATGAGGCCAGCCGACGCCGATGCATTTTGCTGGGTGAAGCTTCATCGGCTCTTCCTGGAAGCAAAATGACCCCCCTCGGACTCAGCCAATGGTTCAAGTGTTTCTACTATGGCTATACCAAAGATGTGACCATCTGGTTCGCGTATGAGGATGACTCGTCCTTTGAAATGCCTTCCAGGTTTCATCCGATAAATGCCTTAGCCGATGAAGAATCGAAGACCATCTTTTTATCCTCCATAACTCCTTGTCTTCTGCCGATCGGATTTTCAATGGGCCGATCCCAACATCCATCATACGAGTTCTACCATTCTTCCGTTAGTGCTCGTCAGTTGGGCTTTGGCCAACTCCCCATCGGCTTGTTCTTCATCGGCAAGCTCCGAGCCCGCGGAGAAGTGAAAAGCAGCTTGGAGTACGACCGACTTAGTTTGATGACATCAAACTTGTCCTTAGGGACTATCTCCACCTTCGAGCCTTGCATATCCAATACCAAAATCTTCGCTTGATGGTGGTCAGAATGGGAAAGGCACTTATATAGTCTATCGGCTGAACATTATTGCCTTTGCCTCAATCCCGACTACGTGGAATCCGATGAAGAGGTAATCTTCTTCATCATATTGAATTTCAACTATATCTTCATTCCTGCGATTCCATAGGCAGGCGACAAAGATGCACCTTCGACCAGTGCAAGTGGTCGGCCGATTATCTATCAACCTCCATCGGCCAGATCCCTCCTTGGGCAAAGCGGTCCACCTCCATCGGCTCTCCTCCGAGTGTCGCAAGTATCAGGGCCAAAGCGCAAGAAACCAGCTACTCGGATGGTTTCTAAGAAATGGAAAACTGACGCCAATGTTGTCATCGTTGCATCATCTTTGTGAAGCCCTTCTCCTGCGGCAATTCTAACTCCTTCCGCATCTCCGCTGGTAGGTGTCAGCGTGAATTCTCTGTTGCCTTTGTTTTATCCTGACACCTTCGCTTTGTAGCCTGAACCATTGGCTCCTGAGGTCCAAACGTCGGACCCTGTTACTGGGGCTGAGCCGATGGTATCCCCCGAAGTTCTAATATCTACTCACACTGCCCTACATCAAGCTGATACCCGCATGAGAACTGCTCCCACTGTCTCTCCGGTTCGTTCATTATACATGTCATTTCTTTTGCCTCATGATCTTCATGTTTGCTAATGTTGTTATGCAGTCATTAGCCGATCTGTTCTCCTTCGACATTGGCAAATACCTAGAAGCAGAAGAAGACTCAGCCACCAGCACAGCGATCGAACCATTTTTGCCAACCGATGCACGTGAGCAGTTGTCAGATATTACGCATCGGTTGGAGGTTCCGATTGACTCGCTGGTGGAAGATTGCGGGTTGATCTAGGAAAGACTTGCAGAAATTCAACACCTCCTGCCTGCGGAACTATCGGACGCACTTATGCCTGCTGCTTACTTGGAATTCCAAAGGACCCAGCTGACTTCATGAAGACAGCACATAGCCGATCGCGCTGAGCAAAGCCACCTGGCTCACAACGATCGGCTGACTGCCCTTGATGAAAAAAAGAAACTTGATGAAATGTCAGCTGACCTCCAACACACCAACACCAAGCTTGGCCTTTTGAAGAAACGAGAAGCCGATTTGATGGCGGAACTCGACAAGGTTCGTAAAGACATCAACTCCACCGAGTCCCATCTCATCGGCCTACCAAAGTCGATCCAAAACCAAGAGGCCAAGGTAGCAGACAAAGTGCGGCTAGCAGTTCGCCGGCACAAGAACTTGAAAACTATCCCCAGATCAGACGAGGATGACATCCGCGCTATCAACGATATAGATCAGATCCGTCTGCGCGCGATTGAGGCCATTAAAAATTTCTTGTAAAACTTTAGCCTCGGAGAAATCCGTCATCTTGAACATTAATTTTTATGATAAACTTCCATCAGATCAACAAAAGTTGTGTATATATATTTTCTGATGATGACATCTTAAACTATATCGGCCATCTGTAACCGATATAATCATATCGGCTTCCGTACATTAGGAATCGGCTATGCCTCAGCCGATTTCAATAGTATCACTAGCCGATACCAATTCTGAGAACCTGTCCATCTTAAAAAGGAGAAATCGGCTATGCTCAGCCGATTTAGATGTCTTCCCGATCGGGTAACCGTTCTCTCGACTTATCATCCCAAGACCCAATCGGTAACTTCTGATGTGTCGGCATCTCCTCTATTCTTGATAATCGTCTCTCGTAAGCCGATACCACATGCATCAGATGTGTTAAACCATTGAACTCCTGGGCAGAAAATTTCCACCTGATGCAACTTGATAACCCCTGGAAGGCCAAATCGGCTAATTGTTCATCGCTCAGAACAAGACTATAACATCGGCTTCTGATATCCTGGAAACGTTGGATGTATTCCAGAACTGACTCATTGGGCCTTTGTTTAACCGATGTCAAATCTGATAGTCTCCTTTCTTGAATCCTAGTACAGAAATGTCCATGGAACCGTTGTTCCAGATCGGCCCATCCTTCAATCGAGTTCAATGGTAACGAAGAAAACCATGCGAAGGCTGATCCAGAGAGGGATAAAGGAAAGAAACAGACTCTAAGAGCTTCCTCAGCCGATGCTTCTCCACACTGTGTTAAGAATTGGCTGATGTGTTCCAATGTAGATATGCTGTCTTGTCCTGAGAATATTGAGAAATCTGGTATTGTGTATCGGCGAGGTAGTGGAACTCTGTTAAACCATTCTGGATATGGGTGCCGATACATTACTATTTGATCTTTGGGTTTGATACCAAATTGCTCTTCCACCGTGTCCACAATCCTGGTTAACCAATTCTTCTCTCTTAAAGTATCTTCTTGATCATGTGGAGGTGGATATGGTACCCGATTCTGCTTGTGAAATTCTCCATAAAAATTTCTCTGACAAAATTCTGGAGGTTCCTCCTGCCGTTGCCCCTGAGTCGATCTTGTATTATGGATACGTATTTGCCGATAGGCCCTTGTTTTCCTCCGTCTCTATTGGCAAAGGCACATGATCCTGATCGGTCTCTTGAGCCGATGACTCTTGTATCACCTTCTCGATCAGATCCTATAGTGTATCCATCCATACTCCTGATGGATTACTGAATGCTTGATAAAATGATTTGGTAATTGTGTTTTTTGAATCAGCCCTTGCTTAGTCATACTAAAAGATTCTAAACAGAACTTCTGAAAGTTATCCATATTTTGCACTATATGCCGCTCTAGTCTTCATTCAAATCCTCCATGGTAACTAAAATTGTTATCTCCTCATCGGCTTCATCTTCGGATGAATATGTCTTGGAATCCACCTTTTCTTTAGACATATTGACAACAAGATGCCCCCGGGTTGATGAGAAAAATCTGACTTCCAATCAGGCACTTGTAGAGTCCCGCTGGTTGATGAATGGAATTATATCACTAGCCGATGAAGGATCTTCAGCCGATAAACGGTCTTCAGGTTTCTCCAGCCGATGAATCCAGTCCAATCGGCTAATGAATGAAGATTTCTACCCGATCGGCCGATGAATAAAATACAGTTCTTATCGGCCAATGAATGAAACCTTCTGTCCCACCGGGCGTGCCAAGAAGCGTGCTGCTGCCAAAAAATCCCGCGACCGGGGAGGGACGGTGGCTCGGTCACGCGAAGGCCTGGGAGGTCTACTTATCTCCAGTGCAGGTCCTTAAGCATCGACGTTCGCGGGTGTGCCAGTCAATTTGACCCTGCAATTAACAAGGAAGTGAGACGAGCAGGTCCGATACAGACGCTCGCTATCGGCCGGCTGCCGATAGGATCGAGATGCTGTTCGATCGGCTGGAGAGCCGATGTGGACAGGTGTCGATGAGGGGTCGACCGCAGAGCCAATGGAGGAACCAATGTGTATTCAGAGGATGGCGAGGCACACGGGATCCCTCCGAACAGCCAAACAGTGATTCATCGGCTGGAAAAACCGATGAGTGCGCATGCGACCTAGGCAATGATTAGCGCAAGAAGGCACGGGCTACAAAGCCGATGCCACTCCGGATATGACAGCATGAGACCCGTCGCCCGCCGTGGCAGCGCCATCAACACCGAACCTCGAAGATCGGACCTAACCGAGACAGTACGAGGCCGGGGCCAACGGCGATGATACGGAGGACGCCAGATCGGCTATGCCGTAGCAAGGATAGGAGCGAACCGATCGGCTAGCTGAGCCGATGAGGAGACGCCTCTCTGAAGGTGGGTGCGTATTGGCTGGGGGACCGATACGTTTGGCATTACGCATCGTGGGACGCCTCTAAAGGCTGATGCGTATCGACCGAGGGGCCGATGTGTTGGGCATGAAGCATAGTGCATGGATAACTCATCGGCTAGCACTCCGATGATACGCCGTGCAGAAGACTATAGGCATGAAGCTCGATCTACTATCGGTAGCCCCGTAGGTCGGACCTAACCGATGCAACATGAAACTGACGACGAGAGGGAGCTTAACGGGCCGATAGATTCAGCACGGACGTGATGCGATACATCCGATCACCCTAAGAGGTTGGACCTAACCGATGTAGCCTTAGACAGAGCAGGACATATCCGGATGGTGGCGGGACTTACCCCTTCGCCGGAGATCGGACTTAACCGATGCAGCCCCGCGTCGAAAGCCAGAACCCGCCGGTAAACATCTAGATGAACTAGGGTGGTAATGCGCCGAATTTGTATATGATCGAGAGATATCTTACATGTTTCCAGGGGGTCTATATTTATACCCTGGATTTACAGACAGAGTCCGATGTGTCTACGACCATCGGACATTATTTCCTAGTAAGAACAAAGGAAAATATTCCTAAAGAAGTTAACTAACCAACTAAACATCCCTAATTGAGTAAGGTTATAATTTACAAAAATAAGCACCCTGCCGTGGAGTTCACGGCTCTTCCGCAAATCCCGTTTCATCTGAATAATCTTCTAATTTGTAACCAAGTCTTCCTTTGCTACAACCTGATCGGCTTCTCCACTGTAGCTATCGGACCTTCTTTTAGTCAAGCCGATCCTTCTCCTTCTTTCCCTTGGGCTTCTTGGACCTGATCCCGACTGGACAATCCCCTGTCTTCAAGCCGATCCAATCTTCTACTAATCTGATCGTTTTTTCTACAGTTCTCCATCGGCTTTGTCTCAGTATCTCCATCGGCCGATGACTGCATTAAACCCTTCATCAGACCTCTCAGCTGATCGGCTTTAGCCTCATTGGATCCCCTAGCCGATCGGCTTTAGCACCATCGGATCGTCCAGATTTTGGCGTTAACAAGACCTTCTAGGCCTTTGCGTGACCAAGCCACCGTCTCTCCTTGCCCGTGAGATTTGGTGGCGAGCAGCCCCCTCCCCCATCGCCGTGAGCGTCGTCGACTTAGTCATCGTGCGCATCACCGAATCCATTGTCGAGCGTGTTGCCGACTGATTGGCCGCTCCGTTGTGTCGCTGAATCTATTGACACCAATGGCAGATACTGCTGAAGACCGCCATGCGGAGAAAACTACGGTCGACGCCATGGAGGTCGATGCCGCCCACCAGGCTGAGAAGACCGCGGCCGACGCCACGGCCTCTGCCGTCGAGGGCGTCCACCACGCAAATTAGTCCACGACCAATGCCGCCAACATCGCCGCTTTGGACGAGTACAAAGCCGCCCATGAATCTCTTTGGGCACAGGCCACCGCCATCATCAACGTCCGTGCCCTTGTCCCCGTCGCACTCGACTAGGCCGCCAACAACTACAACAAATATGGTCTCACTCGCCATGTCCTTGAGGACGAGTCCTTTCTCTCGCGCCCAGCATGAGTGCAGACGGACTACACCGTCCTGACATGGATCTATAGCACTATCTCTAACAACCTACAGCAATCACTAATGCTGCGACAGTTCTTCGCTCATGGTGTCTAGTGCTTTCTCACATATGAGTTCCTCGGCCAGAAAGAGTTTTATGCGCTCCTCCTAGAGACACAATTTCGCAACCTCCGCCAAGGCTCCCTGAGCATCACCAACTATTGTCGTTGCCTTGAGTCAATGGCCACCTTCCTCGTCGAGTTCAATGACCCGATCGATGACCGGCAGATGGTTTTCATGCTCCTCTGTGGCCTGAATGACTAGTTCCACCACATGGTGTCTATCCTCAAGATGCATCGCCCGTTCCCGACCTTTGCGGAGGCTCGGATGCATCTCCTGCTAGAGAAGGTACAGATCGAGGCCCGGCCACCATTGTCGTCCTCTGTTCTCATTGCTACAGTACCTTGACCGGCGGCGCACAGGACTATAGCACCTCCACACCCAGGGAGGCTTCCACCTTTCCCTGAACGACCTTCTAGTGTCTCGTCCATGCCCAACCCTAGCTTTGGTTGATAGCGCAATGGCCGCCGGCATGGCCGTGGTGGTCACGGTGGCCCCCGTGCACTCACTAGTGGCGCGCTGCCAGGTTTGCACCCATCCTTCGTGCATCCGTGGGTAGGTACCATTCAGATGTGGTTGTATGACTGGTCTGGCTGCCCTCCAATAGCTCCTTCGGCTTTCACCGCCGTGCCTCATTACTGCAGCAACCTCGACAGTGTCCCCGACGGCGGAGTCTATGGCGGCATCTACGGCCCTCCCATTATGGCTCGTACTACGGGGGAGCCTTGCCTTTATCACCTGTGCTACCTCTCTTGACCTACCAAGGACCTTCGCTAGCCTTCCAAGGACCCTCGTCAGCCTTAGACCCCCTCGGTGGTGCCCTAGTCCACACCACCCATGTCCTAGAACCCTACCCACAGTGATTCGTGGAATCAGGACTCCTTGGTGTACTCGTTCAACACCATGATGCTCAACTCATCGACACCCTCCTCTGAATGGTATGTCGATTCATGCGCCAATTCTCATATGATCGCGGATGCTGGTAAACTCTCCACTATTTTCCCATTGTCCTCATCTACTCCCTCTATCATTGTGGGTAATAGGGCATCACTTCATGTTACTGCCACTAGATCACATACATTTTTCTTTACTACATCTTAATCTTATTCTTAATAATGTCTTCGTCTCTCCTAACATTATTAAGAATCTAATTTTTATTCATCGTTTTACCACCGATAATAATTATTTCATTGAGTTTGATTTTTGTGGCCTTTTCTATGAAGGATTTGCACATTAGAAATGTGATCGTCAGGTGTAATAGCTTTGAGGGCCTCTACCCATTCTACGCACTCTCCACCAGCACCTTCGCATTCATCACCGTATCCACCTCTTTTTGACATCATCGTCTTGGACAATTTTGACATGAATCTCTGTTTAAACTTATCAGTTCTAGTGTCATTTTCTATCATAAGGATGATCTTTATATTTATCATGCGTGGTAATTTGATCGTCATGTTTATCTCCCGTTTAGATCATCCAACTCTAGAGCTCTGATACATGATTGAAAATGATTGATTATATTTTA
The DNA here is from genome assembly GCA_030770085.1 of Oryza coarctata. NCBI lineage: Eukaryota > Viridiplantae > Streptophyta > Magnoliopsida > Poales > Poaceae > Oryza > Oryza coarctata. The sequence continues at coordinate 7,336,251 of CM061476.1, read as the reverse complement.
TATCGTGTACATATATATAGGCAACCATAAAAACCAACCACACAGTTATAATTTATAACAAAAAGTTCAATTTTGTCAGTTAAACAACATTCACCATGGATGTTCTCCCTATTTAATTTGCCACCGAAAAATTCCTGTAATCATCTGGGAGCCGCTTATTCTCTCAATGACATGTGAGGGTTCAGTGGCACATAAATAATTTATCCAATGAAAAATACATTAAACATTTATATTCAAACCAAACAAGTTCTTCCGTCATTTCTTAAGATAGCATTGGGAATGGGGGCTATAAGATTAGGGTTGCTACAGCCTAAATGACATGGTTTTTGATGAAGATCCATGTTAGGACGAAAGATAGTCTTACAATAGCTTTCTCCTTCCTCTCACTGTCCCTTAAACTATCTTGATATCTAAGTTGTAAAAGCCCACAAGAGATTCATCTCCACCAAAGGATGATGATAGCACAATTAGGTTTCATGGTAGAAGATTTTTTTAAGTTTTAACTGCAAAATGTTAAAGCTAGTAGAGAAACTGAACAGATTATATGCAAATTTCAAATTAAAACAGATCACATGCAACTTTTATTCACTGATGAGAAATTTAGTTGCATTATCTTATTAGTACGCTTTCAATTCCAACAATCCGGTATTGTCAGCACGTTTATTGTAAACTCTTGGTGGTACATTATTGTGGGTTATGAACTAGAAATAGGATTCTAGCTAACAGGTGGGAGAGATACGGTGGAGTCTTCAGATGCTACAAAAGTGCAACATGCACAAAAAATAGGGAAATAATTCATTTACGCTGTGCTCTCCTTTTGACCCATTTGTTTGACTAGTAGTTAGCTGTCAGCCACCTAAACATGTACAAATACAAAACATTACCTAAACTTGCACTGATATAGCCTAAGGTTGAGGTGCCACTTTCTTAAAATTTTGTATTACATTTTAGTTCGCTTTATTATTTTATTTGTATGAGCTCATTCACATATGTTTTTAAATATGGATTATTTCTATTGACACCATAATTATTTTGAAAAATTGATTGATAGATAAGAAAAATTCAGTCACTCAACGAACAAATTGACACATTTTATGATTATTGGGATTTTAAGAAATCAGCAGAAAACAGGTATCAATTATTGAGGGCTTTGTAGGCATTCCAATTCAGACAGAAGTTGTGCTGTTATATTTCACTTTCATGAGATAATGATCTAGTGATTCAACATCAATGATTGATCCATTTTATAAGTCGTCACCACCAATAAGAGAACAAACACAAAGTAAACGGATGAGATCCAGACAAATAGTAAAAAAAAACACCCAAGGATGCCCATGTAAAACAGAGAACCACACAGAAAACAATTGTTTGCTGCAAGGACATACCCCATCACAAAGAATTAGCGCTTTCTTTTTTTGCCGGGACCTCGAACGACTACGTTTTGGATCGTAATGGAGTAAAACTGAACGAATTAATGTCCCTCTTGCCACTGGATAATTCAGGCACACAGTTTTCCAAAATAATAATAATAATCACACACAACTGGCAATACGGGGTGCCTCGTGTGCTCATCTGCGCTGAGCTGTAGAGGATAGGAACGCACCTTGACAGCGAGGGTCCTGAGAGAGAAGATGTTGGGCGCGTCCACGCCGTTGAGGTAGGCCTTCACCTCTGGGATCCCCGACCCGCCGGCCGCCGGCGACACGAACGCTGTGATAGACGACGCGAACAGTAGAAGGGCCAGGTTTGTGCCGGCGAATAGCCAGAACGCTGTCCAGTAGCTGCTCACGAACGAAAGATTCAGAACGTAGAAATGATCTTGTTCGAAATATTCAGGCATAACCTGAACCATAATCAGTCTAAGAAAACCTGAACCGTAAAATTGGCATCCAGAATTCCAGATCACTTGACAGATACTAGTACTAAATTGTTAATGCATTGGCAGATTTGATCTACTTGACACAGAAGAAGAATTGAATGATTGATCTGATCAGCATGGAGAGAATTTGTCGTACTCAGCAAAAACAACATTTTTTTTATGGCAGGAGGAGGAAATGAACAGTACCTGCTGGACTCCATGAGGGCGGTCACGGCGGTGTACTTGAGGCCGGCGACATTCTCGACGGCGAGGTTGATGACGAAGCCAACGATGCCGGTGATGATCCCGATGGCGAAGCAGAAGGTCCACTTGAGCACCACGTACCGCACCTGGTCAGCTTTGCCTCTCATCCTCCAGTTCTGGTCGAAAAGGTCATTCTCTATTATCCTGTAACCCAAATAAAATCCCCCCAAAGGAAATTGAATTAGCGTTGACATAAACTGACGAACATATTACGAACAGATTACAGAGCTGTGTAAGTTAGCAAATTGGAGCGGTAATTGCAGCGAGAAAGATAACTTGTCCGGCATTGCAATTTGAGCAACAAGTGTAGTAGGTAGATGAAAAATGCCAAGTGGGGCAAGAAAGAGAGATTTTCTGACAAGACAATAGGTGCCAGGACCATAACACTCAAGCACAACTGAATCATGAAACAGAGAGCAGTTGGATAATCAAAACAAACGAGAAAACACATTGAGATGCCAGCACACGAGCAAGTACCAAATCATGGAAGGTAATTGGATCGAGAAGCAAGGACTGGTAAAATTCAGAAGATGCAGGAGGTAGGATCTGCAATCCTTGACAAGAGCGGACGGAAGGAGGAGAGACAGGATGCGTACTCGTAGTCGAGGCTCTCGATGGGGCAGGGATTGGAGCCGACCATGGCGACCTGGGAGGTGTTGTTGGTGGCGCTGCGGTGAAGAAGTGCCCGGTTTAGGGGCGGCCGGTGCTCGTCCTCTTCCATGAGGAGGTCCTCCTCCCGTGGAGCCGCGGACGCCATGGGAGGGCTTGCAGCTACAGAGGAAGCCGAGGAGGGAGAAGAGCTAACTGTAGTGGTAGTATTGTTGAAATGTAAATAGGGTGATAGCTAGGGGGGATACTGTACACCGGTTTGAGTTGGTTAGGCCTTGTCTATAGATCCGGTTGGTGAAATATTGGAGTATTTATTTATTTAGAGATTACAGAATTATTATATGGCCAATATCCATATCAATACTTCAATAGTACATTGTTTTGTCAACAAATGTTTCTTGCCAAGCACATGGCGAAAAAATTATTTCCTTGGGTTGTATTGACCAAAGATCTGTTTTTTTATTCCTCTGGTCGTTTCCCATAAGTAAATTGAACTTTTCCTTCTCCAAAAGAAAGTGAAAGCTCATTGTGTTGTATTAAATTTTACCATGATATATCAAGCCCCATATGGTTTGGGCCAATTGACTTAATTAGTCTAAACCTGGATATGCCCTCGTGCTAAACATATTTAAACTCAACGAATCTCTCCAATCATATCTTTTGGGATCACTATGGTGACATGTAAATTTTCTTCTTGCTCCAACCATATTTTGGGTCGACACACATTTTTTGATTTATATTATAAGATACATTTTATTTTTAAAAAGTCTTATATACTAAAATTTAACCATTTATTTCTCAAAAAAAGAGTTCACAATCATTTTATAGAATCAACATTTTGTGAAAGCAATTTGAAGTGTGCTGTTAGTTTTACCATTGATTAAATGTACAAAGTTTGACTTTTTGAAAACTAATACTACACCATATAGAAATCAAAAGAAAATTATTTTGGCAACATTGAGATCAAATCAACGGTAGGAGTACTATATAAATGTGGGGTTAGCCATCAATTAGGAGACCAAGTATAATAACGAGCTACAAACGTGTTATGAATAAAAAATAAGAAGGGTTGACTCTCATATATATATATTTATTTATTTAAAATAGATGTATATATAAGTGAGAGTAAGAAATAGGAAAAATAATAAAATCAATTTTATAACTAATGTATTATCATGTAATATAGGCTCTACTATTAAAAGTATCTGATTGATAAAAACAATGCAAGATCAACATGTCAGGCGATGGAATTCTTGGCATGTTCCCTCCTTCCATATAGTCATTAAGTGATCTGTGATCATGGGAGGAGAAGCCCAAGGCAAACCGGATTAACCCAAGACATCCTGAATTGATTGCAGCAGTGGAGCTTGATTGCCTGCTTTAATTTAGTGGCCGAACTCCGAGTATTCCGCTGCTTGATCATCACAAGCAAGTCATCACGTTAGTAGTATTCGAGTAGCAGGAGCACGAGGTTTGGTGTATGGACCGAGCCTGCAGAATTCCATAGAGTGACAGGGCCTAGGAGGCTTGGTAGTAGGATGGCTTGACAAGTTTGCAGCTGGGTTTGTTGTGGCTTTTGGGATCCAGGGGAGCCGTTGTTAGTTCTCTCTTGCCAATAATAGATTTCTCGTGCAATACTTGGGAAAGGGAATTTTTTTATTACCTTTGTTATAAAATAGTTGTATTTGTATGATTTAAATTTCTTTTCATTCTATACCCAACCATTCTTTCACTTCCTACTGTAAATTACATCATTTAATAAGGATAATAAAATCTTTTATTCTCATGCTAAATAATCTAAAACGATAATTATTTTGAGACGGCAGAGAACACGGTAGTGGATGTGAATATTTGCCAGTTTTGACAGAAAGTAGGCAAGCTCTAAGTTTAAATTAATTGAGTATCTCAAAATGTAAGATATTTTTAAAGTACATTTTTACTATAAATTGTTAATAATGATACAATTTTCTTGCTACATAATCTGGTTAGAAAATACTATTGATTAAATCTTTTAACTTACAAGACAAAATTAATAAGTAATTGTGAAGGAGGAAAGTAATACTACCTCCATTAAAGGATAATATCATTTTTTATAAAAATTAAGGATGTACCAAAAGGACAAGTTATAGTAAATAAAATGTGGTAATTGAAGGAATAAGCTATTATAAAAGTTGATAGGCGAGGAATAAATTATTTTATTTATTTTAAAATATATGTATTTAGAATGTTACGATGATATGGTTAGCCAATGCAGTTTAGTAAATAAAACTTCAACTGTTAACAATCTGATCAAGACTTTGACATGGGAAAAAATAATTCTTTTCAAAACAAACACAATATAATATTATGTACTTTCATTAACTAGTATTATCTTCTAGCATTTTTAGCCATTAATTTCTGTCATATCGTATGTAAATGTAACCTGATGATACATATGCCAGTTGCAGCCAAAGTATAAATAAAGTACCGAGTTAGTAAGTCTTATATTTTAGAATAAAATAAGTATATAACCTTTTATGAAAAGCTGTGGACCTTATAGTATGTTATAAATAGCCTTTGCGAAACATTTGCTTGCAAGTAGCAGGGTTACTCTTCAATGTCGTAATGGGGCGTCATTACAATCGAGGGAAAAGTCCAGGCTCTTATCCTTCATTCTAGAGCTAGTCTTCAACTCTTCACGACCATGGGATGGGGACACACCGTATGTGAAAAACTGTTTTATCGTTTCTCATTGATGCATTACATCGTTGTTCGCATTAATCAATAGTGTCACTGTCAAGTTAGAATGTTTCTACAAATTAAACGAACATTATGTTCTAAGGCACAAAGGCCACTCATAACTGCAACTAAATAGAGCAACACAGGGTATATGTGAAGGATAAAATAGAATTACAGGTAATCTAATTAGCTAATGCGCAAGACATATTTGTTTAATTTGCCGACATCGTTCTGATACGAAGACTTGATTGAATGGCTTTGTGCTGATACAGGCATCAAATTTTTTCAATTGTTGTAACTATATAAAAGGTCTTTTGCAAAAAATAAAAGAAGAAAAAAATCAAAACAGAGGGAGGTATAAAATGCCATAACATTTCTGCCCTCGTTGAGGATAAGGTGGTGTCAGGCTGGTTGTGTCAATGTCATGATCCAGCACGTGTTTTATACTATAAAGAGAATCTGCACTACCGATCGAGTATGAAGAGCATGAAACACACCAAACAAATTAAATCTGAGGATGATGGAGGCTAGAGGAACCCTATTATAAAGGCTATAACACTACTTTAAAAATAACTATTTTCATCAACATATCTTTTATTTATTTTATAGATAGAATAAATAAAATCCGCTTGTGATAATAACAGGAGGAAGAGTAACAAAGTGCAAAATGTGTGTTCTAATTAAGTATTAATTATTTTAAACATGAAAAATTAGACTAATATGACTTTTAAATTAACTTTTTTATGAAATTTTTTAATAAAAAATACAATGATGTATTTATGCTGTGTATTTTTTATTAAAAAAAGATGAAAACAAGGATGTTTTTCACCTGCTCTCTCAAACGATACCAAATTTGCTATAAGACATTTAAAATATGTGGTCTTTACCAAGAGACACCACAAAACATTTCTATAGTAACACACAGTAATTTTGTAGATTGTGTTATAGAAGACTAAAACCATTAAAATAATATTATATTGATTGATTGGAGAGAAAATACATATGATATGTCCTATTTTTCCTCTGTCCTTTGTTCTTCTTCTCCTTTTCGCATTGCACACCTCTGCACCCTCTACAACAGAAGTGTCGATTGCTCCAACGTTCAGGTGCCGGTTGGACATGCTGCTCCTCATCGGCAATCTCTTTTTTCTTCGTTTTCAGATATTAAAGATGGGCCATTAGCAATCTGTATACCACTATAGCTCATGTTTATCCAGGCACAACAGTTTATATAGTTCAGGTGTGCAAACAGGATAGATTGGATGAAAGAGCAAACATGACATTATTCCATGTATTCTTTCCCTAATTAATCAGGATAATATTATTTTAATGGGATTTAGTGTACTATAGCAAATATTTATAAGATTACAATGTCTTTTGATAGCCATGTTTTTTTGGTGTCTCTTGACAAAGACCAAAAAACTTTGATGCCCCATAGCAAATTTGTCAGAATAGCTACATATATAGTGTCCTTAGTAAGTCCCCTCTAGTGGAAACATGTTTCCTTATTCTTTAAAAATTGCCAAACTTTGAAAATTTATAGAAAATTTATTTTAATTTAGATTAAAGTGAACCAAATTCCCTAATAATCTTATAATATTTTCTTTAATATGGTCATTCACTAATATCAAGTTGCATAACATGTCAACTCAGGTAGAGGCAACTTGACATAAGTGAATTACTGTTGACGCAAAAATTTGACGATGACTCTTATGTCACAAACGGTGGGTTAATAGATCTGTCTAACTCCTGTACATGTTCTATCTTAGTTCGTTAAGTCAATTTGATCCTAATAAGAAATATGAACAAATGTTAGAACCTTGAGCCAACTGGCCTAATGGCTGATATAAGCTCCTTCCATCAGCCGATGCCTGATGGGATTGATAGGACTTGCGCACTAGTGACAAGGGCGATGCGGGTATAGAGATGCATATAAAATGATATAGGAGAGTAAGCTCATCGACTAGCTTAGCCGATTAAAGGAACGAAACTTACTAAGTAACGACGCTAGTCTTAGTAAATACAAGCTTCAAGATAATATAAGATTGAATCTAGTAAGACCAGATTGATCAATAGTAGATTAATCATTGAAACAGAAGATGAATATCGGCTGGTGGTCCAATATATATAAACATAGTTTATGATAAAGACAAATATATTGACTAGAGGACTGATACGTAGTAAACTTAAAACTTAATTTTAAAGATACCTTATTGACTAGAACTTCGATGAAATGTTGAATAAAATTTACTGACTTATTAGGATTTAACCTATTAACAACAATCTAATAGATCGTATCTAACAAATATAGTATTAGATTGAAGATAATAAGAAAAGCCTACTTCACCGATAGATCCTATGCAAACGTCATGGATACGCTAGATCAATCTAAGACATCAAAATGATATAATCTTAAATAGAATCGATATATGAAGATAAACTGACAATCGTATCAACCGAACTAGCGCAATCTAAGAGATCGAAATAATATAGTCTTACACAAGACTAGTCTAGTCGACGCAACTACTGGATGGCGAGACTTACCCCTTCACTGAAGATTAAAATAATACAGCTCTATGTCGAGAGCCAGAACCTGCTGAAAAAATCTAGAGAACTAGAATTGACGATACACCAAGATTATTATAGTATTGAGTTATATGTTGTTCTTTTCTTTACAATAACATAGGGTATATATTTATGAGCTGTGATTACAAGAGTACTAGACTGTTATAATATCTACGGCAACTACGAAACAAACAAAAACTAGCAAGCCTTCCTAATTACGATACAATCTTACCTAATTATAATAGATATCTCTAAAAATAACTTTATTTGTCTTTCACAAACCGGTCTAGACTCAATCATTCACGAACCAATTAATCCACCTGGACCCAAACTCAAACCTGCCAGCTGATTTATCAGCCATTATCTTTAGCTGATTCATCATTCCAGTCGATCTATCACCATTAGTCTTTATTAAAGATCATTAGCTTTCATCAAATAAACCAAAGCCGTCATACTGATACGCTAGTCTATGCCAATTTCTACCATTAATAATTACCATATTAAATGAAATACTATAAAAAATAGTGACCTGAGCTTATTAAAGGAGATATTGTAAAGATTACATAAGACTTTGTTTCGCCCAATCGGATTTAAAATAATTTTTTTAATAAACTTTTAAAGTTTGGACAATTTTCAAAGCATAAGGAAAAAAGGTTTTACAAGCAGACCTCCTAAACAATTGGATACCATAATGATTTTTACATGCAATTTCTTAAGCAAACCTTATATGAAAATAGAAACAACCTAAAATAATCATAAGTTTTACATATGATGTAGGATAAGGATAAATTTTATATGAAGGTTATTGCCCTCGACGAGATCTACTACTCTCTTGTAGTTGAATATTTTTTATTTGAGATTGTTAGGGGCTCCAATATTCAATAAAAGCTCTCGGATCTAATAATAAACAAAATTTTGAATTTTCCCAAGAACCTCGGATATAGCATGCTCAATATCAAATTGCAGAGCTAGACAAGATTAACTATGTAATTGATAGCATTTTCATTTGATGATACTTAGAGTGGCAAATATGTATTATAAGTTGTTTGATGAGGTTCTGTGCATTTTTATTAAGTCAATTATAAAAAAAATGATACGTGTAGAAATACCTATTCGAGTACTTATCTCCAAGCCACTGAACAAATATGCAGCTCCTATGCATTTGCCTCTTATTAATTTTGATGTGTGCATTCCATAATTATTTAAAGATGGCAATTAATGGTTAATTACATCTGATTATCCGCAAGCATACGCACATGCCACAAAGCAGACAATCAGTACCTGCTGGACCTGCTCTAAAAGTGCCATATATCTACCTAAGCCCACAAGTCAATCAAATGTGTACATATATATGTGAGTCGGTAGATGCATGATCGCTGCTGGTCAATACATTCCCTATATATAACAAGATGGAAATACATAAGATATTATCTCGTCTTGATGGTAGAATTTCAACTTTAGCCTTTTGAATGGAAGCACGCGGTCACTGTATCATGTTAGATGGGAAAGTATCACACCATTTCCTATCTTAATCAACAGGAAGCTTCCTGCTATGCGCATCCATGGAAGAAAAGCAAAGAAGATGGAATGTGTTCTCGAGAATTCCTTCTGCTGGCTTGTGCATGCATTGTCTGATCTCCACTATAAAAGGTCAGACCATTTCATTGGCAAAGGGACACAAGGGAGAGAGGAGACAGGACTCACAAACACAACACTCGAACAGGCGACACCACACACTGTATTTACATGTTGTGAGAGAGCGTATACAGCGAGACCACAAACAAAAATCCAACGCACATACTGCCGAGAGAAAATATACGCAGAGAGGAAGAAGCAGAACGTGAAGAACTTGACGGCAGCGCATGGCGGTGGTTCTTCCTGCCATGGGCAATGCCACTTGATTCTTTTTCTTGTCTTCTCCATTTCAGCTAGCATGCATGCACGGCGGGATCATTAGTGTGCTCGTGCTGGTCGGTCGGTTCTACTACTGCCGGAGATGTTCTCACATCCGCGCGGCCAGTGGCATCCCCATGCCTACCATTGCCGCTGCAGACGTGCTTGCCCACATCACTTCAGCCGGGGAAGACCTCGTGTTCATCGTCAACCACGGGGCATCATTTATCTTAGTCGGTCGACGGTGATATTACTCGAGCGAGGCGCCACCACCGGCATCATTCATACACCTAGCGACGTCTTCTTCACGGCTTTCCACCAGCGTGCTCAAGCCTGACGCCACCACCGGCATCATCCGGATACCCGCCGACGTCCTTGTGGCAGTCGCCGCTAGAGCGCTCGAGTTTGGCACCACCACCGGTATCATCCGGATATCCGATCACATCCCGTGGCTGCCGCCGTCGACATGCTCGAGTTCGGCACCACCACCGGCATCATCCGGACACCCGACCACGTCCTCGTGGCTGCTGCCGTCGCCGGGCACCGCTTGCACATCTGCTGACATACACGCCGACGTGTCTGAGATTGGCACTCAGCGCCGGCAACGTTCGTCCATCCGCCAATGATCACCATTGGCGACATCCTCGCTGGCGGTTGCTTTCAGACTAATACGGGCTATACTGTCACCAAGTCACGTGACTCCGTGCACTGAGAATGCCTACATAGTGTACCTACGCAGTACACTACTTCTACAAATTACAATGCCATGCAAGCTCATGCGCGCCTATCTAACGGTGTTAATCCGTTAGATGATTTAACACTCACTACTCTTCTTCCCTCTCACTCCGGTATTGCTACCATGGGATCGAGCTGGTCAAGCTGAGCACATATTCCAGCATTGCGATAAACAATCTACATTACGCTGTTCAAGTCCAACGAGGCTACACGGTGGAACGGGCGGAGTCGATGCAAATACTACATCACCAATCCCGGCACATGAGGCCATGGACATCGCCGGTACTCATCTACGCTCACTTCACCGCATCTACATCATGCATGGGAAAACACGAAACGAAGATCGATGACGATGACCAGCATAGCTTAATCGGAAGTACCTCGCGAGTAAATTTCGTGGGAATAATTAACCGGGTGTTTTCCTGAGACCTTGGGAACTAAAACATAATTGGCTAAAATTAGATCACCTCGTCTATGGCCGTGGAATATGATTGACTAAGGATTTTTATTTTTTAATTCCATAAGAATTATAATAAAATAAATTTTCGTTTGTATTTTATTTTGTGTACATAGTACACTGGCACGTCTTTAACACATTTTACTTTGTTTCCCAAGAGATTTAAGTAAATTTTATCTGTAAATAAAAGTTTTAGAGAGATAAAATCAAAAGCATAGCATCCGTCCTGTCCCATAGTGACAAAGTGGTTCGTAGGTAAGATGATAAGAGTGTGGTTGGCTAAACTCATATAAAAATTGTTTTTTATAGTGTAATATAATATTGTGATCTTTTATATGCAAATCCAACATATACTACCTTCATAGGAAGAGAAAAAATTTGATGCCCCTCATTAAATTAGGATTGGATGGAAGTGAAAAGGTGATTAAGGACAAAATGGAAAAAAATGAAGATAAGTGGTTCGAGGGGAAATTAGTATGTTACCTTTTGTTTTGTTCATAATAATAAGTTTCGCCGAAATTAAACAGAGGGTAATCTGACCCATGATTTAGAAAACTAGATAGGACGCTATCACTTGTAACGTCCACATAGAGACGCGGGAGTACTGGACGTCCTACTCGTCCACCACATGGTGTGGCCCCTCCCAGCCCAAACCCAATTAGATCGAGGCGCGTGGAACAAAACACCTTTCTTTCTTCACGCCGTCTTTGTCTTCATTGATTCTTTCTTCACGCCGTCCCTTACTTCTCACTCCACCCGGTTCTGTCGTGGCGGGGCTATGCCCTGGCAGCAGACCTCTTGGCCCCCCCTCCTTTTCTCTCCATGGCGAGTCCAGTTCTGTATTTCTGGCCGACCACCACCCCTTTGGCCCCACTCAGCTCCCCTTCAGCCTGTCTGCTTTGCAGTAGAAGCATTCTCTTAGCAGTCAATTCACTACGTGTCTCTTAAATTTCACATTATCATTTTTATAACTGTAAAATTTACTTCATCCTTGTGTACCTTGAGATTTTGTTTGAATCCTTGCACCGTTAGTTAACTAATAGCTAACTGTTAGTCTTTTAAAAAATGATTTTATTGTGCTTGCCATATTATTAATAGTTAAAAATATCCCTCGTAGGATTATTTGGGTTGCAAAAAATATTAAAGGATAAATAACCGAATATGCAATTTTGAATTCTAAAAATTTGAAAGGTAACTGGATTGAAATTTTTTAAAAAATCAAACTTTGCATCAAATCTAAAAAGTACTTTTTGAACAAATTTGTAGTGAAAATGATCCATTTGTAAAAAAGGGGTGGAATTACTTGATCAAAAATTTGAAAAATGATATTTAAAATTTTAAATAAATATCAAATGAAATATTTGCATCAAATTTTAAATTTGGCATTAAATGATTCCATATCATTTGATGTTATTATAAGTTAAAATGTTATGACATTGTAATTTACGAAGTAGATAGCACGTAAGTATAAGAGAGATAATATAGTCATTTTAGAAAAATTATAAGGGTTAACTGAGAGGTATCAAAATGAAAACTCAGGACTACTTATAAGGAATTAAGAAATTCTCAGTGAGATATTGGGAATATTCTTTGTTTTCAAGTAGCTTTAGTTGGTTAATCTTCCCAAAACATATAGCTATTTGTGAGGCCACCATGCCCATGAGCAGTTGCATACACGTACACATTGTTTCTAAAAAGCTAAAAGTTTGTCAAGCAAAGATTTAGTAACTTCGTGCTGCTAGTTGAATATACTAGACTTTTCTAATTGGCATATAAGTATGATAGCTGTAAGTTCAGAGATAAGGAAGGAAGCCAAAGTGAAGCTACTTCCATCTACCATTCTCCGATCTTCCGAAGTAACAAGTACAAAAACATTGGGCAAAAGAATAAAAGATCACAAGTTGTATTAGCCCGTGCTACATACCTCCATGGAGACAACTTCTTTTAAGTTTTAAGAGCCATCGGTGGCTGAGAGGAGATCAACGAAGATCAGGAAGCGTAACACTTTTTTTCCTTTTCGGGCCTGGGCCTCTCTCCATCAGTCCATGGATGCAGCAGGCCACCACCCGCACTGGACGTGATTTAGAACAGCGTCCCAAGACGGAGGTCCCCAGTTTCAGCGTCCACCGGTGGACGCTGAATACTAGAGCGTCCTTCTTAATTCTCTATATCTAGGCTTGAGAAGTTTTTTTCATTATTTTTAGAATTATAGTAGTTAATACTTAATTAATTATATACTAATTACAAAACTTCTTCCATAAGATTGGCAGCTGATCTACTGAGCAGCACATTCAAACCGGTCCTTAACTATTTCCACTTATAACAATACCAACTCCCTTCCTCCGCTGCTGACCCTTCTCATTTGTTTCTCACTTTCTCATGCCAGATCGCTGCCTAGCTGTGCTTTTAGGGTCAAAAGATTTCCCAACTTCATTCAATTAAGAACGAAAGAGTGTAAAACGTGGAAAGTAAATTGGAATGAAAAGAAAAAAACATAGATATTCTAATTTAGAGTATATGGTATCTAGTAGAAGCGTTACAAGTAAATAAAATTATTTAGTTGAGTAAGTATAAACATTAGAGTAGGAAAAATGAATTGTCTAGATTGATTTCTACTACGAGACCATAAAAACATCCTAGGATTACAAACCTAAGAGGATTGCAGCGTTACCATATTTTGATGACAAGTAATCGGTTTTTACAGATAACTCCCTAGAGGTAACGGGCCGGTCAAGATGAGATTCTGTCAGCAAAGATTTATTATCACAGGTAGATCACTAAGCTGCTCGTATGCGATAATGAAATCGATTATTGCAAGCAACCTACTAACCCACCCGCCTATAAATTTCTCTCACCTATATATATATTAGCTCAGTCCAATCCCTTTTTTCTAACCTAATGTTTTTCTCTCTAAAAAGAGGTTTTTAAGTTTGATTTTTTAGGAGATTTGCTTATCTAAGGTTAGAATCATATTTTCCTACTATATTTATAAAGTTTTTCTTTGAATTTATGGTTTAGATGGTGTGAACTTTACTCAGGAATGATGCTCTTTTTGACCTAGATATAATAATTTTTATTTGTTTTCAGCATGAAATCGAACTAAAATATCTATGTAATATTAGTGCAATCCTATGTCTTAATCTATATATATGCAATTTAAGTTATTTTCAAGGAAAAATAATAATTTGAATGTATATGTGAACTCCTAAATCTAAATTTAGTTAGATAGAGAAAGTGGTGGGGATTTTTTTTCCATGGGAATAGGCATTTTTTTGTTGAAATTAATTTTTTTATTCAATATTGAATAATTAATAACGCTTGATTTGTACCATATGAGGCCCTTTAATTGTGTTATGCCAACCGTATTTTTTTACTAGATATTTATGTTTGCACATTTAATATTATTTAATTTTCTGAATAGATAGTGCATGGATGTAACAATATTTCAGCAGCCATGTATAAAAGAGATTTTTAAATTTATTGAAATGGCGAGAGCATAGACTTTGATAGTGGGTAGAAAGAGAATACATTGTATGTGTGTCAATTACAAGAATAAAAAAAAGATTGTTCCAGTTATAATCAGGTCACACTTAGTGAAGTGTAGATTTGTTATGGATTATAAGGTTTGCCTTATCACAGTGAAAAAGTCAACCTCCAAGAAGAGTGTACAAATGAAGAAATTGGTGGTGACAATTTCATAAATAGGTATGTTAGATGATAAAATGATGAACGAAGTGAATGACAGCATTGATTTTGATCTAGAGGAGATGCTACACCACACCGAACCGAAAATGTTAATGGGTTGTGTAAGAGGGTGAGATAATTTTCAATCTTTACAAAAGGCTGTAAAAGAAATAATCAAAGAGTTATTCTAAGTAGATGACAGTCTTATGTTCAGTACTTGAACTACTAAGAATGAAGATGTGCAATGGATGGTTAGATAGAAATTTCAATGATTTATTGACTCTCCTAAGTAGGATCCTTCCAGAGCCTTACTTCCTACCAGCTAACACATATAAAGTGAAAAAACTCATACATTCATTATCGCTAGGTGTTCAAAATATTAATGTATGTAAGAACCACTGAATCTTGTATCGCAAAAGCATACAGACCTAGAGAGTTGCTCAACATATGGGACTAGTCGATACAAATTGGGTAATGAATCATAGGTTTTTAATAAGCAAGAAGATGATTCATCACCGCATAATAAGAAGAAAATTCCTGGATGTGGTACCTATTAGTGAAAGATCATATGAAGCATTTGTACTCAAACTCTAGGGTGCTGAACTGATGAGATGGCATCATGGGAAGCGTAAGATTGATAGGAAGCTCTGCCACCCTGCTGATGCTCACAAGTAGAAAAACTATGATGCAATACACCCAAATTTTGTCTCGAATCTAGTAAATATTAGATTTGCACTGAGTATCGATGGGATGAACCCTTATGGTAACTTGAGCAGCTCACATAGTATTTGGCTAGTACTACTAACCATGTATAACCTTTCAATATGGGTGTCAGAAGCAAAAGTACATATTATTGTCCAACTTTATATAAGGCCCGAAACAACCTAGTATAGCAATGTATGTGCTTCTTGAACCTTTACTAGAGGACATGTTGGATCTATAGGATGAGGGATCAAGGTGTGGGATGAATATCTATGGGAATACTTCACTTATAGAGCCATTATCTTCGTCACCATCAATGACTACTTAGCAAATTTTTTTGTCTCGAGATAGATCAAAGGGAAGACATGTTGTGTAACATCCGTGGATAACACCACATCTATCTATCTTTCATCATCGAAAAAATTAATATACATAAGGCATCAACATTTCCTAACCAGTACGCACAGGTATGAGGGGATGGCAAGACTATTTGACAGGACGGTATAGAATGGGTCTGCACTTGAAGTTCCCAGTGGCAAATAGGTATTTGATATGACCGTCAATTTCAAAGTTGTTTTAGAAAAGGGAAAGAAGAAGGCGCAAAAAAGGAAGAAAAATAGAGAAGACAAAGACGAGCTAGCTGTTTCAATCAAGAAACACTCCATTTCTTTAAGTAATTACCCTACTAAAAAGATCTAGAGATTTGTTATTCCATCGATGTCATGCACCTCAAGAAAAAATGTATTTGATAGTATTATCAGTACTTTGTTGGACATTATGAGTAAGACTAAGGATGGTCTATGCTCTCATAACGATTTGGTGAATTTGAAGATCAAATAATGAAATAATATACCTGTCGCAAGCAAGCTACACCCTAACACCCAAGAAGATGAGTGGGTGTGCAAGTCTTTATATGCTTTGAGAGTGCCTACTAGGTTTTCATCGAACATCAGAAAACTAGTCTCGATGAAGAACTTGTCTGTCTTTCATGGTAATTTGCATGACTGCAATGTCATGCTATCCGTGTTTTTGCCTATTACAATCAAGACAATTAAACCAACTCTAATTAAGGTTGTCATCACAAAGATTTCCTACTTCTTTAATGTGATTTCATAGAAAGTTTTGTATCCTGAAGAACTTAGACCTCCTCAGATATTTCTAACAAAGACTTTATGCCAGTTCAAGATGTGCTTCCCTCCATCATTCTTTGATATGATGGTTCATCTAATGGTTGACATCATTCCTCAAATACTTGAACTAGGTTATTTGTACTTATATCAAATGTGGACATACAAGCAATTCATGTCTACCCTAAAGGGCTACGTAAGAAACCATGCTCATCCAGAGGGATCATTGATAGAGAGATATACCACTGAAGAAGTCATCGAGTGCTGCATGGATTACTTAGAAGATGACAACCCTATTGGTTTACCTATGCCTCATCATTAGGGGAGTTTGTCTAGAAGGGGGAGTGTTGGTAAGAAAAAGTTTCATGACAATGAATTCGTTACTATGCAAGCAACACACTATAGCATCTTACAATAGCTTGTGATAGTTGAGCCCTACATCGAATAGCACTTAAACAAGATTAGAGCCGACAACATTGGATGATTAGAAGATTGGATTGTAAAAGACCACAAGTGTCAATTCACTGCTTGGTTCAAGGACCAGATCATCTAAAGACAAGGCACCTAAGTCCCCACTACATCCATCTTCCCCATCACCTTGACCTTCCCCACCATCGTCATCTTCCCCACCACATCCACCTTTCTCGCCACCTTGAGTTGCCCCAACAAATTACCTTTCGCCACCACCTCCTCCACCATTTGCTCTACCTCAGGATCTTCCATAGAAGATAACCACATATGATCACAAGGCTAAATCAAAATATGTGGAAAATTTTTTGTTTATGGCCTTCAAAAGTAGAGGTGACATGAAGAAAGATATGACACCTGATACAAACTAGAAATCAGTGCTAGGTGCTAAGGATGAGTTGTACTTCTATGCCATTGATGGCATCCCTAAGGAATAATTAGGTGGCATTTTGAGAACTTTACCGTGGTAGATGATCAAGTGGCATGAGTGGTACATAAAGGCTAGTAAAGCAGGCCTAAGCTAGCTAAGTGCCAGGGTGACAAAAATTGCTTTCATGGGTTGAGATGAGGGAACCGGTTAACTATCTTGACCCAACCAGAATTTGTAAGATGCAACACATCGTCAACATATGTGACGATTTTGTAGAGCTCAAGGACAAGTCACTGGAAGAGAAGAAGTATATGGAGAAATTACATGGCGAGAAAAGTCTGAAGTGGGGGCATACGATAGACGGACAATGCTGAGTTATTAAGATAAAAGATACATAATGGTCTTGTACAACTTGAAGTAAGTTTGTTATTTCTATTAACATAACATGTTTTTATTCACATGTAGCAACCACTACATTTTATTCATTATATACTCAAATAACATGACAATCGTGGTCTGTGATCCAACCGATTACCCGAAGATCGATCATATGAAATTCCTTATTTTTTTGAACCTGTTAGTAATTGAAATCCTCCTTGTATATACCACTAGCCTTTGTCATCTATTTTCTTATACCATAAAAATGAAGGGGCAATAAAAAAGAAGACGGAAAAACTTGTCAAGACAAAGTGGTTGTTGGTATTGACATGAACTATATATTTTATTTTTGAAAATGTAGTTCATATCTAATTTATGTTGTTACTACTCTTTGTGCTACAAACAACCCATAGAGACTATTCTATGTGAATATTACATATGCGAGATAATGAGAATCCACTGTAGGTTTACATCACTCATGGATAGTGTACGTACATACTTTATTAAATTTGTTAGTATGAATGCACGTATTACTATTTGTAATATCTCGCTTATCTTATTTCTGTTGTAGTTATGTTGAGTACATGGACTAGCTTAGAAGATGAACAATCACTTCTAAATCTCCTATATTACTTCATCCACCGTGACATATCTAACACACTTGATCTATTTTTTAAACTTGGAAGTACATATGCGAGGGATGACAATTACAAGAAATTTTGAGTGTAAGAAAAAAGAACTTACGCTTCTTATAAACAATTATTCATTAACTATAGGGTGAATAATTATATTAGGAAGTACATTGTGTAATAATTATTAATTAATATATGACAAATAATTATTCATGTCAATTACTATTATGATATTGTTAATTACTAATGCATGAATAATATTTAATTTGATGATAATTTTAAATAATCAATTAATTAATAGGAAACAAAAACCTGTGGGTGGCTTAGTGGGCCCACTTGTGATAATGGTTTGTGTGGATGGCTTATTTGAGATGCACCTATGAAAACAATTATCATAGATGGGCAGCTTAACTGGGCACCTGTGAAATCAATTATCACTAGCGAGCCCTTTAAACTGACTGTCTGCGATAATCCATCTTCGCATATGGGTACCGATCTGCCTAAGAAAATAAGTATTTTTATGTACCTTTTCTTTCAAGTGCGCCAGCCAACCGCTATATAAAGACCGAATCTGAATTAGTGGGTCTAAGTTTGCTGCCCAGATTAAGCACAAATTTAAAAAGCAATAAACTACGATTAGTTAAAATTATTTTACTAGTAATTACAATAACCAGCTACAAAAGACATCTCAGTCGTTTGATCCTACTAAAGTGTTATCTTATATTCTCCTCTGAATTTCAGTAACCTGTTATAAAACTATATGAGTGTCGCTTGTTCTTAAATAAACCGGTAGATCTATCCGCAGTGTCCATATATTGTCTTAGACACTATGAACTTTTCCAAAAAAAAAAAACTCAAACATGAAATTAGAGCGTGACACTCTCTCATGTTCCCATGTTGTAGGAGCGAGTGTCACCAACTACTTCTGCTAAAAATTAAAAAATTAAAAAAAAAACTCAAGGATCACCAACTACTTGTGCTTCAAAGGAAACTAATAATATATAATTTTTATTGTTTATTCGATGAACTAATACATTAAATATGTTATTTCTTTCCATCTACATCGATGCATTAGCATGTGGTTGACACCATATATTTATCTTGTTTTTTTCTCTTTCATTAATATGATCAACTAGAAATTAATTATTTTTATTATGTGATTATCTTTAATATATATTATATCAGTTATTAGTCAAGCTCGATAGTCTCCGAGCCCGATTAGATGCTCAACGATTGCACAGGCTTGACTCGAGCTCAGCTGGAGCTTGCTTTGACAACCTATTTCTATCCAAGAAAACAAGCTACTAAAATCATGTCATCGTGCTGTAAAACTATGTAATTATTGCTGACTTATGCTACAATTGTAGTTACCTGTCTAAATACCATATCGAGATCTACTGACTTGACATGGACAACATAAGAATGGCCCTTTGATTTGAAGTGTGTCGATATATTTTCAATCGTTGTCGTTTATATGGTATAATTCGTATAAGCTCATGGTCATGAAACTGGGCTTATGGAATTGGACGATACTCGTCTCTCCTCTTTTGGTTAACAAGAGTTACCTGTTCTATTATAAAATCATTGCTGTATTATGAAAAATAAAAAGTGATAAAAATTAGTTTATATTAAAATTGATAAAATTAATCTATACTAAAATTAGTAAAATTAGTTTATATTAAAATTAGTATTGCATAATTGAGTAATATTAAAATTATTTAGGTTAAAGTGTGGTGAGCATGTGTATATTGACATAGGTCAAGTTGTAAAAATCTGTCTAAAAAAATTTTATATGTGTGCAAGTATTAAATGCTAAAAATAGATAAAAATTATTAAAAAATTGAAAGAATTTTAGACAAATATTGATAAATTCAATTTCAGAATTTGCCATAGTATTGGGCTGAAACAACACAGGTAGGCCGGTTGCATAGTACAGACGTGGCTTAGCTAGAAGTAGGCTAGCGACAACTAGCTACCAAGATGGCATAGGCCAAAAGCTATTGAGCTAGCGGGTTGGGCTTAGTTGATAGGCAAACCGAAAGTTAATAGGGCGGTGAGTTGGACTAGTCTAGGCAGCGATAGCGGAGTGGGCTAGTGACGAAAGCAGGTCAACGGTGTGAAGGTGGCCCAGCAGAAGCCTAGGTGCATGGCAGGGATTGTGGCCAACACAGCGGTGACTAAAGCGAGCGCGAGTGTGCACGAATGCATGGTAGCGAGTAGCTGATATGTGTGCTTGGCATGGTGGAGGCGTGGTGCAAGCGGATGTGCGCTCATGGCACAAGCGATTTAGAGTGACAAGTGTTAGCTCAAGATTGGTGCAGTGGTGTGCCAATAGTAAACGAGCGGGATTCTCTGAGGAAACACATCTAACTCTATGGTCTTCTGTATGTTGGATGACATGGCGTAATTTGGAGTGTTGTTTTCCAATCAGATGGCTAAGAATAGGCTGAGTAGTGATTACGAAATCTCAAAGTTATCTAGGACTTTTCCGTTGGGATATTCAGATTATTTTTTCTATAAAAAGAGGATAGGGTGTTAGCGATTATACAGTGATATTTTGGTAGAATTTTTATAAACATAATAAAGGTAACGTTTATGGAAGATTAGTGTGGTAATTAATTTTTATTTCTCGTTTATCTTTGTGCACGTCTAGCGAGTTATTTTAGATTAATTTGTTTTTCTCGATTGCTTTCTTTGATCTAAAATTAACTAGGATGTTTTTTTTCTGAAAAGATTAATTATTTTTCAAATCTCACATTATTAATTAAGTAGGGTTTAATTAATTTCGTTCAAAACTTCTATTCATTAATTTTGTTTCGTTAATCTCTTGATATCTAGAATTCCAATTGACATGATTTTAGCTAGGTTTGTTTGTAAATTTTATCTACTTTATTCTATTAAAATTCTTGGTCAATTCAAGTTACAAGTTTTTTAGTTTTGTGAATAGAGGGAAGTGTTACATTTTATTTTTGAATTTCACAATCATTCGTCCACTATGATTGTCTATCTTAGTGTGAATCAATCATATAAGTGGTATCAGAGCAAGTTTATTTATTTTATTATTTTTTCTAATTGATGTTAACTAGTGATTAGAAAATATAGCGATGGATAGGTATTCCATAATACCTTGTGTTTTTATGGTGTTAATTTTCAGTATTGAAAGGCTAAGATGGAGGTATATATTCAAGCTCAAAGCTTTGCAATATGAAAGAAAATCTATAAGCCATATCAAGTTTATCAAAATAATATTGTGAGAGCAGTTAATATGCCATAGGTGCAGGCTAACAGCAAGACGAGAAATTTAATTATTCACATACTAGGAAGAAGCGACTTTGACCATGTGGTGCATCTTAAGTTAGCACATGAGATATGAAGAGCACTTTGTGATTATCATGAAGGGTCAAGTATAGGAAATGAGATATGTCAAGACATCTATAAAAAGAAATATATACATTTTGTGATGAAACCTCATGAAACTCTTAAAGATATTCTCAGCAATTTGCGGTCTATTAATGTTATACATTTTAAGGCTAAAAATTCTCGCTAATTGCTAGGAGTTTTAGATATGTCTATATGAAGATGAAAGTAGCACCAATTAGAGAATCTAATACCATGAGTACATGTATATTAAATGTGCTTTATTCAAAATTGAAAACTCATGAGCTAGATGTTTTTGAAGAAAAAATATGACTAATAAATCAATGGTTTAAGCATCACAAACTAGCAACTTTGTTGGTAATAATTCTTCATTTAGCTATACTTTGTCCTCTTTGTCCTTACTAACTGATAAATAGCTAGAATAACTTCCTAAAGATAATTTGGCACTCCTCTCCACTTGCTTCATAACAGCTTTGTAAAATGTCCGTTCTAGAAAAAGAGCAAATGGTGGAGAATCTCGGAGATGTTTTTAATGCAGCTCACTTAATCATCTTCATCTTAAATATCCAAAATTTCTAGCAAAAATTTCTAGGGATAAAGATGAGGAGGACCAGAGGTGGACTTGTGCTCTAGACGACAACCAGCAAAATCTACATCCGAATAACCACAAAGCAAGAGAGTCGAAGAAGAGAAATACCACAAACCAAACTCGGGTGTGAAACGAAGGTATCTCATTATTCTTTTGACCGCCTGCTTGTGAGAAGTACGTGGTGAAGATTGGAACCAAGCGCACAGCCACACGGAGAACTGTATGTCTGGTCTCGTCGCTATCAAGTACAGGAGTGAGCCAATCATACTCCTGTACTCCTTCTAGTCCACCAGCTCACCATCCTCATCGGCATCCAACGCTGTCGTGGTGCACATGGGCGTCGAAAGAGGCTTGGCCACGCCCATGTTGAACTTCTTCAGGATGTCCTTCGTGTACTGTACTTATCTTGATGTACAAATGTCCCCTCCCGAGTCTGCTTGATTTGCAACCCGAGGAAGAAATTGAGCTCGCCCATCATGCTCATCTTGAACTCCCTACTCATTGTATCTGTAGACTTGGCAACCAACTTATGAGAACCCACTAGGGTTTAGTCCCGATCTTTCGATGAGAGGTGGAGGATAACTCGATTAGGGGATGGAGGCGACGTTCACGGCCTGACTACAACCATCCAAGGATGATGCGCCTTAGCAACCGATACACCGTCTCCGATGATCGACGTGAACTTGCGGTGCACGATAACCCAGCCACTAGGGCACTCGTCTTGCAAGCAATCGAAGAACAAGTAAAATAAGCACTAAAATTGTTAGATATTGAGATGAAAGATTCACTCTGAATTCACAATATGGTGGGGTTCCAGAGACAAACAGACGGGCAGTCTAGTCGACACACGTTGTGTGCAAGTAGCAAGACGCTAACTCTAATCAACAAAACTCACTGTTCTTGGCGGCGGCTGAAGGTTTAAGAAGAGAGGGAGATGACCATAGGGGTGCTCAACCCTAGGACGTGCCCCTAATGGGCCTAACTTGATACACGGCCCATTGGGCCCAAAAGAGGTGCACGAGCATGGGTAATTGGACCATGAGTGGATGTATCGATAGTGTTGATATCCTCATCATCCTCCCCTTCTTGTATTGGAGTCATCCTCGACTCAAGCTCATCTTCTTCTCCCAGATATGGCTTTAAATCTGCAACGTTGAAAGTGAGACTAACCCCAAAATTTGTAGGGAGATCAAGCTTGTATGTATTTTCATTAATTTTTTCAAGTACTTTAAAAGGTTCATCAGCTCTAGGCATCTACTTAGACTTTCGCAAATCAGAAAATCGTTCATTTCACAAATGCAACCAAACCAAATCACCAGGTTCAAAATTCAATTGTCGTCTACCTTTGTCACCAGCAAGCTTATAGTTTGCATTCATGCGCTCAATGTTTTTTTAGTTGTTTCATGCAGTTTTAACATCAACTCAGCATGTTGTTTAGCATCAAAATTCAATTTTTCAGAAGATGGCAAAGGCATTAAATCAATAGGAGCACGAGGCAAAAATCCATAAATAATCTCAAAAGGGCACATCTTTGTAGTGAAATGGAACGAACGATTGTATGTAAATTCAATATGAGGCAAACATTCTTCCCACATCTTAATATTTGTCTTTAAAATAGCCTTTAACATAGTAGACAAAGTCCTATTCACAACTTCAGTTTGCCCATCAGTTTAGGGATGACATGTAGTAGAAAACAAAATCTTAGTCCCCAATTTAGCCCACAAAGTTCTCCAAAAATGGTTGAGAAATTTAGTGTCATAGTCCGAAACAATAGTGTTTGGCACACCATGCAAGCGAACAACCTCCTGAAAGAACAAATCAGTAATATGAGTTGCATCATCAGTTTGATGACATGGTATGAAATGTGTCATTTTAGAAAACCTATCCACAACCACAAAAATGCTATCTCGCCCCCTCTTGGTCCTAGGCAAGCCCAACACAAAATCCATTGAAATATCTTCCTAAGGAACACTAGCAACAGGTAGAGGCATATATAAATTATGTGGATTTAAGCGTGACTTAGCCTTTTGACATGTCGTGCAGCAAGCCACAAATCTCTCCACGTCTCTTCTCATCCTTGGCCAAAAGAAATGGCTAGCAAGGATGTCCTCCGTCTTCTTGGCACCAAAATGCCCCATCAACCCACCGCCATACGCTTCCTGCAGCAACAACAAGCGAACGGAGCTAGCTGGAATGCATAGCTTGTTAGCTCTAAAAATAAACCCATCATGGAAGACGAATCTGTTCCATGTCCTTCCATCCTTACAGTGCAACAACACATCTTTAAAATCATCATCATTCACATATTGGGCTTTAATTGTTTCTAGGCCAAAGATTTTGTAGTCAAGTTGTGTCAACAAAGTATATCTCCTAGATAAAGCATCAGCAATGATATTCTCCTTCTCTTTCTTGTGTTTGATGACATAAGGGGAAGATTCAATAAATTCAACCCATTTAGCGTGCCTATGATTCAGTTTTCCTTAGCTACGAATATGTTTTAAAGATTCATGATCAGAATGTATAACAAATTCCTTGGGCCATAAATAATGTTGCAATATTTCCAGAGTTCTCACAAGAGCATATAATTATTTATCATAAGTAGAATAATTCAGAATAGGCCCACTCAATTTTTCACTGAAATATGCAACAAGTTTTCCCTCTTATAGCAAAACACCACCCAATCCAATCCCACAAGCATCACATTCGAGTTCAAAAGTCTTATTAAAATCTAGAAGATGGAGGAGAGGTGCATGTCTCAACTTATCTTTTAACATATTGAAGGCATTCTCTTGTGTGGTGCCCCAAGTGAAAGGCGCTCCCTTCTTTGTAAACTCATTCAGTGGTGCAGCAATGGTGATGAAATCACGCACGAAGCGGCAATAAAATCCTGCAAGTCCTAAAAAGCTTCGAACCTGTGTGACCGTTTTAGGAGGTTGCCTCTACCTTGGCTTGATCAACCTCAATTCCCTGTGGAGTAACAACATAGCAAAGAAACAACACGTGATCGGTGCAAAAACTACACTTCGCAAGGTTACCAAACAAACATGCATCGCGCAAAGCATTAAAAACAACACATAAATGATCAAGGTGTTCCTCTAAAGATTTGCTATAAATCAGAATATCATCAAAGTATACCACCATAAATTTTCCAATGAAAGCACGCAAAACCTCATTCATTAACCTCATGAAAGTGATAGGTGCACTAGTTAAACCAAAAGGCATCACTAACAACTCATATAATCCAAACTTAGTTTTGAAAGCTATTTTCCACTCATCTCCCAACTTCAAATGAATCTGGTGGTATCCACTACACAAGTCAACTTTAGAGAAAAGAGTAGAGCCACTCAATTCATCAAGCATATCATCTAACCGAGGAATTGGATGACGATATCTAATGGTAATGTTATTAATAGCTCTACAATCAACACACATATGCCAAGATCCATCTTTAGGCACCAAAATCACCAGCACAACACATGGACTAAGAGACTCTCGTACGTACCCTTTATCAAGCAATTCCAAAACCTGACGCTGAATCTCCTTGGTTTCGTCAGGGTTGGTTCTGTATGGCGCGCGGTTGGATAGTGAAGCCCCTGGAATCAAATCGATTCGATGCTCAATTCCATGCACCGGTGGCAACCCTGGTGGTACTTCCTGGGGAAAAATATTCTCATACTCATACAAAAGATTAGTGACCGCAGGAGAAAAAGAAACAGGTATATCCTCAAAAGAAAACAAAACATCCTTAGAGACGAAAGCATAGCAAACAGTTTTAGTTGCATCCAGATTGACAATATCAGATTTAACAGCAAGCAAGCAAGATCCTTTCAATTAAATCACATTTTTATTGTTAGATTTAGATTCTTTCTTTTTCTGTTGCATTAGTTCTTTGGCTACAATCTGATTTTCACTTATAGCATGGACCCGATTTTTCTCTTTCTTAGCTCTAGCAACATCATCCTCAAAAACAGCTTCAGGGGTATAGGATGCAACATAATTTTCTTATCATGGTACAGAAAAGAATACTGATTTGATCTACCATGATACATAGAATCCATATCAAATTGTCATGGCCTACCTAACAGAATATGACAAGCTTGCATAGGTACAATATCACACTCAACAATATCACGATATGTTCCAATTGCAAAATTAATGCTCACCAGTTTGGTTACCTTTGCTTTACCACTGTTGTTTAGCCATTGAATGTGATATGGGTGGGGATGGGGTTTGGTGCTGAGTGCAAGCTTCTCCACCATCTCGCTACTAGCCAAGTTGTTGCAGCTTCCTCCATCAATGATCAAGCGACAGGAACGCTCTTTGATGACGCACTTTGTTTGAAACAAAGTGTGTCGCTGATTTTGCTCGGCCTTCTCCATTTGTGTGCTGAGTACACGCTGCACAATGAGGCTCTCATAGCGTTCTGCATCATTAGCACCAATATGTTCTTCTAGTCCCTCATCTTTTTCTACATGGTCAGCTGCAAGCAAAGCAAGTGTATCTTCATCAAAATCACTAGGAGATAAATACTCACCATCATCTTTGACTACCAAAACATGCTTGCTAGGACAGTCACGCTAGACATGCCTATAGCCCTTGCAATGATGACATTGAACATCTCTTCTTCTACCAGTGGATGCAACTGAAGAAGCACTCGCGGCTGGTTGTTGGGCTGTCTTAGTCAGTGCACTAGCAGTCGAAACACGTGACTTGTCGCTAGATGGAGAAGGTGCCAACCTCTAGGGTGTGGAAGATGGTGAAGGAGTAGTAATCATGCATGGCAGCCATGATGTCGATTTTCCTGTAGAAAAATTAATCTTGGCACTATCATGTCGTCCCTGCACTTCCCTTTCAGCTTTGTAAGCAAAATAAAACAATCAAGTCATATTAGTGTAATCTTTATAGTGCACAATGTCATAAATCTCACGGTTTAGACCACCCAAAAATCTAGCCATAGCAGCATCCTCAGACTCTTCTAAATTACAACGAAGTAAGCCCATTTGTAATTCCTGATAATATTCCTCTACACTTTTAGCACCCTGTCTCAATTGTTGCAACTTATTTAACAAATCACGTGCATAGTAAGAAGGAACAAATCTAGCCCGCATGACCCATTTCAAAGCATCCCAAGTCTGTGGCATGTTATTAGGATTTTTCTTGCCATGTTCTATCCACCACACAGAGGCAAAATCAGTAAACTCACTAGTAGCAGCTCTAACTCTAGTGTTCTCAGGAAATTCATGGCATGCAAATTTTTGATCAATAGAAATCTCCCATGTAATGTATGCATCAGGGTCATATTTTCCATCAAAAGGGGTATCTTAAATTTGATTTTAGAAAAAGCATCTTCATTATTTCGTACCTCTCGTCGGCGGTGTCCTCCCAAGCCTCTACGGTTGTTACATAGCCGACGGTGAACACGAGCGTTGCAGTCATCCTGTTTAGTGTCAATGGTATAGTCATCATTGAAGTTGTCCTCACCATACTCACCATCAAATCTTCATTATGCTGATCACGGCCCCTAGCATTGAGGTCATCAAAATGTCTCACAAGTGTAGCAAGACTAGTGTCAATACGCGCAACCGATGCCTCCAACCCTGCAAGCCTGGTTGTGGCATCGATCTGTGTGGTCTCCAGTTGCCCAATCTTGTCATTCGTCACCTGCAAATCTGCATCAAGTCCTTCCGTGTGCCACTTCACTTGTCTTGCAAAATGCTGTATGATGAGCTTGGTGTGTGGAGAATGGCATGCATCATCTTCTTCCTCCGAACCTGTCATGGTTAATATAACAAAACAACAATGAAAACAGTTGACGAGAATTAATCCCTACAACTATTGGGGTGTGGCTACTGAAAGGCGCTCACTCTCAACTTATCTCACAAGCTCTTACCAGTTCTTACCATGCTCACAGCGACTTTTATTTTTATTGATTTTTTTAACAACCAGGAGCACACTAGAACCAACCATAAAAATTCTTAGCTCAAATGGATAAAATATAAGGTATGTGGAATTTTTCAAAGTTCTATCCAAAGGGGTCCCGAAGCTTCTTGCCACGAAAACAGAATTTTGCAAGCGGAATTTGGCGATTTTAAATTTGCCAAATCCAGTGAAGGTGAGGAAAAATGGATGTAATTTTTTCTGTAAATGTCCGTGGGTATATTATATGCCTAATTTTGAGTCCATATGAAAAAGATATGACTGATTTAAGGAAGGTCACTCGAATCAGGGCTCTATTTCCTTTTCAGTGGCGGCAGGATCAAAAGCAATACAAAACACAAAAAGAAACAGATCAAACTATAGATGAAAAGTGATTTGGTGGGTGGCAGCGATGGTGGTGGCGATGGCTAAAACAATGGTGGTGGTGGCGGTGGTGAATATGGCGATGTGCGGGGGCAAGAACTCGAAACTAATCGCCCAAACACTAAGACCAGCAAATTAACACAACCATGCAATTGAAAACTCAACAAGCCCTAACTAGGCAGTCCTAGTAATAAAAAGGCTCAAAGGGTTCTCAGGATTGCAGAGAACTAATCCACTATTTTTGTTGGCTTTTTCTAGACTATAGGAAAATAAATTAAACAACGAAGTGCAGAAAGTCTCTCATCGATCAACCACGCTCTGATACCAACTGATGAGAACCCGCTAGGGTTTAGTCTGATCTTTCGATGAGAGGTGGAGGATAACTCGATTGGGGGATGGAGGCGACGTTCATGGCCCGACTACAATCGTCCAAGAATGATGCACCTTAGCAACCGATACACCGTCTCCAATGGTCGACGCGAACTTGCAGTGCGCGATAACCTAGCCACAAGGGCACTCGTCCTGCAAGCAATCGAAGAACAAGTAAAACAAGCACTAAAATTGCTAGATATTGAGATAAAAGATTCACTCTAAATTCACAATATTGGCGGGGTTCCGGAGACAAACAGACGGGTGGTCTAGTTGACACGCGCGCTGTGTGCAAATAGCAAGACGCTAACTCTAATCAACAAAACCCCCCTCTTCTTGGTGGCAGCTAAAGTTTTAAGAAGGGAAGACGACCACAGGGGTGCTAAGGTCGTGCTCAACCCTAGGACGCACCCCTAATGGGCCCAACTTAATACATGGCCCATTGGGCCCAAAAGAGGTGACGTAGCACCGTGGACAGAAAAACACTCAGTAGAAAAATGACAATTGCGGCCGCTCCAGAACAGATGGATTTGGGGCCGGATCCATTTGAAAGTCGACTTGATAACCTTTCCATTAAGTACTTGCAAGCTCAAATCGGAGTTTGCATGAAGTCGTGGTGGCCGTCAGAATTTGGCACTATCCTGCAGTCCGAATCCACCCCACGCTAATCCTCGTCCTGTTGGATCCTCTCCATCGTTCCTAAGTAAAACAAGAGTGCACACGTCTCTAGGGTATAAAGAAGAGGAACATAAACTCAAGAATGAACTCACCTGATTGTTGAGTTGACATGCACGAGCACGGGTAATTGGACCATGAGTGGATGTATCGATAGTGTTGATGTCCTCATCATCCTCCCCTTGTTGTATTGGAGTCATCCTCGACTTAAGCTCATCTTCTTCTCCCAGATATGGCTTTAAATCTGCAACATTAAAAGTGAGACTAACCCTAGATATGGCGTGTAGCCTCCCTAGAACATGTCGCCTCTCCTCAAAAGCAGCTGGTGCTTCCTGAGGTGCAGCCAACACAGGCTAAGAAAGCCACTCAAACGAACCCCAAGTAGTGGAAGAAGAGGGGTCAGGACCATGAGCTGAAGTAGTCACCACAAGCTCGTGAGCAATAGCTAGTAGAGTCGGCTCAGGATAACCCCAATCATCGTCTTCCTACTCATCCTCAACAAAAATGCTTTCACCAAGTTTCTGCTCGCCTGCACACTCGAAGACAGAAATCGAACATGGCATGGTTTCATCAAATGTGACCTCGCAGGTCTCCACAACTCGGTTAGTCTCTAGGTTAAGAACACAATATGCATGAGAATGAAGTGCATAACCTAGAAAGATGTCATTTGAAGACCTAGACTCAAACTTGTCCAAACTACCTTGTTTCAGGATAAAACACTTGCATCCAAACACCATAAAATGACTCACTTTGGGTGGACATCCAAACCACAACTAATAAGAAGTTTTCTTCAAGAAAGCTCGAAGGAAAATGTGATTTGAAACATGGCACGCGGTGTTGATCGCTTCGGCCCAATATCTCCTAGGAGTCCATCGAGCATCGTCCTAGCCATCTCAACAAGGGTCTAATTCTTGCGCTCAACAATGTCATTTTGCTAGGGAACATAAGGAGAGGAGAACTGATACTCGAGACCCAAAGAAGCACAAAAGGTTTTAAAATGAGTATTCTTGAATTTTGTACCATTGTCATTGCGAATTGCTCTCATAGCATTCTTAGGGAACTCATTTTGCAACAAAAGAATTAAGTCCTGAACATGAGAAAAGACCTCATCCTTACTTTCCAAGAAAAACACCCAAGAATATCGAGAAAAATCATCAACGATCACAAGAACCTACCATTTTCCACCCACTAACCGAACCCGAGCTAGACCAACTGTGTCCATGTGAAGTACCTCGCCGGGTTCCTTGGTCATGACTTGGTTCATAGGGGGTGAGAAGCAACAGCCATCTTCCCCTGACAACATGGGTGACAAACCAAATTCTTCTCAAATTTCAACTTGGGCAATCCTCAAATTACATCAAGTGAGCTCCACCTAGCTAGTAAATCAAAACTCAAATGATCTAGTCTCCTATGCCACTTCCACAATTCAGAGGAGGATCCGACCACCAAGCAACGAGATGAACCAAAAGAGTGAGAAAAATCAGCTCGAAAGACACGGCCAAACAAGACAATCTGACAAACAAGATTTCCCTGAGAATCAAGAACTTGAGACAAGCCGGTCTTAAAATGCACTTCAAATCCGTCCCTAAGGAGTTGCAAAATAGAAAGCAAATTGAAATATAACTTTGAAACCAAGGCAACATACTTGAGAACAAAATTCTCGTTGAGCCGGATGGATCCATGAAATACCACTTTACCTTTGCTATTGTCCCCGAATGTGATGTACTCCTTGCATTACATGGGGTTAAGGCTGGAGAACCATTTTGAATTCCTGGTCATGTGGTGCGAACAGCCAGAATCAATGAGCCACATGTTCTCTAGACCTCCATCCTACTCAATAGAAAGGAAGGGAATGAGCAAATGGCACAACACTAGGGTTAATAAACTGTGAAGGATACTAGTGTTAGAAAAAGCACCAAACATACCCAGTACCATATGAGAAAAGCAATCACCATGAGGAGGAACACGTGGTCTGCTAGAGTTGTGAGACTGAAAACCACCATCACAGGATCCATGGTCATATTGACCACGACCTGAACCCCGTCGAGCATGACCACCGCGTGATCTTGCAGCCTAAGACCTAGCACTTTGAGGCATTGTACCTCTAGGTCTAGCAGTGTTCCACTGAACAGACAGTACATGTACACCATGAGGACGGTACATGTTTTGGTTGTTCAGTTTGTACTCTTGCCGCTCATCTCTCTTCCTCCTGAAGCAGTACTCAGCAAGGTGACCACCTATTTGGCAGCATTCACAATGATACCTCACCTCTCTCTTGGGTGGTTGGTTCACTCTCCTACAGGCATGGTTCACTCTTATTGGTTGTTTGGCTCTAGGAAGGGGATCCTCAGAGATGTTTGGCAGAGTGTCAAGTGGGTTCCTGAGATGGTTAGGTCTTGGAATCCACACTTGTTTCTAGGGTGGAACTTTTGGAGGTTCATCAAACACTCCATCCTTGACAGTGGACTTGGTGGGTTTCGATGGAGTGATTTTGATTAGCTTTAGAGTGGTGGCAGGTTTCTCATTTGGTTTCAAACCACTGCACTCACCAACCTTACCATAGAGATTTTCATCCTTCCCAACTGGAACAAAGCCTACACCCGGTCCGTCCACCAATTCTCCTTTTTAATTGGTTGACCATCATGTCCAACTGTGGCTCTCTGCAAGACACCTAGCTCAAGATGGTCCAAAGGTATATGTTTTCTTCCTCGGATCTCATCTTGTTGTGCTTGCAAGACTCAAGCTCCAACTCCAAACTCTCACAAAGCTCATACTTAACAATAGTTATGCTATCTAAACTAGCTTTCTCAAGAACAGAGATCTTGGCATTCTTCTCTACCAGCTTAGATTGCAAGCCCAAGCAGGACTTGCATACACCCAACAAGAGAGACCTAGCCTTCAGCTCTTCATTCTCATCAAGCAAAGCAACATACTTGGATTGCAATGAGGTAAGACAAGACATGTGAATAGCACAAGAATCGCATTCACCCTCATCAGACACTACAACAACATTCTTCTTAGCAACCTCAAGCTCCTTAAGTGCCACTTTTAGCTTATCCTTCAACTCTTTCCGGTCACAAGCAGCAAGCCTAAGAAGCTTGTCCTAGTTGATCAAAGCATCACTCAAAGTTTCTACTTCAGTGGTAAGAGTGTCAATGGAAGATGATACCTCAAGAGTGCCATCGTCGCCAAGAGCCTCATCCTTGCCGGTCTCTACCTCATCACCAAGCGCCATGGTGCAGAAGCCTCCATGAGTAGAGTCGGTGAAGAAGCAGAGGTTGTTCAGCTTGTCCTCAAGCTTCCTCTCGGACTCGTCGTTGCTCAAAGAGGAAGAAGCATGATAGTCGCCAGAGTCATTGTCGAGGTCGCTAAGTGAGGCAAAGAAGGCACACAGCTAGGCCTTCGCCTTCTTGATGAACTTCTTAACCACCTTCTTGTCAAACCCTCCCTTGTCCTTGCACTTGCCAGAGTTGTACTTATCAAAGGAGTGCTTGTTCTTCTTAGGGCAGTTGGCGACAAAGTGGTTGGGGTCTCCACAGACGAAGCATCCCTTCTTCGGACCACCACACCAGCAGCTCATGTGGTTGTTGTGGAACCGTGAGAACCGGTTGATGATCAGCACCATCTCATCGTCTCCAAGCACCTCCATCTACTCCTCTATGACAGACACCAAAGAAGACAAGGTAAAAGATAGTTGTGAAGGGTTAGTCAAGAAACTTGAACTTCTAGTACCTGAAACCAAGGCCATGTTCGGTGAAGAGGGATCCTTGATCTTAACTTGAGTCTGGTAGTCAATCTCGGTGGACTTGAGCTTGCTGAAAAGCTCATCCACTATGAGGGTCTCGTAGTTGGTTAACTCAATGATAGCGGAAACCTTCACATCCCAAACTCTTCGATCTAGGGCGTGTAGTAACTTGAGATCCCTCTCATGATCATCATAGGGTATCTATGGCTTATTTGCCTACATCTTGTTCACAATCGACTAGAAGCGAGAAAACATAGAATCGATAGATTCTCCAGCCAACTAAGAAAAGTTCTCATACTCATGACAGTACATCTAAAAGAGTCTGGTCTTGACCTGTGCGGTCCCCTCTTGATAGCTCTGAAGTCTCACCCAGACCTCTCGAGCCGTAGCACAATCAGAAACTCGCTCAAATTCTGAAAGCGAAAGAGCAGCAAAAAGGGCATTCCTTGCTCGACTATTAGCATTGTGCTGATCCTTCTACTCCTGTGTGATGCGAGCACGAGGTTCAAGCACAATGTAAGTAGTGTCCTTGCAAATCTCCCACACTCGCAAGCCCAAGCTCTGAAGATACGTAGACATGTAGATCTTCTAGTACGGGTACTTGGTTCCATCAAAAGATGGTGGCTCGCTAGAGCTGCGCTCCATATCGCCTTCATGAATCATAGGCCGAGTAAGGTGGAATGATCCTTAACCCACTCTGATACCAATTGAAGGACCGAAAATGGTGACCAAAGGAGGGGTGAATAGGTACCTTAACTTTCACGCGATATATTTGGCCGTTGTCCCAAAATCAACCCTAAAAAGTAGTCGCAAGCAAATCGATATGATTTCTAGCCAATACAAGAGCTATATCTCAAGGAGATCATCGCCCAAACTGAAGCCAATCGAAGAGAAAACAAAGATAAGTGAAAACCACTGGTATATCTTCCCAAAAGTCTGATTCGCCCCGATCTATGAACTCGTGAGAAAGTAGACGATTTCCTTTGGTGCAAGGATTCAACTCACGTCTTAGTTCTTCTCAAATAAACCAATTTGAACCCAAACCCCCAAAACTCAATATTCAACCCAAAACGTGGAAAGGGAAAACCAAGAACGCAAAGAACACAGATGGGATTTGAACAGACAGCTCACAAATAGAATCTCAAAGGACACCAGGAGGTTAAGGCCTCTATTCTCGCACACAATCTCTTGTTCTTTCACACAAATGTGGTGGATTATGGCACCACAGAGAAATCTAGCAAGAACCCTAAAAGAGGAAAAATGACGAATTCGAGACGAGCAAGAAAAAAAAAAGAAAAAAATTAAAACAAAAAATGCACGCACGTACTCGGACCTTCTAGACCCAGCTGACGTGACACCCTCAGCCTATATATATCAGAAACATTTTGCACTTACGATTTTGCCCCTTTAGTATACTATGCTGAAATAGTGACCGGAGGGCATAATGGTCTAACTCTTTTTCAGGCGATCGGACGACCATGCTTCCTGCACATGATCGGACGACCATGCCTTGGTCGACACTATCTTCATCACCTATGTACACGTGGGCGTGTCGATGTCCCCAGGTGTCAACCATTGTGGCTGGTCCTTCGGTGCTTCAGTCTCTCAGTCCAAGCCTTACGTCCGTCCTTCACCGCTCTCGGTCCATCGGCACAGCCCGTCTCTACTTGACCTTCACCTCACCATCGACCACCGCCTCTGAGCTCCACACCTACACACCACAAGCCACGAGACGTGTTGCACAAACACACTCAACCCGAAGTGTCAGCACGTTGACAATCACTCATCACTACAACGAAGCACAAGTGCACATATCAACCTTGTGTTCACATAAGTGTACTAAGAAGGAGTATTTGAACAAGAAGGTAGAACACCATGTTCTTTCTGCTCTTGAACAAGTAAATCTAAGCGATGTGGACATCGAGAGTGATGATGATGCTACTCCCAAAGTCAAGAAAAGCTTGATTGGTCTATGTATGATAACAAGTAGCAAAAACATCACCAATAGTGACATCGATAATGAGGTAAAATTTTCGTACGATGATTTAGTTTTTGCTATTGAAAAACTTAGTACTTTATTAGACAAGAGAAACAAAGAGATTAAGAAACAAGATGTTTTGGTTGAAAAGTAAAATGCTGAAATTAAAACACTTAAAACTTTAACTCCTATAGATAATTCTTGTAAATTATGTGACTTAGTTTATACTGAGTTTACTTCTCTAAGTGATACACATACTTCTACTTTAAAGTAACTTAAGCTTAAAAAAGAGAAAAATGATAAATATATTTATGTAGTTGATAAATCTTCTTCTTGTGATAATTACAATTCTTTTAAGTTGAAGTTGAAAGATGTTGATATTAAAATTACTTAACTAAAAGATGATCTTGCAACTTATAAGGTTTTTTCATTCTCTAATTATGATAAAAAAGATAAATTTTAGCATGTCACTTTAAGAATTGTGCCACTCTTTTAAAGCATATTGATTACTTAGAAAAGATGAGAACTAAAACTTGAATCAAATTTTAAATTAAAATACTAGTTTTTAAAAGTTTAAAACGGGTTTGAGTTATGATCTTATGATTATTCTAAGAATCATGCTTCAATTGTTATTAAATCACATGGTAGTGGCATAATTGAGATAGCTGATGAACCTAAAAAGGTAATCTTTAGATCTGGTGGTATCATATCATCTACTGGCACAACTAGTACTAGTGTTGTTTCTACTCCTAGAAGTAAATATAAAGTTAAGTACATTTACACTCACTGTGGTAGAGATGGATAAAAGGTAGAATTTTATTTTAGATTTGCTAAGCAACAAATGAGAGAATTGGCAAGACATTGTCTAATTTGAGAAAAACACGTTCTTTTGATTTTACTAACATGAGTAATAATAGATCTAAAACTTTGTATAAAAATACTTGTGTTATGTCTACGGTGTGCATCGTGTGTTTCAGTACTGAATTCTAAAAGGTAATCTTTAGATCTAGTGATGTCATATCATCTACTGGCATAACTAGTACAAGTGTTGTTTCTACTCTAAAAATAAATATAAAGTTAAGTACACTTACACTCACTATAGTAGAGATGGACAAGTAGAATTTTATTTTAGACTTGCTAAGCAACAAATGAGAGAAAGGGCCAAGACATTGTCTAATTTGAGAAAAGCACATTCTTTTTATTCTACTAACATGAATAATAATAGATCTAAAACTTTATATAAAAACACTTGTGTTATGTCTATGGTGTGCATCGTGTATCTCGGTACTGGATTCTAAAATGTTATATTAGTAACTCTAGTACAGAGACCTCGACATTGTATTTTCTATATAGGCACTTCACAAGAGGAAAGAGAATATTTGGGTAGTGGATTCTAGAAGTTCATGCCACATGTCCGGTGATAAGGATTGGTTCTCTTATCTCACAAGAGCATGGCATGTTGAAAATGTAAATTTTAGATATGCTTATAATTCTATGATTGTGGCTATAGGTACAAATGCATATATTCATGGGGAGAACATCTTTATTGATGAAGATGATAAGGATAATGAAGAAGATCAAATTAAACAAGATGAAGTTTCTAAAACAACAACTCTCTTGCACATTTAGAGAAGACATCCACCTCAATAAATCACTGGTGATCTTCATAAAAGGTTGACACCTTCTAGGTTTAATGATCCAAACTCCCATGCTCCTTCAACTTTTATAGCTTCTTTTGAAACCAAACATATATTATTCGCATTAACTGATAAATCTTGAATCAATGCCATGTATGAAGAGTTAGAAAATTTTGAACCTAACAAGGTTTGGAAACTTATACCATCACCTCCTAATCATTCTATAATTCAAACTAAATGGACCTTTAAAAATAAATAGAGTGAGTATGGTATAGTTGTTAGAAATAAAGCTAGGTTAGTAGCTAAAGGTTTTACACAATCAAATGCCTAGATTTTGATAAAACCTTTGCTCCTATTGCTAGATTTCAAGCCATTAGAATTTTGTTAGCCTTTGCGACACTAAAGGTTTTAAACTTTATCAAATAGATGTAAAAAGTATTTTTCTAAATGACTTTATTAATGAGAAAGTTTATATTAAGCAACCACCTATTTTTGAAAATGCTAAATATCCAAATCATATTTTTAAACTGTCTAAAGCCTTCTATAGTTTAAAACAAGTATTGCACTAATAGGAGCGAGCGCAGGTGCGTGGTGGTATAGTGGCTGATAGGTGGGCCTAGCGTGGCATGAGCGGGTGTGCACGCGCATGGTCAGGCATTTCGGAGTGACAAGTGTTAGCTCAAGATTAGCACAACGGCGTGGCAATAGTGAACAAGCAGGATTTTCGATGGAAACACGTCGGACTATGTGGTCTTCTATGTGTCGGGTGACGTGACGCAATCTGGTGTGTTGATTTTGAATCTAACAGCTAAGAATAGGCTGAGTAGTGATTACGAAATCTCAAGAGTATTTAGTTATTTTTATTTAGAATTTTCTGATTATTTTTTACTATAAAATGATGGTAAGGTGTTAGGGATTATAGAGAGATTTTGGTAAAATTTTTTAATCATAATATTGTTAATAAAGATAAAGTTTATGAAAAATTGGTATGATAATTAATCTCTCTTTCTCATTCATCTTTGTACATAGCATTAATTTATTTTTCTATTAGTTTTTTTAATCTAAAATTTAGATAGTGTGTTTTTCTAATGTTATGAAAAGTTTGATTAATTAATTATTTTTTATCATATTATTAATTAATTAGTGTTTTATTAATTTCGGTCGATTTTTGTTTTGTAATTTTATTTTATTAATATCTTAACCTCCAGAAGTCTGCTTGGCATGATTTCAGATATGTTTGTTTGTAAATTTTGTCAAAAATTTTTGGTCAAAGTTATAGATCTGTAGCTATAATGTATTTAATAACAAAATAGTGTTTATCTATTAGAAACATGGTTTTTCAGTTTTTATAATGATGAAAAAGTGTTAAATTTTATTTTTAAGTTTTATAATCATTTCTCTCTGAATACAATTACAGTGACTTATAGGGCCCTCCCGGCCTCCCCTATTGTTTCTCGGTTTAAAAAAAATCCAGTGAATTTTCATTCGTCTACGTATCTCATATACTCGCATCAAACGCCATGATCAACCTCCGCAAAGTAAAATAATGAACGGCCATACAATAGTTCTCGATGTCCTCTCAATTATCCTATCCTGCTGCTCTGTTCACACAGAAGGAACATACACTCACGACGTCACTGATACCTGTCCCCACGGACAGGTGGCCCCACGTGCAAGTGAGACGACGCGACACACCATCAATCTCAGCCCGTGCCGTCCCTTCCCGTCGAAGCAACGAACCAACCGGCAACGCAATATTCAACACAAATCCCCATGGACCACCACATCCAAGCCACGCGATGCGATCCACTCCATCTTCACTGACATGCGGGCCCAACCGCTCAACACACCACCCTCACGCAAAGGTCACGCAGCAGAGGATTAAATAATTAGAAATCTGAAAAAAAATAAAAATAAATAAATAAATGGAACAAAAAGGAAGCGCCCCACCGCTCGGCTCGCCTTCTCCTCCGCACCAAAGCAAATCAATCAATCCCACACACCCATCTCCGTGGTGGTAGCCTCGGCCTCGCGAGGGAGGAGGTGGAGGAGGGCGGCGGCGTGCCATGGCGTTCCTGCTCGGGGCCTTTCTGGGGGTGGTCCTCGGCGTCGTTCTTGTCATGGCGTTCGCGCGCATCGAGAACACCCGCGCCGAGCAGCGCCGCGAGCTGGTACGTTCCGCAAAACCCGCCTAATTCGGTTCCGCTCCGTGCCAGGGTGGCGCATTGATTTGATCCAGGCCGATGTCTCCGGCCGCCGCGGCGGCGGCTCTCGGGTATTTGAGCTGCGGGTAGTGAATTGCTAATTGGCGAGAGGTGTTGGTTCTGAGTAGAGCATGGAGGGGAGGAGTTCCTTGCGCTGCCGAGCTGCTGTGAGCGGAGTGATTTTGGAACGCGGTGTGCAGCCGTAATTGTTTGGATTTTTTTATCGTAATCTTTCTCCTCGCTACCAATTGTGGATGTCATTCAATACGTGGTCATCCCATTAGAGAATTTATTATGCTTAGTACGGCATCATACTGAGTAATGATTGGTTGCAAGATGTGGTTGATCTTGCCTCCGTGATACTATTTACTGTGATTAGTTTTGGCCAGGCCGGCGGAACATGCTGGTCAATTTAATTACCGTGATTCGATATTGCTCTAGTTTGGTTTATCTGAATGGAGAAAGGACGGGGTGCTTAATTTTGGAAAATTATCGTGTAGGCCACCCCCTGAGTTTCCTAATATCATAGCTCAGGTGTGGCCATGTGGCATAGATAAACTTGGCCCTTTAGTTTGCTTTTGGACGTTGTGCTCTAGCTTGTTTATTATCAAATTGGTTCATTTGATATATGTGTGGTAAATTTTAAATCCCATGCGTAACATGACCTCTGCGTAAGTGTCACAACTTAAATAGTGGAACACATCGTCTTCAATGGTTGACAGGTTGGTTTTGTTTCTCAAATTCTTACTATTCTATTATTTTTGTAGAGTAGATTCTCAAGGGTAGTAGTGTTAGACGGATGAATGTACCATTTAAAATTAACTCAGAAGGATGAAATGTGTAGCAGTGAACCTTCTCAATTTTGCTCTACATGTAATGTGAAATAGATAAGATAATAGTACTGCATGTTGTGGTTGTGTTCAGTGTTCACTGGCCAAGATAGTTCTTTAAATGATAAATTGATCCTCGTTAGTGCCTTATGAATGTCCAGGAATTCATAACCGTATGTTCTGTTGCATTTCTGGCATTGATAGTGCTTTGATCAGAAATAGCATGAACAGTTAAACCAGGAAATTAAATCATCTGAAACTGTCATCGATAAGTTTTGACAGTATCTGCTGACCTATTTAGTGTAGCATCTGTATTCTGTACTTGATTTTTCGAACTGACAAGGTCAAAAAATGTTCATTATTCTTATCTATAGTTCTTGGATGTCACAGCCATGTAATCAATCATCATTTATTTGCAGATACGTGTCATCTTTGGCTCATGCACACATATTAGGTGTACTTTTATTAATTAAGTGTCCGCTTGGTATTGTGATGGATTATGATAATCTGAGGTTCAATGGCTTCTAGTTATATTGGTGTTTGGAAAACTGATTTTTTTTAAATCTATGTTTGTACCATAATATTGCTGCATTTTGAAAATTTCGAACATCCAAGAGAGACATGATAGTTATTAGATCATACATATTTTTGTCTATCCTTAATTTCTATACTACTTTAAATGCTCCTAGTGGTGTGGCAGTGATTCTGCCACCCCACTGTACAGGTTTTTACAAATTGGCCCCTTTATTTCTTGATATTAAGGAATAATCCATATTTGATTTAAACAAGTGATATTAATATAGTTTATAAAAGAATATTTGGTCTATGTCATTTTGTATTATATTTTGTTTTGTCCATAGCAAAGTATGGGCATTTTGCTATTAATTCATAAAACAATTATAATGAATATAAGTTTTAGTTTTCACAACAACTTAAAAAAATAAGCACTGCTTGGCAAAATCAAACTAAGCATAAGTCCTTATATTCATAGTTAATAAAGTCGAACTGGCCGTCGTCCTAGTGAGATCACCTGTCAACTGGTTAGCATGGCTGGCTCCCAGGCATGAGGCTTTTGTGTTCGAATTCAATCCACTCCACATGACACATCTTTCTAGTATTGCCTTCCACTAACCCACTAACTGCAATTAAGAGCTTCAATCTTCCTCCACAAGAGGACAACTCATTCAAATAAAATTTTCCATTGGATCGTGGTTGTACACCCCAGATTTCTTGATCTCACCCCGTGCAAAAATCACATAGCCAGCAGTCCACCATAGTTCCACGGTTCATCCCATTTCCCAGTGATATGAATTGCCTGCGCTGCCTCCCCTTCTCTGCAACTGTTTGGCTGTTCTCCCTCTTTCTAATGCATATCCACTATGTGAAATCATCGCTGCTTCCCTTCCTACTTGGCCATATCTGTCAATGTTGTGCTTCTTTGCTAGGGTCTTCTTGAATTTCCATTGATTTTGTATGCATTATGGCCATACATGTGTTTGAGTTAACACCAGACATGGCAAAGTAGCAGCCGCAAGAGGCCACGGCACAGAGAGCCATTGGCATTTGCTGGCGGTAGCCTCCAGCTCCAAGGGTGTCAACGGATTTCATCAACAGTGGCTACAACTTTCTTAGTTGCTTACAATCTTGACCACTCCCTCTGACTAGAAGCTGCCACATCATTCAGTGCTATGTCCCTGTCCTCCTCAAATCAACGAAGTATAGGAATGATTTTACCCTCTATAGTTGTTTCTGTCACACCAATTTGCTCTGGTTAATCATTACCTTCAATCTCTGACAGCGTGACATATTTTTTCCACTGGTTTTAATATATTACATTGTCCTTAACGTCTTATAAGCAATTGATTTGCCATGCCACAGAAATTGTCATTTGATGCAGTACTATTCTAATATCTTATTTCACTCATCATTAGATTCATTATCTATCATGCTTCTGTTATTTCCCATTTTCTTTCTACTCTGATTGGCTCCAGTTTATTTGTTGTGATGCGTTGAGGATGGATTTACTGCAATACTATGTTGTTTGCCCATACAACATACATACTTCACTACTCCCAAACAAAAATAGAGTATACGAATGTTGTAATCCATGTTTTCTTATGCAGGCTTTTGTTACCCTTTTTTTGCCTTCATTAATTCTTTCCCAACCAAGAAATAATTAAACATTATAATTCTTTCTTCATTAAATAATGGTCCTGTCCAGTTTTAACAACTATTCTTATAATCATATAAATCATTAGGGCTAATAAAAAGCTGCTAAAATAATTCGTGTGAAGTAAATAGTAGTCAATGTTCTGATTGTGCTTTATCTTTTTCCTGACATTCTTGAATTTTTTGTTACAAATACCTTCTTAGATTACATTGATAAGGATATAATGACAGAATGATTATTTCACTTCTCTTCACTGATCTTTCCTGATGTGTCCTATCTCTTGACACCTAATTTTACCTGTTTCTGCAGGCTGCTATTGTTTCATCTTTCTCAAAGCTGACTGTAGAAGATTTGAGGAAACTAATTCCTCTTGAGTTATATCCATCGTGGGTGTCTTTCACTCAAAAGCAAAAGTTGAGTATTTCTTTATCTTTGCTTATGCTTGTTGTTGATGATGTCCAGGATTTGTTTTTACTAACACTTCATTCATTTTAATCTGTACAGCTTAAATGGCTGAATCAAGAATTGGTAAAAATCTGGCCATTTGTCAATGAGGTGCAAATATTTCCTGCATTATTTTAGTTTTCCATCATTTTGATGCTAGATGTTGTGTTACTTTCTGTTCTTCTCAGATGAATTAGTGATGCATAGTGTCAGTTACTTAGAAAGACAATGTTGTTATTGTAGGCTGCATCAGAACTGATAAAAACTTCTGTGGAGCCTATTTTTGAGCAGTACAAGTCATTCATTTTGTCCTCACTCCATTTTTCAAAGATGACACTTGGTACAGTTGCCCCTCAGTTTACAGGTAGATTCTCTTTAGAGACTTCTGGATGCTTTCATAGTTATGTTACTTGATCATGCTTTTCTTTTCATACTCAAGTATTGATATATTCTCTGATTCCAGATATAAGCCATTTTTTAGGATACATTATTAATGTATACCCGGTAGGGAATTCCCCATTGCCATCTCTGTACATTAACAACAATAGCCAATGTGCATGTGTGACATGCTTTTCCTGAATGATATGTAAATTGAGTTATATAATTCTGGAAAGAGTACTTAACCCCTTGAAGTATCATGGTTGGTCTAGTTAACCCCCTGAACAACTAAACTGGATATTCTTTTTTTTCTTTGACTGAAAACAACAGGAGTCTCGTAAAGGTGCTATATTAATAATAGATAGAGAATATTTACAAGGGAGGGGTTAGGGGAATTTACAAAGCCCTAAACTAGTGCTTCAAGCCATGATTGCCAAGATGGTCTGTTTGTTTCCTTCACTTTATAGTCTATACATATATAGAGTGGTATCTTCTCTAAGGCAGTGCTTCCAGGTTGCTAAAGTTTATCTGACGTTGAAAATCATATCATTCTGTTCACACCAGATGCCCCAAGTTGCTACGGCCACCACTTCAGTAAGAAAAGGTTGCACAGATTCATTCCTAGCTGCAATGACCATGTTCATGAAGTTCATTTTCTAATTCATAGATTATACCAGCTTGGGTTTGCAAAGGGAGAAGTAAAAAAGAAATGTAAGTTATCTCTAGGGAAGCATGTCTTGTATTTAGCCAATCTACTAGAAATAACCAGAGAAACACTTAAGAGTTTCACAGAACATTTGATTTCCTAGATTTACCAGTGGCATTGGCAGTTCAATATGCATGAAATGTATACCATAGACCTTCATCCACTTGAATTGACCATTTCCCAGATATAACCATTGTCTTCTGCAGCTGCCAGATTAATGCTTTTCATTTTCAACCTTGAGTTTGGCAGTCTTGCATTGCACCTTGTGATAATGGAATAAGCTTTTCTTCTGGAGGCGTATTACCAAGAAATTGGCAGACTGACTCATCCTTGTTTGTCACAAATTAATAAATAGTAGGGTACTCATTTGCTCGT
Source organism: Oryza coarctata (assembly GCA_030770085.1). Taxonomy (NCBI): domain Eukaryota; kingdom Viridiplantae; phylum Streptophyta; class Magnoliopsida; order Poales; family Poaceae; genus Oryza; species Oryza coarctata. The sequence goes on along the minus strand of CM061476.1, from coordinate 7,292,013 downwards.
AAATGGGCATTCCAGATCTTTCCAGAACAGAACTTCAACACCTTCTCCTATTGTTACTTGTGACAGTGCTCTGTAGAGAGGTGATAGTCGCAAGATGTCTTTCGACCATAAAAAACCTGTCTTGACATGCATGTGGAGGAGTGTCAGCTAGGTTATAAGTTTGCCATGTTAGCTGTACCCATGGGAGTTCTTTCCTCTTAAAAAACTTATCCAAATGCTTTATAAGCAAAGCTTCATTTTGATGTTGTAGGTTAGTGATTCCCAGACCTCATTTTTTTTCTTGGCTTAGAAATTTCAGACCATATCCCGTGCCACCAAGGAATTTGTACAAACTTGTATGTCAGAAGATTTTCTCCACAAACAATGTCTTCTTGCCCTGTCTGTATGATCAATGATCATTTTTGTTAGTTTCAATGTGCACAAGTTATAAGTTCGCAACAATGATAACACTGCATTGACCATTTTCAATCTCTCTCCATGAGATAGGAAAGTTGAGATACATGACTAGCGGTGATCCACTCTGTCTATAGTGGTGCAAAATCAACCACTTTTGGCTTGGTGATGCTCGTTAGCAATCTCAAGTTTGTGAAAGGGAATGCAGCCACTTGACCTAAGGTGCCAGCAAGGGTTTAGGGCTTTAGGCACCTTAACTGGAACCATACAGGATTTATGGACGTTAATTTTCAAGCCTGTTCACTGCACATAAGTATGTAGATGGCCTTTGACCTTTGAGACAGAAAACTTATTTTTGATCAGCTGCATGATAAGTAATGTATTATCTGCTTTTGTGTAATTGGGAATTGCCCACCTTCCGTGGGATTGGAAAAGGTAAAACATATCTTCTATGAGCTTCGTTGATGATGGATTGTAGGAGATCAGAAGCAACTACAAAAAGCAATGGCGATAGATGGCCACCCTGCCTAACTCCCCTCTTTCAAATGAATGGACTGCCTGGTACTACATTCAGGAGGCTGTTGTCAAAATGTCTCTAACGCATTAGATTTATCTGCTGTCAAACCTTCTATATTTCAGCATCTCCAATATTATATGTTCCACTGAATTAAATGCCTTTTATAAATCTAATTTTACAATATTTTTTAAATAAAAACCTGTACAGTAATTATATCTCTTCTACTTGTAAAAACCCTGGTTATATTGGAAAAATGTTAATTCTAGCCTGAGTAAGTATTAATTCTCGCTTTCATTGGTACAAGTGTTATAGACAGATTTATACTTGTTCAGGGATTAAGAAGATCAACTAAAATACTTTAGGGGGTTAATTCAACCTTTTCCTATAATTTTCGTGCTTGAGTACATTTGTATGAAGTATCTTAATGCTTACTGCAAGTAATTCATATAATTCTCAAGGAACACATTTTATGTGTTATTTTTATTTGTTAGTGATGATTTGCTGTCTTAGTCAAACTACGTTACTAGTGTTGTTATTTTCATAGAATACATCGTTCTTTTCAGGAGTTTCAATTTTGGATAGTGATAGTTCTGATATCACTATGGAGCTTGAGTTGCAATGGGATGGTAATCCAAATATAGTACTGGACATCCAAACAACACTTGGAATCTCACTTCCTGTGCAGGTAATTCATAATTTTTGCAATGCAAATTACAATGGACATCGTTATATGTTGCAGTAATGTTGAAACTTTTGTTTTGGTTATAGTTATTGATTGGTGGTCTGTCCTCAGCAAATTTAAGACACAAAACCACATTCAACTTCATCTCCTATTTGTGCTATGTCTAACTTCAATTAATAAGACAACTGTTTTTGTAAATTGTACCTTAAAAGATATTACTCCCTCCGTTCCTAAATATAAGTATTTCTAGGATTTAAATTTTATATACAATATAAGCATTTCTAAAGTACTAATTGTCCCATCACTACTCATTCAATTTTTTCCCCTTATTATCCCCCAACCACCATTCCACTCCCAACAACCTCTCATTTAACAAGGGGCACTATAATTTTCTTTTCTCAACCTTAATCTCTGCTAAGCAACCTAAAAATACTTATATTTAGAGACGGTGTATGTTGTATGGTTATTGGACATGATTTGTTTCCTTGATATTGTTTTTAATAACTAAGGTACTGGCGAGTTATTAATAAGGGGTACTATCATAGAACATCATGTTCTTATGATCCACATTTTGCATGATAAATGACAACTTTTATTATTATAGTGTATCAGTACCAAGGATTGATTAAACAAATTTGTTGCTGATCTGTCTTGGACTCTTGCTCTACTCCCATGTGAATGATTTGTGGTTTTTTCCAGTTTGCATGTTTCACTTTTCAAATTTCCTCTTTTTAGTTATTTAAACCAATGGAAGGAGGCAAGGAGCTTCTGAATCATAGCTGTTTCAGCTTCTACTCCAGTTGTAATTGCCCAGTCATTTTTCTAGGAATGTTCAGCATGACCATTTTGGTTACGTCTAGAAAATGAATTGTTAAAGAATTCATTTTTCATGTAAATTCATTTGGATGTATGTAGACTTTTGGTGTCAATTTATGATCTGAACAAGGTAAATATTGTCATAATTACCTGAATTAGTGAATCGAGGCTTCATTTAGTATCGTGTCATGATGTAATTGTCTTTTCATGATGTACTTATATTGTCGTACTGCTAATTTTCTTTGGATCATCATGTATATGCTATACTAATCTTGTCGTATAACTAGTTTCCTTGATCAGTTTGTGGGGGTGTGTTTCAAATGTTAAGAAACTATGTCGACGTTGTCCTATATTTAGGTGAAAAATATTGGATTCACGGGAGTACTTCGGTTAGTGTTTACACCTCTGGTTACGGAACTGCCTTGCTTCGGGGCTGTTTGCTGCTCTTTGAGAGAGAAGGTACTATGGTTTCTTTTAATCTTGTGATTTGGATTTGTTCATAGTAGATTGATTTCCATTAATTAACCTGTAGAGCAAGGTGGATTTTACCCTCAAGGTTGTTGGTGGTGAGATGACAGCAATTCCTGGAATTTCTGATGCAATTGAGGTTCAGTAATCAGTAACCCCTGCACTATCAGCTAACATTTTAATATGTAGTTCTGAACAAATTTTATTGTTAAACAATGCAGGGAACAATACGTGATACCATTGAGGATCAATTGACATGGCCTAATCGCATAATTGTACCTATTGTGCCTGGAGATTATAGGTGATTTATAGCTTTGACAGTATGACAATTAATATAATGTTCATCCACTGAGTAGAAATATTGACAGTATGCCTGCTCTTTTCAGTGACTTGGAGCTGAAACCAGTTGGACTATTAGAAGTAAAGCTTGTGGAAGCTAGGGATTTGACAAACAAGGATCTTGTGGGAAAGTCTGACCCTTTTGCTGTGCTATACATTCGACCATTGCGTGAGAAAACGAAGAAAAGCAAAACGATAGTAAGTGTGATGCATTAATCTGATTATTCTGCTACCAACATCCTTATATTTATTTTGAAGGGCACATCAATATATTTGTTCTGCTGCAGAACAATGATTTGAACCCCATCTGGAATGAGCACTACGAATTTGTGGTTGAGGACACATCTACCCAACGCCTGACTGTGAAAATTTATGACGATGAAGGAATCCAGGCATCTGAGCTTATTGGTTGTGCTAGAGTGGACTTGTCAGATCTTCAGCCTGGAAAAGTCAAAGAAGTTTGGTTGGATCTTATGAAGGACCTGGAAATCCAACGGGATAAGAAACGTCGCGGTCAGGTCAGTAGGTGCATTTTTGAGCGTAGCGTTTCTACTACTGATATATGTTATTGATATATTTAATTGGAGATATCACTATACAATGTGACATTTAGATCCTGTTGAATGGGTTAGCAAATCTAACTATGTTAAATGATGATGTTCCTTTGTCTCTTTTTTAGCAATAATTGGATAGCATTGGGATAGATCATAGTGCTGGTGCTCTTAAATTCCTTGGGATGAAGCTAATATTGGTTTATTCCACAGGTCCACCTGGAGCTCCTGTACTACCCTTTTGGTAAACATGAAGGGGTTTCTAATCTTTTCGTAGATCAGATTAAGTTAACTTCTTTGGAGAAAGTCCTCAAGACTGAGTCTAACGGATTTGATGTTAACCAGAGGAAAAATGTTATTATGAGAGGAGTCCTTTCAGTAACTGTTATCTCTGCAGAGGACTTGCCACCAATGGATGTGATGGGCAAGGCTGACCCATTTGTAGTCCTGTACCTGAAGAAGGGAGAAACCAAAAAGAAAACAAGGGTTATTCTCTTTCTTTATCTGGAAGCTATTTTATTATATAGATTTTCCACACTGATGATTCAGTACGTTTGCAGGTTGTAACTGAGACACTGAATCCAATATGGAATCAGACGTTTGATTTTGTAGTTGAAGATGCCTTGCATGATTTACTCATGGTGGAAGTATGGGATCATGATACATTTGGAAAGGTACAATGTACTTTTTGACTTTTCCACACCGTTTTGTTGTAGATTTTCCTACTCTTGATACCATTACATTAGTGTTTAATTGATCATTATAATTTTGGTTTTATTGGCATTTGTTGAATACGTTTGTGTTAATATGCTTCATGTGCATTGTCTTAGCGCATCAGTCACTAGCATTGTCCTAGTCATTCTTGTGTATCCCCACAAACATTGTGGTTGTACCATATTTGTAATCTCAATGTTCTCCCTATTATCTGGTCGTGTATTTCTGTTATTCTTCTGGTTTTGTCACGCTAACTTTATTTATTTAAATTGCAGGATTACATAGGGAGATGCATCTTGACACTTACAAGAGTAATACTTGAAGGCGAATTTCAAGATACATTTGTTCTGCAAGGTGCTAAATCAGGAAAGCTGAACTTGCACTTCAAGTGGACGCCGCAGCCAATCTACCGTGATCGTGATAGGGACCAGTGAAATCTGTATAGATATATCACGTCAAGCAGCTGATAAATATTTCTTCCCTTCGGTGGCTGTACATTAGCTTTTTTTGTACAGTAATTCACATATCTTGTAGCAACACGGTGCAATGGAATAATAGGATGGTGGTTTCATGTTGCAACGGAAATGCAATGCGCTGCAGTGGCGGAGCCATCGGCCAAAACCTGTGGGTTCAAAGCTGTAAAATTTTCAAGCTTTCTATTGTTGCAACACAAATATCAATAATTTTTGGGCTGTTTTGCAAAAACCTATGGAGTCAGTTGACCCCACAGAGTACAAGTAGCTCTGTCATTGATGCGCTGTGAATTGAGGGCCACTGATGACCCCACATATTACACATAGCTCCGCCATGGATGCGCTGTGAATTGAGGACCGCTGATGCGCTGTGACTTATAACCCCACAGATTACACGTAATTACGCCACTGATGCGCTGAATTGAGGGCCACTTATAACCCCACAGATTACATGTAGCTCTGCCACTGATGCGCTGTGAACTGAGGGCCACTGAATTGAGGGATGCGGAAGGATGATAACACAGAGAGAGGGGTTTACCCAGTATGAAAACATTAAGTTCATCATCAAAGCACATATTTGTATATCTTCTACCGGTAGAAAAAACGTGATGTTTGCCTTTAAAATACAACTTGTAATATAATTTCATGTACTCCTAACTACTCCCCTGACTGTTCAACGCATAGTAGTCGGAAAGCACTAATGTAAAGCTGATGTCACAAGTGAGTTTAACTCTTCTTAATACCAGCTAACTAGTGTTTAGACATCCGACCGGGGAGAACTCGTAACAATAAAATTTGAAGTCGAGAGTATATCTATCAATATTTTTAGAATTTTTTATGATAAATGTTAGTTAGTATATATAAATGTACGGTGAGTAAAACTTATGTTTATAGGAGGAACATACTGCAACTAACAAATTCTTTAAAAAATTATATGCATAAAGTTTAATCTTTAAATTTATTATATTTTAGACATAATAAAAAAATAACAGTTTCAAGAATATATATATATATATAACATGGATAATATGTACCGAGGTGCATATGCACCTTGTACCTATAGCTGACACGTGTGCATTTTGGCTTAACGAGGAAATGAGGCATTATGTAGCTAGCCGGTGTGGCTCCTTTATAGTGACAGCTGGGGCGGTACACTTTCTGATTACATGGTCCAAAATAACCCTCAAGTAGTACTATTACGTTCGGTAGTAACTCGTTAGCTCGTTGGTGTGGGGCGACGGGGAGGGCGGCGATGTATTCTAGGGTCGGCGAGGCGGTGAAATCAAGCGGCGGCGAGGTGGTCGGCGCTGTGTTCCGCGCGAAGTAATGCGGCGACTGGTGGCTGGCGGAGCGGTCTGGGTGGCGGCGTGTGTCGTGCGGCGCGCTTGGATGGTCGGCGGCGGGCGGCATGCTCCAGGGCGGCCGTCCCCGTCGAAGAGGATCGAGCCAGAAGGCCGTTCTGGCGATGCATCCTCGTGCGCGCCCACATTCCGCACCGTCGCGAGAGCACATGGTCACGCCACTTGTGTTCCCGGATGAGAGCTAGAAACGGGGATGAGTTGAGCTGAGCCCTCCTCTCTCTCTCTCTCTCTCATCATCTCTACCCCTTTCTCTCCATGGTGAAATTAGCAGTGCAGAGCTCGTCTGTACAACTCGAGAAGCAGATGCAGGGGAGGTAAAAATCCCAATTTTGCTTCCTGCCTCTAAAATCCTGCTCGCCGCCAAAAAATATCCCGCGACCGGGGAGGGACGGCGGCTCGGTCACACAAAGACTTAGGAGGTCTGTTTGTCTTCAGTGCAGATCCTTAGGTCTTAAGGTTTACGGATGTGTCAGTTAATTTGACCCTGTAATTGATAAGAAGGTAAGACGAGTGGGTCCGATACAGACGCTCGCTATCGGCTGACTGTCGATAGGTTCGGAATGCTGTTTGATCGGCTAGGGAGCCGATGTGGATAGGTGTCGACAAGCGGTCAACCGCAGAGCCGATGGAGGAACCAGGGTGATCTCAGAGGATGGCGAGGCGTACGGGATCCCTTCGGACAGCCGAACAGTGATTCATCGGTTGCGAAAACCGATGAGTGCAGATGCGGCCTAGGCGATGATTAGCGCAAGAAGGCACGGGCTGCAAAGCCGATGCCGCTTCGGATATGACAGCAAGAGACCCGTCACCCACCGTGGTAGCGCCATCAACACCGAACCTCGAAGATCGGACCTAACCGAGACAGTACGAGGCCGGGGCCAACGGCAATGATACGGAGGACGCCAGATCGGCTATGCCGTATCAAGGATAGAAACGAACCCATCGGCTAGCTGAGCCAATGAAGGGACGCCTCTCTGAAGGCGGGTGCGTATCGGCTGGGGGTCCAATACGTTTGGTGTTACGCGTCGTGGGACACCTCTAAAGGCTGATGCGTATCGATCGAGATCGGAGGGATCTAAAGACAGAGCAGGACATATCGGGATGGTGGCAGGACTTACCCCTTCGCCGGAGATCGGACTTAACCAATGCAGCCCCGCGTCGAGAGCCAGAACCCGCTGGTAAAACCTAGATGAACTAGGGTGGCGATATGTCGAATTTGTATATGATCGAGAGATATCTTACATGTTTCCAAGGGGTCTATATTTATACCCTGGATTTACAGACAGAGTCCGACGCGTCTACGACCATCAGACATTATTTCCTAGTAAGAACAAAGGAAAATATTCCTAAAGAAGTTAACTAACCAGCTAGACCTCTCTAATTGAGTAAGGTTATAATTTACAAAAATAAGCACCCTACCGTGGAGTCCACGGCTTCTCCGCAAACCCGGTTTCATCTGAATAATCTTTCAATTTGTAACCGAGTCTTCCTTTGGTGTAACCTGATCGGCTTCTCCACTGTAGCTAACGGACCTTTTTTAGTCAAGCCGATTCTTCTCCTTCCTTCCCTCAAGCTTCTTGGACCTGATCCCGATTGGACAATCCCCTGTCTTCAAGCCGATCCAATCTTCTACTAATCTGATCCCGATTGTCTGAGTATCTCTATCGGCCGATGACTGCATTAAACCCTCCATCGGACCTCTCAACCGATCGGCTTTAGCCCCATCGGATCTCCTAGCCGATCAGCTTTTGCGCCATCGGATCGTCCAGATTTTGGCGTTAACACATGCCCCCCAATTTTGGAGTTTGCCAACAGACTACGAAATTCCGAGCCGTTAGAAACCTCCGTAAAATAGGATGACCCGTTAAAACCCTCATTAATCGGCTCAGATCTCTGCCTAGGTCGTTCCACCTCTATAAAATATATCCTCTCAGCCTTCTTCCACACACTTCTTCTCATCAAAAACCTCAAACCTCGACAAGCTCCATAGGCATCTGCAAATTTCTGCGAATCTCGATGGGCTCAAAAGACTGAAGGCGAGCTCTCGCAGATTTCTTCATCGGCTGCTACTCCTTTATTTGCGCAATGGCTTCCACACATATAATCCCTGAGGTAACCATTATCTGCTCTTTCATCCTATGTTTTGCACGATTCTTCCCCATCCCGATTTCTCATCAGTAGTCGGGTTCTGGTTTCTGTAGGATCTTAAGAGCCAGATCACTATTCCAATCTCTGACCTTCCCGGTCACTTCTTTCTTGGCCCTATGGGTAATGAGGATCCGACTGATTTCATCAACTCTGAAACATAAAGGATCCCGTTCAAGAACTCATCCATGACCATCACCGATTGGGCTCACAGCTTTAGATCCTGGCTTAGCAAACTCCCTAAATGGAGAAACTGGTACCTTAGGGTTTCTGCCTCCAAAAAGACTTCATGGGAGGATCTGGAAATAGACCATTGCATTAACCTTTCCTTAGCCGATATGGAAAGAAACGAACCTCTGCTTGCATCGGCTTCTTACTTCTGGTCGGACATCTTGAATGTCTTCATGTTCGGGCATGGGCCGATGACTCTCATCTTGATGGATGTTACTATGTTGACCTGCCTCAACACCATCCACTACATAAACCTTTTTAGCCTCAGATTCAAACCTAAGCATCGACTAAACACTAAGAATGTCGGAGGTTGGACTAAGTACATTTCCTTGCATAACAAATCCTCTGGCCTTGTCGATGGACGTGAACATGTAGCGTTCTTGAATCTTTGGCTAGAACAATTCTTCTTTGGTGGTTCGACTCTCAGTCCAATAACGAACATGCAATGTTTGGCAGAGCTCCTGGTCGATCACCACTAAATTCCCCTAGGGCATTATCTTCTCGGAGCAACTTATCATCTGCTCCATCAAGTTGCGACCAAGCTGTCAACAGGCCATCCAGTCGGACATATTGGCGGACCCTGGTGGTTTATACAACTTTGGCTGAACGTCTACACCTCCAAAGTCATTGCCAGGCCCCCTTCTCTTCCATGACATTCCCGACTGATTATCCAAAAGAAAACGAGGCCAGCCGACGCCAATGCATTTCACTGGGTGAAGCTTCATCGGCTCTTCCTGGAAACAAAATAACCCCCTTGGACTCAGCCGATGGTTTAAGTGTTTCTACTACGGCTTTACCAAAGAGGTCACCATCTGGTTCGCGTATGAGGATGACTCGTCCTTTGAAATGCCTTCCAGGTTTCATCCGATGAATGCCTTAGCCGATGAAGAATCGAAGACCATCTTTTTATCCTCCATAACTTCTTGTCTTCTGCTGATCGGATTTTCAATGGGCCGATCCCAACATCCATCATATGAGTTCTACCATCCTTCGGTTAGTGCTTGTCAGTTGGGCTTCGGCCAACTCCCCATCGGCTTGTTCTTCATCGGCAAGCTCCAAGTGCGCGGAGAAGTGAAAAGCGGTTTGGAGTATAACCGACTTAGTTCGATGACATCAAACTTGTCCTTAGGGACTATCTCCACCTTCAATCCCTGCATATCCAATACCAAAATTTTCACTCGATGGTGGTCAGAATGGGGAAGGCACTTATATAGTCTATTGGCTGAACATTATTGCCTTCGCCCCAATCCCGACTACGTGGAATCCGATGAAGAGGTAATCCTTCTCTCACTATCATATCTTCATCGTATTGAATTTCAACTGTATCTTGATTCCCGTGATTCCACAGGCTGGCGACAAAGACGCACCTTCAACCAGCGCAAGTGGTCGGCCGATTATCTATCAACCTCCATCGACTAGATCCCTCCTTGGACAAAGCGGTCCACCTCCATCAGCTCTCCTCCGAGTGTTGCAGGTGTCAGGATCAAAGCGCAAGAAACCAGCTGCTCGATCGGTTTCTAAGAGACGAAAACCCGATACCGATGTTGTCATCGTTGCATCGGCTTCACGAAGCCCTTCTCCTGCGGCAATTCTAACTCCTCCTGCATCTCCGCTGGTAGGTGTCAGCATCAGTTCTTTGTTGCCTTTGTTTTATCCTGACACCTCTGCTTTGCAGCCTGAACCATCGGCTCCTGAGGTCCAAACGTCAAACCCTGTTACTGGGGCTGAGCCGATGGTATCCTCTGAAGTTTTGGCATCTACTCACACTACCCCACATCAAGCTAATACCCGCGCAAGAACTGCTCCCACTGTCTCTCAGGTACGTCCATCATATATGTCATTTTTCTTGACTTATGATCTCCATGAGTGCTAATGTTGTTATGCAGTCATTAGCCGATCTGTTCTCCTTTGACATTGGTAAATACCTAGAAGCAGAGGAAGACTCAACCACCAGCGCAGCGATCGAACCATTTTTGTCAGCTGATGCACGTGATCAGTTGTCAGATATTATGCATCGACTGGAGGTTCCGATTGACTCGCTGGTGGAAGATTGCGGGTCGATCGGGGGAAGACTTGTAGAAATTCAACACCTCCTGCCTACGGAACTATCGGATGCACTCACGCCTGCTGCTTACTTGGAATTCCAAAGGACCCAGCTGATTGCATCAAGATGACGCATAGCTGATCGCGCTGAGCAAAGCCACCTAGCTCACAACGATCGGCTGACTGCCCTTGATGAAAAGAAGAAACTTGATGAAATGTCAGCTGACTTTCAACATGCCAACACCAAGCTTGGCCTCTTGAAGAAACGAGAAGCCGATTTGATGGCGGAACTCGACAAGGTTCGTGAAGACATCAATTCCACCGAGTCCCATCTCATCGGCCTACCAAAATCGATCCAAAATCAAGAGACCAAGATAGCAGACAAAGTGCGGCTAGCAGTTCACCGGTACAAGAACTTGAAAACTATCCTCGGATCATACGAGGATGACATCCGCGCTATCAATGATATAGATCAAATCCGTCTGCGCGCGATTGAGGCCATTAAGAAATTCTTGTAAAACTTTAGCCTCGGAGAAATCCAGATGTCATCTTGAACATTAACTTTTGCAGTAAACTTCAATCAGCTTGATCAACAAAAGTTGTGTAAATATATTTTCTAAAGGCGATATCTCCACGATATCGGCTATGTGTAACCGATACAAACTATATCGGCTTCTGTACATTGTCCATTAGCTATGCCCCAGCCGATCACACGGATGATACCGTCAGCTGGTACTACCTCTGAAACCTTATCTGTCTTGAATCAGCTATGCTCAGCCGATTTAGGTGCCTACCCACACGCTAGGATAATACTTTTTCAAATATTTGCCATTAAACACTTTGGTAAACTTCTCTCCTTCAAGACTTTCCAATATGTAAGCATTGCCAGGCACACACCGATTGATCCGATAAGATCCTTCCCAATTCGGTGACCATTTTCCAAACTTATTTTCCCTAGATCCAATCGGCAAAATTAACTTCCAAACGAGATCTCCTTCAGAAAAGGATTTGGTCATTACTTTTTTGTTATAATGCTTAGCGACCTTAGCCTTGTTTTTCTTGATCTTCTTAAATGCTTCTAACCTACTTTGAGTCAAATCATCAAGCTCATTGGCATCAACGTGTAATAATCATCGACTGTCAACTGATCCTGTAAAGACACCCTCTTGGAGCCGATGTTAACTTCCCACGGAAAAACTGCTTAATGACCGTATACCAACTGATATGGTGGCACCTAGGTAGATCCATGACACGTCATCCGATAGTCCCACAATGCATCGTTCAAAGTGACATGCCACCTCCGTGGTTGTTCATCAGTCTTACGCTTGATCAATTTTATTAAACTCTTGTTAGAAGCTTCCGCCTGTCCATTAGCTTGAGCATAATATGGTGACGAATTTAGCAACTTAATCCCTATACTGGCAGCAAACCCTTGAAACTTTTCTGACATAAAGATAGAACCCTGATCAGTGGTAATTGTCTGTGGAATTCCAAATCGATGTATGATATGTCTCTTGATGAATTCAATCGCGTCCCTAGAAGTAACTTTCTTTAAGGGAATAGCTTCTACCCACTTTGTAAAGTAGTCTGTTGCCGCCAATATGAACTTATGCCCTTTACTGGATGAAGGATAAATCTGGCCGATCATGTCAATTCCCCAACCTCTAAACGGCCATGGCTTGACTATCGGATTCATAACCGACGCTGGAGCTTGTTGCACATTTCCAAACTTCTGATAATCTTGGTAGCCCTTATAGTATTTAAAACAATCCTCTAGCATACTCGGCCAAAAGTATCCAGCCCTCCTCATCATCCATCTCATGTTATGAGCCGATTGATGGGCTCCACAGATGCCTTCATGCACCTCGCTCATCACCAACGCGGTTTCTTCAGCACCCAAACATCTCAAGAGCAATCCATCGACTGATCGATAATACAACTCTTCATCAAGTAGAATGTACTTAATAGCCTTGTACCGAAGCTTCCTGGAAACCGATCTTGATGGATTCTGCAAATACTGAACGATCTCCCATCTCCAATCATTGGTTTCCATACGGCTCTCGATATCGGCTATCTCAACTTCCACTCTACTGTTCAGCCGATACCCTGAAGCAGTTTGAGCAAGATCATTGGCCTCCGTATTTTGCTCTCTAGGAATATGATCCAATGTCACTATCTTGAAATCCTTTAACAACTGTTGACATTTTTCATAGTATGACTTCAGAATTTCATCCTTGCATTCATATTCCCCAGATAATTGTTTGATTACCAACAAAAAATCCCCAATGACCTCTATTGTATTGGCTCCAATCTCTCTCAGCAGTTGAAGTCCCTTGAGTACTGCCTCATATTCTGCTTGGTTATTTGTACTATACGGTTTGGTTGTGAAGGCAAACTCGAAACTTGCCCCTCGAAGTGAAATAATCACCAAACCGATACCAGATCCATGTTTGCAAACCGATCCATCAAAGAATAACATCCACGGGATCGGCTCCACATAATTCTCTTGGACTCCTCTATGCGGTACAATAAAATCAGCTACCGCTTGTCCCTTGACTGCCTTAGCCGATTCATACCTCAGATAGAACTCCATCAGAGCAAATATCCATTTACCAACCCGCCCTCTCAAGACTGGAGCCAATAGCATGTATTTGATCATATCAGCTTTGCAAAGCACTGTACACTCAGCCGATAGAAGATAATACCTTAATTTTGTACATGAGAAATACAAACATAGGCATAACTTTTCCACAGCAGGATATCTAGTCTCAGCATCCAGAAGTCATCGGCTTAAGTAAAATACTACTCGTTCTTTTGACTCAAACTCTTGTACAAGCACTGATCCGATTGACTTCTCATCAGCTGACAAATATAATTTGAATGGTATTCCCTTTTGTGGTGAAATCAGCACTGGTGGAGAATTCAAGTATTCCTTGATATGATCAAAGGCTTTTTGCTGGTCATCACCCCACATAAACTCTTGATCAGCTCGTAACCTTAATAAAGGAGTGAACGACTCAATTCTTCCCGATAAGTTCGAAATAAATCTCCTTATGAAATTGAGTTTGCCGATCAAGGACTGCAGCTATAATTTGTTGCTGGGTGGCTCGGTGGTCTGGATGGCTCTGATGCTTCGTTGACTGACTTCAATTCCTCTCTCATGCACCATGAAACCCAAAAATTGTCCAGCCGATACGCCAAAAACACACTTGTGAGGATTCATTTTAAGTCCGTATTTCTTCATCCTCTCAAGCACTTTTCGTAGATCGGCTATATGTTCTTCAATACTTTTGGATTTCATCACCACGTCATCAATGTATATCTCCACCAGCTGTCCGATAAGATCATGGAACATGTAGTTCATGGCTCTTTGATAGGTAGCACCAGTATTCTTCAATCCGAAAGTCATGACTACCCACTCGTATAAGCCAATAGCTCCAGGACACCTAAATGCAGTCTTGTGGATATCTTCTTCGGCCATAAAAATTTGATTGTAGCCTGCATTTCCATCCATGAAGCTAATAATCTTGTGACCAGATGCAGCGTTAATTAATAAATCTGCCATCGGCATCGGGTATTCGTCTTTAGGGGTTGCCTTGTTCAAATCCCGGAAGTCGATGCATATTCTTAACTTTCCATTTTTCTTTTTCACTGGGACAATATTGGATACCTATTCGGCATATCGGCATGGTTTGATGAAATTTGCATCGTATATCGGCATGGTTTGATGGATTACCTCCGAAGTCTTTCAACACCATATTTGTCTTGACTAAGTCTCCAGCCGTCTTACCCAATTTGCGGTATGTAGAATACGACATCAAATTGACGGCTGCACCTCCATCAACTAGCATCTTTGCCATCGGCTTACCATCGATATATCCATTGATATACAATGGCTTTAGGTGCCGATGTTTAAATTCTTCTGGTTTGTCAAATATGGCTTGACTCGGTTCCAATATTAATTAGGCAAAATCCTCTTCTTGACTTTCTTCATCCGATACATATGCTTTATATTCCATTAGCAAAAAGAATACCATGTTAGCCTGAGCCGATGTACCAGCCTCTTCCTCTTTTTGCTTTACTTTCCATACTTTTTTAATTTTCTGGTTCCGATCGGCTTCTTCATGGTCCTGCCGTTGTCTTTTATGCTGCTCTCTATGTCGCAGCCGTTGTGCCCTCCTCTTCTGATTCTTTGTAAAAATCCTGAATGGACACCACTGATCCTTCATGGAGTATAACCCTTTGTTTAACTCCTGGTTCTTAACTGTCTTTTGACCATGCCCTTCATTGATCGGCCCCAATCGGCTATGTGCTGATGCCCTAGTGATGGAAGGCTGATCATACAACGTTCGACTCTAATCATAGTATCGAAATCCTGGTTTATTGCATTCAGGACAGTCCTCGATTGACGGCAACCTCATGTTTTGATCCCAACAGTACTGAAAGGGACAACCCTAGTGTGGATTATACCTTTCTTGTTGTGTTGTGGCTCGTCTTTCTTCGTCCTGTAGTCTGAAATATTTTTTGATTAAATCCGATGAAGTAACCTTTGACCTCTTCCAGCGTCTTTTTTCATCGGACCGATCTCCTGAGGTTCCTGCAATCACCATATTCACCGGGAAAGGATGCCCGTCAACCTTCATCTGCCTTTTGTCCTCGAACTTGATCCTCCCCTGTTCGACAGCTGATTGTAACTGTTGCCGGAAGACCTTGCACTTATTGGTATGATGAGATATTGAATTGTGCCACTTGCAATACTTCTTTTTTCTGAGTTCTTTAGCAGCCGGGATTACATGATTCGGTGGCAACTGGATCTGCTTCTCTTGGAGGAGAAGATCAAATATCTTATCAGCTTTGTTAACATCAAAATCATATTTTTCTTCTTTATTTGCTTTCTTGATCCATGGACATGATACGGGTTTTTTTATTCCTGGTCCATTCTGCCAGTCCCACCTCCACATCGGATCCCTCATCATCCGAGTTCGATGCGTATACCTGTAGCTGATCGGCTTTTCGATGGAACCTTTCTTTCTTGGCACCTGCAAATCGGCTTTCATGAGCCGATACTCTCTGGAGTAGATGAGACAAACTTTTGAATTCTTGTGAACAGAAACGCTCCCGAATCGAAGCCAACAATCCTTAGAAAGCCAAATCGGCTAGTTGTTCGTCACTTAAAATGAGACTATAGCATCAGCTTCTGACGTCTCGGAAACGTTGGATGAATTCCGGGACGGATTCATCGTGCCTTTGTCTAACCGATGTTAAGTCTGATAACCTCAACTCTTGAAGTCCGGCAAAGAAATACTTATGAAACTGTTTCTCCAAATCAGCCCATCCCCTAATTGAATTTGGAGGTAACGAAGAAAACCAAGAAAAGGCTAGTCCAGATAAAGACAATGGAAACAATCGGACCCTTAGAGCTTCATCAACCGATGCCTCCCCGTATTGAGCCAGGAATCGGCTAATATATTCCATCGTAGATACATTATCTTGCCCTGAGAACTTGGAGAAATCTAGAATTTTGAATCGGTGCGGCAGTGGAATTCTGTCGAACCACTCTGGGTAAGGGTGTCAATACATGAAAGTTTGTTCTTTAGGCTTGATACCGAATTGCTCCCTTACAACTTCCGCAATCCTGGCAGTCCAATCTTCTTCTTTAGATTCTCTTTTTGGTACTGTGGGATCGAAGTTGGTATCTGACATGATCCATAATGATCTCCTTGATAGTTATTACCAGGTGTTTATATCCCCCGTAATAGGCCGTCCGATGATACCCTGGCATCATGTTTTCATGCTGCCCCCCAATCCGCTCTTGCTCTGGCAGAAACATTTGCCGATATATCCCTTCTGAATTCATAAGTAACTTGTGGTTGTTCTATTTTCATCGGCAAATATACTAGCCCTTGATCAGGTTCCTTAACAATAGATTCATCCACAGTTTTCTTGATTAAGTTGTGTAAAGTATTCACCAGTACATCCAATTGGTTAATAAGCGCATGGTGAACAACTTCGTCAACTATCTCATGTAGTGGCTTTTGAGGACTGATGGGCGGCGATCAGCTCGATTCTCCTTCCAAAACTGGCTTTAGCGTTTTGGACTTTTGAACCGGCCCTTGTCGAGTCATACCGAAGGACTCTAGACAAAACTTTTGAAAATTAGTTGTGTTCTACTCCACCTGGTATCTCTGTTCCTCAGTTAAATCCTTCATCGTTACTGGGATTATATTGTCTGCGTTGATTTCTTTACCCTCCATTTGAGCACCGTTGATCGAAGGACTTTCAACTGATGAAAAAGGTCTTCTAATCCCACTGGGCGTGCCAAGAAGCGTGCTCGCTGCCAAAAAAATATCTCGCGACCGGGGAGGGACGGCGGCTCGGTCATGCGAAGGCCTAGGAGGTCTGCTTGTCTCTAATGTAGGTCCTTAGGTCTTGAGGTTCACGGGCGTGTCAGTCAATTTGACCCTGCAATTGACAAGGAGGTGAGACGAGAGGGTCTGATACAGACGCTCGCTATCGGCTGGCTGCCGATTGGTTTGGGATACTGTTTGATCGGCTGGGGAGCCGATGTGGACAGGTGTCGACGAGCGGTCAACCGCAGAACCGATGAAGGAACCAGGGTGATCTCAGAGGATGGCGAGGCGCACGGGATCCTTCTGGACAGCCGAACAATGATTCATCGGCTGGGAAAACCGATGAGTGTGGATGCGGCCTAGGCGATGATTAGCGCAAGAAGGCACGGGCTGCAAAGCCAATGCCGCTCCGGATATGACAGCAAGAGACCCGTCGCCCGCCGTGGCAGCATCATCAACACCGAACCTCAGAGATCGAACCTAACCGAGACAGTACGAGGCCGGGGCCTGCGGCGATGATACGGAGGGCGCCGGATTGGCTATGCCGTAGGAAGGATAGGAACGAATCCATCGGCTAGCTGAGCCGATGAGGGGACGCCTCTCTGAAGGCGGGTGCGTATCGGCTGGGGGTCCGATATGTTTGGTGTTATGCGTCGTGGGACGCCTCTAAAGGCTGATGCGTATCGGCCGAGGGGCCGATGTGCTGGGCGTGAAGCACAGAGCATGGATAACTCATCGGCTAGCACTTCGATGATACGCCGTGCAGAAGCCTATAGGCCTGAAGCTCAATCTACCGTCGACAGCCCCGTAGGTCGAACCTAACCGATGCAGCACGACACTGACGACAACAGAGGGAGCTTAACAGGTCGATAGGTCTAGCATGGACGTGATGCGATACATCCGATTGGCCTAAGAGGTCGGACCTAACCGATGCAGCCTCAGACATAGCAGGACATATGGGGATGGTGGCGGGACTTACTCCTTCGCCGGAGATCAGACTTAACCGATGCAGCCCCGCGTCAAGAGCCAGAACCCGCCGGTAAAACCTAGATGAACTAGGGTGGTGATGCGTCAAATTTATATATGATCGAGAGATATCTTACATATTTCTAGGGGGTCTATATTTATACTCTGGATTTACAGACAGAGTCCGACGCGTCTATGATCATCGGACATTATTTTCTAGTAAGAACAAAGGAAAATATCCCTAATTGAGTGAGGTTATAATTTACAAAAATAAGCACCCTGCCATGGAGTCCACGGCTCCTCCGCAAACCCGGTTTCATCTGAATAATCTTTCAATTTGTAACCGAGTCTTCCTTTGCTGTAACCTGATCGGTTTCTCCACTGTAGCTATTGGACCTTTTTTAGTCAAGCCGATCCTTCTCCTTCCTTTCCTCGGGCTTCTCGGACCTGATCCCAATTGGACAATTTACTATCTTTAAGTCAATTCAATCTTCTACTAATCTGATCGGCTCTTTTACAGTTCTCCATCGGCTTTGTCTCAGTATCTCCATCGGCCAATGACTGTATTAAACTCTCTATCGGACCTCTCAGCTGATCGGTTTTAGTACCATCCGATCATCCAGATTTTAGCGTAAACAAATTCTAAACATTTTTTCTCGATTGACAGAAATTGGGGACGGGCAGGTGTCGGATGAAAGGCGAGACGACGCCGGTGAGGAAGGGAAGACCCGCAGCAACGGGAGTGCGGGGGCCAACACCGACCGGAGGGAGGGCCTCCCAGCCGCCTAATCCAGCGACCCTCCACCTGCTGGGCTCTGGATCTTTCTGTTGCAAGCCTGGCTACGCGTCCCCATCCTTCCCGCACGTGCTGATGACAGCAGCGATTGCGGAAGGTTCTTGCTACTATCTGATTTGATTTGATTTGTTTGTTTGTTTTTATAATTTGTGATGCTTGTTCGTCGCTGCGGAGGCAGCTAGAATTTTTTATCAGCATTTTTCCCATTTCTGGCGTTAAGGATGAGGTTGATATTTCCCTCAGTTTTCTAGTGCATGCTTAAACTTGAAGGAAAAAAAACACAGGTACATTACATGCAAAAGTATTTTCTTTTGCTGATTGCCTGGTTTATTTGTTTTGGCGTCAAGGCTCGGGATGTCTCTAGTTCAGACACACGCATTCTGGAATTTTCAGCAGCTCTGTAGTGATGTGATTATTTTTCTTGTTTATTTGTATAACCGGACTAGATTTTGCAGGTGCGGTTTTGACAATGGCAGCGATTGTGTGATGCTAGTTTGTTTTTGCTATCTGGTTTTGTTTGGTTGTTTAATTTTTTTAACATGTGATTCTTGTTCTTTGTTTATTGGGAGTGAGCTAGAATTTTTCTGCTAAAATTTTATTGTGTGGAGGGATAATAATGTCATTAAGCAGATATTCTGAGAGATAAACAGTAAACGTTGTTGCGTATTTTCTTAGCTTCTACCTATTAAAAAATTAAATAAACCAAGTGGCTCGATATTGAGTATTATAATGTACTTAATTTTTCTAAATAACTGACGTAAGTAACAAAATGTCATTTTTAGATATAATGTTATTTTTTAATGTATCTATATTTATTTTGCAAATGTTATTTTGAGAAAATATTATTTATAAGTTTTTTTCTAAATATATACTGTATGTTTATATCCTTTAGGACTTAGGCTGAAGGCAGGAATGAAGATATGTCATATATAAAAGCAAGATGCACCGTTCACGTGCACCTAGAATCTTCACTATATGCGTGTCCTAAGATTCGTTCTACTAAATGTCTTTTCGATTCACCAAAACTTTAGGTTACTACAGAAGAGCAGATGGGGATGGTACACAATGCAACTGTACCATTTTTTCATTGTTCCTGAATTGCCCTTTTGCCGTAGAGGCCTCCTAATTTTGTAGCATCCAACATTCACCGATTCAAATCCAAGAAAATGACCATACATACACAATAATGTTCACTGTTTCTCTCAGAACGTGTGCTTAATAACATCATTATGTTTCTCTGCATATGTTCATATATCACTCAGTTTTACAAATATATGACATATCTTCATTTCTGCCTAGTAATGCCCTAAAGGATATGGACATATGAAATATATTTAGAAGAAAATTGTAAATAATTTTTTCCCAAATGGCATTTGCAAAATAAATATAGGTACATTATAAAAAATGGCATTCAATCTAAAAAAATGACATTTTTGCTACTGATATGTCAGTTATTTAGCAAAATCAAGTACATTATTATACTCCTGCACAGCCAGTTGATTTATTTAGATTTTTTAATGGGTAGAAGCTGAGAAAATACACAATAACGTTCACTGCTCCTCTCAGAATATATGCTTAATGACATTATTATCTCTCTCCACACAATAAAAATTGAGCTCACTCCCAATAAACAAAAAACAAGAATCACATATTAAAAAATTTGAACCAAACAAAACCAGGTAGAAAAAA
Organism: Oryza coarctata; assembly: GCA_030770085.1. NCBI lineage: Eukaryota > Viridiplantae > Streptophyta > Magnoliopsida > Poales > Poaceae > Oryza > Oryza coarctata. The sequence goes on along the minus strand of CM061476.1, from coordinate 7,271,479 downwards.
AAACTAGCATCACATAATTGCTTTCATCGTCAAAACCGCACCTACAAAATCAGATAGGAAATTAGCCCGGTTATGCAAACAAACAAGGGAAAGAACAGAATAAAATGAAACCAGAGTAGCAAGACCTCCGCAATCGCTGCCGTCATGAGAACATCACACCGTCAATCCAATCAGTGAAGCAGTCACCCAACCTGTTTGCTGCCATCTGCGTCGTCGCGTCCTCGCATCAACGGAACGAGGTCGTGGCCGTGGTGTCGTGGCGTCGTTGCGTGAGGCAGTCGGGGCGTGCGCATGGCGGTCCATCAGCTCGACGAAAAGTCCATGCGCGGCAGCACCGCCGCAACTCTATCTCCCGAAGTCGCCAACCAGGGGGGCGTCAACACGTGCGGGGGAGGATGGGGACGCGCAGTCAGGCTTCTAGCAGTCAGATCCCGAGCCGGGGAGGTGGAAGCAAAAAAAATGTTTAGGAGTTTAGACGACAGGAAGAAAAATTGGGATTTTTACCTCCCCTGCATCTGCTTCTCGACCTCTACAGATGAGCTCTTCACTCTTTTCACCATGGAGAGAGAAAGGGATAGAGATGGAGAGAGAGAGAGAGAGAGAGAGAGAAAAGGCGAGACCTGGACCATCCGAGCGCGACGCACGCTGCACGCCGCCACCCGGACCCCCCCGCCAGCCACCACTCGCTGCACTACTTCGCGTACTACTCAACGCCGACCACCTCGTCGCCGCCGCTTGATTTCACCGCCTCGCCGACCCTAGAATACATCGCCGGCAACCCCGTCGCCCATCATCAACGAGCAAACGAGTTCATACTTAGTAGTTAGTTTGTGTTTGAAAGTCCTCGGAGATTATCTGATTTTTTATAGATAATTGTTATAACTATTTAATTATATAAATAATAAAATTAATTATTATAAAGTTGAAAATTAAATTTAGAAATATAAGATGTAAAATTTCTATATATAAATTTAAAAAATATACTATTTAACTATATAAAAACGTACGTACGAAAACCGAACAAGAATTTTCCATGCTCGTTCACTTAAAAACGTAACGTAGTAGGACTACTTGAGAAGCATTTTGGATCATGGAAATCAGAAAGTGTACCACCCCGGCTGCTACTATAATAGAACTACACCGGGTAGGTACTTTTTTCGTACATAAAGCCTCGTTTCCTAGTTAAGCCAAACACACACGTGTCAACCATAGGTACAGGGTGCACATGCACCTCGGTACATATTATCCAGACCATATATATATATATATATCAGAATTTTGTTTTTTTAATCTCTAGCTATACAAATTTGAAGATGAGACTCCGTCCCCATCTCTCCCCCGATCTTGACTTTCGCCGGGCCCTCGACTGCCACCATGACCACATCCGATGCATCATCCTCCGCACATCGGATGCGCATCGGATGATGGTTGGTATTTCATTGTATGAGACCACGTCATGGACAAACAGCATCGCCTGCCGAAGACGGGTATTCCGTGTCCGTTCTATGTGTGAGTGTTTAAAAGATTGAGCTATTTAATAATATAAGCGATGAAATTACTACTAATAAAGTTAAAAATATATAGAATTTTTTTAACAAATAGATCGTAGTTAAAAAAAGTGCATATAAAAGCTAAAGAAAAAATTCTTCATCTATAAACAGAATCCAACGTAGCCGTAGGCTCAGTTGGCAACCACTTTTTCACCCAGTTTTTTTCTCGACTCGCGTACACAATTTTCGAGCTATTACATTTTTTTAAAAAAAATTCTTCATCTCATATAGATTTTTAATTTTATCAGCCATACAATTAAATAACTATCATTAAAAATTAGATAATACTGTTTCAACATTTTCAAATACAACATTATCATGCACCATGAGTGGCTTGTGACCACCTACACTACCATGGTGCTCAGAGTGGCTTGGCGAGCGTGTACTCATCGGAGACGAGTGCGTGGAGCACGTTAGTAATTCTTGACGATGATTTTTATGTCCAGCCTAAGCGTTGTGCCCTTGTGGGAGAAGAAATCTACTTCACACTTCTTTATGGAAATGCAATCAGAATTTTTTTATTTTTTAAACCTTTTTAAAATTTATTTTTAAAAATAAATCTTCTCAAACCTTATTTTCAAAACTATAATTATTATGTCATATATGTCCAACTGATGTGATAAACTAACGTGACCAAAATATAACCATACCAATAGCTGATAGTGTTATTTTATCATGTTAGGTAAGACGATGTAATAAAATTGTATAGATTTTAAAATAAAATTTATGAGGATTTATTGTTAAAATTAAGTTTAGAAAGGCTCAAAAAAATAAAAAAAAATCTGCAATCATGTACAACTTAGGTATGAACTGCTTATTTAAGATTGACCAGCTGTCACCAGATGTCGTAGATGCGTGCGACACTGCCCTTACGGTGTTGGACAACGGTTCACTCGGGTTTGCCTACACTCAGGGTTCCAGCAGCCTTATATGGTTGATGAAGGTGAATTCATAAGAGGCTGTAGAATGGGTACAATGCTGGATCATCGAGCTGGAGAAAATGATACCTGTTGCCAATCGGGTTGATGAAGCATTTGTGGTTGGCTCTGCAGAGGGTGTGGGTGTCATCTTCGTGAGCACATGTGTTGGTTTATTCACAATATTGTTAGAATGTGTAAATGCGTCAACCCTAGGTCATGGTCTGCCTGTAAATCTAGTCTGTCTATGGTGCCTTTATATACTTACTGATGGTTATAGAATTATGTATAAGAGAGTATTCTCTCAAAACCCTAATACACTCACATGGTATTAGAGCGCTCCTACGATTTCTCCTCGCTTTCGCAAATTTTGCTATAGCCACCGCTCCCATCCTCGACGTAGTGCAGGACGACCGACTTGTCGTTGTCGCCACCACTTCGCTCAATGTCATCGTCCACGCATTGACGTCGCCACCAGGTGTCGCACTCAACTGTCGTCTGCTACATCCGACTGTCATCAGCACCGTGGATCCATTTGGCCGTCATCATCGCCGCTACTTTGCTCAACGTAGTTGTCCGCGCATCGATGCTGCCGTCGCTGAGTTTCATGTATCGACGTCACCACCACTTGATCTCATGGCCTGTCGCCGCTAAGTTCGACTCGCTAGCTCGACGATCGCGCCACCCCTGCCTACTATTGTTGGATCTCGATACCCACGCACGGCTTTCTTCCCATGCCACCGTTGTCGCTGAGATCTCACACAGGCCCCATGGTGCTCGATACAATTGTCGAGCAGCTTCGCCTCTAGCGTGAGGCCGCTGAACGCAAGGCTACAGCCGCCTACCAGAAAGTGATCGAGGATCACATTGCTGCCCTCGACGCGTACAAGGCCAAACACACTGTCGTGCACACACAAGCCCTCGTCGTCCTCAACATCAAGGTCATTGTCCCTGTGACATTGGATCGCGCTGCCAACAACTACAGTCATGGCACACTCTCTTCCTCGTTGTCCTAGACAAGTCTGCCCTAACTGTCCGATGTGGCCAACCCCAACCGCTCGACGTGGATGCAGATGGACTGCACAGTCCTCACCTAGATCTACGATACCATCACCGATGACCTTCAACAGACGGCGATGCTTTGCAACCTAAGCGCCCACATCGCCTGGTCGGTTCTCGAATCGGAGTTCCTTGGCCAATGCAAATCGTGCGCTCTCCTCCTCTCTGCCGAGTTCCGCATAGTCAAACAAAAGGGGCCAATGCCTTCCCTGAGTTTGGGGATCCTGTTAGTGATCGCACCCCTGTGCTGACGCTCCTTCATGGGCTCAACGGCAAGTTCCGCCATATTTTCTCCAACTTGAAGATGCAGCTTCCATTCCCCACCTTCAAGGAAGCACACACTCTGCTCCTTCACGAGGAAATTGGCATCGACGATACCGTTGAGGATGCTCCACTGCCCGTCTTCATCTCCGTGGCTCCCGCTCCTCAGCATCCTTCAATCAGTTCTACTGGTGGTGGCACTGGCGGTCGTCCTATGCATAGCGGCCCCAGCGCCACCTCCAGTAGCTCCTCCACCAACTAATCATATCTATCATGCCTATTAGTTAGGTCACCATGTGCGTATTCCTTTTAGCATATCAAAAACTCGCGAACTTCATCCTTTTGATTTAATACATTATGATATTTGGACATCTCCAGTTGTCAGTCTGTTAGGTTACAAGTACTACCCTATCATCCTTAATGATTGTACTCACTATACTTGGACTTTCCCCTTTTGCCTCAAGTCTGAGACCTTCAGTGTCCTATCTAACTTTTTATCATATATGCACACATAGTTCGGCTCCCATCTCAAGTCAATCCAGTGTGATAACAGTCGTGAATTCGATCACTCCTTGGCACACACGTTCTTCCTCACCAACAGTGTCATCCTTCGCATGCTGTGCCCATACATCTCCTAGTAGAATAGTCGAGCTAAGCGTACTCTTCGCACCATTAGAAATATTGTGCGCTCTCTTCTCTTTTAAGCTAGTCTTCCTCTAGTCTATTGGGCTAATTCCCTTCACATTGCCACATATCTTTTTAATCGTCACCCCACTAAGACTCTAGGCAGCCTCACTTTGTTCTATATTCTTTAGGGTACACACCCTTCCTACGCTCACCTCCATGTTTTTGAATGTGCTTGTTTCCCAAACTTGTCCTCCATAGCCCCACATAAACTATCCCCTCACTCCTTGTGTATCTTTCTTGGCTACTCTACTGATCATAAAGGGTATAGCTGTCTTGACCTTCATTCCAATCAAATTATTGTCTCTCGATACGTTGTGTTTGATGAGTCGCTTTTCTCTTTCTCTGAGATGTCTACCTCTCCCTTGGATCCTACAATCTTAGATTGTTTGAGCGATGATGACTCTACCACTTTGCCCATCGGGCCTAGTGCTATGCATACAGGTACACCTCCTCCTAGCACTATCGTTGGGCCCTCCGCGAACTACCCCGTGTCGTTGCCCTTGTGGACACCACATCCCAGGTTGTTGCCAGTGGCGCCAGGTGTGCCACTGGGTGCCTTGCAACCACGGTCCTGCAAGCCATTGTGCCTATCTCCAATGCGCACAGCATGCAAACTTAAGCGAAATCCGGTTTTATTCAGCTGGTAGATCGGCTCAACCTTAACATGGCGGTCCTCTCCCCGGTTCTAACATACTTTCGATCGGCTCTGTCTGATCTGCATTGGTATGCTGATATGTAGGCCGAGTTTGATGCACTCTAGGCAAATAACACTTGGACCTTGGTACCTTGTCCACCTGGATTCAATGTTGTCACTGGCAAATGGGTCTATCGTCACAAGTTTCTGTCAGATGGTTCTCTTGACCGCTGCAAAGCTTGATGGGTCTTACGCGGTTTCACTCAACAGTCCAGGATTGACTATGATAAGACTTTTAGTCTAGTTGTGAAGTTTGCCACCATTTGTGTGATACTCAGTTTGGCTCTCTCCCACTCCTGACCTATTCATTAGCCTGATGTCAAGAATGCATCCCTGTAGGTACTTTGACTGAGACAGTGTAGTACATCTAGCCATCTGGTTTTGTTGACTCTTCGAGACCAGATAATGTTTGCCGATTGAACCATGCTCTCTATGGATTTAAGCATGCCCCTCGCACTTGGCACAGTAGCTTCGCTTCTCACATCACATTTTATGGTTTTGTTGAAGCTCAGTCTGACACTTCACTGTTTATTTACTACCGTGGCACTGATATGGCTTTCATGCTTCTTTATATCGATGACATTGTTCTCATGACTTCATCAGAAATTTCCTCTAGCAGATCATTTTGGCTCTTCGATAGGAATTCTCCATAATAGATATGGGTCCTCTTCATTACTTCCTGGGTATTATTGTTGAGCATCAAGATGATGGTCTATTTCTCTCATAACGATAGTATTTGCTGGACATTCTAGACCGTGCTGGCATGCGAGAATGCTAAGCCTTGTAGTACTCCTGTGGAAAGTCACTCCAAATTATCTGCTGCTGGTATTTTGGTGTCTGATCCTACTCACTATCATGGCATTGCAGGGGCCTTGCAGTATCTCACATTTACTCTCCTGGATATCACGTATGCTGTCCAACAAGTTTGCTTGCATATGCATGACTTGAAAGATTCTCATCTAGTTGCTATGAAGCGGATTTTGTGGTATTTACAAGACACTCTGGATCATGGTCTCTACCTTTACTAGACTTTGCCGATCGATCTTACAATTTACTCTGATGCTGATTAGGCTAGATGCCTTGACACTTGTTGATCCACATTAGGTTATGTTGTTTTCCTTGAGGATAATCTCATTTCCTAGTCTTTCAAGCATTAGCCGATAGTGTCCTGGTCTAGTGCTGAAGTCGAGTATCACACCATGGCCAATAGCGTCGCTAAGGCCTGCTAGTTGCACCAGCTTCTCATGAAACTTCACTGCCCTATTCGCCGCACCATCATAGTTTATTGTGACAACACCAGTTTATCTCTTCACCAGCCCAGTTTAGCACCAGCGAATTAAGCATGTGGAGATTGACCTATACTTCATCTGTGACCGCATCACTTTTGGTGAAGTTTACGTCCTGCATGTTCCTACATCATCCTAGCACGCTGATATCTTTATCAAAGAATTGTCGATGTCCGTCTTTATGGAATTTTGATCCTAATTCCGACTGCGAGGGTATCTTAGAATGTGTAAATGTGTAAACCCTAGACTCATAGACTCTACAATCTAGACTCCCCATGGTGCCTTTATATACTCACCGATGGTTATAGAATTACATATATTCTTTCAAAACCCTAATACTCTCACACAATCGAGCAAAGTCAAGGCGGGTGAAGAAGGTTGAAGAGCCTGAGGTCTACCAGCGTCTTACCCTACATTACTCTACGTGAGCTTCTACACTCCTGGTATTGTACTATACCTTGCTTACCTATTGTCCTGCATTTTCTTTACAGCTTCTATATATTTGCTTAGTCATAATGCGACTGCAATATTTGTTGTATTGATTGACAAAGACAGTTTTGTTTATGCCCGAGAATACTGAATATACAGTATTGGAAACCAGAACCTGAATTTTTTAATGTGATTTGACTTGTTCAAAACCATGACCATGCATTGGTTTAATTGCTAATATGTATACAAACTTGTTGATCTGACTGTTACCTGCTACAAAAATTACTGTTATTTTCTAGCATAGCTGAAGCTAGCTTCTCAGGCTCAGTTGATTCATGGAATAGTTGATGTAGTTGATGAAGCATGAAGTGGCTACCAGGCTAAAATGGATTTTGCTAAATATTTAAGCAATCTTTTTGGTATAGTATTATCCTTTTGCCTCGCTTCATCTTTTCTTTAAGAAGTATAGTGTTACTCTCTGGCATAGCTTAAGCTCAGATCTCAGACCCAATCTTGTAACCTGCGCAACTAATGCTAAGTGCATAGCTCGTCAAATTGTAATTTTTGAGCTGGACAGTTAGTTATGAGTTGTATGCTTGCCTACTTGATGTCTTTTCAGATCGTGGCATATTGTTATCGCTAGCGAGAACTCACTGATCTTTGATGCCACGCTCAAGAGTAACATTTTGCAAAAGGGACAAATCCGTCGTCTTGGATCTGCTGCCGTTGACTTCTTCCAGAGCTACTACGGAGTCATTTATTTTTTGTTTGGGAGTATAAGTATGAACAATGCAAGTAATCATGTTTGAATGTGGTTGTCGTGTCGAATTCATCCTACCGACTATGAACTTTATTCAGTTTAACATGTCTGGCATTCTTCAGTTACTGTTTAGTTTATGTTGGGCTCAGGTACATGTAGGTACATGAAACTAAAATTATGTTGACTTATGTTGCTTCCAGTCAGAGATCTGCAAGTCATGCTAAGCTGAATAGCTGGCTCCCTATTATATATTTTTCGTCATGAGAACATGGTGTGCACTTTCAGTAATGTGGTTTCTGTGATTATATTGAGCATCAACACGCCCATGATGGCTCTGATCATGTTTGCTTTGATTCCAGCTTTACAGGAAGGGACCAACTTCGGGTCCCATGCCATAATATTTGCTAATGATCGTCATCTATCAGAATTTCTTGCTATGGATTTTATTTTATCAATGTTTCCAAACATTAACAGTGTTCTCTGAACATTATTAGTGATCCGTCCTTGAATGCTATTTACCTCTGACGTGGTTTTTTCGTTTTGGCTGGCTGGGTGATTCGTGCGGCCCGTTCTGCGACTGGTTTGATACTACTTGCTAAACCAGATCAGCTGTGTTTTCTTTTGGCTAAGTCGGCTAATTTGTTTGGATTAGTATGTAGTAAAATTTTTAACCACTCTTGTATTTCACTGTTACACTTCGAAGAAATATACTCGTAACTAGCAGTCTCATCGTTACATAACAGTACATAAATTCAAAATTAGCAGCTACAGCAATCTTCACCTATTGAGGTGATCCTTACGAGGAGTGTGGAATTAATCCTCCAATCCCCTTGAATTCTCATGAGAAAGAGATTAATCGAACAAGCCCTCTGAAACGTTACATTGAACTTTAACTTCTTGAATTACATGGGATATTTTTTTCTCCTGTTGCCGTGGCAATTTTTAAAAATTGTGTTACATCTGAATGCAGTCATAGAATTTTGTAGTATGGGTTTTTGTAGAAATCTGGCATCTACTCCGTTAAACCTGCATATTGTGCCTGGTGAATAAGAAAATTTTACATGACTACATAAACAATGTAGAGCACAGAACTCTCATATGTTAACCAGAGGCCTTCCATGCAAAACAATGCCTCCAGTTTGTACGGCGCTTCAAATGGTCGTATGTCACAAATAGCTTAGCAGCAATAGTAGAACATGTCAAATATTTCCATCTCACTTAAAAAACATCAAAATAAGTGAGAGGACATCTTTTCCTTATCTACAAACATGCGACAAACTAAACAACATAAACCAATAATTGATAACTTGCTCGTGTCGTTGAATACATTCATGAATTTATATTCAAATATATCTAATAATGACATATTATTTAAATGATTTGATTATTATTAACAACCTAGAAGAGAAAAGTATACGAACATAAAGGTAGAAAATGAGCCGCTAATTACAAACCAATTTCATATGGTGGTTTCAGCTTTCATAACAGCATCAACTTCAAACATACCTAACTTTTGATTTAGAAGGTTTCTTATAGCCCATAAATATTTATTAAAAAGCTTATGAAGTCTACTATTCTAAGTTTCTCGGAATCGATAAAATAAGCCACTTACAGTCTATTTAGGCCTTGGCTATATTATTGTTCGGTTGGCCTTGTTATAGCTAACTTTTTTTAAGTCTTATAACTTATAAATAACTAGCATTCGTCATAATTAGGATTTAAGTTTTACTTATATTATCCCGTAGTTTCACTGCATAACTGATTTGTGAAAGTTCAACTTTGAGTGTTTATTCATCTGTAATTTATATTGCGTTTTCCTTGTTCCTATAAATTCATTGGATTATTTGTAAAAGCAAAACCTTATTGGTGAGGTTAATTGTGTGAGAGCGTGGTTGATAATAACTAGACGTGTGGTATAACAGTTATGTGAAGAGCCTCAAAACGTAAAAATCTTCACACCACCAAATCAAACCTATCGAAAGATCAAACACCTAATATCACACTAATAAGAATCATCCTTTTCATACCTGTCCACCAACTCCTCTCCTTTGTCCAGCGCAAACACTTGAGTATCATCGGCTCACTGTTCCTAGTGCATTAGTAAGATATATCCAAGTTTCTTATCAAGTAGAATGGCAAAATATTTTTTAATATAACAAAAGTTTTATAGTACTCGGTCAAAAATACATCAAGTGATACAATTGCACTAAAAACACTCTTGACATTTATATAACTAAGTTCAATCAAATACATGCACCCATACTAAAGATAAGTAGCTATCATTGGAAAAATTATGGCAAATCAATCATCGGACTAGATTGGCACCCATATTTCTAGATAAAAAATTCCCTAGCCACCTGCTCCAAATGTAAACACACTGCAGCCAATAATAAAGAAATTAACTTGCATTGAAGAAGATACAATTTTCCTATAAAAACCATATTACTCGTGTATAACCAAAATGACCAGCTAGTAGTGGCCACTTAATAGGACGTGTGGCTTTAAATCTTTCTGAATTTCCAATAGCTTGTCACCATACATATGCCCACACACTAGAATGGCAAAATATGTGTCGTAAATTCTAAGATATTTAAGGGTAGATTATCTGTCAGCAATTATAACACTACTAACAAAACTATGTATCAGCAAAACTAACCGACTAGCTATCTGTTGGCAAAACTAGCTGAGCACCTCCTCCTCCCACAACCTCCCAGCGCCTTCTCCCTTCCCCTCTCCCTATCTTATTTCCCGAACCCTAACTCCTCGACCTGTGTTGTGATGGCCAGGCGCAGGCTGCAATGTCACTGGATTTAAGGAACGAACAGTTAATTAGAAAATGGCCTATGAGATTTCAAAAGGGGTGTTAGATTTTTGGCATTGGCTGATCCCAACACTGAGAAAATGGATGAGGGGGTGGAGTGCAAATCTAAGATCACAGCAGAGGAAGTTAAAGAAGGAGATTGAACATATATTGTCAAAACTAGATGGGAGAGCTGAAGAAAGGGAACCTTTTGAGCATGATTGGAAGGAAAGGTACGAACTAGAAAAGAGAGTCGATATATATATAAACCTTCTCTCTTTCTCTCTTTATATATCTCTATATATATAGGAGATTTTCTGGCAGAGGAAATGTGGAAAACAATGGTTACTAGAGGCGGATTCAAACACTAGTTTTTTTTCTATGGTTTAGCTAATGGCAGGAAAAGAAAGAGTTGTATTTTCTCGTTACAACAAGGTGAAGAGATGATTTGAGATCCACAAGCAATCCAGGATCATATCTACAGACATTTTGGCAGAGAAAATAAAGGCTACCATAAGACTACATGTGGATGTCTGGAAAGATAGTTTACAGACAGATCTATGCCTGAAAGAATTCCAATAGATTTTTATGAAAGGATGTGGCCATGGCTAAAAGGGTGATTAAAGATATGTTAGATGATTTACATAAAGGGATACAAGATGTTGACAGGTTGAATTATGGAGTTATCTCTTTGATTCCTAAAATAAAGGAGGCTAATGGCATCAAACATTATAGGCCTATATGTTGGCTGAATGTGATTTAAAAAATTTATCCAAATTTATAACTATGGGGTTAACATAAGTGGCTTACAAAGTCATTAGTTGGTCTCAAATGACATCCATTCCTGCTAGAAGTATCCTAGAGGGGCGTGTGATTCATCATGAGGTGCTACGTGAGTTATATCGTAAGAATAAACAAGGGATTATTTTTAAAATTGATTTTAAAAAGGTATATGATAGAGTGCAACGAGGGGGAGCTCTTGTATGAAGTGTTGGAAATGAAAGGCTTTAGTGGGATGTTTGTTAACTGGTTTCTCTCGTTTTTCGGATCTGTCCCACTCAGTTATGTCCACGTATTTATGTATCCACGGATGCGAAACCCTACTTCACGAACGCAAATTCCCTTGCGTCCGTGACCTACCTACTCTCTCGCGCCCGTAACCTATCTACTCTACCTACTCCATCTACTCTGCCACCTACTGTCATCGACTATGCATCGGCACACATTGGACACCCGCCTCTTCCCATCGGCTCAACACTCTCATTGGCTTATCACGCCCTGCTACTCTCTCGTTATGACCATCAAATCGGCTCTTGGTTTAGGCACTCTTCTAGTTGCCGGATCTCTTCCGGCTATCGGCGCTCTTGACAATAACTTGGGCACCCCTCCACCAATGTTCTCACCACCCTACGCTGTCGTCAAAATGAAATCTCACGTTTCCATTTCCCTCGACATCAACGCTAACTATTTCAAGTGGGTTTTCTTCTTCAAATCCTTATGTGAAAAGTTTGGCCTTCGCTCCCACATCGATGGCTCTGCTCCACCTCAACCCGATGACCCTCAGTGGGATATCGTCGAGTGCTACGTGCGCAGCTGGCTGCTAGGCTCGGTCGATGGCTCTGTTCTCGACCTTGCAATGGACGACACCGATCCCACCGCCTGTGATCTCTGAGTGGCCATCGAGCGGCTTTTCTAAGCAAACAAGCAGCCGCGCGCTATCTTTCTTCTCAGTGAGTTTCACTCCATGGTATAAGGGGACTCCTCTGTCTCCTCGTACTGCCAACGCCTTAAAGTCAAGGTGGCATTCATGATGTTGGCCACCCTATGGCCGACTCATAACTCATCCTTGCCCTCTTGCAAGGACTCAATCCTCACTTCTCTAATACTGCCGATGATAATGCCAACTCTACACCTCTTTCCACGTTCGCCCAGGCCCACAATATGTTAGTTCTCTAGGAAGTTCACCTGGCCAACGATGAGAAGACTATAGCCCACACTGCTCTCCTCGTAGCAGTCGATCATGGCTGCCACAAACCCATCGGCTGCCGCCCATCGTGCGTTGCTACCACCTCTCGCGGCTCTGGTAGTCATGGCTTCGGCCATAGCAACAAAGCCCATGTTGGTGGCAACGGCAAAGGCAAAGGAAAGGGCAAGGGCAAAAGCTAGAGCGGTACGATGCAACCGCGTCCTGCTCTTGTCCCTACCCCGTCCGCTAGTTTCATGGGTCCATGGCTTTGCTACAACCCCTAGGCACCCCAACCCCAGCTACGCAGCCCCATCGGCTGACAGCCCGGGGTTCTCGGCGCACACCCCTAGGCCCACCTGGTATCGATTCTTGTCCAATCACTCAGCCGATCACACCCTCGCCAACCACCCAGTCGGCTTCCTTATGGAACCAGGCTGGCCTCATCGCCACCCTCAACTAGATGACGCTCTAAACCTAGCACCCCCTAGGTGCTGGACTCTGGTGCGTCATCCCACATGGCTTCATCGGACGGTATACTATTCTCTTGCCATCCTTCCTCCTCCCCTTTCATCACTGTTGGCAATGGGCAATCTCTCCCTATCACATGTCGCGGTGACTCCATCCTGTCTTCACCCACATCGAATTTTTCACTCCATAATGTCCTCATAGTTCCTTCCCTCATCCATAATCTACTTTCTATCAGCCAATTCACCAGAGATAACAATTGCTCAATTGAATTTGACGCTTCTGGTTTCTCTGTGAAGGATATCCCGACCCGGTGTGAGATGTTTCGATGCAATAGTGGCGGTGACCTCTACACCATCCTCGCTGTGCCGTCCACTCCCCACACTAGCCTAGCCATCTCCACCAACTTGTGGCATCTTCGCCTTGGTCACCTCATCACCGACGCTGTCGCCACTCTCCGTCGCAGCGCCTCTATACAGTGCAACCATAATAGTTCCACTGTTTACCACTTTTGTCAACTTGGCAAACATGTACGACTGCCTTTCTTCCCCTCTATGTCTTGTACCACTAGACCTTTTTAAATGATTCACTGTGATGTGTGGACTTCTCCAGTTAAAAGTATTTTGGGTTATTAGTACTATCTTACAATACTTGATGATTATACACACTATTGCTAGACTTTTTCCCTCACAAGCAGGTTCGAGGTTACCTCTCACCTCATCAATTTTACCAATTATGTTTCCGCCCAATTCAACCTCTCCATCTAAGCCATATAGGCCAATAATGGCACGGAGTTTGTAAACCGTACCATCCAAGCTTTTCTCACCCCCCGTAGCACCCATCTTCTCCTCTCCTACCCCTACACCTTTCCCCAAAACGGCAAGGCCGAATGCCTTCTTCGAACCTTAAACAACATTAGTTGCACTATGCTTCTTCACGCCCATCTAATTGCACCCTACTTAGCTGAAGCACTGACCACTGCGACCTACCTACTAAATCGGCGCCCATGCTCTTCCATTCGTCATAATGTTCCCTACACCCTTCTGTACCATAAGATGCCTGACTATTCTCACTTACGCTTTTTGGGTGTCTCTGCTACCCTAACCTAACAGCCACCGCCCCTCATAAACTCACACCACGCTCTAACGCCTGCATCTTCCTTGGCTATCCCTCTTTCCACAAGGGATACCGCTGTCTTGATCTCTCCACCCGACGGATCATTATCTCCCGCCATGTCGTCTTTGACAAGTCCTGCTTCCCCTTAGGTTTACTTCACTGTAGACCTTCGTCTGGCGACCTCGACTTCCTTCTAACCAATACTGTACCATCCCGACATTATCTACCAACCACACCTCCGCACTCCACATTGGTCGTTCCTAAGGACCCCTGAACGACTATCCCACTCTTCTCCGCTCCGTTGTCACACAAATCGGACCTCCATTAGCTCCATAATCCTCATCGGCCCCCCACCCTCCATCGGCTCAAGCTGATCTCGTCTAGCCCCCATTGACCCCACCAACTCTATCGGCTCATCAACCTCTATCGGCTCACCAACCCCCATCGGCCCCCCACCCTCCATCGGCTTAGGCTGATCTCGTCCAGCCCTTTCTCTGAACCTACAGTCGTTGATCCCGAGCCGATGCCACCCCCTTCTGACCCTGCCCCACCACTGACGTTACCATCGGACCGTGCGGCCTCTGCTGTCTCCACCTCCTCTCATATGATTACCAGATCCCAAACTGGGTCCCTCCGCCCTATCCAGTGCTAGGGGTTCTCCGCAGTCTATTGTGCCGTCTTGCCCATCTCGGCGACTCATCGTTCTGCCTTGGCCGATCCTCAGTGGCGCGCGGCTATGGCCGATGAGTATAAGACCCTCATAGACAACGAGACCTGTCGCCTCATTCCTCATCCTTCCGGTGCCAACGTTGTGACCGACAAGTGGATCTTTAAACACAAATTTCACTCCGATGGCTTGCTTGCTCGTCATAAGGCGCGCTAGGTAGTCCGCGGTTTCTCTGAACGTCCCAGTGTTGACTACGATGAGACCTTTAGTCCCATCGTCAAGCCCGCTACCATTCGGGTTGTGCTTACTCTCGCTGCCTCGCGTTCTTGACCGATCCATCAGCTCAACGTAAAGAATGCCTTCCTTCACGGCTATCTGATGGAGACGGTCTACTGCCAGCAGCCTCTAGGCTTCGTTGACCCATCTCGCGCTGCTCAAGCGTATCCTTCGTTATGTGAAGGGCACACTATTCACCGGCCTACATCTCAGCTCTAGCCCCATTGACTCTCTTACCGCGTATTCTAACGCGGACTAGGCGGGTTGTCCCGACTCCTGATGCTCCACTTTTGGCTACTGCGTCTTCCTCGGCGACACTCTAGTCTCTTGGTCCTCCAAGCGCCATACTACAGTGTCTCGGTCCAGTGCCGAAGCCAAGTATCGCGCCGTTGCTTATACCGTTGCCGAGTGCTGCCTGATTTGCTAGTTTCTCCAGGAGCTCTGTACACCCATCACTTCCACGACCGTTGTCTACTGCGACAACGTTAGTGCTGTCTACATGATTGCCAACCTAGTTCATCATCGACGCATGAAGTACATTGAGATTGACATTCACTTCGTATGTGACAAGGTCGCTCTAGGACACGTTCGGGTGCTCCATGTACCGTCAACAGACCAGTTCGCTAACATCATGACCAAAGGTCTACCTGCACCTTTGTTCACTAGTTTTCGCTCCAGTCGGTATATTCGTTTTCCTCCCGCTATGACTGCGGGGGGTGTTAGATCACTAGACTTATATATATATATAGACCCGACCCCCTGTATAGAGAGCGGGGTCTTAGTTTCACTGTATACTACACTTCTGCATTTAACACATCTACAATATGCAGATGATATCATTTTGATTGTCAGAGCCACTTAGTAGAATGTGATAGCCCCAAAATTCTTGCTTTTGTTATTTGAAGAAATGCCATGGATGAATATAAATTATGAAAAAAAAGTAAGGTGTTTGTATTAAGGGTGGATAAACAAGAGGGGGGGGGGGGGAGATGCATGTCTTTCTAGCGTACCAATGTATGCTATGGGGTTTTATATGCATCTTGAGAGTGTACATAAGAAGATGGATACTGTAAGAGGGGCTCCTATTGACTAACAAGAAATATCATATGGAGTGCTCTGAGTAGACCTAAGGATTTTGATGGCTTGGGTTTTCTAGATACTAGAGCTATGAATATTTGTTTACTCTGTAAATGGATTGTGAAAAATAGAAAATTCATCTGAAGAGGTGTGTATTGAGTTGTTACGAGGAAAATATACGGGTACTAGAAGCTTGAGACAAAATTGCTGATCCAAAAGGATCCTAGTTCTGTAATGGTTTACAGGAGTGTTAAAATGGCTTGAAAGAAATAATGAGAGAAGTTCATAAGGGAGACAGGGTTCTATTCTGCTCTGGTGTCTGGATTGATGAAGTTCCTTAGAGGACAAAATTCCCTTTTCTGCATAACATTAGTAAGAGAGGTTTATGATGAAGGGGCTTCGACCTTAAATTTCAAAAGAAACTTAGATGCGTCTGATGCAGTAGAGCTTGATAAGTTGTTAGAGATGATTTTGAGGTGAATTTGGAAGATCAAAATGATGTGGTGAGATTGCCTTTTGAGAAAGGAAAGAACTTTACTTTAAGGTTAATGTACAGAATTTTAACATTTTTTTGGGGTGGTTGGGGGGTGGGGTTATAGACTCTAAAATGCAAGTAATTTGGAAGAGTAAAATACATTTAAAAGTCAAGCATTTTATTTTTCTAGCTTTTTGAGGTAGAATCATGTGTGCTGTTTGTTGGAGTGTTACACCGATACATAAATTACTTTGCCTATCATGATCAACCTAATTGCAAAATTTCTTGATGACTGACCACCGTTCTGAGTTGCCATTAGTGCATTCTTCTTCTCTTCTGCTATTGGTTCTTGATCTACCGATGTGAAGGAAGCACGTGCTTTGAGATAGCCACCTTCGTTGAGGGAGACGATGAACTTTAGGTCTTAGGCGTCTCCTCCTCCTATCTTTTCTTCTCTTATGTAGGTGCTGGTGGAGCTCGAGGGCTAATTGAATTTATCTCTAGTTTATTGTTACCAATCACAACAGCATCTGATTTTATTTCTTATCACTAATTTTTTTCTTGTACTGGAGGGAAACCAGTGGATAGTTTTCTTCCTTAACTTGTATCAGCACCACACTGACATTATCAACCACAACTGTTCAGTTAAAAGAAACAAGCAAGGGGGCACTGAGGCGTGTAAGCTGTGTTCTAATCCTGAATCCCTAATCATATTTTATTTGAGTGTTCTTTAGCACTGATGGTATTGTGTGTTGTTAGAGATGCTTTTGATTTGGACAGGATTCCAAGTGACATAAGTGAGAGCTTAGATTTGGGGAGTAAGAAATGTAGGAAAAAGCTATGGCTGGTAATTCTGGCAGGGTCGGTGTGGGCTCTGTACGATTGGGCGTTTGAAAATAAGTTGGCCCACGGTTCTCTTCACGTTGTATATAAAATGGTTGCTTTTGTGTATAAATGGTTAGGGTTTATAAAAGAGGAGGATCAAAGATGCTTGGGAAAGCTGGATCGAGATGTTGTTAACAAGGGCGCAGGAGCTGAATTTGCTTCACTACTACCTGATGTGATCTGAATATCTGATTGTGTGATAGATGCTTGTGTAGCAACAAGTCTGGTGTGCTGGAAGTCCTCAATTATTTTGTCGTAGTCATACTGTTGGCCGTGTTGCTTGAACTGGAGTTGAGTTTTGGTTTTTAGTTTCTGGGCTTCATTGGTAGCTGGTAATCTCAGCAGAGTTATCTGTGTTCTGTTTTCTGTTTGTGTTTCGAACTCTGTATGGATGCTTGAGCTTTCTTTAGCCGGATCTATAAATCTCATTTCAGAAAACAAAAACTTGCTTTACATGACTGCATCTCACGAAATCTATATGTGTGGTTTGGAGTTTGTTTGATCTGATGTATACTTTAAATAATTGTAGCATCTGTAAATTAAAAACCATAATTACTACTGTTACTGTAGGTGCTAAGCAAATGATTCCTTGTGGGTTCTATATGCCATTCTCACACAAAATAGAAATTAGTTGACTCTATTGCAATATTTCTTATCAATAGTTTATTAATGCCTAGGTTATGCATTACCATTTACCAAAATTGTTTTTGGTACTGCTAACTATTTCGATTTGTTCTTTCCTACCAGAACCCAACAGGCCCCTTGATCCAATAATCAACAGTACCAGTTGCTAGCAGATAGTCAAGTTGCCTGCAAATAGTCAGTGCTATATTTTGTGCCTGTATAGTTGGCCCCCACTAAGTATTAAATGATATTTTTCTCTTCTGTAATGAAACAGTGTCACCTCAATTGTTATTTGGGTGACTCATAAATCTGCAACATCTCAATCTTTTATTGACTTTGGATGAGCAGTGGTAATTAACGTTGCCATATATTTTTGACTACGGTCGCTAACGTCTTGCCACACTTTTGTGGCAACAAAAATGACAAAGAAAGGTGAGGCAAAGTTAGACAACAAAATTAAGTCTATGCCATGTGGGCCAGAAGGCTAATAAGTTAGGCAAACTAGAGTTGTGGCACTAATCAAACACTGTCTAGAAAAATTGTGGCTGTAAGGTTAGGCATGGCAAATTTTGTTGCCAACCAAACAAACCTTAAATTATCTCGTTTCCTTGTAAAGTCACACCATCTTAATTGTTTATAACCCTTAACCATTAATCCAAAGAACAAATTATCTCATTTCTCTCATAAAGCTACACTACGATGTACAATTATTTCTAAGGCTATCGATGACATGCCAAAGATTATAATTGTACAAAACATAAAAAATCTACTTTTACCAATACAGATTTACAGCAACATTCCTGCTGCAACTTTTGGGGCCTTCATTACAACTGATTCCATGGTTTGAACAGAATGTACAACCATTAATCCCTTCAGATTAAACTATTAAGCTCAATTGATAATACTAAAGAAACAGAATAATATTATTGGAATAGTCTACACCTTTTGGTTACGACCAGCCCTATGTTTTATTTACTCGAATATATTTTATATTTTATGTAATTAAATTAGTGCTCCTAATGGAACATAAAATATAAACTTTATAAATTCATTCAAATCTGACATTTAAATGTTCTCGATATCATACTACATCAACTTGTGGCGTGTTGACTAGCGAAACTTATCTCTGGTTAACGCAAATGC
Source organism: Oryza coarctata (assembly GCA_030770085.1). Taxonomy (NCBI): domain Eukaryota; kingdom Viridiplantae; phylum Streptophyta; class Magnoliopsida; order Poales; family Poaceae; genus Oryza; species Oryza coarctata. The sequence continues at coordinate 7,252,342 of CM061476.1, read as the reverse complement.
ATGCCAATGCACAATGTTTCACATTTCATTTAGGTTCCACCTGAGCTGATATAGAATAACGGTAGCTATCTTAGCACCTTAGCAGATATCTCTACTTGGAAAATAGATTTTTTCTACTTGTTAAAAAAGATTAACTATGTCATGAGATTTTAAGAAACAAATATCTCTTTTAGAAGAGCTATCAGCCTAGATAAATTAGATGCTTGGAACAGACCGGTTCTGCATCTGTCGAACATCAATCTAAACAATGGTAGGGACATTTTCAAATTAATCTTCAGATATTTTAAAAAATATTGTTCATTCTATGTGCATGGCATTTTTGAATGACCACACGCAACGGCAATGGCAGAGCAGTGCTGAAAGTAAAATTTTTTACTTGGTACCATAGACAAGACGTGGCTCTTACTAAAGATGACCTAACTAAAAGAAAATTGAAAGGTACTAAGCAATGCATTTTTTCTGCATTATGGACAGCGGCAGAACTTGTTTGCGGGGTGGCCAACAAGAGATATAAGTTAGGAAGGGGAACCAAACGAGGAAAGGAGGAAGGGTTGAAGGTGGGGAATATTTTGATATGACCGGTAAATTTTTGACAAAAGAGAGGCAATCCACTTAACTACATGGCATTTTGTGAAGCCAACTAACTTCACAACATATATGCATATGTCAGATCAACTATGTGCCAAATGAGCAATTTCCCCTATATTTTCAGGGGAAGGAAGATGTGTTGAAAAGAGAAAAATGGGTGGCGCAAAAAAGGAAAGTCTAAAATTTTGGAAATGCAAACCAAGCCATCCTGGTTATCTACTGCCACACCAGTCAATCTCGTATGAAAGCTCTTCAAGTCTATTTTCAAATGAGTCTAGCCCCAACCAGTTCAGAGCTACCATTTGGGCACAAATCACCGTTCAGTGTATACTGCTTGGAAGGTCAACAGCCAACCTGATACTAAAGTTCATGTATTAAACTATACCATTCTATAATATTACATGGTGCATGGCATACATGGTTGGAAAGGGTGTCAAGTCAGGAATCCAATGCAATAAACCGTGCATCATTTGGACTTTTCTAGGTGGAGTTATTGCCAAAACAATGAAGATTGCGTAAAAGACTAATAGCCACGCGGAAACTCTGAAGAGGTCTTTTCACATAGTCAAACTAGTTATTTTATTTTTGAGTTTCCACCTACCTAGCAGGGCTGTTGCTAGTATAAATACCCCCTAGACTCATTGTAATCACAGATTATGATATTGAGAATATAGACCACTTTATTCAGCTGTGCGCTAGCAAACCCCTAAGAGTTGATCTCTACCCCTTTACTCTTGTGACTTCCTTCGTAGGAATTACAGAAGCGGCATCTTCATCTACCCCCAATTGGTGCTCCTACTCCCTTCGAGGTCTCCTCAATTGATTGTAGGCTGTGTTGGTTGGTTTCTTTGAGAGTGTGGTTGGCGAATCCTCGATTCAAGTTGCCGTATTGAGACGGTAGTTGGCTTCGAGTTTTATTCATCAGATTGCACTAGTTATCGCTGCTTGCAGCAAGTTATCTCGGCTTCTTTGAAGCTAGTTATTTGGTGATTGATCCTACGTCGTGAAGATCAGGACATCAAGGCGTATCATCTAGTATCAGAGCTTTCGTTACCACGGTAGGATTCTTTACTCTTAGCTACATATAATTTTGTTCATCCTATCCACTATAAGCCATAAAATTGTCATAGCCCTTTGTTTCAATCTGTTATTCGTGTGAGTTTTATTAAGTTTCTGTCCTTTAGAATCTTGTTTAGTTGCTGATTGTATTATCCTTCGTGTGTCCTTTGTGCCTCTTTCATATATCTGAAAATCCCCACATAAAAAAAATCTAAAACCTTTATCATCCTTTGTGTAAACTTTGATCCTATCAAGTTATAGCTTCTGGTTGTGTCTTGTTTCTTTTATAAAGTGTGCTTCTATTATTTTTAATCTTTGTTCTGAGTTCTATAAAGAAAAAAAATGTCTCAAAAAAAAAGAAGAAAAGTACAAAAAAGAGTTGAGAAAAGTTGAGAAAGAAAAATGAAGTTCAGTTTGTTGAAGTGCACAAGTACTGAAGTTTATCATATCAAGTTGTACAACCAGTTTGCTATTTGTGTTTGGTGCAAAATTTGGTTAGGTTTGATCGCAACACTTGCTTCCCAATCATACTCCTTTGTTTGCATCAACTTTGAAAATTCTTTGCGTGTGTGTGATCTATTTATATGTATCATATCTTGTGGTCAGCACTGGACATAGAACTTCTAGTTTGGATTGTTACTTAACTTAACAACAACTAGAATTCAGATTGCATTCCTTGTGTATCAACTCCCCACCAAGCTCCACATAAAAAGTATCGCAATCGGTACTCTCTGATCTTGTATTCGCCTCGCCATCACTTTTGGTTACCACTACACATTTTATTTGTAATCCGCAGCACAGAATTCATAAGAACTTTGGTTTGTCAGAGAGGTGAGGTTGAGAGAGTCACCAAAAACTTTTTAGTCGACATATACAAATATATTGCTTGTATTTTGCTAACCTTTCAGGAAGATGGGTGAATCTAAGGTAGAAGAATGTGTTACTATTGCACAATTTAATGAGCTCAAACAAAGCCTAGAAGATAGACAAGACCGGTTGACATAAGATCTTCAAGCCATCTTGGCTGAAATCAGAGAACACCGTCCACCTCGTGATGGTGCAAGCAACCATGGTGAAGATGGAGAAGAAAGTGAAGGAAGAGCTATTGCTAGAAGAGCTAGAGAGCAAGGAAGGAGGAACCGAGGTGCTGCACATGGTAGAGGAGGAGGTCGAAATTGAAGAAATGATGATCAGGATGAATCTAAAGAGGATGATGATGATCAGTCCCAATATCGATATGGTCGCTGAGCTCGTAGAGGAGGCAACCGAGAGGAGAGGTTTGGCAAACTAAAATTTGAGGATCTGATCCTGAAGCTTATTTCACTTGGGAGTTGAAAGTGGAAAAGATCTTTCGTTTGTATAATTATTCCGAAGAGAAGAAATTAGCCATGGCATCTCTAGAGTTTGAGGGATATGCTTTGATTTGGTGGGAGCAACTTCTCTCTAATCTTGAGGAAGATGGAGAACATCCTATTGAAACTTGGAATGAAATGAAACAAGAAATGAGAAAATGTTTTGTGCAGAAGCACTATCGGCGTGATCTTTTTGATAAATTACAGAATCCGAAGCAAGGAAGTTTCTCTGTTGAGGAATATTATAAAGAGATGGAGAAGGCTATGATTATAGCCAATGTGTATGAAGATGAAGAGCAAACTATTGCACGTTTCATGGCTGGTTTGCATCGCAATATTCAGCGCATTGTTGAGTTTCAACCGTACCGTCATCTAATTGATTTGGTACATCAAGCAACCAAAGCTGAATGACAATTGCAGCAAGATGCTAAGAGCAGCAAGTCCTTGTCATTTAGTATGAGGAACATATCCGGGGGAAGAAGTTCACTATTGCACCCTCATCAGCGAAAAACTCGTTTGGAGGCTCAGGTTCTAATGTTCAGAGTGTTTTTAGTGGGAAGAACACTGCTGCCCCAAACCTGAGCTCTAAACCAGCGGCATCCACCTCTACTTCAGTAGGTTCTACAGCCAAGAGTAGTGGAATTCAGTGCTTCAAGTGTGGAGGCCGTGGGCATATAAGTAGAGAGTGCCCAAACAATCGGATGATCATTGTGAATGATAATGGAGAGTATGAATCAGCTAGTGAAGAAGAAGATGAAGAAGAGTATGTTGAAGAAGCCCATGAAGATGAGGAACATACAGGGTGTGAATTTTAGTAGGGGGCTGCTCTTGTAGTGGCTTAAATCTTGAGTGTTCAAATGAAAGAAGCTAAAAATGGATAGCGGCACAATTTATTTCAAACATGTGCAAAGGTACAAAACAAAGTAGTGAAGGTGATCATAGATGGAGGGAGCTGCCACAATCTTGCAAGTCGTAAAATGGTTGACAAGCTTGGTCTGAAACTATAGTGGCATCCGCATCCATATCATGCCCAATGGTTGAATGATTCGGGAGATATTAAGATTGTGCATCGTGTGAAAATTCCATTTAAGATTGGTGAATATGTTGATACAGTAGAGTGTGATGTAGCACTCATGTCTGTGTGTCACTTGCTGTTTGGAAGACCATGGCAATATGACCGTTACACTCAGCATTGTGGGAGAACAAATCAATATACACTAGATCTGAAGGGAAAGAAGTTTGTGTTAAAGTCCATGACCCCTCAACAAATCATGGCTGAGCACTTACAAAAGAAATCTGAAATTGGTCCAGCAAGTAATGGAGGAGAAGAGCAAAAGAAATTGAGTGCTATCCACAATTCGGTGAGTGAGAGCCACAAGCCAAATGTGAGAGAGAAAAAGAAAGGAGAGGGAGAAAATCTAGTTATGTTAGCCACAAAATCTGAAATGAGAGGAATAAGGAACAACCCAAATCAAGTGCTCTTTGTACTTGTGTGCAAAGACATTTTAATTTCAGCTAACAACATCACCTCTCTTCCTAGTGTTGTATCTAATCTGTTGTAGGACTATGGATATGTTTTCCCAAAGGAAACACCAGCTGACTACCTCCAATTCGTGGGATTGAGCATCAAATTGATCTCATTCCAGGGGCTACACTACTTAATCGACCACCATACCGAACCAACCCTGAAGAAACGAAGGATATACAAAGGCAAGTACAAGAACTTCTTGACAAAGGTTTTGTTCGTGAAAGTTTATGTCCTTGCGCTGTTCCTGTGATCTTAGTACCTAAAAAAGATGGATCTTGGAGGATGTGTGTTGATTGTAGAGCTATAAATAACATCAATGTCCGCTACCGTCATCCTATTCCACGCTTAGATGACATGCTTGATGAGTTGAGTGGCTCCACAATATTTACTAAAATTGATTTGAGAAGTGGTTACCATCAAATAAGAATGAAAATTGGAGATAAATGGAAAACTGCATTTAAAACAAAATTTGGGCTGTATGAATGGTTAGTTATGCCTTTTGGTTTGACTAATGCTCTTAATACTTTCATCAGATTAATGAACACCATCTTGGGAGCTTTTATTGGAAAATTTGTGGTTGTCTACTTCGATGATATATTAATTTATGGCAAGTCTTTTGAAAAGCATGTGAGTTACATTCGACAAGTCCTAGATGAGCTTAGAAAGGAAAAATTATTTGCTAATCTTGAGAAGTGCAGTTTTTGCACAGACCATGTTGTGTTTCTTGGCTTTGTTGTTTCAGGAAAAGGAATAGAAGTGGATAAAAGCAAGGTGAAAGCCATCAAGGATTGGCCCACTCCAACAAATGTAAGTCAAGTGAGAAGTTTTCATGGCCTTGCTGGTTTTTATAGAAGGTTTGTGCGAGATTTCAGTACCATCGCTGCTCCCTTAAATGAATTAACCAAGAAAGGAGTTGAATTTAAATGGGGAAACACACAAGAAAATGCTTTTCAAAAATTAAAGAAATGTTTAACTGAAGCACCACTACTTGTTCTTCCTGATTTCACTAAAACTTTTGAAGTGGAATGTGATGCTAGTGGGATTGGGATATGAGGAGTTTTAATGCAAGAAGGAAAACCTATAGCATATTTTAGTGAAAAATTGGGAGGTGCTCAACTGAATTATTCTGTATATGACAAAGAATTGTATGCTTTGGTACGTGTGCTTGAAACATGGCAGCACTACTTATGGCCAAAGGATTTTGTTATTCATTCCGATCATGAAGCTTTGAAGTACTTGAAAGGTCAAGCTAAGTTGAACCGACACCATGCCAAATGGGTTGAGTTCATCGAAATATTTCCATACATTATGAAGTATAAGAAAGGTAAGGACAATATTGTTGCCGATGCGTTGTCTCGGAAGAGTGTGTTGCTGAACCAACTCGAGGTAAAGGTTTTGGGTCTTGAAAATTTGAAAGATATGTACAAAAATGATCTTGAATTTTCAGAACCATATGCCCATTGTAAAGACGGAAAAGGTTAGGAAAAATATCACATCAATGATGGATTCTTGTTTAGAGCTAACAAACTTTGTGTTCCAAATTCTTCGGTTAGATTGTTGTTGTTATAGGAATCACATGGAGGAGGATTAATAGGGCATTTTGGACAAAAGAAGACATATGAGCTACTCGGTGATCATTTCTATTGGCCCAAGATGAGAAGAGACGTCATCAGATTTATGGAACGATGCGTCACATGCCACAAAGCTAAGTCTAAACTGAATCCTCATGGTTTATACACTCTGTTACTTACTCCAAATACTACTTGGAAAGATATAAGCATGGATTTTATTTTTGGATTGCCTAGAACTCAGAGGGAAAAAGATTCAATTTTTGTTGTGGTTGATAGATTTTCAAAGATGGCTCATTTTATCCCTTGCAATAAGACCGACGATGCTTCACACCTTGCTAATTTGTTTTTCAGAGAAATTATGAGGCTACATGGAATGCCCAGGACCATAGTGTCAGATCATGATGTTAAGTTTGTAAGCTACTTTTGGAAAATGCTGTGGGCAAAGCTTGGGACCAAGCTCTTGTTCTCCACCACTTGTCATCCCCAAACCGACGGACAAACTGAAGTGGTGAATCGAACCTTATCAATGTTGCTGCGAACCATAGTGAAAAAGAACTTGAAGGATTGGGAGGATTGCTTGCCTCATGTGGAGTTTGCTTATAACATGGTAGTGCACTCTACCACTAATTTGTGTCCTTTTGAAATCGTATATGGGTTCAAACCTATTGCTCTGATAGACTTGTTGCCCCTTCCATTATAGGAAAGAAACAACATGGAAGCCTCCAAGCGTGCTGCATACATAAAGAAGATACATGAGAATACTAAGGAAGCAATTGAACTCAAGGCGGTACGCAAGGCTGCAAGTATAAACAAGCATCGGAAGAAAGTGTTGTTTGAACCAGGGGACTTGATGTGGATTCACTTACGCAAGGATCGCTTTCCAGATCAGCGCAAATCCAAATTGATGCCACGAGGGGATGGTCCATTTCGTGTTCTTACAAAGATCAATGACAATGGCTACAAGATAGATCTTCCACCAAGTTATGGCGTGCGCAACACCTTTAATGTTGCTGACCTATCTCCATTCACAAGTGAACATACTTCAGAGTCGAGGATGACTCCTTTTCAAGGGAGGGAGGATGATATGACCACGCCATCAAGCAATATGTCACAACCCTCAACTCAAGCTATACCAACTTAGATCTCACCTACATCAACACCAGTCCAAGTAATTGATGGACCGATTACACGTAGTCGAGCAAAGAAACTATAACAAGAGGTGCACGCGCTACTTTGTGAGATTCATTTTAATATTAATGAGAATTATATACTACCTAAGTCATGTACATTATTAATGGTTAGGTTTACTAAGGAGGAGGACATGAACACATAAGGAGATGACTTCCGACTAGCTGCAGACCACTTCAGACCAGTTGCCGACCACGAAATACACTCGAACCAGTTCAGCTCTGCAAAACTATCTAGAAGAAATAGTCATATATTTTGATTCCCAGAAGCTATGGTGGTCTATGAGCATGTTTGGGAAAGCTCTTCAAGTCTAGTTTCCAATGAGTCTAGCCCTGGCCAGTTTGGAGCTACCATTTGGGCACAGACCACCGTTTAGTGTATACTGCTCGGAAGGTCAACAGGCAGCCTGATGCTTAAGTTCATGTATTAAATTATACCATTCTATAATATTACGTGGTGCATGCATACATGGTTGGAAAGGGTGTCAAGTCAAGAATCCAACGCAACAAACCATGCATCATTTGGACATTCCTAGGTGGAGTTATTGCCAAAAAATTGAAGATTATGCAGAAGACTAACAGCCACACGAAAACTCTCCAGGAGCTCATTCTGAAGAGGTCTTTTCACATAGTCGAACTAGTTATTTTCTTTTCAAGTTTCCACCTACCTGCAGGGCTGTTGCTAGTATAAATACCCACTAAACTCATTGTAATCACAGATTATGATATTGAGAATATGGACCACTTTATTCAGCTGTGCGCTAGCAAACCCCTAAGAGTTGATCTCTACCCCTCTGCTCTTGTGACTTCCTTCACAGGAATTACAGAAGTGGTGGCTTCATCCGCTCCCAATTGGTGCTCCTACTCCCTTCGAGATCTCCTCGATTGATTGTAGGCTATGTTGGTTGGTTTCTTTGAGAGTGTGGTTGGGCAAATCCTCTATTTAGGTTGCCATATTGACACGGTGGTTGGCTTCGAGTTTTATTCGTCAGGTTGCACTAGTTATCGCTGCTTGCAACAGGTTATCTCGGCTTCTTCGAAGCTAGTTATCTGGTGATTGATCCTACGTCGTGAAGATCGGGACATCGAGGCGTATCAATAACTCATCGGCTAAACACTCGGATGAAACGTCGGGCAGAGACCTATAAGCTTATGGCTCAATCTACTATCAGCAGCCTCATAGGTCGAACCTAATCGATGCAACATGGGACAGACAACGATAGAGAGAGCTTGGTAAACCGATAGGCCTTGCATGGATGTGTTGCGGTACACTCGATCTGACTAAGAGGTCGAACCTAATTGGTGCAGCCTTAGATAGAGCAAGATATACCGGGATAGTGGCGAGACTTACCTCTTCGTCGGAGATTGAACTTAACCAATGTAGCCTCGCGTCGAGAGCCAGACCCCACCGGTTAAAACCTAGACAAGGTAGGGTGGCTATGTGCCAAAATTGTATTGATCGAGAGATGATTTACAAGCTTCCAGGACATCTATATTTATACCCTGGCATTACAGAGTCTGATATGGTTACAAAAACCATCGGATGTTGCTTCCTAAAAAATATAATAGGAAAATATCTTTAAGGAAGTAAACTAAACTAACTAAACCTTTCTATCAATATAAGATATGATTTACATAGATAAATTACCCTACCGTGAGTTCCATGACTCCTCCTCAGACTCGGCCTCATTTATATAGTCTTCTATAATTGGATCGAATCCTTACTCGTTTCCTTCAATCGGTTTCTTTACTGTAGCAATTGGACTATTCTTTACTAAACTGATCGTCTTTCCAATCTTTCTCTGGGCTTACCAAATTTTGGCGTTAACACTCTACAAAGTATATAAAACCTGGGATAAGAGTCTTCTCTATGCCGTGTTCTCCTACAATAATATCTATCTAGTTTGAAGATGGCACCACATGAATCTCTGTATGGGCAAAAGTGTAGAAATCCATTCCTTTGGGATAGATAGGGCAATGCGTTGTATTTGGGGTTGATATCTCAAGAGAAGTAGAAGAAAAACTCAAGATTATCCAAGAAAACTTGAAGGTGGCTCAATCTAGAGAGAAAGCTATGCTGACACCCACCACAAGGATCTTGTATTTGAAGTAGGAGACTATGTGTATCTATGAGTCATGTCGCTCTGTGGAGTCCAAAGGTTCAACACCAAGGGGAAAATTGCACCTAGATATGTGGGCCCATACCAGATCTTGAGTAGAATAGGACACCTATCAACTTGAGCTACCAACATATTTGGAAGATGTCCACAATGCGTTCCATGTCTCCCAAGTTAAGTGCCTTCGAGTGCTCATAGTGCAAGCTGACCTAGCTCAAATAGAGATCCAAGAAGACCTCATGTATGTGGAGAAGCCCATCAAAATCCTATACACTTCTAAGAGGCATACATGAAGTAGATTCATCCACTTTTGCAAAGTTTAGTGAAGCAGCCACTCCGAAGAAGCAAACTAGGAGAGCAAAGATGAGGTGAAGTCAGTCCATCTCTATCTCTTTGCAAGTGTTTCCAAATCTTAGGGTCAAGATTCTTTATAAGGTGGTAGGTATGTCGTGACCAAAATTTACCCTAATCTCAAATCATTCTCTAAATGGATTTTTAGAAATTGTAAAATCCTAGAAGAGCCTCTAACAATTAAAAATCATCAAGAATGATCTCAAATGGTCTTGTGGGTATTTTTAATAAATACCTAATGCCTCAAAATATTTGAACTATTTTTAGTTGAATTTTCAAAGCATCCTAAATAATTATTAGGCAACAACACCAATTATATGAATTTTATAAATTAAGAAAGTAAAAGAAAATCCCTTCCATTCCAGCAGCCTGCCCAACCCCCTTCCCCTCTCTCCCATCTTAGGCCTACCCAGTCGTGCTAGGCTGCCTCCACCCATCCACATGTGTGTAGCCACGTGGCTGAGCTAGCCTCTGGCACCTGCAGATGTTGATAGGTGGGGCTCATCGGTCAAGTCATCCTCCCTCTAGCCGTCCACCCACCTGCATGCTAGCGCTATAGTCACCACCATTTTTGGCATCCTTGAGCCATTTTTGCCCGTGTGAAGTAGGGGGTTTTGCTCACCTTTCATCCATCTTCCTAATCGTTGCCCATGCCATTCAACTATGGCAAGAAAACCCTCAAATTGCCCCTCATCTCCATTGTTCTCTAGCGATTAATGACGGCTGAGGGTTTTGTTAGTGAATCCCAGGCACCTCTAGCTCTCTTCAGTGGCCTTTAAAAGGTTTCCCACGGTCTCCTCTCCCTTTTTTGATGATCACCTTCCCGCCTTGCTCTCTCTATTGCCGTTGTGCCACAGTCATCCTTGCACCACCGCCGGTGGTTAGAACCTCTCCAAGCCATGGCGAGGCCCTCATAATTCGCACCTTGTTCGTACCTTCCTAGAGCTAGATGCTAGCTAGAGCTTCTTTCTCGCTATCACCCCGGCCTCCTCTTCCTATTCAACCTCAATGCCATGCGCCTCCTTCCTCCTCTCATCGCCACAAATGCTCTGTGAGCATCTCAATGGCCTATTCTTCCTCCCGGTGTTGCCTATGACCCCGCTGTCATGCCTATGGTCGTTGGCAACGACCTTCCGATAGTGCATTGCTGCCTTCCTACTAGTGCTGATGTAGTGCCCATGTGGCCATTGCATCAGCACGTGCACCCCGCATGCTTGCTATGTGGCAGCCATGTGTGCCAGTCGTGCAGCCTCGGCATGGGGCCCATCCATCAGTTTCCCCAAGAGGCTGACCGGTAGGGCTTGTCTGTCATCGCCCTCGGTCCTGTGAGATGTCTTGGTGCACCCCAAGCTAATGCAGTAAATCATGTTTTTCTTTGAAAAAATAGAAAACAAAGTTAAAATATTCAATTTAAACATCATCTAAACTTCAAATGGCCATATCTTGGTCATTTTAACTCAAAATTTACCCGTTCAAGTCTCTAATTTTTCCTTAAAATGAGTAGAACTCATTATGTTCTTGCTTACTGATTTTTACGTGATTTTCTTATATTTTAGTATTTTCCTTCATGTCTGTCTTGTAAATGCTATAAATCCAAAAGAAAAGCACTTCTTGAAGACCTTGGAAGCTTCACTAGCTTGGATATGACCATACCTATGTTACACTTTATTAAATGAAAGGTGCATTATTTCTATGTGAGATTTATATGTTATATATTTGAACAAATGTTGCTGTACAATGAGTTTTGTTTTTTATTGTTTGAAGAAGTACTTTCATGGGTGAAGCGAAGGTGTGTGTGGAGACCAATCCGTGGCCTTCTCTAAGTGTTCTTCTACATCATCACATCACTTTTGTGCTAAAAAAGGAAAGAGATAAAGTTGTACTTGTTTTGGATTAGAATTCAGCCCACCTAATAGCTCCAACTTCAAATGGATCTAGCCACTGATCTAGAAGGTTTTGGTATACTTTCGTATGGTTTTGGTCCCACATTAAAATTCCTCCTAAGCTGTCTAAAGTCTACAAAATAAGTCATGTACCACTTTTAGTCCAAATTTGATTTGGTCCTTTGGCTTTGTAATTGAGTCTTGCTTGGTTGGCCCATGTTATGGATAACCTCCCACCTCATGTAAATCATAATTAGGCAGCTACCACCATCGCTAGGGTTTGGGTTTTGCACAAATTAGTCTGCTGTTATGCAATTTCGTCTCTAGATCGGTTTGTGGAACCTTAACTTCATGTGCATCATATTAATTTGCAATTTAGATTACGTTTTACTCCCTATGAATTTCTTCGATTGTTTACAGTAACAAAACCTTTGTGGTTAAGTCAATTATGTGAGAGTATGGTCGATAACAATTAGATGTGTGTGTAGAACTTGTGAGGTGACAATCGGCTAATCGAAACCCTAAAAACGCGAACATCTTCATATCGCCAAATCGATCCTATTGAAAGATTGGAAACCTAATATCGCATCACATATTTCATACAACCACTTGTGTAGTGTTTAAGGCTTAACTCGTATCTTAAACTAGTCTTAAGCAAAGGGACACAGAAAGAGTGGATAATGTCCTTTTGTGGATAGACATGCATGGCAGATGAAGGTTGTTGTAACAAGATGCCTAGGAGCATAGATTGCTTGCTTGACCCAGGACACCTAGTGGGGTCAACGGTCTATGATGGTCATTTTGTTTAGGATTAGGGTAAATGAAAAGTTATGTCATGACTTTAGCCCATATATCTTGGTGTTATATGGCATGTGTTATACGTGAGGGAGATGCGTCCAGTGGGTAAAGTGTATACCTCTGATCAGAGTAAAACTATTCAAATACTCAGTTATGGGTAAGCCTAGCAATGTACCCAAGTTGGGTATTTTCTTTTGCTACACTGGATTGTTGGTTTCGGCATGGGTTAAGGCAAGTTAGCGCAACTACGTCACTTGATGTTTAATATGAACTAGAAGTAGTTTCTTGCTTTTAACTAAATTGCTTTGATGTACTAAATGCTTTAAAACTATCATTTGTTGTAGAAGAACCCTATTAAATATATACTTGTACTCCTATGCATTAAATTTGCACTATTATCAATGTGGCTTGTTGAGCATGGAGGTGGTATTCAGCCTTGTTCCCTTTTCCCCCAAGGATTTATGCTTGTGTGAATGGGAAATATTTGTGTATTTTCTAGATGTGGCACACATGCATGGTTCCATTGTATGCCATGGTTAATTAGGCATTTTATTTTTGTATAGTCATGAATTATTTTCCAGCATTTATCAGTATTATTATGTCACAAACATAAATTAAATTACTGATGATGGTATGTACAAAGTATATATTTCCATTGATTAATATTGAGATGACAAAATCTGTGTCATTGGTTGATTCTATGAGAGAAGCAACTAACTAGCTTAAGACACAAACTATTGTCTTCCTAGATTTTAGTTATTTCAAACTAAAAACACTTCAAGGTAACAGTGATGTAGCAAATATGCATCTAAATGGTACATTAATCTCCTCTTTCATTTTGCAGTTACAATCTTTGCAATTTTATTATTACTAACACTTCTTGTAAGGTGATGCTCTCAAGGTGCCAATGAAAGCTAGCTTGCAATATCTTACTTAAGGTGATGAATGTGTTAGGACACCAATTTTGTTAACTTAATCCCTATCTAGTTGATGTCCAAAAGCTTTAGGACTTAGTCTATTTTTCTTCCGATCGGCAAAACTATTTCACAACCTTTGGACACATAATGGATTGGTATGTTGATGCAAAACAAAGTTCTTGGATATATGCATTAATTAATGTTGAACAAATGTTTGGAGTAGAGATTAGTGATAGAAATTGTTAGCATCAAGGCCAGCCGGGTCCACACTTAGCCAAATTGCTTAGTTCGGAAGGCAAGCCATCAATATTGCTCTTATCATGGGCCAACACCTCTCTAGCTAGGACCATATCCATGGTCTTGCAGGGAGCTTGGACTAGAGATATGCTCCAGAAAAGCTATACGCTGAGACTCTGGTTTGGTCAGTTGACCCAGGTCGAGGTTGTGCCCTAATGCTGGTCTAAGACCACCGCACGACTTCTGCACTGGAGTATGAGGCATGGTGGTTGGTTGCCTAGGAACTAGATCGTGGTGCTATTATAGACTAGAGCCCATGACTCTAGGCTTCTCGAGGACTACCGAGTGTATCTTGAATAGTCAAATCAAGTGGAGCAGGTCAGTCACACCTTTCTGGATTACACCATGTAGTTTTGTTAGGGAAGGGGGTAGATCATGCACTATAGGTGTCATGTCTCAAGAACCCCTTGCCATCGTGAAAAGGGCCAAGTGGCATTCTTGTGTACGGAAGATGGGTGGATGTGTATCCAGTTGGGTAGCATGTCACCCTTGATAGTGGTGTGTTGGTTATAGAGCCTATCCATCATATTAAATACAGATTCCTTTAAGTTGCATTTTGGAATTAATGTAGAGAGATATGTTGTATGCAGTACTTAGCCTCTCTCAAGTGTGGTTTTTTAGACCTATGGGAGAGATTAAAGAGACTGCAGGTGGGCTCGGCCGGGAGACTCATGGGATGTCTATTACTATAATATACCTAGCGAGGAGTTTAAGGAGTTATCTTAGGGTTATGATTATAGACAATGTTTTTTTTATCTCTTGTTAGAGAGAGAACCAGTAGCCAAGAGCTCATCTTGCACTTTGTAGAAGGATTAGATTATGCAGATTGGTAAGAACACCTAGCTTCCTAGACATGCTCAAGAGCTCCCAAGAACATTTATGGATTTCTGTGACAGTGACCAAGAACACGGGTAGGGTTGTTATCCTTTAGGAGGCCTGAATATGTATGCGTGATCATGTTCCTTCTCGCTCCCAGGCATGCCCGAACACACCATTTGCACCTAGCATTCGTGGTCAATCCTTAGATTCATGATTTCTCATGTTCGTTAATGCACGGATGCCGACATAGATTATACTAGATAGCTTAGGTGAGCACAGTGGAAATTGAATATGTACATCTATGTGAATGTTAAGTGATTTTGTATGTGAATATTAAGTGAATGTGGGTTTGTATGTGTATGTGAATGTTAAGTGTATGTAATTGTTGTGAATGTGAGTTTACCAAACTTAAAACCTGCCATTTTTTTTTCTGTGGGGTGCAATGGTGCAGAGCAGCTGAATTTTTTATTACAACAATGCAAGCGGACCTCTTAAAAGAATCAACTACACACACCATTTTACACATGCGGATGTCAGTTTTTTTGCAAGTAGCTGGTGATTCATCTGCGTAAATTGCCCTTTTCTAGAGGCTGATGACTGTAGGTGGCTTGGTAAATGCCCGTGTGAAGGGTTACCAGCATCTTGTAGAAATCGTTTTCCTAGTAGTTAGGTCCATTCCATGTTTTTCCACCGACACCTCTCTTTTGTCCTAGCTATGCGCTTGTGTGCCACTGCTGCCGTGGCATGTAGTCTTCTTACTGGTCATGTTCTACTGTGCCTTCCCACCCCAAAGATTTGGTGCCACCGCTTCTGAAACGCCTGACCAAACACCACCAGGCCCTAAAATCATTCCCACCACCATTCCATCCTACGTGGGCCTAATACGCGCTTATTCGTGTAAACATACTACCTGTGAACACATTTCTAGGCCATGGTGGAATTCAGCGAGAGCGATGTAGGAGGTGGGCCCAGATTTCATTAACAACAGTATAGCTGGAAATATCTTACTAATTGAAAATCTCTCATATTAATAACAATATAGCAACAACATAGAAAATATCGCACTAACTGCAAATATGATCAAAATAATGACTGTATATAGCAACTGGGTCTAATGAATATAGCCTGAAAGCTATTCCGATGGTAACATGTCTAAAATATATTTATCTGGATTGCACGTTGCCCTGGATACAAATGGATAGTGCATGCATAAAAGGTATAAGAAACAATACATTATTTTTGGGTACTAGTTTGGGTACATTTTGAAAGATAGCGTCTTCACATTCCAACAAGGAAGGAGTTGACATGGAACTCTTCAAGCAGTTCAAAACTAGAAGTATGCTTAATGAGACTGCTATTCTCTGCCCATCAAACATGAACTACGAGGTTGTTGGCACGTTCATCTTAGCTTGAGGCTTAGCTGGTTGTTTGGCATTCTTAACCGCATGATATAAATTGACTGTGTCATTAATCATATTGAGGTTACTGTCGAATGCCTCCAACTCATGCAGCCCCAGCACGTTGGAATCACTTGCTAGCGATTGCAACATCACATGCTCACCACGCTCGTTGTTAACTGCCTGCTGTGACGCCCTGTTTTTCTTGGTCTCAGCTTTATTCTCTTGTTGCAACTGCTGGTACTTCAGATTGAGCTCATGGAGTATGTCAGTTTCATCGCCACTATCATTTCTCCCATCACCCATGGTAGGGTTAGTAGGATTCATACCGAGTAAGGGACGAGTGACAGCTTGTGCATGAGGGTAGCCAAAGAAAAAGGGCTTACCAGTAGAAGAGAACACAGCAACAGCAACATTGACACCACACAATATACTGAGCTCGTTAGCCTTCTTGATTACAACCTGGAGGCGCTTGTAGAAGCATACATGACGAGCCTTATCATTTGCAATGGACTTGATCTTAACTTTTCCCCTTCTCATGGCTGCTTACCTTTCACTATCTCCTAAATCAAAACGCGTTCTCTTTATTTTGTCATGGGATGGTACAAAAGCTTTTATATAGATCTGTATGGAGATGAAATAGGAAGTGATCAGCAGTATATCCAAATAAAATAGGAAGCTTTTTTATAAGAAATTTATTTTATTACTCATAATTATATCCAAATCAATAGTTGCCAACGAATGTAGCCAATTTTAACGATTCGACTACCAAAATTGACGCTAGCACCAATAAAAGGATAGGCTAGAATTGTGATAACTCTAGTTTTAGCCAAACTACTATATTGATCACATTGGTGGGGAGTTATGCTTGTCAGCCATAGAGCTGGCAAGTAATGCCGCTGGCTTTACGAGGCGTTAAAACACTACCGAACTAAAAACTTAAATCCAAATTTCTGTTTTTGAGCGTCATCTCAAAGCCGAGATGAAAACATTGAATTTTCTTCCAATTCCACATAAGAGTTATTGCTAGGCTTGCTCCTAACTGAGGACACAACTATTTAAATATGTTTACTCTGACCAAAGTTGTATACTTACCCAGAAAACACAACACTTGACTACATGTCAGCCATACATCTCGATACCTAGAACATACCAAAAAGTCAAGATCGTGACATAACATTTCACATAAATCAACCCTAATCAAAGCGACTAACATAGACCCTTGTCCCTTGCCAGGTGAACCTAGATCAAGCTGATGATCTATGAAATCCTTCTATGGACTAACGTTTCTGGCACATGATGGTTCGACTGAGTGCCCAGACGTATAAGCTATGAGTTAACCCTTACCTATTACTTTAAAATAGGAACTTGAAGACCAGTCCTTATAGTTGCAAAGATGCTCCAACAAAACCACGTACCTTGCGCTCTAGCGAAAATGGGTTTTGGAAATTTTGTAGGGGAGTCCAACATTGAGAATTATTCTCATTATAATTCATAAAATCTAGATCAATGCAAAACAACTATATTGTTCTAATTAAGCAAGCCTAAACATAAATCTAAAATTTTTAGTAAGCACCCTAGCTCATTTTTGTTTCTAGGATTATGAAAAGTATACAGTATACAATAAGGAAATATAGGAAATATCAAGTAAACATTTTTAGTTATGGTAAAGTCGATAAAGCGTAATGCAATAATTTAAATTAAAATATTTTTTACAAACTGGATTCAATATGGTCAAGGAGAGTGTTAATTGCCTTGCTTAAAGGAAAGGGCTTCCAACAACTTGATCTTAACTTCGGGGACCTCCAAAACGATAGCAACTACTTGATTAAAGCAAAACAAAGCTAAAAAACTAAACGAGAAGCAATAACAGTGCATAAAAGCACATAAATGGGTTCTTTATGATTTAAAAAAACTAGAGACTAAAACGAGTTAATTTGGAGTTTGTATGACTAGGATATGGCTATCTGAAGTTTATATATTATTTAAATAGATACTTTCAAATTAGTTGAATTATATTTCTACTATAAAATACCCAGAGAGAGGATAGACGGCTAACTCATGAGCCCATATGTAAGCCTCGGTAGGAGACCGACCAATGGACCCATGGGTGCAATGTAGGCTGCCATGTGGGCAGGAGGAGGTGGTGATAGATGTCGACATCATGAAAGCTGATGCTCAACGGTGGTGAGATGGCACAACGGTGCACGGTGAACTCCGGAGAGCACACCGTGAGGGAAAGCAGAGGACAGTGAGCTCACCAACATGATCTAAGTGGCATGGAGAAGACAAAGGCTATCGGCGATGAGCTCGGAGTAGCAATGATGACCAAATCGACAAGGATGACAAGGTTTTGGTGATCCTTGGATGAAGTAGAGAAGACGCCGAGGGAGATATTGGTGCTGTGATGCTGATGGTGGCGATGATGTAGTATAGTGGACTTTAAGTGAGGTGCATGTAGCGGCCCGACGAAGAAATGGTGGAGAAGCTCATCAGAATGATGACACCAGTAGTGTTCCTGTGACCTTTCGGCGAGGAGGAGGTGAGGCTAAGGTAGAGGATGATGTAGTGAAGCTGATGAAGGCGGTAGCGGGGTCAGACAACCCTCTGGTGAGGTGCAAGCGATTGCTGGACATAGGAAAGTGGTAATGTTCCACAGGAGGATGTTGAGGAGGGAGTTCGGGTGGCTTCTAGGCTCGGAGAAACATGGGCCGAAAGAGGCGAGCCTTTGATCACTACCAAATGGCAGCTAAAGAGCTCAGTGACAGCTTGTGGAAAAATTGTGGGATGGCGAGATAGGGTTATAGAGCTTGAAGCAATGGCACAAAGGTGAAGAGGAGACCTTGTGGGCTTCTCTTATAGTCAACGGAGGAGTTAGATGGTTGTGGATATCTTGTCTGATGTGCATTAATGGAGGTGGCGAAGAGGTTTCGAAAATCCAGTGATTAACAACATGATTGAAGGGGTAAATATGGGGAAATGAAGAGGAAATAAAGGGGGAGTAATTGCCCCTGATTAATGACTGATGTTGATGGCACTAGAGTCAATGCTCACTGATGGTGTGGCGACATAGCAACACATGGTGAACTCCAGTGAGTACACTAGGAGGGAGAGCAGTGGACAACAAGCTCACCAACAAGATCCAAGTGTCATGGAGAGGACATAAGCTATCAGCGACGTGCTCAAAGTGGCGATGATGACGGGTCGATAAGGTAGACAATGTTTCGATGGTCCTTGGGCGAAGGCGACGAGATGTCAATGGAGATCTTGGTGCTATGATGCTAACATTGGTGATGATGCAGTCTAGCGGGCTTGAGACGTGGTGCATGTAGTGGCTAGACAAAGAAACGGTGGTGAAGTTCATCGGGATGACAACGCAGGCGTTGTTCTTAATGATGGTTTGCACCAGATGAATTCCTACCACCAAAGGATAGCTATGCAGAGTGTATAATGCAAGGGACCAACTACTTGTAGAAATCAAAATCATAAAGATTGCAAAGTTATTTGAGTAGCATAAATTCGAAGTGTGAGGCTTTGTTTCAAAGAAAGACAAGCTCCAGTCACCCAACACACATGCCAAGGAAAAGCGAACCATGAGCCAGCTCCCTATGCTCGGGGGCTATGATAAAGAAGGGTGGAGTGTATAACGCAACAAAATCAACTTTTTGGAGAAAAAATGCAAGTTATTTACATACAAAAGAACTTAGATGTTTTATCAAGTGAATGTTTTTTAATTAGATACTACTTGCCCTACATGATTATAATATAAGGTCCAGATCTAGATACACATAACAAGAATTCAGAGTCATTAGTCTATCTCCTATGCTCAGGAATTCGACTAGTCGCAAATTGCATACTACAAAAACCTTTTGATTCCACAAGTGGGCTATCAACTAAGTACTCATGCCAATCGGGTATCATATACCACCTCTATTTCTCTACACCCCATGAGGGAAGACAGCTGATCATTGGCACCAGTAGTGGCATGGGTACCACATTGCTAGGCACCCAATCCTATGTTAACATAAGGTTCGGGCACCTTGTTTGGTTGCAACTCTTCTAGGTTGGGTATGTCCCATGGGGGTCGCCAGTTGAATCATGCACTAGCGTGGGGTTCATGTGCCTATTTGGCCAAAACACAATCATTTCATGATGGGTTAAAAGTCAGGATGGAGGATTGTATGATACAATTTTAGACATGGATTTTGAGGGTATGCTCTATGTGAGCCGACAACTAGTCACCGCAAAACAGGATGTAGACTTGACCAAACCGGGTTTGATATATGGTATACACCATGATGGGCCAATAGCCAGTAGCCACATTGAATAGGACTTGGACACCACAACCAACTGGATATTTATGATTTTGACTTTCATGTAAATTGGCATTCCAATTAATATGTAAGTTGGGGCTACACATGTTATGATGTGAGATTAGGTGCCCAATCTTTCAATAGGTTTGATTGGAGACATGAAGATGTTGTTTTGAGGCTTCCGATCAGCCAATCATCACCTCACAACCAGCACCCACACATCTAGTCATTATCTAGCACACTCTCATGTAATTGAACTCACCACAAAAGTTTTGTGCGTGAAAACAATTGAAGAAATTCACAGAAATAAGGAAAACACAATCTGAATTGTAGATAAAAGATTAAGCACATCAAGTTGGGGTTCCACAAACCAATCTAGAGACAAAACTGCAAAGTGCAGAATAATTTAAGCAAAACCCAAACCCTAATAATGATGACAGCTAGGTATTTATAAATTAAGACATGGAAAGTTGTCTAAAAAGGGCCAGCCAAATAGGAAACTTTTACGAGGCCCAAGGCCCAAACAGAATCGGACAGGAAAAGATGCATGGCTTGTTTTGTAGATTCTGAACATCATAGGAGAAATTTGATGTGGAGCCAAAACCAACAGAAAGTAGAATTCATAAGCTTTGCATCAAGTACTTATGGGCCTCGATAATTCTTTTGGATCAGTAGCCAGGTTCATTTGAAGTTGACATTGTTAGGAGATTTGAATCGATGAGCAGAAATTAGTTTGCACTTGACAGCTTCTCTTTTACACTTAGGTTCACATGCTCTTCTCCATGGAATTCTCCCAGGTTCCTAATGACAATCAAATCATCAT
This sequence comes from Oryza coarctata, assembly GCA_030770085.1. Taxonomy (NCBI): domain Eukaryota; kingdom Viridiplantae; phylum Streptophyta; class Magnoliopsida; order Poales; family Poaceae; genus Oryza; species Oryza coarctata. Next base: position 7,231,342 of record CM061476.1, on the reverse strand, counting down.
AACGATAAAATAGTATGCCATTCTGTACATAAATTTAGGAACACATTCACCCAATGATTATGTGATCAGTCCTTATTCATTGGTTCATTTTGTTTAGCTTGTGGCATGTTTATATCCAAGGAAGAGATCTCTTCATCATCTTCCCCATCTTGAGTTGGAGTCGTCCTTGACTCAAACTCATTATCCTCCCCCATGTAACGTTTCAAATTTGTGACATTAGAAACATCATTCACACCATAATTTATAGGCAATTCAATCTTTTATGCATTATCATTTGTCTTTGCAATAACTTTGATAAGACCAGAAGCTCAAGACATTACTTTTAACTTGCTAAAATCAGGAAACCTATCTTTTTTCAATTGTGACCAAACAAGATCGCCTGGTTCAAAAAATAAGTTCCGTCCTACCTTGTCTACCAGCAAGTCTATACTTTTCATTCATATGCTGAATGCTTTCTTTAGTGGTTTCATGTAACTTAGCACAAATTCAGCATGTTTTTTAGCATCATGATTCAATTTTTCAAAAGATGGCAAAGTCAATAAATCAATACAAGTATGAGGGTTAAAGCCATATACAACAATAATGCTAAATCTCTCCCTCTTTGAAAAATGCAATCCTAAAACAAAGTCCATAAAATATATCCTCCCAAGGTACACTAGGAATAGGTAGAGACATATAAAGACTCTCTGGATTGAGACATGGCTTAGCTTTATTGCAAATGCTGCATCAAATAACATATCGCTTGACATCACGCATCATCTTTCACCAAAATAAATGAGTAGCCTGCACTTCTTCCATCTTATTTACCCCAAAATGTCCCATTAAACCACCTCCATGCACCTCCTACAAAAACAAAAGACGAATAGAGCTTAACAGAACACATAGCTTGTTAGCACGATATAATAATCCATTATTTAACACATATTTATTCAATGTTTGTCCATCTCAACAATGTTGAAAAGCTTCTTTAAAATCTAAATCAGTAGCGTATAATTCTTTTATTGTCTCCAAACCAAAAATTTTATGATCAAGTTGTGATAACATTGTATAGAGTTAGGATAGGGAATTAGAGATGATATTGTTCTTACCTTTCTTATACTTAATGATATACATAATAGATTTAATAAATTTTACCTATTTAGCATATTTATTATTCAATTTAATTTGGTTTCTAATATGTTTCAAAGACTTATGGTCATAATGAATGATAAATTCTTTTGACCATAAATAATGTTGTCAAATCTCTAATGTTTGAACCAAAGAATAGAATTCCTTATCATAAGTGGAATAGTTCAAACTAGGTCTTGATGACTTTTGACTAAAATATGCAACTGGCATACCTTGGCATCACATTTAATTTCAAAAACCTTTCTAAAATTTTGAAGCTGGAGTAGTAGTGCATGCGTCAACTTCTTTTTGATCAAATTAAAGGCATCTTCTTATGCTTGTGCCCAACGAAAATGAATGACTTTCTTTGATAACTTGTTTGTGGGTGAAGCAATGGTTCAAAAATGTCTCACTAAATGGTGGTAGAATCTAGCTAGCCCAAGAAAGCTCTGCACCCACATGACCGCTTTAGGAGTCAGCCAACTTTTGATTGTTTCAATCTTGGTCTCATCAACTTCAATCCCCTGTGGAGTCATAACATAATCAAGAAAAAACTTGTTCGGTGCAAAATGTGCACTTCTTGATGTTAACAAATAAACGTGCATCTCTTAAAGCATTTAAAACAACACATAAATATTCCTTATGCTTATCTATAGACTTGTTGCAAATAAGTATATCATTAAAGTAAGCCACCACAAATCTACCAATGCAAGGCCATAAAACATTATTCATGAGCCACATAAAGTTACTAGGCACATTAGTTAAACCAAAATGCATTACTAACCACTCATACAAGCCAAATTTAGTTTTAAATGCGGCCTTCCATTTATCTTCCAATTTCATTCTAATTTGGTGGTATCCACTGTGCGGGTCTACTTTAGAGAACACAAAAGGGCCACTTAATTCATCAAGCAAATCATCTAACCTAGGAATAGAACAACAATATCTAATAGGTATATTATTAATGGCTTTACATTCAACACATATATGCCATGATCCATCTTTTTTAGGTACCAAAATAACTGGAACAAAACAAGGACTAAGATTCTCATGTACATACCCCTTGTCAAGCAAATCTTGTACTTGACGCTGAATTTCCTTAGTCTCATTAGGGTTTGTCCTATATGGTGCATGGTTTGGCAAAGTCGCTCCTAGGATCAAGTTAATTTGATGCTCAATTTCTCTCATAGTGGCAACCCTAGCGTATTTCATTTGGAAACACATTAGCAAACTCCTACAAAATGTTAGCAGTAGTAGGTGGTAAAGAGGAAGGAAAATCCTCTAGTGTAAAGAAAGCCTCTTTGTAAATCAAAGCATAGCAAATAGGTTCATTTATAATCAACTCAGAAATTTTAGATTTAGTAGCTAACATGAAAGCACCTTTCAACTTAATTGTGTCTTTCCTAGAATGTGGTTCTTTCTTCTCCACTTTAGGTGAAAAATAACTTTAGCATCTTTTTGATTTTTAGATTTAGAATCATTAAGTTTTCTCTCATGTTTAGCATATGCTACATCATCTTTCAAAATTTTAGGAGTCATATGTAGCAACTCTATCTTCTTCACATTATATGTGAATGTGTATATGTTAGTCTTACCATGATGCAACATATCTTTATTATATTCCCAAGGCCTAACCAACAGTAAAGAACATGCTTGCATAGACACAACATCAAAATTTGCACTATCATGGTAGTTCCCTATTGAGAATGACAGTTCACAAATTTACGTACCTTCAACTTACCACAAGAATTGAAACATTAGATGTAGAAGGCCATGGGTGTAGTTATGTATGCAACTTAAGCTTGTCAATTAAATATGAACTAACAAGATTGCTACAACTTCCACTATGAATGACAACATATTAAGCTCTATCTTTAACCATGAACCTCGATTGCAACAAATTGTGGAGCTAATTTTGCTCGGCTTTCTCCATTTGAGAACTTAGCACTCATTGTGCTAAAATGCTCAAGTACTTGCTTGTATCTACATGACCTATTTACTCCACATACTTATTATTATGGTCATCATCATTATCTATAGGTTTAGTGTAATGCCTATGTTGTTGTGCCTAAGAAAAACTATTTGAATAAAAAACATTTGGAAAATTTAGATCTTTTTGGATTTCTTGAAGAGCGTGCCAATGTATGGATCTCAAATTCTCTTCAAACCTATCTTAGAATCCCTTCCAAAGATTCCCTAAAATTCCTAGAGTTCACATATCAAATTTAAATTCAAATTCAAACATTCAAATTTTCCTTTCTAAAATGTTTCTAGAAATTCAGAAAGACTAATGTTCACTTGGGCTGCTCTCCCCTCCTTTCTCCCTCTCTCGGCCCATGTGGCCTCCTTTCTCTTGGCTTGCATGATCTGCTTTCTCTTCCACATGGCCTTGCTCCTTCTAAGACACGTGGAAGAGCAAGTAAAGGTAATACATGAATGTCTAAGTGTTGCTAGTCCTGACAAAAGAGTTATGTTTATAATTGGTGAAAGGCTTGGAGTTCCAAGTAGGAGATCATGTATACTTAAGGGTATCGCCCCTATGTGGTATAAAGAGATTTGGTATAGCTAGAAAGCTATCCCCTCAATATATAGGACCCTACCCCCATCACTAATCATCGAGGAGAGGTTGTGTACCAACTAGAGTTGCCTACTGAACTCGCTGATGTACACGACGTGTTCCATGTCTCCCAGTTGAAAAGGTGTCTTTGTGTTCTAGAGGAACAAGTCACCCTCTACAAGGTAGAGTTAAACAAGAACCTAACATATGGAGAATAGCCACTTTATATCCTTAAAGAAATGGAACTACAAACCAAAAGGAAAACGATAAGGTTTTACAAGGTGTAATGGATAAATCACTCATAAGAAGAATGTACCTAGGAATGAGAAGACCTTCTCTGCACTGAGTTACCAGAGTTGTTCACTTAGCTATGGAATCTCCAAAATTTGGATCTTTCTAGATTTCTTGAAGAGTGTGCCAATGTATGGATCTCAAATTCTCTCCAAAACTACCTTAGAATCCCTTCCAAAGATTCCCCAAAATTCCCTAAGTTTAAATATCAAATTTGAATTGAAATTCAAACATTCAAAATTTTCTTTCCAAAATATTTCTAGAAATTCAGAAAGACTATTGTTCACTTAGGCCTCTTTCCCCTCCTTTCATCCTTTCATGTTGATCCCATAATTTTTTATTAAAAGTTATTTTGTTTGTGAACAATACATGGTTAGGTACACGATACCAGCCGTGAATTGCTAGTTGATCCAATAGGCATTGTGCCCACTTGTTGCACATACCCTCTTTGTTCGTTGATGATTCTATACCCTTATCGCCCTGTTGTCATACTAGTGCTCACACTTTGCAAAGCATGAGTATCAATGACACTGCTATCACTTAAAACTAGTTGATGGGATAAAATGAGTTGGAAAAAAGGTTTGAAATACTGACACTCGTGGTTGAGAGGTTTGCAAAATAAAATGGTTTTATAAAACTTTGTCATGGTTAGTCACTGTCTGTGTGGCCTGACTCCTACATGGCATACAAAGACCAATCCCTTGAAGAGTTTCACTAATCATATTAAAGTGCAACCACATGGGTGAAATGGGATGCCCCTGTCCAAGTAATTAGTAGATCTTGAATATGTGTGGAAGTCAATGGACGTGTAGTTGCCGAGGTGTCATCTAGGATGAGCCTACAGGACCCTAAGTATAGAAAGTCTAGAACTTTCTCAGTACTTGGTCTGGGACCCATTCAATTGACAACAGACTATCCTAAAAGTGATTTGGAAGGGCCATGTCAAAACCTCCCCTCACCATGTGTATCTGATCAATATGTACTGGATATTTGGTGTAAGCCTTTGTCGTGTGGGTAAAATGTGCACCCTTTGCAAATGTTATAATCTATTTAAACAACCATACCCACAGTTATGGGTGGATGAGAACTGATCCCTCTAACATACTCTTATGTTTGAAAAAGTTTATGGAAAAATTTATTGTGTTATGGGAATAACCAGCCTACATAGCTAGTGAAAGACTTAAGTAGTCATAAACAGGACTGTGTGACCCAGAGTGTCACTTGGCATTAGAAATGAAGTTGGATAAGATAAAATAGAGATGTGATTGAGAAAGGAAAGAAATTGAAAGAACAAAAATAGTGGTACCGTCTTGAAATGGATTGAGACACGAGTCTCCTCCCAATAAATGTAGTGAGTTATTGCCAAGCAAATTACGGAATGGATTAAGGTGCAAGTCTTTTTTCTGATAATCTAAAGAGCACACACAAAATTCTCAAAGATGATTTTTACAAATACACTTAATTGCAAAATAAACTAAACCTCTCTTGATAACTGTTGCATACCACATTAATTCTTGTGACTTGCTAAGTACCTTGTGTACTCACCCTTGCTATCATCCCCTACCCAAAAAAGTAGTATGACAAGAACCTAGCCTTGGAGGAGTTTCTTTAGGAGCAAGCGACATAAGAAGTCTTTTAGGGTTTCAACTTAGGACCAAGCCATGCTTGTGGATTTGTGTTTAGCCTTGCTTGTGCTGTCATCTTTTGCTTGGTGTAGCATTGCAAGGCCGAGGTCTATTCGTAGCTACAACTTATGTATTAGACTTTATCAATATATAAAATAAGGTTTGTTGATGATCCACCTATGTCCTGTTAGTCTCAGTAATTCTTGGGACTAGTACCACTATATAGGTATAAGCATCCCACTCCTATTGACCTACTTATTAGTTAATGGTATAGGAGCACTATAGTTAGTGGAAAGTACTAATGCATCCACAACATCACTAGTACTATTGTACTCACCATCATATGTAGTGATGAGAACTCGTTGCTTGGGGCAATCATGCTACATATGGCCCTTTTCCTTCCACTTAAAGCATTCTATGTCCCTTGTTCATCCCATAGAAGCAATTCAAGATGCACTTTTTGTCAGCTCCTGCACATGGATAGACTTACTCACCTTGGGTGTTTGTATTGATGGTGCTAGTTTTGCTGAACGCGCCTTATTAGTGGAGGTGGCAGCAGATCGAGCAGAGGTGGTAGGGGTGGTTTTTGCTTGCCTTGTGAATTGTCTCAATGTAGATGTACTCTCATATTTTTTCTTGCTAGATTGCTTCCTTCCTAGCAATTCTTTTGCTGCCAACATTGCAAGATGGAACAATCTAGTAATAGTACTATACTCTTTATAATCAAATATGTCCTAAATTTCCTATTGTAACCCCCCATAATAACAAGACATTTTATCATCCTCATTTTCCTCTCTCTCACAATGGAGCATACTCCTAATAGTATTCTACTACATACTTATTTGCTTGATCAAAGTGTTGTAATTTATTTTGTAAATATTGTTTGAAAGAGGGAGAAATAAATCTATCATGCATTGCTTGCTTTATTATAGACTAGTTTTGACTAGTTCATTCCACCAAATAATAGCAAAGTCCGTGAACTCGGTAGTTGCTTGCCTAACTCTTTGTACATCAAGAACCACATGGGAATTAAATTTTTGCTCTACCATCATCCCCCAATCTAAATAAGCTTTAGGATCATATGCACCCAAAAAGGAAGATATGGCACATTTAACTTTAGTAAGGATCATCATTACCTCACCCATGATGTTGATTACCTTCCATACCATGTTGGTTATCTCCCATACCTATACTATTGTTGTGTAGCCATTGTCGTAGACATTTATCTCATTGTGTGGGTCATGAATCACTGTTCTTGGCATCCTCATCTTTGTTATCTCCATTACGCTAATCATCATCATCAGAAAGAAGTGGTGGCTGATGGTTCAGTACCAATTGATGAAGGTAGTTATTGATGGCATCAAGACTTCTTGATATAGTCTGGATGTCTGTTTGCATTGCTTTTAAGACAGTTGGATTTGCCTCAATCTGTCATCTAGTCTATTTGTCTCCTTGGATGCAAAATTAGCAAAGTAAGTCACCTCAGCTAACATTGTTAGAAGAAAATAAAGAACAACACAAGAGTATTATCCCTATCAACTACTAGGTAATGGAATGTGCAATCACATAATCTCAAGCGTCTTACCAAGCTTTGATAAAATTCTTATCAATTGAAGTAGGTGGCATGACCCAGAGAGATGGGATGTCTCACGACGGTGCGGGTGAGACTGTGATGGTCAAACCTATATTGATTAGAAGTATATAGAGCTCAGAAGGCAATGTATTGTACCAAGGATTAGCAAAATTCAATAATAGAATAGCAAAGCTGAATAAGAAACCCAAGCACTTGTCATAGTTGCTACTTGAGACATGTCTCTTGAACAAGTCTGAGCAAGCAAGAGAAAGGAGCAAACAAACTTAGGATACAATAGTATAGATGTAAAGGAACAAAAGAAACAAATTTCTCCTCTATTTTTTTCTCCTCTTTTTTTCTTCTCTTATTTCTTTATTTTCTTTTTTTAATATATTTTTCATATTTTTTCCACTATATGATAGAAAATACTATAAAACAAGATATGAAAATAAGAACGACTCAATATGGAAGCAGGAAAGTCTCAAAACTATATGAAAAACATAACTGTAGAAATGGGTACTAAATCTTTTAGGGCCAAAATGCCTTGAAAATGACCTTTTCCTAACATCATTTGCTGCACAATACTTTGTTGGCCTCGAAATTAGTTTTCTGTAGAGTATAAGAACATCAAAAATCGAGTTCGTATGCAAAAGTTATGCCCATTTTACTAAAGGTGACACGAATCAAGGTTTCACAACACAAACATATAAAATCATTTAGGGCAAACTTTGCAGATTGGTTGAGCATGGCTAACAATGAGGCTAGCAATGTTGGGTGATTGACACAAGGTTGTTTGTGACCTATCTAAAAGACTTGCGAAGCAGATTAGTAGCACAAGTTGGTTCCAATCTGAAACCAAGTATAACCCTATCTCACAAGGAACTAGATACCATGAACTAGATACCATGAACACCTCGTGCAAATCAACACCTCGAACTAGATACCATGAACACAACTCTAAACTAGTGACCATACTCGATCTAGGACTCAAACTCTACAAAGTGAAATTGAAATTAAAGTTGTGAAGGCACAAAGATATTTGGATGGTCAAAAACTAATACTACAATGAACACAATGGTTTCTTTGTTTTTCTAGAATCTAGGTAATGGAAACAAAAATTGATGGATGTGAAACAGATGATACCTATTGTGCAACCTGTAGCTCTAATTCCATTTGATGCGAGATTAGGTGCCTGATCTATCGATATGTTTGATTTGGCGATGTGAAAATGTTCACATTTTGAGGCTTCTGATCTAATGGCGAAACATCAAAGTGGTATAATAATATAAGCAAGACCTAAACCATAACAACATGGACAACTAGCTATTTATAAATTTCAAGACATGAAAAGTCTTCCATAACAAGGGCCAGTTGAATAGGATTCTATTACAAGTCCAGGCCCCAAATAGACACAGTAAGGAAGAGATATGTGGCTTGTTTTGTAGATTCTATATAGCTTTGGAGAAATTTTGATGTGATTATAAAACCATCTAAAAGTAGACTTCATAAGCTTTCTAGTAAGTACCCATGGGCTCCTTGAGGCCTTTTGTATCAGTGGGTATCTCGTGAATAGAAATTGGTTTGCACTTGATGACTTTTCTTCTACAATTGAGTTCATATGTATTAACTCTAGAAAATCATGCTGACCAATGATGGATTTGGTTAAGGAAAAGAGTTGTTGGAGGAATCGGCTGATGAGAGCTTATTTAGTAAAACTCAAATTTGAGGAAGTTTTAATGTGAGTTGTTAAGATACGGTTCCTTTACAATAGGCAAGAGTAGTTTTCTTTCCTTTTTCTTTATAAGTTATTGTCTCTTGTACATCTTGAACTTGTATAAACCCAAGGGTATAACTATGTACACTCTTAGGTCTTGTAAAGTACCAATCAGATCAATATAATTAAATTCGGCGCATTGCCACCTCTAGGAGTAGAAGTAACATAGTTTTCGATGAGATCTCACTTTGGGTTGAGATGCATTAGTTAAGTTTGATCTCCAATGAGAGGTAAGTCTCATCATATAGTAAACATATAGGCTTAGTTAAGACTTTCTCGGTTTGGTCCGATATGATAGATAAGTTTATATGTTTGGTGGTTATCTTGATGCATTCAATTTTGTCTGAGAATACATTGATTTAAGCTCTTAGTTTGATCTAGTGATCTAACCTTATTGATTTAATTTGCTATCAATCATAACTAACCTTATTAGCTATAATTTTATATTGTCTCAGTTTAGTCCGATATATTAAGATTGTCTTTAATAAAGTTATCTTGCCAGCCAATAGCTTGATTTCATATCATCCTATTGGCCAATTGGATTCCAACTAATCCCTATCGCCTAAACAACTAACAACTTGAGTTCATATCAGCGTACTGACTAATTGGCTCATTGGTCTAATTTTTATATCCTCTTGTCAATTGCAGGTCAAATTGATCGGCAAACCCTAAATCTCATGAAATTAAGGACCTGCACCAGAAGTAAGCAGACCTCTCAAGCCTTTGTTCATGTGACAAATTGGCATGAATATTAGACAATTTTCATGTCAACAATATGCTCTTCTCCATAGCATTCCCTCAGGTTCCTAATGACCATAAGAGATCACAAGGATTAAACAGTATGCCATTCTTAATTATATTTGTATGTAAACATAGAATCACAATTAAGTGATGATTAAGTCGATGTGCATGTGCGCAATTTATTGGTCCTTTCTTCATTGGTTCACATTGTTTAGCTTGTGGCATCTTTATATCCAAGGAAGAGATGGCCTCATCATATTCGGTGCACCTATGTGTACCATCGATTTTTTTACTTAGAAGACTACAATGGTCTTGATTTTCTACAAAGTTGGTATCCAACTTAGAAAAAGTAGGGGCTACACCTAATAGACACACCTATGTGCACCTTGGACTTATAGGATTGGACTACAACTCTTCCATAATTTTGCTTACTGCTCGCCGCCAAAAGATCCTGCGACCGGGGAGGGACGGCGGCTCGATCACTCGAAGGCCTGGGAGGTCTGCTTATCTCCAGTGCAGGTCCTTAGGTCTCGAGGTTCGCGGGCGTGCCAGTCAATTTGACCTTGCAATTGACGAGGAAGTGCGACGAGCGAATCCGATACAGGTGCTCCCTATCAGCTGGCTGCCAATAGGTTTGGGATGCTGTTCGATCGGCTGGGGAGCCGATGTGGACAGGTGTCGACGAGCGATCGACCATAGAGCCGATGGAGGAACCAGGGTGTATTCAGAGGATGGCGAGGTGCACGGGATCCCTCCAGACAGCTGAACAATGATTCATCGGCTGGAAAAACCGATGAAGGTGCATGCGGCCTAGGCGATGATTAGCGCAAGAAGGCACGGGCTACAAAGTGGATGCTGCTCTAGATATGACAGCAAGAGACCCGTCGCCCGCCGTGGCAGCACCATCAACGCCGAACCTCGAAGATCGGACCTAACCGAGACAGTACGAGGCCGGGGCCAGCGGCGATGATACGGAGTACGCCGGATCGGCTATGCCGTAGCAAGGATAGGTACGAACCCATCGGCTAGCTAAACCGATGAGGGGACGTCTCTCTGAAGGCGGGTGCGTATCGGCTGGGGGTTCGATACGTTTGGCGTTACACATGGTGGGACGCCTCTAAAGGCTGATGCGTATCAGTCGAGGGGCCGATGCGTTGGGCGTGAAGCACAGAGCATGGATAACTCATCGGCTAGCACTCCGATGATATGCCGTGCAGAAGCCTATAGGCCTGAAAATTTTGGCGTTAACAATATCTAAAAATCCCAACAATATATATATATATATATGTATGTAACAGGTATCATTCTTCGTGTAAACTTTGATCTTATCAAGTAGCAGCTATTGGTTGTGACTTGTTTCTATCATAAAGTACGCAAGTGCTATATCTGATCCTTGTGTTTAGTTCTATAAAAAAAGTGTCAAAAAATAAGAAAGAAGAGTTGAAAAACAAAAGGAAGAAACAGTTGAGAAAGGTTGTGAAAGAAAAGATGAAAGATGAGTTTGTTTATGTGCACAAGTGGTGAAAGTTTCACCAGTTGCATAACTATATTGCTATCCATTCTTTGGTGCAAAACTTTGCTTGGGTTTGATTGCAACACTTGCATCCTAAGCATACTCCTTGTTTGCATCAAATCTGAATTTTCTTTGCGCGTGTGCTTGATCCATTTACACTACTCATATCTTGTGGTTAGCACTAGGCATTGATCTTCTAGTTTGGCATGTGGTTTAGCCTTACAATAACTAGAATTCAGATTGTATTCCTTATGTATCATTCCCCACCAAGCTCCACATACAGCCCACCATCATCAGTACACTGATCTTGTATTCACTTAACCATCACTTTCTTGTTATCACCACGCATTACCCTTCTGTAATCTATAGGAATTCATAAGAACTTGGTTGGTACGAGAGGTGAGGTTATGAGATTACACATATATTTTTCTATATATTTGTTGCTTTGTCCTCACTAATTTCATAAGAAGATGTTCAATCCACCTGAGATTGAAGAGTGTGTAACCATGGCACAATTCAACAAGATGAAGCAAAGCATGCAGGAACTAACAATTCAAACACTTATGGCTCATTTGCAAAATCCTCGTGATAATGCAAATGCAAGTCATCATGAAGATGAAGTTGATGAAAATGAAGAATAAGCTGTTACTCGACTTGCAAGAGAACAACAAAGACGCAGGGAAGGAGCTACTGCAAATGCGAGAAGACCTACTCCTCTAGGACGTGGAAATGGAGATAGAGGTGCTGGTCGTGGGAGAGGTCTTGGACTACAGGAAAGTGGGACTAAAGAAGAGGATGAAGAAGAAGAGGTTGAACAACCCCGTAATGTAGACTATCGTCACCAAGGGAATCGTGGGCATAACCAGCCCAATGAGGAGAGGTTTGGTAAGCTAAAGTTCACCATGCCCAAGTTCGATAGAGGGTCTGATCCTGAAGCATATCTTACATGGGAATTGAAGGTTGATTAAGATTTTTGCTTGCACAATTATTCTAAGTAGAACAAGATGGCCATGGCTGCTCTTGAGTTTGATGGTTATGCTCTAATTTGGTGGGAACAAATGCTCAATGATAGAGAAGAAGCTGGGCAAGGTAATGTCCGTTCATGGGCTGAAATGCATAAATGAGAGCAAGATTTGTCCCCAAACATTATCATCATGATTTATTTGACAAGCTGCAGAATTTGAAGCAAGGAAGCCTTAATGTTGATGAATATTATAAAGAGATGGAGAAGGCAATGATTAGAGCCAATGTATATGAAGATAAAGAGCAATCAATTGCACATTTCATGTCAGGATTGCGCCACAATATTCAGCGCATTGTTAAATTTCAGCAATATGTAATCTTATTGAATTGGTACATCAAGCTAGTAAAGCTGAGCGTCAATTGCAGCAGGGCATGAAGTCCAACAAAGGAATATCTTTCAGCATAAGAAATACACTGAGTGGAAGCAAATTCTCACCATGAGGTAATGCAAGCCGAGGTACAATTCCCAACTCAATTGGTAGTACACAATTAAGCAATTTTGGTGCTTCTAGTGACAAAGAGATAGCTGCCCCAAGTGAGAGAAATAAACCAACGAATTCATCATCTACATCAGTGGGTTCTTCATCCAAGAGTAGTGGAATTCAATGCTTCAAGTGTGGAGGTCATGGTCATCTTATAAAGGAGCATCCAAACAATCGAACCAAGAAGAGTACAAATCTTCTAGTGAGGAAGAGCATTAAGTTATTGAAGAGGAAGATAATCATGAGAAGGAAATATGTGAATTTCAAATTGGTGTTGCTCTGGTTGTAACTCAGATTTTGAGTGTGCAAATGAGTGAAGCTGAAAATGTACACTGACATAATCTTTTTCAAACCAAAGCCAAGGATGAAGATAAGGTATGTAAGGTAATTGATGGTGGAAGTTCCCACAGTCTTGCTAGCAAAGAAATGGTTGAAAAGCTTGGTTTAAAACTGCTGAAACATCCTCATCCATATCATGTGCAACGGTTAAATAATTCAGGTTCCATTAAGATTGTACAAAGAGTGAAAAATTCCTTTCAAGATTAGTGAATATATTGACACCATAGAGTGTGATGTGGCACCCATGATAGCGTGTCATATGGTATTGGGAAGACCTTGGCAATTTGATCGGTCTTCTCTACATTGTGGTCGAACAAATCAATACACCATCAAATGGAAGGGCAAGGAATTGATACTTAAACCCATGACACCACAACAAATCCTAGCTAAGCACTTGCAAAAGTGCTCCGATGTGAGGAATGAGAGTGGAAAACAAGGAGAGAAAAAGAATTCGAGTGCCCTCTACAAATCAATGAGTGAGAGCCACAAGCGAAACATGAGAGATAGCATGAAAAGAGAGGGAGAGAACTTAGTGATGATAGCCACCAAATTTGAAATGAGATGTGAGGAAAAACCCAGATCAAGTATTAATCATACATGTGTGCAAAGACACATTACTTTCAGCTAACGACTTAACATCTGTTGCTAGCGTTGTTACATGTGTTTTACAGGAATACGAAGATGTTTTTCGAGAGGAAACATCTGCTGGACTTCCTCCTTTGTGTGGCATTGAATATCAGATTGATCTCATCCTAGAGCTGCACTTTCAAACCATCTAGCATACAGCACCAACCCTGAAGAAACCATTGAAATTCAAAGGCAAGTACAGGCACTTTTAGATAAAGGTTATGTGCAAGAAAGTTTAAGTCCTTGTGTTGTCCCTATGATTTCGGTGCCAAAGAAAGGTTGTTTATGGAGGATGTGTGTAGATTGTTGAGCCATAAATAACATCACTGTTAATTATCGTCATCCTATTCCTAGGCTAGATGATATGCTAGATGAATTGAGTGGTTCTATGATATTTTCTAAAATTGATTTGAGAAGTGGTTACAATCAAATTAGAATAAAAATTAGAGATGAATAGAAAACTGCTTTTAAAACAAAGTTTGGGTTGTATGAATGGTTAGTTATGCCTTTCGGTTTGACTAATGAACCTAGTACATTCATGAGATTGATGAATCATGTCTTATGAGCATTCATTGGAAAATTTATTGTTGTTTACTTTGATGATATCTTAATTTATAGCAAGACATTGGAGGAACATGTTGATCATATTTAGCGAGTTATAGATGTGTTTAGAAAGGAAAAATTATTTGCTAACCCTGAGAAGTGAAGTGCACATTTTGTATAGATCAGGTTGTGTTTGTTGGCTTTGTTGTTTCATAACAAGGATTTCAGGTTGATGAATCAAAGGTGAAAGCAATCAAGGAATGACCAACTCCTGAAAATGTAAGCCAATTGAGAAGTTTTCATGGACCATAGCTGCTTTTATAGGAGATTTGTGAGAGATTTCAGCACCATAGCTGCTCCATTAAATGAGTTAACAAAGAAGAATGTTGCCTTCCAATGGGGTGAGCCACAAGAGAAAGCTTTCCAAGAATTGAAGAAAAGGTTATTCGAAGCCCCCTTGCTTGTGTTGCTGGATTTCACTAAAACCTTCGAGGTTGAATGTGATGCAAGTAGGATTGGGATGGGAGGTGTTCTCATGCAAAATGGACAGCCCATTGCATACTTCTATGAGAAGTTGGGAGGAGCACAACTAAACTATTTGGTGTATGACAAGGAGTTGTATGCTTTGGTAAGAGCACTTGAGACTTGGCAACATTACTTATGGCCAAAAGAATTTGTTGTTCACTTAGATCATGAGGCTTTGAAGTATTTAAAGGGCCAAGCAAAACTGAAACATAGGCATGCCGAATAGGTTGAATTCATTGAAACTTTTCCATATGCTGTGAATACAAGAAAGGATAATATTGTTCTTGATGCTTTATCCCGTAAGAATAGTTTGTGAAATCAACTTGAAGTAAAGGTACCAGGACTTGAAAACATAAAAGAACTATACCCAGCTGATCATGGCTTTTTAGAACCTTAAGCAAAATATACAACTGGAAAAGGATGGAAAAAATATTATATACATGATGGATTTTTGTTTAGAGCTAACAAATTATGTATTCCAAATTTCTCTATTAGACTGTTGTTATAGGAAACACATGTAGGTGGACTGATTGGTCACTTTGGGTGGAGAAAAACCTATGAGTTGCTAGCTGACCATTTCTATTGGCCAAAAATAAGAAGAGATGTTCAAAGGCTTGTGCAAAGATGTGTCGCCTGTCACAAAGCTAAGTCAAAACTAAACCCCTATGATGCTCCTTGCCTATTCCTAGTGCTTCTTGGGAATACATTAGCATGGATTTTGTTTTGGGTTTACCAAGGGCAAGGAGGGGGGGATTCAATTTTTGTTGTTGTTGATAGATTCTCTAAAATGACACATTTTATACCATGTCATAAAAGTGATGATGCTTCCCACATAGCCTCTCTATTTTTCAAGGAAATTGTGAGATTACACGGCATGCCCAAGACGATTGTTTTAGACCGTGACACCAAGTTTTTGAGCTACTTTTGGAAGACATTTTGGGCAAAACTCGGTACAAGGTTGTTGTTTTCCACCACTTGCCACCCTCAAACAGATGGGTAAACTGAAGTAGTACATAGAACACTTTCTATGCTGGTGTGAGCCTTGATAAAGAAGAACTTGAAGGAGTGGGAAGAGTGCTTGCCACATGTACAATTTGCTTATAATAGGGAAGTACACTCTACAACTAATATGTGTCCTTTTGAAGTTGTATATGGTATCAAACCACTTGCTCCGATTGATTTGTTGCCTCTACCATTGCAGGAAAGGAGTAACATGGAAGCCTCCAAGCGCGTGTGTGTCTTATGTTCAGAAGATTCATGAGAAGACCAAAGAAGCAATTAAGAAAATGTCCAATTACTATGCTAAATGGGGAAACAAGCATCGTAAGAAGGTGACATTTGAGCCTAGCGATTTAGTTTGGATATATCTTCACAAAGACCATTTTCAAGAGAAACATAAATCCAAGTTGATGCCACAAGGAGATGGTCCATTCAGATGGCTGTCCAAGATCAACGATAATGCCTACAAGATTGATCTACCTGAACATTATGGTGTTAGCACATCCTTCAATGTTGCTAGCTTAACACCATTCTCTAGGCTAAAAGAATCAGAGTCGAGGACAACTCCTTTTCAAGAGGGAGAGGATGATGAGGACATCCCATCCATGCATGCTCCCTTAAGCGTCAACAATGCACCGTCTAACATAAAGGACACAAATCAAAGACCACTTACATGAAGTCGGGCCAAGAAACTACAAGAGTAGGTGAATTCATTCCTAACTAATTTTAATTTCAACACTTCTAAGGATGTTATACTACCTAAGTATTCTACCTTGGTGTTGCTTAGTTTTACACATCAAGAGGTGGAAGACACATGATCTAAAGATCAAGACATGGTACTACAAGCAGATCGATGTAAAGGGGACGGATGACGAGGCCAGTCCAACGGAACTGCCTGAAAGAAATAGTCATAACATTTGATTCCCAAAAGCTATGATGGTTGATGAGCACATTTTGAAAGGCTTATCAAGTCTACTTTCTAACTTGGGTGGTCTCAACTGATTTGGATTCTCCATTCTTGAGAATTGGTAGATAAGTGAAGATTGGTCAAAAGGTCAATATTCTTCCCGTTGTTCAACTTCCCATGCAAAACTGTACCATTCTACAATGTTTCTTGGTGCATACTACACATGATTTGAAAGCTTATCAAGTTAACTTTCCAACGCAAATAACGGCACATCATTTGGACTCTCTATTGGTGAATGGGTTATTCGTTCTATATCTTGAAGGTACAACGGTCTATAACATTAATACAAAGAGGCAATGTCCTAATAATTTGAATTCCATGTTCATATGGCATTATCGCTTGGGCCACATAAATGAGAAATGCATAGAGAGGCTCCATAGAGATGGTCTTTTACTCTCATTTGATTTTGAATCATTTGAGACATGTGAATCTTGTTTACTTGGCAAGATGACAAGGGCACCTTTCACTGGTCAAAGCGAAAGGGCAAGTGACTTGTAGGCACTCGTGCATATTGATATATGTGGACCAATAATCTCTACAGCTAGAGGTGGTTTTCAATACATCATCACTTTTACTGATGACTATAGTAGATATGGGTATATCTACCTAATGAAGCATAACTCTGAATCCTTTGAAAAGTTCAAGGAATTCTAAAATGAAGTACAAAATCATGTAGGAAAAACAATTAAGTTTTTATGATCTGATCGTCGAGGCAAGTATTTGAGCCATTAGTTTGGCAATTATCTGAAGGATTGTGGAATTGTTCCACAGTTGACTCCACCAGGTACACCTCAATGGAATGTGGTATCTGAATGGAGAAATCGCACCTTATTAGATATGGTAGGGATCATGATGAGCCAAAGTGATCTTCCATTGTCCTTCTAGGGATACAGTCTTGAAACAGCTGCATTCACATTAAACAGGGTTCGATCTATGTCAGTAGAAAAGACACTATATGAGATGTGGATGGGATAATGTCCTAGCTTGTCTTTTCTTAAGATTTAGGGATGTGAGGCTTATGCAAAATGTTTACAATATGATAAACTCGATACCAAGTCTAACAAATTCTTCTTTATCGGGTATCCTAAGGAGATAAAAGTATATTACTTCTATTATCAAGGAGAAGGCAAAGTGTTTATTGCCTGGCATTGTGTTTTCTTAGATAAAGAGTTTCTCTCGAAAAGGATAGTGGGAGAATGGCGCAACTCGAAGAAATTTGAGAAACACCTAAAAATGTTTCAGCTCCTACACAACCATAGCAAGTTGAGCAAAATGTTGAAGAACCTGTTGTAGACACACTGACACGACGTAGGTCAGAGAGTTCACATCGTGCACCAAAGTGGTACAAATTCTTGACTACTCAACAAAGAGACATATTGTTGTTAGACAACAATGAGCCTAAGAACTATGAAGAAGTGATGGTGGGATCAGACTATGAGAAATGGCTTGAAGCCTTGAGATCCGAAATTGAATCCATGCGTAGTAATCAAGTTTGAAGCTTGGTTGATCCCTTGATGGTGTTAAAAACATTGAGTGTAAATGGGTTTTCAACAAAAAGATAAACATGGATGGAAATGTTCACCTCTATAATGCATGATTGGTGGCTAAAGTTTTCAAACAAATTCAAGATGTTGATTATGATGAAATTTTTTCACTCGTCACAATGCTAAAATCTATTTTGATAATTCTAGCGATTGCTGCATATTTTGATTATGAGATATGACAAATAGATGTCAAAACAACTTTCCTTAATAAAAATCTGAGTGAGGATGTGTACATGACACAACCCATGGGTTTTGTCGATCCGAAATTAGTTCAAAAGATATGGAAGCTGCAAAAATCCATTTATGGATTAAAGCAGGTATTT
Organism: Oryza coarctata; assembly: GCA_030770085.1. Lineage (NCBI taxonomy): Eukaryota > Viridiplantae > Streptophyta > Magnoliopsida > Poales > Poaceae > Oryza > Oryza coarctata. The sequence continues at coordinate 7,212,789 of CM061476.1, read as the reverse complement.
CGGAGTTGGAATATTCATTTTAATGAAGTGATCAAAAAGTTTGGTTTCATCAAGAACAAAGAGGAGCCTTGTGTCTATAAGAAGACTAGTAGGAGTGTAGTTGTATATCTGGTCATATATGTGGATGCCATATTATTGATCAGAAATGGTATTCGTATGCTCGAATCTATTAAGTTTTCATTCAAAAGTAGTCTCTATGAAATACTTAGCAAAGGCGGCACACATTTTGGGAATTAAGATCTATAGAGATAAATTAAGATGGCTAATTGGATAATGCCAAGATACATCCATTGACAAGATGTTGAAAAGGTTCAACATGTAGGACTCGAAAAAAAGATTTCTACCTGTATCACATGGTATAAATCTTAGCAAGAGTCAGTGTCCTAGTACACCTCATGAGCAAGATAAGATGAATGCGATTCCATATGCTTTGGCTATTGGGTCGATTAGGTATGCTATGCTTTGTACATGTCCAAATATCTTTTATGCTTAAAATGCTAGGAGTAGATATTAATCAAATCTAGGTGAAGGTCATTGGATTACTATAAAGAACATCTTAAAGTACTTGAGAAGAACTAAAGATGTGTTTCTAGTCTATGAAGGTGAGGAAGAGCTCATTGTAAATGGTTACACCAATGCTAGATTCCAAACTCATAAAGACGATTTTAGATCGTAATTTGGATTTGTGTTCTATCTAAATGGCGGTGCAGTGAGCTGAAAGAGTTCCAATTAGGATACGGTTGCTGATTTTACAATAGAAGCCGAGTACATTGTACCTTCTGAAGCTGCTAAAAAGTCTATTTGGATCAAGAAATTTGTTTCTAAACTTGGTGTGGTGACTAGTGCCTTCAGTCCAATGAACCTGTACTGTGATAATAGTGGGGCCATTGAACAAGCCAAGGAGCCTAGATTGTACCAAAAGTCTAAACACATTCTACGGTGTTTTCACCTCATCTGTAAGATAGTAGAGAGAGGCGATATAGATATATGCAAAGTAGAAATCGATTTAAACATTGCAGATCCATTGTCAAAGCCGCTTCCTCAGCCAAAGCATGAGGCCCTTATTAGGGAATGGGTATTAGATACCTACATGATTGACTCTAGTGCAAGTGATAACTGTGAGTGATATGCCCTAGAGGCAACATGGAGATATTGTAAATATCATATACTATATTTATGATACGTTGAGTTGTTCCTTAAAATAGACATTATCATAACTAATCAATGAGTATGTGACTTATTCATGAGACTCCTAATGTTAGATATTGCTATTTTTAAATGAACCCTGATCATATATCATATGAGGAAAAATATGATTGTAAGATCAGCATATGTATTGATTGATGATTATATCTTATGGATCATGCTATGAAGATATCAAATCGATAATTTGGATATATGTTAGTGAACATATGTTGGATAGACCCGTTATGAAATACTGCAGAGATTTTATGTGTCATCAGTTAATCTCAAGTAGTGTTTATGTGGAGTCCTTAGACTTGAGGTCATCATGATTCCTAACATATGTAGTAGCTTATTTTGAGATTATGAACCACTACTCTATAATAGGATAATTATAAAAGTAGTCTTCGAGTTTACTATAAAATATGTAGTGGGATGTGAGTGATTAATCTAGAATTTGCCCCTTCTATGGAAGAGATGTCTTTGGGCCGCTCGATGTAATGGATTATGGAAGTGCATGGCCATGCCAAGGTAATTGAGGAGTTAATCATAAGTTTATAATCTATCATAGGATCGAGAGAGTGATTGAGCTATTAAGATGATGCCTCTTTTACATGATGTCCTCTTGTGCGCAGTAGAAAAAAAATTGTTTTACGCTATCGTAGCCTACGCATACGCCCATAAGTATTGCCAGTGATGGATCAGGACTAGACTTAGAAGATGTTAAGGTCTAGATGGTCAAGGAGTTCATGCAGGATATTTAGTCTAGAGAACAATACATGTGGAGATAAAGTTTTCATATGGAATACATGGTGACATGCTTGTGTATGGGAAAAGGATTCAATTTGGAAGGTGTCCATGTTTGACAAGATTAAGTTCAAATTTGTAAAGAGATAAGTTGTATACATGTACAAGAAGGTTTCCTATGTTATTAGGATTCTTAGTTCTAGTTGCATTTATGGCTTTGGACAGTCACATCCAATATTATAAATAGAGAGGGAGGCTAAGCCTTAAATGTAAGTCACAATTGAGAGATTTGAGAGTTGAGAGCTCTTTGTATTAAGGTTTTATGAGAAACTTATGAGGGGTGTTGTGGCTACATCTTGTGAACATTACTTAATCAATAAAGATCATATTCAATCATCAAGACATCGATGTTCTCTTCTGATTTAGTAAGTTTATGTTTATGTTTGGTTTTGGCATTAACTTGTGATTTTTTATTTGGTTTTGATTTGGTCTAACTTAATACATCCAAAACCTTCCTAATACTTGAAAGGTCAAATCTAGGAAGATATGTTGATTCTATTTTTCTATATTTGAATTTGCCCAAGTTTTAAATTTGGTTTAGATTTGCTAAAATTTCTAAAACAACTAAATTTTGAGGGTGTTTTTTTCTAAACTGCTGATTATTTTACAAATCCCTATGGTGAAGTTGTTCCTTGGTTTATATACTTTATTCTAACCAAGCTTGAGCTTGATCCAAAGGTTCTTTTTCGATAAATCTTATTTTTACAGATGTATTGTTAGGCTAATTGTTTTATTGGAAATTGTGCTATAGTTGAACCGATCCTAGGTCCGGTTTTACCACTAGAATTGTGTTCTTTTGGCTTTTGAGGTTAGGTTTATTTTTGTATTTCAAAGTTCGATAATTTGACTTCTGCTGACGTTACCTACCATTCAACCCCTATTTGGTAGGCTTGGTTGTTATGTTTTGTTCCTACACTCAGTGTGTGACTCTGTTCAAAGAAGCACGAGGTTTCCTCTTTTGCAATCTCCATCTTTCGTACACACCCTCTAATTCTGGATCCTTAATTGGCATCTTCTTTGTTTTGCTTGTGCATATTTGTTTCCATCGTTTGGGCCAAGAAACTTATTTGGTTCTTGTAGGTATATATGCAAATCTTGTGCCCATGTTTTTATTGATCGTTCATTATAATGTGTAACATAAAAAATGTATCGAAGGTAAGCATGGATCATTCAAAATATAGCTAGTTTTATGACAACTACTATACAACACCCATCACATAATTTATTCTAAATAACGCATCTCATAAGTCCCACATCCTGCTCCTGTCTCCTCCTCTCTACCACACCTACTCCCTTACTATTGTAAAATAATTACTCCCACCTCTACCCGAACATTGGTTTCATGCCCACTCTTTGGATGAAAAATAATTATTCTTTACATGAGCATTGGTTTTGTCACTAGGCTCTCTACCTATCTTTTGCTTACCATCCTTTCTCAAGTGTAAAATAATTACTCTTGCCTTTATCTGAACATTATTTTCCATCCCCACTCCTCTCTAAGTGTCTTTTTTTAGGTGGAAGAGGAGAGTATTTTTTACACTAGGAGAGGGAATTGAGAAGGGGAGGAAACATGTGGAGGTGCGTAATCATTGTTGGCTAAATGTGGGAGTAATTTTTTTACACCAGGACATCAGTGGGAGTAACAGAGGACAGGGGGATGGAGCCTTCTGTGAGCACGCGCTATTTAGCGCTATCGAATTTGCTTTCCTACGAACGTAAAACTCTATCTTTATCAGGAACTAGGAAGCATTCTAATGAGCCATTCTCTGTTTAGAACATTTTGATGTGACCATGACTATCATAGATATAACCATTACTCACATCATATGTCACCAGGAAGATATAGAGATCGAGTTACCCATGTTCTGAAATCCAATTCGACCTCCCAAGACAACGTTGATTTCAAACGGTCGCTAAATTTGTATACAGTTTTGGGCCTATGAGTACTTGATAGAAAGCTTTTGGAGTTATCTTTTCAATGGATCTAACACCATATCTAAATTCCATCTCAGTCAGCCGACAATGAAGAAATGATAGGTTACAGCACCAATATTGGACCTTTGGGCTTGCAATTTCATCTAAGACCCTGACTTAAGTGTGGCCTATATTATGTGTGCCCGAACCTAGTGGAGTACGACTCTAGAGCCTCCTTGGATGTCCTCCCACCTTAGCTAGCTACCCCTTTAAAAAAATTTTGGTTTGTTTGGATTAAAACTTAGCCATTGTTACTTTTTTAGGTAAAGCCATGATGGATTATATCGTTGTTATCCTTGCTATGAAACCCTAACTTTTGTTGTATTGAATTCCTATTTTTAATATCATATTGTTTTTTCTTGTATTCGATTTGCTCACGAGAATAAAATTGATCTACACCGACAAGATCAACAACCCTTGGAGAGATGTATCAATCGCTAAGGTGTAACACAATAACATTCCATACAGTTATAGTCAAATCATTAACATTTCTTTATTTTCAACTCACCAAAAGATAAGACCACATCAAGCGGTAACAAAGCTGTGAGCATATCACATTTTATTAATGTTAAGTTAAAGAAAAGTGCTTAATTCAAAATTTTGCTAAATGTGTCATTCCAAGATGATTAGGTTGTCAGTTTTCTGTGTTACATTTGCAGAGAATATAGAACATTTCTAGCAGTAATGCTTTTGCTTTGTCTCCCGTTCACTTTTGTTTTTCAGGGTCTCCATGAGGAATGGCAACGGACAGTCAGGTTCTGAGCATATTTATACACATGAATAGCGCTTTCATCTACGTCGTCCACATGGACCACACCTGCTCATGTTTGTCTAAGATTCCACAGTCTAAGAGTGAGTTTTGGGAGTTGTGCTTCAGTTCGGCAGCACAATAATATGCTTGTCTACTCATGAAGTAATTAAACACTGGAATCCAAGAAACTGTTAAATTTTTATTTGTGTGAACTACCTACATTTTCTTAATCATGCTTTAGAAGTAATTTGGAAAATTACCTCTAATTAATATGTGTTAATTTCAACATTAACAGTAATATATCCTAAAAACCTCCAGAAGGTAAAGAAATTTCAATTAATTAAACATATATTACCTTATCCGAGGTATATAAAAATAGCACACCATTCTAGTTTACAAATTAAATGCAAATATCTTTAATACCGGATTTCATAAGTAACACAACCATCCTAAGGTATTTCTACATAAAAAATAAAGTATATCAATACTAATATTAGAATGCATGTCATCGCATTCCTTCAAACTGTACGTCTTCTCTATTTGATTATCAAACCTGCAAAATGGAGACCACCAAATAACCCATATGTTATCACCAGACCATACACTCACTAATCTATCTCAAAGCATATTTAGGAAAGTAAACTGAACTTAATAGCATTTCCAACCAATCAAGAAAGGTGGTCAAAGTAGCCACACATATAGGGAACAAAGGGGGTCAAAGTAGCCACAAAAAAGGAGAATAGTCTCTAGCCGATGAGAAGCTTTGTGTGCACCCAAATAGTAGCATTACAGTGAAAGAAGAGCGGGAAGCCACTTCCCAACCAATCAAAGGAAAGGAAGCTTTGCCAAGGAATGAAATTGTCCAGCATTTAACAGAGTAGCCAGCCTTCCCACACTTAGCCAACACTTACCCATCACTACTTCCCCATGCAACCCAAGAGTAAATTTTGTCACCGCCTAGCTTAGTCTACAAGGAAGTTAGCTGATCCGCAGGAGACGACCAACATGGAGAATTAAGACCCTGCACATAGATCAAGCACGTGAGGAACAAATTGAGCAGGTCAAGATCAAGGAAACATCAAAGGAAAGGTGATTCTCGCAGGCCACCATATTGTTGTTCTCCTCAACACACATACCAACTGCATCTAACCATGTAGATTTACTCATCTCCAGTTTGCAAGTAGAAGTAGAAAGCATGTTAGATAAACCAATGAATTAAAGAGAATAAAAACACTTAGGACCAAGCAGCTGAACCTTGATAATTTAATAAAATAATTGCTATGCACAGAAATTGCTTCGATAAACTCCTTAACAGTACCATATCCTCATATATCATTAGGAGCATACCAGCTTGTTGTGCTCAAATTAAGTGTGGCAGATTAGGACAGGAGCCAAGTTAGAAGGGAAGCCAGTGTTACACCAAATCAGTCTTAGTTTTAGTTTACCTCTATATTTTGTCTTAGTTTTAGCTCTAGCTCATTCATTTTCGTCTGTTTGGCTGTAAGCCGGTTGTTCTCACTGTGAAAGTATGAATCTCTTTATAGATTTGTCCTAAAAACCTTTCCATATAGAATTCAATGATGAGATGAGAGAAATAAGAAAACAGATGATAAGCCACTTCTTATGTAAGATGCAATCTCTATATAAACTTAAAAAAATACAAAGGTTAGTGTGAGAGAAAACAAATGAAATTATATTGAAGGTTGTGTATTAGAGGTAATATATTGTATATATTTTCTCTTAGTTAAATTAGAGGTATCAGTCCTTAGCGAGCACTGTAGTGGGAGAAAGAGAGTTTAGAGAAGTAATAGTAAAATCAGTATGTGTCATTGAATGGTTCAGGTTCACACCTCGAGTGAGTTCAGCTAGCTAGAGTGCTAGACTATGCAACCAACGAGGCAAGCAGACAAGCAGTCCAATACTCTGCGACTTAAAACATGCTTTAGGTAATTTAGCTAGTGTATGCTTGTTACAAGAATTAGTAATGCATAATGGTATCATATAGTTGACTGTAGGGTGGAGAATAGTGTAACGAAAATTAATTATATTCTTGTGGTTAAATTTTATTTAAGAATTGACACATGTTTAGGCCTATAACTTGATCCACATAAACTCTAAAATGTATCCTGATATCAAGCAAAGCAAATGAACGGTAAAAATGTTAGGCTTTAATAAATTTATTAAGACATCAGTGAATTATTTACTAGCACATAAATATTTATACATGACCATAGGATTGGCCACACTGCTTCATGACACATGCATAATTCTAGTTTTTGCCGCTATATACACGGTCTGCTGCGATTTGGGCTTTATGCCTTTATGGCTGGATTTTTTTATTAATAGATTCAAAATTTCTAATCGAGGGTTTAGATAGCTTTTGATTTTTTTATAATTCTGTAGTCATTTTTGAATACTTTTAAGATTTGAGTAAAATTAAGAGTTTTATTTCAAATTTAAAAAATCTGAGTAAATTTTTAACTAAAATTTGAAACTTTCAATTTAGTGTTCAAAACTATCAACTGAATTTTGAAAAAAGGTACCAATAACTCCAATTTGAAAGTTTAATTCAAATTTTAAAACTTTTGACTCAAATTTAAAACATTTGATTTAAATTTGAAAACATTCACCTCAATTTTAAAACTTTCAATTTAAATTTAAAACTTTCGACTCAATGCATCGATAGATGCACGTGTAAGACAACATTGCCATGGAAGTACCGCTCGTGGTTGAGTTGAAGAGATTTTGGTGGAGATTTTATCTCATATTTTTTATCAATACCCTTATATCTCTCTTATTTTTTGTTTTTGAGCATCCTTATATCTCTCTTCTTGGCACAATGTGACATCAAACCGAACTTATCACTTCCTCTTCCCTCTCTTCCTTAGTCACTATCGAAATTTTGATGGCACAAAGCAGCCCAAAATTATACTAGACCTTCTCGGTTTCTCCTTCCCTCGTCTGAATGACACATGTCCAACATGAACCTCATTGCATCAACCTGTCTTCCTTGGCACAAGTTTTCCTCTCTTCTCCTCGTTCCCCCTCCAATCTTCTGGGCATGGCAGGGAGCCCACGAGTGCCCGGAGGGAGAGGGCGATGCGGCGGCTTGCAAACCTAGGGAGTGATCGGGATCGGGTGGCGGGCCGGCTGGGGTGGGAGGCGTGGCGCCATGGACCATAGGAGGGCAACATGGTGGCGCTCCTCCGTGGGTGGTTTCAACTCCTTTTCCACACTTTGGGCACTACCTCGTCGATCTTCTCCCCTCCCTACGCTGCTGCGAACGTGAAATCTCACGTTCCTATCTCTCTTGACCTTAACGCTAACTATTCTAAGTGGGTTTTCTTCTTCAAATCCCTCTGTGAAAAATTCGTCCTCCGGTCCCACATTGATGGCTCCGCTCCACCTGCCCCCGATGATCTTCAGTGGGACATTGCCGAGCGCTGCATACGCAACTGGCTGCTCGGCTCGGTCGACGACTCTATTCTCGACCTCGCCATAGACGATACTGATCCCACCGTCCGGGATCTCTGGGTGGCCATCGAGCGGATCTTCCTCGCCAACAAGCAGCCTCGCGCCATCTTTCTTCTCAACGAGTTCCACTCTATAGTACAAGGAGACTCCTCTATCTCCTCGTACTATCAGCGCCTCAAGGTCAAGGCTGCTGCTGCTCGCGTCCATTTGAACTTATACATTATGATGTATAGACATCTCCAGTTAAAAGTGTCTTCAGTAATCAGTATTACCTCGCTATACTTGACGATTACACACACTATTGCTGGACCTTTCCACTCATTAGCAAATTCGAGGTCGCCTCTCACCTCACTCACTTCGTCACATATGTGTCCACTCAGTTCAACCTCCCCCCCCCCCCCGTCAAGGCTCTACAAGCCGATAACAGTACGGAATTCGTTAACCGTACCGTTACAACCATCCTTACCTCGCAGGGCATCCATCTATGGCTCTCTTGCCCCAACACCTCTCCTCAAAACAGCAAAGCCGAGCGCCTCTTTCGCATCCTCAACAACATCAGTCGCACTATGCTACTTCACGCCCACTTACCTGCCACTTATTGGGTAGAGGCTCTGGCTACTATGACGTATTTTCTCAATCGATGCCCATGCTCCTCTGTTCAAAATAACGTTTCCTATGCCCTTCTCTACCGCACGGCGCCTGACTACTCCCACCTTCGCGTTTTCAGGTGCCTCTGCTACCCAAACCTCACTGCCACAGCTTCCCACAAACTCGCTCCCTGCTCCACCGCCTACATTCTCCTCGGCTATCCCTCCTCTTACAAGGGATACCGATGTCTCGACCTTTCCACCCGACGGATCATCGTCTCTCGTCACGTCATTTTTGACGAGACATGCTTTCCCTTCGGTCTACTTCATCCGAGATCCTCCTCTAGTGATCTCGACTTCCTTCTCACCAACACCGTGCCGACCAGGTATTCTCCACTGTCCCCTCTATCGGCCCCCTCATCGGCAGCTGCTGAGGACTTACCTTTCACGTATCTCACCACTATTCGATCCGATGTCCCAACCATCGGACCCCCATCGGCCCCACCTCTCTCATCGGCTTTAGCCGATACGGTTCCTTTTTCATCGGACACCCCACTTCCATCAGCTCCTTGGCTTCCATCGGCTCCCCCTACCCCATCGGCTGATCTATCTCTATCGGACCGATCGGACCACTCGGCCTATCCGACTCCATCGGCTCAGGCCGATCTAGTTCTCTCTTTTTCTCTCATCTACAGTCGTCGATTGGGAGCCGATGACGCCCCCACCCGACCAGTTCATCCCATTACTCCCGCACCCCCATCGGCTCCAGTTCCCTCCACCTCTCACATGGTCACCCGCTCCCAGACCGGGTCTCTCCGTCCCACTCAGCGCTACGGTCTCTCCATCGGACACCCCACTTCCATCGGCTCCTCAGTTTCCATTGGCTCACCCCACCCTATCGGCTAATCCATATCTATCGGACCGATCGGAATACTCGGCCCACCCGACCTCATCGGCTCAGGCCGATCTAATTCCTCATTTTCCTCTCGTCTACAATCACCGACCCTGAGCCGATGACGCCCCCACCCGATCAGTTCTTCCCATTACTCCCGTACCCCCATCGGCTCCAGTTCCCTCTACCTCTCACATGGTTACCCGCTCCCAGACCGAGTCTCTCCGCCCCACTCAGTGCTACGGTCTCTTCGCCGTCCACAGCTCTATCTCGCCCATCCCGATGACATCTCGCTTAGCCCTAGCCGACCCTCAATGGCGCGTAGCCATGGCCGATGAGTACAAGGCCCTAATGGACAACGAGACCTGGCTCCTCGTCCCTCGTCCTCCCGGTGCCAACATTGTGACCGGTAAGTGGATTTTTAAACACAAATTCCATGCCGATGGCTCCCTTGCCCGTCACAAGGCTCGCTGGATAGTCCGGGGTTTCTCCTAACGACCCGGTGTCGATTACGACGAGATCTTTAGTCCCGTTGTCAAACCCGCCACCATCCGAGTCGTCCTCACTTTGGCTGCCTCGTGTTCCTGGCCGATCCATCAGCTAGACGTGAAGAACGTTTTTCTTTATGGCCATCTGACAGAAACAGTCTACTGCCAGCAACCCTCAGGCTTCGTCGACCCTTCTCGTCCCGACGACGTATGTCTTCTTCAACGTTCCCTCTACGGCCTCAAACAAGCCCCTCGTGCCTAGTACCAGCGCTTTGTTGCCTATCTTCGGCACATCGGTTTCGTGGCCTTTGCGTCCGATAGTTTCCTGTTCACTTTTCATATCGGCTCCGCTACTGCCTATCTACTTCTATATGTCGACGACATTGTCCTTACAGCGTTTTTGACATCTCTCCTCGACTAGATCATGGCCCGACTCCACTCTGAGTTTGCCATGACCAATCTTGGCTCTCTCCACCATTTCCTTAGCATCTCCATCACCCGTTCCTATCACGGGCTCTTTCTTTCCCAGCGCCACTACACCATCGACCTCCTCCAGCGTGCGGGCATGGCCGATTGTCACCCCACAGCCACCCCGGTCGACACTCGAGCCAAACTCTTCGCTGTCAATGGTGCACTCGTTGCCGATCTCTCTCACTATCGGAGTCTTACCGGGGCTCTCCAATACCTCACCCTCACCCGACCCGACCTCACGTACGCTATCCAGCAAGTGTGCCTCTTCATGCATGCTCCGCGTGAACCTCACCTCACGCTGCTCAAGCGAATCCTACGCTACGTGAAGGGCACCCTCTCCAGCGGGCTGTATCTCAGCTCCAGCCCCATCGACTCCATCACTGCGTATTCCGATGCAGATTAGGCAAGCTACCCCGACTCTCGACGCTCTACGTCTAGCTACTGTGTTTTCCTCGGTGACACTCTCGTATCCTGATCCTCAAAACGCTAGACTACAGTGTCCCGGTCTAGTGCCGAAGCCGAGTACCGCGCCGTCGCCCACGCCGTCGCCGAGTGCTGCTGGCTTCGCCAGCTTCTCCAGGAGCTCCGTGCACCTATCTCCACCACGACCATCGTCTACTGCGACAACGTCAGTGCCATCTACATGACCGCTAACCCAGTTCATCATCGGCGCACCAAGCACATCGAGATCGATATCCATTTTATCCGTGACAAGGTTATATTAGGACAGGTTCAGGTGCTCCATGTACCATCGGCATATCAGTTTGCCGATATAATGACCAAAGGCCTGTTCACACCTTTGTTCACCAGTTTTCGGTCCAGTCTCTGCGTCCGTTCTCCTCCCGCTGTGACTACAAGAGGTGTTAGATAGACCACTGGCCTGAATTGTATATATATAGACCCAATCCCCTTATATACACTTGGGGTCTTATTCACTGTACACATTTCTATAACCGCGATCCCGCACGCCCTCCTGTCGTGACACAATGTTATGCTGTGCCTGTTGCACTAGGTTTGTTGGGGAATGTTGGCCTCTGAAACAAGGACATTTGCGATGAGGTCTTTCAACAATGTATATCAGTCAATGGCAAATATGGAATTGGAATTGGCCGGAACACCGTAGATGTAGAGGTTGGACTGATTTTTATTGTTGAAAAAAGATACCTGGAATTGGATCATTATCAATGCTATATAAGGATTTTCTCCATATTATAAGTCTGGCAGTCCTTTACATCTTCTGAAATATAGAAGCTATCTTCATTTTGTTTCCTGATATTTCTTTGTTATTATCTGACGCCGAGTTGGAATTATTAATGCATTTCTGTGTTTTACAATTGAGTAATTTATGAATCCATGACCAATGGCACCGAATCATTAATTTGCTGAAAAGTTCCAAAAATTAAGACATGCATAAAAAAGTTTTAAAAAGTAGGCACTTCCATGTATTTGCTTAAAAATGAAATTTCAAGATTTCATAAAAGTTGTTGTGTACTTACAAGTGTATTTACTCATTGGACATTACATGTAGTGTGTTTTTTTCTCAATTTGTGATTTATGACTTGTATCTGCATATGAGTACACATGCTTGTCACATTGCATTAATTTTTCAGGTTTCACTGTAAACTAGATTGAACATTAGTGCCCAAAGTAACTTATTGTTCAGAGTTTACTGGAGAGCAATGGCTGAGACCGTGATTCTTTCTGCTGGAAGAAGATCACTGTTGCATTGGGAACTGAAGCAATCAACCAGGCTACTTCATATTTCAATAAGTATGTTACGCAGCTAACAGAGCTTCAAGGAAGCATGGGCCGCATCAGGAGGGAACTTCGGTTGATGCATGAGTTTCTCTGTCGAATGGATGTACACAACCGCAATAACCAAACATATGAAATCTGGGTGGAGGAGGTGCGAGTACTTGTACTAGGGATCGAAGACATTGTGGACGAGTACTTGCATCTTGTAGGTCAGAGGCTTGACACTGGATGGAGCACCTATCTGAAGAAAGAAATAAAGCGACCCAATCTGGTGCACCTGTATCAAGCCAAGGACCGATGGGTTTTGCTTCCAAGTGGCAGTGGGATCACCAGCGATAACTCAAGCTACATTGTTGAGAGGTCCCAGCATTTGGCAGCCACTTCACGTTCCATCAGCGATGAAGATCTTGTGGGTGTGGACAATGACTGCAGTGTGCTGACACAGTGGCTGGAAGATGTTGTGACTGAACGCCTTGTGATAGCTTTGCATGGGATGAGAGGGCTTGGTAAAACAGCCCTGGCTGCAAATGTCTACAGGAGGGAGAAGGAAAAGTTTGAATGCCACGCCTGGGTTTCCATCTCTCAAACATACTCTAGACAAGGTGTTTTGAGAAATTTAATTGAGGAGCTTTTCAAAGATAAAGTTGATGCTCCAACTGACATTGCCACCATGGATGTCTCATACCTTGAAGCAAAACTAACTAGTTTTCTAGAGAAGAAGAAATACTTGATTGTATTGGACTATGTTTGGACTCCAGAAGCATTTGTTGAACTGTCCAATGCACTTGTTTGCAACAATAAGGGCAGCAGGCTGGTAATTACAACACGGGAAAGTGATTTCGCCAGGCTTGCTCCTCAGAGCCGTGTCCTAACACTGAAAACTTTTCCTGATGACAAGGCAATGGAGTTGTTTTGTAAAAAGGCCTTTCCCAGTGATACACATAAAGAATGTCTTGCCCCGTTGGAGAAACTGTCCAAGGAAATAGTCAGCAACTGCAAAGGCTTACCTCTTGCTATTCTCTCCGTTGGTAGCCTCTTGTTTGTGCGTGAGAAAACCATAGAGGAATGGAGACGGATTAATGATCAGCTCAGCTGGGAGATAATTAACAACCCTAGGCTAGATCATGTCAGGAATGTTTTGTTCTTGAGCTTCATATACCTTCAAAAGTTACTAAGACACCAAGATATTAATTTGATTATTAGTTACTAATATAAAACCTACAAAAATGTATGAAATTTATAATGTTTTAAAACTAATTTTGAAGACAAATATAGCCACATCATTCTTGAAAGTTGAATCAAAATATTTAAAATGAAATTGATGGCCAAAATTTAAACATATTAATTTTACGTATTAAAAACTATCACTTGCCCGTGACTGACGGGAAATAGTTTAATAAATTGCAGGCCATGTTATCTTTCTGTAGACTGATACAATTAAAGAATCGTACCTAGTTGTTATTATTTGGGTTGACGTGATCAAAATTATCCGCTCATGGTTGAATCCGGTCGTCACTGTAATCCTTTTTTACGTCAGATGGCTATCTATTTTCGCATTCCAGCTGTGTTTGTTTTAATTGCACACGTCACTTCAGTTCGAACAAAGCGTATGATTGAATAGAATGTGAAGAAAAAAACAAATCAAGTTTACTCTTGTTTGTGTATGGTAGGTAAAATAGGTTTGCCGTTTGATGCGCATCGGAAGATTCCAATATTCCTCCTGGTTTATTTTGTCAAATTCTTCACCTTATGGAGGTGTTTCAAGGCGATAAAATTTTGAAGGAACGAAATAATACGCACGCTTGCAACTAATTCTTTTATTAAACTGCAAAGTTCCTATGTTGGAAGAAATCCATTTAGTAGTGCATGATGAGGCTAAATGAAGTAAATTACATTTAAGGATCTGCTGTCGCTGCTGAAAATGACTTGCATAAAAGGAAGAATTTTTTAGAGTACATTCGAGTGGAAATGAGATGTCCACAGAATTGGATCTAACGGATACTTCTACTACACCAACCAGTAGATGTAGTAGAAATCGTGGGAAGGTAAATATGGAAATAAATTATATGGTATTATTGAAATTTTGTAGTTCACATATAAGTTAGTTCGTAATTGTCTAATGGGCCAACAAGCTGGTTCCATACTTTCACATGATCGACAGATGGCTGAAGAGATCGCTCGTGTCTTTGTGCAAGTTGGAGATGGGATCGGGATAGAGGCACCCGGCAACTCGGTGCGACGGATGCGAGACGGGGATGGCAATCAGGATGCAAATGGGCGATGACAACTATGGTAACGAGCTACTCCGGCGCCGGTGACAGCGAGGTGCATGTGATGAGATGGAGAAGCAGGGGCGGTGGAAGACGTGGGACGGCATGCGGTGGTGCAGGCGAGCCAGCTTTAGATTGCATCGGTGGCAATGCACCGGCTGAAGAGTTTCCCGGCTGTTAGAACGACGACGGATCTAAATTGCAATTTGCAAAAATATTGATTGCTAGTTCGCTACTATCCTACAACATAGCCAATCATGTGCAGATTTATCCTGTTTCAGTGTAAAGCATACACATGAAAAAGAACCTTTTTGATGTTTGTATGAGATGCTAATCCTGGATCTTAACAATTCAGGTAATCATCTTTGCTTCTCAAGTAGTATAAACCATTCACTAAGTTCAGAAATCAGGTACAAAAAGGTTCAGGAATACCTTCGAATAGGCGGTTCTGAAGCAAATTAAGATAAACAGTTTCTTTTTTTTTCTTTTGCGGTGCATCGTGCATGTAACAAACACATCTTATCGTAACAACACACATCCTGATACGTAAATAATTCTCATCTGTTGGTGTTATAGCCTTATACTGTCCATTTAAGCACATTTTAATTCAATACTGCAGAAGGTAAGATGTAGCATCTCTATAGAATGTCAGGCATCCAAGCAGTTGTGCCAAATTATCACAGTATAGCATCAACAGAATAACATTGTTTCTGATCACAATATTCGAGGTCACAGATTTTTCCATTTTCTGGCGGTAGAATAATAGATTATCCACGTCTTCCACCGCCCCTGCTTCACCATCTCACATGCACCTCGCTGTCACCGGTGCCGGAGTAGCTCGTTCCTATAGTTGTCATGGGC
Source organism: Oryza coarctata (assembly GCA_030770085.1). Lineage (NCBI taxonomy): Eukaryota > Viridiplantae > Streptophyta > Magnoliopsida > Poales > Poaceae > Oryza > Oryza coarctata. Next base: position 7,197,277 of record CM061476.1, on the reverse strand, counting down.
CATTCGTATCCTAATCGCCATCCCCGTCTCGCATCCGCCGCACCGAGTCGCCTATTTGAAGGTTATTAGAGAATAACAAAATAGAAATCACGAGCCGGTAGAATAATCGATTAGTACTTCATCCATTTTCTGGCGTTTTTCCTAAGGCTGCCATCTTCAGTTCCTGGAATATTTTCTTGTCCTAGTTTTCTTCATGCTGATTAGCTATGACTCATGGCACAGCATCAGTCATGATGCTTGGCAATTCTGAATGAAGTGCCGGCGTCCTAAACAAATCTCTGCACGCTCCAGCTTAAGAGGACTGACACTATCAGAAAAATAATATTTAATTTAACAGCGCAAAACATAAATGTAATGACAGGTAGTACCGAGTCTAAAGCTTCTTAATACCAGCCGATATCAATTGTCGAACACATTAACACCAAAATACTAATCAATAATACTTATTAGCATCAATTGATATTTTTAACTAATAAATTTTTTATAAAAATTTTATTTAGCGATTTCACTTATCTACAGGCTTTAAAAAAACTAGCAACTTTATTATCTATTTTATTTAGCGATTTCACTTATCTACAGGCTTTAAAAAAACTAGCAACTTTATTATCTATTCTTAATATGACTAAGATATTATATTTTTAACTATCCTCATTCTTTCATAAATATACATAAAATTTTTGAGAAAAATAAGAGTATGTATTAATTGTAAAAATAGAGGTAATATAGGAAAAATAAGAGTATTTTATAATAGTAAAAATATAAGAAACATAAGACAAATGTTAAAAAAATAGGAAAGAAAGGAAAACTATAGAAAAATAGAGGGAAAAAAGAAAATTAGAATTTTTACCCTCAAAGTTTTTAAAATTAATTATCCTGGTTTTCTTTTTTTAAAATTTATTTATCATACAATTTTTTTAGTTTTTCAAATTATTTTCACACTTTTTCTGTTTTGTTAAGAACATAAATGCATGTCAATAGCACCTAGTGCTTGCATCTTCGATTTCCCTAAGAGATTATGCAATATGCGATAATCATGATATAGTGCAGCAAGTAGAAGGTAATCTACAATCGACATGTCATGTACATTGGAACTAGTTTCACATGAAAAAAAAGCAGGAAACAGACTATTTTGTTTGACAGGAACGTAACTTGTCTAACAAAATTACCTAAATATTGTTCCTTGTAAGTCTATACACCTTGAAAACAAGCTAGCAACAGTAAATCTACCATTCCACCTACTCCTATCATAAACTTGCAAATTGCTCATTGAATTTTTTAATATTAAGAAAAACAACTTGCAAATTGCTACTTGACTTTTTTAATATTAAGAAAAAAATTAAATCTAAATGAATAATCACATATAAAATGATGAATATATGTAACATATTTAATAAAAAATATATTTTTTATTAATTTTAGATAATTTATAATATATTTTCTTTTATATGTAGCAAAGCAGCATTACCCTAGTTATTAGAAAAAAACAATTTAACGTAAACAATCTTATTTTATTCATGATTGGAATCACAAAATTGCAAGCAACAATATTTTTCTTAACGCATTGTTATTGCCATTAATCATGTCTTAATATCACTAAAAGTACAGCAAGATCACCTAGTCACGCAAGAAGCTTTCCAGCCATAAAGCAGGCGAACTTATTGCTCTGGGAATACTCGTACGGCACACCGGCCACGGTGAGCAACCGCTCGAGGACTTGCTTGGCCTGCTCGGGCTCCGCCGTTTCACACTCCAGCTCGTAGTTCCTACCGAAGTCGAATCGAGTCTCATCAAGCTCCACTACGAGGCCGAGGCTGTCGCCCTCCTCCAGCTGGTACACGGCGCGGGTGTTCCGGAACCCGCCGAGGCAGACGAAAGGCGCAGCATCCCCGCCGACCCCGTACTCTTGGGCAACGAGCCGAATGATCGGGGAGTCGACACCGCCGAGGCTTACCGGGTCGTCGACGCAGGCGAGGGCGAGGGCGGGGTCGAGGGGCTCTTCGACCTCCTCGACGCGGCTGACGCCGGCGTCGATGCGTGGGCGGCGCTTGAGAGCGAGGACGGCGCGGGAGGGGGCGCGGTCGTCGAGCCCGTACAGGCGGACGCGGAGCGCGGCGGTGGCGGCGGCGAGGGGGCGGGCGGCGGCGTCGAAGAAGAGGTTGCGCTGGGCGTCGGTGCGGCGGAGGCGGGGCGCGAGGAAGGAGGAGAGGCGGTGGTGCGCGGCGGCGTCGGGGAGGCGGAGCTTGATCTCGACCTCCATCGCGGCACGGACGGGGAGGGGGAGAGGGAGCTAGGGTTTGGGGTTGGGGGAGGGGAGGCCGATGCGGTGGGACTTTGAGGGCGCGGCGTCGGGAGGCGGGTGGAGGAGGTGGAGAAGAGGGTTGGAGGGCTGTGGGGTGGAGATCGGAGTGGAGGAGGCGGTGGGGGTGCTGGCGGCGGCGGCGGCGGCGCGGAGGTGGTCTTCGAGCTCGTCGCGGTCGGAGGAGCGGAGCTCGATGCTGGTGGGCTTGCGGCGCAGCATCGATACGAATGGGTTGGCCCGTTGAACTGTGTGGTGACGAATTGGTTGGCAAGGATTATATGAACCGGATCAACCTTTTCCGGTTTCCGATTTGTGTGCCACGACGGAATACGTGATGTGATTCTAAATAGCGGCACACAATTGTTAAAAACAAAGGCACGCAATTGCAGTACATTTTTAAGTTTAGAGTATCCATGTCAACTAGAGCTTATCTAAGTATAATAACTTGCTATATAATATAAATGCCATATATTAAATATAATATTATTATCTTATTTTTTTACTTGGGCACTCATATATAAAACTCATATATAAAGTATGTTATATAGTATATAGTTAGTCATATATCATTATCAAAATAACAGGTCCTATAATTGGTTTACGTGTGTAACCAAGTGATAATATAGTCCCTCGATCTCTTTTTCACTCATAACTTATCTTCTTCAACTCATCTCTATATCTAACGAGAAGCTATTATAGCTTATCATTTCACTCTATTGTATATGATCTTAGCACTATCAACTATTTAAGACTTAAACCATAGTATTTTCATTTCAAAAGCCAAAACTTCCAACTCAAAAGTGTGTGCCTAGAGTTTTGAGCTTTTAAATTTTTTTTTTTTGAATTTTGAAAATTTTAACTCAAAATTCCAAAACTCTTTTCTCATAACTATACACTTTCAGCTCAATTCTCCAAAAGTTTGTACACGTATTCTCAAACTTTTAACTCAAATTACTAAAATTTCTATCTCAAAATATCAACCTTTTAACATAAAATATCAAAACTTTCTATTCAAAAACCTTAATCTTCCAAGCCAATATTGATACAATTTTCAACTTGAAGGAGTTCTAAATCTACGTATCTACCAATGAAAAGTGAGTTGTTATTGCTAATGAGAGATGGTGAGGAAGACAGACAGTGAGGAGGGAGAGGAAAGGGTGAGAGAGGGGATGGTGAATGGGAATAGGGAAAAATAATAGATTGTTTCTATCGATGGAACAAGATGCTAAGTATGAAAGAGGAAAAGTATGAATACTCTCAATTAAAGCGAGGAGCTGAGTGGATGACAAAAAGAGTGGGTCTTGAGGGTATGTAATGTCTACTTATTCCTTCCCTCAACAAATATTAGTGAAAAAGACATCCTCCCTTTTTTTATGGTTGTACAGAACGAATCCTATCCAGTATGTAGGGCTTTTTTTTTCCTTATAACTGTGTAAGTTAGATTATACTATCTTTCTTTCATCCCTTGACAATAATTGGATGCAACCACATATTTAATGAACACACCTAGGGCTTACATTTTACCTCCAAACCAACTATTCCATCTATTTATCTCTCTTGCTTGCGGCAAGTGGTGCATGTTGGTGCTTAGGCATGGCAACCACTTCTTTAGCTTTGGTGTAGCAAGAGGAAAGCGGCATTGCAGGAGTAGGATTTGAAGTGGGTAGGAGGGATAAGGGTAGGAGTTAAGTGAAAAAAAACATATTATATAGAAAGTAATGGTTATATGCCATGCATTACAGAGAAAAACTTGTAACGATGATGAATGTTGGCTAGGTTCACCAGCAGCCCCAACACGACTTCTCCCTCAGCTGCTCCACCTCTATTTTTACTCATTCACATCATCTTCCTTATCTCTAAATGCTTTTTATGCTGCCCTCTTTCGTCTCCACCAAATATTTTCTATGCTATCCTCCTCTATCTCCGCCAGCTCCCACATTAGCCACCATCACCTAACCACTACATTTTTGATGTCTCGTTGCCTTCACCTCTCGCTGCCCTCTTCCGTACATCCAGCAAAAGCGCTAGTGCCAAAGCTGCACCCTACATTCATGCAGTGGCTGTAGTGTCAAAGTCACCACTATCTGGCCTTCCATTTGACAAGGGAAATTTCCCACCTCTTCACCCTACCCTCAGTACTCACCACATACACCCTGGGACGTAACTGGTCGTCTCCGCTACTAGATTTCACCATGCTTCCTGGAGATAGAGGTCATTGGATCAGATCCAGGGGTTTATACTATTTTTACTCTCAATTTTCATTTGAATGTCTTTTGAAAGAAAACCCACTACTGTCACCACTTCTCCCAGCGGGCGGCTGGTCTCCCCCAAAAAATATTCAACTCGTAGATACAAGGGCAAATACTTCCAGCAATAAGAGTATACCTTATTCAGTGTTGTTACCTGGTGTTCACCTTGTTGCAATGATCGGTCTTCAACAATAACCTATTATTACTATTATTAATAGAGAGTTTTGCAGACAGATACATGAATTGAAAACCGATCATGATGCAAGCACGTTACACCGGGGATTGTACAACTGATCCGCTCAATCTAATCTTTTGCCGCTTCTTCGGCTGTAGTATCCACCTTGGCTGCCGCAGACGCATAGCTTACGCTGCTGTCCCTCATGCTCTTGCACTGGCTTGACTGCTCATAGCGAACAAAGCTGATCGTAATCTTCGTCAAACAATGTTGCAGCATCTGGCAAGTTACAATGGTCAACATGGGTGCAAAGATGATGAATTTGTGAATGTAGAAATGAAGAGAAAACTAGTTAGATCGTCAAAAAGTCGCTTACATTAAGGAAAACGCTGATGGGGTGGCGTCCACATATAGTGTTCTCATACTCTTGCAAGTACTGTTTGAATGCATCTGGATTACCAGTCTCTATTATCTCCATGCCCATGCGGTCTAAGGCCTCTATTGATTTATGTATAACACCATGGTTCTTGTCATAGTATGTGTAACTAAACCTGATGAGATAACGAGGTGAGCATAATCATATCCAAGTACTATAAGATTGAAGCAAAAACTACAAGTATTAGCATAATCATAGGCAAGCACTCTCTGGTGTCCAATTATGAAATAAACTCTTTGGGCTGTATGATTGCATTTCTATACTCTAAAAAAAGCACATTGGGTGAAAACAAGCCTGGCAAATCAGCTCTCCTCTTCTCCACTTCTGACTAAAATCTGATGCAAATAAATTGTGTCATCCCTCAGCTGCAAACCAAACACCATGAGGCCAATGCAATCCACCCACCCACCCACACACACTCATTTGTCCATGCTTCGTCACCTCTCCAAATGCTTGCACATTGATCACCATGAAAGAGAGGCAAAGGGGGACTTATTGAAGTCATGTGGCAGAGATAAAACCAGGATGCATCTACAGCATGCGCCATTTCTAGAGATGCATTTAGCAGGGAAGCAATGTTCTGTCACCATCCATAGGAGATGGATTCGACATTGGGGTTTGGAATATAGTGTTATTACAACACTGCCAGGTGGAATTATTCTGTCTAAATTGAGATGGTTTTAGGATCTGCCAACTGGATATGATGAGCTCTCAAAATCCATCTGATGCCTATACCGATTGATAGAGCCTAAAGGTTACTCCTTGTGACGAGTTGCACTTACGCTAAGAAAAAAATTGACAAGACAAGATACTGAACAACAACAACATGAGGCTATGAGGGGTTCAACTGATAGACAAATGCCGCTCATATAACAGCACCCTTTTGTTATTAATAACAATTTTTTACATCTACTTCCTCGGTTCCATATAATAAGACATTTTCGGTTTATCCTAAGTTAAACTTCTTTAAGTTTGACAAGTTTATAGATAACCCTAGCCCTTAAGGGCTTGTATGAGTCTTTCTAGACTCCTCTCTTCTTAATATAATGATGCGCAGCTCTCCTGCGCATTCGAGAAAAAAAGAAAAGAAAAAAAACAAGTTTATAGATAAATGTAGCGACATCTACAATACTAAATTAGTTTAATTAAATCTACCATTGAATATATTTTTATAGCATATTTGTTTTATGTTGAAAATAATGTTATATTTTTCTATAAACTTAGTCACACTTAAAGTTTGACTTAAGCCAAATCTAAAATGACTTATAATATGGAATAGAGGGAGTACTGAAATTCAAATTTACACATACAAAATTCAGAATTCATATTGAAATTTATACTTGTAGACAACCAGATTTGTAAGTGTAATCACGAGTTAATCTGAAAACAATCATAGCTAAAACTGTTATTATTCATACCGTACAATTTTCTGGAAAAAGAACAAGTAAAAATACTTGTAAGCATTTGGACAATCTATAATAGGCCTAAAAAAAATCTGCAAAATAACTCTAGGATTGTGGACTTTGCATCATGACTTTATTTTTAACTAAATTTGGTAGCAGATCAGATTTCATGAAAAACCAGGCATGCCAACTATTCTGCTTTTCTATATGGCCAGATCTTTAAGCCTCTTCAAATAGGTCAAAAACTGCTATCTTCATTAATTAGTTCTGCAGAATTAATAGCTGGCCAAAGTGACACAGGCAATAAAAGTTTGCTCACAGTACAGATTACCATGGGAAAGCAAGCAAGTTGCAGTGGAGCATGACAAAGCAGATAGCAGAAATTAAGCACTTGCCTGGTTCCCCAGTGGCAGAAGTCTGAGGAGATAGAAAAGAAGTTCTTCGGATCGTCAAGATATTTAGAGAGCAATTGCCCATACATGGCCTCATTTTGGGAGTTAAGGGCACCGACAAGGATAGGGACAACTTTTACGTTATGTCTGTAAGATTAACATTAAAAGACAGAAAATTTAGTCTGTGGGTTAGTATATTTTTGAATGGGTGCAATGCTATCAGAAAAGAAAGTACCCCTGAAAAACTTTAAAAAGGTAGGGCAAATGCATTTCCATGCTATGTTCAGCTTCATCCACACTAAGGTCCATAAATTCAAATTTTCCTGTAGCGTTGAGTTCCTCCACTACTGCAAAAACAATATTGTAAGAGTAAGACAAATAGAATGTGCAAATGGAAAGGCAGTCTACAAACACACCGGGATACAAAAAACAATTCAGTCTCAACAAACTATTTGACCACATATAGTTTGATCGCCTTCAAGAAGGAACTCATCACAAAATGTAACAGAATTTGGATTAAATTCTTCCGGAGGGATTAAAGAACATATTCTTATATCACATGGTCAAATGGGCAGATGTATAACTTCAAAGGGTCAGGAATTCTTAATCTGTTTGCTAAATAATTGAATTTGCAAGTTGTTGAAAGGGCTACAAAGAATATTAGTTTCATCCCATTTACAGAAAAAGGGTAAGTTGTTTAGTGAGTTCAGGATGGTCTCAATTCTGGCAACGTTTAGAAAATTAAACATTGTTTTAAGTAGGTAACCTTGAAAAAATTCACAAAATACTTCCTTTTGTAAGGCATTTGACTTGGAGAGGCGCATTTCAGATTTATTTTTTTCATATCATGTCTATATTTGTGATGATACAGATGTTTCAGTTGCTGATTCTTTTGAGGATGGTACCTCAGATGTTTCTTTTAGAACTTTTGGGATGTAAGAATGTACTGAAAAACATTCTAATATTTGCTTAGTACGGTGCATTTCTCTAAAGTGTAGATCAGGTGAGCAAGCTGTTGAGAAATCTTAACTTTTTTCTGGGTGAAATCTCCACATCTCAGAACCATTGCTTTTTGAACCATCAGTGGCAAATACACCATTTATGTTAAAAAATAGTACCACCCAGATCTTCTCTACAGAATACAGATATATAACAGTGATTTTTGGTGCTCTTTGATACTATCCAAACTTGGTGACCCTCCTCTAATTACTACTCTTCTGTTTGTTTCCACTAACAAAGAGACCCTGAGCAACCCTATCTGGCACGCGATACATCATCTCAAACCAAGGCCCTCCATCCTTGCTGCATAGAATTTTTCCCCGTCACCACGTTGTAGTCTTGCAAGTGTTTCCCCTCAGGTCAGACTACTACTCATTCGCTTTGTTTTTCTTGCTAGATGGGTGATCAACCTGCAAAGAATGTTTACTCAGGGATGCAGCATCCCTACTATCAATTATTGTGCTAGGAGGGATGAGGGAAAGCCTAGCCCTCTAACTGATAGTCTGAGTGTTTTGTTTAATGAGGTCTGAAGGCTAAATGGTTGCTCTGGGGACTTGATTATTTTGGTTATGGCTTATGGCAATCTCCCTTGCAAGTGCCTTTTGCAAAGACCATGCTATTTGCCGTCATCAATATAGCTACATGCCCATGCATTGCCAGGTATAAAAAAAATATACCTATATGTCCTATATTGCCTAAAATATGAATGTGTTTTTTTCATCAAGCTGGTTATTCATTGTTTGCAATTAGGACCACTTGACAATGTTTACACACAGTGACTAATAAATTAACTCATATACTGTGTATGTATGGTTATTCAATTATATCAGACTATTGCACCATATTGAGAGCTTTCAGACAACCCAACAGAGTTGCAACGGTAGCAGGTGGGGTGGCAGATTCTCCACCAGTCTGCCACTACCACCAGTAACTTCTTTCAAAGGAGAATCATAAACACAAATTGCTCTGTCCAACAAGAAGGTTTCTTCACAACAGAAAAAAATAACATGGATGGCTCTGTCTAAAAATAATTATGTTTGAAAATATATTAGTGCTGCTGACTATCATACATGGAAGGCCTGTTGGGTCAGACAGTCAGAGTATTACAAGATGGCCATATGCTGGTATTGTGGCTTATTATCCAAGAGAAATCTTAGGTAAAAGACCGTAATCAACAGATTAAATGGTATGTAATATGCATGTCAAATAATTAGGTTAAACAAGTTCTCCATAACAAAGTTCAGTAACAGCATACCTTCATGGTCTACTGGCAAATCCCCAATCGGGGTGCTATAAATAGTAGCTCTTGTTAATGCACATTTTGGAGTATAGTAGTGATGTGAGGGGCCTAACAGGAAGACCCGAGAACTGGATCACATACAAAAAAACATATTAGATAACAGGGTCAAGCAAAAATTTAGATTGAAGTAGTCAGTTATAATAATGTAATTAGTATTTGTTGGACATTTTTAAAAGCTGAAGCTGATTTTGAATTCTAGAATTTGATTTTAGGACTAAATTTTTGGGGGTTTCTTCATGACTTTTGTTGCCTACCTCTCTTTTCATGATTGCTAAAGAGGCAAGAATGAAATCGGTCAAAACTATTCTTAAAAATAAAAATTCAAAATTCAAAAGTCGCTTCAGCTTTTAAGAAAAACTGAGCCATTCATGCACTTAGTACTGTTGAAGAATTTAGAATAGAAAAATATATCATAGATCTATGCAATAAAGTGAGTGTTTGATGATTATCTTGGTGTTCAGCTCAAATAACTGAAATAGGATGGTTTGGAAACTGAAGTTGTCAGCAATAAGGAGAAAGCTTTGGTGATGAGGAAGGCGTTTAGCATCCCCACTCACCCAGGGTTCAAATTCTAGGATTAACACATGTGATCATCTCCCTTAGTTAATGCTAGAACCTGCATGCAACTTTCAAAATAAAATAAATAAAAATGCATGCATCACTCATAAAGATCACTTTAAAAATGAGAAAGCAAACTACAGGACAATAAAATGTTACATCTGCGGTACTTTTATATGATAGCATTCAAGGTATTACCAGTACAGCAAGACAGTGATTTACTATTAGATCTGAGTTTTTCTGAGAGAGTAACTGTAATGAGTAAATAATTTACATGTTAGTTGGATCAATGTTGCCAAAAGCATATGCTGCACACCGCCCTGAGTATGAATAGCCAGCATGGCTGTAATGACAAGAAACAGTTATTGAAATAGAACAATAATTATAAGAAATCCACCATCATATAAATATTAAAGACCAACTTACGGTGCAATTACTGCCCTCACATCAGGGGACTTGGTGAGACCAGCAGTCCTCAGCCAACCATCAAGTTCCTCATCCAGCTTCCTGGCTAACATGGAGCAACGAATTTAGGAGTTAGAACCAAAGTGGTAATCTATTGAACAAAAATTTAAAAGATAAGAGAATGGTTGAGATCCCTGAAAGTTTTCTACAAATTACTACAGGCATTTATGAATTAATGTTGGAAACCGCAGAACAAGAAGATAAGGGACTCAGCTAGGAATGAACGGTTCAACTCCGGTAAAAATAAAAGGCTTTTGTGTTTAATGGCCTGACAGCTAGAAAACGTAATGCATTTGCATAAAAAATAGCAAATGATCCAGTTTAATCAGACATGTCAGGCTACTATGTGTTTGGGCAAAAAAGGAAAATCTAACAAGCAGTACCTAAACTATCATCATGCCTGATAGCACAATAAAATTGATCATGTCGATATGATAAGGTTGCCAATAATTGTTTTCTTCCAACGAAAAGCTATTCCAAAAGGGCATAACTTATATAAAACCTATATACATTTTGTAAATGATTCCTACATTCGTCATTGAAATCAGTAGGGCAAGCAACACACTGTTCACACAATTCTGGAGTTCTCAACTCAGCAACTAAATCTGAAGCAAGAGAGTCATAATTACTGACGAAATCATCCAAACTGCACACAAAACAATTCGAGCACGCAACTTTGGCTAACTATCAATCAAATTATTCACAACCACCAGCAGTATCAATAACAAACATATCAAGTTATCAACAGTTTGAAGAACTGCTAAACTAATTTTACACTTCACATCGGCTCCCCGAAGCTATTGCAGTATACTCGTTGAATTATGCAAAACACACAATCTGACTACCAAAACAAGTCAACAGCACACACTCCACTCTACCCTCCCCAACAGAACACCAGGACACCAAATACACACCACGAAACGGCGCGATTAGATGTTCTGGATGAATCCAGTAATCACCACCACCCATGCCCGTCAATTCCCCAGTTTCGCCAGCAACAAACCCCCCTCATCCAACCCCTTCCCGAAAAGCGGGAGAGTCCAACGGAATAAGCCAGCAGATTGAAGGAGCGGAGGAGAGCGGATCGATTGAGTACCATTGTTGGTGTACCAGGAGCCGGCGTGCGAGGCCCTCCTCACGCGCTCCATCCCCCCAGCAGGATAGAGTGGTTTCGATGGCGGCTGCGAGGAAGAGGAGTCCCTCCCCTCCCGTCTCCTCTTGCTTCTTAGGTAAGGTCGTTCAGGCTGTAAAATAAAAATTAAACAGAAAAAGAAAAGCAGGAATAAAAATTAAACAGAAAAAGAAAAGCAGGTCGTCCGGTCCTCCTCTGTCTCGCTGCTTTAGAAGGAAGGCACCGAATTCGGTGGTGTCGCCGTCAGCTTCACGGTCACTGCCTCCGGTCGCCAATCCAACTCCCACGAGCTGCCCAAAAAAACTCTCACCAACTGCAAAAGAAAATAAAATTATGATGTGGCTGCATATAACACACTCCTAGGTGTGGGTTTTTCATCTAGCTAGCAGTAGTTTGCAATGAATCAGGCAAGGCCAATGAGCCACTCCATTAGTTTACTTATCTTTCCAACAATAATTAGGAATTTGTGGTCTCTCGTGACAACTATACTACTTTAAAATCCTTTAAAAGACTCCAGTAGTGGTAGCGTAAACCGTAACTAAGCACCCATGTAGGTCATGAAGTTGGTGAATCTACCACCATCTATCTCCACTAACATGTGGAGCCGTTGAACAGGGACGTTTGTAGAATATTTATTCCCAAGCTATGAAGAAGAGGGGAAGCATATTCAACCAGCTCCCTGTAATGTGTAGGTATGTAGCTACTGAACTAAAGAGAGCAGTCTACACCTGTAGACCATTGTTTGGATATATAATGAATGGAAATCTATAAATGAATTCCAGTATCCTTCTAGATAAAATTATTGTTTCGATCAGGAAACAAAATAATCTAGGATTACTTGGGACGTGCTTTGACGTAAATATATTTTTGAGAGGCTCACCTGGTACTTTGGACTGCTGCGGCCGACAGAGCCTTCTGCAGCATGTGGTGACCAGCCTTTTGGGTTTGGTCTATTCGGCTTCTTTCAAATCCGGTTTCTGAATAATACAGAAACCGAATTTGTTCATTTTTTAATAGAAGCATATGCAACCTTATAATTCCAAATTTAGGCATGCAATGCAAAATGTTTCGAATTTTATTTCTAATCAATATGCCCATATGACCATGTAAGTCTGGTTGACATGAAGCCCGATGAAATAAATATGCTGCATGTTTAACTTTAACTAATTGCTCAAGAAAACAATAATGTGCACGTGCTAGAGGCACGCATTCGATTTTCTTTCTATAAGTTGTTGAGATAAGAAAATACCGAGCCTGTACTCGTGGTTCATGTTAATCAGATTATTGCATTGACTCAATAAGCTTTCACAGCTATTCTGTCTTCCCTAGTGTATGTGCTCAGATTCTGGCATAGCGACTAGCGTTTTTCTATGATTCCGGCGAAGTTGTTGCGTTTCTTCATTTCTCTTTTTGCCTAGACCACATGTTTTCTGGTCTAATGAGCTTTCTACGCAGGAAACACAGAAACTTAGTACATAACCAATAACCAATGTACGTAGAATCTTTGTACATAAATAATAAAGCAGAAAACTTTTCACTTGGTATATATAGAAACACTTTAGAACTAAAATATAATTTTACAATACATAACATTTTTATCTTTACCTACTTTAAAAACAGAGTGTTTCCGTCCGATGTAATTTTTTTCTTTCTCCCCATTATCCATCCAGTCATAGGTGGACCTATCCATTGTGCAAGCTATGGCCCATATCACCTCCACATCCCTATTAACCATCACTCATCATCCCATAAGCAGCCTATCAAATCAAATGAATTACTCTAGGCTAGGCATTAGGCAATTGATCCTTGTTTCATCTTTCAATTTTGTGACTACGCACTCATTTGTCCCAAGCATTAACTGTTCATTTTTATTGCTTGCCGTTCAATGCCTATCCCTGCAGGTGACTATACTAGCGCTAGTAACAATCTATGTGAGCCAATGTGTGCCACGCGTGGGCCTATAGGTGCACAACTATGCATCTACCGGCCTATCCTATGGCCTATGAGCAGTGCTAGTAGGCTATATGACTTTGAATCATCGGCTTAATCATCCCTATGTTATAAATTAATAAATCAAATGTGTATTATTATTATATATTTAAACAAACATCACTGCACCATAAATTTTATATATTATCATTTACAGAAGTGTGAAGGGGGAGAGGACATATGGAATGCTAGGATAATCGATGAAGTTGATTGGCGACCAATCCATAAACTTTTGTTCTCTCAAGCCATCATGTCACTTCTGGACCATAAAAGCCAAGAGATAAAATCCTACGCGTTTTGGATTCAGATTTGGCCCTTCTAATAGCACGAACTTCAAATGGATCTAGTTACTGATCTAAAATGTTTCTTAGTGTCCATGAATACTTGTTGAAAAATCTATGAAGTCTACTTTCAGATGATTTTGACCCCCATGTCAAAATTCTTCGTGAACTGTCCGAAATTTGCAAAACAAGTTGTGTACCTCTTTTAGTCCAAATCTAATTCAGGTTTTGGGCCTTGTAATTGAGTCTTAGTTGTTCATATTATGGATGACTTCTCACCTCATGTAACTCATTAATAGGTAGTTGTTGTCGTCGTTAGGGTTTAGGGTTTTGCTTAGATTATTCTGCCACCTTGTAGTTTTACCGCTATATCGGTTTATGGAACCTCAATTTTGTGTACTTAATCATTCATTTACAATTTAAATTACGTTTTACTTGTTCTAGTGAATTTCTTTAATTGTTTATAGGAGCAAAACTTTGTGGTAAAGTCAACTATGTGAGAGTGTGGTCGATAACGACTAGACACGTGGGTGTAGCGGTTACAAGGTGATAAATCGGTTGATTGGAAGCATCAAAATGTGAACATCTTCACGTTGTCAAATTGAACATATTGGATGATCAGATCCCTTATCTCTCATCAAGTGGTATACTCTACTAGTTATTTTATCTACCTATAGCTAGAAAATTTCCATAAAAATGCATCACCTAGCCAATTTGATCCATTGCATTGTTCTATAAGAGTTTGATTTGTTGAATTTTAGTTTGCAATGTCATATAGAGTCTTGGTTTAGTTTTAGATTTGATTTTAAGTTTGATTCTTGCATCGGTCGTAGCTTTGATGTAGGGTTTGTGTTTGCCGCTGTGTCTGTTCTTGGCAGCAGTCTTTCAAGTTGTCTAGTGTTCTAGTCATTTTTGCATCTTGTCTGTTGTTTCTGGGACCTTGAAAAACTGAATCGTGTTGTTATCGGGTTTCTGTTTTTGTATTTGCAAAAGTTTCTGTTGATCAATTTTAGAGTTGTGTCAAGTTGATAGGATTTTTATCTGCTAGTTTCCGTACTTGTGTGTAGCCATGAAATAGAGGAAGAAGAGATATCGTCGTTTGAGCATATAGATCGGCTTCAATTGGCTTCCTATTTTTAGGCCGATCTGTACATCTCCCCTATCCATGAAGAGGCCAACTCCTCTTCACCGTGTCCCACTCTTTGTCGAGTCCCACTCTTCCCCATGTGATCGATTCCATCTCCACAGAGTCTGATTCCATCTCTCTCACGTGACTGTTTCAGGTCTCATGTTAGACACATATATTAGCAGAAAATTTTTTTAGTTGCAGCTATTTTAAAAAACGAAACCTACATGATATGAGCATTCCAGTTTAGGTCCAAATTTTTGGATGGAACTTTGCATTTTGTCCCTATAATTTTACAGTTTAGTTCCTAGTGTAGTTTCTAAAAATTCAGAAAAAAAGGCAAAATAAACAGAGGAAAGAATAGAAAAGGTAGGAAGGTGCTAAAAAAGAAAGGAAAAAAACCACACCAAAAAAGAAAAGAAAGAAAAGAAAAGAGAAAAAATTAGTAATTCTTTTGAGGTTGATCTACATTGCAGAGTTGGTAGTGTGTTAGTGTTCTAGTTTAGAATATTGTTGGTTGTTTGCTTGTCTAGACTTAAGTCTAGACTAGGCGAGCACATTAACTTAGTATTTTGAACTATTACTTTGTCAGTGTCGGCATTTGAACAAGGAGTTGACAAAATTCATGGCTGAGGTGAGAAAGATGGAATATCATTTCAACTGGATCGAAGATTGTCACATCTACTATGATGACAAATTTGATGCCGATAAATTTGCTAAACATGCTTCTAGATGTGAACCACTTAAACCTAGTATATTTTTAGAAGTTCTGACAAAGCTTTTCATCAGTGAAACCAACGACATGGACATACAGCCTGTTCCTAACAACAACATGTGGACTACACCTCCTACAGACGCTGACAAGGCTGACAATACCACTACCAACATTGAGATAGATAATGACTGGAGAACCCCTTTTTAGTCATACTTATTAACGAACACAACTCCTGATGACTGGAGAGTTGTTTTCGAAGCCATTAGTGAAGATCACATTGCCAATTATGGTTGGCACCCTTAACTACTTTTGGACCAAGAAGATTATGTTTGCTGTTGTCAACTTTGATATAGCATACAACACAATCTTTGGACGGACCGCATGGGCGAAATTCATGGCAGTGTCTCACTACGCTTACTAACTTATTAAGACTTTAGAGCCTAAGTGAGTTATTATTATTACTAGAAAAGTTAAAATAGCTGTACAGTGTAACAAAAAGAATCTTGATATGGTCGATAAGATACCACGCTCACCTACCACTGAAGAACTTTCTCGAAAGCATAGTAAACCAAGGGTCTTTGCGAAGCCTGATAATGCTATCAAGTTGGTTCCATTTTTCAACTCTAGCTCCGAGAAGATAGTCAAGATTGGGGGCAAGACTTGAAGAGAAATACCAACTTGAGCTCATCGTTTATCTCTAAGCAAATATAGACGTTTTTGCCTAGCAACCTTCCAATATACTAAGGGTCCCTAGGGAAGTAATTGAGTACAAGTTGATGATTTGACTGGATGCAAAATTGGTCAAACAGAAGCTACAAAGATTCACGCCAGATTGAAAGAAAGCTATTCGGGATGAGATTAACAAGCTCTAGAAAGTTTGATTCATTAGAGAAGTTCTACACCCCGTATGGCTAACAAATCCAGTCATGGTACAGAAGACGAATGGAAAATGGAGGATGTATGTGGATTCACCAACCTCAATGAGACATGTCCAAAAGGCCACTTTCTACTCTCTAGGATAGACCAACTAATCGATTCGATAGCTAGATATGAGTTGTCAAGTTTACTTAACGCTTACTCTGGCTATCATCAGATTAACATGGGTAGAGAGGATGAGAAAATAACATCTTTTATAACCCCATGTAGTGTATTCTATGATACCAAAATGCCCTTTGGATTGAAAACCGCCGGAGCTGCTTATTAGAGAGAAGCTCAAAGCACTTTTCAATCTCAACTCAGATGAAACGTTAAAACATATGTAGACTACGTCGTTGTCAAGACTGAGACCTGAGATCATTTAATCAAAGACCTCGAGGAAATGTTTGG
Organism: Oryza coarctata; assembly: GCA_030770085.1. NCBI lineage: Eukaryota > Viridiplantae > Streptophyta > Magnoliopsida > Poales > Poaceae > Oryza > Oryza coarctata. The sequence goes on along the minus strand of CM061476.1, from coordinate 7,180,432 downwards.
CAATCATTAAAAACATAAGCTGAAGTTGAACTCGGAGAAGTGCACATTCAGAGTAGTGTTAGGAAAACTACTTGATTTCCTAGTCTCTGGCAAGAGGATCGAGGAAAATCTTGAGAATATCAAGAGGATCAAGGAAATGAAATCACTGACAAGACTCAAAATGGTGCCAAAGCTAATAGGGTGCATGGTTGCTTTGAGCATATTCATGGTACGGATGAAAAAAAAAGGACTGTCTTTTTTCAATCTTTTTAGAAGCATGATAAATTTGAGTGGACCCAACATACAAGAAGGCATTTCTCAAAGCCAATAGATACCACTCAAACCCTCTCATCCTCGTCACCTCTCGACCTTGGGAGGAATTATTCTTATATATCACGGCTATACCCTACTCAACTAACACCGTCCTCATTGTCAAACGAGATGGCATACAATGATCAGTCTACTATGTTAGTGAAATACTCTATGAAAGTAAGAAAAGATATCCCCAAATCTAGAAGTTTCTCTATACAGTCCTCATGATCACCGGACAATGCTATCTACATCAGTAATAAAATTTCTTGTACCTGTAAAATTTTATCAAGCAACCTAGCACAGAAAAAAGGTGTGCAGGACAGCATGGAATTAACTCGGATAATACTTTTTTGTTTTATATTATTTTAGATTTGTCCCAGGCTTCTCTAACTCAAAATTTTTGGAAAAATGTATCAACTTCTATAGCATAAAATTAGTTTCATTAAAATTCTCAGTGAATTATATCTTAGTGTATTTATTTGATATTTTAGATGCTAATTATCTTTCTTCAAACTTAGTAAAAGTTAAATAACTTTGACTTTTGGACAAAACTAATAAAATTTACAATATCTAATGGAATGAGTACTTATCAGTGACCTATTATCCAAAAAATAGTTCCTAAGTAATATATTTCATCTATCTATATAAAGATAGATTGAAAATGAGGCATCACATTTGCTCTGTAGTCTTGAAATTTCCGCATTAATTTAGAGAAAATGAAACAAACAACCATTAGATTAGATTGTAGTCTTTCAATCGATATAGCTGGATAATACAATGTATATATAAAATATACTGTATATAAATTAAAACTATACACATAAAAAATAAAAATAAAAGTAAGAGTTGTATATTAAGTCAAATCCTATTTCGGTTTATACAAAACCATAATTGTAATTATAGAAATGGAAGATAAGAGTTATGTATCCAAAACAAAGGAGGATATTACTATGAAGCTTAAACTATTTTGGGTGTTTAAGCACTAGCACAACTACGATTAAGACCAATAACAATCATCGTAAAAACAATTCATCCAACATGAGATCCAAAAGGGAAAAATCACATAAACAATGGTAATCTTATACTAATTGGAGTTTTGACCGGACAGCAATGACTTCCAGTTACAAGAAGTTACCATGCAATTTTCGAAGTGGAATTATGGAAGATGCATGGGCTGAGCTATTCCTAAGTCATCGAGCTTGACTAACTTGCATTTAGAATAGATCATTTTCTATGAAGTGTAGCGAGCTTTCTACCTTTTCACATAATCGAGGAAAAAAAAGAAGTTACCCTACTAAATGTATTAGCTAGTTTTGTCTACTCAACGGATAGGGATCCACCTGATATTTCGAAAGTAGAAAGAGTGAAGTCTGAGGACAACAGTTGACGTCAAAAATACGATATCCAAAGCTATCCGTGAGGTAGATGTGCAGGAGGACACGGGAAAGGCAAACCGGTTAGTTCGAGTGACGATCATTTTGCTTACTAGTTGCTGCCATTGACTGCTGGGCTGCTATATTGTTCGTCACCCGTCAGCAGTAATGATACGGAAATTAAATTGCTAAATTGTTGGAAACTTATCTTATCAAACGACCAGGATTTTTTTTGCTTATTTCCAACCACTTGTCTTTAAAAAATGCCAAAAATAATTATTGAGGCGGCCAACTGTGGCTATTTTTGGAATAAAGAACAGTAGACGGTATGGTAAGTGTACTGCCCATTATGATTTCTGTGACCTCATGTGTTTCTAGTGGGTGCATCACCATTTCTGGAGTTCCCAAGCCATCAGGGTGATGAGGGAGTTGAGGCCTTTTTCAATCCCTTGTTCGCATGACATCACGAGCTACATAAGACTGTTACAAGAGCATCTAGCAGAATCACAATACCCACTTTCAATCCTTAAAAAAAGTTTTATTGGGTTTGAGTGCTCCAACAAAATCCCAATAGTCTCCCAAAACTAATAATTTTTTTGGTGGCAAAAAAAACACTAGCCTCCTAAGACAATCCATACCCGATACCTTAATAGCTCGCTCCCAGCCTAATGCTACCATACCCTGTCACCAAGCATAACACCTTAACTTGTCAGCAGCCAACTCGCTATGCTGTCCCATCCGCAACCTCCTTTATCATGTTCATCACCTCCATCACGTGGATCTCTTAGATCAACAGTGTCTAGATCTTCGATTCGATGGCATTGTCCTCACTTTTGACAGCTACGCATCCTCATCTGCCGCCCTCCTTCTAGATCCATTTTAAATCCACCTCCTCGTGCCCCCCAAATCTCTGGCTCCTCCAATGGCCCACCCTCCTCCCATATATAGTGCCATGGCAATGCCAATGCTAGTCGCACAATCGCTTGCCACTGTCCACTGTGTGTGGGGGGAGGGGGCAGCCTACAAGTTGCTAAAGGGATAGAAGGAGGTGGTGTAGAGGGGAAAGCTAGTGGCATCAACATCCTAAGCTAGTCGTCGTTGCTTGGAGCTACTTACCCCTTTTCAAGCTGTGCCATGATCTTTGGTGGCCAAGTATGTCCTCATAAAGCTATGGTGTCCATGTCATGATGTTAGAAAAGTAATAATTATATAAAAAATGAGTAATAAGTATATATCTTTTTAAATTTTTTTAAAGATTCACTAAGTTGATAAAAAATATAATAATATCTATAGTATCAAATTAGTTTTATTAAATTTAATATTAAATATATTTTAATAGTATATTTGTTTTATGTTAAATTATTGTTATGTTTTTTATAAATATATAAAAAATCAAAACATCTTTTAATATAAAATGAAGAGATTACTAAGCATTCATTCTTTTTTAAGAGACACAACTAATAACCTTTCGAAAGGCATGTATATATATATGATAAAAGATAATTAAGATGAGAATATGAGATGCATATACTTGTTGCACATAGTCGTCACACAGATACTTGACTTCACCGGGGATGTGAACCCTGTAGAAATATTCCTCCCAATCAATCGATTTGAGGTCGAAATTGTAGTATCCTCCATGGTTTTTCCTCTCTTGTTGCCGCCTCATCGCAATCCTTGGCCTCTCCGTGTTGATGTCATCGAAATTGATCAATAACACAAAATATTGGGATAATTGATTCGAAAGAAGATGGTTTGTAACAACATTTTGATTTGCCCAACAACTGTGGGCTACTTTACGTGCATACCAGCCTTTGAACAAGGTGTAGGGCGCGTAGAGCTCCAACAGATGCATGACGAACCTGTACTTCCTGCTCAGCTCGTCGTACCGTCGTGAGAACATTCCACAGAGTGCAATGTTCAACAGGCGAAGGATCTGCGCCTCATTGCATTCCCCAAGTCAATCAGTATGTGCAACTGATTTGGTACTCTTCTTTACAGAAAAGTTTATACTGATTCTTTCAACAAATTGCCTAAATATTTTGTAGTGCCAATGAAATGATCACATGACAGAAAAATTACAACTATTTTGTCAAACTATTTTATCAGAACGATAATCTTTAATACTATGAAAGTTGTTCTTCTCCTCAACCATATTTCCCCACGAAAAAAACCACCTGACTAAAAAAATCGGAAAAAATCAAACCCCGTAAAATCATTTGTTCGTCCTCCATATTTCATTACAATGTATAGCCATGACATTAGTTATTTAAAAACTAGAACTTTTTCACACATGTAAAACTTATATTGTTTCAACTTAGTACCATATGTCACACATGGGGGCAAAGTTGCTGTTTTATTAAAAAAATGCTTGTATTTATGACAATTTTTTGAAATGTCTAAGTGGAGTTACAACAAATCATTTTGATGAAATAGTTCTGTTTTGTAAATGTTACTTGCCTAAATATGAATCGAAGTTGCTCTGAACTGATTATAAAATTACGGTGCCTAATAATGACCATTATGCATTAAGATTTACACCTTTGAAAATGAATGAAGATCAATAAATCAATCAGCATGCATATATTCGGCCGGTTCTATTTGTAGGTTGAAATGTTGACCAACAAATTCAGTCAAACCACAAACCAAATTAATCAACTGACCCGGAGAGGAAGCTTGTACTTGATGGCCATATGGGCACCGAAGCTGGCGAACTTGTTGAAGAACCGCATGCTGCGTAGCCGGTGTGAGATGTTCTTACAGACTTTTGATTTGGTGGAATCAAACGCTTCTAGCTTCACCACACATGTGGTTGGTTCCTCACAGTCAACGCCGATTGTTATTGAACAAACAATGTTGTCATAATCTCGTACACACTTAGTCATCATTATATAATTAGACAGTTGCATTTAGTTGCACGTTTACAATTCCTAAAAGTTAGCTAGCTGCTTGTTAGATGAGCGGTGGAGAGGGCCAGAACCATGCTGTGTTCATGGTGTGGCTACGAGTGGTCACCGCCATGCGTGTATGAAACATTCCTGCGCATAAGGCGGGCACGACGCAGCGTGAGGCGTGCATGGCCGGGGGGATCGTTGGTCATAGACCATGTAAACACCGTGAATAAATAGAAACCGAAAAAGCTGCAATGTTTGGCAGCGCCATTTCTTTCACATTCAGTTACATTCAGAGCGAGCGTGAGAGAAAGTTTAGGCGATGTCGTGAGCGAGCGCGGTCACCGAGCGTTGAAAGATCGCCGTCGGCGCAGCCATTCCGACAGCCGGCGCCAACAACTCGTATCAGAGCCGTGTTGCATGTTCTACAGTGGTTCGGTGAGCCTACCACGTGAACCACGCCACAAGAAGTTCGTCGTCCCTCGAAGATCGCCGCCACCACCGCTGGAGATGGCTGGCACGCAGGGTGCGTCGGGGTCAAGCAGATCAGGGCATGGAGTTCGTGAAGGGTCTCTGATGTGGCCGATGCTCACCCTCTCGAATTATGCCGAGTAGGCAGTCCTGATGAAGTGTAACTTCGAGATCCTAGAGGTGTGGGAGGCGATCGAGCCAGGAGGCGAGATGGTGAAGAGGGTCCAAGATCGCCAGGCCATGGGCGGACTTCTCCGGTTCATTCCTCAGGAGATGTCATAGATGTTAGGGGTGAAGAAAAATGTCAAGGAGGCATGGGAGGCGGTGAAGAGTATGCGTGTTGGAGCTGAACGCATGAAGGAAGCCAATGCTCAACGCCTGCTCCAAGAATTTGAGAATATCACGTTCAAGGAGGGGGAGACAGTTGATGATTTTGCCCTGCGTATCAATGCACTGGCGACGGATCTGTGCACGTCCGGTGAAGCCATTGAGGATTCTCGGGTGATCAAGAAGATGCTCCGGGTTCTCTCCAAGAGGTACCTGCAGATTGCAATATCCATGGAGACTCTACTCGATCTAAAATCCCTGACAATCGAGGAGCTCGTTGGGAGACTAAAGATGGCGGAGGATCGCCTCGGGATCGAGGCCGTCACCAACAAGGCTGGAAAATTCCTGCTGACGAAGGAGGATTGGGCGGCGAGAAACCGTCGTACGACGTCCAAGAAACCTGAGTCATCGACGTCGTTTGGAGGAGAAAAGAAGTCCTAGAAGTCGAAGAGTAGTGATGGTGGTGGATCAAGTGAACGTGGTGATCGCGACGACAAGAAAGAGCCCGTTGTCAAATTGGGCACACCCAGGCGCAAGGGGCGTTGCAGGAACTGTGGCATCTATGGCCACTGGGCAGAAGACTACAAGAAGCCCAAGAAGGACCGCAAGGAGGAGGCACATACTGTGCAGGCCAACACCGAACAGCCTACGATCCTGCTTGCTACGGTGAACGTCGTGCGCGTGTCTCCGCGCGATGTCGAGCCATCGGTGGAGAGCATGGCATGCCACATCGTGCACCTCAACGAGGAGAAGGTGTTCCTCGCTGATCAAGATGAAGACAAGGATGCATGGGTCCTTGACACCGGGGCCAGTAATCACATGACCGGGCGCCGTGAGGTGCTCTCATCGTTGGACACTTCGGTTGGAGGCACAATTCGCTTTGGGGATGGTTCTCTCGTTGACATCAAGGGCATCGGGTCGGTGTTGCTACAGACAAAGAAGAATGGGCATAAGGTACTCTCTGAAGTATATTACATTCCCAAGTTAAAGAGCAGTGTTGTCAGCTTAGGCCAATTAGAAGAGGGAGGCTGCAAAGTTGTGCTAGAGAATGGCTACTGCAATGTTTTTTATGTTAGTCGCTCACTGTTGGCACAAGCACCACGTGTCAAGAACCGGCTATACTTGTTGAAAATGTAGCTTGCATCTCCAGTTTGTCTTGTGGCAAAGGCAAATGACCAGGCCTGGCTATGGCATGGCCGATATGGCCATCTGAATTTCCGAGCGCTTCGTGAGCTTGGGACAAAAGGTATGGTGGAAGGATTCCCCCAGCTGAATCGTGTTGATGAGTTCTGTGACGGATGTGCACTGGGAAAGCAACACCATCATCCATTCCCATAAGTGACCAATTACCGGGCTGAGAAACCTTTAGATCTGGTACACTCAGATCTGTGTGGGAAGATCAAACCAAGCACAGTTGGTGGTAAGAACTACTTCCTGCTCATTGTTGATGATCACAGTCGCTTTATGTGGGTAGAGTTCCTGACTAGTAAAGATGAGGCATTCAAATGTTTCAAGAAGATCAAGGCTTTGGCTGAGACAAAACAAGAGAGTCGGTTGCGAGCGTTTAGAAGTGACCGGGGTGGTGAGTTCAATTCAATTGAGTTCACTGAGTACTATGATGAACATGGTGTCAAGCACTTCACCACCACACCATATACACCTCAGCAGAATGGTGTGGTGGAACGTCGCAATAGGACGGTTGTTGAGATGGCTAGGTGCCTGTTGAAGAGCAAAGGTGTTCTAGGAGAGTTCTGGGGGGAAGCAGTGGCTACAGTAGTACATCCGTTGAATCGAGCACCAACCAGGAGTTTGCAAGGCAAGACTCCATATGAAGCCTGGTACAAGAAGAAGCCCAAGGTACATTACCTACGTACTTTCGGGTGTATAGCTCATGTGAAGAAGGCAGGGCTTGGAATTTTAAAACTGTCTGACGGATCCACTCAAATGGTCTTTGTTGGATATGAGTCAAGGACGAAAGGCTATCGTGTTTATGATCCAATAGCCAAGAAGCTTCACATATCACGTGATGTGATCTTTGAGGAGAGTCGAGCTTGGGATTGGAATGCAGAAGCTCAGACTAACACAACTGCCCCGGGGTTTGAAGTTGAACACTACACTATTGCCGGACCGGGAACAGTAACTGAATTCGGTAATGTAGAAGAGATGGCTAAAGGAGAGGACCCATTTGGAGCAGCCTCAGCAGGTCCACGCTCACCAGGTCAGTGGTTTGTGGCACACTCAAACAACTCTCCAAATCAATCAACACCTCAAGGAAGCCCAGCAACACTAGCTACTAAATTTGCAAGCCCACCAGCAGGAGAAATAGTGGATTCAGAAGGGGTACCACTGAGATTTCGGTCTCTGCAGAATATTTTTGACACTACTGATGAAATCCATGGGTTTGAATACACTGGGTTGTGCTACTTAGCTGCTAAAGAACCAGGTAGTGTTGATGAGGCCTTGGGAGAACAGTGTTGGAGAGAAGCAATGAAAGCTGAAATGGAGTCAATTCAGTCAAATAAAACATGGGAGCTAGCTGACCTACCTACTGGACATCGTGCTATTGGCCTGAAATGGGTTTTCAAAGTGAAGAAAGATCCTGAGGGCAATGTGATCAAGCACAAAGCAAGGTTAGTTGCAAAGGGTTATGCTCAGCATGAGGGGGTAGACTTTGAAGAGGTGTTTGCCCCAGTTGCTAGAATTGAGACAGTCAGGCTATTGATAGCACTGGCAGCTAGAAGTGGTTGGAAGGTACATCACATGGATGTCAAATCGGCATTTTTGAATGGAGACTTGTGTGAGGAGGTGTATGTCCAGTAGCCTCCTGGCTTTGTTGTAGAGAATGGGAGTGACAAAGTACTCAAATTAAGGAAGGCTTTGTATGGGTTGTGATAGGCACCTAGAGCTTGGAATGCAAGACTAGATAAGGAGTTGTTGAAACTTGGCTTTGTCATAAATCCACTTGAGCATGCAGTGTATAGGTGTTCTGATGATAATGGAAACTTTCTTGTGGTGGGTGTATATGTTGATGACTTAATCATCACAGGGTTGAGTCAGGACAGTATTGTTGCATTCAAGCGACAAATGATGAAAAGCTTCAGTATGAGTGACCTTGGTCTACTCACATATTACTTGGGAATACAAGTAGTTCAGAAAGAGAGAGAGACAACCTTGTGTCAGAGTTCCTATGCCAAAAAGATTTTAGAGCAGGCTGGAATGAGTGGGTGCAATCCCTACAGTGTTTCAATGGAAAACAAATTGAAGCTGAGCAAGGAAGACAAGTCTTCTCTGGTTGATGCAACGAAGTATAGGAGTGTGATTGGGAGCTTGAGATATTTAGTGAACACAAGACCAGATCTTGCCTACTCGATGGGAATTGTGAGCAGGTACATGGAAACGCCAAGGGCGAGTCATTGGGCAGCAGTCAAATAGATACTTCGGTACATAGCTGGAACTCTGAATTATGGGTGCAGATACACTAGATCAGGCTTGTCTGAACCCAAGTTGCTAGGTTTCAGCGATAGTGATCTGGCTAGTGACATTGATGACGGGAAATGTACTAGTGGCTCAGTGTTCCTTGTTGGGATGAATCTGGTCACTTGGGTGTCACAAAAGCAAAGGGTAGTCGCTCTATCTTCATGTGAGGCTGAGTACATTGCTAGTACAAATGTAGCTTGTCAAGGCATTTGGCTCAGTCGTCTGTTGGGCAAGTTACTTGGAATTCAGGCTCTAAAAGTAAATCTCCTTGTTGATAACAAGTCTGCCATAGCCCTGAGTAAGAATCCTGTTCATTATGAACGGAGCAAGCACATAGACACAAGATATCACTTTGTGAGAGAATATGTTGACAATAGGAGCATTGACATTGATCATGTGAGTACACAGAACCAGCTAGCAGATATATTGACGAAGGCACTGGGCAAAGTCAGGTTCATCGAGCTGAGGCAGCAGCTAGGTGTGATAGAGGTGCAGCGAGATTAGGGGGTGAAATGTTGTCATAATCTCGTGCACACTTAGTCATCATTATGTAATTAGGTAGTTGCATTTAGTTGCATGTTTACAATTCCTAAAAGTTAGCTAGCTGCATGTTAGATGAGCGGTGAAGAGGACCAGAACCATGCTACGTTCATGGTGTGTCTATGAGTGGTCACCGCCATGCGTGTATGAAATGTTCTTGCGCACAAGGCGGGCATGACACAGTGTGAGGCGTGCATGGCCGGGGGGGTCGTCGGTCATAGACCGTGTAAACACCGTGAATAAATAGAAACAAGAAAGACCGAAAAAGCTGCAACATTTGGCAGCGCCATTTCTTTCGCATTCAGTTACATTCAGAGCGAGCGTGAGAGAAAGTTCAGGCGACGTTGTGTGCGAGCGCGGTCACCGAGCATTGAAAGATCGCCGTCGGCGCAGCCATTCCGGCAGCCGGCGCCAACAAACAATAGATTATATTGAAAAGTAGATTAACACTTGATCCTTAGTGTCTTAAGGAATCTCTCATTCTTATAATCTATTTATAAAGATTCTTATAATCTAGTTATAATTTGCTAGAGTTATATGTGTTTTTATAAAAACATATATGAGGATATTCAGGCCTAATAAGTCAATTTTAATACATGACTCCTAAATGAGCTTTCCTTGTCTTCCTTTACTTTTTATTCTATGTATGTATGGGGCATCCTAGTCAAGGGCCCACCGCTGCAAGCATTGATAGTATAGTGGTGGAATTGTAGGTGTATAACTCTATTTACTATGATTTAAATTCTAGTGTCAATAAATATTACACTTATGTGAGTGGGTTTTCTTTCTCTTCAGTGTGTATTAGAGGGTGCATGGTGTCCATATGTCTTTCGTGTAATAGAAAAACATTAACTAATTTTTATCATTGTTTAGTTCTTTTCATGATTTTGTATTTTTCATGAAGTGTCATCCCTCCGTCGGTACAACTTGAGTTTAAATTTTCAAATGGATTTCTATTCAGAAAATATTTTTCTGGTATTGGTTGATTCCTAAGAATTTTTCCTTTTCTATTTCCACCCTACTTTCATTTTCCTTCCTCCTCCTTGGTCGGTGGTTGCATAGCTCCCACGGTCCCACTCCTTAGCCAGTGCTTTCAGTTCATCTCTATCCCTTGAGAGGACCTGAGCTCTAGCTGCCCTACACCCCTCGCCACCTGCCATCCTTAGCCCAGTCAGCTCCTCTCTTGCCTAGGCCTGCGCAATGTTCCTCTTCTTCTCCCACTCTTCTCTCTTTATCCCAAACACAAGCAACTCTGCATCCCCACACATTCCCCACACCCACCTCCTTTTGCACCTGTGACATGCGACCGATGTCTTCCCTCTCCCTAGCACGTCCTTCCTAGCACCCCATGATTAGGCACAAGAAGCGCCGCATAAGCCTGCACTCACTTGCTCTCTTTACTGTTTTGCCTCATCTTCTCCCCCGTATATTTCATGTACAAGCACTGTCTCTGTCTCCTCTGCTCCACTTGACCCCGTGCATGCCGTGAGTCTCCATCTTTATTTCTCCACTACTTCATCCTTCAAGGGAAATCGAGTCACAGCACCAGAGCCATCCCATCCCATATATCCATATATCTTCATGGTTATTCCCAACCATGTCATCTCCGCTTCCCTTGTTGCTTCGCCTCTACGTCCTATGGCTGGCCTCCAAATGCTGGGTGTGTGTGCACACCCTGCCAGCATCCACGTGACACACTCATACATCATATTTTTTATTCCAAATGTTTTCAAATGTAACTGCTGCTTTATGCAAATATTTAGTGGGATAAGTAGATAACCATTCATTGGTCTACGCATAGACAAATTATTGGTCAATGGACGTGGATCGGCCCACAAGCTGTAGCTCTAGTTCAACTTAAAAAAAGTTTTATTTAATGTTAAAAATAAAAATTATATTATTTAGTTGAATTAGAGCCGGTCACAGATTATTCGTGAACTAAACCCATGCCTATCCATTACATATGAAATCATTGGGAGAAAATAGTTGGTTTGGAGTGTGTACATGTTTTGGCATATCCTATGGCATCTATCAATGTCTTTGTAACACCGTAGAAATTTCTACATGCCTAGGATACAATAAAACACCATTCAACCAAGTCAAAATAATAGAATCTTGGGAAGCATCAACTATATTGTATGACTAAACTGTTCATATAGCCTATTAACTCAATAAAAAACATCTATTCTTTATTGACATGACATCACACAATTTAAAGATTAAATATGGAGGTGATGTGTACAAGTGTGGCTACTCCCATTCTTGATGAAAACTGGTACCAATCTATGTATGGATAAGTTGATTATGAAGAAATTGACGTTGATGATCCAATGCTCCAACCAAATGATTGAAACCCTCGTAATCATTACACCACAGCTCCGTTGGTTATCAACCATATCAAAACACGATTGACCTAACCAAAAAGGCTATCTCACAAGTTGTAGAAGATACAAGAAAGAGTGTAGAAGAAGTAATCTAAATATATTGCAAATATAGATTAATCTCACAAGCTGGGTTCTAGAAACCGATCTAGCAGTGAAACGGTAAGCAGGAAAATTCTAAGTAAAACCTTACTCTAAACTATGACGGCTACAGAATACATATGAGTTGGAACGTCCTAGGGTTGGAATAAGACTTTAGAAAAGGCACACTCCCCTAAGATTTAACCCACAACACAATTACATAACCCAAGGCCTAAAACTAACTCTGATTGGATGAGGTATGTAGCTTGTTTTGACAATTTTGAATAGCTCAGGAGAAATTTTTACATGTGACCAAAACCATTTGAAAGTCCTCATGGGTTCCAAGTAACATCTTGGATCAGCGGCTAGGCCCATTTCAAGTTGAAGCAGTCAAGAAGCCCAAACCCACGCACAGGAATTAACTTGCACTTGATACCTCCTCTTCTATACTTGGCCTCATATGCTCCTCTCCATGATCTTCTATGGTTTCTAAGGACAATTAAATCACAATAACAAGTATTAAATAGTATGTCATTCTTTGAAACATTCGTATGTAAACATAGGAACACATTCATCTGATGGCTAAGTTGAAATGCACAAGCTCAAGTTATTGAACCTTGTATCATTGGTTCGTCTTGTTGTTAAAAAGCTTATGTGTGCATATCCAAATGAATGGTGTTCTCATCAATCCCTTTATATAAAATACCACAAGTATTTGAAAAGACTACAAGGATAAATCTCATTAAGCAAACTACTTTAACAAGTTCATTAGATAATGATTCAAAAACAAAAGTCCAACATTATTTAACGAAATAAATTCAACCATTCAAATTCATAAAATTCATAACCGCATAGATAAAAGGTAAATCACATATTAATAATTTCATGAGAAATAATCACTTCTGAGATAATTTCAATGGAATATATAACTTCCTTAGCAAGATTAGAAGATGTGCATATGCAATACAATGATTCTTCTGCCTTCACACCCAACAAAGTATGAAGATATATCGTATCACGACAATATATTGTATTGGTTCTCGCAATTATATATGTTCACAACATAACTCCAACTACAGTACAAATATAAGATAGTAATATCACAACCATAATTCCTTAGATAAGATCATGTGTATAACATCATTCTCGCTATCATACCAAATGACTATGGCCAGCATAGACTAAGCATGATCTTATTAAATAAATACTTAGTTTAACATATGGTATGTATACTCCTTTAAAGGAAACTAGTAGTGGTCTTAGTGAATCAGCCACCCCATCTACTCTCAGCTTAAATTTTTCAGGCTACCCCTTGAACTTCTTAATATTAAAAAGTAATCAAATCTAAATTGATAAGTATATGTAAAATCAAATTAAGATGAATATTCTTTATTAAAAAAGATAAGTAACATGTTTCATACAAAAATATTTTTATTATTTTAGTAAATATTATAATATATTTTATTTTATCCATAGCAAATCACGAGCATTCAATTAGTTATCTTTGATATAAAGACTCAAAATGGAGATAATAATAAATAACAAGTTAAATCTATAGCAATTTATCACTACGTTCACTTGCCTCCAATAGAGAAGAGATGATGTTATGCACACTATGAGGCATCACCAACTATTCATGAGAAAACCCAGAACACATACTCAAATAAGTCACATGCTCCTATAGCTCTAACCTAACAACACACATGAACAAAGAACATCAGTCTCATCTAACATTTTTATATCTTTCAATCTATTAAGGCAATTACTGCAAATCAATAAATTTTTGACATCTACATATACATACAACTTTCCTATAGACACCAAATTTTTATTCTGCCGTTTATATAGACTAATTCATACATAAAACAGCCTTCAGAACCTATCTAAAAATTCACACAAGACATACTAAAACTCATATATCTGGAGTTCTACTAATTCATAAATCACAAAGCTTTACCAGCTGTAGACCTGGATGATATCTACAACTTTCTAGTTACACACTTTTGTAAGAAAATTAGTTTAGTCCTCCTAACCATCAAAAAATAGAAATATTGTGAATCTGCCCACTCACAGAACTGCCATTCCGAATAACAGCAACCAAACCCCTTCTCTAACTATACTTAATCATGAATTAAACCATCAAAACACTCAAACAATTGCTATATCTGGACAGCCCGATGGTGCTAAAGCCGATTGGCTGAGAGGTGTCTGATAACCACAGTGAAGAAGCCGATCGGATTATAGCGAAGAAAGATACGGTTCCCGATTAAAAGACTATCCAGATAAGACCGAGTTTATGGAGGAGCCATGGAATCCATGGCAGGGTATTTTATCTTTGTAAATTGTAATCTTATCTAATTAGAAAGGTTTAGTTAGTTAGTTAACTTTTTTAGAGATATTTTCCTTTATTTTTGTTAGAAAATAACGTCCGATGGTTATAAATACGTCGGACTCTGTAAATTCAGGGTATAAATATAGACCCCTGGAGACATGTAATCTATCTCTCGATCAATATACAACTTTGACGCATCGCCACCCTAGTTTATCTAGGTTTCTACCGGCGGGTTCTGGCTCTCGATGCGGGGCTGCATCGGTTAAGTTCGATCTCTGGCGAAGAGGTAAGTCTCGCCACTATCTCGATATGTTCTGCTCTATCTAAGGCTGCATCGGTTAGGTTCGACCTCTTAGGCCGATCAGATGTATCGTATCACGTCCGTGCAAAGCCTATCAGTCTATCAAGCTCCATCCACCATCGTCGGTGTCATGCTGCATCGGTTAGGTTCGACCTATGGGGCTGCCGACGGTAGATAGAGTTGTAGGCTTATAGTTTTCTGTATGACGTCTCATCGGAGTGCTAGCCAATGAGTTATCCATGTTCTGAGCTTCATGCCTAGCGTATCGGCTCCTTGACGGATACGCGTCAGGTCTTTAGAGGTTTCCTTTGATGCGCCACGCCGAGCGCATCGGTCTCAGCCGATACGCACTCGCTTTCATAGAGGCGTCCACTCATCGGCTCAGCTAGTCGATGGGTTCGTTCCTATCTTTACTTCAGCACAGCTGATCCGGCGTTCTCTGTATCATCGTTGTTGGCCTCGGGCTCGCACTATCTCGATTAGGTCCAATCTTCGAGGTTTGGTGTTAACGGCGCTGTCATGGCGGGCAGCGGGTCTCGTGCTGTCATATCCGAAGCGGCATCAGCTTTGCAACCCGTGCCTTTTAATACGATTCCTTGCCAGCTTGCATGTGCCTTCATCGGTTTTCCAGTCGATGAACGACCGTTATGGCTTCCGTCGACTATCCGGAGGGATCCTGTGCGCTTTGTTATCCTCTGAGTATACCCCAGTTCCTCTATCAGCTCTGCGGCCGATCCCTCGTTGACACCTGTCTATGCCTTCATCGGCTCCCTAGCCGATTGAAGAGCTTCTTGATTCCTATCGGCAAATAGCTGATAGCGAAGGGTCTTCCAGGCACGGCCGATGGCCATCCCGATCCTATTGGCAGCTAGCCGATAGCGAGCGCCTGTATCGGCCCACCATCCGACGGACCTATTCATGTCACCTCCTTGTCAATTGCAGGGTCAAATTGACTGTCACGCCCGCACCCATACTGTCGCGCCGGAGCCGATCGAACCCCACGGCCCCTGGCACGCGTACCTCGAGCCATGGAGAGAAGCCGATCGGCCTGCATTGGAGCTAAGCAAACCTCCTAGGCGTCGGCGTGTTCGCGCTGGGGCATGCGAGACTTCGGTGCGAACAATGACAAAGTGGACAAGCATTACAGAGGGTTTTCTTGGGAACCAACGAGGAGGACCTAGGAATGAACTAACCTACTGTTAATGCCAAAATTTGATTCAGCCTATAAACAAGATCGGCTGATGGAAAATACTGATCGACTCATAGGGTGAAGCCGATTGACACTGTAGAAAAGCCGATCAAACTGGTGAAAGATTGGATCAGTTTGTTTAAAGACGGAAAGTTATCCAGATGGAGTCGGGTCCAAAGAGGAGTAATGAGGATAACGGTGGGTCAGGTGTTTGTATAATGTATTATGTAAGCTAAGCAAGATTGAGTAGTTTTACAATTGCTTAGAGATATTTTCCTTTTATAATTTTAGGAGAAAACATCTTATAGTTGTTGTAACCACGTCGGACTCTGTAATGCCAGGGTATAAATATAGACCCCCTAAAAACATGTAAAAAGATATCAACATATCTATCCAATAAACTTTCGGCGCATCGCCACCCTAGCTTGTCTAGGTCTTTACCGGTGGGTTCTGGCTCTCGACACGGGGCTACATCAGTCAAGTTCGATGGGGTAAGTCCCGCCACTATCCTAGTATATCTTGCTCTATCCAAGGTTGTATCGGTTAGGTTCGAGATCTTAGTCAGATCGAGTGTACCGCATCACATTCGCGCGGGGTCTATCGGTTTACCAAGCTCTCTGCCATCGTCCGTCTCGTGCTACATCAGTTAGTTTCGACCTACCAGGCAGCCGATGATAGATTGAGTCGTAGGCCTATATATCTCTGCTCGGCATCTCATCAGAGTGAGTAGCCGATGAGTTATCCTCAACGCAGGTTCCCACATTCGTCTCGCGTATTGTCTAACGATTGATCCGAACACATTGGACGCTTTCTGCTACTGTCTCGGTTCGGTCCGATCTCCTAGGGCTCACGGCTGACGTGGCCAGCGTCGAGATATAGCAGGTCTCGTTCTCCATCGGCTCGAGCGACCGATAGGTTTAGGTGTAGGCCTGCGTCGGACGTTCAGTCGGTAGTTAGCCGATGACCTCTTCTCTTTCTTCCTTCATCATCACGTTCGGTCTAAGCCTCCATCGTCTCTGTGTCATTAGTCCCTAGCCTCATACTGTATTGGTTTCGGTCCGATCTATCAAGGCTGGTCCTAATGGTGCCGTTATTGCGGTCGCTGGCCCACGTGGCTTCATGGGGAATCGCCTCTCGCTCCGCGCTTCGGATGCCAAGTAGCGTCATTGGCTCTTTGGCCGATAGGTCCTCTAGTATATTACACATGTCTATCTCTCATGCCTCCATCGGCTATTTAGCCGATGCTCGAGCACTGCCTTCCCTATCGGCACCCAGCCAATAGGGAGAGCTAGATAGGCCCACCGGCCGACCGGCTTACAGATCTCATCCTCTCTCTTTGTCAATTGAAGGGTCAAATTAACTGGCACACCCTCAAACCTCAAAACTTAAGGACCTGTACCGGAGCTAAGCAAATCTCCTAGGTCTTCGCGTGACCGAACTACCATTTCTCCCCGGTCGGACCTTTCCCGTGAGATTTGGCGGCGAGCACGCTCTTTGGCATGCCCAGTGGGACCAAAGATTTTGTTCATCGGCTACGAGACTATACAATCGCCTGATTAGAAGTTGGACAATTGCAACATAATGGCGGGTAAAGAGATCAACACAGACAACATGATTCCAATAACAATGAAAGATTTGACTAAAGATCAAAGGTATCATGTGGAGCAAAATACAGCTAAGTTTTAAAAACTCTGTGTGGAATCTTTTAGTATGACCAGATAAGGGCCGATCAATTGCTCGGGAACCTAATCAAGGGCCAGTATATTTGCTAATGAAGACAAAACAACCGTAGGTTACTTATGGAACCAGAAGGGATGTACAAGATCAGACTGAGGGGCAACACGATGATATGATGCCAGGATATCATCAGACAGCTTACTATGGGGGATATCGGCAAGAATATCTAGGTGGCAATAATGATACAACCAATTATCAAGGAGATCATTATAGATTATATCAAGTGCCAACTTCGCTTCCACATTACCAAAGAGAGAACCCAAGGGAGGAGGATTGGTTTGCCAGGGTTGTAGAAGTGGTCAGGGAGCAATTCGGTATCAGACCTAAGGAACAAACTTTTATGTATCGGCATCCTTATCTGGAGTAGTTCGATAGAGTTCCGCTACCGCACCGATACTGGATTCCGTGTTTCTCTAAATTCTCAGGGCAAGATAGTGTATCTACAGTGGAACACATCAACCAATTCTTGGCCCAATGTGGGGAAGCATCAGCTGAGGAAGCCCTTAGAGTTCGTTTCTTTCCATTGTCCCTCTCTGGATCGGCCTTCACCTAGTTTTCTTCATTGCCTCCAAACTCAATTAGGGGATGGGCCAATCTGGAAAAGCAATTCCATAAAAAATTCTTGCTGAGATTCAATACATGAGACTGTCAGATTTTACGTCGGTTAGACAGAGGCCTGATGAGTCAGTTCCAGAGTTCATCCAATGGTTCCGGGATATCAGAAACCGATGTTACAGTCTTATTCTAAGCAATGGGCAATTAGTTGACTTGGCCTTCCAAGGATTGTTGGCTCCAATCAGGGAATGTTTTTTTTCTCAAGAATTTGAGAGCCTGTCACATCTTCTTCAGAGAGTATCAGCTCATGAAAGCCGATTTGTTTAAACCAAGAAAGAGAGATTTCATCGGAAGACTGCTTAGCTATAGGTTTACACATTGGACTCAGATGATGAGTAATCCGATGTAGAAGTAGGTTTGGCAGAATGGTTCAGAAGTAGGAAACCTATATCATGTCCCTGGACAAAGAATACTGGTAAGGAGGAAAGATACGATTTTGATATCAACAAAGCCGATAAGATATTCGATCTTCTTCTCTAAGAAAAATAGATTTAACTGCCACCAAACCATGTACTACCATGAGCTGAAGAACTCAAAAAGAGGAAATATTGTAAGTGGCACAACTTAATATCTCACCACACTAATGAATGCAAAGTTTTTCTGTAAAAATTGCAATCGGTTGTCGATAAGGGAGAATTAAGTTTGAAGATAAAAAGCCAATGAAGGTCAACGAGCATCCTTTTTCTATGAACATGGTGTTTGCAGGGTCTTTAAGAGATTGGTTCGATGAAGAGAGACATTGGAGGAGATCAAATGTCACCTCATCGGATTTAATCAAGAAATATTCTAGAATACAAGATGAAAAACGATGAGCCATAGCACACAAGGAAAGGTATAATCCACATTGGGGTTGTCCGTTTTTCAGTATTGCTAGGATAAAGACATGAGATTGTCATCGATAAAAGATTGTCCTGAATGTTTTAACCTAGGGTCGCAGTACATCGAGCAGAGCAGGATGTCATATGATCAGCCACCTATCAAGTGGGCATTGGTACATAGCCGATTAGGGCCAATCAATGAAGACTATAGTCAAAAGTTAGCTGATGATAGGAAATTACGTAAAGAACAATACAACCCAAATGCTCAGTGGTGTCCATCCGGGATCTTCACAAAAAATCAGAAGAGAAGGCACAAAGGTTATGACACAAAGAGCAGCATAAAAGGCAATGTCAAGACCATGAGAAAGCTGATTGAAGTCAAAAGACTAAAAGTGTATGGCGCGTGAAGCAAAAAGATGATGATGCTAGCACATCGACTCCAACCAACATGGTGTTCTTCTTGCCTTTAGAGTGTAAAGCGTGTGCATCTGATGAAGAGGATCAAGAAGAAGTTTTTGCTCAATTGACGTTGAAACCTAACCAAGATATATTTGATAAGCCTGAAGAATCTAAGCATGGCACTTAAAACCACTGTATATTAAAGGATATGTGGATGGGAAGCCGATGACGAAGATGGTAGTTGATGGAGGTGCGGCTATCAGTTTGATGCCATATGCTACATATCGCAAGCTAGGGAATACTGCTGAAGACCTAATCAAAACAAACATGGTGTTGAAAGACTTCGGAGGAAATCCATTGGACACAAAGGCAGTGCTAAACGTGGAGTTAACAGTCAGAAGCAAGACATTGCCCACCACATTTTTTATTATCGATGGTAAACGATCATATAGTCTACTTCTCGGTAGGGATTGGATTCACGCCAACTGTTGTATCCCTTCCACAATGCATCAAAGCCTCATACAATGGCAAGGGGATCAAGTTGAGGAGATTACAGCTGATCAGTCGACCAGTGTTGCAGTAATTGATATGCCAATCTGGGAAGCTAATGGGTTTGATTGCTTATCTGGGAAAGCATGGGATGGAGAATTCCTTGAGGTAACCAACAAGGGGATAAAGCCAGTTCAGCAAGTCGGCTTGGAACAATTGCTCTAATGCGAACCATAGAAGATTTTGAAGGAAAATTAGGGCAAGGATTTACGTTGGCCGATGAGTTGGAGGAAGTTGATATAGGACTAGGAGATAGACCAAGGCTGACATATATTAGTAGAAATTTAGGTTTTGAATGCCAAGAAGAGTTAATAAAATTGTTAAAGGAATTTCGGGAATGTTTCGCTTGGGATTATCATGAGATGCTAGGTTTGAGCCGATCGATTGTTGAACATCGGCTTTCTATTAAACCAGGATATCAGCCATTCAAGCAGAAGGTTCAAAGCAGAGTTGCATGATGAAATCAAGGCAGAGATCACGAGGTTACATGATGCAAATTTTATCAGAACGTACTGAAATGCTGAATAGGTATCCAATATCATCCCGGTAGAGAAGAAGAACGGGAAGCTGAGGATATGCATCGACATATGAAATTTAAATAGAGCGACCCCTAAAGATGAGTATCCGATGCTAATGGCAAATCTATTAATTGATGCAGTATCGGGTCACAAAATCATTAGCTTTATGGATGGGAATGCATGCTACAATTAGATTTTTTATGGTAAAAAAAGATATCCACAAGACTGTGTTTAAGTGTCTTGGAGCTATCGGCTTGTACGAGTGGGTAGTCATGACTTTTGGTTTGAAGAATGCCGGTGCAACTTATCAAAGAGCCATAAATTATATTTTTTATGATCTTATTGGCCTGCTAGTAGAGATATATATTGATGACGTGGTGGTAAAATCCAAGGGTATTGAAGACCATATAGCCGATTTGCGAAAAGTACTAGAGAATGAAGAAATATGGACTCAGGATGAATCCTCATAAATGCGCTTTTGGCGTATCGGCTGGGCAATTCTTGGGCTTTATGGTGCATGAGAGAGGTATCGAAGTTAGTCAATGAAGCATCAGAGCTATCCAGACCAGCGAGCCACCAAACAACAAAACACAGTTACAATCTTTGATCGGCAAGCTCAACTTTATAAGGAGGTTTATTTCGAATTTATCAGGGAGAATTGAGTCCTTTACTCCTTTATTGAAGTTGCGAGCCATTCAAGAGTTCATTTGGGGCGTCGAACAACAGAAAATATTTGATCATATCAAAGAATACCTGAATTCTCCACCAGTATTGATTCCGCCGCAGAAAGGGGTACCGTTCAAGTTATATCTATCAGCCGATGAGAGGTCTATTGGGTCAGTGCTTGTGCGGGAATTTGAATCAAAAGAACGGGTGGTTTTCTATCTGAGCTGACAACTTCTGGATGCTGAGACCAGATATCCTGTGGTGTAAAAGTTATGCCTATGTTTATACTTCTCGTGTACAAAGGACTTATCTTCTATCGGCTGAGTGTATAGTACTTTGCAAAGTCGATGTGATTAAATATATGCTATTAGCTCCAATCTTGAGAGGGTGGATTGGTAAATGGATATTTGTTCTAATGGAGTTCAATCTGAGGTATAAATCGGCTATGGTGGTCAAGAGACAAGCGGTGGCCGATTTTATTGTACAACATAGGGGACTCCAAGAGAATTTTGTGGAGCTGATTCCATGGACGCTATTATTTGATGGGTTGATTTGCAAGCATGGATCTGGTATTGGCTTGATGATAATATCGCCTCAGGGGGCAAGTTTTGAGTTTGCTTTTACAATCAAGCCTTATAGTACAAATAACCAAGTAGAATATTAAACAGTGCTCAAAGGTCTTCAGCTGCTGAGGGAAATCAGAGCCGATACAGTAGACATCATTAGAGATTCTTTGTTGGTGATCAGACAGCTATCTGGAGAGTATGAGTGCAAGGATAAAGTTTTGAGATCGTGTTATGAAGAATGTCAAAGTTTATTAAAGGATTTCAAGATGGTATCGTTAGATCATATTCCTAGAGAGCAGAATTTGGAGGGCAATGATCTTGCTCAGTTTGCTTTAGGATATCGGCTGGATAGGAAGGTGGAAGTTGAGATAGCCGATATTGAAAATCAAATTGAGGCCGATGATTGGAGACGAGAAATTATTCAATATTTGCAAAATCCGTCACAATCGGTTTCTAAGAAACTTTGGTATAAATCTATTAAATATATATTACTTGATGAAGAACTATACTATTGGGCTATTGATGGGTTCTGTTAAGATGCTTAGGTACTGAGGAAGCTACAATAGTAATGAGTGAAGTACACGAAGGCGTTTGTAGAGCCCATCAATCGGCTCACAACATGAGATGGCTGATGAAGAGAGCTGGATAATTTTGGCCGACAGTGCTAGAGGATTGCTTCAAATATTACAAAGGATGCCAAGACTGTCAGAAATTTGGGAATGTGTAGCAAGCTCCAGCGTCGGCTACGAATCCAATAATCAAGCCATGGACATTCAGAGCTTGGGGAATCGACATGATTGGCCAGATTTATCCTTCATCAAGTAAAGGGCATAAGTTCATATTGGCGGCAACGGATTATTTCACAAAGTGGGTAGAGGTCATCCCTTTGAAGAAATTCACCTCTAAAGACGCGATTGAGTTTATCAAGGAACATATTATATATCGTTTGGTATTCCATAGGCAATTACTACCGATCAAGGTTCAATCTTTGTGTCTGAAGAGTTTTAAAAGTTTGCTACCAGTATGAGGGTTAAGCTGCTAAATTCGTCATCATACTATGCTCAAGCTAACATAATTAATCCAATAAGAGTGTAATTAAGTTGATCAAATGCAAGATTGATGAATAACCATAGAGATGACACGTTACATTAAACAATTCACTATGGGCCTATTGGATGTCATGCCATGGATCTACTCGAGTATTGCCATATCAACTGGTATATGGGCATGAAGTAGTTCTCCCGTGGGAAGTTAACATCGGCTCCAAGAGGGTGTCTCTACAAGATCAATTGACAGCCGATGATTATTACAACCTGATGACCAATGAACTTAATGATTTAGCTTAGAGTCAATTAGGGGCATTTGAAAGGATCAAGAAAAACAAAGCTAAGGTTGCTAGGCATTATAATAAGAGGGCGATGATTAAATCTTTTTCTGAAGGAGATCTTGTTTGGAAATTGATTTTACCAATTGGATCTAGAGATAATAAGTTTATAAAATGGACACCTAATTGGGAAGGGCCCTATCGGATCAATCGGTGTATGCCTAGTAATGCTTATATACTGGATGGTCTTGAAGGGGAGAGATTTGCTAGAGCGCTCAATGGAATATATTTGAAGAAGTATTATCCTAGCATTTGGGTAGACACTTAAATCGGTTAAGTATGGCCGATTTTCAATTCTCTTCAAGACAAAAGCCTAAAGATGTTAGATCAGCTAATGATCCTATTTGCTTGAATCGGCTAAGGTGTGGCCGGTTTCTAATACACAGAAGCCAATATGGTTGTATCGGTTACAGATAGCCGATATCATTAAGATATCTCCTTTAGGGAATATATATATATAGATCTCATTGATCAAGCTAATCAAGTTTTATTACAAGCGGTCAATGTTCAGGATGAAATTTTTTCAAGGCTAAGCTTTTACAAGTATTTCTTGATTGGTTCAATCATGCACAGGTGGATTTGGTTTATTTCATTGATGGCGCGGATGTCATCCTCATCAGATCCTAGGATGGTCTTCAAGCTCTTATGCCGACGAACTGTTTGACAACTTTATCTGCTATCTTGGCCTCTTGATCTTAGATTGATTTTGGTAGTCTGATAAGATGGGATTTAGTGGATTCGATGTCGCAACGCACCTTGTCAAGTTCCGCTATCAAATCGACTTCTCGTTTCTTCAAGAGGCCAAGCTTGGTGTTGGTGTATTGTAGGTCAGCTGTCATCTCATAAGTTTCTTCTTTTCGGTCTGGGCGAACGACCGATCGTTTTGGGCCAAATTATTCTGCTCAACCTGATCGGCTATACGTCGTCTACTTGTGATCAGCTGGGTCCTTTGAAATTCCAAGTAGGTAGCAGGTGTAAGTACGTTGGTTAGCTTTTCGGGTAGAAGGAGTTCAATCCCAACCAGTCTTCCCCAGATCGGCCTGCAATCTTGCACCAGCGAGTCAATCATGATGTCCAGTTGATGCATGATATCTGACAGTTGCTCACGTACATCGACTGGTAGAAACAGTTCGATTGTTGCACTGGTAGCTGAGTCCTCGTCTGAATCCAAGTATTTGCTAATGTCGAAGGAGAACAAATCGGTTAATGACTGCATATTAACATCAGTAAATAGATCATGAGCCAGGACAGAAATAACATGTAGGGTGAATGTACCTGGGATACAGCGGGAGCAGCTTGAACGATAATATTGGTATCAGCTTGATGAGAGGAGATTCGGGTATTGGATACCATAACTTCCAAGGTGACCATCGGCTTAGTTCATATAAAAGTATCAGACGGTTGGGTTTCAGGAGCGGATGGTTCAAGCTGCAAAGCAGAGGTATTAAGATAAATGTGAAGATAGCAAAAAAGAAATAACATTGATACATACCAATGGCGATGAAGAAGTTAGGATCGTCATAGGAGAAGGTCCTTGGGTAACTGGTGCCATTATTACAACATCGGTGTTGGATTTTTGTTTCTTAGGAACCGTCCGAGTAACCAGCTTCTTACGTTTCGTCCCTGACATTTGTGGTACTTGGAGTAGAGCCGATGGAGATGGAGCACCTTGTCCAAGGAAAGACATGGTCGATGGAGGTTGGTAGACGATCGGCGAACCACTTGCGCTGGTTGCAAGTGCTTCTTTATCAGCAACCTGCGAGGTCATGGAGCTTAAGTGACACAGTCGAGATTTAATATGATGTCGAAAAGGTATTGCAAGGAGAAGGATTACCTCTTCATTGGATTCGACGTAGTCAGTGTTAAGGCGCACACAATAATGTTCAGCCGATAGACTGAATAAATACCTTCCCCACTCCAACCACCATCGAGCGAAAAGTTTAGTATTGGATATGTAGGGCTCGAAGGTGGAGATGGTCCATAAGGATAGAGATGTTGTAATTGATCATAGCCGATCATACTCCAGTCCACTGTTTACTTCTCCTCGGATCTGGAGCTTGCTGATGAAGAATAAACCAATTGGGAGCTAGCCAAAAACCAACTGACGAGCACTAACAAAAGGATGATAGAACTTATATGATGGGTGTTGGGATCGGCCCAGCGAAAATCCAGTTGGCAAAAGATTGGGGGTTATGGATGACAGGAATATGGTCTTCGATTCTTCATCGGCTAGTGCATTCAATAGATGAAACCTAGAAGGCATCTTGAAAGACGAATCATCCTCGTACGCAAACCAGATGGTTACTTTTTTAGTAAAGCCGTAGTAAAAACATTTGAACCACTGGCTGAGTCTAGGGGGTCATTTTGCTTCTAGAAAGAGGCGATGCGGCTTCACCTAGATAAATACATCAGCATTGACTGAACTCACCTTCTTCTAGGTAATCAGTCAGAAATGTCAGAGAAGGAAAAGGGGTCCTGGGGATGACTCTGGAGGTATAGATGTTCAACCAAAGTTGTATAAACCACTAGGGACCATCAATATGATCGACTGGTTGACCTGTCGATAGTTTGTTTGCCACCTGATGAAGCAGTTGATAGGTGGCTCCAAGAAGATATTGCCCAAATGGGATGTGGCATTGATTGGCCAGGAGTTCCGCCAAGCACTACATGTTGGTAGTTGAACCAAGAGTTGAACCATCAAAGGCAAACCATTCTAGCCATAAGTTTAGGAATACAACATGTTTCCGATTATCGACTAGTCCGGAAGTCTTACTGTGCAAGGATATGTATTTAGTCCATCCTCTGATGTTTTTGATGTTCAGCCGATATGTGGGTTTGAATCGGAGGATGAACGGATTTACATAATGAGTAGTGTTGAGGCAGGTCGACATAGTGACATCCATCAAGGTGGGAGTCATTGGTCCAGTCTAAACATGAAGGCGTTAAGGATATCTGACCAGAAATAGGAAGCCGATGCGAGCAAAGGTTTATTTTTTACACATCGGCTAAAGAGAGATTGATATAGTGGTCGATTTCCATGTATTCCTAGAATAGTCTTTTGGAAGCCGAAACCCAGAGGTACCAATTTCTTCATCCTATGTTCATCTCGAGGAAAGAAGTTTCTTTTCACGGTGTGCTCTAAGTTTATTGGTCTTTGGATTTATAAGCTCTCAAGTTATGTTTGCAAGGATTGTCTTCTTTGTTTTCATCTTTGGAGGGATGTGGTCCAAATTGGAGAAGGGAGTTTGCTCTCTCGCATGAGCAACAAGAATCTAAATGGACTTTGGTGCTGTTAACATTAAAAATTAGAAAGCCAAGCGATAGATTGGAAAGACGATCGGCTAAAGCACAGAAGTGTCTGATTGCTACAGAGAAGAAGCCAATCAAACTGAAGCAAGGAAATACTCGATCCCAGAATAGAAGATTATCCAGATAAGATCGAGTTTGAGGAGGAGCCAGGGTTTACGGTAGGGTAGTTTATCCTATCTTATATGGATAGAAAAGATTTAGTTAGTTACTTAACCTCTTTTGAGAATTATCTTTGTTAGGAAATAATGTCTGATAGTTGTTGTAAACGCGTCGGATTCTAGGGTATAAATATAAATCCCCTCGAAATATGTAAAGAATCCTTTCGATCAATACAACCTCAGCACATCACTACCCTAGTTCATCTAAGTTTTTACCGATGGGGTTTGACTCTCGACGCAGGGCTGCATCGGTTAGGTCCGATCTCCGACGAATGGGTAAGTCACGCCACTATCTCGATATGCTCATTTTGTCTAAGACTGTATTGGTTAGGTTTTACCTCTTAGGCCGATAGAATGTATCACATCACGTCCGTGCAATATCTATTGATCTATCAAGCTCTTTCCGCCGTCATCGATCTTATGCTATATCGGTTAGGTTTGACCTACGAGGCTACCGATAGTGGAATAAGCTTTAGGCCTATAGAACACTATATAACGTTTCATCGAAGTGTTAGCCGATGAGTTAACTATATGTTGAGTAACACGCCCAGCACATTGACTACTCGGCCGATGCGCACAAGGTCTTCAGAGACTTCCCTTTAAGCGTCACGTCAAGCGCTTCGACTTTCCAACCGATGTGCGTCTGTCTTCAGAGAGTCATCCTCTCATCGGCTCAGCTAGCCGATGGGTTTTCTTCGCTCTTACTTCAGCACAACCGATTCGGTGTCCACCATCCCGTCACCTTTGGCATCGATCTCGTACTGTCTTGATTCGGTCCGATCTTCGAGATTCGGTGGCAACAACATCGTCACTGCGAGCGACAGGTCTCGTGCTGCCATCTCCATCATGTTTCTCCATCGGCTCTATAGCCGATGGATCAGGGGGCCTTGCGTTCGTTACACCCGGAGGCGTCGTATCCTTCGTCGACTTCCATCTACACCTGCATCGGCTTCCCAGCCGATGGGAGGGCGCCCTGATTCCTATCGGCGACTAGCCGATAGCAGAAGCAATTCGGACGCGGCCGATGACTAACTCGATCCTATCGGTAACCAGCCGATAGCGAGGGCTCGTATCGGCCCGTCGTCTGATTGATCCGTTTGGCTCACCTTCTTGTCAATTACAGTGTCAAATTAACTGGTACGCCCACACCCGCACCGTCGCGCTGGAGCCGACCGAACCCCATAGACCCCGGCGCACGTCCTCAAGGCACAAAGAGAAGCTAACCGGCCTGTACTAGAGCAGACCTCTCAGACGTCAGCGTGCTTGTGCCGGGATCCAGCGTAAACAGGTGCAACGTAAGAAATCTAAGCCAGTCAGCCCTTTTGGTTCTGCCTTTTTCTCTTCCAAAGCAGAAAGACAATCACGTTGATCTGAAGAAGGTTATTTCTCAGAAAGCCATTTTTTCCTCTGTTGTCCCCATTCGCCATGTTTTTGATGGAGTAAAATTTCCATCTGCGTCTTTGCCACCGACGATTGCCGGAGACAAGAAAGGAGAAAATTTTTGATTTCGAAAGTTCAACAGATTCTTGAAATTGTGAGTAATCCTCAGATCTCTGATTTATTTTGTAACCATTATTTGCCTTCGGGCCATCTTGAGGAAAATTGTGAATTGTAGGTTCGATGCTCTAAATGTTTTCGAGATGATCACCGGACCCCTTTTTGTTGATCTTTGAAGAAGGCCTCATGGGTTCCTAAAATTTCCAAACTTTGGTGAACCCAAATGAAACGCAAGATTGCGCGGTATGTCGCCGAATACGATACATGCAGAAGCTGAACACCTGCGACCAGCAGGTACACTCCAACCTCTTCCCATCCCCGTGTGGAAGTGGGATGAGATTGGTATAAATTTTATCACTGGTCTGCCGACATCACAAAAAAGGAAATTATTCTGTTTGGGTGATTGTCGATCGTCTCACAAAATCAGACCACTTTCTTCCAATCAATTCCACAGATAGAGTGAGCAAATTAGCAGAGCTTTACCTTTTTAGAATTGTTTGCCTTCGCGGTGTTCCAACGAGGATTCTTTCAGATCGAGGCCATGGACAAAAACTTTCTTTTAGCACAGCTTACCATCCACAAACCGGAGGACAAACCGAGAGGGTGAATCAAATCCTAGAGGACTCGTTGAATGCATGCATCCTCGAATACGGTGAAAATTGGGAAAAATGTCTCCCATTTGCCGAGTTCTCCTATCTATAACAATAGTTACCAATCTAGCCTTCAAATGTCGCCTTTTGAAGCTTTGTACGAAGAGATGTAGAACACCCCTAAACTGGTCCATGTCCAGAGTGAGACCATTCTTTAGTCCGGACTTAGTCATCCAAGCCGAAGAGCAAGTGCGAGTAATTCGCAAATGCTTGCAAACGGCTCAATCCCGGCTCAATTCTGTCGTCTGATCCCTTTGACCAAGATATGCCTGATGTTGAAGCGGCTCCTGCTCTACTTCGAGAATGAAGAAACAGATCAACAATCTCACTCAAGGCTATGTCACCTGATCCTAAGCAAGGAATCGGGAAACAAAGGGGTAAATCAGTTAAAAAGTTGAAAACTCTTGCTGAAGAGAGTGGTATTTTGCACCTCCCTCCCTGATGATTTGATGTTTAATTCTGATTCTGATATTGATAATGTTGATGCACCTCCCTCTATCTGCTCTATCCAGCTACTTCAAAAAATGGGGGTGAAACTGTGTGGAATGGATCAGGCTGAAGTTGCCGCAGGGGTCTTCTCTTCCTCGATTACATCAAGGGTTTAATGAAATTAGAACATTATATAATACAGTGTTTTGGCTGGCAGTAATTTCTACTCAGCATAATGATGTTATGATGGTTCAAAACTGGTGACCAGTTTATTATCTTCCTTATCAGATCTTTTGCTCAATCTTTTGTGTAATAGCAATGCCATCCGATTGGGTTACGAGTCCTGTGATCTTCTTTTGGCTCAATTTTTCGTTTCTTATACCTTTTCTGATCCCGCAGCAACACTTGGTTGGGTGGATGCTAGGCACCACCTTTTTCTTTATATCCTTCTCATGCTTTATGGATACTAGACAGCATAGATATTGGAACATTTTATGGTGGAACATAAGAGGCATTAACTCTGAAGAGAAGTGGAATTCAATTAGAGAAAAGATTGATGAATTTCGTACTCAATTATTTGTCTAGAAGAAACAAAAAATACAGAGTTTTGATCATTCTTATTTTAGGAAATTTTCTTCAAGATGTTTTGATAGTTTTTTGTACTCACCTTCAGTTGGAGCTTCCAGGGGGGGAGGGGGGTGCTCCTAACTTGCTGGTGCAATTCTCTCTTTAATGGTGTACCTGTTAGCCAATCTCGTTCTGCAATTGTCACTTGTTTCGTATCAGCTCACAATGGGAATGTTTGGTATCTGGTAAGTATCTATGGCCCTTGTAATGTCCCAAAATGGGATGATTTTGTAACTTCGATGAATGATCTCAATGTAGATTTACAAGAAAACTGGATTATAATGGGAGAATTCAACTTCTATAGGTCCCTAGAAAACAAAAATAGGGCAGGAGGAGACATGAATAACATATTAATTTTTAACGACCTCACCAACAACTTGGGTTTGTTAGAAATTCCTATAAATGGAAAAGCCTTCAGCTGGAGTAACATGCAGGATAATCCTTTGCTTGAACAACTTGATTGGGCTTTCACATCGCCTTCCTGGACTGCATCTTATTCTAATACCTTGGCAATGACTTTATCAAGGTACACCTCTGATCATGTTCCAATTAAGGTGCAAATTAGAACAGCAATTCTAAAGTCTGCTATGTTCAGGTTTGAAAACATTTGGGTCCAGCACGCTTGTTTCATGGAGCAGGTTAAACTAGTTTGGCAAACTATCCCACATATTGATGATAGTGTTAAGGCCATTTCGGCTAAATTTAAGAAGCTCCGAAGGAACTAAAAAATAGGAGCAAAAATATGTCAAAACTCTCTTTTAATTTTAGTAACAGCAACAAAGCCTTATCCTTTGTGGATAGGTTGGACGATAGAAACCTGTCTCCACATGAAACAATTTTCAGAGACATTCTCAAAGCACATATAATCAGACTTCTTGCAAACAAGCAGCAGTATTGGAAGAAAAGATGCACACAAAAGTGGGCTCAGTTTGGTGGTGAGAATACAAAGTTCTTTCATGCTATGGCCATAGAACGGTATACAATAAATTCTGTTAATCAACTCATGACCCAGGATGGCATTATAATTTCTAATCATGACAGGAAGGCAGCTTTGCTTTCAAATGTCTACGAGGAAAGAATGGGTGTATCAGTATAAACTTTGTCAATGGTAGAGATCGACAATATTCTTATGGAATATGTGCAAGATCTAAGAAATAATGGTGACATGGGAGAATTTATATATGTTTAGGCCCTCGCCTAAAGGTAATAACACAACATAAGAATGCATGTATCTAGGATTTACAACACAACATAAGAATGCACGTGTTGTCCCCTCTCTAATAGAGATCACAACTTCCCTTCATATATAAGTAGGAAGATAGTTCTAAGATATCCGACTTAACAAATTTGACCAGATACTATCCTATCTATCGTCTCCTAGATATCTAGAATAGAGTTTTTATTTCTTATCTCCATCTTTTGGTTACAAGTTAGGGTTATCCTCTAGCCGGAGTCGCCACTCCTTAATTAGCCCACCTTGTAGTGAGTTGGTCTGGAAGCCCAAGGCTGACATACCCATGTCCTATACACTCCACAATAACATCTAAGTTCTTTGCTTTTGAGCAAGTCTCATCTGACTGCCTTTAGCTAGGAGCCCCAAGGCTGAGTTCCGCAGAGTAATGTTCTCAATCCCAAGTGCCACCAAGCGATTTTACGCATCCGAGTACCTGCAAGAAGATATAGTTGTGCTACCACAAGAGCAATCAAAATGTGAAGGACTATAAATCCTTTCATTTTAGCTAGTAGACACCTATCGGTCCAAATACCATACTAGCCACCAAGTAGATAGAAATCTTAAAGGGCATTCGTATTCAAAATGCACCGATGCTGTGGCTAGGCTACAGTCCGTAGTTGGCCTTATAAGACATGCGCTAGATCACCAAAAATAAATGGACACGTGCTGAATGCACACTAGCACCCTGCTAACATGTGGCCCATTCAAGTGTCTTTTATTAGACTGAAGCCCAACAACATGTCGAGCTGATACGTAAAGAAACAAACGGCCTAGGAAAACTTCCCCAAACTATTCGGTTGCCGCGTCATCTTCATCTTCCCCACGTTCATTGCTTCAACTCGTTGAGCTCTCCACTGTGTTAGGGTTTTCTACCTGTCACCACTTCTAGTCAAGCCATGCCCAATGCAAGGTAGATCTAGAGCCTCCATAGCTTCCTCCACCATCTAGACCCAAGTTCCCCAATCCCTAGCTGCCATATCCTCTACCTTCGATGTGTCCATGCTGCTCCTTGACCAAGACACAGAGTGGAAAAAGTCGGTATGCACTAAGACAAAGGTCGATGAAATGGTGGAAGAAAAGATCCTTTAGCCAAGGGAGATCATCAACTGCCGTGATGAGAAACTATAGCCCCAATCTTCCAAAAGGAATGGATAAGTCTATTATGGAGAACTCAATGTTGATGATCCAAAGGCTCTGACTAGAATGATTGAACACCTCACAATCACTACACCATAGCTCTATTGCTTATCAACCATGGCAAGACACAGTTGACCTCTCTAGTAAGGCTATCTACTATAAGCAAATTGAGAACACAAGCAAGATATTAGAAGAAACAATCTGAATTTATTGTAAATATAAGATGAATCTAATAAGTTTCACAAACCGAACTAGTGGCAAAACTACAAGTGGCAAAATAATATAAGCAAAACCCGACTCTAAACGGGCGTAGCTACTAAATATATATGAGTTGAGACGTCCTAGGGTTGGGATGTGACCTAGGAGGGGCATCCTCCTTTTTAGGCTTTGCCCACAACACAATTACAAGACCCAAAGCCACAAATAGATTTGGATTGGGTGAGGTACATGGGGTGTTTTAGCGATATAGGATAGCTTAGGAGGAATTTTGATATGGGACCAAAATCATTTGAATGTAGACTTTGAGTTCTTTCCAATAAGTACTCATGGGCACTAAGAAACCTTTTATATCAGCAGATAGGTCCAATTGAAGTTAGTGCTATCAGGAGGACTGAAGCTAAAGCCAAATCATGGGAAACTTTATTTCTTGCCTTCTATGGCCCAATAGTAACTTGGTGGCATGAAAGAAGACTTGAGGAAGGCCTTCATATGGTTCCCAATCAATTTTATGGATCATCCTTTCCTTCCTTATGCACACTTTTCTTTTCTTGACCCATGTGACTACTTTTCCAAATGACAATATACAAAACTCATGGTGTAGCCTCCTTTGTTCAAACATATAATAGGTAAATCTTACATATAAAGTGTGTTGATGGATATATAAGAGAAGCATGATCATATCAAGCTAATGATGTTCTCATCATTATCCCCTTCTTGATGGAAAACCGTTCCCTGTTTCACTTCATGATTAAACTTGGCTTGATCCTTCACCTTAAAGGGTGATATAGATGTCTAGACAAAAAATGGCTTGATTTTGAACTTTCTGCATACGGAAAACAATTTGCAATGTTGTGTAGCACACAACACTCCCCTATTTTGAAATATGCCTATAGGTCATTTGCAAAACAAGAGAAATTCAATCGATAAATATTAGCATTTTCATGGTTCTCTACATAACACATCCAATCACAAGAAAAAGGTATATTCAAATTTGAACAAATATAGATAATTTGCAAACCTTAATTACATATTTCATAAGAAAATTATTCGCAAAAATTCATTTTTTTTCTCCTACCTTGGTGATGTCTGCAAAATGTTTATTGACTCATCCCTTAGTGTATTTCAACATGTACTAGATGGACAACCTTAACAAGAAGCTAGACAAGATGATAGATGTTGCCACAAATCACTCCAACGAGATTTGAAAGGAAATGTACAAGACTGAGGAGCATGAGAAAACAATAGAAGCACATAATGTAAGATGTCAAGCTCAAGCAGAAGAAGGAGCCACCTCCCCTCCACCAAAGCACCAGAAAACTATAGAACCCTATGGAGAGAAGGAAGTTTAGAAGTCAATTGTGAAGAAAGAACCAATCTAGGAAGCTTCCCCTCCAAGGCACAAAGAGTGATGATCTTGAAGCACCTTATAGTTGAACCCAAGCCATCCTCACCTAGAGTAGTGTCGATTAGTGTCACAGCACGTGCTTCCCTTGTTTGTGAATGTGGATGTGGTTTACAATGGTGGGGTGTGATGTAACTATACTAATTTGTTCACTCAATCAACTTGTGGAATAAAATGTTACATATATCACATCAAATAAAAGATTTAGATCTGATAAGGTCTTAACCCTAGTTTTGCTCAGTCCCTTCCTTTGTTCTCTCTCTTGCTCACTTCAAGCAACGTAAATAGATGGTTAGCAATGGAAAGGACAAGAAATTTGAAAGCGATGACATTGGTACCTCAAGCTCTTGAGCAAATGAACCACCTACTAGGGAAGACCTAACGCCGAAACAGAATGTAATCAACCAAAAGAAGCAATTCCCTATATTAATGGTCGCAAGATCGTCAACAACACCAGAACTGGTGCCCAAGCCAACTAGCTCCAGTGCAATAACATGCAACTCAAGCCAATGCATCGCCATCTGTCCACCAAGCAAAGACATCTAATCCACTATGAGGCCACAAGAAGTAAGTATTTTATGCAATGATCGTGGTAAATAAGGGCACTATGCATGAAATTCCCCTTAGAAGGTATACACAAGGACAAAAAATGTCCACATAACCCTAAAGAAGAAGATGTAGGATTAGATAAAATCATGAGAACCCCAATGCAGAGTGACCCAAGCTGGCGAAGAGAGAGGTGCCTATAGCAATTGAAGAAGATTTCAAGGATTGGGAATTCATTGCTAGAGAAGTATCTCCAGAGATGTCCCAAAGCATCCAAGAGGATAATTTTACTGTGCATAGTGGCAGTATTCGGCATTAGGAGAAAAAAAATGCAGAAATACCTTTGTGAAGGATTTGGCAGAACATGAGTTTGCTGGATGGAACACAACATTTTCCTGGACATGACTCTGCATTATATGATATAAAAAATAACGTTGAAAACACCTAACATAGGCTCGCAGGGTCTTTCATTTTGAAACATGCTCATGTGCCAAATGAACATATTATATGCTTTAGAGCTTTGTGCTTGGTTTTAATCCTCCGTGTCACATGTAGTAAAAACAAATAGTTCCAGATTGAGTTAATAGACAAATGCAATACATATACTGTAAATAAATGTAGTCAACACTGTAAGGTTAATAGTTCGACAAAATAATCATAACGGGTTTGTTTTTCTTTCATCAGATGAGATACAATAAGATAATATACGTAGACTATAGAAATTGCCGCGTTATATGCTAAGTAGGAGAGAGAAAAAAGGGTATCTGTAATTACCAGCAGCATATACTTCAAGAAACTTTGGATAAGGTAGGCCAGATACTAAGCATATATAGTATGTATCTACCGTAAAATATTATATACGTAGGCTATTGGATTGCTATGCCTTGCCAGTAAAAGGAGAAGGCGCGTGGAGGCAGACCTAGAGAAGTTAACATATACAACAGGAAAATTATCTCTTCTTTTTATCTTACATATTATTGATTTACAAATGTTCTCACATTTGAAGAAAGCACATGAACCAAGGAAATTATTGTATTTAATTTTAGAGACAATAAACTTACTATATTGAGATAACTGGCTTGTGAGCAGATGAAACATTTGTGTACTGATAAAAATACTACATGCCCTAAGGGTTTCCACAACCCTGAATTGATCCGAACAACAATAGCTGTGTCCTACAATTACTGAGCCAAGGGATGAAAATGTTCTTAATGTCCTACTGACTAATGTAGTACTACGAATCGAATCATAGTGCTATGTTATATGTAATTTAGTGAGTTTTTATATTTTGAAAAGGGAGCAGCATGGAAGACTAACAAGAAGGAAAAAAAACAGAGAGAGAGAGAGAGGGTAAAATGCTGCGGATGGTGTCAAAAGATGGTCCCAGGATCCTGTTGCTGTGCTCGGTGGTCACTTGTCACAAGTCTTCCTGTACCGAAACCACGCATTTACTTGTGTTTGCGGTGTACCACGTGATACTTTGAAACTGCGGCGTACGCCGAGCCCCGTGAATGCCAACCGACAAAAGGCGTTACTGCGACAGAAGCAACCACGCTTGCCTGCAGTGCTGTTGGATGCGACGAGCTCGCTCGCTTGCGACGCCAACCTCTCTCCTCCCTCAAAAGGAGCACGAATCTGCACGGCGAGCTAACTCCGAAGACCACCGCCTCGTTGCTGCCGTCACCAACCCGCCACCAGAAAAAAGGCGTTGCGTATCGGCTTTTCCCCTTTCGTGACCTTGGTTGCCGCGTACTACACCGCCTCGCCCTTTTCCGCCATTTGTCCGTCCACTCGCCGCTTATCGACCACTCCCGTTGCTTGCGTTTGCTTCGCCGTCCCGGGTCGTCTCCTCGGTTTCTTCCTTGTGGTCGAAGCATCTGTTCCTTGTATACTTTGCTCCCGTTATTGGATTCGCTTCTTGCGAATAGCTTGCGCTGTTGGGGCTTTCGACCTCCACACCACACCAAGATTAAGATTTGCTTGCTGTAGGACCTACTCGTGGGCCTCATTGGAGCTTCTTGGTGGGATTTGCAAGGAGGGGAAAAGTCCGTGAAGCCTCTGTTTCGCCATTTCTGTTTCTTGTCCGTGCGGATTTACTGAGGAAAGGAGTTCTTGGTTGGGCGAGAATCGGAGGGAAGGTACGAGAGGTGCGGGATTTGAGGGGAAGGCGCGGCCGGGCGCCGGCCATGGGGAAGCCGGCGGCAGGCAAGAAGCTGCCTCCGCTGGCGGCGTTCGACGATGACGAGGAGGTGTTTCTGGAGCTGTCGCGGGAGCTCAAGGACGAAGGGAGTAGGCTGTTCAACCGGAAGGACTACGAGGGCGCCGCCTTCAAGTACGACAAGGCGATCCAGCTCCTCCCCAGGGGCCACGTCGAGGCTGCGCACCTCCGGAGCTGCGTCGCCCAGTGCTACATGCGGATGAGCCCCGGCGAGTACCACCGCGCCATCCACGAGTGCAACCTGGCGCTGGAGGTGGCGCCCAGGTACAGCAGGGCGTTGCTGCGGCGGGCGGCCTGCTTCCAGGCGCTGGACCGGCCGGACCTGGCGTGGCCGGACGTCGAGACCGTGCTTGCCTGGGAGCCGGCCAACCGCGCCGCGCGGGAGCTGTCGGAGAAGGTGAGGGCGGCATTGGAGGAAAAGGGCGTTGTTGCCTTAGATAAGGTGGCTGTGCCGCCGCCGGAGGAGAACAAGGCTGTTGGTGCAAAGGGACAGGGGAAGCTGAAAAAATCTCATAAACAGTGTGATTCTGCTATTGAGGTGCAGGGGTTGATTCATGTCGAAGACTACGAGCAAGAGGACAACCAACAGGTGAAGATTAATGGTCAGAAGAATGGAGAAAAGCGTGCCAAGAAGGAGCAATTTGATTTTAAGCATTTACCTGACAAGCGAGAAATCCAAACCGACCAGCAGGAAGCAAATGGAGTAGGAAAGCATCAAAATCATATGGAGGATGAGGAAACCAATGGTTTAGAGAAGGAAGGAAGGAAGTACAAGCAAGGAAAACACGCTGCAGGAAAGAAAAATAGGCATTCTGACGCTAAGAAACAGAAGCATTCTGCTATGGAGCCAGTGCATCATACTGAGGAAAATCACCATGAGAATTACACGGAAAGCAATGTCCATGCCAAGGAAGCAGTGAAGGATCTGAAGCTGGTCTTTGGAGAGGACATTAGATGTGCTCAAATGCCAGCTAACTGCAATCTATCACAATTGCGAGAGATAGTTCAAAACAAGTTCCCATCTTTGAAAGCGATGCTTATTAAATATAAGGACAAGGAAGGTGACTTGGTGACAATCACTTCATCTGATGAACTTAGATGGGCCTACAGCTTGGCAGATCTGGAAGGGCCAATTCGACTGTACATTGTAGCGGTTGATCCTGCGCAAGAGCTAGGTGTGGATGTGGTCAGGAGACGCTCTTCATTTGCCACATTAGAGAAAGGTTATTATAGCAAAACGGAGAATGGGAGCACTAGGCATGATGATGATCAGTACTGCTCCATTGATGACTGGATGATACAATTTGCTCGGCTATTGAAGAACCATGTTGGTTTTGATTCTGATTCCTACTTGGATCTGCACGACCTTGGCATGAGATTATACTATGAAGCAATGGAAGACACAGTTGCAAGTGAAGAAGCACAGGAAATATTTCAAGTTGCAGAGCTAAAATTCCAGGAAATGGCAGCATTGGCTCTGTTTAACTGGGGCAATGTTCACATGGCTTCTGCGAGAAAAAGGCCTCCCATGTCTGATGATGCTTCAATGGAATGTATACTTGAGCAGGTTAAGGTTGCTTATGAATGGGCTTGTGCAGAACATGCCAAAGCTGGTGCAAAGTACGTAGAAGCTGTGAAAACAAAACCGGATTTTTTTGAAGGACTTATTGCACTTGGGCAGCAGCAGTTTGAGCAGGCCAAGCTCTGTTGGTATTATGCTCTTGCATGTAAGATAAACATGGGAACTGAGGTTTTGGGATTGTTTAACCATGCAGAGGATAACATGGAAAAGGGAATGGAGATTTGGGAAGGAATGGAAAACACACGCTTGAGAGGCCTCTCAAAAGCAAATAAGGAGAAGGCCATATTAGAGAAGATGGGAATAAATGGGTATATGAAGGATATTTCTTCAGATGAAGCATTTGAACAGGCTTCAAGTATTCGAGCGCATGTAAATATTTTGTGGGGTACGATTCTTTATGAACGCTCTGTAGTGGAATTCAACTTGGGACTTCCTAGTTGGGAGGAGTCTCTAACGATTGCTGTGGAAAAATTTAAGACTGGAGGTGCATCACCTGCAGAAATCAATGTGATGGTAAAAAACCATTGTGCTAATGAAACTACTCAAGAAGGTCAGAAGTACTATCATGCAGCATTTTGTTTGAAATTTCAAAGTTTGCTTCATAGTGTTTTCCCCCATCGTTTTTTTTTTCTATTTTGCAACTCCTAGATACAAGATATATTTTGGTTAAGAATTAGAATTCCTGCCCCCTATTAGCACAAGGTCGTACTCTGATATAAATAAAGAAATATTGTATGCAAATACTTAAGAAACATTGATGAACCAGTATTTATATACTAGCTAGTAGCCTCTGTGATCAGTTTTGGACTTCACATGAACTGTGTATGCTTAGCTCTTTTTTGTGTGTCAAACCTAAGACCATAGTTTTGATACCAAGTTCTTAAAAAATTACCTTTTGTTATATAGGGCTGAGTTTTAAGGTTGAAGAAATAGTTCAAGCGTGGAATGAAATGTATGATGCGAAAAAGTGGAGGAGTGGAGCCCCATCTTTTCGACTTGAACCAATATTCCGACGGAGGGCTCCAAAGTTGCATCATATACTGGAGCATATACACTATGCATGACTCTCTAATACATGTGAGACTCTGGCTTCATCATAGAGGAGGTATTTCATGATTTTATCAGGTAATTTCTTGCCTTGGGAATATTATCAGCATTTGCAGGCTGCAAATCATTGTGGAAAAAGGCCAATTATCAGAAAATTTATAATGATGTCCTTATTTCTAGATATTTGGTCCTGGTTTGAAGTAATTTAGTATCTTGGACTAATTTCCATGTCAAGGTGAAAACAAAAGGTAAAGTTTAGAACATGAAGCAAGAGGGAAAAAATGCCTATCATGATGTACCAGGAAATTGACTTGTTATCACTTGGTGTCCAGGATATTTACTTAAACCAGTATTTTTTTTCTCCTTGTGATATTTACTTCAACCAGTATTTTTTTCTCCTTTGATAGAATAATAGAAAATAAAGGTCTAATAATTTGTTGTATGAGGAATGTAAGTGGCAAAGTATGACATATTAAAGCATTCACGTAATCCTCTACAACTACTACAGTTCATATTCTTGTGTGTGTGTGTGTGTCCCTTCTTTCTGAAAACACAATCAGTTTACACATTACATTATTATGCGGTGCAGTTCACCTAATACACCATCTGTGAATTACAAATGCAGGGTACTAGGATATCAAGGGATCTTATACTCAGTTGTTTTTCTGTTACTCCTACAACTGTTAAACTATAGAAGCTAACTGCAGTCAGCCACCCCTCAGGTGATGATTTAATGTTACTGAAACTAGATGGTTTTCATATCTTGTTGATTTTATTTAGCATGGAGGTTTGCATAAAGGAACATCACATAATGAAGGAATACTTTAGAAAAGGACCAAAATAGGCATTAAAAATTCCAACATACCTTAAATTCTTTGGAGAACTAGGAAAAACTCCTGACTAAACCTCTACCAGGTGCTATTTTTCTTCATAACAGGAGAAAAAAATGAACAAAGAAGAATTTGGAATATTCTTTGCACTTGCTATATACTTTCTACGTGTTTTGACTTTTTCTAAAAATTAAATTTCTTTAAGTTTGATCAAATTTATAGAAAAATATTGTAAAATCTATAATACCAAATTAGTTTTATTAAATCTCGCATTGAATATATTTTAATAGTATATTTGTTTGTATTGGAAATGTTGTTACGTTTTTTTATAAACATGATCAAACTTAAATAAGTTTAATTTTAAAAAAAGTCAAAACGTATTATGAAATGGAGGGAGGGAGTAGTACATTTTGTGCTTGATATGGCATTATAAATGATTGATTTTTTTGCAAGGAATTGGTTGCAATTTGTTGAAGATATAATGTAAAAAACCATTAATTTATACATATGTATCCTTGAGGTCTGTAATTCTTCTTTTCATTAGGAACACAAATTTAGTCTGCCCTGTGGAATAGCATTAACGAGCCAAGTTTCTAACGCAGTTGTGCTTCTAGATAGTAATATAGTTTGTATTGAAAGATAGTTGTAATTTCTGGAGAACTATCATGCTTGTCAATAAACAATTAATTGGATATTTTATAGAACTGTAACATTAGGAAAGATAGCCCTGTTGTATAATAGTTATTATGCACCTTGTAGTAATGTGATGAGGAGAAATACAGTGGCAAACAAATCGTGTAGGCGGTAACTAGTAACTCAGGGAGGGAAGCTCCGTAGTCACTGTTGCTCGCGTACTGCTGTTGTTTACTACCTCTGCTTACCTCTCTGCATGTGCAGTACCATCATTTTACCAGCTTGGATCTGGATCCTATTGTATTTTCTGATCTCTCAAATGTTTGCAGATTTGTTTATTCTGGGAGCTTACTGCACTTACTCGTCCAAAATTATAAAAAAAAGGAAAAGAAAAGGAAATATTCTCTTCGACTTCAAGCTACAGATTGGCTGACAGTAGTGTGTAGGGGTTTCCTAAATTTAAAAGGAAAAAAATGCTAACAACGTGGCTTGTGTTTGCTCTTATTTTTGGTGCTTTTCGCAACCTTCTGCTTGGTGCAATATATCCTTTCAAGAGATACTGTGGATATTGTTGTATGTTGTACTTCCTCCTATTTCAGTCATTAAGTGCTTCAAGGCACATCATAGGAATTTTTTGAGGATACACCAGTTGTATTTCACTTGTGTAGAAAATCACCCCGGCTGTGTTTTACACTTTTACCCCATGTCACATGACGAAAGCTGAATACAGTTTGTGTAACGTGTAGCTGAAATAGTAGACCAGAATGCAGCGTACAACTGTGTGGAAGAGATGCTTTTATTGACGAAGTCATTAGACATTCTTGATTGTTGATCATTCAGTTTGTTGCGTACTCGGGGTCATCCTTCATCTAATGAGAGCGATTAGGGTTTCACAAACCACCAGCTACCATGAGATTATCGTGGTAACCGTCGGTAACGGTAAATACCGTGATAATCATACTAAATTTAAAAAACAATTTAAATTATTAATAATTTATGTACGGCTTCGTATGGTTTGCCAGAGTTATCGTGGTTGCCACTGGGAAATAGTAACCCTGCTCCGGCGGTAGGGAAACCTAATAGTGATACGGTGAGTAAAAAACCATGAGGTTTGAATGACTTTAATATGTTAATTTTTGTGCGGAGGAAGATTGATTTCTTTACGTAATCTTCAGTCATAAATATTTGATAATTTAAATAAGATCCGATCAAACTTTGATTGTTAGTAATTTG
The DNA here is from genome assembly GCA_030770085.1 of Oryza coarctata. Lineage (NCBI taxonomy): Eukaryota > Viridiplantae > Streptophyta > Magnoliopsida > Poales > Poaceae > Oryza > Oryza coarctata. The sequence goes on along the minus strand of CM061476.1, from coordinate 7,138,775 downwards.
TAAAATATAGTTTCAACTTATGAAAATGGTATGAGTAGATTTAGTACTTTCATGATGTCTTAAACTTATTAGATTTTATAAACTAATTGGAATATAAATTGTGATTAAAGTAACACATGGAAGACAGTGAAAAAAAAGCTTTTTTTTACCAGAGTGATTATTATTAATCATTCCGTATATTCTCAAAATTTCATGTAATGCTTATTGTCTTAGAGAGCCCTGCTGGCAGCGGCCACTACATGGCGCCAAAGGATTGTCCCGGAGGAACCAGGAGAAAAGATGTAGTGATACTAGAGCTAGGAGAAATCATGGAGCAGCAATGCTAGCCACATAGGTAAGACAAAAGATTAGAGTTAAGAGAAGATGGAATAATCCCATTATAGTCAGATGGGTAGACCAAAGGACTACAGTTAAGAAAAAAAGTGAAATATCTAAATTATTGTCACATGAATGAATGTGTCCGAATTTTCTCATTATGCTCGATGATCACATTGATCCAAATATTTTGGCCAGGTTGGCTGACAAAGCCAACTAATTTTATTAAGATTTGGGGAAAAAAAGCCTAGACAGCAAAGACTAAATCGATAGGAGGCTCTCAAAAAAGAACAAAAAAAAACCTCAGCAGAAAGCTGCTTTGCAAGGCAAGTTACAACACTACCCTTCAATCATATGAAAAAACCCCGCTTCTCTCCAACTCGTGATCTCATCTAGGAATGATAGATAACTCTAGTGGAGAATTATTCTATTATAGTATATAAATAAGATAAAAACATTATCCTTAAAGTTCACATTTTCTTTACAAAAATTTTCTATAAGAAATTTACTTTAAAAAATAATATTAAGCTATTTTTAAATTTTGTTAGCTAATACTTAACTAATCATACGCTAATCCACTGCTTCGTTTTCCGTGCTAGGAGAAGGGTTCCCAACCCTTACTACTGAACAGACCATAAATATCTAGCAGTACATCAAACACTAAGTACATACACATTGTTCTATCAAAAACAAAGGGTCACATAACTCTGCTCCTCTTAAAGTTAAATAATTCCTTCCATTCTGTCACCATTCAATCATCACCTTCATCATTGCAGAGGAAAGCTGATCGAAGTTAAGAAACCCAAGGTTAATGAATTCTGTAACAACCTATCCTTAGAAAAAGAATGATAAGCAGTGAATTCAGAAGAAAATCTAGCAAATATTCTTAGTACAGGATTAATTCATACATCATTAGATCGTTGTAATCCAGATGTGGGCTGACCAATGTAGCACAAGACAAGCCCTAATTATTGCAAAATTATGTGCTACTCTCTCTCATGATCCATGAAATGAAAGTTCTTGTGACTACTATGCTCAATTTTGGAGTCTAACTCTCTCATGATCCATTGAAAACGTTGCACAAAAAAACTCAAAGAGTGTAAAATTTAGGGGCTATAAGATGTACAATAAAATAATATCAGGTGATCAGAATAAGTTTTAAGTGTGCCATCAAAGGAATCAAAAGGATCAATTATAATTAGAACAAAATTACCATTGTGGTAGCATGCTTCAATTCAACAGCAATAGAGTAGAACACATTTTATTGTCTTACATAATGCCAATACAAATCATTGTACATCCAGCCCTATACATCCAGATGCCAAATTTGTTTCCCGATGTTTAACTTAGACTACACGAACTCAAAGCTGCTCAGCCAAAAGCTTTGCATATCTCTAACACACCAAACATGGAATTGATAATAAAAGTGCCTAACTGACAGAATAACAACAGTTGAAAAATATGGCGCTGAAAAACTCTACCTCACAACCTCCCAGTGACAGTAGTAAAAACTCAGTACTATGAACTCTTATAGGCATGCCTCTACTTCTGCCCAACACTACTACTCTATTGCAGATTATACTTATGGTAATAGTTAACATAAGTTTAGAAATCAACAAGTTAGTACTATTTCACTTATTCATGTTTAAAGGCAATGATGTTAAGCACACAATTTACTTGCTTATTCTTCTTCTTCTTCTTCTTGCTAAATTTGCTGCCTATAGAGATTAACCAGCACAAAGCACAAGATTTATCATCCACGCAAGCAGTATCTGATGTGCAAGTTTCTTTTGTATTTAAGATTATCCGCTGTACACCATACACCATGGAATGCAATTACTAATCCATTACCTTCTGTAAATACTACTGCTAACAAATAGTTGGGTAGAAATTGGTGCCTGCAGCATTAAATACTAGCAATCTGAGCACCGAAAAGATTGTATTTCACAACAAATGGCAATAAAACCCATGATTCCAACTGTAAGCGTTTGACATAAGTTCTTGGCTCAAACAATATCCTCCTTTTGCATTCATCAGGAATCGTGAAATTATTTGCCTGATTCCTTCCAGCTTAAAACTCAATAAGCATTACAGAGCTAAATCACATGATATGTATACTTCATAGTTTTGGCCATTACAACTACTGCAAGCACGCAACTACTATGCAAGCAATGGAACAACGATTGTGCAAGGTTGGAATTTGGATATACCTGGACATGGTAGTAGAACATGTCGAGGCCCTTGCCACCTAGGGAAGACGCAGTGGCCTACGGAGCGAAGAACCGGCAGATCTTGCAGGGAGTGGAGGAGGCAAACCCCAAGCTTCTTCGTCCGTACGGGTAGCAGCGGGGAGAGGAGGGGCATACCTGGCGGCTAGCGCAGCGGATCTGGGCTTAGAGAAGGCTACGCTGATGCCGTGCACCGCGTAATGCACTGACGAGGCGGCAACAGCGATGTATTTTGCTGGGAGGGTAGGCGGCGGCGGTGGTGGGAGGATGGAGGTGGTGGCGCTGGCGGATGAGGGCTGGCGCCGGCGCCGGCGGATGTGGCGGGAGGAAGAGGCGCCGGCATCGCAAAGAGGAGTCGTCGAGGAGGAGGTGGCGCTCGCAAAGAGGAGTTCCACCGGTTAGGGTAGTGGAACGATTTCGCTGGGGTTTGAGGGGTATTGGGCCAGGAAACCCACCTGGCCGAGCTGGGCCAAATGTATTTTTGTGTAACCCAGAGATTTCTCCCCCTCGGGGCCGGGAAACAGGCTGGGATCCCGGCCTTTTACCCGCCAGCCGAACAAGGCCATACATACATATTAAGTAAAAGCCTATTTGGGAAGCCCAATTTGCAGGCCCATATATATAAACTGAGGAAACCTTGCTTTACCGTCTCTGTTCTCCCCTCCTCCCCTATCCCCTCTCTCGGTGCTTGCACGCCGCCAGGGCGCCGCTGCAGCCGCCGCCCACGACTCCACGAGGCCACGAGTGCACGGCAGCCAGCGTCCCTTTCTGCTTGCTATCCTCTTCCTCCAGCCCTCCATATCTTCTCTCTGAAGTCTGAGCAACGAGCTAGCAGCTGGTGACAGAAGCTGTAGTCAAGGCTCCCCGGCCTGCCGCATGCACAACCTTGCCGCGCGAGGCTTGTAGCAGCAGGCCCCCGAGGCTTTTATAAAATTGTTTATTTCCATATGAGTAAAAATATTTAAGAAAAAGTATTTATTCATTTCGGTGCAAGTATACTTTCTTCAATGTATATAGTGAATCTATTATATTATAAATTATTAAAATCATCAATATCTATTGCTGATTTCATCTTGTAATCTCTTTATTTCATGTTTGTAACATATGTCTTAAGACTGTTCTAAGTGAACAAAACTTACACATAAATTCTCGATGAAATTATTATTAAAGGGGAGAAAGTTCAAAATGTATTAATTCTTAAAATGTTAAAATGCATCGATTCTTAGAAAGGTTAAAATGCATTGATTTTTAAAATATCCGGTTTTCTGATTTTATTGAAATTCTAAAAAATTTAAAAGATTTCTTTCTTTAAAAAAAAGTAGAGTTTTCCTTTTATTTTCATATTGTTTTCATCAAACACTAATTTATATTTTAATGAGGTCAATGTATTCAGTAAGGGGAGTTTATGATATTGTTATAATTAACATTCTATGATAAACAATTAGCTTTGTAAATAATTTATTCAATAAAAATTAATTTATAAATATTTATGATATTGATGTGAGTGTGACTAATACGAGTCAGGTTATAACTTGAGATCAAACTTGATCAATGAAAGACAAAAACTATACCTAGAAAGAAGGTGATATTTAGTGTGGTTAGAATATCATGTGATAAGATTGAATTATAGTTAAAGATCTTTTAGTATCGGTTCGATCAGGACTACGCTCAGAAAGAACCGAGTGTTAAAATGGTCAAGAATATTAGATGACTAAGATAAACACTTTAGGTGGCATAAGGTGGATAGATATCATCTGAGAAGATTTTACATCGGACTTCATAAGTAGTGTGGGCAAGTATCAAGAAAATCGCAAAGAAAATTAGATAAAAATTAAAAGAAAAATATTACTACAGTGTACTATAGCATGCATACCTGTTGTGCCTGAGATAGGGTCAACAGGAGATTAAGGCTGGGCAGCTCGGAGCACACGAGGCATGATGGCCCACACAACCCACCCAGGTGGTGGCAGCAGTGCGCATCAAACGCAGAGAGGAGTATGTCATTGGAGTTTTATCTGGAGTCTACTTTTGAGAAAGAAAGAGAGGGATTAACGTGGAAATTTGTATTAGATTTGGAAATTGAGAGGGTGGGTCCTAGTTCTAACTTTATATTAAAATTTTTGAATATAAATAGATAAGAGCTTAAGACTATAGAGATATAACTTTAGAGAGAAAAGTTAGGGTTTAATTTTAAGAGAGAAGCTTTAGAGATATCTTATATAATAAACAGAATGACCCATATCAACCATGGTGATTAGATTGGCAGCATGACGTCAGACTGGTGATATATTATCTGGCTTGTTGTTCGCTCTTACGATTTTTACATGCTTATCCCACAAAAAGAGTCCAACAATTCCTGCACAATCCGTAATTGATTGAAGTGAACAGAAACATACACCCATAATAGAACATCAACATGCTTTGACACTGTCGAGTTGTTGAAGACTAGCTTAGCCGGAGTAGTTTTCCCAAAACCTCCATCACCGATGATGGTAAGGATAGAGAATTTTTTCCTAGCACATTCCTCACTTGTTAACATGCTATCAAGTCCCGCTGTTGATCCCTCCCAAGAACTTTGGGTTCAGTTTGTCATGGTGATGTCTCCCGATGATCTGCTCTTGTCCTCTGGTATTTGTGCGCAAAAAGGTAATCCAGGTTTTCAAGCTCAAGAGTTTCGCTCACCTGTTTGGATATCCTGCTGCATTTGCCAGCAAGTTTACTTATCTCGTTTGAGAAACTCTTTGTAAGTGTCTCAAGATGGGTTTACTGGACTACTGCTACTAGCAATGTACGTGGTACTCTGAAGCACAGATGCAGATAAATCTATATTGCTAATAGAACTTTCTGTGGTGTTTTTGGCAGCTTCTGCTACATCATCTCTTTCAGGTGTGGAGAAACGCAATTTTCCATCGGCATTGTCATGCAATAGCTGAAAAAACACATAACAAATTCTTGGGTTTAAACTAACTAGAAAAATATCAAAAGTTGCTATGCATCATAATTTAGTATAGCTCTGTACCCAAAAAAAACGATAATTCTGTAAAGCATGTCAAAAAAAAGAAAGCTGTATTTATATTTTGGGTTTTGAATATCTGACTAATTAGTGTACCTAAATCCTTCCCTTCTCCTTTTGTTTTGACACATCACAGTAGAAGAGTCACCTACAAGTTAGTGTCAAGTTTTTCACGTATAATGGAATTTTAATTGTATTGAATTCATACATTATTATACAATACTATGTCGTAATGTGACACAGACCATTTGCACAAGACTGCAGTCTACAAATCAGGCTGTTGATGTGCTTTAGAATGTTTGTCGCTCTTTGTTTTGCATAGAATTTGTCGTAATGTTGCTATATGAGCAAATGAAGTATGAGATACTTGTACGTCTAATATTCACAATTAAAGGGCATGCAGCTGTTCTGCTTACATTTAATTAAGGAATGAATTTATTTTAACCCATTGAGTTAGATAAAAAAAACAAACGTTAAATCCAAAAGCTGGGCATGTGAGCCTCAATCACATGCATAAAATTCGCTTCCAGCTTAAAGCACCATGGTATTGGCATGATAATTGTCAGGGAGGAAAGCCAGGTGACAAAAAACAAGAGCCTACTTCCACCTCGATCCTATTCAGAAACTAGGTGTGTGAGAAACCATTATCTTCTTGGAGTTGATGGGTAAGTTGTACTTGATTTGGCTTGAAAACTAAGCCACTCAAAATTGACAGTGAGAAAGTATAAGTTTCCCAATTAGTTAATCGGTATTTTAGCTGTGTGTATCTCCAGGTGCAGAGGCCAGGATATTACTTCTAGTATCTAAAATTAAATCAGTGTTTTACACTGTTATTAATATTTGCTTCAAATTTACTCGAGAGTAAATTGTGGTGCAAGCACAACAATTTGGTAGGTGGGTAACAATTTAGTACAAGAGCTTTGAGGACTAGCCAATCCATTTCAAAATCAATTAGCGGCATTTAGTACAAGCCGATGACTCGCCGCGCGGAGATGAGCCGCTGCACCTCGCCGCCCAAGCCGACGGCGGAGGCCCACAGCTGCAGCACACTACAGCCATTGACTCCGGTGATGGGAACAGCCGCCTTGTCCATCTAGGGTGGCGCCGCTGACGGCGAGGTGGCAGCGCGTGGGGACGGCCATCAGGCCAACGCCCAACTCGCAAGAGCGGGGTAACCGAGTCGGGGGGAGGCTACGAGGTTCAGAACTGAGAAAACACGAGACTTGGCCGACTCACAGAGAGAGAGAGGGGGGGTTTTGGGGGTGGAGTGTTTCTGATAAGTCAACGTTTGCGCGGACTGAGCGCGCGCGAACGCGCTTCCTTTCTATTTTCAGCTTATGGCCCGTTCCTTAGCTTGTTCTTTCTTTCTTAGGCTGTATTTGTGGGCTTTTTTCTGTGTCGGGATAACTTTTTGATTTGGAGCAGGAGTAAGCTACGAAGGCCCGAAGCCGAGTAACAAGCCTAAGGCCAACGTGATAGTAGTATACTTTTTTTTAAGGTGCTAGTTCACATGCCCATGAGGCCCATATGGGCTTTTTTTTTCCTTTTCTAATTCGTTTCAAATTTATTTGCACAAAGTTTATACGTAGAGTCTACACTTTCTATCTATAATTTTGTGTATAAACTTTCTATGTATAAAATTTGTATGTATAAATTTTTGCGTGTATACTTTCTATGTAAAAAGTTGATATGTATAAACCTTTTTTCTGGACCAAAACATAACTTGTTGGGGTTGAAAACATGTTGACTCCCTGCACTTGCACATGGACCAAAAGGCAGCCAGCTTGCGTCGTACACCCACCCGGATTGGGGGTAGAATGAGCATACTGTAAGGCATGGACGAGTCAAACGCACTAGAAAAACGTCGTAAAAAGAGTAAATTTTACAAACCACATCATCAAACTTACACAAAACTATAAAATTTTGATACGAAGCATATAACTTATAGTTCAAAAATTTCACAAAACAAATTTATTAACTAATTTAGTTTAGTATTATAGCAAAATAAATATGTCTAATTTTAGATGGCTATAACTTACACATGATGGAACTTATAAATTTGATATGATTTTACATGTAATTATGGTGTATAAAAAAATAATTAGTCAACAGTGTGGTTTATAAAAACCTAGAATTATATATCTGTTGTTATGTGTCAACTACCTAAAAACCCCATAATTTTGTACAATTTCACTTAAAATGCATGTGGTTTTGAAATTTACTTTTGTAAAAATTACTAATTCTCTCTCTCTCTCTCTCTCTCGTTGTGTAGTTTGACTTATCACCAAATTAAAATGTTAAAACTTAGTTTTATATTAATTTTAGGATTTTTGTTGCAGTAAGTTTTTAAATATTGTCTTTCAAATCATGATTCCACAAATAATATAGGTATAAAAATTTGACCCATTTTGTTTATTTTTTATGATTAATTAGCCAAAGCCTAATTGACTAGATGTTAGTATACTCAAAGGATAATTTTACTATTTTGAAAAGATACCGGTAAGTAAAATTTGCCGTATCAAATATCTCCGGACACGTATCGGTAATTTTATTTAAAAAAATGAATTAATTTTGCTACTTATCAAATACTTAATGATACTTCAACCGTACTCCTACCTCAAATACTTCTACACTTGTCAGTCCGCATGCAGCTACATGTAGCATGCGTGTACCTCATGCTTGGGAAACTCTTTTAAAGTCTAGAGGGAATGCCGTTTGTTTATTATATGTCATGATTAGTATATAATACATCACCCACAAACATTTTAAATTTGATTTGTACAAGTTTAAAAAATGACTCTAAATATACACATACTAGAGTTTAATTTTTCTCTTTTTTCACAACATGTAGAGATTAAATTTAAACTTTTATTTGTGGAGTAAGTGACATATCACATATTAATCTATCTGATAAAAAAAATTGATTTTTTATAACTATTTAACTGAGATATACTTTTTAAGAATTAGAATCAATTCTCCTCACACTTGTTTTTCATGTTAGCTATGCAGAATTGCCGACCCACCAGATCTTGGGACTTCTGTTTGTCAAGTGACTGGATTTTTTTTCTCATCTATCAATCACTTCTTTAAGCACTAGATTGATGAACAACTCACACTTATGTATAATTTTCCTCGCAGTGAAGCAAATAATGTTCTAATCTAAAAGTAAAAATGCTTTGGTGTAAATTCTTGCTAATATGAAACTAAAAACTATGATTTATATAAGCATAATGATGCATCTTGATTTATCCAGAAAATACAAAACAAAGCCAACTAAAGTTGCACTTCATTTATATATTTAAGTTGCAATTTTTTTCTTACAAGTTTAGTAAATGGCTTGTGCAAGCTCGGGTGACTGATGAAATAGTAAGACTGTTATTTTAAGTAGTGCAATGGCAAAACACAGACGAAAAACATAGCATTTCTTGGAAAATGCACCTTCCTTTTTATATTTGATGGAACAAGCTTTGAGTTAACGAGACAAGTAAAATTGAATCTCTAAAATCTATAGTTTGGTCTAGTAGCATCTGGAAGCTAGAGGCCAGATGATGTATCCTATAATTCAAAATTATTATTATATATACGAAACGTTTTGTATTCTTTCATACTTCTGCATAGTTCAGTTAGCTCACTGCTACACCGATATAGATCCATTTCCACTAGGGAAGACGGCATGCCTTCCTCGGGCAGTGAAGTTATACGTGGACAATGCCTGATCGTCAATTTTTTCAATAATGGAAAATGGAGAATCTCTGACGGGGAAGAAATTTACTTCAATTACGCCTAGTACCATCTCAAATTCTCAATGATACAAAACAAGCTAATAATAATGGAGTCTGAGCCGATATATATACCACTAAAATCAGCAAGATTGTTTGAAAGAATTTTGTGATTTTACAAACTGAAATGCAATTTCTGTTTAACGTGACGTATTTCAATTTAAAAAATTGAAAATGAACTAAAAATAATTGCACACTGGCTTATTTAAAACGTAGATGGATTTGGCCCAAAAAAGAATAAAGGTTTGAGTTTGTGGTTTGGTGCGGTAACTCTCCAGCCAGGTATGTGGAAACCTTTTAATGGCGAGCTACTTTCATACGAGAAATGAAGAGGGATGATTTTATATAGGAACTGAGAACAGTGACAGACCTTCATCCAGAGGTTGAAATATGTAACAACAAACTTCTTTACCTTCCCAAACCATGCCCCACTATTTTGGTAAAACGGCAACCATAAAGAAACTGCCCAAATCTGGCAGTGATCCAAAAATGTGATCATATCTATCTATTTCTATACTAATTGGGTACATTTTATGAGCTCTCACTTTAAGAACCATCTGTCCGTTCATTATATAGATTGTACTGTCACAACCATTAATCTGATAAGCACTTAATGCCATGGGCCGCTTAGAAACTCATCTACTATATGCTTCATGCCCATGATACTGTGTATCGGTATCTCATCAAAATTTTATCAGCCTAGATTAAAACGGGAGTCTGAACGCAATTCAATTGGACACATACAGGGCTAACGTAGCCCTATAGATTGGGATTGTTCTGATCTAACAGTAAAAGAACGTACTGTATTCCTACGTGTATCCAGCAAAGTGGCAATTAGGTGGATCGTATTAAAACGACGAGATGGTACAAAACGTACAATATAAATACCATGGACTCTTAATTTTTTTTCCAAAATCTAATAATTGTAAAATTCAGATTTAGTCAATGTGAGGACTCTTATTTGATCAATTCGAAATACCATGGCTCTCAATTTAGTATTTTTCTTATTTTAATTCTAAAATTTGGAATTAATAATGAGTAAGTTTTAATGAATGAGCACTCTTCTTTTAGTACAAGCCACTAATAATTTGAAAAACAACCAGCATATTTAAGTGTATCATTAAAACTTTACTAATTAGATAATAATAGCAATTATAACAGTCCGTGCACATGTTGCAACTAGTCTGAAACAATGGCTAAGGCACGGGTGCTACAACTTAGAATATTGAATATAATTCTGCAACTAAGAGTAAGCCAAACAAAGTACTTAATGCATGAGTTAATCCATTGCCAAATCATTGTACACTTAGCCAATGGTTTAAATACACTAGGTTTGGACACTAGTTTCGACAAATTTGATTTCATTAGTATCTATTGTCACTAGGAACTATTTTTCTTCTTACGGTAGCCTATTATCAGTAGAATGCTGGTTTAAAATGTTAATTTCATCTTTCTTTAGCTTTATTATATTATAAACTATTATGTTTTTAACACCATCCGTTTCTAAATATAAGTTTTTTAAATTATGTAATTAGAGATTAAGTTTTAGAAGGAAAAACTATACCCCTCGTTAAATAAAAGGTTATCGGGAGTGGGAGAGTGGTTGGGGTAAAATGACAAAAGATTTAAATGAAAGATGATCAATACGATAAATAGTACTTTAAAAAATACGTATAAAAATTAAAGCCTAAAAAATATTTAGAAATGGGTGGAGTATTATATTTAAACTATTATATTTTTTTATATTCATTCAAATAATTAGGCTGTGTGATTGAAAATGTAAGCTCTTTCATTATTGATAAAAATGCGTTTATGTTTATTAGGTGTGCACGCACCTTTGCTTTGGGAAGCATTTGGTACCTGACATATTTTTAAGCGTGTATATAGGATACACGTACACACTGGATATGCGCATCGAATTAAATTTGTAAAAGATTGTCAAAAAATATACTTGTAAAAATAAATTAGAATTTAGGAACATAGCATGCACTAATTAAGCAATAATTGAGGAAAAATAGGCACGCACCCAAATGCAAGTTGAAGAGTTCAAAAGAACTATTGAATGTACTAATTTCTGTTAAAAAAAAACTATTGAATGTACTGCAGATCAGGGTGTTGCACTGACCATATCGTCGTCGTCTTGGCGCTCATCGAGCTCCACCTCACCTCGGATGCGGTAGTACTCGAGCTCGCCGAGGAGGTCGTCGGCGCGGCAAGCCTGATGCGTGGCCTCCCTGAGGCGCAGCTCTAACGCCTTATTCTGGATCTCCTTCCCCTCCGCCTCTGACAGCACCGAGCCGATGTGTCGGCGGGCAGCAGTGAGCAGCTGCACCTCCCCTCCCAAGCCGACGGTCGAAGCCCACTGCTGCAGCGCAGTACGATCTTCGTTGGCTCCGGTGCCTGGAACGACGACCGCCTTGTCCATCTGTGCGCCAGCCGGCCGGAGCAACCAGGAACTCACAGACAGCAGGGTCTGGGTCTGATAATAGCCGACGGCAAGCGACGGCGACTGAGCCAACGGCAAACAGAAACGAAGACTAACCAGCTGGATCTGCCGGGGGACCGACTACCGAGGAGGAGAGGGGCAACGCGTGGGAAGAGTGAACAGACTGATAGCCGACCGCTACCTACTGAACTGACAAAGTGTCTAAAACGTAAATATTTGGGTATTGATTTGCTATGTCAGCCGTCTGAAATTTTGAAAATTTCTAAGTTATTTAAAACTGTACATTTCTAACTATTACAATGCCCTGTAATGTATAATTTTAGTTTATTTTAATCATAATTTTATGTTATATACTTACTTTACTTTTTATTTAAGCGTAAATATTTTTCATGTAATTTTGTACATTTTTATGAGTTATATGTTTGTTTTATATAATTTTGTAAATTTCTATATGTTTGAATAATTTATTATTTAACTTTTTATTGTCAAGAGATTAGAAAAGTAACAAAAAATATTCAGCCGCCTCAGATACTATCAAGAGATTAGAAACTTTCAAAAATTTAGGACAAGTTTTGTTGATCTTCAACTTCTAGAGTTGAGCCAAACCAAATTCTATCAAATCCTTATGTTCTTATTCAAAGAGTCAAGGTGGTGGATTTACTTTGAAAAATGCATACAGTTTATGTTCAAATTGTTGTGTAGACTAAGACTCATTTAAAAAATAATTCCTAAGAAAAACACAAAGTCTCACGGCATGCACGTGAAGTTTAGTTCCACCTTGCTACCTCTAGTAGAGTAGATAGATGCACTTATAGTCACTTAGCAATAGTATGAGAGAGAACTAGATGAACACGTAAGCACTCACTCGTCTCGCTAGGATAGGAATGGGCCGAGAAGTGCACGCACGTGATATGTATGTGAATGGTTCACTAAAATTAGATATTCATACTTGCGCAAATACAGGTTACGCATGACTTATTCGGTTTGAGTTATGAAGATCGTGTGGGCGTCTTGATCACATGTCTTAATATCTCTATAAATACCAAGCCATGGTCTCCACGCAATTCATGCGAAAATAATCTAATGTTTGCCACCTCCTCTGTACTGCACTGTCGCTCGTCGTCTAGTCCATCCCACTCATTGGCATGCACTAGTGGATCAGGAGAGCAGGTCTCTAGAATCACCACCTTCGACCTCCTGCACCGAAAGAGGGCGAATAAGGTTTTTGGGAAGTGTTGCACATGATTGCTCACGTTCCGTCTACCATGGCTCGCCTTCCTCTATGTTTAGGCAATGCGCATCATCGTCATCACCCAATACCACACATTGTTCGTGCGGTACATGTTGCACCTGCTCAAAATAGAATCATCGGTACATTTCAATCATGTCTCGTAGTTTTGATCTATTCATGTGCAATGCTTTTCTATATATGTAAGATGGTTTTGTTAGTTTACACGTTTAATGTCATGATTTATTTATCAAATAAATTAAAACTACATGTGATTATGTTTTCAACAATCCAAAAGGAGTTGTGGTTTTAACATGGCTGGATTTGCCGATGCACTGAGATCGAAAAAAATCACCGGTGTGTAGTTCAAGAAACTACAGATCAAGGTCACTTTATGGTTAACGGCTATGAATGTATTCTGGATTAGTAATGGCAAATCTAAAGGAGTTCTAACTTTTGAATAGAAAAAAGAATTCGAGGAAGCTACTACTCTCTTTATGGGATGTATTCTTAGCGTTTTTAGTGACCATATGTGCTAGGTGCATATGCACATGAAAGACGCAAAGGAGTTATGGGATGTACTAAATACCAAATTTGATGCTATAGATGCTAGTAATGATCTATACGTGATGATGTGGTTTCACAACTATAGGATGGTTGGCAACCGTTTTGTAGTTGAACATTCTCATGATAGTCTATATAGACTATCGCTTAGAAACTCAAACTCATAAAGTGTGTTTTTCCCAAAAGTATGTGGCTACATGAACTATTGCGTAATTACCTTCTTTATGGAGGAGTTTTGGTATTGCACTTAAACATAAGAGATAGGAGTACTTCGTTGAGGAGTTGATTATGTCTCTTGATGTTGAACAGAAAGCTTGGGCAAAGGATGCTGCGTCTAAGAGCGATGGTGGGTAGTTTAGTGCCAATGTGGTTCAAAGGACTACAAGCAAGAACAACAAAGGAAAATTTGTTATAGCTCAACATACCACTAGCTTTAAGAAGAAGTGGAACAACAACAAGGAGGAGAATGTTAGAACTTGCTTTGTGTGTGGTTTGCTTTGTCATTTGGCCAGAAGTGTCTACAATGTAAGGTAATGAAGGCACATGTAGGACAGGCTTCTAAGTCTATTGATGTGACCATTGGCAACATTAGAGATGGGACTAGGTATTGTAATTTACCTATTGTTCTTTTAGTTAATCTGATACAGAGGTTAATGTACATGTTTGTGCTGACATCTCATTGTTTTCTTCTTATTAGATCACTTGGGATTCTTCCATCCTAATAGAGAATGGGTTGCATGCTACTGTTTATGGTGTTGGCACAATAGATTTGAAGTTTACTTTGAGAAAGATTGTGCAGCTAAAGAACATGTGGCATGTTCTACTATCGATAAGAATCTCGTTAGTGGTTCTCGTTTATACAGAGATGGGTTTAAGTTGATGTTTAGGTTTAATAAATTAGTTATATCTAAACATGGATATTTTATTAGTAGGCTATGAGTGCGGGGCTTGTTTCGCTTTTTCCTTCTTGATTTCTACAATAAGTCTGTGAACCATATTTGTCGCATTGTGGATAATGAGGCTAATGTTGAGTACTCACATTTATGTCATATTAATTTTGGTTTGATATCTCAGCTTTCCATTATAAAAGATTATATATGTCATAGTTGTGTGCAATCAATGTAATATCGCAAGCCTCATAAGACTATTGAGGAGAAAAACTTGACGCCACTAGAAATCCTACATTCAGATCTTTGTGAAATGAATGGGGTTGTTGATGAATGGTGGAAAATGATATTTCATGACTTTGATTGATGATGCCACTAGATTTTATTATGTGTGTTGATTGAAAACAAATCTAAACTATTTTAAAATTTATAAGCTAAAAGTTAAAAACCAACTTGACAAAAAGATAAAAAGATTTAGGTTAGATCATGGAGTGTTTTTTTCACACCTAAAAATAAAAGGGAAATTTAATTGAGGGCTGGGTGTGTTTTCACCCAAAAAAGCCCATTAGCTAGTGCCCCACCATAACCTAGGGAGCCAACCACCTCCACCTCCCCCTCCATCGCTCCCTGTTATCTCCATCTACATGCGTTCATTCCCCTCCCTCTTCTCTCCCATAATTTTTCCTCCATAGATCTCCTATACCAAGGGGTGGATCAAGAATCAAAGTAGAAAAATGGAATAGGGAGGAGAGGAGCAAAAAGAGATGCTAGATTGGTGTTTCCCACTGTTCCCCTTGTAGGTTCTCTAAAGAAAGCATAGGTAACCTTGGTTATTATGTGAACCTTGGTTATTTGGTTGACAGTTCGCAACTTCAACCATCCAGCCACGTTCTCTTTGTGTTTAGGGAAATATATAATACATAAAACCTTACTAGTTCAACATTTGACTAGACTGACCTAGCGGTCAAACCGCAAGACCGATGACCCGAAGGTTTCAACGGTTGAACTTCTGGTCCAAGTTTTTCCACTATGGTTCGGGAAGGTGATTAATATTGATGTGGATGAGGATAGTATTACATGGGATAAGTTTCTACATATTAGAGTTAATTTAAATGTTAATTATCCAAGTCTCAAGTTGATGCAAATGTTGAGGAGGGACATTGGTATGAAGTTCAATATGAAAAGATCCCTCACTTCTGTTTTGCTTGTGAAAGACTACCACATAGAGGAGGGATGTGTGGTAGAGAAAGAGGATGCTCAGCAATGGGATGAGTGGTTGAGTGCACAATCGGTGAAAGCAAGGAGGGCAATCACTCAGCAAGATCAAGTCCTGTAGGGAGCAGTTTTAGCAGTAGGTCGGGTTCTCTTATGTATGCGCTAAGAGGTAAGGCTGTTATTCGTGATTTACTAACAAGGCAGCCATTTTCACATAAGAATAAGAAAAACTCTATTGCGGAGAGGGAAGAAGGAAAAGGGGATGAAGAAGTAACCGGTCTAGCGGGTGGGAGAAGGGTATGGGATAGAATAGAGGATGGCGATGATCTCAACATCAAACTTTGGCACTTTAGATGGAAGCCAAGATGGTTGGAGTGAAAATGTTGTGTCTCTTATCAATATCCTCCACAGGATAGCTTGATGTCAAGGAAGAGATCATTAAAGCAAGTTTGAAGGAGGAAGGATCAAGGGGATGTTGATGAGGAGGGGGTTGAAGAAGGTAGGAACACGAGAGTGAAAGCCTTTGATCACCTTGGGACAAGAGCAGACCAAGATTACATCAACTTATCGATGGCTCCATTATATTGGGGTCGCCAAAAACAACGAGGCTTTTATGTTGGAACTATCGAGATTTAGGGTTGGACCCAATGGTGGGGAAGATCAGAAATTTAATAGAAAATTACAACCCATAGGTGATTATTCTAAGTGAGATTAAAAAGGGTGAGACTAGAATGAAGAAGTTAAGTTTCAGTTTGGGCTTTGCAAATGTTTTTTCTGATCCTTGTAGAGGAAGGAGTGGTGGTTTGGCTTTGCTATGAACAGGAAGGTGAAAACATCTAGGTCCCTATGTGATTTGGTTTTGATGATTAATAAGGACTAACCATTTCTTCTAAGATTTTGAAAGGAAAAGGATTAGAGTTTTGGTTATCCAAATGGCCGTGTAAGTTGGATGATTCCTCAAAACATGCTATGGTCAAGAATTAGTCACAATACAACTTCAAATAAAAAAAACTTGGTATGTCAAATCACATTTAAGGATATGGGTGAATGCAATGGTTTTAGGTTGTTTTGTGTTCAAAATGACAATACTATAAGGAGTGAAGTTGGTTGTCTAAGTGTAGAGCACACTAGGTCTCTAGTCTCTCTGAAACAAGTGCTAAACCCGTCGAGCAAGTAAAAACCTTGTTTCAAATCTCCTTTGTTTGCTAAAAAACCTATGTAAGTTGGGCAGCCCGAGTGATGTTGGACAATACAACCTAGCCCTGATTTGGCTAGCTGAAACAACTAGACCGGATAATCCAAAATCGATGTTGGACGATCTGGCTTATTCTCGATCAAGTGATCATTTATTGATCAAACAATGAATGAGGATAGGCCAAACAATCCAAAGGATATCGAATTGTTTATTTAGTTCAAATGTCTGAAATGGTCATATGTTGACCGGACAATGGTTTTGAACTAGCCGGACATTTCTAGCTCGATCTTAAACAATCCAATCTCTCTATAACCAGTTTGAGCCAAACAATCCGAAGTGGTGTCAGACAATTCGGCTCATGTTTTGTCTAGTGATGATTGGACAAAGTGTGACGGTTAGTTTGTCCATTACTAAGGCCGGACAATATGCAACGGTTAACTGTTCAGTGGCCATTATAAAGTTGTAAAGAGTCAGATAGTCCGATACAGTGTCAGATTGTCTGACCCTATATAGTTTCGGGTAGTTTTATATAACAGTTACAAATGGCTAGTTAGCACGGTTGGGGCTACAAATACCTAAGATCTTGGACCTCTTAGTGTCTTTTGGAACCCCTTCTAACTAGTGTAATCTTATGTAAGTCTAAGAGTCCAAGTGTACTTAAATTTCTTTATTCTTTTATTAAGCTTAGTGCTTGTTCTTGAGTTTATAGTAGCTAAATGTGCATACACTAAGAGTCTTGTGCTTAGACTTCGAAGTGATGTGCTTCTCTTGTTACTCTTGGCATCTCAGCAGGACTAGACAAATTCAAAGGCATTTCGATGATCTCTTGGGAGTTTCTGGGAGACTCGAAGGTGTTTGGGCAAGGTTTGGGATTCATCTTTCGGTGTGGAAAGGAATCACCTATATGAGAGCGTGTTTGAACTTTGTGACTAAAGGAGGGAGTGACATTCTTGTGTAGAGTGCACTAATAAGGATTAGTGGATATTTCCGACTCCGATACCTTGAGAAAATCTTGCTTGTGTCTTCTCTCTTTGCATTACTTTACATGACAATCATTTCCACTTTGTTACTTGTTTTTCCTGGTAGAAATAGTAGAACTACATGGAAAGGCTATAGCTTGCAAAACTTAGGTTCACATACAATATATGCATCTAGGATAGCTTAAGTTTTCAAAAGCTTATTTTTGGCCATCTTTACAAGGATTCCTATTCATCCCCCTCGAGGACAGTTTTGATCCTACAAGGGTTTTATGTTCATTTAAGAGAAGGGGAAGTGTTTTGGCGGTTTATTGGCTTCTATGAAAAACCAAGGAGTAACCTCAAGGAAAAATCTTGGGAGGTGTTGTGATATCTTGGTGGATAGAACAATTTGCTGTGGTTGTTTGTGGGAGACCTTAATGAGATCACAAAGCTAGAAGACCAAAAGAGTCCAAATGATAGAGCGGAGGAAATGATGATAGCGTTCAGAGAATACATGTACGACTATAACTTGATAGATTTGGATTTCTCTAGATTCCTTTCACTTGGAACAAGAAGAGAGATGGGGGAGGGGGCAAGTAAAACTAGACTATGCTTTGGAGATGTCCCTTTGCGAGATATTTTCCAATCAATTTAGTTGACTATATTAATATGGAGGAGTTTTACCATAGTATTATGTTAATTAAGTTACACAAAGACCATGTTTTCAATCAGAAGCAATGTGAAAGGAAATTCCACTATGAGGAAAAATGGTCAAGGCATGATGATTATAGGAAGATGGTTAAGGATGCCTCACGATGGACCAATTACTTTTACTTTGGTGAGGGAGATCAGGACTAAGACAAAAACATAATAGCATATAGGCACATATGAAGAGATAGGGTGCAGAGGTTTTTGAGTCAGTAAGGAAAAAATAAAAAAAAATTGGAGGAGTTAGATAGGGCAAAGGAAGAGACACGGGTCTTTCAGATTGAATTCAATTTAAGTCAAAGAAATTGAGCACCAATTCTATATATTATATTATATGTTAGATAAGAGATGATGTACATACCTTCATCCATCTTGCTACCCCACCACCTTTATGGTGGGTGGCTTGGATCTAGTGCCCTTAGTGGTGGAGGCGACCAGATCTAGAGCCCTTCGATGTCGCTAGACCTCCTAGATTCGATGTTAGTGTTACCATTGCCACCGTCCCTGTCGCTCCTCCTAGGTTAGCCATCGCACCATGGATCTAAAGTGGCACTCGTAGCTCTGTAGAATCAACTCACAATAAGATAGGCAATTAGAGAGGAGTGAATGACTGCGAAAATTAAAAATAAAATTTAACACTTCTCCCTAATCAGAAAATCTAAAAAACCATATTTTTAAACCACAGTATATTTTTGTAATTTTTTCAAAGAGTAAATTACACCTAAGTTGTATGATTAGTGGAACAACTTGTTTAGTCCGTACAAACTAGAAGAAAAATGCCACGAAGCAAATTAACGTTGTTATGGAATATATTGTTTTAATTGACACACCGGTGATCATGTATCAAATAAATCATAATTTATGATCCATTGTCTTTGTTCCGATCTATTCCTTACGTGACTCAGTTGCCAACAAAATTTTGTCACAGGAGAAAAAAGTATTAGGGCAATAGAGACGTGCAATGTGCCACTTCACTATTCATCCTACACACTTATAAGTTTTTTTTTTAAACTAGGGTCAAGGCCCCCATTTCTATTATAAGAATTGTAGCACTTTAGCCAAGAAAACTGAACAAAAGGCCAAAAAACACAAAAAACAGGTGACATCAGAAGAATTCCTGGGCCAGCTACAGAGCTAAAAACAATCAGGAAACCACCAGGCTTCAAAATCAAGACACCTCAAAGACTCTAGGTTGCTGGAAGAAGAAAACAAAAGGAAAACATCGGTGTCTAGTTCTCCATCCTTATCCAAACTGCAACATTATCCAAAAGCCCTTTGCTTCCCTTCTTCTCCTATTCCAGTCTTCTTGAGCTTGTCTTCCAACTAAACCTTGAGAATATTTCATCGACTACTAGTTTTAAGCGTCCCCCCCGCCCCCCCTCCCACAGCAGCTTTCTTCCTCTTTCCTCCAAGGTCTGCAAAATAGCTCTAGTGTTGATCCAATGACAAACATAAGGACTTAAATCAGTCGGGTCTTTGGGTATCATTCTTTTGAAGCATGCATTGTTTCAAGTTTTCCATATGGCCCATAAAATTGCAGCCACACCCACAACCATCAAATGTTTCATGTTTTTTGTCAAAAGAATTCATCCAAGCCCCAAAAAAGATGTTTCACATTCAGAACTGGTTTCAAATTAAAAGAGCAGCTAGCCACATTGCATACAAACCTAGCAATTGGACAATCAAAAAATAAGTGCTTTATTGATTCATTTTTTCCACAGAACTGACACAATTGATAACCTTTTCTCCATCCTCTCTTAAAGAGGTTATCTTTTGTTAAAATGTTGTTTTTTAAAATGATTTTGAAATTCCAGAGTTTTTTTTATAAGGATAAGTTATTTCTGTCAGTTTCAAAGCTTTATAAAATAAGTTCACTGTAAAACATCCATCCTTTGTCGGGTTCCACATCACTTATCTTTTTGGTATGTTAAGGTATATCATCACATTTTTGCTTTATATTATTCCAGTTTTGCATCCTTTCTCCTTGCCGACTTCTTCTAAATTTGAAAATGTCCCATCCTTTCTGTTTTACCTCAGCAAGGGTAATATTCTCGGTAAAGCTTACATTGAACAAGGATAGTGGTCAGCCAAGGGTCTCCCGCCCAATTAGTTGTCTTCCAAGAAAAGAGTGTTTCTCCCATCCCCAGTTTTTTTGTACAAAAATTGTAAGACTTGTTTTACTTCCATCAGTCCATGCCAGAAGTGAGAATCTCATTCTTAATTTTTACATGAGTTAAAGTCTTTTTGATAAATATTTGTTTCTTAAAGTTTTTTGCATAGATAATCAGATAAGTGAATGATTGTCGAAATTAAAAATAAAATTTAACACTTCTTACTAATCATAATCCTTTTTAGAATCTAGATAGAAAAATATTTCATCACTAAACATATTATAACTATAGATCCATAACTCCGATCGACTAAGAAATTAGATAGAATAAAGTAGACAAAATTTTCAAATAAACCTAACTAAAATCATCTCAATCGAACTTATGTATCTTGAGAAATAAAAAAAACAAAACTAACTGAAATTAATTAAACTCTAATTAATTAATAATACGTGATCTAAAAATAATTAATCTATCAAACTTTTCAAAACACCCTAAGATCAAACAAACCAATCCAAATCATATAGAAAAATAAATTAATCTAAATTAGATCGTTAGGCATACACAAACATAAACGAGAAAGAAAGATTAGTTACCACACTAATCTTTTATAAACCTTATATTTATTATCAAAATTTTATTTATAAAAATTCTACCAAAATCTCACTCTAATTAATTTGTAATACCTTACCCTCTTTTTATAACATAAAATAATAAGATAATTCCTCTAAATTTATCAAACTTTTGTCAGCAAACTTTTGGTCTGTTACTGTAGCAAACATTAAAATTGAATTTATCAATTTTTGTCTAAAATTTCTCTAAATTTTTAAGTAATTTTTCATCTATTTTTTGCATTTAATACCTACATATATATAAATAAATAAATATTTTTTAGACACAGATTCTCACAATCTAATCTATTTTAGTGTATGCAATAAATAATTTTAATATAACTCAATTGTGCCATAACAATTTTAATATAAACTAATTTTATAAATTTTAATATAGATCGATTTTATCAATTTTAATATAAATTAATTTTTCATCGTATTGATTTCATACAAATGCACTTTCCAGCAAAGCTATTTTCTGAAATTTCTATATCTAAAATTTCTGAACCACCTTGATCTATGAGTAAACAAACTATCGGCCATTGAACCAAATGGTTTTTTCTAATACCCTGGTCATCCTACCATAAGTTTGTTCTTCTAAAATCCATTCTTCCTTTTACTCCTTGAGGAACCCTGCAAAAAGAGAGCAAATAGAGTGGGATGCTGCTTAGGGTTGAATTGATCAAAGTCAATCTTTCCCCGATAGACTGGAGCTTGCCTTGCCAACATCCCATTCTATGCTCTACAACATCCCATTCTATGCTCTATCTTATTTTCAGCGCTTTTCCAATACTTCTTCATAATTACTTTTTATCAATTGGTATTCCTAGGTATTTCATAGGTAAATCACCTATGTTACATGTGAATATTTGACTATAAGCATATTGACTTTCTTTTTAAAGATCCCTATACATAAGTGCTCACTTTTATTGAAGTTGATCTTTAAACCAGAAGGTTTTTCAAGAAGACAAAGCACATATTTCAGATTTCTTGCATACTCTAAATTATCTACCAATAGGAAGATTGCGTCTTCAGCATACTGCAAAATTGGAATTTTGTGATTGTCATTTACTCCAAAACCCTCCAGTAGAGAGTTTTTTCAGTTCTCTGCACCAACAGAGTGAGAGCTTCCACTGCTAAATTAAAAGGTAGAGGAGATAAGAGATCTCCTTGCCTAAGACCCTTATGTGTGTTAAAATATGGTCCAATCTGATCATTACTTACTTTTAAGTTGGAATGCCATTCTAATCAGTATAGAATATCGTTTGATTTGCTTACATGATGCAGTTTTGTACCTGGTTCACATGGACTAATCAAACTGTTACACTAAAAACGTGTGTTTTATAAGTTGTATCTATTTACACCCTGTGTGTCGTTAGTATAATTTACTCCTTTTCAAATCCTATATATTCACGCAAATTTGTGCGAAAAACTGTATATTTTCAAGCTTTTTTCAAGCCTTAGGCTTCCATTTTTATTTAGGATAACATTAAAAAAAATCTAAGCACTGGACGTATAGCTTATATCCACGTTAATTTGCAGCCGAACCGTTGAAACCTGATCAAGCGGAGTTGATTGTGACAGGGACAACACGGTGGGTCATAAGTATATAATTAATTAAATATTCACTATTATAAATTTAAAAATAGATTTTTCTTACTTTTAAGAAACCTCTAAAGTTTTTTTTTATAAATCATATCGCTTAATGACTTAGAAAATCTGTCCATGATAATTAGCTTGTAAAGTTTTGAAGGATTGATTTATAAGGATTAATCAAACTTTTGGCACATATAAATGGCCTATGGCTATATTCAACTTAGTAGTTTGCGATCTCGTTCTTTGTAAACATACTTTATAAACTACTAAAATCACGTAAAAGTTTTCTTTAAAAAATTAAATAAATTTACTTTTTAAATTTATATAATTATTAATTATATACTAATAATTCACCCATATTCTGCGCCACCTATAATCTCAATCAAATTGCCACCATACATGTACATAGGGTCACATGTCTACATAGGAGCCACATGTTTACACATGCTTGTTTTTCCAGCTAGCTGATAGCCTGCTGCTACCCTCCTGTATGCACGTCAAGTTTGATGGCATATTGGAATGTACCTATGTCCCACCTTGTCTCCTCGAGTAATGCCCTTCTTTTCGAACATACAAGCTACTGTTATTACATTGTCCCACGATGTTTTTCAAGCCTCTAATAAAAACTTTATATATATATAGATATTATTTGTTAAAATTACTATTTTAAATCTATTTTAATATTTAATATTTAATTTATTTATTTATACCATTAAATAATTATCAAAAAGTCAGAATAATCTATACTATCCATAGTTTACAATCTAAAACGAATATGGCCATTGTAATTAGCACACAATATTTTACTTTCAGGTCAATTATCAAAATTTTATTTTGAAAGAGGCACTATAATACTTAGTCTTAAAAGGACTTTTTTATTGAATGAAGCTTTCAACGTGAGAACTTAAAAACTTTGCATGGTAAGAAAAAAAAAGGGAATACATCTGCCAAGCTATCTCTTATATGGTAATATGGATATGAGAAAAGCAAGGCCTTTGATCAAATGATGCTCCTTGCAAAGACCCAGCAACGCGGAATATGCTTCATGGAAAAAATCCTACTATTTATTTGGAATATCTGGAAATATAGAGGTGAGGAAATCTTTGAAAACAAAAGAAGGGATGTTGCAGGGTGGAAAAGGATTCTTCAAGAAGACCTTTATTTGTTGTTATTAATATTCAAGCATGTAAATATAATAGTATTTTTCATGTATTCTTGTTTTTAATCTCCCCTGTGAAGTTTTATCCTTGTTAATAAAGTTTTATCCGCAGAGTTTTCTCATATTTTTCTTTGGGAAAAAACATTTTTATGGTAGAATCATGAGCCACATGGTTTCAAATTCTATTTTTTTTATAGTGGACTTTAAGTCATAATGCTCATAATTATGTAAATACATGTATGTTTTCACTCATTTATTATTGTCCATTTTTCTCCCTCGTGTGTTCCTTGTAGGGAGAACATTTATACGCGTATGTATGGAGAGCATGTGTGATGGTGTTTGTCTTCAACGTATTAAAAATTTCATGGAAAGGCTTAGAAAAAACCCCTTCTATGGTAAGAAAACTTTCATTAGAAAAGTTAAAAACTTTTTTATTAGCAAACTTATTTCTATGTATGAAAAAGCAAGTTCATAACAGAATAGCAAATTCTATAGCAAAATTTCATGTAGTGACAAAAAGAATTTCATAAAGGGATTTTGGATCTTCCTACCAGCAAAGTTTCATATAGCAGCAAAAAAATCTTTCCACAAACTTTTATTGAGGATAAAACTTTGTTTATTAAAAAAGTTCCAAGAAATAAAGTATATATCTTAACATGATGTTACACTTAGCTCATGTGTTTAAATATCAGGCATGCAATGCTATGAAAAATACATAAATAGGCAATGTTGAAGACTATAAAAAGGGAATTAACATGCCGGTGTGTGGAGATACAAAAACAAAAAAAAGGGAAGTCTCGTAGTTTAAAACTGTTTGCACTAGTGTACTCGCAGTTGTTGCCAATTAACCTTTTCCTTAACAAAGTAATTCGTATGCAGATATTTTATAAGGCTTAATTCGATTTTAAAAATCAAAATTTCTTAATCGTGATGAACCTTTAGTTTTCTAATACGAGAGTGTAGCTTTCAATCGCTACACTGACTACAGATAAGTAAAAATATTTAATTATGGCACTAGAGTTTAAACTCCCACGAAACTTCACCAAACCAATAGTAATTATGGGTACTAAAATTTGTATACCATGCTCCATTGTTATAACAATACTCGAGCTGCGCTAGTGCCGGCTGACTCGAGCTTTGCCTCCACATGCACCCCTTGCGCTCGAGCTCCGTTCCGCATGTGCCTCCAGCGCCCGAGCTTAATCTCCGCAGCGTTGGGATGGTTCGTCTTCTCCTCCGCGTGCGCCGCTCGTGTTCGAGCTATTCGGTGCCTTGAGCTATACGGAGAAGAGAGAATAGAAAAGGAGCTCAGCCATGTTCTTTTCTAGCCGTGGATTTGGGATTTTGATTTTCACACTTGCCAAGTTTTAAATGATGTGTTTTAAAAATTTTATATATAAAATTTTCATAGCATGCACAAATTTTTAATTTTTTAAAATAATTTATTTGTTTATACCCTTAAATAGCTATTATAATAATCAGATAATTTATCAATCCGTCGATTTCATCCATCTCAAACATAGAAAAAAAAATGTAGTCAAATTTAAACATAATATAAAGATATCCGGTCTAATGAAAAAGTTTGGTTTACCTGCAACTGTGGAAAAAAAGTGGCGCAAGGTGTAATTTAGTCAAGCTATAAATAACAACTTTTAGTCACTGCACCCATCAAGCACTTAATTTTCTGTAAATTGGTCATATCCACTCCTCTTACCCTCGGTCTATATATGTTAATGACCTTATATGACTTGACTTAGAGGCATTCCTTCCAATCTTCCTTTACTTTAATTTTAATTACGTGTATCAGTATTTAGTCATACAATTACAACTTCGCACAACACCATTGATCAACCATCATCAGTTGAACTACAAATACATTTAATATATAAAAATTATACCATTAAAAAAATAATTAAGATGCCATCTTTCTCTACTACTTGATCTTTAAAAGCGTAGTCATTCTCGTCACACCTTTCCCACGTCACACGCAATATTAAAAAAAATAAACCAACCGTTAACTAGACCATAAAACAACAAGACCTATCATAACTTAATATACTATTGTAAAACATACACTACTTATATAATAGCTTAGCATATCGCTATGATCTAGCATAGGAACTTAATATGTTCTAGTAAAATAACTTGATAATTTAGTATTTTAGTGTAACAATTATATGTTATTTTGGTTAATAAGTGCTAGATGAGTATTTTTCTATGTTAATATGCTATTATATAGCAACATATGGATAATACCTTACAATATTCTATTTTATCTATAATAACTACTCTGTCATTCAATCAGTATCATCGGTTTAGATTTTTTTTCTTTTATCTTCTTAAATCTCAACAAAATACTAAATTTTTACGTAAAAAAGTTAATTGACTTTTTAATTACTAGAATGATAATTAATTAGATCACAGCATTACAAATATAAAAAAAATACTATTGCTATTCGTAAAATCTACTACTACTATCAGTTTTTTTTTCATCTCCTTTTCCAACTACATTCCATATAGATCTAAGGCTAGCGGCGGGGATCGGTCGCATCCCTCCACCCCTCCGAAGGCACGATTCACTCCTGTCGAGATCCCCATCGGGCAGGGGTGGAGCCGGTGCTGGTGGTGGAAAAGAGGACTAAGTGAGAGATGACACGTTCACGGAGCACGCCTTCGCGAAATGCCCAGGCAGCAGGCAGTGGCCCTTAGCGGCGGAGGTGGCGAAGGCGCGACGGTGATAGTGTCCTTGGGCTGTTGGTGGAGCTGCATGCTTCGCTGACCCTAAGCCACCCGCGCTCGCTGTCTGTGTGGTGCAGCTACTGCGACCCGGCGTTGCAGGAGACAGTGCGTGGTATGGAGCAGCCGCTGCTGCTGCCGCCCCTCCACGGCGGGAGCTCGTCGCAGCGGCTGCACGACCTGTTCGTGGCCACCCAAGCAGTGACCGAGTCGCGGCGGCTGGCCGAGCTGAACGACTACGTGACGGCCATCCATCTGCTGTTGTTGGCACGGGCGCTGGTGCTGTAGTCGCCGCCGGGGCAGCAACTGCAGGAGCTGGTGAGCAGCCTGGACACGGAGCTGAGCGACATGAGCAGCGCAGGCAGCTGCAACCGCGGAACCGACGTCGGCAGGCAGGAGGCGTGGCATCAAGCTTCCCGTGGTGGTCCTTGATGGCGGCGGAGGAGATGGAGGTGGAAGAGGGTGACCTGGACGGTGTGTGACGGAAAACTTGATGATAGTAGCACAGTTTCAATTTCATAAAAATCGGTATGTAACAAACTTTATAAATAGTAATAATATTTTTTTAAAACAATATATTTGCAATATGGATTCAATTAACTCTAAAAAATAAGTATAATTATACAAAAGCACAAGTATATTAACAAAATAAGTACTTAGAAACTGCACGTACATAATAAAAAATTCTACCAAAATTCAAAATCTCACGTGCCTTTTAAGTTGTAGTGGCACGTTAGCTT
This sequence comes from Oryza coarctata, assembly GCA_030770085.1. NCBI lineage: Eukaryota > Viridiplantae > Streptophyta > Magnoliopsida > Poales > Poaceae > Oryza > Oryza coarctata. Next base: position 7,111,288 of record CM061476.1, on the reverse strand, counting down.
CTCAAGTTTTTCCACTAAACTACATCTACACACTAAGTTAATATACCGTGAATACAATTTACTTTTTAAAAAATAACATAGATAGCTTGGTAAAAAAATAACATAGATAATTATTTTTCTTCTAATATCCAGCTAACAAGAGGCATTATCAAAAATATAATTAAGACGTCATCTTTAAAAAATAACACAGATAATTAAACATCTTTGCTATTTAATCAGAGAATATTTAATAATTTATCACTTTTAATGTGACAATTAACGATTTAGCATCTTATATGTTTCTCTTAGGTGTATATAACAAGTGGACTTACTACTGTACAGTGGTAAATAATTAAATGCCCCGTTAATCAGTCCAACTAGCCGGAAGTACGGGAAGGTTGACGGGCGCGCTGTATAGTACTGCTCTGCGGCTCTGCCCCTTGCCCCTCCTTGGACAATTGGCAATGGATCCCATCGTTCTTGCTTCGACGGCGGCGACATGGCTGATCAACAAGCTCCTGGGCCGGCTCAGCGACTATGCCATCAAGAAGCTGCTGGGCTCGGAGGGCCTGGACGCGGAGGCCAGGTCCCTCAGGGAGGCGCTGGGGCGAGCCACGCTCGTCCTTGGCGCCGTGCCCGCCGGTGCCACCGCAGGGGTCAGGATTGGGAACGACCAGCTACTGCCGCAGATCAACCTGGTTCAGCGGCTAGCCACCGATTTGGCCAGGCTCCTCGACGAGCTCGAGTACTACGACCTAAAGGATAAGGTATACTGTTTCAACTTGGGCAATTCAGTTTCTTCTTTAGACAATACTATAAATTTTAGCCCCTCTTTCCATTTACACTGCCCTGGAAGTTTTTTGGGGGCGTTTAGCTAGATCTCTAAGGTTGTCACACTAAATGCTGTTCGCGTCACTGCTTTTAGCTTGGCACTAGTTGTTTAGTTTGCTGCAAGAGGAACGCTTGGGTGAGCAGAAGCTTGGCTCCAAAAAATGGGCAACAGTACATCAATATAATACCTTTCTTGTAGCTTTATAAAGAGCAAAAGCGAAGCAAGCTCAATTCAGCTCAAAAAATCAGAAGACGTTAACATGTGTGTGGATGGTGGGGGAGGGGTTGGGTGTGCGATTGTGAAAGGATTACTATGAGTCTTAACCTACTTATTAAACTCTACCGTCGGTCCATACTCATCTTGATCGACTCGTTTAGAGCTCAGACCAAGCCTACAGCATGTCGAGCGATTTAGCTTTCTAGTCAAGCTTTTCTGACAGCCCCATGTGTAGGCCATCGATTTGGCAAAGTATCAAAAATATGCATATGCCTCACAAGAGCTAGTCTTTCTTTATATACTAATCGCAGGATCTCCTCTCCTGAGAGCCACTCCCTTAATTGGAGGAAAACGCTGAAATTCCCATATGGTAGATATTCCTACATGGACTTGCAGTCAATACGAAAGTCCTACTACTCCTAATGTATAGTCCAGACCATGGCCAAAAAGAATGAAACAAAACTATGCATATACAAGATGACTGAGATGTGGACACCAATTCAATGTAAACAAGAAAATGATTATGCCATCCAGGCACATATGGCTCCGCAAAAACCATGTAAAAATAAGGCACTTCTACTGCTACAAGGTGTTAATATATCATGGTTGATTATATTTTATATTAAACAGATGTTTAAATTTAAATCACACTATATTCAAGTGGCCAAATATTCAAACTTCACACAAATTAGAATTAAGTCACTGGTAAGAGAAAATCGCTATTAATTGTTACGGTTATAAAATAATCTTGGACCTCATAGTGTTCGATATATGATATATATGCACTTGAATCTATTTTTTAAGCAAAACTGGAAATCTAATTGGACTGTGTACCAAGAAGATGAAATTAATACTTGTTCAAGAAAAAATATATACTAAACAACTTATCCCGTGCTAAGTTAGTGGTAAAAAACTGTAAATGTAGCAAAAATTATACTCTTGATCTCCGCAATATATAAATATAATGAGTTGGAAATCAACTATATCGAACGGACATATATTGTGAGCTTATGGTGCAATTTTTAACCAAACTAACATATAGTCATCGCAATTAAGTTTGTAGTTATTGAGATATATGCATAATTTATAAAAAATGTTATTTGAGATATATTTTCCGTGCGAATGCACAGGTTGGTGATTAGTGTAACAAATTATTTTAAAAAAATCACTGACTATAAACAGGTAGTATAAATGTAACAATTGAATAAGTTGAACTATATTGTCAACATTTTCTTATAAGTTTACATTTTTAGTGTAAGTCGGTGCATGAAAACTTGAACAAAAGCATGATAACTTACAGGTTACGAGTTAAGGAATTGTGACCAATTTTAATTCCATGTCATGCACTTATCCTGGTCTTGGTTGAGAGTATTGACTGTTTCTTGATTAACCTAAGCTTTTATGCACTAGTTGGTGCATAGAACTAACACAAAAAGTTGGGAACATGGAAAATGCCTTAAGAAAATGAAACAAAAATACAACAGTCTTTGTGGGGACCCTAGGTAGGTACCATCCATATAAAATGTGCTAGTCCCAAAATCAAGCTAGTTTTATGCACCAACTAGTCTGTAAAATTAATTAGCAAATTAAACCTTTTTTATTTATGAAATTAGTAAAAAAGGGGACATGATGTACAGTCTTCAACCAACATATTGCCACAGCATAAGTTTTAGAAATGTCGCAACTCATAGCTATAATATTACAATGATCCACATGGCATTTATCTTTGTATAAGCTCAAAGAGTTCATACGTAAATGCAAATAGAAAATTGTAAAGAATAAAAATACTTTGTGGCCTTAACTATTCCTACCATACATCAATTCACTTAAAGTTTTAATATGTCTAATCTATGGAACAATTGTTCTCCAATAGAATAGAAATGTTTTCATGTATCATACTCTGTAAATGGAAATCGATAAGCCCCAAATGACAACGATTTCTGCTTCTCGACCATTACACTGTTTTGCTATTTCTAAATAATCCCTTCTCATTTATGATATGAGGGACAAATATAATTATAAGATGAGAATATGTATTGATTAATAATTATATCTTACGAATCATAATATAGAGATACTAAATCGATAATATGGACATATGTTGGATAGACTCGCTATGAGATATTGCAGAGATTTTATATGTCATCACTTAATAAATAGTATTTATGTGAAGTCCTTAGACTTAAGATCATCATGGTTCCAACATACATATTAGCTTATTTTGAAACTATCAAATACCACTCCGTAACAGAGTAGTCATAAAAATAGTATTCAGGTTTACTATAAAATATATAATGAGATGTAAGCAATCAAGATAGAATTTGCCTCTCCCATAGGATAGATATCTCTAGACCTCTTGTTGTAATAGATTATAAAAATACATGACCATACCGACATGATTGAGTGAATCATAAGTTTATAATCTATCACAGGATAGAAAAAGTGATTGAGCTATTAAGATAATGACACAAATCTTGTTTTAAACTTAATCGATATCGTAAAACAAAGAAATTCGTATATGAGAATATTGCTGATATGCTTTTTACGTATACTCTAAGGTTAATATGATTTGCTAGAGACTGTTATTAATAGGGTGATTAGAAAGGCGTTTCTAGGTCACGACCAAATATACGTAAACCTAAAAGATCGTATGCTTAATAGGTTGGAATACTTATTCGAATGTTATTCGGATAAGGCCTCGATTCGGATAGAGATCCGAGTAGATTCCTATTAGATCACGATCCCCTAGGCCTAAGTAATAAAGCCTATATATAGGGAGGTAGAGAGGTTAAGGAAAGATATCTTTGTTCACCTCGAGCAAAACCTTAGCGTCATCTTTCGAATCAAACCCTAGCCACTTGTAAGTGCTAGTACACCTGTAATCAGGGTTCTAACCCCAGACGTGTGGATGCTAGTTACGGCGTTACTTGTTACGGCGTTGATCAGCATTAGGATCGTGGCAATCGACTGCTTCATTTACTATATCGACGCGCGCGTGGTTGGATCAACTTTTCCAACCCTACTTCTGCTACATTGCGCATCTCGTAGTAACGGTCCATGATCTCTACTTCACATGATGTCTTGGTGTGCGCGGTAGAAATTTTTTTATACTATCGTACCCTATGCCTTCCCCTTTACACACGACAAGCAAAAGCAACTCCATCAAAAGAATAAGGAGGGACATGTGCTTCCCTTTCCACCCATCCCACTCATATTCACGCATAAGAAATTGCCTTTGAAAGGAGCAAATAAATGTCCATAAAGTACCAATTACACATAAATATAACCCATTGTACACCATGATCTTCCCTTCTCATTTCTTCTTCATTTACTTCAAGTGGATACAATCTTCTTGAGAGGTTGTCTAGAGGTATTCACCAAGGGGTTGCCTCTTGATGATGGTCACTGATGGGAGTGTAATCGCTAGGCGATATTACTAACCATTGTGTATCTACATGTTGAAACTCCTGGATGGCACGTTGTCAGTGAGTGTGGTCATATGTGGCAGTTGTTTTTATGCTTATCATGGCATAATTCAATAATGTGCTGTTCGATTTGCATTTAAATATGGTCAGTAAGGCGGTCTATTGTAGGATCATAGACCTCAAAAGGTCACAATTGGTTGACTTCAGCATGGGAAAAGAGCCATTTACTATTTGCTTAAGCATCCTACAATCGATCGTTGGATGCTTAACCAAACATGCTCATAACTGCTAGCATAGCTCTATTTTTGATTTTTTGCTATATTAATGCTTTTTGTGCTCTGTAAAATATTAATTTTGATTTCACACGTTGTGCCCCATTCCATATATGGTAGTGATTTCATCTGTATCAATTAATATCGATAGAAGGTTGAGAGTAATCCAGCTACCAGTTTCCAAATTAATGTTGTCCAGGTAAAGAAGAACCAGAAGAGCAGCAGAAAATTATCCACCGTGAAGACCATTACTCAAGCTGGGCAATCAAAGCCAAAATACAATAGATCAGACATACACCAGATAAAATGTACTGTGGAATATCTGAATAGAATTTGCAATAATGTTCACAATGCTCTCTTGCTAGATAAACTTGATGCAATTAATCGAGCTACTCAAAACACAAGCATAAACGAACGTGAGGCAATGGCGAACTTCACTGAAACTAAGGTATTCTCAAGGGAAGAAAAGGAAGATATTCTAGAATTAATTAATACTGGTGCATCAAGTGAAGAACTTTTAGTTATCCCAATAGTTGGTGAAGGTGGTGTTGGGAAGACAACACTTGCTCGACAAGTGTACCATGACCCAGAAGTAAAAGCTAAATTTGACATCAAAATCTGGATCTACGTATCTGCTAACTTTGACGAAGTCAAGCTTACACAAGGAATTCTGGAACAAATACCTGGATGTGAGTACAAAAATACTAAGAATCTCACTGTGCTTCAGAGTGGTATCAACAAATATTTGACCAAAAGATTTCTACTTGTGCTTGATGACATGTGGGAAGAAAACGAGGGTCGTTGGAACAAATTTTTGGCCCCATTTAGATCTATGCAGGTTAGGGGTAATACAATCTTGGTAACTACACGGATGTCATCAGTTGCTAGGATAACTAGAAACATAGAAGCACCCATCAACTTGGATGGTATGAAAGAAGATGACTTTTGGTTATTCTTCCAAAGATGCATATTTGGTGATGAGAACTATCAGGGCCAAAGAAATTTACTGAATATTGCTAAGACAATAGCCACCAGACTGAAAGGCAATCCATTAGCAGCAAAAAGTGTTGGTACACTTTTGAGAAGAAATATTAACAAGGATTACTGGAGAAGAATTCAAGATAACGATGAATGAAGGTTACTAGAAAAAACTGATGACATTATACCTGCACTGAAGCTCAGTTACAATCACCTTCCCTATCGTCTTCAGCTACTCTTCTCTTACTGTGCAATGTTTCCAAAGGGATACCATTTTGACAAAGAACAGTTGATGCGTACATGGATTGCTCTGGGCTTTGTCACCAAAGAGAGAAAGAAATTGGAGGATGAAGCAAGTGACTGTTTTGATGATTTGGTAGACCGAAGCTTCTTTCAGAAATATGGACAGTACTATACTGTGCATGATTTAATGCATGATGTTGCACAAGAAGTCTCCATGAACAAATGCCTTATTATTGATGGATCAGATCTTCAAACAGTTTCGGCGTCCGTTTGTCACCTTAGCATCTGGACTGAGCTGGCATACAATGAGCAAAGCATAGAACGCAATGATACCTTTGAAGAGAAGTTGGATGCTATCCAGGATAATGTACTGGGAAGCTTGGAGAGTTTAATTCTTGCAGGTTTATATGATGAGAACTTTTCTGCTAAGTTTGTGAAGACTCTTGAGCGACTACATTATGTTCGGGTGCTCCAGTTATCAGCAATGCCATTCAATGCTGACATTTTACTATCCAGTATCAAAAAGTTCATCCATCTTCGCTATTTAGAACTGAGCTGTACTTCTGATAAGCCCAACATTTTGCCTGAGGCTATATGTAAGCTCTACCACCTACAAGTACTAGACGTTCAACATTGGAGTGGTCTATATGATTTGCCAAAAGCTATGAGTAATCTTGTGAACCTACGCTATCTGTTTGTTCCGGGGTCAGGATCATTGCATTCGAAGATATCAAGAGTTGGAGAACTTAAGTTTCTACAAGAACTTAAAAAATTTCAGGTTCAAGAAGCCAATGGCTTTGAGATTTCACAGCTTGGGAACTTAATTGATATCAGAGGATCACTTAGTATCCTTGGTCTTGAGAAAGTCAAAACGAAGGAAGAGGCAACTTGTGACCTCTCCAATGCGCCAACAACAGGACGGTTGTCTCATCCCTCTAGCTTTCCCACCCGCAACACTACCTCCTCCCTTAGATTCTCCTTATCAATGCCGCCACATCCTCCCTCACTCCTTCCCTAACCCCCATAAGCACTGCTACCTCTTTGCAAACCAAGTAGTGTCTCCACCTCCCTTGTAGTGCGATGAGCTGAGGAGAGCCACAACCTCTCTCAGTGGTATAGTGAGATGAGGAATGCCACCGCCCATCCTTCCTTCACTTCTCCACACTAGGGGCGCTGCCTCCACCGATCCACTTCTTCCATAAACGCTACCTTCTGTCTAAGACATGTAGCATCGCCATCTCCTTGCCAAGACAAGTAGCACCGCCACTTGTGTGCCAAACTCAAATATGGTCACTCCCACTTCTCCTATGGCTTCTTGACCTCTTCTCCATCTAAGCGTCACCTGCCACTTAGGAACCATCGGCTTTCTCTAACGCCATCAGATACATGGGCTTCAAGTGGTGTTGAATGCTGCTACAGATATATACTAGTTAATTGTATATGTGATGTTGATTGGAATGCTATTGGAATTGTGAACTTTTTGTTGAATTTGTGTTGAGTGAACTAGCCATTTCAATTTGAAGAGTGAAATATGAAGAGTCTATTAGAGTGTAGGAATATGAAGAGGGCATCTTTTGACATGGATGGCCAAATGGAATTTTATTGAGACAAATTTGGCACCTCTCATTGAGATGCTCTTAGAATAGTCTTTCAATATCAACAAATTATATCTAGTTGTAATAAACCGCCAAAGACATCAAGGATTCCGTGGGATGAAGGTGGGTTGGTTTGGGTTGACCTATGGTGTGACTCATGTTGACCACATCAGTAAAGTGCAAGCCATTAGTATTGGCCCTTCTTAAGCCTTTGGAAATTAATCTACAAGCTCATAGATACCGCTATAGTTTTTCATCGAGGAGTATTTTAGGACATTGAATTCATATAGAGTGAGGTTATAAAAAATACAAGGGATATATCTTGGTGTATATTCTTTTCAGATGTAGTGTTAATTAATGAGAGCCATGTAGGAGTAAATAGAAAAGTAGAGTTATGGCGGCAGACTCTTAAGTCCAATGGTTTTAGAGTAAACAGAATTAATACTTAAGATGTGACTTTGACACTATCAGACACAAGGAGGAAGATGTGAGTTTAGGATGCCATGTAGTGTCTAAAAAGAACACTTTTCGATATCTGAGATCGATGCTATAGATGGATGGTGATATTGATGTGGATATTAGCCATAGAATCAAAGCGAGTTAGTTAAAGTGATGCTAAGTATCTAGCATCCTCTGTGATAAGAGAGTATCGTAAAAACTAAAAGATAATTTTTATAGAACGGTGATTAGATCTGCTATACTATATGAGACAGAATATTGCCTTAAAAAAGACATCATATTCAATAGCTGAGTGATAAAGAAATACGTATATTATGTTAGATTTATAATTATACAAGAATAGATCGAGTCTAAAATAAGGATATACGTGATCGACTAGAGATAGCACCAATTAAATAAAAGTTCGTTCAACATTGGTTATGATAGTTTGGTTATGTCCAAAATAAATGACAATATATTATGAAATTTTAAGTTAAGATAATAATATAAAGATATATAGAGAAAGACTAAAATTAATATGAAGAGAGAAAATAAGAAATACTTAAAAGGTATGATATACATTAAAATCTATATTTGAATAAAAATACTTAAAAAATAGTTATTGACATAGTGATTTAAATGTTCCAGTTATAGCCTAATTTAACTTATTTGGACTAAAAGCCTGTTTAAGTGAGAATTTATATAGAATGAAAAGTGCTATGTACAACCTATACTACACCAGAACACCACAACCTATCCAATTCTAGAGACAAGGAAAGATAGATTTAAAGCATAAAATTAGAGAATAACAAAGATAAGAGATGCTCACAATTATATAGATAATTAACCGAAATCCTAATTAATTATTATCTTACTATGAGAATGGTTCAGATCAATTTTAGATAATGGCTTTCACTGCTATCGGATCGCCTAATAATTAACCCAGACGTAACTGATTTTACGGGTTGTCAATGTCTATAGTCTCCGGTGGGGTTATCTGTGTTCCTAGTAAACCGATAGGCTAGACACCACATCTATGCAGCAGACTAAATACCCCATAAGTCATGCAAAGTAAATAGACATGCATAGTATAAACATAAAGACATGCATAATGTAAACATAAAGCATGACTAGACAAGGAGCCAACAAGATAATAAATAAATAGTAAAAATAGAATTAAATAAAGTAAAGATCATATCGCAATGGTATCTGGCCGAAGGAAACAAAGATTTATTCCATCGGAGAGAAAGAAGTCACCGAAGCGGTACAATTTCAAAGCACCAGCATCTCAGCCTCCAATATTCTCCCGACCACTGAGACTCTGTTGGCCCCCGAGATTTCTCTCTTTTCCTAGTCTAATACCCTCGTGTCTCAACCCGAAGGAAGAGTAGGTCAAGTGAGAGTATAGCCCTACCCTATTTAAAGCGTGAGAGGTGTGGGTTTCCTTCCTATCGTGCAAGGATGCATGCAAGCATGTGGAGCAGCATGCAAAGCTCTCTCCCACCATGCATGAAGCTTCCAAGGAGGAGTGGCTGCCAAAGCATGTCCACGCATTTAGTTTGGAAATTACCTGTTTATTAACCGAAATGTGTCAATCAAAGCAGTATTTAACGATCGCAAACAATGGGTCAGCACCATAGATGAAAATGTCGGACCGGCCATCAAACCACAAAGCTACTGGTTCACCGGTAGAGCAGTTCGATGCCGGGTCGTCCAGTTCAGTTGCATGTCAGAAAATCGGTCAAATAGACTAGTTTTCATTTAGAGCAAGTAGCAGACTATTCTGCCGGCTAGGGATGCATGCGTGGTCCTTGGGGATCCAAGTCTGAACCCCATGAACCAAGTTTTGAACTGATTTTCACATGCTTTCTGCTTCATGCAAATGATTAGGGCCCTCTATTTGGCACATTATTTTCGGAGATAGCACTCTCATAGTTGCTTATAAGCCGTAATAGCTTATTAATAAGCATAAAATAATTTAATGGTAATATATATATATATGTCTTTACTGATTTAAAAATCAATACTAAAAATACAACGATAACAATATAGTCTTTTAGTTTTAAATAAGTTGAGTAGACTAGAGTTAAAACACAATATCTAATCGTTCTTAATAACTAGTTTTTAATCATTTCTATTTAAGTATAAATTTTTAGTTATATCCTACTCTATTTTTATTAATTTTTTGTTTTCTCTATCTCTTTTTATATTATTATTTTAATTTAGATTTATCTCTAAAGGTCCTATGTATATGATCAAATCATCTCAATCGATGTAAACAAGCTTTTCTTCAATAGATACTATCCTAATCGATCACGCATAATCGATCAGTATAACATACGTATAACATACGTATTTTTTAATACTCAATTATTGAATATGACAAATATTCTATGCCATATAAGTCTACTTATTCTATAAAATTCTTATCTGTCTTTACCGATTTAAAAATCAATACTGAAAAATAAACTAAAAAAATCCAAAATCAACTACAAAATTATGTTTTAAAATTCAGATTTTAACCATGGCTTATAAGCTGAAAAGTGATATACAACCTGGTTTTTTTTGACCGTCGGCCTTTTCTCATCAGCAGACCGGACAATGCGTCAATTTTGGTTTTTTTTGTTAGACTAGCCTTTAGTCTAGAATGATCTTTTCTTGCCTGCAGACCGGACAGGGCACCGATTTTTATTTTTTTCTGGTCTGGCGGTCCAATCTGCCTTTTTGCACTTTGGTCATCAGGACACACACAATTGGCCTGACCCACTGACTCATTGTGCTCCTGTGGGTGAACTCGTGGTTTGTTTCAGATGCGCCAGCAGCAAAGCAGACAGGCAGAAGTGCTGAGGCATAAGACTCGCAAGCAGCAAAACCGGATGAACTGAAATCTCACCTCATAGAGACACGGCATATAAATCGCAGGGACAGAGCATCATCACAGAATTCAGAAAATTTCATGACATAAGAGGCAGAATTCAGAAAGCCTCATGGCATAAGAGGGTTCAGAGTGGCACATCTGAAGCTCTTCTGTCCTCTCATTTTATGTTTTCTTCAGAAAAAAAAAAACATTAATGCAAAGAAAAATTACTATATCAAAATTCAGATTTGTGCTTCAATAGAAATTTAACTACAGAATCATTGCTTGATTTTGTAGTGCAAGGGCCTTTTCAGTTTACGTGTCAACAAACTTCTTGTGGCAAGATTCTGGAACATGACGAGGCACTCTGAGATGGCGTGGTCGAAGATGGTGGTGGTGGCGCTACGAGTTGACGGCGAGAAAGGCATGGAGCAGCACTGCGAGGCAGTGTCCTCCCCGGCAGTCCTCCACGCCGCGCCTCGGTTGAGCCGCTCGACCAAGATAACCCCCCGTTCGCCCTCAGCACCACACAGATCCCCTTTGAATGAAAGATGGGGAAGGCAGAGCGCGAGGCGGCGGAGCAGCGTGTAGTGCGCACACATGTGCGGAATGTGAGCTGACCCATCTATATTTTACTTGGGCCTGCATGGGTGGGCTCATGCTGGACCATCAAATTTTTATAGGTCGACTCATGCAGTTTTGGCCCCCATGTTTTACACAAGATTGAGTCGTTTTTTCAAACACAGTACATGCACTCATATACACGCACACAACCATTTAGAAATAGCGTGACACCATGAGCATATGACGCGATTTCTGGTATCTTACGGCAAAGTACCCACCTATTGGCGTAGATAGGCAGGCATTTTCCTGGTGAATGTGCCTCTGCCGTGGAAGCAGGCAAAACTGTCGCTACATATATTTTTTTTCTTATAAAAGGTATATAAATATAGGTTGCTATACTTCGTGCGCTAGGAAATTTTAAAATTTCTAGTGACCTTAAAACGTTCCAAGTTTAAATCTGCAATACTATGTATAACTTCGGCACATTTTACTGTAGTTTTGTTATTGTACCTTGTTTACTTTGTTTTTATTTCAGTTTTAATAATTTTTGCATGTAAATTATGTAGATTTCTATCAATGGTAAATATTTTGACGCTTTAGATCATACAGCCGACACAAACACAAGGGCGATTGCACGAACATGCTAACAACGACGGTTAATCCAAGCAGCCGTAAAAAAGTAGCAAGAACAATAAACAGAAGACTTAAGTTCACAATAACATATAGCCTCGGCTAGAAGGGTTTAATCGAATCTATAATCCGTGGTTTGTATCACCTGCAAGATATCTTGTTCTGAAACAATGACGCTGGCCTTTCAGCTACAATGGCATCTAATTCAGGCACTTTAATCATGCATAGAAGTATTTTTATTAGGTAGTAAACTGTTCTCATCTAAATTAATATTAACTCGAGAAAACGAATTCACCTTTAATATTTTTTGTTCAAATAAAGTAGACATTGTTAGCCAAATAGTATTATTGCCACCGAAACTTATCACAATGTGATGTCTGATTTTTTTCAATCCAATCAACCTATATCTATTATAATGGGTAGTAAAAAAATTATAGAGTTAAATTGGAATTTAAATGTACGGCAATATGGTAAATTCCTACATCATACGGCATACTAAAATAAATAAATGGTTAAAATTCTTATTGAAATATCTCTATATTTACCTATTTAATAAATGGTTAAGATTCTGTCCCAAAATTTCATCTGTCGTTGACTCATCCACACGTTTCTGTTTCAGCTCAAATCTGAGTCGCGCGCGATCTGTTTTGTGATCGTGATCTGTCGTTTGTCAGTCACACCCACGCTTGCGCGTGCCACGAGTAATCGTGAGCCATGCAGTTTCCGTGTAACCGCGCGGCTGGGCTCCAAAGCACGTGCTTATGATGAAAGCGTGGGAATTGTTTGATTGATTCTATCAGTATATATACACAGCCGAAATGGCTTATATACGTAAACATACAGCTACATACGTGGATTAACCTACTATAATTACAGTAGACTAACACTCCCCCGCAGTCTAATCGGAAGCATCGTTAACATTCAGGTTGGATCGAAACTTTTGAAATAGTAAGGTAGGAAGGCCTGATAAAAATACCGGCGTACTGTGATATTGTAGCAACATGTAGGACCCGAACGTGATCAAGGACGACCTTCTCTCGAATGAAATACAGATCAATCTCAACATGTTTCGTTCGCTGATGCTATACCGGGTTGCTGGAGAGATATACAACACTGATATTATCACAATAGACCAAGTTGTCACATCGAGGGGGCTAGCGAACTTTAAGGAGCAACTATCGCAACCAGATAGCTTTAGCAACACCATTTGCCACAGCACGATATTCAGCTTCAGCACTCGATCTAGAGATCATATGCTGACGCTTGGAAGATCAGGACACCAAGTTATCCCCGAGAAATAATGTATAGCCAGAGGTCGACCAGTGAGTGTCATGACAGCCAGCCCAGTTAGTATCTATGTAAACAACAAGATCTGCAGGCGAAGATCGACGCATGGTTAGCCCAATAGATAGGGTGTCCTATAGGTAACGCAGGATCCGCTTGAGAGCAGCGAAGTGCGGCTCTCGAGAATCATGCATATAAGGGCAGATCTGCAGAACTGCAAAGGAATTGTCTGGTCGGGTGAAAGTCAGATACTGCAGAGCGCCGATGAGATTGCGGTACTATATAGCGTCAGCGACAGGCGGTCCGTTAGCAGATAATTTAGAGTGGAGATCAACAGGCGTGCTGCACGGCTTGCATGTACTCATCCTGGCACGCTCCAGAATATCCTGACTGTACTGCCGCTGAGAAAGGAACAGACCATCTGTGGAGCGGGTCACAGAAATGCCTAGAAAATGATGCAGCTGACCCATATCCGTCACAGCAAACTCACGTCGGAGAGGCTCAATGATATTCTTAAATAATCCAGCAAAGGAGACAGTAAGGACAATATCATCAACATAGAACAGTAAGTAGGCTGTGTCTGGACCGCGGCGATATATGAAGAGAGAAGTATCTGACTTTGTTTCAACAAATCTAAGTGACACAAGATGAGAGGCGAACCTGTGATGCCAAGCACGAGGAGCCTACTTCAAACTATACAAGGACTTGTTGAACCGACAGACAAAATCTAAGCGAGAAGAATCCACAGATCCAGAAGGTTGCACGCAGTACACTGTTTCAGTGAGAGTGCTATGGAGAAATTCATTCTTCACATCCAGCTGATGAATGGGTCAGTTTTGAGATAATGCCAGAGAGAGAACCACGCGAACTGTCGCAGGCTTGACAACTGGATTGAAAGTCTCATCATAATCAACACCGAGCCGTTGTGTGAAACCCCGCAGAACCCAGCGAGCCTTGTAACGATCCAGAGACCCATCGGTGAGCAACTTGTCACGATAAATCCACTTCCTAGTCACAACATTGACGCCAGGAGGACGAGGCACAAGACTCTATGTGTCCTTGGCAATCAAAGCGTCATACTCAGCCTGCATAGCACATTGTCAATTGGGGTCTGACAGGACATCACGAACGGCAGCAGGACTGGCAACACTCGTGGTCGGTGGGGCACTGCTGGCAGCGACCTGTGCGGGGTGCACAGGGGCAGTGGCATCGGATGACGCGGACTCAGGCGACTATGGCCCTGCACCAAGGCTCGACGGCGCAAGTGGGGCCTCAGGCACGGGGTGTGCCGCTGAGGAAGCTGCTGTACCTGCACGTAAAAAAGGGGCTCCAGGAACTGAAGCGGTGAGATCATGATCATCGACAAGAAAGTCCAGGGTGGAGGATGCCATGGGTGTGGTAAACATGTCAGAGAAAGAGAAGAAGGATTCATCAAAAATAACATGTCTAGAAATAAGAATGCGGGTCGACTGAAGCTCGAGGCATCGATAGCCTTTGTGCTCCGAGGAGTAGCCAAGGAACACACATAGAGAAAAACGAGGAGCAAGTTTGTAGGGCACTGTAGAGGACATATTGGGGTAACAGGCGCAACAAAAAACTTTGAGATGATCATAGGAGGATGGGACAGAGAAGAGAACGAAGTATGGTGTAGAGGAGGCGAGTGTTGTGGTGGGGAGGCGGTTCACAAGATATGTGGCGGTGTGAAGGTCCTCAACCTAGTAAGCTAGAGGGAGACTCGCCTAAAACAAAAGGGAACACAGAGTGTTATTGATAGTACGAATAGAATGCTCTGCTTTATCATTTTGTTAAGAAATGTATGGGCACGATATGCGGAGGGCAACACAGTGGGAGAGAAAAAACGTGCGGGCCTAGGAATTATCGAATTCATGGCAAACTGTGTGCGAACATACGTAAAAAAGATAGAAATAGTGGAAAATGTCTCGGATTTGAGACGAAGAGAAAAAGTCCAAATGTAGTGAGAGCAGTCATCAAGAATAACAAGATAATAATTGTATCGTGATACACTAACAATTGAAGAGGTCCATAGATCACAATGGATTAAATCAAAATTGTGAGTAGCACGAGAGGTAGATGAACCGAAAGTTAGACATACATGACGATCGAGTTGGCACGCATAACATAAATGATCAATATCATCTTTATTACAGGAAATGACATTGGACCTAAGAAGTTTGAACAGAACGTCATGCCCAAGATGACCGAGACGGCGATGCCAAAAGGAGGTGGATGCGACGACGAAGGCGGAGGTGCTGGTTGATGATGCAAAAAATAGGTAGAGGTCACCAGAACTATTGCACCTGACGATCACGTTCCTAGTTTGCAGATCCTTCACAGAAAAGACCAAATGGATCAAACTCAATGGAACAATTATTGTCAGTAGTAAACTAACGAATGGAAATTAAATTCTTAATAATGTTAGGTGATACCAGAACATTATGAAAAGTAAGATCACGGTACGGTAAGGAAAAATGATGGGATATAGTGGCGGTGACAGGAAGTAAAGCACCATTGCCTACAACGATAGATGAAGGAGTAGATGAAGAGGGTGGGGAAATGGTGGAGAGTATACTAGCGTCCGAGGTCATGTGGGAATCGGCACCTGTATCAGTATACCACTCAGAGGCTGGTTGGTTGAGCGTTATGGTGTTGAAGGAGTGCGCCAGGGAGTCCTGGTGCCAACCTCCATGACTAAGCGCCCAAGGTTCCGCCTGGTTCGCTGGTGAGGGCGCCTGAAAGCCCGCCGCTTGGTACATCGGTGAGGGCGCCTAGAAGCTTAGCGGTGTAGCTACCCCGTAGTACGTGCCATATAGGGACGATGGGGCACCGTATGTGCTGCCATAGGTGCTAGGAAGAGCACCAAAACCGCCATAGCGCGGGGCTGCATGGAACGTAGGCTATGGCGACGGAGGACGGCCGAACTGGTCATACGGCCACATGCGCACGGTGCTAGCCTAAGGATGGGCAAACAATGGGTACACAGTCGTACCGGGAGGGACGCCGCCCTATCCACCTAGGGCCGCTCCATCAGAGGGCGCTAGAGAGCTGCCACTAGTAGAATTGCCGCGTCTACCGTGGCCGCGACGGTGGCCGTTGCGCTGGCCTCCGGTTGGTGCAGCTGGGCGCGGAGGAGGACGTGCCCCTGGACGAGGAGTAGCTGTGGCACCTGGGGCTGCCGGATGCGGCGTCGTAGTGACGAGAGCGGCCGGCGGGGATGGAGGACGAGCGTCGATCTCTAGCTCCTACAACAAAAGATGAGTGCGTGATTCTGTAAATGTTGGGAACGGTCGGTGCATCTTGAGGATAGACACCTTATGGCGAAACTTGCCACTGAGGCCGCAAAGAAGCATGAGGACCATCTGCCGATCGCCGATAGGGTCGTTGAATTCGGCGAGGCAGGCAGCCATGGATTCAAGACGGCAGCAATAGTCGGTGACGCTTAGGCAGTCCTGACGAAATGTGCGGAACTACGTCTCGAGGAGAAGGGCACGAGACTCCTTTTGGCCGAGGAATTCGTCCTCGAGATAGCACCACGCATTACGGGCGTGTCCGGGCTGCATCATCAGCAACTATTGTAGGTCACTGGAGACGGTGCCGTACACCCACGTGAGGACGCAGTAGTCCATCTAGAGCCATGCCGGGCGCGCGGGGACGCGTCATTCTCGAGGACGTGGTGGGTGAGGGCATATTTCCCAAGGACGGTGAGAAACATACAGCGCCACTTGTAGGAGTCCGTGGCCTTGTCGAGGACGATGGGGATGAGCGCCTTGTTGACGATGACGGTGCCTTGCGCCTAGAGAGCCGCGTGAGCGCTCTTGTACGTGTCTGGAGCTTCGTCAGCGCGAGATGGATCGGCCGTGAGACAGCAGTCTTAGGAAGTAGCGGCACCAATGTTGTCACCAGCTATAGGGGGCACGACAGCCGATCGGCAGCCGATCAGGCCGGATCGAAGATCTCGGAGGGACAGCCAATCGGTCGATCGGATCAGAGATCAAATCGGAGGGGTCAGCCGATCAGAGTCAGATCGGTACCCGATCGGTCGATCGAATCGGAGATCGGATGGCCGATGAGCAGCCGATCAGATTGGAAAGCTGATGAGCAATTGATCAGATCGGATGGCCGATGAGCAGCCTATCAGATCGGACAGTTGATGAGCAGTTGATTAGATCGGATGGCCGATGAGTAGCCGATCAGATCGGAGGGATCAGATCGGCAGTAGAACCGATCGGATCGGCAATAAGCAAGATCCGATTGGACCGATCGACAGATCCAATCAGATCGGATCGGCGGGCGATTAGATCGGTGGCAGTGTGGGCAATAAGACCGGTGACACCTAGTGGTGGCGGTTGAATTGGCGACGGGCGCTGGTGTGGAAGCGCAGGTAGGATCGGATCGGTGGGCGATAAGATCGGTGACACCTGGTGGTGGCGATTGAATCGACGACGGGCGCTGGTGCGGAAGCGTAGGTAGGATCGGATCGACGGCCACACCCGGTGACGAGGGCAGCTACGGGGTGTGCGATCAGATCGGTAGTGCGGGCGATGAGACCAGCGACACTCCCGATGATGTGTAGTCGGCACCGGTGGTGGCAGTCGGATCAACGACGAGCGCTGGTTCAGAAACGGCGGCGTTGAGGGCGTCGGATCTCGGCAGTCTATCGCAACACAGTAGTGGCGGAGGAGGAGATTGGCGACGGTAGCAACAACAGCGGCGTTTTTGGTTGCGGAAAGATAGCAAATTGGAACCACTCTGATGTGAAAATTGTTGATTGTATTTTCTATTAATGTATCAGTATATATAGACAGCTGAAATAACTTACACACACAACCACCTACACAGCTACACACGCGGGGGTTAAGACTAACAGCGTCCATCGTCATCCTACGTCCGTCCTCCTGATATCGCGTGTTCGTCCCAAATTCCGAACTCGCGCACGGCATAGTTCGCGCGCGAGTGTAAGACACGTCCGATTAGAGTCCACCAAAATCCCACAATTGTTGTACAGATAACATCCAAACCTCAAAGATTCATGAACACAAATTAGCCACTCAAACTCTCAATAAACTCCCATTTTATGTTGCTTCCACTAATTTTCTCTATTTATAAGCTGTGGCTAAACCACTCTTAGTCAGATGAGAATCGTAACAATATTACGTCTGTTGAGTATTGACATGCTATAGAAATTTTATAGATTTTTATAGAAAATAATTCAATTCCTCTGATTTTGCTGTGAAAATCCTTCGTAACGGTGAGGCCATTAATATTTATTTTCCTGCCAATTCTTAAGGTAACCCGAGCCTCTACCTCTTTCTTCATTGATTTTTTTTTTGAAAAAAGGGGAGTTGGGACTTAAAGTGTTGAAAATAGAGTATTGGGACTTAAAGCGTAGAAAATGTTGTATTATTTGTCCCAACTCCCCGGTTCACTTCAATTCGTTGCTATAACTTTGTAATAATTGCATATCAAAGAGTGCAAATTATTGCTGTCTAAAACATGCACATCGTCAGTTTCAAATTATGTGTTATTATAGGTTTATCCTAAGTCGATATGTCTATCTTTAATAATTAATTTTTAAAAATTTATATAGTATTTCTTATGATGAATTAAAAAATATAAATATTATGATGTTAAACTATCAGACTTTTTCCAAAATTAAAATGTTTGACTTAACAAACCTAAAACAACAAATAATTTAAAACGAAATGTATGCAAGTATATACTGCTCATAAACTTTACAGCCTTGATTTATGAAAACTAAAACTTGCTGGGGGAATTGGTGTGTAATCTGAAATCTGAATAATCAAAAACATTAGTGATGTCGCATAACTACAGCTTCCCAGCTTCCCGGTTGAGCTGAGATTTTACATCAAGGTTAAATTTAGTTGGCTATTTCGTCCCTCCGCGCTTAGTTCTTCTGTAGTAAGTATCATCTAAAATACTTACTGACGCCTTTCATGCCTATGCTTACCCACAATGTGTGATCAGAAGGAAGATAGATGGATAATTACTCAATAAATGGTGAATCAAGATTCCACTTTCAAAAAGCATGCCGTGAATAATCTGCGGCCAATTATCAAAAAAGAACGGACCAATAATCCGCGGCTAATGTTTCTTTAGCTTCTTTGTTAACTAAGGTCGATGATTCCTAGATAAGATTGTTTGGTTGCGGTATAAATTTCGGTTGTCCATCTGACACTTGTGGAGTTTGGTCGTATCCATTACAAGGTGACTTACGGCCCAACACCAGACCCGGCAGCAGCAATAGCCTGGCCACACCCGCCTTGTCTTCCCAGCCGTGACCATCAGAAAGAGAAGCTAAGGAGGAGAGGTTAACACAGGCACGATTCGCAAGACTTTGACAATGAAAATGGTGGCAACGGTGATTGCTTACACAAATGAAAGAGTCCAAAATTCCTAATTGTTCTCAAGCCCATACTTAATAAGGTGAAGCCGTGTAGCCGATCACAAACAAATTGTTAACAAAATGAAAAGAAGCAGAAAAGTTTTCCCTGAAAACTTAAATATATCACGCTATTAATTTTTAAACATTTGATTATTTATTTTACTTAAAAATTTAGTATAAATATAAACAAATTAGAAGTCATGTTTAAAGTATATTTAATAATAAAACAACTTAGATTAAAATAAATGTTATTTATTGTAACAACCTAATATTTAAATCCGTATTAATCCGTTCTGCATATTGAGGGCCTGTATACGTATAGCATTCAACTTGCACTTTATTTCTTTCCTCGTGTAAAAAAGTTAATTCAGATATATGATGATTAGAGCGAACTAATCTAAATAAATCTAGACTTCTAATATAGAACTAGTTCTATCAAAAGAATAGTTGGACCTAACATGTCTAAATCGAAGCCAGAACGCGCACCGGCTGAACCAGACTACTCCATCAGCCATCTGGAGCAGTTCGCTGACTACTCCAGACAAGATTGGAACGAGGGATCAGCCGTGTGCTAGCGTCTCACCAGGAGTATGCAAGAACATAGCACAATTGCGAGGTAAAGTCTTCAGCACTAGTAAAGTTGGGAAAAAGTGCGGATACATACGTCGAAATTCCTGTCACCTGCCATACCTAAACTCCTTGGCGGTGTCTAGTTGATATCATGAGATTGCGATAGATCAAAAGACGTCAATTTTAAGCGGTGTCTCTCCCGTTTTATTGTCTGGTGGTGAGCTGAGAAATTCACTTATGCCAGTACATACTGTTAAATAGCTTGGCACATGCAAGAGCTATCTGCAAACACTCAAACATGCCTTAAAGCCCACTTTTACTTCAACTAACATTGTTCGTCGTTCAAGTAAAAACATTATTTAACCGAGTGTGTTCAGCATGCAATTTCAGATTGCATGAGCACATACTTGGCATGACCCAAATTAGAGAAAAAAAAGTAAATTGTACTTTGTACCGGATAGGGTGTACCTTGCTTCATTTTGCATCAGGTTTAGTCTATAATTTTGGTTTACAATAGTTGATTTATATAATGAGAGAGAAATCTAATAAAATATAGGTGAGCTTTACTCTTCTTGAACTTAGACCATGTTTCACAAAATTCCATTCAGAATACACTTCTTGGAATTTTCTATAGTTTTGATGAAGCATTCTTATGTTGAGTGAAACTTATTTCAACACAAATTGCTCTGGTGTAAGTTTCGTGAAAATATACGCTAGACCATGTATAATGAGAAACAAGATAGGATATACCCTATAGAAAGTGCCGATACTCTTGAGAAAGTTGGTTCCACATGTTGGCCACTCGCTCGCCACCCAGATAGTCAGATGGCGCTGTCGCGATGTCTTCCGTTTCTCAACCGATCGAATCACCTCCAGCATCTCAAAAAAAACAATCATGAAGATGTTTCACGATGTAACAGCACGCTTTAAGAAGATTTCACGCTTTGATAGAGTGAAGCGGGTGTTGAAACGAAAACAAGAAATTCCAGGCACAGCACGTTCTCCCGCAATCCAGTTCCAGGCATTCTCGCGCGGCCCCGCCTATATTCTTTGTTTTCTTTAGAGGACATCTCCTAGTCAGCTTCATCCTGCCTATCTTCCAATGGTTGCTGATCAATTGGTCTTGGTCAGCAATTGTATTATCGCCACCGGCGATAAGTGACGCGCTTGAGCAGAATCTGAATAAACATAAGCAATACACACGTGGATCACTCGTTCTCTCGAAGATGCGTACAGAGGCAGGCATCGATGGGGACGTCTAGTAGGTGCACATTCGTGCGGGCTGCTAAATTGCTTCCAAATGCTGCTCTTCTCTTACGTTTGCCTCCATCGCCAAGATGCATTTTACCCGTGTAATCACGGTGGTCCGACTCCGACCAATGAACGCACCAGGCATGCATGAAAATGGTCATCCAAGTCTCTACTCCAGAAAAGAGAAGATAAATTATGAGAAAAAAAATAACCAAGATATCATTTATTAAATAAAAGATGCTTATGAGTAGGAGGGTGGTTATAGATAAGATGGGAAGAAATTTAAAAATGAGTGGTAGACTGATAGGTGGAAAAGTAGCACTCTATAATTATCACTTATTTTGATATAAATTTTAAACAACATGGTCACTTATTCTGAGGACCGACTTTCTAACTACCAACTCTCTATTAATGACTTTCTAATCAGAAACTTTCTGTTAAAAGACTTCCTAATCAGAATGTTTTTGTTAATGAGTTTCGGTATTCGAAACTTTCCATTCAAACATAAGCAAGTTTTTCAATTTTTTTTCCAAACTGCCTAATGAAACAAAAAATAATCTACTCAATTGGGAAGAATTCCTAACCAAGAAAATAAGAAAACAAAAACTTGGCACTCCAATAGTAATGTTTCCACTCATTTTTTGTTGCTAAAAACTTGTTGATAAATTAGTTGCTAACCACAAATCTCATGCAAAATTGCCAAAAATGCTAAACCATCATGCGTGTAGTGCTTGTAGTCCAAACTTGTCTTGCAGATGCATGCTTGGGAGCTATCGGTACAGCCGCATGGGAGAAAAGAACGAAACTAGGAGCCTTGTGCGAGAATAGGAAACACCGGGTTAGTAACAAATCATCGCCTAGCACGGGTGTTCGCGCATTAGCCGTTTCGCGCTTCGGTGGCTCCGGCTCTTCTCGCTTGGTCTACAGCTTTTCCACAGAATGAGCCTGTCACCAAAATGAAGAAGTCAACAAGATTCACAATGCCTCTCATGCCTTTTCTTGAATGTTGCATAGATGCAGTCGAAAGAATTGTTAGATAGGAGAGCGAAGCGAACCAAGAAGAAACAAATACATGGTGGACCATCACTAGATTCCTAGTACGGCTCGTTGTTGTTGTGCCTATACTCTCAGATGGTTTGTTGTCGGAATAAGAGCAAAACGAAGTTGTTGTTGGTAAGGCAAAAGAATGTGTAGATCAAGTGCATATTTGACCACTCCACAGTATTTGCTCTTTTATCGCACGGACTTCTGCACGTATTTGGGCATGGGATGAACTCTAAAGGCGATTAATTTAGCAATAAAACACATGTATATATGCAAGTACGGTTGGCAATCACATAAAGATCACACACCCAATTCTAGTCGCACTACAGCTCAGTCGACCAGAATCAGGACCTCCCCTCGCGCAAAACAGAGGAGCAAAACACAGAGTACTCAAGAATAGAGTACTTGGGACAGTTTTGTGGATTTTTCTTCCTACTCATAATCGAAGTGCAATTGTTAAAACAAAAAAGAAAAAACTTGCTAGCTACTGCAACATGAACATGGAACGTGCCATCTCACAATCCTTTATACTTGGATTCGATTCTCTGCGCACACCGCGCATCACAGAACCCAAGCACACACGCATGCAGCGCCCGCGCACGGTCACCGATCATGAAGACGGCCACGCCACGCATGCACCAACAAACTTTATGCTCCAGCCGTTGCCTCCAACCACAACCGAAGCACTGCAGTGCCACGGCAAGACTAGCTTCCAGACATGTAATTGGGCTAGTAGAATTGGTTATAGTTTAGTTCATGTAATTTATCAGAGGCATTATTAATCTTAGCTTAATTACACCTTGGACATACTCCGTAGGTCTCAGTACGAGCTGTTTCTTGTGCTTTTTTTTATAAAAAAAAATCTGTATAGGGGCAATTTGTACATGTGGGCAGTATGCTGCCTGCCTAAATCTAATAGGAGTTTCCTGTGTTGTTAAGGGTAGAGTCCTCTTAATCAGATCTACGGTTGAAAATCGCCGCCTTGGTGGTCTGGACCAAGGGCGAGTTTAAGTGATCATCTTGGCTTGGGTGCGGTACTTGATTCTCTCCAGAATCTCTTCTTCTGTTCATCATGTCCTGCTTGACAGATTAAGAGGTTTCGTATGTTGTTCTGCTATATGTCTTGGGACATCCGTTTGACAGCTCAAGTAAATGGAACACTGTAGGATATGGCGAGGCCACTGGAAGGCGATTGTGAGTTGAAGTTGTTCAAAATTGATAGCAATATACGAAAGGGGTGTCACCTTTTGGCACTGAAGTGATTATATATTGTTTTAAGAGAAATGAGTTAAAGTTTCACAAGATTTCTTTTATCATGATTTTTCTATAACCAAATTATACGTTTATCACGTTTTTTTTACACATTGAACAATCCCCTCCCCTCCCCTCCCCAAAGCTGTGACAACTAAGGAGAATAGAGGAAGAATGAGAGAGAGAGTTTGGTAATAATAATTGCTTATCCTTTTCATTAATCGACTGTCCTATATAGGTGATTACAAGCTATAACAATCTCCTAGTGAATAGTTATAGGATGAGAAAATCTTAAGATCTAATTATTATCTTGAATAACAAATCAAACTAGATATATTCAAGCTAAGGAAGTGTTGAGCTTAATTTAACCATGGTGCCTCATGCCTGCTTCCCTGCACTTGCCGGACGAAGGGGATTCCCTACATAACATGCTCTCACCGAGTGACAAACAGCTTGTCCATGAGCTAGAAGGCTAGATAACGCTGGCAAAAGACATCCAAATCCTCCCTTGATGCTACTGATGCATGCGGGCCACCCATCTCCATGGAAAGTTGCTCTGCCTGTGTGGCTTGAAGACGCCTTGTTGCCGTGGTCATAGAAACAATAGGTGATAGCGCGATACTATGGCCTCCCATGGTGGCGGCTGGCATAATAGCGCCTTAGTGAGCTATGATAGAATTATGGTGAGATGAGGTAGCACCACTACACTTCCAGGAGTGGGCAATGGCTAAGGGGATGGCATCATGACGACTGTGGTTAGAGTCGTGGCTAGGCAAGGCAACACTACTACAGTCTCTAGCGTGGTGATGGTTAAGGTGATGACAGCGTAGAAGACATCATCTCATTATTCCCACGCCTCCTTCTTTGCCATGAGCCCAGCGTGGATTGCCAACAGTGACATCTTCACCTTGGAAGCTTAGCCTACATTTCTACAATGATATCAGAAAAAGGAGCGCTCATTGGGTTGGCTGATCATCGACTTCGGTGCCGGAACATAAAGATCGCTTCTTGTGGCCATGTGAGGTGCCTGAGCATGTTGGAAGCAGGAGAGCCTATGTTTGATACCAAAATGTTAGGAGCTAGCAGGGATTGGGGATGATTCCTCAAATAGTTCTCATGCTCGATAGAAGGGCAAGGCCGATCCCCTTGCCTTCCTAGAGCCATGACAATCAATAGTGATCGACTCTGCTTATATTAGCAATTACAAGATTTAACAATCTCTAAATGAATAACTAACTAGTTTAACAATAATGAGCAAATCTTAAGGCCTAATTATTAACTTGAATAACAAATAAACATAACTCATTCAAGCTAATGAAGTGCCAAATTACGCCGTGCCTCATTCCTGCTTCTCATGTCATGCCTCATGCCACCGTGCTCACTGAACGAAGGGGATTCCCCACGTAACAAACTAAAAGGTGGCAACTAATGTAGTGCATGGTATGTGTGTATGCTTTCACATGTTTACTCCATCCTTCCATTCTCATTACTTGTCATGTTTTACCACAAAAGTTATTTGTAAATATTTGTCACCACACAGATTCCAATAAAAAATCCCATTTTGCCTACAATTAATAATTGGAAAAATTTGTTTTTCTGATTTTTGCTTTATACCTCTAAAAGTTTCTGGTGCACTTTAATACGACCCAAAGTTTGCTTTGCTAGCTTTTATACCATTTCCATTCAAGTTAATGTTTCTCCTATTAAGTATGTCTAAAATGCCCTTGTATTAAGGTAAACACAAACAATCCATCCATACCATTTGCCTATTCATCCTGTTTGTCAAGCCGCACAGCGTTCACCGCCACCATGCACGTTGTAACTAGGACAATCTCTAAGTAGGCGGCCACCCCGTCTGAATCGACCACCATCGAAGCCATGCAACTACGCACCTCTCACTGGATCCAACCATTGTCCCCCGGTCGCCAAAGCCATGCAACTGCGCTTCTTCCATCAGAGTCGCTCGCCCTATGAAAGTTGATTGCCACGAGGTGACCTTCATCCTTGCCAAGCGCCATCAATGAGTTTGATGCTCAAGCTCATCTTAAAACAACAATGTCGATAGTGATGCCCTCGACGACCGGCTTAGATGTTCTCCCTATTGTGAAGTGCTATAGGGGTGTTGTGTTGATGTTGTTAAATATTAGTTCAAATACTATTGTCTTATAGATTGGTTGCTCTGTTCTTTTTTGAATTTGTCTATTGAAAAATGGTCTTTTGTGAATTTGCTAAAAATGTGTATGTGCAAGAAATTCCAAATTCAATACTATATGATGAACAGACATCTGAACAAACAAACATACATGATTTTGCCAACATAATAATACCATATCAGTGAGTAAATTTCAACTTAATATCTTAATTACAAAGTTTAACCAAAAGGATGTACTTCACACCATACATCTAGATACCCAAAAGAGGGAAAAGTACATGGCTTTTGCCTAACAAACAAATAACTTAATTCTAATTACATTAACATAACTAAATTATAGGTTCTAGATCTTGTGCGGTTGCCATCATGCTTGTAGTTGCTCCAGATGTTGATGGAGAGGATGTGGTAGTAGCTCTCTTCTTCTTTGTAGTAGTTGTTGCCTTCTTTTTCCTATTTATTTACTTTTTAGAAGAAGCTAAAAAAGAATTGAAAGAATTACCTTTTCTTTCGAGGAGGGGGTTGTGGTACATCTTCATTTGGCTCCAACCTAGTATTTTTGCAAGTCTTGTTGATATGCCTAAACTGAAAGCATCGTTTGCATTGATAAGGACCTCTTTTACCTGACTATGCAAAATTCTTAATTCTTTACTTCTTGGGCTTGCATACAGGCCTTTCTAAAGTAGGTGGTAGCATAACAAAACCAGGATCTAACACTAACCACCGTGACTTGTCATCCATTAGGGCAATCTCAAATTGATAACAGTCTTTAAACCTTTCAACTGAGTAGTAGTCATGAATTGAACACATGTAGGCAATAGCATGAGTACAAGGTTTATCGGACACCTCCCATTGGCCACATGAACATGTTATTTGCAAGAGATCTACTCTAGACCTTTAGATTCCACCTTCTTTTGATGTGCCTGATATCTCAACCTTCATGTAACCATAATGACCAATATTATAGTTTAACCCCCTACTCTTTACTTGTAGCTCAAGAATAACACTAGGCAATACATTCCCTTCCATCTACATGGCTATAATCTGTTTAGTGGCAATTTTTTACTAAATCTTTTCTCTTATCTTATCAATAAGATTCACCACTAGAAACTCCTTTAAATCCTTGTTCAACTATTGAAGCACTTAGAAATGTTATTGTTCACATAGTCAACCTTGCATGTCCAAGAGAACTTAGCCCTTGTCCACATATGAGTATGGTAGGTGTTGAGCCATGTAATAGCATTAGTGCATACTACAATCTTGTCATATAACTTCTGATATCTATTTAGTTTGCATGACCAAGCACAAGGCCACATATATTTCAAAACATCACCCTTGAATTTAGCCCTAAAATTTTGCATTAGATGTCTAAAACACTCTCTATGTTCCACTGAACTTTCATACACACTTGATATTGCACTCTCGAGCCCTTTAAATACATTAGTATGAATTGTTAATCCTAAAGGACAACTAATTGCTCTTTTCAACTGAGCTATGAACCAAGTCCAATTAGGGGTTGTCTCTTTGTCAAATATTGCATATGTAACTGCAAACATCCAATTGTGACCATCTATTGTTGTTGCTGCAACCAATTGCTCGATGCACTTTCTTGTCAAATGTGTCAAATCTACTCCAAGATTTGGGTGGCATCCAAGTAAAAAGTCATCCACACATACTCTGATAGCCACAAACATCCTTTTGAAACTCATGCCTTTCTTTGTTTTCTGGCAATCAATCTGAACAATACTTCTAGGATATGTTTGTTCAAGTGCAGCTTTAAAAATTCATAATAATGTAAAGCTATCCTCCTAGGTACCATGAAGATCTTCCATTGCTAATTTCCTCCTTGCACATACCTTGTTGTATAACAAATCAATATTGAACCACCCCATTATTCTCTTTTGCAATTCTTGGCACCTAATGCTAGTTCCTTACACAATATCTCTTTGCCTCTCTGAGCTATCCAAGCCTTTGATGCATCCTTATCTCTTAATTTGCTTGTGCTAAAACATTCATGCATAGGCCTAATTGATACCACCTATAACAACAACTTATAAAACATGTATTGTAACCTTCTAATATTAATGTGCATGAACCATGAAGTAAAAATATGAAGTACAATATAAAAATTCATTAATATAAATAAGGGTATGTACAATTATAAAAATGCATTAAACGTGTTGGTACATGAAAGTGCAGGAACCATGCAATCTCTTTGCATGTACTCATCATTTGCGTTCTAGTGCTTTCACACATCTAGCTCTGTATCTATCTGAATCACTATGCACGATATTAGTCGCAAACTCATTCTTGATGGCATGTTGCTTGATAGTGAGTGAAAATGCCTCTTTATCAACAAATGTGCACCGAGGAGTAATAATTGGCTTGTCTCTATCATATGATATGTGAGCTGCAATGGTATTATCAATTACAGCTGATTCATCTGAAGGCATAGAGTTAGGATCATAGTCTTCAATACGACCTCCTTTTTCACGTTGGCTACATCTTCCCTTATCATGTGAGGATTCCCCCTACCCACGTACTTGTCTTTCTTTTAAGCCCTTCTTTCCCCCTTTGAAATACCACCACTCTTTATCAGCTCCTGTAGATTCATTTCCATCAGGATCCACACCTCTCTCTATGTAGTACTCCTCCTCAAGCTCTTCTACCTTAGGAGGCCCTACAACTGTTTCCCCATAAAGTAGCTGATCTACAAACTCCAAATTCATAACGTCTGCAACAACTCCGCCATCTTCACCCATAGCTAAAGTCATCTCATTAACCTCATCAAGAACATGTGTCATATTGACAATTTGACTCTCAGACTGTGTTTGTATATCAACTACAGTAACTGGATTATCAACTATCATTGAGAATTTTGCAACTCCACTAGCCCTTAGAACCTGAAGTAATTCTACATCTTTTGTGAGCCTCACGCTCCGTCCGTCTCTCCTAACATAGGAAAAATTAGCTTCTTGAAAATCTACCCACTTATAATGCTTTGCAATGTCATCCTCGAGATCAAGGATGTAGCACTTATCTGAGTTCATGACCCATCCAATAGTGGAAGCCCTCTCGTACTTACTCTCTCCATCAATTACAGTCATATAGGAATTCACTGATAACTCAACTCTACATGTTGACATGGGATCAATCATAAAACAAAATAGTATTTTAAAATTAACGCGCATGCCAACGTCCTTCCCCGATTCACAGCTTGTCACAATATTGTCTTCCATTCTCTCATCAACTATGGCAAAATCTCCATACTATATAGACTAATCCATCAACACAAAAACGGTAAAAGGAGAAAAACAATCCATGCTTACCCTTCAGGAGTATCCACAAGTTCCATCTCAATTAAAATTGAGTTTCAATTGGACTTGCATTTGAGGGGACTAAAATCATTCAAAAAACCTAGGGTTAGGGTTATGATCTTTGAACTTAGGAAAAGAGGAACGAGGGGATGTCGCTTACCTTGGGTGTTGATGTCTTGTTCCTGTGTGCACTGCCGCTCGTTGTGCTCCTCCCATGCATGCCGCCACTCGCCACACTCATCCTAGGTGTCCTACTTCTTTAGCACATAGTGCCCGACGGGTGACGAAGAAATGAGAAACAAAAAAAATTGGGCCTAGTTATTATATGTGTAGAGCATGGGTAGTGTGGTCATATCCCTCCCGTATTCTAGCCAAAAATAAAAGGAAAAAACAATATCTAATAGAAGGTGCACGATTGTGGTATAAAAGCTAACTTTGGGTGGTATTAAAGTAGGAACTTTCGGTGGTATGGAACCAATTTTTCCTTAATAATTTCACTTCAGTCAACCATGTTGATTGCTTCTATAGAGTTTCTTCACACTAGTAAACTAAATAATCATACCAAGAGTAAAATTATTATATCCCATAGAATTTATTTATGATAAGATAAAACTCCACTAGTGTTGAGGTATCTTTGGTGTCTTAACATAGCAGGTCCTAAGCCATGATAAAGGAGGAGGGTTGTGTTAGGGTTGGTGAGCCAACATAAAAACTTAACTACTCTTATGGATATAAAACCCAAGAAAATCTCATTGAGACGTAACCCTCTTAGCAATGCGCCATATCGGAACCCGAGTATAGTGTTAAATGGGCAAGGGACAGGTCGTCACCCCCGTGACGCGCCATGTCGTGATCTAGGCATGATGTCAAGTAAGTAAGGATCAGATTGTCACATACTTAGTGGCACGCTACATCGGCCTCTAGGTGTAGTGAAAAATGAGCAAGAGTCTTCACACCTGACTCAGCGAGTGCGAAGGGTAAGGAAGAAAGTCAAACCAACTAAAATCTATTTAGATAGTTGAAATATAAGGTCCTAAGTTAAGAGAGCTAGTCAAGATAGCGGTTAGGACATGTGTAAATATCTTTTGCGTTCAAGAGACTAAATAGAAGGGTCAAAAGGCGAAGGAGGTGGATAGTACCATCTTCAAACTCTGATACATAATGACAACTTTAAATAGAAATGGAGTAGAAATTTTAATTGATAAGAGCCTTAAGGATGGTGTGGTGAAGGTGAGAAGGCAAGGGAATAGGATCATCTTAGTTAAACTTGTCATTAGTGATTTAGTCTTAAACGTAATTAGTGTATGCCTCTCAAGTAGACTAGGATGATAGTGCTAAGAGATATTTTTAGAAAGGCTTAGATAGCTTGGTTAGATCTATACCTAGTAGCAAGAAGCTTTTTATAGGAGGAGACCTTAATGGTTATCTAGGTGCAACAAGTATAGGTTTTGAGGTGGTACATAGAGGTTTTTGTTATAGTTTTTGATCTGATAATAGCCAACACTTTCTTTAAGAAGAGACAATCTCATTTAGTTACTTTTAGTATCGGCCAATACTCTAACCAGATTGATTTTGTCCTTATGAGAAGAGATGATTGTAAGGTAACACCTGGAGAATGTGTGGTTTCTCAATATAAGCTGGTGGTGGTCGATTTTCGCTTTTTAGTGTATGCTCATAGGGATAAACAAGCCAAGATTGCAAGAACTAAGTGATGAAAGTTGGAAGAGGAGACATCCAATGTTTTCAAGAAAAAGGTTATCAAAGAGGGTTTTTGGAAGGAAAAAGATGATACAAATAACATGTGGGAGAAGATGGTAATATGTATACAGAAGATTGTTTTAGATGTGTTTGGAGTGACCAAAGGGAGTGGATGTAAAACTAAAGACTTTTGGTGGTGGAACGAAGACGTGCAAAGAGCTATTAAGGATAAAAAATAATGCTATAAATGTTTGTATCATGATAGGAGTGAAGACAACATGGAGAAATACAAGCTGGTAGAAAAACCGCAAAACGAGCTATGAGTAAGGTAAAGGGGTGGGCTTTCGAGGATCTGTATCAACGTCTAAGGATGAAAGAAGAAGAGAAGGACATCTATATAATAGTTAGGGCTCATGATAAAAAAATAAGAGACTTTAACCAAGTTAAGTGTATTAAGGATGAGAGGGAGCAACTCTTGGTAAAAGAGAATGATATTAGACATAGATGACAAGAATATTTTAATAATTTATTCAATGGTGGAAAAGAGGATACCACCATTCAGTTGGACGGCTCTTCGGATGATACTAATAGGAGTTTTGTGTGGAGGATCCGGTAATCTGAGATTAGAGAAGCTTTGAAAAGGATGAAAGGGGGTAAAGTGATAGACTCTGATGGTATTTCAATCAAGGTGTGAGATATTTTGAGGATATAGCTATAGTATAGCTAACCAAGTTGTTCAATAATATTTTTCAATCGAACATAATGCCTGAGAAATGTAGGAGAAATATATTGGTACCAATCTATAAGAATAAGAGAGATATTTAAAGTTATACTAATTACTAAGGAATTAAGTTGATGAGCCACACTAGGAAGCTTTAAGAGAGAGTTATCGGACACCGTTTAAGAAAAATGACACAGATCTCTATGAACTAATTTGGTTTTATTTATAGAAAATCAACCATAGAAGTAATTTTCTTAATAAGACAAGTTATAAAGCAGTTTAGAGAGTAAAAAAATGTTTTTATTGACTTCGAAAAGGTTTATGACAAGACACCAAGAAATATTATGTGGTGTGTTTTGGACAAATATAAAGTCCCAATAAAGTATGTCTGTCTCATCAAGGATATGTATAATAATGCTATGACTAGTGTTCAAATGATGGTAATATAGGTTACTTTTCGATTAAAATAGGACTACATCAAAGATCATCCTTGAGCCCATACCTCTTTGCATTGGTAATGGATGAGGTTACAAGAAATATGCAAGAATATATCTCTTAATATATATACTCTTTGCAGATGATATAGTGTTAATTGATGAGAGCCAAGTAAGAGTAAATAGGAAACTAGAGTTATGGTAACAGACTCTTGAGACCAAAGGTTTTAGAGTGATCAGAATTAAGACTGAATACTTGATGTGTGACTTTGGCACTATCGTACACGATGAGGGATATATAAGTTTAGGAGGCCAAAAATGCCTAAGACGAATACTTTTTAATATTTAGGATCGATGCTATAGATGGATGAGAATATTAAAGCAGATGTTAGCTATAGAATCAAAGCGGGCTAGTTAAAGGGATGGTAAGCATCTGACATCCTCTATGATAAG
Source organism: Oryza coarctata (assembly GCA_030770085.1). Classification (NCBI taxonomy): domain Eukaryota; kingdom Viridiplantae; phylum Streptophyta; class Magnoliopsida; order Poales; family Poaceae; genus Oryza; species Oryza coarctata. The sequence continues at coordinate 7,078,666 of CM061476.1, read as the reverse complement.
AGAGTACCGTAGAGGCTAAAAGATAAACTTTATAGAACGACGATTAGACCTACTATACTATATGGGATAGAATATTGACCTATAAAAGATATCATATTCAATAATTGAGTATTGCAAAAATATATATGCTATGCTACAGATCAAGTTCGAAATAAGGATATATATAATCGACTAAAGGTAGCACCAATTGAAGAAAAACTTATCCAATATCAGTTGAGCTGGTTTAGCTATGTCTAAAGAAGACTTTCAGAGACGACAATACATAAGATAATAATACGAAGAGAAACAATCAAAATTAACATAAAGAGATATAATAAGAAGAGAATTAAAAGAATGGGATATATCTGAAAATCTATAATTAAATAAGAATGCTTAAAAAATAGTTATTAATATGCCTCAACCATGATTTAAAGGTTTTTGTTGAGTTTCACTATCCCAATTTATTTAATACTGGAAGGCTGTGTTGAGAGTAAAATGATAAGTAATAAGCATAAAGCTATTATTTATTTTTAAACAGGAGAAAGAATGATAAGATCATGTTTTTATATCTTATGGAATGTCGATTATCATGGCATGTTTCTAAGCTCATTGATATTACCAAAAGCTTTTATTCATTTGAATTTCTTAAATTGCTTTTTAAAGATAAACTACAGAGTTAATTCATTCGTATATACCATCAAAATAATTATTATAAACTTTGAATCATACGTCACCTAAATCTCCATTATCAAAAAAAAACCATCCTGTAAAGAGCATGCCCTAGTATTTAAGGAGTTTTTCCTTAAAAATAAAACTTGTAGATATCTGTTTACAATTGTAAGAAAAATAAAAGGCACCTAAAACAGCCCAAACGCAATTTTCAAATCGAAATGAGGTGCCAAACGCAAACTTGGCCAGTGGCAATGCCAAATCTCTAAAAACAAAACGCCAACAAACAGCCTCGTCATCCACGGCAATTAGCCAATTACAGCCTTGGCACCCACGGCAATTCCCCCTATCCTAACCTTTACTTGCTGTCACCATCCCACCGAGTGGAGTCAATCGCTCAAAAGTATCAAAACCCTCTCTCGGCTCGGCCCAAACCCCTTTCTACCCTAATCCACCCGCCGCCGCCGCCGCTTTATGCTCGTCTGCCTCCGGCGAGGCCTCTCGCTCCTCCGGCAGCGCCCACCCCGCCACCTCCCTCCTCTCCCGCGCAGCAGCCCTCCCCGCCTCGCCCCCCTCCGCCACCTCTCCGCCGCGGTGATGGGGGAGAACTCCGCTGCCGAGAAGGGGAAGGAAGCGAAGGTGAAAGCGCCGGCCTCGGCTCCGGCCTTCGAGCCCGACGTGGCCTACCTGGAGGCGGTGACACAGAAGAGGATCCGCATGTTCAAGGAGATCCAGGCCAGGCAGGCCCTCGAGCTCCTCAACATCGGTGGCGAGCCCATCAAGTGAGCCCCTTTTGCGATTCGTTGTAAATTTGGTGTAGTTAGGAAAGAAGAGCGCTTGATTTGGAATTTTGGACATCCTATGGTGTGCATCCCCTTATAGATGACGAGGGTTAGATTCTGCAAGGATTGCAGATGCGTCATACATTGAGATATATAGCACACCAAGCGTATCCTCGATGGCCACACCTTCTGCTCCATAATTTAGATTGTATGTTAAGTGTTGGGAATAATATTTCACTCCAGATGAGAAAATCATGTATTAGTTCTGAAAATGGGCACTGCGCAAACTCATTCGGTTTACACTACAATGCTAATATTTTTCCACTTTAACATCCATCTGGCTTTACCACTAAAATATAGACTGCCGGCATTTTTTCTGCCTAAATTTTGTAACATAGAATACCCTTGACTACGGTGCTTAGGTTTCCTTTTCTCATCTCAATGTCCCTTTTCTAGTTAGAATACAAATTTGGCACGCTGTTACCTGCAATGCACAATTGCAATTGATTCTTCACATGTGATCTTTTTCCTGGCAACTTTCTTCAGGATTACTTTGCCAGATGGTGCAGTCAAGGAAGGCAAGAAATGGATATCAGCTCCTTTGGATATTGCTAAGGAGATATCAAGTGGATTAGCAAATAGCTGTTTGATAGCTCAAGTGAATGGAACACTGTGGGATATGACAAGGCCACTGGAAGGTGATTGTGAATTGAAGCTGTTCAAATTTGATAGCAATGAAGGGCGTGACACCTTCTGGCACTCAAGTGCTCATATTCTTGGAGAAGTGAGTTAAAGTTTCACAAGATTCTTTTATTATAATTTTTCTATAAGAAAATTGTATGTTTGTCACGAATTTTATTTTACACATTGAACAATTCTGCATGTCTCTCTGCTATAGTTCATTTTGTTTTTAGGATTTTCTAATTGAAGATTTACTTTCTGCAGTCTCTTGAGAGGGCATATGGCTGCAAACTGTGTATTGGACCTTGTACTACAAGAGGAGAGGTATCAGATTAGTTGAAATCATGCTCAGTGCAAGAAACTAGATAAGCCATCTTCTTGATTACCTGTGTTTATTAATGTTTCTACTTTACCTGTTTAGGGTTTCTACTATGATGCCTACTACAATGACACAACATTGAATGATACACATTTTGGTATCATTGACGCCCAAGCTCAGAAAGCTGTTGCGGTATGCTTACATTTGATGCATCTTATTCAAGTTTATGTTTACCTTTGTTCTATGGACACTACTAGCAGATTTTTACTTTTGACATATTTTATGTTAGTCTGTCATGAACTATGATATGGTTATTTGAATCCATTATTGCTTCGAGTTTTGTTTATGATATAATTGGAATCCTCTATCTACTAATTGGTGCTTTTTAATCCAACCTGGTGCAGGAAAAGCAACCATTTGAACGCATTGAGGTCTCCAGGGCAGAAGCTCTTGAAATGTTTGCTGAAAATAAATTTAAGGCAACATTCCTGATTTACTCCTTTTTTTCTTCATCTTTTATTGTGATATAAATATCTATTGTTGCTTATCTCACATGCAAGATTTTATTCAATTTTAGATATGTTTGGATTATATTTCCAGGTTGAAATCATTAATGAATTGCCTGAGGACAAGACCATTACAGTATACAGATGTGGTCCTTTAGTTGACCTTTGCCGTGGACCACACATTCCCAATACTTCCTTTGTCAAAGCTTTTTCCTGCCTCAAGGTAATTCTTCTTTGGTTCTGCATTAATTTCTAGGTTCTGTGGATCTGAAACTTCAGATTTGTACTTACATGCAAATATGCAGGCGTCATCATCATATTGGAGAGGAAAAGCAGACCGTGAGAGCCTGCAGAGAGTATATGGAATTTCTTTTCCTGATTCTAAACGTCTCAAGGTATAGCATATAATTTTGGCTATTGTTGAGACGTGGGCTTTCATTAGCTAATGTAGAGCCTGCTGATGTCTCTCTGTGCTGGACATATTAATGTATCCTCGATATTTGCATTTTACACTAGAATTTAATAGTTCATTGTGATAAGATTGTAGTTGAGTTGGTAGGAAGTTTAGCATGCACTATATGACCTGTAAATTGCAAAATTATATCTCAAAATGTATCTATGAGCTCTCTGTTTTAGTGGGCAGTGGGTGTTGATTTGCCCAACTGAACGACACTTGTTGTCATTACAGAATTATGGTTTTCTTCTATTAGTCAGTTGTGACGTATTTCTTGACTTAAGACGTAGTTAGGTTAAGAAAGTGCAACCCTTGTCAATTTTTACTAGTTATTAATTCATAAAATTCTTTTTGTCCTTTTGTTTTACACTGGTACATTATGTTTTTCGCATATGTTTATTGCCCAATAATGTGCAGGAATACAAACATCTGCTAGAAGAGGCTAAGAAACGTGATCATAGGCTCTTAGGACAGTCCCAGGATCTCTTCTTTTTCCATCAACTTAGGTAACTTAAGGTTTCCAGTCTGAGTTTTTTCATATCTTGATTTATAGATCCTTGGCTGCTATTCTGCCTCAGGATCTTTGATTCAATTTATGACTGTGCAGTCCAGGAAGCTGCTTCTTCCTTCCACATGGTACTATAATATACAACAAGTTGATGGATTTTTTGCGACAACAATACAGAGATAGAGGATATCAAGAGGTCGGTATTAATTTGTAGTGATTGACTGGACAATACTTTGTTGTGTTTATGATTAGATTACTAGATCGTGGGCATGCCTGCATTTCCATTGTTTCTCTCTGTTCTTGATGTTTGTGTTTTTAGGTTTTGAGCCCAAATATTTACAACATGCAACTCTGGGAAACCTCTGGACATGCTGCAAACTACAAGGAGAATATGTTTGTTTTTGAGGTAAGCATCTGTAAATGTTATAGAAGAACCATTAGTGTGGAAGATTTGTTATGTACATGTTATTGATTATATTTTGAGGTGCTTGTTGGGACTACACTTGCAGATTGAGAAACAAGAATTCGGTCTTAAGCCAATGAATTGCCCTGGTCATTGCCTAATGTTTGAGCACAGGGTTCGTTCGTACAGAGGTCTTGCTTCTTCCTAATCTCAATAGTTACATCATAAATTTTTCCACTGTTAAGTGAAAATTCCTGCTTCCAAAGTCCCAGCTTCGACTTTCTACCTATATGAACTATTTTTCTTCTGTGATTTATTTCATTGATATTGTGCATTGCACATGTATTATCTAGTGGCTTATGCTTTCTCATTCGAATTTTCATAAACTGAAAAATGTAGGCAGCAGAACCAGTTTATTAGTTTCCTATTAATTGAACTTCTATTTTTTGCCAAAAGTAACTGGGCTCTTGAATTATTAAGAAAACTAGTTTTTGAGTGAATGGAATGTAGTACTGATATCAGTGTCCACATGTGCAATTTGAAATATTGGCTTTTGCTATTGATATAAATGGTAGACTTCTCCTTTCTAATATTATATGTGAGGGAATTTTTATGTATGATGTATCATGTGTTTATGGATTTTGACAAAATCTTTCTTAACACTAGCATTTGTTTTATTAAAATGCTGCAGAGTTACCTCTCCGGATGGCTGATTTTGGAGTCCTTCACAGGAATGAACTTAGTGGTGCACTTACAGGTTTGACACGTGTTAGAAGATTCCAGCAGGTAATGCTAATGTTGTTCTGTGAATTGTTAGTTTACAAACTATTATTTTGATCCAGTTATAGTTTCTTCTAATCTCCTTATTTTAACCACTTTTGAGTTTACCTGTAGGACGATTCCCATATTTTTTGCAGAGAAAGCCAAGTAAGTTTGAATTCTACACCATTCTGTTTATCTGTTTTTAGAAGGGAAGTGATGCTACTGGAATCATAACATGCTAGTGAATAGCTTATTTACACTATGTGACATAGATTAGATTAGGCATCATATGATATTTTCAGCAGGTATCAGAAACTCAGAATATTTAGATGTTCATGACTATCTAACTGCATGCATGCTACTTTGCATTCCCATTTGTTTTCACAAAGATCCACATGATGTTAATCACAACCTCCGTTTGACAGCTACACTGTGCTTTGGAGAATTTTAGATAGTTTTCCCTGATATTATAATATCCTGCCTTTTAAAATAGTTCTTTCTTTGTTGCAGATCAAGGACGAAGTTATGGGTGTTTTGGAGTTCATCGATCATGTGTATGAGATATTTGGATTTAAATATGAATTGGAGCTATCAACGGTAATTATTTCGTCATTGTTGTGTATGAATAGCATCTAGAAATTCATAGGAACTAGGAACTTCAATATGTATTTGACAAATCACATGCAATAGTGATGCTTAAGAGGTGTTAGGTCAGTTATTATAAGCTGGATAAAGTTGGTGAAGAAGTATGCTGCAATATCACAAGGATTGTAGACCCCAATACCACCTTGGGTACTAACATTATCACTATGGACAAAATAATTATGCTGTTTAGGCCTTGTTTGGGTGGACCTCAAGCCCAGGCCATCGGCATGGATAAACCGTGATTTTAGTGCAAAAGCCTGGCCCACCCATGTGGAATTGGTGGGAATCCTGGCTTGCCAAGCAACGCCTTAGGGTATGGATTATTGCTGCATGTTTCCTACCTCCATTTATTCCTACAAGAGATTCAACAACTGCTAGGAACTATATATTTGTTTGTGCTTTCACCAAATAAATGCTTTTCTCATCAATAAATGAGCCAACTTTTTACCATATCTCCTTCCCATGTTTACTCCTGCCTAAATCCCAATGAGAACCAGTTAATTTTGTGTTGATTGCATTTAAGAGGAAAAAGGTAATGGCCTTTATGAATTATTACAGATTAACAAAGTCATTTCATCTCCTACCTGAATTCCTTTGCACGGTCTAGAACAACATAGAAAGCAAATCAGATGTGCTATGAAGTATGACTATGTTCGCACAAGAACGATGCATTTATAGATGATTTTGCTGCAGCATGAACCTGAGGTTGGTGAGGTTTATGAAAGGCTTATGAGCCTGCTAGTCAGTTTTGCATTCTAGTTCATTTCGTATGTTTTCTCTAGTTTCAATAATTATAGGTGAATCACTGTTTTCATTATGTGGTCTATTTTTGGACAAGTACTGATAAGGTAGGCAGGCCAAATTTGACTAACATGTACTTTTGCATCTATGTATTTTGTTTTTGTTTTTTCCATTTTCCTATGAATGGTGTGAATTGCTAATGGGGAATTCTCAGCTCTGTACAGAACAATATCTGTATAATTTGATGGTATTGACTTAATCCCCCAACATATTTGTAATGTCGCATATGTTAATTATTTTTTCAGAGGCCAGAGAAGTACTTAGGTGATATTGAAACCTGGAACAAAGCAGAGCAACAGCTGACAGAAGCCTTAAATGGGTTTGGGAAGCCATGGCAGGTACCTTGACAGGGTCATTTACCCCTTAATGCTTGCTTCAATCTGTGCTAGCAGACGTGCATTTCTGACATTCGCTATTGTCACAATATGGTAAATGGGAGTTTGCACTAAATTCTTCCATTTTTTTATTTTTACCTGCACTCGACATATCACTAGAATCCATCATGAAAAGGTGTTATGCTTTATTCAGCTTTGGCTTAACTCTATAGTAGCTTTGATCAAAACAATCTATACTTTGTGCTCACTTCTATTGATAGAAATATCATCTAGTGGCAACATGTCGAGTAAAATTTGTGGAAAACTGATGCTGCTTTGACCCAAAATTGTCTGGTTTCTGCCATTCTTAAATTTCAAGTAATTGTGCATCCTCAATCTGAAGTTTAAGATGTAATACTGTCAGAATACCCAAACTTAAAGCCTCGCTGCCAGGTTCTGACTACTGGTTGGTTCCTAGTGGTTTCTTGATCCCTTGTACTTATTTAGATGTCTGCATGCAGATCAATGAAGGCGATGGTGCCTTCTATGGTCCAAAAATTGATATTGGAGTGTTTGATGCCCTCAAGAGGAAATTTCAGTGTGCAACTTTACAGGTTACTTTGAATATCATTTTGTTACCAATTGTAGACAGAATAGAAGGTTATTAATTTATCTAAACTTTATTTCCTGTTACAGCTAGATTTTCAGTTGCCACTTCGTTTCAAGCTGACTTACTCTGCAGAGGATGAAGCTAAACTTGAGAGGCCTGTGATGATTCACAGGGCAATCCTAGGTTCTGTCGAAAGGATGTTCGCCATTCTTCTGGAGCATTACAATGGCAAATGGCCCTTGTGGTTGAGTCCTCGCCAAGCCATTGTTTGCTCCATTTCTTCCAATTCAGTGGAATACGCTAAACAGGTAACTTGGAAATTTTTGTTATCTAATAGCTCCTCTATAGTGTCCAATATGTGAAAAATCTGCTAGTGCCTTCTTCATGATCTGAAACTGCATTTTTTAAGTTCAAAAAAATTAATTGTTTTATTTGAGTTGCCTGATGGATTTTTAACTTGTCTAGGGTTTTTTAATATCTTATTATTATTTTGGCATGGAACCTATCTGGTAAACCTATCGGTACAACCCTGAGCTGTGAAATTTTTTTAGTACTGCATGACACACTGTTTTAACTTTTTTCCTAGAATACTTATGTACCCAACTAACATGCCAAACAATTTATGCATGTGTGCCAGATGTTATGGACAAATTTGTCTATACTGTAGCATCCGACTGCACTTCCCCACATGCTTGCATTTTTTGGTCATATTTGAACCTTGAAATTTCGCATGCATTTGTAGTATTGCTGCTCTACTTTTTTTCCCCTTGAGGTTATGGTTTTTGAAGGGTTTTATTTTAAATTGGACTGATGTCATTAGAGTGCAGTATGCAAGTCCAATTCAATGCAGACATTTATCCACAGCTAAGGACTGCTTTTTGATATTTAACAGTTAGTTGCTAGCAATTTCCACAATCCACACATTTTTTTGAGAGAAATTTGTCACTTATGTGTATGTTTGCAAGGGTAACTTTTTTCAGCTAATTGTTACTCGTGCCTCTTAAGTCCCAAACAACAATATATCTCTTTTGGTAGGTGAAGATGGCTTTTAAACAATCTCGCGATGAAATGGCAGCAATTGTAGAAGATTGTCTCTGTTGAGCTCTTATTTAATCATATATATACTTCCTGTATTTCTTGGATTCCAACACACAGCATTGGAAGTCTGTTTAGTCCTGGTTTAAATTGGGCTCCATTTTATCTTAAATGGATTCCAAATGACACTTGGGGTCTTTTAGTAATGGAATTTCTATAATCACGACATAAATACTTTAAAGTTTGTCCATCAGAATCTACTTTCACAGCATGGTCAAATGAAACCTTGTTTACAGTAGGAATGTTGGTCACTAATCAGTTCACTTCTGTAATCAGGTCCGTGCTAGGATACATAAAGCTGGTTTTCATGTTGCCATTGATGAGACAGACAGGACAATACAGAAGAAGGTAGTTCTGTCATAAAGCATAGTTTATGAGTCTTTATTATTGTTTGTTTTCAACACTTTGAATGGCAAAATGGAAGTTTCTATGCAACAATATGTGGTATGCATTGTTTTGATTTTTGGTTTCCTAGTTCCATCACTTTTGCCTACGCAGCAAGATAGCTTTAAATATTTTAGTAATTCAGTTTACACGGATCTTAACACTGTAGTATGTGAATTGGTCACGGTCAATTTTCATCTTTGCAGGTACGGGAGGCTCAATTAGCCCAATTCAACTATATTCTTGTCGTTGGTGCACAGGAGGCAGAGACTGGACAGGTTTTTACTCTTTGCACCCTTTTCCTATAGATGCTGAATAATTATTTTCTTTCATTCATCCATATGTGGAAGTGCGCTAGACAATTTAAAGAGATTAAATTACGTAGTCATTACTCAGATAACGTAAAAATGTAGCCCACCGGTTCATATGAAATGTGTAGAGCTATATACTATACGGTTGCCTTGGTTTTATGGCTTATGCTATTGCAGGTCAGCGTCAGGGTAAGGGACAAAGCTGAACTAGCCACAGTGAGCATTGATGACATCATCACACGTTTTAAGGAGGAAGTGGCAGCTTACAAATGATTTTGATTTCACACCCTCCTTTTTGCTAAGCGTTTACTCAAAATTTGTAATTTTGATTGTGTTGCGGACAGCTCCAAATCATGTTATTTTATTTCTGACAAAAAAGAATTACAACTGATTGTCTTTTCTTAGTAACAGAAGTGTGGTATTCTTCACAGCAACATCTACATGAACTGCATCTCAAGCAGCTTTGGGTGGCTTTGGGTTTGCCCCATGTTGCGTATCATATCACTTGAACCATGTGCAGTTTTTTTTCAGTAACACCTGCTCTATAGCTTGGAAATGCTGCTATATTATAACTTGGCCAACCTAGCGTGTTGGCAGAAATCATCTTCGAATTCTACCGCATGAATTGAGGGTAGAGTCCATTTTTGCATTGAAATTAGGTTTTTTTCCCAGAGGGTTGTCCATTGTCACTAGCTACTTGTGGCTTCCTTTCTGAATTCCTATATTCCTATATAATTGGAACCAGAAGCTCAATGTGTATTGAGTCATTTTGTCCTCAAAATCTTTACCATTGGATCATTCCTAAAATATGCATCAGCATCTAGCTTAGAATATCCTTTGGAGTGCTTAGGAGAAAGATCTCAGCTGGAAGACTATTAATCTCCGTGTCTAACTGAAGAGCTTAATTCTCTCTATTCATGGCCATTTCATCTGAGCAACGTGTTATATTCGTTTCATCTGAGCAAGGTATCATTATTTAGTGGTATCCATACTGTTATTGCAGCTTGAATTTTGCTGCTAAAATACACTTTTTCGATTAGGATGGCACCAACAATTTCTAACCGTGTTCTCACGATGTATAGATTTAATATTTGAAAATAAACCTAACTATTTTGATTAGGAACTTCAACGGGAAAATTCTAATAGATAGTATTTTATTAAATTTTTTTAATCTTCTATTGAAAGTTTTGTACAAAAGATTTTTATCAAAACTATAGTTGGACATTTCACAAAACTGTAAAAATAATAAATATTTTTTCAATAACCTACAACTTTAATCCCCATGTGCATAATATGTGAGACAGTTGTAACTGCATCAATTTTACATGTGCATATGATATAGCCTAAATCCATCGAAGATGTAGTTCTTTGATAAAACCATATGCTATTGTTATAGTTTTCTGAAATACCTTGCTAATGTCATGGCAAATTGATAATTTTAATAATTATAGCTTTTTAAAATTTACTCATCTGCTATGGTAGTTAGCGAGAATAAAATATCCTTGAGAAATGAGCGTACAGTAACAAAAACATAACGGATAGAGAATACGGTGTTGAGTAGCTGGACACCTGTTCACATAGAAAGGTTGACGCACGCCAGATAGTCCTCGTCACTTCGTGCCGAAACAGTTCACACTCTGTGAGCAATCATAAATTAGCTCTCCGTATTCATACTTTTGTATCCCTATCCTTCTGCTACAGTGGCATGCACCCAGTGGTTGGGATTTGGTTACATCTGTGGGGTGCACGTAGCAAAGCAGAGACAATCACCTCCAAGGGTTTCTGCCTAACCCTCTCCAATGTTTACAAGATTCATTTGACTTACTTTGACAATTGGTTAGAATCTAAGGAAGCAAAACAGAAGCGAGTAACTAGGATCCATTTACCTGCCAGAGTTTATAACACCAAAGCTAGACCTTGGTAGCCTATGGATTGAGTTTATTTCTTTTTTCTTACAATTACATGAAATAAGCACATGGGAATCTGTTCGCGACAGATCCCAACGCGAGCATGCCGATATCTGGGAGGTCTGCTTAGTTCCAGTGCAAGTCGATCGGCTTCTCTCTGTGGCTCAAGGTATGCGCGCCGGGGGCCGTAGGGTTCGATCAGTTTTGACGCGACGATATGGGTGTGGATATGCCAGTCAATTTTACATAAGAAGTTGAGACGAACAGGTCAATCAGACGACGGGCAGATACATGCCCTCGCTATCGGCTGGCTGCCGATAGGATCGGGTTGGTCATCAGTCACGTTTGGGAGGCTCTTCGCTATCGGCTATTTGCCGATAGGAATCAGGACGCTCTTCAATCGGCTAGGAAGCCAATAAAGACATGGACAGGTGTCGACGAGGGATTGGTCGCAGAGCCGATGGAGAAACCGGTGTGTATTCAGAGGATAGAAAAGCACACAAAATCCCTCCTGATAGTCGCGGAAGCGGTAACGGTCGTTCATCGACTAGAAAATCGATGAAGGCATATATGAAATGGCAAGTAATCATATAAAAGACACGGGCTGCAAAGCCGATGCCGCTCCGGATATGACAGCACGAGACCCATCGCCCACCGTGACAGCGCCATTAACATCGAATCTCGAAGATCGGATCTAACCGAGACAGTACGAGGCCAAGGCTAATAGCGATGATATAGAGGACGCCGAATCAGCCGTGCTGAAGTAAAGACAGGAACGAACCCATCAGCTAGCTGAACCGATAAGGGGACGCCTCTCTAAAGGCGGGCACGCATCAGTTGAGAGACCGATGAGCTCGGTGTGGTGTGTCAAGAGAAACCTCTAAAGACCTAGTGCGTATCCGCCGAGCAGCCAATACGCTGGACGTAAAGCTCAAAGCATGGATAACTCATCGGCTAGCACTCTGATGATACGCCATGCAGAAAACTATAAGCCTAAAGTTCAATCTATCGTCGGCAGCCCTGTAGATCAAAACTAACAGATGCAGCACGAAATTGACGACGACAGAGAGAGCTTAATAAATCGATAGGTCCATCACGTCTTAGATCGAACCTAACCGATGTAGTCTTAGATGGAGAAGAACATATTGAGATAGTGGCGGGACTTACCCCTTTGCCGGAGATTGGACCTAATCGATGCAACCGCGCGTCGAGAGCTAGATCCCGCCAGTAGAAACCTAGATGAACTAGGGTGGCGATGCGCTGAGATTGCATTGATCGAGAGATCTCTTTACATGTCTCCAGGGTCTATATAACCCTGGGTTTACAGAGTCCGACGCGTTTTTAACCGTCGGACGTTATTTCGTAATAAAAATAAAAAAAAATATCTCTAAAAAGTTACTAACTAAATCTTCCTATCCATATAAGATAAGATTTACAACATATAAAATACTCTGTCATAGGTTCCACGGCTTCTCTGCAAACTCGATCTTATCTAGATAATCTTCTATTCTAGAATCGGGTATTCCATTGCTTTAATCTGATCGGCTTTTTCCCTGTAGCAATCGACCTCCCTTCACTCAAGCCGATCTTTTTCCAACCTCTCCCTGGGCTTGTCTAGGTCCTATCGTTAAAACTCCTCCTTGGATCCGACTCCATCCGGATAGTTCTCTGTCCTTAAACTGATCCAATATTCTACTAGTCTCATCGGCTTCTCTACAGTATCGATCGACTTTGTCCCACGAACCGATCAGTAGTTTCATCGGCTGATCCTGTTTACAGGCTATATCAAATTCCAACGTTAACAACATCTTACCATCATAACACATGAGCACCAAACTAACTCCTCCACACGCTTAAAGAGGCAATGGGCAATGGCAACTTCCTGATATCTATGTGCAAAATATCTGAATAGAATTATGCACCACAACTTTACCATTACATCATCGGTGCTTTCTTCATAGATTGAGTTTTTTTGTATGGGTAATAACATAATCCTTTTATCCACTTTTTTAGAAAGTTAATTGTGCTATTGATGCTTGCTGGATAGAATAAGAGACAAATATTCTACATAACTTTATCATTTTCATAGTCTACTATAGAATACAAAACTGAGAGTGGTTTTGGAGTTGTGCTCTGGGAATGTCTTAAATAATTTTGTCATACCGTTGTTGGTAGGTATGTTTACGGCCTTTTAATTTATACCATAGATTGCCAAGCTAATTGCGGTAAAATGATAGAAATGGAGTTTAGGGTATACTGTTCATGCCTTTGACAGTAAGAAAACAGAGGGTTAAATGATTTCATCAAAAGGTGCATGGCTAGTTTACTGTAGGGAATGATTGAAATCACATATCATATTATATATCTGTCTAATAAACCCAACATGGCTAATGCTAAAACCCAAGTCCAATAATGAGGGGCAAAGTTCCATAGCGGAGAGAAAAGTAAGCTCAATGAAGAACACACTGGAGGAGAAGGTGGCACATAAATCTACAATAAAATGGTAGAACAATTGATTGAACTCATGAATTTTGATATGATAGAAATGGGGAAGTTGTTATTTGGTTTTATGCAAATATTTTGATAGTGTGAGATGGGTACATTGGTACATTCATTGAAGATATTAGCAATTTTCTATAATATTTAATTAAAAATAAACAACGTAAATCATGAAGATGATATAGACCATAAAATACAAATTACTCTTAGCAATATAGATAAACCAAATAGATCTGTACAATTAGAAAATAGAAGGAACAACCATATTAATCTCATTTGTGTATATAAGCAAAGTAATCAAAACTTGTAATTAGAAAAATGAGAAAGACATATGGTATACCCACAGCAGAAGCAGAAGTAGGACACCATTGTAGTTGCTGTTTCCACTTCTAGAGCCACTACCATTGACGTTATCATTCTCATCTCCAGAACGGTTGTCGTTCCCGTTGTTGCCATCAGTCATAGTTGAAGCAGTTATTTACATAAGTAGTCTCGTATTGCATTTCTTAAAAACCTGATTCGCATTCTTCTCTCGATGCAAGATCAAGAAGGTAGAGATTCTAGAAGCTTGCTCTCTTAGCGCCTATGCATGTAGACGCCGAGATGGGAAAATCAAAGTAGCAAAGTGGACTGTGTATTTTCTATGTTCTCTCACATGTATAGGAGATGAAATCCATTCTCCTTTTATAGGGGAAAGGAACGATGAAGAGGAAAAGACTCATGAAAAAGGAAGAGAAAGAGAGTAATTGACATATTCCATTACTTCACTATTAATCAATCATCTATTGATATTGGTTATTATTTTATAATCAATTCTTGGATTAATTTTTAAATACTCTTTACATTTCTTCTTGATTAATGGATACCGAGTACACTATAGGAGGCTTGTCCGACTAGGCTATAAAGGGTGAGCCAAACCATGGATTTAGGATAGTGAAGATATGATTATAACTTGTAATAAGAAATAGAAAATCTAGGGATAAGATTTAAATACCAAGGATTTTGGATTTTTTTTATAGACATAATATAATAATTTAGTTATAATCGACTTAGATAATCTTCCTTAATTCTAACCTCATGGTATATAAGAGGGGGCAGGAGTCCCAAGTACACGACGACCATATGATGCTATAACGACAATATATTCATCGTACATAAACCTAAACATATGCTAATCCATTGGAGTACTGCTTTACTGAGAGGTTAAACATATATAATTTTTGTTTTGAATTACTATCAAGTTTTAGATCCACGCATAACTCTATAAGTATTATTATCGATTTTCTCTATCGTTAATTGACGCGCTGACTTCGCCATTGACGTCCACCATGTTTGTTTGTTTGTTGTTCAAAGACTAAGGCACTGGCATATTTTGGTTTGCATGGCTGCCACTGGTCGAAGAAATTCGGCCTATCGCCATCACGTCCGAGGCGAAGACTTCAGCACGGCGCCTTGCTCACCTCCGCATGCCAAGCACGTTTGTGGCCATCATCATCGTTTGGTGGACATGTACGCCGCCGCACGCACGCACGCGGTCTCACATGCTGAATAGGTTGGCCACCAAGTTAGCAACCAAGCAGGAAATCAATCACCTGCTAACATTGAGCCCTAGCATTGATTCATGCATCAACATGCAAACAGCCAGTGCAAACGTGCTTTGAGTTTTTTGCATTTACATCTACACGTGCGCATTTAATTGTTTGCTATTAATCGGGTTGATATCTTTGTTTGCATGCATGTATCGCTGGAGCCACCGTGTGGCAGTCAGACCGTAAGCGGGCATGCATACGCACGCGGGTCCTGACTGCCATCGTGAGGCGCAGAAGCAGGAAGCGCGTGAGGCCGTCGATCTGCAACTCACGCACCCGGAGCACTTTGTCGCCGTCGGTGTCAACCTGCCGCTCTGCGTGCTCCAACACGGTCCACTGGGCATCGGCAAGACGATGCTGGCCAAGGCCGTCGCGAGCGAGACATCATCGTCGGTTGTGTTCTTCCACGTGAGCGGTGCGAGGACGATAGGCGACCTGTTCCGCCTCGCCCGTGAGAAGGCTCTGACCATCGTCTTCATCAACGAGGTGGATGCCATCGCGGCGTCGACGTGTTAGTCTACCGTAATTGTAATTATAGTAGATTAAACCGTATATGTAGTTGTGCGGTTGTGTGTGTAAACCATCCTAACTGTCTATATATACTAACAGAAAATACAATCAATAATTCCCATATTTTTATGGTATCATAGAGGTTTCAATCCGCTATCTTTTCACAACCAAAAACACTGCCACTGTTGCTACCGTCGCTGATCTCCTTCTCTGCCACTGCTGTGCGAGAGACTGCCGAGGTCCGACGCTCTTAACGCTGTCTTTTATGAACCAGCCCCCATCACCGATCTGACCGTCACCACCGGTGCCGACTACACGTCACCAGGAGTGTCGCTGGTCTCATCACCAGCACTGCCGATCTGATCGCCCACCCCGTAGCTGCCCTTGTCACCGGGTGTGGCCGCCGATCCGATCCTACCTGCGCTTCCGCACCAGCGCCTATCGCCGATTCGATCGCCACCACTAGGTGTCACCGGTCTTATCGCCCGCGCTACTACCGACTAGATCTCCCGTCGATCCGATCTGATCGGATCCGTCAATCAGCCCGATCGGATCCTGCCTATTGCCGATTTGATCGGTCTCCGAATTGATCGGCTGCTCATCGGCCATCCGATCTGATCCATCTAATTTGATCGGCTGCTCATCAGCCACCCGATCTGATCGGTTGCTCATCGGCTTTCGAACTGATCGACTGCTCGATCTCTACTGCCAATCTGATCCATCCAATCTGATCAGCTACTCATCGGCCATCCGATCTGCCCATTGCCGATCCGATCGGCCTCCAATCTGATCGGCTGCTCATCGTCTAGCCGATCTGCCCATTGCCGATCCGATCGGCCTTCGATCTGATCGGCTGCTCATCGGCCATTCAATCTCTGATTCAATTGGTCGACCGGCTACCGATCCGACTCTGATCAGCTGATCCCTCCGATCTGATTGGTCGATCGGCTGTCCCTTCGAGATCTTCGATCCGGCCTGATCGGCTGCCGATCGGCTGTCGTGCCCCCTATGGCTGGCGACAACACTGGCGCCGCTACTTCCGAAGAACGTTATCTTGCGGCCGATCCTTTTCGCGCTGACGAAGCTCTAGACGCGTACGAGAGCGCTCACGCGGCTCTCTGGGCGCAAGCCACCACCGTCGTCAACATCAAGGCGCTCATCCCTATCGTCCTTGACAAGGCCACGGACTCCTACACTAAGTGGCGCTGCATGTTTCACATTGTCCTTGGGAAATATGCCCTCACCCGCCACGTCCTCGAGGATGACGCGTTCTCCGCGCCCCGGCGTGGCTCCAGGCAGACTGCTACATCCTCACGTGGGTGTACGGCACCGTCTCCAGCGACCTGCAGCAGTCGCTGATGATGTGGCCCGGACGTGCCCGTAATGTGTGGTGCTATCTCGAGGATGAATTCCTCGGCCAGAAGGAGTTTCGTGCCCTTCTCCTCGAGACACAGTTCCGCGCATTTCGCCAAGACTCCCTGAATGTCATGGACAATTGCCGTCGTCTTGAATCCATGGTTGCCTCCCTCGCCGAATTCGATGACCCTATCGGCGACCGACAAATGGTCCTCACGCTTCTCCGCGGCCTCAGTGGCAAGTTTCGCCATATGGTGTCCATTCTCAAGATGCACCGATCGTTTCCAACATTTACGGAAGCATGCACTCATCTGTTGTTGGAGGAGCTAGAGATCGATGCTCCTCCTTCGTCCCCGCCGGCCGCTCTCGTCGCTGCGACGCTGTGTCCAGCAGCCCCAGGTGCCACAGCTGCTCCTCGTTCGGGGGCGCCTCCTCCTCCGCGCCTAGCTGCACCAACCGGAGGCCAGCGCAACGGCCGCCGCCGCGGCTGCGGTGGAAGCGGCAATTCTACTAGTGATAGTTCTCCAGTGCCCTCTGCTGGAGCGCCCCAGGTGGACAGGGTGGCGTCCCTCCCGGTATGACTGTGTACCTGTCGTTTGCCTACCCTTGTGATACGTCTCGATGTCCCAATCTTCACGACGTTGGATCAATCACTAGATAACTAGCTTCGAAGAAGCCGAGATAACTTGCTGCAAGCAGCGATAACTAGTGCAACCTGACGAATAAAACTCAAAGCCAACCACCGTCTCAATACGGCAACCTGAATCGAGGATTCGCCTAACCACACTTTCAAAGAAACCAACCAACACAGCCTACAATCAATGGAGACCTCGAAGGGAGTAGGAGCACCAATTGGGAGTGGATGAAGCCGCCGTTTCTGTAATTTCTACAAAAGAAGTCACAAGAGCAAAGGGGTAGAGATCAACTCTTAGGGGTTTGCTAGCGCACAGTTGAACAAAGTGGTCTATATTCTCAATATCATAATCTGTGATCACAATGAGTCTAGGGGGTATTTATACTAGCAACAACCCTGCTAGGTAGGTGGAAACTCGAAAAGAAAATAACTAGTTTGACTATGTGAAAAGACTTCTTTAGAATGAGCTCCTAGAGAGTTTCCGCGTGGCTGTTAGTCTTCTATGCAATCTTCATTGTTTTGGCAATAACTCCACCTAGGAAAGTCCAAATGATGCACGGTTTATTGCGTTGGATTCTTCACCCTTTCCAACCATGTATGCCATGCACCACGTAATATTATAGAATGGTACAGTTTAATACATGAACTTTAGCATCAGGCTGGTTGTTGACCTTCCGAGCAGTATACACTAAACAGTGGTCTGTGTCCAAATGGTAGCTCCAAACTGGTCGGAGCTAGACTCATTGGAAACTAGACTTGAAGAGCTTTCCAAAACATGCTCATAGACCACCATATCTTCTGGGAATCAAAATATATGACTGTTTCTTCTACACGGTTTTACAGAGCTGAACTGGTTCGAGTGTAGTTCGTGGTCAGCAACTGTTCTGAAGTGGTCTGCAGCTGGTCGGAAATCATCTCCTTGTGTGTTCATGTCTTCCTCCTTAGTGAACCTAACCATTAATAATATACACGACTTAGATAGTATATAAATCTCATTAATATTAAAATGAATCTCACAAAGTAGCGAGTGCCTCTCTTGTTGTAGCTTCTTTGCTCGACTACGTGTAATCGGTCCATTAATTACTTAGACTGGTGTTGATGTAGGTGAGACCTGAGTTGGTGTAGCTTGAGTTGAGGGTTGTGACATCTTGCTTGATGGCGTGGTCATATCACCTTGGGCTGGCACCGTGCGCATGTGGCCGTACGACTAATTCGGCCACCCTCTTCATCTACTCCATCTATCGTTGTGGGCAATGGTGCTTTACTTTCTATCACCGTCACTGGATCCCATCATTTTTCTTTACCACACTGTGATCTTACTCTTAATAATGTTCTGGTATCCCCTAACATTACTAAGAATTTAATTTCTATTCGTCGGTTTACCACTGACAATAATTTTCGTTGGTTTACCACTGACATTAATTGTTCTATTGAGTTTGATCCATTTGTTCTTTCTGTGAAGGATCTGCAAACCAGGAACGTGATCTCCAGGTGCAATAGTTCTGGTGACCTCTACCCATTTTTTGCACCATCTACCAGCACCTTTGCCTTCGTCGCCGCACCCACCTCCCTTTGGCATCGCCGTCTCAGTCATCTTAGGTGCCCCACAAACTTGCTCCTCGTTCTTCTCTATGCGTATTCCTTGGCTACTCCTCGGAGCACAAAGGCTATCGATGCCTCGAGCTTCAGTCAAACCACATTCTCATTTCTAGATATATTGTTTTTGATGAATCCTTCTTCCCTTTCTCTGACATGTCTACCACACCCATGGCACCCTTCGCCCTAGACTTTCTTATCGATGATCATGATCTCACCGCTTCAGTTCCTGGAGCCTCTTTTTTGTGTGCAGTTACAGCAGCATCCTCAGCAGCACACCCCGTGCCCGAGGCCCCACTTGCGCCATCGAGCCTTGGTGCAGGGCCGTGATCGCCCGAGTCCGCGTCATTGGGTGCCGCTGCCCCTGTGCACCCCGCACAGGTCGCTGCCAGTGGTGCCCCACCGACCATGAGTGTTGCAAGTCCTGCTGCCCCAGCCGCACAGCTGCCACTCGACCGATTGTCATTTCTCCGGTGACCAATGCGCACTCTATGCGCACACGTGGCAAAGATGTCATTGCGCAGCCCATGGATCGCCTCAATCTCCACGCTGTACCCATGTCGCCTCTTCCTCGCTCCATTCGTGATGCCTTGTCAGACCCCAATTGGTGATCTACTATGCAGGCTGAGTATGACGTTTTGATTGCCAACGACACTTGGAGTCTTGTGCCTCGCTCTCCTGGCGTCAATGTTGTGACTGGGAAGTGGATTTATCATCACAAGTTGCTTACCGATGGGTCTCTGGATCGTTACATGGCTCGCTGGGTTTTACGGGGTTGCACACAACAGCCCAGTGTTGACTATGATGAGACTTTCAGTCTAGTTATCAAGCCTGCGATAGTTCGCATGGTTCTTTCTTTGGCATTATCTCAGAACTGGCCCATTCATCAGCTAGATGTGAAGAATGTCTTTCTCCATGGCACTCTCACTGAGACAGTGTACTGCGTGTAGTCTTCTAGATTTGTGGATTCTTCTTGTTCAGATTTTGTCTGTCAGCTCAATAAGTCCTTATATGGTTTAAAGCAGGCTCCTCGTGCTTGGCATCATAGGTTCGCCTCTCAACTTATATCACTTGGATTTGTTGAAACAAAGTAAAATACTTCTCTCTTCATATATCGCCGCGGTCCAAACATAGTCTACTTACTGCTCTATGTTGATGACATTGTCCTTACTGCCTCCTCTGTGGATTACTCAAGAATATCATTGAGGCTCTCCGGCGTGAGTTTGCTATGACGGATATGGGTTAGCTGTATCATTTTTTGGGCATTTCTGTGATCCGCTCCGTAGATGGTTTGTTCCTTTCTCAGCGGCAGTACAATCAGGATATTTTAGAGTGTGCCAAGATGAGTGCGTGCAAATCGTGCAGCACGCATGTTGATCTTTACTCTAAATTATCTGCTGACGGACCGCCTGTCACTGATACTACACAGTACCGCAGTCTCGCCGATGCTTTGCAGTATCTGACTTTTACCCGACCAGACATTACCTTTGCAGTTCAGTAGATCTGTCTCTATATGCATGATCTTTGAAAGCCGCATCTCGCTGCTCTCAAGCGGATCCTGCGCTACCTACAGGGCACCCTGTCTCTTAGGCTGACCATGCGCCGATCTTCGCCTACAGATCTTGTTGTTTACACAGATGCCGACTGGACTGGCTGTCCTGATACTCACTGGTCGTCATTTGGCTATGAAGTATTTTTCGGGAATAACTTGGTGTACTGGTCTTCAAGTGTCAGCATACGATCTTTAGATCAAGTGCTGAAGCTAAATATCGTACTGTGACAAATGGTATTGCTGAAACTACCTAGCTGCGCCAGCTGCTCCTTGAGCTTCGCCACCCCCGTCAACATGCCACCTTGGTCTATTGTGACAATATCAGTGCTGTATATCTCTCCAACAACCCGGTGCAGCATCAGCGGACGAAGCATGTTGAGATTGATCTCCATTTTGTTTGAGAGAAGGTCACCCTTGGTCACGTTCGGGTCCTACACGTTCCTACGACATCGCAGTATACCGACATCTTTACCAAGGGCTTTCCTACCTTACTATTTCAGGAGTTTCGATACAGCCTGAATATTAGCGATGCTCACGATTAGACTACAGTATAGTGATAGTCTACTATAATTATAGTAGGTTACATGTATAGTTGTGCGGTTGCATGTGTAAGCCATCCCGACTGCCTATATATATTGATATATTAACAGGAAATAATCAACAATTCCCATACTTTCACGACGACGTTGTGACACGGTGATCTTGGTGACGAACAACGCCGGCGACCTGGACCCGGCGTTGCACCGGCCGGAGCGGCCGGACTGCAAAGAGCCGCCCGAGCCGGCTGTCCGCCAGACGCGCGCACACATGCGGCGCCACGCCTTGCACGGACACAGTGTACATCGAGTACACCGACTGCAAGCCGCCGCTAAGTGTACTTCCCGGCCGGACGGCATGGTCGAGCAGCCCTCTCGGTACCCGTCCAACTTCCTCACAACAGGAAGATGAGGAGCTGATGCCCCCACCGAAGAGATGTTGCGCACACTTCGATTCCGTGCGGTGGCATGAGGTCCCTGGACATGATTGCCGCCCTCTCCGACTCACGCGACAAACGCCCGGAACTGACCAGCTCTTGACGTCGCCGGAGGCGACATACATCTTTGCCATCTACTCCAAGGATATCAAGTCCACTCACGGCTACACCCAGGAGCAACTCATCACCGACGACATCTTCAAGGACGTCGGCGCCAACATCGGCATCCATGCCGGCCTCATTGCCGAGGTCACGCTGCCGTAGATCGTCCTCTCCATTCAGTGCTGCCATAAACCTAGGCGGATCGTTCATTGGTGATCTTGTGACACGCACGGAGGCTTACCAGTTCGTGCGTGAGGATTGCATCCTCGTTCCCGACTCACGAAATACCGAGCTAAGTCGCTTTTTTTCTTTTATATAATATTTTCATCCTATTTATTTATTTCGTTCTCCAATTACACTTACTAAGTTAGTTAGTCACCTAACTAAGCAGAAAGTCGGAAGCAATATATAATTGGTGCATATGCTACTTATTCTATTTTTTCTCTTAACAATTATGAAAGCATTCAAGTAGCATAAATTCTAATCCATAAAACTTTGCTTTATGAATAACGAACTCAATTCACCCAAAACGTGTCTAGAAAAGTAGCATGAGCTAACTCCCAACGTTTGGAGCTATGACTAGTTCAGACAAACTAATTAAATGTAAGGTCAACTACTTATGAAAAATTAAAATTAATAAGAGAACAAACATATATTTACATATATTAATACTCATATTTTTTATCAAGTGGCTATTTTTATATAGGATTCTACTCATCCTATATACTTATAATGCAATAACAGGAGCTCGGGGAGGACTAGAACAGTCAGGAGAACCGCTCGGTATGTCCTATGAAAGCCACCAACCGGATACTCACGCTAGTCGGGACTCGATACCACTTCTACCCTAGCATGCCCCATGAGAGCCAATATTTGACTACCGGATGAGGTACGCCTCATGAGGGCCACCAATCGGATCTTTAAGTACCTTATTTGGCATTACACTAGTAGGGTATACCTTATGAGGACCATCAAAAAACTTATGTTACTATAAGGATTGGATATCTTATTCGGTCACATATTATTAAGAACTCTTATTCTTAACTTTCCACTTAGTTGATGCTTAACTAAGCATAGAGTTGGAGGCTATACATGATAGGTGCACATACTCAGTGCACACTATTACTTCTTCTTTAGAGCCTCCCATAGTTTTCCTGCAAGTAATCGAAAAAATTTCACAAGTAAGCTAAAGCACTAAGGAGGATTTCAAGAAAGATAAAGCAGTCGTAAAGATTTTATAATAAAGTTGCGACTCAACTGTAGGATTAGGGATATGGATTTTGTGTACCATCATGGAAGACCTATCTAACTAACCTGATAAGGGATGGGCTGAACCATGGGCTTGAGATTCCAAAGATAGGATTATAACTTGTAATCTAAGAAATAGAGGATCAAGACAAGATATAAATCTCGATAATCATAGATATCTTTAAATAGAATAGAAGGATTTAATTGTAACCGATTAGATAACACTTCTTATAACACTTTCTCTCATCCTATATAAGAGGCGATAGGGTTCCGAGTATATAACGACCAACATATGATGCCACAATGGCGGCATATTTATCATACACAAGTCCTCGATATAGGACAATCCTGCTATTATCTTAGATCAAAGATCTAAACCTATATAATCTTTATCATATGTTACAATCAAGTTTTTAGGTGGATTTTCTGCATCAACAATGAAGTATTGAACACTTATAACTCTTAGCATAACAAGCTTTGAAATTTATTTAATTTAATTAATTTAAATAAACCAATTATCCAATCATATCTAACAACATAATTTTGGTAGGTAAAATTTTTCATTGAATGCTTAATTTGCCATCTTATCAAAAAAAATTTTGCATTAATTGGTAGAGTAGAGAATGAAACTACTCCTTCCAACCCTAAGCCCACCCAATGGTGAGAAATGGTGAGGGACGGGTGCAAAAGAGTAGAGTAGCAAGCTTAACAGAGGGCATGCAGAGGGGCAACGCATAAACTTTAGTGCCACAAAATGGAATGTATGAAATTCGATTGAAAATCAAAAACACTTTTATTAGTGTTCTATTTAGCAAAACATTTTTATATCCTCTGTACATTCTCATTTATTTAGATGGGATGTATGGTACGTTAATTGTTGTCCAAAGCTTTGGGCAGCTTCGTTTCTCTTACAAAAATCAAGATAAAACTCTGCACACGCTGTAAGGAATTTGCAGGGACAATTTGATAAACATTATCCTATAAACAGTGAGTATTTGCTAGAAATATTATATTTTCAATCCCAACATTTGCATCAAAATTCTATTATACGTTCGTTGTGCCTCCACCGTTGCCTATAAATACGATGGCAATGTGATGAATAGAATTGCAGTTCCGTTATCCAGTTGGTATTAATGCAACTTGGATCGACCTATTTTCATACTAGTAGGTTTGGAAGCACGAACTACACAACAAAAATATCTCGTTACCTCTATCCAAAATACTTTTATTTTTTTCCTATCTCACACATATCAATACATACCTCATATCAATACATACCTAAGACTAAAATGCCATTTACTTTACCAAACTCCAATAGTTCCCCTCTTTAGCAAATTCTATTATATTTATCGCCCACTTTATCAAATTTATCCTCTACTTTAGCAAACTCCAATACATTGATTGATTCCAAAATAAAGTCTTTATGGAAAAAAAAAGTTTTTATGGAACATAGGGTGTACAACATTAAGATGAAAAGTAATAGCTCATGCATTTTTGTTTTATTCATCTAAGGTCCTTTATAACATAGCCAGTGGGTTACAATTATATTTAATAATACTAACATAAATGACATGGTTGTTTGATGTGTGATATAAAACGGAGTAAATTGTACATATACTTAAACTTATAACTTTATATGGGTATTTCATAAAACTATAATACTAGCAAATAATTTTATTAGAAACTACAATTTTACCCCTATATCAGCATGAGTATTGCATGTGGGTATGATAGGTGGGCCCAAAACGTGTTAGACAAATAAAGCTGTAACTTTCGGCCCATAGACTGGAATGGGCTGGAGGTGTGAAATAATGGAATCAAACCGAATATTTTTAATCAACTTGCTTGGTTTTTTATGGTTTTCTCGAGTATGAGTGTTTTTTTCAGATTTTGTCGAGGGTGGAAGTGGTTTTGTGTGCAATGTAAGGGGAGGGAGGAGGATGACTATGGTTTTATATTAGTAGAGAAATCACACACTACTAGTAATCGTGCATGTGCAACATATATCACCACAATATATGTAATCCGAATATACAGTATTTATAATAGCATAACAAGAATCTTACAATATTTGTCCATACATAAAATCTACATCACATGAGACAAAACACAAAGTAAATACATACGAAATCATTTGTGATATCACTGGGTAGTAGAGTGTGGACATAGGAGGGGCAATAATGACAGCTAAGGGGATAGGGAAGGAGACTATGGGCATGATGCGGGGTCACATGGCGAGTCTAAGGAGATTGCGAGGCTTCCATTTATGGGATAGTAGACGTGAGATTTGGGGAAAGATGATCAAAATGGGATAATTTTGGGATGTTGGATTTGATGAATGATGAGTCATGAATCAAATGAGATAGTGTATTATATGGTAGATTATTGTAATTATCTAGGTAAAATTGCAGTAAATATATAATTTTGTTATCTGAAATTTACCCATTTAAATTTGGATACCATGAGATGAGTATACATGCATTGCCAAAATTTTGGTACCATAAATGTTTTCATAGAGTATTTGGTTAATTTTCTATATTATCGGAATTTTAGCATTAATCTAGTAGAATAGTACTCCTTTGTACTATAAAAACTTTATTTCTGATAAATAATTCATCTTTAAAATAATTAATGTATTGTAGTTTGAGAAAGTGAGAACAATTACATTGAAGTTTAAGATCGTAAAGGACATATGTAATAAAGTTTTAAAAATAAAAGATATTTTAGTATTTTTTATCTTTATATTAATATGTGTGAGATGGATTAAAAATAAATTTTTTTACAGGACACAGAGGTAATAGCAAACTAATTTTTGCGAGCGAGTAGAAAACTAAGCAATAGCCCTTTTCTAGGGCCACTCCGGGCTGTCATGTCTATCGCGTCTGGGCCAGGACCACCAGGGAAACAAGGCCGGAAACAAACGTCGATCATGTGCTGTTCCGTCCAAACGCACGATGAAGAACTCCACGCAATAGCTTTCACGAAAAGACGGGGGAAAAAAAACTAGAGATACGTAGAAAACAACCCACTTTCCATAAAAACGCCTGCGTCTACTTCTTCTACTGCGCCCACCTGACATCGGCCTCGGTTCGTCCTCCCTCCTGCCCCACCGCGGCCCGAAAGCCCTCCCCCTTCCTTTCCTTCCTCGCATCTTCTCCTCCTCTCCGTCTCCCCCCAAAATATCTAGGGTTTTCTCTGCTTACTAGGGTGCCCCGGCGATCCGCGGGTGGAGTCATCCGGTGATTCGAGAGGTACGCCGCCCAGGACGACTCCTGCGTTCGTTTTTTTTCTTTTTTCATTTTTTTTGGGTTGGCGCCGGTGGTGGTGGCGGCGTCGATTTGGTGCGAGGCCCTTGGAGGGGGAAGGGGACTGATTGGATAGCGTGCATCTGTGGAAGGAGGGGATGCGCCGCGCGATGCGGAGGGGAGACGTCGGCATGGTGTTTTCATCGGTGCTGTGGACGGATGGGTCGGGTAGAATTGCCTGATTGGTTGGCTTGCGCGGGTGATTGGGCGCGTGATGGATCGATTGGTTGCTTCATTATGTGGCCGGCGTTCAGGTGTGGTGGAAAGGATGGGTCTTTCTGTGCTTGCTAGAGGAGATTGGCTGATGTCTTTAGGGACATGTGGTCGTGAGTGGACGAAAAACGATTGTTCGTTGCAAAGATCAGTTCTTGAGGTGTTTTGCCTGCGGCGATTAGGATTACCGTGCCTGTGTTGACGAGAGGTAAAGATGGCATAGATTCTACATTGGCCTTTTGCTGGGAGTTCCTGTATTGGGGCTCAGCTCAGTGACGTGGTGCTTCCTGGTTGTTGAGTACGCCAAGGTATACGAGGCGAGGTGTAGATTCTAGTGTTTTTGAAAAATGTGAGGTATCATATCTCCTCGTATATTTGGTTGGAAGCAACAGTATTTCTTTTATCCATGAGGAGCATGTAAATTTGATGGATTCCTTAAGAGGTTTTCCAAAGGAATAACAATATTTTATTACTAAATTCCTCTTTACCTGTGATGTATTTTATTTTTTAATAAATTAGTCTGTTTCATATCCCTAAATTTGTTCGCAGGATTTTACGATCTGTTCTTTTGATTGAGTATTTTTGGCAATTATGGTGGTTCTTTTTGCTTAAATGATGTTTATTGTTCAAAAAGTCTTATGTACTTTTCTTTTGAACTTCTAATTTTTGCCACATTTTCTTTCCTTCTCAATACAATATATGAGCAGTTCTGGTAACTCTATTTTTCTTTCATTTCAGGAGATCATGGAGAGTAGTTCTTCAGATGTGCACATGTCACATTGTGCTGAGGACTCTGAGAATAGTGAGAGTACAATCGAGATCAAAATAAAGACCTTGGATTCTCAAACATACAATTTGCGTGTCAATAAACGCGTAAGTGGATAACAAATGCACATATCAGAAAGTGTATAACTATATAGGTGCTTTCTACAGTGTTTTTATGGCTGTTTGTTCCTAACAAACTGTTGGCTATTTGTATGAACAATATGTTTACAATTATAATGATATGTAATTGCCTTCTTTCCCCAGGGCAAAATACGATTGTATCCTTTTGGCATAGTTTATGAAGTGACTGTCAATCTTGCTTAAATTTCCCCAAGTAATTTTGAATACACCCTAATATATCTCATATTATCACCATTTTCAGATAGTATATTGTACAGCATACCGTAGGAGGTGCTTTTAGATTCTTTTTAAGATTTGAGTAGCAGGTGGGCTCCAAGTGTTGCATTACCGTAGGAGCCCTGGAATTTTTTTTTGATGAAAAACAGCAGGAGAGTCTCCTACTGCACTATTAGGAGCCCTGGGTGAAATTTACAGATACATGTAAGATTGTTGTGAGCTAACAATGTTTTACATAGGGCCTTTATGGTCTGTGAACTGGAATATTATCTAGGATTTTCTCCATGGTCATTTTTTTGTTCGCTAACTGCTTTTGCTAGATGTTTTTGAGCAAGATCTAATGAAGAACCAGCTCAGAATAATTCTGTTTATTCTTTAATGTCCAGAATGTATGCTGCATTAGTTTGTTTAATATTTTGTTCCAGTACTATTTTTTGGGTGGACATGCCATTTGTTGTTAATTCTGTCTTTCTACAGGTGCCAGTACCTCTGCTAAAGGAAAAAATTGCTACTGTAACTGGAATTTTGTCTGAACAACAACGGCTGATTTGCCGTGGGAGAGTCCTAAAGGATGATGAGCTCCTTTCTGCATATCATATCCTCATCTACTTTTGGTGTATAGTGTTTTAGTTCTTTTTGTCTTCCAAATTTTGTTTCTTCATCTATAGGTCATATCCTACAGTTTCAATCATTAGATGTCATTCTGCAAACAATATGAAAGACAAAGAAAACACTGCATATTTTTTATATATTTGTTTTAACTGAAACGTGTTGATTTCCATCCATCTATTTAACTGTATTTGCAAGAAATCTGCTTCATTTTACTATTCTATGTTCAGTTTATGTTGTTTGGTTTTCACAATTTTATGGTAAAGCATTTAAGTAAAAAAAGGTAAAGCATAATATATTTACAAATGAGGATGGCCTAACTGCTCGGAACATTGAATGATGTATTGGAGATAATGTTATTATATTTGAAAGGTCTTGTGTTTTCTGTTTTAGCAATTTCTCCCCTTTTCTTTGCATGGTATGTACACTGATGTTGGCTTTGGTGATTTTTGTCCTTTTCTTCCATACAGTTAACAAAGGGTTTAAATATTCCTGTTTATTATTAAGTCCTTGTTGCCTTTTGATTCCTCCCATGAGAAGTCACTAAAACCATTGTTTAATCATGCTATTAAATATCACTTGTTTTACATTTGAAGTATTAGCTTACCTTCTGGGAGTATACGGTAATCCTTAACTGAAGTTTTTAGATGTGGAAGATGGCCATACATTGCATCTTGTGGTTAGACAACCAGGGCAATCTGCTACATCAGGAAATGCTGGAAATGAAGGTTTGTTAACTTATTTTGTATGCATTTTTTGGTTTATTAGTTAAAAATTGATTGAGAAATTTAAGTCTCATTCTATAGACATCTGCATTGTGTGCATATAACTTATGTAGTTTCTTGTGCTATTTTTTTGTTGGTTTAAATAATTTTTGTTCAAGCAAAATCCTCAGCATTTGCAATAGTTCCTATGGTTGATAAAGCTGTTTTGAGGTTTTTGTGTATTGTTAGGTTGTGATTTGTGACTCTATATTGCTTTAGAATTGCTTTCTGAGAGACTGCTAGAATGGAACAAGTGCTCATTGATTGTGATTGCATGTCATGCACATTGAATCTGATGTTTTAGCAGCATACTGCAGCTTGGTCTATATGTCAACTAGTTGCTTTGTAATCATCGTTACGATTGATTCTATCCTTTCTACTCCTTTTCTATGTACACATATAAAACAGCAAAATGTACCATAGACCTGTGTTCTGGCCATCTTCCCAATAAGGATTCTATATGCTATTCTTGTCATGTTTGTGTGTTGCTTTGTAAAGACCTAAGACCATATGACTTCACCATCAGCTGTGCCTATTAAAGATCTGTTTTGCTTCTATAATGTCTTTAATGCCTTCTGATTTTACCTATAGACATGTTATTTCTGTGTGTTGGATCTGATATGCTTTTGAAATTTTATTTTGTATTAGCTTCATATTTCTGTAAAGTAAAGTCAAGTAGATGGCAGTTACCATTTGGCCACTTTGACTATCAGCTCTAATATTTGGCATGCCTGGACTGAGAACTTGTGACACGATAGCTTCATGTTTTTTATATTACATCATAGAATTTATGCAATCATTTTCTCTTCTGTGTATCTTCTTTACATAAAAACTGTCAATTTTATAGGTACCACATCAAATCCCACTCGTCGTCGTGGTTCCACAATGACTCGCAGTATTGTACTTGAGGATATTAATGTGGGCCAGGGGAGTGAACTAAGTGTTGGACAGGTTTTCCTTGTTCCTATGAACTTTTATATCTTCTCTTAGTGTGTTTCTGTTAGAAAACCCCTTTGATTGACATGTAACTGATTTTTTTGCTTATTTTCTTCTTTTGGTAGTTGCTCCAAAGCCTACTTCGAGCTCCTAGTAGCACACAAGTTTTGGTAATCCAGCATTTTGAAAGTCTTTTGTTCAGATTGGATCTAAAGGAACTTATTTGAAAATAATTTCCCTTGTGCTAGAATGGACAAGCACCTTCTGATGCCAGGCCTTCAGAAGGTGCACAATCTTCAACGCAAAACAGTGTCAGGGCTGTACTCGATCAACTGCAGGTTCCTCCACTTTTCCAGTCTGAAGTGGCACATGGATTATCAGAACCAAATGTTAGTCTTTGTCTTGTATCCTTGTCACAATTCACATGCCCTGATATTGAAATATTAAGATATATGGCTACTAATGTTCTTCTTTTGTAGGTCATTCCTGATTCATTGACCACGATTTCTCAGTACATTAATTTTTTGAGAGACTCCTTTAGAAGGGAAGGCTTCCTCGAAAATGGTCTGACCTTTTCTTTTATCTGAGTTACACCTCATTCTGTAATCGTTGTGAAGATTTAGTGATTTATCTCCAGTTCTCTTCTTGACAGGACAAACTCTGAATAATCCTGACCATAGAACTGCAGGAAGTGACCATGGAGGTGGTACCCAAAATCAGGAAAACCAGCCTGATTCAGCTTCGGCACATGGGCTTCCTACTGGAGCATTGCTTGCTGAAACTATGAACTCTACTAGACAACTTCTTGTTGAGCATGCTGGAGCATTGCTATCAGTCGGTGACATCTTTTCTCGTTATGAATTAGCTAATATAACAGTTATGTTTAAGCTACTTTGAGAATAGGTTGAGCTATTTTCTGTTTGTTCTTTCTGAGTTGAGAATACTATGAATTTAGTTGTTATCCTGTAATGATTATAGGGAACGCCAGATATTATATGGTATAGCTAGATATTTCAATTTTGAGTGAGGGTAATATGGTAAATGTTTCATTGGACATATAGTACTATAAATAAAAGTACAATATATGGGTTTGGCAGGTCCAATGACCCTCAGTTGTCTCATAGGCCCTAAATCCAGCAGCTGACATTCATAGTTAGGTCCATCCAATTAAACCCTCCACCAAGAAGTAATGGTATGCAACTAACAGAAAGTATACCTTGTAAAATGTACAATGTATACACATCACGTCTCCAATTGTTACATTTTAAACTGTCTTCTTTTGTGTTAGTATATGATATAATATTAAGGAACAACTGGATACTGATTATATTTTATTTTGTTTTGAAGTGGAGAACAAATGAAAATGTTTTATTTTAGTAACTAATGATTCTATTCAATTATTCAGTTAAAAACTAATTGCAGATCAGTTAATTTCTTGTGTGAACTATATTATGCTGTTGTCGCTTCAATATGAATACTGGACTATCCAATGACACCTATAGCTATTGAAATTTGTTTCTTTTATTTGGTTTTCTGCTTATCTGCTTTGCTGAGTTATTATTGGTTTTACATCACTAATGTGTCTGCAAGTTAATTTGTGTTAATTCAATGCAGCAATTGCCAGACCAGCTAGGAGATATTGTAAATGTAACTGATGCTACAGCACGGAGGAACCTTCAAAACAGTGTAGTCAGATATGGAGTTCTCATCCAGTACCTTGGTTCATTACTTCTAGAACTTGGCCGCACGGCGATGATGCTACGTATAAATCCTGCAACTGTATGTTATTCTGACATTCTTTTTAACCCCATTTCACATTGGGAATGATTCTGTAGTGCTGTACTGACTGGTAGGCATCTTACTTCCAGTCAGAAGCAGTTGTCAATTCTGGACCAGCTCTTTTTATCTCTCCATCTGGGCCAAATCCTCTTATGGTTCAAGTGAGTGATTTAAAAATCTTAATTTTAATATTAACAGGTAGAGATTACCTTTATCTAATTTTCATATTTGCTAACTTATTTTCCACCAGCCTGCTCCTTTTATTCCAGGAACAGGATCTGTCCAAATGGGCCCAATATTTTCTAGTCTTACTTCACACCGTTCTGTTCTACACCCAAGAGATATTGACATCCATGTCCGCACGAGTGAGTAAATGTTGCTATATTTTGCCCCTTCAATTTAACTAGTGTAATTTGACCATCATGGGAGTTTGAATGTTGCATATATATCCTCTCAGGATTATTTGAACCACACATATCTATTGTTAGCTTCATACATACTATAAGTCTGATCAACATTGTTATCTTATCATGACAATTAATGGTTGAAATACCAGTTGATAATAGCCAATTCAGGTTGAAAGATTGTTTAGATCGGAGCCATAATTTGGCATACTAAATTAATCAGAACAAACTTGTGATGTGTTAACTAAAATCAGTTCGCTGAAACCTCCACTTGATGGTTTAGAATGGGTGCAAATGCTGGTTGGCAAAGTGGAATATGATTGTAGATCATACATTTAAACTAATGAATGCTGATTGAATGCTAGTCAACTGGCTGGGGCATCCATGTCCATCTTAGTTTGAGAGTATGTTTTTCCTACTATTACTTTGGTGTATAATGGTTAAATGCGGTCCTTTTTGGTTGTTAGGTGGGTCTGTGTCTTTAACTGGTACTAACCCACGTGAGCTGGTTGAGGCACATCAAACACAAGAACGTACTGATAGAAGTGCAAATGCTTCACCTGCAAACAGTAGTGAAGCATTTGCAGGGGTTACAGGCAGTACTTCATTTGCTGTTGAGTCTGGAGTTAGGCTGGTGCCACGTAGAACAGTGGTTGCTGTGCCTGCTGGTATCAGTCGTCTTCCTTTGACATCTTCTAGTGGAGTTGTTGTTATATATCCACTGTTCACCAGAATTCAACAAAGAGGATACACTAATGCTCAACTTGCCCATAGTGCTAATGAGCGACCAAATCCAGAGTCATCTCAATATCATGAAGCAGGTTGAATGAGTTTTTGCCCCTTTCATCTGTATTGTTTTCCCCCCTTGCTTGAGTATTTTGTATTTGCTCACTAAACTTCTATGTACTAGGAGTGCAACCTTGTTGGATAGCTCATGACTGATATTATGCTGAATCTGAATCAGACCTGATTAGGAAAGTGATTATGCTTATTGTTTGGCTTTAAATAGGTGTTGTAAACTAGAAATTCAGATTCAGATGAGGTTTCCTTAAGATTCTAATAAAATCTGACAAGGAAATTTAATATCCAAGTGTGAAAGGGGAGGTGAGAGAAGTATAGAAATGGATATTTACATGGTTTTACTATGGAGAACAATCATTTTCGCCTATCATGGGATTGCATGAAGTTTAGCACTCTACTGTAGGTTGGTTAGCATTGCCTTGGTTGGGGTAGAAGTTGCTTTCCCTGTTTCTTTTTTTGTGTTTTATGTTCAGTTTGCCTTTGCTTACCCCAACTTGTTTGGTACTGAAAGACTGAAAGACTGTGTTGAGTTGAGTTTAGTTTGACTTTAAATGCTAAACTAACGTTTATCCATGTGATGGAATACTTGCACATTCAAAAAATAACAGTTTTATCTGCTCAGCTTAAAATTATTGTTTAAGCATTCGGGTAACGCTTTACATTCAAACTTGTGGAACTTTCTTTAATATATTTGCAACTGTATTAGCATTCATGCCTTGCTGTATTCTGAATCTGACTCAATTTTAATCCGTACATTTAACTGATTTGGAATGCCTTTTGTATCCTTTGTTTTCTAGATTGTTGTGGAATGATTGATGCATACCTTTGTTTCAATGATTCTTTATTCTTTGATGTATGGGTACTTCAGGTTCACGGACTGTTTTGTGCACTATAAGAAGGGGCTACCTATTATTTGTCACTGCAAATATTAACATTTAAGGATTTGCCACTTTATCTTTCATGGACATGTTATCTGGAGCCATTTGCTAATGACAATTCAGTAGCAAATTGCCAAGTGCATATAATGCATCATTGCAGTGGCAAACAGTCATGATTTTCCTAAAACAAATATGTGGCTTTGACCTACTATTCCTTTCCTTATCACTGAAATAATTGTTTTATAGCTAATCTAGGATCTCCAGTTGATACCAATGGGGGAAACAGTACTCAGACTTCCCCTGGGGAGCAGAATGGCCAGGCTCCTTTTTCTCTGTTGATGGATAGTTTCCCATGGATTGGATCAGTATTTTCTGGAGAAAGTTCCCGAGCAAATGGCACAAGTCAGCATGTACCAATGCCCCCTACTGATCAGGTAGATATTAGAAATCATGGGGCACCAGAAGTGTCAGGGGTCAGCGATGAGGGTCTACGCTTTGCTAGCTTGGTTCGCCAAGTTATGCCATTTATCTCCCAAGCTGAGTCAAATCATCAAAGTGCCCCAGTAGCCAGTGGCAGTACTCCTTCACAGGTAACTGCAATTCCTGCTTGTTATGGCTGTAAATACTGTTAGCCCCTTGATGGACTATAACGTCAGTACTGGCTAATAGGCTGGGCATGAGAGCTTGAATGCTGCAAGAGATGGCCCAAGTGATTCCAGAAATTTACATCAGCATAGCCACGATCCAGTTGATGGACCTAATCCTAAAAGGCAAAGGTGTGTTACACTTGTGGCAAAAATAGTTCTTGCGTTATGTTTGATATATGCAAAGGTGTGTTACACTTACGACAAAAATAGTTTCTTGCAATTATGTTTGATATTGTAGGAGGTTAAATTTTAGTCGCAAATGTTGTTTCAACATATTTATTCTTTAATGGTAAAGGAACTTCAAAATGCAACTAACAGTAATAAATGTTTATTATGGTAGCATAGTACTTGTGAACTTCCTTATCATAAGCCAAGATATTTCCCCCTTTTTTTGGTAGAACAGTACGGGTGAACAAGAATAATTCAACTATAGCTTAGTAGTCTCGGATCTGTGCTTTTGTTCTGTTTATTATTTTGAGTGATACGTGTGAATTAATCCCTTAAACAATTTTTTTTCAGAACAAGTGAGTGAAAAAAAACGTTCGTCTACCGGGGTCACCATTTTGAAATATAAGATGAGAATTTTGCCGATTCTTGCTGCACTAGAGGATGGACTGTCAATGTTAAATGTCTAATTGAGAGCAGTGGATTATTAGAGTTTCGCAGTGTATAGTTGGCATCCAGTTCTTTGGGCAAGACATCCATCTTTTCTTTTTGCAATTTTCTGGGCATCAGTTGTAATGTTATTTTACTATTATATCTCCAATTTGTAGAAATTTGATTTAATTGGGGTTGAACTAACCAGGGCTCGTTTGGCAGATATTGCGGCATGTGGAGAATTTTTGCCAGTCAATAATACCCCAATGAATTGTACATTCGAGTTCCTTGTGTTGTCTTGCGGCAATAACGTAACATTCTGAATTTTTGGACTTTTATTTTTTCCCATAATTTAAATTTTTTTATTAGAGTTTATTCGTCTAATCTTAGTTTAATGAAAAATTGAAATAAAGATGGCTTTGGTTTGACTAATTATCTAAGTAAATTCTGTTTTGCGGTCGTTTGTGTTAGGTATCCGTGTTTCTCTTGGATTGAGTTTTTCATATGGAGTTTTATTCATACATGACTGGAGCATGAACGAATTCACTGAGCGACTGTCTGATTTTGTTTATGCGAATTTGCCCCCTCCTTTTCCTTCCTTTTTTTTTATACCCTTCCTCGTTTCCATCTTTTGTTCTTTCTGTACGAGATCTTGCACGGCCCATCAATTCTCCCTTTCTCTCCGCTCAAGCACGGCGCCTGGCCTCAGCCTCCAGAGAACACGGTGCACGCCTCTGCTCCACCCGGGGTTTGCCCGTTGCTCCTAGCTACTACCCCTTACCATTCCCTTAATGCCCGGGTTAGGGCATCTATAATATCTCAGAAGCAATAAATGCTGCAACAGGACAATGCTTTAACCATGGTGGAAGAGCGCCACAAGTTTCGAACAGCAAAAAATAGTTCTTGAGCTTGTGGTGTAGCCGCAAGTAATAAAATACAGCACTTTTGTTGTTTTACTGTTTGCAATCATTTTTCTGATGCAAAGGAGCGATCGTTGGATGGATGAGAGGTGATATTTTGTATGCCTAGTGGGACCCACCTTAATTCTCTATACCACTAGGTCTCATACCTATGATCAATTGTTGCATACATACTGAGTTTGCCCTCGTGTCATTTGGCCGCCTCGCCTGGTTGGTATCCCATCTCCATCATCTGCGTCATTGCGTCATTTGTTGTCATCATGTACAACCATTGTCGCTTCCTTCTTCACCGGTGGCATCAAGAACCTGACACATTATTGTCTTCTTCTCCATAAATACCAAAAATAATTCTCTATAAATACCCAAAAGAAGTGAATACATGTCCAAAAGTTTGATATACTATAAAACATTCTTTTAGATTTTAATTTTCAACGTATACTCTAGAAACATTTAGATGTACTCCAAATCCATTGTTTGGACGTCATATTTTTTTGGCGGAATTACGTATTCGACCAATTGCTCTTCTAAAATTGTCTAAGTTGGAGCTCTGTTGTTTAGCTGTCGGGAGGTCTTATATTTCATTTGGCGTTTTTGACCCTTACATTTTTTTTTGTTGTTGACAACATGCGGAAAACACTGCTTAATTTGGAGCTCGCTATGGGAGAATATCATGGTTGGTACTCAGCGAAGAAAGTCATGTCATTTATTTTTTGGCAAAATTTGTGGCATTGGAACCTCATGGTTTTAACCACGTATAAGGCAAAAGTCAAGTTTTAGGGGAAATAACTATTTACTACTTAAACACTGTCTATTAAAATATTTATTTCTAGTTAAATAAAAGAGATAAATAATATGAAATGTTAAAAATGCTCTTGGATTCAATTATCCTATTCTTCCTCTTTCTGTCTCTTTCCCCTTTCTCTCGTTAGCCTCTAGCACCTCACCCTAAATTATCACTGATCTCCTCCCCTAAGACGACTCCACATCTTGCCACCCACTTCTTGGATGTCAATGAGTTGGCCGCTGAATCCACCTCGAGCCATTATCAATCTAGGCTGAGATAACTCCTTTTTAGCCGACCAATGGTCCCATCTCCACCATGGCTTTGGCCACACTGTGGGCCCTTCATCCTACGCGGTCGTCAATTGTCATATGTCTGTTGGCCATTACACACATCCTTCACCATGTTGCTTACACTAGGAAAATATTCTTTAGGACGATGCCATAGCCATTGCCGCTTGAGGCCCCATTTCCAATTTGTTAAACATTACTGAGCACCAATAACTAAACAACTACACCAAAATTTATCTTCTTGGGTAACCACCTCAATATTAATTTTTGTTGTTGTGCTTCTAAGAGCAATGGCAATGGACAATTCACTAGCGGTGCTCTTGCCTTTGTTACGGTGACCACCGTTGTCTCCTATTTCCATCGCAACAACATGACGAGTTGAGCACAACAAAAAATA
Organism: Oryza coarctata; assembly: GCA_030770085.1. Lineage (NCBI taxonomy): Eukaryota > Viridiplantae > Streptophyta > Magnoliopsida > Poales > Poaceae > Oryza > Oryza coarctata. Next base: position 7,041,034 of record CM061476.1, on the reverse strand, counting down.
ATTGCATGGTTGTACAATTAGGGTCACGAGAGGTGGAGCAGAGCACAAACCTTGTTCCTCTACAATGGAATAGAGGAAGTGCAGCCATCAATGTGATGTTGCTCACCTTGGCTTGATCATTGCATTTCCTTTCCCACCACTTGGTCTTGCTCACTACGACACTTGGAGAGGTAAATAGGTGGCACTATGGAGGGGATCGAGGAGGGTGAAGGGGAGGGATGTGGCACTCGGAAGTGGGGATAAGGATGGAGTATGATGGTGCAATATTATGAAACACTGGTTGCAACACCAATGAACCAATATGTGAAACATCAAAGAAAAACAACTGCAACATCAAGACAGAATTGTCGCTGAGAACATCTGAGACGATGGAGGGCATGATACATGACTTTGACGAGGCAATGTGCATCATGTGCAAGTGCAACATTTGATCGAGTAGAGTGAAAAACTTAAATACAACAAAGTGTAGAAAGACAAACAATTGGTTGTAGCAAAACCATAAAAAATCTCCAACTATAGCCTACTGGTCTAGGTCTGTCTTTTTCCTCAACTCTGGTGGCTAGACCTGAGCTCCATAAGCGTTGATGAGTACCTTGTGTATGCATGCTGAGCATACAAAGGAGCTTCTTTGCCTCCATGGTGGTTCACTATGGATGGTGAAACACTTCCCCTAGGACAAAAAAAAAAGGAAATGCTTGTGTTGATGCTAACGAAGAAACCCTTACTAGTGCAACATATCATCGTTAGAGAAGCTCCTATTGCACCATCCAACAAGGTGGTGCTTGTGATGGATCGCTTTACCTCTAGGCGTATACCTCCTACGCTGCCTTCAATGTCTACTTCCTCCACCATCCCTGCTACCTACAAGGCTAAAACTTCTCTAGCGTAGCTACGCTCATCGCCCTCAACATTTGTTGGCTTACACTGTGATTTTGTGAGGTAGAGAGAGAAGAGATAGAGGGAGAATGGATAGATGGGAAGGGATAAGAGCATTTCCAATGACCTCTCCATCTAACTCTCCATGCCAAATTTTACAAAACATAGCAAAAAATGTTACTTCATCATTTGCTCCATCTAGATGGTTAAGTCATCTAGCTAGCCAAACACCTAGGATGACTGGTCATACACCGAGGATGATTGGCCAAGTTTGGCCAACCGATACTAATGCTATCTTCTTCTTCCTCATACTCTCTCTCCTTTCCCCATGCTAGACCATAACCATCATCCTATCGCCATTGTCATCGAGCCATGGACAAGGAGATGGAGTCACCAAAGTTTAGCCCATCCTTCGAGCTAACCGCCGCCATAGTGGAGTGTCCCTCCTCTTCTTGCATTGCTTGTCGTCATCCTCCAAATCCACCGCCCTTCCCTCCTCCCTTGGTGGCACACTGAGTCGAGGAGCTCTGCCACCTTTTCTCCCTCTATACAACTGGTGTTTCCATCACCGCCAAGCTAAGGAGCGCCACTGCCTCTTGTCCCGCCGCCTCTACCTCAAAGGTGCAGCAAGCGAGGGAGTGTCGTTGCCTTTTCTCCTTCCACACAACCATCGGTGCCACCACACTAAACTAATGAGCACCGCCACCTCTTGTCTTACCGCCTCCCCCTCAATAGGATGTAGATTGATGGTGATGGCCCGGCATGAGGACAAGCCGACCATAGGTCCAACTCCTTCCCTGCGTCGAGCCATTAGGGGCAACCTCTACCTTGAGCTCCATCTAGTGTCCACCTCGAGCTCTACGCCAGCACTGCTTCACTCTCCTCTCTTTCTCTATCGCTGCCTAATGCATGCTCATCTCACCACCCTTCTTCTCTATGATGGCAACCATCTGAAGCTATGTGCCATCAAGCTCGGCAACCTTCCTCATCTAGCTTCTTCGCATGTCCCTCTCCTTGTTCAGTTTATGCACTATGAGACAGATATTACATGCCAAGAGGCATAATGCCAATGCTGGTGAGAAGGATGACGAGCTCGCTAAGTTAGCAATGGTGGCACACGATAAGATATGGTCCACCAGGTGCACTTCACCATGGAGTTCATGATGGGTGTCAAGGCATAGGTGTCATCGTCGTCATGTTAGGAATATAGGTATAACATATTCAAGAGCGTGGATGACCACTTCTAGTGCACGATCATGGCGGCGCATGGCCACAACACCATGTTTCGCATCTCCATCAATGGCCGGAAGCTCATGCACTTACTAGTGCCGCTTGACTACTTTATCAACCTTATCCTCTAGGCATTCCCTCAATGTGATGTCAACTAGTGTCACCCAATGCATCATGCTGCTAAGCTTATCTAGCACGTGTGGCGCGTGCCAATGACACCTAATTCTATCTGTTCATGGCTACATGTGCGAGTTGGTGCGGGTGCAGTTGATGCGATTCCCATTGACCATTGGCCTGGTCCATAGCATTGAGTTTGGGCCTAATAGAGAAAAAGGTAGAGCAAGAGGGAGAGAAGATGGTATGGAGACATTTACATGTGGGACTAGAAAATTTGGAGAGTATAATATGAAGGAGGCTTTTGGTGTACATGTGAAATTTGGAAAGCAAATTTTTTGGATAGCTAGCCATATGGACATTTGAAGAGCCTAGAATAACCACTCTATTAGAGATGCTCTATGGATTGTATTTGATGTGCGAGTGGCTAGGCAAAAGGAAGGGCACATGGAGCAAAGTGCTAGGCACCTGGGTTAGCAAGTTATTGGACCAATCAAGCCAAAACTTCTGACATGATTGGATGTTCATATGCTAGGAGCATCTCCAAGATTGGCCCAAAATTTGACTCCTAATAATCTTAGATTTAGACCATCTGGGAAAAAAGGGCTAAAAATTACCCCCTCCAACAGTACCCTATATTTAGTTCCAAAAACTTTTCTAGTCGAATTAAATGGTGTGAGGAGAAAAAAATATGGCACGATATCCTAGATTAGGAGCACCAACGCCTCTACCAAATTTGTCTAAAGAATTCCCCTAAATTGGGAGTACATATAAATTGGGAGTGAATTTGGGCATCTGTTGGAGAGGTGGTTTTAGGCTTAATTCCCAAAATTTACCTAGGTTTGTCCAAATAATTTTTCTTGAGAACCAGTGGTGTGTCTCCTGAATTATATATTTAGCTCAACAAACATGCTAAATCACATTAAACATAAAATTAGGATCAAAATCTGACAAAATTTTGACCTTACGATTTGCTTCGCAATTCATGCCAAGCTTCTTCTCAAGCTTCGATGACTAGGAACGGCGTGACGAGTTAGAGTTTAGAGTTCGGGTTAGGGTCAGTTAGCAGCCCAACTATGGATGATAGAATGAGCATTCAGTGGAATGGTAGAAAGCTGCCATGTTGGCAGTGAGCGGTGGACCAGTGTTGACTATAGGAGCAAAATAGAGTAAGTGGCTAGGAGCTTGAAGTGGTGAGTCATTAGAGATATGGAAGACGATAGGTTAGGGCACCTCATCTCTATCTACTTTTGGAGTAGGGGAGGTAGGAAGGGGGAGGGAGAAGTCTGATGGGCATCACTGGTGTGCTATTAGTGGCGCGTTGAGGTAGTGGTAGTACTATAGAAAAAAATAGCAGTCACAAAGAAAGGAGTGAGGAAGCACGAGTTAGGGTCGAGGGCTTGAAGTGATTGAAGCGTCCACTATTCATAAGTTACCGAATGATTTTTCTACCAAATATAAAAGTATTAGGTACGAGTTGTTAATTTTTGTAGTTAAATTATTTCTCAATGGAGAAATTATTCTTGGAACAAAATAAAAAGATTTAATCTGATTAAAGAAAAACACAATTATAAGTTGAATATATATATATATATTTCAGTCAGATGTGTAGGAACATCCTGATTTTTAATGGAATTTTTGTTGGAATTTATCTGGATTACTGAGTTCAGTCCAGTTTTTTTTGGAATTATTTAAATTCCGATATCATCGAAAATCTCATAACCTAAAAGATCACCAAAACCAAATTACAAACTAGCTGGCACCAATCACCGCCTCCATTCGAACTTGCCCCCCCTTGCGCTAGCAACTCTAGAAACATCGGCCCCCTCGCCCGCCGCTGCCGCCCCCCAACGCTTTGCCGGCGATCCACTGTATCTGCACCTATCCACAAATCACCGGTCTCTCTGCCCGCCGCCTTTGCAGTTTGCACCACCTTCTTCCCCGGTGAGGTACGTGTCTTAGCATCCATCCATCCCTAGTTTCTTGATGCCGATGGTGATGTCATGCGCTACCTGCTCGACCCGACCACAGATATTGCAATGTTCTCTGAGCCGTTGCCTGCTGTCACTGTGCTCGTCTCCATCGAGAACCATTCCCATTCTACTCCGCCGATTCACGACCAGTCGCCCACTCAGGTCCAGATCTCTCATTTTTATTCCCACACATCAGCGGGTGCGGTTCTTGGCCAGCCACCTCATCCATTTCCGGATCTAGATCTCCACCCAGAGATTCACGCCCTGAAGGAGCACCATTCGGCGCCAACCTATCACTTGGTGGCGCCGGCGCCGCCATCTCATCTACATTGTCCAAATCCAGTGCCGGTGACCCAAGCTGATGGATCCTCATCAGACAACGGCCGCCACGATGGATACTGAGAACACGCAGACTCTGCCGGCCCCGACGTCGACACTCGACGGCGCACTGCTTCGACACGGTGAATCGACAATGGCAGCAGCGAGAGGCGCCGCCATAATATCCTCACCACCCGATGGTTTGTTCGCTGCTGGCCTCTCTCAAGCTGACGATGACGAGCTTGATGCTCTCGTAAATAGCTTTTATGAGGCCACGCACGGCGACAGCAGCGGCACCGTCGTGCTCCGGGTCAAGCAAAATGATAACTTGGTGCCGTTCCTGCCGCTCCTGCCTGGGCAACTGGACTGCTCCTACTGCCGCCTTGTCAGGCATGTCATGCATGTAACCGGTAAGAATTTTTATCATGTATTACTATTATATGAATTTTATCATAATTAACATGTAAGAATTAGATTAAGTTTAATAAGAGAGTTAATTGGTACCAGCGTACCACTAATCTTGTCCATGCCAGCTACTCTTAATACCAGTGTACTAAGGCTTTTTTCTTTTTTCATTATCATAAACACACTTTTTAAACTCTTAAATAGTAAAAGTTCCTCATCTAACTTTTCTAAATCATTTTGTCCAATCTTGTAGTAGCTAATTCAGTTGTTTATACTCTCAAATAAGTATCACAAAATCAGATAATGTAGAAAATCTAAAACACTCATGAAAAGCAAACCACCTAAGATATAGCATACACAACACATTACCACGCTACTACCAAATTACCATTAAATTACTAATTTATTTGTTTGCCCAATCTACAAAATCGACACTAGTTTTTTTTAGCTCATGTAGAGATCGACTTTGGCATGCATGAGGGTGCTTTCTTCCTTCCCTCATCAGCCTGTGATGTATCTAAGGGGTAGCGCTTAAGGTCTTATTCTACGTGCTCTTATCCATGATAATTCGATTTCTGTTCCTTTTACTGAGCGAGAATTAAAATCGATTGATCTCTCTGCTTCTTCTGTGAAATTTGTGATTCATGAATTTTGCCTTATTCTGTATCTGCTCGACGCCAAATCTCGTGGGGAGAGCCCTGACCGGAGAGAGGCGACGACTTGGTTACACGAAGAACTGGAAGGTTTACTTAGGTCCTTAATCTTCGAGGTATCGTAGACGTACTTAGTCAATTTGACTCTGCAATTGACAAGAAGGTGAGGCAAATAGGTCAATAGGACGATGGGCCAATTACGAGCTCTTGCTGTCCGCTAGCCGCCGATAGGATCAAGCTGGTTAATCAGTCGTGTCAGGGTGGCTCCTGCTATCAGCTGGTTGTCGATAGGGATCAGGATACTATTCCATCGGTGGAAAGCCGATGAAGACATAGATAGATGTCGATGAAGAATATGATGGCTCCGGATGAAGCGAAAGTGATGTCCTGATTCATCGGCCGCAGAGCCGATGAAGGCACCGAAGGGTATTTAAAGTAAACTACGCAAGATCCCTTCTGGTAGTCGATGGAAGCTATACCACTTGTTCATTGGCTGGAAAGCCGATGAATGCATATGTAAACTAGCAAGGAATCGTATAAAAGACACACCGGCTGTAAAACCGATGTCGCTTCGGATATAGCAAGGGCGAAGCGAACCCATCGACTAGCTGAGCTAATAAGAGGACGTCTTTTTGAAGATAGGCGCGCATCGGCTAGAAGGTCAATGCGCTTGGCATGGCGCTCGAGAGAAGTCTCTAAATACTGGTGCGTATCGGCCGAGGAGTCGATACACTGGGCGTGGTGCTCAGGGTATAGATAACTCATCGACTAACACTTTGATGAAACGCCATACAGAGACCTATAGGCTTACAACTCAATCTACCATCGGCAACCTCGTAGATCGAACCTAACCGATGCAGCACGAGACCGACAATGACAGAGAGAGCTTGATAGGCTGATAAACCCTGCACGGACGTGATGCAGTACATTCGATCTGTTTAAGAGGTTGAACCTAACCGATACAGCCTTAGACAAAACGAAACATATCGAGATAGTGGCAGGACTTACCCCTTTGCTAGAGATCGAGCTTAGCCGATGCAGCCCTGCGTCGAGAGCCAGACCCTACCAGTAAAATCTAGATAAACTAGGGTGACAATGCATCAAAATTATATTGATCAAAGTATATATTGATGATCTTTACAGGTTTTTAGGGAGTCTATATTTATACCCTAGTATTACAGAGTTCGACGTGGTTATAACAACCATCGGATGTTATCTCCTAAAAATATAAAAGAAAAATATCTCTAAGCAAGTTAACTAAACTAACTAAATCTTCTTATATATATAAGATACGATTTACATAGATAAAATATCCTACCGTAAGTGCCATGGTTTCTTCTTAAAATTGGTTTCATCTGAATAATCTTTTATTCTTGAACCGAATCTCTCCTTGCTTCATCCGATCGGCTTTCTCCCTGTAGCAACCAAACTCTTCTTTTTACTTCAGTCAATCTTTTTTTCATCCTATTTTTGGGCTTTTTAAATTTTGGCATTAACAGTATCCCTCTTCCTCTCTTGTTCTTATAAATATCTCATTTTATAGCAGAGTTCCCTAATTTATCGTTAAAAACAAAATTTTGACTTGTGCAGTTAGCCGGACAGTACACTTCTTTGTTCACGGTACAACCCCTGGAACATTTCAACATGCGATCGAGGATCGCACATATACTGGTGACGATGGACAAATCACCATGGCAGAACAGCTCTACTTCGAATAAGTTAATGGAATCGTCACATGTTGCCCAGCAGGCTGTAGATAGAGCTGTAATGTACCAAAGCTTGCAAGCCAGAAAGGGCAAGAAGCTGGTGGTACCGAGAGTGAGGACAAATGAAATTATAGAGTATCTGCACCGGACTAGGAAGGAGACAGAGAAGGAAATCAGTACTGTGTCCTCCTTCGATCAAATTTATCAGAACGACGGAACGCTGAGTTACCTGAAGGAGGTATATATGTGTGGAAAACGAACATAGATATAGTTATTATGAGCACTACCGCACAGGGAATTCATGTTATTTTATGTGATATTTGGTTCTTTGACCTGACACAGCTACGTCGACTCAACAAGAAGATAGGGAGGTTCCAGAGGAATTTGCAGATTACACTGCCGAGTAGGGTGATGGGGAGTATGAAGAAGGATATTGATGACATTAAAATTGAGAAGGCTAGGGCGTATGCGCAATTTATAAAGTGCGTTAAAAGATGCTATGAAGAAGGGCAGTGGTGCATCGATCTTCTGACGGCAAGATGGACGATGGTGCCTCATCTGGCAATAACTATAGCTAGCCGGTCTTGCCTCGTGAGGACGAAGGATTATCGGCAGTGAATGTTGCTGCCTGAAAAAAAACTGCCACTTAATTAGTTATAAATCTTCATATGCCTCTGTGTATCGATCGTAATGATTAATATTTTATTCTAAAATGTGCTCTTGTGTGTAGAATAATTTATATTACTATGTAGTTATTGTTTGAAGCAATACAATGTAAACTCCTTGGAATAATTTATATTACTATGTACTTCTTGTTTAATTTGAGCTACAAGTTGCAATTTAAAATTTCTATATCTAGCTAATAGCTAGCTAGTTTAGTAATAATCCATTGCATTAAATGCATATATCTAGTTAGGAGTGTAAACTTTTTTAGTAGAAAAACATATCTCCAACCTCAAAATATCAACTCTACAAAAAAAATTTGACATCAAAATCTCTAGTTTACTTGTGCTGATAGGAAAAATTAAAATTTTCTATTGGTTTTGTAGTAGCCTATAGAAAATAACTGCTAGCATGTGGGCTATGTGTAACACCAGCTATTTTTATTAAAATTTTTAATTTTGAAAATTTTGTTAGTAGTGTCATTAATTTTCATCTAAATCCTAAAATCCTTGAATCATTTAGATTCCCTAAATTCTCTATTCTTTTAAATTTCTTAAATTTCAATTTCAATTTCGGAATTTTGATTGTACCGGCAAATTTTGCTGTCCTATATTCGAAATTCAAATTTTGTTTATGAATCAGGAATCACAAGCCGACTTTATCTCCTCACTTATTCTTTTCTTTTTGTCAATGCCATAAGTTAATTTTTTTCTCCTCCACATGCCAAGCTAACCAGCATAGGATAGCAGCAACATTGGTGACTTCTCTACTTTCTTTTCCTTCCTCACTGGCAATGAATCCTTTCTTCACTCAAGCAAAGACAAGCTAACTACACAACAACTCCTATTTCTTTTTCACGCTGAAGAGGAGATTAGAGCAGCAAAGCTATACCTGCACGTCGCATCTCTACTCTATCTTTCAATGTTCTCCTTGCCATGGTCAACTAGTGTCTCCTTGACACATCCACTCTTTCACTCCAAGCAAGGCTGAGCAGTGCACATCCTCTCCCCATGTCAGTTTACAAAATCAATCATGTACTTGGCAACAATTGGATTTTATTGTTGCTCACCTTTGTGATGCATCAAGCGGGCTATAAATTCTAGAGCCTCAGCTATGCCTTCACCTCTAGCACACTTCCTCGTTCCTTTCTCTTTCTCCTCCTCTTTGCAAAACGGAGCAAACAGCTGCCGTCGCCATTGCCACCTGAGCACTGATCCTGCCAGTTTTCTACTCTCATTCTCACTAGAAAGTGAACCGAATTTACCATTACTATCAACTCGTCACTCACAGTAAACCACAGACTCAATCCACCTTCCCTCTCATGGCCACCATGCCCAATTATCACTCTTGCGAATCTTAGGAATATTCTCTTCTGATTATCTAGAAAATCCTTTTAAAATTTATATCCTTGACCCGTAACTCTGCTTAACCTCGTTCCAATCCCAAATTTTTTCTAAAATCTTTCTACTCATAATGGTAATGCTATGTTCTATGTTTTATTACTTTCAATAGTATTTTATGTAATATTTATGTTTCTCACATGTAGAGGTTGCGACCAAAGGAGTTTTCATACAAAATTTTGTCACACCAGGACCCATAGCGTACCAAGGAAAGTCATCATTTGGACATATTGATCCTTGTACTTATTAAATGTTTATTCATAAAGATACATAAATATGTGTACACGAAAGGAAAGGTCATGATTACAAGTTGATCTGATGGGCCTAACCTATTAGCTACATTATATCCTTTCCTTTGAAATTGATACACCCTATCATTGTGAACCTTGTTATTTTTTGAGGTCCGTACCGCTGATACGAGTACCATTGTTAGTTACTACTTTATGTCATAATTATGTTTTACAAGTGAAGTGATAAATGTGTGTGTTGGGATAAATGAATCGTGATGGGAAAATGGGTTGTGAAATGTATTGAAAACCTAACATGTTGATATTGGTGGTCTGCGAAGAAAAAAGTGGTTGTTTTTATAGAAAACACATGGTGCAAAGTTGTCATATGTGTGGCAATGTTTTGTATTGATATATAAGGACTAATTCCTTAGGAAACTATACTAAGAATAATACAATACGACCATATAGGTGGTATAGTATACCCCTGGATAAGTAACTAGTGGGGCTATGATCGCTTGTTTATTGGGAGTTGTGGAATCACCGGAGTATCCATGAGAAGTAGCACTCACGGGATCCTAAGTACAAGAAGTCTAGGATTTGTCCGGTACTTGGGTTGGAAAGCTTCTAGATAGCAACAGATTATCCTAGTTTTATTTTGGAAAGGCCTTGTCATTAGTCCCCCTTTTACTATCTATATTTAATCAATTCATACTAAGTGATTGGACGTAGATAAATGTCTTATGGGTAAAGCATGCACCTTTTACAGAAGTCTTATAGAAACTGTTTAAACAATAGTGCCCACGGTTATGTGCGAATATAAATTGATTCCTCTTGTGTAGAATTGTTTTCAAATAGTTCTGAAATAAAGTTTTGTGATGGGAATCATTTTTAGAGTTAGCCTATGTGATAGACGGATAACTTGTGTGGTCAGAAATAGATCTGTGTGATCTAAAAAGTTAAATGGCTTCATAGAGAGAGGGCGAGATGTCAATGTTAGGACTGAGAGAAAAACAAGTTTTGGGAAATGTAAGTAAAATAGAGTAATTTTGATTGTTATGGTAATAAAAGTGCTACTGGTAGAAGGCTCTAGGAGCTAGATGGTTAAAAGTTGGGCTAAGGCCCTATGTAGATGAATGATTTTTGAGGAGCTAAGGCTCAAGTTGTAGAAAAGAAAAAAATAAGTTTAAGTTTTGAAAAATTGGAAAAATGTTGCAAATGTCTCTAGGAGCCCAAAAATTGTTGAAAACGCTTTGCGAAACTTTCAAATATAAGTTTCTTTTTATAACAAATTGTACGAAAGGGAGTTACTACAAAATACCCTCATGGTAGGATTGAGGGCAAAAATTTGATCTAAGAAAACACACACTTGTGCTTTTCGGAAATGGTTTTAAATATGTTTGTGAAATAAACTTGGCTATTCTTTGAACCCTATGCATGTTACACTTTATCCATGGCTTGTTGAGTAGATGTACTCAGACTTACTCTCCACCCCATAGTAGATAAGGGTGAAGTTGTTGAAGATGAGAGAGCCACTGAGAATCCTTCACTTAAGGAGTTTCTACAAGTACAAGTCAACTATAAGGAAATTTAAGGTTTCATCCTAGTTCTCAAACCTAGCATATGGAATAGGATCACTTTAATTTTTTTTTGCTATTGCTTGTGTAAATGTTGTTGTGGTATGATGGGTCTGTACATCCACTTATGTAATGTTAATAAATAATAATTGTAGTAATTTACCAGACTACTGTGTGTACAAGTTTGGATTCCTAGGACTATTACACGTTACAAGTATATTGATATGACATGCCTCTCTTGTAAGCCTGTGTTACAAAATTGGTAAGAGAGGATTACCACACCATGTAAGCCTAGACATATATAACTAAGACATCCAAACCCTATTTCCTATTCCTCGTGTCTCCCCTAGAGCCCTACACGCTGCATCTCTCTTATGGGGCATCCACAAGATGATGAGCAGCGAGCTCGACGCAACTAGGCTAGCCATTGGAGCTGGTGCCATCGCCGAGCAACCACTAGGGGCCATGTTTCCACCACTACCCCTCCATCCTCCCTAACTCTTGACCCAACACAGAAAAGCACCAACATAGGTGCGCCAAGGACTAGGGGCTTCGTACCAGGCTGCAGCCATCATCTTCCATGCAGTCCAGCTGATCGCAAGCCTCTGCTACCTACAAAATATAATTTCCATATCCTCCAATCACCAGCTTTCTTGTCCATTACCTCCATAGATTCACAAATCTTAATTATTTTGATGTGATTTATATTGTTGAGTAGTAGATTTGGAGTTTCAAAAACTAATGATTGGAGATTCTAATCCTCCCCTAGGTGCCATGCTCCCCTATCCACTGATGTGGCTCGATCCGTTGTCATCAGTTTTGGGTGGTTGGATCTATTGGCATGCGGTTGGTGTGGCAAGATCCATGGCTGAGCATAAACTGAGGAGGATTAAAGGGGAGGAGGTGGCACGATATGTTGGAACTGACGGATTCCGCTGATCCCTGATCTTCCCTAATGATGCTGGATTGTAGAGAGTGGTCACCACAATCACCACGCATAGATCGCAGGCGAGAGAGAGAACGAACGGACAGAGTGATTATCCAGCTGCGCTGAAGTTGTTGCCCTTTTTGGTTCTATTTGTTATTGATCAATTGGAATTGGAAACATGCATACATGGGCTTGAAGCCTGACATCCCCACCATGACATCCACGCTACACAACAGTCTGTTTCACTCGGTCCTCCATGCGACATGCATGGCATGGCATCGAGGCGAGGTGATGTGCAAACAAAGTGGCCATGGTGCAAACTGAGCATGTGTCTAGCCCCACCATGGTTCTACACTTGTGCAAACACTACCTATGCAGTACAAACAACAGGATTACAAACTGAATTCAAAACGGAATCTAAACTCTGACAATTCACCCCCTTAATAATATTGTATCTTCATGATGCTCAGCCTCAGCCTTAGCTTGATGAATCTGATCCTACCAAGCTCTTTGGTTAGAATGTCAGCAAGCTGTCCATCTGTACTAATATGATTCATCTCTACCATTCCATTGCTGATGTACTCTCAATGTAATGGAATCGGGTGTCTATGTATTTGCTCCTCTCGTGAAAGACTAGATTTTTACTGAGTTCTCTCGCTGATTGGTTATCGATCAGTAATATGAAATTTTGCATAGCTCTACCCACCAAGTCAGCCATACTCCCTGACAAGCACCTATAGTAGCTGCTACATACTCGGCCTTAGATGTTGACAATGCAACCACTTTCTATTTTTGTGAGCTACAGGTCACTAGATTTTCACCAAGGAAGAACACAATACTTGTAGTGCTCTTGCGATGAACAAGATCACCACCGTGGTCACTGTAGGTGTATCCCAACAGTCTCAGTCTTGCATCCTCTCCCTTGATGTACCTGCAGCCATAGTCTATTGTTCCAACAATATACCTGACAATCCTCTTTACTACAGCCTAGTGTTGCTTCATTGGTGACTCCATGAACCAACTTGCTATTCCCACAACATAGGCAATGTCAGGTCTTGTGTTCACCAGGTATCTCAAGCTTCCAATAATGCTCTATACTTGGTGGCGTCAACTACATTCCCTATTGTTCCCTCTGCAAGCCTAACACGTTGCTCCATTGAAGTATCTGCAGCATTGCATCATGTCATCCCACATTGCTCTATTATCTTTGAGGCATATGTAGACTAGCAAATTGTAATTTCACCAAGTCTATACCACCTCCAAGCCCAGGTAGTAGCTTAGCAGGTCAAGATCACTTATGCTGAACAGCTTCATCATTTATCGCTTAAACTCTAAAATTTTTGTGTTACTTCGGCCACAAATGATAAGATCATTAACATAAACTCCAACTAAGAGGAATGAGTCCCCTTCACTTCTCTTGTACATAGCGCGCTCCACTTCACTCTTTCTGAAGCCAAGTGTACACAACTCTTGATCGAGTTTCACATTCCCTGCTCAAGGTGCCTACCTTTCTTAGCTTTAGCACCTTCCCTATTGAGCTAGGATCACAGAAACCTAGTGGCTGATGAACATAGACCTGTTCTTGGAGGTTGCCATTGAGAAAAGCAAATTTAACATCCATATGATGTATTTCCTAACCTCCATAAGCAGCCAGGGCCAAAAACAGTCTCACTGTCTCTAACCTTGCTAATGGTGTGAAGACTTCATCAAAATTCACCCACTGTCTCTGAACATATCCCTTGGCTACTAGCCTAGCTTTGTGTTTCACAATCTTCCCAGCTGCATCTCTTTTCACCTTGAATACTCACTTCAGTCCAATCGCACACTGCCCCTTTGACAATTCTGAGAGGGACCAAGTGTCGTTCTCCCTTATGGATTGGAGCTTGGCTTCCATGGCATTTCTCCAGCATTCCTCTCTAAGAGCTTGTTTCATGCTTGTTGGTTTGTCAACTGCCAGATAGCATAGCCCACTGTACTCATATCCCTCGATTTTATCTGTGTTGTCTAGAATATCTGACAACGTTTTAAATTAGAGAGTTCCATCTGAATTTGAGCTGGCTCTGTCGGTGGCGTTGCCCACTGAATGCCTGACGTTGTAGGAACTGTAGGTGTGGAGGGCGACTTGCTTGCATCACTTGTTGTTGGAGAGGGTGTTTGGGGCGATGGAGATTGCATTTCACCTCCACGATTTTGTGAGAAGACACTGTTTGAAACTGACACAGTTGTGTTGTCTATTGTTGGTTGAGCTAAAGTTGTCTGAAAATCAACTAAAAAAGTCTCAGGTTCATTTGTGCTATCACCGCCTTAGCTGCCGCCGCCTAAGCTATTCTAGTCCCACACAACTGCTTCTTTAAATACCACATCACGTCTTATGTGTAGATGCTCTGTGGCAGGATCTAGCAGCCTATAGCCTTTTGTCCCTAACTCATAGCCGAACAACACCATTTTTTCAAACCTATTCGACAATTTACTCACCTCGGGTCCTTTGACCTTCACATGAGCTACACACCCAAAGGTTCTCAAGTGGTGTCCTCGAGGCTTTCTTCCATGTCAGACTTCTAATGGAGTCTTGTCTTGCAAACTCTTCATTGATGATATGTCTAGTAGGTATATAGCAGTTACCACCGCTTCTCCCCAGTATTTTGGTGGCACTGATTTGCTTTTTAACATGCACCTTGCCATCTCCACCATACTCTGGTTTCAACACTCAACCACTCCATGTTGCTAGGGAGAGTAGGGTGTTGTAGTATAGTGCTTGATTCCTTATTCATCACATAATGCAATGAACAAATTTAAGTTGAACTCACTCCCGCAGTCTGTTCTCAGCGACTTCAGTCTTCCTCCACATTCAGTTTCTGCCCTCTATTTTGATTTTCTTCAGATAGAATAGAGTTTCATCCTTGGACCTCAATAGCTCCACCTACATATATCTGCTGTGATCATCAACCGCTAGTAGGAATAATGATTTCCCACCTGGTGTGGGTGGATCAATGTGTCCACATAGGTCTACGTGAACCAACTCCAGACCCTAATGTGCTCTCAAAGAGGAGGTTTGTGGAAATGGTGTCCGATGCTGCTTTTCCAGGGTGCAGCCATCACAAACATGTTCTACCCTATCAATTAGTGGCATTCCTTCAAATATCTTCTTTCTATCGAGGTCACGCACTGCCCAGAAATTCAGGTGACCATACCTAGCATGCCATCTCCATGCCTCATTGTCCATGCTCATCATCAGGCCAACTAGAGGCACCACACCAAGTTTAAGAGTATATAATCTATTGCTGGTTCATGGTGCTTTGATTACCAATGTACCTTCACGATCGAACACTTTGAGACATTCAACCTTCAGTCTTACATCACACCCTCTTCCTCAAGCTGTCCTAGACTTACAATATTACTCTTTAACTTGGGAATGTAGTAGACTTTAGTGAGTACCTTGTGTTCCTTATGATGTCCTTCCATCACGACGGAGCCGAGGCCCTAAATCTCGACACTCAAGCCGTCCCCAAAGCAGACGGTTTCAGTGACTGCCTCGTCGAGCTACGTAAGCGCTGATCGTGTCATCGTCATGTGGTTGCTAGCCCCGGTATCCAAGATCCAGACATCGTCGATGCAGTTGATAGGGATGACCGTCTTCTCCTCTAGGTGTGTGGTTTTGTTCGGCGCAGGCACTGCACCGCTCGCCATCGCTAGGAATAACGCTAGCTAATCCACGTCCGCCATGCCGATGTTCACCGCTTCTCTCTTCTCTTCTTTTTCTCCTTTTTAGGCCTTTTACTATCCTATGCCTAGTGGCCATAGATGCCATAGTTACGACACTGCCCCTTTCGCCGTGGTGTTCCCTCCGACGTGAGTTTGATGGAGACTGACCCGCTGGATCCAATGCTTTCACATCGGTTCACCACCTTGTTCTTGGCATAGCTACCACCACTGCTGATAGTGATTCCTTCCTTAACTGGAGAGGATTGAAGACGGTGCTTGTGCTTTGCAAACCAATCCTCCTCCACTAGCAGCAGGCGTCAAACGTTGTCGACAATTTGATCCACCTTGTCCTCAAGGCGGTCTTCAACCGTGCATAGACTCCCCATCAGTTCCTCAATCGTCAATGTCTTCAAATCACAAAACATCTCAATCAAGACCACAACCTGATTGAAGCGGGGGGCACGACACAGAGGAATTTCTTCACGACATGATCATCTTCCACTTTCTCCTTGAGGAACTTCAGATTAGCCACGAGGTTGGTGATTCTCATGCCAAAGTCATCGATCGTCTCACCCTCCTTGAACCTGATGTTCTCGAATTCCTTCAACAACTTTTGGGCATTGATGTCCTTAACATGATCGTCATTGAGTCGCATTGTTTTCACCACCTCCTAGGCCTCCTTGACAGTCTTCTTATTCCCTAGTGTCATCCACATCTCCTTTAGGATAGACCATAGCAGAGCGCCCATCGCCTGACAATCTTGCAAGCACTTTACGCCAGTCCCTAGCTCAATTAACTCCCAAATCTCCATGGCTTTGAAGTTGATTTGCATCAACATCGCCCACTCAGGATAGTTGGTGCGGGTGAGCATCGGCCAATTGAGTGTGCTTTCCTTGACATCACTGGACATGGCGCTCGTCGAGCCTTTGTCGCTCATGTTTTTCATAGCCTCGCCCTGCCTCCTCTTTAGCCAAGGTGAATGGGACCACCCTGTGTCCTCCATGGCTCTTCTCCGTCATCGGCCACCACCTCTGGCTCTGATACCAACTGGATTGTAGAGATCGATCACCATGATCACCGCAATCACCACGCACAGATCGCAGGCAAGAGAGAGAATGAACGGACAGAGTGATTATTCGGTCATGCTAAAGTTGCATCCTTTTTTGTTCTATCTATTATTGATCAATTGGAATTGGAAACATGCATACATAGGCTTGAAGCCCGACATCCCCGCCACTACATCCACGCTGTATGGCAGTTCGTTTTACTCGGTCTTCTATGTGACATGCATGGCGCGGCATCATGGCGAGGTGAAGCGCAAACAAAGCGGCCATGGCGCAGACTAAGCACGTCTTCAGCCCCGCCACAGTTCTACCCTTGTGCAAACACTATCTATGCAGTACAAACAACAGGAGTACGAACTGAATTCAAAATGGAATCAAAACTCCCACACGATAGAGGGGATAGGTTGACAGAACTAGCAACGAGGGGCGGCCACCAGATCCAGCCCCAAGGTGTATGACTGCCCTTTGTGCCCCTTCCATTCTGCCTTCCACCGGTTGGAGGTGTGGCTGTAATCGTCACAAATGGTTGGAATCCTGCAAGGTGTGTTTGCATCCTCTCACTGTCGTGTTATCTTACTTGCACTAAACTTGTCATACACTTCTATAGGCTAAGTTGCTGTGACTTTTGCTTAATGAGACAAGCATATATGTGGGGGGTGTGGCAATAATGTAGATGCTGTGGTTCCATGGTCATTCATTTATATTGATCAGATTAAGAACTCCCTAACTAATTGCAAGGATTTCCTTCTATTGTGATGAGCAAATTAATAATTTCAACTTTGGATAATACTGCTCATCTCTTGATGGGAAAAATCTCAATCTCATATCATACCTAGCTAATTAACATGAATGTCAAACTAACAATATAAAGGTAGAATGCTGTTGCCATCATGTATATGCATTTTATGTCTTGAGCACACTGGCTGCTGCTGCTGCTTGAAGATACTACTACTCCTTGTGTAGAATTTAAGTGGAGCAAAAGCAGCGACATAGGTGTGTGTGATTATCATTGTACAGGAAGCAGCAGAAGTAAGCATTCTATGTGCTTGGATGTTTGAGAACTATTTACTTGTGCCTAAAAAAAATAATTACTAAACCGTTTCATTTTTACTTTTCAATCTGGGCATATAAATTTAACACTGTCGAAAGTGTTGGCACTTTTGATCTGTTTCTATAGATCCTACGAAATTTGATAATTGAAAAGATCAGCATTATTATTGATGTCTCAACATCATGATCTGTCTATCTTCTAGAATGTTAGACATTCTTGTATTTCTTTTAGGTTTATACTTAATTTTGTTTCAAGTGACATCTAGTTTTTCTCAGTATCTAAAACTATGTATCGTCTGATTTGTACTAGCCACAAATTATCACATGTAGTATTAGAATTAGCTTGCAATACTTTTTAGTCCATAAATTTTTACTTGTTTTTATCCCCATCAGCATTATGTAATTTCAAGACATGAGAAAGTGGAGGACAAAAGAGCTTGAGAAAAAAGAAGCCTAGGACAAGTTATATGCCTGTTCTGTTCTCGTTAATATCTTTGGAACATTGATTCATTACTTTGCTCTTTAGCATAAGATGTCAAGTACTGCATTTACTTTGATATAACCTGGTGCATTCACAGCAGTATATATGGAGTTAAGTTTCTCCTGAATGATGACACTCGAGCATTTATACTTCATTTTCTGTATTCTACTCAGGCTGAGCAAAGGAGAAAGAAGTTGGATTATTGCTGCTGGAAGACATGTACTTGTTGAATTG
The DNA here is from genome assembly GCA_030770085.1 of Oryza coarctata. Classification (NCBI taxonomy): domain Eukaryota; kingdom Viridiplantae; phylum Streptophyta; class Magnoliopsida; order Poales; family Poaceae; genus Oryza; species Oryza coarctata. Next base: position 7,022,433 of record CM061476.1, on the reverse strand, counting down.
GAATTCAACATATGGAACTTTCTCTTGAATGTTTTGTATATTAATAATTTAAATTTGGAAAATTACATTGGTACTGAATGTTGAAGGGCTAGAGTTATTGGATGAATTGATGTGTACGTGTATGTGTTGTATGTGCCGCTAGATCATATATTAGTAAAAATAAAAGTTTATATGCATAATGTGGTGAGAAAGTAATGTTCAGCAATCCATTTTGAAATGTGGATTTCACTGTGGTTTTCTAGATATTTTTTTTATCTTGAAAGAGCTTTTCTATCAGTACAACATGGTTTTTTTTTTCTGTCGACTGCGTGTAAGAATTTAGATGGTGAAAACCTGACTCCAACGGAATTTGTCTATGTTCAACCTATACAAAAACTGTCAGAAAAACAACATAATAATTGATTTTTTAGTGGTTTTTTAGATATTTCTGATAGTGGAATGCGTAGCTTCATAAATAAACATGCATAGAGCATAATTACCGTTGGAAACTGGCCAAGTGTGTTCAATCTGTTGGTAGGTTGAGTTTTAACGATAGGTGTGATGTATCAAATCATAGGCACATCTTAATACCAATTACTACGCCGGACTAGGCTTGTGAGTGGTCCTATATTAAATTTGGTCCTTGTGACAGTAATGGGGGTAGGCTAGACAGATATTGTTGCCTGTGATAGGCGCTGAAGCAAAAATCCACCAAAAATATTGTTACTTATGATGATGGATGGATATATAGATCATTACAGTTGACCTACTCACCTTTAATAGAATGATTTTATATCCATGTAACATTCTCTATCGGGTTTTATTATAGCGCATCACGTATTTTCTATGACAGCTTTATATTAAAACTCAATATTGTTAACATGAAAAAATTAAATTTATTTCTTGGTTAGCTTTAGGATTCACTAACTATACCTCTAAAATATAAATATCAAATATTCCAAAAAACTAGTTATTCCAGACACAAATAGATAATACAATACATATAATTTAACACAAACTAACATATCCACGTGTCTATATATATATATTATATCTAAGTGAATGGCGTCCTCAGCTTTCTTATGATTATGATTAGTATATGTACTAATCTGAACAAACTAGCTAGGGACTTCCCTTACCCACCTAATGATTTGATAAAAAATTCTTGATAGTATGTAACCCTAGCAGAAAGTTTGTTAACGGGATGATTACCAATCCACAACACATATATAAAAATATACATAATTATTGATTTGTAATATAAGATATAATATTATTTGTGTCTTTAAAGTACAATTAAAAAAAAGAATGTTTTATGGAGATTGACACTTTCTCAATGTCTACTTCGGATGGAACATTCCGTTTTGGCTAATGATTTCATGAAGTATGAAGCCAGCGAGCTGTTCTCTAATATGTGCTTGGTTGATCAGCCGAAAGTTCCATCTCTTCGTTTATGCATAGAGACTAATAGTTAATTTGTGACTATATGTACTATCGGTAAGTACAAATGAGATGCACATCTAGTCACAAACCTTAGGATCTAAGTCGGTCACTTGTTTCATGAAGGTATCCATGTTGTGGCACATGTGGAAACTACATTGATTCCAAACCTAATGAGCGCATTTAAAGTTCATGTTAAGATGGATGGATTCATTGTTGTCTTTGTGTTTGCCTCCATTATTGATATGCAAGAGCCAATAAATCATATGGATCACACCTATTGGAGTTAAGTTAGTAAACCTTATTCCATTTTGGTACTATGACCACAACAATCCAATGCCTCATATGCAATAAATGTGTGGCTGTGGTATGTTCGAGTTTTGTAAATTATAATATGAAAACTAAAAGCGATAAACCTAAAAATCTAAAGCCCCTTACTTTTGATTGTGCACTAGCATTATGTAATACTTGTCTTAATGGGCCCAAATGCAGTGGTTGACGTAGTCAACAATCTCATCTAACTGGGTATTCAGGTTGGTCTCATTGACTATTGATGGATCGAGAAAACAAACCCTGTTAGTAGACCTCTAGGATTCCTTCATACATAACCTGTAACCGTGCATTTATTAACAAATATCATAACATAAGTACTAATGACATAAAATAGAGCCATGTGCATTTACAAGGAGAAACATTTTAACAGGTCGATGTCCACTGCTCTGACTCTATACAGATCGAAGAGATCTTTAAAATTGACAACAATAAATGCTAGGGCTGAAAGAAACGGTTCTTGACCATGATGTTCAACGATTGAGGACTCGCTTTGCTTTCTTTTTGAATTGCCAACTTTCATGACAAAAAGTACCCATTTTTTCTAAAGCAGGGTCATCCAACAATGGCATGCCTAACACATACTGACTTAACTATAAATATTGTGGGCCCATGATGGCTTCTCCTTACCCTTCTCCTTTTCATTGGCCCTAACATTTTAGGTTTTCTTGGGTGAAGAGGAAATATTGGACTTAGGAGGAATTTTTATCAGAATCACGGCATCAGATATAAAGTCCAGTTCAATAACATTGGTTGGTTCTATCATAACGGGGCCACGAAGAGCCTCTATCGCTGGATGAGTGTGTTAACATGGAGGAGACTGATTGGCTGGCCGAGATGGATGAGGAGTTATCTTGACTAGTATATATGTCTTCGGCCATTGTATAAATATTTGTTTTGTAGCCTAAAGTGTTAAAATCTCATCATTTGGAAGTATTGGTAACAGACATCCTATCAACATTCACTTTAGCATACCTAACAACCAAGTCTGCACTGTGCACTTTTTGTGTTGGCGATGGTTTATGAACCATGCCCTTGGCAGCATTGACACAGAACGTCGGAATGACTCTAACTTGTAGGATGCACTTGGTTGCATTCTGCATGGTAATTATAGTATGTTATCATGCATGAGTTTGAAATATGACTAAACTTCAGAGATATTAATTGTTTACATATAAGACATACCTCTATATGGTTGATTGTGTATGGAGGAGCAACCATGTCGTGCGACAACCCTATCAATGCACAGCTACTCCATCTTTGTGGTGGGCTAGTGTCAACATGGCCTTGAGTGGGCATGTGGGTTTTCGTAGCTGTGGTCTATTGACCCATCTGCATCTCTAGCCTCAGTTGTGCCATCTCTTGCTGAATTCTGGCCTCGAATTCATTGCCTAATTCGTTCTTCACCTCCTGCTTTAGCTGGTCCATAAGGAGGGCCTTCTTGTTAGTTTTCAAGAGATGATGCTTCTTATACTTGGCATTGTATTGTGACAATCCATACTTCTAAGGTGCTTCCACACCAATACCTTTGGTCCGCCTAGAATGTTAGGGTTTCCTAATGCTTGAGTAAGGACATCATTGTCACGCCGGCATGGGGCGGACTAAACCTTGCTTTGTGAAGATTTCTCGGACAATTCCATCTACAAAGAAAATTTCAACGAATGTGTAAAATATGTAAGGTAAATAAGGTAGAAAACTTGTGCAAGATTGATAGTGGTACTCATGAGCCTTTGGTAGATCAATCTATCCACTGGATTGGGCTAGGAGATAGTGCTGTCTAGGTTGATCTTCACCCATGCTCAAGCCTAATTTCTAGCATGTACCTCTGGGATGTGATGTGCACACGTCTATGGGTCACGTGTGATGAGTAGTTGTGGCCTGATCTTCTCGAAGGATCTACGAACTTGATAACTATCGCTGCGTGACCTGGTGAAGAGGCAGTGCACCGCAAGTCTGCACACGCGACGAACTACTGAGACAATCACCCTTCCACGTACCGACGAAGCCAGCCCACACAATCACGCCGTATAGACGTGAAGGCACAAACTGGGTGAACCGCAGTCTGGCGTTCTACAACTCTCTCAGGAATCGAAAGAATAAGTTTGCAAGCCTCTCAAGATTCACGTGGAAAGAAGAACTCAAAGAGTTTGTATTTCTAAAAATGGCAGCCCAAAAGTCCCTCACAACATCTATTACATGGATATATATAGTACTAGTGGATTCTTCAATTCAGATTAAAAAGTAAATGAGAACATGCAGTAGGAAGTTGTAGCACTCCTTTTGTTAATAGCGTGGCCTCATGCAGCTCTTTGGATGGTTGGTATTCTTTTGCATGCTTCTTCGTGTGTGTGAAACAACAGCCTGGTTATTAATTGTCTTCCTAAACATAGCAATTAATTGTTTTGCGTAGCCACAACCGATCAGCTTGGTAGTTGAATGGTCTATCTTCTCTATGCACGTTCAGGCTCCTTGGTACATATATTTGGAGGGCAGAGACCATCATCATCCCATGCTCGTTCATGCACTCCATCATTCATAAGAATATTAAAACAAGCACTCAAAAGCATAGGATCATCCAAAATAATCTGATTATTTAGCACAAGGTTAGCGTTCACCTGATAATTCATTTTCTTCTCTAGTTGTTTGGCTCTGCTCCTTGTAATTGGACCCACTATATCAGATGCAACTTCATTAGGATGTGGAGAAGAATTGATGCTAGGGATGTTCTCATTAGCCTCTCCTCTTGAGAAGGAGTCGTCCTCGACTCAGACTCACCAACAAATGGAAGCAAATCTTTGACATTGAATGTGGCACTCACATTGGAATATTCGAGGGGAAGATCAATTTTGTAAGCATTATCATTTATCTTTTAGAGAACCTAGAATGGCCCATCACCCTAAGGGGATAACTTACTCTTGCGTTTTGGGGAAATCGATCCTTGTGTAGATGCAACCATACAAGGTCATCAGGCTGGAATGTAACTTTCTTCTTACCCTTGTTGACTTGCTTTGCATACTGTGCAGATTTCTTCTCGATATGCCTTCTTGTATCAGCATGTAGCTTCTTAATAAAGTCTGATCTCTTTGTAGCATCCAAGTTAACTTGTTCCTGCAATGGTAAAGGCAAAAGATCCATGGGTGTATGTGGTTTAAAACCATAAACAATTTCAAAGGGACAAACATTTGTTGTTGAATGTATTGCCCTGTTATAAGCAAATTCGACATGTGGAAGGCATTCTTCCCACATCTTCAGATTCTTTTTTAGCACAACCCTCAACATTGTAAATAGAGTACGGTTGATAACTTCAGTTTGCCCATCAGTTTGTGGGTGGCAAGTAGTAGAAAATAACAACTTGGTGCCAAGTTTTCCCCATAATGTCTTCCAAAAATAGCTCAAAAATTTTGTATCTCGATCTGAAACAATAGTCTTGGGCACTCCATGTAAACGAACTATCTCCCTGAAAAATAATTTAGCAATGTGTGAAGCATCATCGCTCTTATGACATGGAATAAAATGTGCTATTTTTGAGAAGCGATCTACAACAACAAAAATAGAATCGCTCCCCCTCGAAGACCGAGGTAAACCTAGAATAAAATCCATGGATATATCCTCCCAAGGTGCATTTGGAATCGGTAATAGAATATATAGGCCATAGGGATTAAAGCGGGACTTAGCTTTCAAGCAAGTAATGCATCACTCAACATGTCGCTGGACATCATGTCTCATATGTGGCCAAAAGAAGTGATCAGAAAGCATGTCCAATATCTTTTTTACACCAAAATGACATGCTAACCCACTGACATGTGCTTCCTACAAAAGAACAATGCGAATCAAACCAGCTAGAATGCATAGTCTGTTAGATCGAAACAAGAATCCATCATTTATATAGAATTTGTCCCATCCTTTGTCAATAATGTACTTAGAGAAAGGTTCTTTAAAATCAGAATCATTCGTATAAAGTGTTTTAATTGATTCTAATCCAAGCACTTTTGTATATAGTTGTGTAACCAAGCCACATCTTCTTGACAAGACATCTGCAACAATGTTATCTTTACCACGCTTATGTTTGACAACATAGGGAAATGTTTCAATCCATTTTGCATGACAACGGTTCAGTTTGCCTTGGCTCTTGAGATATTTCAGGGCTTCGTGATCAGAGTGATAATAAATTCCTTAGGAAGTAGGTAATGTTGCCAGATTTCTAAAACTCAAACTAAGGCATAAAGCTATTTGTCATAGATAGAGTAGTTCAGATGTGGACCATTTAGTTTTTCTGAAAAATGGGCAACAGGTTTACCTTCTTGAAGTAGCACACCTCCAATGCTAATACCACTTGCATCACATTCGATCTCAAAAGTCTTACCAAAGTCCGGTAGTTCTAGTAGCGGTGCTCCACAAAGCTTTCTTTTCAACTCTTCGAAGGCTTTTTCTTGTTCATCATCCCACTTGAATGGAACATCCTTCTTTGTTAAATTGTTAAGTGGTACAGCGATTGTGCTGAAATCTTTAACAAAGCATCAGTAGACCCTGCTAGACCATGGAAACTTCGAACTTAGCTCACATTTTTAGGAGTAGGCCAATCCTTTATCACTTTAACTTTCTCTTCATCAACCTAGATGCCATCTACAGTCACAACAAAACTAAGGAAAACAACACTATCTATACAAAAGGTGCACTTAGAAATATTTTCATACAATTTCTCTGCTCTCAAAACAATAAGGACTGCACGGATATGATCAAGATGCTCATAGGACTCATCAAGATTCTAAACATGCTCATGGACTAAGAGTTATAAACATTTTCATCTTGATGTCTATTGGTGAGTGTCGATCTTTGATCATCCATTTCTTTTAAGAAGAATAGAAACAAACACGCAATAAAAATAATAACAAATAATATTATAAATATTCTAATATTACTTGAAATAAAGTTAATCATCCTAATGTAAAAAATACTCGGCCGCTACAGCACCACGCTACAGTACACGTGAGCTACAGTAAAAACAGCCCAACTCCGCTGCACAATTGATAAAACTTCACTCCATTTGATATGAAACTTGAACCATTAAGTTTCAGATATAGCTTAGGTTAAATTTTAGTAAAAAAACAAAAAAAAGGATGAAATTGGTGGGATTTAAGCAAACGTGAAAATGACCTACAACTGATAGGTGTGCACTAAAACCAAGATTATGTAAAATCTAAGCGATAGATCTGTGTCAAACTTGATAGTTATAAACTAGACTTCAATAAGAAGCTAACAAAGAAACTATACTTAAATGCAATGGTTAGATTAAAATATAGAAGTATTGTAAATGAGCGAAAAACCTACCAAACCCCCTGCACGAAATTCAAATTGAAAAAATAGAATTTATGATGAATTTAATTAACTTTATTGATTAATTTCTATTCAAAAATAACTACAAAATTACCCATCTCTCTCAACTCTCATTCTCTAAAACCATAAAAAGCAATCTTTTTCTTTATTTTTCGTCATCTCTCTATCCCTATCTTTCTACATTTTATATCATCAGACAGAAACGGCCCGATAACCATATGACTTGGCCCAGTATGATGTAATTAACCCATAGACACACAAGTCTATAATCAATTACAAACCGAACCAGTCCAACTCTATCATATCCGAACAGCACGAATCCTATCTGTGTAGAACTTTTTTGTTCCATGCCATCCATCATTTTCATACAATCAAGCTAGAGTATGACCATCCACTAATATCTCTCAATATTGTAAACCCTGTCCTAATCTCAATCTGTCATCACCCATTATGATTATCTCCTGTACATTAAAGAGAAAAGAAAATTCTTTCTAACTTGATTCACATTAGATTAATAATAATAGCTTTTGCTAATTATTCATCACATATATCACACATGATATAACATTGCTCTTCTTATTATTTTTAAGTACAACACACATACATGAGTATTAAATAACATATCATTATAAGTAATTAAACAGGTGAATGCATTAATTCACTTGATAACTAGTTGATGCTCATAAGCTCGACTAAGTCGATGTTCTGGTATCATGGTTTCAGCTTGTGTGATGACCTGGAACGATGGACAAACATAGTTGTATTCAAGATAGAGATGTCGTCATCAGTTTTATGTGAAAAAACTCAACTTTTATAATATATCCCTTTAAACTGCGTGATCCAACTTTGGATGCCCGATGTGATAAGCTAGTGCACTCACACGAGAGTGGAGTGCAGAAATTCCACGAGAGATTTATAGGAAATGGTCCAGTACTCGTCGGAATGAGACTTGTTCCTAACGGAGAGTATGTAATGCCATTCCAAATGAGCATCGCGCGTGTTTATAATGGACACTACTCCGATCCATGGTTGTACAAATTGATTAATACTATGATTCGAGTACATGCATTTTTTGAGTTTGCTAGCCATCTTTTCTGACGAACAACCCAAAGACTTTGACTACTTATTACATGTGACGACTGACGAGTAGATTCGTACTACTGCTCATCAGACTTTAAATTCTGGGTGCTGACATGCATATTTAGCACACAAGCTGAAGGAAAAGGTTGAGGAAGCATCAGGCAAGATGACAGGAGTGAGAGGGGATCGTCCTGCCAGTTTCATTTTGATGGTGCTGATACTGGGCACCATGGTGGCCTGCAACTTCGAAGCTACAGTGGTGGCGGCCGGAGGTACATATATAGGCAGAACTAACTAGAAATCGCTAGTTCATTGTTTTGCATTATTTGAGTGCTATGTTTGCATCCTTCCTTTCTTGCTTAGTACGCAGTGTAGAGTGTTTTGCTTGTAAGCTGGCGCCGCTTAACATTCGTAGCATTCACCGAGGGACGGCTCTGTTTCCTCTCACGCCCTTAACATTTGTGCAAATAAACTGACAGACAGAGCATCATTTTGTTTATTAATAACGAAAATTTCCTACATCATTCCTATTTTATTTTTGCAGGGAAGAATCAATACACCGGAGAGTGTAATATTACAACATTTGTACAATTAGTTTAGGTGGAAAATTCTTTAGTAACACTAGATAGCTACTTGACCACATCTTTTCTGAAGGACCACAACATTTTTAGTCTAGGAAGTACTTTTACTATGACAGTCGAGTTGATTTCATGCTAACAGTTCTGCACATTTATGAGTGTGTTGGTGGTGGTATGTGCATGCATTCTTTTCCTGCTTAATTGGAAAATATTCAAGTTGAGTAACATTTTCGGATCAACAGTAAAACCTATGTTAATATTTGTTGGTAAGAGTTTCTCAGATTTTAATAGACCATCTATAGCTATATATATGTATAGATTTTTAACACATATATTTATATATATTGGTGGCTATACCAAAAATTGATGAGTATAGAAAAATGTATAATACATACTAACAGTCAATTCAAAATTGGCGGGTATAGAAAGAAAAGGCGCTAAAATTATTTTCCCTGACGGTCGGTGCAAACTATTTGGCCTGTGAAGACTGTTTTCACAGGTAGCCGGCGTAGTCTTTCCGCCTATGAAAATAGATTTTTTATACGAGGTCTACTTAATTTAACCGTATGTGAAAATCGATATTGGCAGGCGGCCAGCCGACCTACATGCCTTTAATCACAGGCGATATGGCCAGCGAAAACAGGTTTTGATTATTCTAGTAGTGTATGTGATTTACCACAGTTTGTAAGGACCTTGTGATGCAGCCATAATTCACGATAGTCTTTTCAGTTTTCTGATAAGAAGTCTTGGGGAGCAGTAGTCCATGAACTAGAAGAAAACCATGCATGCTGCTGTGGAGGTTACCTAAAAGACTAAATCTGTATCAATGGGATGATGGAAGGTACCTACAGCAGTAATTCCAACCAAGAGCCTCATGAGGAAAAAGTGGAGATGATGAATTAAAGGGTGATTGTACTCTGTTTGCTAGGACCACGGGCTCTCGTCGAAAGCTAGATGAGTACATTTACTCTAATGTCTAATTTTACTATCAGTATTATTATTGCTACAGGTGATTTTAAGTGTTGATTTGTGAGTTTTACCGCTAGTAGAATAAATTATTCTGCTACAGTAGTTAAGGTGATAGTAAAAATAAAAATAATCCATTTGATTAGAAAAGATAAACGATCTAAATTAATTTCTTTTATAAGTAGAGAATATTGTAAAACATCTAAAGAAAAATGACTCAAATTTTGGGCACATCATGCTAACCTAACAGCTATAAAAAAGTTGTAAGTATGTGGGATGATTTGAGCTAAATTTAAACAATCAACTAAATGCTGAATGTAGTAGAGATGATGTGGTTTCATGACTGCAGGAGGGAAATGCGGATTTAACTGTACTTAACAATGGATTTGGATCCTCTGCCGTAGGTGGTACATGGCATTTTAACTTGATCCGTGCCACCCGATCTTCAGCCAACAGCTCAGGTAAAATTACTGCAGTAAAATTCTCAGCACAACCATCCGAAGAAAATTTGAGTACTGTAGCTACATTATTCTGTAGTAGAGACACTTACATTACTGTATTTTACCTTTTCAACTGGGTGCAAAAAATAAAAAAGATAAACTATTTGACTTCGATGAATAAGAAAGTCCACTACTTACACATAACTGTCTTAATGTTAAGATCAAAACCATAATATGTTTAACTTAAAGATTTAGTTAAACCATAATATGTTTAACTAGGTGCCACACCATGAACTGGTTCCCCCCCCCCCCTTCCAAGATCGTGAACATCAACTAGATGGCACATCATTACCAGCCTTGCCGCCAGTAATGCCTTTGTCAAACCATCAGTTGGCTACTGGTCCGTCAGAACGAACTCAATGACGATCTACCCTTTCGCCATACAATCACGGATGAAATGATACTAAGTGTGTGCTTACTTCTTACCGTATATTTTGGAACACACCTTAGCAATTGACGCATCCATGTATATTCAATTTTGAATGTGCACGTTATTATACAGTACATCCACTTGTTCTTGCCCTTCAAGTCATCCGATACCAGTGGCGGAGCAACCTCCCGGATAGATCGTGTGGCCGCCAGGGCTCTGCTGCTGCCGCCTCCACTACGGATTGCCGTCAACGTCCGTAAAAACTGGTTGATCACCGGAAAATACTACTAGTGATTCGGACTCGATGATGCAGCTGGCTTCGCCACTGTCAAATACGAAGGAGGAGGTACACTGAACAACATTTGCACTTCTTTTCATCTTCTACTTGGAGGAGCAGCAGCGACTTCCTCTAACTGTACACCGTGAAAGTGGTTTCATTGGGAATGGTAGGCATTAGGGATTTCAACTTCTTCTATCATGTCTTTGCATCTATCCTATAATACACCGACTTTTCTGACACAAATCCGATGAGGATGAACACACACGAACACAGAGGGTTTTGGTGCTGCAAAGCGACTGCTTTTTCTATTGATTGCATTCACTATATAAAGGAATTACCTGCTGTGTTACAAGAAAAAGAAAAGACCTGCTAATCCCGGCATATTCGTGATCAGTGGTTGCCATCCCAACCACCTGGGCCATGCCGCAATCTGTGGCCTGCCTCTAATGGCGTTAGGCGCCTCTACCTTCTATAATTAGATGCTCAAGGACTTATTCAAACATTCTCCTCCTAAGTCCTGGAGCCACTAGCCTAACTTCTTCATGCCGATTTCACCACGGAGCTCTTGAAACCGAGAACGACCGAGCGCTTTTGTGAGAATGTCGCCCAGCTGATGCTCAGTGCCGACGAACTTTATGTCAATCAGCCTTCTGTCCCAGCACTCCCGGATGAAGTGGTATTTTACATCAATGTGTTTACTCCGGTCGTGATGAATAGGGTTCTTCATCAGTGCAATGGCGGACTTGTTGTCCACCATGAGCTTCGGTGCGCGGACAGCTCCTCCGATGAGCTCTGCCAGCAGACGTGCTAGCCAGACTCCTTCGCACGCTGCTCCGGCCGCCGCTATGTACTCTGCCTCGCAGGACGATAGGGCGACCACTTTCTGCTTTGACGATTGCCAAGCAACTGGCCCACCAGCCATGAAGAAGATGAGACCGCCTGTGCTCTTGCGATCGTTCACGTCCCCAGCTAAATCGCTGTCGGAGTAGCCTGTCAGCTAGGGCGCTGTTCCTCTTCTTTCTCCCGGACGGTAGTGCACTCCCCAGTGCACCGTGCCTGCCACATACCGGAGGACTCGCTTGACTGCCGCGAGGTGCTCCTGTCGTGGCGCTTCCATGAACCTGCTGAGGTACCCAACAGCATATGCTAGGTCCGGCCTTGAGTTACATAGGTACCTGAGGCTGCCGATGAGACTGCGATACTCGGTGGCGTCAACAGCCGGCGTCGTGCCCTCTTTTAGGAGCTTCAATTTCATCTCCATGGGTGTGGCACTTGCGTTGCACCCTGTCAGTCCGCCCTTTTCAAGGATCTTGGCGGCGTAGGCACTCTGTCGCAGCGTGATGCCATGAGCGCCCTGGGTGACCTCGAGTCCAAGGTAGTAGGACAAGAGCCCGAGGTCACTCATGCGGAATGTGCGCAGCATCTGTGCCTTGAACTTCTTGACGGCGTCGGCATCACCACCCGTGATGATGAGGTCATCGACGTAGACTCCCACGATCAGGCGCTCGGCACCTCTGCCCCGGGTATACATCCCGTGCTCGTCGATGCAGCGCGTGAACCCGAGCGCCAGCAGCTCGGCGTCGAGCTTTTGGTTCCATGCTCTCGGCGCTTGGCGGAGTCCGTAGAGCGCCTTGTGAAGGCGCAGCACCTTGTACTTGTGCTTGTCGTCGATGAAGCCGGGGGGTTGATGGACGTAGACCTCCTCTTGGAGCTCGCCGTTCAAGAATGCCGACTTGACATCCATGTGGTGGACACCCCAGCCGAAGTGGGCAGCGATGGCGAGCACCAGCCGCACCGACTCGAGTCGTGCAACTGGGGCGAACACTTCTTCAAAGTCGACGCCGGGCCGCTGCACATAGCATTTGGCGACGAGGCGTGCCTTGTACTTGGCGATGTTGCCCTTTTCATCGCGCTTGACCTTGTAGACCCACTTCAAGCCGATGGCGCGGTGCCCCTGAGGAAGCTCGACCAGCGACCATGTCTGGTTGTCGCGGATCGACTTCATCTCCTCCTCCATCGCGCCGACCCAGTTGGGATCGCCCTCGGCTTCTTTGATCGACCTGGGCTCCTCCATACTCACGGCGTGGCTGACAGTGTGGAGTTCGGCCTCAACAGCGTCGCGGTGCTCCAGCCCGGGTGACGCGTCCGTGCCGAGGATGTTGTCGAGGGTGCGGTACCTGTGTACCACCTCATCGTCGTCATCGTCCAGGTTCGGGTCGGTGGTGAGCGGCGTCGCGAACTCGACGTGAGCTCCAGCCCCTTGCGGTGTTGAGAGCGCTCCCAAGGCCGCCGGCGCGCTCTGGGCGCCTGGCGACATCGTGCGCGGACCGGAGGATGTCGTCGCTGTTGGAGCCGGCGTGCGCGGCTCGGGAGAGACAGGCTCAGGGGCCGGTCCCTCAAACTGATGGCGCCGTAGCTCGTACTCCTCCGTGATGGTGAAGGGGTGGGGCTCGGTGACGTCCGAGGCTGCTCCCCATTCCCAGCGTGCTCCTTCGTAGAAGACAGCATCGCGCGAGACGTGAACGCGCTCGGCCACCGGGTCGTAGAAGCGGTAGGCTTTGGAGCCATCTTGGTACCCGATGAAGACCACCTTGCGCCCGCGATCATCAAGCTTCCCGAGGTGTGGGCGCACGTTCTTGATGTACGCCACGCAGCCGAACACACGGAGGAAGTGCACTGGGGGCTTCTTCCCGTACCACGCCTGGTACGGCGTCTCGTCGGTGAGCGCACTCGTGGGCGCCCGGTTCAGGAGAAAAACAGCGGTGTGCACTGCCTCTCCCCAGAAGTGGCCGGGCACTCCCCGTGCGCGCAAGATGCTCCTCGCCGTCGCCACGACCGTCTGATTTCGGCGTTCCACCACGCCGTTCTGTTGTGGCGTGTATGGAGCCGAGTGGTGGCGTTGTATCCCCTCTCCTGCACAATATTCACTGAACGTAACCGAGGTGAACTCACCACCGTTGTCAGTGCGTAGCGCCTTCAATTTTTTCCCCGTCTCGCGCTCGACGCGGGCTTGGAACGACATGATCGCCGCCGGTGCGTCTGCCTTGGAACGTAGGAGAGTGAGCCACATGTAGCGGCTCATGTCGTCGACGAGTAGAAGGAAGTAGACGTTCCCGGTCGGTGTCGCTGGCGTGATGGGGCCGCAGAGGTCGCCGTGGACCAGCTCAAGCTGTTCTGCGGCCCGGAACTTGGCCGCCTTGGGGAACGGCGTTCGCTTCTGCTTCGCCAGCACACAGTCTTCACAGACCTGTTCGACGTGGTCGATGGAGGGCAGTCCGCGAACCATGTCCTTGCGCCCCAACTTCCTGAGCGACTGGAAGTTGATGTGCCCGAACCGCTCATGCCACCTCCAGGCGACGTCGCCGGCGCGCGCGGTGAGACACACCGGGGCGACAACGTTCATGTCGAGGAAGTAGAGCCGGCTCGAGGAACGCTCCACCTTGGCGAGCAGTTGGCGTTGCAGGTCGAAGAGGCGCAGGATGCCGGACTCGATGAGGACCTTGAAGCCGTCCTCATCCAACTGCCCGATGCTCACGATGTTGGTGGTGAGCCGCGGGATGTAGTACACGCCCTCCAGCCGGCGGTGCTCGCCGTTCTTGCAGGCGAAGAGGACGGTGCCCTTTCCCTCGATGTTCACCACCAACCCGTCGCCGAATCGGACGGTGCCGGTGATGCCTGAGTTCAGCTCGGCGAAGACCGACCGCGATCCCGACATGTGGTTCGTCGCTCCGGTGTCGAGGACCCAGCAGCAGGGCCCCTCCGCCTCCTTCTCATCCTCCCTGAGATGAAGGAGGACCTTGGGCTCGGCGAGGTGGACGTGCGCGCGTGCATCGACGGCGGGTGGCGGCGGCGGCGTGGATTGGGGAGAGGAAACAGGCGACGCGATTACCTCCGTCTCAGCGGTGATGTACATCAAGGCCCGTTCCTCCTCCTCCTCGGCCTGGGCCACATGTGCCGCGGCCTTCTTTTTCTTGCCACGGCAGTCTCGGGCCCAATGGCCCTTGATGCCGCACTTCTTGCAGACCGTGCCAGGCGGCGGCTTCCCACCACCAGCGTTGCCAGCGCCCGTGCCGTGACCGTCGTGGTCGTCGCGCGTCGCGCCTTGACCGCCACGACCGCGGCCTTGGCCGTGGTTCTTCCCGCGATCGTTGGAGCCGCCGCTGCCACCGGAGCTCCCCTGCTCGTGACGGCTCTTGCGACGCGCCTCCCAATCCTCCTCGCAGAGCAGGAGTCGCCCCATGCCGTCCGTGATCTCCTTCGGCTTGCCGCGTTCCTCGAACACGCGCAGCCGCCCGACGACATCCTCGATCGACGTGTTGTTCAGATCGAGAAACATCTCGAGGGAGACGGCGGCTTGAGACAGGCGATCGGGAACCACCTGCAGAAGTTTCTTTACCACTTCGGCGTCGGTGATGTTGTCGCCGAGGGTGCGCAGGTTCACGGCGAGCGACGTGATCCGGATCCCGAACTCGGAGACGGACTCGCCATCCTTGAAGACGATCGCGCCGAACTCGCGGCGGAGCTGCTGCGCGCTGGCGTCGCGCGCGCGGCTGTCACCGACCCGGAGCACCTTGACGGCGTCCCACGCCTCCTTCACGGTCCGCTTGCGACCGAGAGTCCCCCACATCTCGGAGGGAACCGAACGCAGAAGGCCCGCCATCGCCTGTCGATCGTGCTGATACTCATCTTCGTCGGCGTCCTCGTCGATCCCGAGCTCGACGGCGTCCCAGACCCGAAGAGTCTGGAAGTTGACCTCCATCACCAGCGCCCACTCCGGGTAGTTCGTCCGCGTGAGCATCGGCCAGGCGACGTTCGCGGACGAGCGCTCGATGACGCGCTCGACGACGCGTGAGCTGGAGCGACGGCGGCTGTGTGGACGGCCACGACGTCGCGGCGGCGATCGCGAGGGCTTGATCTCGCTCCCACCGCTGCCATCATCCGTCGGCTTCTTCTTAGACGGCGACTGGGATGCCATGGCGACGGTGGAGAAACCAGCTCTGATACCAATTGACACAAATCCGATGAGGATGAACACACACACGAACACAGAGGGTTTTGGTGCTGCAAAGCGACTGCTTTTTCTATTGATTGCATTCACTATATAAAGGAATTACCTGCTGTCTTACAAGGAAAAGAAAAGACCTGCTAATCCCGGCATATTCATGATCAGTGGTTGCCATCCCAACCACCTGGGCCATGCCGCAATCTGTGGCCTGCCTCTAATGGCGTTAGGCGCCTCTACCTTCTATAATTAGATGCTCAAGGACTTATTCAAACACTTTTCATCATCATCAAACCCAACAACCCAATATCATTCCATCTGAGTGATCCCACGGCCCACTCGTCACTTACTATCCCGATGATCCCGTTTCTCTCTGTAAAATAAAGCTGCAAAGTTTCAGTACAGTACCAGTAGGCACATCAGCTTTTACATTTGAGTAATTTTACGGTTCTTAACAAGTAGAGAGGTTTTCAGTGTAAAATCAGTGTTTCTTAATACCTCAGGTACTATATGAGATATCATTTTTTTGTTAAAAAAAAGAAAATGGTATCTCTCAAGGACAATTTTTTTCACATTTTTAATACAATGGAAATTAGTCCGATATGCACATGTCCTCAATTATTGCAGAATCCCTTGTCAGCAACGATTAAATTGAAATGAATTTTGAGTTGGCACAGATAAAAGTGAACATCCATGCATGTGTGATAAAGTAAGAGGTGTAATGGACATTTGGAGGGTCACAGGACCTTGCCATATATTTTGCAACCACCACTATGAAAAAAGTCTTTCGATGCGGACAAAAAGCTTTTTCACAGGTGGACAGCCCGCCTAAAATCATCAATTTTTGCAAGCGGGCTAATAACCATCGTTGAAAATCGATTTTCGAGGCAGTCCCCTAAGTAACCTGACTGTGAAGAGATTGTTTAGAGGAAAGAAATTCAGATCCAATCGTCCAGCAATTTCAAATGCACAAATAAGATCCAGTCATAAATTCAAAAAAAAAAAATCCCAAACGGTGACCCGAGCAGCCGCAGCCCAATCAAACACACAGAGATGAGACCGGAGCGGCGGCAGCCCTCCAACGTGTGACCCGCCGAAGGTGGTGGTGGATTTGTCCTTGGTGGTGACCAGTGCGGACAAGAGCTGTAGCTTCCCGGTCTTGATCTTGTTGAGCTCGAAGGCATAGCTCCTCTTGCTGTAGTTGGAGATGGTGTTGGTGGCATACCCTGTCTTATCCATCTGCCCTACGAATACCAAATCGGAGGCGGTGAATCACATAGACATGAGAAATTCAAGCATTTCATAATCTAGATTTAGACACGAAGTGTGTCAAGTAGAAGAGGGGCAAGAGATTGGCACCATATCAACCTCAAGCTCCTTGGCAGCCACCTTTGCTATTGGCGCGATGGGGTCCTCTCTGACAGCCATCGCTCGAGACCCCCTTGACAGAAAATGCCACGCTGTCACTGGCCCATGCCCTCCGAGATGCTGACGGCTGCTTTGGCTTCTCTGACATCTAGATATGCTCGGCTAGTTTGGCTGCTTGGTGTCCAAATCTATGGGATGTGGCACTAGGGAAGGGAGAGAGGGTGGCGGTGGTGGTGACACTGAGGAAAGGCCGGGTGATAAGAGAGGTGAGAGAGGGAGGGCGGTGGTGAGGGTCTTACTCTACTGATAACCGATTTATATGAGTGTCTCATGAATAACCGATTTAGGGGTTTATATGTAAAATTAATGATTTTTATAAGTGAATTCACTTTGTAAAAATAACAATCTTTTTCTAACTGATCTCATGTGAAAATTTAATTTTCACATACGGGCTTACACCAGTCTCATCATTTTTACATGCATAACACACCCGTAAAAATAAAACCTAGGTGCCTGAAAAAATAGTTCCGGTAGTAGTGAACATCAACAGCTTCCCCTTTATTTTACTCTACAAAATGATGCTCACCTTTTTCTTTTTTCAATGTACCATATCATAGACATGAGAGGTATCACGAATTTGACATTGAACGCCCAAGAAGTAGCCAATGAAGATATTAATTGTATTAATGCCTATTGTTCTTCACTCCTTTAGAAACCGATCTCTACATCCAAACCGGATACAGTTCCTCACCCCTGAGATAGAAGCAGGCTACTTTTCCCTAATCTCGAATCATATTTCTCGTACCACAGAAAGCAGAGAGATGCATAGCAATCTGAGAATGAAGAATCTCTCTTTGTATTCTAAAGGTTAGGCAATGTCTCATGAAAAACAGCTTCATTTAGTGAACGAAATGTGCGCTGCTTTTAAAGCCTGTAGCGATAATGTCATTAACCACCAGCAGATGGCCGTCGTATTTATCTTGTATGGATGCGTAACATATCAAGATTGTAGTAATCCAGAAAACAATGGTTGGATATTTGGATGAACAGGGGGGCAATTGTCTACGGTTCTGGCTGCGTGCTTCTTTTCCTAGATTTAGGTATAGCAGACATATATAATTGAAGCACACCAATGAACTAGTGAATGTTGGTGCCTTGGCCAGCACGACTCACTAGTTGAATTTCGATCGGCACCCATATATAGCTGTAGCTCACGACATATTCATCGTTGAGCCTAGTCTTCAGCCATACATGAGTTCAGTCTACATTTAGAATCATATTGATCAATTTTAAGAGCAAGGGGCATCATATACCTGCATAAGCAAATTATGCTGAAGCTAAGGAATCTAAATATTTGTGGCGACAAGTCGACATAAAAAAATATGTATACCTTCCACTCCACTACTGAAAAACTCATTTTTGAAAGCACCCTCTATTTTACTGTATGGACCATAAGAAAATCCATCCTACAGTATGCCAAGCAAGCATCAGTCACAGACTGCCTGCCCTCTAGAAATCCATTTTCAGAGTCAACCGCCATTCTGAAAATAACTTTATTTCTTATTTCTAGAGGTTGTTAGCTTAATGGCTACCGCTCACCTAACCCATTCTTTGTCCTGTATCACTCCCTCCATCCTTTCTCTTTTTTAATTATTATCACGATTAATATGTTCTGATAAATAATTGGCTTTATAATTAATTTAATTAATAAAATTAATTTGAAAATATTTATGATGTTGTGTGAGTGTGCGTCACTAACGTGGGTAAGTTATAATATTATGTCTAAAAATAGTTGCTTATATATTTATGTGCATATAACTTGAAGTCAACTTTGTTTAATGGCAATGATCCATACTACACTTAGAAAGAAACAGAGATTTAACACGGTTAGGACATCATGTGACAAATTTGTACAAGAGTTAGTTCTTAGAGCTAACATTTATCAATGTTAGGACCAGGACAAAATTTAGAAGAAGTTGAGATTTAGAACGGTCAAAAGTACCAGATGATAAAGTTGAGCACAATATGGCACATGATAGATGGATATCATGTGAGAGGATTTTATAACGGGCTTCACAAGTTATGTGTATAAACATTGGAGAAATCACAAATAAATTTAAAGGGGACTGAGAAGAAAGAGAAAAATTAAATTAGAAAATTGTAAAAGGTTTGGAATACGAGAGGTTGAGTTCTATTAATAATAGGAGTTATACAACTAGTTGGTCTTAAAATTTGATAGTTTGACTCTAAGTAAAAGTAGGAGTTTTACTTATATTTAAATATGGAGATTTTGAATATAATAGATGAAGGGTTAAGGAATTATGTATATAACTTTTGAAATAGAGAATAGCTAAAGTTTAGTTTTAAGAGAGTATAATACTTTGTATGTACTTTGTAGGCATATCTTGATGCAATAAAGTTAATCTAGCTTTAATAGTTTTATCGACTTGTTTTTTTGTTTATGAACGGTTAGATTGATGGTAAGGCATCGAATAGACGAGAGACATTAAAGCGGTTGAAGCGCTAACGACACAGTAACCGTAACAGCGGTAGGTAAGTAATCACACTGACGGTGTATGGCAGTGCATCTCAACTTCATCCAGGTTTGAGGTTTCTTTTTATTCAAAAAAGATTTGTTTATTTTAATTCTACCATTCACTCCTCTATGATAGGATTGGCTTGTGTTTCGATCTACACCTCTCTCCCTCACTAATTCATCCTATCTTCTCTAGCATCTCTTCCTTCTCCTTTCTTCCCTCTCCTCATCTCTCCCTCACACACCACCTACCCATCCCACACGCCCACACCATTGATGTCCTATCAGACCACCGCTGTGCAAACCTCCACAGAAGCAGCAAAGACGAACCAGGCTTTTGTAGTGCTCGATCTGGCAGCTACGGGCCTTAGGTATGGCCTATATAGTGGAGCTTAGTGTGGAGGAGGCTGACAGCAATGGCTGTGGCTCATCGACAGTGATGACTATGGCTCAGTGACAACAGTAGAAGCTTGCACAGCATCCACTACATCAATGGCCTACGGTGGCAACAATAGCAGTTAATAGCATGCGGTGTCTCAAGAAGCGGATGACGACATACGGTGCTGGCTGAGAGTAGTGAATGTTTTTGTGAATTTGTGACTATGAATGTGAATTTGAGAAATTTTTTAATATGAATTTAGGGAATTTATATAATTGAATACTTTTGTTTTTGAAATGATGCCACAGGCAATTGTCTTAACTAGCCATATGTGAAAATACATTTCCAAGTGCAGTCATTCTAGACAGTGGCTGCTTCCCCCACCATGATTTATTTTGGGGTGAAGGGAGTACACAGGACTAAATTGAGTGAGCCATCTTGAGTGATCAGATGCACTACTGTTTGTTTGGATCGGGAGCATCTGCACAAACTGATAGAAATATGACATGTATGGACTACTATTTTTTTGTGTGCTACCGGTGCAGGTGCCTCCTGTTTACAATTTTTGGTGAAATATTTGGGTGTTATTCTATCTTTAATTTTTGGACAATGGAAATATAACATGTGGCCTCTGCGCCAAATAAGAATGCATACAACCATATTTATAAACATCAAGATTTTAAACCTTCATAGGAGTCATGCACACCAGACATCACCACACAATTCCAACTTTAATATGTCATCATATTGAGGTCGAATACATCATGCTAACTTCATTAATTAAGCAACATTCGAAGGGCTCTTTTTCTTTCCAACATAGTGTGTAGAGTTGACAAATGAGTTAATCTGCAACCTTTTATGTGCAAAGTTATTGCGTTGTACAAAATTGCATCCATTTGTTTCTCTTAAGCTTGTCCAATAAAAGAAGACATGGTAGCTTCAGAAATGCTGCCCATAGCTTATGCTACTCCTATTTTTCTTTTGTCATGCAATCCTCTTAATTTCCATCGACTAAACACACACCGTGGTCACATGGGTTTACGCATGGTAGGCATATGGGATTGTAGGAGATCTTGCTCTTTGTTCCATTCTACCTACTGTCTGATGGCTATTTGAGGTACCTACTTGCATTCACCACTTGACATTGCATAGCCACACCTATTGCACAACCTTGAGGGATGCAATGAGGATTGCCATGTACAATGCATATGCACCTCCTTTTTGGACTATTGCGTACATTCTTCATAGCTAACACATGATCGACAACTGGTGTCATCATCTGAAAGCCTAGATTACCTGGTTGATATGCCATGCATCTTCAATACCTATCGACCATTAGTACCTAGAGTGGCAGGGTTGTGGGTGCCACATCAAGTCACATGCCATCTCTACTGATCATCCCTAAATTTCACCCAAGTGTGAACTTGGGTTCAAGATCATTTAGGCAATCCTCTTTGGCAACATTGGGCACAAGGGGCTAGCTTTGCTTCTTGGTGGTGTGATGTAGACACTACAATCAACACAATGAAATTCGTATCACAACAAATAATAGTGATCCAAATTTAGATAAAGTCAAATTAGGCCACATCATCTATCCAATAACCTAGCTAAACTGACCAAAATTAGCATACTATCCACCAAGTTCAGTTGCACAATGTGGAAAGCACACCATCATCATTCACTTATAAAAAAACATTTTCAGAGACACCCTTCTTTATCTTTTATATCTGTTCCATTATGTAAAAAGATGTATTCACACAATAAAAGAGGTGCGCATCTAGCAAAAATATTGCCTAGTTGACTAGCTCTCTTCTCACCTTTTTGCTTTGATGTCTGGCAACATCTTTTTATCAACTGCAATCTGTAGAAGTGTTCAAGCATGGTGGGCATCAAGAACTTCACAGATCTTTAGTTATTTCTCTTCCTTTTACGACCCAGAAAAATATCACCTTAGCAAATACATTCATATTAAGAGTAGATTGCTCATAAGGGGTTTGCTCCTAGGAGCAAAATAAAGTGCAGATTAAACTAGGGTGTCAGCCATGGACCATCCCAGTGCTAGCTCTTCACCTAAAGAAATACGACAATGAGGCCTACCTTAGTGTCAAGGTGTCACTATGATGAGGCCTAACTTGGATGATCTGTAATAGCTTGGTCTATAATCAAGAAAGCAAGAATTGGAGTCAATTGTTTGAAGCAATCTTGGAAGAGGCAACATTGTGGAGATCCACGGGATCTAAGCTGATAGATATCACTTTGATGGCCTTCTATGGTCTAATTTGGGTTGCTTTTGGCAGCTATAGCTTCTTCCAGAATCTCTAGCTTCTCCTAGAAGCTCTAGCTTCCCCAACAGTCCAGCTTTTTAATTTATGTGTATTTCTTTCTTGGTTAGTCTCTTTTCCCTAGGGAAATAGATAGAAAACTTTGTTTTTCCTCTTGTCTTAATGCAATGATAAATAGACATTTTGTGCATTCCAAAAAAAGAGCGCCACCTCCAAGAGCGGATCTAGGGCCATGTCTTAGGCCAATCTAATGTGTATTGAGCCAGGATCAAATTACATGGTGAAAATACATGTCTCTAAATGGGCTTTGATGCTTAGACCACATTCCATAACCTAGGTGGCCTAGGGCTTATGTCTGCCACCCTTGTAAAGTTCTATCAATGGTGGGTGTCATGGCTATGATATATCCTAGCTAATTGTCACGTCTTAGACTCTCTTACTTTCCCTTGTCTTGTGCTGATAATATAATTTTATTGTGTTGAGGACACCACAGCTATATTGATCCTGTGAACAGTTTAATGAAAAATTGTGCATGTATACCAATAAAACAACATAGCTACTGTGTGCTCTTTAATTAAAATGATGTGCCACATAAGCATTTTTAGTCATGTAAGCATGGCAAGTATGCACAGTAGCACATGTTCATCCTGCAGGTAGGCATGAGCAAGGAAAGAAAGCGTGGTATGCTAGATAATTTTGTACAGAATGTATACATAGTCTCAACAATATAATTTTCAGGATGTCGGCAAGTTCACTTTTGATAATGTTCACTATTTTACGATCGTAAAAAACACATTTCACACGGTAAGCTATTTGATCATTTAAACATATCGTGTTTTCTGAAGTTGTTATTCTGAAAGTGTAATGATAGTAGGTTAACCTTGATCAGTGACATGACTGTATGGTTGCCTTGTGAGCCACCTCGGCCGGCCTACTGATGCATTGACAGGGAATAGAATCAATGATTTCCACACTTTCATGGTATCAGAGCGGTTCCAATCCGCTATCTTTACGCAACCAACACTAGCGCCAGCCGCTGCCGTTGTTGTCGTCGCCAACCTCCGGTTTCAGGTCCGATCGCCCTGCCTTCACAACACCGCCGCTCCTAAACCAGCGCTAGTCGCCGATCCGATCGCCACCACCGTTGCTGACTACACGTCGCCGGTCTCATCGCCCGCGCTGCCGATCCGATCGCCCACTGATCCGATCCGATCGGATCTCGCCTACTGCCGATCGGATCGCCCGCCGATCTAATCTGATCGGCTCCTGCCTGCTGCCGATCCGATTTGATCGGCTGCTGATATGATCCTGGTCACTCACTCTGCTACGTCACCGAGTACGGCCGCTGGTCCTGCCACTCGTGGCCGGCGAAGACAACGACGCCGGTGCCACAGCAGCCGCCAAGGCGGCCAAAGCTGCTCACACTGAAGAAGTGCGTCGGGCTGAGGAGGCCCGCCTTTGCAACGACGCCGTGGACACGTACGAGAGCGCTCATGAAGCTCTCTGGGCACAAGTCACCACCATTGTCAACATCAAGGCACTCATCCCCATCATCCTCGACAAGGCCACGGACACCTACACCAAGTGGCACGGTATGTTCCTCACCGTCCTCGACAAATATGACCTTACCTGCCATGTCCTCGAGGATGAGGCGCTCCCCTTTCGGTGGACTGTTGCGTCCTCACATGGGTCTACGGCACTGTCTCCAATGACTTACAGTAGTCGCTAATGTTGCAGCAAGGTCACACCCACAATGTGTGGTGCTACCTCGAGGACGAATTCCTCGGCTAAAAGAAGTCCCATGCCCTTCTCCTAGAGACGTAGTTCCGCACCTTCTGCCAGGAGTCCCTGAGCGTCACTGACTACTGCCGCCGTCTTGAGTCCATGACTGCCTCCCTTGCCGAATTCGGCGACCATATTGGTGACCGGCAGATGGTACTCACTCTCCTCCGTGGCCTCAGTGGCAAGTTTTGCCACATGATGTCCATCCTCAAGATGCATAGGCCATTCCCGACGTTCACTGAAGCCCACACACACCTCCTATTGGAGAAGATGGAGATCGATGCTCGTCCTCAATCTCTACCGGCCGTCCTTGTCGCTGCGACGCCGCATCCAGCGGCTCCTAGTGTGATCGCTGCTCCACATTCAGGAGCGCCTCCTCCTTCATGCCCCGCTGCACCAACCGGGGGCCAGCGCAATGGCCGCCATCGTGGCTGTGGTGGATGTGGCAGACCAGTTGGTGGTGGCCCTTCAGCACCCTCTGCTAGTGTGGCCCTAGGTGGACAGGGTAGCGCCCTTCCCGGTACGGCCGTGTACCCGTCGTTCGCCCACCCTTAGTCTGGCACCGTGTGCATGTGGCCGTACGACTAGGAAAGATGATCTCCGCCGTCATAACCTACATTCCACGTAGCACCGTACTATGGCGGTTTCGGTGCTCTTCTTGGTGCCTGGAGGCGCATACGGCACGTACTACGGGGGAGCTACACCGCCGGGCTACCAGGCACCCTCACCAGCGTATCAGGTGGCGCCCTGGCCGCCCACTCACAGAGGGTCTTGGCATCAGGACTCCCTGGCACACTCCTTCAACACTATGACACTGAATCAGCCAGCCTCTGAGTAGTACGCTGATTTAGGTGCCGGTTCAAACATGACCTTAGATGCTGGTATACTCTCCACCATTTCCCCACCCTCTTCATCTACTCCTTCATCTATTGTTGTAAAAAATGGTGCTTTACTTCCTGTCATAGCCACTGGATCCCATATTTTTTCCTTATCACGTCGTGATCTTGCTCTTAATAATGTTCTGGTGTCACCCAACATTATTAAGAATTTAATTTCCATTCATCATTTTACCACCGATAATAATTGTTACATTGAGTTTGATCTATTTGGTCTTTCTGTGAAAGATTTGCAAACCAGGAACGTGATCGCTAGGTGCAATAGTTTCAGTGACCTCTACCCATTATTTGCACCCTCTACCAGCACCTCTGTGTTTATCGCAGCACCCACCTCCCTTTGGCATCGCCGTCTCGGTCACCTTGGGCATGATGTTTTGTCCCAACTCATTAGGTCCAATGTTATTTCCTGCAATAAAGATGATATTGATCATGTTTGTCATGCGTGCTAACTCGATCGTTATGTATATCTACCCTTCGGTTCATCTAGCTCTCGAGCTACTCATAGTTTTGATTTAATCCATTGTGACTTATGGAACTCTCCACTTGTTAGTGTATCAGGATAAAAATATTATCTTGTTATTCTTGATGACTACTCTTACTACATTTAGACTTTTCCACTTTGTTTCAAATTCGAGACATTTTCCACTCTTTCTAATTTTTTTGCTTATGTTCGCACACAGTTTGACACTGCTTATGTTCCTTATATGATCATCTTAAAGTTTTTGGTTGCGCCTGTTACCCCAATATGTCCTCTATAACGCCCCACAAACTTGCCCCTGTTCTTCTCTATGTGTTTTCCTCTGCTACTCCTCAAAGCACAAAGGCTATCGATGCCTCGAGCTTCAGTCGAACCGCATTCTTATCTCTAGACATGTCATTTTTTGATGAATCCTTTTTCCCTTTCTCCGACATGTCTAGCACACCCATGGCACCTTCCGCCCTAGATTTTCTTGTTGATGATCACGATCTTACCGCTTCAATTCTTGGAGCTCGTTTTGTGCATGCAGGTACAGCAGCTTCCTTAGCGGCACACCCCGTGCCCGAGGTTACACTTACGCCATTGAGTCCTGGTGCAAGGCTATGGTCGCCTGAGTCCACATCGTCCAGTGCCGCTGCCCCTGTGCACCCCGCACAGGTCGTTGCTAGTGGCACCACACCGACCATGAGTGCTGCCAGTCCTGCTGCCCCTGTTGCTTGCACACAGGTTGTTGCCAGCTGTACTGGCCGCATAGCTGATACTCGACCGATCGTTATCCCTCCGGTCACCAATGCGCACTCTATGCGCACGCGTGGCAAGGCTGGCATTGCATAGCCCATGAATCGCCTCAACCTCCACGATGTGCCCATGTCGCCTCTTCCTCACTCTGTTCGTGATGCACTGTCAGACTCCAATTGGCGATCCACTATGTAGGTTGAGTATGACGCTCTAATTGCCAATAACACCTAGAGTCTTATGCCTTGCCCTCCTGGCGTCAATGTTGTGACTGGCAAGTGGATTTATCGATACAAATTGCTCGCCGATGGGTCTCTTGGTCGCTACAAGGCTCGCTAGGTACTTCGGGGTTTCACACAACGGCCCGGTGTTGCTTATGATGAAACTTTCAGTCCTGTTGTCAAACATGCGATAGTTTGAGTTGTTCTCTCCCTAGCATTATCTCAAAACTGGTCCATTCATCAACTAGATGTGAAGAATGCATTTCTCTATGGCACTCTTACTGAGATAGTGTACTGCGTGCAGTCCTCTGGTTTTGTGGATTCTTCATGCTCAGATTTTGTCTATCGGCTCAACAAGTCCTTATATGGTTTGAAGCAGGCTCCTCGTGCTTGGCATCACATGTTCGCCTCTCACCTCGTGTCACTTGGATTTGTTAAAACAAAATTAGATACTTTGCTCTTTATATATCGTCGCGGTCTAGACACGGCCTACTTACTGCTATATGTCGATGATATTGTCCTCACTGCCTCCTCTACCAGATTATTCAAACACATCATTGAGGCTCTCTAGTGTGAGTTTTCTATGATGGATATGGGTCAGCTACATTATTTTCTAGGCATTTCTATGACACGCTCTATAGATGGTCTGTTCCTTTTTCAGCGGCAGTACAGTCAAGATATTTTGAAGCGCGTCGAGATGAGTGCGTGCAAGCCGTGCAGTACGCCTGTTGATCTACACTCTAAATTATCTGCTGATGGACCGCCTGTTGCTGACGCTACACAATACCGCAGCCTTACTAGCGCTCTACACTATCTAACTTTTACCCGACCAGACATTACCTTTGTAGTTCAGCAGATATGTCTCTATATGTATGATCCTAGGGAGCCGCACCTCGCTGCTCTCAAGCGGATCCTGCGCTACTTGCAGGGCATCCTATCACTTGGACTGACCATGAGCCGATCTTCACCTGTAGATTTTGTTGTTTAGATAGATGCTGACTGGGTTGGCTGTCCTAACACTCGCCGGTCGACCTCTGGCTACGTAGTATTTCTCGGGAACAACTTAGTGTCCTGGTCTTCCAAGCGTCAGCATACGGTCTCCAGATCGAGTGCCGAAGCTGAATATCGTTCTGTGATGAATGGTGTTGCTGAAGCTACCTGGCTGTGATAGCTGCTTCTTGAGCTTTGCCAACCCAGTGCAGTATTAACGGACGAAGCATGTTAAGATTGATCTCCATTTTGTTCGAGAGAAGGTCGCTCTCGGTCACGTTCGGGTCCTACATGTTCCTATAATATCGCAGTACGCCGATGTCTTCACCAAGGGCTTTCTATCTTACTATTTCAGGAGTTTTGATCTAGCCTGAATGTTAGTGATGCTCCCGATTAGACTACAGGAGAGTGTTAGTCTAAGTGTAATTATATCAGGTTAACCCCTGATTAGTGGTATGACCGTATGGTTGCCTTGTGAGTCTCATTGACCAGTCTATATGTACTGATACATTGACAGGGAATAAAATCAATTACTTCCACACTTTCAGAAGTAATGAACATAGCAAAATAAAAGTACTTCGAAAGATTATTACCATAGGAGGCATGCAAAATCAGATCCATAAACAAACAATCCGGCGCTTGTATTTAGAGTTGCAAACAGTAAAACAACATGAATCCTATGTGTCGCTGTTTCTTATCAAAACACGTGTACTAGCCAAGTCAGTGTACCGATATGCCGATTTTCAAGCTCTTACACTAGATTGCACCCACCTTCTTATTGTACTGTGAGAGAAATTTACTTTTGGTATTACAACAAAAAATTATGCAATGGTTCACGTCTGCACTGAATTTACACGCCATTGTCCTAAGACTGAAAAGTTGTCACATTAGTGATGCAATTGTGCATCACTACCGAGTTTCAGTTTAGAAAATAATGAATTTAAGCAAATTTACTTAGCTTTCATAATATTTTGTAGTGTCAGCTTGTACATAGATTAACCTCCGTATGCTGTGGAATTAATTTGGTTGCAACTTAACAGTTTTGCTATTTGTTGGTCACATGATTTTTTTCATGATTGTCAGTTGACTAATAGTTGCACAATGAATAGCCTAGATTTGCACAATCTAAAAAACTGCAAATCTAGTATAACTAAATTTTATGTAACAAACTATAACCTAGACTTTTACTTTAATTTTGTTCGATTTTAGTTAATTTATACTATTTTTAATGCCCATCTAAATTATAATTTGTTGTTTGATATAAAGTAACATCTACATGTTGGGAAAGAAAACCACCAATGCCCCCTCTGAAACCACATGGGCCAGTTCTAGTAGGGATTGTATCTCCTAGGGATAGCCCAACTCTACCTTTAGAGATGATAAACCTCATCAAACAGGCTCCGAGCCATGAGATAAAGGCAGGCATTCTCACCTTCATCGAAGATCCCGGACCATAGATACTGTACTCTAGGAAAGGATAACAAAGGTAGCTCCCGCATGATCTTCGCACTTCTATGGGATGCTGAACAAGGCAAGGGTGAGATCCGGCCTTGCCCAATACCACGACCAAGCAGGAAAGCCTTTGGCTCTCTGTGGTGTAACCACCTCAGTCATCACATAAAAGGTCTCCGGCCGCCAGGGATGGGCTCGAGGAACCTGTTCTAGCCTTCACACAATTGACCTAGCAAGGACATTCAATGTAGGCACCTACTATGGCACCTCTCGGGTTCCTATTGTGCTTATTTGTGTGTAAAGGTTTTATATCAACACTACACTAGAATACAATTTTCCAAAAAAAAAGAACATTATTTACCTCAACCCCAAAGAAACAATTGGCATGTATGTTAGAGTTCATTTGTCATCCGAACTACAAAATTGATTATTTTTAACCCCCTCGCTACTATGGCACATCTTGGATCCCCACAATGCTTGTTTGTGTGTAAGGGTTTTAAAGCCCCGTCCCCCACTTGTCCCCTCAACACACACTTGCACTTACACTTGTGAAATGAGATAGATAAAAAAAACTGTAACATATTCTTTACCCATTTTTGTCTGATTTGGAGGTGATTTTTCTAATGGTTTATCTAGTTCATACTCTTGTTATGCATATTTACCATAGTTCATACTCTTGTTATGCATATGTACCGTAGTACAGCCATGAAAACTAGGTGAAGCACGTATTAATGGAAATTAGTATCACAATGCTCAAAACCACCATGAGATATGGTATACGGTTTTATTTGTCCAATTTGGAAAGTTGGGGTGTAACACAACTGATTTTATAATTTATGGTGAAAACGGACTTTTAGCAAAGTTGATAGGCCAAATAAAGCTTCACTCTATTTAAAATAGTGGTTGCTACTTGCTATACTAAAAAAATCCAATCACTTTACAAATAGATGGCTCCACAATTTTCATCTAGCCTAGCCCACAGTGAGAAGCCATCCTCACGTGACAAATGTACAGATCAAGCCTGTGCATACTGTTTGAGTAAAGCCCTGCACCTCTGTTAACGCTAAAATTTGGACAGCCCGATAATAAATTAGAAAAAACTGATCGATTGAAGAGGTGTCTGATCGCTATAGGGAAGAAACCGATCGGATTAAAGCAAGGAAAGACTCGGTCTCGGAATAGAAAACTATCCAGATAAGACCGAGTTTGAGGAGGAGCTGTGGTTCACGGCAACATAGTCTATCCTATATGGATAGAAAGATTTAGTTAGTTAGTTAACTTCTTTAGAAATATTTTTCTTTATTTTTATTAGGAAGTAACGTTGGATGGTTGTTGTAAACGCGTCGGACTCTGTAAACCCATGGTATAAATATAGATCCCCTGGAAATATGTAAAGAGAAAATCCTTCGATCAATACAATCTCGGCGTATCGCCATCCTAGTTTATCTAGGTTTCTACCATAGAGGTCTGACTCTCAACGCGGGGCTGCATCGATTAGGTCCGATCTCCTGCCACTATCTTGATATGTCTCGTTCTGTCTAAGGTTGCATCGGTTAGGTTCGACCTCTTAGGCCGATAAGATGTATCGCATCACATCCGTGCAGGGTCTATCGGTCTATCAAGCTCTCTCCGCCATCGTCGGTCCTATGCTGTATCGGTTAGGTTCGACCTACAAGGCAGCCGATGAAAGAATGAGCTTTAGGCCTATAGATCTCTGTACGGCGTTTCATCAGAGTGCTAGCCGATGAGTTATCTATACGTTGAGCGTCACGTCTAGCATATTGGCTCCTCGGCCGATATGCGCTAGGTCTTCAGAGACTTTCCCTTAAGCACCACACCAAGCACATTAGCCTTCCAACCGATGCGTGCCTGTCTTCAGAGAGACGTACACTTATCGGCTCAGCTAGTCGATGTGTTCGCTTCGCCCTTGTTTCAGCACGTCCGATCTGGCATCCACAGTCCTGTTGCCGTTGGCCTCAGTCTCGTACTGTCTCGGTTAGGTCCGATCTTCGAGATTCGGCGTTAGCAATGTCGTCACGGCGGGTGACGGGTCTCGTGCTACCATATCTGGAGCGACATCGGTTTTACAACTTATGCCTTTTATACGATTCCTTGCCAGTTTGTATATGCCTTCACCGGCTTTCCAGCCGATGAACGACCACAACAGGTTCCATCAACTACCAAGAGGGACCCCGTGCGCCTTGCTAATCTCTGTGTACAATCCTGTGCCTCCATCAGCTCTGCGGCCGATGGATCAGGGCCTCGCGTCCGCTACACCCAGAGGCATCATATCCTTCGTCGACATCCGCCTACGCCCACATTGGCTCACCAGCCGATAGAACGGTGCCCTGATTTCTATCGGCTATCAGCCAATAGCAGGAGCCATCCGGACGCGACTGATGAATAACTTGATCCTATCGACAGCCAGCCGATAGCGAGCGCTCGTATCGGCCCGTCGTCTGACTGACCCATTTGCCTCACCTCCTTGTCAATTGCAGGGTCAATTGACTAGCACACCCGCACCCGTACCATCATACCGGACCTGACCGAACCCCACGGCCGCTAGTGCACGTACCTCGAGGCATGAAGAGAAGCCGACCGACCTACACTAAAGCTAAGCAGACCTCCCAAGTTAGCGTGCTGAACAGACTCACAACCCAAAAGCCCACTAGTATATTGAGGATTTCAACTGTTGTACTACACTTACGCAGGGATCACCATAGAAGTGAGTAGCACAGTGAATCGATGCCATGAACAGTGGAAATTCAATACATTATCTCATGTTTACTGTTTAGCCAAAATTTTACCAGAGTGATTATGCGGTGGCACTCGATTTGAACCATGCATCTCTAGAAAAACGTGCAATACCGATTACTGTTGTCCTCATAGCAGGATCACATTCCATCACTACCAAAAATTAGCTAACGAAATCTCTTATTTGAAAACTTAGAACTCCTCTTAAAATCAAGATTTTGTTATGGTTTTTAAAAAGAGGGGTCATCTTGATCAAGGAAAACTTGGCAAAGAGAAGGTAAAAGGAAAATATAAGTGTTGCTTATGTGATTGTATCTCTTTTTTTATTGTCATGTAGATAGATCAATGTAGAATATAGTCTTTATAACCAGCTTTGTTTGTGTTGGATGGTTTAGTTTTTTAGGAATGATAGTATTCAATGGCTTAATAACTATTTCCTTTTTTAGGTAATTTTTAGGTGATGCAATAGACGCATCAATGGTCTCTATTGCTTAAAGAGAAAGATAACAGTACCATAAAGCAAGATGCAAGTTACTAGAGGCTAGAGTTTAGCTCTTTTTAGAATTTGGGTGAAACTTGAGGAAAAAGTTGGAAGTTTAGTGTCTCCTTCGATTGTCTTTTGTTGGTTGGCTTTAGTTCACAATTGTCTTGGTTGTAAAAGGTTGGAGTCTAACTCTTGTTATGTTGATCAATGGTGAAAATCTTGTTTTAAGGTATGAGGCTAACTACTCTTGATGTTGGATATTTTGGTTGTGTACAGCCAATCCCAATATAGAAGCTGGGTTTTTAATTTATTTTCTTAAAAAAATGCTACCTAGCCAACTAGGCAGGGCCACGCCGTCTACCCAGAAACAGGACTTCGACACGACACGGCCATGCTTTCCTAGAAGTCCATCTGGCCACTCAGGTAGGCCGTGCCACTCCTAAATTGGATTACTACATTTATAGTCCTTCTGTTGAGTTAATTTGTGGCACAATTCAATCCACATGTTGATGCACATGGTTTTGTAGTGTTGCAGTTTAACTTTACAGGATGATTTTTTTAAGTGACTAAGTAAAAAATTTTGATTGAAAGGACTACCAGTTAGCTAGCTAGTTGTTGTGGGCACGTACGAGCATCTGCCTAATCGACAGAATAGCATGCTCTGTGTTTGCAGCTGTGCATGTGCTAAATTATTGCAGGGTACGAAACTTGCATAACAGATTTTTGTCTCTCAGCACATCCAATAAAAAGGGAGATGTTAGCTGCAGAAATGTTGACATTCTTTGCACACAGCAACCTCTTGTATGCACATTGTGATTGAAGGAGTTCAATTTAGGCATGGAATGCAAATACGAGGAAAAGCAATGGAAACTAGTACATTCAATTATCTGCCTTTTCATTTTCATCTAATTTTTGCCAATATCAAAAGCTCATTCCATTCTCCATCTCTGATCTCCCGTAGTTTGGTGTTATCTAATTCTGTATGAGATTTGAGTCGTAGTTCAGTGGTCATGAATAATAATGGCATTTGAAAACCAGTACCAAAACCGATAACAGAATAATAATGACATTAGAAAACCAGTACCGAAATTAATAACAGTAGCCAAACGATACACGATATTTATTAATAAAGTTTAGCCAAAACATATGTCCCCGATACACTGATACGGATAATCCTCCCCAAGATAGTATAATTACAATGTATCTCGTCCCTCACCTAGTTAGTCAAGGATTATTGATACCTGATACATTATAATTATATTGTATTGGGAAGGAACACCTGAGATCTTCTAGTTAGGCTACCGATGCCAATTTCGGTATCAGTTTTCAAACAATTGGCTTGCACAAGTGTTGTTGGGCTGTCTAAAGACTAATGTTGCGGTTACATGGACATGATCCACCAATGACAATGGTGCGCAACATGTGAAATTATTATTATGATTAATATTTTATGATGAATAATTAGTTTTATAAATAATTTATTTTATGAAAATTGGTATAAAAATATTTATGGTGTTGGTATGAGTATATGTATAACTAATGTGGGTCAGATTACGATATATTTATCTAACTAATGTGGGTCAGCTTAGGAACAGTACTACAATTAGAAAAAAAACAAAGGTCAGCATAAAATGGGACTAGAGATAGAAGATTTTGTAGTCAATATCGATCAATGATAGGATCAAGACAAAACTGAGGGAGGGTTTGGTCAAAAATGCTAAATTGTGAGGTTGGACACAAGGTGGCACATGATAGATGCATCATATATGTGGAGAGGTCTTTGTAACAGGCTTTATAAATTATGTGTGTGAAGGCGTCGAAATTTGCGAAGAAATTAGAAAAGAAGTAAACAGAGAAATAGTTGCTACAGTACCAGTACTAGAGTACTGTAGCATAGCATGTATGCATGTGTGCTGACTTGGCTGGTAGGTTGGCTGGTGACTGCATGCAGCAGGAATAGCAGCAGCAAGAAGCAGCGGCTCGGTTGGCAGTTGGGTCAGCCCAGCTTGCGCATGGGCCATGTGGGATGAGCAAGGAAGGAGGACGCACAAACGTGACTAGAGTCCGACTCAACGTGGATGTTGTTTTGATATAGAGAAAGAAAGAGAATAATTCAGTTTTGATAAATTGAATTAGATTTGGAATATGTTGAATTGAGTATTAGTGGAACTAAGAATTATATTCCCTAGTGTTTGGATATAAATAGACGAGGAATAGAGAACCAGTGACACAACTTTTTGAAAGAGAGAAGGTTTAGTTTTAAGATATATGATTGTTTTGTTGTATATTTTAGATATGTTTTTTTAATAAAATTATTCTACTTTTAAAAATTTCATCGAGTTATATTCTTTGTTCATAAGTAGTCAGTAGATCGGTGACAATGCTATGGTTGATCCGATAGCATATTAATGGACAAACCGGTGGCATCAAGTCGATCGGATCCGTGGCAAGGAGGTGGTTGGACCGACGACATTTAGAGAGATTGCTGCAAGTATATTTTTATTAAAAAAGGTTTGCTTTTTTAATTCTACCATTCACCCCTGGCTTGACTTTTGTGTTTGCATCCTATAACTAATATCAAAGTCTTGCTTCTCTTTTGATTTTAATTAATTTTAAGTTGCTATAGCGGATAAATATACAATTAACGGGAATTGATTTTCCATATTAATGAAAAAAATGCAATCTTACATTAGGTCCCAAGGATTAAACATTTGACAAAAAGTTTTATATTCCTAATGTGATCAATGTGTCTAATAAAATTGATTTTAAGCTCAAAATTATATTTTAAATGGGGTTTCTTGTTCGTTCTAATTTTGATTGTATTTCTCATCTTGAAATTGCAAATGAGATGTGAAAGCCTCTATGTGATTTTTATCAAAGGTCTTCTAACATGAAGAAACTATACAAATATGTTTTTAAAAAAGAGTATTGTTTGTACGAAAATTTGGTAAGCCCCATATACAGGATTAGAGAGCCGATTGGATAGATTGATGATGGATTCGGTTTAGTCAAAAAGATAGAAGGTTATTCAGATGAAACCAAATTTGACAACAAGGCGTGGAAACAGACACTTTATGTTTTATCTATAAAGAATATATCTTGCGATAGGCAAGTTTAATTAGTTTTTTTTAACTTCTTAGTTTCCTTTTATGTTTAGAAAATAACGTCCAGAGGTTGCTTATAAATATAGACCCTCACCTTGTAAATTATCTCTCAATTAATACAACTTTGGCGTATTGCCACCCTACGTTATCTACATTTTTACCGGTGTGTTTTGGTTCTCAACGTGGGCTGCATCGGTTAAGTACAATCTCCGACGAAGGGGTAAGTATTGCCACTATTATAGTGTATCTACTTTGTCTAAGGCTGTATTGGTTAAGTCCAATCTCTTAGTCCTATCGGATATACCACATCACGCTTATGTGGATTCTATTGGCTTATCGTGCTCTTTTATTGTTATCGGTCTTGTGCTACATCGGTTATATCTGACCTACTAGATTGCTGACAATAGATTGAGTCATAAGCTGATAGGTCTTTACACAATATTTTATAGGAGTGACCAGCCAATGAGTTATCCATACATAGAGTCTTATGCCTAGTGTATCGATTTCTCAGTCAATATACATATATCTTCAGATAATTCCTCTCATCGGCTCAGTTAGCCTATGGGTTTGTCCATTCCTTCTATCGGCGCATCCGATCTAGCCTCTCGTATCTCTGACAGATTAGGTCTTGCTCCTTATTATTCATTGCATATATCTTATTCCTTGCTATCTGCATATACCTTCATTGGCTTTTTTAGCCAATGAACGAGTGTTATAGCTTCTATCAATAACCAGCCGATAGGAAGAGTACATATACATGCTTATTAACTAATCTATTTTAGAATGTCATCGACTCTACAACCAATATGTCTTTTATTCTTTTCATCACCATCTGCCTATATCTTCATCAGCTTTCCAATCGATGGATAAGTGCTTCAGCCTCTATCAGCAACCATCCGATAGCAGGAGTACATCAGACATAGCCGATGATTATCTCAACTCTTTCGGTGACCAGTTGATAGTAGGAGTACTGTTAACGCCAAAATCTAAACAACCCGATGGTGCTAAAACCGATCGGCTGAGAGGTGTCCGATGATTACAGTGAAGAAGCCGATCGGATGGTAGCGAAGGAAGACTTGGTTTCAAATTGGAAGGCTATCCAGATAAGACCGAGTTTGTGGAGGAGCTGTGGAATCCATGGTAGGGTATTTTATCTTTGTAAATTGTAACCTTATTTAATTAGGAAGGTTTAGTTAGTTAGTTAGTTAACTTCTTTAGAGATATTTTTCTTTGTTCCTGTTAGGAAATAACGTCCGATGATTGTAAACACGTCGGACTCTGTCTGTAAATCCAGGGTATAAATATATACCCCTGGAAATATGTAATCTATCTCTCGATCCATACAAATTCGGCGCATTGCCACCCTAGTTCATCTAGGTTTCTACCGGCGGGTTCTGGCTCTCAACACGGGGCAGCATCAGTTAAGTCCGATCTCTGGCAAAGAGGTAAGTCCCGTCACCATCTTGATATGTTCTGCTCTGTCTAAGGCTGTATCGGTTAGGTTCGACCTCTTAGGCCGATCAGACGTATCGCATCACGTCCATGTAGGGCCTATTAGCCTGTTAAGCTCCTCCCTCTGCCGTCGTCAATTTCGTGCTACATTGGTTAGGTTCGACCTACGGGGCTGCCGATGGTAGATTGAGTTTCAGGTTTATAGTTTTCTGCACGGCGTATCATCGGAGTACTAGCCGATGAATTATCCATGCTCTGAGTTTCACGCCCAGCGTATTGGCCCCTCGGCCTATACGTATAAGCCTTTAAAGGTGTCCCTTGATGCGTAACGCCGAGCGTATTGGTGTCCCAGCTGATATGCACCCGCCTTTAGAGAGGCGTCCCCTCATCGGCTTAGCTAGCCGATGGGTTCGTTCCTATCTTTGCTTCAGCACAGCTGATCCGACGTCCTCCGTATCATCGCTGTTGGCCTCAGCCTCGTACTATCTCGGTTAGGTCCAATCTTCGAGGTTCGGTGTTAATGGCGCTGCCACGGTGGGCGACGGGTCTCATGCTGTCATATCCAGAGTGGCATCGGCTTTGCAGCCCGTGCCTTTTTATACTATTCCTTGCCAGTGCGTATGTGCCTTCATCGGTTTTTCCAGCCAATGAACAACTGTTACGGTTTCCATCGACTATCCGGAGGGATCCTGTACGATTTGCTATCCTCTGAGTACACCCTGGTTCCTCCATCGGCTCTGCGGCCGATCGCTCGTCGACACCTGTCCACATTAGCTCCCCAGCCTATCGAAGAGCTTCCTGATTCCTATCGGCAAATAGCCGATAGCGAACGACCTTTCGAGCACGGCCGATGGCTATCCCGATTCTATCGGCAGCCAGCCAATAGTGAGTGCCTGTATCGGTCTACCGTCCGACGGACCTGCTCATCTCACTTCCTTGTCAATTGCAGGGTCAAATTGACTGGCACGCCCGCACCTATACCGTCGCGCCAGAGCCGATCGGACCCCACGGCCTCGGCGCTCGTACCTCAAGCCATAGAGAGAAGCCGACCGGCCTGCACTAGAACTAAGCAGACCTCCTAGGCATTCGGCTTGTTCACGCCGGGGCGCACGAGGGATCTCGGCACGAACAAGTACGTATTGGCCCATTAGCCAACTGACTCATCGTTCTATCTTCTTATTAATTGTAGGGTAAAATTAACTAATATGCCTGTAACTCTAGAAACCCAACAAAAAGACCTCAAAGTCGAAGGACCTGCACTGTAGCAATTCAAACCTCATTGGCCTCTGTGTGTTCGTGCGCCATCAGATT
The DNA here is from genome assembly GCA_030770085.1 of Oryza coarctata. Classification (NCBI taxonomy): domain Eukaryota; kingdom Viridiplantae; phylum Streptophyta; class Magnoliopsida; order Poales; family Poaceae; genus Oryza; species Oryza coarctata. The sequence goes on along the minus strand of CM061476.1, from coordinate 6,984,350 downwards.
GAACCTCCATCGGCTAACGCCCATGCTTCCTCTCGAAGCTCGTTCCACGCACGTGAACAAGTATATAAAATTTGAGATGAAATATGGAGCTCTTGATTATTATTATTATTATGCTCACTTTAACAAAGTTTTGAGTGATATTCGTTGCTCGATATGTCTCTTTGATAAATGAAACTTACATCTATATAAGAATTTGTCAACTTTAAGTTTGGAATCATGGCATACCAAACTAAAGAAAAATGAGATGGATATTCTTTCAATGAAAAATTAATTATAACTCTTCTACTTTGGTGTCTTCTTCTTAGTCTTCAGTCAATGCTTCTATCACTTTCTTTAATTACTTTTAATGTCATATCTGATGACTAACTCTGATATGTCTAGGAGGAGGACTTGGTTTTATTAACTAACAGATTCTCTTGAGTTTTAAATAATGTTAGGAAAAGAAAACAAATAGGTCCAATCTGGTGCTATGAATATAGGGAGCCTAAGCACATTCACTTCAACAGCCTCAAGCTCGAGAAATGCATGAAAGAAGATAAAGAAGACAAGAATAAGGATGATAAAAATAAGCAGGTGTTCAAAAGCAAAGAGCAACAAGTAGAGCTAAAAGAAGAAGTTGAATAAAGTATGTGTTACCTTTGATCAAACAACCGACGTTGACTTCAGGAGCGAGGAAGAAGATAATAGCAAGGGAAAAAACATCTTTGGAGTATGTCTCATGCCTCGTAGAGGATCAATATCTGGATAGTCTAATTTTGATAACAAACATATCGAGATAACTTTGTTTCAATATATTATTGTTCTCTTGGTTTTAATATTTAAAAATATGAGAAAATAATAAAATAATGACATTGTTGAATATCTTAATGTTGAAATTGTTAGATTAAAATCTCTAGTATTGCATATATTGTGAAGATTTATTTTAAAAAATTTATTCTTTAAAAGATGTAAATGCTAATAACTGTTTGAGAATGGAATTAGAAATTGAGAAAACAAAAAAAATCTTTTGCTCTTGGTATTACTTTGTGCTCTCATGTTGCAAGTGAGTTGTTTTTAAAAAAATATCAAGTTATTTTTTATACAGTTCAATCTCATTAATGCTAAATGGTTAAGACAATAAAGGATGTTTTGATTACTAAAAGTGCTCAATATTTTTTTAACAAGATAGTGTTTTATGTCGTGTCGAGCATTTGGAGGATAACATAAAAACTTATAAACTAATTTCTTATTAAAATTAAATAAAATAAAATAGAGTTTTGGTTGAATGTGAAAATTACTTCTTATTTGAAAAATACTTTTGCAAAGAAACTTAATTGACCAGTACAAGCCGACTTGATTGTGCCATTAACTTGGAGAGGGGCAGACCCAAGTATGAAACAGGAAGTTTTACAACGTTGCAAAGGACTCCCGCAATCTGAAGAACCTGCTCGTCCTGCAAGGCAAATGGAGTAAGAGCCCTCTTGTTCATATTTGTTTGCAGGCCGGTCGCCATTCCAAAGATAGACTTGACAATAGCTGATGCATCCTGGATTGTTGGATGCAGAAAGATAACTACATCATCCGCGTATTACAAGGTACGGGATTTGACACGTCTGTCTTCAATCGCAGTAAGCACACCACGGGCCGAGGCTGAAGCAGTGAGTGAACCGAGAACCTCCATCACCAAGATGAAAAGGAGAGGCGAGAGGGGATCGCCCTGGCAAAGGCCGCGTGCCAAAGGGATGGGCTCACCATTGACACAGACCCTTGTTGAAGCTGTGCTAAGAAGAGCACACACCCAACTGCACCACCTTGGACCGAAACCCAAATGCTGGAGGAATTGGAGAAGTCCTAAGCCACGGTATCGAAAGCCTTCACAATGTCAATTTTGTGGAGCAACATTGGTTTCTTAGCACAGTGGAAAAGCTTGTTAATCCCCTCAACATAGATAAAGTTCTCATCGATACACCTTCGCCGAATGAAAGTTGTCTCATGGATAAAGTTCCTTATCTTCTACATCTTCCCCTTCTCTTCATGTCTACACTGCATTCTTCTTCTCCCCTCCAAAATCTCATGTTTCGTCACACAGCTCGGTAATCATTTTACAAATTTGAATATCATCTCCTTGATCAAAAGGACCGATGGCTTAATTTACAAAAAGAAAAGTTGTGGTCTTTGTGGTTTATGCACACAATTGACAGCGATCGTTTGTGTTCTCTAGTCAAAAGCTATATTCTTGCATTTGTCCTCTCTAGCTATGTCGATGGCCTAGAGCGGCAGGCCAAGCCTGGTGTAGTGGCGATGGCAGAGGATCTAGAGCAATTTGATATACATTTAGCTCGAGTTTGGCAAGTCGAGGAGCTCTGCCAATGGGTTTTGGTGACCTTGCATTCATGTTTAACTGTGGAGATCTTTGTTTGTAAGTGTAGTAAGATTTTTTTTTGTTAAGTACATATAGAGTATATCTGCTAGTTGACTACGAGCTGTCTGTTTGCCGGCAACGCATACTTGTTGTGAGACAATGTATATGCTTCTTTAATTGACTCTTCTCTTAGCACAAGTATACGGTGAGACTGAGACCCTATTTTCTATAAAGGACTCGGGACTATATATATATATACAAGTCCAGTAGTCTAACACCCCGCAGTCGTAGCGGGAGGGGAACGGACGTAGAGACTAGAGCGAAAACTGGTGAACAAAGGCGCGAGAAGGCCTTTGGTCATGATGTCGGTGAACTGGTGCGTCGACGGTACATGGAGCACCCGAACGTGTCCTAGAGCGACATTGTCACGTACGAAGTGAATGTCAATCTCAATATACTTTGTGCGTCGATGATGAATCGAGTTGGCGGTCATGTAGATGGCACTGACGTTGTCATAGTAAACAATGGTCGTAGAAGCGATGGGTGTACAGATCTCCTAGAGAAGCTGGCAAATCCAGCAGCACTCGGTGACGACGTGGGCGACGACACGATACTCGGCTTCAGCGCTGGACCGAGACACTGTAGTCTAGCGCTTGGAGGACCAAGAGACTAGAGTGTCGCCAAGAAATACGCAATAGCCGAAGGTGGAGCATCGGGAGTCGGGGCGACCCGCCCAGTCCGCGTTAGAATATGTGGTGAGAGAGTCGATTGGGCCGGAGCTGAGATATAGGCCGATGGATAGTGTGTCCTTTACGTAGCGAAGGATACGTTTGAGCAGCATGATGTGAGGTTCGCGCGGGGCATGCATAAAGGGGCACACTTGCTGTACGGCATAGGTGAGATCAGGCCGTGTAAGTATAAGGTACTGGAGAGCACCAGTAAGACTCCGGAACTGGGCAAGGTCGGCGAGAAGAGAGCCATCGGTGGCGGAGAGTTTGGCATGAGTGTCGACTGGAGTGGCGGTAGGGTGACATTCGGCCATGCTCGTACGCTGAAGGCGATCCATGGTATACTGGGGCTGGCAGAGGAATAGCCTGTGGAAAGAGCGCGTAACAGAGATGCCAAGGAAGTGATGGAGAGGACCTAGATCGGTCATGGCAAACTCCGAGTGGAGTCAGGCCATGATGTGTTATAGGGTGGTTGTCGAGGATGCCGTAAGAATGATGTCGTCGACATAAAGAAGAAGGTAGGCAGTGGTCTCTCCGGTGTGAAGAACAAAGAGGGACATATCGGAGACGGAGGCCATAAAACCAAGCTACCGGAGATAGGCAGCAAAGCACTAGTACCAGGCCCGAAGGGCCTGTTCGAGCCCATAGAGAGAACGCTGAAGAAGGCAGACATCATCGGGACGAGATGGGTTGACGAAACCTGGAGGCTACTAGCAGTAGATCGTTTCCGTCAGATGGCAGTGAAGAAAGGTATTCTTCACGTCGAGCTGATGGATCGGCCAGGAACGCAAGGCAACGAGAGTGAGCACAACCTGAATGGTAGCGGGCTTGATGATGGGGCTAAAAGTCTCGTCATAGTCAACGCCAGTACATTGAGGGAAGCTGCGGACTACCCAGCGTGCCTTGTGGTGAGTAAGCGAGCCATCGAAGTGGAACTTGTGTTTAAAGATCCACTTGCCGGTCATAATGTTAGTACCGAGAGGACGAGGGACGAGGCGCCAAGTCTCATTGTCCGTGAGGGCCTTGTACTCATCGGCCATAGCGGTGCGCCACTAAGGATCGGCCAAGGCAAAACGATCAGTAGCCGGGATGGGTGAGACAGCACAATGGACTGCGGAGAACCTATAGCGCTAGGTAGGGCGGAGGGACCCGGTTTGGGATCGGGTGACCATATGAGAGGAGGTGGAGGCAGCAGGGGCCGCGCGGTCTGATGGTAGCGTTGGTGGTAGGGCAGGGTCGGAAGGGGGAAGGGTGGTATCGGCTCGGGATCGGTGACTGTAGGTTCAGAAAAAGGGCTGGACGAGGCCAACCTGAGCCGATGGAGGGTGGGGGGCCAATAGGGGTTGGTGAGCCGATAAAGATTGATGAGCCGATGGAGTGTAGGGGGCCAATGGGGGTTGTAGAGCCGATGGAGGTCCAATGTGGGTGACAGCAGAGTGGAGAAGAGTGGGATAGTCGTTCAGAGGATCCTCAGGAACGACCAATGGAGAGTGCGGGTGTGTGGTGGGTGGAGAATGTCAGGATGGTACCGTGTTAGTTAAAAGGAAGTCGAGGTCATCAGACGAGGGTCCATGGTGAAGTAAACCAAAAGAAAAGCAGGACTCGTCAAAGATGACATGGCCAGAGATGATGATCCATCGGGTGGAGAGATCAAGACATTAGTATCCCTTATGGGAAGAGGGATAGCCAAGAAAGATGTAGGCGGTGGAGCGTGGTGCGAATTTATGGGGGTGGTGGCTATTAGGTTGGGATAGCAGAGACACCCAAAGACGCATAAGTGAGAGTAGTCAGGCGTCTTGTGGTACAGAAAGGTGTAGGGAACATTGTTACAAATGGAAGAGCAAGGACGCCGATTTAGTAAGTAGGTCGCAGTGGTTAGTGCTTCAGCCTAGTAGGATACAGGTAGATGGGCGTGAAGAAGCATAGTGTGACTGATGTTGTTTAAAATTCAAAGAAGGCATTTGGCCTTGCCGTTTTAGGGAGAGGTATAGGGGCAGGAGAGGCAAAGGTGAGTACCACGGGAGATAAGAAAGGCTTGGATGGTACGGTTTATAAATTCCATACCATTGTCGGCCTGGATGGCTTGGATGGAGAGATCGAATTGGGTGGAAACATAGTTTGTGAAGTTGATGAGGTGAGAGGCAACCTCGGACCTGCTTGTGAGGGGAAACGTCCAGTAGTAGTGTGTATAATCATCAAGTAATGCAAGATAGTACTGATAACCCGAGACACTCTTAACTGGAGAAATTCACACATCACAGTGAATTAATTCGAAGGGTCTAGAGGTACAAGATATAGAGAGAAAGAAAGGCAGCCGCACATGTTTGCCAAGTTGATAAGAGTGGCAAACAGTGGAGCTATTGTGGTTGCACTGTATGGAGGCGTTGTGATGGAGAGTAGTGATAGCGTCAGGGCTGAGGTGACCAAGGCGGAGATGCCACAAGCTAGTGGAGATGGCTAGGCTGGTGTGAGGAGTGAACGGCGCAGCGGGGATGATGTAGAGGTCACCGCCACTATTGCATCTGAGCATCTCGCACCAGGTCAAAATATCCTTCACAGAGAAACCAGAAGCGTCAAACTCAATTCAGCAATTGTTATCTCTGGTGAATTGGCAGACAGAAAGTAGATTGTGGACGAGTGAAGGAACTATGAGGACATTATGGAGTAGAAAATTGGTTGTGGGTGTAGGTAGGATGGAGTCACCACGACATGTGATAGGGAGAAATTGCTCATTGCCGATGGTGACGAAAGGAGAGGAGGAAGGGTGACGAGAGAGTAATATACCTCGGTGTGATTGGAGCATCATCTGGTTGAGGGCGGCGATGAGGCCAGCCTGGTTCCACAAGGGAGCCGACTGGGTGGTCAGTGTGATCGACTGAGGCGGTTGGATGGGAGCGGACGTCAGGTGGGCCTGAGAGTGTGCACCTAGGACCCCTAGCTACCAGCCGATGGGGCTGTGCAGTTAGGGTTGGAGTGCCTAGGGGTTGTAGCAAAGCTACGGACCCATGGGGCTGGTAGACAGGGTTGGGATAGGAGCAAAGCGCGGTTGCATCGGACCGCTCCAGCTTCTGCTCTTGCCCTTCTCTTTGCCTTTGCCATTACCACCGGCGCGAGCTTTGTTGCCGTGGCCGAAGCCATGTCTACCAGAGCCGCGAGAGGCGGTAGCAGCGCACGGTGGGCAGCAGCCGATAGGATTGGAGCAGCCATGATCGGCTGCGGCGAGGAGAGCAGTGTAGGCCACAGTCTTCTCATCGTTGGCCAAACAAAGTTCCTTGAGAACTAACATGTCATGGGCTCGGGCGAACGTGGGAAAAGGTGTGGAGTTGGTGATGTCATCGGCGATATTAGAAAAACGAGGATTGAGGCCTTGCGGGAGGGCAAGAACGAGTTATGAGTCAGCTACAGGGTGGCCAACATCACGAAGGGTGGTGGCCTTGACCTTTAGGCGTTGGCAGTACGAGAGACAGAAGAGTCCCCTTGTACCATAGAGTGGAATTCATTAAGGAGGAAGATGGCGCGTGGCTGTTTGTTTGCGTGGAAGATCCGCTCGATGGCCACCCAGAGATCCTGGGCGGTGGGGTCGGTATCGTCCATTGCAAGGTCAAGAACGGAGTCATCGACCGAGCCAAGCAGCGAGCTACATACGCAGCACTCGGCGATATTCCACTGGAGATCATCGGATCATGATGGAGCAGAGCCATCAATATAGGAGCGAAGGCTAAACTTTCCACATAAGGATTTGAAGAAGAAAACCCATATCCCTCTGACCATGCAGATGTATAGTATATAGTGAGACTGAGACCTTATTTTTTATAAGGAGGTTAGGTTTATATATATATATAAATCCAGTGGTCTATGACTAATGATGCTTATGTGCTAATCTGAAAAATGAAGTCTACCTTCCATTTTAAAAAATTAAGAGTGTACCTAAATAAAAAAAGCAGTGAAAATTGTCTGCTTTCAATTGAGTTCTGAATAGCACAGCTCGACTTTAAGCGCATGGATGAACCCCGACTTAAAATTTTGATGTATCCGGAATATCAGTTTTTTGATAACGGATATATATATATATATATATATCGTTAAGCAACAAATGGGGAAACCCATATGGTGATCATCGTAAGAACCGTAAGTGACTATAAATAGTTAATGGTTACATCGATGCACTTATTCTATTGGACAATTGGTGAAAATGCACGCTAATTAAATCAACACATTGTTTTGGCAACAGCTGACTGTATCAGGCAAGGTCGTACAAGATATGCATTCATCTCTTTATATGGTCCAAGGGGCAAATTGCTCTCATGTGCAGTTCAAGACACTAATGCAGAAATCGCTATTGGTGTTGGTTTCCAACTGGCATTGACAGTGCAACAGTATCAGCGGCACTGATGAGGTTTCTACGAACAAAAAGAAAAGTGAAGTATTGAGCCTGCTCGATAATGCTTTGAGCTAGAGGAATGCTGCCTTTTTCTATTGTTTCACCATGATTTTATTAAAGCACAGAATTAATATAAATAGAACAAATAGAAATTCAATTGTTCATCCACAACATTAACACACCACACAATAAATTTTTAACAAGCCACGAATTTTATCAAATTGGAAGAAATAAAAAACTATATAACCCAAATCAAGGAGACCAGACACAAAATTCATCACATCAAAAGAATTACACTAAGAACAGCACATGCACACATATACGTAGATCCCATTGCGTAGCTTGGTCTATCGAATCTGTAACTCACCTTTGTGCCAGCAGAGAAGATGAAAAGGCCGTGTGCAGGAGATCACCACGGAACAGCTTAGCATCGCCCCAAACCTGCATCCAGCAGTGGTTGCTACCTTTGCCATGGAGCATACCACGCTCAGCATGGTGGAGCAGTCCACCCTCCTGCTGTGTGGATCTGCAGCACCCCAAGCCTGCCATATACTTAGAGCAGGCTACTATCATCGCTGCTCCTGCCTAGCCTCGCATTGCATGGGCCCTTACACAATGGTGGAATCTAGCCATTTCTAAGTTTATAGCAGCTAGATCTAGCAGCCCTCGAGCTTGTGGTTTTCATATCTGTCTCTAAGTTTGTGGTGACCAAAGAGGTGGGAAGCCGCTAGGGAGAAAGGAAGATGCAAGAGCCACCGAAGAGAGCGGTGATGGATGGAGAGACACTCGAGAGAGAAGAATTGAGTGAGCAGCTAGAGAGAAGGGGACAGAGAAAGAGCGAGGAGAGGAAGTGTGATGCCTAAACTCTACTATCCATAAAGTATAAGTTAATATAGGCTAAAGATCAACTTAATTATATGTAAACACTGTACCAAATACATAAGTCGATACATACAAAATAATGATGGAATCATAATAAACTAACTTTATTATATCACTAAGAATGATTCTTATATAAGTTGACATCATAGATAGATCCTAGATGGACAATACAACATAGAAGGCAAAATAAAGGACGGTGACTAAGCGAAAGCTAATAGCGAAAAGTAACTTAAGCTACTAAGCACTAGACAAAGCATTTGGACAACTATTTTATTCCATAGACATGGCTTGAGAACTACAAAACCCTATAAGTTTTTATGCTCCGCCTGCTATAGGAGAAACTCCTCAGCGGAAAGATTGATGTTATTTTCTCTAAACTCTATACTATATATAGTATTAGCAATGGTGAGTACTTTACGTACTTAGCAAGCTAGAGAAATAGATCATATGATTTGGCTTAGATAGAGAGGATAGGGTTTTAATTTGTAAAAGCATACTTTTTTCTCAAAAGAGTTATTTTACAAAACACTATATAATCAAAATTCTAATTGTTAGGAGCCTCACACCTCGATCAATTTCATAAATTGCCTTGCAACAATTTATTATAATAATTATAGGAGATACTAAGATTCTCAACATTTCCTCATTTGCTTTATTAGTTTCTTTTTACTTTTTAGACACTTAACTATTAATTAAAAATTATTCTATAACTATTTTTATATAGTAAATAAGTTTTCATAGCACAAATTTATCTTCTCGACATTACAACACTAAAATACCAAAAGATGTCCTCGGTCATACAAATCTGCTCCTAACTACAAAAGTCAACTTTTCTGCCATACATGTGAACTCTAGATATCAGTTCTGATATTAACTCGAGATAGTAGATTTGATAGCTGGTATTATATTGTCTAAATGAGATACCATACAAAAAGCAGACCCTATTTCTTTTGGATAGTTTCTTTAAGCGGTACATCTCTAGTACCAAATTATGATTCCGATTAATGTGAAAGAAAAATTCTTTTGTGGCAGTGGAATGGAAGGCAGTAGTAAAAGAACAATCATATTGTAGCTAGAAGCACTTTTATATTTTTCTGAAAATTGCTGGGTGAGTTCTAGCACCCACTGCCAATGGTCATAGAAATATACTTATACCAAGGTGGCTGAGTGGTGACGTGACATTATATATACTCCCTAGCGGTCAATTAATTGCTTCGCAGACTTCATATATATACGCATACAGTGTCTTCATGCTTTCAATCATCAATTTGCCTCCAATAATTCTTTTTAAAAAAACTCATGCATTTATAAATATAAAGTTCAGTGCCATACAAATACATGAGTGATTACAGTGCTACACATAAGAAACTGGGATACAACCAGTTTTACAAACAAACCCCTTGTAACTAGACAAATTACACATTAGTCCAATATTTTGCAAAAAAGAACTGAACAATAATGTAAAAAAGCAATCAAATCCTACTCATGTTGTCGACAGAGGAAGCCTATAGCTCAACTCCGATGGATGAAGGAACTAGGTGAGCTGCAAAAGAAAGATCCTATGCACAATCCCAAGAGAAGCCTCATACTAGGGGAGGTTAAGCCGAGGGCAATTGATGTTTCAATAACACCTCGAAAAATTTTCATTGAAGCTTGTGAAAGGATTTAATACCAAGGCATAGGAACCAAAGAGGGTGGCCAAATCCACACCACAAACAAGGATAGGAAGGAGAGCATGGCAAACTACATAAAAGACCAAGTGGCATACAAGAATAGAGCCTCCAAGTAAGAGAGGATGAAATCAACTTGAAAAATCTTAAAATCTTTACCCACCTAGGGTGTACTCGCCATCGGAGATGAAGAGGGCCTTCCTCCATGGGAAGAACTTGCCAAAGAGAAGCACGAAGGCTGACGCCACTTATTTTCTTCAAGATCTAAAGGTATCCTAGGTGGCTACTAGGGATGAAACCTTAGCACCGCAGCGATTGGCCAACAAGAAGAACTTTGGTGGTGCTTACCTTAGCACTAGATCGAGAGTGCTGGTGCTGATGACCACATCGAATAGCAAAATGTAGAAGATAACAGGAAGAGCCCGAACTAACAAGACCAACCTAACAAGAAAACTTGACTACTAAGACTACTAGGTAAGAGGAGGCCTAACCCCTCTCCCACTCCTCGCCGGCAGAGAGCCGCCAAAGAAAAATGGGGGAAAGGGGTTAGGGAAGATGAAGGACTACTATAGAAGTGATTCATGAGAGCTCGAGAGAGGTCCTCCAATATAGAGCAAGTTGTTGGAGGCTTCGCCTCCAACAATTAGACATTCGAAAAGAATTGGCTAGGTATTTTGAAGTGTAAGTTTGGGAGGCATCTTAAAAAACTCATTTTGACTCCTTATCTAACCAAGGGTACCCAGTCTCTCTTGGCATGCTGCACGGACCCTCTTAGCAAACCTTAAACTTTTGTAATGGGATTATATATTAATGTTCTTGTAGGAGACCTATGAAGTAGGAACAAAGTAGATGTTTTTGGCAAGCTACATTTTTTCCCTAGGGGTTGGAGTGGATTGGCCAAGAATATCCCCTTTCTGGTCTTATTCAATCACAACCACTAATTGTGGAAAGGGAAATAAAAAGCCCTAGCATGTCCCGCATGGATTGGGCTTTGCCCAGCCCCAGGTCAAACAAGCAAAGCCTAAGGGACATATGTTAGTGTGCAATGCAAGTGCTGCCATAATTTGAATTGCTTAGTTTTGACTAGTAGCTTGTAATTAAGAGATATCACCTCTATTGTATCCTAAGGTTCATTAACAGTTAATTTTGAAGTCTTGGTTATTACTTGTTGAATGAAAATGACAACATACTCAGAGACGATGCTGCAAATTCTGATGTTGATATTGATGTCATTTTCATTTGGCTGCTTGCCCTGTTCAAACTAAACAGCAACAAAACCATTGATGGTTGATACAATGGTGACAAACTCACAGCTCTCGATCGCCCTTGTTGTGCTCTCCTACTTCAATTCCCCCTCGGGCAGCGAATGCTTTTCAGCTCTCATAAAGAACGCTCATGATGAAGGGTTGAAGATGGTTCCAAAGAACACACAGTCTACGACATGGGCTGGCTGTTGGGCACGGATGTGCCTTGTGTGCTCACCGAGAAGCATGGTGAAGCAGAGCTGCGAATGGAAGAAAGGAGAGAGATGGATGAGCTCGGCTAGATGATCACGAATGGATCAGCGAAACTCAACCCAAGAGGTTTAAAAGGATTTGAAATATAGGGAAAAATAGACCAAGGTTGGTAAAATCCCGATCCGTATTGTACTATCTTTCTACTAAACCAAAACGATATTGATCATTTACTTCATAATATCCTACCAAATTTTGGTATTACGTTGATTTTACGATCCTAAAAAATATTATTTAAAATAAGTTGGATTGAAAAAATAATGTGACAAGTATACTCAAGTTTACAACAAGTAAATTAAATTTGTCAAAATTAATATTATATATTTCAATTTATACAACATATTACAGATTTTATATAAAAATATATACTTTTTGAATCCGATAGTATGCCAATTCTAGGATACAACCAAGCAAGCAAAACATGATACTAGTATCTCAATAATGATTATCTTGCTCTAGACAGTAAAGCTAACCCAACAAAAATAAAACCAACTTTAGTTGATGTATAATATTTTCATATTAAATAGTTTGTGATCTAGAAAATTCATATTAAGCCTTTCTTTTAGCCAAACAAAGCCCTAGTTTAGCTTCACAATTAGGCAACTAGAACAAGCGCAACAGCTGCGATGTCACGCTTCGCTGCCGGACAAAAAATTTCATCTAGGCACACACTCATGGCAAATTGTTAATCGACTGAATATACCTGCGACCTCACATATTCCAATTGTGCAACACCTAAATCAAGCATTGCAGAGAGATTACCTTTTAAGCTAACTGAGCATGCTCAGCTAGTTAGACTCTGTTGGTGCCGTCTCACTATTAACAGCTAATTATTTTTTAATGATGATACATCTATAATTATTTTATCATTTTAATAGTATAGTATTTAGAGATACTTATAAGATAACATATAGATAATTATACACGTATTATATGTGCTTATAGGTGTTGTCGTAAAAAAGAGAGATGCGAGTGCGCTGAGCACATATATATGTTTATATCGTGTTTTGGGAAAGAGAGAAAAAGTGCGCGCTTAGCTTAAAAAAATAGAAAAAGAACACTGCTACTTATAATATTTTAACTTTTAGAACAAAATTGGAGTCAAACTCGCAAGAAAAAAGAAAATACAGTATACCATACGCCTGAATCTGCCGTGTAATCCAACGAGACGCGGTCACTTGTATTGCACGGCCCGTCCCAGCAGAGACAGACGGGTGGTCCTACCCCTGCGCGTTGCGCCGCGGCCCCAACGCGTCGTCCGGTTATCCGTACCCCGTCACGCATTCATGGCATCCCAATCATCCCCCTCCGCGCCCACAGGGAAGCCAAGCCAGTTTCCTTCCTTCCCCAATCCTCCCCTCTCCGGCGCCTTTCTTATCCGCTTCCCCCTAACCCACCATACCCACCTCCACCAACACCTCCATCCTGCTATAAACCAACCTAAGATTGGCGACGCTACTAACCTACTACTCTAGTCCAGATACAACCTCGATTTCTTTATTCTTGTGTGTGATCTTTTGATTTGATGGCAATGGAGCGCGACCGCCGTGGCGGCGTCGTCGGCGGCGTGGGGTGTTTCTCGTGTTGCTTCGGCGGCGGGGAGGGGGAAGACGGGGAAGGGGAGGAGCTGGGGCAGCGTGCGGCGAGGGCGCTGAGGACGTCGTCGCGGTGGGTGCGGGACCGCGCCGTGGGGCTGCCGGAGCTGGTGGCGCGGGCGGGTAGGCGGCGGAGGAAGCAGCAGCAGCAGCAGCTGGCAGGGGAGTTCGGGTACGACCCCATCAGCTACGCGCTCAACTTCGAGGAGGAAGGGGCTGGCGGGGAGGGCGACGGCGAGGCCGAGCCGTTCAAGTACAGGGCGTTCTCCGCTCGGCTGCCGGCTTCCCCGCCGCCGCCGGCGACGGCTGACCGGGGTTCTTGAGTTTTAGGTAGTTCAGGTGTACATAGGAGATTAAAGTTTGGGGTTCCCTTTTGTTCTTTGATTTCTTCAATTTTTGTTGGCCACTACGAGCGCTGATCTGTGTACAGGAGGATTTGTGTCGATTTTCTTTTGGTTTTTTAAGCGAGATTTGCTTTTCTATTACTAATTGACTTGACTTTGGGAACTCTGATTTTATTTATATATTTTTTATAAAAATATTTTACAAATATTTTTATTTAAAAAATTTACAGAGTATTTTTTTTTAAAAAAAAGTGACCATGGTGTTTCTTTTCACGATAGGATAGCTTAAAAATGAGTGTGCCATAGAAAAAGAGGCTTATTGTTTTTGCGGCCAGCCTATAAAACTTTTTTTTCACTCTTAGAGGCAGATGATTTTCAAGTCCGCTCCTGAAGTGAAGTGGAGGGGTTGGTAGTTTTTCAGGCGACATCATGTCACCATCCTACAAATGTTAAAAAAAATGTTACAACAACAACGCTTTGGCTAGGTAGAGGGTAGATTATAGTTATACTTAGACCTAATATTTTAAACATTTTTTATTATCTTTTTTATATTAATTTTGATTTTTCTTAGATAAATTTTTTTAGTTGGTGTTATCCAGTAAAAAAATATTAAATAAAATTATTTTTATTTATAGATATAATTGTAAAAAATATTTAGAAGTAGGTAGAAAAGATAATCGAAATGTTTGAATTACGGAACAAACTCAGCACTAAAGAATCTGAGTTGAACGATTAATATATTCGGCTTGATAGATTAATATATTCACAACAGAGGCGGTTCTCTCATGCACATAGAGCGTTTTTCTGTTAAAAAAAACTAATCAGAGGCCGTTAAGAGTAAATTTATAAATTTTTCAAATAAAAATATATTTGTTATAAATATTTTAATAAAAATATATAAATAAAAAACTCATGAATCATTTGGATTCAGCCATAAAGAAGCCCAGCCCACTAGCCCGGTAGCAATCAAAAGTTCACAGTAACATATTGGATGACTCCTGGGAAGCAACCTATAAAGCCCATCTATTGCTATGCCAAGTCGAAGAATAGGAATCCTACATATTCCAAGTGTGGCTTTCAAAATTTTGTTGCTTGCTTTTGGTCATCCATAATATTCACAGTAATAAATTAGTGCTCAAACTGGCCTATGAAGTTGTTAACGGAAAGTGAAATGCAAATTCAAAAATACAAAACAGAAAAATAATTAACAAAACCTATGATGGTCGAAAATTTTGACCAATATGGTCCCAACGTGAGTTCCAAATAACCATCCTATAACCAACAATAGCCTAAACTACCATAACCAAGGTTAAACTGGCTAATAGAAAAGAGGTGTTTTATAATAATTTTGAGATCAATCTAGACCGTTTATATTTTATGGATCGTATCAATTTATACTATTATCTTAACTATTAGTATTCTGATGAATTTTTTTTATAATATAATTCATAAATCATTTTTACTGTTCATAATCTACTAGAGACTACCATAGGATATTCAATAGAAAATACTTGCTTGGATTCTAAACAAAGCTCCTTTATGACTTCCAACTCATTCTAAATATAGATCATCTAGGTATTTTTTTTCTTTCATGTTCGGGCGAACTAAATAAATGGAGGAAAAAACTCTTATACCAAGTGATACGTCACGGGGTCCCGATCTTCACGACATAGGATTAATCATCAGATAACTATCTGTAGAACAGCCAAATAACTTGTTGCAAATAGCGATAACTAGTGCAACCTAACAAATAAAACTCAAAACCAACTACCGTCTTTAACCGACAAACTGAATCAAGGATTCGTCCAACCACACTCTCAAAGAACTAACCAACATAGCCTATAATCAATCAAGAAAAACCTTAAAGAGAGTAGGAGCACCAATTGAGAGTGGATGACGCTGCCACTTTTGTAATCCCGCGAAGAAAATCACAAGAGAAAAGGGGTAGAGATCACTCTCTCAATATTTGTTAGTACACAGCTGAACAAGGAATTATGTATTTCAATCATCAAAAGTCTCTGATTGCTATAAGGTAATGTGGTATTTATACTAGGAACATCCCTCCTAGATAGGTGAAAACACGAAATAAAAAAGATAAGTTAGACTATATGAATGGGCCTCCACAAAATGAGCTCTAAGTTGTTCCCACGTGGCTATTGGTCTTCTGTGCAATTTTCAATATTTTATCAATAACTCCACCTTGTAAAGTCCAAATAACGTGTCGTTGGTTGCATTGGAAAGTTAACTTGATAAGCTTTCACACCATGCATAGCATGTACCATGAAGTATTGTAGAATGGTATAGTTTTACATGGGAATTTGAACATCAGGCTAATTGTTGACCCTCCAACCAGTATGCACTAAACCTGATCGGCTATCACAATGGAAACTCCAAACTGGTCAAATCTAATGGCATTGAAAACTAGACTTAACAAGGTTTTCAACAAGTTCTCATGGGCCTTCATAGATTTTGGAAATAAAAAGTTATGACTATTTCTTTCTGACGGTTCTATCACACTGGACGGGTTCGAGCGTAGTCCTTCTCTGTAGTCCACTCTTAGTGTGTTCTTATCATTCTCCTTAGTGAACATGAGTAATAGCAATGTGCATGACTTAGGTAGTATATAATTCTCATTAATATTAAAATAATTTTCAAAAAGTAATGCGTACACCTCTTGTTGTAGCTTCTTAGCTCAACTACATGTAACTGGCCTATCAAAGACTTGAGCTGGTGTAGCTTAAATTGGTTATGACCTATTGTTTGTTGGCATGGTCGACTTGGTCATATCATCCTCCCCCTCTTGAAAAGGAGTCATCCTCGACTCTAAATCGTGTTCACTTGTGAATGGTAAGAGGTTAGCAACATTGAAGGTGTTGCTCACGGCATAACTTTCTAGAAGATCTATCTTGTATGCATTATTACTGATCTTTGCAAAGACACGAAATGGACCATCTCCTCGTGGCATCAACTTGGATTTGCTCTTATCAGGAAAGCGATCCTTGTGCAAGTGAATCCTCACCAAGTCCCCTAGTTCAAATAACACTTTCTTCCTATCTTTGTTCATACTTGTAGCATTGCATATGCCTTTTGTTTAATTGCTTTCTTGGTCTTCTCGTGAATCTTCTTTATATATGCAGCACGCTTGGGGGCTTCCATGTTGGTTCTCTCTTGCAATGGAAAAGGCAACAAATCTATCGGAGCAATAGGTTTGAATCCATATACAATTTCAAAAGGACACAAATTAGTAGTATAGTGCACTGCCCTGTTATAAGCAAACTCCACATGTGGCAAGCAATCCTCCCAAACCTTCAAGTTCTTTTTCACCATTGTTCGCATCAACATAGATAACATTCAATTCACCACTTCTGTTTGCCCATTGGTTTGAGGGTAACAAGTAGCTGAGAACAGGAGCTTGGTCCCAAGCTTTGCCCATGATATTTTCCAAAAGTAGCTCACAAACTTGATGTCACGATCAGACACAATGGTCCTAGACAAGCCATGTAACCGCACGATCTCCCTGAAAAACAAATTAGCAACATGTGAAGCATCGTCGCTCTTGTTACAAGGGATAAAATGAGCCATCTTTGAAAATTTATTAACCACAACAATATATAGAATCTTTTCCCCTCTGAGTTCTAGGCAATCCCAAAATAAAATCCATGCTTATGCCTTCCCAAGGAATATTAGGAGTAGGTAAAGGAGTGTACAAGCATGAGGATTCAGTTTTGACTTAGCTTTGTGATAGGTGACGCATCGTTCCACAAATCTGATGACATCTCTCCTCATCTTGGGCCAATAGAAATGATCACCTAGCAATTTGTAAGTTTTTTTGTCCAAAATGACCTGTTAGTATACCTCCATGTGATTCCTATAGTAAAAGCAATCTAACGGAAGAATTTGAAACACCAAGTTTGTTAGCTCTAAATAGAAATCATCATGTATGTGATAATTTTCCTAACCTTTTCCATCTTTACAATGATTATATGGTTGTAAAAATTCAGGATCATTATTATACATATCTTTCAAACATTCAAGACCCAAAACCTTTACCTCGAGTTAGTTCAACAACACTTTTTTTCATGACAAAGCATCAGCAACTATATTGTTTTTACCTTTCTTGTATTTCGATGAACTCAACCCATTTGGCATGGCGGTGGTTCAACTTAGCTTGGCATTTCAAGTACTTCAAAACTTCATGATAGGAATGAATAACAAACTCTTGTGGCCATAATTAATGCTGCCATGTCTCAAACACACGTACCAAATCATACAATTCTTTATCATACATAGAATAATTCAATTGAGCTCCTCCCAGTTTTTCACTAAAATATGCTACTGGCTTTCCTTGTTACATTAAAACTCCTCCTATTCCAATCCCACTAGCATCACATTCTACCTCAAAAGTTTTAGTGAAATCAGGAAGAACAAGTATGGGTGCTTTAGTCAAACATTTCTTTAATTCATAAAAAAACATTTTCTTGTGAGTTTCCCCATTTAAAATCAACCCCTTTTTTGTCAATTCATTCAAAGGAGCAACAATGGTACTGAAATCTCTCACAAATCTCCTATAAAAACCAACAAGACAATGAAAACTTCTTACTTGACATACATTTGTAGGAGTTGGCCAATCCTTGATGGCTTTCACCTTGGTTTCATCCACTTCAATTCCTTCTCTTGAAACAACAAAGCCAAGAAACACAATATGGTCTGTGCAAAAACTGCACTTCTCAAGATTAGCAAATAATTTCTTTTTTTGAAGCTCATCCAAAACTTGACGGATGTGATTCACATGCTCCTCTAAAGACTTGCTATAAATCAAGATATCATCAAAGTAGATAACCACAAATTTTCTAATGAGAGCTCTCAAGACATGGTTCATTAATCTCATAAAAGTACTAGGAGAATTAGTCAAACCAAAAGACATAACTAACCATTCATACAGCCCAAATTTTATTTTAAATGCAGTTTTCCATTCATCTCTAGTTTTCATTCTTATTTGATGGTAACCACTTTTCAAATCAATTTTAGTAAATATATAGAGCCACTCAATTCATCAAGCATATCATCTAATCGTGGAATAGGATGACGGTAGCGAACGGTGATATTATTTATAGCTCTACAATCAACACACTCATCCAAGAACCATCCTTATTAGGTACTAATATCATAGGAACAACACAAGGACTAAGCTTTCACGAACAAAACCTTTATCAAGAAGTTCTTGTACTTGCCTTTGTATTTCTTTTGTTTCTTCGGGATTGGTGCGGTAGGGTGAACGGTTGGGAAGTGTAGCCCCTGTAATGAGATCAATTTGATACTCAATCCCATGAATTGGAGGTAATCCAGCCGGTGTTTTCTTTGAAAAACATCTTCATAGTCCTACAAAAGATGAGACACAACACTAGGAAGAGTGGTGATATTGTTAGGTGAAATTAAAATGTCTTTGCACACAAGTACAAAGAGCACTTGATCTAGATTGTTTCTCACTTCTCTCAGCTCAGATTTTGTGGCTAACATAACTAGATGATTTCACTCTCCTTTCTTTTTATCTCTCAAATTTGGCTTGTAGCTCTCACTCACTGAATTGTGTATGGCACTCATTTTCTTTTGCTATTCTCCTCCTTTACTTGCTAGACTAATTTTAGATTTCTTTTGTAAGTGCTCAAGCATGATTTGTTGAGGTGTCATAGGCTTGAGTATAAACTTCTTCCCTTTCAAATCCAGTGTGTACCAATTTATTCTCCCACAATGTTGAGTATATCGATCTTATTGCCAAGGACTTCCAAGCAGCATATGACACATAGATATTGGTGCCACATCACACTCTACAGTGTCAACATATTCACCAATCTTGAATGGAACTTTTACTTTATAACCTATCTTGATATATCCCGAATCATTTAACCATTAGATATGGTATGGATGAGGATGCTACTGTAGCTTCAAACCAAGCTTGTCAACCATCTCATGACTAGCAAGATTATGGCAGCTCCTGCCATCAATGATCACCTTAACTATCTTATCTTACACTTTTGCTCTGGTTTGAAAAAGATTATGTTGTTGTCCAATTTCAACTTCATTCATTTGAACACTCAAGATTTGAGCCACTACAAGTGCAACACCTTGCTCAAATTCACATCCAATATGTTCTTCATCTTAATGGGCTTCATCACCATACTCTTCCACAACTTTCTCTTCACTAGCTGATTCATACTCTCTATTATCATTCACAATGATCACCCGATTATTTAGACACTCATTGACAATATGCCCATGGCCTCCACACTTGAAGCATTGAATTCCACTACTCTTGGCTATAGAATCCACTGAAGTAGAGGTGGATGTTGCTGGTTTAGAGCTCATGCTTGGGGCAATAGTGTTCTTCCCACTTAAAAATATCTTGAACATTAGAACGTGAGCCTCCACTTGAGCTTTTCGCCATTGATGGTGCAACAGTAAACTTCGATATTGGCTTGCTTCCTCCGGACATAGTCCTCGTACCAAATGACAAGGACTTGCTGCTCTTAGCATCTTGCTGCAGTTGGCGTTTAGCTTTGGTTGCTTGATGTACCAAATCAATAAGATGACGGTACGGCTGAAACTCAACAATGCGCTAAATATTGCGATGTAACCCTGCCATGAAACATGCAATAGTTTGCTCTTCATATTCATATACATTGGCTCTAATCATAGCCTTCTCCATCTCTTTATAATACTCCTCAATAGAGAAACTTTCTTACTTTAGATTCTGCAATTTATCGAAAAGATCACGCCGATAGTGCTTCGGCACAAAACGAATTCTCATTTCTCTTTTCATTTTTTCCGAAGTTGAAATAGAATGTTCTCCATCTTCTTCATGATCATGGAGAAGCTGCTCACACCATATCAGAGCATATCCATCAAACTCCAGGAATGCCACTGCCAATTTCTTCTCCTCTGAATATTTATGCAAGTGAAAGATCTTATCCACCTTCAACTCTCATGTGAAATAAGCTTCAGGATCAGATCCTCCATCAATTTTTGGCATGGTAAACTTCAGTTTGCCAAACCTCTCCTCATGGTTGCCTCCTCTATGATGTCGTTGACTAGAAAGATATTGGGAATAATTTTCATCATTCTTATCTTCAGATTCATCATTGTCATGATTTATTCAACCTCATCCTCTTCCTCTACCATGTGCAGCACCTCAGGTTCCTCCCCTCTTGATCTCTTGCTTTTCTAGCAGCAACTCTTTCACTTTCTTCTCCATCTTCACCATGGTCACTTGCACCGTCATGAGGTTGGCGGCGTCCTCTGATTTCAGACATAAAGGCTTGAAAATCTTGTGTCAACTGGTCTTACTTATCTTCCAAGTTTTGCTTTAGTTCATTGAATTGTGCCATGGTAACACAATCTTCTATCTCAACTCCACCTATCTTCCTGTAAGGTTAGTTGAATACGAACAATAGTTATTTGTGGAAAATAAAAATTTAGTAGCTCTCACAATCTCACCTCTTGTACCAACCGAAACACTTATGAAGTCCCTACGGGTTACAGGAAAAACAGCGTGTGGTGGTAACGAAAGTGATGGCTAGGCAAATAAAAGACCAAAGAGTACCGATTATGATGGCTTATATGTGGAGCTTGGTAGGGAGTGATACACAAGGAATGTAATATAAAATCTAGTTGTTGTAAAGTTAAATAACAATCCAAACAAGAAGTTCTCTGGCTAGTGTTGACCATAAGATTTGAAAGATATAAAAGGATCACACTCACACACAAAGAAATTTCAGAGTTGATGCAAACAAGGAGTATGATTGGAATGCAAGTGCTACGATCAAACCCAACCAAAATTTTGCACCAAACAAAGATAGCAAACTGGTTACTCACTTGATATAAAAAACTTTCAACACTTGTGCACATAAACCAACTGATCTTCAACTTTTCTTTCACAACTTTTCTCAACTCTTTTTTTTTGTTTTTTTTTACTTTTCTTTTGTTCTTTTTTTTTTGACACACATTTTTTTATAGATAGAACTAAACACAAGGATCAGCTATAACACTTGCACACTTTATAATAAAAATAAAGATAACCAATAACTATAACTTGATAGGATCAAAGTTTACGCGAAGGATGATATTGGCTATAGATTTTTTTTTGAGGATT
Source organism: Oryza coarctata (assembly GCA_030770085.1). Lineage (NCBI taxonomy): Eukaryota > Viridiplantae > Streptophyta > Magnoliopsida > Poales > Poaceae > Oryza > Oryza coarctata. The sequence goes on along the minus strand of CM061476.1, from coordinate 6,962,749 downwards.
TTAGATATATGAAAGAGGCATAAAGGACACATGAAGGATAATATGATCAACAACAAGACCCTAATGGACTGAAACTTAACAAAACTTACTAAAATAACAGATCGAAACAAAGGGCTATGGCAAATATTTTTGTGCCTTTTTAGTGGATAGGACGAACACAAAATATATGTAGCTAAGGGTAAAGAATCCTACCGTAGTAACAAAAGCTCTGATACCAAATGATACATCATGAGGTTCCGATCTTCACGATGTAGGATCAATCACCAGATAACTAGCTGTAGAATAGCCGAATAACTTGCTACAAGCAGCGATAACTACTGTAACCTGGCAAATAAAACTCTAAGCCAACTACTGTCTTTAACCAGCAACCTGAATTGACGATTCTTCCAACCACACTCTCAAAGAACCAACCAACACAGCCTACAATCAATGAAGGAAAATCTTGAAGAGAGTAGGAGCACCAATTGGGAGCGAGTAAAGCCGCCGTTTCTGTAATCCCGTGAAGGAAATCATAAGAGCAAAGGGGTAGATATCACTCTCTCAATATTTGTTAGCACATAGCTGAATAAGGCGTTATGTATTTCAATCATCAAAAGTCTCCGATTGCTTGGAGGCAATGGGTATTTATACTAGAAACATCCCTCCTAGATAGGTGAAAACACGAAATGAAAAAGATAAGTTAGACTATTTGAAAGACCCTTCACAAAATGAGTTCTGAGTTGTTCCCGTATGGCTGTTGATGTTCTATGCAATCTTCAGTGTTTTATCAATAACTTCACCTTAGAAAGTCCAAATAATATGCCATCGGTTGCATCGAAAAGTTAACTTGATAAGCTTTCACACCATGCATAGCATGCACCACGAAGTATTCTATAATGGTACAGTTTTATATAGGAATTTGAACATCAGGCTGACTGTTGACCCTCCGACTAATATGCTCTTAAGCTGGTCAGCTGTCATAATAGAAACTCTAAACTGGTTAGCTCTAGTAGTATTAAAAATTAAACTTAACAAGCTATCCAACAAATTTTTATGGGCCTTCATATCTTTTGAAAATCAAAAATTATGACTGATTATTTCTAACGGTTTTGTCATGCTGGATGGGTTCGAGTATGGTACTTCTCTATAGTCCACTTTTGCTGTATTCTTATCATATTTCTTAATAAATCTAAACCATAGCAATGTATATGACCTAGACAGTATATAATTTTCATTAATATTAAAATAATTTTTAAAGAGTAGCGTGTTCATCTCTTGTTGTAATTTCTCAACTCGACTACGTGTAATCGATCCATTAAAAAATTGAGCTGGTATAAGTTGAATTGGTTGTAAGCTATTGTTTATTGACGTGGTCAACTTGGTTATATCACCCTCTAACAAATAATAGTTCATTTTTTATTATATAGTTCATAGCTATAGTTTTCTAGTTTTTAGTTAGCTAGTTAACTTTTTATTCTTCTGCCGAGTTTCACAATCTAGATAATCTAAACATAATCTATTTAGAGAGCTCAAGATTCTCGTGGCTTCCAGAAGTTCCGAGACATAGGGTCATCGTCATTTCGAATATTTCTTTGCGCGTTTAAGACAATTTACGTTTGGAACCGCTAGCATAACAGATTAAGGCTTTGTTTGGCACGGAGACTTTTCCTGACTTTTACGTATGTTTCTCGAACGGTATATTTTTTAAAATATATATATAAGTTGATTTAAAAATCATATTAATCGATTTTTTAAGTTTTTAATTAATACTTTAATAAGTATGCGTTAATACATTGTTCCGTTCTAAGTGTGGTTCAAAACAAACTGAATGAATGCAGCCAGCTAGCCAAAACCAAAAGTACACAGTACATACGCCCGTACATACATGCATATATATATACACACACACACGTCTGATAAAAAATCTTTTTAATCGGACGGTTCAACCACTTGTCTACGATGTATGGAGAACAAAAAACATCAATACCAATCCACTGAGCAGTATTACCAAGTGGTATCTAGAAAATCAAATATAAATTTCGCCATTTTATATAGCCCCCTGTGGAAAAATTTCCCCTTTTCTTCAAATCAAGCGCTTACAGAACTATATATATGCTTACTTATAGATGCAATTAGTTTTGTCTATAAATAACTGGTTCTCTAATATACGGCTCCTGATCCTGATCTTGCATAACATTCCTGATCTAAGCAATTGTCCTCCTATTTCTTTCGATGAATTCCTCCTGTCCTGTAGCCAGCATAGTGTTCAGCCCTCGGCATTCATGTGTGGCACGCTACGAATTGTTCTCACCTGCATTACTTTTTTGTTCAAATTAAGTATACATCAATGGATCGGCAGAACTCATAAGGATATATGACAGATGTGCAAGATTGATTTGGTACCTTTTGCGTTTGGTTTTGACGTTGGAGGAGGAAGATGGGTTACTGTGCCAGTTCCTTTTCCTTTGGTTGATGAACCAGTTGTTGATCTGCTTTAGCTGTAGCCCTGTTTCTTGAACTAGCCGTGCCTTGTCTTCCTCCTACATGAAGAAAAAAAAGGGAGAGATTCAGCTCTGTACATCCTGTGATGAACACCAAAATGCATGACAAGAGAGGGCACAAGTGGCCAAATGGCATTGCAACACTACAAGGATGGCATTAAAATAAGGTGCTTGAACAGTATAAGAGACCATAACAAGATAAGAAGACTCGCAAGATTCAGAGCAGACAGGACACATGGAAATAATAGAGACTTCTAGGCTAACATGAATCATAAGGAAGCTAAGCATGTGAATTGTGTCATTATCACTTACTGTTGGGTATGGCCACTTTGCATGAGACTGCCACCAAGCTTTCAATGTAGAAGTCGTATCTCCTGGGAGCTTTCCTGCTCTTCGCTTGCGAAGAATTTCTTCTCTGATGTCAATCAGCTTCTCTTTGTAACCCTGAATTTTGCAAATGAGTATTATTGAGATTCATCAACATGTTCATTTTTACCCGAAAAAGTAATATTGGAATCCATTCAAACCTGCTTTAGCTCATGCTTTAGTTCTTGACGAACACGCTCCATTAGGGACCGCTCACTTTCTGTGGGAAGGCCGAAGCCCATATTATCTGCACCATCCAAGCTTGGATCATACATGTTTGCCTCGCTATCTGTCTGATCATCTTCACCGTCTGACATGGTTGCTCCCGTGCCTTCACCGGGCGAGGCACCTGTCCAAGCATTTCCAGTTTATTAGTTTTTTTTCTATTTTTTTAATCAATTTGTTTTGCTGCTTGTCTATCAAAAACTAACTTGACAAATACTAAAACCTTCTCAATCAGGGTTCACTTTTTAGGAATACACAAAGATTTCAGGGGAAGAAAATTCCGAAACTTCAGAAATTTTGAGTGAATGATTGAACAATTTTATGCTAAATTGAAATTTTCGGCCAAAAGAACATCCTACCGAGACCCGTTGTTAAACCTGAAGTTCAAAATTGTAGATATGAAATTGTAAACCCTGTTCTGAATAAACTTTTTGTCAAATATGAAATTACTTAAATAGACTAGAAGCTATGTTTGTGTCTTTGTCACACTCATGCTTTCAAAAAAGAGATAACACTCTTGGAGTTTTCCTATCTGAAACAAAAACAAATCTTGAAGCAAGTGACGATAAATAATGTACTAGAACATGTCAACAAGTAAATCATAAACCCGATACGCATGGTACATAATAGTGTGCTAATCACTACTAAGCACTAAATGTTCAGCACAAATCGTGCCAGACTGAAAAAGAGCAACGAACAAGCAATGTGATGATCCAAAAATGTGGCATTTCTACAGCTTTAGTCAATTTTTACTATCATTGGTAAGAAAAATTAGAATAACGCGAACAAAGCTTTTACTTTTGTAAATTCAGTGAAAACTGAACGACATAAAAGAAAGGCTATACCTGTCAAACTCTGCAGGTTTTGTTCAAGCTCCCAACATGCCATTACTGCTTCCATAGCATGAACACGGACATGCTGCTGTAGCTGCTCTTTAAACGAACATAGTAGCAAGACGTAATGCGTCTAATAAAAGAAACAACTGCAGGTTACTAATATGTAGTGATCAACTCTAAAAAATTGTAGTGAAAGAATCTTTAAAAAAAAGTATGCCGAAAGAACTAGGAGATGGAAGATAAAAGATGCTAAAGTGATGTTACATGGTAGAACGTCAGAAAGGGACATGCAAAATGATAGACCTTTGATAAAAAAGAATTTTCCAAACACCAAACATGACTAGTATTGCACAATCTGTATCACTGTATGGCAGACCAAGCACACCAATACAATTGCTCTGCTCTGAAAAATTCCAGGTTGTGACATTTAGCTTGTCAGTATCACACCAAGTGTAAGGCAAACGAAGTAAATTGGAAAGGTATATATGGTCCCAACATCAGTAGTTCGTTGATGCTGTTGCTAGCTTAGGTGAACTACCTGAAGCATAATGATGCTTTATGACTGCTACCTATTATTACAAGGTCCAGCATACCAGCCAAGAGGGCATGACCAAAGAATGAAGAAACTGACCAGGACCACCAAATCAATAATGATATCTTTCTTGTGTTTTCTATCCTAGGCAAATTTTAAAAAAGGGTGAATCCCTAGTTGCTTATAATTAGATGGGACCGAGATTATACTGCATCGTAGTTCTGGTCGTATGGCCCTTGATACGATCAAAGACCTGCACTATAAGTGGACAAAAAGGAGATGAAACAAGAAGCACTTTGGACCATTGTTGGCATATTTGTGTTCTGGTCCTGTGCAAGTGCGTAAATGCAAGCTACAAAGGGGAGTTTAGACAGAAGTACAGAACAGCACGTGAAGAAGTCAAATACCATGAGACAGTATTTTAAGCCCTAGACGACATATACCCTCGTTTCTAATTGCATATTGTCCAAAATGCACATACCACTAGGGTTCTCCCATGGGGTTTGAGCAAAATCGAGGAAAACAAGACAAGTTTTGCCAAAAGTTTAAACGTTTCTCAACTTGGTCGATAGACCGGGTGGTTTCCATTATTGCATCCCGACAGTTAACTCGGTTACCACGGTAACTGACTAAAGGGAAACATGTATACCACAAGTGCGAAATGGTACTGTAAGGATGGTGCTGCTCATGCTTGGATGGGCATGCGTTATTTATTCACAAAGCACGGCACATTAGACACAAAAACAATGACATAAATGTCACGTGGATTGGCCATTCTCAGTGTCTTTCCATTCTATTTGCTTCTTCACTCCTTAAAATATGGGAAACGTGTTTGGTACGTGAAAAAAAAAACTAAGTTTCATCATATCCATTCCTACAATAATATACTCCGGCCAGCTCAATCAATCCTATGTTGTATTCGTTTGATTAAACGCAACAGAGGGGAAACGATATCTCAAATGATGCTGGGCCTTACACATTATTATCAGAGCTGCTGAAATCAACGCTCATTTATAATTCACAATTTGAAATTTGCTGAGAACTGGAGCATGCCTTGACTGGTTGCCAAGACAACAGAATAACATGCATTTTGCAGCTAACACTGCACTGGCAGAGTAGACGAAAAATGTTCCAAAAACTATGAGTTTTTTTCGTAATATTTGTGGATAGCCCACTGTACGAACCAAGAACAGATTAATAACTCTCAAATTAAGAAAAAATTAATGAGGAAGGACCATAGATACCTCTATATATAAATGCATGATACAACCATCTTACCTCTTTCAAAGCATTTAATTAGAGACAAGGAATAAAAAATTGCAATAACTACATATTAGCCTTCTCAAGAACCAAATATATATTGAAACGGATTGTTCAAAACAATAGACATATATTGTGAAAAAAAGGAGGGAGCACAGCACATGCAGATTGACCTAAAATGCAAAGGCCCTAGGGCACAATGGTGAAACATCTCAACCAAATCCCATCCACAATCTTTTCTTTTGCTCCCATGGCACCACCACCCACAACAGGAAACGGCAAGTCCCTACACCATTTATGGTGGTCAAGATGCACATATGCATACATACACCCCTCCCATGTCGAAACTGGAGAGAGAGAATCGGAGAAGAGAGAGAGACCAGCCCAGCCCAGCTTTGGAAAAGGAACAGACAATGGCAGGGTGGTCGATAGCAGCAGAGGAGTGGGAGCCATGGCTGATGATGCCTCTGGGCTCTGGCGCTTTCCCTCCCCATGATCCCTACAACCTGTCTCGTGACCTCCACATTTGAATGAGCATTCAGCAGGAAGGAAACTGACCCAAATCGGTGAAAACTACCAAGAAAAACGTGATCTGTTTAGCGTGAATTCAGGTTACAGAGTCCTACGTCACTTCTCACACCAACTTATTTGAAAGATTGTTTGATTGTTTCCATGAAAATTGTAGATCCCAGTAAGAAACAGTCAAAACCCTACTATTTCTCACGGAATTGCAAAGCTAGAAGCCAACCAATAAAAACCAGACTATTTCTCACTACTATGGACATAAAAAAACAAGGTTATTTTTTTTTCCTTTGAGGGAATAAGCAAAGTTATCAAATGACATTGCTGCAAGAACAGAACAGAGCAAACAGGTAAGCGTGAACGAAAAAAAGAAAAGCAATAGAAGCATATGGATCCGGTTGATTTCTGCTCCATGATTGATAAATCACTAGGCAAGAAAACAACCCAAACATGAACTTTGGTGATTTTCATATTTCAAATCCCCTTTGAATTGCATCCACCAGATCGGAAAATAAACCCAACGAAAGCAAACTTGGAAGAGAAGACGAAGAAATAAACGAGCCCGCAGAATCCAAAACGCATCAAAGAACGAATAGCTTTTTAGCCTTTCAACCCGTAATAATAAAGAACAGCTCGCTTAAGCTTTTCCGGCGATTAAATTAAGCTAAATTAAGCAACCAAATCTCCTAATTAATCCCACGGAACCACCAATCCCAAGGCAATCCGAACAACCCGCGGACGGCGTGAGGATGACGAAGGGTGAGAAAGAGAGAGGCAGGTGCGTGTCCTCACCATGAACGGGTCGAGCTCGCGGCCGTTGTCTCCGGCGGCGCTGGCGAGGCCGGAGTACTTGGCTACGACGCCCTGCGACTGCGCGAGCTGCGCGTCGATGCAGGGGAGCTGGTCGACCGGGGTGGCGATGCGGAGGCACGCCACGTGCGCCGACAGTAGCTGCTCGTACAGCGGGTGCCCCAGTATCTCCGCCTTGCACCGCACCGCATCCGCCTCGCCGCCTCCCCCCATCCACTGCTGAACCCCGGCCGCCGCGGCCGCCGACGACGACGAGTCCGACGTCGTCTGCAGGTGCAGGAAGCTCCCGTCGTTGTACCTCATCCACGCCGGGGCCCCGCCTGGCCCGCCTCCCCCAACCCCACCCGCCGCAGCCGTAGCCGCTGCTGCCGCCGCCGCCGCCGCGTCGTCCGCGCCGAGCGCCTGCATGGACATCTGGTACGGGAGGTGGCCGTGGAACGCCATGGCCTCCTCCTCCTCCGCTACGTGACCGTCGCTGGCGGCGTCGCCCAGCGAGCAGGAGGCTAGCTACCTAGCTACTAGCTATAGCTAGGAGTAGGAGGTGTAGGAGGAAGAGGAGGGTAGGCAAAAAAGCCAAGCGGAGCGAGCAAAGGGACGCCTGCCTCCTTCCCCTTCTTCTATAGATACACCACCCTCTTCTCCCTCTCTCTCTCTCTCCTAGAGAAAGAATGCTATAACTAGCTCAAGCCTACATACACAGCATGCTTCCTTCTCATGATCTCATCTCTGAGTTCGCTCTCTATGTTTCTATCTCTCTCTCTAAATTCTATCTGTTTCTCTCTACATGCTCTAATAAGTAATAACCTCTCACTGTCAATCTGGGGTGAGCATGGGTGCAGCCCCTGGTAAAATAACCCCGTTTGCTGACTGTACTGGTTACATAGTAGTATACTAGTAGTACATGCCTACTAGGAAAATGTTAAGCTTGGGAGCTCGCTCCATCTTGTGCTAATAATGATGTTGTATTGGGAGAAAAGAACATTACCTCATGTAATTTTCTATGTCCAAACCAAGCAAGGTAGCAGTGCACCAACATCGAATTAAAAGTGTCCCTAAGAAAACGATCGTTTCGGAAGCAAACAACCATGCGATAATATCCATCGGACATAAAAGTGCGATTTTTGATCGAGCTCGTCTATCGGTGAATAACGCGAGAATTTTACATCCAAAGTTTTCTTTCACACGTAGAAATCGATTTCTACCGTATTTGCAACAGTTAACGACGCTACGTGGAGGATGAAAAATCTAGAGATAGGTATTTAATTATGTAATTTTGGAAGAGCAGTTAGGTGGAAACCAGCAGCAGCAAAGAGAGATGTTTAATAAGAGCTACTATGATAATATAAAAAAGTGTTGCTCTCAAGAACTATATATATAGATATATTAAATAGAAAGATATAAGAGAAAAATAATGAAGACAATCTTATAATTAATATATTTATATATGTTAATTGTTTATAACTTGCTGTTGACTTCACCGTTCAACTTGCTGAAGAGAGGGTGGCGTTAGTTAGTTGGGGGCTTAGTGATATAGGCACCGTGCTGTTGTTATTGCTGCTGCAGGCTAGGGGATTTGCTAACTGCATTGATTACTGGAAAGGACTGGATGCAATTAGAATGGTCAGAGCTTCCACAAGAATCTTTCTCAAAGCCCGTTTTTTGTCTCTGCCTCAAGCCCTCAGCATTAAACAAAGAAAAGGGTGTTGCCATGACAACAGATACTAGTGTTGTTTTTCACTAATTAACTTGACTGCCATAATTAATTACGTGTTCTTTCTAGGTAAGTGATTATGTTAACGTTCTCCGTGCCAAACTTTGCATTGTGTGCTCCATGGGGTTTTAGTGTTTGCTATGGTAGTTTTACATAGTACTAGTATATGCCTAGTAGAAAATGTCGCGGTAGTACATTTTACACACAATTCCTTGATTAGTCCTTTAAACATTGCATATTAATTAGTTCTCCTGTATATTAATTTATATATACGGCTTAGCAATAATTAAACCTTTATTGGGTTCTACCCTTGATGTCCACCAAGTATTTATCATTCTAAAAGTCTATTATATATGTTTAATCCTATTGTTCGAAATTGTAAGGTGTGCTCTTAATAGCCTAAGTTCCGCAAAACTATATATATTTATAAACAAAACTACGAAATTACAACAATATCATCACATCATTATCATTATCATTGAGACTTCCAATAATAAATAAATTAGAATAGTGTTTAGTATAAAAATAGTTTTTTTCGAGCGTTACAATTTTAGAAATATTTCTAACAATTATTATTTTGTTACTTTCTCCCATATCAATTTCGATTTTTTTCTCCTACCTTTTCTCACATTATATACCATCTTAGGATTCCACTATGCATGAGTACATCGAGATCTTCGTTGGATATATTTAAATTATCTCAGTGTTAAGTTTTTCTTTAATTGGCCTATCACATATATTATTATTTTAAACTTAATCTATTCTTATATATCTATAAATCAAACATAACATACGTATCTCCATAACACTTAACTATTAAATATGTCATCTTTTTATATGCTAATATTTTGCATCATATAATATCACATGTCTAATTATCATTTTATAAAATTTACCTTTTAGCTTTTAGAGTACATTTTTATCATAGAGAATGGTTGATATTTTTCATAATTTTGATTTTATAGCTAACATATTAATAAATATCTTCGTTTCTATGTAGCATCGATCCTAAATAGCGAATTATTCTTAGATATTATTTAACCCTCCAAAATAATATTTCTAGTGAAAGCATACACAAAGAAATATATCCTTGTATATATCTTGTGACTTTATTTATGACCATGTCAAAAAGATAAGGCTCAAAGCTGACCCTTTGATACAGTCCTATTATCAAAACTACAAAAGAACAACATAATCTAGTTAAGAACTACTCCTCCATCCACATATATAAGGGATTTTAGGTTACTTAGTATTCCCTTAGTCCCAAAAGGAGTTTACTTTGTATATAAATCTAGATAAGTATTTATTGTGCAAGTTTGTGGACAAGTATTTATTATCTAGGTTCATGTACAAAATTAAATGACAAACTTGTCTAGATTTATGTATAAAAGTAAACTCCTTTTTAGGACAGAGGTAATAGTGTTTAAGGCTGGTGTAATTACTTTGATGTCTCTAGAAACTTAAATGGAAAAAATCACACCTAGTGATGTAACTAATATAATAATGAGTACAAAATGTAGTGATCGGATATATTGGAAAGGTCTAGTACTACATAATCCTTTATATTCGTGGATAAATTTTAAACCCTAAAATTCCTTATATTTGTGGATGATAGGAGTATAAAATTTTGACAGAAAAACACAAAACTGTATTTTGTTCTTTTACGATGGAAAATTTACTAGTATCAAGAGTGTTAAAATTACAGTCACAAACATAGGTCAGGTTGTGCTATTTATCCCCTACAATTTGTTTCGACTATATGTAGGATCCTTAGATGTCAACCTAGGTCAATGGAAGATAAAAACTAGACTCAGAAATGAGTTAAGATCTAGAGTGATCAAGGATGACAAGATTAAATACAAGATAACACATGGTGGACGGCGACCGTATGGAGAGGCCTTCACAATCGGCTTTTCACAAGGTCAAGTGTGTAATCGCTAGTAATTTGTGGAGAAAATCGAAGCAAAAAAAAGAAAATGACAAAGAGAAAGAGACAACCCATAGTGGCATTGACTCAGATGAGCAACGTGCGGGCAGCCCAGTGTGTGGAGGTAGCTTAGATGGGAGCATGTGAGTAGTGAAGGCAAGTAGACTGGGCGATGGTAGTAGCAGCAGTAGGGCAAGAGTGAGGCACGCACGTGGCCCAGCACACAAAGATAGCCTAGACAAGGGCACGGTACGCAAGATGCCCTGGTGGCGATGGCGGCCTAGGCGCAACCCCGCAGGTGGGTGTGCACATGCACAAGCTGACCGGCAGGCGCAATGGTAGCTGACAAGCGAGGCCTGTAGCACACACACAGGAGAACGTATGTTGAACGCGTTGTACGGAATCCCTCCCTCGAGACACTTGTTAGCATGAGATTTGCGCGTGTGGAGGAATTGGTCGGGTGGTGAGATCTTCTATGGCCAAGTGTCCATCTCCATGGCTTCACATGAATTCGACTATGTGGCACAATCTGATGTGATTTCCTCAAGTTCTAAGGATTGGATCAATGGCTGAAATTTAGTCTAAGTTTGGGTTTCACCCTAGTGACAATTTGGGATTTGTCTTAATAGTTTTTTAGCTACTTACCTAAAAAAGAAGAGGCATATGCAAGATGAAGCTTTACACCTTTGAATATTGGAAAGGGATTTAGAGAGAGTTGAGGGAAGTTGTGTGAGGAAGATAAGACCTTCTTTAGAATAATTGAGAGAATTTTTTAAGCTTTATGAAAGCTTTGTAACCATATTTCAATCAATCAAATAGCGTTTATTTTAGAATAATTTTTTTTATTCTAATTTAAATTATACAATTTAAATTTTGGGCATTACTTCCCTTTGTCCTGAGTTTTTTTCTTCCTCCGACTCTTTTGAGTTTTGATTTGATTTGTCATAAAAAAGAAGTAATCCTATATATTGCCTTAGAACAAAACCTAAAAAGTTGAAGTTTCTAGAATATATTTTGCATCATTTTTTATTTATTTAAATCTTGTGAGAGTTTTTAGAACTTATGGTAGGCATATATGTCTCATTATAGAGTTAAAAACCCTTAGCCGATTTATGCTCATTATTCATGTAAAAATTTATAGCTTGAACATTAATCATTATCTTGATATAGATTTTAATAGCTAACCTTTTATAATCTAATCAGGAGTGTTAAAAGACGCTATATTTATCTTCTCTCTAGCACAATCTGATCTTAAGAAACAGTCACCACGATGTAAAAGATTGTTATTTTGTGCTCAACAAATAGCCAAACCGATTGCCATGTCTTTAGGCTTACATCGTATAAATTTTAACTTGTCACAAAAAAATCATGTTCTACAGAGTTTATGTGCCACAACTCAAATAAGCCAGCAAATGCGTGTCAAGTGAAATGACTGCATGGAAATCCAAAGGAGCTGTCTTATCAAAATTTCTATCTCGAACCCATGGGTCCGTGAAAAAAACATGTACTCCTAGTTGTCAGTTTATTTTTTAGATTTTCTCATTAAGTTTTTTACATATTTTAAATTCAGATGGATAATTTTAGTTTTTTTATAGTTTTGTTACTAAATTACTTGTTTTTGGAATTTACTTAAAATAATGAGGTAAGGCATCACATTATAAATAAAAATATAGTTTCAACACAGAAAAGGCACCCCCTCCCCCACCCTGCCGATTAAACAATTTTTGTGTATATATTCCATATTGTCATTTTTCTGTGAACCTAACTTTGGCTATAAGAAGGCTAAAGTGAATATTTAAACACAGTGAATGAAAAATAGAATAACTAAATTAAACAAGGTTGTACATGCAACTTTTTAAGTACTTCTGCTGAATCTTTCCATTTCATTGGAACGTAAGTTGTCTTGTTTATTTAATTGTGCGGTTAACAAACAACTAATAATTGTCACATCTAATAGTTAATTGACAAAATCCCACATGGATTTTATTGCATCATATAATAAATCATTTTCCTTCAATGTCCATGTAAAGCTCTAAATTAATTTCCATTTATAGTTACCATCTGTATTTTACATTTTCTATTCTTTTTGCATGCAGCCTTCAAATAAAAACCACGCGTACTATCTTTGTTGATTAATAAATGATCATGTATTTTAAGATTCAATTTTTTAAAAAAGACTTTTGACTTACAGTTGGCCTAACAACATATATGTTTAGTGGCATAAATATTTGAAAGTACTGTTATATTATGTAAATCTTGAAGTTGTTGATAATATATTTAAAAAAAATGATGTTCAGAGTTTGATGCTAGTTGCTAGAGGCTGCTAAATAGATCGTTGATTGATCAATGTCAATCTATGAAGGGGGTGATGGATAAGAACTCCCTATTTAAAACTAAATTAATAACCATATCCATGTTTCAATTAATTACCGTAAAACAAGCTCTTAAAATTACATCTGACCATTTAGCCAGAGAACGCATATTGCTTGTTCTTTATTTTTTTTCTTTAAGATTTGACACATTTCAAATCGAACCACACTAGCTAGCTTACCCCTGAAGCAAGATCAAGTTATTGATAAAAACCATTGACAAGCTATTATACACTTATTATCAAACGAATAATAAAGCATTGATCGTGGATTGCAAGGCAACAGATTCTGCGTACGAGAATTTGGTCGAAGTGTGGTCATTCTAGGATTATTATATGTAACTACCAAGAAATGTCCAAACTAAACTACTAGCCTAGCTAACCCGTGACGTTGAGCTCTTGCTTAGATAATGTAAGAATGGATTATAAAAAAGAGCAATTGTATCATATATTTACCTATATTTTGATATATTTGCAAACAGATACCGACAAATCATTGATATTGTTTTGTACCTGTTATAGGAGTAGTAATATATCTAAAAAGACCATAACCTCCTCCTTGAAAGGCAAAACAATGATGCATATATACATTTGAAACCGTTTCATATTTTACACTCCTTTTTCCGGGTACAATGGAGGAAATGAAATCCAAGACATGAGGACCCTGCTCACAAGAAAGATAAAATTATAAGGACCTGTTTGTAATTTTTTGAAAGAGAAGAGCCCTCCTTTCAAGCCACAGACGAATGGAGAAAAAAAGGCGGGTAGAATTAGGCGCGAGTGACATGGCGCGAAAAGGAGGGCGCGATCTCGGCGTCCGGTCCCGACGGTACACGTGTCGCCCGCGCAGTTACAGGACAACATCCCAGTGGGCCCCACGGTGTGGAGAACGAGGCCGTGGGCAGCGGCCAATGGGAGCCGGATGCGTAGGCCAGCCGACGGACAAGTGGATGCGGGCCGCACTAACTCTTTGGATCCAGCTTAACTGACACCTGGGACCCACAAGTTCCATGGCCCACCTGTCAGTGGTAAATAAAGTACGGGGTGGCTTTCAGGTGGGCCCGGCTCCCACTTCCACCTTCCCCACGTCGGAACGCCGGGGCATTAGAATAGGAAGACCTTGCACGGCAACGGGAGACGGAAAAATCTAGACTAGCATTAACTATCCTATAGGGTACACCTCACGGGACCTACCTGTCAGTTACTATTTTGGGGCGCGTGGCCTACTTGCTCCAGATGAAGTGGGCCCAGATGCTACTTTACTGTTGGTCCCCTCGCCGGCATGATAAGCCGGCGGACGGGTTCATCAGATACCGTGACAAATATTGTCACTTCACGGACTGGTGGGGTCCCGGACTGCGTGCGACCCACGCGTCGGTGACGCGTCGCGTGCGTGTGGTGTGGGGTGTTTGGTCGGCATGTACTGCCCAGGTTATGGTGGGAACGGAAGGCACCACGTGCTTGGAAAAAACCGTGGGAAAAGAACGAAAGTCATGGGAGAAAAAGAGTTAAGAACACACTATCCCTGACTTGTGGGGTCCATTAGTTATGGGGCCACCTGTCAGTGTGACTGCTGTACGTTTATACGGTGGCGATGCAGAAGGCTGGGATAGTGTTTGTATGACTGCTGCTGATGCAGAGTCTGTCAGCGCGGGCCCACGTGACAGGCGTGTCAGAATTCAGAGCATGGGACCCAACTTCTGCGAGAGTAGATGGCTACTACCGTTAGCCCTGTCCTCGAGTGGCAGGTGCTCCTGATAACCTGATCATGATGTGCCCTTCTAATAGGAGTTGCACGAGAGCCATCTTTTGAATAGCATGAGGTTGGCGATGGTTAAAATGGGCTCTACCGGGCAACAGATGAATAGAGGGAGGCTCATGTAAAGTGAAAGTATTGGGATTGTTGAACGATATTAGTCTTAACAAAATATTGGCAAACCAAATTTTAGACATTGCTAGAATTTTGGTAAGGTGGGATTGTTTGGTTTAATACCAATATGTTATTAGCAAAGTAAATTTAAACTTATGTTCAGATTGCCATTTTTTGGGTAACAAACCAAATTAAACTACTACAGCATCCAATGGAAGTCCAATATAGCTTTCAATTCTAATTTTTTGGGTTTTAGTGAAAAATTGACTCTAACAGTTTCTCTAAACGGCTATCAATCTTTGTTCTTCTCGCTCTCCGCTTATGGGGAAGATGTCATATTTTTAATCCGTTATGCAGCAGACAGAGAGAGTGACATGTGAGAGAGAAGGAGAGATTTTTATTTCTGTTTCTACTGACCTAATTGGACTTATTTTTATTATCTGTTAAAGAGAAACATATCCACTCCTAAAAATCTGATTAAAAGTTGAAAAGAAAACTTTAGGGATAAATTTTTGGGCTAATGTTGACCATGCTTTAAATACTCACAATTACTCCCTTTGTTACTAAATAAGCGTATTTTTAGTTGTGAGAGTAAAGTAGGGAGAAGAGAAAAAAAAATCTAGTTGTCCTAGTAAATGAGAGATGATTAGGGGTGGTATAATAATTATGAGTAAAACGAGGAGAAATTTGAATATAAAGTAATTAATAAAACTAGTAGTAACCGAGGTAGTACCAATTTTTAAGTGTGGTTCGATATTGATTGCAAAGAAATTCCTGTAAGTTTTTCAAGCCCATTACATTGATTCATATGTTATTTTTATTTGTGTATTGAGTTTTCTGTGTTACGGAGACCATGATTTTTCTGATTACAGGAAACACATGCACACAAAAGGCATTGCACAGGTCGAGACAGATGACATGTATGGGTATTGCTTATTAACATATACTTCTACTTGATGGTGTATCTAAGACTTTATGTGAGTTTTAGATGATTAATGATAAACGATCAGGAACTAAGTATGTTTAATGGATGTATAAGTAGAAAATTAGACTGATGAAGATGTCAAAGAAGAAGAATGGATACAGTGTGCTTTTATAATGATATATGGCAACAAGTGGTTAAAAATGACAAGATATGGTAAATAGTTGGTAAGATTTAACTACGCGAAGGACCATGTATGAAGAAAGGCGAGCGAGGTCTTGACACCAAAGGACCGATGCAATGGTGAAAGAATAAGTGCTTCGTGTAACATTGACAGACCAATCGCCATAAGAAATCATGAGTTGTTAACTATCAATATCTGGTAAAGTAGAAGCAAACGGGAAAAACTCAGAAGAAAGGAGACCAAGTTACTCTGAAACTTGTGTGGGTCGAACAATTTGGGTGATGCTGAACAATCCAACCTAGCACATGTCTAAATGACTGTTATAGCTAGATCGGACATTCTAGGTTGATGTCAGACTGTCCAGCTCAACAATCATCACATAATCATATGTTGATTGTGTAGGAAGTGTTAAGTCAAAAAATTTGAATGTGATTGGACTGTTCAGTCAGTGGAATGTCCAAAGTGGTCATCTGTTGACTATACAAAGAAATTAAATTGGTTGGACAATCCTACCTCGATGAAAAAATCTAATCCTATTGTGATTAACTTAAGCTAGATAGTTAAGAGCAGTGTTGGACAATTCGGCTTATACTTTGTCCAGAGGTATTTGGACAAAGTGTAATGGTGGGTTTGTTTGGTGTTGGTATCAGACATTGTGAATTGGACAATCGGGTGCTGTGCTGGATTGTCCTACCAAGGCTTGGAGCAATCTGACGTTTGCGCAACCACACTTTGGAGAAGTATAGACTAGACATTCCGGTGGAGACCTAATAGTCCAACAAAAGCATAATTGGACAATCTGATAGTTGTACCAGACTATTCGGCTCTTTGTAGTTCAATGGCTAGTTGCCAGTTATCGTTACAAAAAGTTGTATATGGTCGGACAATCCAGCGCGACAATAGATTAACCGGCCTTCTGTAGACTTTTGCAATGACTACAAATGGTAGTTGAAGGAGTTGTGACTATATATGAATATTGTTATGGAATTGTTTGAAGACTTTTGAACCCTCTACAACCTGAGCAAGCTAAGTGATCCAATAGCCTTAAGAGCTTATTGAAGATCTTTTGAGAAGAGTTTTAGCCTTAAGAGTGTGCTTAATGCAATGTTTAGAAGGCTAGTTGATCTTCAACTATTTTAAGAGTGTTTTAGAGCTTGTGTGTTACTAGTAAGTGAAGTTGAGAGTGGTGTGTGTGACAGAGAGAAAGGGGATTAGGGTTCGTGCAATGCAACACGAGCGCACGGGCGGAGTATATATATGTGTCCACAGTGTATATGCTGAGTGGGCCGACAGGCGGCACAGGCCAAAATCATAAGTCTAACATGCCCCCACAGTTGGAACTAGAACTAAACTCGGTGAAGATGGGAGTTGGCAGCCCCTTGGTGAAGATGTCGGTGTACTGTGATGAGGTGGGGGAGTGAAGAACTCGAACTTCGTCGAGGGAGACATGCTCACGTATGAAGTGTAAGTCGATCTTGACATGCTTGGTTCGCTGATGCTGTACGGGGTTGGTGGAGAGGTAGACGACGCTGATGTTGTCGTAATATATGACGGTGGCACGACGAACTGGACAATGAAGCTCCTAGAGTAGCTGACATAACCAGCGGAAAGCAGGCTTCCGCAACGCTGTTTGCCACTATGCGGTACTCAGCTTTGGCGCTAGAGTGTGATACAGTGGACTGGCATTTGGACAACTAGGAGATGAGATTGTCGCTGAGGAAGACCGCATATTCAGAGGTGGATTTGCGAGTGTCAAGGTAGCTGGCCCAATCAGCATCAATGTATACTATGAGTTCAGTCGGAGCAGTTCGAGAAAGATGGAGACCATGATCTAGGGTATCTCGGAGATACTGCAGTATCCGCTTCATGGTGGCACGATGGGCTCTTGAGGATCATGCATGTGTAGACATATCTGCTGAACAGCATAGGCAATGTAGGTCGGGTAAAAGTGAGATATTGGAGCGCACCTGCGATGCTCTTGTAGTGTGTAAGATTCAGTATAGAGTCTCTATCCTTGGACAACTTGGATCAAGTGTCCACTGGCGTGTTGCTGGGCTTGCAGTCCTACATACCAGCGCAATTCAGAATATCTAGTATATACTGTCGCTATGAGAGAATCAGAGTGTTGTCCAGCCAGTTAACTGTGATGCCCAAAAAGTGATGAAGTGGTTCCATGTCAGTCATAGAGAACTCCCATTGGAGAACTGAAATAATCTCCTAGAGGATCCACTTGGAGGAGGCCGTGAGAACGATATCATCGACATAGAGAAGTAAGAAGGCCATGTCACCGCCATGGTGATAAATGAATAGCGAGGTATCAGACTTGGCTTCCACAAGCCCAAGTGAGGTGATGTGGGAAGCAAAGCTACTGTACCACGCACGGGGGCCTGCTTGAGCCCATAAAGAGAACGGTCCAGGCAACAGACATAGTTGGGGTGTGACGAATCAACAAACCTAAAAGACTAGGCGCAGTATACGGTCTCTGTCAGTGTCTCATGTAGGAAGACGTTCTTGACATCAAGTTGGTGCATAGGCCATGAGTGTGTGAGAGCCAGGGTGAGCACCATGAATGGTGGCGGGCTTCACAACAGGACTGAACATCTCATCATAGTCAAGGCCTGGGCATTTAGTAAAGCCCCCGAGAACCCATCTCACTTTGTAGCGAGCTAGAGATCCGTTGGACTGAAAATTGTGACAGAAAATCCACTTCCCTGTGATGACATTCATGCCTGGAGGGCGAGGAACTATTGTCTAGGTATCATTGGCTTGAATGGCATCAAACTCTGACTGCATGACAGCACGTCAATTTGGATCAGTCAATGCTGATCTGAAAGACTTCAGGGGCGGAGAGAGAGCCACCATGTTAAGGTTGAGGTAGTCAATAGGTTGGATGAAACCGGATTTGGCTCGGGTGTACATGCCGTGCATGTTGGAAATGGGTACGACGGGCTGTGGAACAGTGGCAGTGGTACGACCGGTGACATACCTAGGGCAACTGGAGTTGGCCACAGTGGGTGCGGCGCGTGGCCCAGTAGTGCCACTATCAACAACTTGGGGCGAGGCGACCTTAGGGGCAACGGGACTAGCCCGGGGTGAAGTGGATTCTGTAGTGTAGAAGGATGGTGGCGTTCGGATAGCGCTAGGAGAGGCGCTTCCGGAGGATGTACCGGTAGGTGCTGCAGGAGGTATAATAGGCAGAGTGGTGTGGTTGTTATTGCCCAAGAAATCAAGAGTGGTGGGATCAATGGACGACGTGGACATGGTATAGAAGGGAAAGAAGGACTCATCGAAAGTAACGTGTCGAGAGATGATAATCCTATTAGAGTGGAGGTCGAGATACCGGTACCCCTTGTGGTCAGTGAAGTAACCGAGGAAGATACATATAGAGGAGCGTGGGGACAGTTTATGTGGAGTGATGGATGAGATGTTGGGATAACAAGCGTAGCCAAAGACATGGAGATGAGTGTAGGAAGGGTGGGTACGATGAAGAGCAAAGAACGATGTTAGCCCATTGAGAGTTATAGTGGGATGAAGATTGAGAAGATAGGTGGCTGTGTGGAGGGAGTCAGCCCAGTACATGGGGGAAAGGTTGGATTGGAAGAGGAGAGAACGCATGATGTTGTTGATGGTACGAAGGATGTGTTCGACTCGATCGTTTTGCTGGGAGGTGTATGGACAGGACATATGGAGAATGACTCCGTTGGTGAGGAAGAAAGTGCTAGTGGAGGAATGATCGAACTCGCGACCATTGTCACACTAGATTTGCTTGATAGCAGCGCCGAACTGAGTGCGTACATAAGAGTAAAAGTTCGATAAGACTCTAAAGATATAGGATTTGACACGAAGGTGAAAGGTCCAAGCATAATGAGTACAGTCATCGAGTACAACAAGATAATACTTATAACCTGATATGCTGACCACAGGTGAGGACCAAAGATCACAGTGTATAAGGTCAAAAGGATGAAGTGCACGAGAAGTAGATCAACTGAAAGGAAGGTGCACATGACGTCCAATTAACAAGGGTGACAAATATGATCATAGGTACGTTTATTACATGAAATAGTTTTAGTGTTTATAAGCTAGGACAAGGCATCGGATCCAAGATGACCAAGATGACGAAGCCAGATGGTGGAGCATGTGGTGGTGGTGAGCGCCGGTGAAGTGGCAGCGGACGGAAGGAATGGGTAGAGGTCTCCCGTGCTATTGCACCTGGCCATCACGCATCGAGTCTACAAATCCTTCACAGAGAGGCCAAAAGGATCAAACTCAATGGAGCAATTGTTAGCGATAGTGAAGTGATGAATAGATATTAAGTTTTCGATGATGCTAGAAGCTACTAGAACATTGGAAAGGGCCAGGGATCGCTGTGGTGTGGGAATAGTAGATGAACCGACAATAGTGATAGGGAGGAGTGATCCATTGCCTACGACAATTGATGAAGGGTGTAGAGGGGAAGGATGATTAGAGGAAGTGAGTATACTGGCGGTATTAGCCATGTGTGTGCTGGCGCCAAAGTCAACAAACTACTCGTTGGAGATCGGCGGAGTCATGGAGAGTGTGTTGAAGTTGTTATTGAGGGAGGTTTGATCCCACAAGGGGCCACCCATCGAGTTCTAGGACCCCGGCGGCGTCACCGATGGGGCTAGCGATGAAGTCCCGAAGGCCGAGAGAGTGCCGAACACTGGTGGAGAAGCGGGCGGTGCTCCACAGGCAAAGCTAGGTGGTGAGGAGGGAGGATCCCTGCACATGGAGCCTGGCGGCAATGAGGTCACACCACTAGGATGAAACCCGGCAGAGGGCCAGAGCTTGGCAGTGTGTTGTAGTAGAGATGGTAGGGTGAGGCAGTGAGGGCAGCTTGATGATCAAACGGCGAGATGGGCAAGTGTGGTGGTGCCCCTGGAGCGCGGCTGGGACCGTAGGGGTGTAGCCACAGCTGCATTGTTCTGGCCCAGGGATTGAGGAAGGGAGCTCTAGGAGGGCGACTGCTAGGGCAAGACCCGAGGGTGACGGAAGTGGTGCCATGATAGGGGACAGGTTTGCCATTGTGACCACGATGTCGATTGGGAGGTCGGGAGCTGGTGTAGCTCTTGTGGTTGCCTTGTCCAGAGCCTACCCCGGTTGCCCCACCAGGGGAGCGTTGATGAGAGGCAACAAAGGTAGTGGGTAGGGCATCGTTAGCAACGTCGTCGATGTTAATCTCCTCAAGAAGCAGCAATGTTCGTGCTTCATTGATGGTGGGGAAAGGCTGCTGCATCTTGAGGTTGGAGACCATATAGTGAAATTTGCCATTGAGTCCCTGGAGGAGAGTCAGCACAAGGGTTCGGTCGTTGACTTGGTCCCCAAACTCTGAGAGAGCATTGGCCATCATCTCAAGGCAATGACAGAAGTCTATGATGGAGGTCGTGCCTTGCCTGACGGTGTAGAACTCGGCAGAGAGAAGGAGTGTGCACGACTCACGCTAGCTGAGAAACTTAGACTTGAGGATGGATCGAGCTATGCTAGTAGAGGGGTTGTGGAGCATTACCATCTGTTAGAGGTTGGTGGTGATGGTGTCGTAGATCTAGGTTAGGACTGTGCAGTCCATCTGCACTCACGCCAAACAATCGGAGTTGCCGATGTCGACGAGGACATGGTCGGTGAGGGCATATTTGCCCAAGATGATGAGGAATAGAGTGTGCCACCAACTGTAGTTATTGGTGGCTCGATCCAGTGTCTTTGGGACAAGGATCTTGATATTGAAGATAGCAAGGGCTTGCGCGTGCATAGCTGCATGCTTGGCCTCATAGGTTGCGAGGGCAACTTTGTGATCCTCGGCCGTCTTTTGGCGCCCGGAGTTGACTTTAAGCTTGGCGACCTCGCGTTGTAGGCCGATTTGCTATGCTGGAGAGTCAGAAGCCATGGATTTAGCCACGCTCTTTAGCGACAGCGATGGCAAATTGCGTCGATGGCGAAAGGGTGGCAAGGAGGGCTTGGTGAGATCTTAGTGGCGGCAGCACCACCGATGATGTGGTGTGCATGTGTGGCTGGATCGAGTAGCGGCAAGCCTACGGGCTGGAAGTAGTGAGGGATCGAGAAAAACGGTGAGGGATTGAGCAGTGAGGGGATCAAATCGCATGCTCTACCACACTCACTCTGATACCATGTGACAGAGAGAAAGGGGATTAGGGTTCGCATAACTCAATGTGAGTGCATGAGCAGAGTATATATATGTGTCCACAATGTATGGGCCAAGTGGGCCGATAGGTTGCACGTGCCAAAATCATAAGTCTAATAGTGTGGAGTGTGTGTGCTTCAAGTTGGTGACCTTGAGCAATTATAATCGAAGTAGGAGAAGTCTGTGGGCAACCAAGTTGTATGTGGTGTGTCCAGGAAGAGATTGTGAAGGTTCTACCCCACCTTCGTAAGGGAAGAGGCATATTGAGTAGAAGCCAAGCTTCACCTTGGTGATTGCTTGGTAGAGTAAGCTTGATTGATCAAGAGGAGTTGCATGGCATCTAAGTTTAGGCCTTGGTGTTTTCTTAAAGCATAGGCTTGTTCTTGGTGTTAGCTTTGAGGATTCACTGGAGGTAGATGCTTTGAGATGAAAGCAATTGAAAGAGACCCTACTCCGTTAGGAGCTTTCTCAATGGAGAGTAAAAACAGTTGGTTCTAAATTTCGGTAAAACAAATCAGTGTTTCCTCTTTCTCTTTACCTTGTGTTTGTTGCTTTGAGTCTTGAGTTGTTTGTTGATCTTCCTCTTTCCTATGAAAGCTAGACTATCTGCCCTAATTCGGATTAGTCCTAGTTTCTATTTTTCATAAGCACTTTCTATTTTTCTCTATGGGTCAGACTGTCCAATCATAGTCGGATTGTTAGGCACTATGTGTTGTTAGACTATTCGTAGTGATCCGGACTGTCTAGTTAGTATTAATTTCGTTGAGAATTTTTGTAATTTTAGATAATGGCTATTCATCCCCTCTAGACCACATTAACGGTCCTTAAGGTCCTGTCAATTGGTATCAGAGCCTAACCTCCGGATAGGCTTAGCAACTTGGAGTGATCAAGATGTTGAGGGGTGACGAGATGAACCCATAGTTTTTTGCATCCGCAAATCAAGATGGTACAAGGTCTTCGAAAGGTGAAATGTAGCTAGAACTTTTTTAGTTGATGGTTTGAATTATACAAGGGGATATCCTTTGGTAATAGATGAGGTTACAAGGAACATACAAGGGGATATCCCTTGGTGCATGCTCTTCGCAGATAATGTAGTGTCAGTTGATGAGAGCTAGACTGGAGTAAATTAGAAACTGGAGTTGTGACGGCAGACTCTTGGGTCCAAAAGTTTTAGAGTAAGCAGAACTAAGATTGAATACTTGAGATATGACTTTGACACCATTGCACACAAGGAGGAAGAAGTGTGTTTAGGAGGTCAAGTAGTATCTAAGAAGGACACCTTTTGATATCTAAGATCGATGCTACATATGGATGAGATATTGATTTGGATGTTAGCCATAGAATCAAAGTGGGCTAGATGAAGTGGCTTCAAGCATGTGTCATCCTCTATATTAAAAGGGTACCGCAAAAGCTAAAAGTCAAGTTTTATATAACGACGATTGCTATGTTGTGTGGGGCAGAATGCTGGCCTAAAAAAGATGACATGTTTAATAGTTGAGTGTTGCAGAAATGTGTATGTTACACAAGATTTGTGTTCATACTAGAATGGATTGAGTCTAGAACGTTGATATACATGATCGCCTAGGGGTAGAATCAATTGAAAAAAAGCTTATCTAACATCGGTTAAGATGGTTTGGCCATATTCAAAGGAGACTCCCAGAAGTACTAGTAGAGATAGAGGAAACTGAAATTAACATTGAGAGATGCAATAAAAAGGGACTTAAAAGATTGGGATATATGTAAAGATCTTTACTAGAATAGGAGTGCTTAGAAAGCAACTATTGATGTGCCTACCCTAACTTGCTTAGGACTGAAAGAGTTTGTTGTTGTTATTGTTGTTGTGGTTTGAATTATACATCTTAGAGTAAATAGAGCAAGTTGTGGATGTAAGTATTTCTTCTCCTAGTGATAAGAGGCTATCAATTGAAGAGGAAGATAAATGCATACATCTTAATGATCAAATTACTAATGCTTTATTTAGTGCTTTTTGTGAAGATGTATTTGAAATCATAGTGTAGCTTGAGGATGCTCATCTCATTTGAAGCACACTCAAAGAGGGATTTGATAAGTTCAAATGTGTTCAAGCAAAACCCACTAGCGAAGAATCACTTGAAGAGTACTTAATTTCATCAACAAATTGTGAAGAGTCTCAAGTGATTTTATTTGATGATCAAGATGCCCTTGTCATGCCCACCTCCTCTCCAACACATGATTCCATCGAAGGTCATGAAATGGTGAGTAGGGCTATTGTTGATACTTCTACATTCTATAGTGTTTGTGGGGACAATCATTTGAAGGGACTAGAAGAATCAAAGAAATAAAGCCTAAATGAAAGAGGCACATGACAGAAGTAGAAGAAAATGTCATCTAGGAGAAGATCAAGAAAATGTCAAGATTCCACATCACCAAGATGCTCACTCTCTTTTGTCAAGATCCAAACATGCCTTGTGGCAAAAAGTGAAATGAGGATGGTGAAGAAGGAAGAGAGCGAGAGTGAAGATGATGGATTTGGCATTGATCACCGAGCAATGAGCACATATTAATGATTATCAAGCTTGTGGAGACCATTGAAGGACAAGAGAAGTGTCTTGAAAGACAAGAAGAATGTCTCATTGAGAAGATTGAAGCGGTTAATATTCTAACTAAAAGAACATGAGGAACTCAGACTCCCATGCTTCATTGGTCATGATGTTTGAAGAATTGAAAGATAGACTTGCTTGTGCTACTAACTCTAATTCTTGTATAGTAGTATTGGAGAAGTGAAATCAATATCTTAAATCTCAACTTGAGGAGATCACTAACAATTACGTGGGTCTACAAGAGAGACATGATGAGCTTTTGTGTTATCATGAAAATCTTATAGATTCTTATATAATGCTAGATATAGCACATGAGGTGATGATTATATTGGTAAAACTCTACAAGCCTCATGTTCAAGTTGTTTCTATTTGTACTAACCCTTGTTGCTCTTAAGAAAATAATTTCCCAAGCACTATATGTGACTTGGATAATATAGATAAAAATATGAAACAAATTGATCATGAACTTGAGAAGAACTCAAATAAGAAGATCAAGTTCAGCAAGAGAAGATCCAAAAAAGCATGCTATGGATGCAACAAGTATGACCATTTCATTGCCGTTTGTTGCAACAAGAGCAAGGAGTAGGGTCAAGTGATGACCAAGGCTTCCATTACTTTCTTTAAGTGCAAGAAAATGGGTCATCAATCAAAAGAGTGCATTTGATAAAAAAAGCAGGAGACAAGAGAGAGAGCCAACAAAAAAAAATAAAAGATGACTCATGTCAAATGCTTCTAGAGTTCAAAAAGGGGACACTATGCCTCCATGTGTTCAAACAAGGTGGACGACAATGTCACAATTCTAGAGAGAAGAACAAGGAGGTGCTTTAGATGCCATAAGATGGGTTATGAAATTTCTTCATGCCTATACACAAAGAACAAAGGTTTCATGTCATCCAAGAAGAGGCTCACCGGCAAGAAGCAAGGTGTCTCTTGCAAGCATAACATGCAGATTTGCTACACTTGCCGAGCAACAGGACATATTGGTAAAAATTGTACCATGGGTAACCCTACTAAGCTCAACTCTTTGTTTAATCATAATTTGCTTAGTAAGACCAAATATGACTTTTGTGCTACTAAGGTGATTCATCACATGCTAGCACAAAGGTTATTTAGGTGCCTAAGTCTCTTGTGACTAATCTACATGGACTCAACTTAGCTTGGGTAACAAAATGTGCTTAAGTTTCTTACTAGGTACTCGAAGATGCTTTGGAGGCTTGGCCAATTTGAGAAGATTCATGTTGCACATCTTATACCAAGTGTGGAGTATATTGACTTATTTTAATCTTCAATGGCGATAACAAGTATCTAACTTAAGTTAGCTAATCACTTTGCCTTTTGTAGGTATAAAAGTTCTCACATGTATTTATGATTTATGAAGGTGCCTAGGTAATTTTGTGCAAATTTATATTCTTTGTGTATTGTGATGATTTAATAGCTCTCTTGTAGAGCATTGTATTGTGAATGGTATAGGTTTGAGATCATATTGGTTTGGTCACTTAGAAGAACAATCAAGGACTGTGATCACAAGAGGATCACCAACTTGTCAAAAAATCATGCCATGCACCATTCTTGAAAAATTCATCTATGGGTGGTAACAACTAGTTCTCAATTAGCAAAATTTTATAACTTTTAGCTTGTGCTATATTTTGAGTTTGTTTAGTTAAAGAAAGAACTACAAGCTTAAGATGGACTTGAGTGATGCAACGGGGCACAAATTTACCGCAAGACATCATGTGAAAGCAATCGGAATTCAAATCCATGAAACTACACTTGAGACATGGTCTTTGATCATTCAGAACTCAAGCACACCATAGACAAAGATCTCTAAAAATGCAAGTATCTCAATCCATATTTTATCTATCCTCTATGTTCTTTTGTGTCCTAAGATTGCTCAATTTGTTAACATGCAAAATGAGGAACATAAGGGATGCTTGTGGGTACTCAAAGTGCTTGATACTAACATGCAATGACCCAAATGTGTTTTGGGTACTAAAGAATAAAAGGTTTGATATTTTTGTGTGGATGAACATGACATGGTGGTGCACAACAAAAAGCAAGATTGGAGGTTCAAGGGTTCTCCAAAGTTAGCGGACTTGAGTTTGGAGAAATCTTTGCACTGATTGTCCAAGGCTCAATGTGGGTTGAAGCAAGCTCTAAAGGTTTGATATGAACACATTCAAGACTTCCTATTGAGCAAGAGCTTCAAAATCTAAAAGGTCAACACCATGATCTTCACCAAGCCTCTTGATTAATCAATGTCTTGTAAGTTGTGAAGTGTGACAAATATTGTTGATCTATCCAATATTGAATGAATGCTTTATGCTTTGTCATGAGACAAGTGCTCATGACTACCACATTTTTAATAAAACCTTTGGTGTTGTTGAAATCACATGAGATTTGATATTTGATTAGACTAATAGCTTCTAAGTGTAGCAAGTTGTCTTAATTGTGTTATATGATGAAAAATCCAATCATAGCAATCAAGAAGGAAGTGATATCAAGAAACAACTATTGGGGATATCAAGCCACAATATGTTTGAGTTAAACAATATGCGAGTGTTAATCAAGATCAACCATCTCAACTCAAGTGAAATATTTTATACCAAGATCAAACTCAAATTCAAAATCAAATCGATGCTTTGATCAATGATTAGGAGATTGAGACAATTCAACTTCAACAACAAGCTCAGATGCCTCATCAAAGAGATCATAAATGTGTTCAATAAGACCGTGTCAACACCATTCTCAAGGCTACATCATTCCCGATAACATACGAAATAGAGCAACTACTCAATTCAATATTATAAATCTTTGTGAATATTACTCTTGTATGTTGTCTTTGATACCTTTGAAGGAGGGTACACTTTTTGAGTGGATTGGGCGATGGCTACAAAAGAATTGAGAGAGTTGAGATTTCATAATAGTTAAGCTCAAGTTCTTTCTCAGATTTCAAATCAAGCAACTTAATAAAGGAACTCTCATCAAGTCCATTGAAAAGATAGTTTCTAATCAGGAAGGTAACCCATTGACCAAAAGCTTTATCATTTCTTGATCGAACTACTTTCTTTGTCTTTGTACATCTAGGCCTTTTTCATGCTTATATAAACCTAGATTGCTATATGTTGTGATGAAATGCATGGTTAATCAATAATCAAGCACAAGTCATAAATATTTTCTTAGTGAATCTAAGTGCTTGGAGATCTCTTTCTATGTGAATGTTGGTCTTGGCGCATGATTTTGGATTCATACAAGCCAAATCTTGGATCTGTTTTTTGCTTGTAATGAAAATGATTTTCTATGTTGAATATCAGTGATCCCCGTCCTTGGGTATCCCTTATTCTCTACTTTGATGCTTAATACTAATGTGGGAGAAAAAGACTAAGTCGAGAGATAGTTTGAATCAAGTGGGACAGATATATTGTATTTGTCATGCCAAAGGAAGAAACTCATTATTTCTTTGCTTCCTTTCTTTGCTTCTCCTTGATGATCCCCTCTTGATCTCTTATTTCTTTGCTTCCCCATGTTGTGCATTAATGGAAATTAAAAAGGGAAGAGAAATACTACGGGGAGAGAAATTTTGTGAAAGTTTGTATTCTCCTTTTGAATACTACGTGAGCTGTTAATTGCAAAAATTTGGATCCTATTGGCTTCGATTTATTGCTTGTTGTTAATGCTAAAATTTGATAAGCCCGCAAACATATTCGGTTATAGATGGAGAGCCGATCGGCTTATGGAAAGAGGCTGACTGATGGATGGAAAGAGTCGATTGGGGCAGAAGACATATTCGATTCAATTGGTAGGTGGAAGACTATCTGGATGAGATCGAATCAAGGAAGGAATTTTGGAAGCCACGGCAAGATAGTTTTGTATCTATAAATTATCTCTTGTAATTGGACATGAGTAGCTAATTTTGTTAGCTTCTTAGAGAGAGCTCCTTTTTCTGTTTAGGAAGTAACATTTGGATGTTGTTTGTAACCATATCGGACTCATGTAACCCTAGGGTATAAATATAGACCACCTGGAGGCTTGTAAATTATACACATCAATCAATATAATCTCGGCGCATCTTCACGCTAGTTTGTTTAGTTTTTTCCGATGACTTCAGGCTCTCATCATGGAGCTGCATTAGTTAGGTCTGATCTCCGGTGAATGGATATGTCCCGCCATTATCTTAGTGTATCTTCTCTGCCTAAGGCTGCGTCGGTTAGGTCCGACCTCTTAGTTCGACCTGATATATCACATCACGTTCACGTGAGATCTATTAGCTTATTGAGCTCCTTTTACCGTTATCGGTCTCGAGTTACATTAGTTAGGTCTGATCCTCTAGACTATTAATAATAGATTGATTCTTAAGTCAGCAGGTCTTTAAGTGGAATTTCATTGGAGCAGCTAGCCGATGACTTATCCTTACATTGATATTCACGCCTAACGTATCGGCTTTACAACCAATATACATATATTGCCCAGCGATTAATCTATTAGTGATCGATCTGGTTCTATTAGATCCAACCTTATACTATCTCGGATAGGTCCAATCTATCAAGGTTGTGTTTAATAGGGTTGTCATTAGGATCAAGCGGGTTTTGTTCCTCCCATTGGCTTAGCTAGCTAATGAGTTTATATGCCTGTATCAGACCTACAACCGATAGAAGCCAATAGGTTTACTCAATCCTTGGATTGACAAGTGTGATCTAGCTTCTACTGTTTTGATGCTGTTAGCCTCAACATTATACTATTTTGATTCGGACCAATCTATCAAGACTGGCTCTCACGGTACGGTGATGGTGGTCGCTAGGTATCGTCCCTTCGCTCTTTAGTACCTATCATATATTTTATTTGAAGCACCATAGGCTCTACAACTAATGTGTCCTTTATTTTATTTCTTGCTATTTGCCTATGCCTTCATTGTCTGTCTAGCTGATGTATATGTACTATAATCTCTATCGGCAACCAGTCGATAACATGAGTCTGTATCGGTCTATTAGCTGATTGGCTTATTGATCTCATCCCCTATATCTCTTTATCAATTATAAGGTCAAATTAACTGGTAAGCCCATGGACCTTGATATTAAGGATTAGCACTGGAGCTAAGCTAATCTCCTAGGCCATAGCATGTGCAGGTGCATAGTATTAGACCTCCATTAGATAATGCTCGGTCGCCCTCTTGGTGTGCCTCTCTGCTTGGTCCGATCTCCTCACGCATCGACATAGTCTTTGTGATATGATCACGCCATCAAGCAAGATGTCACAACCCTCAACTCAAGCTACACCAACTCAGGTCTCACCTACATCAACACCAGTCTAAGTAATTGATGGACCGATTACACGTAGTCGAGCAAAGAAGCTACAACAATAGGTGCACGCGCTACTTTGTGAGATTCATTTTAATATTAATGAGAATTATATACTACCTAAGTCGTGTACATTATTAATGGTTAGGTTCACTAAGGAGGAAGACATGAACACACAAGGAGATGAATTTCGACCAGCTACAGACCACTTCAGACCAGTTGCCGACCACGAACTACACTCGAACCAATTCAGCTCTATAGAACCGTCTAGAAGAAACAGTCATATATTTTGATTTCCAAAAGCTATGGTGGTCTATGAGCACGTTTTGGAAAGCTCTTCAAGTCTAGTTTGCAGTGAGTCTAGCCCCGACCAGTTTGGAGCTACCATTTGGGCACAGACCACCGTTTAGTGTATACTTTTTGGAAGGTCAATAGCCAGCCTGATGGTAAAGTTTATGTATTAAACTGTACCATTCTATAATATTACGTGGTGCATGGCATACATGGTTAGACTTTTCTAGGTGGAGTTATTGCCAAAATAATGAAGATTGCACAGAAGACTAACAGCCACGTGGAAACTCTCCAGGAGCTCATTCTGAAGAGGTCTTTTCACATAGTCGAACTAGTTATTTTCTTTTCGAGTTTCCACCTACCTAGCAGGGCTGTTGCTAGTATAAATACCTTCTAGACTTATTGTAATCACAGATTATGATAGTGAGAATATAGACCACTTTGTTCAGCTGTGTGCTAGCAGACCCCTGAGAGTTGATCTCTACCCCTTTGCTCTTGTGACTTCCTTCGCAGGAATTACAGAAGCGGCGGCTTCATCCGCTCCCAATTGGTGCTCCTACTCCCTTCGAGGTCTCCTCAATTGATTATAGGCTATGTTGGTTGGTTTCTTTGAGAGCGTGGTTGGACGAATCCTCGATTCAGGTTGCCATATTGAGACGATGGTTGGCTTCGAGTTTTATTCGTCAGGTTGCACTAGTTATCGCTGCTTGCAGCAAGTTATCTCGGCTTCTTTGAAGCTAGTTATGTGGTGATTGATCCTACGTCGTGAAGATTGGGACATCGAGGCGTATCATCTGGTATCAGAGCTTTCGTTACCACGGTAGGATTCTTTACCCTTAGCTACATATAATTTTGTTCGTCCTATCCACTATAAGCCATAAAATTGTCATAGCCCTTTGTTTCAATCTGTTATTCATGTGAGTTTTCTTAAGTTTCAGTCCTTTAGAGTCTTGTTTCGTTGCTGATCGTATTATCCTTCATGTGTCCTTTGTGCCTCTTTCATATATCTGAAAATCCCCACACAAAAAAAAATCTGAAACCTTTATCATCCTTTGTGTAAACTTTGATCCTATCAAGTTATAGCTTCTGGTTGTGTCTTGTTTCTTTTATAAAGTGTGCTACTGTTATTTTTAATCTTTGTTCTTAGTTCTATAAAGAAAAAAAAGTGTCTCAAAAAAAAAGAAGAAGAAAAGTAAAAAAAAAAGAAAGAGTTGAGAAAAGTTGAGAAAGAAAAACTGAAGTTCAGTTTGTTGAAGTGCACAAGTACTGAAGTTTATCATATCAAGTTGTACAACTAGTTTGCTATTTGTGTTTGGTGCAAATTTGGTTGGGTTTGATCACAACACTTGAATCCCAATCATACTCTTTTGTTTGCATCAACTCTGAAAATTCTTTGCGTGTGTGTGATCTATTTATATTTATCATATCTTGTGGTTAGCACTGGACATAGAACTTCTAGTTTGGATTGTTACTTAACTTAACAACAACTAGAATTCAGATTGCATTCCTTGTTTATCAACTCCCACCAAGCTCCACATAAAAACCATTGCAATCGGTACTCCCTGATCTTGTATTCGCCTCGCCATCACTTTTGGTTACCACCACATATTTTATTTGTAATCCGCAGCACGGAATTCATAAGAGCTTTGGTTGGTCAGAGAGGTGAGGTTGAGAGAGTCACCAAAAACTTTCCAGTCGACATATACAAATATATTGCTTGTATTTTGCTAACCTTTCAGGAAGATAGGTGAATCTGAGGTAGAAGAATGTGTTACTATTGCATAATTTAATGAGCTCAAACAAAGCCTAGAAGATAGACAAGACCGGTTGACACAAGATCTTCAAGCCATCTTGGCTGAAATCAGAGAACACCGTCCACCTCGTGATGGTGCAAGCAACCACGGTGAAGATGGAGAAGAAAGTGAAGGAAGAGCTGCTGCTAGAAGAGGTAGAGAGCAAGGAAGGAGGAACCGAGGTACTGCACATGGTAGAGGAAGAGGTCGAAATCGAAGAAATGATGATCATAATGAATCTGAAGAGTATGATGATGATCAGTCCCAATATTGATATGGTCGCCGAGCTCGTAGAGGAGGCAACTGAGAGGAGAGGTTTGGCAAACTAAAATTTACCATGCCAAAATTTGATGGAGGATCTGATCCTGAAGCTTATTTCACTTGGGAGTTGAAAGTGGAAAAGATCTTTCGCTTGCATAATTATTCCAAAGAGAAGAAATTAGCCATGGCATCTCTAGAGTTTGAGGGATATGCTTTGATTTGGTGGGAGCAACTTCTCTCTGATCTTGAGGAAGATGGAGAACATCCTATTGAAACTTGGGATGAAATGAAGCAAGAAATGAGAAAACGTTTTGTGCCGAAGCACTATCGGTGTGATCTTTTTGATAAATTACAGAATCTGAAGCAAGAAAGTTTCTTTGTTGAGGAATTTTATAAAGAGATGGAGAAGGCTTTGATTAGAGCCAATGTGTATGAAGATGAAGAGTAAACTATTGCACGTTTCATGGCTGGTTTGCATCGCAATATTTAGTGCATTGTTGAGTTTCAACCGTACCGTCATCTAATTGATTTGGTACATCAAGCAACCAAAGCTGAACGACAATTGCAGCAAGATGCTAAGAGCAGCAAGTCCTTGTCATTTGGTATGAGGAACATATCCGGGGGAAGCAAGCAAGTCTCGAAGTTCACTACTGCACCCTCATCAGCGAAAAACTCGTTTGGAGGCTCACGTTCTAATGTTCAGAGTGTTTTTAGTGGGAAGAACACTGCTGCCCCAAACCTGAGCTCTAAACCAGCGGCATCCACCTCTACTTCAGTAGGTTTTATAGCCAAGAGTAGTGGAATTTAGTGCTTTAAGTGTGGAGGCCGTGGGCAAATAAGTAGAGAGTGCCCAAACAATCGGGTGATCATTGTGAATGATAATGGAGAGTATGAATCAGCTAGTGAAGAAGAAGATGAAGAAGAGTATGTTGAAGAAGCCCATGAAGATGAGGAACATACAGGGTGTGAATTTGAGCAGGGGGCTGCTCTTGTAGTGGCTCAAATCTTGAGTGTTCAAATGAAAGAAGCTGAAAATGGACAGCGGCACAATTTATTTCAAACACGTGCAAAGGTGCAAGACAAAGTAGTGAAGGTGATCATAGATGGAGGGAGCTGCCACAATCTTGCAAGTCCTAAAATGGTTGACAAGCTTGGTCTGAAACTACAGCGACATCTGCATCCATATCATGTCCAATGGTTGAATGATTCGGGAGATATTAAGATTGGGCATCGTGTGAAAATTCCATTTAAGATTAGTAAATATGTTGACACAGTAGAGTGTGATGTAGCACCCATGTCTGTGTGTCACTTGCTGCTTAGAAGACCATGGCAATATGACCGTTACACTCAGCATTGTGGGAGAATAAATCAGTATACACTAGATCTGAAGGGAAAGAAGTTTGTGTTAAAGCCCATGACCCCTCAACAAATCATGGCTGAGCACTTACAAAAGAAATCTGAAATTGGTCCAGCAAGTAATAGAGGAGAAGAGCAAAAGAAATTGGGTGCCATCCACAATTCGGTGAGTGAGAGCCACAAGCCAAATGTGAGAGAAAAAAAGAAAGGAGAGGGAGAAAATCTAGTTATGTTAGCCACAAAATCTGAAATGAGAGGAGTAAGGAACAACCCAAATCAAGTGCTCTTTGTACTTATGTGCAAAGACATTTTAATTTCAGCTAACGACATCACCTCTCTTCCTAGTGTTGTATCTCATTTGTTGCAGGACTATGGAGATGTTTTTCCAAAGGAAACACCGGCTGGACTACCTCCAATTCGTGAGATTAAGCATCAAATTGATCTCATTCCAGGGGCTGCACTACCTAATCGACCACCATACCGAACCAACCCTAAAGAAACGAAGGAGATACAAAGGCAAGTACAAGAACTTCTTAACAAAGGTTTTGTTAATGAAAGTTTATGTCCTTGCGCTGTTCCTGTGATGTTAGTACCTAAAAAAGATGGATCTTGGAGGATGTGTGTTGATTGTAGGGTTATAAATAACATCACTATCCACTACCATCATCCTATTCCACGCTTAGATGACATGCTTGATGAATTGAGTGGCTCCACAATATTTACTAAAATTGATTTGAGAAGTGGTTACCATCAAATAAGAATGAAAACTGGAGATGAATGGAAAACTATGTTTAAAATAAAATTTGGGCTGTATGAATGGTTAGTTATGCCTTTTGGTTTGACTAATGCTCCTAGTACTTTCATGAGATTAATGAACCATGTCTTGAGAGCTTTTATTGGGAAATTTGTGGTTGTCTACTTCGATGATATCTTAATTTACAGCAAGTCTTTTGAAGAGCATGTGAGTCACATTCGACAAGTCCTAGATGAGCTTAGGAAGAAGAAATTATTTGCTAATCTTGAGAAGTGCAGTTTTTGCACAGACCATGTTGTGTTTCTTGGCTTTGTTGTTTCAGGAAAAGGAATAGAAGTGGATGAAAGCAAGGTGAAAGCCATCAAGGATAGGCCCACTCCAACAAATGTAAGTCAAGTGAGAAGTTTTCATGGCCTTGCTGGTTTTTATAGAAGGTTTGTGCGAGATTTCAGTACCATCGCTACTCCCTTAAATGAATTAACCAAGAAAGGAGTTGAATTTAAATGGGGAAACACACAAGAAAAAGCTTTTCAAAAAATTAAAGAAACGTTTAATTGAAGCACCACTACTTGTTCTTCCTGATTTCACTAAAACTTTTGAAGTGGAATGTGATGCTAGTGGGATTGGGATAGGAGGAGTTTTAATGCAACAAGGAAAACCTGTAGCATATTTTAGTGAAAAATTGGGAGGTGCTCAACTAAATTATTCTGTATATGACAAAGAATTGTATGCTTTGGTACGTGTGCTTGAAACATGGCAGCACTACTTATGGCCAAAGGATTTTGTTATTCATTCCGATCATGAAGCTTTGAAGTAATTGAAAGGTCAAGCTAAGCTAAACCGACACCATGCCAAATGGGTTGAGTTCATCGAAATATTTTCATACATTGTAAAGTATAAGAAAGGTAAGGATAATATTGTTGCCGATGCGTTGTCTCGGAAGAGTGTGTTGCTGAACCAACTCGAGGTAAAAGTTTTGGGTCTTGAAAATTTGAAAGATATGTACAAATATGATCCTGAATTTTCAGAACCATATGCCCATTGTAAAGACGGAAAAGGTTGGGAAAAATATTACATCAATGATGGATTCTTGTTTAGAGCTAACAAACTTTGTGTTCCAAATTCTTCGGTTAGATTGTTGTTGTTACAGTAATCACATGGAGGAGGATTAACAGGGCATTTTGGACAAAAGAAGACATATAAGCTACTCGGTGATCATTTCTATTGGCCCAAGATGAGAAGAGACGTCGTCAGATTTGTGGAGCGATGCGTCACATGCCACAAAGCTAAGTCCAAACTAAATCCTCATGGTTTATACATTCTGTTACCTACTCTAAATACTCCTTAGGAAGATATAAGCATGGATTTTATTTTGGGATTGCCTAGAACTTAGAGGGGAAAAGATTCAATTTTTATTGTGGTTGATATATTTTCAAAGATGGCTCATTTTATCCCTTGCAATAAGACCGATGATGCTTCACACCTTGCTAATTTGTTTTTCAGAGAAATTGTGAGGCTACATGGAATGCCCAGGACCATAGTGTCGGATCGTGATGTCAAGTTTGTGAGCTACTTTTAGAAAACGTTGTGGGCAAATCTTGGGACCAAGCTCTTGTTCTCCACCACTTGTCATCCCCAAACCGACGGACAAACTGAAGTGGTGAATCGAACCTTATCAATGTTGCTGCGAACCATGGTGAAAAAGAACTTGAAGGATTGGGAGAATTGCTTGCCTCATGTGGAGTTTGCTTATAACAGGGTAGTACACTCTACCACTAATTTGTGTCCTTTTGAAATCGTATATGGATTCAAAACTATTGCTCCGATAAACTTGTTGCCCCTTCCATTGTAGAAAAGAACCAACATGAAAGCCTCCAAGCATGCTGCATACATAAAGAAGATACATAAGAAGACTAAGGAAGCAATTGAGCTCAAGACGGTACGTAAGGCTGCAAGTATAAACAAGCATCAGAAGAAAGTGTTGTTTGAACCAGGGGACTTGGTGTGGATTCACTTGCGCAAGGATTGCTTTCCAGATCAGCGTAAATCCAAATTGATGCCACGAGGGGATGGTCCATTTCGTGTTCTTACAAAAATCAATGACAATGCATACAAGATAGATCTTCCACCAAGTTATGGCGTGAGCAACACCTTCAATGTTGCTGACCTATCTTCATTCACAAGTGAACATACTTCAGAGTCGAGGATGACTCCTTTTCAAGGGAGGGAGGATGATATGATCACGCCATCAAGCAAGATGTCACAACCCTCAACTCAAGCTACACCAACTCAGGTCTCACCTACATCAACACCAGTCTAAGTAATTGATGGACCGATTACACGTAGTCGAGCAAAGAAGCTACAACAAGAGGTGCACGCGCTACTTTGTGAGATTCATTTTAATATTAATGAGAATTATATACTACCTAAGTCATGTACATTATTAATGGTTAGGTTCACTAAGGAGGAAGACATAAACACACAAGGAGATGACTTCCGACCAGCTGCAGACCACTTCAGACCAGTTGCCAACCACGAACTACACTCGAACCAGTTCATCTCTGTAGAACCGTCTAGAAGAAACAGTCATATATTTTGATTTCCAGAAGCTATGGTGGTCTATGAGCACGTTTTGGAAAGCTCTTCAAGTCTAGTTTCGAGTGAGTCTAGCCCCGACCAGTTTGGAGCTACCATTTGGGCACAGACCACTGTTTAGTGTATACTTCTCGAAAGGTCAATAGTCAGCCTGATGCTAAAGTTCATGTATTAAACTGTACCATTCTATAATATTACGTGGTGCATGGCATACATGGTTGGAAAGGGTGTCAAGTCAAGAATCCAATGCAACAAACCGTGCATCATCTGGACTTTTGTATGTGGAGTTATTGCCAAAACAACTAGTTATCGCTGCTGGCAGCAAGTTATCTCGACTTCTTA
Source organism: Oryza coarctata (assembly GCA_030770085.1). Lineage (NCBI taxonomy): Eukaryota > Viridiplantae > Streptophyta > Magnoliopsida > Poales > Poaceae > Oryza > Oryza coarctata. The sequence continues at coordinate 6,925,320 of CM061476.1, read as the reverse complement.
GAAGTTAGTTATCTGGTGATTGATCCTACGTCGTGAAGATTGGGACATCGAGGCGTATCACTTTGGCATGCCTGGTGGGACACAAAATTTCAATACGACGGTTGAAAAAGAGATCAACGTAGACAACATGATTCCTATGATGGTGGATTATTTGACTAAAGAGGAGAACATGGCCAATTTTAATAAGCTCTATTTGGAATCTTTTGGTATGATTAGACAAGGGCTGATTCAGATATCACAATTTCCAAAACCTGTTCTGATAGGAGAATCATGCCAGTCACCACCTGTAAGTCATTTGAAATCATTGTAAAAGATGATTAATGAAATAGGGCACCACACGCTCATCAACCAATTAGTTGTGTTGGTGAACACATTATATAATCTGATCAAGTAGACAGTGGATGGATCCATTGCTCATGAGCCTGATCAAGGTCCTATATATTTGCCGATAAAAATAGAGCCACCTCAAGTAACTTATGGTATTAGAAGGGATATATCAACGAATATGTTTCCATCAACATAGAATCAGATTGGGGGGCAACGAGATGATGTACTTCTAGGGTATGATCAGACTATCTATTATATGGGGTATCAGCAGGACTATTTAGGTGCTATTGCCGATTCAAACAATTATCATGGAGAATATCCTAGGCAGAATTGGTTATAACTCTACCTCCGCAATATCAAAGGGAAATTCCAATGGAGGATGATTGGTTAGCATGAGTTGCAGAAGTGGTAAGAGAGCAATTTGGTATAAAACCAAAAGAGCAGACATTTATGTATTGGCACCCATATCCTGAGTGGTTTGATGGAGTTCTGCTACCACACTAATATAGAATACCAGATTTCTCCAAATTCTTATGGTAAGATCACGTATCTACAGTGGAGCATATTAGTCGATTCTTAGCCTAGTGTGGAGAAGCATCGACTGAAGAAGCCTTGAGAGTTAGATTTTTCCCATTGTCAATGTCTGGATCGACCTTTACATGGTTTTTTTCATTACCACCAAATTCAATTCGAGGATGGGTCGATCTAAAGAAATAATTCCACAAGTACTTATTTGCTAGGATTCATGAGATGATACTAATGGATTTAACATTGGTTAGACAGAAGCCTGATGAATCAATCTCGGAATAGATCCAACGGTTTTGGGACATCAGAAGCCGATGTTATAGTCTAAATTTAAGTGATGAATAGCTAGCTGAGTTAGCCTTTTAGGGTTTATTGGAGCCAATCAAAGAATGTTTTTCATTGCAAGAGTTCGAGAGTTTGGCACACCTACTACAGAAGGTATTGGCTCACGAAATCCAATTCCAAGAAACCAAAAAGGAAAAATTCTATCAGAGGGTTGCTCAAGTGCACGTTTATTCATCGAACTCAGAAAATACGAAATCCGATGTTGAAGTTGGATTGGTGGAGTGGGCTAGAAACAAGAAATAGGTATCATGCCTGTGGGTGAAAAATATTAGCAAGGAGGGGCGATATGATTTTGATATTAATAAGGCCGATAAAATCTTCGATCTGTTACTTCAAGAGAAGCAGATTCAATTCTTGTCAAATCATGTGATTCCATCGGTTGTAGAACTTAAGAGGAAGAAGTATTGCAAATGACACAATAAGGTATATCATACTAATGAGTGCAATGTTTTTGGCAATAGATACAATTAGCCGTCGAACCGCGAAGAATTAAATTCAAAGAGAAAAAGCCAATGAAAATTGATGGGCATCTGTTTCCTTAGGACATGGTTTATGTAGTATCTTCGAGACATAGGGCTAATGAAGGGAGGCATTGGAGTAAATCAAAAGTTACTTCATCAGATCTGATAGAGAAATATTTCAAGAATAAAGATGAAGAATGACAGGCCTTGTCACACAAACAAAAATGTAATCTACATTGGGGTTGTCCATTTTTTTAGTTTTTCCAGGATCAGGATATGAGATTGCCATCAATTGAAGATTGTCCTAAATGCAACAATCCAAGGTCTCAACTTGTTGAATAGAAAAGGTTTTCACATAATCGACCACTTATAAAACGAGCATTGGTATATAGCCAATTGGGGCTGATCAATGAAGAATGTTTTGAAGAGAGTGGTGATAAGGAATTGCATGAAGAACGGCGGAATTAGAATCCTCAGTGGTGTTCAACTAGAATCTTCACGAGAAATCGGAAAAGAAGGGCACAACGGTTATAGCACTGGTGCAATAATAGAAGCAACGATATGACCATGAAGAAGCTAATTGTGGTCAAAGGACTAAACGCATATGGTGTATCAAGCAAAAAGATGATGGGTTGACTCCATGGCTCCAACAAATATGGTATTCTTCTTCCCTTGGGAGTATAAATCACTTTCATCAGATAAGGAGGACGAGGAAGTAGTTTTTGCTCATGTAACGCTGCAAATCGATCAAGCTGTATTTGATAAACCTGAGTTGTCTAAGCATCGACATTTGAAACCGTTATATATCAAGAGATATAAATGGGAAGACGATGACAAAAATGCTAGTTGATGAATGTGCAATTGTTAATCTGATGCCATATGCGACTTACCACAAGTTAGGAAAACTATCAAAGATCTCATAAAGACAAATATGTTGTTAAAAGACTTCATCGGAGACAAAGATCATGTTAAATGTGGAGTTAAGAGTAGGAAGCAAGACATTGCCTACCACGTTCTTCATTATCGTTGGTAAATGATCAAATAGTCTACTCCTTGGCATAGGCTAGATTCGTGTCAATTGCTATGTTCCATCCACGATGCATCAAAGTTTGATATAGTGGCAAGGAGATGAAATCGAGATAATTTTAGCTGATCAATCGACTAACGTTGCAATGATTGATTTGTCGATCTAGGAAGCTGATGGAGTTGATTGCTTGTCTTGAAAAGTATGGGAACATGATTATCTCGAGGTAACTAGCTAAGGAATACAACCAATCCAACAAATTAACTCAAAGTCGTTGCTCTGATAGACACCATTGAAGAATTTGAAGAAAAACTGGAGCAAGGATTTACGTCCGCCAATGATTTGGAAGAAGTTGATATAGGTCTAGGAGATAGGCCAAGGCTGACGTATGTAAGTAAAAAATTATGTACCGAATTCTACGAAGAGTTAATAAAATTATTAAAGGAGTATTGAGAATGTTTTGCCTAGGAATATCATGAAATGCCAGCTCTAAACCGATCGATTATTAAACATTAGCTTTCTATCAGACTAGGGTATCGACCATTCAAGCAACATCTGAGGAGATTTAAAGTAGAGTTATATGAGGCAATCAAGGTAGACATCATGTGGTTATATGATGCAAATTTTATTAGACCAAGCCGATATGTTGAGTGGATATCTAATATTGTCCTAGTGGAAAAGAAAAATGGAAAATTGAGAATATGTATCAATTTTTGGAATTTGAACAAAGATAACCCTAAAGATGAGTATTTGATGTTGATGGCAGATCTAATAATTGATGCAGCATCAGACCACAAGATTATTAGCTTCATGGATCGCAATGCAGGGTATAATTTTATTTTTGTGGCAGAAGAAGATATACCTAAGATGTCATTCCGATGTCTTGGAGCTAGGCTTATATGTGTAGGTTGTGATGACGTTTGGGTTAAAAATTATTGGTGCGACTTATCAGAGAGTGATGAATTATATATTTCATGATATCAGTGGCTTATTGGTGGAGATATATATAGATGACGTGGTGGTTTAATCTAAGAGTATTGAAGGCCATATAGCCGATTTACAAAAAGTACTAGAAATGGCAAAGAAATATGGACTTAGGATGAATACTCATAAATGTGCTTTTGACATATCAGTTAGGCAGTTTTTAGGCTTTATAGTGTATGAGAGAGAAATCAAAGTTAGTCAATGAAGCATCAGAGCTATCCAAAACGCAGAAACACTTGTCAATTGGACAAAGCTATAGTCCATGATTGAGAAGCTTAATTTTGTAAGGAGATTTATTTTAAGTATATCGGGAAAATTTGAGAAGTTTATTCTCTTGCTTAAATTGAGAGTTGATCAAGAGTTTATGTGGGATGCAGAATAGCAAAAGGCTTTCAATGAAGTTAAAAATTATCTAAATTCTCCACCAGTTTTGATTCCGTTGCAGAAGGGGATGCCATTCAAATTATATCTATCGGCCGATGAGAAATCCATCGGATCGATATTGATACATGAGTTTGAAGGAAAGGAGTGAGTGGTGTTTTATTTAAGCATAAGGCTTTTGGATAGTGAGACAAGATATCCCGCGGTGGATAAATTATACAATTGTTTATATTTCTCATGCACAAAGTTAAGTTATTATCTTCTATTGGCTAAATGCATAGTTGTCTATAGAGCCAATGTGGTGAAATATATGTTATCGGTTTCAGTCTTGAAATGGCAAATTAGTAAATGGATCTTTGCTTTAATGGAGTTTGATATGAGATATGAATTGGCTAAAGAAGTTAATGGACAAGTTATGGCTATTTTCATCGTGCAACATAGAGGAAATCTTGAAAATTATGTGGAGCCGATTCCATAGACTTTATTCTTTGATGGATTGGTTTGCAAGCATGGATCTGATATCGGCTTAGTGATTGTATTGCCATTGGGGAGCAAACTTTGAATTTGCTTTTACAATTAAACCCTATCGTACCAATAATCAAGCAGAATATGAGACGGTGCTTAAAGAAATTCATCTTTTGAAAGAATCAGAGCCGATTCTATAAAGAACATTGGGAATTCATTATTGGTCATCTAGCAACTATCCAAGGAATATGTGTGCAAAGATGACATCTTGAGGTTATATTATGAAGAATGATAATATTTATTGAAAGATTTCAGGATGGTGTCATTAGATTATATTACTAGGGAGTATAATTTAGAAGCTAATGATCTTGCTCAGATTGTTTTAGGATATCGATTGGATAGAAAGATAGAAGTTGAAATAGCTAATATTAGTAATCGTGTTGAAGCCGATGATTGGAGACAAGATATTATCCAATATTTGCAAAATCCATCACAATCGGTATAGATCTACTAAGTATGTGTTGCTTGACGAGGAATTATATTACCGGACCATTGATAGAGTTCTATTGAAATGCCTGGGTTTAGAAGAAGCCACAATGATTATGTGCGAGGTATATGAAGGCGTTTGTGGAGCTCATCAATTGGCTCACAAGATAAAATGGCTATTAAGAAGAGTTGGATATTTTTGGCTGATAATGCTAGAAGATTGCTTTAGGTATTATAAGGGATGTCAAGATTGTTGAAAATTTAAAAGCATACAGCGAGCATCAGCATCGGCTATGAATCCAATCATCAAGCCATGGTTGTTGAAAGGTTGGGGAATTGACTTAATCGATCAAATTTATCCTTCATTAAGTAAAATGCATAAATTCATATTGGCGGCAATAAATTATTTTACAAAGTGGGTAGAAGCTATTCTTTTGAAAAAATTTACATCCAAAGACAGTTGAATTTGTTGAGGGGCATATTATCTATCATTTTGGAATTTCTCAAGCAATAACTACCGATTAAGGATCTATTTTCGTGTTCGATGAGTTTCAATAGTTTGCTGCCACTATAGGGATTAAGTTGTTAAATTCATCGTCTTATTATGCTCAAGCCAATGGAAAAGCTAAACCTTCCGATAAAGGTTTAATTAAGTTGATCAAGTGTAAGATTGATGAATAGCCACAGAGATGGCATACTACATTAGCCAATTCATTATGGGCCTATCGGATCACATGCCATGGATGTACTCGAGTACTGCCATATTAGTTGGTGTATGAGCATGAAGCGGTTTTGCCATGAGGAACTAACATTCGCTGTAGGAGAATTTGTTTGTAGGATTAATTGGTAGTTGATGAATATTTAAACTTAATGGCATATGAACTTGATTATTTGGCTCAGAATCAGCTAAGAGTGCTTGAGATAATTAATGAAAATAAAGTTAGAGTAGCCAGACATTACAATAAAAATGTGATGACTAAATCATTTTCTAAAGGAGATCTTGTTTGGAAATTGATTCTACCAATTGGGTCTAGGGATAATAAGTTTGGAAAATGGTTGCGTAATTGGGAAGGGCCCTATCGAATCAATCGTTGTGTGCCTAGTAATTCTTATATATTGGAGAATCCTGGAGGAGAATAATTCGCCTTTAGAACAGAACAAACAGGGATCTAGTAAGGTCGATCAAGTTATATTGCAAACTCCAAGTGTTTTGAAGAAGTGACATCATAGTTTTCAGTGTTAAAATATTACAAGAATTTTTTAATCTCTTCAATCACGCATAGGCGATTTTTGTTAATCTCATTGATGGCGAAGATGTCTTCTTCATTGGAACCAGGGATAGTCTCCAAGGTCTTGTGCCGATGAACCACTTGATGCATTGTTGTTGCCAATCTGGCTTCCTGATCTTGTATTACCTATTGTTGGCCCATAAGATGGAATTCTGTGACTTTAATATTTTTGCGCACCTTATTGAGCTCTGCCATCATATCGGCTTCTTGTTAACTCAGTTAGTCCAGTTTGGATTGGGTTTTGTGTAAGGCAACTATCATGTCATCAGGCTTTTTCATCTTAGATTGGATAGATAGTCAATCGTTTTGAGCCAAATCTTTCTATTTAGTATGATTGGCTATGCGCCGCCCAGTCATGATCAACTATAACCTATGTGATTCCAAATAGGGAGTGGGTCAACGCGTCAATAAGTCCCTTGGGCAAAAGATGTTCAATTTTAGCGAGTCTCACCTGGATTGGTCCACAATCTTCCACCATTGACATGATTGATTCAGATATCTAGCCAATGGATGATGTCCGATAGTTGTTCGCGTACATTGGCTAGTAAAGATGGCTTGATCACCACACTACTGGTTATGTGTTCATCCATCTCAAGATATTTGCCGATGTCAAAGGAGTATAAATTGGCTAAAGACTACAGATTGACATCGGTAAATGGAAGAATAATGGTTTAAGGCAAAAATGTAGATATGAGATGAAGTTTCCAGGGATAGGACATTGATGGTGGCGTGATGAGCGATATCGGCATCGGCTCGACGGGCAGTCTCTTTAGGGAGTGGCTGACATCCGATGCGGATGTAATAGGGATCGACCACCGAAGATAGCAGGATTTCTGGTAGGACCATCGGCTCAATGTTCACAAGAATATAATATGATACTTTAACTTTGTGAGCCGATGGTTTGAGCTAAAAAAGAGGGATGTTGCCAGACAAGATATGCAAGGCAAACAAAGATAATAATCATCACATATGAATGGGGGTGAAGGTGCCGATGTAGATTCGATGTGCTTGGGATATTGGCACCGCGACCATGACATCGGCGCTAGACTTTTGTTTCTTTGAGATGGCGTGAGATATCAACTTCTTGCGCTTTGGTTCTGTTGGCCATGGCACCCGTAGGAGTGCTGATGGAGACATTGGAGTAATCGGTCAGCCACTAACACCAGTTGTTGGCGCTTCTTTGTCACTAGCCTACAAGATGGTTGGAGTTTAAGTAATATGATCAAAGATAACATAGCAAAAAGAAGTATTACCTCTTCATCAGAGTCAACATAATCGGGGATGATGCACGAGTAGTACTGTTCAGCCGATGAACTAATCAGGTGTCTTCTCTATTCTGACCACCATCGGGCAAAAAGTTTGTTATTAGTAGTGTATGGCTTAAAGGTGGTGATATCTCCCAAGTACAAGGACTCCATTAGCATCCTCAGCCGATCATATTCCAAGGCACTATTCATGTTGCCCCAGACTTGGAGTTTGACGATGAAGAATAAGCCAATTGGAAGCTGACTGAATCCCAACTGATGAGAGCCGACCGATGGGTGATAATATTCATACGATGGTTGTTGTGATCGGCCCAATGAGAACCCAATCGGTAGAAAATTAAGATTGATGGCTGATAGAAATATAATCTTGGACTCTTCATCGGTGAGAGCATTGAGAGGATTGAATTTGGAGGGCTTTTCAAATGATGCTACATCGTCATATGCAAACCGAAGAGTGGTTTCCTTGTTGAAACCATAGTAGAAACTCTTTAACTACTAGCCATGTCTGATGGGAGTTATCTTGCTACTAGGAAGGGTCAATGCAGCTTCACCCATTGAGATGTATTGGCGTTGGCTGATTTCATTTTCCTTTGAGTAATTGGCTAGGAAGGTAAAATTGATGAAGGAGGTCCTGGTGATGGCTTTAGAAGTATAGACGTTGAACCACAATTGTATAAACCACCAGGGGCCACCGATATGACCAACTTGTTGGCCAACCGATAGTTTGTCAGCCACTTGATAAAGTAGTTGGTAAGTGGTTCTAACTAGTTATTGCCCTAAAGTGATTTAATGAAGATCAGATAAGCATTCTACGAAGCACTACATGTTGGTCATTGGGCTGAGGGTTGCGCTGCCAAAGATGAACTGTTCCTGCCATAGATTTAGAAACGTGACATGTTCTCGATCATTGACTGGTCTGGAAATCTTATTGTAAAGAGAAATGTACTTAGTCAAACCACCAAAATTTTTGGTGTTTAGCCGATGTGTAGGTTTGAATAAGAGGTTGGATGGGTTGATGTAGTTTGTGGTGTTGAGACAGGTGAGCATAACTATGTCTATCAAAGTTGGTTTGATAGGCCCATGACCAAACAAAAAGGCGTTGAGGGCATACGACTAGAAATAAGAAGCTGATGAGACTAAAGGTTTGTTTTTCTCCATCTCTGTTATGGAGAGATTGATGTAGTGGTTGATTTCTGTCTCATCCCAAAGTGTTCTCTTAGTAGTCGATACTCTAAGGTACCGGTTCGTCCATCTAGGGAGTTTGCTATGCCAAGATCTGAAACTATTGGTCCAGTCGCCGATTAGCATGGATGAGGTCTTAAAGGGGATACGCTCTGTTTCAGCGTTGATAAAATCTGTTGGATCTTTGCTACCCATGGGACCAAGATAAAAGAAATCCAAATGGTCAGCAAATGGGTTTAGGATTTGGTTCCTTAGGCTCTACAATAAATAAGAACTTGATGAAGAATAGGTGAAGAACGAGACAGATTGAATCTATCTAGTTTGTGGAACAGGGGAATGAATAGATAAATGGGTTACCTTAGGGACTGCGGTTGTCTACTCTATTACACGAGAAGATGAACAAAGATCAGCGATCAATGGAGATGCTCGCAGTGGTTCGCTTGAGTTTACCAGAGCTCATCGGGGCTTCACAGGCTCCGGTGGTCTTTATTTTATTCGGAGCACCATCGACTCTACAACCAATGTATCTTTTATTTTATTTCTCACTATTTGCCAATGCCTTCATCGGCTGTCCAACCAATGTATAAGTGCTACATCTCCTATCGGCAACCAGCCAATAGTGGGAATCCGTAACGGCTAGTCGGCAGATTGGCTCATCGATCTAATTTTCTCTGTCTGCTTGTGTTAATGCCAAAATTTAGAAAGCCTAGGGAAAGGTTCGAAAAAAGATCGGCTGAAGTAAAAGAAGAGTCCAGTTGATACAGGGAGGATGCCGATCAGATGAAGCAAGGAGAGATTCGGTCCAAGAATAGAGGATTATCCAGATGAGACTGAGTTTGAGGAGGAGCTGTGACCCACGGTAGGGTATTTTATCTATGTAGATCGTATCTTATATAGGAAGGTTTAGTTAGTTTAGTTTAGAGATATATTCCTTTTATATTTTTAGGAGATAACGTCTGATGGTTGTTGTAACCGCGTCGGACTCTGTAATGCTAGGGTATACATATAGACCCCTGGATACTTGTAAAGAATCAACTCATCTTTCAATCAATACTACTTCGGCACATCGCCACCCTAGTTCTTCTAGGTTTTTTACCGGCGGGGTCTAGCTCTCGATGTGGGGATGCATCGGTTAACTTCAATCTCCGACGAAGGTGTAAGTCCCACCACTATCCCAATATGTCTTGCTCTATCTAAGGCTATATCGTTTAGGTTCGACCTCTTAGGCCAGTCGGATGTATCACATTACGTCTGTGTAGGGTCTATCGGCCTATCAAGCTCTCTCCGCCGTTGTCGGTCTCATGCTGCATCGGTTATGTTCTACCTACGAGGGTGCCGACGGTAGATTGAGGTTTAGGTCTATAGGTCTCTGTACGACATTTCATCGGAGTGTTAGCCGATGAGTTATCTATATATTGAGCAACACGCCCAGTGTATTGGCTCCTTAGCCTATACGCAAAGTCTTCAGAGACTCCCCTCGAGCGCCACGCCAAGCGCATCAACCTTCCAACCAATGCGTGCCTATCTTCAAGGAGACGCCCTCTCATTGGCTCGACTAGCCGATGGGTTCGCTTCACCCTTGCCATATCTGGAGTGGCATCGGCTTTGTAGCTGGTGTATCTTTTATACGATTCCTTGCCACTTCACACATGCCTTCATCAGTTTTCCACCCGAAGAATGACCGCTACATCTTTCGTCAACTACCAAGAGGGATCCTGCGCGCTTTTCTTTAAATACCCTTCGGTGCCTCCATCGGCTCTGTGGCCGATGGATCAGGCTCACCATGCCTAGAGCCATTATATCCTTCGTTGATATCTGTTTACGCCTTCATCGACTCTCTAGCCAATGGAAGAGCGTCCCGATCTCTATCGGCGACCAGCCGATAGCAGGAGCCATCCGGATGCAGCTGATGACCACCTTGATCCTATCGGCAGCCAGCCAGTAGCGAGAGCTCATATCGGCCCATTGTCTGACTGACCGGTTCGCCTCATCTCCTTGTCAATTGTATGGTCAAATCGATTGGCACGTCCGTACCCGTACAGTTGCGCCTGAGCCGAGCGGACCTCACCAGCCCCGGTGCGTGTATCTTGAGCCATGGAGAGAAGCCGACCAGCCTGCACTGGAGCTAAGCAGACCTCCAAGGCATCGGCGTGTTCGCACCATGCGCGCGAGATCCGCCACAAACACCTTGTGAATTGTAAGGTCAAATTGACTGGCACACCCATGAATCTTGAGGTTAAAGACTCGCACTGGAGCTAAGCAGATCTCCCATACCTTTGCGTGTGTAGGTGCATCATATTAGACCTCCATCGACTAACACTCGCTCGCTCTCTCGGCATGTCTCTCTGCCTGGTTTGATCTCTTCGCACATCGACACTTGTGATCTTTATTTCAAAATGTTGTTTACTTTCAATCACAAGTGATGAAATTTTAAATGAGGAGAGAAATATTCAATGATCCATTTGCTTCTCTTTTCCCACTTATACCCTTTTTGGTGTTTTGATGCCAAAGGGGGAGGAAAATATTAAAGAGTTAAGAAAAGATATCGTGAGGTATTGGCAAGACTTCACTACGCAAAAGATCATGAATGGAGAAGGCCAAGTGCGATCTTAGTGGCGAAGTATTGATGTAGTGGTGAAGGAACAAGTGCTTGTCATAATGCTGATGGACTAATCAAGCCCATAAGAAGTCACAAGTTGAGTAGTAATTTCTGTTGAAGTGGAAGTGAGCGAGGAAAATCTTGAAAGAAAGGAGGTCAATTTATTCTAAAACTTTTATGGGTTGGACAATCTGGATGATGCTAGACAATCAATCCCAACACATGTTTGGCTAGCTATTATAGCAAGATCGGATAGTCTAGGTCAATGTTGGACTATCTGGCTCAACAGTGATTGCATGATCATGATTGTGTGGGATCAAGTATTAAGTCGAACAATCCAAAAGTGATCAAACTATATGGCTAGTTTATTGTCTGAAGTGGTCATGTGTTGACCGGACGAAGGAATTGAACTGGCCATACAATCTTACAATGATCAGAAAATCTAGTCTTATATGTGATCAGCTTGAGCTAGATAGTTCGGAGCACTGTCGGACAATCTGGTTTATACTTTGTTCGAAGGTAATCAGACAAAGTGTAATAATTGGTTTGCATAGCCAGACTTTGGAGAAGTACAGATTGGACAATCTAATAGTGGCATGGTCGGACAGTTCGATAGTGGTACTAGACTATCTAGTTCTTTATGTCCCAACAGCTAGTTGTCAGTTACCATTGCAAAAGTTGTATATGGTTGAACAATCTGGCGTAGTATCGAACTATCCAACCTAGTATATTTTTGGCAGACTTTTGCAATGGCTACAAATAGATAGTTGGAGGAGTTGAAGCTATATGTGAGTGGTGCTATGGCGTTATTCAAAGACTTTTGGACCATCTACAACCTGATCAAGCAATGTGATTGTCCAAGAGCCTAAAGAGCATATTGAAGATCTTTTGACAAGAGTTTTAGCCTTTAGAGTGTGCTTGCTGAAAAGTTTAGAATGCTAGTTCATCTCCAACCATCTCAAGAGTGTACTAGAGCTCGTGTGCTGTTAGTATGTGAAGTTGAGAGTGGTGTGGAGTGTGTGTACTTCAAGTTGGCAAACTTGAGCAATTGTAATCTGAGAAGGAGAAGCCAGTGAGCAACTTAGTTGTGTTTTGTGTGCCTTTGAGAAGATTGCGAATGTTCTACCTCTCCGTCGCAAGGGAAGTTGCAAATTGAGTGGAAGCCAAGCTTTGCCTTCGTGGTTGCTTGGTAGAGCAAGCTCGACCAATCAAGGGAGTGATGTGGTGTCCTAGTTTGGCCTTGGTAGTTGCTTGGAGCACAGGCTTGCTCTTGGTGTTATCTTGGAGACTGATGCTTCATCGGAGGTTGTTGCTTCAAGAGTGTTAACATCAGAATTTGGTCAGCCTACAAACAAGATCGGCCTATGAGGGGAAGACCAATCGGTTCGTAAAGGGAAGCCGATTTACACAGTAAGAGACCCGATCGGATGGGTTGAGGACGGATTTGGTCCGGTTGAAGACATAAGGTTATCCATATGGGACCGAGTTTGAGCAAGAGTCATGAGAATAATGACAGGGTGCTTTATATGTATATAATATATTATATAAGCTAGGCAAGTTTTGTTAGTTTTACAACTTGGTATATATTAGTTTCCTTATATTTGTTTAGGAAATAGTGTCCAAGGGTTGTTATTAACCGCATTAGACTCTTGTAAATCCGGGGTAGAAATATAGATCCCTTGGAACCTATTAAAATATAAACATAGATCATACACAACACAATCATAGTGCATCAGCACCCTAGCTCGTCTAGGTTTTACCCGGTAGGTTTTGGGTCTCGATGTGGGACTGCATCAGTCAAGTTTATTCTTTGGCGAAAGGTAAGTCCCTCCATTATCATGGTTTGTTTTGCTCTGCCTAAGGTTGCATCTGTTACGTCTAACCTATTAGTCTAATCAGGCGTACTGCATCACATTTGTGTGAGGCTCATTGATACATTGGTCTCCCTTTGTTGTCCCCACTATCGTGCTACATCGGCTAGATTTGACCTACGAGATTAGTGACGGTGGATCGAATTGTTGGCCCGATGGGTTCTCGCGCAGTGTTTCATCGGAGTGAGTAACCGATGAGTTATCATTACCATGCACCTCATATCTGTTTTGTGTATTGTCTAACAATTAATCTGCTAGCGATTGATTTGGTTACATTGGATTCGGTGTGATAGTATCTCGGTTAGGTCCGATCTATGAGGTTCATGTCAAACATGGCTAGCGTTGAGATCTAGAGGGTTTCGTTCATCATCAGCTCACGTAGCTAATGACGTTAGATATTGTCCTGCGTCGGATATTGAACCGATAAGCAGCCGATGACCTCGCCATTTCCTTTTTTGTCGTTAAATCTGATCTAGTCTCCATCGTCTTTATGTCATTAGCCTAGGCCTTAGACTGTCTCGATTCGGTCTGATCTATCGAGGTTGGTTCTAACTGTGCTATTACGGTGGTCGCTAGTCCTCGTGATTTTAGGGGGATCGGGTTTTGCTCAACTCTTTCGTTACCTACCATATGCAAAGCGTCATTAGCTCTTTGGCTGATAAGTCCTTTTATTTTATTCGATGCGTCTACCACATACGCCTTTATCAGCTTTTCAGTCAATGCTTGAGCACTACCTGCTTATCATCACCTAGCCAATATGGTGAGCCTTATCGGCTCATCGACCAATTTGCTCGTGGATCTCATCCTTTATCTCCTTAATGATTGTAGGGTCAAATTGATTGGCATAGCCACGAACCTCAAAGATTAAGGATCTACACTAGGGCTAAGCAGATCTTCTAGACCTTCGCATGACCAAGCCACCATCTTTCCCGATCAGACCTTTGTCGGCCCGTTCACAACTTCTCTCGGTCCGATTGGCCTCCGCGAGATTCGGCGACCACCACGCTCTTTCACATGCCTAGTGGGACAAGAAAACTTCAACAAAATGGTGGGGATAAAAATCAACTTGAACATAATTCCAATGACAATGAAGGATTTGACCAATGATCAAAGGCAACAGATAGAGCAGAACATGGCTAATTTTCAAAAGCTCTATCTACAGTCTATCAGGATGACTAGACAAGGGCCGATTTAGAAGTTCTAGATGCTGAAGCACATTGTGGTAGGAGAATTGAGCCATTCCCCTCCCGTGAGTGCTCAAAAGCTATTGTAGGAGATGGTCAATGAAGTCATTCACCATGCACTCATCAATCAGTTGGGAGTGTTGGTGAACACTTTGTACAATCTGATCAAGAAGATGGTGGATGGATCAATTGTTCGAGAGCCTAATCAAGTTCTAGTATATTTTTCGATGAGGATGGAGCAACCACAGGTTACTTATGGAACTACAAGAGATATATCGGCAAATCTATTTCTACCAGCACAAGATCAGATTGGGGGCAATGCGATGATGTCTATCGGGATATCATCAAACGGCTTACTATGAGGGATGCTAGCAAGACTACCTAGGTGGTAATCTTGACACAAGAAACCAATTAGGAGATTATCCTAGACAGTATCGACCACCAACTCCATCTCCACAATACCAATAAGAGAATCCAAGGGAGGAGGATTGGTCTGCTAGGGTTGCAGAGGTAGTTAGGGAGTAGATCGGTATAAATCTCAAGAGGCAAACCTTTATGTATCGTTATCCTTACCTGGAGTGGTTCGATAGAGTTTTGCTTCTATACCAATATAGGACACCGAACTTCTTTGTATTCTTGAGGCAATATAACATATTTACAGTAGAACACATCAGTCGATTCTTAGCCTAATGTGGGGAGACATCGGCCGAGGAAGCCTTGAGAGTCTGTTTCTTTCCGCTGTCACTCTTAGCACTAGCCTTCACATGGTTCTCTCCATTACCTCCCAACTCAACTTGAGGATAGGCCAATCTGTAGAAGCAATTTCACAAATATTTCTTCACTGGAATTCATGAGATGAGGTTGACAAATCTGACATCGGTTAGACAGAGAGCCAATGAGTCAGTCCTAGAATACATCCAATGATTCCTAGACATTAGAAGCCAATGTTACGGTCTTATCCTAAGCGACAGATAGTTAGTTAAGTTCGTCGAAGGGTTGCTGGCTTTGATCAGAGAACATTTTTCATCTCAAGAGTTTGAGAGCTTTGGACATCTTCTACCGAAGGTATTGGCTCATGAAAGCCAATTCATTGAAGCCAAGAAATAGAGATTCCACTAGAAGGCAGCTTAGTTACAAGATTTAGCATCAGACTCACATAATGAGGAATCCGATGTATAGGTTGGTTTGGCAGAGTGGACTAAGAATAAGAAATCCATATCATGTCCCTAGGTGAATAGTGTCACCAAAGAGGAAAGATATGACTTTGATGTCAACAAGTCGATAATATCTTCAATTTGCTACTTCAAGAAAAGTAGATTCAACTTTTGCTAAACCAAGTATTACCGTCTACAAGGAACTACAAAAGAAGAAATACTACAAATGGCATAATTCAATCTCTCATCATACTAACGAGTTCAGAGTTTTTTTGGCAACAATTACTATCGGCTATTGAACAAGGAAGAATCAAATTTGAAGATAAAAAGCTGATGAAGATCAATGGGCATCCTTTTCCTGTGAACATGATGTTGGCAAGGACTTCTAGGGATTGGGCCGATGAAGGGAGACGTTAGGGAAAATCAAAAGTTACCTCGCCAAACCTAGTCAAAAAATATTTGAGATGTCAAGATGAAGAATGGCATGCCATTGTGCATAAGGAACAGTATAATCCACATTGAGGTTGTCCATTCTTTCAGTATTGATGGGATCAAGATAGGAGGTCACCAACGATTGAAGACTGTCATGAGTGCAACAAGCCAAGATCGTAGTGTGCTGAGTAGGATAAGACTTCACATAATTGACCATATATTAAGCGAGCATCGATATATAGTCAATTAGGGCCAATTAATGAAGACCGCAATCAAAAGGTAGATGACGACAGGGAGTTGTATGAAGAACAATACATTTCCAACTCGTAGTGGTGTCCATCTAGAATCTTCATGTAGAATCAAAAGAGGAGGGTACAAAGATTATGGCATAAAAAACAACATAAGAAACAACAGTGAGACCATGAGGAAGCCAATCGGAGCCAAAATGCTAAACGCGTCTGGTGCGTCAAGCATGAGGACAATGATGCTGACACATTGGCTCCAACCAATATGGTGTTCTTCTTGCCTCTGGAATAAAAAGTGTTTTCACCCGATGAAAAGATCAAGAAGTGGTTTTTGCTCAGTTGACGTTACAGCCTCATCAAGCCATATTTAACAAGCCTGAAGAGTCTAAGTATTGGCACCTGAAACAATTATAAATCAAAGGGTATGTAAATGGGAAG
Organism: Oryza coarctata; assembly: GCA_030770085.1. NCBI lineage: Eukaryota > Viridiplantae > Streptophyta > Magnoliopsida > Poales > Poaceae > Oryza > Oryza coarctata. The sequence continues at coordinate 6,908,663 of CM061476.1, read as the reverse complement.
CCCACGATGAAGATGCTAGTTGTTGGAGGTGTAGCTATCAACCTTATGCCGTACGCCACATATCACAAGCTAGGAAAAATTGTCGAAGATCTGATCAAAACAAAAATGGTGTTAAAAGACTTCGGTGGGAATCCATCGAAAATGAAGGGCGTGCTGAATGTGGAATTAACAGTTGGAAGTAAGACATTGCCCACCACATTCTTTGTTATCAATGGCAAGGGATCATATAGTTTACTCCTTAGTAGGGACTGGATTCACTCCAACCATTGTATTCCTTCCACAATACATCATAGCCTCACATAGCGGTAAAGAGACAAAGTTGAGGTGATTCCAGTTGATCAATCAACCAACATTGCGTTAACCGATCTGCCAATTTGGGAAGCTGATGGGGTTGATTGCCTATCTAGGAAGATATGAGATGGAAATTTCCTTGACTTAACTAGCAAGGGAATAAAGTCGATCTAGCAAGTCAGCTTGGAATTGTTGTTCTAAAGGGCACCATTGAAGATTTAGAAGGAAAATTAGGGCAAGGATTTATGTCAACGGATGATTTGAAGGAAGTTGTTATAGGGCTAGTAGATAGGCTAAGGTCGACATATATCAATAAAAATAATTATACCAAGTTTCGAGAAGAGTTAATCAAATTGCGTAAGGAATTTCGGGAATGTTTTGCATGGGATTATCATGAGATGCCAGGTTTAAACCAATCGATTGTTAAACATCGACTTCCTATTAAACCAAGATATCGACCGTTCAAGCAGCCTCCGAGAAGATTCAAGATAGAATAATATGTTGCAATTAAGGTGGAGATCACAAGACTATATGATGCAAATTGCATTAGACCATATTGATATGCTGAGTGGATATCTAATATCATCTCGATAGACAAGAAGAATGGAAAACTAGGGATATGCATTAACTTCCTTGATTTGAACTAGGCTATCCCTAAGGATGAGTATTCGATGCCGATTGCAGATCTGTTAATTGATGTGGCATCGGGTCATAAGATCATTTGCTTTATGGATGGTAATTCAGGTTACAACCAAATCTTCATGGCGGAGGAAGATACTCCTAAGACTGTGTTCAGATGTCCTAGAGCTATCGGTTTGTACGAGTGGGTAGTCATGACTTTTGGATTAAAAAGTGCCGATGCGACTTATCAAAGAGCCATGAATTATATATTTCATGATCTCATCATCATACTGGTGGAGATATATATTGATGACGTGGTGGTTAAATCCAAGAGTATTGAAGATCATATAGCCGATTTGCAAATAGTACTGGAGAGGGCACAAAAATATGGACGTAGGATGAATCCTCAAAAATGTGCTTTTAGCATATCGATTGAACAATAATTCTTAGGTTTTATGGTGCATGAAAGGGGAATCAAAGTTAGTCAGCAATGCATCAAGGCTAACTAGAGCACCGAGCCACTAGTTAAGAAGACCTAGTTACAATCCTTAATTGGCTTGCTTAACTTTGTGAGAAAATTTAATTCAAATCTATTGGTAAGGATTGAATCATTCACTCCATTGCGGAAGTTATGAGCCAATCAAGATTCAGGTGGGTTGTCAAGCAGCATAAAGCATTTGATCAAATCAAAGACTATCTGAATTCTCCACCAGTATTGATTCCACCGCAGAAGGGGGTATTGTTCAAGTTATATCTGTTAGCCGATGAGAAGTCTATCGGGTCGATGCTGATACAAGAATTTAAAGGAAAAGAACAAGTGGTATTCTATCTGAGTCTATAACTTCTAGTTGTTGAGACAAGATATCTTGTGGTGGAAAAGTTAAGCATATGCATATATTTTTCATGTACCAAGTTGAAGCATTATCTTGTACTAGATGAGTGCAAAGTGGTTTGTAAAGCCGATGTGATTAAGTATATACTATCATCTCCAGTATTAAAATGGCATCTGAGGTATGAATTGGCTAATTTGGTTAAAAGGGTAAGCTATAGCCAATTTTATCATATAACATAGAAGGATCCATGAAGTTTTTGTGGAGCTGATTCCATGGACTTTATTCTTTGACAGTTTGATTTGCAAAAATGGATCTGGTATTGGCTTGGTAATTATATCACCTTGGAGGGTAAGCTTTGAGTTTGCTTTTACAATCAAACATTACTGGACTAATAATCAAGCAGAATATGATGCGGTACTCAAAGGTCTTCAACCACTGAGAGAAATCAGGGCATATACGATAGAGATCATAGGAGATTCTTTATTATTAATCAAGCAACTATTAAGGGAGTATGTGTGCAAGGACGATGTCTTGAGATTATACTATGAGGAACGTCTACATTTATTAAAGGATTTCAAGATGGTATCGTTGGATCATATTCCTAGAGAGCAGAATTTAGAAGCCAATAATCTTGCTGAAAATGCTTCGGGATATCCGCTGGATAGGAAGATGATCATAGTAAGGCCAATGATTAGAGATGAGAGCCTATCCAATATTTATGAAATACATCACAATCAGCTTCTAGGAAACTTTGGTATAAGTTTGCTAAATACGTATTGCTTAATAAAGACTTGTATTATCAGACCATCAATGGAGTTCTATTAAGATGCTATAATAGTTATGAGCGAAGTACATGAAGGTGTTTGCAGAGCCCATCAATCGGCTCACAAGATGAGGTGGCTGATGAAAAGAGCTGTGTATTTTTGGTCGACAATACTAGAGGATTGCTTCCAGTACTACAAAGGATGCCAAGACTTTAAGAAGTTTGGGAATGTGCAGCGATCCCTAGAGTTGGCTATGAATCCAACCATCAAGCCATCGTCGTTCCAAGGTTGGAGAATCGATATGATTGGCTAGATTTATCCTTCATCGAGCAAAGGGCATAAGTTCATATTAGCAACGACATATTATTTTACAAAGTGGGTCGAGGCTATCCCTTTAAAGAAAGCTACATTTGAGGGCATGATTGAGTTCATCAAGGAACACATTATCAATAGGTTTGGTATTCCATACACGATTACTACCGATCAGGGTTTAATTTTCGTGGCTGATGAGTTTCAATAGTTTGCTGCCAGTATGGGGATTAAGTTATTGAATTTGTCACCATATTATGCTCAAGCTAATGGTCAAGCTAAAGCTTCCAACAAGAGTTTAATCAAATTGATCAAGTTGCAAGATTTATGAACAACAGCGGAGGTGGCATATTACATTAACCAATTCATTATGGGCCTATTGGATGACATGCCATGGATCTACTAGAGTACCACCATATTAGCTGGTATATGGGCATAAAGTGGTTCTACCATGGGAAGTTAACATCGGCTTCAAGAGGGTGTCTTTACAAGATCAATTGATAGTCGATGACTACAATAATCTAATAGCAGATGAACTTGATGATTTAGCTTAGAATTAGATAAGGGTGCTTGAGAAGATTAAGGAAAATAAAACCAAGATTGCCAGGCATTACAACAAAAAGGTGATGAATAAATCTTTTTTTAGAGGTGATCTCATTTGAAAATTAATTTTGCCAATTCGGTGTAGAGACAATAAGTTTGGCAAATGGTCACCTAATTGGGAAGGACCTTATCGGATCAATCACTGTGTACCTAGTAATGCTTATGTACTCGAAAGTCTTAAAGGGGAGAAGTTTGCCAAAGTGCTCAATGGAAAGTATCTAAAGAAGTATTATCCTATCGTTTGGGGTGATGCCTAAATCTGCTAAGTGCAATTGATTTCTAATTCTCTTCAAGACAAAAGCCAATACTGTTTTATCAGCTGGTGGTAGTCAACGCCGAATGGTATTGTTTACCAAAATCGGCTAAGTACGACCGATTTTTAATATTTATTCAAAGACAAAAGCCCATATGGTTTATCGACTATAAATAGCCGATATCATTGGATATCGCCTTTAGGAATACAAGTAAAAAAATCAACAGAGCCAATCAAGTTGTACTATAGATAATCAATGTTTTGAGGTGACATCATGGATTTTCAACATTGAAGTCTTAAATAAATTTCATGATAACCTCAATCGCACATAGACAAATTATGTCTATTTCATTGATGGCACTTATTTCTTCTTCATCGGATCTAAGGAGGGTTTTCAAGCTCTTGTGCTGATAAGCTACTTGACATACATTTTCTACTATTTTGGCAACTTGATCTTGGATTTATTGTGGCAAGCTGATGAGGTGGAATTCTCATTTCTTCAATTGGCCTAGCTTGGTTTAGGTATCCTACGAGTCAGCTGTAATTTTATCAAGCTTTTTCTTCTCAGTCTGGGTCGATAGCCGGTCATTTTAAGCTAAGTCCCTTTGTTTGGCATGATCGGCTATACGTCGCCTGGTTGTGATTAGTTAGATCTTACGGAATTTCAAGTAAGTAGTAGGTGTTAGTACATCGATGATTTCTCTAGGCAGAAGATGTTCAATCTCAACAAGTCTTCTCCAGATTGGTTCGTACATTAACATTAGTAAATAGGAGAACCATGAACCAAGGCAGGAGTGAAAATATAGAGTGAACGTACTTGAGTCATACCAGGAGTGGCATGAATAGTAACATCGATATCGACTTGATGAGAGGTAGTTTCAGGAGCATGGCTGATGACTGATGCGGAGCTAGATTTCAGGAGCTAATGGTTCAAGCTACAAAGCAAAGATATTAGGACAAGTATGAAGACAATGGAGCAGAAATTAAATCAGCACATACCAGCGAGGGTGAAGGATCTGATGTTGAAGTAGTTGGAGGTCCTTGGGAAATCAATATCATGATTGTGACATTGGCACTGGATTTTTGTCTCTTGGAAGCTGTCTAAGTAGTCAGCTTCTTGAGTTTGGTCCCCAATGGTCACAGTACTCAGAGCAAAACCGATGGAGATGGAGCACCATGTCCAAGGTGGGGCTCGGCTGATGGAGGTTGATATATAATCGGCAAGCCGCTTGCACTTGTTGTAGGTGCTTCCTTATAACCATTCTACATGGTCATGGAGGTTAAATAATGCATTCAAGATGAAATGCAGTATGGGAAACAAAATATGGAGAAGAATTTCCTCTTCATTGGATTGAACGTAGTCAGGATTAAGGTGCAAGCAGTAGTGTTTAGCCGATGAACTGAACAAATATCTTCTCCAATCCGACCACCACCAAGCGAAGAGTTTGGTGTTGGATATACATGGCTCGAAGGTAGTGACGGTGCCCAAGGATAGAAATCCGACTATCATCCTTAGCCAATCATACTCCAAGCCACTATTTACATATCCTTAGACTTAGAGCTTGCTGATGAAGAATAAGCCGATTTGAAGCTGGCCGAAACCCAACTGACGAGCGTTGACGGATGGATGATAAAACTTGCATGATTGGTGTTGGGATCAGCCCAATAAGAATCCAATCGGCAGAAGATTGGAAGTTATTGTCTTCGATTCTTCATCGGCTAAGGCATTGAGAAGGTGAAATCTAGAAGACATCTCAAATGATGAAGTGTCCTTATACGTAAATCAGAGGGTGGCATCCTTGGTAAAGTCATAGTAAAAACATTTCAACTATTGGCTAAGTCCGAGGGAAGTCATTTTGCTTCTAGAAAGAGCCGATACAGCTTCACCCAATGAGTTACATCAGTGTCGCCTGACTTCACTTTCCTCTAAATGATCAGCCAGAAAAGTTAGAGAGGAGTAGGGGGCCCTAGGAATGTCGTTGGAAGTGTAGATGTTCAACCATAGTTATATGAACCACTAGGGACCATCAATGTGACGAACTAGTTGGCTAGCTGATAACTTATTCACCACATGATGAAGCAGTTGATAGGTGGCTCCAATGAGATACTGCCCCAATGGGATGTACCGTCGATCAACCAAGCACTCCACTAAGCATTGCATATTGGTAGTTGGACCAAGGGTTGAACACAAAGACGAACTGCTCCAACTATAGATTCAAGAATGCAACATGTTCCCGATCATCAACTGATCTGGAAGTCTTACTATGCAAAGATATATATTTAGTCCACCCTCCGATGTTTTTTTGTGTTCAGCCAATGAATGGGTTTCAATTACAGGATGGATGAATTTAAGTAATGTGTGGTGTTGAGGCAAGTAAACATGATAACATCCATTAAGGTGAGAGTCATCGGCCCATGTCCAAACATAAAAGCATTGAGGGTGCTTGACCAAAAATAAGAGGTCGATGTGAGCAAAGGTTTATTGTTTGCAATATCAGTTAGGGAGAGGTCGATACAATGGCCAATTTCTAAGTCTTCCGAAATTGATTTTTTGGAAGCTAATATTCTAAGGTACCAATTCCTCTATCCCGGGAGTCTACTAGGCAAAGATCGAAAGTTGTTGATCCAATTACTGATTGTCATGGGTGAGTTTTTATAGGGGATTTGTTCTGTTTTTAAATTGATAAAGTCTATTGGATCCTTACTACCCATGAGACCTAAATAGAAGAAACATGGGTGGTTGGCAACTGGAATTGCAATATGAGCTTTGAGACTCTATAGTAAACAAGAACCCAATGAAGAACAAATGAAAAGGCGTGATTGACCAAATCTATCAAGAATGTAGAGCAATGGAATGGATAGAAGATTACCTCAGGGAATGTGTTTGTTGACACCATTGTGTGAGGAGGAGGAGAAGATGATCGGTGGTCGATGGAGCAATCTCTAGAGATTCGCCTTCAGTCGTTGAAGCTTATCGAGGGTTTTGGGGCTCTAGTGATGAGCAGGCATGAAGAAGAAGGATGAAGGAGCAGAATACTTTATAAAGTCATGATAACATAGCAATCTAGGCTGTTTAGTTGTTGTTTGCATGCTGTAATTGGCCTTCTTGGTTTGCAGAGAATTCCAATAGCTCAGAATTTTGAAGTCCATTAACAAACTCCAAAATTAGGGGGCAGATGTTAATGCCAAAATTTGTTCAGCATGCAGGCAAGATCGGCCAATGAGTGGAAGATCGATCAGCTCATAAAGGAAAATTGATTGACACATTAAGCGAGCCGATCAAACGGGTTGAGGATGGATTTGGTCCAATTGAAGACATAAGCTTATCCATATGGGACTGAGTCTTAGGAGAAGTCATGAGAATCATATATGAATAGAATATATTATATAGGCAAGTTTAGTTCGCTTTACAACTTGTTATAGATTAGTTTCCTTATATTTGTTTTGAAAATATTGTCCAAGGCTTATTTGCAACTACATTGGACTCTTGTAAATCCGGGGTATAAATATGGACCCCCTGAAATCTTTTGAGATATCAACATAGATCATACACAATACAATCTCGGTGTATTGCCACTCTAGCTCATCTAGGTTTTTCTCGGTGGGTTCTGACTATCGACACGGGGTTGTATCGGTTATGTTCTATCTTCGATGAAGGAGTAAGTCCCGCCATTATCATGGTTCATTTTGCTCTTTTTAAGGCTACATTGGTTAGGTCTGACCTCTTAGTCTGGTTAGCCGTATCGCATCACGTTCATGTGACACTCGTTAGTACATTGGTCTCCCTTCACCACCCCTGGTGTCATGCTGCATCAGTTATGTTTGACCTATGAGATCGATAGCGGTGGATCAAGCTATTTGCCCGACAGGTTCTCGTGCAACGTTTCATCGGAGTGATTAGCCGATGAGTTATCACTACCACACACCTCATATTTGCTTTGCATATCGTCTAACGATTAGTACGCTAGCGATCGATTTGGTTACGTTAGATTCGGCCTGATACTGTCTTAGTTAGGTGCAATTTATCATGTTTGTGTCTGATAGGCTGTCATTGAGATCTAGAGCTTTTTGTTCCCCATCGGCTTAGATAGCCGATGCGGTTAGATATATGCTTTTGTCCGACATTCAGCCGATAAGCACCGATGATCATGCCCTTTCCTTTTTTCTCATTTCGTCCGATCTAGTTTCCGTCATCTCTGTGACGTTAGTCTTGGCCTCAGAATATCTTAGTCGATATGATCTACCAAAGCTGGTTCTAATAGTGTCGTTACAGTGGTCACCTATCCTCGTGACTTCGTGGAGGATTTGGTCCCGCTCCGCTCTTTCATCGCCTTCCATATGCGAAGTGTCATTAACTCTTTGGTCAATAAGTCATTTTATTTTATTCCACGCATCTACCACATACGCCTTTATCGGCTCTTTAGCCAATGCTCGAGCACTGCCTTCTTATCAGCACCAAGTCGATAAGGTGAGTCATATTGGCCCATCAGGCGAATGGCTCATGAATCTTATCCTCTATCTCCTTGTCAATTGCAAAGTTAAATTAATTGGCACACCTTCAAATCTCAAAAATTAAGGAATTGCAGTGGAGCTAAGATGATCTCCTAGGACTTTACGTGACCTAGGTGCCATCCTCCCCAATCAAACCTTCACCAACCCATTCAGGACTTCGCCTGGTCCGATCAGCTTCCATGAGATTTGGTGACCAACAGAGAGGAAATCAGTTGAAAAAGACTCATCTCCGATAGTAGTTTCTTCAACATAGAGTAGAAATAGTTTGTTTCAAACTCAATAAAACAAATTGGTGTCTACTTTTCTCTATTTACCTTGCGTCGATTTGTCTCTTGATGTGTTGGGTGATCTTTCTCTCTTTTGTTTATCTCACCGGGATTTTCCAAACACTCTATGAATGCCAAATTATCCACCCTAAGTCGAATTGTTTGGGTTTCTATCTTACATAAGCACTTTCTTTTTTTTCTTTGTGTGGGTCAAACTGTCTAGTTGCAATTGGATTGTTCGACACTGTTATCAGACTATCCGTAGCGATTCTAGTTGTGAAGTTTTTGTAATTTGAGGTAACATCTATTCACCTATGTCTAGGCAAAATCAATGGTACTCAAGGTCTTTCACTACTCAAGATGGAGGCTGGTGTGTTGAGGAGAGAAATTTAACATGTTTAAGGAGACATAATGAAATTAGTCAATATATTTTTGACACAATACTTGTCTCATGGATTGATAGTGTTCCGACTTCACTGGTAATATTTAACTTTTTTTAAATAGTTTGATTATTACAAACAAAAGTTGATATATTAGTGACACTTTAAAAGAGCAACATATTTAGACTATTTGTGAATTTATTGCTAAAAATGGAGTGATATGCGTTTAAAGATGAATAGTGCCTAGAGGTAATTATTTTAAAGTGGAGCAATTATTTAACATGGTTGTTGACATAGTTTCTTGTCCTCGTTTCACAATGAACAGCAGGGGCAAATCCAACAAGGGTGCGGACGGTAGAGAGGAGTGGCTCGAGCCCCCTACCCACTGGTCTCTATGGTTAGAATCCGAAGGGAGGAAAAAGAAAGAGAGGGAGAAAGGGAGAGCCCCTCTAAGCAGTAGCCGAATCTGTCCCTGCCCTAAAGCAAACTAAACACCCCATAATAGTCTAACCAAAGGTTATGTGTGTCATGCACCATGCTAATCTATTTGGCTTACGTGCTGTAACAAGCCACGGTGACCGTTGAAAGCCAGAGGAGAGAACAGTACGAGCTACTACTCTCCTCCCTCGAGTGCTATTGTTCTAGGCGCGATCTGACAATCCACTTGGTCACCGCTCTCAATTAACTGCATGCAGACACGCACCAACATTGAGCCTGAGCTTGGTCCAATGGTCCTGCCAATCCTCCATCTTCCTCTGCGGCAACATCCTCTTCTAGCCACCGTAGAAGCAAGAAGCACTAATGCTCTATCATGTCATCAGCAACTTTTCTAGGTAGGCTGTCGCCATCGTTGCTGTGAAAATCCACCTACTCAACCCTGACCCGCTCCCCTGGCCAACAATTTTTGCTTTGCTCATGGCCTTCTCTCCGGGCGGCCGTTGATTGCTTTGCATTTCTTTAATTGCACCCATGCCATTATAATTTCTGTAGTCTCAAAATATGCCATTAATCAATTCTCCAAATTCAAGCCATGTCATTACCATTTTACATGTATTCACATATGCACTAATTACCCCTTCGATACATTTTCAAAAAACATTTGGACAAAATTATTCTTGCCTATGCACGTACAGGAGACCTAGCGGATGAGCAAGCCTCCGTATCACTCGCTTGTAGTAATTACTCCGTGCAAACTAACATAACACACAGAATATATGCCACTATAATTTTAGTAGCCATATGTATTCATCGCATAATGATATAAGTAGATGGTAAATAACACTAAATAATATGTAAAGTTACCAAAGTAGTACTACGTCTCACAAAGACTTTATTTTTATCATTTGTATTTGTCACACAAAGACTATTTTTTTTATAGTAATCAATGCGTTAGAGTTTAAAAAAGTAGGGACAGACACATTGGAGTTTAAGAAAGTGAGAGACAAAAGCATTGGAGTTTGAAAAAGTGAGAGGTATTATAGTTTTTTAGTTTTGTATTAATATATATGAGATAGGGAAAAGATGAAGTCTTTTTGAAATGGAGAGAGTATCACACATTCGTAGATAATAAACTTTGCTTTCAATTGACTTACAATCTCAATAAAATAAATAAATCGCAAGTGAGGGTTGAGGAATTAGAGAAAAGTGAGTACCTTAATTTATATATATGGTTGACACAATTCCTCCATTGAATGAATCAACTAGGCCTTGTAATGCCTATTTCTAGAGAGGTAACACATACCCCTAGGCTCCACTGCATTGGTCAGTCCTCTCTCTGATCTCACCGATGAGTCGAAATTCCCATTGGCCCCCAGACTGGATGGGACGGAGCCCACTGAGGAAATTGCCACCCCTAGGTGATTCCCCCTAAGGCAGCACTCAGTGTTGTGACCTATGCAACAACTCCTCAGCAGTTGACCAGTGTGGCGAGTCTAGTAGGGGTATAGGATCGTGTCACTACCATCGCCATTTCTTAGGAAGACAATTACCAAATCTGAGCTTGAAGGGGTCACCATAAACCACTTCCCGAGATGGCCATCCTAGCTACCTAGACATTTATCGGGCAGCTCCAACGTCGTTGTTGTTGCCTAGAAAACAATAACCAGATCTAGCACTAAATCTAGCGATCTCACTGGCTGATCTAGCGAGACAGAGAGATAACGGCTCCATGACGTGGGGATGGGCAGTGAGCAGCAGGCCTAGATAGAGAGGGGCTGCAACTGGTTACCATCGGTATGAGACAACAGTGGAAGTGTCAATGCTAGCGGGCTCTATGTGATCCTATGGATGAGAGGAAGGTGAGAGGAGAGATGGGGAAGGAAGAAAACATGGGTCCAAAAATTTACAAAATGCAACCAAGTAGTAGCATATCTCAAATACATGTTAACTTGTAATGGCCTAGCTTAGAACTTGGCAAATTGTGATGGCATGCTTTAAAACTAGACTGATATAGTGAAGGCCACCCAATTAAACAAGAAAGTTGTGGCATGGATCCCATTAAACTTTTTAGGCTACAACTTTATTAGCCATTACCATTGCCTTAAAAAAACAAAATAATTAAAAATAATTTTTATATATGTCCTTTAAGATTTAAAGGCAATATAAATAAATAAACTACTATAAAAAAAATCATTAAATCAGCTCTAAAATTAAAATTTAAAATTTAAATGCTGTCTATGGTTGATAAGCAAATAAGCAAATGATGAGAGTCTTTCTCAAGGTCTAGATTTTTGGGAAGAATATGAGGTGTTACGTGAAATGTTTTGCCATAAGGGAATTGAATGTGGAATCCGCTCAATACAACAAACACAATGAAATATGTGTGAATAACTTTCATTAATTGTTTATGTATGGAGGCCATTGATTTTGAAATAGATTCAGTATGTTTAAGAATGCCCTTATGTATCTAGGGATTCAAAGCAGCTGATAGCATTGATGTATGAGAAACTTGAGAGAACCAAATTGCAAACCAGATAAACACAAAAAATCAATTCAAATCGGAACCAAAATGGGGACTCAGAACCCCATTCACACAAATTTAGAAAAAGCACATCATTTGCCCAGAACGAAAATTGAGAAGAGTAACCTAATCTGGAATAGACTGCACAAACATGGAGGTGCCAAGGCCGGGGACATGGCAACATCGGTGGTGGAACCAAGCTGAAAGGGCGGCGACTGGCACAAGCCACCGATGTTAGGGAGATGTGGACAAGGCAACGGCAGGACAGAAAATCCAACTGGGAATAGAAAGGGAGTCCAAAATTAAAATGTAGGTGGAAAGGAAAAAAAGCTTAGACATTTGAGCATTTGCTCGTTAGAGTTTTCGCTACCATCTCGGCTAGCGATAGAACTTCTCACGATCTCCATCCCGTGGTTCCTACTAGTTCCATACTTCCATCACCAAAAGCAACCAGTTGCATGTGGGTCCACACCCGCCACGCAATACATGCGTCTCCTTTCCCCTTCCCCGAAGGCGGCCAGTCACCCACCCTGACACAATGCTTCTTTGAGATAGATGAATTTAATTAATTGATTATGCTAGCTGTTCAAGGATATAAACAAATAAATTAACTTCTGTAAAGTTAAAATTTTGTTCTAAAAAGTATTTTACGAAAATTTATATACAAAATTCTTGTATAAAGCATACAGTTTAGTTGCTAAAAAATGTTATAAATGAAAATCCAGATTCCAAAATAAGAAAAGAACATGGTCTTTTATCCAATTGATTGTTTCATAATACAATGATAACCCCAACGCTGTCCCTAAACAAACCAGCAATGGAGAGAAATGTGTTCTTGGTACGAATTTAGCACCAGTGCATTTGAACTAAATGTTGTGATTGCTTTGTTTGATCCAAGGTTTTGGTTCGAACTGTGGAAAAGAAATCTAAGCTCCGTAATATGCAATGCACTAGTGCATCAAAACATAGTCAGTTGAAACAAGTATGCTGTCCTCTCCTCCTCCTCTCTCCGCTGTTCTCCTCTTCCCCTTCATGCTTGAAGCATGAAGACTATATCCTCATCATTAGATCACAAGCCAATAGCTAGGCTAGATGACTATAATTTGGCGGAGCTAGGGCACGATAAGGGGGTGCTGGTGAGCCATCTAGGTCCAACCATTTCTATGTTGCTATTGTATCGTTTAACAAGTGCCAAGACGATAAAAGGGTAAAACTATAAAAGCTCGATTAGCCCTAGCCAAAGCTGGCAAGGAATGCAAACAACGAAATTCAAAGCGGTAGGAGCAAAATAACCAATTAGGAGGGCTGATCTTGGGGTACAGTGTCATAGTAAAGCAAATCTGATAGCTCAACATGGTGAGTTGGTGACGATGGAGAGAGCGAAGTGTGGACGACGGACCTAAGGATAGAAGAGGAGCCATGAAAAAAAAACACTACTTACCATGTTGACTGCGATACAAGCGAGGCTTGTCTTGGTTCTCCAGCTAAGTTGGCCTATTGTGTTTTTGCTTGTGAGCTTTGTCCAACATTTGAGTCTCATGGGCTCTAGCTTCTGCCTATATAAGTTTGCTGTTAGGTATATGAGCCTGGTTGGCGGAGAGAGGGGCTGCCTTAGTATGGTGAATAGAAGGAGATAAGCATTAATTTTTTTTATTTGGACCGGCTGCCTCGAAACCCTCAAGCCCAACGTGGCTCTACCCCTGCTTGAAGCCAAACAATAACCAATAGTTTTACATACAGACAAAGCTTAGGTAAACTGGTGTTGCTTGAGGGAGCAAGCCCTTTCTTTTCACGTTTGGGAATAAAATAAAGGTTTAAACAATTTTATTTTAACAAACAAACTCGCTCTGCAAGAATTTAGAAATTAGATCTCAAGAAACTACCATATATCCCCAATTTTCGTTTGATATTTTTCTTTTTTTTGCAGGGAATTTTTGTTTGATATTATCTTCTCTATACCAATTAATCTGGGACAGATGTGGCCTGTCATTGCTAAAAAAACCAATCGATAAGGGAAAAAAAAGACTAGTTTTATTAGTTCCCCACAGCGGGCACATCGAGAATCAAAACGCCCAGGCGTGCCATGTCTAAGCAGTACAGGTACATGATAGAGCAACCTGTACAACACAAGAGGATCACACAGAACTAATCCTCTCGTACATCAGCGACTAGCTGCTGCTCCCAGAGGCTCCCAGCAGCATTTGGCGCACGCCCGTGGATTGCAGCCATGCTTCCGCTGCCTACTTATCATCCTAACTATACATGCTCTCTCAAGCACCAACAATTCAATACAAATCAAGCACCACATACATTTATTACTAACTGATTTTAATTTCAACACTTCTAAAAATATTATACTATGTAAGTGTTTTATCTTAATGTTATCTAGGCTTACACATGAAGAGGTGGAAGACACGTAGCCTAAAGATGAAGACACGGTGCTACAGGCTGATCGGTGTGAAGAGGACGTACAACTAGGCTAGTCAGATAGAACTGACTGAAAGAAATAACCATAACTTTTGATTTTCAGAAGCTATCATGGTTAATGAGCACATTTTAAAAAGCTTATCAAGTCTAATTTCTAACTCGAGTGGTCTCAACTGATTTGGACTCTCCATTATTGAGAATCAACTCGATTGGTCGAACAAATCAATACACCATCAAATAAAAGTGCAAGGAATTGATACTTAAACCCATGATACAGTAACAAATCCTAGCTGAGCACTTGCAAAAGAACTCTGATGTGAGGACTAAGAGTGGAAAAAAGAGAGAAAAAAAATTCAAGTGCCCTCCACAAATCAGTGAATGAGAGCCACAAGCCAAACATGAGAGATAGAAAAAAAAAAGTAAAAGAACTTAATGATGATAGACACCAAATCTAAAATGAGAGATGAGGAAAACCGAGATTAAGTATTAATTATACTTATGTGCAAAAGACACATTACTTCTAGCTAATGACTTAACATCTGTCCCTAGTGTTGTTGCACTGTTTTATAGGACTACTAAGATGGTTTCCAAAGGAAACACCTGTTGGACTTCCTCCTTTACGTGGCATTGGACATTAGATTGATATCATCCCTAGAGCTACACTTCCAAACCGTCTAGCAAACTGCACCAACCCTAAAGACACCAAGGAAATTCAAATGCAAGTATAAGCACTTTTAGATAAAGATTATGTGTGAGAAATTTTACGTCCTTGTATTGTCCGTGTGATTTTAGTGCCAAACAAAGATAGTCCATGGAGGAAGTGTGTAGATTGTAGAGTTATAAATAACCTCACTGTTCGTTATTTGCATCCTATTCCTAGGCTAGATGAATTGAGTGGTTCTATGATATTTTCTAAAATTGATTTGATAATTGGTTACCATCAAATTAGAATGAAAATTAGAGATGAATAGAAAATTGCTTTTAAAACAAAGTTTGGGTTATGAATGGTTAGTTATGCCTTTCGGTTTGACTAATGCACGTAGTATATTTATGAAATTGATGAATCAGGTCTTGCAAGCATTCATTGAAAAATTTCTTGTTTACTTTTGATGATATCTTAATCTAAAGCAAGACATTGGAGGAACATGTTGTTCATATTCAGCATGTTTTAGATGTGCTCATAAAGTAAAATTTATTTGCTAACCTTGAGAAGTGCACATTTTGTACAGATCAGGTTATGTAATCAAGGAAAGGCCAACTCCTGAAAATGTAAGCTAGGTGAGAAGTTTTCATGGACTTGCTGACTTTTACAAAAGATTTGTGAGAGATTTCTGCACCATAGCAACTCCGTTAAATGAGTTAAAAAAGAAGAGTGTTGCCTTCCAATGGACTAAGCCATAAGAGAAAGCTTTCCAAGAATTGAAGAAAATGTTATTCGAAACCTCCTTGCTTGTGTTGCCGGATTTCACTAAAACCTTTGAGATTAAATGTGATGCAAGTGGGATATGGATTGGAGGTGTTCTCATGTAAAATAGATAGCCCATTGCATATTTCAACGAGAAGTTGGGAGAAGCACAACTAAACTATTCGATGTATGACAAGGAGTTGTATGTTTTGGTAAGAGCACTTGAGACTTGGCAATATTACTTATGGCCAAAAGAATTTGTTATTCACTCGGATCACGAGGATTTAAAGTATTTAAAGGGCCAAGCAAAACTGAACCATACGCATGCCAAATAGGTTGAATTCATTGAAACTGTTTCATATGTTGTAAAATACAAGAAAGGTGAGAATAACATTGTTGTTGATGCTTTATCCCGTAAGAATATTTTGCTAAATCAATAGGTACAAGACTTGAAACCATAAAAGAACTATACCCAGCTGATCATAACTTTTCAGAACCTTATGCAAATGTACAACTAAAAAAGGATAGGAAAAATATCAAATACATGATGGATTTTTGTTTTGAGCTAACAAATTGTGTATTCCAAATTGCTTTGTTAGACTCTTATTGTTACAGGAAACACATGCAGGTGGACTGATGGGTTACTTTGGTTGGAAAAAGACCTATGAGTTGCTACCTGACCATTTCTATTGGTCAAAGATGAGAAGAGACGTTCAAAGGTTTGTGCAAAGATGTGTTATCTATCATAAAACTAAGTCAAAATCGAACCCCATGGATTATATACTCCCTTGCGGTGGAGGGATTCAATTTTTATTGTTGTTGACAAATTATCTAAAATGGCACATTTTATAACATATCATAAAAGCGATGATGCTTCCCACATAGCCTCTCTATTTTTAGGGAAATTGTGAGATTATATAGCATACCTAAGACGATTGTTTCAGACTATGACATAAGTTATTGAGCTACTTTTGTAAGACATTGTAGGCAAAACTCGGTAAGCCTGCTGTTTTCCACCACTTGCCACCCTTAAACAGATGGGTAAACAAAAATAATAAATAGAACGCTTAGTGAGCCTTAATAAAGAAGAACTTGAAGGAGTGGGAAGAGTACTTGCCACATGTAGAATTCACTTATAATAGGGAAGTACACTTTGCAACTAATATGTATCCTTTTGAAGTTGCATTTGGTTTCAAACCACTTGCTCCGATCGATTTGTTCTCTACCATTGTAGGAAAGTGTTCGCGCCGAATCCCAGCGCGAGCACGCCGACGCCTGAAAGGTCTACTTAGCTTCAGTGCAGGCCGGTCGGCTTTTCTCCATGACTCGAAATACGTGCTCCGAGGGCTATGGGCTTCGGTCGGTTCCGACGCGATGGTACGGGTGTGGGCGTGCCAGTCAATTTAACCCTACAATTGACAAGGTGGTGAGGCAAATGGGTCAGTCGGACGACAGGCCGATATGAGCCCTCGCTATCGGCTGGCGGCCGATAAGATTGAGTCAGTCATCGGCCGTGTCCGGATGGCTCTTGCTATTAGCTAATCGCCGATAGGAATCAGGGCACGCTTCCATCGGCTGGGGAGCCGATAAGGGTGTACAAAGATGTCGACGAAGGATACGACGCCTCCGGGTGTAACGGACACAAGGCCCTGATGCATCGGTAGTAAAGCCGATGGAGGCATAGGATGGAGAGGGTAGCACGAGACCCGTCGCCCGCCGTGACGACGCCGCTGGCACCGAATCTCAAAGATCGAACCTGACCGAGACAGTACGAGAACGAGACCAATGGACAACAGGACAGTGGATGTCAGATCGGACGTGCTGAAGTGGGGGTGAAGCGAACCCATCGGCTAGCTGAGCCGATGAGTGGACATCTCTCTGGAGACAGGCGCGCATCGGCTGAAAAGCCGACGTGCTTGGCGTGGCGCTTGAAGGAAAGGCTCTAAAGACATGGTGCGTATCGGCCGAGGAGCCGATACGCTGGGCGTGATGCTCAACGTATAGATAACTCATCGGCTAACACTTCGATGAAACGCCGTACAGAGACCTATAGGACTAAAGCTTATTCTACCGTCGGCTGCCTCGTAGGTCAAACCTAACCGATGTAGCATGAGACCGACGATGACGGAGAGAGCTTGAAAGACCAATAAATACTGCACGGGCGTGATGCGATACATCCTATCGGCCTAAGAGGTCGAACCTAACTGATACAGCCTTAGACAGAACGAGACATGTCGAGATAGTGGCGGGACTTACCCCTTCGCTAGAGATCGAACCTAACCGATGCAGCCCCGCGTCGAGAGCCAGACCCTACCGGTAGAAACCTAGATGAACTAGGATGGTGATGCGCCGAGGTTGTATTGATCTGAGGATTGATGGTTACATATTTCCAGGGGTCTATATTTATAACCTAGGTTTACAGAGTCCGACTTGTTGACAACAACCATCGAACGTTATGTCCTAACAAAGATAAAAGAAAATATCTCTAAGAAATTAAATTAACTAACTAAATCTTCCTATCCATATAAGATAGGATAGACTACCCTGCCATGAACCACGGCTCCTTCTCAAACTCATTCTCATCCAGATAATTTTCTATTCTAGGACCGAGTCTTTCCTTGCTTCAATCCGATCGGCTTCTTCCCTATAGCAATCGGACACTTCAGCCGATCGTCTTTCCAATCTATCGCTGGGCTTTCCAAATTTTGGCGTTAATAGAAAGGAGTAACATGGAAGCCTCCAAGCATGCGTCTTATGTTAAGAAGATTCATGAGAAGACCAAAGAAGCAATCAAGAAAAGATCCAAGTACTATGATGAATAGGCAAACAAGCATTGCAAGAAGGTGACATTTGAGCCTGGAAATTTAGTTTGGATATATCTTCGCAAAGACCGTTTTGCAGAGAAACATAAATCCAAGTTGATGCCACAAAGAGATGATCCATTCAAAGTGATGTCCAAGATCAACGATAATACCTACGAAATTGATCTACCTGAACATTATGATATTAGCACATCTTTCAATGTTACTGACTTAACATCATTCTCTAGGCAAGAAGAATCAGAGTCAAGGACAACTCCTTTTCAAGAGGGAGAGGATGATGAGGACAACCTAACCAAGCTTGCTCTCTCAAGCATCAACAATTCACCATCCAACATAAAGGAAACAAATCAAGAACTACTTACATGAAGTCATGCCAAGAAACTACAAGAGCAGGTAAATTCATTGCTAACTGATTTTAATTTCAACACTTCTAAGAATGTTATACTACCTAAGTGTTCTATCTTAGTGTTGCTTAAGTTTACACATGAAGAGGTGGAAGACACGTGGCCTAAAGATCAAGGCACGGTGCTATAAGTAGAACAATGCGAAGGGGACGGACGACTAGGCCAGTCCGATAGAACTGAGTGAAAGAAATAGTCATAACATTTTATTCCCAAAAGTTATGATGGTGAATGAGCAACATTTTGGAAAACTTATCAAGTCTACTTTCTAACTCGGATGGTCTCAATTGATTTGGACTCTCTATTCTTGAGAATCCACTAGTTAAGTGATGATTGGTCAGAAGGTCAATAATCTTCCTAATGTTCAACTTTCCATACAAAATTGTACTATTCTATAATGCTTTGTGGTGCATGCTGCACATGGTTTGAAAGTTTATTAAGTTAACTTTCTAACGCAACTAATAACACATCCTTTGGACTCGCCAAGATAGAGTTATTGCCAAATTACAAAATACTGCGAAAAAACCAACAGCCTCATGAGACTACTTTAGGAATTCATTTCGTAAAGACCTTTTTACATATTGTATCTCTTCATTTCTATTTCGTGTTTACATTCTAACATAATATCCCTTTGTTTTCAAGCAAAGATAGATTTTTAATAATTAAATATAAACCCTTTTGTTAGTTATACGCTAACAACCTCTTTGCTCTTGTGTTTTTCCTCACAAAGATTACAGAAGCGGCCGTGTCATCGGCACCTAATCCGTGCTGTTGGCTATTGATGCGTAGGTTTATTTCTTTAAAAGTGTGGTTGGAAGAATTTTTTTTTTAGGCTGCTGTATAGAGTGGTTGACTTCTTGATCATTAGGTTACACTAGTTAGCTGGTTATAAAGATCAGGAGCTCCTTCGTAAAGATGGGACCAAAGACTGGCTGCGGCCATTATTCCCTGGAGGTGGCGCCTGACAGGGATTCGTCGCGCGCAGCCCCCTCGGTTTTCCACTCGACCCCTGCGCTTCGCAGGCGCAGCGTAGGTGGTGCATGCAGATGCAGCGCCGAGGTCACGGCTCCCCCGGCGAGGAGTTCACTGGTTGCGATCAGGTACGGTACAAGCTAGGGGGGCACGAATTGCACCTCGCAAGCCGGTGCAGGCGCGCAGCAAGGGGTGGCAGCGGCTTGCCACAGCGACGTCGCGCGTGCTCCTACCGTACGTAATGTGCTGCAAGATGTTACTGGGACGTACTCCGGCTGGATATTCGCGTGGTCGGTCTACGTACCTACGGTCCATGACCAATGTGTGTATTCGGAGTACTACTTTACTTCTACGTACCTACGGTCCAAGACGATGTGTGTATTCGGAGTACTACTTTACTCTGTGACGCTTAATTAATTTTCTACGTATCTCTTTACTTGTGATGCTTAATTAAGCTTGGGATATTTACAATGACGGGCATAACCATGCATATTTTTGCTCATATATTTTTGACGCTTTCTCCTATTTTTGAAGACATATATACCTTCCTACTATAGGTAAAATGCTTAAATCGGTTTAACTAATTAGAACAAAAGGATACCTGTCATAATGTAAGATTTTCCTGCTCGTTCATAACTAAAAGTAAACACTTACATCTCGATAGATACGCTCTCCGTCTCCTTTGCACGGAAATTAAGAAATTAGCTAAAAATTAAATCGATGATGTTATGATTAGTTAAGATAAAGAAGTATGTTAATAAATTTTGAGATGAGAGAGAGGTGAACTAGCTTAAGCACTAAAAAATAGCTATAGAACGGAATAGGTAGGTAGGTAAATTGCTAATTATATTGTTTCTTACTAAATTAATTTTTTAGATCACTCGGTGACTGTGGAGAGGTATTGATCAAAGGTATATATCTCTTTTAAGAATGAAAGAAAACCTCATTTTTATTACTATGTGTAAATATATAGATATGATTGTGATGATAAATATCATCATGTTACATACCTCAAACCTTTTTTTAATTTTGTCATTTCAAAATATATCTTTTGTCCTAAGTAAAACTATCTAAGTTTAACCAACTTTACAAAGAATGATAATATTTACAATATCAAATAAGCATCATTAGATCCATAAAATATATTTTCATAGTTTTATTTATTTGATGTGGTAGATGTTAGCATTATTTTCAACTCCATCCGTTGAAAAAATATCAATTTCTAGCATTTAAAATTTGTCCTAAAATATAACAACTTCTACAAATAAATTCTCTTTTCAACTAATCATAAACTTCCACCACTAAAGTTTTTTTTCCTACTTTCTTCTTAACAAATCACAACCTTCTATCCTTTAATTCTACCAACTTTCTTAATACCCATATCTAATTCTAAAACTTCTTACAATCTGAAACGGAGGTAGTATAAACTTAGTCAAATTTAGGATAATTTGACTTGATAATACATTTCTTTTAAAAACGTAGAGTTCACTTATTGATGTGTTCACTAATAAAATTTACATGCATACAATATTTTGCTCCTTAGCCGTTTCTCTTTTTCTTAGAGGATATTAAGGGGCAGAGGTGTGGTAAGAACCACACTTATTAGAGGAGTATCATGTGTTAGATGAACCGATACATATATGTCTATAAGAACTATCAATAAAATTATAGTAAAAAAAATTGATCTTATATGCTATTATTTATATGCTAGTATATGAATATAGACCTCCTGGAAGATCATTTGATCAATACAACTTCGGCATATCGCCATTCTACCTCGTCTAGGTTTTTACCGCTAAGTTCTGGCTCTCGACGCGGGGCTGCATCGATAAAGTTCGATCTCCAATAAAGGGTAAGTCCTGTCACTATCCCGGTATATCTTGCTTTGTCTAAAGCTGTATCAGTTAGGTTTGACCTCTTAATCAGATCGAGTATACCGTATCACGTCCGTGCGAGATCTATCGGTTTACCAAGCTATCACTGCCATCGTTGGTCCCGTGCTACATTGGTTAGGTTCAACCTATGAGGCTGCCGACAGTAGATTTGAGCTGTAGACCTGTAGATCTCCACCCGGCATTTTATCGGAGTTGTTAGCCGATGAGTTATCTATATCTTAAGCATCACGCCCAGTGTATCGGCTCCTCAGCCAATACGTACCTGTTCTCATAGACTTCCATCGAACATCACGCTAGCGTATTGGCCTTCCGGTCGATGCGCGTATATCTTCAAAAATGTCCTCTCATTGACTCAGCTAGCTGATGGGTTCCCTTCGCCCTTCCTTTAGCACGACCGATCTAGCGTTCAGTATCCTGTTGTCATTGGCATCGGTCTCTTACTATCTCGGTTAGGTCCGATCTTCGAGATCAGTGCTAACGATGTCATCACAGTGGGCGACGGGTCTCATGCTGTGGGAGGATCGGGCCCCGCTCCTTGTTCATCACCCACCATATCCGGAGCAGCATCTGTTTTACAGCCAGTGTATCTTTTATACGATTCCTTGTAGCCCGATCAGGCATACCGCATCTCGTTCGTGTGAGGTTCACCGACGTGTCGGGCTCCCTTCTTAGTCGATGGTCTCGTGCTACATCGATTAGGTTCGACCTACAAGATCGGTGATAGTGGTTCAAGCTAGCACCCCTGCGGGTCTTCATGCAGCATCTCATCGGAGAGAGTAGCCGATTAGTTATCCTCACTACCGACCTCGCATTCGTTTCTCGTATCATTCAATGATCGATCCACTAGATATTGATCCTAACATGTCGGACGTTTCTTGGTACTGTCTCGGTTCGGTCCGATCTTTCAGAGCTCACGTCTGATATGGCCGGCGTTGAGATCTAGTGGGTCTGATTTCCCATCGGCTTGAGCGGCCGATGGGTTTAGATGTAGACCTGTGTCAGACATTCGGCCTTTAGACGATGACATTGCCTTTTCGTCCCTTGTTGTCACGTTCGGTCTAGGCCTCTGTCGTCTCTATGTCATTAGTCCCCGGCCTCATACTGTCTCGGTTCGGTCCGATCTATTGAGGCTAGTCCTAACAGTGCCATTACCGCGATCGCTAGCCCATGTGGCTTCGCAGGGGATCGGGGGGCCCTACTCCGCGCTTCAGATGCCACGGAGCGTCATCGGCTCTTTGGCCAATTGGTCCTCTAATCTCTTCCACGCATTTATCTCTCACGCCTCTCCATCAGTTGTTTAGCCGATGCTCAAGTGTTGCCTTCCCTACTGGCACCCAGCCAATAGGGTGAGCCGGATAGGCCCACCAGCCGACCGGCTCACGAGTCTCATCCTCTCTCCTTATCAATTGCAGGGTCAAATTGATTGGCACGTCCTTAGACGTCGAAGCTTAAGGACCTGCACTTGAGCAAAGTAGATCTCCTAGGCATTTGCGTGACCGAGCCGCCATCTCTCCTCGGTCGGACCTCCGCCCGGCCCGGTCGGACCTTCCTCTCCCACGAGGTTTGGCAGTGAGCAAAGGCCAAATATAATAAAACCAGATCGATTGCTAGCAGATTATCCTTGGGCAATCCTTGTATATCAGCTGATATGCCAATACGTTAAGCATGAAACTCAGTGTAAAGATAACTTATCAATTGGCTACTCTGATGAAACGTTACGTAAAAACCCACCAACTTAAGGATCGATCTACTATTAGTAGTCTAGAAGGTCGGACCTAACCAATGCATCATGAGATTGATGAGAGTAAAAAGAGCTCGATAAGCCGATAGATCCGACACAAATGTGATGTAAAATATCCGATCGAACTAAGAGGTCAGACTTAACTAATGCAGCCTTAGACGGAGCAAATATATTAGGATAATGATAAAACTTACTCCCTAGCCTAAGATAAGATTTAATCAATATAGCCCCATGTCAAGAGTCAGAACTCACTGGAAAAAATCTAGATAAAGTAAAGTGGTGATGTACCAAAATTGTATTAATATATGGAGATGATTTACAAGGTCCCAGAATGTTTGTATTTTACCCAGGCCGAGATAGTTACAAACAGATATTATTCTCTAAATAAAAAAATAATATATCTAAGAAGATAATAAAATTAGCTACTATTGTCTAATTATAATAGATATTTTATAGATATAAGACCACTCTACTGTAGTTTACACGATTTCTTCTTAGATTTGTTCTCATCGAGATAATCTTCCATCTTCAATGGTCCGATCGGCTCTTTCCATCTATTAATTAGCCTCTTTTCATAAGCCGATCGGCTCTCTGATCCTTAATCAAATTTGTTAATACATACATATTTGTATTTTGTATTTTGTTAGTACATAAATTATATACAATACAATTGAAAAAATAGAGTTTCAGATGCATATCTAAAGTTACTCATTTTGCAAAAGGTGCGTGATAGGATGTAGAAGCAATAAATTATCAATCGACCTTCTTGACCCATAGATCATGAATAAGACATATCTGCTAGCCAATACAAAGGAGGTGGTAGACTACATAGTGAGGGCGAGACAAGGACATAATCCTAATTTCATACCTAATGACATACAGGTCTCTTTATCCTTTTATCCTATTTTCATATCCGTTATGCAACTATGTGTATAGGAATCATCGGATTCTCCTTGTCATGGAACCACATTATCGTTATAGATTCCCATCATAAAAAAGCCGAATTCTAGGATGTCATTGAAATCCTTAACAGTGTGTTTGTTCACTATAAGAAGACTAAATTCAGTGTGAGTACATGCTTCAAATGCCTGCTACAACCTCAAGAGAACCAGTGATTTATCATATATTTTACGAATGACTACTGTATCTTGAGAACGTAGTGGTATATATCTCCACTAGATATTTTTTATAACGCACTAATTAATTAGGATATAGAAACAAGCAACAAGTCAATTGCTAGATCATGCAATATGGGCCTTCAAGACGAATTTATCGACTTTGTTTGTAGGAATATCATTTTTCCAAAAGGAACGTATCATTTTCAAGAGACCATCATACCATAGAAGAAAAGGAATTATTGATTTGTTAAGTCTTTTAATGATAAAGTAGCTAAAGTGATGTACTATTTTCTATTAAATATCTACATACAGTGATATGCTACTTAATTAATTTATACATGTGATGTATAATTAACACTATCTATATTTTTTATTACTGAACAAAATTAACCATTATTACCACTTCTATAGCCAAAATTAAATTTCAAAATTACATATTATATTTTTTATTTTTAATAAAATAGCTGTGCTAGGCATTATGTACATTTAGGATAGATAAATACCTGGTGTAGCCACTTATAGATTAGTCTATATCAGTACTAGATGCCGGACCGAAGGTCAGTATCAAAAGTTTTATTCTAATCATTTTCAACACTAATACCAAGACCGGTTCTGATGACTTTTTGCGTAGTAGTGTCTTTTAACCTGGTTGTCCGTTGCCCACCACTCTCTTTACTCACTGGTTTCGATCCAAGATGGAGTTGGGAAGCTCATTGGAGCAACCATCACTTAATAGATCAGAAATCTAGTAATATATTGCAAGGATTTACTCCTTTATTTTATTGGAAAGTGATTTATAGCAAATCCGATATCGGCACCGCGGAGAAAATTCTTTTGTATCGTTACCCCGCCGGCCGGGATTCTCAGTAAGTCACCGTTACCAGCGTGTCCAGTTTCTGGTTCCCTCCGTGCCCATTCACCTGGGAGCATCATTTTCCTACAGCTTAGCTTGGCACTCGTAGGCTGAAGTAGAGAGCCACCGAAAATAGGGTAGATGATGAAGCAAGACCGTGAGGACACCTTGCCGTTCTTTGACTTAAGTAGAAGAAGAGGCAGGGTGGGGAGAGGTCAAGTGGGTTTTATTAGCGTTTTTAACGCCTTTAGGCACCAACGAGGCTAGGCTATGGTGTACTGAGATAATGGTGACGGAGGTGCTGAAGAATAAATGGAGCGACAATAGCAGTACTATGAACAAAGAGGGAAAAGAAGGGTTTAGGGTTGGGTGAATGCTGCATGAATCTCAAAGAAATCAAATGGTCTAGAATTCATATGATTTTAAAAGGGTTTTTTTCAAATAATAGGTAGGTACATAATTCCTATATATTAGTCCCTAAACTTGCTAATAATACTCACGTAAATTGAAAAGAGCTTGTACATCTTTTCGCTACTAAAGTGTTTTCCACGTTGGCCTTCCCCCTCTATCTCTCATGCACCTCATGCATAGCCATCTGTCACCAACCTTTATAGTGCATGGAGAGAATGAGGGTAACAGCCACGTCAGTAATGCATCAGTGGCACAGGCCAGTCAAATAGGTGTAGCAATATTGGTGCAGACATAGCCTATAATATGTTAACCTATTAGTAGGTTATAGTAGTGTAATTGAGATCATTGTGAAAGATATAATTATAATGGATACATTGAAAGTTTAAGTGGGTGAGATTTAACTTATAAGTTTTGGCGCTCTAATCATGCTACCTATATGTTAAAGCTTTTACACAAAATAAGGAAAATTGTAAATAGAGTGTCATGTGAATTTTAGAGGCATATGCTAGTCCATAGAGAGAATACTACGTAACTGTATAGAGGGGTGGTTCTGGATAGCTGTCATGTATGTGGTGTGCTGTTGGAGCATGGGTGAGAGTCAACTAATTTATAAGTCTTGACGCTTTGATAACTCTATTGGAAATGTCGCTTATATCCCTCGTTCGCATAGGTTAGCAAAAGGAATTAAACTAAATTTGGCCATGCATACACCTGTCTCTTATAGTGTGAAAGTTTCAAATGCTCAAACTAAATGTGAAGGATCAAACCATAGACTGTTTCATCTCTTACATAGCCATAATTCTGAACGACCATAGAACCATATTTTCTTGCCGCATATTTGCAGTACTACGCCGCGCACAATCCTCAGAAACTGTCATAACTCAAAAACCATCCTGTCCTACACCAAACTCTGAAACTTTTCAGATAACATTGTTAACCCAAGCCCAGCTCAGCCCTAAACCACACAGGCCCAGACCAAACTGATCAGCTGACTCACTGATCCAGTTCCAAATACCACACGTACACATCCACCAATCCTTTCCCACTCATAAACAACCCCTCCATCACTTACTGTAATGCACCATCCATCCATTTCCCGCCCTTGATCCACGTCGACCGAACGGTGTCATAACGCACGGTCCTCTCGCCGTGTGGAATGCATTGGATCGATGTCCGCGGCCACGGGGTAAAAGGGAGGCGAAAAAGGGGGCCTCTGACCAACGAAGTGGCCGCATGATCCGTTTCCCAGCTGGAAGGGAAAACAAAGAGCCGGTGTGCCATCATCATGGCAAGATCACAAACTTCACAAAGTGGGGATATAATGATTTCTCCCCTTTTCGTCGTGATCATTATTACACGGGTATAGGCTTTCACTGACCATAATAACCGTACTGGCTGAAGTAAGGTGAAACGGAATCGAGCTCGCTGTCGGAGAAGCATATATGGTGTGACAGTGGAATTGTGGTTGTTTCACATCCTTTTGACGTTATCGGGAAAAAACGACGTCTCTTTGGAGGGTTGAAATTCTAAGTATCCATACCTATTCTGTGTACATACGCCTTGATAGGATTTTTGTTTAGCGATAAATTATCCCAGCTGAGCGTATGCAAAGAGGAAATGCTCGTGGGCGCGAGTGCTTAGGTTTTTCTGTTCAATTAAAAAAATTAGGTTTTTCTGTTTAATTAAAAAAAAGACCCCGTGTCAGCTTGATGCAGAGATCTAGCATGATGGAGATATTTGGGCCCAATAAAGTTGCTGATATAGACGGTTTTTAGCGGGCGATCCCACAAAGCTCGAGCAGTTTGAGCTCTTTCATCACCAATCAACTGGGCAAAATCATTGAAGAAGCGGATGCTTTCAGCTGGTTTATAGGTAGGGATTGTTGCAATGCTCGTTATAACATCCATTCCAGCATAATAAATTAAATAAACATTTAGAAGAGAAAGTAAAAAATTTAGCCGGGCCAACTATTAATGCATAATAAATTCCTGAAATTAGCATACATTTTACTGGATAAAATAGCAAGTACCGTAGCCAAATTGCTTCAATTCCATGTATGCTCAGAATAGCAGGTCATATGGTCTACAATGTAGTAAAAGGAGAGAAGACATGGGATTGCCTCAAGAACAGTTTATTCTTTTCAACACTACTACAGTTAACGGATACAATTTACGGAATAAATTTGAACACTGATAAACTCCTGAAGTAAATTAATTTATACTGGACTAATAATCTGATATTCACAAGTTTAAACCATATTCACTATGTTCATAAGACAAAATGTGATCCCTAAATTATTTCATAAGATGTCGGTGCCATAGTACATCTTTTCACTGTATATATACATTCCAAACAGATGAACCTAATATCTATTATCCACATGTGACAAATCTGCCACTTGTAGAAGAAAAGAAGCAGCATCAAACTATGGGCCTGAAATGTGCATCCACATCACCATTCTCAACCACATATCAGTGGAGTATGGCAATGCTACCCAACAATACATGGTCCCAAACACTTTAATGAAAGTTCTATTGAGAACATAATCTTTCACCACATGATTTGACTTTCGTATTTATACTTTTTCTCATTTGCTCATGCAAAATAAGGCTAATAGACAGACAGTAATGGCTACCTTTACATATTCACAAAACATGCCATACGGTCATTCTGTTTTATGTAATTAATATATAATTCTACGGCCATAAGGAGAGTATGCTTTGTTAAGAACAAGGGGTTCTTCATGCTAAGAAAGAAAAACAGTAGCTGAATTTTTCATATGCTGACTTAAACAGAAGTGTCCACTTGCAAGGAAATCAAGACAGTAGTCTTGCTAGAAGTGTCCACTTGATTTCTACTATTAACACATTAGTTCTTCTGTAAAAAAAATTCAACGTTGAATTGAATGACCACCAATCACGCAGAAAATAATCTCATAAAAACATAACTTATAAGACCGCTTTCTGTTAATTTGGAAATTTCAACAATTTCGTCATTTATCATAGTGGTAATACTAGTTTCCATTGAGATAATCAGAAAGCAACTCATACAAAACAGAAACTTCATGTCAATTCCATTGGAGCACATTCATTTAATACACTTGTTTAATTCAGAGCTTGAAAGTTTGTTTCAGTCACTTCATTGAATGTGGATGCACAATTTGAGAATCGAAGTACAGCTGGCAATAATCAAAGACTGAAACTGAGTAGCTAGTTTAGTTCAAATGAGTAACAATATGTTACACTTCAAGTGGCATTTGGTCTACATGACAAACATTACAGTGCCTCAAGTGTCATGTGAACAAAGGTTGGTGTGTGCATGCATTTGTTCTGTCTGCACATGCATGTGCATAAGGGCATGCTGCATGCATGTGTCAGGGCATGCAGATGCAGGACGTGGGCAAGTAATTTTTGGGGATAGAGGGATGGTAGTTGCTGTAAAGCTTATTCAATTGCGGAACAAACCTGTCAAAGCAAACATTTCAGTCTTATTTAGCTAGAAATAGATTATCTTTTGGGTGACATGTTCAATGGCAAAACAAATCTCATTGAAGAGTTGCTTCTGCTTGGTTTAGTTCAATCTACTTCTGATGACCACCAGAGATCTATTCAATCAGAGCAGGGAGAAGCAATGAAGTACATACCAAATATGACTGTATGATGATGATGATGATATGCTCTCTGAAGTATTATGTCTATTGACAATGTGGCACACTGTTAGAACCATGGCAGGAATTGATGATGAATTTTACTGTTGTAAGTATAGAGAAGAAAAAAAGATGAGAATTAGCATAGGAAAATCTTAGTGTGATAACCATCTTGGGTGTTGAGATAACAAAAAAAATATGTTTGAAGGTTATGTTCTGCCTGGATGAAGTCCTAGCCAGAACACTGAATTTGCTTGTTTTCTTCTCTGTAATGTATTAATGTCAATTACTTCAATGAAAACATGTTTACATTAGCAAGTGTAAATGACTATATCAAAAGGAGAACAAAAGATGTCATATAATTATACTTGACAACAAAAGAAACAGTTTCAAATACATTTTGTTTTTCTCTATTTGAACCAAAGAAAACAAAATTTATGCATGAGACTACTTCTGCTCTTGATCATACCAAACTGGCATTGGTAGATTACTCACTGTTCAAATCCCAACTTGTTGGAGGGAATGACATACAAATTCTTGCAAGACAAACAATTTAACACAAAGTGTGCTTTAACCATTTAGTAAAACTTCAGAAAGTGAAAGCAACTTTTTTCTTAACTTATGGAAATTTCTTTGAATCCAATGTTCGCTGGACGATCCCCATTGACTTTATTGTCTTTCCTATTCTAAATAAATCCATTAATGACTCTTCAAAAGTTTGGTGTTAACACATGCCCCTAAATTTTGGAATATGAGGACTCACACTTCAGAATTATCCTCTTTAGCCTTCTATAACTCCAAAATTTTCTCATGGATCCTTACAACCCATTATAACCCACTTGACCTAGCTCAAGTAATCCAACAGCAGAAGGCCAAGCTCGCATAGATGGTACATCGGACCCTTCATTAGTTCAAGAGCACCAAATTCATTCTAGGCTCCAATGAAGAAGATGCTCACATCATTAATGAAGCTAACTACATCTGCCTATGAGCAATTGAGTTGATTAAGAAATTCCTTGGTTGATGTAAAAACTTTAATGCTTGTCAGATGGTGTTATGTAATTCCTAAACAGATTGGTCTTTAAACTTGATCTACTAATTTCATCGTCATCAAAATATATTTTCTCTCTTGTGCACATTTTCTAAATGCGATACGTATAGTATCGGCTATCTTTAGCTAATATAGATAGCATTGGTTCTATGTATATTTAATAACCTCTATAGATATCGGCCATATTTAGCCGATCTAGGAATCGATCAAAACAATAGAATGGTATCTTTTCAAGTATTTCATATTGAGTGCCTTGGCAAATTCCTCCCTCTTACGATTTTTCAATACATACGCATTACCTGGCACAAATCGACTTATCCAATAGCATCTTTCTCTATTAGGTGACCATTTTCTAAACTTGTTATCTTTGGACCCGATTGGTAATATCAATTTCTATATAAGATCCCCTTCATCAAATGACTTAGACGATAACTTTTTATTATAGTGCCTAGTCACCCTAGTTTTATTCTCCTTAATACATTCTAGCATGCGTAGCCAATTCTAGGCTAGATCCTTCAACTCATCACTTATCAAATTATAATAATCATCGGTTGTCTATTGATTTTGTAGTGATTTTCTTCTAGAGCTGATGTTTATCTCCCAATGTAGCATAACCTCATGTCTATACACCAACTGATACGGCAACACTTACGTAGATCCATAGCACGCCATCCTATAGGCCTATAATGAATTGGCTAAGATTGTATACCACTTTCGTGGTTGTTCATCTATTTTATACTTGATCAACTTAATAGACTTTTATTTGAAGCTTCAACTTGTTAACCATAATAAGGAGATGAATTCAAAATCTTGATTCCCACACTAACAGTAAATTGTTTAAACTCATCGAACAAAAATAGACTCTTGATCTGTTGTAATTGTTTGGATCCAAAAGTCTTATGATAAGATAAACAATCTTTGAAACAAGATACCCTACGGTGGAAAAACTTTGCTAACAACTTTTGTGACCAGTGAGTTCCAACAACTCATCAGACACATCCTTGATCCATTGATTATTATAGATTGGTTAGAAAGCCGATGAAGGTTTATATAGATTGGTATGGAAAAATATAAAAGATCCATTAGCACTAAAGCCGAGGGTGCTCCGAATATAGCGAGACCCGATCCTCTAGGTACGAGACCCAGTGACCACCATGACGGTACCGTTAGAGTCAGCCTTGATAGATCGGACCGAACCAAGATGGTATGACACTAAGACTAACGGCAACGAGGTGGTGGACGCTAGATCGAACGTGCGGGTGGAAGAAAAAGGAAAACCCATCGGTTAGCTGAGCCGATGAGAAAAGATCTCTAAAGATATGTGTGTATCGACTAAGAGGCCGATACACTGGGCATAAGATTCAGGAGAAGTCACTGAATACGTATGTGTATCAGCTGAGGAGCCGATACAATAGATGTGATTCTTGATGTGTGGATAACTCATCTGCTAGCTGCACCAACGAAACACCGAGTAAAGACCTATTGGCTTATGGCTCAATATACTATCAGTAGTCTAGCAAGTCAAACCTAACTGATGCAGCACAAGACTAATGACTATAAAAGGTGCTTGATAAGCTGATAGATCCCACGCGAATATGATGTGGTATATTCGATCGGACTGACAGGTCAAACCTAACCGATACAGCCTTAGATAGAGCGAATATATCAAGATAATGGCAGGACATACCACTTCGCCAGAGTTTGGACCTAACCAATGTAGCCCTATGTCTAGAGCCAGAATCCGCCGGTAAAAAACCTAGACAAACTAGGGTGGCAATGCGCCAAAGATGTATTGATCGAGAGATGAATTACAAGCTTCTAGAAAGTCTATATTTATGCCCTGGGATTACAAGAGTCTGACATGCTTACAACAGCCATTGGAGATTATTTTCTAAAAACATAAAAGAAAAATATCTCTAAAAAAGTTAATAAAACTAACTAAACCTATCTATCTTTATAATATATCTTCTATATAGATAAAGTACCATACCGTGGCTTCCACGACTCCTCCTTAGATTTAGTCTCATCTGGATAATCTTCTATTTTTAACTGAACCAAATCATTCCTCAATCTGTCCGATCGGCTCTTTCCTTATATCAATCAGACTCTTTCCAATAGGCCGATCAGCTCTCCAATCTATTCACGGGGCTTATCATATTTTCATGCAAACAATTGCCTAAGTCAGTTGATGACGCTGAACTCGTGTGGAAGTTGATATTACCGATCAGGTCCAAAGATAACCAATTCATAAAATGGTCACCTAACGGAAGTCGATGTGTGCCAAGCGATGCGTATGTGTTGAAGAATCTTGTGGGAGAATATTTTGCCAAGGCACTCAATAGGAAGTACTTGAAAAAATACCACACTAGCATTTGGATCTATTCCTAGATTGACTAATTGCGACCAATGTGTACAGTAGTTATCAAACATACAAAATGTCGATGCTACCTACATCACCTAAACATAACCAATACTATATGTATCACCTTTAGAAATGTACACAAGAGAGAAAATATGTTTCAAGGATGGTGAAATTAGTAGATCAAGCTTGAGATCAATATATTTAGGAATTACAAAAAGTTATTAGACAAGCATTAAAGTATTTACATCAGCCAAGGAATTTCTAAATCAACTCAACTACTCGCAGGCAGATGTCATTGACTTCTTTAATGATCGAGTGTCTTCTTTGTTGGAGCCCAAAATGTATTTGATGCTCTT
The DNA here is from genome assembly GCA_030770085.1 of Oryza coarctata. Lineage (NCBI taxonomy): Eukaryota > Viridiplantae > Streptophyta > Magnoliopsida > Poales > Poaceae > Oryza > Oryza coarctata. Next base: position 6,875,412 of record CM061476.1, on the reverse strand, counting down.
GCGCTGATGGAGGGTCCGACACACCACCTTTGCGAGCTTGGCCTACTGTTGTTGGATTACTTAAGGTAGGTCGCTCAGCCGAAGTTCCTCAAGCTCAATGTCCTTGTGCGTTTTCTCTAATATTTCCAATAGATCAGCTTCCCTCTTCTTTAAATGATCAATGTGAACTTAAGATTGAGATGGTATGGCCATCATGGTGTCGAGCTTGATTTTCTCTAACCAATCGATTTTCATTTGTTAAGTCAACAATCTTTAATTGGAATGGCATGATCAGCCATGCAATGCCTTGCTCTGATGACTTGAAACCAATGAAATTCCAAGAAGGAGGCTAGAGTCAAGGCATCGACTAGTTCTTCTAGCAATTGGTCTTCGATTTTAGTAAATGTTGCTCGAATCGACCCAAACTCCTCTACTAGTGTGTCAATGGGACTCTCCAGCCAATGCAAAATGGTTGTCAGTTGATTGCAGAGATCAACAGAGAGATGGCTTTGTTAGTGTGCTGATGATTGCTTCTTTGTCTCCTTCCAAGTAGTTGCTGATGTCAAAGGAGAAGAGATCGGGTAAGGACTACATATCGATGAAAAGTTCATTGTTACAACAATGAAAGAAGATGCGTGATTAAAATAAGTAAATTTACCTGCGGCAGGATGGCGTGTTCTGGTACATCAGCATGAGCTATATGAATGGGGTCTTCTTGGCAATGGCTGATGTCCAATGGAGAAGCAATGGTAGTGGGGATGATCTCGGTATTGCCACTATATTTCGAAGCTTAAAGTTCAAATGCTTGCAGTTCTGAAGCAACTTGGGTTGTCATCAGCTTAGGCCTAGTTGGAGCATTGGTTGATGTTTGGGGCTCTAGAGCTGATGATTCACGCTACGTCAAGGGTTGAAATTAACTAAGTATGATGTAAGTGAAGGACTAGAAATAATAGAAAAGAGAGGGTGCATAACAGTAGGGAAGGATGAGCAGATGTTGCTTGGACATCTAGAATTTGGGTGGTTCTAGTAGGGGCAGTTGCGCTAGCTAAAGTTTTTTTTTTCTTATGGCCTAGATGGACTGAAGTTTTCTTTTTCTTCTGGACCGCAGGTTTTGGCCCTTGGAGGAGAGATGACGGTGGAGGTGCATCGGATCCCCAATTTAGAGAAGTTGATGGAGGTCTACAACCTAATGGCTAGCCACTTTGACTCACTTTAGGAGTAGTTCTATCGATAGCCTACAAAATGGAATTATAAATATCTGAGAGTACAAGAATGAGAATGAAGGAAGAAAAGCATAAAAGATGATACCTCCTCATTGGATTTGACATTGTTTCGGGAAAATCAATGGTAGGTAGCCGATAAGTTAAAAAGATATTTTCTCTATTCATTCTACCATCGGGTGAAGAGCCTTCAATTGGCTATGTAGATTTTTCATCCAGTGAATTTCCCTAATAATAATGATTCATTCGAAGATATGACCCAATCATATTCTAGTGTACTTTTCATTGTAGCCTTGACTTGGATCTTATCTATGAAGTATAAGTCAATTGGTAATTGCCCAAATCCTAGTTGATGAGAGCAAATTGATAGATGGTAGAACTTGTAGGATGGCTGTTGTGATTTGCGCAAGGCAAAGCCATTAGGTAGGAGGCATGGAGAGATTGCCGATGTGAAAATAGCTTTGGATTATCCATCGGTTGAGATATTGGAGAGGTTAAATTTGAAGGTTGCCTCGAAAGTTGATGTATCATCATAAGCAAACAAAGTGGTGGCCTCCTTGGTAAAGCTATAATAAAATCATTTGAACCACTAGTAAATTCCGATAGGAGACATTTTATAGCCTGAGAGAATCGATGCTTCTTTTCTGTAAGATATATATCGGTGTTGGTTGGCTTCTTCATCTTCTATGTATTCTGATGAGGGGAATTGGAGCCTTTTGATAGAAGGGGTATTTCACTATCTTGGAGGTGTACAGGTTCAACTGTAGCTATAGAAACCACCTAGTACCCTCAATGTGTCTAACGGGCTGACCAGCCTATAGTTTTGTGACTACTTGATGCATCATCAAGTATTTGGGCCCCAGAAGATATTTGCCTAAGGAAATCTGCTGATGATCGACTAGTCGTTTTGCTAGGTATTGCATATTTGTCGTCAGACCTAGGGTTGAGCCATAAAAGATGAACCTTTTGAGCCACTAGTTCAAGAAAGCCATGTATTCCTAATCAGCGACTGATCACAATGTTTTGTTATGGGTTGCTATGTACTTGGACCATCCGTTAACATCCTTGGTGTACAACTAATGGCGTGGCTTGAATCGAAGAGTGGATGGGTTGAAGTATGTAATGGTGTTAGGACAGGTTAGCATTGTCACATCCATCAAGTTTGGGGTTATTAGCCCATGTGTGAACAAAAAGGTGTCTAGGGCATCAGACCAAAAATAAGAAGTCGATGTGAGTAGAAGCTCATTCTTCTCTATATCTACCAAGGATAGTTCGATGCAGTGTCCAATGTCCAGTTCATCCCAGATGGTCCTCTTCATGGCCGATACCCGATGGTACCAATTTCTCTAATTAGGTAGTTTGCCAGGCTAGGATCTGAAGATCTAATCATTGATAGACATGGATGCGTTTTTTAATGGAATTCACTGGGTTTCAACATTAATGAATTCTATTAGATCTTCACTACCTATGGATTGTAGGTAAAAGTAATTTAGGTTGTCTACAATATGGATTAGGATCTAGTTCCTAAGGTTCTACCTAGAAAATAAAGAACAAGATGAATGCAATAGGAGGCACCGGGTAGACCTAAATTGCAATGAGCAAAAAGGGATTTAGAGAGGAGGTTACTTATGTGATGAAGGTTGAAGACACCATTACGAAAGCTGGTGGAGTTGCCTCGGAGTAGAAGAGGATGGAAGCTTCAAGTCACCAGAGGTTTGGGGGATTTGAGGAGACGATAAGTATGCAAATGTGACGTTTTGAAAGAGATGAAGAGCTTTTATAGAAAGAAGCCCTAGATAAAACCATGGACTGTTGGAGAGATTTTTACTTGAGTTGGGTCAAATGTCCTATAAAGGGTTGTAATGATCCATGAGAAAATTTTAGTGTTGCAAAAGCCCATAAAGGATAATTCTGAAGCATGAGTCCCCACACTATGAAATTGGGGATCATGTGTCAACACTGAAATTTTAAAGAGTCATTAATGCATTCAGTCAGAAGAGCAAAGCCAATAGTCAATGGTATATCTATCATACTGGTATAAAATTTATCGGTTTATTAAGTTTATATTGTTATTCTCAATCTTATACTCTCTCGGTTAGGTTTAATCTATTAGATTGCTTTTGATAAGATAAATCATGATAAGTATATAAGTTTTATTCAATTTTCCATTCGAGTTCTAGATGATAAGTTATCTTTATACTAAACTTACATGCTTCTTTAATCTCTATAGCCTAAATAGCCGATAGGTTGAGTCTATATAGACCTTTTACTTGATTGCCTCATTGGTTTAATTTTTTCTCTCCCTTATCAATTTTAGGTCAAATTAACTAGCATTTCCTAAATCTCAAGAATTTAAAGACCTATAATAGAGCTTAGCAAATCTCTTAGGCCTTCATTCATTGATGTATCGACGCGGATATTGGATGATTTTTGCTTTAACAATGACCACATCGGATGTTAAACTAACAAACAATCCGGTATCCCCCAGATTATCTAGCTTACCCTAGATCAATGTTTGATCAACACATGATCACGTGATTGAGATTAAGCCAGATTGTTCAATGTCGATCTCGGACCATCTGGTCTAGTTGTTTTAGCTAGCCAGATCAATGTTGGGTCAGATTGTTCAGCATCACTCGGATTATCTGACCCACGAAAGTTTTAGAGCAACTCATGTAGATTTGAAACAACGGTTTTGCTCGAAACTTCTTAGGGGTTTAGCACTTGTTTTAAAGAGACTAGAGACCTTATGTGCACTACACCTAGACTCTAGCACTTACAACATCAAGCTACTAAACCAACTCCTCTCTTTATAGTATAATCTTTTTGAAACCAAAAACCTAAAAATATCACATTAACCCATCTCTTTGAATGAATGTCGACATACCAAGGTTCCTTTTAATTTGAAGTCGTATTATGATCCATTCTCAACCATAGTATGTTTTGAGTGATCACCAACTCACGTGTCTATCTGGATCATCAAACCCTTATCTTTTTCTTTTAAATTATTATAAGAAATGATTAGTCCAATGATTATATTGTCATTAATTAAAAAAACATATCACATAGGCCTAGATGCTTTCAACATGTAGCATACATTATATACGACTTTAAATGAAAATGTCATGAATTACAATATCATAGATCTCATCAATCTTTGCAATATTTATAAGGCATGTCTCCATCCAAGATTGTTTCAATAATTCAAAATTTCATTTTAAAAAACTCATTACTTATAACGCATATTTTAGCATATAAACGATCTCAAATAAAAATATTGTCAATTATAAAGTTGTAGATTTCACCAAGCTCAACAAACTTCCTATAGGGCATGTCTCCATCAACTATTATTAAAAAATTCAAATATTTTTTTAAAAAAAATAGATCCTATCACTTATAACACATATTTAGGAATGTAAACAATCTTAATCTCTTCAACCTCTATAAATTTGATATAGGGTATGTCTCCATCTGTAATTGTGTGGAAAAATTTTTTTTTTCAAAATAGATACCATCATTTATAATGCTTATTTAGATAAGTAAATGTTCTCAAATGAAAATATTGTCACTTATAAAGTTGTATATCTTGTCAAGTTCTACAACTTTTATATACATCATGTCTCTCACATATAAGATTTTATAAAAAATCAAAAAATTGAATATTGAATTATTGTGATAGGTTGTATCCATCACATATGATGTCATCTGTGGTAGGGTGGTTGTTACGAACTCACATATGAGTATCCTCATCTATGGCAGTTTGCTCCACTACCAACCTATCACACACAGATGACCTTCTATCTATGATGGGTCATCTTCCATCACAAACGGGCTACTTTTTTGACCTATAAGAGATTAGTTATTTTAAATGGGTCGTGTAAACATGTTATAGATGATGCCCGAATCTACAGTAGTGGAGTAATTCTCATTTGTAAGGTCATGTTCTCTACACATGACTCTGCTCATCAGCATTGAAAGTTCTGGCTAGAATATACCACTAAAGAATAAGAGATAGAAAAAGGAATTGACATATTCATTGTTATACACAGATCATAGAGCAAGGTATAATGCGTTACTCAATACTGTATACATTTCAGACATGTATGTTAACATATAGCCCTTTTCGGGGGAAAGAGCGGGAAATATCAGAATTGAGCCTTTATGTTAGTACATATTATACGTGCCGATCACTAGTTCACTAACAATATTGCTATGCTCCAGGGTTGTTTTTATTCATAACATTTTCTCACAAGTGAGAGCACAGAGATCATAAAGTGGTTTGAAGTATGACATGCAGTATGACAACAATTGGAGGGGAAGAAAACAAAATAAGCTAGCCAAAGTACTGGCTTTATTAATTCCATCTTGGACTTTTAACAGGTCATAGTAAGTATGCAAGCCAATGTAGGCGTGCATATACACTTTATTGGACCCGAGCTAAAACATGCATATTGAAAAGCAAACATGCGATGGGATTCCTTCTATGGATATAGCTCAGTGATGGACAGAAACCCCAAAACAGGACTTGTCTTGTAATGACTAAATCCCGCATCCATAAATATCTTATACCACTCATGCTGATCACGTTCCTTGCCGGATGTTATCACCATCATCAATAGATCAAACAAGACTTGAGCTTCAAACATGGATTTAGAAGGGGATCCAACCACTATGTCTATGATGATAACTTTTCCTCCTGGTTTGTTAGCATGAATAGCATTTTTGCATTGTGTTAAGATTTTCACACAATCCTCGTCGTTCCAGTCATGTAGAATGTACTGCGTGTAATAGTTGATGAATTGAACATACTTAGTCACCAATAAAATCAATATGCCATAATAGTAATGCATATAAGTAAATGAACTTTTCCTAATTTTAGGTCCTAGATTGTACCTTGAGCAGAACTGCATCAGTTGGTGGGATTTGTTCCATCATGTCACCTGCAATGTACTCAACGATTCCATCTACGGTGATAGTATCAATTACATTTGGAAGGTCCAAAACCGAGCACTTAATATGTGGGAAAGCCTTAGCGATAGCTCTTGCTGTTGTGCCAGTACCACCACCAACATCAACCAATGAGCTAATCCCCTCAAACACCTCACCACATTTGTTAATAATAAAATCAATTGCAAGACGGCTATCAGAACCCATGCCAGCATTGAACACCTCATTCATGTTAGCATCATGACCCATAACACCCCACAAGTCTGTGCCATGAGCAGCCCTAAATGGCATCTCTGTGGCAACCTCTTTGTCCTCAGTCATGAACCACTCAGATAGATGCATTGCTGCAGACACATGGTACTTGGTGGTTTGGGAGAGCACAAATGGAGAAAGGCTTCCATGCCCACCGATGCCACTAATGCCATCATCCACTAGGAGGCGAGACAATGGCGTGAGGCGGTATATGCCCTTGGCCTTCTCCATTATCTCTTCCTCACTAGTTGGGGTGTCTAGGGAAAAAACACCTACCGCAGCAAGAAACCTCATGAGGCGAGGTAGGTGAGGCTTTCTACTCTCGGGTACTGGAATGGAGATGACCAATTCCGTTAGTGAGGCAGCACCACCACATCGATGAATGGCGTTGGGGATGCCAAGCTTGACAGCACACTCAAGCGCCATGGCTTTGAGGTAGCTAAAGGTGAGATTCCAAAGCTCTGCATGTGCTTGCAGAAACTCTGGGTTCAATGAGCCTGCCATGGGTGTCGTCAATTGGGTTTTCTCCATGTAAACTGCTAAGATGTTTTTTTTATGGAGTTGATATGATAGGAAGGAAGTTATTTATAGCCTTAAACTTGATAAACACAAGATCCTTATTGCCTCACATCATACCAAGAACATTAATGCAATGGCCCATTAGCTAGTATGCCACTTGTCACTACCAATTTCACCATACAACCATCCACTAACTACTATGACATCTGTCACTATTAATTTCATCATGCAACCCTCCATTGGCTAGTATGACATCTGACACTATTAATTCCACCTGTCACCATGAATTTACCTTACAACCCTTCATTGTAGGGTATGCTACATGTGACTATTAATTTCACCATACAACCTCCACTATATGGTATGCCACCTGTCACCATTAATTCCACCAATCCTCTATTAGCTAGTATGCCACATGTCATCATTAATTTCACCAATCCTTCACTGGAAAGTATGCCACTTCTTATCATTAATTTTCCATATAACCCTCCATTAATGGTATGCCACCTGTCACCATTAATTTTATCATTTAACCCTCTACTAGTTCATATGTCACATGTCATCATTAATTTACCAAACAACGCTCCACTAGCCAGTATGTCACCTGTTACTATTAATTTTATCATACAACCATTTACTAAGTTGGTATGTCATTTATCACCATTAATTTATCTTATAACCCTTCACTATATAGTATGTCACCTGTGACCATTAATTTCACCATATAACCCCTACTATATGGTATGCCAACTATCACTGTTAATTTTACCATATAACTCCGCATTAGATGGTATGCCACCTATAACCATTAATTTCATCATAAAACCCTACAATATGGTATGCCATATGTCGCCATTAATTTTACTATTTAACCCTTCACTAATTGGTATACCACCTATCATCACTAATTTACCATGCAACCCTACTCTATATGGTATGCCACCTATCAATATTAATTTCATCATGCAATCCTTAGATAGTATGCCACATGTCACCATCAATTCCACTATGAATTAATGTTCCTAATTGATAAACAGATCAAACCATTAAGGTGGCATACCCTGTAAATATTTATAATGTGTGCTATGCTACCTTTATGTCCTTAATACAAGCCAAAAATGCAGTGATTGAATTGATAACGCATGCCTTATACATGCAAATGGCGTACCAAGTAGAATAATTGGGGAAACACTGTTAGGCATGAACAAAAGGACTTATAATGATGCCCATTGTGTAACATAGTCGAGAGTAGCTTGGATTAGAGACAAACTTGGATGTCGTCGATAGAAGGAGAGCTCATGAGGTCCGTTATGTAGTGTAAGTACATAGTATTAGTATGCCTTGGAACAAAAGTTGAGTACTATTGATGATGTAGGGATGATAGTGTTGTGGTGTATATTAACTGCTTCTAAGGAATTCTTATCAGTATGGTGAGAGAAAAATACTAGTTACTTTCAGCTGAATATCTTATAGGCCATTATAGCAAGAATCACATCTAATATATTTAGGATGCCTAAAGCTGCCACGTAACATTCGTACTTTGCACCATATCACTATTGTATTACACCATGCCATTAATTGATACATAGTGCAGCATTTTAAGTTGTATCATGGCATGCATGCATATGTATGATCTAGCATTGACCGGAGGAAATTCTAGGTGGTTGTCAGTATTAAATATGACACATGTGTATATAACTCGATAGAATACCACATGTCATATTCAATACGAAAACCAACCCTATGTAAATGGATATAGTCCAGAGCAGAAGATGTCTCTAAGAACGAAAATGATATAGAGTCTTACTTTGGTTTGATGAGGACGAGTCGTATCCATATTTATCTCTCTTGTTCTACTTGACAAGAAGACAATCAAAGGGTACAAATACAAGACCACCGAGAGAGAGGAGACAAGCCATGAAGCCCGAATAATGGATCTCACCTAAGACAAACTAAAGCTATATGTCTGATCTTATCAAGTCAATATTAGATAAACCTAACTACTACTTAGTCGTCGATCACTATGCTTATGCTCAAGCTCTATGTTAATATTTTAATAAACTATATTAGGATTTTATATTTGTGAGATTAATATAGTGGAGGCCACCGACCAAATAGAAGTAGAACTATTACCTCTAAGGGTCTTGAACCTGTATAAAAATCTTTATCTCCTTATTTCTTCGTTTGTATTTTTATATCAGATTTATCTCATACATATATACAGTCGGTTACTAATCCAACGATAGTGACTTTGTAGATATATTAGACACAATCATATCTAATTAATCGTATTTCCTTTAAGGATCACATAGCTCGTCATTTGTATAGAACCTTAGGTTAAGCATGATAGGCTATCTTAAATCTTATAGACCTTTTGTGTTGGAGCACGTACTATGGCGACTAATATTTATGTGACTTCTGTCCGATACAGTGTTTGCTTCAATGATAACATTCTTATCCTTTCGTGCCAACTAGAGGCATGAGGCAAGGCGATCCACTCAGGGTATGTCTTGCTATTTAATATTTGATTGTCTATCAAATATCTTGGAGAGATACAAGGATGGCAGATTAATTCAACCAATCAAGTCGATGAGCACCAGGAGGTGGACCGTTTGTTGATGATAGTCTGTCGTTTTTAAAGCTTACATTGAGCGGTCCAGGACTTGGACTTAGTTTCGCTAGTACCGCAGCACCATTTGACGAGACGACCACTAGAAACGAGTGAAGCGTGTCGCGAAAATCTAGGATGAGATCTCTCTCCTGCCTCACCTGACAAAGTGACCAGTTGAGATAAAGATGGCGTTGTCAACTCACTAGCTACTAGTATTAAGTGATGAGTACCTAATCCATCGCAACAACGCATATAATAGTACTTCGTCGTATAGAGTAAACAGGTCCATCATCTGATGTGCAGTCATTAAATTTGGGCAGAATCGGCAAGATTATTTAGGTCAATTTCACTATAATTACAAATGGTCTCTACAACAATAGGTGAGGCTAAAGTTGGACACGGCTGTAGAGATATACACCTAAAATTTTTAACAAAAAAGTTGAGCATATAACATACTCCTATACATGAGGCACCAACACAATGGTTTGAACGTAAATAGTTGTTATTGCACTCAGAACACGTTGATTCTACAACTGGATCATTCACGGAGCAAACATTTAGACACCCAAAGCTTTCACATATACTAGCAAAGTTTTTTTTTTCATTTTAATATCATATGCCATTGCCACTCTACATAGCACAAACATTATTGTCCGTATGAAAATTTAAATTTTAAAACTTAATTTTTGGTTGATTATGAGATTTTTATCATCGTAGTTTATTTTTCATCATATGTTTTTAAATTGTTAAAGATATATGTTTTTTTACTTTTTTTTAGTCGCTAGCATATAATCAGTCGTAGATAAAACGATGAGGATTCCCAAGTTTAATTTACAACTGGACTTGTGGTTCGGCGTAATTGCACCACTAGTATCATATGAAAGCAGCATATGCCAACTAATTAACCTAGCCAAGTGTTCACTACTCCCTCCGTCCAGAATTGATGCATGCCTAACAAAAACAAATAATTCCAAAATAACATTCATATAACTGTGTTAGCACTTGCATGTTGGGGTGGATTGAACGCTCCATGTGTGCATGCATCATAGGACGTGTGCATGCCCGTAATTGCGCTGATCATCACTAGTGCCTAAGCGCATGATGTCCCACTAGGACCCACATGCATGCATCCCGCGGCTACTGCTTGGGAGAGATTTTTGTTGTCATTGATATTGCTGCACAAACCTTTTACGAAGATCAATTCTGGATGATGGAGTATAACTTTGTGAATTTTGTTTGCATGAAAGATGAGGAGATTAAAGCTAAGCTAGAAGTTGAATAAGCACTTTTGAAGAAAAATACTTGGGTCTTCCAACCCCAGATAGACAGATGAAAGAAATCATTTTCAGCCGATCAACGCCATGTTTTCTACGAGAATGGCAGATTGGTGTGAGAGGTATTTGTCTATAGTGGCTGTTGTACCTTTTTCCAGCCAACACTGTAGTCACCTAAAGCTTTAAGCTGTTACAAAATCACCGACCACACCTAGATCAAGATATATTTTAAAATCAAAATTGGTTAGCAGAGTCCATTCCGATGGATTAAGATAAATACTCATCTCGTGAATAGAACAAAAGGTCTTTAATAAAGAGATAAACACCTATCTCGTACGTAAAACAAAAGATTTATAATACAAACCTACAAATAAATTCACACTCTTGTGACAATGACGAATGACTTACAGCGCAAACCGATAAATATTGACGAACTAGGGCTAAAACTAGGGCAAAATCTAGAGATAAACTAAAAAGGAATGATTCAATTGGCTAAATTGGATATTGTATTGATTGTGTATTGGTTTTTTCAATTGAGCTGGCCTTAGCTCCTTAAAGGGGTTGGGCTTGCCTCCCTAAAGCCTTTTCCACGTCCTATTAGGTCTCAAAATCAATTAGCACTTAGGAAACCTCATGCAAATGGAAGGAAACACGAAAAACTCTCAATTGGACTCAGTTTTAGATTATCGGTCCGATTATCGATCTTGCTAGTCGAACTGGCCCCTATGGACAGTCAGACCGGCCTCTTCAGCAAAGGCTTGAGTCCATTTCAAAGTTGGCTAAATATTTCTACATTTTGACCTATTGCCAAATTTGGGTGTCTAAGCATCCTCTACTTTTTTAGCAAACTTGAGAGCCAAAAGGCATAAAACATAGGTCTAAGGACAATAAACCATTATTGGCCATATGAACCCCTAAGCATCTTGCCTCATGCTTGGGAAGTACTTTTTGAGCTATTCTCATTGATTCCTCTTGTAATATCTCGACAAAATAGGTGTTTCTATGAATGATCTTGATTATCCGGTATGGACCTTCTTATCTAGGTGACCATTTGTCGAATTCTGTACTTTTAGAATCCAATGGCAAAATCTTCTTTCATGCTAAATCTCTGATTTTAAATGATTTTGCTTTAACTTTCTTGTTATAATCTTTGGCTACTCTTTTCTTTTCCTTCAATTGCTTCCAAAGCTTTCAAGCGCTTATTGGTCACTTCATCAAGATTGTCCATCATCTGGTTTTTGTAATCATTGACAAATAAATCATCTTGTTTGATCAATCAATAGATCCAACATTCACCTCAACCAGTAAATATCTTCTTGTTCATAAACGAGTCACCTTGATGGTACCATGTCTAGATATCATATAAATCCATAATGCTTCAGAAAGCACTTCATGTCACTTCCTAGAATGTTCCTCGATCTTTTTCTTAACTAATTTCAACCAAACCTTATTACTCGACTCGGCTTTACCATTAGCCTAAGCATAGTAAGGAGATGAATTTAATAACTTAATACCATAATATTTGGAAAAATCTTTCACTTCTTTAGATATAAAAGAAGTACCTTGATCCGTAGTTAGAGTTTGAGGAATACTGAATCTATGAATAATGTGCTTCAAGATGAAATTGATTACCTCTTTGTGCATCATATTCTTGAGCGGTATGGCCTCGGCCAACTTGTTGAAGTAATATGTTGCTACGAATACAAAGTGATTCCCTTTTGATAAAGGAGGATATACATATTCAGCAAAGCCTAAAGCCTAACCTTGGAGTGGCCATGGTTTGATAATTAGATCCAACATGGTGGCGAATGCCAATTGAACATTGTCGAACCTTTCACAAGCTTCACATCCTCTAAAGTATTTGAAATAATCATCAATCATCATCGGCCAATAGAAACCATCTCTTCCTCAATAGCTAATTCATCATGTGGGCCGATTGATGAGTTCCACAAATCCCCTTATAAGCTTCTCCCATAGCAACAATGGCTTGATCATTATCTAAGCACTTTAATAGCACCCAATCTACGTTTCTGCGATATAACTCATCATTGTGTATACTTAAACGTTTGATGCCAAACCTTTCAACCAACCCAATTACTAGGATTCTTCAAATATTCGACCAAGGGATTCTCCAATCACTAACTTGAGCAATCACATATATAATCGAATTAGTGTTTAATTCAGGCTCCCTAGCCTCCTACTGAGGGTCGATAGGTCCAGTCAGATAGTCATTGATAGTCCCAGCCAAGTCCCCTAGTTAGACCAGTAGTACAATGCCGATCAGACCACCTATGGTCTGATCTCTTGCTAATTTCGTCCAACTTTTCCCAATCAAGTAGCAACTTTTTTAAACTAGAAATAAGCCTCTTTCGACATGATAACTAGATGCCTACTATGCTAACTCATTTACTCTAGAGTTTTCTTTCCTAGACACATGTCTAATTACAAAATCATGAAAATTAATAATAATATCCAAACATTGATCTAGATGTCTATTTAGTGACCCAACAAAACATTGATACTCTAGCTAATTGCTCCATGACAAATTGTAAATCACCAAGGGCTTCTACATATTTATCACCAATTACTTCTATAACTTGTAGACCAAATAGAAAGCATCATATTTGGCTTGATTATTAGTGCAAGGATATTCTACGTGAACCAATGTTTCAAAGATAGAATCATTTCGCAAAATTAACACTACACCTATCACTTGTACCCCTTTGCAAGAACCATCAAAATAAAGTTTCCATGGCGTAACATTAACATATGGATCTCACTATTATAATTAATATCAACTTGATGATACAAAATTAGCCATAATTTGGCATTTCACATATGTTAAAGATTCATAAGTCAAATCATACTCAATCAAAGCATTCACCCACTTGCTAATTCCCGCACTCAAGATTGATCTTTATAGCATGTATTAGATAACATCAATTTGGCAAGTAAATATGCAAGTACTAGATAAAAAATAATATTTTAGCTTAGTGCAAGCATAGTATAATAATAAGCATAGTTTCTACCCAAACACATACCTTGTTTTGGCATCCAATAGGCGGTGGCTTAAAAAAGTGATGATGTGCTCCTTGCCATCCAACTTTTGTATGAAAATGGCACCAATTACATTATCTTCGGCAACAAAATACAACCAAAATGGAGCTTCAGTTTTGGGCACTCTCACAACAGGTGGAAACGACATGTATCAATTGATTTCATTGAACGCCTTTTGTTGTGAAATCGGCTTCATTTTTCAACTGAATTATGGAAACAAAAGCATCAATATTGCCAGACAAGTTGGATATGAATCTTCTCAAATAATTCACATTGCCTAACAACTTTTGAACTTCTTTCTTGCTTGTTGGCGCTCTAAACTCCCTAATCTTTTCTATCTTCTTATGATCAACTTCAACACCTCTCTCATGCACCATGAATCCTAAGAACTTTCCAGTTGACACACCAAAGGCATACTTGAGTGGATTTATCTTCAAACCATATTAGTGCATCCTCTCAAAAGCTAAACGTAAATTGGCTAAGTGACTATACATGCCATCCGATTTAACAATAATATCATCAATATAGATATCTAAGATAATCCAGAGCAAATCATGAAATATCAAATTCATTGCTCTTTAGTATGTAGCACCAACATTTTTCAAACCAGTCCGAAGCATTGTTAATCAACATGTTGGCTATAGGCATAGGATATTCATTTTTAAGAGTAGCTCTAGTTAGATCTCTAAAGTCAATGCAAAATCTAATCTTACCACTCCCTTTCTTTTCAACCACTCACTTTTCTTTCAATCAGAACGATGTCAGAAACCCACTCCTCATATCTACATGGACTAATGAACCCTACATTTAAAATCGGTCTATTTCTTCTTTGACACAATCGTATATGTTAGAATTAAAGCAACGAGGTGATTGCTTTTGCTTTCTAAACCTAGATTTAATAAGAAGTCGATGCTCTACAAGCTCATGACTAAGTCTTAGCATCTCATGATATATTTATGCAAAGCAATCAACATACTCCTTAAACAAATGGATTACTTTAGCCTTGTAATCAACTTTCATGTTTTTTGTTTACAAAAGTCAGTATTAGAATAGAACAATCTCCTATATCTACTTCTTATAATGGATCAACTGATGTAAAATCTTGATCAAGCTTCTCTACTTCATCAAATTCTTCAAAAGTTTCTCCAATATCATTCTTTTTAGACCAATATTCTTACACGCACTCACTTTTGCAACAACTCTAAATTTGCTTTTGTAGATATGATACAATGAAATATCTCCTAGTCATGCTAGATTAGCTGGCTTTACAAAAACGGGTACAAGGCCATCTTTAGAGACACTAAGAAAATTGTAACTAAAAAAATATAGCCTCAATAAGTATTGAATGTTACCATGTTGCCACTCAATTGAGACATCATCTGTTGCAATCTCAGCCGATGTATCCGCTTGTATGATCTCAATATCGTCATCATCCCATTGAATCAAGCATTGGTGAAAAGAAGAAAGAATGTAATAATTAGCATGAATCCAACAACTTCCTAAAATAATGTTGCAGTTACCTCGCACGTCAACGACTAAGAAAGTGGTTGGAAACATCTTGTTCCCCATAGTAAGCTCCATGAAAAATAATCACATTTCTTCCGTTAGTTCACCATTCAAGCTAATGAGTATCATGTTTGTTCTCTTCAACTCACCATGTTTACGCCCCCAACTTCTTGACAGTGATTATGGCACCAAATTCACATCAGCATCTTCATCTACCAACATCCTAGAAATAGGTCTTCTGCCAATGTGACCATTGAGGTAGAGAGGCCTCATATGACGATTAGATTCATCGGGTTTCTCAAAGCCCACATTCCTTGGGCCTAGTAAGAGTTGTGCAACTCCGGCCTCATCCATGGCATATAATTTCATAGGTAGAGTGAATACCATGTTGATGTCCATCTTTTCCCTTGGTAGTGAATCATTCCTAATAACTACTAATTCCTTTTCTAGAGCATCTTCATCGTCGTCACATTGGATAGTTACTGTCTTTCAACCTCTATAACTTTAAGCTTCCACACTTGTCTAAACATTGGTGGAGGTCTTATTTCATTAAACATTCTATCGTTAAACATTCTATCTCTAATATCTTTAGCCCTATTGTCCTTTAATTCTTGGGCTTGAGGACATTGAAATCGTCTCTTTTGAGAACAGGTTAAGCTGGAAGGTATCCACTTCTACTTTTGTTGAGTTCTAGGGGCTAGATAGGCTTTAGTACCTTTACATGTGCTAGAAGCTCCTTTGTTGTTTTCAGATTGCATGGTCATCTCTAGTGCACCCCAATCAGTCCAGCCTTAGGGCCCAGTCGGATCAGCCACAACAAGCTAAACTGTGCCTCTCTGGTCACCTCTAGTTGGACCAGCCTTAGGGTCCAATCAAACCAACACCAAACCACCCCTACTTGTGTTGCTTTGCATGTCCCTAGTCCCTAGTCAAACTAGTGGTATGCTGCAATGACCCATGCCTCTTTGGTCCTTCCTAGTAGGACTAGCCTTAGGTCATGGTCGGACCAATAGCGCTAATATCAGCTTGGCTGGGTGCAACCTCCTTTGCTTGTGAAGCTTCTGTCGGATCTCCCATGGGCATCTAGACATTATGATATCCCACCTTGATGGTAATCACATTCGATGACTTCATCTCCACCTCTTTTCTCCTCAAACCAATATTTTTATTGAAATTGGCTTTTTGTTTGAAGTGGATAAATGATCATGCATTGACCTTCATGACTCCATCCAACGGCAACTTCAGCAGGTAAGGTTCTTTGCCAACTATGTTTCTTGTAGCGACTTAATCCGTGGCTGAAGTCAATGATGGCTCGCATGCAGCCCTCTGCATACATTCCTACCGCCATTCATGAAGAGCCGACTCCTCCCCAGTACATAGTGGCCCAAGATAAAAACGAAGCATGTAGGCCATCTACTCTAGCGAAGCTAGCAAGAGACGAGCCTACAGAATTGCTGGCCATCCTGAGTACAGCCACCACCATGATGTCGCCAAGCTCCAATGAGAGGACAGGTGCCATAGAAAGCTAGAGTCCCAAAGTCCAACCAACTACCACGAAGGAGCCAAGTGATGTTGAGGAGCTAGATGTCGACGTTGCTCCAACTGGAGCCACATCAAGGCCCACCACCAATAGGGCTCAATCACACCAGCAAAGGCCCATCAATGGGCTAGTATAGAGAGAGAGGAGGTTAAAGCCAAGGATATTGAAGAGGTCCCGCGGATCACTCAACTAACCCCTTTCATGTACGTTTCGCCCCTCCAAGCCATTTGGTTAAATAATGAGGGCTCTAACAACGCGAAGATAAGAAGGAGGTCGATGAGCTGTATAACAGTTGCTTGAATGTACTCCCCTAGCATCTGACTGCCTGCCGTGCTAGCAGTCTTTCTCATTTTACATGTCTGTAATCTGCACTTGTCCAGGCTGTAATTGACTGATTCGAGAAAAAGAGTGAAGCTCTTGAGCAGACGTTCAATCGAGTGGCGGAGATCCAGTGGATCCGTCAGTCGGTTCAGATTATTGAGCAACAGCGCGCCGTCGAGCAGATCGAAGCGCAACGGTGGGAGCATAAACTTCACGCCAAAATTGACCGGCTGCGCGCGGAGTCCGCCCGATCCGGTAGGTGGCCAAATGCCGTCTTATTTCTGTCTTCCGCTTCTCTGACCCTAGTCTTGATTACAAGCCAAGTTACAGCGCGTTGAGGCCGAGCGCGACGAGTTTAGGACGCGCGCCGAGGCTGCAGAGAAAGCCACCACTGCGGCGCGATCCGAGCTGCAAGGTATTGGCTTCTCCGACGTTGTAGTTGCTAATCCATACCAATTGTCTGATCTGTCCGAGTGCAGATGCTGCTGTTCAATGAGATTTTGTGCATTTTTTAATGAATTATAAAAAGATTATATGTGCAGAGATACTAAGTCTTGCACTAATCTAGGAGAAACGGAGCAGATATGTGCATTGCTCCTGTGCATTTGCCAGCTGCTTTCAGTGTGGATAAATTTAGTGATCATTTAAACATGGCAATTAGTGCTTAATTGCAGACTACCAAACAGCATGCATGCACGCGTATATGCGTGCGCACATACGCACCCAGATGCCATATTCCAAATACATCGTAGCAATGAAATAAAAGTGGAGAGAATTACTGGACTGTATCTTCTCCATGCTTATATTTCTTGGCATGAAAAGCAAGCATGTCTTATATACGCCTTCCATCCTCTTGTTCCATGTCTTGGAAACTAATCAAATAAATATAGCAAGGATCATTGCTTGTGTTCCTGTGGATGGAATCATTTCCATCTCAAATGGAAGAGTCTCTCTACGTGACATGTACAGCATCGAAGCTTATATCTCTGCTTCATCCCTATCCCCTCATAATCTTTGTTGCATGGAAATTTAGCGTGAGAACGGAAGGTCAGCCTAATCAAATCATCGAGTTAATTGGGATGTCTGCTGGCCTGAGCACCGACAGCACCGCCTTACTCTGCCTATAAAATGCTAGCTCCTAGAGGAACAGAAGGGGACGGAGAGAAGGGGCTCACACACAGAGGCAGAGACACACACAGCCCGCAAACATCGAGCGGAGAGACAGCAAACTTGCACATGCCATGAGAAGTGAGAACAAACCGGAGAACACAAGTGATCAAAACACATATACACACATCCATTGACCCACTGATCGATCAAGCACAAACAGTGTGTAAGGGGATATTCCTAGGTGCACGAGGAGTCCACCGGACAAGAAAGAAGTCTATGGCAGATGCAGATGATTATACATCGGCACCATGGAGGGAGGTGTGCGGACGGGCGCCATCTCCTTCCTCAGGGCGGTGTCATCAAGAGGTCATGGCTGACATCCCTCCGCTCAACAAAATACATTGACCTTCATGCTGCCGACGGCCGTTCTCACTACGGCGTCACCAACGCCCGCCATCGCCATATCATCAAGTTGGGATCACCTCCAAACGCCATCACATTCATCGCGCGTCGTGTTCATCCCTCGACAAGGGGCATCCGGTCCCACCACCGTCGCCAAGCCCACTGGAACAGTTCCATGATGATCTAGTGCGCCACCAAATGTTGCCTGCACCAAGCTGCCATGGCCAGTGTAATCACCCTAGCTATTCTCAATATTGGGCTGAAGCAAGGTCTTCACTACCATTTAGCAAGCATTCCAGATGCAATCTGCCGCCTGATAAGCGCTAGGGAATGAAAAGTGTGAAATCATGTTCGCGCCGGATCTCGCGCGTCCGGCGCGAACGAAAGTCTGATTAGCTCCAGTGTAGACTAGTCGGTTTCTCTCCATAGCTCGAGGTACACGCGCCGGAGCTCATGGGGTTCGCTCTGCTCCGGTGCGACAGTGCGAGTATAGGCGTGCCAGTCAATTTAACCTTGCAATTGATAAGGAGGTGAGGCGAACGGGTCAATCAGACGATAGGCCGATACGAGCTCTCGCTATCGGCTGGCCGCCGATAGAATCGAGTTGGTCATCGGCCGCGTCCGGATGGCTCCTGCTATCGGCTGGTCACCGATAGGTATTGAGACGCTCTTCCATCAGCTAGAGAGTCGATAAATGTCGATGAAGGACATGATGACTCCAGGTGTAGCGAAAGCGAGATCCTGATCCATTGGCCGCAGAGCCGATGGAGGCACCAAAGGATATTCAGAGAATAACAAAATACACTGGATCTCTCCTAGTTGCCGACGGAACTTGTACCGCTCGTTCATCAGCTAAAAAGCTGATAAAGGCATATATGAACTGGCAAGAAATTGTATAAAAGACACTGGCTGCAAAGCCGATGTCGTTCCGGATATGGTAGCACGAGACCTGTCGCCCGCCGTGATGACACCGCTAGCACCAAATCTTGAAGATCGGACCTAACCGAGACAGTACGAGACTGAGACCAACGGCAATAAGATGGTGGACGCCAGATCGGTTGTGCTGATGTAAGGGCGAAGCGAACCCATCAGCTAGCTGAGCCAATAAGAGAACGTTTTTCTAAAGATAGGCGCGTATCGGCTGGAAGTCCGATACGCTTGGCGTGGCGCTCAAGAGAAGTCTCTAAAAACTGGTGCGTATCGGCTGAGGAGCCGGTACACTGAATATGTTGCTCAATGTATAGATAACTCATCGGCTAACACTCCGATGAAACGCCATATAGAGACATATAAACCTAAACCTCAATCTACCGTCAGCACCCTCGTAGGTCGAACCTAACCAATGCAGCATGAGACCGACGACAACAAAGAGAGCTTGATAGACCGATAGACCTTGCACGGATGTGATGCGATACATTCGATTGGCCTAAGAGATGGAACCTAAACGATACAGCCTTAGATAGAACAAGATATATCGGAATAGTAGCGGGACTTACCCCTTCACCAGAGATCAAAATTAACCAATGCAGTCTCTCATCGAGAGCGAGACCCCGTCGGTAAAAACCTAGATGAACTAGGGTAGCAATGTGCCGAAGTAGTATTGATTAAAAGATATGTTTCTTACAGGCTCCCAGGGGGTCTATATTTATATTCTGGCATTACAGAGTCCAACGCGTTTACAACAATCACCAGACGTTATTTCCTAACAAAGATAAAAGAAAAATCTCTAAGCAAGTTAACTTAAACTAACTAAACATTTCTATCTATATAAGATACAATTTATATAGATAGAATACCCTACCGTGAGTTCTATGACTCCTCTTTCTCATTTGAATAGTCTTCTATAATTAGACCGAATCATTTCTTACTTCCTTCAATCGGCTTCTTTACTATAGCAATCAGACTCTTCTTTACTAAACCGATCGTCTTTCTAATCTTTTCCTGAGTTTACCAAATTTTAGCGTTAACAAATCAAAATTGATAAAATTAGTTTATATTAAAATTGATATTACATAATTAAGTTATATTAAAATTGTTCTTAGTAAAGTGTGATAATGTGCATATATTGATATTGATCAGGTTGTGAGAATCTGTGCTAAAAAATATTTTTTTATATATGTGTAGGTATTAAATGATGAAAATAGATGAAAAATCGCTAAAAATTTTGGAGAAATTTTAGACGATAATTGATAAATTCAATTTTAAAGTAATGGGCCAAAAGTATAGGCAGTTTGATTGCATAGTATGGATACGGTCCAAGAGTGAGCTAACAATGAGCAAGCAGACTAGAGTAGGCTGCCAAAGACTGAAAGCTAGCAGCAGTGTAACATGCCGATGGTGCGGAAGCAGCCTAGTAGGCATGGGCGCACGTGGAAAGACTTGTGCGGGTGACAGGTGGGTCTAGCGTGACAATAACGTGCGGGAGTGGTAAGAGCGTGGGAGGCACAACGACTAATAGGTGGACCACAGTGGTGGTGTCTGGTGCGAGCGAGGGTGCACGCGAGTACATGATTGGCTCAGTGGTGTGGTAGCGTGTACGAGAGGGATTTTCTATGAAAACGCATTCGACTCTATGAATGTGGCATAGTTTAGAGCGTCAATTTTAAATCCAATTGCTGAGAATAGGCTAAGTAGTGATTATGGAATTGGTCTTTTTTTTAGTATTTTTTAATTATTTTAGGTTCTAAAAGGTAAGGTGTTAGAAATTATTAGAATTTTTCTAAGTATAATTTTAATAATAAAAGTAAATTTTATGAAAGATTATTATGATAATTAATTTTTTTTCTCATTCAATCGATTTTAGATTAATTTATTTTACTCTGTTTCTTTAATCTTAATTATTTTCATATATCACATTATTAATTAATTAGTATTTAATTTATTTCAGTCAACCTTTTTTTAATATTTTTTGATTAATATGATTTCTAGTTTAATTTGTTTCTAAATTTGATATAATTTATTCTGTCAAAATTTCAGGTAAATTGAAGTTTTAAATTATCAAATAGTGTTCTGTTGACATTAAAAACACAGTGTTTTTTAGTTTGTGATTAGAGAAAAATATTAAATTTTATTTTTAAGCTCTGCAGTCATTCGTACCACTATGAGTCGATTTAAAAAAGAGGAGGTGCAGACGACGCTATCACCCGTACACCTGCCGATGCCGTGCTCGACCTCGACGCCACCGCCGGCATCATCCGTGTACACGCCTTCGTGGCTGCCACTGATGACGTGCTCGAGCTTGGCGCCGCCGCCGGCATCATCTATGCACCCACAAACGTCGCCTTCGTGGCTGGCACTCACGTGCTCGAGCTTGGAGCCACGACCGACACCACTTGTATACTCACCGACGTCCCCGTAGCTGCAGCCGCCGATGACGCGCTTAAGCTTGGCGTCACCACCAGCATCATCCAGGAACCTGCCGACGTCCTGATGTTTGCTGCCACTGGCGTGGTCGAGTTTGGCGCCACCCCCGGTATCATCTGAACACCCGTCCACGTCCCCGTGGCTGCCGCTGCCGACATGCTCAAGTTTGGTGCCGACGCCGACAAGCTCGAGTTTGGCGCCGACGTCCACGCCAATGTGTCCGAGCTTGGCGCTCACCGTCGGCACCATCCGTCCATCTGCTGATGTCATCTTGGTGGCGGCCGTGGGTGACACGCTCCACCTTCAATGCGCCAATAGCTAACAGCAACATCCTTGCAACTGTCCCTGCCATCGGCACTGATCACCATCGGCGACATCCTCACGGGAGGTTGCTTTCACTCGACTACCACGGGCTATACTGTCACCAAGTCACGCGACTTCGTGCACTGAGAATGACTACATAGTGTACTAGTGTACTTGTGCGGTACACTACTTGTACAAGGTACAATAATATACTATGCAAGCTCACACACGCCTGAAATGGTGTTATTTAAAACTCGCTACATTTCTTACCCCTCACTCCGGTATTGCAACCATGGCATCAAGCTGGTCAAGCTGAGCACACATCCTGCATTGCGACAAGCAATCTGCATCGCGCTGTTTGAGACCGACGAGGCTAGACGGCAGGACAGGCGGAGTCAATGCAAAGACGACGTCACCAACACCGGCGTACGGGCTGACGAGGCCATGGACACTGGACACCCATTTCACCATATCTACATCATGCACAGGAGAACACGAAGCGAAGACCGACGACGACGACCATGCCAACTTAATCGAAGATTTCCCGTGAGTCTAACTCACTCATTAACCGGGCGTTTTCCGAGTATGAGTCAGATACCTTCATCGCCAAGACAAGGAGCGCAATTCATAACCGAAACTCTATCTTTTTTAATTCTTAAAGAATTATAATAGAGATGTGTTTCATTTTATTTATTAGTGTAACTTGTATACTGACACACTTGCGCGTTTTTATTATGTTTTGTATGGGTGGGGAGATTTATGTTAAAATTGTCCCCAGACAGGTGTCAACAGGCTGGACGGCCAGCATGGAAGCTAAGGCCAAAGCAGCCATAGAGAGCTAGGATGGTAATCTTCTTACCCAGCTTTCCTTGTTTCATTATTAGAGAGAATATGCTTAGTTGTCCATTGCAATAGAATACCAGGAGAGATACTAGACATTATTCCAGTCCTCTTTATAATGAGGCGTTCGAGTGACGTGCTGCTAAGTGCCCGGCTGGCCACCAGGTTACTGGAGATGACTGTAGCGATGAAGGACCACATGACTGCCATGGCAACGGCAAGTGCCAGCCATGGCCTTGTGGTGGTAAAGTCCTCATATCCCAGGTGAACTTACCAGTGATCGGGGAAGGTTTTGCCACCACGTGCTCTACTCGAAGAGGCCAAAGCTACAGCCACCATCCTTGTGAAAGATTTGGAGCTGTAGAAATTTAGGTAATTAAGTGGTCGTCGTGAATAGTACTGTAAAATATTTTTCCAACAATACTTTGTCATCTCGGCCATAGTTTTTACAAGTGTTGTGCTGGCCAGACCATATTTCTTTTGATATATGCTAGCCAGACTCATAGCAAGCCCCCTGAGTGTACATACTAAGTTCATGGAACGAAGCCCATTTGGCAGAACTGAGTTTCTATAAGGATTATGGTCAATGAGTGACAAAAAAGGGGGCTGAATGCAACTTGGCTTTATTGGCAGTGAATAGTTGATACAAGTTTGTTATGAATAAAATCATCGCAACTACTCTACATTGCAAGAATTGTCCATCGTTGAGCCATCTTCACATTTGAGCTGATGAGCTCCTAGGTGCGTCACATCATTGATCACGAAAGGTGCTTCCAATATGGGTGAAAGCTTGTGCCTATTCTTGGTAGACCATATCTTACGCAAGAACATGTCTCCAACCAAAAATGCTCAGTCATGGATGTTGCGGTTGTGGAAGCTTCGAAGTGATTGCTGGTACTTGACTAACTGGATTGCCATGATATCCATGTTTACCAGCTAGCTGTCTTGAGCTTCTTGCTCCTAGTAAGCCCAAACCTTTGGGGATCCAAACTCAAGCTCGGTAAGATCGCCTCAGTATTGTAGACCAAGAAGAAAGTGGATTGCTTTGTAGATCAGCTTGGAGAAGTTCTCAAGGACCAGAAGACCAGAACGCAATTCAGAGACCCATTTCCCAACATAGGGCTTTAGTCAGTGGAACACTCTAGTCTTAATGCCATGTAATATCATGCCTTTGGCTTGTTCCACTTGGCCATTGCTATGAGGGTGAGCTACTGATGTGTAGCACTTTTTGATGCCAAGTGCCTCGCAGAGGTCCTAGAAGATGGATCATATGAACTAAGTTCCATAGTCGGTGACGATCCTATTAGGCACCCCAAATCAATAGGTGATGTCCTAGATGAAGTCCTACGCTCTGGCATCCCTAATCTTCGCCAAATTTAGTTTCATCTTGAACGCTCGTAGACAATTGAAGGTCTCTTCTAGATTAGCGATGAGGTCTTCCTTTACTTGGGACCTAACTAACATGTCATCCATGTATGCTTCGATGTTGTGACCAAGTCGATTGTGGAGGCAGTGCTACATAGCGCATTGATATGTAGCCCCCATGTTCTTCGGCTTGAATGGCATGTTGGTATAGCAGTATGCTCTGAATGGTGTGATGAATGAGGTTTTTAGACGATCTTCTTCATTGAGTAAAATCTAATGGTACCCGGAGTAGGCATCTAAGAAGCATAGCAACTCGCATCTAGCGATGGAATCTACCACCTAATCAATGTGAGGTAACCCAAATGGGTCTTTAGGGTAGGATTTATTCAAGTCGATATAGTCAGCACACATTCACCACTTCTTATTCTTTTTTTCTAACAAGCATTAGGTTGGCAAGCCAATCCAAATGTTACACTTCTTTAATGAATCTAGCAACTAAAAGTCTGGTGATTTCCTCCCTAATGGCGTCCCTTTAGTCTTGGGCGAAATGATGAAGTCGTTGCTTGATAAGTTTCGTGTTTGCTTTGACATTCAGAGAATGCTCGATCAACTTGTAACACCCCAGTTACCCTAGCCCATTTGAAGCCAATAGTAGTTGTGGTTTAGGCCCAAGTAACTCAAAAGTGGTTGTATAGTGGTGGTTTAATACTACCTTGGAAGATTAGGTGGGTAAGGGCCTACTTATAAGCCTTAGTGCTCCACCCATGGTATCTTCGAGTTATTTCTTTTACACGAACCGATGACGAAAGTGTAAGTGGGATACTATACGTACGTGGGCCTACTCAATGTGTAGAGTGGACCAATGCGGATTTTGGAGGCATTGTGTTACACGATTCCCTTAGGACACCCATCATGTCCAAGGGCTTCCGAGCAAAGATATCCTTGTTGTCCTAGATGAAGTTGACGAGCACATCTTCCTATTTGGGGTCAAGGTTAGCCCCAATAAGCACCATCTTGGGGAGTCAACTGGGTCGAGCACGATCTTCTTCAGCTGTTTGCCGACTAGCTCGATTCCTATCTTGGAGGCCTTCTTAGCTATGGCAGTTCATCGTTGTGCGAGTGGGCAGTGACTTCATTATGAATCTCTTGTTAGGAGAAGGTTGTTTCCTAGCTCTACGCCAACTCATAGCTCTCCTTGTCATCGACGAGAAATTGTTTGATGTTGGTGTGGAGGGTGATCACCTTAGTGGGCTCTTGCATCTTTGTGATGGAGTAGGCGCAATGGGGATGGCCATGAACTTATCCATTGCTAGTCTACCAAAGATGGCATGATACACCATCTCAAAGTCAGCAACCTCGAAGCAAATGTTCTCCATCTAAAAGTTATCCAAAGTACCGAAAGTGACAAGAAGAGTGATCTGCCCGAGTGGAGTTGAGGATAGACTAGGAATCACCCCATAGAATGGGGATTTACTCAACATAGCTCCAATCAAGGAACTTCATGTCCTAAAAAGTTTTGGAAAACAAAATGTTGAGGGTGTTGTTGTCATCTATTAGAACCCTCTTAAGTCTAACGCCCTAGACGACCAGTCTAGGACGAGCAAATAGCGGCTGGGTGTGGAACTTAGTCCGAGTGGTCGGAGCGATTAAAGGTGATCTAGGCCTCAAACCATGGTAGGTACTATGGTGTGTCATGGGTGACAACGTTGATCTCCCGAGTAGTCAGCTTTTTCTTCCACTTGGACTCATACATGTTAGGGCCCATGAAGATATGGTTGAGCTTGGCATGGGGATTCTAGAACGAGGCAACGTCATTTTTGATCTTGTCCTTGTCAGGAGTTTGGGTCCTAGAGCAACTTGCCTTGCCCATTAACCCTTAGGTGAAACGCTTGAGGATGTGGCAGTCCTTAGCAGTATTCTTGCCCTTTGGGTAATAGAGGCAGGGCGCCTTCATCATCTTGTTATAGTCATCGACGCGTGGTGGTTGTGGGTGGCTACAATCACCACATTCGGCCATAGAGACAGCTTCCTCCCTCTTGCACTTAATGCCCTTGTTCTTGGAGGAGTCGATCTGCTCTTTCTTGGGGCACACACCGTCTTCATTATGCACCACCACGGCATCGGCAGATGAGGCATACTTGTTGGCCATGTCAAACATAGCCTTAACAGAAATCAGCTCCTTGTAGGCCTACTTCTTAATGAAATCTTCGTTCCTGACACCCTGGTAAAAGGCCACCAAGAGCGCCTCATCATTCACCTTTGGGATGGAGTTCCTCTTCTCTAAGAAGTGGCAAATGTGGTCTTGGAAGGACTTGTCCTTCCTTTGGTGGATCTAGCATAGCTCCGAGGGGGTTCCTAGTCTCGAGTAAGTACCTAGAAGTTAGCAATGAACTGGGCATGAAGCTCTACCCAGAAATCGATTGACCTCTTGGGTAGGCTTGTGAGCCACACCCGAGTGGTTGTAGCTATCATGGTGCTCACCACCAAAAATCCCACGAACGGGGAGGGACGGTGACTCGGTCACGCGAAGGCCTGGGAGGTCTACTTATCTCCAGTTCAGGTCCTTAAGCATCGAGGTTCGTGGGCGTACCAATCAATTTGACCCTGCAATTGACAAGGAAGTGAGACGAGCGGGTCCGATACAGACGCTAGCTATCGACTGGCTGCCGATAGGTTCGGGATGTTGTTCGATCGGCTGGAGAGCCGATGTGGACAGGTATCGACGAGGGGTCGACCGCAAAGCTGATGAAGGAACCAGGGTGTATTCAGAGGATGGCGAGGCGCACGGGATCCCTCCGGACAGCCGAACAGTGATTCATCAGCTGGAAAAACCAATGAGTGCACATGCGGCCTAGGCAATGATTAGCGTAAGAAGGCACGGGCTGCAAAGCCGATACCGCTCCGGATATGACAGCACGAGACCCATCACCCGCTGTGGCAACGCCATCAACACCAAACCTCGAAGATCAGACCTAACCAAGACAGTACGAGGCCGGGACCAGCGGCGATGATACAGAGGACGCCGGATCAGCTATGCCATAGCAAGGATAGGAATGAACCCATCGGCTAGCTGAGCCGATGAGGGGACGCCTTTCTGAAGAAGAGTGCGTATCAGCTGGGGGACCGATACGTTTGGCGTTACGCGTCGTGGGACGTGTCTAAAGGCTGATGCGTATCGGTCGAGGGGCCGATGTGCTGGGCGTGAAGCACAGAGCATGGATAACTCATTGGCTAGCACTCCGATGATACGCCGTGCAGAAGGCTATTGGCCTGAAGCTCGATCTACCATTGGCAGCCCCGTAGGTCGGACCTAACTGATGCAGCACGAAATTGACGACGGCAGAGGGAGCTTAACGGGCCCGATAGATTTAGCACGGATGTAATGCGATACATCCGATCGGCCTAAGAGGTTGGACCTAACCGATATAGCCTCAGACAGAGCAGGACATATCGGGATGGTGGCGGGACTTACCCCTTCGCCAGAGATCGGACTTAACCGATGCAGCCCCGCGTCGAGAGCTAGAACCCGCTGGTAAACACCTAGATGAACTAAGGTGGCAATGCGCCGAATTTATATATGATCAAGAGATATCTTACATGTTTCCAAGGGGTCTATATTTATACCTTGGATTTACAGACAGAGTCCGACGCGTCTACGACCATCGGACATTATTTCCTAATAAGAACAAAGGAAAATATTCCTAAAGAAGCTAACTAACTAGCTAAACCTCCCTAATTGAGTAAGGTTATAATTTACAAAAATAAGTACCCTACCGTGGAGTCCACGGCTCTTCCGCAAACCCGGTTTCATCTGAATAATCTTCCAATTTATAACCGAGTCTTTCTTTGCTGCAACCTGATCGGCTTCTCCACTGTAGCTATCGGAACTTCTTTTAGTCAAGCCGATCCTTCTCATTCCTTCCCTCGGGCTTCTCGGACCTGATCCCGATTAGACAATCTCCTGTCTTCAAGCCGATCCAATCTTCTACTAATTTGATCGGCTTTTCTATAGTTTTCCATCAGCTTTGTCTCAGTATCTCCATCAGCCGATGACTGCATTAAACCCTTCATCAGGCCTCTCAGCCGATTGGCTTTAGCCTCATCGGATCCCCCAGCCGATCGGCTTTAGCGCCATCGGATCGTCCAGATTTTGGCGTTAACACATATCCAATTAGTAGTTGTCCATGGCCTTGTAGTCTTCCCTAGCTACCCATATAGCGAGGGTGTAGACAGTCAACCAGGACTCGGAATCCGTCTTGCCATCATACTTCTAACACCCATTGGCATGAAGATAGTAAGCCAATTGACCTGCTGGAGGTCATTGGTGAATACACACGCTCCCTTTCTGCATGGTGACATGGGTAAGGCAATGGCCACTCCTACCAATGATTGGGGAGGTAGTTAGGGCGATGCCTATCCCGTGAATCACTGTGAAGGTCGCAAGGTAGTAGTGAAAGCATTGTCACTCGTCCTCCATGTGTCTTTGGTAGTTCTCATGATCACGCCGAATGGCATTCAAATTATCATGCAAGTCATGGGCATGGCTATTTTGATTATTGGATCTCACCACTCCTTTACTAAGATCGGCCAATCGTGATCTATCGGCTTGGAAGGGACGTCGAGATAGCAGTTGCTTGGAGTCAGAGGTGGTGGTAGCCTTCTCATTAGGCGCCAGCTTGTAGTGCTGGGCAGTGGCCTCCTCTACCATGGCCTTTATCCGAGCCACGGTGGGTGCCTCAGCATGGTCTACGGGAAGCGCTACCTTGACGGAGTTGAGGAGTGCCTTAGCCATGACAACATAGTGCTGCAGCATGGTCAAGACGTTTTGGTTACGGACTCAGACTTGTAAAATTTCTTCTTGAGCTACGTGACCTCGCTCGCGCAGTCCCGCATGTGCCTATCAAGCTCCTCCTGCTCATGCCAGAGTCTCTCCTCCTTCGCCCGTTGCTCCTTGGCTTCTACCTCATGTTGCTCCACTATCTTAATGACTATGAAGACCTCTCAAGCCGAGGAGTGCTCCCTATGCTACTAGCGCTACTCTTTGACTCATAGTTAGAGAGACTAAATGTCTTGTTGAGAAACCTGACCAACAGAACTCGGTCTTGACTGGCACGGGGCCATGTTCGAGTCGGAGCCCGCTAGATCAAATTAGTTGATAGTGAAACATGGCCGCCACGTTGGTGAAGCCATGAAGGTATTGGTGTGCAGAATCCCCTAGCTCCTTATGGGTGGAAATGGAGATGCAATCTTTCCCCTCGACTGGCTCATAATCAAGCACGTGGGAGAAGTGTTGTCAATCGTAATAGTCGGCTGCTACATAACCAATGGAGGTAGGCAGAGATCACCCACCTCATTGCCAGAGATCACCCTCATTGGCAGTGAAGTCGAAGGACCCAAAGCAAAAGGTCGTGCTAGGTAGGAACTTGAAGCCCTGGACTCTAGTGACACCGGTAGATGCCATCGTCTTCTAATTGTTTGATCTCAACACTCATACCTGTCGTGCCAACTATTGATGCTGAAAATTGGCAATGATCTAATAGATTATACATAGGACCTAAGAAATAATGGTTGATACAAGGAGACAATTTATATAGGTTCAAGCCCTCGGCTAGAGGTAATAGCCTACTCCTTTTATGTAGATTAGATTGCTTGTTTCTAGGGTTTACAATTCATCGTGTCTTTCTTTAATGAGGATCACGACTTCCCTTTATATAGAAGTGGGGAGCCGTATCATAAGGTATTCAACCTAACAAACATGTCCGGATACTCTTTTATCTATCTCTCTAGGATATCTGAGATAGAGGCTTTATTCCTTATCTCTTATCCCTATCAATCCTTGGATTATAAGTTAGGGTTATCCCGCTGCCGATGATGCCACCCCTTACTGCCCACCCCATAAAAGGTTGATTCGGGAGCCCAAGGTTAACATATTTGAGTCATATACACTCCATAATTGGTAGCATAAACAACAAAGGACCATGAATCGTTGGTAGCATCCCCCATGGCATGTAGGTAAAATGGTAATATAGCGGTGGCATTGTGCATGGTCCTCATGATATGATATGAGGATTGTATGGGAATGGTAGTAATTTCTTATGTTGGTGACAAATCTTTCCCTAGGATGTGATCTTGGTCTTCTTGCATTGTTAGACTGACCATTAAGTAATTGACCAACCTTTCCGCACTCGTATCTTTTTAAGAGCATGTGAAATGTAATCTTCAGCTTCTTTAGTGTCTTAGAGCTCAAAGCTTCATTCTTGTTTATTTTGCACACTCCAACCTCTTGATCCTTTGGCTTCATCATTCTAGACTAAGGCTCTCCAATAACAACCTCGTTTCCTTTCGTGAATTTGGCTTGACTAGGCTGAATTAATGCCTTCTTGTCATTGAAGTCGATTGTATTCACTAGGAAAGAATCATGATCCAACTTTATCTTTAGTCCTTCAGTAAACTTCAATCGTCCCTTATCTATGGCCAATTGAACCTAACGACGAAAGACAATGCAATCTTTAGTAGCATGAGAAAGAATCATGCTATTTACAATAAGCACTACGTCTCAACTCGAAGGTGGTACGGCATGGCCTTCAGGTAAATTAATTTGTTTTTAATGCAAAAGATCATCAAAGATTTTATCACACTTGGCTACATCAAAAGTATACTTAATTTCACTTTACCGATCCTTGAGAGGAATCGGTGTTAAATTAGAGCAAAAAATGGTTTTGTTTTTATTAGTCCATGACCATTAGTCTGTGTAAACATCTTGTTCCTCATCACTTTCTAGTGGTTCATAGTTGGCTTTTTGTCATTAGATTGAACAAACTTTTTAGTCTCTTTAGCTTAGCTTTCTTGAGATAGAGCTTTTTGTTAAATTTGACCAACATCAAGAAATTATTGGCCTTCTAATCTTTCTTTAATAGAAACAAGTAAGCCATTGTAAGAAAGAACGGCCAAATCTTTCTTGGTTATATTCAAACTAAACATCAGTTTCTAGTATCTCTAAACCTTTTGATATAATCAGTGACAGATTCACTTTACTTTTGCTTAACCGATGTCAAGTCAGTTAATATAAGTTCAATTTCTCTAGTATAAAAATAATCATCGAATTTTTTGTCTAATGGAGCATAAGTATGAATATAATTTGGCGATAAAAAAATAAACCATGTAAAAGCAGTACCGAACAAAGATAATAAAAACAAGCATCAGAGTTGTTTGCTCTCTTGTGCTAAGAATTGGCTTACATTTTCTACTCTCCTCACGATTGAATTTTGTAAATTCAAGAACCTTTAAACCATGAGGATATGGGTTATTGTCAAAATAATCAGGATACGATTTTTGATAATCCTTAACTCGATTCCTTCGCTCAATTCCAAAAATTTTTATAACTATGGCACAAATTCTATCTTCCATGCTATTAGGCTTTTGTGGGTTGTTTTGTGGCCTAAGAGGTGGTGGTGGCGATTAAACATAATCATGGCGTCATAGCTTGCATCTTGTGAATATTCGCCAAAGGCATTGTTAGGGTTTGGCTCGTTATAGGCATTATGCATGGGTAGTGTTAATGGTGGAATAATAGGATTAATAGTGTATGGAGTGTATAATAATATAAAATAGAGTTTCTAGTGATTTAATCAATTCCCTGCATTGGGATGATGGGCCCAGACTAACTGGCTATATGTTGGCCAGTTAGACGGACCTATTGCCCAGTCGAACTGGCCCAAGACCTAGTCTAACCAAAGGGTACTAGTGCAATCTCACCAGCTATAGAGTGTGGTTTGACCTATAGGATGGTTTTGCGGTAGCTCCTCTTTTACATATTGGATTTTTTGTTTCTGTTAATACCGAAATTTGGTAGGCCCCGCTGGCATGATCGAAAAACTGATTGGCTTATGGAAAGAGACCGATTGATATAGGGAAAGAGTAAATCGGACAAATGAGAATGGATTTAGTTCAGTCAAAAAATATAAGATTATCCATATGAGACTGAATCTGAGAAGTAGTTGTAGAAGCCATGGCAAGGTAATTGTATCTTATACAATATATCTTATAAGTTAGTAAGTTTAGCTAGTTTTGTTAACTTTTTAGAGAAAGTTTTCTTTTTCTAATTAGGAAAGAATGTCCACAGGTTGTTTGTAACTATATCAGACTCTTATAACCCCGGGGTATAAATATAGACTCCCTGAAACTTTGTAAGATATCCATCAGAGATCAATTCAATCTTGGCGCACCACCACCCTAGTTTATTTTTACCGGTAGGTTCTGGCTCTCAACGTGGGGCTGCATCGATTAAATCCGATCTTCGGCAAAGGGATAAGACCCACCACTATCATGGTGTGTCCGCTCTAAGGCTATATCGGTTAGGTCCGATTGGATACATTGCATCATGTTCGTGTGGGTTCTATTGGCTTATGGTGCTCTTCTACCATCATCAATCTTATGTTGCATTGGTTAGGTCCAACCTACTAGACTACTAATAGCGGATTGAGTCGTAAGCTGATAGGTCTTTACGCAAACGTTTTATCAGAGCGGCCAGCCGATGATTTATCCATACACTGAGCCTCACGCCTAGTGTATCGGCTTCTCAGCTGATATACATATATCTTTTCCAACGATTATTCGCTAGCGATCGATCTGGTTCTATTAGATCTAGCATCAAGATCTAGCGGATTTCATTTCCCCCATCAGCTCAACTAGCCGATAAGTTTACTTGTATACTTGCATTGGACTAGAAGTCGATAGCAGCCGATGGGTTCACCTATTTCTTCTATCGGCACATCCGATCTAAGATGTGTCATCTTGGTGTTGTTAGCCTCAGCCTTATACTATCTTGGTTTGATATGATCTATCAAGGCTAGATTTAATGGTACCGTCACGGTAGTCGCTAGGTCTCATATCTTCAGGAGATTGGGTCTCGCTCTATGCTGACTATCGCATATTCTATCCAAAGCGTCATCATATCTACAACCGATAAGTCTTTTATTTTATTCTTCAACATTCGCCTATGTCATCATTGGCTTTTTAGCCGATGTATGAGTGCTACAGCTGCTATCAGCAACCAGCCAATAGTAGGGGTGCATCGGACTCAACCGATGGCTATCATAATCCTATCGGCAACCAGCCAATAGCAGGAGTCCGTATCAACCTATCAGCCGATTGTCTCTATGATCTAACTCTATATGTCTTCTTTATCAATTAGAGATCAAAT
Source organism: Oryza coarctata (assembly GCA_030770085.1). Taxonomy (NCBI): domain Eukaryota; kingdom Viridiplantae; phylum Streptophyta; class Magnoliopsida; order Poales; family Poaceae; genus Oryza; species Oryza coarctata. The sequence goes on along the minus strand of CM061476.1, from coordinate 6,841,601 downwards.
TGACTGGCATGCCCATAAATCTAGCAACCTGACGAAGACCCCTCAAAGCCAAAGGACCTATACTGGAACCATGCAGACCTCCTAGGCCTCAGCTTGTCCGGGCGTGATTCCATCAAACCTCCATCGGCAAATGCGGAGGACCAATTCAGCTTGAACATATTCTTTGGCACGCCTAGTGGGACCATCAAAAGTGCACACCATCGGGAACAATAAGCCGAAGGACCTATACTAGAGTTGAGTAAATCTCCTAGTCCTCGGTGTGTTTGCGTACCATTCCATTGGACCTCTATCGACTCATCCTCGCACTCCCTCTCGGCACACCCCTCCGCCTAGTCCGATCTTCCCCACACACGCATCAACAATTTCTCTATAACCCCATTGGTTTTACTATATATTTGTTGTACATGGTTTTAATTAGTGCCAGGTTTTGAACCTTGGGATTGTGAATTGGCCATTGAAGAGCCAATTTGTGTGGTAATCTTTTATATCCTACTATCAAAGAAGGAACTAATACTAGCATATAATTGATTCATAAGAACGGCACAAATTGATGCATCTATAGTATTAGCAACAAGTTGTTAGATAGCAGGGAATATATCATCGACTTTAGGTATTACCTATTCCAATACGATGATTTGAGGAAGTGGGATATCTTTTTCAGAGACGCCATGGTGAGTCGTGTGATATTGGGCAAGCATAGCTTCTTTCATCACCGTCATCTACTTCTAGACTTCTTGTCGCTCCTCCTCAGTCAAGTCCTCCATGGTCAATGAGATGCCATTGCTCGGGTCAATCTCCGTTCGCTTCAGTATATTTGTTGATGAAGATTTCTCTAGTAGAGTTGCCAATTCGTGTTGGCACCTTTTTCTAGCCAATAAAATAGTCATCTAAAGATTTATGATGGATTGAGATAAACACCCGTCTTGTGGATGGAACATAAGGTTTTCAGACAAACCTACAAAGTGATAAACACACGTCTCGTGAGCGGAATAGAAGATTTATAAGACAAACCTACAAAGAGATTCACACTTTCATGATAAGGATCGATGGCTTACAGCATAAACTGATGAATATGGATGAACTAGGACAAAAGGTAGAGGTAAATGATTCAATTGGCTATATTGGATGTTGTGTTAATTTTGTGTTAATTTTATAAAAGGGTTGGGGTTGCCGTAGAGCTTTCTTCGTATCCTATTAGATCTCTGAGCCTTAGAAAATCCTGTGCACACCGAAGGAAAAATAACTCAATTGGATTCAATCTCAAACTCTGTTGATCTGTCAGGCTGGTCAATCGGACTGCTAGTCGGACTAGGCCCCTATGGTCGGGTCTATTTCAAATTTGACCAAATATTTCTACGACCTATTGTCAAGGTGGACTAGATTAAAAGTGTGGCACAATCTTTACCCATCTAAAGAGAGTGTTTAAGATGTCGGATCGATTCTATAAAGATTATTCTTGATTTTTTATGGGAACATGTAAGTCAAAATTTTAATATGACAACATATATATATAAGTCTTAAAAAATATTTCAATAAAATTAAATATTTATTGTTTAGTGGATTTATTATATTAGAAAATCATAGTCAAATTTAAATTTTAGAGATCGTTTAAAATAATAGAAATTATTAAACTCAAGAGAATACCCGACAGTTTCTATATATACTTCAAAAATATCAGAATCAATGAGATATAAGCGATAGTAAGTCACCGAGCTGCAACCACAAACTGATCGACCATCAACGACTAACACAACCGACAGCAGGGCAAGTGTTCACCAAGAAGCAAAATGACAACGAGATACGATGTATCACCAAGGCCCTGTGTCGGGTGTCTGACATTTCGAAAAGCAGCTATCTAAATGAAAAACGTATATTTGTGACGCTAAGAAACCTTAGAGAGTGAAAATTAAGATTTTGAGAAGCAGTTTATGAGAATATAGAGTAGCTAGGTTCTAACTTTTAACTTATTATTTGTTTGGATTCGAAACTACAAATTCGTTAAATCTAAATAAGAAACAGACAAACTAAAGATTATGTAAAAAGTTACACAGCCGCCGAGAGCTCTCTTAATCGTAAGAAGAGAGATTTTCTAAATATGCGCATAGATCGTCACCTCATCCACGATAATGGCCACTGTGGGCCGTCCATGTCAGTGACGTTGGTGACTGGGGCGGGCTCCCCTTCGTTCGCGTAGATCTGGCTCAGGTTCAGCATCCCGTTTTCCCTTTCGATCCCCCGCCTCTTCGTTCAAACCGAAGGTTGGCCCGGGGCCTCGGCGAAATCTTGGGCTCCGCCGCCGCCACCTCGGGGGCAAAGGAACCGTCGGGCCGCCGCCGGGGTTGTCGGCGAGGGGGGCTCCAGTCCCGCCAATCCACATCATTCCCCTTCCGTCCTCGGGATCTTCCCCGAATAATACGAGCGTAGCCCGACGCGATGCCGCCGAGGAGGAAGCGGGCCGTGGCCAAGCAGAAGGCGCCGGAGCCGCCCGCTGCCGACGCGCCGTTGCGAGAGCGGCTGAGATGGCTCAACGACCAAGAAAGTACGGCGCCTCTAATCCCTATCACCCAACCTCATCTCCATGAATTTGATTTCTGTTTGGCTTATTCTGTAAGTAGCCTATAGCCGGGTGTGCTAATTACTGTAAGTTGGGGGGCAGGATTGATTGTGATTTGTGATGCGTTTTGGTTGGTTGGTTTATACTACTACTAATTGCTTAGCTGTGCTGCATTGGTAGTGTAGTGTTCTATTAGATAAATTGCATGGCTTGTTTATCATTAGTTAATTATGTTGGAAATAGGGTTTTAGGGATTCATTTTCTTCCAAAATTACGAACCATTTTGGAGACCTAACAAAAAAATGTAGGGATTATTATGTAAGCTAATTTGCGCTGTGCTATTGACTTGAGAATTATCGGAGCAGAAAGACCAAGAGTTAATAAGCATAAGAACCACATGGCAATAGGCAACATATACAACAGAAAACTGCTATTTTCCATGGTTGGTTTAGAGGAGATATTGTCTCTTTTGAAAAAGAATAGCAGATGCTTGGAAGAAAATAACTGAAGTACCCAATCTAGTGGAGTATGATTTTATAGCAACTCAATGGCTGCTGGTGTTGAGTTCATTTTGCCCTACAGTTTGGATGTTCATTATCTTTCTTAAAAGTAATACATTACAATTTGTTTTCGCTTGAAAAGGTATAACTTTCGTTTTCCTTTGCAGAAACAAAGACTATTAAGGTCTAATAACATAAGCAAAAGGCTTTTCCCTCATATTAGTCTAGAGAGCAATGAAACAAATAGACATAATTAACTAGATAGTTAAACAGAAAAGGAGATTACCAAAGCTGAAAATATATGACTTGCTTGCACCATGTCAAGTAGGCAGATCTCAATCCACCAAATACAATGCCCCTTCTTACCTGCCACCTATTCAATCCTGAATTGTTGACTCACAAGTCTTAACGCCAGTATTGCATTGGCGCCTTACCTCATTAGTCTGCAGTCAGGTATTGACAAACTTGCTTAGTACCCAATGTGAGAAATGAGCAAACTTTGTGTTCCACCACTCCTGGTTCTCTGGTTGCTTTCTGATGAAAGTAATTATTCCTCGCTCTTTTGTTCAGGCAGATGACGTGTAATTCCTTATTGGTAGTAATCTAAGTAATGTATTCCTGGTCTCTGTATTCAAAACATCAGATAATTTGAATAAAACTTTCATAGTTTCTCTTTACCAATCTCATACAATTTAAGCGAACAACTTAGGTCAAATGCTCAACATACAGTAAATTGTTCATCTGATATCTTATTGTTGACTGTGCTTTGGTTATTTCATTGTGTCTGTATTCTGTAATAGCTTTACTAATGTGCTTTCAAGAGTTACATCCCCCAGGGAATTGATTAAAGATGCTGAAATAACCGATCTTTTGACTTTAGCAGTTTGCCTTGTTTCAGTCTTATTTTCTTAAAAGAATATATTTCTACTCTGTAGAATGCAATTGCTCAAACTCTCTTTAACAAGAAACTATAATTTTGTGTTGAAATTTGAGTTGGAGATCAAGACAGCTTTTAAGGATCCACCATCCAGTTATCTGCAATTTCTTTAAATGCATGACCACTGCATTACCATTCCCTTACAATTAATTTTGAAGATTGAAATCAAATGTTAATGAAAAGGCTTAAAACCTAGATCAGACAATAATGTAATATTGACTCATAATCTATGGGCTTTAGGATGCGTTATTCAGCACGAGCTGCCATTTTTTTAGGGATAACATTTTTATTGAAGATCATTACCTGATCTTCCTGCTTTCTCCCCAGTATTCAATAAACCAATAATAAGTAGAATACATTCATTTTCTATTTACATAATGTGATTATCATGATTCCATTGCTAATCCAGTGTCCACAATAAATAGTTGAACATCGGAGTGCTGCCATTAAAGCTATTCAAGCAGCTGAGATTGAGAGCATACTTTCTCGGTTGCGTTTGGTTCGATCATACATTTCCAAGGAGCAACAAGAGGGCTGCGCCTTGCAATATTTTCAGGAGAACTTACCCAACTTATCAGTTGTCTGGAATGAAAAACAGAATGAGCTTGAGTTGAAACGGGAAGATTGGAACAATCAAATAATTGGAGACCACTGTAATGACAAGATTTTTCGAGCTTCAGTCTCTTCGTTACCAAATGTTGGTGATGTTCAATTCTCAGCGGATTCAGGTTCAACATGTTATCTACTTATTGATGATTTTGCCTTCATTGGCATCAAATAAAAAGTGACCTTATTAAATGCTTTTGTTACCTTGTGTGATGTATGCAGTGCAGAAAAGCTTTCTCAAGAACATGGCTTTTAACTTTAATGACTTTGTAAGTTCTTTTCTGTATATTGATATCAGCTATTTCTGCTCCAGCCCTACTAATCTTCCTGTTTTCTGGTGCTTCCAAGGCTTGGGGTGAGCTACCTGAGGATCAACTGGCAGGAGTTGCAGATGCTTTACGGACACCTGGGGTACCATTTTACCCATTGCATATTTATTGAAATGATATATGACATTACAAATCATGAATGTTTGTGACAAATGAATGAATCGATTCTGTGTTTCCTTCTAAGCTTACTCTCCATGTTGCAATATGGTCTTGAGCAGGCTGTGAGTACTCGACTCTCTTTTGGCATGACACCAAAAACATTAAGATTACCCAAAAAGGGTGAGATGCTCTTATCTGTGCGAGGCTCACCTCTTGGAGTGTACAAAGAAGAAAATTTGGCAGCTGTTCGTGGTATTTATTACCTTTTTTGCTTGCTCTTCAAAAGCATCCCAGATTATGATCCTGTTGACAATTGACTAACCGCAAGAAAATGTAGAATCTACTAATGGAAGTGAAGATGTTGCCTCATAATGCCAGTTGCAATATATAACGTAGTAAGGATGCCGTGTGATCAATCCACTCTTTTCTTTTAGTAATCTGTCCCTAGGTTGATATTTCCTTTTGTCTATTGCAGGATCTTATCAATCATTGACATAAGCTTTAGGATATTGGTGTTTCTTCTTTCTTGCCTTAAGCTGGGAAACTCACCCAGAATCAGAATGCAATCGCTAGTTCAGGTGAGTTACAGTATCTATTTGTTTTCCTTTGTGAAGTTGGATCAAGCGTGTTGTAGGATGCCAATTTGATTCAGGTGAAATGGTGTATTAAGTAGTGTTGCACCGTTGTTAACTTTGCTGCCAAGGAAGTGGAGCAAAACAAGTTGTGTGGCACCTGTCTGTTTACTCGGATTTGTCAAGGCTGTATTAGCATTACCTGAGACGAGACAATGTAAGCTGTTGTAAAACCGAACTGAAATTGTGAATCGTTGGATTATATATCCAAATTGCTTGAAAAGAATTGGTAAATATGGAGTTTTAGAGCAGGAATGTGTAAAATTTGTCCAATACCCTCCTGGCTTATCCATGTGTGTTATTTTTTCTGTTGATTTTTTAAGAATTCCTTAAGCTGCTGTTATAGATACTGCAGAATTTTGTTTTGAGTTTTGACAATTCCTTACTCTGATTTACCATCAACAAAAAGATTACATTGGGAACTCTTGTTTGAGATCTTTGGTTATGATTGAATTATTGAGAAGTTATAGTTGCAGTCTTGCAGAGCCACAAATTTGAAAACCTGTCAATGCATCCATTGTTTTTCCATGTTAGTAACTTCTTTGTTGCATTTGAGTATTCATAAAAAAAAGAGTATCTGTGTAGAAACAAACACTTGTTGGTTGCATTCAATTCAAATCCTATATTTTAAACTCAAATTTGTACACATAATGAAAATTTTCACACTGAAACTCAAATTAAAACCTTCACTTATTAATCGCAAGACAAGAAGGGAAGAATACCAGCTAGCTATTGTTAGGTTGTGAAAGAAATAGTTAGTTTCCAAATAAGAGCAAGCACTAGAGCCATACATATATAAGTGACATCCAAAGGTGCAATTGAATAATTCATTTAGAATATAGGTTGTTAATCCTCCTGCTCATTCGTGTGCCAAAAGGTGATATAACAGCACACTATGTTTGAGAAGAAACCACGAGGCGAACGATCGCTAATTAGTAATGGTCTAATTGCACTATTTAATGCTTAATACGTGCAGCAATTTGAATAACAATCCAAGTCGTTAGTGTTAATCAGCATGAGAATCCAAATTATTTTTTAGTATGCCCTTAGTTAATCAGTTTCGGACACGGGTCGCCATACAAAATTAAAAACAAGATCGCGTAAATTGTTAGTTTAAATTTCTATTATGTTTCGTCGACCAGCCGGAGAGCTACCTCGATCGACCACACGACGAGACCGGCCATGGATTTCACGTAAACTATCTCGTCGCAAGCAGAGAGCTCGCCGGGAAGATGAGCCGGACGATGGCGAGCGAGAGAGGAAGAAGACGGCGCGAAGCGGCCGGATGTACCGCCAGATCGTCGCACGGTTCGCCGCCGTGGTTGCTGGGTCCATGATGTTCGCCGCCGCCGTGCTGCTGGAGATGGACATGGTGCTGGGGCTCCGCCGGGAGCACAACGCAATGGGCTTCTCGGGCTTCATTGAGCAGCACGTCGTCGTGGCGCTCGCCGGAGTTGGTGTCCCCGTCGCGTTGGCTGGGTGCTCGGCGTGGGACGTCGAGCGCCGCCTGCGAACCATGGAATTTTTATTTTTTTTATAATGACAAAGGCCTCCCCTTTCACATTACTGTGAACTGTGATATAATGTAAGTTTTATTTCATTAATTAGTGAATTATGACAAGATGGGTTTGCACCTGCCTGCTGATTAATGGTTAGAAGTTAGAACCACCACCGCTGATTATAAATCCCTTTAAAAGTTTTTTTCCGAAATAGCATTAGAAATTATCAATCGAAGTTGGATTTTAGAGGCCATGTCGATATCTAAAACAAGCACCATTAATTATAAATTATTTAATTGAATTGGATTGTAGAGACTGTCAGTATCTAAAACATGTTCTCATCACAAGAGGGCCGGAGTAGTAATTTCTGTGAATGCTTGAATGGATATTGGTCGGCAACTCACGAAAGCAAAGCTGGTAAACTCAAAACCCATATAACTCTTGCAGAAGACGAAAAGTAGAGATCTCTTGCTAGCTAAAATTTACAATTGGTAACAAATTATTAAATGGCAAAAAAGCGTACATATATATGCCTAATGACAAAGCGGCTATTAAGCGAGTGCCTAGATACACCAACACGTTCGTAAGTCATCAGATCATCAATGCGGGAGCTTGTGCAGCGTGCGACGTCGGCGGTGGCGCGGCGAACCGGGGACGAGGAGCTCTGGCAATGACCATGTAGAGAGGCATCTCCGGGTAGGTGGCGCCGAAGAGGCGGAACTCCCGCTGCTTGAAGGCCCAGACATGGACGACGTCCTTCTCCATGAGGCCGCACCGGGCGATGAAGTCGAGGTAGCCCTCCCCCTTGATGATGGCGGCGCCGCTGCTGTCCCACCGCGTCAGCAGCAGCTGCTTGATGCCGCCGCGGAGGTGCACCAGCGTCACCGGCAGCCCGCCGTGGTCCCTTCCCTTCCTCTTCTTCCTCTTCGTCTCCGGCTGCGCCTGTCCCTCTCCCACCTGCTGCTTCTGCTCCCCGTCGTTGGCGGCGACGACGACGCCGGTGTTGTTCTCCTCCGGCTGCTTCGGCGGAGGAGGATTCGCCTTGTGGGGACTCGCAGGCGGAGGCGTAGCTCCTTCCTTCTCCTCCTCCTCCTCCTCCTGCACGAAGGAGGCAGCGACGGCCTCGTCGTGGGTGAGGAACGGGAGGAGGCGGCCCTTCACTCCGCCGCACGCGAGGCGGAACCGGTTCTGGTGCCGGTCGGGGTCGGTCCTGGTCACCGTCTTCTCCTCGATGAACACCACCGGCAGGTCGTACCGGAGCCCCAGCCGGCAGAACAGTATCTTCCGTATCCACGTCGGCTCGACGGGCACTCCCCCCACCGCCGGAGACGCCACGGCGGCGAGCGGGACCGCCCTGATGGGCCGGGCATCGATGGGAGCCGGCGTCGGAGCCACGTACGGGACCAGAGCCCCGGCCGCCGCCCGCTCCCGCTTCCTCCCCCGTTGACGATCTTCCTCACCGGCGGCAAGAGAGCGCCGCTTCTTGCTGCTGCCGACGCGGTGGGAGTTTCCCGTCGCCGGCACCATTGTAGGCTGCTGACGTCCTTGCTGGTTGCGGGAGCACATGGTATGGTTGTCGTCGGCGAAACGCGTTCGATCGGCGGGGGGCACGAGCTGTATCGAACTATCTATCGATCGATCTCTAGTTGTGGAGACGTGGCTGTGGCGGCGAAGTTGTGGATGGCTCAGGCCGCCATGCGGAGCGCTGGACCTATAGCTGCGGAATGCTCGTCGGGTCCTAGTCGGACTCCTATTCCTGATGCATTCGTTCGTGTTCGCCACGGAATAGGAATGCAATTAACGGAACCGACATGGAAAGCGATGGCCCCCGCGAGGGTAATTGGGTTTAGGCCCACTCGAATTGTCTAATGGGCCTGGCCCAAAATTACGCGTCCACTAGTATGGGCCTCGTGTCCTCCCAAAATGCAACTCCACCCCGCACGCGCACCACGCCGCGAACTCCATGGACGCCGGCGACACCGCCGCCGTTGCCCCGAACCCCACGCGGCTGCAGGAAGCGCTCGTTGCCCTCTCCCAGGTAATCGACGAATCTCCACTGACCGGGGATAGTCAATTTGCCGTGCACTCTCCTCCCTAAACCCTAGTATCCCCCTCTGCTCCCAGGCGTTCGATTCCGGGGATTGCTCTGATGGATCCGCCACTGCGATCGTCTCCGACCTCCTCAACGCCGCCGCGGATGCAGCCGAAGCGGGGGGCGACGCCGACGACGACGACGACGCAGCGACGACCGGAGCCGCGGAGGAGATGCTCCGCGAGGTGCACGCGTTCCTCTCGTCCCCATCCTCGAATCAGGTCCGCGTGGCTGCAATATCTTGTGCTTATGGTTTCTGGATGCTGTTTCTTGTGCTGCGATCCGCGGGTGATTGGTGATCTCCTGACATCGTTGATTGTTGCTGCCTCATAATAGTTGGCCATAGACGCTCTCTCACTAGAGCTTGTGAAACCTGTGGCGAAGCTGAGGGCACTGATGGGGAATTGCTGGGACATCGCCAACGCTATCATTGAATTCTTCGTGTCAAACTGCAACCCGAGGGACATGCTCTCCATCATCTGTGAGGTCAGTCACGCCTTCACTTGTTCTTGTTAAATCCTAGCATTTCCCTTACAGTTATGTTTTACAATGTTGATAGAAAATTAAAAATGTATACTCCTTTAACCTCTGAAGGATCCTGTGATTGGAAAGAGTAATGGTTTTTTACTTATTTTACTGAAGGAAAAGGTCCATTTTACATGATTGGGCTATCATCAAAGTTTGAAAATCATCTTTGAACTTTGAAATGTGACGCTATTCAACAATAAACTTTCAAACTGAAAGTCCTTGGCCTGAATTTTTCAACCCTGATCTTGTTAAAAATGGACTTTACCCTCCTTCAAATAGATCTGGATAAGTTTTACAATTTTCTTAAAATGAACTGATGTTCCATTGTTTATTTGTTGCGTTCAGTCCAAACTTGCACAATGTCACGGCACTAGAACGTCCATTCATCATTGAGCCTTTTTCTTTTTGCATTTAATGCTTCCAGACAACAATATATCTCTCCCTCATTCCCTCACCTCTGCTCTCTGGGTTCCTATGGTATCTTGCTCGCCTTTCTGTCATGACATTATGTTGTGTTGATATAGGCAGTTGATACACCAGTGGTGTCAAATGGCTCAGTGTACTTTGTTCTTCTATTCCAGGAGCTAGCCAAAGGTATGTACATGTTCTTGTATGAAGATTCCCACAGCCATCTCTGTGCTCATTATTTTGAATTTTGGCTGCCAATGGATGAAGTTCCAGATAGGAATTGAAATATTTGATGCTCTATGCCTCTATGCATAAGATTAGATATATTTACTAGACATATGTTACACACCTGTTGTGTGAATATTATGCGTTAACATTTGATTAGTAATGTTTTTATATTCTTCCTAGCTAACTGTACTTTGGGCTAGTGCTTGTTTTGATTCAGAGGAGGCATACTGAGCAAGTAAAAGTTGCACTTCCTGCTGTCCTTCGAGTTATGAATGCTGCTATACTAGAATGTGACAAGGAACATGGAAAGGTTGTCATTGATTTGTTCAATGCAGCACTTAGAATTGGTGACGCCATTCAAGAAATGTGCAAAAAAATGGTTTGTTCAGTTAAATGGCATTTAAGTTGACTCTTGTGCCCTGACCAATATGTGGTCACCTTTTCATTTCTCTGTGCTGATTAATTTTGCATTGTTGTTTCCATCGCCAAAAGGTCAACCAGAAGAAAGAAGAACTCTGTTCTGTACTTAGTCTATACTCTCTTCAGAACATAGTAAGTACAGAACTGTGTTATTTATCTATGTTATTTTCACTTTTATTTAGAAATATTTCTTTTCTTAATATGTTAATACACTCCTATCTTGCAGGCTGTTGTGTCAGGATGCAAACAACAGCATATTCTCTCTGCTTGTGGTTCAATTGTTCTTCAGCATTCAAAAATTCTTACATTTTGTGGGTTCACTTATTTGGATCTTTTAACTGGTAATGATGTGACCTCAACCACCAATAAGCTTTTGAAAGGTGTTTAGCTTGCCCTAATTATTTTCTGCTTGGAAATGTTGTATTCTGTTTGCTTCATTGTCAACTGATGCATTTATTTGCAAAGTGATGTAGATGAAGATGCTGATTTGCTTGACTGCTTTTCTTTTGCAATGGATGGTGCAAGTCTTGCAGGTTTGATCATTTTGACTACACCGCTTTTACTAGACAGTGCATATTGCTTATATGCTACTTGGTCACATGCTTGAGCTTTTTGCAGTTATCTGGACCTATATGGATGATAAGATCGCAAAATATGCTGGGCCTGAGTTGGAATCAGCGCTAAGAGATGTTAGGGGTAACCATACGAGGATGTGGCAAGCAATTAATATTCTTAGATATGTGTTGTCCTCAACTCATTACCCATGGGTAATAAAATCCCACAGTTTGGACTTACTGCTGACTATAACTAATGAAAGTCATATTGAGGATATCAATGATCATGTAGATGTCTCATCTTCTGGTCCTCAAATTTTTGCAATACTCAAGGTAATGTTACACTTTACTTATGTATTTTGGAAACATGTCCGAATCTACTGTATCAACAATTTAAGAACATTCACAGGCCATTGAAAGTGTCATGATTTCTGCCCCAGATGCATTAATGCGGAAGAAAGCTTTTGCTGCTTTGAAACAGGCAAGTTTCATAAATTAGTCTGTTTGGTTTTTTTTTTCTGTCTTATTTGTTTCCCTAGTGTTTTGATGTATGTTTTAGCAGTGGTCATGAGTAGAACATTTTTTTACTTTTGTTTATATATGGCTGTAAGATAATATGGGCAGAATGGTAATATTTTCCCTCTTTAGTCTGTGCTGTGGCATTTCTTCCCTTTCCTTTTGATTATGTCATTTCTTTGTAACGCTGAAATTTTATCAGGTTATTTCAATGGTGCCATCCTCTCAGAGATTTGACATCTTGCAGGCTCTTATAAAGAACAGTATCTTCCCTTCCTTGGTAAGAACCAAGAACACAATCTTATATACTCAGTTTTTCAGTTACCCTCACCTAACATTTTCTGGTGTATGATGTGCTAGGATTAATAGAAATAATGCAGTTTGATGATTTTTAACTTCATTTTTCAACTCCATCCTTAAATCCTGAATGGTGTTGTTTTTTTTTCTTCTAGACTGCAATTCTCCTAGATCTGGTGAAGGATGAAGTTTTGAGAGAGAGTCATCAAGCTGATCAGGACATCATTGAATTGGGTCAATTGCAAGATGGTGGGGAATGGCCACCACCTTGGTTTTCTCATGCACTTGAGTTGGTAGAACTGATCTTGAAGCCTCCAGAAGGTGGCCCTCCTTGTCTTCCTGATCATGGTGAACAGGTACCCTCTTTTTATGTCACTACTACATCAGGAGAATAGATTTCTGTCAGACATGGTCAGGCAACAATGACATAGGTGGAATAGCATTAGGTGAAATACTATGCATGTTTCTGTATTAAAAGAAAAGGAGATGCCTGTTGGGCAGGAATTGATCTAGAATAGACAGCTGTGGACCTAGAGACTTGTTTAAATACCACAGCAGGACTTCAAGGACTAGGAGAGTTGCTTTATTCATCTTTACCTGAATCTCAGTGAACCAGCTGTGTCATACTTTATAGGCTCTTGAGAAATTAGCCAAGTGATTATAACACATGGCTGCAATACAACTAAATATAATATACTCTTATCAACTGAATAAAATATATAATAATTAAAGATTCAACTCCAAGCTTAAAATATTGAATTTCAATCTATCGTTTTCCCTTTTTTCTTTTCGACTTCATTTGTCAGATTCTCGTAGTCTCATTTTTGTAACTTTTAACATATAATGAATTTGAGCCTGAATTTTATACATAGATTAAATTGAGAAATACATGTAAATTTTTTGGGAATTTTCATGTTAATTGAGAAAGCTGGATTGCATGAGTATCTAGATTCACCTTGTATGTTGCCCATTTGTGCTGTGCTTTGTTATTCTTATGTGTCCTGCTAATTTTGTTTTACATCATTTTATGGTTTATACCTAGAAAATAATATGCCATGGTTTTCACCTTTTCTATTTGTATGCAGGTATTATCAGCTTTGAATTTGCTCCGTTTTGTTCTAATAATAGATTCAAGAGGTAACTTACGAAAAACCTGTACCTAAAATCTTATCTACTATAATACTGAACTGTAACAATAATCGTGTGACTTGCTATTGCTAAACTCATGTTACATGATCGTACCATCTATAAGACTATATTTTCAGGTCTCCCTATGGCTCTTGAATAGGTCTTGAAGCAAGCTTAATGTTTTCATAAATTAAATACCTGATTAAACATAATTTTGGTTATCAACGTGGATTAGTGCACTAATCCCAAATAATATGTTGAAAATATCATACGTCCTTTTTAGTTTTACACCCATAGAATCAAAGAAGACTCGAGACATAAAAAAATGATTGCATCTTATATGAACAAACGATGCGTAGTGTGGTGTTGAGACTTCATCAATGGATCAAGGCTCGTGTAACAGAATAAGTCTTGGAATCAATGTGAATCGTCAGTTTGATATACTTTTCCCATTTTTCTCAGGATCAAGATCAAGAAAAATGTTTAGGGAAGAAACTATGAGGAAGGTGTACTCAGAGTGGCTGATCCCATTAAGACTGATTGTTGCAAGAATTCAATCAGAAAGTGAAGAGGATGGTAGCGATGTTGCAAATCATTTCATGTGCTCCTTAAACCCTGTTCAACTTGTACTGTACCGCTGCATTGAGTTGGCAGAGGAAAATATGAAATGTTTCTGACGTTCAGTTCACTGGTTTTTGTACAATACTGACCGCTGTGTCGACGAAAATATGAAAAAGTGCGAATATTTTCACAAGGATTTGTAAGTTTGTTTCGTATAATTTTGTAATTTTTTTAGGTTAGAATAATCTGTTGTTGAATTTAGAAGGGATTATCATCCAAGAGATATGCCTGAAATCTAGGTGCTCCTTTTTTCAAAAAAGTGCATTTTACGCTCTCAATCTCTTAAACTATTTCTAAGGAGCACTTAATCTCCTAAAATATATATTTTTTCTCGTTTTACACTCTGAAACAGTACACTTTATACCATAATGCTATATCTCCATTTATTTATCTCTATATAAGTTGTATTTTACACTGAAATTTAGTAGGATTAATAAATGCATTATAACTTAACTCTCGTTATTTTTAGGATTGATTTAAAATCAAAAATTTCATAAAATAATTATGAAAAAAAAGTTGAAAATAGTTTCGAACTTTAATAATGGTCTAGCTTAAAATATAGCTGAGAAAAAAAGACAAATTCTATTAAGCATTAAAACGAATCATTCTTAATAGTTTTTAGCTTTGTATAAAGAGAAAAAAAAGAAATGCTATTAAGTATTAAAGCGAATTATTTTTATTTTTAATAGTTTATAGGGTAAAATAAAGTTTAAAATAGTTTAGATCTTTGTTTCCTTTTTTAATGTTAGCAAAAGGGAATTTCTGTTACAAGATGAAGCATATTACCTTAACTAGAGAGGGGGTTTAGTTTCTAAAACCCAGAAATATTTATCCAAGATTCAAGTAGGTTTTATGTAAGTTTCTAAAACCCCGAAATATTTATCCAAGATTCAAGTAGGTTTGATGTAAGTTTCTTCATAGCTTTAGATATGTTCCCTGGTGGTTTGAAAATTGATGAAGTTCCATTTAGTTCCAACCAATTTCAATTCTTTTTTTGCGCAAGACCAGGCTTTGGTGAAGGGTTTTTTTTAAGTAAATTTTGCCTGCTACATAAACTTGGGTATGTGTGCGACTTAAATTGCTCACTCCGATGCGTTGTTTGGTCCATATAAACCAAGGCTAAAATGGTACATATAATCCATACAAGATGGCGTGGCACTGCAACAGATACTGCATTGAGATGAGTTCTATGATTGGTGATGACAATTTTACCTGAGTACTAATGTGGGTTTTTTTTTCCATGGGCACGCTGGGCAAAGATTGGGTTTTATATTTTTTATATTTTATCCGTAGATAACACATATCCAACCTAATATATATATTAATTGATTTTGGTTTATCTCTCACACCCTTTCTTCTGTCATATATGAAGTCAGCATAGTGATATTTTGTGTTGTTATTTTATAATTTTATAACTTATTAATTGTGTTGTTATTTATTAAATCAGATATTATTTATGTGAGACTTGCTAAGTAACCACGGGCATGCATGTGCCCATCAAGCATAGGTAGGGAGTTCTATCCATTAACGCTGTTGGATGTGGGTCAAGCAAAAGAGAAGTTGGGTGCAGTCAGACATGAATTTGTGTTACCCCTATCCAACCTCTTTATTGCCATCTCCATGGTTTGCTTTTCTTTCCTTTTAAGAAAAGCATGTGCGTGTAGAGATGCTATTTTGGATGATCTTACTAGTTCTTGGTCATATTTGTGATAGTTTTTCTAAAATATTTACATGTAATATGTATAAAATGTTTGTATGATAATTTTAACAAGTTGTTGCTCGTCAACCACTTGTGTCATTCGATTAATACAGAAGGTGGTTTCAAATAATACATGGAATGATTATTTGACCGGCTGCTCCTACATGTGGTGGGCATCTAGACGGTAATGAGGAGCCGCTATCTTGGGCTAAGGTGGTCCAGTGGTAAAGTGTAGCAGGTGTTGCTAGTTGTGTCCATCACTATGAGCATAGTGACGATGGTAGAACTAGAGGAAACAATTTCCATGTGTCGCCATATAGGTTCCTCGTCATGGAGAAGGCGTCACTCAAGAGCCTACCACAGTATGAGACAAAGTGATTCTAGCTGTCACTGTACAAGTTCCCTATTGAGATGAAGGCATTTCTCGACAACCCTCGACAGTCATACCAATGAGAAGACAATGGCAGGTTGGTTTCTTCTCCCATCACTTGTATTCGATGGGTATAAGTCGATATCAATAGATACAGATATCAACCTAGTAACTATGGTATATTAGGCCCAATATCTTTAGTATATGTCATAGTACTTATATCATCTTATATCTCGTAGGTATAAGAATATAATATTCTAGTATGATACCACGAACAAAATGGCCCAAAACTATAAAAGGCAAAAAAAAAGATAAAATTTGCTACATGACATTTAAATTTTGTATAATTAGTTGTGGCATACCATAAAAATATGATTTAGCTATAGGAGACATAAAAAGTATATAGTTTGTTAGAGGATACTAAAGACATTATTTTTTATTAGTTATAAGCGAAATAGATAAAGAAACAATTAAAAAATATCCCTCAAGCAAACAACATCTAACTCAACATGGTCTGATTAAAACTAGACCCCGACTATAGCCTCTCCCAATCCCCTCTAAAAAAACACTAGCTTCCATGATGACAGTGGTCCACGATTACAATCACAATCGGTGACGAGAGGTGGAAGAAGACAATGGATTTAGTTGGTTGGTAAGTTTAGGTAGAAGCAACGGTGAGCAGCTGCAGAAGACAGTGGAGTAAAGATAGATGGTTCATTGTGTGCATGTTCTTCGTTGCCTGTGACATAATAAGTCAGGTTAGATGCTGCTAGTCCGATGATAATCTTGTCTTTTTTTTATTCTCTCTGTTCAAAACTAATAAAATAATATATTTGATGTCTTTTTAGTAAATTACACTTTTAAAATGTTCTACGTCTAATTACAATTTTTAGATGTTCCTAGTAAATTTTGTAAAAAATAAAAATAAACTGACATGCTATCAGCCAATTTAACCACCCTGTTGCGCAAGCTTAGAGACAACTTCGGATCCGTCTCCAATTTACACCGATCCCGCAGCCACCACGCCCTCGACGCGTCGCCCCTCTCGACCTCCCACTTCTCGATCCAATCCGGGCCGTCCATCCGTCCCTTCGTCCAATCCCCACCCTCCATTCGACCTCCGTCTTTAAATTCCATCGCCGTACTCCCCCCACCGTTCCACATCGAGCTTCCGCCACGCCATGAGACCACCACCACCCCACCTCCTCCTTCCCCGCCGCCGCCGCCACGTCTCTTCGTCCTCACCCACCTCCACCTCCGCCGCCGCAGCCGAGCTCGTCGGCGCTCTCTCCTCTGCGCCCTCCCCCGACGCGGCGCGACACCTCGATGCCCTGCTCCGTCGCATCGGCAGCGGCTGCCTCGCCGCCGTCCTCTCGTCCCTGCCCTATCCCCTCCCCGCGGCTTCTGCTCTCCGGCTCCTCCGCCATCTTCTCTCCAAGGCTGCCTCCGGTTCTGCCCCCGCCTCCTCCCGCTCCGAGGATGACCTCCTCACCCCGCGAGTCTCCGCGCTCCTCCTGCCCTCCCTCATCGCCGATCGCTCCGCCATCCGGACGGCGCGCCGCCTTCTCTCCCGCCTCCTCGTCACGCATCCTCTCCTCACCGCAGCGGAGGCTGTGGCCGACGCTGCCTCCATCGCGTCGTCGGACTTTCTCATCCACACCCTCATCACCTCCCCCGCCCCCGGCTCCCTCTACAGAGCCGCCGAAGCGTTCCGCGTTCTCTCTTCGCGCGGCGCTCCGCCGTCCATCAAGACCTGCAATGCCTTCCTTGAAGCCCTTGTCCGTGCGGGTCAGCTCGATGCCGCCCGCAAGGTGTTTGACGAAATGCGCGATAGCAGGAACGTCGCTCTGAATGAGTACTCGTATACTGCCTTGATCAAGGCGCTTTGCAAGGCTGGAAAGGTGGATGCTGGTTTTGAGATGCTTGCAGAGTTATGGCGGGCAGGGCTGCAGCCAACAGTTGTGACGTACAATGTGCTTATGGATGCACTGTGTAAGAGTGGGAGGGTGGACGAGGCATTTCGATTGAAAGGGAGGATGGAAGAGGGAGGGATGACACCGAGCGTGATCACATTTGGTATCTTGATCAACGGTCTTGCAAGGGGTGAGCGGTTTGGGGAGGTTGGCATGGTGTTGAGGGAGATGGAACTGTTAGGGATTTCCCCCAATGAGGTTATTTACAATGAGCTTATTGGTTGGCATTGTAGGAAGGGCCATTGCTCAGAGGCACTCAGGATGTTTGATGAAATGGTTTCAAAGGAGATGAAGCCAACAGCCGTGACTTATAACTTGATTGCAAAGGCACTGTGCAAGGAAGGGGAGATGGAGCGTGCTGAGAGGATGTTGGTGGATATGTTGTCAACCGGGATGACAGTTCATTGTGGTTTGTTCAATACAGTGGTCGCATGGCTTCTTCGAAGAACCGGAAGATTGGAGTCAGTGGTAAGCATTACAAATGAAATGGTTACAAGAGGTATGCGCCCAAATGATCCTCTGATGACAGCTTGTATGAAGGAGCTTTGTAATGGAGGGAAACATCAAGAAGCAGTTGATATTTGGTTCAAGATGCTGAACAAAGGTTTAGGTGTTAATCTTGCAACTTCCAATGCGCTAATTCATGGTCTTTGTGAAGGTAAGTACACAAGAGAAGCTACAAAGGTTCTACGGACCATGTTAAATAAGGGGATTGAATTGGATAGCATCACATATAACATTATGATTCAAGGTTGTTGCAAAGATAGTAAAATGGAGGAAGCTATTAAACTCCGTGATGACATGACCAGAAGAGGGTTTAAACCTGATCTTTTTACATTTAATACTTTATTGCGTGCTTATTGCAATTTGGGTAAAATGGAAGAAACTTTTCATCTGTTGGATCAGATGAAAACTGAGGGCCTTCAACCCGATATAGTGACATATGGCACTATAATAGATGGTTATTGCAAAGCAAAGGATATTCATAAAGCAAAACAATATTTGACTGAATTGATGAATCGTGGACTAAAACCTAATGTGGTCATTTATAATGCACTTATTGGTGGTTATGGTAGGAATGGTGACATCTCTGGTGCAATTGATGCCCTTGAAACTATGAAGTCTAATGGCATACAACCAACTAATGTGACTTATTGTAGTCTTATGCACTGGATGTGCCATGCTGGTCTTGTTGAAGAGGCCAAGACCATTTTTTCACAAGCCAGGGAAAACAATGTTGACCTGGGAGTAATTGGTTACACAATTATGATTCAAGGTTACTGCAAACTAGGAAAAATGGGTGAAGCTATTACATACTTTGAGGAGATGTGTTCCAGGGGTATATCTCCAAATAAGCTTACTTACACTACTCTGATGTATGCTTACACTAAATCTGGTAACAGTGAAGAAGCTTCCAAGCTTTTTGATGAGATGGTGAGCTCAGGCATTATTCCTGACAATATTTCTTACGGTACACTGATTGCAAGGTGTTCTGAGGTGGATTCATTGGATAAGGATATAGAACTTCCTGCTGAATTGTCCTCAGGTGTTTTAACAAAAGATGATTGTATGTATAACATATTAGCTAATGGAACTAATGCACCTTGGTGCCAGAAAGAAGCTGCTTCCAGTGCTGAATGATGTGTGGTCAAGGAACCTTAGGGAACACCTTTGTTCTGACAAGAACCGTCCAAGAATGAACAGTAAGGAGAATGCATGGCCAATGATTCTGCCTTTGGTCTTATGATTGTTACATCTTCCAACAGTTCCTTCCAAGTCATTTGTTCATGGTCAACCTTTGGGAGCTATCCAGCAACAGCAGGTTGTTCTGAACACATCTAATTGGTGAAGTCTACATGATCATCCACCTACTATCTTGGATGGGGTACCCAACAGCAGCAACAGATTGCACTGAATGTTTATAATTGGTGAGGCATATGCTCTTACATGATTAATTAGTAATTTTGTTTTCCTGTTGTTATAGCATACTTTATTTCATTTATCATCTCTGCACATATGATGTTTAAAAATTAATTATGTATACTCCTATTATGTTTTTTGCCATGATAATTAATAACTTAAACATAGCACCTAAATCATAAGTACTAGTTCTTTGGTGTAGCACTCAGTTGATCCTCAAAATATTGGAAATAAATAATCATTTTGTCAAGCTGGACATTCTTTTGTTTTTGTGTTTGAGAAAGGAAAAAAACAACCCAAGATGGACAAGAACTGCACTGTGACCTATCAAGCTCTTATCTGCTTACTGGATCATGGATATACTACAGGTTCACTTTGGTTATCAACTAAAGCACCTTGAGAACCAATGCACAGATGATAATGCAAGATGATTGTTGAACCATAATACCAGCTGCAATTTTCAAAAGGTAACGGTTTGTAATATTAAGGATATTATCACGCATGCTAGCTGTTTTTCTATGTGAAGTGCCATCTTTGTTGTACTATCTATGTGATTCTTTGTTATCAGTCCAGTTTAAAGTGTCTAGATCAGCATCGTTGCTATAACATTTATACTTTTGTTTGGTCGTACTGTCTTACATTTCTTGTTACTAGTCCAGTTTGAAGTGTCTAGATGAGCATCGTTGCTATGGTAGAGAGGGCGAGGAATAGGAAAACACCACACACCCTGATGGAGGGTGACCTTTCATATATATATATATAGCCCAATAGGCTTGGAACACATGTCTAGATACAACGTATATATGACTCTATACATATAAATGTCTAATACCCGCTCGCAGTCGTAACGGGAGGATCTCGGACGCAAAGACTGGACCTAAAAGCAGTGAACAACGGTACAAGCAGTCCTTTAGTCATGATATCTACGAACTGATGTGTCGAAGGGACATAGAGCATCCGAACCTGTCCCAAAGCAACCTTGTCACAGACGAAATGAATGTTGATCTTGATGTGCTTTGTACGGCGATGATAGATAGGGTTAGCGGTCGACGGCACTAATATTGTCACAGTAGATGACGGTTGCAGAAGCAATGGGTACGTGAAGCTATTGGAGAAGTTGATAGATCCAGTAGCACTCGGCCACGGTATGAGCAACCGCGCGATACTCAGCTTCCGCACTGGAACGAGACACCGTCGTTTGGTGCTTGGAGGACCAACAGACCAGATTGTCGCCGAGGAAGACGTAGTAGCCGGACGTAGAGTACCTGGAGTCGGGGCAGCCTGCTTAGTTCGTGTCGGAGTACGTGGTGAGGGAGTCGACTGGCCCAGAGATGAGGTGGAGGCCGGTGGACAAGGTGCCCTTTACGTAGCGGAGAATGCGCTTGATCAACGAGAGGTAAGGCTCGCGAGGATCATGTATCAAGAGGCACACCTGCTGGACGGCGTAGACGATGTCAGGTCGTGTAAGTGTCAAGTATTGCAGAGCGCTGGCAAGACTCCGGTACTTAAAAGGGGTCGGCGATTGGAGCTTCGTCGGTGACAAAGAGCTTGGCACGGGTGTCAACTGGCGTGGCTGTAGAGTGACACTCGGCCATGCTCGCCCGCTATAGAAGATCCATAGCATACTAGCGCTGAGAGAGAAACAGACTGTCAGGGGAGCGCGTGACGGAGATACCGAGAAAGTGATGCAGATCACCAAGGTCTGTCATGGTGAACTCCGAGTGGAGTCGCGCCATGATGCACTGCAGGAGGGCGGTCGAGGATGCCATAAGGATGATGTCGTCAACATACAGGAGCAGGTAGACGGTGGCGTCCCCCTTGTGGAGCACAAAGAGGGAGGTGTCAGAGATAAAGACCACAAAACCGAGCTGCCGGAGGTAGACGGCGAACCACTGGTACCAAGCCTGAGGCGCCTGTTTCAGGCCATATAGAGAATGCTACAAGAGACAGACATCATCAGAGCGAGTAGGGTCGATGAAGCTGGGAGGCTACTGGCAGTACACTGTCTCCACCAGATGACCATAAAGAAACGCATTCTTCACATCAAGCTAGTGGATCGGCCAGGATCGCGATGCAGCAAGGCTGAGGACGACGCGTATCGTGGTCGGCTTGACGACAGGGTTGAACGTCTTGTCATAGTCGACGTCGTGGCGCTGAGAGAAACCGCGAACCACCCAAGGTGCCTTGTGATGGGCAAGGGAACCGTCGGAGTGGAATTTGTGCTTGAAAATCCACTTGCCCATCACAACATTGGCGCTGGGGGGAGGGGCGAGAGACGAGGTGCCATGTCCCGTTGTCAACAAGCGCTTTGTACTCGTCAGCCATGGCCGCGCGTACTGAGGATCAACCAAGGTGCGCTGGTAGTTCGCCGGTATCGGCGAGACGACGGAGTAGGTGGCGGGAAAGCCGTACCACTGAACCTGACGAAGAGACCCGGTCTGTGACTAGGTGACCATGTGGGAGACGGTTGGAGCAGGTGCAGGTGGCGGTGCTGGCGCAGGGGCCGGCTGTACCGGCGGTGTACCAGCGGCTTAAGGGCAGGTTGCTCGGGCGCTGGTGCAGCAGCAGGCACCCGTGGCTGTCGGCTGTACGTCAGGTGGAAGTCTTGGGCTGGGGCAGCCAGGGCAGCCGCTGGCGCAGCAGCGTGGAGAGGTGGTGCAGCGGCCAGTGGAGGAGTGACTGGCACCATAGGCCCACGTAGAAGGATGGCGGGGTCGTCCAGCAGCTCCTCTAGGGTCACCTGAGTAGGCCGCGGGTACTCAGCGTTGTCGTGCGACAATACGGTACCTGCAGGTAAGAAATTTAGGTCGCTAGGAGAGGACCCGGATTTGTTTAGCCAGAATGGAAAGTAGGTCTCGTCGAAAACGACATGACGCGAGATGATGATGCGCCGAGTCGATAGATCGAGACAGCGGTACCCCTTGTGTGAGGAGGGATAAATGAGAAAGACAAGCTGTAGAACGGGGGGCGAGCTTGTGGCGAGCCGTGGCGGTCAAGTTAGGATAGCAAAGACACCCAAAAACATGAAGGTGGGAGTAATCAGATGTCTTGTTGTAAAGTTGAGTATGGGGAATATCATTGCGGATGGAGGAGCAAGGGTGCCGGTTCAGCAAGTATGTTGTTGTGACGAGCGCCTTAGCCCAGTAAGGTGTAGGTAGTTGTGCATGAAGAGGCATGGTGCGGCTAATATTGTTTAGTGTACAGAGAATACGTTTGGCCTTGCCATTTTAGGGAGAAGTGTAGGGACACGAGAGCCGTAAGTGGATACCACAGGAATGAAGTAAGGCTTGGATGGTATTGTTGACGAACTCTGTGCCATTATCGGCCTGGATAGCTTTGATGGCTAGGCTGAACTGAGTGGAAACATAATTGCAAAAATTGGTTATGTGGGCTGCGACCTCGGATTTGCGAATAACAGGAAAAGTCCAGCAGTAATGCGTAAAATCATAGAGCAAAACGAGGTAATATTGATAACCCGAAATACTTGCAACTCAGGATGTTCACACATCGCAATGAATTAGCTCAAACGGCATGGAGCTAAAAGATCTAGAGTTTGAAAAAGGAATCCGCACATGTTTGTCAAGCTGACACGAATGACATATATGTTCTACTTTATTACATTTGATAGACGCACTATGAGGAAAGATGTCGATGGTGGCATGGCTGGGATGACTAAGACGGTAATGCCAAAGGTTGGTGGAGATGGCGAGGCTGGCGTGTAGAGTGGAGGATACAACGGAAATGGTGTAAAGGTCGCCAGCACTATTGCAGCGAAGCATCACGCACTAGGTCGGGATATTCTTGACAGAAAAACCAAGAGCGTTAAATTCGATAGAACAATTGTTGTCCCTAGTGAACTGACGAACGAAAAGTAAGTTGTGCACTAGAGATAAACAACTAGAACATTGTTAAGAGAAAAATTTGACGCTGGTGTTGAAGGAGGGATTAGCCACGACATGTAATAGAAAGGGTTTGACCATTGCCGACGGTAATGAAGGAAGGAGAGGGAGGATGGCGGGAAAGGAGTATACCATCCGAGAAGCTCATATGAGATGAAGCTTTGGAGTCTAGTACCCAGGGATGCCGATCCTGGAGAGTCATCTGGTTGAGAGCGGCGACGAGGCTAGCCTGGTTCCACATGGGAGCTAGCTGGGAAACTTGTAGTGGTGCGATGATCGTCAGGGGCTGCACTGGTGTGAACGCCATGTGGGCTAGGAAGGGGTGCCGAGGACCCTTGGCCGACAGCTACTGTGGCTGTGCTGCTGTTGCTTCATCGGTGGGCCTTGAGGCGCCCACGGATTGTAGCAGAGCCAGGGACCCATGGGTTCGGGCTGCTGTGGAGGACCAGTAGTAGCATGGCACGACTGGGTAGGGCCGTTCTAGCCCTTGCCCTTACCCTTCCCCTTCCCCTTTCCGCTACCACTGCCTCGGTTCCTGCTGCTGTTGCTGCCACCGTAGCCACTAGAGTGGCTGCTGTGGCCACCAGAGGAGGCAGCAGCAGTAGTGGAGCAGCAGCCGCCCGGGCTGGTGCAGCCAGAGCCGGTCGCGGCGAGAAGGGCCGTGTGGGTGACAGTCTTCTGATCGTTGGTTTGGCGGAGCTCCTTGAGAACCAGCATGTTATGAGCTCTGGCGAACATGGGAAGAACGACGGAGTTGGCGATGTCGTCGTCGGTGTTAGAGAAGCGATGGTTGAGACCACGAGGAGGGCGAGGACGAGTTGCGAGTCTTCCACAGGATGGTTGACATCATGAAGGGTGGCGGCCTTGGTCTTTAGACATTGGCAGTACGTTGAGATGGAGGAATCCCCTTGCACCATGGAGTAGAACTCGTTGAGGAGGAAGATGGCGCATGGCTCCTTGTTGGCGCGGAAGATACCCTCAATGGCCACTCATAGATCGCGGGCGGTCGGGTTGGCATCGTCCATGGCAAGGTCGAGGATGTAGTTATTGATGGAGCTGGAGAGCTAGTCGCGAACGTAGCACTCGATGACGTCCCACTGAGGGTCATCTGGTTGAGGGAGGCAGAGCCATCGATGTGGGAGCAGAGACTGAACTTGCCGCATAGGGACTTGAAGAAAAAGGCCTACTTTAAGTAGTTGGTGTTGAGGTCTAGCGTGATCGGGACGTGGGACCTCATGTTGACGGCAACGTAGAGAGGGGAGACCATCAGGGCGGCCTGGGCGGCGCCAATGGCACCCATGTCAGGCAGAGGGCCAGAGCCGGTGGTTGGGAGGATGCCAGAGTCGAGAGCAGGCTCAATGGCCATCGTAGGAGGGGCAAGCCACCGGGGAGAGGTGGACGCAGCTTGAGGGAATTACGCGTGGGTGTGGTGGTGGCGGCGGCGAGCAGGCAGAGATTGTGATCCTGATCGCGATTGCGAGGAGGGGTGAGTGGAAGCGGGAAAGTAGGATCGGGATGCTCTGATACCATGTAGAGGGAGAGGAATAGGAAAACACCACACACCCTGATTGGGGGTTGACCTTTCACATATATATATAGCCCAATTGGCTTACAATGTATACATGACTATATATATACATGTCTAATAGCTATACCATTTATACTATTATTTGGGCACTATCTTACATTTTCCTAATTTTGATAGTGCAAAATTTTCTATGCTATTTTCTTTGAACAGATTGAGGAGTTATGCCTACTATGTTGTGTTTTAGACTTTTGGTTAACCATTGGCACATGAGAAATGACACAAGAATCTGTAATTGAAATGGTTGACCTGACTTCATTTTTAGACTTGCAATTCCATTAGAGGAATTAAGGTTTTCGATATATCACAATACCGTCTAAGGAATTAAGGATGCAGCCATTCAATTATGTGCATGTTATATTATTATACATATGTATAGAGTCCTGTGTACGTTGTACCTAACATGTATTTCAAACCCATTGGGCTATATATATACAAGGTCACTCCCATGAGGGTGTGTGTTGTTTTTCCAATTCCTCTCCCTCTCTATATGGTATCAGAGCATCTAGATCCTATTTTTCCGCTTCTACTCATCTCTCCTCCCCCTAAAATCACCCGTTACGCCGCCGATAACACCACCGATAACTCCCGTGAAATCTCCGTCTTTACACCACACCCTCTTTATTTCCTTCTCTTCTCTGGATTCTCCGCCGCGCAGGCGACGCTGTTGCTTCGGCGCTCTCCTCCCTTCAAAGCGAAGGTCGTCGGGAGGGATTCTCGACCGCGGCTCGGGGCCGCCGACGCATCGCCGATACCTCCATGTGTGGCTGCCTCCGGTGGGAACAAGCGGGGCGGAAGAGATGGTAGATCTCTCCTCGCAGCATCGGCACCCTCGCTTCGATTTCCAGGTCGCATCGGCACCCACCTTTGTTCCGCTGCTGCCTCGACACCGGACGCCGCCAATCGACATCCTGGTGACCTCTACATCGCCGCACACCCGCGCGTGATTCCCTCATGCCGCGTCTACCTCTCCCCGGTGACTCGCCCTTTTCCTACTCAACCCTCTTGCAATGGCCACCGAGCCTGCTCTCAACTCTAGCACCCTGTCTACCATCGGTGCCACCTCCATGGGTGCCCTATGCGCTGCCCAGGCTGCCCTGATGTTTTCCCCTTTCTACGTCGCCATCAACGTGAAGTCCTATGTCCTGATTACGTTAGATCTCAACCCCAACTACTCGAAACGGGTCTTCTTCAAATCATGTGGCAGGTTCGGCCTCCGCTCCCACATCGATGGCTCCGCCCCTTCTTGACCGAATGACCCTCAATGGGACGTCGTCAAGTGCTGCGTTCGCAACTGGCTCTCCGGCTCTGTCGATGACTCCGTCCTCGACCTTGCCATGGATGACACCGACCTGACCGCCCACGATCTGTGGGTAGCCATTGAGAGGATCTTTCACGCCAACAAGGAGCCACGCGCCATCTTCCTACTTAACGAGTTTCACTCCATGGTACAAGGGGACTCCTCTGTCTCGGTGTACTGCTAACACCTAAGGACCGAGGCTGCCGCTCTTCGCAATATCGACCATCCTATGGAAGACTCAGCTCGTCCTCACCCTTCTGCGTGGTCTCAACCCTCGCTTCTCCAACACCGCCGACGACATCGCCAACTCTGCTGTTCTTGCCACATTTACCAGAGCCCACGACATGCCGGTTCTCAAAGAACTCCACCTGGCCAACGACGAGAAGACTGTCGCCCACACCGCCCTTCTCGCTGTGGCCGGATCTGGCTGCACCAGCCCGGGCGGATGCCGCTCTACTACTGCTGCTGTCTCTTTTGGTGGCCATAGCAATCACTCCAGCAGCTACGGCGTCGGCAACAGCAGTAGGAATTGAGCCGGTGGTGGCGGAAAGGGGATGGGGAAGGGCGAGAGCAAGGGCTGGAGCAACCTGCCTAGTCACGCCATGCCACTGCTGCTCCTCTATAGTAGGCTGGACCCATGGGTCCTTGGCTCTGCTACAATCTATGGGTGCCTCAAGGACCACCAATGCAGCAGCAGCCGCACGGCTACAGCAGTTGGCGGCCAGGGGTCCTTGGCGCTCCTTTCTAGGCCCACACGGCATTTGCACTGGTGCAGCCCTCGACGACCCTCGCGTCGCTGCAAGTTTCCTAGTCGGCTCCCATGTGGAACCAAGCTAGCCTTAACGCCACCCTTAACCAGATGACCCTCCAGGATGAGCATCCCTGAGTACTGGACTCCGGATCTTCATCTCAGATGAGCTTCTCGGATGGTATACTCTTTTCCCGCCATCCTTCCTTTCCTTCCTTTATTACTGTCGGCAATGATCAAACCCTCCCATTACATGTCATGTCCACTCTCTCCTTCCAACACCAGCGTCAAATTTCTCTTCACAATGTTCTAATTGTTCCATCTCTAGTGCACAATTTACTTTCCGTTTATCAATTCACTCGGGATAACAATTGTTCTATCGAATTTGATGTTCTTGGTTTTTCTGTCAACGATATCTCGACCCGGCGCATGATGTTTCGCTGCAATAGTGCTAGCGACCTTTACACCATTCCTGCTGCATCCTCCACTCCACACGCCAGCCTTGCCATCTCCATCAACCTTTAGCATCACCGTCTTGGTCATCCCAGTCCTGCCACCATCGACATCCTTCGCCATAGTGCGTCTATCAAATATAATAAAGTAGAACACACTATTTGCCATTCGTGTTAGCTTGGCAAACATATGCGGCTTCCTTTTTCAAACTCTATCTCCTTTACCTCCAAGCCATTTGAGCTTCTTCATTGTGATGTGTGGACATCCCCAGTTGCAAGTATTTCGGGTTATCAATATTACCTCGTTTTGCTCGATGATTTTACCCATTACTACTGGACTTTTCCTATTATTCGCAAATCCGAGGTTGTAGCCCACATAACCTATTTTTGCAACTATGTTTTCACTCAGTTCAGCCTCGTCAACAATGCCATCCAAGCCTTATTTCATTCTTGTGGTATCCACTTCCGGCTCTTGTGTTCTTACACTTCTCCCTAAAATGACAAGGCCGAACACATTTTCTGCACGCTAAACAACATTAGCCGCACCATGCTTCTTCATACACACCTACCAGTACCTTACTAGGCTGAAGCGCTCGCCACAGTAACATACCTGCTGAATCGGCGCCCTTGCTCCTCTATCCGAAATGCCATTCTCCATACTCTTCTTTATAACAAGGCTTCTGGTTACTCCCACCTTCGTGTTTTTGGGTGTCTTTGCTATCTTAACTTGACTGTCACGGCTCGCCACAAACCCGTCCCCCGTTACACCGCTTGTGTCTTCCTCGGTTATCCCTCCTCACACAGCAAATACCGATGTCTCGATCTACCGACTCGGCGCATCATCATCTCGCGTCATGTCGTTTTCGACGAGACCTACTTTCCATTCGGGCTAACCAACCTCGGGTCCTCGCCTAACGACCTAGATTTCTTACTTATAGGTACTGTACCAACATGCCTCCCTACAGCTACTTCATCACGCGACGGCGCTGAGCACTCGCGGCCCACTTAGGTGGCCCTAGAGGAGCTGCTGGACGACCCCGCCATCCTTTTGTGCGGACCTGCAGTGCCGGTTGCTTCTCCACTAGCCGCCGCACCACCTCTCCAAGCCGCTACGCCGGCAACCGCCCCGGCTGCCCCAGCCTGAGACTTCCACCTGATGTACAGCTGGCGACCACGGGTGTCTGCTGCTGCCCTAGTGCCTATGCAGTCTACCCTTCGGCCGCTAGTATTGCTGGACCCTGCGACAGCATCGGCGCCTCCACCGCCGGCACAGTCGGCCCTTGCGTCAGCACCGCCACCTGCACCTGCTTCGACCATCTCTCGCATGGTCACTCAGTCCTAAACTAGGTCTCTTTGTCAGGCTCAGCGCTACGGCTTCTCCGCCACCCACTCTGTTGTCTCATCGATATCGACGAACTACCGGTGCGCCTTGGTTGATCCTTAGTGGCGCACGGCTATGGCCGATGAGTACAAGGCGCTTGTTGATAACGGGACATGGCGCCTAGTCTCTCGCTCCCTCGGCGCCAATGTTGTGACAGGCAAGTGGATCTTCAAGCACAAATTCCACTCTGACGGTTCCCTTGCCCATCACAAGGTGCGTTAGGTGGTTCGCGGTTTCTCTCAGCGCCCTAGTGTCGACTACGATGAAATGTTCAGCCCTGTCGTCAAGCCGCCACTATTCGAGTCATCCTCAGCCTTGCTGTATCACGATCCTAGCCGATCCACTAGCTTAATGTGAAAAATGCGTTTCTTCATGGCCATTTGGCGGAGACAGCGTACTACCAGCAGCCTCCCAACTTCGTTGACCCTGTTCATCCTGACGATGTTTGTCTCTTGTAGCGTTCTCTATATGGCCTGAAACAGGCGCCTCGAGCTTGGTACCAGCGGTTCGCCGCCTATCTACGGCAACTCAGTTTCATGGCCTCTGTCTCCGACACGTCTCTCTTTGTACTCCACGAGGGGGATGCCACCGCCTACCTGCTCCTATACGTCGACGACATCATCTTTACGTCATCCTCGACTGTCCTATAATGCATCATGGCGTGACTCTACACGGAGTTCGTCATAAAGGACCTTGGTGATTTGCATCACTTCCTCGGTATCTCCGTCACGCGCTTCCCCGACGGTTTGTTCCTTTCTCAATGCTAGTATGCCGTGGATCTTCTATAGCGGGCAGGCATGGCCGAGTGTCACTCTACAGCCACACTGGTTGACACCCGTGTCAAGCTCTCCGCCACCGACGACTCTCTAGTCGCCGACCCCTCAGTACCGGAGTCTTTCCGGCGCTCTGTAGTACTTAACGCTCACACGACCTGACATCGCCTATGCCATCCAGCAAGCGTGTCTCTTCATGCATGATCCTTGCGAATCTCACTTCGTGTTGATCAAGCGCATTCTCCGCTACATGAATGGCACCTTGTCCACTAGCCTCCACCTTAGCTCTAGGCTAGTCAACTCTCTCACCGCGTACTTCAACACAGACTGAGCAGGCTGCCCCAACTCTAGTCGCTCTACGTCCAGCTACTGCGTCTTCCTCGATGACAATCTGATCTCTTGGTCCTCCCAAGCGCCAAACGACGGTCTTGTTCCAGTGCAGAAGCTGAGTATCGCGCGGTTGCTCATGCTGTGGCCGATTGCTGCTGGATCCGTCTTATCTAGGAGCTTCATGCACTTATTGCTTCTGCAACCATCGTGTACTGTAACAATGTTAGTGCCGTCTATATGATCGCTAACTTTGTCCATCATCGTCGCATAAAGCACATCGAGATCGACATTCAGTTCGTCTGTGACAAGGTTGCTTTAGTACAAGTTTGGATGCTTCATGTCCCTTTGACACATCAGTTCGTGGATATCATGACCAAATGACTGTCTGCATCATTATTCACTGATTTTCAGTCCAGTCTTTACGTCCGAGATCCTCCCGCTGTGACTACGGACAGGTATTAGACATGCATATGTAGAGTCATGTATACGTTGTACTTGATATATATTCAAGTCCATTGGGCTATATATATAAAAGGTCACCCCCTATGACGGTGTGTGGTTTTTCCCTATTCTTCTCCCTCTATATATATATTGACTTTTATTTTATAACTGGATAGTAGCATGGCTTTTTAGACAACAACTTGGAGGACCTTGGAATGACCAGGTCAGACAATTTTGTAGGGACACCATATGTCCAACAATTCTTTTGATTTTAATTCTAGACTCTAGAGCTCAAGAATGAAAATCAGATAGGATGTTATCCATGCTGCAGGGTTTCATTTGTTCAATTTTCCTCTCCTATGGTCAGCTTAACATCAAGCTTTGCACTTGTGTTACTCAAGATGGACTTTGGACTTTTTCTAACCTTATCAGTAGATATAGTTAATCTTTCCTTTGAGTTGTATGAATCATACTAATTTTCTCATATAACATAGTGCTTAATGAGCAGAACTGACTGCCCTTCACAAATCTCAAATATTTGTTCTGGATTCTTTTTGCTAACTTTTTTGTTATATTTCTTATGTATTGTGACATGTGTCCACTATCTTATGCACATATGTTATGCCACCTGCGTACACAAGAAACTGGACGAATAAGTTTGGCAGGGTAATTATCACTGAGTATTTTATAATCATTGAAAACTAGTAACTTGAGTTTCAAAATACTTCTGGGGTTACCAGCATACCATGATGGCACAATGTGTGGTGGGAAAACTCAACAACGCTGGTTGTTCTGCATCCTGCCGCATGCTGGCATAGCAGCCATCAGGAGTCTAGTATCTGGTGACTAGGTGGCCTGTCAACACAGCCACACGGGCATTTGCACCATGACCCCAGGTCATGTGGGATAACCTATTTTGATTTACATACGTTTAAGAGGACAAGAAACTTACAGATTCCCCTAGTAATGGCTGTTGCTTGGGCTCCTTTTTTCTTATTGCATCATATAAATTTTTAGGCTATTGCTATGAAAATACAATGTCTTAAAATAATGATATATAAGGTTTGAATAATCTCTCTCTGATCTTTACTGTTTCATTGCATTATTTCTTTTCCTTTTCAGTTTATGCACTCCTCTGAACACTGAATTTTGTCAGGTTATTTAAGTCGTATCATCCTCTCAGATATTGACATTTTACAAGCTTTCCACAAAGAACACCATATTCTCCTCGGTAAGAACACAACCTATATCCTCTTAAATGCACTTATTGCAACAACGTGATATTTTGTGAGCTCCATGCTTTCGATGATTGAGATAAACAAAGGCTGAAAGTTCAGTCCCACGAAAAATTATTGGCCTTCGTCTAAAAAAATTATGGGCCTTTATTTGTGAGTAAATTGCACTTTACACTAGATAGATGGTATCTTGTTCATTGCCGTCTCAAGTTGGCACAAGATTGTAGCTTCATTTATATTTCAATGTATTTAACTTCTGGCCAGGGGCTGTCAGATTTCAATTCTCTTAGATTCTCTGAAGATTGAAGTTTTGGGGGGAATCATCAAAGTTGATTTGGATGGTGTTCAGTGTGATCGGTTGCAAGATGGGGGGCATTGCTACTGTTAGAATTAATTGCTATTTACTGTAGTCTCCTAGTTACTTGTGCAATCTCCTAGCTATTTAATCCCCTAGCAAGCTGTGCCGAGTTAATACCCAGCTGGCTGGCTCCTTGGGACTCAGCTGGCCCCCTTGGGCCACCCTCCAATCTATTTATATGTAGCACCTCTGTAATCTCATTATCAAGTAATCTAAGCCCGTTAGGCTATTGTCTATCATGGTATCAGACTAAACAACGATCCATCTGCTTCCGCTCCCATCCTACCTCGACCCCGGCCGTCGCGCGCGCGCCCTCCTGCTGCTGCGCGTGCCCATGGCCGCCTCCGGCTCCTCTACCGTGGCTATCGTGGCCAAGCTCCGCGATGAAGCCCTCTCTGCTGCTAAGCGCCTGGAGGACGAGGCCTCCTCTTTGCGCACCACCAACATAGAGCGCAGCCAGCAGCTCGAGGAGGAAGCTGCTCTTCTCAAGTCCGCCGCCACCGCCCAGGAGCGTGTCCACGTCGCCGCTGACACTCTTGACAAAGAGCGTGCACAGGCCGATGCCTTGGAGCAGCAGGCCGCGGCCCTTCGGGATCGCCTCCGCACCGAGTTTCAAGACGACGACGACGCTCCTAAGGATGACGACGTCTGCTCTGCTTCCTCTGAAGCCGCGGCCATCGCCCACCTCCACAGTCAAGCTGCTGCCGTCCAGAACATCAAGAACTTAATTCCAATAGTTCTTGATCTTCAATTTTCCAACTACTCCAAGTGGCGCGGCTACGTCCTCCTTATCCTCGGCCGCTTCGCCTTGAAGGATCACGTCTTCAGCAATGACTCCCGCCCCTACGATCCGGCGTGGTCGTGCATGGACTGTGTCGTCCTCTCCTGGCTCTTCAACACCATCTCTGCCGACCTCCTGGATGTCATCCACGAGCACGACGGCCTCACCGCCCGGGCAGCATGGCTCAGAATCGAACAACAGTTCCTCAACAATCGCGAGTCTCACGCCATGCTCCTCGACGCCGAGTTCCGCACTCTCTGCCAAGGTGCCCTTTCCATCGACGATTACTGTCGCAAGATGAAGAGCATGGCAGATGCCCTTGCCGACCTCGGCGAACCCATCCAAGACCGAACTCTGGTGCTGAACGTTTTGCGGGGTCTCAATGAACGTTTCCAGTTCATGTCCCAGCTTGTCACCCGCCCGAGGCCGTTCCCGTCCTTCGCCGATGTTTGTGTTGACCTCTGTTTGGCCGAGCTCAACATGGGGACACCCTCTACCTCTCCTTTGACTCTTGTCGCCGCGCCGTCCACCAAGTTGCCTACTCCGCCATCACCTGCGTCTGCAGCTCCACGCCCTCATTAGGCTGCTGCTCATCAGGCTACTGCTGGATAGCCTTTCAGTGGCAACCGCGGCGGGCGTGGCTCTGGCGGCTCCCATGGCAGTCCGCAGAACAGTAACCCCGGTGCTGCACCAGCCACACCGTAGTGGCCATCACTTCTCAACCCGTGGACCGGCTCTATCCGCATGTGGCCAGGGTCCACCGTCGGCGGAGCTCGTGGTCCTCCACCACGTGTAGTCCAGCCTGCATCTCCGTAGCAGCTCTGGTGGCCGGTGTGCCACCTGCGTACTTCGCTCCACCGCCGGCTTCCGGGACCTACTACCCGCAGCCACCTCAGGCACCTCCTGCTTGGATGCCATGGACGCCCGAGGGCCTTGCCAGCGCCTTCAGCACCGTCTCTCTCACCCCGTCACCGAGTTCCTCGGATTGGGTGATCGACTCGAGTGCCTCCTCCCACATCACCGCCAACCCTGGTATGGTCACCGCATCACCATCCTCTTCATTTCCTCCATTGTTGTAGGCAACGGTGCCACCCTTCCTGTCATTGGCATCGGTTACTCTGCCCTTCCTGGGCCCTTTCGCCTCGATAATGTCCTTGTCGCCCCTGACATCATCAGAAATCTTCTTTCTATCAGAAAATTTACTACTGACAATTTCGTTTCTATTGAGTTTGACCCTCTTAGTGTTTCTGTGAAGGATCTTCGTACCCGGAACACCCTTCTCAGATGTAACAGCACGGGGCCACTCTACACCCTACAGTTGACTTCATCCACCACTGGCTCCTGCGCCCTTGTCGCCACTCCTTCCCCGACTACCTGGCACAGGCGCCTTGGTCACCCTAGCAAGGCCACTCTTCAGAACCTCGCTCAGTCCTCCTCCATTGTCTGCAGCAAGCCTGAAGATGACTCCCTCTGCCACGTCTGTCAGCTTGGGCGTCATATTCGTCTTCCTTCTACTACTTCCTTGTCTAGAGCATCTAAGAATTTTGATTTAATCCATTGTGACCTGTGGACATCTCCTGTTGACAGTGTCTCTGGTTTCAAATATTATTTAGTTATTCTTGATGATTGCTCCCATTTTCTCTGGACTTTTCCCCTTCACGTTAAGTCCGATGCATTCCCCATGATTTCTAATTTCTTCGCTCATGTGTCTACTCAATTCGGCTGCACCATCAAATCAGTCCAATGTGACAACGGTCGAGAGTTTGACAACTCCACCTCTCGTGCTTTCTTTCTTGCTCATGGCACCACCCTCCGCATGTCATGCCCCTATACCTCCCAGCAAAAGGAAAAAGTCGAGCGCATGATCCGCACCGTTAACAACGTCACATGAACCCTCCTCTTCCAAGCTTCCATGCCCCTCTCTTACTGGGCTGATGCTCTAGCCACTGCCACCTATCTCATCAATTGCCTCCCTACCAAAACACTAAACATGAGCACTCCTTTCTTCACCCTGCATGGCACCCTCCCTTCCTATCATGATCTTCGAGCTTTCGGGTGCACCTGCTATCCTAACCTCTCTGCCACCACTCCTCACAAGCTTGCCCCCCGCTCCACTCTCTGTGCGTTTCTTGGTTATTCACCGGATCACAAGGGCTACCGGTGCCTCGACCTACACACCAACCGCATCATCATTTCCCGCCACGTTGTCTTTGACGAGACAACGTTCCCTTTCTCCCACAGCCGGCCATCCCCACCCCCGCATGAACTTGATTTTCTAACTGACGACGACACTATTCTAGTGTCCCTTCTTCCTGCAGGTACACTTGGAACTGTTGGCTCCTTGCCACCCCCCTCCCTCGACGCGTGCTCCCTCCCAGCCGGTGTCTCTGGTACCATCGCTGGCCCATGTGGGCACGCCGGCGTCGAGGGCTCCTCCCGACTTCCCCACCCCTCCGGCGTCGCCTACAGCACCTCCGGTGCTGCCGGTGCCCAACACTCTAGCGCCGCCGGCCATGTCCAGGGGGTCCTCGACGTCCTCTGAACAGGCGTCCCCTGTACTAGTCTTCCTGGCTCCAGCCGTTGTCCACGTCTACAGCAGGCGCGCTCCCTCTCGGTGATTGCGCCCTAGAAACCACCTATTATTCACGTCTACAGCAGGCGTGCCCCTGCTCCTGCCCTACCACTCGAGCGCCCGGCAGGAGCCCCCCTCGACGCTCCAGCATGGTCCCCTCTCTACCTCGCTATGTCAAGAGCGATCCTCCGGTTCCTGCTGGTGCTGTTTCCATTCCGCCGGTCGCTAACTCCCATGGCATGGCGACCCGTGGAAAGACAGGGTACCGGCAGCCTCGCCTCGCCTTGCATACTGAGGCATTGTCTCCACTACCACAGTCCTGCCGTGATGCTCTTATTGATCCTCATTGGCACCAGGCCATGGAAGACGAATATACAGCCCTTCAGGACAACCACACTTGGGACCTCGTCCCCTGCCCTGCCAAGGCTAACGTGGTTACTGGCAAATGGATTTTCAAACACAAGTTCCATGCTGATGGCTCATTGGAGAGATACAAGGCTCGTTGGGTATGTCGGGGGTTCACTCAACGCCCCGGTGTTGATTATGATGAAACCTTCAGCCCGGTTGTCAAGCCAGCCACTGTTCGCACAGTCATCACAGTGGCACACTCTAGGAATTGGCCGATACATCAGCTGGATGTGAAGAACGCTTTCCTACACGGAACACTTTTAGAGACAGTATACTGCTCTTAGCCTACTGGGTTCGCTGATCCTGCTCTCCCTGATCATGTCTGCAGACTCAACAAATCCCTCTACGGCTTAAAGCAAGCCCCGCGGGCCTAGTACAACCGATTTGCCTCCTTTCTGATCTCATTGGGATTCACTGAAGCCAAGTCAGACACATCTCTCTTCATATACAGCCGTGACACCGAGACAGTCTACTTGTTCTTATATGTGGATGACATTGTCCTTACAGCTTCGTCTCAGCAGCTCCTTCAGCATGTCATTGCTGCATTGAAAAAGGAGTTCGCCATGAAGGATCTTGGACCCATGCATCACTTTCTCGGCATTGCAGTTCAGCGCCGTAGGGATTCTATTCTCCTTTCACAGCGTCAGTACACACTGGATATACTTGCTTGCCATGGTATGAGTAACTGAAAGCCTTGCTACACTCCAGTTGACACTTGTGCAAAAGTACTAGCTGATGCCAGCCCGTCTGTTACCGATCCCATTGCTTATCGCAGCCTTGTGGGTGCCCTCCAGTACCTCACCTTCACTAGGCCTGACATTGCCTATGCTGTCCAACAAGTGTGCCTTCATATGCATGATCCGCGAGAAACTCATCTTGTCGCTGCCAAGAGGATCCTTCGCTACCTTCAGGGTACCCTCAGTCATTGTTTGGTCATTCCCCGAACAGCCCCAACACAGCTCCATGTGTACAACGACGTTGATTGGGCAGGCTGTCCGAACACCGGTCGCTCCACCTCCGGCTATGTCGTCTTCCTCGGGGGCAGCCTGATCTCCTGGTCATCCAAGCGGCAGCCCACTGTCTCCCGGTCTAGTGTCGAGGCAGAATACCGGGCTGTTGCCAACGATGTCGCTAAAGCCTCTTGGCTGCGGCAATTGCTCTAGGAACTTCACCATCCCCTGGACTCTGCCTGTCTCATCTACTGCGACAATGTCAGCGCCGTCTACCTCTCCACCAACCCCATTCAACATCAGCGCACCAAGCACGTGGAAATCGACCTTCACTTCGTCCGTGAATGAGTCGCCATGGGTGATGTCCGGGTTCTTCATGTGCCCACCACGTCGTAGTTTGCCGATGTCTTCACCAAGGGGCTTCCTTCCTGTGTCTTCATGGATTTTCGCTCCAATCTGAACGTTCGCTCCACTGACGATCTGACTGTGGGGGGTGTTTGAATTAATTGCTATTTACTGTAGTCTCCTAGTTACTTATGTAATCTCCTAGCTATTTAATCCCCTAGCTAGCTGTGCCGAGTTAATACCCAGCTGGCTCCTTGGAACTCGGCTAGCCTCTTGGGCCACCCTCCTCCAATCTATTTATATGTAACACCTCTATAATCTCATTATCAAGTAATCTAAGCCTGTTATGCTATTATCTATCAGCTACCATTGGTCTTTCATTCCATTGCATTGATGGAGATGGTGTTGATGCCCCCAGAAGGCTAGGCCTTGTCTTTCTGACGCTAGTGAACAGATACTCCACTGATTCACTGAGGCATTGACATGGTCAGTAAAGTACTGTTTTGATGTTAAATTCTATTATAATAGTCCAGGTGGTAGGTGTTTTTCGACATATAGATAGTTAAAGTGACAAACCTTCTGACTGCAAACTTTCTAGGATGACTTACATTTGCGTCTCAGAGAGAACAATGGTTCTTCCATATGCATTCCCTGTTCTTATAAAAATGGAATGAAAGTCAATATCCCTGAGTGAAGTGGTTTTGTAAGGAAAAATACCAAATTGATCCGATCTGTAGCATGAATGAGCATCCTTGTGTGCAGTTCTGATTTCTTCAGGTCATACCTGAAACTAAAAATAAAGACATGCGAGAACACAAATCTGCATGACTGTTGCACACTTGCACTCGAGAGTTTCATTGTGTATGTATGCCGGGCACCACTGAAATGCCTTGTTGGTCAGACTCTGTTGGTTCTGGACTCTATGAGCCTTACCTGTTGTCAAGAAAGGAGATATTTTCAAGCTTTTTTATATCAAGTTCTATTACAATATCTGTAATTCAACAGTGTTTATGGAGTACTTGTTTTATCTACTAAGTACTAGGCTTCATTTCACACTATTTTTGTGTCTTTTTCTGCAATAATATTTGACTAATTTACTCTTTGTTTATATGCAATTGTCTGCTCTGAACCTCCTAAATTTCGTGCTGATAATAGATTCAATAGATAACGTACAGAAAGCTGCAAGTTAAAAATACATTGCAGTAAATTTATCTTCTCAGTGTAACTAGTTTTCTAAAATGCATTCACCTAGCCTGCCTAGCGGCTAGTGCCTTGGCAAACACTTTTTTTCATAATCTTGTCAGGATCTTGGACTTTCTTCCTGTGAAACCCATGTTTTTTTATCTATTTATATTCTCCCCTGTTATGCTTCATTATCTTGTCAGGATCTTGTCATTTTTCTGATTATTTGAGCTAAACCTCTTCTGGTTGCAAATCATGGGTGTTTAAGTGCAGAGTGCGGCAAATGTTATGAATATTTTGATGGTCAAGTTTTACTTCAGTTACAAATTATTATTGTCGATGACTTGTTGCTGCTGTGGTCCTTTTGAGTTTGTCTAATACGTATATATTTTGACTGTGATTCTATGAACATGCAGCCTTTAACAAAAAGTGGTTGCCTTAAAAACCCAGTCACTAATTGGTGCACACTATTACTTCACACATAATAAAAAAGGCTAACTTGATACATAAAAAACATTAATGGTTGCAATGTTGGATATTTTAGTAAGTAAAGAATGATTTGTTTTTTAGATTAATACATCAAGGTTTAGATCGACAGTATGAAACCAATGATAGGTTATATTTCTAAATTTGATGGAGTTTTCCTATTTGGATCAGGATTAACATATGGCAAGAATACTACTTTGTTACCGAGGTGTTCTGAGAACAGCTATTCTAAAATCAATTATGCAAGAAGGCTGTCAGAAAATCGGAAAGGATGCCAGCCAGGTTGTAAATCAACTAATGTGCACATGCAGTTTCTGTTCAACTAGTATTGTACTGATGTGCTGTGTTGATTTGGAGAAAAAGATGGAGAATTTCTAAATGATATTAGTTGTTATGTTGACTACTGTGTAGAGGCCCTGAAGACAATGTTACAGGTAATTGATGTGGCACTGAAGTTCTACTGTGGCATATGATCTATGTGCACTGAAGTATTAGCTCCCTAATTCAGTATTGTATAGTGATAATTTAGTCTATATGTAGAAGAATGAGAATATTACTCCTATAGATAAACGTGAATATTGATGTAGACATAGCACTAATTATTTAATATTCTCTATGATAAAAAAATA
This sequence comes from Oryza coarctata, assembly GCA_030770085.1. NCBI lineage: Eukaryota > Viridiplantae > Streptophyta > Magnoliopsida > Poales > Poaceae > Oryza > Oryza coarctata. The sequence goes on along the minus strand of CM061476.1, from coordinate 6,801,836 downwards.
ATATAGAAGTTAAAAGATATGTTTTATAAAACGATGATTAAACCTGTTATGTTGGATAGAGTAGAATATTGGTTAAAAAAATGAGAAATTGAATTTGTGATCATAAAAAATGAATCGAGTACGTGATCAGCTAGAAATAGTATTAATTAAAGAAAATCTTTTTGTTAGGGTTAAAGGAGACTCAGACATTAGAATATTATATAATATTAATTTAAGATAATAATATAAAAAGAGATAAGAAAAGATTAAAATTAATATGATAAAAGGTAATAAAAAAATATTTAAAAGATTATGATATACTTAAAAAAATAGTTATTAGCGTGACTGAACGGTGATTTAAGACTTATGTTGCGTTTTAACTCCATACTGAGTGTTTTGTTATTGTTTTTTGGGTAGAAGTATAAATACTATTGTATAACAAAAAAAATACAGTTCTTATCAATGTGAGCATCGTACCATAGACACATGTCAATTCTGTTTCAATTCAGTGCTATTCATGAAAAAACTTCTCGCAGGTAATCTAAAATGGAATTTCTATTTTACCATGCGTTTCCAGTTCCAGGAAGCATTTTCAAGGCTCATGTACTCATTGACCATCCAAGACAACACATTTTTTCTCCAAAGACTGTTGATGCCCTTGGTGCCCAATGTTAATGTTATGATGAACATGTTTGATCTGTACCAAAAACCATTTTTTCCAAAACCAAAACTGGTGACTTGTTTGAATGGTTGCCAAAATTTTGGATCTTTACGAATGTGTTGGTTTTGCTACCTAAATTTTGGCAATGCAAGGTATAGGTGCATGGAGGTTACCCTTTTTTTTGTAAGATGGGAATGTTTAGTTTTCTGCCAAATTTTGGCATACTATACTTGATGGCAAAAATAAACATCATTGGGTTATAATTCAGAATACAGTAATAAGTAGGCAATAGCTTCAAAATTCTACAACAGTAAACGATATGATCCTTCATACATATCGTTGGTGACCTTGGAGTAAATATGTAGTGGAAACCACTATCTAGGTGAAAACTATTCAAATTACTATATTCTAAAACAAACTCTCGTGTATAACTAAGTTAATATTAGTCACCATACAAAATTTTAAGATCAAATTCAACTTTTTTGTGAGTATAAAATTGACAAATAGCAAAAAATAGATAATAAAATATCTATAATAATGTTTTTCCTTGTTTGTCAGTTTTGTATCTCACGAACAAAGTTGGCTTTGTTGTATTGGTGTTCAATATTACTTCATCTATATGTGAGATTTTTTAGAACTTTTATTCTGTAGTTTTCAAGTTTCCACCTAGTTTGTAGTTTGCACCACATATTTTCCCATGATCTTAAACACGACAAAGATAATTAGAGGTTACAATATTATGAAGATTAGCAGGTATATCATCTTCAGGGTTTAATTTATTTATCAAATTAATATGCATATATTAATTAGAGAATGATGAAATTAAAGGTGATAAGCCGCATACCAGATAGTAGATGATTGCATGATAAATTAACGGTGATAGGTAGCATAATAATAGTAGTAGATGTATGATTAATTAATAGTGACGGTATACCAAATAGTGAATTTAATGGTGATGAATGACATGCCAGTTGGTAGGAGGGTTGTATAGTAAAATTAACGGTGACAGATACTACATAAGATAATGAAGAGTTACATAATCAATTTATGTGATATACCATCTAGTGGAGGATTGTGACAGATGACACACAAGATAGCGGAGAGTTGTATGACAAATTTAATGGTGATATGTGGTATATCAGGTAGTGGAGGATAATACAGTGAAATTAATGGTGACAGATGGCATATAAGATAGTAGAAAGTTATATAATAAATTTAATAGTGGCATGTGGTATACCAATTAGTGAGGGACTGTGGTAGTTATATAGTGAAATTAATGGTGATAGGTATTAGCATACAGCTAGTGGACTATTGCATTTAATTTCTTGGCAAATACTACAACCAAGTTGTAAATATAACTATTGCACTGTTGCCCAGTTATAGGTGTGAAAATTCAATTTTGCTTCCTACTGTTTATTGTGCATTCCCTTAGCATTTAAGTAGTAGGAATCATTTTCTCTGAGGAATTGTTTTGTCCTTTGAATGAATTTTTTTATGCTTATTTCATCAAATGTATGACCATCTGACCATTCAAAGGCTATTCCATAAATTGGAACTACCAAGCTTCAATCTGCCCTGGCACAGATTAGGTAGGATAGTAAAATGCGATAGCTATTTTAGGTTGAGCGTAAAAATCCGAAACAAATGGGGCACCCTAAATTGAACCGTACAAAGTGAATTAGCCATTGGTCCTCAACTATCAAGACCATCTTCGAGCCTGACATGGACCTAGCCAATCTTTCCCTGATCCAACTAAATTTGCATTGGATCGTGTGAATGATTCTTCCTCAAGGAACCATATTTACCTCTTACACCTCTCAGTTTTGTTGATAATTCACAATGCCTAGTTAAATTTCTATCTTGGTATTACTTACTGAGGGCTGTTTTGGATTAACGCCAAAACATGTCCTACCAATATTTTGGTAGATTGAATAGTAGATAAGGTAGTTTTGGTTTGAAGCAAAATCATTGGCATTGCCGATGTCCAATTTGATACCAATCCACTCCCTTCTATATTCTACGTTTGGTTTCTAATTGAGATCAAACCAAATAACTCTGCACTGCCAATAATTATTTGGTAGTACAAAAACATTTTTGGTAGGGTATTGAACCAAGCCAACCCTCAGTCTTTTTCAACCCCGAATTTATTCGCTGCCAAGTTTCAGTTTGTATCCAATTTAGGTATAAAGTCTAAGCTTTAGCAGTACCAACAATTATTTTTTTAAGAAAATAAGAATAATTGTATATTTTAGAATCTAAATCTTTTTTCTTGGGAGGAAAACCAAAATCTTTATACTGTGCATATTTCAGAACGATAGTGTTCAAGTTCAGGTAGCTGTAAAAATCCATGTTATAAAAAACTACATTTTTATATTTGTAACTCTTTTTAAAAACTTATTTTATAAATAGATTTAAAAAAAACTTCAACCACCATTTTTGCGCTAGCGACATTGGCGCTGAGGGCCAACATCGTCCCTTAGCCCTGCTAACAATTTTGTTACGTAAGATTAGCGTCAACCCCATATAACTCTATACCGATAATTTTAAGTTATAAATTTTACTATAATATAAATATTTTAATTTTACTATGTTATATCATAATCTTATTAAATTTACTTCTCCTATATCATACTTAAATTTACTATACCTATATATTAATCCTAAAATTTAATATACCATATATATACTAATTTTACAAATTTAATATATTAACTTGTTAAATTTATTATGCCTATTGTATAATTAATTTTTCTCAATTGTGTATTAAATTTTACTATGCTTATATATATATATGTGTGTCATATTTTTTCACAAACCCTTAAACTCTATTATGCCATAGATATACTAGCTTTTACATGTATCATAATTCAAAATTTTTAAATTTGTTTAGAAATTAAAATTGTTAGCATGAGATTGTATAGGGTGGAGGGCACACAACTCGGTGACCCTTTGTTAATATTGTCGGTAGGGTTAGGGGACGGCGATAATTATGCTGGCGCTGTAACCCTAGTTGCAAAAAAAACTTAATTTTTTTTAAGAATCTATTTGTAAAAAGTAAAAAAAGCTAAAATGTAAAAAATCTTATTATAAAAAACCCATTATCTGTCCAATAGTAGCCCGCTGCTCCATCGTCCATCAATCATCATTGTGAAATGAGTAGGACTGTGGGAGTGGTATCGTGACGCCCGGTCAGCACCGGCCCACCTGTCAGTCCCCGCCACGCGGCGCCACCCGATCAACCTGCAAGGCTTCTAGTCAATCACCCAGCTAGGCACGTAGCACATTCCGTTCCATTTCTTTTTTTCACCCAGGAAAATTACACCCGCCCACAAACCCGGACGCAGCAGGCCGCTTCCAGATGGGCCCGACGCACCCGCCACGTCAGCCTCCCGCGCGCGGCGTGGGGCCCGAGGCCGAGTGGCAAGCCTCCGAAACGGAGATTCCCCTACAAAGAATCCCACGGTCTCCTCTCCACCCACCAGCAGCAGCGCGCACACAGACGTGGCACGCACGCACCACACGCCGCTCTCGCAGTCTCTCTCTCTCTCCCCGCCTCACGCGCTCCGCACCCGAGCCGCGCGGCGGCGACACCGCCCTCCGGTGAGCGGTCTCCGGTCCCCAACCCCCTCTCCATTCCCTTCCCTCCTCCCCTCTCTCCGGTTGTCTGGTGGCTCCGTGTCCCCGGTCGGGTTATGCGCTGGTTTAGTTTTTTTTTTTTTGCCATTTCTGCGTGGCGGAAGGTGAGGGTCTTCAAGGGGTTGGGGATTTGTGGTACATTGAGGTGTTTGGGCGAGGGCGTGGCTGCGATTCGTCGTTCATGGCATAGGGATGTTTGGGGATTTAGGGTTTTGGTTGGGTTTCGATTGGTGGCGAAATTTGTTTCCTTTTTTTTTGGGGGGGGGGGGGGGGGGGGTGTTGCCTGCGCGCACGAGGGCGTTTCTTCTCCGTTTGCTAGTCGTCTCGTGGGTCGTGTGGTTCAGGCTTTTCTCGGTGATAAACTCGATTATTTTGGATAGTATTCTCATCTGCTGAAGCGCGGTGTTTTAATGGGGGATAATCGGACATCGGGGTCGCTCCGTTGGTTGAAATCTCCGGTGATTTTTTTTGGACCATGATATGCATTAAGCACTTATGTATGAATTGATTGAGTAGAAGCAACTTTTGGAAAACTCATGGCATAGAAGGGAGATGTCGGCACATTGGGAGGTGGGTGTTCGTCAATGGTACATAAAGAATTTACTCACATTTATTTGGTGTGAGACAGGTGAAGATGTGTAATACAATTTGTGATAGAAGGGCTTCATTTCTTGGTTTTGGTTTTTTGTGGATGGCGATAATACCACAATATTCTGTTAGTTTATTATGCCAAACTGTGGGTGATGTACTATATGTGGAGTGACGAAATCTATATATTCTAAACTATTGGTCCCTGCTAATGTCAAATTGGCTGTTGGATAGTTGTTCTGTCTGAGATTTATCCTGCAAGCAACAATGCAAATAGCCAGCCCTTATGTGGTACTTTCTTTACTTACTTGTTGATTTGGCTTTGGTGTTACCCTCTCTTTTATTACAAAACATCCAGTCAACGAGGAATAGAGCTGTTACCTCCGTGGCTGTGCATTTCTTTTAACTTTTAGTCTTTTCTTTCGCTTGCCAAGTATTTCTGTTGGAGAAGATTTGAAGTAATATGCCTTTTCTTCTTGAATGAGCTATATCACAATAGCAGCAACTTGGGGTGTTTCATCTAGTAAAATTAAAAGTTGTGCTTTAAGCAGATCATTCTACATGCCGTTTTCACAGCTTTCTTTCTTGGTTGGTTGTGGCTATTTTTATGGTAATGTTCCTGTTAGCTATGCTGTAAGACTGAAATTGCAACTGTTTTCAATGTTTTCCAGCCTTAGAGACTATTCAAGCAACCCAAACCTGTTCTTTCTTGGACCTAATCTGTTATTTTGTCTTATAATTATTTGACCCCACAGCACACCACCAACATCTCCTCTGTTATCCCCTGTGATTTAAACAATCTCCTGCCTTTGTAGGCATGCATTACCGCAGGCAAAAGAAGGCTTCTTCTGAGGCCAATGGCAATGTGCTTATGCCTGGAGTTGCAATATGTCCAAATAGTATTTCTCCTGATTCAAACAGGGTTCATGATTGGGGATATGGCAGTGTTGGCAAAGAATGGCAAGCTAGTTATGCTCACAAGGTCCAATTGATCAATTTTCTTTCTTCGCTGCATCAATGCAGTGCAAATTCTTTGATAGGCAGTAAAATGCTAGCTGCTAACACGGACAGTCCTTTGGAGCAAACAAAACAAAGGGACAGCACAGCAATAATAGTTCTTGATTCTGATGATGAAGATGAAGACACAGAAGGATGTAGACAGCTCACATCTATGAACAATAATCAACTGGCAGCATCTGGACTGACTAGTCCTTACACAGCGTGGATTGTATCCAGAGCAAAAGACAAAGTAAATGGAACTTTTCATACTAACGGAGACCAAAGCACTCAAATTGTTCCATATGGTCAAAATGCACCTTTAGTAAATCAATTTCCGTTGCAAACCAGTTGGCAACCATCTGTGCAATTTGAAAGGGTTATATTGCAGAAAAGACCTGAGAAGCAACGCATTCAAGATCTGGCGGTATGTACCTTTACTTGAAATTATTCAATATACTATCCACTTATACATATTGGTGCTTTTACTCCTTGGTCCACATACCTGCATTTATTGCATCTTGTCTTGTGATTGTATTTTGATCAATCTGAAGAGCATTATGATTAGAATGGAAATGTTTAATGTTTGTTGAATCTACACTGATTCCATGCTTAAATATTTCATATTCAAACTTTAACTCTTGCTGCTCACTGTAGGCTGCTAGCCATGCAGAGAAGATAGCAGAAACACAAGTTTTCCCTACTCTTCCTAATGAGAGAAAAAGAAGGAAATTAGAGCCCAGCACCTCTGTAGATGGAGATGCTGGAACTACCCTAGGAAAAAGAAAAAGGAAAAATAAGCCAAATCAAGCAGCAGTTGATTCCAACTTGGATTTACAACAAAATGATGTTCCTTCACAAAGCTACAGGACTGTGATAGAAGAGGAGAAACCTGTAAAAGAAAGTGATGGTCTCGACGATCTATTTTTCTTTGGCTGCTGAATGTACAAAGGTGTAGATTGTAACCGCAGATTTGTTTTTTACTTTTATTCCGCAGCATTATAAAATTGTTGCTTTCATTTCCAGCTGACTGCTAATTGTACTTGTAAATATATGCTATGATCCCATTTTTTGGGGTTGAAGATTGAACACTGCTGTGCACAAAGTAAGTTTCATGGCAAGTGTATTTTGTAAGATAAGCTAGAATGTTAAAAAGACGTTCATTTGTCATTTTAAACCTAATTTGTTTCAAAGCTTTTCATTTGATTATTTTTAACAGGTTTATGTCTTTTCCCATTAATGATCTTGTAATATTCTTTGTGCAGCTTGACACACATGAAGATATGTCCAATGAAATAGAAGTGGGTGATGAAAACGAGATGGATGACGGCTGCAATCATGACATTCGGATTCATGAAGATCTAGGCCATGTATGCCGTATCTGTGGCATGATTGTTAGAAAGGCTGAAACTATAATTGATTATCAATGGAAAAAGGTCTGTACCTTGCTTATGATATGTGATACTTAAGATTCTAAAAAATGTGATGTCTATGAATCTACTTTTACTTTGAGGAAATTATAGACAGACATCCAAGTAAATTATTTACATGAACCCCCTCATGTCCCATACAGTGTCAACTTTTAAAGCCCCAATTGTTAGTAGATCTTATTATTACTGACTACGCACCAGCTGTATCCACTTTGCCTTGTTCATGTCATCAATCATTTTTCTCACTTCTTACACATGCTATTAATATTAAGGCACATAGTACCTTGAAGGTATTTAGACAGCAGAAGGGCATCACAATTAAGAGAGATTTATGGATTATATCGTGCTTACAATGGTGAATAGTTTTGAGGAAACAAAAGTCACTGATATACACTTCTCACATGTCTTTGTTTTTGGTAATTCTTGTTAGATTTACTGTGAGTCTAGGGCTTTTTTTTTTGGGGGGGGGGGGAGGGGAGATGCTATTGGGAACCTTTTCTTTTACTGAAATACTTCCTAAAAGTGTTTTACTCTTTTGATATTGGTACTGCTTTGGAGTATTCAGTAATAGAGTCATTTTGGAAAATGATATGGCTTTATTGAGAGGCTTGTACATGAACTAAGCTAGGACAACATTCAACGCATGGGTCCTGTAGCAAAAATGGAATGCTTGCATACATTATTTAAACTTTTTGTTGCATCTCATGCGTTGATAAGAAAATTTAAATTTAATGCTTATGTTATATCAGGCTTCAAGGACAAGAACAAATTACTATCAAGCACATCCAAAGGATGCTGATGAGATTGATACTGGTGCTGTTAAATTTTCTGAAGATTTCATTGTTTCTGATATCACCATTCATCCAAGACATGCGAAGCAAATGAGACCACATCAGTTGGAAGGATTCAGCTTCCTGGTCAAGAATCTAGTCCGTGACAAACCTGGAGGTTGCATTCTAGCTCATGCCCCTGGTTCAGGGAAGACATTTATGCTCGTAAGTTTCATTCAAAGCTTCTTAGCAAAGTATCCTTCTGCAAGGTCACTTGTTGTGCTTCCTAAAGGGATTTTAGGTACTTGGAAGAGGGAGTTTCAGCGGTGGCAAGTGGAGGACATACCACTATATGATTTCTATTCTGTTAAGGCTGACAAAAGAGTAGAGCAATTGGAAGTCCTCAAATCTTGGGAAGCCCAGATGAGCATCCTATTTCTTGGATACAAGCAGTTCTCATGAATCATCTGCGGTGATGCAGGTGGAAACATTGCAGCTGCATGCCGAGACAGGCTGCTTATGGTCCCCAACCTACTTATACTGGATGAAGGTCATACACCAAGAAATAATGAGACAGATGTATTGGCATCACTAAAAAGAGTCCAAACACCATGCAAAGTGGTCCTGTCAGGCACACTTTTCCAGAATCATGTTTCGGAAGTGTTTAACATCTTGGATCTCGTGCGCCCTAAGTTTCTCAAGATGGAATCATCCCGTCCTATTGCTAAACGTATAATGAGTCAGGTAGCAATATCAGGTGGCAGGAGTTTAAAAGGGGTTCCTGACAGTGTATTCACTGAGTTAGTAGAGGAGACCCTGCTGAATGATGACAGCTTCACTAGAAAAACCCATGTTATTAGAAGTCTTTAGAGATTTAACAAAAGATGTGCTTCACTATTATAAGGGTGATTTCTTAGATGAACTACCTGGCCTAGTGGATTTCAGTGTGTTCTTGAAACTCACTCCTAAGCAGAAAGACATTGTTCACAAGATAGAAGCCTATGAAAAGTTCAAAAGAAGTGCAGTGGGGACTGCATTGTACATTCATCATTGTCTGTCAGAAATTTCAGAGGGTGATGCTGCAGATAGGGCGAGCAACTTGACAGGTGCCACTGTTGACAGTTTGATTGAGTCTATTAACATAAGAGATGGGGTGAAGGCCAGATTTTTTATGAATATTCTGTCTCTTGCTAACTCTGCAGGAGAGAAGTTGCTTGCCTTCAGTCAATATATACTTTTGATGAAATTTTTGGAAAGATTATTGGTTAAGATGTTGGGCTGGCATGTGGGGAAGGAAATTTTTATGATATCTGGTGATACTAATCCAGAAGACAGAGAATTGGCGATGGACCAGTTTAATAACTCTTCCGATGCAAAAGTTTTGTTTGGTTCTATCAAGGCCTGTGGAGAGGGCATCTCACTTGTTGGTGCATCAAGAGTCATCATTCTAGATGTTCACTTGAACCCATCTGTTACCTGTCAAGCAATTGGACGTGCATTCAGGCCTGGACAGCAGAAGAAATTGTTTGTTTACAGGCTTGTTGCTGCTGGTTCTCCAGAGGAAAAGTTCCATGAAACTGCATTCAAGAAAGAAGTTATACCAAAGCTATGGTTTGAATGGAGTGAGCTCTGCACTACTGAAGACTTCAAACTGAATCAAGTTGATATTGATGACTCTGAAGATGAATTATTGGAGGCTAATGCAATTCGCCAGGATATCAAGGCTTTGTATAGAAGGTGATCTATCTCTTTCTCTGCGCGAGTGTGCATATGTTAAACCCTGAGGTGTGCTCTCTGTCTTATCCAAATTTGACTTGTACACCAGGTAACAAGCTGTGTGGCTGGCTGCTGTACACCATGTACATAATGCAATGCTGATCTTCTAGATGATCATTTGCTCTGAGGTAAGGGGATTTCTCTAGAATCATTCTTTATATTTACAAAATCTCTGCTGCTTGTTCTGTTTTGATTTTATGACCATCAGCTTTTTCGTTAACCTGTATCATTTTCTCTACAGGGTGTTACAATAGCCCCTGTAGTGCCAATGCCCTAATTCCCTACGAGCTAGAATTTTCCGTTAATCTTTGTCATTTCCTCAACCTATTTTGAACCAATAACCACTTTGAAATACTCTATCCGACTTTGACTTTTTTCTAAGTCAGTTTAATCAAGTTTATAGAAAAATATAGCAACTCTTACAATATTAAATTAGTTCTATTAAATCTAACATCGAATACGTTTTAATAGAATGTTTATTTGGTGTTAAAAATATTACTATGTTTTTTCTATAAACTTGGTTAAACTTAAAAAAATTTGACTTAATGTGTCTTATAATATTAAACGTAAACGGAGGGAGGGAGTATGTGCCAACTTGGTGCAGTGGTTGAGGTATGATCCTCGTCTTATTTCTTACTGAATATCTCCAGGATTAATAACTATGTTTTCTGCCATTACTGCATGGGAAAACAACTTAATAATGTCACTGTTTTCTTACCTGTCTTGTGCACTCGTTTGGTCTTCAATTTTGCCCTTGCTGCTAAGAGTAAAGATAGTTTATTTAGTGTAACAATTCTAGATTTCTAGTCGCCATTCTGGCTCCCATGAAAGGTGCCTTGAGACCCACAAATGCCAGGATGCGTATATTGATTAGATGTTTTATGGAAACCCCAAGAACTGGTCGAGTAGAGGACTCGGTGCATTCGTTTGGCTCGTTGCACTCATCGACTCCAGATCAGTTGCCGCTAGGCCTGGCGGTCGTGTTGTTTCGTCTCAACTGGAGCCCCCGAGGGTGACAAGGACACGGGGGAGCTGAGGAGTGCTGGGAAAGGAGTGGGCCGTCATGGCCTCATGGGATGGGGTTGATGCGGATGTTGTATCAACACTCTCAAAAGTGAAACTTGGCCCAGTTCAAAAGTGCTGAATGTATGTTGTATTATCTAATTTATTGATAATATTTAAATATACAGATGAATGAATGTATTATAAAGTTGAAAAGTCATTTAGAAAAAAATTAAGAAGCATGCCTCCCTTTTAGAGAAATGTATATACTACCTCCCTTTTAGAGAAAAATTTAGAAAAGTCATTTAGTATATATATATATACACTACCTCCCTTTTAGAGAAATGTACCATCTAAAAGCTTAAGAAGCATGCCTGCAGTAATCCATAATTTGTAAGAGAAAATGGGATTAATCTATTCCATAAAACTGATACTCCTAATGTCAAGGATGATGGATGAAACTAAGTCTATCACAATTATTCGATGGTACTATCAAATAAATTAAATATTAGATAATTGAGACGAATGAATTAAAGAGAAAAACTTGGAAAGTTTATTTAAAAAAGTTTCATAAAAATAAAAAAAATAATGAAGAAAAAAATTTTGGCAGAAAATCGAACCTCAATAAATATGTTTGCAGATTATAAACAACACACCTCAATAAGTACTACTTTCGTAAAATGAACTAATAATCTAATATCAAAAACTATCGAGGCCATCTTGAGCTGAGACTCTTTAACAAGTCTGAGATACAAAGATCCCAGAGGGCTACACCACGTGGTGTACAGTGTGTGAAAAGCCAAAATTTCTAGCTTAATTTATTGACGGAGGCTCCTAGAGTATACTTTCTAAACAGCTTTTTTTTAAAAAAATCTATAAGAAATATTTTTTTAATTATATGAGTTCATAATAGCTAATACTTAATTAACTATTTTATTTTTCATTCACCCACAAACACACTAGCAGGAGAGCTAGTAAAACCATCAGCACAGATATAACACGACAAAAATTGAAAGAAAGAACAAAATGTACTAATATTGTTCCTGCACTGTATCAGTTCCACATTGAAGTGAAGATTAAAACAGATGGCCAGAGGCAGCAGCAGAGGGCAGTGATCGAGCCAGCAGCATAATATCATTTGATCACCATTAAAAATACGCAGCACAGCAAGAGCTAGCAGTGCAATGAACAAAGCTGACTAAAAAACAACCTGACAAATTCAATGAAACCATCTAATAAGCACTCATTATCATCTACTCATATGGTAATCTAGAAAGAAAAGGCAAAGCCCCCCAGCTTTGTCAACTGCTCTGCTGGATTTGCCCTTTTATGTACATTACTGTTTAGGTTTATTTTTTGACCAGATGGAGCACGGATTTGTTAGCCAAAACTCCCACATTTGATGAAGAAGTGCAAACACTAGGACCAGTCTTCGCAATTATCCGGACAATCGTTGAGGTCGAAGAGAAGCACGCCTTCATCGTTACGGTTCATTGCATCCGCAAACTTTGCCCCCTGTGCAACATCAAGAGAAATGATCATCAGTTAAGGTCAAACAAACAAACGCAAGAAATTGCAAGACATCAAAGAGTGACCGGAATTGCAACAACCAAAAGAAGAACGATGCAGATTACATGGGATACATAATTTACATTACACGCTACCAATGATAACTGCTACTAAATAAACAGTGGTAACAGAAATAGCACATATCCAATTCAAGAACACGACTCAACAGAAACAAATCATTCATTCATCCATTCATTCAAGAATGGTCCACAGGGCTGCATTGGATCAAACAAAATAGCATTTCAAATAAATAAATATATATCTATATATAAAGGACTGCTCGTGAACTTGTTGTTTAGTGGCATTTCAAATACAGTTTCTGGCTTGTTGCTACTACGCCATCCACCTTAATCTTGTCCGATGCTATTGTTTACTGAACATAAGAAGATGCAGCATGCTTGGCTGGGGGCCTCCTCATCATAGTGTCCCGGGGGAGTGTGTCAGAGAGAAAAAGGAAATAGAGGAATCACGATGACAAGGACATCACATGACTGACCACGCTCTGACAACCGAAGGGGAAACTTCAAAATGACACTACTACTACTCCAATAACATGCCATTGCCATCATCATCAAGAAGAATGCCGACATTTTTCTACCCAAAATCTTCCTACCTTCCGAGATCAAATCTCACGAAAGCAACCGGTAATTGCCCCTTAATCACCGCAATCAAAACGTAAAAGCAATTATATCATCTTTGCTTGGTTTCGTTTGAATCAGAAGATTGATGTCGCGGTAGCGGCCGAGGCCATAATGATGCTCGTGGTAGCATGCGACCACCGCTGGTGACGGCCACGCCGTCGTGGGCCCGGTGGTCAGGCAGGAGATCCAATGGCCGGCAGCCACGTCGCCAACCACCTGCTCGCTCCCAGTTTTGGTCACACCCAGGCGCCTGGGCCCACCTCCCAGCCACACAAAACTACTCCCGTAAAAGCCGAGCAAACTTTACAACCGCCACAAATTTAGGACAAGCACACACCCACTTCAAAACTATTTCATTTTTGGAACAGTTGTATATTTGTCCCAATTGCCAATTTGCTACTTATTTACATCCCAATTGCCAATTTGCCACTCCACCGTCAAAATATGTGATCCTAGTTTACCGATGTTCGTTTGATCTACGAAAGGGCAATACGGCCCCTTCCTCTCTTCTCTCTCTTCCTCCCTCCCTTTCACTCTCTTTCCCCAACGCTATCACTGGCCTAAGCTTCCTCCGCACCTTGTGCCGGTGAGCTCCCTACGCCGATGTAGCCCAGTCTCATGACAGCATCCTCCACGCTGTTACCAGATCTAGGTGGCGGTAGCGCCGATGCACTTATTCCTGTGCAGTGACCATAACTCAACGAGACCAACAGTTGCAGACGAGCTCAAAGAGACCGATGGCGATGCGGGAACTCAACGAGGTCGGCAGTGGCTGGAGTGCTGGATGAGGAAAACAGGGAGTAGGACAAGGCCGACGGCTGTGTGCGGGCTTAACAAGAACGTCGGCGGCGACGTGGGATTTGGAAGAGGATGGCATCATCATGAAACTTGGATGAGGACTGCGGCACGCGGGAACTCGACGAGGCCAGCGGCTACAACAGGAGCTGGAAGAGGGAGGCGGTGATGGGGAAGCTGGACGAGGATGGTGCAGTCGCAGGAGCCAGATGAGACGTTGGCACCGCCGGAGCTCATCGAGGATGGTGGCTACGTGGGGAGCATGAATCTCACTGGCGTCCACTCCTCATCACGAAGGGCCAAATATGAGCCATGGTGTTTTTTTCTTTTCTTATATTTCAAAAGAGCAATTTGATCCATAGACCAACGGTGTTAGTCAAAATTGACGGCGAACTGGACAACTTAGAAGCAGAATCAGTTACATTCCAGCAAATACAAAAAAAAACAGTGGTACAATGCCAATTAGTTTAAATCTTAGTGGCATATGTGCAATTAGCCCTTTATTTTTATCTCTAATATTCTATCTAGCCGTATCAGTTTTAAAAAGGAATTTCTACGTATTTCTGTCCGTATTAATCGGCTCCATAGACATGTACAGTACCATATACAATAATTCCATTTATTCATTTACTAAAAATACTACTGCGAGGAAAAGGCTGACACGTGGGCCCGCTACCTGGTCCACCGGCAGGGCGGGCCCCACGCGGGGAGCACGGGAAACAGCACAGAATCTCGGGGAAAGCGGACGAGCCATCTATCCAACCTTGCAAAGCAAGGCGGAAGAGAGGAACAAACAAACCGACGAAAAAGCTAGCCAAACACACACAATACACAAGCTGTGAACCACTCACACGGTTTTACTCCTCTTCCTCTACGAGAGATCAAAACGACCACGAACTCGGTAGAACTAGGGAACACGTGGCTGACGAGACCCGCCTGACACCGCGGGCCCACCTGGTCTACGCGGAGGGACCGGCTCCCGAGCGGAGGCGAGGCAACGCGTGACGGCGACACGGGAGCTGCTGCGGATTTCCCAGTTCAACACGAAACCGCCGAGAAATTGTTGCTTTTTTCCCCGAAAGGAATGGGGGGGGGGGGGGGGAAAGCTCTCCTAGAGTCCTAGCTTCGCAAGGAGTTTGAGAAGGTTTATTCATTTATCCTCGAAATAACCGAATTCCAAAATTATAGTACAAATTATATATAAAATGAGAAAAGTCTGTATTTTTTTGGGTGGAGGATAAGGGGAGGAAAGGGAAACAGAATAGGAGCCGGCGATAAAATGGGGGTAACCCAACGAACCCTGCCGCCGCGGCCCGGTGCAGCGATCGAATCCGACGCCGACGCCGCCGCCGCCGACTACAGCTTGCACGCGGCGGCCGCTACCCAAACGCAACGCCCCGAATCCGCGTCGAATACCCAAACTACAACGAACTGGATCTCCTCTTTGTTTTCAGGAAGAACTCTTTTTTCTTTACTGTTATTACATATGCCAATCGTAGCAGCCAAGGAAAGCTACGGCTACTAATGTCTTATCATGTTTAGTAGTGAAAAAAAAAAGCTTTTTTTAAATGGACCTCAAAAATGTTATCGTGCAAAGAAGCAGAATTTATTAACCCCAGAATTTATGGGTACAAAGTAAAAGCTGAAAATTCTGTTAAGATTGAATAGATAAACACTATGGTACTACCACTCGTCTAATCGAAAGTGAAGGATGTGAAGAAAAGCAAGCAGTTTTCCTAACAAAAATCATTGCAGGCACACCTCCACACACAAATCAAATCAAGGAGAAATTTTTAGTTGTAACAGGTGATTTTTTTTCAGGTTTCGTAAAAGAAATCGTTGCGAGAATCCTCACACAAGCAAGAACAACACAGATCAAACAAATCACACGACGAACTGGACGCAAGAAGATTGAGGTACAAGAAAAAGCTCAAGAGTTCAGAACCCAGACGGAAACAAAAGCAAACGACTAAAACAAATGGAGGAAAAAGGGTGGGGACTCACCTCTGGTTTAACGGCGGTGTTCTGAGAACAGCCGCCGGTGGAGTCCAGGTGCGCCCGCTTCTCCGGGCAGCTGCACCCCTCGTCGCCGCTCGAGGACGCGCCGCCGGATCCTCCCGCCCCCGGCGACTTCCGCTTCCGCGCAGACTGCGCCGCTTCGTCGCCGCTGGAGGACGTGGCGGATCCGGCGGCGGCGGTGTAGTCCAGAGGTGTCTCTGGGCTCGACGCCTCCATGGCCTCCTTCCCCGCCGCGGGGACCGTCTTGACGTGCGCCTTCTCGCTCGGGCGAGGACGCGGGCGAGGGCACGCCCCGTCGCCGCCGCCGCCGCTCGTGGAAGGGACGGATCCGGCTGCGGCCGCGACGTAGTACGGCGGCGACTCCGGCATCCGCGGCGCCGCCGTCGGCTCGGCATTCACCCTCGCCTTGGCCACCGCGCGTGGCAGCGACCTCGCCACGCCCTCCCGGCTGAAATTCGCGCCGGATCCCGCGGCGGCGGCGTACTCCGGCGGCGTCTCCGGCCTCCGCGCCTTCAGCTCGGTCTTGACCTTCCCCTTGACCATCATACTCTCCCTCGTGGGGGGCGGAAGTGGCGCCTGCGCGTCCTCCCCGCCGTGGTTGCGTGGCGGCTCCAGCCCCTTGAACAGCTTCCGCTTCCCCCAAACGGACGGCGGCGCCGGCATGCGCAACGGACGCCGCGGCCGCCGGTTCGACCATTTTAACCGATCAAAATACACCTTTTCCTCCTCCTCCGCGACCGGCTCCTCATCCGGCCGTGGAACCCACTCCGGCCACCGCACCAGCTCCCTGTTCCGGAAGCTGACCAGAATCTCGGCGGCCGTCATCTCCCTGACGCCCCCGACGTGCGCCGCCATCGGAACAACGACACGACCCACCCTCACGCAGCCTCGCCGCCGCCCGGCGCAGATGGTAGATGCTCACCTCCGCCTCCACCAAGAGAGAGAGAGAGAGACGGGTGGTTTTTTGCGAGGATTAGAGGAAAGGGAGAGGCGAGAGAGGCATTTATCTGCCGAGACGATCAAGTTGGGGGCGGAGAGAGAAACTAAAAAGGACGTACGCCTTCGCGGCCGCCGCGTGGACCGGGTGTTCGTACTCCTCTCTCACTGGCATCAGGCCCCACAGGCGCACAGTCCGCCTCGGTTTAGGTTGGGGGAGTAAGCGTCGGGATTCAATTTGCACTCGGCGTACGTGGACCCATCGGTCGTCTCGTCTCCCTCTGGGGATTGGGGCTTTGGTATGTAGCACCGTGCTTTGAACTTACCCATTAAATGACAGGTGGGCCCGGTACGTGCGCGTGACTAGACGTCGCCGGTGAGGACTATCGAGTATCCGGGGCTTTTCGCGGTGGGAGAGAGAAAGGGGGAAGGGGAGGAAGTGGGTAGGGCTATTTTCCTTCTGGTAAGGAACCGAAAATTATGGGTTTGTCGCAATGTAAACATCACCGTGAAGATTTGCTATTTACTGTAAACTAGTTTATCATTTGACAATGGCGAGGTAAAGAAATGGATCTACAAATAAATAAAAAAAACATATATTAACAAAGTAATACGGATCATTTCTAGATGTACGATGCTCTACTACTTACATAAGTTATAATTCACTAACTATTCTCCTTTCATTTCATATTATAAATGACTAAATTTTTTTTAGTTAAATGTCTTTAAATTTTATTAAATTTATAGAAATATATAACAATATTTACGGCATCAAATTAGTTTTATTAGATATAATATATTTTGATAGCATATTTATTTTGTATTGAAAATTTTGCTATATTTTTTTATAAATTTAGTTAAATCTAAGTGTGATTTTTAAAAAATTAAATTAACTTATAATATAAAAAGATGAGAGTGTAAGAACACATGCATGAGGCTACTCACCAAGAAGCTAAGATAATAGATTTAATCTATGCGGTTTTCTGTTCGTCGTAGCCTATTAGCATTTGCTCAAATTGTTTATTTTCTTTCATAAAAATTTCTGCAACATCTAGTTTAATTTATCTATAATCCAAATATTTTTGCCACCATGTTGATGGCATGTAAAAACAAACCTATCAGCCTAGGTTGTTGCAGCGAATTGAGTACTTCGTAGCAATTTGCCACACCATATGGTCAGTGTATACTGCCTCACCGTGGTCAATGGGGCGCCGAAAAGGCTAGGTGCTTTATTTTATTACTTGGAATACTTACATATACGTGTACCACTACACACATGGGTACTACGCGTACATATATATTAGAAAAAATATATTTTACTAGCTTTAACTATTTCTATAGAACTATTTCTGTAGAGTACTTAACCCCTAAAAACGGTTCACTTTATTACCTAATATTATTTCTCTTTTTTTATCTTTTTATAAGTCACATTTTATACTAATTTTTTTGGGTAGAATGATATATGCATTAAAACTTATGTCTTACCAATTTTTAAGATTTTTTTCTCACAGTTTACGTAGGTTGAAACCACAAAACATTGATTTAAACATCAATACTTAAAGTTTAAGTAAATGTTCTTGAAAAAAATTGAAAATATTTTGGAACTTTGCTAATTGTGCCAACTATGGCTTCAAAAAGTTTCAGCATAAAATACAACTTATGTGAAGAGTTAAAAAAATAAAGAGTGAAGTGAACATTTTCAATAATTAATGAGGCAAAATGAGTAAAAATATAGTTTATAGAGTTAAGTGATTTCAAGGATGAAAATTGGACTTTTTTCTATAAATTAATTATTTAAATGCAAGCAAATCTTTTCTAAAAACACAATCAAATCACCGTTTATATGAATCTATCCTGGACAAACTAGGTATACAGACAATCTATTTTCAGGATTATTCGTACACTATTATAATATAACATAAAGAGTTTACAATAATAACAATCATTTAAACGTTGTTCTTGGCCTAAAGTGAACAGGCTTGCTACTGACCACATAGAATCCGATGTGCCACCATTGAGATGCCGAAGATCACCGGCACGACACTGCAGTTTCAAGCAGTGTTACCAATACTGCATCCTAGTTTGCGCCAACTCAACGGTCCTTTCCCAACAAAGGCATTAGTTGCTTTGCTTCAATGGCATATTCATCAGCTAGCCGTATACTTGTCCTAGGCCGAGACGGTGCTCTTTTTCAACGTTATCTGTTGTAACACCCACTCCTCTTCTTGGTATTTTTTTACATTTTAACCCTTTAAAAAAACTGATTCTACAAATAGATCCTACAAAAGCTTATCCCAAAATAAACACATTAGTAACTAAGGTTAAACAACTCAACGCTAATGACATTGTGATCGAGACCACTGCTCCCTAAGCACAGTAGCCACGATATGGTTGCTGACGTGACTGGAGTTACACTAAGATCATTGGCAGCAAGCTTTTACATGTTAATAAGCCAATACACATACTAAACCAAGGTAACTTGTTTAGTTTGATGGCAACAAAGTTGTTTCTTCCTCCCAACTCGAGTTCAATCCTCAGCTAGCACAATACTTTTTTTTCACTAGGATCATTGGTGCCGAGCTCTTATGTGTTACTAATTAGCCAACACATGCTAATTCAAGACAACTTGTTTGGTTTGATGGTAACAAGTTTGTTATTTTTAAAAGTGTAAAGTTGGTTTTAGATGATAAATGATAAAAGAGTCAAAGAGACTAACATGTTTATTGAGTGCAAGCAAAGATTAATCTCTAAAAACTTAAGTGTGAGTATGATGACCTCTATAAATCTATAGTGAGAAGACTCAGAGTTTATTTTAAACTTTTTTTTAAAAAAAATTAATCTAGAAAAATAGTACTATTAAGAGGGTTGCAAATAGTATTCATATATACTCTTGTACTCAAAAATTCATTTCTTAGTTGAGAGGCACATTTACATAATACTTGCACTGCTGTGAGTTTGTTTCTACATGTGGGTTGAAGGTTCTAGTCTTAGGGCATCAGAGATTTCGATACACTGCTGTCTATCAGTGGCTAAGTATTGGGTCGGAGGTTCCAGGACAAGAGTCGAAACTTTCGAATGTTTAAATCTGTGAGTAATGGCTAGGAGACATAGGAGAGTGGTTTTTCCACTATCATTTTTCTGTCTCCAAGTTTCTCTTAGAACTCTACGCACCTCTTTCACTAAGTTCTTGAGCTTCCATATGGATTTAAGTGAAGTTTTTGAATGGTTGAAGTAACTTTTCTTGTAAGAAGAGTTAGAAGGATCTTAAGTATTTGATGATCAATGTGGGTCACTATTTGGAGCTTATTACTTTTGGAGGGTGACCTCCTAGACAATTAGGCGTCTCTCTCAAGCTTCCACAAGCTGTAGATTGTCCCGAATAAGTTGATGAGCTCATGAAGTGGCAACCAAGTCAGTCTTTATGAATACTTGGTGAGGTAAGGTGTCAAGAGAGAACCAGCTATCAGGAGCACCTCAATGGAGATGTAGAATCTTTGTGATCTGAATTTTAGAAAAAAAAATCCTTGTGACTCCCTCACTCTCACTTTGTGAATTTTGTGTCAAAACTTGCTCCTTTTCTGTGTTATTTACTTCCTGCATTACAATACTTGTGCATATGTTTGTTGCTTCTGTTGTTATTTCTTATGTTACTAAGATTGTGGAGGACTTGAAAGAGTTCATCTATTACTTGATCAGAAGTTCCTGCCTCAATAAACCAGAGGTTTCAACTAGCCGTCTCTCCCTGCCTCAATAGATTGCAAGTTCCAACCTATTGGTCTAGAAGTAATTTAAATTTGACCACTACATTGAAGTAATTTTTAAGAACGTCTATTCACCCCACCTTAGGCCATCTCTAGGACTCAAAAAATGAAGTTACACCTAATCTTTTTGCATCCAAGTATTTTAAAAATTATGTGCACAGGTTGTGACATGCCGAAGAACACTAAGAACCCTATGCCAGAGCAAGAACAAATCATCCGCCAGAATGCTCAAGCCACTAGTGTCATACTTAGCGCCTTGAGCCTGAATGAATTCAACAAGGTTGATCAGCTTAAGGAGGCTAAAGAGATATGGGATACTCTTCAACTCGCTTTTGAAGGCTCTTTAGGTGTGAAGCAGCCAATGATCGAGTTGTTGGAAGGACAACTCAGTCGACTCGTGATAGAGAATGATGAGACACCTAAAGGGATGTATAACCGCATGACGATCATTGTCAACAAGATCAATAGGCTTATTAGTTGAGGGCATGACCAACCACGTCGTTGTTAAGAAATTGTTTTGAGCTTTCACCCCAAGAAACAACACATTGGTGACTCTAATTCGAGAGATAAAGAACAATAAGAGACTTATTTCAAGTGATGTATTCTCAAAATTTATCTCCCACGAGCTTCACAAAGAAGAAGCCAAGTATGTCAAGACACTCTTCAAGCAAGCCACTCTCACCAAGAACAAGGACATCGTTCTCAAGACCAAGAAATAAGCTTCAAATGATGAGCTGAGTGAAGACGAGAACTTTGCACTAGTTGTTAGGAAGTTTAAAAAAATTTAAGAAGTAAATATGGCTTTGACAAGAAGAAGCAAGACAACAAGAGTAAGAGTCGATCAAGCAAGAAAGTCTCCTACCAATGTGGTGAGCATTGACACTTGATCGCCGATTGTCCCAACAAGACAAAGGGCAACAACTAAAAGTGCATTTAGGGCATCTAGGTGGTTTTGGATGATAGATGATATAAAAAATAAGGGACTAACATGTTATTTGAAAAAAAAGTGAAGTGTTAATCCCTGGTAAAAATAAGTTGGTAAAAAGTAGCCCATACCATAAAGGAAAGGCATCGAAAAGAATTCAACATGCGCTCTAAATGTACTTTTTCTTGAGTCCTAGAAATGTCGTACTATCAATAGGGGTATAAATATTAGCCCAAGTTACGAAGCAAATGCTCAATTAGATTCATTTGTTTTTCTTGAGTGAACACTTGCACCACGTACACCTCTAAGTTTTGGTTTTTCTCTAGAAGCTTCTAGATATTTTGTTTAAGTCACCGGACATGTTGTTGTTAAGTTTCCATGCTTGATTGTAAAAGTCATCCAGAGTCTCCATAAAATTTTTTTTGTTTGGCAATGAGGCTTGTTTGGAGTCTCCGGAGGCTTTGACCAGATACTCTAGATTGGTTTTGCTCCTTTGGATTCAAGTGTGTCCGGAGTCTCCGGCTTCTAGGGGTGGATACTCTAGAGTTTAAATCTGTGAGTAATGACTAATTTTGGAGGGGCTTTATTTTTAGCTCTACCAACCCCCCATTTGGGTGTGTGGTTGTTCATTCATTTCATCCCTACCATCCCCCCCCCCACTTGGGTGTGTGGTTTTTTTCACGAAATATATCTCTCTATGAGTGATCTTTTGGAGCTAGGGAGTAAGTAGGTTATAGATTGGATTGAGCACTTGTGGATCAACGCCCGGTGAGGATTTGCATTTGTTACTTTTGAAGGTTCTCCTCCTAGACGGCTAGGTGTTGCCCACGAGAATTTGAGGTTGTAAATCACCTGAGAAAGTTTGTGAAGGTCTCCCCCACTTTCTCAAGGAAATATGTAGCTATAGTGGATAACGAGCTCATTCTTAGGGATTGTTTTTGGTAGAGCAAGTTTCACTAGAGGTGGTAGTATCGTGTCCAAGTGAAGACTTTGGTGGTTGACTTAGACTTTCTGCTAGCATTGGTAAGAGTTTGGAGATTGAATCTCTTTTTAGATTTGAGCTTGATAAGGCTAAGGATCAAGTACGATCCGGCTCCTTGGAGTCTCTTAATAGAGACATAGGATCATTTGTTCCAAACTTCGGTAAAAAATCATGTCTCCTTATATATTTATTTCCTACATTTATTTACTGTCTTTGGATCATCCATTATCCCTCTTTCTCTATCTAGTAGTGAATCTCTACCAGAGTCTTCGGACATTAGGACTGGATACTCAGTAGTGAGTTTTAATTTTCGCTATGAGTTTCTTTCGGATTTTCAGGTGTGCACATTCAACTCCCCTCTATGCGATTGAAGGTCATTTCAATTTGTATTAGAGCCTTATCTTCGGATAGGCTTAACCGTTTAAAGAGATGTCGCAATTAGGAGAGTAACACATTGATCCAAGCAAGGAGAATGAGTAGAATGAAAAGAACGAGAATTGCACTACTTCCAAAAGTGGCTCTAAGAAAGGAGTAACTATTCCTCTTGATTACAATAAGCTCAATTCTCATAATTCATCTACACACTTCATCTCCGTGCCTTTCGGATGTGCTCCTCACTTTGACGGGACACATTATGTCACTTGGAAGCACAAGATAAAGTTGCATCTAATATCATTGCATCATAGTGTGTGAAAAATATGGTTATAGGTCCTGACATTCTAGATTAGGGCACTGATCTCACACCCGCTCAAGAGGCCCTCGTACACTATAATACTTAAACTACAAGTGTGATCTTCTCAGGTCATTAAGCCCAAAAGAGTTCAACAAGATGAACCAACTCAAGAAAGCCAAAGAAATTTGAGATACCCTATTGGCACATAATGGATCTCCCGAGGTAAAGAAATCGAGGATCGAGTTGTTAGAAGGATAACTCAAAAGATTCGTGATGGAAGACACTGAGACGCCACAAGAGATCTATGATCGTATAATGGTTATCATCAACAAAATTCGAGGACTTAGAAGTGAAGACATGACTAATCATGTCATTGTCAGGTAACTCCTCCATGCCTTCGCTCTATGGAACTCTACCTTGGTAACGCTTATTTAGGAGAATAAGAACTTCAAGAAACTCATGCCGAGTGATGTGTTTTAAGAATTATCTATCATGAGCACTTGGAGGAAGATGCCAAGCACGTCAAGGCCCTTGCTAAGAATTTGGAGATTGCTTTGAGGAGGAGGACTCAAGTGACGAGAAGAGTGAAGATGAGGACTTCACTCTTATCGTCAAGAATTTCAAGAAATTTCTAAGAGAAGACAGCTATGACAAGAAGAAGAATAGCGATAAGTCCAAGACCCACCAATTCAATAGGGCGTGCTACATGTGTGGCGAGTATGGACACTTCATAGCCAATTGCCCTAAGAAGAGTGAATCTCTAAAGGTAAATCCAGCTCTGAAGGAGAAAATTGTATAGCAACAATTGCCATCAAGTCATCACCACTCACAACAAGGATGGATATGGACGTGGGTTTTGTCCATATGAAAGCGGGCATGCAGCGAGAAACATTTTGAAGGGAAAAGAGTACTTAAATTTTGTCAAGGAAGGAAGAGCACCATCACCCTTAGAGATCGTTTGTGTACTGCTTGTCAAGCGGGAAAGAAAATAGGAAATCCTAATCATGTGAAGAACATCATGACTACTTCGAGGCCTTTTGAACTTCTTCACATGGACCTTTTTTGACCCCATTCCTTACATAAGCATTGATGGTAACAATTATGGTTTTGTAATTATTGATGACTATTATCGTTTCACTTGAGAATTATTTCTCCATGATAAAAGGGAAGCACAATATACCTTCAAGCGCTTTGCAAGGCATGCTCAAAATGTTTATGAAGTGAAGATCAAGAAGGTATGAGGCGATAGTGAGGAGAATTCAAGAATATTTAGGTTAAAGAATTCCTTGACGAAGAAGGCATTAAGCATAAGTTCTCTGTTCCATATAATCCACCTCAAAACGGCATTGTTAAAAGGAAAAATCAAGGACTCATTGAAGTAGTAAGGACTATGGTTAACGAGTACAAGTTGCCAAACATATTTTGGGCGGAGACCATCAACATCGCTTTCCATGCAATCAATCACCTCTATATCCACAAGATTTTGAAGAAAACATCATATGAGCCCTTGACCAGTAAGAAACCCAATGTATCTTATGTTTGAGTCTTTAGGGGTAAGTGTTACATTCTTAGCAAAAAGCCTAGGCCTTCCAAGTTTGCACCCAAGGTAAATAAGGTTTTCTTGTTCGTTATGAGGCAATCGCTCACGCCAATCGTATTTTCAACAAATCTTGTGGTATTGTTGAAACTACGAGATATGTGATATTTGATGGGACTAATCGCTCCCAAGTAAAGCAAGTTGAGTTTGATGTGCTAGGTAAAATAATTTCAAGCAATAACAATGAGAAAAACAATAGGTAAGGTGAGGCTACAAGAAGTGGAGGAAGAGCAAAGAGATGCCAAGCAAACTCCTTCTACTCAAGTGCCACCTCCAAGTCCAAGTGTTAATCAAATGGTGATCTAGCACAAGTGGAATGGATCGATACCAAGGGCACTCAATATCAAAGAGACGATGTGCACGCTCAAATCCCCCCGGTGCACCACGTAAGGATCCATCAAACTGTGGAAAGGGATCAACCAGTTAACAACATACTTTGATACATTCAAAGAGAGGTAACTACTCAATCTAACATTACAAATTTTTGTGAACATTCCTCTTTTGCGTCATCTTTGAAACCGATTAAGGTAGAGGATGTGCTTGGTGATCTGGATTGGGTGACGACCATGCAAGAAGAGTTGAACAACTTCATACACAATGAAGTATGATCATTGGTGGAATGCTATATGCAAAATGTCATCTGCACCAAGTGGGTTTTTCATAGCAAGCGACACAAACATGGAGTAGTAACTCGCTACAAAGCACAGTTAGTAGCACAAGGGTTCACCCAAGTTAAAAAACTTGATTTAGTGAAACATTTATGTTGATTGCTCTCCCTAGGTCCATTCATATTCTATTAACCTATGACATCAACCATGATTTCAAGCTTTATTAAATAGACATCAAGAGCACTTTCTTGAATGGATCAATCTCAGAATTGGTGTATGTGAAGCAACCCCTAAGTTTTAAAGATTCTAAGTATTCGAACCATGTCTACTAGCTTCACAAGACACTAAGAGCATGGCATAAATGACTTTATGATTTTGTTTTGAAAAATGGGTTTGAGATAGGGAAAGCCAACACTACTCGCTTCACTAAAAAAATTCCATGATGATTTATTTGTGTGCCAATTATTTGTTGATGACATTATATTTGGTTCTTTCAACCCATCATTTAGTGAGAAGTTTAGTAGGATTATAACAAAGATGTTTGAGATGTCTATGATGGTGAGCTCAACTTCTTCCTTCGACTTCAAGTTAAGCAACAAAAGGAGAGAACATTTATCTCTCAAACAAAGTATTTTAAAGATATTCTCAAGAAGTATCTTTGATCTAATTGGCTACTCCGATTCTGATTATGCCGAGTGTAAGGTTGATTGCAGGAGTACGACAAGGACTTGTCAATTTCTTGGACGGTTTCTAGTTTCGTAGTCCTCCAAAAAGTAAAATTCCATAGGCTTATCCACCGTCGAAGTGGAGTATGTGGTCACTGAATTTTGTTGTGCTCAACTCTTTTGGATAAAACAAATTATCCAAGACTTTGGCTACAACATAACCAAGATTCCACTCCTATGTACGAATAAGAGTGTCATCAAAATAGCCAACAATCCGGTTTAACACTCAAAAACCAAACACATTGATATTAAACACCACTTCTTAAGAGATCATGGAACCAAAGTAGACATTGCCCTTATCTATGTGAGAACCGAGCATCAACTAGCCGATATCTTTACCAAGCTATTAGAGGAGAAAGGTTTTGTGAACTAAGGAGTAAGCTCAATATCTTAGATTCACATAACATTCGTTGACAAAGTGTTTAACTAATCAATAGTCAAGTACGAGTCACAAAATATACATAAATGTTAGCCTCTATGTTTTTAGAGATATTTTCATGGATAAAAAATGGTCTTAATATCAGGAAATGAGGCTCCAACATTCCCATTAGTTACTAGAAAAACTCTGTTTCAAAAACCTTTGCGAAAATCTTGTGTGGTTTTTTATTGTAAAAATTTGATTCTTAAGTTTCTACATGATAGCTATTGTTATGTAATGTTGCTTGTTTACTGGCCACATATAGAACTTTTGTAGCTTGTCCACTTCTCCATTACTCTCAAAAATTATTGGAAGTTCTTGTCCCTAGCTCGAAAGTTCCGATTAGGCCTCTCAGTGTTCACCTTAATCTTTTCCTTGAGCTATCAGAGGTTTCTATCATTTTGGTTGGAAGTTCCGACCGGTAGGGGTTTTAAGGCCCTCGAGAGAGTTAGAGTCGGTTTCTCTCTCTCCTCTCATTTTACAACCTCTCTCCCACTCCTTCTCTCCTCCCCACCAGTGATTTTGGTTCTCCACCAACGAAATCCTTTAAGTATTCATGTTTTCCGTCACATTGGTGATTGAAAGCATCAATCATTCATCTATTGATCTTTTTTTTTCTCAAGGTATTGATTCTATCTCCTCTTTAGGTTTTTATTTCTTTTCTTGCCCGATCTATCAATTTGTGGACCTATAGGAGGTTTCTCTTGGATAGAACTCAACCTTGGAACCTAGAAAACTTTGATCTTTAGAGTATTATTGCATGCATTGGCTAGTTTTGTGTCATCCTAGTTTTCTTGTAGTCAGTCGAAAGTTACAATATACGATAGTCTAGTTTGACCATCCTCAGCTAATCATACTCCCTAGACTCTACTTTTGTTCATTTGTCCTTTAAATTTCACTCCTTGATTCCTATTCTGCAACTCGCCATGATGCATGAGAAAAGGCAGAAGGCAAGGCAGGATGTGCGGTCAACTAAAAGTGAGGATGATGCTCCATCTCCTCCTACTACTACTTGTTGTCTTTATCATTGCTCCGCTATAGCTAAAGGGAAGGTTGTGGCCACTTAAGGAGGACAAGGAGGGAGCTCTAGGGGCAGAGGTATCAGAGGAGGTGGCAAAAGTGGCTCTCAAGGGAGAGGCATCACCCAAGGGAGAGAAAGTTATGGTGACAAAAAAACTCTACAAGCATCGGGTAAGAGTGATAGTTCTAGCTGGCCACATTGGGCATGAGATGGTGGATTATTTGCATAATATGACAAGAGGGAACACTGATAGAAGAAAGGATCTAGACAAACTACCTTAGGATATTATAGATCCTAGATTCAAGATTGTGGTTCAGTTGGACTAGTACAACTCAGTGTGTATGGCTAGACCCAAGCCAACGATTGAGACAAAATGGATAGACTGACACTATATCATTCAGTAGAGGTATGTCATCTTCAAGGATATGCTAAAGCTATGCTCAAAGACTTGGGAAGCGTTATGGGTTTCGAGCACGATTGGTGCAAGGAGTTAATTTTCTAGTTCTACACCATAGTGTTATTTGAGAAGAGAAACCAAGGGGAGCTACAGATGAGGCAACTAACTTAAGGGAGATAGTACTCAGTGACCATAGCTTAGTTTGATCAGATTTTAGATAGTACTCAGTGACCATAGTTTAGTTTGATCAGATTCTACATATTAACCCAAATTATCTCAATAGGGTCAATATTCATAATATGAAGTATCTTCTCATGAGCTACACCATGTTCATGTACGCCATCGATGCTTCTAGGAATTGCATGGGAACAGCCAAGAGTATGTTGTCCACCAACAAGATTCTCCTAAATATGTTGAAGGTTACTTTGAGTCCCAAAACTGACGATGCTATTACTCTTTCTGTCAGGCTCTATCATCTTTTTTCTTGCCTTAGATCTATTAAGCTTCCCATTAGCATTGCAAATTTCATCAGGTTTGAGATTTTCAACATCTCCACCGATCCCAAGAGGGGATATGCCTATGCCCCTATCTCATGAGGGTCATTGAGACAGTGACTGACTTCTCATTCTACAAGGAATTAATTCACAAGTCCTTTCACCCCAAGGCGTCTCCCACTCCTTTTGATCCTGTTGTTGGCACCATCTTAGCTCCTCGTTAGCCTTTTAATTCTAGTGCCTCTTCTTTGATGATTAGAGGTCTCAAGGCTATCTTCAACAGCTGTAAGAGAATTGATGCAAAGGTCAACAAGATGGAGAAAAAATAGAAAGTTGATGAGGGATGCAAGGAAGGAGGTTTCTAGTGATTCTAAGGGGCATGAGCTTGAGGATCCCTTTGCTCTTTATGAGGCTACCTAGAATTTGGCTGTAGGTGTTGGCTCTTGATAGTCCTTTGAGTAAGCGTCAGGAGCCACTCAATACACAGGTTTAAACGAGGAGATTGATGAAGAATTCAAGATTGCTACCGAGAGAGCGTCTAAGGGTGTAGCTGACATATAACAGGGAGATGACGATGATAATAATGCTAGTAGAGATACCGAGAAGGCACCTTCCAATGATGGCAGTGATATGAGTGTGCACTCGAGAGATACGAAAGTGGTCCTTTCAGATGGTGAGTAATTCCTCTCTTCCCCTACTTTACCACCTTTTTTGTGCCTTGATGTCAAAGGAGGAGACAAATGCAGAATGAGATAGGTCAATTTCAATTTCATCTTTGTGAGTCCATTTTGGTAAGAAATTCTAGCCAAACCACCCCTTATATCCTTTCTATCTTGAGAACTTATATAATCTTCTCTAGACAAGTGGTTAATCAGTATAAGGTAGGATGTAATGACTGTTAGTTTCTTTTTCAACTTAGTTTTCGTCCTTATATTATTGATTACTTGTATGGTGTGATGTTCTTTTCTTTTTATGTGTACTTAAAATATCATATGCATTGCTTTTTATATCTATGTATTACACATTGCACCCTATGGATGAAAGTGTTGAATTGAGCTTTCTATGTATTCTCTCTTATTCATGTATGCTTCACTAGTATCTCCCTATGCATATATTCAGGGAGAGCTCAACTCACCTCTTCTTATTCAAAATTTAATTCATATTTATTATGTTGTAAGCTTTAACCATGTTGTTATCAACCAAAAATGGAAAGATTGAAAGTGTATCTAGCCTTCTAAATCGGTTTTGGATGATGAATAACAAAATGATTAAGAGACTAATATGTTTATTGAGATACATGTAGAGATTATTCTCTAGAAAACTAAGTGTGAGCATAATGTCTTTGCAAATTCATGATTAAGCTATGGCAAAAAGACTCGGAGTTTATTTTAAACTTATTTTAAATTTCTTTTGAGTCTAGGAAAGTCGTACTATTAAGAAATGTTGCAAACAGTGTTTCATGTCTACTCTTGTGATTAAAGATCCATTTCTTAGTTGAGAGATATATTTACACAACAATTACACTACTGTGAGTTTGATTCTGTCTATGGGTCGAAGGTTCCGGTCTTGGGGGATCAAAGGTTCCGGTCCACTATTATCGATTAGCGGCTAAGTGTTTGGTCATAGGTTGTGGGACAGGGATTGAAACTTTCGGGTGTTCAAATATGTGAGTAACGGCTAGGTGACGTAGGGTAGTGGGTATAAATATCCCATTTTCCTCCCAGAGCCATGAGAGTTGTTCCACTTCTATTTTTCTTGTCTCCTAACTTCTCTTAAGACTCTATATACTTTTTTCACCAAGTTGTTGAGTTTCTATAGGATTTGAGTGAAATTATTGAGTGGTTGGAGTACCTTTTCTTGTGAGAAGAGCTAGAAGGATCTTAAGGATCAATGAGGATTGTTGTTTGGAGTTTATTACTCTTAGAGAGTGACCTCTTAGATGATTAGACATCACCTGTGAGCTTCCTCAAGCTATAGATTGTCTTGGGCAAATTTGTAAGGGTAGACCTTATCTCCAAAAAAAAAGAGCTAACCAATGAAGTGAGAATCAAATCGGTCTTTGTGACTACTTGGTGAGATAATGGATCTAGAGAGACCTAGCTCTTAAAAACTCCTTAACAGAGACGTATGTGATCTAAACTTCGAGAAAAAATCCTTGTGTCTCCCTCATTCTCACTTTGTAAATTTTGTATCAAAGATTGCTTCTTTTCTATGTTATTTACTAATTTATGTATTACAATACTTGTGCATTTGTTTACTACTTTCATTGTTATTTCTTGTATTACTGATATTGTTGAATAGGTCTCAAAAGAGTTTCTATTTGATTAAAAATTACTGCCTCAATAGACCGAAGGTTCTGACTAACCGTCTCTCCCTATCTAAAAGAGCTGATCAAAAGTTTCGACCTATTGATCTGGAAGTTTTGATTAAGTTTGAATTTGACCAAGTAATTTTCAAGAACGCATATTCACTCTCTTTAGGCTATCTCTTGTAACTCGAGTTCGATCCTCAACTAGCACAATCATTTTTCTTCTTTTTTATCAAAAAGTTGTGGCCAAGTATCAAACCTAGGCGTAAAAAGGGAAAACTACATGCCTCACCACTAGACCACAAATATACAACTATTTTGAATAGAATGTGTTATTTTTTAAGATATACTAGCTCAGCACCAATCTATTTGGCATCGACCTTATGCTAACGTGGTTTCCTCACGTGTGTTAGGTTATCGGTGGCAATGTCATTCATACCAAATTGTTTAATCTCTATGCCAATGTTACTAGCGTCCAGTTATAGGGCATTGATAATTTTTTAAA
The DNA here is from genome assembly GCA_030770085.1 of Oryza coarctata. Lineage (NCBI taxonomy): Eukaryota > Viridiplantae > Streptophyta > Magnoliopsida > Poales > Poaceae > Oryza > Oryza coarctata. The sequence continues at coordinate 6,770,624 of CM061476.1, read as the reverse complement.
AAGCCACAGCAGGCATACTTTCTTATATGAACTCAAGTGGATCAGATCACACATGCATACATCATTATTTACAAATTTAAACGGCACCTTACCCATAGCACCACACGATCTCAGATATCGTGGAGAATGTTTACTCTCTAACCTTAAAATTTGAACGCGCGGCACCCCATCTGTCCTTTAGTTTTCACCAATTACTCTGTTAGGGTTTTCTTTTATGATTACTGGGAAAAATAGCTGCATGCTCAAAATGCCCCAAATAAGAATTTTATCTAGCATTATAAATTTATGGGTGAAGTACATTGTTAACCCTGAACTTTTTCAAATTCCATTTTTCACCATGAATTGTAAAACCATTTATAAAAAGGCAAAAACACCTATGACATAATTTTTTGGTGTTTTTGTTTAAAATGGAGGTGGTTTTTATAGTTTATATCCTTATTACTTATATTTTATTAATAAAAATGCCCCTTAATTAAGTCCACAATCATGAAAGTTATCTAATTAAAGCTCATGCTAGATAAAAGCACTATCATATCTATCAAAACCACCCAAAAAATATGGTTAGGGTGTGGTGTTCCTGTTTTGAAAGTTGAGGGTAAAAGATAATTGGTTTTTTATAGCTCAGATGAAAACGTTAAATGGCTAAAAATGGATTTTACCCTAACTTTATTAGATTTTTAAAATGTTTTGTAATACAAATCAGATATTAAATTTGTGTTTCGAATACCATAAATCAATAATACCGTTGTGCTATATTTTTGTGACCAGAGGAGAACTACGTAAACAAATAAGTCCATTTAACACCAATCAACTCCACTATCAATACCATTTATTTGACGATATATTTTATTTTAAGTAATGATTTTGTGGGATGAAGAGTGCTTGGAGATCTAGTCAATTGACAAATATTTGTGTATTTTGTCTTAGCTCTATTGTGAAGAGATAGAGGCAAGTAAATTGTAGAAAAGGCCATTTTACTCTTTTAAATTATTCGGTAGGTGGTCTAAAATATATTTTTGGTACCCTTTAATTACTTAGATATGGCTCACTTTGCTCTCTAATAATAGTTCTTTTTTTTCGTTCTCTTTGTACAATATGTGTTTTAAGTTAAAATTTCCTGGGATGATAGATAACATAACATTACACTTTATGTCTTTGTTTTTTCTTAAATTTTAATCATTGTTTGCATAAGTTGGAAACATCTGAGACTAATTTAAATCTGCATACAAATGGTCATATAAATTTCTAAAAAATTATTTTTGTAATGTGGGTTATGCTGTCATCCTTAGCTCTACAAAATTTAAACTTAAAATGGGACGTATATAAAAGATAAATATTATTATGTGTAATTAAATTAAGTCATTTGTAGTAGTTCAGGTTAAAATGAGACTTTTTAAAAGTGGGTTAAGTACATCGGTGATATAGTATAAAGAAGTAAAAGGGATTTTTTTTCTAAATTATATAATGTGAGCAATCTTGTTTTTGCTGTTAATATCTCTGAGAATATTTATTGTGTGTACAAGGACGTTTGTATGGATTATGAGAGCACAGTGTGCGTAAGCATGTGAATTTACCCTCTGGAAAACAGAAATGGAGTTTCCGGACTCGGTAGCCTTGTTTCCACTGCAACAGCAAACCGGTATCGGATCACAATTCACAAGTTACACATGACCTGCACACATAAATTTATTTAATCATGTAGCAATCAGTTGGGTGGTTTCTGTCTATATCCAATTATCCTCAAATTAAAGCTTATTGCATCGTCATCCTGGGCACGAGCTTTTTGACGCAGCATATCCTCACCTTCCGGTGAGGTTCATCCTCTCATGATTATATGGGAATAATAGAAAATAATAATACTATATGATATACCAAATGTTGTATGGCGAGGGCGAGCTAGGCCAAATGGAGACCGTTGCGGATTTCACCATCAGTACTATGTGTACCTACGATAATGTGAACTGTACTACTCTATTTTTCACGTTCTCAAGATACAAAATCTACTCGAAACCTAAAAAAAAGCTCGAATGGTTCTTGCAGGTAAAAACATCTTGTTGACGTGATTTATTTTACCCTTTGTACTAAATTTACAAACAAAGCTACACAGTAACTTGTTTTTAACATAAGCCATTTCTGCCAGGATGAACTCCCTCTTTGGCATTGGATCCAATTTCAGACGTGCTATGGATGTTTCAGATCAAATTCTACAGTAAATCGCTATAGTGTATGCATACTTATTTTAATGTTAAAATGGTGCATCTCTGCAATAAATGTAGGAAACATGTTTTTACATTTTAACTTTTTTTTTCACGATCTCATACGTGTGTCTTTGATCATAATTTAGGTTAGAATAACTTTATAAATCCAAATAAGCTCAAAAGATTATGAAATGATTTTCAAGACAAATATACATACCATTTTAAGTTTTTAAAACTAAGTATTTTATAAGTTATTATTAAGTCTAAGTTTGATTAGGTAGAGTACTAAGCCATGGTAGCTCCACTGTTGATGTGTGTCCAGAGTAAGGCCCATTCTTTTTTATTAACACCAATGGATTAACTATGGATTATTTTTTTCAAAAACTTTCATGTTATTATTGCTTAGATAATTTGCTTTAAGTTATTTATTAGTTTTATCACAAACTCTTTTCGTTGCGTTCACAATTTTTGCTAGAATGTAGCCACTTCTATATCTACTTTCTTCTTATCTCATCTCAAGTAATAATAAATATTATTTATTTAATTTCCATAACTTTTCTTAATACTTGTATAAAATTTTAGAAATTTTTAGATAGAGGAAATAGTATTTAATTTATCCATCTTAAAAATAGTATTTAATTTATCCAACTCCAACCATCAGCCATATGCATTTCATCTGCATAGATTCAGCCCCTTAAGTTGCCACATCAGTACCTAAGCCCAGGTTTATTAACAGCATAACAGCTTTGTTTCCTAGCACAGCATCCTATGCAACCATGGTGGTAAGAAGTTTAATAGTATAGTATAACCAAATGCTAGCTATAATTATATTAAAGCTAACATTATATTAAAGTTAATATATGCCAGCGCCACCGCACCGCTGTCGGCCATAACCACCATGTTTAGAACTAAGCATTTTAGTCCACAAGAAATTACAGTGAAAACAATCGCATATACTGAAACTCCATGTTTCAACTGCAGCTAGCATAGCAATATATTGCTTCAACTTCTTGGCACTAAGGTCACCACAGTGAATCTAACGGCAAAATAATATGGGATCGCCTCAGCTACACTCGCTTCAAGGTCCTCTCTAGATCGATCCAACAACACTGAGCTTCACATTTCCACTGATGCTGAAGTTAAGGTTGCCCGTTGCTGCCTATTTTGATGCCATACCGCATCCGTTTTTGATGTTGACATCTCGCTGCGACCACCGTCGGCCATGACCACCCCACTGTAGCCGTTGCGGACCACAACCTCACTACAGTTGCCATTGGTTTTGATGTCACCTTCCTGCTCCGGAGTACCCTCGATCTTGCCAACCATCTCGCGTCAACTCGCCTGACCGACCGCCACCACAACCTCGTAGATTTATTTGGTTGGAGATCAATTAGGGATGGACCTCTAAAGAAATAATGGGAGGGGTTTTTTGAAAAAAAAAATCAAGAGGCTGGTATACAACTAACATGCATGTTGACATAGTATCCTAATCAACGTCTAAGTTAACAAAATTAGATGTGGTATCATGTTATGGCGAGTTTTATAAGTTTTTATAGTAAAAACGTATCCACCTAACTAGCTGAAACGAATCAAACTATCGTCCCTGCCGTCCAAACAAGTGGCAAAACGATTTGATCGTTTTTTTAAAAAAAAAGAGACAAAAACATATTTTTAGAGGTAAAATCATAGTTGGAATTAAAAGCGAGGCAAGAACGCAATGGCTAAAGTCATGCCTGCCCCTGGATCCGGACCGTCCGCTCCACACCCTCGACGCAGCCAGCCATCCGCCGATCCACGATCCAACCCAGCCAAAGATGAATCGCATCGCATCTCGGAACGGCATATCCGCGACCTATCTGATCCGCCGAGGCTGGCCTTGGCCGCATCAAAAAAATCGCCTTGGCCGCTACGAAACCCAACCACGCAACACACGGAGCTACAAATACGGGACTGCCCTACACGCGTCGTGCCGCGCACCGCACCGCGCGGGGAACGGGAAAGTAGGTCCCCCCTCCCTCCCCGAACTCCCCTCGCCGCCGCACGAATCTCGAGGCAGACCGGAACCCTAGCCGCGGCGGGGGATCATGGCCGGCGGCAAGCGCTGCCACGCGCGCAACCCGACGGCCGGCGGGCCCTGGCACGGCGCCGGGGCCGGGCGCCGCCGCCCCGTCCCCGAGCTCCCGTCCTTCGTCTCGCCGGCCTCCGTCGCCGCCGCGTTCTCCTCGTCCTCCTCCGCCTCGGGCGGCCGCGGCCGCGGTGGCAGAAGCGGCGGGCGCCGCGGCGGGGGGTCGTCGAACTCCGTGTCCGACTCCTCCTCACACGCCGTCCCCTTCAGCTACGCGGCGCTCCGCCCCTGCTCCGCTTCCTCCGAGGGGGTGACTCAGTTGCTGGATGTCACCATCGACACCGCCCCCTGCGCCGACCCGGCCGCGACGTCCGTCCCCGTGTATTCGTACGGCCCAGTCGGCGGGATCGGGCTGGGATTCCACGGCGAGGAGGAAGCGGAGGATGAGGAGGCTGGTCTGCATCTCGGATTGGGATTCCGGGGTTGCGGCAACGAAGAGATGGATGTTGAGGTGGAGGAGTTGGAGGAGACGGCCTTCGTGACGCCGAGGAAGCCGAAGGGGAAACCCAAGGGCAAGCGCAATGAGGTATTTTTGTCCATTGGGGGAGTTCGGATCTACACGGAGGACATCTCATCGCCAGAGTCTGAGGGGATGGGTGACTCCAATGAGGATTCGGAATCAGATTATGAGGAAAGAGATGGCAATGGTGATAGTGACGAGGAAGGCAGTGATGTCAACGAAGGTGGTTCAGAGTCTGATGAAGAGTCCTCAGGATCAGATTCAGAGGAAGACTTGAGCATTGGTGATTCATCAATTGACGATGAGGTTGTTGCTGATTACATGGAGGGGATCGGCGGGAGTGAGGAGCTGTTAAGCAGCAAGTGGGTGGCTGGTATGAATTTGGTTGATTCAGATGATGATGATGGGATAGATACGGAAGAGTATGAGGATGGATTCTTGAAGAAGGGGAAGGAGAAGGGACAGCTTGAGGGTTATGCCCTGATGAATGCATCTGAGCAGTATGGGATGAAGAGGCCGGGCTCAGCTGATCGGCTCAAGGGAAAGGGCACTGTTGTCAGGGCTTGTGAGCGGGACCTGGCAAGTATGCGAGTAATGGGTCTGGATGATGTGATGATGGTAAAGGATGTACGCATGGCAAACAGGTCAAGAAAGGCGGCAAAGGCGGCTTCATCATCTTCTCACCTCTCCAGGTCCTGGCCTAATGAGGGTAGGAAGAGCAAGAAGTATCAAGGTGTACCAGGTAAAAGGCCTCTCTTGATTTCTGTTGTTTTTTTCCTGTTATCTGGACTCTGGAGTAAAGCTGTTAAGTTGAAATCCTTAGTCCAAATGGAAAAAAAAGGAACAATCAGGACCCCACAAGCACATGTCACAATGTATCGTGAACTGAAAAATCATAGTGCTATGACTACTATGTCTCAATTAAGCATTGAATGTTTTTTAATAGAAGTCATAGGCTCATGGCAGGTGATGTGTATGATTTTCAACAAATATTGCTAGTTCAGTGATTAATTATTTTGTACTATTTGATACAATAATTTGTACCTTTATAATAAATTGGTGCATCAAGCTGATTGTCTTGTACACATCGTGATCATCTGTAGTCATGGAGAACTAACTCAATGTGAACCTTTCAAATTGGAAAATCTATAGGAAACATGCTTATCCTTGGAAAATTCAGCTTCTTAAAAAGTTCATAAATAGCTCGGCCACTGTCTACGTTATTGCTTTTGTTTGTTCACATTTGTTACAATCATATTATGTTTGTGTGCCTGCCCCTATGTTAATGTTCTCATTATATTTAACCTATATTGTGATGGGTTGTAAAAAATTTTATATGTGACTCAGGTGAGAAAAAGAAGCATCGAAAGGAACTCATTGCAAAGAAGCGCCGCCAACGAATGCTAGGCAGAGGAGTTGATTTAGATCAAATTAATACTGTGAGTAATATAGTTGCTTTTATATGAACCGACCTTTGAAAGTTATGCCCCTATGTTTCTAATTCATCATAGCAGGAGTCTATTTCTTATAATTATTTTCTAGTTCTCTAGCTCAATCCCCTCAAAAAATATGCGAGCACATTGTTATTAATGTCTATGATATGGTAATATGGTATAAAGATATTGGTGATAGTACAAAGTTCTGTGATATAGTAGTAATACATCATTATGTGAAATACATTTCACATTTTCAAACTCAGGGTCTATACAATGTGTGTTCTGTCCATTGAATTTTAACCAGTGGGTATGATAAAGTGTGGTGCTACCTGGATTTATCTTTTGTACTCAGTTATGTTAAAATGGAGTTAGTACAAGATAAGATGTGCACAGTATGGAGAATTGTAGTTGAAGTATAGTCTTTGAGAAAATTACATGTCCACTGTAGCTCTTCTTATGCGTCAATTTTCCTTTATGTTGGTTTTCTTAAACAGCCCCTATTATGGGTAAATTTGAGCTCTCATACTTACATAGGTTTAGTTATGGTTTCTGTTGTTTGGATGGTACTTGGTTGTTTTCTCTTCCCAATTCCTTGTTAGTAAAAGCACTTCTGTTTCTTATATGCAGAAATTGAGGAAGATGATTGTAGATCGGGTTGATGTGGCATGCTTCCAACCAATGCACTCTCAAGACTGTTCGCAGGTATTGGATGCATGTCTATCTAACATTGATTGTTCGTATTGCTTTTTGAAGCATTTGTTACAATTTTTTTATACGCATGCTAATTGTGCCATTCTTGCTGTCTTGTAGGTTCAACGCCTTGCATCTATTTATCACTTGAAGACTGGGCGTCAAGGTTCAGGCAAGAAAAGGTAATTGGCATATATAAGCTGTCCATGAAGTAAATTACCCATCCTAGTAGCATTTCATATCATATTGAATCTTGCCACAGCCACATTGGTTTGATACAATATGTCATGACAAGTCATTTTTCCCATATCTTGGATGATGATGGGCATGTTTATTGTTAGTTTTCCTTGACTCCTTGAGGTATGCTTATATTGTACCACAGTGAGGGACACCAAACTGCACATATAATTATTCATGTAAGTTCACTTCTTTTCAATGCACCTGGGATTTTTGCATTGACAGGGCTCAAACAAAAATCTTTGAATAATTCCCACCTTTTTAAGTGATGCTCTACTGGCAAGGATGTTCTACTTGCCTATACCTTTACTGGTGTGACTGTTACAGATCATACTTAGTTCCTAACTTCCTATCCTACTTATCCAGTCAAATTGCTATTCTTGTTTTATGTTCGCTATTTTATCTTACTCTTTTAAGGTTGGAAGGTGCATGACCTCTCCTGTAACAAACCATGTGTCCTTCATGGACAATGGTAAAGGGGTGTAGTGGCTTACTAGCCACTCCCCTGTTATGCATGGGCACTGATATGAGAGACATAAGACACTGACATGTTTCCTTGCCGTGTTCATCGCGTAAGCGATTTGTCTGCGCATATAGCAACTACCATAACCTGATTGTCTGTACCAAGATGGTTATGTGTTAGTTGTTTACAGGACATTGCACCTCCTAACCATCTTGCAGCATTGCATTTTTTATACTTCTTTATACTAATAATCCGATCCATATTGTGTTGCTGCTTTTTACCTATTTTATACTCCCTCCATTTCTTTTTATATGGTGTTGTGTAGTTCAATTTAAATTGAATAACCAATGTCATATAAATAAAAATGGAGTCAATTATGAAATGTAATGGAGATTATGGTAGTTGCAATCTTTTTCTTGGTTAAGATCAGTTAATGTTGGCTTATTGTCAGGCCCATGTCCATATGAGAAAATTGACATCATATGTGGTTTTGCACTATATTAAAAATTTAGTGGGTGAGGTTGAGCAGATTAAATAGTTACGCCACACTTTCAAGTAAATTGTAATATGATTTTTTTGTGTAAGTAAAAAAAGTACATATGAAAATTTTTTGATCTGTTGAATGCGGCTGCGTTGAGTCAATTTTAACACAACATACTTGCCGTAAAGTCAATAGTTCTGTCTTGCAGATTTGTCACTGTGACATTAACTGCAGAGTCTTCCTTGCCATCTGCAGAGGGCCAAATTCGACTTGACAAGGTTTGTACGCACTGCTCATATTATTGAGTCGCCACTTGGTTTAATTTTGAAGTGCTTTGATTCTGTTCAACCCTGATTTTTTCATGAATTCACTTGATCATATTTTTCTTTTTTTATTCTAGTATAAACAATATTGAATTTTACTATTCTAGTATTCTACAGATAATATAAAACATTTTATAGCATTTTTGTCTTGTTCACTATAAAACATTTTATAACATAATTTGTCTTGATATTTTGTTGTGTTGCAGTCATGTTATCTCCTTGCCAGTGTTAATTGTTCCAATCTTCTGTCTAAATTGCTTTATTTCATCAATTTCAGCTCTTGGGAACGGAGCCTGAGGACTTTGCTGTCAATTGGGAGAACACTAAACGTCCAGCCCAAGTGAAGGGCCTTTCAGCTCCAGGAAAATTGGCGAGGAATCAGCCTTCCGGTGGAAAGAAATCTTCCAAGAAACAAGTATCATTTGCAGACCGTCCTGTATCTTTTGTCTCCTGTGGCACTATGGCAGAATCTGTTTCCAAGACGATTGCAGTTGCATCAACCAGTGACGAGGCCTCATGTGAAAAAATAGTTGAAGGCAACTCTGTCAAGCTGGGAACCTTTGAGATGCACACCAAGGGCTTTGGTTCTAAGATGATGGCTAAGATGGGATTCATTGAGGGAACTGGCCTTGGCAAAGATGGCCAAGGCATGATGCAGCCCATCCAACCCGTCCATCGTCCCAAATCTCTCGGACTGGGAGTAGAATTTGACAGTGAGGCTGAGGCAATCAAGGCAAGGCAAGGTCAGCTGACAGCCAAAGCAAGGCCAGAACCATGGCGAAACTCGCGGAAAGTGGAGGTCAGTGGCGTCGGTTCCTTTGAAAGGCATACAAAGGGCTTTGGATCCAAGATGATGGCCAGGATGGGGTTTGTTGAGGGCTCTGCCCTGGGGAAGGACGGCCGGGGCATCGTCACGCCACTGACTGCGGTGAGGCGACCCAAGTCAATGGGGCTGGGAGCTAAGTATTAACATATGTCATATGTGCCTTCTATCTCTCTATGTCATGTACCTCTGTTACAGCCGCTTGAGTTAGATAACCTAGTTGTGTATATGCCAGGAGAGCATGACCCCATCGGCCGCGATGAACAACACGCAAAGTCGCTGGGTTCTGATGCCCCTGGCAGTAGGCAGTAGGTTCCATCTTATTTACATTGCGGCATGTCACATTTTTTCATTCCCTCTTGTTTTGCTCAATTATCTTGAGGAAATCTATTTATTTCCGTCATACGTCTCAGCTTGTGGACCTCAAGTTGTGTGAAGCTGTGATGTGTCCTGTGATATTTGAGTCAGCAGGTAACCGTGCATTCTTCTAGCATGGATTACAATGGGGTGTTATGAAAAGTTAATCTTTTTTCATACTTCTATTCTTTGTGGTCCTTAAGCCATAGCAAAGTGAAGAAACATCAAATTTATTCTAAAATTAAGTCCTAAAATATGCAGCCCTGCCAACCCTGTGTTTCGTGTTTTATTTTTATTTTTATTTTTATTTGCAAATCGTGTTCTTACGAACAGAATGCCAAGATCATGGTTGCAACCAGTGAGTTTGAAAAGAAGCAAGTCCTCTAGATTAAAGAAGGATAAGAAGACTAATTTGGTTGCCTATCTCCCCAAGCTCACAAAAAGGTCCCCGTAGACCAAGCAAAGTTGACAGGTTGAATTAAGCTTAAGCAAGCTTTGCAAAGTCACACTCGACACATGGATAGATCTTAAGCAAGGCAGTGGAAGTCAAACAACCGACACGTGCAGATATAAGTACAAATTGAAATCTTGTAATGCCTGTTAAATCAAATTGAAATTCGTTTGTCTTAGACTTTTCACTACGGTGTATTCATGAAGCACAAAAAAGAATTTTTTTGCCAAAATCAAGAACAAATAAATCTTAAGCAAGGCAGTGGAAGTCAAACACGTGCAGGTATAAGTACAAATTGAAATCTTGTAATGCCTGTTAAATCAAATTGAAATTCGTTTGTCTTAGACTTTTCACTACGGTGTATTCATGAAGCTCTAAAAAGAATTTTTTTTGCCAAAATCAAGAACAAATAATAATATCTTATTATGTCGTAAAACGCACAGATCACCTACATGATGACGTAGACAGTTTCGGATGATGACGTCATCAGTCGAGCTTGACGGCGGAGAAAAGGTAGTAGACGAAGGAGAAGGAGGCGGCGAGGCCGACGGCGCCGGTGGCGAGCATGACGGCGAGCGCCATGAGCAGCGAGTACCCGACGTAGAGCGTGGCGGAGACTGGCCCGCTGAGGCTGTGCAGGTCGAAGACGAGGTAGTAGACGGCGTAGCCGAGGATGTAGGCCGCGACGGAGCCGGAGGCGAAGAAGGATCGCCACCACCACCTCCAGTCCTCCAAGCAGAGCCCCATGTAGGTGAGCACCACAGACACCTCGCCGCACACGGCGACGAGCAGCGCCATCACCACCAGCAAGAACCCGAACACGTAGTACACCCGCCCCAGCCACAGGCTCGACATGATGAAGAAAAGCTCGATGAAGAGCGTCCCGAACGGCAACGTCCCGGCCACCGCCACGAACACCCACGGCGAGCACTGCGCCGCCGGAACCTGCCTCGCGATCTTGTTGGTTTTGACTGGGTACTCGACGCGGCGGACGCGGGAGGCGACGAGCCCGCCGGCGAGCGTGAGCGGCACGGAGACGAAGACCCAGAGGAGGAGGATGACAGCGAAGAGCAAGAACGGCACGGCGCCCGTGCTGCCGTTGTACCAGAGCACGCAGTTTAGCGCGGTGAAGACGGCGAAGCCGACGCCGGGGAAGGCGCAAGAGGCGCGCCAGGCCACGCGCTTCCACCCGGCGCTGTCGCCGTGGCGCACCGTCTTCCAGAGGCTTACGGCGGTGTACCCGGCGGCGAAGCCGAGGAGGAGGTAGATGCCGAGCATGCCGGTGACGAGCGCGCCACGGGACGCTGGCGACATGAACCCGAGCGCCGCGAAGAGTATGGTGGCGACGGCCATGGCCAGGATGCGCACCCCGTCGCCAACCAGCACGCTGAGGAGCACCGGGTGGCTGGGCTCCCGGAAAACGTCCCCGGCGACGAGCTTCCACCCAGCGAGCTCGTCCGCCTGCGGTGCCCCCGCCTCGCCGCCGAGCTCCTCGTACTGCGCGAGGTCTCGCCGCACGGTGCGAAGCAGGATGACGAGCAGGATGGCGGCGAGGAACGCCACCACCACGATGGAGTTGAGGATGGAGAACCAGTGCACCTTGGCTCCGCCCATCTCGAGGTACGCGTCCCACCGCGACGGCCACTCGACGCCGCTCTCTACGAACGCCACCTCGTAGGAGAAGACGAGCGGTCGGTTGGCGCGCACGCGCATGCCGACCACCGACGGGTCGCACCCGGCGGTCGCCCTCGCCGGCAGCTCGTCGTACATCTTCTTGCCCTTGATCGCCGCCACATCGTGTTCCACGCTGCACGGCATAACCTCGAACCCGACGACGGTGTACCCGCTGCCGTCTTTATTCCCGCCGGCGAAGCTGATCAGCTCGACCGCGTCGGCGGTCGCCATCAGGGCCTCCGCACTGGTGGTGCTGTTCCGCGGCTTGTTGACCAGCACGGTGAGCTTGAGGTGGTTGTACACGTAGTACTCGCCGTCGTCGGCGCGCACGCCGACGGGAAAGCCGGTGGACCGGACGTGCACGCCGGGCGCGGCAAGATTCTTCACAAACCGGACGACGGGGAGCGTGTCGAGGAGGAGGTTGACGTGGTAGTCGTCGTCGATGCGAGACATAATGAGGTCGGCGGTGGCCGGCTGCAGCGGGTCGGTGCGGCAGAGGAAGGTGGTGGCGTTCTTGAGCATGGAGAAGTGGTACGGCGAGGTCTCGATGCGGTCGCCGAGGAGGAGCTCGCCGAGGCTCTCGGCGGCACGGTTGACGCCATCTTGCGGGGCGCAGAAGGGAAGGGAGTAGTAAGGGAATGGGAGCTTGGACGACGGCGAGGTGAGGGAGTTCACCTTGGCCGCCAGGGCCTCGCCGGGGCGGTACCGGTGCGGGTAGCTCCCCGGGAGGTAGAACGCGGCCGCCGGAGAGTGGCCGGAACGGAGCAGGAGGATAAAGAGGAGGGTGGAGAGGATGGCGAACGTGGAGCGGGAATCCATGGGCGTTGCCATGCTCGCGTGCAGAAGAGGTGAGCTGCTTGTTGGAAGTTGATCTATGTGTCGTCCAACCTGTTCTTATTGAGGGACACCTGTTTGATTATCAGAGAAGAAAAACAAAGACAAAATAAAGTACTCCACTGATCACCCATAAACTTGAAGTCTTTGAGTACATAAACTGGTTGTGAAATTCAGGTGATTGAAACCTTTGAATTGAAATGTTTAGAAATTTCAGTCAGTTTTTTTCAACATTTGGATGAAATTCTATCCATTTCTCATCACTTAGATCTTATTATTTATTTAAACAAAATCGTTTCTATCTTAAAATAGGTTGAATAATAAATTCTAAACTCAGATAAAAAAGAAAGTAAAACTATATATTAGCAAAGTTGCAGTAAAAGTAAACTATAATTATATAATACATAGTACTGCAATTTTAGTCTCAGCTATGCGAATTTTGGGTGATCGAGAAATTTAAATAGTTTAGACAACTAAAATCTTGCAAACACATTTACTTAATTTGGTTCAGTCAAAACTATGGACCTAAAAGGGTAGGAATTTTAGTATAACAGTGAGTGACAGAATGCAACTTTTAGTCTGAAGCAGTGGCAGATTTGCAGTTAAATAAAAAGCGATGACAGATATGCAAATTCTGAAAGTCATATTGTATTTATGCAACTGAGCCGAGTAAACTCTGGACTGTTCTGGATATATAGACAAGTAGGAATGCTGCACTCACTTCATTTACACAACAAAGGAAAATCTGGACCACTACTTTCCAGCTACAACTTAATGTAGAATTGAAGTAGAGTACCGAATGAGCAAAGCTACCACACATCGCTCGCATTAGAAATTACATGCATGGCGTACATTTTGATTTTTGACTAAGCAAAGCTAGTTAACTTCACAAGCAAGAAAACCTTTTTGAACATGGTCAATATTTGACGTTTACAACATTTAGACAACTTTAAAAAACTTTAAACATCAATTTTATATTAACATAGACTTATAAAATCTAATAAGTTTATATTATTAAGCATATCTATGCATATATTTTTTCATTGTTTTAAAACTTAGCACTTGAGTGGAGTTATCAATAATCAACGTTTTAAAACTTTAATCAAATTTTATCCTAAACATTAAATATTTATAATTAGAGAGGATACTAGGACATCAACTGATATGAGTGAACTCCATTTGATAACATAATGATGTATGCTCGTAGGAAATCAGATAGTGACCTCAGAGAAGAGCTTACAAATAAAAACCAATATGAGTGCATTTGTTTTTGCAGATTTAATTAGATGATTTAGCGTTGAATTGGTGTGTGTTACTAAGATAACCATGGATTTACATGGGGACCTTGTGGGGCTGGTTGTTTGAGCATTTGAGGGTATGTAGCTAGAGCTTTCTTACAAAACTCATCTGATAAGGCACAACTTAAATTCAAGCAAGTGTATGGTTGAAGCCCCAAAATTATGCCTGACTAGACACGAGAGTTTTGGGGCGGCACTGTCTGGTTCATCTTTTGCGTGAGAATACACGCAATACTATGTTATATGAAGTCTCTAAATGCATACGTACTGCCCAAAGAGCAAGTCTCTAAGGCAGTGTTCGGTTCTGCCTATAAGCTGAGGTAATAAGTCACCGTGAAGGTAGGTTATTAGTATATGATTTATTAAATATTAATATTATATACTTTTGTGTAAAATGTTTTTTTAAAAAATGTAACGTTTAGCACATGCTCATCATAAACGAGAAAGTAAAGTCTATAAACTATTAAACACTTTCTTTATCTTAAAATATAACTGTTGTATTTTGGGATAAAAGTAAGTATCGTTCTAGAGCTTAGACCAGATTTGCCAGCTCAATAACAAGAAGGCCCAAGTTCGTAGCCCACCACGGCCCGTTTACAATTAGTAAGAGCACTCTAATCTGTCCGCTGATCTAGATCCCATCTACGAAGGAATCGAAGCCTCGTGCGGTTCCAGGGCGGACCGCGGGTCCCACGCCCCCGACGACTGGACGCTGCGGAGCTGAGCGGTGCCACGTCAGCACGCGACGCGAGCTCCAATCCATAAACCTCTCACTTCCCTCCGCGCAGACGCGCACACGGCCGCTCGCCTCCCCCTCTTGGCCTCGTCGTCGTCGTCGTCGCGCAAATGGCGGCCTCCTCCTCCGCCCCATCTCCGGCCGCGGCCTCCGCTCCCCTCGCCGCGCCGGGGCCCCACCGCAGCCCCGGGCTCTCCCCGCGCCCCTCGCCGACGCCGCCCCCATCCTCCGCCTGCTGCCGCGCCCTAGCTTCGTCCTCGTCCCACGCCGCGGCCGTCTCGTCCGTCTCCGCGACTGCCGCCCCAAATCGAAGGCACCGGGTTCGTGCGGTTTTGGCTTGGCCCTCTCGTCTCGTTTATCCGGTCGTGTGCTAACCACTTCTTGTCGGGCAGGAGCTGGGACTGGGCCTTCGTTGCGGGGCATGGGAGGGGGCGGCGGCGACGCGGAGGGAGGCCCCACTGAAGGTGATGATCTGGGGCGCACCTGCATCTGGGAAGGGGACGCAATGCCGCATGATCGTTGAGAAGGTATATATAATCGTGAACTGTTTTATTTTTTTCGGTGCCATTTTCATAGATATCCAAAATTCCAAATTCACCATTTATTGTAAATTTTAACGAACTAAAAGTATGGAAATGTGTGGGTTTTTATTGATTTGGTTTTGCTTTGAAAAATGTTTTCCTTGTAACCCGGATTTGTCCCATTTGAAATTAATGTAGGCCTTTGGGCTATGCATGTGTTTAATTTTAGGCTACTCTTTCTGGATTCTTTGTAAAGCTATTATATTCAGAGTGATGCATATATCTGGCTATTCAAGCGGCTTTTAATTTTAGTAGTCTTTTTTGTTTTTGCTTCTAGTACGGTTTGGTTCACATATCAACCGGGGATCTTCTGCGGGCTGAAGTATCTTCTGGCACCGAAATAGACAAGAAGGCAAAAGAATATATGGACAATGGTATGCTAGTCCCTGATCAAGTTGTGACAGATGTGTGTAGCCTGGTTCTCAGGTATGCCATCTTTGTAGCTGGTTGAAATTCTGCAAACTATCTTATGAGTTACTCTCTGAAATAGATGGTGGTATCACGACTATCACAACCTGATGTTAGAGAAAGATGATGGCTTCTTGATGGTTACCCAAGAAGTTATGCTCAGGCACAAAATCTTGAAAGTATGAAAATACGACCAGATATATTCATTGTGCTGGAAGTAAGTCCAAATTTATCATTTTCTTCAAAAAATAATTAGTATTTAAGGCACATATTATCTACTGTCATGTGTATTGAGTTTCATGTGCTAACTAATTCACCTGAAAGATTAAGCTTATAAGAAAGGCGTATAATGCCTCACGAGAGACTCCTTCTAGCCTAAGATTTGCAGTAGAAATGAGCTACAGTTATTTATGTTATCTTGGTCGTGAAAACAATCTCTCTTTATTTTGATACCATATTTAGCTTTATAAACCAACCGGTTCATCAAAATATTAGTTGCTGAGAAAAGGAGGACAACATACTTCAAAAATGCATCTACAATTATTTTTTCCTATAATATCTTGGTTTATTAGTGGCATTTCGACCACATCTAAGTAGGAGCACACATATTAATTTTATGTAATGCCACTTTTTTCTTAGTTCTAATATTGTGATATACCAAAAGGTATGGAAAGAAGGACATGTAAACATTTGTAATTTTTTCTCAAATACTTCTCTACTATGAGTTTCCTTAGTCCTTACGTCTCTAACATGTCTTGGTTTCATGAAGTTGCTTGTTAGCTTAAATTGGCTGTAACAATTAAAAGTTTATGAAGTTTAGAGTTAGGCTTTATTGACAAAAATGCAATCATGATCATGGAAGGGGGGGGGGGGACTGGTTGTCTGTACCCTTCTCAGGGTTGCAGTCAAGATTCTTTACCGGATTCTACTTGAGGACCTTATCCCAAATATCTGTGCAATTCCTTGTCTTGTTTTATTTTTTGTCTGTGTTCAAAATGGCAGTGAATTAGTAATAGAACACTTTATACTTCAGTTGTATATTCACTGAGTAAGTGATGAGTGAAGAATCTGTATTTAATTTTGGACCAGGCTCAGGATTCTTTAAGTTTTAGTGGTGTAATTATCGTTTTTTAATCTTAAAAGCAAATGATGCCATACATTTTATGCTGTTTTTCTCTTAGCTGACATTGTGTACCACAGATATCTTTGACCTCTTGTGTTTCATTTTTGTTGTTAAATTCAGGTTCCTGAGATATTCTAATCGACAGATGTGTTGGAAGAAGGTTGGATCCTGAGACTGGCAAAATTTACCATATAAAGAACTTCCCTCTGGAGAATGATGAAGTTTCTTCTCGGCTTGTTACACGCTCTGATGATACGTTTGAGAAGGTTCTGCTGCTGTTTTTGTCGTGTTGGACATTGCTTTAACTATATGAAGAAGTGCTTGCCATATACAATATTAAGATGCTAATCTTAGAGCATGCCACTGCATTTGATTTCGTGATGTATGCACATTCATCTATCTTTCACTAATCACCAGATTGGACCAAATTTTGGACTATGAAGATATGTTAGTTTAGGATTCAGCTGCTTTACAAGTCCTACTTATTTGTGAATTGAAGTTGTGTATTTTAGCTCAAGTGGGATACATTACAGTATTTTCAAGCTTGTTCTTTTTACATATCTTGATCCTCATATTTTCTAGCTTTACGTAGAGGCCCATTTGTATACCAGTGACAACATAGCTAATCCACAATTCAGTAAGAGTCATATTGTATTAATCTATCTGTAGTTACAACTTACAAGTTACAAGAAGCTTCAGACAGTGCTTATTTTGCCTTTTAAAAGTTCATTGGCATTTCCAATGGACGCCTTGTAGCATGGACAATTTTGTGACAAGATGGAAACCTTCCCATTTTATTTACTGCATATATCTATAATTTTAAAATATTTTCCTTTCTTTAATGCTGGAATGCCTATGCTGGCATTTTTCCATTCCTCTGCGTTCTAAACTGTAAGTTTGCTCTCTTTCTCTTCAGGTAAAATCACGTCTTGAGACTTACAAACAAAATTCTGAATCTGTTCTCCCGACATACTCAGATTTGCTTAACCAGGTTCTTGTATGCCCCTCTTCATATCAGAGCACTCATCTAATATACCCCTCTTCATATCAGAGCACTCATCTAAACAGGTAAACTGGAAGTAATTTGTTGTTTCAATTTGCAAGAATATATATTGATGGAAATCGACAAGTGGAAGTCGTTTTTAGTGAAATTGATTCCCTTTTACAGAAGATCTGTCAGAATGCTGCAGCAAACAAGTTGGCCAAAACAAATGGTCAGTTACAATATGAATTTTCTCTACTAATCAGCTATATTGCCATTGATAACTAATAAGTCAACTCAAATGCATCAAGTTATGTGTCATATTTCCTAGTTTGCGCACGTTTGAATCTTTTAGAACCATACATTCAGGTAATCTTCTTTATGAACTAAAATGTGCTATCATTGATCCATGGGATGTAGCTGGGGCAGAGACAGAACTGGCCTCAAGCCTTGGGCTAAACTAGTATGTGTGGTGATATTAAAAAAAAACAATGAAATTACATGGAAATCGCGTGGACCTTAGGACCTAGGCCTGTCTCTGCCCTGGCTAAGGGCTCTCTGGTATGATCCCACAATTAAGGAAGTACTTACACATTGCTATGTCTCTGTAATAGTTGGTTAGTAAAGATCCAATACAAAACCAGACTTGTTTAAATGTTCCAGCTATTCTCCATTTCCATGAGATATTCCAGGAATTCAATTGTGAAGATAAAATAATTTCAGATTGGAACAACCAGTAGAAGAAAAAGTATCATGGTTGTTGGAAAAAATCGCTGTGTAACGTCGTCAAAGTTCAGTTATAGTCTCTAGCTCCCAGACTTGAAAATGGCCAGTTTTTCCTAGGGTGCAATTGCCGCTTCATTAGAATTATAATGCTTCAACTTTCAACCAGTTAGTACACTAGATAAAAGGTTCTTTGAAACTTTGGGAAGAGAAGAAACTGAGAAAGGTTCTGGTTAGCCTTTGGGTTCTGGCTGACCATGAAGGCCTAGGTGAGGTCAAAAACACTGTTTTTTGAGTCCTGGTAAAAAAAAAAAAATCCATTTTCAGCGTCCTAGTGTGTTGTTCGCTGGCATGCCTTGCTCCAGCACCAGCAAAGTTGACCTTGTCAATGTGACAAACTAAAGGCTTGGTAGCTCATCGATGAGTATGATGTTAAAAAACACTAATCCAACATGACTATGCTAGTGTCAACAGTCTCATAGGTTGGAGGTCACCACAGTCTCAAAGGTGGAAGAGGAAGCCACAGCAGCAGGCATGCTTGAGGTAGGTATATGGTTATTGGAGGGTGGAAAGTGGCTGGTGGCAATAGATGGAGGTGCAGTGGGACCTAATGCATAGCAATGTATTCCCTACTACAAATCTATACTACTAGCTTCCAACATAGAATTTTTAATCTACCAAAGTAACTATAATGCCAGTGAATCCATTTTATTTGCAACGGAATACCAATGAATCATATTGGTATAAAGCAAAGGCATCTATTCTTTGTGTCATGGAGTTCCAGCTATGCTTTCATAGTGTTTCACTAATTTTTTCCTTCTTTATTCATGCTCACATTGTTAAATTTTAACTGCTTCAACTCTGTGCCAATTCTCACTGTTTTCTATTTCTGTAACTGCTAACTTTGACACCTCTTGTGTATTTATTCATAATAAATGCTTAAACTCCACTTAACAGGAAAACCACAAGATTCTAAGGATACAACATCCTCAAAAAATGAATGTGTAAAACAGTAAGCCATTTCATATCAATGGAAAGCTTCTGTGGGAAATTTGTTTACTTAGACATTTATTTGCTCATAACTTCCTATATGTTTAAATGCTTTCTCACAGGAGTGGTGCGGGATTCCAACAAGATTAAATAACATTCCACATTCCAGAGAAATTAGGAAATACTTCTACAATGACATACTGGAAGCCACCAGACATGCTGTTGAAGATAAAAAGACTCGGTTGCAGGTTGGTAATTGTCATTTATTTTTAATTTAGATGTATTCTATGTTTGTACTTCGGAACCACAGTGTTGCCTGTTTAGTGAGGCACCTTGTAGTCTGCTCTGTTTCTTTCACAAGGCTGTCTCTACTGTACAATCATGCACACTTCATTGCTTTTAATTGTTGCAATTAATAATCTTGTAGGTTTGCCTTTTCTTTTGCTCAAGTACCTATTATAAATAACATAAGAAAGACAAATAAGCTGATAACTATCTTCATTTCCCAAACATGCAGATAGATATCGACATTCCTGAACATAACCCTGAAATGGTAAGAATATATGTGCCTATACATATTTTCTGGTGTCCATTGGAAAATATTTCTGTAGTACTAGTGTGAACTGTGAACCAAACATTTTCTATCTGCAGGATGTTTATCGCATAGGAACGCTCATGAAACTTGTGCGAGAGCTTTCTCTTTCTTTTGATGATGATGGAAAGCATGTGAAGGTGATTACTCTGCCACAAATGATATTATTTGATAACTGTTTCGCTCATCCTATAAGCTTCAGCTGATACAATATAGATCATATCAGGTTTGTGTTCAAGGCTCCATGGGACAAGGTGCATTTGCTGGTATTCCACTTCAGCTAGCTGGAACCAGAAAAAATTTGGAAATCATGGACTGGGGTGACTATGGGGCGAAGGGCACCTCCATTAATTTTGGAGCAGTAGGTATGCTACAATACCAATGCAGTGCTGTGGAAATCATCTAATATTCAAATTAAATGAACTGCCACTACTTAGTTTTATTCAAACAAATAAAATATGCCAAACTATAGTTTGGGATGATCAACGAACACAACATTGAGATTTCAAATGGAAAAAGAATGTTACAAATGATGTTTGTATCACTATGGTAGATTTAATGTCATAAGGTGCCACCAACTTTTGGTTGCAAATTTCTTGACAACACACAAATATTTTCTTGCCATTGCATTAAAAATCAAGACAAACAGGGTCAAAAGAAATTTCTTTTGTGTACATAATGGCATGTTGCAAAGCATCCCTCTGGAGAAAGGAGAAAAATATACAGAAAATATATCTTGGTTGGTTACAGGCAGAGTACCTAGTCAAGTAATCAGCGGAAGAAAACAATCAGAATACATTAGTCCAACTATTTCCAGATTTGCTGCTCCCACTTGTGTCCATTGCTTCCCTTCATCCTGAAGGAATTTTGAAGATTTGGATGTGATGCTGAAAACCGTAACAATTCTCTCCGCCCATATCTTCCATGCTATCAGGATTACTAGGGAATCAAAATTTGTTGTTCTTTCATACCTCTGCTTATGCAGAATTGCAGACAACCGCTGATCCTTGTTGCTGGTGTCATACTGCTCCAAGACAACTCCTTGATTTGTGTTGCATCGACACAACTTATGATTAAGTGCTCTGCTGATTCCTTTATGTGAGTACACAAGACTAAACATATCAAGAATTTAACCCTTCAATGGGGCCCATGATCTCCATAACAACTTTGTCAATAAAATCCTAGCGGCTTCATGAAACATCATGTAATAAGCCGATCTGGTTGTGAATTGAGATGACGAGGTCCATCGCCAATAGATTTGATCTTCTCTTCCAGGGTGTAGTTGCATATGAGAAGATCACATTTCAGAGTTATATTTTGCCCACAAGAGCCTTTGATGTCTCTGATACATTGCCTATTTTGATTGGCTGGACCATTGTTTATTGCCTTTTTGATTTCTTGTCAGAGGGAGGGTCCAATATTCTGATGCATGTCCTATCTAACTGATTGTCCAGCCAAAACAGGGTTAGGTTTTCACTGCTTCCACCTTGGTAGACACTTGGAAGAGATTGCTTGCACCTTTTTATTCATCATACTAACTATTTTGCATAGTAGAACCACAACACATAGCCATACCTTCCCTCCTTTTTTTGGTCATTTGTTTTTCTAGAATTGTTGTGTTCTGTTATATCTTAATTACCACTCTTTTGAATTCTTTTTTGTGAAATTACAGGTGCTAGTGAGGTTGATAAAGAAGATGAAATGCTCATCCTCATTGCTCCCCAAAATGCTGTTGGAAACTGTATAATTGATGTGAATATTCTGTCTTGGACTTTTTTTTGGGTATAATATACACTTCTCAAATGTAACTGTCACAGCTGAATTTGCAGGACATGAAAGCAATGACCAATGCTGCTGGTGACAGACCTGTGATTCTTGTAAATCCTCGCTTAAAGGTTTGAAAAGATCTGCTCTCTTGTTTTGTTTTGTTGTCTTCCCAGTTATGGTTGGTAACTTGGTTTCTCGCTCCAATCTCACTTCTGAAGAGGTTCTATGTCACCTACAGAAAAGTACTGTTCACATGGTGCCTACGGCTATTGTCCACAGAATGAGTTATTTTAGATTTCCTTATTATCTCCATTTTATGCTTGTTACTTATTTGTTTGGCTTATCTATTAGTTTTGAATTGTTAGAGTGCTTTGTAGGAAAGTTATTTATTTATTAACAGACCTCAAGTTTAATTTTGTGCCAACAAAGTAATAGGCATGCATTTTTGGAGTGGATTTGGTCAGTTTTTATTACCGTTGGATTGACATTATGCTTTTTCCCTCCTGCTCCTTGTATGGTGTTCCCAAACTCTGCAAATACGCTACATGAGAATTTCATAATTGGGGTGGGCACCTTTTTTTTGAGAGGTGGGTTGTTGGTGAGGCGGCACTTCTCAAATTTTATTTTTTCTTGCCAAAATAATAATGTGAAAAATTCCATGATTACCCTTCCACCTCATGTGGTACAGCCTGTTGTGCTTTTTATTTCCCATGATTGTCCTTCTAGTCCATTCCTCAGCCGCTCCATTTCCATCATAGATGCTTGTGCAAAGCCCCCAGATGGCATTTTATTTGGCAGGGGTAGTGCGAGGAACCAAAGTTGTTGAAATTGCTCCTTAAGTTCTAATGTTTGGATTGTCAAAATCTAATCTCTTAGTTTCATGGCTCCTTGGTGCTTGTAGATATATTTCATTTGGATATGTGTTTGCGCCGGATCCCGGCGCGAGCACGCCGACGCCTAGAAGGTCTGCTTAGCTTCAGTGCAGACCAGTCGGCTTCTCTCTGTGGCTTGAGGTACGCGCACCGGGGGCCGTGAGGCTTGGTCGGCTCCAGCGCGACGGTGCGGATGTGGGCATATCAGTCAATTTGACCTTGCAATTGACAAGGAGGTAAGGCAAACGGATCAGTCGGAAGACGGGCCAATACGAGCCCTCGCTATCGGCTGGCTGTCGATAGGATCGAGTTAGTCATCGGCCGCGTTCGGATGGCTCCTGCTATCGGCTTGTCGCTGATAGGAATCAGGGCGCCCTTCCATCGGCTGGCGTAGGCGTAGGCGTAGGCGGAAGTCGACGAAGGATACGACGCCTCTGGGTGTAGCGGACGCGAGGCCCTGATCCATTGGCCGCAGAGCTAACGGAGGCATAGAATGGAGATGGCAGCATGAGACCCGTCGCCCGCCGTGACGACGCCGCTAGCACCGAATCTCGAAGATCAGACCTAACCGAGACAGTACAAGACTGAGGCCAAAGGTGACGGGACGGTGGACGCCGGATCGGTAGTGCTTAAGGAAGGGCGAAGCGAACCCATTGGCTAGCTGAGCCAATGAGTAGACGTCTCTTTGAAGACAGGCGCACATTGGCTGGAAAGCCGACGCGCTTGGTGAGGCGCTCAAAGGAAAGTCTTTGAAAACCTAGTGCGTATCGGTCGAGGAGCCGATGCGCTAGACGTGTTGCTTAACATATAGATATCTCATCGGCTAACATTCCGATAAAACGCTGTACAGAGACCTATAGGCCTTAAGCTCATTCTATCGTCGGCTGTCTCGTAGGTCGAACCTAACCAATGCAGTATGAGACCGACGACGGCGGAGAGAGCTTGATAGACCGATATATACTGCACGGACGTGATGCGATACATCCTATCGGCCTAAGAGGTCGAATCTAACCGATGCAGCCTTAGACAGAACGAGGCATATCGAGATAGTGGCGAGACTTACCCCTTCGCCGAAGATCGGACCTAACCGATGCAGCTCTGCGTCGAGAATCAGACCCCGTCGGTAGAAACCTAGATGAATTAGGGTGGCGATGCGCCGAGGTTGTATTGATCGAAGGATTGATGATTACATATTTTCAGGGGGTCTATATTTATACCCTGAGTTTACAGAGTTCGATGTATTTATAACAACCATCGGCGTTATTTCCTAACAAAAATGAAGGAAAATATCTCTAAAGAAGTTAACTAACTAACTAAATCTTTATATCTATATAAGATAAGATAGAATACCCTGTCATGAATCACGGCTCCTCCTCAAACTCGATCTTATCTGGATAGTCTTCTATTTTGGAACTGAGTCTTCCCTTACTTTAATCCGATCAGTTTCTTCCCTGTAGCGATCGGACACCTCTTTAGCCAATCAGCCTTTTTCAATCCATCATCGGGCTACCCAAATTTTGGCGTTAACAATATGTTTCATATGGGAAGATGATTAATTTGGTAGTTTGATTGCTCTGATAAAGCGATCAGTAGAGATATACTGATACTCTTGTCCCGTTTGAGTATTTTTTTTGAAACATCTGTTTGAGTAAAGAGCATGCAGCAGGCTGGTTTCAGCCTTGCGATTTGATGTGCCATGTACTGGAAGATATTCAACAAAACCATTGGAGAGGCACTCCTTCACTGTTACCCATGGGGGTTGACAGATCCGTGTGCACAGACACTATGGTTCCATGCCAAGAAGTGGAGGATGTCAGCGTAGGGGGGACCTTGAGAGGTGGAGGGAAATAGCGAAAAGGGATAAGAGGCAGAGGAGGCAGCAGGAGAGAGCACTGGTGGCAACACCAGACTGGAGCTAGGTACTTGGTCCAATGAGACAGAAAAGAGGAAGTATGTGACATAATGGAAGTGTTGAAAACTAAATGGAGAAACGTTTCAGTGGAATAAAATGTACACATGAATTTCAGTGTTATAAATCTAAACTTGGGATCTTTCAATGCTACCTAACCAGTTTTTCCTTTTAAAAGGAGAGTCCCCGAATCTTTGAGTTTAAGGTTCATCGTCTTGGTCTTTCTCCCTATCTACAGTATTTTGCCTTCAGCTGTTGCTGTGCAGCTCACAGCAGGCATTTACCCCACGATGATCTGAGGATCATTGCATTCTATCTACTTACTGCAGTCTTCTTTGGACTTACTACCAAACAAACGCTGATCATCCAGACAATCGCAGAAAATAAATTCTGTTCTTTTCAAATATGTGAAAAACTTTCAGGCTTCGTCAGATTGAAATGGATGAATGCTTGTTATCCCTAAATGAACAGTGAACAAACTGAAAGGAGAAATACTATAAGGATGTCCATCTCTTTTTTATTTTAGATTTGTGTGTGCTAGGTTCTAATTTTAGAATGTTACATCTCTCCAAGATTTCTCTGTAGTACTGAACTCCTCTTTAGAACATTAAGAAAAAAAATCGAACTTATCTTTACACCATTGCTGACATTTGCATTTACAGGATATGCCTGCATCGAGTGGTGTAATGCAAGTAAGTTCTTGTGGCTGTTTTAACCTGAGCATAACTTCTTCTCGCCAGTACTGAGCCTCTTGGCTTGTCATGTTCAAGACAATGGGAAGAGACATGAGGATAAAATATGCTGCATCTTTTGAAACTTCTAATTCCTTCCGGCTTCTCTACAATGCTGGCTCATTTTATCCCATCATGGGAACTCTAAGGTTTGTCTCTTCACTTGCTGTACTTCAGATTGTACACATCACTGGTTATTCTAGTAGTGTTGCTACGTAGCTATATTTCTCTAACATTATAGTTTCTATTGACATGCTATAGGATGGCTTATCCTAATAAATAATAAATTTATTGAAGGGTTGATGAACCCAATGGACAAGAAAGATATGTTCTCATAGCTGAATTTGTGGAGAAGCCAACTCCTGATGAAATCACCAATGCATTCAGACCACGGAAAAAGTAAGATCTCAGGAATGGATGCACCTTCCTTTTCCTTTTAGCTATTTGAGTTAGCTGGTCTAAACATTTGGAAGCATATACGATCTGGATAAATAAAAACAAAAACGAAATCTCGCCATACTCTTCTGAATGGTAGTCCATATGCTTCTTAAATACATGTCATTTGAAACTCTTTCTCAACGTATTTATTCTGTGTCAGAAAGGAACAAAGGTGCATGGGAAAGATTCATTTGTCTTTTTATTCAGTTATTCTAGGAGGAGGCCTTTTGCAACTTCATGTAGGGTCATGGTAGCAACATAACTGTTCTAAGCATTGCCACATCAAATTTCCCTCTAATCATCCACTACGTGTCACATTAGCTTTGGTACACTGGTATAATCAAGAAAATAGCATATCCATTTACATGTTTTCATTTCCTTTAGTGTATGTTTACCTTCTTTAATAACATCAAAGATGTATCAATCATTCATCTTGTTTTCATGCAGCGAAAAGGAAGTGTTCAGATTCTGGTAAGTTCTTAAGTTTCCTCCATTTTGTCAACTTATCATTCACGATGTAAAGGCTTGGATACTGAACTGTTCATCATTTTGTAGGGATTTTTTGAGTGGTATATTATGAGGCAAACACTTTACTAAAGGCTGAGTAAGAACAACTGAACTTAGCCTTTTTCTTTTTAATTGCCCATGTAAATATGAGCAGCCATGATGTGAAGCAAATAATTGATTCACAGGCTTAGTATATCCTCCCAGGCATCCAACTTGCATAGAGCGCACTACTTGTTTACCTGTACCTATAAGCTCCATTAATTTCCAAATTGATGTATAGCAGTATAGCTTCCTATACTGTATTGCTCGAGGGATATATAGTGCTATCAGTGGAGTGGAATCAACTTTTTTTTTGGCCCTTCATAGTCCAAGGTAGTGAAAATGGTCTGCCTAGTATAACGTTTTACTACTATATAGATGTGGCTTAACATGAGTCAGAAGGTGATAGGATCTTGTAGTGTTTTCTTCCGTCATAAGTTTTTAAAATTTAATTTCGAAATAGTTTACATCAAGATTTGCAATAGCAAAGATTCAAAAAATATACTCATAATATCGTGATTCAAAAAATATACTCATAATATCGTTGAATGTGTGACCATTCATCTTATTTAAAAATTTATGTAAATATAAAAAAATGTAAATTATGCTTAAAGTATATTTAGTGATAAATCAAGTTATAATAAAATAAATAATAATTACGTAAATTTAAATAAGATAAATGGTTAAATATATGTTCGAAGTAAATAGTGTCATTTGTTAAAAATTAAAAACCGAAGGGAGCAGTACACAAGTCAAACGGAGGCTACTCCCTCTGATCCCAAACGTAAGTAATTTTAGTCTTCTCAATTTGTTCCTAAATGCAGGTCATTTTAGAACTTTTAGGCACCTTTTTCATCTTTCCTTTCTTGTTTGTCCTTATTGAATAAATATTGTCACTAAATAAATAACTCTTTTCTAATGCAATATAAATGAACGGTAACAAATCATTTGTGCTAATTTCTTCATTTTTGTGTACAAGATTAAAATGACTTGAATAGTATTATTTGACAAAATTCAAAAGTCATAATAGAATATACTTTTCTTTCCAAAATATTGACATTGGTCCATTAAATTGTCTTTACTATAATTATTTGTCTGTTCTCATGGGTTCCATGAATTGAATCGACATATAAAAGTTTCCTTCATAACCATCCACTAATGTTATTGGGAAATTTCGACAACTGTTACTATGATTTATTTCTAACAGACTCTTCCTCCTAGTGGTTTCTTTCTTAATTTGATAAGTAAATTTACCTTCGATATAATATAAGCAATAATTCATGTGAGAAAAATCTGAAGGTTAGAGGATCTCTTCAGTGAGACGCTCTATCCTAGAAACGCGATCAAAATGATGGTGCCACAATTTTGACGTCTCATCACCTTTTTTATTCTTTAGCATCACATATATTCAGAGCTATCCATAAAAAGCAAATAGAGCTTGTTTTGCACGAAGGTAAAACCAATAATATCATTATTATACTTAATGAAACACTTATTTCAAAGAAAATTCCAATGATAACCACTCTTAGCTAAAACTTCACTGAAATAAGGTACCGGATGCATAAAGATCATAAAGAAATAAATCTTAGCCACTAGGAAGTTGAAGTTGAAGGTGAAGCTCTCTATAATGTATTAGTAAGGTGCTCCCCATCTCCTTTCTTAGCGAAAGTCCTGTCATGGATTAGTGTCAATCCACCATTTATCATTTATTGGTAAATTCAGCACAAAAGTGACTCATCAACATTAAAATAACATTAATATTTTTTCTTGGCTAAGCAGAGCCGTTTCCTCCCTGCTTAGGAGTATAAGGCTTGTTCTTCTTGAAGTTGCTTATCCTTCAAAAATATTGCTGGTAACCACAACCACTGAACGAAGACCCTTGCTGAATATATTTGCTCATATATGCCGTCAAATAGATGCGCGCTGCACCTACTGGCCCGAGCTAGACGCACAAGAGGTAGAACATGAGAGAACAAATATCTGGACGTAGGAGTAAGGTTTCCTTCGACTTGAAGATGGAAGATTGTTTCTCGGTTTTTATACGTACGTTTTTTAAAACTTTTAATGATATATTTTTTTAAGAAGTTTTTACATAAAGTTAATTATCTTACTAATTTTTAACTTTAATTCCATCATTTATACTATTAAATAGATAATGTTTTATCTTTTATCTTTCTCTGAATTATGACGGTGCATGAGGAAAAAGTGTGGCACGGAGGGGAGGGGGTTGGGGGGTGGGGATCACTGATACTCATATGAGATGTGTTTTAGCTATACCACACGCTGGGTATACACACACTAACACCCGTGCTAACTCTACAGAGAAATATTCATAATGCGATGTCAAACACAAATCTTAAAGTACAAAGGAGGCAAGCAAAATTTAATTGGTTCTGTGAAGTCCGTACACATTAAACAGTTTAGGTCTGGCATCCAAAAGAGTTATGTTTAAATGATACGAGTCGTACAGTGGTGCAAAAGCTACCGCAAATTAAACCTTGGAGCCCTCTTGATGTTCCTCCTTTGGCGTAAGAACTCTCTTCCGTTGGCTTTGTCATATACCACTGAAATGAAGAGTAGAATCAGAACTTTGTAGTTTGACGCTTCGAAGGAAGTGAAAAAAAATGTGCACTACCAGATGCACCGAGAGCATTTTTGGATGATAGCAACTCTTGTAATTCATGTAATTTCAAAACTCCCACCCTTGTAACTATTCTTGCTGATGTTTCCTGGCAAGAGACGCTGAAAGAAGGCGGCCAAATCTTTCTATAAGAAATAAAAGAAAAAATTGCCACCGGAGGTTATAATGAGAACAAATACCTTATTGATGAGTCCACCTGATACCTTATACATCAGAATACAATTTGCCACCGGACGTTAACATAACAATCTATTGTGCACGGCTGCATCAAGTTTCCTAAGCAAGATATGAACATATTTGCTTAAAATCGAGAAGCAAAACTCTGACAAGAAACATGTTATGTTAAACTTGAATTCATGAATAAAGTGCCCCAAAATCTATCTCCAAAATATAGTAGTAATATATATATATTTAATAGATATATAATTAGTTTACTGCTTAAAAATTTGGCACACTTATAACACTAGTGTCGCTACTATTCACTACTATTTAGGGCATTGTTGACTCAATAAAATTTTTATTTTCGAAATCTTTGTTAGTTGACGAAACCATAAAATAACCATAGTTTGCTTTAGAAGATTTAATGTCATACTCGTACTCATCATATTTATCGCTTATTTTTTTTTAAATTTTCATCTGAAGAAAACACTTATCTATCGATGCAGATTCTTATAATGCCTACGTAGGCTATTAATGAGGATTATCAAATAGATTTTTCCTATAGAGTCCTAACATAAATACTCATCTACAACAAACATAAATACTCGTCTAATTATTAAAAAAAAACCTCATAATAAGCAAATAAACTTACATATGTTTTTTACTTTCGAAAAAAACAAAGCTTATGTTACAATTCTTAAGTTAGACTTCTTAATATGTTACCACTACTAAGGGATGACGGTTATGATGCTTTTTCGATGTGTGTTCCTTTGGCTCGGCAACTATGCATTTTATAGAAGCCAGAGGGTAAAGCAAGTTGAGGCTATATTTTTATCTTTACAGCTCTGGTGCTTCATAAGCCGGTAAAGTATTTCATATCAATTTATCTTCTTATATATATATATATATATATATATATTATTTTAGCTATTTTTTCTTATTGGTCTCAGCTACCTATGACCACCAATATACACGGTATCTATATCAGAAAAGATACATCAATTTTTTATCACGTGCTTTTTTCCTTTTTTTAATTTTCTTGTTTACTTTTTCTTTAATTTCTTAAATATCTTTCCTTTAGTTTTTTCTTCAATGGTGGAAAAACTTCTTCAAATTTTTCTATTTTCTAATCAATATATTTGGCACATAGTAATTAAGCATTCTTCCACTTTCTTAATTAAGTATTCTTTATATGTAGATTTTTTAGAGGATCCTTTTTCTTTATATTTGTATAATCTAAAGACTCTAGAGCTTCCTTATTTCTAGCTTTTTTTGGCTTTAGGTCGTAATATATTTCCAATATTTTTCTAGCCTTAATGTTTCATTAATATATTTGGGAGTTTTTCATGATATGCAGTGTATTAGCTTTGCATCTATTTTTAACTATTATTTTTCAAAGTTTTTTTTGGAGTTTTTCATCAAACATCATATATATGTGTTTCTATTCTGTTGTATTATTTTATGGTATTAATTTATCTAGTAGAAATATTTTAATCTTATTGTCGTCTATAAAAGTGAAAAAAAAATTCAATTCTGTTATATTTCATTGTTTTCTTTATAAGAGAAGAGAGTAAATAAGGTAAATGGATATCCTTTCCCTTAATATACTAATAATATCTTTAAATAATATTCATCTACTAGTAAATCTTTTCTTGCTATTAAGCTGATTATAATATCAATGTATCTCTTCACAATCTACTCTATCTATAAACTCTTTTAAACCTAGATAAATCCTAAAAGTATTTAGCACATTAATTATTATAAGTATATGCTGATCTGTATTACTAAAAAAATTTAATTTATAACTTTTAGATACATATCTACATATTTTATTCTTTGTTTTGGATAAATATTTAGTGGGTATTTGTTTTAATATAGCACCCTAACATGCATCTCTTTTAATAATGAAGGAATTATTGTCTATTGGTAAATATAAGGGTTTTAATTTTTTGACCTTTTTTTATTATTGTTACTAACCTAATATCTTTAGAATTAAAATATATTTGACCATTTATTCTTAATTTTGCATATAATGGTCCAACTAGTTTTGCTAAATTATCTATGTAGTTTCTACATAATTTACTATTACTGTAATTTCTTTTTATTATTCATGATATCAGAGAATTTTAAGATTTTCTTGGCAATGTACTCTTATAAATATATTTTACTTCTTGACCAGGAAATTGATATTCTATTTATAAATTTTTATTTTATTTCCTAGACAAAATTAACCTTTTTTGTTCTACCTCTTTATAAATTATTTTTAAATAAGCAATATGCTCCTTATGTTTTTGAGAAGTCTAACAAATCATCTATATAAACAAATACAAATTCTTGATTTTTGTTAAATATTTTTTATTTTTCTCTAAAATAAGGCATGTGTATTTTTTAATCCTAGTGATATAACATGTCATTTACAATATCCCTAAGGACTAATACAGTTTTCATAGATTCTTTTGCAATTTTTATTTGTCAAAATCTGGCTTTAAGTTAAATTTTAAGAATACATACTTTATTATTGATATTATAAGTATCTTCTATGTTATTATCATTTAACCTCTTATATTTTATTATATTTTATTGATCCATTATTGCTTATTAGAGATATTATAATTACCTTCTATGTTATTATCATTTAATCTTTTATAATTGATAATCACCCTTCATTTACCTCTAACTTTTTTCAGTTTGATTTTTTACTTATAAAGAATGCCCATCTATATGGACTACTACTTTTCTTATTGCTTCTAATTTAATAATTCTTCTTGGTGTAGCCTCTATTAGACATGCTTTAGTCTAGGTTTATTATATTTATTTTATAGATAATCAAATTTCTTTCCTAATATTTTATCGAGATTTCTTGTATTATTTAAATATCCTCTAATCTTTGTATAATTATTTCAATATCTTTAGACCTAATATCTCTATACCAATTTAGTGCAAAATGATTATAGTTATGTGGACTTTATATTGGAATTTGATATATATTAGTTATCTATATGCTCACTAAACTTATATTCTAGGGCCGAAGCTATAAGATTATTAAGATTGGTGTTAGTGTTGTTGGTGTAGGTGTTGGTTCTAGGTTCACCAAGCTTTCGTACTTGTGAAATATATAAAATATTATTTTGATATGGAATAAATATGTACGGGTATAGGGTTTTCAAAGGGGAAAGCTATACGTAAGCTTGTTTGTTTATTATGAAGTAATTTTTTTAAATCCTAATATGTTTGGTTTGAATGAGTGTTTATGCTAAGACCATATATGAGAAACATCTTTAGTAGTTCTCATTCATAGCTTGGAGAACTTGCATTAGAGAAGTATTTTCTTTGGATGTAACTGTTAGGGAGAAGATAAACTCTCAACTAAAATAAATTTAAATTTTGACTAGGGATAATTAGATTTTTTTTCTTCTAAATACAAATAAGTGAGAAATATGGTGAATATCAAGTAGGATGTTAAATTTTCTGAAGCAAACACCGGCTGTCTTGTAGATTTCACTATGTAAAGATACTGAAGATAAAAATTTTCTCAAGTGAACAATGCCCTGAATAGTAGTAAACAGTGGTGAACCGTAAACACCATGGCGTGAACAATAACAAACACTAGTGAATAGTACCAGCAGTGTTTTTAGTGCGCCAAATTTTTAAGCAGTGAGTTAATCAGCAAGCTAATTATATATACTACTCCCTTCATCCATAAATATAACGGATTTTCACTCTTTTGGCAAGATCAAGGATGAAGAGAATATCCTATTCTTCCTAGTTCATGATAAGATAGAAAGAAATTTGAATTGGAGGTGATTGATGTGATAATCAGTAATTCAAAATTTTTATATTTGTAGACAATGAAAAAGAGAAAAATCTCTTATATATGTGGATTGAGGGAGTAGAAATTTAAGAGGAAGAAATCTAGAGAGAGAGAGGGCGAGTTGTGGCAAAAAAAACTTAATATGTCCTTCCTTAGTTAGACCAAGCTAGTGTTAGGATTTCTTATGCTCTTATATATTAAATGAATCATCAGGCACAATGCATTCCGGTAGCACTTTACCTCAGAGCATTTCAAGATATGGAATTTATCCCAAGACAATCACGGATGGTCTAAAACTCTCTTTATTTTTACCTTGTTTTTACCTTGGTTGTCTAAGGGAATATTCTAAGCTAAGATTTTATCCGGAGAAAAATAAGTAAGACTATGCAGCACGGATAAAATTAGGTACCTATCTAATTCAAGAAATTCGGAGAAGATTATCGTGGTGAAGAACAACTTCAACACGAGTTAAACTCGGTACAGCTAGAACTAATTCAAAGGATGTTTGTTTTGGGCATAGAGATAGGTTCCCGCTACAAGTGAGCTACTAATATGATCTCTAATGCCAACACACTAGAGCCAACGTAAAATACATAGGGTTATCAACACCCAAATGACTAAATACATCCATTTCTTTAGCTAACATTTCTTCAAAATATAATACCTAGACATCTCCCCTAAGACTTACACCAAAATTCCTCCATCTATCAAAAAGAAGAATCCCTAACTAGGTTACCTAAGTTTGAGTAATAAACCCATAAACAACTTTATAACACTTCTAACCTATGAAAAACAATGATGGGCCAAAAGGTTGATTGGAGACAAGAATGCAACGACGATGAGTTGTTTGTAGTGGGGATTCTTATTTTTTCTACATCAGTCATTGGTCAATAGGTTGAACCATTATAGATGGGTAGATCAATAACAAGTGTTCACTCGTCACTGGTGTGGTTCAGTTAAATGCACATGCGAGGTAGAGGAGAAAGCGCACTATCTATCCGGTACAAGGTATAAAGTGTGGACGGCGGGACGGTATACTGTCTATTAGTTTATCTGATATAAAATATTTTAAAAATGATTCTTGAGAATTAATATCAATCAATGAACACAAATGCATGGTATGGGCAATATAGATGGTCTTCATATGAACATGACATATTCATTGTTAATGTAATCGACGTTGGATGACCTCTATGGATCATAACCACTCATAGAAGATCGCATATATGAAAGGTTATGCATACATGGAAGGTTATAAGCGTGATCAATAGTAATCAGGAGACACAGCTTCAAATATAGATGATCTCTTACTAAATATAGATTACATATTTCTATGTTTAATACCTCTCTCAATCTGAACGGAGGTATACTAGGTTCAGATTGTACCATTTGCCATGATGCTGGTGATGATGGGCCGACAGATGACAGCCCAACCATAGTCTCTGTGCTTGCCGTAGGGGACATGAGAGAGGCAGGTGGAGACTTTGATACAGGTAGGTCAGCGTCAGGCGCTACATGCGGAGCGCCTGCCTCGGGTGAAGAAGCGGGTGCAGGGAATACCGGTGTCAATCCTGATGAGGTTTTAGGTATCCCGAGATCTGTTGTATGCTAAGGGGCTACATTCACAGGGTTACCAGGAAACATATGCATATCGTAATTGTTTAAATTAAAACTGTCACTATCCTGATTAGGTGCAACGTTGGATGAAGGATAAGTAGAGAAAGAAAAAATTATTTCATCAAATATAACATCACGGGGCACATACATGCATCCGGAATTCATATCCAAACATTTGTATCCCTTATGAAGACCACTATATTCCCAAAACACGTAGACTTTGAATCGAAAAGAAAGTTTGTGCTGGTTATAGGGTCGTAAATTGGGCCAACATGCGCAACCAAATATATGGAGAATGGAATAATTCAGTAGAGTTTTGAGGAGGCGTTCTAGAGGGCACAAATTATTAAGGACTCAAGTGAGCAATCTATTGATAAGATAAGTGGTTGTGAGGAAGATCTTGTCCCAAAATTTAATTGGTATGGAAGTGTGAGCTAGTAGAGCAAGACCAGTTTCAACTATATAACGATGCTTGCGTTTAGTCAATTCATTTTATTGATGAGTATGTGGGTATGAAACACGATGGGCTATACCAAGGGATCAGAAAAATTGAGTATGAAATTTTTTGTACTCCCCACCCCAATCGGATTGGACGCATTTAATTTTAGTATCAAGGAGATGTTCTACATGTGCTTAAAATTGCAAGAAAATGCATTGAGCCTCAGTGCGGTCATGCATCAAATATATCCACGTAAATTTTCTAAAATCATTGATAAAGCTTATGTAGTACTTGTATCCACCAACAGACTTAGGGGCAGGGCTCTACACATCTAAAAAAACAAGTTCAAGAGGTGATGTAGAACAACGAATGCCATGAGTATAGGAGAGTTAATGACTCTTGCTTAATTGACATGCATGATAAACTGAGGGACTCGACTCCTTAATATATGAGAGATTATTCAAACTCAAAATAGACCGCACGACTGGGGTAGAGGGGTGGCCAAGATGAGCATGCCACTGATCTAGGGATGTCTTGACACTCATAAGTGCTTGTTCGAAGAATTCAACATCGGACGGCTTTATGGGATAGAGGCCGGATTCACACTTTCCTTCCATGAGCACTTATTTCGTTGTTTGGTCCTTTACAAGAAAATGATAGGGATGAAATTTAAAAAATATATTATTGTGACATGATAGTTTATGAACTGAAAGGAGGTGTTTAGAGATATCAGGTATGTGGAGAACATTATGTCAGTCAAGAGGACGTGCAGCAGTATGAAGAGAACAAGAACCAATATGCATAATTTACAAACCTACCCCGTTGCCAACTTGAACCGTTTCTCTACCATGGTATTGTTCACGTAAGGCTAGGCGATCTAGATCACTGGTTATTTGATCGATAGCCCCCGTGTCGGTGTATCAGTTGGTGTCAACCTTATAGGATGAAGTAGCAGCCACCGCAACATAGGGTTGTTCCTCCTGGTAAGATTCATCTATACGATACGAACATTTGATGGCAGTGTGACTTGTACGACTACAGATCTGACAGGGAGGGGTGCCGCGTCCACGTCCCTAGGGCGGAGGACCGCCACGGCCACGGCCCCGCTGCTGCCTACCTCGGTCGGCAGAGTTGGCCGATGCGCCGATGTTGAGGCAAGTCTCCACCTGGTACTGCAATTGGCGCGCCTTAAATGTTAGCAGATGAGAGTAGACGTTGTCGAGCGTGAGTGTCTCACTCTTTTTTGTCATAGATGTGACGAACAGATCATAATCTGGGGGAAGACCCACTAGGAGATAGGCAATGATCTTGTCATCACGAAGAGGAGCATCAGTCGCAGCTAGCTCGAAGGCGAGACTCTTTATTTTGCGGAAGTAATCAGTAGCAGAGAGGTCGCACTTCTTGGTTGTAGTATGGTCGGCATGCACTTAGACAGTGTACGCATGCATGGCGGAGGAGAACATGTGCCGAAGAGTGTACCAGGCTTCTTTGGATGTGGCGGTAGACACCACGTCTTGAAGGATGTCTTCAGCTATCGACGAGAGAAGACCACTTAGTAGTTGTTGATCTTTATCATACCAGGCAATATTTTTGGTTAGACACGAGCTTGGCACCATCAGCAGTCGATAAAGGAATCTACTAGGGAGGCGTGGTTGTGAATCCATCGATGAAGCCCATAAGCTTTGCACTCTATAGATACGGGAGAAGCTGAGCGCTCCATAATATATAGTTTGTTTTGTTGAGTCAGATGATGACATCATGATGAATTGGTTTAGAGGCAAAGGTAGTATCAGAGGAGATGTTGAAAGTGGAGGCGGAGGTGGTGGAGGAGGTAGAAGATGATGTTAACATTGATTTAGAGAAAAAAATACTAGCTCTGATACCGTGTTAATGTAATTAGCACTGAATGACTTCTATGGGTCATGACCACTCATATATATAGAATATCGTATATATGAAAGGTTACAAGCGTGATCAATGATAATCAGGAGACAGCTTTAAATATAAATAATCTCTTACTTAAATATAGATTACATACTTTTATAACATTCAGTACATATGTATTGATCCTCAGTGTTTTGAAAAACAACCCGCACAGCATGCCACATGGGCGGCACGTTGTTATCTCGCTCTGCATGGGGCAGCCGGCGGGCGGCGGCGATTCGTCCACGTTGCCCTTTTTGCCCGGTCCAGTAGGTGTCAGCGGCCGGGCCCAATGGGCGCAGGTGGCTGGCTACCGATCACTGGTCAAGGCCTACCACGCGACGATCCCATCCATCCAGCCCTTCTCGCGTCTCTATCTCCTCTTTTAAGTTAGGCGCCATGCAAACAGCAAGACCTTTCACACACTCACAAATGAAGGCGAGGGACAGCAAGGTAAATTTACACCCCTAGGGTTTCTTCTACTTAAGGCCACCGTTCTCCATCCATGGCTGGGCCGTACGTCGCTGCGTGCTCTCTGTTGATCTCGGTCTGATCTATACGCTCGTAGCTAAACCTAATTAGCTACCAAAGGTTGGGTGCTAGCTCTTTCTGTTTCTTGTTGAATATTTGCGTTCCACAGGCCCAGATGATGCATGGCTAATTGCTGGCTCTCAAGGTGGAGTGGTTCATCAGAGAGGGGTGATGTCGGACGCACAAGGCGTGGCATAACCTGTGTAAGCTATCTCTGTAAGTGTATATAGCCCGGGAGAGTCTGGTCGTGCCACGCTGTGCGTGTTCTTTCCACCCTCGCTAGCTTAATTTCTGCATGCATGCATGCATGATTTGGTGTGATGGTTTCTGCTGGGAAGAAATGCCTCAGTGGAGATGCTTTTATATTCATGTTCTTAATTTTGTGATGTAATTTTGGATATTCTTAATCGATCGATATTGTTAAAATTTAAATGTTAGATCGATATTTTTGATATGTAAATATTGATTCTCTGATGTGCTACTCGGTTTGGGATGGGTACAGGGTTGCTTAAAGTAATTGGATTGATTCAAGTAAATTCATCGAGTAGCTCATTTTTTATTTATAATATTATTTAAAATCATACAAAATAATGGGTTAAAAAACTCTTTGTAGATGGCTCATGTTTGAGCCACCTATGAAAAGATATTTTTGCAGATGGGCTAGTTACCACCTAAAAAAACCTATTATCATAGGTGTTTAATGGTAGATAGCTCCTCTGGTTGCCTGTAAAGATAAGTTAGGGCTGCTTGCAAAAGAAAGTTTTTTAACCGGTGGTTTATGCACCATCTATTCACAGGTCATCTATCTTGATTTATATGTTCTTCCGTTCTTTTGTACAAGAATTACTTGCTGCTGCCTGTCTAGTGCATGTATATATCCCATGCAGAGAGACCAGCCAGCTTCAGTTTTGGAGACTTGTTATATGAGGATGGATTCGGTTCAATCGATGGAAGATTATCAAATGAGATTAGATCTAAGGAGGAGCCGTGAAAGTTACGACAGAGTAATTATATTGGTTAGGTCCGATCTCTTAGTCCGATTGGATACATGATATTACGTTCGTGTGGGTTCTATTGGCTTATCGTGCTCTTCTATCGTCGTCGGTTTCGTACTGCATCGGTTAGGTTTGACCTACTAGACTACTGATAGTGGATTGAGTCATAAACCAATAGGTCTTTATGTGATGTTTCATTGAACCGGTCAGTCGATGAGTTATCCATACACTAAGCCTCACACCTAGTGTATTGGCTTCTCCGCTTATATGCATATATTTTGCCTAGTGATTAATCCGCTAGCGATCGATCTGGTTCTGTTAGATCTAGTATCAAGACCTAGCAAGTTTCGTTTCCCCATCGACTCAGCTAGCTGATAAGTTTACTTATATGCTTATATTGAACCCATAGCCGATAGCAGCCGATGGATTCACCCGATCCCTCTGTCATTATGTTCGATCTAGCTCCCACCATTGCGGTGCCGTTAATCTCAGCCTTATACTGTCTTAGTTCAGTCCGATCTATCATGGTTCGCTTTAATGATACCATCATCGGTGGTCGTTGGGTCTCATCTCTTTGAGAGATCAGGTCTCGCTTCTTACTATTCATCGTATACTCTGTTTGCAACCAGCCGATAGCAGAGGTACATCAGACTCATAGCCGATGTCTACCCTAACACTATTGGTAACCAGCCGATAGCAGAGTTGCATCAGACACATAGCTGATGTCTACCATATCAGGAGTCCATATAGATCTATTGGTTGATTGGCTCTATGATCTAATTCTATCTATTTTTCTTGTTAATTATAGGTCAAATTGACTATCATGTCTATAACTACAGAAACCTGACGAAGACTCCGACGAGACAAATAACTTGCACTAAACAGATCTTTCAGGCCTCGGCATATTCGGACACATCACATTGAACCTCTATTGGACCTCCATCGACGAATAGAGAGGACCGATTCAACTTGAACATATCTTTTGATATGTTTGGTGGGACAATCAGAAGTATATTCCAACAAACCTTGAAACCGAAGGATCTATATTAAATTTAAGTAGATCTTCTAGATATTCGCGTGTTCACACAATCAAATCGAACCTCCATCGAATTACACTTACTCACCCTCTCAGCGTTTATCTCCGCTTGGTTAATTACACTTGCTCACCCTCTCAGCGTTTATCTCCGCTTGGTTAATTACACTTGCTCACCCTCTCAGCGTTTATCTCCGCTTGGTTCAATCGCCTCACGTGTCAACAAGACTAGCTTGTAGTACGAGAAATCGATGAGAAGTTTAGGACGAGCTAGCTAAAAAGATTATGGAGACCAGCTATAGAGATCGATTCGGATCGATCAAGTGGCACGTTCTACACGCATGCACGGAAGAAGAAGGGCACCAAGCTAGCTAAGGTAATTAAATTGACAGATGATGATTTGCTAGCTATATCATTCCTGACTGTGTGTACGCGCGCGCGCGCATATATAGCTAGCTATAGTCGGTTTCGATCGATCTCTGCCATTTATATAGTTACAACTTATAATAATAGTCCTTCAATTTACAGCTGCACAGAAGTTAGTCATAGGTTGCATATATGTACATTGGAATATATATTCCCATCATGAATAAACTCATCGGAAAATTACCATATATCTCTGGAATTTTTTTTTACGTACGTACGCATGCATATGTTGCTAGCGTGATGGAGCTTTCTCGTCAGCAATTAACGTTGCAAATTAAGACTTCCATTAATTGTGAGGCCGCCGGGGGATCTCCAAGCTGTGATCGATCGATCAATTTGAATTGAATGAAACTGCAGAAATATGGTATTATTCTGATCAGAATTATATAGTTTTTTCCAGCTTTGCATGCTTTTGTATACGTACTACACACACATACATACATGCATACATAGTAAGCCAACACAGTTGTGAGCCAGGCCTGGATATGTTGATTGATGTCTGGGCCGGTCTTGGACATATACAGCACTCCTACTATAATCTTCTTTCTTGAAAAATAAAACAGGAAACATAACATGTATAGTGGTTTATTGCACTAGATCTCAGAATGATACGTACGCTTATAAGTAGCTCGGGGTATTTTTTTTAGATCATGTTTATATAACTTAGAGCGATTAGTACTTAATTAGAGTTATCTGCTGTCATTTCATTTTTAAACTTATTAGCCAAGAGAACATATAGTTGACTGCTTAAAATGCTTATATATATTCTGTGTGTAGATCCCAGTGATATCTCTGATTGATCTAGCTAGAGACTAAATACTTTCCTTTCTTAAAAGGATCAATATGAAAACTACAAAATGTTGTGCAATGAAATTAATTTCAATGATTAATATAATAGATCTAATTTACATGACGATTATAATTATGTTATGTTAACGACGGCCAATGTATATATTATGCATTAATCAGTAAAAAAAGGTCTAACACGTTTGGTAAAAGTAAAATATTTTGTCAACAATGGAAGTTTAGCTGCACAAATTGGCTATTTTCTTATGATAAAGAACTATACATATTATATTTTCATAAATGAGAAGCAAATATAATCCGAGGATTTCAGGTGCATAATTTATCAGTGTAGGGCTTATATATTATCTTATGGGTAATAGTTTTTGGTTTTTACATATCTCTCGTTTAGGCCTCACGTACAACGTACTTCATTTTTTTTCTTCTTTTGACAATATGCTCAACTTTTTTAGAGAATTTTTATTTTGTTTCTTCATTCATGCGCGCTTCTCTTGTGTAACTTTATTGTTGTTTCCAGCTGCATGATATTTATAGCGTACCTAGGAAATTTTAATGTGCTTTGCATGCCTTGAAACAAATTAACAGCATATCAACAACAACAAAAAAAATGTTCGATATGTTCATCATCATGAAACAGTAGCTAGCCTCGAGCATCGAAATATAAGTATTTTGCGAGCACAACGATCCTGCATGCATAAATGCGCGCATGCATAACATATACTGCACCGTATAAGTGTATATATCATCCTCTGTTGGGTCATTATATAAACGCATATTGAAGGCATTCTACGTACATTATTAGAGATACAATTTCCAATAGAAGTGTTATTAATCATTCATGTGGAACAACAAGTTAAGTTTGGTTAATTATAATGCAAAAGCTTTTCCTTTCTACAGAAGACCAGATCAGTGAATATACTACGTGTATCGATCTCGGATCATCGTTTTACTACTCTACTATATATCTCAGTTTAAGTGACCATATTAGTTGATTTTATTTTCGAGCAAAAAAATAATTATCCA
Organism: Oryza coarctata; assembly: GCA_030770085.1. Classification (NCBI taxonomy): domain Eukaryota; kingdom Viridiplantae; phylum Streptophyta; class Magnoliopsida; order Poales; family Poaceae; genus Oryza; species Oryza coarctata. Next base: position 6,728,974 of record CM061476.1, on the reverse strand, counting down.
AATTCATGACCCGTCCAGCCTTTCAATTGATGTTGAGCTGAAATAACGTAACACGGGCCGATTTGCTTCGAATAATCATATCAGATCCACACACCCTGTATTATAGTTAATTGCATTGCGCCATGAGCACTACGTAGTAGGAGCAGACTTGTTTTCCCATTGGGCGCACTTGTGGGTGCACTTGTAAACTTGTCACGTCAAAGCTATAGAGGCACATGATTGATCTCTCTATAGCTAGCACTAGCAGCTAGCTTATAGATAGGTGCACGAACGAACGCATGAATCTTCACCAATTAAAGATGATATATACATTTGATATTTAGAGTTCGTAATTTATTCATTAATTAAACTGTTATTATTCGCAGATAGGAAGGCATGCATATGCATGCGCTTGATGACGATGATTCTGCAGGCATGTACTATACGTACGTACATACGCAGCTAGCCAGGCCAGCCCGCCAGCGAGGTCGAAAGAGATCGAGAGAGAGAAGCGTATAGATGATGGCTCGTCCTATGCCGCCGGAGTGCGGTGACGACCATGTCTCTGCCGCCTATGGTGTGTATGCTTCCTTGCTCATTCTCTGGATGAAATGTCTTCCCTTCCTACACTGGAATGCAAAGAAAATTCTGATGTGGTAGCAGATCGAAATTATTTAAGCTAGCTAGTTTCTCATCCTGGAGAATGAAATCAATAACAGTTTTCTCTTCTCGTTTTTGTTCGTGCAAATATGATGTTGAAGCACTTAACGTTTTCTCATGTTTCTTCTTTTCTCTCCATTGGACGTTGGGCAATCTCGCAGATGCTATAAAGAAAAAAGAAAACGCAATTGACGGTGGATCATTCACAAATCTCACAATTCAACACACCTATTATAGTGAGATCCTCCTCATGATCCTTCTTCGATCTTAATTTCTTCACACAATCACGTCCATGAAATGTCGCCAAGTCCACCACGACCCTCTCTGTCCCAGCCTCTGCGAGTTTCATGGTGCACTACTTGGCAACCTCCAAATCAATCTAAATGGTGGAGGCTGGCTGCCTCCATTGTTTAACAAAATCATCCATTATTAAAAAAATAAAAAAAGCCCACTTTACTTTCTCCAACTATTTCCCTAGTCCGAGAGAGAGAGAGAGAGGGGACGCTGATTTGCATCGCAACGTGTGTGCCGCGCCGCACGCCGGCGACACACGTCGTCGCTAGGAGGCGGCAGGTGCGTGCAGCGACGGATATCGATCGACGTGTCGCGCGTCCCGTGCGTGCGTGCCATTGCCGGGTGCGGTGGCGCCGCGCGAGACATCGATCTGAGACGGCCTGAAATACACAGTAATTAATATCTTAGCTAGCCGCATATGTCCGCGGATCGAGGACGTGCAAGCACTCGCATCATCGTCGTCTTCCCGCCTTCCCAGATCGCCTATGTGTCTTACTACCATGCATTGTTGCTTGTGGTTTCTTTCTTCCTGTAGGAATATTATTAATCAAAGAAACCTCGAGATATAAATATGAAAAACTGGAGCACGAAATCAACAAGAAGACACATGTATGCAGCTGCTGCGGCTCCTTTTCTTTATTTACTTCTTTTTTCACTAAAATGTTCTGTAATCTTAATTAATGATGACATGGGGAAAGTGCGAATTTTGTTTGATAGGAAAAAAAAATGAAATTCTTACACATGCATGCATGATGATTGATCAGTAGTGCGCCCTACCTAGCTAGCTTGTAATTTGCCCAAAATATGTGCTTTTCTAGGACAGTACCGGTTTATGCTAACTAGTACTGATAATGAACCATTCAACCCAATTGGAATGAGATTGGTTGGCCAATTGGCAGGAACATATATTATCATAACAATACCAGACATTGATATTACTCTCATCAATGCTGAGTATTAGTATAACCCGACACTGATGATTTGGCTATTTACCCCCTCATTTCAAGCAACTCAAGCAGAATAGGCAGGGATCCCTATTCTACCCAGGGCAAGCTCAAAAAAGGGGAGGAGAGATTTTTCCGAAATTTTTTGTTGATGTTATGAATTTTTAAATCGCTCTCAGTCTTATATATACTATCTTGAAATGTTTGTAAATTATTAAAATCTTTATCTAACTCCAATTGTTATTTCATTAGTTATCTCGTTTATTGTTATTGTATTAATTATCTCTCTAAGTACTATTTTATTAATTATCTCTTGTAGATGGCACACTCTTAGTTTATTTTGTGTTATTTATGACTTGCATGCACTCACATATATTAATTGACCTTTATTGTTTTATGAATAATCATTGCAATTTTTGCCCTTTCTTTGAATTGTGCATTAAGATAAATGTAATATTTATGTCTTAGATACATTTTATTTATGTTTTAAAATAATTAATTTTTAGTAGTAAGGTGATTTAGGTTCAACATATAGATATTTCATTTTGTTTATGAGAAATAGGTAAGTAGACTACAAGCCTATTTGTTCATATATATATATATATAGAATTTATGCATAGTTTAGTTTTTAATAAAATTAAACTATTGCATAGATGGATTGATGATGGATGTACCATTCGAAATGCACCTCCTTAGAGTACATTGCAAGAGTACCTGCATTTCTGAGCAAGGCAGAGGAATTGAGAGTGATGAGTATAAGCCCAATGATAGAAATAGGCATATGATGCTTTAAACTTTGCTAGCCATAAATTATAGCCTAACATAGGTTAGAGGTCAACTTAATTACCTGTGAATATTGCACTAGTCCTAGAATACATAAGTTGGTATACACAGAATAATAATGGACTTAGAAATAACTAGTTTTTATTATATCACTATGAGTATTTATTACATAAGTTACCATCATAAACAGAGCCTAGTTGGGTAGCACATCATAGGAGGCAAAAGCAACAAATGCTACTAAGCGGAAACTAACAATGAAAAATAACTTAAATGACTAAGCCACTAGGAACAACACCTACACGACTAATTTATTTCACAGGCACAACTTGAGGATTAGGCCTAAAACCCTATAAATCTTCATACTTAGTCTGCTCCTAGAGGAACTACTCGATGGATGGCTATACATACATACATACATATATACATACACACACACACAAATATATAAGCAAGGATAAGTATTTTATGTACTCAATAAACCAGAGGAAAAGATGATATATTGAGGAAAAGATGATATATTTGGGGGAGCCAAATGTTTTAATTTGTGAAAATAACCTTTTCCTTAAAAAGAGTTATTTTTGTAAAATAATAGTGAGTCAATTTTAGTTGTCGAAAAGAGTCTCACATCTCGATCTATTTCACAAATTACTTTGCATTAATTTGTCACAATGATTACAAGTGATAGCTATATTCAAGATTTCCTCATTTTTTCCTTTATTATCTCATTTTTGCTTTCTCAGTAAGTAACACATAATCAAATATCATCTCTTAACTATTTCTTATAGTTAACAAGCTTTCACAATACAAGTTTTGCTTTCTTGTCACTATAGTACTATAGTGCCAATAGACACCCTAGGTCATACAGAAATGTTCTCAACCACAAAGGTTGACCGTCTGCTACACAGGCGAACTTTGGAAACAGTTCTCATCCCAACAACCATGTTTACAAACTTTTGATAAAACTAAAACTATGCTATGAAAAACACCTTACATCTGTCATAACCATAGGCACGAATGTTTAAACAGGTCCGCTAAACTCTATAGAGGTTACATGCTTTACCCATACGTCATGAACTTCTCTTTTTACACAACATGTATCAATCAAACATGGTTGGAAAAGAAGGTTTCACTACTAGGCTTTTCCAAAACCAACTTATGAATATCCCATGTCATATAGTTGAGTCGAATATCTCAAAACTAAGTATCAGGCAAGTCTCATGCCCTCATCTACTCAAAACACACCAGGTATGTTTCCTACACATAACCAATCACCTAAAAATATGCTAGAATAACACCAATCTTGGGCAGTAATGATCGATAATCTCATCTTCTCATTCTAGCATTTTATAATTATTAACATACAAGATTTTTATGTGATAGCTAATTACTTCATTAAGGACATCCTATAACACCCGTGTGGTCACATTATAATATATTTGAATGAATTTTTCCATAATAATTGGTCCTTAATGATAACACATAGCCAAGCCACAAATGCACTGATTCCATACCATCCAAGTAATACAACATATTTTTATTTTACAAACAAGCCAACATCACATCGAATTTTTAATAAATATTTAGAAGTCACAAGTTTCCATACGACATCACAATCGTAAGCAGGCAAAGCAACTATCTCGGTAATCACATATAAGGGATGACGATACCAGTAAATATTTGATAAAGTTAATAAGGATGGGATCATCAATATCCTACATGATAAAAATATGACTGATAGGTATGACTATCAGTTTCATGTAAACTAAGGCCCAACATGATTAGAAAATTTTGGAGACTTATCGGGTCAAACGGAGTTACGAATAAAAATATATGAATTTATGAAGTTTAAAGTATTTTTTAGAAAATAAAAAGAATTCCAAAAAAATATTTCCAAGAATATTCTTTGGGCTGATATGTGTGACTCGGACATCAGTGAGAGGAGAGAGATGGGTCTATGGTAGATTGGGTCTATGGAGGTGGCTGGAAAGGGGTAGGGTCCATGTGGGTCCCATTCCTCTTCTAATTTCTTTCCTTTTTTTTCTTTCTTCTTTCTCCTTTTGGTTCTCTCTAGCACATGAGCACACTTGGAGGTGGGTGGTGGTGGCGTTTGAAGGCGGCCGACGTGGGCAGCAATGATGGTGGCAGTTTCGGTGGCAGTGCCAGGAGGCTTGGGCACGCACGGCAGGGCTAGGAGGCGAGCTTGGATAGTGCTTGTGTGGCCTGGCTAGGCAGCCTACACGGTAGGCAGTGGCACTCTAGAGGTTCGGGGAGCGTGACTATGGCTCGGTGGGTGGTCTTCGGTGAAGTACAAGGAACATGGGAAGGGAAAGAAAGGAATGGTGGCTACTACCTTTAGCCACGGTGAGAAACCAAGGTAATAATGTGATGACATCTCTATTCTGGTGGCGATAATGGTTTCAGGCAGTTAGCTAGGCTCGGCGAAGCAAAGAAGGTATTCTAGAGGAAAAGCAGTGGCTCAAAGAAAGTGAAGTAGTTTAGAGAAGGATGTAAGCCATCATCGGTGACTGGTTGGGTTTTGTACCCAATTTTGTTGCCTCGCGACAACAGCGCGATGAGAAGTCACCATACATCACCATGAATCATGCAATGCAATCAATTGTTCTTCCGTGGTCATCACGATGGTATGCGACACTAACCTGCTTCTCTGTCATCTCTGCTTGGCTAGTTTCTCACTATCTCGAGGTGCTGCTAGAGTAATTGCTTCACATGGAGAGGAAATGATGGTTGAGCTAGTGCTAGCTAATGATGGTTTGGGCAACAGAGCTTCATGTGTGAGTTTGAAAGGATGGATGAAGCGTGCATACAATGGTTGTCCCGTTGCTTGTCTTACTCTGTGTTTGCCAGTAGAGAAGGGCTTCATGAGTATAGGATTCACATGGGTGAAACGACAACTTCATGCATGCTTTTGCAGGCTAAAGAATGGATGAGACAATGTGTGCTGCTTTGCTTGTACTGCTTGAAGCGATGGAAGAGAGGAGGCTAGGAGATAATCCTAGCTTTGTTGTTTTTGTTCACACATGATTAAATTCAACGTGGATACCTTGAGCTGTCTGTGGAGACATTAAAATAGGAAGGAAAATATTTATCAGACAGTCAAGGTCCAAATTAAATTTGTTGAACGAAAATGAATTTATTTGGCACAGTTGAAATTTCTAAAGTTGAAATTTTTTTAGAGATTTACGGTTTTGAATGTGGAAATACGATTTAATGGCACCGCTAAACAAAATTATTGAAATTAGGATTTTTACGAAAAATAGCGAGTGTTACAAAAGAGAAGTTCGACCGCATGCATAGGGACAATAAGATACCACTTTTCCTTGGCTCCAAAGAGACAAAGTAACTTGTGGTCCTTTGACAACATACCAAGCCAAGCAAGTTATCTATCCACTTGGGCTAGAGGTGCAAAAAATGCACTCATGTCCAAATGACATGTACTATGGAGTCATAACTGATATCTGGCAATGGGTTCATAAAGATGGAGTGACTGTCTTAGATCTGAAACAAGTCATATACAATGATGAACCATTTGTACTTACCAATGATGTAACACAAGTTTTTATGTGACAAACCAATCTTCGAATGGTTATCATGTTGTTCTCAAGGAAAGCGAAAGATCATCGGAGTTGATAATGTTGTTAGAGAGAAAGACTACGTTCAAGACTTCGAGCTATCTCATTCGCAGTCGACATCGATGTGGAAGATCTAGATGATGGGATGTCACATATGTACGTCAGGATCATAATGAGGGTGTGGTCGTCCCTGCGTAGTAGACCTTTGTATCACTTTTTATGTTCAATTGATGTAAACCTGCATCCTATCTTCCATTAATTAATTTCTAGATTACTAATGAATTTCTAATATAATAATTTTGAGTTAATTAGGGATAATAATTATTCATATTGGTAAACATTTTCTAAACATATAAACCAATCGACATTGTATATGAATTGAATAAAAAATGGTTTCAGTTCCATCAATTTTGAGACCAATTGACAACTGGCACCAATGATTTTATCACCCAAGACAAGTCCCTTTATAAGGGGTTGAGGCCATCTAGAATCGGCTAAGTCCTAGAGGCACTCGAGGACTTGTGCCCCCTATCGCCATCGACTCACGCCACATCGCATCCCGCTAGCCCTTGCCGCTCCATGTCACCACTGCATCTTGCCACCTATCGAGAGGAGGAAGAAGCTCCGCCCATGGTAGCCGAATCCCATTGCCAATGGAAGTGAGCCCTATCACTGCTAGATCCACCAGGCCACTAGCCCCTCATCGTTAGATCCTATTGCCTCATCATCGCCAGATCGAGCCAACTGCCACCCCTTGACTGTTGCATCCACTAGGCCGCTGCCCTTCACCATTGGATTTAGCCATGTCCTAGCCAGGCACGCCCCTTGATCACCAAATCTACTAGGTCACCACCCCCTCACCATCGGATCCCACCACCTGTCCTAGAGAGGTAGCACCAGGTAGCTTCTTCATTTCTGTTTATGTGCCTCCTCTAACTTGCTACTTGATGATGAAATTCCTATGGTGATCCTAAGATTGTGTAGCAGTATTTGATGTATTTTTGTGCTATGGACAGGTGAATAGTTGAAATGCTAGAAATTTTTTTGTCAAGTTGTGTCAATCATGTGTACTGTTGCTATGACACTGAAAGTTTTGCCCTTATCTTGATAATTGCTATTATGATATGTGAATTGCTATGATCAATGAATTTCTATGAAATTTTATTCTAGTTTTGTTTGGTAGTCATGATAACTTGTGGTATGATAATACTTGAGTTGGTTTATATGCTTAGATTGTTGAACAAGTATAGCTCAGATGACTAGTATCATAATGAATTATATATTTTTTTTATTAAAAAAATCATCAAGTATTGGTATGACATTATGATACCAACCTTGTATTGCTATGAAATCTAATTTTGTTCTCTAGTCATGATGACTAAAGTTCTAGTTTTGAGTTTTGTAAACAAATAGCTCAAATGACTTAATAAATTTTGGTCATTACCCTTGATGGCTTGTTGTACTATTCTTGATCTATTGTTTAGACTTGTGAATTGCTATGCTTGTTGTGACAAATTTTGGTTAGTAGTATGAATTGTTATACTTGTTGTCTCTACTTATACTGCCACACATAATCAATGATGACAAGTACACCTTGAAATAGAGTTAAGCTGCCACACATAATCAATGATGACTTTCAAGAGTTAAGTTGGTAGACTATCATATTGTGGTGAGGAGGCCATTAGGTTGGCAATCCACCATTTTGAGAGTAAAATTTATATAGTATATTCTTATTTTTATTGTTAATTTGAGCATTGTTATATCTAACAAATTGTAAATTTGTGCTTTTGTAAATTATTGTATTTACATATTATTGAAGAACCGTTATATATATAAATGAGAACGTTACATAAATCTTTTTAAATTTTGTTGAAGACGATAAAGTAGATGTTGTTGAATGTATTGTTTCCTATTAAATATCCATGTTTAATTAATAACTGCAAGTGATATGATGTATAATTAATATATGTATATAATGAATAATTAATGATATATAATGATGTATGGCACTATTTATTATTGAACTAAATTAATCTAGTAATACCAAAATGGAATTCCGAAACCATACATATTTCTTTTTTTTATTTTAGCATCAGTGTTAATAACAAAAACCAACACTAATATAGGTACATTAGCGCCAGGTATTAGTTAGACCCGACACATATGAGTCTATCTAGTATGCTGCCGAGGCGCTTCCAAGTCCTATCTATGTCAGTTCAGGAATCGACACTGATGAAGATAGAGGGTCATTAATGTCAGGTTAGGAACTGACATTGATGTCTTTTATGAATCGTCGCTGATGTGATTTTCTGTAGTATTGTATATTTTTACTTTTTTTGCTGAGATACTCCTAGGTAGCAAAGCAAACAACTATAGTCACACATTATTAAGTAGAGGACTAGCAGGCCCATTAATTCTCCATTTTAGCAATGAAAGCAAATCAATTCCCATAAAAAAAAATGAGAGCAAGTCAATCTTACACGAATACTTCTTAAAGTAACTAAGAATTTCAAGATTTAACAGTACACGATATAGCTGTATCCTAGTATAAGAATCTCCTGCTGTTTTCAACTTAAAAAAAGATATAATTACTATTTACTAATCTGACAAAATGCATGACTTAGTATCTTAAAACACACTGTTACTGGCAAGGGCTTTCTACCACAGCACAAAAAATCATCACCCTACTAGATTTCTACTTGCTATATTAAAAAGATCTGGACAGGTTTACAGTAGGAAGTAGGAAGGCAGGCCATTCCTATATAATGAAAACTTAAAGATCTAAGTCAACTTGAATTGATACATACAAGGAGAGAAAATAAGAATAAATTCCTAGTTAGATTTACAAATATCTTACCTAGAGTTTGTTCTGTTAACTTTCTACAAATGACAGGAGAAGTCTGCTCAAACCATCTACTAGCTTGCATAATCTTACTCTTCAGGAATTACTACAAATTAGTATGCAAAAGATACCTTCTGAAAAGTACTGAAAGCCATCTGCCGAGTGTTGGCATCCATATATTCCCTTTGGCACTTAATAATTCTGAAAGTGCAAGAGAAAAATGAAGCCATTTTCAGAGAGATCTAGCAATCCCAAACTAATATCACCATGTGATAAAAAGATGGACTACACAGATCAATAGAATTAAGGACTTACAGTCAGTCTATAGCGAGCAAAGAACTAGCTCCCTCTGTCCATTCCTCAAGGGATTAACCACAATACAGTGAGCTGCCTCCAAAGCTCAAACAACTTCATATGCTTCAGTAGTATACCTTAGCCTTGAGCTGTCCAACAGTCTGAAATCTACAAGTATGGTAGGACTAATTTTTAATTGGAATGAGCAATGTTGGTAGAATTAAGGCATCCTGTTAGTATATCTGAGCTGTAGAGAAAATAAATCAAAATGGGGCAGCTCAATGAACGAATTTGATAACAGATTAACTTTGTAGATCTTAGTAACAATCAAAATGGGACAATTCATAATTTCTGAACTAAATGTCTAGATCTGGTATCAAAACATTACAGATGATTTACTTTATAGCCTAAATCAAAGTACTTGGACCAAATAAAGTACTTGGACCAAATAAAGAAGATAAATACACATAGTTACCTTCAGGCTGGCAGGGCCACTATCGACCTCCAGCTCTCCAAGCTCATGGGCTGGCAGTTTCTATCCTACCTTCAGGCTCCATGAGCTAAGGGGCTCATAGATGTACCCACCCCAAGTTTTGTAGATCTAGTGGTGTCTTCCCTCTCCTTGGGGTAGCTGGAATCACCAGATCTGCCATCCTCCAAGAGGGGGGAGGGCAGCAGATGAATTGCCCCATGAATCGCACAAGGGAGGGAGGAGGCGGGAGAGGATGAGAAATGAATCACGCTGTTTGCGCCGAGGTCCCTCACGCGCCCCGGCGCGAACACGCCGGATCACCTGGGAAGTCTGCTTAGCTCTAATTCAGGTCGATCAGTTTTTCTACGTGGCTTGAGGTACGTGCACCAGGGGCCATGGCGTTCGATCAGCTCTGGCGCGTCGGTACGGGTGTGGGCGTGCCAGTCAATTTGACCCTGCAATTGACAAGAAAGTGAGACGAGCAGATCCGTCGGACGGTAGACCGATACAGGCGCTCGCTATCGGCTGACTGCCGATAGGATCGAAAAGCTCTTCGATCAGTTAGGGAGCCGATGTGGATAGGTGTCGACAGGAAATCGGCCGCAGAGCCAATGGAGAAAACAGGGTGTACTTAGGAGATAGCTAGGCGCACAAGATCTCTCCGGATAGCCGAACAGTAGTTCATCGGCTGAAAAAACCGATGAAGGCACATGCGAACTAGGCAAGGAATAGTATTAAAAAGGCACGGGCTGCAAAGCCGATGCCGCTCCAAATATGACAGCATGAGACCCGTCGCCCACCGTGACAGCACCATTAATACCGAACCTCAAAGATCGGACCTAACCGAGACAGTACGAAGCCAGGGCCAGCGACGATGATACGAAGGACGCTGGATCGGCTATGCTGTAGCAAAGATAGGAACGAACCCATCGGCTAGCTGAGTCGATAAGAGGACGCCTCTCTGAAGGCGGGTGCGTATCGGCTAGAAGACCGATACGCTCGGCGTTACGCGTCAAGGGACACCTCTAAAGGCTGATGCGTATCGGCCAAGGGGCCGATGCGCTAGGCGTGAAGCTCAGAGCATGGATAACTCATCGGCTAGCACTCCGATGACACGTCGTGTAGAAGATTATAAGCCTGAATCTCGATCTACCGTCGGCAGCCCCGTAGGTCGAACCTAACCGATGCAGCATGAAATTGACGACGGCAGAGGGAGCTTAACAGGCCAATAGGTCCTACACGAACGTGATGCGATACGTCTAATCGACCTAAGAGGTCGAATCTAACCGATATAGCCTTAGACAGAGCAGAACATATCGAGATGGTGGTGGGACTTACCCCTTCGCTGGAGATTGGACTTAACCGATACAGTCCCGCGTCGAGAGCTAGAACCCACCAGTAAACACCTAGATGAGCTAGGGTGGCGATACGCTGAGATTGTATATGATCGAGAGATATCTTATATGTTTCCAGGGTGTATATTTATACCCTGGATTTATAGACAGAGTCCGACGCGTTTACGACCATAGGACGTTATTTCCTAATAAGAACAAAGGAAAATACCTCTAAAGAAGTTAACTAACTAACTAAATCTTTCTAATAAGGTTACAATTTACAAATATAGAACATATTGCCGTGGAGTCTATAGCTTTTCCGCAAATTTGGTTTTGTCTGAGTAATCTTTCAATTTAGAACCGAGTCTTTCTCCGCTATAACCCGATCAGCTTCTTCATTGTAGCAATCGGACCTCTTTTTACTCAAGCCGATACTTTTCCTACTTTTCCTCGGGCTTCTCGGACCTGACATCAATCGGATAATTACCTGTCTTCAAGCCGATCCAATCTTCTACTAATTAGATTGGCTTCTCTATAGTTCCGATCAGCTTCTCTACAGTTCCCATCGGCTTTGTCTCTCGAGATGACCAGCATCTCCATCGGCCGATGACTAAATCAAACTCTCCATCGGATACCTCTCAGCCGATCGGCTTTAGCACCATCGGATCGTCCAAATTTTGGCGTGAACACATGCCCCTCTATTTCAGAGTTTGCCAACAGACTACGAACTTTTGAGCCGTTAGAAGTCTTCGTAAACTAGGATGACCCATTAAAGCCTGTATTAATTAGCTCAGATTTCTGCCTACGTCGCTCCGCCTCTATAAAACACATCTCCGCCTAGCCTTCTTCCACACACTTCTTCCCATCAAAAACCCCTAAACCTCGACGAGCTCCAAAGGCGCTCGCAAATCTCCAAAGGCAAACTTCCACAAACCTCGATGGGCTTCGAAGACTGAAGGTGAACTCTCGCAGATTTCTTCACCGACCGCTACTCCTTCTTCATTTGTGCAATGGCTTCTACACACGTAATCCCTGAGGTAACTATTATCTGCTTTTTTATCCTATGTTTTGCATGAATCTTTCCCATCCCGTTTTCTCATCAGTAGTCGGGTTCTTGTTTCTGTAGGATCTCAAGAGTCAGATTGCTATTCCAGGTTTCGACCGCCCCGGTCACTTCTTTCTTGGCCCTATGGGTAGCGAGGATCCGACTGATTTCATCAACTCTGGAACAGAAAGGATTCCATTCAAACACTCATCTATGGCCATCACCGATTGGGCTAACAGCTTCAGATCCTAGCCTAGCAAACTCTCGAAATGGAGGAATTGGTACCTTAGGGTTTTCGCCTCCAAAAAATCTTTCTGCCTCTAAAAAATCTTTCTAGGAGAATCTGGAGATAGACCATTGCATCAACCTTTCCTTAGCCGATATAAAAAAGAATGAACATCTTCTTACATTGGCTTCTTACTTTTGGTCGGATATTATAAATGCCTTCATGTTCGGGCATGGGCTAATGACCCCCACTTTGATGGACGTTACTATGTTGACCTGCCTCAATACCACCCACTACATAAATCCGTTCAGTCTCAGATTCAAACCCACTCATCGGTTGAACACCAAGAATATCGGAGATTGGACTAAGTATATTTTCCTACATAAAAAATCCTCCGGCCAAGTCGATGGGCGTGAACACGTAGCGTTCTTGAACCTCTGGTTGGAATGGTTCATCTTTGGTGGTTCGACTCTAGGTCCAACAACCAATATGCAATGCTTGGCAGAGCTCCTGGCCGATCACCACCAGATTCCGCTGGGCAATACCTTCTCAGAGCTACTTATCAACTGTCCCATCAAGTGGCGACCAAGCTATCGGCAAGCCAACCAGTCGGACTTATCGGTGGCCCCTGGTGGTTTATACAACTCTGGTCGAACGTCTACACCTTCAGAGTCATCGCCAGGCCCCCTTTCCTTTCCATGACATACCCGACTGACTATCCAGAGGAAAATGAGGCCAGCCGACACTGATGCATATCTCTGGGTGAAGCTTTATCGGTTCTTTCTAGAAGCAAAATGACCACCCTCAGACTCAGCCAGTGGTTTAAGTGTTTCTATTACGGCTTCACTAAAGAGGTCACCATCTGGTTTACGTACGAGGATGACTTGTACCTTAAAATGTCTTCTAGGTTTCATCCGATAAACGCCTTAGCCGATGAAGAATCGAAGACAATCTCTTTTATCCTCCATAACTCCTTATCTTTTGCCGATCAGATTTTCATTGGGTCAACCCAACATCCATCATACGAGTTCTACCATCCTTCGGCTGGTGCTCGTCAGTTGGGCTTCGGCCAACTCCCCATCGGCTTGTTCTTCATCGGTAAGCTTCAAGCCCGTGGAGAAATAAAAAGTGGCTTGGAGTACGACCGTCTTAGGTTGATGGCATCAACCTTGTCCTTAGAGACTATCTCCACCTTCGAGCCTTGTATATCCAATACCAAAATCTTTGCTCGATGGTGGTCAGAATAGGGAAGGCACATGTTCAGTCTATCGGCTGAAAATTACTGCCTTCGCCTCAACCCCGACTACGTGGAATCTGATGAAAAGGTAATCCTTCTCCTTTCACTATCTTTTCTTCATCGTATTAAATTTTAACTGTGCCTTGATTTCCATGATTCCACAGGCTGGCGACAAAGATGCACCTACGACTAGAACAAGTGGTCGGCCGATTATTTATCAACATCCATCGGTCAAATCCCTCCTTAGGCAGGGTGGTCCACCTCCATCGGCTCTCCTCCGAGTGTCGCAAATATCAGGGCTAAAGCGCAAGAAACTGGCTACTCGGACGGTTTCTAAGAAATAGAAATCCGATGCCGATATTGTCATCATTACATCGGCCTCGTGAAGCCCTTCTCTCGCAGCAATCTTGACTTCTTCTGCATCTCCATTGGTATGTGTCAGCATCAATTCTTCGCTGCCTTCGCTTTTATCCTAACACCTTCGCTTTGCAGCCTAAACCATCGGCTCCTAAAGTTCAAACACCAGATACTATTATTGGGGCTGAGCCGATGGTATCCTCATAAGTTATGACATCTACTCCTCAAACTCAAACTACCCCACATCAAGCTAATACCCACATAATTCCTCAAACTGCTCCCACTGTATCCCAAGTACATCCATCCTACATGTCATTTCTCTTGACTCATGATCCTCTTATTTACTAATGTTGTCATGCAGTCATTAACCGATCTATTTTCCTTCGACATCGGCAAATACTTGGAAGCAAAGGAAGACTCAGCCACCAGCGCAGTGATCGAACCATTTTTACCAGCCGATGCACGTGAGCAGTTGTCAGATATTATGCATCGCCTGGAAGTTCTGATTGACTCGCTGGTGGAAGATTGCGGGCCAATCCGGGGAAGACTTGCGGAAATTGAACATCTTCTGTCTATGGAACTAACAGACGCACTCACGCTTGCTGCCTACTTGGAATTCCAAAGGACACAACTAATCGCATCAAGACGACGCATAGCCGATCGCGTTGAGCAAAGCCATCTGGCTCACAACGATCAGCTGACTGCCCAAAGTGAAAAGAAGAAACTTGATAAAATGTCAGCTGACCTTCAACGCACCAATACCAAGTTTGGCCTTTTGAAGAAACGAGAAGCCGATTTGATGGCGGAACTCGACAAGGTTCGTGAAGACATCAACTCCACCGAGTCCTACCTCATCAGCCTACCAAAATCAATCCAAGACCAAGAGGCCAAGGTAGCAGACCAAGTGCACATCGCAGTTCATCGGCACAGGAACTTGAAGACTATCTCCGGATCAGATGAGGATAACATCTGCGCCATTAATGAAATAGATCAAATCTGTCTGCGCGCAATCGAGGCCATCAAGAAATTCTTATAAAGTTTTATCCTCAGAAAAACCCCAGATGTCATCTTGAACATTAACCATTTGCAATAGAATCCAACCAGCTTGATCAACAAAAGTTGTATATATATATTTTCTAACGACGACATCTAAACGATATCGGCCATCCGTAACCGATATAATCATATCGGCTTCTGTACATTAGAAATCGGCTACACCTCAACCGATTTACGCAAACAGTATCATTAGCCGATACCACTTCTGAGAATTTGTCCGTCTTGAAAAAAAGAAATCGGCTATGCTCAGCCAATTTAGACGTCTTCTCGATTGGGTGACCATTCTCTAAACTTATCATCCCAAGACCCAATCGGTAACTTCCAGTATGTCGGCATCTCCTCTTTTCTTGATAATCGGCTCTCGTAAGCCGATACCACATGTATCAGATGTGTTAAACTATCGAACTCTTGGGCAGAAAATTTTCACCAGATGCAACTTGATAACCCCTGGAAGGCTAAATCGGCTATTTGTTCATCACTCAGAACAAGACTATAACATCAGCTTCTGATGTCCTAGAAACGTTGGATGTATTCTAGAACTGACTCATTAGGCCTCTGTTTGATCGATGTCAAATCTGACAGTCTCGTTTCTTGAATCCCAGTACAGAAATATCCATGGAACTATTGTTCCAGATTGGCCCATCCTTCAATCGAGTTTAGTGGTAACAAAGAAAACCATGCAAAGGCCGATCCAGAGAGGGATAATGAAAATAGACGGACTCTAAGAGCTTCCTTAGCCGATGCTTCCCCACACTATGCTAAGAATCGGCTGATGTGTTCCATTGCAGATATGTTGTGTTGTCCTAAGAATATTGAGAAATTTGGTATCGTGTATCGGCGAGGTAATGGAACTCTGTCAAACCATTCTGGATATGGGTGCTGATACATAACTGTTTGATCTTTGGGCTTGATATCAAATTGCTCTACCACCATGTCCACAATCCTGGTTAACCAATTCTTCTTTCTTAAAGTATCTTCCTGATCATGTGGAGGTGGATATGATACCCAATTCTGCCTGTGGTATTCTCCATAATGATTTCTCTGAAAAAACTCTGGAGGTACCTCCTGTCATTGCCCCCCGAATCGATCTTGTATTAATGGATACATATTTGCCAATAGATCCTTGTTTTGCCAAGTTTCCTCCGTCTCTATCGGCAAAGGCACATGATCCTGATCAAGCTCTTAAGCCAATGATTCTTGTATCGTCTTCTTGATCAGATCTTGTAGTGTATCCATCTATACTCCCGATGGATTACTGAATGCTTGATAAAATGATTTGTTGAACATCTCTTGCAACGGCTTGGAAGAATTCACAGGTGCTGAATGGCCTGATTCCTTCATCAAAACACATTTTGGTAAATGTGCTTTTTGAATCGGCCCTTGTGTAGTCATACTGAAGGATATCAAACAGAGCTTCTGAAAGTTGTATATGTTTTGCTCCATATGCCGCCTCTGGTCTTCATTCAGATCCTCCATGATAACTGAAATTGTAATCTCCTCATCGGCTTCATCTTCAGACGAATATGTCTTGGAATCAATCTTTTCTTTAGACATATTGACAACAAGATGCCCCCGAGTTGATAAGAAAAATCTGACTTCTAATCAGGCACTTGTAGAGTCCCGCTGGTTGATGAATGGAATTATATCACCAACCGATGAAGGATCTTTAGCTGATGACCGGTCTTCAGGTCTCTCTAGTCGATGAATGAAATCCAGTCCAATCGACTAATGAATGAAGATTTTTTTCTATCAGCCGATGAATATAGTATGGTTTTTATTGGTCGATGAACGAAACCTTCGGTCCCACCGGGTATGCCAAAAGAGTATGTTCACGCCGAGGTCCCTCGCGCGCCCCGACGCGAACACGCCGGATCGCCTAGGAGGTCTGCTTAGTTCCAGTGCAGGCTGATCGGGTTTTCTACGTGGCTTGAGGTACGCGCGCTAGGGGTTGTGGGGTTCGATCGGCTCTGACACTTTGGTATAGGTGTGGGCGTGCCAGTCAATTTGACCCTGCAATTGACAAGGAAGTGAGACGAGCAGATCCGTCGGACGATGGGCCGATACAAGCGCTCGCTCTCAGCTGACTGCCGATAGGATCGGGAAGCTCTTCGATCGGCTGGGGAGCCGGTGTGGACAGGTGTCGACAGGGAATCGGCCGCAGAGCCGATGGAGGAAACAGGGTGTACTCAGGAGATAGCTAGGTGCACAAGATCTCTCCAGATAGCCGAACAGTAGTTCATCGGCTGGAAAAACCGATGAAGGCACATGCGAACTAGGCAAGGAATAGTATTAAAAAGGCACGGGCTGCAAAGCCGATGCCGCTCCGGATATGACAGCATGAGACCCGTCGCCCACCGTGAAAGTGCCATTAATACCAAATCTCGAAGATCGGACCTAACCGAGACAGTACGAGGCTAGGGCCAGTGGTGATGATACGAAGGACGTCGGATCGGCTATGCTGTAGCAAAGATAGGAACGAACCCATCGGTTAGTTGAGCCGATGAGGGGACGCCTCTCTGAAGAGGGGTGCATATCGGCTGGGAGACCGATACGCTCGACGTTACGCGTCAAGGGACACCTCTAAAGGCTGATGCGTATCGGTCGAGGGGCCGATGCGCTGGGCGTGAAGCTCAGAGCATAGATAACTCATCGGCTAGCACTCCATGACATGTCGTGTAGAAGACTATAAGTCTGAATCTCGATCTATCGTCGGCAGCCCCGTAGGTCGAACCTAACCGATGCAGCACAAAATTGACGACGACAGAGGGAGCTTAACAGGCCGATAGGTCCTGCACGGACGTGATGCGATACGTCTGATCGGTCTAAGAGGTCGAACCTAACCGATGCAGCCTTAGACAGAGCAGAACATATCGAGATGGTGACAGGACTTACCCCTTCGCCGGAGATCGGACTTAACCGATGCAGCCCCGCGTCGAGAGCCAGAACCCGCCAGTAAACATCTAGATGAACTAGGGTGGCGATGCGTTGAGATTGTATATGATCGAGAGATGTCTTACATGTTTCCAGGGGGTCTATATTTATATCCTGGATTTTCAGACAGAGTCTAACGCGTTATGACCATTGAACATTATTTCCTAATAAGAACAAAGGAAAATACCTCTAAAGAAGTTAACTAACTAACTAAACCTTCCTAATAAGGTTATAATTTACAAAGATAGAACATCTTGCCGTGGAGTCCATGGCTCTTCCGCAAACTCGGTTTTGTTTGAGTAATCTTTTAATTTGGAATCGAGTCTTCCTCCGCTATAACCCAATTGGCTTCTTCACTGTAGCAATCGGACCTCTTTTTACTCAAGCCGATCCTTTTTCTACCTTTTCTCGGGCATCTCGGATCTGACCCTGATCGGATAATTGCCTGTCTTCAATCCGATCCAATCTTCTACTAATCAGATCGGCTTCATGGCTTCTCTACAGTTCCCATCGATTTTGTCTCCCGAGCTGACCAGTATCTCCATTGGCCGATGACTGAATCAAACTCTTCATCAGACATCTCTTAGCCGATCGGCTTTAGCATCATCAGATCGTTCAGATTTTAGCGTTAACACACGCTCAACCTCCTCTTCGTAGAATGGTAGAGATGGAGACTGAAGGTTCTAGTTTTGGGTGGGAAGAGAGAAAAATGAGGAAAATGAAATAGTCCAATTTTTACCACAGAATGTCATCTTACAATTTAAAAACACACACAAAAAAGAGAGACAATTACTCCTATAACTTAATAAACCACCATTTGCTAGAAAAGGTTTTCATATCTTTAAATAAAATATCAACAAGATTTTCGATTATACATGAGACACACGCAACAATATATATGATATGATGTGTCATCAAGGTCAAGGATAGCCACGTTGTTCACATCTAATCCTCTGTCATAGTGAAGACACATTAACTAATAATAACTAAAAAATCACGTATGATGGTAAAATTTAGGAATATGCCACTAAAGGGTTAACCACAAAGTCAAATAAATATTTATTTGTAGAAAAACTATAAATTTGAATAGAACTTTACCACACGTGAGGAAAAATTTGAAAATCCAGATAGAGTATTTAGTAAAGGAGAAAAGAGCAGTGGCAAGGGTGCAAGAGTGGTGTAGCATGGCTCTGGAAATTAACTATTGATGAGATTTGCATTGAGGAAATAAAGCAAGAATGTAGAGAAATCCAGTATTTTTTTTCATTGCACATCATGTTTGTATCGTCATAAATATCTATGTTTATGACAAAAGTGCATAAACATCATGGTATATTTATCATCAATGACAAAATATAATTTATTTATGATGGTCTATTTTTTGACGTCACTAATTCAGCTGGCAGACCTACCCTCCTTTATCTCTGTGACAAAATTGCTACATTTGTCATAAATAGTTTACTATGCATGATATTTTTTAACTTTGTCAAGAGGATTTTCGTGTTAAAAGCCCAAGTTTGTTATAGTGATACTGCTGCTAACAATAGACTTCGCCAAAATACGATTGAACACACTAGAATGCCATCTAATCACTCTAGAGTTGCTCCTCTACCATTGTGACAGTTTTATGTTTATTTTTGTACTTCCAACCACATGAAAATACCAAAATACCCTCGTTCACTTTCCATTCAACAAAATGAATGATCCAAAGAAATCCATTTGTTGTCCTTCCTTCCTCTCCCCTTTGTCTCTCTCTCACGTACTCTCCCATGTTGCTAAAAGGCAGCAGCCCAGCAGGTTATCAACAAAGCCCCTTTTCGCATGCCTTCCCTTAAAAGGATGGGTTGAGAGTGGCTGCCTTCCTGTCCTTTCTTCCTCGCGTGCGCCGGTTGCCCCATTCATTGAGAAGCTAGTGAAAGTGGCCTTGATCCCATGAGAAGGGGTCGGTGGCAGCATGGACCGTGAGTAGGAGATTGAGGTGTGAGAAGCAAATGTGTCTTTTTCTTAAACATGTTGAAAACTGCTATAATGTTAAAGAAGCAAGTATGAAGTGATTATGATGGTATTCTATGTTGGGGATAATCGCAAATTTTTCGAGAGAAGAGAAGGAAAATGGTAAGAGAGAGCTCAAGACATAGCTAAAATCTTACAACCTAAATCATATCAATAAAAATATGTAAATTTTAAACTTTTTAAAACTTTTTTATCATGTGGTATCTTTTGGGTGGTTGGTCTGCAAATGAATGTAATCAATCTAATGGAAAGTATGAAAATATATGGATGAGTTGAAACAAATCATAACCTAGTCAGCATGTACCGGAAATAATCTAGAATAGTACAAGAGAAATAAATACCCATTTAATTATTTCAAACCCATGTGATAGGAATAATGGACTAAATATACATGTAAAGTGGAGATTAAATACCAATTTAATTTCTAATACATAAAGTACCAGTGATACATTTAATTAACTTTATAAAGGTAAACCGAGAATAAAAGTATATATATTTGAATCCTAATTCTCAAAATGATAACCAAGTATATATAAAAGCCGGATTAACTGGAACAGGGATTCAAATATCACTTGAAAGGGAATTCAAACTTTTTTCCAAATGCAAGAAATATTATTTAAATATTAGAAATGGAATCCACCAATTTTATATGGGTGTTATTTATCTTTATCCTAATAAAAACAAAATAAATACAGAACTTGCAAATCTATCGATAAATATATATTTTTTAAAATGAGTTTTCGTTTTAAAAGGATATTCCAATAATTATTTGAATTTCAAAATTCTAGTTTGAACTGAAGGGAAGCTAAAATTTTAAAATCCAAGTTTTAACTCTGAGATTATCAAACAGCCCCCAGCCTCCTTCCTTTTTCCTCTCTCTTTGAATACTAATGGAGGAGGGCGCATACGTTCCAATGGAAAAAAATAGACATCAACTCTAAATCACAAGGGTGAAATTAAGTGTAAGTTTAACTCCTATGAAAGGCACAAACTCAATCAGGAGATGCTTTAAAAAAAATAAGAAAGGAAGAAAGCATTTTTACCTGAGCAGTCGTTAACCTAAATCTCTTATAGCAGAGCACAAGACAAATGGCAAAGCCACCGGGAGAACACTTAAAAGACTTGCATTGTTTCAAGCAGAGTTAAGGCCTTAAAAGACAACAAAAGCTAGTGACAATTTGGCTACTCCGAACAGTAGTAAAAACTACAAGCAACCAGCTCCAAGACATGGACACGAGTCATCGTCCAAAAAAACCCCTTCCAGGCTCTTCACCAACATCTCATGGGCTCTCCTTGCTGACATCTCATCATCCAGCAAAAGACAAGTACAACATGACGTCCTTGACATTCTCTTTGATCTTGGGGATCTTGGGAAGCTGGCGCAATGACATAGGCACCTATCATGCCACAGCCTGCCCTGCTGCTGCCAGGGGTTGATCCACCTATCGTGCGCAGAATGAAGCAAGATAAGCGTTGTAGGCCGGTGGAACTGCACATAAAGAAAAAGGAGCACTACAACAATGGTGAAAAAATCAGGGGAATATAACATTTATGTACCTCATTTGCTAGTTCCAGACAGTGTAGTCAGAAGAAAATCTGAGCATTACCTACAAGAGTAAAAACAAATCTATCGCATCCTGAAGATAACGCCCTATCCAGCCCAGCCCAACCCGTGACGCATGTTAATTGTCCATCTTTAAAGTTTCCCAAGTCCTATACGTCTCAATATGCTATAACCGTACCACCTATGTTACTGAAAAGCAAATTTCTTACAGCCTACAAAAAATTTTTAAGCCCATGACACATGTTAAACACGGTCTTTAAAGTTTCCCCAATCGTATATATCTCATTATACTTTGTATGTACAACCTATATTATTGCAATGCAAATTTCTTAGAGACTAAAATCTGTAAGCCCATGAGACTCGTTCATTTCTGGTCTTTAAAGCTCCTATCATCTAACTACACTCTGTATCAGTACATTATAGGTTACTGCAAAGACAAGTTTTTCTAGAGGCCAAAAAAATCTGCGTTATTTGTTTTTTCTATTGTTCTACCGAATGATTTGGTTTGACGGAAGAAAAATTGAAAAATCTGAAAAAGCAACGGATTCACAAAGAAGTTCGAGTGTTTGATATAAATGCTAGTTCACTACATATATACCAGGTGCCCAGCATAAGTGCAAATCTGAAAGGAATCCTTAAAATAGAATGTAGAACATCATCCAGATTTATTCACGGCGTTTTAAAAGCAGATGTCAATTAAAAACAGAAGATTAGTAAACCTATGCTTTTGTGTTTTGCTTCGGATTGTCTTTTTGGTCATGATAACCAAATAGATCCATGATATTAGTGACAATTCAGGCATTCATCAAGCGGAAAAGCGATAATAGTTAATAAACCAGAAATCAATAAGTTGAAGACCATTAACCAATAACCAACAACTGCAAATACGCACTTCATGACTGTTAACCCCGTAAGCCTGTCGATAATCGGTTTAGTAAAGAAGAGTCTGATTGAGCCGATCAACGAAGCAAGGAAGAATTCAGTTCACAAATAAAAGATTATTCAAATGAGAGTCTGAGTAGAAGCCATAGAAATTACGGTAGGGTATTATATTTATGTAAATCATATCTTATATTTAATTAGTTTGGTTAACTTTTTTATAGATATTTTTTTTATCTTTGTAAGAAAATAATATCCGATGGTTATTGTAAACGTGTCCGACTCTGTAATGCTAGGGTATAAATATAGATCCCAAATAACCTATAAATACAACTTTGGTGCATCACCACCCTAGTTTATCTAGGTTTTTATCGGCGAGTTTTGGCTCTCGACATGGGGCTGCATCAGTTAAATTCGATCTCTGGCGAATGGGTAAGTCTAGCCACTATCCTAGTACATCCCGCTTTGTCTAAGACTGTATTGGTTATGTTCAACTTTTTAGTCAAATCGGATATACCGCATCACATTCGTGTAAGGTTTATCGGTCTATCAAGCTCTCTATTGTCATTGGTCTCGTGCTGCATCAGTTATGTTCAACCTATGAGGTTATCGACGATAGATTGAGCTATAGGCCTATAGTTCTCTATACGGCGTTTCATCAGAGTGTTAGCTGATGAGTTATCTATACCCTAATCACCACGTCTAATGTATCGGCTCCTCGACCGATACGCACCAGTCTTCAGAGACTTCTCTCGAGCGCCACGCCAAGTGCATCGATCTTCCAGCCGATGCGCGTCTATCTTTAGAAAGACGTTCTCTCATCGGCTCAGCTAGCCGATGAGTTCGTTTTGTCCTTACTTCAGCACGACCGATCCGGCATCCACCGTCTCGTTGCTGTTGGCCTTGGTCTCGTACTGTCTCGGTTAGGTTCGATCTTCGAGATTCGATGCTAGCGGCGTCGTCACAGCGGGCGATTGATCCTGTGCTACCATATCCGGAGCTGTATCGGCTTTACAGCCGATGTCTTTTATACGATTCCTTGCTAGTTCGCATATGATTTCATCGGCTTTCCAGCCGATGAACGAGCGGTACAGCTTCCGTCGATAACCAGAAGAGATCTCGCATGTTTTCCTGTTTTCTGAATACCCTTTGGTGCCTAGCCGATAGATCAGGATCTCGCTTTCGCTACACCTGGAGTCTATCACGTCTTTCGTCGACATCTATCCATGCCTTCATCGGCTCCCTAGCCGATGAAAGAGCATCCCAATAACTATCGGCGACCAGCCGATAGCAGGAGTCATCCGAACGCGGCCGATGACTACCTCGATCCTATTAGTAGCCAGCCGATAGCGAGAGCTTATATTGACCTATCGTCTGATTGACACATTCGTCTTATCTTGTTATCAATTACAGGGTCAAATTAACTGGCATACCCGCACCCGCACCATCGCATCGGTGCCGAGCAACCCTACATAAGTACTCGAGCCATAGAGAGAAGCCGACCGACCTGCACTGAAGCTAAGACATTTTCGAAGCGACCAAAAACCACTAAAGCAAGGTGGATAAAAACCGAAGCATCTGTTCAATACAGCCATTTAAGCACACTAAGCAATCTAATCATTACCATAGCAGCACATACTGTGGACGATATGTACATATATGAGAAGGGCCAAATTCACACCTGTTTCCACTAATAGGTGGAGATGTTTGGGCCGGTGGCCTTGTTTGAAAACTGTAAGTTATTTCTTAGATACACAAACAACCTGGTTCTGTTGAGAGATCAAGGTTTATTTCCTAATCAAACCTATGGAGAATAAGAAGAGTACCTACCCAATTCCTTCACAGAAGAGTTATTTTTTCCCTTTTCATTGTAGTTCCAGTGAGGAACAAACAGAGAAACATAATTAGCATGCAAAAATATCTTAATTGACTGAATAATATGCAGATAGCTTAGCCGATGAAAAATTCACCTAATCTTGTCGACGATGTTGGTGTGGCCCCCAACATTGTTATCCATTGCAGATGTGCTGAAGCAGAACTAATTCTGGAAGTACTGAAACTGTGCAATGCAAATTGGCACTTGCGGTCCATTAAGCAAAATCAGTTTCAGATTTCAATTTAGTTCATCATAGAAAAACCAATTTGAGAGTTCACCGGCAAACAAATAGTAATTGCCCCAAGTTTAACTTCTAATCATATTAAGTTAAAATGATGCCAAACAACCGTTTGAGTATATGTTCGTTGCGACAGCAAACCTTATTAGCACAAACCATGATTATGTCCCACCTTTATAGTTTTGACATATTAGTAACAGGAACAGCAAAAAGTTGAAGGGCATAAAAATCCAGGGAAATAGATATGCACCTTATATCAGGTGCTTCCTTGCTCTCCCTCCACGACATCCAGGCGCTCCTCGTAATAGAGTATTTTTCTGAGTTTGGGAACATAAATTATAGAGTGAAGACTTGAAGTAGTGTTGCAGTACTCTGGGTTGTCTACATGGACTGGGCTCCCTAAGTCAGCTTCTTAGTATTATATACTGTATAATTGCATGACAATCAATCATAGCCAGTCTGTGTTTGTTTGGTTCAATTTACAGACCTTTGAGTAACCTAAAAGAGAGAACAGAGTTGCACAACCTATATAATAAACTGCAAAAGCTAAGCTTGACGTCTAGAAGAACTAAAAGTAATATCAGTCTTATAACCTGTAGGAATACATTGCACCGGACCACTAAACGCTAACTGAACTCCGAAACGACACATGCATGCAAGCCTGAACGTTTCCTAACTCCTGGATGCGTGCGGTTTTTGCTGAGGCGGAGGAACTGGGTGTGGAGGAAGCTGAGGCCAATGCTAGGTTCAAGGTTCATGGGTTATATAAAATTGAACTAAGGTTTCTGGTTGCTACTTCAGTGAATTTTTGACCAAGTATAAATGTGGGGCTTGTAGACCATTTGAGACACAAATGAGGTCTGTCTACTGCCATGCTTGAAACAACAGGGAACTACTCAACCATATTTGGGTTGAAATATAAAATTCAAATGGCAGTTACACAGTACAACCAAGAATCAAGGTCTAGGCATTGCAGCTAAAACAAATTGAGGTTCAACTTATATCTAATTGACAGGGACATGGTTTCGCAGTGGGTCCACGGATTAGGATTCAATTGAACCAATGGATTCATAAACAGTGCTACCAAGGTTTAACTGATGTACTAGCACTTGTATGCTTACTACAGAATCTCAAAAACTACACTCAAAACTACTGTTCAGCTCACGTGGAAGGGGGCTGCCGGGGGAGGTGGACTGATATGCGCGAATCATTATGCGGGAGAGAGTTGCGGCAGCGATGTCAGCCCTTGATCTGAACGAGTAATCGTCACCACTACAGTTTTTGAAGGAGTGTATAGATTCCGAGCTGGTACAGTACATCTTATAGGCTGCCAACCGTTCGATCAACGCCGTCCTAGCCCAGCAGCAGCCTAGCCAATCTGGCCCGACCTTACCTCAGCACCATGGCTAGCCCAGCAAGGGTGGCAGCCCACCAGCAGGCAGGCCGGCCGGCCAGAGCGAAGGCCGCAGCCGGGGTGCTGCTACCGCCGCGCCGCACCCAACCGCGCGACGCGACTGCGACGGCGCGTTCTGCCGATCGAAGCCGCCAAACCGTCTGGAGGCTGGAGCCAACTCGCATGGCGCAGCCTCGCCGTCCGCGTGTCACGCCGCGCACGGGCCATGTACCGCGTTCATGTGCCGCCGTCCACACCGCCACCCTTCGCCGAGTTCACCAATCGCACGCACCCGCTCACCGCCGCTACTGCGCTCGCACCAGAGCAAGTACTGTGTGTCTCTTTAACACAAGCCCTAAAATAATACTAGGTATGATTACAACGAGTATAATAAGGTAGATTATAAAAATTATTAGGGAAAAGAGGTGACAAGAGAAAAAATGGCTAAAAGATAGGACAAGTATTAATAATGAAAAAAAATACTACTCAGCCTGAGAATTTGCTCAATCCCTTATGTGCTTCTAAATTTTATCTTATAGCTTACATATTTCTAAGTTTTTATTTTAATCCCCTCTATGCACATTTCATTAGTTGATCGTCAATTGACGTTCACGTGCCTTGGTGCGTGTCCTAGCTTACGACATCTGAACTAGCCTCTTCACCTCCGAGTCCCCACTACTCTACTCCCTTTCTTCTTTACCATTGACACCACGTCCACCACTTCCACCTCTTAACCTGGCAGATCTACCACCATCACTGATGAGGAGGATGGAACTTTGAGGATGATTGGTTGGAGCATTTCAACTAGAGCTCGGTTAACACAACGTAGAGAATGGCTAGGGTCTTAAGGCTGAAAATGATGGTAGGGTGATTGGATCTTAATCCAACAATGGCTAGAATATGTGACTGAGATTTTAGGATAAATTGGGGATTCATAAACGACTAAGGTTGCATTTATTTGGAGGATTCAGATTCATTTCTCAGCTTGTAAAATGAAGCGGATGATTAATTAAATTTTAGTTAAAAAACTTGAAAAATATATTAACATGATTTTTAAAAAAACATATTTTTAAGAAAACGTATCATTTAATAATTCAAAATGCATATACGGTAGGAAAAGGGAGTTCCGAACACACCCTAAACCAATAACGCAAATGACATGAACAGTTCTTGTCATCAAAGAATATATTATGACATAATTGTCACTGCAGTGACGTCTGTATATTCTCATGGAGTTTTTCATATATCTAGCTAATTGCCCATGGTAAGGTCTCCTTCCCTCCACTCTCCACAACCAGCTGAATCAGCACGCCGCCGTGTTAGAGATTGTAAACGTGTTACACTAGGATTGTAACCGAGCATGTCTCAAGAATAGATGGACTCCTGTAATTTGCTATAGATAGAATAGAACTTAAGTTAAAAGTACTAGTTTAAAACTATGTATATCTGTAATTCTTGTTCTATATATAAACATGCAACTTATGGTGAGCCTAGGTGAGACAACCATAGTTACTCCATATTTTTTCATGGTATCAGAGCCGCCTCTTTCTAGAATAGATCTACAAAAATCTCGTCAAATTCTCGCGACAAGGGGGCTGCGACCTGCTCGTGACGCTCCTCCCCGCGATCTGAACATCCCGCGACAAGAGGGCCGTGACCCCTGCTCGTGACGCTCCTCCCGCGACAAGATGTCTTCGTCCTCCGCTCATGGCGAAGGATACCCGTCCTCTCTTTTTGGACATCCGGTGTCTGACAAGCTGACACGGGATAACTTCGTCCTACGGAAGATGCAGTTCCTGCCCGCTGTCCGTGGCGCCAAGGTGCTTGGTTTTCTGGATGGAACCATCCCCGAGCCGCGACAAGTCCTTGAAGCTGAAGTCGACGGCAAGAAGAAGGAGATTCCCAACCCAGAACATGACTCATAGGTAAAAAAAGATCAGCAGCTACTCAGCTACCTGGTGAATTTGGTCTCCAAGGAGGTCCTCACCAGGATCACGACTGCAACAACCTCTGCGCAGGCATGGAAGGCGCTAGGGGCTATGTTTGCAGCACAATCAAGAGCGCGGGTTACAAATCTGCGCATGCAATTGGCCACCACCAAGAAGGGCAGCATTACTACGACAGCCTATTTCAACAAGATGCAGAACATCAAGGATGAGCTCGCGTCAGCCGGCGTCACCGTCGGGGATGATGAGGTGGTTGCTCATCTACTTAATGGTTTAGACTTTGATTATCACCCCTTTGTTTCTTCTATGATGGGCCGATCAAGAGATCTTTCACTCTCTGAATTATATTCTCTACTCATGGAGTACGATCTTCGGCTCGAGATGTATCAAGGGACCGATCAGTTCCAGTCTTCAGCTAACATGGCATCTCGCGGTCGTGGAAACCGTGGTCGTTCTGGTGGTCGACGTGGTGGAGGCCGGTTCAATTCATCGCGCAATGGACAGAACAACAACAACAATCAGAGTTACGCCAACAATAATCAAGGCAATAGCTCGCAAGTCACAAAAAAGGCGCCCTGTCAAATCTGCAAGAAGACAAATCATGAAGCCAATCAATGCTATTTTCGCTATGAGGAAGACAATCAGTACCGTGGGCGATCAACAGGAGCTTATGGTGTTGATACAAATTGGTATGCGGACAGCGGGGCCACTAACCATATCACCAGCGAACTTGACAAGATGACCGTCCGTGATAAATATAGTGGCAATGAACAAGTTCATAACGCCAGCGGCAAAGGTATGAGTATTAGTAATATTGGGCATACAGTTTTTCATACCTCTTTCAGTAAACTTCATTTGAACAATATTCTTCATGTGCCCTCTTCTGCCAAAAGCCTTGTTTCAGTTCATAAACTTGCCAAAGATAACAATGCTTTCCTTGAATTTCACCCTGATTCCTTTCTCGTTAAGGATCAGGAAACGAAGAGGATTTTACATCACGGTAGATGCAAAGGTGGCCTGTATCCTCTCATTCCATCGGAAGAGAAAATAGAGTCAAAGCATGAAGTTTTTGGAGTCCATGTCCCTTCTACATCGTTATGGCATAGTCGTCTAGGTCATCCTGCTACTCCCATAGTTCAGAAGATCCTTAGCTCAAATAAGTTGCCGTGTGTTAGTTCCAAGAATGTTGAGTCAATTTGTGATTCGTGTCAAAGGGCCAAGAGCCATCAACTGCCTTATTTTGTTTCTAATAAAATCTCTAGTGCTTCTCTTGATCTGATTTATTCTGATGTGTGGGGGCCTGCACCCATCTCTATTGGGAGTTATAGCTATTATGTTAACTTCATTGACGACTATAGCAAATACACCTGGATATATTTGTTGAAGCATAAATCTGATGTCTTTTGAGTTTTCCAAGATTTTCAAAACTTAGTAGAAAGACAGTTCTCTAAGAAAATCCTTTGTGTTCAATCGGATTGGGGAGGCGAGTATGAAAAATTAAATTCTTTCTTCAAGCAAATTGGGATCACACACCGTGTGTCCTGTCCTCATGCTCATCAACAAAATGGTGCTGCTGAACGCAAACATAGACATATTGTTGAAGTTGGTTTAGCTCTTCTTGCTCATGCTTCCATGCCTTTAAAATTTTGGGATCAAGCTTTCCTTACAGCTACCTATCTCATTAATATTCTTCCCAGCAAGGTTATTGATTTTGAAATTCCTAGAACTCGCCTTTTTTATGATGCACCCGATTATAGCAATCTTCGTGTTTTTGGTTGTGCTTGTTGGCCCAATCTGAGGCCATATAATTCCAGGAAGTTATCTTTTCGATCCACCCAATGTGCTTTCCTTGGCTATAGTTCCATGCACAAAGGTTTCAAGTGCCTTGACATCTCCACCAGACGCATTTACATCTCCCGTGATGTCGTTTTTGATGAAGCCGTGTTTCCCTTTTCAAAGCTCCATCCTAACGCCGGTGCCTCTCTTAGAAAAGAAATTGTCCTACTGCCTTCTTCCCTTCGAAATCCAGGGGATGATGACTGTACTGCATCTGATATTACTAATACTACTGACGTACCTGCTGTTTCTAGTGAATCGTCTGAGAAAATTGCAAGTCTCATGCCTATGCTCCCAGCGCTACCGGCACAACGTTGCGCACATAGCCCAGGCTGCAGCTCCCAGGTGGAAACGCTGTCTCCTTCCAGCTCGTCGAACGGTGTTGTTTTGCCTGCTACACCGCCTGGGGGAACATCAGTACCGCTGCCGACCGCTGTTGCTATGCCAGAGGACAACAGTGTGGCGATAGGTGGGGGTAATGCGGTGGTGCCTGAGTCTCCATCTGGGACGTTGCATGCGTCTGAGGAGTCTCCACCACCGCTGCATGCTACAGCATCAGGTGCACATGAATTTGTGCCACCCGGATCTTCTACAACATCTGGTTCTCCAGCAGCCACACCTGATCCCCCGCGTCACCAAACACGGTTGCAAAGCGGTATTATCAAACCAAAGAAGCTATATGATGGTATGATTCGATATGGCATGTTTAGTGCTACTGGTGAACCTAATTCCGTTGATGAAGCTATTTCAGATCCAAAGTGGCGTGATGCAATGGAAGTGGAATTTCAAGCTCTAGCTAAGAATAAAACTTGGCATCTCGTTCCAAGAAAAACTGGACAGAATATTATTGATTGCAAATGGGTTTTCAAAATCAAACGAAAAGCCGATGGGAGTATTAATAGATACAAAGCTCGATTAGTTGCCAAGGGATTCAAGCAACGCTATGGCATCGACTATGAAGACACTTTCAGCCCAGTTGTCAAGATAGCTACAATTAGATTGGTACTCTCTATTGCAGTGTCAAGGGGATGGTGCCTCAGACAACTTGATGTGCAGAATGCGTTCTTGCATGGTGTTCTGGAAGAGGAAGTTTATATGAAGCAGCCTCCGGGTTTTGAGGACACTAAAACACCGGGATATATATGTAAGTTGGACAAGGCTATCTATGGGCTGAAGTAGGCGCCCAGGGCGTGGTACTCCAGTTTAAGCTCCAAATTAATCACTCTAGGTTTTGTGCCGTCAAAATCAGACATGTCTCTTTTTATATATCATAGGGGTGGTACAACTATTTATATGCTTATCTATGTTGATGATATTATCGTTACAAGCTCATCACCTGAAGCGGTGACAACTCTTCTTGCTGATTTAAAAGAAGACTTTGCACTAAAGGATCTTGGCAAGTTACATTACTTCTTGGGTATAGAAGTTAAAGAAGAGTTAGATGGCATAACTCTATCTCAAGCTAAGTATGCACAAGACTTGTTGAAGCGTGTTGGAATGCTCGGCTGCAAACCCTGCACGACTCCTTTATCTGCATCTGAGAAGCTGTCGAGCTATGATGGTGTTCCTCTCAGTCTAGAAGATGCTACTCGCTACAGAAACATAGTTGGTGCTCTTCAGTATTTAACAAATACACGACCAGATTTATCCTTTGCTGTCAACAGAGTTTGCCAATTTCTTCATGCACCGATCTCAGTTCATTGGACTGCAGTTAAAAGAATACTTAGATATGTACAACACACCATTGGACTCAGGATGCATATTCAAAAGGTATTGTCGTCATTCATCAGTGCCTTCTCTGATGCAGATTGGGCAGGTGATACAGATGATAGGCGTTCTACTGGAGGCTTTGCAATATTTTATGAAAGTAATCTTATATCATGGAGCGCTAGAAAACAGCCAACTGTTTCAAGATCTAGTACAGAAGTAGAATATAAAGCGATAGCTAATGCTACGGCAGAAATAATATGGCTTGAGCAACTGTTGACCGAACTTGGGGTTAAAGTGCATCGCACCTCAGTTCTTTGATGTGATAATCTTGGTGCAACATACTTATCAGCTAATCCCGTGTTTCATGCTAGAGCAAAGCATATTGAAATTGATTTTCACTTTGTGCGTGAAAGAGTTATGAGAAAACAGCTACACGTTCGGTTCATCGCTTCTGAAGATCAGTTGGCGGATGGATTTACAAAAGCCTTACCGGTTGCAAAGATGAATACATTTATTCGCAATCTCAAACTTCAAGGTGGTTAGGAAAGTTTAGATTGAGCGGGGGTGTTAGAGATTGTAAACGTGTTACACTAGGATTGTAACCGAGCATGTCTCAAGGATAGATAGACTCCTGTAATTTGCTATAGATAGAATAGAACTTAAGTTAGGAGTCCTAGTTTAAAACTATCTATATCTATAATTCTTATTCTATATATAAACATACAACCTATAGTGAGCCTAGGTGAGGCAACCATAGTTACTCCATATTTTTTCACGCCGTGGCCGAGCACCTCATGAGAGCGCCGACGCGCATGGTCGACGTTGGGCCCGAAGCGGTTGAAGGCGACGGTGACGCGCATGCAACGGTCGGTGGCGAAGCCATCGTCGTGGCCGAGGAGCATCACATTGTTGTGGACGTGGAACCAGTTATTGCAGACGGTCACATCGGTGAAGCCGACCGTCACGTCGAGGAGGCCATCCTCGCACCGGTACAGCGTGTTGTGGTCGATCCATACCTTGGAGCTCGCCGCTGCCGGATGGCGTCGCCGTCTTCCCCCGGGACAACCACCCTCTACGGAGACTGCGCGCGGCAGCCGTGCACGTGGAGACCGTGGATGATGACGTCCTTCACGTGGTACATCACGATGCCGGCCCCGCCGGCGACGTGCACGTCGGCGCCGCGGCAGTCGATGGCGGTGAATTGAAGCTCTTCACGAACAGCGGCTGCGCCAACCTGATGTGCATGTCGCGCGCGAAGATGATCCACACCTTCCTCGGCAGCACCGTCGCGCCGTACCGGAGCGTGCCTTGCCTCGGACGGACAGGGTCGTCGCTCGGGTCGGTGACCATGTACGGGACCACGCCGGCGCCGAGGTTCTGCCGCATCTTTCCTGCGTACCCCACGGGGCACACGGCCAGCCGCTGACGGTCGGCGGCCCAGTTGCGCTGGCCGCGACAGCACCGGTCGATGACGTTGGCGCCGTTGATGTTCGTGGCAGAGACGATGCCGCTGCCGAGGAGTACGAGGACGGCGAGAGGCAGGAGCAATGACGCATTGTACCTCCTCGCCATGATCGAGGAATGCCTTCCCGGCCTCGATTTTGGTGGATGCTGGGTATCGAAGTTAGTATTATTATAATTATAAAAAGTGTAATAACATGGTTCTATAGTTATCTTGTAAGTCACTCTAACCACCTATATATACTGATATAGGGAATAGTATCAATCATACTTACGTTTTTATGGTATCAGAGCGGTTTCAAAAACGTTGCTGCTGTTGTTGTCGTCGTTCGACCTCCTCCTCCTCCGCCACAGTGGCCGCGGTAGACGCAGCGGTTTTGCTGGTGGCAGCTCTCCAGCGCCCTCTGCTAGAGCGGCCCCAGGTGGACAGGGCGGCGCCCCTCCCGGTACGGCCGTGTACCCGTCCTTCGCCCACCCTTAGGCTAGAACCATACTCATGTGGCCGTACGACCAGTCCGGCCGACCTTCGCTATCATAGCCTGTGTTCCACGCAACCCTGTACTATGGCGGTTTCGGTGCTCTTCTCGACACCTATAGAGGTGCATACGGTGCCCCACCGTCCCCGTTCGACACGTACTACAGGGAAGCTGTACCACCGGGCTTCTAGGCACCCTCACTAGCATACCAGGTGGCGTCTTGGATGCCCACTCACGGAGGGTCTTGGCACCAGGACTCCCTAGCGCACTCCTTCAACACCATGATGCTGAACCAACCGGCCTTTGAGTGGTATACTGATACAGGTGCCAATTCACACATGACGTCGGATGCTAATATACTCTCCACCATTTCCCCACCCTCTTCATCTACTCCTTCATCTATCGTTGTGGGAAATGGTGCTTTACTTCCTGTCACAGCCACTATATCCCATCGTTTTTCCATACCGCACCATGATCTTGCTCTTAATAATATTTTAGTATCACCCCACATTATTAAGAATTTAATTTCCATTCGTCGGTTTAGCACCGACAATAATTGTTCTATTGAGTTTGATCCATTTGATCTTTCTGTGAAGGATCTGCAAATCAGGAACGTGATCGCCAGGTACAATAGTTCCGGTGGCCTCTACCCATTTTTTGCACCATCTACCAGCACCTCTGCTGCATATCTTGGGCACGAAGTTCTGTCCAAACTTATTAGGTCCAATATCATTTCCTACAATAAAGATGATATCGATCATATATGTCATGCATGCCAACTCGGTCATCATGTATGTCTATCTTTCGGTTCATCTATCTCTCATGCTACTCACAATTTTGATTTAATCCATTGTGATCTATGGACCTCTCCACTTGTTAGTATATCAGGATACAAATATTATCTTGTTATTCTTGATGACTACACTCACTACATTTGGACTTTTCCCCTTTGTCTCAAATCCGAGACATTTTCCACTATTTCTATCTTTTTTGCTTATGTTCGCACATAGTTTGACACCACCATCAAGAGCATCCAGTGCGACAATGGCCGTAAATTCGATAATTTCTAGGCCTGCACGTTTTTTCTCCCCCACGGTGTTGCCCTCTTCATGTCGTGCCCATACACTTCCCAACAAAATAGTAAAGTAAAGCGTTTCATTCGTACTATCAATAACGCTCTGCGTTCCCTTTTGTTTCAGACGAGTCTCCCTCTAGCTTACTGGGTTAAGGCCCTTCACACCACCACATATCTTGTGAACCGTCTCCCCACCACAACTCTCGCTTCCTCCACACCATACTATGCTCTCTTCTCTGCCTAGCCCTCCTATGTTCATCTCAAAGCTTTTAGTTGCGCCTGTTACCCCAATATGTCCTCTATAGCGCCCCACAAACTTGCCCCTCGTTCTTCTCTATGTGTGTTCCTCGGCTACTCCTTGGAGCACAAAGGCTATCGATGCCTCAAGCTTCAGTCGAACCGCATTCTCATTTCTAGACATGTCATTTTTTATAAAACTTTTTTCCCTTTCTCCGACATGTCTAGCACACCCATGGCACCCTCTGTCCTAGACTTTCTTATTGATGATCATGATCTCACCGCTTCAGTCCTTGGAGCTCGTTTTGTGCATGCAGGTATAGCAGCTTCCTCAACGGCACACCCCGTGCCTGAGGCCCCACTTGCGCCGTCAAGCCCTAGTGTAGGGCCGTTGTCGCTGGAGTCCGTGTCGTCCGATGCCGCTACCCCTGTGCACCCCGCACAGGTCGCTGCCAGCGGCACCACACCGACCATGAGTGTTGTCGGTCCTGCTACCTCTGCTGCTCACGCGCAGATTATTGCCAACGGTACCGACCGCACAGCTGCCACTTAACCGATCATCATCCCTCTGGTCACCAATGCACACTCTATGCGCACGCATGGCAAAGCTAGCATTGCACAGCACGTGGATCGCCTCAACCTCCACGCTGTGCCCATGTCACCTCTTCCTCGCTCCGTTCGTGATGCACTGTCAGATCTTAATTGGCGCTCTACTATGTAGGCTGAGTATGACGCTCTTGTTGCCAACGACACCTGGAGTCTTGTGCCTCGCCCTCCTGGTGTCAATGTTATGACTGGCAAGTGGATTTATCGACACAAATTGCTCGTTGATGGGTCTCTTGATCGCTACAAGGCTCGCTGGGTACTGCGGGGTTTCACACAACGGCCCGGTGTTGATTATGATGAAACTTTCAGTCCCGTTGTCAAGCCTGCAACAGTTCAAGTTGTTCTCTCCTTAGCATTATCTCAGAACTGGCCCATTCATCAACTAGATGTGAAGAATGCATTTCTCCATGGCACTCTCACTAAGACAGTGTACTACGAGCAGCCCTCTGGATTTGTGGATTCTTCTCGCTCAAATTTTGTCTGTCGGTTCAACAAGTCCTTATATGGTTTAAAACAGGCTCTTCGTGCTTGGCATCACAGGTTCGCCTCTCACCTCGTGTCGCTTGGATTTGTTGAAACAAAGTCAGATACTTCATATATCGCCGCGGTCTAGACACGGCTTACTTACTGCTATATGTTGATGATATTGTCCTCACCGCCTTCTCTGCTGGATTACTCAAGCACATCATTGAGGCTCTCCGGCGTGAGTTTACTACAACAGATATAGATCAGTTGTATCATTTTCTAGGCATTTCTATGACACGCTCTGCAGATGGTCTGTTCCTCGCTCCGTTCGTGATGAACTGTCAGATCTTAATTGGCGCTCTACTATGCAGGCTGAGTATGACGCTCTTGTTGCCAACGACACCTGGAGTCTTGTGCCTCGTCCTCCTGGTGTCAATGTTATGACTGGCAAGTGGATTTATCGACACAAATTGCTCGTCGATGGGTCTCTTGATCGCTACAAGGCTCGCTGGGTACTGCGGGGTTTCACACAACGGCCCGGTGTTGATTATGATGAAACTTTCAGTCCTGTTGTCAAGCCTGCAACAGTTCAAATTGTTCTTTCCTTAGCATTATCTCAGAACTGGCCTATTCATCAACTAGATGTGAAGAATGTATTTCTCCATGGCACTCTCACTAAGACAGTGTACTACGAGCATCCCTCTGGATTTGTGGATTCTTCTCGCTCAAATTTTATCTGTCAGTTCAACAAGTCCTTATATGGTTTAAAATAGGCTCCTCGTGCTTGGCATCACAGGTTCGTCTCTCACCTCGTGTCGCTTGGATTTGTTGAAACAAAGTCAGATACTTCATATATCGCTGTGGTCCAGACACGGCCTACTTACTGCTATATGTTGATGATATTGTCCTCGCCGCCTCCTCTGCTGGATTACTCAAGCACATCATTGAGGCTCTCCGGTGTGAGTTTGCTACGACAGATATAGATCAGTTGTATCATTTTCTAGGCATTTCTGTGACACACTCTGCAGATGGTCTGTTCCTTTCTCAGCGGCAGTACAGTCAGGATATTTTTAAGCGTGTCGGGATGAGTGCGTGCAAGCCGTGCAGCATGCCTGTTGATCTACACTTCAAATTATCTGCTGATGGACCACCTGTCGCTGATGCTACACAGTACCGCAGCCTAGTCGGCACTCTGCAGTATCTGACTTTCACCTGACCAGACATTACCTTTGCAATTCAGCAGATCTACCTCTATATGCATGATTCTTGAGAACCGCACCTCGCTGCTCTCAAGCGGATTTTACGCTACATGTAGAGCACCCTATCTCTTGGGCTGACCATACGCCGATTTTCACCTGCAGATCTTGTTGTTTACACGGATGCCGACTAGGCTAGCTGTCCTGACACTCGCTGGGTCGACCTCTGGCTATGCAGTATTTCTCGGGGATAACTTGGTGTCCTGGTCTTCCAAGCGTCAGCATACAGTCTCCAGATTGAGTACCGAAGCTAAATATCGTGCTGTGGTGAATGGTGTTGCTGAAGCTACCTGGCTATGACAACTTCTCCTTGAGTTTCATCACCCCCCTCGCCGTGCTACCTTGGTCTATTGCAACAATATCAGTGTTATATATCTCTCCAGCAATCCAGTGCAACATTAGCGGACGAAATATGTTGAGATTGATCTCTATTTTATTCGAGAGAAGATCGTCCTCGGTCACGTTTGGGTTCTATATGTTCCTACGATATCACAGTACGCCGACGTCTTTATCAAAGGTCTTCCTATCTCACTATTTCAGGAGTTTCGATCCAACCTGAATGTTAAGGATACTCTCGATTAGATTATGAGGAGTGTTAGTCTATTGTAATTATAGAAAATATAATTATAGTAGGTTAATCGTGACATGGTTCTGTAGGTGTCTTGTGAGCCGCTTCAGCCACCTATATATACTGACAGAAAATAGAATCAATTATTACCAGATCGAATGGTCACCTGTAGATGCAGCTTTCAGTTTCCTCGCCATTTTAAGGAGAGCGGCAGTTTCAGCTGCGCTGAGTTATTGTTGTTAACAGCCTTGTAAGTTAATTACAGTAGCTCTTTCTTAAATAATCGCAGCGGTTTCAGCTCTTTTTTTTGTGAGAAACTGACATGCCCGGCCGTTTCTGTTGTGCTAAATGTTGTGTTAAGGCTATGTTTCCTGTATAACTAAGCACCTGCCATTTAATTAAGAATGAATATCAGAAAGCAAGGTGTTCTATGATTTGAAGATCATGACTTGCAGCACATAATTGATAAATCCGACTATTATGATGCTAACATTTCACAATCTCACTCATATTAAACTCAAAATAATATAACATGTTAGTCATATAATTAATTTAATTAAACTCCATTCATGTTAAAACCTGACAACATGATAGGCTTCTCTCTCTTACTTCTGCTGTTCTGCACAGGTGATCAACTTGACAGGTTCTGTGATAAGCTGATAATGGCCATAAGTTACTAACGGGCCAGGTGATCAAATTATTTGGGCCGGTTGGGTCAAAATCATTGGTGGAGGCCTAGGCGTGAGTTTGTCAGCTCGTGGAGAGAGAACGAGATTAGGGGAGTGACAGCCCCCCAATATTTTTGGAGGAGGATTTGGCGAACATATCACCCGCTGCTAGCTATTCTTTCTATCATAAAATTATTTTTTGCTACGCATGAATTTGAATAGGGCTTTATCCATATTCGTAAACAGAAATAGTTATATTTTAGAATAGATAAAGTAAATACTATCATTAGCTTGTAGAGAGATTATTAATGTAGACATTCTCCTGGTGTTTTTTTTCATGTTTCTTCTTCGTGCTTAAGCTTTGATTTCCTATTTATTTGACATGAGATCACCTTGTGTGCTGCTAGAGAGCTTAGGATCATTTTTGAATTAGAAAGGGAGAAACGAGATAGCTTGAGCTACTCCCACAGATGACAATGGATCTATCATGATGCTCTGTGTTGTCCTAGGGGATGAGGTCACCACTTGTAGGCCACGGAGGGGTGCCATTGACCTGAGAGGATCTCTTTGTTGCCAAGCTCAACCCATTAGCAACTTAGGGCTGCCATGTCAAAGCTATGCTCAAGCCCTCATGGGCATCATTGAGTGGTGCGAGCTAGACATGGAAAGGGAAGAGAAAGATGAGGAGAGAAGAAAAAAAGGAGTTGACAATTGACAAGGGGATTTGATGGGAGAGAGGAATTAAATTTGTCAAATAAGTGTCGAGTGGGTGTTATTAGGTGGGGAGTTGGTGGTTTGGAGTAGAGCATAAAAGTTGATAAATAAAGCATTTTCTCATATCCATCTTTTAAAAATATGGTATAAATATACCAGCTAGTGGTTCTTATGTTTTGCATTGACAATTGATCGATTTGCTATTGACTATAGTGAGTTCTACTTAGATGCCATGAGCATTTTCCTTTTTTAACATTCACATTAGTTGACCAGTGTTAACCTTATGTAAAAAGTCTATTTTACCCTCACAAAATATATGAAATATGCCCTAGGTTAATATTGCACTTCTAAGGATAAAATTGACTTTTTAAGGGGTTTACTCATGTTAAAAAGTTGCCTAGAAGTCCTAAAATGAAAAGAGTTGATAAGGCTAAATAACCAAGAAATACTTATATTTTATATTTTAGAATAGAAGGAAAACATATTAGAAATTATCATAAATGTTTAACATGAGCAGCATGTCTATATGATCTTCTAAAGTGTCAAACTCCCATATGGGCTTTTATCTATATGGTGCGCATAAAATTCGTTGTCAACACACATTGGCCCGTTTTTATAATTTTCCTAATTCCTAGCTCGACTGGACAACAAGGAGAATGCACGTCCAATTGGCATCATCTGCAAATGATTCAATCTAATACCCATATGATTTGTTGATTAATGTTTGCTGGGAATAATAATGAAATGAAATATTCTCATCGGGTCAGCGCACTTCCGGCCTGTCCATCACATGCTCCCGAAGTGAGATGATTGGTGGCCTTGCATAGATGCATCAGAGAAGCCGGCTGCTGCAGGTTGTTCGGCTCTGGCTTCTGAACAACACATGTACTATACTCTATATATTAATAATATACTATATTTTGTAGTGTATTATTGATGTATTATCAATAGGATGAGCCCACCAAATCAGTAATTAACTGTTCATCGCCTCAATGTTTATTAAGATAACTGAGTCACGTGGACACAAGAAAACATGATTCATCGCTATAATTTAACGATACATCCTCAAACACGCACAAAGAAAAACATGATACATAGTATAAATATATCGTCTAGAAGTATGCATGCCGAAAAGTTTCATCTAGACATATATACATATACAAAAGGTTTATCCTCTATAAAAATGCAAATTCACCTACAAAAGTTCTGTTTTAAATGGTGTTTTTCACAATCACAAATTCCACGGCATTTAGGTGCACACCAACTAAAAAATTGTAATAAAAATTCTAAAAACAGCTATATATATATTTCTCATCTTATTCCACACCTATCTATATAATTTCATTTTCGAATTCATTATATATAAAGAGAAAAAAGTGAGAAATTTTAGCAAACTTATACTCTTAAACTGTCAGTTGTGTCTTTCTTTTGTTAACACACAAATATAATAAATTTTAATTTAAAGTTTTATAGATATGTGAAGTAATATTAGAAGTACACAGTTTATTTTAAATGTTGTTCTGTATGGAGAATGGAGAGTGCACCTAGCTAGAAAAAACGAAACAATTTATTAACAATTAAAAAAATAATTTATAGTTAAAATTTTTAAAAGTAAATAATGTAAAATAAACTATGATAAAAAAATCATAAAATTACTTTTAAAATTAAGTTTAAAATTTAAATTTTATTGTATAAATAGAAGTGAAACGATGTGTGTATACAATACCTTCCCACTGGTAAAAGTAAACGTGAACTCATGACTCTTGTAGAAGCTCAACGTTGACACGCTCTCGAAGCTCAATAAACTGAATACTTCCTCAATTAGGAAGCCTTAAATTTTCTCCAACTTCTAGAAGTGTTGCTTGTTCATGAAGACTTACCTTGGGAATATATGAAGACAAAATTTGCTCTCTGGGTACTTATCAAGACAACCAATTATTGGTTCCTACTGTCAACATATATAGATATATATAACGTCAATCTCTGTCTAAGAGCATTGCAACGTTATGATCATTTGCAAACTAGAGATCGTGATTAATATAATATCATTTCTTCTTAACAGAAGAGGAGAGAGAACAAGGACAAATGTTGGGTAAATTCAAGTTAAATTTATAATTTGAGAATTTTATTTTTCACAAATTTAAAATTTTAATTTATTTCAAATTATCTAAATTAAAACTGAAACCTAATGGTTTGGCCTAAAGTTGGAATCTTGAAAAATTTTCATTTGATATTGATTTTTGAATCATGGATCTACTATTGTAAACTATTAAATTATAATTATAAAATAGAAAAACAAAGGTTGTAATCATAACGTTTTTAAATTTTTTGATGATTTAAATTTATAATGTTTAAACCAGACTTTAAAAAATTCTAGCCCAACTTTCAATGATGATTTAAATCCTTGTAAGCCATATTTTAATTCTATTAGGAATTTCAACTTATATTTAGATCCATATTTTTTTTGCAATTAAAAGGCAGACACACGCGCACACGGCACACACACCATTACGCACGCAACAACATACTCATACATCTGTGAATACGTCCTTTTAACATTAGCGGCACATCTCTAAATTTCTGTTCAAAATTTGTATTTGTAAATAATATGGGCACTAGGATTTAAAGAGTATAGTATGTACGCAGGACTCTACCATAACACTACAGGTTTCCCTAGATCCATATTTTAATTCTATGAAGGAGAAACAGAAGATAATAACATTTAAAGTCAGTTAAAAAAAGATAACATGTAAAGCGGTCATATATTGAAAAAAAGTTTTCTCTGTCGTCAAGGACTGATGCTTTCTTAACTACATTATTATCTCCCCAATAACCACAAAATAACATTATATATCCTGTGGCAGAGATGAGAGACCAATGTTGGCAGTGTA
Source organism: Oryza coarctata (assembly GCA_030770085.1). Classification (NCBI taxonomy): domain Eukaryota; kingdom Viridiplantae; phylum Streptophyta; class Magnoliopsida; order Poales; family Poaceae; genus Oryza; species Oryza coarctata. Next base: position 6,687,058 of record CM061476.1, on the reverse strand, counting down.
AGCCAACAAACGGTTGCTTTCAAAGCAAATTTTTGCCACATATGAATTTCATAGCAACCATGGGAATTCACATGGCCTAACACCTAAGCTTTGTTATATGACTTATGTCCTAATAACATGGTTGGGTTTTTCTGACATGGATCTTCACCTTATTACCCTTTTCTTTGTATAACATGGAAAATTTCCGCTTCCTACAGAAATTAAATTGTTTCATGCTGAAAATCCTACTAACATCTTGTGCTCAAGCTGAAGATCTGGATGTTTTTTCTATTTAATCCCCCTCTAGAATACATGAAATTTTACACTTATTTTGTGAAAACAGTTTAATTCCTATGAAAATCCTTCAAAATTCCTTTAAAGGAGGCCTTAAGCTTCCCTTCCTTTCACTTTGATGATGTAAGATACTAACTAGTACCTAGTATAATCATCTGAGGAAACATGGTCCATTCATCCATTCCATGTAGTAGTAGATGGGTAGATCCCATCCATCTGGATCATCTCTATGCAAACAGACGAGAGATGCGCTCAAGAAGAGTGTAGATATGAGCAAATATGACTTTGGCACACAGCAGTGTGTACAAGCTGAGAGCGCTGGATAATCATCACGGGCAAATCAAACGACGCCGTACCAGCTGGACCCGGGGATGGACCAGCCGCACCGCAGCCACGGCCGCCAAGAAGACCCGCTAGCGCGGGACCCACCCGCAGCGCAGCGCAGCTGCGGCATCTCTCTCCACCCACTCTCTCGCCTCGGAGTCGGACCTCCGCTCGAAAACCCCCCAAAACTACCCGGAGAACCAGCAGGAGAGAGAGAGGTGGGGTGCGACATTGGGAGGGAGAGGACTCAGAGGAGAGGCCGGGGAGGGAGGGCAGGTGTGTGGGAAATTTCAAACGCTGCCGCCGGCGCTTCTCCGGCCGGCTGGGCCATTCTTGGGCTCTTGGCTCCCTTGTGCTGAGAGAGATGGCGGTGTCCGGGAAAGGCGGATTCTTGGCGGTGGCAGTGGCGGTGGCGGTGGGGAGAGGCGCGGTTCTGCTCGCGAATGCGGCGAGGGTGGTGGATTTCGGCGAGGTGGGTTCGCCGCCTGCGCCGTCGCCGGTGGCGGACGCGCCCTATCTCCCTGATGTGGCTTCTCCTCCTGCAGGTGAGCATACGCTCTTCTCTTTTTTCACTCATTCCAAGAAGAAAACGGAAGAAAAATGCTGCCTTTGTGACCGTGCCATGCGCCCGAAATGCGGGTGCTTTCTGCATTCCCTTGCACGAATTTTCATGAAATTGTTTTCTTTCTTTCTTTCTTTGGAATGCTCATTTGGTATGCAGTAGAACTCAACTGCCTGGTTTCTTTCCGTTTGATGTTTTCAGCTATTTTGGTGTTCTGGATTACAAGATATTGCTTCCTTTGTGCAGTTTTTTTTTCAGACTTGTTACTTAATTGTGACTTTCCCTGGGTAGGACATGGATTAAGCTTCTTTATCCGCTCCATTGGATTGTCCATCAGTTGCATCAACCACATTTGGGTGCAGACGAGAAGTTTGTCCTCTCCCTGTGATTTGTTCTATTCCGTGTCATATCTGGCAACTTGAAATGAGGAATCTTTGGCTGTTTTACCATTTTCCCTTAGTTTTTCTTAGCTTCCTGTTTGCATTCCGTTGTATTATTTGGTCAACGTGCAACTCTGCATTATTACGATAATGGAGTAGATCGTGAATCTTAGCTGCACACGTGCCAATTCCAGTTGTGCCAGTGTCTTACAATTGAACTGGTTGAAAGTTGGTTGTCTTATGAAAACATATGAAAATTTTCTGTTATGTATTGTGCAGTGCAAACTGAGGGAAGCAACCATTACCAAAAGCAAATCCTTGTTGCAGTCATCTTGTCCCTTGCCGCAGTCATTGTAACGGTGATATCAGCAATTTATGCATGGACCTTCTGGAGAAAAGCTCGTGAAGCTTTGGACTCCAAGGACAAGAAACTCTCAAGTGAGGTTTTTTTAAGGCAGATTCCATAAAGCATTGCTTAATTTGCGTCTATATTGTTTTTATCTATGGAGTCCTGATTGGTGCTTTAAATGAAAATGCTGTAGGTACTACCAAGGGGCACGTGCTGTTACCCATGTTGGGGAAACTGAATTCAATGAAAACGTCCAAGAAAGAAGTGGTTGCAATGATGGACTTTTCAGTTTTAGAGTCTGCTACTGGCAAGTTCAGTGAGAAGAATATATTGGGGAAAGGAGGTTTTGGTTGTGTATATAGAGCATCTCTTGACAGAGGGGTTGTTGCAGCTGTTAAGAAACTTAATTGTTGTAGACAAGAAGTAGAGAAAGAATTTGAGGTGACCACAAAACACATAGCCATTTTATTCTGTAAAGTTGACATTAATTGTGAATTTTTGGTTGACTTTGTCCACTTGTGGTTGATAGAATGAGCTGGATTTTCTTGGAAAAATTCGGCATCCCAATGTGATCTCCGTGCTAGGATATTGCATTCATGAAGATGCAAGGCTGCTTGTGTATGAGCTGATGCAAAATGGTTCTCTAGAAACACAATTACATGGTATGAATTTCAGTTTATTTTTAGAGTTTTTGATGAACTTACATTTACAGTAAGGTTGATGACAGTGAAGAAAAATATTTCATTATCGTTTCCTGACGTCTGTAGGATCTTCTAATGGATCAGCTTTAAGTTGGTACATTCGGTTGAAAATTGCTCTTGATGCGGCAAGGTTCAAATTTTCTTAAATTTTCTGTAGTAATCTAATTTACAAAAGGATAGAGAGTATGAAATTACTAAATCCAAGCCGTGCAATTTTGCCATTACAGAGGATTGGAGCACCTTCATGAGCACTGTAATCCATTGATTATTCATAGAGATATAAAATCGTCCAATATACTTCTTGACTCAGCCTTCAATGCAAAGGTTAAATCTTGAATTGTTCTACAAGTAACTTCTGATTTCATATATTAGTTTGATGTTAACTTTTTGCTCTGCCACTACCATTTCTACAGATATCAGATTTTGGCCTTGCAATTTATGGTGGGAACCACAACAAAGATGACATAAAGCCTTCTGGGACAGTTGGTTATGTTGCACCAGAGTATCTTCTAGATGGTACGTGCATTTGCTTTAGTATGTTAAGTTGCTCATTTGAATGCTCTGAAGTCTGTTGCTTTGATAATGTTAACCACACAATTTTAGGTCAATTAACTGAGAAGAGTGATGTGTATGCTTTTGGAGTGGTTCTTCTTGAACTGTTACTCGGAAGGAAACCAGTAGAGAAGATTGGAGAATCTCATTGTCAATCTATTGTGTCGTGGGTATGTTTTGTGATTTCTGTACTTTGTGATCTATGCATCTCATGTTTCTGAAAAAAGTATGAGACCTGAGTTTCTAGCAGGTTGTTGCATTTCTTGTAGCAAAGAATAAATGGATATATGTTTTTGGATGAACTAATCTCTTGAATATATCATTGATGTAGTGAAGTCTTAATTTTTGTTGAGTGCATTGACGTGCCATACCTGTGAGATACTTTTTACCTTTTCACAATTATTCAATATTTAAATTATTTTCTTGCAACACACGTGTCGATTCATAAATAAAAACTGATGTTAGTGATATAATGAAAGCTTCACATTGCACTGACTTAAGAATATTTGGAGCTCCGCAAAGAACAGTTAATAATGCCCATGGTAGCTGGTATGTTTGGAGCTTTAATATGTCTTCTTAGGATTCTGTTTGTGCTAGCAAATTTGCACTCATCCATTCTTCCCCGTTGCCCTTCTACCTCTTCGTGAAAACCCTATTAGGGACAGGCATGTTGTACACTTTTGGCACATGGGTATGGTAATGGGCCAAAAGTTCTGCACAACAAACAAACAGGCACAGGCCTTGCCTGTTTACTATTACTGACATGTGGGTCTTCGAAAAGCTTGATGTTGTTTTGGCTGCTGAATTCTGAATTTTCAGCCTTCATTTTAAACTGAGGCACAAAGACTTTATGTATACACGTCTTTTATGGAAGTCCTGATGAATATCCTCTGTTTCTTTGCTAAGTATTTAATTTTCTACCTTTCCAGAGCAACGTAGTCCTCCATTTCGTGCATCTGCTTGAATGTTATCTCTCTTAATTTATTTGATATTTACATTACAAACATGAATTCCATCAGCCTTTTCTCTATTGGAAAGGTGGAATAGTCGGTAATCACAATGTTGTCTTCTGCAGGCTATACCTCAGATAAGTGATAGAACAAAGCTGCCAAACATAATTGATCCAGTTATCAGAAATACCATGGATTTGAGGCATCTATATCAGGTAACTTACATCGTCCAGATTTGAAGTATTTCACAATGGAATACATCTCTGAACACTTTGTTGTATGTGTAGGTTGCTGCGGTAGCTGTGCTTTGTGTCCAGCCAGAGCCGAGCTACAGACCACTAATCACAGATGTTCTACACTCCCTTGTTCCTCTTGTTCCTGTGGAGCTTGGGGGAACACTGAGGGTAGTAGAGCAACCCCGTCAAACAGGCTTAAAGAAATGAGGCCTTTTCTAAACAAGTACATATCTGATGGCCAGATGAAAATCTTTTGTGCTACCGTTTCCAAGGATTGTGGAAGTTTTCCCATCAAACAAGTTGGGTGCTTGGGTAGGATGACAACGATGCACGAACTATCCCGGAGGGAAATTTTCATCTGATTGCCATTTTTTAAGACCAAATGCTTGCCTACAAAGAGATGACAAGTTACTACCGACATCGATCTAACTTTGATTTCAGAGGAAATTTTGCTTTGTTGGTGCTGTTAACTCCTGTGACCTTCCTACCAGCTTGTGGAGGCTAGGCCGGCAACTTCATGTAAATTTCATCGCCAATAGATTTAATGTAAATTTGATTTGGTAGGCATTCATTATCATTTGTTACAGAAAATCACTTCATAATCAAAACTCATTCCAGAATACTGTATCTTCTTGTGAGCAGTTTAAGTTTGGTCTGATTTATGAGATGCAATCATTTGTGCAGTTTTTTTTTTCTTACGGAAGTTTAGCAATCTCGTGGAAAAATTGTGCTATTCTCGAAGGTAAAGATGCTACTCCTACGTTGCTATAGTGATGTTATCGGATCTGCTTTTTTTTTTTCCCTAAATTTTGGTTGGTTACTATTTGGCATCAGGCGTGGTTGAATATGCAACACCATCGATGTTGTGACTGCGTGAGTGTTATTGGATTTGGAAATATACATGAATTTCTGTGGTGCAGAAGATTCAAGATGAGCGTTGAGTCATAACATGTAAAGAACACAGTTGTCCCTAACACGTGTATGTGAATTGCAAATGTCATTATACGGACTCAGATAACAACAATTCTTTTAGATAATGAGATATGGAGTAACAACCATTTGAAGAGAAGATGCCATTGTGGCACTGTAGAACCACTCTGTTTTCATAGCAGCAGTTAGAGTTTAAATATCGCCGTGTTACGTTAAGGAGTAAATAAAAGAAGAGAAAGGTCCTCCTTAAGTTTTCATTCAATCCCTTTTAAACTTATTCAATCCCTGGCATGTCTTTGAGTTTTTGTTTAAATCCACTGTATTCCATTTTGTTAGTTGACAGATATATTTTTATTCCTCGAAATGACCTTATTGTGTCTAAGGCTTGTAAAACTAAATCAGCCCCTCATCTTTCAGATATTACCCAGTAGAGGACAAAGGATATATTATTTTATTATGAAAAAGGTATTTTGAAGGGGGGCTGATTAACAAAATCACCCAATTTGAAACTCAATTAAATTAAAAAAAGAATTTATTTGCAAAATTCAGCTAAAGTTGAAGGCAAGACAGAGAGAGAGATAGAGGATGCGTTGACCATCAAATTTGTTCGATTTTTTTTTTCAAATCCAAGTGTAGGTGCAAAAAAGTGATTTGGATAATTCTGTCTGCTCCAAAATTTTACTAAATGTGGTTAAAGTCTGTCAAAAAGCTCAAACCATTATTCTCAATATGTTAAAAAATTGAATATAGGTCAGCCACCTCCGCCTCTTTGTGATTCCTTCAAATTTAGTTAAATTAATTAAAAAGATAATCAAATATGGGTTCACACTTTGAAATTTTAATGATTCACACAATTTGGTCCCCCGACCCCCCCTGAAATTTGTTTCTCTTGCAAACTTTTCTTTGGTAGGATTTTGAAATTGACAGATAGTTTTCTCATTAAATATCACGAGTGAAGAGTAATATGGTTATTTTAAAATGGGAAAAATTCACTTTTGGTCTTCAAGTATGATCGTGGTCCGAAATCGGACAAGAATACAGTTAGAGACTAAAAGTGGATGTTTTATGAAATATAGTAGTCAAATTATGGTGGCTATATGACATCGCAGAAAAAACTCAAGGGCTCACATGGAATATATTAGGAATTTGTTTGGTTCTAAGCCATCGTGAGCCTTGCCCCTTTTTCTTTTTGGAAATGGCAATGTTTGGCTATTGCCAAAATTTTGTTAAATGTGATTGTTTAGTTTATTGATATAATTTTTTTAGCAATATTGGTTAGGCTAGTATTTTGGACTGTGGCAAAGAATTGACAAATTTTTGGGCAATGGCAAAATATTGGTATAGTTGAGATTGGAAGAGAACAAAAACACTGAGGTCAGCTCCAGATCGCATATCCATATATGATTTGAAATTTGTAAGTTAAATTATAATGGTTTAGAATTTTATATTTAATTTAAAATAGCAACAAAATAATTTATCTAAATATTATCAACATAATTTGTGAAGCTAGAAATACCCGACTGAGCCGGAGTTGTGTCAAACAACCAATAAAACTTGGCTGAACCCTATCACGCAATGTTTTCGCCTTTTTGGAGACGATAAGTCTACAACGAACTGATCCCCCGACTATTTCCGACGTGGCGTTGATGAAAGAAGTTATTCAGATGGCCTCCACTCCAACTCGGACGGGATTAGTACCAAACGAGGCTATAAAATAGGAGTAACTCTGGATCGATCAGAACATCATTATAAGAGAAAACTATGGAGATCTCGTTCGTCGCATTGGCTGGGAATCAGACATGGCCAACAGGAAGATCAGGATCGATCTCGATCGATGGCGACATGTGACTATGTGAGCGATCTGATTAGATCGATCTGCAATTCAGAAGATATATACCTGAACTGAAGCAAGTCTCTTCCACTTCTCTGATCTGTTGCTTCCGTTCGTGGCGTCTGATCGAACCGAAGCAAAACAAACGCCACCAAGTACGGATGCATGCAACTGCAAGCAGTTAAGCACCCCGTCTTGCTTCTTGCTTGCTTCCGTTGAAATACGAAGCTCTTAGTGAAGGTGCTTAAGCTTTTCTGTTTTTGTAAGCACCTGTTTTAGCGCTTGGCGTTGAAGATGGCCTAATTCGCTTATTCCGTGGCAAAAAGATTACAGTCATATATGATAGATCAGAGACTCAAATATCTGGTAACTTTTTTGATTTACAGTTTTTTTGGTGATCTCTGTTTTGTTGTTAATAACAAATGACAAACCGTAGGAATCGATGTAAGCACTAACGGGCACAATTAGTTTTGTCTTGTTCTTTAGCAATAGGCTAGCTAGATCATTGCTCATTCATTAATAATTGAGAACTGCAACAAAACAGCCTGGAGTGGAGATGCCAAAGTTTGCCATCCTAATTAGAGCTGCATTACAGGGGAGTCAGATCGAACAACAATATGACTCTAGTAAAATTCTACCAAGATCAAAGTAATTGAGACACCAAAGCACAGAAAGGTACATGCGAACACGTACATGGCCTGTTTGTAAATACCCATTTGCCAAAGAATGAATTATCTCGCAGTTTGTGAACCACCCCACCATGACTGTTCGTACTATATTTGACTGCATACTAAATGGTGCATTAAAGTGACACTCAAACTTTGCGTCTCTCCTATATTTAACTGTTAGATGATTGATGACCCGACTGTATAATATTGGTTCTTAGTCTCATTATACACATTCTTACATGGTATTAAAGCAGGTCTAGACATTTCGGCACGATAGCATCCTCCCACCAGCGAGCTGACTTTTTCTCCCCATCGCCGACTTTCTTCCTAGTATTCTCTCCTCGCTCTCTTGTCTTGGCTCCTTCTTCTTGCCGTCTTCTCTACAGACGTTTTTTCTTTCTCCTTTTTCCACCATCCTCTCTCATCCCTTGCTCCTCCACGTGACAAGGCGACAGTCTCTATCCGCCCCTTCGTCTCGACTCACACCCGTCTTCGCCCTTCTTCTTGCTCCGTGCATCTTTTCTCCTCCAACACCGGCGCACCTCTGCGCTCGTCGTCTCCATCGGCTAGACTCATCCGCCCTCCATTGGCTAGACCCGTCCGCCCTCCATCGGCTGGAACCCTCTCTCGGTTCCCGCTTTTTTGACATGCTCAACTGCTCCCGGATGCGAATCTTCTCCACTCGCGTCCGAGCCACTCCGACGTGTCCACGCATCCACGGACACAAATCTCTGCCTCCCGGATGCGAACCTCCTTTCTTCGCGTCTAGCTCCTCTCCGAGTTTTCGCGTCCGCTCCACTTCCTTGCCTCCACGAGTCCAAGGACGTGAAACTTCTCTTCACGGACATGAATCTTCGCACGTCTGTGACCCACCCACTCTCTAACCTACCGACTTTGCCACCCACCTTTCTCTCAACTACTCCACTGTCTACCCTTCATCGGCCAACCACTCCCCATCGGCTGGTTGGTCCACCCTTCCCTCTCATCGGCTCACTCCCCATAGGCCAATCACTTCCCTAATCGGCCAATCTCCCTTCTCATCAGCTTCTTCCCATCGGCCTCTTACTCCCATCGGCTTTTTGCCCCTGTTCCCCTCTTGTCATAGCCACCGAGTCAGCCCTCAGCTCCGGCACTCTCCCAGTCGCCGAATCTACTCCGGCTCTCGGCGCCCCAGACCATACCTCGGGCACCACCTCGTTGATCTTCTTACCCCCCTATGCCGCTGTGAATGTGAAATCTCACGTTCCCATCTCTCTTGACCTCAACGCCAACTACTCTAAGTGGGTCTTCTTCTTTAAATCTCTCTGTGGAAAGTTCGGCCTACGGTCACACATCGATGGCTCCACTCCACCTCGACCCGATGACCCCAAGTGGGACATCGCCGAGTGCTGCGTGCTCAGCTGGCTGCTCGGCTCGGTCGATGACTCTATCCTCGACCTCGCCATGGAAGACATCAACCCCACTGCTTGGGATCTCTAGATGGTTATCGAGTGGATCTTTCTCGCCAACAAGCAGCCACACGCCATCTTTTTACTCAACGAGTTTCACTCTATGGTACAAGGAGACTCTTCTGTCTCCTCGTACTGCCAGTGCCTTAAAGTAAAGGTTGCTGCTCTCTAGGATGTCGGTCACCCTGTGGCCAACTCCCAACTCGTCCTCGCCCTCCTGCGAGTTCTAAACCCACGCTTCTCCAACATCACCGACGACATCACCAACGCCACACACCTTCCGTCGTTTGCCCGGGCCCATGACATGCTAGTTCTCAAAGAACTTCATCTAGCCAACGATGAGAAGACCATGGCCTACACAGCTCTCCTCGCCGCAGCCGATCATGGCTGCCGAGCATCCTGTGCTACCACCCCTCCCGTAGCTCTAGCAGTCATGGCCCTAACCATGGCAACGCAGCCCGCACCGGTGGCACCGGTAAAGGCAAGGGCAAGAACTGACACGGTCTAATACAATTGCGACCTGCTTCAGTCCCTACCCAGCTTGCTGGTCTCACGGGTCCGTGGCTTTGTTACAACCCCTGGGCACCCCAGCCCCAGCCACGCAGCCCCATCAGCTAGCAACCAGGGGTTCTCGGCGTCCATCCTTAGGCCCACCTGGCATCGGCTCCCATCCTGCCGCCTCTGCCGATGCTACCGCCATCACCCACCCAGTCGGTTCCTTCCTAGAACCAGGCTGACCTCGTCGCCACCCTCAACCAGATGACGCTCCAACCTTAGCACCCTTGGGTGCTGGACACTGGTGCGTCCTCCCACATGGCGTCATCGGCTGGTATACTCCACTCTTGTCATCCTTCCTTCTCCCCCTTTGTCACCATCGGCAATGGCCACTCTTCCTGTCCAATGCTCACCACTAATCTTTCCCTTCACAATGTCCTCATTGTACCCTCCCTTATTCACAATCTCGTATCTATTCCTCAATTCACACGAGATAACAATTGCTCAATCGAATTTGACGCTTCTGGTTTCTTTGTGAGGGATATCCTAACCCGGTGACAGATCCTTCGCTGCAATAGTGGCAGTGACCTCTACACCATCGCCACTGCGTCGTCCACTCCACACGCCAGCGTCGTCCACTCCACACGCCACCGTCGCCCTCTCCACCAACCTCTGGCATCTTCGTCTCAGCCACCCCGGGCCCAACGCTGTCGCCAACCTCCGTCGTAGCACCTCCATCCAGTGTACCCACAGCAGTTCCACAGTTTGCCACTCGTGTCAACTTGGCAAACATGTGCGACTGCCATTTTCTAATTCTCTATCTTGTACCTCGCGACCGTTTGAGCTTATACACTATGATGTATGGACTTCTCCGGTTAAAAGTATCTCCGGTAATCAGTATTATCTTGCCATACTTGATGATTAAACACACTATTGCTGGACTTTTCCACTCATCAGCAAATCTGAGGTCGCCTCCCACCTAACTAACTTCACAAACTACATTTCTAACCAGTTCAACCTCTCCATCAAAGCTCTACAAGCTGATAACGATACGGAGTTTGTCAACCGTACTGTTCAAACCTTTTTCACCTCCAAGGGCATCCATCTACGCCTCTCCTGCCCCTACACCTCTCTCCAGAACGGTAAGACCGAATGCCTCTTTCGCACCCTTAACAACATAAGTTGCACAATGCTGCTTCATGCCCACCTACCGGTAACTTACTGGGCAGAAGTACTAACCACTGCGACTTACCTCCTCAATCGGCGACCATGCTTCTCCGTTCGCCACAACGTTCCATACACCCTTCTCTACCGCACGGCACCCGACTACTCCCACCTACGTGTTTTCGGGTGCCTCTACTCCTCACAAACTTGCTCCCCGCTCCACCGCCTGCATTCTCCTCGGCTATCCCTTATCTCACAAGGGATACCGATGTCTCGATCTTTTCACCCGCCGGGTCATCGTCTCTCGTCATGTCGTTTTTGATGAAACCTGCTTCCCCTTCGGTTTGCTTAATCAGAGATCCTCATCTAGCGATCTCGACTTCCTCCTTACCAACACCGTGCCCTCCCGGTCTCTTCCACCGTTCTCCCCACTGGCCCCCTCATCGGCCACTCCTGAGGACTTACTGCTTAGCTATCCTACTACTCTTTGGTCCGATATCACTCCCATTGGACCCCCATTAGCCCCATCACTCTTATCGGCTTCGGCCGATCCTATCCCCTTTTCATCGAACACCTCATCCCCATTGGCTCCTAAGCCCTCATCGGCTCATAACCACCCATCGGCCCATCCGCCTCCATTGGCTCCTCAGCCTCCATCAGCTCCTCTCTCCCTATCGGCTGCTCCATCTCCATCGGACCGACCAAACCGATCGGCCCATCCAACTCCAACGGCTCAGGCCAATCTAGTTCCGCCCTTTTATCTCACATAGAGCCGCCGATCTTGAGCCGATGATGCCCCTCCCCAACCAGTTCTCCCTACACCTACCATGCTCCCATCGGCTTCCATCCCCTCCACCTTTGACATGGTTACCTACTCACAAACCGGGTCTCTCCGCCCCACCAAGCGCTACAGGCTCTCCGCCGTCCACTGCTCTATCTCACCCATCTCGACAACTTCTCGTTCGGCCCTGGCCGATCCTCAGTGGTGCGCGGCCATAGCCGACGAGTACAAGACCCTCATGGACAACGAGACCTGGCGCATCATCCCTTGTCCTCCCAGCTCCAATGTTGTGACCGGTAAGTGGATCTTTAAGTACAAGTTTCACGCCGATGGCTCCCTTACCCGTCACAAGGCACGCTGGGTAGTTCGGGGTTTCTCCCAACGCCCTGGTGTCGATTACGATGAGACTTTCAGTCCCGTCATCAAACCCACCACCATCCGGGTCGTTCTCACCTTGGCTGCCTCACACTTCTAGCCGATCCACCAGCTTGACGTGAAGAACGTCTTTCTTCACGGTCATCTAACGAAAACGGTCTATTGCTAGCAGCCTCTAGGCTTCGTCGACCCCTCTCATCCCGATGATGTCTGCCTCCTTCAGTGTTCTCTCTACAGCCTCAAACAAGCCCCTTGGGCCTGGTACCGGCGTTTTGCTGCCTACCTTCGGCACATCGGCTTTGTGGCCTCCATGTCCGATAGCTCCCTCTTTACTCTTCACATTGGCAATGCCACCACCTATCTCCATTTATACGTCGATGACATTGTTCTTACAGCGTCCTCGACATCCCTCCTACACCAGATCATGGCTCGACTCCACTCCGAGTTTGCCATGACCGATCTCGGTCCCCTTCATCACTTTCTTAGCATCTCCATCACCTGTTCTTCTCATGGGCTCTTCCTTTCCCAGTGCCAGTACGCCATCGATCTTCTCCAGTGTGCGGGCAAGGCCGAATGTCACTCCACGGCCACTCCTATCGACACTCGAGCCAAACTCTCCGTTGTTGATGGCTCACTCGTTATCGATCCCTCTCAGTATCAGAGTCTTGCTGGTTTTCTCCAATACCTCACCCTCACATGGCCCAACCTCACCTACGCCGTCCAGCAAGTGTGCCTTTTCCTGCATGCTCCGCACGAACCTCATCTCGTGCTGCTCAAGCCCAGCCTTTGCTTTGTGAAGGGCACACTCTTCAGCGGGCTGCACCTCAGCTCCAGCCCTATCGACTCCCCCACCGTGTACTCCGACACGGACTGGGCAGGCTGCCCCGACTCTCGATGCTCCATGTCCGGCTACTACGTCTTCCTCGGCGACTGCTCACTGCCGAAAATCCCGCGACTGGGGAAGGACGGCGGCTTGGTCATGCGAAGGCCTAGGAGGTCTGCTTAGCTCTAGCGTAGGTTCTTAAGCCTCGAGGTTCATGAGCGTGCCAGTTAATTTGACCCTACAATTGACAAGGAAAAGGAGATAAGACATGTTCGTTGGTCGGCCGGAAGGCCTGCCCGACTCTCCTTATTGGTTGATGGCTGATAGAGACGAAAATGCTAGTGCATCGGTTGAAAAGCCGATAGAGGTATATATTCAAGAGATATCTTACATGTTCCCAAGGGGTCTATATTTATACCCTGGATTTACAGATAGAGTCTGACACGTTTACGACCATCGGACATTATTTCCTAACAAAAACAGAGGAAAATATTTCTAAAGAAGTTAACTAACCAGCTAAACCTTCCTAATTAAATAAGGTTACAATTTACAAAGACAAACATCCTGCCGTGGAGTCCATGGCTCTTCCGCAAACCCGGTTTTATCTGAATAATCTTCCAATTTAGAACCGAGTCTTCCTTCGCTACAACCCGATCGGCTTCTCCACTGTAGCAATCAGACATTCTTTTACTCAAGCCGATATTTTCCATCCTTTCCTCGGGCTTCTCAGACCTGACCCCGACCGGATTATTCCCTATCTTTGATGGACATTACCATATTGACCTGCCTCAACACCACCCACTACATAAATTCGTTCAGCCTCATATTCAAACCCACTCATCGGCTGAACACCAAGAACGTCGGAGGTTGGACTAAGTATATTTCCCTGCATAAAAAATCCTCCGGCCAAGTTGATGGGCGTGAACATGTAGCGTTCTTGAACCTCTGGTTGGAACGGTTCATCTTTGGTGGTTCGACTCTTGGTCCAACAACAACCAATATGCAATGCCTGACAGAGCTCCTGGCCGATCACCACTAGATTCCCCTGGGGCAATATCTTCTTAGAGCTACTTATCAACTACTCCATCAAGTGGCGACCAAGCTATCGGCAGACCAACCAGTCGGACATATTGGTGGCCCCTGGTAGTTTATACAACTCTGGTTGAACGTCTACACCTCTAGAGTCATCGCCAGGTTTCCTTTCCCTTCCATGACATACCCGACTGACTACCCAGAGGAAAATGAGGCCAGCCGACGCCGATGTATATCTCTGGGTGAAGCTTCATCGGCTCTTCCTAGAAGCAAAATGACCCCCCTCGGACTCAGCCAGTGGTTCAAGTGTTTCTACTATGGCTTCACTAAAGAGGTCACCAACTGGTTCACGTACGAGGATGACTTGTCCTTTGAAATACCTTCTAGGTTTCATCCGATGAATGCCTTAGCCGATGAAGATTCAAAGACAATCTTTTTATCCTCCATAACTCCTTGTCTTCTGCTGATCGAATTTTCATTGGGCCGATCTCAACATCCATCATACGAGTTCTACCATCCTTCGGTTGGTGCTTGTCAGTTGGGTTTCGGCCAACTCCCCATTGGCTTGTTCTTCGTCGGCAAGCTCCAAGCCCGCGGAGAAGTAAAAAGTGGCTTGGAGTACGATCGGTTTAGGTTAATGGCATCAATCTTGTCCTTAGGAACTATTTCCACCTTCGAGCCCTATATATCCAATACTAAAGTCTTTGCTCGATGGTGGTCAGAGTGGGGAAGGCACCTATTCAGTCTATCGGTCTATCTACTGAAAATTACTACCTGCGCCTCAACCCCGACTTTGTGGAATCTGATGAAGAGGTAATCTTTTTTCTTGTACTATCTTTTCTTCATCGTATTGAATTTCAACTGTCTTGATCCCCATGATTCCACAGGCTAGTGACAAAGATGCACCTACGACCAACGCAAGTGGTCGGCCGATTATTTATCAACCTCCATCGGCTAGATCCCTCCTTGGGCAGGGTGGTCCACCTCCATCGGCTCTCCTCCGAGTGTCACAAACACTAGGGTTGAAGCGCAAGAAAGCGGCTACTCGGACAGTTTCTAAGAAATAGAAATCCGGCGCCGATGTCGCTATCATTACATCGGCCTCGCGAAGCCCTTCTCCCACGGTAATCCTGACTTCTTCTGCATTTCCATTGTATGTGTCAGCATCGATTCTTCGTTGCCTTCGCCTTTATCCTGACACCTTCGCTTTGTAGCCTGAACCATCGGCTCTTGAAGTCCAAACGCTGGACACTATTACTGGGGCTGAGCCGATGGTATCCTTAGAAGTCGTGGCATCTACTCCCCAAATTCAAACTGCCCCTCATCAAGCTGATACCTGCATAATCGCTCAAACTGCTCCTGCTGTATCCCAGGTACATCATGCTATATGTCATTTCTCTTGATTCATGATCCACATATTTACTAATTTTGTCATGCAGTCATTAGCCGATTTATTTTCCTTCGACATCGGCAAATACTTGGAAGCAGAAGAAGACTCAGCCACCAGCGCAGCGATCGAACCATTTTTACCAGCCAATGCACACAAGCAGTTGTTAGATATTATGCAACGGCTGGAAGTTCCGATTGACTCGCTGGTAGAAAATTGTGGGCCGATTCGGGGAGGACGTGCTGAAATTGAACATTTTCTGGCTGAGGAACTGACGGACGCATTCACACCTACTGCCTACTTGGAATTCCAAAGGACCCAGCTGATCGCATCAAGAGGACACATAGCCGATCACACTGAGCAAAGCAATCTGGCTCACAACGATCGGCTAACTGCTCAAATTGAAAAGAAAAGGCTTGATGAAATGACAGCTGACCTTCAACGCACCAATACCAAGCTTGGCCTCTTGAAGAAATGAGAAGCCAATTTGATGGTGGAACTCGACAAGGTTCGTGAAGACATCAACTCCACCGAGTCCCACCTCATCGGCCTACCAAAATCATTCCAAGATCAAGAGGCCAAGGTAGCAGATCAAGTGTGGCTTGCAGTTCGTCGGCACAGGAACTTGAAGACTATCCCCGGATCAGATGAGGATGACATCCGCGCCATTAATAAAATAGATCAAATCCGTCTATGCGCGATCAACGCCATCAAGAGATTCTTGTAAAGTTTTATCCTCAAAATACCCCAGATGTCATCTTGAACATTAACCATTTGCAATAGAATCCAACCAGCTTGATCAACAAAAGTTGTGTATATATATTTTCTAAAGGCGATATCTCAACGATATCGGCTGTCTGTAACCGATACAAATCATATCGGCTTCCATACATTATCAATCGGCTATGCCTCAACCGATTACACGAACGGTATCGTCAGCTGATACCACCCTTAAAACCTCATCTATCTTGAAAAGAAAAAATCGGCTATGCTCAGTCGATTTAGGTGTCTAACCACACGCTAGGATAATATTTCTTCATATATTTTCCATTAAACGCTTTGGCGAACTTCTCCCCTTCAAGACTCTCTAACATATAAGCATTGCCAGGCACACACCAATTGATCCGATAGGGTACTTCCCAATTAGGTGACTATTTTCCAAACTTATTATCCCTACATCTAATCGGTAAAATTAACTTCCAAATGAGATCTTCTTTAGAAAAAGATTTGATCATCACTCTTTTGTTATAATGCCTAGCAACCTTAGCCTTGTTTTTCTTGATCCTCTCAAATGCTTCTAACCGACTCTGAGTCAAATCATCGAGCTCATTGGTCATCAACGTGTAATAATCATTGGCTGTCAACTGATCTTGTAAAGACACCCTCCTGGAGCCGATGTTAACTTCCCATGGAAGAACTGCTTCATGACCGTATACCAACTGATGTGGCGGCACTTGAGTGGATCCATGACATGCCATTCGATAAGCCCACAATGAATCATTCAATGTAACATGCCACCTCCCCTTCTGTTCGTCGATCTTATGCTTGATCAACTTTATTAAATTCTTGTTAAAAGCTTCGGCCTATCCATTAGCTTGAGCATAATATGGCGACAAATTCAGCAACTTAATCCCCATACTGGCAGCAAACCTTTGAAACTCCTCAGACACGAAGATAGAACCTTGATCGGTGGCAATCGTCTATGGAATTCCAAACCGATGTATAATATGTTCCTTAATGAACTTTCTTCAAAGGAATAGCTTCTACCCACTTTGTAAAATAGTCTATTGCCGCTAATATGAACTTATGCCCTTTACTTGATGAAGGATAAATCTAGACGATCATGTTGATTCCCTAACCTCTAAACGGCCATGGCTTGACTATCGTATTCATGACTGACGCTGGAGCTCACTGCATGTTCCCAAACCTCTGACAATCTTGGCAGCCTTTGTAGTATTTAAAACAATCCTCTAACATACTCAGTCAAAAAATATCTAACTCTCCTTATCATCCATCTTATGTTATGAGCTGATTGATGGACTCCACAAATGCCTTCATTCACCTCGCTCATCACCAACACAACTTCCTCGGCACCCAAGCATCTTAAAAGCACCCCATCAATGGACCGATAATATAATTCTTCATCAAATAGTATGTACTTAATAGCCTTGTACCGAAGCTTCTTGGAAACCGATCTTGATAGATTTTGCAAATACTGAATAATTTCCCATCTCCAATCGTCGGCTTCCATATGGCTCTCAATATTGGATATCTCGACTTCCACTCTACTGTTCAACCGATATCCCGAAGCAGTCTGAGCAAGATCATTGGCCTCCGCGTTTTGCTCCCTAGGAATATTATCCAACGTCACTATCTTGAAATACTTTAATAATTGTTGACATTTTTCATAATATGACTTCAAAACTTCATTCTTGCATTCATATTCCCTAGATAGTTGTTTGATCACCAACGAAGAATCCCCAATGACCTCTACCGTATCGGCTCCAATTTCCCTCAGCAGCTGAAGTCCCTTGAGTACCGCTTCATATTCTGCTTGATTATTTGTACTATAAGGCTTGATTGTGAAAGTGAACTCAAAACTTGCCCCCCGAGGCGATATGATCACCAAACCGATACTAGATCCATGTTTGTAAACCGATCCATCAAAGAATAATGTCCACGGGATTGGCTCCACACAATTCTCTTGGACTCCTCTATGCTGTACAATAAAATCGGCTACCGCTTGTCTCTTGATTGGCTTAGCCGACTCATATCTCATATCAAACTCCATCAGAGCGAATATCCATTTACCAACCCACCCCCTTAGAACTGGAGCCAATAGCATGTATTTAATCACATCGGCTTTGCAAAGCACTATACACTTAGCCGATAGAAGATAATGCCTTAACTTTGTACACGAGAAATACGAACATAGACATAACTTTTCCACAGCAGGATACCTGGTCTCAGCATCCATTAGTCGTTGGCTCAAATAGAATACCACCCGTTCTTTTGATTCAAACTCTTGTATAAGCACCGATCCGATTGACTTCTCATCGGCTGACAAATATAATTTAAACGGTACCCTTTTTGTGGCGGAATCAATACTGCTGAAGAATTCAGGTATTCCTTGATAAGATCAAAGGTATTTTGTTGCTCAACACCCCATACAAATTCTTGATCGACTCGTAACCTTAATAGAGGAGTGAATGACTCAATTCTTCCCGATAAGTTTGAGATAAACCTCCTTAAAAAATTGAGTTTGCCGATCAAGGACTGCAACTATAGTTTGTTGCTTGGTGGCTCGGTGGTCTGGATAGCTCTAATGCTTCGTTGACTAACTTCAATCTCTCTCTCATGCACCATGAAACCCAAAAATTGCCCAGCCGATACGCCAAAAGCACACTTGTGAGGATTCATTTTGAGTCTATATTTTTTCGTCCTCCCTAGCACTTTTCGCAGATCGGCTATATGGTCTTCAATACGTTTGGATTTCACCACCATGTCATCAATATATATCTCCACCAGCTGTCCAATAAGATCATGAAATATGTAGTTCATAGCTCTCTAATAGGTAGCTTCGACATTCTTCAATTCGAAAGTCATGACTACCCACTTGTACAAACCAATAGCTCCAGGACGTCTAAATGCACTCTTGTGGATATCTTCTTTCGCCATAAAAATTTGATTGTAGCCTGCATTTCTATCCATAAAGCTAATGATCTTGTGACCCAATGCAACGTCAATTAATAGATTTGCCATCGGTATTGGATTCTCATCTTTAGAGGTTGCCCTGTTCAAATCCCGGTAGTCTATGCATATCCTTAACTTTTCGTTTTTCTTCTTCACCGAGACAATATTGGACACCCATTTAGCATATCGGCATGGTCTGATGAAATTTGCATCGTATAACTTTATGATCTCTGTCTTGATTTTATCATGCCACTCTGCTTTGAATCTTCTCTATGGTTGCTTATATGGCCGATATCCTGGTCTAATAGGAAGCCGATGTTCAACAATCAATCGGCTTAATCCTGGCATCTCATGGCAATCCCAAGCAAAACATTTCTAAAATTCCTTTAATAATTTTATCAACTTTTCTCGGGATTCAACACATAGATTTTTACTAATGTACGTCAGCCTTGGCTTATCTCCTGAACCTATATCTATTTGCTCTAACTCATCGGCCGACGTAAAACCTTACCCTAACTTTCCTTCGGAGTCCTCTAAAGTTCCCATGGGAACAATGGATCCGAACCGATTTGCTGAATTGACTTTATCCCCTTATCAGTGACCTCAAGGAAATTGCCCACCCATGTTTGTCCAGACAGACAATTGAACCCATTAGCTTCCCAGAATGGCATATCGGTTGTTGCAACATTGGTCGACTGATCGGCCATGATCACCTCAATTCTGTCTCCCTGCCACTGTATGAGGCTTTGATGCATTATTGAAGGAACACAATAGTTGGCGTGAATCCAATCCCTACCTAGGAGTAGACTATACGACCCCTTACTATTGATGACAAAAAATATGGTAGGCAATGTCTTGCTTCCAACTGTTAACTCCACATTCAGCACCCCCTTAGTTTCCGATAAAGCCAAGTCAGCTAGTTGTTCATCACTTAAAATGAGACTATAACATCGACTTTTGACATCCTGGAAATGTTGGATGAATTCCAGAACTGATTCATCGTGCTTCTGTCTAACCGATGTCAAGTCTGACAACCTCAACTCTTGAATTCCCGCAAAGAAATATTTATGAAATTGTTTCTCCAAATCAGCCTATCCCCTGATTGAGTTTGGAGGCAACGAGGAAAACCAAGAGAAGGCCGATCCAGATAAAGACAATGGAAACAAGCGGACCCTCAGAGCTTCATCAGCAAATGCTTCCCCACATTGAGCCAAGAATCAGCTAATATGTTCCATTGTAGATACGCTATCTTGTCCTGAGAACGTAGAGAAATCCAAAATCTTATATCGGTGCGGCAACAGAACTCTATCGAACCACTCTGGGTAAGGGTGCCGATACATAAAAGTTTGTTTTTTAGGCTTAATGTCGAATTGCTCCCTAACAACTTCCGCAATTCTTGCAGACCGATCTTCTTCCTTTGCATTCTCTTTCTAGCACTGTGGAATTGAAGTTGGTACTTAACATGATCCATAATGATCTCCTTGATAATTATTACCAGGATATTCTTGCTTATGTCCCCCGTAATAGGCTATCCGATAATATCCTGGCATCATGTCCTCATGTTGCCCCCCAATCCGCTCTTGTGCTGGCGGAAACATATTTACCGATACATCCCTTCTGGACCCGTAAGTAACTTCAATTCTCCTTCCAAAACTGGCTTTGGCAGCTAGGATTTTTGAATTGGCCCTTGTCGGGCCATGCTGAAGGACTCCAAACAGAGCTTCTAAAAATTATCTGTGTTCTGCTCCACCTGGTATCTCTGCTCTTCAGTCAAATCTTTCATCGTCACTGGGATTACGTTGTCTGTGTTGATTTCTTTACCCACCATTAGATCACAGTTGATAAAGGACCTTCAACTGATGAAAAAGGTCTTCCTGTCCCACTGGGCGTGCCAAAAAGCGTGCTCACCACCGAAAATCCCACGACCGGGGAAGGACAGCGGCTTGGTCACGCGAAGGCCTAGGAGGTCTGCTTAGCTCTAGTGCAGGTCCTTAAGCCTCGAGGTTCGCGAGCGTGCCAGTCAATTTGATCCTATAATTGACAAGGAAAAGGAGATAAGACGTGTTTGTTGGTCGGTGGGAAGGCCTGCCCGACTCTCCCTATCGGCTTATGGCCGATAGCGACGAGAATGCTAGCGCATCGGCTGAAAAGTCGATGGAGGTATGGGAGATAGACACGTGTAACACGCTAAAAGGTCTATCAACCAAAGAGCCAATGGTGCTACCCGCATCCGATACGCAGAGCGGGAGCCGATCCCCCGCGAGGCCATGCGAGAGAGCGACAGCAGTAACGGCACCGTTACGGCCAGCCTCGATAGATCGGACCTAACCGAGACAGTATGAGGTCGGTGGCTAACAACACCGAGATGGCGGGGGCTCGGACCAAACATGACGACAAGGAAGAAGGGATGTCATCGACTTCCGACAGGCCTAACGCCTGAACCCATCGACCGCTTGATGATGGGGACCTACGTTTAGGATAACTCATCGGCTACTCATTCCGATGAGATGCCGTAGATAGACGTATAGACCTAAAACTCAATCCTCCATTAACAGACCCGTAGGTCAGACCTAAACGATGCAGCACGAGACCGACGACGGCGGAAGGAGTTTGATAGGCCAATAGATACTGCACGGATGTGATGTGGTACACCTGATCTGACTAAGAGTTCGAACGTAAATGATGCAGCCTTAGACAGTACAAAGTATACCAGGATAGTGGCGGGACTTACCCTTTTGCTGGAGATCGGACTTAACCGATGTAGCCCCGCGTCGAGAGCCGGAACCGGTCGGTAAACACCTAGATGAACTAGAGTGGCGATGCGCCGAGATTGTACATAATCGAGAGATATCTTACATGTTCCCAAGGAGTCTATATTTATATCCTGGATTTACAGATAGAGTCTGACACGTTTACGACCATCGGACATTATTTCCTAACAAAAACAGAGGAAAATATTTCTAAAGAAGTTAACTAACTAGCTAAACCTTCCTAATTAAATAAGGTTACAATTTACAAAGACAAACATCCTGCCGTGGAGTCCACGGCTCTTCCGCAAACCCGGTTACATCTAAATAATCTTCCAATTTGGAACCGAGTCTTCCTTCGCTACAACCCGATCGGCTTCTCTACTGTAGCAATCGGACCTTCTTTTACTCAAGCCGATCTTTTCCATCCTTTTCTCTGGCTTCTTGGACCTGACCCCGACCAGATTATTCACTGTCTTCAAACCGATCTAATCTTCTACTAATTTGATCGGCTTCTCTACAGTTTCGATCGGCTTTGTCTCCCGAGCTGACCAGTATCTCCATCGGCCGATCCTGCTTACAGTCTGAATCAAATTCTGGTGTTAACAGCGACACTCTAGTCTCCTGGTCCTGAAAACGCCAGACTACAGTGTCACGGTCCAGCGCCGAAACCGAGTACCGCGCCGTCGCTGAGTGTTGCTGGCTTCGCCAGCTTCTCCAGGAGCTCTGTGCACCTCTCTCCTCTGCGATCGTCGTCTACTGCGACAACATCAATGCTGTCTACATGACCGCCAACCCAATTCATCATCGACGCACGAAGCACATAGAGATCTGCATTCATTTTGTCCGTGACAAGGTCACATTAGGACAGGTTCGGGTACTCCATGTACCATCGACACACCAGTTCGCCGATATTATGACCAAAGACCTCCTCATGCCTTTGTTCATCAGTTTTCGATCTAGTCTCTGCGTCTGTTTCTCTCTCGCTATAACTGCGAGGATGTTAGACTATTGGACCACTGGACTGTATATATATACTCGACCTCTCTGTATAGCGTTAGGTCTTAGTCACTGTACACATTCTTACATAAACAATGTTACATTAATGGAATGAATTTATCCTTCAAACTCTAAAAGAAACAATGCCAACACACCAATTTCCTAGGTGAACAAATATAGGTCTAACAAAAAGAGGAAGACTCCAAGGTACCTATCTCTCTCTTGTTGTGTTAATTATTCATGTATTCTTGCTATTCTACGAGTGGTCTTGTGTATACGATTGCAATATTGTTAATTGTTTCATTGGCAGTTTAACAAACTAACTTGCAACATGTTATCAATACGACGGCTCCACACCTCTAGGATGGCATCCATGTTGTCAGTTGGGCCTTAGATCAACAGTTCAACATAAGTTTTGTTCTAGGGGTTAACTGATGCACAAATGGCTTGATGGAGCTATCGTTCTGATAACGTGTTGTGAATTAGTCTTTAGTGCTGCCAATGAAATGGCCAACATTTTTTGCAATCTTATATATGACATCAATTGCAAAATACCAGAAGAACAAAACAATTGGCACACACTAGAGAGAGATACCTGGGAATATTTGGCACAAGATAGATCACAATATTCATGTACGTATAGTTCATTTGTAAAAGGCACATTTGGTATCATGTTTACAGATTTTACTTCGGTACTGTTACTGCCAAAATAGCCATAGGGAACCATGCCTTACAAATAATAGAATTTTATTCTTACATTATGTAGTTCATGTGCGCTGCAAATAGGTTAAGCAAATGAGAAAGATGGATGTCTCTATAAATTATTCTAATGTTTATGTGATTCTATGATTGATCTCTCATATATAATATTGCAGCATTTTAATATTTTTATGGCAATTTAATAAGCTAATTCACAGAACGTTATCAACATGAGGCTCCAGAATCTTTTAGTATATCATCTATCGCCCACTAATCAATACTTGCAAATGAAGTATTGAATTATGTGGGCTATTAGCAACGCATCAATGGTTTCACGGGGCATTCATGCTGATAACGTGTTGTTAACAAAATGGTCAAGAATATTGCAACCTCATCCATGATATTAAACTGAACAATAACATATGAGAGTTGAGAATAGTTGAGTCTACCAGATTGTGCACCTTTTGGGGCGTGATAAATTGACAGGCCAATAAACTATGGCATCATGAGTTATCTTCCTACGCATTAACTATCAGAGAAATGGAAACTGTCCAACAAATTGAATGTTTAACAAACATGAGTCACCGGCAAGAAACTTTTTTCAGCATCAAGTTCCCTGTTGACTCCATGTAAAAAAAGAACTTCCACATTATTTTCTTGATGTCAGATGTTCCAGACTGGGTGAGTAATAGCGTTGGACAAAGTTTATTTAAATTTAAGCATTGGATAAAGTTTATTTAAATTTAAAGAAATGTAAAAGACATGCTTGCTCTTGATCTTTATATCTGAGGATGATTGATGATGGATGAAACTAAGTGTATGCCAATTATTTGAGGGCAAAAATAAATAAAGTAAATATTAGAAAATTTAAAAGTTTTTCTAAGAAATGTTGATGAAGAAAGTTTCATAAAAAATCATACTGTTAGGAGGTTGAGAAGTATACCAGCGATAATCTATAATTGGTAAACAGAAAAGAACGTAACCTAATCTAGTTGTCTAAGTTAGAAGGCAAGAAGTGCGGTGGTGAATTTGTTAAAAATATATGCACATAATTTGTATCATAAATAAATCATGACATTAAATATATTAAGTAATAGAACATCTCATATAAATACAATCTATACATGTATACGAAAGCACTGAAATTACGAAACATGATTGAAACATATTGTTCTGAAGTACGTGTAACATGTACCACACGAACGACTCGCATACTAGGTGGTGACAACGGTATCCAGCACCCAAATACAGGGGAAGATGAGCTACAGTGGATGAACATAGATAGTTGCGCATAACGCTTTCTAAAAAAACTTATTTACCATCTCCCAGTGCAGGACGTCGAAGGCGAAAGTTTCGAAAACCTTCTCTTCTAATCCGCCAGTGCACGCTAGCAAGTGATAGCATAGTATAAAGAAGGTGTCAAACTCTAGATTGTTTTTGTGTATATTGCGTAAAGGTGGCGGCTCGGTATTTATAGAGATATTAAAACGCGTGTTTAGGATGTCTACACAATCTCCATAACTTATAGCCAAACTGAATAAGTCACGCGTAACCTATCCGGACTCCACGCACACTGAATAATCTAAGTTCAAAAAATAAACATATGATAATTTATTGAGATTTACAGCAAAATAAAACTGTAAAAAAAACTGTCTGTGTAAGCATAAGGAGCTGGCACATTATTCACGTACATGTCATGTGTGTGCCTAGCCTAGCAATGCGAGTGGGCGCAAGGGCGTTCCTCTAGTTCTTTCCCACACCATTATTCAAGTGGCTATGAAAACATCCACTCTTACAAGGTCTCCCTCTCCTAAAAATGAATAAGGTGGAACTAAACTTCACATACATACCTGAGTTAGGTTTTTGTGAGTTTTTAGGAATTATTTTTCAAATGGGTCTTAGCCCACAACAATTTAACAGAATTCAGTTGGTTAGGAGGTGAGGCCTACTGTGGTAAATTCGGCACCATGAACTTCAAGAGACAGGGAGAAGAGGAGAGGCAGGGTGAGAGGAGAAACGAAGTGACGGATAGGAGAAATAGGTGAGAAAAATAATAACCTCTAGAAGAAATGAACCTCCCGAAAGAGTAGAAGAGAGGAGAGAGGAGCTAGGGTGAGAGGAGAAGCGAAGTGATGGCAAAGGAGGCCAGAGGGGAATTGGGGATTTAATAATCTTATTGTTTAAAAATGACAGAAAAAAATCAAGCAATTGGTAAATAGACACCCTAACCATTAATGGTGCTAAACTACTGATATATTGCTGATAACTAGACATAAAACCCGTTATACGAGTTGTTTGTACATCATTTAAATACGGCATGGAATCGGTCATCTGAACCACTGCCCATAAAGGTATGAAACAAGACTTGGGTGTTGCAACCGTCAAAATTAACCCCTTACCAAAAGTTGGGCCAATGTGAGAATTGTTAATTCTATTTCCTATCAATGTATCAGTATATATAGACAGCTAGGATGGCTTACAAGGTAACCACATAACTACACACATAATTAACCTACTATAATTACAGTAGACTAATATTCCTCCGTAGTCTAATCGGGAGCATCGCTAACATTCAGGCTGGATCAAAACTGTTAAAATAGTGAGGTAAGAAGGCCTTGGTAAAGACGTCGGCGTACTGCAATGTCGTAGGAACATGTAGGACCCGAACGTGACCAAGGATGATCTTTTCTCGAACGAAATAGAGATCAATCTCAACATACTTTATCCGCTGATGCTGCACCAGGTTGCTGGAGAAATATATAGCACTGATATTGTCACAATAGACCAAGGTGGCACGCTGAGGGAGTGGCGAAGCTCAAGGATCAGCTGTCGCAGTCAGGTAGCTTCAGCAACACTATTTACCACAGCATGATATTTAGCTTTAGTAATCGATCTAGAGATCGTATGCTGACGCTTGGAAGACCAGGACACCAAGTTATCACCAAGAAATACTGTATAGCCAGAGGTCGATCGGTGAGTGTCAGGACAGCCAGCCTAGTCGGCATCTGTGTAAACAATAAGATTTACAGGCGAAGATTGGCGTATGGTCAGCCCAAGAGATAGGGTGCCCTGTAGGTAGTGCAGGACCCGCTTGAGAGCAGCGAGGTGCGGCTCTCGAGGATCATACATATAGAGGCACTGCAAATGTAATGTCTGGTCGGGTGAAAGTCAGATACTACAGAGCGCTGGTGAGACTGCGGTACTGTGTAGCGTTAGCGACAGGAGGTCCATCAGCAGATAATTTAGAGTGGAGATCAATATGCATGCTGCACAGCTTGCATCCACTCATCCCGACATGCTACAAAATATCCTAACTATACTGCCGCTGAGAAAGGAACAGACTATCTGCGGAACGGGTCACAGAAATGCCCAGAAAATGATGCAACTAACCTATATCCGTCATAGCAAACTCACGCCGGAGAGCCTCAATGATATTCTTGAGTAATCCAGCAGAGGAGGCAGTAAGGACAATATCATCAACATAGAGCAGTAAGTAGGTTGTGTCAGTACTGCGGTGATATATGAAGAGTGAAGTATCTGACTTTGTTTCAATAAATCCAAGTGACACAAGATGAGAGTCAAACCTGTGATGCTAAGCACGAGAAGCCTGCTTCAAACCATATAAGGACATGTTGAGCCGACAAACAAAATCTGAGCGAGAAGAATCCACAAATCCAGAGGGCTACATGCAGTATACTGTCTCAGTGAGAGTGCCATGGAGAAATGCATTCTTCACATCCATCTGATGAATGGGCCAGTTCTGAGATAATACCAAGGAGAGAACCACTCAAACTGTTGCAGGCTTGACAACTGGACTAAAAGTCTCATCATAATCAACACCGGGACGTTGTGTGAAACCCCGCAGAACCCAGCGAGTCTTGTAACGATCAAGAGAACCATCGGCGAGCAACTTGTGGCGATAAATCCACTTTCCAGTCACAACATTGATGCCAGGAGGGCAAGGCATAAGACTTCATGTGTCGTTAGCAATCAAAGCGTTATACTCAGCCTGTATAGCAGATCACCAATTGGGGTCTGATAGGGCATCACGAACGGAGCGAGGAAGAGGCGACATGGGCACAGCGTGGAGGTTGAGGCGATCCACAGGCTGCGCGATGCCAGCTTTGCCACATGTGCGCATAGAGTGCGCATTGGTCACCGGAGGGATGACAATCGGTTGAGTGGCAGCTGTGCGGCCGGTACCGCAGGCAACAACCTGCGCGCGAGTAGCAGAGGCAGCAGGACCGGCAACACTCGTGGTCGGTGTGGCACCGATGGCAGCGACCTGTGCGGGGTGCACAGGGGCAGCGGCACCGGACGACGCGAACTCGGGCGACCATGGCCCTGCACCAAGGCTCGACGGCGCAAGTGGGGTCTCGGGCATGGGGTGTGCCGCTGAGGAAGTTGCTGTACTTGCACGTAAAAAACGGGCTCCAAGAACTGAAGCGGTGAGATCATGATCATCGACAAGAAAGTCCAGGGTGAAGGGTGCCATGGGTGTGGTAGACATGTTGGAGAAAGGGAAGATTGATTCATCAAAAATGACATGTCTAGAAATGAGAATGTGGTTCGACTGAAGCTCGAGGCATCGATAGCCTTTGTGCTTTGAGGAGTAGCCGAGGAATACGCATAGAGAAGAACGAGGGGCAAGTTTGTGGGGCGCTGCAGAAGACATATTGGGGTAACAGGCGTAACCAAAAACTTTGAGATGATCATAGGAGGGCGAGACAGAGAAGAGAGCGGAGTATGGTGTGGAGGAGGCGAGTGTTGTGGTGGGGAGGCGGTTCATAAGATATGTGGCGGTGTGAAGGGCCTCAACCTAGTAAGCTGAACGGAGACTTGCCTGAAACAAAAGGGAACACAGAGTGTTATTGATGGTACGAATGGAACGCTCTGCTTTACTATTTTGTTGGGAAGTGTATGGACACGACATGCGAAGGGCAACACCATGGAAGAGAAAAAATGTGTGGGCCTGGGAATTATCGAATTCATGGCCATTGTCGTACTGGATGCTCTTGATGGTGGTGCCAAACTATGTGCGAACATATGCAAAAAAGGTAGAAATAGTAGAAAATGTCTCGGATTTGAGACGAAGAGGAAAAGTCCAAATGTAGTGAGAGCAGTCATTAAGAATAACAAGATAATATTTGTATCCTGACACACTAACAAGTGGAGAGGTCCATAGATCACAATAGATTAAATCAAACTTGTGAGTAGCACGAGAGGTAGATAAACCAAAAGGTAGACGTACATGACAACCGAGTTGGCACGCATGACATAAATGATCAATACCATCTTTATTGCAGAAAATGATATTGGAACTAAGAAGTTTGGGCAGAACGTCGTGCCCAAGATGACCGAGACGACGATGCCAAAGGAAGGTGGGTGCGGCGATGAACGCGGAGGTGCTGGTAGATGGTGCAAAAAATGGGTAGAGGTCATCGGAACTATTGCACCTGGCGATCACGTTCCTAGTTTATAGATCCTTCATAGAAAGACCAAATGGATCAAACTCAATGGAATAATTATTGTCGGTGGTAAACTAATGAATGGAAATTAAATTTTTAATAATGTTAGGTGATACCAGAACATTATTAAGAGCAAGATCACGGTACGGTAAGGAAATATGATGGGATCCAGTGGTGGTGACAGGAAGTAAAGCGCCATTGCTCACAACGATAGATGAAGGAGTAGATGAAGAAGGTGGGAAAATGGTGGAGAGTGTACCAGCGTCCGAGGTCATGTGAGAACCGGCACCCATATCAGCATACCACTTAGAGGCCGGTTGGTTGAGCATCATGGTGTTGAAGGAGTGCGCCAAGGAATCCTGGTGCCAACCTCCTAGGCGGCCAAGGTGCTGTCTGGTACGCCAGTGAGGGCGCCTGGAAGCCCGCTGCTTGGTACGCCATGAGAGCGCCTGGAAGCCCGGCGGTGTAGCTCCCCCATAGTATGTGCCATACGGGGACGATGGGGTACCATATGCGCCACCATAGGTGCTAGGAAGAGCACCAAAACTGTCATAGTGCAGGGCTGCGTGGAACGTAGGCTGTGACGGTGGAGGTTGGCCAGACTGGTCGTACAACCACATGTGCACAGTGCCAGCCCAAGGGTGGGCGAACGATAGGTACACAGCCGTACTAGGAGGGACGCCGCCCTATCCACCTGGGGCCACTCCAGCAGAGGGCGCTGGAGAGCTGCCACCAGTAGAACCACCACGTCAACCGCGGCCGCGGCGGTGGCCGTTGCGCTGGCCTCCGGTTGGTGCAGCTGGGCGCGGAGGAGGAGGCGCCCTCGGATGAGGAGCAGCGATGGCAACTAGGGCCGCTAGACGCGGCGTCGCAGCGATGAGAGTGGCTGGCGAGGACGGAGGACGAGCGTCGATCTCTAGCTCCTCCAACAAAAGGTGAGTGCGTGCTTTCATAAATGTTGGAAACAGCCGGTGCATCTTGAGGATTGACACCATATGGTGAAACTTGCCACTGAGGCTCCGGAGAAGCGTGAGGACCATCTGCTGGTCACCGATGGGGTCGCCAAATTCGGCAAGGGTGGCAGCCATGGATTCAAGGTGGCAGCAATAGTCGGTAATGCTTAGGGACTCCTGACAGAATGTGCGGAACTACGTCTCGAGGAGAAGGGCACGAGACTCCTTCTGGCTAAGAAATTCGTCCTCGAGATAGCACCACGCGTTGCGGGTGCGTCCTTGTCGCATCATCAGTGACTGCTGCAGGTCGCTGGAGATGGTGCCGTACACCCACATAAGGATGCAGCAGTCCGCCTGGAGCCACACCGGGCACGCGGGGAACACGTCATCCTCAAGGACGGTGAGGAACATGCAACCCCACTTGGTGTAGGAGTCCATGGCCTTGTCGAGGACGATGAGGATGAGCGCCTTGACATTGACGACGGCGGTGGCTTGCACCCAGAGAGCCGCGTGAGCGCTCTCATATGCGTCTAGAGCGTTGTTGCGAAGACGGGCCTCCTCAACTCGATGCGCTTCGTCAGCGCGAGCAGCATCGGCCGTGAGACAGTAGTCTTCGGAAGTAGCGGCGCTAGTGTCGTCGCCAGCCATGAGGGGCACGACAGTCGATCAGCAGCCGATTAGACCAGAGGGATCGGCAGTCGATCGAAGTCAGATCAACAGCCAATCGGCCGATCAAATCGGAGATCTCGGGGGGACAGCCAATAGGCCGATCGGATCGAAGATCGGATCGAAGAGGTCAGCTGATCAGAGTCAGATTGGCAGCCGATCAGCCGATCGAATTGGAGATCGGATCGGAGGGGTCGACAGCCAATGGGAAATGGGTCAGTAGCCGATCGATCGGAATCGGGTCGGTAGCTGATGGGAAACGGTTCGGCAGTCGATCGATCGGAATTGGATCGACAACTGATCAGATCAGATGGACGATGAGCAGCCGATCAGATCGGATGGCTGATGAGCAGCCGATCAGATCGGAGGGCGATTGGATCGTCAATAGGCAGGATCTGATCGAACCGATCGACGGATCCAGTCAGATCGGATCGACGGGCGATCTGGTCGGCAACGGATCGGCAGCGTGGGCGATAAGACTGGCGACACCCGGTGGTGGCGATCGAATCGGCGACGGGCGCTGGTGCGGAAGCGAAGGCAGGATCGGATCGGCGGCCACAGGTGGGCGATTAGATCGGCAGCACGAGCGATGAGACCAGCGACACTCCCGGTGACGTGCAGTCTTCACCGGTGGTGGCGGTCGGATCAATGAGGGCGCTGGTTCGAAAACGGTGGCGTTGAGGGCGTCGGATCTTGGCAGTCTCTCGTAGCACAGTAGTGGCAGAGGAGGAGGTTGGCGATGACAGCAACAGCGATGGCGTTTTTGGTTAAAAAAGATAGCGGATTGGAACCGCTGATACCATAAATTATTAATTCTATTCTCTGTCAAATATGAAGACGACCGGAGCGGCTTAAGACAACTGTATAGCTACAGTTAATAGACTAACAGCCATTTCAAATATTATGGCTTGATGCTTTGGTCCGGAGAAACACCTTGCCGCTCGAGCTTGAACTCTCGAGACATGCGTTGTTCGTAGCGGAGATGCTACTATCATTCAGATCAACTGTGATAGCATCTATTGCCCATGTCGTATTTCCAATAAACAAAGCCGTGTCGTTCCAGCCCCAGATTGCCCTGCGACATTAGTTTAATACGTTAACTAGATTCATTAGATATGGATTACAGAACTACAATGAGAAAAGAGCTCTTATTATACTTAAATGTAGAAAGACATCTGGCTCCGATGTTATTTCGCTCCACTGTGTGAAAGTTTCCAAATTTATCCACACTTGGACAGTAGCATCTAGGCTGCATACAATAAGAAGAATAAGGGTCAGTCCTAAGCCATCAAAATTCCTGGATCTATGAATCAAAAAATAGGAACGTGAGACGTGGAACATTAATGTTGAAAAATATGGTACGAAGGGTATAACTCTTTAAGATTTTTCGGTTCAATAGATAGAACGCATTTCATAAATATTTGGAATGATGGCCACAATGATAATAAAAATAAAAATCCATTGCCATGCAAAGAATAAACTTCTCTCAAAATAAATGTAAATTCTAGGGCTAGTATAAAAGAAATCATTTGAATAAAGGATTTTTCATAATATTTACAAAGTTAAATGGGCTAAAATAAAAAATGAATACCTTATCCTCTCACCATCGTTGGAATCCAAATAGTAGTCCATCCCCTTCACCTCAACAGAGCCAGAAGCGAACGATGGCAGCGGTGCTCTCCTATCCTCTCTCGTCTTGACGACGATGACGCTCTCCCATTCTCCTCGATATGACGGCGACGATGCTCCTCCATGTACTTCGATATGTGTGATTGCAATGCGGGAGTAGGACTATGTCCCACATTATTTCCGTTCCTTGATCCAGAATGAAGCTGTTGGGACAAGGAACTCATTCACGTTCCATGTTCCCTGTGAGTCAGTCCTGGGCACGTACAAACTGGTTTGTAAAGGGTAATCTCAGGCAAAGCCTCATCCATCTCGTTCTATAAGAAACCATCTCATCCATTCACCCACATTCTTGCACCATCTTGATTCCCGACCCAACGTCTAAGGACTTGATGTATATGCACTGAATGTGGGCAACTAATTCTAATTGAATAAAATTATTTCACTTAACAATTGAGTTTAACTATATTATATGTACATATAAGTAGAAAACATGTGGCATCCACTAAATTATGGCAACCCACTATCTATGAAATGATTCCATTTCTAGAGATAATGCTACACACAACTATTTGTATATTTCTTGCCATGCATCGTATGGATTATATATGCAAAATGAGTAACTGAACGATCAGTTGTAAATATACCAAGAAAATTTGTGAGGTGGCATGTTATATCAATACCACGTAGAATTCTACAGAAGTCGTGACAGGTTAGGAACAAATGACACACTTTAACAAATCATAGTATTTACATATATATTTTAAAAGTTTGGTAACCTAAATAATACAAGCAAACAAGTTTAGGGAATGGCATACACTTTAATAAGAAATACAAGAGATCAAAGGTTGCTTGCTTTAGTTACAGAACTGCTCATAGTTATACCATCAGTTTGCAAATTTACGCCTAATTAATATAACCTAGCCTGTACTATGAGCTTCGGTACTTCTTAATGTGCACTTTGACGATTATAAATCGGTTGTGAACAAAAATTATAATCCACAAAATTTCAACATTCTATAATAACATTGAAAAATAGCACATATATTTAAAGTAGCGCATGCTAATTTTGGATGTACAAAACCAATATGTTGTATGCCCACATTATTGAATTAGCATGAAAAAAATTTATTATGGCATCTATCATCCAATGAGAAAGTGGTGATTGTCTGTCATTTTCACAGAAACTCTTCCAGACATAGAAGAAATGGCCCTATTTATTTGTGTGGAGTGGCTGAATAGATGAATAACTTGTGATAATTATTTAAGGATACAAACAAACGAAATAAATGCTGTAAAGTTAAAAAATAGATTTAAAGCAACATCTAGAAAATCATATATAGAAAGTTTTGAAAAAATAGCAATGTTAAAAGTTTAGGTAGCATACACATTAATCCATTATTTCATTTCCTAAGAAAGAACGAGGCCTAAAGCACAAGTGGCAATCTGTTCTACATCAGATAGAATTGCCCTTTATATGTCAACTCACGCATAAAAAAAGAATACATAGTTATTATCAGTAGCCGCTAGAAGGGGGCAGCACCACTATGGCTGACTTTCTCCGCTCTACAATCCAATAAATGAGTTTATTATCTCATTCATTTATCAATATTAAACTATTCCGTATAAACTCATAAACATTGACTATTTCATTCATTAGCTTTATATAAGTCAAAATAAAATAAATATATTATACGACATGAGCATGGGTTATAATATATTTTCAAATTGCTACCATATGTGCCTAACTAAAACTCTTGAGTTGCTTGTGTGTCTCACGACCACAAATAGTAGAATTTCTCTACGATACCACAGCTAAACATGGGTTGGCTGAGCTGCTCACCTCTGTCAGTAGGACGATAGATGTAGGGTGCACAATAAGTCCAAAGGAATTGCAACAATTTCCTTTCATATTCATCTATCATATCGTGAACGTAGTACCTTAACCCAACCCAAATATCCACAAGAAAATTGCAACCACCACACTATAGATTTAAAAATATACCAGTGAGTCTAGCTTAGTGAGAAGGAGAAAGAGAGCAGGAGAGTGCCCTAGCAGGAGGAAGCGGCATCTGCACCAATGATAGAAACGCCATAAGGCGGCGACGTCGGCAGCAGTAGCAGTATGAGGCAGAAGTGCTGCCCCTCGTGCAGAGGAGAGGAGGAGGTAAGCTAAGTTAGGGAGAAGAGAAGAGGAGAGGTGGCACCGGCAGTAGGCGGCTCACCGGCCGGCCAAGCAGCGGCTATGCACACCCTCCCTACCTGTGCACGCAGGCAGGAATGCGACACCGGAGACTTCATGTTGTACAATTTTCCGAAATCAAATATATTCCAAATTTCTTAAATAATTTGTATGCCACGTAGGATTACCATGAATCCATGATCATACTATTTATATGATTTTTATGCCGTTTGCATAGTTTTCGACTCAAATTTGGAAAATTTCGAATTCTACCAAGCATTACGTATGTAAACTAGGTTGATCAATCTAAAACCACAAATCAATTGAATTCTTCCACATTTGCTTGAAAATCAATTGAATATGGATAAAACCACTTTTTGTGAATGGACCTCGCAGTAAAACAATGAATTGTTCCAAGTCAAGAGTTAGTTACTAGCTACCTCCGTTCCAAAATAATTTACTTTTTTATATATGAATCTAAACATTATACTCTATACTATTTAGATTCGTGTATAAAAGTGACATAGAGAGAGTAACAAATACTCTTTTATTTTGAAATATAATTATTTTTAGGTTATTTATTAAATACTAACAGTAGGTGAACATTTCGATTAAATTTTGAATTGTTAATACACTTGATTGACTAAGAATACTTACATTTTCGTGCATTGAAATTAATATATAGAAATGATTATATTTAAAAAATAGGAATATTAGATTTTATGATTTATAATTATTTTATGTACAGTCCGTATAAAAATATAGTAATCTTTACATCTTATCATAGCTATTAAGGAGAAAGTAAAAAGATTTGTTGTCTGAGGTGTGGTCCCAACTTGTTCGATGATATTTTGGAGTAGGAGAGTAGTATCTAAACTGTTCAAATATTTTTCCTTTATTAAAGAAAAAACCTTTTTTTCTCAACAGTTATTTGCCGAGTTCTTTAGCTTCTGCGTTTTCCACCCTCGGACTTTTCCTTTCCCGCCACCCTCTCGCCTCGCCGCAAAACTTCCCGCCATTTCCATTCCCGTCGTTCCGTCGCCAAAAGCAGCCGCCTCCTCCCAATCCACGCGTCCCCCTTTTCCTTTTCCCCCGAAAGCTTCCAGAAGAATCACCACCCGACCCGACAATGGCGTCGCCGCCGGAGGCCGCCCTCACCGACTACGAGCGCCGCCGGGAGGAGAACATCCGCCGCAATGACGCTATCCTCGCCTCCCTCCGCCGCAAGGCCGCCGAGCTCTCTGCCGTCATACAGGCGACCTCCTCAAAGCGCCCCAAGAAGCAGCAGCCGCGCGCGAGCCCTGCCGGCGCGCCGGGCAGCCCCGTCGTCCTCCGCCGCTCCCTTCGCACCAGGGGTCTTCCCCCCTCCGGCTCTTCCTCCTCCTCCCAGCCCGCTCCTGAGCCCGCGTCCCCTCCGGCGGCGCCACGCAGCACCCGGTTCTCCTCCTCCCTCGCCTCGTCCATCCTCGCGGCGGCCGCGTCGGCTGAGTCGCTTCCCGCCCGCGACGACGGCTTCGATGCCGGGGCGGAGCTGGTGCTGAGGCCCTCGCACGTGAGGAGGGTGGTGCCGGACAGGATACTGTCGGTGCGGATCCTACCGCTGGTGGACCGAACCGTGGTGGCGGCGGGGAACAAGCTGGGGAATGTTGGGTTCTGGGACGTGGATGGCGTCGTGGTGGATGAGGATGATGGCGGTGCAGACGGGGTGTTCGAGTATTTGCCTCACAGGGGCCCTGTGGGGGCAATCGTTGTGCACCCAGCCTCGCCGCAGAAGGTGATCCATTCTAGTCTTGTGCTCGTGCACTGTTTATGCTCTTAGAGTAATTGAACATTTCGTGTATAATATGGTGTAGCTGAAATAATATTTAATTGGATGATCGAACTGATAAGGATTTCATAGAGTAGACTGAGCTGCTGTCACTAAAAAACTTGCAACGAAGTTTTAATGCACGAATTAGTTATTGTTTATAGGGATAATTGATGTTTGGCACTTCTAGAAATATAGTTTTAGCATTCCTTTCTCATTATTAGAAATTTATCTATACAATGTTGGAATTTGTAAAATCAATTGATCGAAGGAAATTGTTCAACTTTCTTAGCTTCTGAGAATCAAACATTAAATTAACCTGGATCCCTTGGATAATTGGATAGCTGATTGATACTAAGGGTTCATTGTACGAGTCTAAATGAAGTGGGGGATGTATGATCAGATGGTGGTGACTTTACAATATTGGGTGATACGAGATTAGGGCAAGGGAAAGGAAGGGTTAAGGCATAAAAGGGATGGCCTTTATATTTTAGTAGTGTTTTTCTCACAGCTCAGCTAATCAGCCAGTCATCCTTACGATGAGATAATTTAGGTACTTCAAGTATCTGTCCCTGAACATCCACTAGGTATAGCTAACCAGCCATGTGCCAAGGGGACTCAATAAATATAGATTTACAACTCATAAATAGTTATTCACTTATTCTTATGTCTTGTTAATTTTCTGCATATTTAACTGTTATTTTTATTTATTTTCCGTGATATATTTGTGTTGCAGATTTACAGTTGTAGCTATGAGGGTGAAATTTGTCTTATGGACCTTGAGAAACAGAACTTTAATATGATCCATCTGACCGACTATCCTATTTTCTCACTTTATCAAGGGCCAAATAGCCCCAGCTGTCTATATTTTGCTGAAGGAAATGTTCTGAAACTTTTTGATGAGAGGATGGGTAAGGTGTCAGCCACATGGAATTCACATGATAATAGAATCAACTCAATAGATTTTCATCCAAAGAACACATATATGCTTGCCACAAGTTCAACAGATGGAACTGCTTGTATTTGGGATTTGAGAACCATGAAGGAGAAGGAAGCAGAGAGCTTGAAGGTCCTTGAACATGGGAGATCTGTTCAGTCAGCTTACTTTTCACCTAGTGGCCACATGATTGCGACCACAAGGTGATCTTTTTCCTAGGCTATTTCCTACACCTTTTCAGTTGCCTTAATGTATATGCTGTTCTGTTTTTGGTACAAAGGATCTCCCTTGATGATTGAATAACGGGACATGTTTCTTTAATAACATTATATCATGGTTAGATCCGTTGGATAACAAAAGTTACCGTTGAATCATTCTGCGTGTTATCATGTGATGCAGTCTTTTAATGTGATATTGCTTTAATAATTGGCAATCTTTGTACAGTTACAGACTTGCAGTCATGCCTTCTAATATATGTTGAATCCAATTTATTTTCGCACCTCTAGCTTCAGTGTTTGAGAATTTGCTGCTTTGTTAGTGAAAGTAATACTGTCATCTTTTAGCACAACTTTTTTTTTTGAGATATTCTAGCACAACTCACTAACAAGGTGATAGGTAGATTTATTTCATGCAACACAATATTGGGAATAATTGTCACTATTACCACCTTCTGATCTTAACTTCTCAAGGCACTCATTTCACTCAAAATATCCTATCTAATTTACAACCAAATCAATGAGCTATGCCTTTTACATATTATCATATGTTGCATGGCGAGAAATATACTGGTAGCTCTGTAGCATTAGCTAGAAATGCAGTCCCTTTTGTAAGTAATAATGAATGTAGCTAAACTCAACTGTAAATGAAATAGCATTGTTGAATTAAAATTATTAGTTTATTGAGTTTAAAGAAAAAGTTTGTGAAATTGAGGCTTTGACTGAGACTGTTCTTTTAGAGAAAAAGTGTTAGCTAAATAGAGCAGAAAACCAAACAATACAATTTGAAGAAAGTGTTGCATGGAACTTGATAGAAGACAGGCACTCTATACACAAGCTTCATCTTACTATAGCCCACCCAAAGTTTCCGCAAGAATTTTGACTGATAGTTGTAGTGAGCACTAAACACTATATATTTTTATTAGGTTTTGTGTGCCCAGAAATAATTCTATTTTTATTGAATGCAGCCTGGATGATACTGTCCGAATTTTTAGTGTGGAAAACTTTGGCAACTCCGACATAATGAAGCATAATAACAAGACCGGGAGATGGCTTTCTACATTTAAGTATGACAGCCCTTCTATCATTATAGTTATGTAATCCACATCTAAAGAATCTTTCTTACTTAACGTATTAAACTAATCTTGCAGGGCAATCTGGGGCTGGAACGACACTGACCTGTTTATTGGAAACATGGGTCGGGCAATAGATGTTATCTCAGTTGATCTGAATGATTGTAGCCTCTCAGCTTCGAACAACGCACGTCTGGAAAGCGAGCACATGACGGCTATCCCATGCCGGTTCTCTGCACACCCATATAAAGTTGGCCATCTTGCTTGTGCAAACTCCGGTGGCAATGTGTTTCTTTGGACCAGAGCATGAAGCAGCAAGATCTGCAGTGGCTGGTTCATTTGACAGCATTTGGTAAGGTTAATTTTGACGGTTGCAACACCTAAGTCTTCTTTCATGCCCACATAATGAAATGTATAATAGTTAGTAGTAGTTCGTATGTTCGTGCCTCATGCCTTGATGTTTTAGCTCTTGGAGCTTTCATGTATCTCCCTAGAGAAAGTTGGTTTAGTACGATTGGAAGCTATGGAGATGGTCATAATATAGTAGTATTTTTCCTTAAAAGATGGTGTGTCGATGTTGAAATTTGCTTCAAAATACGGAAGCAAAATGGCTGCTGACCAACATTAGTTCGTTCTCATTTTCCCTATCAGCAAATTGTTAGTCCCGCGAAATTTTGAAAAAAAAAAGTGTTTTGACTCCGTTGGAACAAATGCGCACATTAAATGTTACTCAAATGTGAAATATCCCCATAGTGCTTCCTTGGCTGGCTGTGAAATTTAGTATTATTTACCGGTGTTAGGAAAATAGATGCACAGTGAAGAAATGGATTTTTTTTAAAAAAAAACCTTATGAGAGAAAATCGTGGACGGCGATAGTTTGTTACATCCTTTTTATACGGTCTAGTAGAAAAGTATATAAAGTGAAAATAGATAGATATAATAGGAAAAGAATAGAAGTATTGTCAGAAAACTAATAATCGTAATAGGAAATTAATTTAAATATATTGTATATTAAAATTTGGATTGCATATTTAATAAGTATAAAGTTAATGTCAAAATTTGAAAAACCTAGAAAAAGATTAGAAAAAAGATCGCCTTAAATAAAGAAAAGTTCGGTTGCTATAGAGAGAAAGCCAATCGAACGAAGCAGAAAAAGTTATCCAAATAAGACTGAGTTTAAGAAGTAGCCATAGAACTCACGGTAGAATATTATATCTATGTAAGATAGAAAATTTAGTTAGTTTAATTAACTTTCTTAGAGATATTTTTCTTTATTTTTTTAGTAAATAACGTTCAATGGTTGTTATAAACGTGTCAGACTTTATAAACCTAGGGTATAAATATAGATCTCTTAAAAATATGTATGAAGGTATCTTTCAATAGATACTACTTCGGCGTATTGTTATCCTAGTTCTTCTCGACGCGAGTCTGCATCGGTTAACTTCAATCTCCGGCAAAAGGGTAAGTTCTGTCACTATCTCGATATGTCTCGCTCTATCTAAGGCTGCATCGTTTAGTTTCGACCTCTTAGGCTGATCGGATGTATCGCATCACGTTCGTATAGGGTCTATCGGTCTATCAATCTCTCTTCGCTATCGTCGGTCTCGTGTTGTATTGGTTAAGTTTGACCTATGAGGCTGGCGACGGTATATTGAGATTTAGGCCTATAGGTCTTAGACGTCCTCTCATCGGCTCAGCTAGCCGATGGGTTTGCTTCACCCTTACTTTAGCACAACCGATCTAGCATCCACCGTCCCATTGCCATTGGCCTCGGTCTCGTACGGTCTTGGTTAGGTCTGATTTTTGAGATTCGGTGTTAGCGGCGTCATCACGACGGACGATAGGTCTCGTGCTATCATATCCGGAGCGGCATCGGCTTTGCAGCCGGTGTCTTTTATACGATTCCTTGTCAGTTCATATATGCCTTTCTCGGATTTCTAGCCGATGAGAAACCGCTACAACTTCCATCGACAACCAAGAGAGATATCACGTGCTTTGTTGTTCTCTGAATACCCTTTGGCAGGATCTTGTTTTCGCTATACCCGAAGTCATCACGTCCTTCGTCGACATCTATCCACGCCTTCATCGGCTTTCTAGCGGATAGAAGAGTGTCATAATACCTATCGGTAAATAGCCGATAGTAGGAGTCATCCGGACATGGTCGATGATCAACTCGATCCTATCGGCGGCCAGCCGATAGCAAGAGCTCGTATCGGCGCATCGTTCAATTGACCTATTCGCCTCACATTCTTATCAATTGCAGGGTCAAATTGACTGGTACGCCCGCACCCGCACCCGCACCCGCACCGTCGTGCCGAAGCCGAGTGAACCTCACGGGCCTCGGCGCATGTACCTCGAGTCACAGAGAAAAGTCGATCGGCCTGCACTGGAGCTAAACAGACTTTTCAGGCGTCAGCGTGTTCGCGCCGGTCACGCGGGATCTGGCGCGAACAATATTATACTTTAATCTTGTCATGAAAATTAAATCATAAATATGTTGGATTGAAATTTATAGCAGAAATGCGAAATCCAGTATACTTTTATGTCCACAAAATGAAGTAGTTTGATGTGCTGATAAATCTCCTGGTACGCTGGTATTGGTGGATGTAGCAAAACCAGACGTGAATTTGCCTTCACGTAGTATGCACAGAAGAAAACCTCTGGTAGCCTTGGATGCGTAGACATAGCAAAATCTCAACGTGAATTTGGATTCACGTGAAGCAGAAGCAAGCAATGCTAGGGCCTTTCCTGGTAGATCATAGCAACAGCACATCTTCTCCTGGTGACCGTGTGGCTGCAGGTAGCAGATGGCTTCGGCAGCTCTTGACGACAGCACACAACAGGTCGCTTCGATTACATGTCCTGCCTCGCGAGCCGTGGCCCTGGTACGACAGGATCCGGAGATCACGAATTTTCCCCTGAAGAACCCTTGTTCCAAACAACCACGAACGCCGGAGTAGAGTAGATGATGGGCTCCGCCTCAGACTTGTGCTCCCTCGACGCGGCAGATTGAATCGACGAACGATGATGGGACGACGCTCTGACGACAAAATCGTTCTCGCCGAACGTATCGATCGATGAAACGACGTTCAGACGACAGCAACTGCCGTCGCGGATCTTGGATGCTCTCCATTCGTTTAAACGAGAAAAATACTCACGAAAAAAAATTACTGACAATAACT
The DNA here is from genome assembly GCA_030770085.1 of Oryza coarctata. Lineage (NCBI taxonomy): Eukaryota > Viridiplantae > Streptophyta > Magnoliopsida > Poales > Poaceae > Oryza > Oryza coarctata. The sequence goes on along the minus strand of CM061476.1, from coordinate 6,645,550 downwards.
AGATGATTATAACGTAAGAACGTAATAATAGACCATGTATAAAAATATATAAAAAGTTTAATAGGAAAGAACTAAAGTCCTATTTAAAAAACTAACAAACTAATCAAACTAAAATTTAAATCATATGTCTAACAACCAGCGACAGCATGCCATCCACGGAATGCGTTTGTACCATAGCTCCAATTTGGTGAGAAAATTCCCTGCCTACAAATGAATTTCTACAACAGTTTGATACTCTTAATCTGAACATGATCTAACATTCATATAGACATTATGAATCAGCATGAATCCAAGAGCATGCATGACCCGAGAGAGAGAGGAGCAGGAAAGGCGCACAAATGATGAGAAAAAGAGGTATCAAAACCAACATATAATCCAGTAGGACACAATTCGTTACAAAAGCTTTTTACTGAATTTCACCTACATGTGCTTAAGTGTGAGCACTAATATTTTCAAATATTTTAAACCACAGCTGGTTGAGTTATGCTCATATTTGTGTCACCACAACAGTAATAGTTACATTAAAGGATTCATTCAATTTTTGCCAGCAAGTTTACCATGATTATCTCCACACCAACAATACTGTTAGTCTTACTCGCAGGTCACGGTACAAATGGATACCACATTGACTAGCGAGTTCACCTTGATTATCTCCCTCTTGTACAATCTATTCAGATTCAACAGAGACGCTCCGATAGTTCTGAAACTTTAATATGCAATACCAGTTTTGAAAATCATAATCGTGGTACACTGTAACACTCATTCTTGACGTCCAAATTACTACCCATTATTAAACAGATGAAGTTCTAAATACGCGCGGTCAAACTTCAAAAACTTAAATTATTAATGTGATTAAAATAATAGAATTTAATATGTAAAAAAGGTTAGATTTATCATGAAAAATAGTTAGTATGATAAATTTTGCTATAAGACACTTAGAGTTTATAAAATTTATTAGTAAATATTGAAAAAACGTGTCACGGTGATAATTTACTGAAAAACATTATAATTATAATTTTATTATTTTCGACTTAATTATAGAGAAAAACTGTATTAAAATAACTAATTTGTCCTCATGTTACTCAGCTTAGCTTAGTCTAGTCCAATCAGACCAAACCAAATAGTCTTTCTTGATCCCTTCCAAAATTCTAGAGTATATTTTTTAATTTTTTTAATTTCCAAAAAAATTTTAAAAAAATAAATTATACATTATTCAACTCTCATTCTACTATCATCTCAAATATATTCCATCTTCACTGCATCGAGCCCCCGGGTAGCTGGCCCTCGGCTACGCAACTCGTAGCCTCGGTCCGTCCTCTTATCTGGTGAGGTTGCCCTAGCTGTAGGCTTAATTGCGAGGAAGGAGGAAGATTAGATTGATAATTCTTGATTTTTCTGAATAGTCCGGTACAGAATATATATATGACCTTTGGCCCCTAACTAACGCAATCTGCTTTAATCTAGGAACTAAAATTAGAATCCTATCTCTACTTTCTATCTCAGTCGGCCACGCTCTGCGCGATGCGCACGCCCAGCGCGCTCTCAGCGCCTTCCGCGTCGCGGCGGATGTCCCTAGCTCGGCGGCGCCTATAAGTACGCCCAACCATGACATCTCTCCCCCCGTCGAGGAGCAGCTCGTCCTCGAGCTGGAACTTTGGATACTTGGCGCGAAACGGCTCGACATCTTCCCAAGTAGCAGACGCGGCTGATTCACCGTGCCACTGGACGAGGACCTGCTGCACACCACATGCCAAACAGAAACGCACCGCGCGTTCCAACACAGGAGCAATGGCACCATGATGCATGGGCGGCAGAGGCGGAGGGGCGTCCGACGGCGGTCCCTGAAATATCCTGAGCAGCCCCACACGGAACACGTCATGGATGCGGGCTCGAGGTGGCAATGCGAGTCGGACAGCAACGTCGTTGATCAGCTCGGTGACGCAGTACGGCCCGACAAACCGAGGCTTGAGCTTGCTGGAGATCGCCTATGGCAGCGAGGACGCGGCCCATTGTCGGAGGCGGAGAAGCGCCCAATCGGCCACCCGGTACGCGACGTGGTGGTGCACCATGTCATAGTGCAGCTTCTAGATAGCCTGAGTGTGTTCCAGCCGATGACGAACGTCGGCCAGGAACTCTTCACGCTCCTCCATGCTCTTGGCGACAGTAGCCACGCGTGTCTCCCCTGGTTCATAGGATCGGATAGACGGCGGATCATGGCCATACACGACGCGGAAGGGCGTGTCCCGCAACGAAGTCTGGTAGGCAGTGTTGAAGACGAACTCCGCCCAAGGAAGCCAGCGTAGCCACTGGCGTGGCCAATCTCCTGTGATGCACCGCAAGTACATGATGATGGCGTGGTTGGTAGCCTCCGATTGCCCATTGGACTACGGGTGGAACGCCGCGTGGTCATGTGCAGCTTGGTGCCCAGCAGGCGCATCAGCTCTCGCTAGAACGTCGATGTGAAGACCGGGTCCCTATCCGACACCATGGACTGAGGCACGCCGTGTAGTCAGACAATGTCGGTGAAGAAGGCCTGCGCGACGGACTCTGCAGAGTACGGGTGTGCCAGGGGATGAAATGACAGTACTTGCTGAACTTGTCCACCACGGTTAGTATAACGGATTTGCCGTAGACCTTGGGCAGTGCTTCAACGAAATCAAGGGCAATGTCGGTCCAAACGCCCTGGGGAACAGGCAAGGACAGTAGGAGGCCAGCCGGGTGCAAGTGCTCGGACTTGTACCGCTGACAGACGACGCACGCGCACACCAAGGACTGCACGAGCTGCTTCATGTTAGAGAAATGGAAGTCATGCTGCAGATGGTGTAGCGTGTGCTGAACCCCTTCATGACCGTCCTCATGGACCGCCGTCATGATCTCCTGGAGCAAGGACGAGGTCGGTGGAATATAAAGCCACCCGGCAAACTGGACAAGGCCATCGATGACCGACTAGGGTGCGCCACGAGAGCCGTTGTTGATGTCATCACAAATGGCGACGAGGGCAGGATCGGTGTGCTGTGCTTGCCGAAAATGGTCGACGAAGTCGAAGCGTGGAGCGGACAGCGCAAGGAGCGCCCCCTCCTCTGTGTCACGCCTAGACAGCGCGTCAGCCACGGCATTCGTTGCTCTCGGCTTGTACTCCACGGCGAAGTTGAAGCCTAGCAGCTTGCCCACCCAATGATGTTGCGGAATGGTGGCCAATCGCTCGTCCAGTAGGTACTTCAAACTATAATGGTCCATCTTGACGATGAAGTGACGACCCCACAAGTAAGGCCTCCAGTGACGCACGGCATGGACCAAACCTATGAGCTCCCGCTCGTAGGCGGCGAGGGCGCGATGACGGGGTGTGACGGGCCTGCTAAAGAAGGTGACCGGGTGGCCATATTGAATGAGTACGGCCCCAAAACCATGGGATAAGGCGTCGCACTCGACGATGAAGAGCTTGGTGTAGTCTAGCATGGTGAGGATGGGGGCCGACATGACCGTGGCCTTGAGTGCGTCGAAAGCCGTGGCCGCCTCCGCGCTCCAAGAGAAGCCGTCCTTGAGGAGGGCGGTCAGTGGTGCCACGACCGCGCTGTAGTTGTGGACGAACTTGCGGTAGTATCCTGCCAAGCCGAGGAACCCGCGCACCGTACATGCCGAACAAGGAATCGGCCAGTCTTGAATGGCCTGGACCTTAGCTGGGTCCATTGCGACTCCTGCCTCTGAGATGATGTGACTGAGGTAGGAGACGGAGGTGACGTCGAACGCGCACTTGGAGCGTTTGACGAAGAGCTGGTGGCGGCGTAGTTCGGTGAGGATGGCGCGGAGATGACAAAGATGATCCACCCAAGAGTTGCTGTAGATCAAGATATCATCAAAGAAAACGAGCAAAAACGACGTAGAAAGGGGCGGAGTACATCATTCATTAGCGCCTGGAACGTTGCTGGGGCATTGCACAATCCGAATGGCATGACCAGGAACTTGTAGAGGCCGTCGTGGATGCAAAATGCCGTCTTGTGGGCATCTCCCAGCCTCATGCGCACCTGGTGGTACCCGGAGCACAAGTCCAGCTTGGAGAAGAACCACACGCCATGTAGCTCATCCAGCAACTCGTCGACGACCGGGATCGGGAACACGTCCTTCACCGTGAGCGCGTTCAATGCGCGGTAGTCGACACAGAACCTCCATGACCCATCCAATTTCTTCACGAGGAGGACGGGAGAGGAGAATGGCGAGTCGCTGCGGCGGATGATGCCCTGCTCGATCATCGTGGCGCATTGATGCTCCAGCTCATCTTTGTGGGCCGCCGGGTACCGGTACGGCCGCACTGCCACCGGCACGGCATCGGGCTTGAGGACGATGTGGTGGTCGCGTCCACACACCGGAGGCAAACACTTCGGTTCGGCGAAGACATCGTTGAAGGAGCCCAGCAGCCCATCGAGGAGCGAGCCGTCGACCGTGGCGGTCTGGAGGCTCAGCGCGGACGGTGGTGCCACGCCGCGCCAGCAGACCTTGTGCCCCTCCCTCTGGAATGTCATGGTCCGCCCCAACGTAGCCATCCAGTGGGTGCCAAGAACCACGTCATACCCGGCCAAGGGCATCACGAAGAGATCAACACAGAACTCCAGGCCGTCGACGAGGATCGGGGCCTGACGGATGATGCCGGGATAGGGAATGCGCTCGCCGTTGGCCACTGTCGCCATAAGCCGCGGGCACGGTTCGATGGTCAGCCCGGTGCGCCGTGCAGCTGCCTCCCCGATGAAGCTATGGGTGGAGCCGGTGTCGATGAGGGCGACGAAGGAGGCGGCGGCCAGCAACACCTTGAGCTGGATGGTGGGGCCGACGGACACCCCGGCCACTGCGTGCAAGGAAAAAACCGGGGCTTCTGCGGGTGGCGCGTCCTCGGTCATGGCCTCGTCGGCGTGGTCGAGGTCGGCGCCATGGATGAAAATTCGCTTGCAGACACGGTTTGTGCCCTCGCGTGTACCGCTCGTTACAGTTGAAGCAAAGGCCGAGGCGACGACGCTCTTCCTGCTCCGGCTGGGACAAGCGCTTGACCACCGGCCGGTCGGCGATCGCAGTCCCGAGTCGTTCGCCTTGGCGATCGGCGGGGCAAGAGGTGCCAGGCGCGGCGGCGGCGCCGGTAGGAGGCCGCGTCCTAGGGCCTTGGCTGATGCGACCGTGTACTGCTCCCGTAGTTCCAGATGCCACGCCAGGCTCATGGCCGCCGCAAGGGACTGCGGGTTGTGGACTTGGACGTCGAGGCTGAGCGGAGGAAGAAGGTCGCCCGTGAACAACTGGACCCTCTAGGCTTCGTCCAGATGGCCGGCGCGGGGCAGAAGCGCCTGAAATCGTGCTTGGTACTCGGCGACGGTGCCGGTACGGCGGCAGTTGACGAGCTCGAAGAGCGGAGCGGAGGGATGACCCACACCGTAGATTGAGGAGTTCGGTGAAACGGCGCCACGACGGTGTGCCCTCGTCCGTCTGCACCTGCATATACCAGAGCTACGCCTCGTCGTCGAGGTTATAGGAGGCCATCCATACCTTCTCTTCCTCCATAATCCACTGCTGGTAGAAATAGGACTCGCAACGGTTGATGAAGAGGAGAGGATCCTTCGTGCTGTCGAATTTAGGAAATCCATTTTTTGGAACTTCGGCGACCGATCATTATGGTGCTCATCGGAGCTCTGCTTGGTGCCTGATGATGACGTACGGTCCGCAGTGAGGAAGGCGATGGCCTTGGCGTTTGCCTCGACCGTGGCCTGTAGCAACTTGAGGGCCTCGGTGAGAGACCTGATGTCGGCAGCGTCAACCATAGTTGTGGTGGCTAGGGGTGGTGAGCCTATGGTAGAGGATGGTGGCGCAGCGGCTGAAGATGGTGGTGGAGTGGTGGCGGTTGGTGGTAAGATAGATCAGGAAGACGGATTGTCTGGAATGTAATACTTGTCAAGGGCATCGAGCCCCCGAGTAACTGGCCCTCGGCTACGTAACTCGTAGCCTTAGTTGAGAGGAAGGAGGAGATTAGATTGATAATTCTTTTCTTGATTTTACTCAATAGTCCAGTACAACGATCTATCTCAGCTGCTATGGCAGCGCTCTGCGCGACGCGCGCGCCCAACGCGCTCTCAGCGCATTCCGTGTCATAGACGGATGTCCCTGGCTCGACGGCGCCTGTAAGTGCGCCCGACCATGACACTCATTAAAAACTTCTAAATAGGAAATAATAAAATAATAAATATGATATCCTTTTGACAAATTATTATCAGTTTTAAAAGATTTATTCTAACTGTAGCAATTTTTTATAATATCTGCTAGCAAATTACATAAATTTTAGATGCTTTATAGCAAAATTTACAACATTTTTAATATTTTTTAATAAACATATAGTTAGAAAAGGTAATAAATGGAACATATGCATCGAAGACTAATGGAAGTAATAGAGCGAGAAAATAATAAGAAATAAAGAACGTAGTATCGTTCCATGAATTCGACAATGTTTGGTATATGAAGTGCATGAATAAATATCATGACGCAAACATGTCATACAAGGTATCAGCAACAAACGTAGGGTACTAATTTAAACACTGACGGCAAATCAAGTGGTGGCCAGAAAAGAACCAGGACAACCAAACATCCAACATGATAGTTGAAGGTTCTATACAACAGGACCAACGATTGCTCTCATTATGCTCATTATATGGAACATGGAGCCTCCAGAATAAAAAGTAGGCAAGCCATATTTAAGCATGAAACAATTTTTACAACAAAACTTAGGTTAGATCGTCCTCGTCATCCTCCTTTTTCTTTAGCTCATTCTTTGCCCTAAGGAGCAGAGTTGTTTTCCAGGGGTCCTGAAAGAAATTATATGTATTGTATAAATGAGACTACATAACAAATATGCAAATCTCGTGTACAATGGCCACTTCTGAGCACTATTTGAAATAACAATGCCAACAGCAATCAGTGAAAATATTTATGCAAACTTGTAGTGCAGAAGCAATAAATAATTGTCATCAACACGGCTGCATATCCAAACATAAGTTGCGTAGTTTGAGCCTAGTGAACGTGGTTTAGGTTGCTTATTTTTATACGGTTCTGTAGCATGGGCTAATTGGACTGCAATATCATCGACAAGTCATCCACCAAACATACAAGAGTAAAAACTACTATGGCTTTCTAAATGAACATACCAGACGTGTCATGCTGTCAAATTCCTTGATGGCATCAGTGAACTTGGCAACATCTCCTTCATCCATAGCTGCAGCAAGATCCTGCAGAGAAAATATTCAGACCCAGAAGCTCCTTCAAAGAATATACCTATGTTTACTATATCTAGTGAACTAACATTTCATGATGACTAGTGGAAAAATGTTACTTTTAAAGACTGGCATGCAATGTATACAAGGAGTGAAATTAAGTGTGCAAAGAGAAGGAATAAAGCACTATATCATACAGATAAAAGCTTGTATTCGCGTGTCCCTGAGAATGTTGGGTCAATATCCTGAAACATAGTTAAACATCTTTAGAAAGACGACAATGATATGTAGCACTAAGATTTGAACAGAATAGTACACACCTGATATCGCTCTATTGAATTTGTGATAGCAACAGCATCACCTCTACATAGCTGACAAATGCCTGCATTGAGGAGAATACCTCTGACACTGTATTTAAGAAGATTATTGTTGATTGATTGGCGAGCAATTGCTTCAAATATCTCAGTTGCCTTTGGGTATCTGAAAAATTAAAATATGAATGAGTTATCCATCTCAAAACAATGAGATACTTGCTTCATGTTAATTATATCAAGATGCTGATTTACCTAACAGACACAGTAAGAACACAAGTCAATGTACCAAAGAAGAAACCCAAAAAAGGTTAAAAAAAAGAACTACTTCCTCTATCCCAAAATATAGCAATTTTTGGCTGTGAATCTGGATGACTTATCTAGATTCATATGCATAGCCAAAAGTTGCTATATTTTGAGACGGATGGAATACACCTGAGAATTACTTGGGTAGATCCGCATGGAGCGTGAATGTTATGCTGCCTAATTTTATGCCACAAATGGAATGTGATTCAATGGAGGGCCAGATCAGAAGACTATCACGAGCAAGTTGTTGTCATGAGTTGCAATTGAATGGTAGTGGGGGTAGGGTAGATGAGAGAAAATAATATTAGTAATTTGAAAAAAAATCAATTTCTTGCTAGCTGAAAATAAAAACAGACTATAAATTGACTCCAATATCTAAAGACTAAGGTTTCTCTCACAAAACTCCGTCAGTGTTGAAGTGCCTTTAGTATCTCAACATAGCAAATCGCAAGCCCTCATAAAGAAGGGTTGTGTTAGATTTGACGAGCTAACATAAAAATTTAGCTACTCTTATAAAGATGAAACCTAAGAAAATTCCATTGAGACGTAACCCTCTTAACTACGCGCCATATCGAAACCTAGATATAGTATTAAATGGGCAAGGGCTAAGTCGTCATCCCCATGACGCACTATGTCATGATCTGGGCATGATGTCAAGTAAGGATCGAACATCGTATCCTTAGTGACGCGCCACATCGGCACTCGGGTAGTGAAAAATAAGTAAGGGTTTTTACATCTGACTCTGTCGCGCAAGAGTAAATATAAAACTAGAGTTGTGGCAACAGACTCTTGAGTCCAAAAATTTTAGAGTAAATAGGATTAAGACTGAATAATTAAGATGTGACTTTGGCACTATCACATACGAGAAGGGAGATGAGTTTAGGAGGCCAAGTAGTGACTAAGAAAAACACTTTTCGATATCTGCGATCAATGCTACAGATATATGGGAATATAGATACAGATGTTAGCCATAGAATCAAATCGGGCTGATTGAAGTGACGCCAAACATCTAGCATCCTTTGTGATAAAAAAGTATCCAAGAAGTTAAAAGACAAGTTTTTATAGAACGGTGATTAAACCTGCTATGCTATATGGAGCAGAATGTTGATTATCAAAAAGACGTCATGTTCAATACTAAGTGTTATAGAAATACATATGCTACGTTGGATTTGTAGTCATATAAGAATAAGAATGAATCGAGTTCGAAACGAGGAAATACGTGATCAACTAGGGATAGCAGTAATTAAAGAAAAGTTTGTCTAATATCAGTTAAGGTGATTTGGCCGTGTCCAAAAGACTCCTAGAGACGCTAGTACATTGTGAAATCCTAAGATGAAGAGAGGTAGAGAAAGATCAAAACTAACATAAAGAGACAATAAAAAGAGATTTAAAAGAGTGAGATATCTTGAATAGGAATACTTAGAAAACAGTTATTGACGTGCCTAAACCGTGATTTAAAATTTTTTGTTGGGTTTAAACTGTAGTTTACCCTATCTTGTTTGGTTCTGAAAAGGCTGCGTTGAGTTGAGTTTGAAAAAGTTTCTCTCACAACAGATCTCAGAAACCATGTCTCCTATACTGTCATAATCTGCTTCCAATCAGCCAAGACTATGTATTGAGATCTTATCACATCGAAACTGTCACACTTGACAATACCACCAGAAGCTGGACTTCAACAATACAACCAGAAGCTAGCCTTCAGGCTTTCCTAGGGATAAGATTAGTTGTTTTATTTAGCATCAAGTAATTTATGCATAAGACTTAGTCCAGGTTGCACGCAGTAAATATATTATATTATGTTTATTAAGGGCAAAACTCAATATTTAAGGTTATTAAGGACCAAACTCAATATTTGAAGGGTGAGATAATAGTTTCTTCTGTCTGCAAAGCAGAATAAATCAATTCCCAGTTATTAAAGTGCCAATGTGGCCTTTCCTTTGACTGGCTATTCTGCGTATAATTCACCCTCAATCTATAAAACTGGGATGATTCGGATGTCAAAACACAATATTCAGCAACTACCACCATATCAATACAATAATTAAAAAAATCAAGAGATACAAGAAAACATGGAACATGCCGATAAACAAGAAAATGCTATCACATAATCTCCGGAAATAACACAATACACAAGACTAATTACAAGTCATAAACTAGTTGTTAATTTGTTGTTAAAGTAGATGAAAAAGCAGGGGCATGGTGCAGGCTTCATTAAGATATAGTAAAGCATTCATATCAACTTTGGCAGCTCAATTAACATATCATGTTTGAATCTTATAGAGTTTAGAAATCCTCATAGAATAGATTAACAGAATACAATCAGAAAATTACTATGAAACTAATTAAGCTGATCTTACTGTTCCAACTGAGCAGCAATTTCTGCAACTTTCTGCTTGATACTGTTTGATTGAGATGATTGCCCCTCACTGTCAAAAAGATCAGCCGCTCTTTCCAGGTAATCTGAAGCCTTCACCAAATCTTGTTCTTGCTGATATATTTCACCAATGTCCTGAAGATGCACAAAGTTAACAACACTTTCAGCATGACAGTTTCCATTTTTTTTTTAAAAAAAAAAGAAGTTTTGAAACAAGTCATTAGTCAGGCATACCAATCATTGAGGTAACAAACTTTTTGAAGAGAAAATTGAAATGATACTTCACCTTGCTGTATCTTGCCGCCATGTTCAATCTACCAATTTCCAAGAAAAGATTAACTGCCTGGTTTAGTGCTTGTGCAGCCTCTGCAGAGAATGGAGCCAATGTTAATAAAGGTAGTAATAAAGGTAGTTAACTAACCATTCTGAGGTAAACATATTTTACAGGGAGAAATTAACATAAATCAAATCATGGAAAGACTAAGAAGCATAGATGGCCAAGGATATGCAACTGAAAAGGAATTTCTGCTTTGAATTTTCACTATTTTTAAATGTTTAAAGGACTTAACGTTAGAGAAGAAATATATACTCAATAAAAATAATCAATGTGAATCTCCCATGATGTAGTCCTTCAAAATAAACACATTGTCACTAAATTAAAATTTTAAATTCAAACAAGATGTGCTGGTATTTATGCTCAATCAGGTTCTTAGTCCTTTAATATCCATGTTTTATGGGGCATAGCAAGGTTTCAACAAATTTCAATAGGCGATACAATGGTTTATAGCCAAAAAAATCCAAATTTTGCTATATCATCACAAATAATCACCCATTTAAGTTTTAGAACCATGAAAACTAGACTACATGTTGTGAGTTAGTCAGATCAGGATGCAACAATTAAATCACCATTCCATAGATTTAAATTCAACAAAACTTCTAATTGTAATTAAGAATATGGAAGTGAAATTCTAGTGCTGACAAAGGTTGAAAGGGAACAGTCATTACCAGATCAGAATAAGTACAACACGAGTAACCACATGTTTCGTACTCAAATGAGAATAGTACAGAAACAGTGCAACATACTGTTTCAAATCTACTATCTTATAAAGAGAATGCCAAACAGAGCCACTACATTACTCTCAAGACCTATAAGTTACATGTTAATTGGAGAAAACAGGTAGATCTATGCCATTGATTGAGGTAGGTCCAGATTATTGTAACAGGGTAGATTAATCATTCAAGCTGTATATGAAATACAAGTAAGAATTGTATATCAAATACAACTCTAATTTAACGAACTTTATTTAGCAATGTGCAATTGCATGCGAGATAAGGCTACTTGATGGATAAAATCGTGAGAAGGATAAAAAGTCGCAGGAAATTAATGACAATATCTATGCTTCAAACTGTAGAGAGTACCCTGAGGAGAGAACTTTTTATAGCAATTTGCTGCCTCCACATAAGCTGATGCAACTTCATGCTTACTGTCACCCTGTTCAGAGAGTTAACAAGCAGCATAAGTATCGTATCTCCTTGCTATTGAATGACTAATCAAGCTAACAAACCGATAAACCCAATAAAAGTCGACCTTCAAATGACAGTTAGCAATCTTGATGTACACTTGTGCAGCTCTGCTCCCTGCAGAATAAAAAAATGGTCACAGTTGTTCCAAGAATAAGGGAGTGTTCTGTCATAGTCAGAAGTGTTAACTAGACCATCTTACTACAATATAGTGAAAGAAACACTTGTGAACGCACTAATAAAAGACAAGACCAAATGCTAAAAGAACAAGCTGGAAAGGTGCAAATTGAATGTAAGCACTTAAAGAGTCATAATGTGCTATAATGACACAATATCCTTCATGTTATACCAGACTCCAACAAACGACCCATAATGCACATGAAGACAAAGAAACGTATTTTTGGATTAGACGCCAGCTAAGTGTTACGATTAGTTTGAGCTGCATCCCATGGTCTTACCTTGAGTCAAAGCAACATGAACAACGGATAATAAAACAATTGATACAATCGGTTTGACATAATAAAACAGGGCAACATACAACAGTTGCATATGTCTATTGATTCATGGAATGAGTTTTTTTTTTGCGGGAATTCATGGAATGAGTTTAACAGGTAACTTTTCAGTTCATCTTGCATAGTTGCTAGAGTTCTTTAACAATAACCCACAAGATGGCACCATTCATTCGTATTTATTTTGGATCAAATCCAATAGCATCCGCTGGCAAAACAATCAACCCACTCCTCCTTTGCAATTCCAAAAAAAATATCATAAAATCACACCTTACTAATCCAAACACAAGCCTTGCGCATCTAACGATAGCGTCAGATTACGATGCACGTCGCTAGATCCGCAGCCAAAGATCTCGTCCTAACCCCCCAAGCGGGATCATGCCAAACACACCCGAGCGTGCGATGACGACTCCCATCCACCGATCGACCCTTAGATCTCACAGGAAAACAACTAACCAAAAGAAACCCCTGCTCCGATCGATCGGGGGCACAGTGCCGGGGAGGGGGGGGAGGAGGAGGGACGGGGAGAAGAAGAGCATGGATGATGCCCCCTGCCCTCGAGGACTCACAGTTCTTGGCGAGCTTGAAGGAGTTGGCCGCCTTGTCGAAGAGGTCGGCGGCGTCCTCGTACTTGGAGCCGAAGATCCCCCACCCGGAGAGCTTCTTCTCCGCCTTCTTCTCGAAGTCGTCCCCGCGGACCTCGTGGTCCCCCATCGCCCTCTCCGCCGCCTCCCTCCCGGCGGCGAGCCGACGACGAGGAGGAGGAGGAGATTCGCGAGCAGATGGGATGGGAGAAGGGGGAGGAGACGGGAGAAGAAGCGGAGAGGGCGAGGAGAGGAGAGGAGGATCGGATGCGTGCGTCGTGTCGTGTGAGATCGTGCTCCGGTTTGTTGGGCCGGGTCGGGGTCGGCGCGTGTGGGGCCCACTGGCCGTTCGGGGTTTGTGCGAATGACCAGTGGGGAACGGGGGATGCTCGACGCGTGGCGGGTCGAGTCGGAGGAGATCGACGCGGCGAAGCAACCACTGATGAGAGAGGGAGAAGAAACTGCGTCAGAGATACAAGTGTACTGCTACGTCCGTCCTCTTAGTGCTGAAATCTACTGCTCCAGCCGTTCTAAAATACGATGATTTTTAGGTTATTCAGTAAATATTATAGCTAGATTAAAAATTTTATTTTAGTTGTCAATTTTTAAATTTTAAATTCTTTAGATTTCCTTTTAAACACCTAATTGTCTTAGCCATCATTAAAATCTTGAAGAATCAATAGAGAAATGATTATATTAGAAATAAGGTTAAATATTAGAAATAATTATATTTTAAACGGAGAGTTTAGCAAATTAAGGTTAGGTCAAAAGATTTATTTTTAGTCATTTCAGTGGCCAAAAATTTTAAATTGCTTATAGTCACTTTTTAAGTACTTAATTGACTTAGAAAGCATTAAAATAATAGAAATTAGTGCAAGAATGATGTATTGTGGTATAATATTTGAAAATTCTTATATTTTAAAATATATGGAGTATTTTATTGTTGGTGGATCGTATTATGATAAAAAACGATACGGGAATCCCTGATATCATTGTCGTAAAAAATATAAAAATGTTTTTTTATCATTTTGTATTTCTAAAATTTAAATTTTCTAATTTCTATCAATACAATATTAAATTTACCATAAATAGTTAATTTCATAAATATGCAAAATTTCATATTGTTTTCAGAAAAAAAGATGATACCATTTTTGGCATTTTCATCAATAAATTTCTCACTGGCAGATCAACCGTCTTTAATATTTAGAAATTTACATTCCGTTAACATATATTATGGCTTGGCTTACCAATAATTAGGGACTTCTTAACTGTATATCATTTTATTCCATAGCACATTCTCAACTACCATAGGATTGATTTTTTTTTTCACGGAGTCCTCACACTCAATTAATTACATACTATTTTTGACGAATCTGGTTGCCACACTATGGCCATGTTGCTCATATCACCTTCAACCTTCAACTGGCATTGTTTTCAAGTCGCTGCTCATAGAAAAGGACGAGGGAGAAGGATTCAGTTAATGAGGGAAAAGGTGAGACAGATGCGGTAAAGGCTCAGAATGGAAGAAAGTCATACAATACAGCCTCACACAGTGATGCTTCTCAACAGAGGTCGGCTTGAAGATCTATATCTCATAGGTAGAGAATGATATGGAGAATGACAGATGTAACGTGTGGTGTTAGTAGCCTCATCGCCATAGATAGTTGTGGATGAGCATGACAATATGATTCGATCAAGTGACTCTATACTCCACATGCTCCACCACCTCATGGTCATAGGCATCTATGTTTGTTTCATCTGACAATGTGGTCAAAGATTGCTGAGGCGGTAGCATAGTAAAAATAATCGAACCGACAATTGAACTAGTGGCACTCCTGGTTCACCGATTCAACCGCCGTTCAATGTATTACTAAGATTTAATATTTGTACATGCAACAAGTGACAAGCTGCTCGCATGGTCACCATGAAGAGATCCTGACCAACCAACCCGAGATCAATTCTTCTCTCGCGCATCCATTTTTATACGCCGCCATCACGATACAATTGGCCTTGTTGTTGTACTTTAGCTAATAGGCCTTTCATGCCCCAGCTTCTGCTGGTGCTCAAGTTGAGGCGGACGACTCAGTCTAAGCTGGTTCACTAGTTTACAGCAAAAACAACCCGTTTAGACGGTTTGCATCAGGTCAATTTTGGCAACAGTCTTTATAGAAAACCGAGTTGCCAAGTTGTTGATTCAATTTTTTCTGGTTCAACCACTGATCTAGATCATTTTTTGTATACTATGGGTGGCAGAGACGTTTGTGATGCCAATGGGGGTAAAGTGAATGGTGGGAAGAGGTGGTCGTCAAGGAGGCGAGGGTGGATCATTATCCTAACCATTAAAGTATTTTTTTCATGCCAGCAATCAGAAAAATAGTACAAGAGCTTGATGAACAAACAAACTCAATCTAAAAACACAAGTGATAGGGTTTCAAAGAAAAGTTATGAAACAATCTAGTTGATACACACAATTACAAAGTGAGTTGTAAAGACAATCTTTCAATCTAACAAAATCCACTGCATAATACTGGTAGGATGAAAGCCTTCTGTATAGGCTATTAAATATTTAGGTTATAAGTAAATCGCTGATATACACGCTAACATATCCAATAATCTTCGATGGTATTATGATGTAAACGCTTACATAATTATTGATTATGATCTAAGCACTTACATCAGCGATAATCCCAATAGTTTTTTTTTCTTGTATTCCAATTATTATCGCTATATACATTAGCTGTTAGTAAAATATGAAAGTATTCTTTAAATTATATTCAGAAGTCATCTAAGTCCACCTATATTTATATTATAGATCTAGATATCTAAAATATGTCATCCAGATCCAAACCTTTTTTCGCTGATATGGCATATTATGCATGTGACATGACATATGCATCATAAAAAAGAAAACGATATAACTCGGACGTCCGAGAACAAAAATCGGACGCCCCCAAATCTCGCAGCGCCTCGACTTCTCTGCACGTGTGGACGTAGTCTTCATCAACAGCGGCACCGACGTGCACGGGCAGATCTCACCATGGCGACGAATTGACTTCTCCCGCGACGCAACAAATCGATTTCTCTCGCGACGGAGCTCATCGCTGCTGCTGTTCCCTACTTCCCTGCCGATGGCCTCCGACGGCCTTCGATTCGAGACGACACCGTCCGCTGTCACACAACTGGGCTACTTCTACAAGCGTGGGAGGCTACATCCGGCCACTAGAGTAAAGACAGACAGTAGGGTTTAGATTGTTGTTATGGTTTTGTTGCAACTTGTTTTGTTTTATTTAAGTGTTTCATCTCTGTTTGGTAGTGTTTTCATGGATGCTGCATATAGTAGGGTATTAGTGTTGTAACTAGTTTTTTTTTATTGTTATATCTGGTTAAAATATTTTTTAACCATCAAGGAAACATGTCAAATATTTTTTTGAAATATTTTTATTTAATAGTGAAACATCTTAAGCATTTCTTTAAGTACAGTGAAATACCTCTAATAATTTGCTCCAATCCTTAAAAAAAACCATTGAAATAAAGTTGTCTTCTCCGGCCTACTCATCTGTCTATGTCTAAATACATCCTAATACTATACATATTTTGTACAAATTTATAGTAAGACGTGTCTAATTCAATAATATACATTTAGGGAGTAGTTGAGAAGCTTAAAAAGCAGCAGTCAGAATAAAGAGGATAGAAATAACTCGTTAATAACTAGAAAATTTACTTGAAAAATTACCTGGCAAGGACAGCCCAAAAACAAGCAGCACTTCACTTTGTTCGACAAGAGAAGGAACAATCGTCCCAGCCATGGACGGCGGCGGCGGCGGCGACGACTGGAACGCCGTGCTACCTCCGGGGGCCGCGAGAGGATCGCCGCCAAGATGTGAGTAGTGAGTACCGTCCCTTCTCCGTCCTGTTTCTTTTTTCATTTCTTACTCTTTCCCAACATTTTTGGTCTGCCGCATGTATTACTTCCCTGCGCCTCTAGAGTCTACTGATCCTGTTCCTTTCTTTGCCCCAACGATTCGCTATGTTGCTTAGCAGTGGCAGATTGGAGGTTCTTAGCACTAAGCATGCATGAAGGTACAATTAGGAGCTGTTTCTTGGCCCTCAGTCTGACCTTGGGAGCAATTCCAATCATTTATTGGGGATTTTAGGTTGCGTCGTCAAATTTTCCAATTTGCTTTGCTCTCAGATAATCTCTGGATTACATTTGGTATAGTTTATATTTGGTAGCATCCGTAGTCAGTGTCATAGAGAGTTTCTGGCCTTCTGGGATTGGGGGTGAACTCATATCAGACTGTCAAATTGGAAAGCTGAAAAGGCTCATGGGCTCAATACATGGTAATGGAAGTCGAATAGCTCAAACCATTTCCTTTTACTACGGCGCTGCCATCACAAAAATACCGATTAGGAAATCTCACAATTGGTCAACTGCAGAGGTGTTTTTGATACCTCAGTTCCTATCCTGAAAAATTTTGGTCTATCTTTTTGATCTCTCATTGTTCTCTAATTGCAAATGACAACATGATCGGATTTGGAAAACCAATAACTTTAACACATATATTACAGGGATATGTAACTTAACACATATATTACAGGGATATATCTTGCCATACATGAGGACACGATGTTGTGATGAGCCAGAGACAGGACACCCGCAGTACCACCATCGTGTGCCAAGCGGCACCTTGAGCTGCATCTATGCCACCGTTACACGGATACACCTGTTCTATCTGTGCTTCACCATGGTTTTGACAGTGCCGTGCATAGTGTCTCAGTCGTGACCACCTAAGGCAAAGTGTAGAGCAACCTAGAGCTAGCCCAAATTTCTTTGGGCTGATCCGATTCACCAGTGGGGCATGTGGCTGGTTTGCTCTGACTATGTGTCCGGACGCTGAGAAACTATATTTGGAATGAGCTTAGCCTGCAAGACTGAAAGTTACTAGTACAAAGCACGGTTACGACATCATATATTCACATATCACGTATTCACGTGTAAATTACAAAACTAACCTGCTTTATTCCTTAGCTTAAAATCATCTGCCAGTGCCTATACTGATTATTTTACTGAAACAATGAGTGATAATACGTTTTTATTCTAAAAGCATTGACTGTGAACCAGACTGTTAGAATAATACCTGTACATCGAATATTGAACATTTCCTTCTGTAATCCGGCCAGACTCCTTTCCTACCCCGGTTCTACTTTTATAAACTGGTTGTATACAGATAAGGGCAGTACTATGCCTATATGTACTCATGGCTTGGTATCAATGAACATCAGGTCGAGTCAGTTCCTCTCTATCCTGCTTCCACCATCTAATCTACCGCGTTAGGATCACCTTCCTCTCTAGCCTGCTCCATATTGTTTGACATGACGTCTCTGCACAATGCAGCCCTTGCTGCTATCGTTGATGCCGTCGCCACTGCTATGCGCGCCCATTTCCAGCCCCCTATGTCATGTGACATTGACCCACCACTGCCGCCGCCTTCGCCGGCAGCCTCTACAACATCTACGGCTGCATGTGAAGCTCTCTCCATCACCATCGCCAAGCTCCTCGTTGACGTAACCATAGCTACTCCCTTTGTTGGCTGTGCCCTCAGCGACTCCTATGTCACATTTCCTCTGTTGTTTGTGCCTCCTTTGCCAAACCGGATGGCCGTCGCCCTACGATATTGACTCTACCTACGCCGATGCCATCTACGTTGACGACACTCCTTGCCTCTGCATTTTGGCACACCACCTGTATCTGTTGCTGGTGCTAGAGGCCTTTCGCTTGGCTCCCTCAACTAGCCACCTAGTATTCCTCAGGTGCCAGACACCCTACCACACTGCCCCACGCCCATCGTCATCGATCCTGTTTGGCATTCTCTTGCTGACCCCTAGAAGATGTGGTCACCACCCTCTACTCGCAAACTGTGGGTATGTTCAACATAAAGTCTATGATTCCTGTCACTCTTGATCTCACCACTAGCAACTACTCCAAGTGATGGGGCCTAGTCCTCATCACCATCGGCATGTATGCTCTCACTGATCATGTGCTCGCTGACAACTATCACCCTAACAACGCCCATTGCCCATTGGGTGCATATGGATTGCTTGGTACTCAAGTAGCTTTATGGCTCTGTCTCTGTCGACTTCCTAGAGTCCGTCATGAAGCCCAACACCATTGTCCAACTCATTTGGCGTGACCTTGAGCAACTATTCCTAGGCAATCAGGAACGCTGTGCTCCCAATCTCTTGGCGCAATTTCACATCTTCATGTAGGGTGATCTTAGTGTCACCAACTATTGTTGTCGCTTGAAGTTCATGGTAGTTCACCACACTGATCTCAGCGAGCCTGTCATTGACCGTACGCTCATCCTCACTATCCTCAAAGGTTTGAGTGAGAAGTTTGATCACTTACAGACTCTCATCCTTATGCAACGGCCATTTCTAACCTTCACCGATGTCCGTTCCTAGCTACTACTTGAAGAACTCACCAAGGGACACTAACCAATTGGGCTTCAAATCCTACACCATCCTCCTTGCATTAGCCACCAACTCCACCTCCCAACCCAACCACACAACTAGCTCCAACTCGGCACATGTCACCGGCTTTGGTGCCGAAAACAACTAGGGCAGTGGTGGCAGTGGCGGCAATGATAGCTCCCGCAATCGAAGAAGGTGCAACAATGGAGGTAGCAACAATGCAAATGGAAGTGGCCAAGGATAGAACACTAGTAACTACTAAGGTGCTGGCTACCCTAAGCAGCAGACCGATGGCCCACAACAATGGCCCACTCCATTCACTACGTGGCTTGCACTCTACAAATGTGGCTAGGCCTTGCACCCGATTAGTCTATGTCCGCCCGTTCCTCCCTTTGCTGGTACGGCTTGGGCGGGCTCTACGGGTGTGCTGCCTAGTGCGCTTTGGGTTGGCTCTATGTCATAGGCTACCGGCCATCTAGCGTGCCTACCCTAACGGCCTATGGTGGCTCCTACCTCGCCTCCATTCAATCTTAGCCAGTCATGCTACATGCTTCTCTACCTGGATGGCCAACTAGACTCCTATGTAGTGGGATCAAGAGTCTCTGGCCTCTGCTTTCTCCACCAACATTTGCAGCAACCAACCTCCAATGATTGGTACATGGACACTAGTGCTATTGCTCACATGACATTTGATACCGATAGCCTCTCCCACTCTTTCAACCCCTCCTCCCCCTCTCCCTCTCATATTATTGTTGATAGCGGTTCCCATTTAAAGGACCTTAAGTCACATAGAGGGGGATAAATTGTAAACTTTTAAATCTAAATCACACTAACAGCGGAAATTAGTTCTCCCTCTAGAGTCTTTGGTCCAAAGTCTGGAGTATTCAAACTAGTCTTTTTGTCAGATAGAAAAGCTAGTCTGGAGTCTCCGGTAGTATGGTCCGGAGATTTTAGAGCTCATTTAAAATATTAAGGGACACTTAAAGGAGGCAAACCCTATGGGTTAGAGAGGAAGTAAGGTAACAAAATTACAGTAAATATAAAATACAAAAGTAAGATAGGAGACGATACAATTTTTTACCAAAGTTTGCATCAACCGATCCTATGTCTCTGTTAAGGAGCTAGAAAAAGTCAGATATCTTTCGATCCTTTGCCGCACTATGTTTAACCCTATAAATCAGTTTGGCCTTCAAGCTCTTAGCAAAACATAGCACTTAATCTAAGGCAACCACCAAAGTCTCTATCAGGACACGTGCTCCCACTTACTATGGAGCTTACTCTACCAAATCAATATCTAAGATAGAACTTAAGGAATCACTAAAATAATTCTTTTCTTGTGGAGGTGAGGGAAACCTCCACAAACTTCTCGGGCAATTCACATATTAAATTCTTGCGGGTAACGACTAGTCATCTAGGAGGTGATTCTCTAAAAGTAACAAGCTTAAGTCTTCATCAGCGTTAATCTACAAGTGCTCACACAAATTGCAAAATTTAGCTTCTCCCAAATCAACCAAAAGGTACTCACAAAGTATGGACTAAGCTCAAGATCCAAAAGAATGAAGTGAAGAATCTCTAGCAGGCTTTTAGGAGAGAGGTAGCAATGAATGAGCAGCCACCCCCCAAAAGAGGTTGGTGGGATTAAATACCAATCTCTCTCAAAACTATTCGTTTCTAATAGAATTCAAACTTCAGAGTATCTGAACAGAATGTTTGCAGACTTCGAACAGGCCTTTCAGCATGAAAGAGACTTCAGTTCAAAGACTCTGACCAAATAATCTAGAGACTCTGGACAACCCTTTTGGCCTAAACAGAGACCTCAGTCTAGAGACTTTAGCGAACGGTCTAGAGATTTCGGACAACATTTAGCCTTGAGAAGAGAAAGAGGTTCTTAGTGTTCGGTCTAAACTTCCGAAGACTCCGAACATATCTCTCTGCCAGACAGAGAACTCAGTCCTGAGATTTCGGTCAAACGGTTTGAAGACTCCGGATAGATTTATCTGTTTGATAGAGAATCTTATCCATAAGTTACCACATAGCCTAGACACACATATCTAAGACACCGGAAGAGAAAACCAAAACCCTAAGGTGTATATAATATGAGTGTTCGCTCATCTAGACTTAACGTTTTATTAAGCACTTACTTCTCGACCCGATTAAACTTGAGCTGCTTCTTATGGTATGACTTGTCCTAAGGACTTAAGGAAAAATAAAAATATATTTTCTTCATTTTAAGTTCCCTTCTCCTTTTCTATTCTTTTCTTTTTTTCATAGGGTCTTGTATTAAACAAAACACTCTCCCTTTGATAAATTGCTGCGAGATTCTTAATCACAACACATTAGCTTTCCAATTTTTTTTGTCATCTATCACTTAAAACCCATTAAAAGTGCAACATATAGATAAGTGAATTTTATGCCTACACACATATTAAGAAAATCATGAGAGTTCCCCTATGTCCTTACAACCATGGGGTGCATCATGTAGAAGTAAAAAAAACATGACAAACTGCAATGCGTGTGACATGGTATAGCACAAACAAGAAAAAAAACAAGCACCATTCGACCAAGCATCTCAACATAATGCAAAAAATTTAAAATACGATAAAGATAAACTAGCAGTTATTACAATTCACACAAATAATTTAGATATTACTTATCAAACCTAGGAATGGAGTATGCAAACTCTGAAGGTAAATTAAAAAAAAGTTAAAGAAACTAAAGAAAGTGTCGAGCCCGTATTACTCCCCCTTTGTCATCAAAGCACAAAAGGAAAGAACCACGGGGAGGATTAGTTGGACATCACGTCATCATTGTCATCATTGGTGTTTCCATCATGATCATTGCCCATATTCTCATAATCAGTTGGCCCAAGTGGTGTGCTAGAGTGATGGCTAGCAAAACTAATGTTGAAAGTCTTGGCAAAGGGCTATATGGGAGCACCCTGCGTGGTGTTTGAAACATCATCCTTTTTGCTCAAAGGGTTGATGTAGATGGGTGGCTCACGATCTAGAGAAACATCAACACCTTAAAATCAAATATAAGCCTTTTGGTGTTGTTTCAGGCGATAAATGTTGTCGGCAGTAGTGGAGCAGATAGATAAGAGGGCTTTTAGCCTTCTTCAAGGTTGACTCGGGCTTGACAGCTTAGGGAGGTCAATGACATGAGAATGAGGAGGCCTCGAGCCCTAAAGGAGCAGTAGTAGGCGCACAAGGATAGTATGGAAGATGTCGTACCTCCTTGATGAATTGCATCCCTAACACTACCTCAACTAGCTTCATGATGTAAAGTGAGTATGTGGGAGAGCATCAAGGATCCATAGAGATAGCATACATCTCCTTCCACAAGAATTTCATAATGATAAATCGTAGCCTAGTGGAGCGAGAATTAGCCAAGAGATCAATTGTTATGGATTGAATTGTTGAAGCATCTCCTACCTTAGGATTGATTGATAGGTAGAAGATTTTGTTCAAGATATCATAGTGAGGAAGTAGCCTATGAGTTGTCTTGATGGTCCCATTTGGACAGTACATAAAAATAGACTCATGGGAAAGGATGTGACGTTGATAGTGGAGACTTGGATAAGTAAGATATGTTAGTGATATGTTTGAGGGGTAACATGGAGATGTTGTATATATCACATACTATGTTTATGATATATTGATTTGTTCCTTGAAATAAACATTATTATTATTGATTAATGAGTATGTGACTTATTCATGAGACTAATGTCAAATATTGCTATTTCTAAATGTTCTCTGATCATATATCATATGATCAGATCAGTATATATATTGATTGATGATCATGTCTCGTGGATCATGGTATGAAGATACTAAATTGATTATATGGATATATGTTAGTGAACATATATTACATAGACCTATCATAAGATATTATAAAAATTTTATGTATCATCGCTTAATCTTAAGTAGTGTTTATGTGGAGTCCTTAGACTTGTGATCATTCCCAACATATATAGTAGCTTATTTTGAGACTACCAAACACTACTTCATAACAGGGTAGTCATAAAAGTAGTCTTTGAGTTTGCTTTGAAATATATAGTGGGATGTTAGTGATCAAGATAGAATTTGTTCCTCCTATGAGAGAGATATCTCTAGGCCCCTCGATGTAATGGATTATGAAAGTGCATAGCCATGCCAAGGTGATTTAGAAGTTAATCATAAGTTTATAATCTATCACAGGATCGAGAGAGTGATTGAGTTATTAAGAGGATGATACAAGTCTTGCCTTGAGCTCGATCGATATCTTAAGGCAAAGGGATTCGTATATGACAACATTACATGTTCCATCGATATGATCTTTACGTATACTTTAGGGTTAATATGCCTTCCCAAATACTGCTATTAATAAGGTGACCGAAAAGATGTTTCTAGGTTGTGACCAAATATACGTGAACCTATAGGGTCGCACGCTTAACGAGTTGGAATACTTATTCAAATGTGATTCACATAAGGGCTCGATTTAGATAGAGATCCGACTAGATTTCTATTGGGCCACTGTCCCCTAAGCTCAAGTGAGGAAGTCTATATATAGGGAGGCAAGGAGGTCGAGGAATGAGAACTCTGTTCACCTCAAGCCAAACCTTAGCCACTTGCGAGTGCTAGTACACCCGTAATTAGCGTTCCATCCCTAGATGTGTGGATACCGATGGAGACGTTGCTTATTGCGACGTTGATCAGCATCAAGATTGTGGCTATCGATTATTTCATCTACTACCTCAACGCGTGCGTGGTTAGATCGGCTTCTTCAACCCTACTTCCGTTCCACTACGTGTTTCGTGATAACGGTCCATGATCCCTTCTTCACTTGATGTCCTAGTGTGTGTTGTAAAAAAAATTGTTTTATGCTATCGTAGCTCATGCCTACTCCTACAAGATCAAGTGGGTCTAGCTCCAGAACTTGGGCAAAGGTCTAAATCATGGCTCGAAACTGCTGTTCATTGGTCATCCACTTAATTGAGTGCTCGTTGTCCTCAATAGAGATGAAGAATACAATGGCTTAGAACTGAGTTATAAGTTCTTTACATCAATTCTACTCAAGTCCCATGAGGTTGTATAATACTCTCTCCTTTTATATCCAAATCATGTTATTGAAGATGGGATTCTCCTTTTCTTCCATAGGAATCCAATTTATCCACTGCATATCCACAAATAATTTAGTTCATCCTAAGATAACACTGTTATTGTAATCATGTTGGAACCATGTTTGGAATCAGGGATCAGAAATGCTAGGACAGTTGATGGTGTTGGGATCTTTTTTTTCCTTCATGCACTAATGTAGTTTTTGCTTGTAGTCATGCACATGACATCTTAGTCCAATAGAAGGAAGATCAAGAGGAGATTTATGAATGAAGAGTCAAATCACATGAATCTTTCTTCCTGAGCCATGAATTGGATGTGGATCAAGTCATTCTCTAGGAATGCCAATGAAGTCTGTAGGATTGGCATATGCACTTGTGTGGGTAGCAGTCGATGGAGAAGATGGTACCCTACCTCTTTTCACTATTTTCTTGTTTCTTCCATGATGAGGGATGGCATTTGCTTTTCCTATCCCCCTGAGGAACCTGAGGAGGGTTCACACAAGAGGTGGCCCCTTGAGTAGCACTACCTTGTGGAGCTTCATGAATGTCACTAGAAGATCCACTAGGAGTTCAAGTGTGCTTCTTCTCTTGACCCATAGTGAATGACCTGACAACCATGTACATAATAAGGATTATTGTTGAGGCAAGAATAGATGACTGGAGAGGATAGCAGGCCGGAGTATGCGGACATTATGTCTAGAATATCTAGTCAGCTCTCTCTACCAAGCAGAGGAGCCAGTCTAGAGACTCTGGTAATACGTGTCGGAGACTTCGGTCCTATGTAGAGCACTATGGGATCTAGCCATAGAGTTGCAATGGGGGACTAGATTGGGTTTCTAGGAGTAAGAAGGAACCATCCTAGCACAAGGTTTCTAATCCTAGGTTCAGGGATTTAGGGATCAAACCTAAAAATAGTGAATACAAACTAGGATTGAGATTGTGCTCGCCGCCAAACCTCGTGGAGGAAGGTCCGACCTGACCGAGCGGAGGTCTGACCAGGGAGAGACGACGGCTTGGTCACACGAAGGCCTAGGAGATCTACTTATCTCTAGTGCAGGTCCTTAAGCTTCGAGGTTCGAGGGCGTGCTAGTCAATTTGACCTTGCAATTGATAAGGAGGTGAGGCGAATGGGTCAGTCGGGCGATGGACCGATATGAGCTCTCGCTATCGGCTGGCCACCGATACGATCGAGTTGGTCATCGGCTGCGTCCAGATGGCTCTTGATATCAGCTAGTAGCCGATAGGGATTAGGATGCTCTTCCATCGGCTAGGGAGCCGATGAAGGCATAGGCAGATGTCGACGGATGTGATGGCTCCGGGTGTAGCAAAAGTAAGATCCTAATCCATCGGCCGCAGAGTCGATGGGGACACAGAAGGGTATTCAAAGGATAGCAAAGCACGCGGGATCCCTCCTAGTTGTTGACAGAAGCTGTAGCACTCGAGCATTAGCTGAACAACCGATGGAGACGTGAGAGATAGACGCATGGAACGAATTTGAGGATCTATCGGCCAAAGAGCCAATGACGCTCCGCGGCATCTGACTCACAGAGCGGGGCTCAATCCCCCGCGAAGCCACGAGAGCCAGCGACCATGCGTTAGGACCAGCCTCGATAGATCGGACCAAACCGAGACAGTATGAGGCAGGGACTAACGACATGGAGACAATGGGGCTTAGACCGAACGTAACGATGAGGGAGGAAAGAGGCAAGGTCATCGGCTATCTACTGGCCAAACGTCCAACGCAGGCCTAAACCTAAACCCATTGGCCGCTCGAGCCAATAGGGAATGAGACCTGCTAAATCTCGACGCCGGCCACGTCAGACGCGAGCCATGAAAGATCAGACCGAACCGAGATAGTACCAGGAAGCGCCTGACGTGTCCGGATCGACCTCTAGAGGATCGATCGTTAGACGATACGTGAGACAGATGTGGGGCCTGTGTTGAGGATAACTCGTCGGCTACTCACTCTGAGGAGACGCCACGCGAAGACCCACCGGGGTGCCGGCTCGAACCACCGCCACCGATCTCGTAGGCCAAACCTAATCGATGCAGCACAAGACCATGGATGGAGGAGGGAGACTGACGCGCTGGCGTGACTCGCGTGGATGTGATGAGGTATGTTCGATCTGACTAAGAGGTCGAAACTAACCATTGCAGGCTTAGATGGAACAGAGCGTACGGTAATAAGACATCTCTAAAAGTATGTGTGCATCGACCGGAAGGCCAATGCACTAGGTGTGGTGGTCGATGGAAGTCTTCTGAAGACATGTACGTATCGGCTGAGGAGTTGATACGCTAGATGTGTTGCTCAAGGTATGGATAACTCATCGGCTAAACACTCCAATGATACGCCAGGCAAAGACCTACAAGGTTACAGCTCAATCCACTATCGGCGGCCTCGTAGGTTGAACCTAATCGATGTAGCATGGGACGAACGATGGTAGAGAGAGCTTGGTAAATCGATCGGCTTCGTACGGATGTGATGCGGTACACTCGATTTGACTAAGAGGTTGAACCTAACTGATGTAGCCTTAGACAGAGCGAGATATACTGGGATAGTGGCGGGACTTACCACTTTGTCGGAGATCAAACTTAACCGATGCAGCCCCGCGTCAAGAGCCAGACCCTATTGGTAAAAACCTAGACAAGCTAGGGTGGCGATGCGCCAAAATTGTCTTGATCGAGAGATGATTTACAGGCTTCCAGGGGTCTATATTTATACCCTGGCATTACAGTGTCCGATGTAATTACAACAACCATTAGACGTTACTTCCTAATATAATAGGAAAATATCTCTAAGGAAGTAAAATGAACTAACTAAACCTTCCTATCAATATAAGATACGATTTACATAGATAAATTACCCTGTCGTGAGTTCCACGGTTCCTCCTTAGACTTGACCTCATTTGGATAGCCTTCTATAATTGGACCGAATCCTTCCTCGTTTCCTTCAATTGGCTTCTTTCCTATAGCAATTAGACTCTTCTTTACTAAACCGATTATCTTTTCAATCTTTCCCTGGGCTTAACAAATTTTGGCGTTAACAGATTGCCTTATGAATGGATTGAATAATAAAGGATGTATTCATAGACTCGTTGAACAGGAGATCAAAATCCTTTTGGAAATGATGGTGGAAGGTTGAAATCGCCAAAAGATGAGTTGTGCATCGTGGAGAGGAGGATACCATAAAAAGTAAGGATTAGGGTAAAACCCAACGGCACTCGGGTATTTATACCCTATAGGTCTAGAGACTCCGGTGAATTTCTACAAAGATTTCGGACTTTGGAGATTTCGGAGGATCATCCCGACAGAGATGTGGGACCAGAGACTCCAGTATGGAGAGCTGAATACTCTGGATAGCTTTTGAGCTAGAGATAGAGAAGGTCAAGCGGAGACTCTGGGGCAAAGGTCTGGAGACTTTGGCCTTCTGGAACAAGGGAGGCTCGGACAAGCAATATATGGTAACCTCACTATAATTAGCAAGCAAACAACATTATGAAACAATGATTACACTAAGATTCTCCAAAGAAAAACACAAAATTTTAAACACAAAATTGGCACACAAAATTTTCGCAAACTTGAATTTTGAGGAAAAAGTTGGAATGTTTGAGTTCTCAATTATGGGTCAAGGCCTTCACATAGCAAATTAAGATATCTAGACACAAGTGCTCATGATTTGTTAGATATTTTAGGATTTATACTTATTTATTTGTTAAATAAGTATTTAAGTCCTACATGTACTCCTCAAGAAATGTTTCGAGAATCAAGAACATTTCTTAGCTCCACAATCCATCACTCATCTAAAAGCTTGATAAAGATGTCAGCAAGTTGTTTATCAGTTAACACATGGTTTGGGCAAATATCTCCCTTGGCTTTATGCTATCTCAAAAAGTGGTGGCGAATGCCGATGTGCTTGGTTCTTGAGTGTTGAACGGGATTATTTGTTATTTTGATGGCACTCATTGTCACATAGGTACAGAATGTGTGTCATATTGTACCCATAGTTACAGAGGGTTTGTTTCATTCAAAGGAGTTAGGTATATCAACTTTTAGCGGCTATGTATTTGGCTTCGGCCATGGATAGGGCTATAGAGTTTTGCTTCTTAGATGACTAAGAAACAAAAGATCTCTCAAGAAATTGGCATGTCCTAGAGGAGCTTTTGCTATCTACTTTGCAACCGACATAATTCGAGTCGAAATAGCCAATTAAGTCAAAGTTTAAGCCTTTTGGATACCATGACCCTAGATTTGGAATATGAACTAGATATCTCAATATTCACTTTACAACAATCAAATGACATTCTCTTGGGGAGGCTTGAAACGATAAAGTTTTTGGTCAATGAGTGTACCTTCCTCACCTAGGTCGAGATATCCGTTTGATGGCATTGGTGTCTTGATGGATTTAGCTCCCTCCATCTCAAATTTCTTTAGGACATCATTGAGATATTTCATTTGAGATATGAAGGTTTCTTACTTTATTTGCCTAATTTAAAATCAGAGGAAGAATCTAAGCTCATCCATTGTTGACATTTTGAATCTCTTGGTCATTATGTTACCAAACTCATCACTAAAATCTTTATTAGTAGATCCAAATATTATGTCATCGACATATATTTGGCATACAAATAAATCATTCTTGAATTTCTTAGTGAAGAGAGTAGTGTGTGCCTTTTCTATCTTAAAGTCGTTTTGGAGAAGGAAATTATGGAGGCATTTATACCATGCTCTATGGGCTTGCTTGAGCCCATAGAGAGCCTTATGAAGCTTGTACACATGGTGAGGGTGCTTAGGGTCTTTAAAGCACGGCAGTTGTTCCATGTACACAAGCTTTCTGATTGGCCTGTTGAGGAACACACTCTTGACGTTTATTTGATATACCCTAAAATTGATGTTAGCAGTAAAAGCTAATAGTATGTGAATAGACTCAAGACGTGCGACTAGTGCAAAGGTTTCACCAAAGTCGAGACCTTTGACTTGTGTGAATATCTTTGCCACTAATCATGCTTTATTTCAAGTGACAACCCTATGTTCGTCTTGCTTGTTAAGAAATACCCATTTCATTCCTATGATATTGGTGTCGAGTCTTTCCACTAAGGTCCAAAAACAGTTGTGGGTGAAGTTATTTTCTCCTTGCATAGCCATTACCTAATCTGTGTCTGTAAGTGCCTCCTCAACCTTCAAAGGTTCCAATGAAGAGACAAACGTGTAACATCCATAAAAATTAGCAACACAAGAATAAGTTGTTACCCCTTTCTTATATCACAAAGAATGTTGTCAATGAGATAGTCTCATTGTATGCTTTGATGGACCCATGGGTGGTGCACAGGTTAGACTTGAGCTTGGTTAGTGTCTCTTTTCTCCATAGTGCCCTTGGCATCGACCCCATCCACATGTGTGTGACTTTCTTGCACAATATCATCATGGGATGTATCCGGGACTCGTGTACTTGTAAAAGGGTTGATCAAGTACCCTATCTTGTTTAATTGGCACATCATGAGGTCTCACATCACCAATCGGCTTGTTCATAATTGTTTGACTTGGAATTTCTTTGCCTACAACACAATCACCAACTTGCTCCTCTTGAGAGCCATTATATTTGTCAAATGTCACGTCTCTCGTGACCTCAATAATATCATAAGTGTTGTTGAAGACTCAATAGGCGTGAGCATTTGACTCATAGCCGAGCAAGAAACCTTCAACTTTAGGGGAGAATTTTGAGGAACGAGATCTCTTCCTCAAGATGCAACACTTGCTCTCCAAAACCCAAAAATATGAACCATTTGGTTTTTTGACTGGTGAGAAGCACGTAGGCGGTTTTGTTCAAGAACATGTATGTTAGTTGAATGGAAATTCACATCAACATTAAAACATCTAGCACATCCATTGCTTACGGAGGAATTAGAGAGCTTGGTGGTTTGAGTTGAGGAGAAGGTGCTGCCTGAAAGAGCCTCAAACTTTACTTCAAGAGATTTGTGAGTTTCTTTCAAACTCTCAAACCTCTCTACAAGTGCCTCAATAGAGCACTTTAGGATAACCATTGATTCATTGAGTACACTTAGAGTGTTGGTCAATTCATCAACCTTCTCACTCTTTATCCAACGACTTTTCAAGATCAAGGTTTCTCTCCTTCTCAAGGATGAACAAGTCCTCTTGCTTCTTGAGAGTCCCTTCCTTGCTCTCTAATGCCTTCACAACCTTACCATTTGAGATAGTGTGCTTTTGTTGATGCCCTCATAATTAAGTTCATCAACATCATCACCACTACTATCATCATCACTATTTAAGGGCTTGGAAGGAGATAATACCTTGCACCCCGATGCCATAAGACGTGGGAGTGTAATAGTTGTTGTCGTCGCTCAAGTTATTGAAAAGTGATTCCTTTAGCGATGAAGACTTGATGGTGATTGTCACCACCCTCTTCTCATAGAAGCTATACTCACTTTGGGAGTTCCACTCTTCTCTAATGTGAGCATTCCCCGAGCTCTTCTTCTTGTGGTACTTGGGCTTATTATCTTGATCTTGCTTTTCCTTGGCACAATCGGCGATGAAGTGCCCATACTCGCTACATTCGTAGCATGTTCTCTTAGAGTGGCAAGTCTTGGACATGTCTCCACCTTTCTTGCCATATCCATCACTTCACAAGAACTTCTTAAACTTTTTTACGTTGAGAGGAAAGTCATCATCATTGCTTGAGTCATCCTTTCTTCTTGCTTTTACCTTCAAGAAAACCTCGTTCTTAGCAATGGCAATGTTCTTGGTGAGTGCCTTGATATGTTTGGCATCTTCTTCCAAGAGCTCATAGGAGATAATTTTTGAGAGAACATCGCTTGGAGTGAGCCTCTTGAAGTTCTTATTCTCCCGGATGAGTGTCACCAAGGTTGAGTTCCTTAGCGCGAAAGCTTGGAGAAGCTTCTTAACTACTACGTGGTTGGTCATGTCTTTGCCACTGAGGCCATGAATCTTGTGGGCGATGACCATCATGTGATTATATATCTCTCGCGACGTCTCGTCATCTTCCATCTCAAACTGGTTGAGTTGTCCCTCCAATAGTTTGATCTGTGACTCTCGCATCCCAGATGATCCGTCATGCACCAATTAAAGAGTTTCCCAAATTTCCTTAGTCTCTTCAAGTCGGTCTACCTTATTGAACTCTTCGGGACTTAGAGACCTAAGAATCATGCTTGTAGCTTGTGCGTTGCGATGGACAAGAGCCTTTTGGGTGGGTGTGAGCTTAATGTTCTCCTCCAGAATGTCGAGACCTATAAGCACAATCTTCCACACGCTAGGATGTAAAGGCATTTGATGTAACTTCATCTAATGCTTTCAGATAGCATAGTGTGTCCCATCAAAATGAGAAGCATACTTGAAAGGCACATAGATGAAGTTGGTGGAAGAATTATAATTGAGCTTATCATAGTCAAGAGGAATAGACACTCCCTTCTTAGAGGAACTTTTGCCTGTTGAGTCAATCTCATTGTCCTTGCTTAGATCAATTGACTCCTCTCCTAAGTGCGACATTTCTTTGAGCGATTAAACCTTATCCGAAGACAAGGCTCTGATACCAATTGAAAGAACCTTGAGTCACATAGAGGGGGGTGAATGTGAAAACTTTTAAATCTAAAATGCATTGACAGAGAAAATTAGTATTCTCTCTAGAGTCTTTGGTCCTAAAGTGCGGAGTATCTAAACAAGTCTTTTTGTTAAACAGAGAAGCTAGTCTAGAGTCTTCAGTAGTGTGGTCTAGAGATTTCGGACCAGGGAACACTTAAAGAGGTAAACCCTAATAGTTAAGGAGGAAGCAAGATAACAAAATCACAGTAAATACAAAATGTAAAGGTAATCTATGAGACAATGCAATTTTTAACCGAAGTTCTGATCAACCGATCCGATGTCTTAGTTGAGGAGTTCTAAAGAGTCGGATCTTTTTTGATCCCTTGCCTCACCAAGTTCAACCCTATAAATCAGTTTGACTTTCAAGCTCTCAGCAAAACGTAGTACTTTGTCCAAGATGGCCACTAAGGCTCTACTGGGAGACGTGCTCACACTTACTATGGAGTTTACTCTACCAAATCAATCTCTAAGTTAGAACTTGAAAAATCACTAGAATACCTCTTTCCCTATGGAGGAAAGCAAAATCTTCACAAACTTCCTGGGTGATTCACACATCGAATCCTTGCGGGCAACGCCTAGTCATCTAGGAGGTGATTCTCTAAGAGTAACGAACTTGAGACTTCACTGGCATTGATCCAAAAGTGCTTACATAAATCATAAGATCTAACTTTTTCTAAATCATAAGTGCTATCGGTTGGCTGCCGATAGGATCGAGATGCTCTTTGATCGGCTGGGGAGCCGATGTGGATAGGTGTCGATGAGCGGTCGACCATAGAACCGATGGAGGAACCAGGGTGTGCTTAGAGGATGGCGAGACACACGGGATCCCTCCTAACAGCCGAATAGTGATTCATCGGCTAGAAAAACAGATGATTAGCACAAGAAGGCACGGGCTGCAAAGCCCATGCCGCTCCGGATATGACAGCATGAGACCCGTCGCCCGCCGTGGCAGCGCCATCAACACCGAACCTCGAAGATCGGACCTAACCGAGACAGTATGAGGCCCGGGCCAGTGGCGATGATATGGAGGATGCCGGATCAGCTATGCCATAGCAAGGATAGGAGAGAACCCATCGGCTAGCTGAGCCGATGAGGGGATGCCTCTAAAGGCTGATGCGTATCGGCCGAGGGGCCGATGTCCTGTGAAGCTCAGAGTATGGATAACTCATCGGCTACTCACTCTGATGAGACGCCGTATAGAAGACTATAGGCCTGAAGCTCGATTTACCGTCGACAGACCCGTAGGTCGGATCTAACCAATGCAGCACGAGATTGATGACGGCAGAGAGAGCTTAACAGGCCGATAGGCCCTGCACGGACGTGATGCGGTACACCTGATCTGACTAAAAGTTTAAACCTAAACGATGTAGTCTTAGACAGTACAAAGCATACCAAGATAGTGGCAGGACTTACCCCTTCGCTGGAGATCGGACTTAACCGATACAGCCTCGCGTCAAGAGCCAGAACCCACCGGTAAACACCTAGATGAACTAGGGTGGCGATGCGCCGAATTTGTATATGATCGAGAGATATCTTACATATTTTCAGGGGGTCTATATTTATACCCTAGATTTACAGACAGAGTCCGGCGCGTCTACGACCATTGGATATTATTTCCTAGTAAGAACAAAGGAAAATATTCCTAAAGAAGTTAACTAACTAGCTAAACCTCCCTAATTGAGTAAGGTTATAATTTACAAAAATAAGCACCCTGCCGTGGAGTCCACGGCTCTTCCGCAAATCCAGTTTCATCTGAATAATCTTCTAATTTGTAACCGAGTCTTCCTTTGCTGCAACCTGATCGACCTCTCCACTGTAGCTATCGGACCTTCTTTTAGTCCAGCCGATCCTTCTCCTTCCTTCTCTCGGGCTTCTCGGACCTGATCCAAATTGGACAATCCCCTATCTTCAAGCCGATCCAATCTTCTACTAATCTGATCAGCTTTTCTACAGGTCTCTATTGGCTTTGTCTCAGTATCTCCATCGGCCGATGACTGTATTAAACCATCCATCGGACCTCTCAGCCGATCGGCTTTAGCCCCATCGGATCTCCCAACAGATCGGCTTTAGCGCCATCGGATCGTCCAGATATTGGCGTTAACACATGCCTCCCAATTTCGGAGTTTGCCAATAGACTACAAAATTTTGAGCCGTTAAAAACCTCCGCAAACCAGGATGACCCATTAAAACCCGCATTAATCGGCTCAGATCTCTGCCTAGGTCGTTCTGCCTCTATAAAATATATCCCCTCCTTAGCCTTCTTCCACACACTTCTTCTCATCAAAAACCCCCAAATCTCGACGAGCTCTATAGGCATTCGCAAATTTCGGCGAATCTCAACGGGCTTAGAAGACTGAAGGCGAGCTCTCGCAGATTTCTTCATCGGCTGCTACTCCTTCATTTGCGCAATGGCTTCCACACATGTAATCCCTGAGGTAGCCATTATCTGCTCTTTCATCCTATGTTTTGCACGATTCTTCCCCATCCCGATTTCTCATCCATAGTTGAGTTCTGGTTTCTATAGGATCTTAAGAGCCAGATTGCTATTCCAATCTCCGACCTCCCCGGTCACTTCTTTCTTGGCCCTATGGGTAGTGAGGATCTGACAAATTTTATCAACTCCGAAACAGAAAGGATCATGTTCAAGCACTCATCTATGCCCATCACCGATTGGGCTCACAGCTTTAGATCCTGACCTAGCAAACTCCCTGAATGGAGGAACTGGTATCTTAGGGTTTTCGCCTCTAAAAAGTCTTTATGGGAGGCTTTGGAAATTGATCATTGCATTAACCTTTCCTTAGCCGATATGGAAAGGAACGAACCTCTGCTTACATCGGTTTCTTACTTCTGGTCAAACATCTTGAATGTCTTCATGTTTGGGCATGGGCCGATGACCCCCACCTTGATGGATGTTACTATGTTGACCTGCCTCAACACCACCCACTACATAAACCTTTTCTACCTCAGATTCAAACATAAGCATCGACTAAACACTAAGAATGTCGGAGGTTGGACTAAGTACATCTCCTTGCATAACAAATTCTCTGGCCCAGTCAATGGACGTGAACATGTAGCGTTCTTGAATCTTTGGCTAGAACGATTTTTCTTTGGTCATTCGACTCTCGGTCCAACAACGAACATGCAATGTCTGGCAGAGCTCCTGGCTGATCACCACCAAATTCCCCTGGGGCATTATCTTCTCAGAGCAACTTATTATCTGCTCCATCAAGTTGTGACCAAGCTGTCAACAGGCCATCCAGTCGGACATATCGGCAGACCCTGGTGGTTTATACAACTTTGGCTAAACGTCTACACCTCCAAAGTCATTGCCAAGCCCCTCTTCTCTTCCATGACATTCCCGACTGACTACCCAGAAGAAAACGAGGCTAGCCGACGCTGATGCATTTCACTGGGTGAGGCTTCATCGGCTCTTCCTAGAAGCAAAATGACCCCCTCGGACTCAGCCGATGGTTCAAGTGTTTCTACTACAGCTTTACCAAAGAGGTCACCATCTGGTTCGCATACGAGGATAACTTGTCCTTTGAAATGCCTTCCAGGTTTCATCTGATGAATGCCTTAGCCGATGAAGAATCAAAGACCATCTTTTTATCCTCCATAACTCCTTGTCTTCTACCGATCGGATTTTCAATGGGCTGATCCCAACATCTATCATACGAGTTCTACCATCCTTCGGTTAGTGCTTGTCAGTTGGGCTTCGGCCAACTCTCCATCGGCTTGTTCTTCATCGGCAAGCTCCGAGCTCGCGGAGAAGTGAAAAGCGGCTTGGAGTATGACGGACTTAGTTCGATGACATCGAACTTGTCCTTAGGGACTATCTCCACCTTCGAGCCCTGTATATCCAATACCAAAATATTTGCTCGATGGTGGTCAGAATGGGGAAGGCACTTATATAGTCTATTGGCTGAATATTATTGCCTTTACCTCAATCCCATCTACGTGGAATCCGATGAAGAGGTAATCCTTCTCCTTTCACTATCATGTCTTCATCGTATTGAATTTTAACTGTGTTTTGATTTCCACGATTCCATAGGCTGGCGACAAAGATGCACCTTCGACCAGCGCAAGTGGTCGGCCGATTATCTATGAACCTCCATCGGCCAGATCCCTCCTTGGGCAAAGCGGTCCACCTCCATCGGCTCTCCTCTGAGTGTCGCAAGTGTCAGGGCCAAAGCGCAAGAAACCGGCTGCTCGATCGGTTTCTAAGAAACGGAAACCCGACGCCGAAGTTGTCATCGTTGCATCAGCTTCGTGAAGCCCTTCTCCTGCAGCAATTCTAACTCCTTCCTCATCTACGCTAGTAGGTGTCAGTGCCAATTCTCTGTTGCCTTTGTTTTATCCTGACACCCTCGCTTTGCAGCCTAAACCATCGGTTCCTGAGGTCCAAACGTCGGACCCTGTTACTGGGGCTGAGCCGATAGTATCCTCTGAAGTTTTGGTATCTACTCACACTGCCCCACATCAAGCTGATACCTGTATAAGAACTGCTCCCACTATCTCTCAGGTACGTTCATTATACATGTCGTTTCTTTTGTCTCATGATCTCCATGTTTGCTAATGTTGTTATGCAGTCATTAGCATATCTATTCTCCTTCGACATCGGCAAATACCTAGAAGTAGAGGAAAACTTAGCCACCAGCACAGTGATCGAACCATTTTTGCTAGCCGATGCACGTGAACAGTTGTTAGATATTATGCATCGGCTAGAGGTTCCGATTGACTCGCGGGTGGAAAATTGCGAGTCGATTCGGGGAAGACTTGCAGAAATTCAATACCTCCTGCCTGCAGAACTGTTGGACGCACTCACGCCTGCTGCTTACTTGGAATTCCAAAGGACCTAGCTAACTGCATCAAGACGACGCATGGCCAATCGCGCTGAGCAAAGCCACCTAGCTTACGATGATCGGCTGACTGCCCTTGATGAAAAGAAGAAACTTGATAAAATGTCAACTGGCCTCCAACATGCCAACACCAAGCTTGGCCTCTTGAAGAAATGAGAAGCTGATTTGATGGCGGAACTCAATAAGGTTTGTGAAGACATCAACTCCACCGAGTCCCATCGCATCGGCCTACCAAAATGGATCCAAAACCAAGAGGCTAAGGTAGCAGACAAAGTGCGGCTAGCAGTTTGCCGGCACAAGAACTTGAAAACTATCCCCGGATCAGACGAGGATGACATCCGCGCCATCAACGATATAGATCAGATCCGTCTGCGTGCAATTGAGGCCATTAAGAAATTCTTGTAAAACTTTAGCCTCGGAGAAATCCAGATGTCATCTTGAACATTAGCTTTTGCGATAAACTTCCATCAGCTTGATCAACGAAAGTTGTGTATCTAAATTTTCTAAAGGTGATCTCCACGATATTGGCTGTATGTAACCGATATAAACTATATCGGCTTCCGTACATTGTCCATCGGCTATGCCCCAACCGATCATATGGATGGTACCGTTAGCTAGTACTACCCCTGAAACCTTATCTGTCTTGAATCGGCTATGCTCAGCCGATTTAGGCGCCTACCCACACGCTAGGATAATACTTTTTCAAATATTTTCTATTAATCGCTTTGGTAAACATCTCTCCTTCAAGACTTTCCAATATGTAAGCATTGCCAGGCACACACCGATTGATCCGATAAGATCCTTCCCAATTCGGTGACCATTTTCCAAACTTATTATCCCTAGATCCAATCGGCAAAATTAACTTCCAAACGAGATCTCCTTAAGAAAAGGATTTGGTCATTACTTTTTTGTTATAATGCCTAGTGACCTTAGCCTTGTTTTTCTTGATCTTCTCAAATGATTATAACCGACTCTGAGTCAAATCATTAAGCTCATCGGTCATCAATGTGTAATAATCATCGGCTGTCAACTGATCTTGTAAAGACACCCTCCTGGAGCCGATGTTAACTTCCCACGGAAGAACTGCTTCATGACCGTATACCAACCGATATGGTGGCACCTGGGTAGATCCATGACATGTCATCCGATAGGCCCACAACGCATCGTTCAAAGTGACATGCCACCTCCGTGGTTGTTCATCGGTCTTACGCTTGATCAATTTTATTAAACTCTTGTTAGAAGCTTCCGCCTGTCCATTAGCTTGAGCATAATATGGTGATGAATTTAGCAACTTAATCCCCATACTGGCAGCAAACCTTTGAAACTCCTCTGACATAAAGATAGAACCTTGATCAGTGGTAATTGTCTGTGGAATTCCAAATCGATGTATGATATGTCCCTTGATGAACTCAATCGCGTCCTTAGAAGTAACTTTCTTCAA
Organism: Oryza coarctata; assembly: GCA_030770085.1. Classification (NCBI taxonomy): domain Eukaryota; kingdom Viridiplantae; phylum Streptophyta; class Magnoliopsida; order Poales; family Poaceae; genus Oryza; species Oryza coarctata. The sequence continues at coordinate 6,607,230 of CM061476.1, read as the reverse complement.
GGGAATAGATTCTACCCACTTTGTAAAGTAGTCTGTTGCCGCCAATATGAACTTATGCCCTTTATTGGATGAAGGATAAATCTGGTCGATCATGTCAATTCCCCAACCTCTAAATGGCCATGGCTTGACTATCGGCTTCATAATCGACGCTAGAGCTCGCTGCACATTCCTAAACTTCTGACAATCTTGGCAGCCCTTAGTAGTATTTAAAACAATCCTCCAGCATACTCGACCAAAAGTATCCAGCCCTCCTCATCATCCATCTCATGTTATGAGCCGATTGATGGGCTCCATAGATGCCTTCATGCACCTCGCTCATCACCAACGCAGCTTCTTCAGTACCCAAACATCTTAAGAGCACTCCATCGACTGATCGATAATACAATTCTTCATCAAGTAGAATGTACTTAATAGCCTTGTACCGAAGCTTCTTGGAAACCGATCTTGATGGATTCTACAAATACTGAACAATTTCCCATCTCCAATTATCGGCTTTCATACGGCTCTCTATATCAGCTATCTCAATATCCACTCTACTGTTCAACCGAAACCCTGAAGCAGTCTGAGCAAGATCATTGGCCTCCATGTTTTGCTCTCTAGGTAGCACCGGCATTCTTCAATCCGAAAGTCATGACTACCCACTCGTATAAACCAATAGCCCCAGGACACCTAAATGCAGTCTTGTGGATATCTTCTTCGGCCATAAAAATTTGATTGTAGCCTGCATTTCCATCCATGAAGTTAATAATCTTGTGACCCGATGCAGCGTCAATTAATAAATCTGCCATCGGCATCGGGTACTTGTCTTTAGGGGTTGCCCTGTTCAAATCCTGAAAGTCGATGCATATTCTTAACTTTCCATTTTTCTTCTTCACTGGGAAATATTAGACACCCATTCAGCATATCAGTATGGTCTGATGAAATTTGCATCGTATAACTTTGTGATCTCCGCCTTGATTTCATCATGCCACTCTGCTTTGAATCTCCTTTGTGGTTGCCTAAATGGCCGATATCCTGGTCTGATAGGAAGCCAATGTTCCACAATCGATCGGCTTAATCCCGGCATCTCATGGTAATCCCAAGCAAAGCATTCCCAGAATTCCTTTAATAAATTTATCAGTTTTTCCCGGAATTCAAGGCATAGATTTTTACTAATGTACGTCAGCCTCGGCTTGTCTCCTAGTCCTATATCTATTTGTTCCAACTCATCGGCCGACTTAAAACCTTGCCCTAACTTTCCTTCAGAGTATTCTAAAGTTCCTATGAAAACAATGGATCCGAGCTGACTTGCTGAATCGGCTTTATTCCTTTATCATTCACCTCCAGGAAATTTTCCACCCATGTTTGTCCGGATAGACAGTTGAATCCATCAGCTTCCTAGAATGGCACATCAGTTGTTGCCACGCTAGTCGACTGATCAGCCGTGATCACTTCAACTCTGTCTCCTTGTCACTATATGAGGCTTTGATGCATTGTTGAAGGAATACAATAGTTGGCATGAATCCAATCCCTACCAAGGAGTAGGCTATACGACCCCTTACTATCGATGACAAAAAATATGGTAGGCAATGTCTTACTTTCAACTGTTAGCTCCACATTCAGTAATCCTTTGGTTTCTAATGGATTGCCTCTGAAGTTTTTCAACACCATATTTGTCTTAACTAAGTCTCCAGTTGTCTTACCCAATTTGCAGTATGTAGAATACGGTATCAAATTGACAGCTGCGCCTCCGTCAACTAGTATCTTTGCCATCGGCGTACCATCGACATATCCGTTGATATACAATGGCTTTAGGTGCTGATGCTTGGATTCTTCTGGCTTGTCAAATATGGCTTGACTCGGTTCCAATATTAATTGGGCAAAATCCTCTTCTTGACTTTCTTCATCAGATACATATGCTTTATATTACATTGGTAAGAAGAATACCATGTTAGCCTGAGCCGATGTACCAGCCTCTTCCTCTTTTTGCTTTACTTTCCATACTTTCTTAATTTTCTGGTTTCGATCGGCTTCTTCATGGTCCTGCCGTTGTCTTTTATGCTGCTCTCTATATCGCAGCCTTTGTGCCCTTCTTTTCTGATTCTTCGTAAAAATCCCGGACGGACACCACTGATCCTTCATGGAGTATGATCATTTATTTAACTCCTGGTCCTTAACTGTCCTTTGACCATGCCCTTCGTTGATCAGCCCTAATCGGCTATGTGCCGATGCCCTAGTGATGGAAGGCCGATCATACAACGTTCGGCTCTGGTTACAGTACCGACATCCTGGTTTGTTGCATTCAGGACAGTCCTCGACTGACGACAACCTCATGTTTTGCTCCCAATAGTACTGAAAAAAGGGACAACCCCAGTGTGGATTATACCTTTCTTGTTGTGTTGTGGCTCGTCTTTCTTCGTCCTGTAGTCTAGAATATTTTTTGAATAAGTCCGATGAAGTAACCTTCGACCTCTTCTAGCGTCTTTTTTCATCGGACCGATCTCTTGAGGTTTCTGCAATCACCATATTCATCGGGAAAGGATGCCCATCAACCTTCATCGGCCTTTTGTCTTCGAACTTGATTCTCCCCTGTTCGACAGCCGATTGTAACTGTTGCCGAAAGACCTTGCACTCATTGGTATGATGAGATATTGAATTGTACCACTTGCAATACTTCTTTTTTCTGAGTTATTCGGCAGACGGGATTACATGGTTCGGTGGCAACTAAATCTGGTTCTCTTGGAGGAGAAGATCAAATATCTTCTCAGCTTTGTTAACATCAAAATCATATCTTTCTTCTTTATTTGCTTTCTTGATCCATAGACATGATATGGGTTTTTTATTCTTGATCCATTCTTCCAGTCCCACCTCCGCATCGGATCCCTCATTATCCGAGTCCGATGCGTATACCTGTAGCTGATCGGCCTTCCGATGGAACCTTTCTTTCTTGGCACCTATAAATCGGCTTTCGTGAGCCGATACTCTCTAGAGTAGATGAGACAAACTTTCGAATTCTTGTGAAGAGAAACGCTCCTGAATCGGAGCCAACAAGGAAGCCAAATCGGCTAGTTGTCCGTCACTTAAAATGAGACTGTAGCATCGGCTTCTGACGTCTCGGAAACGCTGGATGAATTCCGGGACTGATTCATCGTGCCTTTGTCTAACTGATGTTAAGTCTGATAACCTCAACTCATCAATTCCGGCAAAGAAATACTTATGAAACTGTTTCTCCAAATCAGCCCATCCCCTAATTGAATTTGAAGGTAACGAACAAAACCAAGAGAAGGCTGGTCCAGATAAAGATAATGGAAACAATCGGACCCTCAGAGCTTCATCAGCCGATGCCTCCCCGCAATGAGCCAGGAATTGGCTAATATGTTCTATCGTAGATACGTTATCTTGCCCTGAGAACCTAGAGAAATCTGGAATTTTGAATCGGTGCGGCAGCGGAATTCTGTTGAACCACTCTGGGTAAGGGTGTCGATACATGAAAGTTTGGCTTTGGCATTTTGGACTTTTGAATCGGTCCTTGTCGGGTCAAACTGAAGGACTCCAGACAGAGCTTTTAAAAATTAGCTGTGTTCTGCTCCACCTAGTATCTCTGCTCCTCAGTTAAATCCTTCATCGTTACTGGGATTATGTTGTCTGCGTTAATTTCTTTACCCTCCATTTGAGCACCGTTGATTGAAGGACTTTCAACTGATGAGAAAGGTCTTCTGGTCCCACAGGGCGTGCCAAGAAGCGTGCTCGCCGCCAAAAAATCTCACGACCGGGGAGGGACGGCAGCTTGGTCACGCGAAGGCCTGGGAGGTCTGCTTATCTCCAGTACAGGTCCTTAAGCCTTGAGGTTCATGAGCGTGCCAGTCAATTTGACCTTGCAATTGACAAGGAAGTGAGACAAGCGAATCCGATATAGGCGCTCGCTATCGGTCGGCTGCCGATAGGATCAGGATGCTCTTCGATCGGCTGGGGAGCCAATATGGACAGGTGTCGATGAGGGGTCGACCGCAGAGCTGATGGAGGAACCAGGGTGTGCTAAGAGGATGGCGAGATGCACGGGATCCCTCCGGACAGCCGAACAGTGATTCATCGGCTGAAAAAACCGATGAGTGCGCATGCGGCCTAGGCAATGATTAGCACAAGAAGGCACGGGCTGCAAAGCCGATGCCGCTCCGGATATGACAGCACGAGACCCGTCGCTTGCCGTGGCAGCGCCATCAACACCGAACATCAAAGATCGGACCTAACCGAGACGGTATGAGGCCGGGGCCAGCGGCGATGATACAGAGGATGCCGGATCGGCTATGCCGTAGCAAGGATAGGGGCCAACCCATCGACTAGCTGAGCCGATGAGAGGACGCCTTTAAAGGCTGATGTGTATCGGCCGAGGGGCCGATGCCCTGTGAAGCTCAGAGTATGGATAACTCATCGGCTACTCACTTCGATGAGATGCTGTGCAGAAGACTATAGGCCTAAAGCTCGATCTACCGTCGGCAGACCCGTAGGTCGGACCTAACCGATGCAGCATGAGATTGACGACAGCAGAGGGAGCTTAACAGGCCGATAGGCCCTGCACGGACATGATGCGGTACACCTGATCTGACTAAGAGTTCGAACCTAAAGGATGCAGTCTTAGACAGTACAAAGCATACCAGGATAGTGGCGGGACTTACCCCTTCGCCGGAGATCGGACTTAACCGATGCAGCCCCGCGTCGAGAGCTAGAACCCGCTGGTAAACACCTAGATGAACTAGGGTGGTGATGCACCGAATTTGTATATGATCGAGAGATATCTTACATGTTTCCAAGGGATCTATATTTATACCCTGGATTTATAGACAAAGTTCGACGCGTCTACGACCATCGGACATTATTTCCTAGTAAGAACAAAGGAAAATATTCCTAAAGAAGTTAACTAACCAGCTAAACCTCCCTAATTGAGTAAGGTTATAATTTATAAAAATAAGCACCCTGCCGTGGAGTCCACGGCTCTTCTGTAAACCCGATTTCATCTGAATAATCTTCCAATTTGTAACCGAGTCTTGCTTTGCTACAACCTTATCGGCCTTTCCACTGTAGCTATCGGACCTTCTTTTAGTCAAGCCGTTCCTTCTCCTTCCTTCTCTCGGGCTTCTCGGACCTGATCCCGATTGGACAATCCCCTGTCTTTAAGCCAATCCAATCTTCTACTAATCTGATCAGTTTTTCTACAGTTCTCCATCGGCTTTGTCTCAGTATCTCCATCGGCCGATGACTGCATTAAACCCTCCATCGGACCTCTCAGCGGATCGGCTTTAGCCCCATCGGATCTCCCAGCCGATCGGCTTTAGCGCTATCAGATCGTCCAGATTTTGGCGTTAACAATGTGTCATCACCTCATTACCAACTGGGTTTATGTCTCTCATCATGTGGTTTTTGATGAGCACTTTTTTCCCTATGCTGATCATTCATCTTTGGATTCCTATGTTTCTGACCTCTTCTTTCTAGAGATTTTTCTACACTGTTACAAGATCCCATTGGCTACAAATGATGTGCCTACACTATACCAGACGGTACAACATAACCTGGGCCGGTCCCTGCCACTATTGAGTGATCCTCTCTTAGGTCACGGTTTTCGACTGGGCAAACCCAATTCCTGTCGTCGTCACCCGTCATGAGTGCCCACTCCTCAGTTGGGCCACACCCTTTGTTGTTGTCCCTAGCTGGGTTGTCTCAGCCCATTGTCGCCTGTGGGCTACTGCTTGCCTACACTATGCATCACTGCAGTTTGATTCACCTAGGCATCATCTTTCCTCAATAATGTTCCAACGCGCCCACACAGCACATGAATCTAGCAAGTTTTTGCTCCACTCTCCCATCTTGGAGCCCCTCATGTGGTCAATACTCATCAAATGATCACATGTGAGAAAGTCGGCACCAGGAAGCCAATCTCCAAGATGAACCTCTATGCAACTGCTTTATCACCTATTCCCCAGATGTATCATATAGTTCTTGCTGACCTAAATTGGCGGGTCACTATGGAGGATGAGTTTACAGTGCTCATGGCCAACCACACCTAGGATCTTTTTCCATGATCTTCTAGAGCCAATGTTGTCATAGGCAAGTGGTGTTTTAAACATAAGTTTTAGTCTGATGGCAGCCTTGACAGATATAAGGCCTGTTGGGTTTTTGCATTGATTCACACAGCGTCTGGGTATTGATTATGATGAGACTTTCAGTCTAGTTGTCAAACCGGCTATAGTACAAACAATTCTCAGTCTTGTTGTTTCTCGTGATTGGCCTATCCATTAGCTTGATGTCAAACAAACGCCTTCTTTCATGGCACCCTCAAATGGACTGTCTATTGCACTTAGCCACCCGAGTTTGTTGATTCCAATCAGCCCAAGATGGGCTATCATCTATGCAAGTCTCTCTATGGATTGAAACAGGCACCTCGCGCTTGGTACAATAGATTTGCCACCTTTCTTATCTCCATTTGCTTTATTGAGGTTAAGTTCGATATTTCCTTATTCATGTACCGCTAATGTGATGACACTATCTATCTTGTACTTTATGTGGATGACATCGTTCTTACTGTTTCCTTAGCTTGTCTTCTTCAATGGATAATCAATTCTCTACAGTTGGAGTTTTCAATGAAAGATCTTAGGACACTTCACTATTTTCTTGGCATCAGTGTTGTACACCTACCAATCGGTATCATGCTTAATCAATGTCAGTATTGTCTTGAGATTCTCAATCGTGCAGGTATGTCTAATTGCAAGACTTGTATTACTCCAGTTGACACTACTGCTAAGCTATCTATCGATGGTGCTCCTATTGCTGATCCCATTGACTTTCGCAATTTTGACGGTGCACTTCAGTACCTAACCTTCATCATACATGATATCTCCTATGTTGTATAGCAGGTCTGTCTTCACATGCTTGGGACACCCACCTTTTAGCACTCAAGCAAATCCTTCACTATGTATGAGGAACTTTGGATTATGGATTGAATATCCATTGATCCTCCTCTACTCACCTAGTGGCCTACTTTGACATTGATTGGGTTGAATGTTTAGATACTTGCAAATCTACTTCAGGCTATGCTATTTTTCTTGGTGACAATCTCGTGTCCTAGTTGTCCAAACGCTAGAATACAGTGTCTTGTTCTATTTCCAATGCAGAATATCATTTGGCTGCTAATGCCATTGTAGAAAGCAGTTGGCTTCAACAACTCCTATTCGAGCTTCATAAACCTTCCTCTATGGTCACACTTGTCTACTACGATAATATCAGTATTGTCTATCTGTCCACGGATCCGGTTCAACATTAGTACACTAAACTCATTAAGATTGATCTATACTTTATCCATGAGCGTGTTGTTGCTAGTATTGTTCGTATGCTACATGTGGCTATTTCATCTCAGTATGACGACATATTCACTTAAGGATTGTCTTCTTTGTTTTTCACCGAGTTTTAGTCTAGTTTCAATGTTTGTTTCACCGATACTGTGACTGCACGCCTGAGGGTATTTCCTTCTGTAATCCGGCCGGACTCTTTTCCTAGTTCTATTTCTATAAACCGGTTGTATACGGACAAGGGCAGTACTGTGCCTATATGTACTGACGCCTTGTATCAATGAACAGCGCGTTGAGTCAAATACTCTTACACAGATATCAGTTTCTCTATTGTACCTTAATTTTCATTTCTTGTCTGTTACTGTAATGGGATATCTGCACACAACTACATATAGACATAGTCGTCCTACAACTTTTTATATTGTTCTTCTAAAGACAATAACAAATGCTTGTGCCATGTCATGCTTGTAAAATACGATGAGTGGCTATCAAGCAGTTCGGAAGTAATGATGTGTCAAATATCAAATTACCTTTTTGTGTTTGATAAATAGATTTGAGCACCTTAAGAACATATCTCTAGCTAGTCTTAATGAGGGGTTGATTGATCTTCAAAGAGTTTCTGCTAGACTTGAGGGGAGAATATTTTCACTCGCTTGGTGAGTTCATGTTTGTATCATATATTTCTTTTTATTATGAAGCTTGTGTTTAAGTTGTCCTATATATCATGTATCATGCATGCCTGTTATTGAAAGTTCGAAGCTAAACCACAAATTCTGACAAAATTTGATATATGCCAGTACGCCACTCCAAAATATGACACTTTAAAATATATAACTAAACCATAAATTGGTAAAATGCCACTCTAGAAGGTGGTCCCTCTAAAATATACCACTATATGACACTTTTTTCCTTCCTTCTCTTGCTCCTGAGCTGCTCAACGTTGGCTCAAGCTTACAATGAGCATACATCCATACTCGTGAGCTTTTTCGAGCCAAGCTCAGATAGCTCACCATACTCTAAAAAAAAATTCAAGCATTAAATTCTTTTGTTAATGTTGTAAACTAGTAGATTAAATGTAAACTATTAAACAACGACATGATGAACTATCATGTGTGGCTATCTAGTGCCCATCAATGATACATTGTAAGCATATATTGGATAATTCATGAAATGAAACTTTATTGTGTGATATAAAGTGGATCACTGATGTTGTAACCATATAAATTAGAACTATGCAGGTTTATACAGCTTTTTTTTTTCTCAACTCGATCTTAATACCTAAACTAGATGATGTTTAGCACGTTGCTACTGGAATTGGTAGATAGACATTTTAAGCTATACTGATCTTTTAGAAGGTAGAAAGAAGAATCTGGAGTTGTGTGGTTACACTTACAACACACTAGCTCGATTTAGTTTCTGACGAATGGGAGTGAAAATAAAGTACCATCAAACAAAGCATAGTTCATGTAGACAACTTGAAGAAGTATAGCATTTAATATTAATACAGAAGTAAATTGGCACCATCTGTCATAGAAGGTAACGATTATATCTCGATTCTTTTGTTGAAACGAACATATCTCGAGTCATGTATGGCACCATCTGGAGTTGTTTACGTAGACATATACAAATACACTTATATCTGAATTTAGAAAATAATACATATGAAGGAGCAGGTCTCTTTTAGACACGTTGATTGGTTGAATTCAGCACCATTTGAATTCAAACGATAGACCAAAAATAATTTATACTGGAATGAGCATTTTAGATAGTCAATTGCAACTGCACTATGAGCAATGCTGACCTGTTTTTTTTTCAAACTTTGCAGACCTGCAAGGCGGAATATGAGTTAATTAGAGCAGCTAGTTCACAAGGCTAAAATGGAGAATGCAGAGTAGACACGGATAACAAAAATATTGCGTTGGAAGGTTACGTCAATGGTGAGATGCTAGTTTTATACTTCACTCAAATGGCCCATAACCACATAAGTTACAAATTGCTATGTAAAATCACATAAATTTAATATATGTAAATTCAAAGGACTCCATCTCCCTGCAATACTTTATCTCGTGAATAAATGAATAAGAAGGTGAGATTTGTATCGATTACATGCATGATTATCGTCCAGTCAGAGATAATAAAGACAAATATAAAGAACATGCATTCAGACATTTTTGAAAGAAAACTGCATGAGAGCTGCCATTTGTATTAATAGAGCAGAGATTTCAACAAGAGTATAAAAGGCTAAAGCTCGCAGGCAATACAAGGATTACATCTACTCTTGCAATGGTAAAAACTCCCCCAGTAAATAAAACAACATGATTTATGCAATAACGTGTAAAATTGTGCCAAGAGCAGCGAATATCCACTCTAGTACTACGTAGCCATGGAAATTTTTTAGATAATGATGGATTGTAGGTCGAATTACTTCGAATACTATTACTTAAAAATAAAAAAGGCGACTACTTAGGATACTAACTTATGGTTCCTTAAAACAAATCTCCAAAATCAACAGTCCATCATGGTCGATCGAATTTCACTTATATGACTGACAGATAATGCTAGAGTAACTAAGTTGTAAATCAACAATTCGTCTATATCTTGCCACCGCCATAACTCAAATAACACAAGAAAAATACATAAATTTTAAAATTTTTAAAAAACTATTTCTCATGCTGCTATATTTGCTTTTGTTGTCTGTCAATCTCCTAAATCAAACCCAGAAAATATTAAATCACAGGGTATACTGAAATAACCCATAACCCTAATTAATAAATTTCAATTAACATAAAGATAATAAAGATAATCCAATAGAAAAGGAATTAAATATCAACTTAAATTATATATCATAAATATACAAATCTTGCACCAAGAGCTTTCTTTAATCACAAGAAGTGGGGAAATTAAACACTTAATCAATTTCCAAAACATCCTATTACAAATTGGAATATAAAAGAAACCCAACTATTATAATTGAAATAAGAAACTTAATTATCTTTTGGGTGGAAATTAAATTAATTTCCAATACAGAAAAACTAGTTTTTTTTCAAAGCAATAAATCTATTTTCAAAACCTAATCTACTTTTGGGGCTAGCCTAGCCTATCCAATCTAACCCAAATAAGCAAATCTCATCCAATCAAGCACATCCAATGTTTGATGGAAACCCGGATCTCCTTTTTAGGCCAGGCTAGCTTCCAAGCAAGTCAGCCCAACTTGGCGGCCTTCCAGCCGAGAAGATCAGGCTTCTCCTTCCTTATTCCGGCCGACAACGCCAGTCGGTCACCAAGACGGCTAGGTCAATCTAACCCGGCGGCCAGACCATGATGGCCCGGCCACCAGAGCCAACCAGCCCAACCAGCAAGGCTGACCAGGCCGCCCTTCCTTCTCGGACCGGCTTATGGTTTTTTAACACTAGATACAGGCAATCCAATTTACATACAATAGAAGTAGGGTATTAGCTCATACCAAGGGTCTTAGCCTATATAAATTTCCTATGTCATCGTCGTTTCTTAGATCATTCGTATACCCTATTAGATTATTATCGATATTTTGCATCGATAGTTGGTGCACTAGGTACGGGAGCATAGAGATCAATCTTCCAAGAAAACGATGGCATCCATTGGCGTTTTGGGAGCCCAGAGCTTCAAGTTCCAACCTAGAGCGGCCTTTTTCTTTGGGTCATTTGACTTCACTACCAATGAGGCAAGTGATCTCCGCCCTCCTCCACCTACTACACGTCAGGCAGTGACCTTCATCACCTACCCATCTTCCTAGCACTCGGATTTGAGACATTTAGGGAGGATGACTAAAACCCTACTAGCCAGTGACAAAGAGCTTCAACATCGAATCCCTTATGGCTTCATGAACTTAGCAACCACCTTTTGCCACCACCAGATCTGATCTAACAGATGTCTACTCAGACATGGCCTTGCACCAATCAAGCTCTAACCTATTGGGCTAGGTTCCTCGATGCAACTATTCACCTCCCTGACTCCAAATCAAAGGATAGCGACAATAACATTGGAACTACTCCCCCAACTTGGGAAGTTTTTATGGTCTCTAGGACAATGGAACAACTCGAGGTGAAGTCCAAGGAGTAGAGAGCAGAGAAGGAATGTCTCCTATGTGTGCAATAGAAGCTCGACAAATGCCACCAACAGTTGTGCGAATGTGGCCTAGTTGTCCAAGAAGATATCCACTAGGTCCGACTCAGTGACCATGATGCCTTCACCATGCCGCAACATAATGTCATGGCCACCAAGGCACTTCTCAACATTGTCAAAGCCATGCTATATGTAGACCACACGACTACACTAACAGTGGCCCAAATAAAGGCCATGGTCGAAGCAACCATGCTCTAGCTCTATGTGCTAGCTTCGACTAAGAAGGCCACCACCACCTTCGACTCTAGGAGCCCCTTACATCATCCACGCCCACCGCCCTGATCATCTTTACAAGCCAGGATATCTCGATCTGCCACCCTAAGTAGGGGAGTGGTAGAGTTTGGTAACCAATGGTGCCATGCTCATGACTTGCACAATAACCTTAATGCCATTTGGTGTGAATGCGAGGAGGACCACCGGCGTTACGTGAAAGACAAGCGACAATGCTTTGACATCAATGTAGATGACCACTACAACAACTTCCGCACTCACTTGCATGACCGGCACAGGCACAACTATGACATCGACCATAGGTACGAGCAATCACCACTATATTCGTGGTACCAGGATGGAGACAAAGTGCATGCCTTCGCCAACAATCTTCACCATGTGGATTGGCTTGTTGACTTCAAGCCGATGGGCATGACAAGACCCACCCCAAGTCCTAGCTGACCATCCACACGCTCGCTATTTAGGCGATCAGAGGCAATCATAAGGCCATGGCCAGCTACCTGTCAGTCATGTTGTCGGGCATTGCTTGGGCTTGGCTCATGAGCCTACCCGAGAAGTCAATTCATCACTAATTTCCGAGAAACTTACTAGAGACTCGAAACACCCAAGGATCTTATTGATGTGAAAATCTAATGATGGCCTGCGTTGGCACACAAGAAGGAAAGGGTCCTAGTGGGCATGACAAAAGCATGTTGGCACAAAAATCGTCAAGACCCTTGCATCGCACATAAAGGCTTAGAAGATCTGCTTAACTCTAGTGTAGGTCCTAGCTTGATTCGGCGAGGGCGTACTAGTCAATTTGACCCTACAATTGACAAGAAATATGGACAAAAATAAGAACCTTGAGCCAATCGGCCTAATGACCAATACGAACTCCTTTCATCAATCGATGGCTAATGGAAATGATAGCACTTGTGCACTAGCGACAAGACCGATGTGGACATAGAGATTATGTAAAATAATTAGGCGAGTAAGCTCATCGGCTAGCTTAGCTGATGGAAGAAATAAAACCTACAAAATCACGACACTAGTCTTAGTAAAGATAATCTTGATAGATTGGACTAAACCGAGATAGTATAAGATTGCATCTAGTAAAACCAGATTGATCAATAGTAGATTAATCATTGAAACAGAAGATGAATATCAACTGGTGGTTTAATATGTGTAAAGATAGCTTATGATAAAAACAGATATATCAGGTAGAGGGTTGATACGTATTAAACTTGAAGCTTAATTATAAAGATACCTCATCGGAGAACTCTGATCAAACGTTGCATAAAACCTACCGACTTAATAGGATTTAACCTATTAGCAGTGATATAATGGATCAGACCTAACCGAGATAGTATCAGATTGAAGATAATAAGAAAAGACTACTGACTTGATAGATCCTATGTAAGTGCAATGGATACACTAGATCAATCTAAGAGATTGAAACGATGTAACCATAGACTGAACCGATATATCAAGGTAAACCGGTAATCACATCGACTGAAATAGGGCAATCTAAGAGATTGAAATAATGCAGTCTTAGACAAGACTAGTCTAGCCATTACAATTGCCAAGTGGCGGGAATTACTCCTTTGCTAGAGATCAAAATGATGCAGCCCTGCATCGAGAGCTAGAACCCGCCGAAAAACCTAAAGAACTAGGGTTGGTGATGCGCCGAGAGGATTGTTGTATCGAATTGTGTGTTTTTTTATAGTAATGTAGGATTTATATTTGTACCCTGGGATTACATGAGTCCTAGGCGGTCATAATATCCATGACAACTATGAAACAAATACTGACAGATAAATCACAAACTAACAAAACTTCCTAATCACGATACAATCTTATCTAATTACAACAGATATTCCTAAAGATAACTTTTTTATCTTCCACAATCCGGCCTAGGCTCAATTATTCATGGACCAATTGATCCACCTAGACCCAAACTCAAACATGCCAGCTGATCCATCAACCATTGGCTTCAGTCGATTCAGCAACCATCGGCTCCAGCCAATCCATCAACATTAGCCTTTGTCAAAGACCATTAGCTTTCATAAAATGCACCAAAGCTACCATTCTGATACATTGGTCTATGCCATTTTTTGTCGTTAACACATGCCCCCCAATTTCAAACATTTATACCTCAAAGTTTGAAATTCTGTTCACTTTCGTCCAGTTTCCTTGTCCTACTATGATTTTTACCATCCGTTGTAGCATGGTTATCACACATTAAATGCATTGAAACCGATCCGAATCCCTTGTTTGGTGGTGTCTCCTATAAAATCATTACCCTGCCATCGCTTTATCCTCAATCGCTCCACCTGTTCATAGTTCCTCGACTTTTTTGGCACTTCGCTTGATCCCTCTCCATTTTTGGTGACTCACAACCTCTGCTTTCTAGCAACTAGTGGCACCCACTCTTTGGCATTTTCTACATGATTGCTCACCACAATGGCCACTCCAAATGATATCCCTGATGTAAGTTCTTTCTCCCCTTTTCTCAAACTTTACTGTTTCTCCCATCTCGTTTTAATCTGCCTTCTCTTGTTCTTGCTTCCTCACTACCCTTGCATTCCTTGTTCATCCCTACAAAATCTCAATAATCAAATTCTCATCCCATCATAAACCACCCAGAACATTTTTACCTTAATATGATGGGTGACAAAGACCCCATAAACTTCATAAATACCAAAACTCATCGCCTTCCCATCAGGAATGCCTCTCTGTCAACTGACGACTGGACCAATGGTTTCACAGGATGGCCAAACAAATTGATAGGCTGGAGAGACTAGTATCGCCATGTGTCTATGGCCAAGCAAACTTTCTAGGATGAAATGGGCATCAGCCATTGCATCGGCTTGTCCCTTGTAGAAATAGAAAAGAATGGCCCTCCTGTCATCAGCTTGCTATTTCTAGTTTAATGCCCTCAATGCTTTCCTCTTCGTCATGAGTCGATGACACTCACATTAATGGATGTGAAGATGCTAACCAACCTCAACATTACTGCCTCCATCAACCCAAGTAATCTCAAGTTCAAGACTCACCATCAACTAGAGACTAAAAGGGTTGGTGGCTGGACTAGGTATATATCAACCTACAACAAGCAGACATGTCAAGTTACCGACAGGGAGCACGTGGCTTTCCATAACTTGTGGCTAGAATGCTTTGTTTTCTATGGATCAATCCTTGGTCCGACAACCAATATGCAATGCATCGCTAAAAGATTAGCAGCAAGAGGCCACATCCTACTAGACAAGTATCTCCTAGGGTCTAGCTATTTGCTACTGCATTAACCAACTATCAAGCTATTGCCCCATCAACCTGTTGGTCACATCAAAGGGCCATGGTGGTTCATCCAATTGTGGTTAAGTCTCTACACTACCACCATAGCAAACACTCCTCTTGATACCTTGTCCTACCCATCAGACTATGCGAAAGATAAAGACACCATCTCACACCAATGCACAACATTTGAAGAAGTAGCATTGGCTCTTCTAGGCAGTAGGATGACTCGTGATGAAGCAAGTCATTAGTTTAAAGCTTTCTATCATGGCTTTATCCGAGAAGCCATCATTTGGTTTGCTTACACCAATGCATCTTCTTTTGAAGTCTCTTATAACCTTGATCCCCTATTCATTTCAACTGATAAAGAATCCAAGAACAACATCATATTGGCTATCACCCCTTGTATTCTCCCTACCGGTATCACTCAGGGCAGATCTAGTCAGCCATCATATGAATTTTACCAACCGTCAATCTACGCTCGTTAGCTTGCATGTGGAAAATCTCGATTGGCATTTATCTCATTGACAAAGTTAAGGCTCGATATAATGTATCAAGTAGATTAGAATACGACCAGCTCAGGCTTCTCTCCGAATCACTACCACTAGGCAACTTTGCAAACAGAGAAGTCTGCATCATCAACTTGAGGATGTTTGCCCAATGGTGGAAAGAATGGAACCGTTATCTGTTCAATTTATTAGGAATTTGCCCAATGTTTGCACCAAAGCTGCCATGCTGATTCGTTGGTCTATGCCAATTTTTACCATTAATAGATCTTTACTAGATTTATCATCGAAAGGATGAGTCCTTTCAAGACTACATCTGCTGCTTCTCAAAAAAAAGGAACTCCATCCCTAATGTCAATGACAAGGCGGCTAAGGAGGACTTCTATAAGGAAACAGAAAAAGACAAGCTGGATGATGGCACCGCTCCATTCTAGAATCCTCATGCCGAGCTCAATCGCATCTTCGGGGTCCAAACACCTATGAGTCCAAGCATAAGCGAGGGTTGTAAAAGTTTAAATATAGATCGGATTACGGACGATTATTTAGAATTATACGGATAATTTGTCATTCACATGAACAAATACATATATATATACATATATATGATTATTTGTTTAGTTTTGGAGATATTTAGACATATAATATTGTCAATGTTGTAAAAACATACTTGTTTGGTTAGATTTGTATAATGTTGATTTACAATTAAATAAATGGTACCGAGATCAATTAGCAGTTCAAACATAATCGAAAAAAATATTTCTACATAAAACAACTACCTAGTTGGTATGCTGGCTGTGGCCTCGTAGAAAGGGTCAACCCGCTGGCCCAATAAGGAATTTAGACTATTTAATTGATTAAATGATAATCGGCTGATTAATCAGGTGAGCCCGTTGAATAACAGTCGTGCAAACAAATCCTATCCCGTCTCAGCAGCAGTATGTGACGCCTTGGCTACCGTATCCGATTACTCGGCCGATTAAACGGCCGTATCAAGTGGCTTTTGCTACACTGGCATAAGCAAAAGCTGATCACTTGAAACCTTGACACACCATAATACCTACAGTGGTTTGAGTGTTGGATCACTGTCAACTGCTACAACCATTCAAATCATGTTCCCCATCCCGAATGATATCCGCTCATCTTAGACCTAGTCGTCTAGGATGTCAAGCTCAAGAGAATGCTCATTAATGGAATAGCGTCCTTAACATCTTTTTCTTCAAGACCTTCTATGACATGAAGCTCCCTAGATCCTTGTTACGCCCAAGCAAATCCTCTTCCACGGGTAATCCCCAGGCGATCATCGACTCTACTTGAGCAAATAATCCTACCTGTCACTTTCGGTACTCAGGATAACTTTCAGATCAAGAGCATTTGCTTTGAGGTCATCGACTTTGAAACAGTATATTACGCCATCTTTGGAAGACCGGCGATGGCTAAGTTTATGGCCATATTTCACTATGCCTATACGATGATAAAGATGCCAAGTCCAAATGGGGTAATCAATCTTTGTTCCAACCTCAAGCAGTCCTTTGACTGTAACAAGGAGCGCTATGAGTTGGCACAAAGCCAGGAGGCAGCCCTCTCTCATCAAGAGATTCAACAGAATGCCGTCACCTACCCCCAAGACGATGAACTACCACCAACAAAGAAGGCCAATAAGATAGGACTCAAGCCAATAGAAAAGTAGCCGAAGAAGATCTCTCTAAACTCAACCGACCCTTCCAAAACGATGCTCATTGGTCCCAACCTCAATCCCAAATAACAAGAAATGCTTGTCACCTTCCTTCGAACCAACAAGTACATTTTTACGTAAAAATCCTTTGAATGTTAAGGCAGACATGAAGCTCGTTAAACAACGGCTCCACCGTTTTCCCAAGACCGAAGGGAGACCATTAAGAAGAAATCACTAGAATTTTAGTTGCTGAATTCATAAAAGAAGTTTACCACCCATATTGGTTTGCCAACCCGGTACTTGTTTGAAAAAAGAATAAAAAGTGATAAATATGTGTTGATTATACTAACTCGAACAAGGTTTGTCCCAAAGACCCATTTGAGTTACCTTGCATCAACTAGGTGGTTGACTCCATTGCCGGTTCTGAATTATTGTGCTTTTGGATGCTTATTTCGAGTACCACCAAAGCAGCCTCAAGGAAGAAGGCTTCCTAAAAACATCGTTCATGATACTGTTTGGGGCATACTGCTACACAACAATGCCATTTGTACTTAAGAACACAAATGCGGTGTTGAGGCATACATGGATGATGTAGTCATTAAGTCCTGAGTAAATGAAGACCTCATCGCTGATCTAACAGAAACCTTCAATAGCCTCCGCACATTTAAAATGAAGATAAATACAGAAAATTGTGTCTTTGTAGTGCCATCCAGCATGCTACTCGGATTTATTATCTCCTAACAAGGCATCGAGGAGAATCCCAAAAAGGTTAACGCCATCCTCAACATAGGACCTCCTAGTGACAAAAAAAAGTCCAAAAGCTCACCAAGTGTTTGGCGACACTTAGCCATTTTACATCCAGGTTGGGCAAATGCCGCATGCCATTTTTCAATCTTTTGAAGAAGGTGGATGAATTTAAGTGGATAGACAAAGACCAAGAAGCCTTTGACAACCTCAAGAAGTTCCTAACACTCCATACTTGTTTCCCTATTACTAGGAGAACCACTACTGTTGTACATAGCGGCGATAACTTTAGGTTGTCAGCGTAGCCTTGGTAGTCGAAAGGAAGAGGTGGAGCACCTACAAAAAGTGCAGCTATTGGTCTACTTCGTCAACCAAGTCTTTAGTGATTCCAAGGTCTAATACCCAAAAATCCAAAAACTATTATATGCAATATTAATCATAGCCCGCGAGCTAGTCCACTATTTCCAATCTCACCCAATCACTGTGGTAACATCCTACCCCCTTCGAGAAGTCCTACACAATAAGGAGGCCATCGGGAGAATTGCAAAGTCGACGGTCAATCTAATGGCATTTGAGATATCATTTCAACCTACCACAAGGATTAAGTCCTAGGCCCTCGCCGACTTCATTGTTGAGTAAAGAAAGATACAAGAAGATTCCCCCGCACATGATCTTGAGTATTGGACTTTGTACTTTGATGGCTCACTTATGAAGGTAGGGTGCGATGGCTAGGGTTTTACTCATCTCCCTAAAATGAGAGAAGCTCAAATATGTACTCCAACTATATTTTCTAGCATTAAACAATGCGGTAGAGTACGAGGCACTATTACACATGATCTGTATTGCCATCTTGCTTGGAATCTAGAATGTGAGAGTCTGTGGAGACTCGCAGCTAGTAATCAACCAAGTCATGAAAGACTAGGTCTGTCTAGATGAGAGCATGGTAGCCAATTGCCAAGAAGACTTGAGCTAAATCATGTCCTCCAGGACAATAATGAGGAGATCGACCAACTAGCGACGCTAGGATCATGGCATGAGTGTGTCCATCCGGGCATTTTTCTCAAGATCCTCCAGCATCTGTATGTTTCGAAGGCTCAATCACTAACTCGTGAGGCCAAGACAAATCGATTCATAGCTACTTGTCAACCAAGTCATGAATGATTGAGCTTGTCTAGATGAGAGCTTTTTAGTCTATTGCCAAGAAGTCTACAAGATGGAAGACAAGTTTAATGGACTTGAGCTAACTCATGTCCACCGGGACAACAATGAGGAGGCCAACCAACTAGTGAGGCTAAGATCTTGACATGAGCATGTTCATCTAGACATTTTTCTTGAGATCCTGCATCATCCGTTTATTTCTAAGGCTTAGCCACTAGCTTGTGAGGCCAACACAAATCTAGTGACCATAGAAGCTATGCCAATCAAATCTAATTGGCAAGTATCGCTGCTCAAGTACATCACATAGGACAAACTTCCTAGTGACTAGGTCAAATCCAAGAAGATCATGCAACAGATCAAATTCTACACTATCCTTGACAGCACCCTACATTGAAGAGGGGTGATCAGAGTCCTGATGCGTTGCATTCTTCCCAATGAGGAACACAAGCTACTCTAGGAGATACTCTTGGGTATCTATGGCAACCATGTAGCTTCTAGGATGCTAGTCAGCAAGGCCTACCATCAAGGGTTTTTTTGGCTGACTACAATCACTGACGCCGAAGAAGTAGTGCGCACTTGTGAGTGATGTCAGTTCTTTGCTAGACAGATTCACGTCCCTACTTAAGAACTCCAAACAATACAGATATCCTGGTCATTCGTAGTCTAGGGCCTTGATATAGTGGGATCTGTAAGAAGGCACCCGAGGGCTTCATACATTTGTTTGTGGCAGTTGACAAATTTATAAAATAGATAGAGGCAAAGCCAATGGCCAAGATAACTGCTGCTCGAGCAAAGGAGTTCATCCAAGACATTGTTCACCATTTTGGGGTACCCACAAGATCATCACCAACAATGACACTTAGTTCATAGGCTCCATCTTCAAGGAATACTACAAAGAACTTGATATCAAGACTACTACGCCTTGGTAGTCCATCCACGTAGTAACAGACAAGTGGAATGGCCAACGACATGGTCCTACATGGCATCAAGACAAAGTTTTTGATTGGCTGAAGCCATATGTGGGAAAGTGGGTTTTCATGTTACCCTTTTTGTTGTGGTCTTTAAGGACCATACCCAACCGGGCCACTGACCAATATCCTGTTTTCCTCATCTATGGCACAGAGATAGTTCTGCCAAGACACCAAACAAGGTTGACTACAAGACATAGAGAGGCTTGAAGAGGCATAGGATATCACAGCGATCCAGTTGGTCAAGTACCAAAAATCACTCTAACACCATCACAACCGCAATATCCATGACAAAGCATTCTCAGTCGAGAATTTGGTTTTATGAAAAAACTAGACTACCAATGATAGCTATCACCAATTTGGGAGGGTTAATTCATAATAAGCGAAGTGATGTGCCCATGGGCTTAATTACCAACTACAACGACCAAATGGCACGTCAATGGACAACTCCAAGAACATAGAGCAGCTACGATGCTTCTACGCATGAAACTATTGTAATATATAGATACAACAATAAAGCTAAAGGCAAGTTCATTCTAGTCGATAGCAACAACAATTTTTTGTTTTCCGTTTGCACACTTCCCAAATCACCAAATGATGCATTTTGTGCAAAAAATTTCTATAGAAAGTTGTTTTAAAATCAAATAAACCTATTTTTATGTTTAAAATAATTAATTCTCAATTAATCATTTGCTAATGTTTTTCCTCGTTTTCCATGTCACAGAGTTGCCACCTCCATTTTATAAAACTAATTGGACTTAAGTCACACTACACTCCTCCCCTTGAGTCATTTTTCTTTCATTTGAGTCAAGCTATAGACAAGAGGCTCCCTTTCCCTTCTTAAATTGTGAGAACTCAGTTTCACAATCGAGCCTACGCACTTAGGGGATCATCATGGCCTGATTTAGTAAGGAGGAGAATGCTAGCTCTACTTGACTAAAAGCACAACTTAAACATTTTCAAACAAATATAAACACAATATAGTTGGACAGTGTTATTTTTACATAAAAACATCTTTCGACATACAACTAATTACATCTACAAATGCTATAGTTCTAGGTCCTTTACATGGATTATAGCTATGGCCATTGCTTCTTCTAGGAGCACTACAGCTTCATCATCTGAGCATGTGGAGGCAAACCCCTCCCCGACTGCTGCTAGGTCCACTCAGGGATATAACAACTTCACCACCACAAGGGCATGACTTGCACTCACAGTGGCAATGGCCACCACATGCTCCTTCATCACCTAAGACGTCTCTAGTAGTCACACTGCCTGTCGAGTGCTAGGTAGCAAGTCGCTTGATGCCACGTCATGCGGGATGTAGAAGTCAACGATGGGTGCCACAGCCTGCTCCAAAAGTTCTCTCGATGCCTTCACAAGCCAAACCTCTTCTTCAAAAGACCAAAACTGGTTCTGACACTGTTCTTGGTAACCCGCCATACATAACAACAAAGTAACAAAAGTTGGATACCTACAACAAGGACAACCACAATAAAACATACATTCTAAGCTCTCAACGGCTGCCTTGGCCTTGTCCTCTGCAGTGGACGCCTAAGTGGTCGCCTCCTCTAGCTCCTTCTGAGTTTCTACACTCGGGCCAGTAAGGAACATGCTATAAAGTAACAATAGAAACACAAGATGAAGTAATACCATGAAGAGTAGCTTGAGATGCAGCAACAACAACTTCTTCTATTCATTGCACTCAACTTCCACCCACTCCAAGTCTACTCAAGCTAGAACCGACAATCAGAATCAGAGTAAATTCAAGCAGTGTAACAAAGATGATGTCTCCATTCATACCCGAGTAGATAGACTCTACGTGCAGTCAGTTGATCTCCATGTGGATTTTGCACTCCCACCGCTGCACTTCATGTGCTTAATGGTGTGCTGACACTTAATGATTTTAACCGCTTAGCAAATCCTTCGAATCTCTACCACTTGGTTGAATGTCCATTCTAGAGTTTTGTCCTTCTTCTCGGACCAGTCAACTATAACCTAGGAAACAACAACATTCAAATACTCCCTACCATGCCAGCATGGCATACTAGGTAGTCGAGGGCTATAGAAGGAGGAATACCTTCATTTTCTCTAGGATTTGCAGACAGAGGTCATACATCCTGCCGATCTCTTCCACGTCTTTGGTTTCATCAAATCCCTCTATTTTTCCTTGATTGTTAAACAAGGTAGCTTCGAGGGGTGACACATACTTGGGAGGAGTCCACAGGGGGGGTCCGAGGGATTTCTTCAATGCTATCAGCATCAACCTTTCCTTGCCCGGTGCTGACGTATAGCTCAGTGAACAAGTTGGTTCCACCCTAGCTACAATGTTAGAGGCCAGCCTAGTCATTTGTAGTTTTAGTTACGTTGGCCTCAATCGGTGACCTTATAGCAGTCAGCTTATTTGTGGCGGCTAGCTCAACATGGGGACTCGGTCTTAGCCTAGCTTTGTCTTCCTGGCATGCATCCACTTTCGTACTCAGTCTAGTTGCCATGGCCGTGGTAGCTTGCCTGAGTGAGCCTTCATCCCTAACTTCCCCTACGATGGTTGGCTCATCTTGCAAAGTAATAGGAATTTTTGTTGACGATTGCCTATGGAAAGCCCCTAGTCTTAGCTAGTGCTAAGGGTGAAAAACAAACACAAGGAGAACAAGAACTAACCTAGAGGACTTCTAAATTTTAAAGGCCAGAGCCTTATGCAATGATAGGGGCTTGGTGCTCCCACTCTGCTCTCCATTGTGGGGGCAAAAGTGGAGGCCTTGATGCCATGGTTGTGACCATAAGTGGTGATTGGATCGCCCAACTATGTCTGGCTCGGGTATTCCATTCCACCCAAGGAGACAACAGAAGGTGCAGCCCGAAAGCTGAGTCCCTAATTTTTGGGCCATCCGACGTCAGCACCTGAGTGATAGAAGCTAGAGGATCATCACTTGTAGGCTTCTTTTCAGCTTTCTTGGAGTCAGGCGACCAAACTAGCTTGCCCACCTCCCTCTTCTCTTTATTTTTGGCGATTGGGGTAGGCAAGTCAAATCAGAAGACCTCACAATCCTAATAGACCATGGGGTAGTTTGTCAACTTGAAAACCATAGAAGGCACAAGACTTGTAATGTGCAAGCCTTTGGTCAGGGATTCTTCGCACTGTATGGAGACAGGCAAAGCTCATTTGAGACATGCAAGCCTATTTTAAAGAAAGTGCTGAGTCCTTTGGCAGACTCCTAGTCTTGGTTCTTCTCAAAGTCACCATAGTTGTCACACCCTGCCCCTGTGCCACTGTACCAATGGTGCCGAGGGGGCGTGCTATATAGGAAAATGGTAAGTCGTTCACCTATAGAACCATGAAATAGGTACTAGTCCTAGAATCATTTTGCAGATACCAGCGGTAACATGATGAATCAATGCAATATTTTCTACATTATAAATATAATATACCTTCACGTTATAGCTTCAGATAATCCCTAAGTTGCAACCTTTAATCAGAGACAGTAGTAGTAAACCTCAGCAAAGCTAGAGCATCACTCTACAAGTAGTAGTTTGGGTCTAGGGATGAAACTCTAACCTTCATCTTCTATCTGAACTTAATCCAAGAGGAGAAAAACAACAATAATGGGGTGAGAACTTTCGTACTCCAAATGCCATGGGAAATGTGCAAATGCAAGCTACAGAGGAAGGATCATGTTTATTTGGTAAACCGATTATTTAAAACATTTTTCATAACTCTAAGTGTGGATTTCAAAAATTCCTTCAGAGAGAGGCATCTCATCTCGATCCATTTGCGAGTAGCTTTACAACGACTTAAACAGAAAAAAGGCAATTTTAGTAATTAAAACATCTTTTCCTTCACAAATTTCTTTTCTCCTTCAAAAATATAAACCAACATTTTCTTAAAACCAACTGTTAATCAAGTCTTATGGTTAACCAATTTTCTCGACTCCGGGACTAGTCTTCTCGACCTGCTAACCCAAACTCGGCCTTCTCAGCCTTACAACTGACCTTCTCGGCCCACATCCTAACTTGGCCATCTCAGCCCTATGGTGCCATTGAACACCCCAGGTCACACAAATCTATTCCTAACCACGAAGGATGGCCATTCATCACAAAGAAGGACTCTCATAACGACTCCCATCCTAGGAACCAAAGTATCAAATATATTTTCAAAACAAATCTACTATGAGAAACACCTCAAATATATCAATGACTATGGGCACGACTGTTTAAATAGTTTAACTAAACTCTACAAAAGTTGCATGCTTTACCCACATGTCGTGAGCACCCCTCTTTAATTAGCACATGTGGGCCAATACAGAGCCAACAAAGAAGAGTTCACTACAAGTCTTTTCCATAACCAATCCATAAACATCCCATGGCACACAGTTGAGTCACTCTCTGAAACCAAGTATCAAGCTAGTCTTAGGCTCTCATCTACTCAGAACACACCGTATAGCACCAACTGCATCTCATGAATACAAACCCCCATCTTAGGAGAAAGACTTTATCTCTCTATCCCGGCGTTCCTCAACTATTAACATGCAAGACACCCATGTTTTAACTAACTCTGCTAGGGGCATCCCATGCTGCCCATGTAGTCGCACTGTTTTATGTTTGGATGACCTTCTCAAAGGAATTGGTCCTTATATGTGACTACGAAACCAAACCACATAGGGAAGGATTTACACTGCAAGTTTTCCCATAAAACCCCCAATTCGTTTCCCAAAACCACCGACTCCTAGAGTCGGGTTTTATAAACCTTTCATAATCCATGTTTTCCATAATGATAATCTAGCACATATATTTATAATATAAAATAAAGTATGGTGCAGATGTACAACTATGTCTGGAGGGCACAAGTATCATGACACCACTATGGTAGAGCGATAATGATTTGATTTATTGGGGTCCTACCAAAAATAGTGCAACAAGTAGTCAGTCGGTCATGTGCTTATAGAAAACTAGGTATTCAAAAATGGAGAATTCTTCTAGAAGGTCTAGGTATTACGTTGATGAGTAATCTTCCAATAATTCCAAGTCTTGAGAGGACCATCCAGAAATTCATGGTCAAAGCATAGCTCAAAAGAAATCTCGTCGTTATTGACTAATCGCAAAAGAGAAATAACACACCAAGAAAATATTATTAAAAATAAATAATAGTGACAGGAGATATTTTTGTGAAGGTTCTGGAGGTTGAATGGAGAAAAAACAGACTTACGGATGAAGAGATATGGTTTTCAGAAGTTTTATTGAATTTCTAGAAAAGATAAAAGGATTATTATAATTGGAAAATGAAATAATATAGGAGGGACAAAGATAAACTTTATGAAATGGGGAAAAAAGATTGGTGGGGCTGGTGGGCTAGCTTGTGCGCTTCAACACAAGGGAGGGGAGGGAGGTGATGTAGACTTTTATAGAGGGGCTTGGGCTAGAGGGATGACATTTAGACTTTTTGGAATAGAGGGTAGTAGCTGTCGGGCTCTGGCCTAAGACTGTATAAGAGAGGTAATTTGGACTTTAGTGGAGAGGAAAGTTGCTGGTGAGCTTCGGCCTATGAAGGAATGGAGGGGAATATGATCTAAACTTAGGCTAGACAAGGCCCGTATGTAAGTGGGGAGTAGAAGGTGGTCCGTGATGGACCAAGTCCACGAGTAGACTCAGAAAGAGAGAGCTAGGCTCATGTGGGTCCTACTTCTTTTTTTCTTTCTCTTTCTTCCTTCTCTTTCTTTCCTCTCTTTCCTTCTTTCTCCCGTTGCTCTTTCCTTTTGCCTTTCTTCTCGCTTGCATCAGTGGGCGTAGGCAGCGATGCTGGTGATGGCTAGAGAGGGTGACACTGGTGCGAGAGGAAGCAGCGGTGCAGCAGGGCGTTGGAGTGCGCAAGCGCAGAAGGAGGCAATGTGGCCATGGCTGGAGAGGACGACAGCACGGCAGCGGTGTGCCCTGGCGCACATGCAGGTGGCACCAGGCAACGTGATGGTGGGGCCAAGCTGTAAGGACGGCACTAGGGTGCATAGGAGGGCACCAAGGCAGAGCGGCAGGAGGGCTTTGAGGCGAAGCAGGCGCATGCAGGCGGCGCAGCAAGGCAGGTGCCGAGCGACGATGGGGTGGTCACAACGGTGGAATGGGAGAGCCAAGTTCGGTGCACGGCATGGCAAGGGCACCATGCGCGCACTAGGCAGGCGGCTCGAGCCGGTCATGGGGAGACGCCAGGTTGTCGGGGCTATGACTAGCGTGGGTGGACGACGAAGGTGCTTCGATGACCGCTCGGTGGGTGATGGTCCGGGGCAAAAAATTGGGTATGCAGGAGGTGAGGGTACCGTCGAGGCCCTGGACTTATCCTTGGTGAGCAACATTGACACCGTGGCCACGTTCGACCCTATGCCTCCTCCTCCCATAGTCTCCTTCTTTACTACCTTTCCTTTGCTTGGAGTAAGGAGGAGAGGTGTCGGGGTTGCACAAGTTGACCCTAACAGTGTGCTCAGGGAGGTGGAGTAGAGGATGGGAGGTGGTGTGTGGGCAGTGGATATGGAAGCAGGTACGTTGCCGTGTTTTGCTTGTGGGTTGACAGTGGAGAAGATGGATGAAGTGTGTATGCATGCTTCTCTTGAGTTTCTTCTCCTCTCTCACTACTTTCTCTGCTACATGTCTAATGCTGCCTTCCTGTTGGCTTGGAGTGTGGAAGAGGAAATGTTGGAGAGGCACAAGTTGATTTGGTAGGAAGGTTGAGTGTAGGAAAAAAAATTGAGTATGTACATGTGTCTGCTTACTTGCAGGAGAATTAAAAGAAATTGGAGGGAATCCCATCTTTTGCGGGTTTTGACTGCTTGTGATTAAATTCGATGAGAAAATGACAGCTGGTTTCAACCCGTATTCGTATAGGTGAAGGAGGGAAAAGAACTATGGTCCAAAAAAAATATTAAGTGGACCGGGAACATTTTTGTCGTTCTGTCAAAGTTCTTGATTGAAATTTAAATTTTTTGGATGGAAAGGAATTATTTTGTCAATATGGTCAAAATTCTCAAAATCAAAAAATTCAACTGTAGGATTTTTTTTTTTGAGAGACAAGGTTTTAAAAATAGACTCAAAAGTTATAGGAAATTTAGAAAAGGATAATGAGAGCCGAACCTCAAGAGATTTTTAACTCAAGTTTGGTGTTTTAAGAAACAACGAAATTTAGGTATTTTTTTGTACATAAACCTGGATACACTCAAATAATAAAAAGTTTTTGAGGATAGGTTTTTAATTAAAATAAGATTTTTTACGGGCGAAAATCAGGGCATTACAATAGTCAAACATCATATGAGCCTGGTTCTTGATCGCCTGAATGCATCGATTAACAAAAGACATTAGAGAGCTATGCCATTCAGCTCCACACTCTTTGATGTGTCAATGAGATTTAGGATCTGCATAACTTGGCCCAACTTAGACCAGCTCAGGAAGGAAGAC
Source organism: Oryza coarctata (assembly GCA_030770085.1). NCBI lineage: Eukaryota > Viridiplantae > Streptophyta > Magnoliopsida > Poales > Poaceae > Oryza > Oryza coarctata. The sequence continues at coordinate 6,579,770 of CM061476.1, read as the reverse complement.
TAATTGGTATTTACCACTAGAGCATGCCTGACAAAAGTGGGCAGTGAGGGCTTACGATTCGAATAGTAGAACCATACTAAATGCCACCCTTTCAAAGAAAACCAGAGAAGGAGGCCGAAATTGTCCTTCCTCTTCTCCGGTCCAAGTAGAAGCTTAGCACCCCCAACCACTTGGGGCTTAGCTCAAGACAGTAGAGGTTTGAGATGGAAAAGATAATGGGACAAGGAAGAGAGGGGAGGGATCCCCAAGAAATCTTTGCAAAGAGTAATGAAGACAGAGATCTGGAGGATGGAGTTAGGGTTGAGATGCACTAACTCAATCTTATAGAAGTCAAGGAGTGCCTGGAAGAAGTTGGAAGAGGGAAGCTCAAATATGTAGTGGAAGAAGGTCTCGAACACCATTATCTCGCTGGTATTAGGGGTCGAAAAGGCTTCACCAGCGGCAAGGCACCACCCAATGATCTCCTTTGGTTGGAGAATCTTGTCCTCCATCTCGTTGACTTCTGCATCAGTACAAGTGGTTCTCTTTCACTCTACAGCCGAGCCCGGCAATGGCATTGATGCATCAATGAGGACAACATGGCAGCTAGGGTTTGCAGGATCTAGATCTAATCGATGGAGGAGGTTATGAGGATTCTAGATCTACTCTGTGCTAAGCTTGGCTTGCTCAGAGGAGGCGGGGAAAGGACGAACCCTAGTACAGCGGGGAGTTTAGGAGACGAAGCGACATGCTAGAGGGATGCAAAGTAGGTGAAGCAGCAACCGAAAGGTTTGGGGAATTTTCCCTAGGCTATTTAGTACTTTATATATCTAGTGTGCATGTTGTTGGGCCTTGGCCTATGAATCGTGCAAACAATTGAGACTTAGGGTTGCTATCACATGTCCTGATATGCCGCCTGTGGGCCGTGTGCTGCATAGTGCTAGTGTGGATCAAGCAAACACCCATTTAATCTAGTTGGATCAAAGCATGCCTTGAGGGCCAACTACGAGCTATGGAAATGTTGTAGTGTTGGTGCAATGCCAACTAAAATTTAGGATTCTCATCCATTGGGTAGTCAATCTGGTTCTCAAACTAGATGGAGTCTGTCAAAAAGGTGAAAGGGCTTGGAGTCCTTCACATTTTCATCGCTCGCTATGGAGTAAGCATAAATTCTTACAGGTACTCAAACATGCCAAGGCTACTTAGACGTGCCAGGGCTATCAGCTAGCAATGCAATTCCATAGGACCCAGTCGGATGGCTACTGGCTGAAGTAAATCAGACTCAGGTGATACTGTGGGGAATGTTACCCCAAGTATGTCAAGTATGGGCTTTGGAGTCAACCCACAATGGGGTGGGCCGAGTGTGGGTTAGTACCACCGGTAGGGGATACAACCCAAATTTATAATCCAAGAATGAAAGGGATATAAGATAAGAAATAAATCTTTTATCCTAGATATCTTGGAGAATACAATGGGAAATCTTATCCAGCTAGGTTAGTTAAGGCGGATATCCTAGGATTCAGTCCCCCTCTATATAAAGGGGAGACGTGATCATCATCAAGGGACATCTATACAGTTTTGTAACCCCTAGATACAGGCAATCCAATTCATATATAATAGGAGTATGGTATTATCTTATGCCAAGAGGCTGAACCTGTATAAATTTCTATGTCACCATCATTTCTTAGATCCTTTGTATACCCTATTAGATTATTGCGAATATTTTGCATTGACACTAGTCTAGATACATTACAATCTTGATATACAAGTTTGACATCTCATAGGAATATTCAAATGAAAATTTTCTTCTAAAAATATCTAACCACAATTCAAACTAGTGTTCGAACTTATTATAGTAACTTTGATCCATGTGGAAAGGAGAGTGTCAAATAGATGGCTATATTTGCATCATCCCCCCTTATTCAAGAAAATCCGGCTTTTTTCTAACCTAAAAGTATACTAAAGCCAAGAAAACAACCTATATGCATTGTACATATATTTATCATCTATTTTGTTATTTCTTTTATTACTAATGTAATGATGGATGCAAAAATATCCCGTGAAGCAAATATTGCATGAAATGTTTAATTTGCAAGCTGAATTAGTGTTGGCATCCTCATTGTTATCCCCCCTCTCTTCAAGAAAAATCGTCCTCAACTTTTGAATGTTTGCATGTAAGTTCTTATAGGTGGATACAATTCTAAATTGCATGACTGACCCATGTTATCATATATCAATTTTCTTTCATCAAAATCTAGTGATGATTGTGAAAAAAAAATGTAGTTCATTAAACTACCTTTCTTTTATTACTTAAGGACGAACAAGTAGGCATCATATGTTCCTCTAGATAATAAGAGTTATTGTTTGCACTTTATTCTAAGAAATCAAAGCATTGCAGACTGAATTTTTTTTCATTAAAGGAGTTTTATCTTATTCAACTAATTACAAGCAATACATATTTGTTGGACCTAAAACTTGTCTCATGTGTCATAATCATCGGTCAAATGAAATGTATACTTGAATATGACATAACACAATGAATCAATAAAGGGTATTCTAGCCAGAACCTACTTATAAGTTAATAATTTCACTTGATTTGGATTATGGATAATGATGTTATCAATAATGACACAAAATCCAACACATGTTTCATTGCAAGGTGTGATAGCAACACTTATCACATCATTCTTTGAAATTAAATCAAGATCTTTATTCTTACCTGTAATGATCCCTTCATGTGATGACTTTTCACCTTCTACTATTAGTGGTATAGAATGTATGGCATTAAATTTCTCATCACAAATCTGCATAGTATGAGAGACAAAACTAGGAGTAGAAGTTACTTCATTAGTCTGAAAAATATGCTCAATATCCATTTCATCTTCCTCATCCTTTCCTTTCCTCTTATTTTTTGAATAATTACTCTCACAATGGGTGCTCTCAATTTGTGGTACTTTAAGTTGTAGACTCCGATCCTTCAATGATTGTGACGCAGCAATAGAAGCATCATTATTCTTTCCTTAAATTGAATGCCTAACCTTGTTTGATTGCACTCATATTTTTATCTTTAGGTAATATAAAACTAAATTTGGTTGATATGCTAGGTGTAAAATTGAATCCTTGGCGTATATTAAACCTAGGTGTCCTCTTTTGTATCCTCTTTTCCTCTATTGCAGTGTTAACAAGATCATGAATTCTAACAAAGTATTTATTTTGAAGTACAGCACAAATCTCGGAATTCAAACCTTCTTTGAAGTATGCCTTTATTTTGAAAGCATTTGTGATACTAGCATGTCACATGGCATAACTCAGCCCAGCATAGTACTCTTGGGCAGACTTGCACCCTTTTTAATTCTTTCAATATGTTGAAGCAACTCTTCTTCGTAACAGGGTGAATGAACTCTAGCTGCATAACAACCTTCAAACCATGCTAGGAAGTAACAAGTCGTTTCATAGGAAATTGTTGCCACCAATCAAAATCATAGTCCTGAAACTCCATTATGGCATGCATTATTTCTTTTTCTTTTTGAATTTTCTCAAACTTCATAATCTTTTCAAATCTGTGCTCCCACTCAGTATACTCCTTGGGATCATTGCTTCCATAGAATGGAAATTCCATCAACTCTCCACCTGCCATGGTTAGTTTTCACCAAATAAATATTTCTTTCCTACATAAATACCATCTATTCTCTTAATCTCACCTCTTGCTTACCGAAGTTCTTATGAATGCTTCACAAATTGAAGAAAAACATTTTTCCAGTGGAGATAAACAAACACTCGAAGGTGATGGATTGAGTGAATCGAGACCCAAGTGCTATAACGAGTGGTGGCTATTTTGTGGAGCTTGGAAGGTTAGTCCTATGCAATAGAAATTCGGGATTTTGTAATGATAAGTAGTGATCTAGCTAGAAATCGAATACTGAATTGCTGATCTTTTGATGCAAAGGACGTGTATAGCACACACAAGTATAATGGAACTTCATGCAACCAAAGGAATAAGCTATTTTAGTATATAATAACGAAACATAAATAGCTCGTGCTACACATGTTATAGGCAGACAGTAGACTGATTGCAGTTGATGAAAAAGAGCTACTGATTTGCACTTTAGATTATGACAGTATGGATTATTAATCCTATATTGGGAACTTGATTTGGTAATCTGATGAAGCCATTGTTTGATATTCTTTTCTGAATTTTTATAAGTTTTTTCTCTCTTCTTTTTTTTAAAAAATATTTTCTTCTTTTTTTCAGATTTTAGATCGTCTCCCCTAGGTAACAAACTTTTAAGTGATATCAAGGTGCAAAGCTCAACCAATACTCCAAAGGCTACTCTTTGTTACGCTCAAAAATCAACTAAAGATAGATGTGGTTCCTAAAAATATTGCTTTAATATGTTTACAAGCTTTGGAACATGAAACCAAGAAAGATAATAGATCAATTATGGTATAAAAGAGAATTGGTTACAAGGGTAAAGCAATGCAAAAGAACTTTACATCAGCAAGCAAGCAAAGGTTCTGAAGGATCAAAACTTAACAAAACTCACTAAAATTTTCAAATTAATCTAGGGCAATGATAATTTTTCTGTAAGGCTTTTTTTATAGGAATTAAAACAAAAATATAAAGAAGCTAGGGTAAAATCCAATCGTATAAATGTGAGCTCTGATACGAGACATCGGAGTTTGGCTCGATCTTCACGACATAGGATAGAGGGGTAACTAAACCTGTGCAACCTGATGAATGGCACCGCTATCTTGGCTTCAACAACCTACTACACTCTATTCATCCAACCACACGCTTTTATTCTTTTGGTTAACTGGATTCGTGCAACCTGATGATGAATGACACCACCAACCATTGTCTTAGTTACGGCAACCATAGTAGGGGAACTCTTTATATTGCTATAGTACCTATGCTACAGATTGTTAGCATTTATAGTAAGCCGGTTGCTACTGTGAACATGTTGGTGCTATAGTGACTGGTCTAGATACATTACATTCTTGACCAACAAGTTTGACATCTCATAGGAATATTTAGATGAAATTATCTAGCCACAATTCAAACTTGTGTTCAGACTTATTATAGTAACTTTGATCCACATACAAAGGAGAGGGTCCAATAGATGGCTATATCCGCATCATGCTGAGCTTCCAAAGCTTATCTCAATAGAGGACTACCGCGCCATCGTCATCACAGACCACAACATCCGCCAAGCTGCCATAGCTTATCTTGTTGGAGAGCCATAGTCACCGTAGACCCCTCCGTTGAGTTACCATCACAGCTTATCTCATTGGGAAGTCGCCACTAGCACATTGTCTTCACCACTAACCTCCACCACATCCGCCACCCCCCCCTTAGCACCGTTGCTACACCTGACATCGCTCCTAGCGCATCACTGAGCTGACCATCCACCACTACCACCACCGAGCCTACCATCTTCACCATCACCATCACCATTAAGCCCCCCGCGCCGATGCTGCGCATGCTACTAGTGCACCGCCACAACCAATCCTTTTGCCACATAGCCATCAAAGACTGCGAAGCTGATTAGCCCCACCACCCCTGCCGCCTACACTACCACCTCCACCACCAACACGCCGCCTCGGTAGCCAACAAGAAGCGGGCGCCATCAACCAACTTGGCCATGGGGTGTCATCCTTCTAGTAGCCAACTGGTCCCCACACAAAGCCTCCATCCTCATCGGCAATGTGGAGTGGATTTGGATCTATAAAAAAAAGAAAGAAAGGAAGAAGGAAGGAGGAAGGAGAAAGGAAAAAGTGATTGGAGATGGAAAGGGAAAGCAACTGTGTGGTAGGGGTGAGGGAGGGGAGAGGCGCTGCTAGCACTGGCACTATAGCCGGCAGCGGTGACGCCATTCTCACCGGCAATGTGGAGTGGATTTGGGCTTTAAAATTCATGCAATGGGGAGGAAAAAAACGAAAGTCATCTTCTCCCTTACCTTCTTGCACGAATCTTAAAGCATATCCAATGGATGAAAAAACAATTGCGTGATTCTTTAAGCACATCTGACGGCTGAAAAAACGAAAGTCACCTTCCCCTTGCCCCCTTTGTACAAATCTTAAAGCACATCCAACAGCTGAAAAAATAAAAGTCGCCTTCTCTAATTCTACATCAAAAGAAATATAGCAAATCCGAATCCTAAACCCTAGCAGCTTAAGCTTGTCTTTTTTTTCAGCTTATCGTTCTTAAGGTTTTGTGATGTTTGCTTCATCAGTAGATCGAGTAACTTCTTTGATCAAACCAGTTTTTGTTAGTATAAAACCTGGTCTTACTGTAATGCACTAATTATGATGAAGAACGTGTCTGTTCTGTTCATGTGCTTAAATTGTGGCATTCAGGATTCAGGAACACGTAATTTACTGTGCCATGTGCTGAAGAATTTACATGGTTCGGTGCCAAAGGATAAGACTGAGACATGGGAAGATCTGTGCTCTGTAGTTCAAATATTGTGCATTTCAGCCGATCGCATTTTTTTGTGTTATCAGTAAATTGCCACTGATATGTGGGATCTAGAGTTCTAGACTGAATTGTTAGCTATTGACATGTTTTGGATCCTATGTTCTCTGACAAATGGGCTGTAAGCCTGTAATTGTACCCCAGCCTGACACTGATGTCCACGTTGCTGGAAACTTCAGTCCAAACTTTCTGAAGCTTTGCTTGGATGCACGTCAGGTTAGCTGATTCTGTATTGCGGTTGACATAGGTGCCTAAATTTCTTTTAAACTTTCATTCTTTCCTTAATTCCTTGTGAACATTCTGCTTTGATCCAGCAGCCTGGCAATTCGTCCAGATTGTTTGAATCTGGGGCAGTACTCTGTATGGTGCACCAAACCAGAAGTGTAGAATGGAGGAGTAAATACTTGGCAGTTACAGGACCTTTCTGTGCGTGAGGTTCTTGATCAGATGCCATCTTCAAAGAACACTTGATACTGTGCAACTGATTATTATATATGGTCATTACTGTCAGTTAGGTGAGAAGCATATATGTAGAGTAATACTTTTATCTCTTGTTTAATTATAGGTAGCAGCTATGCGTCAAATAGGTTTTTTTTTTACCCAAGTTCATGTACTACCGTACTAGTGGAGTTCTAGTTCCATGTAAGCAAAACAACCTTCCACATTCCATGTATTGCACTTTGTACGTGTGTTTTCATGCTCATGTTTTGCCATGGGAAATTCATGTTTTTTCTAGTTCAAGTTGTGCGGGGGATTGTGATCAGTTTCAGTCACACACGACCCAGTTTGTAACCGACTGGAAAATATTGTAAGTCCTAATGGATCTCAAAGATGAGTTCTTCAGAGTAATGTAACATCAATTTTTTCATGTGCTTGTTGTAATGGCTAGTGTAGACTGTAGATTTGTTGCAGGAAAATTTCTGAAATTCAAAGTAACTTGAAATAGAGCAGAAGTGAAATGTGGACGAATATCCTAATTTGTACTTGCAATAGAGCCATTATATTCTATATGGAATTACTATGTGTGGATCATTCTTATTATTTCGTGAACCATCCGGACATCAGAACATGATCACCCAGACTGTCCGGTCTGCACAGCCCAAAACTACCACAATAGAAAATATGAAAGAAAAAAACATACTGCATTCAGATTTCCTCCTGTCACCTAGGCTGGATGCCACCCCTCACTCTCAACCTCTCTCTTGCAAACTCACCGGAGACCGGCGTCCGGCGGTGCCGTGGCGCCGCCGCCCCAAATCCCTGTGCCTCGTTGTCCTGCTGCACCTTCACCGAGCTTGATGATCTCGCAGGAGTTCCTTCCTGCGGTGGCCCATCGTCGCCGGTAGATTCGGCGGTCTCCTGTTCATCCTCCACCGTGCTGCTGCAGCTGTACTGCATCATCCGCTGCTGGTAGCACTTCATGGCCACCACTAGCATGAACACTGCAGCCACCGTAGATATGATGGTCAAAGTTCTAAAATTTCACATTTGTTTACCTAATCCCAATGCAAAGTGTCAAAAGTTATTTGTAGAGATTGAGAGTTATAAGTTATTGTCGATCCTAATTGTTGTTTCGATATGTTTAGTTTCTAGTACAAATTTTTAAGACCATTATTTCTCACATTTATGTTGGATTTTTCAATTTATCGGTGTCTTGCATGAGAAACTATTTGTAGATTCTGTATCTCTTACTCTCTCTTTATTTCAAAATATAAGCATTACTTATTTATATTTATGGTCAGTACTAACACATGCCATATTACTTATATTTTATATAATAACTTATTTAATTCTATAAACTGATACTAGGTGAGGTAGAGACTACCATAGAGCGCTGATAACAGCTTCGGGCAACAATAAGTAGAGTTAAATCGTTGGTTGGTTGATGCAACAAATCCAAAGAAACATTTCTGAGTGCATTCATAGGAATTCTGTAGTATGTACGCACTTTTTTATGAGTAGGATGGATGCATTGGTGTAGGAAGGAGAGGGTAATTATATACCAGCCCAGACACGAGCAACCGTGGAAGAGACGTTCCATACGAGGGTGAAGACGGCTGCCACGACCGCCTTCTTGTGGGAGCAAGACTCCCATCCATCCCTCAACCTCTCCAGCCAAAACCTGCCTGCCATGGACACCAAACCACAGTTTAATTTCGTTCAAAAAACACACTTTAAATAGTACAATAACAAAATCACGCATAAAAAAAGAAAATAAATTTTAAGCTCATGTTCTTTTTGCATTATGGTAATCCTGTCCTTTCAGCCACGGTTTGTATCATGCTCCACTAATTGCTGTCTGCTTACTGCCTTATTTGTCGGATTCCTGACACCTTACCCTTTTTTATTTTTACTTTATTCGTCAGAAGGGACTAGACACTACGATTAAGGGTAAGTAAAGTTGGGTCTAATTAAGTGGCCTAATCAATGTCCTGAAAAACAAAAGATGTAGATAATCGAGCATAAAGCTAGCCATGCTTTTTGTCCCTCCTTTGAGTTTTCTTTTCATTTGGAAAGCAAAATGGACTGGTATCACTGTTGCTCCATAGCCTAACGTATGAGAGAGATGTATTTCTTCCACATTGTTATATATGAATTATTTCTGTTATTAACAGGAAATTTTGTAACATCAAATGAAAATGAGGAGCCTTTAGAAAGCAGGAAGAAATATGGACATGAACCTTTGGAGAGGGACAACTGACAAGCTATCTACCAGCCTCACTATACAGTAGTGACAAATTCATGGATTTGGTAGTAAACTTATTACATGTGGTGCACCTTTTGATCACAATCAACATCATGTCATGATGTTCCCCCACCTTATTACGGTTTTTAATTGGTACAGGTACCAGAAAACCACCTCAAGTTTTAATCAAATTAAAGAAGTGTCAGATCTGGCAGCAGAACATCATCATTTTGTTTAGAGCGCCCCTTGATTAATTTTCAGAGCTGCATATATTATGGTTGGTGGGTTGGTAAACAAACATATATAGGACCCCACAAAACAGTGATGTATGTCGGACTTCTGGAGGGGAGTGACCAAGTGCCCAACACTTCACATACAAAAGAGCAAAGCTAGGAAGCTTCAGTACTGACGGGTACATGCCTATATCAAAGAACCCCAATGCAAGCAGACACCAACAATTTTTTTTGTGTAACAGTGCAGCTTCATCCTTCCAGGGTTAATGGTATAGTTAACTACCAGGTTCTCAACTATCATATGAAAGGGAGAAAATGCGTAGTATACTTGAAGGTACTGAGCTATATATTTTCAGAAATTAAAAGAGTGAAAGAAGAGGAGAGAAGTCGGTCCTCAGTCCTCACATGACTGTCATTTTCTGCCTGTAGTGGACAAATTAAAACTACTCTTTAGACTGTGTTTGGGAATTAGTGTTGGAAAAAGATTCTCAACACGAAAAATGGAACAGCGGATTAGTGTTAGTTTAAAAAAAACTTTTAAAATATATTAATATGGTTTTTAAAGTGATTTTTTATAAAATTTGTTTTTAAACATAAAGTTTGGTAGTTCGAGAATTAAAAAACAAGGGAATAAGGATTAGAAAGAGGAAAAACGAAAGTAGCTTTAGGCTTAGTTTGAGAGGAAGGAAAGAAGAGAAAGATACGCAAAACGAGATGAATTATTAGTGTATAGTTAATTAAATATTAATTATTTTAAACTATAAGAATAGATTAATATGATTTGTAAAATAATTTTTCTATAGATTTTTTTTTAAAAAAGGGAACTTTTTCATCCAATTCCTCCTGCCGAACGCTGCCTAAGCAGGTACCCTCGTGATGTGACTACCAGAGAAAAATAATGATTAATTTAATGGTAATTAACTGCAATTTACAGTGAGCAAGCTAGGCTTAATGTCTACTACTATAGGCCTATAGCACGTAGCCACGTACCATGAGTTTATGTTCAATTTGATCAATAAAGAGCCAAATCTATCCAAGCAGAGGTCAAGAGTAGTTAAGCTGGAGGCCTGGCTCAAATTAATTTTGTTGTCATATCTCACAAGTTGATAGTGCATTCGTTCTTACTTTATGAGACTAACCAAAGAGTAAAACTCTGTAACATCGAATACTATAGAGAGTTGGTGGACAGAATAATGGCCCCACTAATCCACTATCTGCTGAAAAATATCTGAAATGTTAAAACTACTATGGCTTCATTTGAATGTACCATAAGGGTGAAAATTTTCTTTGTTTCTGTCAGCACGTTTCTCGAACTTCTAAATCTACGTTTTTTTAAAAAAAATTATAACTAAAAGTTACTTTAAAAATTATATTAATTAATTTTTAAGTTTACAGTAGATAATACTTAATTAATTATTTACTGATAAACCTTTTCGTTTCGTTTGATCATATCTTCTTTCTCTTCACTTAACTTCAAACAGAGCCTAAGCTGTTAGCAGTACAGATAAAAAATAGAGCGAATAGTTTCCTACCGCTTCGGGGAGAAAAACGAATATGATACAAATTAGAACAGATAATTTTTAGATAATCTAGATACGAATACGAGTATGGATAATTTTCTTAGATATTGCAGTTTCCAATGAATACAGATATCTGAATACTGTTACTATACAGATATCCGCACAAGATATGATATATCTCTTATTTGTTGTAAGGCTGGTCCTCTAGCCAACCTTTTTTAGGACTTTCATGGTATTTTATTATTCAACTATTAATATTCAAATTAGACATGTATTAATGTTCTCATATATTTATGTATTAAACTCAATTAACATTATTTAGTCCATAATTTAAATAAATATATATATATCAAATTAGTTTTTATATTTTGAGAAATATTTGTTTCCATACTAGTGTCCAATCATATTCAATCTTTATTTATATTCAAATCGATTCGTATTTATTTTCACACCTGAATTATTCATATCCGTTTTTTATCTGACTAAAAATATAAAAACAAATACGTTACAAGCATTATACATCCGTAGTTAACTGTGATATATTCCTCCATAACACCATTGTAAGGCAACCCTTAGCCGTTAGTAAAGATTCTTCTTAACTTTGCCCTTGAAAAGAAAAAGGGAACAAAGGAGTCGTGGGTTACTTGAGACAGCATCAATCAATGTTAGTAATATCCTCTGACAGCCAGAGCAGCTGAATGACAATCAAGCCCATGTTGACCACGCGACTCTCGCACGTGCAAAAGGTAGGAGGAATAACCGTGCATGCTCTCCCTCCAATGCAAAAGTCTCCACTGCCTAATTTACATTTTCTTCAAAGCTTAAAGTTACCGGATTACTCTCACTTTCTACCATCAGTCACAAAACCTAGGTCCTATTGTAGCTTAGTTTTTTAGTTAATGTATTATTAGTACTAGTACTTTGTTCCTAAACAGAAGTCACCGGTTTACCTTTTTACCGTCAGTAACAAATCCCTAGGACTAGCCACATTCTCATTCTTAGTTTTTGCCCCCCGAGTGATTTCTTAGTTTACTATTACCTAAATGTAGGTTAAATACTACAAACTAGTCTTGGTTCTCCTTGGAAATGGTAAAGAGTCAGGTCAATTCAAGTTATAGAAATATATACAGTATGACCCGAAAATATATAAGGGAGGTCTGTCTAACATCCCCGTAGTCACAGCGAGAGGGAAACGAACGTAGAGACTGGACCGAAAATTGGTGAACAAAGATGTGAGTAGGCCTTTGGTCATTATATTGACAAACTAATGTGTTGATGGTACATGGAGCACCCAAATCTATCCTAATATGATCTTGTCACGAAGAAAATGGATATCAATCTTGATGTGCTTGGTGCGTCGGTAATGGACCGGGTTGACGGTCATATAGACGGCACTGACATTGTCACAGTAGATTACAGTCGCGGTGGAGAGGGGTGCACGGAGCTCCTGGAGAAGCTGGCGGAGCCAGCAGCACTCGACGACGGCGTGGGCGACGGTGCGGTACTCGGCTTCGGCGCTGGACTGAGACATTGTAGTCTAACATTTTGAAGACCAGGATACGAGAGTGTCACCGAGGTAAACGTAGCAGCCGAACGTAGAGCGTCGAGAGTCGAGGCAGCCTGTCCAGTCCGCGTCGGAGTACGTGGTGAGGGAGTCGATGGGGCTGGAGCTAAGATGCAGTCCGCTAAAGAGGGTGCCCTTCACGTAGCGTAGGATTCGCTTGAGCAGCGCGAGGTGAGGTTTGCGCGGAGCGTGCATGAAGAGGCACACTTGCTGGACAGCGTACGTGATGTCGGGCCGGGTGAGGGTGAGGTATTGGAGAGCCCTGGCAAGACTCCGATAGTGAGAGGAATCGGCAACGAGTGCGCCATCGGCAGCGGAGAGTTTGGCTCGAGTGTCGACCGGGGTGCCCGTGGAGTGACAATCAGCCATGCCCGCACGCTGGAGGAGGTCGATGGCGTACTGGCGTTGAGAAAGAAAGAGCCCGTTTGAGGAACGGGTTATGAAGATGCCAAGAAAATGGTGGAGAGGACCAAGATCGGTCATGGTGAACTCAGAGTGGAGTCGGCCCATGATCTGATCGAGGAGAGATGTCGAAGATGCTATAAGGACAATGTCATCGATATATAGAAATAGATAGGCAGTGGCGGAGCCGATATGGAAAGTGAACAGGGAACTATCGGACGCAGAGGCCATGAAGCCGATGTGCCGAAGATAGGCAGCAAAGCGTTAGTACCAAGCACGAGGGCTTGTTTGAGGCCGTAGAGAGAGCGTTGAAGGAGACAGACGTCGTCGGGACGAGAAGGGTCAACGAAGCCTAGGGGCTGCTGGCAATAGACTGTTTTCGTCAAGTAGCCGTGAAGAAAAGCGTTCTTCACGTCTAGCTGATGGATCGGCCAGGAGCGAGAGACAGCCAAGGTGAGGACGACTTGGATGGTGGCAGGTTTGACGACGGGACTGAAGGTCTCGTCGTAGTCGACACCGGGTCGTTGGGAGAAACCCCGGACTATCCAGCGAGCCTTGTGACGGGCAAGGGAGCCATCGGTGTGGAATTTGTGTTTGAAAATCTACTTACCGGTCACAATGTTGGCGCCGGGATGTCGGGGAAAGAGGCGCCAGGTCTCGTTGTCCATTAGGGCCTTGTACTCGTCGGCCATGGCTGCGCGCCAGTGAGGGTCGACCAGGGCTGAGCGAGATGTCGTCGGGATGGGCGAGATAGAGCTGTGGACGGCGGAGAGACCGTAGCGCTGAGTGGGGCGGAGAGACCCGGTCTAGGAGCGGGTGACCATGTGAGAGGTGGAGGGAACTGGAGCCGATGGGGGTGCGGGAGTAATGGGAAGAACTGGTCGGGTGGGGGCGTCATCGGCTCTGGGTCGGTGACTGTAGACGAGAGGAAAAGGAGGAATTAGATTGGCCTAAGCCGATGAGGTTGGGTGGGCCGAGTATTCCGATCGGTCCGATAGAGATGGATCAGCCGATAGGGTGGGGAGAGCCGATGGAAACTGAGGAGCCGATGGAAGTGGGGTGTCTGATGGAGAGGGGACGGTATCGGCTGAAGGATAAACAGGATCGGTATCGAGCGATGGAGGTGGGGCCGATGGGGGTCCGATGGTTGGGACATCGGACCGAGTAGTGGTGGGATATGTGAAGGGTAAATCCTCAGCAACGGCCGATAAGGGGGCCGATGGAGAGGACAGTGGAGGAGACCTGGTCGACACGGTATTGGTGAGGAGGAAGTCGAGATCACTAGAGGAGGATCTCGGATGAAGTAGACCGAAGGGAAAACATGTCTCATCAAAAATGACGTGATGAGAGACGATGACCCTTCGGGTTGAAAGGTTGAGACATCGGTATCCCTTGTGAGAGGTGGGATAGCCTAGGAGAATACAGGCGGTGGAGCAGGGAGCGAGTTTGTGGGAAGCTGTGGTGGTAAGGTTTGGGTAGCAGAGGCACCCAAAAACGCGAAGGTGGGAGTAGTTGGGCGCTGTGCGGTAAAGAAGGGCATAGCGAACGTTGTTTTGAACGGAAGAGCATGGGTGTCGATTGAGAAGATACATCGCAATAGCCAGAGCTTCAGCCCAATAAGTAGCAGGTAAGTGGGCGTGAAGTAGCATGGTGTGACTGATGTTGTTGAGGGTGCGAAGGAGACGCTCGGCTTTGCCGTTCTGAGGAGAGGTGTAGGGGCAGGAGAGCCGGAGATGGATGCCCTATGAGGTGAGGAGGTTTGTAACGGTATGGTTGACGAATTCCGTACCGTTATCAGCTTGTAAAGCCTTGATGGGGAGGTTGAACTGAGTGGACACGTACGTGACGAAGTGAGTGAGGTGAGAGGCGACCTCGGATTTGTCGATGAGCGGAAAGATCCAGCAATACTGTGTGTAATCGTCAAGTATAGCGAGGTAATACTGATTACCGGAGACACTTTTAACTGGAGACATCCATACATCACAATGTATAAGTTCAAATGGACGCAAGGTACAGGAGAGAGAACTAGAAAAGGGCAGACGCATATGTTTGCCAAGTTGACATGAGTGGCAAACTGTGGAGCTGCTGTGGGTACATCGAATGGAGAAGCTGTGACGGAGGGTGGCGACAGCGTCGGGGCCGGGGTGGCCAAGGCGAAGGTGCCAAAGGTTGGTGGAGAGGGCGACGCTGGCGTGTGGAGTGGACAGCGCAACGGGAATGGTGTAGAGGTCTCCGCCACTATTGCAGCGAAGGATCTATCGCCGGGTTGGGATATCTTTCACAGAGATACCAGACGCGCCAAATTCGATGGAGCAGTTGTTGTCTCTTGTGAATTGGCGAACAGATATAAGATTGTGAATAAGAGAAGGTACGATAAGAACATTGCATAGGGAGAGGTTAGTGGTGGACGTAGACAGAGAGGAGTCACCTCGGCATTGAATAGGAAGAGAGTGACCATTGCCAATGATGACAAAAGGAAAGGAAGAGGGGTGACAGGAGCAAAGTATACCGGCCGATGACGCCATGTGTGAAGACGCCCCAGAGTCCAGCACAAAGAGTGTTGTGGTTGGAGCGTCATATGGTTAAGGGCAGCGACGAGGCCATCCTGGTTCGAGGAGGGAACCGATTGGGTGGGTGGGGTCGGTAGCATCGGCTGAGGTGGCAAAATGAGAGCTGATGCCAGGTGAGCCTGGGGATGGGCGCCGAGAACCCCGGGTTGCCAGCCGATGGGGCTGCGTGGCTAGGGCTAGGACGCCCAGGGGTTGTAGCAGAACCACGAACCCATGGGATTGGCAGGTTGGGCAAGGACCGAGGCAGGTCGTGATTGCATCGGACCCTGCCAGGTCCTGCCTTTGCTTTTGCCCTTGCTTTTCCTGGTGCGGGCTGTGTTGCTATGGCTGGAGCCAGGCCACTAGAGCCGCGGGAGGAAGGGGCAGCGCAAGAAGCTCGACAGTCATTATTGGCTACGGCAAGAAAAGCGGTGTGGGCCACTGTCTTCTCATCGTTGACCAGATGGAGTTCTTTAAGAACTAGTATGTCATGGGTCCGGGCAAACGATGAAAGAGGTGTGGCGTTGGCGATGTCATCGGCGGTGTTTGAGAAGCGGGAATTGAGGCCTCGCAGAAGGGCAAGGACGAGTTGAGAGTCGGCCATAGAGTGGCCGACGTCCCGGAGAGCAACAGCCTTGACTTTAAGGCGCCGACAGTATGAGAAGACAGAGGAGTCGCCTTGTACCATGGAGTGGAACTCGTTGAGGAGGAAGATGGCGCAAGTCTGTTTGTTGGCCAGGAAGATCCGCTCGATGGCCAGCTAGAGATCCCGAGCGGTGGGGTCGATATCGTCCATGGCGAGGTCGAGGACAGAGTCATCGACCGAGCCGAGCAGCCAGCTGCGCACGCAGCACTCGGCGATGTCCCACTGAGTATCATCGGGGCGAGGTGGAGCAGAGCCATTAATATGGGACCGGAGGCCGAATTTTCCACAGAGGGATTTGAAGAAGAAAACCCACTTAGAATAATTGGCGTTAAGGTCAAAGGAGATAGGAACGTGAGATTTCACGTTCACAGCAGCGTAAGGAGGGGAGAAGATCGGCGAGGTGGTGCCCGAGGTGTGGTCTGAGGCACCGAGGGCCAGAGCAGACTCGGCGACTGGGAGAGTGCCGGAGCTGAGAGCGGACTCGGTGACCATGACGGGAGAACGGGAGCAAATAGCCGATGGGGGAAAAAGCCGCTGGGAGGGAGAAACCGATGAGAGGATGGATCGGCCGATCAAGGATGTGAGAAGCCGATGGGGAGTGGGCCGGCCAGCCAATGGAGACGACGAGCGCGGAGGTACGCCGGCGTCAGAGAAGGAGAGATGTACGAAGCAAGAAGAGAAACGGAGATGGGTGCGAGGCGAGACGAGGAGGCGGATCGAGACCGTCGTCTGGTCGCACAGAGGTGGGATAGAGAAAAGAGGATGACTGCGGGAGAGATGGGAAGAAGAAGAAACGGGGGCAAGAGAGCGAGGAGAGTGTCGGGAGGAGAGTACCGAGAAGAGGGTCGGTGACGGAGGGAGAAGCTTGTGCGCCGGGATGTCTAGACTCGCTCTGATACCGTGTAGAAATATATATAGTGACTAAGACCCCGGAGTATAAAGGAAGATCGGATCTATATATATACAACCCAGACCAGTGGTCTGTCTAATACAAGTATTTGTAATTGTTTCTTTCAATCAACTTGAATTTAGATGGCATGTGATAATTAGTTGTAATCACTAATCGCTCAACATGGAGACAGGCTGATGGACTAGTTTTGGAACAATCTTATTTTGGCTTTATTGCAGATAATAACCCAGAAGATGCAGAAAAGGACTAATCTTCAGAGAAGGGATGATTCACAGCACTGATGTACCGGTACAGTGGAGTACTACTACTCAGTACTGCACATATGTACCGATATACTGTCCCAAATACCAATGTCCTCAGCTGAATAAAATTCTCCTAGCCAGCTCCATAATTTACCTAGTTCATTAATTTACAGTGATACAGTCTCTCTAGTCCTACCCATGCACATGCCCAAATGCCTTGGGGGCCCAGTAAAAACATTGACCAATGTTACCAGATCCAACAACCTCAACTCTAAAAAAATAAAAAAAAATGATATGCTTGTAGTGCTGATAAGTGGGCCTCACTGTGGTATAATTCAGCGAGGCTGCTTTGTCAGTGACCGAGTTAGGTTGTTCTTGCATGTTGTCTTCGTGTGCATAGAACTTCGGAAGAAGATTACAAAAGAATTCGCGGTTAAAACGAGAGAGAGCTTGAACTTACCATATCTTGCAAGCTGGTTGGAGTAAGAGGAGCACACCTTCGGAATGATGAAGACCCCAAAGAACACTGCAAACAAGGCCAGATCAAAGGTACAAAAAGTCAGTGTGTGCCAGTGTGGCTATAGATCTTTAACCTTTACCTGTACAAGCAACAGTACTTATTTATGCCTGTGGTCCTAGCATTCAAGGTTTAGCTATGATTGTGCATCAGAGACTATTTACCACACCTATTTCCTTAAAAATGTTCATATAGACATCAGTTTGGCTGTGATTTAGCCACCTTGAGGTTGATAAAATGAAGAGATGGGGCAATAGAGAGAAGAATATGTACAAACTAGAGAGATAATGACACTTGCATGTGTGCATTGTTCCATTGGTACTAACCCAGTTTTGCCAGTGTCCAGAAGGTGACAAAGTTGCCACACCGGGCCATTGCAAACAGCAGGAGTGCCAGCTGCAGAGCACATGTAGTCCCTCTGTCAGTACAAATCTAGCTAGAGATGTGTCCATGCATGCATCTACTACTCCAGTGGCTTTTGCCAAACAGTGGAGAATTTACAGAAGCAGACAATGCTTCCTTCTTTACCTTCATGGTTGTTGCAGGCTCACCAGAGAATAGGGACCTTAGATTCAGGAGCACCTCATTGATGTAAGGCAACACAAGCCTCAGCAACCAGATGGCCTCCTCTTCCCCCACCAGGTACCTTTCACCACTCCTCTCAGCATCATCACACTCCACATTCTCTCCCCTGAATTGATGATTAAATAAAAGATTAGCTCACTTTTGACAAGTTGGTTAATTATGTGAGTATTATGGAGGTAATATGGATGGAAATTATTACCTGTTAAGGATGGATTTGCTAAGGAACGTTAGGCCAAGGTAGACTAGGCCAAGATATGAAGCTGCAGTGATTGTGCTGCACAGATTAGAAATTTGAAGGGTAAGGTTAGCTAATCTTGGCAGTTAAACTGACTAGTAAATTCAGACTATGTTGGGTCACATTGCAGTATAAATAGTAGTAGTGCTATGTTGGGTCACATTGTTGTATAAATAGTAGTAGTACTACTGAACGATTGCTTACTTGTAGTTTAGGTCTTTGGCATAGGAGGAGGAGATCAGTATGAAAGTCCCTAATCCAAACACAAGTGTAGACTTGGAGACATCTTTCCACATCACCAGATCCACTAAAAAACAAGGCAAAAGAAGAAGTGAAAAAAATCCATCAATTCCAATTTTGTTAAACTAAAAGCATCCTTCCTATATGAAGAAAAAACTGACCAATATTTTGCATTCTTCCATTGCTTCTGCTGGATACTGATGGCCTGCCCTGAATCTCCTCGTACTCTTCTTCAACTTCAGGACCAAACAAGAAACATCTTCAATTTAGAAAGATACCAAAATGTAGGACAAGATCAAAATTGACCAAGAACAATATAAGGAAGAGCAGAAACAAATGGCACTAACCAGGAGGAACACTGACTGGCTCTTGCTTCGGAATCCTGCGGCCGATCAGCAGCGAAGCTTTTTTCTCTGAAGAAACCAAGAAATCTTAAAAATTGGAGTAACATGACGCAGGAGATGACAAGATTGCAATCGAGTTGATCCCTTCTTTCCCCCAAAAGTACTTCAAAAGAAGACGAATGATTGCCTCAAGGTTACCTGGAGAAGGTTTAGCTGGCTCTGCGTTCGTCATCCGGTGAATTATGACTGGCATAGCCTTCTTCTCCACTGCAATTTGAAAAGATTAAAACTGATGGTGAAATAGGACAAAATCCGCTTGAATTTGCGCAAGTTTTGCATCCACGGAGGAGGAATTTACCTGGTGGAATGGAAATTGGCTCTGGGTTCATCGCCCGGAGATCTATCGTCGCAGCAATCTTCTTTTCTGAATCATCAGAAAATTGTTGACTCCATGAAAATAAAGAAAATGACAAAAAGGGTAAAATTGAAGTGAACTAAGAACAAAGCAGAGACCTGCAGGAGGCTTGACTGGCTCCGGATTTGCCTCTCTCTCATCCTCAACGGAAGTTGAGACAATCTTAACACCTCCTAATTTTTCACACAAATGATCGCACAATTAGAGGAGGACAATTCTAAGAACCAACAAAAATATGATATTGGAAGTGGGGAATTTGGCTGAATTCACCCTCACTTTTTGTCGGTGGCTCAAGATCTTGGTCATCCACTGCAAATTGGTGTAGAAAAAGAATCAAGACCAAATTCATCAAGAAATCAGGGTGATGGCAACATTGGAGGAATCGAACTCTTGCCTTGATGCGGAGCTGTTGATTTTGCAGCTTCGTCGTCGTCAATGGTCATGTGATCTTGGTCCAGCACCGCCTTCTCCTCCTCTTCTTCCTCTCCGTCCTCTGCCTCCAGCTCTTCTTCCAGCTCCTCCTCCTCGTCCTCCTCTGTTTCCTCCTCCAAGTTGTTGGTTTCTGGAACTTCCACCACCACCACCTCCTTGACCTCGGCGGCAGAGGCGGCCACCTTCTTCTCCGGCGTGGTGACCCTCGTGACGGACCGCTTCGCGGTGGTGACGACCCCAACCGCCGGCACCGCCGCGGCGACGTCGGAGCGCGACTTGCGAAGGTCCCCGATCGCGGTGACGGGCTCCGACGCCTTCCAGTTCCTCCTCTTCTTGGCCGCTGCCGACGCGGACACACCTCCTCCACCGCCGCCGTCGCTTTGGTTGCGCCTGAGGCGGCGGTACACCCGCAAACCCTCATCGTCGGCGTCCTCCCCGCCGGCGCTGAAGACCTTGACCCCGCCCTTGACCTCGTCCATCTTCATCCTCGTCTCCCACACCGACGCCCCCGCCCCGACCGTTGGCCCCGCAGCCGCGCCGCCGCTCCTCGGCACCGACAAACGCCTCCTCGTCGCAACACCACCCCCCTGCTGCTGCTGCATTCTTCTTCTAGGCTCTGCCCTGCCCTGCCCTGCTCTGCTTTCCTGGTCGCTTGCGTTTGCCGCTTTGTGGTGGGTTCCCACTACCACTTCCCACGACCACCACTGCTCTGCTCTGGTCTGGAGGAGGAGGAAGGAGAAGAAGAAAGCTGTGTGTCAGTTGCTTGCTGCTCCTCCTCCTGGTGGCCGCTGACACTGCCCACACTGCCTTGCGTTGCACTCAACCTCTCTCTCCTCGCAGTTTAGAGGGAGGGAACAAACGAATCAATCTGAGGCCCTTTCGAGGGGAGGGGGTGGGGGCTGGTGGACCGCTGGAGCCTGGAGAGGAGGGAGGGCAGCTTTTGGTGGTGGCGATGGTGGAGGTGGGTGCGCTCCCTCCTCTGCCGCCGCCGCTGGTTGATGGGGGCAGCAGCGTCGCTCGCGTTCGGATCTTAGATGGTACTCCCACTGCCACCTTGGTTGGTAAGAGGAGGGAATCAATCGATGAGGTGCGGTTCAGGCCTCCGGGGGGGGGGGGGGGGGGGGGGGGGGTTGCGTTGCGTTTGTTTCCGTGCGTGCTCCATTCCTGTTTCGTCGTGTGGCTGCGCCCAATGGCCACCTCTGCCTCTGCCTCTGCCCGCCTCGCGTGCGCATCAATTCCGGGTGGGTGCACAGGTGCATGCGTGAGGAGTGGAGACGACGTTTCTGTTTTTTGTCGGGGGGCCGTCCGATGGAGCGACGTAGCCTCATCTGACGGCTCAGGCTGGTTTGCTCATCCCACACAGCAAAGATAACTTCTCTTGGTACACTACCGCACCGTGTGCCTGTTCAGGAACACACGGTTGCTCGCTCCCAATATAAACATTCCAACAATTTAAGATCTATCATGTCCTTAACTATAAATATTTCTATACTATTATTATTGGTCACATCAATCATCGTTAATTTAAATTTATTTTATCTTGTGCCCACCACCATCCCATTTCATGACTTATTTGATGTGAATCATCAATCTTAATCTCTATTTAAAAAATTATTATTATTATATTTATAGATGGAGGGAGTAAAAGCGTACATCAAGCACACGAGCCAAGAACGTGAGCTAGCTATGAGAAATGGAAATGTAACATGAATGCAATACAAGCATAGATGAGGTAGAGTCCATTTCAGAAACAAGAAAATTAGGTAGGCCAAAGAAAGAATGCTTTAAAAAAAACTACGTAAGAATGCTCATTTCCCTTAATGAAATGGGGGGTTTTGTCTTCTTTCTCTAAAAAAAAAGCAGGGTATGAGGCCTTCACACTTGACACACGTGGAAAACTTTTTATGGGAATTTAACTTCTTGAGATGGTTTAATCTCTTCTACAATGCTCTATGAGAGTAGAGTGAAAAATCTGTAGCCTCTCAATGAGTTAAATGTTCCACTTTTCCTCTAGAGGATTTAGGGTGTTGCAGGATTCTAAAAGTTTATGCCTTTCCTCTGGGGAAATGGAGAAATGAGATGTGTGTAGTGTGCTTCCTATTTTCTATACATGGGTGTATTATTTTGTGAATGGTTATTGGACGATATAAAAGAATGAATTTAAAGTAGTTTTATAAAAAAAACAATGTTTTTACGAAAATCGTACTAAATTTAAAAAAACGTGAGCATTAATTGGTTCATTAAAAAAGTAGCTAATTGGGACTTGGAATCAAATGGGATTGGATGAGCTTTGTACACTATAATTCAAAATCATTGCATGCATCTATTTATGGGCTTTTACAACGTAGAGTGGCCTCTGGAGAGATTGTACGGTATACGATACCGAATCATCACATAATAAAGTACCGAAAAGATTAATCTTTGTCACGACAAGGATGTGCCACGTCATTCAAAAATTAGAGCCGTTGGATGGAGCTGAGATGCAAGATTAACCTTCCGATCTGCAAGCATCACTAGTCAAGCATGCCGCTGGCGCCACCACCTCCGCTTCGGACGGTAAAAAAAAAATCAGGATTGTTCACGAGGCTTCGGAGCTCGGACGGAAGGCTCCGGAAACCATGCCTTCACCGCAGCTTCCTCTCCCTAGATCCATGCCTCTGCCGTCTCCTCCTTCCCATGACCGCCGCTGCCGCCACCACCTCCGCCGCCCTGTGTGATCCTGCGCGGTGTCGTGACTGCGGACTATGTGGCGCTCAAGTTCATCCCCCGCAGCGGCGCCTCTCGCTAGGAGGCAGGAGCTCTGCATCAATTCCGGTTAGCAGGCATGCTTATTTCTCCTCCATTGCTTACTTTGATTTGAAATCTCGCACACGCCTCCACCGAATTATGGTTTTCTTTCCTCCACCGAATCATGTTTTTTTTCCTCCACCATTAATTGTTTGCTCCTTACGAACGTCAAGCAAAGGCTATTTGCTCCCACAAGCATTTTCATGATCTTGGTATAATCTGCACACTGAATATGCAATTTATGCATGTGTCTGTCATTGATCCAGTCTGCTGCTCATTACTCTTTTTATCTTCAGGCACGCTCTGTCTACATGCATTTCATATTTGCGTTCGATCTAGCAATGAGTTGCTTACTGAAGAATGGTAGAACGAACACAGTATGCTTCTCTAGCTAGATGCTTGAATACTGGGTTGCTTAGTATTCTGAACATTTGTGTAACTAAATGTTTTAGTGTAACTGACAATTTGCCAATGAATATTTCTGCAAAATCTGGAATAAATTTGCACCTGGTTCAGAAGTCTCAAATCTTTCAACTATATGAATTACTTTAGAAACCAAAAGCAAGAGGTTGATCCTAAACGTAATATTTGAACCTTTAGTTGTGAACATGTATAGATTCCTCTACATATATGTCCATAGTTCTAATTATTTTTTTTCAAGTTCTATCATTTTGCAAAAAATTCAAATTTAAAGTACAATCTCATTATCATATATTGAAGCCTATACATAGGGCTTTTTATACAGGCCTATACACGCACAACTATATAAGTGGCTAGTGAACTTTAAAGTAAAGCATAGTGAAATAGGGTCCTACCATCTAGCTTAACTTTTCATGCGAGCCCTTCAAGTTTTGTATCTTATTCCTTATATTATTCTGATTTACATAGAGATCTGAAATAAAACAATACAAATCCTACCAATAGGGAGAGAATAATTAAAAAAAACACTCATTTCCAATCTTCATTTCATTCTCCAGCCTCCTCTTCGCACTTCAGTCGCATTGCCTCTCCCTGTTTAAAACACCGCTGCCCCTCCTCATCCAAACACTGCTGCTTGTCACTGCTTCAATCGCCACCACCCCTTCATGCTATGGTCGCTATTGATCCTCCTTGCTTCAACCAGTATCGCACTCAAGCAAGATCCAACCAAATCAACTCAATTCTGATTGAATCTGGTTGGATCCCATGCAACTGCACCTCCAAGCAGGAGGTGAACAGACAACGCCCATCAACTTTGCCAACCATAGGATCCGAGAATGGAGGTATTGGTAGCAAAGCTACCCAAAACAGAAGCATCGACGTCTGAGTGGCTGGAGGCAAAGGCCTCCGCGGCGGAGTGTCCTAGAACTATGGCATAGCTCATCAATCCGTTGGGTTCTAGGCAGATTCAAGAGATATAGATGTGCACCAAGTGCCAGAACGGCAAGACCACAACTCTCCTTGGACCATTGCTTTTCGTTCTCAAGCTATCGTCATCTCTGCAAGCCACTCTGCTATGCGACATGCCGTTTCCTTTTCCCCTCTCTCTCCATAGCAAGCTCGACCCCAATATGATCCATATGGATGAGTAAATGCTCTGGCAGCAAATGTCTTCCGTTCAAAAAAAGAAACCTCTGTTGCGAAAAGAATTTATACCTACTTAAGCACCTACACAATAGGTAGAAATAAAATCTTTATAGGGAGAAGGTAGAATATGTATACGTGTCAATTTGGAGTCAGTGTTGCCACTCTCAAGTCGATTTCAGTTTCTCCTATGAACTATATATACATGTTTTCTTTTCGATCAAAAATATATACATGTTTTCTGTTTGATCTAGGTCAACTTTTCATCTATCGGTACCCCACTTTTCATGAAATTACTAACTAGCAAAATACTAGTTCGTTGCAACGGGAAAAAAAAACTAAAACCATGATAAACATGACAGCTTGGTTGGAACACTGGCCTGAAATTTATCAAGACTAAGGAAGTTTGCGGGAGCCTGTGAAAGCTGGGATGGAGCTAACGTGGATTGGAATCGATTATCTATTATACAGGATTTAATTTTACTTGCTGCCTTAGCATTGAAAGACATGGCTTAACATTTATCCGAGGCTGCGAGGCATCGAGCTATACAGATTTCCTTGTCCATCCGTTTTCATCTAGTGGACGATTGGCCGTATGTTCTTCGTATCTGTTTGTGCTATTCAATTCGTGATCTGGAGAGCAGTGAATAGGAACATCGCGATTATGAATGAAAATATCTTTTCCTTGTATTATTAAACCCACCTCGAGGCGAGTAGACGGAAAATTTGGTCACATACAAATCGCTACGCATTCTAAAATAGCTAACACTTCTCCTGGGCATCTCATAGGGTGCAACATACCATGTACTCGTTTGATGGCAAGTAAGTGCAGAACGCCTGGTAGCCATTCAAGTGATACCTAAAGTAAGAGATGTTTCTGATGAATTCTTGTTCTTGAGCAGGAACAGAAAATTTTACAATTATATACATGTTAAACACTAGAGATAATTTTTAAATCCTTGAATGGCAAGTTACCGATTGGGAACTCTAGTTATAGATAAACACTGAATAGAACTAGGAGTCCTATCCCATGCGGACTTATTTGTAATCTGAGTTGTATTATTCCCAGCCGTGGGTTTTGGCTATATAAACAAGCATATGCAGGCCTCTAAGGAGGTTGAGAACGCTTTGACAAATCTTTTCATGGTATCAGAGTATTTCCTCTCCACAAATTACATCTAGTTCACAAACAATATGGTGTCTAGTTCTTCGTCAAGTTTACAGTCTTCAACTTTGCTGAGACATCCTGTTTCGGAAAAGCTCACCAGGTATAATTTCCTGGTGTGGCACGCTCAAGTTCTGCCGGCCGTGCGTGGCGCACAGCTGACCGGTTTCTTGGACGGCACAAGGGAGATGCCACCGCTGGTAATCACCGTGGAGAAGAAGGTCGATGGGAAAGACGTGAAAGAGACAATTCATTGTTTAATCAATGGATCGCCCAGGATCAACAGGTTCTTGGGTACCTGCTTTCGACGCTCTCACGAGAAGTAATGGTTCAATTGGCACATCTGGATATTGCCAGGGCAGTTTTGACTGCAATCGGCGAGATGTTTTCATCTCAATCAAAGGCGCGGATTATTCAAATTCGTGCACAATTGGCTTGGGAGTTGAATGGAGAAGCCACTGATTATTTTATCAAGATGAAGGGATTAGCAGATGAGTGGCAGCAGCTAGAAAGAAGGTTGATGTTGATATCGTTTCCTATCACTACATCCTCTTATCTATGACAAGCTATCTGCAACGGATCATAATAACTCGTTATAAATAGTATTATCTCTCATCTAGGATAGGCTATAAAAGAGCCCATCGTAGATTAGGCCGAACAGCTTGACCCATCACAGCTAAGACTTTATCTGTGACAGGCTTAATTTTTCACCTGTTAGAGATAAATGTATGACACTTTTGACAAATCTAAAAGTTAGTCCGTCATACGTAATCCGGTTAATCGTAACAAGCTTTTGTTAAAAGCTCGTCACACATAAGGATTTGAAC
This sequence comes from Oryza coarctata, assembly GCA_030770085.1. NCBI lineage: Eukaryota > Viridiplantae > Streptophyta > Magnoliopsida > Poales > Poaceae > Oryza > Oryza coarctata. Next base: position 6,553,454 of record CM061476.1, on the reverse strand, counting down.
CTATAACGGACTTATAATGTCACCCATATAAGGTGAGCAAGCATCTCTAATGTGTATATGATTTTACAACCCATTAGAGATAATTTGGTACCTCTGATGGGTTGTGTAGTTTTAACCGATAGAGATATGGTGACTTCTATAAATAACTCTACTAATGCATTGCTTTATCATCCACCATATGCATTATACATAATTTAGGTGGGAGAGCAATGGGGCGATACTTCATCATAAATTTATGTTAAGGGTAAAAAAATGATATAAAATCTAGTTATTATTCGAATATAATTTGTATTAGTATAACTAAAATTGTTGTATGTTTTTATATTACTTCAGATAGATTGTAGTTGGATGTATATACTAACCGCTTGAGCTAGAAGTATAGAAATGGAGTTATTGAATTCTTTGTTACAAAACATAATCAAAGAATGAACAATAAATATATGATTTGTTTATGTGTAGACTGTAAAAATGAGAAAATATTTACAGATAGAGTGTAGTTACAATCTCATTTGATACGAAGAGTTTTCACAAAGAACTACAGTTGCTGAAGTAACCACGGTGAGCAAGCATCGTCGAATATTTATGATGATGAAGTGAACGATCAGCAGAATGAGGAACAACAAGATGGAGATAACATGTTCGTCTCTTGTCTGCTAAGAGGTGATATCGGTGATGCCGATCATGATCTTTTCAAGATTTTTTGTGATCTTAAGGAGCCATTATACACAAGAAGTATTACGAGAAATTCTTTGTTTTGATGGATGATTTAGAGACACCTATGTATTCTAGATGTAAGCAGAAACATATAAAACTATTTACTGTCCTCGATCTAACGAAATTGAAAACAAGTAACGCCTGATCAGACAAAATTTTTATAAATCTGTTTGATTTTTTTAAAGACTTGTTGCCTGATAAAAACGAAATACCAAAGATAACATATGAAAGAGGTTAAAAGAATTCATATATATCTAAATGAGGATGGAGCACGATGGAGCACGATGAAGCACATAGGGAAATATGAGCGGCTTGGATACAGGAGGCGGACATGGTCAAAGTATGTACCAAGTTGCCTACTAGTAGAAATGCCTTCAATTTTTATTTTTATAATAATGTAGGTTTTCATAATGTTATGATATGAATAGTTATTTATGCATATTTATCATTTTAAGTCCATGCTATGCATTATCTGAGTTACTTCTTTCAATTTATTTTGTATTATTCGGTATGTTCTTCCCCTTTTTACATACCGTTAATTTTGCATAAAAAATAGTTTCAAATCTATTTTGATCATTAGCTTTGTACTAGTTTTGTTCCACTTGCACCTGCAAAATTTACTACTCCTTCCGTCTAACGATACAAAAACAACGTTTAGAAGAATTAAGGTTGAGGTAAGAAATTGTATAGGAAAATTAAATAAGGAATTGTTATTATTGTTTGAGATGAGGAGATAGATAGAGATATGCTTGTACTCAAATATTTTAAATATGTTCTGGATGGAGGGAGTACTATGTTCGCCACTTGATATCACTGCAGTAATTCATAGTGATAGTCAATATAACACATTCGACATTTCGACTTTCCTTCAAACTAAATTGGTTAAAGTTTGCTCAAGTTTTGTTTTTCAATTTCATTGGGTTTCATCGTTTCACTCCCTCTGAATTTTTTCAAAATGAAAAAAAAATCCATGGTGATGTTCAAGGTGAGGACACTTCTTCTAACTTGGGCTACGGTATAGAGCGGGCATCACAATTCGTATAATTTATTTTCATAATATGTCCAATCATTTTGAGATAATTATCAATTAATTGAATAGACAAACCAGTAGAGAGCGGGCATCACAGTTTATTAGCAAATAATTAATTAAATACTAATTTAAAAAACTTAAAAATGAATTAATATGATTTTTAAATATTTTTTTATATAATGTTTTAAACAGTTTAATAAATATATGTACGAAATGAAAAAGACGAGTTAGGAAAACAGCCAGCCGAACACACCCTAACGCGCGTGTAGTGTTGTGAGGAAAGCATCCAGCTTGTGGTTCTCGAAGCGAGACAAAAACTTGACGCAGATCGGCGGCCGCGCCCCGAGCAGCGTCAGCATCGACCCCAGCAGCGACCCGATCCCGTCCCCGCAGATGAGCCCCGACGCCACCGTCGGCGACAGCAGCCGCGCGCCCCCGGTGTCGACGTGCCGCCTCCACAAGTGCAGCGCCAGCCTCCCCACGGTCATGCCCACGGGTATCTTCGGCGGCACGAAGAACGCCACGGCCACACCGACCGTGCTCGGGACGTACCGCAGCGCGTGCCACCGCCTCCGCTCCGCCGCCTCCCTTGCCGCGCTCAGGGAGAGTGCTAGAGCGAAGAAGACCTTGCAGAGGAGGAGGCTGTGCTCCGGCAGCCCGTGCCGGCCGATGCTGAGCATGGCGATGCCGCGGTACGCTCTCGCATAGGGCGCGACGTCGGCGGCGGCGCTGTCGTCGTTGGGGCCACTGCCGCCGCCCATGTTGTACACCTTGTAGAAGACCCAGAAGATGGCCGGGTTGACGACGCAGCCGAGAGCGGTGCCGGCGACCTGGCCGATGAGCATGGCGCGCGGCGAGGTGAGCGTCAGGTAGCCCGTCTTGAAGTCCTGCATGAAGTCGGACGCGCCGGAGACGGCGCTGACGATGATCCCGCACGCCGCGAGCCCCGCCACGACGCCGCCGCCGTCGATGCCGACCCACGAGCTGAACACCAGCATGGCGATCTTGCCGTACGTCGTCGATAGGTTCATGTCGGTGACCCCGACGCCGTACGCGTTGCAGAAGGCGAACACCGGCGCGGCGACGTAGGCGGCCGCGACGTGGCGGTACTGGAGCTGCGGGTACAGGCGCGGCACGGCGGCGGTGGAGACGGCGGCCAGGGCGGCGTACGCTGCGACGGCGACCCAGGCGGGGAACCTGTCCCGGAGGAACACCTGCGCCCGCCGCCGATCGTCGAAACTCTGCATGGTCTGCTCGGTGGCGCTGAGGCACTGGAACGGCGGCGCTGCCGCCGACGTCGTCGTCGAAGCTCTCGCGCGGCCACCACAGCTGCGACGCCGCTTGCGCATGGCGTAGGCCGTCCGGACCAGAGCGGAGAGGAAGTTGAAGAGGCCGTCGGCGAGGATCATGGACACGCCGACGAACACCCGGTATCCCATGATGCCGCCGAGGTCGTTGGCCTTGAGGTTCTCCGGGAACCACCTCCCGGCCTTCGTCTCGATGTACGGCCACAAGATGCCCCACGACACGACGGAGCCGGCGAGCATTGAGGCGGTGATCATCGGCGGGCAGATCATGCCGATGCCGACATTGGTCGTCGAGAAGTCGAAGTAGAATCTGGGCGTAAGAGTTGGATACAACGGCAAATGGCATTTCGGTTACTTGACAGTGGCGGTAAAGTTTTTTACATTTCGTAATGCCTAACAATTTGGGGACTAAAATTTTCGAAATTTAGACAAAATTTACAGAAAAAGTTTTAAATAGAATGGCACTGATTTCAATCATTTTTTTTGCTAAATATAAACAAATTCGATTTTGTTTGCCGGGCACACCTCCTACCAGGAGATCCAAATTTTCAAAAATTTTATTCCAAAATTGTGAACCCTGTAGTAACCCGCGGACACTAATTAAGTAACTAATACTGCAGTCACGCTCTTTAAGTATGTTATAGCAAGTATTGCAGGGAAATACTTACATTGAACAATTTAAAATATATAGTCAACGATATCTCCAAAATATTTAGCTAGTCCGGTAATTTTACCGTAAACAAAACCAATAAGTTTAAGCTGTTTTACAAATCGAATTTCAATATTGATTGAATGTTAATGCACGCTCATGCCTGTCTAAACAACACTTCGTTGTGAGATAGGATTACCAAAAACTTGAAGCTATACTCCTTCACACTTACCCACGACGATACGCCGCCATGCCAAAGGTAGGGAAGACCTGGAAACCACAGTTCTTCCCTCCAGCGAAGAACCACTGGAGAAGAGGCCACAAAACGGTTGCACCGAGAGATTTGAACAGCGTCACCACCTGCTGCCTGTGAATACAGAATCAAATGATCATCTTAAGCTTTAATACTCTGCAAACTCAGACAGATGATCGATTCACAAACTCAATTCTTTCATGGAGATTACAACAAATTAATCCTCATTTGCCATGATCAAAACGTTCTTTTTTGAAAGATCAATTTTAAAACTTTATTGTTTAAAAGATTTTTTTTTTGGAAAATCAAGATCAACACATTAGTGGCCATGATCCCCGTGGCTGTTTTTTTTTGTTTTTTGGTTAGGTGTGTACCTTGCTTGCTTGGCGCCATGGGGTGTGTGGAAGCTGTTGATGAGGTGAGCTGTGGCGGTGCCGCTGGGGAACGTGAGCCGGTGGCGGATGATCATCATCTTCCCGAGCGGCACGATGATGAACAGCCCGGCGAAGTTGACGAGAAAGAGGAAGGCGATCAGGCGCCCAATGTCGGGCTCCTCCACGTTCTTGCCGTTACTTCCAATGTGCCCCTCGGTGGCCGACTTGCCACTCATCCCAAGAATGTATGTACCAAATCCACCTAAAATTACAATAAAAAATTAGAAACCAATCGTTAATTAAATTGTAAAATATAAAGTTGTAAAAGTCACTTTTAGAATGCATGCAGCGAGGATGTCAAATTCTATACTTGGTGAAGTGTGTGAATTGTCCGTCAATTTTATCAGCCCTAAGCTAAGTTTAGGACAAGTTTGTTATAGTACATTTACGTTCCATGTCTGATGACTAGGTTTTGTTATTTATGGATGATTGAACATATTACAAACAATTGTTCTGTTTCTTACATGTCATCCAGATTAAATATATACGGTTAGAGTTTAATTTATCAGTTTTGTTTTGACTTGTATATGAACCTGGATGTTTAATTGTGGAGTGATATATGGCATGATCTATGTTGTCAAAATTTCAAAATTATTTTTTATAGCTATTTCAACAGCATACAAGAAACGGGCAAGAAAAACCATCTGCATTTAAGAACTCCGGTACACATCCATAAGCTGAAAGACCAGGTTCCAATGCCTCATGTGGAGTGAATCTCCCGCTCTTCTCTATCAGCTTAGTCGTTTGGTACACTAACTTGCGCATCCATTTAACTCAGTATGAATTACCAACATACAATTAAATAAGTTCAAATATGAAACTCGTGCTTTATTTTGTATAAAATTTCTATATGTATTTTGGAACATGGGAAGTAATGCAAAATTTGGGTGGGTTTTCTCGATGCTAGAAGGGCATGCATATATATATATATATAGAGAGAGAGAGAGAGAGTGTGTGTGTTACCGCTGAAGGCGATGGTGAAGCAGGAGACGACGGCGGTCTGGATGAGGGTGTTCTCCTGGCGGGTGAAGGGCAGGTGCGGCACGCCGAACACGTCCAGCACCCGGATCCACGCCCGCGCCAGGAAGAAGCCCAGGAGCCCCGCGGGGACGCCCAGCGACGGCAGGAGCCCCGACGTCAGGTTCAGCCTCATCGCCACAGCGCTCACCACCGTCCCGAGCACAGCGCTCACCGCCGCCGACCGCGCCGTCACCGTCTCCCCCAGCGTCGGCAGCGGCTCCCCCTCGAACGCCCGCTCCGTCGACGACGACGACGCCTCCTGCTCATACGCCTGCAGTTCACCGCCCGGCTGCGCCATAGCTTGCTTCTGCTTGTGGTGGCGGTGCGATCTCGATGCTACGAGGTAGGATGCGATGCGGAGAGCGGGAAGGAGGAGATGGGGGGTTTTGGAGGGAGGGGAAGATGGTCGCGGGTTGGTTTGAGCTGTCGTGTGGTTGCCGCCAAGTATAGTAGAGTCCCTCTTCCCGCCGTTTCTCTGCTGTTTGTCTTTAACCTCGAGTCCTCAAGAGATTTGATGGTTACGTACCTGAAGCATGCATGCATTGGAGTGACAGGGAAACATTTTGGGACCAGCTATCCATCACTGACATTAGCAAAACCGAACATTTTCAGTTGTGGAAACCGAGTAATTAAGCGTTGGCTGCTTAAACCGTGGCCACGCCAGGCCTGCGAACGAGACGGAATCAGCCCAACATCTAGCATGGCCTAACTATAAAAAACCAAGAACCGAAGTAACAGTAGTTCGGCCTGGTTCTGTTTGATCTTATCATCTTTTTTTGCCCTTGGTTCCGCTGCGCCCTGTATTTCGAGGCACCTATTTCGCGCGGTTCTACCTACCCAGCTCATAGGGCTGTTGGCTTACCAAGCAAGCACTTGCCCACAGCTCCTGCCACCTCCACTAGTAAAGTCAGTTCTTTTTTTTTAAAAAAAAGACCACCAATAAAGCTTAAAACAAACAGCCATGATTTCAAAAATGGAAGCACCAGAACCGTAGGGTGGAGCTGTAGGTGTATAACTCTACTTACTATATTTCAAATCCTAATGCCCACAATTACGTACGAGCAGGTGTGCTTTTAATACAGATTTACTAAGGTCAAAATTACTGCTAATCACCATCCTGTACTCCGGAGGACTCAAAGGAGAGTGTAAACATGTGGTGTTCGTGTGTCTTTATGTATCGAAAGAAAAACATAACGGGGCAAAATGCATATTAGATGCAACGCTCAAGCTGGCCAGATCAGGTTATAAAAACTGCCATAATGGTTAACAAAGGAAAAGAAGAATGAATAAGGTGCAACGAACTACTGTAACCTTCAAAAGTACATAATAGAATATGTCGCAATGATCAAAACTATTTTTTGTTTGCAGGTAAAATTTACAATTACAACCAGCAAATATTCATGTAACAGTTTGTCGGAGTAGAATTTGATAGTGATACAACTAGCAAAATAAGCCAATCACAACAAAACATTTATCATCAGGATCCTCCATGCTATTTCATGTGCGTTTTCAGGATCAAAAACGTCTCAACTCATGCTGATAGGTCTTAACTCTTTAAAATGTCTGCATCCACATCACCTCGCCAAACCCATTCCCAAATACTAGTAGGGCAAGCAACATTTTAGATAGAATGGGCTAAAGTAGCCCATTAGACAAGAGATAAAATACAAGAAGCCTTTATTTCTCTTACAACAAAACCTACAAACCTACTCACCTGAACAGGATTCTAATGATAAATTTTATTTTTATGACATTACCTACATATAATGGAACAAATAAACAAAATTGTAAGGATGCCTCTGATCATTACTATAATTTTGTTAGAACTGTACAGTACAGCTTGTCTCCAGGAACATATCTTCAGAATTAATCGTTCTGTTAGATGAATAACTGCAGAGAACAGAATGTCGAATGAGCTGCCAGAAAATGTGAAAGAACTAAGAGAAATGCAAATATAATAACTTGCCTAAAACAGACCTGTGTTGTCCAATTTATTCAAAAGAAAATGTTCAAAAAGACTGAAAAATATTAGGACACTGACCCATTCATTTTGTGACTTTCTTGTTGCAGCTGCTTCCGCCCATTGTCAACAAAACCCAGTGCCACATATCAAGCACACATTTAGGGACTAGAGGGGATAAGAGAGCACTGATAAGAGCAGGCACCAATAACAGGTTTTATCCTTTATTGGAAAGCTAGTGTTGTTTCGTTCATCTGTCAAGATAAGTTATCATTTGGCACTGGCAGTTTGTGCTGGTGACTGGAGCGAGATATCCAACTCTTTGATTGGATTATTGTGCTTAGCTTTGTCATTTTCTTGCTCCCTAGTTTTCTTTGTTTCTGCCTCCTTCTGTACCTTTTCTGGTTCCTTCTTGGTTTTCTCTGCTTCTGCTTCCTTCTGTGCTTTCTTCTTTTCTAGATCCAATTGTTTGCAGTTTTCATCATGGGAACGTGCGAACAATCTCACAAAGTTTTGGAGTGTTGTGACCACTAGCAAACATTTGTGAAGAAGAAATAATTCGGAAAAATACTGATGTCATTATGTTCACCAAAAGTCATAACTGAACTAAAACTAGTTTCTAAATAGCTGGAGAAAATAGAAATATAGTGCAAGTTTCACCTTGCTCAAATGGACAACGTGCTGGGTCTTCTCCAAAATAAAGTGCTAATGCATCTGCATTTCTTCCCTGCAGATATATAAAATACATGTAATAAACAAGAGAGGAAAAAAACCAAATAGATGACCAGATGCAAAATTTATCATTTCTCCTACAGAAGGGAACTATAATTTCTCACTAGTCCCTTGTAAAAACTCAAAACCCAAGAGGAAAGACCTCCCCCAATATATCGCAACTAAGAAGAAGCACCTGAAACTGGGCCAAGAAAGGTCACTAAAGCCTTGAATTGAGCCTAACCCATGCTTTGAGGCCCTAGCCCCCCCATACATGAGAGCATGCCCTCCATAAGTTGATTCTTTAACATATGTTTTTGGGGAAAAGGTCACTAAAGCCTTGGATTGAGCCTAACCCGTGCTTTGAGGCCTGCCTAGCCCGCGCTTTGAGGTTCCTTGTAGCATGACAATTTTAAAATTTCTGATCAGCCAATGTTGTGGTATACGTTAGAAATAGTAATTGGAGTGTGGAAAATGGGCTATGAAAAAAGGACACGCACTACAGTCAGACATGACTTAACTCAAATCAACTCAACATAAAGTAGCAAGTTTTTCTTTCAGTTCTAAGCAAGTTAGGATAGGTTAGAATTGAAACCCAAAAAGAATCTAAAAATCATATTTCAGGCATATTAATAGTTATTTTCTAAACATTCCTATTCAAGTAAAGATTTTTAGCTATATCTCACTCTCAAGTCCCTTCTTATTGTCTCTATCCATATTAATTTTAGTCTTTATCTATCTTTCCTTACATTATCTTGACTTATAATTTCACAATGTACTGATGCTTCTTAGGGTCTTCTTTGGACATAGCCAAATAAACTCAACCGATGTTGGACAAGTTTTTTTTCAATTCGTGCTACCTCTAGTCGATCACTTATATATCCTTATTTCAGACTCGATCCATTCTTGTATGACCACAAATCCAACATAGCATACGTATTTCTACAACACTCAACTATTGAACATGACAACTTTTTGTAGACCAACATTCTACTCCATATAGCATAGTAGATATAATCGTTGTTTTATAAAACTTGTCTTTTAACTTCTGCGGTACTCTCTTATCACAGAGGATGCTAAATGTTTGGTGACACTTCAACCAACCCGCTTTGATTCTATAGCTAATGTTCACATCAATATCCCTATCCATCTGTAGCATCAATCCTAGATATCAAAAAGTGTTCTTCTTAGTCACTATTTAGCCTCCTAAACTCACATCTTTCTTCTCGTATGTGATAGTGCAAAAGTCACATCTTAAATATTCAGTGTTAGTTCTACTTACTCTAAAACTCTTGGACTCAAGAGTCTGCCACCACAACTCTAGTTTCCTATTTACTCATGCGCGGCTCTCATCAATTAATACTACATCATCTGTAAAAGACATACACCAAGTGATATCCCTTTGTATGTTTCTCGTAATGTTATTCATTACCAATGCAAAGAGGTAAAGGCTCAAGGCTGATCCCTAATGTCATATTTTAGTCGGTAAGTAGCCTGTATTACCATCATTTGTTCGGACACTAGGCATTGCACATATCTTTGATGAAAGACATATTTTGTTAGGACTTTATGTTTGTCTAAAACCCACCACATAATATTTTTTGATATCTTATCATAAGCCTTTTCCAAGTCAATAAAACCATGTGTAGGTCTTTCTTCTACTGTCTAAACCGCTATATAACTTGTCTTATAAGAAAATTGCTTCTATGATTGATCCTCCGGGCATGAAACCAAATTGGTTCATATAGATCCGTATCGTTCCTCTCAAATGGTATTCGATAACTCTCTTCCAAAGTTTCAAAATGTGGCTCAACTTTATTCTTCGGCAATTAGTACAACTTTGAATATCTCTCTTATTCTTATAGATTGGTACCAATATAATTCTTCTCTACTCCTCAGGCATCGTATTCGATTAAAAAATATTATTGAACAACTTGGTTAGCCATACTATAGCTATATCTCCGAGACATCTCCACACCATGATTGGATATCATCAGGACCCATCGCCTTACCCTCTTTCATTATTTTCAAAGCTTCTCTAACCTCGGATTCTTAGATCCTTCGCACAAAACTCCTATTAGTGTCATCCGAAAAGTCGTCCAACTGAACGATGGTGTCCTCTTTTCCACTATTGAACAAATTGTCAAAATACTCTTATCAATTATATCTAATCTCATCCTCCTTCGTCAAGAGTTGCTCTCTCATCCTTAATGCACTTAACTTGGTTAAAGTCTCTCGTCTTCCTATCACGAGCCCTAGCTATTCTATAAATATCCTTCTCCCCTCTCATACTCAGACGTTGGTATAAATTCTTGAAAACCCGCCCTTTAGCCTCACTCACAGCTCATTTTGCAGTCTTCTTTGCCACATTGTACTTCTTCAAGTTATCCTCACTCCTAGCATGGTATAAGCGTTTATAGCATTTTTTCTTCTTCTTAATACCTCTTTGCACGTCTTCGTTCTACCACCAAGAGTCTTTAGTTTTACATCCATTCTTTTTGATCACTCCAAATATCTCTGAAGCAATCTTCCATATGCATATTGATATATTTTCCCACATGTTATTTGTATCGTATTCTTTCTTCCAAAAGTCCTTTTTGATAATCCTTTTTTTAAAGACATTTGATGTCTCCCATTCTAGTTTCCACCACTTGGTTTTTACAATTTTGACTTATTTATCTCTACGAGCATGCATTAAAAAGCAAAAGTCGGTCACTACCAACTTATATTAAGAAACTCACATTCTCCATGTATCACCTTATAATCCATACAAGCTCGTTTATCCCATTAGAATATAGTGAGGTTAAGACATGACATTTGATCAAAAAGATAAACATACCACATTAGAATATAGTGAGGTTAAGGCTCTAACTTCAGCTTCAGCACCACTTAGAAAATCCTTCAGTGTCTGTTAAACAAGGCAGTTAGTTTAGTACATATGTGGTGGTAGTGATACTCATTTGTATGTTAAACAGCATTCTGGTATCTAGACATACCCAATATAGTAATGAAACAGTTGAAGTTAGTTGCTAAGCATGCTCAGAAAATTATACCAGTTGCATTTACCTTGCGAAATATCTCCGACACAGGGCCATCATTTTCCGATGTAGTTAGTTCTTGCTCGACTTTTTCGAGTCCTTTGTTTATGGCCTGCATTTCCTCTGCTAACGACTTTAATTGTATCTGCGTCAAATCAATTCACTTGGAACTCAATCAATCAATGATTGATAATCAATATACAAAGTAAACAAATACATCAAATATTGCTTGAATCTAATACCTTTGATGCCAAATCCAAGCTAGCCAAATCTTTAGGAAAATCAAGAAGCTCTGGAAGCTTCTCAGAAAGCACCTGTAGATCATAACTTAAAGTAAGCAGCAAGCAATGGACAGTTCAATCATATCAACTATAATTCAGAATTTATCATACATGATTGAAAGAACTAAACATAATGACACAAAGCTAGGCTCCACTTTGGAGGGGGCTTAGCTCCAGTTTGAAATTAGGAACATTATACGCTAGGCTCCTCAAGATGTTAATATTTAAAGCTTAAAGTACACACAAACAAAAAGAAATATAAAAGACCCCAATCCCTGTACATTTGAGAATATAAAGGATGAAGTTCAATATTGCATAGTGAAACGGGTTTCTACTTTCTGGATAGTATTTACTCTACTTTTTACCAAGAATCCACCAAAAGTGCACCAAGACACATGAAACTAGTTATAGATTAACAAACTACATCAATGATAGGCTAAAAGAACAATCATTAAAACAAATTAAATCTGATAAGTGGGTATAATAAAACCAGGTTTCTCTGTAGTCCAATAACATGTTCCAGAATTATCACCACAATACAAGTTCTGCTCGTCCAAGTTTTCAACAATATGTCATACAAATTGCTTACTATTTTTGGCTTGTACACTGGAATTATCAGAAGAGTAAATTTCAGATTGGACCCCTTTTTCTTACCAAAGTTTCATGTTTGGAATCCCTTTAGAACATATTTTCACTTTGGACACTCTTTTCTTACCCCTCCGTTTCACTTTGGACCCTTTTCCTTAACACTGCTGCCATCTCCAGGCAGGATGATGACCAGGATGCACATCATGGTGGCACAATGAGACTAGCCTTGATGACAAGAGTCAAAGGGGTCCAAAGTGAAACAAAAAGGTAATAAAAGGGTTGCAAAGTGACAATATGTGCAAGAGGGATTCAAAGTGAAACTTCGGTAAGAAGAGGGGGTCCAAACTGAAATTCCCTATTAGAAAAAATGTATATAACTTCAAAGGTTGGCCATGATCCCTGGACATGATCATAGCCATATGACGACAGCATTTGAAGTTTAGACTAGGAAATTATTTCATCTTTCTTTTGGGTATGTCATCCTGCCTATATCAACATATAGACATTGTAGAATGGACATGGGCTTTCTGACAAGGGAAGAGACAAAATAGAAATAAACTATATCACATATATGAAGTTACAAACAGAGAGATACCTTGGATAAATAATGCATTAAAGTCATCTTATTGTTACGTGCGCGGGTGTCACTTAGTTTGAGTAAGCTATCCAACCTGAATCCAACAGCAGAACCTGCAGAAAAACAAAGGAATTTCATTGTAGCAATGAAAACTAAGAGCAACTAGGTAAAATACAAATATGTAGCATAGGCAAACCTCTGTAAAGAAACCTAAAACAAAGAAGGTATGCAAAATGATGAACGTGATTGAAAGACAAAGGATGATTAACAATAAGACTTTGAAATGGTGTTTATGAAAAAAATAATAAACAGCGGTTGGTTGCTCACGAAATGTTTCCTGGACAACTAATACTTCTACAATTTTGATTACCTCTGGCAGTTCCTTGGTTTAATGCATTTCCCAATGAAAGAATCGTCTGCATAATCCTTTTCAGCTTAATGGAACCTCTTATCTGTGAACATCATAGAACAGATATGAAATACGCAATATTAATTATTATATAATAAGAAATTTTGAATTAATAACAATAATTATCCACCTCTTCTGCAGAAGAGTTGACAATGTTCAAGCTCCTCTTAAGGTCAGAAACCTGAAAACAAATAGTTTGGGAAAAATGAACTTCAAATACCAAAAAAGAACAAGAAAAACATCACAGTTACTATTAGCAAAATAAGTAATCACTTGTCTTGCCTGAGAACGGAATTGAATCTTAAATAAGAATACTCTCAGCTTAGAATCCACACGGGGTAATTTCATAAGTTCCATGAAGAACTGCAGCAGAAAGCAGAAACTGGTATCTCAGAATCAATTAACGAGTAAGCATTTCTGACATGTGTTCTGCAAATTACAAAATATGGATTTCATGGAATATGGAGTTTTAGGGGAATGCCTTCCCACTGAAGAGGGTAGGTTATACACAAGTTTCACTTTCAATGTGGAATTGGCTAGCTTTAAAGCAAACTGAAATAATATAAATCACCTGTTCGCATTCTCCAAGCACTTGCTTATCTCCTTTATAACCCTGGTAATCAAACCTGAGCATTAGCGATTACGAGAAAGCATAGTAATATTTGAAAGAAAGTTTTCATTCCTAAACACTATATTAGACCCTAGTAATCAAATTACCTTCAGAAGTTCCGTTTCCTCTTTAGTTGGAGTGAACTTAATAAGGTTTTCCACCTGATCAGCATCTAGGATAGTATCATCCAAAGTAAGAATTGCACTCTGCACTCAAATAAAAATAATGATCAATATAATTAAGAACAATGCAAATACAAAAGTAAACATCTGACCAGAAGGAACACTGTTGGCATACATATCTTAATTCCCTTCAGATCATTTCTACTGCACATGAATAAGCATTTAGCGTAGGAAGCACATTTGGCACACCCAATGGCTCTAAGTAAAAATGGGCTAATCACTACTATATTCGTCATATGACCAACAATATCAATACCTTCAGATAATAACAGAATAGTTACATAAAGCATACTAAATTTTATTGCTCATCAGCTTACCATTAGCTCAGGCAAAGGCATTTTGACTTTTGTTAGCATGATTCCACAATTATTAGCCCGGCGAAGATCAATCTGTGTAAATAAGCAGTAGCAAATCAAAAGTACAATAATGAGGCATAAGTAGTAGATACAACATTGTTTGCGACAAAATGGTTGTAAACAACATGCAAAACCATCAAGATTTTACAGATCCATGGAGAAAACTTAAGTATCATCATGAATGAATCTTCTCTAGCATATATTTGCCACAATGACTTCTCAAGAGAGGAACTGATGAAATAATGAAATACTAGATAGCAACTTATGCTCAATATAGTGCACAAGTTACTGATTTAAAGCTTACGCTGCTACAGATAGATCAGCATGAGATAGCATATGTAAACAGTGTAAGCTAACAGTCTTTTATGTCCCTTTATCCATCTTTGTGACGACCTGACTGATTAGGATATTACAGAACCCAAGTAACTCTCCAAATGGATAGTAGCTATTACAGAATCAACACGTTGTTTAATCAACTGTTACAACAGAGCATGTATGCCATGGCTACAACATAAGCCTTACTGTTAGTAAGTTATATTTGTCTCCTAGACTTTTGTACAGTAAGTTATATTTGTCTTTTAGACTCTTATGTCTACGCTGTCTCCTAGACTCTTGTGCTGCTTAATGTGTGTTAATTAGGCCTAGGGCTTTCTAGTTTAGTGTTCACACCTTGAACCTTGAACTTCCCTGCCTATATATATTTGTAACCTCCTGTAATCTATGATTATCCAATATACAATACAGAGTCTTTCTCACTTATATGGTATCAAAGCTTGGGTTCCACCCGATTCTTCTTCTTCCGCATCTCTGGTGTGCTGCTTTTAGCGCTACCCCCCTTCGGCCTGCTGCCCCTGCACCGCCCCTCTTCCCTCCATGGCCGGCTTTCCCCACCCCTCTGCTCCTGGCGACAACGCCGAGCGCAAGCGGCTGGAGGACGCCCGTGCCGCCATGGCTGAGGTCCACCGCGACGCCCTCACCCGCGCGGAGGAGGCCGAGGCTGAGGCCGCCGCCGTGGCTATCGAGCGTGACGCCGCTGCCGTACCTCCCCCTGAAGACCCGCCGAAAAACGCTGACGAGGTCGCGTCTTCCCTCTCTAATGGCCCTCGTCCCTCAGTTCACGCCGCCATGGTTCTTTAGGAGGCCACCGCGGTTCTAAACCTCCACGCCCAAGCTGTGGGCGTTCAGAACATCCGAAGTCTTGTCCACGTCGTTCTCGACGCCAACTCCGGCAACTTTGCTTGGTGGCGCGAGCAATTCCTGCTTACCCTGGGCAAGTATTCTCTTCAAGGCCATGTCCTTCATGACGATCGTCCCCTGAACTCACTTGACTAGGAGCACATGGATTGCGTCGTCCGTTCTTGGCTCTATGGCACTCCGACAACCTCCTCAACATTGTCAGGAGCCGCGACGACCAAGGCGTCACTGCCCGTACCACCTGGCTTGCCATCGAGAGCCAATTTCTCGGCAACCGAGAGGCACGGGCCCTTATCCTCGATGTCAAACTCCGTACGCTCGTCTAGGAGGACCTCTCTATCACCAACTACTACAAGCTCCTCAAGACCACCGCCAACAACCTCACCGATCTTGGTGAACCAGTCAGCGACCGCTCCCTCGTCCTCAACCTCATCCGAGGCTTGAACGAGCGGTTTACCTCCGTTGGCCGACATCTCCGACGTGGCCATCCCTTCCCTTCCTTCTTGGAGGCTTGCGATGAGCTCATCCTCGAGAAGCTTACCATGGGGCCCCTGACCCCGTCTCCCCATACAACTCTCGTTGCCGGCACAGGTAGCGGCTCCTCGTCCTCCCGCCCTGCCTCTCAACAGCTCTCTAGGCATCCCACCACCAGCCCGAGGGTGGTAAAGGGGACAGTCTTGGCAACAAAGGCAGCGGCTATGGCGCCCACGGCAGAGGCGGCAAAGGTGGCCACAGGGGCGGCAAAGACGACGGCTCGGGCACCTACTCCACCCAACCAGGGGGCGAGTGGGCCTTGGCCCACGTCCTACAACCCGTGGCTCATCATCTCCGAGCCGCGCCTCCCGCCTCGCGCTTCGCCCGCCTAGCCACCACACCAACAAGCGCTGCTGGCCCAACAGGGGGCCTTCTTGGCCTCGCAGCAACTCCCGCCGGCACCGTTTCAGCAGTACCAGTAGCAGGGCATTCCTACTGCCTACTACGGTCAGCAGGGTGCCCCTCTGTCTTCCCTCGGTGCCTCGGCTCCTCCCGGCTTCTACAACCCGCAGACCGGTCTTCCAGCGGCCTGGGATCAGCACTCCCTCGCCTCAACT
This sequence comes from Oryza coarctata, assembly GCA_030770085.1. Lineage (NCBI taxonomy): Eukaryota > Viridiplantae > Streptophyta > Magnoliopsida > Poales > Poaceae > Oryza > Oryza coarctata. The sequence goes on along the minus strand of CM061476.1, from coordinate 6,537,050 downwards.
TTTAGCACCATGCAGTCTTCCTTGGTGACAACCTCATCTCCTGGTCCTCCAAGCGCCAGCACACCGTGTCCCGATCCAGTGCCGAAGCTGAATATCGAGTTGTTGCCAACGCCGTTGCTGAGGCTTCATGGCTGCGTCAACTTCTCAGTAAGTTATAGTCTCCCTTGTAGCACGCTACATTGGTCTACTGCGATAACATCAGCGTCGTCTACATGTCCGCCAACCCGGTCCAGCATCAACGCACCAAACACATCGAGATTGATCTCCACTTTGCCCGGGAGCGTGTTGATCTTGGTGTTGTTCGCGTTCTCTATGTTCTAACAACCTCTTAGTATGCCGACATCTTCGCTCTTCACTAAGTTTAGAACCAGTCTGAACATCTGCTGCACCGATGCTCAGACTGCGGGGGGTTAGCAAGTTATGTTTGTCTTCTAGACTCTTATGACTGCGCTTTGTCTCCAGACTTTTGTGCTACTTAGTGTGTATTAATTAGGTCTGAGACTTTCTAGTTTAGTGTTCACCTTGAACCCTTAAACTCCCCTGCCTATATATATTTATAACCTCCTATAATCTATGATTATCCAATATACAATACAGAGTCTTTCTCACTTACACTTACTACACTAAGAACTATGCATACATTTTATTCATTCTACTAGCTAGAACAGTTACAGTTTGGTTTCACAATGAAGAACATATGAGAATATAACATATGAATAATTAGAATGCATGATAGCATGTCTTACCCTTAGTGGTGAGTTTTACCGAGTGGTAGCAATACAAATATGAAGTCGTGACTAATTAAAAGAAGTTTATTTAGCTAGCATAGTAGACGGATAAGAATGCAAATCAAGGAGATATAGGCAGATGAAAGCACAAAGACTAAATTTGTATTTACTAGTCCTGAGAAAGAATGATGAGACTTAAAAATGTGCATCATGTTAATCCTTGAGACATTAAGTTTAGGGCATCTTTGGATCGCAGGAATTTTATAGAATTTTCATAGGAAACAGTTCAATTCCTTCAATTTTCCTTTGAAAATCCCCCAAACTGAAGAGGCCTTAGAGTTAACACCATTGATACTTGTTGACTTAGAATTCTATGGAAATATCGCGTAGAACAGGGAATAATTAGGGAATTTATCAATTACTAGTGAAACCCCACATGGTGATACTAGAAGCTAGCATGATAAATTGACAATGCACTAGAAAATCTATGTACATTTCACACTTTCAATCAAGTAACCAATATGATTACAGATGAAAGCCTTTTTTCCACAGATATGAAAGATTTTCCCTTGATGGACGCTAGAAAGGCAAAAACAAACAGAGTATATGAAGAAAATATGTGCCAAAGAGAAAGCTAGTTTCCATGTTTTGAATGTCACAACTCAGAACAAATCATATTTATATATGCATTGGGTAATGAAACATGCATTAAAAGAATACAGCTCGGCATTTTAGCAGACTAACAGCAAAATAGAACAATAATATATGCTATATTATTTGGAAAAACTCACCAGGTGAATCTTCTCTGGTTTTGACCCAGATGCACGACTTCCTGACTTATCTGAGCGCTTCCCATCTGAACTTGGCAGGACAGCTGAGAAAAGATTTTCTAGTTCTGACATGTCAAATACTGGAGCCCTGCGTAAGTCATCCAAAAGATGCATTAACACACAACTCATGCATGGCCATGTACAAGTGTAGTTGTGGTGTTAGTACAATACTTTAAAGCTTCATCAGTTTTCTGTGCCTCCTCCCAAAGACTGCCCTGCATCGCTCTTGTTACTTTCACCCAGTGTAGGGGCTTCAAATTGGACCTTCTGGATGCAGCCTGACCAGATTGAAGGCTCCGAGACATTGGACCAGAAGGAGGTGAAGGTCCACGCCCCCTCATACCAAGCAATTTAGCACTACCACCAGGAGGTGCTGGTGGAGGTACAACATTGCAAGAAGGTCCTTTGTTGTATCCACCCCCATGATCTTTTGTGTCCTTTGAGAAGTTTGAAGGAAGAGGTGGCAGCAGAACAGATGGGTTTTCCTTGGAACTGGACAGTTGATTTGATGAATGACAGGGTGGTGGTGGTGGTGGTGGTGGTGGTGGGGATAGTGTAGAAGTTGCTCCAGGCAGTGGAGGTGGTGTTGGTGCTAAAGATGCGATGGTAGATAATGTTGGTGGAGATGGTGGAGGTGGTGCAATTGGTTGGACAGGAGATGGATTTGAATGAGGTCGACATGGCAATAGCACAGCAGGTCGGACAGGAGATGAAGTAGAAGCAAGCGGTGGAGGTGGAGGTGGTGCAGGTCTGCTGGGAGAGGAGTTGGGTGCAGGTGGAGGAGGCGGTGGAGGTGGCCCTGACATTCTAACAGGCAATGAAGTAGGAACAGGAGGTGGTGGTGGAGGTGATGCAAGTGATGTAATAGGAGAGCACATAGGAGTGGATGGAGATTGAGGTCTGAACAAAGTTGTCATGGTGGAAAGTATGGAATCTTTAGGGAGACAATGGCTACTAGTAGAAATGGAAGTTGATGATGTACTAGGCAATGGAGGTGGAGGGGGAGCAGGAGGAAATTGTGATGGCTCTTTTGTGATGTTACTTGAGGACTGCTGATGATTTGTGGGCAGAATAGTCCAATGTAATTGCAATGTGGATTGTTTCTGTTGGGTAGGAGATAGGGATGGAAATGATGAAAGGTCTGCCACAGGGAAAGAACTTTAATTACAAAAGAAAATTCTACAAAACTAGAATATATTAACATGCGTAAGTTGAACCTGGATGCTTCTGAGCCTGTTGAGATATGCCTTTTGCCTGAGACATCGTAATAGCATCAGACGGTACTGGCACCATCAGAGCTAGTGGAGGCAGTGCCGGTGCTGGTGGAAGTTGTGGTGGTGGTGATGGTGTACACTTTGTGACAACAGGAGTAACTATCACAATATCAAAAGTTAGCATAAGAATGATGGTAAAAAAACAATATGGGTATTCAATAAAACAATATTGATCAAACTAGACCATTTGTTGGATGCTGTTGTGGTGATTGTTTTGACAGAATTTTGACCAAAGCACTTGGAACTTTGACAGAATTCTCAGTGTCTCCAAATGCAGCATGGTCTTCCAACAGAGCCGTAATTCCAAGGGCTGAAGGTGCACTATGAAATCTCGGACAGGCTGAAAGTGATCTAGGACTAGAGTTACCAGAAAGAACAGAACTTGACCTCGAAAATGGAAATCGCTGTGACATAACGATTGTGGGTGAAGAGTACTGTACTGAACCAACTTGTTCATCAGGCTTAGCATTTTGATCCATTAGAACTGGTCCGCTAGAGTTCCTGGTAGAAGGAACTGTCTTATCCAGTGAAGATGGCCCACCAGTATTGGTGCCAACTATATGTGTTGTCTCCTCATGAACTAGAGAAGCTATCTTTTCATGGATGATAGATATCTCAGATTTTTCATGAGAAATGGTGGTTGGTTCCTGTAGGGTCAACCCATGCATGCCATGGTATTCTTGTTTGTTCACATAGATAGTGGAATGTTCAGATTCTTTGTTGGTTTTAGAAATTGAACCAAGATTCAACTGCCCTGCCTCTTTCATAGAGCTCAAGTATTTCTTATTTGGAGACAACAAACCCTTTCTCAGCTGAATATTTTCTGATGAAATAGAAAGCTGCTGAAAAAGTTGGGCTGCAGCATCCCCTGTTGGATCTAACCAGTCTACATTGCTGAACATCTCTTGAACTTTTGCAAATGCTTCAACTGGGAGGCCTTCTTTCTCTCCTATACCACCCACCTCCATGGAATCTAACTGATTTACAGTGTCCATTTCTGAAAGAAGAACCTTTAACAAGAGGATAAAGAAAAGCTATTATATATTGCACAGTTTTAAAAGAATATGTTTAGTTCAATAAGGACTACATACCTCAGCTCTGAATTCCTTTGGGAACCGGTCTTTGGCATCCCATAATATGTCAATTTCATCACGATTTAGCATTAGAATGTTAGACCTAATAAATGCTGTATTGAACATGACTCTGAACATCATCTCTTCCCGCTCTTGATCTGCATCAAGGCTAATGCATTCAAGGACAACATCACCTTGAATATGGCAATGAATGTCGATTTTAATTAATTCACAATCTACCTGAGTAATATGAAAGGAAATAAGTGATGATGATAATAGAAATTATCAAAAGTGATGATAATAAAAATTATCAAAAGTGATGATAAAAGAAATTATCAAAAGAATGTCTTTGAACAAATATGTATTTTTTGCGCTCTACATAGTTTAGAGAGCAGGTACTGTTCGAAACACTAGATACAGTGTGACCAATCTACCAGTTGTCAAACCAAGTAGTTCAAAACCAACCTTCTTGTAAAGCCGGACATATTTGCTCCTCTTTGGTGTTGAGAAAAGAACCTTGGGGGTGTTACTTGTAGCAAGTAGAGGATCTTTTCCATAAATACGGAATATTGGTCTACATCCACCCTCCCCATTAAAGCCTGGAATATTTCTTAGTATTACGCAATCCAAGGTAAGTGCCCGATCACCCGGTGGCCACTCTGAGCTCACATTCCTCCGAGATATATAATGTAAGTATCGTATCTGAGAGGGCATAGGATTTAAAGGTGAAAGCAACTGAATCAGCTCACGAGGTGCTTGCCTGTAAATCATCTCCAATGTCCTCTGTTCACCAATGAACTGCTTTCTATATAATAGTAGTCCTGCCAACATGAATGCAAGTACAGCCCAGCCACCTCGCTCACAGTGCATTATCAAGATATTCTGCTGGCCCAAAGACAGCCAATTCTCTCCTGATCTTAAGAAATGATGGATTATTTCGATGGAAACAAGTGGGCACCCCTCATATTGTCTTGGATAATCCATCACTATCATATCATAGCTCGATAAGATATTTGCCAGCAAACTTTGACTTTCTCCCTCTCGAAAGTTGAACACCATAAATGAGGCATCAGCAAAGTGGCTTCGAAGTTGTGAGACAATGTCCCCAATGTAGTCTTGGTACTTATCATCGTCAAAGACATCCGTAGTGAAGCAAGAATCAAATACTACAGAAGGACAAGACATTGACAACAGAATTTTAGCAACAAAACAATAATACTTTTCCACATACATCCGAAAGGCATAAATGGAATCTTAATCACCAGGAAAAAGAATGAAACAATATTCCTTAGAAAAGGCTGACAAGCACAACAGTTTGTATATCTATCATTGCTAGAGAAAGAATAAATGGTTAAGAAAACATAATCAAGATGATCTAGGCATAACATAGCACATGAGGCATTAATGGCACTGCAAACAGAAGCAAAGTGAATGCACAAGGATGAATATAAACTTGCCTTTACTTAGTTAACTCTAAAAGTATTTAAACCTGCAGATGAAAAAATTAAAATAGCCAAACAAAAAATAACATTAATTCAAAATAATGTTACCATTTCCAATGGCATTTACTTCAAATAAAATTATTTAATAGTACAACAGAATTACATTTTGGCAGTAAAATACCAACAGACCTGTATTTTCATAATCAACAGGATGTATATACATAATAACTGGAATCTCCATTTGACAGTAAAATGTCATCGCTGATTCTTAGTTCAATATCTATCACAGAAGTACACTTCTAATAAAAATTTTCACAAGAAATCTCCAATGTCTATCTCAAGTAAATGCACATATTTTGCAGGAACTATTACACAAGTACACTTCTAATAAAAATTTTCAAAGAAATCATGCCTGATATATCTATCACTGAACAGTTTTTTGTGGATTAGTTTAAATCCATTTATTATAATGCCAATTCATTAAATTGCAGTTTTGTGACTTGTACATCTTTTGTGAAAACTGAAATTGATAGATTCATTGATTAGAATATGCATAGTTCTAGGTAATTTACTCAAGCTTTACAAATTAGCCTAGAAATGTGGTCTTCTATAGGGCAGACTCCTGGTCACATACAGAGCTCCCACCAACCAAATCTGTTTTTTTTTCTGTTTATAATTTATAGTGAAGGTTTACTAATCGTACAAAGCGTGTTGAATCTATACTTCTCTAAAAGGACTTGGGGGATGATGCTGTATTCTATGCCCACCTGCCATTTAGAATTCTATGGCAACAAAATGTTTAGATATGCATGTTGTTTGAATGATCCTTTTGTAAAAATTTGTATTCTTTGCACATAGAAATAAATAAAGGTTGATTGATCTCATGTAATCATGTATACAGCTTTCCAATTGAGAATAACTATTTTTTACATTATTATTTATTTATTTAGTACCCTATATTTATTTATTTTTTCATTTGCAGGTTCATCTCACCACATTCAGCTGTGCCAATCTCAAATAATTTAATGAAGAGCATGGAAGCTTAATTTTCTCTTTTCTGAATGTTTTCCACATTTTTCCTTTGTGCGCTATTTGTAACATGTGCTTGATGGTCATTGATTAAAATAACAAGTTTATAGTGATAGGCTTTTATTCCTGTCATATTTTTCTTAGCAATTTGTCAGTTTGCGCTTATTTCCTTTGCACTCAAATGATTTACAGATTTTTAACTACAATGGAGTTGCAATGCAATCTCTATAGGGTACAGAGTTCCTATGGGGTACAAATTTTTGGTTGGAACTTTTCTCTGTACTTTCAGCACAGATATAGTCATATGACTTCTCATTACTTTCAGCACAAAAAGAATTGTATGACTACTCTATAATTTCAGCATAAATAGAATTGTATGGCTACTTTATACTTTCATAACAAATAGTTATTTTCTTCCGGTGGCATATACTTAGCTAATAACCCTGCCAATACCATCAAGGATATATAATTTCATCAACCAGAAGAAAAACAGGTGAACGGACTTACTGTGCACCAGAAGAAGGGTGAGGTACTATAATTTTTAGAAGTGAAAAAAAAAACTCCATCCTAGACATGTGCTTTTGCAAAGAACTGTAAAGTTTTTATTGAAGCTCACTTTCAAATCGCACTGTGCTTCACTGAGAACTAGCAGGCAAACAGCTGGACTTCATGATCTGTTTCCATCAGTAGACCAAGATTAATGGAAGACCTCCCTTAATAATTCAGGCACCAGTAAATAACAATGACAATGACCACATCTCATGAGAAGTTCCACTTCTGGTAAGCTATTCTCGTATCCTAAACGAATGAAATAACTTCCATCGGACAGTACGATCCTAATGCTCGCACAGCAGCTATGCCGTTTCACTACAATTTCGTCCAAAATCTATGCACTAACAAACTAATAACTATTACCCAATGAACTGGATTGCTGTCCCAGCTGTAATTTTCTTAAACCATATCACCAAAAAAGATGGGAAATTGCGAATCCTGCATGACAAATGCAAGTACACCACCAGACCGATTCGGCAATGCCACACGCCTGAGAGAGAGAACTCCAAAATGGCGTGTCTATCCATCCCAAAACAATCAGATATATAGCATACAATCCCCTATGGACGGCATTGAGGCAGGCAGGCAAGGAACGAACCGTAGACGCGCTCGGTGATCTCGAGGAGCCCATCGGGCGGCTTCCGGTAGAAGAACTTGCGGAAGAGCGCCATGCCGCCGCCGCCAGATCCACGGCTCCCCCTCTCGCGCTCGCGAAAGCCCCTACCACCCCCGTGCCGCCATGGATCAGATTCCGCAAAGACGGCAACAGGTGGGTCGCCTGGTCGGGTTCTGGTTTGCCGCCGGGCGCGTGAGCGTGAAGGGATCGCCAAATGCACGCACGCGCGCGTGGCCCGCCGGACCCCCCCCCCCCCCCCCCCCCCGATTGCTTCGCCCTGGCGCTAGGGCGATGAAGCCTTCCGCCCCTCTCACCCACCTCTTCTCTGCCTCTTTCCGTGCGCGATTTTTTTTCTTCCTCTCGATTGATCTACGAATGCTTCTTCGGGTGGGGCGTTTGATCTCTCGGAGTGAGGTAGATTTGCCCAAATGGCGTTTGTTTCTCTCTAGGTGACACAATGCTTTAGCCCCCCCCCCCCCCCCCCCCCCCGCCCCCACACACGCACACGCACACATTTTTTTTCTTTTTTAATCGTTCTTAGTTTCCTAACGTTTCGGATTATTATGTCTACTGAGCAGTGGAATACCCGCACATAGGTTAGGTCGCTGACTTGGCGGGCCACCTGGGGCCAGTGGGGGCCACGTCTGGAGTCATGATGTGTTGTTGGGTAGATTTGAAATACGTGCGTTTTTGGAGGAGCTGTGTAGTGTGGCGCCACCTTTTCTGTACGGACACCAGTGGGTAGCGACGTGTGTTCGTTGTACTTGCTTCTTGGGTTGATGGCGATAGGAATGATTGGGGATTTAGTTGAGTCAATCATAATTACAATTTGCAAAGGGATCAGTCACTGCCATGTGATGTACCAGAGCAGCTAGACAACTTTCACGTGGGAAGAACGGTGTTGTGGATTAGGGCACGGGAGAGGAATGTGTTTTGTGGATTACGGTGTGTACATAAAGGTTGTTAATAAATGGACATAACGTTAAATTTCGGTCAGCAGCTGATAAAGGAGAAGCCGATCAATATAGCTAAGAAAGTCGATCGAACATATTAATGATGGATTCGATATAAAAAGTTATCTGGATAGGCCAAATCTGAGTATAAGACGTAGAAATCATGATAGTGTACTTATATCTATAGAATATATCTTGTAAGATAGGTAAATCTAATTAGTTTTATTAAATAATTTTCTTTTATGTTTAAAAAATAACGTATGGAAGTTATTTGTAATCACGTTGGACTCTTATAACTCTAAAATATGAATATAGATCACTTAAAACCTTGTAATCATCAACAGATCACACATCAAATACAATCTTTGGTGAATCGATATTCTAGCTCATCTAGATTTATTTTAGTGATTTTTGGCTCTCGACGCTAGGCTACATCGGTCAAGCCAAATCTATAGTAAAAGGGTAAGTCCCGTCATTTATCCTGGTGTGTGCATTTTATCTAAGATTGTATCGGTTATGTCCTATCTCTTAGTCCGATTGGACATACAACATCACACTTGCATGAGGTATATCGACTCATCAGTTTTCCTCCATCATCATCAGTCTCGTGCTATATCGGTTAGGTCCAAACTTCTAGATCGGTGGCAGTAAATCAAGCCGTTGGCCTGACAGGTTCTTGCGTGACGTTTCATCGAAATGGCTAGCCGATGAGTTATTCTCAAGCCTAACATATCGGCTGTTCAATCAATACACACATATATACATATATATTATCCTCGATGATTAATCCGCTAGTGATTGGGTTGGTCCTGTCGGATCTAGCCTATAACTGTCTCAGTTAGGTCCAATCTATTAAATCAGTATCCGATAAGGCTATCATTGGGATCCAGTAGGTTTTGTTCCCCATTAGCTCAAATAGCCGATGAGGTTAATTATACGCCTGCATCGGACTTTCGGCCTATAAGCAGCTGATGGCCTTCCCTGTCCCTTTAGTCATTACATCCAATCTAGCCCTCGCCTTCTCGGTATTGTTAGCCTCAGCCTCATACTATCTTGGTTTAGTCTGATCTATCGAGACTAGCTCTAACGGTACCATCACAATGGTTGCTGGTTCTTATGCCTTCAAGAGATTTGGATCTCGCTCCATACTTTTATCACATACTCTATTTGGAGCATCATCAGCTCTTCAATCCATGAGTCCTTTACTTTATTCCATGCCTTTTTACCTACATCTTCATCGGTTTTTAGCCGATGCATGAGCACTACCATTCTATCAGTAACCAACCGATAGCGTGAGCCGTATTAGCCCATCGGCCGATTAGCTCACAGATCTCATTCTCTTTATCTCCTTATCAATTAGAAGATCAAATTGACTAGCATGTCCTTGAACCTCATAGATAAGGACCTGTACTGGAGCTAAGTAAAACTCCCAGCCCTACATCAGACCTCCATCGGCTCGCTCCCAGCTCCGCTCAGTCCAATGGGCTCTCACATACTTTGGCGCCAAACACGCTCTTTGGCATGCCTAGTAGGACACTCAACTTCAGCACGATGGTGAAAAGATAGATCACACGGAAAACATAATTGTAGTGATAATGAAAGATTTAACTAAGAAGTAAAGGCAATAAATAGATTAAAACATGGCTAACTTTTAGAAGCTCTGTTTGAAATTCTTTGGTATGACTAGACAAGGGCCAATTCAAAAATCACAATTGCCAAAACATGTTTTGATGGGAGAATTGAGCTAGTCACCACCTGTGAGTCCTCCAAACCATTGCAAGAAATGATCAATGAAATAGTTCACCATACACTCATCAACCAGTCGGGTGTGTTGGTGGACACTTTACACAATTTGATCAAGAAGAAGGTGGATGGATCTATTGCTAGAGAGCCTTATCAAGGTTCCATGTATTTACAAATGAAAACAGAGCTACCTCAGGTAACTTATAGTACCAAAAAGGATGTATCGGTAAATTTATTTCCACCAACACAAGATCAGATTAGGGCAACGGGATGATGTTCTTCCGGAATATCATCGGACTGCTTACTATGGAGGATATCAGTAGGACTATCTAGGTGGTAATCCCGATTTAGACAATTATCATAGAGAATATTTCAGGTAGAATTGGGTACCTAACTCTGCCTCCACAATATTAGAAAGAGATGCCAAGAGATGAGAATTGATCGGCAAGGGTTGCAGAAGTAGTCAAGGAGCAATTTGGTATCAAGCCTAAGGAACATACCTTTATGTATCGGCACCCATGTCCAAAGTGGTTTGATAGAGTTCCGCTGCCACATTGATACAAAATACCATATTTCTTTAAGTTCTTAAGGCATGACAATGTATCTACGGTAAAGCATATCAGCCGATTCTTACCCTAATATGTGAACGCATCGGTTGAGGAAGCCCTAAGATTTTATTTCTTTCCATTGTTCTTATCTGGATCGACCTTCACAAGGCTTTCCTCATCACCACCGAATTCAATTCGGGGATGAGCCAATCTAGAGAAAACAATTTTACAAATACTTCTTTGCTAGAATTCACAAGATGAGACTAACAAATCTGATATCGGTTAGATAGAGACCTGATGAGTTAGTCCTAGAATACATCCAATGGTTTTGGGACATCAAAAGGCAATGTTATAGTTTGATCTTGAGCAATGGATAGCTGACGAAGTTAGCCTTCTAAGGTTTACTGGCTCTAATCAGAAAACACTTTTTGTCAAAAGAGTTAGATGCCTAGCACCCTACTATAGAAGATATCTGTTCACAAAAGCCAGTTCCATGAAGCCAAGAAAGAGAAATTCCATCAAAAGGCTGCTCAACTGCAAGGTTACGCAACGGACTCAAACAACAATGAATCCGATCATGAAGTTAGTTTGGCAAAGTAGACCAGAAACAGAAAGTCCATATCATGTCCATGGGTGAAGAGCATCAGCAAAGAAGAATGGTATGACTTTGACATCGACAAAGCTGATAAGATCTTCGATCTGCTACTTCGAGAGAAGTAGATTGAACTTCCGCCAAACCTTGTAATTCTATCAATCGAAGAATTGAAAAAGAATAAATACTGCAAGTGGCACAACTTAATTTCACATCATACCAACGAGTGCAAGGTTTTTCGGCAACAGTTGTAATGGGCTGTCGAACAGAGAAGAATCAAGTTCGAAGATAAGAAGCCAATGAAAATTGATGGTCATTTTTTTGTGAACATGGTGTTTGTGGGATCCTCAAGAAATTAGGCCGATAAAGGGAGACATCGAGGGAAATCAAAAGTTACTTCATCGGAACTAATTAAGAAGTATTCCAGGCATCAAGACAAAGAACGACGGGCCATGGCACGTAAGGGGAAATATAATATGCATTAGGGATGTCTGTTCTTTCAATATTGCTGGGATTAGGATATAAGGCTACCATCAATCGAAGATTGTCCTGAGTGCAACAAGCCAAGGCTGAATAGGAGAAGTCTTCACACAATCAGCCACTTGTAAAGCGAGCATCGGTACATAGATTATTAGGGCCAATCAATGAAGACCGCAATGAAGAAGTGGCTAGTGACAAGGAATTACCTGAAGAACAGCATAATCCTTACCCCCAGTGGTGTCCAACTAGAATCTTCACTAGAAATCAGAAGAGAAGGGTACAACGGTTACGACACAGAGAGTAGTAGAAGAAGCAACGATGAGACCATGAGGAAGCCGGTCGTTGTTAAAGGACTAGATGAGTCTGGCACGTCAAGCATAAAGATGATGGTGTTGATACATCGGCTCTAACAAACATGGTGTTCTTCTTGCCTTTGGAGTATTAAGCATTTTTATCCGATGAGGAAGACCAAGAAGACGTTTTTGTCTCAATTGATGTTGCAGCCTGATCAAGCTATATTTGACAAGACTGAAGAGTCCAAGCATTGGCACGTGAAGTTATTATATATCAAAGGGTATAGTCTTCAAGATCTTGTGCCGACGAGCTACCTGACGCACTGTTGCTGCCACTCTGGCCTTCTGATTGTGGATTGATTGTGGTAAGCTGATAAGGTGGGATTTTATGACTTCAATATTTTTGCGCACCTTATCGAGCTGTGCCATCAAATCAGCTTCTCACTTCTTCAGTTGGTCTAGCTTGAATTGGGTGTTCTGTGAGTCAGCTATTATGTCATCAAGTTTTTTTCTCTGATCGGGCAGATAACTGATCATTTTGAGCCAAGTCTTTCTGTTCGGTACAATCAGCTATATGTCATCTGATCATGATTAGCTAGATCTTGTGTGATTCCAAATAGGCAGCATGCATCAATGCATTGGTGAGTTACTCGGGCAAAAGATGCTCAATTTCAACGAGTCTCACTTGGATTGGTCCGCAGTCCTCCACCAGTGAGCCAACTGGGATTTCCAACCGATGATGTTCAATATTTGTTCACGTACATTGGCTGGTAAAGATGGTTGGATCGTTGCACTAGTGGTTGTGTTTTTATCCGTCTTCAGGTATTTGTCGATTTCAAAAGAGAACAAATCGGCCAAAGACTACAGATTGACATCAGTAAATAGGAGAATAATGGGTCAAAGTAGAAATACATATGTGAGATGAAGTTACCTGAGACAGGGAGGTAGTGACATGATGAGAGACATCAACATTGGCTTGGTGAGGAGTCTTTTCAGGAAGATGGCCGATGCCCGATACGGAGGTGATACGAACTATTTGGGTGTCTATAGTTTCAGAATCGATTGCTAATGAAGATGTTGGGACTTATGGAGGTACCATCGGCTCAATGTTCATAAGGATTTCTAATGATTGAACTTTGGGAGCCAATGGTTCGAGCTAAAAGAAAAGAGAAAGTATCAGAAGAAGTATAAAAAACAGGCAAAGATGGAATCGACACGTACCAACAAGAGTGAAGGAGCCGATGTCGCTATAAGAGGAGGTCATAGGGAGATCGGTACTAAGGCCGTGATATCGGCGTTGGGTTTTTGTTTCTTGGAAATAGGGCGAATTATCGGCTTCCTGCGTTTTGTTCTTATTGGCCACAGCGCCCGAAGGAGAGCCAACGGAAAGGGAACACCGTATCCAAGATGGGGCTCGTCCGATGGTGGTTTGTACATAATCAGCCGACTGCTAGCACTACTTATCAGCGCTTATTTATCGCCGGCCTGCAAGATTGTGGAAGTTGAGCAATGTGATCACAAAGAACAGAGTATGGAGAAGGATTACCTCTCATCGGACTCGACGTAGTCAAGGTTAAGGCACAAGCAATACTGTTCAGCCGATGAACTGAACATGTGCCTTCTCTACTTTGAATACCATCAAGCAAAGAGTCTAATGTTGGCAATAGATGGCTCGAAGGTAGTGATCTCACCCAAGGATAGAGATTTATCTATCATCTTTAGCCGATCATACTCCAAGGTGCTGCTTACATCTTCTCAAACTTGGAGCTTGCTGATGAAGAATCAGGTGATAGGAAGCTGGCCGAATCCCAACTGGCGAGAACTGACAAATGGGTAATAAAACTCATATGATAGATGTTGAGATCGGCCCAATGAAAATCTGGTTGGTAGAAGATTGGGAGTGATAGCCGATAGAAATATGATTTTTGACTCTTCATCGACTAGAGCATTAAGATGATGGAATTTAGAAGGCATCTCACATGATGAGGCATCCTCATTTGCGAACCAGATGATAGCTTCTTTGGTAAAACCATAGTAGAAGCTCTTGAACCATTGGCTTAGTCCAAGGAGAGTCATCTTGCTTCTAGGAAGAATCGATGCGGCTTCACCCATTGAGATGCATCGGTGTTGGCTAGTTTCACACCCCTCTGGATAATCGGCTAGGAAAGTCAAAATGGTAAATGAGGTCCTAGGGATGGCTCTAAAAGTATAAATGATCAACCATAGTTGTATGAACAACTAGGCGTCGATATGACCAACTGGTGGGCTAGCCGATAGTTTATTTGCCACTTGGTGGAGCGGTTAATAAGTGACTCCAAGCAGATACTGCCCTAAGGGGATCTAACGACGATCGGGCAAACACTATGCTAGTCATTGCATGTTGGTCATCGAGCTGAGAGTTGCACCACCAAAGACAAAATGCTCCAATCACAAATTCAAAAATACAACATGCTCCCGGTCATCAACTAGTCCAAAAGTCTAACTGTGCAGAGAGATGTACTTGGTCCAGCCTCTTATGTTCTTGGTGTTTAGCCGATGGGTGGGTTTGAATCAGAGGTTGGACGGGTTGAAGTAATATGTGGTGTTGAGACAAGTTAGCATGACGATATCCATCAAGGTGGGGGTTATCGGTCTGTGACTGAACATAAAAGCATTGAGGGCGTCCAACCAGACGTAAAAAGTTGATGCAAGGAGAGACTCATTTTTCTCCATATTGGCAAGGGAGAGATTGATACTGTGGTCAACTTTCATTTCTTCCTAAGATTGATACTGTGGTCAATTTTCATTTCTTCCTAAACTATTCTCTTGGTAGCCAATGATCTAAGGTATCAGTTCCTCTATCCGAGAAGTTTACTAGGCTAATATCTAAAACTATTGGTCCAGTCGCCAATTGACATGGATGAGGTCTTGAAGTGGATTTGTTCTATTTCGAAGTTGATAAAATCCGTTAGATCCTCACTACCCATAGGGCCAAGATCAAATAAATCTAGATGATTGGTGACTGGGATTAAGATCTGACTCTTAAGCCTCTACAGTAAACAAAAAACTTGATGGGAAACAAGTAAAGAATGGTACTGATTAAATCTATCTAGATTGTAGAGCAAGGGAGTGAATAAAAGGTTACCTTAGTAACTGCGGTCATCGACGCCATCACGAAAGGAAGAGATGAATAAAGATCAGCAATCCATGGAGCAACTCATGGTCATTTTGCCTGAGTTCATCGGAGCTCGTCGAGATTTTTGGGGCTCTAGTGATATGAAGGCATGAAGAAAGAGGGTGAAGAGGTGAAATACTTTATAGGGGTATGATGAACTAACAAAAATTTAGGCTGATTAGGTACTATTTGTGGGCTATAGTGAGCTGCCTCGGTTTGAGGAGAATTCCAATGGCTCGGAATTTCGAAGTATGTTAACAAATTTTGAAATTGGGGGTATGTGTTAACGTTAAAATTTGGTCAGCCTAAAAAAAGGATCAATCAATAGAGGAGTCGATTGGCTTATAGAAGAAAGCTGATTGATATAGTAAGAAAGCCAATAAGATGGATTGAGAATGGATTCGGTCCAGTTAAAGATGAAAAGTTATCTAGATGGGGCTGAGTCTAAGTAAGAGCCATGGAAACCATAGTAGGGTACTTTATCTCTATAAAATATATCTCGTAAGATAGGCAAATCTAATTAGTTTTGTTAACTTCTTAGAGATAGTTTCCTTTTATGTTTAGAAAATAACATTTAGAAATTATTTGTAACCATGTCAGACTCTTGTAACTCTATGGTATAAATATAGATCACTTGAAACCATGTAATCATCAACAAATCATACATCAATACAATCTCTGGCACATCGCTATCCTAGCTCGTCTATATTTATTTCAACGGTCTCTGGCTTTTGACACTAGGCTATATCGGTTAGGTCCGATCTACAATGAAAGGATAAGTCCTGTCATTTATCCTGGTGTGTTCGTTTTATCTAAGGCTATATTGGTTAGGTTATATCTCTTAGTCCAATAGGACATACCGCATCACGCTCATGTGAGGCCTATCGGCTCATCGGTTTCCCTCTATTATCATCGGTCTCGTGCTATATCGGTTAGTTCTGAACTTCTAGATTGATGGCGATAGATCGAGCCGTTGCCCTAGTAGGTTCTCGCGTGGCATTTCATCGGAGTAGCTAGTCGATGAGTTATCCTTACCTCACGCCTCATGCCTAACGTATCGGCTATTCAGCCGATACACATATGTACATCTTATTCTCGATGATTAATCCACAAACAATCGATCTGGTCTCGTCGGATCTAAATTGATACTATCTCGGTTAGGTCTGATCTATCATGCCCATATCCGATAGGGCTAGTGTCGAGATCCAGCAGGTTTCGTACTCCATTGACTCAGATAGCCGATAAGGTTAGTTATACACCTGTATCAGACCTTCGGCCGATAAGTAGCCAATGGCCTCCTCGTCCCTTCTGTCATTACATCCGATCTAGCCATCGTTATCTCAGTGCAGTTAGCCTCAGCCTCATACTATCTCGGTTTAGTCCGATTTATCGAGACTGACTCAAACAGTACCGTCACGGTGATCATTGGTTATCATGCCTTCGGGAGATTCAAGTCTCACTCCATACTTTTATCGCATACTCTGTTCAAAGTGTTATTGGCTCTTCAACTGATGAGTCATTTATTTTAATCCATGTCTTTTTATTTATGTCTTTTATCGACTTTTCAACTGATACATGAACGCTACCATCTTATCGGCAATCAGCCAATAGCGTGAGCCGTATCGACCCATTGGTCAATTGGTTTGTAGCTCTCATCCTCTTTATCTTCTTATCAATTATAGGGTTAAATTGATCAACATGTCCTCAAACCTCAAAGATAAGGATTAGCACTAAAACTAAATAAAACTTTCAGGCCTCTGTCATCTCTCCGATCGGCTCTCCATTGGCTCGTTCCCAATTCCACTTGATCCAATCAGCTCCCAAGCACTTTGTCGCACAACACTCATAAAGTTGCCAATTAGATTTACGGTGATAAAGACATATACAGAGAATAGAGGTGAAGGAGCAAGAGCTAATTGGCTCGTCATGAGGTATCATTGCCAGGCGCAAGATATGATGGACAAAATACGATGTGACGTTTTAAGAGGACAACGACATATTGGCGAAGCCAATGAGTTTCATGACATCCACTTGTTCAAAACGAGACAACAAACATGCATGTTAAGAATGGGGACTAGAGGTGTTGATTGTGTCGACGAACGATCTCATGGAAGAAGCTGCTCGTTGTGGTCCTCGTCGAGCTTGCCGTAGGCCCTGCCATGTTTGAAATGGATGATAAGGGATGGGCATTTTGATGTCAAGGTCATTAGATCGATAATAATTCATCAGACATCAAAGTGGAGTTGGTTGATACGTCTCAAGTATTCTAATCTTTCAATGATATAGAGAAGACATTGGCAATCTGACCCATACAAAACGTTGTGCCGTACGATCGATACACGTCCTTTGTGAAATTGTTGACCCTATCGGTACATAATCAACCGTATTCCCGTAGATAGTCAAAGAATAAGCAAAAGCAAGATAAAAAAAACAAATGAACTTTGTGAGCAAACGATGAAGGTTTTAATCTCAGAAAACTAGGTCAACTCATAAGATGAGAAGCAAATGGTCTAACCAGCGAATTTGTTTACACAATAAAGTGGCAGCCCTAAACTTTACTCTAATAAAAACAACCCTAATAAAGATGGTTAACTAGCTACAGGAAATATGGCTGCAGCATTACTAGATGCCGGCCGGCACCGACATGTATAATGCTAATTATCTTGTTGCCTTGAACGATTATTCAGCTTTTTGGGTGTCATGAGATCTCTGGTCAACAATTACTTGATAAGGCGAAAATCCGTTTGCGTTCACATTTTTGACTTTTTTTTTTGAAAAAAAGATACTTTTATGTTCTGGCATGATTTTCCATTCCAAAGAACTAGCACTACTAATGTTTCCGTCGTCACGGTGGAATGTCAAATGATGGTTTTCTGAATTCTGATGACAGAAACTTGCAGCCTTAACCGGTACTCCCGTTACTTTGTCTATAACAACTCCATCAATAATATTTTTTAATAATTAAATCATAATAAATAATAGTTTAATATCTAATACAATTCGATAATATGATATATTTAAAAAAATTATATAAATGAGTTAAATATAAATAATATTTTATGATAAATATAAAGGAATAGAGGTAGTAAAGAACACCGTGCCAAGATAGTCACATAGCCTACTTTTGTTTACTTACCTCTGTAAACCATTGTTTCGAAGGTGATATCTAATGGGTATATACACTGTAAAAGTGTATTAACTAGAATCGGGTCTATATATATATATATATATAAATCTAGCTTACCTGTGTAAACCATTATTGCTTTGAATAATAGTCAGTTTTGAAGGTGACATCTAATGGGGTATATATAATACAGAAGTGTAGTATACAGTAAGACTAAGATCCGTTTTCTATAAGGAGGTCAGGTCTATATATAGACAAGTTTAGTGGTCTAACACCTCCGTAGTCGCAGCGGGAGGGGTACGGACGTAGAGACTAGAGCGAAAACTGGTGAACAAAGGCACGGGTAGGCCTTTGGTCGTAATGTCGACGAATTGATGCATTGACGGTATATGGAGCACCCGA
This sequence comes from Oryza coarctata, assembly GCA_030770085.1. Taxonomy (NCBI): domain Eukaryota; kingdom Viridiplantae; phylum Streptophyta; class Magnoliopsida; order Poales; family Poaceae; genus Oryza; species Oryza coarctata. Next base: position 6,518,217 of record CM061476.1, on the reverse strand, counting down.
ACGAGTTCTAGAGTGACCTTATCACGGACGAAGTGAATGTCAATCTCAATGTGCTTCGTGCATCGATGATGAACCGGGTTGGCGGTCATGTAGACGGTACTAACGTTGTCGCAGTAGACAACTGTCGCGGAAGCGATGGGTGTACGGAGCTCCTGGAGAAGCTGGCGAATCCAGCAGCACTCGGCGACGGCATGAGCAACGGCGTGATACTTGGCTTCAGCGCTTGACCGAGACACTGTAGTATGACGCTTGGAGGATCAAGAGACTAGAGTGTTGCTGAGAAAAACGTAGTAGTTAGATGTAGAGCGTCAGGAGTCAGGGCAACCCGCCTAGTCCATGTTAGAGTACGCGGTGAGAGAGTCAATAGGGCTGGAGCTGAGATTAGGGCGGTGCATAGTGTGCCCTTCACGTAGCGAAGGATACGCTTGAGCAGCGCGAGGTGAGATTCGTGGGAAGCATGCATGAAGAGACACACTTGCTAAACGGCATAAGTGAGATCAGACCGTGTGAGTGTTAGGTACTGTAGAGCACCAGCAAGACTCCGGTACTAAGAGGGGTCAGCGATGAGAGAGCCGTCGGTGGCAGAGAGCTTGGCGCGAGTGTCGACCGGAGTGGCGGTGGAGTAACATTCGGCCATGCCTGCACGCTGGAGAAGATCCATGGCATACTGGTGCTAGAAGAGGAATAACTCGTGGGAAGAGCGCGTAACAGAGATGCCAAGGAAGTGATGTAGGGGACCTAGATCAGTCATGGCAAACTTTGAGTAGAGTCGGGCCATGATGTGCTATAGAGTGGTTGTCGAGGACGCCGTATATATGATGTTGTCGACATAGAGAAGGAGGTAGGCGGTGGTATCTCTAGTGTGAAGTACGAAAAGGGACGTATCGGAGACGGATGCCACAAAACCAAGTTGTCGAAGATAAGTAGCAAAGCACTGGTACCAAGCCTAAGGGGTCTGTTTGAGGCCATAGAGAGAGCGCTGAAGGAGACAGACATCGTCGGGACGGGATGGGTCGATGAAGTCTGGAGGCTACTAGCAGTAGACCGCCTCCGCCAGATGACCGTGAAGGAAAGCATTCTTCATGCCGAGCTGATGAATTGGCCAAGAACGTGAGGCAGTGAGAGTAAGCACAACCAGAATGGTGGTGGGCTTGACGACGGGACTGAAGGTCTCGTCATAGTCTATACTGGGATGTTGAGAGAAACCGCAAACTACCCACCGCACCTTGTGACGAGCAAGCGAGCCATCGGAGTAGAACTTGTGTTTAAAGATCTACTTGCCCGTCACAACGTTGGCACTAGGAGGATGAGAGACGAGGCACCAGGTCTTGTTGTCCATGAGGGCCTTGTACTCATCGGCCATAGCCACGCGCCACTGAGTATTGGCCAAGGCAGAATGGTGAGTCGCCGGGATGGACGAGATGGCACAATGGACTGCAGAGAACCCGTAGCACTGAGGGGGGCGGAGGGACCCGGTTTGGGATCGTGTGATCATATGAGAAGAGGTGGAGACAGCAGAGGCCACACGGTCCGATGGTAACATCAGTTGTGGGGCAGGGTCGAAGGGAGAAAGGGTGGCATCAGGTCAGGATCGGCGACTGTAGGTTCGAAGAAAGGGCTGGACGAGGTCAGCCTGAGCCGATGGAGGGTGGGGGACCGATGGAGCTTGGTGAGTCGATGGAGTTGGTGGGGTCGATGGGGGGTGACGAGATGATGAGGGTTATGAACCGATGGAGGTCCGATCGGTATGACAGTGGAGCGGAGAAGAGTGAGATAGTCATTCATTGGGTCCTCAGGAACAACCAGTGTGGGCTACGAAGGTGTGGTTCGTGGAGAATGTCGGGATGGTACAGTATGGGTGAGAAGGAAGTCGAGGTCGCTAGATGAGGGTCCATGGTGAAGCAAACCGAAGGGAAAGCAGGACTCATCAAAAATGACATGGCGGGAAATGATGATCCGATGGGTGGATAGATCAAGACAATGGTATCCCTTGTGGGAAGAGGGATAGCTAAGGAAGATGCAGGCGGTGGAACGTGGTGAGAGTTTATGAGGGGCGGTGGCTATTAGATTGGGATAATAGAGACACCCAAAGACACATAAGTGAGAGTAGCCGGGTGTCTTGTGATACAGAAGGGTGTTGGGAACATTGTGACGAATGGAAGAGCAAGGGCACCGATTCAGCAGGTAGGTCGTAGTGGTGAGTACTTTAGCCCAGTAGGGTACAAGTAGATGGGCATGAAGAAGTATAGTGTGACTGATGTTGTTTAGGGTTCGAAGAAGATGTTCGGCCTTGCTGTTTTGGGGAGAGGTGTAGAGACAGGAGAGGCGAAGGTGGATGCCACGGGAGGTGAGAAAGGCTTGGATGGTATAGTTTATAAACTCTGTGCCATTGTCAGCTTGTATGGCTTGGATGGAGAGGTTGAATTGAGTTGAAACATAATTGGTGAAATTGATGAGATGAGAGGTAACCTCAGACCTGCTTGTGAGGGAAAAGTCCAGTAGTAGAGTGTATAGATAGTACTGATAACCCGAAACACTTTTAACTAGAGAAGTTCACACATCACAATGAATCAGTTCAAAAGGACTAGAGGTACAAGACATAGAGGGGAAGAAAGGCAGCCGCACATGTTTACCAAGTTGACAAGAGTAGCAGATAGTGGGGCTGTTGTTGTTGCGCCGGATGGAGGTGCTACGACAGAGAGTGGCAACAGCGTCGGGGCTGAGGTGACTGAGGCGAAGATGCCACAAGTTGGTGGAGATGTCAAGGTTGGTGTGAGGAGTGGATGGCGCAGTGGGGATGGTGTAGAGGTCACCGCCACTATTGCATCAAAGCATCTCGCGCCGGGTCGGAATATCCTTCATAGAGAAACCAGAAGCGTCAAATTCAATTGAGCAATTGTTATCTCTAGTGAATTGGCGGACAGAAAGCAGATTATGGACGAGGGAGGGAACTATTAGGATATTGTGGAGTGGAAAGTTGGATGTGGGTGTAAATAGGATGGAGTCACCGCGGCATGTGATAGGAAGAGATTGTCCATTGCCGATGATGACGAAAGGTGAGGAGGAAGGATGGCAAGAGAATAGTATACCGTCCGATGAAGCCATGTGGGATGATGCACCAGAGTCTAGCACCCAGGGGTGTTGGGGTTAGAGTGTCATCTGATTGAGGGCAGCGATGAGGCTAGCATGGTTCCACAAGAGAGCCGACTAGGTAGTTGGTAAGGGTGTGATCGGCTGAGACGGTTGGACGGGAGCGGACGCCAGGTGGGCCTGGGGGTGTGCGCCAAAGACCCTCGGGCTGCCAGCCGATAGGGCTGCGTAGCTGGAATTGAGGTGCCTAGGGGTTGTAGCAAAGCCACGGACCCATGGATTGGCGGACGGGGTAGAGACAGGAGCAGGACGCGGTTGCATCATACCGCTCTAGCTCTTGCCCTTGTCCTTCCCTTTGCCTTTGCCATTGTCACTGGCACGGGCTTTGTTTCCGTGGCTAAAGCCATGGCTACCAGAGTCACAAGAGGTGGTAGCAGCGCATGGTGGGCGGTAGCCGATAGGGTTGGTGTAGCCCTGATCGGCTACGGCGAGGAGAGCGGTGTGGGTCACAGTCTTCTCATCGTTGGCTAGGCGAAGTTCCTTGAGAATTAGCATGTCGTGGGCGAACGTGAGAAGAGGGGTGGAGTTGGCAATGTCATCGGCGGTATTGGAGAAGCGAGGGTTGAGTCCTCGCAAGAGGACAAGGACGAGTTGTAAGTCAGCCACAGGGTGGCCAACATCACGAAGGATGGCAGCCTTGACCTTAAGGCGTTGGTAGTACGAGAAGACAGAGAAGTCCCCTTGTACCATGGAGTGAAACTCGTTGAGAAGGAAGATGACGCACAGCTGCTTATTTGCTTAGAAGAGCCGCTCGATAGCCACCCAGAGATTGCGGGTGGTGGGATTGATGTCGTCCATGACAAGGTCGAGAATGGAGTCATTGACCAAGCCAAGCAGCTAGCTACGTACACAGCACTCAACGATGTCCCACTAGGGGTCATCGGGTCGAGGTGGAGCGGAGCCATCGATATGGGAGCGAAGGCCGAACTTTCCACATAAATATTTGAAGAAGAAAACCCACTTGAAATAGTTGACATTGAGGTCAAGAGAAATGAGAATGTGAGATTTTACGTTGACGGTGGCGTAGGGTGGGAAGAACATCGGCGTAGAGGTGCTCGAGGTATTGTCAAGAGTGCCGATGGCTGGAAGGGATCCGATGACTGGAAAAGTGTCATAACCAAGAGCCAATTCGGTGGTCATGGTCAAACGCGGGAGAGGACGAGGGAGTAGTGGGGCGTGAAAAGCCGACAGGAAGGTGTGACTATTGAGCTGATGGGGGGAGGAGGGTGTCTGATGTGGATCGATGCGTAACCCATGAGAGGGTAGGTAGAGCAGATAGGTCACGAGCGTGAGAGGGTTCACATCCGTGAAGTGGGGTTTCGCGTCCATGGACACGTGGACACAACTGAGTGGGGCGGACCCGAAAAACAGGAGAAATCACGGGCGCGAAGAAATGAAGTTCGCATCCAGGAAACAGGAATTTGCGTCCGTGGACACGTGGACGTGTTGGAGTGGCGCGGACGCGAGGGGAGAAGTTTCGTGTCCGGAAGCAGGTGAGCGTGTCGGAAGAGCGGGAACCCAAAGAGTGTTTCAGCTAATGGAGAGCGGACAGGTCCAGTCGAAGGAGAGCGCGAGCGCAGAGGTGCGCCGGCATAAGAAGAAGGGAAGGTGTGCTGAAGCAAGGAGAAACTGAAGGTGGGTCTGGACGAGACGAGGAGGCGGATGGAGATCATCTCCTTATCACGTGGTGGAAATGGCGAGTAAGCGGTGAAGGAGGAGAAAATTGTCTGCGGAGGAAACGATGGGGATAAGAACCGAGGTGAAAAAGGCAAATAAAGAATACCAGAGAAGAATGTTTGCGACAAAAAGGAGGCGTCGGCTCGTCGGCGAGAAGGTTGCTAGCGTGCCGGAGATGTCTAAACCTGCTCTGATACCATACAGAAGTATAGTATACAGTAAGACTAAGACTCCATTTTCTATAAAAAGATCGAGTATATATATATACAAGTCTAGTGCTCTAATATATACAAACATATACAACATAAACCAGTATACCAAACCCACGTAAGCATGCATTTGCCATTTGGATCATTTTAGGATAAATAGAGTCAGTTGCACCGGTACGTGTGCGTGGTCAACAGTAATAATAATTAAATAAAATCGGATGACTATTTCATAAACTCATGTATAACTCTATATACCATGTGGCCGGATACAAGAGACCGGATTTGAATTCCATTATTAAAAAATAACTGTATATAACAATTGGTGCTCTCTCTGCCATTTCGTTGATTGTACATATGAACAAACAATGATGATTATGAACCCCTACACTGCACACAACCAGAGTTTGTCAGCTTGTCACCACACAATCCAAGAGCATAAGGTACATGTTGTCTGATGCATGTGTGCCTCTGTTTGTTGACCAATCAAGGCTAGGAATGGGAGCAAGCATCTCCCTTGAAGACCATACTGAGCAAGACCATCCATACGACTAGAGAGGCATTCCAAAGGAGACCTCTGATAGCTTTCGGTGCACAGGAGCTGCTGCTGCTACTCATCGGCGAGGGGCATCCTCCTTCGGAGGAACTGTTCAGTAAAAATGTTGGAAAAAAACAAAGAGACAAGTGAATGAGAATCTACATGATGAGTAGTTGAGTACATAACTTCAATAAGAAATTAACTAAATTCATCATCAACTACTGAAATCACCAGGTGTTGTCAGACGACGCACTCGTAGTCTGCTGCCGCAAGCATTTGTCTGGTTGCCGAACTACATAGATTTGATCCCCCAAGCTGTCTTCTCCATATGCATCCTGGTTACGGTGCCAGGTCCACAATGCATATGTAGAATTAACCACCTGCACTCAATACAATCCGTTAAATTTAAATTAGAGTAACCACTGGACTGTATATATATAGATTCGACCCTTCTTGTATATACTCGGGGTCTTAGTCTCACTGTATATATTTCTACATGGTATCAGAGCAAGTCTAAACATTCCCGACGCGCTAACTTTTTCCCACCGGACAGCCAACCTTTTCTTCCTTGTCATCAATGTTTCTCCCCGTCGCTGACCTTTTTCCTGATACTCTCTCCTCGCTCTCTCGTCTTCATTCCTTTCTTTTCCCTGTCTTCCCCGCAGATACTTCCTTTTCTCTATTCCACCTCCGCATGACAAGGCGACGGTCTCCATCCACCTCCTCGTCTTGCCTCGCACCCGTCTCCGCCCTTCTTCTTGCTTTGTACATCCCTTCTCCTCTGACGCTGGCGCACCTTTGCGCTCGTCGTCTCCATCGACTGAACTCGTCCGCCCTCCCATCGGCTGGACTTATCCACCCTCCATCGGCTAGAACCCTCCCTCGGTTCTCGTTTTTTCGACACGCTTAATGACTCTTGGACGCGAACCTTCTTCCCTCATGTCTGAGCCAATCTGACGTGTCTACATATCCACGGACACAAATCCCTACCTCCCGGACGCAAACATCTTCTCTTCGCGTTCGGCCCCTCTCCGCCTTTTTCGCGTCCGCTCTACTCCTTGGCCTCCACGAGTCCACGGACGTGAATCTTCCCTTCATAGACGTGAATCCTCACACGTTCGTGACCCAATCACTCTCTAACCTACCTACTCTGCCACCACCTTTTCCTCACCTACTTCGCTGCCTACTCCACATCGACAAACCACTCCCCATCGGCTGGCCGGCCCACTCTCTATCAGCTTCTCATCTCTCTGATCAGGCGATCTTTTCTCTCATCGGCTTTCCCCCATCGGCCTCTTTCTCCCATCGGCTACTTGTCCCTGTTCTTCTCTCGTCATGGCCACCGAGTCCGCCCTCAGCTCCGGCACTCTCCTAGCCGCCAAATCTGCTCTGACTCTCGGTGCCTCAGACCACACCTCGGGCACTGCCTTGCCGATCTTCTCACCCCCTACGCTGCTGTGAACATGAAATTTCACGTTCCTATCTCTCTTGACCTTAACGCCAACTATTCTAAGTGGGTTTTCTTCTTCAAATCTCTCTGTGGAAAGTTCGGCCTATGGTCACATATCGATGTCTCTGCTCCACCTCGCCCCAATGACCCCTAGTGGGACATCGCCGAGTGCTGCGTGCGCAACTGGCTGCTCGGCTTGGTCGACGACTCTGTTCTTGACCTCGCCATGGAAGATATCGACCCCACCGCTCGGGATCTCTGGGTGGTTATCGAGCAGATCTTCCTCGCAAATAAGCAGCCCCACGCCATCTTCCTTCTCAACGAGTTCCATTCCATGGTACAAGGAGACTCCTTTGTCTCCTCGTACTGCCAGCGCCTTAAGGTCAAGGCTGCTGCTCTTCAGAACGTTGGACACCCTGTGGCCGACTCTCAACTCGTTCTCACCCTTCTGCGAGGCCTCAACCCCTGCTTCTCAAACACCGCTGATGACATCGCCAACACCACACCCCTTCTATCGTTTGCTCGGGCCCATGACATGTTAGTTCTTAAAGAACTCTGTCTGGCCAACGCTGAGAAGACCGTGGCCCACACCACACCGCTCTCCTCGCCGCAGCCGATAATGGCTACCGAGCATCCTGCGCTGCCGCTCCCTCCCGTGGTTCTGGTGGCCATGGCTCTAACCATGGCAACATAGCTCGCACCGGCAAAGGTAAGGGCAAAGGCAAAGGCAAAGGCAAGAACTGGCAGAGTCCGATGCAATCGCGACCTACTTTAATCCCTGCCAAGCCTGCCGGTCCCACAGGTCCGTGGCTCTGCTACAACCCCTAGGCACCCCAGCCCCAGCCATGTAGCCCTATCGGATGGTAACCAGGGGTTCTCGGCGTCCATCCTCAAGCTTACCTGGCATCGGCTCCCATTCTGCCGCTTCAGCCGATGCTACCGACACCACCCACCTAGTTGGTTCCCTTCTGGAACCAGGCTGGCCTCATCGCCGCAATCAACCAAATGACGCTCCAACCATAACACCCTTGGGTGCTGTTCTTCCCACCTCTACCACACTCCCATCGGCTCTCGTTCCCTCCACTTCTCATATGGTCACTCGCTCACAGACCGGGTCTCTCCGCCCCACCAAGCGCTATGGGCTCTCCGTCGTCCATAGCTCTATCTCGTCCATCCCGACGACTTCTCGCTCCGTCCTAGCTGACCCTCAGTGGCGCGCGTCCATGGCCAACGAGTACAAGGCCCTCATGGACAACGAGACATGGCGCCTTGTCCTCCCAGCGCCAACATTGTGACCAGCAAGTGGATTTTTAAACACAAGTTCCACGCCGATGGCTCCCTTTCTCGTCACAAGGCATGCTGGGTAGTTCAGGGTTTCTCCCAACACCCCGGTGTCGATTACGACAAGACTTTCTGTCCCGTCGTCAAACCCACCACTATCCAGGTCGTCCTCACTTTGGCTGCCATGCTCTCCTAGCCGATCCATCAACTTGATGTGAAGAACGTCTTTCTTTACGGTGATCTGACGGAAACGGTCTACTGCCAGCAGCCTCCAGGCTTCATCGACCCCTCTCGTCCCGACAATGTCTACCTTCTTCAACGTTCTCTCTACGGCCTCAAACAAGCCCCTTGTGCCTGGTACCAGTGCTTTGCTGCCTATCTTTGGCATATCGGCTTCGTGGCCTCTGCGTCTGATAGCTCCCTTTTTACTCTTCATATCGGCAACGCTACCGCCTATCTCCTTCTATATGTCGATGACATTGTCCTTACAGCGTCTTCGACATCTCTCCTAGACTAGATCATGGCCCCACTCCACTCCGAGTTCGCCATGACCGATCTTGGTTCTCTCCACCACTTACTTGGCATCTCCATCACCCGTTCCTCTCATGGGCTCTTTCTTTCCCAGCGCCAGTATGCCATCGATCTTCTCCAGCATGTGGGCATGGTCGATTGTTACCCCACAGCCACCCCGGTCGACACTCAAGCCAAACTCTCCGCTGCCGATGGCGCACTCGTTGCCGATCTCTCTTAGTATCGGAGTCTTGCCGAGGCTCTCCAATCCCTCACCCTCACACAGCCCGACCTCACGTACGCCGTCCAGCAAGTGTGTCTCTTCATGCACGTTCCGCGCGAACCTCACCTCACGCTGCTCAAGTGCATCCTGCACTACATGAAGGGCACGCTCTCCAGCGGGCTGCACCTCAGCTCCAGCCCTATCGACTCCCTCACCGCATACTCCGACGTGGACTGAGTAGGCTGCCTTGACTCTCGACACTCTACGTCCGGCTACTTCATCTTTCTCGGCGACACTCTAGTCTCCTGATCCTCAAAACGCCAGACTACAGCATCACGGTCCAGCGCCGAAGCCGAGTACCACGTCGTTGCCCACGCTGTCGCCGAGTGTTGCTGGCTTTGCCAGCTTCTCCAGGAGCTCCGTGCACCTCTCTCCTCTGCGATCATCGTCTATTGCGACAATGTCAATGCTGTCTACATAACCGTCAACCCGGTTTATCATCAATGCACCAAGCACATCGAGATCGATATCCATTTTGTCCGTGACAAAGTCGCATTAGGACAGGTTCGGGTGCTCCATGTACCATCGGCGCACCAATTCACCGATATAATGACCAAAGGCCTGTCCACCTCCCGCTGCGACTACGGAGGTGTTAGACCACTGGACCACTGGACTGTATATATATACCCGATCCTCTTGTATACACTTGGAGTCTTAGTCTCACTGTACACATTTCTACACATTCCCTGTTGCAATGAGCACACCAGCTGATGTCCAGAAGCAATATGCTAGTAGAAATGAGTGTGATTGAGGTTTCATTATCTCAGGAACAGAGTGAAGAGAGGAAGTAGTAACCTCAAGTATGCCATGGCCGAAACTGCTCTCCCTAAACGCGCTCCATTCGGGCTGTTTCTCCCAGCAGAATTTCCCCTTGGCAGGGCCAGAAGTGAAATTCAGATGGCAGACTCCACCAAATTCAGGGTGATTGTCACCAGGACCGGGACACCTTCCAGGGTCATCTGCATGATCGATATCGATTTTCTCAATGTTCCCTCCATCTCCAATGGTGATGTAAACCGGCCCGCAGGGGTCCAATGTGTAGTTGAATACGCGATTCATCCTCTCATATGCGTGTACCTTCAGCACTCAAATGCGAAATCATAAAATTCTGCAATCTGAATATCGAATCAAGATTCAAGACTAGGAAGACAATGTGCGTGATCATAAGATTCTAGCTTGTTCTATATACGAGGAAGTAGTGCATTTTGAATCAAACTTTCGCAAAACGTGTGTGCTTACATGACCTGAGAAGACAATGTCGACACCATGTTGGTACAAGAGCCCTTCCATTGCTTGCCTCATGCACTCAAATTCCTGGTAGTGCGAGGAATAGCTGTTATACCAAGGCGGGTGCCAAGCTGACACAACCCAAGGGGTGACTCGTCGATCAACCCTTCGCAAATCCTTCTGCAACCACGAGTACTGAGCTCCTACGCACAATGTAGGTACGTACCCAATGTTACCACAGTTGACAAGAGTATGTATGATTTTGTGAATAATGCAGCTGTCTGACAAACTGAGCAGAATTAATCTTTTATATTCCGAACTAAACATTCCTCATATTGATATGTTAGCACTTCGCATTGCTTAACTGCGGATCAATCGAGTGCCGTTGAGATGAAATGTCTAATGGATTACCTGTCCGGTTGTAGTCGACATAGGCACCCAGCATGATGAAATGGATACCACCGGCATTGAACGAATAGTACAACTTTGTGTTCGAGCCAGATTCTTCCGACGGAACAGCAAATCTTGCCAAGTAGGATGCAAAGGTCACCGCGCCGCCTTGCCCCTGAGGCTCGATTTCATGGTTACCTTCGATCACCATCATTGGGATCCTTGATGTGAGTGGTTCCATGAATCTGAATCCATACATATGTTCACTATGCAGTTATAATCCACAGTACATATCACCAGGGTCCAGGGTTAATTTACCCATTTTCTCATTTGAAATTTGTCAAAACTTGTTTCCATTATAATTGCTCCATTGCGTGTATACTAACTACAAAAGTCTAATAAGTTGTTTGAAAATTTTACAGAAGTCCAACTTAATTTACAGGAGCAACAGAACCAAAGCAAATTAAATTTATTTTTATGGTGTTTCATTTTTTTAAAAAAAAAGTAATGAAAGCTACATCCTGTCTATGTAGTAATAACTAGCATGCACATATGATCACACGAAATTAATTTCTTGTTAGAATTAGAAGTATTCGTTTGGATTTTGGATGGCTTTTTGTTCGAAACCCCCAAATCGAGAACCAAATTATGGAACTGAATCTGGCACTTTGTTCTCCCCAATTACTGGCTTACCTTCCCCAGCCATCCCATCGCGGCTGGTAGGACTCCCGGAGCGGCGCATCCGGGAAGGAGCAGGAGAAGCAGGGAACGCCTCTGCCGCCGGTGGTGCGGTACTGGTTGGCGTACGTCATGTCGCCGACCATGACCACCAGCGACGGGTTGTTCCGCGCGAGGTGTTCGACGGTGGAGGTGGAGTTGCCGGTGAGCCCCAGGTCCCCGACCACCGCCACCCGGCGAGGGTACGCGCCGGGCGCGGCGGAGGGGAGCGTCTCGAAGGAGCGCTCGTCGCTGAGGCCGGCGACGAGGGAGCTGTCGCCGCAGCGGTAGTAGTAGCGCGTGGCCGGTCTGAGGCCACGGAGGCGGACGTGGTGGATGACGCCCGAGGTGTAGTTGAGGAGGCCCGGGTAGGGGTAGAGCTGGCTGTACACCTCCGCCTTGCCTCTCGCCACGTGCGGGTAGCCGGAGACGTCGCCAGCGGCGGGGGAGGAGGAGGGCCTCTCGCCGTACCAGACCTCGCTGCGGACGGTGGACGGGTCGAGCGGGGTGAGGTTGGCCCCTACCTGCGCCGCGCCGGTGACCCACGAGACCCAGATGGAGGTGGCGTCGGAGGATGCGGCGAGCGCGATCTGCTCCAGCGCGGGAGGCCGCGCCCGCGGCGCCAGGCGCGGGTCGGAGAGCGGAACGTCGTCGCTGCCCTGCCGCAGCGCGCGGTCGAACACCCGCGTCGCCGGCGCGAACGGCCCGTCCAGCGTCGTCGGAACGCCGCCGCCGCCACCGCCACCGCCACCGCTGCCCACGCCATCAGCGAGCTGGAGGCGGAACCCCACTGCTACCAGCAACACCCCCACGAGGAGGAGGCGGATGTCGCCGGCGGTGGGCGCGGCCATGTCAGGAGGTGCCAGCTAGCGCGCGCGCGCGCGCGGGCTTCCCCTAGTCGTACGCGCGCATCGCCGGCTAGCCACGTCAAATACTACCTAGGAACTGTAGCCACAACAAATACTACGGGCATGTTTGTTTGTGCTACAACTTTTAAATCTAAACGCTAAAGCGGACTCTAGCACAACAGAATCCTGGAATGTGGCTTAAACATAGTTCTATTCATCTACTTTATTTTTTTAATCACCTTAATTTATTCTATTTTTTAATAAAATTAAAACCTATAGCGAGAGAGTTGAAGATAGAGACCACCAAATAGACCCCACCTAAGGAACTCTAGACCGTAGGGTAATGATATGGGCATATTTTGGCGCTCTCTGTCTTTTTAGATGGGTTGAAGCTTGCAAGCGAAGGAAAGAAGTGATGAGAGCACCAATGAAGCTCTGTTTGCCCGAACACAATGATTTGGTGTAACAAATGGCATCAGCAGTGGGCTGCCTAGTGTTGGACACAGCGAGAGGCGAAAGCGACGACAGAATGCAACGACCACGTACGTCACATGTAGTTAAGCCTAAGCACATGCTTTCTCTCCGTATTTCATTCAAATCATCGTTTACCATGATAACATAATCTCCTATGCACATATATTTTGTTACTCTCTCGTATTCATAAATATTTCACGTCCTCAACAAAAATTAATTAAAAATCTAAAGCTTTGAACATTAATAAAAAAACTTAGATTCAAAACATGAAAATATGCTTAGAGTTGTCTTTAAAATTAGTACTTTCATAATCTTTTTAACTTGTTAGAATTTATAAAGTTATTCTATTATATAAAACTACAGTCAAAAGTTATAGATTGAAGATTGTGAAAAAAGTCAAACATAGTTTTTTTACTGGATGGCATATTATTTTTATAATCAATTCATAAAATTATCACAAATATAAACTATCTAAAAGTATTTTTCATATTTTTAATTTAATGACAAGCTTGATTTAAGTTGATGATCTCAGCCTCATCCCTTGTCTTTTAGCTTATAAGCTTCTATAAAATTTAAATTTTAAAATTTAATTTTAGAGTTAGTTTGGATTTTTTTATCATGGTTTATTTTTATATTATATTTTAAATCGCTAAGTATTTTATAAATTATTTTTATTGCTAATAGTAGTAATCAGTTTGAAATGGTGGGCTATATTTTTTTAGTTTTTAACGGTTATTTTTTAGATAATTAATAGAAATTCGACCTTTCTAACAACCATAGAATTTTCCAATCAACCGATTTTTGCTTACATCCTAGTGTGGCACAGTTGAAGTACTAATTTTAGTATTAAGAAAACATAGCCAGACACTTAGACACATTAGCCTGTTATAAAAAAAATGGTACGAGGAACGGAGGACGGCAACTTGAATGGCGGAGTTCACGTGGGCGGAATTGCCTGTATGCGGTAGGCATGCACGAGGCAGTACGGCACGCAACTTTGGACTAGTTTGCCAGAGGCTCCGGTTCTAATCTGTTAGGGTTAGTTCGGAATATATGAATTTTACATGGGTTTTAAAAGAGAATAGTTTAATTTCTTTAAAAGTTTTATAAAATTTCTTCTAAATATCTAAAAAAACTCCACGTATCTAAATATACATATATATTTAGAGTTTGAATTTTGTGTAAAAATATCTTAACCAATTATAATCATTTTTATTCAATTTTCCACCAACTTATTAATCACGACCAATCGTAACACAACCTCAATCTCTCTAAGAAAACTCCAGATTGTATTGTTGAATGGAAGGTAGTGAACACCTACCTGAGTTTGATGCCCAAAGAGGCAAAAGGCTAACTTACACTTTCTAATACTATATTGATATTGTAGTTGCAGATTGGTGTGGTGTGGATGCAAATTACACTTGGTATTTTTTACTACTGTTTCCTGATTGTAAATTAACCTGTCAAATTTTTTACTAGTAGTTGTATATTGTTTTAATCCACTTCCGCAAATGTTCGGGGGAGAACATGGTTAAGAATGTTTTTAGAATACAGCAGATAAGAATTTGGAGACTAAGGTCCTTTGATTTGTATAAGAAAAAAATATGTAGGATTTGAATCCTATATATTGAAGAATTTTCTATTTTATCCTTTGAAAGGAAGGATTGGGACTAGTGTGCTCTTATAAAATTCCTATAGAATAGCTTAAGAAAATGAGGTTTCGAAGGCATGAGGTTTAACCTCATCGATACTTTTCTTTTACACTATGATTCATGTGTTTTTCTCATGATGTATTTAAATGATTATTACTATATTTTTCATATGTTTTCAATCCCTATTTTTACATTTATATTTTTATCAAAATACTGTACTTTTTATATTCTTGTGTTTTTTCAATCATACATTTTAAAGGAGAAATTTCAAAATATGCCATTCAAATTATAAATATTTTAAAAAATTTCATCCAATTTATGTGTCTTTTGGAATTTATCGGACAAATAAATTCTTTGTTTATTCCACTCCATCCGTTCGAAGCCACCCGACTGTCCATCTGTAGCCATCGTGCGTCGTCGGACCCCGCCCCGCCGTCCGTCCATCGATCATCTCCAGCGCCGGCCATCGAACCTCGTCGCGCTCCCGCCCAACTCGCTCCGACTGTCCGACGTGCATCCTGGAGTAGCGCGGCCGCGTGTTCTTGCTCATCCTCCGGTGCAGGAAGCTCAAGGCTGCGGAGGCCAAGGAGATGGGCATCGTGGATGTCGTTTTCCCCACTGCGGCCAAAACAGTAGCTGAGGCCATCAAGCTCGCCGAGAAGTTGGCGGCGAGGAAGAGGAACAGGGGCGTGTATTCATCCGCATTGCTCGACGCGTGGAGGCCGCGCCGCCAGGGGCCCCTCCGTCTCGTCGACTGGCGCACCTGCTCGACCGCCGTCAAACACCCGCTGCGCCACGGCCGTACGCGCCCCCGCACTGTCAACCAGTTCTAGAAACACATGGATTACCTCAAGAAGTGCCTCAAGGCCGAGCGCTCTAGGTCCAAGGAGGCCCGAGCCCGCCGTCACCCTCGGTCGACCGCCTCCGCGTGCTCCTGCGCCTCGCCCCCTTCCGATTCACTCCTCGCGGCAGCGCCATACCTAAGGTGGAAGAGGAGGATGACGACGAGGAGACCTGCACGGCTCCTGCGCCTAGCCGTCGGTGTCGAAGCAGCCGAGGACAGCGGTGGTGTTCTTACCGGTGAGCTCCTCTGCGGGTTCATCATCACGGGGACGGAGGGACGTTGTGCACGGAGGTGCCCGCAACGCTGGATATGCTCGCAGCATGGGGGCGGTGGCGCGTGGGGCTGGCAACGTTGAGCGGCGAAGATGGGGCTGTCACCGGCGATGCGCGATGGCGACGGACGGACTAACGGAGTGGCATGAAAAGTACGAATTCACACCCACCACTTCGAAATCATTTTTGCATACGACCAGAACCGATCTCACGAGCGGATGGATCATAAAAACAGCCATTTTCACAGTCAAGCTAACATTTATAATTATAGGTAGACGAATTAAAGTATCTCATGTAATAATTGTTTTTACACGTGGCCATGATAACCTGCAAGTGTGCGGCGTAACTGGGCCGCCTGGCACTTAAGCCGTCCGTACGCGGTTTTATTTCTAGAATATTTTTTGTTTTTTCCCACAATTAATTTGATTATTTAAAATTATCATCAAATCAAATATGCTAATAGTTGACATCAGCAAGATAATAATTGTTATGAATAATTATTTATCATGCACTAATTAATAATTTTTATATAACGTATCTCATAATATAATTATTAACAACAAATATATTACACAATTAACAAAATTTAGAAACCTCCTTTATATACACACGCTCAAATCTTAACGTATTATACATGTCCTATCTATCTTAAAAAAATTAAAAAATTAATTTAGTAAACATATAATAACTAAAAAATAATCTCTACAGCATAGCACAATTAAAGTGCTCCAAATACTGTACAAATTAATGGGTATTGATTATTTAATGTTGAGGAAAAAATGGATTGAAAAAACACATCTTCTCTTAGAAAAAAATCCCCACCTCTCTCTCATCAACTACTAGAGTTCACATTTACTTTCAAATCATCATTTTTTTCCTTAAAAAACACTCAAATTGCTACATATAGATTAAGGCATACCATTGCACTAATATTACATATAAATTTTAGTTCAATTTCATGCTAAAATACAAATAAAAATTTGATACATATAAGTTAAAAAAGAGCACAAAATTCACACCATCCAAACCATAAATTCAAATGAATACTTCATAAATATATAAATATAGTAGAAAAACATGATTATAAGCGACAATCCTACCAAAAAGTCAGTTTGAGAAAGAAGGGTTTGGCTAGGTAGTTTTATAGTAGTTTTATAGGTGGGAAGAAATCACTAGCAAGTGACTTAGTGCGCCTTCTGTGAAGATCAATCGCTAAACCACCCATATGTGAAAATAAATTAATTATCATAAGCGAAGGGTTTAGTGAGTTGCCAATAATAATAGATCTTCATAGGGCAGGCCACTGTAACCCTCAGATCGAGATTATTGCATGCGGGTTTTATCTTAGTGTGCCTATGATCTAGATAAGGGACATCTGTAGTAATACATAGTGGCTAAAATACACATAAATTAGATAGCGAATCGCTTTTGAATTTGATGGTATATACTGAAATTTTCCTTTTTAAAGGCCCTAATAGTTTGAGCATACGCTATTAAAAAATATGATAAATTCGGACTATCCAATATTCCTTTCAAAAAGGAGGCCGGCACGCAGCAGCCAACTGGCCTAGATAATCCATGGTCCTTGATGGTGTGGACGCGTGTAGCTGTGCCTGCGGTCCTGCTGCATGCTGGCTGCCGTTGCTGCTTGCTGGCCGCCTGGCCCTCTGCAGCTCAGCGGTCGGTTTGTGCGGCTGCTGCCTACCGGCGTTGCTAATCGCTAGCTGCTGCTGTAATGCTGCGCACACTATCTGATCACCACGGATATTAGGACTTTTCTGAACCACCAGCCACCGCCTAATGGGTTGAGTTGTTGTTGGTCTTAAAAATTTAAAACAACACGGTCCATGCGATGCGGCCGATTTTAATCTGCGCCTGATACGGAAAGAAGAAACCTATTGTGCGAATTCCATGTTTAGTACCATACTGCTCACTAAACCTGGTGCACGTCAGTTTAAATACGACATCCGTGCCATCTTTCCCGCTGGGTTTGGTTGCGTGGGCTTGTAACTCCAGCTTCATTGGGGGTGAAGGGTTGGTTTTAGGCGTGGCTTGGGATGGAGGCCTTGTGTCAGAGAGAAATTGTTGTTATTTCCGGCTGGAGCAGGACAGTCATGCTCTTCGAAAGGGTTTTTGGGATATGGCATTCGTAAGTGGGTTTCATTTACATTAGTTGCGAAACCAAGCCAAACCCCCCGTTAGTGCTATCGCTTTAGCCTTTGGTGTCAAATCTTTTTTTCTCGTTATTTACAATTTCTCGTTATTTACAATCTTTTTTCTCGTTATTTACAGTGTCAAATCTTTTTTTCTAGTTGTTTACAATCTTTTTTCTCGTTATTTATAATTTGTGTTAAGGGTGGATAAACCTAGCCGAAGCTATGTTTAGACGTTATTTATAATTTAATTTATGTTAAGATTAGAGAAAAAGTCCTCTCACTATAATTTGGGTGTTATTTATAATTTATGTTAAGATTGAAGAAATCGGCCCAAGCCCATCAGTGTTTAGGGTTCCATTCTTTTTAGCTCTAGCTTTAGCCCGTCATACCAACTCTTTTTTTATTCATAATTCATTATCGTAAAATCTAAAGAGTTAGTGCACGTTTAGATTTATCAAATGCATAGGCAATATTTTGTCTTGTTATTCATAATTTATTATCGCAAAATCTAAATGCATTATTTAAGACTAATGCACAGGTAATAGTGTGCTAGTACTATCATTATTTATAATTCTTTATTGCAAAATCTAAACAGTCTGCATGCACTGTTTAGACTTGTCGAATGCACTGGTACCAGTGTGTAATACTAGTTGATTTTTTAGCTAATTTTTTTGACAGGCCATATGTTTTAAACCGGACATTACTTTTAAAATATGTTTAAACCATAATACTCAACTTAAAATATACATGCGTGTACTCAAAACAACTCCAATATTACATATATATATTTAAAAGTACCTTAAACAACATACAAGTAATTAAAGACAAAAATGAAAATAAGTTTTTATGACATTAAAGGTAACTACACAGTAAAAGATCTAAAACAATTAATTATGTGAAGTAAATTCATAAGTAAAATGTAAAGAATATTCACAAGTATTCTTTGTTTATTTTAAGTAATCATTATATTATTTTTTCAAGAAAGCTAACTTCATGTCATATAGAAAGAAGTAACTCTTCACGGTATTAAATTTAACTGCACTTGCACTGCTAGAAACTTTGAAATAACTAGAATTAATTCTTTAGGGTATTAGAAATAACTATGGTGCTAGAGAAGTTAAAAACAATAATAGATTTAAATAATTTGATGGATGTCGTAAATTTGAAGGTAGTATGGCAGGTGATATTTTTGTATAATTCTCGATGTAACTTATATATATTCTTAGATGTAACTTACACATGAATTAGATGTAACCACATGTAAATGTTACTTGAAATTTTTTTAATTGATTTAAGATTAGAAAAAGAATAAAATTTGGATACATGAAAACACGTGACTGCACAGGGTAAAGAGATGAATGCTATTTTTGACATTTTGTTAGACTAGTAGCTGATTAAGACTAATTAGTGCACATTTACTGTGTAGTCATGTCCCAATTTTTTTAATACCAGGTTATGGATGTAATTATAGTCCATTTTAGAAGTAACATGTTTCAGATGCAACAATATGTACAGGTGCTTTTTTCATTTCTAGGGAGTGCATTTAACCATGTTTGAACTAGTTTGTACAAAATTTAGAACTAACTGAAGTCAGGCACAAATTTTCGGCAATACCAGGTTATGGAGGTCACTTTAGCCCATTTTTGAAGTAACTTATATAGGTTTCAGATGTAACTATGTATCGGTGCGTTTTCATTTTCTAGGGAGTACATTTAACTATGTTAGAACTAATTTATATAAATTTTGGAACTAATTTAAAGTCAGGCACCAATTTTTGTAACACCAGGTTATGGATGTAATTATATCCCATTTTAAAAATAACTTATATATATTTCAGATGTAACTATATGTATCGGTGTTTTTTCTCTTTCAAGGAGTATATTTAACCATGTTTGAACTAATTTGTACAAATTTTAGAACTAATTGAAAGCCAGGCATAAATTTTGGCAAAACCAGGTTATGTATGAAACTATAGCCCATTCTAGAAGTAACTTATACATGTTTAAGCTGTAACTATTTGTACTGATATTTTTTTTCATTTTTCTAGGCAGTACATTTATGTTACACCACATTAGTCTTACTTTACACATTCTTACATGGTATCAGAGCATATCTAGACATCTTCGGTGCGCTAACATCCTTTCGCTGGCGAGCCAACGCTCCCCTCTAGTCGCCAACTTTCTTCCCGGTATTCCCTCTTTGCTTTCTCGTCTCGGCTCCTTCTTCTTCCCGTCTCTTCCGCAGATGGCTTTCTCCTTCTCCACCACCCTCTCCTATCCCTTGTTCCTCCACGTGACGAGGCGACGGTCTCCATCCGCCTCCTCGTCTCGGCTCACACATATCTTCGTCCTTTTTTTTCTTGCCTTGGTGTATCTTTTCTCCTCCGACGCCGGCGCATCTCTGCGCTCGTCGTCTCCATTGGCTGGATCCGTCCGCCCTCCATCGGCTGGACTCGTCTGCCCTCTATCGACTGGAACCCTCTCTTGGTTTCCGTTTTTTCGATACGCTCACCTGCTCTAGACGCGAATCTTCTTCACTCGTGTCCGAGCCACTCCGACGTGTCCACAGACATGAATCCCTGCCTCCTGGACGCGAACCTCCTCTCTTCGCGCCCGCCCCCTCTCTGAGTTTTCGCGTCCGCTCCACTCCTTTGCCTCCATGAGTCCAAGGATGTGAAACTTCTCTTCACGGACACGAATCTTCTCACGTCCGTGACCCACTCACTCTCTGACCTACCTACTCTGCCACCCACCTTTCTCTTAACTACTCCGCTGCCTACTTTTCATCGGCCAACCACTCCCCATCGGCTGGTTGGCCCACTTTTCCTTCTCATCGGCTCACTCCCCATCGGCCAATCACTCTCCTGATCGGCCGATCTCTTTTCTCATCGGTTTCTACCCTCATCGGCTCATAACCACCCATCGGACCTTCCGCCTCCATCGGCTCCCCCTTCCCTATCGGCTGCTCCACCTCCATCGGACCGACCAAACCGATCGGCCCATACACCTCCATCGGCTCAGGCCGATCTAGTTCAGCCCTTTCCTCTCACATACAGTCACCGATCCCGAGCCGATGACGCCCGTCCCCACCCAGTCCCTACCCCACCTACCACGCTCCCATTGGCTCCCGTCCCCTCCATATCTCACATGGTTACCCGATCACAAATCGGGTCCTTCTGCCCTACCAAGCGCTACGGCCTCTCTGTAGTCCATTGTACTATCTCGCTCATCCCGACAACTTCTCGTTTTGCCCTGGCCGATCCTCACTGGTGCGCAGCCATGGCCGATGAGTACAAGGCTCTCATATACAACGAGACCTGGCGCCTCGTCACTCGTCTTCCCGGTGCTAATGTTGTGACCGATAAGTGGATCTTTAAATACAAGTTTCACGCCGATGGCTCACTTGCCCATCGCAAGGCATGCTGGGTAGTTCAGGGTTTCTCCTAACGCCCTGGTGTTGATTACGACGAGACCTTCAGTCCCATCGTCAAACCCGCCACCATCTAGGTCGTCCTCACCTAGGCTGCCTCGCACTCTTGGCCGATCCACTAGCTCGACGTGAAGAACGCCTTTCTTCAAGGTCATCTGACGAAAAGGATCTATTGCCAGCAGCCTCTAGGCTTTGTCGATCCCTCTCGTCCCGACGATGTCTGCCTCCTTCAGCGCTCCCTCTACGTCCTCAAACAAGCTCTTCGGCCCTGGTACCAGCGCTTTGCTGCTTACCTTCAGCATATCGGCTTTATGGCCTCCGTGTCCAATAGCTCTCTCTTTACTCTTCACATCGGTAACACCATCGCCTATCTCCTCCTCTACGTTGACGACATTGTTCTTATAGCGTCCTCATCGTCCCTCCTACATCAGATCATGGCTCGACTTCACTCCAAGTTTGCTATGACTGATCTCAGTCCTCTCCATCACTTCCTTGGCATCTCTGTCACCCGCTCTTCTCATGGGCTCTTTCTTTCCTAGCGCCAGTACGCCATCGATCTCCTCCAGCGTACGGGCATGGCCGAATGTCACCCCACGGCCACTCCGGTCGACACTCGCGCCAAACTCTCCGTCGCCGATGGCTTACTCGTCGCCGATCCCTCTCAATACTGGAGTCTTGCTGGTGCTCTCCAATACCTCACCCTAGCATGGCCTGACCTCACCTACGCCGTCTAGCAAGTGTGCCTCTTCATGCATGCTCCGCGTGAACCTCATGTCACGCTGCTCAAGCGTATCCTTCGCTACGTGAAGGGCATACTCTCCAGCGGGCTACACCTCAGCTCTAGCCCCATCGACTCTCTTACCGCATACTCTGACGTGGACTGGGCAGGCTGCCCCAACTCTCGACGCTTCACGTCCGACTACTGCGTCTTCCTCGGCGACACTCTAGTCTCCTGGTCCTCAAAACACCAGACTACAGTGTCTCGGTCCAGCACCGAAGCCGAGTACCACGCCGTTGCCCACGTCGTCGCCGAGTGTTGTTGGCTTCGCTAGCTTCTCCAGGAGCACCGTGCACCTATCTCCTCTGTGACTGTCGTCTACTACGAAAACGTCAGTACCGTCTATATGACCGCCAACCTGGTTCATCATCATCGCACGAAGCACATAGAGATATACATTTATTTTGTCCGTGACAAGATCACACTAGGATAGGTTTGGATGCTTCATGTACCATTAGCGCACCAGTTCGCCGATATTATGACCAAAGACCTCCCTACGTATTTGTTCACTAGTTTTCGATCTAGTCTCTGCGTCTTTTCCTTTTCCGCTACGACTGCGAGAGGTGTTAGACCACTGGATCACTGGACTATAGACCCGACCTTCTGTATAGAGTTGGGGTCTTAATCTTACTGTCCACAATCTTTAATCATGTTTGGAATAACTGTACAAATTTTGGAACTAATTGCATGTGAGGCACAAATTTTAGCAATACCAGATTATGTAAGTAACTATAGCCATTTTGAAAGTAACTTATACATGTTCCAAAAGTAACTACATGTACTGATATTTCCCTTTCACCTTTTCGTGCAGGTGAGAGAGAAAATGAAAGCATGAGATTTCAGTGGAATGCAGATAACTTAGGAATAGAAGAATGAGAGTCTCAAGATGTAGTTTGGTGTGTGTGTTTCGAATGCTTTTTTGTACTTTCGTGTATGATCTAACTCGTATCAGTGAATGTGATACCTGCAAAGCTTCTTTCAGTATGATCTGCTCTTGGTGAAAAATTTGATCTGTTCAGTTTTTTCTCATGTGTACTACATTTCTGATTATTGGTGTATGGTCACAGAACCCTAGCCTAGTTGTCCATGTGTTTTTTTTCTCGATCACCACCTTTGTGTCTATGACGATGCGTGTCAGGGAGTCAAAGCCGTCTGGCTGTTGCGTTGGCTACGGCGAGACCCACCACGAAAACGATGCTCCGCGGTGCTGTTTCGGGATAGGCGCATGTCTTCGGGCATGCGGTAATTATGGAAGGAAGTGGGTCGCGCGTTTAGTCAATCCCGCGACCGCGCGTAGTGTAGTCGCGTCCATTCATTATCTTTGACCAAACAATTCTTTAACCAGGCCAAAATAGGTAAAATTGGTTATCAAGCATCGAAAGTCTACGTTTTTTAGTTTTATATTTTTGTCTCGTCATTCATAACGCGTTACCTTTGACCAAACGCCTCTTTAATAGGATACTTAGGGAGTGTTTGGCAAGGCTCCAATCCATAATTTGCTAATTCATATATGTTATCTTTGGCCGAACACTTCTTTAACCCCCAAAAAAAAACTTAAGGGGTGTACTACGGATTTGGATTTGTGATAAGAAATACAAAGTTTCTCAGAGTACACTTAAAGTTTAAATAATTTATTGATAAACATTGTAAAAATATACCATGAACAAAAGATACTTGCAAAAACAAATAATTAACTAGAGACACCGTAATTATTATTATTAGATCAATTGGAGAGAGAAAACCATATTAAAATAACGAATTTTTCGCTTAGGATAGCACATGTTACTCGGCTTGATTTAAGTTAAACCCCTGCAAAAAGCTAGAGTGGCGGCCATAAGTACATTTTGCAACTTCCCCAAAATTTGTAGATTGATATCGTACGTCATATTCTATATTCACTCTCGCGCAAACCTGTGGCCCGAGGGGTATTCTTATCTTTTTTTAAAAAAATTCTTTTTAATTATGTCTAAAATAATAAAATTATGATATTCTTCCAGTTTTCAGAGACATACTGCTATGACACGTTTTTTTATGTCCATCAGCAAAATTTGTAGCAAAATTTACAACTATAAAATTTCTTCCGTAAGGTGCAGAATGTACACCATCCCTTAATTACCCATACCAGTTCATTTTTACATTTTTATCCCATTTAGAGAAAGAAAATTTTAGAAAGGATGCTTTAACCTCGTGCCAAGTTACGAGCTTGACTCAGTTATATTTTCATTTCAAAATGTGAAAATGAAATATTTTTCAAGAGATCAGTGAATATAAAATTTTAAATTCAAAAAATATCGGTGAAAAAAAATTGAATGTTGAACATATTTTGGCTAGATTTAAACAAAATTTGAAAAATAGAAAACTCATCCCAAATTGAGGAAATCAAAAACATCTCAAAGGGGCCGATACAATGATTTTTTTTATTTTTTGAAAAAATAAATTTGAATAAATATTAGATGAATTTAAACAATCATTTCTAAATTCAAAATTTGAACTTTTCTAGAATAGATATCCTACTGGGGGCAAATGACCTAAAATTTTGGATATTTGAACCCTAGCCGGAAACTTGACACAGGGGTAAGCATGTCATTTGAAGAATTTCATCTCTCCAATTGAGTAAAAATATAAAGATAGTGATCATACTATGTTTTAGAGAATTATCACCAAACCGAAGTGTCCTATGATAAATACACATTTATAGAATGTGGTAATCAATACGTTATGCCACATCATCTATCTACCTGGGCCAAAGCCATCTGCAAATAAGTACCAGTACAAAAACAATCTAACTTTAAGGGAGGATGAAGTTTTTCAGGTATTTGAATTACGGAACGAGAGTTTAAATGCCCAACTTGCACATCTTCATTAAAATTGAAAATCCCCTCTAACTCCATGTACGCCCTATGTGCCCATTCTTAAGGACCAATTTAGTTATTCATATCCATTGCTTTACCTTATTTCCAACCTTAAAATGCTCCAACTGCAACCATGGCATTTCAAATAGGATAAGTCTATTACGATGTTTGTCTTAAAAATCACCCTTCAACTTTAAAACTAGATATTACACAACCCTCAACTATAGATACCATTTAGTTTACCCCAGTTTAAATCCAGTCAGAAAGATAAACAATAAAAAAATTATTTAGCCCACATGTCAGATCCTCTTTCCTCCTCCCATCTTCTTCTTTCTCTTCTAGACTCCTACGACCGAGCCCGATCCCGCCTGCTCAGGGCGCCGCTACCATGACAGCGACGGGTCTCGAGGAGGAGCCGGTCGCCGGCCAGGAGCTCCACCGGATCTCACCATGGGCTCGTCAATGCATCACTAGGCATGGATCAGCTGGTTGATGAATTAGCACAGATCAAACGATTGACGGGATGGGCTCAGTGAGCTAATTTGTGTGGGTACCCTCCCATTAATCCATTCCATGAAGCATGCAGTGTTCGATCGATCTATCAAAGAGCATGCAGATGCCCTATGTACGGGAGATCGAGCGGCATCCATGGCTAGCTCAGATGCGGTGGGGCCGTGGCGTCGTCCTTGAGCGCTGAGGAGCGATGGCGGCCTCGAGCAGAAGGGCGGCGGTGACCACGAGAGCCGAAGGGCAGCGACAGCGGTGGAGGTCTCTAGCGCGGAGGGGTGGTTGCAGCCTTGAGCTGATTGGTGGCAGCGGTCTTGAGGGCTGATAGGCCGGAGCAGCCTCATGCATGGAGGACCTCAGCGTGGCCCCGCCTCGGCTATCTCCGTCGTCACTGTCAGGGCCGGGGCGGCGATGAACATCGCCAGCGGCTGTAAGCACACGACGGAGGAGAAGAGATCAACTGTAATTCACACACTCACGGGAACGCTCGAAAGATACAACGACACAAGGAAATTTGGTGCTGCTAAGAGGCGCAGCATTTTCTAATGTTCTCTTCCTCTTTTATTGTGCGAAACAGAGAGCAAAAGCTCTCACGACATGTCCATCCCCACGTCCATGGCGTTCGTCCAGAACCAATCGCTCAGATTGTGCGCGAGCTATTCCCGCTGCCACTACTCCTATGTGCACGACGACCACAAATTCAGGGCTCATGCGCATGCATAATAGAAAGCAAACATACAGGTTTATCTATTTACAGTACAAGGCTTAACCAACAAATCTCCTCCTAAGCTTTGCACTTCTGCTTGAGCTTGATAAGGCCGAGCTTGACGCATAGTTCATATTGGCGTTCCCACGCCAGCGCCTTGGTCATGATGTCCACCATCTGCTCAGTTGTGCCAATGGAGGCGACACATATCCTGCCTTCCTTGATGCACTTGCAAATGTAGTGATATCTTATATATATATATACTTGCTACGATCATGAAAGATAGGGATTTTACTTAGCTAGATGGTGGACTCACTGCCGATGTAGATCCTTACCGTGCCTTCCCTCTTGCCCTTTAGCTTAGACAGAAGGCACATGAGCCACACTCCCTGGCAGGCAGCAGTAGTCCTCGCGATATACTCGGCTTCACAGGAGAAGAGGGCCATGACCTTCTGCCTTTGGCTCTGTTAGGTGATGACATTCTTACCTAGGAAGTAGAGGACGCCGGTAGTGCTCATGCGGGTATTAATGTCCCCAACATGGTCATTGTCGCTGAAGCCCATGAGATGTGCATCCTTCTCCTTCCTTATGTAGTAGCAACCATAGTCCAGAGTGTCGGCGATGTATCGAAGCACCTTCTTCATGGCTGCCAGATGCTCGATGGTCGGCTTCTCCATGAACCGGCTCACATAGTCTACCGAGTAGGCCAAATCTGACCTTGTGTTCACTAGGTACTGCAGTGAGCCGACGATGCTCCTGTACGCCATGGCATCAACAGTAAGTGCAGTGCTCTCCTTGCTCAGCTTAAGACATGGCTCCATAGGGATGAAGCTATGATTACACCCAACCAGCCTGGTGTTTTGGAGGATCTTTGCCGCATATGTGCTCTGGCCCAGGGTGATGCCATCTGTGGATTGGGTCACCTCTAAGGTGAGGTAGTAGTGCAGCAGTCCTAGATCACTCATCTAGAAGGTGGCCTTTATTTGCGACTTGAACTCATCGATGTCACCTGTGCAGCGCCCATGATCACTAGATCGTCGATGTACACCCCCACAACAAGGTGATGAGTGCCCTCGCCGCACAGGTACACAACATGCTCCGAATCGCTACGTCGGAAGCCAAGCCTGAGCAGCGAGCTGTCTAGCTTCGCATACCAGGCGTGGGGGGCTTAACAAAGCCCGTACAGTGCCTTGATGAGATGCAACACCTTGCCTTCATGCCCCTTAAGGATAAAGCCCGACGGCTGGTCGATGTATACCTCCTCCTACAGCTTGCCATTGAGGAGGGCTGATTTGACATCCATGTGGTGGACTTCCTAGTCCTCGTTCGCAGCGTGCGCAAGGAGTAGTCGTACAGACTCTAGGCGTGCCATTGGAGCGAAGACTTCATCGAAGTCGACATCGTGTCGCTGTACGTAGCCCTTTGCGACCAGCCGGGCTTTGTACTTGGAGATGATCCCAGCTGCGTTCTTCTTTGCCTTGTACACCCATTTGAGCCCAATGGGTCGGACTCAAGGCAGTGGGTCGACGAGTTCCCATGTGTTGTAAGCCTCGATTGCCATCATTTCGTCGAGCATGGCGTGGTGCCCGTATTCGTGCTCTTGCGCCTCGGTGAAGCTGGTCGGCTCGACGTCGTTGGCCAGAAGCAGGTGCTCCTCCGACTCTTGTTGTTGCTAGGCCCGGTGTTGATGAGAGGCCTAGCACGTTGTCAATCCTATGTAAACGGAGCGGCGCATCCTCATCATGATCAGCATCAAGGTCCATGTCTTTGCCTTTAGGTGGCGATACGAGCTCCACTACTCCTCTTGCAGCGTGTGCTGGAGTAGTGGGTGATGCCTGTCCGACGCCATGCATTGCTGGGGAAGTGGGTGGTGCGGGCGACGTCAAGGTGGAGCCTAGGAAGGTCATCATCGTGGTAGTCGTTGAGGTCACGGTGCTCGGTGGCTCCTATACACTGGACTCTAGCTTGATCCTGAAATCCGGCTCAACACCGTCGAGCTCCCTGCTCCAGCCCCAGCTTGCCGCCTCGTCGAACACAACGTCATGGCTGATGTGCATGCGCCGTGTCCTTGGATCAAAGACGCGGTACGCCTTGGACCCATCTTTGTACCCAACAAAGATGGTACGTCTGCTGCGGTCATCGAGCTTCTTCTGGTTCGGTGCCGTGATGTTCATGTGGGCGATACAGCTAAAAGTGCGCACATGCCAGATGCCCAAGGCGCTGCCAGTCCAGAGCTGGTACAGGGTCTTGCCACCGATGCGCTTGGATGAGGTCCGGTTGAGGAGGTAGACAGCCATCGTGACCGCCTCGCCCCAGAACACGCCCGACAGCTGCTTTGCCTTAGCATGCACTGGGTAGTTCCAACCACCGATTGGTTGCGAAGCTCAACGACGCCATTCTATTGGGGTGAGTGAGGCACCGTGAGATTGCGCCAGTTGCCGATGTTGGCGCAGTACCGCTCGAAATCGGCCGCCAGGAACTCACCACCATGATCCGTGCGAAGCGCATGGACCTGCTTGCTAGTCTTACGTTCCGCCGCGGCCTGGATGTACTTGAACACCACGGCCACCATGTCCTTGGAGGGCAGCAATGCGATCCACATGTACCGCAAGTAGACATCGATGAGCAGTAGGAAGTAGCAGTTGCCGCTCGGTGTCGGTGGCGTGATAGGGCTACAGAGATCACCGTGGAGTAACCTCCGTGGATTGCACCAGTGTGCGCTGCGGGAACCACGATTTGGTTGAGCACCGACATGCCTCGGATGAGCTCCTCCCGTCCCATCTTCCTCAGTGCGCCGAAGTTGACATGCCCAAAGCGAACATGCCACAGCCACGCGTCCTCCGTTGCATGTGCCACCAGGCACACCGGACGTGCTATGTTGATGTTGAGGACGTAGAGCTGGCTCGGGCTTCGATGAATCTTGGTGAGCAGGCGACGTTCCTCGTCGCGGATTTGCATCATTCCTCCTTCAACGAGCACCTAGAACCCCACCTCGTCGAGCTGGCTGACGCTGATGATGTTTGTGGTGAGGCGAGGGATAAAGTACGCGTTGATGAGGGTGCGGTGCTCCCTATTCTTCCAGGCGAAGAGGATAGTGCCGTGGCCCTTGATCTTGACAACAGAGCTGTCACTGAACCAGACCGTGTCGGCGATGCTGGTGTCGAGGTCGGAGAAGGCACCACGTGAGTCAGTCATGTGGTTCGTGCCTCTAGTATCCAGGACCCAGCGCTTCGGTCCCGATCCTCTGCCACATCGAAGGCAGTGAGTACCTTTGCCTCCATGAGCTTAAGCTGGTGCGGTGTCGGGGCGACATCAGTGATGGCGGTGGCACCGGTGTTGGAAACTGGCGCAAGCTCGACCTTGTGTGCCGCAGCATCAGCAGTAGCGGTGGTGTCGGAGTTGGGGAGCGATAGCGACTCACCCTGGTGTGGCGTGGCATCATTGGTAGTTGTGGCGCCGGTGATGGGGAACTGCGCGAGTTCAGCCTGGTATAGTGTGGCAATAGCTGCAGCGGCGGCATGGGTGCCGAGATTGGGAAACGGTAGCCGTGCCTGATAAGAAGGGGATAGGGTTGACGTCGAGTCCCCTTCCTCGACCCCATATGCGAACATAAGACCTCATCATCATGGGCCACATGGGCCTGCACTTCCACTTTCAGTTTTCACAGTAGTGCTGGCCTAATGGCCCTTCTTATCGCAATGCCTGCATTCATCATCCGCCCTAGTGCGAGCCACGCTAGCAGCGCCGCGCTCGTTGTTGCTGTTTCCGCCGCCGTGGCCACGCGCTTGTCGTGACCGTGTGCCTTGTCAGGACCACCTAAGCTGGAGCCACCATGGCCACGCTCTTGCTTCTTGTACCTCTCCAACCACTGCTCCTCCGTGAGAAGCAACTTGCCCCCGTCAGCTTGAGGTGACTTAGGTTCGGCATCGTCTGCTGCCTTCAGCCGTCGAGTGACCTCCTCGATGGACAATTGGGAGATATCAAGCAGAGTTTTTATGGAGATCACGAGCTGTTTGTACCTCGGACACTTCGCCACGACCTTGGAGTCTAGCTCAGGATTGCCCAGGGTTGCCAGGCGTAGGATAATGCTGGTCAGGCGGAGTGCGAAGTCCTCAATCGCTTCTCCATCACGCAGGGTGATCGTCTCATACTCAATGTGGAGGTTCTACGCCGTCGCCTTTCACACACGATCGTCACCGATGCGGAGGGTCTTGATTGATAGAGTTGGCAAAAAGATCTGCTATGCCCATATCATCTATGCTTATAAAATGTTTAGGCAACAATCTAGACTTACCATTTGCATCTTCAACCTTTCAAAGAGAAGATATAGAAAAGGCCTCTTACTGCTCGGCGATGGGTTTCCTTGTGCCACCATAAAAGTAAAAACAGGGATATGTGTTGTAGAATCAAAAATTTTCTGGAGTGAGAGTGAATAGGAATACTAGTTAACACGACTAAAACAAAACTTTCAAAACCTAAAGTATCCTAGGTGTCTAGGTTGCGTGTACCCAAGTTTTGCAACTATCCTAGTAATTCTACTATTTCTATAAAAATAAACAAGCAACAAATGAAAATTAGATTGCAAGAAAAGTAAAGCAAAGGAAGAAGACACAATCAATTTTTTAATGTATCGGAGATCGGTAATCTTCACTAATCCTTATTGAACCACTTTACACGAGAGTATTTCTCCCTACTTTAGTTACGAAGTCCAAAGACACACTCATAAGGGTGATTCTTTTTAACTTTGGAAGATGAATCCTAAACCTTTCACAAACACCTCTAGTTGTCTCACAAACTTATGAGAGATCATCAGAAACACCTCTAAAATTATATAGGCATGCCAAAATGCCTAAACATAACACTTTTGATGGGTATAACTTTAGAATGGTTATCTAATAGCCGTTGTACTATAAAGAGCCAGACAATCTAACTCACATCACATTGTTCATTGCATATTATTCGGTACTAGCATTGGATAAACTAATTGTCACACTTTGTTCGATCACCTTCAGACAAAGCGTGAGTCAGATTGTCCAACACTGCTCTAAACTGTTTGGCCTAAACCGATCACAGGGAGATCGGATTATCTGAGGACAATGTAGGTTTGTCTAGCTAGTTCATTCCTTTATCTGGTTAACACATAACCACGTTAGACATTGTATTAATCGGACAACCCAATCACTATCGAATTGTTTAGTTAATCCTTGATCCACACATGATCACTACAAGTTCGTATGATCAAGGTTTAACTGGAGAAGTCGAAATTGACCTTGACTATTCAGTCAAGCTGTTTCAGCAAAGTGATAGGTTGGATTGTCTAGTATTACTCGTATAGTCCAGTCCACAAAGGTTTAAGAGGAAATAAGGTTATGCTTGAAACTTTTTAGAGGTTTAGTGATTGTTTTTGAGAGACTAGTGAGCTAGTGTGCAACACACGTGGACTTTAGCACTTATAATCTCATGCTCTATTGAACAAACTCTTCTTTGAACACAAAAGAATATAAGACTATAGCATTCATCCAATTCCCTAAATACGTCTTTTCTTTTGATTTGAAGCCATAGCAGCATGTTTTAAGTGATCATCTAAATCTTAATCCTTTTCCTTTCACACTTTTATACAAATAGTTTGATGATTATATTATCATTAATCACCGAAGGACCTATATGCTTTCTCGTGTTATATACTGATATGGCATTTTTAAAATTGTTGCAAGAGCTATTCAAGTTGCATTGATCCATCTACGTCAGCTACAAAGGGTATTTCTCATCTTGCCTAAATTCAATCCAAACGGGATAATATCACCGTATGTCATTTAAGGTTCTTAGTCCACTTTGTGGTATAGATTGGAATCCAAAAGATTTTATAGTATTTGTTGATACAACTCCAGGTTTGGTGGATGATAATAAGTGCAATTTTCCAAGTCTGGTTGCTTATGGCAGCTGTTTGAGAAGCCATTATCCACACTTCTAGCAGGGTTTTCCAAACTGCCGTTATCCACGTTTGGGGTACAATAAGGGTTAGGAAAAACTCGTTCAAATTCAAAATTTGGAAACAAATGGAAAAAATACACAAAAATCCTACAACTAGTACATGTTTATAATGATATCTTGTGATATTTTTTTTTAAAAAAATGCTAAGCTAATTCTATATTTTGGTATGACTGTTGCTTTAAAATCAAGGATGTTTGTGATATTATAGTATCAACACTATAATCTATAATCTTTATAGTTTTTTTAAGCTATAATTTTTTTTAGTTATGGACATGGCATTTTTATTTCTTTTTCTGTTTGATTTTCTTTTTTTTATCTCGGTAACTGCGACTTTATCGTGAGATTAAAAAAAATTAAATTCAAAATTTTGAAGATAAAAAACACGCGGTTTTTAACTATTACCGTACAGTACCACCGGAACTGTAGGGGAAGCCCGGACTTCTAGTCATCCGGTCGCTGCCCCACCGAATCAGCA
Source organism: Oryza coarctata (assembly GCA_030770085.1). NCBI lineage: Eukaryota > Viridiplantae > Streptophyta > Magnoliopsida > Poales > Poaceae > Oryza > Oryza coarctata. The sequence goes on along the minus strand of CM061476.1, from coordinate 6,485,804 downwards.
GTGTCCTAAAAGAACACGGGCCACACCCCGAACCCGAGCCGCCGGAGCGTAAAAGCCCATTTATTTACCCAACACCCACCCACGGCGACCGCGGGATTGGCGGCTTTCCCCGTTTGCGAACCCGATTAAACCCCGCCGTCGAATCCTAATGGGACGGTCCTCGTCGTCCCACCGCCAACACAGCCCAAAACGCCTCCGCACAAAATCGAAACCCGTCGTCCTCCCCCTTTGGCCCCCTTCACCCCTCAGTCTTGCTCCTCCCACCACTCCCCTCCCAAACCCTAACCCTAGCTCTCCCCCCGGGCGCCGGCGGCCATGGCGCTCACCACCCGCGGCGGAGGGGGCGGTGACAAGACGGCGGAGGCGCCGTCCGCCTCCGACCCGAGCCTCGGGTTCCTCACCAAGCGCGACACGGAGGTGAAGCTGCCCAGGGCGACGCGGGTGAAGAACAAGACCCCCGCCTCGGTCCAGATCACCGCGGAGCAGATCCTCCGCGAGGCACGTGAGCGGCAGGAACCCGAGATCCGACCGCCCAAGCAGAAGATCACTGACTCCATCGAGCTCTCCGAGTACCGCCTCCGCCGCCGCAAGGAGTTCGAGGATGTCATCCGCCGCGTCCGGTGGAACGTCAACGCCTGGGTCAAGTACGCCAAGTGGGAGGAGCAGCAGCGGGACTTCACCCGCGCGCGCTCCATCTACGAGCGCGCCCTCGACGTCGCCCACCGCGACCACACGCTCTGGCTCAAGTACGCCGAGTTCGAGATGCGGAACAGGTTCGTCAACCATGCGCGCAATGTCTGGGACCGAGCCGTTTCTCTCCTACCCCGTGTGGATCAGCTGTGGTACAAGTACATCCACATGGAGGAGCTGCTCGGGGCTGTTGCCAATGCCCGCCAGGTGTTCGAGAGATGGATGGCGTGGCGCCCTGACACTGCTGGGTGGAATTCATACATAAAGTTTGAGCTTCGCTATGGGGAAGTTGAGAGAGCTAGAGCAATTTATGAGCGGTTTGTGGCTGAACACCCGCGACCAGATACGTTCATCAGGTTTGCAAAATTTGAAATGAAGCGTGGAGAGGTGGAGCAGGCACGGCGGGTGTATGAGCGTGCGGCGGACCTGCTTGCAGATGATGAGGATGCTGAGGTGTTGTTTGTAGCATTTGCTGAGTTTGAGGAAAGGTGCCGGGAGGTCGAACGTGCCCGGGCCATATACAAGTATGCACTTGACAGGGTGCCCAAAGGCCGGGCTGAGGAGCTGTACAGGAAGTTCCTTGCATTTGAAAAGCAATTTGGTGACCGTGAAGGAATTGAGGATGCCATCGTGGGCAAGAGGAGATTCCAGTATGAGGATGAGGTGAGGAAGAACCCCCTCAATTACGATTCATGGTTTGATTACATCAGGCTGGAGGAGAGTGTTGGGAACAAGGACAGGATCAGGGAGGTGTACGAGAGAGCCATTGCTAATATCCCCCCTGCAGAGGAGAAGCGTTACTGGCAACGGTACATTTACCTCTGGATAAATTATGCTTTGTATGAGGAGCTTGATGCAAAGGACATGGAACGGACCAGAGAAGTTTATGGGGAGTGCCTCAAATTGATTCCACACAAGAAATTCACTTTTGCTAAGTTGTGGCTTATGGCAGCCCAGTTTGAGATAAGGCAGAAGAATCTACAAGCTGCACGGCGGATTCTTGGGAATGCCATTGGGATGGCTCCAAAGGGCAAGATATTCAAAAAGTACATTGAGATTGAGTTGTATCTGGGTAATTTTGACCGTTGTAGGACTCTCTATGAGAAGTATATTGAATGGTCTCCAGCAAACTGTTATGCCTGGAGGAAATATGCTGAATTAGAGAAGAACCTTAGTGAAACTGATAGAGCCAGATCTATATATGAGCTTGCTATTGCTCAGCCAGCCCTTGATATGCCAGAGGTTCTGTGGAAGGTACATTATTGTTTCTGTTCTCCTACTAGATCGTCATTTTATGGCTTTCAAACTGAGTGATAGATATGTATTACTTATTTAATTCTTGTTCCTTGATAAGAGTAAATGTCTCTCTAGTGAACAGTATAGCTAGCATGTCTTTAGTTCCTAAATTGAGCTGATTTCATATTCTAGTGAACTGTTGAATTGACATCACATGAAATCCCTCCTTGTGTTTTTGGTATTGCTGTGGCATTGAAGCATTCCAACATCTATAATGTTTTACTATCCATAGTCGAACAATATGGGCATTTTCAATGTAAAAAACGTACCATTATATTTATAGAAAAAATATTTTGATTTGCAGTTATTATGTCGATAAAGAATTTAATGACCCATGCTTAATTTTTGAAACTATGCCAATTCAAAACACATTTTGTAAACATCACTAGTGAGACTATAGATATCTGTGATTTGCTAACTTTGAGGATGGTTCTACTTATACCCATTCTTTTTTATCCTAAAATGCCTTTTTACCTGTTAATATTTGTTCATATCTGCTCATGTTTTGTTGGAAGAATTTTATGTGTTTCATGAATACAATGCAAATTTGATATTTATTGATCAACTTTGTTCCTAGATGTCAATATAATAGCATAATATGTTTGACATACTATCTAGAGAGTAGAAAAAAAGAAATCTTTGGGGAATCCTTGTGGATTCTTGATTGACATCTTTGTTTTGGCTGTTCTCCACATTAGAAGGTTTGCTTTTTATGGCCATAAGGGGGCATGCTGCATAAGTGGGCCCATTTTTCTTGTTTTGAACATTGAATCCCAACTGTTGTTTCTTTTTTGAGAACTAGACTTTGTGTATTGAAGTGTGTATTGTTTTACCATGGATCTTTGCGTTATATCCTGGCACTAAAAAAAACTGTGGCTCAATTGTTAAAGCCTTTGTTGTGCATTCTTCTTCAGCTTTTATTCCATCAGATTTACTTCAGCAAGGCTAATTATTTATTTCTCATCAGTTGTATGACAATATCTGCTATTTCATCCTTGGAATATTGATGTAGTTACATTATTTAATTTAAGATTTGGCATATATGCTTATTTAGAATAAACATATTTAGATGTCTCATTTGCATAAATCAGGCTAGACTTTGTTGGCATTCTTGTGTTCTTGTAGTTTCTTTTGGCTCTTATTCTCCCTTGAAATGCAAAGGGCTAAGGGAATCATGTGTGTAGTAGTAAGGCCAGCTAATGGAACTCTGTTTTATGCTGCTGTATGCTCTTGAGTCTCCGGCCTGTTTTTTCTTAGGACAAATGTGATCGGGTTGTCATCATTTTACGTCCAGAGTACAGTTAATACATTTTGAAAGTTTGGGCATCTTATTAGGAAGTTTTTCAAATAGTTATGCCCTGTCGTGATGGTGAATTAAAAAATTGACAGATTCTGAGTAATTTCACTAGAGTAATTAAATACTGCAGGAATTAGGACAAAATTCTTTATACAAAACTGTGTGATACAGCATTAATCCTTGTTACTGTAATATTTGAGAATTGAGACAGCCATAATTTAGTGTCTTAGAAAATGAAAATCTACTGACACTGACTCATTTAGTCCATCAAAGAGTATCTTAATTTTGAAATATCATGTGTTTATTTGCTGTTTATTCTTAATAATTTCCTACTTTGTATCTTACAGGAGTACTTACAGTTTGAAATTGATGAAAATGAATTCCACCGAACCCGCGAACTTTACGAGAGATTGCTTGATAGAACAAAGCATTTGAAGGTATGGGTTAGCTATGCTGAATTTGAGGCCTCGGCTGGTTTGGGTGGGGAAGACACTGAAAGTGAGGAGACTAAGAATGAAGTTAACTATCAGGAACAGCAGATGGAACGGGTTCAAAGGTGCCGAGGTAAATAGATTTTTGAGAGCAAATTTACATCGTGTAGTTGCGTACCTCTGTTCCTTGTCATTGATAGTGCAATAAATCTAACTTCTGTTTTGTTGCAATTTTCAGCTGTCTTCGAAAGAGCATTTGATTATTTCAGAACTAGTGCTCCAGAGTTTAAGGAGGAAAGAGCAATGCTCCTTGAAGAATGGCTTAACAAGGAGGTGAGCTTTGGTGACCTTGGCGACGTTACCTTAGTGCAGAAAAAGGCACCAAGGAAAGTGAAGAGAAAGAGACCAATTCCTACAGAGGATGGCTCCACTGTTGCGTATGTACCTTGCTCAATTATTTCATTCTGCTATAGTTTCTCTAAAAAGCTACATTTTACTCTGTCTTATCTGCCCTTCAGAGTTTGTTAAGGAATTTGGTATCACAAAAGGAGACAGTAACTAGCTCTAACTCCTAATCTGTTCACATAGCCTGTTTTCTATTTAAGTTGCCTTCAATTTAGGGAACCAATGTACTGACAATTTTTTTTAAACTTAGGTACGAGGAATACATTGATTATATTTTCCCTGATGAGGTTGCGCTGGCACCGAACCTGAAGATCCTTGAAGCAGCCTATAAATGGAAGAAGCAAAAGACAGATGATACTGATGATGACTGAAGGACTGATCTAACTAAATAGCAAAGGCTGCCTTGATGCCACTGTTTATGTGGTCAGAGATGAGCTGATCCTTGTCGTGCTGGGGAGCAATGGATGTGCCCTGCTTCTTTACTCATGTGGTTTGTGGCGTCGGCACTTTGATGAATTGAGTTGTTACATCTGTATGACAAGTGTTGACATGCACTATCATGTTTCTTGCCCAAGATTTTTCAACTAAGGTCTAAAATGAGAAGTGCTTATTTTAATGTCTTTTATGTCAATAGGGTGGGAACTATGTATCAGTCATATTGACACTAGGAATGGTGCATTTTGTGTAAGGAAGCTGTAAGGTGCTGTTGTATACCAGTCAGATGGATTGTGTGAAAACCTGTATTCGTGCTGAAGCACTGTTTCGCTTCATCAAGGAATTGTTTCACTGGTAGTCTTTTTTTTTCTTCTGTGCATTTTCAGGGGGGACAACACTACAGGAATTTACTGCTTTTAGCATACCAAAGTTTGTGTTGTTTATGGGGACCTAAGCACATCACCTCTTTACATGTATAAAAAAGGTACATTCTCAGGAAGACTACATCGATATCAAGATGAGCAGACAGTATTCTCTTGATACTTTGGACCTTCACACTTACACCTTTGCTGAAGTATGCCACTATTGTATCAAGTACTGGTGATAGTGCTGAAGGTAAACACAATTTCTTGGAAAATTGATGTAAACACTCGTGAGCTTACATTATCTGTCATCCTAATGAATCAGCTTATAATAAATACATTATTATTCTATTTGCTGAAGTACCAGACTACCAAGACTTTTTTTTTCGAATTTACTCTGATTTTTTAAACCTGAAGAAAAATAAGTAAATTCCTATCACCTTTGTCGGTGGGCCGTTTGCTCTTTATTCACTGCTTTGCAGGCACGCAAAGTTTTGCTTCCAAATCAACAAGCAGCAGATGAGGGTTTACGGAGAAGCACAAGAAGGCCAGAACTGTGCTTCTCATGCTTCTGTGTGGTGCTAGCATGTATTGGTGGGGGACAGCGCTAGGGTTAGGATTTAGCTCGACTTCTTGTCTCCGTTTCCTTTCAACTTTCTCCAAATCGGACAAAAATCGAGTCTTCTCCTTCCATGCCCACAAGGGCGCCATAAGTACTGGGCTTCTGCAAGAAAGAACAGCTACTCCCTTGTTTCTGAACTTAAGGCGTCGTGGTTTTGTTTTAGGCAAAAAATTTTAGATTTCATCAAATTTATAGAAAAAACATAAAAATATTTTAAACACCAAACAAATATATTATAAAAATATGTTATAAATATTACTATATTTTTCTACTTTTTTCGTCATAAAATATATATTAGATTAGACATAATCTAATAATATCTAATCTATTACGTTAGGATATAGAGAAAGTACAGGTTTAGTCAAACCTAAATCTAAAGGTGTCTTATGATAAAACTAAAACAATTTTTATTCTATGTAATAGAGTGAATACTTTTTTTATCTTTTCGATGGTGTCCACACCCTATGATAAGCCGTGCTCACCGGATTCCTAGGGAGTGAGGTAACAAAAGTGTGACTTAAGATAGGAAGCCAAACAAATCAACTAGGGCCTTTTGAGCACTACTAAGCTAATGTGTTAGAGAAAGAAAAGAAGGTAACTATTTGGTCCAGAGCATTGATTCTCCATAACGAATAGGCTAATTCCATCTATTAATTTCCTATAATGTGCTTGAGAAGATCCTTGCACCTTAAAGAGTATTTAGTTGTCTAACTTTAGACTCGGGATATTCTCCACTCTGACATCTTTCACTCATCCATTTAGTCTGTGCCATCCAAACGTGGCACCCTTTTAAGAGGAGGACGCTTTCAACCACAACAATAGAGTCATTATTGTCTTTATACCATCTAACAACACGATGGATACTATAGAGCATGGTAGCCATGATGACATGCCACCCGTTGTATAGCGTGGAAGTGGCACTCTGATAGGTGATATAGTTGTGTCACACCAACCATAGCTAAACCCCTCTCTCCACCCACCTTGGCCAAGACATTACACCGGTACTTTAAGCTTAGAAAGCAAAAATATCCCTAGAAAAACATCGACAACATAGACACCTAAATTATCATCAGAGACTACGATGATGGGATTCATGCCGTCACCATAGAGAAAAGATAGTCATACATGCCATTTAGTTCACTCCAAGGAATTATTTAGTATGCTTTAACGGTTATCTACAATTTTTGTAAAGTTTTTAAGTGTTACTTAGATCATTAAAATACTAAATTGAAATTAAGAATAAGTCAATCTTATTTTGAAACTTTTAATATAGCTCTAGCTATTGCGGCTTTCAAGACTGGTTCTTTTAATTTCAAAGTATATTTATTTATCACCTATACCCTCCATCATCATTAAGTTGATAATTTTTGGAGTTTAAAATCCTACACTCTTACCTATCCTCGATACACAAATCGAGAAGTTTAGACGCTTTGTTACTTCTTCCTCGCTACTGAAATCACTCTGACCTTTCAGGAAAAAAAAACTAACTTTGATCTGTCTTCTCACTACTAAAATTTTCTTTCAGATACGATGAGTTCTTCTATTTTGGGACAGCTGGAGTATGTTTCTACGAATTTTCGTTGCCACCCCCAAAATTTCATGTGCTATAAATTGGGGGGAAAACTAATACGCAAACGCTTGACTTGGGTACGTTGTTCGCGCCGGGGCTCCGGACATGGTGTACGAAGATGGAGGCGTAGTTGAGGAACAGAAGCACTCATCATATTCGAACAGAGTACATACATACACACAGCTTAATATGTTCTAGATAGGCCGTCGAGCATCTCCAATAGATTGGCCATCGCACTCTGTCCTAAAATTAGCAAACTTGTGTGACAAAATGCTCCTACAGACTTGCTGCGATATGGAGAGGGAATCTTATGGATATGGAGATGCTCTACGTAATACTGAGGTGGCTAGGCTAGTAGTTTGATCTTGCCTTGGATAGTGACCTGCTACTGAGCTCAAGTAATCAAGTTCCGGTAGTTGTAACACTGAAAGCCAGACGGAAGGCCTCATCAATCTTCGTCTCTCTCGGGGGGGAGACCACAAGGAAGCAGCATTTTCTGCAACACCAGAAATAGTGAATCAGCATACAATTTTGCACCGCCATACCTCATTTAAATGACTGCAAATTTAAAATGGCCACAAGTGCGATGAACACTGTGATCGCCCATGCGCAGCTATTTAAAATGTGGTCTACCCCTAATGATGGTATCTATTGCTAAACCAAACGGAAACCAAATAAGTTGTACTTTGGAAATTGCATAGGAGCTCATATAGCAAATTGCACTGCAAGAAGAGGTTATCTTCTTACATTAAATTGATTGAGCACAAAAGTTGATTTTAACATTTGACTGCAAGTCTGCAGCACTATAACTATAGCTGCATTTTCCTTATTAGGTTTTTAGCTGTGCCCTAGCATATTTTCTTAGCCAATGCTGTTGAAGAACAAAACTGAATCATAGATTAATACAATCACAAAAACGTTGGACTGATAACGAACATGACAAAACTGTAAGGATAAAAACTATGTCACCAATAAGATTATGATCTACTCATTTCATTGTCCATACCACACATAATATATAAATCTTATTAGCCCATACAGCTGAAGTCTATTCAATAATAGGTGAATAAACAAAATATAGCCATAGGTCCTGGTTTGTGTCAGCCTTAAAGCCAAAGGCAAAACGTAAAGCTATATTATCAGGAAGGAGTCAACAAAAAATGTTCTGAATAGTGCATAACTGCATATTTGGTAGTTAGCACCATTAAAGAGGATAATAAATCAGCTTTTTGCCACTACATTTGATTTAGTAAAACATTAACACGGACAGCCCAAGCCACTCAAAGTTTGACAACAGAAGATAGGAGTGGGAATGTACAGTTTATCTACTTTAAGATGTCAATGCTTTTCTAACAGACTGGCCTTTTGCTCAGTACATTTGTACATGCACAGATCCTACGCACAAATCCAAGGAGACCAAATGTCTCTTCACCGGTCCTTGCACCAGAAATTTATTGATCCAGTTTGACATGAGACAACACAGTTTAGTGATTATGCCAACTTTGGGTGTGTACTCGTGCGACTGTCTGCACATTGAGTAGTTGGATTAAGTGTAATGGTATGCTCCATTTTGATGAGCTACCCATATGTCCAGATGCAATGCATATCCATGATAATGACTTTCTTTCATTTTTCTATTTTAGGAGCAGCTCTACATTAATATTTATAGACCAGATAAATTCAACATATAATTTTCAGCTATTGCAATATTGTTCAGTTCACATGCTATAAGAACCGCCTTTAACATACTTGCATAAAATTGTAACGTTCTCTTCCAATTGATTCATTCTCAGCAATGGCAAAATATGCCAGCATCGGATAGTGCCCAATATAGGATGCATAACTATCTCTTTGGATGTTTACAGCCCATTCACTGCAATAAAAGAAATTGTTAGTAGTAATTACTACATTCCCAACAAGACATTATTTATTTTAGAAAGAGATATACTTACAATTGGTTCAAGTCAGCATGCCCAGTGCCCACATATTTCGCTTGAAGATGCTCAAGTTGAGAATTTATGTTGAACCTGTCGCTAGCCTTTAACAAAGATGATATATCATATCAACATCACGATCAAAGTATAAAAGGATATTACTAAAGTACATTAAAAAACTACAACATGCTTAATCTGAAGAAAACTTAATGCAAAAACAAACTAACCCTAGTTTGCAGGTGAGCTCTAAGACTGATATGACAGATAAGGACCTAATCAATGTTAACTAACAATACCAAAATGAAAAGATAAATACCAATCTCAAACATCTAGAAATTTTGATTACTTAGCAGAGATTTTTACTTCAAGTGAACTACTATATCAAATAGTTATCACAAGGAAGAATGATAGATCCAGCTGTTTCTATCACAAGTACTGACTTCATATTAAAATCAATTTCCCCAAAACTAGAAAACCATTATATTGCATTCCAAATTATCCTAGTCAGAGGGAATCACTAAAACTCAAGCAACACAGGAATGTAATAAATAAAATAATGGACCATATAAAAAAGTTTTGCTCCTACACGAGGGTATGTAGAGACATCAAGATCCTTTTATTGAGGACCACATATCAAGACCCTAATACACTCTAATGGCAAACCAATTATGCAAAACCAGCAAAATCAAGAAATAAATAATATAGGTTTAGGAAGACTAGCGATATGGCAAACAAGCCCAAAGTATATAATGCCATGCAGCTAGGTGCACATGCCCTGTAAATTGATAATGAACCAGAGGCTATAATTATTATCGAACAACATCAATGTAGAAGCACTGTAGGGATATTTTGATACAAAAACATGCCCTACCAAATAAATTGGTAGCTTGAGTTGTAACTATGTATGTTTGGCAGCCAAATCATTGGCTAATGGCTATCCCAAGCTCAATTTGGTAGTAATCCAAAACTTTTTTTTTTATCCTATGTGAATTTGGCATCTGATTGGTAGCAAAACAAACATAACTTCTCTACCCCTACCAAATAATTGGTAGTGCCAAAACTTGCCTAGGTTTTGGCACTCCCAAAGAACTGGCAGGCTAGAGAACCAAAATGGCCCATAGATAATTGATGATTCAAGGTCAAAAGAAAAGCATCTCTTCAAACATGAACCCAAGTGTTTGGTAAATACATCATACTCCAAACAGATATGCATCAGTTGGGCACCAATTAAAAAAAAGAAAAAGAAAACCACAGTAACATGGTGAAATGGGTCAGGGACTACTAACCTGCATGATGGCCGATGGGTTTGGTCTTGGTCCTGGACACTATAGTAGAGATCCCCAGAGTCAGAACCAACCTAGATTTAAGATAAAACAGGCATGAATTGGGACATATTCTACAGTACACCGCTGCTACGAATCAATTGGTATGGGCCACAATCCACATGAAAAACAAATACAAGCAGGCAATTGATAAATATATGCAAATAAGAAAAGCAAAAGTCAAGAGGCAGATAATGCAAACAGAACTATGGCAAATAATTCCACATAAGATATGGTAAACAACAAGTACAAACCCGATAAGAAACTTTTCAGGTTTGGTACGTTGATACCAATCAACTACTCTTCATCAAACTGTTTTTATCTGGAATATCAGGATACCAATGCTGGTCAATTAATCATACATCTTACTGATATAGTGTCCCTGTTGCAAGCTGAACACTGGTAGGGCTTCTAAAAGCATTAAAAGATTACCATACAATGGTTGCATCACACTGGACAACGCAGATTGGAAAGATACAATGGCCCAAAGATTTCATGTTCACATATTCTAGGCAACCTAGTCAGGAATTGTCATTGATTGAGTTTTTCAGCAAAAAAATGCAGTCCACTAACACCATGTTCGACCTAAAGAGAAATCAAAAGTCATAAAAGAAATATTTAAAGATGTCATGCCACACTCTAGGTTAATTCGTCAAAGAAAGGGAAAACTAGCCTTATTGACACTACCTATCATCCATGTGACTGCAAATGTTCCCTTCTCTCTATATCTAGAGCTAAAACCATTACCCACGACTGAAAAACAGCATATGATGCAATTCAACATGATGCAACTTGGTGACAAGCAAATAGTAATTAAAAAGGCTAGAATTTTAACCTAATATGAAATTGTGCACCAATCCTATCAACCACCAGAGACAAAACTGGATTGACAGAAAACGCAACATGAGCACAGACTCTGGTGATCTGCAGGAGGGAGATTACTCTTGCAGGCAGGGCTCAGTGAGTTGGCTTTTGAGTCTCAGCAGAAGGTCCCTCTTCTTGAGCCTCAGGCACACCACCAGTGCCGCACAATCAGGTGCGAAACCATAGACACCTACTGCTGAGCAAATTTATCTGGCCATGGGTCAGGAGAGGTCAGTGGGCAGTGGTGGCACGGCAGTCGGCAGATTAGGTGGATGGGAAGGGGGAGCAGATGACCGTAGGACTGGAAGGTGGGAGTGGTGGAGGGACATGGGGTTCACCTGCCACCGACCTTGAAGAAGAAGATGCTGCTGGGGCCAAGTCTTGCTAGAGCAGGGAACTCATCAGAGAGGCACGAGGGAAGAAGTGTAGGTTCAGTGGGGACTGGGTCGCCGATGGCAGCACTAGAGAGGTCAGATCTGCAGGCCACCGCTGTTTCCTGCCCAGCTTTCGCCCTTCTCACAAGAACTAATTGCTATAATGAGGATATGATAGAATATTCTAAAACCTATTAATTGCTACTACCTCTGTCCCAAAAAAACTTCATCTTTCACAAATCTCACATATACCAATATAAAACCAAAAGACTAAAGTGTCCTTCACTTTTTCAAACCCTAATACATTTATCCTTAACTTTCTCAAACTCTGAATTTGTCCCCTACTTTCTCAAACTCCAATACAATGATTACTCTAAAAAATAAAGTCTTTGTGGGGCAAATAAAAATAACAAAGATGGAGTCTTTTTGAGACGGAGGGAGTAGAACGGAGATGTTTGTTCATTAGACAGCAACAAAATATAGGAGTATACATAAAGGGAAAAAAGTTTTTATATATTATTAGGATAGACATTCTTGCTGACTTTCCATGTCTCTTATATAAGAGACAATTTGTTTGGTGTACAAGTGAAACAGGGAAATGATCAATCCAAGCTTAGAAGATACTGCATCGCTGGTTTCGCTTGTAGCTACTCCAACATTGACATCTCTCTACAGATAAACCAATATTACACTCCAAAATTGACATCTCTCTACAGATAAAACCAATATTAGATAGGTTGATTCCAATATTAACATCTCTCTACCTATGGACTAAGACCAATATTGACATATATCTCTCTACAAATAAATCGCATCACTGGTCAGGACTGAATTTTTTTCCTCAGATATATGAATTTGTACAATTTCTTTGTAGAATAATAGCAACTAATCCGCCTAACAATCATTCATTCCCACGGAATAACACTACAATTTCTTCAAATCCAACACAAAAAGGGTGCCAAAATTGAAGGAAGGAGGTGCGGAGAAAAAACTCTAGGGTTTGGGGGCATATTACCTGACTTCAAAGTGGGGACTGGACCGGAGTCCGGAGGAGACAGGAAACGGGTCCCGATGGCGTCGTGCGCTGCGGCCCTCCCGCTCGCCCGCCGTCGGCCGGTTCACCTCACCTCCGTCTCCGTGCACCGCGGACCCGACCTTCGCGTGCGCCGCCGCCTTGGCAACTCGGAGTGCGCTCGGCTCGCGTCGTCTCGTCTCTCGCCTGCGCTTTCGCAGGTGAGGAGTTGGGTTTATGCTTACGCTGGGCCGTCCTGCTACCTCCGCATGGGCCATGACCTGTGGGCTACCGTGTGGTTGTACCGGTGCGCAGAGCGACTGCCTGTATATCACTTAACAATTTTTTTCCGATGTAAGTACATAATTATAATTTTTAAAAAAATTATATAAATATAATTACAATGTACTAAGTATTTTTTATTTATATAAGACTTATATTATTAGTTATATATTAGTTATATTTATTAGCTATATTATAATTATATTGTAGTCTATTCATGTGATTTTAGTGAAAAAAATTCACGATGGATTTTTAACAAAATCGGTGCGCAAGAGCGCTGGTGCACGTAAGAGCCCATGGTGCCATCTCTCACTTGCCAGTTGCATCGCCCAGTCCGCCACCCTAAAAATATTAATTTTTTCGTAATACTGAATTATACATAACCAATCTGCTGCTATATTTTGGAATGGAGAGAGCATACTTTTTGTACGGTTAGAACTCGGTAGCTCTAAAAATTAAATGAAGAGAGCATACTTTTTTAGAAGTTGGTAGCTCTAAAAATTAACATTCAAACGTACCAAATTATCATCCACTAACAATTATTACATTTTATTAAATTCTAGATCTCATATAAACATATCGCATCATCTATAATTTATTATATAATGACAAATTATCATTCTCTATATCATTTTTATAACATTTCAATGTATATTTATCTATGATTTTAAAAATATTAACGTACATTCATTCATCAAAATAGGAGATATGTTAAATATATGGTTTATTGGCCGGATGAGCCTATCCACTTCACAATCATCGCTAACTAATTGATAATAATTAGCATGTTTTGTTGTGAACTAGTAATTATTATTTTAAAATTAGTGTTAATTATGGATAGTTAATATATTTTGTTGTTAATTAGTATTAATTATGATAAGATTAGTGCCAATTAATATATTTTATTATTGATTGCTAATTTATTATTCTCCTTCCATCCAACTAAACAAAAACCTATCGCATCCTACCCACCTTATCAGACAAATAATATAGATCATTCTATCCAACAAGACATGGATGACCATATCTCATTCAACCTCACGCTTCGACCAAACACAAACTAAGAGCCTATTTGGAACGTACACATTTTATAGAATTTTCATAGGAAAATAGTTTGATTCATCTAATTTTTCTTTGAAAATCCTCCAAACATGAGAAGAATTTTTTTTGAAAATATACATTTTCACTGTTTTGCATGTATATACTCATTTGGTAAGAAATCGCGCATATATATACACTCACATACAGATGAATAGCTGACAAATCCAAATCTCTAAACACGTTCATCACAGATCACAAGAAGACTGAAAAATCACAAGGGCAAAAAATTAGAAGAAGATCCGCTGGAGGTTGAGACTGCTGCCGCCGTTGCTAACTATGGATCTGCCATAGCCCGTGCCGACAGAGAGGAGGATTTTTATAAGTTTAATTATCATTAGTTTAGTAATTAATAATAAATCTAATTATGTAAGACTGAAATAAAGATTTTTTTAAGTGGAGATGACGATATATTTTTTTATAATGGATCCTAATCATAATGATAAAATATAAATACAAGAAGATAAATCTATATATATCATTCTCTTGACGTATATATTATTTTTTAATTAATGACGTATATATTATTTTTTAATTAATGATATATATTGGTAAGACTAAGACTAATGATTATTCGAGCCTTATGTTATTTAGTCTTTTTTCGTAATGAGAATAGAGATTATAAAGATTTATATTTGTCTATATCATTACTATATGCCTCTATATATATGCATATGATAAACTCCTATTGATTCATCTTCTTCGATTATACATACACTTGGCCCTTGTATATATTTTGTGCGTATATATTTAGGAGAAGCAGATTTATATATGTTCTAAATCCATGCTGTTTACATATAGGATTTTATATTTGAGCACACATGTGAGTATGTGATACTTATGTTGATAAATACTCAACAAATTCACTCATATCTTTGATGTGCAATGAGTTGGTCATCAAGTGGAGGATGACAACTAAATTTATTAGAACTAATTATTTTCTTTCAAGTTGTGCGAAGGAATAGCTCCTATCATTATAGAAAATACTATATGACATTATGGGTTGATGGACATCAAAATAAAGACATCATCATTTGTTGATGAAGGCGAAGTCAAGCTCATGATGAAAAGGTAGAGTTTGATGTAAGCTAATTAAAGACTTCGGCATTGTCGATGGATTGGTAACTAGCCATAGTATTCATGTATATATATGATATATTTATACCTACAATGTAAGGCTGATATGAGATAGCTATTTTTATACAGGTTTAGGCCTTTAGAGGTAATAGCCTTACTCTTGTTTGGGCGGGTGGTTAGTGTTTTCACTATATATCAATCTTACGAGTATAAAGTATGAGTAACAAACCATAATATAGACTTTCATAATATTAGCATAGAGCTCAGACATGATGGTCGGTGGCTAGTCATAGTTAGACTCCTCCAATGTTGACTCGATGATATCGCACTAGTAGCATACATGTGTATTTTGATGGCTGATCTCAGATTGAGATCTTTGGTTATTTTTTCCTCTCCTCTCCCTCTTGGGAGTCTTGAGAAGTATGGTTACGATCTGAGTAGTCCTGACTAGATCTAAGTATGACTTTATATCTTTTTTTCCCTTCTTAGGGACATCTTCCTTATCTATTCCAGACTTCATCCATATCCATAGGACTTATTTTCGTATAGAAATTGATATGTGTTACTCCATTGAGTTATATACCTGAATGTGGGGTATCTAATACCTAGAACACTAACGATAGCCCTCAAACTCTACTCAAATGAAGACATCGGCTAATCCAATTGCCTCGCTGAATCAACTTATCAGAGTAAATAAATGTAGTTGGAGTACTACTGACTAGGTTAGGTCTAATTTTATTGATTCGTTCATCCGAGTAGCTTGTCATATAGCCGCTTATGAAATTTAAGTAGAGTTTAGAACTTTGTCCATCTAAATGTGTCCATCAACTCATTATTGTTTCTTTCTCCTAAAATACTTGAATAACTTTGTTAGGAAACATTTAAGCCCTCGAGCAATGTCGGGTAGCTCAATACATGTATTAAACATAAGCAAATGAATGTGTATATGAAACACTTAATAAAAACATTTATACCCAGATGCAATTTGTCCATAAGTGCAAACTTCTACTTTCACTTGCTCTAACCAGCTTTAGGTTGTCTTCCTCACGTCTCATTTCGATAATAAACCCTTTGAGCATTTCAGACGGTACTAGATCATTGTCTCACAGTTACCTTTAGTCAGAACGAGATATTTGAAACTATGCCCTTTGTTGATTAAAGAACAATAGATTTCAAGTTTATCTATGTATTTAGACAACATGTACATATCCCGTAAGTTGGCAACATAAAAGCCCCTATTAGTCTTGACTACTTTGGTAAATTAGAGCGACATCTGACATGTGAGTTATCAAAGAGCACAAATATAGAGAAAATACATTTGCAAACATATGGAATATCAAGGCACATTATATGAATATGTACATAAAGACTTATAGATACATTGCCATTTCTTGTCAACCATTACATACACATCTAGCTAGAGTACTTAGATCACCTTAGAGTTGTCGTCATAGGTTTTATCTAGTCCACACAGAACTTCTATTGAACCATGTATTTTTTATCCTTTTTTTACTTAATGAGGCTTGAAATTGTTGGTCCAATACACATCTAATTGGAACAGAGTTCTGACTAGTGGACTTTATTGGACTAGCATACGTCTTGCAATTGAGTTACAGAGTTATCGAACCGAGCTTCACTTGGTCTAGATAGGGCACCAACCAATAGAGAGGTTCCGACCAGTCTCTGTCAATGTGGTTGTCAGACCTATTGTTCCACTGTTTGATTTTCATGCAACCAACTACTCGGAACAAAGAGTTATATAACAAGCCCCCAAGCAATGCTTAGGAGTAACGAAGTAACATAAATTGAAATTTGAAAAACTTCAGCTAATAGATATAATTTATATACTTTTCCTAGCTTCTGACTATCCTCTCATAAACTTAGTTAATGAGTGGACAGTCAAAGTAGGAAAAAACATAAATTGATGCAGTCCTAGCATCGGCTGCATTAGTGTAGCGATGCTACCATTGGCAGACTAGCCTAGTAATTTTCCTCCATATGGTAGTCATCTTGGCTAGCTGATTTGGACTTCTTGGCATGCCAGCATCCTAGTAGATGACAGTGGCTTCTTTGAGACTTGATCAGCATCAGGTGACCCATCTTGTCGACTTGGAGCTCCAAATGTTTTGTGATGCACATATACCGATATACATTTGCATGGATACATACGTATGGTCAAAGTAGACCTATACGTGTACTACATACATATGTATTAGTCATAGTGTAGGCAACTTGGTGCATGTAACTGTTAATGCCAAAATTTGGTAAGCTTGGAAAAATGATCGGTCTAGTAAAAAAAGTCCGATTGCTACAGGGAAGAAGCCAATCTAACGAAGCGAGGAATGACTTGGTCTAATTATAGAAGAGTATCCAAATGAAAATGATGCCGAGTCTAAGGAGGAGCCATGAAACTCACGGTAGGTTAATTTATCTATGTAAATCATATCTTATATTGATATGAAGGTTTAGATAGTTCAGTTAACTTTCTTAGAGATATTTTTCTTTTATATTTTTAGGAAACAACGTCCAATGATTGTTGTAACCGCGTCAAACTCTGTAATACCAGGGTATAAATATAGACCCCTTGGAAGCCTGTAGGATATCCTTTGATCAATACAATTTTGGCGCATCGCCACCCTAGCTCGTCTAGGTTTTTACCGGTGGATTCTAGCTCTCGACGCAGGGTTGCATCGATTAAGTTCGATCTCCGATGAAGGGGTAAGTCCCGGTACTATCTTGGTATATCTTGCTCTGTCTAAGGCTACATCGGTTAGGTTCGACCTTTTAATCAGATCGAATGTACCGCATCACGTCCGTGTGAGATCTATCAGTTTTCCAAGCTCTCTCTGCCATCGTTGGTCCCGTGCTGCATCGGTTAGATTCGACCTATGGGGTTACCGACAGTAGATTGAGCCGTAGGCCTGTAGGTCTCTACCTAGTATTTTATTGGAGTGGTTAGCCGATGAGTTATCTATATCTTGAGCAACATGCCTAGTGTATCGGCAAAGGAGCTAATACACACCCGTCTTCAGAAGACTTCCATCGACCGTCACACCTAGTGCATCGACCTTCTAGTTGATGCACGCATACCTTTAGAGATGTCTTCTTATCGTACGCTCTGCTCCATCTAAGGCTGCATCGGTTAGGTTCGACCTCTTAGTCGGATCGAGCATACCTCATCATGTCCGCGCGAGACACGCCGGCGCATCGGTCTCTCTCCTCCGTCTATGGTCTCGTGCTGCATCAGTTAAGTCAGCGTCTCGTTGAGTGAGTAGCCGACGAGTTATCCTCAACACAAGCCCCACATACGTCTCGCGTATCGTCTAACGATCGATCCTCTAGAGGTCGATCCAAATACATTGGACGCTTCCTAATACTATCTTGATCTTCCAAGGCTCGTGTCTAATGTGGTCGGCTTCAAGATAACCCCGATCTCGTTCCCATCAGCTCGAGTGGCCGATGGGTTGAGGTGTAGACCTACGTCGGATGTTCGACTGTTAGATAGCCGATGACCTCGCCTTTTCCTCCCTCGTCGTCACGTTCGATCTAGGCTTCCATCGTCTCCACGCCATTAGTCCCCGCCCTCATACTGTCTTGGTTCGGTCCGATCTATCGAGGCTGGTCCTAACGGCGCCGTTGCTATGGTCGCTAGTCCTCGTGGCTTCGCAAGAGATCGGGCCCCGCTCCATGCCTCAGATGCCATGGAGTGTCATTGGCTCTTTGGCCGAGAGGCCGTCTAATCCGTTCCATGTGTTTATCTCTCTCGCCTCCATCGGCTGTTTAGCCGATGCTCGAGCACTACAGATTCCGTTGGCAACCAAGAGAGATCCCGCGTGCTTTGCTATTCTTTGAATATCCTTTGGTGCCCCCATTGGCTCTGCGGCCGATGAATCAGGATCTCTCTTTCGCTGCACCCAGAACCATCACATCCTTCGTCGATATCTGTCTACAACTTCATCGGCTTTCTAGCCAATGAAAGAGCGTCATAATATCTATCGGCAACCAGTCGATAGCAGGAGCCATCCGGACACGGCCAATGACCAACTCGACCCTATCGGCGGACAGCTGACAGTGAGAGCTCGTATCGGCCCATCGTCCAACTAACCCATTCACCTCACCCCCTTGTCAATTATAGAGTCAAATTAACTAGCATGCCCTCGGACCTCGAAGCTTTAGGACCTGCACTAGAGCTAAGTGGATCTTCCAGGCCTTTGCGTGACTAAGCCATCGTCTTTCCTCGGTCGGACCTCCATTCGGCCCGGTTAGACCTTTCCCCGCGAGGTTTGGCGACAAGCAGTAACGTGAGACCTCGGTGACTCATCAAAAGTCATGTCATGGAGGTCAACGATTTATTGCCAGCTAGTACCATTGCTGTGGAGCAATAGTTTGGTTAGCCATGGTATCCTGATTTGATCTAGTTGAATACATGGTGGCATATGTCAATTCCGAAGTAGTTGGCCTGAACCCTCCACAGTGTTACATAGTTGATGATTTTGAACCGACGTCTTGAAGTGATGCATGCTGATCCTATTGGATGGAGTTGATGAAGATTGAGGCTGTAATGGTTTCGATTTTGAGTAGAATGAACTTTGGTTAGGGCGGATCTCTCGATCCAAGGTCATCGAAACATCCCTCATTAGAAAATTCACCTTTTGACATCATGTCTTTCCGAATCCTCTAAATACCAGCACCCCTACTTGGTACGCCACTGTCAATAGATTGATAACCAACCATAATATCCATGTATATATGATGTATTTATACATATGGGATATGGCTGATATGATAATGCAAATGAAGATGCAAGAAGACATAGATTTTTATATAGGTTCGAGTCCCTTAGAGGTAATAATCATACTCTTAGTTAGCCGAGTGGCTGGTGCTTCCACTATATATTAATCTTACGAGTACAAAGCATTATGAAGAAATTCTAATATAGTATGCCATAACATTGGAATAGAGCTTGGGCATGGTGGTCGATAGCTAGTCGTAGTCAGGCTCATCCAATGTTAACTTGACAAGATCACACAAGTAGCGGACATGTGTATTTGAGATCTCTGGTTACTTGTTTTTTTTCCTCTCCTCCTCCTCTTGGGGTTTTTGTATTTATACCCTTGGGTGCTCCCTTGTCCTAGTAGAATTATAGAGACAAGTATTGATATGATCTGAGTAGTTCTGGTCGGGTTTAAGTAGGACTATATCTTTTTTCTTTGTAGTGATGCCTTCCTTATCTACTTTTGACTCTATCCATACTCATAAGGCTTGTATTTTTTATAGAAATTGGTATGTGGTACTACTCGAGTTATATACACGAACGTGGTTATCCTATATCTACAACACTAATAGGCATAATGATGTTTCAATTGATCAAGAATTGACCTGAGTTGGATGGGCACAAGACAAAGGTATAATAAAGGTAAGAATATTTTTTTAGTCTTTTACCGATCTCAGTGTTTGGAGTGAAGACCGGGTTGTTAGATATGTATTGTACTATTAAGAGGGGTTAATGACTAATTGCCTAATTTGAATCATGTGAAAATTGATCAATCTCAAATGCGTGATATTTTTCTCTAGGCATGCACATTAAGGCATTGTCTAGTTAATGTTAACACCAAAATTTTGTAAGCCCCATAGACAGGACTAGAGAGTCGATCGGTCTATGGAAGGAGGCTGATTGATATAGAAAAAGAGGCGATAGGATAGATAAAGATGAATTCGTTTTAGTCAAAAATGGAAGAATTATCCATATGAGACCGGATCTGAGGACTCGTGGAAGAATTGTATCTTTGTAAAATATGTCTATAGATAAACAAGTCAATTAGTTTTCCTTTTATCTCTAAGATAGATTCTGTTTTATCATTAGAAAAGTTTATCCCGTATTCGTGTAGAATTTGTGCAACCCTAGAGTATAAATATAGACCCTCTGGAATCTTGTAAATTATCTATACATATCAATATAATCTCGGTGCATCGCTATCCTAGTTTATTTAGATTTTTACTAGCGGGTTCTAGCTCTTGATGTGAGGCTGCATCGGTTAGGTCCAAATTCTAGCGAAGGGGTAAGTCCTGTCATTATCCTGGTATATCCACTCTATCTAAGGCTACATCAGTTTGGTTTGACCTCTTAGTCCGATCGGATATATTACATCACGTTCGCTTAGGATCTATCGGCTTATTGAGCTCATTTTACCATCATCTGTCTCGTACTGCATCAGTTAGGTCTGACCTACTAGACTGCTGATAATAGATTGAGCTTTAAGTCGGTGGGTCTTTACTAGACATTTCCTCAGAGTAGTCAGCCGATAAGTTATCTTTACACTGAGCTTCACGCCTAACGTATCGGCTTTTCAAATACCTATCGATTAATTTGCCAATTAATTTGCTTGTGATCGATCAAGTTCTATTAGATTTGGTCTTATATTGTCTCGATTAGATCTGATCTATCAAGGCTGTGTCTAATAGGGCTGGTATCGAGATCTAGCGGGTTTCGTTCCTCCTATTGGCTCAGCTAGCTGATAATTTTATTCAAATACCTACATTGGACCCATAGCCAGTAGCAGCCGATGGGTTCACCCGTTCCTTCTGTTTGCACAACCGATCGAGCTTTCGTCGTTCCCGTACCGTTAGTTTTTGTCTCGGTTAGGTCTGATCTATCAAGACTGTCTCTAACAGAATGGTTATCAGTGGTCGGTAGGTCTCGTTTCTTCAGAAGACTAGGCTACACTCTTTACTACTCATCGTATTTATTATTCAGAGCGTCATCGGCTCTATAGCCGATACGTTTTTTATTTTATTTCTCACTATTTGCCTATGCTATCATCGACTTGTTAGCCGATATATGAGTACTACAACCCCTATCGGCAACCAACCGATAGAAGGAATGCATCAACCTTACAGCAGATGACTATCTCAACTCTATCGACATATTTAGCCGATAGCAGGAGTTCGTATCAGCCTATCGGCTGATTGGCTTAAAGATCTAACTCTATCTCTCTTTCTTGTCAATTAGAGGTCAAATTGACTGGTATGCCTACAACTCCAACAACCCAAAGGACCTGCACTAGAGCTCAGTAGATCTCCTAGGCCTTCACGTGTTCGGCACATCGCATCGGACCTCCATCAGTGAACACGATAGACCGATCTATGTGCGTGGGCAATTAAGTGTAAGGAATCTAGGTTGATTATGATCCTTTTGAGACTCTCTTAGATGTGTATCATGCATCTAAGCAAGTACCACCACATACATGATACACATCTAAGCAAGTGTCATCCTAGGCTTGCAAATCTCAACATAGGTAAATTTCGTTGTACACTTAGTTGAGACTAATTGATTTAAGGCTTCATTTGTGCAAAACATTTTTTATTTACTCTTCGCATTTGTAATTTGGTTTAGCCAAAATATTTTTAATTGCCTGTTCACCCCCTCTAGTTGGCCTCCATGATTCTACAACGTTTACAGTAGAAGGATACAGAGATGTGGTTGGAGGCCGACGGGAACCTATAGGAGCACCAAATTTAGTGTCCCTAACCTCCAAGCAGCTAGATCTAGCGCCCCATTATGAGGTAGAGATAGAGGGAGCGAGGCACGACGACCAACAGCTATCTAAACATAGGGACGTTGGCACCGAAGGGATGCAAGTTGGTGAGGTTAGAGACGGCTGGATCTGGTGGCCTAGCCATCAAAGAGAGGGGGAGGCCACTACTGTTGCCACTGTTGGTAGGCTCCTAGGGCCTTGCCGCCGACATCCGCTAGGCCACAGCCTTCGTCGTCTTGTGACTAGGGAGTGAAGGGAGAGAGGGGAAGATAAGGGAGGAAGGGGAAGAGGTAGAGATAATGGAGAGATTGAGATAGGGAGAAAGATTGGAGAGGGAGACTTAAAAAATGCAGTCGGCTTGGCTCAGCTATGTTGATTAGTGCCAGTTCACCTAAAAGACTGACACTGATGACTACCCATTAGTGTCGGTTCTTGGCTATACTATCACATGGGTGGATAGGTGGGTGGAAAAACCCTTATCAGTGCCAAAACAGGTACTACTAGGGCAGCACATTTGAGCTGTTCTATGGCAGTGAGAAATCAATGCCATGGGCATGATGAGAAAAAGGAACGCCAAATGGACATGTTTTTATAGTGCATACTATCTAGCATAAGCTTCTTGAGGTGGAAAGAATTTCCACATTGGTCTCTAGGGTTGCGGCGGAAGGCAGTGTGGTGATGGAGTCCTAGTCCACTCCAAAAATAAGGTCTTGCTTTTCCTAAATAAGATGTACTAGCACATTAAACAAATTCAATTATTCTCTAAGGATTTTTTGGTTACTTTTTAGATGCAGGCAAACAATCCTGTTGTAAGATGTAGAGGAGTACCAAGAAGATCAATGATAGGCAAAAGATACATGAGGTGCAACAGGAATTGGGTAACAAGATTTTTTCTTGAGATGTTATATATGGTAGAGATGGAGACCTTGAGACTACCAACAACAATGGTTGTTTGTCTCAAGAGGATGGGTAGATGGAGTCAAAAGGGTCCCAAACCAAACTCCCACAAGAGGAACCATAGGTTCAGCCAACCAGGAAATCATTGGAAAGAGGGCAAGGGTTGGGGCTAAAGCATTTAAATGACTTCCTCTTGGAGCAACTAGTACTAGAACTGACCGGTTTATCAGTTAAGTGATAGTATTGAAAAGATAATTGCCACTACTTGTTCATTGACTTCCTCTAATTTGGCTCTAAAGATTTTTATTTGCTTTTTAGACGTAGGCAAAAAAAGGGGGCGTGATTAGTACACACTTGCGCGCTAGCAAAACAATTTGTGCTTGCTGCCATGTTAGAGATATGGTAGCACGTGTTTTCCCCATTCCATTCATCGCGTGCCTCACCACACAATATCTCCCTTCCGCATGCCTCTCTTATTCAAACTTAGGTAGGGAATTCCTCCACCAAGCAAATGCTGCTTCTAATCTCAAACGTCAACCTAGAGTTTTCAAAACTTTCTACTTGTTGACTGAAACTATCAACTCAATTTGTAAAAGCTTTGATTTCATAATTTGAAACTTTCAAGTCAATTTGGAAAGATTTCGATTTATAACTAAAACTTCAAACTCGATTTGTAAAACTTTCAATCTATAATTTGAAACTTTCAAATCACTTGGCAAAACTTTCAATTCGTAATATGAAACTTTTCAACTAGAGACTAAAAACCTTTATACCTAAATTTCTAAAAAGTTTCAACTCATAACCTCAAACTTAACTTAGATAACAAAGTGGCTATTTAAAAAAATCTCAAATTTTCAACAGCTAACCCATATTCCCATCTGGTGGCCCTCTGCAACGTTGATGTCTAACCAGGAGGAGGAAGAAGGGGAACCAATGCTTATCGAGGAAGAGGAAGAGGCATACGATAAGCTAGATGATGGGAGTAGAAAGAAAGGAACAGTGGTGACCCAATGTCTAAGGCGATAGTGGCTTGCCTGCTACATTGCCACAGATGAGGGAAATGAGGATCCATGGATCTTCGAGGAGGAATAAGAGGGGTAGGATAAGGAGGGTGGGGAGGAGGAAGAAGGTGACCTCATCAGAGTCGAGAGAAGCGGTGGCTCACCTACTACATCTCTTGATGTCGACTAGGAATGATACATTGAGTTTGGAGGAGAAATTGAGTGAATTGGTGTGGAGGAGATAAGTGGATAAGGTGTTTGCCACTTTGCTTGCTAGCGTGTGTGCCAAATAGCCTAGGTAAAAAAAATGCTTTGTTGACACAAGCAAATGAGCCTACCTAAATAAAGAAACGATATTGTAGCTAAACAGATTCAGGACACCTTATGTCTTGCGTAGGGACAAAAGAGTAAATAGCTATATATGTAATCTTAATCATATTCTATGTATTTCTTGCAGGAAGAGCAAAGAGTAAAATGTAAAGAGAAGCTTTTTTTTTCTCACATGCATTGCTTTCTATCTAGCTTACCTAATGCAATTTATTGTAATGCTAAAGTGGCACCTTGTCCCTTTTATGCATTTCTTACATGAAGAAGAGAGCCAAAGATAAAGCTTTTCTTGTCACATGGTTTGTTCTCTCGATTCAACTGTTGTGAAGTTGAAGTCACATTATCTCTACTATTACTTAAAAAACATAGTCAACTTATCACTCACCCCTTATCCACACATAGCATGTCTCACACCACATGAAAAGAAAAATTGCATGAAGAAACAAAATCTGTGAAAAGAGAACAGTCCACCTTAGGCCAACCATTATGTCCTCCACTTCCAAGTTATTTGACCTCCTCGCAAACCACATCATTCTTCCCAATTGTTGTCCAACCACACAAACGCTAGACACACCCATGGCCTTCTCCATGAGCTTTCTCTTCGACTGTCTCCATATCGTCACTTGCTATATGGACAACCTCCTATCCTGACTCCCTTTTTAGGATTCACAATGAAATTTGTTCCAAGAAGTAGAAAGATGACAGGCATGTGCAATGGAACAGGAATTATATTTTTTTTGCTATTGAAACTGGAATGGTAGAGCTACAGTGCTCTATGCCATTAGTCGTTTTCAACCATAGGACTAAACAGGAACACACGAGAACGGTCGTTACAATAATCAACAGTAAATTGCCACGGTACAAGCAAACATTAGTTTATACTGTTAGTATGTTTCTACAGTGCTTATGGTAAAGAAATGTACCTTCTCACACATTTCACTATATGCCTTTGCTATTTATACCCTAATGGCAGATGATGTGAATCTAAGTGGAGTGGGGGACTTGTCGAAGGCTGCAGAATAATATAGATGAAGAAAGTAGACGCTCAGTGTTGCAGTCTAGCGGATCTACAGCCCTGGGATTGCATTTGTCTGGCAAACGATCTAGTAAGGGAATCAGCGATATCGGTAGGGGATTAGTCTGGTAGTATTCTGCTAGAAACAAGGATGGACCATCGGCTATATTACTTCGTGCATATGTTCGATGAAATGCTAAAGCGAAACGGCGCGGCTGGGGCAAATGTAAAGTTTTCTTGATGAAACCTTACTCTATTATTACTCACTCAATCT
Organism: Oryza coarctata; assembly: GCA_030770085.1. NCBI lineage: Eukaryota > Viridiplantae > Streptophyta > Magnoliopsida > Poales > Poaceae > Oryza > Oryza coarctata. The sequence continues at coordinate 6,459,684 of CM061476.1, read as the reverse complement.
CTAAATATCAAATTCTGGGAGAATTCGCGTGGAAATAGCCCTGCCACATGGCGCGGCGCGATTCCAGCGTTCGTACCCCTCCCGCAGCCGTCGGATCTCAGATTTACGGTGAGGGATCGCTGCCGTGGACCACATTGTAATATGCGAAGTTTGAGAGGCTTTTTTGCAAACGGTCAGGCTCACCCCCCGACTGCTGCTGGCCCGCCGCCGTCCGCCGCCTGCTGCCGGCCCGCCGCCGTCCTTCTCGCCCTCTGGCGGGGAGGCGCGGCGCCGGCGCTGCTCCGGCGCCCATCCCGTCTAGTTTCGGTCGGCGCCACCTCCTCCTCGTCCAGCGACGGCGTAGCCATCACCGCAAACACCGTGCTTCGAGGAGGCACCGATGGCTCACTGACGGACAAGGCGCGAGGGTACGGGCTCGCCATTGCTCCTCTCGGCACCACCAAGTCCAGATTATTGCGAATAGTCTCTTTCCAATGTCTTCTTTGCTTATCATGGTTGGTATTGCAAATTAGGATAAAATTCTGCTTTTCCTGTTGCATGCAGGTGATCTTCGATTTCCTATTCCTGGCTCTTCTCGCTGTTTCCGGATCACTGGCCGGCTCTCTCCTCTGCTTTCTCAATGTAAGTGATCTATATCCATTTCATTCTTCCAATCAGGACAAGTGTTATTTGGTCCCAGGGATAATAATTTCTTGCCTTGTAGAACGGACATGTCAATATTTTTCTGGCTCTGACTATCTTGATTCTATTCTACTTGTGATTAGGGCTATGTTTACATAAAAAAAAAGGCATACAGTGTGTATTGTGCGGGCTGTCTCAAAGGCGTACATACAGGGCAGATGGTCCTCAGAGTCGTCGATTCCATTGTTGGATGCTCATTCTGCGAGCTGTTTGATCCAAAGTGGTATAACTATGACACTACCTAAACTCTGAAAATTCTGTCTGTAATAACTACTGAAAGTTTTATTCAGTCTCCTGGCACAAAGAAAGGTAGTATCTGTCACAACTCACAATGAGTTCGTTCTTATAGAAGCTTTTGATGATCAACTGCAACCATCGCATCTTAAATTTCTGATGTTCCTAGAGGTTGGTAGAAACTAGAATGGTAGGTTACTCTCTAGGCTTCATAATATATACTATAAAGTCTTTATCAACTCTTTGAGGCAGCAAGGTGCTGTAAATTGGTGTGTACAATGATTGAACCTTACACTAACTGCTGTTTTATGGCGTCCTTTTACTTGCTCTTTGCAGATGTTTATCTCGCTGGAACAGTCACGCTGATATTTGGGATGGGCTTATACAGGCTGTTCATCTATACTTCTACTGATGTACCTTCTGAATCTGTCAGAACTCTTCAGGGATCACCGTTGTTTGGGATGTTTGCTTTAAAGGTAGGTAATCATCTTGTCATTCCAAAACACCCATCACATTTTTGCGTATTACTGATGAACTTGTAACTTGCTAGGCCATAGACATATCACTCATTTGTTTGCTTTGGACTGAAATTTATTTTGTGAGGCATCCATTGAACTGTTTAATTGCAAATCAGGCTAAACTGCACTAATAAAAATTCATACTAACCAGACTTATCAAATGTAACCATAATTTGCACAAACATACACACTTCTTGTAAAGCTTTGGACCATAGAAATATGCAAACAATACTGCAATCCTGATATATTTAAGAAAACTGATCATTCCTTCTTTTCTTCTTTCAGGAAAGACCAAAGTGGGTGAAGATAGACAAACTGAAAACAAAAGTAGGGCATGCCATCGTCGTGATTCTCCTGGTCATGATCCTCAATGCTAATCTGTTTTGTGGGGACCACATGGTGACGGTCGAGTAGACTAGGTAAGATTTATTCAAATATGATTCTTCTATATTTGAAACTAGAATATATTCAATAGGTAGATATTTCAAACCCTGATATATCGCAGATTATTAGTACAACAACAGCCTTTACTGTACACAAATGTATTGCAAAGGCAACAAGGATTTATTTACCTTCGAGTATGTCTTTTCATGATCTGCTCCTTTGCAAGTTGATTAATGTTCATGATTTTAAAGGCATATAGTAACTACCAGCGGATACCAAAGCGAGGAAAGGCTTATTCTAGCATCGATTGACTGGCATGGTTGCATATATTCCTAGGTAGATTTTATCCACCAAGGGAGTGTCTTGTGATCATTGTTTGTTTTGGGTCTTGATGGAAAAAGGCAGGGTGCTTGCTTGGGCACTCATACATGAGTATGAGTAAATTTTGACTATAAATTTAAGTCAGATTTACAGATTTATTGTAGAGCTTTCAGTTTCTTTAATTTGTGTTTAGAAAAAGGCACACTCATGATGATATAATTGTGGTGATGTGCTAGTATGGGGTTTGTATAAATTTCTCATTAGATGAAATTAGTACTTAATCGATTCATATATCTAGCTAAGCTCACCATTACATATAAAAAAATCTTCACCTTATAACTGCAAAAATTATACTTAGCATACATATATTTAAAGACGATGCTTTCTGTTTAATAGCAAAATATTTACAACAATAAAATATAATGGATGATATTTTAACTATGAATTCTAAACAAATGCACAATTTTATTATTGTTTGAAAGCAGAATCTATTAGACAGCTATATATTTGATATTGATAAAATAGGTTGGCAGCACTGCTCCAGTGGGCCAAGGACAAGTAAAGGCACTACTACTGTACACCTTGCTTGGAATCCGTTTTATCTAAAAAAATATTAAACTGTATATTCAATTAACTACTGCTAGCTACTCTCTTCACCAATCCAGCAGCATATCTGTCTAGATAAATGACAAATCACCACACTTTCCATTCACAACAGTTGGAAAAAGATACTAGAGTAGTACTATACAACTTTCTATGCATATCAAAGCATGCAGTAAGTTTAAGATAGATAAGTTACCCTTGAAACGAATGTTGCAATATTCAATATATTCATATATCTAGCAAAGCTTTTGATTACATATTGTTTTTACTTTGTTGTTGTCAGGAAATAAGGAAAAGAAAGGAGGACAAAAATGAACAAGTCACAGAAGGGAGAGAGTGTATAATGGTAAATACAATGCCCACACAATATTTACAATATTTATTTATAAAATTTGGATAGGATTTTCTATTCAATATATATAAAACAAATGAGAAGTTGCATTAACTCACTATGCAAACATGAATTTAAAGATAATATTTTATAACCTATTCTTATTGTTTAATGGGTTTTAATGTTTAGACATATATAAAGTTGATGGATTCTGGTATTAACTGATAAAATAATCTGTAGGTGTACTGGATTGATGTTGACTATATTATCAACCTGATTATTACTCCTGAAACAGACAAACATTTCATTAACCTTATTGGTCATCTCAATATTTGCATAAAGACTTAGCATGTTATTCAGCCTTTATTACAAATCCTGTGCTTTCTTTCAGCAATTGGCTTAAATGTAGTCCTTAATAAATGAAGCTAAAAAACATGGTAATTAGATCAGATTTCTGATTTATACTGTCAAATTTGTACTTGGTTTCACAGCAAATTCGAATCTATACTTAACTGAGTTAATTGTTCTGTATGATTAAGAATTTTAATCTACACTGGAAAATTTAAAATTATTGCATTAGAATTGGGCATATCAGATATCCGTTGGGGGAAAAATCAAATTGTTTTATATGCAGTTCTCTTCTTTTACACTGAACACGAATCTCAAACCATCCTGCATTTGATTAGTATCTTCAAGCTAGACTCTCTGGTTAGCCTCCGCAGTGAAGAACAAGGCCGTCCTTTTCTTTCCTGTCTCTTGCTTCGACTAGCTAATGAGTTATCGTTTGGTTCCCCGGCGATACGATCCACAGGATGGGGAATTCAACTGCTACAATTGCATATATGCCTAGCACTATATTAACTCTGTCATTATAATGGCAGGAAAATGGTGAAGAACAAGACACTGATCAACGTTTGATTCCACCAAAGGGTAAAAACAAGCGCTCCGCTTGATAACTTGTCCGTTCAAGGCTACCTTCTTTTGCTATGTGAATTATGCAGAACATTAACTTTTGGCGTATATATATGGAGAAAAGTAGCATTCAGTACCTAGACTCATCTATTAGCCAGTTTATATAGAGATTGCAAGCATCAGTTCGACTAAACGATCTATGTCCGTGTAATATTCATTATATACCTATATAATGGGCATTCTATAATATATCCGAGTACTAGGCTTAACTATTAGAAATCTTGAGACATTTCGAATGCATTTATTTCCGAATTTCCTGCACTGTAGCAAACATTTGAAAGATGTTGCTGCTGCGAGTACATCACTGAATTCAGCCGAGAGCTGATACTGTTGTTTTCTCGATTTGCATTCATCGTTTTTGAGCTATATATGTATTGATTGGTTTCAACCATTCATGTCCATGGATCAGATTATGCTCCAGCTTAAACATAGGTTCAATTGTACTTTCTAGTTCCTTAACGAATTTCTACTTGGCGACCGGTTCGGCTGAAAATAAATGTTACTCCGTACTACGTAGGAGAAGGCACAACGCAAGTGGGCCCGACTCTGAAGCCACGCCCCCAGAGCGTATCTTGATCGGCAGAGCCGTCGTCGTCAGGCCCTCGGATCCTACTCAAACGCCTCCACAAAGCCGTTGCCACGATGGCTCCCCCGACCAATAAAATATCTCCACGTCACCACCACCGCCACGCTCTCGCCTCCCATTCGTCCTTCTCCCATCCCGTGACGTGGCCGCGACAACCGCCGACCCGCCATCCCACCCAACTAGCTCACCTCACTGACATGTGGTCCCCACTTAGAGCACCGCTCCTTCCGGTCCTACATGTCATTGACGAAACGTGGTCGTAGCACTAATGCCACTGTCTTCCTCCTATGGTAGTACTCTTCACACGCGGAAGCCCCAAATACGAACTCATGCCGTTCGCCTCGTGGTCGCGACGAGCTCCCGGCGACGAAGCGGCGGCGGCGTAGTGGTTTGGGGGGCGAACGTTCTAGAAGGTTCCGGGCGGTCGCGCCGCCCTCCACGAGACCGCCGCGGTGGCGCCGCCCGCGACGCAGACGCAGGGACTCTCCCGCCGCAGCAGGGCCGGCTCCGGGTTGCGGGAGCAGCATCGGCCGCAGGCGCCGGAATCGGAGGCCAGCCTCGCCACAGCCCTCGCGCGGGAGCGGATCAGGCGCCGCGGCGAGGCGGAGGGGGAGGAGGGGCACGTGCCGTTCTGGCAGAGGACCTGGTTCCTCGCGCTGCTGCCGGCGATGGCCGCCGTGTCGTTCGCGATCGCGCTGCTGCTCTACCTGGGGCTCGACCTCCCGGAGGCGTCGCCGGCGCAGTCCTACGCCGCCGACCCGGACAAAGTCGTCGAGGTTGGAGTTTCTCTTTCCCTTTGTTTGAGCGGGATTAGGATAGTTCATGGTTGGATTGGGACACTGTCCTTTGGGATTGGGAACAATTGGGCTCTTTGCTTGGTGAATTGGATCAATGATACGATTGTTTCTTCGATGGAATGTTAGATTACCTATGGATCGGTGATCAAGTTGATGCATGAGAGGACCAAGTTTCGGTTGCATTCACACGATGTGCCTTATGGATCTGGCAGCGGCCAGCAATCGGTGACCAGTTTCCCCAACGCGGACGACGCCAATAGCTACTGGGTATGCATTCCTTTCTTTGATAAGTTAAATACAAGTTGATCATATCAAGTTGATGCTCTAAACTGCTAATATAGGATTCTTAAATTTATTGGTCCCTGCCATTTGGGACCGATCAACTAATATTGGTTGAGTTAGTTGGGCTGAATGTTTTGATTGTTTAATTCATACTCTGTAGACGCTACATGTTTTTGATTGATTTCAATGCTCAAATTTAAGAACAACAAAACATGCCTGTAGATTTGCATTATTCCAATACGACATTATAGAATTACCGAAGTGTGTTAAAATGGTTGGCTTGATTACTTGTTTCTTATTTGTTCTCTGTTCATTTATTCATTCAAGTTACTCACTCCCATTCGTCTACTCGGCTATTGGTGACTGCTGATTTCCTCATTGGCCTGCTGAGATCTTTCCAATGCTTCCTTTTTTGAAACATTGGTTGTTGTAACACTCTGAATACAGAGAAACACATTTGACCTTATATTAAACAGACGATTCTGACGATGTATGAGTAAAATGGGTCATGATCTTCACTTTGGTCTATTATTACTGAATGCTAAGTTGTTCATTTTTCCTTTTGTTTTCTTATGATAGCAGAGTTCAGTTCAATTGAGAAAATGATGGGTTTGTTTGTTACATCAAGCTGCATTGAAAGAATGAGAAACCAAATGTTACCATGACAACGTCCACTTAAGTTTAACACATACATGTATTGATCATTACAACTTTGGGTTGAAGTCTGGACCTTAGACATATGACCATGTAATTATACTGCTCAGGAGATTAATCAACATCAACATCAAAGCCTTGTTAGTTCTGGCAGGAAATTAATGTGCATATGAAATTCTGGCATAGTATTTGGTAAGGGGAAACTGATGTATGTGAAGTTTTACATATGCCATGTTAGTTCTGTTACTTCATATTGGATTACATTGCGTTTTTTACTTAAGGTTAGAAATTCTTGAAGCCTTTTCCTGATATGGTAGTTTGTGAAATCTGTCTGGCAAAGCAGATAGTGAGATCGCAACCAGATACTTCAGCAAAACAAGGTAATCCCATAACACATGGGACAATTGTAAGGCTCCAACATATGAGGACTCGAAAGTGGCTACACAGCCACATGCATGCTTCTCCAATTACAGGAAATCTAGAGGTTGGCAAACGTGCAACTTTTCTATTTTATGGAGTACTATATTTGTTTATTACATTCTTACACACACACACGGAGCTATTATTACTATATTCAATTGTGAATAAGGATTTGTTTTATTTGTCAATATAATTCTCTAACCTCTGCATTGCATGACAGCATGAGACAGATATAATTTGCAAAAATAGTGCTTTTATTGAAATTAAAGGAAGTGAATGCTCAAGGAAATTTAGAGTGTGTGATTTAGTTTGTTATTAGATCTGGAGTGTTTAGAAAAGGCTGTGGACTTCATTGCATATTTGTTTTTTGACTGCTGTCCTTACATTTTATAATAAAAGCTTTGGGACCTGAAAATTGAAATTTGTATGCATATAATCTCAGGTTAGTTGTTTTGGCGGTGATAATGAGTCAGACACTGGAGACTACTGGAGGTAAGTGCTGTGTGTGAGACTTCTCATTGAATATAGTGAGATATTCTGATATCCATTCCCCTAATCAAGCTTATTGCATTGTACCATTCCCATATCAGGCTCGAGATTGAGGACAGTGGGAGGTCTTGGCGGCAAGACCAGAGAATTCGGTTGCGCCATGTTGATACCAGTGGTTATCTGCACAGCCATGATAGGAAGTACACCCGCATCGCTGGTGGACAGCAAGAGGTAAGTCCATAGGGCATGTTTGTGTGTTCCATTTGATCCATTGTCATCCAAAGAAATGATCTCCAAACAACAGAACTCCAATATATTGGTCAACATTATTTTGTCCGTGCAGGTATGTGGTGTTGGTGACAAGCGCCCTGACAATGTCTGGATTGCAGCTGAAGGCGTCTACCTCCCGGTGAACCAGCGCAAATAGCTACGTTGCAGGTCAGCTGGGTGAGAGGTGTCATGATTAACACGTCTATATGGTGCTTGTACGATTCGAAATATTAAAAAGTTGTAACCACTAGAATACCAGTGCAGTTCATTTTGTGCTATTAGAGCAACTTTTGCTGTGTATGAACTTTGTTCCATATCGTTTAGCTGCAGATTGCCACTTTATACATGGTTCTTCCCGGACTCGCATTTTACAAAGAAAGATTACCTCGCTGGCTCGCTCTTGTTTTCTGAATTCTGATTGGTTTAAAAGTCTGTAAAACAAGCTCGGACATCTCTGAAATTTTGGCCTAATTAATCTAGGTACGAAAATGGATGCGTTGGAGTGGTTATAGAAATTCATCACTCTTCGAGTTGTTGGCATCTACTGTAGCAGTTAACGTAAAAAGACAGGTTCTTTTGAGCACATGAATGCAAAAAATATAGGAACAGAAAAAAATGATGGATTTTGACAGGAATGGAACTATAGAGAAAATATAGTATGAATGATCGTTTGGGCATACAGTGGGAAAAACAAGAATTTGAGAGATGAAGACTCAAGGACATTCCAACGAGGTTGTATCTTATATTACATTTTTTTTTCAAAACTCTTGTGGGATAGGTATTCTATAGGAATATCATATGATTCGAACGTGTGCTATTGTTTGTTTTAGAGGCCATATGGAAAAAAATTCCTATAGAATTCAAATACTATAAAAGCCTTTCGCATTTTCTTTGTTCCAAAGGTGGCCTTAATTGGTTGCGCCAAAAATAAATCTAGGGACCTTTAATATATATGTCATCTTTTATTTAATATATTTTGGGGTGAATTAGCTTGTACCATCTTTTATTGCTAAAGATTCATTTGGGATCATACTTAATCCAATCTTTTTACTTTAATTTTGTTTTTCTAATTTGTATCACCTTAAACCACTTCTTTAATATAAAAATAACCTTGAGCATGTCGGCTCTGGCACGCCAGTGAATTCCCAAGGCCATATCTTTGTCGGAACTAAATTTTGTAGTGGGTTAAGAGTAAGTTAACTTTCTTGTTGATTTTCTCGTAAATCATCCGCCACAGCCTCTTGACGAAATTGGGTTCATCTTTACTTCTCATCGGAAGTCCACGAAAGTGACAAGGGTTTTAAATCACCATTTCAATAACTTTTCGCCGGCGTCACGCATACTGGAACTTCCGGTTCAGTTAGACTTTGCCGGGAGACTCAGCGTTCGCTGTGCTGCTGCGTTTTCGTGTAAACAGCTACCAATGTACATCATCACTATATTGGATCGTTCGATCACCACATGTTCTTATGTCCAAAAGAACATTTTTATTTAGAATAATTGCGACCACACACACGTGTCGTAGGCAGCCCAAAAGATCTACAGTGCGGGATGAGTATAGATTACACAATTATAGCATCTACTCTCCTCATTTTTAAATAGTTTTGTTTTATTAGGATAAAATTTTGATCAACAACTACTTTATTAAAATATAATTTTATAACATAAAATTGATATTATTAGATTCATATTAAAAGCATTTTTTATAATTATTAATAGATTAATTATTGATTAAAATAAAATATATGTTATATTTTAAATAAGAGGAGTCCTAACTTTATAAGAGTAGAGATGCCCATTTTGTCAAGCCAGCCTAAGATTAGATAGATCAGAATGGGATGGCACAGATGACTAGTTTGGTTCTCTATACAATTAGTAGATTTTAGTAAACACAAAATTTTAGTAATGCCCATGTATTCATTTTGGCATTTTACTAAATTTTGGTACGGCATAGAATCAGACCATCTTCGACAAAAGGGTGATTAGAATTAGGAGGTACAAAGATATGTGAAGAGCAAAATGACAGATTTCAGTTGGAAAGTGCCTCAATTTGATCGTTGCTGGCAGTAGGTCAGTATTTGAGAATTAATTTAAGGGGCTGGAGACAATGGGGCGTTTCTGAACCAATGCGGCCGATTAAAACAGAAAAATTCCCAATTACCCTTCGCATGCCAATTTGAACGGACACGGGTGCAGGCTAATCTTTCTTTACCTATATATACTTAAAAACAATACGAACTGTTTTTGTTTTATTTCCGTTTCGTCCGTCGTTTTTCCGTCTGAGATCGCATTTCATATTTCGCTTCTCGCTTTCGTTATGTTCCGCATCAAATGTCGGGCGTCCGTTCCCGCGGGCCTGTTTGTCTGCTCGCCTTTTGCCTGTCATGATATCCAGGAAAAAAAGATAACGGTCTTGGCGAGCTAAAAATCTGGAATAGGTTCTCTCGCTCCTAAATAAACTAACTTAACATCATATTGTTATGACCAAGACCTTCCAAGTAAAGAGACAAACCAAGGGAGTAAATACCAGATTCAACCTGTCCTCTAGGCTGCAAAGAAACAACTATATTACCCCGTACTTTTTCTTAGTAATATAACACACACTCAGCTAAGGTCTTTCTTTTTTCTCACTGTGCATTTTAGATTTTCTTTGGCGCGATTGCCAGGCAAAAAATTCTATATAAAAGTTGCTCATCTAACCTTTTTAAAACAAAATTTCAATTTTATAATTATTAATTCAGTCCTTTATATGCTCAAACAGCAATCATAAAATAAGATAAGCTAGAAAAATATCTCATAAGAAAAAAACACCACCTAAGTATATCGGTGCCACCTTCATACCAAAATACAAGCGTATACACTGTAGAGTTGTTTCAAATATTTAGTCTTACACTACCCTACTAAGCATATAAATTGTTTTCTTAATTATTAGTTAGACTTTCTAAAGATATAGTCACCTTATATATATTTTGGACAAAGGTAGTATTATTTTTAAACAATGGTTTGACCAGTGAACTATGAACTGATTATCCAACTGGTCCACAATTACAACACAGGCTGACATGTGGACCCTATGGTCTAGATATAATTTTTTTCTTATCTATTAGTTCAAAGTTATAAACATACAAAAAGTATATTCGCCTTACATTTTGGATGGAGGTTATTATTTTTAACGATGGTTATTGTTCCGTTGCAACATATAGATGTCCTGTTGCAACGAACATGCATCATACTAGTAAGAAACATATACGGAAAGGAAAAATCCTTTTGAGGCTATAGGGTCATGTTTACTATTATACTGCTAATCTAACGCATTTGCTCGTTTAAATATAACATCCGCAACAGTTGTTCTAGGCCGTGCATGTAACTCTAGCTTCATAGAAGAGCAAAGGGTTGATAAGAAGGGTTCTGTGCTTGGTTAGGCTGTGTAACCCCCTTATCTCTGAGTTAGGTAATAGGCCTTCGGTGGGTGTGAAGGTTAGGGCAGCCCTAACTAAAACCTGATTGCATTGGGTTTTCCACTCGTAGCCAACGCATGGCTTCTCAAGCCCATATAAGTGCATCCACAATGTAGCAATATGGGTGGATATTAAGCTCTTATAGTCTATTATTTATATTGTGCAAGTAGTCCTTAAGGAAAGATGAGATAGCTATATGCATACATACAACATCCAGGAATAAAAAAATTATCACTTTTCCCTCTCATAATACTACTATTCTATATCTCTTAAAATATACGACCTATCTTAATGCACTTTTTGACATATACATTACAATACACCTCAATAGGATCACATAAGACCCATCCTAACATTGGGTTAGGCCATATATATTGAAGATGCTCTAAGCCCCTTGTGTGCCAATTCCTTTTTTCTTCATTTTTTCCAAGTTGCTCTACATCAATTTCTATTTTAATTATTTAGGGGAATTAGCTCAAGTTGCTTTATATACCTATCACAAGTTACCTATGTTAATGTACTACCAATGCCGAGCATAGCTTAATTATACATTAAGACTCTTTGTGATGAAATTTATCTATCTAGACTTCACATATGTACTTATAATTAAGACTAATTATTTTTTATGATAAGCAACATATGTGTTAATAGCAAGCCATTTATAGTAACCTCGTTAATTTTAATATACCGTGTCAATTTTCGAAGACTTATTGGGATAGAGTGTATGCATATATATGTTTATAGTTGTGAGTATGTATATATGCACTTGTAGAGATAGGTAGTGATAACTTTATTTATTGATTTAGAAATAAATATGAAATAGAATATACGTGTATATATTTATAGATGTGAGTGCGTGTTTGGTTTTCAGAGACCTTAGAGGATATGATGCGTGTATCGTAAGCCCAGCATCAACAGTTTAAGCCTAAGGGCAAGGAGGGCCCAATAGTCCATCTCGCTCCAAGCCTTGTGGCCTCGCTCGCCGGCGTCCGCTCCCCCACAGTGTCTCGTCTCGTGAGACCCACCTGCCGGCCGCGACGTCGCCCACGTCTCCGGCTTCCCCCTCCCTCCTGCCTACACCTCGCTCTCCGCTCCCCCTTCCACGGCGAGGCGCGGGAGCGGCTCCGGCGGCGAGGATCTGGTTCGACCCCTCCTCCCTCCACCCCCGTTTCCTTCCTCTGCTCCTCCCTCGGCGTTTCCTTTTCCACGGTACGGGGTGCTTTTCCTTTTCGTCCTGGTCTCCAGCCCCTCTCCCCCACCCCCAAACGGCGCTGCCACCAGCTCGTGCTGCCGAAACGCCGGCTGCTGCCTCCAGTAGGTTTGCTGCTGAGCGCCGGAGACCCTCCACTGCCGCCGGAACCCCATTTGCCACCCCCCCTCTTTTTTTTTTCTTCTTGCATCCGTGCTGTTCTTCTGTAAACATGGATCTGAAATTCTCAACTCCTGTGTGTGCTGCGGTTTTGTGAGTCTGAAGCATGTTGCCAAAGGAAATGCTATGTTGCAGAATATTTCCATTAGCTATTCTTCTAAATATTTCCATTCGCTTTTGGCCAGACCTCCCTCTTATCAGGATCTGAATCCAACCTGTTAGCTATATAATTTTGCAGACTGATTCCTATTAGTATCTTATTCACGGAGAATCAAGACCTTTACATATCTTTTGCAAGCCAGCATTTGCTAATTTAGATCATCTGCAACTGGTATACTCTGTTTAGTGTCACAGTTAATTTTGCAAGCGGTTTAAAGTTGCAAATTTCCAGTAGTGTCTAATCCATTATTGCAGAATGCGCACATAATATTGAGTGGACTCATTTTTTAATTGCATGTTTTAGGCTTTGATGGTTGCTTCACAAGGATGAAATGGCCTCTCGTTCAAAGTTATCTGGCATTCAGAGGCAGGTATTGGCATTGTACAGAGGATTCCTACGGACAGCAAGGCTCAAGACTCGGGAGGAGCGCCACAGAATCGAGTCTGTTGTGTCAGCAGAGTTCCGTGAGAATGCAAGGAATGTTGATCGGAAGAACTTTGTGTACATTGAATACATACTGAGAAGAGGGAAGAAACAGCTTGAGCAGCTCAAGGACCCTGATATTATTGGACTATCAACCCTTGAAATTAATAAGGTATATAGAACTTTGAAATAATCTATTCTTTGCTCTCCATTAACTGCACTGGTCTTATTAATTAGTTGATTCTTTCCTTTAAAGTAAATGTTGTATCCGACTTCCCATTGCCTAGGTATAAATGTTGAACCACCAAAAGAACTGTCAATGAGTTTTGCTGGTTAGCATTCGACCTGGGTTTGATCCCAGTTTCCAAGGGGACCCCTTTGTTGAAAATAAACTAGTTCAAAACAAAAAAGTAGCAAGAATTAGAACATGTGGTTTATGTAGAACTTACTGAGGGTTGAGACTAGGGGCTCCAAAATATCACTTTGATTAACTGTATCATTTTGAATAAGATCTGATGTGTATGTTGCTTGTAGTTGCAGTTTCTATCACATGCCTCTCTATTAATCTGCAAAAGGTCATGAGCGCATGGTTGCACTGACTACTGCTGTTTGCTAAAATATCATAAACTGATAATGTATTATCTAGACTTGTTCAACGTAGAACCAGACTGACAATATATTTCTGTTCATCTTGCTGCGTCTTAGATTAACTGACTATGTTAGTCCTCTTACATGCTTGCATTTGTTTTTCAACTTTCCAGGCTGCTTTTTCACAATAGCAAAGTGTAAATCATGTGTTTGGTGTTTGCACAAGGAAGAAATGAAATAGTAATGTATATGTTTCGATGGCGTGCAAGGAACATAATAAATAATCATCATGTATCAAAACTCTTTATACAGAACTTTCTGGAGTTCGTTCATTTGGCTATGTGAATTCTAGATGGATTTCCTTGGTTCCTGACTTTATTCTGAATCAGATGTATGGTTCATGTATGGAATAATTTTGATGACATCAAGAGTAATTGAGCCAGAGTTTGGTGTGCGCGTTCATGTGTGTAAATAGCAGGCACTTCCCATGCACATCTCTGAGGAACTTCCATGACAAACACATACCAAGACATGGGATCGCTGCATTATTACTCAATTCATTTTTAATATACAATGTTTTTACTTTTAGACATGACGTTTGATCATTTGTCTTTAAAAAGATTATATAAATATTATTTATTTTGTTATAATTTATTTTATCATTATATATATTTTAAGTATGACTTACATTTTTTTTATATTTGCACTAATTTTTTGTCATGTCCAAATATCAAAGCGTTTGTATAGTAAAAAACTGAAAATAGTATTTTATTAGATTATCCACAACGGAGATCTTAGAATAACTGATGAGAGAAATGTGGCTTGTGGTGGTCGGAAATACTTATTGAGCGATGAAAAGAGCATAAAGCATTTAACATGCAGAGTTGCAGACAACCTTAGCAAGTGAATCAACAAAGGCTCCCCTAACAGAATTCCATATTTCCATATCATATCCATCCACTGAACGTCAGCTGCTGTTCTTGGGTTTACAAGCAGGGCCTCAACAACACCAAAGAGCTTTCTGGTCTTAGGCTACTTTCTTTTTGTTACTGATCGATGGTCTTCAACTACTTGGTCAACTTTACTTATGACCCCAATAGTTCTACTACCTAGTAAGCCAACAAATAAATTAGTGATGCCTGCATTCCACATTCAGTAAATAATTGGAATTAAGCATTGAAGATAATGTGACGTAATAGGGCTCTAGTAAAACTTAAAGGAACAACATACTGTTTTGCTTCATGAGTTGAGCAGCATAGCAATGCAATTCAGATTTTTACTTCTATATGGTTGAATTTTGTGGCAAGTAAAACAACCTTGATCTGAGTGTTCAGCTCCTATATTATTTTTGCACTTCCTTAATTTGGGTGCAATTTAGCCAAATATTTACAGTGATCTGACCCTGCTATGTCATCAAGTACAGAGTGTACTACACTTGTGCTTTGTCTTGTGACAAGACGTTCAGTGATGTCCTAATTTGGAGTTAGTTTCTCAAATAATATGATTAATCAATACTCACTGTTCCATCTGATAAGCCACACTGTTTGGATACTTTTACCCTTGTCCTATCCTATCCACGTCTGACTGATTTTCTGCAGCTATGTTTATGCCCCTTTTGGTCTCATCAACATTAAAAGTAGCCTAACTTGTTATCTGATTAACCTTATCCATCCTTACACATGTAGTGCCAATCATTTGACTTGTAAAGCTTATGTGGCCTATGAACTTTGCATGAATGAAAGCATCAGTTCAAACGGTCCATTCTGAGGAAACATCAGCTTTAAGAGATCAAATTATAGTACTTTTAACAGGAACGATGTTGGTAGCGTAACACCGAGATAACAATTTTGTGATCTTCCAAAGACATGGAATTGACATGCTTATCTCTACTGCTGGTTTGGTTACATCTACCTTCAGTCACTTTCCATCTGATGTTCAGGTCTTGATGCATTCTGGCTTCTTCTGTCAGATATCATCTATCATATGCACTTCTGACAATGGCTCCTCGTTATCAATTTATTTGTTGATTATTGATTTGTACATGAATATGCAACAATTCCTACATACAGTGCCATCAAAGTTTCAATTTCTGCATACTCTCGTCTGGATAATCCTGTATGGAACCTGTTTCACATATGTATGTCAAGTCCTTTTCTTTTGTTGAGTGGATGTTCTTTCCATGTTGGGAGACAATTATTGTCTATCTGTGTGCCATCACACCATGGAAAGGCTTTGTCCAAGTTCAGGACTTTAGGCTGGTGTTCTGATGTTGCATGTTTGTTATGGTAAACCAACTGTTTTGTCTTGATAAGCTGATATGATCTCTTGATATTTAACCATCTAGGCATGTCTTGTCATCATTGTTTTGTTGAGTCTAGATACATTTGTTCCTTCCACGGTTGCTTGCGCCTAGCCGTGTCGAACTGCCAATGCAGCTGGATTTTTAGATTATTTGTATGTCCATCTGCTTCTGTCCCTTGAGAGAAGTATGTATGAGCTAGAACAAAGGATGAGACAAAGAGGTGCTGTATTTCCTTTTGGTGCAGGAAAGGCCTAATTTTTTCTGCAAAGATCTTTTAGGATTACGAAAAGATAATGCATGAAAGAAACAAAGCAAATGAACATGAGCACATAATTTTTATAAGAGTAAATTACATTTATGATACATTAGCGGGTTTAATTTAGTATAATAAGCCTGTTAGTATAACAACTTGGCAAGGTACATTCTAGTATAAGAACTTAAGAAGTGAGCGTATGATGCAACAACTTGGATTGGAAGACGTGTGCAATTTTGGTATAATAAAATTGAGAGCATTAGTGTAACAACTTGATTATTTAGAGCATTTTTTTATAGATATTCAATTCTAAGTAGTTATTTTATCAATATATTTGCGTAATTTTATATAAGCATACCAAATTTTTATCATTGCAGTAATAAAAGACAATTAAATTTACTGCATAGAAAATTTTATATTTCAGTTGAGATTTGAGAAGGTGAAGAAAAAAAATGCAAACTGTTGGTATAAATTTAATGAGCAACAGATTAAATGCACGATTGTAATATAATATCCACAGGATTGCTATACGTGATGGTATGTTGACATAAAACTTTTCTAAATTCATACAAAATTAATGTAGATAAATATAGGCATGATCTACGTGACCACAAAATCTCATGTACAAACAAAAAAATATAAGAAGATGATATAGGCATCCAAAGAATTTGAAGTCAGAAAATCTTCCTTGTAAGTTGTAACCATGCATGAAGTAAGGTACTTGTCTAAGTTTTCCTAAGGATAAAAGTCTCTCCTGACTTCTCCATCACTTGATCAGTACTTGTCTAATATTTATGTGACTAAGCATTGTTCCCTAGGTCACATTCATCAAGACAATGAATCGATCCTGTTGAGACCAGGGTTTCACCCTACCGGGGTAACCGCACTTACTGCAGGGGTTAGATAAGAGTAACCGCCGGTATGGTTCAATAAATTTTGTTTAATTCAAATTTGAAAAAAAAAGAAAAAATCTAAAAAAATTATGACAAGTAGTACCTAATATCTATTGCTACCTGGTGAAGAAAGTTTGTGAAAATGACAAAGTTTACTTTATATTTTGGAGCTTCATCAAAATTGAAAAAAATTGAGAAAACATGAGATGGGTTGGGATATGATTTCTACTTTGCTTAAGTGTAAAAAAATATACCAAAGATTATGAAAAAAATGCAGTATTATATTATTTTTCTAGAGATAACCATAATTTTCCTGGATTTTCATAATCTATTTTAGAATTTTTATGATGATTTACAATTTTTCCACATTTTTTCCTTCTCACCTTCGACACCGCGGTTACTGTGGCTTACCTCACAGAGTACAAAATTTTGAATTCAAAATTTAGAATACAAATTTGTCATTTTTTATGGTTTTTTAGTGACCACACTACTGCCGGGTTGGTAAACACCCTACTGCCAGATAGGTTAGAACCCTGGTTGAGATAGCATCAGCTGTCTATATTATCCCTGGAAAGCTATAGTTGCAACTACAAGTGATCACTCACAAGTGATCGCTCACATAACAGCAATGATATTACATATCTATATACTTCACTCAATCAAAATCAATCCTACATGATGAACTTGGTTTACCGTTGGGAACATGCCGTGTCAGTGCTTCACGCTGCCATATGGTGCATTGAACTAGCTGTGCTAGGGTTGACATGTATAATCTTAATTGGCTTTGGAAAGTCAGCTCAAAATGTTGCCGGGTAGTAAATTTTCTATTATAAAAAATAACATGTGAATCTCTCTTAATGAATACCATGCGCCTTGTAATGGAATAGCGAGGTATATAGAACACAGAAAACAGGAGTTAGTCTGGTTATATTAAACTGAGAATATTCGCTACTCTCATACGTCATAAATATTTGTACTTTTAGACAATGCTAGATCAAACTTTGAAAAATATCAACATATATTTTTAAAACAAAAAGGTCGACATTTAGTAACCAAATACATCAGTCCTCCTTGCCTCAACCACGGAACATTGCACTATTGATCCCCTAAGTCTCAAAACATTCCAAACTGAGGCGGCTTTTAACATTGTGAAGGTAAAATGGGACTAAGTCATAGTTGGATGACCAAATTTAAAAGATCTCCTATTTTTGAATATTTGGATAAGTACATAAAAATCATATGTATAATTAATTAATAAGTGCCATTACAATATTATAGTATAGGTTTCTAGTTTTAGAAATTAGTAGATAAATTTATCTCTTAAAGATTGTGTCGATGTTTGGAGGGAGTATATATGCTTGACCTGGAAAATAATTTTCACTCTTCTGTTTGCACCTGTCAACCACTTCTTTATTGAGAACTTTTAACATGTTTAATTGAAAATATTCAATTTTAGAACTTAATATTAGAAAAACTTTCATCCTACGAACAATATTTCAAAAGTTATCAACTGGAAGGGGACAACTGGATTGGAAGCACTTTCATGAGAAGAACATTGAAGGCCCCCACTCAATGGTTGCGCGTGTAAGAGACATTTTTCATTCTTCTGTTAGTCATGCCAAGAGCATTCTTTCTTAATCTGTCATCTGCTTTCAATATATTGTTAGCTTTGCCCTCTGGTAGCGTGATCTGGAGTATTAAAATGGAATAGACAAGGGGACGTTGCGATCAGCAAGGATAACAAGGTTCCATGTGGGAGAAATAAAAATGTAGAGGACAGCAAGAGGAAGGGTTACCGATGAGGGACTAGTCATGTCTACCGCATCGGCAAAAAACAGCGCTGTGAAATGACCCTGTCCTCTTGAATTCATAACAATGCTTGGCGTTCAAAATAATTTACTATTCCTCAATAGAAACATTTATATTAAACCAAATCTATTTTTAGCTCTTACTTTAATACCCCGGTCAATTAGCAGTGGTTCTCTCTGATTTCGGTCCATTTTGACCTGTTAGGTATAATTGTTCATTTGATGAAAATAGTCCATATAAAAAGTTTAGATATGTTTAGGCCTTATATACTCAGTTGATTTTAACATAGCATCTCTAAATTAACCCTTTTACATGAAATAAGAATAAAAATGTAAATAAGGTACTATATAAACGTTGCATACTGCACAGGTGTGTGAACATGTGCCCCATAGAAGAGATGTGTAGTAGTGCCATAGCACAGAGGAGCTAGATCTTCGTCTACCAAGTAGCGGTAAGTGAAGGGAGGGAGAGTGTAATTCCCTAAATATGTGTCCTAGTTCCAATTTTAGATAATTATATTTTAATGAAAGATATATATATATATATATGTATATATATATATATATTTCATGCTCAATGAGTGAAATGTTTCAACTAGGATGTTTCACAATTTCGTTTAAATGTTTCTATGACTAAAGTTTTTGGGATATCTGTTTCTGACCGTATTAACTCTAATTACTAATTTAACCCTATTTTTTAACCATGTTCATTTGACCCTGCTTTTTTAAAAATGAAGTCGTTGTCTTACCATTCTATGAAGCCAAGTTAACAGTGTTAAACTGAGGGAGAAAATTACTATTTATGCCCACACTTATTCGACTCTACTTATTACTCAAAGGTTTTATTTATTTAGCCTAGTTTTACGCACTTATAGTATATAAAATATATGATGGAAACTTTAACATATATGTAACAGATATGATATATTTGTGATAAATTTAACTTAGATTTGACAAAATAATAATTGAACTTTAAAAAAATTTTCACAAACATGTCAAATCTATCACAGATCTGTCAAAATTTTCATCAAACATTTTATATACATCAAGTGCACAAAGCTTGGCCAAATAAACAAAGCCTTTGAGTGATAAGTGGAGTCATATAAGCAAGGGCTATAATGGTATGTTGTCCCTAAGTTTAACACCATTAACTTGGCTTCCTGGAATATAGGGTCATATGATATTTTTATTTTTAAAAGTGGGGGTCAAATAGGTAAAGTTGAGAAAACGGGGCTAAATTGTGAAAATGGGTTTCACAGAATGAGTCAAATGACACCTTCAAAATAGGCCAAAAGCACAATTTCCCTAAACATTTGTTCAATAATGTAACTTGATGTTTGCATTGGCGGTCACATTTTAAGCACTAGATTTTTGGACAGGGATTAGACGTCCAATCTTTAGTCTTGTCCAAATTAATAGGCTTCCCTAACCATCGACCTTGTTGAATGGTGGAGTTTAACAGATTATCAGTTACCCTGTTTGGTTCAGCTGGGGCCGCAATGACATGACGACGTTTGAGGTGTAGAAGCAATTAGACTAGAGAAGGCACACGAAGAACATGTGGTGAGTTCATCTGTGTAAGGAAGATGTCACAGAGGACATATAATTAACATGAATTATTTTCCCCTTCTAAATATTGATGTGGACATTAATAGTATAGTGATATTTAGTATATTCTTATTTTTTTTCTAAGATAATTATCATCTAGTTCTTTAGTATGAAAGGATAAGCACTTATCTATATATGTTGGTGGAAAACATTAAGTTCATGATTTTGAAATAACCTTTCGTGATTAAGATCAAGATTCAAACTCTCCACACATTATATGGACTATTTTGAAAGCTTCTATAATCATAATCTATTGTGGGTAACATTACAATTATGGACTGCATTAAAAACTGTACATAATAAATTGAAAATTTTACTGGTTGCCTATATTGCATAACTTCTTTTGTCTACAATTAATTATTTAATGCATACATTTACGCCTTCCGGCCTTACAAGGAAAAAATAGTACATGAAATAACATAATCTTGTTAAAATATGGTACTGTGAAATTTTTGAGCACATGTATCTTTTACCTTTGAATTGTCTTCACTTCTTTCCACTGAAGATTCATTTCTCTTTTTTTTCCTTTGGATTGTCTTCAATTATTTCTATTGAAGAAAAATAATCCTCAAAGTATCACCATATTGCTTTCCTAGATAACTAAGGGCAATGTAAATGTTCATATATAATGCCTAAAAAAGTTCCATTTCCTGTCTAATTGATAAATACCAAAATTCCAGAAATCAGAATATGATTCCAAACTAACAACAAAGAATGAAACAATATTCAAAGTTTAAGTTTCCCAGGAGTGTGGATGTAAATGCAAATTTGTTTAGTTCTACACCAAATTGGGTGGTTTAGAGTCTTTTTAGAAGAGTGGCATGTTCTTATGTTATAAAACCCATATATTTTAAAAGTCTTTCAAATGAATCAAAAAATTTACATAGGTATAGGTATGCTAATAAACGGCACCATAAATATTATAAGAGAAATATGGATGGTAGATATTTATATTGTTTGCACAAGAAAAAAGTCTTGTGACTTATTTTTACTAACCACTTAAATACAGATATCATATAATGAGCAGAAAGCATGCATGGCAGTCTGCCAGCTGCTGATCTCACTTGTGTCTCATGCCCGCGATGCAGAATATTGTAGAAACAAGATATCATCTTTTTTGTTCATTGCCCGTTTAGCATGTACTGCATGCTGATCAGCTTTTGCAATATATTGGGATACTAACCGTCAGGTTTTGGCATGAACTGCTTCATGGAGTTCATATCAATATGATCATGGCATAAATGGAAAGAGCGAAACAAATAAAATTTCAATGCTATGCAAGCCTCCTGGCAGTGTTGGAAATCTTCTTATAAAGAATAGCTAAGCCTACATTTAATTTAATTAGGCACAGCTAGGAAACAAGATGGTCAAGTGATTCAATTAATCATGGATCCAATCCTTCTATGTTAGCTTTTCCTTTCTGAAGTTTTGTTTTATACTGAAGGTGTGTGAAAATGATTGATTCTATTTTCTGTCAATGCATAAATACACTCTAATCGATAGCATCGCTAACATTCAGGCTGGACCGAAACTCCAAAAATAGTGAGGTAGGAAGGCCCTTGCTCGATATCGTAGGAACATGTAGGACTCGAACGTGACTGAGGGCGACCCTTTTAAGAACAAAATGGAGATCAATCTCAATATACTTCGTCCGCTGATGCTACACTGGGTTGCCGGAGAGATATATAGCACTGATATTATCGCAATAGACCAAGGTGGCACGGCGAGGGGGTGGCAAAGCTCAAAAAGCAGCTGACGTAGCCAGGTAACTTCAGCAACACCATTCGCCACAACACGATATTCAGCTTCGGCACTCGATTTGGAGACCGTATGCTGACGCTTGGAAGACCAGGACACCAAGTTATCCCCGAGAAATACTGTATAGCTAGAGGTCTACTGGTGAGTGTCAGGATAATCAGTCCAGTCAGCATCCGTGTAAACAACAAGATCTACAGGTAAAGATCGGCGCATGGTCATTCCAAGTGATAGTGTGCCCTACAAGTAGCGCAGGATCCGCTTGAGAGCAGCGAGGTGCGACTCCCGAGGATCATGCATATAGAGGCATATCTGCTAACTACAAAGGAAATGTTTGGTCAGATGAAAGTTAGATACTGCAGAGCACCAGCTAGGCTGCAGTACTGTGTAGCGTCAGTAACAGGCGGTCCATTAGCAGATAATTTGCAGTGTAGATCAAAAGGCGTGCTGCATGGCTTACACGCACTCATCCCGGCGCGCTCTAAAATATCCTGACTGTATTGCTGTTGAGAAAAGAACAGACCATTTGCAGAGCATGCCACAGAAATGCTTAGAAAGTGATGCAGCTGACCCATATCCATCATAGCAAACTTATGCTAGAGATCCTCAATGATATGCTTGAGAAATCTAGCAGAGGAGGCGGTGAGGACAATGTCATCGACATATAGCAGTAAGTAGGTCGTGTCTGAACCGCAACGATATATAAAGAGTGAAGTATCAGACTTTGTGTCAATAAATCTAAGTGACCCGAGGTGAGAGGCAAACCTATGATGCCAAGCACGAGAAGCCTGCTTCAAACCATATAAGGACTTGTTGAGCTGATAGACAAAATCTGAGCGAGAAGAATCCACAAAACCAGAGGGCTTCACGCAGTACGCAGTCTCAGTGAGAGTACCATGGAGAAATACATTCTTCACATCTAGTTGATGAATGGGCCATTTCTAAGATAATGCTAGGGAGAGAACAACTCGAACTGTTGCAGGCTTGACAACGGGACTGAAGGTTTCATCATAATTAACACCGGGCCGCTGTGTGAAACCCCGTAGTACCCAGCGAGCCTTGTAGTGATCGAGAGACCCAGCAGCAAGCAATTTATGTCAATAAATCCACTTGCCAGTCACAACATTGACGTCAGAAGGGCGAGGCACAAGACTCCAGGTGTCATTAGCGGATCGCCAATTGGGGTCTGACAGTGCATCATGAACAGAGCGAGGAAGAGGCGACATGGGCACAGCGTGGAGGTTGAGGCGATCCACGGGCTGTGCGATGCCAGCCTTGCCACGCGTGCGCATCGAGTGTGCATTGGTGACCGGAGGGATGACGATCGGTCGGGTGGCAGCTGTGCGGCCAGTACCGCTGGCGATAACCTGTGCGCGAGCAGCAGGGGCAGCAGGACCGGCAGCACTCGTGGTCGGTATGGTGCCACTGGCAGCGACCTATGCAGGGTGCACAGGGGCAACGGCACCGAATGACGTGGACAGTGGTGTGGAGGTTGTCATGGGTAGCAGAGCTGGACTTAGGCGACCACGGCCCTGCACCAAGGCTCGACGGTGCATGGGTGGCCTCAGGCACGGGGTGTGCCGCTGAGGAAGCTTTTGTACCTGTACGCACAAAACGAGCTCCAAGAACTGAAGCGGTAAGATTGTGATCATCGACAAGAAAGTCTAGGGCGGAGGGTGCCACGGGTGTGCTAGACATGTTGAAGAAAGGGAAAAAGGATTCATCAAAAATGACATGTTTGGAAATAAGGATGCGGTTTGACTGAAGCTCGAGGCATCGATAGCCTTTGTGCTCCGAGGAGTAGCCGAGGAAAACGCATAGAGAAGAATGTAAGTTTGTCGGGCGCTGTAGAGCACATATTGGGGTAACAGACGTAACCAAAAACTTTGAGATGATCATATGAGGGCTGAGCAGAGAAGAGAGCGTTGTATGGTGTGGAGGAGGCAAGAGTTTTGGTGGAGAGATGGTTCACAAGATATGTGGCGGTGTGAAGGGCCTCAACCCAGTAAGTTGTAGAGATACTCGCCTGAAACAAAAGGGAACGCAGAGTGTTATTGATAGTACGAAGGGAATGCTCTACTTTACCATTTTGTTGGGAGGTGTATGGACATGACATGCGGAGGGCAACACCGTGGGAGAGGAAAAACGTGCAGGCCTGGGAATTGTCAAATTTATGGCCATTGTCGCACTGGATGCTCTTAATGGTGGTGCCAAACTGTGTGCGAACATAAGCAAAAAAAAATTAGAAAGAGTGGAAAATGTCTCAGATTTGAGATGAAGTGAAAAAGTCCAAATGTAGTGAGAGCAGTCATCAAGAATAATAAGATAATATTTGTATCCTGATACACTAACAAGTGAAGAGGTCCATAAATCACAATAGATTATATCAAAATTATAAATAGCTCGAGAGCTAGATGAACCGAAGGGTAGACGTACATGACGACCAAGTTGGCACGCATGCCAGAATGATAGATATCATCTTTATTATAGGAAATGACATTGGACCTAATGAGTTTGGACAAAACTTTAAGCCCAAGGTGACCGAGACTGTGATGCCAAAGGGAGGTGAGTGCTGCGATGAACGCGGAGGTGCTGGTAGAGGGTGCAAAAAATGGGTAGAGGTCACCGGAACTATTGCACCTAGCGATCACGTTCCTGGTTTGCAAATACTTCATAGAAAGGCCAAATGGATCAACTCAATAGAATAATTATTATCGGTGGTAAAATGATGAATGGAAATTAAGTTCTTAATAATGTTGGGTGACACCAGAACGTTATTAAGAGCAAGATCATGATGCGGTAAGGAAAAAATATAGGATCTAGTGGTTATGACAGGAAGTAAAGCATCATTTTCCACAACGATAAATGAAGGAGTAGATAAAGAGGGTGGGGAAATGGTGGAGAGTATACCAGCATCCGAGATCATGTGTGAACCGGCACCTGAATCAGCATACTACTCAGAGGCCAACGGGTTTAGCGTCATAGTGTTGAAGGAGTGCGCCAAGGAGTCCTGGTGCTAAGACCTTCCGTGAGTAGGCATCCAGGGTGCCGCCTGGTACGCTAGTGAGGGTGCCTGGAAGCCTGACGGTGCAGCTCCCCCATAGTACATGCCGTACGAGGGCAGTGGGGCACCGTATGCGCCTCCATAGGCGCCGGGAAGAACATCAAAACCGCCATAGTACGGGGCTACGTGGAACGCAGGTTGTGGTGGCGGAGGTCGTCCTGACTAGTCGTACGGCCAGATGCGCACGGTGCCAGCCCAAGGGTGGGTGAACGATGGGTACACGGCTGTACCGGGAGGGACGTTGCCCTATCCACCTAGGGCCACACCAGCAAAGGGCGCTGGAGGGCTGCCACCAGCAGGTCCACCGCGTCCACCGTGGCCACGACGGCGGTCGTTGCACTAGCCCTTGTTTGGTGCAGTGGGGTGCGGAGGAGGAGGCGCTCCTGAACATGGAGCAACGGGCGCACCAGGAACCGCTAGATGTGGCGTCGTAGCGATGAGGACGGCCGGTAGGGACGAAGGATGAGCGTCGATCTTCATCTCCTCCAATAGGAGGTGTGTACGGGCTTCAGTGAACGTCGGGAACGGTATGTGCATCTTGAGGATTGATACCATGTGGTGAAACTTGCCACTGAGGCTGCGGAGGAGTGTGAGTACCATCTATCGATCACTAATGGGGTCGCCGAATTCGGCGAGGGAGGCAGCCATGGACTCAAGGCGACGACAGTAGTCGGTGATGCTCAGAGACTCCTGGCGGAAGGTGCGGAACTATGTCTCCAGGAGAAGGGCACGGGACTCCTTCTGACCGAGGAATTCGTCCTCGAGGTAGCACCACACGTTGCAGGCATGACCTTACCATATCATTAGCGACTGCTACAGGTCACTAGAGACGGTGTCGTATACCCATGTGAGAACGCAGCAGTCCACCTAGATCCACATTGGGCGGGCGGGGAACGTCTTATCCTCAAGGACATGGTAGGTGAGGGCATATTTACCAAGGATAGTAAGGATCATGCCGCGCCACTTGGTGTAGGTGTCCGTGGCCTTATTGAGGACGATGGGGATGAGTGCCTTGACGTTGACGATGGCGGTGGCTTGCGCCCAGAGAGCCTCGTGAGCGCTCTCGTACGCGTTCAGGGCAGCGTTGCGAAGGCGGGCCTCCTCAGCCCGACGCGCTTCTTCAGCACAAGTAGCTTCAGCCGCAAGATGGCGGTCTTCGGCTTTTTTGGCCGCCTTGACGGCTGCTGTGGCAGCGACATCATCGTCTTCACCAGCCATGTGGGGCAGGACCGACAGTCACACCCGGTGACACAGCAGGGCGAGTGATCAGGAGCGGAGGCAGGATCGGATTGGATCGGTGGGTGATCGGATTGGCAGTAGGCAAGATCTGATTGGCAGGCGATCGGATCGGCAGCTGGCGCTAGTTCAAGAGCGGAGGCGGCAGGATCGGATTGATGGCCACACCCGGTGACGAGGGTAGCTACGGGACGGGCGATCGGATCGGCAGCATGGGCGATGAGACCGGCAACACACCCGACGACATGTAGTCAGCAACGGTGATGACGATCGGATCGGTGGTGGGCACTGGTTCGAGAGCGGTGGTGTTGCGAAGGCGGGCGATCGGACCTCGACAGTCTCCTACAGCACAGCAATGGCTGAGGACTAAAACCGAAGGTCGGGCAATGGCAGCAACGGCGGCAGCAGTGGGCACTGGTTTTGGTTGCGGAAGGGTAGCGGATCGAAACCGCTTTGATACCATGAAAGTGTGGGAATGATTGATTATATTTCCTGTCAATGCATCAGTACATATAGAGGCCAAGGTGGCTCATAAGACAACCACACAATCATACCCCTAATCAAGGTTAACTTACTATAATTACACTTTCTATAATTACAATAAACTAACATATACGTTTCATATCCTTATCTAGCTTCATATGATTCGGCTTACATCTAGGATATATATATATATATATATGTCTCCAAATCCATTACTAATATTCCTTCTTGTTGTATTTTGGCTCCTCAACATCACAAAGTATCTAAGAAAGATCATGGTTGATATCAATGATATCACCGCCACACGGAGAAGTGACATACATGTCATCTCAATCTTCGTGTTTCTTTCGGTGTTCATCATCTACTTTTTTAACAGTAATATTCGGTGCTTCTTACTTCTCGTGTTTGCATCAACAACTATAACTATTTATAAAACCTCTACGTATAAGATGAGATTATAACCGCGCTCTATCTGCAAACATCTTCTTATTTCTGCCATCTATGCATAGACAGACCACATATTTCTTACTTCTTCTCTTATCATCCTCCACAGTATTTAGGAATTTAACTACTCTATTTCTAAACTCCTGATTAAAGCGGTTAGTATTGTACATCCAATTATCATCCATCTACACATTTATATTAAAATTAGTTTGAATAAACAAACTATAACACTACTAAGTCCAAATTTAACTTATTTTTTATTTAACCTCTCAATATCAGAACAAAGATTTGCCCTTGTTACCCTCCCACCTAAAATGTAAACAATGTATAAGGTGGATTGACCAATAAATACATATGTAAAGTTATATATAGAAGGTAGTCATCTTCTGTCCGTTGCCAACATACTAACTATCAAAGGTGTGGTTAAGACACCTGTGATGAGCTATAAAGTTGAATGCATGTCATAGGGCAAGACTTACCTCTGACGGGCTATACTAAGAAACCATTATAGGTAGCAAACCCTCACCTGTAATAGGTTTAGACTAGATAACCGTCATAGGTGAGAAATTACTTGTGACCGACTGTCTATTGATCTCATCTCTATCAGTTTTATACGGTGGCCCATCATAGATATAGCCTTACCTATGACGGAACCAGCCGCTCTATCTCACCTCTAACGGGCATCGATATGGCCCGTTAGAGGTGAGGCTATCCATGACGAGGCACTAAGGCTCATCACAGATGGGCTATCCGGGATGAGAGGTTATGTGCTAGTCGCTAGCGCATTGCTCAGTCTAGATCATCTCCATGGCTATGCCCTTGTAAAGACAAACATCAATTAATCATGTTCATCACCTTGTCACCGTGGTGAAGGAACCAAGGCTGATGGAGAAGTTGGCATCAATGCGGTGGAGGAGTATGGTAGTGGCATGGACTGGTGCTAGAG
The DNA here is from genome assembly GCA_030770085.1 of Oryza coarctata. Lineage (NCBI taxonomy): Eukaryota > Viridiplantae > Streptophyta > Magnoliopsida > Poales > Poaceae > Oryza > Oryza coarctata. The sequence continues at coordinate 6,431,352 of CM061476.1, read as the reverse complement.
GAACACTGTCATAAATCACCACCAAAGGTTGGCCTAATCTACAACTTGATTTAGGATCAAAGGAATCAACTCTTCCTAGAGATAAACTCATAAGGCCCATCCCTCCTCACACCTCTCAGCTTTTTAAGTGACATGAGCCGATGTTGAGCCAATCGGTGGCTCAAAGAATTTTTCATTGGGTGTTCCTATTTGATGCTCCAAATTTTTTTCACAAATAGGTATTATTTCTCTTGAGCTTTATTGTGAGCACTTGTTATACCCTCCACATGCTTGTCAAGTGCATTGGATTTGTTCCAATTTCTCCAACCATCCTTAACAAAGTTGTTATTTCCACTACCAAACAAGTAACATATTATACAAAAGTCAGCATCCTTGGCAACACTACATTCAAGCCAATTGTATTTATAAAACCAAACAAAAATAAAGTGCATTTCTTAACATATATTTCCTGGTTGGAAAATCATGTGTATAATTTTGGTTTAGACCTTTTAGAATATATGCTCTCTGAACTACATCTTGCTCATTGACATCAAAACTTGCAATAGGAACTCTCAATCCTAGATCATATTGGAGATGATCAACATTATGCACTAGAGGTGGCTCTTGCTCTTTATTTTTTGTTGTCTCAACAACCAAAACTAGTTGTGCCTCAACTGGTGATGTCTCCTGTTGTTTAGTTTGGGCTTCTTCCTTGATAGGATCTAAAGAGGATGCAATCTTCTTTATCTTTGCTTCATGTTTCCCAAAAAGTAATGAAATGTCTCCATTCCTCTTCATGCCATACCAATTCACTGCAATATGCACGACAAATTCAAGAAAAAATCATACCAATTAAGACTCACAAGTTACAATCAATCAATTTAAATTAAAGGGCAAAACCTAAAAACTAAATGCCTCAATCCATACTTGTAATTTTAGTGACAGGGGCCTAGGGAAGGATAGAGCAGCAGGCGAGTCAGGCAGTCAGCGATGGCGGTGACGCAGCCTCACTGGCGAGTCAACGACATCATTTGTCGTGGGTGGAATGACATCCACCACCACAAGCCCTCCCCATTGTGCCTATATCTGTGGCAACGGCAAACGATGGGAGAGGCACTGGTGTAGCAGAACGAAGTCGATGACGATTCGGCATCTAAGTGGCAAGGGGCTGGGAAAGGCTAAAGTAGCAGACGAGTCAGTGACGGTGGCGATACAACCTCATAGGCGAGTCGATAGCGACAGTGGCCATGGGCAAAATGGCATTGACCACCACTAGCCCTTCCCACTATGCCTGTGCTTTAGGGCATTAGGCAACAGCAGGCGACGGTGGGCGACAGCACGGTGGTGGTAGAAAACAGTCTGGATCTATAGACGATGGTGGCCGACGGGTGAGGCATCAGCGTAGCAGAATGATGTTGATGACAATTCGACAAGGGGGTAGATGGCGATGCAAGAGCAGACTAAAAGGAACACATATAAGATGGACAACTGATGTCTTCAACTCGATCCCCAATTTCCCATCTTCTATACGAATGTGACCTAAGTATGCTAGGGTCATGGTCTATATAGAGAGAGTGGGCTGCCGAGAGGTGGTGTCTTACGGGCCAAATTACAAGTAATTCATCGTACACTACCCTGTACCGCCCTGTCTCCTCCTCCATGTCATCTTATTTTCTTACGTGGTGATGAAGATAGACTACAAATAAAAGCCATTGTACGTGCCCTAATAGACGGCCGCGCGCCCCTCGCGAACACCAATTGGGGCAGCGGCTTGTCCAAGCTTTCCTTAATGTTTTGATCGGATACGATTTCATGTTCGTATGTGGGACCAACTTGTGGAGACGTGTATCAATGTGGCAGCATAATTAGTGGCGTAGCTTGCCGTTTAAAGTGGATTAGCATTCCACTCGCACCAAAGTGTCTGCATTTTTACGTTAGTTTAGGAAGTTTCATTAATTTGTTAGGGTTTTAATTCTTGAAAGTTAATTTGAGTTGAAACCTCTATAAATTGTTTGGGTTGTGTACATCCTTAATTGGTATAGACTGAAAGTTATACTGTCTTTGTCAAAAAAAAAGAGAATTTTATTGTTTTCAACTGAAAGTTTTGAAAACAAGGGCTGAATAAACATTTCAATTTTTAAGCGTAAGGATTTGCCTTTTTGTTACGAAGTTTTATATATGAGTAGAGAATTTTCATAGTTTGAGTTTAACAAAACACATTTTAATTATTAAATAGAATATTTAAGATAGAAAAGTATATAGTTTATCCACTAACAGTGAATTGGTTCGGTTTTTTCCTCAACTCAGATGCCATTCACTTTTGCCTTAAAATTGTCCTTGTGTCAAACCCATGGTGCTTTTGCATGATGTGGCAGAAGCCCAAATGAGCTAATGGTAATAACATCAACATAGTAGTAAATAACAAATAAATTAAAAATAAAGAAAATAATTCAACCTACGAAGTCGCCTCCTATTTTTCTCTCTCTCATATTCTGCTTGTGTAGAAAGTTTATGTTCATGCTAGATCCTGGCACGAGCACGTCAACGCCTGGAAGGTCTGGTTAGATTCAGTACAGGTCGGTCGGTTTCTCTCCGTGGCTCGAGGTACGCGCGCTAGGGCCAGGGGTTTCACATCAGCTCTAGCGTGAAGGTACGGGTGTGGGCGTATCAGTCAATTTAATCTTATAATTGACAAAGAGGTAAGGCAAACGGGTTAGTCAGACGACGGGCCGATACGAGCGCTCGTCATCGACTGGCTATCGATAGGATCGAGTTAGTCATCGGCCACGTCCTGATGTCTCCTGCTATCGGTTGGTCGCCGATAGGAATCAGGGCATTCTTCCATCGGCTGGAGAGCCAATGTAGGCGTAGGTGAAAGTCGACGAATGATACGACGTCTCTAGGTATAGCAGACGCGAGGCCCTCATCCATCGGCTGCAGAGCCGATGGAGGCACAGGATGGAGATGGCAGCACGAGACCCGTTGCCCGCCGTGATGATGCCGCTGGCACCGAATCTCGAAGATTGGATCTAATCGAAACAGTACGAGAATGAGGCCAACGACAATGGGACAGTGGACTCTGGATCGGACGTGCTGAAGTAAGGGCGAAACGAACCTATCGGCTGGCTGAGCCAATGAGAGGACGTCTCTCTGAATACAGGCGCGCATTGGGCCGATGCGCTTGGTGTTGCGCTCAAGGGAATATCTCTACAGACCTGCTGCATATCGGCCTAGGAGCCGATACGTTGGGTATGTTGCTCAACGTATAGATAACTCATCGGCTAACACTCCGATGAAACACCATAGAGAGTTCTATAGGTCTAAAGCTTATTTCCACCATCGGCAGCATCGTAGGTCGAACCTAACCGATGCAGCACGAGACCGATGATGACGGAGAGAGCTTGATAGACCGACAGACCATGTACGGACGTGATACGATATATCCTATTGGCCTAAGAGGTTGAACTTAACCGATACACCCTTAGATAAAATGAGACATATCAAGATAGTGGTGGGATTTACCCTTTCGCCGGAGATCGGACCTAACCGATATAGCCCGGCGTCGAGAGCCAGATCTCACCGGTAGAAACCTAGATAAACTAAGGTAGTGATGCGCCAAGGATGTATTGATCGAAGGATTGATCATTACATATTATTTCTAGAGGTCTATATTTATACCATGGTTTTATAGAGTCTAACGCGTTTACAACAACTATCAGACGTTATTTTCTAATAAAGATAAAAAAATATCTCTAAAGAAATTAACTAACTAACTAAATCTTCAGGATAGACTACCTTGCCGTAAATCACGGCTCCTCTTTAAAATTGGTCTTATCTGGATAGTCTTCTATTTTGAAACCGAGTCTTTCCTTGTTTTAATCCGATCGGCTTCTTCCTGTAACGATCGGATATCTCTTCAGCCGATCAGGCTTTTCCAATTCATCATCGGGCTGTCCGTACATGAGGTCATGTTTAAAAAATGGTTTAGGGAAATGTTATCCCACTCTGATAAGTTTCAATCTCAAACACTCGTTTATCTTACCTTATTTTATACTAACCCTCTATTCATGTTTATTCTCCAATCCCGCACTTCGTAACAAATTATCGAAACATCTAGGATATCTAACCACATGTGGTACAAATATCTGATAAGCTAGGTGCCATGGTGACGTTAGCATAATATCTCTTTAGACCATATCCCGTTCTCTAGTCATGCTCATATATTAGCTCCTAAACAACATACGGGAGGAAAAGAAATGGAGAAAAAGTGTCTGTTTTTTATGTGTACGTTTTTTAAATATATTTTTTTAAAAATTATATAGAAAAGTTGTTTTTAAAATTTTTATTTAAATAATTAATACTTAATTAATTAGCATTATTTTTTAAGTTTTGTATTTTTTTTTCTTCTCATCCTTTTTCTTTCTATCAAAGTCAGCCTTAGTGACAGTTAAGGATAGAGATTGAGCCAAGATTGTGTACAGTGAGAAAGGGAACCATTTGAGATCGTTGGCTAATTAACACTGATCACAAACAAGAAGATTATTACTGCATGCACCATTAAGCCTGTGTGATATATCTGATCTCTACCACATTAAACCGTTACCTCCTGTGATCACGCCATATCTTTTCTTGGTTTTTGGCAAGTTCACTTCCATTCCTCTCAGATGATCTCCGTGTTCAACCCCCTCCTCCTTGTATAAGTCGGGATCCATCTCCTCCAAGAAATCCCTTGCCAGCAAAGCGATCCAGGCTGTGTTGCCATGGCTGCTTCCAGTTCCCAGACCGTGTCCATGGAGGTGGCCGTGAAGGCTGAGAGGGAGGAGGAGGCGGCGCTTGTGGTGGCGATGGAGCTCGACCTGCTTGGTGCGCTCCGAGCGGAGGCAGCCAAGGGGGAGAAATGGAAGGCTGCCGCCGTGCTGGTGAGCGGCGAGGCGGCGGCGGCGGCGGTGGCGGCGGCGGCGCCGTCCGTGGAGGGGAGGGCTGTTGTGTCGGCGGTGGCGCCGGCTGGCGGCGGTGGCGAGGTCAGGCGCCGGCTGCTCAAGTGCAACTACTGCCAGCGCAAGTTCTACAAGTCGCAGGCGCTAGGCGGCCACCAGAACGCGCACAAGCGGGAGCGCTCCCTCGTCAAGCGTGGCGCCGCAGTCGCCGCGGCGGCCGCGGCCGGGCGCGGCCTGTACGGGTTCGGCGACCCGTTCGTGCCGCACCACTTTTGCTTCCGCTCCCTCTGGCCGTACCCCGCCGGCGGCAGGACGTCGTCCTTCCTCGGCCGCGGCTCCGCCTCCTCCGCCGAGGCGCCGTTCTACGGCGCCATGGACCACGGGTACCCAGCTGACGCCTTCGGCTACGGCGCCGGCTCGTCGTCGTCCAGGGCCCCCGTCACGTCCTTCCCTAGCCTGTCGGTGGCTGGGCTCCAGTGGGCCGAAGGCAGCGGCGGCACCGTCCATAGCACCGCCGCCACCGCCGGCAGCGGCGACCACAACGTGGCAGTAAAAATGAAGCCGGAGGAGATCTCAAGCAGCAAGATAGACCTGACTCTCAAGCTCTAGGTCACTAGGATTCTATTTCTTCATTATAGCAGCCTTAATCTGATCGTGTTGTTAGAAAACTAAATGCTTAATTTCGTCGTCTAATTGTTGTTAGGAGTTTATTCATTCATGCATATGCATATGGTCAGATGATTAGGGGACTTGCAATTGGTTGATAGATGTGATGTAGCTCAAGGCTTGATTGGTTTCACTCCGTACTCATGCATATATGCTGGCTGATTTTCCCCATTGGAAAATTAGGGTTCTATCTTTAGTTGTTCGATTGTTCTTTGAAGTCTATCTTTGTTGTCCTGTATCAGAATGCAATTGTTCCCTTGTTAAATTCATATTGAGTTTAAATTTTTTTAATGAAATTTTCAGTTTAACTTTGGATGTCACTGATAAAAAAAGTTGGTACTATGTAAGTCTATGAATTATAGGAGATTGTGTGGTCAATGATTTTAAAAAAGACTCATTTAAATGGAACAAAATCATATATGTCAGTGGTCGATTTGTACGTATCTTAATCATGTTCTTAATTAGAATTTCTTGAACATATTTAGAATGTAGGTCAGTTACAAATAAGTGATTTAAAATTCTTAAAACATTCCACTTGAGAAAGGGCATATGTGAGTAGGATATTCCCAACATATCGGCATTTGTCACACGGATATCTTGATCACAATTATATCACACCAAATATAAGCACTAAAATGTCACCGTTCTTAATTACCGACACAATAATGTACACACCTTAATTATGTGAAAATTCAACTTTCCATGTATAAATGTATCCTAATCTTCACCATCCCGTTAAGCTAGCTGTTGCCAAACTTGACAAATTAACATTTAAGCTGTCCAGATCTCAGATGTTAATCATGTTAATTAAGCTTGAGATCCAAAACGGTAAATGGGATTAATTAATTGATACTATCATCATCTACTATCTATTGTTTTCATCTTCAGTTGTACAGCATACTGGCTTTCCATGCAAGGAGATGATCGAGATGACTGTGTAAAAGCTTCCATTGTTGTATTTGCTAGCTCTGATATCCTATTGCCTTTTGGCTTAAGGTTTGGATGTGCTAACTGTTATTTGACGGAAAATTAGAGCAACAAATCTTACATATTTTGGACCATCTAATTGGCTGATGATTCATGCATTAGGCTCCCTCTCCTCCAGCACCAGCGACTTGCAGAAACTCCGGCGACCCTCCAACGGCGAGAACATGGCTGTGAACCCAAGCTATTAGGGTTGGGGTGGAATGAAGGTAAGAAAGGGGAAAGAAGTGAGGCTAGGGAAACGCTGGTCTAGCTACTAGAGCCATGGATCAACAGTGGATGATGGGGGCTAAAGAAAATGGTCAGATTAGGAGACAGTGGCAGCATATCTGGTAGCAATAGCCACCGAAGACAAGAAAGATGGTGGTGTGGGCGTACAAGAGATGACGAAGATGGTGTCAGCCCTGATGGTCGATAAAGATGACGCCGGAGGACATGGAATAAACAAGGAAGGTATTATCGGCATCGCATACCACACCGATAAGGTGGATGGTCGGCAATACATGGGTGGGGTCATGGAGGGGAATGGTGGTGGCGACAGCTAGGATGAATATATATGAGTTGCGAATGCAATGTGACCATTGGATTGTGATCTAATGGATCAAAATCTAATAGATTTTATTCTATGTTTTATCTCAAATTCTATAAAGGTAGGCTCTAAGTTCCTTTTTTTTAATTTGGAATGTGTTAAGCATGGGAGTTGCATGTTTGATGTTTGCTTGCTACTAGAGGTTTCTTGGCCATGCTAGCAGTCTTAGGGAAGTTGGATGAGAGATCACTTATTGAGGTGGGGCTTATTACTTATATGCTTTTAGCAGTTAGCTTCTTCGCACTTGGGCTACCTAGTATTTACCATACAGACGATAACCGATACACCATGTGTGTCCAGTGTGGCCCAGTAGGGTGAGTGGTGCAACCGCCCTAGCCCACGCCTGACAAGGGCTCATGGACGACAATCATCTGCACTCTGAGGTACATGCTTCTACTAAGCAAAGAAAATCTAACGCATATGCTGATGTATGGAATGTCTTAAAAAAATGATGTTAGCACGTAAGCACACTATTATAAAATTAGTTTTCATAGGTGGTCAAAATAGATTTTCACAAGTGGCTAACCAGGTTGCCTGAATTTCATAAGCGGATAAGTAACCGCCTATAAAAACACATTTTTACAAGCAACCATGCTATAACAGCCAATTGTGAAAATGAAATCTCATAGGTGGCACCCCTATGTCAACTGCATGTGAAAAGTTTTTTAAAAAAAATAAATTTGAAATATTATATTTATTTTTAAATGTCATCGGGATAGATAAATATATACCTTTTTATATAGCTGCTTTGAATCGATCCCTTATTCCTTATTCCTCGATAACTTTGAGTAACTTGATTAGACTAGATCTAATATATTAATCTATCTAGATTTACATAGATGCTTAACAATGCTTAGAAACACTAGTTTCATCTTATAGGTTAATTAATGATTTACTTATAATTAATGTTTCATTAATGATAGCTCACACCAGTGGTTGAGATTGGTTAATTGTTATGCCATCTAAAACTTGATTAATGGTGTGTTGTAAATATATGGATGAATGATGGTTTTGCTAGTTGTGCTTGTAACAACTAAGGTTTACGAGCTACTTCAGTTATCGTACTAATTATAACCCACTATGAATAATGGCTAGATTTGTAGTATATCATGTTCAATGCACCAGGTGTGTTTGTTTATGGCGGTCATAAGTCCATTGTTGTTTTGGGCACTAAGTAGTTTTCAACTAGCTATCTCTACTGGAGATAGATGCGTAGGGTGCATTTGCTTGCTCGTATCCCCTGATCTAGCCTATCTGTTTTATCTAGGATGAGTTTGGCATGTTTAACAGGATACACATGCTTGGTTGCTTGCATTTGTTTACCTTGGCTAGCATAAGATAAAGTTTAGAAGTGATTTTGTTTGGTTGGTTGCATAAATCATAGGTATGTGTACCTCTCTTTTCATGGTAAGACCACCCAAAAATTCCTATTGGTGAGCTTGCCTTGATAATTTGATGTAGATTTTAATTCATAGTTGTCTCTATTAGTTGAATTGGACTATATTATTCTATAAAAAAATTGATTTATACTCCAGACACACGCTACATCTCTTTCCGTTGTTTTTTTAAAGTTTTTAACATTTAATTCATGTTGGATCTATATATTGTCAGTTTGTAGTTTGTGTACTTCGGTTGGTCCTGAATAGGAATAAATGCACAGATTTGCTCTATAAATAGTGGTGAATTTTTGAGCATAACACCAAGTCATCACCGTCCCCATGGATCTAGGCTCCAGCCACCTAGAGCGCCTCCTCCTGCTACCTCCTTTCACCTAGATCCGCTCGTCGCCTAAAGCACCTCCTCTCATCGCCATCCTAGATCTGAGCCATCGGTGAAGCTATCCTCCAAACGCTAGGTAAGAACTCATGGTCGAGGTCGGTGTCAATGAAGCTGTAGAACGAGAGGTTGAGGTCCTCGGTGATGGGGCGGTCGTCAAGCAAGAGCAGACAGAGGAGGAGGGCGATGGGAGCTCCTAGATCTAAGCTATTGGTGAGAGAGAGGAGGGAGATGACTCCTATACTTTGATTTTTTTTATGGCTTGGTCAAATCGATTAGTAGGTCTTTTTATGTGGCTCAGTCGCCTATTTTTACATGCAGCTCTCTAAGAAGACCGGCTATAAAAATAACTAAAAAACTATTTTTAGAGGCTGCCCATGACTTTGACCCCTCAATATATTTTCACACATGTGTTGATATGGACATACTAAGCTTTGGACATTCTCCTTTGCATGTAAGTCAAAATATAAGGTGGCCTCGTTTCTCTTAGAATCTATTTGTAAAATACAAGAGAATTTGATTCTACATAATATTTCTCACTTGATTGTTTTTAGATGTGGGATAAGTGAACTTTGGGTATGCACAAACATGTGAGCCTAATGGGAGGTGAAGGAGGTAGCAACGTACACAGAGAAGATCCATTGTGGTTCTATTTGTGAAGTTCACAAATTATGCATTGACTCGATGGCTTCAAGCATGCACAGCTTATATTTGGATATCTAATTAGGTATTCTTTACAATGGATCAAATACCACATCATTCGGAGCTCTCTATCAATGATAATTATAAGTTAAAAGACATTTCATGTGGGCAGACCGGGTGACGCGTGAGCAACAGCATTGATGATTAACGTGAGTTTTGCACAACTTGTTTGGATAGGTTTCTACTATCCTAAGGCCCATCTAGGGTTGGCAAGAAGTCCATCTATAAGTCCTCTACGGATTCATGTCTTCCAAAATAAGGAGTTTGAAGAAAAGAAGGAAAAGATTTAATTCGGATTTGGCTTAGGCCAGCCTAGATATATAGCTATACTAGTTTCTCTCTCATTTGAAGTCCATTTAGAGTATGAGATGGAAAGCTAACTTTATGGCCACATGCTGGATAGGCCCATGAAACCAACTCCTGGTTTCACGCCATGACAAACTAACAGTGTTCATGATAGATTTCTAGATTGTGCTGTCATTGATTTCTAAGTTAATTTTTAACCCATGTATTGACTATATAAGACTTTGTACATAACATAGACCATGTTTATTCTAAAGATAGCCTGATTGCTCTTGTTATTCTCATATGGAAGAAGGATTGGAAATTTTGTTATCGATTGTTATTGCTTTTCCTTCTACACTAAGGTGACAATATATCTACTTTTTCTTCAATTAAGTTGCCGCAAAACAAAGGCTCTATTAACATTGTTACAGTGGCTTATGAGTTTTTTTTATGGGGTTGCATCTAATCTCTAGGAGTTAACAGCTTCAATAAATCACGATTGATAAATCTATTTTTCTAATAAAAATATTTGGGTATTACTAAATTTCAAGCACCTGAAAGTTTTTCAATTTTCAGTCACCTAAAATTGCACATTCTAAGCCTAAGATTTCAGTGGCATGCAATGTGCAAATTTAGTACTTTTTAACTACAATCTTCTTGTTTTATATGGTTTTATTATTTATTTTATATAAATTTTGTTTATATTTTACATGTTTTTTTGTTTTTTTTATGTATTGTAGTTTTGTCCTTGTGTTTTTTTTATAACGAAGAAGGCACTTTGTTTAATTAATGGAGGAGCGATGAGAACTATTAGATTGATATCCAAAGGGGTGAGAAAAGTGACATGACACTCCCAAAATAGTTTTTGTTCCACTCACTTAACAGATTGTGGTGGAAAATGAAAAAGAGACCAACACTCTTAATCGTCCTTTCCAAACAAACGATTAATTAATCATGCAGCAATTAGGGGTATTAATTTAGCAACAGCTGGCCGTAATTTCAATTGCCTTGCATGTAATTAAGCTTCAAGTGGCAACTTTGTGATCTGTGAAATTATGCTTAAATATAATTCAAATATAAATCTGGACATCACAAAATTTATACCGCAATTAAATTTACATTTCATAAGTATTTTTTAAAACGTCTGTGATGATTTTTTTTTTACATCAGACTCCAAATTTTGCATGCAGTATTCAATCTGATTATAAACACATTTCAAACATTGGTGCATATGATTTTATACATATCAAACTGTCACATTATATTTCGAATTAATAGAACATATTCGAGAGATCAATTTACTGATTACTTGCATTATTAACCGGGTTGCTTTAATGGCACGTGCAACAAAAATATTTTCTTTCATTATAATTAGGTCTTACCTCTAATAACATAATAGATTATGTCACCCATTGGATCAAACACCATTGAAAGGCCCAAAGTTACTGGTTAACATAATATGTCTGACTTTAATCTAATTTGGAATACAGCGAGATTCTTGACAATTAGTTTTCGAAAGTAAGCACATAACAGCAACCATGAATTTTAAATTGAACCTAGCCACTGCGATGCTTATCCTATGTTTTCATCACCCGTCTCATATGTTTACCCTATCCATGTTCAGATGTGAGTCCTTTAAAATATACTCCCTTTCAAAATATAAATATGTTTACTATTTTAATTTTATACCACAATATATATATATTATCATTTCAATATTCCTAGCTAGTGAGAAATCTAAACAATTCAATATTCAAAAATTGATCACTGGTATAACTAAAAATAAATTTTTGAACTAACATTAATATTTTCTAAACAAGATGCTTATATTTTAGAACAGAGGTAATAAATATTTTTGTAAGATTTTTATGGAAAATAAAATGTTTTTTTAAAAAATATATTGTAAAATTCATGTCCCTAAGAAGGCCTGGAGGTGACAATCACCATCTAACACTTTTTTTCTGAGAAAGTCATCAATTTTAGAACCTAAACGTCTAGAAATTTTAGATAGACCCTTTTCTTTTCTTAGGACATTACATTGACATAGAGCTATTGAAAATGCCATTTTTCTATGGGTGAACCTGTGATTGATTTTGGTCAAAATACAAATCGTGCCCTGTTTGTGAAAAAGATTGAATTGCAACGTCCCCACTCGTCAGCGTCGTCAGAGTGCTGCTGTGTGAAATCCACGGAGGGTCCTAATCGCCTGCCAAATGGTACAATTTTGTTACTAAAAATTTTACTAGTGTCCAACTACTCAAGGTCTCTATCACCCATATAGCAAAACCATTGCTCGAGACTGCAACGATGGCTCATTTCATCGGTAGGAAACTCAGTTGCAAACCTTCCTTGCGAACTGTTGCAATCTGAAGTAGGCGATTCAACTGTGAAAGCTGATGCAATTGAACGAGGAAACAATATCTGCATTGAAATTCGAAGGTTGAAATAGGTTATTGTTTGCTTACAAAGTTGAGATAAACTTGTCAAGTAGACCAGAACAGGAAAGTGAATATGTGTTGATGTCACAATTCACATGTACCCAGAACAAGCACCTTTCATCATTTATGGAAGTTAGCACTTCTCAGTAGAAAGTCCCACATTTGTTGACAAATGGTGCAATGCAACTGCGCCTACTACTGCCAAGAGTCAAAAACAGCAGGATTTATCAACCCTTAGTCTCGGTAGATATCTTGCTTCCATTCCCTGTAGGGTTCTGTTGCGTAGAATTTGGTGAAGCATTTGTAGCACCATTGATGTCCTTACTCTCGACTGGCACTACCTAACCATCACTTGCATTGCTTTCTGAATCAAAAACTCTGTCCGGAGATGATGTCTCACCTTTCTTCATAGCTTCTTCCTAGGTGGAAAAATCAGATGCGGAAGCTTTCTTTTTGTCATCCACAATATCATTCACAACCCCCTCCAGTGTATCTAGACTAAAACTGCTGACAGCTTTGAATCAGTATCACCCTTGCAGAATCTGCCTCAAGCTGTTTTTCTTTCTCCAGTTCCTCATCCTTCTTGCTTTTCTCTTCTGCTTCCTGAAGCAAACATCATATTATTCAATCAACATATGTTTAGTGAACATGCCATATCATAAGAATATCACAAGTGCTAGAAAAACATATGATGAATTGGACCATCTGAAAACAGAATTTTCTTTTGAACAACACATGGATACTAAGTAATAACAAACTAATGTCTTCGGCTATACTCCCTGTGGTCATAAATACAAGTCATTTTGGACACAAATGTGGTCAAACATATTATCAGGTTGCATAAACTGTTAAAGACAGACGTTACAACAGGAGTTGGTGGTCAAAGTTGTTTTTTTTGTAAGACCATGTCAATATCCCAAAAAGCATGTGCAGACCATAGGGAGTAATATTGTTGCTGCCATCATATCAACTATTTGAATATTCAACACAACGTAAGTCTAAAAGTAAACATGCAACCTCAGGAGTTCAATTTTTCAACAATCACTATCCCCGTACCAATGATGAGTAGTAAGAAATACTGATAGTCATGAGACAAATGCATTTTTGCATATACTATTATAGTAGTGGAAGAAAAAACAACTGGAACGCAAAAAAACTGTTGAGGCTTAAGGCAACATAGTCCAAAATAGAGCATCTAGTTGCAGCTTCCCAATTAAAATGTTCAGAATAATATATAACTGAAAAACTAGTGATAACCTGATGACAAATACTTATCATTCTCTCTACACCCTGTACCTGATGGCTGCTACAAATTGGTTGCTAACTGTAATCAGGTAAATATTTTGAACTCCCAAAATGCACCAACTAATCATTTAAGATGCCCTTGTTCATGAATACAGGTTACAGATCTATAAAAGAGCTTGACCAAAACTGATATTGCAAGCACAGCCAGCCCAAGGACTTAGGTTAGCAGGTTTAACAATTTTGCCTGAGATCATTTTGGCAAGAACTAATGTTACACAAGTTATGTTTTTTCACCAAACACAGTTATAGCATTTTAAAATAAAATATATCAGTTAAGTAGCATAGTCATCTATGAAAACAAGTTGAAACACAATGTTTTGGTATTTAACATATCAGTTAAGTAGCATAGTCATCTGTGAAAACAAGTTGAAACACTTTTTTGGCATTTAACAAGACATTGGAAACTAAGACTTCTGCACATTTGACGTTGAGTCAAATTATTTCAATTGGGATCTTCTACTCAAAAGGAAATGGTGCATGAGGGAAGCATAGGTTATTACTGCCTCCATCCTTTTGATCTCTCTTCGTGCATACTGAGCAACCAAAAAAACAGCTGTGCATGAGAACAAAAGAAATATTGTTACAGAAGAACCAAACTTTCACACTATACATTCCAAATAACATGTCATAAAGTGAGAGGATTTTTATAACAAAACAAACCTACCGAAGGCAGGCACACAAAAAAGAGTTGCACCAGGTGGAAATCCAGGCTGAAACACAAAAGGAAATATAGAATCAATTAAGCGTACCATAGGAATATGCCTGTAATGAAATCCATCTCCAAAACCAGCAACACATGTACATATTACAGCTAGCATGGTCTTCAATTTTGGAAAGGCATTCCAAGTTTCACAGACATGTTCTCGAGGAGTGTCATGAGAAACAGTAGATATTATTTTTGAAAGAGAAATACAGTAGATATTATGCTTTTTCCTCTGAATTAATGTTTGTGTTAAATTGAATCAGTTTGCCATGTTTTTGGATCTCTTTACAGACTTACCAGAGAATAACAAGTTAACCTAAAGGACATAAAATATTGAAACAACAGAGCAATAAACAAGATTTATGAAATTTGTCATGTTACCTGGTTACAGCTGAATGTAAACAAAATAGAAATAACCTTGCACAAATGATGACTGAATGATTAATATCCATGTTCACTATGAGTACTAGAACCAGGAATTTTGGTGCTAGGGGTTTCCAAAATATTTATGGACCACATAGGGTTATTTAAACCTCCAAAATTTTATTTGAAATTCGCCACAATAATTTTAGTACGATAGCATTCATTGTGAAGTAACAGTACCACTTGTCTTCTTTTTAATTTCAACAACCCTAATGATTTTGAAAATGAACTCACTTTTGCAGACTCAATATTTACTAGGCTGTATGCGCTTCTTGGAAATATTCCAGCATTTGCATCACAACTATCAAAGCAAGATGAAAGCTTTGCAACAAAATGTGCTATTGATATGGGATCACTCAACCACTTCGCCCCCAAATAACACCCATCTCACCCCGTTACCAAATTGACCGCCCGTGATAAAACCCCTTAAAAAACCCCTAGGAGAAGATGGGGACGGTCACCCGAATTCCTTGCGCTTGGGTGGCACGCTTCTCATTATATCCAATGCCTTCATCAAGTCGGCGTTACTGGACCAGTCCAAGTCCATTACCTTCTTGTACGCCGCCTTCCTCAGCTCCTCCTCCCTCACCGCGGCGTCGGCGGGGGAAACGGCGGGAGGGCCACCTTCTCCGGAGGCGGAGGAGAAGGGGAGGCTCCGGAGGCGCTCGAGGGGGATGCGGCGGAGGGGCCTCAGCGCCGGCGGGAGCATCGCCGGCGCGAGGTTGGGCGGAGTAGGGATGCTGCGGAACAGAGCTGCAGAATCCTGCTGTGTTTTGGGCCTTTTGGGCTTTGGGCCTGGTGGGAGTCGTGGGAGATCGGCGAATGGTTTCCTCCTGACCGTTGGATAGCTGATTAACGAATGACGATCCTAATCGACGGGAACTGTTTCCTATCGGTAGGTGATTAATTAATTAATTAAGTACTAATTGTACTCTTGGAATGAAATTATGGAAAGTCCATTTATCTTTAATCTTTTGGCTAGGAGAAATGTACAATTGAATTAGTGATGGGGTTAGTTAAATTACTTGGAACTTGCCACGCATTACCGTTAGGACAACCCACGTCCATTCCTACTGGCAATGGCTTATTTGAATTTTATTTATAAATATAGGTATTCCTACAGTGTTATTTATCTAATAATTATCTCTTATTTAAATTTCTTGGTATCATACCCTCTGCTACCTTTTTATCTCTAGCTATTTCATATTTGACGAAAGGCACTGAAATATTTTATTTCTAATCTTAATTTATATTAAATAATTTAGAAATACTTATATTTATATACCGAGAGTGTATATATAGGTGGTTATGGCTCCAAATTTATAAAACTAGATGAATTTACACTATGTGACCGCATGTGACCGCAAGGATATTAGAGTGTTTTTCCAATAAGCGAACCAAAGAAGATTAGCAAAAGAAATGAAAAGGAAAGTATGTAATATAAGATATGTAATTTTACTCATGAAAATTTAGAAAGTACATTTATCCCCACATCAAAATATATAGAACGGTTATTTGAACCTAAAATTACAAAGCCATGTCAAGTGTGTTTAGGAGTGAAACAAAGAGTAGGGGAATGGGGGGAAAATGGGAAGGTGCCTTTTACACTAAGATTCGGATCTGCAGTACAACATAGAGGCATTTAGGCAGCAACATTAAAACAAGTCTGCTACAATGATTTAATACCATAAATGATGCTCTGTTAAAGTAGCAACACCAACCAATTTTATTTGGTCAATAAAGTACTCTAGCGCTATCATTGCATCCATTCATTTTAGATATGGCAATGGAACCGATCCTAAAAAAAACTCCATTAGAGACTACAAAACGAGGTCCTAAAAACCCCAATAGAGCCGTGATCAGCTAAAATATCCTCCGTCAGGTGGAGCGGGAACGGGGACGTTCCTCAGCCTCCGCCCCCGAATCCCCATGGGCCTCCGAGAAACTAGCCATATATGCACATTCCTTTGAGTCCACAGCTACATTGGAGTGAAAAAAACCCACTTTAAAGGCCCATTTTACAGGCCCGTAGATATAGATCAAGCAAACCCTATATGGTATAGTCGCTGCCTCCTCCGCGCCACATCGCCGGCTCGCCGCATCCAAGCCGAAACGCCATCACCGCCTAGCCGCGCGGCCACACAGCGACGTTGTCGCCTGCGTTGTGGTCTCCACGCTGCCGCCTAGTCCGGTCCGTGATTGCGTGACTATGCGCATGGCTTGCTGTTGCGTTTATGTCAGCTGCGTTTGCTTGTTGAAACTCTGAATTTTTCTTGCCTTTTCTTTATGGCCTGCTGGCGCCGCGCTCTACACATGCTTGTATATGCTATTGTACTATATGGTGAATTGGTGATTGGTGAATTTGCCGTTGTTGTTGACATCTTTCTGAATTTGCTGCAGCGCTGCTTTTGCTGCTACTGATGTCGGGTGTGGAGACTCGATGGGTACCCCATACCCGGTGCGGAGACAAGAACGGAGGAAATCTTCCCCCGAGCACGGGGATGGGGATGGGGACGGCTAATTTGCTTGGCTCCGGGGGTTGGTACGGGGTGATGAAAACCGACGGGAGCAGCCCCGTTGCCATCCCTAGATCTAACAGTGCAAAAATGATAGCTAGTGTATCGCACCATTCACCTCCGCCGTAGCAATTTGCTCTGTCAGATGATCCAATCCCTACTACTACCTCCGGCTCAATGTAAGTGCATTTCTAGTACTTTGAAGACAACAAATTAGTATATAACAAAAATTACCCAAATATCTCTTATTAAATAAGAAGATGGTTAAGAGTAGTAGTTAGGTTGGGTAAAATGAAGAGAAATTTAAATATGAGGTGATTGATATGATAACAAGTTCTCTAAAAATCTGAAAATACAGTATTTATGAATAAATTTGAATTTTAAATATATATTTATTATGGATTAGAGGGACTACTAACCATTGAGATCCCAGTTTAAATTCTTGCAAGTGATCAAAGTGTTTTATTGTAATTATAGATAGTTCACAGGAAACAAAAAAGAAATTTAACAGGAACATTTTGTGGAACGAGCGGACAAAGAATGTAACATATCTCATAAGAAAAGAATGTGTTTGGGATTTTTGTTATTTTCCGATTGAAAGGGGGGGCGCAAAAATTGATAGACGTGAGTCCTTCTCACATAAAAGACCTACAATAAAAATGCCTTATAACCGGTTTCTACATTATTTTAATACTACTACCCTAATTTCTGTGGTTACCAATTATATGGCTGAATAATAAGGCTAAGTTTATGCTATGCTTGACTCTGCCTTGGATTATAATCTAAAGAGAGATTGAATTTTAATATGACTTTCAAGAATAAATTTAGATAAACTTTTACTTGTCTTCTTCGCGATCTTGAAAAGAAAGCCGTGCAATGCAAGTGATAAAAGAGAAACCCTAACATAAATCCTAAAATCCTAAAATTAAACTAAAAAAATCAATGAGCACAAGCAGGACTCTACATGCTGCAGAAGAAAGTATCCCTGCCAAATAAGTAAAATCCCAAACCATCGCCATAGCTTGATTGTTCACCGATTGTGCCAGTGACTAAAATTGAACTTGTACATATTTGCAGTCAACAGATCACAGGAAAAGGAAATCCTATCTGCACGCACACACTTCCTGAATACACTTACCAAGGATTGAGAATGCTACAGAGGTTATATCTCCACACATGAAATATATATACTTCTCATTGCAAGCCAACATATTCCACGCGAGTGGTAGTCTCAGACATATTGTTGGCACATATGCCAGGGCCTCATATGATATGCACACATTGATAAAACCATTCCAACCAGAAGAAAGTCAAGATGAAAACCATGGCATATAAGCGATGTGTTGAACAATCATCACGGATCACTTTTACAGATACTTGATAAGAAGCCACACGACAACTGCAAGGATCACTATTGCGACGACAGATAGCAGCAGGCACATGCACGAGCAGCCACCTTTGGTGCGCTTGTTCAGAATTGCAAGCCTCTTTTGCGCACGCTGAATGAAATGAGTTCATTCAGTGTTTAACTTATGTGAGCGTGAAAAAATTCATAACCAGCAGTAGTAATAGAGCTTCTACTATTAACAACAGCTAAGGAGGATAAAAGACTAACCAGAAGACGGGAATTTGTAACATCAACATGATCTTCCAAGTCATCCTGCAATAGGTAGATATCAAGCAATTATCATATAGTTTTACAAACCCACATGCATACAGCTCTTATAGGGGTACTAACAATCAATCTTGTATGCAAGGTAAGTTCTTCATTGACTGCTAATGCGATATGTTTCGTGCTCATGACTGTCTCTTCCAGCTTCTCGAGACCCTCGTCTTGTTCTGCATATATTTTTAAATATGACAAAGAATTAGCCACCATGCAAATGATTATCACCCATGTAGATTGCTTTTGTTCATGGAATAAAATAATAAGCATCTACAAATACAAAATGCATGTACCGTAAAGAAACATGGCCTCGTGCAGCAACTTTTTGTCATGTTTTATTTCAATTACATTGTTCACAAGGTCCCTCTATATCGAAAACAAAATACTGGAGGAATAATATTAAGTGAAATATTTGGTACCTTTCATAATTTGCCTCTGGAGGCCAACAATCCCTTGGTTATCCAAACCAGCAACTCTGCTCATATCATCAGCTGCCTTCTTACTCTGACCAAGCAAATCCTCCCTACATTGTATAAGTGCACATTTGGCATGATAATTACAAACAAAGTTTTCCAATAATAACTACATGAACATATTTGGATGAAATAAACCACTGATACTTCTGCAAATGAACAGGTAAGAATTGGGTACAGGGTTATTCCAAACTAAGTTCATTACTGATAGAACACACCTGTTGGCAAAGTTTGACATGTTGAAACTTGTTGCCATCTGTTTTGCTTTAGATTTCAAATTGGAAAGTGTGTCTTGGCGTTTGTGCAACTCCTTGTCAGTGCTGCATAAATTTAAAAGAAAAGGAAAAGTTAGAAACTCCTTGTCATGTTTCTTCCTACATTTCACAATAAACTGTCAAACTTTAGCATAAGCAAATATGACAGCATTGCAAGAATTCCACCTATCTTCAGTGTTATATAAAGAAAAAGCTAGTAGAAACAGAACATACAGTGATTTTGGAGGAATCTTGGACAACAGTGCTTCCAAGCTATCCAGTCTAGTCCCAAGAATAGTTATTTTTCTCCGGATGGCTGATGTGTGACACATGATTTCAGGGCCCGATTGTGGAAGAGACCCTCTATCGGCAATCATGGAATTGATATCATCAGCAAGCCTGGATGCCTCATTGTACTCTTTCAACCATGGGTCTGAAGAAGATGCCATTGCTGCTTAATTCAAGATATTGGCATAAATGTCATGTAGGCATTCAAAAGAATTATACAATATAAATCTCTAATAGGATAGATAAGTGAAAAGAAGAACCATGAGATTTCA
The DNA here is from genome assembly GCA_030770085.1 of Oryza coarctata. Classification (NCBI taxonomy): domain Eukaryota; kingdom Viridiplantae; phylum Streptophyta; class Magnoliopsida; order Poales; family Poaceae; genus Oryza; species Oryza coarctata. Next base: position 6,411,096 of record CM061476.1, on the reverse strand, counting down.
TGACCTATTATTACAAAATATCATGATAGTAAAGTATTGTATTATGTCTCTAATGATATATTCACGTATATGCAAAACGACAGCAAATAAGGTACGAGCAATATGCATTAATGGTGGAAAGTATTAACAGAAGACCATGGATGGGGAAGAAACTAGCTGTAATTCGGACTACCAATGAGTACAACAGAAAAAAACAATACAATTTTGCTTTTGCACACATCAAGCAAACAAATATACTGTCAGGCCCTAATGACTAATGTATGGGAAAGATAACCACCAGCATTTCAGAATCTGATTTGCATCTGCAGCCTACAGGTTTGCATTGTTTCACAACGGACATAAGCATAAACAGGATAAAATGCAGCAAAATGCACCTAGGAACAACTAGTCTATAATTGGGAAATGGTAGACTACCTTAATACTTCTTACACAGCTTTTTATTAACAATTAGCCTCATCTAAGTTCCCATTTAAAATGCCACATGAGACTTTATTGTTAAAGATTTTTTTTGTAAGAAAACTTTTCAAAGCTTTCCATTGCTCTTTACAATTGAATGCCCCTAATTCTCTCTGCTTCTGCTGCAACTTGCAACTAGTCCCAAAAGGTTGCCTTTGCTTGTTACTGAGAGGTATGCTAGATGCAAGCACAGGCGTACTTCAAAGTCCCAATTTAAACAGCATTACCTTATTAGGTGCAAAGATCGGCAATGAATCACCTGTAGCAAGGGCATAATCACTAATCACAAAGCCGAATGTTACGAAATTTGCAACCCTAACGTATCTATTTATCAAAGTACCAACAGAAATGATAGGTTCTGGCAGCTATTCAAGAAAACAATTTCCCCTCTTCCTCCCACCGCGGATCGGCCACACTGATCGTCACCACACGACCGAAACCACCACTGACCAACACCAGCCACCGCAAAAAATCCTAGCAAGAACCCAAATCGGCGAATCCGCGCACGGGACAGCACGAAACGGGTACCGATCAGGACGGAACCGGACGGTAGAGAAGGATTCGCCGGCGAATTGGGGGACAAACCTGGCCGATCTGGGCGGCGCAGAGCGGGAGGAACCGGAGATCGATCGGAACTGGGCCTCGGTCGCGTCGGCTTCTCCGCCTCCTCCTCTTGCTTTCCCCCTCTCCCTCGCGTTTGTTCTTTTCCCCGTGTCTTTTGACGCAGCTGCGGGGTGAGGAAGGCTTCGTTTAAAAAAAACAAAAGAATGGAGAAATATACTAAAGACGGGGGACGCCGTCGCGCATGCGTACCTAAGACGGGATAGAGACGACGCCGTCGAGCGACGAATGCGAGGCGGCGCCGCGCTGACCGGCGGCGGTGGGGCCGCTCCGTCCGGCGCGGTGGGGAGAGAGGGTCACGGGCGGCGTAGGTGGGGACGGTATTATCTTAGGGAATGGGGGACGAGTGAAGAATGAAATTGTATATATATATATATATTGACGTGACCTCTTACAATAAAAATGTATTAGTTTCTACTTTATGCTATAGTTTTGTATGATATTAGAACAGGTTTATATATCTTTGATATGCTAGCAACTCTCTCATCGGTAAGCCAACACCTCATCTTCGTCATAGACCTTCTTCTTTGCTATTCTTCTTCTACTTTTTCGTCTCGGTTCTCATCCCTATCGTCTCATCCGCAGACAGTCTTTCTTCTCCTCCTCTACCGCTTACTCACCATTTCCACCACGTGACAAGAAGACAATCTCCATCCGCCTCCTCGTCTCGTTCAGACCTACCTTTGCTTCGGCACACCTTCCCTTCTTCTTCCGCCGGTACACCTCTACGCTCGCGCCCTTCATCGGCTGGATCAGTCCTCCCTCATCGGTTGGAACAGTTCTTGGGTTCCTGCTTTTCCGGACAGGAAACTTCTCCCCTCGTGTTCGCGCCATTCCGAAACGTCCACGTGTCCACGGACGCGAATTTCTGTTTCCCAGACACGAACTTCTTTTCTTCGCACCCGTGACTTCTCCCGTTCTTCGCACGCATCCATGGATGCGAAACCCCACTTCACGAACGTGAACCCCCTCGCGCCTATGACCCACATACTCTCTCGCACCCGTGACCTATCTACTCTACCTACTCCACCTGCTCTGCCACCTACTCTCATCGGCTACATATCGATCCACATCGGGCACCCATCTCTCCTCATCGGCTCAACAGTCTCATCGGCTTATCACGTCCTGCTACTCTCTCGCCATGACCACCGAATCGGCTCTAGGTTTCGGCACTCTTCCAGTCGCCAGATCCCTTTCGGCCATCAGAGCTCTTGACAATAACTTGAGCACCCCTCCGCTGATGTTCTCACCATCCTACGCCGCCGTCAACATGAAATCTCACGTTCATATTTCCCTCAACCTCAACGCCAACTATTCCAAGTGGGTTTTCTTCTTTAAATCCTTATGTGGAAAGTTCGGGCTTCGCTCCCACATTGATGGCTCCGCTCCACCTCGACCCGATGACCCCTAGTAGGACATCGCCGAGTGCTGCGTGCGCAGCTGGCTGCTCGGCTCGGTCGATGACTTCGTTCTCAACCTTGCAATGGACAACACCGATCCTACCGCCCATGATCTCTGGGTGACCATTGAGCGACTCTTCCAAGCAAACAAGCAGTCGCGCACCATCTTCCTTCTCAACGAGTTTCACTCCATGGTACAAGAAAACTCTTTTGTCTCCTCGTATTGCCAACGCCTTAAGGTCAAGACCGCCACCTTTCGTGATATTGGTCACCCTATGGCTGACTCACAACTCATCCTTGCCCTTTTACGAGGACTCAACCCTCGCTTTTCCAATACCGCCGATGACATTGCCAACTCCACACCTCTTCCCATGTTCGGTCGGGCCCACGACATGTTAGTTCTCAAGAAACTTCACCTGGTCAACGATGAGAAGACTGTGGCCTACACCGCTCTCCTCGCTGCAGCCGATCATGGCTACCACAACCCCATCGGCTATCGCCCACTATGCGCTGCTACCACCTCTCGCGGCTCTGGTAGCCATGGCTTCGGCCATGGCAACACAGCTTGTGCCGATGGCAACGGCAAAGGCAAAGGGAAGGGCAAGGGCAAGAGCTGGAGCGGTACGATGCAACCGCGCACTGCTCCTGTCTCTACCCCATCCGCTAGTCCCACGGGTCCGTGGCTTTGCTACAATCCCTGGGCACCCCAACCCCAGCTACGCAGCCCCATCGCCTGGCAGCTTGGGGTCTTCGGCGCACACCTCCAGGCCCACCTAGCGTCTGTTCTTGTCCAGCCGCCTTAGCCAATCACACCCTCACCAACCACCCAGTCGGCTCCCTTATGGAATCAGGCTGGCCTCATCGCCGCCCTCAACCAGATGACGCTTCAACCCCAGCACCCCTGGGTGTTGGACTCTGGTGCGTCATCCCATATGGCTTCATCGGACAGTATACTATTCTCTCGCCATCCTTCCTTCTCCCCTTTCATCACTGTCGGGAATGGGCAATCTCTCCCTATCACATGTCGCGGTGATTCCATCCTGTCTACACCCACATCCAATTTTCTACTCCATAATGTCCTCGTAGTTCCTTCCCTTGTCCACAAGCTACTTTCTGTCCATCAATTCACCAGAGATAACAATTGCTCAATTGAATTTAACGTTTCTAGTTTCTCTGTGAAGGATATCCCGACCCGGTGCGAGATGCTTCAATGCAATAGTGGTGACGACCTCTACACCATCCCTGATGCGCCGTCCACTCCCCGCACCAGCCTAGCCGTCTCCACCAACTTGTGGCATCTTCACCTTGGTCACCTCAGCCCTGACGCTGTCGCCACTCTCTATCGCAGTGCCTCCATACAATGCAACCACAACAGCTCCACTGTCTGCCACTCTTGTCAACTTGACAAACATGTATAGCTGCCTTTCTTTCCCTCTATGTCTTATACCTCTAGACCTTTTAAACTGATTCACTGTGATGTGTGGACTTCTTCAATTAAAAGTGTTTCGGGTTATCAGTACTATCTTGCAATACTTGATGATTATACACACTACTGCTGAACTTTTTCCCTCACAAGCAAATCCAAGGTTACCTCTCATCTCATCAATTTCACCAATTATGTTTTCACCCAATTCAACCTCTCCATCCAAGCCATACAGGCCTACAATGGCACAGAGTTTGTAAACCGTACCATCCAAGCCTTTCTCACCTCCCGTGATATCCATTTTCACCTCTCCTGCTCCTACACCTCTCCCCAAAACGGCAAGGCCGAATGCATTCTTCGAACTCTAAACAACATCAGTCGCACTATGCTTCTTCACGCCCATCTACCTGCACCCTACTGGGCTGAAGCACTGATCACTGCGACCTACCTACTAGATTGGCGCCCTTGCTCTTCCATTCGTCACAACGTTCCCTACACCCTTCTGTATCACAAGACGCCCGACTACTCTCACTTACGTGTCTTTAGGTGTCTCTACTATCCCAACCTAACAGTCACCATCCCTCATAAACTCGCACCACGCTCCACCGTCTGTATCTTTCTTGGCTATCTCTCTTCCTATAAGGGATACCGCTGTCTTGATCTCTCCACCCCGATAGATCATCATCTCCCACCATGTCGTCTTTGACAAATCCTGCTTCCCCTTCGGTTTACTTCATCGTGGACCTTCGTCTGGCGACCTCGACTTCCTTCTAACCCACACTATACCATCCCGACATTCTCCACTAACCACACCTCCACACTCCACATCGGTCGTTCCTGAGGACCCCCTGAACAACTACCCCACTCTTCTCCACTCCGCTGTCACACCAATCAGACCTCCATCGGCCCCTCACCCTCCATTGGCTCAGACTGACCTCGTCCAGCCCCCATCAACCCCACAAACTCTATCGGCTCATCAACCTCCATCGACTCACCAACCCCCATAAGACCCCCACCCTCCATCGGCTCAGGCTGACCTCGTCCAGCCCTTTCTCCGAACCTACAGTCGCCGATGCCACCCTTCCCCCTTCTGACCCTGCCCCACCACCGACGTTACCATTGGACCATGCGACCTCTGCTGTCTCCACCACCTCTCATATGATCACCTGATCCCAAATCGGGTCCCTCCGTTCTACCTAGCACTACGGGTTCTCTACAGTTCATTGTGTCATCTCATCCATCTCGGCGACTCACCATTCTGCTTTGGCCGATCCTCAGTGGCGCGTGGCTATGGCCGATGAGTACAAGGCCTTCATGGACAAACGAGACCTAGTGTCTCGTCCCTCATCCTCCCAGTGCCAATGTTGTGATCGGCAAGTGGATCTTTAAACATAAGTTTCACTCCAATGGCTCGCTTACTCATCACAAGGCACGCTGGGTAGTCCGTGGTTTCTTTCAAAGTCCCGATGTCGACTACGACGAGACCTTTAGTCCCGTCGTCAAGCCCGTTACCATTCGGGTTGTGCTTACTCTTGTTGCCTCACGTTCTTGGCCGATCCATCAACTCGACGTGAAGAATGCCTTCCTTCACGACCATCTGACGGAGACGGTCTACTGCCAGTAGCCTCTAGGCTTCGTCGACCCATCTCGTCCCGACGACGTCGGTCTCTTTCAGCGCTCTCTCTATGACCTCAAACAGGCCCCTCGAGATTGGTACCGGCGCTTTGCTATCTATCTTTGGCAACTTGGTTTTATGACCTCTGTCTCCGATACGTCCCTCTTCATACTTCACACCGAAGATACCACCACCTACCTTCTTGTCTATGTCGACAACATCATTCTTACGGCGTCCTCGACAACCACCCTACAGCACATCATGGTCCGACTCCACTCGGAGTTTGCCATGACCGATTTAAGTCCTCTACATCATTTCCTTTGGCATCTCTGTTACTCACTCTTCCCACAGGCTATTCCTCTCCCAGCGCTAATATGTCATGGATCTTCTCCAGCGTACAGGCATGGTCGAATATCACTCTACCGCCACTCCGGTCGATACTCGTGCCAAGCTCTCTGCCATCGACGGCTCTCTCATCGCAACGCCTCCAGTAGCAGAGTCTTGTTGGTGCTCTCCAGTACCTAACACTCACACGGCCTGATCTCACCTATGCCATTCAGCAAATGTGCCTCTTTATGCATGCTCCACGCGAACCAAACCTCGCGTTGCTCAAGCATACCCTTTGCTACGTGAAAGGCACACTATTCACCGGCCTACATCTCAACTCCAGCTCCATCGACTCTCTCACCGCGTATTCTGACGTGGATTGGGCGGGTTGCCCCGACTCTTAATGCTCTACTTTCGGCTACTGTGTCTTTCTCGGTGACACTCTAGTCTATTGGTCTTCCAAGCGCTAGGCTACAATGTCTTAGTCCAGCGTCGAAGCCAAGTATCGCGTCCTTGCTCATGCCGTCGCCGAGTGCTACTAGATTTGCTAACTTCTCTAGGAGCTTCGTACACCTATCGCTTTTGCGACCGTTGTCTACTGCAACAACGCTAGTGCCGTCTACATGACTGCCAACCCGATTCATCATCGACGCACGAAGCACATTGAGATTGACATTTACTTCGTACGTGATAAGATCGCTTTAGGACACGTTTGGATGCTCCATGTACTATCGATATATTAGTTCATCGATATCATGTGCAAGTATTTGTCACATATACTCATTTTTATTTCACCCTCCTAGTTGGATCTACAGTAACAACCAAAAGTAATTTATCAATAAATTTTAATATATATATGTTGTTAACAATTTAAAAATAAATGCTATAAAAAAACTTTAATGAAAAAACCCAAATCAACTCAATTTTGAAATTTAAAATTTGTCAGCAGTTTATAAGCTACAGGGCAATTAAAACATGACATTTAAAACATTGGTGTTGCCTTTATATAAGCTTTTTTTTCGCATACGAGTATAACATTGGCGTTGCCTTTATATAATCGGTATAAATTTCACATTAGTTTGATATTTTCCCTCTTAGTGACGCTCATGTGTGGCCTTAGACCTTCCATGTGCTCCTAGGGATATCAATAGACCGAGAGAAGCCGTAGTTGTTGTTCATATTGGCCCAATCAGGATTATCAGAAGATGGTTGTTGATTTTGTGGTTCAGCGGTAGATAGTTTGTTTGAAAGATTTAAGGTAGGAAAGATGATATCTATGTGACACTGTATTGTTGAGAAAGAAGATATGTTTTAAGGTATAGGCGCAGTGTGACTTAGCTCATGTGGCAGGTTTTCAAAATCACGTTGGTCAGATATGCGCTAGATCATATAACATGTACAGAAAGGGGCCATGAGAACGTGTGAAGAATAACAATGAGAGAAGGGTATTTGTATGTAATCATAAAAGAATCTGACATTTATAGATTTTTTTTATATTTTTCCTTTCCTATAAATACACAACAACTCACTTGAAGACGCCATATAAATGACCTTGTTGAATCATTAAGGAGTGTTCTTTAGATGCACTGTTTAGAGCAACTTGTGACACCCAGATTGTCATACCCAGCACCACAAACCTGGATTTGATATTGCCAGGTTACAATAATGGTAACCACAAGATAACCCCCACCAAATTCAAACAAAATTTTAATTTTTAATTTGATTTTTTTGATAAATTTTATCCAATTTTTTGCAGTTTGTCACGATTATGGCTAGCAAGTCTTCGTTTCTCCAAATATCATTGTACTTGCCACATAGACAACATTATTGTACTTGGCACCACAAACACACTCATCGGCTAAGCTTGTTGCCAAATCTATAAGAAACGAGAAGCTTGGCAATAATTTTGGGTTGCACGAGGCTATGGCTTTTTCAGATGGTTTAATTTTCAAGAAGGTGCTTGTTATTGGCGGTCAGCAACGAAGATCTATGAGTGACAACAAGAAGTGGCAATAGCTTGGAAAGACCTAGGTCCATGAAATTTTTTTTTTAGTTTATAGATAAATGTTCGCTTCTCGTATATACTCCAAAAAAATTTGTTTAATTCATTGATAAATGTCCGCTTCTCATATATATTCCTAGCCTAGAACATTTTTGTGGCCTAGAGCATTCTCCCTCCATTCTAAAATATTCTCTCCATTCCAAAATATATATCTACCTCTAATATTTAAAATTTATTTCATAATATAGCAACCTTTTCACTTACTTTATCATTTCACAGAAAAGTCCATATTGGAAAATGACTAAAATGCCCCCAAGACTAGGCTATCTCCTCTATAGGCTGAAGGACAATGGTGTAATTTTCTACCACCTTATGAATAAAAGGAGCTCCAGGGCAAGGGAGACACACCCCATGAGCTCCATTTCCACTGTGATCTCCTATGTCTTTAAGCTTGGGCTCTCTCCCGTGAGAGAACGCTTACCACTTTATCTTATTGTCTTTCAAGTTACTTGCAATAACAGTTCACATTTGGTCCTTACCTATTGTCTTATTTGGTTTTGGTCTCTTAACTATAAAATCATTCATTTTTAGTCACTCGACAACAAACAGGGAATACTGAAAACAAATCCATCGAACAAAATCAGCAGGACCATGCATAAATTGGAGAGGAAGTTAGAGATGTTACAGTGGGTACACATAGTCGTAATCGAGGCTCTCGATGGGGCCAGATGTTGGCGCCGACGCCAGCCTTCTGCGACATCATGTTGGTGCCGTGGCCGCGCAGCACGTCAAGTCAGACTCTTCTCTGCATGTATTGACTGCTCGCATGAACATCAAGATCAAACCATTAAGCCTACAATTGGACATGTCTTGCTGCATGGCTTGTGGATGAATTTGCCGTAGCTGCCGCGCATGACAATAATTTAGTTGGCCGGATCATGGCTGATTAATCTACCGCACGCTTAGGTTAATTAAGAACAGCTTACCAGATCGCAGATGTTATATCTATATATACGCGCAGGCTCGTTAGTTTGAAGGAGATTTCCGATTCATAGAGAAACCGTTTAGGGTTGCTAGGTTTTAAGAGATTTCCATTTCGTACAGCTAAACCGTGATTAGATGGGAAAGTAAAACGTGGTTTTGTCGATTAACTATAAAATCATTCACTTTTAGCCACTAACTCTTAAAACCATTCACTTTTAGTCACTTGCCTAAAACTAGAGATTTTCAATAACATGATATCATTCTTAATTATAGATTGACCTGTAGAACATCGAATTGACATGTAGATTGTAGTATTTTTATTTATTATTTATTAGTATATCAATATCATTATTAGTCCAGCTGGATTTCATGTAGACGTCATATTATTTAAAGCTACCATAGTTTTGAATATAGTCCAAAAGTAAATAATTTCAAGAGTTATAAATGAATGGTTTGAGACCAAACCAAAATAGATCTAATGCTTTAGCACAAAAAATCAACGTTTAGGGTATAAGCATTTTTAAGATGTTAGTAGAGATTCAAATTGAGAAAAAGACTCTTAAGAGTAGTTGGAAGTAATATAGAATAAATTCAAATTAAAGGTGATTGATGGGGGAAAATAGTGCTTATACCTTGAAATAAATTTCAAATGCTAGAAATGCTTATAATTTGATTTCGTCCAATAGATGTTTTTTTCCTTCAGTTCCACGTAAATTCATGATGTTGCACTAGAATACTTGTCTACGTGCCGTTCAAGGCAGGAAATGAGAATAAGCGTTTCACTGTCAAATGAATGTACACACCACAAGATCTTACGAGAAACACAAACAAACAAGAAGCCCAGCACGTTTCTTCAGATAAATGGCCACCAGAATACCATACATCTTTAAAAACTGCAGAAATGGCAACAAAATCATTGATAAAACCGCAAAAACACTTATATAGTGGATAGAAAAAACTGTTAAGAAGCAAGTAAAACTATTGAACAATATAAGCGCTACCTCGAATACACATCTAAGTTACGCTTTCAGCACACAAATGTGAGGTAGAAGCAGCTCAAGCGCATCAATGGTGCATAAGAAATGGAAAGCGCATCAATGATGCAGAAGAAACGCATCAATGATGCAGAACAAATTCAACAAAAAAAAAGGCAGCATCACAAATTCCCAATACAATCTACACTGCCCACAACTCAATAAGTTAGATGAGCTTGCCCTACCAGAAGCATTGGAAGTTCAATTTGTTCACAAAATGTGAGGCAAACAAAACAAGAATTCATTTTGTGAAGCAAACAAAACAAGAATTCAGAATGACAAATTTCAAATTATATATGGCTTCTTGGTGGGGCAAAAATGCAACATTACAGTTCAGTGTAAGCTGCAAACAAAATGTAGAACGTGAAACTGATAATTTTTAGTGAGTATAACTTGTGTTATTTGACAGTTGACAAAAACTAAAAAGGCATCCTAGAAAATATGAGCTGCATGGCAAAAGGTGCAGAGAAAATAACAAATGGAATGATGGGCAGCTCAGAATTAAACAGCTTTCTCAATCATGACTTTTCTGAAGCAGAACTGGCATGTAAAGCTGAAAAATATATCATCATAGCCCCAAGAATCAAGCAAATGAAGGAGGAAATACACATCTAGAGGCAGGTACTCTTTTCTTTAAAGTTAAGGACAAAACGGTATATAAATATGTACAGAAATTTAAGCAGCATGAAGTCTAACAACATTTCTTTGGGCCCTAAGAATTGGTACCATATGTGCATAGCGCATTCAAGCAAAGCAGCTTGCCTATACTGTTAAAGGTAAAAACATTTGGAAAAATCAAACAGATGAAACAATGTATACATGAAACACAAACGGATAAATAAATACATAATTTGGACATCAGCAAACGTGCATTCCAACAGCATTTAGAAAGCTACCAAACAGTTGCAATTGTAGTGCACTGCATTATTTTAAGCAACAAACTGTCAGCACAAGCAATGAACAAAAGGGTGGTAACCAGATAAGCTTGACTAGGGAGGCAAACATATGGTCATTAGAATCTCCAATAAGACATCTAGACATTAAACAGAATCTTCTAATGTGACATACTAGTAGCAAAGCCTTTTAATGGCGGATATAATTAGTAATCAAAGCACAGTAACGGGTACATCAGAATTCTAGTACAGAAAATCTTACTACACTTTGATACTGATGAAACAAAGTCGCCCCCATGAAACATTTCAAATGTCTTAAAAGATGACAGATCCCGAGACAGGAAATTAAATCAGAATCCGAGCTTGGTGCGGCGCCAGTGCCTGCGCTTGGCATTGTACCTGAAAATCACAGAGAACAACATAATTAGCGCCTTAGCGGCATAGGGCACGTGCCACCAGAAGCCAGGGAACAGAAACCAAACATCCCGTTCCAATCTAGTGAAGCTAATAGCTGCTACAAAATCCAAAATCACATGCTAACAGTGCGCACGACCAAATGAATTGGTTGTGTTAGATGCTAACCAAATAGCCAATCCTACCTTGATTCAACCGTGTTAAACCTAAAAAATGGAGTGAAATGGTAGCAAAAATTGTAGCCGCAGGCCGCATATTCTCTCGAAATGTTTAGAGGGGAGGGCACGGAGGACTACACGACATCAGCTAACACATGCACAGAGACACTGAGCATTTCGTCAAAAGGAAAAAAAAAAGACGATCAGGAGAGCGGACCACATGAACCTACCGGATGGTATTGTCCGTGCGCATGCGTATCCAGTAGGGGATGGGGCGGTTCTGGCGCATCTTCTTCGCCAGCTTCTTCTTCACCCGAAACGTCTTGTGCGACGGCTGGGGGAGAGACCAAACAGCACACCGTCAGAAACGCAGAGGGGAAGAGAACAATAAGCTGACAGAGGCTTCGTCCTCTCGATCGGAAGGGAGCTTAGGAGGCCGGAGAACTTACCATCTTTGCGGCGACGGCAGCGGCGGCGGCGGAACCCCTAGGAGACGGTGGAAACGGACCGACGGGTGGAGTGGTGGCTATATATTGTAAGGCGACGGTGTGGGCTTGTTAGACCTTATTGCGATGTGGGCTGGGTAGACGGCCTACGAATGGAGAAGGCCGAATTTTTTTTATTTATATATTTTTTTCATTAAAATGTTTTAAAAATATATATTTATTTGAAAAATTCATAGATTTTTTTTATAAAAAAAGTTCCAAGAGTATGAAATTTAATATGACAAATACCCATTGGCACACATTAACAACGGACTAGAAAATTTATAAACGACCCCTTATCGCTTTAGCCAAGAACCTTTTGTTTAGGCCCATCTGTAACCAGAGAGGAGATGGCATGTCTTTTTATATAGGCAGTTTCTTTATAACCTATGGTTATATTTTTTTTCCCTTCTAGGAACTTTCTATAAAATTGACAGACTTATTCATAGGAGAAGAGTGACCTAGAAATTTTACTCTGTTAGGGTGTATTTTCCCTGCTATACAAATATTAAAAAGAAAAAAGATTTTCAATAAACTTATTTTTATTTAAATATTTAATTGTAAAAAAATTGAGAGTAGATAGAAAAGATAATTAAGATGATCGTAAAAAACTTAGTGATAATATTAGAAAATCATTACGCTATTTAAATAGAGGGCCAGACCATTAATATATTTATATGCGGATATTATTTAGATAATAGTGGTAAAAATATTACACATTTACTGAGAGATTTACACGTTACGAATAGAATATAGATGTAATATAAATAATATAATAATAATACGATATATACGCTTATTTAGAAATTATGTATATCATCATCTATCGTCCACTTATAAGCACCTAGGAGCTGAGTTTTCGTTAGTCTAGCCTACATGTATTGTTCAATTAATTTAGGTTATATGATCCCGTAGAATTGTATGGTGATTTCTTTATATTTATCTATTATTTAAATTCATACCTTATTCTTGTGAGAAAAGAACATATATAGCTATTGTGGTCACAATGGCAACAATTTAAAGCAAAATAGATATATATATAGCGAATTTACAATAAAATCGTCGTCAAGAATATTTGGACAAATAAAATATACACTTATTAATCTCACCACTTACCAACGATGACCGCAAGCGCACTTATGACATTTCCATCATGGAGGTAGTATAAGAGTTATAGTTTTCAGTTTGACCATTTAGGTTGCCAGTGTCATTCATACTCCTACTTCATCCTCATATACTATTTGTTTGAGTCTAAAGGAAAAATCAATTGCCTTAGAGATCAAATACTAGATTTTTTATCAACACTATATGAAACTACACATCCTTTCATAGATCCGACAAAAAATATTAGTTTGAATAAAATATCATAGTAAGGAATAATTAAAAAAAAGTACATACAATTCATATATCATGAGAATAGTTTGGGTTTTGGAAGAATCTCCTTCCTAAGATGTCATAAGCTAGTATCGATCATCATATATACAGAACAGACGATCACACCAAAATAGAATTAACCAAGCTAAAGGATCTCTTCTCTAGTTAGGATTCTTAGTAAAAGCACGCTTAGCAGCCATTACTCTTTGATGTTATAAGAGATAAAACAAACGGGTGGTATAAAATTTGCAAGAGTACCAATAGGTGAAAAACTTAAGTTCTATCATACATATGGATATCTTAGTATGAGTTGTATTAGATGTGAAATACATAAATAAAAACATTAAAAATAACGTGATATTCACGCGTGAAAAAGTGTTTGTCTATAAAAATCCATCGGCATAGGGGCAGCAGATCCATTGGCCATGGACAGGGGGTGGTGGATCTGTCAGCCACAGCCTCGTGAGGGTGATAGATCTGTAGATGGCGAGCACCGGGGGTGAGGATCCATTGATGATGGCCTCCTCCCCCTTATTCCTTCGCTCCTATCTCCTGCAGACTACAGTTTTGAATCGATATCAATTTGTGAGTTGAAATTAAATTGATTGAAGAAATTATTGAGCCCATATTTCTGTTGTATTTTCTTTTTGTCGACTGAAATATTTTTACATGTGGTGACCTAACCTACACGTCTGTGAAAAATAATCATTTTTGCGGAAAGGAAGTCTAACCTGACCACATGTGAAGATATCTCTTTGTAGACGGCTAGCTGGCCTGCCTGTGAAAATCAGCTGGCAGGTCCGGGGAGAGCAGACGATTGGTGCTATGTTGGGTGTCTTTCGTCTCGTAGCAAAGTTGTTTGTGATACATTCATTGCTACATGTCAGCTTATTTCGTAACCCCTAATCTATAACGGTTAAAAAAATCTTTAAAATTTAGCAACAATGTCTAATAGTTCCACCGCCTGACTATTAAAGTCATCTTCAAAACATATAAATCTTACATAATTTTCATAGGAAATAGTATAATTCCTTTAATTTTTTTAAATCCTTAAAACCAAATAGACCCTAAAGGTTAGTTCCACGACTATTAAAGGTTACGAGCTAGTTGCTAGCTACCAGTAAGTATATTTTAGATTATCCTGATTTTATGACAATTTTTATGTACAAATTAAAAGTTGGAAGATAGTAGATTTTAAAAAGTGTACAAACTATAATTCTATATAAATATTTTTTTAAAAAAAACTGTTTTAGTATCTTCGGAGAGCATGACTGTGATAATCTAGTAGCTGGATAGACAGGAAGAAATGAACCGTTAGTGATTCTGGATCGACTGTAGCGGATTAATTGTTAGCTGGTCTTGCAATGGGTGGACTCCGTGGAACGCGCAGCCTTGACTCTTTCTCTGCATTTTGTTTTCCTTCTCCAGCTTGTCACAATCACACGGTGGATGATGATGCGTATATGAACACGTACAGGGATATATGGTGCACCGCCTGACCATGCATGCATGCCATGACGAGGTTTTCTTAGGAAGCTGGAGCCTAGCTAGATTCAGATCTGAAAATCTGGTACCTAGGACGGCGACGTACGGCCGGGCGGCCATCATGTGCGTGCGTGCCTCCGGCGAAGATGGCGTCGAGCGAGAGCGGCGCAGTGCGTGTGGCGGACAGGCCGGCAAAGATGGGTAGTAAGTGAATTGATTAGTGAGCCAGTTATGTATTATTTATTCTACCCTGAAATATAAATATATTCAGATTGACAGTAGTATTTTTAAAATACAGTAATCTATAGTTAGTAATACAAATTGCTAATACAGCTATATTTTAAAAGAATAAATTGGCTATGATTCGGAGGAGACTTAACACCTAATTTGGAGAAGCCCCAATATTTTAGGAAGCAGTTGAATCTAGAAAATTCTATTTTCTAGTTTATTTTTTAAATTATACCACTACAAAAGAATCTAGATTGTTTGAGGAGTTTAAGATTTTAAAAGAAGCAACCGCTATTAGAAGCTCCTAAAAAAACACAACCATGCCATGAGCCATTGATTTACTTTATCGTTCGTGGAGGATACAACCGGGTATTGCATTAAAAAAAACATGGATCCGACCCATTAAGAGATTCACCTGGATTTTTTATATATATATTTCCATTTACAGTCTGCATGATACTATTTCCATGTTATCCATGATTTGAACGTGACAACCTGTGTGCAGCTATTTATCGAGATTTTGGAACGTGGATCTGATTCAATATATTTCCATTTATTTGCTAGTCCAAAAATCATTCAGTTTGAGTGTGTATCGCTCTGATTTATTCCATGTATATGTACCGGGGCTTCCAATTTCCTGAATCAATTCTACGAATGTGTACTATACAAGCACCGGTAACTGGATTTCCTTTTTTCTGTTCTTGCTAGTTGCATGCGCTAGGTCGTCCGCGTACCATCCTGCCGTCGAAAAGTCATATCAATGGATGAGAAGGCCGGCGGCGCGCCGCCATGGTGGCCGTGAAGGTCGTCGCAGCGCACAGGAAGCCAGCTCAACGAATTGGTGTTCGGTTTTTGATTTCTACGACTTGCCGCTGCTCGCCGTTCCACCATCGTCGCCATTATATAGGTATGTGAAATCAGCTCGTGTTAACGTGTCTATTTGCCGCGCATTTAGTAGACATTTTTTTTTCGTGCCGCCATTTACTAGAAATTTTTATTTCAATCGTCAGAGGTAGCAGGTTTTTTTTAATTGCATAGTTTGTCTGATTAACATGGAGTCTATCTAACATTTCGTTTTACCTGTGTTTTGAAGCGGTTCGTCCACCTAATCGCCGCATGAAGCGTACAAGAGCAACAGGAGCCATGTTAAAGTCCAAAACTTACGAGTTGCAGCTGGACAACTTAGCATCAACGAGTATCCAATTTAACTTTGTGTCGCAGCACGTGACATCTGCCCGGAATAGTGCTTTTTTATATTTATTCCGAACACTGGAACACAATTCAGTAAGTCATTTTTTATTTATAAGTTGTACGGTTTTCAGCATATATTTTATTATAAAATGGTACAAGTCTTTTTTTACCGATAATCATTAAGTTGAGGTTATTATCGTTCACTATATGCTTACTATTGTGTATGTTCCGGATGGATGCGCTACCGGAATTTTTATGCCCAGAAAATTTGGGATCAGAAAGTTTTGGCAACACGAAATTCAACTAAATTAAATGAATTTTGGCAGGGGAAAAAGATCGATAATCACAAAATTTGCATAATCGTCACATTTCATTGAACCGTGGTTTGAGAATATGATGACCATGTATCCTTTAATAAATATTCAATTGGCATTTGATAAACACGAAATTAATTATACAATCTACATATCTGAGCTGTAAGTACTGTATGGGGTTCAGAATTTTTGGGTAAGGTAACGTACTTAACAAAAAATTGGGTATATACCAAATATAACGAATCTAAATAAGGCATATACCCAATTTGAACGTATACATAGCAAACCTTATGGTATGAAACTAGCCAAATTTCTTTGAATTCAATGTTTGCTTTACAAGGTATGGGTATTATTTGAATTGTTACACCTATACTTCGAAGTTAAAATTGGGTATGTACCCAATTAAAAGAATGTAAATTGAGTATGTACAAAAATTTAAAATATTTCGAATATGAAGAATAGCTTGTCTACTAGTAAAAAAAATAAATCAGGTATGTACAAAAAAAATTGGGTATATACCTAATTAAAGCTACACAAGTAGCTACATTGAGAGAGGAGTGGCCTTCTCGTGGATGCCTTTTGAGTCTCATTTAAGCCCTTATTGTAAAAATGTGTATAGTGACTAAAACCCCGAGTGTATAAAAGGAGGTCGAGTCTATATATATATACAACCTAGGCCAGTGATTTATCTAACATTCCCATAGTCGTAGCAGGAGGAGAACGAACGTAGAGACTGGACTGAAAACTGATGAACAAAGGTGTGGGCAGGCCTTTGGTCATTATATCGGCAAACTGATGTATCGATGGTACATAGAGCACCTGAACCTGTCCTAATGCGACCTTGTCACGGACAAAATGGATATCGATCTCGATGTGCTTGGTGCGTCAATGATGGATCGGGTTGGCGGTCATGTAGACGGCATTGACATTGTCACAGTAGACGACGGTCGCGGTGGAGAGTGGTGCACGGAGCTCCTGGAGAAGCTGGCGAAGCCAGCAGCACTCGGCGATGGCATGGGTGACGGCGCGGTACTCGGCATCGGCGCTAGACCGGGACACTGTAGTCTGACGTTTTAAGGACCAGGATACGAGAGTGTCACCAAGGTAAACGTAGTAGCCAGACGTAGAGCATCGAGAGTCAGGGCAACCTGCCCAATCCGCGTCGGAGTACGCGGTGAGGGGGTCGATGGGGCTGAAGCTGATATGCAACTCGCTGGAGAGGGTGCCATTCACGTAGCGTAGGATTCGCTTGAATAGCACGAGGTGAGGTTCGTGCGGAGCATGCATAAAGAGGCACACTTGATGGACAACGTACGTGAGGTCGGGCTGGGTGAGGGTGAGATATTGGAGAGCCCTAGCAAGACACCGATAGTGAGAGGGATCGGCAACGAGTACGCCATCGGCAGCGGAGAGTTTGGCTCGAGTGTCGATCGGGGTGGCCGTAGGGTGACAATCGACCATGCCTGCACGTTGGAGGAGGTCGATGGCGTACTGGCATTGGGAAAGAAAGAGCCCGTGAGAGGAACAGATGACGGAGATGCCAAGAAAATGGTGGAGAAGACCAAGATCGGTCATGGCGAACTCAGAGTGGAGTCGGGCCATGATCTGGCGAGGAGAGATGTCGAAGACGCTGTAAGGACAATGTCATTGACATATTGAAGTAGATAGGTAGTAGCGGAGCAGATATGAAAAGTGAACAGGAAACTATCAAATGCAGAGGCCACGAAGCCGATGTGACGAAGATTGGCAGCAAAGTGCTAGTACTAGGCACGAGGGGCTTGTTTAAGGCCGTAGAGAGAACGTTGAAGAAGATAGATGTCGTCGGGACGAGAAGGGTCGACGAAGCCTAGGGGCTGCTGGTAGTAGACCGTTTCCGTCAGATGGCTATGAAGAAAAGCGTTCTTCACGTCTAGCTGATGGATCGGCCAGGAACGCGAGGCAGCCAAAGTGAGGACGACCTGGATGGTGGCGGGTTTGACGACGGGACTGAAGGTCTCGTTGTAATCGACATCGGGTCGTTGGGAGAAACCTCGGACTAACTAGCGAGCCTTGTAACGGGCAAGGGAGCCATCGACGTGGAATTTGTGTTTGAAAATCTACTTACCGATCACAATGTTGGCGCCAGGAGGACAGGGGACGAGGCGCTAGGTCTCATTATCCATTAGAGCTTTGTACTCATCGGCCATGGCCGCGCGCCACTAAGGGTCAGTCAGGGTAGAGCGAGATGTCACCGGGATGGGCGAGATAGAGCTGTGGACGGCGGAGAGCCCGTAGCGCTTAGTGGGGCGAAGAGACCCGGTCTAGGAGCGGGTGACCATATGAGAGGTGGAGGGAACTGGAGCCGATGGGGGTGCGGGAGTAATGGGAAGAACTGGTCAGATGGGAGCGTCATCGGCTCCAGATCGGTGACTGTAGATGAGAGGAAAAGAGGGAACTAGATCGACCTGAGCGGATGGAGTCGGGTGGGCCGAGTGGTCCGATCGGTCCGATAGATATGGATCAGCCGATAGGGTGGGGAGAGCCGATGGAAGATGAGGAGCCGATGGAAGTGGAGTGTCCAATGGAAAGGGAACGGTATCGGCTGAAGGACAAACGATATTGGTATCGGCCGATAGAGGTGGGGCCGATGGGGGTCCGATGGTTGGGACATCAGACCGAATAGTGGTGGGATATGTGAAGGGTAAGTCCTCAGCAACGGCCGATGAGGGGGCCGATGGAGGGGACAGTGGAGGAGACTTGGTCGGCACGGTGTTGGTGAGGAGGATCTCGGATGAAATAGACCGAAGGGAAAGCATGTCTCGTCAAAAATGACATGACGAGAGACGATAACTCGTCGGGTGGAAAGGTCGAGACATCGGTATCCCTTGTGAGAGGAGGGATAGCCGAGGAGAATGCAGGCGGTGGAGCGGGGAGCGAGTTTGTGGAAAGCTGTGGTGGTGAGGTTTGGGTAGCAGAGGCATCCGAAAACGCGAAGGTGGGAGTAGTCAGGCGCCGTGTGGTAGAGAAGGGCATAGGGAACGTTGTTTTTAACGGAGGAGCATGGGCGCCGATTGAGAAAATACGTCACAGTAGCCAGAGCTTCTGCCCAATAAGTGGCAGGTAAGTGGGCGTGAAGTAGCATGGTGTGAGTAATGTTGAGGGTGCGAAGAAGGCACACGGCTTTGTCATTCTGGGGAGAGGTGTAGGGGCAGGAGAGCCGTAGATGGATGCCCTGCGAGGTGAGGAAGGTTGTAACGGTACGGTTAACGAATTCCGTACGTTATCGGCTTGTACAGTCTTGATGGGGAGGTTGAACTGAGTGGACACGTACGTGATGAAGTGAGTGAGGTGAGAGGTGACCTCGGATTTGTTGATGAGCGGAAAAGTCCAGCAATAGTGTTTGTAATTGTCAAGTATACCGAGATAATACTGATTACCGGAGACATTTTTAACTGGAGATATCCATACATCACAATGTATAAGTTCAAATGGACGCGAGGTACAGGAGAGAGAACTAGAAAAAGGCAGACGCACATGTTTGCCAAGTTGACACGAGTGGCAAACTATGGAGCTGCTGTGGATACATCGGATGGAGGCGCTGCGACGGAGGGTGGCGACAGTGTCGAGGCTGGGGTGGCCGAGGCGAAGATGCCAAAGGTTAGTGGAGATGGTGATGCTGGCGTGTGGAGTGGACAGTGCAGCGTGAATGGTGTAGAGGTCTCTACCACTATTGCAGCGAAGGATCTATCGCCGAGTTGGGATATCCTTCACAGAGAAACCAAACGTGTCAAATTCAGAGAAACCAAACCAAATTTGATGGAGCAGTTGTTGTCTCTTATGAATTGGCGAACAGATATAAGATTGTGAATAAGAGAAGGTACGATAAGAACATTGTGAAGGGGGAGGTTAGTGGTGGATGTAGACAGAGAGGAGTCATCTCGGCATTGGACAGGAAGAGAGTGGCCATTGTCGATGGTGACAAAGGGGGAGGAAGAGGGATGACAGGAGCGAAGTATACCGGCGATGACGCCATGTATGAAGACGCCCTAGAGTCCAGCACTCAAGGGTGCTATGGTTGGAGCATCATCTGGTTGAGGGCAGTGATGAGGCCAGCATGGTTCCAGGAGGAAACTGACTGGGTGGGTAGGGTCGGTAGCATCGGCTGAGGCTGCAGAACGGGAGCCCATGCCAGGTGAGCCTGGAGATGGGCGCCGAGAACCCTGGATTGCCAACCGATGGGGCTGCGTGGCTGGGGCTAAGGTGCCCAGGGGGTGTAGCAGAGCCACGGACCCGTGGGACTAGCAGGTTGGGCAGGGACTGAGGCAGGTCATGATTGCATCAAACCCTGCCAGTTCCTGCCTTTGCCTTTGCCTTTCCCGGTGCGGGCTGTGTTGCTATGGTTGGAGCCATGGCCACCAGAGCCGCGGGAGGAAGGAGCAGCGCAGGATGCTCGGTAGCCATTATCGGCTACGGCAAGGAGAGCGGTGTGGGCCACTGTCTTCTCATCGTTGGCCAGACGAAGTTCTTTAAGAACTAACATGTCATGGGCGGTGTCATCGGCGGTGTTTGAGAAGCGGGGGTTGAGGCCTCGCAGAAGGGCGAGGACGAGTTGAGAGTCGGCCACAGGGTGGCCGACGTCCCGAAGAGTAGCAGCCTTGACCTTGAGGCGCTGACAGTATGAGGAGACAGAGGAGTCTCCTTGTACCATGGAGTGGAACTCGTTGAGGAGGAAGATGGCGCGAGGTTGCTTGCTGGTGAGGAAGATCCGCTCAATGGCCACCCAGAGATCTCGGGCGGTGGGGCCGGTATCGTCCATGGCGAGGTTAAGGACGGAGTCGTCGACCGAGCCGAGCAGCCAGCTGCGCACACAACACTCGGCGATGTCCCACTGAGGATCATCGAGGCGAGGTGGAGCGGAGCCATTAATATGGGACCGGAGGCCAAATTTTCCATAGAGGGATTTGAAGAAGAAAACCCACTTAGAATAATTTGCGTTAAGGTCAAGAGAGATTGGAACGTGAGATTTCACGTTCACAGTAGCGTAGGGAGGGGAGAAGATCGGCGAGGTAGTGCCCGAGGTGTAGTCTGAGGCACCGAGGGTCGAAGCAGACTCGACGACTGGGAGAGAGCCGGAGCTGAGGGCGGACTCGTTGGCCATGACGGGAGAACGGGAGCAAATAGCCGATGGGAGACAGAAGCCGATGAGAGGGAGAAGCCGATGAGAGGACGGATCGACCGATCAAGGATGTAAGAAGCCGATGGGGAGTGGGCCGACCAGCCGATGAGGAGTGGTTGGTCGATGGGGAGTAGGTAGCGGAGTAGGTGAGGAAAAGGTGGTGGCAGAGTGGATGGGTCAGAGAGTAGTTGGGTTACGGACGTGTGAAGATTCACGTTCGTGAAGAGAAGATTCACGTCCGTGGACTCATGGAGGCCAAGGAGTGGGGCGGACGCGAAAAAGGCGGAGAGTGGCTAGACGCGAAGAGAATATGTTCGCGTCCGGGAGGCAGGGATTTGTGTCTGTGGACACGTGGACACGTTTGACTAGCTCAGACGTGAGGGAAGAAAGTTCACGTCCGAGAGCCGTTGAGCGTGTCAGAAAAGGCGAGAACCGAGAGAGGGTTCTAGCCGATGGAGGGCTGGACAAGTCCAGTCGATGGGAGGGCAGACGAGTTCAGCCGATGGAGACGACGAGCATAGAGGTGCGTCGGCGTCAGAGAGGGAGAGATGCACGAAGCAAGAAGAAGAACAGAGACGGGTGCGAGGCGAGACGAGAAGGCGGATTGAGACCGTCGTCTGGTCGCGTGGAGGTGGGATGAAAAAAAGAAGGTGACTACGGGAGAGACGGAGAGAAGAAGAAACGAAGGCGAGAGAACGAGGATAGTGCCAGGAGGAGAGTACCGGAAAGAGGGTCAGTGATAGGAAGAAGACGTTGACGACGAGGATGAAAGGGTCAGCTCACTGGAGGGAGAAGCTAGTACGCTGGAGATGTCTAGACTCACTCTAATACCATGTAGAAATACGTGCAGTGTCTAAGACCTCGAGTGTATATAAGGAGGGTCGGTATATATATATATACAACCTAGGTCAACAGTCTGTCTAACACATCGATAAGGGAGTGTTCTCGAATCTCGATGGTGACTTGCTAACGTGGCACATTCTTTCTCTTGAGACCTTACCGTGATACTACTTTACGTTGTAAATATCCTTAGGTAGCTACTCGACTAGCACAGATCTAGGATAGGTAGGTTAAAAACATACCAGACTCATGCCATATTTTTACATTTAGACGGTGCTCATGCATTTTAATCAACTGTGTAGTGATTGGGCTGAGATTTGAAATATGCAAATCTAGCTCAAAGTTGATTTTCTTTTATGCATGAATTCTTAGTTTTTGGGTATATATATTACAATTCAAGTGATATCCAAATCTTCCGAGAAAATATCTAAGCTCAAAGGTATTTCATTAGCTTATATCAGATTGATTGCTAATAATTTCTATACATGGCAGATACCTAGAGTAAAAAATCAACTTAATTAGAAAATGCATAGCTAGTTTCAAATTCAGTTCAAGCAACACAAGGTAAATTTCATAAAAAAAATCAAAAGTTTTCATGCTTGTTTAAAAGGGTATATATTAATCGGGTATATACACAATTTATCGAGTATGAACAATTAGGTATAAAAGAAATGGTAAAGGGTTAAAACTCAAATATTTACTGTTAGATAACAATTACTTTATTATTAAAATGGATGTGCCTCAACAAGTTGGGATGCTATACTAAATAAAGACCAATAAAAAGAGAAAATATGTAGATATGTCTCTAGAAGTTATAAATTAAAAAACTGTCAGTAATATAGACAGAGAGATACTTATAATAATTAATACGATAAATGTTTTTGAACTTTACCTAAATTTCAAAGAGTTTACTGTTAAAACAAATTGTGAATATATTACAATTAGCAAAAGTTGTCATTATTTGAAGATGTTATTAAAAAATGAATACAAGGTTATATTTGACCATATTAAAGGACACAAGGTTATATTTAAAATATTAAATGAAAGGATGTGAGCTGCTATCTCATTTACTATAAGTATGAAGAAATCAATAAATTATAATGGAGTTGAATTCTTCACCTTTAGAGACCACAACAAGTTTAAAATATTTATAGTAAATTCCTATAAATTTAAACCCAAAAATCACATAATCCTAAATGAAATTCAAGAATACATATTAGATAATTCTTAGTATCAATATAATAATAAGAGACAACAAAAGGTTATATGCTATCAATATTAAACAGTCTCGTTGAATATTTTCATACCATAAAATAATACAACTATTACGTGGTATTTGATAGGAAGCTTCTAGGAGTGTATATATACTTTAAAGAAATAATAGTCAAAAAAAATAGATGCTAAATTAACGGGTGGTATATCATGAAAAAAATATAAGGGTATTGATGAGGCATTAAGTCAAGCTAGAAAAACATTATAAATAAATTACTACTAGAGCCAGCAGGATAAAAAAATGGATCTTTTAGATAGTGAATATATTAATTAAAAGATAATAAAAAAATTTAAAGAAATTTCTCTTAAAGAATGAACTAAAAATGAGAGATATTTAAATAATTAAAGAAATAATCAAACAAGAAATTTAAAGAAATAAAGAAAGATATATCATTTTCTGATATGGATACATTAGTTGTCATAGGTGGCTATACTAATAAGCAGAAAAGAGCTAAAATATAGGAAGCTAAATTAAAAAAGTATTATCAATTATTCAGGCGTGTGGCAAGCCCAATTATTTTTATATATTAATAAAGCAAAACCCTAAGATGCGTTAATTATATGTTTGAAAAATAATTTAGATTATTTGATAATTGAGATTCTCGTAGAAATATGACTTGATAAACTTTTAACGTACAAACGTATATTAAATTGAGCTAAATCAAGAACACGTGAGTAAAAAAAAACTTTAATAACTAGTGTTCGGTAGAGATAAGGATAAAGTCCAAGTAAGCCTTTCCCTCTAGCTTCGAAAGAAGGAGTAACCAAGCGAAAGATATACACTGAAGAAGCAACAACTTATAATTACTCTTAGTAGTAGTAGTAACTTATTAAAAAATCCTTATTGCTAAAAGTAATAATTGTAATATAATCTGTGTGTAAGTTAAGTGAAAGTCTCGAAATAGGAAACCATACCTTATCTATTTAAAAAGAAGTTTTTTAAAGTTCTTATCATGTTGTTCTATGAGTAACCTCTCTCAAAGTTTTTTCGTTCATAGTCTACATCTAGTATAGGTATTGGAGAGAGCACTGCGACGGTGACGTCTCGGGGGACCGATGCGGACGGCAGCGTGGCCAGACGGGGATGATGGCGTCAGAGAGGAGCACGCCTCCAATGGAGCGGGGCTGCCGTCGATTGCGAGCCGGTGGTTGCTGGCTGTCCCCGTCCTGCTGCGTTGCTGGAGATGAGCTCACGCAACGATGCGGAGTAGATAGACATCAGGGGCCGCATCCTCCAGCGCGGTGAAGGGGGCCATGCACAGGAAGCAGATGCAGAGCGACGCCATGGCCGTCGTCGTGGAAGAAAATGGAAGGAATAGAGCTAACAACGGTGTCTATAGATCGTGCCGGACAGATGTTGGCAAGCGAGACGTGATTAACGGGGAATCTAAACTAATGCACCTACCTTTTAATGGTTGTGACCGTGTGATTTGGAAAAAAATAAATTTATTACTACAATAAAAAATGTCTCCCATTCAATTCTTTGGACAGATTGTGGTACAGCAGTGTGGGAGGACGGTCTTCACACTTGTTGTAGGATATATAAGTTTATTATAATATTATTTCAAAACAACTTTTTAACTTTGGTGTTTTAAAAATGCCTTTTAACCTTGTATCAATTAATTCATTTATTGTAATCTTACTTATTATCAAAAACTAAGGTAATCCATCACCTATTCTTGTTTTTTCAGGGAAGATAATCTATCACCTATTCATCTATATAACAAAAAGAAACATGACTGGAATCTTTTCCTCTAAAACAAAACAAATAATATTACCACAGTATATATGGCATTGTTAACTTTATTTGATATTTTGTGTACCACTATTTTTCTATTAAAGTTAACGACAATGTCTAAAAACTATATAATATTATATGATTTTATATTTCCAAACTAAATAGTTGGAGAGCTATCAATGGCAAAGTTTAAAACATTTAACCTAATAAGTGTTCATGTATTTAAATATAGAGAGAGTATTAAAAAAAAAGTAATTTAATGGAGACCACAACATAGGATTTTTTGTGTTTCAGCAACTTATTATTCATGTGTTAGCCCTTCTAATATTTAATATTATTGAATTAATTAAAATTTTTATATTTTAAACTCTGATAAACAAAATGAGCTACATATATACTTAACTACCTATTAGACCTACCTATCAGCCTCATCATACTCTATCGTTTTCCTCTCCACCCTTTCTCTCTCCCTCACCCGAATTCCCTTCTTCATCCCCTCACTCCCGAATTCATCGGTGCCACCCTCCCCTTATCTAGCATTGTCGCCGCAAAGCTCTCTCTCTCTTCTGCACTGACGAGATTGAGCTTTCCCTCTCCGCCACGAGATCAAGCTATCCCCTTCCCTATGCTGATGAGCTCGAGCTGGTCGCGTCAATCCGTTTGGCTGGACCTTGATCCAGCGAGGTCGCGTCGATTCGGCGGAGCTAAACCTTGATTCGACGAGCTCACGGCACCGAAGAGCTTGACGGCATGAATGAGCTCACCGGTGGTTAGCCTGCTTGTCGTCGGCACGAAGGAGTTCATCAGTGGCAAATCTTCTAGGGTCGCTGCATGTTACGCCCTCCTCTCGCCTCCTCCGTCCATTTCTCTTCCTTTCTGCCTACCAAGCGCGTCGCGAGGCTACGGTGGACTCAACAAACAGCACCGAGCCACGGCGTTGTGGTTCCCTGAGCGCGCGAGTCACACCCAGACACCATAACCTCTGCATGTCACGCGTAGCCGGCTCCGACGTGGAGCCTCGAGACCACTGTCCCGTGTGGTGATGCGTTAGGCATGGCCTAAGTTTGGTACTTGTAATAGTATATGAAGAAGTATTATCCCCGTTCCTTTAGCAGATTAACAAGCTGGTGTCATCAAATGACCCAGACCGTAAAGTCGGTACAGTTCTTCCTAGTTATTAGATCGTTCCTAAGGCAGTCTGGTACTTTTATGATGATAAAGTGTCCTTGATCGGGGTGAACTGCTATTCTGTTTATTTTTCATGTTTTTTATTCTTTGTGGCTATCATAATCCATCACCCTTATCTTTCTTACTTTTTTTAAAAGGATATATCATATTAAATAAGAACAAAATTCTATCCCTGTTGTTACAAGAAATATGAATAAAAGATCTAGCAAGAAATATGAATAACAGATCTAGCAAAATAGAACAACTTCACATTTTGGAACGACATAAGAGTTGTGAGTAGATGAGCAGCCACAATGTCAATCAACTCTGAAATGCGTAAAAATAAATAAGCAAATATTGGTCACCATATTCATTTTTCTGATAGAACAACAAACTAAGAATTTTCTTTTTAAAAATAGTAATATTTTAATTAAAAATTGAATAAATAGGCGTCAGGTGAGAAAAATCACGAAAGTATGACCTATGACAGGGCCATATCGAACCCTTGCGCTTCGATTGGCCTGTACACTGCCACGTTTGCATAGATGATAAACGCAGGCTGGTCGATAGGCCCCATCAAACCTAGGGTGTTTGATAGAGACCATAGCTGCCACGCCCTCAGTTGGATAGGTCGTGCTGTACCGCCTATTGACCAGTGAAGGATCGATAGGTCTCTGTAAAGAAAGGTCCCTCCCTTAGCCTGATCTAGACCAATATCTCGGTGTGGGGAGTTATGAACTCAATTTTATTTTACATGTCATCAACTTATATACTAGGAGTCATACATTTTTTTTATGTAAATGAAAGTATGGTTGCTGATAACAGCCACCCGTACTTGAAAAAGAATAACACGTGCAAGATGACCATGTTTTTATGTGATTTTCTGATAAGAAAAAACTTATGGAAGAAAAATAATATGAAAAAAAATATATATAAACATAAAAGAAAAGCATTACACTCTAAATTAAAACATATGAAAAAGTTGTCGAAGAAGAACAATACGCAAGAAAAATAAAAAAATTGCTATTGAATTCCAACATTCGATAAAATTAACCTATCGAACATGGCCCTGTTGAACATCCTGTTGGACAGCCGAACAGCCGTAGTTCCATAGCCCGTGTCAAACACAGTTTTAGCATGACACAACTTTTACAATTTTTGCTACCGACACTTATTTATGCAAATTTTTTTATTAAAATATTATTCTTTTTAAAAAGAATTCAACAAACCAATGTCATCGAACAAGTCAAAGACTCGGATCCCAAAATTGATACTGATTTGATTATTAACAAACATGACAGACAAGTATTACTTGGGAAAATTTACAGCCTTTTCTCTATACGGTTGGTAACAGTACTATAGTTTCTTCAGGCCAGCTTATAATTTTTCTTGTCTAGCTTGGACTTGTCGTTAGACTTGATAGTCCAATGTCCATGTCCAATAATTTCGGCAAGTGTAGCCAAACTTTTGCACAGCCGACTATCCAAATTTCGTTTGATGATGTTTCTGAGTGGGAAAAAGTTTATAGGCCGGGTCCAATTTGCCTCTCTTAATCATGTTTCTTCTGCTCCATCTATTGAAACCTATGTAAATGAATTCCTTTAATAGTTTAGACTGTCTTATATAGTGTCTATATGGCAGTTTGACCTAATCTTTATTCAACATAATACTTGCATGGCACTTGATCTTATAGTCAGCTAAAAAAAATTTAAAAAATTTAAATAGATGGAATCTACGTATAAGTGACCATATGCTTTGATCTTCCTCTTGCACTTCCATCTCTCCCCAGGAGAGCAGATCAGAGAGGCGAGCGCGTCGTCGCCGCTGCTCGTCTACTACGCTTGCGCGGCCTCGGCGGGGAGGGTGCCACGCCGGAGCACGTCCGAGTGGACATCTGCGCTCCCCTCTTCTTCTTCCTATTCATTTCCTCCCTGTGTGCAGCACGCTAGGTTACTGTTGTTGCCTCGTCCCTGCACCGCGTCATCCTTGTAATCAAGGTCCTCGCAGTGTATACTTGTCATTGTGCTAGATTGCAACAAGCAGAGACCAATCGGACCTGTTCTAAGCCCTAAGGAATTTGCTAAAGCTAGACAGGCTAATTTGTGGCTCGTCACGCCGCTAATCTTGATTATTTGATTTGTTCTGCTCCTCTTTCTCTGATTTCTCCCTGGATGAAGTCAACACCAACGGGGCTCGAGGAGTTGAGGAGGCACGACGGCTCGTGTCAGCAATCGTGCCCGACGAGGTTGCCGCCGCGCTGAAGCTCGACGATGATGGGGCTGACCCACTCGCGAGAAGCTCGAGGAGGACGTGGAGCTTGCGGCCCTGGCTCCGGCTCCATCTCGCCGGGGCCTCCCAGCCTCGTCTCGTCGACGCCTGGTGGCTTTAGGCCGCAGCGAATCAGGCGCCCGCCCCCTGGTCGCGAAGGCTGAAGGAGAGAGAGGGGAAAAGTGGAAGAAGGGTTACTTTACTTTTTTTTCACCGATGTAACAACAATTAAGTAAGTCTCACGTAGATGTTATGTTGGATGAAAACTAAATGGGTGCCAGCATGATGAAATCGGCATCTAAACCGAAACCAGCATCTCAACCAATGAAGGAGTTCATTTACAATGGTTTAAATAGATGAGGGAGACGATATACTTTTATGGTTAAACGAGGTATTAGATTCGGCCCAAAGTAGAGGAAGGTAATATGGACTTTTTCCTTCTGAGTGCTGTTGCTTTTGTTTGACTGGGCCGAATCACTTTAGTGCAAATATTCTGGGTCGAATCGATCATTTGTATGGGTCCAAAGAAAATGGAGATAACATCACCTAGGCCCTTTTGTAATTTCGCATGCTGAAGGTAGACATTTGTGTAGTCTTGACTGGAGAAATGCAGGCCCGTAACCTTGATTTCACATAGTGGCAGGCCTGTAGAGCCGGCTTGAACTCTTGACTATTATATCTAGGCCCATTCTGGTTTGGGCCACAAGGAAGAGGACAGCTGCTTTTTAAACTGCTTATCAGCGAAAAAAATATTTTATGAATACAACTTTTTATATATATACACTTAATAATTTAAAAGTAAATATAAAAAATAAACTATATTAAAAAACGCTAAAATTAAGTTTTAAAATTTAAAATTTGATAACGGACTGTAAGCTAAAAAGTAAACGATTCTAATAAGAGCGTGTTGCAAAATTTTGCTGTAACATAAAAAGAAAAATAGGATTCGATGCCACAAGAAGTAAGCTAAAAAAAAGTTTGTGGGTACAAAAGCTGGTCATGAACCATATAGCACACAAGCTAGCCTAAACTCTACTTGAGATGCTTGTAAATATGAAATAATGTTTGTCACTGAAACAAAATGTTTGTTTCTCTTTCCCCAAAAAATGTTTATTTTTCGATAGAAAAAAGTCATTAAAAAGGAGCGGGACCTTCCCCCTGTCACAGCCAAATTAGTACTTCACTTTCCCATCCTCCTAGCGGAGATGTACGGTAGGCAAAGCTGCTTGTTGTTTGCTCGCCCACATGTCCAGGTCCCCTAATTCACTCGCGTGCATGGCCTCTTTTGCTGGATTATGACATGAAGATAGTGGACAATTTTGGCTGTGCCGGTCAGTACGATCCATAGGACAACGACATCATATGCAAAAGTTGTACGCGTGCTACGTACCTGTACATTTGTGATTTGCGCAGTTAATATGTACAACTCATTGTGATGGAGATGGCCGGATGCGGTCCCTGTTACATACGATCCAAACGAGACATGAACGTATATAGCTGCAAATATGGGTGCTAGTAACAAGTGGTTGATAAATCACCTTTGGGGCATATATATATATGTGTGTGTGTGGGGTAGTACAGTTATCTCCACTAAATCATAATTTTTCCAAATATTTTGAAATTAACAATGGGATTTAGGTTTGCATCGGTGCACAAGAGGTTTTAAATTTGATAATTAAATCGGTTTTGTTATTTTTAGGACAAAATGACTTATGGGGAATCGTCTTTTTTATATCATCTAAGTAATCTATTTGAGATAATCCATTGCAAAATAAACCACCGCCACAGGCACACTACCCACTTAATAATGAAATCTCAATGAACAAATTTGACTAGAACAATGTTACTTTTTAACACAAGAAAAATAAGAATTCCAATTGTTTTATTCAATTTTTAACTCAGTAATCAACTTCCAATATATGATTTTGGCTTTTCAACTAAGAAAAATTAACTAACTTTCAATTCCTTCAAAGATGAAATAAGCGATGGTCATAACAATAACCCAATTAACTGCTTCTGTGATCAAGACTAATTCTAGATACTCCGTTTCATTTTATTTTATTATAAGTAGTTTTAGCTTTTGTCGTAAGTCGAGTTTTTTATTAAAAAAAATCTACAATAACAAAAGTTAAAACGAGCAGTTATCTAAAACTAATATGTTTTAGAATAATATGTTTTTTCTATTAAATTCAGTTAGCATCTTATTAGTACAATTTTCTGCTCCAAATTTGAAGTTGACTCCTCAAACCCATCTCTATTGCCATGTGCTAAGGCATTTTTCCTTCTTGGAGTCATTTTTTTGAAAAACAATCTTGGTGTATATATGTTGACTAACATGGTACCGGGTTAGGTATAGAATTTCCTCTGTTTGGTGAACACCTCTCTGATGAGATCAATAACTATAACCTGTTCTATTACTTTTCTTATCAATCCTCGAGAACATGCAGTTGCAGTTAACCAAGCAAACATTATGTAGTTTAGAAAACCAAACATGGCGTACCCAACTGAAGATTCATGGATATGCATGTAAATAGGATGCTGTGCCAACATGCATGCCTGACCTCTTCCGATCTTCTCTATCGATATCATCTTTTAACTTGAAACAAGTCATTAGCGTCTTGTTGATTTAGCTATGACTTATAAGAAAAAAAACAATAAAACAACTAAAACTAATTTTAGGGTAAAATTTTAAAAATTAAGGGTGCAAAAATAGACAGCAACAAAAATACCACTAAATTAGTTATAAAATTTAAATTTGGCCGTGGCATATAATCGGAAGGCCTACCCATGGAACGTTAGAACTAGACTCAACTTTCTAAACAAAAGAACTTAAATTAACTTGAAAAGAATAAAGAGAACGATTGAACAAACCTTTTTCACTCTTAACTAAATACTTGCATTTTTTCGAGCCTTGCAAATGAACTTAAGTTTGTTTGAAAATTAATGTTTCATCAGTAAATAATATCTCTAGAAATTAAAGATTTTATTTATCAAACTGTTTTTATCCATCAAGCAATATTTCGTTGGGTTCATACCTCTTTTAACTAAACACACGGACTTCTCATTGGACAGCATGTTAATTTGGCTACCAAGAACATCATTGGGTTGGTGGTTAACTGGTGACACCCAACAATTTACAGATTCCTCTGCTCTGGTAGGGAGGTTTGATCAGCTAGCCAGGTGCAAAGAGCTCCCTTCTATTTTCTGAAACGAACTACACCACACAATGCGAGATTTCAAAAAAAAAAAAACCTAAAAGGCTATCATCACACACCATCACAAGCTGACAACTCACACCGTCGCTACGCGTGGTTGGTCGCCGCCAGATAACACATACATGCTGCACTGAAACAACTCGTATTTAATTAAGTTCTAATTAAAAGTCATTTATCTAAATTTCCGTAACACGCGGAAGGTTTAATAAATAAGATGACAAAAGTTAGAAGCTAAAACTTTTAACTCAAAATTATATGAAATTCAAACATACTATCAGCCTTAAAATTATACAAATTGTGATGTTACAATATATCTTCAACATTTATAATTAGCACATGTACAAGCATTTGGTTTGTAACAACGGAGGTTACATGAGTACACATCCTACTCTATGTACAAGAAAATACCAAAATAAGGGAAAAGAGAACCCAGATTGGAAAATCGAGCTTTCTGCTATGGAGTTTCACCATCTGCTGATTACCCACTAGAGAACACCACCAGGTTAGCCACCATAAAAAACTAGTCAGCACCAGCACCTACACATATAGCCACCATCTATCTTCTAACCAATAACACAGTGCAACATTAGAGGCGACCATAGAGAGAGTTGCACAATTCCAACCCATTCCATTCAGACCGTCAAAGCATGGGTACAGCCATGGAGACTCCCACAGCTAACCCCAGCCAATCGCCATGGGACACACCTAAACCATGCCACACTTCACCATTGATTCAATTAATGCACCAACCAGTGTACACTCATAAAGAGAGGTGGAGAAGGAAAACACCATGACCATTAACCATTTGAGACCAAGAAGAAGCAGCTAAGCTGGCTGAGAGATCATAGCCAAGCTTCAAAGAAACCAAATTGGTAGCAGCAATCTATACCTTTCCAACCATCCTCTCCAAGAACCCCTTACCACTTACCAGAGAGGTGGAGAAGAAAAATGTGTGAATGAGATGAGGCTCACCAGAGGGGGTCCCGCTGGAGTCGGGGTGGAACCGTGCAGTGAGAAATGAGAAGGGAAATAGTCCCTGTAGTTGTATCAAGTACCAATCAGGTACTGACCAGTAGGTCCCACGAGTGAAGGCAATGTTGAGTGAGTCCAGTACGTGTGCATAATGCATAATACTCCTGTGCAATGAACTAGGAAAGCAAATTGGGAAATTAGCCAAAGCATGCTAATGTAATTATGATAACAAAGAAAAAGAACACATATTCCATTTTAGGATACACCACCCTTATTTATTCTTGGCGCATTTGATATATTATAATTCCATTTTAATCTAAACCAAACATGCACATACATATCAATTGCAGAACTGAACACTATTAATCTGGGATATATTGTACAGATAATTGGAGCTGACTCAATTTTGGCAAGCATATCTTTGATCATTTTCATAATAGATGATGATTGATTCTATTTCAACTAAATATCTATTTTATAAAACTATTATCCCTAGTATTATATTAAATATTTTTTTAAACAATAATATTAATGATGAGATGATTGATAGACTGATGATAATGGAGATTGTTTGGATATTAATATGGTAGGTAGAGGGACTCATGAAAGGATGGTTTGGCATGCCAAAACTCTCTCCACTTATGGTTTATAATTATAAGAATTAGTCACCCCTTCATTCGTATGAAGGACAATATAAATTATGTCAACCATATATCAGTATCAGACATGCTAGAACTAATACGTTAGTAAGTTTTTACACTCCACAAGTACATATTAGTAGGATGAGTGATTTCAAACCCATCAAATACCGAGTGAAGTACATTCTAGGCATATACGCGATGGTGTGGATGGCTATTAGGCTCAATACAACTATAAAGTGTAATAAATAGAAATAGAAAAAAAGTTATATACCCTTAGCATATTGCCGCATCTAGTAAAGTGCGATGGTCAAACATGTTAAGAGTAGCTATAGGTAAAGTGATATAAGTCTACACAGTGCTAAATTAAATCATGATCCATGCCTTATCTCCTGAATTGGAAGCTACAGGAAGTTACTATTAACTCTATTCATTTGTTACAAGTGTAAATTAGTTTTTATCAATTCTTTCATGAAAAATCTCTTTTACAAAATAGACTTAGTGATAAGTGATGATCACGATGGCACATGATGTAAAGAATAGATTCTATTATTCATGCATATATATTTTAGTACTCACCCTTGCTATATAATCCCATATAGGTTCCATACATGGTGTATATAGATGGTCTTTAAGCTTTCATTTACGAATTATAGGTAATTCTAACTATTGCTCTCTTGTCGATATATGATGGTAGGCTATTATTTGGAAAAAGTAAGAATATGTTAGTTATATTTTTATCTACAATGGTGAAAGTGTGGGGTGTCACACACCCTACAGCAACAAGCAGAAAGGCTCTCATGTGAAAGTGCATCTAGCCTCTCTAGTGGTTTTGGAATGATAGATGATAATAAAATTAGGATACTAGTGTGTTAAGTAAAGAAAAATTTTCTAGAAAAAAATAAATTAATGAAAACAAACTTCTACTACGAAGGAAAGAAAGACATTGAAGAGTAATCGACATTGTGTTTTAAATATATTTTATTTTTTTAGTCATATAATTACCACACTATCAAGATGGATACAAATATTAGCCCGAGTTATGAAACAAGTGCTCAATTAGACCTATTTATTTTTTTCTTGAGTGAATACTTGTACCATATGCACATCTGGGTTTTGGTTTTTTTTCTTTAGAGAGGCATCTGGATATTTTGTCTAAGTTACCGGAGTCTTCGGCCTTAAGTGGCAGTCTTTGGAGAACTTTTTGTTTGGAGTCTCTAGAGTTTTAGACCGTATATTGTGGACTGGGTATGTTACTTTGGATTCAAGTATGTCCGGAGTGTCTAATCCTAGGGATGGATACTCTAGAGTTTGAATTTGTGAGTAATAGCTAATTTGACAGGGATTTTGTTTTTAACTCTACCAACCCCCTTTTGAGGTAGAGGTTGTTCATTCATTTTATCCTTGCTCACCATATCCTTCCTAGGGTTTCACACTCCTCTCTATTGGCTTCTACACTAAATCTATCTTTTTGTGAGTGATCTTTTGGAGCTAGTGAGTGAGAGAGTTGGAGATTTGATTGATTACTAGTGGATCGATGTCCGGTGAGAATTTTTACTTGTTACTCTTAGAGGTTCTACTTCTAGACAGCTAGACGTCGTCCGCGAGGATTCAAGGTTTTGAATCGCTTAGAAAAGTTTATGAATATCTTCATCACCTCCGCAAGAAAGATGTGACTATAGTAGATAATGATCTCATTCTTAAGGATTGGTTTTGGTAGAGCAAGCTTCACCGGAGATTGTAGCATTGTGTCATAGTGGAGAACTTGATGATTGTCTTAGACTTTATGCTAGCCTTAGTGAGAGCTTAAAGACTGGACCTCCTTCTAGGATTGAGCGAGGCTAGGGATCGAGTATGATCTGGCTCCATAAAGTCCCTTAATGGACAACTAGGATCTTTTGATTCAAACTTTGATGAAAAATCTTGTGTCTCTTTGTATAGTGCTTCTTACATTTATTTACTGTCTTTAAATCACCTATCATACCCTTTGCCTCTTGAGATTACTCTCACCACATGTATTTTTTAGAAATAGTAAAGGGAGACCATAATATCTAGACCCTAAGATCGGAGTGTCTAGCTGAGCTTTGCTGTCTAGTAGTAAACCTCAACTGGAGTCTCTAGCATTTAGGACCGGATACTCCGGAGGGAATTTTAATTTCCTTTATGAGTTTCTTACAGATATTTAGGTATGCATATTCAACCCCCTCTTATGACTCAAGGCCTTTTTAATTGGTATTAGAGCTTCATCTTTGAATAGAACTAATCACTTGAATCTATTTATTCAAGTAAGGAGAATAAAGAGAACTGGATTGACTCTACTTTCAAAAGTGGCTGCAAGAAGGGAATAACCATCCCTCTTGATTACAACTAGCTCAATTCACATGATTGCTCTACATACTTCGTCTCTGTGCCTTTTAGACTTGTCCCTTACTTTGGTGGAACACATTACACCACTTGGAAGCTTAAGATAAAGTTGCATCTAATGTCATTGCATCCTAGTGTGTGGAATATTGTGCTTACATGTCTTGATATTTGAGAGAAGGACACCGAACTCATGTCCGCTCAAGAGGCCCTCGTACACCGCAATACTCAAGTCGCAAGCGTGATTCTCAGGTCGTTGAGCCTAGAAGAGTTCAACAAGGTGGACCAATTCAAGAAAGCCAAAGAGATTTGGGATACCCTCCAATTGGCACATAAGGATCTGCTAGCATGAAGGAATCGATGATCAAGTTGTTAGAATGATAACTAGAGGGTTCATGAAGGAATACAACTAGATGTATGATCGTATGATGGTTATCATCAATAAAATTCGAGGACTTGGAAGTGAAGACATGATCAATCATGTCGCCATCAAGAAACTACTCCATGCCTTCGCTCCAAAGAATTCAACTTTGGTCACGTTCATCCAAAAGAATAAGAACTTCAAGTGACTTACCACGTGTGAGACCCTTTTAATAATTATCTCCCATGAACTCTTGGAGGAAGACGCCAAGCACATCAAGACACTTGCCAAGAATACCGCCATTGTCAAGAACAAGGAGATCGCTTTGAAGGCTAAGACGAGATCAAAGAAAGAGGACTCGAGTGATGAGGAGAGTGAAGATAAGGACTTCGTTCTCATTGTCAAGAAGTTCAAGAGATTTCTAAGAGAAGACGACTACGATAAGAAGAAGAACATCAATAAGTCTAAGACCTGCCAATCCAAAAGGGTGTGCTACGAGTGTGATAAGTATGAACACTTCATCGTTGATTGCCCTAATAAGAAGGAGCAAGATAGCAAGCCTAAGTTCCAAAAAAAAAGAAGTTCGAGACATGCTCAATTGGAGAAGAGTGGATCTCTCAAGATGAATATGGCTTTGAAGAAGAGAAGGGCGTCACAATAATTGCCATCAAGTCATCGTCACTAAAGGAAATACTCTTCAACTATCAAAGTGATGACGACTACTATGCTCTCACTTGCCTTATAGCGAAGAGACACAAGATACTTCTACATCCTAAATATATGGCTAGTGATGAAAGTGATGACTATAATGATGAGGATGAATTTGATCTCAAAAGTATCAATAAAAATACACTTAACAAAGTGAAAAAGCTCATAAAGTTATTAGATAGCAAGGAGAAGACTCTTAAGAGACAAGAGAACTTGCTCATCCTTGACATGGAGAGAAGCCTCGCCCTCGAGAAGGATTTTGCTAAGGAGAAAGAGAAGGTTGAGGATTTGATCAATAAGTTAGATGTGTTTAATGAATTAATTGCTACTGTAAAAAGCTCAAATGAAGTACTTGTTAAGATGTTTGACAGTTTGGACAAGACTCACAAATCTCTATGAATGCATGACACTCTTTGATCTAGCACATCTCCTTTAAATGAAGTCACCAATCTCTCTAATGCCTTCACAAGTAATGGATGTGCTAGATGCAATCTTAATGTAAATGCCTATACTACTAACATGCAAGCATTAGACGAGCTCAAGAAGGAGAACAAGAAACTTGGTGCCTTAGTGAAATATGGTTTCATGAAAACGTATCAATCTAAAGATGCTCTCTACATGAACCTCATCATGCGTAACAACAGGCACGACTTTGGGCCTGGTTTTTACCCACTTGAGAACAAACTACCGAAGCATAAGGTGATGGAGTATAACAAATCCATCAAGTTCTTGAAGAGTTTTGAAAACCCCTAAGCCTAAGAGAACAAGAATCATAAGCATTAATCTCTATTCTATGCTTCTTATGTTTTTAAGAGAAACCACCATAGTAAAATAGTAGCTCAATTTTTAGGTTCTCATGGTGAAAAACATGAGAGATAGTTGTGAATTCATATGTCTCTTATCGTTAACATGCAAGCACCCAAACTTTGGTACCTAAATCCCAAGCACAAATTTGTTTTGCAGGCATTCTCTTTTAGTGGATCGAGTTGGGTTATAGATAGTGGGTGTACTAATCATATGAACGGTGAGAGGAGTATGTTCACTTCCATTAGAGATGATGGAGGACAACACAACGACATTGTGTTTGAAGATAACAGTAAAGACAATGTGATGGGTCTCAGTAAAATCTCCATCTCAAATGATCTCTCAATTGCTAATGTACCCCATGTTCAATCTTTGAGTTACAACCTACGTTCTATTTCTCAATTATACAAAATTGGTTACAAATGTCTTCTTACCGATAAGGGTGTGACCATTTTTAGACATGATAACGAGTTGAAAGGCGATCTCTATCATGTTAAGTTTTCATGAGATAGGGTGAGTCCTAAAGTTTGCTTGATTGCCAAATCTAGCAAGAGGGTGCTTTAGCATCGCCGACTAACTCATGTTGAAATGCAGAATTTATCAAAATTTCAAAAAGGCAAAAACATCCTCTGTCTATCTAATGTGATCTTCGAGAAGAATCATCTATGTATGACTTGCCTGGTAAGAAAACAAGTCTAAGCTCCACATTCGGCTAAGAACCGTATGACAACATTCTATCTCTTGGAGTCACTTCACAAGGACCTATTCG
This sequence comes from Oryza coarctata, assembly GCA_030770085.1. Taxonomy (NCBI): domain Eukaryota; kingdom Viridiplantae; phylum Streptophyta; class Magnoliopsida; order Poales; family Poaceae; genus Oryza; species Oryza coarctata. The sequence continues at coordinate 6,372,424 of CM061476.1, read as the reverse complement.
GACCAGTGGCTTACATAAGTATTGGAGGTAATAAGTACGACTTTATCATTATTGATGACTATTCACATTACTCTTGGATATTTTTCCTTCATGACAAAAGCGAAATAGAAGCTACCTTCAGGAAGTTTGCACGTCAAGCCTAAAACAAGTTTGAACTCAAGGTCAAGAGAATGAGAAGTGACAATGGTGGTGAGTTCAAGAACACGCAAGTGAAAGAGTTCCTTGATGAAGAGGGAATCAAACACAAGTTCTCTGCTCCATATGACTCACCTCAAAATAGGATTGTGGAGAGGAGGAATCGAACACTCATCGTAAAGGCCGTTAACACTGCATGCCATGCCATCAATCGTTTCTACCTTCATAAGCTCTTGAACATGGCCATCTATGAGCTCCTTACCGAAAAAAGTCAATTGTCTCTTATTTTTTTTGTGTTTTTTGGGAGCAAGTGTTACATTTGAAGCAAGAGACATCACTCATCAAAATTATCCCTAAAAATTGATGAAAGATTATTGCTTGGGTATGAATCGAATGCTCATGCCTGTCACGTTTTTAACAAAACCTAAGGTATTGTTGAGGTCATGAGAGACGTGACGTTAGATGAATCTAATGGCTCCCAAGAGTAGTAATTTAATGATTGTATTACAGGTGAAGAAATTTCAAGCTAAGCAATTGTGAACAAAACAATTGGAGCTATACGATCTTAAGAAGTGCTAAGCGAGCAAGATGGGGTACTTATCAATCCCATCTACACATGAGCAAGTTCCGAAGACATCCTATGTTGATGTTGAGCAAGACAATCAAGTACGGGTGGATGGGATTGATGCCGTGAACATAATGGAGTATAGAGACCCCAAACACGCTTATGTCCCCTTAGTGTACCATCCACGAATCCGTCAAAGCATTCAACGTGATCACCCCGTTTACTTTGTTGAAACCTTTGCATCCACGCACGTCTTATATTTATTCATATTCTATTAGTCTTTACTACTAACCATGATTTTAAGCTATATTAAATAGATGTCAAGAGTACTTTCTTCAATGAATTGATCAAAGAGCTTGTATATGTGAAACAACCCTCAGTCTTCAAGGACCCTAAGCATCCACAATATATGTACAAGCTTCATAAGGCATTCTATAGGCTCAAGCAAGCTCCTAGAGCTTGGTATAAATGCCTCGACATTTTTCTACTCAAATACGAATTTGAGATAGGAAAAGTGAATACTACTCTTTTCACTAAGAAATTCAAAGATGATTTATTTATGTGCTAAATATTGTGCCGATGACATAATATTTGGTTCTACTAATAAAGTGCTTAGTGATGAATTTAGTAGGATGATGACTAACCAATTCAATATGTTGATGATGGGTGAGCTCAAATTGTTTATCGGGTTTCAAATCAAGCAATTGAAAGAAGTAACTTTCATCTCATAAACAAATAATTTTAACGATATGCTCAAGAAGTACAAGATGAATGAGACAAAACCCATTAAGACCCCAATGCCAACAAATGAATATCTCGACCTAGGTGAGAAAGGTAAAACTGTGGATCAAAAGCTTTATCATTATCCTTGTTTTATCTTTGTGCATCTAATCCTGATATCATGCTTAGTGCTTGTATGTGGGCTTGTTTTCAAGCCTCTCTAAGTGAATCCTTCAAAGCCTGACTAAACCCTCAAGAGAGCCATGAAATCTATGTTCTCCCTTTGATCCTATAGTGCAGTGAGTGTTCATCACATGGAGTAATGCCAAAAGAACTATCATCACTCTTAGAACTTTGAGGTGTCTCTCGATCGTGAGGCACTAATTATTATTGATCATTTTACTGAGTAAGAACTGGAGACGGCCTATGGCACTCAAGCTCAACCCTTCACAGAGACCAACATAAGCATGGTGTTCACTCTAACTCAAGCCTCAAAGGGTTGGATAATGAAGAAGCCAACGATGAAGATAACGACAATGGAGATAATGGTGATGATCATGATGATGATACCATAGGCTCAAACTAATCTACTTTCTTCTTCCTCCTATGCTATTTTGTATTTTTGTGTATTGATACCAAAGAGAGTAGTACAGGTTCAAACTTCAAAATTCAAACCTTTAGTCCTTTTGATTTTCTGTAGCAGATTTTTAATTCCTATAGACATGTAATAATTGTATGCGATATAATGATGGTTTGTTTATTGTTTTATTGTATTTATATTCTTGCAATGTGATGATATGCATGTTTAATAGGTGCTTGTTTTATTTTCTCTTTTTCTAAGTAATTTCCCATGTCATATGCATCTTTATATACTTATGTATACATTGCACCACACGGTTACAAGGAAATAGGGAGAGTTCCCATATTTCTCATTAAGATGTACATATATATAAATTTCACTTATTACTGTGTACACATTTAGTGGGAGCCTCTTTTATTTGCTTTTAACCAAAATCTCAATCTTTATACTTTCTTTTGAGCCCCAAGTATTGTTATTAATCATAAAAAGAGAGAGATTGAAAGTGTATCTAGCCCCATAGCGTGTTTTGGATGATAGATGATAAGAAAATTAGGGGATTAATATGTTAAGTGAAAAAATACAGGACTTAGTCTCTAGAAAAACATTTAATTGATGAAAAAAAACTCCTATAACGAAAGAAAGGTATTGAAGAAGACTCGACATGCTTTAAATTTATTTTATTTTTTTTAAATCCTATGATTGCCGTACTATCAAGAGGTGTTCTTTTTCTAGACGCCTAGGAGTCATCTACGAGAATTCAAGGTTATGAATCACCTCGAAAAGTTTATAAATGTCTTCCTTACCTCCGTAAGAAAAGATATGACTATAGTGGATACTGATCTCATTCTTATGTGTCGTAGAGCAAGCTTCATCAAAGCTTGTAGCATCGTGTCGTAGTAGAGATCTTGGTGGTTGCCTTGTACTTTGTACTAGCCTTGGTAAGTTTTTGGAGACCAGACCTTCTCTTAGGATTAAGCTTGGTGAGGCTAGGGATCGAGTGCGATCCAGCTCCATAGTGTCCCTCAATGAAGATGTAGGATATTTTGATCTGAACTTCAGTGAAAAATCTTATGTCTCCTTGTTTAGTGTTTCGTACATTTATTTACTATTTTTGAATCACTTACCATACCCTCTCTCTCTTTTGAGATTGCTCTCTCCACGCATCCTTTTCGAAAGCAGTGAAGGGAGACCAAAATATTCGGACCTTAGGACCGAAGTGTCCGGTCGAGCTTCGCTTTCCAATAGTGAACCTCCACTGGAGTCTCTGGTAGTTAGGACCCAATACTCCGGAGTAAGTTTTAATTTTTGCTATAAGTTTCTTATAGTTTTTAGGTGTGCACATTCACCCCCTCTATACAACTCATGGTCCTTTCACCATGTAATTTGGTTATCCCCACAGAGAAAGATTTGTCAAGGAGGAGGACGAGAGAGAATAAGATTCACTCATCACTTAAGCAAACCTGATGTTGACTTCCAAGAGTACCATCGAAGACCAACTGTTTAGAAGTGAGATATGGTAGAAACATGATCTCCTTAAGAGTGCCACCCCTAGAAGGGCGTGACACCGAAAGCATCATCATCATCGGTCCAAAACCTAGACCTAGCTTTCACCCATAGATTATGCCATGAAAGGAGAGGGTGCCATCTCAACAATGCCCCCAAGGGAGATAACGGTGCCCAAAGGTGTCACCATTGTTGGCCTTAGCCTAAGGCTTTTGCCTATAGTATCCCTCCAACCTGACGTTGCAGCATATCGCCTCCCGTCAATTGACCTTCGCTATCTTGCATCCTCTGTCACACCAACACCCTACCTCCACGAGCCCCTGCCTATCGCAAGATGCCATAGGGGCCAACCATTTCTTCTAGGTCGTTGGCCACCATCCACTGCCATGCATGCTGTCAGAGTAGTTGGTCACCGCCATTGCCCCACCGTCAGCGTAGCTGGCTAGCTTCCACGCATGCCATCATCTCCATTGACTCCCTCTAGTTGCCACACCCACCATTGGAGTTGCTAGCCACCACCAGTGCTATCGTCCGTGTAGCTGGCCACCGCCATCGCACTCGCCATTAGCATTGCTGGCCATCGCCCATGACCACCACAGTTGGCTACCTTCAAGTTATGCCTATTGTCGATGCCGTAGCCTACCATGCCCATGCCATTGGCCATTGCCAACGGCCACCACCAACCTCCATCAATCGCACCAGCCTCTTATTGCCATCAGCTGCACTGGCTACCTATTGCTATCGCCCGGACCGACTTCCTACTGCCATCGCCTCAACACGTTAGCCTCTAAGGGCATCATCACACTCCTACTTGATCTTGATCAGATTTGCCATAGGGGCACCAAATCTGGTTGTGCGGGCACTAGTTTCATCCACATTGGTGCCGAATCTAGCCCTAGGAAGTGCATGCCGTCAAGCTCGTTAGGGAGAAGCAGGAAAGGAGAGCCACCACCTCGCCACCATGGCCTTTGCCATGCTGCCTCTGTGCTTGTACCACCACATCTGGCTCATCCACTCCGTCTTGCCACGCGCCATGCACTGTCTCTCCTATGCGAGAGATGGTTTGCTATTGAGGAAATGGCCTCGCCGCTGCCATCATGGCTTGCTACGCGGTTGTCTGATGACATGCTTAGGTGGCAACAAGATGGAGCGCAAGGAAAAGGGGGTGACGACAGCTAGGGTTTTTTTTGCCCCCGAGCTGCTAATGCGGAGGACGATGTGGGGGGCTAGTTTAGCCATGTGATTCTTGACCTTGAAGAATCACTCCAGGCCAAGGTTCGCAATTCTTGTTCTCGTTCCGATGGTGGTGCCGATGGTGGTGGTGGTTTGTCTTGTTTGTGAGCTCCCTTTACTTTTCCTTGTTTTCTATTAGGTATCTCGTTCTATTATTGTTGATAGCCATTTTTAGGTATTATTGTCCACTACGTTTGAGGATCGAGGTTCCATTCCCTACTTTGTGTGAGACTATTGTTAGTTTGAATTGAGATCCAGTGTACAATATATAACAATTGCACACGTTCTAAGAGCATGGCCAATAGTTACTCAAAATTCAATCTATTTTTTTAAAAAGAAACCTGTAATTATGATTTTAAGCATGAAAATATCTTCCTCTTCAACAGATATTCTATATTTGGGTCCCAAAAATAAAAAATGGGCTACCTATAAAAAAATAGAATCATTTCTCTCCCCCTTCGCGTGTTGTCATCTTTCGCATTGCCTGCTCCCAACTCGGATTTGCAACAAGCGCAATGCCCGACTTGTGAAGCTGTTGTAACCAAATTTTCAATCCATCCATTTTTCAATCCAATGGTTTAAAATCTGTTGCCACTGCTGCAGTAATTTTCAGCAGTATCTGCATGCGGTAGTTTGCTAAAGTATGGAGGAAAATTTTGTCCTTCCATTTTGAATCCTGCCGTGCTAATGAGACTGTAAAACAGTAAAAATCCTATTTCTCTCCATACTTAAAACTAGGCAATGCAAGGGTTCTGTCCAATTTTACTTTGGTTTAACAATGACCAAGCTGTGTATCACGGAGATGTTGTCTAGAGAATAAACAGTAGTACAGCGAACAAATGGTTTATTGGAGAATGGTGAATCTTAGAAACTCCCACATTTTAATTTGTAAACAGTAGTACAGCGAACAATAAGCTGTGTTTCATATTGTAAAACATTTTAATATTTTTCGAAGTCAAAACCTTTTCACCTTAACCAAATTTATAAATAAATATAACAACATTTCTAACACAAAGAAAATATATTCAATGCTGAATTTATTAAAACTAATTTAGTGTTAAAGATGTTATACTATATCAATTTAATTTAGAAAAAAGATAAAATGTCATGTAATATAAAATATAAAATAGACGGAGTAACCACCATAATGCACGATGACAAGTGGACTCTACTATTTAGTGGGCCAAAATCACTCTCTATATAGCCTTTGAGGCATTGTTATTCATTTTACTTAGTCTGCTGCTTATTTGGTGATGATTTAGGCTATGATTGATTAAGATTGTTTAGTGAATTATTGCAATAGATTATCTACTTAATTATAAGGATAAATTAAATATTTTTAGAAACAAAATTAATAAATAGCTTAAAATAAGTGGTATAAACGAAAGTTTTATAAGAAATTTTATTTTTCGAAACGTGGAGTAAATAATTCATTTAAACAATTTGGTCAATGAGCTAAAAAGACCATAGCCTTAATTTAGGTTTGCAACTAGTTGACCCACTCAATTTATTCTCCTTTTATCCTCACACAAGTTTGAAATAAACGTTCCACTAGTACCATTTAGATTCAAAATGGGCTAGCCCTTCGTTCAAAGTTGCAGAGAAGAAAAATTAAGTCAAGGTAAGATGTTTATTCTGTCGAAAGGAAAAAAAATTTTGTTCATAGGCTCTGGGAATGTCCCCATTCCAGGTGGGTTTAGAGTAAGGTGGAGGACAAGCAAGGAGTTGACTTCCCGATGCCAAATGTGGAATGCAACAACTCTTAAGTGTTAGCTTTTTGGTTGTTGGACAGACTTATGGATCAAGCTGACCTTATGATTGCTGCAATCTTTATGACTATATAATTTATGGGCTGCACGAAATGATGGCGCGCCATGTTAATGTGCCAGGGAACCTGTTGGGAGTAGCTGTGAGAATTATGGCACAGTTGAGGAATGGGCGAATGTCCTGGAGACTAAGCTGGGTACTGTTCCCCATTCGACATAACGATGGGAGAAACCGAAGGAGGGTTGGGTGAAAATGAATACGGATGGAGCTTTCTTGGAGACTGAAAATAGAGGTGCCGCGGGTGTCACAATGAGAAATGAGAGGGGAGAGTTCATGGCGGCTGTTGCTCTTGTTTACAGCAGAATCGGTGATGCGAGGTTTGCAGAAATTCTCGCGTGCAAGAGAGCGGCAGGGTTGGCGGCAGAGTTAGGAATTACCAAGGTGGTGATTTAGAGCTAGGAATTCCTTGGATGTTGTCAAGATGGTGAAGCAGAGAGAGATCAACAGGTCGATTCATGGAATGTTGATCCAAGATCTCAAAGCCGCGTTGAGGGACTTCCCGGAGTTGAAGCTGACATGGGTTCATCGTTCAGCAAATATGCTAGCGCACAAACTGGCGACAGAAGTTTTTCAAACAATTGTATCACGACCAGGGTTTCAGTCCCCCGAGTTGTCTTTTGCCTTTGTTAGATGCCGATTGTAAGAGTCTAACTGAGTCTTAGGTTTGGTCAGCTACCCTAAAAAAGTACCATTTAACTTCAACCTCAGCACAAACGATAAAAAATAAAGTAAATTTCACAAAAACCCAATGTATTATGATTCAAGCGGCGTAAAATCACATGGATTTTAATATATTGTAGTTTCACAAAATCAGACTGTTAACCAAATTTTGCATGAGTATATATATTGAGTTCTAAACTTATATCTAAAATTAATAAGTTTTTTAATCTATTATATAAAAGTTATAGCCATATAAATTTAGTATTTTATTGTGTATGTCAAATTAATTAGCGGTGTGGTATTATGAAATATTATGATCATAATATTTTATGTTACATGTCACGCACCAAAATTCTAAAACCATGCATCTTTAACCATAATACATGAAAAATATTTAGCTTTCAATAAAAACTCACAAAGTAAAACCTGGTCTCGATATAATCATTTGCCCAAATCATATTTGATGATCTTTCACCATATTTCTCTCAATATATTTACTCTTAACGCATATTAGATTTGAATTTGAATTTTATACCTACAGATGAAAATTATTGCTACATCTTAAAAGTTTTCCAGACGTCTTTAATGTTGATTTGGTCCTAAGAACAGCAGGACTGCACGTGTAAGGAGGATTTGACGTACGTAACGCGTCGCCGGATACAGATGTATAGTACTTGTAACAGAATCCACTATAGCATATATATATATATAATTACGTAGTGAATTATGCTCTTTGTGTTATCGTATATATTACTACTACTAACCAAAATGTAAATATACCGGCCGCGGTAAAAGATCTGTAAAAATGATGTTTATTACCAAATCTAAATACTAGTTATCATTAGTATTGGTTATAACAATTAGACACTCTCAATAACCATCGATTGTTGTGCATAATTTTTATTATTGGTTGGTGTCACCAATTGATACTAACGATCTTAGTATCAATTGATGTTACCAAATGTTACTAATGTTGCTGAATATATTAGTGCTGGATGGAGATATCAACCGGTACTAATCTGTTATTAAGTATCGATTGTTGTTTTCAATTGTTACTAAAGATATCTCTTTTTAAACCTTATTTCTTATTTCTTGTTCAGCTCGATAAATTTATAAATGGAGAGCACTATAGGAAATGCTCTCCTAAAATTTTTTGTGGAATTTTTTTTATGATTTCACTCATCCAAAGGTTTTAAAGATTAGCAATTTCATCCTTCATTCTCGCATAGTTAAAATATTATATTTCTAACTATATATATCTCTCATGAAAAAAATACAAGAAACATACGACAAAAAATGTTAAAAAAGAGGAAACAAAGAAAGATTATAGAAAAATGAAGGAAAAAGAATATAAAATTATGTAAAATAGGGAAAAAATTAGTGTCCATCTTGGTATGAAAAATATATGACATGAGTATAGTCTAATAGTGAAAAAAGAAAAATATGATAAGTATAGAAAAAAAAGAGAAATAAGAAAAAATATATAAAAAATAAAGAGAAAAGTATAAAGGGTTTGAAAAAATAGGAAAAACACGAGACTGAGTTAATATTAAAAGTACATAAAATCTAATAGGCTTTATCGTTTCAAGTCGTTAGCGGTATAGGAAAGGCATAGCTATTTTTTTCCACATATTTATGTAGTTTCATCGATCAAATTGATTTATATAAAAGTTAGTAATACTTTTTATCTACTAAACTTTTGAGGTTAGGACGTTTAAAATTAATAGTTTTATTAAGTAATTCTTTACATCATGTCGGTCAATTTAACCGTGAGACATCTTTAATATTAAATTGTGTATTACGGAGATTATTACAAACCGGTAATAAATTCTATTTGTTTAGTAGTGTACTACATAGTAGTTTCTAAAACGTGTTAGTGACTGATCATTAGGCTTGACTTCCTCTGAGATCGATCATAAATGTGCTCTTCCATAATCCATATCATATACCATCTTAGTTGGCAGCACATATTCATATAGACAACTTGACTTTTATTTTCTTTGATGAGTTGGAAGTAGTCTATAGTAAATTGCATATTAGTGATATGCGAACTTGTTAGGTAGATATAATTTAATAACAAATTTGTAAATACTCAATATTTTAGTACACGAACTGTTTGGTGAAAACGAACAGAAGCCAAACTGGCAGGACATAGGAGATGACATGCACGTGCATGTGAGAAGGACATGAGAATGTTATATTTGCACTATAGCTCCTATCCTGTTTGTTTTTTTACTTCTTTCTCGGTACAATTAGTACGACTTATAGTATGTTTTATTTAATATATGCACGCCTCCGATGGTATCCTCCTCAGTATGTATGCATGTAGTATCTTAATCAACACATAAGTTACAAGATTAGCCATGTCAATACGTGCTATTAGTAGCTTCAAACTTTCAATCTTAATCAACACATAAGTCAACAAGATTAGCCATGCCATTACGTGCTATTAGTAGCTTCAAACTTTCAACTCAAATATTTGAAAGTTCTTGCCCACCTATCTTCATATCTTGAAAAAAAAGAGAGATACATGCCTTTTTGCTGTGTAGGGATGAGGCACCGAGCTTGTTGGTGAGGAGGAAGAAAAGGATGTCTGTTTGGGACAAGGAAGACCAGTGCATCTAACTTATCGGTGTCTTACCATTAGAAAGAGCCATTGTCTTTCCCAAGGAAAGAGGAAGGGAGTAGGGAGCAGCATGCTGGAGGAGAAAGAAGAGGATGCTGTGCCTATTGGCTTCTCATTGGAAGTGGATGGTCACCAAGTGGTTGACAGGGATATGGGGTTGTGTTGGCTCACATGCCAAGAGGAATGAATAGGGTGCGATGGATTTATCGAGATAGGGTGAAGCGAAACGATAAAGATGAACGACACTTCTAGATAAAAGTGGATAATGTGTTTGTGTTTGCGCCGGATGCCAGCGTAAACACGCCGACGCTTAGGAGGTCTGCTTAGCTCCATTGTAAGTCAGTTGGCTTTTCTCCGTGATTCGAGATACATGTGCCGGGGCCATGGGGTTCGGTCGGCTCCGGTGCGACGGTATGGGTGCAGTCGTGCTAGTCAATTTGACCCTGCAATTGACAAGGAGGTAAGATGAACATGTCAGTCGGATGATGGACCAATACAGACCCTCGCTATCGGCTAGCTGCTAATAGGATCGGATTGGTCATCGGCCACGTCCGGAAGGCCCTTCGCTATCGACTATTTGCCGATAGGAATCGAGACGCTCTTCAATCGGCTAGGAAGCCGATGAAGACATGGACAGGTGTTGACGAGGGATCGGCCGCAGAGCCGATGGAGGAACTAGAGTGTATTCAGAGGATAGCAAAGCGCACAAAATCTCTCCTGATAGTCAACGAAATCTGTAGCGGTCGTTCATCGGCTGAAAAACCGATGAAGGCATATGCGAAATGACAAGAAATCATATAAAAGTTACAGACTGCAAAAGCCGATGCCGCTCCGAATATGGCAGCACGAGACTCGTCGCCCGCCGTGACAGTGTCATTAACACCAAACCTCGAAGATCGGGCCTAACCGAGAGAGTACAAGGCCGAGACCAACAGCGATGATACGGAGGACGCCGGACTGGCCGTGCTGAAGTAAAGACAGGAGCGAACCCATCGGCTAGCTCAACCGATGAGGGGACGCCTCTCTAAAGGCGGGCGCGCATTGGCTAGGAGACTAATGCGCTTGGCGTGGCGCATCAAGGGAAACCTCTAAAGGCTTGGCACGTATCGGCCGAGGAGCCGATACACTGGGCGTGAAGATCAGAGCATGGATAACTCATCGGCTAGCACTCCGATGAGACGCCGTGTAGAAAACTATAAGCCTAAAGCTCAATCTACCGTTGGCAGCCCCATAGGTCGAACCTAACTGATGTAGCACGAAATTGACAATGGTAAAGGAGCTTAATAGGCCGATAGGCCCTATACGGACGCGATGCGATACATCTGATCGGTCTAAGAGGTCAAACCTAACCGATGCAGCCTTAGACGAAGTAGAACATATCGAGATAGTGGTGGAACTTACCCCTTCGTCGGAGATCAGACCTAACCGATGCAGCCCCGCGTTGAGAGCCAGACCCCGCCAGTAGAAACCTAGATGAACTAGGGTGGCGATGCGCCGAGATTATATTGATCTAGAGATTTTTTTACATGTCTCCAGGGGTCTATATTTATACCCTAGGTTTACAGAGTCCGACGCGTTTTCAACCATTGGACATTATTTCCTAACAAAAATAAAGAAAAATATCTCTAAAGAAGTTAACTAACTAACTAAATCTTCCTATCCATATAAGATAAGATTTATAAAAGATAAAATACCCTGTTGTGGGTTCTACGGCTCCTCCGTAAACTCGGTCTTATCTGGATAATCTTTTATTCTGGGACCAAGTCTTCCATTGCTTTAATACGATCGGCTTCTTTCCTGTAGCAATCGGACCTCTCTCCACTCAAGCCGATCCTTTTTCAACCTCTCCTTAGGCTTGTCTAGGTCTTGTCGTTAAAACTCCTTCTTGGACCTGACTCCATCCGGATAGTTCTCTGTCCTCAAACCAATCCAATCTTCCATTAGTTTGATCGGCTTCTCTATAGTACCGATCGGCTTTGTCCCATGAGCCGATCAGTATTTCCATCGACCGATCCTGTTTACAGGCTGAATTAAATTCCGACGTTAACAGTTTGTTGACAAACAAACTAGTAAACGTTTGCTAATTAGAATCACCCTTCTGTTAACACCAAAATTTGGTAAGTTCAGGGAAAGATTGGAAAGACAATCGGTTTAGTAAAAGAGAGTCCGATTGCTATAGGAAAGAAGCCGATTAAAGAAAACGAGGAAGGATTCTGTCCGATTATAGAAGAATATCCAAATAAGGCCGAGTCTGAGGAGAAGCCGTGGAACTCACGACAGGGTAATTTATCTATGTAAATCATATCTTATATTGATAAAAATGTTTAGTTAATTCAGTTTACTTCCTTAGAGATATTTTCCTATTATATTTTTTAGGAAGTAATGTCTGATGGTTGTTGTAACTACATCGGACACTGTAATGCTAGAGTATAAATATAGACCCCCTAGAAGACTATAAATCATCCTTCGATCAACACAACTTTGGCGCATTGCCACCCTAGTTTATCTAGGTTTTTACCGGTAGGTTCTGGCTCTCGACGCAGGGCTGCATCGGTTAAGTTCGATCTCCGATGAAGGGGTAAGTCCCACCACTATCCCAGTATATCTTGCTCTGTCTAATGCTGCATCATTTAGGCTTGACCTTTTAGTCAGATCGAGTGTACCGTATCACGTTCGTGCGAGATCTATCGATTTACCAAGCTCTCTCTATAGTCGTCCATCCCGTGTTGCATTGGTTAGGTTCGAACTATGAGACTACCAACAGTAGATTAAGTTGTAGGCCTGTAGGTCTATGCCTCGCGTTTCAACAAAATGGTTAGCCGATGAGTTATTTATATCTTGAGCAACACGCCTAGCGTATTGGCTCCTTAGCCGATACACACTTGTTTTCAAAGACTTCCATCAAATGTCATGCCTAGTGCATCGGCCTTTTCGATCGATGCACGTATATCTTCAGAGATGTCCTCTTATCGGCTCAACTAGCCAATAAGTTCACTCTACCCTTCCTTCAGCATGAGCGATCTGGAGTCCGTCGTTGGCCTTGGTCTCTTATTGTCTCGGTTAGATCCGATCTTCAAAATCAGTGCTAGCGGCGTTGTCACGGTGGGCGATGGGTCTCGTGCTGTGGGAGCGGGCCCCGCTCCTTGTTCATCGTCCACCATATCTGGAGTGGCATCGGCTTTGCAGCCGGTGCCTTTTATACGATTCCTTGCTAATTGATATATGACTTCATCGGATTTTTAGCCGATAAACGAGCGGTATAGCTTCCGTCAACAACCATGAGAGATCCTGTGTGCTTTGCTTTTCTCTACATATCCTTTGGTGTCTCCATCGGCTTTGCGGCCAATGGATCAGGATCTCGCTTTTGCTACACTCGGAGTCATCACATTCTTTGTCGATATCTATCCATGCCTTTATCGGCTCCCCAGCCGATGGAGGAGCATCCCAATCTCTATTAGCAACCAGTCAATAGCAGGAGCCATTTGGACTCGGCCGATGACCATCTCGATCCTATCGACGGCCAGCCAATAGCGAGAGCTCATATCGACCCATCGTCTGACTGACCCGTTCGTCTCACCTCTTTATTAATTGTAGGGTTAAATTGACTGGCACACCCTTAAACCTCGAAGCTTAAGAATCTGCACTATAATTAAGTAGATCTCTCAGGCATTCGCATGACTGAGCCGTCGTCTCTCTCCGGTCGAACCTAGGCTCGGTTCGGTTGGACCTTCCCCACGAGGTTTGGTGGTGAGCACCGTTTGATTGTCCTTGATAACTTTTATGACAAAATAAAAAGGGAGACTAAAAAATAAATTTCAGGTTTGTTTGTCTGAACTAGTGCTGCCTATATTTAACCTGTAGTATCAAAGTTTTAGAATTTTAACCATCAAATTTATATTATAATATATTTATAAAATCTAATAAATATAACATTATTTTTTTCAAAACAAAATAGACACTCATACACTTATCCCTATATCTACACCCTACCCTTATAAAAACCTTATATGTTATATTTTGAGATTGACTATAAACATCTCGCTATTGACAATTATGTCACGTATCACTAAAAAATAATTAATCTTAAATACAGGCAGCCATATTAAATCTGGGTGATGTAGATTGCATAAGGTGCCTAACTAGTTAGATCCATTCGGAAATATATGACATTATGACTGTACTTCTCGAGTTTAGACATTTTGTAAGATAAGTATTTGATTGAATATTATATTTATGACTGACGGGAGTACTTATTAGAGCTGCCACAACACAGAGAGTTGGAAAATACCATTAGCTTTGTCATTGTTATAAGTGCCACATGTCCTATCTTTTAGCCTATGTTAAAGCATTGTATCATCTGGGCTCATAACAAATAACAAATTAAAAGTTGCTTCTACTACTTAATGTTGAGACTTGAGCATTATTAAGGACATACTGTAGAAATAACCCATTACCTTTTAGTTGGAATTGTCACAATATATGATTTCTTCTTAGCAAGAATTATTGCATTCTAATTAAATAATATTTATGATGACATTGAGTAGAGTTATTTATATTTCTATCTCTTTTTCTAGTTTTCCCTATGAATGACCAAAAAAATACTACATGTTCACTTGTGCACCCAAATTTGCCTTTGTGAAACAAAAAAAAAAGTGGTGTTTGTTGTCGACAGAATGATATGTTCTGTCTTTCAGATAGTGAGTTTGTTTCTCTGGTTGTTTACTTTCTCTCACGCAGTACACAAGAAGAACATAGTTACAATCATATTCACAAAAGGATGATGATGTATCATTTTCCATTTGTTCTTCTTTTATAATACTTAGTTTTCCCAGATGGTACACCATATAGAAACAGGTTTTCATGAATCCTTTTCAAATAGAGTAAATGCTTTCATTCAAAACAGTCTCAAAATAAAAAAAGTTAATTAATAATTGAAATGAAAATTATGATTTTTTAAAAATAATTTACTCTTGGCCTTCATATATCAAGCCTATGAAGCAAAACACTTACAGACGTATCCATACTCATCTTCCATATAATAAAAACAAACTATAATAGATTCAATCTAGTGTGAATAGGAATATAGCAATCTAAGGCTTAGATCATCATATAGACTATTTATATACATAAAAAGGTTAATACAGGTTTATCGTAGCTTTCACAATAAACCCTTTATCAGAAATTCGCATTGATAATATCACGTGTAATCATTAATATGTGGTACTGAAATGACTATCAGTGATCTCCGTTCAAATAAAATACGGTAATCTCCGTCCAAATAAAATATGGAATAGAATAGTGACTTACTTATTTTTCCTGTTGGCTTTCTCCCCCATCAAAAATTGTAACCCCATCAGCGCCACTGCTCAAACTACTTGCTGAAATATCTATACATACATACACTGGCTGGCCTACTACACAAAAACCATGCAACACTGATACACAAGCAGTGCACCAACACCACCACCACCAGCCAGCTACAAACACCCTAGATCCACAATCAATACATCGCCTAGCATATGCATTTCCTTCCATTTTAGTTTGGTTTGGATGCAAGATTGTAAATCCCTCTTCTCCTTCTCCTCTCCCATATAGACTCCCCTGTTTACCCTCTCCACCTCCCTCCATTTATGACCCTTCCTTCCACCTCCTGCTCCTCTCTGCCCTCTTTCACACTCTGCCATACTCTCCCACGGCATTAGCTAGCGCAAGCCAAACAAGGGGGGAGAGAGAGAGAGAGGAGAGGGTGGAGGTGGGCAGCGGCCACTTGCCGCTTCCGGGCTGTCCCCCATGAGACCACCGCCGGTTGCTCAGTGCCAAGAACCGGGGGAGGTGGTGGGTTCTTGCTAGCTACCGCCAAGATCTCTCACCGTACGCGTACGGCGCGCCGCGCGGCCGGCGAGGGCCATGGGCGTTGGCGGTGGTGGTGGCCTCGGGGCTGCCAGGGTGGTGGTGTTATTGGCCGTGGCCGTGGCGGCGGTGGCGTCGGCGTGGTGCGTGGCGGCGCAGGAGCCGAACACCGATGCGTACTTCGTGTCGAGGTTCTTCGCAAAGATGGACCGCGCGGCGCCGGCGTCGGGGACGGCGGTGTGCGAGTGGCCCGGGGTGCGGTGCGACGGAGAGGGGAGGGTGGTGGCGTTCGCGGCCGCCGGGATGGGGCTGGAGGGCGCCATCCCGGAGGACACTGTCGGGAAACTGGCGCGGCTGCAGTCGCTGGACCTCAGCGGCAACCGCCTCGCCGCGCTGCCCAACGACCTGTGGGAGGTGGGCGCGTCGCTGCTGGTGCTCAACCTCTCCCGCAACGCCTTCCGCGGCAAGCTCTCCCACAACATCGTCAACTTCGCCGGCCTCCGGGTGCTCGACGTCTCCCACAACGGCTTCTCCGGCGCGCTGCCGCCGGCGCTCAGCTCCCTCGCCGCCCTGCAGGTGCTCGACGCCAGCCACAACCAGTTGCAGGGGCAGCTCCCGGCCGATGTCATTTCTGGCTGCACCAACCTCACGTCCATGGATCTTTCCGGCAATGCCCTGGACGGCAACTTGCCAGACCTCTCGCTGCTCCGGTCGCTGTCCTATCTCAACCTGTCCAGCAACCGGCTCAGGGGCTCCGTCATTGGAGCGTTCCACGAGCAGCTGAGGGTGATAGACCTCAGCAAGAACAGCTTCTCGAGGCTGAATTTTAGCAGTGGATATGCAGGATCATCTTTGGCATACCTCGATTTATCCAGCAATGAGCTTGTTGGGGAATTCACTGTTGCCAACCGGTTTCCGAACCTGAAGCATTTGAATCTTGCATTCAACCAGTTGTCAATGGCAAATTTGCTCATGTCCATTGGTGAGATCTCTGGATTGGAGTTTGTCAATTTGTCAAGCACTGGGTTGCACGGGCAAATTCCTAGGGTGTTTTCTTCACAATTGGTTGGGTTGAAGGTGCTTGATTTGTCACGGAATAATATCAGCGGAGTAGTGCCAAACTTGAGTGCACTTCGCCTGCAGGTGCTGGACTTGTCAGTGAACAACCTCACTGGGGAGATCCCTGTGGCATTGGTGAAGAAGTTGGTGTCCATGGAGCGGTTCAACTTCTCATACAACAACCTCACTGTTTGCGCCTCAGAGCTCTCTCCCGAGGCATTTGTGGCTGCCTTTGCTAGGTCCAGGAATGATTGCCCGATTGCTGTGAATCCGGACCGTATCCAGAGAAGTGGGCGCAAACACAAGGGGATGAAGTTGGCGTTGGCCATCGTGCTCTCGCTCTTCTTCTCAGTTCTTGGGCTGCTTTGTGTGGCAGTTGCATGTCGGAGGCGGAGAAAGAGGGGTAATGTGTTGCCTGCTGTCAAGCAGGTGTCGTTCAAGGAGGAGGCAGGGATTTCAGGCCCATTTGCATTCCAGACCGACTCAACAACATGGGTTGCTGATGTGAAGGTTGCAACATCTGTCCCAGTTGTTATCTTTGAGAAGCCCTTGCTGAGTTTCACATTTGCCGATCTATTGGCAGCAACATCAAATTTTGATAGGGGAACTCTACTGGCCGAGGGGAGATTTGGGCCGGTGTATAGAGGATTTCTCCCTGGTGGAATTCAGGTTGCTGTGAAGGTGTTGGTCCATGCTTCAGCAATGGCTGATCAAGATGCAGCAAGAGAGCTTGAGCGGCTGGGACAGATCAAACATCCTAATTTGGTTCCTTTAACTGGTTACTGTTTAGCGGGTGATCAGAGAATTGCCATATATGAGTACATGGAGAATGGCAATTTGCACAACTTACTTCATGACTTGCCTCTAGGAGTTCAGACCACTGAGGACTGGAGCACCGACTCATGGGAAGACAACAATGGCGGTGTTGCCACTGAAAACATCACGCCGGAGGGTATGACGACATGGATGTTCCGGCACAAGATTGCATTAGGTGCCGCAAGGGCACTGGCATTCCTCCACCATGGCTGCATCCCGCAGATCGTCCACCGCGACGTGAAGGCGAGCAGCATCTACTTCAACTGTGCAATGGAGCCTAGGCTATCTGATTTCGGGCTGTCGATGATCGCCGGGACCGGCATGGACGACAATCTGCTGCTCCATTCCCCTGGCTACGCTCCGCCAGAGTTCTCCAACTCAGAGAACGCCATGGCAACGGCAAAGTCTGACGTCTACAGCTTTGGTATCGTGCTGTTTGAGCTGATCACTGGCAAGAAGCCGCTGGGTGATGACTACCCTGACCAGAAGGAAGCCAGCCTGGTGAACTGGACCAGGGCAATGGTGAAGGCGAACCTCGGATCGAGCATCATCGATCCAAAGATCCGCGACACCGGGCTGGAGTGGCAGATGGAGGAGGCACTGAGGGTTGCCTACCTCTGCACTGCCGAGTTGCCATCCAAGAGGCCAACCATGCAGCAGATCGTTGGCCTGCTCAAGGACATTGAGCCTAAAGTAGCAGAGCAGGACTGAAAGTGAAGTGATTACTAGTAGTGTTTTGGGTATTGAAAAGCAAGTGTAGGCAGTGTGAGCTTTTTAGTTGTTTTGGCATAGTGGAGCTCACTTGCAGTGCCATGCCCTGCTCCTCTTCTGGGATATATCTTTTTTTACTTCTTTGTTTCTTTATTTCTTTATTTCCTTTTCTTTTTTGTTCTTCCACTTGTTGAGATGTTGCAATACAGCTTGCTACACCTGCTTCTTACTATCCATGTTACAATTGGAGTTATGACACATGGAAGCTCTCTCATCAATGTGCTTGTTTTTTGCAAGAGAAAGGGCAGGCAGCTAGCAGCTGTCCTGGTCCTTGAATTCTCAGCCCACACTGTTAATGAACAATATATGCAAACATGAAACACCTTTAATACTGCTTCCTAGTACATGGCTTACCTGTCCTGTTCAAATAAGCTGTAAAAAATAAGAACAGAGCTCACTCATTCATTGACATGATTGCAGCTGCAAACCCTGCATGTCCTGAAAGTGTGCTAATAATCACTGTTTAGAAGATTAAGGCGTGTTCCATACCATCATTATGTTCCTACTTTTTCCCGGTTTTATCATCCCTGCTGCACCTTCACTGTCATTGCATGGCAGATGGCTCTTCTTTACTAACTCCTTTGCTACTTTTATTCCCTTTTTGTAGTACATTTTTTTGGCTGTTCTTCTCCGGATTACGCTATATCTAAGTGCATTAATTATGCTATCGGCCATGCGTGGCTGCCAGTATGATAGCCTTTTGAGAGGCCATCACTGAAGAAAAAAAAATGTCACAAACAAATGAAATCGCTTTCTTGACCACCCTGCATCCAAATCGCTATCAAGCATGCACGCCACTACTGATCATTGCGCTTTTGCTTGTGTAGAGCACAAGTGAAGGACTGATCCATTGCACCGACTCGAAACTTTTCAGCTAAAATTCGGGTAAATGTAGTGTCGAAAATTGCTCGAAAATCGTGTTGGGTGCGTTTCGTGTTCAATGTGTGGAGAAAGCGTCCAAATAGTGGATACGGTCTGACCGGTGTTGTACTGAAATTATCTACTTATCAAGCTACAAGAAAATGGTTTATTTTGCCGTGAGAGGAACAGAAACCACGTGGCTGATCTCCTGTCAACATCATAAACCTGGGCATTTTGCGCGGATTAGCGTCGTGATTTAGGGGGTGGAGTGGGCTGTCCGTCCTAATTAAGTGCAATCATGGGAACGGTATGACTAGAACAGTAGTGAAAGGGTAATTATCCTAAAAAAAGAGTTGGTGAAAGGGCAGGCAGGCAGGAAGGGAACTGGCCAAATTGTGATTAGTTAAGCCATCAGGATCAGATCAAAGCTAGCTGTGTAGTAGACTAGTTCAATTAATTAAAGTGGTTTCAGTAGTGTGCTTTTGTGGCCAACTAACCAGTATGGTACATTTCATGTCTCCTGTATCATACCTGTTTGGCACAACTTGCAAACTGTTTTTTTTTTCACCGTGAGAGGTGAGAGCTAATTCCAATACAATGTGCTTTCGTGTCCAAGCAGTTTTGGCTCACCGCTTGTTTGTATTGTGTTGTTATATATACTAGTCTTAACTTGGTTTGGTAACTAGGTACTAATCCTCGTTTATAAATCCTCCAGGTATCCTATTTCGTGGAGATTTGTTCAAAAAATTCTGCCCGTTTAGAAAATTAACTTAATGTTTTAGACTTGTTCAAGCCAAATGCCTTTCCTATATCCGATCTATTTTTAATTACATAGAAGATATATATGCACACACCACCGGCTGAGACAGAAGAAGCATAGTGATAGGGTAGGATGGTGACTGTTATGATGCCCCATTACAAAGTTAACAAAACAGTACTGTACTCCTGGGGTAAATAACTGACCTTGATGGTCCTTCATGGCTAATGGTCGTCTTGATCGCAGTCACTGACAAATTAATTAATTATGCCCTTAATTTCGTTTCAAAATTCAAATTCTAGTCATTGTCACTACGTAAAATGTCCGTATACTCACAAGGGATCTTTGAGCAAAGGTTGTAAATGATCCAGTTGTTGGAATCTCCGCCCCTGAAGATCCCAACATCTCAAATCATGGCCTCCTGGTAAACTCCAAACATGTGGAGACAAAACATGAAAACAACAAGACGATAAATAGAAATTAAGCATGCATACGTGCAGGCAGAAATCCGTAGAATATAATTAATTCAAAAGGCAGCATTGACAACCAACAAATTAAAATGTTTCAAATCAAATGTGGCCTTTGCTTTCTAACTAACCCAACGCATTTGTTACGGAGCAGCCGATTAACGTATAATTAATTAAGAATTACTTTTTAAAAATTAAAAAATAGATTAATATAATTTTTAAAACAAATTTTCAATAGATTTTTTTAAGGAAAAGGGATGCCAAAGGCAGCCTTAGTGCTGATAATTTCATCTACCTATAAATATAATTGGCTCCTTGCTGCAACTACTACAAATTAATTAATACATTAGGTAATAGTAGGAGATGATAGGTAGACCTGGTCCATATGGTAGTACAATCTATTTATTCTCCATTTATTCTAAAATATAATCATCTGTATACTACTCTCTTTATTTCAAAATATAGCTAGCTTGTTTAATAAATATTAAGGTTAAGAAAAAATAGTCATCCTAGTGATCAAATTTTGAATTGTTAGATTCCACTCCCAAACACTTGATTGGGTGAATATGTATAGATTTATGTGTATTAGAATCAGTATCTAATAAATACTTATATTATGGTATAGATTTTAAATTCTACCAATATTTATATTTTAGAATGGAGAGAGTTGTTATTAATTCTGATCTACAAAAGTGACTGCTTGTATAGATTTTATAAGAAATGAATTGGTAGATGAAGCTAATTTAAATACAGGTTAGGTATGTTTAGAATGTAAATTTGTATTGGAGTTTCATTAAAATACAGTTCGATTTCTGAATATATTAAATTGTATAGCTTCTTGCACCTGTTAGGAACATTGAACTCCTACCTCTCTGATCCATGATCAATAGGCAAAGGTCAAAACCACTAACTTGTGTTTTACCAAAAATAAACCTAACTTGTACTCATACATATTCTTTTCTTTTCTACTTGGCAAATCGACGCTTTATTTGATTATGCTTTGGCACACACCCAAGTGCACCTGTAATCATAACAACGGGACATCGTAATTCCTTGCTTAACAACACTACCAAACTTGATGGCTACACGTGCTATTATGAAAGTGGGACAAAGGCTGTAAATGGATTTGTACTCACTAGTATGAATTTCTTGCAAGGGAATATTTTGCTAATAATGCACACTTTATAAAGTAATTGGCGTGCGTTGCATAGCCGTTCTAAGTGATTAGCCTAAGATCCAAAAAATTATGAGATACCATTAATGTCATTTTTACTTAAATTTGATTAATAAAGAAGACTGCCTCTTTTTGGAGGATGGGATTTTTTTGGATGTCCGATGGGAATTAAACTGATGATTACAGTGTTCAAAAATGTGCCCTTAATTAGTTCTATGGTGATAAGGTGAGCTTGAAGGTACAGATGGTGCAAAAGTAAAATCACTTAACAACACTAACAAACTTGATGGCTACACATATAATTTTGTTTTTTATAGTCACCTGATATTTTTGTTATCTATTATCAATTACCTAAATTTAGATTACTCATAGCCTAAACTTGTACAATATAAAAGTGCAATTTTTATTATATACATTGTAAATTTAAATTGTTTTACTTTTAATTCCGCAATTACCTAGGGTGTGTTTGTTTTAGGGATGAAGTGGGATGTGTTAGGTCCATTCTATTTTCTTGGATAGGATAGTCCATTTTTATCTGTTTAGCATAAGGTATGGAATAGTTCTGATTTTTTAAGAATGAGAGGATGTGATCCACGTGTTAGTGATAGAGAAGAAGTATGTTGGATTGTGATGAAGCCAACCCGAATCTTTAATGAATATTCCCTTTCAAGAATAAAAAATGGGCTTGTCCTATCCCAATACATTCTATCCATCTAACCAAACACACATGTCTAGTTGTTGTGTTGTTATGATAATCAATATCAATTATTTGTTTCATATTGGTAAGGATCCTTCAAAGTATAATTGTTTAAATTTATGTTAGAGCATTGTTTGTTTCATCCCCAAAAAAAGGCGTAGATTAATGTATTGTTGGGTGTTGATTATATTTAGTGGTTTAAAAAGTGATCAATAGAAAAGAAGAAATTAGTCCAGATGGACCCATACATACAAATATCCAACATGAATTGGAATATTTGTTATAGATATCTTTTTAGATAATGGGGAGGTTTTTATTAAAGCACAAGCTGTGCTACATCTCCGTCCATTGCCCTAGGGCAAGCGGCCAAAGTTTATTGAATTTCAAGAATTAATTTGTTGTAGATAATGGAGAGTTTTGTTATAGATATCTTGGGGAGAATAAACTGATGGTAAATTCCTAGTAAT
The DNA here is from genome assembly GCA_030770085.1 of Oryza coarctata. NCBI lineage: Eukaryota > Viridiplantae > Streptophyta > Magnoliopsida > Poales > Poaceae > Oryza > Oryza coarctata. Next base: position 6,349,656 of record CM061476.1, on the reverse strand, counting down.
TTCACGCATGTCCACTCCAAACAAGACCATACTATTTTCCTTATTAAATTCCTAATTAAAAAGTTAATGAAAAAACTAGATTGGTTAGCTAATTGTTTTTATCCAACTGGAAAGGTTAATCACCCTATAGGGTGTGTTTGGTTAGGCGGAATTTTTACGAGGGAATGAGAATTAGGATGGATAGGGCTACTAACTTATCTGTTTGGTTAGTGGATGTGGAAGTTTTGGTGGAATAAGGATGGGGCATTGAGGGATCAACTTACTGCTTTTTAATACATGGGTAGGGAGTGAGAGTTGGGAGAGAATTCCCTTTTTAATATTGTCTAGACAAATCCGTATCTAAACCCCCTGCTAATTCCCACCAAGACTAAAAATTAAAATTTACACAATAACCTCTCTGCTAATTCCCTACCCTAAACTCCCAATCCTCTTTCCTACACTTGCCAAATAGGACATAAAAGGTGTTAAGGGGGGCCGTGATGGCGGGGAAGGTTGATAAAAGATCATATGGGAATGTATATACATGGGAATTACCATTTGTGTGCTTACAGACTCGTACGTGCATCACTAAACCTATTAGGTTTTACATTATGTTATTGTGCGCACTCCTAATTAATACACAGACTAAATATGTACTTCTACTTCTAAAAATATGTGCTACTAACCACTCCTTATTTAACGAGTGGCGCCTAGGTAATTTTTTTCCCTGCTAATTTGTCCCACTGAATAATAGGATTGTAGTTATTTTGAAAGGAAGTATATTCTAGAACTACTGTATTTTCCTTCGAACGTCATATTTCTATGTCGTTCACAATTGTAGTTATTTGACGTATTGTTTTTTTTCCTTGGGTTAACTGTAGTAGAAGTGCCGGATAAGAACTGTTGATGAACCGACACCGTGCTAGTCCTTGACAGCTTCAACTGTTGAGTGTTTACATTTACCTAGAATCCAAATGGCGCTTACAAGTGTAAGAATGGCTGTGAGCAAAGCACAGTAGGACAAAAAAAAACACTATAGCTTTTGTGGGGGAACATTTGATGGTGCATTGGTGCGGATGAGTAATTTATGCCTGTCTGGCTCGGTGGGTGCGAATGTCTGAAATCTTTGACCTGCTGCTCCCCTAACCAAGTGGGCACGTCAGCAGGACTGACTATTTCCTGCCAAAAGGGAGATAATGCGGGACTATTCTTTCCTCGTACGGATGATTATTTTCTCCCCTAACCAGCGGATACTTAGGATCTGTTCGGGTTGTTGCCTATAGTTAATTTGACAGTGTTTAGGCCTCCCATTGAAAGTGGGCATGCCATAGAAATTTTGGTGAAAATAAACTATTTCATTAAAAAATTCTATAAAATTCGTAGGTTTGAAAGAAGCCAATAATTGATTATTATAATCTGATAGTGTAATTTTTAGGACTTTTTAATATACCGTCTGTCACCAATATTCTTACCTTAAAAAGATATAATATCCTTATAATTAACTATGGGATCATGAGATTTTTAGACTTTTTGAATTATCTAATTTTATAATAACTATTTAATGATATAAATAGCATAGAGTTGAACTTTTATATAGAATTTTTTTACACAGAACGCACGGATTCAGAGCATTTAGTTTAGCTAGCAGCAATCCAAATATTCTCTCAAATACTGGGGATTGAAAAAAAATTGGTAGTTTTTGAAATAATATCACCTTCCCAGGATCCTGTCTTCGCTACTTCCACGGTTTAATTATCCATACCTTTCAAAAAGATGAAGATGGTTTTGTGTTGGTTCTCAAAATTATATCCTGGAAGGCAACTTATCAGGAATACATTTCCCCAGCGGTGTTTTTTCTTGATGTTTTTTTTCTAAATTATATCCTGTAAGACAATTTATTTTGACCAGCGTAATCCTGACTCTCATTAATTAAATTAACCTCAAATCATACAAATATCTGACCAATATTAATCATATGCACTCACACCAATATACATAAATATTTTCGAACCAACTTTTATTAAATAAATTATTTATAGAGCCAATTATTTAGCATAAAATATTAATATTTAACATTATATAGAAATTTTTTTTATAAAACACATTAGAAGCTTCAAAAGTGTGCTAAGGAAAATTCAAAATCCATAATAAAAAAAGAACATGGCAACTGTTGTTAATCTACAATAAATTCTAATAAGTAGCTGCTAAGAAGACATCTGGTAACTATCTGGAAAATCTAAATTTCCTAAACTTCTGACTTCTAATTTATTTTCTTAGATTCTACAATAACAACAGATTCTCAAAATCTATAAATTATTTGGAGAGCTTCCAATAGATGAAAATTCTAAGAGAAGCTCTTTTAAAAAATACCTTAGGGTTGCAATGGTCATTAATAAGTGGCTTTTAGTCTTTCTAATTAGGAATGTTTGTTGACATAGAAAAGAGAGAATAAAAGACAAACATCATTGTTACGATTAACAATGACTTAACAACAACTTTTAGTCTCTATAAAGGTAACTTTTCTGTACGAGGGTTGGAAAAAGAAAAAATAGTAATAAAAAAATATTGTTTGGATAATTAAGTTAGAGTCATTGCTGTCCTCAACTATTATAAGGACGTAGCTTCTAAATAAACATGAGACAGTGTTGGGTTTTATCTTTGAACGTACCCTTAAGCTCTGTTATGGTTGGGTTGTATGTAAAATCCATGTTTTATGGTCTGACTTGGAGTATTAATCTGTACACAACAAATTTATGGAAATCTCAGATATTTTCTCATTTACGTTTTTACCTAACCATTTGCGAGCTATGCATAACAAGTTGAAGATCTTTGTTCAAATATATTTAAAATGAATAAGGTTAAAATATTGTGAGGCTTACATTTTTAGCCCTGTAGTATCTCTGTTTGGTTGGACGTATGCTAAAAGGCACACCCATGGGTGTGTAGCACGCATACGAGGTGGAGTGTTTGTGCACGCAATTTTTCTAGTTTATCAAAAAAAATATGTTTGTTGTTGCTTGCCACTTAAATAGGGTGTTCAATGAGAAGGAGAAGGATAACATACAATGTGGAGATGATGGTAATGTAAATTTTCGCTTGCTTGATTCATGAATAATATTTTTTTCAATCAAACTATGTTGGTGTTTTCTATTATTTTCTTGTCATCACAGGGGTGATATATGGAGATGGATGTGTTGTAAACTTTGTAATAGTTGAATATAGCTTCTGGAGAAGAAAGGCCAGGATTTCCCATTATGCTAACAAAAATAGCTAAATGGGCTGCTTTTTGTTGGGACGCTATGAGGCAAGTTTTAGTTACTATAGCGCAAATTATGATTTATCGATATCTATGGCCTATTAGACATTCAATTTTTCCCCCTTTAGGATGGAAATTTGCAGATGATTTCCATCAAATTAGTTATGAAAATAAGCACAATTTGCTGGTCTGAAAATGAAAGGTGTTGCCAACTTCCCATGCATGGAGGATAGCAAGCTAGTTAGCCGTAGCAAGGTTATGTTGAAGGTTGAGTAGCAAGCTAGTTACCTATAGGTTAATTTCCAGATAATTTATTAAATAAAACTGGGCCAAACCCTACGTGCTCAACTAAATTTAATTAAAAAAAGGTAGAGTTGTGCACTTGGCAAGTAATAATGAAAGATGTACTAACAAGGATTTGGTGCTACGAAATGTAGCTGGAGGTGCTACTTAAAATAACACATGGCAAGTACTAATGAAGTATGTACTAACAAGGATCTCAACTCTTTTTTTTATCCATAAACATTTAATAGCACAAAAAATCACAAGGAAATGCAACAGTTATGCGATCCTTTTTGTCTCAATGATATGAGATCAGCATAAAAAACTTAATTTCTCCATTGATCACAATATTAACTCCCAAAGGGCAGCATGACATTGTCGTCAGGGCTGATAAAGTTGAACCTGCTTAGAAGTTTTTTTTTCCGAGTCTCATAAGCCAAAGATAGCAGGGGTAAAACTTCTGCGTTTGTACTATTAGGGTTCGAAGGTGTATAAAGGGTTAAAAAAATTTATTGATTCTTGTGATTACATTTCTCGGTGTTCTTTTTAAAAAATTCTATCTAGAATTTGTTTTAAAAAATAATATTAATCTATTTTTAAAATTTGTAATAGCTAATACTTAATTAATTATTCACTAATGAATATTTTTGTTTTATGTGATCATCTTCATTTTTTTCTACACTTACCTTCAAACAAAGCCTTAACACTTGAAAACCCAATACATAGTGACAAAAGAAATGAGAAAGGCCCCTAACCTAATTATAAAATTATGTTATAAACTTTATAATTTTGTAGATGATGGAATAAAAATCCTAGTATCTGCATCCTATGATGCACATAGTTGTTACTTATTACAACCTTGTAGTCAGTACTGACCAAACCATACAGCACTAAATGGTCCAATAAAAACAAACATAATTATAGGAAATATCAAGCACAACTTCTATTAGTAAATTTCTATCATGCTTGGTGAATATTTCTATTAAAGAAGTCTCTAGAAGATGGCACGCCACTTTCGAATAGTGTTGTTTCCCCTTCTTTTACAGCAAATCTCAAAACCGAATTCAATGGTACCTAAAAATTAACTATATAGGAGAATAAACATTTCTTTTTAAAAAATGCATCATTACAACTTATCCATATGGCCTAACAACACTTGCTCGAACCAAAATAAGATTCCTTAGTCTTTTTAAACACCTTGCAACCACATTCCAATATTAGAAAACTAATAGGTGTTGATAATCCAAAAGCTATTTGAATCGCACACCATATGAACCTTGCAAAATGACAACCCAAAATAAGATGTATAGTTTCAGTTGAATCATAATTAGAACTACCTTTCCATTATATTTTTAACAAGTTATCTTTGGTTAGAATTATTTTAGTATACAAGTAGCAAAAAAACTTTTATATGAGTTTCCAAATATAGATGTTACTTGATATCACACCATTATTTATCAATGCTTTATATATAGATTGGACCGAGCACCACCCATGTTTACCACCCATGTTGATGTAATTAACTGTGGGTTGAAAAAATTAGAGACAATACGGATACCGGAGGAAGCATAGTAGTATTATAATTTTTCGACCATCTTTAGGCTGTCTTTGAAACCAAGAATTATTTGTTTCTGTTCTTTGCAGGGAATGAACTGTTTTATGTGAAGCTCATGTATTCTAATTGGTGCCTCGATTAGTGTATGTGAAAGCGAGTTATTTTTTGTTAGGAGAAGACAAGTCATTGACCGGTGCAAGGCATTGACCATTGAGTGGTGATGAAGTCATAGAGAAATATGGAGCGAAAATTTTAGTCTGACAAGAGCGAAATGCACGAGATGCACAGAGCCGACAAGGCTTCAGAGACTGGTATTTCTTTTACGATGCGATGCATTGCAGATTATTACTACTACTGTATTGGACGCTTTGGAACAGAAGCTGTACATTACAGAGAACGAGGTCAACGAGGTACGCTCTGTCTTGGTAGGGCAACCGAAATTCTTCTTGTACGTTTGGACTTGAGTAAAATAAAACAATGGTTTTGTTTTGAACTCATATGTCTGCAAGTCTGTATCAATTAATTACTGTACTTGGACCTGGTAGCGGTTATCGTAGCGCTACACATACTTTGCAAATAATTAAGGATTGTGACAAAAAAGTTGGTCAATATTTTTAAAGCTTTGATAATCGATTTGTATATTAGAATATGCTTATAAAATATACTAAGTTTATTATAGTATATTGGTACTTTTCAATCCTAATCCACACATTCCATTTTTTGTATTTATAAACCAAGCATTTGATAAAATTATTAATGGTAAAAGTTTCTGAAGTTTAACCAAATAGATTTGTTCAACAAATTAAATATTTAAAATATAAATTCTTTCCATTTTTAGTTTGATCAGTGTGGTCGTGTACCCATTTTTCTCAGCTTAGGCTCCAAAACTCCAAATAAATAAATAAATAATTTGCACTACATACCAAGGGCCTTTTGAAATTTCAAGACGTCAAGAAAACGCATAGAGCCAAAAATTACAAATGGATGGAATAACATTTTTTTGCACACGGAGATGCCTTGTTCAATTCAATCCTTCACTACTTTAAAGTTTAAACCAATTAGATACTCCCTCTATTCGTAAATACTATTATTTAACAAAATTTAAGGTAGGGAGAAATCATCTCAGTGGTTAAATTTTGAATGTTAGATTGTTTGGATTTCTTTTCTAAGCACTTGATTGGTTGAAAATGCCTAGCTTCTCGTGTATTGGAACTAGTATTCTAGAAACAGTGCATCAAACTTGAATGTGAATAGAGTAGAAAAAAAAAGGATCAAAAGTTGTTTTTGGAGATGGTTCACAAGAAACAATTCCATTAATTTAGGACATAACGTTTATATAAGGGGACTACATAAACTGACGCGAAAGTTGAGCACTTGAGCTAAGGCCGTGAATTCCAAAAAACAGTCGGTGAGATTTTTGAACACAATTCCATATACCCCATCAAAATATATTTTATTCGAATTTTATCCAAAAATTCATTACAAATCTTTTTCAGTTATTTTTTCTGCTCATTACATATTTACATTGCTATATACATGCCTTTTAGCATAACTGAAAACAGAATTGTTTGTATATATCCATCATTTCCGACTCCTGTGGGCCAATCATTGGCCCATCAAAACGAACTACTGGGCCTTCCTTCCATCCAGCTGAATTGGGCCAATCTTGGCCACCAGGGCAGCAAGCCACCAACGGTGGGGCCCACCGTCATTCGACCGTTTGGCCCTGAGCCCCTTCACGGCTTCCCCGTCCATAACCGCTAACGCCGTTACACCTCCGTTCCGTCATCCCGTTTCACTGCTACCATCCGGCTCCGGTCAATCGCAGTCAAAAGGCTCCTCCTCCCCCTTCCCCCTCGCCTCCTCTACCCAAACCTCTCGAACCCTCCAAACCCTAGCCTTTTTTTCCTCCTCCTCGAATCTCCCATGGCCAGCGGCGATCCGGCGGCGCCGTCCGAGGTGGAGCGGCCGGTCGTGGAGGCGGCGGAGGAGGTGGGGGAGCATCCGCCGCCGGAGCCCCCCGGGGTGAAGGCGGAGGGGATGGGGAAGGCGAAGGATGTAGAGGGGAAGGAGGAGGTGGAGGTGGAGAGGGTGAAGGAGAAGGAGGGGCCGAAGGAGGTGGAGGCAAAGGGGACGGAGAAGGAGTTGGAGAGGGTTGAGGTCGAGCAGAAGGAGATGGAGGGGAAAGAGGAGGGGGAGGAGGAGGAGGCGAAGGTGGAGGAGGTGCAGGGGAGGGAGTCGATGGAGGAGGACGGGAAGGAGAAGGAGGGGAAGGATGCGGCGAATGGGAAGGAGGAGGCGAAGGTGGGGAAAATGGAAGCGAAGGATGAAACGAAGTTGAAGGAGGTGCAGGGCAGGGAGTCGATGGAGGTGGATGGTGCGAAGGAGAAGGAGAAGGCGAAGGACAAAGTGACGGTTGAGGTCGAGGCAAAGAGGCGGCCGGCTGGTGTTGGCGGGGAGGCACCCATCCTAGCGGTGCCCATGGTGGCCGTGCCATGCTTCTTGGCGTCTCCTGCGTTTGCGGTGAGTGTGCCATTTCTCTCCGCCACTCTGTCACTAGGGCTTCTGGTTTCATTGGGGAGATCAGATGGTCGGAGGTTAGGGTTTTGATGGTTTGCGTCTATCTCTTCGTGGCAAATTAGTGATGATTGATTGTGGACATTAGTTAGCCCATCAACACTGCCGCTAATTCATAGTGTGATGTCATTTGTGTGATGCATGTTGCCAGAAATGGGGCAGGTTTGCAATGTCATACCCCTCGTTTGTCTGTTTGTGATAGTTCTTGAAATGCCACTTGGACTGGAGTTAGAATATTCCTGCTACTCAGTCTAGCGAAAGCTTGAAGTTTAGCTGATGGTAACTCTGAGAAATTGTGCAGTGCAGTTGTTTCCATGGTATTAGTATCAATTTGCCATATTGTATAACTCTATTGATCCAGGAACTAGTTTTACGGAGCTGAGGATTTTATGATGAAGGAAATAGTGTCCCATGGGATTAATTCATATGTGGGCAATGGTTCAATTTTGATTATAGCTGTTGAATCAGAATTGATGTAGTGACTGTGAAAACTCACCCGGTAAAGATGGAGCATTTTGGACTTAATTGCCATTCTTGCTTGTTTCACAGTTGTTGAAACTGGGATTGTACTTTAGTTAGTAATTCCCAATTGTCCAATCTATAGGAGGGTGATGTTAGCAACCATCCATTTCCTGGAAATTTAGTTCAATGAGAATTTCCTCAAATGCCACCTTCTATCAACATGGAAAGAAGCCAGCGATTGTTTAGTAGTCTGCAGAGTGACAGGATTCTTGACTAAGTGTAGTATGTTATGGAAATTTTGATGATTGGTAGTGAGATCTCTTTATCAACAGGTAGATTACATTATCAGTCACTAATGTTCATACTAGAAATGCAATGGCATATTCTTTGGTTGTTCATATCAGCAAAGTTCAGAATATCCTATTTTACCTCAGCTTATGTTCTGTATTTTATTTTGGTGGTTTACTTACATTTGTGCCAATTATTGTTTTGGAAACTAGGGTCACTTTTCAATGAGTCATCAAGCAGCTTTGGCGAGCGTGACAGCTCAGGCACAAATACAATTGCAATCACCAACCACATCATCATATTCAGAAGGGCTGCCCAGTCCATTTCCTATAACACCTAAACCTGTAATGCCACTTCATCAGGCAACATCAGGAACTGAAGGGAGTGTTCACAGACCAGTTTTAGAGAAGTCAGCCACATTTCAGTCAAGATCACATCATCATGTGTCTGTAAACATGTTTGGTGATGGCTTCAACTGGAGGAAGTATGGTCAGAAGCAAGTGAAAAGTAGTGAAAGTTCCCGGAGTTACTACAGATGTACCAACTCTAGTTGCTTGGCTAAAAAGAAGGTTGAGCTTTGTCCTGATGGCCGTGTGGTGGAAATCATTTACAGAGGAACACATAATCATGAACCACCACAAAAGATCAGATTTGTAAAAGAGAGAGTGGCTCATATTACTGGTTCCTCTGGAGACAACGAAACCTTGCGACTTGTGAACACCGAAATTATAGAATCCCGATCACCGGGATGCAAATTAGAACCAGGTGCTGTCTCTGAAGCTTCTGAACAGCAGCTCTTTTGCTCAAGTGATTGTGAAGGTGATGCTGGTAACAAATCAGAAGATCATCCTAGCACAGAGCCTCAGCCAAAACGAAGGTGAATTTTAGTACTAGGCTAATTTATTCATATTTTGTTGTTGAGTTGTTCCTAACTTTGTTTTGTACATTTTATTGTTCTATCAGCAGGACAATTGAAACCAGCACACCTTTAACTCCAGTTCTCAGAACTGTTAGAGAGCAAAAGATTATTGTACAGGTTGGAAAGACAAGTGATGGCTACAGATGGCGCAAGTATGGACAAAAAATTGTGAAGGGAAATCGAAACCCTAGGTATGCATTGTTATCTCTTGTTCGATTGTTCATTCATGCATCATTTGTTCTTTTAACTTGAATGTTGCTTCTGTTTTTATTTCGAGTACCCTTCAATTCAGGTACAGCAGTCTAGAACAAATTTACAAATGGTCTACTTTGCCTTAAAATAGAACTAATTGCCTGAACCCGCTTGCCATATTGATTGTTTTGTTATTCCTGAGGATCTTAGCCCATATTCCTCCACTGAGGAGTCATAATTATTTTTCACTTATTATTTTATTGGTTATTATCCCCTGTGACACATTATTAGTTGTCCTCTTATTAGTCCTAGCAGATAGTTAGATTGTGTCCTAACTCCTGTTCTTCACACCTGAGTACCGGGTTTGTACACTGGTGGTCCTGAGTACCGGGTTTGTACACTGGTGATGTCTGGAGATGTTCATTTTTTTTTAAAAAAAAAAGTATCTCCTGATGGTTGAAGATACAAAATTTGCACAGATTGATGTGTGACCATCTTAATTACTCCCTCCGTTTTTGTGTAATTGACATTTTGACCTTAGCATGTTAAACTGCAATGATTTGTTTGAAAAATTATGACCAAAATGCCCTTGATTGGTACACGTGTGTATAGGCATTGCATCACACTATACTGACTGAGGAAAATGGCTGTCAGAAAGCAAGGAAATAAAATAAAGAAAGGTGAGAGAGCACTAGTGCAGGGTTAAGAAATGCACTGTCCTGAAAATATCTATGCTCTGGAGGTCTCTAGATGGCTCACCTGTTGGCAAATTGCAAACTGAGTTGGGCTAAAGTAGTAGATGTGAGAAAACAAGGGAAAATTTAGAAATTTTGCTTTGGGAAGTGTGCATTGACAAGTAATTAGAAAAAAATATTTCGGTCAAAAGTGTCAAATAATCAAGAATGAAGGGAGTATATAAAGCAGACATCCCACCCTTCATATCTAATCTCGCTAGTTTCACTGTCATGCATTGAGTGACACAACAATGCCCAGTGCACCATAGTAACCATTCCATTGATGGAAAGGCAGTGCGCTGATCTCTTTATTGTTTATGACACACCATATCTGTTCCTGTAAGCATGTGATCCTGTATGCTGCTCTGCTGCCAATCTATCATCTTCACTGAATGTTGTTAACACTAGTCACGGTTTCCTGCTCGTCTTTTCAGTTTTGCTGCCTTTTGTAAATAAATAACTTTCATATTTTTGGTGTTATGAAGCATTATCTTTCTTAGTATACAGCTATGCTGTAATGAATTCTACTTGCACAACGCAACTAGTTGCACAAATATAGTAGTTACAAAATAATGAAGGTACAGGTTAATATCACTGTTATCTATTTACTTAATAAATTTTTATAAAATCCCTATGCAACAAATTACCTCATTAAGCTATAAACGAATATAGTTGTTGTCATGTTTACCAGTTCGTGTGAGCATCAGACCAGTTTTTTTGTTGTTCTTGCATCCTTTTTTTCCAAGCTTGTTGATTCCATTCTGGTTTGCCTCTTGGAATGAAACATTCCAGTACCGGCTGATACCGTTGTACCGTTTTGAGGTTTTATAAAGTAATACTCCCTCCGTCTAAAAATATAAGGATATCTGGTGTCCAGATTCATAGCTAGATGTCCTTATATTTTTGGACAGAGGGAGTATAAGTTTATTAATATATATGTTTAATTATGGATATAAAATGTTCCAACGAATCTAAGTTTAAGATTTTGCATCTCTCATAATTTAAAAGAAAGTTTAAGTGATGTGGTTATTAGGTTGTGTATTTAGAGCAAATTCAAACAAGTGATTGACTGGTATTGACTAAAATCGTGGCTGGAATGGTATGCCACTTGACGTGTACTGTTTGAGTGGCGAAATGGTACGTTCTGGCCTGTACCGGAATGGTGCTGATAAGCTTGCTTTTTTTCTGAAAAAAAGTACCTATTGTTTTTTAACCAGATGTCCTATTTTACACTACTATTTCTATTAGTAGTAGACTTGCTGCTTGTTGACACTGAAAAAGTACATTTCATTTTTTGTAGAATGTACAATGTGTTAATGTGAATGATTAACCAAGCAGGAGCTACTGCATTTTTTGCAAGTTCTTATTGATTCCTTTTGTTCTATGCAGGAGCTACTACCGTTGTACACATGATGGGTGCCCTGTCCGTAAGCATGTTGAAAAGGCTCCAGATGATGATAACAATATCTTTGTGACCTATGAAGGTAAGCACAACCATGATCAACCTTTTAGAAGCAGCAGTGAGTCGAGGGATGGGCCTGTTCCTATGATAATTCCAGCAGAGACAACCTCTGAGCAACTGAGCACAATGACTTCATCATCAGATCAGAAACAGCCAATCAGCATGCTGAAGGATGGTGGCAATGAGCCTACGAAGGAAAAGACTTCCGAACTTGGTGGTGAGAAGGCAATGGAGTCTGCGCAAACCCTGCTCAGCATTAAAACTAATTCTGATGACATGAAGAGTACCCTCTTGAAAGATACTTCGGCGGTAGTTCCTGTCCAAAACAATTGATCCTGTGATGTTAGGGTTGATTCGATTAATGTATTAGTTTGTGGTATTTATTGGTTTGGGGAGCTATTGTTGTGTTAAATTCTGTACATGCGTTGAGGGTCGGCATTCTGTGGAGCACCATTGGATAGACAAGTATCAAGGCTCGGGAAGCCATGATACTTACAGTTGTTTCCTTGTATAGATCTGCAAACCCCTAGTGTTTATAGGTACTGTATCGCTTACTGACGCTAAGCAACAAGGAGACCTGAGAACTTCATTTGTGCGGCGCTCTGCTTGGATTCCATGCCGTGATATGCTTATTGTATCTGGTGTTATATCATTAAACGTGTGCAAGGTGTATGCCAGTTCCATTCGTAACAGAAGTTGCATCATCTTGTCTGCATGGAAGATGATGCGTCCTACCGTGAACAGCAGACGAGGAGGGTTATAATATTATATTTGGAATTTTGGGCATTTCATGAGGCGGTCGAGGACCTTGTAGTAGCTGGACTGAAGGACTACAGGACACATTGATTCAGGTAAGGTGCTATTGCTGCTCAGACGAGACGAACTCAGTGTCACTGTGCAGATCTATCTACAATGCATTCAAGATGATGGTGTGTTGGTCATCATGTTTGAGCCAATGCAAAGCCTGGGGCAGCCTCAAACTCCTTCACTGCCTTCTTCACGGCCTCGACGTCGATATCGATTAGCTTCCCCATCTCCGACGTGATGACGGTGCATCCCCCCTTCTCCTCCACGTACGGCAGGAACAGCCTCGCCTTCTCCTTGGAGGAGAAGAGAGCCACGCTGCAAGATCGAAGGAAACATCAGTGGCATGGCATCAGCAGTTCATCCAGTCATTCACATCTGAAATAACCATTCCAAAATCTGGAGGTGCAGATGGCAGCTCAAGTGATCCACCATGGCTTGTCCCGGGCGTTGGCGAGCTGGACGGCGGCAGTGTTGGTCGCAACAACGCCGGCGGAGTCGTTGATGAGGCAGGTGAGCTGATCATCGATCACAAAAACAGAGTAAGAGTTGCATGGTTTCCTATGGACAATGATCCATGGTGTGTTCAGATTGCAAAGAGATTGCAATGAAGAAGCATCAAGAACCTACTTGGCCAGGAGTGGTGATGAACAAGATGTTGGTGTCCTTCCCCACAATCTCCTCAACCTCTTCCCTGTGCTTCTCATGAGGGATCACAAACAGAGGCTTCAGACCACTTCCTTCAGAGCTGCCAAGAGATCACCATTTGCGTTAGTTCTACCTTCTCACAATCAATTGCAAGCTGGAAATGCCAAGTGTAACAGCAGCAGCTGCAGCAGCAGCAGCAGCAGCAGTGAATGAGTGAAGTGAGGTGAGCTGAAACCTGATCTCCTTGGCGATCTCTGCCCAATGCTCAAGAGGGAGGAGGCAATCATCGTCTCCCCTGGACCTCATGTTGGCGACGGAGTCGGAGGCGATGCCGTGGATGACGACGAACTTGCCCTTCTCGACGCCGGCGCGGCTGTACTTGTCCTCCACGAACGCCCGGAGCTTCTTGGAGATGGACACCCGCAGCGGCGGTATCGACTGCTGTGGCACGCCCCTCGTCGGCCGTCCGATCCATTCCAGCATGTCCTGGTACCTGATCCAGTTGCTTTTCTAAATCAGACAGAATTCTATAGGAATTTTACAGGATTTGAGCATAAACCAATTCCACGTTTACAAGAATCGAGCAAAATTCCCACGTTCCAATAAACAATATATACTCTACTCTGCCATCAATGGTTACAGCTGACTTAAACGATAAGATCGGTTGAACTTTTAAAACTTTAACGATTCATGTATAATTTCTCAACTACTTAGTTTATAAAAACTTATTTTATAAACCTATTCTAATATAGTTTAACCAAATCTTGTTTTAAATATGGAATTGTTATGACTATAGGAAGCAAATTACAATTGGTAATTGCCCCATATTAAATTCGACTGCACAACACAAAAATGCAAGAATAGTAGTACATTTTTTTTCGGTGTGAGAAACAGTAAATCAAGGGGGAGTCGAAACTACGGAGAAGATGATCTTACATGTTGTACCCACCATCGGAGAGGTTGGTGGTTGGCGGCCTGAACATCTCGGTGAGGAACAGCCCGGCGCCGGCGCTGTTGACGTTGGGGTAAACATAGCCAATCTTGTCCCGGGCCGACGACATGAAGAGGAAGAGCGCGTGCCCTATCCCGGCCAGCTTGGTGGACAGGATCATATCGTAGTACCGATTCTGTCAATCTCAACACAAATCAGCTTTAGTTGGTTCGATCATAACTACACCCAGGAGTAATTCTTAGACCAAATATGAAAAATCTAATCAAACTGATGGTGTATTGTGTCTACTATCACAAGAAAACCAATATGACTATACCTATTATCTGAAAAAAAATCATGTCTATTCATATTAGACGTTGTTATAGATTTTATGAAAATCGGTAGGACTTAGATTACGGATGGACTTAGGCCTCAGACAACTTGAATTCTGGTCGTGTGTCGTCCTGTATACCTTGAGCACGCCGAGCTGGTGGGTGTACTCGGCGGGTTCCGGCCAGTCGTCGTCGGGGTCGTAGACGTCGGCGTAGCGGACGTTCTTGCACATCTCGTACACCTGCTTCCCCCTCGCCGACGCCACAACGTCCACCTGCACGCCGGGGTACCTGTCCTTCAGCAGCTGCACCACCGGGAAGAAGAGCACGTTCTCGTACACGCCGCCGGAGACGACGCAGCAGGCGCGCCGCACGTCGCCGCGCACCTTCGACGCCAGGCTGTCCAGCTCCGGGTTGTACCCCGCCGGGAACCGCAGGAACCCGTAGGGGTTCGCCGGGTCCTCCGGCGGCCGCGGGTCCTCCTCCTGCTTCCCGCCGGAGAACACCCCCCGGTAGTCGAACTCCTCGTCGGGGCCGTCGTCGAACGGGTCCAGCCACGGGTTCTTCTTCTTCGCCGACGCCGACGCCGCGCCGCCTGCCAGCCCGCCGCGGCGGCCTATCTGAATGAGGCTGTAGCCGCCGCCGCAGGAGCAGCATTGCCTCGTTAGCGGCGTTGGCGCGGGGAGCTTCGCCGCTGCCGTGGTGGCCCTCGTCGCCGGCGTGGCCATGGACGTCGACATGGTTGGCGTCTGCATGGTGCGTGCTAGCTAGATAACTAACTGGCTTGCAGAGTGTGCTGATCAGTTACTTTGGATATTGCGATTGTTTTTATTAATTTTCTAGTCTTTTTTTTTTCATTTTGTGTGTGTGGACGAGGGGTTTGGATGTGGGTTTGGGACGTGTGGAGGGGGAAGGATAAAGTGCAGGATGGTGCCATATGGTCTTGTTTTCTTGTGCCCATTTTCTCTTTTCTTTTTGTTCATCCTCTTTTCATTTCTTATGTGTGGCAAAGTGAAATGTACATAGCGGTGTAAGTCGTCTATAGATTATGTGACAATATGTGGGGGCAGATAGTACTATTTAAGGGTGGATTTAGGACATGTTTGGTGGTTAGTTAACTTTGCCAAAACTCAATTTACCATACATATAGCAAACCGCATAAAAATATGGCTAATAAATTATTCCAAGTATGGTAAAGTTTGGCTCAAAAGTGAGCGTTTATGCGGGGGCTCAAAAGTGAAAATTGGCTAATATGTTAGCAAAATATGAATTGTCACTGTTGCAACCACTTAATTAACCGTGGATCATTCTAATATAAATTTTGTCTTGAGCATCTTGCCTCTTGACCATAGCACACAACCAGTGCAAATTTATCTAATGTATTAACATAGCTCACCTTATATTTTCACGGGAACAATAGCTGGATAAGGTAGCTGATCAATGTTTTTACCTGGTGGTTGATGGAAATAAATTATCGTAAAAACCCTCTATCGAATTTACCTCTAATAAACGCAAAACAAGGAGACGTCTAATATATCTGTAGCAATATGAAAGTGTTAGTTTTAAATTTGGCTATAGTTGAAACAGCTAACTATGACCATTATCGTGAATCGAGGATAGCTCAGCCGGCTAGTTTTTTCGTAGAATCTACTTATAAGTTTAACATATAGACTTATAATTAGTGTTTGTATTATAAAGTAATTAATTATTTTTTATTAATATTTATATTTATAACTAATTGTTGTTTTTAGTGTGGAGAGTGCTCCAGATTGAGCGTCTAATGGGGACAAAATAATTGGACATCCACGCACGCCTCTCTTTCTTTCTCGATGCTCTCTTTGCATGCATATAACAATTGCATTATTCAGCTTTAAATATTTTTTTCTCCTAACAATTTAACTGATCCGGATGACTATATTATGATGAAACACATATATATTTGAACCATTAAAATTTGATATTTTATGCACTTATCGGTGAAAAAAAAACTAGGGTCCTCTAGACTTAGCGCCACATCATTGTATTCTTATGGGAGCTTGCCACGAGTCAACCCTACGTGGGACACATGACCATCAGATCTAGCAGCGTAGTAGATCCATCAGATCATGGCATATCACTCTGCCTATCTCGTCCATGCCATTTACATTAAGAGCGATGTAATGGTTATCTACTTAATAAACTTATGATGAGGGGATAAGATGGTAACTAATGCTCCTTCCCGTGCCTTTTTGAAGCGTTGTGTGGCCTATGCACCCTATCGTGCGACTTGGGGTGGCAAGATGCATGTTTGATGACTGTCCCTCCCACCGACACCTAGGGCCAATGCTCTTTGAGTGCTTCACTAAGACACAAATGAGTGGACCCAATGGTGGCGCATATGAGATGAAGACAGCTACAACAAACTTTTCTCATATTGGCAGATTGAGCAAGCAAGGCAGAAGCCTATCGATTAGATTGTGTATACTAACCACATGTAGTTAAGGGTCCACCAACCCTCACTCTTGAGTTTGGTCGTTGTGGTGTCTCTCAGTATATAAGGGAAGGACCGAGATCATAAGAGGGGATCAGACACTTTCATACTCGCTAAAGCTAAGTCATGTAAGCTCTCTTTTCACAAAAGAAGAAACCAAGAATGTATAGAAGTAGGATATTACGCCTATGTGTGACTCGAACCTATATAACCGCCTTGCATCCATTTCCTCCTATGTTGATCTTAGACAAACTTTAGCATCACTAACCATCGACTGAACTCATAGTAGGATACCATTGGATCCTCACTATTGGCGTTCACCCATCAACAATGCGAGAGAGACACATTTCAACTGTTATGTCATATATTTTTCAAATGCTTCAATAGCTTAAATTGCTTGTTTTCTAAAATATAACTCAACGTTTCATCAATGATCAATCCAAAAATTTGATTGCTTTTTTTTTCACTAGAGAGAAAGCAAAACACCTAGTCATTCTTAAAAAAATGAACCTACTTTAATAATTAATAGTTAGAGGAGATAGTAGTTGGTAGATCTAGATAAGAGTGTGGACAAAAAGCTTGACTCGAACTTATAGTCCTAATGAGTTAAACTAAGCTAGTCTTTTAGCTCATGAGCTTAACGAGCTAGCTGAAGAGCTGCTAATTTAACTCGTTGATACAAAAGATTAATATATTTTCATATATTTAGGCCTTTTTAACTGGTGCTTAGTATTATAATAACATTTAAACTATTTGCATTTAGTAACTTAGTGTATATTTTATGTTAATATATTATAAAATGATAAAATTATGAATTATAGAGGTAATTTAAACGAGATATAGTTCACTTAGAGTCTAAGTAGCTTGCCAGCTGAGCCAAACTAAACTGCTAGCTCCTTAGATCATGTAATTTGGTGAAGTCTGAGGTGGACTTTTCCTTCTATATCCTTTAATTAATTTCCTCCTTTTAATAGGATAAACGTACACATGTCAGTCCAAGAGTTTAGTGCCACAAACGAGATTCCAATTGAGAAATGATATACGCACGTCACAAGTAAATGGGAAACAAAATTATTCCAAATTTCAATATTCATCGCATCGTGCTTAGTGCATGCATGGCCAGCGCGCGGTTCAATAATCTAGTATAAAATTCAGCTGTATTTAAGGTACTTGCCTCAAACTTTAAACTAAACATTGAAAATCTCGTTCATGCATCAATGCAATGTGCAGCGCGATTGATGTTTAATTAGACGTTGCTCACGCTTGAAGATGTTGTACGCTTGTATACGTTTGGATTAGTGGTGCTTAATTAATTTCCGACGTGCTCACACAACTTGCATCAACGGATTAAGTTTCATGCATCCAAGGAAATGGAAATATGGAATCCGTGCGAATAAAATGAAGGGATTTCCTATAAATCACTCATCTGACGATTTTTGTAATTGTGTTAGATATATGATCTAAATTTTAATATATAATATATTCGAATTAGTTTCTTAATAGAACTCTTTAGCTATTAGGAAACTATCTATTTATCATTTATATACTCTTATAGTAACATATAAATGTTGTGACGGTCTATTGTTATGTCATTATCTTATAATTATTTTCTTATAGTAATTATTATTGATCTGTTATTTTTTCATAAGAGTTTTTCATGTAAAATTTATATCTATTTTCCTCACAGTAAGAACACATAAATTCCTGTAGAGATTCATTTTTAGTCTTCGTCTCTAGTGCCATCCTTATGAATGGGGTTGGAGGTGAGGAATGAAGGTTTTGGGAAGGGAAAGATAATGAATCTTCATGTTTAGGGACAGGCCAATGAAATGGCTGTCTAGTGGTAGGCAGCACACTGGTAGCAGAGCTCTCCAAGACGTGGACTGTGGGTGAGGGTAGGCTGTAAGGCTAAGAGAAGTTGAGTAATTAGAAGGAGGCATATGGTAGTGCTAGCGCTAGGCACAGAAGACGAGGGAGGCTTGTGGCAGAGGGAAATCTCGCTAAAGCTGTAGAAAATGATGATTGGTTTCGAGCGATAAGAGAATCAACAGGAGGGAGAGGATGCCCTGCTAATGGCACTGTCAGGGCATCAGTGACAGCATGTGTGTGACGGACAAGTCACCTCTCACAAGCTAATAAAGGAGGAATGTCTTATTTATTTTCTTTTTTAAATATGTAAAAATATAAATCATACTTGAAATTGATTTGATAATAAAACAAATCACAAAAAAATAAATAATAATTATATATTTTTAAAATAAAATAAATATTCAAATAAAGATTTAAAAATTAACGAAGCTAAATATAAAAATCGAAAGGATTATTTAACGACCTTTTCTATTAAATGGCCAAATCTAAGCGAGGTTCGGAGAATGTGGCCCAGATCGACCATAAAAATGAGACGACATGTATATCAGAAAATTTTATTCTATATCTTTTGTTTTTCTAAACGTTGGATAAGCTTTAAGATCGGTGCAACTGCTTACAATACTACTTTCTCCACCCACCTCCTTTTCCCCCTATCCATGCCGCTACTTAGCTCACGTCGCCGTTACGGATCCCCTTCCTCCTTTATCGATAAGCTGCCATCACCGCCCAGCGTGCCGCACTTTCTCGCCAGCGCCGCCTCTCCTCTCGAAGGCAACGGGTGGGAAGGGTAGGTCAAGTACGCGATCCTGCGACCTCACCACGCGCGAGCGCATCCAGACAGGCCTGCCCGCGCTTGATTCTTTTTCTTTTTAGTTGGCTCTGCTGCTTCTATTCCGCGTGCGCCATGAGCAAGTTTTCACGCAATGGGCTTTGTTTTCGGCCCATGCCGCTAACCTTTCGGCAGACATGCTAGCTGGACACTTTCGTCCTACAAGCGTAGCCCAATTACATACATGCAGTTAGAACACTCATATATACACACACACATAAGCTTTTCACATATATAAAATTTATACACAGCAATATTTGGTATAGTAAATTTATACATATAACATAAAATATAGAAATTTCATATGTATAAACATTCGGTATACAAATTTTATACATATAAATATTTGAATTGAAAAAACCGAACATTCTACTCACAGACTTTATGCACAAAGTTAGACTTAACTTTCTACTCAGAACATCAAATACAAGTACATAAGAACCAAATAGAAGTTGAGCTTAGAAAATTAAAAGAGACCATCACCATCCAACATATTTGGCCCATTAGCATTGAGGAGTTGCGTCATGCCTCTTCCTCCCATTGATGCTGCCACCGCTCTCTCTAATGGTGGCATTGCCGTCTCGCTATCCATCCGTGTTTGTTCTCTACCGTCGATCTAACTATCGTCTATAGCCATTGCTCTAAGTCAAAAAAAAAAACCTTATCTTTCTCTCCTTCAACCCCACTTCCTATCTTGACTACTAATTTCTAAAAATCTAATCTATAGATTTTTGTCGGAGTTTGGAGGTGTCGCCCTTGTTGAAGAAGATGACAAGATCACCTAAGCTAAAAGAGAAGGATGCTTAGCATAAATCATGAAGTCTATTTGATGGTTTAAAATTTATAAGTTTATCGAGTAGATTTCCGTTGAATGGAGGTTACACTACTCCGTGTGCCTCACCTTAGAATAGATAATGGAACATTCTAGGTAGTTTTGGGCAGCAATTGCTACAGTATTCTTGTTGCAGACTAAGTGTTATAGATCCAAACCCCAGTTCCAAACATACAGGGTCTCCTCTGAATCAACACAGCCACTCGATTCAACAAAAATGGAGACGAAGACATGACGAGCTGGTAATTAGCATCACACATTGCATCTTGGATGTACACAGTACCAGTAATCAATTTTTAGAATCTCAGTCAAAGCATGGGAGTTCTAAGTGCTAAGACAACAAACTTTCATGACTTGGTAGAAATACAAACAATAAACAAATAAAAGAACTTGGTGCACCAGTCACTGCTGAAACTGGACCCACCTGTCATCGACACAAACATCAATTCGCGGACCCACTCCGAACGCAGTGGAGCATTGCCCGATCGCCACCGACAGATCTCTCCATTTCCCCCATTTACGAAATCTTCTCCTTCTCTTTTACTGACCCGTGGGCCCAGGGAGCATAATGGGACTATACGTTAGTGGATGAGAAAAACACTCCTCTGAGCCCACGTCCGCAGCGACATCACCAACCCATCTTTTTTTTTCTCTCTCTCTGTGGCCGCGTACCTAACCGTTTTCACTGACGTGTGGGCCACGGCGACTCGGTGGGGCCCACCTGACTGAATTTGGCACCAACGCAAGCAAAGCCACCCCCACGTCGTTGCGACGTTCCCGTCCCTCGCCTCTTCTTGTTACACACACCCGTACACGGGCTACATATATAAATAGTGATTCACTGACATGTGGGGCTGTTAAAGAGTCCAGTCTCTGGGACCCCAAAGTCAGTCACATGTGGGTTTTGTGGGATTCGATTTACTTCTGTTGAGTGCACCACTGACTTGTAGACCCTCCAGCATGTCATGTACCGCGAAAAATACCGGCAATGGTAGCATTTCCAGGTATTTATCGCTATGTTCACAAATATTTCATCAACAAGATACAGACCTGTCGGTCCAGTAAGCCGGTAGGCTCAAGTGGAACTCACATGTCAGTGAGAAGACAACAATGTAGGGGGAGGGAGCTGTGTGCGCGGAGCGGGTGGGCTTCTCCTCCCCCTCTCGTCGCGGCTACCTTTCTCTCCATTAAAACAGCACCTCGTCGCAACGGAAAAGCGCAATCTCGTCTCGCCATTCTCTCGTCTCTCGCCTCCCTCGCCGATAGAGAGAGAGAGACAGAGAGAGCGTGCCTCGGCGGCCTAGCGTTCTTCCTCCTGCCGGCCATGGCGATCTCGCTGGCGGCGGCGGCGCTGGCCGTCGCCCTCGCCGCGCTCTGCCTCGCGGCACCGGCCGCCGGGTTCTACCTCCCCGGCGTCGCGCCCAACGACTTCGAGAAGGTCCGCACTCCTACCCCCTTTCTCCTCCCCGTTCTCGGGTGATCCGCCGCTGTGTTTTTCTGCTCGTTGGTGATCTTGCTCGGGGGCCGGATCTGGGGCTGGGGATGGGGTGGCCAGATCTGTAGCCGCGCCGTCGCGCCGTCGCGAGATTTGGGTGTCGGTGGTGGCATGTGGGGGTTAGATTAGGATGCGAGACCCTGCGCGATGCAGGTGGGGTTCGGAATGTCTGGATGCTGAGAAACCCACGCTTAAATCATGTTTCGCCTTCAGACTCTGTATTCATTTTGAACACGCGCGTTGAATGAAACCTAGAGCGTGGCCGGAAGTACTGATCAATGTGCGGGGCAGGAAAATGGTTGGTATTGGATTGTTATGTCCACAAATGCATGTAAGGTGGCATCTTAGTATGACCTTGTTGGATTTGGATGTTTAATTGCGGTTGTTGGTGATGATAGTGTTGGATTTGGAGTATATAGTTGTCATTTTTGTCTTAAACCTGATTAGTTCGAATGAAAAAACAAACTTAATAATAAATCAAGTCATAACAAAATAAATAATAATTATATAATTTTTTTGAATAATGTCCAAAATTCAATGGCATTATCTATTAAAAACTAGAGGGAGTATGTTTTAGTTGTCCACCTCCTCCCCAAAAAACTCTTATTTAATTATACTGTTTTGCACTTGATTTCCTTCCTATGTATGTGCTAGTTTTGGTAAGTTACCAACGTATGACTGTCTATATAGTAAGAAGTGTTTAATTTTTTTATGGTCTGTTTGGTGAGATTCTATGTTGCTTCATGCTGTTGCTGTAGTGTTGAGGACAAATGTCATCATGCTCACAGATTACAGGGATTTGAGCATTCAGTATGCGACCGCTAGCCAAACTACTTGCACTTTCTAACTATAATGATATTACTATGTTTACAGAGAGACCCTCTTCCAGTGAAAGTCAACAAATTGACGTCAATCAAGACCCAACTTCCCTACTCTTATTATTCTCTTCCATTCTGCAAGCCAGATACTATTTTTGACAGTGCTGAAAATCTTGGTGAAGTTCTTCGCGGCGATCGCATCGAGAACTCTCCATACACGGTTTGTCTCTCACTATCGTGTTTTCATTTATCATTTCTTGATACATTGGTCCTTGGTTAACATTTCAATTTTTACTGTTTCCAGTTCGAAATGAGAGAGCCTCAGATGTGTCAAATAGTCTGCAAGATCTCTGTTGGGGAGAAAGAAGCAAAGGTTCTCAAGGAAAAGATTGAAGATGAGTACCGTGTGAACATGTAAGCTAGTAACTTGGTTTCTTTATTGTAAGAGCTTATTCGTGGCTGTCAAATGTTCTAAACATTCATTCTCTCAACAGGATTCTTGACAACTTACCTCTAGTTGTTCCTATTCAAAGAATGGATCAAGAAGGTGCTTATTTCTATCAGCACGGTTTCCATGTTGGAGCCAAAGGGCAATATACAGGGGTAAGTGTAACTATGAGTATTGATCAAATACTATGAAAATGCAAAGTTCTTATACTGTGCACTTTCTTCCCTTTTGTACTTTGTTCCTGACAGAGCAAGGATGAAAAGATCTTCATCCACAACCATCTGTCATTTACTGTGAAGTACCACAGGGATGCCCAAAGGGATGTTTCTAGGATAGTTGCCTTTGAAGTGAAACCATACAGGTATGCTGCTTATGGTTTATTAAACAAGTAGGCTTTTGAAGCATTTGAATGTTGAAAGTCCGTCCTGCTGTTAATTTTGAACTAAACTCTATGACATATGCTGCAGTGTTAAACATGAATATGAAGGACAGTGGAATGACAAGAAGACCCGCCTGATCACTTGTGATCCTCATGCAAAACGTATAATCACATCATCTGATTCTCCCCAGGAGGTTGAAGTTGGCAAAGACATAATATTTACCTATGACGTGTATTTCAAGGTGAGATTTATGTGCACTTTTTTCAATGCATCTGCTCTAATGAAATTATTGCAGTAACTAGAAATTGTTCAGTGTGAACTAGATGGAGTGTGAATATTTTGTTACCATCTATATATTATTTTGACTATTCTGTCAATTTGCAGGAGAGTGATATCAAGTGGGCATCTCGCTGGGATACCTATCTACTGATGACGGATGACCAAATCCATTGGTTTTCCATTGTGAATTCCCTCATGATTGTCCTCTTCCTTTCTGGAATGGTTGCAATGATCATGCTCCGAACCCTTTACCGGGATATCTCCAAGTATAACCAGCTTGAGACTCAGGAAGAAGCCCAAGAAGAAACAGGATGGAAGCTTGTCCATGGTGATGTTTTCAGGCCTCCATCAAACTCTGATTGGCTCTGTGTTTATGTTGGTACTGGAGTCCAGTTTTTCGGCATGCTCCTTGTCACTATGGTCTTTGCAGTCCTTGGGTTCCTTTCTCCATCAAACCGGGGTGGACTGATGACAGCAATGCTCTTGCTTTGGGTATTCATGGGATTGCTCGCTGGCTACTCATCTTCACGTCTTTACAAGTTGTTCAAGGGCGCAGAATGGAAGAACATTGCGTTGAGGACAGCCTTCACTTTCCCTGGCAGTGTATTTGCTATTTTCTTCTTCTTGAATGCTCTTATATGGGGGCAGAAGTCCTCAGGTGCAGTCCCATTCACCACAATGTTTGCCCTTGTCCTCCTTTGGTTCGGTATCTCAGTGCCCCTAGTATTTGTTGGGAGTTTCCTTGGCTTCAAGAAGCCTGCCATGGAAGATCCTGTGAAAACCAACAAGATACCCAGGCAGATACCTGAGCAGGCCTGGTACATGAACCCTATCTTCTCGATTCTAATTGGCGGGATCCTTCCGTTTGGGTCTGTGTTCATTGAGCTCTTCTTTATCCTGACTTCCATCTGGCTGCACCAGTTCTACTACATCTTTGGGTTCCTCTTTCTCGTATTCCTGATCCTGATCGTAACCTGTGCTGAGATCTCAATTGTGCTCTGCTACTTCCAGCTGTGCAGCGAGGATTATCTGTGGTGGTGGAGGTCATACTTGACATCAGGGTCTTCTGCTATCTACCTGTTCTTGTATGCAACCTTCTACTTCTTCACAAAGCTGGAGATCACAAAGTTTGTGTCAGCCATTCTGTACTTTGGCTACATGCTTATCGCCTCATATGCCTTCTTTGCCTTGACTGGTACGATCGGATTCTACGCATGCTTCCTGTTCACTAGGATGATATACTCTTCTGTCAAGATTGAGTAAAGAGAGCTCTCTTGCCTAATTCTTTATTGCCATGGCAAGTATTGATCCTGCGGACAGTGAATATATCCTCCAAACTTAGTTGCCTGTGGCCTCAGTTTTGAGTTCTCAAAGCTGGTAGTTAAGATGAACTTGAGATTTGTTATCCCATGATTCAGGTATCATAGCTAGCTCAGTGATTTTTGTTTCTTTTTCTTTTACCTTTTCTTTTTTGGATTTAGCCCTTGGATCACGGCCTATCAAGTGGTTGTTGCAGAGTTAATTGTATACGAATGCTGAGTAATCTCATTTCTCCTCATGTCAAAGTATTATGTACGTGTTGACCTACAATGCGATTTCCATTAAATATGTTACTGCAGTGGAAAAATTTCGACGTCATATGTTCCCTTTGTAGTTATGAAAGCCTGGGGTTGGGTATGATTCAGACTGTATTCTGTTCGTGCTATTGATCGCCTAAGTGTTTCTTGGGGAAATTTAAGCTAGTGTGGCAGACGGACTTTCTCGTAATGCTAAACTGGACATAGGAATACAATAACTTAATTACGTGGGTACGCATATAGTGTAAAAGTTTGCCACGTAATAACTTTTGCTATGTCATTGCTCCCCCTCGGCGAGAATGCCATACCAGCATGTCTACATGAGGGAGATTCTCTCTTATCTCATTTCATTACAGTAGTTTCTACTCCGTCTAATGATTCCTGTCTAATAATATATAATTATGCTATTTTTTTTAAAAAAATTAAGAAATAAAACAAGAAAAGAAATGATTATGATTGCACGAGAGAAAAAATAGGTAAAGAAATTAAATGAAGGATTATTATTATTAGTTGAGAAAGATAGATAGGTGAAAGAGTAGTTATATTTTAAGATAAATATTTATTTATAGTAGTTTCTACTCTGTCTGTATTATGTTATTTTTTAAAAAAATTAAGGAATGGAATAAGAAATGGTTATAATTGGATTAGAGAAAAAATAGGTAAAGAAAATAAATTAGAGAATGTTGTTATTGGTTGAGATTGATAAATAGGCGAAAGAATAGTTATATTTTTAGATAAATTTAAATTATAAACGTAGATATATTTTAAACGAAGAAGAAGGTATATTATAAGAAGTTTTAATTTTTTTAAAGCCATCTTATATTTAATTAAGTTTATAAGAAAATATAGAAACATTTATAGCATTAAATGTATTTTAATGATATATATTTATTTTGTGTTAAAATATTGCTATATTTTTTATAAAATAAGTTGTTCTCTTAAAAGAAAAAAAAGTTAAAATATTATATAATATGAAATGAAAAGGAGGGAGTGTATTCCAATTATTTCTGTTTTGACTCAACCACACAACAGACGTACATACCTCTGCTTCCCTCTGTTTCTTGACGACGTGATCTCGTAAAAAGATCAGGACGCGGCGGGGCGGCCGGCAGGCAGTGATTGTGAGGGAAACAGGCAACTACACCCTGTCGGCTGTGAGGGCCCCATGTGCTTCGCTAGTTGAAGCCCCCCAAACTAGCAGCCAAACCGATTCAGTCCTCCAACTGCTGCCACCAACGCGATCGCCGCAAACATCCCGCAGCTTGTTCTTCAGAATAACATCCTATGTAAAGCATACAGGATCGTTGCCGTTCTCTTAATCAGTTAAGAAAAAACCTGAAAGTATACACAGTTCAGATTGGGTTATGTTTAACCAAGCAAATAATACTTCTCTAATCGAATAGAAGTGCACTACCTGCTCTACCGTCGGCCTCAAGGGACTGCTAGCTACTGCCCGCACAGATGAGGTCGCTGCCGTTGGCCACTGCAGCTGATTTGAGTCTCCACGAGGCCACAGCTCTGTCGTTTGCTTTGAGACCTGACGACCAGCGCCGCCGGCTATGAGCCCCAACCGCCGCCGGCCTCTTCAAGGATCCATCGACAGCTTCAAGTCCCGGCTGCAGCCGTGATCATCACCTTGAATCTTCAGGAAACCCACGCTGCTTGAGGTACCGTACCCCTCACACTCGCGCAGTCGTCCTCGTGATTGATTCAACCCGAAGAAAATAATTACTCAATCAGGAATCAGAACTGGTGATTTTTGCAAGATAAGCATGACGTGTAACGTGGTGTCCGATATGGCACTCTCGCTGAAGAAAATAAATCCTCAAGCAGCGGTGGGTTTCCTGAAGATTTTCCACGGGCCTTTCTTGTATATGCAGGTTTTCATTTAGTTCTTGAAAACCCTGTAAGATTTCATAAAGAGGTTGAATAATTATTCCACTAAGTTCTTACTGTAGAAATATATACAGTAACTACACCCCGAATGTATACGGTATATATATATATATATATAACCAAGTCCAGTGATTTAACACCCCCGCAGTCGCAGTGAGAGAAGAATAGACGCAGAGACTGGACCGAAAACTGGTGAACAAAGGCGTGGGTAGACCTTTGGTCATTATATTGGTAAACTGGTGTGCCGATGGTACATAGAGCATCCGAACCTGTCCTAATATGATCTTGTCACGGACAAAATGGATATCGATCTCGATGTGCTTGGTGCGTCGATGATAAACCGGGTTGACGGTCATGTAGACGGCACTAACATTGTCGCAGTAGACGACGGTCGCGGAGGAGAGGGGTGCACGGAGCTCCTAGAGAAGCTGGCGAAGCCAGCAGCACTCAGTGACGGCGTGGGCGATGGTGCGGTACTCGGCTTCGGCGCTAGACCGGGACACTGTAGTCTGGCGTTTTGAGGACCAGGATACTAGAGTGTCACCGAGAAAAACGCAGTAGCCAGACATAGAGCGTCGAGAGTCGGGCAGCTTGCCCAGTCCGCGTTGGAGTACACGGTGAGGGAGTCAATGGGGCTGGAGCTGAGATGCAGCCTACTGGAGAGCGTGCCCTTCACGTAGCGTAGGATGCGCTTGAGCAGCGCGAGGTGAGGTTCATGCGGAGCGTGCATGAAGAGGCACACTTGCTGAACAGCGTACGTGAGGTCGGGTCGTGTGAGAGTGAGGTATTGGAGAGCCCCGGCAAGACTCCGATACTGAGAGGCATCGGCAACGAGTGCGCCATCGGCAGCGGTGAGTTTGGCTCGAGTGTCGACCGGGGTGGCCGTGGGGTGACAATCGGCCATGCCCGTACGCTGGAGAAGGTCGATGGCGTACTGGTGCTAGGAAAGAAAGAGCCCGTGAGAGGAACGGGTGACGGAGATGCCAAGAAAGTGGTAGAGAGGACCAAGATCGGTCATGGCAAACTCAAAGGAGAGATGTCAAAGACGCTGTAAGAACAATGTCGTCGACATATAGAAGTAGATAGGCAGTAGCGAAGCCGATATGAAGAGTGAATAGGGAGCTATCGGACGCAGAGGCCACAAAGTCGATGTGCTGAAAGATAGACAGCAAAGCGCTGGTACCAGGCACGAGGGGCTTGTTTGAGGCTGTAAAGGGAACGTTGAAGAAGGCAGACGTTGTCGGGATGAGAAGGGTCGACAAAGTTTGGGGGCTGCTGGCAGTAGACCGTTTCCGTCAGATGACCGTGAAGAAAGGCGTTATTCATGTCAAGCTGATGGATCGGCCAGGAATGCGAGGCAGCCAAAGTGAGGACGACCTAGATGGTGGCGGGTTTGACGACAAGACTGAAGGTCTCGTCGTAATTGACACCGGGTTGTTGGGAGAAACCTCGGACTATCCAGTGAGCCTTGTGACGGGCAATGGAGCCATCGGCGTGGAATTTGTGTTTAAAAATCCACTTATCGGTCACAATGTTGGCATCGGGAGGACAGGGGACAAGGCGCCAGATCTCGTTGTCCATTAGGGCCTTGTACTCATCGGCCATGGCCGCGCGCTACTGAGGGTCAGCCAGGGAGGAGCGAGATGTCGCCGGGATGGGCGAGATAGAGCTGTGGACGGCGGAGAGCCCGTAGCGCTTGGTGGGGCGTAGAGACCTGGTCTGTGAGCGAGTGACCATATGAGAGGTGGAGAGAACTGGAGCCGATGGGAGTGCGGGAGAGATGAGAAGAACTGGTCGGGTAGGGGCATCATCGGCTCCAAATCGGCGGCTATAGGTGAGAGGAAAGGAGGGAACTATATTGGCCTGAGCCGATGGAGTCGGATGGGCTGATTGGTTCGGTCGATCCGATGGAGATGGAGCAGCCGATGGAGTGGGGGGAGCCGATGGAAGTGGGGTGTTCGATGGGAAAAGGATGGGATCGGCTAAAGCCGATGAGAGAGGTGGGTCCGATAGGGGTCCGATGGGTGGGACATCGGACCGAATAGTAGTAGGATAGGTGAAAGGTAAGTCCTCAGTAGCGGTTGATGAGGGGGCCAATGGAGGGGACAGTGGAGGAGACTGGGTAGGCACGGTGTTGGTGAGGAGGAAGTCGAGATCGCTAAAAGAGGATCTCGGATGAAGTAGACCGAAGGGAAAGCATGTCTCGTCAAAAATGACATGACGAGAGACGATGACCCGTCAGGTGGAAAGGTCGAGACATTGGTATCACTTATAAGAGGAGGGATAACTGAGGAGAATGCAGGTGGTGGAGCGGGGAGCGAGTTTGTGGGAAGCAGTGGCGGTGAGGTTTGGGTAGCAGAGGCACCCGAAGACACGAAGGTAGGAGTAGTCGGGTGCCATGTGGTAAAGAAGGACATATGGAACATTGTTTTAAATGGAGGAGCATGGGCGCCGATTGAGGAGATAAGCTGCAGTAGCCAGAGCTTCTGCCCAATAAGTGGCAGGTAAGTGGGCGTGAAGTAGCATAGTACGACTGATGTTGTTGAGGGTGCGAAGGAGGTGCTCGGCTTTGCCGTTCTGAGAAGAGGTGTAGGGGCAGGAGAGCCGTAGATGGATGCCCTGCGAGGTGAGGAAGGTTGTAACGGTACGGTTAATGAATTCTGTACCGTTATCGGCTTGTAGAGCCTTGTTGGAGAGGTTGAACTGAGTAGAAACGTATGTGGCGAAGTTAGTGAGGTGAGAGGCGACCTCGGATTTACTGATGAGCAGAAAGGTCCAGCAATAGTGTGTGTAATTGTCAAGTATGGCAAGGTAATACTGATTACCGGAGACACTTTTAACTGCAGATGTACATACATCACAATGTATAAGTTCAAACGGGCGTGAGGTACAAGAGAGAGAACTAGAAAAAGGCAGACACACATGTTTGCCTAGTTGACACAAGTGGCAAACTGTGAAGCTGCTATGGGTACATCGGATGGAGGCGCTGCGACGGAGGGTGGCGACAACGTCGGGGCCGGGGTGGCCGAGGCGAACATGCCAAAGGTTGGTGGAGAGGGCGACGCTAACGTGTGGAGTGGACGGCGCAGCGGGAATGGTGTAGAGGTCTCCGCCACTATTGCAGCGAAGGATCTGTCACCGAGTTGGGATATTCTTCACAGAGAAACCAGACGTGTCAAATTTGATGGAGCAATTGTTGTCTCTTATGAATTGGCGAACAGATATAAGATTGTGAATAAGAGAAGGTACGATAAGAACATTGCGAAGGGGGAGGTTAGTGGTGGATGTAGACAGAGAGGAGTCACCTCGGCATTGGATAGGAAGAGAGTGGCCATTGCCGATGGTGACAAAGGGGGAGGAAGAGGGGTGACAAGAACGAAGTATACCGACCGATGATGCCATATGTGAGGACGCCCCAGAGTCCAGCACCCAAGAGTGCTATGGTTGGAGTGTCATTTGGTTGAGGGCGGCGACGAGGCCAGCCTAGTTCTAGGAGGGAGCCGACTGGGTGGGTGGTGTTGGTAGCATCGGCTGAGGCAGCAGAATGAGAGCCGATACCAGGTGAGCCTGAGGATGGGTGCCGAGAACCCCTGGTTGCTAGCCGATGGGGCTATATGGCTGGGGCTGGGGGGCCCAGAGGTTGTAGTAGAGCCACGGACCCATGGGACCGGTAGGTTGGGCAGGGACTGAGGCAGGTCGCGATTGCATCGGACCCTACCAGTTCCTGCCTTTGCCTTCGCCCTTGCCTTTCCCGGTGTGGGTTGTGTTGCCATGGCTGGAGCCATGGCCACCAGAGCCACGGGAGGAAGCGGTAGCGCAGGATGCTCGGCATCCATTATCGGCTGCGGCAAGGAGAGCGGTGTGGGCCATTGTCTTTTCGTCGTTGGCCAGACGGAGTTCTTTAAGAACTAACATGTCATGAGCCCGGGCAAACGATTGAAGGGGTGTGACGTTGGCGATGTCATCGGCGGTGTTTGAGAAGCGGGGGTTGAGGCCTTGCAGAAGGGCGAGAACGAGTTGAGAGTCGGTCACAGAGTGGTCGACATCCTGGAGAGCAGCAGCCTTGATCTTGAGGCGCTGACAGTATGAGGATACAGAGGAGTCTCCTTGTACCATGGAATGAAATTCATTGAGGAGGAAGATTGCGCGGGGCTGCTTGTTTGCGAGAAAGATCCGCTCGATGGCCACCCAGAGATTTCGGGCGGTGGGGTCGGTATCGTCCTTGGCGAGGTTGAGGACAGAGTCGTCGACCGAGCTGAGCAGCCAGCTGCGCACGCAACACTCGGCGATGTCCCAGTGGGGGTCATCGGGGTGAGGTGGAGCGGAGCCATCGATATGGGACCATAGGCCAAATTTTCCACATAGGGATTTGAAGAAGAAAACCCACTTGGAATAGTTGGCGTTAAGGTCAAGAGAGATAGGAACGTGAGATTTCATGTTCACAGCAGCATAGGGACGTGTTAACGCCAAAATCTGGATGATTCAATGGTGCTAAAGCCAATCGACTGAGAGGTCCGATGGAGAGTTTAATGCAGTCAATGGCCAATGGAGATACTGAGACAAAGCCAATCGAAACTGTAGAAAAGCCGATCAGATTAGTAGAAGATTGGATCGGCTTGAAGAGAGGGGATTGTCCAATCGGGATCATGTCTGAGAAGCCTGAGGAAAGAAAGGAAAAGGACCGGCTTGAGTAAAAGAAGGTCCGATAGCTACAGTAGAGAAGTCGATCAGGTTGCAGCGAAGGAAGACTCGGTTACAAATTGGAAGATTATTCAGATGAAATCGGGTTTGCGGAAGAGCCGTGGATTCCACGACAGGATGTTTGTTTTTGTAAATTGTAACCTTACTTAATTAGGAAGGTTTAGCTGGTTAGTTAACTTCTTTAGGAATATGTTTCTTTGTTCTTACTAGGAAATAATGTCCGATGGTGGTAAACGCGTCGGACTCTGTCTGTAAATCCAGGGTATAAATATAGACCCACTGGAAACATGTAAGATATCTCTCGATCAATATACAATCTCGGCGCATCGCCACCCTAGTTCATTTAGGTTTTATCGGTGGGTTCTGGCTCTCGACGCGGGGCTTCATCGGTTAGGTCCGATCTCCAGCGAAGGGGTAAGTCCCGCCACCATCTCGATATTTTCTGCTCTGTCTGAGGCTGCATCTGTTAGGTCCGACCTCTTAGGCTGATCAGACGTATCACATCACGTCCGTGCTGGACCTATCGGCCCGCTAAGCTCCCTCTGTCATCGTCAATCTCGTGCTGCATCTGTTAGGTTCGACCTACGGGGCTGCCGACGATAGATCGAGCTTCAGGCCTATAGTCTTCTGCATGGCGTATCATCGGAGTGCTAGCCGATGAGTTATCGATGCTCTGAGCTTCACGCCCAGCGTATCAGCCACTCGACCGATACACATCAGCCTTCAGAGGTGTCCCTTGACGCGTAACGCCGAGCGTATCGATCTCCTAGCCGATACGCACCCGCCTTTAGAGAGGCGTCCCCTCATCGGCTCAGCTAGCCGATGGGTTTGTTCCTATCCTTGCTACGGCATAGCCGATCCGGTGTCCTCTGTATCATCGCCGCTGGCTCTAGCCTTGTACTGTCTCGGTTAGGTCCGATCTTCGAGGTTCTGTGTTAATGGCGCTGTCACGGTGGGCGACAGGTCTCGTGCTGTCATATCCAGAGCGGCATCAGCTTTGCGACCCGTGCCTTCTTATACTATTACTTGCCTAGTCCGCATGTGCCTTCATCGGTTTTTCCAACCGATGAATCACTGTTCGGCTGTCCGGAGGGATCCCGTGCTCCTTGCTATCATCTGAGCACACCCTAGTTCCTCCATCGGCTCTGCGGTCGATCTCTCGTCGACATCTGTCAACATCGGCTTATCAGCTGATCGAAGAGCATCCCGATCCTATCGGTAGCCAGCCGATAGCGAGCGCCGATATCAGACCCGCTCGTCTCACTTTCTTGTCAATTGCAGGGTCAAATTGACTGGCACGCTTGTGAACCTCAAGGCTTAAGGACCTGCACTAGAGCTAAGTAGACCTCCGAGGCCTTCATGTGACTGAGTTACCGTCCCTCTCCAGTCACGAGATTTTTGGCGGTGAGCACGCTTTTTGGCACGCCCGGTGGGACAAGAAGACCTTTTTCATCAGTCGAAAGTCCTTCATCAATGGTGATCTAATGGCGGGTGAAGAAATCAACACAGACAACGTAATCCCAGTAACGATGAAGGATTTAACTGAGGAGCAGAGATTCCAGATGGAGTAGAACACAACTAATTTTTAGAAGCTCTGTATGGAGTCCTTCAGCATGACCCGACAAGGGCTGATTCAAAAGTCCAAAATGACAAAGCCGGTTTTGGAAGGAGAATCGAGCCGATCGCCGCCCATTAGTCCTCAGAAGCCGCTACAAGAGATAGTTGATGAAGCTATTCACCATGCACTTATTAACCAATCGGGTGTACTGGTGAATACTTTGCACAACTTAATCAAGAAAACTATGGATGGATCTATTGTTAAAGAACCTGATCAAGGGCCGGTGTATTTGCCGATGAGAACAGGACAACCACAAGTTACTTACGGATCCAGAAGGGATATATCAGCAAATATGTTTCCGCTAGTACAAGAATGGATTGGGGGGCAACATGAAGACGTGATGCCAGGGTATCATCGGACAGCCTATTATGGGGGGTATAAGCAAGAATATCCTGGTAATAATTATCAAGGAGATCATTATGGATCATGTCAGATACCAACTTCGATCTCACAGTACCAAAAGGAGAATCCAAAGGAAAAAGATTGGACTGCCAGAATTGCAGAAGTTGTAAGGGAGCAATTCGGCATTAAGCCTAAAGAACAAACTTTCATGTATCGGCATCCTTACCTAGAGTGGTTCGACAGAATTCCGCTGCCGCACAGATTCAAAATTCCAAATTTCTCCAGGTTCTCAGGGCAAGATAACATATCTACGATGGAACATATTAGCCGATTCCTGACTCAATGTGGGGAGGCATCGACTGATGAAGCTCTGAGGATCCGATTATTTCTATTGTCTTTATCTGGACCAGCCTTCTCTTAGATTTCTTTGTTACCTCCAAATTCAATCAGGGGATGGGCTGATTTGGATAAACAATTCCATAAATATTTCTTTGCCAGAATTCAAGAGTTGAGGTTGTCAGACTTAACATCAGTTAGACAAAGGCACGATGACTCAGTCCCGGAATTCATCCAACGTTTTCGGGATGTCAGAAGCCGATGTTACAGTCTCATTTTAAGTGACGGACAATTAGCTGACTTGGCTTTCCAAGGATTGTTGGCTCCGATTCGGGAACGTTTCTCTTCACAAGAGTTCGAAAGTTTGTCTCATCTACTCTAGAGAGTATTGGCTCACGAAAGCCGATTTGCAGGTACCAAGAAAGAAAGATTCCATCGAAAAGCCGATCAGCTACAGGTGTACGCATCAGACTCGGATGATGTGGAATCCGATGCAGAGGTGAGTCTGGCGGAATGGACCAGGAATAAGAAATCCGTATCATGTCCATGGATCAAGAATGCAAATAAAGAAGAAAGGTATGATTTTGATATTAACAAAGCTAACAAGATATTTGATCTTCTCCTCCAAGAGAAGCAGATTCAGTTGCCACCGAACCATGTAATTCTATCTGCCGAAAAACTCAGAAATAAGAAGTATTACAAATGGCACAATTCAATATCTAATCATACCAATGAGTGCAAGGTCTTCCGGCAATAGTTACAATCGGCTGTCGAATAGGGGAGAATCAAGTTTGAGGACAAAAAGCCGATGAAGGTTGACGAGCGTCCTTTCCCGGTGAATATGGTGTTTACAGGGACCTTAGGAGATCGGTCCGATGAAAAGAGGCGCTGGAAGAGGTCGAAGGTTACCTCATCGGACCTAATCAAAAAATATTTGAGAATACAAGACAAAGAAAAACGAGCCACAACACAACAAGAAAGTATAATCCACACTGGAGTTGTCCCTTTTTTCAGTATTATTTGGATCAAAATATGAGGTTGCCGTCAATCGAGGACTATCCTGAATGTAACAAACCAGGATCTCGGTACTGTGACCAGGGTAGGACGTTGTATGATCGGACTTCCATCACTAGGGCATCGACACATAGCCGATTAGGGCTGATCAACGAAGAGTATGGTCAAAGGACAATTAAGGACCATGAGTTAAACAAACGATCATACCCCATGAAAGATCAGTGGTGTCTGTCCGGGATTTTTACAAAAAATCAAAAAAGGAGGGCACAAAGGCTACGACATAGAGAGCAGCATAAAAGACAACGGCAGGACCATGAGGAAGCCGATTGGAGCCAGAAAATTAAAAAAGTATGGAAAGTAAAACAAAAAGAGGATGAGGCTGGTACATCGGCTTAGGCTAACCTGGTATTCTTCTTACTGATGGAATATAAAGCATGTGTATCCGATGAAGAAGGTCAAGAAGAAGATTTTACCTAATTAATATTGGAACCAAGTCAAGCCATATTTGACAAGCAAGAAGAATCCAAGCATCGGCACCTAAAACCATTGTATATCAACGGGTATGTTGATGGGAAGCCGATGGCAAATATGCTAGTTGACGTAGGCACATCCATCAATTTGATGCCATATTCTACATACCGCAAATTGGGTAAGATGACTGGAGACTTAGTTAAAACAAATATGGTTTTAAAAGACTTCGGAAGTAATCCATCAGAAACTAAGGGAGTGCTGAATGTGGAGTTAACAGCTGGAAGCAAGACATTGCCTACCATATTTTTTGTCATCGATAGTAAGGGGTCGTATAGTCTACTCCTTAGCAGGGATTGGATTCATGTCAACTGTTGTATTCCTTCAATAATAAATTAAAGCCTCATACAGTGGCAAGGAGACAGAGTTGAAGTGATCGCGGCCGATCAGTCGACTAGTGTGGTAACAACTGATATGCCATTCTGGAAAGCTGATGGGTTCAACTGCCTGTCCTGACAAACATGGGTGGAAAATTTCCTAAAGGTGACTGATAAAGGAATAAAGCTGATTCAGCAAGTCGTCTTAGATCCATTGTTTTCGTGGGAACTATAGAAGACTCCGAAGGAAAGTTAGGGCAAGGTTTTACGTCAGTCGATGAGTTAGAACAAATAGATATAGGTTCAGGAGACAAGCCAAGGCCGATGTACATTAGTAAAAATCTATGTGTTCAATTCCGAGAGAAGCTGATAAAATTATTAAAGGAATTTTGGGAATGCTTTGCTTGGGATTACCATGAGATGCCGGGATTAAGCCGATCGATTGTGGAACATCGGCTTCCTATCATACCGGGATATCGGTCATTTTGGCAGCCATAGAGGAGATTCAAAGCAGAGTGGTATGATGAAATCAAGGCAGAGATCACAAAGTTATATGATGCAAATTTCATCAGACCATGCCGATATGCTGAATGGGTGTTCAATATTGTCCCAGTGAAGAAGAAAAACGGAAAGTTAAGGATATGCATTGACTTTCGGGATTTGACATGATCCAGTATCGATGGCAGATTTATTAATTGATGCTGCATCGGGTCACAAGATCATTAGCTTTATGGATGGAAATGAAGGCTACAATCAAATTTTTATGGCAGAAGAAGATATCCACAAGACTGCATTTAGGTGTCCTAGGGCTATTGGTTTATACGAGTGGATAGTCATGACTTTCGGATTGAAGAATGCCGACGCTACCTATCAGAGAGCCATGAACTACATGTTCCATGATCTTATCGAACAGCTGGTGGAGACATATATTGAAGACGTGGTGGTGAAATCCAAAGGTATTGACGAGGATATAGCCGATCTGCGAAAAGTGCTTGAGAGGATGAAGAAATATGAACTCAAAATCAATCCTTGTAAGTATGCTTTTGGCATATCGGTTGGACAATGTTTGGGTTTCATGGTGCATGAGAGAGGAATTGAGGTCAGTCAATGAAGCATTAGGGCCATCCAAACCACCGAGCCACCCAGCAACAAACTATAGTTGCAGTACTTGATCGGCAAACTCAATTTTATAAAGAGATTTATCTCAAACTTATCTGGAAGAATTGAGTCGTCCACTCCTTTATTAAGGTTGCGAGCCAATCAAGAATTTATATGGGGTGATGAACAGCAAAAAGCCTTTGATCATATCAAGGAGTACTTGAATTCTCCACCAGTGTTGATTCCGCTGTAAAAAGGAATACCGTTCAAATTATATTTGTCAGCCGATGAGAGGTCAATCGGATCGGTGCTTGTACAAGAGTTTGATTCAAAAGAACGAGTAGTATTCTATTTGAGCCGACGACTTTTGGATGCTGAGACCAGGTATCCTGCTGTGGAAAAGTTATGCCTATGTTTGTATTTCTCATGTACAAAGTTAAGGCATTATCTTCTATCGGCTAAGTGTACAGTGCTTTGCAAAGCCGATGTGATTAAATACATGCTATCGGCTCCAGTCTTGAGGGGGTGGATTGGTAAATGGATATTCGCTCTGATAAAGTTTGATCTGAGGTATGAGTCGGCTAATGCAATCAAGGGACAAGCGGTAGCCAATTTTATTGTACAGCATAGAGGAGTCTAAGAGAATTATGTGGAGCCGATCCCATGGACGTTATTCTTTGATGGATCGGTTTGTAAGCATAGATCTGGTATCGGCTTGATGATTATTTCGCCTCGGGGGGCAAGTTTTGAGTTTGCCTTCATGATCAAGCCGTATAGTATAAATAATCAAGCAGAATATGAAGCGGTACTCAAGGGACTTCAGCTGCTGAGAGAAATTAGAGCCGATATGGTAGAGGTCATTGGGGATTCTTTGTTGTTAATCAAACAACTATCTGGGGAATATGAATGCAAGGATGAAATATTGAAGTCATACTATGAAAAATGTCAATAGTTATTAAAGGATTTCAAGATAATGACATTGGATCATATTCTTAGAGAGCAAAACGCGGAGGCCAATGATCTTGCTCAGACTGCTTCAGGGTATCGGCTAAACAGTAGAGTGGAAATCGAGATAGCCAATATTGAGAGCCGTATGGAAGCCGATGATTGGAGATGGGAAATTGTTCAGTATTTGCAAAATCCATCAAGATAGGTTTCCAAGAAGCTTCGGTACAAGGCTATTAAGTACATTCTACTTGATGAAGAATTGTATTATCGATTCGTTGATGGGGTGCTCTTAAGATGTTTGGGTGCTGAAGAAGGTGCGTTGGTGATGAGCGAGGTGCATGGAGGCATTTGTGGAGCCCATCAATCGGCTCATAACATGAGATGGATGATGAAGAGGGCTGGATACTTTTGGCCGAGTATATTGAAGAATTGTTTTAAATACTACAAGGGCTGCCAAGATTGTCAGAAGTTTGGGAGTTGCAGCGAGCTCCGGTGTCGGTTATGAATCCGATAGTTAAGCCATGGCCATTTAGAGGTTGGGGAATCGACATGATCGGCCAGATTTATCCTTCATTCAGTAAAGGGCATAAGTTCGTATTGGCGGTAACAGATTATTTTACAAAGTGGGTAGAAGCTATTCCTTTGAAGAAAGTTACTTCTAAAGATGCAATTGAGTTCATCAAGGAACATATCATACATCGATTTGGAATTCCACAGACAATTACCACCGATCAAGGTTCTATCTTCATGTCAGAGGAGTTTCAAAGGTTTGCTGCCAGTATGGGGATTAAGTTGCTAAATTTATCACTATATTATGCTCAAGCTAATGGACAGGCGGATGCTTCTAACAAGAGTTTAATAAAGTTGACCAAATGTAAGATCGACGAACAACCACGGAGGTGGCATGTCACATTGAATGATTCGTTGTGGGCCTATCGGATGGCATGTCATGGATCTACCCAAGTGCCACCATATCAGTTGGTTTACGGTCATGAAGCAGTTCTTCCGTGGGAAGTTAACATCGGCTCCAGGAGGGTGTCTTTACAGGATCAGTTGACAGCCGATAATTATTACACGTTGATGACCGATGAGCTTGATGATTTGACTCAGAGTCGGTTAGAAGCATTTGAGAGGATCAAGAAAAACAAGGCTAAGGTCGCTAGGCATTATAACAAAAAAGTAATGACTAAATCTTTTTCTGAAGGAGATCTCGTTTGGAAGTTCATTTTACCGATTGGATCTAGGGATAATAAGTTTAAAAAATAGTCACCTAATTGGGAAGGACCCTATCAGATCAATCGATGTGTGCCTGGCAATGCATATATGTTGGAAAGTCTTGGAGGAGAGAAGTTTACCAAGGCGTTTAATGGAAAATATTTGAAAAATTATTATCCTAGCATGTGGGTAGGCGCCTAAATTGGCTGAGCATAGCCGATTCAAGACAGATAAGGTTTTAAGGGTAGTATCAGCTGACGGTACCATTCGTATGATCGTTTGAGGTATAGCCGATTGACAATGTACGGAAGCCGATATAGTTTGTATTAGTTATAGACAGCCGATATCGTGGAGATATCGCCTTTAGAAAATATATATACACAACTTTTGTTGATCAAGCCGATTGAAGTTTATTGCAAAAGTTCAGAATGATATCAGGATTTCTCCGAGGCTAAAGTTTTACAAGAATTTCTTAATGGCCTCAATCGCACAGACGGATTTGATCTATATCGTTGATGGCGTGGATGTCATCCTCGTCTGAGCCAGGAATAGTCTTCAGGTTCCTAGGCCGGTGAACTATGAGCCGCACTTTGTCGGCTACCTTGGCCTCTTGGTCTTGGATCGATTTTGGTAGGCCGATGAGATAGGACTCGGTGGAGTTGATGTCTTCACGAACCTTGTCGAGTTTCGCCATGAAATCGGCTTCTCGTTTCTTCAAGAGGCCAAGCTTGGTGTTGGCGTGTTGAAGGTCAGTTGACATTTCATCAAGTTTCTTCTTTTCATCTTGGGTAGTCAGCCGATCGTTGTGAGCCAGGTGGCTTTTCTTAGCGCGATCGGCTATGCGTCGTCTTGATGCGGTTAGCCGGGTCCTTTGGAATTCCAAGTAGGCAGTAGGCATGAGTGCGTCCGACAGTTCCGCAGGTGGGAGGTGTTGAATTTCTGCAAGTCTTCCTCGGATCGGCCCGCAATCTTCCACCAGCGAGTCAATTAGAACTTCCAACTGATGCATAATATTTGACAACTGCTCACGTGCATTGGCTAACAAAAATGGTTCGATCGCTGTGCTAGTGGCTGAGTCTTCCTCTGCTTCTAGGTATTTGCCAATGTCGAAGGAGAATAGATCGGCTAATGACTGCGTAACAACATTAGCAAATATGAAGATCATGAGTCAAGAGAAATGACTTGTATGATGGACGTACCTAAGAGACAGTGGGAGCAGTTCTTATGCAGGTGTCAGCTTGATGTGGGGCAGTGTGAGTGGATACCAAAACGTTTGAGGATACCATAGGCTCAACCCCAGTAACAAGGTCTAGCATTTGGACCTCAGGAGCTGATGGTTCAGGCTGCAAAGCGAAGGTGTCAGGATAAAACAAAGGCAACGAAGAATTGATGCTGACACATACCAACGGAGATGCGGAAGATGTTAGAATTGCCATAGGGGAAAGGCTTCGCGAAGCTGATGCAATGATGACAACATCAGCATCGGGTTTCTATTTCTTAGAAACCATCGGAGTAGCCGGTTTCTTGCGCTTTAGCCCTGATACTTGCGACACTTGGAGGAGAGCCGATGGAGGTGGACTGCTTTGACCAAGGAGGGATCTGGCCGATGGAGGTTGATAGATAATTGGCCGACCACTTGCGCTAGTCGAAGGTGCATTTTTGTTGCAGCCTATGGAATCACGGGAATCAAGACACAGTTGAAATTCAATACGATGAAGAAAAGATAGTGAAAGGAGAAGGATTATCTCTTTATCGGATTCCACGTAGTCGGGGTTGAGGCGAAGGCAGTAATGTTCAGCTGATAAACTATATAGGTGCCTTCCTCATTCTGACCACCATGGAGCAAAGATTTTGGTATTGGATATACAGGGCTCGAAGGTGGAGATAGTCCCTAAGGACAAGTTCGATGTCATCGAACTAAGTCGGTCGTACTCCAAGCTGCTTTTCACTTCTCTGTGGGCTCGGAGCTTGCCGATGAAGAATAAGCCGATGGGGAGTTGGTCGAAGCCCAACTGATGAGCACTAACCAAAGGATGGTAGAACTCGTATGATGGATGTTGGAATCGGCCCATTGAAAATCCGATCGGCAAAAGACAAGGAGTTATGGAGGATAAAAAGATGGTCTTCGATTCTTTATCAGCTAAGGTATTCATTGGATGAAACCTGGAAGGCATTTCAAAGCACGAGTCATCCTCATACGCAAACCAGATGTTGACCTCTTTGGTAAAGCCGTAATAGAAACACTTAAACCACCGGCTGAATCCGAGGGGGGGTCATTTTGCTTCCAGGAAGAGCCGATGAAGCCTTACCCAGAGAAATACATCGGCGTCGGCTAGCCTCATTTTCTTTTGGGTAGTCAGTTGGGAATGTCATGGAAGAGAAGAGGGGCATGGCAATGACTTTGGAGGTGTAGATGTTCAACCAAAGTTGTATAAACCACTAGGGTCCGCCGATATGTCCGACTGGTTGGCCTACTGACAGCTTGGTCACAATTTGATGGAGCAGTTGATAAGTAGATCCGAGAAAATATTGCCCTAGGGGGATCTGGTGGTGATTGGCCAGGAGCTCTACCAGACATTGCATATTGGTCGTTGGACCAAGAGTCAAACCACCGAAGACGAATCGTTCCAACCAAAGATTCAAGAACGCTACATGTTCACGTCCATCGACTGGACTGTTGGATTTTTTATGCAGGGAAATGTACTTAGTCCAACCTCTGAAGTTCTTGGTGTTTAGTCGATGCATAGGTTTGAATCTGAGGTTGAACAGATTTATGTAGTGGGTGGTGTTGAAGCAGATCAACATAGTAACATCCATCAAGGTGGGGGTCATCGGCCCATGCCCAAACCTGAAGGCATTTAAAATGTCTAACCAGAAGTAAGAAGCTGATGCAAGCAGAGGTTCGTTCCTTTCCATATCGGCTAAGGAAAGGTTGATGCAATGGTCTATTTCCAAATCCTCCCATAAAGACTTTTTGGAGGCAGAAACTCTAAGGTACCAGTTCCTCCATTCCGGGAGTTTGCTAGAACAGGATCTGAAGCTGTTAGCCCAATCGGTGATGGCCATGGATGAGTGATTAAACGGGATCTTTTCTGTTTTCGAGTTGATGAAATTAGTCGGATTCTCGCTACCCATAGGGCCAAGAAAGAAATGACCGAGGCAGTCGGAGATTGGAATAGTAATCTGGCTCTTGAGATCCTACAGAAACCAGAACCCGACTACTGATGAGAAATCGGGATGGGGAAGAATCGTGCAAAAACATAGGATGGAAGAGCAAATAATGGTTACCTCAGGGATTACATGTGTAGAAGCTATTGCATAAATGAAGGAGTAGCGGCCAATGAAGAAATCTGTGAGAGCTCGCCTTCAGTCTTCTGAGCCCGTTGAGATTCACGGAAATTTGCGGATGCATGTGGAGCTCGTCGAGGTTTGGGGGTTTTTTGATGAGGAGAAGTGTGTGGAAGAAGGCTGAGGCAGAGATGTATTTTATAGAGGCGGAGCGACCTAGGCAGAGATCTAAGCTGATTAATGCGGATTTTAACGGGTCATCCTAGTTTGCGAAGGTTTCTAACGGCTAGAAATTTCGTAGTCTGTTAGCAAACTCCGAAATTGGGCGGCATGTGTTAACGCCAAAATCTGGACGATCCGATAGCTTCTTATACTATTACTTGCCTAGTCCGCATGCACCTCCATCGGTTTTTCCAGCCGATGAATCACTGTTCGGCTGTCTGGAGGGATCCCGTGCGCCTTGCTATCCTCTGAGCACACCTTGGTTCCTCCATCGGCTCTACGGTCGATCTCTCATCAACATTTGTCCACATCGGCTCATCAGCCGATTGAAGAGCATCTCGATCCTGTCGACAGCTAGCCGATAGCGAGCGCCTATATCGGACCCGCTCGTCTCACTTCCTTTTCAATTGCAGGGTCAAATTAATTGGCATGCTCACGAACCTTGAGGCTTAAGGACCTGCACTGGAGCTAAGCAGACCTCCTAGGCCTTCGCGTGATCGAGCCGCCATCCCTCACCGGTCACGGAATTTTTGGCGGTGAGCAAGAGGGG
This sequence comes from Oryza coarctata, assembly GCA_030770085.1. Taxonomy (NCBI): domain Eukaryota; kingdom Viridiplantae; phylum Streptophyta; class Magnoliopsida; order Poales; family Poaceae; genus Oryza; species Oryza coarctata. The sequence goes on along the minus strand of CM061476.1, from coordinate 6,306,165 downwards.
AGAAGATCGGCGAGGTGGTGCCCGAAGTATGGTCTGGGGCACTGAGAGCCAGAGCAGACTCGGTTACTAAGAGAGTGCCGGAGCTGAGGGCGGACTCGGTGGCCATGACGAGAGGAGAACAGGGACAAATAGCCGATGGGAGGAAGAAGCCAATGGGAAGGAGAAGCCGATGAGAAGGAGAAGCCGATGGGAGGATGGATCGGCCGATCAGAGAGATGCGAAGCCGATAGAGTGGGACGGCCAATTGATGAGGAGTGGTTGACCGATGTGGAGTAGATAGCGGAGTAGGTGAGGAAAAGGTGGTGGCAGAGTAGGTGGGTCAGAGAGTAGTTGGGTCACGGATGTGTGAGGATTCACGTCCGTGAAGGGAAGATTCACGTCTGTGGACTCGTGGAAGCCAAGGAGTGGAGCGGACGCGAAAAAGGCAGAGAGTGGCCGGACGTGAAGAGAATATGTTCGCGTCTGGGAGGTAGGGATTCGTGTTCGTAGACACGTGGACACGTTGGATTGGCTCGGATGTGAGGGGAGAAGGTTCACGTTCGAGAACCGTTGAGCGTGTCGAAAAAGGCGAGAACCGAGGGAGTGTTCCAGCCGATGGAGGGACGGACAAGTCCAGCCGATGGGAGGATAGACAAGTTCAACCGATGGAGACGACGAGCGCGGAGGTGCGCCAGCGTCAGAGAAGAATGGATGCATGAAGCAAGAAGAAGAGCGGAGACGGGTATGAGGTGAGACGAGGAGGTGGATGGAGACTGTCACCTTGTCGCGCGGAGGTGGAACGGAGAAAAGAAGGTGACTGCGGGAGAGACGGGGAGAAGAAAGAAACGGAGACAAGAGAGCGAGGAGAGTACAAGGGAAAAGGTCGGCTCGCTAGAGGGAGAAAGCTAGTGCCCCGGGAATGTCTAGACTCGCTTTGATACCATGTAGAAATATGTATAGTGACTAAGACCCAAGTATATATAAGGAGAGATCGGGTCTATATATATATACAACCCAGACCAGTGGTCTAACACTTATCTTGAATTGTTCTTATCATATTCTAGATACAATAACGTTCTTGGACTACAACTTTTAAGCTCGAAGTATTATGTAACTAAGTTTGAAGCATTTGTACTTGATCATCTATATATTTAGCTGAGCTGCTGCACGCAGCTACAAATGTTATATTTTTTTAAAAAGGGTTAAGTTCGATTTATCTTTAACTATTACGAAGCTTACCTCCTTTCAGACATTTTACACCCCTATTCAGTTTTAACCAAACAAATTACCCTCCGACTAACTACAAGTTTGGTGGCGATGACGTTGAGTTGAGCACTTGTTTTATAACTTGGATTAATATTTGTATCCTTATACTAGTAGAAAAAACAATTAAAACATAACATTGAGTCCTTTTCGATATATTTCTTTTATTGTAAGGGTTTTTTTTCATCAATTTAATTTTTTTCCAAGGGCTAGTTTTCTTCACCTAACACATTAGTCTCATATTTTTTTTGTCATCTATTATCTAAAACCCATTAGAGAGACTAGATGTATTTTAATTCTCTATATTTTTGGTAATTGATGACAATACTTAGGCTCATAAAAGATAGTATTAAGATTGAGATTTTGGTTGAAAGAAGATAGAAGATTTTCCTTCTACATGTATGCATATTAATAAGTGAAGTTTATATATATGTACATCTTAAGAAGAAAACATAGGAACTCTTCCTATTTCCTTGTATCTGTGGGTACAATGTGTATAAGAGTATATAAAGATGAAAGAAAGATACATATAACATGTTATATCACTCAAAAAGAAAAAAATTAATCATCACTCAAACATACATCTCATTACATTATAGGAATATAAATAAAAAAAAGAATAAACTAACAGTTATTATATCACATATAAATATAATAGTTATTACATATTCATATGAATTAAAAGTCTGCTGTAGAAAATCAAAAAGACTGAAGGTTAAGTTTAAAATTTAAGCCCATACTACTATCTCTTTGTCATCAAGACAAAAAAAAAAGGCAAAATAGCATGGAGGGAGAGGGAAGTAGTTCAATTCAAGCTGATGGTATCATCATTTGTGATCATCACCATTATTGCCATCGTTGCTATCATCATTGCAAGCTTCTTCATTATCCGACTCTTTGCTTGAGTTAAAGTGAACATCCATTGCTTATGTTGGAGGTCTCGGCGAAGGGTTGAGCTTGAGTGTTTTGGGTCACCTCTAGTTTTTTGTCAGTAAAAGGATCAATAATAATTGCCGCCTCGCGATTAAGAGACACCTTAAAGGTCTAAGAGCAAATACAATCCTTTTGGGGTTGCTCGTTACGATAAACACTCACTGCGCTATAGAAGCAAAGAGAGAACATAGACTTCATGGCTCTCTTAAAAGCGGAGTCAGGCTTTAGAGGATCATGGGCATAAAAAGAGGATGTACTTGCAGTGGAAGGAGCGTTTGATGGAGCACGAGGGTAATAAGGATGATGCTTCACTTTCTTGGTGAAGCGAAGACCTAAGATGACATCCACTAGCTTCATGATGTATAGTGCATATGTTTGCGAGCGACGGGGATCAATGGCAATGGCATACATCTCTTCCTAAATGAACTTTATCATCCTAAACTTGATCTTGTTGGGGTGAGAGTAGCTCAAGAGATCAATGTCAATGGTTTAAATTGTTGAAGCATCTCTACCTTTAGAATTGATGGTAAGATGAAAGAGCTTGTTCAGGATAACAGAGTGAGGAGCAAGTCATAAGTAGTCTTCATCTTCCCATTAGGGCCATACATAAAAGTAGACTCATGAGATTGAGTATGGCACCGAGAGTGAAAACTAGGAAGATCAACATCAGAAGAATAAAGCTCTAGAACTTGAGCAAAGTGATATGTGGTAGTCTTGAAGAGTTGGCCATTTGATCTCCACTTTATCTCTGGCTCTCTTGTCTCTGAAATCAGGAAGAAAAGAGTAGCCCAAAAATAACTAACTATCTCCTCATACCAATCATACTCAAGTGCCATGAGATTGTAGAGGCCCTTAGCCTTATAGATACGGATGATATCATTAAACACTAGTTTGTCCTTCTCTTATATTGCAACCCTATAAATCCACTGCATATCCACAAAAAGCTTTGGATGCCTCATGATCACACTATTCTAGTGGTTTTGATGGAACCATGGGGTGAAGCAGGGATCCTTGACATCTGGATAAACTATGCTCTCGGGGTTTTCTAGCTTATCTTTGTTACACTAAGCAATGTTCTTCTTGTAATCAAAGATATTCTTTGTACCACCATATGTCAGATCTTGGTTTGAAAAGATGGGATACTTCTAGCGAAAATGGCAGATGCCGGTGACAATGTTTGAGCCTGGTTGGTGATGAGGTGTAGGATGGGTGCTAATCAAGCCAATGAAGATATCCAATTTAGCAATCCTGCTTGACTCAAATGATGTCTCAAAGCCTTGATCTTGAGTTGGGGTTGCCTTATTCTTCTTTGCAACTTTTTTGGTATGAGGAGTCTTGTCTTTTCCCTTGTCAACTTGGGAAACCCAGGGAGGATTACGGTGAGACGTGGCACCTTGGGAAGTACCACCTTGAGGAGCTCCCACTTGATACACATTGCTTGATGATCCACTTGAAACACGAGTTTGCTTGATGTACACCACAATGAGAAAGCCTAAGAAAGAACACATGAACCAATATATTTAGGTAGAATCATAGAGTAAATAACTAGAGTAGCTTAGGGGCCTGAGTATCTAGACTCAGTGTTCGAAGTCTTTAGTCTGCACTTCCTGCCAGGCAGGAAGGCTAGTCTAGAGAGTCCTATCTCTTTGGCTGGAGACTCGGGTCCTGCAAAGAGGACCGCACGGGCAACACAAAATCTAGCCATAAAAACACAATTTAAAGTATAGATTGAGTTCCTAAGAGAATATTAGGACTATTCTAGCAAAAGATTTCTAACCCTAGGTCTAAGGATTGAGACATCAATTAAAGAAGTAAAAAACCCTAAGATTTATATAGTACCTTAAGCCCAAAGCAACGATCGAAGGATAGATTCAGAGTCTTCACTCACCAAGGAGTGAGTGGAGATGAAGAACACCAAGAAACCATCGGTGGAAGACGAAGATCACTGGTGGGGAGGCCGTGCCCCATCATGGAGGTTGGAGAGGTGGAAAAATAAGAGTGAAGGGCAGCAATGATAGTTACAATGTATATATATACTCTGGAGGTAGAGGGTGGAGACTTTGGATGGAATTAAACCGAGGCAGTAGAGACTGAGTGGAGATTCTGGCCTTGAGGTATGGAGACTCCGGATTAAGGTAACTGGTAGACAGCGAGAATAGAGCGACAACTTTGGGAACAAGGTCTAAAGACTCTGCTCCATAGAGTCAAAGGAAGGCTAGACATGCAATATATGAGAACCTCAATGTGATCAACCAATATCTAATATAACATAATAATAATCACATCAGGTTTTCCTAGATTAAGATGGAAATTTTTGAAAAACAAAATATGCACAAAAAGTTTTTAAAAATCTTTTTGGATTTTTCAGCTCAAAATTTGTGTCAATACCAATAATTAGTAAAGTGAGATCTCTTAACATTAGAACTCATAATTTATATATTTTTTATATTAGTACTTGCTTATTGATTAAACAAGCACTTTATCCCAAAATATGATCCTCAAGAGATGTTCCGATAATTGACAATATTTAGCTCATTTGTCACGTCCATAAACCATCGCTCATCTAATGGCGTAGTAAAGATATCAGCAAGTTGTTTGTTGGTTGAGACATGACTTAGGCAAATATCCTCTCTGGTAGTGGATGTCAATATGTTTGATTTTTGAGCGTTGGATGGGATTATTGACGATTTTGATGACACTTGCATTATCATATAGAAGTGGGATGTGTATCATGTTTTATCCAAAGTCACAGAGGGTTTATTTCATCCATAGGAGTTTGGCACAACAACTTTCATGGCTATGTATTTGTTTTTGGCTATAGATAATACTATGGAGTTTTGTTTCCTAGATGAACAAGAGACAAGTGATCTTCCAATAAATTGACATGTTCTAGATGTGATTTTCCTATCCACTTTATAACAGCATAGTTTGAATCGAAATAGCTAATCAAGTCAAAGTTTGAACCTTTTGGGAACTATAACCCTAGGTTTAGAGTGTGAGCTTACTATCTCAAGATTTTTTTGATGGCCGCCAAATGGCATTCTCTTGAGGAGGCTTGAAAATGAGCACACATACAAATACTAAACATGATATTAAGTCTAGATGCACCAAGGTAAAGCAAAGATCCTACCATAGAGCGATAAAACTTTTGATGCATAAGTTTACCTTCCTCACCTAGGTCAAGATGTCCGTTTATTGGCATTGGAGTCCTTATAGGTTTCACCTCATTCATCTGAAAGTTCTTGAGCACATCATTGCGGTACTTTGTTTGTGAGATAAAAGTTCCTTTCTTCAATTGCTTGATTTGAAACTTGAGGAAGAATTTGAGCTTACCCATCATTGACATTTCGAATCACTTAGTCATCATCATACTAAACTCATCACTAAACTCTTTGTTAGTATACCAAATATTATGGCACACAAATAAATCATCTTTGAATTTCTTAGTGAAGAGAGTAGTATCCGTTTTTCCTATCTCAAAATCGTTTTTGAGTACAAAGTCGCAGAGGCATTCATACCAAGCTCTAAGGTAAAACCCTTTTCAACTAACTGTGCTTTATTACGAGTGATGACCTCGTGTTTATCCTGTTTATTGTGGAACACCCATTTGGTTCTAATGACATTGTTTGTGCCCATAGTATCAATCCCATACACCCACGCTTGATTGTCTTGCTCAACATTATTATGGGTTGTCTTTGGAACTTCCTCATGTGTAGATGGAGGTTGATCAAGTAGTCCCATTTTTTGAGGTCGTACATCTCCAATTGCTTTGTTCATGATTTCTTGGCTTGGAGTCTCTTTGCCTGCAACATAATCACTAACTTGCACCTTTTGAGAGCTATTAGATTTATCGAACTTCACGTCCCTCATGACCTCAACAATATCAAAGGTTTTGTTGAATACACGATATGCATGAGCATTTGATTCATACCCAAGCTAGAAACCTTCATCAATTTTCAAGGAGGATTTTGATGAGCGAAGTCTCTTGCTTAGGATATAGCACTTGCTACTAAAAACATGAAAATAAGAGATATTTGGCTTTTTACAAGTAAGGAGCTCGTAGACGGTCATGTTCAAGAGCTTGCAGAGGTAGAGGCGGTTCATGATGGGGCATGCAGTGTTAATAGCCTATGTCTAAAAGATATCTGATGTCTTGTATTCATCAAGTATCATCCACGCCACCTCAATGAGTATTTGATTCCTCCTCTCCACAATCCCAATTTTAGGTGGGTCATATGAAGTGGAGAACTCGTGCTTGATTCCCTCTTTATCAAGAAACTCCTCCACTTGTGTGTTCTTAAACTCACCACCATTGTCAGTTCTCACTCTCTTGATCTTGAGCTCGAACTCATTTTGGCCTTGACGTGTAAACTTCTTGAAGGTAGCTTGTGCTTTGCTTTTGACATGAAGAAAAAAAAGCTCAAGAGTAATATAAATAGTCATCAACAATGATAAAGCTATACTTGTTTCCTCTAATACTTATGTAAGACATTGGTTCAAAAAGGTCCATGTGAAGTAGTTTCAAGGGACAGAATGTTGTTATGATGTTCTTAGCTAGATGTGGAGTTCCGACTTGTTTTCCTACCTAACAAACATTACACACATGATTCTTTTTGAAGATCACATTAGATAGACAAATGATGTGTTCCCCCTTTAAGAAGTTTTGATAGATTCCACATTCCAACATAAGCTAGCCAGTAATGCCAAAGCCAACCCTTGCTATATTTGGCAATCAAGCAAACTATAGAGCTTACCCTATCTTGTGAAAAATTAATAAGATAGAGATCGCCCTTCAACTTGCCAACAAAAGCCACGTACTTGTCTTCACGTATAAAAACGGTCACACTCTCATCGGTAAAGAGACAATTATATCTAATTTTATATAATTGAGAAACAGAAAGCAAGTTGTAACTCAAAGATGCAACATGGAGTACATTAGTGATTAAGAGATCATTTGAGATGACGATTTTACCGAGACACATCACCTTGTTTTTACTGTTATCTCCAAACATAATGTCATTGTATTGCCCTCCATCATCTCCAATAGAGGTGAACATACTTTTCTCACCGGTCATATGATTAGTGCATCCATTATCCACAACCCAACTCGATCCGTCGGAGGAGTGTTCTTAGAAAACAAGTTATGCTTGGGATTTAGGTATCTAAACTTGGCGGTATTTGGGTCCTTGTATGTTAGTGACAAGAGATTTAGAAATTCACAAGCATCTCTTGCGTTTTTCACCATAAGACCCCATAAATTGAGCTAACATTTTACCACAATAGTTTCTCTTAAGAATATAAGAAGCATAAAATGGAGATTGAGGCATATGCTTCTTGTTCTCTTGGGCTTTGGGATCTTGTGAAGAGCATCTTTGGATTGATATGTCTTCATGCAACCATATTTCACCAAGGCATTAAGTCTCTCGTTCTCCTTCTTGAGCTCATCTATGCTTGCATGTTAGTAGCATATGCATTCATATTAAGATTATAGCATCTACATACCCATTGCTTGTGGAGGCATTAGAGAGATTGACAGCTTCATTTAAAGATGATGTGCTCGACCAAAGAGCATCAAATTGAACTTCTAGATATTTGTAAGTCTTGTCCAAACTCTCAAACCTCTTAACAAGTGCTTCATTTAAGTTCATTAGAGTAGCAATTGATTTATTGACTGTATCTAGCTTGTTGGTTAAATCCTCAATCTCCTTTGCCAAAGACTTATCGTGGGCAAGGATTCTCTCATTCTTAAGGATAAGCAAATTCTCTTCTCTCAAGGGTCTTCTTGTTGCCCCCTAATGTTTTCATGAGCTTTTCCACTTTACTAAGTATGCTTTTATTGATACCTTTGAGATCAAAATCATCTTCTTCATCATAGTCATCACTTTCATCATCACTAGTCATATATTTAGGATGTGAAAGTACGTTGTGCCCCTTCGCCATGAGGCAAGTGAGAGCGTAGTAGTCGTGATCACTTTGGTAGTTGAAGAGTGTTTTCTTTGACAACAATGACTTGATGGTGATTGTTACAATACATTTCTCTCCTTCGAAACAGGATTCATTTTGAGAGATCCACTCTTCTCCAATGTGAGCATGTCTTGAACTCTTCTTCTTGTGGAATTTAGGCTTGCCATCTTACTCCTTCTTCTTCTTATGGCAACCGGTGCTAAAAAGTCTATACTCGTTGCACTCATAGCACACCCTCTTGGATTGATGAGTCTTGGACTTGTCATCGTTCTTCTTTTTGCCATAGCCCCCTTCTCTTAGGAATTTCTTAAACTTCTTGACGACGAGAGTAAAGTCTTCATCTTCACTCTCCTCGTAGCTTGAGTTCTCCTCCTTGAATCTCACCTTGGCTTTCAAGGCGATCTCCATGTTCTTGGCGATTATGACATTTTTGGCGAGGGCGTTGATGTGCTTGGCATCTTTCTCCAAAAACTCATGGGAGAATTCTTGAAAGGACATCACTCGAGGTGAGTCTCTTGAAGTTGTTCTCATACATCTCTTATGGTGTCTTGACATCTTTCATCACGAATCTTTCAAATTGTCCTTCCAACAACTTGATCCATGATTTCTTCACACTAGGAGATCCCTCATGTGCCAATTGGAGGGTGTCCCAAATCTCTTTGGCTTTCTTGGGTTGATCCACTTTGTTGAACTCTTCCGGGCTCAATGACCTAAGGATCACACTTCTAACTTAAGAGTTGTGGTGTACGAGGGCCTTTTGAGCAGGCATGAGTTCAGTGTTCTCCTCTGGAATGTCGAGGCCTATAAGCACAATTTTTTTCTCACACTAAGATGCAATGACATTATATGTAACTTTATGTTATGCTTCTAAGCAACATAATATATTCAATCATAGTGAGGAGCTCGCCTGGAAGGCATGGAGATGAAGTGCATAGAAGAATCATGTGAATTGAGCTTATTGTAATCAAGGGGGATGGTTACTCCCTTCTTGCAGCCATTTTTTTGAAGTAGATCCATCCTCATTCTCTTCATTCTCCTTTCTTGGATCAATGGGTTTCTCTCCTAATTGTGACATCTCTTCAAGCGGTTAAGCCCATTCGAAGATGAGACTCTCATAACAATTGAAAGAACATTTAGTCTTACAAAGAGGAAGTGAATGTGCACACCTAAAAATCTATAATAAACTTGCAATAAAAATTAAAACTATCTCCAGAATATCAGGTCCTAACTACTGAAATCTCCAGTCGAGGTTCACTGCTGAGCAACAAAACTCAGCCGGACACTCTAGTCCTAGGGCCCAAATATTCCGGTCTCCCTTCACTGCTTCCAAAAAGGATGCATAGAGGGAGCAATCTTTAAATATAAAGGGGTATGCTAGGTGATCCAAAGATAGTAAATAATTAGAAGAAGCACCACACAATAAAACACAAGATTTTTCACCAAAGTTCAGATCAAAAGATACTACATCTTCATTGAGAGACTCCAAGGAGTCAGATCGCCCTCGATCCCTAGCCTCACCAAGCTCAATTCTAGGAAGAGGTCCGGTCTCCAAGATCTCACCAAGACTAGCATACAGTCTGAGGCAACTATCAAGGTCTCCACTAGGACACAATGTTACAACCTCTAGTGAAATTGCTCTACCAAAACCAATCCATAAGAATAAGCTCGTCATCCACTATAGTTACCTCTTTCCTTACGAAGATGAGGAAGGCCTTCATAAACTTTCCCAAGCGATACGCAACCTTGAATCCTCATGGATGATGCCTAGCAGTCTAGGAGAACTTCCAAGAGTAACATGTGCAAATCCTCACTGGGCGTTGATCCACAAGTACTCAATCAAATCCCTAACCCTCTCATTCACTAGCTCCAAAAGATTACTCACAAAGAGATGGATTTTGGTGTAGAAGCTAAGAGAGAGAGGTGCAAAACCCTAAAAAAGTTATAGGAAGTAGGCATGAAATGAATGAACATGCTCTCCCTTAATGTGGGGGTTGGTGGAGTTAAAAATAAAGTCCCTGCTAAACTAGCCGTTACTAACAGATTTAAACTTAGGAGTATCCGCCTCAAGGGGCTTGTGCTGGTCGCTGAATCTTGCTTGGAGTCCGATTGGGCCGCATGGAGGTCCAGTCGAGGAAGACGCGACTTGGTCACGTGAAGGCCTAGGAGATCTGCTTAACTCTAGTGTAGGTCCTTAATCTTCAAGGATCGAGGGCGTGCCAGTCAATTTAACCCTGTAATTGACAAGGAGGCAGAGGATGAGATTCGCGAGTGAATCGACCGGTGGGGCAATCCAGCTCATCCTATCGGCTGGGTGCTGATAGGGAAGGTAGCACTCAAGCATCAGCTGAAAAGCCGATAAATTCGTAGGCAATAGACACATGTAGTAAAATAGAGGGCTTATTGACCAAAGAGCCGATGACACTCCATAAGATGAAAGCGGCTAAAGCACGGAGTAGGGCCTGAACCCCCGTGAAGTCATCAGGACTAGCAAACACCATAACGACACCGTTAGGACCGGCCTCAATAGATCAGACCAAACCAAGATAGTACGAGACTAGGACTAATGGCACAGAGGCGATAGAGTTTAGATCGAATGTAGTAACAGGGGAGAAAAGAGCGAGGCCATCAGCTAGCTATTGGCCGAACGTCCGATGTAAGCCTATATCTAAACTCGTCGGCTATCTTAGCCGATGGGGAACGAAATCCTCTAGATCTCGACGTCAGCTTCATTAGACATGAGCCTGAGAGATCAGACCTAACCGAGACAGTATCAGGCAAAATCTGATGTGATTGGATCAATCGCTAGCGGATTAATCATTGAGCGATATGCAAACCAGATACGAGGCTAGCGTTAATGATAACTCGTCGTCTACTTACTCCAAAGAAATGCCACTCAAACACTTGCCAGAGCAACGGCTTGAACCATCACCACCAATCTTGTAGGTTGAACCTAACTGATGCGGCACGATATCGGGGGCAGAGGAGGGAGACCGATGTATCGATGACTCTCACGCGGACATGATGCACTACACCTGATTAGACTAAGAGGTCAAACCTAACTAATACAGCCTTAGATAGAGCAAAACTAACCATGATAATGATAGGACTTACCCTTTCGCTAGAGATCAAACTTAACGGATACAACCTCGTGTCAAGAGCTAGAATCCGCTGGAAAAATCTAGACAAGATAGGGTGGCAATACGCTGAAGTTGTATTTGATATGTTCTATCGATGTTTTACAAGCTTCCAGGGGTCTATATTTATACCTTGGGATTATAAGAGTCCGACGTGGTTACAACAACTATCGGACGTTATTTCCTAAAAAATAAAAGGAAACTAATATCTAAGAAGTTGTAAAGCTAACTGAACTTGTCTAGTTTACATAATATATTATATATAGATGAACACTCTATCATGATTCTCATGACTCCTCCTTATGCTCGGTCCCATCTAGATAATCCTCCGTCTTCACATAAACCGAATCTGTCCTCAACCTGTGTGATCTACTCTTCTATAGTGTCAATCAGCTTCTCTCTATGAGTCGATCAATGTTTCCTCCATCGGCTAATCCTGTTTGCAAGCCAAACAAATTCTGGCATTAACACATGCCCCAAATTCTAGAGTTTGTTAACAGACTTTGAAATTCCGAACCGTTAAAATTCTTCGCAAACCAAGATGACCCATTAGAGCCCGCCAATGGCAACTACCTGGCCTATATTCCTGGATAGGTCATCCTGCCCCTATAAAGCATTCCACTTCTTCATCCTTCTTTCACACACCTTATCACTAGAGCCTCCAAAATCTTGATGAACCCCAACAATTGAAGGCAAACTCTCGCAGATTGCTTCATTAACCACCGATTTTCCTCTCCTTTTTCCTCGTGCGATGGCGTCAACACACGTAGTTCCAGAGGTAACTTCTAGATTCTATTTAAATTTAGCCCATCCCATCTTTTCACGTGTTTTTTGTTGGGTTCTTGTTTACTATGGAATCTCAAAGGTCGGATTGCCATTCTAGTTACTGACCATCCGGGTTCTATCTAGGTCCCATGGGTAGTGAGGATCACAGACTTTATAAATTTTGAAACAGAACATATCCCTTATAAAAACTCATCCATAACTATCAATGATTGGACTAGCATAGCAGCTTTAGATCTTGGTCTAGTAGACTTCAAGGATGGAGAAATCGGTACCTTAGGGTTTTGACTTCCTAAAAGTCACTTTGGGAAGACCTAGAAATTGGTCACTGTATCAACCTGTCTTTGGCCAATATGGAGAAGAACGAGCCTTTGCTTGTATCGGCCTCTTATTTTTGATCAGACACCCTTATTGCCTTTATGTTTGGACATGGGCCAATGATTCCTACCTTGATGGACGTCATTATGTTGAACTGCATCAACACCAATCACTATGTAAATCCATCCATCCTCTGATTATAACCCACTCATTGACTGAATACCAAAAACATCGAAGGATGGACTAAATATATATCCCTGCATAGTAAGACTTCCGAACCAGTTGACGACCGGAAGCATGTTGCATTCCTAAACCTGTGGTTGGAGCGGTTTGTGTTTGGTGGTTCAACCATTGGCCCAACTACTAATATGCAATGCTTGGTGTAGTACTTGGCCAATCGACATCAAATTCCACTAGGGCAGTACCTCCTCGGATCCACTTATCATCTGCTTCATCATGTGGCGAATAAGTTATCGATCGGTCAACCAGTTGGTCACATTAGTGGTCCCTAATGGTTCATACAACTTTGGTTAAACCTCTATACTTCCAAAGTCATCCCCAAGACCCCTTTTCCCTCTCTGACTTTTTTGGCCGATCATTCAGAAGAAAGTGAAGCCTGCCGACACCGATGTACATCTTTGGGTAAAGCTGCATCGGCTCTCTATGGACACAAAATGACCCTCCTCGAGCTCAGCCAATGGTTCAAATATTTCTACTATGGCTTTACCATGGAGGCTACCCTCTGGTTTATGTACGAGGACACTCCATCATTTGAGATGGCTTCTAGATTTCACCCATTCGACACGTTAGCCAATAAAGAATTGAAGACAATATTCTTGTCTGCTATAACTCCCAATCTTCTACTGATTGTATTTTCATTGGGCTGATCCCAACTCCTATCGTATGAGTTCTATCATCCCTTCATCAGCGTTCGTCAATTGGGCTTTGGCTAGCTTCCAATTGGCTTATCTTCATTGTCAAACTTTGTCTTGGAGTACGATTGGATAAGGATAATAGCCAGATCTCTTTCCTTGGGAACCATCACCGCCTTCGAGCTCTGTATATCCAACACCAAACTCTTTGCTCGATGGTGGTTAGAGTGGAGAAGACACTTATTCAGTTCATGGGCTGAATGTCACTGTTTACACCTTAATCCCGACTACGTCAAATCTGATGAAGAGGTAATCCTTCCCCTTACTCTATTTTCTATACCGCATTTAATTCTAAATATGTTACTAAATTTCCATGATATTACAGGCTGGTGACAAATAAGCACCTATAACAAGCGCAAGTGGCCGCCCGATTGTCTATCAATCTTCAGCGGCCGAGTCCCCCCTTGGACATGGTGCCCATCTCTATTGGCTCTATTCCGAGTACCACAAACGTCAAGAACTAAATGCAAGAAGCTGGCCACTCGGACAATTTTCAAAAAGCAAAAATCTAGTGCTAACACCACCATCTTTGCACTGATTCCGTAAGGACCTTCTCTATCTCTAACATCGGCTCCTTCACCCTCATTGGTATGTGCCGATCTCATTTCTTTTATATCATATTGATACTTTCCCTAATATCTTCGTTCTGTAGCTTGAACAATTGGTTACTGAAACTCAGCTTCTAGAGACCGTTACAAGCACTAAGCCGATAGTTGCCCTAGAAGTTCTAACGCTCTCAATAGTAGCTGAACCCCAGCCAAAAAAACACCCAAGTAGTCCATGCAGCTCCCACCTAGGAGTTAATGCCAAAATTTGGAAAGCCCATGGAAGGATTGGAAAAAATATCGGCTTAAGTAAATAAGAGTCCGGTTGCTACAAGGAGGAAGTTGATCGAATGAAACAGGGAAAGATTTGGTACAAGATTAGAAGGTTATCCAAATGAGACTGAGTTTGAGGAGCCGTGGAATTCATGGCAGGGTATTCTATTTATTTAAATTGTACATTATATGGATAAGAAGATTTAGTTAGTTTGATTAACTTTCTTAGAGATATTTTTTTTATCTTTATTAGGAAATAACGTCCGATGGTTGTTGTCAATGCGTCGAACTTTTTAAACCCAGGGTATAAATATAGACCCCTTGGAAACATGTAAGACATCCTAGTGATCAATACAACTTCGGCACAATGTCACCCTAGTCTATCTAGGTTTTTTACCGGCGGGGTCTAGCTCTCGACGCGAGGTTACATCAGTTAAGTTTGATCTCCGGCGAAGGGATAAGTCCCACCACTATCTCGATATATCTCACTCTGTCTAAGCCTGCATCGGTTAGGTTCGATCTCTTAGGCCGATTGGATGTATCGCATCACATCTGTGCAGGATCTATCGGTTTATCAAGCTCTCTTCGCCGTCGTCGGTCTCATGCTGCATCAGTTAGGTTTGACCTACGAGGCTACCGACGGTAGATTGAGCTTTAGGCCTATAGGTCTCTATATGGCATTTCATCGGAGTGTTAGCCGATAAGTTATCTATACGTTGAGCATCACGCCCAGCGTATCGGCTCCTCGGCCGATACGCACTAGTCTTTAGAGACTTCCCTTGAGCGCCACACCAAGCGCATCGGCCTTCTAGCCGATGCGCGCCTATCTCCAGAGAGACATCCTCTCATCGGCTTAGCTAGCCGATGGGTTCGCTTTGCCCTTACTCCAGCACAACCGATCCGACGTCCACCGTCCTGTTACCGTTGTCCTCGGTCTCGTACTATCTTGGTTAGGTCTGATCTTCAAGATTTGGCGCTAGTAGCGTCGTCACGACGGGCAACGAGTCTCTTGCTGCCATATCCGGAACGGCACCGGCTTTGCAGCCAGTGCCTTTTAGACGATTCCTTACTAGCTCACATATGCTTTTATCGGCTTTCCAGCAGATGAACGACCGCTATAGCTTCCATCGACTACTAGGAGGGATCCTGTGTGCTTTGCTATTCTCTAAACACTCCAGTGCCTCCATCCGCTCTACAGTCAATGGATCAGAATCTCCCTTTCGCTACACCCGGAGCCATCATATCCTTCGTCGACATCCGCCTACGCTTTCATCGGCTCCCCAGCCGATGGAAGAGTGTCCTGATTCCTATCGGTGATCAGCCGATAGTAGGAACCATTCGGACACGGCTAATGACTAACTTGATCCTATCGGCAGCCAGACGATAGCGAGGGCTCGTATCGACCTGTCGTCTGACTAACCCGTTTGCCTTACCTCCTTGTCAATTGTAGGGTCAAATTGACTGGCACGCCCGCACCCACACCATCGCGCCGGAGCCGACCAAAATCCATGGCCCCCGGCACGCGTATCTTGAGCAATGGAGAGAAGCCGGCCGGCCTGCAGTGGAGCTAAGCAGACCTCCCAGGCACTGGCATATTCGCGCCGGGTGCGCGGGGTTCCAGCACGAACACTAGGTCATCAACCATACTTCCGCAACTCATCAAGTTGATACCGATATCATTGCTCCTGTCAGTCCCGCTGTGTCTCAGGTACATACACTCCACATCTTCACTTCTATTTTGGCTCATAATTGTTCTTTTCACCAATGTCAATTTGCATTCATTGGCCGATTTGTTCTCTTTGGACATCGGCAAATACTTGGAGACAGACGAAGACACAGTTACCAGTGCAGCGATCACACCATTTGTACTAGTCGATGTACATGATCAATTATCAGACATCATGCATCGGCTAGATATCCCACTTGGTTCACTGATGGAAGATTGCGGACCGATCCGAGGAAGACTCGCTGAAATTGAACACCTCTTGCTTGAAGAACTTACTGATGTACTCACACTTGCTGCTTACTTAGAGTTCCATAGGACTCAACTGATCACAACCAAGTGATGCATAGCCTATCGTGTTGAACAAAACAGTTTATCCCAAAATGATCAGCTATTCACTCAGACTGAGAAGAAGAAGCTTGACGAAATGATAGCTGACTCACAAAATACCAACACCAAGCTAGGCCAACTGAAGAAACGGAAAGCTGATTGGGTGAACACAATAAGGTGCATCACAATATTGAAGTCACCGAATACAATCTTATCAAGATACTGCATTCAATCCAAGATCAAGAGGCCAAAGTAGCAAAAGGATTATGCCAGGCATCCCGTCGACCTAGGAACATAAAAACTATCCCTAGATTTGATGAGGAAGACATTTGCGCTATCTATGAGATAGACCAAATCTATCTGCGCGCGATTGAGGCAATCAAAAAATCTCTGTAAAACTTTGATGTTGAAAATTCATAATGCCATCCCAAACATCGATTGCCTTAAATAAAGTTTGATCGACTCTATTAATCAAAATATCTTTCTTTATATATATATTCTCTGAAGGTGATATCTTAATGATATTGGTAATCCGTAGTCAATATAAACATATCAGCTTTTGTCTTGAAGAATTACTAGAAATTGGCTGCACTTAGCCGATTTAAGTAAACAACACCATTAGCTGATAGAACACTATGGCTTTTTATCTTGAAGAGAATTAGAAATTGGTCATACTTAACTGATTTAAGTGTCAACCCAAACAATAGGATAATACTTCTTCAAATACTTTCCATTGAGCACTTTGGCAAATCTCTCCCCTTCAAGACAATCTAGAATATAAGCATTACCAGGCACACAATGATTGATCCAGTAGGGCCCTTCCTAGTTAGGTGACTATTTTCCAAATATACTATCTCTAGACCAATCGACAAAATCAATTTCTAAATGAGATCTCCTTCAGAAAAAAATTTAATCATCACCTTTTTGCTGTAATACCTGGCGACCTTAATTTTGTTTTCCTTGATCTTTTCGAGCGCCCTTAGCCGATTCTAAGCCAAATCATCAAGTTTTTCTATCATCAGGGTATAGTAATCATAGATTGTCAATTGATCCTATAGAGACACCTTCTTGGAGCCGATGTTAATTTTCCACGGTACGGTGGTACTTGAGTAGATCTATGGCATGTCATCCGATAGGCCCATAATGAATCGGCTAATTTTATGTGCCACCTCTGCGGCTGTTCATCAATCTTTCACTTGATCAACTTGATTAAACTTTTGTTGGTAGCTTCAGCTTGTCCATTGGCTTGAGCATAATATGGTGACGAATTTAATAATTTAATCCCCATACTGGTTGCAAGCTGTTGAAACTCTTCAGACACGAAGATAGAGCCCTGATTGGTGATAATTGTATGCGGAATACCAAACCAATATATAATATGTTCCTTGATGAACTCAATCACGTCCTTAGAGGTAATTTTCTTCAAAGGGTTTGCCTCTATCCACTTTGTAAAATAATCTATTACCGCCAATATGAACTTATACTCTTTACTTGATGAAGGATAAATCTGGCCAATCATGTCGATTCCCCAACCTCTCAATGGCCATGGCTTGATTATTAGGTTCATAGTCGATACTGGAGCTCGCTGCACATTCCCAAACTTTTGGCAATCTTTGCATACTTTGTAGTACCTAAAGCAATCCTTCAACATTGTTGGCCAAAAATATCTAGTTCTTCTCATCAACCATCCCATCTTGTGAGCTAATTGATGGGCTCCACAAACACCTTCATGTACTTTGTTCATAACTATTACAGCTTCTTCTGTACCCTAGTATCTTAACAGAACCCCATAAATAGTCCAATAATACAAGTCTTCATCAAGTAATACATATTTGGTAGATTTATACCGAAGTTTCCTAGAAGCCGATTGTGACAGATTTTGCAAATATTGAATAATCTCTTGTCTCCAATCATCAACTTCAACATGATTTTTAGTATTGGCTATTTCAGCTTCCACCTTCCTATCCAACCAATATTCCAAAGCAATTTGAGCGAGATCATTGGCTTCTAGATTTTGCTCTCTAGAAATATGATCCAACAACACCATCTTAAAATCCTTCAATAAATGTTGACATCATCCATGCACTCATACTCCCCGGACAACTGCTTGATTACCAACAAAAAATCTCCAATGATCTCTACCATATCGGTTCTAATTTCCCTCAACAGCTGAAGACCTTTAAGCGCCGCTTCATACTCTGCTTGGTTATTAGTCCTATAAGGCTTGATTGTAAACACAAACTCAAAGCTTGCCCCCCGAGGAGATATAATCACCAAGCCAATACCAGATCCATGCTTAAATTGATCTGTCAAAGAATAAAGTCTATGGAATCAACTCCACAAAATCCTCCTGGATCCCTCTATGTTGTACGATGAAATTGGCCACCGCTTGTCCTTTGACCGCCTTAGTCGATTCATACCTCAGATCGAACTCCATCAGAGCAACTATCCATTTATCAATTCGCCCTCTTAAGACCAGAGCCGATTGCATATATTTAACCACATCAGCTTTACAAACTAGTGTGAACTCAGCCGATCAAAGATAATGCCTCAGCTTGGTATATTAAAAATATAAATACATGCATAACATTTCCACTGTAGGAAATCTTATCTCAGCATCCAAAAATAGAATACTACTTGTTCTTTTCCTTCAAATTCTTGTATAAATGCTGACCCAATAGACTTCTCATCAGCAGACAAATATAACTTGAACGATACTCCTTTTTGCGGTGGAATCAATACTAGTGGAGAATTCAAATAATCTTTAATTTGATCAAATGCTTTCTGTTGTTCAACACCCCACACGAACTCTTGATCGGCTTGTAACTTCAACAATGGAGTGAAGGACTCAATCCTTACTAATAGATTTGAAATAAACCTTCTCATAAAGTTAAGCTTGCTAATCAACGACTGTAGCCGTGTCCTGTTGGTTGGTGCCTCGATGCTATGGATAGCCCTGATGCTGCGTTGACTATCTTCAATTCCTCTCTCATGAACCATAAAGCCCAAGAATTGTCTAGCCGATACGCCAAAAAAATATTTATTAGAATTCATCCTAAGTCCTTTTTTTTTGCACTCTCTAGTACTTTCCGTAGATCGGCTATATGGTCTTCAACACTTTAGGATTTGACCACCACATCATCAATATATATCTCTATCAGCAAACTGATGAGATCATGAAATATATAATTCATGGCTCTCTAATAAGTTGCACCAGCACTTTTCAAACCGAAAGTCATGACAACCCACTGGTACAAATCAATAACTCCAAGACATCTAAATGTAGTCTTGTGAATATCTTTCTTTGCCATAAAAATCTGATTATAACCTCCTTTCCCATCCATGAAGTTGATCTTATGACCCGATGCTGCATCAATTAATAGATCTGCCATCGGTATCGGATTCTGATCTTTAGGGATAACCTTATTCAAATCTCGAAAGTCGATACATATCCTTAGCTTTCCGTTCCTCTTCTCTACTGGAATGATGTTGGATATCCACTCAGCGTATCAGCACGGTCTAATGAAGTTTGCATCATATAACCTTGTAATCATCGCCTTGATTACATCATGCAACTCTACTTTGAACCTTCTCTGTGGCTACTTAAATGGTCGATATCCTGGTTTGATAGGAAGCTGATGTTCAACAATCGATCGGCTTAAACCTGGCATCTCATGGTAATCTTAGGCAAAACATTTCTGAAATTTCTTTAACAAATTTATTAACTCTTCCTAGAATTTGGTACATAAATTTTTACTAATATACGTCGGACTTGGCATATGTCCAGTCCTATATCAACTTCTTCCAACTCATCGGTCGATGTAAATCTTTGCCCATTAGAGCATAGTTCCAAGCCGAATTGCTAGATTAGCTTTATTCCCTTGGTTACATTAAGGAGATCTCCATCCCATACTTTCTTGGATAGGCAAATCAATCCCATCAGCTTCTTAGATTGGTAAATCGGTTACCACAATACTAGTCGACTGATCGGCTGGAATCACCTCAACTTGCTCTCCTTGTCATTGTATGAGGCTCTGATGCATTGTGGAATCAATACAACAATTGGCGTGAATATAGTCCTTGCTGAGAAGTAGACTATCTGATCCCTTACCATCGATGACAAAGAACGTGGTGGGCAATGTATTGCTTCCAACGTTAACTCCACATTTATCACAACCTTTATCTCCAATGGATTCCCGCCAAAGTCTTTTAACACCATATTTGTTTTGATAAGATCTTTGGCAGTTTTCCCCAGCTTGCGATACATAGCATATGGCATCAGGTTGACAGCTGCACCTCCGTCAACTACCATATTCGTCATCGGCTTCCCATCCACATACCCTTTGATGTACAATGGCTTCTAGTACCGATGCTTGGACTCTTCAAACTTGTCAAATATAGCCTAATCTGGTTGCAGTGTCAATTGAGCAAATACCTCTTCTCGATCTTCCTTATCAGAAGCAAATGCTTTAAACTCCAGAGGCAAGAAAAACACCATGTTGGTTGGAGCCGATGTGTCAATCTCATCATCTTTATGCTTGACGCGCTAGACACGTTTAGTCTTTTGACTTCGATCAGCTTCCTCATGGTCCCATCATTGCTTCTTGTGCTGCTCCCTATGTCACAATTTTTGTGCCATCCTTTTCTGATTCTTCATGAAGATTCCAGATAGACACCACTAGAAATTAGAATTGAATTGTTCTTCATGCAACTCTCTATCATCAACTATCTTTTGACTAAGGTTTTTATTGATCAGCCCTAATCGGCTATGTATTGATGCATGCCTGATAGGTGGCCAATTATACGAAAACCTATTTTGCTCAACGCGCTACGATTTTAGCTTGTTGCTCTTAGGACATTCTTCCATCAATGGCAACCTCATGTCTTAATTCCAGCAATATTGAAAGAACGGACAACCCCAATGCGGATTATACTTTCCCTTTTGTGCCATGGCCCACCATTCTTCGTCCTATCGTCTGGAATATTTCTTGACTAGGTTCAATGAGATGACTTTTGATTTTCTCCAATGTCTCCCCTCATCGGCTCAATCTCTTAAAGACCCCACAAACACCATGTTCACAGAAAAAGGATGCCTATCGATCTTCATCGGTTTTTTATCTTCAAATTTAATTCTCTCTTGCTCAACAGCCAATTGCAACTGTTGTCAAAAAACTCTGCACTTGTTAGTATGATGAGATATTGAATTGTGCCACTTGCAATATTTCTTCTTTTTGACTTCTTTGGCTAACAGAAGTACATGGTTTGGTGAAACCTGAATCTGCTTCTCTTAAAGTAGGAGATCGAAGATCTTATTGGCTTTATTAATATCGAAGTCATATCTCTCCTCCTTGCCGATACTCTTCACCCGAGGACATGATATAGATTTCCTATTCCTGGTCCACTTTGCCAAACCAATTTCTACATTAGATTGCCTACTAAGTTCGATATATAAACCTACAGCCGAGCAACCTTCCAACAGAATCTCTTCTTCTTGGCTTCAACGAATCGGCTTTCATATGCCGATACCTTATACAAAAGATGTGATGGCTCTCGAACCCTTAAGATGAAAACCATTCACTGATCGGAGCTAGCAACCCTTGGAAGGCCAAATCAGCTAACTCTCCATCATTCAACATAAGACTGTAACATCAGCTTGTAATATCCCAGAAATGTTGGATGTATTCCAGGACTGACTCATCAGGTCTCTATTTAACCAATGTTAAATCTATCAGTCTCATCTCATAAATTCCAGCAAAGAAATATTTGTGGAATTGCTTCTCCAGATCGGCCCATCCCCTAATTGAATTGGAAGGTGAAGAAAAGAACCATGTAAAGGCTGATCCAGAGAGGGACAATGGAAAGAAACAGACTCTTAGGGCCTCCTTGGCCGATGCCTCCCCATATTGGGTTAGGAGTTGGCTGTTGTATTCTACTATAGATATGCTATCGTATCGCAACAATTTGGAGAAGTCCAATATCCTGTATTGGTGCGGTAGCAGAACTCTATCAAACCACTCCGGGTGAGGGTGCCGATACATAAAAGCTTGTTCCTTAGGCTTGATACTGAACTGCTCTCTAACCACCTCTACAGCACTGGCAGACCAATCCTCCTCCCTTGAGTTCTCTCTTTGGTATTGTGGAGGTGGAGTTGGTGCTTGAAACTGTCTAGGATGATCTCCTAGATGATTAGTTGTATCAAGATTACCATAAGGGTACTCTTGCCAATATCCTCCATAGTAAGCCGTCTGATGATATCCTGGCATCATATCATCACGTTGCCCCCCAATCTGATCTTGTACCAATAGAAACATATTTACTGATACATCTCTCCTGGTTCCATAAGTAATATGTGGTTACTCCGTCTTCATTGGCAAATACACTGGACCTTGATCAGTCTCTCGAGTAATCGATTCATCCACTGTCTTCTTGATCATATTGTGTAAATTATTCACTAGCACCCCCAATTGGTTGATGAGTGCATGGTGAATAGCTTCATTGACCATCTCCTGCAACATCTTCTGAGGACTCACAGGCGGAGAATGGCTTGATTCTGCCACCAAAACGGGCTTTGGCATTTGGGACTTCTGAATCGGCCCTTGCCTAGTTATACTGAAGGACTCCAGACAGAGCTTGTAAAAATTAGCTATGTTCTGCTCTATCAGTTGCCTTTGATCTTCAGTCATGTCAATCATTGTCACTGGAATTATGTTTTCTGAGTTTACCTCTTTTCCCACCATTGAGTTGAAGTTGTCGTGTCCCACCGGACATGCCAAAGAGCGTGTTGGTCACTGAATTTCACGGGGAGTCCGATCGGACCAGACGGAGGTCTGATCGGGGGAGACAGCGCCCTTGTCACCCGAAGGCCTAGAAGATCTACTTAGCTCCAATATAAGTCCTTAATCTTCAAAATTCGAGGGAGTACCAGTCAATTTGACCATGCAATTGACAAGGAGATAGAGGATAAGATCCACATGCCAATCGACCGGTAAGCCAATCCGGCTCACCCTATCAACTGGGTGCCGATAGAGAAGGTAGTGCTCAAGTATCGGCTAAAAAGCTGATGAAGGCATAGGCGATAGACATGTGTAGTAAAATAGAGGGCTTATTGGCCAAAGAGCCAATGACGCTCCGTAGGATGAAAGCGGCTAAAGCACGGAGTGGCGCTTAAACCCTTACGAAGTCACGAGGACCAGCGACCACTGTAACAACACCATTAGAACCAATCTCGATAGATGGGACCGAACCGAGATAGTGTGAGACCAAGACTAACGGCACAGAGGTGACAGAGGCTAGACTAAACGTAGCAACGACGAAGAAAAGTGCGAGATCATCGGCTAGCTACTTGCCGAATGTCCAACACAAGCCTATACCTAAACTCATCGGCTATTTGAGCCGATAAGGAATGAAACCCTCCAGATCTCGACGCTAGCCATGTCAGCCACAAGCCTGAGGGATCGGACCTAATCGAGATAGTATTAGGCCTTATCTAACGTGACCGGATCGATCACCAGCAGATTTATCGTTGAGCGATATGCGAACCAGATACGAGGCTAGTGTTAAGGATAACTCATTGGCTACTCACTCCGAAGAAACGCTGCGCGAACACCCACTGGAGCAATGGCTCGAATTACCGCCACCGATCTCGTAGGTCAAACCTAACCGATGCAGCACAATACCAGGGGCAGAGGAGAGAGACCAATGTACCGATGAGCCTCACGCAAATATGATGCAGTGCACCTAATCAGACTAAGAGGTCGGACCTAACCAATGCGGCCTTAGATAGAGAAAAACAAACCATGATAATTGTGGGACTTACCCCTTCACTTGAGATCGAACTTAACCAATGTAGCCCCGTGTCAAAAGCTAGAACCCGCTAGGAAAAACCTAGATGAGCTAGGGTAATAATACGTCAAAGTTGTATTTAATTGATCTATCAATATCTTATAAGTTTCTAGGGGATCTATATTTATACCATAGGATTACAAGTGTCCGACGCGGTTATAACAACTATCGGACATTATTTCCTAAAAAATAAAAGGAAACTAATATCTAAGAAGTTGTAAAGCTAATTGAACTTGCCTAGTTTACGTAATATATTTTATATAGATAAACAACTTGTTGTGGTTCTTATGACTCCTCGTACTCGGTCTGATCTAGAAAATCCTCCATCTTCACATAGACCAAATCTTTCCTCAACCCATCTGATCAGCTCTTCTATATTGTTAATTAGCTTGTCCCTATGAGTTGATTAGTCTTTCCTTCATTGGCCGATCCCTTTTACAGGCTGAACAAATTCTAGCATTAACAACTAGAGACTCCAAACACATGAATCCGTAGCAGCAAAACCAGTCCAGATTATCTGATCTAACTTCCGGATACTCTAGACAACCTTCACGAAATTCTTCGAAGACTGTCACTTAAGGCTAGAGACTCCAGTCCATTTTCACTACTAGGTAGGAAAACTTGCCTGACAATATTCGATGACTTAATAAAATATCTAGAGACTTCTTTAGAGAAAAACTAAAACCGAGAGGTGCATATGGTAAAAGTATTCACAAACTTAATTAAGCACTTGCTATATAACTTGGGCTAATATTTTACCCATCTCGATTGTGCGGCAATTCTAAAACTAAAAAAATAAAATACACTTAAAGCATAATGTTGAGTTCTCTTTGATTTTGATGAAATGGTTTTTTTCATCAATTCAATTTTTTCTAGAGACTAACTCAATGATTCATTTTAACATATTAGTCTCCTAATTTTCTTATCATAGATTATTTAAAACTCACTAGGGGCTAGATACACTTTTATCCTCTACCTCCACCGACCTCCCCGTCGCCCTCCACTGGCCCTGGTGCTTTTCATCGTGGCTTCTTAGCAAGTGTTGTCCTAGGGTACCTCCTTCGGCAAAGTAGATCTAAGGATATGCCGCCATCGCTAGTCGGCCATTGCTGACAAGGACGACAGTGCCATAGAGGAACCAGTGAGGTGGCACCACACATGTGCAGCATCGTCTCGCTACTAGCCAGCTTCTTTTCCTTCCTTCCTTCCTAGATCCAAAAGGAGAGGGTGATAGAAGGATGTAGAGCAAGAAGAAAGGATGTTGAGGGGTCACTTGTATTTTTATGATAGTTAAGAGACAATAAATCGGATTTAACCTCTCGAAAATAATTTAGACACCTTAGTATTCAATATTGTTGCATGGTGACTTTGCTTTCTCATATCAGACGATCCTGCACGTAGCCACCGTGCTCATTTCTGCTCAAATAGCCTAACATGTCGTTTTTTTCTCTACTGGATATCAGTTATTTTCTTCGTTTAAAAAAACTTTTAGTTATAAGTATAGATATAGCTTATTTATAGCCTCAATTTCACCGACTGCTGCCTGTAACAGTTGCCTATGCAATGCTTAACCGGATAGCCCAAATCACTTAGCAATTAACCATTAGGCAATAAAGAAACTGACAATCTAATTACCGTAGGATTGTTTGGCTATACATCTATCGGACTATTCAGTCCCGTATAGGACTGTCCGGTCCATGCGATCTTTATTGTCCGGTTGAGTGATCATCCGGCTGGGTCAAGTATATGTTCGATTGTCAGGTCACGTCTAAACTGTCTGGCTTGTGATTTTTTGACCTGTGTTGAACAATCTGCTCCGTTCTAGATTAATGTCAAGATCGTCCAAAGACTACTGGACAAAGACTTGTCCGAACTGTTTGGCGATCAATTTCACTGGGACTGTTCGGATTTCTCTGGGTTATATAGGCTATGCAATTAGACTTGGACAATCGCATTGTACCGTACGACAATTTGCACTAAGAAGACTGTCTAGGCATAGCCGAACTGGCCAGTAAGTTGAAATTTCAACTTTCCGGCTAAGTCCAGCTCCAATCAAACACAAGCAACCCAAACTATCTGGTCACACTCGACTGGCTAGTCCATTGCGAATTCAAGGCCACTTGATCTTTTTTACCCACTATTTTTCACTTCATATCTTTTGCTTTAGGGTCATTAATTATTGCTGTAATAAATGGACCTAATACCTGCTTACAAACTTATTAAATGCATTAGGTCTTTACGATCAATTCTCTAAATCCCATTTAAAGACTTAGATGCACTTTCACAGTACATGTGCACGATTACCGGTAAATGTTAAGACTGGATAATGAGGTGATATGTGTGCACTGACGATGAGCAGCGAACAAAGCTTATGATGGGTTAGTCCACTTAAATAATCTATAACAGATTTATCGGTTCATTAACCCACCACTTTGTAAGGTTGCATATGTCATTAATTCCATGCACATGCACCACTCTATACATGTGGTGTGTGTGTATATATATATATATCATATTTACTAATATTATATGGATTATGTCACAAAAATGAAAAAAAGGTGATGTTTGCGCGCGCGGGAAAGATTGCACCAGGTGGAGAGGTGTGCTAAGAGGGGGAGCGAACGTGAGACGATGGAGGTCCGATGGATGCATGCACGGACACGCTAAGGCTTAGGAGGTCTGCTTAGCTCCAGCACAATTCCTTTGGCTCATTGGGGTGCACTCACGATGATTCCCCCGGACATACCAAAAGATACGTTTAACTCGAATCGATGCTTCTTGTTCACCAATAGAGATCCAATGCGATCACGCTCGAACACGCCGAGACCTGAAAAGTTTGCTTAACTCCAACGCATATCCTTCAGCTTCAACATGTCTTGTTAGGTTGTTGTAGTTGCGGGCATACCAATCAATTTAACCTTTAATTGATAAGAAAAATAAAGAGAGTAAAATAATCAAGCCAATCGACCGATAGGCTGATATGGACTACTAGTATCGGCTGGTTGCCGATAGGGTTAGAGTAATTATCGGCTGTGAGTCTGATACACCCCTGCTATCGCGCTCATACATCGGCTAGAAAGCCGAGGACAACATAGACGAATATCAAGGAATAAAGTAAAAGACTCATTGGCTATAGAGTCGATGATGTTCCGATAAGAGTACGCGATAAATAGTAGGGAGCGAGACCCGGTCTCTCGAAGGTGTAAGACCTAGTGACCACTATGATTGTACCGTTAGAACCAGTCTTGATAGATCGGATCCAACCGAGACAGCATGAGATTGAGGCTAACGGCACCGAGACAACGAAGACTAGATCGAACGTAATGACGGAGAAACCAGGTGAACCCATTAGCTGTGATCGGCTACGAGTCTGATGTAGGCATATAAGTACTCGTCGGCTAGCTGAGCTGATGGGAAAAATAAAATCCGCTAAGTCTCGATGCTAGATCTAACAGAACCAGATTAATCGCTAGCGAATAATAGTTGGGCAAATATATGTATATTGGCTGAGAAGCTAATACACTAGGCATGAGACTCTATATATGGATAACTCATCAGCTAGCCACTTTGATAAAATGTCGCGCAAAGATCTATCAGTCTAAGCCTCAGTCCACTATTAATAGTCTAGTAGATCAGACCTAACCAATACAGCATGAGACTGATAATGGTAGAAGAGCACGATAAGCCGATAGAACTTACGCGAGCGTAATGTGATGTATCTGATCGGACTTAGAGATCGGACCTAACCGATGTAGCCTTAAACAGAGTGAATACATCAGGATAGTGATGGGACTTACCCATTCGTCGAACATCGGATTTAACCGATATAGCCCTACATTAAGAGTTAGAACCTAACGTTAAAAAACCTATATAAGCTATGGTGGCGATACGCTGAGATTGTATTTGATCTGTGATTTAATCTATAAAGTCCCATGGAGTCTATATTTATACTATAGAATTACAACAATTTGATCCAGTCGTTTTTTTCTAAATAAAAAAACAACTCTCGAAGTTTAACAAAACTTGGCTATCATATATTTAATAAAGATATAAGTATATTTTAGGGTTGTTCTTAACCTGATTCTATATGTATAAACTGAACCAAATTCTTTCTCATCTATCTAATCGGGTTTTTTCCTATATCAATTGAATTGACTTTCTTGCCAAACCCAATTGACTCTCCTATCTTATCTATAATGCTTATCAAATTTCTATGTTGACAGGAGCACGTTAAACCCTTCACTTGAATGAATGTTTATGTCCTGGTAATTTCCCCATGATATATATGGAACCGTACCTTTCAGACTAGTCTATTCTAGTTTGTTCTTATCTAGCAAATATTTGCGTACTTTAGACCTGCCTACACGGCTGGCTGATGATAGCGACACAAGCCTGAAGTTTATGCACTGGTGATCTACGTTGGACCAAGCGTACAAATTTAATTTCCCCAAGAAAAAGAAACGCTGGATACAAATAAATCTGAAATCTCCCCTTTTTGTTTGGTAGAACAGCTACCGCTATTGAGTTGTATATGTTCTACCTAAATGAAATTCATAAACAACGTATTTCTCACACCAATCAGCATTGACAATTATGACTCCGCAAGCAAAGATCCAGAGTACACAAGAAGGAAGATAAATAAATCACAAATCCAGCACACATTCTATGACTGGCTGACTGCCTAGAGGACCTTTCCAATAATAAAATCAGCTTCTTTTTTTTACCGTAGCTATGGATGCACCCAGTAATTTAAAGGGCAGTGTTTAGATTTTGTGCGCATGAAATTTTCAAAAATTTCGATAGCTTTATCCCTTGGATCTCACCTATTACTTGCTACTTTTCACTCCCCAATGGTCAAACAATAAATTATTCTAACTTACGAAAAAATATACAAAATTACATAAAATAAACTAATAACTCATAAAATTTACAAAATTACATGAAAAAAATCAAACTTAGATAAAATAGAGTAAAACAATATATAACAACAAAATAACAGTTAATATGGACTAAAATTGCAAATATTGTATAGCACTGCAATTTTAGGCTTAGCAAAATACAATTTTATATGATTGGATTTTTTTACATCTGAAATCTAAGAAATCCCTAATTTAAATTATGGACATCAGCACTTCAACCAACACAATTTGTTATAAAAAAATATATAAATGGAGACATAAATTTTTACGTGAAAAAATCTTGTAAGAAAAAATCACAGGTTCTGACCAATAATAATTACTAATTATTATAAATGCAATTTCACTCCATTTAAATGTGTCTTACGAGAAATATATAAAGGAAAGAAACAATAAGACTATTAAAAAAGTTATAAATCCTATAAAAAAATTAATCTAAAAATATTTATACTAAAATTTAGATCACAAATTTAACAAAACTCCACTACCGTACAGAAGGACCACATGTATTTTTTTTCTCATCCAGTATATTCACTGTTTTCCAGAATCTACGTAAAAAAAAGTTGGGCGTATGTTTACACGAGCCTTCTGCTTTCAGGAAAGAAAAATAGTCTAGCTGCTGTCTACGATTCCATACACTGTCATAAAAAATGTACTTGAGCTGCGGCCCACATGGCCATTTTATTAATAATCTAGGTTTGCTAGCTACATAGTCTCGTCGCCTTGTCAGACTACAAACACGGTGCATGAATTTTGCTGCCTAGTTCAGGTAACAGAGCCAACATGGCAACATCCGTATTTTTATGTGTTGCTAATTATAAGATATAAAGACCGATTAAGCGGCTTGGTCCATGTTATTCGTAAAATTAGGAAAAACCCGGTGAAAAAGAAAGATAATACATCGAAGAGTAGCATGGTATATATGCAAGATTGCAAATATAACTCGAGGAGTAGCAGAAATCGCCGGCGGTACAGTCTCTTGTGAAGAAGTCAACGAAAATTTTAAAAAAGTTATAAAATAAACCACAGGAAAATAGTGTGATATATAATTAGAGAAAAAAAGACAAGATTAACTGAATATCCTTTTATTTCAGATTGAAGTACTAAAAATTAGATTTTCCTGTAGAGCCTGATATTCTCTCCTGTACCCAAACAAATACTAACTTCGAGTGACACGAGGTGCGCGATACTACCCACATGCTCTGCCATGTGGACGGTGTGCAGAGTCGATGCATCGAAACAACACATGAAACAAAACGAAATGGGGTTCCTGTTCCCAACCCATTACATATCCAGCTGATGGCCTTGCTTTTCTTTGACACAAAATTTTGTCCATTTTGTTGCCCTCGATTTGTTTTGATATGACAAAAAAGAACACATGTGGGCTACTTCAATTGATAATTTTGTTTTGTCCATAATGACACACACTATGCACAACTTATTAAAAATGGCTATTCACATCTGGTTGGTTAATTGATAAAAAACCAGAAATTATGTTTGTATTATTACAAATATAAAAAATATGATTTATCCTCTTTAGTTTGTGCTTTAGTTCAATTTACTAACTAAATAATTTTCACTAAATAATTTCCACTCTAAACTCTTCAAATCGGTCAAATTACCACTATAACCTAATTCGAAATGGATTTGCTTGTAATTTATGCGACACTAAAATAGAAATGGAGAATAGACTTTTTGGTTGTTCCTTAACATCAGAATTTTACATGGTTTTTTATGATTTTTACAAAAATCGATTCTATTTCCATAGAAAACAGAAGAAAAATTCACACGTACTAAAAGAGAACTGTTTTATGATAAAGCTTATGCAATAAACAACGGTACAACATATGCGTACATAGCGACCCTTCGAGGCTCAAACTGCAGCGAGTCAAAACATCCCTATAGCCCATGGCCACCACATGTCTCACAAATCTTAATTAACTAGCTGAAAAAATATAGTATTTTTCAATAATTGATGAATTCCTCCATGCTGTCTTGCACCAAATCTAGGCATTCCTGCAACAGACATTATCAAGCTAGCTACAGGGAGTTAGCACTATCGCATGAATGAACTCATGGACCCCATGGCACCAATATATATGAAGTAGAAGCAACCTAGCTCTAGCTAACGTTGTTAATCAAGAAAAATAATGGTGAAGGTAGAGAAAAAAGTGAGAAATTCATCGAGTCAAATCAGTGAGATGGATAAGGCGGTTATCATGTTTAAGAGGAAATTAAATGACATACACTGGGAAGACTTAACAGGATAAACAAATCCAACGGAATTACGTCTTATAGATCAATTTGTTGAGAGATGCTTTGATAGGGACCAGAGAGTATAGAATATTTCAACACTGAATTTTCTTTTCTTCAAAGCCCCACAAAATAAGGCTTTGATGGGAGGAATAGTAAACTACTGTTAGTAGCTGTTAGAAATGTGGTCTCTCAAAATAAGTATACTGCATCTTTGGCACTCCATTTAGTAAAAGGTTAGTTGTATTTTGGGCATTGACATGATCTCCAAAACACAATTTTGGGTACTAACATCTTTTAATATCAATTGTATAATAAATTCATTTTATAGTAAAACTATAATGGTATAGAAAATTGTTCGTCATAGCAAATCTAAATTTTATTCTCTCAAAAATAAATCCAATCTAAATTTCAAAAGAGATAAAAATTACTCAAATTTACAAAATATTGTCTGCACACACCTAAAACGCTGTTTTGTCAGTCGAAGTGTAATACTAATACCGCTCGGGTTCAAAAGAAATGCTAACACTACAAGCATGCTCTATCCGATATCTGTAATTAGTAGTAAATGGAATTTTATTCAGGTTTTAGTTTCTTCGGATGTGTGATATCTATTGGATAGCTGTAGAATGTTTTACTTCTACTCTCTTTTGCCCTCTGTTTCATCATATAGCAACACAAAATTCCAAAAAGCATGCAAATAACGATTTTTTTATTTTAAAACTTTTTATTTTTTAATTTTAAAATAAACCATTGAGAGAAGTCGGCGTGACGGTATTATCGTAGTAGCTAGACTGTCGTAACCAAAATGTTCAGATTTGAAAATAACTTTTGAAAGGTCTATTTTTAAAATTAAAAAAATATAAGAAGTTCAAAAAATAAAAAAAATTGCAAATAACATCCTTTTATAGAAATGCTAGTACACCTACCAATATTTACAGTATCTATCATGAAACTTAATTTTCAGCTCTAGAATTGCACCTTTAAAAGAACTTTTTGACCTAAAAGGCCCTTAACTATCTTTAATGACTTGCTAGGAAGGTAGGATCCAGAATGTGACATGAGATGAGTTTTATATACAAGCTAATGGCCAAAAAGGTTCTCTGTCACAGGCGCACAGCTCAAACATTTCTTGGCATGGTAGATCAGGGACAGTGTAAGTATACAACTTTTCCTTCTTTTCATGGCCTGCAAAAAAAATTGACAGCAAAAGGACTTTTCAGCCTTACAGGTCAACTTGGTCCATGATGTACAAAGCCAGGTTATGTAGTCTTGGTGCTTTTGTCTTTTAACAAATTTTGACCATTCTATTTGTCCATTGTCAGTCTCCTAGAAGAACTGACCAGTATACAGTGTTCAAGATGGTGAAAACATACTTTCTGACAGAGATTTTCTACTAGCAAGTACAACAAGCATCTGTAACCTCAGCATTTTAGAACAAGTTCTCTGCTATTTTCATTGGTTAAGGTATAATATAACCATTAGTATTCTTCAGTTAAGACAACCTAAGTACCCAGCTGGTCAATTACACGAAGACAGACATCAACTTGAAGAGCTGATGATGTCATAAGGCAAATCATCCACTAAAATCATTGTCCAGTAGAAACAAAGGATTGTTGCCTTGCCAAACTGAAGGAACAGATATACAATTGCATCTGTCTAGTGCAAGGACGTCTCACACCCTAATCAAACAAATGAAGGCCATAAACTAAAGGAAAATGGACAGCACTGGGAGCTGGAAAGGTCATGTGGGCAGTGAGGAATGGTAGGGCAGAGGCAGTGGGAGTGCCACAGCAAGGCATTGTGGCAGCATTTTGAGTGCAAAACCCACAACTCACCACACACCAATCACCAAACACCATCTCCAGCAGTAACCTAAGGATGCTGCTGATTCAGGGTCATCTAGATGGCACTGGAAGGCAAAATGACACTTTTTGGACCATCCCACTGAATGGAATTTGTGGGAGCTATGAAAGTCTCAGGATGGAATGAACTGTGGAGAAGTTCTCAAAAGGCGCAGAGCGACAAAGTGTATGAATGAATTTTGTTCATACCAACTCGGGTGAGCTCAAAGGAATATGAACAAAGCAAACGCATAATCGTCCCACTAAATATGCATGGAAAGGGAAAAAAAGATAGTTGTTTGTTTACTGAAATTCTACAGGTACCTCTTTTTTTCAGAGAAAGTACATATACTATTTTTTTTTCACCGGGTGGTAGTTATCTCCTTGAGGAAAAGTAAGCAAAACCTTTATGGAAGGAAAGGTAAAACAAGAAAGCACCAACCATGTTTGATGGATGATTGGTGAAAATGTTGACTGACACAAGCCCACAAGATAGCAACCATGGATGCCTGGCAAAATGAGCTTGTTGAAACTTCTAGCATGAATAGTCACCCTTTTGATCATTTTGAACTTCTAGCAAATGAAAATAGCCTGATTTTGAATCTGACAGACTGACCACTTACTGTACAAGAAACTCCATTTGCTGCAGCAACTAGATTGAGAATAATACATAAAACGTAATAATTGTTGCAGTACTTTTCCAAGATGGGTTGTTACCAAATATTTGTGAAGATAAAAGTACTTATCCAGTAGATAATTTTGGTACCTATTTCACTTTTCTCAAGGGAAAGCAATCTAAACCTTGGTTTTCATGTATACAAAGAGTTGACTTCCATGTTACAAATTATTATTGTTATATTTTTGGCTGAAGATTAATACAGACGCATCATGTTTGACCTAAATGTTTGGTATCTTAAAAAAAGGAGTACGCAATGTTCTTCCTTGTCCTGTGCAATTTGGATGTAGCGCTGAAAAATATCTGATCAACTTGATTGCTCACTACCTTGTTCATTTGTTCTTTTCCACCTTTGATAGAGACCAAGGTTCATTTATTAAGATCGGGCACATGAAGAAATTACAAGAAATAAATCAATTAAATCCCAAAATATTTTAATGATCCTTGCAAGCAAGACACATCAAGAAATTGACAGGTAAAGAATTCCGTGATAAGATAGATTTGGAACTCACATGTACAAGCATAACAATCAAAAAATATACTAGTACAGGTAAATTTGAAAGTTTGTCGAAACTGACAAAGAAATCAGAAGCTAAATCCTAAAAATCTATTACTAAATTTGCAAGATCAATTGTTAGGATTGACATAGAAAGAATTCATTGCTAAAGTAGGCGAAGAATAGCTGCTATTGCTATGTACAAAAGAAACAATAGAAGATTAGCAAAATTCGACAAATTTTGTCTTTTTTCCTGCAAGAACACAAGCATGGGAATCGCAATCTGTAGATTGACCTCCAAAGATCAAATTTATCAAGAAGCAGAATTACCAATCACTTATTGGTGTCGGGAGGCTGTGCGCGGCGCGACGACCGCGGGAACGGCCTGACGCGCGGCGACGGCGAGTATTCCACCGGCAGTGGCGGGAGGTCCATCTCACCGGCGAGGATCTTGACGATGTCCGTGCTGTCCGGCCGGTGCTCTGGCTTTCGCTGCAGGCAGAGCAGCGCGAGCTGCACGCAGAGCGTGGCCTGATCCTTGTCGTAGCCGCCGTCCAGCCTCTCGTCCATGATCTCGAGCACGTTGCCGGAGCGCGCGAGCTGGCGGCACCAGCTCACCAGGTTGGCCTTATCCAGCTTCATCGGCGACGAGAGGATGTGCAGCGGCCGCCGGCCGGACAGGATCACCAGCACGAGCACGCCGAAGCTGTAGATGTCGGCCTTCTCGAGCAGATCGACGCGGTGCTCGCACGGGCCGCCGCCGCACTCCGGCGCAACGTAGCAGACCGTGCCGCGCATGCTCGTCGTCGTGCTCAGCTCCCGGCTGAGGACGTCGCTGCTGTGCATGTCGCTTCCCACGGAACGCCCCCGTCGCCGGCTCCGCTTCCGGTTCCTCCGGAAGCTGCTCATGTCCAGACCGCTCGCCTCGAGGTTGTTGCCACCGTCGCCGTTGGCATTGCCGTTGCCGGTGTTCATGCTGATTGACCGGAGCCACGGCTTGCCGCCGCCACCGCCGTGGCGCTTGTCGAAGCTGCCGCCCTTCTTGCTCATCTCCTCGAAGAACTCCTCCTTCCACCACTCCCTCATATTGGTCGTCTCTGACTTCTTGTCGCCGGCGTTGGTCCCGCTGACGCTGTCGGCAATGCCGTTGTATTCAGCCTCCTTCTTGTCCTCCGGCGAGGCTGCCACGGCGTGCTCGTCCGTGCCGGAGGGTGAGTTCTTGCTGTTATCGTTGGTGTCGCCGTCGTTGTCATCGGCCCAGTCTGGGTTCCTCGCCGGGCAGATTTGGCTGCCGATCCACTCGGCGACGTAGTCGCGGGAGTCCAGCTCGCCGCTGACGTCCTGCTTCCACCACCACTCCTTGCCCCACGGGGCAGCCGGGCCGGACTCGTCCTTAGCATCCGCCTTGACTCCACCGGCGGCAGAGGCGGTGCTGAAGAGTTCACCGGCCTCGCCGAGTTCTTGGCTCATGAAGTCATCTGCGCCGGCACCGGAGGGCGCGATGGCGTCGGGGGTCTTGAAGCGCGCAAGGCCGAAGTCGGCGAGATTGGCGCGGAAGTCGGCGTCGAGGAGGACGTTGCTGGGCTTGAGGTCGCCGTGCACGACCGGCGGCTGGCACTCGCCGTGGAGGAACGAGAGCGCGCGCGCCACGTCGCGGATGACGGCGACCCGCTTCGGCCAGTCGAGGAACCGCCCGTCGCGGGCGTCGCCGAAGAGCGCGCCCTGGAGAGAGCCGTGCGGCAAGTACTGGAACACGAGGAGGAGCGGATGGTCGGCGCTGCCGGAGCTGGAGTACCCAAGCAGGGAAACGAGCCGAGGCGACTCGGGCAGCGACGCGAGGAGGTGCAACTCGTGCGGCGACGGGCACGTCTTCACGGCGGCAAGCGATCCGTCGGGGAACGTGGCGAGGTACACCGGCGAGGCGGCGCCGCGGCCGAGGAGGCGGGACGGGTGGAACCCACCCGTGGCGCGTCGGAGCGCGCGGCGGGAGTAGCGGCGGAGCGGGCGCGCGGGGGCCGGCGGCGGTGAGAACGGGAGCGTGGGACAGCGGCGCCGGCGCCGGTTCCGGAGGTGGAGCGCGACGAGCAGCAGGAGCAGGAGCAGCAACACGGCTGTGGCGGCGGCCGCAGCGGCGGCGAGGAGGAGGTGGTGGCGGTGGATCTTGGCGGGGAGAGGAGGAAGCGGTGGCGCTGGTTGCGGCGGCGGAGGCGGCAGCTGCTGGAGATGGCGGGAAGGCATGTTAGTGCGGGGGGAGGAGGTGGAGGTGGTGTGTGCGACCAGTCAACCGGTTGATTGTGGCTATAGTATAGTAGGCGGGCACTGCTTGAATAATGGATTGCTGGAAAATGAAGATAAAGATAGGAAACTGATTTCCAGTCAAATGTTTTAACCATTGGATTTAGATCAAAAGGGAGCTTCCACTTTTTACAAACCATTAGTCCATTTTTAATGGCTAGGATTTCGTTGAGATTCATGTAAACATGGGATCTCAGATACCTTTTTCATTGCCTGATTGTTACTTTTTTTTTATAGATGCCACTAAAAAAGTTACCTCCAGAGATCATCAAAGCATAAAATAGGATGAAGCATAGCGTTGCAACCATAGTAAAAAAAGCTAGGTGAGAGACCCGGCCGACCTCTCAGTTCACCGCTCTGACCGATGGCTTATATGATTGATCTGAGATTTATATAGTGGGGAGTGGAGCACCAAGACCAAAGATCGACTCCTACCTGCCGCACCCTTCTATGGCCCATTAGCAACTGTGTCCAGTTCGACCGATAGTGGTTCAATTCCGTTTCACTTTATAGCCACCCCATTAAGGCAGGTCGAATGCATGTTAGATCTTTGGAAGAAACCAAACCGTGCTAACCTTCGGTTCAGGATTTTTCAATTGAACCAATGGTCCGGGCCAATCTGATTTTTCCACTATAGTTGAGACTTGTCTGGTCTGATTTTTTTTTCACTATGGTTATGACTTATGACTACAATGGAGTCGTAGAATGTGAAATTTTGATCACCTATGAATTTTGTAAACAATATGGAAAGCTCTATGATAAACAGTGGTCGGCAGTGAAGTTTATGAATCAATTTAGGCCACTTGGAAAGCTCTATGATGAATAGTTGTCGGTAGAATAAATTTAGGCCACTTTGAAATGTATGATGGAAAAAACACGGAGATTAAAATGACATGTTTCTCTAATCCTATAAAAAGAAGAAGAGAGCCCTTTGATTGATCCAATTATAAGAGGTTAAACATCTTACATATTTTTCTATAAAATTAAGCCATATTATAATCTTATGAAATATCTCATATCCTTTTCTGTGAATAATTAAAGATTTCCATAGAAAAAATTTCTAAAGAAGTTAAATTCTCTAAAATTTATATGACAATCCGGAGCCTTAGACTTTTTAAGAGTGCACCGCAGCTTACTGATGTCAACATCTTCTTGTCACCTTGTGACTTCATTCCTTTTGTCATGGATGTTACATTCATTACTGCATGCTCAGGAGGGTTACGTCAACCCTCCTACCCTTTACATCTAGGTCCACTCCACCTATAAACCTAAGCTACATTGTTGTTTTCATCATGCTAGCTAGAGTGAGAGGAATTCAACTGAAATGCAAAATAATTAGTGTGTTGCCCAAACTTTGAATTCTTTTTTAGGTGATAACTATGTATCACTTGCCATTTCTTAGAAATTATTTTGACTGATTATCATATCAAAGTTGTTGTGTGCACATGATGTAGAGGCCGAAAATGCAACTAAATACTTTTCTACCATCTAAAAAATTTATCATATCAAAAGGCAGGGCAATTATCCCCCTAGGAAAAGAGGTTATCTATGAGAGAATCTATACTGTACTATCAAAATATAAAATGACTAAAAACTAAATAAAACGACTAAAAACTAATGGAAAAAAGTACATAAAATTTGCAAATTTAGTGTTAGTGTGGATTCATTGTGATGATGCAAATCTATCAGTTAAAAAATATCTCTCCTTTCAAATAGTGTAAGAAATACGATTATTAATTTTATTGAGAAGCATAAGTATGTCGCTCTAAGAAAGAACTTATATTAGCATGCACTATGTAGCTAGAGGAAATTGATCTTGTTCCATGTATTTTTAAACAAACCAAACTCATTCGAGATTTGATCATGGCCCTTTGGAGTGTGCGCTGAACACACTTTTGATGTTACGTGCCTTACGTGGCTTCCCTCACTCTACATGAAGCATATTTGCTTCAAAACAAGAAGTTTTTAATGCAGATGGTTGTTACATCTAACTTCTGTCCATATAATGTACACATCAAGTAGAAATTAACATACATAATACGTTAGCTCTAGTACACTATCCCTATTTTATTAGTTTGCTCTTAACCTATCGTTCTTTTTTTCTTCCTCTCTCTCATTGCTCGTGCATGGACTGCCTCTTGTATGCGGTATTTTTAATCTGGCATTTAAGGCCTTATTTTAATTGGTCGAATTGGTGGGGAAAAACTGTCAACTCGGCAATTTTCTCACCAATTGGAGTTGGATCGACGCATTATGAACTGTACGACAATCAATCAATTAATTGACTGATGGATATCCCCTTCGAAAGCCATGGAGGTAGTACAGGGATACAATCTCCAAAACGGGATCTCTCCCACGCTTAGGATGGCGTGGATCGATCCATATCTAATTTAGGTTCGGTTTTAGTTTAACTAAGTTAATATTAAAAGTTTAGTTATTAAGTTAAATTAAAATCAACCTTAGATTATCCATAGACCGACTACGTCCATTCGCTTACGCTGGTAGGCACATACTAGGTACAGAACTGCAGTTACCCAAGCCTGGATTGGGAGTATGAGACCCGGGTTGCTCAACACTATGATTTTTGTGAAAAAAAAATATTATTTAATTTTATGATAATTATTTGAGAATATCAATAACCAAATTTACTATTATAAAGTTAAAAAATATTTTTTTAAAAAATCAAATAGAGAACTTTTATATAAATAATTTTTACGTAAAGTGTACGGTTTAGACTGTGTCTGTTAGGTCATATCTAATACGGTGAAGTGTGGTCTCGATGTTCATGGGAGGAGAGAATAGAAAAAAGAGCATGACTTGCAGAGGAGTTGTGTTGCCTATAGAGGACAGTGTGGTTTGGGGTCATCTAGAAAAGAAAAGCAATGGTCCAAGCCTGAAGGGGACAAAAAATTTGTGCTCCTATAGCAACTAAATCATAGATGGAGGAGCAGCGATGGCATCAGCAACGGTGGCCAAGAATAGAGGAAGAGAGGCCGAGGATGAAGATTGACGATAGGTGAAGGAGAAAAGGAGCCTACCACCGAGGAGCTCATTAGCAAGCCTTGATCCTCGTAGGATACCTTGATCCGTGCCCCTACCATCCAAATCAGGCAACTCGGGCACCTGACCTATGTTGTCACCTGCTATAGCTTCCCTTGCCACTTCCGAGCTTGTTCCTATCGGCAAAAGCATTTCCGTGCTAGCCCTGAGCTTGTTCCCAATCTACCACCACCAAATCTAAAGCGGCAACGAGAAGGATGAGAACAAGCCTAGGCATCCTCGCTGTCACTGCCGCCACGGCTTTCTCGACCGCTACAGCCTTATCGTGGCACGATGGACTAGTAGGGAGCGGGGAATGGTGGCGTCGCCATGCCAGAGAGAAAGGATAGGAATTGGCACTGAAGAGAAAGGAGTTGG
Organism: Oryza coarctata; assembly: GCA_030770085.1. Lineage (NCBI taxonomy): Eukaryota > Viridiplantae > Streptophyta > Magnoliopsida > Poales > Poaceae > Oryza > Oryza coarctata. Next base: position 6,266,249 of record CM061476.1, on the reverse strand, counting down.
CATCAGTGGTGAGACATGATCGGCAGAGAGTAGGAGTGAGAGGTGAGGGGTGATTGGAAAGAGATTTTATTCTTGTTTTCGGATTACATGGTGTTAAACATAAAATTTTATATTTTCGTATAAATTTAAAATATATAGTACTGAAATAGAAAATGTTAGACCTCACATATAAAATTAAAATTGAAACCATCCTAAACCATCTACGAAAAGTCAATTTTAAAATTGTGGCTTTAGTCTACGTGGTAGCTGAGATCACTTTTAGAAGATGCTAGTGTTGCTTATGTCCTTATAATCCATAATGAACCTATTAGCGTCGGAGTATCTGGCAATACCTATAACATTCCATGCATGCATGTTCTTACCCAGGTCTTAAAGAATTCTTAGATCGCTGATTACGTACATATCAGACACACTATACCAGAACTTACCGTGTGTACGTTTGACCGCGTGTCCGACCCTGGTAGTACAAAAAAGAGGAAGAAATTAAGACAGAATCCATTGACTGATCTATATGGACTCGGCGCGCGTCTGGAAAACGTCAGACTGGCAAGCAGCTAGCGACCACGAAAGCCGAGGCGCAGGTTCTGCAAGAGAGAGAGGAGATAGATTAAGGTTGTGTTCGGTTTAAAGAATATCTCTCAATGGTTATTTAAGTTTTTAATGTATTTAGTTAGTGGACAAGAGTGTATAGGGTGGTTAGATGAGAAAATACTTCATTAAGACGTTGGATCAGCTTATCCGGGAAAATTGGCCGGATTCGACCGTCCACATTTGCTAATTGATTGGTGATAACTAATACTTTTTGTTATTAATTAGTAGTTAACTAGTTAAGATTAGTGTTAATTAGAAGTAACTAGTCTATTTTGTTTTTAATTAGTATGGATTATGGTCAGATTAATGGTAATTTACATATGTTATTATTGATTAATACTATACTGTTTTTATCCCATCCGTCCAACCAAACAGGAAAAAAAAAGGAAATCGTATAAAAAAAAATATAGATGGACTATCCAACTTTTTACCATGAATCAAAACACACCTAAAGTGCAGCAGCCGAGGCAGGCACGACCCGTTCCGCCCGTCGTCGCGCGCGGATGGGGAGGGGGGACGGCCCGGCGCCACGGCCCACACCGGTGTCACGCTCACCCCGCTGCTACGGTGCGTCGCGCCGCGTCTCGTTGGTTGTTGGGGCGACACCGTTGCTGCCGCCCGCATATATGGCTCCAGGAGAACCCGACGACGGCTAAGCTGCTGCGTGCCCCGGCCTGCAGCTACTGTACGGCTTCGCTTTAGCCTTTCACGGCTGGGTTCATGGAGTGTGGTAATGACCTGCTAATAAGCAAATTCTTCATACCAATGGTGTGCCCTCGAGACAGCTAATTTTTACTATAAATGTCCTATAAGAATAAGAATGTAATAGTGAATTAGACATAACAACTACACTCCCACCCAACTAATTTTTTATATTTTGGTAGCAGGGAGTACTCGTTTTGTGTAATAATTATGTATATTAGAATTTAAAGCCTGATAAATTATATATGCCACTGTTACTTCCCCTTCGGCTGAACATTCGCTCTGTTAGGGAGGTCGATCAGGCAACAAATAAATGAGCTTAAGCTTTGAATATGCAGCTCTTAGGCACGTACTAGTAGAATATGCTGTGCGTCAATCGTTGGTGGGGGGCTATCCACGGATCCCCTAATAATTTGCCTGACGGGAAGGGGACACGCTGGCTGAGGCCAACAAAGGCTGACATGCTACACCAACGCCCGCAGTGCATGTACTCCTTCCGATCCCTACCACTGGACCTACTGGCTTGATCATGGCGACCACGCATGGCCAACTCGATCCACCTGCTCTTCCCCTCCGTTGCCTTGATCAGGGGTTTGACCCGGTAAACAATCCACCGTTTGTTCCGATTCTCGTCTCCTTGCGGTTTTTTTCTTAGCCAGCAAATGTAATATACTTTTTAATGTATACACGGAAGACTTTTACATATTTACGATTTACTCTAAGTTGACTAAAACTTAATTTAGATTTTTTTTACCAAAAGTTTATTGATAGAGTAAATTTAATGGCATAGCTAGTTATAAAAATTATCACGTTATGTATATCCAATTTAATAGTAATAATTAGCTATAATTATATGCTAAACTATTAATATTCTGGTCTACCATATTTTGTCATAGAGCTTTTAAGAGTTTATTCTAGATTTATAACTCACTTCTCTTCTCTATTAAATCTAAAGTGACAACTTTTATATCCTACTTATATCACCCTATTATAACAGCAGTTACTTAGACCTTATTTAGCCCATATTTTTATTTCAAATTATTTTTCTTACTTTTTATATTGCACCTATTTTACATCCTCTTATTAGAATAATTATCTGTAATATATGAACAGTCTTCCTCCTTGTCTCTTTCTATAACCCATTTGGTTGTATACGACAATGCTAAGACTATATGTATTCATTACTATATGAGATCAATTTATTGTGAGTTATTTTAGACATGTTCTCGTCCTGTTTCTCTTTTGCTAACCCTAACTCTAGCTGTCGCTACACGTGCGCTCCCCAACGCACCATCACGACCCTTTCCCGCATGAGCAATCCTCACGTGTGTTCGCGCTCTGCCGCTGCTTCTTTATCACTGCCTTCGCGTGATGCACAAATCCCAAGCGTGAGGTTGATGGAATTTGATGCTGATCATCTTGCTCGTGAGGCGGCCACCCGCAAGGCTACCTTTGAGAAAGCTGCCTCCAACGTCGTCGGCCTGATGGTTGCCGCCACGGATGCCGCCCGAGCTACTACGGAGAAAGCCTTTACTGCCGTCGAACGTGCAACCACCGTGGCCCGCTCCATCGCGGACGAGGCCCATGCTGTCCTCACCATTCTTCAGGGCTCATCCTCCTTCTTGGCAGCCGGCACTGAAGACTTGCCGGCCCTCAACGCTATTGCTGCTCTTGTAGTCGATGTCATCATCAATATCATGGCACTCGTGTCGGTTGTCCTCGATCTCACCTCCGCCAATTACACCAAGTGACGTGGTTTGTTCCTCGTCGCCCTTGGCCAATTCGCACTCGCCAATCATGTTATCTCCGACATTTCTCACGAGGAAAAGGACGATTGGGCCTACTTTGATTGTGTCGTTCTCTCTTGGATCTCTGCTGACCTCTTGAAAATTGTCATGTCTCCGGCTGCCACAATACATACCGTCTGGATGAGTCTTGAGCACCAGTTTCTTGGCAACAAGGGAGACTTGAGTACTACACCTTGAGGTGGAGTTTCACACCATTCTTTAGGGAGATCTCTTCATTACTGATTATTGTCACAAGCTCAAGAGCATGGTTAACACTCTCGGCAACCTAGGTGACCCAGTGACCAATTTCTGGTTCCCTCTGTTATTCAGGGTCTCAATGAAAAGTTTTCCCACATGGCCTCCATTATGACGATGCAGAAGCCGTTTCCATCATTCATTGAGGCACACTACACTTTTCCTTTAGGAGCTCTAAAAGGATGCCAAGAAAGAAACAGACTCCTACAGTTCTCTTAGCTACTGCCCTGCCCCTCCATGTCTCACAGATGATAGTGGAAGTGGGAGTACAATAGGCGGCGGTAGTGGCAACAACACCAACTCCAACAGCGGCAATGGCAATCATCCCAGTGTGTCTAGTAGCTTCGGAGTCATTTCTAGTGAGTTCTCAGAAGATTGTAGTAGATGTGATGGTGTTGTAAAAGGTTTTAAAATTTATCTAAATGGAAATGAACCATCTATATAAAAACATCTTTACACTTTGAGACGAAAGAAAAAAAAACAATACTCTTGTTTAGAGTTCTTTAATAAGAATTAAGTAGAGATCGTCGATTTCTCCTTGTATTTTTTTTATTTGCATTACGTTTTTTTAATTTATTTTTCGTTTGTTTCTCATGTTTTAAATAGTAGAATAGTAGAACTATTAGAAAATACTATAAGTGGTCAAACTTAAATTCACATGTAACGTGCATAGATTTAATTTTATAAGATTCAATTTGACCGTAATAACTTAGAATTCTTATTCGCATTAATCTAGAATATATTTGATCCTACGAACCCTAAATTAAAGCATGCCACACATCTGGCGGTTTTAACGGCACACTAAACATACTGCATACAGCCCACTAGCTAGTCGACGTTTTACCTGCCGCGGCGCCACCCGTGCTTACTAGCATGGCGTGGTGGTGGAAAGAAAGTACGTACATGCATGCAGATCTCGGGAACGGCCATTCTGTTTTGTCGAGGGTACGGTAGTGGCTCAACGCCGTCGTCTTCTTCCTGTCTTCGTCTCTTTCATCCCCCATCTCTCGATCTCTCTCTCTCTCTCTCTCTCCCGTGACTCTGCCTGCCTCGCTGCCTCTCCGCAGCTGCATCACGCACGTAATTTTCACACGTGGCAAAGCGATGTCGTCGCTGACGTCCTGCATGCTATGCCGCTATGGGACAGAGATGATTCATTGGTTATACTTGTAGTATGGTGTCACTAACCGGTAAGTACTGTAAAGAGTGCGAATAGTGTCGCCGAGGAAGACACTTCGATATTTAGTCTGTAGCTGGAGCACTGTGAGAAAGTCTTCCTAGTTCTAGTTAGGATATCTACCGCTGCTACCGTGCTATCAAGTCTAGTCTACTGCGAGGAAAAAAATTGTTTCTGATTATTTTGCATAGCAGCATCAGCAATTCAGCATATATATATATATATATGCTTCCCTACAACATCAACATGCATGCGAGGTTTTTGGGCACAACTGCGGATCCGACGTTCAATTTTTCAAAAAAATCTAACGTTGTTTTGTCGCTCATAGAAAAATATTTCGATTTATCAAAATATTAAAACATAGTTAAATCATAATTAAAATATTCCGCTTTTAGAGACAACATGGAGCTTCAATCACTGAAACATCAGTAAATCCGTAAAAATCAAAGATAAATATATAAAACACATCAAAGTATCCAGCGCAACATTTTAATTCAACACCAAGAAACATCAAAAATACATTGATCAAAACATCGGAAAATCACTAAATATACTTATCTACATCTGAGTTTTTCATCCTCTCAGGTGACTTCTTCCCAAAGTGCCTCCAGCTACTCCAAGTGCGGACGCTGTGAGGCTCCTCAAACTAAAATCTCCATGCCACAACTGCCGCCCGGTGCCCTCCACTGAGAACCCGCGCACTGTGGTAACAAGGAGACGGCTACACGAGATTGGGAGGAGGCAGATGGGGGTGAAAAGGACGGGATGGTAGCGTTGGCTCGTACCCATGCCTAGGTGGAAGAGCAGGACAGGGCCGCGGACGGAGCGACGGCGACGGGATGCGAGGAGAGAGCGAGTGGAGAGCGGATGCAGTGGCTGGATGTGCAGGGCTTGGGAGAAGCGGAGAGAGGAGAGGACGACGATGCGCTAAAAAGGGTGGAGAGTGGAGAGACCAGCCACGGCAGATGAGCGAGCTTAGAAAGGGAGCAGCGTGAGTGCATTGGCAAAGTCCCATTTTTTTCTCTCCCGTCGGGCGATCGACGCGGAGCATTCTCCGTTGTTTTCTAGTAGCCCAGCCGGCCGACCGACAAAATCTTACGGATGGAGAGCAATGGTTTCTTTGAGCACGATTTTTTTTATTTGGGTAGAATACATATGAAAATTAATATAAAAAATAAGGGGTGTCTATTTGTCGGTTTCCTAAATTCATTCAAAATCTAAGACTTATTCTCGTATCTCTTTCAAACCACCAATCAAATTAACTCCTCCCAAATAGTCACATGCATTACGTCGACACTACCATCTGTCTTACAAGGGTATGATGCAAACGCTAATGAGGTTTGCCACTGTACCCTCCTCACCTTTCCTACCTCATCCACCACCGTGGGTGTCATCTTCCTTAACTCTAGGACGAGTTTCTCTACCATCCAATCCGTCTCTATTGCCCTCACCTCCTAACTGCTTTAACAAAGTGACAAATCACCCTCACCTCAAATGTTGGCCATCGCCTTCCACCTCTCCCGTAAGCCACAACCAAGGCAAACAACACCGCACCACAACCACTGCCCCTATCCAGCCAACTCCCAACGCCCACTGCCTAACCTTGATAACTTGATCCAACATTCTTGTTAAAGTCCAAGCAATGGCAGAGTGCTTGGTATGGCAAGATTTGACACTCACCATACCTTATGCCTTCTACCAGTAACCTCTTTCCCGACCTCCCTCATTTCCACTCCGTCTCCGACAAGGGCGTGCAGCGGCACAAGCATAGCGCGGCATCAATCGAGCAATGGTGACAGCACGACACACTGCTGGGCCGCTTAGCGCTCATTGCTTGTAGGCGGTAGGCCCATTGGGCTTTTTTTGTTAATGTGTGGGTGTTGACTTGTTGACTAGTAACCCTAGTAGAAATTTCCCCATCCATCGCCGCATCGATCAAGCTTCCGAGGTTCAAGCGATTTGGCGATGTCAAGCGGGCACAGGCGCGATGGACAATGGGAGACAGGTAGACAACGACATGGGAGGCGAGTCGGCAGATAAGTGATGACAGCAGGGCAACACCGCAGGCAGAGGTGGCCAGGAGTGCAGCTGTGGCTGGGCGGCACCGTCGACGTGGCAACCATGGTCTGTCGAGCAACCAGAAAGCAAGATGCTAGACCGCTAGCTGCTAGGTAGAAGCAGGTTAGTAGCAGGCAGCAGCCGGCAGGGCAGCAAGTAGAAGTAGTACTGTAGGAGGGTAGCAACCAGGAGGGGAAAATGGATAAAATGGAGGACAAGGTCTTGGCATCACAAAGAAAGTACATATTTTTGACAATTTCAGAACATTGCAAATTGAAAGGGTACAACTTTATCATTGAAATTGCATTTGTGTAATTGTGTTTGTGTATTTGAAGAGTTACTTCAAACAGAGGTTTAGTAGTATAAACCCAAGTACTCGTAGAAGTAGAATTGCTGCAGTAGAGGGAGGGGAGAATGTCGAGCCAGGCAAGTGGAAGAGGTGGAAAAGCATATTGTTGAGATTGAAGATAAAATTGAAGAGCATAATGAAGGTATAACTGAGTTCAACCCAGATCATATTAGTTTTGAACTGGACCTTCATATTTCAATTAATCGCTTTGCTCCTAATATTAAAGATGTAGTAAGGAGGGCTTTCATAGTTAAGAGTTGACTTAACCAAAAAAGCCATAGTTTTCATGTTGGAAATGATAAAAGGAGATGGTTGAATTACGAGCATTCATCATTCATGTGCAAAGGCTTAAAGGTTGAACTTGAGAGGCATATTGTATTTCTATTGGTATATCGTTTTATTGTGTTGCCATTGCTTTTAACGGCGGCAACTGCATTAGTTGAGAGGGCTTTTTCGATAATAAAGATTATCAAGATGAAGCTACATAACAAGATGTTGGATGGTTGGCTCAATGACTTAATAGCGTGTTACATCAAGAGAGATATTCAAAGGAGTTTATCTTAAAAAAATTAAAAACATTTTTTAAAAAGAAAGATAGGCATGCCATTGCCTAAATCTCTTTGGACGCAATTAAATATTTTTTATTGATATACTTTCACATTTTATTTAGCCTATTAATCAAACTTTCCTACTTATTTTGCGGGTTATATATATATATCATCCCCATATGTGATGTATTGCTAAAACTTCATTACTTATTCTTCAATGCCTACTCTTCTATTTACGCTTATTTGCAAATAGATAATTGATTATGATAAATGGTTGTTACCATGCTTAATGTAAACTTAGTGAGATAATGTTGTCATACAATATCATGTAATTGAGACTTTTTTCTTTTACTCTTGTTGGGTACTGACTGGCACGCTAGTCCATCAACCACACCTCATTTTTTCTGTCCTCCGCCAGAGTCCAGGTCATCGTCGCTGCATCGTCGCCGATGAGTTCATCCTCATGCTGCCTCTACTCCCGCTATGTTGGTGGCTCTCTGTCAGTGGCGAGGGTAGAAGATGACTCCTTCCTTGTCTTTTGGATCTCAATCCAAGGCGCGATGGGCAACACCGACGAGTGTGGCGTTCCAAAGTACACGGCCAAAAAGGGTAGATTTAAAAGTAAGCTGTCAAAGGGCTTGTTTTTTAAAATATTATTAACAAAGTTCAAAAAATGAATGAAAAAAATAAACATCGGGCGTGGAAACATCAGAGATACTGTCGGATAGCAGATGTCCGCGAGCATCAGCCACCGGATTAGAATGCATAAATGTGTGATCTCAAAACGTTTAGTTTCACTATGTCCTTTCTTACAGTGCCACATTAATCAGTATACATACAGCAGTGCAACTCTGCTCAATCACACCATTAAATACATAGCCTAAACACATTTCAAGGGGTAGAAGGTCCATGAGGCAGTTTTGTCTTCCTTTTCCTGCCAAGAATGGACGCTTTCTGCAGCCTCACACCACCAGCACGCCATTTCTTGAAAGCAGTCATCGAGTCCCTAGCGGATTCAAACACTTCGCCACAACAAGACGGGGTTACTCGAAGTGATAATAGTTGGGAGCTTAGAATGATAATGGAGGATGCAGGATGATGAGTAAAGGACAGTTGGGAGAACTATTTACCTTGAGCTTCTTCTTTTGTAAGGCGCGGAACAAACTTGGGCACTGTCATCATGGAAGAGCTGTGTGACTTGCTTAATATCTCCTTGTACCTACTGGTGAATGCATAGCGCAAGAACAGTCCAATGCTCCTGTCATTCGCCCTGTTGACGCAACCATGCAAACGAATAAATCATTATACACCTCTGCATATGCCAAGTACACCAATGTAGTAACATGTCAGCATCCAAATATAAAATAATCCCACATCACTAGATAATAACTTCATTAGATCCTATATTAGGGACTGTAAGTCAATACAGAACATCTGGCAATTGAAAACAAAATTGTGACAACGGCAGTGAAGACTCCCTCTAGCATTGTATCTCTAAATTCAATGTGGACTCTGGTCTCTGAGATCATCACACCTTCGTTATGAGATCACCTGTTCTAGTTACCAGTAGGATTGAAGGCAAAACACACTGGATCATCCAACTAGGTGGTCCTTCAAATGTACTACAGGCTAATTAAATACTCATGTGTTTGCTCAGATAAAAAATCATGCATATACCATTGTCCAAAATATATGATTTTTTTGTATCAATCTCCATTTTTGTTACATATGTGGCTCTTTGGTCATTTTGGACCTTTCCATATCAATTTTGATTTTTTATAAGGAGAAATAAACATTAGAAGAATAATAGTGTAATGTTGCAGAACTTGAAGAGGTAATTCATAAAAACACATTCTAGAGTTGGGGTGAAAATTTACATTATATTCTTTTAAAGGAGTTTCCCAGTGCTCCAACCGCACCAACCATGACAGCCCCTACACGAGTTTAGGAATAGATATTACCTACTTAGCTATTTCTTGGTTTTGTTAGATTGTTTCCACTATTATTGGTTTGTTCCATAAGATTAGAATCTGGTTTGAGCCTCTCCTATAAAAGGACTCGGGCAAAGATATGAATGCAAGCAGAAAATTCCCAAAATCTTTCTCTACTTCTCTTATCGCCATGACATCAGCACAAATAGGTGCATCTCGCCCTCATCTTCCTGCCAGCCACAGCTCCACCCTCCAGTCAAATCCCAAGAATCCTTTAAACTGAGCCCCATGACAGGAGTAAAGACTATTAACTATAATTGATTTTGTCCTCAAAGTGTAGAGAATGTCCTTAAAAAGCATGACCATACCAAAGGGTGTTGCTGGGTGCGCACTAGCACCTCCAATATTTTAGCATCAAGCATATGTTATGGGCCTAAATATTAACCGCAGACTGAAATTAATTTGAGTTCAAAAGAGTGAAGACATTTTGTAAGCTGTAGGCCTTGATCAAATTAAGCTGATCAAATTTAAACCTTATCTGTATTTGTGTGGATAAAGATTTTTTATACTTTGCTCTGGAGATCTGTGTGGAACCCAATGAAGTTGATCTGGGTTCACCACTGTTAGAAAGGGGCAAACCTCATATAGTTTAACTACAAAACTCCTTCCGACAGACTCAATTCTAAAGTATGTTCATATGCTCACATGGAATGAACTCGTGTTAATGGAGCAAGTTGACATGGTGACTTGGTGGCATCAGAGATTATTTGATTATTTGTGAGTACTATGCTGAAATTTCATAGAGCGGCTGTTTGGTTGAGGTAACAACAGAGCAATCGGCATTACAACTGACCATATATTATTAGCAAACAAGGATCATCACATTTCCAAAGGTAGCAGCTTCTTTTAACATTCTATTATTCTTAGAACTAAATGGACTAAAACCTTATAGAAAAGAATGCATGCCTCAATAAGAATTATCAATCAGAAAGGGAAGCAAATTGCCAGGTGCCAAACTAGCGTGATTAGATCATAGTGCAATGGTTGCAGCCCATAGCCAAGGATGAGCACTGAACCAGCAGCAACAGAATTAAGAGCAGCATGTATTAGATCATCTGTAGTTAATTATTTAGTTGCATTAAAATATATAATATCTGTTAGTTGCATTCAGTACTCCATTAGTTACTTTGCTAGGGATCCTTATTTCATTCTCTTAGGTCCTGAACATAAGAACAGATCAATTATCTACCTCTAACTCTCTGCCCTCCCCTTCCTGTTCCTCTAACTGGCCTAGTTGGCCCTCATCTATCCTAGCCACCCTTCTAATACTCTAAGGCCACAACATATAGTGAGATAGTACATTCCAGCCAAAAATATAAATTGTTTTGGACATTGCTATAGCCTTCAAAACACAACCTTGACTATTATAATGTATTTGCAAAACCTAACAAGACTGATATTACAAAATTAGTTTTCAAGACAAATCTACATATTATTTTCATGTATCACAGCGAGTCAGTGAAATCCAAAATTACAAACCTGTTACAGTTGGGTTATGGAGATAACTAAATCATCAAACTATATCTTATATATATATCCATACTCTTAATAAAGAAGGTAATGGTCGTAGTGGTAGTGAGTCTACCACTGCAGCTCTGCATCACAGTTTTTACAAATTGCCTGCTGAAGTTCTTCAGAATTAAACAATAGTCCTTCAAAAAATTCTTATATTTTTCTTGTTTGGCCTTCAAGAATACAAATTTAGCGCAGAACCTATTTTTACAATTAGAATGTTGGAAACATATCAAATGCTTGCTTTAACAAAATATGAAGGAAGTTTTCGATGAAAAAAACCACACACATTCATTTATTTTGAACATGTGTGATTCACTATTATCTGTAGCAAACATGGAAATTAGATAGTATGTGTAACATGGCGATTGATTGGTGTACTGAAGCTGAATATCAGGTGAAACAACACAACATACACTGGTGCCTCCACAATTTTAGTTTCTATGTCTTGCTTTGAGATTCAAAGTGCAGATGGTTTCTTTAATTTGGAGTAATCAGCCAATACAAAATCCAACTCAGATGAAGATATTTTTTTATTATTAATGTAAAGTAGTTATGTTCTGAGCAATGTCATGCCCATCAAACAGCACATTTCAATTAGGAGAGGAGCAATTCGGTGTTGCTGACGAAGTTGTTCTGTGAAACTATGCGATTTGGTTGGATAAAATAGAGGGGATCAATAAGATAGAGAGATTGACTAAAGAGAGGTTTTAATTTAATTAGGTGACTAGGACCAGAACCCTAGTTGAGGTGATAATTGTCCATGTGGTATGCTCAAGCTGTTATGGCTTGAATGTTGGTGTCCATAGTGGCAAAACAGACTACAAAACCACCCAGTAGTTTTGCTGTAGTACTTAAATAGATTCCGTTTTGTTGTCTGAGGGGTTAAGTACACATTTTGCAAAGATCAAGGATTAAAAATGTAGTTGTTTTATGACAATATAAAAGAAGCTATCTTCCGTGGACTTGAAGCATTTAAAACATTGCAAAAAAACATGTAAAAAGAATAAATTAATTGGAGCTCTTATGCCTAAAAACATAATAGGTCATTATGAAAGAAAAATATTATAGCACACGTCGATAATGTCATGTGTGTATAAGGATGGACAAAAGTCTATAAAGCAATGAGGTGGATATTCTAACAGAGATCAGAGAGACATTTTAATGTGAATTAAGAATTTAATAATAACATTTTAATGCAAAGCTAAATGCTACCTCCATGTTTTTACTAGCAGTCAAACATTAGAAATGTTGACAGCATGGATTTTAGGGCGTCAGGTAAGAAAAAACAAATGAACGTAGCAAGCTAGAACAAAACCATGAAACATCATAGTACATGTGAGTGAAATCTTTTCAGAACTTACAAAGGAACTATCTTGCATCCTAGCTCATAAAAGTAAGGGCAACGAATCCTCAAATCGACACAGGCTGCATCAGCTTGGATCTCCTTCCAGGTTCTGCAGCAATGTTATGATCTTAGAACATCATTTGTAGGAAAATTTGAACCAAGGAGCATTTGTAATTACTGAGGAAGACATCTACAATAAGTTGATAAGAGATACTTTAACTTAAATTTTCTGAAACATGAATACTAGCTAAGAATCTCAGAGTGTAACAATGCAGAGAACAGATTATGAAAAACCTACTTCTGGGTAAAGCAAGGAGGTACGTTTAATGACACTGCTTGTTCCAGAGACAGCAGCCCATGTGCAAGCCAAAATGGAAGGTCCACCTTAGCACCCTTTTCAACCTGGAAAAAAGTACAATTTTTTCATTATTTTGAATAGGAAAAAATCTCTCATTTCTGTTTCCCATCGAAGCAAGAAATGGTATTTACAAAACAAACTAATAAAGCATCCACCAGCAGTTGGTGTTTACTAGAAGATGTGGTAGACAGTTCAACAAGAATGCACCTAGAATTCCACCGCAGTTTTAATAAATAAAAGTCAACAGTCATATAACACTCATCTCAGATAAACTCCATTAGCTACTGCATAGATTCCAAACCAACTTCATTCTAGAACAATAGGTGCCCTGGGAAGTTACGGTATAGCACTGAACCATAGCTGCAAAATTCACTGCACAGTCACTTACACTGTTTCTTTCAGCACCAGGATCTAGCAGTCCAACACCATTTGCACTCACTTGAAAAACCACTGAAATAGGCTGCAGTCAAAGTAGAAATATATTTAGATCATTTTTGTGCAAACGCACAAGAAGATGAAACAGTCATAAAATTACCTCCTCCTCCATGAGGATATCGTCAATGTCATAATAACCAGGCATTGCGTCAAGTTAACAGAATATCATTGTTTATTCTTGGTCTCTGGCACCCTCTAGCATAAGCAGCTACACAGTATCAAGAAGAAAGCAATATCCAGCCTGGTTCGTTCTGCAAGACCAATTTGCATATTCCAATAAGCAGCAGTAAATGCACATAGTGGCAAATCCAGGATAAAAATAGAGGATAAGCTCAAAATAGCTAATGATCTTTGGTTGATTTGCGCTCTAATCGGTTGGAGGGGTATTACTTGAAATTCTTGTAAAATAATCAAGCAATGTTGGTTTCTTCCCAATTGCAAATCTATCAAAATTACGAAACGTAGGGCTCAATTTCTCAAAAAATCTCATTATCTAATTCAAATTCAGTAGACAAAAAAAAGATACTGCAATTAACGGTAGCACGCTAGCAGGCAACAGAGGTCCCCCAACCTCCTGGCTCGCCGGCGGCTGCCTGCTTCCACGCGCCAGCGCCGCCCAGCAACAGTGCGTCGCCGCCCGTTGCCAGCAGCCTCCTGGCTCGACCTAGTGTAGTGTGGACGGGTGCCCCCACCCGCGCACGCGCGACTGCACGAGCCGCCCCCACTACGCAGGCTGGCGACCGACCGCCTGGTTCCACCTTCCGCCCAGCCGCCGCAACCCCCTGGCGCTTGCGGTTGGTGCCCTCGTGCAGTGCAGTCGTGCTTGGTCTTCCGACAGAGACCGAAGGGCGGGGATAGAGAGAATAAGAGGTAGAGAGGGGGGAGCTTACCTTCCTCGGCGTGGAGCTCCGTCGGGGAGGAGGGGAGATCGGAGTTGTTCGGGCGGCGGCGGGGGTGGGGAATTTGGCTTCGCGCTTTTTTTTTCGATTTCCCCGCTCAAAACGAGCAACAAATTTGGTGGTGTTTCGTTGGCGGCCAAATGGGCGTGCTGGCACGGCCCGGTATGTGCCCGAGTATACTGGCACATAACCAGCACGCCCATTTAATAGTTGGTTATACCGGTATGATCTATTAGACCGTGCCGTGTTAGGATTGAGGCCACGCCACGGCCTGGCTACTGTAGCTAATCAGTCCACCATTTTTTTCTTTTTTTATTATTTATTTATTTATTTTGTCATGTGAATTATAAATGGTCTATGGTATTTATCATGTTCGAGTCGTCATGGTACAATTTGACATCTCAATAAATCATCATGTATAAACTATAACATTGACATATAGATCGATACAGCACGACTTGTTATAATAGTCATATCATAACTAACTAGTATGTTTGGTCTCCTATAGTTGGTACCACATCATAATCTACTTACAATGATAATAAATCTGTTTACGACTAGGATTGGCTGCACACTAGGGAGTTCAGAGAGAGATTGGATGAATGGCAAGATGGGGAGGGGGTGGGTTTCCTTTAAGAAAAGAGAGAGATCAGTTGTAGCTGCTACTTGAACTTCACAATAGTTCACAATAGCGATAGCATGCAATCTAGGCCATTCATATTTTGATCTGATGGTCCAGATTTACGTGGAGCTAGTTCAACTGCTTAAGTTGCAGTTGATATTGTAACTGTAGCAAAACCTAGATCCTAATCCAAGGGAGGGGAGGCAACAGGAAACCCTATAGGAAGAATTGAGAATTGGTGGTAGAAGGCAGCCTTCACCATCCTAAAGCCGAGGTGCTGGTGTTTGTATAGAGGCAACGGTGGAAGAGGTGACGTGAGCAACTCAACCAAGAGCTAGCAAGAAAGCTCATATAGATAACCTTCGCACTATATTAATAAAAATGAAACGGATTCAAATACCATATATCCTAACACCATATTGTTTTTAGAGAAATTCAATTTGAAATGATGCATATATCAAAAATAGCATGGAGTCGAAATGGACTAGCTTACAACTTTAGATAATATGTGCATATATAAATAATAGAGAAAAAGACAACAAGAAACATCCTAACATCAATAATGAAACTAGTTAGCTCCTAAAATCACCAGAGAGTTTCTAAGTTAAAAAAAAAGATAGATAGGCCATTTGAATGGAGACTTGACGGTATATGATCAAATTATATAGTGTGATGATGCCTTAAAAAATTGGATTATTTAAAAAGTATTATCAAATAATCCATATAAAAAATGAGATAATCCACATTCACTGGATTATTAATACCATTTACACGTCCTAATACATCGTATTTTATAATATATTGACAATATTCTCACTTTTATTTTATCGGATTTAGAGTAGAGCGGATGGAAACTATCTTATCCATCTTTACCCCTACACTATGGATGGGCTTCATATTGGGCCATTATCCACTTCCCTTGTATGATTACAACCTTTAGTGGTGTTGTAATCTTATACAAAACGCTTTTTTTTCAACAGCTCAAAATTTTTAATTTTTTTGCACACACCCCTATGAAGGCAAACGAATCCCCTATGAGCACTTTCAAAAATTCTACCATCATATCTTGATATTGATGGTCACCATGGTTATCTCGCTGTAGATGGACAAAAATATGATTGCCAGTAGGCCTATAGTGAATGAGAAGAAAGTTTAGGACTAAACAAAATAAAGGTTTAGGGTCTATTCTTTTCTCATGAGATTTTTAGATTTCCTAGATTATCTATAATTTTGTTATGCTATTTAATGGTGTAAACGACTAAACTAACTAATACAAATCTAAAAAAATGTTTTTGAAAGGTTAGGTGGGAAACTTTTATGTAGGAATTTTGGAAAGATATATAGTGGAAACCCCAACTTAGATGAAGACTTGTGTAAATCATGACTAAAACGTCGTCTAAAATCACACAAAAAAATCCCACGGATATATAAGATATTGTCTAAATTTGACTTTATTTGTGAGATAAAAAATAATAAATTTCAAACGGCTTGCATGCTTGTTTTCTAGCATTTCTTGTTATGTATCTAAACATCATCTATCCATCTAAGTGCATAGCTAGAAATACTTAGAGATGGAGAGAGTATAATTATAAATAAAAGATGTGTTTGATAGGCCGTAACCTACTAAATATAATTCGGTTTCCCCACTCTAGTGGAAAAAGAGTGCACCCTTAAGAGGCCACAATTTCTTTCTGATAATAGTCGAGCTAGGCCTCAGGTGCATCCTACACATCAATGCCACCGTGTTTGTTGATAACCACATTTGGTTATAGTTTCTATTTATAGCAACTTCAAGCTAAATTTGGAAGGGACTAGAGCTTTCCTACGAAGACTGGTCCAATCTTGTTGTGTGGTCGGTCGAACCATACACTGAACTACGGTACAACCATAGGTGTATGGGTAGTCTAACCGACAAATTCCCGATCAGAGTTCAATTTAGCTTTTCTCGTGTTTCACTTTTCTCATATTTCAATTCGACCCATAGTTCCGCATCAATTCGACCCAAAAGTGCACCTAAGTTTCACCCATTTGAGCCGAACATCAACCCATATAATATCTTCAGTGGGACCATGAACAGTAACCGCGATCTGACTTCTAGGCAGATGTGGTGCACTGACCGTTCAACCTAATCCTAACCCCTGCCCAAGTCCTAACACTTTCTTAAGCCTAATTGGATGTGAAAAATGCCTTGTAGATACAAGATCACCCCTCCTATAAATATAGGGGACCCAAACTGAATGAATCAATCACCAATCAATTGTTAAAATCTATTTACTTATATATTTTTTTACCCCTTATCCTACACTTTTCCAACCCCCTGGATTTTGTTATCTCTCGTCTCTACAGCGTTAGAGGACATCCTATCTAGCATGCCGAGCATAGGACAAACTAGCATGCATTCATCCTAATGGGATTCCTTTCGGGTGATCGTTCAGTAGCATCTATCCCCTACGGTGACGTCTCTAGGTGTAGTTGCGAGTTGTATACAAGGTGCTCGCGTGTACCTCGGTGCGATTTGGTGCCAGAAGAGTCCCATCCCCACCCTCTTCTTAGATGATGCCACCACGCCAGCGCCTCATCACTACGCTATGCCCCTCAACATTGGCATCATCGATACCTTCTCACCAAGACACTAGTGCCTCTACTTCATGCTGGGCCTTTGCTCCCCATAGCCTTTGTTGAGGGGCATCATCAATTTGCATCGAGCCAACCTTGACAACCGTATGCCTTTGGTGTCCTTGGAAATTGCAAGTGCATCGGACAATCTAGCATCAATCATTATGGAGCATCTAGACTATTGGTCGATATGTCTTTGATTGCCACCAAGTAGATTTACCCTAAGCACGGCTTCCAATCACTCTCTAAGTTTATTAAATTGTCTAAACTATTGTGCCTAAAGTTTAATTCAGATAGCTAATCAGCATCATGCTCCACCCTAACATCTTGTGCGGCTTTGCAACCTATAATGCACACCATCACGCCTCTTCTCTAGATATCTCTCCACTGCCTTGGATCTGATCCACTCATTAAAAAACCTAGCCCAAAATTTAAGATCACGGTAAGCAGACAATCGACAAAAAAAACACGATATTTGTTAATAAATTTTAGCCTACTTAAAAACAATGATTAGGGGCGCTTCTCCTCTTTCCAAGTAATTACAAAGGATCCAATATATATGAATTAGGATGAGTTTGTTTCAGCTGAACCAGTTGAGTATATTTTCTGTTTTTCACGTGCACACTTTTTAAACTGCTAAACGGTATATTCTTTTAAAAGATCAAATAAATATATTTTTAAGTTTGAAATAATTAATACATAATTAATTATGCACTAATAACTTACTCATTTTGCATATATCGACTTGCTCAACTCAAGTTGCTAAAAAGAAATTGACCACACACTGTAACCACGGTCTCCCGTTTCTCGCCCCCTCGTCTCCGGTTGTGAGGAGGCGTAAATTAGACTCACACCCACCCTTGACACCTCAAGTCCTAAAGGAATCCTACACGGACACATATTCGACAAAACGCTAACACCAGCCCTACTTATTGTCCCGCCATGATCTAGCAATACAGGTTATGCGGAGAACGGCATTTAAGGTTGATTTGGTAACCACTAGTCCCTAAATCCAACACTCTGAGGTGGTGCTCGAATCTGATATATAGTTGACACCGATAGATATGCTTTTCAAACATTTAAACGCACCGTTTCGGAAATTCTTCGAAATTTTTTTAAGCTTTGCACTATTTAGTTGGATCATTTAACGTATAATATTCATAAACCTTGGAAAATAAGCCATCACCTAAAATGTTAGTCTATAGTAGATTAACCGCATGTGTAGCTATGCGGTTGCGTATTTAAGCCACATCGGCTGCCTATATGTACTCATATGAATACAATCAACAATTCTCACACTTTCATGGTATCAGAGCGGTTTCAATCCGCTATCTTTCCACATGGCTGCCTATTGTGCGAGAGACTGTTGAGGTCCGACATCCTCAACACCGTCGTTTCTGAACCAGCGCCCGTCGCCGATCCGACCGCCACTACCGGTGCCGACTACATGTCACCGGGAGTGTCGCAGGTCTTATCGCCAGCGCTGCCGATCTGATCGCCCACCCCGTAGCTGCCCTCGTCATCGGGTGTGGCCGCCGATCCGATCCTACCTGCGCTTTCGCACCAGCGCCGGTCACCGATTCGATCGCTACCACTAGGTATCGCCGGTCTTATCGCCCGTGCTGTCGCCGATCAGATCGCCCGTCGATCCGATCTGATCGGATCCATCGATCGGTCCGATCGGATCCTGCTTATAGCCGATCCGATCAGCTCTCCGTTGCCAACCAGATCGCCCACCGATCTGATCTGATCGGATCCGTCGATTGGCCTGATCGGATCCTGCCTATTATCGATCCGATCGGCCTCTGAACTAATCGGCTGCTCATCGGCCATCCAATCTCTACTACGATCTGATCCATCCGATCTGATCGGCTGCTCATCGGCCTCCGAACTGATCGACTGCTCATCGACTTCCGAACTGATCGGCTGCTCATGGACTTCCGAACTGATCGGCTGCTCGATCTCTACTGTCGATATGATCCATCTGATCTGATCGGCTGCTCATCGGCCATCCGATCTGCCCATTGTCAATCCGATCGACCTCTGATCTGATCGGCTGCTCATCGGCCATCCGATCTCCGATTCAATCGGCCGATCGGTCGCTGATCCGACTCTGATCGGTTGATCCCTACGATCCGATCGGCCGATTGACTGTCTCTCCGAGATCTCCGATTTGATCAGCCGATCGGCTGTCCCTTCGCGATCTTCGATCCGGCCTGATCGGCTGCCGATCGGCTGTCGTGCCCCCTATGGCTGGCGACAACACTGGCACTGCTACTTCCGAAGAACGCTGTCTCGCGGCCGATCCTTCTCGCGCTGACAAAGCTCTGGACGCCTATGAGAGCGCTCACGTGGCTCTCTGGGCGTAAGCCACCGCCGTCGTCAACATCAAGGCGCTCATCCCCATCGTCCTCGATAAGGCCATGGACTCCTACACTAAGTGGCGCTGTATGTTTCTCACTGTCCTTGGGAAATATGCCCTCACCCGCCACGTTCTCGAGGATGACACGTTCCCCACGCGCCCGGCGTGGCTCCAGACGGACTGCTGCATCCTCACGTGGGTGTACGGCACCGTCTCTATTATGGCATGTATTATGGGGGAGCTACACCGCCGGGCTACCAAGCGTCCTCGCTGGCGGGCTTCCAAGTGCCCTCACCGACGTACCAAGCGGCACCTTGGCCGCTTAGTCATAGAGGTTGGCACCAGGACTCCCTGGCACACTCTTTCAACACCATGACGCTCAACCAACCGACTCTGATACGGGTGCCGGTTCCCACATGACCTCGGACGCTGGTATACTCTCCACCATTTCCCCACCCTCTTCATTTACTCCTTAATCTATCATTGTGAGCAATGGTGCTTTACTTCCTGTCACTGTTACTGGATCCCATTATTTTTTCTTATCGCACCGTGATCTTACTCTTAATAATATTTTGGTATCCCCTAACATTATTAAGAATTTAATTTCTATTCGTCGGTTTACCACCAACAATAATTGTTTCATTGAGTTTGATCCATTTGGTCTTTCTGTGAAGGATCTGCAAACCAGGAACGTGATCGCTAGGTGCAATAGTTCCGGTGACCTCTACCCATTTTTTACACCATCTACCAGCACCTCCATGTTCGTCGCCGCACCCACCTCCCTTTGGCATCGCCGTCTCGGTCATCTTAGACACAACGTTCTGTTCGAACTTCTTAGGTCCAATGTCATTTCCTGCAATAAAGATGATATCGATCATTATGTCATGCGTGCCAACTCGGTCGTCATGTACGTCTACCTTTCGGTTCATCTACCTCTCGTGCTACTCACAACTTTGATTTAATCTATTGTGATCTATGGACCTCTCCAATTGTTAGTATGTCAGGATACAAATATTATCTTGTTATTCTTGATGACTGCTCTCACTACATTTGGACTTTTCCCCTTCGTCTCAAATCCGAGATATTTTCCACTATTTCTACCTTTTTTACGTATATTCGCACACAATTTGGCACCACCATCAAGAGCATCCAGTGCGACAATGGCCGTGAATTCGATAATTCCTAGGCCCGCACGTTTTTTCTCTCCCACAGTGTTGCCCTCTGCATATCGTGCCCATACACTTCTCAATAAAATGGTAAAGCAGAGCGTTCTATTCATACCATTAGTAACTATCTGCGTTCCCTTTTGTTTTAGATGAGTCTCTCTTCAGCTTACTGGGTTGAGGCCCTTCACACTGCCACATATCTTGTGAACCGCCTCCCTACCACAACACTCGCCTCCTCCACACCATACTCCATTCTCTTCTCTATCCCGCTCTCCTATGATCATCTCAAAGTTTTTGGTTGCGCCTGTTACCCCAATATGTCCTTTACAGCGCCCCACAAACTTGCTCCTCGTTCTTCTCTATGCGTGTTCCTCGGCTACTCCTCGGAGTACAAAGGCTATCGATACCTCGAGCTTCAGTCGAACCGCATTCTCATTTCTAGACATGCTGTTTTTGATGAATCCTTCTTCCCTTTCTCTGACATGTCTACCACACCCATGGCACCCTCCACCCTGGACTTTCTTGTCGATGATCATGATCTCACCGCTTCAGTTTCTGGAGTCTCTTTTTTGCGTGTAGGTACAACAGCTTTATCAGCAGCACACCCCGTGCTCGAGGCCCCACTTGCGCCATCGAGCCTTGGTGCAGGGTCGTGGTCGCCCGAGTCCACGTCATCTGGTGCCGCTGCCCCTGTGCACCCCGCACAGGTCGCTGCCAGCGGTGCCCCACTGACCACGAGTGTTATCGGTCTTGCTGCCCCTGCTGCTCACGCGCAGGTTGTTACCAGCGTTACCGGCCGCACAGCTGCCACTCGACCAACTGTCATCCCTCCGGTGACCAATGCGCACTCTATGCACACACGTGGCAAAGATGGCATTGCGCAGCCTGTGGATCGCCTCAATCTCCACGCTGTACCTATGTCGCCTCTTCCTCGCTCCGTTCATGATGCCTTGTCAGACCCTAATTGGCGATCTGCTATGCAGGCTGAGTATGATGCTTTGATTACCAATGACACATGGAGTCTTGTGCCTTGCCCTCCTGGCGTCAATGTTGTGACTGAAAAGTGGATTTATCGTCACAAGTTTCTTGCCGATGGGTCTCTGGATCGTTACAAGGCTCGTTGGGTTCTGCAGGGTTTCATACAATGTCCCGGTGTTGAATATGATGAGAGTTTCAGTCCAGTTGTCAAGCCTGCGACAGTTCGTGTGGTTCTCTCTCTGGCATTATCTCAGAACTGGCCTATTTATCAACTGGATGTGAAGAATGCATTTCTCCATGGCACTCTTACTGAGACAGTGTACTGCGTGCAGCCTTCTGGATTTGTGGATTCTTCTCGCTCAGATTTTATTTGTCCACTCAACAAGTCATTATATGGTTTGAAGCAGCCTCCTCGTGCTTGGCATCACATGTTCGCCTCTCACCCTGTGTCACTTAGATTTGTTGAAACAAAGTCAGATACTTCTCTCTTCATATATCGCCACGGTCTGATGACATTGTCCTAATTGCCTCCTCTGTTGGATTACTCAAGAATATCATTGAGGCTCTCCAGCGTGAGTTTGTTATGACGGATATGGGCTAGTTGCATCATTTTCTAGGTATTTCTGTGACCCGCTCCGCAGATGGTCTGTTCCTTTCTCAGCGGTAGTACAGTCAGGATATTTTAGAGCATGCCGGGATGAGTGCGTGCAAGCCGTGCAGCACGCCTGTTGATCTCCACTCCAAATTATCTGCTGATGGACCGCCTGTCGCTGATGTTACACAGTATCTCAGTCTCACCGATGCTCTGTAGTTTCTGACTTTCACCTGACCAGACATTACCTTTGCAGTTCAGCAGATCTGCCTCTATATGCATGATCCTCGAGAACCACACCTCGTTGCTCTCAAGTGGATCCTGCGCTACCTACAGGGCACCCTGTCTCTTAGGCTGACCATGCGTCGATCTTCGCCTGC
The DNA here is from genome assembly GCA_030770085.1 of Oryza coarctata. Taxonomy (NCBI): domain Eukaryota; kingdom Viridiplantae; phylum Streptophyta; class Magnoliopsida; order Poales; family Poaceae; genus Oryza; species Oryza coarctata. The sequence goes on along the minus strand of CM061476.1, from coordinate 6,243,523 downwards.
AGATCTTGTTGTTTACACAGATGCCGACTGGGCTGGCTATGCTGACACTCACCGGTCGACCTCTGGCTATGTAGTATTTCTCAGGGATAACTTGGTGTCCTGGTCTTTCAATCATCAGCATACGATCTCTAGATCGAGTACTGAAGCTGAATATCATGCTGTGGCAAATAGTATTGTTGAAGCTACCTGGATGCGCCAGCTGCTTCTTGAGCTTCGCCACCCCCTCGACGTGCCACCTTGGTCTATCGTGATAATATCAGTGCTGTATATCTCTCCAGCAACCCGGTGCAGCATCAGCGGACGAAGCATGTTGAGATTGATCTTCATTTCGTTCAAGAGAAGGTCGCCTTTGGTCACGTTCGGGTCCTAAATGTTTCTACGACATCACAGTACGCTGATGTCTTTACCAAGGGTCTTTCTACCTCATTATTTCAGGAGTTTCGATCTAGCCTGAATGTTAGCGATGCTCCCGATTAGACTGTGGGGAGTGTTAGTCTACTTTAATTATAGTAGGTTAACCCGCGTGTGTAGCTGTGCGGTCACCCCGGCTACCTATATATACTAATAGATTAACAGAGAATACAATCAACAATTTCCACACTTTCATATAACAGCCATTAACCATGGAGAAAGCCATCCATCATCCAATAATAAGAAAAAAAAGCATGCCCTAAATTTTCAACAAACAGCAAATATATGCGATCAACCGGACGTACTTTATTATGTTACACTTCGTGCATCACGATCACGTACGTTGTCATCGACACGCGCACCTGGCTAAGCGAGCTTGACCTAGAGGTAGCCGTCGCTCGCTTTCTGGTGCACCGCCATGACGACGGCGGCGAACCTGCCGCCGTACGCCGCCCAGTCGAGACCTGCTGCACCCCGCGGCGTCGCAGACCGTGACGTGGCGGTACCCGTAGAAGAACATGACGGTGCAGGCGCCGGGCGACAGCTCGTTGAGCTCGTACATAACGTCGAAGTCCGGCACCTCTTTGACGTCGACGGCGTGGAGCGAGGCGACGTCCACCCGCGCGACGTCGCCACGTTCGAACCGGACGGCCACCAGGCGGCCGGCGTCGGACCCGGTGACGATGGCGGCGTCGACGGCCTTGGCCGTGTGCAAGTGCAGCACGCGGTGGTGGTGGTGCTCCGTTATTTGATCGATCACGGAGGGCTGCTGCTGCGGGCTCGCCACGTACAGTGTGCGCGGGTGCACGGACGGCTCGCTGTAATAAAGAGGCAAAAGGCTCGATTGAGTCCCGAGTCTGACCGAATCCGAATTGGACTCCGATGGCTATATGAATTGAAGTCACGGTCGGCTCGGCACGTTGTGGAATCATCAGTGCAGTGCTGCGTTCGGTTGAAGCGGAGGGTGCTATTCGGCGTGTGCTGCTGGAGCACAAGAACTCCCGAGCTTGCTGCTAGCTTAGTTTTAGTCTCGGTAGTTTTTTTTGTTGTTTGTGTGTCGCGTATCTGACAGAAGTGGTAAGGCTGGATATGTTCTTTTTTATTTTATTAATTTTTAATTAATATGTCTAATCTCTTGGATTTAAGATATACATAAATACATTTATAGGGGTGTACGAGCACTGATGTTATTAAGCACAGTGAGAAAGTATTTTTAGTAGATTCAACAATCTACTTGTGCTATGAACCAAATTTTCCTTAAAAAAACAAACAGAGGCAGGAGAATAGCCTCAAATATTTAGAAAGAGGAATGGAGTTTTAGTACAAATTGAAATAGTGCACTACTACTCACTCAAAAGCAGAAAACCCATCTTAGGTTTTTGCGCCAAATGTACTCGAAAGTAAGTGTTCTGCTCATTCAAAATACTCCCTTTAAAAAACATATTTTGTTTTATTAAAATAAGGCTTTGACTAATTATAACTTTATTATAATATTTTTTAAAAAAATAATGTTATTATATTCGTATTGAAAAGTATTTTCTTGTGATTATTATTTTGCATCACATACTTAAATGATATGTTAGTAAAGAAATTGTTAGTTATAATAAAATAAAATATTTCTTTTATTTTTGACAGAGGAGCAGCTACCTGCATATTCAATCTTACTTTTTTATGAAGTCATGCCTTCATGTTACGTGCTTTGTATATGAAGATATTAGATATATACAGAAAAAACCTTGAAAAGTAGGCACTTTCAATTACATACACTAAAATTGGAAATGATATTCATTTACATGCCTTATTTACTTTAATTGAAAAAGATATTGCACCAATAAATAAAGTTGGCAGGTCCTTCAGCATGAGGGAAGCTAAGGCTGATATGCTATTGTTCAAGTAAAGATCAATAACTGAATTAGCCTTTACTAATTTAGAAAAAACAAAACACTTATTCCCCTAACGATGAAGCTGTTCAAGCTGCCTGATTGGCACTTTAGATGTAGATCATCCTGAAGTGGTGCTACATCAGGTTCATACTATTCATTTCTTGGGTTATCTTTAGCAACCGACAAAGCTTCCTCAGCTTCTCTTTTGTTGGAGATAGAGCTGAAAGCAGTTCAGACTTAAAACATTAATTGTCACATACAATCTTTTGTTGGGGATACATGTCTAGGGGTATCTTCTCCTGATCTCCATGGAAATGTTTAAATTATCAGTGGATGCAGAATTGTTAATTGCTACAAAATGCTCCATGAAACGATCTGAGAAAAAATAATTTAATTTCTAAACTGCAAATGCTTAGTTCATACACTGAAAACCCTGGGTTGCCTTCTTTCCAATCTGACTGTCATTTAAGCAATACTTAGTTCACTTTATATAGTTGAAGCCAAGAAAAGATTCAGGTTTCATCTAAGAACTGCCCAACAATAAAGAAAATCTGAGTAATTATTATGATTTTCCTGTACCTTCACTAATAGCTAAATTTAAACACACAATATTTCATTAGGACGGTAATTGGTTGCAGCAGCACTAAGAGATCTGTTCCTGATTACTTATCTACCATATATAGTAGAAGTAAAAGAGCCAGCTAGTTAATCACCTGAGCATTGAGACAGACAATGGTTATTTCAACCAAGAGCAATTTGGTCAGATTATTAGCATATTTAGTATATATGTATAACACTATAACCTCAAGTACCTAGGTACAACAGACCAGAAAATGTTGGATAAAAAATTGCAAGTTCAAATATGTTGTTTGTTGACATTAGTGTAATTATGCAGTCTAAAATGACCAATCCAACAAATGCCAGTTTGTTAAGCTTAATCTGTTAAAATATTCAAAAAAATAATACCAACAATAATTAATGATCATGATAAGAATAAATAGAGAGGAAGTTAATTTCACCTTGTACTATGTTTAAAAAGCACAAAGTTGCATATCCGAAACCATTGGGCGATTTTTAGAAGAAGGGTTGAGGAGTATCAGTGCTGCTTTGACATCCTTGATATTATTTACAGCAGTATCAATGATTAACTCATCACGGAATTGGAAGTTCGACCTGTTGAAACTGCCCTGAACTATCCATTTTACATTAACATTGGTGTTGTACATTTTATCATTGACACGTAGTGAAATTAGGTACTTCTAGGAGATTTTAAACTGGCTGAAAGTCAGATAAAAATGAATGTAATCATGCAGTTCAGTATATTCGACCCTACAATTGAAATTAATTGAAAGTACCCCCCTCCTTACCTTTCTCTATGGACACAAATCAAATCCTAGTGTTCTGTCTTAATAAATATTACTAGATACACTAATTCCAAAGTGCCTTGCACAGCAACCTTTTGGATGAAAAGGCGTCACCTATAGGGTTGAAAAAAAAATAGAGTGAGCAGACAGAGGGAGGTGGAGTGGTAGACACACAAGTGAAGGCGGCATGGTGTTGGGGAGGATGTCAAAGGTAGCAGAGGGGAGGTGGAGTCGCGGAGGTAGCGAAGGTGGGGGGAGGGGAGGGGAGTTGGCAGCATGGATGGAGAGGAGATGGAGGTGGCAATCAACGGTGTTGCTTCCATAAGCGTTGTAGTGTTGTTGAACCCATCAATCTTTGCCCCTCCTTTGTATTTCTTGCTCCCTTGGTCTCGGAGTGGCACAATGTCTTGTCTTCTCGGGGTGGCGGGGATGGAGAGGGAAGAATGCAATGCTGTGGCGCTCCAAAATATGCCAATCTGCAAATACTAACCAGTATAGGCTGAAGATCACAACATTACCTATGAATATAATACCATCCTATAATACACAAGCTGATAGAATAATAGTGCAAATCAGAAATAACAAAGTTTTATTACAACACTAATATAAATCTCATACATTTTGCTATCGTGGATAAGCCCTAGATTGATATAAACACTAGTAAAATAGGATAAGCTAAAGCGAAAGCAGAAGAGCGGCGGTGGAAGGTATGGAACCTAAAACACTAAGAGTAAAGCAACAAACATAAATCACAGGCTTGGTTTGAGAACTAGGCTAAAACCTAGAGAAGTGGTACTCGATCTGCTCCTGAAAGTAGGTTTTGGTAGATGGGTCGATGTATCCCTCCTCTAACTCATTATAAATATACAATAGAAAGGGTGAGTATTCAGTGTACTCAGCAAACTGAGGAAAATATGACATGCAGGGCTATAAATAAGGTTGGGTAAATGCTTGTTTTTAAAATAGCAAGGTTTTTAAATGGTTGTTTATAAAACACTACTAAATCAAGTTTTAGTCTCGGAACGAGGCCCACATCTCGCTCCATTCCATAGGTTGCTTAGCAACAACCTGTCACAATAATCATGAGTGAAAAGTCTTTTTTAAACCGTATCATCTTAGCCCCTAAAGTAGATATTCCATCCAAGCCATTTCAACTCGCAGCTAGCCATATCAATCCTTAAAATAAAATACCACCCGAGAAATATCGGCTCGTAACTGACCATCTCAGCCCTTAGCCTTCTCGGCATACCAACCCGGTCATCTTGGCCAAACCACAACCTGGTGCCAACCTACACCTCAAGTCATGCATAATCATTTTCAACCACGAAGGCTGGCCGTTTGCCACAAAAGCAAACTCTGGTGACGATAACCCATCCTGCAATCCTTTTCCAAAAAGCATTTATTTAGAAACAAAACTAACTACGCTATGAAATACTTCACATCCACCTATAACTGTAGACATGGCTATTTAAATAATTTATCTAAACTCTGCAGATGTTGTATGCTTTACCCATATGCCATAAACATCCCACTTTATCTAATGCATATAAATCAGACATGGCTGACAAAGGAGAGTTCACTACAAGGCTTTTTTATAATCAAACCATAGACAACCCAAGTCATACAATTGGACTACTTTTTAAAACCAGGCATTAGGCTAGTTTCAGACCCTCCTTTACTCAGGACATATTGTATAACACCAACCGCATCTCACGGTTAAGATAGACCCTCATCTCAGGAGAATGCCTTTGTCTCCCTATCTTGATGTTCCTAAACTATTAACATGCAAGACACTTATGTCTTAGCTATTTACTCTGCCAGGGACATCCCATATTATCCGTGTGATCGTACTATTTTATGTTTGGATGGTTTTTTCAAAGGGATCAATCCTTATGGATGGTGCATAATCAAACCACCAAGTCACTAACTCACACGTCATCAAGTTTTTATAAAACATTTTTTCACCTTGTAACCAAGCCGACAACTCGCCAGGACTTCAAATAAATGAGTGATGGTGAATACCCAAGTTTTCTTTCCCATTCGACAGTATAACCGTAGCTATAGGATTTCTACCCTAGTATGATGGGTACTGGTGAGTATATGGTGGAGTTGAGTATTGAGTCCTATATAATATAAGTGCAGCTACCATAAGGGTCCAACGATTCAAACGCGAATCATGACTGAATAGTAAATAAAGTGCAACCTAATCATGTGATTTTATAAACAAAATATTTAATTAAAATATAGCTGCAACAAGTGGTCAAGGAGGACTTGACGTGGTCCGCTACAGTTTGTATAGCATCAAACTCCTAGGCAGAACCTTTGTCGGTCTTGTGCCTTATATGTGAGAAAAATAAAATAACGCATAAAACTATTACTGGAGGCACATAAAATATAGATTCGTTGTGTAGAGGAGGATTTTTGAAAAATTTTGGGACTAAAATGGGGTCAAACAAAGTTACGGACAAAAAGATATGAAATTTTGAAGTTTGAAGGGGTTTTTGGGCGATAAAAGGATTAATTAAAATACAAAAGAAATATTCCAAAGAATATTCTAGGATGACGGGTGGGCCCTTCTGTAAGTGGGGAGTGGAGGGTGGTCTATGGTGGACCAAGTCCACGGTAGGCTAGAAGAGAGAGTGAGACCCACATGGGTCCTACTTCGTTTTCTTTTCTTTCTCCTTTTTTATCTTTCTTTTCCTTTCCTTTCTTCCTTTCTTCTCTTCCTCCCTTTCTCTTCTTCTCCTCCCGTCACCTCTTCCTCTCTGATTTCCTTTTGCGTAGGTGGTGGTAGGCGGCGAGTGGCACTGGTGTAGGAGGGTGTTGAGGCAAAGCATGGGCAAGAGGGCTTCGAGGGCGATGAAGACAGGACGGTCGTGCATGGTCATGAAAAGGGGGTGGCAACATTGGGAAGGGGTGGCGCCGGCATGGAAGGGTGTCGAGGAGCACTTAGTACGGGTAGGGCACTGAGGTGGCGTCGGCATGGGAAGCCAAGGCGGCGCAAGCATAGGATAGAGGAGGTGGCGTCAACTTGGGAAGACGGTGAAGGTAGGGGCAGCATCAACGTGGCTACCAGGGAGGAGGAGGAGAAGAAGATCGACGGACGTGGCTACCTTCATGGCACAGCAACGATGGGGGCCTTCCTGGTGGTTCAACTTAGCGACGACAATGGCTTAGAGTGGTGAAAATAGAGCATGTTAGAGTAAAAGGTATTATCCGAGGCTCTAGAAATTCTTATAGCCTCCTTGATGCACCACCGAGGTTAGCACAACGAGTAGGGTGACCATGCTCAACACTGTCACCTCCTCTCCCTCCACAACACCCTCTCTGCTACTTGTCATGCTTGGAGTGAGGGAGTGGTATCTTGCTTGGAAGGAGAAAGAAAATGTAGGAAAGACACTGGTTGACTTTCCCAATGAGAGCACAAAGAGTTGGAGTGGGGGATGTGTGTGTGCATGCCTAGTGCAAGGTCGTGGGCAGCATGAGCATGAGTGCATGCTTGTGGTTTGATTACTCTCATGGAGAAATGAAAGAAGTATGTACACATGTCTCCTGCAGTCTCACTCTTGGGTTGACAGTGGAAAAAGATGGAAGTGGGAAAACAATAGCCAGGTGGTTGGAGTCCAAAACAAGTATTTTTAATATCTCTGGATGGAAGTAAAATTTATTTAGTAGGACTGGTAATTTCTGAAATCAAAATAAAACTTGACCTCAGAAATTTAGAAAATCAAAACGGGATATAATACCACAATGAAACAAAATTTTTGGACCAGAATTTTAATAAAATAGCGGGTGTTACAAACGTTGGTCCCAATGCTCATAGGAAGCAGGCGGAGGTGTTGAGCTGCCATTGGCCTGCTCAGATCTAGCGCCCCCAAGCTCAGTGGTAAGGAAAGTGGTGTAGCCTCGTTAGGGAGATGTTGGTGGCTTGGATAGTATGGCGGCGGATACAATGAGCTAGCTATGGAGAAGATCATGGATAGGGAGAGGAGGTAGTGGCTACGACAGTGAGGAGATGTGAAACGATAGTGGTGGCCTGTCCCATGGGAAAGGGTAGTGAAGTGGCATGCAAAAGAGGGGTGTGGAAGTGGAACTACAGATGTTAGGGGAGGAGGGGGTGAATGGGAAAAGATCGGTTCTAGGGATGTGGAAGGATCTAGTTTTAATAGAAGTCTTTGGAGGACCTTTATGATCTTCTGCCATTTTTGACATATGATAGTTCATAAAAATATCGGATGGTTTAAATTTTGTTGATGAGGTGGATCCATAAATTTGCACATCAGATATAATCTGTCACATTAGCAAAGAAGGATACTAGTGCATTCTGAGCAATAAAAGAAGGGAGTGCTTTTATCACATTTGATAGGAAACTCCTCCTAATCTTAGCCACTTTTGGATGGCATAGATCGTTTTAAGTTTTATGCTGCTGCAATATCCAACCTTTTCTCTTCCTATCTCCTTCTCCTATGTGTCTTCACCCCGACACCATAGTTCGCATGTGTCAACACCGCCACAATTACCTCCTACCCTAGCACGCCGCCCTCCTCGCCTTGTTGGCGCTAGAAGGTGCCAATGGCACCAACGAGGCTTACCACACCAGTCATCTCCTCCTCTCATTTCCTTTCTTTTCTCCCTGCCTCTCCTCCTCCAGATGTGGGGTGGCAGTGGTGTGCCCTCAAGCCGACTCTTGTTCACTGTTACCACCTTCTAACCACTCATTCTGTCTTGTCCCCACCGTCAATACCATCCTATTGCTGGCTCCTAACTCCTGTGGCTTCGGTGGCACCGCTGTTGCGGTTGCCTCACCGCTCACCTATTTCATTGCCTCTTACGGCTATCCCTCTAAGTTCAAAGGACTCTCCCTCTTGATCCACCCTCCCCCTCTTACTTCTTTTCCAATCCTAAAACCTAAACCCTAACTTCCCTGTCATTATTCAGGGTCATTGGAGCTTGAGGAGAAGAGGTCACTAGAACTGGAGGAGAAGGAGCTGAGTTGCTGGAGCACGAATCATGAAGCGGGGTTAGAAATCTGTGAGAAATCCCCCAAGAATTTCTGCCGAATATGACTTAGCAATCTCATAAAAGAAAACACAGATATGTCAGTTTCACATGAAGGTTAAGCTACTGCATGCATTTTGGTGTGAATCGAAGACATTTGGGAACCGCTACAACCTACAACAGCAAAGCAGCAAAACCATCAGTGGCAGTGCGAACAAATGGCCACTTGAGAACTTTTTAATACTGCAAGAATATAACCCAAAACATCTGAACATGTTATCCTGGGACGAAGGGAATCATATGTAAAGTTTGAAGACTTCAGCAACAAAACACGATTTCATCCATGGCATTAGCGATCAGTTTCCTTGTCCTTTTCCTCAGGGAAGCAGCTGATGCATGCTCAAACTGCAAACGCACACAAGGACAAATCACCCCTTAATTAACTGCTACGCAATATTCAAAGAACAGAAAGGAGTAATAATCACAAGGTATCAATCATTGGATCCTATAGTGAAGTTCACAACAGCGCAATGTCAAGAAAACACTGAACCTAGCTCTGTATCCAAAATGCCCATATTTGAGAATGAGCCGTTCGATTATCCAAGAACAGCCAAGGAAATGCTGGAAACTACTGTTGCTTGGCTGGAATTGAGGTTATCATTACACAGCTAGTGAGCTAAACGCATGTTACTACCTTTTCCTTTCCCCTCTGCACTTCGCACTTCTTGATCTTTGTAATTAACGATATCAATGTGATTAATCAGGAGAAAAAAATTCAGAAAACACAACAGAGTAAAATCTAAATGCAAACCAGTTCATCAAATCGAATCACAATCCATTTATGAATTTATCCCCTTGTTCTAAAGACAGAAGAAGCACTTTCTTCTTGAGTTCTGAACAACAACCAAAACTAGACAAATAAAAGAATCCCAAAACTCTCTCCAAGTTTCTAAAACCAAGCGAACGACAATCTTCTCAGAAGCCACCCACCGCCGCCGCTCCGAGGAAGGCGGCGGCAACGAGCAGGGCACCACTCGCCGCGGTCCTTCCGGCGTTCCCCGTCACTGGTGCCGGGGCGGGGGCCTGGAAGAGCCCGGCGGCCAGCGGGGACTGCGCGGGCGCGGGGGCCGGCACCGGCGCGAAGAAGCCGTGGCCGCGGCGGCTATGCTTCTCCGACATGACGAGGACGATGACGCGCTCCCCCTTGTCGCAGCTCCCGGGTGCGCCGCTGACGAAGTAGTGGAGCCCCGAGCGCGTCATCGGCACCGTGGCGGCGGCGCCAGCGGTGGGCTTGTAGGTGGCGAGCGGTCTCGCCGTGCTGCAGCGGTTGTAGTCTTCATGGGTCACCTCCAGCACCGCGTCCGCCGCGCCGTCGAACTTGAACACTGCCGCGCACGCACACACAGGGCCACGGAGAAGATGAGAACAGAGCAAATCAAGAAACAGAGCGATCCAGGAAGAAGAAACAGAGGAGTTCAAGAAACAGAGCGACTCACCGAGGTTGTCGCCGACGTGGAAGCGGGTGGCCTCGGCCCACTTGTTGAGCGCGTCGGCCTGCGCCGGCACCTTCCACCCACCACCACCACCGTTGCCGCCGACGACGAGGTCTCTGGCGTCCGCCACGGCCGCGAAGACCAGCGCGGCGCAGAGCATGGTAGCCACCACCGCCGCCATCGGAGTAGAAGAGGACTGGTGTACGGGCGAGCAGAGCGCGAGAGGAGCACGAGCGACGGCGTGGAGGGGAATGGGGAACGAGGAGGAGATCGATGCTGTCCTGGCCAAGGGGTTGGGTGCGCTTAAATAGCGGGGCACGGCGGAGGTTGCCGTTGGGCTTTTCGAACGTTCGGGTGAAGCAGAGCAGATGTAAAGACGCGTGGCACAGCATTCACTGGCATGGGAGAGGGACAGGCTGCCGCCGCTGCTGCAGAAGGATGCTTCTGTTTTGGACTTTACCGTTGCCGTTTTGGTCTTTTGAGGAGGCACTGGGCTGGATGGCATATTGGCATACGCACACTGCTCTGGTGTAGTGCCGTCACCTGGGGCTGGGAGCCTGCGACCGGTGGAGTGGGGCCCACAGGTGACTGACTGACAATTGTGTGATCCTTGGAATATGCTCGTGGAACTGTAGAAGGACTGTTTTTTGCATTGTGACAATAAAGGGTTTTTTTTCCTCTTGAGAGAAATTTAAGTCACGAGGACATAACTCGAGGTTATTGTATGAAAATTAGAAAAATTCCCACCCAGGTCTAGAACAACAGGGAAGTTATCCCCTTACGGGGAAAAAAGTTTGGAGAGATGGAATTATGCGTATTTTCTGCATAGCCTTAACTATACGAGCTTTTTTAGTATGCTTGGAGGAGACTATAAGATTTGTTTAATATATTGTCACAGTAAATCTTATTAAATTTTAGTATTACCTAGCAACAAACAAAATATGTTCCAACCATTGCAGTATTAACTAAATTTGGAAATTTGGTAATTGTAAAAGTTTCCATCCTCAGCAAGCTTCACCTTGTACTAATAAGGTTTATAAGCCTTAATCAAACATATTGGTAAGGCACCAAATGTAAAATACTCTAAACGTCACTAGTCTACCAAATTTTGATAATTTTATAAACCTCTAGACTCAAAAGTCTTAACTACATCAAAATTTGGTAGATATTCAAAACAAATATATCCCCATGTTTGTTTACCATACCAAGAAAACCCAAACAAAATTTGGTAGGCTGACCAAATATGCTCGTAATTCCTATGTAGTCAAGGTCCTTACAGTATTTTGGTAAGGTTAATTTTTGGAGAACTCTAGCGTAAGTTTAAAACCTCAAATAATAAAATTTGTTAAATATGAACCTTCCTTTTGCTCTATTCAGATTTCCGTGGAGTTTCGGACTTGCATTGTCGTTGACCAACATGTATTGTGCGGCGCCCCTCAACAGGATGAATATGGTTACTAGTTGGCTTGGTCGCATCTTTCATTTTCATTAACATGTATATCTGAACTCAAGCAAAATTGACGAGCTAAGACAAACGGTTGCCAACCAGAGAGATCCCACGTAAAAACAATTTTGTATTACGGGGATGTTTAACCGTCACAAAATCGCGCATTGCACGAATGTAAAACTGACAACAAAGATGACCAACAGATAAAATATGTCATAAAACAACAAGGTTACAGTTGTGTGATGGGTTAGGTTAATTGATTGATCAGATTACTTAATAATTATCAAACATAATCATATATTGGACTATTTTTTTCTAAATAACTCCAAACTATTGGGCTCAGCCTAATATTTTTATTTGGATCAATATCAATTGAAAAAAAATTCCATTTTACTTTGTCAACTATTGTTTGATTTTGATTTTGTTTTCTCAGACAACCCACTCCCTCATATATTAAAACCGATATAATTCACCTCCTCAGGTTTGAAAAACGGTTTTATCTTAAATGATATCTGTGTAACATATTGATTTAATCACCTAAGTCACATTAAAAAGAAAAAAAAACATGAGGCCGGCATATAAATCACATTAAAAAGAAAAATAAAAAAGTTGCAGTCCCACGTCAGCCCTCTACACTCTTCCCCTCTCTCTCTCCTGTCCGCGGAAGCGGCGTTGGCAGGCGCTAGTGCGTGCAGCAGCGGCGCTAGCGTCGCCACGGCTGCAGGAGGAGGCGGAGCTTGACGCCTCCCGCCGATGCGAGACTCGGCGGCTTCGCCGGCACCGGCTGCAGGAACGGAAGCCGCAGTAGGCGCCTCGCCGGTGTGGTGGGCACGAGCCAAGGCGGATCTGGAGGCTCGCGGTGGGGGGTCTTGAGGGTAGCCAGTGCCCTCCAGACAACGAGGGCGACGGAGGGAGGGTGCCGGCGAGCAGCGAGGGCAGAGCAGGGCGGCGGGTCTGCAAACGGGCCTCCCCTAGCGGCGGTAAAGGCGAGGTCAGGGAGGCTGGCTGACGCGGACGGCAGGCGCACCCGAGGCAGCGGTGTTCGTCCCTAGTCACCGGCGGCGATGGCCCTCCGATGCCGGTGAAGTAGACCCTATTGCCCCGGAGAGGATTCTCGGCGGTCACCTCCGACACAGGGACTCGGGGACGACGGCGACGGGGCTTGGGATGCGCGGAGGCAACGGCGACGACGACAGCCCTGGTGGAGCGCGAGCTCGCCCTGGTGACGCGCGGAAGCAGCGGTGGAGCTCAAGCTCAAGCTCGACGGGTGGTGGTGGGAACTACTATCGATGAGTGGCGGCGGGAGCGGAGCTTGCCGAGACCTGCCCTTGTAATTGGCATGGAATCACTCATGCGTAAACTTTGCTCGGACAAATATGAATAAAGATATTAATACAAAACTTAAATAAAAGTATGAATATTTTAAATGTATGTACCATAGTTGTTGTTAAAAAAGAGTAAAATACATATATATAAGAAATATACTTAAAAAGAGATATCTAACCTATCAAGCACTTACATATTAATTAAGCTCAAATTAGATTTAAGCAAGTTTTAATATGTTTATAAGCATAACAAGGTCATACAAGCTGCTAGATAGTAGAAAGCTAAGATAAAAATAATATATGTCTAACATAAAGATAAATAAGAGATAATAAGCTAAGCTCTTAATTTTATTATAGAGTATATTATAATATAGAAAAGATCCATGATGCTCTATGGTATAAATATAAAAGAGAACACTCCCTCAATGCAAGCCATGGGGTTGAATGATTCCTAACTCACTTCTCATTTCAGAATGAACACGATTAAGAGGTTTTATGAAAATACCCACAAGTTGATCATTTAATTCAACAAACTCTAACACAAATTATCCTTCTCAACAATTGTCCTAGTGATATCAAATTTACAAATGCTTAGTTCTTTGTTGAATTAGATTCTTTGCAATGTTAATGGCATTAGTAGTGATGCAAAATAGAGAAACAATAGAAAAAGACAAGCCATAATCTTTCAAAATAGAAACCATCTAAACAACTTGGCCACAAGAGCTTGCAGTAGCAACATACTCAGCCTCAGCTATTGATTGAGAAACAAAAGATTATTTACATGAAGACCAGAAAACAATAGAAGTACCCAAGAAATGATAAATGCTAGAGTGAATCAATATTACACCCAGCAAAATTAGTATCAAAAAAGGCACAAATCGAAAGAGTGGAAGAATAGGAGTAGCAAATACCATATTTAAGGGTAGGCTTGATATAGCAGAGTATGCGCTTGACTGCTTGATGATAAGAGCTCCTCGAAGATACCTAAAACTTTGCGTATAGGCACACGTTGAAGTGGATGTCTAGCCTTGATGCAGTTAGATAGAGGAGGGAGCAGATCATTCTTCGATACTCACGTTGGATAACCGCCTTGCCATCCTTATCAGGGCCTAGTGTTGAGGTAGTGGCCATGCGAGTGGCGATCGGCGTGTAGTCGTTCATCTCGAACTTGTTTGGAAGATCTTTAGAGTACTTTGTTTGATGGATGAAGATGTCATCCCTAGTTTACTTGATTTGAAGGCCAATGAAGAATGTCAATTCTTCCATCATGATCATCTCAAATTCCTTGTACATTGTCTCTGAAAACTTGGCCACAAGAGTACAATAGGAGCCTCCAAAAATAATGTGATCAACATAAATTTGAACTAGAAAAAAATCATTGCCATCTTTACGGATAAAAAGAGTTTTGTCTACCTTTCCCATTTGAAAACCACTTTGAATCAAAAATGTTTTCAACCTTGCATACAAGTACGAGGATCTTGTTTTAAATCATACAAGGCCTTCATAAGTTTGAAAACATGATTTAAAAATTTATAATTTTCAAAACCAGGGGTTGTTTGATATAAACCTCTTCTTTTATAAAGCAATTCAAAAAGACAGTTTTTATATCTATTTGGAAGAGTTTAAAACTTTTGGAAGTAGTAAAAGCCTAAAAGATTTGGATAGCCTCTAATCTAGTAACTAGAGCAAAAGTGAAACCTTGTGCAACTAGCCTTGCTTTGTTTCTAACTATATATCCATCATCCCCTATTTGTTTTTGAAAACCCACATGGTTCCTGTGACGTTGTGACCTAAGGGAGGTTTAACCATGGTCCAAACTTTATTTCTTTTAAAAATTTTTAACTCATGATGCATGGTATTAATCTAGTTATCATCAGATAATGCATGACAAACTTTTTTGGGCTCAAAAGAAGCAACAAATGTGGAGTAGGCTATATAATAGGACCATTTTCTAGTTACCCTTTCACCCATGTCTTCGATCATCGTTTGAGATGGATGTCAGTCTAGATATGTCGGGGAACTATCAGTCCTGATGTGCCTCCATCAATCTCCTCAGGTATAACAGATGAAGATGAAGTAGCTTGAGCTTCTTCCAAAAGTGACACTATTGTGATAGGGGATCCACCTTTAGCAAGGGTGTATTAGGTGGAGGTGGAAGGACTGAATTAGCATCGTCCTTATTAGGGCCATCCACAAAAAATGCTCTCGGTTATATATGGAGATCTTAAAATTTGTAGTCTAGCACTTGGTTTAGCCTCATCAAAAGTGATCTCATAGGACTTCACAATCTTGTTAGTTTGAAGAACATACACTCGATAGGCACACAAATGAGAAACATAACCTAAAATGATAGCATCGGAAGAATGATATTCAAATTTATCCAAGTTTTTAGGTTTGAGAACAAAACACTTACAACCAAAAATCCTAAAGTGTGAAACATTTGGTCGCTAACCAAATCTGAGCTCTTAGTGTGTCTTGTGGAAGGTAGTTCTTAAGAACACTCTATTCAGGACAAAAACAAGTAATAGAAATAGCTCTAGTCTAAAATATCATTGGAGTGGTATACTCATCAAGCATGGTTGTGCCATCTCCACGAGAACGCGTCTCCTTTTTTCAACTACACCATTCTATTGTGGAACATACGGTAAGGAAAACTAATGTTCAATTTCAGAAGAATCACAATAAGATTGAAAAGCATAGTTTTTAAATTTAGACCCATTATCACTACAAATTGCTCGAAGAGATCCTAGAAACTCCACAGCTAGGAGATGAGCTAGATCTCAAAAAAATACGAAAGTTTCCTCTGTTGGCTCAAGAAAGTAGACTCAAGAATAAGAAGAGAAATCATCAACAATGACTAGAACATACCATTTGCCACTAACTGATTGGACTCTTATAGGACTAACTATATCTATGTGAAGTAGTAGACCTAGACTATCCGTCATGATCAAGGTGACATGCTTATGAGAAAAACCCATAATCTTGCCATGGCTAAATCTTTAGTAGCTTTTAGCTTTGGGAATTCCCAAATCAAATTCATACCATTGATTTGAGACAAATGCTCAAAGCCAATGTGACCAAGACGTCGATGCCAAAAGAACATATCTCGATTTTCAGAAGCAATAAGACAACAAGAGGGTCTAGAAAAATCATCAAAGTTTGCAAAGAAAGCACACCTACTCAAGAGATGTTGAATACAAGAGGCTCAAAAGCATCTAGTACATGATATTGATTTTTCTTGAAACGTATATCGAGATCCTCATAACACAATTGCGATAGTAAGAGTAGATTGTACTTGAGCTTACTCACCAATGCCATATCATTTAGCATGAACTTATCATTGATTTTAATAGTCCCTTTTCCATCACACGTCTACTGCTTGCATTTGCAAAAGTGATAGTCTCAATTATCGGATGCATGTGTGAGAGAGGTAAACCACTTGGCTTCACTAGTAATGTGGCGTGAGAAACTTGAGTCCACCAACCATGGTTCATTTCTTCCCACTCTAAATTCCTACATATAAGACGCAATAAATGTCGATGAATTAGTACTGGTGTTAGTGAGAAAAGACTTAGATATCTAATATCAAGTCGTACAAGAAGTATAAGCAGTGTTGTAGTTACCAACAAAATGATGAGCGTGCTAACCTACATGTTTTGTTCGACCCATGCAAAGTCATATTAAAGGTGCACATATTGACAAAGAAAGCAAGATACACCACTTGAACAATAATAATAAGCATACTTGAACCTCTCAATTACTTTTATAGTTATACTACGAATAGCTATTAAGGTCCTAAGGTATTCTTGGTGCTCTTTCTTAACTTTTCTAAAGCGAAATCCTACCAAGTGGCCATTCTTTCTACAAAAGGTGCATTCAAACTTGGTTCTTCCAATAGGCTTGGGTTTCTCTACAGACTTGATTGCATCAACAACCTTAAGTTTCTCTATCAATTTAGTTGTATCAACATACTTGAGTTTCTCTATAGGCTTGGTTGTGTCAATTTGTTTAGAAAGACTGGAGCTAAAAGCTTGAATCAAATTTTAAATCAAAACACTTGTTTTCAAAATTTTAAAATAAGTTTGGGTTATGATCCTTATGATTATTCTAATAATCATGCTCCAACTGTTAATAAATTAGTTGGTACTAGCACAATTGAGATTGTTGATGATCCTAAAAAGGTAATCTTTAGATCTGGTGGTATCGTGTAATCGACTGGTACAACTAGTACAAGTGTTGTATCTACTTCTAAAAGTAAATATAAAGTTAAGTATACTTGTACCCACTGTGGTAGAGATGGATATAAAGTAGAATTTGGTTTGTCTTGCTAAGTAACAAATGAGAGAAAATGATAAGGCAATGTCTAATTTGAGAAAAGCACGTCCTTTTGGTTCTATTAACATAAGTACTAATAGATCTAAACCTTTGCATAAATATACTTGAGCTATGTCTTCTTGTGTATGTCATGTGTCTCAGTACTGGATTCTTAAATATTATATTACTAACCTAGTACAAAGATCTTGACATTGTTATCTTATATATAAGCACTTTACGCGAGAAATGAGAACTTTTGGCTAGAGAATTTCGGATGCTTACGCCATATGTTTAGTGAAAAGAATTAGTTCTCCTATCTCGCACGAGCATCACATGTTAAAAAGATAACTTTTAGATATGCTTATACTTTTATGGTTGTGGCTATAGGTACAGGTGCATACATTCAGTGGGAAAACATCTTTGTTAATGAAGATGATAAATACGATGAAGATCAAGGTTTGGTTATTCCCACACAATCAATTGAATTGGTACAATTTGTGGTATGTTTATGTGCACAATTTCAAACTTTCACACGTGCTTCATATTTTCAATCAATTAAGCGGATTCTCATATATGTTCATGACACTAAAGATTTTGGCATATGGTTATTTGCATTCTTATGTATTAGTTTAAGAACTTTTTCTAATGCTGATTTTGGAGGTTATAGACTTGATAGTAAAAATACTTCTGGTGCTTTTCTTCTTGGGTAATTCATTTGCTGCTTAGTCATCTAGAAAAAAATCTACTGTAGCATAATTAACTATTAAATTAGAATATGTGGCTGCTGCTAGTTGTTATTCTTATATTATTTAGATAATAACCACACTTATAGATTACAATGTTACTTTGAAAAATATTCTACTTTTCTATGATAACACAAGTGCCATTTGTATTGCTAAAAACCCAGTACAACAATTTAGAACAAAACATATTGATATTAGATTTCACTTTAGATTATGTTGAAAAAGATATTGTGGTATTTTATCATATGGATACTAAACATCAATTGGTAGATATTTTCACAAAGTCGTTGGATTCTTCTTGTTTGGCTCGTATTTGGGGAGAACTTGGGGTTATTCATCTAGTGGGGTTGTTTTGAGGGAGAGCATCAACTTTTTGTAACATTTTTTTATGTTTTTTATTTGAAAAGAAAAATTATATTAAATAATGAGCATTACATATGATTTATATGTATTACTTGTAATTACGTTACTGCCATAATGTATAAGTGATTTCTTGTTTCTATATATGTGTTATTTATCTTTGCATGATTAACTAATGACAATTTGAATTAAATTTTGACATGATTGAACTTTTTGATATTGTTTTAAATGTGCTAATATGCTATGAGAAATATGAGAAAAATAAAAAATATTTTCTATGAAAAATATGAGAAAAGATCAAGAAAATATACATTGTTGTATTTCTTGTTAACGAGATTGTTTACTATTGCACTTTGATATAAACTTGAAAGAAGTTGTGTATAATCGAAAACTGATTCTTAAGCTTAAAATTGTCAAAAACACATAGGTTTGAACATGTTGAAAAGAAATACTAATGGTGTATATAATTTCTTATAATTTATATCATAACTGAAATCATAAAGCTACCAATGAAGTGTATCATTTAATGCTTATATGTTTTAAAATAGTTGAATAAAAATATCATGTCTTGCAATAAATTATTAATTACAGTTGATTTTTTTGTTATGCTGAATTTACGTTGCATTTGTATGGATGTGTGAGTACAAATTACATTTAGCATGACATGTGTGAGATTATTTACATTGATGATTTGTGGTGCTCATTATAATAAAAAAAGTTAAACAAAAAATTAAAAAAACTTCTGTTCTTTCGTTATGTCTTCTTGATGAATCCAATGTCAAGAAGGGGAGAAAGTGTACACATAAGTTTTGGAAGTTAAAGGCCAATGTTTTTTAAGGTAATACTAATGTTCAATATTCATGTGTTATTGCCAGTGGGAGATTGTCAAATTAAAAATAATCAAAATTAGTTTAGATTAAAATAGGTAAAATTGGTTTATATTGAAATTAGAAAAATTAGTTTATATTAAAATTTATATTGTTTAATTGGTTTGCATTAAAATTATTTATGAAAAATATGGTGAGTGTGTGTGAAGTCAGGTTCTAAAAATCTATGCTGGGAGAATGCTTTTGTTTATTTGTGTGCATGTATTAAATATGAGAAATATATGAAAAATCACTGAAAAAATGGAAAAATTTTTGACAAAAATTAAGAAATTAAAGTTTAGAATTTGCCATAGGTACAGGCTAAAATTGTGATCAAGCCGAATGAAAGGTATGGGTGCGGCATAGTTAGAAGTGGGTTGAAGATGGCATATGAGCGAGCTAGCATAAGCTAAAGGGGGCCAAAAGTAAGTGGGCTGGCGAGTGGTCTAATTTGGTAGGTAGGCCAAGAATTTAGCAGGTCGATGGACTGGGCTGATGGCGAGAAAATGGCTTGGTAGCAATGCAAGGGCACGTGCGACAAAGGCGTGAGGCTAACAAGTGGGTCAGACATGTCGGTGAGAGTGGGTGCACGGTGACGCAACGGCTAATAGATGGGGTCAGATGAGAAAATGCGGCGCACGCGTGCGGGCGCACGTGCGTGTACGGGTAGAGGAGACACGGGGACATATGTCGTAGCCGGATTGGTGGGGAGACGATGGAATAGTGTTCATGCGGGATTTTCTGTGGAAACACGTCAGACATCTACCCTGTAATTGATGACGTGGTATAATCTGAAGCATCGGTTTCGAATCCGACGGCTTAGAATAAACATAGTGTGTTACAAAATCTCAAAGTTATTTTGTTTTTTTTGATTTTTTTATAACATAGAATAAGGTGTTAGGAATTTAAATTAAGAGAGTTTTTATGTGTATTTTGTAAGCATAATTTTAATAATAGAGGTAAAATCTATAGAAGATTAATAAGGTAATTAATCTCTCTTTTTTCATGTCTAACGATTGATTTTAGATTAATTTGTTTGTATGATTAGTGATGAATCAATGTCTGAAAATACAATTTTTTAGTTTTTTAATTATAGAGAAGTGTAATATTTTGTTTTTTACTTTCACAATCATTCACTCTACTCTAATTCCCTATAGTCGATCCTACGCAAATAAAATTTTCTACTCTTAGTAATTTTGGTACCGCGAACAAACAAACATTGTTTTTTTTTCAAGTGCATTTCGTGTTAGACCAGACCATTCCTGTCAGGTCAATGCTGGACTTTCTTGCTGTCAGACCATTTACCTCATGCCTTACGGGGTGCTCTGTGAGACTCACTATTTGTGTTGTCATGGTTTAATTTATTTCACATTATTTCGTATTTACGTGGGAGGATTTGTGGCTGGTGTATATTTGCCCTTTGGTTGAGTTCAATATAGCTTTCTTTATTTAAAAAAAAATTCGTTAATGCTTATGGTTTGTAGGTGTTGGCACCTCAATTTGCTTTGTTTCTAGTGATTTGTCAATTCGCGCGTTGTGTAGGAGCTGGCACCTCGATTTGCTTCATTTCTTGTTATTCATCAATTTGTGTTGTTTGTAGGAGTTGCCTTGCTCTCCCTCCCTTATGCGCTCTCGCAAGGAGGGTGGCTTCCTCAGCATCGCCATGGTCTGTTGCTACATAGGCCTACTGCTGCAACGTTGCATGGCCACCAGCCGGCTCACTTAGCTGTACCTGAACATCGGGGCGCTGGCCTTCGGCCGCAGATGCTGGGCCATTGTTGCCGCGCTGCTGTACCTCATCGCCATGGACTTCCTCATCCTCGAGGGCGACAATCTACAGAAGCACTTCCCGGCAGCGACGGGCTTCCGAATCGTCAGCGGACTCAGGATCAATGGCAAGCAGGCGTTCGTGCTGCCGACCACCTGGTTCTTCGACTGACTCGGAGTCCTCGCCTACCTCGCCGCGGGTGGCGCCGTGGTGTCCGTCGTCCTCGTTGCCGCCATGCTTTGGGTGGCAGTGTTCGGGGCATCGGGTTTCACGAGAGGGGCAGCCTCGTGCACTGTGCGGGAATGATGCGAGCTCCGTGAGCCTGTACACGTTCTGCTTCAGCGGCGGCCATCCCGTCTTCTCCCACGATGTACAAGCGGTGAGCGGCAAGAAAATGTTCCCCATGGTGAATGTTTTTCCAAATCATGCTTCTACATGATAAGAATATTCAATTTTGATTAATTTTATTTGTGCGATTCAGGTGATGTTCGTCTGCTTCGCGGTAAGCACGGTCAGCTACGGCTTCACGGGGGTGATCGGCTACCTCATGTTCTTCCAGTGGTGGGTCCAGTGTATGACATGTGGGGGCATTGGCCCCACTCATGTCTCTACCGCTTGATTGTGTTGGATCAAAGGCTGGTTGAATGATTGGCTGAATTCCCTCTAATTGCTACTATTGCCATCTCTTGATTGAGTGACACCTATAAATAATGTTAGAATTTGATTCAGCCTGTAAATAGGATCGGCCGATGGAAAATACTAATCAGCTCTTGAGATGAAGCCGATTGATACTATAGAAGACAGAAATTTATTTAGATGGAATCAAATAAAAAGAAATAATGAGGATAACGGTAGGTGGTCAGATGTTTGTATAGAATATATTACGTAGGCTAAGTAAGTTTGAGCAACTTTACAATTGCTTAGAGATTAATTTTCTTTTATATTTTTAGGAAATAACTTGCTGTAACTGCGTCGAACTCTATAATCCCAGGGTACAAATATAGAACCTCGGAAGCTTATAAATCATAAATCGATCAATCTAATTAACCTTCGGCACATCGCCACCCTAGTTGATCTAGATTTTTACCGGCGGATTCTAGCTCTCAACGCGGGGCTGCATCCGTTAAGTTCGATCTCCGGCGAAGGGGTAAGTCCTATCACTATCTTGATACGCTATGTTTCTATCTAAGACTGTATCGGTTATGTTCCGATCAGGCGTACCGCATCACGTTCGCGCGAGGCTCGCCGGTGCGTCAGGCTCCCTCCTCCGTCGACTGTCTTGTGCTGCATCGCTTAGGTTCAACCTACGAGATCGGTGACGGTGGTTTGAGCCGACGCCCTGGCGGGTCTTCGCATGGCGTCTCGTTGGAGTAAGTAGCCGACGAGTTATCCTCACCATAGGTTTCACATCCGTCTCGCATATCGTCTAAGGATCGATCAACTAGAGATCAAACTAGACACATTGGACGCATCTTGATACTGTCTTGGTTCGGTCCGATTTTTTAGGGCTCACGTTTGACGTGGCCGGTGTCGAGATCCAGAGAGTCTCGTTCTTATTTGGCTCGAAAGGCCGATGGGTTTAGGTGTAGGCCTGCGTTGGACATTTAGCCATTAGATAGCCGATGACCCCACCTTTTTCTTCCTTATTGTCACGTTCGGTCTATGCCTCTGTCGTCTCCGCGCCGTTAGCCTTGGCCTCATACTGTCTCGGTTCGGTCCGATCTATCGAGGCTGGTCCTAACGGTATCTTTATTGTGGTCGCTGCCCTATGGAGGATCAGGCCCTACTCCGCGCTTTGGATGCTGCGAAGCGTCATCGGCTCTTTGGCCGATAGGTCATCTAATCTATTCCACACATCTATCTCTCATGCCTCCATCGGCTGTTCAGCCAATGCTCGAGCGCTCCTTCCCTACCGGCATCCAACAGATAGGGTGAGCCGGACAGGCGCACCAGTTGACCGGCTTTCGGGTCTCATCCTCTCTCCTTATCAAATATAGGGTCAAATTGACTGGTACGCTCTCGAACTTCGAAGTTTAAGGACTTGTACTGGAGCTAAGCAGATCTTTCAGGCCTTCGTGTGACCGAGCCACTGTCTCTCCCCGGTCAGACCTCCGCTCAGCCCGGTCGGACCTTCTCCTCCCGCGAGGTTTGGCGGCAAGCAACACCTCTGTGAGAAACATTGTTCGAAGTCTAGTGGATGTGTGTTCTATGTATTTAGAATATCTGGAAAGGGATATCAGTAGCATTTTTGGCTTTGTGCATGCTAGCACCCTGGCTGACAAATTCTTCTGAAAAACGTAGCAGTCTGAGGGTGTGGTTAATTCCAAACTACAAATTTCTACTCAAGTCTCATACCCAAGGGTCTCGTCTCACCTAGAGACAACGAGGACTTGACAAATTGACTTAACTATTTGCAGGATATTGTACAGTCAATTTAATGTTTGTCAAAGATGACCTGACAATCATTTACAGGCCACAAATCAAATTTGAATCCGAGGCAAACGTAATTCACATATCGTACGTGCAAACTGCAAACCTTCACATGGTAGTGCTCACGTGCTGTTGACATTAACAGGTAGAAGAGAGATAGCAGGAGAGAGGAGGTGGTATTTTACCTTCTTTGTATGTCCAGTAGCAAGGGTTGGAAACCCTTCCTTCCGCATAGAAAATGTACTTAGCATATAATTAATTAACTATTAGATAAAAAACTTGAAATATAAATTAATATTATTTTTTAAAGAAACATTCTTATATATATATTTTTAAAAACATACCGTTTAGCACTTAAAAAAAACGTGCACACAGAAAATGAAAATAAAAAGGTTGGTAACACTGGCTGCCGAACATAGCCTTAAAGAAGGGAATTGGGGAGGTGAGGGTGTTGTGGATAAGGTCGTCACTGGCATAGGTTGCACCACATGGAGGATCGTCGCATGCTAGGGTAGCACGGAGAGGATTGGATTGGGTGGTGTGATTGGATGCGTCATCTGCAGCTCGCCGTCCTACGCAATGTAGTGATTCGACACGGTATTCATTAGTTGGGGTTCGGATAGATCGGTGATGAGGAGGATTGGGTGGCTAGATCAGCGATGGGGAGGAGGGGCGGTAATGTGATCGATGACACCAACAAGACGTCCACCTAGCGGCGATGCTGGGGATCAGCGGTGGCACCTGAGTGTGAGAGAGTAAAAGAAGGAGAGATTAGGGCAAGGGGTTGGCACGGGTGAGGGGTAGTGGGAGGGGTATGGCTGGGCAGGTGAGAGGGACATGGAGATGATTGGCTGTTCAATTAATGCAGATGATTTTGGGTCATTGGGTTCATCCCATGATGATAAGTTATGAGTCTGTTAACATCAAAATTTGGTAGGCCCCGTAAATAGAATTAGAGAGCCGATTGACTTATAGAAAGATATCGATTAATATAGAGAAAGAGTTGATCGGATAGATAAAGATGAATTCGGTTTAGATGAAGATGGAAGATTATCCAAATGAGACCGAATCTGAGGAGTCATAGAAACCATGACAAGTTGGTTTTGTATGTATAAGTTATTTCTTGTAATTAGGCGGGAGTAGTTAGTTTTGTTAACTTCTTAGAGAGAGTTTTCTTTTCTGTTTAGTAAGTAACGTCGGGAGGTTGTTTGTAATCACATTGAACTCGTGTAACTCCAGGGTATAATATAGACCTCTTGGAGGCTTATAAATCATCTCTCAGATCAATATAATCTCAGCGCATCACCAACCTAGTTTATCTAGGCTGCATCGGTTAGATCCGAACTTCGACGAATGAGTAGGCCCTACCATTATCCCGGTGTATCCGCTCTGTCTAAGGCTACATCGGTTAAGTTCAGTAGGATATATAACATCACATTTGCATGGAATCTATCAGCTTATTAAGCTTCTTTTACTGTTATCAGTCTCGTGCTGCATCCATTAGATCTGATCTACTAAACTGCTAATAGTAGATTGAGCCATAAGACAATTGGTCTTTACTCAGTGTTTTATCAAGTAACCAGCCGATAAGTTATCTTTACACTAAACTTTACACCTAACATATCAGCTTTTCAACCAATATACATATATTGCCTATTAATCCACTAGCTATCAATCTGGTTCTATTAGATCCAACCTTATACTGTCTTAGTTAGGTTCGATCTATCAAGACTGTGTCTAATAGGGTTGGTATCGAGATCTAGTGGGTTTTGTTTCTTCGATCAGTTCACCTAGCTGATGAGTTTATTCATATGCCTGCATCGGACCTATAGCTGATAGATGCTAATGGGTTCACCCGTTCCCTCCGTCGGTACGTCCGATATAGCTCCCATCATTTTTGTGCCATTAGTTTCAGCCTTATACTGTCTCGATTCGATTTGATCTATCAAGTCTGGTTCTAATGGTACCGTCATCGGATCTCGCTCTCTACTACTCATCGTATATTTTATTCAGAGTATCATCGGCTCTACAGTTGATGTATCTTTTATTTTATTTCTCGCTATTTAACTATATCGTCATCGGCTTTCTAGCCAATGTATGAGCGCTACAGCCCTTATCGGTAACTAGCCGATAGTAGAAGTGTATTAGACTCTTAGCCGATGGATATCTTAGCTCTATCGACACTTTCAACCGATAGCAGAAATTCGTATCGGCCTATCAGCTGATTGGCACAATGATCTAATTTTATCTGTCTTCCTTGTTAATTAGAGATTAAATTAACTATCACGCTCATAACCCTAACAACTAGAAGACTCCAACGAACCGAAGGATCTACAATGAATCTAAGCAGATCTTCTAAGCATTCGCGTGTTTGGACGCATCGCATTAGACTTTCATTGGCCAACCCAGTGGACCGATCTCCCCGTGCACGAACATATCTTTTTCACGCCCAGTAAGACCTTGAAACCAAAGGACGTGCACTGAAAGTAAGCAAATCTTCTAGTTTTTTATGTGCTTGGATACGATCGTGTCGAGCCTCTATTGACTAACTCCCTCGCCTTCTTAGCATCTCTCTTCGCTTGGTCCGATCTCTACGTGTGAACAGAGCCAGATGCATTGGTGCATTATAAGATAATAGACTAGCAATGATTTCCGTGTGTTGCAACGAGGTCTAATAATATTAGATGAGACAACTTGTTAGTCTGTAATCACCATAATTATGTGCTCATGGTGTGCTCCTGAGGGAGGGAAGCTGATTAGGAGAAAATATCCGTGGTACTTTGAAGCAATAATTGATGGAAAATTGGGAACTCATCATGCAATTAAAAACCCCACAGAACTTACCTGGTGTGAGATAACGCATTATTCGAGAAAACTTTTTAGGTGCTCCCCCTTAACTACCAACCTTGTTGGAGATGGTTGGCAATAAAAAAAACACTTTATATGATCCTGAAATAGTTAGAGTGAATTTTTTTCTAAAGACGGAAGAGCTTGATCACTAGGTAGGTCGGTAGAATCTATGGGATCTAGTGCGCAGCTACTGACTCTCAGAATTGCTATATTGGAGTCGAGCCAGGAATAGGGATTTTCTTTCACCACTACTATCGTAACGCACAGAAAACACTGACATTTCCGCTCGCTTTAAACCACTGCCACTTTACCTGAGCACCGTGACGCAGTCGGTCAAATTTTGAGTTTCTTCTAGTATACCAAGGACTTATGAGAACTGAAAAGAAAAAAAAACTAGGCAGTGTACTCTGATCTTGTATGGAATCCCAGACAGCTCACCGTAAACATATTTACGAAGGTAAGGTAATGGTTGAATTCCAGTTTTTTCCAGACCTCCGAAGCCCGTAAGTATTTTGCTTTCATTCCTGCTTTTCCAGGCAGCTTTCCTATTGCCTATTCCTTGCGTAAAAAATTACCTCTCGTGCTCCTACTCTGTCCATTGGTCTAAGCCAGCTGTGCTTTTCAGTTTCTTTTATCTCTCCGCGAGGGCCTCTGCTTTCTATTCTATCCCATTCTTTCTGGCCCCGTGCTGCTTCAAATTAAATATATTATATGGTCTCGCTCGTTTTTTAAGTTAAGGATTGTGTCTTTCAGAGCTATCGGCTCTTCCCTTTGTCCGCAAAGAGTTACGCTTAAAACTATCGAGTCTTCTTGATCCTAATCTGCAAATGAGTAAAATTTAGGATTGACTTTCGATCATAAACATGGCTTCACTTCGTGTTATTGGTTACTTAATCTCTGGCTTATTGGGAAAATGGCAGCTCGTGTATCAATGTGAGAGAGAAGTGTTAGAGTACCGGATATGATGCTATCTAAAATACCGCATACTAAAAAGATATGGAAGAAATCAATCAAAACATGGATATTAATACGGGTATAGTAGAGTCCTAGATAGGAAAAGGGCTATGTAGTTTTGATCCGGATATGATAAGAACTGCTCTACATATGTTAGAATTGATTATTCTAAGTTTTACTTGGAGAAGAGACTACCTTCAGTATAAATACAAGGGTAACCTAGGAGGGGAGGGTATCTAAACAATAAGCCAAAGACTATAAGTCATACTAAGTCCACAGCCAGGAGAGTTACATCCACAGTCGTCGACTACTGTCGTTGACCATAGCTTCTTACCAATCTCATCGAGTTTAGCTATTAAGCTAGATTATATATCTCTCTATACTTATAATTAGTGTAATCTACTCATCATCAATACATATAAACTGTTGTATGGTTATTACTCAACTTAAGGGCTTGAAACATTATAAATCTTTATGTTTGCTATGTGTTCACGCATCTTTACGGGTATCTTGGTACCAGACGATCCCTACATCCCTAAATACTGTAGTCAGGATCTCGCCGCTCAATAAGAAGATTGAGCTTACATGCAATAGCTATAAGTTAGTGAAGATAGGCACGAGTAGAGGGCACTAGTAGCCTTATCATGTTAGGTAGCTTGCTATTCGAACAACTATGATATACATCGCTTCGCTACAACTACGTCTAAGAATGACAAAGACTAACAACGCAGAGGATGAAAAGGACCATATCACCTGCCTCTTTCTTGGTCCACCCTCTGTGTGGAGAATATGGGTTCCGAATACCCACAAGGAAGACATAACCGATTATGGATAAAAGATGGACCTAATCCATAAAGTAAGAGATAGAGTAGGACTTGTTAAAATTTCTTGTGCTCCATAGGGTATGAAATCCCATCTAAACAATTCTATGTAACATGTAAGGAAATCAAAATTGTATTCGACTAGTTTCTTTACCTTGTAACTCTGTCCTTTGTTATTTCTAAGGAAGGTAGGAAGCCCTCTTAAGAGCAAGAGATCATTGAAATGCAACGTCCACAATACAATTAGTGAAATACAATATATAAAAATAGGAGTAGAGTATTACCTCACATCAAGAGTCTAAATCTAACTTTTTGTCTTCCATATCCATCTATTTTTAGGTCTTATGCGAAACCCTTTTTGTTATTGCTGATACAAAACATCTATATACTAGTGAAGTTTCTAGCTCACAACATGTTGAGACTAACGTGTGAAATAAGCAATAAGAAGAATGAATTATGTAGGATACTGGCTACTTGAAGTCTGTCATGAAACATTGAAGCTTGCTTTGAAGGAAGAAGAAGGGTGCTAGATTCTATGCCCGAGAAGCTCTTAGAATAGAATATATACAAAGAATAAGAATCAATTCATTTTTGAATTGATTAGCACGATAGCCATAACCATAGTGTCAAGACCAGGCCATAACATAAATGACGATGAGAGAAGCTATTTCTTCCTGCTAGCCTACTTCCCAAGGGTGGGAACAAACCTGTTCACGACAACGACTCCACTCTTTGTTGAGTTGGTAATTTCCTTATCTTTAAAAAATTCGATTCTAGATTACTAGTGTTAGCGGAAGAGGAGCTTTTAGCGATCCCCCACGTTTTGAATTCTTTCATTGGAAAGAATAGTAGTTTATTAAGGCCTAGCTTTTGCTGTTATAGAATCGACTTTGGAAGTGGAAAATTGTAGGAAACTAAATGTGTTACTATCAAGGAATTGCTTTGACTGAAGTTGGCCACATACAGAGATATGCCAACCTGCTAGGCTTGGGGGACTAGAACTCCACCGGCGTGGCTGTGCTCGATGATTGGTCTGTCTGGAAATAACTGCTGCTGCAACAAAAGGTTCACTGGTCAATTTAAGTCATTAACAAGGTCCATTTTCCGCCTTTAGTGAATTTCAACCTGGCTGTACGGCTTGATTTCAATCAATCAGCTATCGTTGCTAGACCCCTCATCCCTGTTTTTCTTAAAAATGAGGAAGCCTGCGTTCTTGCGCACTTCCATTGAGGAAGGGTTGTTCCATCTTTCGAGCCAACAAGTGCTGGTTCGAATCAAGCTTTTGCAATGAAGTTCTCTCCCTGATTCTGCCTTCCTAGTAGGGTCTCCTAGCATAGACTTTAAAAGTCAATATATTGGAATGGAAGAAGAAAGCAAATATCTGAATAAGATTAGCACTTGATTTTAGGGAATGACCAAACCATTAATCCTTGGGTTTAAGAGATATTCCCCTCAATAAAAACTTGTTTTATAACAACTGGCCCAACCCCGAAAGGAGGGCTCTGATCTGACTGGAGGCTTCCCTCCGGACCTGCTCTGTTGTGTTTCCCTGCTAAGACGATATCCATCTGTGTCTCCACCTGGAAAATTGAATATTTCTTCACGGAGAAGAGAATATCGCTCGGATTTGTACTGTCCCATCTGAATATTTCCCATCTGTGGTGCACGCTAAATAACTGAAAATCTATTGTTCTTAGGTAATATCCAATTCACGGTCACTCAGCTTACTGAAGTATTTGTTGGCAGAGCAGTTATCTTCGTTGTAGTGGAAACCTGGCAGGAAGATTTGATATGTAAAATAAGTCAGTGAGAATTGGATATATTGGTAAAAGACCAATAATTTTGAACCCACTTTTCGAGATTCATGTTCAGACTTAACAGAGTCATGAATTTCTATGACCTACAGAATAATTCAAGATCACAAGAATCACGGAATTAACTGATGAAGCATCCTCCACCGCCCAAAAAAAACAGCTCAAGCACCTCAATAGTCAACAATATCCTGATTCACTTTTAACTCAATTTGTGACTCATAATAGGCTGCAAGGAAGTTTCACATTCATCAAGACGCCACCCATTGCAAACGACTCGAGTGCCTCACTAGGACATGAAATTCAAGGTCAAATCGATCCCAATTTCCACGATTCTTTGCCGTTACTTGTTTTCCAAGATTCACCTCCTGAATTCCGACGAACTGTAGACAAATCAAGAAAAGAAACTGTTATTACCTTCTCCTGCATGGAGAGGAGGGGCCGCCCGCGGCCCGCAGCATGATGGCGCCGTTGTTTCAGGTTGTTACCGGGCGACCAGGAGCTCGGTGGCATGCGCTAGGGGCCCGACGATGGGGGGGAGCTTGGTTGGACGGCGCCGATCGGACATGGATATTGGCAATGGGGCGTGAATCTCGACGGCGGCGCAGATCGAGCCCGAGCTCAGAGGTGGCGCACATCGGAAGAAGAGCTCCGCGAAAGTGCAACCGAGCGCGAACTCCCTGGTACTACAGGCAGGCACATCCTCGAACTCTCGCAGCAGGAGGCGGAGATTAGCCATCTATGTCGGATGGGGATTTTGGGCGCGCGATTTCGTGCGTGGAGGGATGCGAGCCCGCGACGGACGAGCGCGGCCACGTACGAAAATTTCGGGCAGAAGCAGCTCTAATCTCCGCTACTTTTCTCTATCTTTACTATTGTAAAAAGGAATAGTGCTTCCGTTCGTCACATGTTCTTTCGTCCGTCGCGCGCGTTGTGCCGTCGTCATCCAGTTTTTTGGTCCGCAACCTGACCACCCCACCCCAGTAACGGCCCAGGTCGTCCCTGTCCATCCCACGCAACGCACTTCGTCCGGCCGCGACATGGCTAGCCCAGTAACGGCCCAACAACCAGTCCCGTATACACACGCTTCTCACCCGAAACTCCGAAAATTCTGTTCTGGCTCAAGGCTTTTTGAAACACATGATCTGAGGCCCATAGCTTGCTCAGAGGAGCCAACAAGACAGCGCAGCTTTTTGTTCACTTTACTCAAGTAGTGATTATTGGCCAATTGAATGCCAAAAATAAAAATATTATTAGCCGATAGGAACCGTCTCGGGCAAATAGTGCTACCTGTGTTGAGTTGGTTAGGTGATTATTGATTCCCTTTAATATCTATAAGCAACATTTTTTGGTTTCTTTTAATTTCTAAGTAAGCTTTGCTCAGTTTTAGTCAGCGGAAGAGTATCAAAATAAAAGGCACGAGTGGCCTACATCAAATATGATTTTGTTCTTGCTCCCTTTGTCCTTTTTTTTTCTATATTTGAATGGATTGATTTGAGACTTTTGTGGTGGTTTTTTCATACTTGAGTGGATTGATTTGAGAGTGCAGGATCAAGCTCTGTGCTACATGTACAATCGTATCAAGTCCGACACGTAGTCTGTGTCAAGGTCTAATTTTGATTTTCTTCCCTCATGTTATAACTAGCTAGGGTTTGGCGTGTCGCCGCCTACTTCTATAATCGAATGACCACTCTCTCTTACCTTCTATATCGCTGCCGTGACTAACTAATATGTGTTACATGAACAAATGACAAAATTTTCTTTGTTATATGCATAAAATCACAAATTTTTCTTTGTTATATGCATGTAATCAGCTTACTACATTAGAAGCTCAATTTTGTATCTCTAAGAAAATGTCATCCCCTCTTGCCCTCCTTGGTAAAGGTTTTAGCATCTGTCCTCTCCCGTTGCTATCGAAGCATCATACCCTCGTCCTTTCAGGCGGACGTGTCAATTACGGGATCACGTATTTTTATGCCGTTGTAGATGTTTACGCCGGTGGCTTACATCATCCGTGTCCGACTCCCACGTGTGCGCATCCACACGTTTTACCTGCAAGTCCGTTGGGCGCACCCACGCATTGTGATTTCGATCGATTTCCCGATTCAGGCGCGACGCTCAACGCGCACGGCCTTTGGGCCCAGACCGTTTGACGCGCCCACGCCCACGACCAGTTCGATCGGGAGATTGTTTTTTACCCTCCTTTTGAATCTCCGCAACGCCTTCCGAATCCGCCTCTCCCTATCGTGTCCATGATTGATGAGGTTCGCATGGAAGAGAGAAGAAGAGGATGAGGAGAAAGGACGGACCCCGATCTACCGAGACAGCTGTGTTTTTCTTCTCTTGGGCTCCAATGAGTATGACACTGTAAGCGCCTGCGAGCTTCCGGGGAGGCGAAGACGACGGCGACGCTGATCGCTGGTGGTGCTTGTTTTGTTGCGACGACGCAGAGATGCTCAGGGAGCTCCAGGAGGACGTAGGCACGCGAGCGATTCGCCCGGCCAAGCCCGACGACGACGGCGCATACGAGGAGCATCACCTGCCATACCAACAGCAGGACATGGCGGTGCAAGACTCTAGCGACCATATTCCATAGGAGTATCTGCATTTGTTGGATCACAGGACTCCATGAGGAAGAGAGGGAGAGAGCGGAGGCGTGCAAGTCGCTAAGTCGGCGGCGCCAGGCCATCTTTTCCCGGTAACCACATGTCAGAATTCAGATTTCCCTCGCGTGAATACGTGAGTGATATCAGGGCAGAGTGCTTCGGTTGAGGTTGATTTCTTCTCGTTAACAAAAGCGAGCTAGCTGCACCTAATTCAGAGGCATCATTTGATTGGACGGCGACGACATCGTCATAGGCTGCGCGTCATCAAAGCAGTTCAAATGGCCGCCCAGGTACGAGGAGCCGGCCGTCCTCACTTCCCAGATCTCATGTGAGCTCCTGACGACCTGACCGACGCATACAACACCATGCATGCTGCGCGCCTACTTCAATTCCACCGGCTACGTTTCTGCATGTGACATTGAAATTTTGCCTCTGTATTTGTGATTGGTCGCATGAGCTGTACAACAAGATGGGCTATTCCATCGTCACGGTCTCGTCCAACGTGACACAAAGTACTCTCTCCAATGGCGCACTTGAGTTTTCATGCATCTGTTATGCCCGACGCCCGTGTGCCCTTGGCTATGGGTGGTTTCTACCTCACCAACATGCTTTAGTGGGTTGTGAAGGAAGCGCATGTAAGCCAGTTGGGAGAGGATCTGAGAGTTGAATGGCCTGTGGTTCTATCTGTCCATGCGGTACATACAATTGAAATTCTATTAACCTGTTGCAACGCACATGCATTATACTAGTTTTTATAATAAGTAAAAGATTGTTTGTTTTTGCTCTTGTCTTAGAGCGTTGGAACTAGGCTCAGAATTTTCACGGGCTTTCAATGGATTGTGTTTAAGGCCTAGGTTTGGGCTAGGTTTCATCCAGATGTAGACTGGGCCCAAATGTAGGTTCATCCTCTTCCGCTTATACTTATGCTTATACGACTTGTTAATAATTAAAAAATAATTTATAGGTAAAATTTTTTATATACATGTTTTTAGTGATTTAAAAATAAATGTTGTGAAATAAACTACAATAAAAAACTACAAAATAAGTTTTAAAATTTACAATTTAGCTTATAAACGATGGGCAAACTCTTGCCGTGTATCACGTGTCACGTGACCTGTATCGGATATTTAACAGATCGTTTTTTTGTTTGCCATAGAGTCCACCACCGTACGTACATGGCGGAGAACATGGCGAAACGAAGACGGCGACAACAGTTGTCCGATCACCGCCATGGCGGCGACGGTGGCAACGACCTGATCAGCGACCTCGGCGATGACGTTCTCGTACACGTCCTTAGCTTCCTGCCCACCGAGCCCGGCGTGGTGCGTGCGTGCTCCGTGTCACGGCGGTGGCTTCACCTCTGAGCGCGTCTCCCTTCCCTGCAGTTCGATCTACTATCCGATAAAGACAACCTGAAGCTTCAGGAGCACGTCGATCGGATCGTCACCTTCGTCAACCATGTCCTCGCCGGGCGTTCCGGCCATGCCGACGCCACCAGAATCATCGAGCAGCTGGCGATCTCCATCGAGATGTACGCCGGCCATCGACGCTGAGCACGTCAACTCATGGATTCAGTACGGTACGCCATGCAGCAGGGGGCGAAATCTTTCTCGTTGGAGTTTCACCGGCCGGATCTATTCGACTACCACCCGTATCTATTCAACGACGACGACAGCATATTTTTTCTGCACGAGCTTCCCAGCTCGGCGAGACTGGAGACGATGGCCTTTTCACTAAGTTACTTAACTCTCAAGCTCCCTCCCACTGGGGCATTCGATTCGTTGGTGGACCTACCTTTTATTGGAACCGACAGAACCCACCGATCACCTGATCTTCCTCGATGACGCCGAAATACACGGAGCGATCACCGCAATCAGAACACACGAGAGACAGAGAGAGCGAACAAACCGAGAGATTTTTGCGATGCAACCACCGCAGCAATTTTTGTCCTTTTGATATTTATAACAGATTGCATACTGGGCTTGAAGCCCCCGAACCTCCTGCCACGATCACACAAGTTACACGATACGCCGTTTTACTCAGTGGCCTATGCGACATGTCTGGCGAGCACGTCGTGGCGAGAAGCATGTAGAAGACGCGGTCACGACACGGTCTAGGCATGTTTCTAGCCACCCGTGATTCTACGCTAAATAAAGACAACATGCACGTACATAACAAGATTACAGAGTGTCAGCTAGTTAAACTAAAAAATCACCCTCTTAATCCACAAAGCACGATAAAGTAGGAAATGCATCATAGCAGGTGCAAGGATATATACTAGTGGTGGAATCTCTAGCACGGTGAGAGAAAAGACAAAAGGCAGAGCAATGGAGATGAGAGTAATAGCTGCCACAAAGACATCGGATGGCGACGAAGAACACATCCTAATAGGCTATCTCTAGGGTGTGTTTCACCATTACAAAGCGGTGTTGGCAAAGTCCATGCTAGAGTGGATGGAGGCAAAGGGTAAGGCGATAACAGGGAGGAGTAGTAAGCATACTGAAGCCTGTGAACTCTAATAAGACGAACCCCAAAAGTCAAGCTAGGTCTCAAAGAAGGTTGACGAGATCTCCTTGTCCTTCGCCAAGGACATATTCACATTGCTAGCAGCCATCTATAAATTTGAAAGAAAAAAAGAGGAATTAATAAATCGGTTTTAAAGATACTAACTAGAACATATAATCCTTAAGGGTCTAATAAAATGTAGGATTTCATCCCTAGATGCCTCTCTCCTATTAACCAATATATATGTCAATATGAGTAGAACATTTTTACTTCCATACTAGTATCAGTTTTAAGAATGTAGCTGGTATCAATAAGATATAGATGGACCATCATCAAACCTTATTTTATTTATTGATAAAGTCTAATATTGTAGCCATAAATAGACCTCGGGCTTGTAACGCTATACCAAGTAAAAGACGACAGCAGAAGCAAAGCTAGACCTAACCCATAAGCACGGCTTGGGTCCTAGATCGAAACACTAAATGCAAGTTTTAAGTGTGCTCTTTAAGTTATTGGATAGAGTTTCATACCTCAATCCATTATGTGAGTTGCCTCACAACAACTCACCACAATTACTGGGAAGAGACTTACGACTCAACCAATTTCACAAATCTCTTTGCAACTTGTCTCAATTCTGATTCGAAGCGTATGATCCCAAATGGTACCTTCATTTATATGCTTTCAATTCCTTTTACTTTCTCAATCATAGCTCAACTTTATCTTATCCAACTCTCTTTCTAGTGCTAAGCGACACTCTGAGTCTTACAGCCCTATTTTAGATCACTCAGGTCTGTCACCAGCTACATAGGCTATTTTGGTAACAATTCTGTTAACGCCAAAATTTGGTAAGTCTAGAAAAAGATTGAAAAAACGATCGATTTAATAAATAAGAGTCCGATTGCTACAAGAAAGAAGCCGATCGAAGAAAGCGAGAAAGGATTCGGTCCAATTATAGAAGACTATCCAAATAAGACTGAGTTTGAGGAGGAGTCGTAGAATTTACAGTAGAGTGATTTATCTATGTAAATCGTATCTTATAATAAGAAGATTTAGTTAGTTCAGTTAACTTTCTTAGAGATATTTTTCTTCTATATATTTTTAGGAAATAACGTCCGATGCATGTTGTAACCGCTTTGGACTTTGTAATGGCAGATTATAAATATAGACCTCCTAGAAGCCTGTATGATATCAATTAATCGATCAATACAATTTTGGTGCATCGCCACCCTAGCTTATCTAGGTTTTTATAGGCGGGGTCTAGCTCTCGACGCGGGGCTACATCGGTTAAGTTCAATCTCCGGCGAAGGGGTAAGTCCCGCCACTATCCTGATATATCTTGCTTTGTCTAAGACTGTATCGGTTAGGTTTGACCTCTTAGTCAGATCGAGTGTACCACATCACGTTTGTACGAGATCTATCGGTTTAGCAAGCTCTCTCTGCCATCGTCAGTCCCGTGCCGTATTGATTATGTTCGACCTACGAGGTTACTGACAGTAGATTTGAGCCATAGGCATGTAGGTCTTTCCTCGGCGTTCCATCGGAGTAGTTAGTCGATAAGTTATCTATACCTTGAGCAATAGCCGATACGTACCTGTCTTCAAAGACTTCCATCGAACATTATGCCTGGTGCATCAGTCTTCCGAACGATACACGCATATCTTCAGAGAGGTCCTCTTATCGGCTCACTTAGCTGATGTGTTCCCTCCACCATTCCTTCATCATGACCGATCTGGTGTCCACCTTCCTATTGCCATTGGCCTCGGTCTCTTACTGTCTTGGTTAGGTCTGATTTTCGAGATCGGTGCTAGCGGTGTCACCACGGTAGGCGATAGGTCTCGTGCAGTGGGAGGATCGGGCATCGCTCCTTGTTCATCGCCCACCATATCTAGAGCGGCATCGGCTTTGCAGCCGGTGTGTTTTTCATACGTTTACTTGTAGCTAGTGTGTCTTTCATACGTTTACTCGAAGCTTAAGGACCTATACTGGAGCTAAGCAGAACTTCAGGCCTTCACATGATCGAGCCGCTGTTTCTCCCCGGTCGGACCTCTATTCAGTCCAGTCGAACCCTCCCCCACGAGGTTTGGCGGTGAGCAGATTCCCATACCAAAATGAAATTTTCCACCAAACTTTTCCAGACACAAGATCGGTCCTTATATGCCATGTGGATGTTAGGCCACACAGGCAGTGACTATGTATGACTAGATTTTATAAAGTCATTTTATTTCATAAAGTTTCCGACCACAAGTGTCCCTTTTTCAAACTATTTTTAAAACCTACTTTATCTCATCAATAAGTTTTAAGTGATAAGGAATATCATCGATACTCATACTATAATGAGCATGAGTACAAGGACAACAATAGGGCGACAAGAATGTAGGGTCATAAAAAAACAAGAAGGGTACATGCAACAAGTGGATTCAAGGCCGATTGGATCGACTGGTGAGCCATGGCCAATATCATGTACCTAAGCATTTATGGTTCATAAATAAAATAATTTTTAATTTAAAAATATAAAATCAACATGATTAAGGGGTGACTTGCCTTGTTCTTTTTCGACGAACTCCTCGACTGACGACTCCTCGACGTTGGCTACTGCGCAGTACAAAACAACCACATGAAAACAAATAAAATCAAAACCTAATATATATATATATATAATAAATAGTACCATAAAATTAAATAGATTTTATTTTTAGAAAAAATTTGAGAGTTTAACGTTCTCAAATTGAGCTTCAGTTAAAAGTATATAAATTTTGAAAGATTAAATCCTTCTCTATATTATAGAAAAGGTATTAAATATTTTCTAAAAAGTAAAAGAATTAATCCAGAGAATGCCAGGTAGGGAGGTAACTTAGACTTTTATTTCTCTAGTGGATAGGTTAACAAGCTCAGGTAGATGTTTTGAGCTGTGTAATGGGGTCAAGAGGGTTTGGGCTGAGTGGGAAAAAGGCTGAAGGTCTATAGGCTTCACCGACGTATAGGCTAGCCCAAGTACGCGCCCTGGCCTACGAGGCCTACATGATGCGCGGATAGTGGCTACGGCTACCGTGTTGCTAGGCAGAATCGATAGGTAACGATAACCGGTGCCATTTCAGTGAACATCGATGAACCAGCATGATTGACCATTGTGGTGTTAACAAGGGGGGAAGGCGAAGAGAGTAAATGGCTCAAATATGTTCATGAAGGCCAGTATGGGGTTGATGGTGTGTGGCAGTGGAGCTCCGATGAGAACATGTCATTTGGTCACTGCCATTGACCAAATGGGCAGCGAAGTAGCTAGGTTTTGGGCTCGATTAGAGGTAGTGTGAAGACCAAAAGGGGTGGTAGAGAGAATTGAAAAGAGGTACCTTGCAAAACGAGGTTAATGGCGACGGCAATGGTGCTCAGTGGAGAGGGAAAGAGGAATGGCAAGGGTGGTCGAGGCTAGAGCGAGCTAAGGGAGTGCGGTGGAGTAAGGGGATCCTTGATCTATTTATAGGTGAGGGCTAGCGCTAAGCGACGCTTGTGAGAGATGGTGGTGCACAATCCGAGCTCTCTAGCCAAGGTGGCATGGGTCTCATGGCATGAAGGCAACACCGCGATGATCGTGCCGACGAAGGGGAAAAAGTAAACATGGGCGACATGACAGTAAAGACAGGACTGGACAAAGAAAGTTTATGAACTTGTCGAGGCTTGGACAGAATGGAAGTCGTTGTGGTGCGGCGCGGGGTAGCATAGAGTGACACTAGGTAGCAGCACATGGCGTGGCACTGTAATGGTGGTGGCCGGAGAAAAGGAAGAGAGGTGGACACGGCTACTGGAGACGCAACACGATGAACGTGAAGACAATGGTCGTGTGGGCGATGTAGGGGCAACGCAGCGTGGTCGACGGGGCGTGCGGCTCAGTGAGCTTGGTGACCGTGTTTTGAGGCAACGACCACAACCATAAGGCCTACACGAGCGGATGAGGGTGGTGTGAGGGGGCAATACTAGCGCAGCACGGTGGAATGGGTGCATAAGGCAGTAGACCGTGTGCTCTGAGGCGCATTTGCTTGAGCACATGGCTAGCGTGGGAGTGATATCAAAGGTAGGGGACAACCACGCCTTGGCTTGTCAAGCGGCTATCGGTGGCACGGGCTACGGGTAGGTCCAATCTATCGGCTAGTGCGTAAAGTCACGGACATGCACAGCACTAACGGGCAACACGCGAGACTGCGCAGAGTGGGCCATGGACCGCATTTAGTTGGGCCATGCAGAGGGAAAGTAGGCTAGAAAAGGGAAACATCAGCATAATGAATAGTAGTTTTTTCTGAATTTCTGTGAATATTTTGAAAAAGAAAGATTTAGAAGTTTGAATTTGAACTCAAATTTGATATTTAAACTCAGAGAAATTTGGGGAATCTTTGGAATGGATGTTCAAAGAGAATTTGAGATGGCACGCTTTTTAGAAAGTAAAAAGATCCAAATTTTACAAATAGGTTTTATTTAAATATTTTTTCTCGGGAAAAAAACATGAGCATTACATCTCAACATGGAAAATGATTCATTTGTAAAATAGAACTAAGGGATGTAATCATTTAACAACGAATTTAAAAAGTCATGTTTAAATTTTATAAATAAATTTCAAATCAAATTTAATGAAATTTGTACGTTATTTTCACCAACATTTAAACCCAAGAAAAAATAATTTTGGTTTTCAATATCTTGGTGAATCTCTTGTATCGATTTAATCAAAACTTAGGAGAATATTTAAAAATCAAGATTTTGTTTTATAAAATTGGTGTTAAATGATTATGTCATGTTTGATATTGTTATAAATTAAAAATTTTCACAGTTAGATTTACGTTTTTTTAAGTAGTAGCACATAATATAAGAGAGGGGCAATATAGTTATTTAGGAAAAATCTAATGGTCAAAGTCAATTAATGAAATAGGTATAGAGGGATTAAAATAAAAACTCAGGGTATATAAGAAATAAGGCAAAATTTAGAGTTATGGAAGGGATTGAACAAACTCTTACGAGGCATGTAAGAACTTTCCTCAATGAGCATATATGAACAAAATGATAGCAAATTTGATCTGATCATTGGATAATGGGAATGATCTTCGTTTTGCCTTTTGGGTATCACCGTACGTTTAATATGTATATATTATGTAACTTGGCAATTGATAATATGCTAATAATATGACATGACTTCGACTTTGCAACTCACTCTAATAGTATTAGATGACCTAGCTAACTTAAATTATACCTACTTAAAAAAATGTAGGGTTCTTTTGTACCTTCAACTGTCATACGTGGGATCGGGAATACGAAAGAAAACAGGTTGCACGACGTCATCCTCCGTGACTAGGTGGAGCCGCACCGCCGCACGTTCGGGAGGACAGGCGGCCGGACAGGGAGGCCGGAGGCGGGGGAGGCAGCGTGCTCGGGTGGAGGGCGCCGCGCCGCCGTGGGTCTGGGAGGGCAGGATGCGGCCGGACAGCTAGGCCGGACGCGAGGGAGACGGCGGTGGTAGGCGCCGACTAGCGGCCTGGTCGGGAGGAGAGACGCCGGGGCGCCGGAGCAGCCGAACAGTGGAGATCAAAGGAGAGGAATCGCGACGTCGCGTCTCGCCGCGGTCGTCTCTCGGTCTGGAACGATACGCGTTCGTGCCCTTGTTTATGTGGGCCAAAGATTGGATTGGAGATGAATTACGTGGATTGGAGATGAATTACACAATTACTAACATACCGTTTGTAATTTGGTGACAAATTTCAATTATACGCTACTGACAGTGTATCGTGCTGTAAAAGTTATTTTATGTTTTTCCCATATGTTAATAATGCGAATTATATTCCTAGATAAGTATAAATCCAACCTAGTGGCATGCATATTGTGCCCTGCATATATAGTATATACATCTTTCAAATGGGATACATGAGACGACGCCTTCAGCGACTCATCAACTATAGACAAATATGTCTAGTTAATTTTAGCTAGCTGGTGGACATTCGTTATCCTTTTTGCAGTATATGGACCTCCTGGGATCTAGAGGTAGAGGAATGGGAAAAGGAAGTGGAAGTGGTTGATGAAATGATGAGAAATATATCACAATTACCCCATGTCACATTTTTGACAATATAAGGGCTATGATGTATAGTAGATCAATTATCAAACATCATCCCACGTCCACGCTAGTCGCTAGGACTACTATTTTTTTGAAAATGGCTCCGAATTATTGGGTTATTAGTCCTATAGTTTTTATCTGAATCAACACCAATGAACAGTTGCATTAATCAGTTAATGTGTTTCTGCCTCCTATCGGAGATTTGAAACTAAGCT
Organism: Oryza coarctata; assembly: GCA_030770085.1. Classification (NCBI taxonomy): domain Eukaryota; kingdom Viridiplantae; phylum Streptophyta; class Magnoliopsida; order Poales; family Poaceae; genus Oryza; species Oryza coarctata. The sequence goes on along the minus strand of CM061476.1, from coordinate 6,202,271 downwards.
AAGACTTTCATGGGCCTTTTACGCGCTGTGTTTAGGGCCGGCCGACGTACGTACTATACGTGGATTTGAAACTAGGCTTCCTAGACTCGGATGGGGCTATGTGGATTCGTACGCGACTGTGTCCGTGTATCACGCGACCCGTATCGAATATTTAACAGATCAATCATCATTATTTTACCTGGATTCCACGACCATACATTCGTGCCGGTGAGCATGGACAAGCGAAGACGGCGATACCCGTCGCCTGATCACGCTGGCGACCTAATCAACGAGCTCAATGACGACGTTCTCGTGCTCGTCCTCGGCTTCCTGCCTACCGTGGACGTGGTGCGTGCGTGCGCGGTGTCGCGACGGTGGTGGTGTCACCTTTGGCCGCGCGTCCCTTCCCTGCGCTTCGATTTGTCCGACGCTGAAGATGATGGCTTCGACCTCTCCGGTGACGACGACCAATCGAAGCTGCGTGAGAAAGTGGATCGGTTCGTCGCCTTCGTCAACCATGTCCTCGCCGCGCGCGCCGGAAAGCTCGACGCCGCTGGCATTGAGCAGCTAGCATCTCCATTAAGCTGTACGACAGTGACCACGCTTCACATGTGCCATTGGTGGACGCCGCGGACGTCGAGGCGTGGATTCATTACTCCATGCAGCAGACGGTGAAATCTTTCGCCTTAGAGCTTCATTTACCGAATCTTGGGTTCGCCGATGGCAACGCCTTAGATCTACACGAACTTCCTAGCTAGGCGAGATTGGAGACCATGACACCGTCGTTAGGCTAAGCAAGTCTCTGGCTCCCCGCAACCGCCGTGGCATTCGACTCACTGGTGGCTCTTTCACTCCAGGAGATACGGCTTGACGCCGGCAACAGCCACCTCCTCGGCCACCTCCTGTCGTCAGCGTGCAGCCCACACCTCCGGAAGCTACGCCTGGTGAACATAGCCGGGTTGACGAAGCTGAGGCTCGACGCCGGCGAGCTGTCGGAACTGTCGCTAAAGCACGACATGAACCACCGGCCAATAGATGTGCTGTAGCTCAACACTACGAATCTTGGTCTTCTCAAGATGTACTGCTACACCCCTGAAACGTTAACGATCTTGGCGCCGAGGTTGGAGGAGCTGGCATCCTCCAGATACGAGCTACAAGTTAGGTGGCAACACATAAGGCAATTTGATGTCGGTGACCTGCCGTGAATGCGGAGCCTCAGAAAGATCGATCTGAGCTCTCACGGGCACCCCATCGACGATGCCGGCATCAACTATGGTCCCATTCGCCTCCTGCAGCATTGTACCGTGGTCCAATGACTTGGAGTGCATCTTGTTTCTTCTACAGATGAGGTATATGAATGAAACTCCTTGTTTTCTTTTCCCTATATGCCATATGTTAATATTGTGAATTACATTCCTATTTATTTATATCCAAGCTAGTGATATATACATATATATTATGACCTGCATTATGTAATTATATATAGGGAATTGCTAGCCTTCATGTGACAATAATTTGAGGTGAATTTCCGTCAAACCCTGCACCATTAGATTCACGCCAAGATTCATACTGGCCTCCTCCTCTAGCACTAGCAAGATAATGGTAACTCTAGCAATGGCGATGGCAGCCCTAACTCTAGCAAAGGACCAACGAGCTAGGGTTTAGGTGTTAAGGAAGGGGTGGGAGGAGAGTTGTGAGGAGGTGCAAGATGGAGAGTTCTCCATATTTAAAAGGGTGGTTTGGGAGACAACAACAAGACACCTAAGCTGTTGGGTGGTAAGGGTGGTGGAGGCATCTCCAACAATGGAGGAGGAGCTGCTAGAGATAGAGAAGACAATAAGACGGAGGCACTCTTCGTCGCTGAGATTGAGGATAGAGGAGGGAGGGGGAGGAGGCTGGTCAGGTGCCTTGTTGGCATCGTTGGGGCCTTCTAGCAATGACAAGTGAATAAGGTCGCATGTGTTCATCTGGAGAAGAGGAAAGAGAAAAATATAAGGTAACTGTTAAATTCACAGTCTAGAATTATATATATATCATTTAAATGGGATACATGAGGTGTCTACGTTTTCATCGACTCATGGTCTAATTAATTTAGCCAGTTTATAGACATTGATTATATATATATATATATGCAATCTTGTCTGGGATGCAGAGGCAATTGGAAGAAGAGGAAGAGGTTGATGGAATGAAGAAAGATATACCACAATTGCCTTACGTCATATCTTTGACAATAAGGGCTTCTACACTAAAGGAGCACGTCCTTAAGACTGGCATAGCATGTCTCCTTGCACGGTGTAGTTCTCTCAAATACCTCAAGCTCAACAGGACCGCTTGATTAAAGTGTGAAGCACGTCCTATTGCATTTATGCATTGATTCTTGCGTCAATTACGCTTAGCCTTTTTCAGGTTTTTATGTAGGTAGTGTGATGTGTTTAACTCAAAATAATATTAAAAGTTATGATATCGCGAGCTTCCTCTTAAACAACCATAGAAAAAAAAACTCTACATGACTAGTATATCGTTGGTTCTTGTATCCAGACATGCTCAGATTTTTTTCTTCTTCTTTACATAATTGCATTGCATAGGATACCACCATTGCTGCTGCGAATCAACCTACCATCTCACTACCGTACCTCACAGAAATTGAGATAAGTGGCTTCCAAGGACGGAAGTGTGAAGCCACTTTGATGGAATGACTACATGCAAGTGCCCCTGTTCTCAACAAGATTAGAATAAGTTTTGACTGGTGGTTTACACAAAAAAAGAGGAACGCATAAATTTGCTACCTCGAATTCCTTTCAATGAGGTTGATCGGTGGGCGGCAGCTTCTGTTCATCGTGATTGTGGGACATTCGTGTGGCGCCCGTGCGTTAAGAGAGAATTCTGTAGCGAGGCAAAGTAAATATGAGACAAGGGAAGGAGTAAATAAATCATGTAAGCATGGCTAGAAAAATACTTCCCCTATATTAATTTGGGCGGGAGAAATCATGTCATGGCATAGTACTTGTAGTAATTAAGTGCTCCTTATGTTTAAAAAATATATGGCCATTATTTTATATATGATACTTTCCAGTGATATTATAAAATTATTGTAGCATGAAAGTCACTTATCTCTGTATGATTTTTTTTCTGAGGTGATATATAGTTTTTGAATGTTTCTTTCATATTTTGGTCCTGTTATTCGAGTACATGCATGTAGTTTGAACCAAACTCTGGTTAGAATGCTCTCTGCTAAAATCAATAGCGAGATTATTTGTAATCGACATTGACCTCTTGCATATTCTATGAGCTTCCCTCTGAGTGAATTTTAACTGTGGGCTAGATCAGGCTGTGGACTTACTACCCCCAGCATCTGCACATACACAAACAAGGTGTATACGAATAGTACTCTCCTGGCAGTTCAATAGATTTATCCACTACCAAATGAATTTTCCTGGAGTAGAGTTCCTGATTAACGTTTTACCTTTATTTTTCCCATGGTTTTCAAGGTGTAACTTTGATCACGATTTTATACTAGAATGAGTTTATAATATCTAATAAGCTTATGGGACTAAAAGTACCATTTGTTATGTTTTCAAACTAAGAACATAAAAAATAATTGATAACCTTTTTGACTGGAGAAAGCACCTCTATGGATTCATCCATGATTTGGACCAGAAATCATCTCAAGGCAGAACACCAGCTTCTAGACAGTTTTTCCATTTCTAGATTGCATATCCGTTCTACTCCTGAAAGCGGACTCTGCTTGCAGCCAGCTAATTTGCTTGGCCTTGAATGGAAACTGGGACAATTAATCAAATAGAGGTTAGCTTTTTTCAAAATTTTGTATATATATATATATATATAATGGTGTGTGTGTCTCAAACGTAAGTGTGAGATCTAGCAGTCATCACAACGATGCATATTTCTTAATGAGGTAATTGTCATGTTGATAAGCAGGGTTCACAACATGAAGGACCTGCATGTTCAAAGGGTGAAAATAGTGTACCTTCAATTTTATTATGCTCATCTGGGGATCTGCTGTCTTTACATATGTAGCAAGAGCTAGGATGGCCAGCCCAACAAATATGGTCAAAGCGATGATGGCCAACCTAACCTGTTAGACAGACCACTAGCCTAGGTTATATATATATAGACCTGACCCCCTTTATACTCTCGGGATTTTAGTCACTGTACACATTTCTACATGGTATCAGAGCGAGTCTAGACATCTTCGACACGCTAGCTTCTCCCTTCGACGAGCCGACCATTTCCTCCTCCTCGTCGATGTCTTCTTCCCATCGCCGACCCTCTTCCCGGCACTCTCCTCGCTCTCTCGTCTCCGTTTCTTCTTCTCTCCGTCTCTCCCGCAGTCACCTTCTTTTCTCCGTCCCACCTCCGCGCGACCAGGCGACGGTCTCGATCCGCCTCCTTGTCTTGCCTCGCACCCATCTCCGTTCTTCTTCTTGCTTCGTGCATCTCTCCTTCTCTGACGCCGGCGCACCTCCACGCTCGCCATCTCCATCGGCTGAACTCGTCCGCCCTCCCATCGGCTGGACTTGTCCAGCCCTCCATCGGCTGGAACCCTCCCTTGGTTCTCGCCTTTTCCGACACGCTCAACGGCTCTCAGACGTGAACTTTCTTCCCTCACGTTCGAGCCAGTTAAACGTGTCCACGAACATGAATCCCTACCTCCCGGATGCGAACATATTCTCTTCACGTCCTGCCATTCCCCGCCTTTTTCACGTCCGTCCCACTCCTTGCCTCCACGAGTCCACGGACGTGAATCTTCTCTTCACGGAAGTGAATCTTCGCACGTCCGTGACCCAACTACTCTCTGATCCACCCACTCTGCCACCACCTTTTTCTCACCTACTCCGCTGCCTACTCCCCATCGGTCAACCACTCTTCATCGGCTGGCCGGCCCACTCCCCATCGGCTTCTCACATTCTTGATCGGCCGATCCGTCCTCTCATCGGCTTCTCCCTCCCATCGACTTCTTTCTCCCATCGGCTATTTGCTCCCGTTCTCCCGTCATGGCCACCGAGTCTGTCCTCAGCTCCGGCACTCTCCCAGTCGCCGAGTCTACTCCAGCCCTCGGTGCCTCAGACCATACCTCGGGCACCACCTCGCTGATCTTCTCCCCTCCTTACACTGCTGTGAATGTGAAATCTCACGTTCCTATCTCTCTTGACCTTAACGCCAATTATTCTAAGTGGGTTTTCTTCTTCAAATCCCTCTGTGGAAAATTCGGCCTCCGGTCCCATATTGATGGCTCTACTCCACCTCGCCCCGATGATCCTCAGTGGGACATCGCCGAGTGCTGCGTGCACAGTTGGCTTCTTGGCTCGGTCGACGACTCTGTCCTCGACCTCGCCATGGACAATATCAACCCCACCGCCCGGGATCTCTGGGTGGCCATCGAGCGGATCTTCCTGGCCAACAAGCAGCCTCGCGCCATCTTCCTCCTTAACGAGTTCCACTCCATGGTACAAGAAGACTCCTCTATCTCCTCGTACTGTCAGCGCCTCCAGGTCAATGCTGCTGCTCTCTGGAACGTCGGCCACCCTGTGACCGACTCTCAACTCGTCCTCGCCCTTCTGCGAGGCCTCAACCCCCGCTTCTCAAACACTGCCGATGACATCGCCAACACCATACCTCTTCCATCGTTCGCCCGGGCCCATGATATGTTAGTTCTTAAAGAACTCCATCTGACCAACGATGAGAAGACAGTGGCCCACACCGCTCTCCTTGCCGCAGCCGATAATGGCTGTCGAGCATACTGCGCTGCCCCTTTCTCCCGTGGCTCTGGTGGCCATAGCTCTAGCCATGGCAACATAGCCTGCATCGGGAAAGGCAAGGGCAAAGTCAAAGGTAGAAACTGGCAGGGTCCGATGCAATCACGACCTGTCTCGGTCCCTGCCCAACCTGCCGGTCCCATGGGTCCGTGGCTCTGCTACAACCCCTGGGCACCCTAGCCCTAGCCATGTAGCCCCATCGGCTAGCAACCCGGGGTTCTCGGCACCCATTCCCAGGCTCACCTGGCATCGGCTCCCATTCTGCCGCCTCAGCCGATGCTACCGACCCCACCCACCCAGTCGGTTTCCTCCTGTAACTAGGCTAGCCTCGTCGCTGCCCTCAACCAGATGACGCTCTAACCATAGCACCCTTGGGTGCTGGACTCTGGGACGTCTTCACACATGGCGTCATCGGTCGGTATACTTCGCTCCTGTCACCCCTCTTCCTCCTCCTTTGTTACCATTAGCAATGGCCACTCTCTTCCTATCCAATGCCGAGGTGACTCCTCCCTGTCTACATCCACCACTAACCTCCCCCTTCGCAATGTTCTTATCGTACCTTCTCTTATTCACAATCTTATATCTGTTCGCCAATTCACAAGAGACAACAACTACTCCATCGAATTTGATGCGTCTGGTTTCTCTGTGAAGAATATACCAACCCGGCGACAGATCCTTTGCTGCAATAGTGGCGGAGACCTCTACACCATTCCTATTGCGCCATCCACTCCACACGCCATTGTCGCCCTCTCCACCAACCTTTGGCATCTTCGCCTCGGCCACCCCGGCCCTGACGCTGTCGCCACCCTCCGTCGCAGCGCCTCCATCCGATATACCCACAGCAGCTCTACAGTTTGCCACTTGTGTCAACTTGGCAAACATGTGCGTTTGCCTTTTTCTAGTTCTCTCTCATGTACCTCGTGTCCATTTGAACTTATACATTGTGATGTATAGACGTCTCCAGTTAAAAGTGTCTCCGGTAATCAGTATTACCTTGCTATACTTGACGATTACACATACTATTGCTGGACCTTTCCGCTCATCAACAAATCCGAGGTCGCCTCTCACCTCACTCACTTCGTCACATACGTGTCCACTCAGTTCAACCTCCCCATCAAGGCTCTACAAGCCGATAACAGTATGGAATTCATTAATCGTACCGTTACAACCTTCCTCACCTCGCAGGGCATCCATCTCTGACTCTCCTGCCCCTACACCTCTCCTCAGAACGGCAAAGCCGAGCGCCTCCTTCGCACCCTCAACAACAAAAGTCGCACCATGCTACTTCACGCCCACTTACCTGCCACTTATTGGGCAGAAGCTTTGGCTACTGCGACGTATCTTCTCAATCGGCGCCCATGCTCCTCCGTTCAAAACAATGTCCCCTATGCCATTCTCTGCCGCACAGCGCTCGACTACTCCCACCTTCGCGTTTTCGGGTGCCTCTGCTACCCAAACCTCACCGCCACAGCTTCACACAAACTCGCTTCCCGCTCCACCACCTGTATTCTCCTTGGCTATCCCTCCTCTCATAAGAGATACCAATGTCTCGACCTTTCCACCCGATGGGTCATCATCTCTCGTCACGTCATTTTTGATAAGACATGTTTTCCCTTCGGTCTACTTCATCCGAAACCCTTCTCTAGTGATCTCGACTTCCTCCTCACCAACACCGTGCCGACCAAATCTCCTCCACTATCCCCTCCATCGGCCCCCTCATCGGCCGCTGCTGAAGACTTACCCTTCACATATCCCACCACTATTCGGTCCGATGTCCCAACCATCGGCCCCACCTCCATCGGCCAATACCGATACCGTTTATCCTTCAGCCGATACCATCCCCTTTCCATCGGACACCCCACTTCCATCGGCTCCTCAGCTTCCATCGGCTCCCTCCACCCCATCGGCTGATCCATCTCTATCGGACCGATCGGACCACTCGGCCCACCCGACTCCATCGGCTCAGGCCGATCTAGTTCCCTCTTTTCCTCTCATCTACAATCGCCGACCCGGAGCCGATGACGCCCCCACCCGACCAGTTCTTCCCATTACTCCCACACCCCCATCGGCTCCAGTTCCCTCCACCTCTCATATGGTCACCCGCTTCCAGACTGGGTCTCTCTGCCCCACTAAGTGCTACGGGCTCTTCGCCGTTCATAGCTCTATCTCGCCCATCCCGGTGACATCTCGCTCCACCCTGGCCAATCCTCAGTGGCGCGCAGCCATGGCCGACGAGTACAAGGCCCTAATGGACAACGAGACCTGGCGCCTCGTCCCTCGTCCTCCCGGTGCCAACATTATGACCGGTAAGTAGATTTTCAAACACAAATTCCACGTTGATGGCTCCCTTGCCCGTCACAAGGCTCGTTAGGTAGTCCGGGTTTTCTCCTAATGACCCGGTGTCGATTACGATGAGACCTTCAGTCCGGTCGTCAAACCCGCCACCATTTGGGTCGTTCTCACTTTGACTGCCTCGTGTTCCTGGCCGATCCATCAGCTAGACATGAAGAACGTTTTTCTTCATGGCCACCTGACGGAAACGGTCTACTGCCAGCAGTCCCCAGGCTTCGCTGACCCTTCTCGTCCTAACGACGTCTGTCTTCTTCAACGTTCTCTCTACGGCCTCAAACAAGCCCCTCATGCCTGGTACCAGCGCTTTGCTGCCTATATTCGGCACATCGGCTTCGTGGCCTCTGCGTCCGATAGTTCCCTGTTCACTTTCCATATCGGATTTGCTACTGTCTATCTACTTCTATATGTCGACGATATTGTCCTTACAGCGTCTTCGACATCTCTCCTCGACCAAATCATGGCCCGACTCCACTCTGAGTTCGCCATGACCGATCTTGGTCCTCTCCACCATTTCCTTGGCATCTCCGTCACCCGTTCCTCTCACGGGCTCTTTCTTTCCCAACGCCAGTACGCCATCGACCTCCTCTAGCGTGCGAGCATGGCCGATTGTCACCCCACAGCCACCCCGGTTGACACTCGAGTCAAACTCTCTACTACCGATGGCGCACTCGTTGCCGATCCCTCTTACTATCGAAGTCTTGTCGGGGCTCTCCAATACCTCATCCTCACCCGGCCCAACCTCACGTACGCTGTCCAGCAAGTGTGCCTCTTCATGCACGCTCCGCGCGAACCTCATATTGCGCTGCTCAAGCGAATCCTACGCTATGTGAAGGGCACCCTCTCCAGTGGGCTGCATCTCAGCTCTAGCCCCATCGACTCCCTCACCGCATACTTCGACGCGGACTGGGCAGGCTGCCCCGACTCTCGACGCTCTATGTCCGGCTACTGCGTTTACCTCGGTGACACTCTCGTATCCTGGTCCTCAAAACGCCAGACTACAGTGTCCCGGTCTAGTGCCGAAGCCGAGTACCACGTCGTCGCCCACGCCATCGCCGAGTGCTGCTGGCTTCGCCAGCTTCTCCAGGAGCTCTGTGCACCCCTCTCCTCCGCGACCGTCGTTTACTGCGACAATGTCAGTGCCGTCTATATGACCGCCAACCCAGTCCATCATCGACGCACCAAGTACATCGAGATCGACATCCATTTTGTCCGTGACAAGATCGCATTAGGACAGGTTCGGATGCTCCATGTACTATCGGCACATCAGTTTGCCGATATAATGACCAAAGGCCTGCCCATGCCTTTGTTCACTAGTTTTCGGTCCAGTCTCTATGTTCGTTCTCCTCTCGCTGCGACTACGGGGGTGTTAGACATACCACTGGCCTAGGTTGTATATATATAAATCCGACCCCGCTTTATACTTTTGGGGTTTTAGTCACTGTATACATTTCTACACAACCGAAAGTAACCCGCTGCAAAAACCCAAGTCAACAGTAAATTTTTATGAAGTGATATTATATTTTTGGAACTTGAAGTAGTTCAATCTCTAGGGAATATGGCACAGCTATAAGATCCAGTTTGGATGACCAAGAGTCAAATTCTCTGATTTGAAATGTATGCCATCAAGTCTTACAGTACTTGGATTAGTGGGCAGAATTATCCATTGGCTAGCAATATGATGCCCAAGTCCAACAAGATAGCTCCCTTGTCATATTTCTTCTACATGTACCGAACTGTGTGGATTCTTCATGTTCAATAAACTCTGATGAACCATTTCAATGTTCTGCAAGTATCAGCAGATGTCCATATACAGTTGAGACGTAGAACATGTAGTAAATATTGTTTATGTAGGTGACAGTAGCTACATTGTACCATTAGTTTGTCATATGTTTTCTACATACACTGAGCTTCAGATTCTGCTGTCACACTCCATAAACACTAATGAACAAATTCAATGTTATGCAGTGTCATGAGGGGAACACGTACAACAGACGACAGCGAACCCACGACGTGCGCAGAGCCACTGAAGGAGCAGCACGCGCGAGGGACGCGCACGGCAAGGCAACCACCGGTGGTTAAATTTAAAAGGATTAGTTTAGTTTTCTATTTTTAGCCTATAATTGTAGGAGCAATTGGCTAAGTTTAGAAGACTATTTTAGTTTTCTATTTTTAGTTCATAATTATAGAAGCAATTGGTTAAGTTTGGAAGGTTAGTTTAATTTTCTATATTTAGTCCATAATTCTAGGAGCAATCGGCTTTAATTAGGTTGAGTTCCTTAGCTATATATTCATGTAATTGAACACTAGAACAGGTAAGCAAGAATTATTTTTTAAATCTCCTCCTTCTCTTTCTCCAACCCCAACAGGAGTGCTAAGGGGTAAAACTTCGTCTCAACCACGGATCGTGACTACGAACTCCGTAGCCGTGGTCCAGCTACCCTAGGTCTCGGTGATCTTGACATGCAGCATCAGATATACATATTTCAGTTGAGGTATCAGATATGTAGTAAACATTGTTCATGTAGAAGACAATATTTATGTTATATAATTATTTCACTACTTTGATCTCTTCAGGCAACTCCAATCTAACATAAACAGAAGCTTGTGCAAAACCATAAAGACGTGAACTACTAAAAGATGATGGCCGATTTTTTTTTGTGGCCAGTAGAATTTGTAAGAAAGCATGTATATCCCATAATTGACTCTTCAAAGATCAAAGCGAAGCATGGTGCATAACTCTACATCATAAGGACAAAACATTCTAATACTAACTGTAGCTCTAAAAGTACATTGTAAAAGAGGAGAATCCCTAATTCCTCCATAATCTAAACAGTTGAAAACCATAAACAATATAATTCCTTAAATTTGCCAAAAACCATTAGTTGGTTCAGCTCCGGATATGCAAATATGTCAAAAATATTGGCTATGAAATAACACAAAGATTAATGTTTTTTGAGATAAAGAATGATATACATAACCCATGACCCATGACAAGCTCAAAAATAATAATTTAAGAATTGTTAGTGACAAAAGAAAATGCTGTGTTTGTTAGTCTTTGGAAGTTAGGTTCATGGAAAGTTCATTAGTTATTTATTAGTCAGAAATGATATGATGCCAAATGGTACAAAACTGTTAACACCAAAATATTCACCTTGTTAATGAAGTCCTCATAATAATAATAATAATAATAAAAACTAGAAGAACATTGAATGGCACAGCATTTATCACTGAATTCTTGACCGTCTTGTAAAATGTTTGCTACGCTGTGGAATAATATTATATTTGCCAGTTCCTCTCCAATGGTCTCGGTTGGCCAACAAAAAGGCTCTGAACTCCTTTTCAAGTTTTGAATCAGAAGCAAAGCCATTTCCCTTCATTTCATCATAATACTCTAAAGCTCTTTCCATGCATCCTTGTTTGATCAAACCTTGGACAACTGACATATAGTGTGAATAAGACGGGCTGATGTCATATCTTTTCATTTCATTCCAGAGCTTCAAAGCATTTCCAGGTTCATTCAGTTGAAAAAATCTATCAATAAGCATGAGAAATGTATCACTCTTAGGGCCACAGCCATCTACCTTCATTTTTCTCAAGAGATTCAGGGTTTCATCAATGCTTTCTTGTCTCAAAAATGTATCATATGTCAAAATGGTTGGAACAATTCCTTTCAGCATCATGTCCTCCAACACCATCCGTGCTTCATCAAGCTTGCGACTTTCGCAGAGCGGAACTATCATACTGTTGTATGTTTCGATGTTTGGTTGGAGACCTTCATCTATAATTTTAGTGAATATATTCTGTGCATCCTTCATGCAGTTCTCTTTTGTCAGGACATAGATAAGTGAATTATAAACAGCAATACTAGGAGTCCAACACCTCTTTTTCATCTCATCGTAAACCCTCAGGGTATCAAAAAGGTTTCCAACTTTTGCAAAACAACTGACCATGAGGGTATAAGATGTGCCATCAGGAGTAATGCAGTAATTTGACATTTCTCTCCAAACTCTCTTTGCTTCAGCTACATCAGTGATTACATTACACCAACCATCTAGAATTATGTTGAAACCTTCGGCAGTAAGTGGGAAGAATTTCTTTCTCACAAGAAGCAATTCTTCAGCATCCTCTATGTTCTTATTTTTGCAAAGAGCACGAAGAAGGGAGTAAAATGCAGTTTGGTCCGCTTCTGTTTTAAACTTCTCCATTGCATCAAATGTCTTGATTGCTTTGTTCACTTCATTGGAAGCTGCATACCTGAAATTAATAGCCATATGTCCCTGATATGAACACCAAGTATTTTGCAAAAGTAAAAACAAGTCAAATAAAGCAAACAAAAAACGCTGCCGCCACAATATGGACAGCTGCAAAGGCAGGCATTTTCATGCCCCCCCCCCCCCCGCCCCCCCCCCCCCCCCCCTCACAGGAAGAGGGCAAATGGACTCATACATATAAAATTCAACACATAAGTTCAACAAGATTAAAGGAACCAATCCCAGAATTACCACTACTAAAACAATTACAGAAAATGGTAATTTAAGGACTTGCAACAGCTTTATATTTCCAGGCACTAATCTTATAAATAAATTGATCCAAAACCATGAATATTTGTCAACCGTCATAGTCATAGACTATAGAACAGCTACAACATAATATCCAAGAGGATCCTGGATCCATATAGAAGCTGCTTGTTTGGCAACAACTTTACATGCTAATACTTTTGAGCAAGCAGATAACTGTTTTTTAACCAAATCAATACCATGTACCAAGTTCCACAGGCGCACATACACTAGCAATACCAATTCAATGACCAAAGTAAACCATTCAAAATGAAGGCATACATCAGTACAAACAACTAACAACACATAATTCTGACAAGCAATTCGACATAGCTGAACACTGTAAAGCAGTCAAATCGTTGTGCCAGAGCACTAACACAAAGCAGTTTCCAAATTCACAAGAAGGAAAGCTATATACTGAAAAGAAAAATGGAGACAGGTTCCGAGGAGGAGAGCCCACCTCTCCATCACGATGACCATGGCGCGACTGGTGAGCACCCCGCGGCGCAGCATGCGTCGCACGACCGCCCACGCGAGGTCGAACCGCCGCGCCTTCCCCGCGGCCCATATGGCCAGGTGCCACGCCTCGGCCGGCGGCGAGGGCGGAGGCCCCGCGCGCTCCCCGGAGGAGGCGCACTCCTCGCCCCAGCGGAGCGCGAGCGCGGCCGCGTCCGGGTCGCGGCGGAGCTCCCAGAGCGCGCGGACGAGGAGGTCGCGGGAGGCCGGGGACGGGCCCGAGAAGGGCGGCGAGGACATGAGGAGCGACAGCGCGTGCTTCGGGGAGGATGCAGCGGTCGAGGCCTTGGAGAGGCGGCGTAGCAAGGCGGTGAGCTCGCCGTCGTCGTCGCCGTCGGAGGAGCGGGCCGAGGGGAGGGGGTGATCGGGCTCGAAGTCGCTCTGGTCGGAAGGGGAGTGGGAAGTGAGTAGGCAAAGGTGCCGAGAGGGGGGGAGGAGGGGGAGGAGGACGTGGCGGCGGAGGGCCACGGTGAGCGGCGGCGCCATGCGAGAGGGAGGCGACGGCGAGTGGGAGGACTGGAGAAGGGAGGCGTGTTTTGGGGGAGGTTCGGTCGTGCGGTTCGATCTCGACGCGTCGTCGATGGTGGAGTTTGGTGCCATCTCGTCCGTTCGTTCGTTCGTTCGAAACGAAATGGAAATTAAAGCTCCGTTTGGGTTTTGGAACCGGGTGTTTTGGGGTTTTTTTTCTGTGGGGGGGTGGCGGGGGTTTCTCCTTTGAATGGAGGGCTAGTAGCGCACATCACGCTGCTGGGCATCGATATAGTTTACGTGCTAGTGTCAGCGTGAAATCTAGGTTACTCTGATAGGTCTACTATCAGTTTTAGATCTGATGATTAGAATCTAGTAGATACTCGATATTGTACTGTAAGCATAAATATCAAATATGTTATCTAGGTTTCATACTGGTCACATAAATTACATTATTTTTGTTTTAACGGCATTTTGTTGTCATTTTGAATGTCTACTATTTTTTTAAAAAAAACATATATGAGAATGTTTTTTAATACAATGTATTTTTAAAATTCTAATAAATGGTATATCAGGATAATACTTTAAATAATTAACGCTTGCGACAAGATCTAATCATATTTTAAAAATCTATTGCTAACAAGTGTAATGTGCCGAAAATTAAAAGACCCACTAGAATATCCAGTCTAGAGTTCAGTATGACAAAATGTTAACACCCATTGGCGGCCTGGGTTCATTGACAACACCTCACGATGTTATTATAGAAAATGCTAATAAATTTTTTATAACAAATATTATATTTATCCGTGCTCTAAAAATTTACAAGCTTTGCCACTATTAATACCATGATGATTTCTTTGAGTTAATGGGCTATAAGTTGTGCGGCTTCGAGGATGGTGACAACGTGGTGCCTTTAGGCCTAGTGGCAGAGCTTCATCAACGGGCCACGAGGTCACTTGAGGGATGCTCGTAGGTATAATTTCTAGAGGTATGCATTAGCTTGTGGCTTGAACAAAAGAGAAAGGAAGATAGTTATGTGGCCATGTGGGTAGTGTTGATGAGTGAGTAAATCATTTACATAGGATCAAAACATAAAAATGAGAGTTAATCGATGCTAACTCTAATATCTTCTAACTTTAGTCCTATCTTATCATAGGATATCCTAACTATACTAAACATCAGTTCCTCTCTAAGTGTAGTATGGTCCTCATCATTGGCTAAGGCTGGTCTTAAGTCACTTGCATAATAGATAAAATAACTGTTTCTACTCACATATATTACAACTTGGCCCACATTAATCACACATACTCACATCAACACCATAAATATTTTTAAACCAATTTTAATAAAATAAATTATTTTAATAGTCAATTTTTCATTACAAAATATTAATTATGATAATGATTTCACAGCCCAGTCGGATTTCACCTTTTATATATCTTAAACCCATTTTATAGTTGGAATCGGATCAGACACAAACAGTATTGAACATGGATATTCTTGGTCACAAATGCAGAGCAAATATATACTAATTCGAGTACATACAATATCAATAATGAATACTTATTTGAGTATTAAGACAAAGCAACAACCATATATACCACATATGTAATAGGTATTCAACCATGCAATATATTCAACCACAGAGTCCTACTTGTGCCTAACCAGAACTACTCGGATTGTATCTATACT
This sequence comes from Oryza coarctata, assembly GCA_030770085.1. NCBI lineage: Eukaryota > Viridiplantae > Streptophyta > Magnoliopsida > Poales > Poaceae > Oryza > Oryza coarctata. Next base: position 6,186,931 of record CM061476.1, on the reverse strand, counting down.
TACCTACTTAGTTCTATTTGGGCAAAGAGGTAACCAAGGGTATAAATACAAGACCCACAAAAAGGAAGGGACGAGTGAATAGAGTCAAAGATAAGCTACCTATACAATCCCGTCAAGTTAATACTGGAGAAACCTAACTACTACTAGCTACCAACTACCGTACCCAAGCTCTATGCTGATGTTACGAAAAACTAGATTAGAGTTTACTCGACATACTTTATACTCATGAGATTAATATAATGGAGAACATCCAGCCAAACAGCGGTAGGGCTATTACCTCTATGGGGCTTAAACCTGTATAAAAATGCCTGCTTCATCATAGACTGACTACGATCTAATGCCCATGGCTTGCCTTAGTTTACTTTCTATATAAATCATACTTTATTATGGTAAATATAGTTTTTTATGTTTCATCTAATTTTGCTCATTATATCCTGATAAATTTAGAAGATGTATACAACTTGCTAAGTACCTACTCAGTGTTTTCTATTATATTTTGTCTTCTAGAATCATATTTTTAGAAAATTATTTAAGCTCACAACAATGACATGTCTCACAACATAGTCCAGTATCACCCGGTATATTTGTTGAGACTATGTCAATCTTATCCATCTTGTCGAGTTAGAACATGGATGAGGGAGTTGCTTCACTTATAAATGGAGGGCCCGAGGTCCTGTTTATGTCATCTACCATGATGAATTAAAGCAAAGGCTTTAAACATTGATGACACCTTACATGTCATTGTCCTATTATTAGACCATATATCTTAAAATTTATCAGCTTGATCATCTGGCTTGTTTATTGAGAAGCTATCCATGCCATCTACTTCGACAAGTTAGGATAAGGGTGAAGAGGTGATCTGCTACTAAGCGAAGGACCTGAGGAGCTGCCTATTATATCTACTATGATGCTATAAGTACAGGCCTCAAAACGGCAATGATACTAAATGTATTGTAGCCTAATGATGCAGGCATACGTGAAGTCAAGCAATTTAATTGGAAATATGTTTCTGGCCAAAAACTTGAAGTAAACCACAACTTTTTGATATGCTTATGAGTTGGTTAAATAAATGTGAACCATATTGACCTCATGAGATATGCATTAGGTAACCAACCCGAGTACCTGTATAAGTGGTTGAGACCCTACTATGCCACTGGTCTTCGTAGCACCAGGTTAGGGTAAAAGAGCCTCCTACCTAAAGGTGCTCGAGATCTGACTATGCTATTTGTCTTCGTAGGATCAGCTCAGGCAAAAGGTGCCTCCTACCTAAATGGTGGTTGAGATCCGACTACGCATTGCTCTTCATAGGACCAAGTCGAGCAGAAAAGACTTCCTACCTAGATAGTGATCAAGAACTAACTACATTGCAGGTTTTCGCAGAACTAGTAAGGCGTAGCGGTCCTACTACCTGGACAAATTGATTTAGATCAAGTGCCTAAATGTTTGGATTGACTATTTGTTCACTATAAGGTTTATCTCAGTCTGAGTACCTACTAATACAACTGAGATTGTGGTCGAAGATATCAGGCAGTCAAAGGACATCGGTAATTATTATGTTTCTTTCCTATTCATATTGTCTACTCATAAAGTATATTTATGAAAAGACAGTCAAAGGCTAGAGAAAGTATATAAATTATTAACTAAAAAAATTTTAATTTTTAGTTTTATGTTACTCCTAAGCATCGCTCGGGCCTTGTTATTTAACACTTTGTTTTGAGTAGTTGATTTCAGGAAAGTCAAATGATGAAATAGCAAGTCTAAGACCATATCAAGTAAGGAAGAGACCAGGCAAAAGCTTTTTATTAGTCGACATCTTGTCTCGGCCAAATGAAGCTTGGTGCAACAACTTTGTAACTCAATGGCAAAACATATGCTAGTCCAATGGAGTCCACTAGTCAGAACTCTATTTCAATTAGATGTATGCTAGACCAACAACTTTAAGCCCTTATTATGTATAGCTCTTAGGTGATTCGAGTACTCTAGTTAGACACATACGTGATGGCTAACGAGGAGGAGTGACTTATCTGTGAGTTTTTATGTATATATTCATATATTGTTCCTTGATATTCCCTATGTTGGCAAATTTCTCTATATTCGTGTCCTTTGATAACTCACATGACATATGTCGCTCTAATATACTCGAGTAGTCATGATTGATTGGGATTTTTAAGTTGCCAACTAATTTACTTGAAATGCTCAAAGTGTTTATGGTAAGAATAAGATGTATAAGAAAGACAACCTAACATTGGTCGGAGTAAGAGAAAGTAAAAGTTTATAGTTATGGAGAATTACATCTAGGCACAATATTTTTTAAGCATTTCGTATATGCATTTGTTTGCTTATGTTTAATACTTATATTGAACTACCCGATATTGCTTGGGGGCTTAAATGTTTTTTTGATAAGTTTATTTGAGTATTTTAGAAGAAAGAAAGAATAAGTAAAATAAGTTGGTTCACCACAGAGATGTCATGCACACATTTATATAAGTTCTGAACTCTGTTCATATTTTAGAGCCGGCTATATTGACAAGCTACTCAGACGAAAGAATCAAAGAAATTAGATTTGACCTAGTCAGTAGAAATCTAACTATGTTTACTTACTCCAATTAGTTGATTCTATGAGGCAAATGGATTAGCCAACGTCTTCATTTGAGTAAAGTTCAGGGTTACCGTCAATGTTGTAGATATAGGATACCCCACGTACGTGTATATAACTTGGTGGAGTACCGTATACTATATTCTATATGGAAACAAACCCTACGTGTATGGATAGAGTTTGGAACAGATAATGAATGTATTATTAAGAAAAAAAAGAGATACAAAGTCCTACTTGAGCCTAACTAGAACTACTTGGATTGTATCCATACCTACCTAGTTCTACCTAGACAAAGAACAACCAAGGGTATAAATATAAAACCTCCAGAAGAAGGAGGGACAAGCGAATAGAGGCCAAGATAATGCAAGCCACATGTCCGATCTCGTCGAGTCAACATTAGAGAAATACGACTACTACTAGCTATAGTTGCTCTATACCGATGTTATATTAGATTAGATTAGAGTTTACTCTCCGTACTTTATACTCATAAGATTGATGTAGTGAAGGCCACCCGACTAAACAAGAGTATGGCTATTACTACTAAGGGCCTGAATCTGTGAAAAATTCATGGCTCCTTACATCTTTATATTAGTATTATGTCCTATGTATAAATATATTGCATATACATAAATACTATGGTCTGTTATCAATCTATCAACAGATGGTTATTGGTAAAGGCCTACAGTTTTTGTAAACATCGTCCATGGGTAGGTTTGGAGTTAGCAAGCAAACATTGTTGCTAAGTCTAGTACATTGCACATGTCATAAGATGAAAATAGGTGGAAAGATGCACAAAAAATATTTTGAGCAGAAAACATATGAGGCCACCAATCTCTAGTGAATTCCTAGTTCAGTTTATTTTAGTTTACATGAAAAAAAGTTGAATTATCTATTGATCTAAACACAGAACCAAACAATATATATGCTTTACCTTTTTAATCTATTATCCAATTAGCAAATTGAATGTTTCACCGCTAAAATTCATTAAAAAAATGGCATATCTGGTCCTATTTTGCACTTCGCAGAGGAAAAGCTTCATTTTGCCACACCGATCAAATTCTCGCATGAACTTAAAAAAAAGGACTATTCAACACTACTAGATGACATCTCTCCAAATGCCATCAGTTCTTAAAAAATTGACACAGGAGATACTTTATTTACAATTTGCTACTTTTACTAATGTGATACTCTAATTCACATTGCCAACCTGGATGGAACATATAAAATATCTATTTTACCCCTTGTGGGCCTAAATAATTAGAGACTCCACTCCCTCTCTCTCTTTTTCCTCTCCTACCAACCCTCTGTGTTGCTTGTCATGGCATCACCGTCAGCGCCACCAAGGTGCCACCCCTGATGTACGCCATAATGTTGATGGTGAGGTGCACGGATAGGAGGAGCAAGGAGCACACCGCTAGCCTCTCCTTGTCGCTCTGTTGAAGGATCTCACCATCGCCATGGATTCTGCCACGAGCAACTGCATCTCCTTATCATCGATGTCCTTCAGCAGCCGACAAAGAGCACAACAGAAGCTATTGCCTACTCCTACAAGGGCTCTCGCACTGACGATGATCTTGGAGGCGAGCTCCTCAAGTCAGGGCAGCCAGTGAAGAGTCGACTAGCTTCAAGATTGAGGAAGGGCCTAGCTTTGTCAGTCACCGGTTGCGGGGGCTTCGAGTTGGGGTGAACTACAAGGACCCAATTGGCTTCGAGCTTAAGGGAAGGGTTAGCTCCATTGATCGCCGGTTGATAGGGGCTTTGGGTTGGGGATGGATGGTAAGGAGTCAGCTGGCTTCAAGCTTAAAGGAGGAGCCAGCTTCATCGGTTGCCAGCTGATGCAGGGCGTTGGGTTAGGACAGATGATGAGGAGGCGGTTGTCGTTGGTTAACATTGGTTGGCACGAAATGAAGCCATGAGAAAAAGAGAGATGAAGGAGGTCTCTAGTTTGTAGGGCCTAAATAGATATTTCACATATCCATTATCACAGTTGATGCGTCACGTTAAATAAAGTGACAAATCATTAAAAAAATTCTTTTATGATAATTTCGTAATTTTATAAGAATATTATTTGAAAAGCTGCCATTTGTGAGAATGGCAAAATAGTTAAATTTCCCCAGCTACAGCCGTGGAGTCGTGGACTAACGCGCAGTCGCACAAACGAACTACGGGTTGGCGGCGGCGGCGGTGATGGGAGGCGAGGCCACCAGCGCAAGCGGCGGCGGGTTCCGCACGCGACTGGAGCACTACCTGTACAGCGGCAAGAAGAAGCACGTGGTCGCCGGCATCGCCATCTTCGCTGTCATCTTCGGCGTCCCATGGTACTTCATGAGCCGAGGTACCCTGATCTGGCCTCGTCCTGCCCTTCTTCATTTCGATTTTCTTCGAATCAGAGGGTAGTCGTCAGATCGACCTAGGCCGGAGTCCTGTGTCCGCGTTCAAATTTCATCCTCAGTCGTTTAGGAGAGTTAGGTTTTTTGGTAATCTTATTCTTAGCACACAGTTCGTGTTGCTGCCCCTTTCTGATTGCTGGATTGGGGGTCTCCAATGTGGTAAGGTTCTCACAGCGAAGTTTTTTTTTCCCTTTTGCGGTGGTAATGGTATTTGGTATTTCGAAGCAGTGCAAAACGGTTCAATATGAGGATGCTTGGAGTATTCTCTCTGTTTCTTTTCGATGATTTGAGACCATTTTTTAGAGCAATTGCGTGATGTATTTGGACTGGATGAGCTGCTTAGGATTTACGGTTCTCTGTTGTGTGCAAAATTTTGGCTATTTGACCGGATTAAAAATGCAGGCATTGCAAAGTGGAACATGGTAACTTCACAAAATCTTAATTATAGACTGGTACTGGCCTTTGTTACTACCTTGTGTTCAAATCTTCTTTTCCCTTGTGGTTGCACTGTTCTAAGAAGTAAGTTAAGATAACAAAAGTTGAAAGTCAATCGAACGTGAAAAGTTGCTATTACTGGGTAATGATGTAGAAATGTATGATTCCCTGTTGATTGATATGCATAACACTATATGATGCTCTGAAATTTGTAAATTTCTTTAGCTTGATAGCTTCAGTTGACAGCTTAGCATGAAAGAAGCACATGCATGTGCATTGGATGGGGAGATTTATGTCTTAAGGCTTCTTGTATGATGCAACCCTGAATTGGCAACATTTTGGAGGCTTGCATTTGTTGTGTCAATACCTTTATTTTCTTATCAACCAAACATAATACACATTAATTTCAAAACCATGTAGTATCAAGAAGTACATGCATATCACGTTGTAGTCTATTGGATTTCAATTTGTTATACACTTGTTAGCTATTATAGCCTTCTATAGAAATTGGTACCCCATCTTAATCTATGTGGTTACAGGTGTTTTACTCAGTCTCAAACTATTTAGCCATTTAGTTATGGCTTCTGTTAACTTAGAGGGCACAATGTGTATTTTTGTGAGAAGCCATATACATAAGGTGTGTTTGGATCCTAGGCAAGAGAGATCCTAACCTAGCTTAGCAAAGAGAGCTGCTTGGTAACAAAAAAACAATAAAAAAAATTTTCTCTTCATGTGTAAGTTTGCTTCTAACTGTGCAAAAAGCTTGTCCAATGCAGGGAACCAAATTGGTTCGCTTTGTTGACAAGCATGCAATCCCAAGAGGGGAAAAAAACTCTTCTGTGTGGCAGTTATTGCTTGTGATGCTAGGCAACCAAATAATTGGCATAGCTTCTTTGAGCCACAGCCTTGGAGAACTAGTTTGTGTTTGCTAGGTGAGCAAAGTGATCACAGGATTCATATACACCCATACCCAAATGTTTGCCATGGTGTGTATTAGTACATAAGAAAGTAAGAAACACACTAGGGCGTTCCCTATAATGCATGGACTTAGTTATATATGATTGTGTGATTCTCAGCATGGCATACATTTAGCATTATTTGCTTTGGAATAGCTTTTATTTATATAGGTATGCAGTATGCTCAACGATTAATAGGATAAGAATCACTTGTAATTTAGACCCGCAGGTTGAAGTGATTTTCCATTAGGAGCATTTTGCAGTGGTTGCCAAAATTTTGTTTTTCTTAACTTTAAGTTAATTTTGTTTAATGGTATATCTTGGTGATCTTTTTATTGGATTCAAGTGCATATTTCACTGTTTTTGGATTTGCCCATATTACTACACTCTGCATGGCAGTAGCTATCTGTTAAATCCTTTTCTGGTCAATACAAGGTCTAAGAATCACTAGTAATTTGAATCCACAAGTTAAAGTGATTTTCCATGAGCATGATGCAGTGATGGCCAAACTTTATGTTTTTCTTAACAGTAAGCTAATGTTGTTTAAAGTAACATGATAAACATTTGCTAAGAGAGGTCGGGCAGAGAAGACTTGAGGAAGAATGATGGCAATTGGGAGCAAGAGGCCCACAACAGCTGGCTTGTTGGGGAGACAGTGGCCTAGAACTGTGGACATTAAAGTCATTGCTAATTCATCTTTGCTTGCTTTGAGAGACATGGCTGTAACAAACCATTGAGAAGATATTAAAGTCTCATCAAACTTAAATAAAGTAAAGAAACTATTTAAACTAAACTGAATGCAAATTTATTGATATGCTACTGCTTTTGTAGTCTTCCCTTGCACAATCTACTTTGACCCATACAGCCGGTGCTATGACATTGTGTGCATATGATGGTGTTATTAGTATATCATGCAATCACCATTTCTTATCATCTTTTTGGCTGTGCCTTTGTTTATTGTTAGATTCGGATGACCAATTCACAATTTGTAGTGTACACATTTCTTTTTGAAGTGTTGTTTGAATGATAAGCACAGCTAATTGATCTTGTCCCTTTTTCTAAGTGGTTTATGCTACTAAAATGCTAGCAATTTGTAACACGCATTTCTGCATTTTCAGAGTGATCAAAGTGTTTTTCACTAAAAAAATCAGATATGGGTTAGTACTGGCTTATATGCTGGGTGGACATCTATTGGTTTCTGCTCGAGTATGTATGTTGATTTTTGTTGAAGGAGCCCATATATTACCAAAGTTTCAGAATACTATTTTTGATACATGAATACCAATTGATTGTGCAATATGTTGCATATCCTGCAGGGACAAAGCATCAATCTCACCAAGATTACATGGAAAGAGCTAATAAGGCGAGGTCGGAGAGACTTTCTTCTGGACCGTCATCAGCACAGAAAGCATGAAGTAGTAATCCCTAACTCAGATCTGTTAAACTTCAGCTTTCCTAGTTTTGATCAATAATCTGACTATCTGAGTGCTTGATCTTTCGGGTGAAACAAGCAGGCCATCTTTGACCCTGATCTTGTCTGTTTCGTAAACCCTCTGTTTACATTATGCACAATTCTTTAAGGAGATGATCGACAAGCACCAGATTTTTGTCTCTCAAATGGCAATTCTAGAGCCAAATTAACCTTTGTGTTCGACTTTAGAATCATTATTTTAGCCATGCCTTTTGTGGACATTAGTATCTAAGGTGTGTTTATGACATTGACTACGGCATATGCATACTGCTGAGATTTTTCAGCTATGTCGAGAGGTGAATTTAGCTGTGGGACATTTTAAAAACATGAAAATGTTGAAGGACACTCTTGTCGTGGCGTTTCGCACCATCTAAAGATTACTATGTTGTGAAAATCCAGTTAATTTCTATTATGTGGACCTTTTCTCAAACTTCATATTTCTTCTTCCAATGTCCTATGGCAAACTTTGCCTTCTTTTATAGGATTCTATGTACTTCATCCAGCCAAGAATATTTGATACTAGTACTGCTAATCAAATCAGTGCCGTCAAATATTCCTGACCGGAGATAGTACACGTCAAGGTTATTCTAGGGGAAAAAACAAATCAAACTAAAAAATTATTGTGAGATTTTTCTAAAGTTACAAGGTGAGTGGTGATCAACAAATAGTAAACCGAAAAAAGAAAACAAAATACATCCAGAGTACACGCACACGAAATTCTGGACATAATGTAGGTGCGAGTTGGTCGCCGATCCGTGATGGCGAGCCTGCCGTACCTGGCGCGGAACGTGCTCACGCGCAGCTCGCACTTGTCGCCGTCGCCCCAGCACCGCCGGTACCACGCCCTCTCTCGCGGCGCGCCCTTGACGAGGCAGAACCTGCCGCCGCCGCCCATGGAGACGAGCGCGGCGTCGTCGTTGACTGCCGAGGTCATCCCCTCCCAGCACAGCTTCCAGTTCGGCGGCCCCTCGTGGTCGTGGTTCCAGGCGACGTTGCAGCAGCAGAGCTTCTTGGCGCCGCCGGGGTAGGCGCTGTGGAGGCCGACCTACTCGTCCAGCTCACCGCGCCGCGGAACGGCAGTGTCCAGTCGCCGTGGAGCGTCCACTCGCCTCGCTCGGTGTCGTAGGAGAAGGTCCCCGTCATCTTCCTGGCCGCCGCCTCCGCGGCGACGTGGTCATCGCCGTAGCGGGATACGCTCATGCAGACCGCCCTATTCTCTACGGACACGAAAATGACGCCGCCTCTGGGGCACATGGCGTGCGATGCGATCCGGTGGTGCATGCCGTCGTCGTTGTCGAACGGAACCGGAGATGGGTCACCGGCGCCGCTCCAAGACAACCGCTCCTCGTACGCTATCTCTTCGAGGCGGTGCATTGCTGCGGCGGTGTAACTGTGCGTTGGTCCGGCGGTGTGGAGATAAGCGAAAGCGAGTACGAGGACGGCGTGAACGCATACAGCTTGTTCCCGGGGGCGATGGCGTCGTCCCAGCGCTCCAGGGCCTCCGGGAGGCGGCGCACGAAGACCTGCGCCACCGTCGTGGTGTCGTACACGATGGTGAGGCCATCGTTGTTGCCATTGCCATACGGGTAGACCTTAGCAACGATTTTGCCTTTTTCAGGCGAGAACAGTATTAATTAAACTAATTCATAACTAAAAAAAGAAAAAAAATTAATTAAATTATTTACAAATTGTATATTATATTGTGATCTCTATTTACATATATACAACATATAAAATACCAATATTTCAACATTTATTTTTTAATGAGTTTTCCAAATTCATCAAAAGCGTGGAAAAATATGTTATGAGTATGAAGATTTAGACTGAAAAAATAAAAAATCATAAATAAAAATAGAAGTTATAAAGCTTTTTGATACGGGCTATAATTTTCTCTAAATATGACGAAAGACAAAAGTAGCATTTATGATTTTATTTATGATGGTCTTACTATTATAATAAATAACGATAATCATAATAATAACTAAAGAAAATATTGTGACACGTTAAACTAAAAAACTAACCCTATGGGCCGCTTATAAAAATAATTTTTTTGTCAGCTTATCCGATATACCGTATGCAAAAATACATTTTGCATGTAGGTTAAGAGATGGCTTAAATAAATTTATTACCATGGATATTTAATTGCAGACGGCGTATAAAGATAAGTTTGTGTCTTTCGTAAAAAATAATTTTTTTTACTAGTGTGCTGCGCAGCTAACTGCGCGGTACCTCTGGCTATCGGGTACTCGAAGCGGACGGCCGGAGGGGGAAGACACCGGTACGTCCGCGGCGGCTGAGTCCGTGCCGGAAACAGTGACGACCTCATCTGGGTCGTCGAAGCCCTCGTCGTCGTCGTTGGCATCAAGATCCAGCTTGTCCACGCCGAATCCCCTCTTCCAGTCATCCAACACCAAGGACAGTTGCTGCCTTTCCGGCGGAGGATGGCAGCACCAGCCGCCTGGGTGCGACGAGCCGGCCGTTCTTGCGGCGGCAGGGAATACCACAGTCGTGTCGGGGATGCTCGCCGAAGACTCGTAGTCGCTATAGTCCGAGTAGTACGAGTATCCCCGCGTCAGGAGTGCTCGGCCAGCGCCCCCAGCCGGAACGGGCGGCACAGAGCTGGCGAGTGCATGGGCGAGCGCACGGCGCCGGAGATGAGAGAGGGGATGATGATGTGATGCGATACAAAGCGATCGCAGCATCGTGTTGATGTAATCGCGTGTTCTGTTAGCGAGGATTCCGTAAAGCTAGCTTTGCGCGTGTTCTGAGAAGTAGATCGATCGATGGTGTCACCAAAAATCCTTTCTGAGAAGTAGATCGATCGATGGTGTCAAGAATAGTTACCAAATCGCATTAAGAATAGTTTTGTCTGAATATACTATAATAGAGCATCAACCAACACGAGTAAATCAATGACGTACTACTGAATACAAATAATTATTAGCTAATTAATTAGCTTTACATCCAGAATGCTCGCAGATGAACGTCTTTGACGTACCTGGACAGAATATAAGAGCGAGTAGGCCGGCGAGCTGTGACGTCGAGCTCGCTGTTCTTGCCGTACCTGACGCGGAACGTGCTCACGAGGAGCTTGCACCTGTCGCCGTAGCCGCGACTGTTGTAGATTCATGCCCGGTCGTGCGTCGTGTGTATTGAATTGGAGCTCTCCTTCGAGTGAGCTCAGGTTCTCCTCGCCCCGCTTCGAGCTCGGCGCCTCGGGGCTCCCGGCGGCGACGGTGAGCGACGACGGAGCGTTACACGAGCGGAGATGGAGGGCCCCACCACGGCTATCGAGCCCGACCTACGCGTCAAGCTCGCTGTCGTACTGCGCCTCGCCGTGGAACGGCAGTATCCAGTCGCCGTGGCGCGTCTACTCGCGGCGACGAGGAAGGGGATCTATCTTTCGTCTGTCTCTAAATCCGTAAAAAGGAGTGAAGATGATGGAAAACACTCGTTCAAATACTATTGTGCGTGATGATGACCAACGCCCGTTCAGTTGGTTAACGGTTTACATTATAGTTACGCTCCTCTACTTATATCTCTTACGGTGTTTTAAGAAGATTTCTTGCTGACAGGTCTAATATCTTATTTATATTTAATATAATCAACCGTCTCGTATGCTTTATATAATCAATAATGTTTTATAAAAAACATATTCTTATCGAAATATGTACATACATACATAAAATCATGTCTCGATATTATCTTTACAGAGGACTCTAGATTTGTAGCCCTTCTATTTTAAAATATAATAACATCTAACATTTAAAATTTATCATAGAATATAGAAATTTCATCGCATGTTATCTCATCTCAACCAATAACTAAAATTCTTTTTGAACCATTCATGTGCATCTCGTGTACACCCTCCTTTCTCTTACACTACCAGAAAAATAGTTTTCTTCCAACAGTCCAAAACACAAATAGAAAACCCGAAAAACCCGGTATAAAGATGGTTTTTACTACCAAGTCTAAAAGTTCGAAACCACTGTAGCATTATTACTACTGGTTGATAACTAATGTTTAACAGTTATAAGTATTGGTTAGTGATATCAAATAGTAAATATCTATGTATTGATTGGTGTTAATATTGTCGAATATAGACACCAACTATCGGTTGATATTTTTAGTGAGTACTAAAGATCGGTGCAAGGGTGGTAATGCCAAAATTTCTTGTGAAAGTTTTATTTGGTGATTTTACTGATTCAAGGCTCTAAAAAGTTAGCTATACTCCATCCTATCAAAAATATATAAAAATAAATGAGAAAGAATAAAATTTTTAAGAAAATAATAGTGCGTCTTAATTGCAAAAATAAATGTAATATTTTATAATAGCAAACATAGAATAAACATAGGATAAAAAGGTAAAAAAAAAGACAAAACAAAGGAAAATTATAGAAAAAAGAATAGAAAATTAGACTAGAAGGTTTTTACCCTCAATATTTTTAAAATTAATTATCCTAGCTTTATTTTTTTCTTAAATTTATTTATCCTATATATTTTTTATTTTCCAAATTATTTTTTCATATTTTTCTGTTTTCTAAATTTTGTACCATATATAGAAATAGTAGTAAAGATATTTTGGTTGAGCAGGAAAACTCTTTATTACCAGATGTTAAGAATAATTGGTACTAAAGAAAACATCTTTATTCCTGGTTGTTAGTACTAACCAAGATAAAATATTTTGGTCAAGTAGAAAACTGGTCGTTAATAATAACCATTACTAAAAATATATATTTAGTCTCGATTGTTAATACTAAGTGAACTAAAAATATTTTGGCTCATCAGAAAACTCTTTAGTAATGATTATTCTATACAATTAGCACTTAAGAGGGGATGATATCTATATTCCATTCCCTCATCTTTTCTGATCTAAATCCTTTGATTGTATTCTTGTTACCTCTTCACACCGTCGTTCTCCACGCCAATGCCATCCACATTAACGTCGCCACATGCCCATCTTCCTACCGACGACGCCGTCCTCTACGCCATGCACCCGCCTTCCCACCGACGATGCCGCCCTCTATGTCGTCACCATCCCTATCTCTACCGTTGACACCATCGCACGTTCGCCCACTGACAATGCCGCCATCCCTAAAGAAGGAACTCCTCCTGGCGGATTACATAGATACTATTTAAGAACAACTCATTGAATTTATTATGGACGAGGTAGTTAATCATGTACATATATACAATAATAAAGAAAACAACAAACAAGATTATAGCAAAATAAATAGCAAAAAGCAATATAAAAAAAACACTTTAGTACCGATTGGTAACACTAACCGATACTAAAGAGGTCTCTCCCACATCACGCGGGCAACTATCTTTAGTACCGGTTGGTGCAACCAATGAGTACTAAAGATAGGTTTTTATCACTGGTCAATTGAACTGGGCCTAAAAATATCCATCTTTAGTCTCAAATTGCTCGTATTGGTTACACAACCATGACTATAGGTTACGAACCAATACTAAAGACCATTTCTCTAGTAGTGTTAGCTCTATGTGAGACGAGTGAGCACACATGAGTGTTCATCTAGTTCTCTCTCACACGCAGCGGTCCTAAGACATTGTAGTCAGGGTGACCACCCTAGCCCCGGACCCCAATATCCTGTATATATGTTGTTTGCCCATCCTTGTGTGTTTAGCTCACTGAGACCCAAGAAGTAAGCCAAGAGTGACTTGTCTTGTTTTGCGTCTGCCACTGCAGCGTTGCATGCAATCCCCGAAAGCGTGGAGTCACTCAATCACTCACTACCACAGATCTCCTCAATTGGGATAGCCCACCTTTGATGGGCCTAAGTGCCTCGTCATAGATAGCCTCACCTCTAACGAGCTAATGTAGGACCTAATCGAGATGAGGATAAGCGGCTAGACCCATCACAAGTGAGGTCTTATGTGTGATGGGCCATCATATGAACTAGAGGAGGTAAGGCTCGGTCACCTATGACGGGTTCAAAATCTAGACCGCCATAGGTGACTAGTCACTTGGGACATGTTATAGATCAAAACCCATCATAGGTAAGGATTGACACCTGTGCCATGTTATAGTTCAAAGCCCATCATAGTGACAGAGCACCTGTGATGTGTGGTTGCCTTCACAACCTGTCAAAGGTGACTTGACATGCCTCTGATGGGTGGGTTCATGCCAATTGATAGAGTTATAGTACTTCCTATATATACCTCCATTGATGCACTGTCTTGCAATAGCACCCTATGCATTGTACACAATTCGGATAGGAGGGCAGGAGGTGAATCTTTGTTCTAAATTTAGGTTAAGGTTAAAAAATAAGCTAAAATATGATAAAGTATTTATAATTTGTTTTATTGCATCTAATTTTTGTTATATAATTTCTATTACTACAGATGGAACGAGTTAGATGTATAAAACTAACCGTTTGAGCTAGGAGTATAGAAATGTATTTGTTGAATTTTTTAATATTAGAGAGGATGATAAGAGAAAGAAGACCAATGAATATGTCCAGACGTAGACTAACAATATGTTTTTAGATAGAGTGCAGTTACAGTCTAATTAGATATAGAGAGGTTTTACGAAAGGAATACAGTTGCTAGAGTAAGTATGGTGAGCAAAAACCACCTAATAATCCAGTTGATGATGTGGATGATGAATAGAACGGGAAATAAGAAGATGGAGATGACATGTTCGTCTCTTCTCTATCGGGCGGTGAAAGATTGATGTAAACCTTGATCTTTTCTGAGATGCTTCGTGATGTTGAGGAGACAGCCTTCAACAATAAGGATTATGAGAAGTTCTCTACTTTGATGACCAACTCAAGAGACACCTTTGTATCCTAGATGCAAGCAAAAGCACAGAAAGTTATCTGATGTCCTTGATCTAATGAAGTTTAAGGCAAGTAACAGTTAGTCAGATAAAAGTTTTATGGATCTGCTTGATTTTCTAAAGAACTTGTTGCCCAAGGAAAACAAAATGCAGAAAACAACATATGAAGCAAGGCGAGTACTATGTCCATTGGGGTTTGAGGTTAGAAGAATTCACATTTGTCAAAATGATTACATATTGTACTACAAGGAATACACCAACTTAGATACGTGCCTTATATGCAAAGCGTTTTCATAAAATTGAAAGAATAGTAGTCTTAAGGGTAAGAAGTCTAAGAGGGGTGGTCTCACTGACCATATTGAGCAAATATTTGCCTATCCCAAGGAAGCTAAGTGAGTTCATTTGCATGCAAAAGATAGAAAGGAGAATGACATGCTAAGGCACCTAGTCTATTCATCATAGTGTAGGAATATCGATAGGGATTACCCCAAATTTACAAAAGATCCAAGGAACATTAGGTTCGGTCAGAGTACGGATGACAAGAATCCTTTCGATGACTTGAGCAGTGCTTCTCGTGAACTTTAACCTACCACTTTGGTAGTGCTTTAAAAGAAAGTATATTATGTTTTGCATACTAGTGTAAGGGCCAAGATAGTTTGATAACAATATTAATGTGTACTTAGAACCTTTGGTCAATGACTTGAAAACACTATGGTGTGAGGGGTCTTAGACTTGGGATGCTTATGGATGGGAGAACTTTAGAATTCTTGCTTTCTTGTTCTACTCCGTTAACGACTACTCTATATTTGATAACCTATCATGCTAGGCTATAAAAAAAGAAAGCTTATTTGGACTGTATGAAAAAAATATGTCATAAGTGGATGAAGAATTCATACAAGATGGTCTATATGGGGCATAGGATACTCCTTCTATTATATCATCTATATGGAAAAATGAAGAAAAACTTTAATGGCAAGAAAGAAAGGGGTAGTGCACCACTGGATTTAACAGAAACACATATCCATGCCCTAGTGAGGGAAATCCGTAATGATTCGAAAAGAAGAAGAGAACTACTAACCCAAAGTTGAAGAGCATGTGAAAGAAGAAATCAATATTCTAGTAACTACCATACTGGGAACATATGGAGGTCTGCCATTGTATTGATTGGATGCAAGTGGAGAAGAATGTTTGTGATAGTCTTATCGGATTACTGCTTAATATAACAGGTAAGATGAAGGATGGACTAAATTCATGGTGAGATTTGGAAGATATGGAAATCTGTAAGAAACTACAACTAGCAACCTCCGAGTCAAGAAGAGTGTACCTACCTCCAACTTGCCACACTCTATCGAAGGAGGAGAAAAAAGATATGTTAGCATGTTTAGAGAGTATTAAGATTCCATCTAGGTAATCATCATGGTCAAGTAAGTGGGTTTTGATGGATGACCTTAAAATGATTAGGATGAAGTCCCACAACTATTATGTCCTAATTATATAGCTTCTACCTATTGCCATTAGAAACATTTTGCCACTGAAAGTGCGACATGTGGTAATGCATTTATGCTCCTTCTTCAACACAATTGGATAGAAGATCATCGCCCAAATGGACTAGATGACATATAGGCATATGTTGTGAAAACCCTACATCATTTTGAGTTGTATATCCCACCTATATTCTTTGATATCATGATACATCTCATTGTCCAGTTGGTGAAGCAAACAAAAGCATGTGGTTTTGTGTTTATGAGGTAGATGTACCCATTCAAAAGGTACATGGCAATTTTGAAGGGTTACATATAGAATCGGTCCTATCCTGAGGAAAACATTATTGAAGGGTACACCATTGAGGAAGTCATCGAATTCTGTGTGGACTATATGGCTAAGACTGGAATAATTGGAGTTCCGTCGTTGAGACATGAGGGCAGGGTAGAAGGGGTTAGGACAATTGGAAAGAAAACTATAATGATGGATTGCGACCAATATGATAAAGCCCATTTCACTATGTTGTGTCAATACAAGAATCATGTTAATCGAGGTAGTGCTGTACTTGGAGGAACATGAAATGAAGATATAGGAAGACAATGTTAACCGATTAGTTAGTTGGGTTTGAAGAAAACACATTGTAGGTTTCAACGAATGGTTGAAGAATCATGTTTTCAAGTCGGCCAACATCATAAGTGAGATCTTGAAATGGTTAGCACAACACCCTAGATGAGATGTTCTAACTTGGCAAGAATATGATATCAATGAAAACACCTTCTACACAAGCAAGCAAGACAGTAAAAGCATGGTGCTGAATAGTGGTATATGCCTAGAGGCAATTAACGACTAGCTTAGCAGTCATGATCAATACTACGGCTACATAGAGGAAATATGGAAGATGACTTGTGTGAAATTCAAAGTGGCGTTGTTCTTGTGTAGGTGGGTCAATCTAAAGGAACTCAAGGTTGATAAAGAGAGATTCACATTTATAAATCTGCAGCCCAATAAAAGGATAAACCATTTGTACTCATCAAACAAGTTGTCCAAATTTTCTACATAACTGATCCGGTAAATAAGAGGCTTCATTTAGTTCATGAAGGTAAAAAAGGAATTGTCGAGGTTAACAATGTTATAGATGAGAAAGATTACAACAAGTACATCCATGGTGTTGGCCAAAAAGCTCATCTTGAAGACGTGCAATGAAAAGACGGGACCATATACGCACGTGTGGACCACGAAGAAGGAATTATTATGTAATTTAAGCATATGGAATGTATGCATTTATATTGACAATGTGCATTTAAACATGTTGTGATAAATGGATGTCTTTTAAGAAAATATTATTAATTACGTCTACTTGCATCTATGTGCTTATGGATAAATGTATTTAGGTCTAGTTGAG
This sequence comes from Oryza coarctata, assembly GCA_030770085.1. NCBI lineage: Eukaryota > Viridiplantae > Streptophyta > Magnoliopsida > Poales > Poaceae > Oryza > Oryza coarctata. Next base: position 6,169,397 of record CM061476.1, on the reverse strand, counting down.
AAATGGCTAAAGATAAGAATTTAAATGCTTTTAAAAATATACTATAAATGAATTTAAAACACATGTGAAGTTCAAGTCTTCAACAAGAATTTAAATGTTTTTTAAAATGTGAGAATACTATGGTCAAACTTACCTATGATGGCCATAGCTCCAGACTTGTTGTAGATAAGTTATCTAAGACGGGTTATAGCTCCAGACCCATCACAAGTAAGTTACATGTGACCCATCATAGGTTACTTGTGATGAGTGTTGACACGTGACCAATCACAAGTGTCGTCGACTGCCCTTGTAGTGCGATGACTTAAGGCTTCAACTCTAAGTTATCGCACATCCACCTAACCTAGAGTTGACCTTGTAGTCCATGAGCCGCCACCACCACCGCTGCCTTCCCGAGCTCTACCACCATTGCTACACGTCCCTGAGGTCCACCACCACCGACACCGCTACTAGCCTAAGATCCACCACCACTGGCGTTGTGCCTCCCCAACCTATATGTCATGTTTTCATCTTCTCTCCTGCCATTTCATATTGCCATGTTTAGGTATTTTAGAATTGCCATGTATTAGTATTTAGATATTTTATAATTGCCATGTATTAGTATTTATGTATTTTAGAATTGACATGTGTTGTATTTAGGTAATTTAGAATTGACATGTTTTAGGATTTAGATAATTTAATATTAACATGAGTTAGTATTTACATAATTTAGAATTAACATGTGTTAGTTTACAGTAAGTTAGAAGTTAGAATGTTTGATAATAAAGATGTAGAAATGTTGGTGAGAACTAGCAAAGCAACCTCTGGTCAAAACCCTAGGACATCGAATCAACTGTCTAAACATAGATAGACGATCACTGAGGTTGATGCTAGTAGAAGACCTACGGCACCACAAGCTGTCATCGGCTCATTCGAGAATAGTTGTGGCATGGTGGTGAGAAGGTACTTTGGCATCCTTCAGGAAAAAATCCACCACATCCTTGATAGTGAGGAGGAAGCTTGGGAAAGATTGGAGGAGAAGTTTGACTATCCAGAGGAAGTGGATCATAGGATAGAGCGACGTGGGTTATCCAAGATGGGTAAAGCCTAGAAGAACTTTCAATACAAGCTCATCCAAGAGTTTGTCCTTTCACCGAGCAACTATACCCCATACGTAGATTACCCTAAGATAATTGTGACAGTATCGGATGAGTTTTGTGCTTTCAAGACTTTCGAGGAGTTATAGTCAATAAGTGAGGCCCATTGTTAGTTGTAGGCTAGGAACGAGCACCCACATAGACTTGGGATGTTTGGATACATTGGGAAGGAACATGTTTGGGCTAAGTAGTACGCGCTTAGAATTGGGCTCAAGCTCAAGGCAAGGTCAACCTAGATGGCACCATCTCCTTTCCCAATCTCACCAATGGAGATGTGTATCAAAGATTCGTGAGTGTTATCACTCCTTAGTCTTCCATGAACTTTCCCTTCATTTAGCTTTGGTGCTTAATAATGTTTTGAATTTTTCTATGTAGCTAACATGAGGATAACGTCCTCACAAATGATTGAGTCAGCCTAGCCCCGGTGTGAGGATAACATCCTTACACAAGCGCTTGGAAATGCTAAACATCCAAGCTAAACTAGAGGTATAGGTGTAGAAGTATTTTGGAAGTATGGGTTACCACAATATAGTGAGCAATACAAGAAACGTTGGATCTCCAAAGAAGAGAGGGAGGCCCATCTCAAGGAACAGTTGAAGGAAGAGGTTAAAAAATAATTTGGATAGGAATTCGATGCCAAAATTTAACAAGAGGTGGCACGCCTAAGGATCGAGATGTAAATTTATTAGGCTGCTGCACCTCAAGCATCTGACCTGCACATTCACACTCATGAGGTGGACGCCAGGCACCCACAATGACAGAATAGCCAAAAAAGTGCATCGACAAGGATGGCACAAGTAAACAATATTCCATGCGCAATCGACCACATAGAGGTATGTGTTAAAAAGTAATGATGCAATAGTACTTAATTATCCTCGTATTTCAAGGACGTATATTCTAACATACTTTAATCAATATGCAAGATCCATCTAGGTGCGTCCTGTAAGTTAGAGTCATGTCCATATTTTGTATTGACATTGCAGAAGGCATGGTTTATGAACCATCACCATCATAGAAGGTGTATGGCATAGACTTGGTTAATGGTTACTCAAAGATCAATGTCTACCAAGTTAAGGATAATTGGATGAAATATCTACTTCCAATTCTACTGAACGATGAGATTCCGACTCTTGGGGCTACAAGACAAATCTTTATGCAAAAGCCTAAGACAAATATAGTGGTCAAGTTGACTCCTCGTCTAGCTCGGCTGGCCAATTTATTGCCTCATCGCACAATAGAATCCAATGAGCAAGAGAAAGGGAAAGGGGAAAGGCAAGGAAAAACCGTCGTTGGCTCCTCAATGGCTACAACTAGGTTAGTACATGTTAGGCACGCTCTTGGTAGTGGACCCACTTTTTTAAAAAAAACAAAGGAAAATTGTTGCCAAGAACTACACAGTACATGCAGGTGACCAACTCTAAGAGTAAGCATAGGGAGTCCTTGACCATTGGACGTCACAGTGAAGAGCCATTCTTATCCACTCCCACCATTATTGTTGTGGGTTTTCATCATCTCTTCCATCTATATATGGTGAGAGCGGTAGACATGAGCCTTTTAAAGTTCTCCTTGTATGTGACATTGGACTAATTTTTGCACAAATAGCTCGTGTTCAATTAATCCCAAAAAATGCTAATACAATTATAGGTTATGTTGAAAGAAGTCTTGGAGGTCTGATCCATCAATGATCAATGAGACTAACTTGAATACAAAGTTAAATGCAGTTATTGATTACATCAATCATTTCATGTGGGCCTACTAAGATAAAGAATACATAATGCTAGCACATAATAAACAACAAGGGACTTCAAATTTTCAGTTTATGACTTTGAAATTTTCATACTATTATTTACAAACAATTTGAACATATTATGGCTACACATCTATCCCACAGAAATTATTAGATTATTTTAGTCATAGTACCAAAATGGATCCTACCTTAACTCCAACCATAATGATCTATATGATTTCTTACCTCTTGTGGCCACAATAGACGCTGCATGGGCACTGTACATCGAGAAAAGAGGCAAGCACAAAAACAACCATAAATCCCTCTATCATCACATAGACTTCAAATGTACGCAACAAGTCGAGGATAAATGCCATTTTCACGTATGCCACAACATGGATACCTGGATGAAATAGGTGATGAACTTGGATTCTAAGGTTTGTGCCCTAAAGCGCATCTTGTTTGTACTTGCCGATAGTATTCGTAGTTACAAACTAATTATAATGTCCCTATACAAACAAAGAGCTAGACTTTTGACTGATTAGCTAAGCACAGATTAGATGGCAAATCACTGGCTTCATCCTCTAAGAAATCTTAAGCCAAAAGGAATGTTCTGTTTGAAATAGAATTTGAGAATGTGTTTATTACCATAAAATATTGTTGTTTATTTAATTGAGAGTTATAATATACAATTAATATTAGATCTTACGTTATAAATTAATAATTATGTCTGTATTTATGTGCTTGTGGATGGATATATTATGGCTAAATCGTCCTATTAACTAAACTAATCTTCGTACTTCCAAAAATTAACTTTGTTTATTGGTTATCAAATTATCACAGAATAACATATGAAACGAGTCTCATTTCGTTAGATTAGTTTATATATTTCTATTTTTTGATAATATTCCAGCAATTCATCAAATTAACATAAGTCTCGTGACTTAGTAATTCTAAATTATGCTATACACTTTAATATTCAATTATTCTTTTTAATTTGATAAAATGATAGGTAGTATATTGCATTCCTTCACGCGCGCACGCATGGGTAGCAAGTATATTGTTATTTTTGGTAAGTTTGTGACTACAAGTATCAAAACAAGTATCAAAGGACATGATGGATATATGTGTATATAAGTTGATTTTGAATACATATGACAAACAAATATTTGTATATGTGATCTTGTTGATACATATGTGATTGTGAATATTTGACTTTGTTGCTAATTATGTAGCTATATATATACATTTATGTATGTATATGTGATCTTGTTGATTCAGAAGGTATGGCTAGTAATTCCTAAAGCTAGCTAATAAACAAATTTATTATATTTTGGATTCAGCATATCAGTGTCAGGTTATAATAAAGAGCTATAAGTACAACCCGCTAGAACGGGTTATCCGCTTGAGATGGATCACCTCTTAAGGTAGTAATGACACGATATATTTCATCTATTATAGGTTTTAATTGTAGCTTTTAAGACGGTGTTAGCTTTGACGGACCCTTTATATGTTTATCTGTGATATGAAGACTAAACGGTGGCCTGCACCAGCATAATGGCTGACTCGCTGCCGTGGTGCCGCCTCGTTCTCCTATTCCGGTTTCCAAAACAAACGCCAGCGCCTGCTCGTCTGCTGCTCCCAGGCTCTTATATATACTTACTGTTTTGCCTACACATAGCCCCAAGTTGCTTGTCATTGCCATTAGTGGAGAAGAAAACCCTTCTATTCTATCTATTTTGCAAGATCACCGCATATTCTGCCTACTTCATGGTTAAATAATACTACTCCAAGGTAAGCTTGATGAAGAAATTACACGGTTAATTTCCTTGGTTTATTTGTCTTACAGCATTGCACTAATTTTCCGAAGTTGATAGTCAGCATCGCAAGAGTATTTTGGCCTTCACCAATTCTCTGTGCTATATATTTTGGTTTCCACAACCATCGGAATTTAGGTGAGTTCTTCCTTAATCCAAATTTAATTAGTGTGCAGCATCTTGTTGTGGTTAGCTAAAGCAAAATCGCCCCGTTTCTTATAAGTTATTTTCCTTTTTCTTTTTTCGAAACTAGAAGTGCTTTTCCTAGCAGCATTGCTATATTTTTCGTATACTTGCTCACTGATAATATTGATCAGCAATTGGATAATAGATTGTTACGATTAATAGACGATTGAGCTATAGTACAGGTTTGTATGAATTCAAATACAGGGTCTCCAATTTTATCTTGGCTAGGCTCCCAAAAATTCAGGCCCGGTTATATCCACATCATTAGGCTAGGAGAGCATCCACCCTTTTAACGATTTCTCTTCTAGAACTAGCAAAGTAAAGCAAAAAGATTCACATGTATGCCTTCATGATGTGAGCTTTTGGGATTTTTCTAGTGATTATTTCTCCTATTGGCCTTAGCCCATATATACATTCTAACACATAAGAGTATCTGTTGGAAAGTTTATAAATTTTACTTTTAAATGGTTTGGTCTCACATAAAAATCCACATGAGCTGCTTAGAATTGCTTAGAATAGTCGATCTCTTCAAGTCTGAGTTTGTTTGAGTTTTTGGCCTGGTAAAAGAGTTTTGTTAGGCCACTAATTGTTATGACTTTCTTTTCACGTTAACTTATAAATAACTAGCCATCATTATTATTATCGTTTTAGTTTTGCTTAGATTATTATATCATTTTATAGTTTCACCGCTAAATCGGTTTATATAACCCTGATTTTGTGTGCTTAATTATTTATCTGCAATTCATATTTTATTTTTCTTATTCTTATGAATTTATTTGATTGTTTGCCAGAGTAAAATCTTCATAGTGAGGTCGATTATATGAGAGCGTAATCAATAACAACTAGACATGAGGGTGTAACTATTGTGAGATGACGATTGGCTAGTTGGAAGTCTTAAAACGTAAACATCTTCATGTCGCTAGATCGAACTTATTGGAAAATTAGGCAACTAATTTTGCATCAGGAGTTCCACAACTAGCAGTGGCGTAGACGATATGAGCGGCGATGGCTGATTGGAGTTAGGCAGTAAGGGCCCTAAGCGGAGAAGCTAGACATCCACACTAAGATCTTTGTGACGGCTTGAAGAGGGATGACAAAGGAGGCCCACTACTAGTGCCACTCCATCGTCGATGTTGATGCTCACCCTAACTGCAACCCCTTGCACTCCTCCATGCCTGCTTGACCGCTGTGTTGTCTAAGAGATGAAGTGGTGATGCTAGGGACGGTGGAGATTTGCATTCCCTAGGATGACTAGATCCCACTTGATCTAGCCACATTTGTGTTGGATCCAGGCCCTCACATGGTAGCATTCTATAGATCCGAGATGGCCACGGAGTGGTCCACATTACCAGTGTGGATACACGCCCACTACCGGTGGTGCCACCAGCCTAGAGGGGCTACCACGGAGAGGTGCTAGATCAGGCTCCACGGGAGGGTGGTGCCTCCCTCAATGGTGACATGGTGGTTGGAGTAGATTGAGAGGAAGACATGGCTGTGGGGGAAGGGCAGCACTACGTCTAGGTCATCCCCATCCTCTTTGATAACACATTTGCCATGTCTAGAGCATGTCACTTTCCTCACTGCGACCCTCCTCTTCTACCACATTTAGGCCAGCAGCAACCTCCACACCAGTCACTACTTGGAGCCGCCTTCCGGAGGCACATGGCATCCCACCACGCAGCCTGTCGCTCCTCACTGGGGAAGCGTCTTATCTGCTATATTCTTATATACAGCCTGGCTTTAATGACATAAAAAAAGATATCCTGTGCTAAGTGGTCATACGGGATGGTGGAACAGCCCCTATGAGGCACGCTATTGTCATGTCTAAGGGCTTGGTAGCTATAAGGCTATATATAAAGTGTTGCGTGTGGTATAGTAATTTTTAAAATCTTATAGAATTTTTATAAAAATTAATTAAATTCCTTGATATTCCTATAAAATTTCTCTGATCAGGAGATCTTAAACGAAGGAGACAGTAACATATCTTTTTCAAGTCGAAAGAGTTTATACACCAATATACTTGTCGTTCTGGTCGGTAGCACGAGGTCACGCATCGCGACGAAACGAAGCCATGCATAGCATAAAGCCGAAAAGTAGTTTGATCTCAAGAGAAAGGCCCACAAGGCAGATGGAACGGACGGACGGCATCAGAACGTCCGTGTCGGAGCCGTTTTGATAACCCTGAACTCGCGCGTGCGTTAAATACGCACCCTCTCGTGTCCCTTCCTCCGCAGGCCCCCAGCGCCGCTCGCCCCCCGCAAAAACCCCAGAGCGCCGCGCCCAAACCACCACACCACGCCATGGAGTTCAGGTACAGCGCCGGCGACGAGCGCACCCGGTCCCCTCCGCCACCGATGGCCACGAGTTCTGCATCTGCCCTCCGTGAGATCCCTGCCGGCGGAGGTTTTCTTGATTTATATATCGATCTCTCTTTCTGTGTGGGTTCTTTGGGGGTATATGTTGCTGCCTTGTATCTTAACAATCAGGGTCATGTGTGCGTGTTTGCGTGCAATTGCCGAATCAGATGGTCATGGAGGAGACGGCGGCAGGGGAGACTGCGGCGGCGATTCGACCATGGTGCCGTGGCAGCCTGCTTCTTCTCCGATAGCGGCGGTTGGCAGGAATGAGCTGCGGCAAGCAATGAAGGAGAAGATCAGAGAGCGAATCCTGCGGGAGGAGTCAGAGCACTGAGAGCTCGAAGTGGAGGTCCGGAGGGAGCTCATTGGTGGGGACGATGCCCCATTGGTGGGGACGATGTCACTCCAGGTTCGATCATCTTCTCATATATGTTGATTTTAAGGGTTCGATCATCTTCCATGAGCTTATCGATTTTAGGTTAGTCGATCATCTACCTCTAGTCTAGATATGTATTTACTCAATCAAATATTTGTCAGTCTACTATTTATTTTGGCTCCGGCAGCCGCTAGATTATATTTTAGGCTACAGTATACCGAGTGTTCTATCTCCGCGTCGATCTAAGGGTCGATCTCAGGTTAGAGAGATATAGGTGACATTCAGTTAGGGTGCACCTAGCGTGGAGATATGAAGCAACGGACGGAACGGGAGGATGAGAGTGATGGATGGGAAATGGGTGTGAGGAGATAAGGTTTGGTAAAATGTTGGAAGGATTAAGGCGACGGCGTTGGCGACAGATGAGGAAGGGGTGAGAGAAGATAAGGTTAGAGTTTGGATGGTTGAGTTTCGTAAAATGTTATGAGATCGTGGAGAGATCGCACGCCAAATGAATACCACCATGGGATATTTCAATTCACAAGGGACCAAATACATCACATGTTATACATGTACCCATTCCTCTTTTTCCTTCCATGCATGCTTTTAGAATGCGTTATTTCCTTGGTGTCATGAATGTTTGCTAACTTCTTTCTAAATTTCTTTAATAACCTTTAACAGTAATAAAGTAATCAGGCTGATGATCTACGTAGACATTTACTCTTGACTAGGGTCTTTCCTTATGTTGAGATGATTTCCTTGGGGCTTGAGATGTGACACTCTAAGACACCTATATAGAGGTAGGGGCACAGATAGGAATGGTAACCAGATTTAAAATCTTGCAGCAAAAGGATAGAAATCGATGCAATCGTTGAAAGGAGGTGCATTTTGTATCCCAAATTGCATATGCTCTCCATTTATTGCATACGTATCCAAACAGTTAGAAAGTAACTATGGAAAAAACATAGACTATTGTGCCCATACTCATAAAGTTTTTAAATTTATAGCATCAAAAAAATAGAGGGCATGAAACGTAGGTTTTTATAAGATGTGGATAAGACGGAGACACATTCCTAGATAAAAAATGCTCATCTACCTTGTTTCCTATAACTGATTATGTCATCTATTTTCCACGGCAAGACTAAACTCGATTTACAATGCTAATGCTAGATTACATGGTAAACTTTGCAAGGCTAAATTTGATTTATAATGATAAGTGACATAATAATCTATGCAAGGCATCATAGAAAATGAGCTTTATCCTAGTACACAAATTTCAACGGCATATTGGACATGGTATGCAACTTTTAACTCTTTTAAGCTTAATAGCACTAATTTGAGTAAGGAATATGAATTTATATATGAAATAGAAGAGGGAAGAATTATGTCATCGACTTCACATTATTTAACCATATGTCCATACTCATAACATGAGTTGAGCTACCGCTGACCTAATAATATTAGAAACAAATATATTTGACCTCAAATTTGGGGGCCAGTATACTCCAATGCATGACTGTAGCACTATATTAGATAACACCCTAAACTATCTAAAACCGTCCAAATAACCTCAGGGTTTGGAAGCTGGTTTTGTATAGGCCATGCTGATGTGTGCAAGTTGCTTATATGGCCTGCCACATCCTTGTGGAACTATTTTTGGATAGTTCAGAGGTAATTGAGATGGTCCCATGGTTCCTGCTTTGTAGTATACTGCTTCTCAAAGTTTGGAGGTAAACACACTTGTTTCTATTATTTCTATAATAGTTATATTACCAAGATGACTCTATTATTACTTTATATATGTGTTGTGCTTTCATTTCTATAAAGTACGTCAGAAATCGAGCCACTAAATCGTCTCAAATCTCTCAGACTTGACTCTGCTCTCATGTCCTGAATTTTTTCGCGTGATCAGTAGCTATTCACAACCTAGTTTCTAACGAAACCAAAGATAGAAACAGAATGCCAAGTGCCAACACAACCATTATATTGTGCTGATATTTGCTGATATTTTGACAAAATTGCTTGGTCAAGTTTGATTTCTGCAGCTGGTCAAGTTCGATTTCAGACTTGGACTTGCAAAAATCCGGCTCGCAATCTTGTGTGTATTCTATTTTTTCATTGCATTTAACAAGCTTAGTTATGTGTATTACTCTCTTCAATTTTTTTTATATTTAACGTCGTTGACTTGTAAATGCTTTGATCATTTATTTATTTAAAAAAAATATAATTATCATTTATTTTATTATTTTATGAACTTTAAGCATAACTTATAATTTTACATATTTGTGAAAAACAAATAATTAAAACATATGAAAGCTAACAGCGATAAATATAAAAAACCGAAAAAAGTGCTATTAGTTTTTGTTTCAGACCGGTTAGGCTGGGTTTCAGTTTTACTGGTCTCAGGCTGAGCTGCTTGTCTGGTCGTGGGATGACACGATCATACGCGGGTATGCATCAAACTAACTCCTAATTGGGAGTGAACAAATGTAGGGAGAAAGGCAAAAAAAGCTACTGGTTGTCCGCAGCGCAAAGCTTTGCCATATTTGAAAAAATTCAAAACATAAGAGCGAGTGAAGTCTGACAGATTTCAGATAATTTAGCGCTCGATTTCTGACTAACATTTTTTTAGTATATACTGAATTCCTCCATTTCACAGCATTCGAATTTAGCGTCCTTGATCTTTCCTCTTTTGCCCATATGACGGGGTAAATATCTTTTAACTATCTCCAATGCTGTCGAATTAGTGAACACCCGAACACTTGTATGTGAACACTTAACACTCATGAATATTGTTTGTTATTTCATACTCTCCAGTTTTTATAGGTAATGATGTTAACTTTTGAATACGCATATGTTCATTCATATTATTTTAAAAACTTATGTAATTATTATTTATTTTATTATGACTTAATTTATTATTAAATGTACTTTTAAGCATAACTAATATTTTTTATATTTGTATAAAAAAATTTAAATAAGATGAATAGTTAAACCTGTGAAAAAAATCAACAGCTATATCTATTAAAAAACGAAGGTAGTATATATTATATCCATAGTATATTGACTTCATGAATTTGTTACAATGATGGTTTTGGAATATTGTTTGTTTTTTCCCATTAATTAGTGTACACCAGGAATTTGTGGATTTTCTATATATCTGTTGTAGATATTGAGTACTTTAGATTTAAAATTGCTAGATGGTTACTATATCATTAATACTGTCGATATTTTTTCTATTTTTTTACAATTATTGATTGCTATTTGAGAAGTGAGAAGAAAGCGCGTGAATCATGCATGAAAATCCAATTCCACTATTATATATATTTCCTGGTTGAGCTGTTCATATATGCTCACGAGCGTGATCATTTTATGCCGTCTATATATACAGGCCGTCTCGAAGGCAAACGCATCAGCATCGGTGGCCACCTTGCCGGCCAAGAGAAAGAATCCAGCTACCGTCCCGGCGTCCGCCGCCTCCGGGGCGACAAGCAGCAAAAGGCCCAAGCATGACCTGACCTGCGCCGTGTGCGGCATCACGTCGACCAGCGAGAAGACCAAGCAGGATCATCTCAACGGGAAGGGCCACAAGAAGATGGCGGCCACGCTCGCGCTGTCGGCGCCGCCGGTACCCAAGCCCGAGCCAGTGCCCGAGGAAGAAGACGTGGAGGAGGACGATCCGGCGGCGACGACGATGACGATGCCGGCTTCGGACGGTGGCTACAGGCCGACGAAGCTGAGCATGCTGACGAGCGCCGGCGTCATGTACGAGGTGCTGCAGATGGACGGCTACCTCCTCTGCGAGGAGTGCAATGTGAGGACGGCCGACCGCGTCACCATGATGTGCCACCTCGAGGGTGGCAAGCACGTCTCAAAGGCCATGAAGCTGAAGCAGCAAGCCAGAAAGCCGCCGGCGCCGGCGCTTGCCTCTCCCAAGAAGTGTATCAAAGAACCAGCGACATCAGCTGCTGCTGCTGGCGGCGAGCCAGGAACGATCGTGGTGGAGGTCGACGGCGAGAAGCACCCCATGCGGACGCTGGAGAGCTTCCTGGTCTGCGACGTGAAGGTGCAGTCGGTGACCGTCATGCAGTCCCACCTCGCCGGGAGGAAGCACAAGTCCGGGGCGGCGGCGAAAAGCCTCGCCTTCGCCGCCGCCTCTGTGGCCGGCAAAGTTGGCGGGAAACTTGAGGTGCAAGAGACGGGAGTCATGCCAGTAGAATACGTCTCCACCAACGTCGACCACGATGCCGGCGGCCACGCTCCGGGAGAGGAAACAAAGAATGTTGCTGGTCCTGTCCCCGCTGGCTCTTCCGACGTGTTCGATTCCCTGTACTGCACGTGCGGCAAAGTGAGGGCGACGTCGGAGAGGATACACCTCTGCGGAAGGAAGCACAAAAACAAATCGAAGCTTGAACAAGATAAGATGGCGGTGGCCACGGAGAAGGCCAAGTCGAAGGAAACGTCCGCTGCCTGTCCCTTGTCGAAGCTTGAACAAGATGACATACCGGTGGCCACAGCGAAAGCCAAGTCGAAGAAAACGTCCGTGTCCGCAGCCACCGTCAAGGCGGCGGTGCCATTGCCTGCACCGCGAGGTGACGCTGCACATGCCGATGGCTCCATGGCGCCCACGGAAGTCAAACAACCTGCAATGACCAGAGACGACGGTTCTCCGTCGGCTGCCAACGATGTCAAGGCAGTCACCGAAGCCAAGAGCACGACCACGGCGGCTGCCACCGGCCATAAGGTGAAGATCCAGGTGGAGGGAAGGATGTTCGTGGTGCTGCATCAGAAGAACGGCACTCTGCTGTGCGAGTCCGTGCACTGCTCTGGCAAGACTGACATGGTGCTGCACCCCTACACCAAGGAGCACCGGGACAAGTGCGGGGCACGTCGACCTGCGGTGGAGAAGAAGAAACCGGCGACCGTGGTGGCACCACCGCGCGACGGTGGCTAATAGCGGCAGCGAAGGCAACGCCAACTGCAGGGTTGGAACAATGGCTCAGGTTGTTTTGCGAGCTTGTGTGGAATGATCGTATGCATCATCGGCCGATCATGTAGCGTGTGCTTGCTCGTCGCCAAATCTCACGAGCGAATATCTGACCAGACCAAGTAGAGGTCCGATCGGAGAGAGATGGCCGCTTGGTATATGAAGGCCTGAGAAATCTGCTTAGCTACAGTGTAGGTCCTTAAGCTTCGAGATTCGAGTGCGTATCAGTCAATTTGACCCTGCAATTAACAAGGAGATAAGGCGAACGAGTCAGTCGGACGATGGGCCAATACGAGTTCTCACTATCAGCTAGCCGCTGATAGGATCGAGTTAGTCATCGGTCGCGTCCAAATGGCTCCTATTATCGGCTAATCACCGATAAGGATTGGGACCCTCTTCCATCGACTAGGGAGCCGATGAAAGTGTAGGCAGATATCAATGGATGTGATGGCTCCGGATATAGCGAAAGTGAGATCCTGATCCATCGGCCGCAGAGCCAATAGGGACAAAAGGGTATTCAAAGAATAGCAAAGACGTAAAATCCCTCAAGGTTGCCAACGGAGGCTGTAGCGCTCTAGCATTGACTGAAAAGCCAATGGAGACGTGAGATAGACGCGTGAAACGGATTTGAGGACCTATCGGCCAAAGAGCCGATGACGCTTTACGTCCAACTCGCGAAGCGGGGCTAGATCCCTCGTGAAGTTATGAGGGCCAGCGACCGCGATAACGACACCGTTAGGACTAACCTCGATAGATCGAATCGAACCGAGACAGTATGAGCCCGGAGACTAACGACATGGACACGACGGAGGCTTAGACCGAACGTGACGACGAGGGAGGAAAGAGGCGAGGTCATCGGCTACCTACCGGCTGAACGTCCGACGCAGGCCTACACCTAAATTCATCGGCCGCTTGAGCCGATGGGGAACGAGACTCGCTAGATCACGACGCGAGCCCTAGAAGATCAGACCGAATTGAGACATTACCAGGAAGCGTTCGATGTGTCCGTATCAACCTCTAAAGGATTGATCCTTAGACGATACGCGAGATGGATGTGGGGCCTACATTGAGGATAACTCATCGGCTACTCACTCCGACGAGACGCCACGCGAAGACCCAGGGCGTCGGCTCAAACCACCGCCGCCGATCTTGTAGGTTGAACCTAATTGATGCAGCATAAGATCGTGGACAAAGGAGGGAGACCGACGCGCCGGCGTGCCTTGTGTGTACGTGATGAGATTTGCTCGATCCGACTAAAATGTCAAATCTAACCAATGCAGCCTTAGACGAAACAGAGCGTATGGTAAGAAGACATCTTCAAAAGTATGCGTGCATCGACCAGAAGGCCAATACACTAGGCGTGAAGGTCGATGGAAGTCTTCTGAAAATATGTGCGTATCGGCTAAACACTCTGATGAAATACCGAATAGAGACCTACGAGCTTAAGGCTCAATCTACTATCGATAGCCTTGTAGGTCAAATCTAACCGATGCAGCACGGAACGGATGACGGGAGAGAGAACTTGATAAACCGATAGACCTCGCACGGACGTGATGCGGTACACTCGATCTGACTAAGAGGTCGAAACTAACCGATGCAGCCTTAGACAGAGCAAAATATATTAAAATAGTGGTGGAACTTACCCCTTAGCTGAAGATTACACTTAACCGATGCAGCACCATGTCGAGAGACAGACCCCGTCGATAAATATATAGACAAGCTAGGATGATGATGCGTCGAAATTGTATTGATCGAGAAATAATTTATATGCTTCTAAATGGTCTACATTTATACCCTGATATTACAGAATTCGATGGTTACAATAACCATCGGATGTTACTTCTTAAAAAATATAATAGGAAAATATCTGTAAACTAAACTAACTAAACCTTCTTATCAATATAATATACAATTTATATGGATAAATTATACTATCGTGGGTTCTTTGGCTCCTCAAACTCGGCATTTGAATAGGACCAAATCTTTCCTCGTTTCCTTCAAACAGTTTCTTTTCTATAGCAATCGGATATTTCTTTATTAAATCGATTTTCTTCTAATCTTTTGCTAGAATTACTAAATTTTAGCATTAACACTGAAGTTCGAGTGAAGTTTCTGTAGATTTTGTTGCCATGGTTGCAAGAGTCTGGACGTGCGGCAAGTTGGGCCATCGACTGGTAATGCCGGTTAAATTAAGCACTCCTTTAACTTTCTGATGTCCTGTCAATCGAAAAATACTCATTTTAAATCTTGCGTAGATTTTCGCATAATTCCTCGTTGATTATTCTATCGGCATCACCACGAGTTCAACAAAGTCTGCACATTCTCATTCATCATCGACATATAAAATTGTTCAGAATGTAATCGATCTTAATTTGTTGTTTTGAGAGGACGATGTGTCAAGACGAGGAATTGGCCATATCTTTGCCAAATGATTATGTTCGCCTTGGACGGTGGGACTATACATATTGAGAAGTTGTCCAGTATGTTTGCACAAGCAGTACTAGAGATAGAGATAGGAGATAGGGTCGAAAAAAAAACCTCAATATGCATGTGGCTCGGCCGAACTCGTAATCAATGCACCCGGTTGAGATAGAATTTTATCTCATTAACTTAAAACAAAACAGCTTGTGAACAACTAAGTATACAAGGTCACTCTATTCTTTAATGTTTAGTGCTTCTTAATTAGTACTTGCTTCCTTAAATTACATCTAAACTATTTATAATTAGTTAGGGAGTTACTAGTTAGTTAATTGGAAATGTTTGGGGAGAGGATCCCATCCGTGAGCGGTATCAGACCGAGCCGAAGACTGCTCCGGCCGCCACCGCCATGCTTGCCACTCGCCGCGGAAGACGTGGTAGCCTCTTGGCATCGGGATGACGGTGATGGTAGCCCCTTGGCATCGGGATGACGGTGATGGGCGCGGACCGCGCGTTCTTCTTCTTCCAAGAAGAACCGGACGACTGCAGCGTTGTCGTGATGCTGGAATCATACCTTCCGAGGAGGAAAGAAGGACCGCGCGTCATGGCGAGGACAGCGACAACAGCGAGTGACACCGCACTCGGCAGCGTAATGCAGGCAGCAACGGTGATTGCATTGTAACACATGAGCTCCGCTGCAGCCTACAAGTCGTCCTCGGCAGCGAGGAAGATGGGCAGGCTGCTGCCACTGCCGGAACCGGCGAGGAGAGGGAGGAGAGCCAACTGCAATGATGCAGTGCTCAGGTTTACATTACCGAGGAGGTGGTGGAGAGAAAGGAGATCGAGGGAGGAGGCGCGGTGGCGGTGGTGCCGATATTGACAGCAATGGTGGTCCGCCACGTTTAGATCAAGCGCTCTAGTTCCATCGCGAGACAGGCCTGGTACCGTATCAAGCTGGCACTTAGGTATCATACCATGCAATGGCAACCCTTAATTTTATTATGTTAATATATAATAAACTAGTCAATATTAAAATTATAAAAGTGATATAAATAAAAGAAAAACTCATTAACAAGTCTAACGAGGCTGCCTCATGAGCCGAGCAAGTTAGGGTTGCAAGTTAAGTTCAGTGAGCCTAAACGAGCCAAGAGTTGTCACCTCATTTTTATGATGGTGAGTTAGAAAAGAGAGGAGAGAAAAAAACAGGCTACAAATGTAGCCAGCTATCCAGCTATAGCACGGGGCTTGAAAGAATGAGACAAGGTCGTATATTAATAGTTTAACATATATTTATAACTAACTTATTGTGTAATTTATTGTAGTGTACGAATGAGCTATTAGATTAATTAAAAATAATAAGATAATTTTATAGCCAACAGCCGGCTATGCTATTAAACTTCCTCTAATGAGAGGGAAGGTGAAGGAGAGCAATAAATGCGCATCCATCACAGATCCAAGCAACATAACAGGAACATAATGATAGTAAACAACAAACCAGAGTCTTCAATTGCAATGAACTCATACCTGCAAACACGGTGACAAGAAGAGAAACTTGTAGCAGCAACCATCATGCCAACACATGGGAAACTCATCAGCATGAGAACTCAACCTGGGGTTAGAATCCTGCTTAACTATAACATCACTACAATTTTTTTGAAGATAACAGAAGCTTTATTTAACTCAGTCAATTAAAATGAATTAAGGTAATACAAACATATCGAGAATACTTTCAGACTAAAATGCAGACAATCAAAACACACGCCCACACACTAGATATCTTCAAAACATAAAAAAGAATAGAAATAAAATCACTACATGTTAACCAGCATCACAATAGACCTGCTGCACCTTAATTAAAGACCAGAAATTAAGTATATGGCTGCAAGAATCATACCATTGCATCACACTGCTCCGCTAGTATTATGACATATCACTATGGACTGAACACATTGCTGATATTAGTATATTCTATTCACACATGTAGGTCATATCTACACTGATGATGGGTTCCATCCTATTCCCCTATTGTTTAGAGCTCTAAAAGATTAAACTGATGCATCTGCAGCACCCACAAGATCTCACAGGATTTCCATTAAAATTCATTCGCTCAAATATCGTTAGCCCTAGAGTTGTTGAGATGGCATCCACACTAACACAACAAATCAGCGATTGATTATACTCGCTACGATTTAATAAGTGACAGGAGCATAATACCCATCCACTGATTCCCCTCAGGATTCTTTTACAACTCGAGGAACAGGGATGAACGAAACATAGTTCCTCTTACCAGCTATCTGCCTATCTCCAACACCGTTATTACCAACCATGAGATCCAGCTATACTCTAAGAGCTAGTTGATCCAGCCATGAGATCTTCCTCTTACCAGTTCGGGAGGCAGCGCTCCGGATATCCCAGACTGCCGCCATTTTCGCATCACTAGGACTGGTGGCAACATCACCCTCTATTGGGTACTTCATGAACCTGCCAGCCCTAACAGGCTCCTGGTAACCATGAAGTCCCTCCATCTCTTCAGAACCCTGGAGTGTACAAATTTAACACATTTAGATGACAATTTATGTACACATCGCAACTAGCGAACAAAGTTCCCCCAAATATTACCGGTTCACAAGCCTCGTTGAGGTCAATCACCGGAGATGCTCTTGGAGCAGAATCCAGTCTCCAGTGCACAGATGGGCCTTTGCTAGAGCTTCCGATAGCATGAACCATGCGGCGCTCATCATCATGAGCCCAAGCAGTCTGCCGCAATGTGGGTGGCAATGCTGGATTCTTCACTCTATAGAAGACCGTCTGGGATGGATTTTCGGACATTGATTTGTACCTTCTCCGCAAAAACCTACGATAAGGCACAATCATACCAAGGATAATGGGATTTGCTAATAATATAGTACTTGTATTATCGTAGGGCATAATCATCAAGATATTGGACAAATGATAAGTTCAGGTCCTCACTTGACTTCTGCCAAAAGCCTCTGTTTCTTCAGCTTCTCCATCTGTAATCTCTTCTTCTTTGCTTCATTTTCCTGAGTAAGTCAACACGAACCAATCATCAGGTACCATCAAACTAAGAGTAATTGAGATGACACCAAACGCCATCAGACTTGCAAGAAGCACATTTCCTCGGAAGTCCCTAAATTAAGAAAGTTACGATCCTGAGAAGAAAGCTTAACTACAAATTAAAATGAACTGATACACTTATCAACTGACTTGAACACATAAAAACCATTATGCTAAATCATTCGATCTTAGGTGAACAAGAATTAATCTTATTACCCCCGGATCTAACCAAAAGATTGTCACCTAGAATTAAACTCCAGATCCACAAAAATACACCAGCAACCCCCCCCCCCCCCACACACACACACACAAAAAAATAAATTAGAAACCAAGAACACCCTGAAGATAATCAATTAAGAACAGAGTCACCAAGATCCATTCGATCATCACAAAATCTCCAAACACCAAGATGAAATCAAACATCGCAAAACCCCCTACGCAAAGGAACCGATCAAAACATCGCAAACCCCCCCAAAAATAAAGATCAGATCGGCCGGCCCAACCACGACATCATGACTCCAAGAACGCCATGAACCCACCTTGAGGAGCTCCTCGTAGTCCTGGAGGAGGTTCTTGTATTTGGCCCTCGCCCTGTACACCTCTTCCCCGACACCAACGCCGAAGCGACCGTGCCCCGCCGCCCTCGGCAGCAGCGGCGACGGCGGCGCCCTCGCCGCCGGCTGTGCCAAGACCACCTTGGCCTTCTTCATCCCCAAACTCACCTCACCTCACCCGCCCAAGAAACCAAGAATCAGCCACAGCCGAAGAGAGAAAAGGGACACCAAGAAAACCAGAGGAGGAAGGAGATATAGAGAGGTAGAAGGAGATGGGAACAAGGAAGGAAGGAAGAAGACAATATAGAAATAAAGGAGGAGGATGAGGGGGAGGTGGAGGTGGAGGTTTCTTGCGCCCGCTGCTTCCTCCTCCCCTTTCTTGGTCTTCTCTCTCTCCTCTTGCTGCTGCAGCTGCCGCGCCGTGTGAAGGAGACCCATGGATGGGGGGGGGGGGGTGGGGTGAGGGATGGATGTGGTGCCAAAAAACCAAAAAGGCCCATGCCATGCATGGTGGTGATGGTGCTAGCTAGACTGGTACTACTCGGTAGTAGTAGCGAGCAAGAATGGACGGCGAGAGAGCAACCGAACCGAGAAGAGCCGAGCACGCCAAGGATAGGAACACCAACCAACAACTGTGTACTGTTTCTCTCTCTAGACTTGTAGCGGCAGGCAGGCGGCGAGATCGAGGGTGGGTGGTGGTGGTAATGTCGTGGCATGTGGAGGGAGGGACGGAATGGATGGAAGGGTGGTAGTGGGGTGCTCTTGCTGCTGCCATCTGCTTTGGTAGGCTTCGTTCTAAGGAGAAAGAAAAACCAACCTAGGGTATTTTTGGAATCTTGGGGTAGAGTGGAGAGAATAAGTCCACCATGAATGCTGCTGCTGTCTCGTTGTTTTTCACTATCTGTGCAGAGATGTCATGGTCCATATGCAAATGAGTCATTAGGAAAAGCGAGATGACGATTTAGGACATGGACATGGACACGGACGGAGCACGGTGTCCCTCTCTCTCTCTACTCTCGTTTCATCCATGACTGGCTCCATGATTGGATGGGATCTTTTCCTTTGTTTCACTTTCTTGATGTCCTTTGAGGAGAGAAACCGAATACTCTTCTCCTTCTGATGGGCGTAGAGAGAGAGGGATGGGTTATGGTGGTGGATTTATGTGGAGGGGTAGGCAGGCGTGAAGTGGCTGAGAGAATGACGAACACATTTGCGAGAGGATAATGGTGCTAGGGACGGGTGGGCCGTGGGGGTAGTTGTTGGTGGACAATGGTATGCGCGCGTCTTGGAGAATCCACCTAATTAAATAATGATGCGTGACTGTTTGCTAATGTGAGGTTGGTAAAATGGTAACACTGCCCTCTATCGCTCTGCCCTTTTGACTTGGGAGATAGAGGTGGAATTGTTTTGAATTTTTTATTTATATATTTTTTATTAAAATATTTTTTAAAAAAACATTTTTTTTCAAATATTTATAGATTTTATATCACATTGGTTAGGAGGTTTTTTTAAAAAAATAATCTATCAAAATGTTAAATCCAATAAAACAAACTTCCGTTAATTCCGTTAATTAGTAGGACTTAGAAAATTTACGGGTGATCCTCTTATCATTCTATCCGAGACCGTTTTATTAGCGTACGAGGGAGTTAGGGGCGATACTCTTTATCATTCTATCTGAGAGCGTTTTATTAGCGTACGAGGGAGTTAGGGCTATCATTTTTGTAGACAGCTCTCTTATCGTCCTTTGCTAGGACGTTTTTTCCTCCTGATGAGTTGTTTGTAAAATTGCTAGGTATGCTCGTGTGAGAGAGGGTTTTGGTAATTTTACAGGTAGCCTTCTTGTTGCTTTCTATTTGGGTGTTTTTTAGACGGTGCAATGCAAATCCCTTCCTAGATGCCTATAAAAATCCAATTGAATAAAAACAGAAAAAAAAGAAGAGATGGTTAATGAGAGCTAAAGGGAAAAGACAAAGCCCTACTGGCTTATAGATTCGTACATTGGTAAAAGGTTTATACCATTGTAAAATTTATTGTTCGTGATGAAACGAAATTGCATGTACAGTATTATTGTAGATTCATGAATAGTTTCGTTCGTAGATCTGTGGTTTGTTAGTTTCGTTTCTATATCCATAGATAGTTTTGTTTGTAATATTTAAAGATATATCCGTGTAAAAATATTAAATACACGGTATCAGATGTGACAATTAATTTGTTACTTAGTTAAACTCTATATTTTCATGAACATATATATCAAATAAAATAGTATTCAGTTACATGACAGTCAAGAAAATGTTAGGTATAGATCATATGGTGTAGATCTGTCAGACATCGGCTCAACCCTCAAGAACATTGAAAGTCCAGCTTGGAAAAGTTTTTTAATAGTATACAGCTAGTTAATACAAGACTTCTAAATCAACCTATAGGTCAGCGCAATAACCTGTATATTGTAGTGAACCAAGCAACAGAAGGTTTTTTGTGGGAATTACATGAAAAATGTATTGCAACGAGATTGGCCACTTAGCATTTTTGTATCAGTATACGAGAAAGACATCACTATTTCAATGGTTGTGTAAGAAAAAGAGGGTTCAAGTATGATACAGATGATGTTGAAATAGTGAAAGAAAATAAATCAAAACATAAAGAAAGGGAAGAAGAAGAAGGAAGAGGAGAGACTTAGAGCCCAAAGGATTGGAAAACGACAAAAAGAAAAACAACACCATCATTAAGGTAATGGATAAAGAAGATTTTAATAACAAGCATGTAGAAAATGATAAATCATCGGATGAGAGGGGCGATAATATAAATGCGTCACAATAGTCTAACAAGAACTTCTCTAAACTTGTTATCTCTGAGGGCATCATGTGTCGTGGGAGTACAAGGAGAATGAGGTCATTTAGAAAGCTAATTATGTATATAAAGAGAAATTGAGGGAGGCAGTTAAGTATTGGGCGGTATCACTTCGAAGGAAGTTCTAGGTTACAAAGTTAAGCAAGTTGGTATACGAAAGTAAAGTACGTGAACTCAAGTTATGGGTGACTATGGAGGGTACATGCATTCAAGGATAAATAGAATAATTACTAGAAGGCATCAATCATTATCGATTATAATTATTACTTACAAGGGGTTAAAAAATACTATGAAAATATTACATTTGCATTTGTTACCATAGAGATATACTTTGATATTGTGCACAATGTGGGGGTATGAACCAAGATCAATTATCAAACATATTGAACACAAATTAAAATACACAATTACCTACATGAAGCCATAGAGAGCGAAACACAATGTGGAGGAAGGATATACACAAGAGTGGCTACCGTTTATTGTCATTGTTGAGTTTATCATGTATAGCATATGCAATTATTTTAGAGATCAGTGTAAAGCAAGCCCTCAATGGTAGACAATGGTATTTTATTTGACACAGTGATGATGAAGTACTCGAAAAAATGTAAAAAGCCCTAAGAGCATCGAATTAAACTTCAAGGTACACAACAGTATAAATTCGAAATCTTATGTACTGACAAGACCAAGAGTAGAATCTATTGTAAGAGAGTTGTGTAGGAGTATGTCTTGAAAGACGACAAGACATGCTCGTGCTCATGCCAAAAGCGAGGGTTGTACCAAAAGGCAAGTTCTTATGTTATTGCCTTAAGCTCGGAGTGTAGAATACTCGATCATTATTTTATGTCACCTTATTTTAGAAAGGAAGCTATCTTGCATACATACAGTGGCAAGATATTTGGCATTGGTATTGTAGGGTCTTTCACAACTCAATAACCTCAGGTTTTTTACATTTTGGACCCAACAAAAAAAAGGGACAAGGCATATCGTCATAAGACTAGATGAATTCACAATTACAAGGATAAATCCTAAGCAAGTGAAAGGTTCAAATATTATAGCAAGTGTAATAAGGAGGGGCATACTTACAAGAAGTATCTAAAAGATGTGGAGGTTTTGAGTGGAGTGAAAGCTCCTCTAATGGAAAATGCCCCACGGAGGAAGACAACTTCATGGCCAACTCGTCCTAGGTGTTCTCGAGCACCTGGTGATTTAGTCGTGTAGTACAAGTCTATGTATTATTTTAAGAATATATGTGTAACTTAATTTGTCATAGTTAAGTGAGTTGTGAAACTTTTCTTCTATGTTATATGAACTATATGTATCGTAATGTTGATACTATTAGCCTTGTAGTAACGGTAACTATTGTTTTTTTTCTCTGACAAAAAATTATCGTTAGTTCTATAAACTATATATTATATTTTTTATTTTTGATAATCGGGCTAACTTTTTTAATGTAGGTATGGCGTAGCAAACCCTAGAGCTACTAGACCGTGGTCTCAATTGGTCACATCGCTCCTACCTTTCAGCAGTCGAAAACACCATGCTGACCACCCTCCATCCACACCCTTTATGACGCCTACTGCCTGTGGACCCTCGCTTTCATGACAAGTAAGATATACCTTTGTTGTTTGTCGTACCTTTAAACATGATTCCTGGTCAATAGTATATACGTTGCCTTTTTTATAAGTTACATGAAGCTGTCCTCCTTCCACTGTGTAGGTTAGTTGAGGCCACAGCTGCTCACCACCAAATCTCGCGGGGAGAGGCCCAATCGTGGAGAGGCAGCGGCTCAGTCACGCAAAGACCTGGGAGGTCTGCTTAGCTCTAGTGTAGGTCCTTAATCTTCGAGGTGTCGAGGACGTGCCAGTCAATTTGACCCTGCAATTGACAAGGAGAGAGAATGAGACCCGTGAGCCAGTCGGCCGGTAGGCTTTTCCAGCTCTCTCTATCGGCTGGGTGCCGATAGAGAAGGCAGCGCTTGAGCATTGGATGAATAGCCGATAGAAGCATGGGAGATAGATATGTGTAGCATACTAGAGGACCTATCGGCCAAAAAGCGAATGACGCTACTCGGTATCTGAAGCACGAAGCGAGAGTCGATCCCCCGCGAGGCCACGTGGGCCAGCAACCGCAGTGACGACGCCGTTAGGACTAGCCTTGATAGATCGGACCAAACCAAGACAGTATGAGGCCGGGGGCTAACGACACGGAGACGATGGAGGCTTAGGCTGAACGTGATGACGAGGGAGGAAAGAGAGGATGCCATCAGCTACCTACCAGCCGAGCGTCCTACGCGGGCCTACACCTATACTCAATGTGCCAAGTAGCCGATACGCTGGGCGTAGTGCCTGGGATATAGATAACTCATCGGTTAACACTCCGATGAAATGCCGTATAGAGGCCTATAGGCCTACAACTCGATCTTCCGTCAACACCTTCACATGTCAAACCTAGCTGATGCAACACGAGACCAACGACGACGGTGAGAGCATGATAGACCGATAGACTCTCCATGGACGTGATGCGGTACACTCGATCTGACTAAGAGGTCGAAACTAACCGATGCATCCTTAGACAAAGCGAGACATACTGGGATAGTGGTGGGACTTACCCCTTCGTCGGAGATCTAACTTGACCAATGCAGCTCCGTGTCGAGAGCCAGAACCCGCCGGTGAAAACCTAAACGAACTAGGGTGGCGATGTGCTGAAGTTGTATTGGATAGATTTGTTGATGTTTTTACAGGTTTCCAAGGGGTCTATATTTATACCCTGGCATTACAGAGTCCGACGCGGTTACAACAATCATGGGATGTTATCTCTAAAAATATAAAAGGAAAATATCTCTAAGCAATTATAAAACTACTCAAACTCGCTTAGCTTACGTAATACATTATACAAACACCTAACCCATCATTATCCTTATTACTCATGTTTGGACCCGACTCCATCTGAATAACTTTCCGTCTTTAAACAAACCAATTTAATTTTCCACTAGTTTGATCAGCTCTTTTACAGTATCAATCGGCTTCACCCCATGAGCCGATCAGTATTTTCCATCGGCTGATCTTGTTTACAGGCTAAATCAAATTTTAGCGTTAACACATGTCTCCCAATTTTGGAGTTTGTCAACAGATTATGAAATTTCAAGTCATTCGAAGTCTCCACAAACAAGGATGGCTCACCATAGCCTGCAGACGATATTTAATCAGCCCAGATTGCAGCATAGGTCACCTCACCCCTATTAAAGTATCTCATCATTTCATCCTTCTTCCACACACTTCCTCAGCATCGGAGCCCCCAAACCTCGACAAGCCCCAACAACTGAAGGCAAACTTCCGCAGATCACTTTATCGACCACCGATCTTCTCCCATTTTCTTCGCGCGATGGCATCGACACACGCAATCCCTGAGGTAACTTTCATCTACTCTTTTGTCCCACATTTTAAACAAATCTCTCCCATCCCGTCTTCTCATCTATAGTCGGGTTCTTGTTTGCTGTAGGATCTCAAAAGTCATATTGTCATCCCAGTTTCTGATCGCCCCAGTTTCTTTTATCTTGGCCCTATGGGTGATGAGGATCCAACAGATTTCATAAATTCCAAAACAAAATGGATCTCGTATAAAAATTCATCCATGACCATCACCGGTTAGACCAACAGTTTCATATCTTGGCCTAGTAAGCTCCTAGGATGGAGAAATTGGTACCTCAGGCTTTCAGCTTCCAAAAGACTATTCTAGAAAGACTTGAAAATTGGCCACTGTATTAATCTCTCTTTAGCCGATATGGAAAATAATGAACCTTTGCTCGCATCGGCTTCCTATTTCTGGTCAGATATCCTTAACACCTTCATGTTTGGACATGGACCAATAACTCCCACATTGATGGATGTCACCATGTTGACCTGCCTCAACACTACTCATTATATAAATCCGTTCATCCTTCGATTCAAACCCACTTATCGGCTGAACACCAAAAACATCGGAGGGTGGACTAAATACATATCCTTGCATAGTAAGACTTTCGAACCAGTCGATAATCGGGAACATGTTGCATTCCTAAACTTATGACTAGAACGGTTTGTTTTTAACGGTTCAACTCTTGGTCCAACTACCAACATGCAGTGCTTGGCGGAGCTCCTGGCCAATCAACACCATATTCCACTAGGGCAATATCTTCTTGGAGCCACCTATCAACTGCTTCATTAGGTGGCGAACAAACTATTGGCAGGTCAACCAGTCGGTCATATTGGTGGTCCCTGGTGGTTCATATAACTATGGTTGAACATCTATACCTCAAGAGTCATCTCCAGGACCCATTTTCCATCTCTGACATTTCTGATTGATTACCCAGAAGAAGGTGAGTCTGGTCGACGTCGATGTATTTCTCTGGGTGAAGTCGCATCGACTCTTTCTAGAAACAAAATGACCCCCTCAGACTCAGCCAATGGTTTAAATGTTTCTACTACGGCTTTACCAAAGAAGCCACCATCTGGTTTGCGTATGAGGACGATTCTTTTTTTGAGATGCCTTCTAGGTTTTATCCATTGAATATACTAGCCGATGAAGAATCGAAGACCATATTCCTATCATCCATAACACCTAACCTTCTGCCAATTGGATTTTCACTAGGCCGATCCCAATACCCATCGTACGAGTTCTATCATCCTTCTGTTTGTGCTCGTCAGTTGGGTTTTGACCAATTCCGAATTGGCTTATTCTTCATCGGCAAGCTCTAGGTCCGAGAAGAAGTAAACAGTGGCCTGAAGTATGATCGGCTACGATCAATTGCAACATCCCTGTCTTTGGGAACCATCTCCACCTTCAAGCCTTGCATATTCAACACCAAACTTTTTGCTTGATGGTGGTCGGAGTGGGGAAGGCATTTGTTCAGTCTATCGGTGAACATTATTGTGGACACCTTAACCCTGACTACGTCGAATCCGATGAAGAGGTAATCCTTCTCCTTACACTACCTTTTCCACATCGTATTGAATCTCAACGGTGTCACTTAATCTCCATGACCCCGTAGGCTAGTGATAAAGAAGCACCTGCAACTACCACAAGTGGTCGGCCGATTGCCTACCAACCTTCATCGACCATGTCTTTCCTTGGACAAGGTGCCCCATCTCCATCGGCTCTATTCCGAGTACCGCGAACGTCAGGGACAAAACATAAGAAGTTGGTTACTCGGACGGTTCCCAAGAGACAAAAATCCAACACCAATGTTGCAACAATAGCACTAGTTCCTAAGGCCCTTCTCCTGTGACGATCCTGACTTCTTCATCTCCATTGGTCTGTGTCAATGTTATTTCTTTTCTGCTATCTTCACATTTATTTTGATATCTCTGCTTTGCAGCCTGAACAATCGGCTCCTGAAACCCTATCGTTAGATACTGTTACAAGAACTGAGCCGATGGTCACCTCAGAAGTTATGGTATCCAACCCCCAAATCTCCTCTCATCAGGTTAATGCCAACATTATCGTTCAAGCTGCTCCTGCTGTATCCTAGGTATGTTCACCCTACATGTTATTTCTACTCTGGCTCATCATCTATTTACCGATGTTAATATGCAGTCAATAGTCGACTTGTTCTCCTTTGACATCGGCAATTACATGGATTCAGATGAGGACTCAGCTACCAGTGCATCAATCAAACTGTTTCTACCAGCCAATGTACGTGAGCAACTGTCAGATATCATGCATCAGTTGGGCATCCCGATTGACTCACTGGTGGAAGATTGCGGGCTGATCTAGGGAAGACTAGCTTAGATTGAACACTTTCTACCCGAAAAGCTGACCGACGTACTTACACCTGTTGACTACATAGAATTCCAAAGGACTCAGCTGATCACAAGCAGACGACGTATAGCCGATCGCGTTGAGCAGAGTAATTTGGCCCAAAACAATCAGCTGTCTGCCTAGACCAAAAAGAAGAAACGTTATAAGATGACAGCTGACCTACAATACACCAACACCAAGCTTAGCCTCTTCAAAAAAACAAGAAGCAGATTTGATGGCGAAACATGACAAGGTGCGTTGTGACATCGAATCCACCAAATCCCATCTTATCGGACTACCAAAATCAATCCAAGATCAAGAGGCCAAGGTAGCAGATAAAGTACGTCAAACAGTTCGTTGGCATAAGAACTTAAAAGACCATCCCTAGATTTGATGAGAATGACATCCGCGCCATCAACGAAATATACCAAATCTACCTGCGCGCGATCGAGGCAATCAAGAAATACCTGTAAAATCTTAGCCTTGAAAAACCCGAAATGTCATCTTGAACATTGACCACTTGTAATAAAACTTAATCAGCATGATCAATGAAATCTGTATATATATATTCCCTAAAGGCGATATCTTAATGATATCGGCTATGTGTAATCGATATAACCATATCGGCTTCTGTGTATTAGAAACCGGCCACACCTTAGCCGATTCAAGCAAACAATATCATTAGCTGATACAACATCTTTAGGTTTTTTTTTGTCTTGAAGATAATTAAAAATCGGCCATACTTAACCGATTTAGACGTTTACCCCAACGCTAGGATAATACTTCTTCAAATATTTTTCATTGAGCGCTCTGGCAAATCTCTCTCCTTTAAGACTCTCCAGTATATAAGCATTACCAGGCACGCACTGATTGATCCGATAGGGCCCTTCCCAATTAGGTGACCATTTTCAAAACTTATTATCTCTAGATCCAATTGGTAAAATCAATTTTCAAACGAGATCTCCTTCAGAAAAAGATTTAATCATCGTCCTCTTATTATAATGGCTAGCAATCTTAGCTTTGTTTTACTTTATCCTTTCAAACACCCCAAACCGATTCTGAGCTAAATCATTAAGTTCATCGGTCATTAGGTTGTAATAATCATCGGCTGTCAATTGATCTTAAAGAGACATCCTCCTGGAGCCGATGTTAACTTCCCACGGGAGAACTGCTTCATGCCCATATACCAGTTGATATGGTGGTACTCAAGTAGATCCATGGCATGCCATCCGATAGGCCCATAGTGAATCGTTTAATGTAACGTGCCATCTTTGTGGTTGTTCATCAATCTTGCGTTTGATCAACTTAATTAAACTCTTGTTGGAAGCTTCAGCTTGTTCGTTAGCTTGAGCACAATATGTTGATGAATTTAGCAACTTATTCCCCATACTGGCAGCAAACTTTGGAACTCTTCAGACACAAAAATAGATCGGGCTGAACCGAGATAGTATGAGGCTGGGGGCTAACGACACGAAGACGGTGGAGGCTTAGGCTGAACGTGACGACGAGGGAGGAAAGAGAGGATGCCATCGACTACCTACCGGCCAAGCGTCCTACGTGGGCCTACACCTAAACTCAACATGCAGAGGAGCCGATATGCTGGGCGTGGTGCCTGGGATATAGATAACTCATCGGCTAATACTCCGATGAAACGTCGTACAGAGGCCTATAGGCCTACAGCTCGATCTTCTATCGGCAGCCTCACAGGTCAAACCTAACCAATGCGGCATGAGACTGACAATGACAAAGAGAGCATGATAGACCGATAGACCCTGCACGGACGTTATGCGGTACACCCGATCTGACTAAGATGTCGAAACTAACCGATGCAGTCTTAGACAAAGCGAGACATACTGGGATAGTGGCGGGAGTTACCCCTTCGCCAGAGATCAAACTTGGCCGATGCAGCCCCACGTCGAGAGCTAGAACCCACCGGTGAAAACCTAAACGAACTAGGGTGGCGATACGCCGAAGTTGTATTGGATAGATTTGTTGATGTTTTTACATGTTTCTAGGGGGTTTATATTTATACCCTGGCATTACAGAGTCCGACGTGGTTACAACAACCATCAGATGTTATCTCTAAAAATATAAAAGGAAAATATCTCTAAGCAATTATAAAACTACTCAAACTCGCTTAGCTTACGTAATACATTATACAAACACCTGACCCGCCGTTAACTCTTTGGACCCGACTCCATCTGGATAACTTTTCGTCTTTAAACAAACTGATTTAATCTTCCACTAGTTTGATCAGCTCTTCTACAGTGTCAATCGGCTTCACCCCACGAGCCGATCAATATTTTCCATCGGCCAATCTTGTTTATAGGCTTAATCAAATTTCGATGTAAACAACAGCACATGAGAAGGACTTGGCAAGTGGTGGTTCACAGACCAGTCTCTTCTCGTAGCACTTCTAAACTGCTAGAGGTCAAAGATGCACATGTTCCACTTGCCGTGTAGGGAGATGCCCCCTACGCTTTAGGACTTCTCTTACCTTATAGGTCTTCCCCTCGCGGAGGATGCAATAAGTCTAGTTGATGGACTACATGGATGGTGCAATGATATCAGGGAGTGTTTCTTTCATGTTCAGCGTCTGCCAGGTCTTGCTGCTCAGAGAGTACTTCCTCACTACACCACAGGCGGCCCCACCTAGGCGTGGCTACTTAATTTTATTGTAATTAAAGTAGTTGCTCTGATGTTATATGCATACTTAAGCCTAATTAATCACTTGTGCAAATAACCTTCTCCCTATGAAGGCTGGTCAACTCTATCATGAGGCCAATGACTACTCGGTGCGACGAAGGTTTGAGATGTATCTGCTAAGGCTCTTTGGTTGGGTGATGTTAACTAGCACGATAGCCCATGCTATGGATAAGGGGCTTATCCACTACGCGCACGCTATCACCGATGTTAAGGGCTAGAACATACCTCAGTAGAGCTAGGGACCCGCTGTCCTAACAGTGACGTACCAGGGTCCTTGTTACGTGTGGACAAAGACTGACCCAGGTTCATTGATCATCGGCTATCCAGTACTTCTATAGCTCTTGACAACCGAGCAGTTTGTGATTAGTCGAATAGTAGTAGACCACAGCGCCTACAACAAGAATATGTACACATAGAGGCTGCCCAAGGACTTCACCATGATGGGGGGACAGTGTGGTGTCATTGCCAGGTATGTAATGTGTTAATTCAATATTTGTACAAAAAAATCACTAGTTGACACTTCCTATCGTGCTCTATAGCGACAATGCATCCACTTGTAGGTCAGGAGGTCCTACTCAGACATCATGCTAGAAATCGATCAACTGTAGCCAAACGACATTATCCAGAAGCCATACAGCCCTACTAGCTCATACACCACTTAGACTTTTGACTCTATGCATACATGACTAGACCTACTGGTTGACGACCCAACTAATGGTGTTCGACATCTTTATCGAGCTGCACCATCTGCAACGTGTATTGCGACAGTTTGGTTTGCATCAATGTAACACCCGATTTTAGCCGTTAAAATCTATTTTAATAAAAATTATAGTTTCAAAAATTTTGGTTCCTTCTATGTATTATGTGCCAAAGATCTCATTTTCTATCATCTCTTGAGACCCAAAAATCCTGAACCAAAGATCTCTATCCAAAATTTGAATCCTAAGGTTCAATATTTAAATCAACCTCTCCTGTGAAAATTGCTTCTAAATTTCTCTAAGTCCGATAGTTGAAATCGAATCCGACTCTGGATATCACTCCACTTAAAAATCCTCTCAAATAAATCTCCTCGAGTCCCTCCCACAAATTATATAAGAAAATCCCAAACTCAAATTCAAACTTATTTCAAAATCTACCAAAAATTCATCAAAAATTTAATTCTAGAAATCCTTAAAAAAAGTGAAAACCTCATATTCATTTGGGTCACCTTCCTCTTGGCCCAGCCCTCTCCTCTTTTTTCCCTTCTCCTTCCTCTCCCTCGGTCGACCCGACCACCCCGTCGGCCTAGTACCCTCTCCCTCTCCTCTTTTCCTTCCCCTTCTGGGCCGCACCGGAGGCTAGCCTAAGGCCACACCTCCTTCTCCCTCACCTTCCCACGCCTGAGCTGGTCTATGGCCCAGCTCCCCTTCGCCCTTGCACATGTCCGTTCTACCACTACCACTTGCATGCTCACTGCCTATTGCGTCCTGTGAGCCCCGCTCGCCAGCCACTCCACTATGCTATGCGTGCACGCTTCACCCGTGCATGTGCATGCCAATGCGCATGCAAGCTATTCGGTAAAATGTCAAACCACTAGTCGACATGTCGATGCCAATTTCTACACGCCCCGACCCTATCCAGTGCATCGCATGTCACCACCATAGCCCCACTGCTCTAGTGCGCCCTCTCCGCGTGCAGTCACCTTGTCGCATGATGCTACACCGCGCTAAGCCCAGCCCTTCCCTGCCATGAATCCTGTCACTCTACCCCTATTTGCCCTTGGAGTCTTACGGTAACATAGCATCGCTTTGCCATCCCACACTCTTCCCCTATTGTCCCCTCCACATCGAGCCCGGTCTCCTATAAAAGGTGCCTAAGCCCCTCTCCCAAATGGTGCACCTTTCCTTATCTCTCTCCCCTCACCTCCATCTTCCTCTCCTCCCCCACTAGAGCCGTCATCGTATTGCCCTTCGGCGTAGCTGAGCTCGCCTCCTAACCTTGCCACATGAGCCAAAGCCTCCTGATGCCACCTCCGAGACCATCGCTGCTTGCCTCTGAGCACACTTGCAAGTGAGGCAAAGAAACTAGAGAAAGAGAACTAGAAGAAGGAAGAAAGAAAGATTAAAAAAAAGAAATTAGAAAAGAAATACGATCTAATTGGGCCCTACCCCTTTCCAACCACCTCCATGGACCCGATCTTCCATAGACCCATCTTTCTCCCCTCACTTACATTGGGGCACCACATGTTTGTCAAAGAAATATTCATTGAAATATTTTTTTTCAAAATTCTTTTTTACTTTCCAGAAAATACTTTAAACTTTAAAAAATCACATCTTTTTATACGTAACTCCATTTGACCTTGTTCCAATGCCAAAATTTTTCTAAAATTCTCCTCCACATAATAACACTATTATTTTCCATGTTTTGTTACTTTTAATAGTACTCCATGTAATGTTTGTATTTTCTAACATGTAGAGGTCGCACTCGAAGGAGAGTTTGCATCGGATTTTGTCGCACTAGGAACCACTGCGCACCAAGGCAAGTCATTCTTTAACCACTCTTAATCCTATATTTGTGAATTGTTTTGTTTATGAAAATGCATTGCTTAGGTTACACTTTAATGATGCTTGGCCTCGGTCCACGTGAAACTGATAGACCTACTTAATAGTCACACTTATATTATGTAGAATATTAATGATTCCCATCCTTGTTAACTCCACCAAATGTGTACCACTATCGTCATCTCTTGGATGTGATTACCGAGATAGTTTCTTAGACCACTTATGATTGTTATGTCGTATGGGAACTTTGGACTTCTAAATATTTACTTGAAAATTCAATATAATATCGACATATTTATAAAATAAAAATGGTTTGTATTATCTAGATGGTACAGAGTCACTGCTTTTATGGTTTGGCTATGTATTATCATTAAGGACCGATTTCTTTAGAAAATTCATCCAAGCATATTACAATACGACCACATGGGTGTTATGTAATGCTCATGGCTAAGTAATTAGCTATAACATAAAAATATTATATATTAATAGTTGTGAAACACTAGGGATGAAGTGATGGGATTGTGGATCAATACTACCTGAGATGAATGTTATCCTAGCTTCGCATGAGGTGACTAGTGCTTAGTGTTTTGTCACTTAAGTTGTTTTCCATTGTTAGCTTCCACTTAGTCACCATTATTGTTTTTGTTTCCTGTGTTGTGCTGCCCATCTGGGGTCTATCTATGATGAAAACTTATGTAAAAACTACTCCTGGTGAAGTAATACAAGTTAGTTTATTATGATTCAACCATTATTTTGTATGTACCATCTTGTATATCCTAGGATTGCTATATTGTTCTCATTTAATTAAATTGATCCTTAGCCTATGTTAGCCTGTATTTTATGGTTAGCAGAGTTTAGAGCACCATAGTCAACTATACACTCTACCAGTCATACAGACTATGCCGGTAGATGTTCACTAGTAAGTATTGATACAAAATTGAACATAGAATTGTTTGCTTCGTTTATATTCTAATACTATCTTAGTAGCTAGATATAATCAGCAAGGATAGGTAGTTGACACTTTGTGGGCTCCACAATTCTAGACATACATCGATGACTAATTGCTGGCAATCGAGAAAGTCATCGACGAGCAGCACTCGCACACAAAAACTGAAAGGACCATGAGTCGCACATAGGGGATAAATGTGCAAACTTTTAAATCTGAAATGCACTAGCAGCAAAAATTAGTCTTTTCTCCGGAGTGTCTAGTTCTAAAGTTCAGAGTATTTAGACCATTCTTTCTATCATATAGAGAACCTAGTTTGGAGTCTCTGGTAGTATGGTCTAGAGATTCCGAACCTTCTTCAAAATGTCCGAAGGACACTCAAAGGAGGTAAACCCTATGGGTTGGAGAGAAAGCAAGGCAACCAAATCATAGTGAATATGAAAGGTAACATAGAGCTAGGAGACAAAGCGAATTTTCACCGAAGTTCAACTCAAACAATCCTACATCACCGTTGAGAAGCTCCAAAGAACCTGATCTCCTTCAATACCTTGCTTTACCAAGTTTAACCCTAGAAATCAATTTGACCTTCAAGCTTTGACCAAAGTGTAGCATTTAGTTCAAGGCGACCACCAAGGTCTCTACTAGGACACCATGCTCCCCTTTGCTATGGATCTTACTCTACCAAATCAACCTCTAAGGTAGAACCTTGGGATTCACTAGTATACCTCTTTCCTTGCGTAGGTGAGGAAAACCTTTACAAATGTCCTGGACGACTCACATGTCGAATCCTCATGGTAAATGCCCAGTCATCTAGGATGTAATTCTTCAAGAGTAACAAGCTTGAGTTTTCACCGGTATTGGTCCATAAGTGCTCACACAAATCACAAGATCCAACTTCTCTCAAATCACCCAAAAGGTCACTCTCAAAGTGTGGATTAAGTTCAAGATCCAAGAGAGTGGAGTGAAGAATCTCAAAAAAGTTCTTAGGAGTAAAGTAGCAATGAATGAACAGCGAACGCCTCAAAAGAGGGTTGGTGAGATTAAATACCCACTCGTCTCGAAGCTAGACGTCACTCACAAAATTTAAATTCCGGAGTATACGGACATTCTATCTAGAGATTCTGGATAGGCCTTTCATCCTAAACAGAGGCTCTAATTTAGAGACTTCGGATAAGCGTTTTGTCCTAGATAGAGACCTCAGTCCGGAGGCTTTAGCCAATGGTTGAAGACTCTAGACAACACTTTGCTTCGAGAAGGATAGGAAATTCGAAGTGTACGGTCTAAACTTTTGAAGACTTTGGATAAGCCTCTATGAAAGACATAGAGCTTAGTCCAATGACTCTTGCCAAACGATCCGAAGACTCCTGATTTCTCTGTTTGATAGAAAAACTTGTCCACAAGTTTCCATAAAGACAAGACACAAACATCTAAAACACAAGAAGAGAAAAATCAAAACCCTAAGGTGTACGTGGTGCGAGTATTTGCTCATCTACAATTGGAAGTTTTATTGAGCATTGCTTGTCAACACGGTTAAACTTGAGCCCCTCTTAATAGTACGACTTTTTCTAAGGGCTCAAGGAAAATAAAATTACATTTTCATCACTTCAAGTCCTCTTTTCTTTTTCTTTTTTTTCTTTTCTTCATGGGGGTATTCTTTTAAACAAAGCACTCTCTCCTTTGACGAATTGATATGATATTCCTAATCACAACACATTAGCTCCCTAATTTCTTGCCATCTATCACTCAAAACCCACTAGTGGACCGAGATGCACTTTCGATCTCCCTATTTTGGTGATTGATGACAATACTTATAGGGCTCAACAGAGAGATATCAAAGATGATATTTTGATTGAAAGATGGAAGAAGCTCCCCATATATGTATGCATACACATAAGTAAATTTTAAGCATATGCACATATTAAGGAAATCATGAGAGCTACCACTATTTTCTTACAATCGTGGGGTGCATCATGTAGAAGTGAAAGACATAGCAAATTAAGATGTGTGTGACATGGTATAACATAAACAAGAAAATAAAATAAGCACCATTCAAACAAGTATCTCAACACAATGCAAGAGATTTAGAGTGCAATAAAGATAAACTAACAATCATTACATCACACATAAATAACTTAGATATTACTTCTCCAAATGAGGAATGGAGTATGCAAACTCCGAAGCTAATTAGAAAACTTAAATAAAAAGAGCCAGTACTACTCCTCCTTTGTCATCAAAGCACAAAAAAGAGGAACTATGGGGAGGATTAGCTAGACTCCTCATCTTCATCATCATCATCGGTATCTCTATCATGATCATTGCCCTCATTCTCATAATCAAGCGACCCAAGAGGTGTACTAGATTGATGTCTAGCATGTTGAATGTTTGAAGTCTTGGCAAAAGGCTATATTGGAGTACCTTGTGCGGTGCCTGGAACATCATCCTCTTCACCAAATGGGTTGATGTAGATAGGTAGCTCGCGATCGGGAAAGACTTCAACACCCTGAGACTGAAGATAAGCCTTTTGATATTGTTCCAAGCGATGAACGTTGTTAGCAGTAGTGAAGTAGATGGAGAAGAGGGCTTTGACAGCCTTCTTCAAGGTTGACTCGGGCTTGACAGTTGTGGGAGGTCAACGATGTGATGAGGCCTTGGGCCCTAAAAGAGCAGCAGGAGGAGTATGAGGATAGTATGGAAGATGTCACACCTCCTTGATGTAACATAGACCTCACACTACGTCAATCAGCTTCATTATGTAGGGTGAGTATATGTGAGAGCATCGAGGATATATAGAGATAGCATACATCTCCTCCCACAATAATTTCATTATGCTGAATTTTGGCCTAGGGGAATGAGAGTTAGCAAGGAGGTCAGTGACAATGGATTGAATTATTGAAGCATCTCCCACTTTGGGATTGATTGAGAGACAAAATAGCTTGTTCAGGATATTATAGTGAGGGATTAGCTCAAGAGTTATATTGATAGTCCCATTTGGACCATACATAAATGTGGATTCATGGGAAAGGATGTGTCGGTGATGGTAGAGACTTGAATAAGTGAGATCAAGTGGGTCTAGCTCCAAAACTTAGGCAAAGGTCTGAATTGTGGCCCAGAACTACCATCCATTGGTCATCCACTTAATCGAGTGCTCACCATCCTTAGTAGAGCTAAAGAATATGGTAGCCTAGAACTAAACTATTACTTCCTCATACCAATTCTACTCAAGTCCCATGAGGTTGTAGAATCCTCTATCCTTGCAGATTTGAATCACGTCATTGTAGACATGATTCTCCTTTTCTTCCATGACAACCCAATTTATCCACTACATGTCCACAAAAGGTTTAGCTCTTCCCAAGATAACATTGTTATAGTAATCCTATTGAAACTAGTTCTAGAATCGGGGATCATATATGATAGGACAACTGATGGTGTCAGGATTCTCCTATCTGTCTTTGATACATTGATGTAGTTTTTCTTATAGTCGTGCAAAGGACATCATAGTCCACTAGAAGGAAGATCAAGAGAAGACTTCTGAATGAAGAGGCAAATCACATGAATGATTCTTCTTGAGCCATGTAGGGGATGTGGATTAGGGTAGTCACCAGGAATGCCTATGAAGTCTGTGGGGTTTGCATCTGCACTGGTGTAAGCAGCAATCGGTGGAGAAAAAGGTACGCTGCCTCTTTTCATTGTTTTCTTGGTTCTCCCGCAAGGGGGACAACCTTTGCTTTCCCTTTGTCCTCCTAAGGAACCCGAGGAGAGTTCACACAGGAGGTGGCCCCTTGAGTAACACCACCCTATGGAGCTTCATGACTATCGTTTGAAGATCCGCTAGGAGTGCAAGTGTGCTTCTTCTCTCGACCCATTGAGATAGACCTGAGAACCATAACCGATGTGCGATACACGTACCCCTAGACACCACGACCAAGACTTCTTCCACATTGTGAGTCAATAAATCTTTCATATCTTAATTAAATGTGTTATGCATCTTATGTATGACATGTCATTTCAAATAGGTCTATGTTACATGGAAGGTTGATGGCGAGCTTGAGGCTATGTGCCAATGGTTGAAGGTCAGGGTTGTACTGACGAAGTAGAAGCAGAGGATTGCCTTTGGTAGGATATGCAACACGATGCACATTGTCTTCTGTGCTCTCACCTATCGTGCAACTAATGTGGTTCTTCTCATAGCGGGTGTCCGCCCTGTAGGAACGTAGCCCATGGGAAACTTTGTCTATCCACCGCTCAAATGTATTGCTTTCTTCTTGCTATGCAATGTTGCTCTTAATAAAGTATACTCTTTATAGCTTTTACTATGCTATACCTTGCTTCCTCTATAGTGGGGACGTCAACACAGGGACATCGACACAAGGGTTTTCAGTTTTGTTTCACGGTATATATTTTCATTTGGTCCATTATATTCTAGCTTGTATTGCTCAACTCATAGGGTTCTAGGCTACACCACCATAGGTCTTCGTAGTTGTGGGCGGATTTGGGTAGGCACCTCTTGATAGGTTCATGACTCCTTTGACCACGATGACCTTATGACATATCAAGACATGCTCATCTCCTTCAAGCTTGCAGAAGCCTGGCCACCACAGACATAGGAGCCACATTCTTTGACTCCTATGTAGCAGGTCTACACTAGTCATGGCATTCTAGCCGACCACCTCACCTACTCATAGGGTCACGTGCGAGAGCAGGGGAGGAGGACAAAGAGGGATAGAGGGTAGGCCCTGGGCCAATAATATGTTGTGCCATTTGTACTTACCATTTATACTACTTTGTATTCACTGTTTCGGTTCTATGTACATACATTATTTACTATGCATTAATACCATGTCACTTTCACACTTTCTTCAATATGCATGACTGTCAGTAACATATGACAACCAAGTTTTAGTGTCTTTACTCCTTATTGTGTGTATGACTACCGAGTCACAATCCACGCTTAGTGATGCCAGCCAACTTTCAATGAGCAACCATCACATCGCTTTCAACACAGCCTAATAACTAACTTTCAGTGCATAACCATCACGTTACTTTCAACAAAACCCAACAGCCAACTTTCGGTGTGTGACTGTCACGTCACTTTCAACACAACACGACAACCAACTTTCAGCGTGTGACTATCACATCACTTTCAATATAACCCGACAGCCTACTTTTGATGCGTTAATATCACATTGCATTCAAAGTTTTTTTTAGGCAAGGCACTTTTGTGCGTGAATGTCACATCATTTTCCACACCTAATACAACCCACACTATATAAGACCTTCGTATGCATGATGAATCTCAAGGTTTCCTTCCACTAATACCCTTGCAAATTCCACACCACTCATTTGCTCTATCTTCTATATCATCAAAGAACAATTTCTGCTAAACATGCTTTTAGTGAGAATCTGGACTAGAGAAGGGATCCTTTGGCTTGGCTAAATCCACCTTGGTGTAATCGTCTGTTCTGTATATGTAGTGATCAATGCTAGCTTATGACATCTCGAGACCATAACACTCGTGCGAGGAGATTTTTCGAATAACCAAACTATTCTCATGAGGTATGGATTGTATGCCCCTATTTTTTAATTATTTCTAATTACAACATTTTCTTTAAACTAATACTTTCTTGATAGATCTACGAAAGGATGGGTAGCTTCATACCTATGTTGATACAGAAAATCTAGTATTTGATCCTATTTTTTCTCCTTAGAATCAAATGAACAGTATATAAGGGGAAAGAAGAAGCACATACGACATCAACAAGCCAAATGGTCAGACTGAAGGCTACAACCTTTGTGGCGAGAGTGTCCTAAATGCACTTACGGTGATCATTACTAGGTGATGAGGTCAATAAGTGACGATACTTTTGATAGAATATACTTTGTTTGTCTAAACATTCTTGATGATGATTTTATTGTAAGTTTATTATTTATCTCTCTAATTTACTTTAATTTTATTATCACCTTAACTATAATAGCTATATATACAATTTTTTCCATTGGAACTGCCAACAAATTGTGAATTCAAACAATGGATAGATATGAAAAAATTACTGTACAACTTTGCATAGATCATACAATCTAAAATAATTGAATAATACATACAGGCTAAAGTGAAGTACATGCAAAGAATCGGCTCCTCTAGCTAGCAACAGGTGATTACTATTAGATGATAGATGATGATCACAATAAGTTTCAAATTAGTGTCCTTATCATGTTGCTTGTTGTATTATTTATATTCCTTCTATGTTTTATTTATAACGTGTAAATCTCTTAATAACTATATAATATTTTTATCACTATTATCTAAATAATATCTGCATATAAATCTATTAGTCGTCTTACTATCTAATTAATGGTGTAATAATTTTTTGATATTAACACTGAGTTCTTACATAATTCAGGCATCTCAATTTTTTTTTACTTACTTGCAAATTTTCTTTACAATTAAATCTCTAAATAAAAATATATTTATTTAAAATCTTTTTATATTTGTATGGTAGGGATAAAAACATTATAGCAAGAGATGGCAAGAGGGCACCTATAAAATTACCATGCCCCCTCCCCTTCCATAAGAGGGCCTGTCAATGACCCCTTAGGGTGAGAAAACGAGGGCAGCAAGAGGACCGCTCCCTCCTCTCTCATGCACCATGTCATGATATTTTACAGGAAACCTTCTGCTGGTTAATAAAATGTTCTTGGCTCGGACGGCAAAGGGCCACCTACATGATTCCTAGCCTGTCATCGTTAATAGAGACCAACGAATGTTTGCTATGTCGGATTTAACGCTCTCTAGGATTATTTTTTATAAAAAAAACTCACATAGAATATTGGGGTGTACATCTATAATTTTTTAATATATATATATTTATTTATTTTTATTTTTACAAATGTTTTAATAAAAATATATGAATAAAAAAATTCAAATTGTCTTACAATGGATGATGGTACTCTCCGAGTATTATTTTTCCTCTTTATTTTTTCTCATCAGTGAAAGAAGTGTTCTTTTTTTTCTTTGCCACTTTCGCCATGTAGCATGGCATGTTAGATTTCTAGCGTAGATGAGCAAGATGAAATGACATTTTTGCCCCTCTCT
Organism: Oryza coarctata; assembly: GCA_030770085.1. Classification (NCBI taxonomy): domain Eukaryota; kingdom Viridiplantae; phylum Streptophyta; class Magnoliopsida; order Poales; family Poaceae; genus Oryza; species Oryza coarctata. The sequence continues at coordinate 6,128,867 of CM061476.1, read as the reverse complement.
AGCTCTACTCTTATTCCTTCTTCATCTTTTTTCTCTCTCTTTATTCCGTGCCTCACCCACTGAGATTTGACTCAAAACTGATGAGCCAGCAGCAATGGCAACAGCAGCATAGGCCTACACCCTCTCTTCATCGAGCTTCTAGGATTTCAAGTTGCATTGCCACCTTATCGAGCTCAACCTCCGCCATGGCCATCATGTTAGAGCTCCGCCTCTTCTCCATGGGATTGAACTTGAGCTTTGTAGCCACACGGGGATGAGAAAAGAGGAAAGAGCTAGAGGAGAGGGAGAAGAGGGAGCCCTGCTAATAGTTCGGGTAGGCACCTCACATGAACAAAAGTAATAAATAGTTAAGAAATCTCCTCTCTCATATTAAAATTATGTAAGGATGTCATCCGTAAAAATGATAAATAGTTAAATATCCTAAGTCACCGTATAGAAACTTACAGCTATAGCATACAAGCTAACAACTATCTCTAAATCGTTTACTTGTAGTCTATTTTTCATCTAATCACAAAATAATTTGTTTTTTTACCTGAAAAAACCTTTGTTTTTCAACATAACTTTACAAAGAACACGGACACATTTTGTAGTAGTTTTGTTTCAAATGAAGCTAGTTTTTCCTATTGAGACTCTTATTGTACATAATTTATTGATATAGAGGTCACTATCATATTAAAGTTTATTCTAGGAAAAGAAGACTATCATATTAGTTAAAACCACCAGGGTGCTATTTGTCCCGTTTTAAAAGGTTAAGGTGGAACATGTAGTCTAGGATAAAAAAGACTTTAAGCAAAGTTTAAGGAAAAAAAAGCTTTACCATTGGAAATAATACATGCAATAGTCATTTTCCTAAGTCATCTATATCAGGTTTTTTGAATAGTTAATTTCTAGATGACTAACCTGCCTTCTATATGTAATTTACTTGCCCTAGGTTATATTTCATCCCTTCTTAAACGGTTTACATTTTAATAAGCAGTGAAACACCGAACAACTCCCTCTAATACTATAGTTAAGTTTGCTCGTGCTGAAAAATCTTAACTCTGCTACTAGACAAAGTTAAGCTTCAAAGTAAACCCTCGAGCAGAAACCTTTTCGATGATCATAAAAACCGTATGATTGAATTCTCCTTCAGAATAATATAATTTTTACAAGAAACAGTTTGTTTAATTTTTCGATTACTATAGGGTTAGAAAATTTCTGCATTTCAAAGGAAGCCTTACTAAAGGATTGATAGCTAAAACTGAAGAAAAATCAGTAGCATGGGTGAATGACGCTGTCGCCAAATATACAAATAAAAAGTAACCTATGAGGCTGTGACTACTGACTACTCCATGAATTATTAACATTGGGCTGCATCGAGGAACCAAAGTATCATGGTGCTCTCGGCGCTCCTCTAGGCTACCTTGAGGTCTCATTTGAAGGGAAATAATTTTACAGGAATTTTTAAAGAAAATAAACTGTTTCACATGAAAATTTATAAAATTCTGACGTTCTAAAGGAGCCCTAAATCAATTAGATGAAAGAAGTACCTGAACAATTATTTTATCACAATTGAAGCATGCCAAGCTTCTGTTTGGTCAACTGTGATGATCAGAATATACACGGTTGTAGAATTATCTGCAATAACGTCTTGGCATGTAAAAGGCTGTACGCTAAAAATATAATACATCATACCCCAAGCACTCACAAAATTTGGTCATGCAAACACTTCGGCAACATTCATATTTCAGCGATGTTAAACAGGCTCAAGCACCACTAGATCAAATCTTCAGCAATGGACCCAACAACCATTCAAGGGTCAACAAACACCAATCACAAGGGGGGAGTTGCACAGTACAAACCATTAATTATTCCAGTTGCTTCAAATAAAAACAGTCAAAATTTCCGTCTGAAAATGACACTCAGACTGGACTACACTGCTCTCAGAGCAAAGGTAACTATTACAGTTTACATCAAGCCTTTTAACTTCATTCTGCCTTGGTATGTACACCACAGCACAACTAAGCATAATTTTCTTCATTGTCCAGAAGTTTTACCACGTTTTATCCATCCTTTGAAGTAGGCAGCAACTATTTCATCTGCATGTAAGTGAAACCAATAGTTGGGAGTTTAAGAGGATAGACAAAACTTATTAGAAGTGTTAGAAAACCTAATCTCAAGCGGATGGCTTAGATAAAGCTAGTCTTGAAAAATGACAAGTCTAAAATGTGAAATAACAAAACTCTGAGTTACTTCAAGTTGCATTTCTCTAGTATTATGCTTTAGAGAAACTTCCTGCAGTACTAGCCTCTTTAACACATTTATAGTATCATTTCTCCACTTCAATTATTGGCCACTGAAATGTACCCGCTCAGCTTAATTAGATAAATGATTCTGTATTGCTATGGATTAAAAAGATTATCCCCCTAACACGTTGAACAACAGTTAGGACTCATATCGCACAGTAGTGTGGAGTGTATAAAGGAAAGTGTTTGCATTGAGATTGTGAGTAGTTGACGTGTATGTGTGGAGTAATTGCATGGCTGACAGTGAATACAGTTTGTAGAACTTTTATATTCAGGCTTTTTGTTGTGCCCATTATTTTATTTAATAATTACATCTAATTCCAATGGTTAACTTGTGCAGGTAAAGAAGATGTCAGCACACATAACAAAGATGGAAGGGCCAGAAAAAATCTAAATACTTGATAGCACTATGACAGAGAGAAGGAAAGAAATCATGAGGAAGGATTTAGCTCTTGGAGCAATGAAGTTGCAGGAGAGGCTTCAAAAGCAATACAATGTGGACTTGAGACACAAAAGGTGGGTTGTGGGCTGGGAAGAAATGTGCACTAGAAGAGCTCCACCAAACTCAGGGAAAAAAAAAGCTTCTCCATGATCAGGAGTTTCAAGGTAGAGCTAGAATCAATTTCTTGTGTAGCAGAAATCACATGCAAGAAGGTACCAGCAACCAAGGAAGAATATGGACTTATTTGGTTGAGACCTGTGAAATATGCCTGATTAAAAAAATTTCTGGAAACACTAAAGATTTTGATGATTTCTGCCCAACCACGGTGCAGCATTATGCTACTACTACATGTGCAACCTTTGTCTAGCACCATACGCACACCACCTTCCATGGATATTAATTAAGTTTAGTTATCATAATTATATTTTTAATATTTTTGTGCAGTACATGGTTCAATTTTCTATGATCAATGGTATCTTATTAGTAGCACGGGGATATGTAGATTTGCTACCCCCCTCCTCCCCCTTAGGTATCAACGAATAGTGAAAGAACTTCAGGTCAATGCTACGCTATGATACTATATGGTCATTCTTGAGGCCGACTAGTTTGGTGGTGACTTCTGAGGTTGTGACCGAGAAATCCTGATCAGTTATTAAAGCGAGAAGGTAACACTCAGTTTGAACATGCCCTTGAATAACAAAGTGGATCAAATCATAACTCAGAACATGAGCCCATTGGCTATACTGTATAGTACCTGTCCATGTGCACCTTCAGACTTTTATACTTCCCTCTAGAGAAAGCAAATTCATGTTATAGGCATAGGCTTGGTACACCTTTTACAATTATTCATTTATTTATTGTAGAGCAATTTTCTAAAAGAATGAATACAAAATTTTCTAGTCAGTTGTAAAACTAACTAAAGATAGAGCTAAACTAGTAATTGCTACCAGAAATTAAAGCCTTCCATGTTGGTAATTGCTAGTTCCTATGCACGGTGATTGGTGAAGAATAGTGTTCAGAAAAGTTGTAGGTGCTACTTAGGTAGTAGACCAATGCCTAGCCCCTAAACAGTGATAGGGTGGAGCTAGGATTACTAAGTCTAAAAACTCACCCTGGCTAGTTCAGTGGGGTTTAGCCAAGTAGCCGACAGGCAATAGGCATTTAAATGTTGCCAGAATTGCGATTTACACCACACTCACTGTGGAGCAATATGTTATGGACATGGGCTAGGCCCATGAAGCAGGTTAGTCATGATAGATTAGGAATTAATCAAATAAAGGTAGGAGATTATCTAGTTAGGAAAGAGGGAGTTTGTTAATAAATTAGAGATAGAGATTGGATTAGCTTCTACAATATTAGAGATTATTTCCTTGGATGTCAAGCCAGTCCTCCCTATATATAAAGGGACCTATGTACTCTTTTGAATCAATCGATGAATCTATAATGTTATCCCTAAGCCTTCTCTTAGCTACCAGAGGGCGAGTGCCCTAACCCCTGGTCTCATAGCCAGTCAAGACCTTGATTGCAATGATACAGAAAACATGAATGCAGGGAAGCAGCAATGAATACCTCTCTGGATAAAGCCAATAATACATAATCTTAGTCATCATCTTCATCAGAGATAAGCCTAATAGGGCCCTTCACCTTGCTATCATTATGACCACTAAGCTCCAGAGCTGCTTTCGCAAGGAATTCTTCTGTGGCAGCACGGACAGACTTCTTATTTGGCAATGGTGGCTGTGGCTTTCTTTTGTTCCCAGAGTAACTCCCTCCTCCTCTACTGATTGCCTGCATGCTCCTCTTCTGATCTGAAATAACAAATGATACCTCAACTCACCATAAAACCCCAACTAGTCATAAAAGTTTTCAACAAGTGATTGCGTACCAGCTGTCAAATGGGACAATGAGTGACCAATGAACCTTGCTGCTGCCTGTGTATTCACAGTAGTGGTTGGACGCAATGGTGCTGCAATTCAGAACACAAGCAGTAATTTGATATATGTATGAATATGATATTCAACAATAGTTAATGAGCTGTCAAGTACCCTTGTCCCAGTCCTCAAATCGATTTAACTTTTCCTCCCACAAGCTTAACCTCTCCTGAAAACAAATAAAGCAGAACTAGAATTAAACATCCAACAGAATCAGCATTGGACTTGAAAAAACATACTGATTGAATTTTCTATTTGAGATTGTTCCATGTAAATTTTCCATCTAAGAATCACAAATATCAAATCTTCCCAATCCAATACTTTAATCCTTCACTGCCTCACAGCCCCAGGAAAGACAGTGAATGACTAACTCTAAACCATGTTAGGAGTTAAGGATAATGAGCAAAATGACAAGCATACAAGCTCTAGACAAAATCAGGTGAATAACTGGATAGCAATTCCTGAAATGAGCATAGAGCATGGGTGGTGTAATATCCAAACTGCAAAGGATTGTAGAGTGGTAATCTTAATTACCAGGATCATCAATTTGTGCCTATTAAGTAAATGGTTATGGGATTATAGAAGGTAGCAGTTATGTTGCTTCAGATATTATAGATAGGATTATAGGAAGTACCAGCAAGGGAAAAACATATTCAACACTGATCCTACGGGTCATGGGAGGCTCACAAGTTTGGGAAGAATTGCACAAAGTAAAAGAATTGGACAAAGTAAAAATCCAGTATATTAGGGTGTTAGCTACAAAATTTGGCATAACACTTGGCTGCTACCACTAATTCAAAATGCCACTTCAGAAAATTATATGAAATGTGACCATCCTTCAGCTCAATTTTTGACTATTTGTCTAACGCAATATGGATTACACATTTCAGAGTTATTTTGGAGATGATAAGATGCAAAAATGGACAAAGCTATGCTTATTGCTTGATGATGTATGTATGAATCAGAAACAGGATGTGGCTCATGACGCCCTGGAGATGGCTATACAGAAAAAAAATGCTTTAGTGTGTGAGGAAAGCACAAATGAAGAGGCTTTGGAAAAAGCAATATCCTATGGAAGTATAACAGATTCAGGATAGTATAGAAAATTAGCAACTGGTGTACAGCTGAAAAAAAGGAAATAGATACATGATGATGGAAAACGTGTGCTGTGTTCAATTAGGATGGTGTTAATATTTTCTACTCCGGTCTCTCAGCTTCCTTTGTATGGATTAGACAGAGGTTCTTGATTGGGACAGAGTGCCAACTTCTATTTGAAGTTTTTTGGATAAGTGAATAAAGTGTTATAAAAGTTAGCCCTAGGCACCGGGTAGCCCTCACTGATTAGGCTTTAGATGGTGCATGAGGTGACTCAGTAGTCATGTCGGACCTAGGTGCCCACTAGGCCCCACCTAGGCGGTGGCTAGGCACTCCTAGGCATACTGGCCCTGCTAACACTCTAGCGCCTAGCGCCTTATAGAACTGTGTGAATGAAAAAGGGGGTGAATCTGTTTATCATCTTACTCTATTTTCTTTTGCAGCTGTTGCATGTATGATCTGGAAGGCAAGGAATGACATGGCAATCAAAAGGGGCTTTTTCCTAAAAAGAATGGACTAACTGTGCACATTCTTTCTAATATGTAAAACTGGAGGTAATTGCTACATGAAGGAAAGCAAAATAAGATGGAAGTAATTGAAGGAAAAGTGCAATAATGGCTACAAGGGTTCAAAGACCAGGGTCGATATTGGACCAAGTCTACTTTTTTTAGCTTTGCTCAAAGTTTTACATATTTTGATTTATTATCATCGTACAATTTTAGAAATGAGTTAAGAGTCACTCTGATACATCCTAAATTATCCTACTGACCACTTGAGTATTTCTTTTCTTGTGCACCGGAGGGTGCTCATGGCCACGATATCTTGGCATTGGGCCATGAATAGGCCCTTCAGCTTGCAAACATGGTCTGGTGCAACCGTGCAAACAGTTCTTGCATGTGATTGTTGTATGTGGGAAACAGAAGGATGCAAGGGGAGTGAACATGTATGCAGTACCAACAAAATTGAAAAGGAATATAAAATTTCATGGTTTGTTTATACGTGATCGGCTAGAGGTAGCACCAATTGAAAAAAATCTTAGTCAATATTGCTTCAGATGGTTTGACCATGTCTAAAGAAAACCCCTAGAGTCACCAGCATATTATGGAATACTAGGTCAAGATAATAATATGAGAAAAGATAGAGAAAGACCGAAATTAATGTAGAAAGTGACAATAAGAAAGAAAGATATTCGATTCGTACTTAAATAGAAGTGATTGAATAAAAGTGGTTAAAAGTCAGCTATTGACGTACCTGAATCGTGATTTTGAGGTTCTTATTGAATTTCAACTCTAGCCTACCCCAACTTGCTTGGACTGAAATACTGTGTTATTGTTTCTTTGTGTGAACATATTTTTTGTTGGTTTGTTTCACAGCCTCCGTGTCAATTAATCCCATAAAATCAGTTAAGAAAATGCTACCTCATTGGAATAATGAAGGAATGAATCCAGCTAACCAAGGGAGGCATATAGCTTACGCACTAATGCAATCATGCAAGCATAGTGCGAAAAACAGGACTGGACCACTGGACGGACCAGAAAAAAAGGGGACTGGCAGCCTGTCTGGTCTGATGGTGAAAAAGACTGGATGGTCAATTAACCAGCTGGGTAGATGGCTTCTGGAGAAAAATGGGCCAACAAAATGCCCAAATCACTCACTTGAAGGTGCAAAGCACTCATACGAGAAAATAAGCCCAAGGTTTGAGCTGAGATCTCCACGGCAAGGACGCACTCAGCTAGCCACCAAAGCAGTCAGCCTCTTGTGTTTTAAGGGAAATTATAGGCTATATTACTGGTTTTTGACCTGCAATTGAGCCCACTGAACCAGCGGTCAGACCACTTGGCCGGTGAACGAGCGGTCGGACCACTTCGCCTGTTCGATGGCTGATCTGACTTTTTCAAATATGCATGCAAGCCTGCATGAGCAGGTTGTTAAGGCGTCGCTATGGCGGTAAGGCGCTGTCAGATATCAAAGCGTCTGCACCGCCTTACCAGATCGCGTACTGTGTCCGCCTTATGCCCAAGGCGGCACGATTGCGTCCTGAGGCCCTATAGCAGATAAAGGCAACACCAGAGAAGGGATTTGGTGCAGCTTTTGCCAGCCAATGGTGCGAAAAATTTGCATGATGGCCCACCCTGTGCGCGAAGGAACTGTTAGGGGTGCCATTTTTGGGGGGAAGAAGGGTCTTATTGCACCAAACCCCACCAGATCAGAGAAAGAGGTGAAGAGGGGCCGCTCGAATAGAGGAGGCGACGATCCCATCACCTGGTGGCGATCGCATCTACTGGAAGCAACGAACCTTCTTCTATGCCATCATCCTCGTCTCTACACCTCATGTGTCATCTTGGTGCACTGTCTCCAACCCAGTTAAGCAGGCAATCTCCTCCTGTCTTCTCTTCCTTCCACCCTGTGCTATGTTTCTGCTATTTCCTCTCCTCTGCCCCTTCCTCTGATGCTCTGCTCTGGTGATGTGGTCCTTCCTATGGTGCTCTGTTCTGGCGATCTATTTCTTCCACTGCTGCTCTGCTATGGCGATCTTGTCTGCATCCCCTCATGCTGTTTTCTCTCCTCCCATTCCCCTACATCTCCTATTTGTTCTGCACATGAACTCCACTCCACTCTTCATCCCTAGGCCCCCTTCCTCTATAGCGTGTAAGGCGTCGCCTCACCTTACGCCTTATTGCTAAGGTGGTAAGGCAGTGTGGGGTCACCTTACTGCCTTAACAACCATAATTGAGCACTTGTTTCTCTGCTACCCTATGCTCGGCTTTCTTTAAGTGCCTTGGATGGGTTCTGTCTGCAGATGTGTATGCGGCACATGGCAACCAGAAGAGATGGCACATCAAATTTCATTAGGTCCATCATGTTTAGTAAGTTATAGAATCCTGGTTCAAATTACTTTCTTGGGTTTGATATCTTGTTCCACGTTCCCTTCTATCTCTAGATTGGGTTGCACGTTAGTTACACTTTGTTCAAACACCTTAAAAGATTGTGCCATCCTACTCCAATCAATCCCTCCTTGGGAGTCTACATTCAAAAATCAATATTGACAAATCAACAAGAAGACAGCTAGTTGAGCTTTCTCTCCACCACTTTAAAGACAGTTGACTTAATTGTGTGATATGTTTCAGTAATGGTAATTGTAAGATTGTCCTTACTACTAATGATTTATTATAGCGCACTGGTAAAACCAGCTCTTTCCTTTTCCTTTTATCTGAATCATCTGATGCTTGTTATTTGCTTCGGATGAAAGCAGGGGTGTTTGCCTTTGTCTAAAAGAACAGGGTATAAAATAAGTCCAGGAATCCTGGTTACAACAATCTGGCATGGTGCATAAATTCCCAATTGGAAAATTTTTTGCATAAACTGAAAACAAATACAAAAATACACCCAAATTTTGATCTTATCGGCATTTCGAACCTAATTTCTACAGTAGATGCATTCACGAGAACAATATAGAAGTAGATAGGATCATAGGAAGTAAGAGACAGCTTACAAATTCCTTCTTGATAGGGTGTTCATCCGGATCAATTCCCGAACACCTAAGCCGCACTGTAACAATAAAGGGATACAAAGAAATAAACACTTGGTCAGAACTCAGAAGCGATGCGGGCCACGCAGCCATAACGGGGAGTCATCGCGAGGGCTGCCTGCGAAGAGGGAGGCGGTGGCCTGCGCCATGGCGAGGAAAGCGCGCGCGCGGCGCAGCGGCGGGAGCTCGGCGATGGCGTCGGGGTCCTCGCCCACCGCCGCGACCATCTCGGCGAGATGGTCCCCGACGAACTCGGCGGCCGCGAGCGTGTCCTCGGCGGCGGAAACCACGGCGGGCGGCACCGCCGCGGCGGCGGCGGCGGCGCTGGCCATGGTTGGGTGGATGAAGACAAGTAGACGACGGCGTAGGAGGAGAGGAGGTTGGGTTTTGCCGCTTTGAGTGCCCGGTTTAGGTTACTTTTGGGGTGGGGGGGGTGGGGGTGGGGGCGAGCGGGTTATTAGCGGCCTATTTGGCGGCTCATGACTAGGATTTTGTCCAGTGAGGGTAACCGAGAGGACCGAAATAGAAAGCCCATTATGACCATTAAATTAAGGCAAATTAAAAAGATGGTGTTTTCAGACACCCTACCCCAGATTGAAGGGAGAATTGCTATTTTCATCTTTTGCCACAGAGCGTATGGTCATTTAGTTATTTACCAAAAAGTCCATTGGCATATAAAAGTTACCTAATTGGATAAGATCCTCTCTTTTGCCTTAACTCTATCAAAAATATCGGTTTTGCCCTCATCTTCAACCTTCCCTCATCTTCTTTGTTCCACTTCCCCTTCTCACCACAAACTCTCATAAATGGTGATAGGACCTACCTCCAATGCTGTCCACTAGTAATTCACTTCCTTGTTGACAAAGACAATGCCCAACACCGTCAATGAAGCAACAGCTTATACATACAATTATCCTCATGCACATCACATACAGATGTTTGTAGGGTATGCTTTAGAATAATAAAACCTATTGCCTGCCACCTCCCATCACAATCCTCTCATTCCTGCTTGCTATCTTAGGCTAAGGTTTGGTGTATTGTCTTTCTCTGTCGTTGTTAACATTAAAATTTAGAATTAATTATTTTTTTATCTCTAAGATTTTATTTTATCATTAGAAAAGCTTATCCTGTATTCGTATGGAATTTGTGTAACCCTGGGGTATAAATATAAACCCCTTTGAAGCCTTGTAAAGCATCTCCACATATCAATATAATCTCGACGCATCGCCATCTTAGTTCATCTAGGTTTTTTCCGACGGGTTCTGACTCTCGATGCGGCCCTGCATCAATTAGCTCTGAACTCCGATGAATAGATAAGTCCTGTCATTATTCTGGTGTGTCTAAGGCTGTATTAGTTAGATAAGACCTTTTAGTACAATCAGATATATCACATCATGTTCACGTGGTATCTATCGGATTATCGAACTCCTTTTAACGTCATCAGTCTTGTACTGCATCGGTTAGGTCCGACCTACTAGAATACTGATAGTAGATTAAGTCTTAAGTCGATGGGTCTTTACGTGATGTTTCATCGAAATAACCAACCGATGAGTTATCTTCACATTGAGCTTCACGACTAACGTATCAACTTTTTAGCCGATATATATATATATATATACTGCACATTAATCTACTAGCGATCGATCTAGTTCTATTAGATCTAACCTTATACTATCTCGGTTAGGTTTGATCTATCAAGACTATGTCTAATAGAGCTAGCATCGAGATCTAGCAGGTTTTATTCCTTCCATTAGCTCAGCTAGCCGATGATTTTATTCATATGCCTGCATCAGACCCACAGCCAATAGCAACCAATGAGTTCACCCATTCCCTCTGTCGGTATGGCCGATTTAGCTTCCACCATTTTGGTGCCGTTAGCCTCGGCCTTATACTGTCTCAGTTTGGTCTAATCTATCAAGGTTGGCTCCAACGGTACCGTCATCGGAGGTCGCTAGTTATTGTCCCTTTAAGAGATCAAGACTTACTCTCTACCGCTTATCGTATATTTTATTCAGAGTGTCATTGGCTCTATAGCCGATGTGTTCTTTATTTTATTTCTCGCTATTTGGCTATATCATCATCAGTTTTCTAGCCAATGTATAAGCGCTATAGCCCCTATCGGCAACTAGCCGATAGTATGAGTACATTGGACTCACCGATGGCTATCTTAACTCTATCGGCACATTCAACGATAGCATGAGTCCGTATTAATCTATCGACCAATATGCTCAATGATCTAACTCTATTTGTCTTCCTTGTTAATTAAAGGTCAAATTAACTAGTACGTCCATAACTCTAACAACCCGAAGACTTCAAAGAGTTGAAGAAACTACACTGGAGTTAAGCAGATCTTCCAGACCTTCACATATTTGAGCGCATCACATTACACCTCCATCCTGGTGAACCGATCTACGCGCGCAAACAGCCATTGAACAACCACACCATCTATCATTCCATGCCGCTCATATGCCGACCACACTAGCCACTCTCTTTCTTTCCTAAACTTTATCGTGTTTTTTTTATGTTGCAACATATGGTCACTTGAATAGTCTATAATATAAAATATGAATATAATGGAAGAATCAGATGTTAGAATGACAAACTAATTTGACTAATAGCACTATAGATAGAGTAACAAATAGAGGAAAAGACAAAATATTGAATTGGTAACTTATGAGAACAAGATGGCAAGATAGATTGCTTCTTTTTCTTCTTCTAGGTTACCTTTCTGACTACCAAATTCTTAATTGCTAAACACAACACTCTCAACGGTGAGTTATATGTCCCCAATGTATATCACATTGGCGAGAGACATTGCTTTTAGCATGACAATTATATCATACCTTTGTCATGACTTTGCTGCTGAGGGCTAGGTTACTACAACCGGATGGTAAGCGTGATAATCATGATAACATAACAAACCATAAAAATTTATCAAAAATTAAATTATTTTTAAAATTTATTTAAATTTGGTATGGTTACCACATTGTTACTATTACCGTACCCCAACGATAAGCCTAAAATTACCGTGTGGGAACCCATGATATCGTCAACCATGGTCATAAGTTGCAACTAAAGTTTGACCATTAATTACTATTTTGAGTAGCAGACAAAGAAACAGAAAAAAAAACACCATGATAGCTTTGCCCCATTTGTTAGAATATCATAGAAAATATGGTGATAAGGCAATTATATATTGCTGCTTATCCTTAAGTCATTCTTATTATGAATCGTGGTATTTAATCAAGGTGAAAGATCACATGAGCAATGCTGGTATTTTGCTATAAATCTTCGCAATAAGAACTCAAACACATACAAAAGATGATGAGGAAATTGAATCAGTTAGCATACATTACCAGTGAAGTTCATTAATCCTTTTTTAGGTGGAAGACATGTTAATTTGTTTTGAAGTGAGGGGGTCTCATTTTTCTTAGCAAGGATAGCTATTTCATCGATAATGAGGGGAAAGAGGATTGGTATGATATAGGAACACAAATATGGTGTATTTTATGAAATTTTGGATGCCAAGATCGCCATAGAGGTGCTTGCTTGGGTTTGATAAATATTGCATATTTTGTTGCAAAAGCCAGATATTATTTCCATTATCTAAAGTAGAGTCCATTGAACAAGGGAAGGCAAAAACAATATGAATTGTTGTTACTTTGTTCATGTTTTGCGACAAGAAAAATAATGATTACTTTCATGCATAGTTGGCATTGTTATTATAAACATAATGTGAAAGGTATATCTATATGAGCTTTGTAGCAATGGCAATTCTACCTTTAAGGCTCAAATTTCTTCTACACTCTTTTGATTTAGATCTAGCGGTTGAGATCCCTTTCATGCTCCTCCTAAAATCACCCATGCCACCAAGTAGGGATAGAGAAATTATGATGGAAGTCCTATCGTTCTTAGAATGGACTAACCAAATAATAATAAACTTGGTAGAGTATAATTTAAAGGAAAATCTTATTAACATTCTTTAAAAACTATTAAAAGTGGTGGAAACAATTGACACAACCAAGAGTGGTCGTAGAAAATAGATTTTGAAAAAAAATTGATATCCCCTTAAAAATGCTGGATAATTTTCATCTTTATCTTCAAGGTATTCAAGGTATTGCTTTGACTAAGCTACCAAATAATAATAAGGAAACAAAATTATGCAAATTCCAATTACCCAATCAAACATGCATGTAGCTTATCACTAGTAGCTTAATTATTATGTCATCACAAAACAAGTTCTCAACACACATAAGGCTGAATATAACTAAAGAAGCAAATATTGAGATGTAACTACACCAAGTTCATGGGATAGCTAGGTAGATGCTCCATGCGAAGTTGCATCAAGCACTAGTAATTCTTTGCACCCTTGAACTAGGTGGTGTTGATGGTATGAGCTTGATATCCTTGAAGGATTTACCTATTGGAGTCAATAGTGTGAGCAATTTATTGACCCTTTCATCAGCTAACTAGAAATAGATTGTGACCTTCTTAAGGTGATCAGCGGTAAATTCTTTTACCTGTTGGGGAGCCACGGGGTCCTCTTGGAGGCAATATTGACACACTTTCTGTAGTTGACAACGGGTATGTTAGGATTTTTCACTGTGTATAGAAACAATAGACCATAGACTACAAAAAAATTGATTGATGAATCACCATGTTCAGCTTTAGAGTGAGATCCACTAGCAGACGTGAGAGCCAAAGGAAGTGAAGTAATGGAGAGAATTTGTTGGACATGCATCATTCACCAAGAGTCAAGCTTGTTAAGTTGTCGAACGTTGGGTATGTCCAAACTTCCATTTCAAATTTGTCCTGTGTGCATGGGAAAAAAGAAATAATATGAATGAATTAATAAGGATGCAAAGTTAAAATAGACATATGAAAAGCCGGGATATACATTAAGTTAGTTGAATCTAAAGCCAATGCAAGATTAATTGTTCAAAGCAAAAAGATACTAAGATGGACATAAAATGCCATAGATAACATTCCATAATTCAACATAGTTCTCAACTTCTTTTTCTTCGAGTAACCTCTTGGAACAAACTTACTATTTTTCTTTTGACCAGATAATTTTGAAGAATGGCAAAAAAAATTTCTTGTTAAATACAATAGTCATGATATAACTAACATAATTTCTTCAGATAATACAATACTATTTATGTGCTTAACCCCTTTCCTGTCATGGCTATGTACTTTCATGTAGATAAAATTGTTTGTTAAAATTCCATACAAAACTCAACCTTTTACCAACAAAGTGAAGACAAACAAGCATGGAACACATACAGCATGCAAAGCATCTATAGCTCTCTTAGGGGAGAGATCAACTCGATGCTTCTCGCCTTTGTAATGCCACCAACTGTACCACGTTGGATCTCTTCAACATCTTGCTGTACCTCATCATCGGTAGAATGAAAAAACTCATCGAGTATATTCGTTGCTACTTCCAAGCATGGCAATGTCTTGACCATAGGAGCTCGGTGTTGAGGGTTCTTTATGCGCAAAGATACTAAACTTGGACTAGATATAAGAAGATCTTCAAATAGACAATAATTATTGATATCGAGATGCAACAAAGAACCAGATGAGATTTCAGGGACCTCCAAAGAGTTGTCTTTGAGCTCCAAGTTTTCTAGTGCTGGGCATGCAGAATCAATGGGGCAGAAGACAGTGGCATCTAAACAAACATTGTCAAGGACAAAACATTCGAGGCATCTAGAAGTGAAGTCCACAACCCCATGGTCCAACTTGAAATGTTCGCATCCGATATCTTCGGAAAACTCCACCACTTTACTGCCGTGCCTAATACCATGTGTTATCCAAGAGCCAGCATCTCTTGTATCCGTGGAGTGGAGGTGCAAAGCATCTATTGAAGAATAACCACGTTGGCGCAACATGCTGTTGACAAAGTTATGGAACTTCTGGCCTCCATTCCTTCCAAACTGATTTACATCAATGTTCAGGTATGTTGATGAGGTCCAAAGGTGTCTCCATCGTTTGGATAGCATGCCTGTGAGCACAAGCTCTAGTGCTGGTAAGAAGGACATTATGATGTATGATAATTCATCAGGAAGATTGTTGATTCTGTCAACACTCCCATGCATCATATTTATCGAGCTTCTTTTATCTAACATTTGGCTTGCATCTAAGACAGAAGGTTTTTTTTGTTTGTTTGCATAAAACAGAACTACGTGAGAGAGTATCGACATTCAAAATTAAAAAAAAAACAAAATGAAGTTATCTAAGGAGATATTAAGTTGCGTGCTCTTTCAGTGAGATAGTGCTAGAATGTTTTGCACACAAATGTGGATTGTTCCTGAAACTCCTTGGTAAAAGGCGGCAAATAATACGTGAAATACAGTACAAGGTAAAATATGTTTGTTGAATCAGAATGTCATAAATATAGTCTGCTCTAGAAGCTGTATAATGTGAATAATTAATTTAACATCCTTAAACTTAGATAACTACACTCAAATAATGGAGCAATATTCAGGTTCACAACATTTTAATAAATTTTTATACTAAATATTGTAAAATCAACTGATCAGCATCAATATTTTCAATTAACATAGGAAAGGAAAAAAGAACTATAGGTAGTTTAAGCCTCTAAAATATGCATAGGAGCATAAGAAAAAAAATCAAAATCATACTACTCGATGTTCTAGTGCAAAGAAAATTTTTCGCTGAAAATATTATTCATGGACAATAGACTAGTGAGTAAAGGTAAATATGGCACATTTGAGAATGGTTTTAGTACTAGATGATGCCTTAATGGTGCTTTGCACTATACAAAATTGATTTTTTTCTGAGCATTACCATCTTTTGTCAAAACCATGTCATCTGAAGCTTGATTTCGTTGTGATTGCGTCATGACAAGACTATTGTTGTGACCTGCAACCCTATGCTGCTGTTGTACGTTGACGGGAGTGTTGGAGTCTTATCGAAATAGTGGATAAGAATTCATTCTGCTTTTGGACTTAACCATTTGCAGTGCAATCCTCAACACATAGTCTGCCTGAGAAATCGGAAGAAAGGGTAAGATTTGTCAATGTGCCTGGTAGGCCAAACTTAACCTTGAAGCTAACGTAGATAGGAAAAACACCAAAAAGAGTCTGTGTGTGTTTGTGTTTGTGTGTTTAGAATAATGTAAGTGCATTTTGTGTGCGTTTATGTGTTTAGAACAATGAAGATGTGTCAGACACGTAATAGAGGATTTGTTATGGAACAATAGGGTGCAGAACTAGCTAGCTCAACTGTACTCCCTCGTTTATACGGAATGCATGCTTTTGGAAAAATCAAACTTTGAAGATTTTGATTGATAACCAGTCATATTAGCTAGAAAAATCATGTTTAATATGTACTTCATATTTTAAGGTACACTCACACCATAGTGGTTTTTTAGCTATTAACAATAAATTATATGAGTACTTCATGTTTCATATTTCAAGGTGAACTCACACTATAGTGGTTTTTTAGCTATTAACAATACGAGAAACAAATAATCAAACGGTAATTTCGTTGACTCTGACTAAAGTACTAAAGTAAAGTATGCCTTAAACTATGAGGGGGAGTACCTTGCTGATAGCGACCATGCATGTTTTCTCCTATTCGTTAGTAACATTATACTTAATCATTTCTATTCTTCCAGGAAAATGTATCATAAATGCCTCCAGTAGCTTTTCCATCCTGTGTAGATATATAAGAAGTTAATGGGATATTTCTTTCACAGTTCCAACAATGAACATGCCAAGGAAGTTATTTTTACCACCACGTTTATTAGATAATGTGCAGCAACTCTTATGCTAACTTTATGCTACATGTTATATAGCTGCAGTTGTTGTCACTCTAAATGGTTAAGAGTAGACAGCGTAATTATTTTTAATGAATTCTAATCTGAGCTCAGTTGTATATATATGTTAGAGATCATAATTAAACTTACAATATTAGATGTAACATTAGATAAATATTGAGATGACACTGATACAGTATCATTTCAATTTTTATTTTGTAATGCATCTAGTTCACTAACCCTTATAAGAATGATTTTTCCCCAGCAATAGACTTATAAAAAAGTATGATTTTAAACATTAGCTTGGGTTGGTGGGGTCTTCTAAGGACAAATACATATTCGTGCATGTCACTTTTACTAATATTATTTATGGATTGATATTTGGTTGTAGATTATATAACTTTTCTTGTTTAAAATTTATGATATATATACTTTTTTGAAATTCATTTCAAGGCATATGTATTTAGTTAGTAAAGCTTAAAAAACACCCTTAATAGCAAAGGCAACATAACCCGTGGTTCTTATTTAGTGTATGCTGCGCTATGACAAATTTCCCTTGTTGGTCTTCTGTATAGTATATCTTTCCCAATGAAAAGGATTCCCTGTCAGAAGCAATGATGCATGCTAGATTGTTACAAAAATGTTAGTTTGATTTTTGAACAGTTTCTAATATATATATAATTCAAAAGTACTTTGTAAAATATTGGATTTGACGGAAAAAAAGTGTGTAAATATATAAAATGGAGGAAAAAGAAAACATAATTGTGTTATAATAGCAGGCCACAGTCCTATCTTTTGTTTCAAAAGTATCTTTTTATAATATGTGAAATGGAATAAGTTCATCTATCAATTTGAATGAAGCACTCTTTGTTGAACACGAGAGAATAACAACTAGCAGAATAGATATAATCAACTACCCAAAACAAAACTATAAAAAAAACTGTCCATATATGAAGCAAAAAAGGTCAATTCATTTATGAATGTTGAAATTACCATTTCGGTCAAAAAAATTGAAATTACCAAGATTTCTACTTTAGCATCGATGTTGCCACTGATGCAGGGTACCCTGCATGATCTTAGGGTATATTATCTTCAAAACAGACAATTATTGCCTCCTTTGGAACATAGGATTGAAAAAAAAAAGAATGGCAAAATTCAAGAATATATATGAATTTACATGTAAAACAAGGAATTGGAAAAATTGTAAGAAATTTATAGAAATAGATGTTTGGATGGAATACATGTAAAAAAAACTCATGAGTACTAAATAAGATGTTGGGCCCATCAGCCCAAAAGTAAAATACTAGTGCATAAATTTTTTTAAGGAAATTACTGTAGGAGAGGCTCCTACAGTGTATATATATAAATATAGTTACATATTACAATTTACAAACGAAGCCCAAAAAACTAATATTAGTGCATAAATTGCATTTAACATAGCATCAACCGAAGATCAATTGGTTAATTTAGTTCCTCTGCTGCTGAAATCCAACGCAAATGGAGGTGCGAGGTCAAGTAGATGGCGAGATGGGCTTGAGCGGCTGTGGCATGGGCAGCTCAAGCAGAAAGAGGAGTGGGCTGGCAAAGATGAGGACTGGCGTGGCGTGGTAGAGCATCCATGTAGAGATGTGCCTAAGTGGACGGACCAGCGCACGGCGGCTTGGGCTTGAGCAAGCATATGCAGGGGCGGCGCAAGCTCAAGAGGAGACAAGCACCATCGTGGTACCCCACCACCTCACGGCAATATATAAAAGTGTGTAAATGATTGATTTTATACAGCCATGTCACGGTTAATCTATTATAATTATACTTTCTATAATTACAATAGACTAACGCTCTCCCGCTGTCTAATCAGAAGCATCGCTAACATTTAGGCTGGATCGAAACTCCTAAAATAATAAGGTAGGATGGACCTTGGTAAAGACGTCGGCATACTGCAATGTCGTAGGAACATGTAGAACCCGAACGTGACCGAGAATGACCTTCTCTCGAACAAAATAGAGATCAATCTCAACATGCTTCATCCACTGATGCTGCACTGGGTTACTGGAGAGATATACAGCACTGATATTATCGCAATAGACCAAGATAGCACGGTGAGAGGGGTGGCGAAGCTCAAAGAGCAGCTGTCGCAGCCAGGTAGCTTCAGCAACACCATTCGCCACAGCACGATATTCAGCTTCGGCACTCGATTTGAAGACTGTATGCTGACGCTTGAAAGACCAGGACACCAAGTTATCCCTGAGAAATACTATGTAGCCAAAGGTCGACTGGCGAGTGTCAGGACAGCCAGCTCAGTCGGCATCCATGTAAATAATAAGATCTGCAGGTGAAGATCGGTACATGGTCAGTCTAAGAGATAGAGTGCCCTGCAAGTAGCGCAGGATCCGCTTGAGAGCAGCGAGGTGCGGCTCTCGAGGATCATGCATATAGAGACATATCTGCTGAACTGTAAAGGTAATGTCTAGTCGAGTGAAAGTCAGATACTACAGAGCGCCGGCTAGGCTGCGGTACTATATAGCGTCAGCGACAGGTGGTCCCATCAGCAGATAATTTAGAGTGTAGATTAACAGACATGCTGCATGGCTTGCACGCACTCATCCCGACACGCTCCAAAATATCCTGATTGTACTGCCGCTACGAAAGGAACAGACCATCTGCTGAGCGTGTCACAGAAATACCCAGAAAATAATGCAGCTGACCCATATCCGTCATAGCAAACTCACGCCGGAGAGCCTCAATGATGTGCTTAAGTAATCCAGTAGAGGAGGCGGTGAGGACAATGTCACCAATATATAATAGTAAGTAGGCCGTGTCTGGACCGCAGCGATATATGAAGAGCGAAGTATCTAACTTTGTTTCAACAAATTCAAATGACACGAGATGAGAGGCGAACCTGTGATGCCAAGCACGAGGAGCCTGCTTCAAACCATATAAAGACTTATTGAGCCAATAGACAAAATCTAAGCGAGAAAAATCCATAAATCCAAAGGGCTGCACGTATTACACTGTCTCAGTGAGAGTGCCATGGAGAAATGCATTCTTAATATCTAGTTGATGAATAGGCCAGTTCTGAGATAATACCAGAGAGAGAACAACTCGAACTGTCATAGGCTTGACAACGGGACTGAAAGTTTCATCATAATCAACACCGGGCCATTGTGTGAAACCCCGCAGTACCCAGCGAACCTTGTAGCGATCAAAAGACCCATCAACGAGCAATTTATGTCGATAAATCTACATGCCAGTCACAACATTAATGTCAGGAGGGCGAGGCACAAGACTCCAGGTGTCGTTGGCAATCAGAGCGTCATACTCAGACTGCATAACGGAGCGAGGAAGAGGTGACATGGGCACAGCATGGAGGTTGAGGCGATCCACGGGTTGTGCCATGCTAGCTATGCCACGCGTGCGCATAGAGTGCGCATTGGTGACCGGAGGGATGACGATCGGTCGAGTGGCAACTGTGAGACCAGTAGCGCTAGCAACAACCTGCGCGCGAGCAGCAGGGGCAACAAGACCGGCAACACTCGTGGTCGGTGTGGCGCCGCTGGCAGTGACCTATGCGGGGTGCACAAGGGCAGCGGCACCGAACGACGCTGACTTGGGCGACCACGGTCCTGCATCAAGGCTCGACGGCGCAAGTGGGGCCTCGGGCACGAGGTGTGCTGCTGAGGAAGCTGTTGTACCTGCGTGCACAAAATGAGCTCCAAGAACTGAATAGGAGAGATCATGATCATTGACAAGAAAGTCCAGGGCGGAGGGTGCCATGGGTGTGCTAGACATGTCAGAGAAAGGGAAAAAGATTCATCAAAAACGACATGTCTAGAAATAAGAATGCAGTTTGACTAAAGCTCAAAGCATCGATAACCTTTGTGCTCCGAGGAGTAGCCGAGGAACATGCATAGAGAAGAAGGAAAGGCAAGTTTGTGGAGCACTGTAGAGGATATATTGGGGTAACATGCACAACCAAAAACTTTGACATGATCATAGGAGGGCTAGACAGAGAAGAGAGTGTAGTATGGTGTGGAGGAGGCGAGAGTTGTGGTGGGGAGGCAGTTCACAAGATATGTGGCGGTGTGAAGGGCCTCAACCCAGTAAGCTGGAGGGAGACTCGCCTGAAACAAAAGGGAACGCAGAGTGTTATTGATGATACGAATGGAACGCTCTGCTTTACCATTTTGTTGGGAAGTGTATGGGCACAACATGCGGAGGGCAACACCGTGAGAGAGAAAAAGCGTGCGAGCCTGGGAATTATCGAATTCACGGCCATTATCGCACTGGATGCACTTGATGATGGTGCCAAACTGTATGCAAACATAAGCAAAAAAGGTAGAATAGTGGAAAATGTCTCGGATTTGAGACGATGGGGAAAAGTCCAAATGTAGTGAGAGCAGTCATCAAGAATAACAAGATAATATTTATATCCTAACACACTAACAAGTGGAAAGGTCCATAGATCACAATGGATTAAATCAAAATTGTGAGTAGCATGAGAGGTAGATGAACCGAAAGGTAGACGTACATGATGACCGAGTTGGCACGCATGACATATATAATCGATATCATCGTTATTGCAGAAAATAATATTGGACCTAATGAGTTTGGACAGAACTTCGTGCCCAAGATGACCGAGACAACGATGCCAAAGAGAGGTGGGTGCAGCGATAAACACGGAGGTGCTGGTAGATGGTGCAAAAAATGGGTAAAGGTTATCGGAACTATTGCACCTGGCGATCACGTTCCTAGTTTGCAGATCCTTCACAGAAAGACCAAATGGATTAAACTCAATGGAACAATTATTGTCGGTGGTAAACCGATGAATGGGAATTAAATTCTTAATAATATTGAGTGATACCAGAACATTATTAAGAGCAAGATCACGGTGCAGTAAGAAAAAACGATAGGATCCAAGGGCTGTAACAAGAAGTAAAGCACTATTTTCCACAACGATAGATGGAGTAGATGAAGAGGGTGGGGAAATGGTGGAGAGTATACCAGTATTCGAGGTTGTGTGAACCGGCACCTGCATCAGCATACCACTCAGAGATCGGTTGGTTCAGCATCATGGTGTTGAAGGAGTGCGCTAGAGAGTCCTAGTACCAAGACCCTCCGTGAGTAGGCGTCCAAGGCGCCACCTGGTATGCTAGTGAGGGTGACTAGAAGCCCGGCGGTGCAGCTCCCCCGTAATACGTGTCGAACGGGGGCGGTGGGGCACCGTATGCGCCTCCATAGGTGTCGAGAAGAGCATCAAAACCGCCATAGTGTGGGGCTGCATGGAACACAGGCTGTGGCAGCAGAGGTCAGCCGGACTGGTCGTACGACCACATGAGTACGGTTCTAGCCCAAGGGTGGGCGAAGGACGGGTACACGGCCGTACCGGGAGGGGCGCCGCCCTATCCACCTGGGGCCGCTCTAGCAGTGGGCGCTGGAGAGCTACCACCAGCAGAACCGCCACGTCCACCATGGCCACTGCAGCGGCCGTTGCGTTGTCCTCCGGTTGGTGCAGCGGGGCGTGGAGGAGGAGGCGCTCCCGAACGGGGAGCAACGGTGACACCTGGAGCCGCTGGACGCTGCGTCATAGCGACGAGGGCGGCCGGTGGGGACGAAGGACGAGCGTCGATCTCCATCTCCTCCAACAGAAGGTGTGTGCGTGCTTCAGTAAATGTCGAAAACGACATGTGCATCTTGAGGATGGACACCATGTGGCGAAACTTGCTAATGAGGCCGCGGAAAAGCGTGAGTACCGTCTGCCGATCACCAATGGGGTCGCCGAATTCGGCAAGAAAGGCAGCCATGGATTCAAGGCGGCGGCAGTAGTCGGTAATGCTCAGAGATTCCTGGCGGAATGTACGGAACTGCGTCTCTAGGAGAAGGGCACGGGACTCCTTCTGGCCAAAGAATTCGTCCTCGAGGTAGCACCACGCGTTGCGGGCGTGATCTTGCCGCATCATCAGTGACTGCTGTAGATCGCTAGAGACGGTACCGTAGACCCATGTGAGGACACAGTAGTTCGTCTGAAGCCACGCCGAACGCGCGGGGAACGATTCATCCTCGAGGACGTGGCGGGTGAGGGCATATTTGCCGAGAACGGTAAGGAACATGTCGCGCTACTTGGTGTAGGAGTCTGTGGCCTTGTTGAGGATGATGGGGATGAGTGACTTGACGTTGACAACGGTGGTGGCTTACGCCAACAGAGCCACGTGAGCACTCTCGTACGCGTACAAGGCGTCGTTGCGAAGGTGGGCTTCCTCAGCCCGACGTGCTTCGTCAGCGCGAGCAGCATCGGCCGCGAGATGGTGGTCTTCGAAAGCAGTGGCGCCATCATCTTCGCCAGCCATGAGGGGCAGGACTGGCGATCGGCAGCCGATCAGAATCGGATCAGAGGGGCCGGCAGTCGATCAGAATCGGATCGGGAGCCGATCAGATCGAAGGGGTCGGCAGTCGATTGATTGGAATCGGATCGGCAACCGATCAGATCGGAAGGATCGGCAGCCGATCGATCGGAATCAAATCGGCAGTCGATCAGATCGGAGAGATCGGCAGCCGATCGGATCGGAGGGATTGGATCGGCAGAAGCCGAT
This sequence comes from Oryza coarctata, assembly GCA_030770085.1. Taxonomy (NCBI): domain Eukaryota; kingdom Viridiplantae; phylum Streptophyta; class Magnoliopsida; order Poales; family Poaceae; genus Oryza; species Oryza coarctata. The sequence goes on along the minus strand of CM061476.1, from coordinate 6,105,215 downwards.
CGGATCGGTGGACGATCAGATCATCAGTAAAGCCAATCGGATCGGAAGGCAATCGGATCGGCAGTAGGCAGGATCTGATCAGACCGATCGGTGGGCGATTGGGTCGATAGACGGATCGGATCAACAGTAGATCCGATCAGATCGGATCAGCGGGCGATCGGACCGACAGCAGGCAGGTCAGATCTATCGGATCGACAGCATGGACGATGAGACCGACAACACTCCCGGCGACATGTAGTCAGCAACGGTAGTGGCGATTGGATCGGCGACGAGCGTTGGTTCGAGAGCAGAGGTAGGATTGGATCGGCGGCCACACCCAGTGATGAGGGCAGCTACGGGGCGGGCGATCAGATTGGTAGCACAGGCGATGAGACCGGCGACACACCCGGTGACGTGCAATCAGCAACGGTGGTGGTGATCGGATTTGCGACGGGCGCTGGTTCGGGAACGACGGCGTTGTAGAGGTAGGGCATCGGACCTCGGCAGTCTCTCGTAGCATAGTAGTGGTGAAGAAGGAGGATGTCGGATGACAGCAGCAATAGCGGCGGTGTTTTTGGTTGCTGAAAGATAGCGGATTGGAACCACTCTGATACCATGAAAGTGTGAGAATGATTGATTCTATTTTCTGTGAAATAGACGGCCAGGGTGGCTCACAAGGTAACCACACAGCCATGTCACGGTTAACCTACTATAATTATATTTTTTTATAATCAAAGTCAATCTGGCCATCTTCAATCTTGCCATTCAAGCTATCTTCCCCAAGCCTCTCATTGCCATCCCATTGCTTGACAAAGATTTGATTAGCTACCTAATCTTTCCGATCCCTTGTGAAGCAAATGAAAGGAAAAGAGCTTGGATGTGACGAAAATTTCCTATGTTTCTCGCATCGAACCCGTAGCGAAGGAACATTTCCTCTAGAATTCCTATAAGTCATTACTACAATCCAAAGGGTGCTATAGTAATACAATCAATATGAATCTAAATTCTATAGGTTTCCTTTGTTCTTCCTCCATTCCACAGGAAGCCTAAAGGTTAATTTAATCTATTCATAGCACAAGCACGCGAGTGCAAGAAGAAATCTCACATCATGTCAGTGATCCTGCTGCGAGCTTCTTGAGAAATTTGGTTCCTCCGGTCGGGGGTTTGCTCTGCCATGTCGTTTGAGCTAGAACCCTCCATGGAAAGAGAAATATTGATTCCTTGGTGAATTGATTTTTGAAAAGGAAGAGAGTTTTTATCTTGCAGATAGAAAGGCAAGTTATCGGAGATTTATAGGGAGGAGAGGTTGAAAGGCATAGATGATAATATTGCATTCGACGCTTGGGTAGTTGGCGTTGCGTAGTTCCCTTCAGTGGCTGCTAATTTTGTTTGCATTGCTATGTGTGCGAACCTCTACTGCCATATGTTGGTAGTGGCAATCAATCATACACATGTAGCCTCCCGTTGAGCCACTTGTCACAATACTTGACAGAGCATGCATGTCAGTATGATCATGCTCCTCTTATTTTGCCAACGATCTTTCATGCGTAATGGCGTCAAGCGTTTGGCATTACATATCTTCAGTAGTAGTTGCCAGTTGTTGATCGCTTCAATGCTTGGCTGCACAACATGTCGATAATGCAATGTGCTGTCACAGAAAAGATCAGATAACATTCCCACGAGGGCGCTCAGCAGTGAGCACCCTTTTTTTCGGCCTATCTTTCACGGTAGAAAAAACTATTGACAAGATGACATACATCGGTTTTGAGTTGGAAAACAACAGTTTCATACAAATGTGTATCCTTGTTTCCCAACTTGAACAAATGCACTGCAAGTAAGCAGCAATATTACCAAACTGATCATATGTATATGTGTGGGTATGTTCCTGGCTCTCACATATGTACTAAATAGCCAGATTACTAGAATGATCTAGTAACCAAAACGTGATATCTACCACCTGGTGGACAGCAAACAACCTGCAAAATTTTGATGCTCTTGATTCAAAAGCAAATAATATTGCTTTGTTTATAGATATTGTAGTACAAATGCAAATCAGCTTGTTCAAACCTAGCTTGGATTGATCTCCACGCATATAGAACTCACATGAAACTTGTTTTTGGCTTTGCTATCTCATTGTGCATGACATCAATACGAGCAGCGACTAGTTTTTCTCCCTAACTTCTTTTACCTTGCTGAACAATAACTAGCAATGCTGGTGAAGATAATACAGGATGCTTGGACACATCACTTGATCACCTTAGGCCCTTTTATCATGTCTAACCTACCTTGATCTTCTACAATTCATTATCTCTTGACAAACTCCTAAGACAAACAAACCATAATCTCCATTAAAGAAGTTCAGCTATATGGCAAGCTCTAGGTTGAAATTAAGGTTAGTTGTCTTCAACTTTGCCATGTAGGATTCCCTGACCCGGTGAGGCAGAAGGGAGAGAATGATAATGTCAGATAACCAGTAGAATAATATATGGTATTATATACAGGTAAACAACTTCATACCTTTTCAGCATCAGTAATGTATGGTTTTGAGGGGTGTTAAAGGAGAGTGACTACAATAATATCTATTCTAGACATTACACAACAAATTGTTAGCAAAAGGTGGAGCCATTTGAGGAGACCACATAATCTGACATAAAAAAGGAAAGAAAGATAAATTTCTTTCCTTTGTATTAGGTCCCACTATAAGGTGTTAATCCATGACACACGTTTCAAAAAGTTTCACAAAGGATTGTGGGCCCCACATTTATAGCTCCTACCCATATTATTACACGCTACTAAAGCATCTCCAACTAACCCACCTCTAAATATTACTCCCTATTATTTTGGGATTCCAATCTATTTTACTCTATTCTCTAACTCACCTCCTAAATCTCACACATATATTCCGCTCTATTATATGTAATTGATACCTACATAAACTCATTTATTTATTTATAGGAATTTATTTATAGGAGGGATGGTAGCTATGGGAGATGTTGTTGGTGGATAGGGGATTGAATTGGGGTTTTTATAGATTGGGAACAAGAGGCTCTAGGTAATCAGTTGGAGAATTGTTTTGTAAAATTCGTAAAAATTTACTAGGATCAGAATAAAAGCATATGCAGCATAAGAGGAGTTAACTTTATATCTTAAAGTAAACGAGACTAAAATTTTATGTTTTTACTATACTAGTTTAGCCTTCTATACTTAAAAAAGTTGCGCCCACCTTCTACTAAAAAAATAAAAAAATCAATTTTTGTTCACGTGCGTGGGGAAGATTAGATCGGACGGAGGAGCGTGCTAAGAGGGAGTGCAAACGTTAGCCAATGGAGGTCTGATGCAATAGCGCGCGAACACGCTAAGACTTAAGAAATCTGCTTAGCTTCAGTACAGATCCTTCAGCTTTAAGATGTGCACTCCCGATTATCCCACCGAATGTGCTAAAAAATATGTCCGCGCAAGTGGAAGATTAGACTGGGTGAAGGGACCCGCTAAGAGGGAGCGCGAGCATTAGCCGATGAAGATCCAATGCGGTGTCACGTGAACACATTGAGGCTTAAGAAATCTGGTTAGTTCCAGTGCAAGTTTTTTGGATTCGACGTGTCTTCGTTGGGTTGCTAGAGTTGCAAACATGTTAGTCAATTTAACTTCTAATTAACAAGAAATACAGATAGAGTTAGATAATCGAGCCAATCAGTCGATAGACCGATACGGACTCTTACTATCGACTGATTGCTAATAGATTTAAGATAGTCATCAGCTGTGAGTTCGATGTATTACTGCTATCGGCTAGTTGCTAATAGAGCTATAGCGCTTACACATCAACTAGAAAGTGAATGACGGCATAAGCGAATAGCGAGGAATAAAATAAAAGACTCATCAGCTATAAAGCCAATAACACTCCGAACAGAATACGCAATAAGTGCTAGAGAGTAAGGTTTGATCTTTCGAAGAAACGAGACCCAGTGACCACCAATGACGATATCGTTAGAGCTAGCCTTAATAGATCAGACTGGACCAAGATAGCATAAGGCTAAAGCTCACGGCACCACAACGGCAAAAGCTAGATCGAATGTAACATTGGAGGGACCGAGTGAACCCATCGACTGCTATCGGTTACGGGTCCGATGCGAGCATATAAGTAAACTTATTGGCTAGCTGAGCCGATGGGGGTAACGAAACCCACTAAGTCCTAATGCCAGATCTAACAGAAACAGATCGATCGCTAGCGGATTTATCGCTGAGCAAGATATATATATCAGCTGAAAAGCCGATGCACTAGGCGTGAGGCTCAATATATAGATAACTCATCGGATGGCTGCTCTGATGAAACATCGCGTAAAGAAATATCGACCTATATCTCAATCTATTATCAACAGTCTAATAGGTCGGATCTAATTGATACAACACAAGACTAATGACGACAAAACGAACTTAATAAGCCGATAGAACCCACGCAAATGTGGTGTGATGTACCCGATTAGACTAAGAGGCTAGACCTAACCGATATAGTCTTAGGCTGAGTGAATACATCAAGATAGTGGCAAAAATTATCCTAGGGATCAAACTTAACCAATACAAACCCACATTAAGAGCCAGAACTCGCTGATAAAACTCTAGATAAACTAAGGTGATGATACACCGAGATTGTATTTGATCTGTGTGGATAATTTATAAGCTTTCAGGGAGTATATATTTATACCCTTAGATTATATGAGTATGATATGGTTACAAATAACTTCCAAACGTTTTTTCTTAAATATAAAAGAAACCCTCTCTAAAAAATTAACAACAACTAACTAAACTTACCTATATTTTGCAAAGATATAATTACTCTATCGTGGCTTCCACGACTCGTCCTCAGATCTGATCTCATCTAAAAAATCTTTTATTTTTGACTGAACCAAATCCATCCTCATTCGTCCGTTCGGCTTTTTTCCTGTATCAATTCATCTCTTTTCGTAAGCCGATCAGTTCTCTAATCCTATCTAATAGGGCTTATCAAATTTTTAGTGTTAAACAGTACGCATTACACTGACAAGTGGTCCCTCCCTTTTGAGTTTTTGGAACCAGATTCTCAAGATCCTCTGGTCTTTCGTTTAGCCTCTCATTCTGTAGGGTATTCTCTTGGTGAAATAGGCTAAAGAATCCCATGGCCTCTCTATCTTCTATGGAAGTAGCTATACTTATTACTCCTCTATTAATTAATTCTTGTCTGTTTCAGTGTTGTGAAAAAACACAATGCAGTCGTCGGATGAATAGGGTACCGTTCAACAATTAAATGGAATACAGATGATTAATCACAAGTATGTGAACATTTATTGTTCACAAATATATTGTACATATTTTAACTGTCCTATTTTGAATATTTAAATTTGTACAACTATATATAAATCAAATATGTTCATCATATTTGTCAATTGAACAACCATAACTTGACATTAATTCATAATATAGCTTTTGGCACTCATAGTTGTAAACCAAACGGTGATAGGTTTTGGTCTAAATAGACAAATAGAACATAAAATTATGTAACAAAACATAAATGATATTAAACAAATATTCTAAAAGATAAATCTCTTACTTTAAATCATCATCAAGTGCAACATGTGGACGATTAAACAAAAATTGACCGATTAATTGCTACAAACGGAGTTTTGACATTCACGAACGACAATGTATCCATATCACATTGACAGAAAGGTTTTCCTACCGCGTCCATATATAAGACCGACAAAAAAACAGGTACAACCATTTTCCACAACAATATTACGCTTTGTCCACTTTTCTTTTTTTTTCACAAGTACTTGTCGGTTTTCATTTCATGAGAAACTATCTCCTATTTTATCTTTCTATCATGGCGCATGCTGTACAAATGTGCATAGTCATTTTTAGAACATTCTAGAACACATCAACCAAGAAAAATCTTTAGGCCTATGGCAAATAAAATTTAGTACATATCCCTTTGCCATAATTAGTTTAATTTTGTACTGGTGCAGTAATCAGTTTTTTTTTGTTGGACTGTCCCTTCCACCCATTGGATAGCACTTAAATAGCTCGATCTTAGACACCTAAACCATTGAAAAAAAATGATGTACTACAGTAAACATATAAATATTACGAAACAAATTTTCGACCAGTTCATCAGCATCAACAAACTTTCATGTTTATAATCAAAAGTTGAAACCCCACTAGTATTCTGAAAGGCGGCACTAGGCAACACCTTGATGGCATTTCAATGCTATACAGACAGTAGACACCATGACTTCCCCCTAGGTGGTGAGTTCAATAGGAGACCTGGCTCGGGAGCCGAGGCCATGTGACAAGCACCGAGAATGAGTAGATAGTTTTTGAGATAGGAGGAGCATGTGAGGAAGGCAACGAAAGGTGTATGAGGTACGTCACTACATGTGTATGGACGTTGGGCAAATAAGAAAAGGATAAAAAATATTAGGGTTGGAAGGAAAAGAAATCTAACTGCTATGATTTAAGAGTGACATAACAACCCACTTGGTCCATATGAGAGTACATTAGGGTTTTATGCCATTCATACTAGCCCCTACCTTTCTCGTTCTCTCTTTGACACATGACAACAATAGGAAGATTGGCCTTCTATTCCACTTGCCCTCTCACTCTCTTCTTTCTCACCCTCTTTTTCTCTCTCCAGGCCTCTCATACACATCTCCTCTCCTCTTCCTCATCTAACCCTCTATAACCCTCTATGTTCCTCTATTTTAAAAGCCCACCTATACAGCACCTAGGCACCGTTGAGGCAAGCTAGGCACTAGTCGGTGCCTTAGTGACCAATTAGCACAAAGCGACTTCTTAAACCATATGAACCCACTGCAACAAGTAGCTGCTCTATATGCAACAAATTATTACTAATTGTGCAACAATGTGCAATATAGTTTGCAATAAAAAAATTAAAACTAAATAACATGATGCAACACCAAAAACATCTTATCGACCGCAACAAATCGAAAGAATAGCTGAAACAAAATAAAACACCTGTTGCGATACACATTCCAAATTGATGATTTTATTTTTGGTAGAACATTTCAGATTTTACTTTAAAAAAACAAGTCTTGCTAGACCTTAATTTTTTAGTGCATTCTAGAACACATGTCAATAGATGAGAGGTTGAGCCTTCCATAGGGAAGATACACGCTTTACTATTAAACACATTCACATGTGCACACTAAATCCTATGAAAATGAGAGCACACCTTCCAAGCCTAATATTTAAACACAGGTGGGTAGGTTCCACTATAAAAGGATCTTAACCAACTGAACTATCCTCGTTTTAGAGTTTAGTGTTTTTTCTTAATATAACAAGCATACTTAAAGTTAATGAAAGTTTAGAAAGATACTTTCTAAACTTTGTTTGGTTAAGGGGGCACGGGAATTTTTGTGGGATGGAGTGGGATTTGAGGAATTTTTAATACCTGGATAGGAGTGAGAGTTAGGAGAGAATTCCCATTTACATTGTCTAAACAAATCTCATTTAACCATTTCCATTTAAGATTTAGTCTCCATCTAAACTTCCTACTAATTCTCACAACTTGTACACTACAAAGCATTTGGCATTCTATGATGACCATTTTCATCACAATCAAGAGAAAATTCATCACAAAATGGATTCTACTACAACCTTACGATGAATTTTGTTTGTGCATCTTTAATCTCCTTGTGTGACGGGAAAAAAGGGCTCTCACCACAAATGAATATGGTTTTTTCCACTCCTCATAGTTTTATGATGTTTTTTTATCGTCATAAATCCAACAGAAAATGTCACAAACCAATCACTGCAGGTGCCACCACGTGCACAACTTGATGACATGGATCCGACATGGCAAAACATTTTTGGTAAATTGTATGGTCATAATTTACTAGATGCCCATATCAAAGCTGAAGCCTCAACCCATTTTGAGGCCCAATTTATATTGGGTCTAGTCCATTCTGCATGGAAATTTGTAGCACTGGATAATACGCTGAATTGTTTCATTATTTAACAGCCCGATCAGTGTTCCATATCAAAAAAAAACCTCCCACAAAATAAAAATGATCAAAGATCATATGCAAAATGAAACATGAACATGTTCACACAAGTTCATGTACCCCAATTTGTAAGCAGAAAATTTAGGGAGTGCAATTGACATGGCCATGATTGAAGCTTAGCAAACAACGAAGAAAGCCATTGCTCAATCTCTTCTTGGAGTTTTCTTGCTTCTTATGATTCTTAGGTGTGCTTCTTCAATGTCTCCAACTCCTGCTGTTTTATAGTAATGTGTTGTCAAAGTTCTTCAACTCCTTTCTTCATCACAAGCTCAGTCTCAAGCTGTTGGACACGTGAAGAAACTCGAACTTTGGAGCTATTCTTCAAGGCAACCTAAGTCCCACATTATGAAGAAATAGGTTAGATGGCAGAACTTCATAAACAACATCAACAATGGACTTGGATTTCTCTCCATCATGTACTGCTTGAGCTAGTATTGTCTCCATATCAGCCTAGCAAAGAAGGATTACAAGTTAGAAGTTGTTTTTTTCAAATGTCATTCATGTAGAAAATGAAAAAAAGGAAACAATTACGTATAATAGTTTTCTTTGCATGTTCATTGAAATCAGAATTATCAATGCATCTATCACGTTTTACATGTTTGTCATAAGGTTTATGTCGTAGAATGTCATAGGCTCACCAGTATGTACCAAACAATATATTGGGACTAAGTATCAAAATCTCATACTAATCTCACTACTAGTTTCCTCATCTAAACTTCCAATCCGCTTTCTCAAAATTGCCGAACACAACGACAAGGCTTTTGATGATGTTTAATGCTAAGGCTAATGGCTCGTTTGAAACTACAGAGGTTGGGTAACTACTTTTCTGTTTTTCGTGAGCATACATGTATTTTTTAAAAAATATATATAGAATTTTCTTAAAAGTCAAATAAATCTATTTTACAAGTTTATAATATTTAATAATTAATTAATCATTCACCAATGAATCATTTTATTTTCCATGTAAAAAATCCCACCCAAACTCCATTAACCTAAATCATCACCTAAGACTAGATCAAGGCTTTGACATAGTTGTTGTCAACTTTAAAAAAAAGTGCAGGATAGTTTCATATATGAAATGTTACCTTATTAATCATATAGTATGGGTCTCTTTAGCTTGTTTATTGGTAGGACTTATTTTTAGTTTTGTCCAGGCCACCAAACCTCAGGCCCGGCCTTGGTATGACGAAAAAACGTCCGGACGTCCAAGTAAAAAAAAATTATCTACTATATTTTTTGAAGCTAATAAAAATAGACGGCCTATATGATCTTTTTTTTTATGAAAGAACATGATACAAACCTTGGCACGTAGCTTTTCTGTGCCACGTGGCGCGCCACGCTGGAGTGGCTTCGTCCTCCCACGAAATGCAAAGCTAAACGAATCCGGACTTCATTGGGGAAAATTGCCAAAACCCCTAGGCCGCTCGATATGGCGACAGGCGAGGTGGCCGGCGAGCCGGCTGCGGCAGCGGAGGAGCGGGACTGATCGGAGATGACCCCGGCGTGCCTGGCGGAGGCGTTCTCCCGGCTGGGCCCGGAGGACCTGTGGCGCGGCGCCATGGTGTGCTGCCGCTCGTGGCGGGACGCCGCGGCCTCCCGCCCGGCGCTCTTCGCCACGCTCGACCTCGAGCCGGCCTTCGCGTCCGTCGGCACCGACGCCGCCGAGTGGTGGACGCCCGCCTTCCAGCGCCGCATCGACACCATGCTCCGGTCCGCCTCCTCGCTCGCGGCGGGGGAGCTCCGGGAGGTCCGCGTCCGGCACTGCTCCGACGACGCCCTCGCCTTCGCCGCTGAGAGGTGCGTGTAAATTCGATCTATACTTTATTTATCTGGAAGTGACAGGGTGAGCGCAAGTGGCCAAACGTTTGCGCATGATTGGAGCTTTTCTATCCATGAACAGTGGTATTTTCTTGGAACTTAGTAGAGGCACGAGAAGATTTTTGTTCCTTAATTAGAAGCTTAAATTTCGTGTATGATGCGCAACTTTCCCGGTCATAGAGACCTCGTAGGAATTTTTTTCCCTATGTTCTCTTTGCTGACCAACAAATATGCTATGTTGTCAAGCAAGAATCTTGATCTTCTTTGACCTTCGAGATCGAAGATAGTGATGCACATATTTGCACTCTGTATAATGGTTGCACGCACAATTTATCGTTGTTCCTTTCTCAATTTGGATGCATTTTTTGTGTGCCTTAATGCCGTGAATTTGTAGAAGGCTAGGGGCTACTAATAGTTGTTTTTTCATGTAGTATGCATTTTATTCTAACTCTGCAGAATATGATATATTTTTAATTACATGTTCCATTCTTAATGGTAAATTTTGGGTTTTTATTGAAACTAATTTATTGACTGATGCTTGAATTTTTTTGTTGACTAGCATGGTGCCCGTGCATTGCAACGAGATATCCAAGTTATATATAAGATTATTCTTGACCATTTTTATATTATTATTTTAAAATTCATTAATGGTCAAAATTTCAAAGTTTGAAAAAAAATGGAATGACATATATTTGTGATTGGATAGAGTAATCGTATGAGATGTGTCTGAAAGAACAAAAGTAGAAATGAAGAAACAATTGTTTTTGACATATATTTGTCTAATTGACCTCCTGAATTTCAATACCAAGCAAAAGCGACCCCTCAACTTCATAGTCGAGTCAAAATATCACAATAATTTTGGTCCTACATGACGCACTGACTCATACATGACAATAATTACCCAAAAATAAAAAAATCCAATTGATGTCATCATCCTCTTTCTTCTGTTCCTTCTTCCTTTAGCTTCCCTCCGTAGCAGAACAGGCAGTGGCTGCTGGTTTATGTGGGTGAGGATTTCCTGAGCATATGTAGCTAGTGGGTGGGCTAGCTAGCACACTGGTCATGTCATCTGACGCCACCGGCCATGAGCTCTCCTCCCCCAACAGCTCGCTAAGAACTCCAACCACAAGCCCAAAACTCATCAGGATGAAATGATATGATTCAACTACCAAAATATTGCTGGACAATTAAGAACGATCTATGGAAACACAAAAGGAAGCCATTGGAACTTGGAAGCAAGATCGGCAAGCGTATGAACTATGGCATTCATGACCTGGTCGGCTGGTCGTGACACAGGCACATGGCAGCATGGCACAGCCATCCTCGAACTTACGCAGCAGCAACACCGATGCAATTCGTATTGGATGGGGATTTCAGTTGGACTCTTCATCGAGGAGGTTGCGGATGGGCTGTGGGCGGGAAGAGCTTGCTAGTGGCCCACCTTCCAGTGTGTGATTTCACATTGGGAATCAGTAGAACACGATAAGAAACGGACGATGGAAGAGTGGTATGGATACATGAGACAGACACGAATACACAATTGGTTGCCCCCGGTCGTCCGATCCAATTTAGTGCTTGGGAAACACGCGTGCGATGCGCTGGAGCAAGTGGAGGCAACAGACACACAGATACACGACGCAGGAGCACACCCTGTGCGAACGTGGACGCCGGACAAAAACAAGCTCAATACAGACGATGTACCAATGGTCACGATGGAAAGATCTTCAATTTTTATAATAGTAGAGATATATTTTATAGTGTGTAGGAGTAGATAAGGTGTGGCTCATAGTCTAATGACTGAGCCACAAATATGTGGAAATATGTACTGAAGGTCATAATTTCATTCTTAAGTTGCATGATGATGATGTTAATTTATTCAGGTAGACGAAATCTTAGAAAAATCTCTCACATTTTTTGTATTTCTCTGGAGAACCATCAGCTCTAATTGTTGTAGGTGCTGGTGAACGAGATTTTCTTTTTTTTTTTATTAAATTGACTGCATCACAATCAAGCAAAACTAGGGGGGCTGTTTTGTACTCATGAATTTGCAAGAAAAGATTTACATGTATTATATTTTGAGTGTAATGGCCTGAGACTTTGCTGCTTTTTAGCAATGAAGTTTTCTAGAAACTAGTAGTCTTGTACTTATATATATATATATATATATTGCAAGTAAAATAAGTTTGTTCCTGGTTTCCTGCTAATATATTATCTATATTCATTTTGCAAAATACATGCAGAACCAACCATCCATATAGCTTATACGGGTTTATCGTGAACGTTTGTATGTTTCTACAACATTCTTAGTAAAATAGCTTTCTCGAATTTTACTTTGTACCAATGGCGATGCATTATAGATAAGTTGGATTTTCTGAAGTCTGAAGTGAAATTTAAGTTTTTTATCCCCTGAAACGATGAGCTGTTTCACTATAAACATCTGACCTGATCCCGCTGAACGGTAGAACACCAAGCTGATTTATCTTACTAAGTTGCAGTAATATCCTGCCTATTTGTTTCTATTATTTCTTTGGCTCATTAAATTTGAGGCATCCATTTCGTGTGCATTTGAGCATGGAGATTTATCTGATAAGTTTTGAATCATACAAAATTTTGAGGCGATACATTACTTGACTCTCTGTCCTTTAAGGATATGATTTTTATGGCTCAAAGCTTTCCTTTCATGCATTACGTTGGGTAGCAAACAATAGCAAAGGACCAGAATAAAAAAAAGTAAGTGCCTTGTTGGGAACAGGAGGAAAGAACATCTGGTTTTCAAGATTTGTGTCATGCAAACAAAATCAAATAGTAGCAATTTAATATGCTCAGTTGATTTTTATGGGAAGTTGCTTTATGCTACTGTTAATACATAGTAATTAATATATTGGTTTTTCCTATGATAAAATTGAATAACTGAACATAGCCGGCTCACGAGCTGAGGACGGGACTCTTGCTGTTGATCATCAGCCAGTGATGTTTTATGTTTCCTTTGTGTTAGCCACATGCCCCACCTATATTCCTTTGGACAAGGCATTGTAGATTTTTTTTTCTTTATGGATCTTCTTGTGTTCCTTCATCTTCAAGACTTTAGCTCATTAGGAAGGAACTAGTATCAGTAGAGTTTTGTCTTTTCAATTAGTTTTCTTTTTGGCATTTTAAAATATTTACATACTCATCTATGCTTTTTTTTCAATTTTATGTATTGCTGTTTGTATAATTTTAATGTTTTTATGAGAAATTTTAATGTTTTTATTGCATATACATTCATCATTCAGCTCATTATGTAAATGTATATTGGTGTTTCTGTGCATGTTTACCCTATCTTTGTTTAATAAGTTATTTGTCAACACTTCAGTAATAGATACACTGAAGTTGAGTTTGTGGATGTTGTATTGTGCTTATTTGTCAAGCTTCTGTGAGAAATCATTTTGTAAAAAATATAGTAGTATTATGAGAATTAGATTTGAATTACTTGTCAAATCTCCACTCACTTTAGAGTTATTTGGAAAATTGTAGTGCTGTTGCCTTTGGTGAACATTTGAGTGGACAATACAGGAGGAAATGTGTTTCTGGGTGTGAGTGCAAGGGGTGACAAGAGTTGTCTCACACTCTTAGTCTCTCATTCTCACTTACCCTCTTTTGCGTGGTGGGAGCTATTCCCAGCCAATCGCTGTGAGACTGTGAGCTGACATAGAGATAGGAATATCCTTTAATGTAGGAGCTAACCTGAACCTGATCTCCTCCTTGAATTAGCTGTTTATGTTGGAAACTAAGAGAGGCATGTTGAACCTGACCCCATCGATAAGTTGTTCGGTATGAACAAACCAATCCAATATGAGAAAACGAGTAAAAAAAACTTATCTTCTGAACACCTTTCTTTATGTTTGTCAGCAATGCACCAAACCTGTTTCAGGTACCAACTCTGCTTTGCACCTACATCCATGCTGCTTCATGACACATATGTATGATCCAAAAACAAGTCAATAACAAAGAACACACTTGCTTGCAACTTGGTTTAAAGAAAAAATAAAACATCTGATCAGATAGCCAAACAGTCAAAAAAAAAAACTGAAAGCAGTTCAGCCACCAGACGGAACCTTGCATGTACTGAGTACTGCAATACAGAGGCTCGGTGCCATCATCATTGAATTGGAGCTCTTGCAGATTAGCATCACCCATTTTAGTGCTGAGCTGCAGCTGACCTGACAGTGCTGGTGACATGTGTCACAAAATTTGGCACCACTGATCTTGGTGGTGAGATTTACAACCTCATTGCAAATAGTAAAAAAGGCATTCCATTTCTACAGATAGTTTCAGGTTGGGTCCATTTCGTTAAGTTGATTAGCTATAACATGCTATTTTGCTTTCTCTTCACTTGAATTTAACATTTCAATGAGATTCTAGTGCCGCTATTGACTTTCTTTATTCATATGCAGGTCTCCAAAGCTGAGCATTGTTTCCATTAGAAGCAGCCCAAGAGTAAGTGATTGATCAATGCTCATTGTTGCATCGATCTGTCATATGCTTACTGAATCGGACATCAGCTACCGCCATGAAGTTTCATATAAGTCACTAGAGATGATTGGTTGGAACTGCCCAAACCTCATTGTTCTCAAGAGGAACATATTCAATTGGCTTGATTCATCAGAGCATGTTGGCATAGTTCCTGATGATTATCTAAGAGATTGCCCCCAAGATGGTGATAGGGAAGCCATTGCAATTTCAAAGTTCATGCAAAATTTGAAACATCTCGTAATTATGTTCTCAAAGCTCTGTTGTTGGCCTCAATGCAATCTCAGGAGGATGCAAGGAATTGGAGGTTCTTGACTTGTATGACTGCAAATTTGACACTAAAGGGAATACGACAGGCTACTTCTAGCATGAAAAATCTGAAGGAACTAGAGAAGCCCAACTTTTACATACCCAGATCCTCCTTCCACATGGGAAAAAATTTATATGATGAAAGGTTCCAGAAAAATGTATTCCAGATATAAAAACAGCCTCAAGTTCAAGGATCACCTCAGGTGTTTGTTCTCTTTGACCTATAGCTTATATTTACTAGTATGAATGTTGTGTGTGTGCTTTGGAGAATAATGACAATAATACCCTGTATAGTGCTGCTTTACTCATCTTTTCCATGTACCCAATACTGTCGTGCTTCAGCTATTATCTATAAAGTTATCTACGATGATTTTTCAAATCTCTTATCAAATATATAGTGCTCGTGTCATCTATGTTTAGAGAATATAGCTGAAATGTGCTTATGCAACATCTGAATCCTTCTGCGGTTTTGTTATGTTCACATCATCGCTCTTTGTTGATTCCTGGAATAATGGCATAATTTGTGCTCACGTAACATGGTTTGTTTATTCGATGCTGATTCAGAGCACCTGTCGAGCATGGATGACAACCCAGTTGTCCTTTGCTTCATTTTGATTGCTTATCATGTTCATGTGCAAACAGATACGATATGCTTTCTTTTATGGACAGATAACGCATTACCTTTCATTCAGTTGGGATGTCAAATCTGGTATATTTGTTAGGTTTCTGAGCATCAACATCTCACGCAACAGAAAAAACAAATCGAGGGCATTGTGAAAATGCTTAGTATCCTTGGATAGAGACACTATAGAAGGTAAATTAACTGCCTTTCTTTTTCTTAGTATAAAGAGACGCCTTTCTTTTTTCAGAAATCTGTCATGGAAAGGACCACATTTATTTTCCCCTTCAAATCTGTAGCATCACCTTAACCTTTTCAGGATGATCAATGATCATAAAAACAGATCCTTTTCAGGATGACCAATGATCATAAAACAGAATCTTCTTCAGAATCGCTGATGAACACTGACCCCAAGTAGTCAAATAATTTTCTTGCATAATTTTTACGAAACTTGTTTTATACGTTGCCATCCTTTTCATGCAATCCTTACTATGCATTTAGTGGCATGACAAAACCATGGGCTAAAGGGAGCTTTCACTATTCAGTAAACAATATACATCTCAAAGACAAAGGCAACACAGTTTTTTCTTCAGTTTTGACCGTATCTTCAGTCACTGTCAAAAGATGAAAAAGCCAGCTTCTGAATTCACAGATTACAGGCTGCCACAATCCTGTGGATGAGATCTGGCACTTGCAAAGCTCCCTGGTCCATGGAGCACCCTGAAAAATCTGCACCAACCACATGCAAGAAAGCAACCATATCTTCTTGCAATGCCTTGTGTCCCTCTTTCCCCCTGCAGAACATCATTAGAGGCATAAACTTGGAAACAGAAAAACATAGGACAATCCTGTATGTTTAAGAGTGCCAAATCAGCAATCTTGTTGGGTGAAAAATCCCATTAGGCTTGAACTAAGCCAGGAATGAATTATCATAAACTAAAGAGTGAGTGACAGGACCACAAAGCACCTCCAGTTCATAAAGTTCCCCCAACCTTTCTTCGGAGTTTTCCCAAAGAAAGCAGACAGGAATAGCTGCCATCCTGCCATAACTTGTAGACTGATCTTATCTTAGCAATTTTACACTTGAGGAGGTGCCGTTATTTTCGGTGTTACTTTATGGTACCTCCTGGTGCCTTGACAACAAAATTTACAATAAAAAACATTGTACCCCTCTCTACCTTTTCGAGTACCGTAAAAAGTCCCTATCTTAGCAGCTACACTACATGAATTATAAGAATATGAGCCTCCACACACAATCCACATAAACAATAGCTTCTTGTTGGTGATTAGTCCCATCTCAAGATGAAGAAAATCTTTCTTGCTCTCTTCCTGCTCCTACTCACCCTTGGCCAGGGCACATGGTGTGCTGCTGACAGAAGCCACAGGATTGATGGAGCTCATCTGAGACCGCGTCTCCAGGTTGAAGAATTGCATGATCAGTGATCTCACAATTGCTTCCTTCTTTCTTGACAGTTCTTCCATTCCATTGTACCAGTCTTCTAAATAGCTGAATTTGTGGTGCTAGTCTTCTGGAGAATTAAACAAGCTTTCTGAATTTTTTTGGCTTGTTCAGTCACTGAAGACAAGAAGCTCCTGAAGATTCAGGTCCCCAGGAAGCTTGGCCAATCAGACGAACACACACACCATGATGAGGTGAAGGTTCCCAAGAGAATGGCCATAGCTCACAAGGGTGGCAACACGGGCGGCGGCACAACCGGCGGCGGCGCCAGCAATATCAACGGCGGACCGGTTGACACGTGGCCGCGCACCGAGAGGAAAAGCGCGGCGGCGATGCCCGGTCCAGCGACGACGTCCATCCTGGCACTGGCCTTCACCTGCGCCATTGTTCTCGCAGCTTTCAGCTTCTGAAGCTGTGTGGTGTGTGGTGGTGTTCTTGCAAGAAAGGCGTTAGGGGTGTGGTAATCTCTGAATTTGTGTGTCCAGTTTGTCAGAAAGTACACACTGAAATTGTTTCTTGGCTAATTCTCGGCCTGCATCTTAAATTCTTGATTTACCATCTGTCTCATGGTGTCCCAAAGATTGTTCATGGTTGTTGTTAGTTCTAATCTAACTGTTCATATCTTGGATTCTGTTCAATTGAAACACCACATGCTGAACAATTTGCTATCCGTTCATCTCCTTCTGCTGAATTTTGGGTTTACAAAAGATTAAATTTAATATTTGATTCTGTAGTCGAATTGTCCTATATAGGATGATGACCAATGATTTCACTTTTGTCGCCAAAAAAATAATCTTCTTGGAAAAGGGGACACTTGGCTGAAAGCATTGTGGGGCCAACGATATTACAGATCTAGCACCACGTGAAATCATTCAGTTTGTCGCTTTTTCTGAAAAGAAATGCTATTTTACGGATATCCATTTGTTCTGTTTCCTACGGACAGTTCCGTTCGTTGTCCGCATCGTCCTTAACATGGATAGATTTGGCGCACTAGACAGGAAAGTTTTCTTGTGGGACTAGAGCAAGACAGGTAACAATTACTCTGGTTCTTTTTTACTTTTGAAAATGGGATATATGTCATTCTAAGGAATGCGTGAATAGGTTGCAACTATTGCGATGCCAATACAAAGACACCGTGATCGGATATTCGCCATTTTGGCAACAATTTGTATCACTAAAAACATCTTATACCCTTATTTCTTAAACTCTATCTATCGCGTCCTATCTTTTTACCAATTCTCAATCATTAATTTATTTCATAATAAATTATTAATAACTATAGAATTAACATAAGTACCATCAAACTCAAATCTAATAATACAGTAAAAGCTTAATTGCTAGTCAAATTTTTTAAATATTTATTTCTTACAAATAAGAATATATTTTAGGACAGTATTCATTTTCTCATTTCTCATCACCCATTGCAGCCAGCAGCTCAAGTATCTAGCTCACTGTACCGATGCTCCAAAATACTAGTATAGGTATAATATGGAATGGAATGGAGGTAATACTAGCAAATCATGGAATTGGATTGGTGATGGAATTATTTTTTAGTTCAGGGGACAGGAACTTGGAGCATGAGGTCCTCGCTCAGCACAGTCAAAATCGTTCCTGGAGCCTGTCATTGCACCTTGCCTCCTCAGGCATGTGCAGTGGAATACGGAGGTCGATTGCTATGTACAAGACTGACATGATGACTACGAAGTAAATTCTAAACCAAAGGAAGGATAGGTCTCGGACAAGTTGCCCGTTCGCTATGTTTCTTGTTTGGTTTATATTGGGACTCTTAGAAAGAAAAGTGGGCATTGCAACTTTACTTAATCAAAACTTCCCTAATTCGACTTTGGCTCGCTCTTCGTTATGATGTACCATCTTGTTTACGCTAGAATTTATTCAGTCTATAAACGAGATTGGTCGATAAGAGAAAGGCCGACCGGCTCATAGAAAGAAACCGATTAACACAATGAAAGTCGATTGAGCGGGTTGAGAATAGATACGATTCAGTTGAAGACAGAAATTTATCCATATGAGATCGAGTCTGAAGAGTAGTCGTGAGAATCACGACAGAATGCTTTATCTATATAGAATATATTATATAAGTTAGTTAAGTTTAATTAGCTTTATAACTAATAATATTAGTTTCTTTATGTGTTTAAGAAATATTGTTTAACGGTTGTCTATAACCGTATTAAATTATTATAAATCTAAAGTATAAATATGGACCCACTTGAACCTATCAGAATCATCAAATACAGATCATATAATACAATCTCGATGTATCGTCATTTTAGCTCGTCTAGGTTTTTCTCGACGAATTCTAGCTCTTAACACATAGTTGTGTCGGTTAAGTTCGATCTCTGATAAAAGGATAAGTTCCGTTATTATTATGATTCGTTTTGGTTTGTCTAATACTATATCGATTAAATCTAACCTCTTAGTTTGATAAGACATATTGCATCACTTTCATATGAGGCTCATTGGTACATCAGTCTCTCTTCGTTGTCCTCGGTATCATGTTGCATCGGTTAGATTTGACCTACAAGATAGATGATGGTGAATCGAGCTGTTGGTCCGATAGGTATTTGTGCGGCGTTTCATCAAAGTGAGTAGCCAATGCGTTATCGTTACAACGCGCCTCATATTTGTTTTGCGTATCGTCTAACAATTAATTTGTTAGCAATCGATCTGGCCACGTCAAATTCAATCTGATATTGTCTCGGTTAGGTCTAATCTATTAGGTTCGTGTCTAATAGGGCTAGCATCAAAATCTAGAGGGTTTCATTTCCCATCGATTCAGATAGCCTATAAAGTTAGATATAAGTCTACGTCAGACATTCAGCTGATAAGCAGTCGATGACCTCGTCCTTTTCTTTCTCATTATTACGTCCGATCTAGTCTTCATCGTATTTGTGTCATTAGCATTGGCCTTATATTGTTTTGACTAATTCTAACTATGCCATTACGATGGTCGCTAGTCCTCGTGACTTCGTGGAGAATCAAGTCACACTCCGCTCTTTCATCGTCTATCATATACGGAGCGTCATCGGCTCTTTGGCCAATAAATTTTTTTATTTCATTCCACATGTCTACCATATACACCTTCATCGACTTTTCAACCGATGCTCGAGCGCTACCTATCTATAGACACCCAATCGATAAGGTGAACTATATCGGCCCATCGATTGATTGGCTTGTGGATCTTATTACATATCTTCTTGTCAATTGTAGAGTCAAATTGACTGGTACGTCCTTAAATCTTAAAAACTAAAGAACCTGTAAGCAGATCTCACAAGCTTTCGTGTAACTAAGATGCTATACTCAACAATCAGGCCTTCGCCAGCCCGTTCACAACTTCGTCCGATTCGATTGGCCTCCGAAAGATTCGGCGACCAACATATCTTTATCCTAAAATATAACCAATTTTATAGTTTTTATGAGGATTAAGAGACATAAATAAATGATTGTTGTGATTGGTTGATATAAGAAAATATGTAGATAAATTGTTATATTATTAAATAAATTTTAAATTTTCAACATTGCGATTACATTATATGGATAGCACATCTTGACAACTATAGATTATGTCGGTTCAAGATGGTTAAGATTTTTTTTCTTTTTCTCAACTAATGAAATTATTTCTTTTTTTATTAATATAGGAATTTCTATCTTTTATATAGAAGACTTCTATGAGAGCCTAAAGATTTTTGCGGTTCTCTTAGTTTAAAAATATAAAAACTATATAGGTTTTTTTTCTTTATAACTACTTTTACAATATTATAATATTGTAAAATGCTATTATTATATTTTAATAGAAAAATTATGGTCACATTAAAGATTAAATAAAATTAATAATATCGTATATTTAAATATAAAAGTAGTAGTAATCTAGGTTGCAAAACTCATTGTAAACAATGTTGTACCTCTCGCCAACCGGTCAAGTACATAAAAAGTCTATCTTAGTAGCTAAAGCCACACTGCTATAAGAATAAGAGCCTCCACGCACACTCGACATGAAATTTTGTTAATCTCAAAGATGAACAAAAGCTTTCTTGCTCTCTTCCTCCTCCTACTCACCCTTGCCTCCCAGGGCACATGGTGTGCTGCTCAGAGAAGACACAGGATCAGTGCAGCTCGTCTGAGACCTCATCTCCAGGTGGAAGAATTGCATGGTCAGTGATCTCTCTACCCTCTGTTGATTTCTTCATTCTTCATGATTCTTCCTTGCCATGGTACTAATCTTTAGAGAACTGAATTTGTGGTACTAATCTTATGGAGAATTTAATTTAACAAGTTTTCTGAATTTTTTTGGCTTGTTCAGTCACTGAAGGCAAGAAGCTCTTGGAGATTCAGATCCCCAGGAAGCTTGGCCGAGCAGACGACCACACATACCATGATGAGGTGAAGGTTCCCAAGAGAATGGCCATAGCTCACAAGGGTGGCAGCACGGGAGGCGCCGCCGGCGGCGGAGTGGCTGAGACGCGGCCGCACAATGGGAAGAACAGCGCAGCGACGGTGCCGACTCCGACGAAGACGTCCATCCTGGCGCTGGCTTTCACTTGTGCAATTTTTCTCTCAGCTTTCAGCTTCTGAAGCTGTGTCGGTGGTGTTCTTCCAAAAAGGTACTAGTAGAGTGTGTGTGTGTTTCTTATATATGATAGTAGTATGTGTGTTAGTGGTGTGGTAATAATCTCTGAATTTGTGTGTCCAGTTTGTCAGAAGTACACTTAAATTGTTTCATGGCTAATTATCATTATGTATCTTTTTCCTGATTTATCTGCTCAAGAGATTGTTCTTGCTAGTGCTTGTTTGAAAAAGTAAATGCTGAATAAGTTGCTAGAAATTGAAGCATCACTTAATTCTGCGGAATTTTGGGTTTGCAAAAGGTAAAATTTAATCTTTGATTCTGTAGTCGAAGTGCCCTGTCTGATGATAGAGTGACCAATAATTCTTCACTGCGGTCACGAAAAAAAAATGATAATCTTTTTGGAGGGAGCATTTTTGGGGCCAAGGATTAGGGATCTGGCACCGCGTGAAATCATTTCAGTTTGCCACTTCTTCTGAAAAGAAATGCTATTTTATGGATATCCATTTGTTCTGTTTCCTACAGATAGTTTTGCCTGTTGTCTGCGCCGTCCCTTAACATGGATAGTTTTCTTGTGTGGCCATATTAAGAATTTAAGATAGGTGACAATACTATAGCTTTTTTTTAACTTTTGAAAATTGTATGTCTGTCACTTTAAAGACTGGCATTCCAAGAAATGCTCCCGAATTGATTCTAACTGTTGTGATGCTACTCTGAAGACATGGTAATCAGATATTCGCCACTCTGGCCACAACTTGTAGCACTCTCATGTTAATTTTCTCTCTTCTCGCCACCCATGACAGCCAGTTGCTCAAGAATCGGATGCTCGAAAATACCTCCGTCCATAAATATAGAGCATAGTTTGACTGGCCAGGAACAAACTTTAAACTGAAAATTTCTCGTACCGTATTTTCACGTGTGGTTACAAAATCATAGTCATAAAAAGCACTTTCAAACACGAATCCAATAATAGCATTTTTATGGCAAAACATAAATATTATTGCATTAATTGTTAGTCAAAACTCAAAGCTACATAGTTAAACTCTGCCTAATATTTCTGGACAGAGATAGTAGTATACCTGGGAATCATGGATTTGGGTTGGTGGTGGAAATTTTTTAGTTCAGAGGACAGGAACTTGGGGCATGTGGTCCTCAGCGTAGACAAAATCGTTGCTGTCTGGGAGCTTATCATTGCACCTTGCGTCCTTGGGCATGTACAGTGGAATTACATAGATTGATGGCAATGTAGAAAGATGTACGTGATGACCACATTCTAACCAAGGCAGAATAGGTCAGAAAGACAAGTCGCCCGCTGGAATGTGCAACTGACAAGTCGGTTGAGGTCGCAGAAGGTACAATACTGGATGCCTTGAGAGAATCAGCTGCTGTTGATGGGAAGGAGAAATGGGTAGGAATGAACTGGGCCATACACATTGTCACCATGGCACTTGAATGAAGTAAAGGGAGATGGGAGGAAAGAGAGAAGGAAGAAGCTAGGGAGAGGGTACTATAATGTCATTTAGATGGAATCAAGCTTCTGAAATTAGTTAAAAATAGACAAAGTGGCAAATATGAAATTGCCACATCTTTGGAGTGGAATCACAATAATTACCAATCTTTTGAATAGAATTTTGAAAAGTGTCAATCTTTACAGTTGCAAATATCCTATTTTCTCTTTTTTTATTTTCATGCAGTCTACTTAGGTGCATGTCATGTTGTCTGTGAAGCTTCAATTTGATATTATGCCAATTCCTAGCAGGAATCAGCAATTAAGGAATTAAACTATGATCTGGGTGCTATAAAAATCTTGCAAGATGCTATCAACTTTGTGTTTCCCTTTACTTACCTCGTCCCTACACCTTATTGTAATGCTTCTCTGTATTGGGCTCATCATCTACCCTCACATAGGTCTTATTCTTTTCTGGTTGTGGATTTTGGATTTTTATTGACACTCTTCTTAAGCTCATAAACAATGTATCTTGTGCAAAAATTTTCTACATATAATTTTCTTAAATACTATTTTAAAGTAAATTTTCAGCATTGTTCTAAAGTAGGTGGCCAAAGAGGACCACCTACTTTCCAATCCCACACTGTTGCTTGATTCCAGAATCTATGTCCTTTTTTAAGTACTACACCAACCAACTCATGACGCAGAGGTCCCATAGACGAATGCTTTTGAGCTGTCATGACGATAGTCTTAGATTTTGAATTACAAGTATTGGGAATGTTATTTAAATTTTGCAATTTTTTGTGGAAACTTTGGTTTTGGTTAAGAGGCCAATAGTTTCTTGGAGAAATTTTGGAATTTGGAATTACAAACTAGCTAGAGTGGTGTTGTGAGGGGAAGGATTCTTACCACCGTGGCAAGTTTTGGGAACATGTGAATTAGCATCTCCTCTTTTTATCCCTTCAAGAAAGAGTGATGCTTTAAGCTTAGCTCAAAGGGAACATAAATTCCGTGTGCCAGTTCAGCCCTGATAAAAGAGGGCTTCGAGAAAAAAGTAATGGATATGCAGGAATTTAATTGTTCATCTTTATTCGTTATGCTATGGAAAATTAAATGGTAGGGACACTTGAGATGCTACTTTGCTACATTTGTGGTAGGTTATCTTGATGCTTGATATGGTCCTCTTGAACAGTGAAAGTTGTTTTGATTCGTTAGAAGATAATGTAGTCTAAATGGTGCCGCACTTCTTTTACAGAATGGGGAAACTGTGTAAGGATCAGGACCAATAGGAGCAATGGCATTAAAAAACAATAATACTAATATCAGATAAAACAAAGCAGAATAATTAAAAAAAATTAATAAAAATTATATGACAGCTATACACGGTCTAATATTAAATAAGAGAATATCCACGAGATATCCTATAACGGATAAAAACCGGTCTGACATAAAAATGACAAAAAATATATAAGTATATAAACATCTTCAATTTTTATAATAATAAGAAAAAGTGTAATGTTATAAACTAACAGGATACGTATTTACACATCTAACTAGATCTACTATGTTATCCACTCATATTATCTTTATCATATCTATATGATCTCCACTTTTACTTTTTCATACTTTAAAAAGATAATATTATTCCTTTTTACTATAACTTTATAGAATTACTTTCTATTTTCCAAAAGAATTATAGTTTGATGGTACTGTAATAGTAAAGCATATGCTATTGATATGGAGATCTTCTAGAGATGCTCTTATACTTTGATTACTTAAAACTCCTATTTAGATATTATGTCTCGTTAATTATCCATCTTTATTTAAGCTCTTTGTTGTAGACGGTTGTATATCACTTAGAACCCAGTGCTTCATTTTTCACTTATTTTTATACAAATTGTAGCTATCACTTACCATCTCTGTTTGAAGGATAGTCTTCCTCTGAAGGATAACACATTATTATTACTCATACCAAGTAGTGTATAGTCTGTTTTTAATTAAAAAAACATCTATTCGTGATGATTAATTATCAAGCTTTATAGAAGTGTAATGTTTTTCAGTAGTGTTAACAATCGCCTTAGTTATCATAGTCATTAGTCATGATGGATAGCACAGTATTGTCATCTCGTCTTATTATTTGTCGCTGTTGTATTGGGTCTATAAGTACCACCTAATCTTTTTTCTGTATTATTTTGATTTTAAATAGGTAGTTTTATTTTTTTCCAAGCTCATTTATTCATCTTCTACGTTGTCCTTTTCAATGTTTCAAGTTTGGAATTCAAATCATAACATCTAGAGTTTTTACTTTAAATTAGCATGGCAATAGAATTACTTCAAATTTTAGATATTCATAAACAGTATATTTGATGTTAATGATAATGATATTTTTATTGTTTATGTTCCATTATAATTTCACATTTTAAAGTTTGAGGTATTTTATTGGAATTTGTATTGAAAACAAATATTGTTAATTTTTATTTCAAATGCAAATTATTTTCTATTTTACATGGTTTTTTATAATACTGTTAGTCCTAATTATTTAAATTATAACTTTTGTTTTTATACATACTCTTTTCCTATGCATGCTTTTGCTTAGTGAGGACACTTTTTTAGATATTTATTATCATTTCCAATTATGATTCCGAATATTATGATTCTTTTATTTCACTTTGGAAATCGCCTTGAAATCAAATTTCTGGTTTTATTTTATTTTGTATTTCTAATTCGAATTGATCTCCAATTATATTTTACATATACTCTTCTCACAATATTGTTTATTTTTAATCTAAATTTCAAATGTTTATAAATTATATTTTTACATATGTCGACCCATTTCTCAATAATATTTATTTTAAATCTAAATTTGAATATTTCTAAATTGTGTTCTAGGCTCTTTTCTCAATATTATTTGTTTTTAATCCAAATTTTAAATAATTCTAAATTGTGTTACTAGCTCTTTTCTCAAATCATTCATTTCTTATTAATTTAAATTTAAGATATTTATAAATTGTATTTCTACATACTCTTCTTTAAAAATTATTTATTTTTAATTAACTTTTAGATATTTCTAAATTGCATTTCTAATTAAACCCTTCTTTCAATATTTTCTATTTTTAATCCTAATTTCAGATATTTCTATATTATATTTCTATACGTACTCTTCTTTTATTATGACTTGTTTTCATTCTAAATTTTAGATTTTTAATTGTATTTATATGTTTATTTTTTATTTTTTTTCTTCAATTTATGTGGAAATTTATAGGGCATGAGAGCAAATGTGGTGGCTCCTCGATGCGCTTGTGAGCCAGGGCATGGAGTCGTGGGCTAGTGGGCAACACGCTAGAAGTGGAGTTTGCTAATGACGATAAGGACAGAGACGCGGAAGGCCTTGACAGGTGCCGCACACCGCCATAGGGCACGACCAAGGAGTGCCAGGACAGCTTGATGTGGAGTTTGGAGATGGACTCCCACCGGTGGTGCCACATACCGGAAAGGTAGCAGGTGCAGACCAGCTTTTCAAAGGGGACCCATGCAAGGATGGTGTCGAGGATCTTGAGAGCAACATAAGGATGTCCGTCCCCGCTGCCTCCACCACTCATGGGCGCTTGGGGGAGGACAAGAAGGAAGAGCCCGAGGTCGCTATTTTCTTCACGGTTAGGGAGGCAGTGGTGGAGGTAGCTATGGCGATGCGGGTCGTGGCTTCGTGAAGATGCTATGCTAATTCTAGTAGAATGGCCTTCTTTTGGAAACTTTTTCAAGATATTTATAGGGTTGCGAATTTTTAAGATGGTTGTGTTGTATGGCTTCGTGCTATGTTGTCATTAGCCAACAAGCTAGAGGTGGAGGTGAAGCCCCGAGGAGTAGAGCAAGCGACTAATAGCAAGTAGAGACAACTATTAGCTATATAGCTAAGTTTATATATATATATAATAAATTAGTTATAAGGTTGGCTTCACTATTTTCATCATTTCTCTTTCTCTCACTTATGTATTTAATACATTTATATTACAATATGTGTAAAACTAGTTTCTAACACTTCTTTTTTTTATTATTCTTTCCTTCACATGTGTTTATAGCTGGTTTGTAGGCCACTGTTATATTTGCTCTATATGAGCTGTGATTCCTGTTTCATCGTTCTGATTTGTGATTATCTGAGAATGACTATACGTTGGAACATACAATGGTATGGGTAATGCCTTCAGGGGATACCCTTTTCACCCAAAATCAATATAAATAGTTGTGAAAATTTTGATAATACAGAGTAGAATGATTCTATCTCTCAACCAAAATCATGTCTAAATTCAACTTATACATCTTTTTAAAAAAACAAATTTGAGGATGAATAGTACTAGACAAGGTGGCTTTTCTCATGGACACCCTAAAAATGTGATATTTTTCTAGAGGACACCGCACATAATTTTATGATTTTTAGTTGTTTTAGTGAGAGAATTTTTATAAATTGATAATTTCACCTCTAGACACAATGTAGATCACGCCCCTTCTCAGAGGCGAGCAATCATGACTTCCTCGATGTGGAAATCAGGGTTGCCGCTGGTCACATCTCAATTCAGAGGTAGAGAAGTGCGTCCAATGAAAAAGAAGTTTAGTTCTAGGAGTGAAATGGTCATTTCGTGAAAATTCTATCTTCTTTGCATGTGTAGAGCTAGTGATTAACGCTTCTTTTTTTATATTTTTTTTCTTTCCTTCACGTATGTTTATACCTGACCCGCTATTATACTTGCTCTAAGTGAGCTGTGATTCCTGTTTCTTCATTCTGATTTGTGATTATCTGAGAATGAATGTACGTTGGAACATACAATGGCATGGGTAATGTCTTCAGGGATACCCTTTTCACCCAAAATCAATGCAAATAGTTGTAAAAAATTTAATAATATAGAGTACAGTAATATATATCTCTTAACCAAAATTATAATCAAATTCAACCTATACATCTTTTAAAAAAACAAATTTGAGGATGAATAGTACTAAGCAACGTGGCTTTTTCTCATGTACACCCTAAAAATGTAATATTTTTCTAAATTATTTTATGATTTTGGTTGTTT
The DNA here is from genome assembly GCA_030770085.1 of Oryza coarctata. Classification (NCBI taxonomy): domain Eukaryota; kingdom Viridiplantae; phylum Streptophyta; class Magnoliopsida; order Poales; family Poaceae; genus Oryza; species Oryza coarctata. Next base: position 6,077,376 of record CM061476.1, on the reverse strand, counting down.
TATAAAGAGAAATTTTATGAATTAACAATTTCATCAGTAGACACGCTAGAGGTGAGCAATAGTAACTCCACTCGATTCCATGTGGCAGCCAGAGTTGCCACCGGTCATATCTGAAGCGCATCCAATGGCAAAGAGTTTAGTTCTAGGAGTGAAATGATCATTATAAAATAATGCATGCTGTGTTCTTCAATGAAATACCACATTTTTAGGGTATCTATGGATAAAGCTATATTCTTGTGGTGTCCTCTAGCAAAGAAAGTTTTTTTAAGTGTCTCATAGTACTATAACTATTCATTTACTATTTATTTGTTGGATTTATTATTTTTATATCTGAACATGTGAGTTGTGTTTAGACCTAAAATTTTATAAAGTGGTATATGTATATTGTATAAATGCTATCAAATTTTTGGAGGATTTCTCATAAATACTTGGATAGTATCAAAATAGTTTTCTGGGAAGGACAGGAAGGCATCAACATTTGTGATTCTTGATTTTTAGCATGTGTATTATAGCCCGTGAGTCTTTTTTTCATTAAACGAAATACGTGCACACCATTACGTACGCACGCTACACATATGAGAATACATTCTCCTAGAGACCCTTTATTTGTTGTTCAGAGAATCGTTGAAGGGTCCTAAAAATTTTGGTGTCTCTTTGAGAAGGTCATCAGAAGGTCAGAAGATGGAGTCGAAAGAAATCTGGTGACTCTTTGAGAAGTGTCAACATATGGTGACCTTTTCAAGTGCCTCCATATATATATACCATGAATCCATCTAAAATATATTTATATATACCATGGGTATAGACTTGGTGGGTAGAGTTATGCACCTAGGCGACAACTGAAAATTATAAATCAAAATGATTGCAGATAATATTATATTTTTTTAAAAAATATAATTAATAAATAAGCCACCATCTTCAGCCGACAACTGGAAATTGACCACCATCTCTAATCCTAATTAACACCTCCCGTTGCCTCAAGAATTCAAGATTTTGACAAACCTCACCGTTATGTAAAGTGAACACTCTAATTGTTGACAAAATTCAGTTATACAAGTTCAAAATTCGTTTTTCAAATGAAACCAAAACGACAGGCATGAAATGTTGTCCTGCTAGTATCCAGTATTAAGATGTCCTTTGTACACTCTACAAGACTACAATACCTGAAGACATATGGATCAAGCGAGCTGGTTAGTGGTTATATAGTCAAATAAAAGAATAGAGAAACACTGCTAGCCATATACATGCAGATATTTACAAAAACTTCTGAAAATTTTTTATGACGACATTGTTTGTACAGTATATATTTGCTATGCTAGAAATTTGAAGCCTACATTTCGACCCACAAATTAAGAACCAAAAAACACTATATTAGTAATAGTACTTGCATTGTTTAGATTTTTTTAATTTTTTGAATATTTTTCATCTTTTAATTTTAAAACTAAATTACTTCAAGATTTATTTCCAGTTCTATATTTTTATCATGTGAATCCGCCTTATATGGCCAAACGACGTCACACTAGATGTGTGCGGTATGGCAGCGTTGATTGGCCACGTAAGCTAGATTATCGTGGCAAGGATTGTATCACATCAGTCTAACTGATGTGACAATGTTGTTTGGTCACGTTAAACGAGGTGGTATGACCAATGGTTTAGTTTTAAAATTACAAGATAAGAGGTTTTAAAAAATAAAATTTCCACTGTTCAACTGTATTTGTCACAACTTCATTTATTGAATCAGGTTTACTGAGTGAGTGTCATGCTAAACAGTGTGTTTCCAAATCGACAGGATTATACTGAAACAGAAGGTAGGCAACCTCAAGAAAGAGATTCTGTTTTGGACAATAAGAACTTCATAAAGCTCATCTGATTTGACAAGTACTTCGTATCACTCAGGTACAAATAGTATAGTCTACCAAGCTAGTCGTCACTTATCTCTGAATTTAGAAAATCTTCATCAATTTCATCAATTGGACCATATTGCCATACAATATCTACTGCGTACAAAACGAAGCCCAAAAAATAAAGTGCCAACTGTTCAACTCAACTGACCAAGAAATGTCTTTAGATTGTAACATGCAAACTGAAGGTGTGTATGTAATAAAATTACCAAAATTTCAAGGTATTCAATGTGCGGAGCAAATCTGAGTAAACAAATAATCAATAAAGTGCTTGAGAGTATGCGAAGATTTGCACTAATGTGTGCTTACCTCAGATCCTCAAACTTCCATGCTCCAGTCCATTTTTGTTAGACTGAAAGACAAAAGAACATAGTTAGGCTTTCCATCATTCAAGTTTACATCGAAATGTACTAAAGTAAGCAATTATTCAGATTTTTGGATACCATAATCTGTAAATAGAAAGGCTCCTGATGTTGCCTTTTAGTGTTATTCATTTTTAATTTAACTTAGAGTAAGATTTACAAAATTTTAACAATTTTATCAACTATCACTTTGTCGCCACTTTAGATATTCCATAAAACTAAAACAATGGTAAACGATTTTAGTATAAAAACATCAGTTTTTCATTAGAATAAGTTTATAAAATTTATAATATTGCAATAGTGCTTTTCAAGGCAAATTTACACATATCATCCCATTGCTTTTAGAAACTAAGTATTTGAGAGGTTATTAATGGTGAAAAAATGTCAAATATTTATAACCGAAAAGATTACTTAATAATGAAACTTATGAAGTGGGAAAACTTTTTTTTACACAAACTAGATTATTTCAACATTATTTATATTTGGTCAATCTATATATACTTTTAATATATCAATATTAAAACAATTCACTGTCCAAATCCCTATCACCTGTAGCCACCCAGTGTAAACCCCACCAGAAATCAACAAAGCTTTAAGCTGACATAAGACAAAGCACACTCTTCTTAATCTGATTGTTTAACGCGCAAAAGAAAAAAGGTCGGATCCCGTCGTTTTCCAAGATGGACAAATGGTGCACTGCCACGTGGCGTCGGCAGATTGGTCTGTCGGCGCCTCCACGTCTTGGGTGCTTCGCGCCATCCTTCGTGACGGCCGTTTTAAACACTGCAGTTTCTCAACTACCAAGAGGGGATGCCCATAATTTGAGGGGAAAGAAAAGAACCGATGCCCATCGACATGTGGGCCATATACATATATGGGGCCCAGATTTCAGATTCAATACAGTTGACCTGGGCCTTGCCTTTTCCTCTCTCTCTTTATTTTTGTCATTAGGGTGGCAGATGCAGATGCATATATTGCTTGTGAGAATTGAATGGTTCTTTTTTTATAGTGAAGATGAAGTAAAATTAACATAATTTGTATAAACCTTATATATGTGGAGTATATATTAAGCCAATGGATGGATGCCACTCTTTAGCACTACAGCTTTCCTCTTGATAATGACAAATAGTACAATGTTCTAATCAAGGGTAGCTTTCCTTACTCCTGAAGTTGCCAATTATTTGGACTTCATGGTGGTGCCCCCTCTATGAGAAATAGAGAGTTTGTTCTGGCTAGAAGTTGGTGGTGTGTTCTTGATGCTTTATCTTCTCCTTTCTTTGCTTTCACTTCTGGATAACTCTTGTTAATCTGTATAATGATGATTTGTCATCTTCCACCCTGTCTTCTCTTTTCTTTGTCTTGATCCAATACATTTCCCACGAAACCAACAAACAAATTGGATTTTTCAGTTGCTAGATTTGCAAATCTTTTCCCTTTTTTTTCTTTTGGTTTCTTCAAAGATTCTAGTTTTTTTTTCTAGATGTATGCAGCACTGTGCACAACTGCATACAGATTTGGCGTTGTGGCAGACGGTTGATTGCAAGAATGGCCGGAGTTGGAGAAGAAGGTGAGGTGGCCGCGCTGCGGGAGGCTCTGCGGCAGCAGGCGGCCGCCGTGGAGGAGCTGAGGGCCGAGCTTGAGGAGGAGAGACAGGCGGCGTCGTCGGGCGCCGACGAGGCGCTGGCCATGATCCTGCGGCTGCAGGCGGAGAAGGCGGCGGAGCGGATGGAGGCGGATCAGTTCCGGCGGGTGGCAGAGGAGAGGATCCAGCACGACGAGGACTCGTTGGCGTTCCTCAAAGCCGTCGTCTTCCACCAGGAGATGGAGATTAGCTCCCTCAACCGCCGCCTGCTGGCCGTCTGCGCCACCAACGACCCGTACGCGCCTCCCGCCGCCGCCGTCGACCTCCCCTGGCTGACGAAGCTGGCCAAGAATGGCGTCGTTCCGTCAAAAAGGAACTCCTCCCTCCCGGCGACGCGGCTGGAGGAGCTCTGCTCTGAGTTCGACGACGCCGTCGGCTTCACTGGCAAGAACGGCGGCGGCTACAGGAGACCAGCGAGGACGGTGTCGGACATAGGAGAGGTGATAGGTAGGGAGGAGTGGTTGATGTCCAATGCGAGCTACCACCAGCCACCACCGCCGGCGCCAATGCACCGGTCGACGTCTCACCGGCTCCGGCGAGTGCCAAGCTACTCCGAGAGCGCCACCCTGAGATCTACCAGAAGAGCTTTGCCGGAGATCATCTCCAAAGAAGAAGACATGATCTCCCGCCACAGCGAAAAGGCGCGAAAAGAGTGCAACTGCTATGACCGCACCACCATTGCAGAGTTGGGTGCAGACATTGAGCAGATCAAACTCAATGTCCAAAATCTACAAGCTGAATTCATCAAAATGAAGGAAGCCACCATCACCCAAGGCGATTGGCAAGCGCGATTGCTAACCGAGATCTGCACAAAACTCGATATGGTACCAATGCAGCAGGATGTTCAAGTGGGCAAGAAATCATCAGCTCCTGTGCAGGTGAGAGTTAGCAACAGGGAAGAAGGTAGCTCATCCAAAGGGGGAGGCTACACACAGAGTGAGCTCCTGATGGACCATTTCATTGAGGTAAGTGCAGTCATCTTCTCTGCTCTGCTTGTTAGGCCTTTGATCAAGGTTTCTGCATCCATGTCATTCTTTAGGTGCTTCTTGATATTGGTCTTAGCTGTGGCGCTAAGAAAAGTTTTGATGAACTAGTGATGTGTAAGCAATGGCATGAAAGTGCTCGAGAGAGTAGTTTTCCCCATTTAATTTTGATTCCTTTAACGTTTAGTCATTTAGTGTAATAAGAGCATATCTGGGTGAAAAATGCTCAAACAAGAATTCACTGTCGTCTTCAGCATTTTGGTCCTGACCCCTGGGAAAACATAGCAGAATGAAAACTTGTCCAAGATCATTTTGGAAGTGACAATGTAATTTGTCACTAAAACTATAAGGCTATGGTTCCCTTTTTCTGGACATCTCCCATCTCTGATGAAATGTGTGCTTTGATATTACTCCAAAGCATCATGCATTTACATAATTACATTAATAATTACACCAAACTATATATTGTTTGGGCGTTTACTGTTTTCAATAAGAATATCTTCTGGATTATTTTAACAGGCAATGATGTACATACCGTGAGATGTGTGAAGGCCTTGATGTCATTTTTATTGGTTTTTGAAGATTGTTGACTTGAGTACAAAGATTGCTGATTTGTTTTTTTATCATCTTTTCCTGGGCCGAAGATGACGTGTACATACACATGGTGATATGCTGACAGCTCATGTAAATTGTGGCGTGTGCTATACTTTTTATTTACTTTGACAGAAAAGGCACAGTTGATGTAATGTAACGAACAATTATAAGAAAAATGGTCAGATACTGAATTTTGCTAAGTGATTCTGATGGGGTCAACGTCATTTTCATCTGAACCATGTAGATTAGGCAGTCGTAGGAAGGCAGAATACGCAATGAGAAAGCTACTGGTGACGTTGCTTCATCTCTCTAAACACATAATTTGCTGCTTCTGGCACCAACTGGGCTATTGCCCAACCATGAATTGTGTAAATTTTAGCACCAAAACATTTCCACTCCATGAAATTTTAACATGTATATAACTAAGCAACAAACTAAACTGGTCTAGTTCAAAAAGTAGAACATAATATCATTCCATAGAAAAACAATTGACGAATATTCCAGAAAAAAATATTGTTAAATCATCATGTGGTGGCTCTGCCAATTGCCCCATGGTGTTGGGGGGGGGGGGGGGGGGCGCAGAAGGAACTAGGATACACATATTCCCATTAACACTAACAAAATATAGTTCTAATAATGGCAGCAGCTGGCATCCCTTCTGTAATTACATGTCACATGCAATCTCAACGACAAGCCATCTGACGACATACTGTTCCCAGGGAAAGAAAATCTGGAAAAGTGCAATCAAAGCTAACCATGCTTGGGAGTCTAGCCTATGACTAGATGTTCTGAACTTGCGACTAACCTAAATCTCAGATGCTTATGTACTGATTTCCATAACTCTGAAGAACTTCAAAAACTGTTGAAATAAAAATATATATAGGAGTAAATCGTTTTATCAGATTGAAAATTAAAACAAATGAAATTTCATAATAAGATCAATCGGTAACAACAGAACTCATGAGTAAGCTGACCAATATAGTGATTAAAAAGATCCCTAAAAAGTAGCAATAAAAGATATTTGTTTTGAATCACCATTCGCCAATCAACTGAAATTCAGCTCAAAATAGTCAATAGAAAAGCTAGGTTAGCACCTTATAGGGGGGGGGGGGAGTTTGGATCTAACGGTCTTCAATTCTGGCAGAGATGGTCAAATCAGGTAATGTAATTCTTCCATTTCATTTTTAATATATGTTGTTCACTAAGAACTAGATACTCCTTAATATATGAAAGAAGCTAAAACATACCTGTAATTTCAAGGAATAGGAAACACTTTGAGCATTTACAAGGTTCATCATCGTAGCAAGAGTCAGGGTTCATCACCATTTTTCAGCATCAAGTGTCCATCTTCAGTTGGGATGCAGATCTCAGTCACAGCCTGATAACAAAACGATGTTTCTCTTTAGATAAAATGGATTTCCACCACATAAACAAAATGAAATGTCTGGCCTAAATAGAGGTGTACAAAAGAAACTACAGCCAGAATAAAGATGGAAAATGAATCCTTAAGGTAGCCACTGCAATCCTAACAGACCTTGAACCTCTTATGGTTGCAGGTATACATAGGTATAGTAAAAGAACGTCTATTTCAAATAATATAGTTAGTTGCCAGTATAGTTACAAAGGTTCAAGCAGGACTTTTCTTTGCTAGAGTTTTCACTCAACACCAAGAAATGAAAGGAAATTGACATTATTCAAAAAGACGGTGACAGTCCAAAGGCAAATTTTAGGTACAGTGGCAAGTTCAATTATTCAAAGAGAGAATGAAAAAATCCTCAAAAAGGAGTTAGAATAGTTCCCTCTTAAATTTCAGCATGTAAACTAGTCAATTTACTTTGAAAATGCCTAAGATCAGTTATTTACAATCAATATTCGAGTGGGTTTTTGTGACTAAGATTGTTATTTAACATCATTCCCACTTGTAAAAGGAGAGAATTGGTGATAGGTAAAAAACAATGCACCAAAATAGTTGAATGGTGCCAGGAATGCAGCATTATGCAGTGACAGTACAAAACTTAAAGGTAATAACTGATGTCCCTTCACACCTGATGATACTCTTTTTCAGCAACGTCTCTCTTTAGAATAACTAAACCATCAAGGATTTCCTGCTTGGTTAATTTTGCATTGGGATCTTTATCACGGAAGAGCTTAATAAGTAAATTTCTGCAGGGGACCAAGTTAACAAATAAGTATGGAGTTCCTGTCAATATCAAGATGGTTTCAGAGTATTTTCAAATTCTACATACCGTACAGAACTCTTTTTCGTAGTCTTTGCAACATATACACCATGAACAAGAACAGCAACTTGGTCTACTGACTTCTGGAGGTCTACAAGAGGAAACGAAGCACAAGTTGTTGCAGCGTTTGACAGAGCTTGCAGCTTTTGTCCATCCTTTCTATCAGAAGCATATTTAGCAGCCAACTGCCTCAAGTCTCTACGAACAGCCTGAATACTAAATCAAACATATATCCAATTATCGTAATGGAAGTCTAAAGATGCAATCAGAAATAAAAAAAAAAAGGAAATAAGAAAACCAGATGCTGTGTAGTTACTGCAGTACTTGGCACTATAACCAGCACTTAATGCATTCTAGCACAAAGTATTGAAAGTTTTTGTACTTCTTCAAAACATGCAAATAAAATTTTAAAGCTATCATCAACAACCAACAAATGTAATAGCTTTTATATTGGTTTTTTTGTCTTGCAAAAGTGCTGGTATTAATATGGGCCTAATCTGAAACCGTGACTTCAGGACAGTGCCTCCATGCAATTACATACTCTACCATGAAGCATCTAATACTAAGCCAGGTAAAGTTTGTATGCAAAACTAACAAAAAAATAATATTCAATGCAGGTAAAAAAATTTGGTATTTTACCATCCCAGTGCCAGTCCTACAACGTGAAGGTGAATATCTACAGCCTAAGACTGTTACCTGTAGTTTCTATACCAATACCACAATAAATAGCAATAGACTGCTTATAGGTAGGGATGAATAACACTACATTCTCCACCAAAGTTAAGTTGCTACAAGATAGCTGCTACAACTTAATCACTTCCACCCCATGCATCACAGATCATTAATAATTGGCACCATTTTTTAAAGAAATAAAGAAATAGCACCATCAACAGGGCTCCACCAAGACCCATCTTACTAAACAGCATATACACATAGGTGTTTATTATGGCCTGGACTAAAATGAGCTGGTGTTTCAAGGGAATAGTTCTAGAGATGCACAGCAACAATTTTCGTACATGTGCATTAGACCCAAAGAATACAGATGGATGAATTATAATACCAACACTGAAACTGGAATAGAGAGGGGAAAAAATCAAGGTAACCTGCAAATCTCTACACAATTACCTGCGAACTTTATTGGCAGTGAAAATAGTATCCAAAACAGCATGCACAAGGTTTTCATTTCCTTGCACAGGACCATCCTTGGCCTTGCTTGTATTTGGATCAGGCCCCTTTGAAGGAATGTTAGACTTGGTTGAGTTATTGGTTTTCCTTGCCTCAGTATTGCTGGATGTCTCTTTAGAGTCACGCATAGTTATCTCACGTACAGACCAAGCATGGTCTTGCTCCTTGACTATGTGGGGATAGTGTTTTATGAAGGAAGAATCCACTGGTAATATAAATTTGTAGTCTTCAAGTTTTTCCCTTCTTTTGCACAAGGGAAACAGAATTTTTTTTCTTCTCGGGTCATCTATCCTGATCAATCTGTCTATGTTCTTCAAAGGGATGGAATCCTTTTTTGTAAATTCAAGAAGAATTTTATCTCTTTTGCAAGCATATCCATCATCAAACAGTAAAGAACTTTTGCAGACCCACAAACCGCGCACCAAATCCGCGTACACTGGAAGCACTTTGAGAACATCATCCTCTGAATAGGTTGGGGCAAGATGCATCAGAGCATCAAATTGATTCACTTGTGATATCTATTTTGAGCAAAGACACAAGTAATAAGGACAAAAGTTAGAAAATAACTTAGAACTGTTGATAGAGTTAGACATCCATTAAAATTGGAGCATCTCAGATCTAACCTCAGTAAACCATTTCTTCAGGCGCTCTTCCAATGGCAGTTTAAGCATTTCCCTGTAAAGCAATGAATAGAAAAAATATAATTTCTATGCTGAATTACATTTTTTATATCTCAGGTCTACCCAGAGTAATAAGAGAACAAGACAGAGCAGTACTAAAATGAAAGGGACAAAAAACAAAAGTAGTTAACATGTGAAATTGGGTTAGATAGCTTGTTGGTAATTCTGTTCACAGTACAAAATGAGTTCCAAACTTCTAATATCATGAAGGTAATTGTGTCATTTAAATTCAAGTATTAGCAGGGTCCTCCATGACTACCAACGTACAAGCCAAATCCTCCTACCATTCTCCCAGGCCATGTCACTGTACTCCCTCTGTTTTTTCTTAGTTGACACCCTAGACTAAGGCATACAAAATTAGGCAATCATATTATTACTGCATATAACCGTTTTGCCCATGGAAGTCTACAAAAATTGATTAGTCTTCTAAGTAGAACATAGATGGCCACGATATTAAAGAACTTTGTAGATTTCCTAATTGTAGGGTTAAAAATGGAAAATAGACATTGGGCTCCATACATTGCCAAATATTTGTGAACAACCTTTTTGGGGTCAAAGTTCACAATCAGATAAAAATGAAGTAATGTTAGGAGTATCACCATGGTACAATAATAAAGGAAGCCATCCCACCAAAAACCAAAGTACACAGAAAGAAACAATCAAATACATATAAATAACAAGATCAGTTGCACTGGTAGAGGAAAAGATATGCAGTGCACCTTATTGCATGGCTTCTGTTAATATCCTTGCTGCTTGTCGACCCTCCAGGGCACAAGGACATTAAATAGTCAGATCTGCATGACAAAATTGACAGGATCAGATATGCATGTACTGTAGAAAAAGATTTGACTGTTAGAATTTTATTCTATTCTATTTGTGATTCTCTGGCATAGCATCAACACATAATGTTGACAAATAGTGAAAACAAAGAAGTGAATAACAGAATGCAAAGAAATGCTCAACAAGATAGTATTAGATCAGTGTAAACTATACAACGTTCACTGTGCTAAAAAAAACTTGGTCTGCAGATGACTCGACATCATTTGGACAATCATATTTGAGTATAATTTATGAAACAATTTTTTTTTCTTATCTGTCAATGAACCGTACTCATAATTACAACATATTCCAACAACATAACATTTCATAGTCTCTCATTACGATTTTGATCGCAGTTTCTGTAACATATCATAATAGCAAAAAAAATAGAAATTACACAGGCTATTTTGCTAAGAAAAATCCAATGACAAACTTTCAGTAGGTTAATCTACAAAATCTAGATACCTAGATGGTCAAACTATCAAAGTTTAAAAAGTCCGATTGTACAGTTCCCACAACGACCTCTATCTACAGATAAACTCCGTTTTTTTACATCACCCAACTCTGAAATTACATATAGTGGTGACTACATGTGCATCACATCTATATCTATAGGAAAATAGTTAATACAAACTAACAAAAGTAATATGGCAAAAGTACAGTCAGTGTAGTACTTTTACTTATTAAATATACCTCCAACTTTAAGCTTTATTTTGACTGACTTTAACTAGCTTGAAGAGGAAGACACAAGACAGACAAGGATATTTCCACATCCATACACTCAAACCATAAAGCAACACATGCCTAACCTCCTTACCCCACACATGCCACACAATCAACAATCAGGGTATTCATCTGTTCAACATGACCATAGAAATTGAACCCCTTCACCACTCCCCGTTTATCCTGTCTTTGTCTAAGTAGTAGTACACCTCTATTAAGTTTAATTGGAAGCAACTTGAATTCTTTTATTGTATTTAGGCTTTAGATGGTAGCACAAATAGGACATGATCCTAGTAGTGGACTAGGATCTACTGCTGCCTCCCTAGAAGGGTCATCAATCAAAAATAAGCAAGTCAAGTGGCACAACCTACACTGTATAAAGTGCTGCACATACCTATAACACTTCCCAGAGCTTAGTTCAGACTTTCCTCAACACACTTGAGTAATAATAACAAGAAAACCAAGGTAGTCTTAAACAGGTCAGCACACAAGGAATAAATCAAAGTGAACATGTGAATGCGAATGTAGGAGCCATTTTTTGTCTTGAGGGTTTTATTTGGAATACAAGCGCCTCAACACAACCTATTCTCTCATTCCTCAACAATTCATTAGTGAGGCAAACTAAGAACATGTATCTGTAGTTCAGGCACGGCACTTGCCAACACTTTTTGTACCACCTGGTAATAATTCAAGTTGAATTGTGGCTAGAAGCTGTAAGTAATATAACCCCCCACCCCACCCCCTACCCCCGCCACATGCACGCTCCTCTTAACAGTAACCCAAACTATAAGTTATGTTCACTCATCGGTGTTATGCACCTCGGGTATGAGCAACCCATATTCGATCTAACCTACTTTAGTGGTGAAACAGAGATCAAATCAATCATACATGCCAATGTAGCATAGGTACAACAATCTCATATCTTGGTACAAATAAACTAATCAAGTAAAAATAAATTAGAAAAATACAAATAAGTATAATTTCATGTATATTATGCTCAGCTTACTAGACCCATGTAAAATAAATATTTCGGAGCTCTTCTGCCACATGTCAAGACCACTCAACACATGGCAGATGTATTTATCATTACATTTCATAAAAGAGAGAATGATTTGCAATAGTACACTAATGAAGAACTAACCATACTTACGTGTTCATTGTGAAATCTATAGGCCCACACTCATTTGATACCATCTCAGCATGGTACTTGCTTGCAATTTTACTCCCTGCCGGTTGGTAAGTGAGAGAAATCCAGGGCTAGAACAAAAAGGCATATCAATTGTTTTACAATTTGCACAAGAAAATAGGTACATGGTAGAGAAGAGAGTGAATTATTTACTCATTTAATCATGTACTGACTACAAAAAGAAAAGATTAAAAAACTCAAGTTGAGAAGTAGTACAAGAAATGCTAGAAACCATACTGGTAAACTGTACAAAACATATGCTGTTCTAACATATATACTCCACATGTACAAGGGACCAGAGACAAAATGCAAATAAGTAGAAAACACGCCATAGAACAATCAAATGCAACTATTCACGTGCTTTTAACAATGTGAACATTTTTGGTTTCCACTGGACCAATATTTGGCAGGGACACAGTCAGTACTCTAGTAGTCTAGTGTAGCAGATTCACAGCCTCTAAGATCTGTCAAGTCACTGTACCAAAAAATTTTTGCATATCTAAGGCCCATGTTTCTACCAAGGCTCACATTTGGAAGCCAGTAGCATCAGACAGCCTAGGGAATATGCTTTTAACAATATCAAAACAATGAGGCAAGCAAACCCAAACTAACGACTTGTTTCAGAAACAAACAAGACTACAATGGACACCAACTTTAAAGATCATTCAACAACATTTTGAAAATTGAAGATAGCTGGACCAAAAGAAAGCCTTAAAAATAGAAAGGCACATTAATCAATAATAAGCATAAGTTAAGCTATTACTCCTAACCTCAGATTCTTCAGTGCAATCTTTGGAATCTTCTGAGCGCTCATTTCGCTGCAAGTACAACATATTTGATCATCAATAGATGCTTAGCACCAGCAGCTGTGAACCACCCAAGTTTTAATAATACCGCAGTCTTTTTTTTTGGAAAACTTATCAAAATACCTAGAGCACAAAGTAGGAGTCTGATGAACCAAAATGATTGACAAATCAAATAAAACTATGCTGAAAAACAATAGGCTAACAGTTGGTTAGAAACCAAGGACAACACAACCTGTACCATCATATCCTCAAGCTACATATGATTTGTCTCCTTGGATCCAAACATTAAAATCAGTAGACACACTAAACAAATTTTGCATCACAGCCACCAAACCATTTGGCTAATAACAGGCAATTAGCCCTTCAGAAATTTTTACGAGCTTACTCCAATTAACAGGCCATGCATGACCATACATAATCAAAACAATCATATCAGAAGGGCTGTAAAGAGGGATTTTCTGCAAATATGCATCTTTAATCGTATCCAATTGATATATTCTTAAGGATGCTACTGTGGACATAACTTGTGGAGACATGGAACTTACAAGAACATTAATTAGCTGGTTGGTTTTTTTTTGAGGTTTCTCTAGCTTTTTGTTCTTGTAAAAGAGTAACAAAATAGTACCAGTGCTGAAGAGACTGAATATTTCACCTTAACTGATGGCATAGTTGAGACGCTAGCATCACTATTTGCTCCTCTATGTTGTAAAGCCTGACAAGCATTTGATCGACCAGAATTTACATGTGACATTGATGGTCGCAGTTGCATCACCGCATCAATATGATTCAAATGAACCTGTAAAACAAGGCAAGGGATTGGTTCTATTCAATGAATACTTAAATAGAACATCATATTAAATAACTCTGACAAAGTCCTACTAGTAGCACACAAAAAGGCCTTTCAGCAGATAAAAAGATGTATTGGAGTCAGTAAGCCCTAAATTACATTTATTACATACCAAGGACAAGAAGATAGTCAGGGAAAAACAAATTTATTATCTCTAGTTTGGATGTGGAGTTGTTTTGGCGATTGGAGTGTAACAAACAAGTACCACCTTATTTCACTGGCACGTACATCAGTTTCCTATTTCCACAGAATATTTACTTGAACGTATTCCTACTGGCATTAGTCGAGTGCGTGATCAATGTGTAACAAGCAAACAGTAATTACATAATTCAAGGGCTTGGTTGTGAATGGTTTACTTCTTTTGGATAGGGAGATAGCAACTTATACAGAGGCCAAGCACTAACCACAACTCTAATTACACTACTACAGTTAAAAAGAACAGTCAACAGTCTAAAAGCATAGAGTTCATGTTTATGGTTTGGTATGTTGTTCATTGCAAACTTTATGTTAGCATGCTAGAGCTCCATAGAGGCATAGACTACTCAGGCAATTAGTGGATATTAACTGTCAACCTTACAACCTATTCTCCTGTTGCTTACCAAGTTGCCTGTAAGAACCCCAACTGCATAATCAGCCACATCAGCTGCTTTGGATGATGATAGTGTCTAAAAATAACAAAAAAAAATTAGGCAAAATATCAATGATACCAATGCAAATGCAGTGGATACCAAATGTAGGCACACAAATAAATTGCTTGCCTCAAAACTGAACTACTGGCCAATTACGAACCATCATAAGAGCAGGAAATGTAACTTAAACTAGCTCAACTACTAATATTATATTCTAGAACAAATTAGAAATTTAGAATACTATGCAGAAAAATATGTTGTTCCAATTCCAATTAAGAAACTAAAGATGCTCAACACTAACAACGGGTTTCTTTGTGCCAATGGATAAATCAACATACCAAATCCACAATTGTTTGATCATGTTGATCCCAGAAACTGATAGATTGATATCTAGAATACAGTGACTGTTTGGCATTGCAAAGTTTTGTCAAAAGCACTTTAACTTCTTTGTATTTTGAATGTTTACAACCTATATTTTAAACTCATAATTGAAAATTGTAGCTAAGAGCAAGTTTAATATTAAAGGTGATTGATGCCTCTATTTTCGACTCATCAATTAGGAGGCAACATATACAATACACTAGCTCTAATACAGTAGTCCCAATATTATAAAGTTTTATTCATTTTTACTCTCAATCTACTATTTCTCTTTCTTTACTTTCTCTTGAAGTTTGTGTGCAGATTGCCTCTTGCATGAGGGGTGACTTCTCTATCTCCTCCCTTCTCTCCTCCACCTCAGCATGTGAGCCAACATGGCATCTTGGGACTAGCACTTAAGGTCTTATTGCACTTGCTCTAAGAAAAGGTAATAATTCCTAAAGCTAACTAGATTCGGCACCTGAGCACAGATATGCCAAACTGGCCCTCTGTATAAGCATCGTGATTGCAGGTGTTCTGGCACTACCAAAAAAATTGTAAATAGCCAGGAAGAGTATACTCAAATGGCAACACTATGAAATATTTACTTCAGAGATCGAACATAAATATTAACAGCAACAAAATGAAAACAACTTATTTCAAAGCTAATAAGAACACAATGGAAATCTGCAGGCCATACATAAGTGTTTGCTCTGTACACAGCAAAGAGAAACCTTGATGTGATTAATTCTGTGAAAAAAGAAAAGGAAATACTCACCTGTTCTGTTAGTCTCAAAGGTACAGGAACCTCTGGGTCATAATTTTCACACTCTGTATCGATATCCAAGTCTACTTCAACTTTTGAACTCAATGGCTTAACACGGACCTGACAAAGTCATAATCCCTTTAATGAAGTATGAGTACAATTAAATAACACAATACAAATTTCCAAATTAGGTCTAAATCATCCAAAGGACAGTTAACTGGGCATGTACCTCCTTACATATTTCATTTAGCTCATATGGGCGCCAAGACGACCTCAGTGGATATTGCATAAGATAAAGCTGTAAAGTATATGATAAAATTTAGTGTTGACAAACTTGCAGTATATCTCAATTCAACCAGAAGGAAAAAGAAAATATTTTCCTGTTCAGGTTTGGATCAGATTGAAACATTGAAAAAAGCCCTTACTTACTGAAGCTAATAACATTTTATATATGTAAGATAGACTCGTCAATTTAATCGGTAAATTTTACATATGCAAAAGACAACTTTACTGGATCATTTTTATTTGCCATTGACCAAAAAAAGCATATGAAACACTTTAAACTAATTTCTGCACAGAAGTTTGTGCTGGCCAGTCCAAAGATTCTGAATTATTGGCTACAATGACACATACACATGAAGAGGAAAGAAGCCCAATTGGTTGGGAACTGGTTCAGGAGTAGAAGAAAGTGCAATAATCTATAACACAAATATATATATATGTGTATATATATCCTTCAAAAGTAGGTAGATAACAAAAGGATCATTAAAAATTAATAACAAAATGTAAACCTTCAAAACAAAAATAAAACATATTTTTCATGTATCTTCTTAAATTATAGAAATGCCCTGTCCAATAACATAGAAGAGAATTAAGAGAGAGAACATACAAAGCAACTTTCAGCAAGACTCACATACAGAGTAAGCAAAGAGATAACCATATATGTGCCACTCCAAAACAGTAAAAATAATAAAATGCCACTTCAGCCCAATGGTTTACAAACTTTCTGCTTGAAACAACTTCTATATCAATGCAACCAATAAAATGTTGCTAAAAAATCAAATAACTTCTTCAACAACTCATAAGAAACCCAGGGAACAGCTCAATCTTTAACTTAGTGAAGCAATCGTGCTATACCAAGATTCTAAATTCCACAGTTGCAAACTATTACATAGCACTGATATGGGCAAGGTTTTGTTGAGGAAAAACATCACCAAGAGGATAGCTATTAGGGATGAGAGGAGGATTATAGGCTGAGGTGACGAATTGGGGAAGAGATTATAGATTGATCTTCATTGCTTGACTCCAATAGACTTGCCAAATGGCCTTATATAGGCTAGCACAACAATCCAAACTAATCGGATCAAATCCCCCAACTCCATAAACTCCCTCTGTATGTGCTTTAATCACGTGCCTTGCACTTTTCACGCACACAACGTGGATACCCTGGCCAGCCACACCTTCCTCTTGGGCCTGGTTGTGGACCTCGCCCTCTGGGCCCAATGCCCATGACAATCACTGCACAAGTTTGGGCATATCTGTTTAAATCTCATGTTACTCCCTCATTAGGAACCATTGTTCATTAATATATGAAACATATGTTGCTATGGCAGTCCAACAGACCACAGAAATCGAGCATAACGACCTTCTGGACTTACACTAGGATGATGTGCTCAAATGAAACTTTCTTGTATTCTTTAAGTTATGCACAAACAACAAAAAAACAATCAAATGACCAACGGCAACAAGAAAATGAGCCCTTAATGAGCCATCAGGAAAAGAACACAGTGCTTATCTTTTAGATCACCTAGTGGTGGAAAAATGAAAGTTTCTAAAGAAGATTTGCGAATGGTTAAATGCAGTTGTCTCAACATAGAAAAAACACACTCCCTGTTCTGTCAAATATCAAAAATTAAAATATATAGATGTGTTTAAAAAAAAGGTAAAAGAAGAACAATGAGAATTCCAATGGATATGTGCAAAATGGAAGATGGGACCCAACTGCTTTGGAGGCATTCATATAATAAACATCAGCTGAAGTAAGAGACTATAATCCATCATTAACTATATGACAATAAAACGTAAAAGGACTGAATGATAGACGAGGTGTTCCTTTCAAAAGGTTGTCATTTGAGAGCTATCAGCCCAAAACTAGAGTTCAGAAAACTTGATACATGCCACAATTTAAGTGACAACAAAAACAGAGTATATCACATAGCAATATGCTTTCTCTGTGTGTGTGTGTGTGTGTCTTCTATGCTGAATGTAGCATCAATCCTTATTGTATAGATATACAAGCCACATGCAAGTCCCCAAATAAGGACTTGAACAGGGACTAAAAGAAGGAAGCAATTCCACTACCAAGCTAGAGATCAGTTGACCAATCATCACCACATTTTGCAGCCGCAGCAATGTAATCTGGTCAGTCAAGCATGCGAGCACTAACAACTGGCACAGTTCCTTACTATAAAATAACAACTTAAGCAATTTACCACCCTTACGACACAAGGATACGGAAGTGACTCTGTGAGCCATTATTACCATGGCGTCCTCGTCGTCGAAGGGCCTGGGTGTGAAGTAGACGTCAATCTCCCGCACCAAGAAGTCATCCCCATCCTCCGCTTCCTCATCTCCCACCTCCTCCGCGCTAGCGCTCGCGCTCGCCCTGGCGCTCGGACCCACCTCGTCCACCTCCATCGAGTCCTCCGCCTGGGCGGGAGCCTCGGGCTTGGGGTCCTCCGCCTTGGGCTTGGGCTTGGGATCCTCCGCCTTCGGCTCGGGCTTCGGCTTCTGCTTGCCCTTGGCCCTGGGGCGGAAGCGAGTAGA
Source organism: Oryza coarctata (assembly GCA_030770085.1). NCBI lineage: Eukaryota > Viridiplantae > Streptophyta > Magnoliopsida > Poales > Poaceae > Oryza > Oryza coarctata. The sequence continues at coordinate 6,058,833 of CM061476.1, read as the reverse complement.
GGGGGCGTCGGACGAGGCGGGTGCGTCGAGCGCGGCGAGGTCGGCCATGTCGATGTCGGCGTCGAGGGACGGGGGCTTGTCGTCGCCGGTCGCCATGGCCGCCGCTGCTGCCTCCGTGGCTTCTCCCTAGGGTTTCGTGGCGAGAGGGTTCGGAGAGAACTGGGGTTTTGCCATTTTGGAGGGAGGTTGTGGAGGGGCTTTTGCGGCGGTGGCTGTTAGGCGTAGCGGGGATACCAGATGGGGCCGTGGCCCGCGGGGAAACGGCGTACGCAGCGTGTCCCCACCCAGGGCATCAATGGAAACGTGCGGTTTGAATTCTGAACATTTGTGGGTTTTATTTGAATTTGAACTTCTCTAAGTACCTAAAAGCAGAGCCCTTTGTTTTCCTTCCCCTCCGCGCATAGCGCACGCTCTCACAAAAATAAAAAAATAATCAGCTACAATCCATACTTTTATCTTATATGAGTATATTGCAACGTATGAGAATATTAATAGTCTTATAAATATCACAATATATATCTCTAATATTTAAAATACAATCATGCATCTTCCACTCTTCTTCACATTGTGCGGAGTGCTTAGCCACCAAAGGGGAAAAAAACAAAATTGTTAGTTAAAAATTCTCACATGGTCCAATGATGGATTTTATATGAATTGTCAAAGACGAATGGATTTTATTGAATTTTTGGAAAATAAGGAATAGAGAGATTTTTTTCTCCTTTAGGTGGGACCCACTATGGGGGAGAAGAAGGCTTCTTCTTCCTTGGTTCGCTACTCCGAGGGCTAAGGCATGGGCCAAGCGCGATGGAGAAAGTAGGGGCGAGCGGGAAAGAGGCCGGTGTGGAGTGGCAATCAACTGCAACGAGGGTACCACTGCCGATCGACAGGCTTGACGGTGCGAAAGGCTCGTGAGAGCTACGACTCGAAGTAGGACCTAAGGGAGAGGGAGGTGAAGGAGAGGACAAAGACGAGACACAGTTGGGTGACGGGCTTACTGGTACTTTTTATAGGAGGCTAAGCATGGGTACGGAAGGGACAAGGAGGAGGGGTGCGTGACCGGTGAGTAGACACGACACTGCTGTGAGATTCCGAGGAAGAACAGAGGGACCGAGCTCAACACGATGCGGCGCGGCACGATAGGAATCACGGTGGGGGAGAAGCCGAGCTTGGCGCGACAATGTGATTGCACACGACCGACGAGATTCGTAGCGACGGATGTGGCACACTAAAGCGAAGAGGTCACAGCGCACTAGTATGGCGAGAAGTGCGTTGGCCGGCTCGACATTCCACCGAGCATGTGCCATGCAGTGCGAGCATGGCATAAGGAAGAGGATGAGCATGTGGGCATAGGTGGAGCAAGCACAGGAAAGAGAAAAGACGGATAGAATGATTACGCCAGCCAACAGGAGGGAGGAAGAAAGGAAAAGAGAGTAGGGATTAGATAAGGGAAAGATGACCTAGATTTTTTAATTTTTTTAGAAATTTTTAGAATTAAATTTTTTATAAAAATTTTTTTGATAAATTTAAAATGAGTTTAAATTTGAACTTAGAATTTTCTTTAAAAAAATTATGAAATGGACTCAGAAATTTATTTGAGATCTAATTTTTAGTAGGAAAAGCACATAAACAATAAGGTCCAAATATTTTTTAAAAAAAATAAACAGGGCAAAATTTAAGGTACTACAATCACCAAATAACATTTAAAGAAATTTCTGTTCTCTTGCTAGTGAAGGACAGTTATTTTTTTATCTAAGTTAAACTAATGCAGGTTTAGATAATCATGCATGAAAAATCTCAGGCAAATGAAACGTATCTCAATTAAACCTCAATTAAACGGTACGATTGGGCCGAAAGGCCTAATGCATGTACAGTTGAACTGAACAAAACTAACAAATGAAAGGTGAAATACAGAACACACGTCACACAAGGCATGAAAATTATCTGGGCAGACTGCACTCTAGCAGGCTCAAGATATTCAGACTATATACATTAGTATCCATAAGTTGACTAATTTTCTCAGTATTAGCCATCCAACATTTCAACTAACGGTAACATATCACTACCATCCAAATAAACAGCAAAAGCACAATTTCTTATCTTCATTTGATTCCATGTTCACTGTGCTTGCTGCCAAGAAAGCATACGCGTGAAGACATTAAGTCCTAACTGAAGATGTATTGGCTTTAGATATGTACCAGTGCTACAGCTTTACATCTACAGTATTCTGCAACCCCAACCTGAATGAAATGGAGTGCCACTTGTAATTTTAGAGCAGCGAATTGCAGCAGTAGACTAGCCAGCCAGGTCACATAAGGGCATCCATTATTCGGGCCATTGTTGCAAATCCCACCAAAGATCCTTCCCGCAGATCAAAAACAGATCCTTTTCTATATGATTCTAAGCAATTGAGTCGATCAAAGTTTGGCTCCTGAGAGGGAGGGTTTAACTGAAACTTTTATATCACCATATGCTTCTTCTTGTTGTCCATCAATATAATCATAACTTTTTAGAACCTACAGAAAGAGCAAAAACATATATGTGAAGACACAGAAAGAGCAACGCGTGCAGCTACACCAAAATAATTACATAAACTATGTGTTAGACAGACCAGTGGCTTGGGCGACCCGACCCCCTCGTATACGCTCGGGGGATTGATAGTCACTGTACACTTTCTACATGGTATCAGAGCGAGTCTAGACATCCCGGCGCGCTAGCTTCTCCCTCCGGCGAGCCGACCCTTTCCTCCTCGTCGTCGACGTCTTCTTTCCGTCGCCAACTCTCTTCCCGGTACTCCCCTCGCTCTCTCGTCTCCATTTCTTCTTCTTCCCGTCTCTCCCGCAGTCACCTTTTCTCCGCCCTACCTCTGCGCGACCAGGCAACGGTCTCGATCCGCCTCCTCGTCCCTCCTCGCACCCGTCTCCGCTCTTCCTCTTGTTTCGTGCATCTCTCCTCTGACGCCGGTGCACCTCCGTGCTCGTCGTCTCCATCGGCTGGACTTGTCCAGCCCTCTGTCGGCTGGAAACCTCCCTCGGTTCTTGCCCTTTCCGACACGCTCAACGGCTCTCGGACGCGAACCTTCTCCCCTCACGTCCGAGCCAGTCCAACGTGTTCACGTGTCCACGGACACGAATCCCTGCCTCCCGGACGCGAACATATTCTCTTCGCGTCCGGCCACTCCCTGCCTTTTTCGCGTCCGTCCCACTCCTTGGCCTCCACGAGTCCACGGACGTGAATCTTCTCTTCACGGACATGAATCCTCGCACGTCCGTGACCCAACCACTCTCTGACCCACTCACTCTGTTCTCACCTACTCCGCTGCCTACTCCCCATCGGCCAGCCACTCCTCATCGGCTGGCCACTCCTCACCTACTCCGCTGCCCACTTCCCATCGGCTTCTCACGTCCTTGATCGGCCGATCCGTCCTCTCATCGGCTTTCCCCTCCCATCGGCTTCTCTCTCCCATCGGCTCTTTGCTCCCGTTCTCCCGTCATGGCCACCGAGTCCGTCCTCAGCTCCGACACTCTCCTAGTCGCCGAATCTGCTCTGGCCCTCGGTGCCACAGACCACACCTCAGGCACCACCTCGCCGATCTTCTCCCCTCCCTACGCTGCTGTGAACGTGAAATCTCACGTTCCTATCTCCCTTGACCTTAACGCCAATTATTCCAAGTGGGTTTTCTTCTTCAAATCCCTCTGTGGAAAATTTGGCCTCCGGTCCCATATTGATGGCTCCACTCCACCTCGCCCCGATGATCCTCAGTGGGACATCGCCGAGTGCTATGTGCGCAACTGGCTGCTAAGCTCGATCGACGACTCTGTCCTCGACCTCGCCATGGACGATACCGACCCTACCGCCCAGGACCTCTGGCTAGCCATCGAGCGGATGTTCCTGACCAACAAGCAGCCTCGCGCCATCTTCCTCCTCAACGAGTTCCACTCCATGGTACAAGGCGACTCCTCTGTCTCGTACTGTCAACGCCTCAAAGTCAAGGCTGCTGCTCTCCGGGACGTCGGCCACCCTGTGGCCAACTCTCAACTCGTCCTCGCCCTTCTACGAGGCCTCAATCCCCGCTTCTCCAACACCGCCGATGACATCGCCAACGCCACACCTCTTCCATCGTTCGTCCGGGCTCATGACATGCTAGTTCTTAAAGAACTCCGTCTGGCCAATGATGAGAAGACAGTGGCCCACACCACTCTTCTTGCCGCAGCCGATAATGGCTGCCGAGCGTCTTGCGCTGCCCCTTCCTCCCGCGGTCCTGGTGGCCATGGCTCCGGCCACAGCAACACAGCCCGCACCAGGAAAGGCAAGGGCAAAGGCAAAGGCAGGACCTGGCAGGGTCCGACGCCACCACGACCTACCTCGGTCCCTACCCACCCTGCCGGTCCCACGGGTCCGTTGCTCTGCTACAACCCCTGGGCGCCCCAGCCCCAGCCACGCAGCCCCATCGGCTAGCAATCCGGAGTTCTCGACGCCCATCCCTAGGCTCACCTGGTATCGGCTCCCGTTCTGCCGCCTCAGCCGATGCTACCGACCCCAACCACCCAGTCGATTCACTCCTAGAACCAGGCTGGCCTCGTCGCTGCCCTCAACCAGATGACGCTCCAACCACAGCACCCTTGGGTGCTGGACTCTAGGGCGTCTTCACACATGGCGTCATCGGCCGATATACTTCGCTCCTGTCACCCCTCTTCCTCCCCTTTTGTCACCATCGGCAATGGTCACTCTCTTCCTGTTCAATACCGCGGTGACTCCTCTCTGTCTACATCCACCACTAACCTCCCCCTACGCAATGTTCTTATCGTCCCTTCTCTCATTCACAATCTTATATCTGTTCGCCAATTCACACGAGACAACCACTGCTCCATTGAATTTGACACGTCTGGTTTCTCTGTGAAGGATATCCCAACCCGGCGACAGATCCTTCGCTGCAATAGTGGCGGTGACCTCTACACCATTCCCGCTGCGCCGTCCACCCCACACACCAGCGTCGCCCTCTCCACCAACCTTTGGCACCTTCGCCTCGGCCACCCCGGCCCCGACGCTATCGCCACCCTCCGTCGCAGCGCCTCCATCCAATGTACTCACAGCAGCTCCACAGTTTGCCACTCATGTCAACTTAGCAAACATGTACGTCTGCCCTTTTCTAGTTCTCTCTCCTGTACCTCACGTCCATTTGAACTTATACATTGTGATGTATGGACGTCCCCAGTTAAAAGTGTCTTCGGTAATCAGTATTATCTCGCTATACTTGACGATTACACACACTATTGCTAGACCTTCCCGCTCATCCACAAATCCGAGGTCGCCTCTTACCTCACTCACTTCGTCACGTACGTATCTACTCAGTTCAACCTCCCCATCAAGGCTTTACAAGCCGATAACGGTACGGAATTCGTCAACCATACCGTTACAAACCTCCTCACCTCGCAGGGCATCCATCTCCGGCTCTCCTGCCCCTACACCTCTCCTCAGAACGGCAAAGTCGAGCGCCTCCTTTGCACCCTCAACAATATCAGTCGCACCATGCTACTTCACGCCCACCTACCCGCCACTTATTGGGCCGAAGCTCTGGCTACTGCAACGTACCTTCTCAATCGGCGCTCATGCTTCTCCGTTCATAACAACGTTCCCTATGCCCTTCTCTAACGCACGGCGCCCGACTACTCCCACCTTCGCGTTTTTGGGTGCCTCTGCTACCCAAATCTCACCGCCACAGCTTCCCACAAACTCGCTCCCCGCTCCACCGCCTGTATTCTCCTCGGCTATTCCACCTCTCACAAGGGATACCGATGCCTTGACCTTTCTACCCGACGGGTCCTCGTCTCTCGTCACGTCATTTTTGACGAGACATGTTTTCCCTTCGGTCTCCTTCATCCGAGATCCTCCTCTAGTGATCTCGACTTTCTTCTCACCAACACCGTGCCGACCAGGTCTTCCCCACTGCCCTCTCCATCGACCCCCTCATCGGCCGCTGCTGAGGATTTATCCGTCACATCTCCCACCACTACTCGGTCCGATGTCCCCACCATCGGACCCCCATCGGATCCACCTTTATCGGCCGATACCGATTCTATTTATCCTTCAGCCGATACCGTTCCCTCTCCATCGGACACCCCACTTCCATCGGCTCTTCACTTTCCATCAGCTCCCCCCACCCTATCGGCTGATCCATCTCTATCGGACAGATCGGAATACTCGGCCTACCCAACCTCATCGACTCAGGCCGATCTAATTCCTCCTTTTCCTCTTGTCTACAGTCACCGAATCGAAGCCGATGACGCCCCTACCCAACCAGTTCTTCCCATTACTCCCGCACCCCCATCGGCTCCAGTTCCCTCCACCTCACATTGTCACCCGCTCCCAGACCAGGTCTCTCCGACCCAATCCGCGCTACGGTCTCTCCGCCGTCCACAGCTCCATCTCGTCCATCCCGACGACTTCTCGCTCAGCCTTGGCCGACCCTCAGTGGCGCGCGGCCATGGCCGACGAGTACAAGGCCCTAATGGACAACGAGACCTGGCGCCTCGTTCCCCGACCTCCCGGCACCAACATTGTGACCGATAAGTGGATTTTCAAACACAAATTCCACGCCGATGGCTCCCTTGCCCGTTATAAGGCTCGCTAGGTAGTCCGGGGTTTCTCCCAACGACCCGATGTCGACTACGACAAGACCTTCCGTCCCGTTGTCAAACCCACCACCATCCAAGTCGTCCTCACCTTGGCTGCCTCTCGCTCCTGGCCGATCCATCAACTAGACATGAAGAACACCTTTCTTCACGGCCACCTGACGGAAACAGTCTACTGCTAGCAGCCCCCAGGCTTCGTCGACCCTTCTCGGCCCGACGACGTCTGTCTCCTTCAACGCTCTCTCTACGGCCTCAAACAAGCCCCTCGTGCTTGGTACCAGCGCTTTGCTGCCTATCTTCGGCACATCGGCTTCGTGGCCTCTGTGTCCGATAGTTCCCTGATCACTTTCCATATCGGCTCTGCCACTGCCTATCTACTTCTCTATGTCGATGACATTGTCCTCACAGCGTCTTCGACATCTCTCCTCGACCAGATCATGGCCCGACTCCACTCTGAGTTCGCCATGACCGATCTTGGTCCTTTCCACCATTTCCTTAGCATCTCCGTAACCCGTTCCATCCACGGGCTCTTCCTTTCCCAACGCCAGTACGCCATCGACCTCCTCCAGCGTGCGAGCATGGCCGACTGTCACCCCACGGCCACCCCAGTCGACACTTGAGCCAAACTCTTCGCCGCCGATGGCGCCCTCGTTGCCGATCCCTCTCACTATCGGAGTCTTATCGGGGCTCTCCAATACCTCACTCACCCGACCCGACCTCACGTACGCTGTCCAGCAAATATGCCTCTTCATGCACGCTCCGCGCGAACCTCACCTCACGCTGCTCAAGCGCATCCTACGCTACGTGAAGGGCACCCTCTCCAGCAGGCTGCATCTCAGCTCCAGCCCCATCGACTCCCTCACCGCGTACTCCGACGAGGACTGGACAGGCTGCCCCGACTCTCGACGCTCTACGTCCGGTTACTGCGTCTACCTCGGTGACACTCTCATATCCTGGTCCTCAAAACGCCAGACTATAGTGTCCCGCTCCAGCGCTGAAGCCGAGTACCGTGCCGTCGCCCACGCCGTCACCGTCACCGAGTGCTGCTGGCTTCGCCAGCTTCTCCAGGAGCTCCGTGCACCCCTCTCCACCGCGACCGTCGTCTACTGTGACAATATCAGTGCCGTCTACATGACCGCCAACCGGGTCCATCACCAACGCACCAAGCACATCGAGATCGATATTTATTTTATCCGTGACAAGATTGCATTAAGACAGGTTCGAGTGTTCCATGTACCATCGGTACATCAGTTTACGATATAATGACCAAAGGCCTGCCCACGCCTTTGTTCACCAGTTTTCGGTCCAGTCTCTGCGTCCGTTCACCTCCCACTGTGACTGCGAGAGGTGTTAGGCAGACCACTGGCCTGGGCTGTATATATATAGACCCGACCCCTCGTATACGCTCGGAGGATTAATAGTCACTGTACACTTTCGTCAAAACGCAAAATGTAGCTAAAAGTTTGAATGGTACCAATGTTTCAAAAAACATGCGTGCGGCTTGTTTTCTGGCTCTGCCTTCCAAGATTTTGTTCAAACTAAATTTACCAGGTTGGTCATCTGATGCAGCTGAAGCCATGTGATCTTTGAAGTACTCTGCCACAGCCCTACATGCAGTATGAAACATATCACAATTCACACTCAAATGGTAGCATATAGTGAAATCATCCGTTGGAACTTATCTCATACCTTGTCCTAGCAGATATGCTTCCCAATCCTGTTGCCCCAGTACCTGCTGTAGATATTACTCCAGGAGTACTTATGAGGCTAGGAATCTCTGGCAAATCTCCATCAAGTTCGTCATTAAATGGAAAAGGAGAAAATTGAGGACGGTAGTCTTGTCCAGGTGACATGTAACTCATATCTACTGGTGGTGTACCAGTAGCAGCAGTTCCTCCAAGTCCAGATTTCGGAGTTCGACCAGCACCAGGAGTTTTGAAAGGAGAATCATCGTCTCCTATTGGAGATGGAATAGTTTGTGGGGAGAATCGAGGTATCTCAGGCATATCTTCAAAGTGTGATGTGCCTACATCACTTGGAGACTTTGCGTTGTGCTCAGGTTCAGGCTTGCCATCTGCATTTCTTGGAGATTGGGGATTACGCTGAGGTTCAGGTTGTGCATATGTGTTTACTGGAGACTTTGGGTTAAGTCCCGGTTCAGGTTGTCCATCTGAATTTCTTGGATCTTGTTGATTAAGTTGATGTTCAAGTTGTACATATGTGTTTCCTGGAGACTTTGGGGAGAGCTGGTGGTCAGGTGTGTCTTGAATACTGACATTTGCTACCCTGGGAGTATGCTCGATATAGGCTGAGTCAGCATCAGGGTCACTCACATGGGGGAAGGTTCTCTCATAGGTTTGACGTAGGTTAGCACACATCCCTGAAAGGAAAAACAAATTTGGACAATGACATCGTTTCAGGGTTAAGTAAAAGGACAGTAACTAGTGGAGTTTCATCACTAATAAAAGAATACACTTATGGAATCAGAGAGCGTGATGGCTTACCATGGACTAAAGGCTCAAGCAAGAAGCCATCCTTTTGGCGAATCCTGCTGAATTTCCACACATCCACCGCTGTTTGAGGTAGCTTCCTCCTCTTGCTGACCAGATGGTGTAGTTCATTACCATCAATTTGTTTCTTCATATAACTGTGCAAGAGAATATGAGGTTTTATCATTTGTAAATAAGGTAGAGTACCAACAGATACCATAGGTTTTACAATTAAGCCCTATCACACGTAGCACTACAATGGTAACAAATTCATAGCCTGACTTGCATATTTTTAACAGAACAAATCCCATTGAAATATATCAAAATTGCTAGAAGAGTTAATAACCGGTTTACAACAGCATTAATGGAATTATTCTAGTTCTAAATAAGTTGTTTAGGAAAACAACATTGAAAGGGTGTTGCAGGTGACGGAAGTAATGTTTCCTAGAGGATCATAGGAAATGGTAGGAAATGAAGATGGCATTTGGAACTTGGTATATTTTAAACAAAAACATGAAGATAAGACATTATACAATATAAAATTTCAAAATTCATCAAAGTTCAGATGAGCATGTAAAATTATTTTGGAGTTATTTCCACCAATAAACTTTTGTTAGGAGAGATAATTTGTAGAGTCAAACTTACGCATTGGAGAACACTATTTCATTGTCATATTTCATCTTTCTCTTTCCCTGGTTATCTTGTACATTTGGTTGTGCATTCCCCATGTTATCTTGAACTTCAGGTGGAGATTGTTGTGCATTCCCCACGTTATCTTGAACTTGAGGTGGAGATGGTTCAATCATTAAATCAGGCATTCCTAAAATCACAGAAGGAAAAGAAGCTGGATGAGGACACCTTTACAATCAACGGAAGTGCATCTTACACAACATCCTAGCATCCCCCAGAAGTCACGCTGGCAGAATTGCAATGTAGTTTTAGTTTTGTTACATCTTATAAGAAATGAAGGCAAAAACAGATCTTGAAGGAACAAGATGAGTCAGCAAGCAAAATACTAACCATCATGCATTGGCATGACATCTTCAATATTGTCATACGTGGTACTTGTTGTTCCTTGTACATTGGGAATGGATGTCCCAGATAATCCTTGTCCAGGGGATATAATTTGTTCCATTGTCGGAGGGGTGATATTCTTGGATACAAAGGGTGAAGGTTCCTCGATCACATCCATGGGGTCATTGTTTACCACGTCATTATCTGGTAAGTTCAATTCAGGGCCCTGAAATGGTGCTTCACGCATTATTTCTGGTAAATCTGGTGCTTTATCTGCCTGATTTATGTTACTGGGGTTCACTGCCTCTGAGTTTCCTTGGGCAGGATCTATGGAAATTTCCTCATCCAGATTATCATTTGCTTCAAAATCGATGTGGAATGGAGGTAATCTCCTGATGATTTGCAAAGGAGACATGAGTCCACCAAAATAGAAATTAGGAAAAAGAATACTCTTATGGCACATACTCTTCCTCATTTGGTGCAGGTTCCCTGTGTGAAGATCGTCGAGGAGTTGATAACTCTACTCTAGCATCCTGCATCATTTATAAGTACAATACTAAGAAATCATGCAAACTAAACAAGGAAGCAAAATTAGGCAAGCCAGTGATGAATACCTCATCAAGATCAATCATCACATAATCACCATCTGCAGCACAAAAAAGAGATGGTTAAACATAAGCATTGAAATGTTAATACACATATTGACTAAATTGAGCTTTCGTGTACCAGCCAAGGTAATCTGGTCCAGACTCTTCCGATGATTATCTGGAGTACTGTCAGAAAGTTAACACAATAATATAAGTTGTCTGTTTTTTTTCATAATTACCATTTTTAATAGAATTCACTAATTGCTGGAACTTGATTTTATGCACAATTTTTACATAGAGGTTGTATGACACGAAGAAAATATAAGAGAACAGAAGTACTCACTCTATCTGACGAGTTGCATCATCTAGGTTTAAGTCATCAAAACTGAATGTATCTGGCAATGTGATAGACTCAAATACTGCACGGTCCGCATCAACAGGAAAAGCTACTTGCACAGAGGCGAAGGCGGTTCTGATAGTGCTTAGCATCCGATTACAATCATGGAAGAGGTAATTTACCTTCCACGAATAAATGCGAACTAGACCTAGAAGAAGATGCCCTGACAACCTCAGAGCAATTGGAACTTCAGGGAACATTATGCATTCTGAAAAAAATAAAAAGCATGCATTAGAAGACACGGCACACAGTTGCAGAATGAAGCATAGGGAATTTTTTCCTAAATGCATACATTAGTAAGAAGGAAAAGCGTCAAATTTATATGCAAGAACATTTGTTACACACTTATAAGGGAAAAAATGTAACATATTCAGCGTGCCATAACCAAACCTGTCCATGCCAAATACAGTTAAAAGTTGAAACAAAAATAAAATTGCCCCACCTTCCACCCTTAAAAAATTAAAAAAAATCTTCCCATAAAGTATAGACATCTATGACCAAATCATCATATTAGTCCAGTTGTTTTGCTTTAAATAATAGATGTTTTCTTATAGTAAAACTCCATCAGTAAGCTTCCCAGAAATAAAGCTTATCTCCTTTCTTCTTGAGTTCACAAGGTTAAATATGCAAATTAATCACAGAATCAAATAAAAATTATTACACAATCTACTAAAAAGTACTTCCTAACTAAACATTGCAAGCACATCAAGTAAGGTTATTTGTCAAAGTTTTACGATATGACTGGATAACATGTGAACTGATTGGTGTAATTCATGTATGTGGAAGAAACATATATTTTTTAAGAATCAAACGAAGGCTGTTAAACCAGCTGTCCTGAACTCATTTTACATCAAAAAGAATTGCTCGAGCGTTCAACCAGCCGACATGAGCCCATTTTACTTCAAATAGAGTGGCTCGAGCATCGGCCGCAAGCCCGCAAGTTGATTACAGGGAAGTGAAACATTGGGTTTGGTGTTTTTTTCTTCTGGAGATGTAACTGTAAAATACTGTATTTTGTTTAATTTAAACTGTCGTTCTTGAAATGTTTAACACACGAGTAGGGCCTGAAAATCTACCCAAAAAACTCTCCAGTGCACACACCATAAACCAGAATCTCCCATTACTAAAAGACCAAATTTTGTTCTATCTTCTTCGTTAATGATACCACAAGAACGAACCTTTACACAAAAATTCTAACTAATAACCAGATAGCTATTGCGAAACCCAACCAGAATGCTCTCCCAGAATACCATTCGACCTTCTCCCTTTCCGTCCATTTGCAGAATGCACATTAGGATCCAAATCTCTGCATAATGCTCCATGGCATGCCTCCATTGCTAACCCCAAAACTTTCATACACACACCGGAATAAACCCCAGTTGCCCAGAGTAACACAAAGGCCGCACCTTTCGACTCTCCCAGGACCTCCCGTTACTCCGGCCGTCCGGCGGGAGCAGAAAGCGGCCAACCGCTGTCGGAAAGACGCCGCCTTTCTACCCGCGGACAGTAAAGAACAAGAAAAAAAGAACGCGTCCTTGAGCACGAGGGGCAGGCTTACCGGCGTAGGAGGGGATGTCGATGCCGTCGATCTGCGGCTTCTTGATCTTGCGCTCGAGGTGGGCGGCGATCCACACCGTGCCCAGGGGGCTCTTCCGAGCCAGGATCGTGTGCGAGTAGAACATCGCGGCCGGGCTGCTCCTTCCTCCGTCTCCTCGGAGTTCAGGGGCTCGGGTTGCTGCGGCGGCGACGGCGGCGCACGGGGCGGATACGGAGCGGGAGGGGGATGAGAGATGAGATAAGATTGAGTGCGGGGGTGGAATAAATTTTGGGGAGGGAGGCAGTTTTTGAAAGGGAGGGAAAGCGCGAAGCCGCTTCGTATGAGGAGTCGTTTCGCGCGCAGTTTTCGGGGGCAGTGGGCGGGGGGCGGGGTCACTGACAGGTGGGCCCTAGTGGGCAGTTGTTTTTGGGATGGGGGAGTGTTTTTCGTGTGGGTGGTTGTAGAATTTGGAGGTTCCGGATGACCTTACCGTATTTACGGCCTATGCTGACTTTGCTATACGTTTTTTTTTCCATTTTACTACCCTTTCTTTAAAAAAACTATGGTTTGGTTTATTGGATTTGTAAAGTTCTACGCATGTTTGCTAATAAACAATGTAAAGTTCTTTTATAGTTGAAACAAATTCGATTTCAATCATTGTTAACTTTTTTTGGCATTTCAATTTGTCTAGAAAAAAGTAGACTTAGTCCTACCTCTAGCGCTTAAGATAAGTACAAAAGTTATCTCCGATAAATCTAATGTAGAAAATTTCATATGAAGAGCAATCGAAGAGAAAATAAATTCATGTGTATAGAACAAAGGTGTCATTTCAATCATATTATATTAAAACAAAATCATGTCATATTGGTACAGTATGGTGAAATGTAATGTACAGTGGTGGAGTCAGCAACATGGACGAGCCTGAGCTGTTAATAGTATTTTTTCGGTGATCTGCCAGCTTTTACAGATGTTGACGGTAATCGAAGTAGAGATGACAGCCTGACCTGCCTGGAGGACCGAGGTAGCTTCGCCACTGATTATGTATTATGTATGAATCTCTTTTTTAACTCAAAAATGATTGTTCCAACTGTTAGAGATATAAAAATAAATATAATATCATGTACTATTAGCTTAAATAGATTTTATCGACCTATATAAACACATAACAGCGGCTCCATAAACATCCAGTTTCATCTAGTGAAGTCATAGCAAGTTTCTCCACCGAAATCATCGTTAATCCGTTCTTTAGCCAAGTCATTATCGAGAAGTTAACAAAGATCAATTTTCTTCTATGAAAGGCGTAGATCCTTCCGGCTGTACGAGATGTCCGTATGGAAGGTTATCTCACCGACACAATCGCTACACCAACGGTGCTGATTGACATCAAAGATAAAGACAAGACCATAAAAAAAATACAACCCAGTGTATGACAAATAGGTTGTCATCGATCAACAGCTTCTCGGCTTTCTATTATCGACGGTCTCCTAAGAAGTACTCATGCAAGTGGTGAACATTAACACCGCTGTAGAAGCCTAGAAAGTAATCAATGAGATATTCTATATACAAATGCATGCACGATCTGTGAACACGCATATTGCACTCGCAACCGTTACAGAGTATGTTACCAAGATGAAATCACATGTTGATGAGATGGAGGCAGCAAGGAAGCTGATGGACGATAAAGACATGGTGGGTTGCATCCTTGCTAGTCTTGATGAAAGCTATGAGATGGTGGTATCAGTTGTTGCCAATAGGTTTGAACCGACAACGGTAGCAAAGTTGTATTCGTAACTTCTTGGCTTTGCGAATTGCTACAATTTGTGCCAGGCTAACTACCAAGCCAACTTGCGTCGTGGCGGATATGGAGCACCAATCCGCATAGGAGAAGGTCGCGATCACGTCCATAATCATGGTTGTAACAATGACAACTACTCTGAAGTAGGTCGTGGAGCCACCAATAATGGAGGGAAATGGCCTAAATGCTAACTCTATGATAAGATCGGATATGTTGTTGTCGATTGTTGGCGTAGATTCAATGAAGACTATGCTATAGGAAAGAGTGTTGCTGTTGTAACCAACTCATATGGTGTTGACACAAATTGCTAACTAGACACCGAAGCAATTGATGACATCACGGGCAAGTTGGATAAGCTGACCACCCGCGAGAAATATACTGGAAAATATCATATCCAGATAGCCAATGGTTTAGGTATGCCCATTAGTCATATCAGTCAAGCACTATTCACATTCCTAGCCATAATTTACATCTAAACAACATCTTATATGCTCCAAAAGCTATAAAAAATATTATTTTTATTTGTCATTTCATATATGATAATTATTGTATCTTGAAATTTACCCTAATTTTTTCCTTATTAAGAATCGGCAAACGAAGACACTCTACGTAGAGGACGGTGCCGATATGGTCTCTATCCTTTGGAACCTATACCAAAACAAGCCTTTTGAGTTATCAGACCACCTCTTGCGAGATGACACAGTAGGCTAGTCTATCCATCTTTAGCTATTGTTTTAAAAAATATTAGCAATAATAATTTGCCTTGTTTGGCAGAATCCACAAGTCACGAAGTTTGGAATGCTTGTCAAATGGCTAAGAGCCATCAATTACCTTATTCTATATCGTCTATGTGTTAAAATTTCCTTTAGAACTTGTTTATTCTAATGTTTGGGGTCTAGCACCTGATTCTGTTGGGGAAAAATACTATGTTAGTTTTATTGATGATTTTAGCAAGTTTACCTGTATCTATCTCTTTAAATTTAAATCTGAAGTGTTTCAGATATTTCGTGAATTCCATAATCTTGTTGAAAGATTATTCAATCAAAAAATTATTGCCGTGCAATCTGATTGGGGGTGATGAATATAAAAAATTACATTCCTTCTTTTCATAGATAGGCATCACTCATAAAGTTTCATGTCCTCATGCCCACCAATAAAATAGTGCTACTGAACGAAAACATAGACACATTGTAGAAGTGGGTCTATCTGTCCTTACTCATGGTTCTATGCCTCTCAAATTTTGGGATGAGGCATTCCTTATCACTATTTATCTCATCAACCGCACCCTAAGCAAAGTCAATGAGTATTATACACCCCTAGAGCGCATGTTCCATCTAAAACCGGCCTATGCTTTTTTGCGAACCTTTGGTTATGCTTGTTGGCCTAGTCTTAGACCTTAAAACACCATAAAACTCTAATTTTACTCCAAGCAATATGCTTTTATTGGTTATAGCAATATTCATAGAAATTTTAAATATCTTGACATTTCTATCGGTTGTTTTTATATATCTTGTGATGTTGTCTTTGATAAAATAATTTTTACTTTTACTAAATTACATCGCAATGCCGGTGCCCATTTGTGGTTAGAGATTGTTTTATTACCACCCCATCCTCTTTATTCTACTATATGTATGTCTAGAGATGCAAAGTTGCTTATTACAATGGCTAATATTTTCAATTCTAATAAAACTAATGATGTTGATGAGCGACATTCACAGGTTCCCACATTAAATATTAAGACAGCTGAACAATCGGTTGTGTCATCGGCTATGATAGAACAATCAGCGTCATCGGTTGTACCATCAGCTACGAGAGAACAACCAGTTGTGCCATTGGTTGTGGTGAAACCATCGGCTAGACAATCGACTGTGCCATCAGTTGCCGCAGAACTATCGGCTGTGCCACACACATGGCTATAAAGATTGACTGCGTCTAAATCAGCTATGCCACACACAACCATAGATATCACCTGCGTCTTAATCGACTGCACCAACTGGTGCAGAACAATTGGTTGCATCATCGACAACATTGCCATGGCCACACACATGACTTTAGAGTGGAATTCGTAAAAACAAAGCGTGCACTGATGGTACCATAAGGTATAATACGCAATCTCATTTAACAATTACTAGTGAACCTCAAAATCTAGAAGAAGATTTTATGCACAAAGATTTGGAAAAAGGCTATAGATTTAAAATATAATGCTCTAATGAAAAATAATACCTCGTATCTTGTTCCATCTAAGAAGGGAAGAAATGTTATATTGTGTAAATAGGTATATAAGGTTAAAAGAAAATCTGATGGAAGTTTAGACCGGTACAAAACTCATCTAGTGGCAAAAGGGTTCAAGCAGAGATATGGCATTGACTATCAGGACACATTTAGTCTTGTGGAAAAGTCTGTTACCATTAAGATATTCCATCGCTTGCTATTTCTAAGGGATGGAGTTTTAGATAACTGGATATACAGAATGCGTTTCTTCATAGCGTTATGAAGGAAGAGGTTTATATAAAATAACCTCTAGGTATGAGATAAAGGTAAGGCTGGTTTTGTTTGTAAACTAACAAGTCACTCTATGCTCTTAAACAAGAACCAAGAGCATGGTATTCTCGTATGTATTCTCATCTAAGAACAAAATCGTGTAATCTTGGTTTTAAGGCCTAAAAACAGATACATCATTATTATTTTACAATAAAGATAACCGTTTTATCTTTATTATTATTTATATGGATGATATTATTGTTGCTAGCTCCACGTAGGAGGCTATTACAGCCCTAATCAAGGATCTCAATCAAAAGTTTGCTCTTTAAGGATATTGAAAAACTACATTACTTATTGACATATAAGTAAATAAATTAAAGGATGGTATCTTTCTTACTCAAGCAAAATATGTAATAGATTTACTCAAGAAAACTAGAATGATAAATTATAAACCTGTTAGTACTCTATTATCTACTTTAGAGAAGTTGTCAGCTTATAAAGGTAGTTTATTTGGACCTGAGGACTCAACACAATATAGGAGTATAGTAGGAGGTTTGTAATATCTCACACTTACTAGACCCGACATTAAATTCTCTATCAACAAGTTATGTCACTTTTTGCATTTACCAACGATTGAACATTGGATTGCAGTTAAAAGAATTTTAAGATATATTCGTTCAACAACTAGTCTAGAATTAAGCATAGGAAAATTCCAATCAACTAAAGTTAGCGTATTTTCTGATTCTGATTGGGTAGTGAGTCATGACGATAGGAGGTCTATTGGTGGATTTATTGTATTCTTAGATCCAATTTGATATTATAGAGTGCGAGGAAACAAGCAATGGTTTCACGCTTTAGTACTGAGTTAGAATATAAAACATTAACTAACATAACTGCTAAGATGATATGAGTTTAGTTTTTGCTAAACGAACTTCATATACAGGCACCACAAGCAGCCCAATTATAGTGTGACAATTTAGATGCTACATATAATACAATTTTTAATGCTAGGATAAAACATATAGATATTGATTATCACTTTATAAGAGAAAACGTAGTAAGAAAATAATTAAATATTCAGTTTGTAACTACATGTGATTTACCGATAGATTCATAAAACCTTTCGGTCAGTTAGTTTTAGGTATAATCTTAATCTTGATAAGTTATGATTGAGGAAGAGTATTAGAGATATGAAAACAAATATATCTCTAGTATTGTAATATCTTATCTTATATTAAAGATTTTTTGAGAGATTTTCTTGACCTATTAACAACCGCTCCCACATGTTTTACGAGAACAGTACATGATATGGTCATCCGTCCATTTTTGCAATCATTTTTGCATGAAGATGTGCTACCTTGTTACATTACATGCTTTAGGCTATTTGACTCAGTATTCCTCGACTCGGTATTCACAATACCATTCTACTATCATGAACTTAATATAATTAAAATATACTATAGATAAATGCTATTGTTATTTATTCCATTCATTCAATAGTATTGTATACTCATATCATTTAGAATATGGTACTATAGATGGGATGGGATGGAAGTTTTTTCGCTAATCTATTTTTTCTAGCTGCCTGTGGCTGGTGCTTAGAGAGAGTAAAAGGAGTTGATCAAAATGCCACGTATTTATATTTTTATACTGTATCTAAACAACACACAAAAATCTGGTAAATTATTTCAAATAAATTTAAATAATTAATGATTTAATTCTAGAGATAGTGGTATATATTTACGTAGTATTAAGCGGTATAGATAGTATTAAGAGAATGTTGTTAATTAACACACGTCTTCTCCATTCTCTTTCCACACACACACACAAAATCTTAGGTGGCATGTGTTTTTCCACGCGATTACATCACATCACACCATCACTATCGACTCTCGATATTGTTGCATGCTTTACATCTGGCACTAGCCGATGAAATGTGGTAGTCACGTGTGCGTCTCTGTGCCAGCCCCACAAGACTGCAAGAGGAGCGTCAGCGCGTCCTAGATGTTTCACCCTCGTGTTCCGCTGCAGAAGGTCAGCCTCCTCGGTTGTTTCGTCTCTCTCGCCGCCGTTCGCCGCCGTGACGACCGACGAGGCTGCGCGCTTTGGCTGCTGGAGACGACGACGGGAACGCGAACGTAAGCACGTTGGCAGTGCATTGTCTTGTGATGATGTTGTTGGGGCTCTCCTAACATCTAAGACATGGTAACGTAACTGCTGTCGCCAGGACGAGATCTTTACTGTCGCAGCTGTAGCTGATGATGTGCCTTGTGAGTTGTGACTCTCTTGATGTCATCTGACAATGTGGCGGCTTCAAGCCAAGGACAACCATACACTTCTATCTCTTTCCTAGTCTTGACGAAAATCGGCCCGCCCAAAAAAAATAAAATAGAAAATCTGTACGGGCCCAAAATTACTGAAATCAACATTGCCAATTTTTCAATATTTCCGAAAAAAAGGTAAGCATTCTTTCCTGAACTGCAAGCAAGCAATTTTTCAACAACAGATAAAAGGTTAATAGCATTTTGGTTCCAGAATCTATTTCCATTTGCAACTTTATATGGTAGTCATCATTATTATGACTTGGAACATCTTGATCACAAAAAAGAAGTTTTCACAGCACAGAAGTTGACCCCTCCTTGAGCACCCAAATACAAGCATACAGAAAGACTAGTACGCAACTCCGGATGAGTAGAACTTGTCAAAATAGTTTTGGACCATTCCAATTTCAATTCCAAGCATTGAGCACCCAACTCTCTCGTAAAGCACAGTTACACATGTAGGAATGATTAGCGCTCACGTCAAATCTCGATCTTCAACTACACCGAAAACACAATTCATTTCTCCAAGCTAGCTAATTGAACTTTCACAAGGCACATCAGAAGTTTGACGCATGCAAAGTCACAAAGCCAATTTGCTCCAGAGCCAGACCATACGCTGGATGACTTGAATCAGTATCCTTCCTTGAAGATGGCTGCCCCATACGATTTAAAGAAAACAATGCTGGAAGTTTTACTGAAATCATAGATAGTTAAACTTTTTATTCTTCAGCCATTGTATCTCTGCCTCGTGTTAGTACACCAATTGATTCCCACTCAAGGGCGCAAACCACATCCTGTGCAAGAAGGACAGCAGTTTTAGCTATCATTTTCAAGAAACAAGAACCTATTCAAACTGGAGAACTCATGAACTTACAGAAGGGTTCTGAGGATCTATGTCAAAGGAGTTGATAGCGCAAGGTTCAGCAAGCAATTCAAGAGGCCTCTCATCTGCAACAAAAAGGCTACCTTCAGCAATTTGTATAATAGACAACAATCAAAATGGTACAAGTTCGTTGATATGGGCTTACCTTGTTCGACAACCGCAAGGATCCCATCCTCTGAACACATCATCACAGGTAATATTCTCGTCGAGGCAGATGAGATGATATCAGAAGACTGAGTGTAATTGTCAAATAGAACCTCCCAGACCTCACTCTCACACACAGGCTGTGCGGTTCCATTAAGGCCTAAACCAGAGAGTGGTATTGGCTGCTGCAGCCACCGCAGATCCCAAGCAAATATTGTCCCTGAGGATCCTCCCACCTAAAAACATTAAATGTGGTTCAAATTGGCAATTATGACTCCTGTAAACACAGCTTTTCAACTCATCTCAACTCTGAGTTCCACAGCGATGGACCAATATAGGTCGACCTGGGGGTTGAGAACATGAGCTGTCTGCCACTAATTGGCAGACAATGCAGAGACCAGTATCCCAGGTTCGAAACTGTGTCTCCATTCTCATGTACAGCACAGATGCACGAATGTGCAACAAAGGGCAAGGAACTGCTTCCTGACCAATTCATCCATAGCTAACTACAATATTACACATTTATGTCAACACTAGGATTTCACAACATATAATAAAATGTTAATATGTAATGGCAAATCATTTTAGAAGATAATTTGATGAAATATACACAGCTGACTTTAGTTGTCACAGCAAAAACTGTTCTGTTTGGAAATTTCCCATCTTTGGCAAATATAAGCAAGAGTTGTAGCTAATGTCAGAAATTCATTACAATGCCTTGATTACATTGCCATTTTGATTTCTTTGGGTTATAAATAATAACATGCAAACTGTTGTACATAACTTAGAAGAACTACATGAAATCATTAGATACATCTGACCTAAGGATACTGCGAAGGAATCAGTTTCATTAACCCTGAACGAGCTCTATTTTTTAAACAAAACAGATGGCTCGGATATTCTTTCAAGAAAACACTAGTTGACGACAAATTCAGATTTCCACCTGTGTAAAATTTTGTCGAAACACTGATCAATCATTGTACACTGATACATGGTTTGTTTCCTCTTATGTATAATTTTTTCTCAAAAATCCTGTTATGTGTAAATCAGATTCTATTTCAGTAAGAAGAAATTTGGAGGAAAAGGAAACATTCATTTTTAGTTAAAAGTGAGCACCCTATCATACTAACTTCATGATCCAAACAGAGGCTTCTTGATGTGTGCTAGTAGCATTCAGTTGATTGACTAAGCTATATAACTTGGCTCATCACTTTATTAAGCTCTTGTACTCACACAAGTCAACACAAAATTTGTAAGACATTGACCTTACCACACAGATATGCTTTCTGGATGGATGAATGTCAATGGAATGCACCATACCAGTGACAATGCCATGGCCCCTGAAAAATCACAAGGTTATCAAGTCAGCATAACAAACAAATATGGCACGTTACTTTCTGGAATAAGATAAAATCTAATAAAATTATATGGCATCACATGGGTAAGATTGGTAGCTCTATATGTATACACATTGATTATTAATTAGATATTAACAGTAATTCAGAAGTTTTATGTTTTTCCATCAAGTAACAATATAACAACCACTCATTGTCTGCATCATAGTATCATACTAGCACATAAGGTTCAGCCATCTAGCCTTGTATTCCACTTCAACAAGCCATTACATAGAATAGAAGAACCTGAATCATCTCATCTTGTAAGCATGAGTTCAAGATGTGAAGCCATTCAGAGAACAGCCTATTTTCTGGGATATCATATCTTGTTTTTTAGCAAATAAATCTGCCAAACATGAAACATCTCAATTCATCGTCATGATATTATCACAAGCTTAAATCCATTATCTTTTTTTTTTGACAAGCTTAAATCCTACTTGCAAGGCATTTGTGGCGAGACTTCAGCCAAGCCCATACACTTTTTGAGGAAGACTAGAGATGAATCTATATGATTTGTTGCATCACTATAATTAAACCTAAATGTTGACAACAACAACAACAACACAGACTTTCAATCCTAAACAAGTTGGAATAGACTACAGTTGGAACCCAACAAGAGCCTTTGTCGACACTTCAATAAAAAAAACATAGTGATAGAACTTTGAATTTTGCAGATATCAGCATACAGACCCAACCTTTTTTAACCACTAAACAACCAAAAAAATCTCTTAAAAGTACACACCCAAAAAGGATCACACAATTAATCAAAATCTCCACCAGAAAGCTTAGGCTTAGCTACTGAAAATAGAACAATAACTACTGCACTATAGTCTTTTAGAAATGGAATGTAGAGATGACCCAAAATTGAGTTGCTTGTTACTCTGAAAGATTTGAACCAAATTCCTGTGTAACATGTACATTTCATCCATATGAGTTTCTAGTGTGCCAAATTTTAGGAGAGCAGCGATATCTTGAGATTTTAGCATCCCATCAGAAATTACAGAGTAAGCTGTCCGTGCCAAAATTCTCATCATTCCATAAGCAAACAACCATAGCAATTGCCCTAATTGCATGAGAACAATTAGCATAACCATAACCATACTAGAAAAATGCACATCTAGCATGTTCATAACTACAGCAGGAAAATATTTTGTTCAACACAACAAGAAAAATGTTATCTAAAGAGCAAATAACATGTTTTGTGCTAGCACCAATCAAATCATCGTACGCGAATTAGAGCTCTACTCACCAATCACCAGCAAAGAAGATTTCCTTTATCCTACTTGAAACAATAACCTAGCATTTACAAGCAGATCAACCAACAAACCGAAACAGTAGAGATCCATCATTTCTTACACTCACCAAATGCCCTTGCACTGCGCCACCACGGCGTCCCCCTTCCTCCGGTCCCACCACTGCACGCCGCATCCGGCGCCACCGGTGGCGAACTCCGCCGGCGACGCCCACCTCGCGGCCTCGTACCCGGCCATCCCCTTCCCATCCCACAGCCTCCTGGCCACCACCCTCCCATCCCCGCCACCCCCCGCCACGTGAACCCTGCCGTCCTCCCCGGCCGTCACCCATTCCTCCCCTCCCGCGCCGCCGCCGCCGCCGCCGACGCAGTCGAGCCCGCGCACGGGGCCCACGTGGAACCCTGCGCCGCCCGGGACGGACACCGCCTGGCCAGCGTCATCGAAGGAGGAGGGGAGGAGGTGGAGGGATCCCAAAGAGGTTGCCGCAGCGAGGACGGAGGGGGAGCAGCGGAGCGCGGTGCCGCGGGCGGGGAGAGGGAGGGAGGCCAGCGGGGAGGAGGGGTCGGGCAGGGCGAGGAGGTGGAGGTGGGAGGAGGGGGAGGGCGCGGCCGGGTCGTGGACGGCGGCGGCGAGGAGGCGGTCGGAGGAGGTGGAGGAGGGGAGCCAGCGGACGAGGTCGATGGAGAAGGGGTGCGGGTGGCGGCGGAACGACGGCGGGTCCGCCATTGGTGGGGTTCGGAGCCTCGCGAGGGTTTTGAGCGGAGAAGAAAATATTTGAAGCGGAGTGGTATTTTTGGTGAAGATTATATCCGGCCGGGCGGCGAACTCCGGTACTGCACGCTCCGGCACAACACTGTAACGAGCTGTGCCGTATCAGCCATATGTCGATGGCTCACGGGTGGTGGCTAGGCAGCACGACGCTGCCCGAGGAAAAAAAATAAAAATATATATAGAAAATGGATTTTTTTTTAAAAAAGCAAATGCTTAAGTAGAAGAAATCCGATTAAACATGATATGTATATTTAAAATTATAATATGAATGGTACACAACGAAATATATAGAAACATTAAAATTGCACTGATTAAAATTGTACTCACATGAGGGGAAAGAAGTTGCCTCGTTAAAAACTTTATTATGTAAAAACTCGTATTTGTAAAATCCGTGACAAATAAAAAAGAATACATTTTATAGTTAAAAACTCAAAATTAAAAAGAGGCTAATCTTATGCATCTGTATTGATTATCAAACTAAGCAACTCCAAGTTCTTTAGCTAGCTATAACACCAAGCATCATTTCTACCACTT
Organism: Oryza coarctata; assembly: GCA_030770085.1. NCBI lineage: Eukaryota > Viridiplantae > Streptophyta > Magnoliopsida > Poales > Poaceae > Oryza > Oryza coarctata. The sequence continues at coordinate 6,034,604 of CM061476.1, read as the reverse complement.
ATTCTCATACTTCACAAATACCTCATATAATTCTAGCATCAGAATAAAAGTTAGTATAATCTATACTCATTGCGTTGGAATTTCTGCAATTTACTTATAGGATCAAGAATAAATACAAAAGCATATAATATAGAATAGAGATTTCCTTTTAAGATGTTTTTTTCATATGAAATACTGTAGATACTAGGTAGTCATTCTCACTTTCTCATAATAAAGTAGTAATACTAAAAAAATTATGTAACATTAAATTAACTGTTAGATAATATATTTTAAATAAAGTAACGGTGGCATCATAAAATGTCTCAAGAAATGTAATACACTTTTCAATAAAATATCAAGCTTCTTCTGTTATTACCAATTGTTCAACACTAGTTGTAACATTATTTAACAGAAAAAACAGTTAGAATGCCTCAGATGCTATTCTATCCATGGTTTGTATCTGTTTGTAACTTACGTGTTTCAGATTTGATGCATCACAAAATCTTTTTTATTTCACAATTTGTTTGTTCGATACATTTAACCATATAATTGCATCACGGATATAATAAATGTATGTAGTTACCCTCTTAAAACCACTTTTAACTATAAGATTAGTGACATGACATACACAACTTTAATCCAAAATAAATGATTTAGCATAAATAGAGAAAAGTGGCTATAGAATTTCAATGATCTTAAAATTTCAAGGTACAATGTTATAGCAATAATTTTATTTATAAGGCCAAATTCCTTAACAACCATTGATATTCTTTTAGCAATATTTTCTAGCAGTATGTTTAACATCAATTAATCTTAACTACGACTCTTTTCTATAATTTTCAATTATCATCAATAAAATAAGCAACTATACTTACGTAGTCTTCCTTAGCCTTATCACCTCATATGTCAGAGGTGATAATAATAGAGAAGGTACAAGTACTAAATAAATTCTTCAATTCATTCTGACCTTTTTATAAAACTTTCTTAAATCATGGGTTGTGATTTATCTACTAAAAGATATAAATCTAGGGTTATGAGCAGTTTAAATGTAACTTTTAAATGCATTTGACTCACCAAGGTTTAGGGATAAATCTTGTCTAGTAATTAAACGAGTAAGAGATTATTACACTACCTAAGGATCGTACTACCATGAACGTACCGTACTATCATAATTTAGTACCAGTTATTGCTGTCATAGTTGGTATCCTTGCTTCTTCACACAAGCCTCGACATGCTGCTTCAAGTGCTCTGTTCTACCAGAAAGTTTTTTAAATAATTTATTTCTACATATGTTACATCTAGCCCACGTTACCTCTCTTCCATCAGGGCCGGTCTCCTTTTATCTCATCAAAAATTTGCTAGGCGATGAAAGTTCTTAATCTCTTTTAAGCCTATGGCCATCGACACACTTGCGTTTATAGTTTCTAATCCTTCTAAAGACACATGTGTATTCATTTGCTCTTCTGGGGTCGATGTCGATCCACTGTCATCTTACTCGATATTTGGGTACAACATCGATATGAAATTTTGGTAATAATCGCTTAAAGGGAACGACGGGTAGTTTGAATCATCTATACCAAAATTTTAAAATTATATGTATGTAATTTCAGTAAAAAGGTTCTAGACTCTCATAACAACAAATAACTAATAAATAATAATACACAAATACAATATATTTTTTACCTCCTTTAGCACTTGGCCTTCAAACATGAGTACATTTCTTTTCCGAGCTAGTTTTGATTTTTAACAAATAGGAAAATTTTTGATGACTCAACATCATAAACTAGCACACACACATATCACAAGAGAGCACAAGATGAAGTGTTTGGATGAACCAAGATATTGGGACTTGTTACATAGAAAAAAAATCATATTTTTTGAGATTTCTTTGGTATTTTTTCAGATTTTTTTAGCTACAACGGATAATTTTCGAATTTTAGCCATTGAAGTAGCCATTACTGGGTGACCATTGCAATGTCGTAGGCACAACCAAATCAGATGTCGACACATGGCAGGGAGAGAAGCGCTAGTGCACTGCACGCGCGATGCAACATGGGCTAACATTTTTCCCCGAGCCATGCCATTCCGTCCCATCTTATATAATGTCGTGCTATGAACAGTAATCATGCCAAGTTGAGGTGATGGTGTAAGCACGACATGGTGTAGAATTAAGATGTCGATTAGAGGAAGGGTGAATAGGCGATATTAAAAATTCCTCTAATACGTAAAGTTAACCTAAGTTGATATGGCTTGGTAAAAGAGGGTCTATCTAAACAACTACATTAAGTTTTATAAACCTAGAGTGATAAGAGCTCAACAAGTCTCTATAAATGTAAATTGTATAAAGATAAAACCAATAAGTAAATGAGACAAAGAGAATGATTTTTTTACCTGAGATTTGAAAATTTGCTGGTTTCCTACTCCCTATTGAGGTGAGCCTAACTTCACCGCTCAAACTATCAAGTCTCATCTCTTCATCAAGGGATGAATAAAATAAAAGCCGGCCTTAAAGAGGTCTACTCAAACCTCGATCACTAGGTTAGTTCTTTTTTTACTCCTAAGGTGATGAACTTTAAACCACTCACAAACACGCTGGGTCTTCTCCATAACCTTCTTGGAGAGATTGTCAGGAATTACCTCCTCCAAATCGTCTAAGAGATGACAACCTTCAAGAGTAACAAGTGATAACCAATGCTTGGATAAGATCAAGTGCCACACTAGCTCAACAATTATGCAATGCACTTGACTTGGCTAAAACAATTCTCAACCACCTTCAAAATTAGAGAGTAAGCTCAAAAAGTGTAAGAAGAAAGGCAAGAGTTCATATGAAATGAATGCAAGGCCAAGAAAAAAAATTGTTGTTGGTGGGTGAGTATTTATACCCCCACCAATAAAAACTAACCGTTGGGAGTGAAATCACCAACTCTGCATATGGCTGGTTTGACCGTCGTTGGGGAGCCAGCCCGACGAGACTTCCTGCCAACGGCTCAAAAAAGAGCCGTTGGTACACATTACATGTGACTGTCCCGGTTTGACTAAAGGCAAAACTCCATTCTGACCGCACCTGCACCTGAACTGACTATTCTGATCCCCAGACTGGCCGATACTTTAAAAACCTTTCTATAAACTCTTGGTTCGATCGGTTGACAAAGTAGCGCTCACAACTCTTTCTAGAAGATCACGGTATGACAGGATCCAATGGCCCGATCTGACCGAAGAGACTTGCCAAAGCTTAAAAACCTTTTTGGAAGATTGCGGTCTGACCGACTCTAGGGCCTGGTGCGACCGACCAGACTTGCTAGAGTTCAAAGCCTCTCTAAAAACTCCTGATCAATCTGGCCCCAATGCCTAGTTCGATCGACTCTCACCAGAACACTTTTCCCAACTTAAAAGCTTTATGCAATTTCTCTAATGTGGTATTTTGATCAACTATTTGCAACTGTTACCACCCCTCTTGATAGTACGGTAAAACTAGAAAAATAAACTTAACACGGTCGTCCAACATCTCAATCGGTATATAAGAACAATAAGTATTTTTTTTGTTTTGCTAACTTCTTTCTTATCAATTTTAATTAGTGGTCAAACTCCTTGGCTGATTCTTTATGTGTATCTAACTTAATCAAAATACTTAAATACAATAATTAGTACACAACTTAGGCTTGTCATTAATTTCCAAATTAATAAAGGGGCCTAGATGCTTCACATGGCCCATGACCAAGCGTGCCATGCCGTATTTGAGCCGTGAATAGTGCCTTTGTGCTCGGTTTGCCTCGGCTAGGTGTAGCCCATTTGACCTAGGTACGAAAGATTTGCTCTCGCAAAGATTTGTCTCGTATTGTCTCTCGAAAGAGGAGTAAATTTAAATTTTACAAAAGGAAAAAAGTCACTTAACCTCTAAAATATTGGGGTTGGTCTACTTAAAGCCCTAAACTTTGAAATATTTAAACCGGTTCAAACAACCCACTATAATGGTTTTATAAGTCATTTTGGCTACGTAGACGATAACGTGGACAATGATATAGCAATGAAGTATGTTAAGCACTTTTTTTAATAAACATAATGATTTGAAAAATAAACATAATGTAATACTCAGACTTACCGATAAGCGAGAGAAATAAATCAGTTGGGTCAACTTAAACTAAATGTACTAATGTGTGTAACACGTAAGCAACAACACTTGCCACATAAGCAGTACCACCATCACGTCATAGTCTATATGGCTAAAACCAATTATAAAACAACTCTAGAGATTTATTTAAACCGATTTAAATACTTAGGAGTAGAATATCTAGTTTCATACTTTAGGGGTTAAGTGAACCAACCCAAATAATTTAGGGATTAAATAGACTTTTTCCTTCACAAAACTATATAAATTTTAGTACATTGTAAAACTTCAGATATCATAACCCTAGGTTTCACCAAACAATTGCTCACCACTAAACCTCGCGGGGGAAGGTTCGATCACGCTGAGTAGAGGACTGATCGGGGAGAGACGACGACTCGGTTACGCGAAGGCCTGGGAAATCTGCTTAGTTCTAGTGCAGGTCGTAAGCTTCGAGGTCCAAAGGCGTGCCAATTAATTTGACCCTACAATTGATAAGAAGAGATGATGAGAACCACGAGTCGGTCGGCCAGTAGGCCTATCCAGCTCACTCTATCGGCTGGGTGCCGGTAGGAAAGGCAATGATCAAGCATCGGCTGAACAATCGATGAATGCGTAAGAGATAGACGCGTAGAAAGAGCAGAGGACTTATCGGCCAAAGAGCCGATGACGCTCCATGGCATCCGAAGCGTAGAGCGGGGCTCGACCCCCCATGAAGCTATGAGGGCCAGCAACTGTGGTAACGACGCCGTTAGGACCAGTCTCGATAGATCGGACCGAACCGAGACAGTATGAGGCTAGGGCTTATCGGCATGGAGTCGACGGAGGCCTAGACCGAACGTGACAACGAAGGAGGAAAGATGTGATGTCATCAGCTACCTACCGTCCAAACGTCCGACGCAAGCCTTACACCTAAAACCATCGGCCATTCGAGCCGATACGGAACGAGACCCTTTAGATGTGGACGTCGGCCACATCAGACATGAGCCCTGGAAGATCAGACCAAACCGAGACAGTACCAGGAATAGTCCGACGTGTCTGGATCGATCTCTAGCAGATTGATCGTTAAACGATACACGAGACGGATGAAAGGCCTGTGGTGAAGATAACTAGTTGGCTACTCACTCCGACGAGATGCCGCGCGAAGACCCGTTGAGGCGCCAGCTCGAACCACCACCGCCGATCTCGTAGGTCGAATCTAACTGATGCAGTACGAGACCGTGGATAGAGGAGGAAGACCGACACGTCGATGAGCCTCGCGCAGACGTGATGCGGTACGTCTGATCCGGCTAAGAGGTTAAATCTAACCGATGCAGTCTTAGACAGAGCATAGCATACTAGGATAGTGGCAGGACTTATTCCTTTGCCGAAGATCAAACTTAACCGATATAGCCCCATGTTGAGAGCTAGAATCCACTGATAAAACTTAGACGAGCTAGGGTGATGATGCGCTAAAAGTTTATTAGATTGATCGATTGATATCTTACAGACTTTCAAGGGGTCTATATTTATACCCTGGCATTACAGAGTCCAACGCAGTTACAACAACCATCGGACATTATTTTCTAAAAAATATAAAAGGAAAATATCTCTAAGGAAGCTAACTGAACTAACTAAACCTTCATATCAATATAAGATACGATTTACATAGATAAATTATCCTACTATGAGTTCTATGGCTCCTTCTCAGACTCGGTCTCATTTGGATAATCTTCTATAATTGGACCGAATCGTTCCTCGCTTCATTTGATCGGCTTCTTCCCTATAGCAATTGGACTCTTTTTTACTAAATCAATCGTCTTTCTAATCTATCCATGAGTTTACCAAATTTTGGTGTTAACACATACCTCCCAATATCGACTGATGTGCTCCGTTGTGGATATGTCATCTTGCCCTGAGAACTTAGAGAAATCTGGTATCGTGTATCGTCGAGGCAATGGAACTCTGTCAAACCATTCTGAATACGGGTGCCGATACATAACTGTTTGATCTTTGGGCTTGATACCAAATTGCTCTTTCACCATGTTCACAATTCTGGCTGACCAATCCTTCTCCCTTAGGATGTCTCTCTGATATTGTGGAGATAGATATGGTACCCGATCCTGCCTGAGATACTCTATATGATAAGTGTATAAATCAGGATTGCCATATGGGTAGACACGCCGATATCTTCCACCATAATTATCTTGATAGTATTCTAGAAGTATCTCATACCGTTGCCCCCAAAACTGGTTTTGTATTGGTGGATATACATTTGCCGATAGGTTCCTCTCGGTTTTACAAGTTTCGTGAGGTAGCTTTATTTCTATTGATAAAAATATATGATCTTGATCGGGCTCTTGAGCTGATAATTCTTCTATTGACTTCTTGATCAGATTTTGTAGTGTAATCACCCATACTACCGATGGATTGATGAATGTTTGATGAAATGCTTCATTGATTATATCTTGCAACGGCTTCGGAGGATTCACAGGTGGTGAATGGTCTGATTCTCTCATCAAAACAACTTTTGCTAACTGTGACTTTTGAATCGCCCCTTGTCTAAGTCATACTGAAGGATTCCAAATAGAGATTCTGAAATTTATTCACGTTCTGCTCTATCTGCTGCCTTTGGTCTTCATTCAGATCACTTATGGTAACTGGAATTATAATATCCTCATCAGCTTCTTTTTCAGACGAATGTGCCTTGACATCAACCTCTTCTCTAGACATATTGGCAACAAGATGCCCCCTAGGTTGATGAGTAAAAATTTTAACTTCTAATTAGGCAATTGTACAGTCCTACTGGTCGATGAATGAAATTATGTCACACCAGTCGATGAAAGATCTTCAGTCGATGAATGATATTCAAGTACCAGCCGATGAATAAAATCCCATCCTATCGGCTAATGAATAAAGACTTCTATCTCACCGGCCGACGAATGAAATCTTCGGTTCCACCAGGCGTGCCAAAAAGTATGGTCGTGTCGAAAATGTCTTGAGCAACCACGCCGACGTCTGAGGGGTTTGCTTAGCTCCAGTATAGGCCGGTCGATTTCTCTCCGTGGCTCAAGGTACGTGCGCTAGGGCCCGTGAGGTTCGCTCGGCTCCAGCACGATGGTGCGAGTATGGGTGTGCCAGTCAATTTGATCCTGCAATTGATAAGGAGGTGAGATGAATGGGTTAGTCGGACAATGGGCCGATATGAGCTCTCGCTATCGGTTGGCCACCGATAGGATCGAGGTGGTCATCGGTCGCGTCCGGATGGCTCCTGCTATCGGCTAGTCGCCGATATGTATTTGGACGCTCTTCCATTGGCTGGGGAGCCGATGAAGACGTGGGTAAATGTTGACGAAGGACGTGATGACTCTGGGTGTAGCGAAAGCGAGATCCTGATCAATCGGATGTAGAGTCGATGGAGGTACCAAAGGGTATTCAGAGAACAGCAAAGCACACGGGATCTCTCCTGGTTGCCGATGGAAGCTGTACCGCTCGTTTATCGGCTAGAAAGCCGATGTAGGCACATGCGAACTAGCAAGAAATTATATAAAAAGACACTAGCTACAAAACCAATGTCGCTCTGGATATGGCAGCACGAGACCCATCGCCTGCTCTGACGACGTCGCTAGCACCGAATATCAAAGACCGGACCTAACCGAGACAATACGAGACCGAGGCCAATGACAACGGGACGATGGACGACGGATTGGTCGTCCTGAAGTACGGGTGAAGCGAACCCATCGGCTAGCTGAGCTGATGAGAGGACGTCTTTCTGAAGACAGTCGTGCATCAGCTGGAAGGCCGATACGCTTGGCGTGGTGCTCGAGGGAGGTCTCTGAAGACTGGTGCGTATCGGTTGAGGAGCTGATACGCTGGGGGTGCTTGGGCTATAGATAACTCATCGGCTAACACTTCGATGAAATGCCGTACAGAGACCTATAGGCCTACAGCTCAATCTACCGTTGGTAATCTCGTAGGTTAAAAATAATCGATGCAGCATGAGACCGACGACGATGATAGACCGATAAACCTTGCACGGACGTGATACGGTATATCTGATCTATCTAAGAGGTCGAACCTAACCGATGTAGTCTTAGACATAGCGAGACATACCGAGATAATGACGGGACTTACCCCTTCGCTAGAGATTGAACTTAACCGATGTAGCCCTGTGTCAAGAGCTAGAGTCCACCGGTAAAAACCTAAATAAACTAGGGTGGCGATGCACCAAAGTTGTATTGATCAAAGGATATGTTATAGGTTTTTAGGGGTCTATATTTATACCCTGTTATTATAAAGTCCGATGTGGTTACAACAACCATCGAATGCTATTTCCTAAAAATATAATAGGAAAGTATCGAACTAACAAAAACTTTCTAAGATACGATTTACATAGATAAATTATTTTATCATGAGTTTCACGCCAGCTCCTTATGCTCGATCTTATTTAGATAGTCTTCTATAATTGAATCGAATCCTTTCTCGTTTCCTTCAATCGGTTTTTTTCCTATAGCAATTAAAATTTTTTTTACTAAACCGATCGTCTTTATAATATTTCTCTATAGGCTTACCAAATTTTAACGTTAACAACCTAAAAGTCTTCATCGTCGAGGAGTATAAAATACGGTGGAGCAGAAGGTGAGGGCTGCGGGGACGGGGATGGAGACGGAGACGGCGGCTGTGAGGGCCATTTGGGCGTGGGGAGTTTGAGGTCGGGGGCGAGATGAGGGCGTTTGTTTTACGGAGGGGGTTGCCATTAGGCGGCAAGCGCGAGCCACCTGATTAATGGATGGGCTAATCTGCTCGGTTTGTGGTCTCCGTAGGATGGGCTGTAATAGGCCTGGGTAATTCGGGTGGGCTTTATTTCATTTTGGGGTGGGCCTTCTTCCAAGTGAATTTCCATCTTTTTCATAGGAGTAACACTTTTCCTCAATTCTGGTCCATCCATGTGTATGGTAAGGAGTATGGACGGCTGGGCTTGAAAGCCCATCCAAACGAGATACTACCTTGTCTCACAAAAACTTCACCAGCACGTGTTTAGATTTATGTAGAACAATGAAGACTTTTTATGACGAAGATGTGAATCCAAGCAATACAAAGCTTCGTCAAGAAAGCTGGAAGAAATGTAGTTTGCATACAAAACCTAAGTTTAATGCTTATCCAAGAACATTTTTTACCCCATCGTAAGTACTTGTTCTCCATACCTGAATTAAAAAAAAAGAACTTTCAAGTAGGCCCTTAAGAAATCGAGGAACTTTTAATGCTTTATGATCTATCCAGCCTGAATTAAACCCTATACCAGTGAGCTATCGGTATCAGTAGTAAAGTAGGGGATGCATGATAGATCTGAAGCTCCAGTGGAGTGTCATGGATCTTAGCATCTAAACAAACGCTAACCCCATAATTAAGTCTCCTGGTGACAGCAAATCCAAACAGCATACATCAGTCGTTGTGGTAGTTACAAGATTATGGATCTTGTAAGTGTGTCATGACAAGATGACAGCCGCATCTTGGATTTGAGCCATTGTCGGCATCGGCACTAGTACCTGCCAATAGATTTGAGCCACTTTTGCTGCAGGGCTTCTGACAGAAGCATTTTTATTGCCGTAGTACATCTGACTGAACACGAGCATAAATTTTATAATTTTACAGCCTGACGAAAAAACGCCCGCATCTCAAGATACAAACCAAAAAATGAACAAAAGAGCAAGCTAAAAGATTGAGAAAAACAGCAGAGATCAGTAATAGGATGAACATTGTGAAATTTCTTGGTAATCACTAGTAACACTTGACAGGAGCATGCAGTTCCTACTGAATTACAGTATGCCAGGACCCAGTATGGAGACAATATCAGGGTCTCCAGGAAGGATTAGTAGCGGTATGGTGCTTTTAGTACACCATGCCAAAAAATAATATGATGACCTAGTCCACTATATTGTTACACAACACATAAATTGTCTCTATCACTCTATTAGATTTGTTGCAACTACTGACAGCAAGTCTCTCAGCATAGTACAACATGAATACAGAGCAATACATCCACCACCAAAAATATACAGATTCAATGTATGAAGAATAAGCTGTGGGTGGCCTGAAGGGTGCATTGTAAACCTCAGTAACTTGGTCTTCAATAATAAGCATGCACGGCGGAGTTAGAAAATTTTCAATTTGCCATGTCGAGGAGCAGATTTTGCCCGACATACAGACTTTTCAGTGCCCATTAATCCAGAGCATGCATCAGGTGCCCCCAATGTAACTGCAAAGTACAGATAGATGGTGCACAGGAAGACAAGAACCACTAGTGTTGTCAAAAGGAAGCGATGCCGCTCAACCAGTGCAGACCAACTGCCAACATCATCCTTGGATGATTGAAGCTTCTTTGAGGATGAAAGAAAAAATGTGTTCTGTGACCTCCTGTGAGGAGATGATAATGAATCAAGAACCATGGTGGAGACAAGCTGACTCGTGCAAAACCTGTCCCAACAAAAAAAGGTAAGGAAACTATATACTTGCAAGAAAGATTGCATCAAGGACATAACATCCTTCAAATGTTCAATTCAACCATCACATATGCCCATATGTGTGCAATAAATTAATAAGGCAGTTCAGCAAGAACTAGACTGCAAGTTACCAGTAAAAAAAATACTTCATGCCTGGAGAGATACGTCTTAATGAAGCTAACGTGCTGAACTGAGATGTTGCTGCTAATGGGCAAATGGACGAATCAACATTTCTGAATGTGGAAACAATTATGGTCTACTCTATGAATACCACATGACATTAAAACGAACATGGATCTATCATATTATCCATAGAATTCTTTAAAATGCCATCCAGAAACACTAATATTTTACACATTCAACTTTTTGTAAGCATGACAATATGAAGTGGCCAATCAACAGTTTTGAAATGCTATATGAAATTTATTCTAAAGATGGTTCAGTTCATTGTGCAAACACAATGTGCATGACATTTGACAAATGTACATGTCTTTTTCATTAAATGGCTTTGCCTAGTTACATTTCAATATTTCAACAAACCGAGAAGCATCTTATTGTAGAATAAATCTAGGGCGTCATGTTATTTTCCACCAATAAGAGAAATTCGATGTGTATCAGTTAGCAAGACAGTGAACAAGTGATAATACAGCATGTCGTTTCTGTGACATGAACAGGTTCATGCCACCAGAAAATCCAAATGCCTCCAATATGTTAAATTGCAGTCATTAATAGACTGAAACATTAAGTAAACCACTGCAATGAACAGAAAACACAGAGATACTATCATAGTATTCAACTAGATCTGCAGCCAAGCTCTAGATTCCTCTGCCAGGTTGGCATACAATGATCTAATTGTTGTAGGCCATAGTTGTAGCTAAGCTACATCTAAGTTCAAGTTAATAAAATTCAATTATTAGAACATAGGGAATTCCGGCCTAAAGTTTCTAATTTAATGGGATTAAAGTCAGAACAAAACATAGGGGAACAAAGACCACAACACACTGCAAGTGTCTCTGCCTTGACCATCAAATTTCCACGGGTGGAACAACGTAACCCACAGCGTTAGGTGTGCACTCTGTAGTGAAAATGACCCATCATGTGGCATTATCCCTATCCATCTCAACAGTGGAACCGCATAAACCTCACTTGTGCAGTTGAATTCCAAAGAAATCTTCTTTTCTTTTCTTTACTGATTGTTCAAGATCTAGGCAAGAAACTCATCTCCTGCTATAGTTCACTGCTGAATCGCATGCCAGTTTGGTCAGCATGCTCGGACCAAGAAACATGCCAGCATCTGTTACTCCAATTCCAAAAGCTGTGTGGTCACTAGCAAACTCCATCAAATCAGATGGAGACAACTCGTTGAATACAATAGCAGGCCGGCCGCACTAATAGCAAATCGGGGAGATTGGTTCCAAATTGCAGTTGCAATCCAAGAATGTCATGATCAGACGATTCCTTGACAGATGCATCTCATCTCCCAATGTACACGATATACCAAAAACTAAAAAAAAGTGCTGGTAAAGACACAATGATTAAATTTGCTTCTACGCGAAGCGTGAGGTGCCTAGATCTTTGTCTCTTGGATTCTCTTCAATCCACGGCAAAGTCGAGGGATAATTAATATCAGATGTCAAATCTCATAGACAAATCGGCTGTACTCCTCTCCAAATTTCAAATAAAAATTTGACTAGTTTTGACGGGCTCACCAGCATTAAGCGAATTCGCGACACTACTCGCTGACAAGATCAAACCCACTCAAACTTAAAAGAGGAAACCAAGAACACGCACGGGGCAATGTGAGCTACGAGCTACACATCTAATCTGCCTTGATGGGAATGAAACCAATCATAGAAAGGCAAATCCCAATTCCCCACCACCGTAGAATCCCCGGTCCGCAAGCGCAAGGCCCGTGCAGCTGAGCCGAGATCGCCTCAATGGTGACCTGCACGCAGCGACGCTGGCGTCCTACTTGCGGGTCGAGCAGCGGTCTAGCCGCAAGCACGCCCGCCCTCGTGGAGGACGAATTCGTGATCGGCTGGCATCCAACAGCAACAAGAAAAAAAAAACCGAAAGAAAGGGAAAGGAGCACAAGATCAAGAAGCTCAGATCCGAGGGAGAGGAAAGGTGATATGGATCAAGTGCTCACCTCGTTCTGATCCGAGGAGCCCTTCGTCTCCCTCCTCGCCCCCTCGTCCTCTCTCTAGGAGGATGGATGTGCGGGTGAGCTCGAGAGAGGGAGGTGGACGCGGTTTGTGGGAGAAGAGAGAGAGAAAAGGGAGGGGGGGGGTGGGGGGGTGGGGGGGTGGGGGAGGGGGTAGTAAAAGGGTGGTTTAAAAATGGAGGAGACGAAGGGGGCCATGGATTTATTATTGGATTAATTACTTCGATCGGAGTTTGTTTATGGCGTCTTTGCCTATTCAAGAATTGCAGATAGGCCCTTCCTAGGATTGCTGGTGTGTTCTCTTGGTTCTTTCTGCCAATTTTTTTCTTATTTTTTCTTGGTAAGGGTAATGCTTGAAAGCTTGATGTTTCTGACATGTCCTTGTGGCAAAATGACGCCTATGGTTTTGTTTGTGTACTTTTAGCATAATTGTTTGAGTAATAGAGTTATTGCCAATTTTGCTAAAACAGCAAGGTTTAGTAGTACTAACTTGGGCTGCTTGCCTCTTTTCACCTGTTTATTCCTCTTCCTTGTGCGCACGTATTTTCTATCTGATCTTAAATCCTGTCTATTAATCTACGGAGAAAGTATATATACTCCCAATATTTTAAATAATCTATTTGTTAACTTATTTTCCATCTACTCTTACTTATTTGTTAACTTTAATCGTTTGTTTTTTATAAAAATTATGTAAGGAAAAATATGTTATATTTGAAAGCACTTATATGTCGCACACATGGGTGAATGTATAAACTTTCAAATTAAAATACACTGACAGTAAAAATTAGTCTTTTCTTTAGAGTCTTTGATTTTAAGGTCCGGAGTATCCAGACTAATCTCTCTATCACACAGAGATAGTTCAGAGCCTCTAATAGTATAGTCTGAAGATTTTGGACCTTCATTAAAATGTCCAAGGATACTTAAAGGAGTTAAATCTTATAGATTGGAGAGCAAACAAGGTAACAAAATCACACTTAGTGTAAAATGTAAAAGAAAGCTAGGAGACAATATAATTTTTCACCGAAGTTCGGATCAACCGATCCTACGTTTCCATTGAGGAGCTCTAAAGAACTGGATCTCTTTCGATCCCTTATTTGACTAAATTCAACCCTAGAAATCAGTTTATCTTTTAAATTTTCACCAAAGCATAACATTTAGTCTAAGGCAACCACCAAGTTTTATACTATGACATGTGCTCCCACTTACTATAGAGCTTGCTCTACCAGATCAACATCTAAGGTAGAACTTGTGGATTCACTAGAATACATCTTTTACTGCGGATGTGAGGGAAAGCTTTACAAACGTTCCAGGCGATTCACACGTTCAATCCTCGCCGGTAACGCCTAGTCATCTAGGAGAGGATTCTCCAAGAGTAACAAGTTTGAGTCTTCACCGGCGTTGATCCACAAGTGATTATATAAATCATAAGATCTAACTTCTCCCAAATTATCTAAAAAGGTACTCTCAAAGTATGGATTAAGCTCAAGATCTAAGTGAGTGGAGTGGGAAATCTCTAGAAAGCTTTTAGGAGTGAGGTAGCAATGAATAAACAACCAATCCCTTAAAAGGGGTTTGGTGGGATTAAATACCCACTCCTTTATGCACTGATGTAGTTTTCACTTGTAGTCATGCATAGAACATCCTAGTCCATTAGAAGGAAGATCGAGAGAAGACTTTTGAACGAAGAGGTGAATCACATATCTTTCTTCCTAAGTCATGAAGGGGATGTGGATCAGGATGGTTGCCGGGAATGCCAATGAAGTCTCTAGGATTGGCATCTACACTTGTGTGGGTAGCAGTCGGTGGAGAAGATGGTAGCCCACCTCTTTTCACTATTTTCTTGGTTCTTCCACTAGGAGGGACGACCTTTGCTTTTCCTTTGTCCTCCTGACTAACCCAAGGAGGGTTCACACAGGAGATGGTCCCTTGGGTAGCAACACCCTGTGGAGCTTCATGACTATCGCTTGAAGATCTGCTAGGAGTGCGAGTGCTCTTCTTCTCTCAACCCATGGAGAAATACCTGAGAACCATGAACATAACAAGGATCGTAGTTGAGGCAAGATTAGATAACTAGAGAGTGCAGCGGGCTGGAGTATCTGGACATAATGTTTGGAGTCTCTGGTCAACTCTCTCTGCCAAGTAGAGGAGTTGGTCCGGCGACTCCGGTTATTTCTGCTGAAGACTTCGGTCTTACCAAGGGGACAATAGAATCTAACCATAGAATTACAATGGAGGATTAGATCGGGTTTCTAGGTGTGAGAAGGAACAATCCTTGCACAAGGTTTCTAACCTTATGTTGAAGGATTGATAGATCAAATCCAAAAAGAGAGAAAACAACCTAGGATTGAGATTACCTTGTGAATAGATTGAAGAACGAATGATGGATCTGAAGACTTGCTGCACCGAAGACCAAAATTCTTTGGGAAATGATGGTGGAAGATTAAAATCGCCAAAAGATGAGTTGTGTGCCGTGGAGAGGGGATAAAGATGGTAAAAAGTGAAGATTAGGGTAAAAACCCGATTGCACCTAGGTATTTGAACCCTTAAGTTTGGAGACTCCGGTGAATTTCTATGGAAATTTTGGACTCCAGAGATTCCAAAGGATTCGAACAGAGACTCTGATGGGATTTGAAATCCGGATAGAGGAGTGGGACCAAAGACTCCAAGCTAGAGAACTAGATACTCCAGTCAGCTTTAAGCTGGAGACAGAGAAGGTTGAGCAGAGACTTCAGGATAAGGGTCGAGAGAATCCGGCTTTCTAGAAAAAGAGAGGCTTGGACAAGCAATATATGGGAACCTCGGTGTAATCAGCAAGCAAACATCATTACAAAATAATGACTATACTAAGATTCCCTATATAAAGATATGGATTTTTAATCACAAAATAGGCACACAAAATTTTCACAAATTTTTGATTTTTTTTAAAAAGGGAATGTTTGAGCTCTTAATTAAGGGTCAAGGCCTCCACTTAGCAAAGTGAGATATCTAAACATAAGAGCTTATAATTTTTTGACATTTTAGGATTGAAACTTATTTATTGATTAAATAAGCATTTAACTCCTATATGTGCTCCTTCTCATGTTTCGAGAATTAAGAATATTTAGTTTATTTATTAGCTCCACAAATCGTCACTCATCTAAAGACTTGGTAAAAATATCGGCAAGTTGTTTATCGGTTAACACATGGCTTATGCAAATATCTTCCTTGGCTTTATGGTCTCTCAAGAAGTGGTGGTGAATGTTGATGTGCTTGGCTCTTGAGTGTTGGACATGCTTATTTGCTATTTTTATGTCACTCTTATTATCACATAGGAGCGGAATGTGTGCCATGTTGTACCCATAGTTATGTAGGATTTTTTTTCATCCAAAAGAGTTAGTTACAATAACTTCTGGCGGCTATGTATTCGGCTTCAGCCCTAGATAGGGATATGAAGTTTTGTTTCTTGAATAACCAAGAAACAAGAGATCTCCTAAGAAATTGGCAAATATCGGAGGTGTTTTTCCTATCCACTTTGCAACTGGCATAATCCGAGTTGGAATAGTCAATTAAATCAAAATTTGAGCCTTTCAGGTACCACATCCTTAGGTTTGGAGTATGAGCTAGATATCTCAAGATTCACTTTACAACAACTAAATGACATTCTCTTTATAAGGCTTGAAAACAAGCACACACTAAACATGATATTGAGCCTAGATGCACAAAGATAAAGCAATTGACCTATCTTAAAACGATAAAGTTTTTAGACAATGAGTTTACCATCCTCTCCTGGGTTGAGATGTTCATTTGATGGCATTAGCGTCTTGATGGGTTTGGTTCCCTTCATCTCAAACTTCTTTAGGACATCGTTGATGTATTTCGTTTGAGAGATGGATGTTCCTTTCTTTAATTACTTGATTTAAAATCCAAGGAAGAATATAAGCTCGCCCATCATCTATATCTCGAATCTCTTAGTCATCACTAAATTCTTTGTTAATAGATACAAATATTATATCATCGACATATATTTGGTACACAAATAAATTATTCTTGAATTCCTTTGTGAAGAGAGTAATGTCCGTCTTTCCTATCTCAAAGTTGATTTTGAGAAGGAAATCATGGAGGAATTTATACCATGCTCTATGGGCTTGTTTGAGTTCGTAGAGCATCTTGTGAAGCTTGTACACATAGTGAGGGTGCTTAGGGTCTTCGAAGCTCGGCGATTGTTTTACATACACAAGCTCTTTGATTGGCTCGTTGAGGAACACACACTTGACATCTATTTGATATAGCTTAAAATTATTGTTCGTAGCAAAAGGCAATAGTATGCGAATTGACTTAAGACGTGCAATTGGTGCAAAGGTTTCACCATAGTAAAGGTCTTTGACTTGTGTGAATCCCTTTGTCACTAACCGTGCTTTATTTCGAGTGATGACCCCATGTTCATTTTGCTTATTGTGAAATACCGATTTTGTTCCTATGAGGTTGGTGTCGGGTCTTTCCACTAAAGTCCAAACACGGTTGTGGCTGAAGTTATTTAGTTCTTCTTGCATATCTATCACCCAATCCGCCTCTGCAAGTGCCTCCTTAACCTTCAAATGTTTTAACAAAGAGACAAATGAGTAACATCCAAAAAATTAGTAACACGAGAATGAGTTGTTACCCCATTTCTTATGTCACCAAGAATATTTTCAATGAGATGACCTTGTTGTATGCTTTGATGGACCCGTAGATGGTGCACCGAGGGGACTTAGCTTGGTTGGTGTCTCTTTGCTCCATAGTGCCCTTGGCATCGATCCCATCCATATGTGCATGACCTTCTTATACAACTTCACCATAGAATGTCTTCGGAACTCATGTACTTGTAGAGAGGGGTTGATCAAATACCCCATCTTGCTCACTTGGGACATCACGAGGTCTCACATCATCAATCGACTTATTCACAATTGCTTGACATGGAATTTCTTCGCCTACAACATAATCACCAACTTGCTCCTCTTAGGAGCTATTAAATTCGTGAAACGTCACATCTCTCGTGACATCAACAATACCAGAAGTGTTGTTGAAGACTTGATAGGCATGAGCATTCGACTCATAGCTAAGCAAGAAACCTTCATCAACTTTCAAGAAGACTTTTGATGAACAAGGTCTGTTGCTCAAGATGTAGCACTTGTTCCTAAAAACTCAAAAGTATAAGACATTTGCGTTTTTACTGATTAGAAGCTCTTAGGCGGTCTTGTTCAAGAGCTTTTGGATGTAGAGGCGATTGATGGTGTGACATGTAGTATTGACGCCCCAAAAGATGTTAGAGGTATTGTATTCATCAAGCATAGTTTTCATTGGCTCAATAAGTGTTCGGTTCCTTCTCTCCATGATCCCATTTTGGGAAGGATGTATAGAGATTCATACTAGATCCCTTCTTCATCGAGAAACTCCACCACTTGAATATTCTTGAACTTACTGCCATTGTCACTTTTCACTCTTTTGATCTTCAAATCGAACTCATTTTGTGCTTGGCGTGCAAACTTCTTTAAAATAGCTTGTGCTTTGCTTTTGTTATAGAGAAAGAGTAGCATGAATCATCAATAATGACAAAACTATACTTGTTATCTCTTACACTTAGATAAGCCATGTGTTCGAAGAGGTCCATGTGAAGAAGCTCAAGGGGCAAGATGTTGTCATGATGTTTTTAGCTGGATGGTAAGCTTTAACTTGTTTTCTCGCTTGGTAAGCCCTACACACATGATCCTTCTCAAAGATTACATTAGATAGATCGATGATGTGATCCTCTTTTAGAAGTTTTGACAAGCTCCGCAATCTAACATGGGCTAGCCGGTGATGCCAAAGCTAACTCTTGCTAGATTTAGCAGTCAAGCAATTTTCATAACTCACTCTATCTCATGAGAAGTCAATGAGATAGAGATCGCCCTTCAACTTATTGATGAAAGCTACAGACTCGTCATCATGTCTAAAAATGGTCACACACTCGTTGGTAAAGAGACAATTGTATCCAATTTTGCATAATTGAGAAACAAAAAGTAAGTTATAACTCAAAGATTTAACATGAATCACATTTGAGATTGAGAGGCCATTTGAGATAGCTATTTTACCATGTCCCATCACTTTGTCTTCACTATTATCACCAAACACAATGTTATCATGCTGCTCTCTATTGTCTTCAATGGAGGTGAACATACTTCTCTCTCCGGTCATATGATTTATGCATCCGCTATTCACGACTCAACTAGATTCACTGGGGGAGTAGGACTACAAGATAAATTCATGCTTAGGATTTAGATACTCAAACTTATCGAAGTTTGGGTCCTAGAACATTAGCAACATACAAATTGGGTATTTTTCATCGTGAGAACCAATAGAGCGAGCTACCATTTTACCACGATCTCACTCAAGTATGTAAGCAGCATAGAATAGACATTGAGGCATATGCTTCTTCTCTTGGACTTGTGCTCTCTCTCTACTCCTCACAAATTTGATGGGCTTGTTATACTCCACATCATTTTATTTTGATGGCTTGTTCTCATTTTAGTGAAAGCTGAGTCCAAAGCAATTCTTCTTGTTGTGAGTAAAAAGAGTCTTGTAGAACGCGTTCTTGGATTGATACATCTTCATACATCCGTATTTAACCAAGGTGTTAAGCATAACATTATCCTTCTTAAGCTCATCTAGTGCTTGTATGTTAGTTAAATAAGAATTCACATCAACATTAAATCATCGAGCACATTCATTGCTTGTGGAGAAATTAGAGAGCTTGGTGGCTTAAGTTGATGAGGAGGCACTGCCTGAAAGAGCCTCAAATTTCACTTCAAGAGATTTGTGAGTTTTTTTAAACTCTTAAACCTCTATACAAGTGTCTCGTTAGAGCTCTTTAGAGTAGCCATTGATTTATTGACTATACTTAAGAGTAAGTGTCTCGTTAGAGCTCTTTAAAGTAGCCATTGATTCATTGACTATACTTAAGAGTGTTGGTCAACTCATCAACCTTCTCTCTCTCCTTAGTTAACGACTTCTTAAGAACAAGATTTCTCTCTTTCTCAAAGATAAGCAAGTCATCTTACTTCTCGAGAGTTTCCTACTTGCTCTCTAACGCCTTCACAAGCTGAGGCATTTGAGATAGTGTGCTTTTGTTGATTCCCTCATAATTAAGTTCATCAGCATCATCATCACCACTATCATCATCACTATCTAAGGGCTTGGAAGGAGATATTACCTTATGCCCTGATACCATAAGACATGTGGGAGTGTAATAGTTGTCGTTGTCACTCAAGTTGTTAAAGAGTGATTCTTTTGACGACGATGACTTGATGGTGATTGTTGCCACCCTCTTCTCATCTTCATAGCTCGACTCACTTTGAGAGTTCCACTCCTTTCCAATGTGAGCATGCTTTGAGCTCTTCTTTTTGTGGTACTTGGGCTTATCGCCTTGATCTTTTTTCTTCTTGGGGCAATCGACTATGACGTATCCATACTCACCACATTCGTAGCACACTTTCTTAGAGTAATGAGTCTTGGACTTGTCTCCGTTGTTCTTGCTGTATCTGCTACTTCACAAGAACTTCTTAAACTTTTGAACGATGAGAGCAAAGTCCTCATCATCGCTCTCGTCATCACTTGAGTCCTACTTCTTGCTTTTGCCTTCAAGGCAATCTCTTGTTCTTGATGATGGTGGAGTTCTTGGTGAGTGCCTTGACATGTTTGGCATCTTCATCCAAGAGCTCATGGGAGATAATTCTTGAGAGAACATCGCTTGGAGTGAACTTCTTGAAATTCTTGTTCTCCTGGATGAGTGTCACCAAGATAGAGTTCCTTGGCGTGAAGGCTAGAAGAAGCTTCTTGATCACGACGTGGTCAGTCATGTCTTTGCCTTTGAGGCCATAAATTTTATTGACGATGACCATCATGTGATTATACATCTCTTGCGACGTCTCGTTATCCTCCATCATGAATCAACCGGGTTATCCTTCTAACAACTTGATCCGTGACTCTCGTACCCCGGACGATTCTTCATGCCTCAATTGAAAGTCTCCTAAATTTCTTTGGCCTCTTCAAGTTGGTTCAACTTGTTGAACTCTTCAAGACTTAGAGACTCAAGAATCACGCTTGCGGCTTATACATTGCAATGGACAAGTGCCTCTTGAGTGGGTGTGAGCTCAATGTTTTTCTTCAAAATGTCAAGACATGTAAGCACAATCTTCCATACACTAGGATACAACTTTATCTTATGCTTCTAGACGGCATAGTGTGTTCCATCAAAATAAGAAGCACGCTTGAAAGACATAGAGACGAAGTGGGTGGAAGAATTAGAATTGAGCTTATCATAGTCAAGAGAAATAGACACTCCTTTCTTAGAGGAACTTTTACTTGTGGAGTCATTCTCATTGTCCTTACTTAGATCAATTGACTCCTTTCTCAAGTGTGATATTTCTTCGAGTGTTTAAGCCTTATTCGAAGATGAGTCTTTGATATCAATTAAAAGGACCTTGAGTCGCACAAAGGGGGTGAATGTGTAAACTTTAAAATCTGAAATGAAATAACAGCAAAAATTAGTCTTCTCTCTAGAGTCTTCGATCCTAAGGTCCGGAACATCCGGACCAGTCTATCTGTCAGATAGAGAAGCTAGTCCAGAGTCTCCGGTAGTATGGTTCGGATATTCTAGACCTCTTTCAAAATGTCCAAAGGACATTTAAAAAAGGTGAACCATATGGGTTGGAGAGATAATGTAATTTTTTATCAAAGTTCGTATCAACTAGTCCTACGTCTCTGTTGAGGAGCTCTAAAGAGTCAAATCTCTTTCGATCCCTTGTCTTACCAAGTTTAACCCTATAAATCAGTTTAACCTTCAAGCTCTCACCAAAATGTATCACTTAGTTTAAGACGACTATCAAGGTCTTCACTAGAATACGTGTTCCCACTTACTATGAAGTTTGCTATACCAAATCAACTTTTAAGGTAGAACTCAGGGATTCATTAGAATACCTCTTTCCTGGCGGAGGTGAGTGAGACATTCACAAACGTCTCGAGCGATTCACACGTTGAATTCTCACAGACAACGCCTAGTCATCTCGGAGGTGATTCTTCAAGAGTAATAAGCTTGAGTCTTCACCAGCGTTAATCCACAAGTGCTCATATAAATCACAAGATCTAAATTCTCCCAAATCACCCAAAAATGTGTACTCAAAGTGTGGATTAAGCTCAAAATCCAAAAGAGTTGAGTGGAGAATCACTATAAAGTTTTTGAGAATGAGATAGCAATAAATGAGCAGCCAATCCCTCAAAAGGGAGTTGGTGGGATTAAATACACACTCCTCTCGAAACTAGTCGTTACCCATATAATTGAAACCCTAGAGTATCCGGACAGAATATCCAGAGATTCCAAACAGGCCTTTTGACCAAACACAGCGACTCTAGTTCGGAGACTCCGGCTAAACAATTCAGAGACTTCGGATAGGCCTTTAGATCTAAACAGAGACCTCAATCCAGAGACTTCGGCCAATGATCCTAAAATTCCGGACAACACTTAGCCTCGAGAAGAGAATGGAGTTCGGAGTGTCTAGTCTAAAATTTTGGAGACTACGGATAGGCATCTCTGCTAGACCAAGAACTCAGTCTGGAGACTCCAGCCAAACAGTCCGAAGATTTTAAACAGATTTATCTGTTTGATAGATAAACTTATCCATAGGTTTTCACAAATCTTAGACACAAACATAAAGACACCGAGAGAGAAAGCCAAAACCGCAAGTTGTATATAGTGTGAGTGTTCACTCATCTTAACTTAGATGTTTATTGAGCACTTACTTCTTAACTTGATTAAAATTAAGATTCTCTTAATATTACGACTTGCTCTAATGACTTAAGAAAAAATAAAATTACATTTTCTTTATTTCAAGTTATATTTTCTTTTTCTATTCTTTTATTTTCTTCACGGGGTCTTTTTTTTAACAAAACACTTTTGCGAATTGTTGTGAGATTTTTAAACACAACATATTAGCTCCTTAATTTTTTTATCATCTATTAATTAAAATCTAGATACACTTTCGTGTTAACCGTGATAGTCAACTACGAGAAGTAAACTTGAATGAAGGGAGTATTTTGCTCTTGCATTCATACTGTAAGATTTCTTCAGTATTATAATTAAAAATAAAATGAATTCCAATTTGGACCCATTTTGGACCTCTTAGCACATATTTTTACTTTCAACACACTTTCCTTAACTTTTCATTTCAGTTTGGATCCTCTTTACCCTTGTACATGATGTGCATTACAATCCTTGCTCCTCATGTTTTCATCTCCACGCTAATGTCCTTCTCCTACTCAAAGATGGTACTGTGTCATGGAAAAGGTGTCGAAAGTGGAATGTAGAGGTAAGAAAAGAACGTCGGAAGTAAAAATAAGTTCTAAAGGGGTCCCACAGTAATAAAAAGAATCCAATATGTATATAATATGTCAATTTTTTATGTTGTTGGTTTTTTCTAGTCAAAAGAGTCTTGTTCTCATGGGACAAGTAAAAAATAAGACAACTTTAGAGTGATGGAGAAAATTAATACATTGTGAAAAACACAAATGTCCTATTTGAAGAGGTTAAGAATATGAAAAGCAGCTAATGAGAAACTAGCTGGTAAGAATTTAAAAAGTTGGGTTTTCAGTTTCTAGTTTCTCCTTTATTTTCTAAATTTTGTAATTTTATATTCTTAAAATTTAAGTATTGTTTATGAAAGGTTCTGACAGCTAAAAATTTTGTTAGAGTTTCTCCAAACGGGCGAAGATCATACTTAAAATGTTCTAATATTTTTCAGCCATCATTTTTTTCATTAGGCTAGGAAATAAAAACAGGAAACTAATCATAACACAATTCTAATGATTAACATAGCACGATTCTAATGATTAATGAGAGATTCAACTATTACCATCTCCACACAATCAGCGACGAATCCAGCGTAAAAATGAAGAACGGGGTCAAACACAATTTCTTTTAGTTACCTACTGTTTCAAAAAGCTGGTTAAACTTCTCGAATTTCAGGGAAAAGTAGGGAGAAAAAAAATGCAAAACTGTAAATATCGCCATTGAGTAACTACAAATTGCAAAGGGGTAGATCAGTCAATAGCAAAGTGGTACTGTAAGCATCTTTTGATTTGTTTATTGGAGAAGTTCGGCCTGTACAGTGAATCCCCCTATGTATCAAATATTTTGGACCAGTCAACACTAATTTTTGGCAGGCCCGTTGTTTATTTTATCATCACATTCTGGTGACCAGGTCAACACACTAGAGCTGACCAAGACATAATTTGAATGCCCCTACATACCAAAAAAAATAGCGCTTAATAACTTTTCTAGGCATTTTCTTTGGAAGGACAAAAAAAAAAGATATGCATCAGATCACAAGATGCAAGCTACGGAGTTTATAATGATCTATGGCTTTAAGCAAATGAAATTGTAAAGAGGTGGCGTCAACGCTGCGTCCTATTGCCAACCCAGGTCACATTTTTAGATAATTAGAAAATGTTTAGATAATAGTAGTAGTCTGTTTTCCTTCTAATAATAATCTAGAGTTAATTTTGTTTTAGAGAGATGTTATTTCATTTTGGTATCAAACTTTACCCTGACAGAGTTGCAATAGAGTATTTGTTTTGATATTTTATAAAGACTTATTATTGTTGTTGTTATTATTATATTATTAAATTTTGGTAAAAAAAAGGGAGAAGTCACTATAAAAAGCACCGACATCTGGACGAATGTTTTGGTCCGACATATAGCGTGTGGGTCACTGGCCCACTCCTTCAGGAGGCAAGAGACTACAGTGGCCTAACCATTCGGTGCACCAAGGGACGTACTCTAGTGCTAATTAAGCTCGATTTATCACTAACTTGGTGCTAAAACTGTAGCATGCATTTACTTTCTGTCAGTGTTGATGCTACCATTATCAGCTGTGCTTCATTATGCAACTGTACTCATGCACAGTAGCTCGTATGAACCTGTCTATCATGCAGAATCGCACATTAGAATGACTCTCTGAGTTTGCTAAAATTTATCTAAGTTGTGCCCTTGTTGATTGAATATTGAATTACTGATTGGGCATGACCAGCGACTTAGACGGTTGCTGTTTACATAATTTTTCTACGTCATATCTAAACAAACAATTTATACAACAGATTGCCTTAGTATAATTAATAATTTTGTTCAATCAAAAGTATATAGAATGTATATATATAGTATTAAATAGTCTATTTACTTTGTGTTATAACGTAAGATGCTTTTGTTTGTCCTAACGTAAATTTCTTTAAGTTTAATTAAATCCTTACTATTATTATAAAATCAAAGTTGTCTGCTCTGTCCTCTCCTCTCGCGCATAGCGTCTGTCCTCCCGCAACCATCCACTCAAAAAATCAAGGAAAAGAAAACAGCCACCATATAATTTATTATTTATATGAGTTGATATAGACTGTTGTAATGTATGAATATAAAAAAATAGCAGCAACTGTAACACTAAATTAACTTTATTAAACCCACCTTGAATATATTTTTAAATATATATGCTTGTTGTTGAAAATATTAGTATGTTTTTTCTATACACTTAATTAAATATAAAAAAATTGACTTAACAAAACTAAAATAGAGAATAATCAAGAGACGACATCATTCTCTTTCCTCTTTCTATCGTCTTCACATCGTTTAAGATCTCATCTAAATCTTCCATAAAAAAATTTCATAGACGTTAATGTCACATCATTGCTAAAGCCTATAGAGATTTGTTATTATGAATAAGTAGGAGCAACTAAGTAAACACAAACTCAACGGTTGGTTTCTTTGCTAACCAGTCCTGTATTCACCACCAACTTCTTTTTAACCACACCGTCTTCGTCTAGCGATTGGACAGTTATTCTAAACTGCAGATTAGAAAAAGTAGAAATTTTATATTTCAAAGCTCAAGCCATGAATCTACATTGCACCCAACAGATTTCCCACATCAAAACACACGTTTCTATCACTTGCTAGATAGTAATAGAGATTTCATTTAGTAAATAAAATCATCCGATTTCTGCACCAAATTATGCACAAGGCCAAATACAACTCACACGCTCCAAAGAAAGTATAGTATGAAGATCTTTTGACGAGTATCAATTCTTTAGGGAAGATACAGAATGTACATCCCTGTCTCTCTGTTTCTTCCTTCGTCTTGCAATACATGCATTGCCATTCGTTGAAGAAATAAATTCTTGATAAAACGATTGGGTACACGCAAAAGATGTGACTCCTTGTTTCTTGGTTATCACATTACAGCCAGATTTTCTTATAAAGAAGTAATAATAACATTTCATCAAGATGAACTACTCAAGATAAATTTGTTGAAATCTTTGTGTGGGCTCTGTTATTTATATGTGGGGTTGACGTAGCAACTAATTACGCAGAGGCACACAGTGATGTACGTTAGCTTCTTACTGGTTGATCTAGAGCGAATCGTCCAGATCACAAAAGAAAGAGACCACTGCAGCTACAATAAACGAATGCACACTGTATACATGATATTGTTGAATAAAATAAATGATTGTCCTGTCCAATCAAAAGCTACGTGTGTGTTGTTTGCATAATCTGTTAGTTAAAACAAGGGGTTAGAAATAAAATACTTTCAAACCTATGATTACAACCATACCTATTGTCGTTACAATATATATATTTCTACCCGGTTGGAAATACCATGATTTGATGTAATGGCCTGTTCAATTATATTGGTACACCAAAACTAAAACCAAATCACTCAGAATTATGATCTTTTTAAACGCAGAGAAAATGGAACCTTTCAAGTATCCATTCCCATTACACAATGTAGGAATTGACAATTTTTATGATTGAATGAGGAACAAGACATTGTTAGTATCGGCCAAATTATTTCTTCACTTTTGAAAGATTCATCAGTCACTGAAGTTATCAGTCTCTATTTTTGCGGCCGTGCAGAATGCTGCTAATTTATCAGAAACACTGGCTAGATCTTTCCAAAACACATTGCAATCATGCAACACATCATGCTAAGAAATGTTTTGTTTCCAACTTAACTTCGCAAAACTTTTTTTATGCAACTTAAGCTCTTTGGGCAGCTCATTTTTGTGCTGTGGCTTCAGTCAAAAAGACAACACAGGTTTCAGAAGAAAGAACACCACTTTTCTTCTCTACAAATGTTACATTTTATGGATCACCACCGGTTTGCAAAATTTCTTACGGGGCTTATTGCAAATTTACATGTATCAATGTTGGAACACCAACATTTCGTAAGCCAGGAGGGTAATAGATGTAATCATATGAGACAATTTGCTGCTACTTACGCTAGTACAACATCAATACCATTATCTACACCTTGCAAGGGCTGTCGCAATCTTCGAAGTCCTCCAAGTACTCTCTACTGTTGATCTCGGTCAACCTGCATAACGAAAAAAAAAAGGAAATGATGGCACCAAGGGGAAATTAGCCGCCAGGATTGGAGCTAAAACATATTGCCTGCTGAAATCATTATGCATAATATCACAGATTTGACTTTACCTACTAATTGTTCGATCCTTGGCAAATCCTAGCTCATTGTCTACACACAAGTCAGGATCATCAGTTTTCTGTGACCGTGAAGATCTAGGAGAAACCTTTTGTGCTTCAGCAACTGTCACTATATTCTCGAATAATTCTATTGGTGCAGCCTCTGCTGTACATAACAACCTTGCCTTGTTCTCGTACATAACCTGAAACGTCATCATTTTGTTGGTGGTTACAGATGAGACTACTTGTGCCATATTAAACAGAGTTTCTGGTGGACATGAATTCTGTTCTTGTTTACACTCAAGAATAATTTCTAACTGCAATAAGAATTTGTACTCCTGTAACCTGTCCATCCAACATACAAGGCATATTTCATCTTGCATGCGCATAGAACAAGGATGTATTAAAAATGACTAGATCAACCCCAAAATTAGTATCTCTTAAGGGCTACATTAAATACACGCATGTATGGAATATAAAGTAACACTGGATATTTATTAGGGGTATGGAGGGAAACATACGTTCAACAAACCTTATATTTATGGACAACACTACTCAAAATATATGCCTTGCAATCTTGAACAGAGGCAGTACATAATAAATCTAACCAAGAGTCCAAGATTCATACGAAAATTTAGAGCGCAGCATAAGAAAGAGAATTAGTACTAAAGAGAAGCAAGAAAATGCCATCTGTGCCTGTAATGCTATCAGTTCAAGGTGCTTATTTTCTAGTAGTTCAAAGTTAGAAATATAAAAGGCTGTCTAAACAGTGAGGGCAATGCAAACTTAAACATGTAAAGTAATAGAATGAGGACACAATAATCTTACATCAACCGATGTGACAAACCGATAAGCTGCTGTTCTGTTCTGAGACCCAAACTTAGGAATGCCATCAAGTGCCAAGGTGTGAAACTTTTCTGCATAATAACAATTGAGCAACAATTATGTTACATCAATAATAGACTTTTGTAAATCCTGATTGAGAAAATGCATTGCACCAGTATACTTACTAAACAGTCCAAAATAATCAGCTGCACCTAAAGGCCTATCACAAAGATCTTCAAATGGGAAATATGCACATCCATTTGCTCCCAGTGGAACCTGCAACAAATTGAGGCTCAGACGCTCAGTAATAACAGCAGGATTTTTTACTGGAACAAAACTAGCTCCTTAAAATTTCTAACTTATACACAGACCTGCAATTGCCGTCCCATAACAACTTCAACTGTCTGAGGTCTAGGTTCCTCATCGCCAATTAATGTTTGGAACTTCTGTTTAAGAAGTGTACTGTATTGTTTTCCAACAAGATAGAAACCTTGTTCCGCCTGTTCATTTATCAGATGAATGATGTCAGGAAAGGGTTTAAAAGAAATGCAAACACTAATATATTGAAAAAATAGGTAACATACAGAACCCAATTGACGATAGTCTACTGCAGAGCCAATGGGATGTGCAATGCACCTTTCCTGCAATGGTCAACAAAAGTTAAGTCCAGTATAGTAAACTGGCACACTAAAATTCATCTGACAGTAAAAAATGGTAAAACTGCACAACTCATACTTTCAGGGTGTCAATGAAAGGTAAGAAAAGGTCTCGCTGTAAACCACCCTCATAAAGCTGATCCGGAGCACGATTAGAAGTTGAAACGAGAATCTGAGCATAAAATCATCATGCAAGATAATTAATATGAAACGCAGGGTACTGTTGCAAGTTGCTTAAGTGGAATAATAAAGTGAAAAAAAATAACAGTCACATACAATGCCTTCACTGAACAAATGTCTGAATAGCCGGTTCAATATCATAGCATCAGCAACATCAGTTACCTGCACAATGTCTTGAATTTGTTGACAAGATACATACTTTTATCAATCCAATACTTTGACAAGGATATACATACCATAAATTCATCAAGACATAATATGATGGCCTCATTGGAAATCTCAGCTGCCACCACCTCAAGGGGATCTGAAACACCTTTATGCATCTGAATGTGGATGAATGTTCAATAAAATATGCCCGAATATATCGTAATGAGCTACACTGAGAAAGCCAGTTCTGTATATTATATCCACATAAGTACCTGCAGGCGACTATGTATGTTTAACATGAAATCGTGAAAGTGAATGCGCTTATTTCTCCAATTAGCTGGCCTGTCAAAAAAGCATCAAGTAATGAAAAAGTCAATAGATGTAATTACCCACTTGTTTCTGTTTTGCTTTTACCATGCAGCGAAATTGTTTTGATGCAAAACTGTTATTTCCCGGTTATTGGAAAATAAAAATAAGTTGGGGCATTCACAAGAAGACAAAAGGAAGACATGACGTGTTTTGTCCAGCTACTTTCCTTCGAGAAGGGGAAATATAATTATTGATTTATTAGAAGCATAATGATCACTGTACGCTCCAATCTAACAAAATAGGGCTACCGAGCTTGGACTGGCCAAGACACTACTTGATGGTTCTTACTTATTTCTAAACAACTGCAAAGCAATAGCCAAAAAAGTTTAAGAGACCAGTTCATGTTTACTCCATTTAGCGTCCTTTTATGCTGGAAATTCCAGAATGGACAAAGCTCTTGACCCTGGTTGATTTAATGCATTTCTTCAAACAATGCTGGAATATAATCAAGAAAAATCTTATTTGTTATGTAATAAATTCTAAGCCTCATTGGTTTCAATTAATGATCCAAAAGCTTAGGAATATAAGCAACATAATTTTTATGTGAAAAAATATCAATTCCATATTGGGGAAGGTGCATCAATGTCCAATATTCCACTATCTTATGCCAATAAATAGCCCAAACCCTTCAGACTAAACAATGTCCAAATGAATAACTCATGAAAAATACATAGATATTCTGTTTGACTATTTTAGAATTATGTAACAGTACATGAACCACTAATGAAGCTGCTTAAATTCTGTAAAGTAACATGCCATCTGCGTTTTGAAAATTTTTACCAAGTCAATTTTCAATACTTATCCATTGACTCAGGGTTCTGTACGCCCCTTCTCCACAAAGGAAAGGGTGAAGAAAATAGGCCACTGAGGGCAGCATAGTTGCCATGCAGATCCTATATTAGCTATTTTGCACAGAGTTTTCATGTCATCGAAGAGCATTAAACATACGTACACACACTGATGTATTACTAATGAACAACCTGTAGACAAGTTTTAATTAGTATCTGCAATATGAACCATAACTTCTCTATATCAACTTCTCAAGGATGCACCAATAAAGTCTACAGATTCTAGGTTGAGACACTTACAATTGCTCATAGAACAAATCCATAAGCATTGTCTTCCCAGTACCAACACCTCCATACATATACAGCTCCTTCACGGGAGAATAGGTAGAAGGCTGGGTGATGAGGCGGGACCATAGCCATCTACGCCTGCCAAACAGTAATAATAAGGTCAAGGACTTAGGATCATTCACTACCAGGTAAACTATGTAAACCCCATGTTTTCTAACTGCATTTACCTTCCAGATTTCTCCGATGACTGATATCTATTCAGTTGGCAAGCTTCTTCATTCTCAACCATCTCCTCATAGAGCCTCTGTAATTGTTGAATAGTGTCAATCTGTAGAGAGAGGAAAAATGGCAAGAAAAATCTTACGCTAAACATTAAAATAAGTGATAAAAGAAAAAAGGAAACGTTCAGGACCACCACAACAACCTGAAAGTTATCACCATCCACAAGCTTCCCTGATGCGATTCTCCTCTCATATTCTACCATTGGACCAACTCTTGCAACATCTGACACAAATTGGGAAAGAAAATATGTTGAATGAAATACCTCTACTAGAAGAAAAACGGGTCCAAGAATATACCTTTGATTGAATCAGCTGCACCTGTGGAAAACCTGGACCTCAGTAATTCCACACTGGGACTCACATATCTGTCAAGTTCTCTGTTATGACATAGCGTGCTCATTGAACAGGATGCTGAACTACACAACATCAGAGCATTCTGCTGCCTGATCAATCTGTTCATTGACGAGTGCCCCTCTGCATGGAGCTGGGCGAATCGCCGGAGCTGGCGAAGCGACCGAACTACTGCTCTCATATTCCTTCATGTGTTTTTACTTTCTAGCCAAAGCTCAACAAGCAATTTCTTGAACCTACAAATATAGCAAAACAAGAACACATTAAAAAACTATACCGAGGACATCTCCAAGAATACAACAGTACTGACCATGTGATGAAACAAACATCATTCATGTAGCATAAATAGGGAAACATCCAAGCAAACAAATAAAGTAAACAAATGGGGGAGGGAGCATATGCTTTGGAATCTGCAAGCATGAAAGGCTACTAGGAACGTGATAGCATGAAAGAGTGGTTCATAATGAAATGAAATATACCACCACTACATATGAGCTACCCTGTATCCACCAATCAAGTTCAACTAATAAAAAAGTAAGCCTAAACTTTACTTGGGAGAACAAACATTTCGGATCGAACATAACAGAATCATCACGTATCCATCGATTGAAAAGCAAAATTGACAGAAAAATGAAATATTTTGCCCTAAATGACCAAATCAAAAGCGACATATCAACAGATTTCAGGACAGGGAGCTGAAGGTTAGAAGCCTCAAGGTTACTGGAATACTGTTGGCCATGATTTTCAGATGAGGCGATGGCGGACATGACAACCGGGCGCGTCTCAAGATTGGAGCTTTCCGCGGCTCGAAATCTCTGGTCGAAGCAAAACAATTTGAATCCGCATGATCAAGTCCCAATAGCAAAGGAAGAACAGAAATCGAGGAATTCCATGCATGGTCCATAAATTTGGGAGCGGACGAGGAAACCAAGAAGAACCGTGAGGGAAACCTGGATTTTCCTTCGATAACAAAAGCTGCAATTTCCAAAGAAAGATCCAGTCTTTGAACAGCTACCCTCCTCACCTGAGCCGGAACTACCGGACGCGGAAGAGAAGACGGCGGCGGACTACCCGGATCCTGTTGCCACACGATCCCGTGGAGCGGAGGCAGGCCGCAGCCGCACTGCTGCAGCGGCCGTCGGTAGCCGCGTCCACTTCCGGGCTCCGACGGCAGCGGCGGCGGTGACCGCTCGAGAGGCACCAAGAAACAGAGCTTCAACCGGGCAATGAATTTCCTAATCCAAGTCAAATAAAAAGATGAGAACAATCGAATCGAATCGAATCGAATCGCGCCGCACAGGTGGAGCTCATGCAGTGCAGTGAACCGAGACGGCTTAGGAATATACTCACCGGATTAAAGGCCAGGAAAAGGGAGGTGCGACCGAATCGAACTCTCCCAACCGCGACACCTCCTTCCCCCTCGACAGCGACGCCGCCCTGTCACCGCCGTTGCCGCGCCACAGGACCCAGCTAAACCCGATTCGAACGCTCGATGCCGCCGCGAGGATGACGATGACGATGACGAGGAGGAGGATTCAATCAGGAGGAGGAGCAGCAGGTGGGTTGGGAACGGGAACCGCGCCGCCGGGAGTACGTGCAGCGAGGAAACGGGAATACGATGACGCCTACACGTTGGTCTCTCTCTTTCTGATGCAGGTTAATTGGATGAGATCTTCTGTGGCAGATGAGGGAGCATCAGGTGTTTTCTGTTCTTGTTTGGTTGGTGCTTTTATGTGCCTGAGAAACAATGGAGAGGTTGGTGAACTTTGCCTGGTCAGGCAACCTGAGACCTTGCTTGTTTGGTTTGCAACTGCTGCCTGAGAGGAAACTATGTGTGTTAAATGTTATTGGGAGATGTAAATCTTGCAAGGCCACAACTCATCTCCAATTACTAAAATCCATCATCATCAACTGAGGGATCGTACAGTTGCAGCATGTGGCCTCAAATCTGCTCTCCCGTCGACTTGCATCCAATCCAAAGGCCAAGTGGGCAAAGCATTTTCTGTGCATGTCGGCCTCCATGCTTCGCTCTCTTCCTACCGGCTTTGGAGAAAAGGGAAACCGAGTCCTGAAGTAGAGGCGGCGTGAAGAGGCGAGCATGCGTGTACGATGGGAGTAGGCTTAGGCCGTATGTGCCACTACTACTATTAGGCCAGTGCATAGAAAAATCGGTCAAAAGGAGTAATATTATTATAGCCAATTACCGGTTTTAAAAATTAATACGTCACCTAAAACTAATTTAATAGTCTACTTATAAATATATATTACATCGTTAACACATGATTAATCTCTCATACACATATCCACTTTTCTTCTCTCTATTTTCCTTTTCTTTCTATCTATATATAAATTTAATATAATAATTTTTAAAATTAACTTATATAGCTTATTGTACTCGCACTATTCCACGCACTCACCAACCACGCCACCAGGATTCTTCTAAGCGTAGGTGTCTTGCATTTGCGCTGTTTGCGTCCCATGTGCTCACATTGTTGCTTCCTCTTCTGTTTTCTATCACCTTCTTTTTTTTTTAATTTCGAGGTTGCGTGTGAACACAACTTACCTATGGCATCTATATACACGTGCAGTGAAAAAAAACACTATGAACATGTTTAACTGTTGTATTGTTAGATTGTGCCCCGGTGGGCATGTTCAAATTATGGATTTCAATGTTTGTTTATCAGCTGATGTAGTACTGTATTACGTATTACTACCCGTTCCCGTGTTTAGCGGTTAATGTGCGTGTCCGAGCTTAGTAAAGCATTTGGTGCATCCAACAATGTTCAAGCTTGGGAATATTTTCTGCCTCCCATATTTCCAAACATGTTTAGAGAATAATACACACACATAGTATGCATATGGATGATGTGAGTGCTAAATGTGGATTGTGTGCGCGCCCAATTTAATAACACTGTAAAAATAAGGACACGGTGCACAAAAAGATTCGGATGGCCTAAATATACAAGACGAATTTATTAAACTATATATGAGGTGACAAGATTAGATTTTCTATAGGGGTAGAGCCTACAATCTTGCCAATGTATTGCTCTAGATATGCTAGAAAAATAAGCGACTATAGTAAGTATGTAGCTATGTTTTAAGGACCAAGTTGGTCTTAAACACCAGTTTTTCTCTTGGAGGGATTACGTGGACTTGTCGGACCACAATACCAGGCATCAACTAGTGCTGTTTAAGTGCCTAGGTCCCGCTGGGTTCACCTGCGGAATATAATCCAAAGACAAATGTGAATTTTATAACCCAACTTTCTGAAGTAATTTTAGGTTAACTTTTTAATTGTTTGCTTAATAATAATGAAAAGAGAAACGAAAAAAAAGAAGAAGAGAGCCCCTAAAATTAATCTTAAAAATCAAATTCTAAAATTGAAACACCAGTAATTTGATTAATGACTTATGTCTCTATCGTGCTACAGTTGCTTTATAACCAAGCAGGAGTAACGTACTTTATTTGGTGATTCATGTTTTTATATGGTTGTTTCTTAGGTTTTAGCACTATAGGCCAACTTCTGTTTACTTGACTGCTTTCGAGTTTCGAGTTTCGACTGATTGTTCTGCTTTGGGTCGAGCATGCAACAGCAAACACAAAATTATCTGCTTCCGGTTGTTCAGTGAGGTCAGCAGACAAATTATGTGCTTTTTAATCATTTCACTATAATCTATTTCCTCTGTTTTTATTTATTTGTCACTTTTGAAGATGCACGTGCACCAATACAATTAACTTTTTTCACCTAAAATAACAAAAATGCTCATAATTAAGTAGGATAGTTAATCTACTACTCCATCTATCATAAAATATAAAGAGTTTTAGATTGTTTTAGAGAAATTAAGGATAGAAAAAAAAATACCATATCATTTCTTATTAATGTAGAGAATGAAGAATGGTTGGTATAAAATTAAGATAAACTTAAATGAAAGTGATTGATAAGAAGTATAAGATATCCTATATTATTAGACACAATTTAAATTTTAGAATCTCTTACATTTAAAAACGAATGGAGTATTTATATCCTAAAGATTTTAACAAACCTTCACATACTTCAATACGAACAAATTCCAATACAGAGTCTTGTAGGAACAACTCAAGAGAAGAAAAATCAAGTCTTTATAGAAAGTATTTATAGAACATAAGCAGCAGAAGTTTCTAAATGTATACACCAACTAAATGTCATCTTAAACCTACAAGGTGCATGCTAGACCATCTCCTATTAACGGCTTAGGCACGGTACGCCATGCCGTATCGGCTCGGCGTGCAGACCGGCACGAGTACTGTCTAAATATTTTTTTTTCTATTTTTTCCTAAGGCCGATGAGCCCGTACCGAGCCGTACGGAACGGCTTAACGTGTCCGTACGTGGGGCGACATAGCATGTCCCGTTACAGTGCCGTGGCTCGACGAACCGTACCAAAGCGTGCCCCGGAGTTTTTTACATAGCCTGTTCGTTCCCGCAGCTATCCACGTCGGCCTTTCCCGAGTGCGTGCCGCTGAGTTGTGGGCCAGCGCCTCCTTGACCTCGCGCCGGCACCGTCTTCACCGTGAGCCATCTCTGGATGCGTCGGAGTTAATCCCTTGGGTTTTACCAACTGTGGTAAAAATCCGCGTCTACTGTTGCGACACCACGGTATAGCTCCCATTGTTCACTTCTACTCATGCTTAAGGCAAGCTTTTAATTTTAAAACTATTTTGAAGTTGATTTTATATTTTTTTATCGTAATTTATTTTTAGTATTTAGTTTTCATTCGCTAAAAACACGTATATAAAAGTTTTATCTATGAATTATTTTTTTAATATGTCGTATGGCTTAGAATGGTAACAGGGTTTAACTTACATTACATTAGTGCATATGGTAGCACATCTGCCGCGCAAACACATCTCTACTATTATTGCCTTACAGCCATGCAATCTGGAACACTACCTCGATTCAGAAAAGCACACGTGCAAATTAAATCAAATACAACACCAAAACATTCATGGGCAGTGGAAAACTGCATAATGCAGTTTTAATATTTCCAGATAAGAAAACATACAAGTACAGCACACAAGACTGTAAAACTCCAGATATCAAAAGCAATTATCATTCACATTTCATAATGTGTTTTTTAATATTTCCATCAATCTCTTTATTAATATGTTGTATCTGCTTTAATCCATAGGTACAAGCTGTCCTTAATAGGTTCTGATAACAATGCAGAAACTGAATTCATTCTATATGGACCAATAGTGCAAGCAGTTGTAAAGAAGGAAGTTCAACATGTGATAGATACTAGTGAAGTACATTCCGAGATTACCAACATTATAGGCCAGAAGTACACCTTTGCTGTTGCATTTCCCAAGCAATCATTCACAGAAATAAATCCTTCATTTGATGTTAAACAAATAGTGAGAATGGAAAAGTACCAGTTGTTCTTGTCATAACAGCAGAAGAAACACGGTCTACAGCTGCTGGAAACTTGAACTACATGTTATCTACTATTACTCCAATAAAAACAGCAAGTTCATGTCAACAACCTATGCAAGTAATATCACAAAAACTCACAAATACAAAGCATTCAAAAACTATACCTTGACGTTTCACAATATTTATGTGTTTATACATATTTTATAGTCTGCCAACAGTTATGATAGCAGCAAAGATTTGAACAAATCAGCAAGTGCAAAGAATGCTTCAGTCAATGATAATTGACAATGATGATCAATCCCTTACTAATACACCAAAAAGGCAAGTAGTCTATCATATACACATGATAATTACAATATTCAAATTTATTATGTTCCATGTGTATTCGCTTAGTTTCAAATATACCTGTTCTTAAAGAGCACAATTGAAAATGATATAGCAGCAACAAGATCTTCTGCCTTGACATCAGCTGCATCAACAAAGCTGAAACAAAGCAACAGTTAGGGCAAGCTATTTTTGTCATTAGTTTTATAGTTTATAACAAATTAACAATAATTTTATTTTCCCTAATCACCTAATCATCAACAACAAAAAAACATAAGACAGCTGTTGCAACAAAGAAAAAAAATAGCATGCTGTGTTCCGTCACAGCAAGAATTTTCAAACCAGTAAAAAAAATTGAAAAGGACGAATTTACCTTGAGATATGGTCATTTTCCATTGTAAACTATACCCTTGCACAACAGAATATCTCCTCGACGATAGATTTCTTTAGCTATGTGTTGTTGATATACCATCCATGAGAATTCTCTATTAAAGGCCGTCTAGGTCTGCTTATCCAATAGAAGTTTTTTCACAAAACATAATCTGCCTGAGGTGCCATTGATACACCACCCATCAGCATTTCTACAAAAAATTGAGAGTTTTTGGACTATGTATCCAACAGGAATTGATTCTCTTTATTGGCAACTTCATCATTATTCTTCCATTCATTTAGTTTCTGTAGGGACCTTTTAGCATCATAAACACCATAAACTTTATAATACCACACCATCCTTGATACATCATCCTGCGGTGAATTTATCTCCTTCCTTTTGATTGTCTTATGAAGTTCACAAAAGAATTTTGGATCTTGCAGTTTAATATACTCATGCAATACAAGCTCATGGTGAGGCACCCAGTTTCTAGGGAAAGGCGTGTAGTCGCATGATGGAATTGATGACATGTGTGCAAATTGTACACCCTCAATAATATCAACAAGTCCCATTCTCAAGAGATCAGAGTATTCTGGTGCATCATTCCTTGTGCTCTCTCTCAATGGGCGGCTAAGATCACGTGAGGCAATCTTGTAAACTTTAGCTCAAGACTTGAGTCTATACCTTGCCGCATAAAGCTTTGCCAAAGAGCTTTGCCAAAGAGCTCCTAATGACATATGCACAGAACCCTACAATCTTCTTCCGGTTGCCTGCATATCTATACCAATCAACCATGGTCTCAAGAAATTTGTTCATCTGAGAGTTAGTGTGCGCCTGACCAGAGTACAGCATTGGTGAACATGGCAACGACTCAGGATCGTCATCTCCCTTTACAAGCTCAAGCTTCCTGAAATGCCTTATGCACCTCTGAAGGCTTGCTGTTACTGACAATAATGTCCCAACACACTTCTCACTCGCAATGTTCCCTCCACTAGCAGTACATCATAAGGTTGGGTAGATGACCCGGCGGGTGATCACATGATCCAAGAACTCAATCCCTCTTGTGATGTGCTCAATCTCTACCATCGAATTCTCAGACCTCAATCCAAACGTGCTCTCGCAGAACTCCATTAGTTGTCTCCTTATCTCAACAGCGTCCTCTGGTCTCCTGATCCCAATAATGACATGAGAGCCAGATCGAAGGTAATCCATCTTCCTTGTCTTCTTCCCACTTGATGGGACAAACTCAGGCCAGGCAGGATTATGGCATCCCTCATCACCCGCCTCTTTCCAAATTGAATCATGCCTGGATGGGCAGAAGTACTCATGAATTCTCTCCTCCAGCCACCAATCCAGTTCGTTAAGGCACACATTGGCAAGCAAAAGGCTAAGTATCCCACAATACCCATAATTTGGCACATGGCATGCCTGCTCTGGGGCAAACCCAAAGAATAACCTCAACAAATATGGGTCAGGCTTGGGCTCGTTCTAATTAAGCACCTTCTTCCTGCTTTTCCTGAGCACCTTCCTCTTCAGCCTCTTCTTAGCCAGACCATCAAGCTCCTTCTCCCGTGGTGGCACAGACCCAGGCCGGACGGGGGCATTGAGCGCCGACTTGAGCAAAGACAACACCTTGCGGTCAGAGAAGGCCTTCTGGACGCAGGAAAGTATAGTATCCGGCGAGAGCGCGTCGACCACCTCGGTGAGGTCGGCGGAGATGAACCAGAGGTAGGCGGCGAAGTGGGAGCGGATGGAACGGATGGCTGTGTGGGGCCCGCGGCCGGGGCGGAAGGCGTGGGACTTTGGTGAGAAGCGGGGCTCGAAGACGGGCTCGAGAAGTAGGAGGAGAAGCTCCTGGACGACGCGGTCCTGGAACGGGGCGGCACGTTGGCGAGGCGGGCCTCGAGCTTGCGGCGGGAGATGGGGACGGTGGAAGGCGGGGGAGCGGAGGAGGAGGTGCACGGAGGCGCCCCAGGGGAAGGAGGGGTGGCGGCGGAGGGCGGCAGGAAACCTATCCGGCCGCGTCTGTGTACGGTGTACCTCGGTATTTATGGGCCGGATTATGTTTTTAATGAATATGCATTTACAAAATTAAGTTTTGCACCTATTCGGCTATCGAAGTTGATGAGAAAATTAAGATGTTTTTCCCATGCTTATTAAATTATTTCTATTTAAATGGAATAACGAGAAATTTAGCTAGATATTTTTTCATGATATTGAATTATTTAGTTACCAACGACCTAAGCACCAAGCCATTTCTTCGTTAAAGGCAGCTCATCCAAAAAGCTATATTATATGTCTAAAGTGTTCAACTCTATCGATTGAAACATTGGTTATCTTTAGCTTCAATCAACCTTAACATTTAATCGTTTCCTAATTAAAAAGTAGCTCATCGAATGGTTCGAGCTATTCATCCAAAGTGTTTTAATCTTATCATTATGCTCTACTTTATATACATGTCTATTCACGTCCATCATATGCGATTGATGCACTGTGGGGGCATCTCCATGGATCATCTTATCTCTATTTTTAATCTCTCCACTGCTAAACTTTGATATCATTTGTTAGAAAAAACTAAAAATGATATTGATAGCTACAACATACAAGTACATGATATAAGATGTAAACTTGATGATAATACTAAGAGATGATAATTTAATAACAAAGTTTAGCCATAGCCTATATCTTTAAGGCAATAACTATGGGTGCTTCTCCCTAATCTAATATAATTACAGCGTATGAGAGTATAAACAACCCTTTATCGGCTAGACCGTCGATAGATCTTTTTCACAACTATGCTAAGTTGATATGGTTACAATAGATAGTGACTATTTAAAGAGAGTCTAAAATAGAAACTGACTTTAATTTTATCCTACTACACCTATTATAACTCTTGGTATAATTTGTAACTTACTATGTATACTGATTTGATACAAACTATAACATTTGGATTGGAGCAGCTGCCCCCAACTCCCTTTTGCCCATGCTCACCGTTGAGCTTGTTGCTGGAGTAAGCATGCAGTTGGTAGAAGCACTAGTCCTGGCAAACTTAATGTACCTTTTCAGCAGTTGCTGACTTTGATTTGTACTAGAACTTGTCGAGCATGTTAGAGATGTCATACACGACATTCTTGAGCCACTTTAGCCAGAGCAACATGGACTCCTTAGTAACCAACCGCCTCTCTGCATCCTTGAGCACCACCGCCATGGATTCCATCATGTCCTACACTACATGTCATTCTTGAAGTCACAAAACATCGCCACCTGCTCTCTTCTCCCGCCATGGCTGCCCATCGGCCCCTAGCTAGTGGAAGCAGTTAGCATAAACTCTAGTTCCTACCTCTGTGCAAAATGGTGTGCTAGCCTAGAGGAGTAAGATGAGCATGCTTGTGCTAATGATGTTTAACTATGGACTAATCACTTTTGCTTTTAATGGTGGGCATTTGGGCACTGCCAGGAAGAAGAGAAGAGTATTGAGGATGCTTCTGTAAATGACACTAGAGCAAAGAATCTAAACTACCATGTCCCTCTGTTAGGAAACGAATAGGAAGTCTTTGCCTTTAATCTTTGGTATTATGTTATAATTAAAGGCTAATGATGCTAGACTAAGGTTCACTGATGTGTGCTAGGGATTTCTGTTTATTCTATTTTGTGGGTATAATATAGCTCTAGGCGTGCATTCCCATACCTTATAGGAGGGGGAGAGAGAGCTCTCGAGTTGAAGGCAAATAGTACATGGCACCTATCTATAACAATGAATAGTGCGGTGGATTTGGCCTTCCCCATCGCCATGTCCTCTACTAAGCACACGAGCACCAACTGCTTAGTGAATAGGCATAGGCTGGTATGTGGGGTTAGGCTTGGTAGCTAAGGGGCAGGCGTGCACGAGGGCATTCTGGTGGACGCTGGTAGCAGGTCGGCTCAACCTAGCAATCCCTAGCTAGACTGAGGATTTGCTAAGCCATTCAGCCTAGCCCAAATGGGCTGAGGGATAGGGACGAGTGAGAGGAGATGTCCTAGTAAGAGGAGGCATCTTTGGGCTAGCTAGGCTAGCCTCGCTAGGCCAGGAAGGCAGGCTAAGGTTAGGCCGACTAAAAGGAAAGAAGAGAGGAGGGAAGAGGAGGCGGTATGGTGAGAGGAGGTGGCATGGTGAGACGTGGCAGGTGAGGAGGCCGTACTCAAGCTGGCTGAGCTTGATGAAGTTGTTGAAGTAGGAAAATAGGGTGAGATAGTCAACCAGCTTGTCATGGGCAATAAGGAGGTCGGGAATAATGAGCATTGAGATGGACTTCAGTGTTGACGCAGAGGCGAACCTCTAGGGAGAGTTGTGTGAGGTGAGGGTTGGTGGTGGCGTGATGTGTGCGAGGCAAGGACCAGATTGGGAGTGGAAGAAGGGGATAGGTGGTCGGGACCTAGGGTGGTTAGCTAGGTCAAGCAGGAATAAGTACAACTGATGAATGGTAAGATGCACTCAAGGAGTAGAATGATTGGCTATCGATCAGAGGGATGCTACTGTTGTATTGTCGATTGCTCAGGGCTCGGGGAGACCACGGCAAAAACAATAGATAGTATATGAAATGATGTGGAGGAAAGAGAATGCAAGGAGAGAAAAACATTGACTTTCAGTCTAATATAAAAGGGAATTTTGCTACATGAAAATGATGAAAGGAAGAAATGATAATAAAAAAATTATTTTGGTGGATTAATATTTAGAGGCTTTATTCTCATGTGTTCTAAGAGGATAGTTTTTAGATGACATATTACCTAGGGAGCATGTACTAATCTCAACTGTTGTCCTTGCTCTTAGTATACAATGTACACAACAAGAGCAAGCCTACATACAAATTATTTGTAGTAACAAAAACATGGCAATGCCAATGCAATACCACATTTAAAATGGATCATTTCAGTAATAAATAAATGTATCATATTTTACGAGCAAACATCTTATTTAGACATCTCAGAACAGAAATAAACTACAATTAACCAACATATGCTCCAATATTAATTTTGACAGTTCAGAATTTTATCTGTTGATTTAACCGTACATTGTCAAAAAAGATAGAAAATTATCTAGAATACAAAATCTGGAGATATACACCATAACTTTTCATTGCTCACAGTTTTATCTGTTGGTTTAATTGGACACAGCCAACTTGTGACTCATCATACGCTTTTTGAATACTTCCAGTCATAAAAGATGGCAGAGAGTCAGAGAGAGATGAGAAACCGATTTGTTCTCACATACTTTCAGGGTTCAGAATGTAGTAAAATAAGTGAAGTTCCCTTTTCATCCTAAATTTTTATAGCTCTTTGCAATCTGTAGAGCTTCTTTTTTCTAACCCAGTCAACATGCAGTAGAAGCCTTCAAAAAACTTGGCTGCTTCCTTGAATGAAAACATGAACTCTTTCCAGTGGCACTATCGTGGGGAATCAAGGAGGATTGATCTTTCAGGGACCTTTCTGAGCACATCGAATCCATGGTGATCAATAGAGAGCAAGAGCGCGTCCCTTCACAAAAAGACAGAGGATGGCAGTCAACAGTAGCACAAATGTATAAAGATAGGTGGTCTTAATTCAGAACACATGAAAGAAAATCTTCAGAAATAAAAAAAAGCCCTGTTATGGGTGGTCTATCTGGAATGCTGAATTTAATATAATGTCAAACTAATTGATAAAAAACAGGTTCATCTTCTGCTCCTATTCATGTAGAGTTGTTATACTTGAACTACTCGCCTGAACAAAATACCATCTTCTGTTCCTATTCCTTTACGGTTCTTATCCTAAGAAGAACACAGCAAATGCGGGCTTAAAGGCTAAAGATGATACCCAGGAAGACACACCGCACACGGGCTACTGTGCAGTGGTAGTTTCTTTCAAAGAAGAGAAGCAAAGAACATGGAAAATATTTGATTGAGAGCAAAGAACCACCAGCCAGTGAAACGGGACAAGCCTTAAAAAGAAGAAGAGACGCATGCTTATTTATCATGATAGTTCATGCTCTCATGGTTGGTTGTAAGGAATATTGGAAAACTGCATATTTTTCTACATATAGTTAGCTAAATAAATTGGGTAGTGATAATTGATAGTAGTGAAAATCACATCAAAATTATAAAAATGGCATGAAAAATTGATGGCATGAAATCAGGTTACAGAAGAGACTTGCCTGTCACATACTTCCGATGAAACAAAGAAAACAAGTACTCTGACGAGTCGCTAGCTTGTTTACCAGCCAGTTACTACTATTCATCACGAAATACATCTCCCCGTTAGCTGTTGATCCGTTTGCTGCTGACAGCTGTTAATTCTATCAGTGAATTTGTTTTACTTCCCTTGCTGAGAAGTTGCCAGGCTACTGCAGCAGTAATCACCAAGCTAACTGATTGTAGTATGAGCAAGATATACTGATTCATTCAGCCAAAGAGATTAATATATACTACTAGAATACTTCAGTTGGTGATTCTTCACAGAAAAATTCAGAAGAAATAGTGTGTGTTGGTTGGTACCGCAAAAGAGGGGTACAAATCTGGTCCAAACCATTTAAACCTGATGTGGGCAAGAGTCTCCTTTTCTCCCATGACTGGCACCAGCTCCTTAGGTCAGTGTTGTTGGAAATATTCAGTCTCCACAGATTGGTGAGTTGCTGTATAAGCTGCTGTGAAACCATATGGTGGTTTATATATTGTGATAGAAAGTTGGCAAGTAAAATGTAATTGAAAATTTGGTTTAGAAAGTTGGTGATTATTGGCATGAGTGTGTACGACTAATATGAGTCATGATATCTGTGCCTAAAAATAGTTGCTTAGTCTATTTATATGTAAGTGATAAATGTCACCCTTGGTTAATAGCGAGGATTAGGACTATGTTTAAAGAGTAGCAGATGTTTGGTATGGTCGGGATGCTATGTGATAAGATAAGACTAAAATCAGAATCTTTGAAAGTCAAGCTTAATTAACAATGAATCGGGACTAGATTTAGAGAGGAGTTAAGATCCGAAGTGATCAAGAATACATGGTGACAAGATTAAATATAAGGTGGCACATGATAGATGGACACCATATGGAGAGGACTTTGCAACGGGTTTTATAAGGTCAAGTGTGCAAGTGCTAGAAAATTCATGAAGAAAATTGGAGAAGAAAAGAAAAAAAAGAGAGAGGCAGCCTAGTAGTGCATGTAGGTGTGTGTGGTCAGTCTAGTAGCGACGCGCGGTACGGCTCAGTGTGGTGATGTAGGGCGATGTTGACCTAGGGCTAGCGCGGGGGGCTGACTAATGGGCCCGGTGTGCGTGGGCACTTGCAGGCGTGCACTAGAGGTAATGGCGTTGGCTGATACATGGGGCCCATAGGAGAGT
Organism: Oryza coarctata; assembly: GCA_030770085.1. Taxonomy (NCBI): domain Eukaryota; kingdom Viridiplantae; phylum Streptophyta; class Magnoliopsida; order Poales; family Poaceae; genus Oryza; species Oryza coarctata. The sequence continues at coordinate 5,990,029 of CM061476.1, read as the reverse complement.
GGATGCATAGGTGCGGTCACATGTGATCCCCCAGCGATGTGTCAAGCGGCTATTGGCAAGGATGACGTGGGTGGCCGGGTGGCGTGATCTTCTATGGTATCGGTTGGACTTTGTAGCCGAGAGTGTGTTCAGCGATGTGGCGCAATCTGAGACATTTCCTTAGCTTCTAAGGAATAGATTAATTGCTAAGATTTCAACAGAGCTAGGGTTTCACCTTAAGAACATTTTAGACTTTGTCTTAGTAGCTTTTCAGCCATACTTGCCCTATAAAAAGGGAAGAATAGGAAAAGGAGGGGTTGCATCTTTGGAGAGAGCGTTCAGAGAATTGAGATAAGTTTTGTTAGAAAGATGAGGGGAGATCATGAGAGTTTTGGAGAGCACTTTTAGAATTCTTGAGAGAATTTCATAAGCTTTGTGCAAGATATGTAAACATATTTCAATCAATGAAATATTATTTATTTTGGAATTGTTTTGTCTTTCCTATTACATTTCGTAATTTAAATTTTGCATTGCAATTTTTTCTAGGTATTGCTCACCTCCTTTATATTCTAGTGGTGTGAATTTTTCCTCTCCCTTCAAAATTTTCAGTTCTTGATTTGGCTTGTGATGAAAAGGGAGTCAACCTTCAAATTTCCCTAGAGCAAAAATCTAAGATGTTGAAGTCTCTAAAAAAACAAGATCTTTTACACTCTTAGTTGATCGTTGTTTGAATCTTTTGATAGGCATGCATGACTCATGATAGGGATTAAAAACCCTCAACCGAGATATGCTCATAATTCATAGGTGACTTCCTAGAGATCCATTTTTCTCATAGCTATATCTACTAGGTCATCCATCGGTTGTTATCATCTAGCTTCACAATAGTTAATATTTCAATACCAAAACTAAGAAAACTTTTGCAGGTATTTTTGGGGCAAAGCGAATCACACTATATTCAGCGATATATAATGTGGTACGGTCCTTTAATTGGTATCAGAGGCTGGTTAAGTTCATTGTGACCTAAAAGCATCAATGAACCATGCTATGGAGAGATAATTTGCAAAATTGTCTATTTTTGATGGAGGAGATTTCGTTTATTGGAAGGCTCGGATGCAAACATACCTCTAGTCGTTAGGGTACAAGGTGTGGAAAAAGGTGATAATATCTTACACTATACCTGAGGATGTGGCTATCACTAATGCAAATCTAGAGGAGATTAATCTGGTGTGTGAGTTTAGTGCTCAAAATGCTTTGATTGCTAGGTTCGGATAGAATGAGTTCAATTTAGTGAATTTCCTAACGTCTGCCCTAGAGATTTGGACAATTTTGTGTAACTTCCATAAAGGTACTAATGAGATCAAAATAGTACGCCAAAACCAATTCCAAAAAGAGTGTTAGAAGTTTGAGATGCATATTGAAGAGTTTATTGATGTGTATTTCAATTGATTTGATAAGATTGTTTCAAATTTAAGATTGGTTGGAAGGGAACTTATAGACAATGAGAAAGCTCACCATCTCTTGAATTATCTTGATTGTGGTGTTTGGGAAATGAAAACCACATCTATTACAGAGAGTGCACCTTTAAATAACCTTACCATGGATAAGCTTTACTCAAAGCTAAAAACTCACGAGATGGACATTCTTCATCCAAAAGACCACAAATACTTGGTGGATTTAGTAGCTGATCCCTTTTCTAGCAATTCTAATACCCACTTAGCTTTTATGTGTGGTGTTTTTCACTAGCCACTCTACACACGATTTCTTAGGAGTAACTATAGATCCCTGAAAATGATCTTGCTCTATTTGCTTGAAAGTTTTTTAGAGCTTACAAAAATATGAGAGATAGGAAGAGAGATAGGACTATCCACACTATCATTTCTTTTGAGTGCAAAGAGCCAAATCATATCTGGGAATATTACCCCAAGCTGAAAAAGAAAGGAGAGAAGACATCAAGAGGAGCGAGGGCCAAGGAGGAATAAAAAAAAGTCATGAAGAAGGCAATCAACAAGTTGCTTGCTGCTTTGGAGCTGGTGAGCCTTAGCGACATCAACTCTAGAATCAAGGATGATCATGCGGCAGGGAAGAACAAGAAGATCATTCTTGAGATGTGCTATCTCATCGACAACAACTTCACCAACATGTGCTTAATATTACTTAAGGATAGGGATGACTCGACAGAGCATCCTAAAGTATGCCTTAACAATGTCCTTTCCTTAGATGAATCTCTTTTAAGTGGTGATTCTTGCATTGATGTCAAATCTTATGATGAGGAAGTGAGTAGAGAGAAATTGGCTCATCTCATGATCACCATTAGCAAAATGTATAGGTCTTGCTTTCATAAAATTGAGAACCTAAAATCTAAGAATGGAGGAATGGCGCTTGAAATTGCTAAGCTACACTCCATAATTCATGAGTTGGATTCTTGTCCTTCATGTACTTCATATCTTTCCAAAATCAACATTCTCAAGGTTAGTTTAAATTCTTGTGCCTTAGGAGTTAGGGACCCCTCTAGTGCTAGCTCTGCTTGCTATGAAATAAAATTAAATCTTGATTTACTTGAGATGGAACTAGAAGAATGAAAAGAAAAATTTGCCTACATCAATAACCTTTATGATAGGGTAAAATTTTGTGAAAATTTTTCTAGGCTTACAAGTAAAATTGATGAGGTAAAGCAACAACTTGCTATGTTTAAAATTAGAAACAATTTTTTTTTTGAAATTTATGCTTTTAAAGCTCATGTTTAATCCATTTGTTCTAACTGTGCCTCCTTAGAATTTGAACTAAAAGATGCTAAAGTTGATGTTGCTTATGCTTAGGCTAATGATTCTTGCGCATCATGTATTTTTCTTAGTCTAGATCTTGCATGCATAAAAAGGGAGTGTGCCAAAAGTAAGGAATCTCATGCTATTCTGACCACAAGGAACACCTATTTTTAACAGACCTAAGAGAAGTTTGCTCAAGGACAGAAAAAACTCAACATGATATTATATCAATTCAAAGTGTGCAAAAACAATCATAGCATAGGCTATGATTTTACTGAATCCCTGAGGGTAGTTTCCCATGAGATAAATAGGCGTCATAGATGATATCATAGAGCTAGTTTAAAAACCCATAGTCTTTAAGTCTGCTAGTTTTATAGGATATACTAGCTCTAGTTTATCCAGATAGTAGAATCTAAATTGCTATCTATGTCTAGTAGTCTAAGCCTGTAGAGTCTAAGGAGACTCAAAAACATAAAGAGCCAAAAGAAGTTGGGCCCAAGAAAAACTTAACCAAGTCTATTGGAATAACCAAGCTCATAGAAAAATTCAAGCTTGTTGGAACAATCAAGTCTATAGAGAAACCTAAGCCTATTGAGAGAACCAAATTTAAGTGCACTTTTTATGAAAAAGTTGGCTATCTGGTTAGATTTTTTTAGAAAGGTTAGGAAGGAGTGCCAAGAACACCTTAGGATTTTGAGACCCATTCATAGTACATCTACGAGAGTTCTTGAGATGTTCAAATACACTTGTTATTGTTGTTTAAATGGTGTGTCTCACTTTTCTCACCGAGATGTGCATCTTTGACATGACTTGGTACAATTGGGATAGAACAAGAGGGTCAATATGTCCATAATTCTTTTGGCTATGCTAAACTTGGTTCTACACCTCGTGTGAAACAATACTGGATTTCTAAATATTTGCTCACTAACCCTAGTACTGGATCGATGAGGGTTGTTGCTTCTCACATGTAAAGCTTTATAGGGAGGTAGGACACTTGGCTTTGATCATATTGTTGCATATGTATGCCAAGTGATTCTTCTACCTTAGGATGACACTTAGACCGGGCTTGTGCGACTCTCTGTGTGCTTGTTTGCTACATCTAGGTCAGACATTGGTAGCTTCCTATACCTATTTACAACATCTAAGCCAGACTTTTACATGCCTGTGTGTCTTTGTGCTAGGTTAGTTGATACTAGATGTTTTTGCACTTCGATTATCTCATTTCGATGCTTTTGATTCATTTTGTTAGCACAATTTGAGGAGGAGTGCGTTTTCATTGCTTGATTTGGCCTTTGCTAGCTATTTTGAGATTCTTGATGACTTATTCATCTTCTTGAGGCAGTTGACTTGCCTTTTTGAGTTACTTTGAGCCTTATGAGCTATATGCCATGACAAAGGGATGAAACTCAAATATTCTTCTCTAGGAGCTTTTGTGATAGTCTTCTTGAGAACTTTCTAGCACAATATTTGTTTTGAGCTCTAATTTGGTGTTTGACCAAGCACATTAAACTTGAAGATCTTGTGGTTGCAAGTGCTTTCCAAAAAATTGGTATCTTGCTGTTGTGATGGATCTTACTTGGATTTGCTTTTATTCCTATGCCTTTAGAGTCTATATTGTTGATTCACCCATATGACTTGAGTTCATGGGGAGTTTTCTTTCTTGCATTTGTACCATAATGCATCATATTTTTTTCTGCACTATAATATACTATACAATAAATTGAGAGCTTTGCTTGTTATCCCTTATTCTTCTTTATGTCATACATGTCCTACTTTTGTCTTAGCTTGATTTACTATTTAGCTTACATGCTTTTAAATACGTGATCTTTGTCATGTTTACAAGCACGTTGAAACTTGACTAACTTGAAATCAACTTAAACTTAATCAATATGCAAGTGCTTGATCTAGTACTAGCTCTCTTTGGAGTGCATTTCTCATGCGCATGTCATGTTTACTCTTTCTTTACAAGAACTTTGGTATATGAATTTAAATTGCTTATGCTTTCTTGTTTAACTGTGTATTAATCATGCTACTTTTGTTTACATGTCTCATGGATGCTTTCATTTATCCTTGTTTAGGCTATTGAGTGCGTTTATGCGTGAGTGGTTCCGAAGGTAGCATAGAGACTGCCTATAATGAGAACTACGGATACATGTCTTGATTGATACTCAGATGTTAACATATGATAATGATAGTGTTGTCAGTTAAAGATAAGATCAAGAGTAGCATTGCAATTGTGCTACATTTGTTAAAACTTAAAAAATGATTGAAAATTAAAAATAAGCCTAAAATTGCTATCATGTGCTTTTGTTTTGTTTTGATGTTTACTTAAACTTGACATTAGCACAAATTGTATGGGTTGTTTATTTTGATTGAGTAGTCAAAACATGTTTATGAGCTTGTTTGCTTCTTTTTGAGCTACTTTAACTAATAGCCTTTGTACCCTAACTTGTTAATGAAGTTAAGCTTTTTGCTTGCTTGTGATAAGAACTCTTTCACCTTAACTTGTTAATAAAGTTGAAAGTTTTTTACTTATTTGTGATACAAACTTGCTCTACATGTCATAAATCATACTTTTTAGCACATTTTAGCTAGGTTCTAGCGCTTGTTTAAGATAACTTCCAAAACTCTTTTGAACTTAAAAAAATATGAAAATTGCATCTCATTTCATGTATTTTTGCTTTTGTTCTGTCTTGATGTCTCCATTGTTAAAAGGTGAGAAAAACAAAAATCAAAGCAAAGTTGCATTCATTAAAAATTAAAATTTACTTTTTATCTTGTTGAAAGGGAATGTTAGTCATATAGGGGAAGCATTTTGCATTTGCATCCCTTTAACCATCTCTTATAACATGGTCTTGATTTTATACTCTTTCAACATTAACCAAGTTGACTCATGTGAAGTTCTTTACTTTTAATTTTCAAAAGTTTGATTTGAGTTACCAATATTTCCATAAAGGGGAGATTGTGAAACTATCTGATGGTTTATATATTGTGATGGAAAGCTGGCAATGGAAATGTGATCTTTGTTTGAAATTTGGTTTGAAGAGTTGGCGATTGTCAGTGTGAGTGTGTACAACTAATGTAGGTTAGATTGAGATATCTATGTCTAGAAATAGTCGTTTGGTTTATTTGTGTGTAAGTGGAAGTTCAAGCGAATATTGGGACTATGCTCAGTGAGAAGCAGAGATTTAGTATAGTCAGGATGCTAGGTAAGATGAAACTAAAGTTAGATTATTGGAGGTCAATCTTGATCAATGGTGGATAGAGATTAGGCATAGGGAGAAGTTGAGGTCCGGAGAGATCAAGAATACTAGGTGATAAAATTGAATACAAAGTGGTACATAATGGATGGACAGGCAGGCTTCACAAGAATAAGTGTGCAAGCGCTGAAAAATTTATGAAGAAAATTGAAGAAGAAAAGGAAAAAAAGAGAGAGAGGCCGCTTGGAAGGGCACGCAGCCACGCGCGGTCAGTGTAGTAGCAGGAAGCGGGCGCGAGGAGCGCAACCTAGCGTGTTGATGCGGGGTGACATCGGCCTAGTGGCAGCGCGGGGGCGTGAGCGTGAGGCGCCACGGTAGGCTGACTAGCGGACATGGCGTGCGTGGGCGCTTGTGGAAGGCAACGGCGCTGCCTGACGTGCGGGGCTTGTAGACGAGGGGACGCGCAGGCGTACACAAGGGTGCGATTGCACGCTGTGCCCCAACGATGTGTCAAGCGGTTGTTGGCGCAAGCGACGTGGGTGGCTGGGTGTCGTGCTTTTCTGTGGCGTCGGTTGGACTTTGTGGCCAAGATTGTGTTCAATAACGTAACGCAATTAGAGACATTTCCTTAGCTAGAGTTTTGTACTAGAAATATTTTGGATTTTCTCTAAGTGATTTTTCAACCACTCTTAACCTATTGATATAGGAGGGGTTGTAACTTTGGAGAGAACTTTGAGAAAATTGAGAGAAGTTTTGTGAGAAAGATAAGAATAGGTTAGGAGAGTTTTGAATGGCTGTTTTAGAATTTTTGATATAATTTTATATGCTTTGGGTAAGCTATGTAAATATATTAATCAATAAAATAATATTTATTTTAAAATTGTTTTGTCTTTCTTTTTACATTTCACAATTTAAATTCTATATTCATTTTAATTTTTAGATATTATTCATCTCCTTCCACATTCTAGTGGTGCATGTCTCTTCTCTCTCTAACTCTTTTTTTTTTAATTTGACTTGTCATTAAAAGAAAGTCAACCTACAAATTGCTATGGTGTAAAAATCCAAGAGGTTAAAGTCTTTAAAACCTGATTGATGTTTAGATAGACATCATAGCTTGTGATAGGAGTTACAAACTCTTAACCGAGATATACTCATAATTCAGGTGTATTATAGAGATATAGCTTTATTTTAATCTAACTTCACACTAGGAAAGATTTCGAGACCAAAAACTGAGACAAATTTTATATTCATTTTTGGTATAGTGGATCGTTTTATATTTACTTTTATATTCATTTTTGGTATAGTGGATCGTTTTATATTTACTTTTATATTCATTTATTTTTGGTATAGTGGATAGCTTTATATTTACCTGTCCTATATAGTGCGGTATGTTCTTCAAGTGCGGCAAAAGATTTATGCCCTGGCAGCTCCAAACGTCGATCCTCTCAAGAGTGGAGATGTGGCCAAGCCATTCTGGCAGCACCGACACGGACTCGCGCTCGAGCAACCTCAGCGTTCGGAGCGGCGCAAGGTGCCACATGATGCCTGGAAGACAGACAATGTTGTTACACTTGTCCATCTTCAGCTCTTGGAGGGTGGGGAGGTGGTGAAGCAACCTCCACTCGTCCTCTGCAACTCCACTTCGTTTGATCTCCAACTCGGTGCAGTAAGAGGAGGAGGAGGAGGAAGAAGAAGAATGGCTGGAACTGACAGGGTGGTGTCTGATCTCACCCCATGATGATATAACCTTGTCGCTCACTGATATGATCCACATGTGAACCATAGGTGGGCAGGGTTTCAGTCTCAGCATTGGGCAAAGCTCTATTAACAGTGTAACCAGAACAGGGAACATGAACTCCTCCATGCCATCCTCACCACCAGTGCTATATGTTGTGTTCCACTCTTCCAACTGTTCCATATCCCTTAAGACGAAGACTGTCAGTTTATGGAATGTGCCTTGGCCGCGGCAGAAACCGCCATCAATTTTTGTGAGACTCTTCATACGTTGGAGATGCAGATATTCCAGGTTTCGTAACTGACCCAGTGGTGGCAGGTCTCTTTACCTGTGCAAATCCTTCAACTAAATCATAACAAGACTTGAGAAATGACGGGAAATATCAGTGAACCAGGTTGGAAAGCATGTGCTGTCATAACCTTGTATACTAAAACTCTCCAGACCTCTTGGTGGCACTAGTTCTCCCAAAACAACTTGTCCTCCAAAACTTGGTCAGGTCGTGAAGCCCAATGCAAACCTTTTGAGCCAAATGTTCATCACAAATCATAACAAGACAATGGTTTCATAATCTCCTCTTTGATGAACACATTGGCAAACCTTTTTAAAATATGATTTAGAGTTTGAAAATAAAAACCAAAAGAATTTGGTAAAAAACACTCAAGGCTCAAAATTGAAAAAGAAAAATTCCCCCCGATTTGGTAAAATGCACTCAAGTCTTAAAATTGAAAAACTAAAATTCTTCCTCAAAATTAAAAAAGAAAAGAAAAATTCACCCCTTTTTAGAAGAAAGAAATTCCCTTCATCTTAAAAAATATTTGCATATTTTGTGTCTTGTCTACCTTTTTGATAATGATTTTATCAAAAATTATATATTTTTTCTGAGATCTTTGAAGTGTACATAGAGCAATTCAAGGATATTTGTTACCAGACAAGAGAGATAAAATGATCTTAAGAAGCATGAATTGAAGTATAAACATGAATCAAATATATAACAAGTAAGCTCAATTTAACATTAAATATTCATGCATTCAAATAATTTATTACATTAGTTGAAAGAAAAACCTCCACACATAAAAAATTGCATTAAATATTCTTTTTTAAATTTACTTGCTGTATTAACGAGAAAGTTTCATCAATTTTAGAACTTTTGGATTTTTTTATTTGAGCCTTTTGCTCTTTTTAACATCACAAAAGAAAAATCCGTCGATTATTCTGGATACATACTTGTATGGCATTCATTATTTTTCTTACCATGGATATATCTTTATAGTGAATACTGTTCTCGAGAATTCGATATCAATTTTTACTTGTCATAAAGTAAAAACAAGTAATTTTTTATTTGCACTTCCGTATTTAGAGCATTTAAGAAATGAAAAAGCATAAATCATCTAAACTAGTAGCTTCAATATTATATATTTATTTAATTCATGTAAAAGGTTAAATGTGATGGCTCATCTCTCTACCAAAGTTACTAAAATTCTTACCTGTAAACTAGTTAAAAAAACATCACTCATAGCAATCACACAAGAATATAATGGAGGTAAAAGAAATGAAAGCTATTCTTTTCTCAGTTTTTTATTTTCTTATTATTGTTTCAACAATGTATGTAAACTAAACATGAATAGAAAAAAGCACAATAAGAAAAAAATATGCAACAAGAAGCGCAAAAACTCCCTATCAAGATATACAAAAGGATGAACAATTTACAATTATTCCCAAGAAATGCAAAGCAAGAAGAATTCAAAGATTTAGCGAAAATATCTATTAATTGTAACTTAATATCAAGAAACTTCAATTCAACATCTCCCTTCTCAACATCATCTCTCAAAATGTGAAAACAAATATCAATGTACTTAATGCATGAGTGTTATATAGAATTCTTAGCAATGTTAATAACACTTATATTATCACAATACAGAGTAACTTTCTTAAAGTCGAAATAAGCCAAAGAATCTAAGAACAACAACAACATAATTAAATTTAATTACTAATTGAGCAACATTTGATTATTTTCTAGAAGGCTAATCAAGCAAAGAAGTAGCAAGAAAATGACATGTTCCGTTAATACCTTTTCTACCAATTCTACTATCTTCAAAATCCACATCCAAATACCCACTAGATAATGATGTAGAATACCAAATTTCAAATTCAACAGTGTTGTAAATACCTCATAATCAGTTTAATATCTCATTGATGTGAAACGTACTGAGAAGCTTAAAATCGAGTGTACACATAACAAATTATATATCTACACTCGAAGCAGTAAAATATCAAGCACAACAAATGATTAGCAAAGTAAACTAAAGGCAACTTGAGTATATAATACAATATAAAATTGAATTTCAATCATAAAATAGAAATAACAAATAGATAATAAAAATTATATTATAGGTTACACTCTAAAAGGTTGTATATACTCTGTATAGTAAGTTCTCAAATATAATTGTCCGCTAGCACTTTTTAAGTACTGTATTCACCTCTACTGTATTCGCCTAGGCAAAAACAAGATACCGAAAGAAGATAATTTTTATGCCAATATAAGGATAAATTGGAAAAAAAAAGCACCACAAAACTCTGTCAGCTGGTTGGAGGTTATTGTGAAGAAGAGAGAAAAGAAACTGAAGAACCGATATGGACAAAAATTAGCAAACAGAAAAAAAAGGTCACATGGTCCTCTCCTAGCTATTAAGGTTGCCTCTTCCCTACTTGTGACCTAAACTAATGTCTTCACTCCTTCCCTCCCTCTCCTCCCTGTTCTCACTATCTCAGCTAAGTAAAAATGCTGATCTATTTCAAATGGAAAATATAGCAACATAAATATAGCAAAACTGCATAAAGATATTGCATTACACATACAAGCAAGTAATGCTGCGAAGTTGGACATATGTGTGAGGAACACGGACCTCTTCCATATATGCTGTAGAAAACACGGATTCTTGTGTTGAATTGAACTAAGACGTATAATATAAGCCTTTATAGCATGACACAGCTAAAACTGGTCAACTTACGTAACTTTCCAGCAGTTGCCGACTTCGATTTGTCCTGAAACTCATCGAGCATGTCAAAGATGTCATAGGCGGAATTCTTGAGGCGCTTCAGAGCATCACCGAATCCTCAGTAACCGACCACCTCTGAGCATCTTTGAGCACCGTCGCCATGGATTCCAGCATGTCCTTCACGTTGAAAATATAAGTGTATATAAACTTAATTTATTTTATAAATAAATTATGATATTAATCCTATAAAATAATATAATCATAATCTACGTGATATATATGTACTGACGGTCTTGTTTTATAGCGTTAATAATAGTAGTAGCCGGTATTGCTCAAATGACACGTGATATATGACGATAACGATGACACGCCATAGCCGACCAAACAGGAAGACGAGTCGTAGTGGATAATTGGTGAGCAATCGTGCAGAGTGCTTTTCAAAAACTTTATTTGCCCTCTTTTAGTGCAGGACTTCATAAGGATGAGGTTCCGAAGACTTGCTCTCTTGATCCACCGGTGCATGCCGGCGAGCGGGACAAAGTGGAGGACGTGCAATGGCACAACACAGAGAATGTGATAAAATCCTACATTGTTTTTGTATGTATCAAGTTGAGGCGGTGGCTCGTTACTTCAGAGATATCAAGACATGTGATCAGGATGGTTGCACGATATCCATAATGCATAATCGAATCAGATAAGACATGCGTAACCTATCTAGACTTCACGTCACTCCAATACAAAAAACGGAATAATTGTTGGATGAAAAAAAACAAAACTGCAAAAGGAATTCATGTACAAGCATAAGGTACAATTTTAGTGGACCAGTCACCCGTATATTGCATACGCAAATAGTATTTCTCTAGTTCTCTTCATGGTACATAAAGTGGCTAGGAGATCACCTATCCTTATATGGAGGTCTTATTTTTTTAACTAGAAAGGTGGTATTAAAGGTTCACATATACTACTTTCCATAAGGTGAACCTTTGAGATTTTTCTAAAAATTATTCTTCGTATGTCCCCTAGGCCATTTACAAATTCCAACACTTTGTCTTTGAGGTCATCACAGAAGCCACATAACATCTTCACTTGCTCTCTAATGACAGCGCCTAGCTTCTGTTAGAAATATAAGAATATATATATATATAATTTATTTCATAAATAAAATATAATATTAAACAAGTAAATTAGAAAAACCATCTTAGTTTAGTTACATATGAATGGATCAAACATATAAAACATGATTGAAAGGTACCGACGGTTTTGATTATGTTGTGGAAGAAGAGCAGTGTGATCCACTGCATGTACAACACACAGTACTGGATGTTGACTATGACACATAGCACCCAAATATACAAAAGAACAAGCCGTTGTGGATGAACCACGAGTAGTTGCATGTCACACTTCCTCGGTGCAGAACATTGGAGGTAAAGGTTCTAGAGACTTACTCAGTTGCCGGTGCATGTTGACGGACATAATGGAGTAGACTACAAGTGACAACGTAATACAGAGGAGAATACAGACACTAGATTGCTTTTGCGAGTGTTGTGTGGAAATGATGGCTTGGTTTATATAGAGATATCACGATGTGTGATCAAGATTCTTGCGAGATCTATAAAATGCGTAACCGAACCAAATAAGTTGCACAATACCAATCTGTACTCCACACCATTCCATGCACTAGGAAATCTAGTGAATTCCCAAAACATCGATTTATACAGCAAAATAAAACTACAAAATAAAGTTGCATCTATGCAATCATGAGGAGCTAATTTTAACGGACCATTTACACGCATGTTTTGTACATGTACCACTCGACCTAAACTTGAGCCCAAGCTAGGCCAGGCCAAGTGAGGCAAGCAAGCACTTGCATATGTTCCTCTTGTTCTTTCCACCACACATTGCTCAAGTGGCTAGGAGAGTACTATTCTTTTTAAGGAGGTCTCACTCTTCTAGAGTAAGCAAGGTGGTACTAAAGGTTCATTTGCTTTCCATCGTATGAGGTGGGTCTCCGCTACACCCGATTCTGCTACCCCTATTGACATCTCATGTTAGGTCGCTGCTAGTAGAACTAGGCGCACTTTTATCATTGTCCTGCAAGCAATTGTGCCGATCAACAATGCACACAGCACACGGACATGTAGCAAGGTTGGTTTTGTCCAGCCTATTGATTATCTCAACCTGAACACGGTGGCCCTCTCTCTACTTCCAAAGACTTTCCGCATGGCCCTGTCTGATCCCAACTGGCGGGCTGCTATGCAAGCTGAGTTTAATGTGCTTCTGGCTAATGACACCTGGACTCTTATGCCTTGCCTAGCTAGTATTAACATTGTCAATGGCAAGTAGATTTATTACCACAAGTACTTGTCCGATGGCACTCTTGATAACTACAATGCTCACTGAGTTTTTCGTGGTTTCACTCAATGACCTAGGATTGATTATGAGAAGACTTTTAGTCTAGTGGTCAAGCCTGCCACTGTCCGGGTGGTTCTTACCACTATCATGTTTTTAGTCTATTCATCAGCTAGATGTCAAAAATATCTTTCTTCATGGTACTTTGACTGAGATAGTGTATTGTGTATAATCCTTTAGCTTTATCAACCCCTCCAGACCCAATCATGCTTTGTCGGTTGAACAAATTACTCTATCAATTGAAGCAGGCACCTCATACTTGGTATAGTCGTTTCGCTTCTTACATCATCTCCCTTGGTTTTGTTAAAGTAAAAGTATACACATCTATTTATTTATTGCCACAGTGCTGACATGGCTTTTCTGCTTCTCTTTGTTGATTATATTGTTCTCACGATCTCATCGTAGAATTTTCTCCACAACATTATTGCAGCTCTTCAACAAGAATTTTCTATGATTGATATGAGCCATCTTCATCATTTTCTTGGAATTTTAGTCGAGCATCGAGATGGCAGTTTGTTTCTCTCACAACCACAGTATACACACGATATTCTGGAATGTGCCAGTATGCGGGATTGTAAGACATACAGTACGCCTGTCGACACTCACTCCAAATTGTCTGCTGATGGTGTTATGGTTTCTAACCCCACGTATTATCGTAGTATTGCTGGTACCTCGCAGTATCTCACATTTACTCGTTCGAACATCGCCTATGCCATTCAGCAGGTCTACCTATTCATGCATGACCCGAGAGAACCTCATCTTGCTGCCATGAAGTGCATTATGCGCTATCTTTAGGGTATTTTGATACTCGGTTTTCATCTGTATCATACTACACTAGCTGATCTTGTTGTCTACTCTGACGCTGATTGGGCCGGTTGTCCAGATACTCATTGGTCTACCTCGGGCTACAGTGTGTTTCTTGGTGACAATCTTGTTTCCTCGTCTTCTAAGCGTCAGCAGACAGTTTCTCGCTCCAGTGTTGAAGCCGAGTACTGAGCTGTTGCTAATGGTGTCGTTGAGGTTTGCTGGTTATGGCAATTATTAGAGGTGCTCCATTGCCCCTACGTCATGCCATCATCGTCTACTGTGACAATGTCAGTGCTATTTATCTCTCTATCAACCCCGTACAACGCTAGCGAACCAAACACATTGAGATTGACCTCCACTTCATTCAAGATCGTGTCGCCCTTGGTAAAGTTCGCATCCTCCATATTACTACTACTTTCCAGTACGCCGATATGTTCACCAAAGGTCTATCGATGTCAGTCTTTACGGAGTTCAGATCTAGCTTGAACATCCGTTGTACTCACGCTCTGACTGTAGGGGAGTGATCCTTTTTATATAGCATGATCTAATCGTGATCCTATATGGTTGGATCGTGATTCTCTCTATATTGTATGACTTAATACACTTATATGATATGCGGATCTACTAATTTAGCTCCCCACTTATCCTTTATATATCTTAACATTACTGAAGAATACAGACAATGCTTACAGCTTTAGAAATACAGACAACGCTTACAGCTTTCAGTTAGTACAGAACAACTTCTTAATCCAACAAAGCGCTCGATAATTTTTGGATCGTTGTGCCCTCATGATGCTAGGGACTCTGTCCGTGGTGTTCTACAGATCGAACAAGAAGCATTCGAGGCAAAGTATCTCGGATTGCTGACCCCAGAGGGAAGAACGAAGAAAGAACATTTTCAACCACTTCGGGCACATTTTTGGAAGAGATTAACTGACTAGAGTGATAAGCATATTTCAATGGGTGGAAAGGAAATCTTAATAAAATCTATGGCTCGAGCTCTAGCAGCATATACAATGAGGGTGTTCAAACTACCATTGTCGGTTTGTGATGAATTTATGCAGCTCATCAGGAATTATTGGTGGGGAGCTGAAAAAGGATAGAGGAAGACACATTGGGTTGCTTGGGAAAGGATGTTGTTACCTAGTGCTATGGAGGTCTTGGCTTTCAGGATTTGTGTTTATTTAATCAAGCACAATTGGCGCTCCATGCTTGGCGGCTGGTGTACCTTCCCAATAGTCTTTGTGCCCGTCTGTTGGAAGCAAGATATTATCCAAATGGAAATCTGGTGGACACGGTGTTTAAAGGTAATACCTCGCAAACTTGGCGCGCTATTCAATATGATCTAGAGCTCCTTAAGAAAGGTTTAATTTGGCGTGTGGGAGATGGCATCCAGATTAGAGTATGGCGTGATAACTAGATTCCGAGAGAATCTTCGTTGAAGCTAATTTCTAGGCAAAGGTGGTCATGTTGCAGATTGGTATCCCATTTGCTGACAGAACAAAGAGAATGGGATAGGGATTTTTACCTATTGATGTGGAAGCTATTCTGAAGATCAAACTGTCAAGTCAAGCTTGCCAGGACATGCTGGCCTGGCAATATGAAGTCAGGGATTTTCTCTGTTAAGAGTGCTTACAAATTGGCTTGTAACCTCCAGCACAACTCTATAGCGCCATCTAGTAGCCATCATTCTGATAGGAATTACCTATGGAAGCACATTTGGACTGTTCATGGTTTGCCTAATAATCTGAATAAGAAGGCAAGGCATATTCTGATGGCGGATACTTGCTCGATTTGTGGAGCTGTTTTCGAGTGTCATCATGCCAGGGCAACAATGGATGCTTTGTCGAAGGTTTGGCATTTGCCGGGTTTGAATGTCATTAAACAGACCAGACCAGATTAGTTGTTTTGCATCTGGACACAATGGGAAAGGAGGAAATCGCTGCGACATTCCTATTGCTCTGGCGGAATTGGAGTGATCGCTCTTCTTACTCATTGGGGCAGCTTTTCTATGGAAGGTTCTGTTCGTTCGCTTATAGCACTGCAAAATTCACTTTTGCAAATCTGGCATCCGACTACGGATGATGCAAAAGGCAAAAGGGTATTAGGAGAATTTTTGAGGTCACCTGAGGTGGTTCATAGGCGTCGTAATGAATGTTGGGAACCTCCTGGTGATGGTGTCTTGAAGGTGAATGTGGACGGGAGCTTTCTTGAAAACTCTGGTTTTGCCAGTGCACAGATTGGTCATTCCAGATAGTGTTGGGACTGCCAAACTGTCATCTTGGAAAATTTTGACTTGCTGTGAATCGGCAGAGGAAGCAGAGCTAGCTGCATGTTGGGAAGGTTTGTCACTAGCAGCTCGTTGGTTTCAGGGACCAATAATAGTTGAATCGGATAGCTTGTCGCGTGTGCAAGCGTTGAAATCAATGGCTGGAAATCGATCACATCTGGCAGCCCTAATCAAAGATGCACAAGACATGGTGGCGGCATTACGCGATGTCGACTTTATCAAGATTGGGAGAGAGCAAAACAGAGTAGCACATGAACTAACTAATTGGCATCTTAAAATTCAAAAGATTATCTTGAGTCGATCGGGTTGTTAACGTCTAGCTAGTTGCCTTTTTTTTTTGAAGTCTCAGAAAGAAGTTCCTCGTATGCAGAGCTTTCATTAAAATTTACTAGGGACAAGGCTAAACTTGCAAGACAGACTAGTGCAACTAATGCAGCTCTTACCCTTAAATGGGGAACACTCGTTAGTTCCGGTGGTCAAATAGTCCCATTATCTATAATCAAATAAGGATAGCCATGTGTATCCCTATTTGGTGCAGAGCCCGGCCAGAAATTGCTTCATTTTGTAAAGTGCCTACCCTTAAATCAGGCTGCAGGAGTGCCTAATGTGTGCCTCAACTTCTGGAACGACTCTAACCTGTTTGTTGGCTCCTGTAGTTCTTTCTAGCTATTTGAATTGAAACAATTAAAAAGGTAGTGAATTTGCTAAAAAGACTTAACTATTTCCTTTCTTCACATATAGTCTATTCATTAGTGATTCGAGCTAAACAGACACAGAACAATGAAATTAAAAGAACAGACAAATCGAAGCCGACCGACTCATCCCAACTTGTTTAGTTTCACCACTTAATACCAATCCTAGACATATGGTGCAGCCTAATGCATGTAATTAATCCTATCCCACAGGGTGGAAGATACTATTCCTTTTGGAAATTTTGTTCCAAAATACATGTCATTATATGATTTTTTTTCTTTTTTTCATGTCATTTGTTTTTTAATTAGTTATTGCCATGGTTGATACCCAAGATTATGCAGATGCAGTAACATCAATATGGTACATGGCATGGGAATGCTGTGTGTTCCCTTCGAAAAAAAGTATGGTACATGGCATGAGTAGAAAGTCATTGCATGGGACAGGGGTAATCCGGCGAAAATTTTTGGCTGAGAAAATGTTGTTTTTGAATCCGATCCGATTCATGCCCTTCATCTGATATGTTATTTTCTGGTTGTCCAATGACAGATAAATCAACAAATTTTAGAGCTGCACCACAAAAAATTTAATGGAAAGGAGATACATAGTATCAGTAGTTGATTCGGTGGATTTGGTTTTGCCAAAATCACATCAATATATCCTCAGTTCTCCCCCATCCACCTGATCTTATACAGAACTAGAATAGGAAACAAACAGTTTGCAGATCTTTTTCTTTTTGTGTCATGTTTGAACAGTCTCTCCTGTCACAGAATAAAGCTATTTTGTAGTTTTCAAACCCCAACAAGATATATAACTTTGACTGTTTAATTCTTTTTGCATAAATCATTAATAATACTTACACAAGTATAAGTCATGATAACATTTATTAAAACAATCTTGGCTACATCATTTAATTTTAGCCCAAAACTGTAAAAGATAGTTATGGTTAAAGTTAACTTAGGTTGACTGCACATATCCTATAACGATATATATTCTTTAATGACCGGAGTGATACTACAATTTAGCACTGATTTGATAGTAAGGTTTTTTTTTTGCAAGAACTGATTGTGCATCTTCAAGTTTTCAACTGGAATTATCCATCTCAAAACCACCCATTGGATCCTCCATTCCAATAGAGCTTTTACATTTACTATCATTTGCTTTTGATGGAGGAATCATCTTATATCTAATCCAAAATCAAGACCATAGTTTAGTGCATAAAAAACGTGCGTGCATTCATAGGAATGAGAGTGTGTACATGAGTGCTGCGTTTATACCGTGTTTCCTAAAAAAAGGGACTTTGCAACTGTCTATGATTTATCTAACTGTTTACCATTCCTAGTATCATTTAGAAGGCGATCACTTTATTTGCCTCTATACCGACAAGTCTACAGCATAGAATGCAGCATATAAAGTAACAGCATCCATGATATGACTGATTAGATAGATGGAGAAATGATAGTACATGTGGTGAAGCAAACAATCATTCTTACCACCCCAATATATGAGGCTCCTCTTTATAAACACGGAGAGGCAAAGAGCCACACGATCAACATTGCTCGACAACAAATCTTGGATTATGTAGTTTTTCTCATACATTTATTTTTCAAATCTCTTCTATATTTTCAATCGAGTTTTGCTCCTATTTGTAACACCCAATATAAGTTCGTCTGGCTAATTAAGGCACCATTCTGTAGTCACTGACTATACTAGATTGCTAGCATAGCATGATTTTTTTTTAGGAAAAACTGTAGGAGAGTCTCCTATAGTGTGTGTGTGTGTGTGAGTAATTACAAGATAGAAATCAAAAGTTATCTAGCCATTCGGACATTAAAGGTTTGTAACTATCCTTTGCTCTGTGGATAACCAAGCCAAATTCCATTCTAAATTTGTCTTTGCAAAAAGCAATTGTGGGGTTGGTATGTCTGAAAATCTTCTTGTTTCTGGTGATCCAAATGCTCTATGCCATCAGGATAATGATCTCCATGTAGAAAGGTACTTGTAATTTTGTTTTAAGATCTTGAATAGATTCATGCACTGAGGTCAGTTCTAATTGTGGGATAAATGAGTTTCCAACAGTCTTGTGAGAAAGGGCAAGTTAGGAACAGGTGTTCTAGTGTCTCTTCTTCTTGTTGTAAACTGCATAAAGCATAGTTATAATTAGGCCGTTCAAAACTCCTTATTCTCAGCATGTTTCTTGTATTCAATTTATCCTTCAAGATCAGCCAGAAAAAATCTTGTGTTTTGCTTGCACACTACTTTTTCGTAGCCATTTAAAAGGGTTTGGAACATAAACTATCCCTGTGAAGACTTTGTATGCTTTAACAGAAGTGTACTGCCTTGAATTCCGTATGTATCTCCATTCATCCTTCCCATCTAATAAGTTCATGTCTTCCAATCGAGTTTGCAACTGTTGAAATTGCTCAAAAGCTTCTATTGAAAGAGGCAGGTGAAAATGCTAGAGAGATCTTCCAATTCTGAAGATTGTCTGAGAGTGATGTTAGGTTTATTTGTGAAAGAAAACAGAAGTGGCATTGACTCACTTAGCAGCTGCCCATTCCATTGATCCTTCCAAAGAAGTAAGGAGTTTCCATTTATTGGCTGACAGATTGCCTTAGCTTTGTAAAGATCCAAAAGTTTTAGATGATCTTTCCACCAGAATGAGCCATTTGTTACTCTAAAAGGAGGTTGTGTTCCATAATAAACTTGCCATAGAACATTTGCCCAGGGAATGTCATGATGGTTGAAAATTTGTGTAGATTTTTCAGCACAAGGGCATTGTTTTGGGCATAGAGATTCAGCACCCCCAGACCACCAGTTTTTCTTGGTTGGCAAACTTTGTCCCATGCTATGAGTGGTGGCCCATGTTTGTCAAGATCAGAACCTCTCCACATGCAGTGTCTTATGTATTTGTCTATTTGCTCAATTATACCCACTGGTAGTTTAAAAGTACACATATAGAAAGTGGGAAAGAATGAAAGCACTGAATTTACCATCTGTAGTCCCCCAGCATAAGATAGGAACATTGAACACGACACCAAATGCCTTTCTACTGTTTAAACCATTGGTAGAATATCTTGAATCTAAAGTCAATGTATACTTGAAGGTAAGCTTAAGTGTGTGAAGGGAAAGCTTCCTTGTTGACATTGGAGTGTTTATGTTAGGTGCACCATCTTTTTATCATTCACATTAATTGGTACCATGAAAAACTAAAATTTATTCTTAACCTAGTTCAGTCTACAAATGTATTAAGGAGAGCCCTGATGGTACAAGCAATGTATCATTTGTGTAGGATCAACTCATAATAAGATAGACAATCAGAGAGTGGTAAATGATTGTAAAAAGTTAAAAATAAAATTTAACACTTCTCTCTAATTATAAAACCTGAAAAACTATGTTTTCAGAATATGGATAAAACACTGTTTTGTCACTAAATAGATTGTAGCTGTAGATCCCTAACTCTGATCGACTATCAGAATAAACTAGATAAAATTTACAAACAAACCCAATAGGAATAACATCAATCGGACTTTAGGATTTCAAGACATCAATGAACCAACATCACTGGATAGAAGGCCAATGGAAATTAATTAAACCCTAATTAAATTATGTGAGATCCAAAAATAATTAACCAACCAAATTTTCCAAAAACAATAGAAAAACATCCCAGCTATATTTTAGATTAAAGAGTTTCTAGAATGACTAAAAAGCCACATCCTTAGATGCCATAAAGTAAATTCAAGAGTTTATAGAGTAATCATTAACTATCACTAGCACGTACCACTTATTTCTAAAAATTGAACTTGTGATGGTCCAACGGTATAAGGTGTAGAAGTTGTCTGGTGCATTTGTCATCAGCATAGTAAGAGGTAGATATAAACCTATATGTATCTTACCATGTCTATAAAAAGATCATACTATATTGCTATCATCCTTAAGTTTAGGTAACCTATGTATAAGAACAAAACTACTAACACGTATTAGATAATCAAAACCAACATGGCAACTCTACAGTGCTAAAATAATAAGTCTTTAATGTCATTGGCAACTAGACACCTATACTTAATAGAAGATGACACATTAAAATCAGTTATAAACACTCTTCCAAAACATATAATATTAAAGACAAGATCTCCTAAAACATCTAACACTCTACATCTATCTTTCTTAAAGCACACTTTAAGATATTTATCAATCATTTGTGAATAGGAAAACAAATTATATTTCAAGTTCTCAACAAGAGCCATATCTTTAAATATAAACTTATCACTTATCATTACGGTACCTTTAGCCACAACCATAAAATTAGAAGCATCTTTAAAAGTTATTATTTCAGCACATGGTGCTCCTGTGAGATAATAGAACAAATTCTTGTCATTGGACATGTGGCGTGAGCATCCAGAATCCACTAGCCAAATATTCTCTTTCCTTGCGCAAAGTGTCTACGTAGAAGAAAACAATGTCAAGGTCTTAATATCGAGTTAGTAACATAGCATTTAAAAATTTAGTGCTAAGACACACGACGTAAACCAATAGACATAATACAGGTATTTTTATGCAAAAATTTAGATTTATAATTACTTACATCAATACAACCAAAAGTGTGTGCCTTCCTCAAATTAGACCATACCTTAACATGTTCTCACATTTGTTACTTATGAAGTCTAAAACAAAACTCTACTTTATATCCATCTCTACTATACTGAGTGCAAATGTAATTAACTTTATATTTTTTAGGAGTAAAAGCTACTTTTGTACTAGTTGTGATAATAGATGATATGATACCATCAAATCTGAAGATTGACTTTTTAGGTTCATTAGCTATCTTAATTATGTCACTACCAAGTAATTTAACAACAGTTAGAGTATGAATATTAGAATAATCATAAGAATTATAAACCAAACATATTTTAAACTTTTAAGAACTAGTTTTTTATTCAAAATTTGATTCAAATTTTTAGTTCTCATCTTTCCTTACAAGTAATCAATATGCCTCAAAATAGTGGCACAATTTTTACAAGAGACATGCTGAAGTTTATCATTTTTATCACAATTAGAGTATGAAAAAAATCTTATGAGTAGAAAGATCACCTTTTAGTTAAGCAATTTTAAAATTAACATCTTTTAACTTTAACTTAAGAGAATTCCAATTATCACATAAAGCAGATTTATAACCTATACAGACATGTTTATTATTTTTCTTCTTTTTAGGCTTACGATCTTTCAAAGTAGAAGCATACATCTCCTTTAAAGAAGTAAATTTAGTATAAACTAAGTAACATAATTTGTAAGATTCATTCATACAAGTTAAAGTTTTAAATCTTACAATTTTATTATTTAACTATTAAACCAAAGCATCTTATTTCTTAATCTTTTTATTTCTCTTTTCAGTACGAAGTTTTTAAATAACACAAGCTAAATTATCACAAGAAAGTTCTACCTCATTGTCGTCGTCATTGTTGATGTCACTATTGATGATGCTTTTACTACTTGCTACCATATATAAACCAATAAAGTTTTGTTTACCTTTGAGAGTAGTATCATCATCACTCTCAATATCCACATCATTTAAATTTACCTGTTCAAGAGCGTAAAGAACACTGTGCACTATAGTCTTACTCAAATACCCCTTTTTATTAGTGCTCTTGAGTGTTCACTTCTTGTCACTCTTTACCTTGTCCTCCTTATCTTTATTCATAGAAATTTTTGCTAGAAATTTTGGATATTTAAGATGAAAGCGATTAAACGAGCTGCATTTAAAACATCTTCGAGTTGTCTACCATTCACACTCATTCTAGATCAAACATTTTATGAGGCTCTTGTAAAGCTTGTAAAGAGAAGTGCTAAATCATATTCAGAAAGTTGTTATAACTGTAGACCAATTAATAAAGACAAAGAGGACAAAGCATACCTAGATAAAGTGTTATCACCAATAGAGTTGCTAGTTTGTAAAGCTAAAGTCATTGATTTATTAATCATATTTTTTCTAACAAAAACATATAGCTCACAAATATTCAATTTAGAATAAAGCACATCTAATATAAGTGTACTCATGGTACTAGATTCTTTAATTGATGTTACGCTCATTTCTTATATAAACATACCTAAGCTCTTAGCAATCGACGAGAATTTTTAGTCTCAGTATATAACATTAACAAACCACATGTTGCTAAAAATCTTATTAAAGCAAACAAAAAAATCATTAAGAGATTTACTAGATTTTATCTCAAAACGCATGTATTTCTTTTTATATATGTCTTGACATATCTTTTTTATCGTGTTTGACCCATTGTAATAATTAGAGAGTGCTCTTCATATGTCATGTGCTGACTTGAGATGCACCCCACGGTTAAAAACGCTTCTTCCTATCTCTTAAATAATCAAATTCCTTGTGTTAGCCTCCACCCATGGCATGTTTGCTATTATCACTGCATCGTTTTTGACTTGATATGACTTATATATCTTCTTCTATATCATAAAGCCTTAAACTTAAATGTATGCCTTCATCTTAGCCTTCCAATATTAAAAATCAATACCATTAAAAACACAAGTTTTGGGGGAATACTTATCCATCGACATATTTCTAATTGTTGGTTAAGATTAATAAAAAAAGATAATAAAATAAATAATCTTCTTCTTATATCACTCGTAAGATTGACTCAGGCTAAGATAGTCAATTAGAAAGGGATGACTGATTGTGGAAGTCAAAAATAAAATTTAACATTTCTCCCTAATTACAAAATCTAAAAAGTGTTTTTAGAATCTAAACACAACATTTTTTATCAAGTCGTAAATTTGTAATTCCGATCGACCTAGAACTTTGTCAAAATAAATTAGACAAAATTGGAAAACAAACCCAATAGGAATCATATTAATCGGACTTATGGATCTCGAGATATTAATGAAACAAAATTAATATAAGGTTGATGAACATTAATTAAACCCTAATTAATTAATTATATGAGATCCAAAAATAATTAACCAACCAAATTTTCTAAAACACTAGAAAAACATCTTAGCTATGATCAAAGAAACCAACCCAAATCTCAGAGAAAAATAAATTAATCTAAAATCGATCACTAGACATACTCAAAAGTGAACAAGAAAAAAAAATAATTACCATACTAATCTTCCATAAACTTTATCTTTATCTTTATGAAGATTATGCTTACAAGATATGTCTTCAAATCACCCAAAAGATTTCTTCACGAAATCCCTAAACCTCTAGATTATAACTCTAATATATTATCTAATTATTCACCTCTCGAAATCTCCTGAAAAATTTTGTTCATTTTATAGTAAACAATAACGCTGCAGCCCACTTCGACTTGAGCCACACCCCGCAATGTGCAACCAAACCACATTCGCTATGCCGGCCCAACTCACTTTCACTTTTGGCCTGCTCACACTAGCCCATGCCATCAGCCTATCCACTTTGCTCACACCAGACCACTATATTGGCCTGCTCTTGCCATCAGGCTACTTCGCTCACACTAGCCCACTTCACTCGTGCAGCCCACATCGTTGGCATGCTCACGCTATTAGCCTGCCCGTGCCTGCGTCAACTCATGCTATCCGTCCAAAATTATAATATGTATAAAAAATATTTTTTAGACACAGATTCTCATAATGTGACCCTAGTATTCAGTATACATAGCATTCACCATACTTTGCCATGACAATTTTAATATAAATCAAATATACAATATCAATTTTAATATAAACTATTTTTTTTATCATTTTTTATTTTACAATCTATATAAGTTTGCACAATTTGGAATAGTTAAGGCTAATTAAATGATACCTATATTCATTGCCTTATTTAGGATGGTTTGTGAAAGATCAGCTACCAACACAAACGGCAAAAGTGACAAAGGATCCCCTTGCCTCACTCCTCTCTTGCATCTATTTTGTTTCCCTGGCACACCATTGAGGAGAACTGACGAAGTTCCTGTAGTTAGCACCTTTTCTATCCAAGAGATCCATCTTTGCGCAAAGCCCTTGTGTGCCTCTGTTTTAAATATTAGAGGCAGTCCATTTAAAAAAGAACGCTTGCATTGAAGAACAACAGGGAAATGCAACTATACTAAATCCATATTAGTTCAGACAGAAGAAGCGACGCAACAAAATGTTGATATCTAGACATCTTTGTGCCGGCCAACGAAACTTAAATGCTACAATTCCTAATTTGATTTTTGGGCTTAGAATTCTCCTCTGAAGAACAACAGGGAAATGCAACTATACTAAATCCATTTTAGTTCAGACAGAAGAAGAGACGCAACAAAATGTTGATATCTAGACATCCTTTGTGCCGGCCAACGAAACTTAAATGCTACAATTCCTAATTTGATTTTTGGGCTTAGAATTCTCCTCACTAGAAAACATTTGGTATTGTTTCTTGTAGATAATATCACTAGAACCTTACTCAGATCATTCTAAAGTACTGAATGAGTTATGATATGCATGCTTAGGCGAATTGATTGCTTGTTCACTAACCTCATGAGATCCTGTACCTCTAAAGATCCATCTTTTCCCAATCATATTGTTCTCATTTAAGTTGTGTGCATGGTTTGCGCCAAAGTTGAACAAGATAGGTGACATTACTTATTATTATGGTCTTTTTTCTAGATTAGCCCCAGGATTGACAATGTGTCTTTTTTTTCTTTCTAGCGTTTTCTTTGTAATAAGATGACGACTATATACATTCTTAGTTGATGCATGCAACAGGACAGGAGATATTAACTTCGATTCCTTATCTAAAAATAGACTAGCTAATTAAACTGTTGGATGAATGGCGCTCCATCGAACAACAAGCCGATAGAAGTTTACGTGCAGGTCCTGCACCATAGAAACTGACTTATTCGCCTGAGATTTTTGGCTGGAGTGATTGATCACTATCGCCTTGATTAATTTCAGCTCTCGAGAAGTCTCCTCTCTCCAAGGCTTTGCTTCAGTAAGGAAGGAAAGCTTGAGGAAAAGTAGACAACTGCAGAAAAGTACAGCCAACAACATCTTGGCTCTCCTTGTGTGATTTGCACATGACTTAGCAAACACAACTTGATGAGCTAATTCAGACAAAACATCAAAGTCGAAAGGCCTAATTAGGAGAACTTGAGGAAATATCGATCGTCATATATGGTCACTCCAAGATGGAAAGCCACAGAAATAAGCATCTGATCTCATCTATTTCTACAGTGAAGCATGGAGGAAATATATTCGAGGAAATGTCGTTATATGGCCAAGATGGAAGAGATCAGCCATGCACAGAGATCAACATCTGTCATCTATTTCTACAGGGAAGCATGCAGAAAATATCGAATGCTTCTTGCTTAATTATATGTGCTTTCTTTCTTCCATTGATTTAGCAAAACTTGTGTGTAACAAAATATATTTATGTCTAAACTTGATGAACAAATGAAAAATAAAAAGGAAGTTGTGGCTAAAAAAGCTATTTGCGCTATGATAATTGCCTTTTCTTTGGTTTGATCACATTGTTAGTTGAATTGACATGATTCTGCTTATGTCATGACTTATCCCACAATATTACCGACCCACAATACGGAGACCCAGAGTTATTCCCTTATCTCCAAAAAAATCCAAATAATATTAGCGAGCAAGCGGACAATAGTATACGATTCAGAAAATGTGCGACTATATGTGTGGCCAGAACTTGACATATACACAGGCCAGGTGAGAGAATATTTTTCTCAAAAAAGTACAAAACAAGTCATGAAAGAATTTTGTAAAGTGCATGTATATCAATATAATCAACCAATAAGATTCGAAATCATGATAGATCTTGAATTCGTAAATTAGTTTTCAGCCTCGTATGTATACCTCATCACCCAAAACAAATGGTACACAGAGTGAAAAAAGAGGCGGGCTATATACTTTTTCAAGTCATTAAACTAGCTTTTAAATTTAATCTAAAGCTAGTGTCAATCTTATACCACATCACCCAAAACCATTTATGATGATCCAGACCGAAAACCTAAAGAGGTGGGCTTAAGTTTCAACGAAATTAATAACCGGCCTACCGGTCTAATCAATCTGCCGTTTGCTATGAAAAAAAATCAAGAACAAATGAGCAAAATAAATTGTCTAATGTCTATGATGAACACCATGTCCAGGGCTAGCTCTGCTTGAGCTACGGTTACGTTAAAAGTTTGACGTACATCCAGATGCAGAGAAGTTAGTTTCAGGTACATTTTTATGTGGTACTTGTATATAAGGATAGTCTTAACTAAAGGCAATTTGGATTGTGATACAAAATGTGGTTTTTTATGCATACCGAATTTATTCAATCGAATGTCATTTTGCTAAGTTTTTATGAATAGCGGTTTTAGCGGCTTTCAGTTTACTACCACCTTATACTATCTCCTGCTTATTTGGGAATTGGGTTAGAGGAGTAGATTCTAAAATCAATAGACAAGTATTAGTAGGGGCATTTATGCTTCGTTGTTGTGTTTGACAATGCTTGTGTTAAACAGTTACTTTACAAAGTAATTTATTGGCTCTATCAATGGGCCATGTTGCAAAGGTGTGACAACACTAAGGACTTCATGTAGAATACATGCTACAGTATGTAGAGAGTTGCCAACAATAGATTAGTAGTAAGATTTTCTATTGATATGATAGTTGGTGATCTTTCAGTTTCCTTTCATAGTGGATTGTAATTACAATTTTAAACTGTTAACGATGTAATAATTGATTGTACCTCTTTTTTTTAAACTAAAGGTTGGAATATTTTATTTCATTATTAAAAAAAAGATCAAGAGAAGTTGCAGAGCCCACATGCATAACAAGACATGGACTAGACTCACATTCAATTCAATGGTCCACTATTGTATTACTTGGCCCAAGAGAGGAAAGTCTATAGGTAAGTCTCTTCCAAAGAAAGACTCCATGTGCAGGATGTTATTACTATGTCGCTTCTGTGGCTGCTGACTACGGTCAGTAAGTAGCCTGGACTTGTTGTTGTTTGTTACTTACTGAGTCATCAACCGTGCTCATATATAAGATTAGATATTAACATTGCCTATCATAGAATTTTAACAAGCCAATGATAAGTGAAGTCTATGCCTCAGTAGAAATGATCTTGTGTTTCATAATGTCCTCGTTAAATCTTATATGCAGGTACTATCTCCGTCCCAAAATAACTTTACTTTTCTATATAAATCTATCCAAATTTATATAGAAAAGTAAAGTCTTTTTTTAGGATAGAGATAGTACCTGTCTAGTTTTGTGTAGAAAAGTGAAGTCTTTTTAAAAGGGGTAGTACTTGGTTCCATCAATACAGGCATGTTGCAAAGGTGTGAAGACAAGGACTTTATGTAGAATGCATGTATAGAGACTAAGGTCATACAGATATTTCCTAACATTAGATGGAGGTTTAGTAGTAAGATTTCTAATTGATGTGATACTATCGTCTTTGAGTTGGTGATCTTTTAGTTTTCTTATTATGGTGTATTGCAATTATAATTTTAAACTATTAACGATGTAATAATTTGTTGTAACTTCTTCAAAGTATGGCCAAGATATTTTATTCCTTTATCTTGAAAAAATATAGAGAAGTTGCATAGCCCACATGCATGCCAAAAAGACACGGACTAGGCTCACATCAATTCAATGCACCACTGTCATATTACTTGGCCCAAGAGAGGAAAACAATTCCAGAGCCCAATGTTTGAGAGGCCCACAATTAAGCCACCTTAGAGATCATTCTCTTTCTCGAGCATCAATGACAAAAGAACATGCTCTCTAATAGTAATAATATAAAATTAAAAAAAAACAAGAATTTTTTTCTGCTAGCCATGTGCAAGGGGTTATTGCTAATTTGATTGATAGAAGTTTATGAAAAAATAGCAAGTTTTTTTTATCATATAGTCATTGGATGGGTAAGTCTCTCCCAAAGAAAGCGCATATATCTACAGGGGTATTACTAAGTTACTTCTAGGAAAAAAAGATATTTTACACACATAGTCGGTAATAACAGGCCTGGCCCAAAGGAATGACCTCACTGACCCAAAACCCAGGAGCCCCCATCCATGTCTAATGTAAATAGTATGCAGTAGGCCTATGCAGCTTAGTGAAAACTAGCGATATTTCGCCACGCCGTGATGACGTTCTAAATTTCATGAGGACCGTGTGATGCCACCCGACGCTTGTGAGTAGCTAGCACCATCTCCGATCGATCTGCTGAAGTCCAGCAATCAAGCTTTGAAGGACCTACCAAAATAGTCGCCTATGGCTGCGGACTATGGTAAGTATCATGTCCTTGTTGCTTGTTGCTTACTGTCATTGGCCGTGCTCATATATAAGATTAGAGATCAGAATTACATCAAACCAATGAAACATATCATATCAAGAGATAAATTGATATGATTTGTTTGAATTAACTTGGTAGATCTGTAGCTAATATATATGTCATTTTTTCAATTATCAGCATATTCTTAATATCATGCTGTTAAGTAAGCATACATCAGGTAATGAAAAAATGATGTTTATATTGATATTGATATCAATAGAAGAAATGTCCAAATAAAATATTAAGGTAATGGCCCTATTCATTTTAGATTATTCAATGGATTGCCATTGATTATTTGCTCCACTTCTCTAAAAATATATTTTTTATAAAAAAATACTTTCTTGTAATGCATTTAATTACTCAGACCATTTATTTTAAACTACTTATTAAGTTATTTCTTAAAATATTTAATTTATTTTTAAAGTAGTAATCTGAAGTGATAATCCGATCAGTAACCTATCTCCACACCTCCAAAAATATGTGTGACGTTTTTCATATGAATGATGTTTTTAAGTGTTTGTTGGTACTAGCATTTTATATATATACATTGATTACTTTTTACACATGTTTATATTAAGAGTATTCGCCATAGGCTATTCTAACCTCTACACCAGCACTGCCAGTAATTACTTATCTAAACATCCACAAATTATTAGAGGTTGAAATTCTTAAACAAATGCTTTGGTACGAAGCTTCCCAATCTATATATCCTACATTATATGTCCTAGAGAGTATAGTTGGGAAAAAAAAAGCTCAATATATATTAAGCAACATCACCCTTAAAATTAAACCTTGGCCATTGGATCCTCATTGGATCGGAACGCACATATAGCTCAAAGTATCCATTGGATTGCTTAGGAGAGAGATGATTATTGATCTTCCATTGTAACTGAGAATTAAAGTTCTTAAGTTGTTTATATTCATGGCCTTAATATGTTAGCTTCTCGTGAGTGCGCCATTTCATCTGAGCAACTATGGTCCACAGCTCAATCTTTTCATTATGAATGCATCATCTTTATTAGTATCCATACTGTTGTTGGCTTGCAGCTTGAATTTATATTGCTAAATAACACTTCTGTGATTAGGATGAAATAAACAATATTTAATAATATTTAAACATATGCCTGTCTCATCATCAACAGATTTTGTCCTAACCATCCGTTTCCAGGCAAGAAAAAGTAAAACCGACGAGCCACGAGGTAAACTTTTTTACTATACACATAACCAATAAATATAAAACCACATTTTAGTTAACATAAGATAAACTTGTCATACTTTTTATACTATTGACTTGTAGGACCAATAATAAGATGGAAAAGAAAAACATGCCACGAGTAGGACAACATACCAAACAGATGGTTAACTTGATTAATATTGCTTAATATGAGGTGTGGTAAAATAAGGCAAATTGTGAGCATCATCCAAACTGCCCATAAGCGACGCAATTTTCATGCCAGCCACAGAGAATATAAGTCGACAAGCTTATCTAATATGCCCCCTTTTCAAGCAGCTAGTATGAAACTGTACATGTCTTGAGGAAGAAACCACTAGTGCCGAACCCTGTCCCCACCACGCACTACCAGAGTCTTCAGAAAGAAAAGCAAGGAAGGAGAAAGGACGCAGTAAAGAAGAGGGAGCACAACCACCGCCACCCGGAACCGCGGAATTATATCGACCCACCGACGAGTGGGCCCCACTCATCCCCGCTCCGCCCACTCCCACTCCCACTCCCACTTAGCAGCCGTGCAGCTCACCACTAGTAGAAAGCTCTTCGAATCCTCGCCGCCGCCGCCGCATTGCCCGGGGACCCAGATGGCCGGATTCGCGACCTCGCGCCCCGCATCCCTCGCCCTCGTGGCGCTGCTCGCGTTCCTCAACTTCTCTGCCTTCCTCCTCGCCGTCGGCGCCGAGCGCCGCCGGAGCACGGTACGCCCGCGCGCGCGCGCGAGCTCTCCCATCCCCCCCTCCCTCGCGCGCTGCTCCCTCTCTTCCTGTGCTGGTCGCTGATTGGATCTTCCCTTGCCCAGGGGAAGGTGGTGCCGGACGAGTACGACCTGCGGTCCTACTGCCTCTACGACACCGACGCCTCCACCGTCTACGGCGTCACCGCCTTCTTCGTGCTGCTCCTCGCGCAGATGCTCGTCACCGCCGTCACGCGCTGCCTCTGCCTCGGCCCCGCCCTCTCCTCCCGCGGTTGCGCCGTCGCCTCATTCATCCTCTCCTGGTGCGCGCCTTAAACCCGTGTATATTTACTCCCCTTTCTTCCACTTCTTTGACGTTTTGACCTCATGGTGGCATACTGAATATTGGTGGTATGTCAGATTTAGTTCGATTTGAGTTTCGTTCGTTGTAATTGCGAATGCACACTTGCGGATTAGAGTGTACGGAAATCTGTGCGTCTTTGAGTAAGTGTGGCGGTGAGATGAGAAACGCTCCATGGTTGCTTTGTTGGAGCATGATTTGGGCGGTACATTTGTTGGAATAATGGCAAATGCATGGGGACACAGAGTCTTGGATGTTTTCTGTAGTCCTTGTTCTTGCTTCAGCAACTGACAGAACTGTTGTTTTCTTGTCAGGTTGAGACAAATCTAGAAACCATTGCTTTCAGTAATTTTCTGTGCTACCAGAAGCTTTTAGAAAACAGTTATTACTGCAAGCTTGTAACAAACTGGCTGCATAAATAAGCATTAATTCGTTTACTTGTTTAAGCTCTTCATTTGGGACAAGTCACAAGTATAGTATAAGAGCAGTTCACTCTCCTGCCATAAACGGCAGGAAGAATTCAATTTCACTGCCATATATGCTGCAGTTGAAATTAAATAATCATGCTTTGAATCTGACAGGACTAAGGCTTATCCATTCATAACATTTAATCCAGGTGATTTGTGAATCCATTTTATGGGCAAATCACACTTTGCTAATTTATTTATATGAATAAATTCCCTGTTTGGACCATTACCTTGACAAAGTCGTCCAGCATTGATCTGCACACATCAAATTTGTTCTTTCATTCATATTGCGAAGAGCAGAATGCCATGACTTGATCTAACACTAATATTGTGCTATTAGAGCGGAGTAAGGTGTTACCACCTCCAAATTAATCTATAGCCAGCAGATGGATTACAGATTATTTTCATTATCAAATAAATCATCTTGTGCCTAACTGCAATGATACCTGCTTGGTGCTGATTAATGAGTACCTCTGTTGATATTTTTTCTTTGATTAGCATAGCTTGTTACATGGACACTATTTTTCATCCAAGGTTTAAAATATGTAATTAATAGTATTGGGTGTCCTGTCCTGTATTAGGTTCCAATAGTTAAACAAAATGTTGTTTCCTTTGGAATTACGGTATGGACAAATCTTGCTTCTATTAATTTGATCTCATGAAAAAGAAGAGAAAATCATAAAGTGTGGAACTGTGCGACAGTAGCTTATTGTAGTAACAATCTCAGCTGCTCGAGCCATTTTAACTTGTTTGGTAGAACTTATGTTTGTGGGTTATTTGTGGAATTAGTCTTTTCCCCAAAAATCCTAAACCCCTTGTTTTGTTGTAGTGCTGCTGCCTGCTCATTACAGATTGGTTATTGATGTTCTTTGTTTACTGCATACCAGTTGTGGAATCAGACACCAAGGCAAAGAAAGAATTGGAATGCTTTTTTGTAGTCACTGTTCTTGTTTTATAAATACTGTGTTCCAGATTAGGATTATTTACAATTTGGCAGACCCAAAATAGCATTTGGCGATTTTAGATCCTTTCCTGTGAATTAAGCCAACTTTGTAAATTGCACTGCTTTTGTTGTGTTATCTTCAAAGTGGGCAGAAATGGAAAGATACACGAGGGCTTTCTGATTCTGTTTTGTCTTACCAAGTTACCATTATACTAGTATATGCTAGTTCTGTTAGGACTAGGCCATAAGGTACTCCCACTGTCCAGTGTCCACTGCTTTGAGAATCAACAATAGCTTATCCAAAGTGAAATTTCAGTGTTTTAATTTTAGAAGTTGTTTTTTTATCATTTGATTGTAGCAATAACTCGTGTTTATTGTCTGCTACTACTGAACTTAGTTTGAAACTTGATCGTTGTAAAGCCATTAGTAACTGATGCAATCTTGGGGAACACTTACGTTGGATCAAATTTAGTTAAATTCGATCGGGATCCGATGTAGCTGGCATATCAAGGTTTTCATAGCAATAACCATTGTCATTTAGATCATCTGAAGACCTTTCTCAAGTTCTCATAATGTCCTGGCTTTTCTTGTTTGCAGGATAACATTTCTCACCGCAGAAGCTTGCCTTATTGGTGGATCTGTGAGGAATGCATACCACACCAAGTATCTTGGTTACTACATGAAGCATGACTTGGTCACATGCGCCACACTTCGCAAGGGAGTCTTTGCAGCAGCTGCTGCATTGATGCTCATCAACCTGGTGGCATCTCTAGTGTACTACTTGAGTTACTCGAAAGCCGCAACAGGTGGTTTCATCAAGCACCAAAACGAAGTTGGCATTGGCATGACGGATTACGGCCTTGACAAGGGTGGCTCTGGGCCCTGAGTACTTAGTATATCATGTACTTTGTTCACCTGGCGGCCACGACGAGTTACACGATGTCTCAGACTATCAGTCTTCTGTGCCAGAAGCGTGCATAGCGGTGCGGCGGATTACACAAGAACGGTACTGTTATGCGGTTAAGATATATAGTGGTAGGTCTATTATGTCTCTAAATTATTACAACGTTAAACTCATTCGGTCCAGGTGGTTGTTGTATGGTGTGTGCCTGCCTGCCGTTGGCTATCAGCATTTTTTGGGTGCAAATACAGGTGTAGGTTGTTTGTGCTGGACAATTGAACCGACCAATTCTTAGCAGAGATTGTACATTTGAAGAACCGCTCAAATGCACGAAAAAAGAAAACCAGGGTCCAACCATTCGCTTTGACTGAGCCGTACAATAGACCCTACTGCATATATACATTAGTAATTAACTAGTAAAATGTTCATACGTTGTTACGTGATTAAAAAATCTTGTGAACACATTGCAAGTAAGAAAAATATTTAGAATATGTTTTTAAAATTAATTAGTGTTTTTATTCATTGTTTTTAGACTATTAAAGCAGATGTTAGATGTATAAGATATTTGAATGAAAAAAATACACTCTAAACAGGTCTCACGTGTCAGTCTTGGGGAGTCAGTGGTGGAGGTGACAGAGAATCACCATTACCACTTATTTCTTTTTAAAGTAGTATAAATATGATAAATTTTAGTTTTAATCGTTTAACTTTGCTTAAAATTCATGTTTCATCCCAAACTATAGGTTATTTTCACCCCGTAAATTTTAAAATCATATAAAAACACCCAAGGCATTTTTTTATGATTTTGTTTGAAATGAGATGTTTTTTTATACTCTTATTAATTTGAATATTTGTTGATACAATGTCACTTAATTAGATCCATAGCTACGAAAATAGCGAAAAACT
The DNA here is from genome assembly GCA_030770085.1 of Oryza coarctata. Lineage (NCBI taxonomy): Eukaryota > Viridiplantae > Streptophyta > Magnoliopsida > Poales > Poaceae > Oryza > Oryza coarctata. The sequence continues at coordinate 5,955,375 of CM061476.1, read as the reverse complement.
ATTGTCATATTGATCAAAACCACCAAAAATATGGTTTTGGACAATACATGTCTAGTTTTTAAAGTCTAAGGTGAAAAAAAAGACAGCTTGGTAGGTCAAAGTGAAAAATAGACTTTGAGTAACTGTCAAGGATCAAAACGGACTTTACATGGTTACCAAAATGATGACAAATATTTACAAGGAAGCATGCATTAGATGTTATCTGGTCATTCTGTCATACAACCTTTTCTATTTAAGATGGTAATTACAAATAACAGATTTTTTTAGTGTACATGCTCGACTATTGCTTTTTCTAATTATAATTATAATTACATAAAATATATTTTTATATTTTTTAAACTCTACTTATATTGTCTTAATATAGTATGTCGCAAAACCTAGTAAAAAAAGAGGGAGTCCCATCGCTAAAAGATTGTGTTAGGCTTATCATGTTAATATAAAAACCTCAGCTACTCAAATGTAGATGAAACTCAAGAGAAAACCGTTGGGCGCAACTCTCTTAGCGATGTGCTATATCGAAACTCGGGTATGGTGTTAAATGAGCAATGACTATATCGTCACCCCTTGGTGATGTGCCATTTCATAATCTAGATACGGTGTCAAGTGAGAAGGATCATGTTGTCGCTTCTTTAGTGACGTGCAACATCGCCGTCAGGGTGTAGTGAAAAATAAGCAAGAGACTTCACATCCAACTCAATGGGTACAAAGGGTAAGAAAGCTAGTCGAGCTAACTAGAATCTGTTTAGTTAGTTGAAACATAGGGTACCTTATAGATAAGTTAAGAGGGTTAGTTGATACAATGATTAAGAAACATGTAAATATAAATTAAATAAAAGGGTCACAAGACAAATAAGATAGAAATTATTGGTTTTAAAGTTCGATACTCGAGGATAATTGTCAATAGAATTAGACTGGAGTTTTAATTGATAAGTGCCTCAACAATGATATGGTGAAAGTGAAAAGACAATGAAATAGAATCATCTTTGTAAGCTTGTCTATGAATATATGGTCTTGAACATAATTAGCGGGTATGTCCCTAATTAGATCATGATAAGAGTGCTAAGAGGTATTTTTAAAAAGAATTAGATGGCATGGTTAGAGGTTTACTTATTAGTGAGAAGATTTTTGTAGAATGAAACCTTAATGGCCATGTAGAGTCTACAAGTGCAAATTTTAAAGCAGCAAATGAAGGATTTGGGTATGGTAGGATGGAAAGAAGGTCTTGGACTCTGCTATAGCTTTTGACTTGTTGTTAGTTAACACTTTTATTAGGAAGAGACAATTCTATCTAGTGACATTTAGTATTGGATAAAACTCTAGCCAGATTAACTTTATCCTCATAAGAAAAGAAAGACACATGTGTATGTTTGGATAGTAAGGTAATACCGGGAAAATGTTGCTTCTCAACGTAAGCTTTTAGTGTCCGACTTTTGCTTTCAGATGTGTGCCTATAGGGATAAACAATCCAAGATTATAAGAACAAACTGGTGGAAATTAAAAATAGAACATCAGTTATTTTCAAGAAAAGAGTTATCAAAGAGGGCTTTTGAGATGAAGAAAACAATGCAAATAACATGTGAGAAAGATAGCAACCTGTATTCAAAAGGTGACTTTAAAGATATTTGAAGTGACCAAATAGAGTATATGTGAACCTAAAGGCACTTGATGGTAGAATGAGAAAGTGCAAAGGGCTATTAAAGAGAAAAAATAATGCTATAGCCTCTTATAATATGATAGGAGTGTAAACAATATAAAGAAGTACAAGATAGCGAAAAGTACGTAAAATAAGTTGTGAGTAAAACAAAGAGATAGGTTTATGATGATCTTTACTAACGATTGAATATGAAGAAAAGAGAGAAGGACATCTATAAAATAGATAGGGTTCATGAGCTAATCAAGTTGAGTGTGTTAAGAATAAGGGAAAGTAGTTCTTAATGAAGAATGATAATATCAAATATAGATAGCAAGAGTATTTTAATAATTTATTTAATGGTAACAATAAGAACATAAAATTTTAATTAGATAACTCTTTTGATGAAACCAATAGGCTCTTTGTACAAAGGATTCAATAATCTAAGGTCATATAGGCATTGAAAAGTATAAAGGGGTAAGACAATAGACCCTGATGGTATCCAAAAATACCTCAAAAATTTAGCTATAGTATAGCTAACCAAGTTGTTCAATCATACTTTTTGTCTAACAAAATAGCAGAAATATATTGTTGCTAATTTATTGAAGATATTTAAAATTATACTAATTACTAAAAAATTAAGTTAATGAGCCATACTATAAATTTATAGGAGAGAATTATCGAGCATAATTTTGAAAGGAATGACGTGGATCTCTATAAACCATTTTGGTTTCATGGTATTTTTTTAATAAGACAAGTTATGAAATGGTATAGAAAGCAGAAGAATAATCTACAAATAGTTTTTATTTATTTGAATAAGAATTATGACAAAATAATAAGAAATATTATAGGGTGGACTTTAAACAAAGATAAAGTTCCAATAAAGTCTGTTGCCCTCATTAAAAATATGGACAATAATGTTGTAACTAGGGTTCAAACAGATGATAGGAACACAGATAACTTCTCAATTAAAATATAACTGCATTAAGAGTCGACTTTGAGTCTTTATCTTTTTAATATGGTCATAGATAGGTTCATAAAAGACATATAAGAGATATTCCTTGATGTATTCTTTTCGCTGATAATATAATGATAGTTGATGAAAGTTGAGTGAGATTAAATAGAAATATAGAGTTGTGGTGATAGACTTTAGAATAAAAAATTTTAGGCTCAGCAGAACTAATATTGAATATATGATATATGACTTTAAAAGTATTATACATGAGACTAAAAATATTAGTTTAGAGGAATACCTTTCGCTATTTAGGATTGATGCTACAGAATAATGAAGATATTGATGAACATATTAACCATAGAATTGAAGTGGGGTGAATAAAATAACAAAAAATATCAAATATTCTCTATGATAAGAAGGCATTCTAAAATCTAAAAGGTAAGAATGTTGACTAAAAAGATGACATATTTGATAGATAAATGTTATGAATATACATATATCGTGTTTGATTTATAGGCATATAAGAATTGGGTCCAGAATAATTATATATGTGATAAGTTAGGATATTATCAACTGAAAAAAAGATTGTCTAATACCGGTTAAGATGATTTAAATATATTCAATGGAGTATATAAGTAGAATTCTAAGGCGTAATAATAATATGAAAAAAGATAGAAAATATCAAAATTAACATAATAAGAGATAATAACAAGATTTAAAATATTGAAATATTCAAAAAAAAATTGTGTGTCTTATGTGCTATTTCTAACATATTTTGTAACTAAAAATTTTGATGTTGTTTGTTGTTGTATATGAAAATATTTTTATGACACCTCTACTATCATCAATTTCACCTATCAAATCTTAAATTATTAATATTTTGCGTTTGCTGATCTATAACACATTTTAAAAGCCATCTATTTATTTGATAACCAAGAGAGTGAGTGGGAATTAATTTTGCCTTGCCGATCTATAACAATGGCAACATTAATATTTGAAATAGTCTCTACACGCTTATGTTGCTGGATTTCAATGCATGAAGAATTTGTTGTTTCTTGTGATACATATGCCAGGGTTCCATATTACCGAAAGCAAAAACATTTTTGGTGGATTGATAAGACTGAAATTTCATTCGGACGATTTTTTCCCCCAAATTGAGTAAATTTTGACTGAATTTGAGCAAATCTTGTTGGGGAGGGGAATGCGCGAGGGCATCGAAAGATCCAAAACTTTGGAAATCTTGGACCGAAATACAGAACACTGCCGTATGCTCCATGTCATGGTGACAATGATCTCCATATAAAATGGAATTCTCAACTTGTTCTTGAGATCTTCAATGGCTTTCATGTACTGAGCCAACTGATCACTGGAAGATTTCGGTAAGTTGGTAATGACCATTAATGCCGCGCATAAATGGTGAAGGACAGGAACATAAATTGTCATCAAAGTATCACCACCAAACTTTGATCCTTGTTTGTACAGCGTATGCGTGTTTGTCACCATAATGCCGTGCGGCCATACCGGGTGTTGCAGTACGCAGCCGGGCATTATGAATGGACCACCCAAATCATATTAGATCCTCTCATATAAGTTTAACCGAGCCACAACTTCAATTCATATACCTATACAATCTAAAATATACTAGTATAGGTGAGAATCGTCTTTACTTTTGTAAGAATATACTTGGTATAATGGGTAAGAATCGTCTTCTTAGGCACACTTATTATTAATTATTGATGTGGAACTAAACCCAATCTCTAATAGTGGAACTAAACCCAATCCCTAGTAGTGTTAGACAACATTTTCAGGCCATACATCTTTACTTTTTTTGGTCCAAAACTGAACAACCTAGGCCTGCTCCATGGAATTAAGAGAAACCAAGTGAGTGCTGTATAATTCAAACTCCCGAAGTAGTGAAGAATTTCTTGTCCATTCTAGTCCATGATCCTATTATACTTCATACCAACTGTGAAATATGGAACTAGATACATAATTTAAGTTGTAAGTTGTAACATGCCATCATGTATTTTAGTCCCAATTTTACTACTACTCGGCAGCGCTGGCCATCTCCGAAGCCGGCGGCGCTCAATCCGCGGCGAAGTTGGCGTCGTAGTGGCAGGCCCCGTCGACGGTGCTCTGCTATCCCAGCTTGTTCAGCCTCTGCACAGGCATATATACATGCGTACATGAGATGTTTAGTTTATGGTGCTTTAATTAATAATGCATGAGATATGCATAAATGTAAAAAGGAAGATCAAACATTAGGTAATGGCAGTCAGTGTGTCATTAATTTACAAATATATAATCATAGACTTATGACAAGAATTATGAAAATATCTCAAATAATGTTGTTGCCCTGAATTTATATTACATCCGAAAAAATGAGCCATTCATTTGTAAGAAGTGTTCGTTTATTTGGCAAGACCAAATGAGGAAGAAAAATATGGGAAAAATGTATACTAGTCCAAAACGATTCTTTGCCTCATGCATGTAGGAGGAATTGGTGGTTATGGTATTTTACTTGCCTTGTTTACCACAAGTTCATCACGGAGAGATGATTTAGCCTTCCCATTCTGGCACTTTCTTGTAAATTTTCCCTGAAATGAGCATGTAAGGTCCAAAAATAAACCTCCTTTAAGGATGAGAGGAACTCGATACCATCAGGAACATCGACTAATTGTTTGAGACTGTCAAATTTTAGAAACTCAAGATTGATCAATGTTCCCTCTTCCATGTAAATCTCTAACTTCTATCATGTCTTTCAAGGTCATCCCTGTCAACTTTGGGAATAAGCCTGCATGAAACCTTAGTTGATGCCCATTATATGTTCTTTGAAGATGTAAACTTGTCAAATTTGAAAATTTGGAGAGATATGGGATAGGAGTTTCTGTAAGATCACACCAGCACAAACTTAGTCTGACAAGGGAATTCCCATTATCTCAGAATAATGATGGAGATTTCAGTACTTCTCCTGACAACTTCCCTGTAAACTGAAATGTTTGAAGTTCAGGAGGTAATTGCAAAGATTCCAGCCTGAGCACCACATCTTGGTTGCTTGCCTTCACATGTAATCTCAATAGATGTCGTATCTTTGATAAACAAAAACACAATTCGGTGCAGTAGTTACTCCTTACATCTAAAATGTAAAGGCTCCTTAGTTGGGCTAATTTTCCTAGCCTCCTGATAAATTTTTTGTTTGCCCGAATTTCATCCAAAGTTGGCAATTCCTTCAAATTCCAGAGGCCTTCAGTTGTTCCCAAACCCAAGGAGTTACTGAAACTTGAGTGCTCATTGTGCAGCAATTTCCAGACAAGCACATGCCACAGTTTCTGTAATTTTGCAAACCCATCTGGGAAACTTATAACCTGGGTCCTTTCAAGACTTAAGGTCTATAAATTATGAAGTCTGGTGATAGTTTTTGGGAGTGACTTCAGGTTAGTATCATTGAGGCACAAATATTTAAGATTAAACAATTCCCCAATTGAATGGCTGATTATCTCAATTGGCAAGCCTGACAAGTCCAGAACTGCAAGATATTTAGATTTGGGTGGAATGAAACAAGACCACGATATCAGCATGGTTGTGTCAAATGCCAAAATTGCGTGAAGCCTTGATGAAGCTAGGTCTGATGTGATTTCAGCCTTGCATTGGATCGCTGACGCATGACGAGAATCTGACACAACCTGTGCAACTCCAGAAGTATCATCATAAATTGAACTAAAACTCTCTTTTTCAGACAGTTTAATGGCTAGTTCCCGTACAAGATCATGCATACGGAAACGTCAGATCCTGCCAAAACTGTTCCTCTCTACCACTTGAAGCATGATCCAATGGACGAGTTCTATGAGATAACTTTCAGCAATCTCTTCCTAGCTGGTCAATCCTCTATGTTCAACAAAACCATCTGCAATCCAAAATCTGATCATCTTCTTCCTCCAAAGGAGATGATCTTCTGGGAACATCGCACAGTATAAGAAACAGTTTTGCAAATAATTTGGTAGATTCCTATAACTTAAATTCAAGATCCACTCCACATGACTTATGCCTGGATTGTTCTGTAACTCCCAAATTATTTGGCTATGAAAACACTTCCATACTGTTTCATTTTTATCTCTTAGTGACAATAAGCTCCCCAGTGCAACAATAGCTAATGGTAAACCTTCACATTTTTTGACTATCCTTTCGCCCCACTTCTGCAATTCTGGGGGGCAAGCATGACCTTCTGTATTCCAGAACACCTTTTTGCAAAATAAAATCCATACATCATGCATGCTTAGAGGCTCAAGCTTCATCTTACAAGCATCTTCAGCAATTGCAGCTACTTCATCAATTCTAGTTGTGATGATTAATCTACTTCCCTTGTCAGTGTTAAAAAGGATACCACTAATTTCCAAAAGAACTGCAGCTCTCCATACATCATTCAATGCAATTATCTACCTCTTGTCCTCCAGAAATTTCTTCAACTCTTGTTTTAATACCTCGATGCTCATCCTTGATATGTCATAGTTTACTTTGCTACTGTTGCCACGTAGTTGATTCAACATATTTTTCAAGATATCATCCAATTTGTATGACTGTGATACAGAAATCCATGACGAGCAATCAAAATAAAATTTCTCTTTCTTGTAGACATTGTAAACAAGAGAACTTTTGCCCAGGCCACCCATACCAGAAACGGCCATAATACACAGAGAACAATGTTCAGAGTACAACCACTTTGTGAGGGTTTCTCTGTATCCATCAACACCTGCAAGCTCATTATCATCATAGTCTGGCTGGCTGTGTCTGAATTGGTATACTCCTTGTTTGTCATCATAGTTTGGTTTTGACAGGCTTAGTATTTCTCCAGCCACAGCTATGCTTACCTTCTTTATGGCTAGCAGAATTGCAGTCTCTGCCATTTTCTTGTCACTGTTTTTCTGGATAGGTAGTTCAAAGTCAGCTCACCAGAATAACTGTCAATTAAACCCTGATAGTCACATGTAGAAAAGAAAGTTATAGTGGGAATCTGAAGAAAAATAAAGTTTTAGTGCGAACCCTGAAGAAAGCTATTGATTGAATAAATGTTTGAATAAACATCCACAAAATCTGCTGAATATATTCAAAAAGCAAAATAACTTCTCCCCACTCAATCATTTCTTTTTGAAGCAATCCAGACAATCTAAATGTTTCACCCACACATATAGTCTATTCATCTCCGCAGAATAAAATTATGTTAATGTCTACAGCAAGACCAAATTGTAAATGAGTAAAGACAAATACCTCTGCCTCTAGTAGGCTTGATCAAACTGGAAATCCTGCAACGTTTGGCTAGTTGATTTGGACTTTTGGAGCGCTTTCTCTAGTAAGAAGGACAAGAGGATCCTGTAACTTGCCTAGTGGTCTTATATATAGACCGTGCAACCAACAAAGTTGCTCTCTTCGCACGACAGTTCAGCTACACTGAAGTCGACTCATTGGGAGAATCGTACAAAAACAAATCAAAGCACATAGGTCGAAGAGATTAAGAAGAAATGCAAGGTTACTCAATGTAGAGTTGCAGAGTTTGGAATCTGCACGGCGAAGCAACCTGAATATATGCCACTACCAAATTTTCTCTGAAACAAATCCCTCCCAAGAAAAAGGTAAAACCGAACCAAAGTTTTCCCTCTTTCCCTCATCTACCTGCTCAATCCTTGTTTACTTTCAACCTTCCGTTGGCAGCCGTCGCCCACTCGCCGCCTGTCTCCTCCCCGACGCAGTTACATCGCCATCCAGAGAGAGAAAATAGAGGGAGGGGGAATGCAGCGGAGCCCGGCGAAGAGCAGAGTCTATTTAGCCGTGATGTCGGAGACGACGCGGATCGGCGGAGCCCGAGGTCAGCGACCGGCGCCAATGAAGGGAATAGACTCAATAGAGCGAAGAGCCGTCAGCGCAGCTGCTGAGCAGACGCCGTCATCCTCAGCCTGCCGCCTCGTCCCCCGGTACTTGAGCCCACCGCCGGCCCCTGGCCCTCGCGACGGCGGTGTGGCCGGTGGTGGCCGTCGCCGGACGGCACCCCCCCCCCCCCCAACTGTTGCCTCTCTCCGCTGGTGCCGTTGTTCTGTCTCTTTCGGTCTCTCAGGTTGTGATGGGGAAGAAAGCCTCAAGGGCATTAAGGTCTTTTGGCCTAATTTTCTACATAGGACGGGAGAAAATGCAAAATTTATGCTCATGCAGAAGAAAAGTGAAAATAGTCATATACATGAGAGTTTTTAGTAAAAATCGGATGGTATTTAGACATAGACCATTTGGAAGGATAGCAAATGGTAAACTTTTCCCTATCTAAGGAAGAAGGGATGTTTGGACCTAAGGCAAAAGCAATTACTAGGGATGGACGAGCTTATTATTTTTATAGAAATAGTATTGATATAGTTGTAAATTTTTATATTTATGAATTTAACTAGCTAATATGATATAGAAATTAGAAAAAATATATTTAAAAAAGATTAGAAATGATATTATTTTTATAAAAATAGTACTGATATGATTGAGATTTTAGCCTTGTTTAGCAATTTGTAGCCTTGTTTAGCAAGGCCTGGTATTTGGTTGAGGTAAAAATTCCTTGGTTTTGATGGCAATCTAGCCTCTAGCCGCCGAGAAATTCTCGCCCGACGAGAAGAGCCAATTTGGCTCTCCCGCAATGGCAAGCGTGCGGCAAGAGGACAAACCGTCATGGACCAATGCATGATAAGCTTCTGACTAGAAAGCCAAATAATAAGCTTTGCTCAGATGAGCTGTATTAACCCATATGGGCAAGCTGAACATAGCCTAGCTAGACAACATTAGCAAAAGATCCAAACAGTGAGAGCGAATTGCTCCACCCACGGCGCTCGCTCTGGGCCATTTTTGTAGGCGACGTGCTAGATTCTGGCGCAAACCACGCCATCCCGCTCCCTCCCATGCCACGAGCTTCCAGTGCCTGTGTGACAATCTGGTCAGATCTTTTGATGGTTATCTTGAAGTGGTCCGACTATGACTAACCATCAATCACCGTATTTTAACTTTAAATGCAAATTAAATTAGAATTTCTATATATATATATATATATATATTGGAATGAATCACTCTCTTTATATTTTCATTTATATCTCCGTTTGTATAAATATATCATATATATATATATATACACGTATACTATCAATCCAACATTTATAAAAATTGTGATTTAGATTATTAAGTATATCATTGTCACGAATTATCCCCTCGAATATAGAATGAAATATTTTAACAAATTAACTTGATAAATAGCTTTAAAAATTAGTGGTCTAAGCAATATAATAATAGAGAGATTTTTTTAGAAAACATGCTTATTTTAAGCGTATAGCAAATAATTCATTTTTATAATCGAATAAGTAAAAAGACAGAGCCTTAATAGATTTGGAAGCGTGCACGTCCGTACGAGGAAAAGGACTGGGTCTTGAGCCCAACAACACCAACATGAGTGTTGTGATTTCTGAACACAGGCCCATCAGTCCATGACCATGCCCACACGTGTGAAACCGAATCATTTGCGTCGTTGACAAATTCAACCTTCCCCTCCACCACTCTTCCCGCTATAACTACTCCACCACTTTCTCCGATCTCCTGCACACACACTGACACACAGCACGCACCAATGGCGCCCAGGTGCAGCAACGCCGTCTTCGCGGCCTTCAACGTCGTCACGCTCCTCCTGGGCGCCGCCGTCCTCGCTGCGGGCATCTACTACGGCGCCCCGCACCGCGGCGGCGGCGTCACCGAGTGCGAGCGGATCCTCCGCACGCCGGCGCTCGTCCTCGGCGGCGCCATCATGGCCATCTCCCTGGCCGGGCTCGCCGGCGCGTGCTGCCGCGCGACGGCGATGCTGTGGGTGTACCTCCTGCTCACGGGCCTGTTCATCCTCGCGGCGGTCTGCTTCGGTGTGTTCGCGCTTGTCGTCACCAACGCCGGCGCCGGGCGGGCCGTGTCTGGGAGAGGGTTCAAGGAGTACCGGCTCGGCGACTACTCGACGTGGCTCCGGCGGAGGGTGGAGGATGGCGGCCACTGGGCCAGGATCAGGAGCTGCCTCGTCGATGCCAACGTGTGCCGGAGCTTGAAGAGCAACCAGACGCTCGACGAGTTCGTCAACTCCAACCTCTCGCCGGTGCAGGTTCGGCAAACTAATCTCGTCAAATTTTACTTAATTCACTGGTAATTTAACATCATTGATGCCTATCTTACCAAAATTTTCTCTCTTTTTTTTCGGAAAGGGTTATCAAAATTTACTTAATCAACTAATTTTGTTGGTAATTGAGAACACTTGATTCTAATCTGTGCACAAAATTAATTCTGTACCTTCACAAGTATTATTTCAGTAATTCCCAGCTACATGAATTGCATGATCAGACCCACCATGATAGAAAAATATTTTATTTTTTTTCCAAAACAGAGAGAAGAAGATGATAACTTGTTACTATAAGAAAGTTTCAATATCTGAATTTTATAACAAAGTATTTTCCGAGGAAAAACTAATTCGAACTTTCATTGATTCAAGAAAGCGGTATTTATGATATAAAATCATGTCTCGCTTCCATTTGCCAATTAAACTGGATTATGCTTTGCCCAAGTCAATATACATGACCTCTTCACCAGCATTGCTCTCAGATATTTATGACAACTTTGCTTTTGTTGACCCCTTCAAGTGATTCATTGGATAATGCTTTTAATACTTGTGTCATTTAAATGGTTACATCATGTAGAAGACAACTAGATTGATCACAAAATCAGCACGATACCACCACCGCAATGCATTTTTTGCACGGTTCTGATGATCTCACTAATAACCTAGTGCTGTACCTTTTCTATCCCTGAAACAAAAAAAGTTCAGAGTTTTGTACTTATATCTCGTCAGTACCTTTACAGTTTCTTACCTCACACTACCTAATTAGGTTTGAATTCTGCTCATGGCATTTGCTCCTTTTCGTCCAGTAATTTTAGTCCTGCATTACTTTGAAGTCAGTAGGACATCTGTTTTGCTGCTCCTCCGTCACAAATTCAAAGAGTTGCTCAACTTAGGAAATTGTATACAACTTAAGATTTATGTTTTTGATACATCTTCACATATGTATGTCAAAATGAGCGGTAAAGTTTCGTCAACACTAATATGCATGATAATTACAACAATGCATTCTAGTAGATATGCTGACCAAGCAAACACCATTCTATGACATCATGAAATCTGACGTTTAGTAACCATCAGGACTTCATCAAAGTCATATGCACAAGGGTTAGAATTAATTAATATAAAGAGATGCAATTCTCTTGCGTATTCACTAAAGTACTAGAATTAATTAATTAATACAAAGATATGCAGTTCTCTTGTGTATTCACTAAAGGGCTAGAATTAATAGGCCAGGACACGCCATCGATAGACATCATAGCAGTTGATCGACATCAGCAACTCATCTAAACTATTCAAGTTGAAGTAGCAGGACAGTGACGGTAACAATGAATCAACTGCTCATGCTCATGCACACCCATTAATTTGGTATTACACGTTCATTTCATCATTTGCAAGTTGCAAGATCTTGTGTCCGTATGCTCATGCATCTTCAGTCTTCAGATAATGAGAGAATGCGATCTGCAACTGATTAAGAACACACACTTTGATTCAGTCTTATGCAGTAATTACCTACTTTGATCTTAACAAACCTCAGATGCTATCATTATTGTTTGTAATGAAGCCATCCTCTTGGAGATAAGAAAAGAGTTTGAGACTTCAAAAGTTTAAATATGTTCATCTTGTGCTTGCAGTCTGGATGCTGCAAGCCGCCGACTGAATGCAACTTCACATACCAGAATGAGACCTACTGGACCAAGCCTCCTGTTTCCAGCAACTACTCAGACCCAGACTGCAACACCTGGTCGAACGACCAATCTGAGCTCTGCTATGGCTGCCAGTCTTGCAAGGCCGGTGTCCTGGGCAACCTCAGGAGCAGCTGGAAGAAGATCGCCTTCGTCAATGCCGCTTTCGTCGCGATCCTTGTCGTCGTCTACTCCCTCGGTTGCTGCGCGCTTCGGAACAACCGGCGGCACAAGTACTCGCTGGTTGGGAAATGATAGAGCGATGATAGGGTTGGTTTTGCTCAGATGAAGGTTTTGTGGCTTTTGTGTGTGTGTGTGTGTTGTCTTGCTGGTTTTGCGCAAATGTAATATTTCAGAAAATTGTATGCTTCAATCTTGTAAGGATTTTCGTTCCATGTTATGAATGATCACTAGTTCAGTAAATATGTGTTGGTTGAGGATCTCTCAGAAAAATATGGCTGCAATTGTTTACGGTTAATTGAGTACTGGAACAGTTACAGAATGAGCCAGTTGTTAGGATGCAGAATATGAAGTATGTTCTGAATTCAGACGTTTTATCCTCTGACTTGCAATAATTCACAGTAATTTGGTAGTTTTGATGGCGCACTTGAGTCCAGGCAGTTAGGCTAACATTCTTTACAAGTTATTCCAAATTACAAATGAGGACATTTTCTTGTTCATTGGTGATGTCTATACTTCACACTTCTCTGAAGATTTCATAGGTGAAGTGAGCTAGATAGTTCTACCTTAATTCTGGGATAAATAGTGTTTTAATGTCTTCTCCATTCCCTGACTCCGACTGACAGATTGATTCAGTAAAACTAGTAAAATTTTCCGTCAGGTCATTCAGTAAAACTACAGTTACCCCTAGTCTATAGATTGTAATAAAACCATAAAAGCAAACTACAAGTTGTACCATCCCCGTGTTGTGCTGGCATTATTGTAGCTACTACAAGACTATACATCCCCACTGCAAAGAGAAGTTTGAAAGTGCCAGGGAACTACTCAAGTTTGGGGATTCGCAAGTGAATATTCGTCAGATTGAATCATTGCCATAGCAAACTCGGTACATGATTCAGTTTGTAATAGTTCAGGGGAATCCTAGGTCTCTTGCAGCAATAGTAGCTAGTAAGCTACAGGCCTGCAACAATTGATGCAGATATAGAGAGGGGGCCAATTATTTGGTACACCAAACTTATAGTGCTGATGATACTAATAATTTTGCATGTTTTTTCTTTTGCCTTTCCTATTAATGGACTTTAGTTCTAAGTGATTATGTTGGAAATTTTTTTCTTCAGAATTTTGACTTGAACATGCACTGTCTTCCAGTTCCTGAACCTGAAGATAAGTAGTATGATTCTGAAATGGGCTTGAACATGTACTGTGCTTAGCAAGAACCTCACGTCTCAGTTTTCAGGTAAAGTTGTTGTCATTACAAAAAAAAGGGGAACAGGGACAAAGGTAAAGATGTAGCACTTTAAATAGCTTATTTTTAATGAAAAAAATTACATGGCAACACGAAAAACAGGTTGTTTTCAGGAATTTTGTTTTCATTTTTAAAAATAGATAGATAGATCATCAATTTTGATGAAGAAGAAAGTCTTTGTTTTGTCGCAAAGTTCCCTCACTTATGAACAATGTTTTTTTTTTCATCATTTGGCAGTTTGGCCAGAAAAATACAAGCATGCAATTTTCTGCAGGTGCCTAACCCACTGAAACTGACCCATCAGAAGATTTCCATTTCATTGAGATTTGGGGACTAAACATTACATGATGTCTCCCTCCCCAATTAATAACAGGAACTAGGTAATTAATCGACACCAAAACTTCTTTTTCACCAAATGGATTATGGCTTTCTTCATCCTAGCTGCTAGGAGATACACCTAAACCAAGATCCATCTTTGCACTGACATGTACGTGCACAACAGTTACAGTGGTGCTACTAGTAGTACTAACTATAAGGAAGCTGGCTCCTTGAGTCTTTTGAACTCTCTCTTCCATATTCCAGTTCTCTTACTTTCTGTGCATAAGTGTGTTAATTAGAGCTTTTCATTAACTCCTCTCACACATCTCATGCAGGTCTGCAGTCTTGCAGCAGCTGCCTGTCAAGTGTCAAGAACAGAGAATATTAACTGCTAGGAGAATACGTAGCTGAATTATTTGTTGAGAGATAACTATCAATTCTTGCCAAATGCGAAGTTATAAACGCAAAAAAATCTCTGGGCAAAATTAAGGAAAGTTCAGGAAGACAAATTGCTGAGGCAGCCATGAGAAAATAAAGTTGTGCTGTGGGAAAACAAAATTATTTTTTTTTCTTTCATGGAACAAAATTGCATACTAAGAACCTCAGCTTGGATTGAACTGAAAAGAAATAGGTATGGTGTAGCACCAAAAATGAAGGAGAGGGTAAAAAATAAGTCACATTCGAGACTCAAGTTTTTTTATCCATATTTCAAATTAAGGAGACAAAATTTTCAATGAACTCGAACTAGGATGTATCTTTAAATTGTCAAACAAAAATCCAAGAATTTTAAAGTAACACAAAAAACTAAAATTAATTAAATCTTGAGTAACGCAAAAAAAAACATGTACTGGAAGGCAAACAAAAAGGAGATCTCTAACACTTCGGAGTGAACTAATTGGACAATGACCCATGAGACGTACCATGCATAAGCCAGATCATTACATTGCTGCAAAAGAGAGTGATGTACTAATGTCTCAGTCACTGAGAAAGGTTAGTGCCATCATTACGATCTTCTACTACTGAATAGTACTCCTCTCAGTTTTTTTTTTCGCGGGGAAGTACTACTCTCAATTAACACTGAATTTCAGAAAACTAAGCTTCAAGGGTCCCAACCATGGAACTCAAACTAGATCATCTAACAAGTTAATTAGTAGCAACTACCAAAGTAATTAAACAAAAAAATACAGAATTTACAAGCATCTACAGATACTTACCAGGATCAGCATTTCACCCCAGCTGCTGCTGCGGCTGGGATCCTTTGCACAGGCTCTGCATGAGCTCCACCTGCGTCCTGAGGCACACGACGTAGTCGAGGGTCTCGCTTAGCAGCGAGAAGCCGCGCAGCGCCTCGGCGCCGGGCACGAGCCTTCGGAGCAGCCGGAGCCTGCCCTTTACTATCCTCCTCGCCGACAATGCGCCGCCGCGGCCGCTCCCGCTCCCGCTCGCCGCCGCCATTGCCAGGCTCCTCTTCCTCCGGGAGCTGCACACCCTCTGCGACCTCCTCACGATCCTCCTGCTCCTCGCCTCCTTCGTCCAGCCTACCGCCGCCGCTGCGGCGGCCGCGCGCTCGTAGCCGTCGCTGCCCATGATGCGGCGGAGGAGAGGCTCGTTGCGCTGCTCGGCAACGTGGCGGGCCACGAGCGCGCGCGCCCACGGCTTCTCCCGGCCGCGCGCCGACGCCATGGCGACGTCGGAGGACAGCCTCACGGCGTCCCGGCGCTCCCGGAGGCCCATGGACTTGGACGTGAGCCTGGCCACCTGCAGGCTCAGCAGGAGACGCTCCATGAAGGCTTTCTTGAACCTTCTTGGAGCATGCATTGCTGCTGCTCAAGCTCAACCTCCTCTCAAGCCAATGGCGTCCTCTACTTTCTTGGTTTCTTGGAAGAAGGAGATGGAGGAGAAGGTGATGGGTTTCTGTAGGTGTAGGAGATGATGGGTTTAAGTAGATATAAAGAAGAAGGAGGAGGCAGCAGAAGCAAGGGAAGGGAAGAAAGGAAGGAAGAAAGATGCATGTGGGCATTGGGTTTTGCATGTGGCCATTTACAGCTGCTATTCATTGCTGTGTGTGCAGGGACTATTGTCTCTGTTTCAACCATCCATTTGGGAGTTTTTTGGGAGGAGGTGGGGCCATGTTGGTGACATAAAACAATTTGTGGGAATTTTTTTATGTTTACTCTCCAGTAAAAAAAATTGTTTTGGTGTTTCCTAAAAATTCATATGGAATATAATCACTTTGTTCTGGATAGGGTATTAAAGTTTGGGAGTTCTTAGTAAAAGTATACACAACTTATTTAATTGATGTAAACCGTAGTATGAGATGAGTAATGGTGCATTGGTCCACCATGAGGTTAATTGCTTGTATATGTGTTGTTCTCTTTCTGAGAAAAGTATGAGATACCTTTGAAAATATTTAATGTTATGTAGCAGTGTGTTCCCTTGTTTTCCATAAATATTATATGTTGACTATATTTTGTGTGTCAATGATGATTGTTATTTTAATTTAAACGTGGGTAAATATGGGTGTACTGCAGAAAGGAAAGAGGAGAAATATCTTTTAACAAAGAGGGACCCAGTTTGAAATGCCTTTTTCACTGTGAAAAGTAGTTATATAACTTACAAATGATGAGTTTTATGTAGATTGTTTATTCATTTTTAAATAAGCTTAGGGGGTAAGAAATGGAAAGCTCTGAGGTATGCAAGATGGTTGGGAAAAAAGAAAAGTTGGGGAAAAAGAATGCACTTTTTTGGGGGACATGTTATAAGAGGTTGGGAAGAGGGAAGGGGATGAAAGAGGCAGACCATGCACATGCTAGCACATGGTAGACTAGCCCCCACTTGGACTCTAATAGCACCTAAATAGTCATCATTAATGCCAAATATTGTTACTGGAGAAAAAGCTGACATTTCCATTTTCCAAAGAAGACTCCTTAATCAAATCCTTGATTGCTTATTTTCTGGCTTGATTACAACATCAGCTCTTGAGACGTCAAGGCCAAAGGATATTTTTTTCTGTTTGCTATCTTCAGTGAAACCATCCTGCATTTCCATCAAAAAAAGAAAAACAAATCATCCTTCAACGGATGGAAAGTTTATTACATTCTTCCACCCAAAACCAAATTGTGTGTTTTACATAGAGATATTATTGTTATCTCTTTTTACCTCCTAATGTCACCAGAAATGGCTGAATTTACTCTAAAGATTCATAAGAAAAGATCACATGAAGAATCAAGTGTTCAAATTATTATAGTGTGGTGTGGAGTCTGACATTTTGAGTTCAGAAAGTCTGTTCTTTAAAAATATCAGTTGTCTGGTCAATAACTTTTATTCCCTCATATATCCCTAGTCTTTATTCTTTGAAACCCCTACTTTTGAAGCATGAAAATAGTACTACATTATGGTGGATCCAATAACAATTCTTTTTATTAAGAATGTCCAACAAACAATTCTTCCATGCATTAAGCAAACAAGAAGCATGAGGAGACTTTTCCAATAAGCTAGAACTGAATCTTCTCTGCCCTTCAATGTCTAAAGTAGAACAACTATCACATTAGGCTAAGCAAAAATTCAGATAATCAGGTAATAACACCATTTATTAGTCAACTTTCTCCTCCATGCATGCCTAAGCAGTGCACATGCTTAATCAATGGTTCAAGCATGACTACATGTGCCAATTAGATGGTACAATAAGGAGCCACAAAGCATAATGCTGAAATAAGCCAGGAGGAGCATGCTGCATGCCCTGCATGATGCTTGCACAGGCAGCTTTGCATCCCCATCCCCATGCATGTGTATCCCCATTAGCAAGAGGGGTTTCCTTGACTTTGCGTAGTACTTGGTGGCCAGAGAGAGCATTGGAGCGCAGTGGCAGTGAGGCAGTAACATGAAAGCATGATATTCTGCAGCTGTGGGGGCATGCTTGTATGCATGCGTGCCCAGTAGCTTTCTCCTCCACACCATTCTCTCCACCCTTTGCACCAAAACTGAAAAAAACAGCCAGTCACATGGCATCCACATGGGGTTTACTAATTCCATTTTTAAAGTTACATATTAATCAATCCTTCCACAAATATAAGGAATTATAGCATTTGAAATTTGTCATAGGTATAAGAGATTCTAGAGTACACTTCACTCATCCAAACACCACTCATTTGTCCTAAAAATATTCACATAAACTTACCGCCAACCACCCTCTCATCACTCGAGCATCTCTCGTTTATTTGTTTTCTATCCTCCTTAATATCTGTAAGAGAGCTTAGAATCGATGGAGAGAGTATATACTTCTATTTGACCTTATTTATCATTTATTTTTATTTTTTCTTGAGATATTGGGAGAGCACAGCCAACATATGACACACATGTTTTAAATTTACAGAACGCAATATGAACCAACATAGTTGTAATCTTTCCAGTGCTAAGAGCTTGAGAAAATCAGAACATCTTGCGTTTTGGATAAATTTCTAAATAATTTCAAAAAAAAATGGTACAGGAAAACCTCTAGCGGTCAGAGTGCAGTAAACTAGGTTCAGACTTCAGACCAGAACCCACATAAGATGTGCATTCTACTCCCTTTAGAGAAATTAAAAAAGAGGATGAGAAATGGTTATGATTAGTTGAGAGAAAAAAATATGTGAAGAAATTAAATATAAGAAGATTAGGATAAATAGATAGGTAAAGAAGTAGTTGTATTTTAAGATAAATTAAAATATTTTAGGATGAGTGAGTATCTTCTACCGTAGTTACAACTGACAACTATGTACACGGTTCTACTTGAAGAGTTGTAGTTGATCTGACTAAATCCTATTTTAATACAGTCAATGTGTGGCTGCCACCCTACTCGTTTGTTTTGTTATTGAAAGAAATTGTGATGTATCCATTTTACATTTCTATGATATTGTGAAATAAGACTATGTAGTTTTTAGTCACCTAAAAATACTATAAATTTTAGAGACAGCTAAGATTACATCGAGATTCATACAATTTATTTCTCTCTCCCCTTTATCTTCTCTTCTTATACATGGACGCAACATCTCTAGTCCTCTAATAAATATAGGCATGTGCTCCCCTCCCTAGCACGTAGCCCCTCAGCTAGCTCACTAGTGCTAGAAGCCGCCAACGACACTGGAAAGCCCCGCTCGACCAACCTCCCCCTTCCCACATCCTTTCCTCTCTTTCATCCTAATCTAGCGGCGACACCATTCTCTTGTGTAGCCGATTGTTACCTCCTAACCCTATGGCCTCTCTCGTCCCTGTTGCCAACCTTGCCCGCCCAGCGCTAGCCTCTATCCTCACGGCTCTGGCAGCGCCCCTGCCACCTCACCACACGCTTATCGCCGTCATCCAAGGCCATGCCTCTAAGTCGAGAAAATGCCCTCTTCTCCCTCCACTAGCCCCTATCTGCCCCAACCCTAACCCCAAAACCCTAACCCTAATTTGTAGGTCCTTTGCCGAAGTTAGGAGTTGTCAACAGTAGGGAAGATGAATGGATTATCAATTTGTTGTCATCTCCATCGCTGGTAAGCTTTGCTACTACCTGAAAGGACAATGATGTCATCTAGAGGAGAGTAAATAGGCATTCTTGAAAATTACACAACTTTGTAGTGGATTAAAAGGATTGAAATTTCTGAAACACATATCGGAACTTCTAATGTATCATAATTTCTAAAATGGCGATCGGAATTTTTGATAATGATAGGAGTAAAAATACTAAGTATGAACTTGAGCTCGAACAAAAAAATCTATATGAATCAAAAGATAACAAATAAAATATCTAAGCAAGATATAAGTCACCAACTAAATCAACTAAGCATGCAAGTAGATTAGGTAAAAACAAACTCAAGCACAATATATACAAGGGCAAGAATTGGCAAACCAAGAGGAGACGTGTAATTTGTTTTTCGAAGTTCGAAACCACCAATCCTATGTCTCCATTAAGAGGCCACAAAGGCCGGATCTTTTTCAACCATTTTTCTCACGAGATTGTACAAATGCATTTCTTGGTTTCACTCTTGAATTCTTCTCTTGTGGAGGCAAAATTGAAGCTTTCACAAACTTCCCATGGTACACCGTAATCTTTGGTGCTCATCCACGACACCTAGCTATATAGAAGACCTTAGCCTCCAAGAGTAACAAACACAATTGAAGATTTACTTACTATAACCTCAAGTACTTAAAGTATGGAGTGAAGCTCACTAGCTCTCAACTTCTCAATCTCTTAATCCAAATCTCTCCTTTTCACAAATCCCACTCATAAAGAGATACCACAAAGGTAGAGGAATGAGGAAGGGCTCTTTGGCTTTGGATAGGGTTTTCTCTTCAAAATCATAGCTGCAAAGGATGGAGAAATAGAGAGGTTTAAATACCCAAGCCACTCAAAACTAACTGTTATGCACATATCAGATATTCCGATATCACATCTGAATTTCCAATATTTTTCTCAACAGAAGCGCTTACAACCATATCGGAAATTCTGATGCTCATATCAAAAATTCCGATTTCAACCTTTGTCAAAACTTCTAAGATTCATATTGGAACTTTCGATATTTTTATCAGCATAAGAAAACAAGTCCATATCAAAAATTTTGACACTCACATTGGAATTTCTCGACCATATCAGAATTTCCAATGTAACTCAACAAAACAACTATAACTCTTTGCTCAAAAGTCTGTTTTTAATGATTTTAGCTTCTATGGAAAGCTCACTCAAAGTGCTACCTAACTCAACCTAAAGAAAGGTCTAAAACCGCTCAAAGAGAAGGTTAAAACTTAGGTTTCTCTCAAGGTATCACTAGAATATATCACTTTGAGCACTGAGATATATTTAAATGCGTAGATGTTTTATTCCTCTTAATAGTACGATATTCCTATACTTAAAAGTAAATAGGATGAGAAGTATACCAATAGGAATACCTTCATGCCATATTTCTTTCTTTGTCTTAAGAGATGTCAACGCCAAAACCGTTTCACCATGTATTATTCAAATGATTGATGCGAGTTACTTGTAGCTTCAAATGGGCTTGCACGGTTCATCACGATAAGGCCTTCACTCACCCTTCATCACTAGATTGGTTCTTTGGTGTTAAGCTCCTTGCTTACCCTTCACCATCGTATGGTCTATCGTGGCTAAGCATCGCTTGTTTTTTACCGTCTTACCATAGTAGCCACTTCATGCCCCATATATTCAATATATTTACTTTGTCATCCTTGATATCTTTAGGTGTCAAGATCTTCCTTGAGTATAAACACATTTTCTAATTCTTGTGACCTATTTCTCTCATTCAACTCAATAAAATTATTAGTCCCAATGATCTAGTTGTCAACCTTCACTTGTGGACCAACCGATCGTATATATAAAAGGATATGAATAAATTGATGAGTATTAATCAACACCACAAGTGTTATATACTTACATAAATGCTCAAATATAAAAATCTCAATTAAATATAAGTGATTGAATTGGATCAAATACATATACAACTAAGGTATAGGATTTGCTCCCTATAAATGTATGCATATAAAATATTTATATCAAGCAAGTGTATGCATAAATAGATATAAAATATTGGAAGTTTATCATTACAATAGAATGTATTTATTAAAAATATAGACATAACAATAAATAAATATATTTATCATCTCTATGTTTTTAATGTGAAGAGACTAAATAAGATATGTCTCAAATAAAATATTAGTATCATATGCATATGTTAGTAATGTAGAAATAGTATATACGAACACATCAATATATACATGGAGAGAAAGAGTGATACGTATAGCATGATCTCTGTGTATTTCATCTTTTTTGAGATTAAAGTCCACCATCAATGAATATATATGTATCTTAACTCATATGATACTTAGGAGCATCCTATTTACCATATTACTATAAAACCAGTTCATCATACATCATCAAAACTATCATTACAAATTGTTGATTATAGATCTTTTAATATTTTTTATATTTGGTAATAGATGATAACCCAATATAAAACAATAGAGTTAAGTAAAAAATATAGAATGAACTTACTCTAAAGATATGCATACATAGTAATATGAAGAGAGATAAATACACATATCCTTTAATGCATATATACGATAAAGGACAATGAAGGGATTTCATGCTATACTTTGATCCACGAGAGATAGATTTAGAACATGTGAATTTTATTACATATCTTTTATTATTTTTATTTTTATATCGATATGAGACTAAAGAAATACTCATAAAAAGTTGAAGGAGGAAAACAACTCACTAGCTATTGAATTTTAATCCAAAATCTAGGATGATTTCAGTCACCTAAAAAGTAGCATTTTCCCTGTGAAATACCTATAGGCCTACAAGACTATGGGGCTAGTTGGTTCGCTGCCACACTTTGCCACACCACAATTCTGGCTTGCCACGGTTTGTTAGTCATGTGTTTGGTTCACTATCACCACACTTTTTGAACATCATGGTCTATATGTCATAGATTCATTTTTGGGCTAACTTTGCCACACTTGTGGCTAGGAATTTGTTAGCCACACTTTGTGATTTGTCACAACTTGCCTAATCTTAGTTGTGGTAAATTTAGGGGATATTTGGTCGATAGCCACACTTTGTCACCATGTGTGAACAAAAGTTACTCTATTTGTCTAAGTTGAGGTTCAAACTCTTAACCACACTATAACAAATTTTCTGAGTAATTAATATATGGGACCTAATTTATTGGAAGGGAATTTTATCATAAATATGACCACAACCAAATAGCTATCAAGTTGATCAAATTTGTCTAATCTTAGATATGACAAACTATGGCAAAGTGTGGTTGGGGACCAAATATCACAAACCAAACAAGCCCTATGTATCTCGAATTGTCAACAAGAATTTGGTGGCAACTACCAAGATGTTCAGAAACTGCACAAAAGAAGAATGTCATGTGCTTTGGTTAATGATCTTACCGGTGCTAAGAAATAGTAAGATGGACATCATATATATCACACCGAACAATACATATTTGCAATTTGTAATGCCATGCACTGGATTATGCTGGAGAGGCTCACATGGTCACACCCTCCATAAAATTTACCTGAAATTTGGACTACAGACCAATCCACAAAAGAAGAAACAAAATGAAATATTCAAAAAATACTTTGTGGTTGACGATGATTAACCATGGAGCTTGACAACTTATATAAGGATAGTGTGTTCCTCTGCATTTCAAGGAGATATCATTAGATTTCTAGGTCATTATTTTACCAAAGCAAGTTAGCATGCGACGTGGCCAAAGGCAAATCATCATCATAAAACTGATAGCTGTTGTAATTGGCTCCAATGCTTTCCAATGCTCTAGCTATAGTAACATGGTAAAAAAAAGAGAGAGGGGGAAGATCAGAGAGTTGAATTGTCAATTTCTTCATATTAGCATCAAATCCAACTGCCAACATAAGAGGGGATGGCCCCATAATTTCTAAATAGGCCAATTGTATATTTGCCACTAGTTTGAACATGTATTGTGAATCTGCCATTACAAAAAATGTAATTGCATACTTACCACCAAAAAGCATTGGAACCCACCCTAGCTGCCATTGGACTGGACTAACACCGTTAAAAGGTTGGTTTTTGTGAAACTTAGGACAAGGATGCTCTTGCTCATGAAATTGCAAGATTAACATTATTTTGGCATGAATATTACAGCACCAAGAAAAATATGGTCAGCCTAATGGCATTAATTTTGGCACGAATATTGTATAATACAACCTAGTTCAACCTGACAATAATTAGCATTTAGTTTTAGGTCCACCATCCTCACATCCAAAAGACAACCAACATCAAAATGAAAACACATAGAACATAGCTGGGGGGTCACAAGCAATTTAGTTAGAGTATGTACCGTCCCATGACCTTCCTCCTACTATTGCTGTTGATTTAGTCTGGTTGCTACTGCAAACTAGCTAATGCTGCTGGTGCCTCTTGCGTTTGCTGCTGCTGCCGCTGCCCAAGCCTCCACCATATGATGCTGCCCAAGCCGCTTCCTGCTTCTGCCTCTTGCATTTGCTGCCGTTGCAGCCCCGACTGTCGCAGCACCTACCACCACCGCTGGCCACCTGTCGTTTACTCGCCAAAAACCATCTTCCATTGCCATCATCTACTTTCAATACGACCAATTTTTAGTTCATTTGCTCTCGATTTTGAAGAGATGAGAGGATTTGGAGAAATAGGGTTCCTAGAGCGAGATGGGAGGGGATCAGTTCTTTTGGTCCTGTCGGGACTCGAGGAAGGGAGAGGATCAGCTCTAACCAAGGGCAAAACAGTCTTGTCAAGTTGCATTGTTTTTTACTTAGTTTTGTAAATTATTTTTGTCATTTTAATTGCATCGGTTTAGACCCAAAGCACAGGAGACCAACTTTAGTGACAAATTTGCAATTGGTGTTTTTATAATGGCTATTTGGATTTAGGGGGGGCTAGAGTTGTGGTATATTTGCAGTTCTTTCTTTCTTAATGGCACACAGGAAAGGCAATACAGCGATAGCTACACACTAGTCAATAGGGGGGCTGGGTACTATGCTTGGTGAGGCTGTCCCCTGGAATCACATATTCTTATTCAGGTGCCTTTGCCATGCAGACACATGTCCACACATGGATATGGGCTCCTCCTGTCCAGCCAAAGCAATACATCTCTCCATCCAAGAATTATTTAGAGAGATCTGAAGGGAGCTAGCTTGCACCTAGCACCCCCTACTAGTGGGTCCCACACCTTCTGCCCTCTTCTTTCCTGCCCAAAATTTAGGATGCAACATGGGTTGATTTGGTCAAACTAATCAGATAATTTTGACATTTTTGGTTCTTGGGGGCTACTACTTACTAGGATGTAGTGTGTGGATGCATGGTGCATGCTTTCCTCCTAGTTAATCTCCACATGCCATTTGTTCCAAAAAGCTAAGATTAGTTTCCTTTCTCTGTAAAGGCTGATCATAACATTGGTTAAGACAAAAGGCACAATTTTTATTTGGAGAATGAGCTACCTAATCAAATGTTCATATTGGCATAGAGCTAGAGAATCATGTGAGGACCTGATGGTTTTAATTCATATATTTATATCAGGATGAGTTCAGAGGTGCTTTTGAAGAGATTTGACACATCATCAAAGAGAAAAGGACAGATTTGACTCGATTTGTTTACAGCGATTTTTTAGAAGAACATGTGACCCCACATGCCAGATGATAGAGATGTAAAGGGATCTAGAGGCTGGCCCACTATGTTCTATCCTTGCCCTTACTTTGGGTGAAATGGAAAAAGATTGGTCACACTAATCAGATATGTCCACTTGGACTCTTGGGTAGTGGATTGCATCCATGCTTTCATTTCATCAGTAAACCTGCACATGCTTCTGATTAGGAAAAAAAAAGGTAAGCTTGGTTTTATCCAAGGAAGCAACTAGCAAGGGCAAATTAAATTGGTTTGTTGAGTGTTCTCATCCCCTAATTCTTGCTCCCCTTGAAACATGGAGATGGGCTTGTCACCTCTGTCTTCTTGCTGCTGTTCTTATCCTGCTACAGATGGTGCTTAGTGGCCAACAAGGATTTGGTGATTAAAAATTTTGATGGCCACACCAAAAGGGGATGAGTCAGCACCTATGCTTGTTATGAATAATAACATGACACTAAATCCAATTTATTCCCTATTATCCCACACATTCATCTTGACCAATTGGCAATGTATGTATGACGAAATTTTTATCTTTGCAAATAATACTTAGAGCAAAATAGTTCTATGGTATATCGAACAACATAATCGGAAACCAAATTAAAGGTTAGAAAGAATTTTTCTTGCATTTATTTATAAAATTTAGCTTCTTGCAAAAAAAAATGTTGCAATTTGAAAGCTCCTTTAGAAAAAAAGAATTTTTGACCACATTTTTTCCCCACAGCTATGAATGTTGATTGATTCCTCACAAATACAGATGGCTCTGATGTTGTGCAGCATCAGCAGACACATCCTGCCAAATCAGCCTTAGTGCTCCATTCGTCTGCACCCTTTATGTCACTCATACTTACAGTCTGCAGCAGTAGAATTGGTGAGTCACTTCTTGTTCTTTCCTATGTTTCTCACCCTCCCTGTAGAGAGATAACGGCTTCCCAGAGTACTCATAAATGTCCTATTCCATTTCCTGAATCCATTGAATGTGATGCGACTAGAGCTTGCATTCTGTGAATTCACCAGAAGAGATAAAAATAATTTTAGCAGAGATAAACAAGAAAAGATGGCCATCGACCATTGTAGAGGGATCCGAGGAACAATGCATCTTATTTTTCCATGTGTTATGTCTGTCGTTCCTGTGAGGTGTTATGATTAGATGCCAGCATTTAGTTGGTACTGATTGATCTCTGAGATTGGAAGGTACTGTAGAATTTACCAGGGGAACACTGTTGCAAGTACAGCGACAAATAGGGTTCCATCTAGCAACGGTAATCGACAGATTTTACCGGTCTCGGAACCAGGATTTGATACATAATTATTGCTGGTGTTGTGTCTGTATGGCACCCGATTGGAGGCAAGAATTTTGCGGGAATTTTGTCTCAAACATGTAGGCAAGAAAAAAAGAGAAGAGATTCACACAAGGGTCGCTTGCATCAGTCACATCTTCATCTGCCAAGGCCAGATGATATATAAGCAGTAGATCCAGATTCCAGCAAGATATCTCTCTCGTATTGTTGTTTTCAACCCCCTTTGTACATGTTCCCTGCGTTGAATTTCAGGCACCGACCATTTCAGGTACCAAAACTTTGCAACTCAATCAGCACATGGATTTCATCTATTGACCATGCGTCACAACCTCAGGTGTGGAAGAAAGAGAGCACTTACCTTCATCCTTCCAAAAACATCCTCAACCTTGTCTTCGCGGCGCGATAATCCTGCTTGAATTTCTGGAGAACCTGTATCTAAACCTGCTCAGATATATTTCACCAGATTCTTCTGCTCTGAAGTCGGAAGTGTGGTACACCATGCCCTGATGATATAGGAATGCAATGCCTCTCTGAAAACAATGTGTGCAGTATAATTTGGCCTAGATTTCAGGTTCAGCCAATAAGGCCTCCTGAGAGGCTGAGAGAGGCTTGGGGGGGGGGGGGGGGGGGGCTCTCTCATCATGTGTCGATCTGACGCCCCTCCTGAGAAAACGATCATGGAGGGCATGAAAATGCAGGGTGAAGGGGGGCCTGCCTGCCCTCACTCCTGTTCCTGCCATGGACCATTTGCATGAACACGACGTGCCATCATTCCTTCGGAGTCCGTGCCGCGCATGCGAGCCCTCTTCTTCTTCTTCCCCTGTACCCATCATCCATCGATGGTGAGAGCCAGCCGCTGCTGGTGAGTGACAGATTCACCTGCAGACCGACGTCGACGACGGCGGTCCTCGCTCGATCCGTGGCTCTGTCCTCTGTGCGTCGTAGTAGTAGAAGCCTTCCTCCCTCCTGTTTGGTGTGCGTCAGAAATTTCGTGGCTTGTTTCTGATCAAGCATCTGCGTTTTGCACCATGTACACATCAAACCTCGGGTTCGTGACTGAGTGCAGTTGAACAGTGCAAGCATGTTACGGCCTGTTATTTTCAGCTGCCATTATTGCTGCGCACGGATTATTTGCTACCTGCTCCTAAAAATCTTATTTCTCAAAAAAAACTTTTTTTTATAATGTATAGCTTGAACCACCCATTATAACTTGTTTATTTCTTAATATATTACTTTATCCTTATAATAAAATAAATAATCTATGATAATAATCCGATGAATAATCTATTTCTTTCAACCTACTAGTGCAGTTAAACAGGACTACATATATATATATATACATGTGAGAAATGATCATATATATATATATATATCTTAAGAAAAAAAATATATATACACACAACCTCTCTGGTGCTGTTTTGTGGTCATCAAGATGATCAACCCTGGTCAACAGGATCTGTTCTGCAATTCTTTTTATTTTTACTTTTTGGGGTTTGGCGCAGGCCTTGTTTTCATGCATGTTAGTACTGAAAGCAATCCAGGCCGACATATACTGCATAAGAGTAATGGTTGAATAGGGATGTTCTATGAAAATACCTGCGTATTTAGTGTGTATTTAGTTACTTCTTTATTACAGAGAAAAAAAGGGAAACATTTGTGCCGATTGGTCTGTGGAGGTACAAGTTTAGATTAAAAAAAACTAAGAGAGCCTACAGTACCCTACATGGATCCTTTATCCGAAGATGAGCATCGACAGAGATAAATGGATAGAGAGCCTATCAAGAGGATAATTCAAGTTTGTGAGTTCAAATTATATATTCCTAAAAACGAGGCAAACAAAAACAAATACAGAAGGCAATAAATAAAAAGGTACTGTACTTGCATAAACAAATAATAAACATCAATATCATTAGAAGCGTACAATATCTAGGGCACATGCGAACATGCGTGCATGTGCCATACACTGTGCACTCAAAAAATTCAGGTACGGTACCTCGTACTGCAGTCTCTTTACTGCCTTGTTGGATGAGCAGCATCTTTCGGGAAAAAAACTATGCTCCCTGATGGTGATTTTTCAGTTTGGTGGTTTCCCGTTACATCTGTCATTTCACACAACAGGAAATTTACCAATACTACAGAGAACAATTAATAAGACATGATTATATAACCAAACAGCTTCCTCTAAACAATTTTTTTATCCTCTATAGGATGGACAAATACATGTTAAGACTGGGATTTTTGTACCTCTCTTTGCTCAGTGTTGCAAAATTTATCCAAAAAATCCTGGGCATGCCAAGATTTCTTCCCATTTTTGGGGCAAGGCAAAGCCCAACAAAAGCCTAGGTTGGCGCTCCATCTCGAAGGCAACGCTGAACTACATCAACCCGAGTAATTAGCTTCCTTAGGCCATTTCTTGTTTGAAGCTATGATATTTCGTTCCTAAAAAGAAATGCGCTATCAAGATAGACTCTCAAATGAGGAAAAGGATGCCTTAAGAAGAATTGAACAGACGAGGTTGAACTGCTGAAGGTCTGGATAAATCAAAATTGCAGGCAAGTTTCTAGATTATAGCCCCTAAAATATTCGGGTTTGCACGGATCCATGACGGAATGGGCCCTTTCAAGTTAGCCATAAAAGGGTTGGATTAAAAGGGTTTTTCTGGATATTACTAGCTCACAGTGGGTACAGGGTACATATGGCCCCCACTGTCCCAATGATCTGCAGAGAATGGCCCACACAACAAATTTTACAGCTGAGGAGCACCATCGATCAGGGCATCCATTGATCGATCCTTCCTTCCAGCTCTGCAGTTTCTAACACTAGGGGTAGTACAACCCTGCAGAATATCCACAGAACACGGCTTTTTCCAGCCAGATGTCCCAGAAAGCATGACAAGCAGGTAGGCGAAGGGCTGAAGGCTACACCAGTTTCTCTTGGTTTCATCGTTAAGAATACCGAGGAGTAAAATGAGGAATGAAAGGAAGACCTACCTCCAATAACTAGCCTCCAGACTGGAGCAAAGAATTCGGAGTATTTGTCATTCTGGAACAGAGCATTCAGTCCCTCTACATCTTTCCTTCACTACGAAACTTTTATGGGTTAAATGTGCTTAAATGGGTCTGATGCATGTTCAGTAGTGTTACCTGCATAATTTTAGCCACAAGGAGATTGAAAGGCCAATAACAAAGGGGGGGGGGGGGGAAACTGAACGGGAAATAGAAATTATTTTGAACAGAATAAACAACCTATTAGATACGAGTTGTGTGGACGTGCGATACATATGGAACGGACCTGTATCTGAATCTGATGTGAGACAAACTCCTGCATGGCTGCATTTGAGTCTTCTCCCTCTTAATTTTGCACTCCCATCACAAAACCTGAAGTAGCTTATCTGGCTTTAGCAAAGGAGATTAAAACATTCTCAGTCTCTGACCTCTTGAATCAGTTGAAGCACCTATGGTGCCATACCCCATGACTCCAAGAGAGCTAGGACGCTAGGTTCATGTATTTCTCTGCACTAAGTCTGTCGATGATGTTGTTGTAAGCCAGGGCCAGATAATTTAGTACCAACTGTCAAGCATAGTCATACGGGAATGGACTCGCCTACAAAACTGCCAGGAATCGCAAGCGATCGAGCGAATGAATTCGGACGAACACTACGCACTTAATGGGCTGCGATTGGTTTCTCCCTCATGTAAGCTGAAGATTACAACTGAAATGGAAACAATTTCGAAATTAGAATCCACCAAGAACGATTCTTGCACCGTGCGTTCCTCTGCGTCCATCCTTGCAGCGCGCGGCCTCCTTCCGTTCATAGAGAACGACGCGGGCAATCACGAGCTATTCTCAAATTCCCTCAAACTTTCGAATCAGCTAACACAAAATTAGGTATAGAAGATTTATCCTAACAAATCTCCCCCTAAATTTGATGTGCCTAACTTGTTAAAATCATTCCAATTTCATATCGTAGCTCCTAAATCTTACTGGTGGTAGCGCCTTCGTCAGGATGTCAGTAATAAGTTGCCCTTTGGAGTTGATGAACTCTAGTTTGATCTCCTCATTCTTCACAGCTTCATGAATGAAATGAAATTTTGTCTGAATGTGCTTGCTCCTATCGTGAAAAACAGGGTTTTCATGAGATCCAGAGTAGATTGGTTATTCACCCTGAGTTCGATTACTTCAGGCGAGCATTCCTGAGATTACCGAGGAGGTGAGCAAGCCAAATGCCTTGGCACGTAACTGTTGTAACTGCGATGTACTCCGGTTCACAAGAGAAGAGTACCACCACTCTCTCCTTTTTGAGATTGCCAGCTGACTAGATACTTATCGAGGAAGAACAACACACCTGTGGTGCTCTTCCGAGTATTGACGTCCTTGGCCATATCACTATCGCTGTAACCTTACAATTTCTTTTCCCCTTCTTTGCTGTAGCGGCATCCATGATGAATTGTGCCTGCCACATACCGAATGATGTGTTTTACTATAGCCATGTGTTCATCTGTGGGCTTCTCTATGAAACGACTTACATATCTCACTGCAAATGCGAGATCGGGTTTGGTGTTCACTAGGTAGCATAGACTGCCTACCAATCTTCTGTGTTCGGTGGCGTCGACCAGCTTCGTTGAGCTTTCCTTGCTGAGCCTTAGCCGGGGCTCCATGGACGTTTAGCAAGGATTGCAGCCCACAAGCCTTGCTTTCTCCACGATTCATGACACATATGCTGCCTGGTTCAGTGTGATGACGCCGCTTTCTTGATGCACTTCAATCCATAAATAGAAACTTAGGGAGCCGAGGTCGCTCATCTTGAATTCATCCATCATCTACCTCTTGAACTTATTGATCATGTTGCCATCACCATCGACGATCACCAAGTCATCAACATATACACCTACCAGCAACCTCCTACCAACATCGTCGTGCGCGTACAGTCCATGTTCTAGCGGGCTCCGTTTGAAGCCAATCTTCTTTGGGATGGCATCGAGCTTTGTGTTCCAAGCCCGTTGTGCTTGGCGAAGCCCGTACAAAGCTTTGTCTAGCTTGTAGACCTTGTTCTCCTCTTCAACAAACCTTGAACTTGGGCGGCTGGACAACGTACACTTCCTCAGCAAGTTCTCTTTTGAGAAATGTCGATTTCCATATGATGCACCATCCATCCTTCCAGAGTGGTGAGAGCGAGTAGTAGCCGAACATAGTCGAGCCTAGCGACCAGAGCAAACACCTCATCGAAGTCTACTCCGACTCGCTGCATGTACCCTTTTGCTACCAGGTGTGCCTTGTGCTTGACGACGATACTTTGAGCATCCTTTTTTAGCTTGTACACCCACTTGAGACCGATTGACCGATATTCGGGCGACAAATCAACAAATCACCATGTCTTGTTCTCTTCAATCGAAGCAATTTCCTCAAGCATGGCATGGCGTCATGCCTCTTCCCGTTCTTCCTGCATGAACGACGTTGGTTCCTCACCGCTTACCATCATCAGCTCTTTCTGGACATCTCGGTGTACCAACCTCGGCGGTGTGGCCGAGCCTAGCACGTTCTCAATGCTACGGAAGCGAAGTGGCGCATCGTCATGATCTGCGTCGAGATTGTCCTCTGCTCTGGCTGGCGGCGACACTGATTCCACCACTAGCTCGGCATCATGCGATGCGGTGATGCAGCACTTGGGGAAGGCTATGACGAATCATTTGTAGGCAGAGCGGTAGGCTTTCCGAACCCCGATTGTGTCACGGATGTTACATTAGGGTGGAATACCGAATTGTACTCGACAACGAAGAGCTCGCAGTCCTAGCTCCACTCAGCCGCTTCATTGAACACAATGTCGCGCGAGACATGGACTCGCCACACCACCGGATCATAGGTCCTATACACCTTTGAGCCTAGCTCATAGCCAATGAAGATCATAGGCCTGCTTCGATCATCTAGCTTCTTTGCGTTCGGGTGGTGACCTTGACATGTGCAACGTAGGGAGATGGTGCATGGCTAGCGTGCAGCCGTTCCAAAGCTCGTAGAGGGTCTTGCCGCCCATGCTCTTGGAAGATACCCTATTTAGGACATATACTGTAGTGGTGATCACCTTCCCTGAGAACATACCCGGCATGCTTGGCTTTGAGCATACTCCTCGCCATGACCACAACGGATTGGTTGCGCCGCTCGATGATGCCATTTTGCTAAAAGTATGGAGCTGTGAGTTTGTGCCTCATGCCTCATGCCTATCATGCCATTTTGCTAGAAGTGGCCAACATTGAATTCTCCCCACGATCTGTACAGAGGGCGTGAAGCTTATGCCTGCTCTTCCATTCCACCGCCACTTGGATGTGGCGGATTGCCGCCGGTGCTTGGTCCTTTGTGGGAAGCAAAGCCACCCACATGAAGCGACTATAGTCGTCGACAAGTAAGAGAAAATAACGATTTCTGCTTGGAGTTGGAGGCAATATGGGGCCGTAGAGGTCACCGTGTAGCAATTTGAGCGGCTCAGTTTGGCGATGCTTTGCAATTTACGGGAACGGACTCCAGCAGTGCTTGCCCACTAGGCAGGCCTTGCAGACCTACTCCACCTATTTTACAAGTGGCAATCCCCGCACTAGTTGCTCTTGTCCCATCTTCCGTAATGAGGTGAAGTTGGTGTGTCCGAACTGCGTGTGCCAGCGTAGGCGTCATCGCCAGTGCGGGCTATTAGGCAGGCCAGCTGTGTAAGTGTGACGTCCAGCACATAGAGTCGACCTGGGTTGTGATGTATCTTGGCAAGAAGACTCATCTCCTCATCGCGGATTCGCATGAATCCATCTTTCACCCATACATCGAAACCCTCATCGAGTGGTCGACGCTGATAATGTTCGTGGTGAGGCGTGGAAGATAGTAGCAATTTGACAAGGTGCGATGATCACCAATTTTGCATCCGAAAAACACCCTGCAGCATCCTTCGATCCGAGGCACACGCTGCCTGTGATGCTAGTGTCGAGGTCGGAGAATGTCGCTCGACATCCAGTCATGTAGTTAGAAGTGCCAGAGTTGATGATCCAGCTCCGTGGGTCACGATCCACGGCGTTGTCAACCGTCGCGAACACCTTCTCCTCCGCTAGCTCAATGGATGAGCGCATCAGGATTAGGGCCGCCGGTGCCGATGGCTCACGCTCAGGCTTCGACTGAACTAT
Organism: Oryza coarctata; assembly: GCA_030770085.1. Taxonomy (NCBI): domain Eukaryota; kingdom Viridiplantae; phylum Streptophyta; class Magnoliopsida; order Poales; family Poaceae; genus Oryza; species Oryza coarctata. Next base: position 5,921,569 of record CM061476.1, on the reverse strand, counting down.
GTCAAGGGAGTTGGCACTTCTCCCGGTGAGAAGTAGTAGAGTGGGTTCATTATCTGCAGTCGCATAGGCGTGCTCCTTGTGCTTGAATTGCTTCTACAATCTTTGGCCCAGTGGCCAAATTTGCCATAGTTTCGACACTTGTCCTTGCATACCTACCTAGAGTAGGTAGACTCCAAGCTCTTAGCTTCACCGCCCCTGTTTCGCCCCTTCTCATCGTGGCGTTTATTGCGATAGCCTGAACCGCCACCGCTGTCCCGTTTTGCCTCTCATTCCTTCTTCTTTTGGTGTTCCAACCATTCAGGCTCTGTCAGATACAGAGTGCCGCTGGTGTTTTGGGAAGACGAGGACTAACATGAGTCCTCCACCGCCTTGAGTCTCTTGATGACTTCCTCCAGTGATAAGGTGGAGATGTTGAGTAGAGTCTCATTGGAAAGAACGAGTTGATTAAACATAGGACACGTGATGTGAAGGTACTTCTCCATAACCTTTTGGCAGGTTCTAGATCACTGAGCACGGCGAGCTAGTTGACAATGGTGGTGAGATGCAGAGTGAAGTCCTTCACGGACTCGTCACCGCAGAACGCATACTCAGCGCGCAGCTTCTATGCGCTGGCCTTGCGGATGCGGTGGTTGCCGATACGCATTGTCTTGATGCACTCCCACACCTCTCGTGCCAACTCTTTCGTCGCCAGAGTCCCTATCATCTCAGGAGGGACGGCGCTGCAGATTGCGTCGAGGGCCATCCGATCTTTGTGTGGTTCAATGGCAATGCCATCGGTCTTAATTACTGCCCACAGACATCGAGCCTGTAGCTTGATCTTCATCAGTAGCACCTAGTCGTGGTAATCTGTCTTGGATAGCAGAGGGTAATTTGTCGGACCTTCACCCTCCTTTACCACGTGGTAAACCACCAGCCCATGATTGCCCCCACTGCTGCTAGAAGTGCGTCCACCGGAGCCAGGAGGGGCACAATTGATTGGAGATGACAAGCGACAGCGTGGTATCAGTTCTCCACTGCTTGAACCTTGCTCTAATACCAATTACTAGAATCCCTAGCAATCGAGCGAATGAATTCGAACAAACACTACGCACGCGCACTGTAGCGATCCGGCAAAATCGCACTCTCCCTTATGTAAGCTAAAGATTACAACTGAAATGAAAACAATTTCGGAATTAGAATCCGCTAGGAACGATTCTTGCGCCGTGCGTTCCTCTGCGTCCATCCCCGCAGCGCGCGGCCTCCTGTTCGTGGCGAACGACGTGGGCAAGCACAAGATTCCCTCAAACTTTCGAATCAACTAACACACAATTAGGCATATAAGATTTATCCTAACAAAAACCATTTCGGTGAGAAGAAATAAAGGCAGAAGTGCAACTGGCATAAAAATTCTTTAAAGACGGTATTTTAGATTTTTTTTATGTAAACACAAAGTAGCACCAATGAAATCCTGTTCACATGTACACACACTAAATAAAGTATAGACTATCACCTATGAGGAAATACCCTGAAAAAAACTAGTTTAAGGGTAAAATTCTTTACAAAGCTATAAGCACAGTAGCTGAGTTCTCTAACAAATGAAATATTAGGCAAATAATGCCAACAGCAACATCCAACTAGAGCAATTTTTCATGTGAAATAACAACCCCTGTCAGACTGAAACTTGGACAGCTGCAAATTTATTGGTGATTAGTGAGGCTTTGTTGATCCCACATGCCCATTCGATTATTTGATATTGACATGAAAAGTGCTTGAGGATGGGTATAAACCTTGACCTTCATAAATGTATAAAAACAAAATATGATTTGTGCATATGCTCTGAGATCACCTAATGATGAGAGTCCCGATAACACTGCAGAGTCTTGGTCAATAAGATGGGACCAAATTATACCTTCTCTCCGAATAATAAGGCAAACGGATGATCTTCACGCCTGCTGTCGGAGGCCTCCGCTCCGTCGCGTGGGGGGCCTGGTAAGGTGGGATCGCGGAAGGGGACGCCATGGGAGACGAGGGAAATGGAATCAGTAAATTGTTTCGCTTTTAAGGCCGCCCAATGAGCGGTTTCTTTGTTGTGCAGTTTTATTTCGTATTTTCTTTGATAGAAATACTCAAAACAGATAAATTACGATTAAATGGTAGAAAACAATAAAATAAATTGATATGCAAATTTTTTGAAATGTTTCCTTGGTGTATGTTCAAAAACAATAGGTTTCCGAGCAGCATGTGAACATCTAATTTCAAACTGATTATTCCATTGTTGAGAGAATGTTTCGAGTCCTTTGCTATAAAATAAAATCATACCCTTGTGAATCAACCTTCTAATGCCTCAAAAAGGAAAACTAATGCCAAATTAAGTCACCTATAAAACTGAAGTGATCAAACGGAGTTCCATTAAAATATCAACCCAAGTAATTCAAGTACCCAGCAGATGGCAAAATTTGGCAACTTTTGATTGCAAAGTGTTATTTCCTTGAGTTATGACACCTTCAGTAAGACATGTTGTATAAGAAAAAATCATTCAAGAATTAAGATAATAGCAGAAAATCGTGGGTTTGCTCATATGCTAGATTACTATTACTAACTATTTGAAGCTTGCATTTATCATACCTTGGTTCTTTCTTCAGAATTGTATTCTGATTGCTCAAAGAACAGGAATTGTATTCTAAAATCTTAATGAACTGAATACCATGTGCAGAACAAGCGAACAACACAGGGGAAAGAGAGAAGGGACCATTTCACTATATTTAATACTTTGGGCAGCAGGCAGTGAAAAAAAATCAATTAATATACACTATGTCAAGAACATAACTATAAACAAAGGTATATACACGTAAGATCACACATGTTCTTTATTCAGGTCGAGCCAAAGAAGCAGCCTCCGAGGCCGCCCAAGAAACTTAGCCTTCCATGCAGGTTCCTCACTCTCATAGAGAAATCCACATTTGTTGTACAGCTTCTGTGCTGCTTCATTGTTGATGGCAACATGCACATACAAATCAGTTATACCTGCCAAAGTTTTGCATACACAAGCAACATGAACATTGGTGAACGACAAAGGAGTTAATCAAGGAAAAGAAATGAATGTGCTACTTCTATGATCTAGCAACCCTCCTAAATCACTGAGACATGGTACAGCTCTGTCAACAGAAAGCAATCAGATATCTAATTGCCTTGTAAGTAGCAGTTCCTGTATTGGACATTTCTCATTCAACAGTGACAGAGCAAGTCTGCTAATGGACGCTTCGAGCTCATCAGAGTGAGCAGAATTTTATAAGAGCTAATTAAACTGCCAGTTGTGCTGGAGATTCTCACAAGTTAATTACCATGCATTTACCGCGTTGAGTATATATAGAATCATCAAAACACATGAAAGTAAATTAGTTAAGCAAGCTAGAAGAAATAGACTTACCCCATTCACGAGCCAGTTTCTTAGACTTGTCAACCAGTGCATAACCCAATCCATTTCTTTGAAGCTCCTTAGCAACACAAACGTTGCTCAGATAAGCCCTTGTATGGCTGGATTCATTTACCTATTCATGTATATGAAATAAAAAGGTAATATTATATGATATGTGCAGGTTTTCGGTGGAAGCGAAGAGGAGATTGGAGGGGAGAGTGTAGGTGACCACGGCTGCAGAGGGGATAGCGAGGTCGATCGTGATGGCAACATTCTTCTACCTGGGAACACTGTCCCTGTCCCGAGAGGACGTTTTCGTCCCCACCTTGTAATGTTCCTGAGGATATATTCGTCCCCATCTTATAAAAACATCTCGTAAGCTGGACGGGATTCGTTCCCTACCAGCTGGGAGGCTCTAAAACACACCTGAACTAATTTGCCCTCCTGATTACATGTGCTCTTCGTTTAATAGATCAACGGAATACCTCTAAGACTTAACATTTATCTCTAAGACCCAATCTTAACAAACCTAATCTCTTAGACGTAACTAATCCTGACTCTAACAAACTCTGAAACTAACAAATCCTGAACAAACTCTGAAGATAGGTACTGTAGCCAGCCACGTTGCCGCCGCCGCCTCTTGATCATCCTTTGTGCGTTTCTTCCGGCGCTCGTAATACCGGGCAACAAATGCGTATGTAACATTTCCACCCTCCTGGAGAGACAGCTCGTCCTCGAGCTGAAAATCCGGATACTGTTGTTCAAACGAAGGCCGATCCATGCAAGTAGCGTCCGAGGCAGGAAAATTCTTCCAATGAACGGGCACCTCGAGCGACTTGGCTGGGCGATGCTGGAGTCGAAGCCATACCCAGTCGCCGACATGGAACTCGATGTCGCGGTGGTGCCGGTCGTGACGAAACTTCATGGCCGCCTGTGCCTGTTCGAGGCGACCTGCAATATCGGCCAAGAACTCATCATGTTCACGGAGTTGCTGGTCCACCGCAGCAACCAGCGACGGAGGATCGCAGCCGTACACCACGCGGAACCGCGTCGTGCGCAGTGATGTCTAGTACGAGGAGTTGTAGCAGAATTTCGCCTAGGGGAGCCACTGCGTCCACTGGCGCGGCCTGTCGCCTGTCAAGCGCCGCAGGTACATGGCGATCACCTGGTTCACCACCTCCGTTTGGCCGTCTGTCTAGGGGTGGAACGCGGAGCTGAGGTGGAGGGTGGTGCCGCTGAGACGGAAGAGCTCGTCCCAAAAGTTGCTGGTGAAGATCGGATCACGGTTGCTCACAATTGACGAAGGGATGCCGTGCAGCCTGACGATGTCATCGTAGAACACTCGGGCCACCGAGCTAGCGGTACATGGGTGGCAGAGGATGATGAAGTGGGCATGCTTCGAGAACCCATCGACCACCGTCAAGATCGGTCTTGTCGTTGACGCGGGGCAGCGCCTCAATGAAATCCATGGATTTGTCGGCCCAGACCTGCGATGGCACGGCGAGTGGTTGGAGAAGGCCCGGCAGGTGTAGGTGTTCAGTCTGGTTCCATCGAACATGCGTGGACGTAGTCATTGACGAGACGTCGCACACCGGGAACGTGGAACTTACTATGGAGGCGGTGGAGCGTCTTCTGGGACCTTTCATGGCCGACAGCGTGGGCGTCTGGGGAGTCGGGTGGCACAAACACCTTGCCGCGGAACAGGAGGAGGTCGTCTGCTAGCGACGCGGTCAGCGAGGTCGGCACGGCCAGCTACCTCCTGGCGAAGGCGGTCCAGGCAAGGGAACAGGGGCGCGGACACGGCGTGGGCGGCGAGGTAGTCCTCATCCCGGCGGGACAAGGCGTCGGTGACCGTGTTCTGGCGTCCCGGCCGATACTCCACCCTGAAACAATAACCAAACAGTTTGCTTGCCCAGTAATGCTGTGGAATGGTAGTGAGGCGTTGATCGAGGAGGTGCTTGAGGCCGTAATGTTCGGTGCGGATGGTGAAGCTACACCCCCACAGATTTGGGCGCCAATGGCGTACCGCCTTGACGAGGCCGATTAATTCCCGCTCATAAGCGGCGAGCTTGACATGCTGCGGTGCTGCTTGTCGACTGAACTAGGCGATGGGCCAATTGCCTTGTTGTAGAACGGCACTGAAATCCGTGCCCGATGCATCGCAATCGGCCATGAATGGCTTGTCGAAGTTGGGGACCTGCAACACGGGGCCTCTGGTGAGCGTTGCTTTGAGTGCGTCGAAGGCCGTCGCGGCCTCGGAGCCCCAAGCGAATGCCTCGCGCTTGAGGAGACGGGTGAGAGGCGCCACGAGGACCCCATAATTCTTGATGAAGCGCCGGTAATATCGTGTGAATCCGAGGAAGCCACGCAAGGCGCCGATGGTGGTCGGCGTCGGCCACTCCTGGACTGCCACCACCTCGGCAGGACCCATGGCAACGCCATGGTCGGAGATGACATGCCCAAGGTATGCAATGGACATCTCGCCAAAGACACATTTGGAGTGCTTCAAGAACAGATGGTGTTGGAGCAGGAGCGGAAGGACGGTCCTCACATGCTACAGGTGCTCCGACCATGACGCGCTGTAAATCAAGACGTCGTCAAAGTAGAGCAGAACGAAGCGGCGGAGGAAGGGCTTGAGCACCGCATTCATCAGTGATTGGAAAGTGGCTGGAGCATTCGTTAGCCCGAACGGCATGACCAAGAACTCGTAGTGGCCGTGGTGGGTGCGAAAGGCCGTCTTGTGCATGTCAGCCAGGTTCATCCAGACTTGATGGAAGCCGCTTCGCAAATCCAGCTTGGAGAAGAAACGAGTACCCTTGAGCTCGTCCAGGAGTTCATCGACCGCTTCACTTTCTTGTCATTCAAGGCCCGGAAGTCGACGCAGAACGCCGAGGTGCTGTCGCAGATGATCCCCTGCTGTAGCATGTCCTCACACTATTGCTCGATCTCATCCTTGAGCAGCTAGGGATAGCGACAATGGCGCATGGCCACCGACGCTATGCCTAGGAGCAAATGAATGCGGTGCTCACGCTGGCGTGGTGAGTTCCTTGAAGTTCCACGTGATTGGACCGAGACACCGAAGCCACTGGAAGCGAAGTACGAGGTTGTAACCCTGTAGAGGGAGTGAATATACGTCGATGTCGAACTGCTCGTAGTAGATGGTGGCGCCAAGATCCAGCCGCCATCCTGAATAGGGGACCCGATTGCCATTGGCCACCGTGACCTCATGGTCCAACGGGTGCCGGCGTGGATGTGCGTGGTGTCGAGGCGGTCGACGAACGTGTACAGTGAGACCCCAACGCTATATAGGGATCAAGTCTATACAGTCCAGTGGTCTAGTGGTTTAACACCCTCATAATCGCAGCGAAAGAAAACGGACGTAGAGACTGGATTAAAAAATAGTGAACAAAGACGTGGGAAAGCCTTTAGTTATAATATGGACGAGCTGATGCGTCGATGGTATATGGAGCATCCAAACCTGTCCTAGTGCGACCTTGTCACGGACAACATAAATGTCGATCTCTATGTGCTTCTTAAGTCGATGATGAACCGGGTTGATGGTTATGTAGACAGTACTGATGTTATCGCAGTAGACGATGGTCATAGAGGAGAGAGGTGCATGGAGCTCCTGGAGGAGCTGGCGAAGCCAGCAACACTCGGCGACGGCATGGACGACGGCGCGATACTTGGCTTCGGTGCTGGACCGTGACAGTGTAGTTTGATGTTTTGAGGACCAGGAGACTAGAGTGGACGCAGTAGCCGGACGTGAAGCGTCGAGAGTCGATGCAGCCTGCCCAGTCCGCGTCGGAGTACGTGGTGAGGGAGTCGATGGGGCTGGAGCTGAGGTGCAGCCCGCTGGAGAGTGTGCCCTTTACGTAGCGAAGGATGCGCTTGAGCAGCGCGAGATGAGGTTCGAGTGGAGCATGCATAAAAAGACACACTTGCTAAACGGCGTAGGTGAGGTCGGGCCGTGTGAGGGTGAGGTATTGGAGAGTAGGCAGCGAAGTAGGTGAGAAAAAGGTGGTTGGCAGAGTAGGTAGGTCAGAGAGTGGGTGGGTCACGGATGTGCGAAGATTCACGTATAAAGGAGTGAAGCGGATGCGAAAACTCGGAGAGGGGCTAGACACGAAGAAAGAAGGTTTGCGTCTAGGAGGCAGAGATTCATGTCCGTGGACACGTCAGAGTGACTCGTACGCGAGTGGAGAAGGTTCGCGTCCGGGAGCAGTTGAACGTGTCGAAAAAGCGGGAATCGAGAGAGGGTTCCAGTCAATAGAGGGCGGACAGGTTCAGCCGATAGGGGGTGGACGAGTTCAACCGATGGAGAAGACGACCGAGAGGCGCGCCGACGTCGGAGGAGAAAAGATGTACGGAGCAAGAAGAAGGGTGAAAACGGGTGTGAGTCGAGACGAGGAGACGGATGAAGACTGTCGCCTTGCCGTGTGGAGGAGCAAGGTGTGGGAGAGGGTGGTGGAAAAAGGAGAAAGAAAGAACGTCCGCGGAGAAGACGGGAAGGAGTTACCAAGACGAGAGAGCAAGGAGGGAATACCGGAAAGAAAGTCGGCGACGGGGAGAAAACGTCAACGACGGGGAGAAAAGGTTGGCTCGCTGGCGGAAGGATGCTAGCGTGTCGAAGATGTCTAGAACCGATCTGATACCATGTAAGAATGTATACAGTGAGACTAAGATCTTAACGTTATAAAGAAGGTCGGGTCTACTGGTCTAATAGACTTGGACAGGGAGGCCGTGCCGCGGTCTCTATGGCTCTGCTCGTACGCTCTAGCCAAGCTCATAGCCATCTGGAGTGTCGATGGCTTCTGCACTTCCACCTCAGTGCGTAGCGGCTTGAGGAGCCCGGCGGTGAAAAGCTGGACTTGTTGGCGCGTCGTGAGCGGATCCGCACGCGCTAACATGCCCAAGAACTGACGCTGGTAATCTTCCACGGAGCCTATGTGCCGTAGCTGAGCAAATTTGCCAAGAGGGTTGCTCCGGATGGGCATGTTGATGAAGGCGACGACATGAGGACGCCCTCAGAGCGCTCAAGATGATGGTACCACTCCTGCGCCACGCCCCGTCATGTGGCATGCGGCGAGCCACACCTGTTCTTTCCCAAGTGTGCCCTGGCCCTGGAAAAATTGCCCACGGCAGTTAAGCCACGCCAGAGGGTCCTCCTCGCCGTCGTACCTTGGGAAATTCAATTTGTGGTAGTGAGGAACGCCGGCGCGCCGGTCACCGTCAGCAAAGCGCGACAAGCCGCCTTGGTCGGGGCAGTCCTCACGTGCCGGGATGCCGCCATCTTCCTGGAACCTCTCCGTCCGTGCGATGCGGACACCATGACTGTCCGTGTGCCGATTGATGGTGGTTAGCCGTGCCAAGATCTGATCAATCTTCTTGTCGGTCGCCGGCGCTATCTGCTTGGACGGGTCGCTTTCTTTGCCTGTCATGTCGAAGGGAACTGGGCAAAGAAGGAACGGAGAGGAGAGTGGAGGCGAGGACGGCTGCGGAAGGGATGGCGAGATCGATCGTGATCGCCCTCACGAGCTGGACAGGATTCGTTCCCTGCCAGCGGGGAGGCTCTGAAACACATATGAACTAATTTGCTTGTTTATGGATTGCCCTCCTGATTACATGTGATCAAGGGAATATCTCTAAGACCCAATCTGAACAAATCTAATCTCTTAGACGTAATAATCCTGACCCTGAACAAACTCAAACTATCAAAACCTGAACAGACTCTGAAGATAGGTACTGTATCCAGTCACATTGCCGCCGCTGCTTCCTGACCGTCCTTGGTGCGTTTCTTCTGGCGCTCATAATACCGGCCAACAAATGCGTCTGTCACATTATATTTCTTTGAAGAAGTAAAAAAGAATGGTTTTTCTTATTCATTCAAACGAGCACTTCGGATATATTTCACCTATACAATTAAAAATATCCAAGCATACCATAGGATATTCCAAATGCAACTCATGTTTAATTGATAACAAAATGAGAAAATATGTAAGTAAAAAAAGCATGTGTCATCCGAAAGCAAGTATTGAATATAATAAGTATAAATTAGCTAACTATGCTTGAAACTCATAGAAACTGAATTGATTAAACCAAAGCAATTAATTTAAGTTACGACATTAATCAAGATTCATACTTAATTCCAAGAAATTTGTAATAGAATACAATTCAAAAGAAATCAATAACCTTACCCCAGGCCTCTTTCGGGTCAGTTCATCTGGTAGCCAAAGACACTGATTAAGATCTAAACTACCAACTACAACTCTTTCTTCTCCATCTTCCACAAACTGAAAGTGCAAAGGAAATATAACAAGACATCAGGTTAACTGGATCTAGTGTGTGCTCCAAGAAAAACATGTGGACCAAGAGAGGTGAAGTTGCAAAAAGTCGCACAATGAAGAGTGCAATTTTGATCTAAAAGAATAAGTAAATAACAACTACCACCATACTACTCTGTAAAAACAAAAATACTACCAAACTCCGTAGTGCAATTTGGCTTTTTTTAATGCCCTCTGCTTGTGATAAAAATGAATCATAATGAGCCCAGGAAATGCCTTTTCCAAAATGTCTTCTTGTTGTAGGCTTAAGTCATCCTATTTATATGTAACGATAAGGTTGCCAACTATACCTCTTTTCATTAAGAATGAACGAAGTTCCTAGTGTCTTCTCTTCTTCAACCTAGCCTCAAAGCTAAGTCGAGCTCTGTCAATGCCTAGATTAGGGTGATTCCCATAACCTTGGTCCTCGGACCCATATCCAATGCATGCCATAACACTTCCTTATTTAAGTATTATATGCAAATGGAATACATGAAAATTATTGTGGCAATGAAGTTAACCCTTTGTTCTTCAGGATTGTATAATTTAGTCAATGAAATGGAGAAGAGTTGTGCAGAAAGAAACATTCATTTGATGGCATGATATCTATATAACATCATACCTTACGTGTAGAACAAAGCACCTCTGCTGACGCCAAGGACAACAGTGGGACCGTCCCATTTATACATGAAACTCTTTGAAAATTGATCATCTTCCCAGAAATTCGATCTTGCAATGCTTCCTTCTCCCAGTCTGCCAGAGATTTTCTGAGATCCTAATAGAACTTTAAATAAGTAAAACTGAAATTATTTTCTAATCGTTGACGGTTCACAACTGGACCTAGGTGAAGGCACTCGGAGTATAGAAGGAAGATTTGTTAAAAATGTTTGAGGAAACATTATGATTTATACAAATGTGGCATCATTTTGCAGCTAGAAAAGTCGTTTATTCTCGATTAAAACGTCTTCACTCCTGAATCAGAACAGAAGGAATGATTTTTAACAAACATAAAACCACACTAAAAGAATCAAAGATGCAGGCCCTACATGTTTCCATTTTACTCCAAATTATCTTCTTCTTTTTTTGCGGGGAACTCCAAATTATCTTTAGAAGGAATGATTTTTAACAAACATAAAGCCAAACTAAAAGAATCAAAGATGCAGGCCCTACATGTTTCCATTTTACTCCAAATTATCTTTCTCGATAGTCAACACTACATTTGTATCTTTATTGGTTGAATGGTCTACCAACTAAGAAAACTGAGTTCTATCGCCCAATTTGTTCACTACAGGAAACCTCACATTTAGAATCAATTCCTTATTTGTAAGCAATATCGTGCTACTGAACTAGTAAAACTCAAAGAAAACCAGTATGCTTGCAAAAGTTGTATGTCGTCAATTACAAACCAATCTACACCCAATGCAGTATTATACTCTTCTGCAAAGTCTTCTCATCAATGCATAATCAACTATGCAGAGATAAACGTTGAAAAAAAAATCTAGCCAAATTGGTGGTAGCGTTGACGGTCCCAACTAGCAGACGAACGAGCTGGAAGGGGATCAAATCAAATAATCAATCACCTCGGCCCCGTAGGAGTCGATGGCGTACTCGTAGAACGTGCGTATGCGGAGGCGCACGGCGGCGCGGAGCTCGTCGAGCGTCACGAACTCCCGCACGGCCACCGCGCCGCCGCTCCCCTCTAGCACCAGCGCGCCCCCACCGCCCCCGCCGTCGCCGGCGGCTACTGCGGCAGCGCGGCACCGGAGGCGCGGCGGCGGGTTGATCGGGCGGCGGGCACGCGGGGCGGCCGCGGGGAGGATCGTCGCGTGGCGGTGGCCGACAGGGGAGGCGGCGGCGGTGGGTCGGGGGGCGGCGACGCCGACGCTATGGGGGGCGAGGCGCTTGGCGGCTGGTGGGTAACGTGGGTTTGGAGCGGCTCGGGAGAGCGGAGGCGTCTCCGCCACAACTGCCGCTGTTGCTGCCGGCTAAAATAACGAACTAGAGTACTTCTTGCTTTTGAGAGGTGAGCTGCTGCTGAGCTGGGGCTATATCTATCCATCTATAGATAATATTTCTTAAAATTTAATTCGAAGACTGAATTTCATAAATAAAAACAGCAGAACAATCTATAGAATAAACTATATTTACATATAGCTTGTTATACCATTAAAATTAAAAAAATACGTTTGCCTTGCCTTTTTTTTAAGAAAAATGTAAAATATATTTAACGAAAATCAAAAATTTATATTAGTCTTTAAAAAAACATATAAGAAGCGTGCTCATTTAGAAATATTTTTTAAAAATTAAAACAAAATAAATTAATTTTATTTAAGAAAAAAATGAAAATTTGTAAAGAGAATATCAATCAATCTATATATATGGACATGTGAAATATTATTGGATGTATTGAATATTTTTTATGCGTGGACACATACATATTTCCTTAACATGTGTGTGTTTTCCTTAATTTTTTTAGCAGATGTTTTTTTTAAAAATTGATAGACAAGACGTCAAACTAGAATTTGAACCCTATTAGGACCGAGACACTGAGTAGCATCACTTAGCCATCTTGCTCTAGGCTAGCCTCTGGTATTGTGGTACTTACAGTCAAAGAAATACTCAAATACATTTGAAATTGCAAATCAAATAAACATGAATATGAAAGGTAATGGTAATATATGATAGGGTTTAAATTCAGGTGGGAAAATCAGAGGAAATATGAGGTTTTATGGATGAGAATATGAGATCAGGGTTCTGGACGTTCGGTTGCACAGGTAAATAGAGAAAAGAGGGAAAAGAGAGAATTCATCTTACTCATGACAAATCCTTTTTCATTTGTAAATTAAGCTATATTCAAGGGCTGGTTCTTATTTTTGTTAATCTAGCATTATTAATAAATTAAGTTTTTCATAGGAAAATTATTTTGAGCATAACTGCAAAAACAACTATGGTGTTACAGTGAAGTTGTATATACATGACTCAACCCGGGGTTTATGCTTTGAAGTTATGTACCTTCAAATTACTTGGGCAATGAGGCGAGTATCTATTGTGGATGCCGTGTTTTTATTTTTATGAAAGTAGGATGCATTGCCATGTGCAAATGATCTTTGCTTGAAGAGAAGGGAACGCATAATAGAAGGGTTCAACCAGCGCATGTATTCTGCCCTAGTTGGCCACTCTTTGAACTTCTCCCAGAATTGTACTATACATATACAGCTATCTCCGGTCATAAATTTTTTACATTTAGATTATATTTGGTCAAACTTTTAAAATTTCGATATTATTTTTTTTATTAAAATAAGTCTATAAGTTTATAATAATATGATATCACTTTTTAGGTAAATCTATGTATACCTTTCTTAAACTAAGCATTTGAAAAATTAATGATGGCTAAAATTTAAAAAGTTTAAGCTAATTTTATCCTTAAACAGAGAGCATATGCTACTATTACCCTTTAATGGACTTTGTCGTAAGCCAACATGCATACTGAGTAAAGAAGACTAACTAATTCTATGGTATATGAATTAAGCATCATCGGAGATAGTATATGCCACAATTACCCATTAATGGACATTGTCATAAGCCAACATTCATACTGAGTAGAGAAGAATAACTAATTCTATGGTATATGAATTAAGCATACTCAATTAACATCTTACAGATAATTGTATGGTGGCCTTACCTGGTAGTAGAACCAAACCAGTCTTTTTATCTTCTTTTTTTATAAAATGAACTATTTCTTTTATATGACCACCTAACCTGTTAGCAATAGAATAACTTTAGAAGAACTTATAAATTAATGGTTTAGATCACTTCTGCTAATAATAATAATACTAATAGTACTTTACAACCATTAGATACCACATTAAAAGTACTCTAGACAACAGACAACAAGTAAATTATAATAGCTAAACTCTTCTTACTAAGACATGCCATCAGCGAGTTTAGAATAGGGACATATTCCTTCTCCGCATACAAACAACATGTATATGCATAGGGCTTTATGCCTACTAATTCCTCTATAACTTAGGTATCAGGTGATATTAAATTTTACGCTCGGTCAAGTCACCTAGTCTACTAAGCAATATATCATTATCATCATGATAGATATTTCTAATCGCTTAGTTATAACTCACATGATTTTTTTCCATGACATATTCATGCGTGCGATATATGGGAATCAACCCTAGAACCTCTCTTACAACACGAAGCCTGTATAACTTAGGTATTATGAGGTATCAAATTTTATACTAGATCAAGTCACCTACCCAAGTAAGTAATAAATCATCACCATCCTTGTTATGATGGATATTTCAAGACGCTTAGTCACAACTCAAGTAATTTTTCGTGTGAGATACTCATGCTTGTGGTATTTGGGATTCGACTCTCCACTTGTGACCTTCTTACCATATTTCATATGAAGCAATTCTTGTCAATATAATGGATGTTATTCTTTTAAGTACACTCATCCAAAATATGTCATGCATATTTGACACCCTAGATGAGTTCAAATGAAAATGATATTAACTACAAAGTTGTAGATCTCATTGTGCTCTAAAACTTTGATATAGAGTTTGTAAAATTCAAAAACAATGTTTTATCCCAAATAGATTTGAACACTTCTAATGCATATTTAGGCATGTAAACGATCTCAACTGAAAAAGTTATCAATGGCAAAGTTATAGATCTCATCAAACTCTACAACTTTGGTATAAAGTTTATCTTCGTCCAACTCCATATGAAAAACAGCAAACCGATGAATAAAGTTTATTAACAAAAGTGGTTGTTCTATAAGAAAACTTCCTAGTGAGCTGAGAGGACCTCACCATCTAAGTTATGATGAGCTACCATGGTATTTGAAGCAAATTTTCCTCTATTGTTTCCTATATCTAGAAGATTCGTGGATGCATCATGATGATATGATGATATGATTAGATCCTAGATGTTTGAAGATTTTGTGGAAGAACAAGAAGAACAACCTCTAGAATGCAACTTGAGAATATTACTATGAGTTGTGTTGATAGCCAAATTTAGCACTAATAAAATTTAAGCTAAGTCTAAAATATGATAAGAGCCTTCATGCCAAGACCGGTCTGACCGCAAGAGTTTAGGTGGTCAAACCAAACAATAAATTATGGTTTGACCATATAGAGTGCCAAAGTCGATGAAAACAACTATCAATCAATTATCAAAATCAATCTACTATCTATATCTCTATCTTCTACTTCTCCCTCTATCTTTCTTCTTATATCCCTTATCTATTTACCATCGAATCCACTAATCGCTTGTCGTCTCTCATCTCTATGATGTTAGAAGACGTCCTAGCTAGCACAAGTTCACCCTAACGGGATCTCTCTAGGGTGATCTTTTAGTAGCATCTAACCCTTGTGACGGCTCATCTTTGGGTCTTATTGTAGGTTGCACATAAGGTGCTCAGGTGTGGTAGCATGTTTTGTTGCCAACAAGTTGATATATAGGAATCTTTTTCAACCATGTGTACCTAGTATATATATTGACAACATTAGGTGCAACTTTGTATGACCTTTTATGGCATCTTTTCAAACTACGACAAGTTCAATTACTACCGGTAAGGATCATATAATTCTCCCAATGTGAGAAAGCAACATATGAGAGTAAAGACTTTGAGTATTCATTTTAACAAGTCACTAACAGTTCAAAATATATTTTTCAAAAGATTTACGCAAATTAGAGTTTTTAGTTTGACTGGGTCATGGATAGTGAGCATTCCAAGTTGCATCAGAGATCTAATACATCTAAGATTACATCATCTTGATGGGATCAACATATCTTGTATGTTAGAGTCTATTCTCTTCAAAACCTTCATATTAAATATTGAAGTTGCAAAGTTGTGATGCTTTGCACAGCCTTTCTTTGGCAACCACCAAGTTATAAAATTTATTAAGGTGGCTTGATCCTAGCAATACACCAATAAATCAGGTTCTAAAGGGGATAGGAAGATTTAGGTTTCCTCAATGATTTAGATGAATTTTCTATAGGTGGTGGAAGTGACTGCACTGAAATGCAAGACGGATAGAACTTTCAAGAGTTGGCTTCTCTTTCACAGTCAGCCAAGTTTTCATGATCAAATTGGAAAGAGCAGTCCCTGGCAGCGAAATAGATTCATTAGTAGCAGACAAACTGCATCTCAAATTTTTATGCCTATGGCATATAAGCTGGTCAGAAGATGTTGGTAACATTGAGAAAATCTTTAAGCAGCTAACACATCCATGCAACCTAGAAAATCTATATATTTGAAGATTCTATAGTTGCATGGTGGATCCCCACATATATAGTTACTGTGTTGTCTGAAGTAGTATATGCGAAGCAGGCTGATTGAAGATGGTGAAGGGTTTAGCTACCCTTCTCACAGCACGTAAAACGGTACACAATTAGCATATGATTAATTAAATATTACTAAAAAAAATTAAAAATAAATTAATATGATTTTTAAAAACATTAGCTGGCGAAGACGATCTTAGACTGTGTTCAACTGGGGGTTTAGAACCTTCCTCTTGCATGCAAAACGATGTGCCCGATATTAACTAAAAACATGAAAAATAAATTAATATGATTTTTAAAGTATATTTTATAAAAAAAATTTAAAAATATATTATTTAGTAGTTTGAAAAAGGGAAAAACATGGAAACCCTCCCCACTGCATAGAAATCAATGCGCTCGATAAGCATATTAGCTAAAAATATAAAAAATAAATTAATATGCTATTTAAAGCATCTTTTCTATAGAATTTTTTTAAAAATATACCGTTTAGTAATTCTAGAAACATGCATGTGTGTACCCGTATTCGAAAGTATGTCTTTCAATCTTCTAATTTTTTTTCACGCGCATGTTTTTTAATTATTAATGGTGCGTTTAAAAAATTATAACAGATATCTATAAAAATCATATTAATATATTTTTAAAGTTTTTTAATCTAATATGTGTTAATGAGCTATCTCGTTTTCTGTGCATAACAGAGAGGTTTTCAACCTCTGCTTTAGCCTTATTCCTTTTTGAACGCCTCTAGATTGGTGGATGTGAAGGTCTAAATTAAGAGGGTCTCTCAAGTGAGAGAGTTTTACTGCGTAGGTGATTGCCCAAATTTGAGGTGTGTTTTGTAGTTGGCTAATTTAGAGCAGCAATGGCTGGGTGCTATGAGTGCCTAGGCTTCAAGAGCAATGCTGGAAGCTTCATGGTGAAGACCTGGCCCTCTACAAGTGGCTTTAAGTAAGACAGAGACGTGGCAATGGGGAGTCAACACAAGTCGGGCATTTAGTTTAGCATTATTTAATTAATGATGCGGTTTAAAATTTGCACCCTAATCTCAGATGATTATATGATTAGGCAATAGTGATTGTGTGAAATCAAATAGTTCTGAAGGAACCGTTTGAATTCTCCAACAAAGTCTAAGGGCGGTTAGAGATAACATGTAATATTTTGTACTAATGGTTACATCAGTTTTATCACAAGTGCAATAGTGTATGAAAGCTGAATTATTCATATGGTTGATTAATTTACGTAACATACTAAACATCCCAAATAATTAATAAAAATATATAAAAACAAAATTTATAAAAACTTTTGCATCATGTCCTGTTATTTGCCTGCTTTGGTTGCAAACCAATAATAAATCAAACTAGAAAGTATTAAATCAAGGTAATATACAAAAACAACAATTTTGAAGTTCAAAGTGCAAATCTCTTGATATTAAAGATAATAATACGTGTAGTGGAAATCAATTTCCAGTTCATGAAATGAAATCCATTTACAAGATCCAAAACTTATAGTAAAAGAATTACAAATTAGTACGTAGGAATTCTAATCATATATCAATTATGTAATTAGGATCCAATAGGCTAGTAACTGAACCAAAATGTATAAATCAGATAAACAGTTTGAAGGAATTTCTTTAGAAAAGAAATTTGAAGCTGAAATTCAAATACTAATATGGATTTTCAAATTTCTCCGACGACTTTGTTCACTACCCTCTCGAGCTCGACGTGAGGACAGCCCAGCCACCACTCCAGCTGGCGGACGGGCTTGACATCCGAGCCAAGCTGTCTTGCAGCTCCAGCCGAGGCGTCCGCACGCTGACAGAATTCATATAGGGAGAGGGTGAACACACGCGAACACATAGGACGCAAATGTTTTGGTGCTGCAAGCGACAGCTTTTCTCTTGATGTTTCATTTCTATATAAAGCAAAATTACAAGCTAAATATGGATATAAAATGCTGATACAATCACAGCATGCTCGTGCACAAATTGTTGCCATCCCAACAATCTGGGACATGCCATTCTTAGCACAACCGGCTAATCAATTTCCTACTTACTAAATTAGGATGCTCAGGGCTTATTCAAACATTCTCCTCCTAAGCCCTAGAGCTGCTAGACTAAATTTTTCATGCCGATCTCGCCACGAAGTTCCTGAAACCAAACGCGCCCAAGAGATTTTGTGAGAATGTCTCCCAGCTGCAGTTCGGTGCCAACAAATTTGACGTCGATCAGCTTCTTTTCATAGCATTCCCGGATGAAGTGAAATTTCACGTCGATGTGCTTACTCCGGTCATGATGCACCGGGTTCTTCATCAGGGAGATGGTAGACTTGTTGTCTACCTTGAGCTTCGGCGCAAGGACAGCTCCTCCGACGAGCTCAGCCATCAAGCGTGCTAGCCAAACTGCTTCACACGTAGCTCCGGCGGCCGCAATGTATTCCGCCTCACATGAGGATAACGCGACCACCTTCTGCTTGGCCGATTGCCAGGCAACCGGTCCACCTGCAAGGAAGAAGATGAGCCCGCTAGTGCTCTTTCGATCATTGACGTCTCCGGCGAGATCGCTGTCAGAGTAGCCAACCAGCTTGGGGACTCCTTCTATTCTTCTTCCGGGACAGTAGTGCAAGCCCCAATGTACTGTCCCTGCCACATAGCGGAGCACCCTCTTGACGGCAGCAAGATGCTCCTCCTAAGGTGCTTCCATAAATCGACTCAAGTACCCAACTGCGTAGGCCAAGTCAGGTCTAGAGTTGCACAGGTACCTGAGGCTCCCGATGAGGCTGCGGTAGTCAGTAGCGTCAACACTCGGTGTCGTTCCTTCCTTCAACAGCTTGAGCTTCATCTCCATGGGAGTGGCGCTCGGCTTGCAAGCGCCCAGCCTCGCCTTTTCAAGAATTTTAGTGGCGTAGGCTCCTTGCCGAAGGGTGATGCCGCCCACACCCTGCGTCACCTCTAGACCGAGGTAGTATGAGAGGAGCCCGAGGTCACTCATACGGAACGTGTTCATCATCTCAGCTTTGAACTTGTTCACCGCTCCAGCGTTGCCTCCTGTGATGATTAGATCATCCACGTACACGCCTACGATCAGGCGTGCAGCTCCTCCTCCATGGGTGTACATCCCGTGCTCGTTGATGCAGCGAGTGAAGCTGTGCGCCAATAGCGAGGCGTCGAGCTTCTGATTCCACGCTCGTGGCGCCTGCTGGAGTCCATACAACGCCTTGTGCAGGCGCAGTACCTTGTGCTGGTGCGTGCCGTCGGCGAACCCCGGCGGTTGCTGAACGTAAACCTCTTCCTGGAGATCACCATTCAAGAACGCCGATTTGACGTCCATGTGGTGGACGCCCCAGCCGTAGTGCGCTGCTATGGTGAGGAGCAGTCGCACCGACTCCAACCGAGCCACAGGAGCGAAGACTTCTTCAAAGTCGATGCCAGGGCGCTGCACATAACCCTTGGCAATGAGGCGTGCCTTGTATTTGGCCACGTTCCCGTTCTCGTTGCGCTTCACCTTATAGACCCACTTGAGGCCAATGGCACGGTGGCCACGCGAGAGTTCCACCAGGGACCAGGTCCCGTTCTCCCGAATGGAGTTCATCTCCTCCTCCATCGCGGCAATCCAGTTTGGATCGCCTCCGGCCTCCTTCACCAAACGTGGCTCCTCCACGCTGACCGAGTGCAGCTCGGTCTCCATTATATCACGGTCCGCCAGGCCTGGAACGGCTCCAGAGCCGATGATGTTGTCCAGCCTGCGGTACCGGTGCACCATGTCCTCGTCATCATCTGCGTCGAGGTTGGGGTCATCGCTAAGTGGAGTGACAAACCGGCCTGCGTCCCCGTGGGAACGATCGGAGTTCGCGGCGATGATGTGCCAGCTGGCGCAGGAGATGCTGGTGACGCCGTGGCCGCAGGTGACTCCGATGTGGCGAACGACGTCGTGGATGCTTCCCGCGTCGTGCTGGGCGACAGTGTTCCAGCAGCTCGGAGTGGAAGCTCGTATTCCTCCTCGATGGTGAAGGGCTCGGAATCGGATCCAGAAGATGTACTCCCCCAGTCCTAGCGCGTGCTCTCGTCGAAGACCGTGTCTCGCGAGACATGGACGCGCTCTGTCGTGGGGTCGTAGAAGCGATACGCTTTGGACCCACTTTGGTAGCCGATGAAGACGACCTTCTGGCCGCGGTCTTATAACCTGGCGACGTGTGTGCGCAGCCGCTTGATGTACGCGACACATCCGAACACCTTCAGAAAATGCACTGGAGGTTTCTTCCCGTACCATGCCTTGTATGGGGTCTTGCTTTCGAGTGCCGCCGTCGGTGCCCGGTTAAGGAGATACACGGCAGTGTGGACCGCCTCTCCCCAGAAACGTCCGAGCACACCACGTGCGCGCAGGATGCTCTACGCCGTGCCTGCAATCATCTGATTGCGGCGCTCTACGACGCCATTCTGGTGCGGCGAGTAAGGAGCCGAGAGGTGGCACTGGACTCCCTCACCTGCACAGTAAGAAGCGAACTCGACCGAGGTAAACTCGCCTCCATTGTCAGTTCGCAGGACCTTGAGTTTCTTGCCCGTCTCACGCTCGGTACGGGCTTGGAACTCCATGATGGCCGCTGGTGCGTCCGCCTTAGTGCGCAGGAGGGTAAGCCACATGTAGCGGCTCATGTCATCCACCAGCAGCAGGAAATAGGCATTCCTGGCTGGTGTGTGCGGCGTGATCGGCCCACACAGATCACCATGGACGAGTTCAAGCTGCTCCTCAGCTTTGAACTTCGCGGTCTGCGGGAACGACGTGCGCTTTTGCTTGGCCAGCACGCAGTCCTCATAGACCTGATCAACGTGATCAACCACTGACAGCTCGCGCACGAGTTCGTCGCGTCCTAGCTTCCTCAGCGCCTGGAAATTGAGATGCCCATACCTCTCATGCCAGCGCCAAGCGACGTCATCGGCTCTGGCAGTGAGGCAGACTGGCACCACGACATTCATGTCGAGGTAGTAGAGCCGACTTGCCGATCGCTGCACCTTGGCGAGTAGCCTGCGCTGCAGGTCATAGAGGCGCAGGAAGCCGAACTCGATGTCCACCTTGAGGCCATCCTCATCTATCTGCCCGAGGCTGATGATATTGGTGGTGAGCCTCGGGATGAAGTAGACGCCGTCGAGACGCCGGTGTTCTCCGTTCTTCAGGGCGAACAGCACGGTGCCTTTTCCTTCGATGGCGACAACTGAACCGTCACCGAACTTGACAATCCTGGCGACGTTGGTGTTCATCTCAGCGAAGACAGAACGCGACCCCGTCATGTGGTTCATCGTGCTAGTGTCGAGCACCTAGCGGCGAGGCCCCACAACCTCCTGCTCCTCCTCATTGAGATGGAGCAGAACCTTTCGTTCGACGAGGTGGACGCGAGCCTGCGGAATAGCATATGGTGGCGATGCGGGATGAGAGCACAAGTCCGGCGACGCGCATACCTCAGTGTCCGCGGTGATGCACATGAGCGCCCCTTCTTCCTCTTCAGCTTGCGCGACATGTGCCACGCCCTTCTTCTTCCCGTGGCAATCCTTGGCCCAATGGCCACCCTTGCCGCAGTTGTGGCAAAGAGTGCCGGGCGGTGGCTTCCCACCATCGACGTTCCCGGCACCGACGTTCTGGCCATCGCGGCCATCACGCGACGAAGATCCTGCGCTGCCGTCATGACCGCGTCTGCGCCCTCGGCGCTTCCCGCGGTTGCTGGGGCCGGAGCTGCCGCCAGAGCTCTCCTGCTCACGGCGCGCCTTGCGTCGGGCCTCCCAGTCTTCTTCACAGAGCATCAAACGCCCCATGCCATCCGTGATCTCCTTCGGCTTGCCGCGTTCCTTGAACACGCGCAGCCGCTCGACGACTTGCTCGATCGAGACCTTGTTCAGATCGAGGAACATCTCGAGGGAGACGACGGCCTGTGACAGCCGCTCTGGGACGACCTGCAGGAGTTTCTTCACTACCTCGGCGTCCATGATGTTGTCTCCGAGGATGCGAAGGTTGGTGGCGAGCGTCGTGATGCAGATGCCGAACTCCGAGACGGACTTGCCTTCCTTGAAGACGAGCGCGCCGAACTCGCAGCGAAGCTGCTGCGCGCTGGCGTCGCGTGCGCGGTCGTCGCCGATCCGGAGCACCTTGACGGCGTCCCACGCTTCCTTCACGGTCCGCTTGCGACCGAGCGTCCCCTACATCTCGGAGGGAACCGAGCGCATGAGACCCGCCATGGCCTGGCGGTCCTGTTGGTACTCATCTACATCAGCGTCTTCATCGATGTCGATGTCGACGGCGTCCCAGACGCGGAGCGTCTGGAAGTTCACCTACATCACCAGCGCCCACTCTGGGGCGTCCGCGTGAGCATCGGCCACGCAACGTTCGCGGATGGTCGCTCGATGACGCGCTCCACGACTAGTGAGCCAGAGCGGCGTTGGCTGTTGGAGCGGCCACGGCGTCGCGGCGGCGATCGCGAAGGCTTGACCTTCTTCTCACCGTTGCCATCATCCGTCAGCTTCAGCTTGGATGGCGACTGGGACGACATGGCAGCGATGGAGAACCGGCTCTGATACCAATTGACAGAATTCCGATAGGGAGAGGGTGAACACACGCGAACGCAGAGGACGCAAATGTTTTGGTGCTGCAAGCGACAGCTTTTCACTTGATGTTTCATTTCTATATAAAGCAAAATTAGAAGCTAAATATGGATACAAAATGCTGATACAATCACAACATGCTCGTTCGCAATTGTTACCATCCCAACAATCTGGGACATGCTATTCTTAGCACAGCCGGCTAATCAATTTCCTACTTGCGATGCTCAGGGCTTATTCAAACACACGCGGCACGCCAGCCTCGCCGCGCGCGCGGCGGCCGGCCACGCCCTCGCCAGGCGAGTCCGTGCGGCCGGGCCGCGCGTCGCGCTCCCGGCCCCTTGCCGCGCATGAATTAGCAGCTCGCCGCGTGCCCCCTGCTGGGCCCTGGGCCTGTGCAGACAGAGGCCATGCGTCGAAGCTTCGCCGCAGCCGCCCGATGCCGTCGCCCCGCCGTGCATCCAAGCCGCTCCTCGATCGGCCGACGCGCCGTGCCTCCTGTTTCTGTCTATACCTCCGCGGCGTCAGAAGCACGCCAACACCTCTGCCTCCTCCTCCTCCAAGCTTCGCCGCGCGTCGCCCAGGCCCAGCCCGTCACTGTCGCGCTGGTCCACCTCTTGCGCATTTTCCTGTACACGAGCAGCAACTGATCGATCGCGCGCCACCGGCGAGTAAAAGTCAGAGCTCCCCCTCCCTGGGCTGTGCTTCCCCATCATTTAATGTGAAACCATGTGATTGGCTTATATATTATGATGGAAATTTGATAAAGAAAATTAAAACAAAAAAGTAGTTTTTTTGGAAATTAAAACAAAAAATTCATACTCTACATTATGGACCAGAAATAATGTTTGTCATGCATATATTTTTGCACATCATGACAAATAAACCTAGTTAGATAATTATTTACTATACTTGAAACCACTTTTAATTAAGTTATAGTCAAGACAGTAATACTCATGACCCTAAAATGCAAATCACAAGACATCAATAAGAAGCATGAAGGAACCTTATTATCCAATGGTGTGTAATTAATGATTTAATCAAGTATACCTTGTATCTAACTATAAAATGAATAAATACAGTACACTAGGTATGCATATGAATAATTACTAAATGATTAAATAATGGTTAAGATCCACCATGTGCAAATAGACGAATGTACAGGTACAATACATACAATTATCCCTAAGATAGAAATGGCATAAACTAAAGAGAAGTGTGTGGACTCAAAGCCAAGATAAACATGAAAAATATTAAGTGCCATTATTAATCAATGTCCCTATATAAAATTCAATCTAGATCCAAAGAATGATTTGGTCTCATAAGTTAAATCTGAATGCACCTAGATCACACTTAAGGCAACATGATATAACCCACTTAGATGAACCTTAAAAATACAAATTATACAAAGACAAATAAGTTGTTGAAACACCCTTAATCAACTAGTTATGCTCGTACAAACTTGAAATCCATCAAAAAAAGTTTCATTAGACCTTTGGTCTCAAAGAACTAAAGAAAATGCTTTTGCCTAATAAACTATTGGTAGCTAATACATTCACATACACCATATACATATAAGCAAAATAGACAATGCAATGCCCAAAAAATCGATCAAATCAATTAAATAACCTCACCTAAAAGATATAATTGTAAATCAAGTCAAATCTGAAGAAACTTAATACAATACTGAGCCATGATTATACACACTCACACATACTTAAGTCAAGATGCATAGCAAGATGAGAATAATGCATAAGGACCAGTTAAATAACCCTAAGGCTAAATCACCAAAATGTATTGTTGTGAGGTGTTGATAACCTTGTATAGGCTTAGACCTTAACTTAGTTATGCCCATGCCCTTTTATGAACCCTCTAGTTTTAATAGTTAGTTACCAAAACCTCCTAGGTTTAGGAGAAGGAGATAGAGCTAGCAACCACTTAGTTCTACCCTAGAACTAGATCTTCTTCTCTCGTGTAATTAGATTTTGTGTGTTGATTAATAGTTGCTTTTGCTTCTTCTCACGTAAGTAGGTCATGCCATATTCGTGAGGATCAGGGAGGTGCCATTCGAGGAAGAGAAGGCTACAACAAGGTTAAGTAAGCATATCAGTTTATTCACCATAAGCAAGGCAAGTCACCACACCCCTCTTCCTTGATCATATTGAACATATGTTACAAAATGTTTTGTCTTCAAATAAATTGCATGTGTTTAAATTGCATACCTAAATGCCACTAAGCCTATGTTGATGTTGATTATCTTTATCTCGATAACCATGGACATTCCATAGTCCTTAGTCAAATTATTGATATATGCTTAGTAATTCTTGTAGTTGCTTATCATATGGAATGATAATGTGATTTGGGAGATAATCACTAGGGTAGTGGTGACTTATCGAAAAGAAAATGGAGACATGTGATAAGTAAATATAATTAAAGTTTCAAATTAAAGTTTCACTTATAAAGGGTGACTTTATAAGCAAATGGAGACATGTGATAAGCAAATATAATTAAAGTTTATAAGGGTGACTTATAAAGTTTCAAATTTAATTTAGGGCATGGATTTGATTTATGGTTAAAAAACTCCTCGGGGAGAGGGTAGGTTTTATTGGAGTTAATGTGGCTAGTTGATGCTTGGGGGTAAACTGACCCAAATGTAGCTTGGGGAGGTGGATGTAACCCTTAAAGTATAGTTAAACAATTAAACTTAATGTTGTTTTCAATTAAAATGGCTATCTCGTAATGTTTTCAGGCTTTACACAAATGAATCTTAGCCTTCCTTGAACCCTATGCGCATTTGTAGTGGTGGATCATGGTTAGTACTCACTCTTGCTCAAGATAGATGCTCTGGAGAAGGTGTGGTGAAGAAAAGAAAAGCCCTGATTAGTATGCATGCATATTTAGGGGATGATGGAAGAGTTGATCGAGAACTAAGTTATGACCCTAGTTGACTATTGTGGAGCATTCACTTGAGTCTATTACTAATTCGGTTTCTCTATAGTTTACCTGATAAGGACATGGCTCTATTGGCCTTATCAAAGATACGTAAACTAAGACATGTGGTTTCCGGATCTAAAAAACCAGGGGCTAACACAACACCACACTCACACACACCTGTGAATGTGCCCCTAACACAAGCTCAAAAAACCAAAAACTAGCAACACATCTCAGCTGGTCTCACTAAATTTGGTTGCATGTATATAATATTTATTGGACATCATAATTTAAATCCTAGTTGGTGTAGTTATATGCCCACGATTCTACTAAATTGTATTTCCTTGTCATGCTTCGTTTGCTATGCCAATTTTGTTTCATATTAAATAATTTTGTTAATTTCGGGTGTTTAGAAGCAAAATGCTGCGCCCGGGGACTCCCAGTGTAATTTTTTTGGTCCCCCACTGTATGCCGTGCTCCCTCCTCTGACCCTCCCCTCTCGCTTGCTAGGCTTCAAGGTGAAGCGGTAGCCACTACCCACAGCCACCCGATGTGGCGATGTAATTGGTCCAGCCGTCGAGGAGGTGACGTGGTGCTGCCATTGCCAGTTTCACCGGAGGAGCCAGTTTAATTCCTCCAAGAAATTAACAGCAGCCATGGCTGGATCATTCCCAGGAAGTCAGGAACCAAGTCAAGGACTACCAAAGTCTGCATCCAACAAGCGGCAGCAATGGCAGCTCCGTTCACCGCGGTTGACGAGGAGCCCCGGGGATTAGGCTTCGGCTAAATTTTACAACAGGGTATGTGGCACTGCTGGCCGTCTCGGCACGGCGTACGCCGCGTATACCTCGTCTTCTTAACGCGGAAGATGCTCACTCTCTCGTCGGCGGCGTGGAGCCGCCCTCATCGCATCCCAGCTAGCCATGGCCGTGCTTTTTATTGTTACCTGGTAGAAATGGGTGGTAAGGATGCAATTCTCTCTTAATTCTGCAAGATGGCGGTTTGTCTAGGGCAAGAAAACCCTGCATACTTTTGAGGCGGCGGCACAAGGTTAATTCGTCGCTGCCTGTATGGTTAGTATAATACCGAATAAATGTGACTTATGCAACTTGCGTACATGATTAAATAAAAAGAAAAAAACTCAAACTGAATCGCAAATGGAAATATATAAAATTTTTCCATTATCTAAAACACATGAAACGCACATAGAAATACATTTTTCCATTATCTAAAGAAACTGAAGAATGACAAGGAAATACAATTTTTCATTATCTAAAAAAACCACTCGTAAATCGCACATAGTTTCAATGTGCGTACTGAATATAAAACCAACCGCTGCTTCTAGTCATAGCAATATATTATGTCTGCATTCTTGTTTGACCAGCCCTGTAGCTTGCTAATTAATAGTGTCATCAAAGTCAACTTGGTTTCCCCATCAATGTCAACTCCAGCGGGAGAGAAAAATATCGATGATATTATGTCCACCGTGCTATCTACTTTCGTATTTATACAAGCTATACCAACTGCTATTCTTGCCCGCTGCAAGACGCCAAGAGGAATTTTTAAGTAGGAACTGCTATTCAGTTTCCAATCATTCCCCTGCTTCTGCACCAAAACAATTATCATATGATGTTCATTGTGGTAATTGGTGGAAATTGGTAAGCTCGATTGCGTCTATTAGTCAGAAGAGAGGTCCAGATTTCTTCTTCTAAATTTACTCAAATTTATGCTCGCGTGTTCTGATCATGCAGAAGCAGCGGAATTTTTAAGATGCCTGTTTCGATTTTTTTTTCTGCTGGACATTCCTAATTGAAGAAATCTATTGGAGGGAACAAGTCATATGAACACATTCTCTCCTTGTGCATACTAATTAACCAGTGACTCATTAGACGTCAGTTGGTTGTATTCACTTGCCCTGATTTTTCATGTTACCTACTAGAGTTTTCTATGCTCCTTGGGAGGTATCACTAATTCCAAAAATTTGGTATGTCCGAAAGCATAATTTCACAGTACCTGCCAATGACCGTAGAAGAACATTTTAAGCTTCTGATGTTCTAATTGTACTTATAATGGGCATCCGTCGCCACCTGCAGATGTACATTGAGATATGTAATTTCCTCCTGGCGATTGACTCATTATCTTCTACACATTACTGATTACTCGGTCTATCGAGATCTCAAAGTAGATCATCAAAACACACTGTTTCTGTTTTGAAGAAATGTTTCTGCCAGACGATTAGAATTGATTTTTGTCATCAGCTGTTCTTTTCTTGCAAGAAGGTTATTGGTCGGTAAAAGGTAAGGTTTCCATTACATCTTCTATCCCTGTTTCTGTTGTTTTCATACACTACGGAACTAGAGATTGGGCTATTTTTATTCCAAAATATTATGTGTGGCATCATGAGTAGTCGGAACCATGTTTTTATGTAAATTGTTTCCTTCCCTTCTACATCCATCTTATCCTCTACATTGCCCCTCGCTTATAAACATCAGCGCTGGCCAATTGGTCAATATTACAATCCTCACACAGGAAACATTTTGAGTCACGAAAAATTTAACAGTGCAATAGTTATTCGACTTTGGGAAAAGAATTTGAAAAAGATTCAATCAAATTTAAATATTTTTAAAATAGGTAAATTACACAATCTTCAAGTTTTTAGCATTTTGAAAAAAAATGTTATTTTGCATCAAATTCAATGAGATTAGAATATATTTTTGATTGACGGTGGTGAAATTACCCATATTACCAAAAAAAAATGGGTATCTTCGCCAACAATATGAAAACCTTTTTTTATTTTGAATGAATTTGAAACAAATTTGGTTCCCTTGAAGTTTGATTGAAATTCATTCAAATGATTTAATTAGGATTTTATATCCTCTAAAATAATTCATATAATTGAATTTTTTTTATTTGGGAGATTTTACTTGTAATAGAAAGGGTTATGGTTATGAGAAATAAAATAAGAATAGTCATTTCAAAAATTTAATGGTTAACTCATGGTAAAAGAAAAGATACATAAGGGATAAAAATGAAAAGCATGTTAGGGATAAAACAAACCTCAGTGTAAAGAAAATTATTAGGCAAAATCTCGAGGACATAATGGGAATTTTCTCTTTATATGTGGATGCATTTGAGTTCAAGCCTCCAGTTCCATGATGCACACGTCCACTGGAACAACAAAATAGATAAACCAAAATCATAGAAGATAAAACACCACCTAAACTATTTATTAATTTTATTTTTCAAGATATTAATTTGTAGCTATAATCAATTAGATAATATGGATAATAATACAGTGAATAATCTATTAAACGGACCCTAAAAACATCATTCTTGTAAAGAGCTTTTCTAGACATCAATCCATTGCAGCATTGCTAGTATGCTTTCCATTACGGAAAAATTAATAAACCATGCAAATATGGCATGCTATCCCTCCTAACGCGTCATAGACCAAGTATGTAGCCAATTGATTACATGTTGGAAATCAAATCACAGTATAATGATATACAAGATGCATTAGACAAACAGAAGTAATTAGTTGATTCATGCATGTTTAAAAAAATCAAAATGCGTATAGTGTAAAGAACTTTCCATTATATATGTAGGATGGTAAGTACTTACCGTGTCAATGATGCACCAATCAAAGAAATGGATCAATATGAGTTAATGCACAGAAATTAAAGAAAAGCCAATTCCTACACAAAGTACAGTAGAATATATACTAACACTAGAGTTGTTACATACAAAAATATCTAACAATACGCTCGATCTATGCCTCGATACTACAGAGCTAACATGGTATTCCGAGCATTTCCGACAACAATTTTGCTTCAAAGCATTTTAAACTTTATTGTGAATTATAGTTATTTATATTCTACATTCAAGTTCACATGTGAATTAAACAGCTGATCTTATTTTATTTTAATTTTTATCCAACTTTTTGTTATATATAATCTAGACCGTTAGTATAATCTAAATCCACAATTCAACAAGCAATGTTAGTGTAAAACTCCCTTCGGGAGACCTTTCTCTGACTGATACTGTAACTAACATCTTTTTTTTTCATAAGAGAAAATGTCGAGGCTTTTTTTCACCTTGTTGGAATAATATCGTAGATTTGTCAAACATCATCATGGGTTTTCTTTTTGCACCTCTTTGATGTAGTTGATTGCAATAAAAAGCAACAATCTTGAACTCTTAATCATGATATGTTGAAGCTAATATCTGCTCTCATTACCAACAAAATCAAAGAAAATTAATATAGGATACTTAGGCAGTGATCCATAGCCGTTGCCTCCTCCCTCCTCTTTCTGCTTTGCTGTTGCCTAAGCATGCAGGCGACTGCTAGGATGACAATAGTGGGGCCACCTCCACCTAGTTTCATGAGGCCAGGTCATGCAGACAAGACAGTGAGCAACGAGGTTGCATTGGTGGTGATGTGGCTCATGGGGGACAATGGCAATGGGCCCGTATGCTTGTGGCATGCACAGGGACGACAACTTTCCCATGTGACAACTCGACTGGTGGCAGGGTGGCAACGGTCCAAGGTCGGTGGGAGGGGCTAGATATGTGGCCACCTTGGGCAGATCCGTTGGCAACGCCCAAATCTACACGGGTGTGGGCTACGACAAGAAGAGAAGGCCCACATGAGTTGGCGAGCTATGGCACGGGGTGCGTGGTGGCTTAGACAACGACAACGGGTTGTCTTCCTTATTACTGGCTAGCCACCCTCTCCCTTTATGGAGCTCCTCTCCTCTCTATGGGGAGTTTTATGGGTAGGGTGGAGACATCAGCTGAACAGTACGGGTTAGCAATGGCACGACGACAATCTGATCGTACTGTAGTAACAATTCACCTTCTTTTCTACCAGCTAGGGCTTCCTCCCTTCCATGTAGCTCCTCCCGTCCTATGATTGGTCTACTTCTAGATCAGGTCGTGAGGAGCTCCATAAGAAGGGTGGAGAAGGTGGCTTGCACATTGATAGAGGACGATTACGTGATGACGAACCGAAGAGGCCCTATGTGCTTGTCTAAGCTTTTAGGTGATGGCTGATGTGGTGGTTTGGTGACGTCTCTACTTTTGTATGGATTAGTTGTGTGCTAGGGTGGGACGAGGAATCGCTGGCGAAAGCTTTGATGAGATATTGCCCAGTTTGACAACGACGATGCTCTATGATGCCACTTCCCTCCTTGGAGGCATCGTTACGGCGTTGTCCCTCCTCTCTCACCAAACTCTAGGTAAAAACCTTGTTCTAGATTTCGGACGAGCAGTGACAATGTCACATTGTGTCCTCTATGGGGGTGCCAATTTAGAGAACCTTCATTGTGCAGGAATGGTTGTCCTTTGGCTCCTACTTAGGTTCAAGGCCTCCTACCTCCACACAAAAGCCTTAGGTTGTTTGACAAGTCATTCGCCTACTTGGTTCTAGTTCTTGCTCGCGATAGGTGGCCTACTCTCTTGATTGGTTTCTACTAGGTAGAGTCGCAGTTGCACATTGTTGAGGTGTGACGATGCTAGGCAACTATAACACATACAATCTCTTTCTAGATGTGATAATGCTAGCCATGTGCATAGTGGCATCTTGGTGGCTTTGGCTAATGTCTACGTGGAAAGTCAAGCTGCTTGATGCTTTGCAACAGGTTTGGCAACATTGGTGCTTTTGTTGTGAAATCGGAGTTGATGTGTTGCTAGAGGCTAGAGGCAACAAACTCAACAACAATGACACACCTTTCCATGGTGAGATTTTCTGTGTTGCTTATGTGACAAGCAAGGCAATGATGTCCTACATTTGGGCTCCGTCTTTGTCAACTGTTTGATGGCTAGTGTAGGATTGTGCGTTTATTTGTTTAGCCAGCCATGTGTTGTGTGAGGTTATTCTCGTTGACTTGTTTTTTTTTCTAATCCGTCAGATTTTTACTCTTGCTTATTAAAATATAATTGAAAGTTATTCTACTGGTTTAGTTAAAAGAAGATATAGTTAGGTGTACAGATATTTTCATGTTTACTTTTGTATTACTTCAAACAGACCAGATAAGCAGTAGGCAAATAAAAACAATGCAGAGTTGTTAATAACACATATCAGCATAGTACATGTTTACTACTAAGAAAACCAATAGGCAAAATAGAGACCTTTACAGTTTTTTGAGGAATTACTAGGAGTTATAATATTTTATGAGTAAAATATACAATCAGTGTTTAAATTTGGACCAAGATATCATCTAGATCATTAAATTTATAAAATATTTACTTAGATTTTTAATCTTGATTTAATGTATTTTCTAAGATCAAAGTATATATGATATTAGCTTGGACACTAATATAGCTCTCTAATATGGTGAGAATTTCGTATTTAGGCTTTCCACTGTAAAATGTTCCTGAATTGACTCTCGCCACTCCTAAATCAGATTAGTATATCAATGATAGAGGTAGAGCATATAAATGCAAAATTCTCAACATCATCAAGGACCCGTTAGTGTTTAAGCTATATGTTTGCACTTTCGACATTGAATGATATATTAAGAGATTAGTGATTGAAATATATATTTTACAAGTAGATAGACCTAGATAACACTCTAATGGATCATATGTTTTACTAATTTTATAGTGTAAATTTTGGTAACTCTATGAGATACTATAAATTAGTATTAAAATGTGTGGTACTTCCTCACGACGGCAAAATCACTACAAAACAAAAGCCATATTTATAGTTCTATCACACCAGTTTATTGACTATGAAAAACAGCAATAATAAATTAAGTTTTAGTATCCGGAAATATCTAGTAAATGTTACTTAGTCTTGAACCGCCCTTAACACAATTTGTGTATATGTTACTAGACTGCAGGTTTTCCATTCTTCGATATAAGCGACTTGTAATTCGTATTGGATCTCTCCCTTGGCAAGTTTTCTTATGGAGTCTTTGGTTGCATCATGTGTCAAAAAGTTGCACGATATCATTATGGAGGAAGCAATTCTTATTTTAGGTGTAAAAGAAGAGCTCAGAGAACTCGGACGAACAATGGGCCAATTACAATGTTTTCTTATTGATGCTGAGCAAAGGAGGCCAGAAGAGTCAAAAGTTAACGATTGGCTTGGTGAGTTGAAAGATGCTCTGTATGAGGCTGAAGATATTATGGACCTGGCTAGTTTTGAAGGAAGCAAGTTGCTAGCACAGAATCCTTCATTGCCATCCTCATCAGCAAGAAACTCCACTAGATGTGCTGGCTTTAATTTTCTCTCCTGCATTCCTAATATCCAGAGGCGTCATGAGATTGCAATTCGAATAAAAAACTTCAACTCTGAACTTGAGAAGATTTTAAAGATGGGTAAACGCTATTTAAAGCTTCAAAATATGCAGCCTATGGTGCAAGTTTCAGCAGTGAAGCCAATGAAAGCATGCCATCTTGTGGAACCTAATCTAGTAGGCAAGGAAATTTTGCATGCTTGCACAAAATTGGTGAAACTCTTGCTCACACATAAGGATAAGAAGGTCTACAAGCTTTGTATTGTTGGGACTGGAGGGATTGGGAAGACAGCATTGGCTCAAAAAATATATCATGATCACAGAATAAAAGGAATCTTTAGCAAACAAGCATGGATTTGTGTTTCTCAGGATTACTCCGAAGTTGGCCTTTTGAAAGAGCTTCTTCGAAATTTTGATGTATATAAAGAGCAAGGGGAAACTATCCCAGAGCTCAAGAGCAAGCTTGCGGCAACCGTTAAAGATACAAGTTTTTTTCTAGTTTTGGATGATGTTTGGAAGCATGAGGTGTGGACCTATCTACTTAGAACTCCATTGTTTGCTGCTACAACTGGAATTGTAGTAATAACTACCCGACAAGACATAGTTGCACGGGAAATTGGTGTTGAACATATGCATCAAGTTGAATTGATGTCAGCAGCAGTAGGATGGGAGCTGCTTTGGAAGAGTATGAATATTGACAAACAGGAAGAAGTTCAACATTTACAGAATATAGGAATAGAGATCGTTCGTAAATGCGGCGGCCTTCCTCTTGCAATCAAGGTCATTGCTAGAGTTCTAGGCACTCAAGAGAAATCTGAGAACAAATGGAGAAAGGTCATAAATAAAAGTGCTTGGTCTATGGGTAAGCTCCCTACTGATCTAAGAGGAGCTTTGTACCTGAGTTACGAAGAGCTCCCACCACATTTGAAGCGATGTTTCCTTTATTGTGCCTTACATCCAGAAGATTGGACCATCCTTCGCGATGATCTTATCGGGTATTGGATTGCTGAAGGTTTTGTGGAAGAGCAAGAAGAACAACTTTTAGAAGATACAGCTGAAGAATATTACTATGAGTTAATATATAGGAATCTCCTTCAACCAGAGTGTACATATTTTAACAATATTATGTGCAAAGTCCATGATCTTCTAAGGCAGTTTGCTTGGCATTTATCAGGAGACGAAATTTTTTACGGAGAACCACAATCATTGGAGGCTAAAACTTTGTCGCAACTACGACGTGCTTCAATTTATACTAAGGGGGATTCTGTGGTGTTCTCTGATGTGGACGAGGAATACCCAAGAGTGAGGACTTTGAATATTCAATGTAGCAAGTCATCAGTAGTTGAAAATACAATTTTCAACAGATTCCCACACCTTCGAGTTTTAAATCTGACTGGCTCTCCAATACACAAAATTCCACGTTGTATAGGTGATCTGATCCATCTAAGATTACTTGATCTTGATAATACTAACATATATTGTCTCCCAGAGTCCATCGGTTCACTAAAAAATCTGCAAATACTAAACTTGGATCGGTGTGTTGCTTTACATAGGCTCCCTATGGCGATTACCCAACTGTGTAATTTAAGGCGTCTTGGTCTTTGCCATACACCAGTAAATGAGGTTCCAAAAGGGATAGCCAGATTGAAATTCCTAAACGATTTGGGAGGATTTCCTGTTGGTGGTGAAAACGATGATACTAAAACGCAAGATGGATGGAACCTGAAAGAGTTGGTTCCTCTTTCACAGTTGAGGCGCATTGATATGATCAAATTAGAAAGAGCAACTCCTTTCTGTGGTTCAGATTCACTGCTAACATCCAAGAGGCATCTTAAAGTTTTGTATCTTTGCTGCAACATATCGACTGATGAAGCATATTCTGATGGAGAAGTTAGCAATAACGAGAGGATCTTTGAACAGTTAACCCCTCCACGTAACCTTGAAGGTCTATCTGTTGTGAGATTCTTTGGTCGAAGCTATCCCACTTGGCTTCACAGTACAATTTTGTCTTCACTGAAACACCTAGAACTCTTAGGATGCAAATCCTGCATGTATCTTCCACCAATTGGGCAGCTACCTTGCTTGAAGTATCTGAAAATTTTGGGGACAAACATTACAAAGATAGGACCCGAATTTGTTGGCTCTGGGGTGCATAATCCAAAATCCCTAGAGGTATCTGCTTTCCCCAAGCTTGAATGTTTGGTCATCAGTGATATGCCCAACTGGGAGGAGTGGTCCTTTGTCGAAGCAGCTGCACCATTTCAATATGAGGAACAAGATGCAGATAATGTGAGGCAAAAAGAGAAATCTCCACATCCAAAATTGCAGCTTCTACCTTCTCTAGAGAAGTTGTACCTTTATGGCTGCCCTAGGCTAAGGGCTCTCCCAGGACAACTTGGACAAGGGGCCACTAGATTCAAGGAGCTCCATATAAGAGGAGCAGGTTGCTTGAGGGAGGTGGAGGACCTCCCATTCCTTTCTGACTGTCTTTCAATACGTCGATGCGAAGGCATTGAGAGGGTCTCAAAACTTCCACAACTGAGAAAGTTGTACCTAGGTGTTTGCCCAAATTTGAGGAATGTTGAAGACTTGAACAGTTTGGAGCTGCTGCTTCAAACCGAGGATATGCAGCAGATGTCTTCACAGTGGGTGCCTCGGCTTCGTGACCAGCGCTGCCATCTTCATTGTGAAGACCTGGATGTCTACACCTGGCGTTGGGATCTAGAGGTGCCCAATTTTATGACAAAATTGTCACAAGGTATGGACTTTGTTAGGCATTTAGTTCTGTTTCGTGGTTATCTAACTTAATTTTGCATCATAGCACAGCTTGTTGCTTTCTTTGATTGTATCATGTGATTTTCCATTGTGCTTAGTATTATGATCAACAGTTGGCCCTTTTAGATTCAGCATAGACAACCGAAATAATATAATTCCCTAAAAACATTGTCCACTAAACTTTATGCAAAAACCGCTCATCACCTTCTGTTTGTTAGATAATAGATCTACAATTTATCTTCTTCATTTTGTACATTGTCTTTTTATATGGTATTTATAGGATTGTAAATACAAAAGACTTAGACAGCATAGTCATCTGCTGACTTAGTATCAACTTTTTAACCGTAGTTACTGCTTTATGTAAAAACATACAGAGAGAGAGATGAAGACTGTCTGAGAAATTAATTAAATTGAAAAGGTGGGGGATTTAATTTACCATGTATAATATAGTTCTTGTGATTCTCCATAAAAACAAACACCTCCTCCGTTTCAAAATATATGGCGCATTTTGTTTCATCAAGATAAGGGTTTGACAAATAATTACTCTACTAGAATATAATTTTTTTACACAATATTGATGTTATTATATTCGTATTCAAAAATAATCTTTTCTGACCATACTTTTGTGTCACATCAAAAACATAACCTAATGGGGGGAGTGTATAACTATGGTTATGATTTGTGCGTGTCCAAGTTGTCATTTGGCAGGTGGATTTCTCTTGGTAACTTCAGCTATATCACCTCAAAGTAACATGGAATGGTAAAAGACCATTCCTAGCGAAGGCAGAGAATGATCTTAATCACATCTACATGCTCTACCTCTAAATAACTGAAGATTTTCTTGGAAGTTAATGTACTTTTCTCAAATTAGTTGTGGTTGTTGTGATGGAATAGTACCAACACTTTCGGATGCATATGTTTCTGTGTTTAACAACTTAATGTTATTTCTAAAATAGTTTAGATTGACAACATTGCACTGGATTTTTTTCAGAAAAAGAATATGAAGTGAAGAGATCGCGGCAAACCGTATATTCCGCTTCTGAGGTAGATTACATGACTAGGGCTCATTACTCAGGAGGACCCTCTTATTGAGGAACCAGAAAACCATTGTAGCATAGCAGAAGTAACTGCCGTTGGAACTTGGAACCCACTAAATGAAACTACAGAAAATAGTTTTGCCAAGATACCAACTCTGCCTCGAAGAGGACCTTCAAGATCTTCAGAACATTTTACAATCCAGTTGATGTGGAGATGATCCTGCTTGACTTATTGATGTGGAAATCATCACGAAAGGTACTGAAAAAGTACAATGATAGGAATCCATATTTGGTCTTATCTTTCGCGAACTCCTTTTGTATCTACATTGAAATAGCTATCCTCTTTTTGTGATAGGTCTATTAGATGATAAGGGTC
This sequence comes from Oryza coarctata, assembly GCA_030770085.1. Taxonomy (NCBI): domain Eukaryota; kingdom Viridiplantae; phylum Streptophyta; class Magnoliopsida; order Poales; family Poaceae; genus Oryza; species Oryza coarctata. The sequence goes on along the minus strand of CM061476.1, from coordinate 5,884,616 downwards.
AGCCTATATGTAATGACTGAAATGTGCAAACTAATGCTAGTATATCTATAAATTTGGGTTTTTGTAAGTTGCATGTCAGAAATTTAAGGTATTTTACAGATTACAAAGGATAAATGAACTATTAGGAAAAATCTTTCAGTAGTGCTTCCTTACCAGCTGAACAACGTCCTGCTTGCTATATAGCTGAAGCAATCTTGTTCGTCCTTTGATCGTTTCTGACTTGTATAGGTTAACCAATTGCAGTGGAAACGAATCTGTCCAACCATGAAAGAATATACCAGGAGGTCAGAAAGTTAATTTGTACTGGCTGGTGGTAAGATAATTTGTAAGATGGGTGAAATTTAGTCACTCATCTTATTAATTGCTCAGACAAGTCAGTGATTTTGTCTCAGAGATACAAATCTTATCTAGCTTGCTGGACTCTTTCGCAAACATACCCACAGCATGTTCCATGGTGAACTAGCAGAGATGAGTAACAGTACTTCTGCACACCCAAAAGCATTCCTAACAGAAGCAAATAATAGATGAAACAAACAGGTTGAACCCAGGCCACTTATTTCACCACAATGTTTATCGCTGAACATAAAATAGCAATTAGTATTGTTGAATCCACAAATAGGCCCAAGCACATAACAGAAATCCATAGCGTTAATTGCGGTCAGCACAAATCGTGCATTACGACGGCGACCGAAGGATTTGATCTTGTCACAAGAAACTGAACCTCGTGGCAATACAAGATATGCGAATTTAGTTCTTAATGGGTTTCTAAAAAGCCTAAATCCACAACAATTTCACAATGATGAAGCCAACAAAAAGAATTAGTTTTCTCAAAAAAGAAAAAAAGATCCCAAATCCACAACAATTTCATCAGAATGAAGCCAACAAAAGGATTAGTTTGCTCAAAAAAAGAAAAAAGATCAATTTCGTGAGGAGACGGCGATTGGTTGGATTGAACTTGGTAAAAAAAAGATGTGAATGGTCTATTCCTCTTCGTTGTAATCAATTGCATACAAAATGAATCAAATCAATAAAATCCTAACCAAATGTCGAATTGGACCTTGGATTAATGGAATGGATATGGACTCGATGAAAAGATTGACCTACCTTGGCGGCGTTAGTGCTTCCATTCTACTCCTGTGGCTATCCCGTTCACCGGCAGGCAACAGGCATGCCGATTGCCGGGCGTGCGCTGTACGTAGGTGCAGCGAGCGAGGTGGCCCCGGCCCATGGTCAAGGTGGGGAGGTTGGGTCGTCGAGGATGTCACAAGAGGAGGAGGAGAGGACCCGAGGTGGGGAACAGGGAAGCGCCGCCGCTGCCGCTGGCGCCACCGTTGCGCGGCGAGATGATGCCTACCGGTCGGTCGGATCGGATCCTCCCCCAACTCGCGAGCCTGAGGCAGTGTGTCCTGTGGCAGTGGGGCGTCGAGGCTGCCTGCGTGTGGGTGAGACCAAGGTTGTTGCACCGGGATTCTAGCTTGTATCGTTTTGTGTTTCTAAAGTATTATTGGACTGTATGATTGTATGATAGAATTGTGATACTAAATATTTTTTTAAGTTTAATTTAATACTTATATTAATTATATATAGTAATTTTATTAAAAAAATTGAGTAATAATATTATATAGCATACAAACATACCTGCTAATAGTTTTATTTAACTACGATTTTCAAGATATATACATGAACACAAATGAATTCAGATAATTTTGGTTTCCGAATTCAAAAATTTGCCTGGCTTGCAATATTTAGTATCCTGATCCTAACACGATTCTAAGCATCTTACACTTCGTATCCTAATCCTAGTTTTATTTCACCTTGTATAAAATACTATGATACATATCTCGAGGTTAACAACTTTAGGTAAGACAAGCTAAACACTAACTTGTTGTGCTGTGCTAGGCTAGTCTAGAAGATAAAATTTGATGATTTGACACCTACTTTAATTATATTATATTGACTCATAAGTATGTCATATGAAATTATTTGAGTCAATAGCAAAGGCCAGGATGTTAAATAATTAAACCCCAATTTATGGAGTGTCAAAAAAATCGAATGTATTGTGTAGGGGAGTGGAGATTGGGAAGTGGGCTGCAACTCTCTTTCTGAGAAAAGATAGACCTGGGGCTGAAGCTGGGCCTCAGTAGGATATAATATCAAGGACTATTAGTGTATGGATCCCGCTGCTCACGTCTGTAGGCCCCAAATCAAATATAGGCTCTGTTTGGAAACTTGACATCTGTAACTTCTTGTAGAATATTTAGCTATCAGTTTTTTCAAACACTTAGATTATAACAAGAATTCAGAAAATTAGCTAAGAGTTAAAAGCTAGGTAAACTAGCTTTTTTAATTCTCATCAGTTAGCTTCTTACTAGCTGCTTCTTATAAATTTTAAGCTAATGATGTACTAGTTTCAGACCTGGTATAGGTTTTTACTTATGTTAGCACATAAACTATCTCATTACCTCAAATACTATAATTATTTCTGTATCTAGGTTTTTACATGCCCACCATAATTTTTTTTCACGACAAGGGCTCGAGCAGCTGGGCCAAGTTTCTTTGCCAAGTCCATCGTCCTAGCGAATAATTGGTTACCTAAGTTGATCATGCGACAACAGAACACACAAGTGGGACTTAACCGGTAAATATAGACTAAAACAACTACTCAAAAACTTTGTGACTAAAAGAAGTGTCAACAGAGGTGGAGACAGCAGGACGGCTACAGGACAGACAACCTTCAATAATTTTTTATATATATGGGATCATCTAATTAACTGGATAATGCTTTGTGCTTTACTGTAGAATAAATAAATAAATAAATGTTAAATATTATAGAAATAATGAATGGATATGAGTTAAAATGTTATGAAAATGATGAGAAAAAAGATGTTTTATATACGTATATTGAGATTTAAAATGTAATAAATTGTAGCCGATATGGTATACCTTACATATTAAATTTTAAATGCCTAGTGAGTTGTAACTATATAAAAATATAAATTAGATAATTAAGTTCTTGAGTCCATAGCTATGTCTATAACTGTGAGCCCGTAGTTCATGAGATGAAAAAAAGTTGTATGCTGTAATACCGTTCTATATGACGGTGAGCAGCCTATAGAGGGTGTTGTATAAAGTGTACCTCTCTAATGCAAAATCAGTAACTCATTTGAAGTTTTGAACATATTTGCAATATGGATGATTAAGTTATATTTACCTTATAATAAATTGTATTACCACCGGTACATTTTTCTACTCTTAATAGTTTATCTAGAAATAGAGAGAAAAAATAATTAAGAAAGGCAAACAATACTATAGTAAAATAAGCATTCTCATTTCTTGTTCTATTTCTTGCACTTGGTAGTCGGACAGAGCTTGTCCTGATGAGCTACAATTGATATGAGGGCACATCGTGCCCCTCTTCCCTAGTGGGTTACCCTTGGCAACCACAGGAACACAGGTTGGCCATCCCGTGACTAAATGTCTTTGCACGCTGATCAACGGACTAACCCATTTAAATGAATTATAAATGGATTTGCATGTACCTCTTATAAACCATTTTCATAAACTTAATAGTGTATGTTTGGCTATGTGGTGTACAAAGGCTGAGAGTGTTGTTACTACGGTTATATCATTGATGTAATTGGTTGAGTTTAAATAAAGCTTCTATTATTTAAAAATAAGGGATTTCCACATCAACACGTTTATTTTGTCAAAATATAAGGTGTTTTGGTTTTGTATTAAGTTGATAAAAAATAGTAATATTTTTAACATAACATAAATATATTATAAAAAATCATTCAATGGTGAATATTACTTCTTTTCTTATGAAATTGGTTAGACTCAAAAGAAGTTTGATCTAGAAAAAAAATGAAAAGAGAAATTTTACAGTTTTGAGAAAGTACCAACAGGTACCAAATTTTACACAAAAAATTTTAGTACCTTAAGATACCTAGTACCTAAAGCAACCAACTTTTACTTAAGAAAACGTGGTAAATCAGACTATAAAAATAACCAAATCAAAACATTCTGAAAAAAGAGAGAGTACCAACTACACCATATCATGTCCCAGTAGAGCGTCCTAGTTGTTTTGATGGGCATCAATACCAGCCCATTCACGTTTATGGACCAGGATTTTTAACTAAAACAACAGCCTATATATGGGTAGTAGGCCGGGAGTTTGGTTTTCATAAAAAGTCCATCAAAGCTTCTCGACTATTGCTCGAGTTCAATGTACACTCCTCTGACTCAAAACCAAATAAAACACCCTCCTAATTCTCAAAACTAGATTAATTCACCTCCCTAGGTTTACACCTATATGACATGTTAACTAATCAATTCGTGCTAATATAGCGTCTTGTAAGAGCCAATGTGGACAAAATTAAAAAAAGAAAGAAAAAGTCACATATGTCATTCCTTCTCTCTCCAACCCTCTTCTCTCTTCTTCCATCCCTTTCCCCTCTTCTCTCTGCCTTTCTGTCCTATGGATACCAAGGCCGGCAAAGACAAGCCGTGAAAAGTAGCCAAGCCTTGTCATTGCAGATTTGGCAACTTCTCTCTAGCCTCCTGTTCTATCACCGGATTCCCATCTCAGTAGCGTGGTCGCCATCATCATCACCACCTCCTCCCTTGCTCCAAAGTGCAATCGCCATCACCACCACTGGGGAGCAGGAAAGCGGTCGCCATCGAGCTCGGCCCTCCTCGTTCTTTACCATCACTTTCCCTTGCTTTAGCCCTCCCTATGCTCCCCTTGGTCCTTAGCATGCCATGGTCTTTTGGGCCTATATCTCTCCGAACCTCTCCTCCACTCCGAACATCACTTCCTGAGGTTATCAGCGATGCTGAGCATGATTCCTCCTCAAGGTGAGACCGTGACTAGAATGTGTCCATGGCCACCTCGTAGGAAGCGGGAGTCATTGGCTATGCTGTGGAGGAAGAGGAAGCAAGGTGGTTGTGGACGTCGGAGAGGAGCTCAAAGACACTTATGGCGGCTAAGCTCGAGGAAGATAGGAGCTTGAGGTGGCGGCAATAGCAACAATGACAAGCCTGTAGCCAGAGCTAAAGGAGTTCCTACCCAATGAATGAAAGAGTGTTCACATCAGATTTCATCGCACTAGTAATTGTCGCGCACCAATGCAAGCCATTCTTGAATATTTTAAACCAATATTTGTGAATTACTTTATTTAGAAAGACGCGTTGTTAAATCGCACTTTAATCATGTTTGACTTCAATTTGCGTGAAACCAATGGACCTATCTAGTAGTTGCACTTATATTATGTAGAAAATTAATGTCTTCCATCCTTGTTAACTTCACTAAATGTACGCTAATATCGTTATCTCTTAGATGTGATTACCGAGCTAATTGCTTAGCCCGCTTATGACTGTGATGTTATGTGGAAAAACTTGAGACTTCCAAAATTTGCTTGAAAATCCGATGCGATGTCAACATGTTTGTAAAATAAAAATAGTTTGTATTACCTAGATAGTGCAGAGTTAGTTCTTTCATGGCTTAGCTATATATTATCATTAAGGACCGATTCCTCTGAAAATTCATTCAAACATATTATGGTTGTTATGAGATGCCTCTGGCTAAGTAATTAGTTATTATACGAAAATCTCGTATATCAATAGTTGTGGAATGAGGGGGATGAGAAGATGGTGTTGTGGATCGTTACTACCTAAGATGGGTTCTATTCTAGCCTCTTCTAAGGTGATTAGTTAAATATATGAGACATCCCTAGTGTATCCTGAGTAGATGAAGGCATGAGACTTGCCTAATACTGGGTCTTGAGAGTTTCGATCCAACTATGTGATATGAGGTATTCATGTGTTAGTTTTGGAAAAGTCTTGTAGTGATCTCTCCTTTGCTAACCGTGTTTGATCAGCAGTGTTGTGTAAAGAGAGAAGTTCATAACGTGTGGGTAAAACATGTAACATCTATAGAGTTTAGCTAAATTATTTAAATAACTGTGCCTGTGGTTATAGGCAGATGTGAGGTGTTTTTTATGGTATAGTTTTGTTTTTACCAAAGGTTGGTGAACATAATTATTATGATGAGAATCGTTTTCAAAGTCTACTTGTGTGTAGACAGTCGACTTTTATGGTCAGGAATATATCTGTGTGGCCTGGGTGTCTTATGGCACTGTAGTGTCATAGTGCCAAGAAGACGAATTTGTGCTATGAAAGTCTGCTAACTATAAGAAATAGTTTAAAAATAATATTTGATTAATTGCTAAGTGTTGAGAATGTGAAAAGAAAATAATAAAAGAGAAGATGAGGAAATGTTGAGAATTTTGCTATCACATAAACATGATGATAGGTTGTTGCAAAGCAACTTATGAAATAGATCGAGATGTGAACCTCTTTCCAACAATTAAAATTTTGACTCACTAATTTTTGCAAATTAACTCCTTTAAAGAAAAGGTTGCTTTCACAAATGAAAATCTCAGCCTCCCTTGTTAAGCCAAAATGTGGCATATCACCCTTTAGCTTAATGTACTCACCATTATTTTTATATATATAGAGAGAGAGTTCAGAGAATATGGTGTAGACCCATCCGCCGAGAAGATCCTCTAGGTGTAGGCCAAGTATGAAGACTTCTAGGGTTTTGAGCCTAGTTCCCAAGGTATGCCTATGGAATAAATTAGTTGCCTAGGTATTGTGCCTAGTACTTAGTCACTTAAATTGCTTTCCCCTATTAGCTTCTGCTTAGTCATCGTTGTTGCTTTTACCTCTTATACTATACTACTCATCTAGGGTCTATCTATGATGAAAACTTATGTAAGGACTACTCTCAGTGATATAATAAAAGTTAGTTATTTATGAGTTCATATCTTATGACTATGAGAGTCTGAGCCATTACAAGGTGGTATCAGAGCATAGGTTTGGTCCTAAGATGAAACCCCTTTATGACGAAAGCCCTTAAGAACTATATTCTTAAAAACCTCCATATGAATATATGCATATACACACACATAGACTATATATATGTATGTGTGTATTTGTGAAAACTTCGTTGTATACATTTTCTCTTAGAATTTAAATTTTTTTTAGATCGCTAGCCAAGCACGCTTTGCTACTAGGGAGGAGCATAATGGCTATGTCACCCAGCTTAGGGACCTTGCCCACTTACTTGCTTTCGTACCACTAGTATTCACAGGAGAACTCCTACAAACCACTCCACCCTGCTACCGTCCTGTTGTCTGCCTTGTTCCATATATCCTTGGACTCCACTGCCACTGCTTCGCCACTATCCATCCTTGTCCCTACTTGGCCTACCAGAGCGTCTCCTTCACCGCCATCTGACGCATGTGTGACTGTTACTACCTCGCCTTATCACTATGCCGTTCTGTTATATTCCACACCTTCCTCGTAGTACCTTTAAGAGTGTGTACCTATGCGCTTGTCAGGAGTCTTCTCCCTCACTAGGCCGCCTAGTGGAGTTCATTGCTTACCTAGACCAATAGTACCATAAGCTCATGTGAGCTTATCGCCAACTAGAGAGGCACATCATCACATTTGAGGGAATGCCTCTTGTCTACCCTCTACCTGCCAACTCCACCTTGCGTCCTAATAAGACCTTACATACTATGGGTGGTAGCTCACTGAGCACTTCATCCTCCTTAACGGTACCTCCATGTCGTGCTCGCCGCATGACTGCACATGAGTACTACTCTTTGTTTAGGTCTGTCATCGGTCAAGCTCCTCCAGCAATGCCACTAACTATTAGTGCCGCTCCTGTTGCTCCAGTGCTACCTACCCATTTTCTATTATTCTATGGCATCATCACCAAAGACAATGAGCCACACGCCAATGACTGCTTCCAATAGAGGGTAGCTTGTTTTAGAAAGCATCAATTAACTACTTGTAAGCTAGTGGCTTGAATAAAGTGGTCTCGTAAGGTAGTAACTTGTGGTGACGCTGGCTATCTTTGCCCTTTAATGTGAGATGTTCATTAGTGTCATGTCATCAGTTGATCTCTTCCTACACTTCTTCATACTGAGTGTGGCTAGAATGAAGAAGCTAGTCACCAACAACTTGAGGTTTTGAGGTGCTACGGTTTTTAGCCACAGGAGGGCATCGGAGACCTCTATACCCCCAGTCGTTGCTCAAGTAGGAGGAATAGCGCCAGGACTAGGTCTATGTCAGCATTGCGTCGAATGACCACCTTCTTCTCCCAATGTTAGTCATGCAACCACAGATGGACATCTAGAAGTGATTTCCCAAACTTGATGTCTGGATGGACCCCATACTGGCACACATCGCTAGCCTGCACACGGCGGGGTTGACCTAGATGATGATGGTAGTCACCGATTTCATGCGCCACTAGATATCCCCATTATAAGAGCGAGCTCGAGGGATGTGGATGTGCACCAGCCCGATGGACATCACCAGAACATATGTTACGACCTTGGGATTATGGTTTAGGTAAAGGTGTTGGTTCCCCTCAATGCCAACAAGGACATAGATCTTTCTCAAGATGATCTGCCTCTCTGCGACAACATAGAGTACGTGATGATCCAAGCCTAGCTCCTAGCGTTTGACATGTAGGGCATCAAGGACGGGAGAGTGCCCTAGGCCACCGAGAAATCCACATCCGGGATGACAATGACACAATGCCGACCGGGTCAAGCGATGCCACTGAGGATACCGCACCATAGGGCATGGTGTCTCAGGGCGTGATGCCACAAGATATGGATGCTCAATGGGGTAGCATGGTGCCACCCAACATAGGGCCAGCAACGTCGGGCATGGAACCGGTGGGGTCTCGAGCTCTGATGCTAGGAAGACCCTTCCGCCAAAGAAGAAAGCAAGCCCACGCCATGAGGACCCAAGAAGCCAAGCTCTCAATGGCATTTCAAAGGGCCATCTACCACGTACGTGTCACTTCTCATCGATCACTATTTTTCTTTGTTCCTCTCTTCTTTTTACTCATTCATTTTTTTCATGCCTTTTTAGTTCGACCATGTAGGATGAGTTATCCCATACGACACAAGAAGTGGTGACTACCCGCCCTGAGCCTGACACCTCTATACCATAGGCCGAGGCCACCAAGGCAGAGCCTGAGACCACTAGGCTAGAGCCAGGGCGCGATGTGCGGGGGTGGGAGCAGGCTGGGCAGGAGCTAGCTGAGAGGAGCCAGAGGCTAGGGCTATAGCACACAAGGACACCAATGCGGCGACAAAAGAAGGCACCGCCGCCACAATGGTTGATGACATGGCAGTGGGGGCAGCAATGGCTACGGGGTCCGCCAAACTCAAGAGCATGAAGCACAGTCCGTGCTAGCCTACTCCCAGTGGAGGCCGAGCTGGCCTCCTTTCATTTTCAGTCCATGGGTAATCTAGCATGACATGAGCTTAAAGAGGTGGACACAAAAGATTTTAGACATGTTTGACCTCTGAGAAGCATAATACCCTATTACTATGTTTTGGATGTGCTACAATAATACTTTTCTCATTTGCCTCCCCCTCCTCTTATCTACTCACCTCCCCTTATATATTCTTCGAGGATGTTCCACATCGTGATAAAAGAAAGAAGCATACAAAAATGGGGCTCATGGGCCCAAAAAATAGAGGTTAGATATGGTCAGTCAAATTGCTACCGGAGCCCTGGTGACCTTTGGCGATGCCATCTTGTCCTTCTACCATAGCTGACAAAATTGGCCCATATGCCAGACACTCCACGTGGATAAGTGAAAAGCTAGGTCACAGTGGACAGACTAACCATAGCTGTGATCACCTAGGTAATCATGGGGAGAGATATACGTTTTGTACATTTTGTCGCATGTCGTCCGTGAATGAAGTAGATATCATCTTGTCGCTTTGACTAGCGTAGACATATGGACACTGCACTAAGTCAAGCGCTCCAACCTATTGCATTGAATATGATGGTTAGGGTAGATGGATATATATGGCCCCAAGCTATCGTTCCTCACGTCCCTAGGGTATGCATTAGCTCGAGATTGCCACACTAGGAGATCCTCCTCGGGGTCGTTAACCATCCCGGGGTTTGCGTGTTTGGGTGAGACAGCCTAGGGTCATTAGCCCACGGCTTAGCCAACCTAGGCTGCTAGGTTGGGCAAGCTAGCTCATGAAGCCGTGTGTGCTAAGTGTCTTGCTATGGATAGCCCACGGCATAGATGATTTCTAGCTACAATTCCCTAGGGTAGTACTGTTCAACCCAGCGCCACCTATTGGCCTCTTGGCTGCTTAGGTGGAACCTCTAGTTCCCACTTTACCAAAATATGAAAGAGAACGAAAGGCGTTTTCTCCTGCTCCAGCATTGGTTTGTGTGACAATGGCAATTTGCCCTCGATGTCACCATGGTCCATGGATGTATTGGATTACAAGCGGCGGTCATTGAAGAGAGAAAAGGCTAGAATACCCAGAGAGAAATAGCGGTGAGAGGAGTTAGGACAGAGAATGATATGTTAGACCTCTGATTTTTTTTCTAACTGTACCACCATGTTAATCCACATAGTTGCCACATGTGATGCCTCATCACAAGTTGACCAATCAACATGCTACATAAGATAAAACCAAGTTACAAACCACTGAAGGAAGTGGAAAGAGCCCGTATTTATACTTGAGAGAAGTGTATTTATACTTGAGAGATGTGTCTGGTTTTTTTGGTTGAGGGAGAGAAATCGGATTTGGGCTGTAAGAGAGGCGAGGTAGACCTTTTCTCTTTGTCCGATGCTAAGAACAGATCTGTCCTACGGTCCAATTTACGGACCTTTGTCTCGGCCCAATAATACTGCAGTCCAGTATTGCTTTAATTTCTCTCAATACTGTAGTGTTCAATTAAATTCCCACGGATTATACATTTATACGTTCCGGACGAATGCACGGATTTCAGTTAAAATTTACTTGCGACATTAATATGCTCTGTTTCAGGTACCAACTCGATCTGGATCTTGTGTTCATAGCCGGCCACTGGAAGTGGGAACAATGACCCTGATGCATAATGCATGTGGTTAGCAACACTAATTTACTGTCCCATCAAATTACTAATTACTTTGTTTTAATTATTGACATTTCTAACCAGAACATGCATATCGAGGTGTTAGCATTTGCAGTACAATGTAATCAGCTAACCTTCAATATTAGTTCTTCAGCTTGAGAAATAAGAAAAACCTGATGGATTGAGTTGATGGAGGTTATTTTAGGGACATGTATTGGAAGTATCAAAGTGCGAAATATTTATGAAAAAAAATGAATGATCAAGGTAACTAATTTTTTTAAAAAAACGAAGGAAGTATCAAATATTATAAATTTATCTAAATGATATCTCACTACCAATCAAAGCATGCTCTGTTAATTGCAATGTTCTTTTCAGGACAGCTGTGTGTCACAGTCGTTAACCATCAAAATCCTAATTAACGTAATCGAATGCAATGTACTTGTATCTGTACAACCAAAATTAAATGTGGAAGACCGGCCGGTTTTCTGCATCCTAACTTCCAATGTACGAATGAAATGGATCACGACATACGGGGAAAAAATTCAGAACACCATCTTAGTCTTAATCCAAGACTATTCTACATGATTTTGGTACATTTATATACAATTTGGTTCCATAGGATTTTTTTTAGAAATTAGACTAACTCAAGTCCAAACTGAGCCTCACTGTAATCTACAACATCAGTGAATAATATTGCCAAGTTGTACATACTAGATGAACCATGTGACACATACATAATACTGCATTTTGTGAAGATTCAACGTTTGATTAGAGCAAAGCATGTCCCTGTGGATTGAGAAGATGACTTTGCTTAATTAATTTGGCATTAACTAATCATGTGGCCCACTAATGTCGGGGGGTACCAACTCTGATAAAGTAGGCTATGTTGTGTTTGTCAAAAGGTGATTCATTCTGTTAGCAACTTCCCTTGCAGCTCTCTCTTTTTTTTATTCCTAGCTGGTAATTTACTTGGGCTTATCTACCAATCCAGAAGAGATCTTTCATGTTCTCTGGTTGACATCTACAGTGCCTTTTTACACAGTTTTATTTACATGTGCGGGAGGCTGCACAAGGAAAGCAAGCTTGGGAAGGCAGATAATTTAAGACTTAATTAGGATTAGGGTATCTAATCTCAATCAAACTTTGCTGGTCAGAGAGAGAGAGAGAGATAGAGAGAGATGGCATGTGGGCACGTCTTGTGTGTATGATTAATCTGAATGGGTGGACCTTTTGTGTCCTGAAGAAAGAAACAGTCAAGATTCAGTAAATTATTAATCTGTCAATGCCCTACAATGTAATTTACACAAGCTCAACTGCGGTAATTAAGCAGTAACATTCTGGGCATATAAACTAGTTTTGCACAAAGTTTTGCAAGCATCAATTAAATTGATTTCCTTGGGGATAAAAATAAAATTCTTGTACTGCAAATATGGCTATCTCAGCTGAAAGATCAGCTTCAGTTAACAAGTCTATGTGATGACCAATCACTACTGTTTTCTTCCTCCAGTACTCAACCAATCCAGAACAGCCAAGCATGTCCCGTGATCCTATATATTCTACCAATTTATCTCCCTCAATATTAAATATATGTGGTACAGTTTTCTAATCTCCTGTTTGAGACCCATCTGCAACACTTGTTGAATGACAACATCTCAGACTATTTCAAATTAAATCAATATCCTCTTGGACAAACCATCAAGCCTAGAAAATTACATTTATTTCTTGCTTCAGTATCAAGTAGATGGAGCATACATGATCCTCTACAGTCCAGCATTAGCTAACAAAGAATATACCTGACAACAAACAATAAGCAGTAAGCAGAACACAAATAATTTTTTAAAGAAAAATTAGCAAAACTGAAATCAAAGTTATCATCATGCTACAGCTTCAACATATATTTCATAAAACTGCAAAAATTGCAAACAATTTTATCAGAAAACTGCAATTGTATCATCTGTGTTTTATGACATATAGGTCTGATTTGCAACATCATAAGTATTTTATTTGTATATGAAAAGTGGGTCTAAAAGTTGTTAAAGATATAAAGTTGTAGATTCTTAATAAAATCATATGCTAGTTGTAGTTATTTAAAATACTTAGCTAAAGTCGCAACATACTGGTAGTTTTGATAAAACAATTGTAGCTTTATGAAATTTACTCATTTTTAAGTAAATTTTATTTATATGGAAACAAATCAATTCCAATGAAAAACCTGCAGAATTTACTGCAAAATTCCAACGTTCTAAGAAACATTAACCTAAAACTGTGGATGCCTTGTTATTAATCTCCAAGTAGATCTCATCTAACACTTTAAAGCCCCCAACAAGCTTATGACAAATGGACAAGACTACAGCTACAGCTCCATGTTGCAATGGAACATGGGGCCTGCCACAGGGGAGGAATGGAGCCTCAGTGGCAAGACCCTGTTCCCTGCAAGGCTTTCTCCATCATGCAGATGCAGGGGCAAGCAGACATGCCTTCCTTGTGGGGTTGGATCACATCTGCTACCTCTTCTTCTTGGCTGCAATTATTTGTTTCTGCATCACATATAATAAAGTGTCCATCCATCCATGCATGCATGCAGTGTCATGTGGTGGAAAAGAATATATATAGGTAAGGAAGAAAATACAAAGGAACAACTCTACATGTCCCCTTGCTCAATAGTTGTTACCCGTACAAACACTGGGCAGACATTTTTTTTAAAAAAATAATGAAGCACTGGGCATAAATAGTGGCGAGCAACATATATATAATGGAAAATGATGTTTTCAATTGAAAAATGGGAGGTGACAGATCGATAGGGCCATTTCTCATTTGCTTGTTGAACTCAATAAGTGCTCAACTTATGAAGTTTGCCACTTGGAGGAAAAGTATTAGTTGCCATGTAGAAAAGGTCGTGTGATTGATTAGCATATATAATGCTCCCCATCAGTTTGTTTCACACATTTTAAGTCTTGACCGATCACACACACTAAAGCTTCAAGAATAATATCATAGACACCATCACACCAAACAATGAGCACCAAGTATAAAAACTAGTTGATGCCACGGCCGCACAATGGTTTTTTTATGATATTAAAAGTGTTGGAGGATAAAACTAAAAATTGCAGGAAATATTTTTCATTCTCTCGATAAACTTACATTGCGAAATGACAATTCCTAGGAATACTTATTTCTTCCAATTTGGAATACTATTTTCCTACAATACAAACAGCTAAAGTTTAAAACTCTGAGGACTAACATTTTATCCATGTGTCTATATATATTCCTTATATAAATAACATTAGTACATTTCTTGTGAAAACTATTTCTGAGTTGTCGTGCCTTTTGTAAATTTTATTTCTATATAATTATAAAAGCAGTAGTCAAATAGGGAATATGACTTTATGACAAGTGAGTAAGTCATTGTTTTGTGCAATATTTATAGTTCAAAATGCGTGTAGTGGTAGAAAAGATCGTTTGCTTTCTATACTTAATAGGCAGTCATTTCCTCTCTTGGTGTCATAAATCTGGTTCCACGAGTTGGCAGAAATTTGATTTGCTTCAGTTTTCTGTTGGGTCCTTTCATGTAAAAAAGAAACTACTTAAGAGTCTGTATGTCGTGTTGTTTAACAAGTCTTAATTGATTAACACTAATGATATATTCATTTCGTTAACAAACAGAAAATATTCATATGAAAACATAAATATTGCTTGAAGGCATCGACCTGATTATAAAAAGATAATTAAGATCAGATTTCTAGTTTGATCAAAATGATAAAAATATACTAAAGAACTATGGAGCACATATCCCACTGAATTAGGTTGAGGTAACTTCGATATATTTATTGAGTTGAAATCATAGCTAAATCTAACAATATGATGTGCGCTGATGCCATCTATTGAAACACATATTACATAGTGTTTAACACGTTTTCATTCATCATCCACATAGTTTAAAAACAGGAAGTCAACTTATGCCTATCAAATCACATATAGGGTTGTTCTAGAGAACTTTGTGAAACCTTTTTAAAATAGAATAATGGAACTTAGCAAAGCTAGCTTGCATGTATAATAAAATAAATTCATGGGAGTGTTGCTAAAATGTGCCACTAATTAAGGAACTATTTGTGTATGAATAATACTAAGCAAAAGTTTTGAATATGTTCATATTTTCTGGAAAAAAGGAAAATATTGGTGGCACCAGAATTGCAAAAATAATTTTTTTGCTTGGGAGAAGTAAGGAGGTTTTTATTCTAAAGCAACAAATATGATGTGTGTGATTTTTTTCTCAGCAAAATCTCAAAAATGATTTGTAAACTAGATTAATTAATTTTAGTACAACAAGCACTAAAAATCCATTAATGTAGCATTTCATAGTTCCTATGGATAAATTCTTTGTTCCATGAAATGCAATTAAGGAAGTCAACCGAAAGTAAGATTGAGGTGAAAATTTGGAAAATTATAATCAGTTAACTAATAGAATAGCGCAAGAAAAGTTTAATAGCCTCTCTCTTTCTTGAATCCCATAAAGAAAATCTATGATAATATAAAACATAAAAATAATATATATATATACATACACAGTGGTGAGTGGTGAATTTGCGACCCACCACCAACTGTCTCAAATTGTGACACGTGGGAGAAATTTGTATCAATGTTAAAATTAAACTTCAAAATTTAAAATAGATTTTCTTGTTGCAATGAGCTTAGGTGATTTTTTAATTCCATAAGAACGTAACGATGTTTTGCTAGTAGTACATATGGTGCTATGAAATGGAGCACATAACGAAGAGCATATTGGATTAAAAAAATATTCGGTGTAACAGGATAAAAAAAAGAAGAAAGGATGCATTGTTGGAGGATAAGATAAAGAGGCTCACAACAACGAAGACAAAATAGAAGTAGAAGCAAGAGGCTATTATATTAGAAACAGTACGACATGAGACTGAAACTTAGTTCAAATGGGAGTATGCTTCATGTGCAGAATACATTGTCTTTTAAAAAAAGCCCCTGAACAAATTTATCATGATAAACTAGAAAATTTTAAAAGTACAGCTTTGGTCTAGTGTATTGAGTGGATTATTGTTATAGATTATATATTTGATTATAATAAATTAAATATTTTAAATAAAACAAGTGGTATAATAGTATGGTAAAAAAATTATTGAAAAACATATCTTCAAAGTGTAAAATAAATAATTTATTTTAATAATACAGTAGATAACCCATCATTTCTCTCTCAAAACGAATGCTCATTTCTTTACCTGTTGCATCACTATCCTGAAACAAATAGCAGAAAACTAGGGAAGAAACTGTCAGTCAGCAGGCTTCTGAATGCTGAACAATTCTAAATTTCTGATACAACCGAAGAAGAGCAAACGTCACAAACACCTCTGCTCCTCCGCCTGCTACAGAAAGAAACGCAAGAAAAAGGAAATGTGTATATTACCTCGTGCCTCCTCCACTGCAGCTCCCCTTGTCCTGTCTGGCTGCCTCCTCCCACCTCAGTCCGTCCTCACACCCCCCACGCCTCCCTCGTTCTTCCCGCCTCACGGGTTAGCGCCGGCGCCGTCCCCTGATAGGGACAGCTTGAGCTGGGGCTGAGCCATTTCGCGCGGTTTTATTCTTCTGATCTCGGGGTAGCTTCTTTGATCTGCCATCTGGGAGGGAGGCGAGCTGCGGTGGTAGTGTGTTTCTCCTCTCTTTGATGAGTTGGCGGCGGCGGTGGGGAGGAGGAGGAGTGTCTCCGGCGCCGGCCGCCTGAAGATCCCTGTGTCCGGGGGAGGGGAGGTGGGTTGCTCCGTTTCTTGGGTTCGTTGATGAGTAATTTGGTGGTCCTGATCCTGATTACCCGCGCAAAGACGTTTCTTTTACCCGCCTCTTCGCCTAAAGATCTTTTTTTCTTGCGCAATGTGTTCATGTAATTTCGTTGCGGATGAGACAAGATTGCGATCCGGGTTGGTTGGTAGATTCTTTATTAGCTCTGAAATGGTTCCCTTTTCAGGCTTAAGAGAGGATGAGTTTGTACTGTAACTATTGATGCGCGCCTGTTCATTGTCCCTCTTCGTGTTCTTGCTTTTCCTCACCATAAGAAGTCAAATTCTGGAGCTCAATGCTGGCGCTTGGTAGTAGTGCAATTGAGAAAAAAATGGGGCCTTTGCCATGAAAGGGACGGGAGAGACAATGACCTGTCTCTGCCGCTGTTTCTACCATTACTGCGTGTTCCCTCCCACATCACGCATAGTAAGAAACTAATAATTGTAGTAATCCAAGAGAGGTACGCAGGTAGCTTCATGGAGGACGTCGTTGCTTACCGTTTCTTGGTTCAATTGGGGGATAGTGTGTTGCAGAAAGATGTTTCATTTAGTTATATTCCCCTTCTTTCGAGCAGATTTGGGGGCATTTTGCTAAAGAAAGGTGATGCCTGTACTCTTTGATCCATGTGGAGTACCCAAACCGTCAGAGTACTGTCCTTTTGGGTTACTTTCTTGAAGGATGATGGTACATCAGTTCAATTCTCTCTTTATTGTTTCAGTTCAGGGTATTTCTTACAGAAAGGGGCCAACTTTGCTGCTATTTATGCCCATTAGCTTCTGGTAGAAGAGGGGTCTAACGATCTAGTTGCTGGTTTACTGGCCCCTTTAATGTGAATCTTTGTCTAGCTTCTCACAGAAATGCCTTGTCATTGGTGATGCCGTTTCCTCCTTGCCTACACAGGACTTTGGTGCTTTGTGAAGTGGGCATGTGGCTTAATTTCCCCATTTCTATAATTGGTTTCTTGTTGAGTGTCCAAGTGAATAAATACCCCCACCAGATCAATTTGAAGGCAGTATTGTAGTTCCTACAACAAGCTCACCATTCTTGTTGCCTCACAAGCCTTGGCATAGCAATCCTTTGATTGTTGTGTAGGTCCAGAGTTCATTCAAAGAGCTAAATTTAATTTTTGCCAAATCTTTGCAAGGTAAAACTAATATTTTGTGCTTTGATAGGTAGACACGCCATGGGGCTCTTAGGTGTGGTGGGCGATTCTTTTGGTTGCTCAGCTACTGGTGAGCGGCTGGTCTCTGCTGCAAGGGATGGAGACATCCAGGAGGCTATGGCCCTGTTGGAGCTTAACCCCCGACTTGCACGGTACTCAACGTTTGGGATCCAGAACTCGCCCCTCCATTACTCGGCAGCAAAGGGCCACCATGAGGTGTTCTAAATTGATTTTCCCCAATATAATGTTTCCTTATCTATATGTGGTTCTTTTGAGATATCTTTGTTAATTTGTTCAGTCAAGTAACAATTAATTATTCTGTTGCTCCATTAGATTGTTTCTCTCCTCATTGAGTCTGGTGTTGATATCAACCTTAGGAACTGCAGAGGACAGGTAAAGTTATTTTCTTTCTCACCTTGTTCATTGCTATTGTTCATGGCCATTAATATCTCCTTTTGGTTTATAATATTTCATCTATGTATCAACACGCATAAAGAATATTTACCATTAGGCACTAAGAAATACAATCTGTTCTTCTAGAATTGGTTTGTATGCAAATATTGTTGAACTGTCCTGTTTGCGTATTATACAAATATGTGGATTCCACGTGTATGTGAGGCTCCTAATGTTCTAGAGGATGAGAAGCTGTTGCCTTTGTTAGAAAGGGGCAGCAAGCTAGACAGACCTACTTTTCTTTTGTTTGGATTGTGTTATTTACCTTACTTTTGATATTATAACACATGGAGTACTCTTCAGTGGATAATTGAATATCAACTCATTGATTTGTTTTCATTTCTGTTGTGTTAAATAAAATTTTTCTGTGGTTTTTGTTCTAATGCACAATAAACTGTTGTACCCAGACTGCTCTAATGCAAGCTTGTCTATATGGTCATTGGAAAGTTGTACAGATCCTAGTTCTTTTTAAAGCTAATGTAAGTGACCTTCAACTAATTTGGCCTTGTGTCAAATCACACTTCAATATGGACTGATGCAAGTGATCTATATCTTTCATTTTTTAGATTCACAAAAAAGATTGTTTTAGTGGTGCGACAGCTATTCATTTTGCCGCCCTAAAAGGTCATACACGGTGCCTTCGGCTCCTTGTGGCTGATTACGTACCCAGCTTGGCACAATTTTGGAATTTTATGCACGTGAAATCCACAGATGAAACAAATAAGGAAGCCTTTGATGCAGTGTATGTTAAATTCTGACGTTAGTCTATGTTGGCATCTACTGATGACTAATAATTGCATTACTTCACCTTCCGATTTCCAGAGCTCTCCGGAGGTTAATAAACAGTAAGTCTGATGGAGGTGTCACGCCGCTTCACTTGGCAGCCCTTCATGGGCATGCTGAGAGCGTTCAATTGCTGTTAGACCTTGGAGCCTCTGTCTCAGAGGTGACTATCAACGATGGTTCAACTATTGATCTCATAGGTAAGATGCTAAATGTTTTAAGTCAATTCAAGTTGTGATGGAACTTGATAATTGGTTATGGCATGAAAATATAGGGCACAAGTGGAACTATATCCAGATTCCTATATGCTCATAGATTAAGGGTGCGTTCGGGAGGAGGGGTTGGGAACCCTTCTCCCCTGGCACACAAAACAAGAAGCCTGATTAACGTATGATTAATTAAGTATTAGCTAAAAAATTAGAAAAATAGATTAATATGATTTTTTAAACCAACTTTTTTATAGAAAATTTTTATAAAAAACACACTGATTAGCAGTTCGGGAAACATGCACGCGAAAAACAAGGGGGAAAAGTTCTCAACCTTCAGCTGCCAAATGCAGCCTAACTCTTCTTCCAATTTGCAGGTTCAGGAAGCACACCTCTCCACTATGCGGCTTGTGGTGGAAGTCCTGTATGCTGTCAAGTATGCATCAATTTTCTCTTTCATGTGATTTCAAAAAATTGGGCAGTTCCCATTTACTGATTGCTGTTAAACAGCTTCTTGTTGCAGCCGGAGCAAACATGAGAGCTCAAAACACTAACGGGTATGCAATAGCAGGTCCATCATATAAGATTTGCTATTTCTACATCACATATATCGAACATACATAATAGAATATGTTTCCTTACAATTACCACATTCAAATTTCGCATATTTCTAAGATGTTTTTGTGCAAAATTTATCACTCAACTGAGGTCAAATCATCAAAATTTCATGTGGCTAGTATGTGTCCGGACAGGAATTTCCAAGCTTACTATGCTAAATACTAACTCTGTTTGAATAATGATTTTCTAAGTAAACCATATTTATTTTGAGTTTCAACTCAAATTCTGGAACTGTGGTGCCTTATGCTTGCCTGTACTTAAATCCAACATGAATCATTTCCTGTTCCTAATCAATGAGGGGAGGTTATGTATTGACTGTTTATCCTTGATTATCTATATAAACTTCGCTATAATTTATTTGGATTGCTTAATCTTCTCCAATGCTATTTGCTTGAAGGTTGACCCCTTTGATGGTAGCTCGTTCATGGCACAAAAAGAGTGTTGAAGGTATCCTAACCAAATGGCCAGAAGTTCCAGTACGCATTCTTCCATCATCATATCTGTCTCTCCCACTGATGAGCATTGTCAAAATTGCTAGGTGAGTAAAATAAGTGATGGTACAGGTAGATCTTATTATCATTTTATTTGTCTGAAATTACCAGACCAGTACCTATCTGTTTCTGTAGCAGACATGAGACATGCCCAAAGTAGGCCAAACTACCAAACATCTGTACTCAAGTAGTTTTTCCACAGAGCACAAACCTCTGTTCCACCAGAAGAGGTGAGATTTTCACCAATGTTTCAAAATAGGAAATTGCCTATATATAGGCTTCAGGAGTTAGAACAATACAAAGTACCTCATTGTAGGAGAAACCAAACTTCACTAGGTGAAAAATATTCCCTGTTATTCCCGTATGAACTTTTGATCAAACTCGAACTTTCAACGATAGTAACAGCAATGAGAATTCAATGGCACAAGGAAATATTCCCAGTTATTCCTGTACGAACTTTTGATTAAACTCGAACTTTCAACAATAGTAACAGCAATGAGAATTCAGTGGCACAAGGAATAGGCCAAAGCATCTACTGACCAGGTACTGTAGCACAACGCATGGATTCTTGGAACCAGTTCCTGCTATTAACTGTCTAGTTACTGATGAAATTTAGAACCTTGAGCTTTAGTTGACATATATTCAATTGTTTGGATATTTTACAGGGAATGTGGGTGGAGAAAAACGTCAGTCTCATCTACTTGCCATGATCCATGTGTCATATGTTTGGATACAGAATGTACAGTGTCTGCAGAAGGTACTCTTGAACTACTCCACAGTTGAATACTTCTATTCCATAACGCCATTCAAATTAATATGAATTTATTTTTTTATAGGCTGTGGCCATGAGTTCTGCACCAAATGTGCACTCTACTTGTGTGCCACCACTAGCAGCTCAACATCCGTTCGTGGTGTGCCTGGCTCCATACCTTGCCCTTTGTGTCGCCATGCGATTGTCTCATTTGTTATACTTGCAAGTACAACCCCAATAAAGGAGCTTCCATGGACAAACAAATCGTTAGCTCTATGTGCAGCAGGGGCAAGCACTGGTTCTAAATATACTGGTCCTGCAGCAATCACTAGTTCCAAGTATGCCGGTTCTTTGCACCGAAAGTCTGAGATTTGCAGCCTGCGCTCCTCATCAGTTGATCTAGGATGCTCATCGTTTAGAACTGCAAGCTCAGGGAAACTGTCGTCAATAAAGTTGAATTGCACAGGAGCGGACGAGACGATGCCCTGCCTCGTCAATTGTTTCAGGCCAGATGTGCAGCGGTCATCTTCGTATAGGGAAAGAATTAGGAGATACTCACAGTTTCCATAGCACTGCTGTTTGTTTGTCTTGTGTTTGTGCATCCCATCCATTTTGTGAGTTTCTGGGGGTTTGGCAGTTCAAACTTGTGCAGTGCTTGTTCATGCTCTCTTTGCTTCTTTATACTTATAGTCTGTTCTGTTCTGCTGCTTGTGGTCTTGTAACGTGACATGTGGTCCTGATGGTTCTTTGTGTACATGACCCTTGTTCATTTTCTTGTATGTAAATTGTGTATGCCCCTTTGGTAATGAAAGCTGGTAACTACAGAGATGTCTAAATAATGCGTTTGACGTTTGGAAAAAAAAACTTTACTGATGAGTAAAGTTGTACCCTGCTTATTCCTGGATGTACCCAAGAGAAATAGGGGTATCTGATGGGTGTTATAACAACGTTACTGCAGTTAAGGAGTTGTCGTTCCATCAGAAATAGGGGTATCTGATGGCGCCTCTTGCCAGTGAGATACAGTGGGTAGCGAATCATGCAGTTCAAATTTTAGGATGGCAAAGCCTCAAATCCTACTCGTTTGCTACCATGTTCTGCGGGAAATGTGCATCTTTTAATAAAGACCAGCTGAATATACTTGCTTTCCTAGGGATAAAAGCATCACATGATCGTGACGATGAGCTACATTTGAGACTGGGTTTCTGGGCTGTGGTTCACTAACGCAAGGGAAGGGAAAGATGCAGGCTGGGTTTCTGGGCTGTGGTTCCTCTGCACTATGGGCTGATGTGGCTTCACTGCGTGGCTTTGGATTTGGTGGGGCCCATTTGAGACTACTGTGCATTGAACCATAGTGGCTTAGGAAAAAGTCCATTATCGAGTTTCATTAATATCCTATAACCACAAAACATAAAACGCCTCCTAATTTTTAAAACTAGTGCAAAGCTAAGGGACGCTCTATATCCGATTTTACAGAACCTAAATAAAATTTAACATATAATTAAGAAACCTGAAGTAGACTTTTTCTAATGGCTTATGTGTGATCTGGTCCTAGCTGGCCCAATCTTTTTTATGATACACAAGTTAAGACTACTATGTATTACCCATGACCTTAGATCATCTCATCATAAAAGTATATGAACTTCTTGAAGGTTGAAAATATATTCTCTCTAATTAAGTCTGTATGACGTTGGGAGTAGAAGTAATGCCCACGTCAAATAAATTTAACTAGAGAGTGTTTCATACTTTTTTTTTTACTTCAATGTTGCACATGATGAGCACTATGTTTTTTTCAATGTTATAATCAGTATTAAAATCTCTGTCCAAAAGTAAAACATTTTCAGATTTGAGAACTACTACACTGAAATGCCAGGTTTGTTTAGAAGCAGTGCAAAATTGTTAGAACATACCCCACAAATCAAGCTATGCTTATAAATGGAAAGTTGAAGAATTTAAGAAGAGGTCTAAAAATGGTGGAGTAAAAAGGTTGTTAAACATGAATGCTTTAGTGACGTATTCAAACGAGGTAATCAATGTTTTAGACGAAATTGAAGAGCATAGACCTTTGGCAAATCAAGAATGAAACTTTAGGATTATGCTCGAGGTCATATCCTAAAACTGTTGCACTCTAAGAATATTTTTTGGAAGAAAAGATGCACCATAAGATGGATAAAGTTTAGGGATGAAAACATAAAA
This sequence comes from Oryza coarctata, assembly GCA_030770085.1. Taxonomy (NCBI): domain Eukaryota; kingdom Viridiplantae; phylum Streptophyta; class Magnoliopsida; order Poales; family Poaceae; genus Oryza; species Oryza coarctata. The sequence continues at coordinate 5,861,204 of CM061476.1, read as the reverse complement.
TTCTTCCATGCTGCAGCCACAGAAAGATATAGAAGAAATAAAATATCACATGTTGAATTGGAAGATGGAAGAATACTCTCTTCTCATGCTGAAAAGGCAATCGTTTTTTACAAGAAGAATAGAATGGGAACTTCGGAGCAACACTATTATGGCTAAACCTGCAGAATTTGATACCACCCAAGGAAGGGATTCAGACACTCTCAACTATGCCTACAAGAGAAGAAATGTTTAAGTAATTAAAACCATGCCAATAGACAGAGCCCTGAGTCCAAATGGAAACAATGGATTTTTCATGAAAAAATGTTGGAATATAATATCTGAGGATTATTATAGTCTAGTAGAAAATTTCTTTAGCAACCTTTTGTCTATGGAAAATCTTAATAACTCATATATAACTCTAGTACCCAAGAAGTATAACCTTGAAACAACAAATGATTATCGGCCAATATCCTTGCAGAGCTCATCTCTAAAATTCATTACAAAGATCATGGTAGATAGGGTTCAGTCTGTAATTCTATATATTGTTCATGAAAACCAATATGGGTTTATTAAAAACATAACCATACAAGATTGTCTGCCCTGGACATTTGAGTACCTGGACCAATGCCATCGCTGCAAAAGGGAAATAGTGATAATTAAAATAGACTTTAAAAAGACTTTTGACTCAGTGAAACACTCAACAATTCTTGAGGTCTTGAAGTGCAAAAGCTTTGACGACATGGGTAAAATGGGTCAAGAATGTGCTTACAACAACATCAACCTTAGTTTTACTAAATGGGGTTCCAGGGACAACATTCAGATTTGAAAAAGGGGTTAGACAAGGTGATCCCCTATCACTACTTTTGTTTGTTTTGGCAGCTGACCTCCTACAGTCAATTATTACCAAAACATATAGGGAGAATTTTTTTAACGCTACCTATCCCAGAAGAAAATGGACAATTACCAGTAATATAGTATGCAGACGATACATTGATAGTAATGAAGGCAAGCCAAAGGGAGATATTCTGCCTAAAGATCATTCTTCAGTCCTATGCACAATCGATAGGCTTAAAAATAAACTTCCGGAAATCATGCATGACACCCATCAATGTGGAGGAAGATAAAATGGAAATTTTTGCTGGAACCTTCAGTTGCACAATTGGATCATTGCCCTTCACATATTTGGGGCTACCAGTTGGAACAACTAAACCGAAAGTCATTGACTTTACTCCCCTTATGGACAGGGTGGAAAGAAGTCTATCTTCAATCTCCTCCTTTGTCACATGGGCAGAGATTAACCATGGTAAATTCAGTCTTGTCCTCCCTGCCTACATACTATATGTGCACTTTAAAAATCCCAAAGAAATTCATAGACCATATTGATAGAGCTAGGAGGCATTGCCTATGGAGAAAAACTTCTGACCTGACAGTGAAGACACATTCGCTAACAGCATGGGACAAAGTATGTAAACCAAAAAATAGGGGAGGACTGGGTATTATAAACTTGAAATGTCGGAATATATCTTTACTGGCGAAGCATTTGGACAAGTTCTACAATAGAGAAAAACCTGCCTTGGGTACGAATGATTTGGAACAAATACTATCAAGAATCAATGATACCACCTCATGCACATCTAGAAAAGGGATCTTTTTGGTGGAAGGATATATTTAGATTAATCCCAATCTTTAGAGCCGTCTCATCAGTACAAATAGGTGGAAACACAACCTCGTTCTGGAAAGACCAATGGAATAATGAAACAATGGAGATAACTTTCCCAAGCCTCTTTTCCTTTGCTAAGACGGAAGTCATCACTGTGCGTGCTTTTATACAGCAAGACAGCCTAGCCTGGACCAAAAATTTCACTTGCCCCTTTCTGAACAAGCAACGCAACAACAGCAGGCCATGAGTGATATTTTGGAACATACTGCTCTGAGTGACCAAGAAGATGAATAGGCATACCAATGGGGAACTAATCAATTTCAATCGAAAAAAATTATGCACTATTCTTTGCACATTTTCACCCCTCTTCTTCACTAACGATGATTGGAACAGCAAATGTACAGCGAAGCTCAAAGTTTTCATATGGCTACTATTCATGAACAGACTTAACACAAGATATATGCTCAGCAGAAGACATTTTACAATACAAAGTGAGCCAAACTGCGTAATGTGCAATGAATAAGTTATTGTGGATGTCACACACCTCTTCTTATCTTGCCAGTTTGCCTAGAACTGCTGGTCCTATCTTGGAATAAACTGGAACCTGAATATGGAAGTCCTTAATATGGTGCAACATGCTAGGAACCAGTTCCAACATTCCTTCTTTGTGTAAGTCATTGGAATCTCCAGCTGGAATATTTGGTCCAGAGGAAATGATAAAATTTCAAAAATGTTCAACCATCGTTTCAGCATTGGAAAAAGAGTTTTGAGGATGACTTTGCCTTACATTTACATAGGGCAAAAGAGTTAAACAAATTAGCTTGGCAATCATGGCTAGAGGGTCTATCATAAATGTTTACTTTTAATTTTTAATTTTTTGTACATAACTTTCTGTAAATATTTTTACATCTTTTAATATAGTGTAGTACAGTGTAGTAGGAGCCTATCCTGCTGTTTAATGTCAAAAATAAAAATTTCTTCAATGTTGCACATATCAGGTCTTGATATTGTAATCATTTTTTTAAACATTCGTTTACAAGCGGTGGTATATTTTTCACTGTGTGGTGAAACATCTAAAACAATTCTTGTTAAAACATTGTTTACCTAAACATTTTTAACCTAACAAGAAAATATCTGAAATGTTTCTTTACACGTGGTGAAATACCATCCAAAGATTGGACCTCCGATGCCTAGTGACGTCCTTTTATTAGAATAAATTTAAGAGATTATGAAAGTAGATGCATTAAGACAAATTATACATATTGTTTTTTTTTTAAACTAAGTATTTTAAAATTTATCAATAGTCAAAGTTTCTAAAATTTGATCAGATCTTTTCTAAAATATTATTTATTTATTTTTTGTCGGAGGAACTTCATACAAAAATGACTCACATGTTGTACACTATCCCAGAAACCTTAATAAACTATACTAATAATACAAATTTATATGTGCCGATTTTATTACTGGCATATATATGATTTCTAGGGAGAAAAAAAATAGAACAAGCTGGCTCTATGCATCCACAAAGGAGCCACAAATGGAACTAATCCAAATACATCTTTTGTTGTTTTCCCACAAGTTTAAACCATAAATCAAACACAAATGGAACAAAGTTGCAATACTTCATCCAACAACTAACACATCAAAGAATCAATATCTAACAAATCATTGATTTCAATCATAGCAAAAATTAAATTGAAGAACAACACAGATACACACATAAAATCCATTGCCCCAAACCTAGATCTACGGTCCTCATCGTCATTGCATCTGAGCTCAAGGGAAGGAGCCGCCGCCTTCGCACAAGCGCACTATCGTCAATGGTGAGGGAGTTGCTGCCATCAATGGTAAAGGGGGAGGGAGTCACCATTGAGCTGAGGAAGGGTAGCTACCGTCGTTGAGAGGGTTGCATCTGTTGGATTCACCCGGCCCAAGCTCGTGGTGGCTCACAAGCTCTAGGCCGCTGGATCTAGTAGTCTCTGGCGAGGGAGCTACTACCGTAAAGTGTGGCACACCACCTAGATTTGGCCACCTTGGAGATTGTGGTGGCCAGATTAGGCAGCCTCGGAGCTACAGGCTGCTAGATCTAGTGGTGGCTCAAAGGGAGAGTTGATTAGAGAGAAAGAGGAGGAGTCGATGGTAGTGAGGAGGGCTACTAGTGAGGAGGCACGAAGGCGGTGAGGAGGAGAAGGCACGGCCACGATGCCAGTAAGGAGACGTGGCATGAGGGAGAACGAGGCGTGGCATGAGAGAGAATGAGGCAGAGAGTGTGAGTGTGAGGCAGAGACTTGATTTCTTTCTTTGGTAGGATGGGCGAGAATTTAATAAACCGTGGAGAGCGTGCGTTCATGTCATTCGGCTTGGCTCAGCTCTGCTTCGGTAGGATAGGGCCATCGATACACCTTGATTCCCACGGTGCCAGTTTTTTCAGTGCCATACTTCTTTAGAAAAACAAAACCGACGACTAACTCAGAAGTATCGGTTTATTTAAAAAATTAGCACATATGCTATGGGTGTTGGTTTTTTTAATAAACCGATACTTATCAAGAGTTATATATACTGTTTTTTAATTTTAGACATACAGGCTGATGTACACATGTCATGCTCCAAATCATTGGCCGACTATGGTATCCACTCAACCACCTCCAAATCTCTCCAAATCTTCAAAGTAATCACACCTTGCCCTAAAACTCCTCAAACATGCATGATATTGCCTTTCCTCTCACGACCTCGATTCACCGCCCTTACCTGGCATTGATGTCCCACTCATCTCTTTCCATCACTCACCAAGCCATAGTCATGTCCATGCCCGTCCTATAAAGCATGCTAGGGGGCCAAGCCTTTCCCTCTAGCCATCAACTACCATCCACCCTCGAAGCTTTTTCCCTGTTGTGCAATGCTAATCGAGCACTTAAAAGACATTTACCATCCGAGTAACTCAGCCCTGTAGAGCCTCGAAACCATGTAAAACACACATTCCAACCTCCACTCGACCAATCTATCTACAATTCACATTGACAAATCCCTTCACCTTCTGCTCTACCGATGGGTCAAGCTGAGCTATGCCCCATGTGTGTTGGCTTTTTCTGCTTCAATGCCACCGGCAGCCTCTTCTTGTCATAAGGCCGAACCAAGGTGAGACCTTCCGCTTATTGCATCACCAAATATCCTAGAAATATTATCCCTTATCATGTTGTAAACGATTTTTCAACCTTAATAAACTTAGGTCGGCCCAGAGAAAAAATAGAAGAAAAGTTCAATTCAAAGATAATGGTGTGGTGTGGTGTGCCTATGGATATGGTTAGCTAGGCTAGCCGACAATGGAGGCAAGGCAGGCAGCGTGGTCCATCTCGTATCCGCACAAGTTAGTCCTGGAGTGGCAAGCGGAGAGCTTGACGGCCTCCTTGGTGGCGAGGTTGAGCGCGTACGTCCCCGGGCAGCTGCTGTGTTCATCTCTCAACGTGAAAATGACGATGCCACTCCTCTCGTAAAACCAGCGCACGTTAATGGCGGACACATCCTCCACCTTGAGATGCTCGAGGTTGATTCTTATCTGCAGATACTGCCATTCCCCTTTGGACATGTCGTCCTCGTCGTCCCCGGGCGGTGGGGTTTGGAACACCATAGCTCCGGCTCCCACGAAGTCGACGCATTTGAGCATGTACAAGGAGACGAGCTTCCCGTCCGGCGTGGCGCCCAGGACGCGGTTGTTCGGCCACAGGTCGCCGAGGCCGCGCGATGGCATGGCCAGCTCGACGGGCTCCGGCGTGTCGAAGCGCACCGCCAACGCCGTTTCCCGCAGAGTCCAGTAGGCCACGCCACGGAGCACGACGGCGTGGCGAAGCTGCTGCATCCGCGCCGTGCTGATCTTCTTGGGGACCGACCTCCGGGCTTCTGCGCTCCACCGGCGGGTCTCCGACGAGTATGACCGGAGCGCAGTGAAGCTGGGGCGGTTGTATACGATGAGAACGTGGAAGAAGGTGGACGGCCGCTGGCGCTGCCCCGCCATGTCGAGGTCGTCGCCGGTGAGCAACGTGCAAGAGTAGAACCCTGGCCTGTCGTTGCCGGAGAGGGGCGGGAGCATGGACACGTCCCCGGTCATGGGGTTGCAGACGCAGAGCTTCAGGCCGCTGTCGTCGGCGTGACCCTCGCGCGCGAGCTCGAGCATGACGCGCCCGTTGCGGGACGCCACCGGGCGGGAGTGCTCGAGGAAGTTGCTGCCCACGGCCTGGGAAAGCGCGGAGAAGGAGTGGCGGTGGAAGCCGAGGAGACGCGCGGCGGCGGCCATCGGGACGAAGCAAGGCTACGCCATGGCCCCGCTACGCTTCCGCTTCCGGGCGGTCGCCGGGGCGTCTTCCTGGTGGAAGAAGCCGAGCGCGAGGGTGGTAGGGGAGTAGGACGTCGTTGGCCGGCCAAGGGACAGCGCCGCCATGCGTCCCCAGCGGCGGCACGTGGCCGCGCACCGGACGACGTCGGCCGCGTCGACCAGCCGCGCGAACACGGCCGACAGCGCCTCGTCCGTCAGAGGCGAGCCGTCGCCGTCGTTCTTGCGGCGGCGGGAGCACCGCCGTCGCGAGAGCCAGCCTTTGGTGTACGAAATGGGCATGGGGGCTCGTCGTCGTCGCCGCTGGATGCTGATCGAGATTCGAGAGAGCTGGATGATGCGTCCTGCCTTGGTGCCGCGCGATATTTATAGCCCCTTGATCGGCGATCCCTTGCCGATTCGGAGAAGGATTCGGCGCGCGTCGGAATCGCGATAAGCCCCGGGTCGAATCGGATGCGGCTTCCATAGTAAAATCTGAAAAGAAAATATTATTTTATAAATGAGCAAGTACAATTTCAGTACTGTTGGAGGTTCACTTTGCTGCTTAGGTTCCATTTCCTCCCGATTCCGCGCTATTTTTCCTTTTCAGCGACCGCTTTGGCTTCATTCTTTCCCTTTCACACATGTTCCCTTTTCATGCGAAATTCCAAATTCGCACGCACGTTCGCGAATTGATTCTGAGCATGTTGGAAAGAAGAACAAGCGTACGGACAGGGTTGGGTGGGGAGAGGAGAGCATAGACAGAGGGAAAGAGGAATAGAAATGTTTTAGACTTTAATAGATGGCCTCAAAAGGCATACGAGAGGTGAGTGGTGAAAATAGGTAGGCGACAAGACGATGGTGGTGCCACTAGCTTATGGACAGAGTTAAGATAGGACAGTGAATAGGGCTAACGGTGGGGAGAAGGTTATGGACCAGTTAAGTTGAACAGGGTGGAGGATAACGATAGAAAAAGGTTGGTACGTTGAAGTGGTAGAGGAGCCACTGGCCATCGGAGGTGAGGAAGGGCGTTGGGCAAAAGAGGAGGAAGCACACCTAGTTACCTAGACAAGCTCGCTGTAGGGAGGACGAAGGGAGCTCACCAAAGGAAGGAAGGTGGTTGCTGTTGCCATAGCTCAAAGTCGATCCATTGTCTTGATGCTGGTGACAACGATTCAGTTGAGAAGACAAAGACACTCATGATTGATTGGACTGCAATAATGCTCGCAGTGGACCACACGTGGGCTTTTTGTTGTCTTGCCTCACGCACGTCTAAGCTGCACAACTGCGTGCCTATTAGGAGGCCCCTTTCCATGCACCCTTTTCTCGTGTTTCCAAACCCATAGAGAGAAAGTACAAGCAGAAAACATTCAACTAATGAGTACAAAATTTGTAATCAGTAAAATCTCAAAATTTCAACTTCCTTTTATTTCTGGGAGGGGGGGGGGGGGTTAATAGAGATAATAAATGGGTGGGTAGCTTACAGAAAGCAACTTTCAAATACAAATAATTAGAACTTTAAAGCCATTATTATTGAACCAAATACAAAACAACAATCCAATCAAAAAAACAATATTGTTGTTCCGAGTTAAAAATCCAACAAATGTCTAGTGCTCATGAGACATCTGTGCGTGATACAAATCAAAGTCATTAAGTACAACACAATGTTCAATGAAAACAATTACAAAACCAAAAAATGCATTCTTTATAGCTGGCTTGATAGTTCATATATTCTTTTCAAATGTACATACTTCAGCCTAGTTATAATATCAAAACAATAAAATAAAACAAAATTTTTTCGGGATTAAGAAATCATATTTGTAGAGTGCGTTCTTTTCATCCCATGAAGATCTTGTTATGTTGATCCCATGAATATCTTTTTTTCAGCTCTCCTGCTTGCCACAGCACTTGGGTGATGAGGTGCCAAGCACCCTCATCGTCTCTCCATCCATGGCTATGCCCTGTTCAATGTCTCAAAACCCTTTACACAAATTCTATGTGAATACTGGATATACTTTTCTAATGATGAAATGGAATATTTCTTAGAGATTAAAAGAAACTAATTAAGTTGTCTATCTATAAGTCATATTTTACAAAAAAATAAAAATCACCTTGTCATGGTTTTACGATTTTTTCTCATATCTGGTCTCATATAGATAATCTTTTCGACTGAACTGAATCATCTTAGTCGGTTCAATCTGCTATTTCTCTATATCAATCAACCTCTTTTATAAGCTGATTGACTGTCTAATCCTAAATCGAATATGTCTGTAGGACTTATCAAATTTTAATGTTAATAAATATATAAATATACAATGTGTAGTTAAAATTATACTGTGTAAGTATTAGGTATTGTGAAAAGTTTGAAACTTATAACAAAATTATAATGCAAATATAAGTAACTTAGATTGTAATAAAAATTATTTTTTTTAAAAAATGTAGCATCATAAATATTACTACTCCATATTATTACTAAATAATCATATTAGAATATGGATGATTTATCGAAATTATTTGGAAATTTAACGTTCATGAAATAAATAAATATATTTATTTAGTTATTCAGTTTAGTTGTTATTTAAACACAGATTATATTGTTAGTACTCAACCAATTACATTTATAAAAGAATAGATTCAATATTAACTCAAAACATTGTGGTATAACGTAAACTTCTAATAATGGAGCACTACTGAAAGCACAAACACAACATATATATGCATGCTAAACTTATTTGGGCTGTTAGCTTGTTTGGGCTGCTAGCAGTTATTGCTAAGCTCGTTCCATTAAACGTCTTAATCAGGTGATTAATTAGACAAATTGACCGGTTTGGCATTCATGAAACAACAGACCATGCCGAACTGCACGTACGTGTCGGGTTTGCTACCGACTCCATATAATCGGCCGTATAGTCGGCCGGTGCTGACTTTTTCTAGACAAGTTGGGAGCAGCGATGGCTTAGAGGTTCACCTACCTGATGTTGGCCGGATCTCTCTTTTGGTGGTGCTTCTCTCCTCTTCTGTGAGAGGTTCCATTAGAAAGGTGAAGGCGACGACCAAATAACAGTAGAAGGCGCTGGCTATTGAGGCGACGCCACCAAGTCCTAAGCCTTTCTTGACCAATCTAGTGAGGAGGCTGGTGGACAGTGGGATGGAGTAGTCCTAAGACAGCGATTAGGAGAGTGACGATGGGTAGAGGGCATTAGCAATAGTGACTTGTCTTTCTTGATGCCGACCAGACACCCTCTGTCTTGGTGGAGCTCCTTCCCTTGTCTATGGAAAGTTCTACAATCGTAGCAAAGGGGATGACCAGCTAGTAGGAGAAAGCTTAGGTGGGGTAACACTGCTCAACTCTAAGCTATTCTTGGTCGAATCCAGTGAGAAAACCAATGGACGGTGCGGTGAGGGGGCCTAAGTCAGCACACGGGAGAGTGACAACATGTTAGAAGGTGCTGATAGTAGAGACGCAATGACGGTCTTGCTAGTGGTAGGACTAGGAGTCAGGTCGATGGAGGGGCTCCCGTCCAGTGTTGTAGAAGCCACATGCTATCAACGTGTAGATAGTGGTAACTGAGATGGTGGGTGACGAATCACGAATAGAGTTGTAAGGGGTTTTAGGCGAAAGCCTAGCTCAATGTTTCATTGAACCGACAATGGCTATGCTTTTGAGTGTCATAACTCCCTAAAGGCATGGTTGAAGTATCTACCTCCTCCCTCTCGTATCATGAATCTCCAGGTGAAAACCTCGATGGGCAATAGTAGCGCTCTTGATGTCGTAACCTTCATGGACGGATTGTTTAGAAGTCTTCATTTTGCGGTGTTGTTTGCTCGGCGATGATAGGCTCGACGCACAATGGTGGTCGGTTTGGTGGTAGGCTTTATTCTCAATGACATGTGTTTGTGTGGTTGGTATATGGGTTCTGGTAGTGTATTTCGGTGCACACCCAACCTCGATAGTCTTCTATCCATTTTATTATAACTTATTTTCCTTAATCTTAATATCATTTAGATGACCATCTTCTGTCATCTTGAACAATTTTTTTTTTTTGCATATATGCAGAAACTACATTTCCATCTCCCTTGTCCACTGACAAATTTTGGTTCTCATGCTCCTTGCCGGAAGCTGACTTCCTCACCCTGAATTTGATCCTTGAACCACTTTGCATTATAATAGAACTGATATTCTTCAGTATTCTTTAGTAAGATATTCTCTACTGGTAATTAATTTCTCACCTATCAAATTGTCACAAGGATACTTGTAACACTTCACCTGAAAATCTTCAAAAATATCAACCAGATACAAACTTCACAGCTACTAGCTTGTATCATCATAGACAGGCAAACACAGTAAAACTAGTAGACAACTCATGTGAAAATAGATACATCTTAAATGGCACAATATGACTATATGAAGGGAATGCAATTGCTACAAACTTTTTTTTTAAAAGCGTTTTTACGCAGTATCATCAATTTGGATTAATTTAAGCATCATTATGTAATCCAAATAATGAAGAATCGACCCAGAGCTGCTTCCGTAAAAAAATCACTTACAAGATACTACAGTCAGAAAAAGGAGTATCCCTGGGTAGATTTACAGATCTAGGTGCAAGCTAAATTTGCCTCAAAGAATATATCAAATATACTCTAGCAAGACATAGTCTTTTATAATTATGAAACGATTGACAATGGGTACTGTTAATAAAACAATCAAACTTCAAATACAGCTTCGTATAATATCAGATGGCAGCAGAGTCAATCTAACGGAATCATCATTCAGTAGTCAAGGGAACATACATTTGAAGCTGAGTCTAACTTTTGTAACTGCAAATAATACATCGTAGTTTGTGGTCTCCATATTTAGTGTAGGAAAGCAAAAATATGAACTCAAAAGGAACACAAAGATCATGATAACCACAAAGAAATGACCTGTTTGCAACTCACAACTAGCAACCTGGAAAAGATCACTGCAGGAGTAAAAGCATAACAGGAGTGACAGTTACAGGTCTAAAGCATAGCAGGAGTAAAACAGTACACAAGAAATACTGCCAAAATACGGTCTAAAGCAAAACAGTGCTAAAACAGAACTCTAACTGCGCAGGAATTACTGCCGATCACTATACACAGAACTCAAGTGCACACGATCAATGTACAACGGCGACATCCACCATATCAGACGGGGGGAGGGTGGAGGTACAGGAACTTGCACTGGAGGCGGCAATACAGGGCGCCCTGTCCGACGGCTTCCAGGCACCCGGGAGCGGCGCACACATCTGCAGCACCTCCGACTCCGAGCAGAGCGGCGGGAGGAGCGGCGCCACTGCTGGCCACCGGGAACCACACCCTCCCGTCCGCTACTATCGCCTGAACTCCAGCCACGACGTCCGCTGGAAGCTGTCCGTCCTCAACGGCCACCCAGCCATGCGGCAGCCGCTCGACGGCGATGACAGCGGCATCGTCGGCGAGCGGGTGATGGCGCGAGTGGAGTCCGCAGCTTCTCTCACAGAAGGCAACCATACAGCGCGTACAGAACCTGTCGCGCTGGTGGCTCTCGGTCCAGAATGTGGCTGCCAGATCCACCAGGCGCTCTGCCGCATGCCCGTTCCTCTCTCCGTGCGTCACCGCAACCTGCTCCAAAAGGAAAACACACACGATGTTAAGTAGATGGCAACTTCAGGAACTTGAGCTACACATCACAAGATTGTTCTAACTAGACCTGAAATTTTACCTTACAACTGAGACCGCAGTATGAAATCCCGGACAGTGAGATAATTGGATTGATTAATTATATTTCATATTTTGTATAGGTGTATATATAGTCAACCACACAGTTATAGTAAGTTTCGTACAATTAGAAAAAACTTCTATATCTAGAAAAAACTACTATAATTACATTATGCTCATATAGAAGCCAACTATAGTAGATCTCATATAATTAGGATAGCCTACTATATTTAAAGAAACATACTATAATTATATTATACTAATACTTTCATGTACTATAATCAGGAGCTCGGCGAACGTTTAGATTAAATCAAAACTCTTGGAATACAGAGGTAGGAAAGCTCTTGTTAAAGATATTGGTGTACTGCAATGTCGTGGGAACATTATGTATCCGAACGTGACCGAGGACGACACGCTCCCAAACAAATAGAGATCAATCTCAATATGCTTTATGCACTGATGCTAGACTGGGTTGCTAGAGAGATAAACAACACTAATGTTGTCATAATAGGTGCTATGGTGAGATGAGTGGCGAAGCTCCATAAGTAATTGACGTTGCCAAGTACCTTCAACGACACCATTAGTCACAGTTTGATATTCAGTCTCTGCACTCGATAGGGAGATTGTATGCTGACACTTAGAGGACTAGGACACTAAATTATCCTCGAGGAATACTACATAACCAGATATCGATCGACGAGTGTCAGGACAACTAGCCCAGTCGGCATCAGTGTAAACAACAAGCTCAGTAGGTGGAGAGCGGCGCAGAGTTAAGTCGAGAAAAATAGTACCCTGTAAGTGACGTAGTATCCGCTTGAGAGCAGTAATGTGTGGCTCATTAGGATCATGCATATAGAGGTAAATCTACTGGATGGCATAGGCAATGTCTAGACGAGTGAATGTCTAGTACTATAATGCACTAGCCTAGAGGACCGTTTGTAGACAATTTAGAGTGTAGGTCAACAGGGATGCTACAAGGCTTGCAAGCTCTCATCTCAGCGCGCTCCAAAATGTCGAGAGAAATAAGATATCATCACAATGCGTGATGGAGATGCTCATAAAATGATGAAGCTAGCCCATATCTGTCATAGCAAATTCACGCTAGAGAGCAGCAATAATGTGTTGAAGAAGCTAAGCCAACGAGGCGGTGAAAACAATGTCATCCACATACAGCAGCAGATAGGCAGTATCGGATCCTCGATGATATGTAAATAACGAAGTATGGTCTCAACAAAACCGAGGGATAGGAGGTGAGAGACGAACCTGTTGTGCCAAGCACGAGGAGCCTGTTTCAGTCCATAGAGAGAATTATTGAGTCAATAGATAAAATATGGTCATGACAAGTTGGCAAAACCAGAGGGCTGTACACAGTAGACCATCTTTATCACAGTGCCATATAAGAATGCATTCTTAATATCTAGTTGATGAATAGGCTAGCTGTGAGATAGAGCCAAAGACAGAACCACCTGAACTATCACTGGCTTGACCACTAAACTAAAAGTCTCATCATAATCAACAACCGGTCACTGTGTAAACCCTTGCAGAACCCAACGAGTCTTATTGCGATCAAGTGAACCATCTGTAAGCATCTTATGACGATAAATCCACTTGCCGGTTACCAGATTGACTCCAGGAGGCCGAGGAACAATGTTCTAGGTGTCATTGGCGAGAAGTGCATAATACTCAGCTTATATAGCGGAGCGCAAATTGGGGGTCTAACAAAGTATCATGAATAGAGCACGACAGGGGCGATATGGGCACAGCGTGGACCACACTTGGGGTTTTTATTGTCTTGCAATCGCGTGCATCTAGGTTGCATGACTACGTGCCTATTAGGAGGCCCTTTCCATGCACCCTTTTCTCATGTTTTCAAATCCATAGAGAGAAAAGCATAAGGAGAAAATATTCAACTAATGAGCACAAAATTTGTAATCAGTAAGATGTCAAAATTTTAACCAATTTTAAAGGGTTTCCTGGGGTTAAGAGAGGGCGATGGATAGGGCCAACAGTGGGGGAGAAGGTCATGGACCAATTAGGTTGGGCAAGGTAGAGGGTGGTGACGAGGAAGGGGTGGAACAACAAAGTGCGATGGTGCTACTAACCATCAGAGGTGGAGAAGGGTGTGGGAACTAAGGAGGAGGGGGCACACCTGGTTTTCGGAACAAGCTCGTCAGAGGGTGGAGGGAGCTCACCAAAGAGAAGCCATCACCATCGCTAGAACTCGAAGTCAACCTCTCTCGTTTTGGTTTGGTTTGTTCTGACACTAATAACAAAGATACTACGAAGAAGACAAGGACGCTTACGTGGATTGGGCCAAGGTGACTCTCACTGTGGGCTGCATATGGGCCTTTGTTGACGTGCAGTCACACACGTCTACGACCGCGCGAACATGTGCCCATTAGGAGGCCCCTTTCCATGCACCCTTTTTCTGTGTTTTTAAACCCATCAGGAGAAAAGTCTATGGAGAAAACATTAAGTTGATAAGCACAAAACTTCTAACCAGTAAGATCTTAAACTTTCAACCAATTTTCATGGGATCTAGGAGGTGGTAAATAGAGATAATAAATGGGTGGGGAGCTAATAAACTTTCAAATACAAATAACTACAACTTTCAAACTGTGATTATTGAACCAAATGCACATCAATAATCCAATAAAAAAAATCAATATTCAACTCCTTGCTTCTCTTCAAAAGTATATGCTTCAGCCTTGTTACAATATAAAAATAATAATAAAATATATTTCTTTAAAGGATCAAGCCAACGTATTTGTAGAGTGCATTTTTTTTTCATCCCATGAAGATCCTATATTGATCGCCGGCCTAATTCAAATGACCTGACTGTAAATGATTAATGTCTAGAGTAAGTTCTCACGTAGTATTTTGCATCCCAAGTGGTATTGCAATTACTTAAGCCATTTTTTCTTAGACATATCAGGGAGCATGGCAAGTTTGAATTGCTTAAGATTCTTATCAAATTGAAATGTTTGCGAAAACTTTGTTAATTAATTAGCTAACTCATGAACTCGTCTGCTAATGAAGGCTTAAGCAACAAGCTAATAACCAGAAGCACTGTAGAAGAGCAGTAAGTCAGGGCAAGTAATGTAGTCTTTCTCAGTGAAAATAGAAATTCAGTTTCCAAGATTTACAGCAATTGGTCCGCGTGTATCCAAAAACATGATTTATTATTTTCTGATCCTAGATCCAACACGAGACGTAAACCCTATTGATTTAAAATATTACAAATATGCTACTTGGCATGAGTACAGTCTACAAAAATAGTACATTACAAAATGCAATGCATGTCAGCAATGTTATGCAACTCCAATAGTTGTTCCATCTAGAAGTGAACAAGGCTGCAAAAGCAGCACACGGTGTGTGCTCTTGCACCTACCTGATAAGCATATTTAAAAATACTCCAAAACACAAAGGAATTGAAATTGATAAGAATCTCAACCATGGAACTTGTGAGCTTCTCCTTAACTTACCGATGCTAGGTTGTCAAAATGCCACACATGCAGCAATCCCCGGTGCAAGAAAAAGAAGATCATCTCAAACAAAGAAGAAAGAAAGAAAGAAATTAGTTGAGATTGGGTAGAGCTCAGCAAAGAGACCCACAAAATGTTCTCCTGATTGAAACAAGCAAATGATGTTTTTATTATGCAAATTTGTTTCGTAAATTGAAGCATAGAAGTTACACGGACACACTTCTAAAGTTCAAAAAGATTTTCATTTGAAAATCTGAAATGCAAGGTTAGTTGTTGTCAATAGCACCCATTAATGAAATAAATTACATATATGTTGTGTCATGATAGTGTTGCTAAATATAATCCAAAGGTGGTCTTTACCAATTAAATTTGCTAGTTATCACAAGTTGCGAAAGATTTCCTGCTGTAACAACTTTCTCTTGAACCATAAAGGTATTGAAAAACTTTATATATGTCGATAAATTTCACAACCTTTGAGTACTCAAATCACAGAACTTTCTACTTATAAATTTTCTACAGGAAATAAAACTTGCTAACCTTCCTTATCCGAAATTTTGTACATGAATAGAACTGTATGCTCATAAAGTTTGTGAAAGAGAGAAAAAAAATGCTCACAAGACATCTATAAAATGATCTAAAATGTACTTCCTCTGTCCATTTTTATAGCGTGCGTCCTTATTTTTTGTAAAGTCAACATTTCAATGTTTTGACTAATAATTGAACTAACAATAACAATATGCATATTTAGGGTAATACATGTGATGTCATTAGATTTACATTTGAAAGTAAAATATTGAAGACCATATAAAATGCTAATACATCCTATAAAACTGGAGGGAGGGAGTACTCAATATTAACTTTTGAGTCTTAAATCTTTATATAGGAATTTAAAAAACTTAAAAACTCTTGGTACCACTGGAAACTCTCCATATAGAAAGAATTTTGCTCTACAAAAATATTTCATATGAAAATCCATTATAATTATAAAAACTTTGTACCTAGAACTTTATATTGGAAAATCAAACTTACTACATGGGAACTTCATATATTGTTGGAGAAACTTTCCTCTTAGAAACATCCTATAGGAATAAGGCTATTTTCTCAAGAAAGTTTATGCAAAACACATATGGCTGTTGTTATATATGAAAAGATTATTTACTTACACATTCCCCTTCCACTACTTTCTCCTTTCAGATGCTCCCCCTCTCAGCGGCACTATGCACGTCTCCCTGACAATCCAAATCCTTACCGTGCCCATAGCCCCGCCCATGTCTCCCTGACTCGCTGGCTCACACCACTTGCTACCTTTTGGCTTGGGTGCTGCCACTGCCGCCATCTCCACAGCCCTTGCCAGCTCAATGCACCTCCCTCCCTCGGCTCGGCTGCTTCTCATTTTCTAGAATCATTTATCTTCCTTAGGAAACTTTAGACATGAATAAAACTATTTTCTTACAAAGTTTATGCAAATGCTAAAGAGAAATATTCTTAGAAACTTTCACTATAACTTGGAAACTTTCCCTATAGAATTTTATGTCAAAAATGTACAAAAAGTTGAAAAAAAAACATTCAATAAAAAGTAATATCAAAAGCTTCTTGTGCCTCCCATATATGATAGACTTGGCTAATAGATAATAATATAAGAAGAGAAGTTCTCAAGTCGCCTCTCCTTTTCGCCACAACGCTTGGGTGATGAGGTGTCAAGGGCCTCGTCCTCTCACCAGCCACGGCTACGCTCCGTTCAACCACTCAAACCCCTCTAATGGAGTCCGGTAACACATAATTACTATTCAGAATTTTTATCAATGATTGTTGCAGTAGATGCATGGAAGTATGGAACTGAGTAGAAAATCATCTATTAGCAAAAAATTAAGTCCAAATACTGCATGAAAAAAGCCACACCAAAATCAAAAATATTTTTCACATGACAATGGCATGACAAAAGGCATATTAGCAAAATCATCCATGTGTAGTTTGAATTGAAGATAAATTTCTATAATCCATGTGTTGGAAGAAAAAAAAACAAAATATCATCGGGTCAATTCCAGCTCGGCAACAAGATGGTAAGACCTTATTCAACCACTCTAACGTAGGAACACCACGATTTTAACTGCATATAAGTGTCCAGTCATGGCTCAGTTCTTACTCAGCCTAATCTACAGAAGAACAGGAGACAAATAGTTAGCCACATACAACCATGACTACTAAGAAATTAATTTGCAGTGTGGGAATTGAGTACCTGGAGAAAAATACCAGCCATTCTGTCTACATTGCAGTTTTATTTTTCTGTGACCAGAGATAGATGTACCAGCACTATCGATGAACCCAGTCAGCCAAGCACACTTTATGAAGCATTTTACTATGTTAGTCGCTAAGCCATTGATATTAAATTTATAGTCGTATTATAATTATAAGAGATTCTAATTACAAATTGTTGATTTCAAATTTTGGAATCAAATTAATAAGATATTAAATCAATTTGAATTTTATTAAATTTTATATGGGTTATTTCTCGAATTAAAGTGCCTTAGTTTAAAATAACAGTCCATGTCAATTACTGCTTACTAATTATTAATTTTAAATTTTAAAATTAGATTAATAAAATACTCTAATTGAGATTCCAAGATGTATACAACTCCATATTTGTTAATTTCCAATTTATTAAATTCTAAATTAAACTAATCAAAGAGTCTTTATTATTTATAATTGCATGTTTTTATTAAACTCAATTTTTTACTATAATCTACTATCATTATAATCTAATATACTTAATCAATAGTTAGATTTTTCCAATTATCGTGGAAGCTCATAGAAAATACTGGTATAGATATTACTCTGAAAACAACATTAGAACAAAAGCAGTCAAGGAGGTAGTAGGATGGGGCATGTACTTCCGTGAGTTAAACACATTGTGGTTTTTCTACCTTCTAGTACTGTTATGTACAGCATTATTAGCTTCATGACTATTGACATCCAAAAGTGATACGTTGATTAGAATATGATAATATTTGGTCAAATTTAAAAAAGTCCCAAGCCTTTCCTGGTTTGACCAACGACATAAAGGTGGTTAGGCTGGTCGGCCTGATGGTTGGATTGATGATCTTTTGTGTTTTCTGTTATATGTATGAGGTTTGCTAATTGTTTATAAATAGTAAGACCTAATAGAACATCAAAAATGCTATATAAAGATAAGCCCAAACCCCTTATGAAGGCTAGGTCAATTTAATTGCCTGTTGAATCATTCTATTTTTCTATTTTTAGTCATGTCTTCTCTTTACCTTTTAAGTCTTTATCGATTTACACCATAAATCATCTGTCATCGCTGTGAGAGTGTGATATTCATTTGTCAGCTTGTTCTATAAACTTTCCAATTCGTCCATTAGATAAGTGTTTACCTTCATAATCGATCTAAATTGGCCTAGAGGCTAGCTTTAGTATCTAAACAACTCCACTAGCTGGTTTTAATCTTTTAAATCCATCTTGATCTAGGTTGAGGTGGTTTACGACTCTCTAAAATCACAAAGCTTTAGGTGACCACCATATTGGCACGATTTGTCGCCAACAATGCCTTCACCGTCACTCAACCATTATCCACAATACTAAATCAATAGTTATAAATGCTTCCTTGTGTTCAGATGGAGTAGAAATGGCTGCTCTCTGTACATATAAGTGATTGCCATCTGAACAAATACTGAGCTAAAGCTAATTTACTGAAAGGCCATGATGTCAAGACCTAGGTGGGCCTCACATGGGCTGTCTCAGTTGCTTACCCAAGCTAGGCCCAATCCAGTCATGGGATTTGCTTACGCACAAATCCCCGTTCCGTACATCGTCTCTGATGAGTGATACGCACCGAGGGACAACTCCAGCCGCCACGTCCGTCGCCGTCGTCCCGCTCGGTGTCGAGCCCAAGAAGAAAGGTGTGCACTGTTCCCACATGGTTGAGTCAAACCAGAGCTCAACAGTAGTACTTGACCGAAATAATTGCAATAGGCTGCCATTTGGCAAAGTCCAACTGTAATCGCAAGCCCCAACTACGAGAAGGCAGCACCAATTTAGTCCCACCTCGCTAGCACAAACTTAGTATCACCACGTCAGGTCATTCCCAATGAAAAGCGTCAATTTGTGATTTTTAATAGTATCATTTTATTTAAAGAGGCTTGAGTTAATAAGTGAAGCAAAGGTCTTTAAAATATATATATAGTTGTATTTTATGGTTTTATATGTTAGCCATAACATTTAATTTTTAAATTGTGTTGTGATATGATTTGGTTACAAGTTACAGAAAGAAACAATTCACTTATTTTAAAGGCATAATAAATATGTATATTAAAGGGTTATGCCTTCATTAGTTTTTCAGTAGATGAATGACCGCTACCGCTTTCGTCAATTACTAAGCGGGATCCTGCGCGCTTTACTTTTCATACCCTTCGGTGTCTTCATTGGCTTTACGACCGATAGATTAGGATCTCGCTTTCACCACATCCGAAGCCATCATATCCTTTGTCGACATCTGTCTACGCCTTCATCGGCTCCCTAGCCGATGAAAGAGTGTTCCGATCCCTATCGGCGATCAGCCAATAGCAGGAGCTATCCGGATGCAGCCGATGACCACCTTGATCCTATCGGTGGCCAGTCGATAGTGAGAGCTCATATCGACCTATCATCCGACTGACCTATTCGCCTCACCTTCTTATCAATTGCAGGGTCAAATTGGATATTGCGCCCACATCCG
Source organism: Oryza coarctata (assembly GCA_030770085.1). Taxonomy (NCBI): domain Eukaryota; kingdom Viridiplantae; phylum Streptophyta; class Magnoliopsida; order Poales; family Poaceae; genus Oryza; species Oryza coarctata. The sequence goes on along the minus strand of CM061476.1, from coordinate 5,841,327 downwards.
CACCGTCGCACCGGAGCCGAGCGAACCTCACGGGTCCCGACGCGCGTACCACGACACCTCGAAGCTTAAGGACCTACACTAGAGCTAAGCAGACCTCCTAGGCCTTCACGTGACTAAGCTGTCACCTCTTCCCGCTTGGGCCTCTCCTTGCGAGATTTGATGGCGAGCACCATTTCACCTGCGTTGTCCATGCCTTGCAAGCCAAAGCATAAGAAAACAAAGTGCAAGATGGATGATAGTGCTTTGGATGGCCTAGCAAGTGTTAGATCTTCAAAAGGAAAATGCACCTGCCCATTTCATTGAGAACGTAAAGCAGGAGGCCCAACACAAGGTATATAAACCACCGGTAGACTATGACCGTATTCTCATGATGATATACATGATTTAGTCTAGTGTAGAGGCCGTCAAGAAGTACAAGCATAACCCTCTAGTAGATTGGGGCACCCCCACCCATATAAGCTAGGTCAACATTGCTTCCTTAGGGCAAGCTAGAGAAACTACAAGTTCAAATGCGTAGGTTGCATGGCAATGACGATGTCTCGTACATTTGCTTTGATGACTTGCATGGGCTGTTCAATAATGAAAGAAATGATATCTCCTTGACCAGAGCTTGGGTCTTGCAAGTGACATACATCTGTTTTACATGCTAAACTTTCTTGCATCTACATAAGTCAAGACTATCTTCTGTCTTATGTAGGTTTGAGACAGTGGAGACCATGAAGAATCCTATGTCAGGAGGATTTTTTGATCCGTTTCATTGTCAATTGGGAATCCGTGAGAGATGGACGTGTCAACACTGAGAACTACATGTATGATGCTTTCCTCAAATTTGAGAAAAAAGATATACTACCCTATCTAATGAGTTACAATAAAGCAATTTGTTAATTATGTTGTTAACTTCCAAACGATCTGACCATTGTGCCTTCGTTTGTGGGGATCACTGGATGCTAATGAATTTTGTCCTACACAACAGTAGTTTAACAATTTACGACTCATGGAGAAAACCGCAGCCAAAATATGAGCCAACACTTGATCTTCTCAATAGGTATAATCTAGTTCATCATGTTGGACTACATGTCACTATGCATAATTTCTCTACTACATATATCGGGCATTTGGCAAGTACTTCAAGAAATCGGTGTAGTACAGACCTACTGCGGGAGTGTTAGGGTGCATAAACATGCTTTTTGGACAAAATGAAAAGACCAACTTATATGGGTTCTTCATGTGCACATATATTCGAGAGATTCTTGATCCAAATATAACTGAGTATCCATATGAGGTAGGTACCCTAGACATTTACACTCAATTTTTAGCTTACTCCTTTTCACCCCATGATTTTCACATATAGGATTAATAAAATATTTAATAATTTACTTCTAGAATTTATATTAAGGTGCAAATAATTTAACAAGTGAATTAAATGTGGGAAATACAATTTCCTAAATAAATCATGCCTTAGAGTTATTTCTTAAAAATTCTCCCTGTCATAATATACTCCTTTGAATTTTCTTGGAATTTTGGAGTTCAATAAGTAATTTTAATAATACTAAAATCATTGAAAAAAATTAGAAAAGCTAATTAAAACCATCTCTTCCTCTCGGGCCAATTTCAGTCCATTCCTTCATCTCTCCCCATCAGACCAAGGCCCTGATTCATGTGCTCTCCTCTCTCTCGTTTTCCTCCCACATGGGGCTAGCTGAGTAGCCTCTACAGCCCATCTCCTTGGGAAGTAGCTGAGCTAGCCCAACTACCTCTATTCGTGCCTCTCCTCTCTCTCTGGCATGTGGGGCCTAATGTTAAGGTTGTCTTCCTCCTTCGTCCAAACTCTTGTAGCCGCGTGATGTCAACTCCCGCGCTTGATTTGGCTACACTAGTGCCGATCTCCTCAAACATTTTGAGGGGATTTTATCCCCCTGATTTCCTCTACCTTCTCTTGTAAGAAACAACAAGAATACCCAAGAAATAGATGCCACCAATACAGCAGATCCTTGGGATAAAACCCTAGCCACCATGGCCTTTTGGATATAAAAAGCATGTCCTCAACCTCCTCTAACTTTTTTTGCACCATGCCCTCCTCCTCATGCTCCACTCTTTCTCCACCATGTGCCATCACCTCCAGCAGTTGTTTGCCATCTCTTGGAGTGTCACTAGGATGTGCCAGCACTGCCTTCGAGACCATGGTGATGCTAGGAAGACCATTCACCATCTCCTTGGAGCCAAAGACCGCCAGAAGCTACTCATTGACGTTGACCCAAAGCAGCCATTGCTTGGAGCTAGCCGCCGGTCAATCATAGTGGTCATTTGCTGCTATGCAGCCATTGGTGAGGACCATCTCATCACCCTCCTCGCCATGGTACTCTAGTCGTCCGTCGCCGTGACCTTGTTCACTGGCTACCATCAGGAGCCATACATGCATCCCTCTCTAGTGAGGTTGGCCAACATGGCAGCTAGTTATCTGCCTGGTCAGCTGCCACCTCTTTCCTTCTGTCCAACGTGTGCCTATGTGTCGCCTAGCGTCATTGAGCTGCCCTGATCCAATCTCAGCTGTTGGATCATGTTGACCTAATCCAAGCCATTCATCCACCTTGACCAATCTCAGTCATCTGATCTTCCTTGATTGATCAGAGCCATGCAACTTTCGTGCACCATCTTTGTGGACTCGATCCATGGTGGATCAGTCTTTCTCCTTTCTATGATATGCAAGTACTACGTGTCAATGGCTCATTCTCTTTCTTAAGACAATGACATCATAATTCATCCATTTGTTTAGAAATAATTAATAATGATGTAATAAATTTTTAGAGTTTCTAAATAGGGTTTAATTGATTTAACCTTTTAAAATTCATAATTAATTCATATGAACATGGAAATGAGGTTGTTTAAGTTGCTAAATTTATCTAAAATCAAGATATATATGTTTGTTTACTTTTTATGTACTATTTATTTAGAGTTTCTTAGTCTTTTTTCTTGATTGGCATGTAATTGTGTAGTTCGGTTGTTTCAGAGGATTGCTAGTTAAGGAAAGAGAGTTTAGGAGATTAATCCAAGGACCAAGACAAATCACACAACAATACCCTTGAGAATGTTGATTCTAGTTTATGACAACTATTGTGTTTTAAATGTATTGCATGCATTTTGAAAGTATCACATTATATGTGTTTATTTATCCTATACTCCTTGGTTATATTAGGGCTAATATTGTGTTGATATCTTATTCCTTGTCACCTTGGTTAATTAATTTTGAATAACCATGATACTATATGATGATCAGGCTAGATACCTAGAATAATTACTTAGTCATTCTTAGAAACATTAACATAATTTAATTTGGGATGACATCTAATTCACTAATTACTAATGAAAATTTAATGATGATAGCTCATGATGGTTGGCCGTGGTTAGTTAATTATTAATCCAACTAAAACTTGACTAATAGTGGGTTGTGAGCACATGGTTTTGTTGGTCATGCTCATGACAATTAAGGACCGATTCATGAGCTACTCTTGTAAAACATTTACCATACTAACCATAAGCCATTGTGGGTAATGGTTGGACTTGTAGTGTAGCATGATTCATTGTGGGGCACTAGACTGTGAAGTGTCAAACATAAGCCCACGGGGGATGTTAAGTGAGTCTATGCCTACAGGATAGACGAAGATCTTGGGCATAGTGCTATAGTGCCAAATCGGTCCTCCATGTTGACCAATGGAGGATCGATGCGATTGCGTGAATACGACAAGGCTTATAAGGTCTGCTTCGCTTTAATGCAGATCCTTTGGCTTCAAGGTTCCTTCGTCGGGGTTGCTGGAATTTTGGGCGTGCTAGTCAATTTAACTGTGCAATTGACATGGAGATAAGTTAATGAGTCAATCGACCTATAGTCCGATACGAACTCTTACTATCGGCTAGTCGCCAATAGGGTTCGGATAAAAATCGGTTGCGTCTGATGTCCACCTGCTATCCGCTGGTTGCCGATGGGGGCTAAAGTACTCGTCCATCAACTGGAAAGCTGATGAAGGCATAGACAGATAGCGACGAAGGTAATAAAAGACACATCGGCTATAGAGCCGATGAAGTTCTAGAATTCAATAGTCAATAAACGTGTATATGGACTTCTCCTATCGACTGGTTATTGATAGATGGTGTAATACTCGTTCATCGCCTAGATAGCTGATGAAGGCATATGCGGATAACAAGTAATAATATAAAAGACCCAATGGCAAGTTGACGGTGCTCCGAATACAATGTACAATGGCGCTCTAAGCAATATAAAGACCATCGGCTAAAAAGCTAATGGCACTCCAAAATACAATATGTGATGAATAGCAAGGAGTGAGACCCGATCTCCCAAAAGTACGATAGCTAGTGACTATCATGATAGTACCATTAGAGCCAGCCTCGATAGATCGGATGAAATTGAGACAATATGACACTAAGGCTAATGGCATAGAGACAACGGAGATTAGAATGGATGCATAGACGGAAGGAACAAACGATCCTATTAGCTAACTAAGCCGATGAGAGAAATTCTTTGAAAATATATGTATATCGGCTGAAACCGATATCTAGGCATGAGGCTCTATGTGTGAATAACTCATCGGTTGGCTGCTCTAATGAAATATCACGTAAAGACCTATTGGTTGATAACTCAATCTACTACCAACAATCTAGTAGGTCAGATCTAACCAATGTAGCATAAGACAATTAATGACAAAAGAGCACGATAAGCCGATAGAACCCACATGAGTATGATGTGGTATATCCAATTGGACTAAAATGTTAGACCTAACCGATGCAACCTTAGGTAGAGTGAATACACCAGGCGGGACATATCCCTTTGCCAGAGATTGATCATAACCAATGCAGCCCCACATTGAGAGCTAGAACCTATCGGTAAAAACCTAGAAAAACTAGAGTGACGATACGCCGAAGTTGTATTAATCGAGATGTTATTTCCTAAACATAAAAGGAAACTATATCAAAGAAGTTAATAAAACTAATTAAACTTACCTATCTTACAAGATATATTTCATAGAGATAATGTACCCTGTTGTAGTTTCTAGGCCTCCTCCTTAGACTCGGTCCCATCTGGATAACTTTCCATCTTTTGACTGAACCAAATATATTCTCAATTAGTTTGATCGTGTCTTTCCCTGTATCAATCAGACTCTTTTCATAAGCTGATCGGCTCTCCAATCCTGTCTGTGTGGCTTACCAAATTTTGGTGCGAACACATGCACCCCAATTTTAAAGTATGAGGACTCATGCTTTAAAATTATCTTCTTCATGCTCCCATGACTCTGAGCTGATGCAGTCTGCATCAAATATGCTAAGCTGTCAAACTCCTCGGAGAAAAACTTTCTTTTGATGCATTTTGATAATCCTTGGAATGCCAACTCTACCAACTTTTCATTGCTTATGTCCAAGCTATAGCATTGGCTTTATATATTACAGAATCTTTGAATATATGTCGAAACCGATTTCTCCTTCCTTTGTTTCACCGATATCAAATCTATGAGTCGCATCTCATGGATCCTTGCAAAAAAGTGTTTGTGAAATTGTTCTTCTAGATTGAACCATACTCTGATTGAACTTGGTGGGAATGATGAAAACCAATAAATGCTAATCTGGATAGTGACAATGGAAACAGCCTAACTTTTAGAGCTTCTTCTGTCGACACTCATCCGCACTGTGCCAAGAATCGATAGACGTGTTCAACTGTTAACATGTTGTCTTGTCTTGAGAACTTGGAGAAGTCTAGCATCTTGTATCAGCATCGTAATGGTACTCTATTAAACCACTCACGTTATGGAGGCCGATACATGAAATTCTCTACCTTCGGTTTCAAGCCAAACTGTTCCTTTATCACTTTGGATATTTTGACAGTCCACTCATCGTCTTCATCGTATTGCCCCTGTAGTTGAATATAGCTATCGGACCAATTGAACATCGGCATCTGTAGACCAATATTTGCTGATGTATGAATTGGTGGCTCTTGAGTATATAATCCATCCACTCTTTTCCTTATCAAGTTCTGAAGCATACTTGTCAACCTCTCAGATTGATCATTCAGCACGTGATGTATAGCTTCATTAACTAGTTCTGTGGACTTGAAGCTACAAGTTGAGTTGGTTCAACGAGTAGAGATGGTCTTAGGAATGAATTCTTTTGGATTGAACCGTTTTGTGTCATACAAAAGGATTGCAAGCACAACCTTTCAAAATCTTTCGTAGATTACTCCACCTGTTGCTTTTGCTCTTCATTCAGATCTTCCAATGCGATTGGAACAATAATTTCTTCATCAGATGAGCGCACTTTGATATCAACCTCTTATTCATACATATTGATTAAAACTATGTCCCTTTGGTTGATGAATGAAATTCTAACTTCTAATTAGGCGATTATATCATCCAACCCATTGATAAGGGAAATCATTAGTCGATGAATGGACTAGCTGACGAACAATGTCTTCTATCCCACTAGGCATGCCAAAAGATATGTTCAAGCCAAATTGGTCCTCCGTGTTCACTGATGGAAGTCCGACGGAGGTCCGATGAGATTGCACCCAAACATGCCGACGACTAGGAGGTCTACCTCAATCAAGTACAGGTCCTTTGGCTCGAGGTCTCTTCATCGAGGTTGCTAGAATTACGAGTCAATTTGACCCTGCAATTGACAAAGAGATAAGTCGATGAGTTAGTCAGCCCATGGGTCGATACGAACTTCTGCTATCGGTTGGTCATCGATAGGGTTGAGATGAACATCGATTGCGTCTAATGTCCTCCTACTATCGAATGGTTGCCGATAAGGGCCGAAGCACTTGTTCATCAGCTAGAAAGCTAATGAAGGCGTAGGTAGATGGGGACGAAGAGAATAAAAGACATTGGCTATAGAGCCGATGTCGTTTTGGAATAGAATAGTCAATAAGTGTGTATATGGATTCCTTCTATCAGCAGGTAGTTGATAGTGGTTGTAACACTCATTCATTGGCTCGAAAGCTGATAAAGGAATATGCGGATAATAAGGAATAATATAAAAGACCCAATGCCTACAAAGCCAATGGAGCTTTGAATAGAATGTGTGATGGCGCTCCGAGCAAGGTAAAGGATCCATCGGCTGCAAAGCTAATGGCGCTCCGAAATACAATATGCGATGAATAGCAAGGAACAAGACCCGGTCTTCCAAAAAGTACGATAACTAGTGGCCACCGTATATGACTGAGGATAGATTGGACCAAACTGAGATAGTATATGACTGAGGATAATGGCACAGAGATGGTAGAGACTAGATCGTATGCGTGGACGGAAGGAATTAGCGAACCGATTGGCTAGCTGAGCCGATGAGAGAAATTCTCTAAAGATATATGAATATCAATTGAGAAGCTGATAGACTAGTAATGAGGTTCTGTGTGGATAACACATCGGCTGGCTACTCCGATGAAATGTCGCATAAAGACCTATCAGTTTATAACTCAATATAGTGCCAGCAATCTAGTAGGTTGGACCTAACCGATGTAGAACAATATCGATAACAGCAAAAGTGCACAATAAGCTGATAAAACCTACACAAGCGTAATGTGTATATCCAAGGTATATCCAATCGGACTAAGAGATCGGATCTAACAGATACAGCCTTAGACGGAGCGGATACACTAGCATAGTATCAGAACTTACCCCTTTGTTGAAGATCGAACTTAACTGATGTAGCCTCGCGTCGAGAGCCAGAACTCACTGGTAAAAAACTGAGATAATTTAGGATGGCGATGCATCGAGAGATAATTTACAAGATCCCAGGAGGTCTATATTTATAACTTAGAGTTATATAAGTCTGACGTGGCTACAAACAACCTCCGGACGTTATTTGCTAAACATAAAAGAAAACTATCTAACTACTTAAACTTGTCTATCTTATAAGATATATTCTATACAAATAAAATTATTTTGCTGTGGTTTCCATGGCTTCTCCTAATACTCTGTTCTATCTAGATAATTTTTCATCTTTTGATAGAACCAAATCCATCCTTAATCCGTTTGATCGGCTCTTTCCCTGTATCAATCAGACTATTTCCATAAGCCAATTAGCTTTCCAATCCTATCTGTGGGGTTTATCAAATTTTGGTGAAAGCAGGTATACCGCTCTGGGTTATGTTATGTGATAGGTCCTATCACGACTCCTTTTAGAGGTACTAGAGTAGTATTGAGGCGCATGACAACATATTGTGGGGTTGTGTCTCGTGGATACCATACTCTGCTCTAGGTTGAGTCATGCAATGGGTTTGTCATGATTTCCCCTTTTACAGTATCATTGTGGTACTTCAAGGCATGTCAACATGTGAGGAATCGTGTGTTGCAGTTAAATTTATATACCTCTAGCTAAAGTAAAACTATTTGAATATGTGTGTGTGCTTTTAGATGAGCCTAGCAATATTTTTTATTAGGCTCACACAACTCATAAATGAATATGATAGTATTTGATAATGTTTTGGCTAGCTCCTATTGTGGAGAGAGGTTGGACCTATGTTACTGGGAATGGCTGTTCAACATTGGTTTGGGCCTCAGCAACATTGGAGTGAAGTTCTGTGTTGAGATAATACTGTTAATATTTATACTATTTTTTAACGGTTTCTAACTGCAACTGTTTGAAATGTTGATCATGCAATAGAACCCTATTATGCCTCCTTTGTATCCCTATCATATTATTTTGCATTTTATGTGTGACTTATTCAGTATAGTGAATAGTAATTAGCCTCGCTTACTTGCAATCTTTTGAGAGAAGAATCGATGTAAAAGACTAGGTGACTCTTTTGTAAATATTTAACGTTATTTTATTTTGGATTTGTATATTAAAATTTTCAGTTTGTGTACATTGACTAATTCTTAGACGAGGAGAATGTACAAATTTGTTCAAAAATTGGTGGTGATTTTACGGCGTTACACTGCTTTTCAAGTACTTGTTGATTATTTATTGCTTTGTTGCAAAGAGCTAACATAGGTGGATCTGGATTACTAGCCCATGAGATTGTGGCAATACAATACAAGAAGCCTGTACCATGATACCTCCGTATTTTGTTTAATTGTAATAGACAGACTATGTAGTCTAAGTTTTATTTATAGGTCCTATCTAAACTTCTTCACGTTGATCAGTGATGTCTATGTATGCTATTGTGATGAGTTTTAGACATGTATGTCTGTCTGTATTTAATTTTATTAGTATTAAACATTTGTTCACAATGTGACTTTTCGATAGATACCATACGACCAAATAATGGCGGACAATGTGCTCGAGACATCTGGTTGGATAATATGAAACCCACATGCAGACTTGGCTGCCCAATCTGGGCGACCGGATGGTATGACAAAATGAATGGTCCAGATGGTTTGGACGGACACTCCACTATTTAATCTACGGTCAGATAGTCTACACTTTTCAACTGGACCATTCGGATAGACAACCATCCTGGACAATTTGGATCTTATACGCATGGACCAAACAATGAAGTATTTTTTTTTCAAAGCATATATATGAGCCAGTTCGTGCCATCGACCAGTAAGTAATAGTGGTAGTATCACTGTCAGATTAAACACCAATAGTGGCAACACTGTTACCAGCCCACCGTCGGATGCAAAACAGGCAGTGATGCCGGTTTTGAACCGATAGTGATAGGCCACTCCATGGTAGTGATGGGCTCAATTCGTATAGGAGTCCAAATGGTGTTCATAATGGGATTTACCCTAAGTGTTGCAGGAGCAGTGCACAAGAACCCTCTTCTCCACGAGCCAAACCTTAGTCGCTCTTATCCCTGTGAGCCAAACTCTAGCTGCGCTTGGGTACTAGCATATCCATGTATGGCTTTCCACCCCTGGATGTGTTCATACCAGTAGAGATACTGCAACTATGTGGTATTGATCGGTGTTGGAACATGAGGAGAGAATCATGTGAGGTCAAGATGTTCACGTAGGGAGTAGATGATCGGATTGCTAACATCAAATACTTACTCTACATCAACATGCACATGGTCTGATTGAGCTACTCTGACTCTTCTTTCGCTGCTCTATGTTTTGAGTGATAATGATCCATCATTGGCATAGATCGTTACATCTATAATGGGTCATTTGTGATGGGCCAAAGAGAGGATTGTAGCTATAATGAGCAAAATTGGTGGCAATTAGAGATAGACATAGCCTCCTAGAGCTGTCACGATATATACTCATCTGTTCAAAAGGATAAATTGTTACAGATGTCACCCCCTTATAAGCTGTTATAGATAGGTTCATGAGATAGATATACCTTATACTATTGTCTAAATGATCACTCCTTTCAATATTAGACAACATTGCTAGGAGGGTGGGAGGGGGTGATTTTTGCTCTTGCTATGGTTAATATCTCTATTTTTTTATATTTTCATATTAAAATAAATAGTAAGGATTTTATTGGTTTAAATTGAACTAATATGTAGTTTTCTTTAAAAATATTATAGATGAACTGTAGTTGGATGTATGGGAGTTGTCTAAGCCATGATTATATGAATGGGGTGTCTGAATTTTTGGAAGTCATGGAGATGGAAAGAGCAATTATGGTAAATGAATATATGCCTTGTCCATGTGTTGACGGTAAGAATGAGAGACTATTTGAGAATTGAGTTCAGATACTGTCTTATTTAATAAGAGGAGGTTTCATGAAGAACTTGGACCAAACATGGTGAGACAATAGTTGATGACAATGGAGGTACCAATGTATCTGATGGGGTGGATAACTACTAGGACCACGAACCTGGCAACATATTTGTTTCTTTCTCTCCTGATGTTGAAAGGTTTGACGTGGATGACTATCTAGATGAAATGCTACATGATGTGGAGGATTTTAGTTACAAACAAAAAGATTATGAGAAGTTTAGCAGGTTGGTAATAGATTTAGGGACTTCCATGTATAATGGTTGTAAACTGAAGTACACTAGATTATCATCTATATTGGAACTTACGAATATTAAGGCAAGCAATAATGGTTAGATAAAAGTTTTACTGAATTACTTGATTTCCTAAATGACAATGGTTTCAGAGGGAAACATGCTACTAAAGACAACTTATGAAGGAAAGAAGGTATTATGTCCACTGAGGTTGAAGGTACAAATAATTCACGCATGCCTAAACAATGGCATATTGTACTATAAGGAAATGCTGGCTTGGAAGCTTGTCCTAGATGCAAAACTTCTCAATACATGAGAAATAGTAATATCAAAGAAAATAATAAGTCAAAGAAGGGTGGTCTAATAAAGGTTGCAAACTATCTGTCTATGAAACCTTGTTTGAAGTGATTGTTTGCCAATCTAAAAGAATCTAAGCTCGTCTGTTGGCACATGGAGGACTACAATGATGATGGTATGCTAAGAAACCCTACAAATTCTATATAATGGAGAAATATCGATCAGCTATTTCACAAATTTGGAGAGCAACAAAGAAACATTAGATTTGGATTGTGCATGAATGGCACGAACCCGCTTGGTGATATCAGCAGTAGACATAGCACTTGGCTAGTGATTCTCTACAACTTTAACCTTCCCCTATGGTTATGCATAAAAAAAGTACATCATGTTGGTAATGTTGATATCTGGGCTAAGATAACCTGAGAATGATATTGATGTGTACATATGCCCTCTAATGGATTATTTGTTATCGTCGTGGAATAAGAGGATATAAACCTAGGATGCTTACAAATAGGAGAATTTTAAACTATATGCATAATTATTTTGTAATATAAATGACTGGTGAGCACTTACAAACAATTTGGGTCAATTTAATAATGGAGTGGATGGATGGTTAGAGTGCTTGGAAGGCACTTATAGTTTATGGTTGAAAAGTTCGCACAATACTATATACATGGGGCACCACTGTTTTCTTCCTTAGTACCACCCTTATAGAAATATAATGAAGGCGTTTAATGGTAAAAAACAAATAAGTATCAAGCCTAGGAATTTCATTGGAAATAGGTGCATGACATGGTAAAGGACATCAGTAGAATATTTGATAAGAAAACATCAACAGTTTGAAAGAAGTGCATGTTGAAGAAAAGATCAATATTTTGGGAGTTACCATATTGGAAATATCTTGATGTTAGACACTGTATTGATGACATGCATGTTGAGAAAAATGTGTGCAATAGTATTATGGAAATGTTAATGAATATTCCAGACCAAACAAAGTATGGGTTAAATTGTAGGCAAGATCTAAACGACATGAGAATTTGGCAAGAGCTTTGCCTAACTGTGACACATACTGGAACTATTTTCTTGCTTCCATCCACCTACACATTATTGGAAGAAGAGAAAATTAAACTTTGCCAAAGTTTTCATAGAGTTAAAGTCCCTTCTGGTTACTCATCGTGTGTTCACAGTTGGGTGTTGATGGAAGATCTGAAATTGGGAGGTATGAAATCACATGATTTCCACTTGCTTATGACACAAATTCTACTTAGTTTCCATCATGAATATCTTGCCCAATGATGTCTGTGAGACCATCATGTCTTTCTGTTTCTTCTTCAATGCAATCTCACATAAGATAATTGATCCTGCATCACTTGATTGCCTTCAAGCTAATGTAGTTTAGATGTTATGTCACCTAGAGATGTATTTCCCCCTATTATTTTTCAACATGATGATTCATCTAGTAGTACATCTCATGAAGTAGACAAAGTAGTGTGGTCCTACATTTCTACAAAATATGTACCCATTTGAGAGCTCCATGGGAATTGTCAAAGTGTATATCAGGAGTAGAGCTCTTCCAAAGGGAAGTATTATTAAAAGATACACAACCAAAGAAGTCATAGAATTCTATGTTGATTACATGTTTGATTCTCATCCAATAGGAATACCTAGGCCTCTTCACAAAGGAAGACTCATAGGTGTCAGCAATATCGGAAAGAAAAGGATCAAACCAGATCACCTGGCTTACACACAAACCCATTTCATAGTACTACAACACATGACAGAAATAGCACCATATATGCAAGAGCACAAACAAAAGATTCAACAAGAACATCCCACATGTTCAAAAGGGTGGCTCACATTGGAGCACAATAGACATTTTAATGAATGATTCAAGGAGCATGTAGGTCATGAGGCTCTAGATCAATATAGTAGCATGATGCATTGGTTGGCCCAAGTTCCATCATGGGATATTTGTAAATGGCATGGATATGTTATTAGTAGCTATATCTTTAATACCAAAGCAGAAGATGATAAGATTGCATACCAAAACAGTGATGTACATATACATGAATTTGAAGGTGACAAAGGGCAGCGCAATTGGTACTGTGGAGCAATAGATCAAATTTGGGAGTTAGATTACATTCTCTTTAAGGTGCCACTATTTTGCTGTCGATGGGTGCACCTTGATGGAGTAAAGGTCGACACGCACAATTTCTCAATAGTTGATCTATAGAAGACCGGATACAGAGATGAACTATTTGTCTAGATAAAGCAAGTTGAATAGGTGTGGTACATGATTGATCTAGCAAATAAGACCCTTGCAACCTAATGAATGACACCGCCAACCACCATCTTGGTTACAACAACCTATGTCACTCAATTCATCCAACCACACCCTTTGGTCCTTTTGTTTACTCACTCACATGGAGTAAACGAATTCACGCAACTAGCGAAGCAAATCACAAAAATGATGGAGTCAAGAACTCTCAGATAATTCCTGCATTCTAAGAGGGTGAAAACTCATTACTCAAACCCTAGAACCAGGAATACATATTCTGAAAAATACAAGCCATCTTTACAAGAAAGGGTGGAAGCCCTTTATATAGAACTCAATAGGTCAGTATGCTATAGTACAGCGGTGGCTACATAACCATGTTGGTGCTACAGTGCCGTGGATGGATGCAAAGCATTTTGGGATAATAAGAACCTAGTTAGTAACAACTTCTAAGTAGCATTTATATTCTAATGAAACTATCCAATATATCTAGATATATAAGATGCATTCTATTTTTGTATTGTAATAAACTAGTTTGTGTCGACGCAAGGCCCGCCGAGAGGGCGAGTGAGTATTAGCTGATCAAGGTTCGATGCAATGCACCTACACATGCGAAGGCCTAGGAGATCTCCAGTGTAGGTCCTTAACTTTGAGGTTCATGGGCATGACAATTAATTTGACCCTGTAATTGACAAGGAGATACAGAGGATGGGATTGATGAACCAATCGACCGATAGGCCGATACAGACAGTTGCTATTGGCTAGTTGCCGATAATGGCTGTAGCACTTATACATCGGTTGGGCACTGATGAAGGCATAGGAAAAAGTGAGGAATAAAATAAAGAAATCATCGGCTATAGAGATGATGACGTCACAAATAGAATATATGATAGGCAGTAAAGAGCTAGGCTTAGTCTTTTGAAGAGACGAGATCCAACAACCACCGTGACCGTACCGTTACAACAAGCCTTGATAGATCAAACTGAACCAAGATAGTATAAGGCTGAGACTAACGGCACCGAAATGGCAGAAGCTAGTTTGGACGTGTCGATGGAAAGACCGGGTAAACCCATCAGCTGCTATCAGTTGTGAGTTCGATTCAGGCATATAAATAAACTCATCAGCAAGCTAAGCCGATGGGAGGAACGAAACCTATTAGATCCCAATGCTAGCCCTGTTAGACATAGTCTTGATAGATCAGATCTAACCAAGATAGTATAAGACTGGATATGATAGAATTAGATCGATCTCTAGTGGATTAATTGCTGATGATATATGTATCTCAGCTAAAAAGTCGATACGTTAGGCGTGAAGCTTAACATAAGGATAACTCATCAGTTGGTTGTTATGATGAGTAGGAGATATCAATTAGACATGCAGAGTAGGAGATATCAATATTCAAAGGTTTATTGACTTTCTGGTCAATGGGAAAATAACTTTCCAATTTCAAAAATAGGATTTTTTTGGGAGAAAACACCTTTTGGGTTGCTAACAGATAGGCCCACATGTCGGGCCCATCATTTATGATGGCTCACAATGAGAAGCCGTTACAGATGACAGACCTACGTCTCATGCCCATCATCTATAACTACTTGTTACAAGCCATCACAGATCCTAGGCCCACATGTTAGGCCCATCATCTATAATCGCTTCTCATTGCAAGATGTCATTGATGATGGCCTACATGTCAAGCTGGTCATCTATAATGGCTGCTTGCAGCAAGCCGTCATAGACGCCACATGCTAGATAACCCAGATAGATCTAGGTCATCTATCCAGAAGTGGCCCCTACTCCACTACTCGTCCACCACGACCATTGCCATCACTATCCCTAGTGGTGTCTCGCCTGGAAAATACCCCTTTCCTGAATTGCTAGAGTGTTGATCCATGCCCTAGGAAATCCGAAGGTACACTACAATAACATGATACAATAGAGACATCTTTAGTACATTTGTAATATTTACAATATTACAAAGGCACATAAGGCCTGACAAACAAAAGGAAAACAACAACAGACTAGCAGGCCTATGGCTCTATCTTTACAGGCGCTCAACTAGGGTGTACGTCAAGAGTACACCTAGGACATCTTCTCAAGACTTCTTTTTGAGGAGGGGAAATTGAATTAGATTTAGTACCACCCACAAAACTCAGCAAGTAACACCTAGAAAATCTAAGTTTAATGCATAGAGGTACAGGGGTTTGATTTATAGGTCTATTTTGCATCAAATAACATTTCAAAGCATTTCATTGTTCCAAGTCATTTTAATTAAATACATGACCTATTTCTAAATGAAGTTATTATCAAGGCCATGCACCCACATGATCCTACCTTAAGCCAGGTCCACAACATGTTATTTATCCAATCTTCTAGTTCCATAGAAGAAAACATCTAACTACGCTACATTGTTAGGCTTGCCCAAAACCGAGAGTGCAGCTATTCAAATAGGTTTACTCTGGACAGAGATGTAAACTTTACCAACAAGACGCATCTTTACACAGTGTCCCATGGTTGTGGAGCGCGACATAAAGAGCACGACATAACCTTTCACTTATCCCAACCCTTAACAAAAAGACCGATATAGACCCTTGTCCCCCACTAGGTGCCCTCGGTCGAGCAAATGATCTATGTCTCCAAGTATCTTGGCGTAACTAACTTTATCTGCCAGGCACGTCTGTCCACCAAAGGACTTCATCCGCCATATCAATGTCCCAATTGCTTAAGATTGGTCTAAGCTATGAGTTAAACCTTACCCATTAGACATGAGGTTGTATGGTTTATGCTTTACAGCTGAGGCTCGAAGACCAGTCCTTATTGTGCTCGAGGTGCAAGGAACAAAACCATGCACCACATGCCCCACTGTAAACTAACAAGTTTAAGAATTTTGAAGGAGAGAACAACAAGTCACGACTAGATAGCCTCTATTCTAGAATTACCAAAGTTACAGTGTCATTCCCAAAGTTTAGATCATTCCAAAACAACTATATTATTCCTAATTAAGAATGGCTAAGCATAAACTTAAAATTTCTATTAAGTAGCACATATAGATTCCTAACTAGCTAGTTTTGTTTACCTAGGATTGTTGAGGACAAACAATATATAAATAATAAGGATATAACAAGGAATATATGAACGGCTAAATAAAATTGTTATGAACAGCAACAACTACATGATTAAAGTAAAACTAGGCTAAAATACTACACAAGAGGCAATAAAAATACATAAAAGGCACATAAATGGATTCTTCATGATTTAACAATAATTTAGAGATTTGAATAGTTCAATTTAGAGTTTGTATAGCCGAGATATGATCATCTGAAGTTTAGGTTATTTAAATAGAGATTTCTAAATTATTAGAATTATTTTACTTAAAAAAACTGGTTATGACGTTGACCCTCGAATTGAGAGGCTAACAAGCGAGACCCATGCATCAACGAGGAGAGAGAATGGGTGACTCACTAACATGCAGGTTCCACAACCTATTCCATGGTCTAGCATAGACTAGGTGCACTAAGATGGTCCATAGGCATGGATGGCCTAGATAGGGCATCGAGATGTGACCGCCACGATCACTCGTGGTGCTGCACACATGGGACCCCAAATGGTGGCCTTGTGAGATGCGTGCATAGGCAAACGAGGACGACTGAAGCTAGTGGCATGATAAACAATGGTGAGGGCATCGAGAGGACGAGGAAAGACAACAATCCTCACCAAAGTGGAGTGGCACAGCGAGAGAATGATGACGACAATGAAGACGGCGAACGGAGGAGACAACGGTAAACTTTGAATGACGAGATGAAATAGGTCGACAATGGTGAGGGAGGTCTGGAGGGTGTTGAACTTGGTAAGGAGGTGGATGATGATGGGTTTGGCACTTCGGTGTTGCTAGAGGGGGTGATCAAGTCTAGTGGGCATTGAGCGAGGCACAAACGATGGCTAGAGGTTGAAGACGATAGCGTCTCCATGGGTCCAACAGGACAACGATGCTCTGGTGGCCTTCGGGTGATGTGGTGGGGATGTTGGGGAAGAGGACTACACAAAGAAGTTGACGGCAATGACTATGAGGTAAGAGGTGCAACAATGAGGTCGGAGGAGCTGCCGTTTTTTGTCCAGGTGCGGCGGAGAGAGGAGACACATGGTGGCGACGGTGTGAGTGTGAGGGACCTTAGGCTGGATCAAAAACATGAGGAGGGTGAGGAGGCCATTTTATAGGCCACGGGTAAGTGGAATGGCCACAGCAATGTTGGTCGGCAGGCATGGAAATAAGCAGAAAAAGGGTCTCAAAATCCTGATGATTGGAGGCCAAAATCAACAGGGAACTTGGATGGAATTGAAGAGGAGTAATGGTGGATTAATTTCCCCTAATTAGTTTAGGATTTTAGGCCTTGTTTGGGTGGATTTTATGGAGAAAATGCTAGGGTTCAGTTAGAGAGAGAGTGGCCAATGACGCTGGACAGTGGGCCTTACTCATTAGCAGCAATGATCATGAGGCAGGCCATGGGCTTGTGCAAGCAAGCGTGTGGGTGGGAAGGTGTCCTAGGTTGATATAGGCGACGTAGGCCACACACGGGAGGAGGTAGCGAGGGGCTAACGCAGCTAGCACTAGGCCACGTGTGGGGAGTCAGGCGTGGGTGCAGCCTCACGGGGAGTTGGGCCAAGTAGAGGGAGGCAGCCCTAGGCTTGGCAGGATTGATTTGAACTGCACGCTTGGTTGATAACCGGAAAGAGTTCTAAACAAAAACATCTTGCATACCATGTACTAGCTATTGTCTACTCCTGCAACATGCCTCATCCATTCGATATTTGTGTATCCTCTCATATTTTGAACATTGGTGTAACTCTTCATGATATATCCATGTGTCAGAGCTATGCACGGTACGAACAGTGATGTAAGTGCCTTTTCTTCACACAGCTTTTAATGAGGTGTTGAAGGCATGACCAAATTCTGATGTTCTTGTTTTCCTTCCTTTTTTTCCCTTTGGCTCACTTTGCAGGTGATTCTTGAAGGTTGGTCACACATGTCTCATGGAAATTGTTGTCACCATCTTGGTGTGATTATTTGTTTGAGTATTCTGTGGTCAAGAAGTGACACAAACTCACAAATTTCCTAGCAAACAAGGAAAGTTAGAGGACACATTCTTTGTGCACACTATTTCTAGATAAGTTACTGCTTCACTCACAAATGTTCTGGTTGACTATCTCAAATTCTAAATCAGGCTTCCATATATTAATCTCACTCTATTAATGCCAAAATTTGGGAAAACCCAGCAATAGATCGGAAATACGATTGGCTTAAATGAAGAAGTGTCCGATTGCTATAGGGAAGAAGCTGATCGGTTTGAAGCAAGGAAAGATTTGGTCCCAGAATAGAAGATTATTCAGATAAGACCGAGTTTAAGGAGGAGTCGTGGTTCACGGTAGGGTATTCTATCGTATCTTATATGGATTGGAAGATTTAGTTAGTAAGTTAACTTTCTTAAAGATATTTTCCTTTATCATTGTTAGAAAATAACATCCAATGGTTGTTGTAAATGCGTCGGACTATGTAAAAGACCCCCTGAAAACATGTAAAAGATCATTCAATCCTTCGATCAATACAACATCGGTGCATCGTCACCCTAGTTCATCTAGGTTTTTACCGACGGGTTTGGCTCTCGACGTGGGGCTGTATCGGTTAAGTTCGATCTCTGGTCCCTTTTATATGATTTCTTGCCAGCTTGCATATGCTTTCATCAGCTTTCCAGCCGATGAATGACCACGACAGGTTTC
The DNA here is from genome assembly GCA_030770085.1 of Oryza coarctata. NCBI lineage: Eukaryota > Viridiplantae > Streptophyta > Magnoliopsida > Poales > Poaceae > Oryza > Oryza coarctata. The sequence continues at coordinate 5,822,083 of CM061476.1, read as the reverse complement.
GTCGATCGCCAGGAGGGATCTCCATGCCTTGCTATTCTCTGAGTACAATCCTATGCCTCCATCGGCTCTACGGTCAATGAATCAGGGTCTCGCATTTGCTACCCCCGGATCCATCGTATCCTTCATCCGTCTATGCCTACATCGGCTCCCCAGCCGATGAAAATCTTGATTCCTACCGGCGATCAGCCGATAGCAGGAGCCATCTAGACGCGACCGATTACTAACTCGATTCTATCGACAGCCAACTGATAGCGAGAGCTCGTATCGGCCCGTTGTCTGACTAACCCGTTTGCCTCACCTCCTTGTCAATTGCAGGGTCAAATTGACTGGCACGCCTATACCCGCACCGTCACGCCGGAGCCAACGTAAAACCCATGGGCCCTAGCGTGCGTACCTCAAGCCACAGAGAGAAGCCAATTGGCCTGCACTGGAGTTAAACAGACTTCCTAGGCGTCGGTGTGCTCGCGCCGGGTTTCGGTGCGACCACTCTCAAGTTGTTTCTTTCCTTGAACCCCTTTTGCTTTTTCTGCACTTCATGATTGTCACTGGGTTGGTTGTTGTCGCCATTCTTCTGGAACAAGCATCAATCTTTAGGCTAGGTTCCCTAAAATGAGAATGTATCCCAATTTCATGACCCTTGATTATGGCTCATCATATTTCTACCTATGGTTTAACTGGTTTGTCTCTATACATCAAATTCTCCTTTATCAATCACCCTTCTACCTACTCCTTTCCTGGCTTCGTGTCTTTCAACTTTAGAGTCATATAGTAGTGATAGAATGATTCGTCTGCTATCTTTAGAGATACCTTGAAGTGGTTTGTTGAGAGTCGTATCGACTGTCTCAAGGGAATGATATGTAACACCCTGTCTCAAAAATCTAGATTAGCCTACTCTACACATTGAGCAGGCCGACGTTTGCATAGTACTCTACTCATACTATTGTTCTCACTTTGTCTAAAAGGGTTAACCCTAGGATACCATGGTTGGAGCACCAAGATAATATCACTCACCATATGTGTTGCCACCACTAGAGTTTAGTTGCCAATGATTATCTCTATTGAATCTCCTAGAGTGAGGGGATCTTGATAGGCTATGGAATCATCATTTATATTGCCCTTGATGGCCCTAATAGATGCAATCACTAAAACCAAGAAGTCATGTTGTTTGTTTCACTGTCTTTAGTCAGCGGCAGATTAATTTGCTTCTCAAGTGACAACTAGGTCATCAGATTTCATGAATGTTATGGCAAATCTAAGGTGAAACTCTAGGTCTCTTTTGTCGGTAGGCAATATATAAATTGTTCAACATTTGAATCATCAAAATGAATCATTCATATGACCATCACATCCATTGTTTATTTCCATTATTTGCACTTATTACACTAATGAGCATGCTACTTCTAGATACATAAGAATATATTGAAGACAATACATTGTCATTTCAGATGCGTACCTTCATGAGGTGCTATAGGTAAAGCATTGGTTCCTGTTATGAGGCTACGGGGGAGTTGTCCCTGATTGACATGAATGTGTTGTCAGATGTAGCATCTTGACTATGGACAATCCATGGCACAATGTCCTTCATGGCATTTGTAACAAGTTAGAACCTTCTTTTCTTTTGCTTCTTCATTCTGAGATTGTTTGTTTGGCAGGTAGGCCGTAGGGATAGAAGGTTCATAGTTGATGATGGCATTGGTTTGTCTACTGATAGGTGGCTGAGGTTGATGTGGATACTACTTTCTTGATGAGGTTCATCCTTTTGGAGTTGTTTGTACTACAATGGAGAGGGAGCTTATTGAGGAGTAGAGACATTGCTTCTACCATCGATGATGATTCGATGCTTCTATTTCATGCCATATTGGGCATCACAGTTTTGGTTGGCATTCTTTGTCTTGGTTACTTCACACCATACTGGTACGACTGACGACCTTGCTAGTAGCTTCATTCTTTGGTTTTGAACACTTGTTGGGCTCACCACCATTGTAACTAGTGACATCTGGTTTGCTGTAAGATGCATTCTTCAAGATCTGACCAATTTGAAAAGGCACCATAGCTGGTTGCAAACCTTTAGCACTATTGGGTGTGGTCTTGCCATTATTGACCTCAACTGGTGTTGGAACAGACTAGGGCCTAGTGATGGTGTTACCATTGTGGTTCTTGTTGACTACCAACTACCGGCAAGCAAGTTGTAAAGATCCACTCTAGTCTTCTATAGTCTTGTTGAGTATAGTGTTTAACTGGCAGTACTTGGACACATGATCTATTCCTTTGCACATAAAACAAGCGATCTTGCTTGTAGGACATTCGCCTGGTGGAAGGTCTTCATCACAATGTGGTCAAAGGGCAAGACATAGGATAGCAACATGTTCAATTTCTCCATAGCGGGTGCATGCTTTGAAGTCCATTTCTGCTATATTGTTGCTTCAACACTTTCTTCATCTTTGTTATCCAAGGATAGTGTTTCTAACTGCTCACTATCTAGCATACTGAAGCTTAGCTAAAGTGGAGTGCATGAAAATCTTCTTCTTTGACGCCTTGGTATATCTCCAGGAGATATTTCTATGGCAATGAAGATCATATTGCTAAAATCATATTCGATGGCTACATGCGCTTTTCTTTTCTTAAGCTTTAGTCATTGTGCATTGGAGTTCTTGTGGGTAGTTGGAATTGACAGCCCTAGTTCTTTGGGACTATGTGTTATGTCTTCAATTTGAGCTTACACTCTCCAACAACAATTCCTTGTGTAGTGTTTGAGTTCACCACAATCATTTCATATAGGACTTGCTTCCTTTAGGTCTAAGGGTGCCTTAGCTATGCAGGTCCTCTAAGGGAGTGGTGGTACAAAGGCTTGAGCTACGAGTGCTTGCATTGGAACAAACTGGCTTGTACACTAGTTCTGTTGTTGTTGACAAACTTGTGGTAGTAGTGCCACAAGTAGGATGTTCTAGTTGATTACATGTTGGGTCAATGTCAGATCTTCTACAATGGGTGCTTCATTGGTTCAAGGGTTTGAGGCATTGGTGTCATAACTTCTAACTAGCTTTCCTCTTCCATTATTAACCATTTGTTGCAGGGTTTGAGGTGAGAGGGAGAAAACAAGGGAAGGTATAGATTGGAACTAAGGATAAGACCGTAAAAGATCTAATCTTTTATTGATATGATGTGGGTTACAATTATTCTACAAGTTGATTAAACAAGCAACTTAGTATGGTTACATCACCCTCAACCGATGTAAACCATACCTACACACACAAGCAACACATGAGTTAAAACTAATCGATACTACTTTTAGGGTAGCTTAGGTCCCATGAGAGGGTTCTTCAAGATCATCACCCTGTCTTGGGGCTTGGAGGAAAATCTCCTAGGATTAGTTCCTTCTTCATGGTTGACTTTTCAACTTCCTTTGTAAGGTTGTCCATCTAGTACACATTTGAAATCCAAGAGGGGAAGAAATAGTAAACATTTGGAAAACAACAATGGGTAGCAAGAAAAAGGAATTTGTAAATAATTATCTTATGAAATATGTCCTTAAGGTTTGTCCATATGGCTTATCCTATTGTCCATAAGGACTGTTAAACAAAAGAAAAACAACAATAGATTAATGGGCCTACGGTTCAATCTTCAGAGGCGCTCAATTAGGGTATAAGCCATGACCACCCACTACTTCTTCTCTAAGATTTTTTTTCTAAGGAGAGAAAATTGAGCAAGATTGAGTACTACCAACAATACTAAGCAGTACACACTCGAAAAATACAAGTTTAATGCATAGAGGTATTAGGGTTTGATATATAGGGCTATTTTGCATCAAACATGATTTCAAAGAATTTAGTTGTTGCAAGCCATTTTAATTAAAGACACTAACCTATTTCTACACAAAGTTATTATCAAGCCCAAGGCATTTTGAAGGAGAGTACAACAAGTCACAACTGGACAACCTCTATTCCAGAATTACCAAAGTTACAATGTCATTCCTGAAGATTAGATCATTCTAAAACAACTATATTATTCCTAATTAAGCATGGTTAACCACAAAGCTAAATTTTTTAAGTAAGTACCACATATAGTCCTAACTAGCTAGTTTTGTTTATCTAGAATTGTCAACGATAAACAATGTACAAATAGTAAGGCTATAGCAAGGAATATATGAATGGCTAAATAAAATAGCTATGAACACACTAAATTGGATAAAGCAAATACAATAATTTAAATTAAATTAATTTTTACAAACTGGATTTAATATGGTCAAAGAAAAAAGGCTTATTACGACTTGATCTTCACTTTGGAACTTACGGCAACAAAATGATTAAAACAAAACAAGACTAAAACACTAAGTAAGAGGCAATAATAGTAGATAAAAATATATAAATAGATTCTTTATAATTTAACAAAAAGAATAGAGGTTTGAATGAGTCAATTTAGAGTTCAGATGGCTGAGTTCATATGTTGTTTAAATGGAGATTTGTGAATATTGGAATTATTTTTCTTAAAGAAAAACTGGTTATGATGTCATTCGTTAGAATGAAAAGCTAACAAGCAGGCCTATGCATCGGCAAGGAGTGAGAAATAGCAAAGCCCTTAAACTCACTAATGAGCGAGTGCCATGGCCTATTCCATGGTACACTATGGACTAGGTTCACTATGATGGTCCACGGGCATGGATGGTCTAGATCAAGCATCAAGATCCGATGGCCATGATCCACCATAGTACTGTACTCGTGGGCCCCCACATGGTGGCCACATGAGTCCTGCGCGTAGGCAGATGGTGATGACCGATGTCGATGGCACAACAGACAATGGTGAGGGCGCCAGGTTGATGAGAAGAGGGCAATGATGCTCACCGTGGCAGAGCGGAATAGAGGGTGAATGATGACAACGATCAAGGCGGTTAATGGAGGAGGCCACCAATGAACTTAGAACAATGAGACGACACGAGTCAACGATGGCGAAGGTGCTCCGGAGGGCATTGAACATGGCGAATAGGTGGACAAAGATGGGCTCGGCACTACGGTGTTGCTGGAGAGGGAGATGAGGTCCAATGGGCTTCGAGCGAGGCATAGGCGGTGGCTGGAGGTTGAAGACTACGTCATCTTCATGGGTCAACTGGGACGACGGTGCTCTGATGTCCTTTGGCCAATGTGGAGGGAAGGCTGGGGAAGAGGATGACATAGTAAAGCTGAGAGCGGTGGTGGTGAGGTGAGAGGATGCTCCAGCGAGTTGGAGAAGCTGACGAATTTTGTCCCGACGCGTAGGGGCGACAACTTGAGTGTGAGGAAGCTCAGGCCGGGGCAAAAATAGAAGGAGGAGGATGACGATGCCATTTTGTAAGCCATGGGTAGGAGGAATGGCAATGGCAAAGCTGGCCAGCATCGATGGAATGAAGTGGAAAAAGGGGCACCAAATCCTGGTGATTGAAAGCCAAAATCAATAGGGAATTTAATGGAATTGAAGGAGAGTAATGGTGGATTAATTCCCTCTCAATCAATTTGGGATTTTAGGCCTTCTTTGGGGCAAATTTGATTGAGAAAATGCTAGGTTTCGGGAGGAGAGAGGGTGGCCAGCGGTGTTGGAGATAGGGGACGACCGAGTGGTGGTGGGCGAGAGGCAGGCCACAGGATCACGCTAGTAGGCATGTGGGCAGGAAGGCAGCTAGGGCCGATAGGGGCAACACAGGCTACACATCTGAGGAGGTAGCATAGGGCTAAGGCAGCTTGCAATGGGCCATGCATGGGAAGGCAGGCATGGGGGCGGCCTCGGGGTGAGCACGGCCGAGCGAAGGGAGGTGGCCCAGAGTGGCACGAGAAGGCTTGGCTGGTTAAGGGAGCAGACCATAGAGGAGGGGCTAGCTCGGGAAGGGAGAAGGGAGAGAAAGGGGAAGGAAGGAGGCTGAGCAGGCCAGGAAGGAAGGAAAGAAACTTGGGCCTGAAATGGCGTAAAGAGATGAAGGAGATTTATTTTTAGTTTTTCTTTTTAAAAAACTATGTAAATTGTTTTTGTTGTTTAATAATTAGTTAGTGAGCTCTAAAAATTGAAGTTAAAATTTAAGTGCCAATATAGAGCACAGATAATTTTAGAAAAATACTCCAAGCCACATTTGAATTTTTCTTGGATGTATTTTAATGTTTGAGATTTCTTTAAGGTTTTTAATAAATTCTATAGCTCTATTTTCCCAATGATTTTCAATTGGAAGGAACTTATCATGGCATGACAAGTGACCACTGCCACCACCCTCCCTATGGTCCGCCACTTCCAACCTCGTCATTGCCTGCTAGCTTTACCCAACCCTGGTGCCACCTCGGTTTCCCTAAACCTAACTTCAACAACCTCATCCCTTGGGGCACCACCCTTATGCACCCCTCCCATGTCCATTCATCAAATCTACACCCTTATACTCCCTCTCGGCTACCAACACCACCATCGCCGATGAAGATTGGCCTAAGTTGTTGTTAACGCTAAAATTTTGGTAAGCCTAGAAAAAGATTGAAAAGACGATTAGTTTAGTAAAGAAGAGTCCGATTGCTATAGGAAAGAAGCCAATTAAAGGAAGCAAGTAAGGATTTGGTCCAATTATAGAAGACTATCCAAATGAGGCCAAGTCTAAGGAGGAGCCATGGAACTCACGGCAGGATGACTCGTCTATGTAAATTCTATCTTATAATAGAAAGGTTTAGTTAGTTTAGTTAACTTTCTTGGAGATATTTTTCTATTGTATTTTTTAGGAAGTAACGTTCGATGGTTGTTGTAACGACATCAAACTCTGTAATGCCAGGGTATAAATATAGACCCCCTGAAAGCTTGTAAATCATCTCTCAATCAATACAATTTTAGCGCATCGCCACCCTAGCTTGTCTAGGTTTTTACCGGCGGGGTCTGGCTATTAACGCGGGGTTGCATCGGTTAAGTTCGATCTTCGGCGAAGGGGTAAGTCCTACCACTATCCTGGTATATCTTGCTCTGTCTAAGGCTGCATCGGTTAGGTTTGACCTCTGAGTCAGATCGAGTGTACTGCATCACGTTCGTGCAAGGTCTATCGGTTTACGAAGCTCTCTCTATCATCGTACGTCCCGTGCTGCATCTGTTAGGTTTGACCTACGAGGCTACCGATAGTAGATTGAGTCGTAAGCTTATATGTCTCTCCCTGGCGTTTCATCGGAGTGTTTAGCTGATGAGTTATCCATACTTTGAGCAACACGTCTAGTGTATCAGCTCCTCAGCCAATACGCACATGTCTTCAGAAGATTTCCATCGACCATTACGCCTAGTGCATCGGCCTTCCGGTCAATACACGCATACCTTCAGAGATGTCTTCTTATCGTACGATCTGTTCTGTGTAAGCCTACATCGGTTAGGTTCAACCTCATAGTCAGATCGAGTGTACCTCATCACGTCCACACGAGACACGCCGGCGCGTCTCGTGCAGCATCAGTTAGGTTCGACCTACAAGATCGGTGCTGATGGTTCGAGTCGGCGCCCCGACGGGTCTTCACACGGCGTCTCGTCGGAGTGAGTAGCCAACGAGTTATCCTCAATGCAGGCTCTACATCTGTCTCATGTATTGTCTAACGATCGATCCCCTAGAGGTCAATCGAGACACGTCGGACGCTTCCTGGTACTATCTTGGTTTGGTCCGATCTTCCAAGGATCGTGTTTGATGTGGTTGGCGTCAAGATCTAGCGGGTTTCGTTCCTTAGCGGCTCGTGCGGCCGATGGTTTAGGTGTAGGCATGCGTTGAATGTTCGGCCAGTAGTAGCTGATGACCTCTTCTCGTTCCTCCCTCATCGTTACGTTCGGTCTAAGCCTCCGTTGTCTCCATGTCATTAGTTCCCGGCCTCATATTGTCTTGGTTAGGTCTAATTTATCGAGGCTGGTCCTAACGGTGCCATTACTGTAGTCGCTGCACCTCGTGGTTTCGCGGGGGATTGCGCCCCACTCCGTGCTTCGAATGCTGTGGAGCGTCAGTGGCTCTTTAGCTGATACGTTATCTAATCCGTTCCGCGCGTCTATCTTATGTCTCCATTGGTTGTTCAGCCAATGCTCCAGCGCTGCAGCTTCTATCGACAACCAGGAGGGATCCCACGTGCTTTGCTATCCTTTGAATACCCTTTGGTGCCCCCATTGGCTCTACGGCCGATGGAGCAGGATCTCGCTTTCGCTACACCCGGAGCTATCACATCCTTTGTCGACTTCTGCCTATGCCTTCATCGGCTCCCCAGCCGATGGAAGAGTGTCCAAATCCCTATCGGCGATCAGCTGATAGCAGGAGCCATCTAGATGCAGTCGATAACCAACTCGATCCTATCGGCAACCAACCGATAACGAGAGCTCGTATCGGCCTATCGTCCGACTGACCCGTTTGCCTCACCTCCTTGTTAATTGCAAGGTCAAATTGACTGGCATGCCCTCGTACCTCGAAGCTTAAGGACCTGCACTAGAGCTAAGCAGATTTTCCAAGCCTTCGCGTGACCGAGCCGCCATCTCTCCTCGGTCGGACCTTCGCTCGGCTCGATCGGACCTTTTCCCATGAGGTTTGACGGCGAGTAGTTGTTGAAAGATTGGCCTAAGCTTTTCTTTCATACTGGAAGTGTAAGCTCAACAAAGAGGGCATTGATGCAAAACTCAAGTCCATGTTGAAAGAGCAGGTCGTAGTTGAATTGTTTTTAGAGTTTGACAGAAAACTACAAAAAGAGCTGTCACGCCTATGGTTAGGTTTCTCCAAGGGTAAGTTTAAGCAACTCTTGCACCGCCGCTAGCACCACATGCAAGCCCACAAAAGAAATAGCAACTGAGCATCTAAGGTATCATAGCCCATGATAAAAATGGCCCATATGTAGTCGATCAGCTCTAGAACCATCAGATTGATTTTCTGGACCCATAAATGGTAATCGTGAATAATATTGAGAACAAGTTTAGTGACGTTATCGAGTATGTTGTATGATGCATATTCCTTCACCTAGAGTATATCATGTTTCCCTACCGCCAAGAGTAACATGATCTACAAACTCTAATCCTTGGAATAAATAGGAAGATCAAATAATTTAACCACACTAATTTCTTGCAAGTTTCATTGGATCATTGTGGTCCTAATACCCAAATGGAATACAATTATTTATGTTGACTCCCTTCTACGCTCCAAGAATACTCCCGATCCTCTCTCTATTTTAATGCAAGAGTGTGGGATACCTACGTACATCAAGGATTGGTTCTGAATTTTAAATTCCAGCAACGACCAAATTTACAGCAGACGCCATGGAATATGGAGGGTGTAAACCCCCGCGAGATGAGAGGAAGGCTGGTAGAGTGAGCATAAAAGGCATAGCACTACAAATAATGCTCCAAATTAAATGAACAATTTGGTGAACTTTATACTCGAGATACATTGATCCATAACCTTGTAATTAATCTGTGGTTTGTCATTGCAACTATGTTTTATTTGTGCATCTAACTTTGTTTTCTATCATATTCTATTATATCTTTTATCGCTATAAATTGTAATAAATTTGGTTTTTGTTATTTATACCTCCATGTTGCATCAATGGAATGGATATGATATATTGTGAAGTGTATGAAATGAATTTTTGATGTAATTATGAGAGATGCATATGTGATATATGTTTGAAGTGTATGAAATAAAATTTTAATGTAATTTGGATGCAATATATGTGTGCTGAGCAATGTTATATGTGTGGGGTGATCTAGGCATATATGAAGTCTGTGGGTATATTTGGGTTTTTCTTTACAGAGACATAGCTAGCAAATGCTGAGGCTAGCGAAAAACAATAAAAAAAACTTATTATGGTATTAAATCATCAGTAACGACTCACGGCAAGTAGCCATGACGGCTGATAAACCGTTACAGGGAGGCTCCCAGTGATAAGTTTCCCTCATCTGGCTCATAGTCGTGAATGGGCCTCCTAATTGGCTCATAGATGACTCTCATCTGTAATGGGCCTCCTAATTGGCCACATCAGTGATCAAATGTCTATAACGGGTGGCTTGCCCGTTACAAATGATGGTCTAGAGACATTAGCAATAGGAGGATTTGTGCTAGTGCATGATCTCATTATAGAGTTACGCAGTAGAAAATTTTGTTTCATGATACGGTAGCCTATGTAATCCATCCAAACTATAGTGTCGCAGGGACGGATGGAGTAGCTAGTATATGGTTTTTTTTTTAACAACATTGGAGTAACTAAAAGAAAAAGGCAGGAGCTCTAATCGTCAATTCTTCGTTGTTGCAAATAGTTAGTAGATGGGGACACGGGGTTTGTGTTTTAAGCTTGGTAAGCCCAATTTATTATTGTTCGCTTTGCTATTAGCACTTGCAGCCAGACATAGCATAACTAAGTTTAATCACATGCATGAAGATAAAACAGAGAGAAAGGGAGAGTGCGACGCAGAAACTCACTTGCGTCTTTTCTGATTTTTTAAAACTCAATATCCCTGAACTGATGAGTGCATGAAACAAGAGGTTTACATATGTAGTGACCAGCAGTGAAGATTAGCTGAGTCATGCATCTACATGCATGCATATTCTTAATTAACAATAAACGCATGTGCAAACACGCACAAGACCATGAAAAGCAATATGAAGGACAGCAAGCATAACTAACTGCCACTGTAGGAGTACACTACATATATGATGATTTTTTTTTGTTTTTATTTTTTTGGCGAGGACACATGCATACGGGAATAGTTAATATATGGGGTGGATGCAAGCCAACATCGGACGCCAGGCTAACAAACTTAACATTAAAAGGGCTAGACAGACACTTAAGAAACTAGAACTTGATGCGCACACATGTTTACCACCAACGTGGAGATACGGCATTAAGGCGTTCACCGATATGAAGAGCTATACGGCATCAGCACAGAGGCATGATGGCGCTCACTCCTTCCGTGAATATCGCCGTCGAGTCTCCAAGGAGCGTCCTGATGACGACACGCACCAAGATGAGAAGAATCTTGTATACGCGCGCCTCCAGCTTACTGCTCTTGTCGGCGCGCTCTCGTAAGCGGGCCATCACCCTGTCGTCGTCATCGCCTGCGCCACTGCCGCCGCCGCCGCCGCCCGGTGATTCCATGATCGCCTTGATGCAGTTGACGTGCAGGTACACGCGCTGGTCAGGGTTATTGGAGCGGTAGCACCATGGGCGGTAGTACCCCTCCATCTCCCTGCAGCTGGTGCACCGGTGAGACACCTCCGTGCGGAGCTCGAAGGTGAGGCCCTGCACGGTGATGGACACCGGCAGCTTCGCGCAGCAAGGGTGCAGGTCCAGGTACAGTCCTTTCTTAGTCTTCTTAGAGCAGTGGTAGTGGAACCCTTTCACTGCCCCGTAGCAGGCGTCGCAAACGACGGCGTCGTCTCCGGTGGGGGCCTCGTGCTGGAGCTTGAACGTGCCCCTTACCAATGGGTGCTGCAGAGTGGGTGTCGCGAGGGCGCAGGGCGTGTGGAGGACGAGGTTCCTGGGCTTGATGTTGACGGAGGTGTACCTAGGGCCGGCGCCGACGGTAAGCTTGCAGCCATCGCACTGGAAGTCGATCGCGGCGTCGCCGGGGCGATGATCCACCAGCCTCAGCATGCAACCCAGAAGGGCAGGGTGAAAGATCTCCGCTGGAGTACTCGCCATATCTTAATTAATAAAATTGTTCTTAGATTCTTCTTGTGAACGTACACCTGCTCATATAATTAATGATATAGATATGAATGGATATATAACATGCATAACTCTATATGTAAATTTACAATTCAAAATAAAAATACAACTTTATCTTCATATATTCAGTTTATGTTGTGGCCAGAATAACTAGCATTAACTTAGGGAGGTATTCCAAGAGTTGTCCATATTTTAAGGTGTAAATTTTAGTACGTCTACTTCTTCTAAGGTACGTGAAGTATCAAATTTACACGGGAAATTGCGGTATATCTAGGTACCTTCTTAAATACTTATGTTGATCACATCTTATAGTTTACAACCTTGGAGATCAATATAATAAGTATTCAAAATTTTATACTTCCTTTAAGGATTTTGATTTTAAAAGTTTTGTGGAGATCACCAATATAACATCGATTTATTTTTGAAATACTTCAGCAGAATATAGAAACCTCGAATTTTGAGCAAAACTACTTGACAGAAAACATATTTCCTGTTCAAAATATCCAAGAGAAATAAATTTTCAGCTCCGATTCCAAATTTTATTGGGACATAGATCGCTAGAAATTCTAAATGCATACCACATGTACCCCCTCCATGCTCCGTCCGTTCAATGTTGTTTTAGAATAAAATCTTATGTCACTAATACATGTAGAATAATATTAATATCTCTGTCCTGAAAATATATTTTTTAATAATTTTTATTAATATATGACTTGAATGGAAATGATAAAGGTTCTCATCGATTGAGCTATGACTAATAAGCTATTGAGAAATGAAGTAAAAGCCATAATAAGTAAAAAATAATGGAGAAAGTACATAAAGTTTAGATCATAAACAAATGAATTGATAGTTTACATACCTAATCACAATAGCTTGCTAGGTATTAGTGATAGGTATATACCTTCGCGATTCTCTATGGGTAAGAGACGGAGATCGAAGTATATATGAATCCAGGTAGCTAAATGGCCTCTACCAGGACAAATGGGATAACGTTGATACACGTCTAAAGAATCGATGATAGTGCTATATTTATAGATAAACGATAGCCAATGTGAACTATTTACCTCAGATTACTTTCAATTTTCTCTCACAAAAAGATTACTTTCAATAAATCTGTAGTACTCCCAAAAGATTTTAATCGTTTTTTTGGCATAGGGAAGATTCACGCGTAAGCAGGCTTTTCTCACGCGGTACTGAAGAGGTTACTACTCAGAATTGGTCGTCGTACACTAGGTCAGTCGTCGTTGATTAGCTGCCCATCGATACAGTCGTCGGGGCAATGCATGTACAGATCGAATGAACGTTCCGTGCATAATTTAATTACTCCTAGGGTCACCAATGTTAGTTGCAGCATGCATTTAAATTTATAAAACATGATTTTAGGAAATTGTTTTGGTGTACTATTATTTTCGTTTACGTCGTCTACTTCATACTCCTGACATAAATGCAAAGAAAACTCCCTATGTGGCATTGAGTTTTCTCAAATAGGTAGAGGAAATTCCGTGCGTTGCCCCAAAAATATTTGTATGACATAGGTAAACGTAAAATGTAAATTGGATTTACTTTGTTAAATGATTTAACAATTTACACCATCCATATATCAACCAATATTATTAAGACAATATATCTTTGTAAAGATCAAAGGATACAGCTAATTAAAATGATATATTAAAAAATAGTAACAATAAATGAGATGATGTAGATAGTTAGAGAATAGAGACAGTTTGAACCATGGATGAATGACTCAAAGGCTATAAATAATTATAGTGATGTAGGTTTATAAGAAACAAGATCAATTAGCATTAACCGTATGAATTTTATAAAAACTACATCATACTCCGCGCGCATTGCATGAGAATCGTAAATTACTTGCTTCTACGATTAAAACTTTGATTATTGTTTAACGAGTATATACATTGTTAAGGACAAAAACATCTATGATTTTGTATAATGAAAAACATTTTTTATTGCATATGCATATTGTTGGTCGTCAAATCTCATGGACCAATCGAACCTGACGAAGTCATGAGCGAGCCGATAGAGATTTGATAGAGAAAGATGGTGCCTTGGTTATATAAAGGACTAAGAGTTCTGCTTAGCTTCAGTACAAGTCCTTAGTCTTCGAGGTTAGAGGATGTGCTAGACAATTTAATCTTATAATTGACAAGGAAATAGAGAATGAGATTTATGAGCCAATTAGCTAATAGTCCGATATGGCTTACCATATCAGCTGGGTGCCAATAAGAAGATAGTGCTCGAGCATCAACTAAAAAACTGATGAAGACATAGGTGATAAACGTGTGAAATACAATAAAAGACTTATTGGCCAAAGAGTCGATGACACTCCGGATAGGGTAGGCGACGAAAGCACAGAGTGGGACCCAATCCCCATGAAGTCCCGAGGACTAGTAACAACTGTAATGGTACCGTTAGAGTCAATCTCGATAAATCGGAACAAACCGAGACAGTATGAGGCCGAGGCTAATGACATAGAGACGACAGAGGGTAGATCAAACGTAATGACAAAAAAATACAGGGCGAGATCATCGGCTGCTTATCAACCGAATGTCCAACGTAGGCCTATATCTAACCTCATCAGCTATCTAAGCTGATGGGATATGAAACCTCTAGATCCCGACGCCAGCCCTGTCAGGCGTGAATTTGATAGATCAGACCTAACTGAGATAATATCAAGCCAAATCTAATGGAACCAGATCGATCACTAGCAGATTAATCGCTGGGTAAGATAGAAGACAGATATACATATAAATCTGTATCGGCCAGACAATCGATATGCTGGACGTGAAGCATGAGATAAGGATAACTCATTGGCTACTCACTCCGACAAAATGCCGTATAAGAACCCACTAGGCCAACAGTTCAATCCACTACCACCAATCTTGTAGTTTGAACCTAACCAATATAGCATGAGCCCGAGGATGGCTAAGGGATACCAATGGACTAATAGGCCTCACACAAATGTGATACGGTATGTATGATCGGATTAAGAGGTCGCAGCTAACTGATATAGGCTTAGATAGAGTAAACAAACTAGGATAATGACAAGACTTACTCCTTTACTAGAGATCGAACTTAACCGATACAGCCTCGTGTCGAGAGCCAGAATCCATCGGAGTAAAACCTAAATGAACTAGGGTGGTGATGCACCGAAGGTTGTGTTTGTAGATGATCTAATTGATATTTGACAAGCTCTAGGGGATCCATATTTGTACCTCATAATTATAAGACTCCGATACGGTTATTGACAACCCTAAACAATATTTTTGAAAAACATAAGGAAACTAATCTATAAGAAATTATAAAGCTAACTAAACTTACCTAGCTTACATATTATATTCTAATAGATAAAACACACTGTTGTGATTCTCACAACTCCTCCTCAGACTCGATCATATCTAGATACCCTTCTTTCGTCAACTATGACGATGCCAATGTTGCTCATCATGTCACCCCAACTATGTCTCAGGAATGGTCACCCTATATTTGCACTTCTATCTTAATTCATGGTTCTCCTATTTACCGATGTTAATGTGTAGTGTTTGGTCGACTTGTTCTCCTTCAACATCGGCAAATACCTAGAGACGGATGAAGACATAGCCACTAATGTAGCAAATAAACCATTTATACCAACCGATGTTTGCGAGCAACTATCAGATATCATCTATCATCTAGAAATTTCAATCGGCTCACTAGTGGAAGACTACGGACCGATCTAAGGAAGACTTACTGAAATTGAACACATTTTGCCTGAAGAACTCAATGATGTACTCATGCTTGCTACTTACTTAGAATCCCACAAAATCCATCTGATCATTACCGGGCGATGTATAGCCAATCACACTAAATAGAGAGACTTAGCTCAAAACGATCGGCTATCCGCCTAGACTGAAAAGAAAAAATTTGATTATATGATAGCTGACTCATAGGATACCCAAACCAAGCTAGGCCAACTAAAGGAATAGGAAGCCAATTTGATGACAGAGCTTGATAAGGTGCACCACGATATTGAAGTCATAGGATCAAGTTAGTCATCGGCCGCGTCTAGATGACTCCTACTATCGGCTGATCGTTGATAGGAATCAGGACACTCTTTCATCAGCTAGGGAGCCGATGAAGGCGTAGATAGATGTCGACGAAGGATATGATGGCTCCGGGTGTAGTAAAAGTGAAATCCTGATCCATCGGCCGTAGAGCCGATGGAGGCACTGGAGTATATTCATAGAATAGCAAAGTACGCGGGATCCCTCCTAGTAGTCGACGGAAGCTATAGTGGTCGTTTATCGATTGGAGAGCTGATGAAGGCATATGCGAACTGGCAAGGAATCGTATAAAAGGCACCGGCTGCAAAGTTGATGCCGCTCCGAAGATGGCAGCACGAGTCCTATCACCCGCCGTTACGACGCCGCTAACACCGAATCTCGAAGATCGGACTTAATCGAGACAGTACGAGACCAAGACCAACGGCAATGGGACGGTGGACGCCGGATCGGTCGTGCTGAAGTAAGAATGAAGCAAACCCATCGGCTAGCTGAGCTAATGTAAGGATGTCTCTCTGAAGACAGACGCGCATTGGCCTTCTAGCCAATCGGCCAAGGAGCTGATACGCTGGGCATGTTGCTCAACATATAGATAACTCATAGGCTAACACTCCAATGAAACACCATATAGGGACCTATAGGCCTAAAACTCAATCTACCATCGACAGCCTCGTAGGTCGAACCTAACTGATACAGCACAAGACCGACGACGGCGGAGAGAGCTTGATAGACCGATCGATTCTGTACGAACGTGATTCGATACATCTAATCGGCCTAAGAGGTCGAACCTAATCGATGCCGCCTTAGACAGAGTGAGACATACCGGGAGAGTGGTGGGACTTACTCCTTCACCGGAGATCGAGCGTAGTCGATGCAGCCCTGCATCGAGAGCCAGACCCCGCTAGTAAAAACCTTGATAGACTAGGGTGGCGAAGCGCCGAAGTTGTATTAATCGAAGGATGATTTTACATGTCTCCAGGGGTCTATATTTATACCCCGAGTTTACAGAGTCCGACGTGTTTATAATAGAAAATATCTCTAAGGTAGTTAACTAAACTAACTAAACCTTTCTAATTATATAAGATATGATTTAAAGAGATATAATACCCTGCCGTGAGTTCTACCGCTCCTCCTCAAACTCGGTCTTATCTGATAGTCTTCTATTCTTGGACCGAATCTTCCCTTACTTCAGTCCGATCGGCTTCTTCCCTATAGCAATCGGACACTTCTTCACTTAAGCCGGCGTTAACAGATATCCACTCAGCATATCGGCATGGTCTACTAAAATTTGCATCATATAGCCTTGTGATCTCCACCTTGATTGCATCATATAATTCCGCTTTGAATCTTCTTGGTGGCTGCTTGAATAGCCGATATCCTAGTTTGATAGGAAGGCAATGTTCAACAATCGATCAACTTAAACCTGGCTTCCCATGATAATCCTAACCAAAACATTCCTGAAATGCCTTAAGCAATTTTATTAATTCTTCTCGAAACTCGGTACATAAATTTTTACTAATATATATCAGTCTTAGCCTATCTTATAGACCTATATCAATTTCTTCCAAATCATCAACTGACGTAAATCCTTGCTCTATCCCATCGAAATCTTCAATAGTGCCCATTAGAGTAACAGTTCTGAGCCAACATGTTGGATCGGCTTTATTCTCTTGCCGGTTACATCAAAAAAATCTCCTTCCCATATCTTCCTAGACATGCAATTGACATCATTAGCTTCCTAGATTAGTGGATCAGTCATCGTAATGTTATTCGATTGATTGCCTAGAATCACCTTAACTTGATCTCCTTGCCATTGTATGAGGTTTTGATGCAATGTGAAAGGAACACAATAGTTGGTGTGAATCCAGTCCTTGCCAAAGAGTAGACTGTATGATCCCTTGCCATCGATAATGAAGAATGTGGTAGACAATGTTTTGCTTCCCACTGTTAGTTCAACATTTAGGACGCCCTTCATTTTCGATAGATTTCTACCAAAGTCTTTCAATACCATATTTGTTTTGATGAGATCTTCAGTGGTCTTCCCTAGCTTGCAGTATGTTGTGTACGACATAAGATTGATGGCTACATCTCCTTCAACCAACATCTTTGTCATTAGCTTCCCATCTACATACCTTTTGATATATAATGGCTTTAGGTGCCAATGCCTAGATTCTTCAGGTTTGTTGAATATGGCTTGATTGGGCTGCAACGTCAACTGAGTAGAAACTTCTTCTTGATTGTCCTCATCAGATGAGAAAACTTTGTACTCTAGAGGCAAGAACAACACCATGTTGGTCAGAGTCGATGTGTCAACACCATTGTCTTTATTCTTGACACGCCACACGTGTTTAGTCCTTTGGCTCCGATTGGCTTCCTCATGGTCTAGCCATCATTTCTAGTGCTACTCTTTATGCCATAATTGTTGTGCCCTCCTCTTCTAATCCTTGGTGAAAATTCTAGATAAACACCACTAGAGATTCGAATTATACTATTCTTTCTGCAATTCCCTATCGTCACCTACTTCTCGATTTTAGTCTTCATTAATCGTCCCCAATCGGCTATGTACCGATGCCCATTTTACAGGTGGGCGATTATGTGAAGATTCTCCTATTCAGCATGCTATGACCTTGGCTTATTACACTCCGAACAGTCTTCAATCAATGGCAACATCATATCTTGATCCCAGCAATATTGAAAAAAATGGATAGCCCCAATGCAGATTATACTTCTCCTTATGCGCCATGGCCCACCATTCTTCATCATGATGTCTGGGATACTTTTTAACCATGTCCGATGAAGTGACTTTTGATTTTTCCCAACGACTCTCTTCATCGGCCTGATCTCTTGAAAACCACGCAAACACCATGTTCACAGGAAAAGGATGACCATCGATTTTCATCAATTTTTTATCCTCAAACTTGATTCTTCCTTGTTCAATAGCCGATTGTAATTGTTGCTAAAAAACTTTACACTCATTAGTATGATGTGAGATTGAATGATGTCACTTGCAGTATTTCTTCTTTTTTAGTTTTTCAAATGATGAAATTAGATGGTTTGGTGACAGCTGAATCTACTTCTCTTGAAGTAGCCGATTGAAGATTTTATCGGCTTTATTGATATCAAAGTCATATCTTTCCTCTTTGCAGACACTCTTCACCCAGGGACACGATATGGATTTCTAGTTCCTGCTCCACTCTGCTAAACCAATCTCTATATCAGATTCCTCATTGTCACAGTCTGAAACATAAACTTGTAACTGAGCAGCCTTCTGATGGAATCTCTCTTTCTTAGTTTCAATAAATCAACTTTCATGAGCCAATATCTTCTGTAGAAGATGTGCCAGGCTCTCAAACTCTTGAGATGATAAACATTGTCTGATTGGAGCCAACAAACCATGGAAAGCCAACTTAGCTAGTTGTCCGTCGCTCAAGATAAGACTGTAACAACAGTTTCTGATGTCCCAAAATTATTGGATGTATTCCGGGACTGACTCATCAGGTCTTTGTCTTACTAATGTTTGATTTGTTAGCCTCATCTCATTAATTCTAGCAAAGAAATATTTATGTAATTGCTTCTCTAGATTGGCCCATCCCCGAATTGAGTATGGAGGTAATGAAGAGAACCATGTAAAGGTCAATTCAGATAGGGACAATAGAAAGAAATGAACTCTCAGAGCTTCCTTAGCCAATGACTCCCCATATTAGACAAAGAATTGACTGATGTGTTACATCGTAGATATGTTATCTTGTCCTGAGAATTTGGAGAATGCTGGTATCCTGTATTGGAGCGGTAGCGGAACTCTATCGAACCACTTTAGATAAGGGTGCAGATACATAAAGATTTACTCATTGGGCTTGATACCGAACTACTCCCTAACCATCTTTGTGAGCCTAGCAGACCAATCCTCCTCTCTTGAGTTCTCACTTTGGTATTGTAGAGGTGGAGTTGGTGCTCAATACTATATGGGAAAATCTCCAACATGACTGTTTGTATTAGGATTGCCACCTGGGTAGTCTTGCCACTTTCCTCTGTAGTAAGTAGTCTGATGATACCCTGAAAGAATATCATCACGTTGTCCCCCAATCCGATCTTATGCTAGTGGAAACAAATTTACCAATATGTCTCTCCTGGTTCTATAAGTAACCTGTGGTTGCTCTGTCTTCATCGGCAAATATACTAGACTTTGATCAAGTTTTTGAACAATTTATCTATCCACTATCTTCTTGATCAGATTGTATAAGGTGTTCACCAACACTCCTAACTGATTGATGAGTGCATGGTGAACGGCTTCATTAACCATCTCCTACAACGGCTTAGGAGGACTCACGAGCGGTGATTGGCTCAATTCTCCCACCAAAACGGACTTTGGCATCTGGGACTTCTAAATTGGCCCTTGTCTAGTTATACTAAAAGACTCTAGACAAAGCTTCTGAAAGTTAGCCTTGTTCTACTCTATCTGTTACCTTTGTCCAAAATGGTCTTCATCATCTGAGACTTCTGAATCGGCCCTTGTCTAGTCATACCAAAAGACTCTAGACAGAGCATCTAAAAGGTAGCCTTGTTCTGCTCTATCTATTGCCTTTCTTTCTCTGTCAAATCCTCCATTGCCAGTGGAATTATATTTTCCCTACTGATATCTTTCCCTGCCATTTTGTTGAGGTTGAATAGTCCCACTAGGGGAGCCAAAGAGCATGTTGGTCACTAAATCTCACAAGGGCTAATCGAACCAAGCAAAGTTGTGAATGAGTCGGCGGAGGTCTGATCAGGGATGATAGCGCCTTGGTCACCAAAAGGCCTAAGGTGTTCTGCTTAGCTCTAGTGCAGCTCCTTAATCTTCGAGGTTCAAGAACGTGCTAATCAATTTGACCCTACAATTGACAAGGAGATGGACCGATACGTCTTAACCTATCGGCTAGATGCCGATAGAAAGTTAGCGCTCGAGCATTGGCTCAAAAGTCGATGAAGGCATAGCTGATAAATATGTGAAATAAAATAAAGGACTTATCGGCCAAATAGCCGATAACATTCTGGATAGGGTAGGCGACGAAAACGTGGAGCGGGACTCGATCCCTCCTAAAGTTACGAGGACCAACGACCACCGTAATAGCACCATTAGAGCCAACCTCGATAGATCAGACCAAACCAAGACAGTATAAGGCCGAGACTAACGGTACAAAGACGATGGAGGCTAGATCGAACGTAATGACGAAAAAGACAGGGCAAGGTTATCGGCTTCTTATCAGCCGAATATCTGACTCTGGCATATATCTAACCTCACCAGCTATCTGAGCTGATGGAGAACAAAACCCTCTAAATCCCGACGCCAGCCCAATCAGATGCGAATTTGATAGATCGGACCTAACCAAGACAATATCAGGCCAAACCCGACGGAATCAGATCGATCACTAGCGGATTAATCGCTATGCAAGATATAAGATAGATATACCTGTAAATCTATATCGGCCAGACAACCAATACGCTAGGCGTGAAGCATGAGATAAGGATAACTCATCGGCTACTTACTCTAATGAAACGCCGCATGAGAATCCACTAGGCTAATGGCTCGATCCACCATCACTGATCTCGTAGGTTTGACCTAATCGATGTAGCACAAGCCTAGGTTCGACGAAGGGATACTGATGGATCGATAGGCCTCACACGAACGTGATGAGGCATGTCTAATCGGACTAATAGGTCAAACCTAACCGATAGAATGGACAAGGATAATGGCTAACTCACCCCTTTGCCAGAGATCGAACTTAACTAATATAGCCCCACGTCAAGAGCTAAAACCTGCCGAAGTAAAACCTAGACGAGTTAGGGTAGCGATGTGACGAAGGTTGTTTTTTAATGATTTGATTGATATTTGATGTGTTCCGGGGGTTCATATTTATACCCAAGAATTATCAGAGTCTGACGTGGTTATAGGTAACCCAAATAATATTTTCTAAACACATAAGGAAACTAATATATATGAAGTTATAAAGCTAACTGAACTTGTCTAACTTACATAATATATTCTAATAGATAAAACACCCTAACATAATTCTCACGACTACTCAAACTCAGTCCTATCTGGATAACCTTTCATATTTGACCGGACCAAATCCATCCTAAATCCGTTCGTTCAACTCTTTCGCTATGTCAATTGACTTACTTCTATAAGTCAATCAACATTCCCTTTATCGGCCTATTTCTTTTGTAGGCTGATCAAATTCTAGCGTTAATACATATAAAATAGAATTGGCTAAATGGAATGGTAATTCTCAAAAAAAATTATTATTATATTTGACTACATTAAGTTGGTTATAAATGTACATGATGGCATGAATGGTTGTGATTAAAACATAAAGGGATCCAAATGCTTTCTAAATTACAAGGGTTTTAATACACATTAAGCTTTTGATATCAATTATATAAGATATAAGATATATAGATATAGGATTAGGACGTGCCGATGCGGTAATTTTAAGGATAGATTATTGTGGAGGTGTAATGTGAATGATACGGATACCAACCAAGATTGGAAACCCTAATCGTGAAACCACACCTACCTGTAGTTATTATATGCAATGAATGCCAATAGTAATAAAACAGACTTGAACAGTACCATATTTTATACGTATTCTGCAAGCAATCAAAGTTTAAAAAACTAAGGTGAGAAAATAATTAACGTGGACATAATCTAAAATCATCTATAGTTATTTTACATACGGTGTTATTAAAAAATCATCTAGTACTCTACCTAGCAATATAAATAGCTCAGAGTTATGGCGGCTATATAAATCTCTTTTGCACATAATGAAATTTTGAAACATTCCAAAACGACTACCCTGAAAGTTGAAATTGATGGGAAACTGATTGAACACAGTTATTTATATCGAAGTCGAAATTTATGTAATTCAAGTCCACTCTAAACTGTGTACTTTATGAACCATATGATCCTGTTTTTTTTATAAAAAAATATAATGAAAGATTAACATGCAGCTAGCCTCTCCCTTCTCGAACCCTAAGTTTTTATCGATCGACTATTGGATGGTTGATAAGTATGTGATATTTTTAATTAGCTCACGCGTCTGCGATGAATTGACCGCCGGTTTGTGGTCGCGTAACTCGTGAAACTAAATTGCTTCGAGAGCAATCCCTCAAGACGAAGACGAAGACGCAGGTTATAACTAATGTAGCCTAGCTAGTCAAAGGCAATGATTACTTCTTGTTGGCGCTATAGCCAAGTACTTGCAATTGTAATTTCGGAGAAGTTATTAGTAACTAGGGAGTATAATAGTCGCGCGCGTGCTAGCTACTAGTTGCTAATTGCAAAGACGTCTTGCACATCTTTATAAATATATTTTCAAGTTAAACCTCGAGAAAGATGACAGAGAGAGGATAGGAAACTCCTGTTTTATATTCAGAAGAATAAAATAATTGGCTTAGTTTATGAGAAAAACCATGTTTGGAAATCATGCATTTGCACGGCTAACTAAAGAAAATCCGGTAAAAATCTACACGGAAAGAGAAGTTTTCTTTAATTATTTGTTAGCTAAAAGTGTACAAATTTATAAAGCTAACTCCTCACATCACTTAATTGCTGGTCAAGCGAGTCTCGATCATCACCACTTGTACAGAGAGGTCTGTATCCTTCGCCTTAAAGAAGAGACTACCTTAGTGGCCACGGTACGAAGACTTTGAGAAGTTTTAAGTCTTTTCTCGCTGGTGTGGCCCAAGAGTGAAGAAGACCCTAAAGTGCAATCTTATTTTCAGATGTCGGCCTTCTGTCAGGCGGAGTTGTAAATTTCTGCTTACGTTGCCCTGCATATTCTCTATGGGGTTGGAGTTGTTGGTTTTTTTCTGGAGATTAGCCTAACTAGTTTGGATATACCCCTAAGAAAAGACTCGATTCCTATCCTTCGCCTCAAAAAAGACACTATCCAGATTTGTCCGTGTTTCGCTGGGAAAGTTTTTCTTTCACCTAGATACAACGTCACCCAAGCTGCCAGATGTTGGATCGCTTTGTGATGCTTACGTACATCCACACCCCATCTTGTCTTTCCTTGAAATCCGAATATCTAGAGGTGATGAAATATACACGCTGGGCTCACCACAGGTTCGCATGCTGGGGAACCTGATGGGGCTGGGCCCATCTTGGCCGGCTCCATCTCATCTCATCTTTGCAAAACAGTAGCATCCTTTGTTGGTCTCATCTCACTTTCCCGGTTTAGGATAAAGATGTTATATAGGGTGAATATAAATTCTAAGTAAATGCTGTCAAAAGTAATCTTTTGAAAACTTAAACTACCCTAGTTATGTGACTAGTTTACATGTGAATTCAAGTTTTACAACCTATAACCTTTTCTAACAATTCTACCATTTGTACAAATATAATCAAGCAACAAAACAAAGTAATAGTAAATCGCAAGTGAAATAATGCAAAAAGAGAAGATACAAGCAACTTTTTTTTGAGGTATCAGAAAATGGCAATCTCCACTAATTCTTTCTAAAGCACTTTATACAAGACTTACTTATTTGGTCCTAAAGTCTAACGTTGTTCTCATATAGGTAATTCTTTTCTACTCTGGAAGACAAATCCTAAAACTCTCACAAACACCTCTAGGGCTCCCATAAACTCTCAAGAGATCACTTGAACACCTCCGAAGCCGTCTAAGCAGAGACAGATGGTCCTATACGATAGGGTGGTGCACTTGACTTAGCTAGGTGCTAGCCTGACACCCCCTACCTAATGATAGGCCACTAAGGTTGGGTTGTGCTAGAGTGCCTCCACTACTCCATGAGCTCCTAATCTCCTACTCAACCCAATTGACAAACCCTAATGCTGCATGTGATCCTATAACTCGATGCCTCTGCTCCCATCACCATGAGGGATAGATACTAGTGCTGCAGACCAAAGCTTAGCATTACCAATAGAGCCACCACCCACTATCCTTCCATTACGTTCATTGCTTGCCTATCCTCGGCGGTAGGTGCCCCCGTGCTTTCTATGAATGAAGGAGGACCAGGAGCTAGAGAGGAGAGATAAGGGTACCACGAGTTGGGATAGGTGCTACTGATGCCATCGGCGTAGCTCCCTCCTCCAGCCCTCCCCATGGGACCGGTAGGGTGCGGGCACGTGGCTGCGACGGTGCTAGTTCAGTAGTTGTAGTGCGATGGCTTCCATGGACGAAATCAGCAAATGTCAAGGACAAGTTGTGCCCCTCTAATTGCTGCAGCACTACTCCAATTGGAAAGAAGAAAATGTTTACATGAGGTAAAGAGGTTGTTTGACTGAAAATCATTAGTCATTAGCCTCTACAAATCGGCAAATTGACCATTATCATTAGTCAAGAGCTAGAAGTAGTAATGTGTATATTATTTGGTTGTCTTACTGCATATATTTCAAGATCCCTTTTTTAAGTTGAGTGTTGGCTCGGGCTCATCTTCCCATGCAAGTACACATAAGAGTCGAAATACTACCGATTACAAAGTTGAAGACATTTCAAGCCTTGAAAACTTGGAATATGGATAGACCACCTAGAAGACCTAGACATTTATAGTAGACTACTGGAATGTTTTAATATGTTTTCAAAATATTTTTTATGTATGATGAATTAGTTTTGTATCTTTCATGATAGGTGATTTATATGACATTCATTTACTGTATTTCTTGTGACTTCAATATATATGCCATGCTTGTTTGACCCACCTATTTCTTTGGTTGTGGTCCACCGCTGTGTCTAGACATACTGATATGTCAAAAGTAACAAAAGAAGCTTCTTACTTAAAGCTCTAAGCATAAGAATTTTGGTAGATATATACTTAGCTACTAGAGACTCAAGAAGAAGTACTTACCTTAAGAAACCATGCAGAAATTTAAGCACAATTAAGCTCTTAGACTTATACAAGGTTGCACTAGTTAGAAGGGGTCCAAAAGACACCAAGGGATCTAATTGCTTGTGACCATTATAGCCCCAACCGAGCCAACAAGCTGTTTGTGACTGTTATGCAAAACTACTTTAAACTGTATAGGGCTGGACAATCTGACACCATGTTGGAATGCCTGGCTCTTTACAACTTTATAACAATGACTAAACAATAAGCCGTTAGGCCAAAAAAGAGCCAGACAATCTGACTCACATCGGATTATCTATTGCATATTGTCTAGCATCAACTCCGGACAAACAAACTATCACGCATTGTCCGATTACCATGGAACAAAGCATGAGCACAATTGTCCGACACCACTCTGGACCATCCGGCTCAAGCTGATCATAGAGAGATCAGATTGTCCGGCTAACACATGACCACTTCGAACAATTAAATTAAATGAACAATCCAACATCTGACCTATTCTCAATCACTGTTTCATCAATACATGATCACGTGATCAAGGGTAAGTTGGATTGTCCAACATCAATCTCTGATCATTTGGTCTAGCTGTTTCAACTAGCTAGATGATTGCTAGGTCGAATTGTCTAGCATCACTCAAACTATCCTACCTATATAGGTTTCAGAGCAAACAAACGATATTTTAAATAATATTTTTGCTCAAAACTTTTTAGGGGTTTATCACTTGTTTTAGAGAGACTAGAGATATAGTGTGCATCACACCTAGAACAATTATAACATCAAGCTGCTAAACTAACTCTCCTCTTTATAGTATGATACTACTGAAAACAAAAGAACCAAGACTATCACATTCACCCATCTTCTTGAATGTCTTAACATACCAAGGTTTGTTTAATTTGATGTCGTATCGCAACTGTTTCTTGATGGTAGTTAATTTTGAGGGATGATCCAACTCACACGGCCATTTGGATCACCGGAACCCTAATCCTTTTCCATTCAAACTCTTAGAAGAAGTGATTATATTGTTATTAATCACCAAAACCACATCACATTGGGGCTAGATGTTTTCACCTCTTCTAGCACCCACGTTCTTCAAACTAGAGCTTGAGTAATCATGGTGACGGTGATGAATCAGTGTGTGCCCAATCAATCTGGTTTCTTAGAAATCTTGTTCGCTCCAAATCTTCAATAACAGATCTGGCTTCCACCCTAATCATCAATCGCAAGAATACAACCAGATACACAACAATGTAGATTATACAATCTTCTTAACATGGCATGCATAGCCTAAACATGGTCACCCTAAGCGAAATTTTGTGTTACTAACTGGCATGTTGAGAAGCCATGGATGCAATCCTCTTGATCTCCTCTGTGACGTTGATATCTAGAATGGAAGTAGAGGAAGCAATGCCTTGAAAAACTATAGTTCTTGATGTAGATGAAGTAATCAAAGTAGTGGTGTAGATGTCATAGGCGAGGTCGCCAGCTTGGTCCCGAAGGGGTTGTTGGCAATTAGCTGCAATGTAGCAGCGACCCTCCAGTCACCATCTATACTACTGTTTACACCAAATTTTGGTAAGCCCCGTAAACATGATTGGAGAGACGATTGGCTTATAGAAAGAGTCCAATTGATATAGAAAAAGAGTAGATCGGATAGATCAAAAATGGATTCGGTTCAGTTGAAGATTGAAGGTTACCTAGATGGGATCGAATCTAAGGAGGCGCCGTGGAAACCACATCCGGGTAATTTTATCTGTATATAGAATATATCTTATAAGATAGACAAATCTAGTTAGTTTTGTTAACTTCTTGAAGATAGTTTCCTTTTATGTTTTAGAAAATAATGTCCGGAGGTTGCTTGTAACTATGTCAGACTCTTGTAATCCCAGGGTATAAATATAGACCATCTGGAAGCTTGTAATCTATCTCTCGATCAAATACATCTTTGGAGCATCGCCACCGTAGTTTATTTAGGCTTTTTACCAGCGGGTTCTGGCTCTCGACGCAGGGTTGCATCGGTTAGGTCTAAACTCCGGCAAAGGGGTATGTCCCGCTATTATCCTGGTGTATGCGCTCTATCTAAGGCTTCAACGTTTAGGTCTATCCTCTTAATCCGATTGAATATAGCATATTACATTCGCATAGGATCTATTGGCTTATCAAGCTTCTTTTACTATCATCAGTCTTATACTGCATCGGCTGGGTTCGACCTACTAGACAACTGATAGAAGATTGAGCCATAAGCCAATGGGTCTTTACTCAGAGTTTCATCAAAGTAGCTAGCCAATGAGTTAACCACACATTGAGTTTCACGCTTAGTGTATCGGCTTCTTGGCCGATATAAATATATCTTCAATGATTTCCTCTCGTCGGCTTAGCTAGCTGATGGTTTCACCCGTTCATCCCGTCCGCACATCCAATCTAGCGTCTGCTGTCTCATTGTCATTAGCCTCAATCTCATACTATTTTGGTTTGGTTCGATCTATCGAAGCTGGCCCTAACAGTACCGTTGTGGTGGTCATTGGGTCTGGTATTTTTGGGAGAATGGGTTTCTCTCCTTTCTATTTATGAATACTCTATTCGGAGCACAATCGGCTTCACAGCTGATGAGTCTTTTATATTATTTCTTACCAATCAACATATGCCCTCATCAGCTTCTTAGTTGATGAATGAGCGTTACAGCCTTCATCAGCAACCAGCTGATGGGAGGATTCTACATGCATGCTTATTGACTATTCTATTTAGAGTGTCATCGGTTCTATAGCCAATGGGTCCTTATTCAATGATTACATGTTTATGCATTCATCGGTTTTCTAGCTGATAGAAGAGTGCTTTAGTCCCTATTCGTAACCAGCCAATAGCAGGAGTCTAGATACTTATTGTTTATTCTATCCAGAGTGTCATCGGCTCTACGGCCGATGTGTCTTTTGTTCCCTTCGTCACCATCCGCCTACATCTTCATCGGCTTCCTAGCTGATGGAAGAGTGCTTCAGTCCCTATCGGCAACCAGCCAATAGCAAGAGTGCATCGAACACAACCGATGACTATCTCAACCCTATCGACAGATAGCCGATAATAAAAGTTAATATCGGCCCATCGTCCAACTGACCTATCTACTTATCTCCTTGTCAATTGCAAGGGCAAATTGACTAGCACGCTTATGACTCCATCAAACCCAACAAAGAGACCTTGAAGCTAAAGGACCTACACTAGAACGAAGTAGACCTCCTAGGCCTCGGCGTATTTGTGCTATTGCATTGGACCTCCATCAGCAAACACAGAGGACCTATTCGTGGCAAACATATTTATTTGCACACCCGGTGAGACAATCGAGAGTGCACACCAATGAACAAACGAGCCAAAGGACCTACACTAGAGCCAAACAGACCTTCTAGTTCTCGGTGTATTCGTGCTATCGCATCAGACCTCCATCGGCGAACACGGAGGACCGATTCAGCGCGAACAACTGCCCTAGGATAGTGCATATTCTCTCTCTAGTGCTTAAGATGATCAGGACTACGATTAGGTGTTGAGAAGAAGATGATCATATTAGAGCCTCTCCTCTAATGGACGGACTCCCCTATTAGTATGACACTGAGGGAGATCAGCGGAAATCCAAAATGAAAGGTTTAGGTATTATCCGTGAATGCACATAATTAATAATTAAAGAAATTAATCGTGAATTAATCTCGTTGATCATGTAAGCAACGGTGGGAAATAGCCATCTGTGATCCTCTCCTGGTTTCCATGCGGAGAGATCAAAATTCATGAGTTGCATATGAGCTCCATTTTAGGTTTACAGTACTCAATGGAAACCTCATGGACTCCTCTTTCTAACATATCCGGTATTATCTTCAAATTCTATCTCAGTAAGTCACAACTGAGCAGATAAGGTGTTGTGCCTTCTGTCTTATTTAATATTGTAACTTCTTCCGAGACCTTACCTAAAGTGTGACCTATGTTGGGTATGCCCTGCCCTAGTGGAGCAAGACTCCAGGGCCTCCTTGATCATTTTTGTACATTCTTAAATAGCTAGGTGCCACTTTAGGTTTTTTGGGTTTTTGTTTAGATAAAATTTAGCCATTGCTATTTTTTTGAGTAGAGCCATGATCAGTTAGAATGCTGTTTTCCTATTTCTAAACTCAACATATCTTGTGTATTCAATTCCTATTTGCAATATGAACTTGTTCTTGCTTGGTTATCGATTTGTTTTTAGGAATAAGGCTGGTTTATACCGGCAAGATTAACAACTTTTACGAGTGTATCAATTGTTAAGACGCAACACAACAACATCTCAAATAGTTGTAGTTGAATCGCCAACATTTGTCCTCCAATCTTAGTTATCTTTTAACTTACCGAAAGATTAGACCATGCCTGCTTATATTATCATGTATCCACAGCTCAATGGCGAGGCCAATGCCGCGCAGATGCATGACCTCATTGGCAGGCTGCTTGAGAGGGACCCACGGTGGAGCATGGGCTTCATGCATAGCGCCGTTGAGACAAGAGGCAACCGTTTTTCTCCGGTGTGGACTGGGTGCTCATATGATGTGTGGCGCCTCTGGTGGTGATGGACATGAACACGGCAGCGACAAAGGAACAAAGTCAAGTCACAAATTTTGCTTCCTTTTGTGAGATTTGTTCCCTTTTTTTTCTCTTTTGCCAAGTCTTTGTTTAACTAGCAATTTTTCTGTGAGTTGAAATGGAAAGTAGTAATTTAGTTTCGTGCTTGGCAGTTGGCACCTTGCTGCAGGGCTTCTGGCAGTTGCACGCCATGGGATTCCACCCAGTTGCGTTCGTACATGTTGGTGGTCGATCGATTCGTGTACCTTTGCCTGCTACAGCGTCACGAAGCCCGGCCATGCTCTAGCGGGCGTGCCGGTCGGCACACCAGGGGGAACGGTAGTACGTGATCGTTCTCTTCATGGTTGAAAAGATAGCCTTCAGTGCGACGTGATTTGTTTTAAACAAATAGCATAAGACCGTGCTATATTTCATATTAATATACCTCAAAAAAATTACACAACCACAGCCCCATAAGACTATAATTATGAAAAGGAAAAAAAAACCACCCCCAGATGCCAACAATGCCTTAATACATCTAAGAGATTACACCACATTGCCTCACTATGCCAAATCCACTTATATATGATGGCTCCAAACCCTCATCTAAGATGAGTTTAGCTCTCATCAAAAATAAGTGGTTAGTGATGACGTCATATCACATGTGATGGATTAAGACCCATCAGAGCTAAGATTATCTGTGATGTGCTGTAAGAAAAATGTATTACAGATAAGGTAGCATCGTAAACTGATTGTACTTATGACCCGTTGGAGAAAATATAACTTTGATGGTCGCTTTGATGACCCATCACAGATAAGATATCCTAAACATATGATTGCGCTTATGAACTATCAGAGGTAATCTTCTTCTAACGGGCTTATTTTATGATCTGTTAAAGATGACTCTGTCAGCTGTAACGACGTAAATTAGCACCCATCGTAGTTATCTATGATCGGTTTTGTTTGAAACCCATCACAAGTAGTGCTTACCTATGACGGGTTTTGCTTAAAACCCGATAGTGGTGTTGTTATTAAAAAAATTAAATTAATTTTTTGACTAGACCCTCTAAAAAACATATAGCACATATATTGTTAGACCATTCTAGTTCCAGTACCAACATTGCCATAATTAAACTTTTAAAATTCTACCAAAGTAATATACTAACATTGACATATCAACAAACTCACACATACACATATATAAAGATTCCTTACATATTCACAGCCATATATTTATCAACAAGCACATACATTATTTTCTTTGAATCTACAAATTTACCCATAGCCATGTACATGTCGTCCGTGCGTTTTCAAGGAAGAACCACGATGACCTATAAAGTTAAAAACTAGAAAAAAAAAGAATTAAATAATATTTTATGGATTTTCGTATGTCAGGCTACATCTTTTTTATAATATAACTTATGGCATTTCTTTATAAGTGGCATATTCTATGATCATTTAACAACTAAGGACATACATACACAAGCACATACATACACAAATACATAAATACCAATATAAAGTGTATAATATAATTGTCAAATAGTTAACGTTGGTTATTGTACAAGACATATTCACTTTCATTCTACTTGGACTAGAACATCTTTTTTGGGTAAATAATTTCTTAGAGGATAAAAATGGCTATTTGTTCTATAATGTGCGCTAGGTCCATCTGACAAATATTCTACCTATTTATATGTATAGTAATATTATAGATAGTTTACAATAATAAAAAGTACAAAACACCTATACATGTAAGCACGAACCTTGGGATCATAGTGAGTCACAAGTCTCATCAAAGTAGCCATATTGTAGCAAACATAAAAATCGTATTGATCACCGACCTATTACACGCATTGAAAGTTTTTATAGTGATGAAGGGTTTACTTCTTCTCCATGTGCGTGACTCCTTTTTGCATGTAAGGTGTCTACGTGGTATCTATTATGACAGTCAAAGGCTCGAAATTTTATGCTTTAGAGTTAAGGTAATAAACCTCATTCTATATTAACATTATTACCAAGAGAAACCAATGCCGTCGGTATGAGCCATGTATTTTTAAGGAACCCGATGTCTGTGAAAATACTATTACACTATAATAAAAAAAGGAAAAACTTATGATTACAAGACCTTATGCGTAAACATTATATATTCCTTATCTTGTCTTAGTAGACATAGAAGTAACGGTTTAATTACACAATAATATCATAGATTTTAACTCTAATCGTAATTGACCATAATTTATACCATAAATTTTTGGAACTTCTAGGTATCTCAACACCTCCTTAAGAATCGTAAAATAATTACTCCTTCAACATGTATCACCTGTGTTACGTGACAGTTCCTCGTGGCTTGTGAATTTTGTTTGTAAGTTTGTAATTTTGTCTTCATCACCTGTATCACATGTATCACCCGTGTTACGTGACAGTTCTGTGCGGTGTGTGAATTTTGTTTAAAGTCTGTAATTATGTATTCATCACTTGTATCACATGTATCACCCGTGAATTTTGTAAGGCAAGCTCCATGTAATGTAACATTCATATATAGACCGAGTGAAGAGCATATTTGTGATCGGACACATTGTCGTTTAATGAGCTCACTTGTCCTGTACATACATGCATATTTTTTAATAATGAATTAAAACTCAGCCTCTACATTCAAATCGGACGTACAAAGCCAAAATGCATGCGTGTATATATATCCAAGTGACAATCCGTACCTAATATACATCTATAATGCACCTATGAGTCGTTAATTTTTTCTAAGGAATAATTCTTTTGTTTTGCTTTTTCATTAATTACTTCAAATCTTTATAAGCAAATGACACCAAACACTAAAAAAAAAGGGCCAGTATTCCGATGGCCACAGTATCAATATCAATATTAATTATAGCTCAATCCAGCGGTAGATAACCAGACTAGCGCCACCGAACCTACGCTCGTCGACTAGTCCATGAACGTCAGCGTCGTTTCCAGTCTGATACATGACAGCATCCGGATTAGGCCTAAATACTGGACTATATTAAGCTCAATTATTTGGCACAAGTTTTGTTGCTTTACGGAAACTGTGTTTCGTAGTCTACTAGTTCAGCTAGTTGCAACATGCGGTCGGTCCAACTGAAAAACCATGATTGATTGTGTCGTATTTCTTCACCAATTAAGTGAACGCGCAATTAGTACCACCTGCACCGTATCTGCGCTCGCGCTCGCTTAAATTTTATGACAAGATCAATGGTTGTGTTTATAATTAGTTCAATACTCCACTAATTAATGCAGAGGGAATACATCATAACCAATCATTACAAGTGTTTATTTGACCCTCAAAAAACTAATCATGCATCCATAATAAACAGATAGACTAAAATTTTTCCCTTCAGCCGGCCAGTTGTTGGCAGCAGCTGCGGCTTCTGGTCTGCGTCTTGATCTCCCCCTGCTGTCGACGAGGGCCGATCAGTACGCCCGGACAGGTCTGATGAGTCTACCCTCACATGTAATGGGTTAACCCCGCTACAGATAAATATTATCACTGATAACTTAACATTATTTGTGATGAGTGATAGTAAATATATCAGTTCTCGCTAGATAGCAGAATCCATAATTAACTACAAAGTTACATATTCACAATCATATATGTATCAATAAGCTCACACATACAAATATGTATTTCTTACATATATATAAAATCCACTTACAAACCCACAACAGAGATGTCATGTCATTTGACATTTGGAGCCATAAACTTACAAAAATATATACTTACTGCCCATGCGTGAACACATGTACTCTTGCGAAAAAAAATACATGTCAGTTCATCAGAGCAGCATTTAGAATTGCTACGAAGACATCTTTTTACTAATCTTAGCTAGAATATGGTTAAAAAATGATAGAATTCTTGGTAAACAGTATCCCACGCTATCTTAGTCGATTTGTATATAAGGCTTGCGACTTGCTCACCTGTCATTTTTTTATAATTTGATAACCGATTCTTGGAAGTATATAATCCTAATATAAACTAAGTTAATAGAGTGATTTAGCCTAAATATATCCATCCACAGCACATAGATAATAGACATCCAACATTAATTTACAACTCATATAAACAAAAAAAATTTGTGGAAACAGACGTATTCTTAAATTTTTATTCATATAGTATATTCCTTTTGGCCTTAGATTTTTTATAGGATGAAGTTGGCAATCTGTCCTCTGCGCTTGGTTGATCACATGGAAGTTCTAACTCATCTGTACACGGAGATTATTTAGTTTGACTATGAACTATTGGTAAGTATAAATGAGATGTATTTTTAGATACAAATCTTAGGATTTAAGTTTAATATGGTATCTTCTATCAACTACCTTGTAGCGTTAGCACTTCAGATCCACTAGACCACTACCACTATATCGACAACCATTTCAGCCATTACAAATACTGAACTATTTGGAGGAGACTGTAGCTGTCAGAAACTCTTAAAATAGGGCTTAAGTAAGATTGCTCTCTCAAATCTCATTATATTCTTTTCGCTAAGAATACACTTGAACACAACATTTTATATGTACGTTACAAACAATTAAACAAACTATTGGAGATGGTTTTCAAGCAAAACAATCTGTAATACTTATCAGCTCTCAGTAATCCAATGCATGACACAAAGTTTACTATATAATACTACTCTACTTACGAACCGTAACACGTTACACATCTTTTTATGGCTGTGTACATCCAGTTTGGATGGGGAGGCCGAGTTTTATCCCACTTTCGAAAAAAATAAAATACACATATACAGTTCAGATTGTATACGGTTCTGTAACAAGCTGTGTAAAATTCGTATATATATCTTCCAAAGCTAGCACAGCATAGAATTGGATAGTTGTAACCGTATATATATCTTCCTAACCAGCCGTACCAAGTTGTAACCGTTTGTTGTAGTCAAGCTAGAAACCTATACTTATACTTATACTTATTTTATACAAAATCTTATATTAATAAAAAAATAAGTCGTTATTTAGAATGATTAGTATTATCATATAATCAGTGGATGTACTTCAACTGGTTAGATATCTTATGGTGGATAGTTCACCTAGATTTAAACCATAGATTTGGCATTAATAACTATAGATAATTATTCTTTTAGAAGTAGCCACGTACTCATAATAGACGCATATGATGATTTGTTAATCTCAAGATTTAGCCAATACATTTTTCAAAGGTATTTATAAGGATAAAGTGTATGTATGTGTTTAGAGTAGAAGGGTGGGTGTGCGCATGTTATGATGCATTTGTATTATGTTTTGAAAAAAAATATAACCATAAATCATATACTTCAAACTCATGTAGTTTTATAATTCTTAAATTTGATAATTCGCAAAATAGCATTAATCCCGTAATGGTGTCTCCTGGAGTTTTTACATTTGGCCTTTTTTTGAAATTTTATTTTACAAATAGACTTTAAAAAAACTTAGTCTAAGAATGGACTGTTCTCGACGCCTGAGAAATTGGAGCTCCAACTTTGGTGCCGACTCCCTCACCGCACATGGCAGCTGAGCTATACTGGCCAGTTGGCCTACGGTATTGATGACCTATTTATAAATAATTTATTTTATAAATAGGATCTTATAAGTTAAAAAAAGTAAATAACTTATTTTACAAATAATTCTCAGTGAGTCTCTTTAACGCATGGCGATAGTAACAAGGATGTTGGCAACATTGTCATTGGAGCCACATTGGCGCGGAGAAAAAAAAAAGCTTCTTGTTAATGTGGTAATTAGCCACATTGGCGTCATTGTCATTACCCAAACTAAATAAATTACTACATTCTACATTAATAAGAGCTATTTTTGTGTTTTCTCCTTCCTGCTACTATTGCATTGGGATTCTGAGTCCTTGTTTTTATGAAGGTAGCAGATAGTTGCAATTTTCGAATTGTAATTTCATAGAATAGTAACCGGGGACTATAACAATTGTCACGCACGTGCTAGCTACGTAAGTAAGTGAAGTCAAGTGAAAAATATGACCCCATATATTTTTATTTTTAGTTCAACCATTAATTCGATCAGAGTCAATTAACACACAAAGAGGGTGGATCGTGTACCAGATACTGACATGTGGAGATGTCACTATGATGGACCCCTCATTGGTGACGAGTAAACTCCTGCCATTAATAGAAAACGCATTCATTACTAATGTAAGTTTAGTGCTAAGAAATCCTACCTATGATGGATGAAAAACACATCTCTGATAGCAATACTTGTGACCGATAACAAATACCGTATGTTATAGATAGGGTTCCTCAGTAGCTCACTGCAGTTGGCCATCTTAACTTGTTTTGCCACTCATAATGAATATACTACCTACGACAGGCTAAAAAATGATATACTGTGACGGGTTTTTAGTTAATACGATGACCTATTTCGATAAAAAAATAAATCACACTTAGCTAATTGCTAGGCATACCCTGTAAAAAATGGTAAAGTTCACATAACATTTACATACCATGAATACATGCACATTTCACATCCGCATCTGCATAATGATATTTACATAATTCACATCATCCATCATCAAATTGAATATTCACATCACAAAATACTCGTGAAGCTTCTTAAAATCTAAAATAGCTAACAATTAGGCCAAGTGACATAATAATCAGAATAAATTGAATAAAGTTGTATAATAATTATAAAATCGTAGTTATAAGGAGTCAGTTATGTACATGGACTAAATGTTTTTTGAAAAAATATTTATTGTTTCACCACAAGCGAATGACCTAATTAAAATAGGAAAATCTTATTTCTAATGAGCTCTATGACCTGACATCAGATAGAAACTTCCTTTCTTGTTTATCAATTGGGCTAGAAAAAAGGTGGCTAGGTCTCATCTAATGCTTGCTAGGTCAATCTGATTTGGCCTCCAATCGTTTTTCTATGACATGTGAAGATAGTTAGAACGATATGGGAATTAATGGATTCGAATTTATAAGGCATCTTTTTCGATTGGGTTCTAACCTCTAGGTCAAATGTAGTCATATGTGTCATCAAGGTTTTCATGTGATGTAGACATGAAAACTACAAGTATCACTGACTTGCTGTTGGAGCGAAAAGTCACACTTATGCTAGACAGATGGCATAGTTGTTCAATGCTATCCACCTTTTTCTTCCCTATCTATTGCAGTGCCTATAGGTTTGAAGTCGTATTTCTTAACTGGGTTGGAGTTGAGATAGTATATCATGCTTTATTTCGTAACTATAACCACGAGAACCCAATAGCGGCTATAAAAGAGTTCATTTAGTTATTTATCGCTTTGCTATTCTATAATACATGAATTTAGTAAGAAAATAAGGTCTCTTACTCTTGATAATGGGCTAACATCAGACATTCATTGTCTTGGTGAGCATACAAACATCGTCCTATCTTTTCGACGATGATGTCTAGTATGCATTTTAATTTAGTCTCGTTGATCACAGTTGGATCTAAACAAACCAACCAAGCTACTAGTTTTTTAGGCATGGAACCAGCAAAGCCTGCAATGATTGGATTATAATTTAGAATATAAACAGTACATTCCTAACGATAGTAAAGTGTAAATCACTTATAAAGAGTAGAATTTCAACAATCCTATCTTCAATTGTCCAACATGAATAAGTTCCACAGGTTGTTGAATCCGATGATAAACATTGATGGAGACAATAGAAATGGTTGTTGGTCGTGCTCACCAACGAAGGATTGATCCTTATTGGTCCGCTTGGCATTGGTCATCTCCATGTACCACACGTACAACTCTTGGCACATAGGATCCATCGTCCATAGTTCATTGTCATCGACCAAGGTCTTCTTTATCATGAATTGAGCTAGTGCTGATGCTTTGCTTGCTCTATTAGCCTTCTAAGCTTAGATGGTTGTACCAGTGAGATATGTGCCTTTTATGTATTTTCAATGGAGGCAGATCATCAAGGGGTAGGTTGAGCTCCAATCAGCATCACCAAAATGTGACTCGATGAGTGCCTAGTCAATGTGAGATGGAGTGTGCACCGATTGGGCTTCTAGAGAAGGAACTTGCTGCCTTGAGGGTACATGATCTAATCAAGTTTTCACCCTGAAGACTATAGCTACCTTAGGTCATTGAATGTACCCAATGTAGCCCTAAAGAATATATGTGCCTTTCATCATTTCGATGGATCTCAAGGGGATATCTCGCCCAATTGTCTCTCACGTAATTTACTTGCACCCTCTTATAACCGGCCACCAAGTCGGCCCCATGCACCTTGGTTGTAGTGGTTGGTTTGAAGCATAGACCATCAGTGGCTTTGAACTAAAGTCCAGTGTAACACTCACCATGAGGATGCACTCAATAGTATCTTGTGGCACAATTTTAGAAATTTAGACACAAATGTAAGATCTCGCTATATGTCATAGTAATACTATAAATATTACCTCGGTCATGACCAGAGATGGTATAGGGTTGGCGGGTTGCTGATTAGCTCCTGTTGATGCACAACTGCTTGGTCGAGCTGGGGGGCTTTCTTCAACATGAGCAACCAATTGAAATCTAGGCCATTGAAGCGCTTGCTCATATTCATTCCTTATCCTCTCCAACTCACATTCAAACTTTTCTTTGAAGACCTAAGTTAGCTCAGACTTCACCTTCTCTTTGACCTTCCCTTTGATGGCTTCCTTTCGGTAGGATTGTTTCTCTGCCCTTGGAAATTTGCGCTTCTTGTACTAGGCGTTGTACTTGGCTAAACCAACCTTCCAAGGTATGGTTGAGCTCATTCCCTAACTACAGCCTAGATGTTTAGGGTATCCAAATGTTTTTGTCAATATATCCATGTTGATTCGACCTTGCTTTGCGAGGCATGTTCATCACCCATAGCAAGTTACAATAAGGTAATTAGATTGTTAGAGAAAATGTCGTATTGCTCTAGAAGGAAATATTTACAAAATGATTCATGTGGAGATACTCATGAGTTGGTGGTGCACTTTAGCATTGGTAGGGTTCACGAAGATGATCATCCCATTAGGAAGCACCTTGCCTCAAGCGCAAGCCCAATTCTTGGCTCATGTCTCTGGGATATCCTTGAATGTTGTAGGGACGTTAGTCGCTCTTGTAGCTTCATCCTCTATTGTCCATCTTGCCTTCATGGATAGGTACCCGCCTATGCCGAGCCTATGCGGGTGTAGGTTCCTCACTTCAAGGAGCCGATATGCCTCACTAATGGCCTAGAACTCCGATGTGTCCTTCTAGGCCATGAATTCCTACTAAACTATCTATGTTATCTATGGCCAATCTTTGAATGGAGTTAGCCTATTCGAGTTGAAGACAAACTCATAGACAAGCTTCGAGTTGAAGTTCTTCCATGAATTATCCATCTTCTAGAAAGCACAGTATTTTAGTGCCTCCATGCTAGCTAGGAAGTTATACGATTCCTTCAACTTGTCCCATTCACATTCTTTCTCAATGTCGGGGGCATTTTCAAAGTTACAGTGTAGGATTCCTAAGTATTCCCGCGCAATAACCCTGCATGAGTTGCTAAATCTCAGGACGACACTTTTTGGGGTGACTAGTCTCCCAAGGTAATCGACCTTGCTAATTGTGAGCTTGGTGTCCGACAACCAATTGTGTGTCCTATTAGATCATCTCGACATCAGTGCCATTGTTCTAGCCGACATTGTTGCATGGTTGTCAGACAATTTTGGTTATATAATGAAGTTAATCATGTGTAGAGGACAAGGTTTTGCTCTCAGATGGTGGGTTCAAGGGGTTTTAACCTCTCAACTCCTCTCCACAAACTGTGGGGTTGATGGAATTGTTGTTTCTAAAATTATTCCTAAATAATAGAATATTTTCACAAGTATTTATAAAACTATTTCTAAACAATACAACATTTTCACAAATTATTTGTAAAAGTATTTCTAAACTATAGTGCATTTTTGCAACTTATTTCTAAAAATATTCTGAAACAATAGGTTATTTTTACAGGTTATTTCTAAAATTATTTCTAAACTATAGAACATTTCTATAAATTTAAACTATAAAGCAGTTCTAAACTAGACATGAAGGGGGATGGGAAGGTGGTGCACCAGGTCATGAGAGTGCTCGGGGAGGTGGCATCAGGGGTTGTGGACGTTGGGGAGGCACATCATCGAGGCTCAAGGAGGTGGCACTAGAGCATGGGGAGTTGGCGTCATGAGTCAGGAAGGGGTGTCGAGGCTTGGGGAGGGCAGTGCCAAGGTTGGGGACGATGGGGAGGGTGGCACCAAGCTCAAGAAAGCCAGTGCTAGGTCAAGTAGGTGGCACCGATGCCAAGGAGGACGTCGCTAGGCACGAGAAGGAGGCATTAGGGTCAGGGAAGGCAATGCCGGGACGAAAATTTGGCGTCGGGTAGGAAAGGACGTCGCTGGGCATGGGGAGGTGGCATCAGGCTTTGGAAAGACGAGGAAAGCTAGGGATTACTACTAGGGTGGACAAGATGAACACGCGGACAAGTGTGGAGTGTGATATCTGGGAAGACGAGCACGGTCAACTTCTAGGGTTTACTTCTATCAGTTATGGACGGTAACTCCTGACCTGTCATAGGTAACTTGTTGACTATAGTCAACTTGATTATATGATAGTCAATTGGTTTTCTTATTTCCAATTTAAATATCAAAATATAATTGTATTTTTTAGTAAAACTTTATGCAAATGTAATGCCATATATTGCATTCTTCCAACATAAATGCCACAATTCAAATATAATACCACATATTACATTCTTCCAACATAAATGCCACAATTCAAATATAATATGACAAATTACCTATGTGATACTAATCTGACATGTCATCCGGTTGATTGGACAACACAATGTAGCCATTAGACAGCTTTCTTGGCTTGCAGGGTAGTGTACTCATTGCATTTTTATAATACTGAGATTGTATATGTAATTCTTCATTGTGATCTCTCTATGCATATAATTCTTGTCTTCTAATTGCTCCTCTTCTAGTGGTATTTGTTGGCCTACAAATGCATACTGATTGTAATCATCCTCATTGACGATTTTTTTTATCCCAATAATTCTTCTTTTGCCTTCTTGAACAATATGAAGCTTCTTGTTTGTTAGAACAGTTATGTAGAATATTTAGATGACTTGCTTTGCTTTGCAAGGACGAATGGTTTATCCTAATAACCGATCTTATTGAAGTTAGCTAGTGTAAAATTCTCTTGATAAACCTTAACACAATGAAGGCTAACCAATTTGCATCGAAGCAACGGTACTTTAAACTTCACATAATTCATCTCCCATATCTCCTCTATGCACCCATAGAATGAACTCCGTCTAAGTTGACCCTGATAATCCTCTATGGACATATCACTATTTTGGACAGTGCTTTTATCGTCTTGCTTAGTAGTATAGAATGTGTAGTCGTTGATATCATATCCTTGCCAAGTTCAAACATACCATGATGGATCATGTGCTAACCATTGGAGTGTAACGGCTGTCTCTTTGATGGTGTTATTAATCCAATTTTTGAGCCATTCAATTAAACATCTCTTATGCTCTCTCATGATCTAGATCTTTGTGCGATCAATATTGTCTTCTTTGATCTTAACTATGTGTTCTTGAAAGTACAATGTCATCTCTACCATATGTTTTAGCACTGAGGAATGGGCTTGGTCATATTTGGATCGATCTATCTTAATCGTTCGCCTGCTTACCAACTGCCTTCATGGCAGGACTTAGGGAGTTTGATCAAAGAGGTCTTAGCCACATAGTCACATAGAAATCAATGACTTCTTCGGTAGTGTATGCTTCAACAATGCTCTCCTCCGGTTTTGACCTATTGCGCATGTAGGACTTTAGAATTCCTATGTACCTTTTGAACAGGTATATATGTCTGGCGAAGGAAGGACCACATAGTTTTGTTTGCTTCACGTGATGCACGATGAGATAAATCATAATATCTACCAACAAAGGAGGGAAGTATATCTCTAGATGATAGAATATTTTCACAACTTCTCATTGTAGGTTGTCTATTTCAGCAGGATCAATTGTCTTTTGGCCAATGGCTTTGAAGAAAAAGAAGAGCCCAAGATGTTTTTAGTATGGAAGCCCCCAAAAGATAGATTTATTTTTTCATATCCGTTCCTATTTGGTCTAAGGCACTTTTTTTCTTACCAAAAACATTGCCGGTGTCTTTCACCTTGTCAAATACCTTTGATCTAGACTTATCCCTTAGAGCTAGATCTCACTCGCTTCTACCATTAAAACTTTTCTTCAATCTTTTGTATGGGTGTCCATGGAAAAGGAATCTTCTATGACCCAAGTAAACCATCTTGTGAAAGTTCTTTAGCCACTTGCCGTGTGTTTCTTCCATGCATTCTGAGCATGTCTTCTTGACTTTTATAGTTTGCCTCAATAGGTTGTTGAGAGTGCAGGATAGTCATTAATCATATAGAACAACAATACATGGAGGGTAAAGTTTTCCTACCTAGATGCATCCCTTGTCTCAACACCTTTCTCAAATAGAATCAGAAGATCATTGCACGATTCTAAGAATACGTCTACATCATTACCAGGTTGTCTTAGTCCTTGCATTAGCATGCACAACATGATGCACTTTCTCTTCAAGTACAACTAAGGAAGTAGATTAGATTCACAAGTAGGACTGGCCACATGGTATAACGACTACTGATATCTCCAAAAGGATTTATTCCATCCGTACTCAAAGCGAGCCATATGTTTCTTGAGTTTTCTGCGAATTGTGGATATATTCTATTGATGTTTCTCCATTTCATCAAATCTGCCTGGTGCCTAAGAAATTTATCCTCTTTTTGGCCGATGTCATACCAACAAAATAACTCAGCCTCCTTCTCATTCATAAACAATCGTATGAATTATTCTACGATAGGTAGGTACCACAGGACTTTGTAGGGCCACCATTCTTTGACTTCTTACCCTCTGCAGAATTGTTCTTTCTCTTAGACCAAAAAGCTTGGCACATAGGGATACGAATCCAAGTTTAATACTCATAGTACAATATGCAGTCATTCAAACATGTATGAATTCTTTTGATCTCTAACTCTAAAGGACACAACACCTTTTTTGCTTCGTATGTCATCCTTAGTAAAGTGCTTAGCTCAAGGAGTAAGTTTTTTAGCAAATGAAAGAGCTCTATGAAACTCTTATCCGATCACACACTACTTGTCTTAAGCTTTATAAGTTCAAGTACTATCGACAACTTCGTATACTTCGGCCTGCACCTAAGGAAGTCTCAAAATCTGCTACCAAGCACATGAACTTCTCATAGTCCCCTTTATTATACGCTGGAGGCTCAACATCCTGCAACATCTGACCAAGGGAGACATTTTTCTATCCAACGGAGAAGTAATGAACATGTCATCGTCATCATGTTGTTCATCTCGTACTTCCATTGATATACCATCATATATTCTTCCTCGTCATTTATGAATTATCTATATATTAAGTGAGATTGTTTACCCCTTCTAGACTTGTCATCCTCCACATTATTTAAAAATTGGATAGCTCTAACTCTATTCTCCTAGCTTAAACGATTGTTATTATACATCTAGTTTCTATCTATCTGTAATATCATATAAACACTAATTAGAATAATATATATAACTACTAAAAAATTACAACCTATATCATAAAAAATATGCAATTCTAATTTTAAAAATTGCATGCGAAATGGTTTTTTTACCTGCATTTTAGAGCAAAATTTTATCCCACTAGCTCTCACACCTCAATAATGAATACTGCACTGAATGTGATAGTTTAATATAGTATGGGCATACTTCTAACGGGTTAAAAGGCATAACCCGTCACAGGTAGAAAAACATTATAGATGAAAACTAGCAACCCATCACAAATATATCATCATTTGTGACTGGCCTAGGATTCTAAACCAACGGTTCCCGATAATCAGTTCGTGATATGCCTCATCATAGGTGGGTTGTGATTTTGTAGCTGTGGGCCATATAATATATTATACACTTCGGCAGGAAAATCGATGATCCATGGAAGTTGGAACATGTGTCAAGACTCTCTCCGTACCAGACTATCTCTACTAATGTTTAAAACAACTTATTCATTAGTTTATTACGACAAATTATACGAATACAGTACATGTTATACCAGACACAAGTGTATGTGTGGAAGGTGCCATACGACGTAGGATACATTTCCATCAATAATGGAGAGCAGAAAGTCGATGATCCATGAAAGTTGGAACAGGTCAAGTCTCAAAACTCTTTCCCCGTACCAAACTATTTCCATTATTTAAAACAGATTATTCATCGATGTATTGCGATGATTTATATGGTATCATACAACACATGTCATAGCAGACACTAACATGTGGGAGTTGCCATACGGTAGATGATACACTTCCATCAACACTGGTCGGCAGTAAAGTCGAAGATCCATGGATGTTGGAACAGTTCAAGTCTCAAGACTCTGTCCGCACAAATCTCCATTGTTCTTTAAGATAGATTATTCATTAGTTTGACATACCTGTATGTGGATAACCGTGATAGAGCACCTCGTGAATAGGACATACCTGATTGTCAATAATCCAGTGAACAAGCCTCGTATGACTCATAGGGCAGCTTGTATTGGTATGTCAATAATCCAGTGAATAGGACATACCTGTACGTCAATAATCCAGTGAACAAGCCTCGTATGACTCATAGGGCAGCTTGTATTGTTATGTCAAT
The DNA here is from genome assembly GCA_030770085.1 of Oryza coarctata. Taxonomy (NCBI): domain Eukaryota; kingdom Viridiplantae; phylum Streptophyta; class Magnoliopsida; order Poales; family Poaceae; genus Oryza; species Oryza coarctata. The sequence goes on along the minus strand of CM061476.1, from coordinate 5,777,263 downwards.
AATCCAGTGAACAGCCTCGTATGACTCATAGAGCAGCTTGTATTGGTATGTTAATGCAGAAGTGTACTGAGAACCTGTTTTTTATATAGAGGGTGGGCTCTATATATATATATAAGTCTAGTGGTCTAACACTTCTCGTAGTTGTAGCGGGAGGGGAACAGACGCAGAGACTGGAGCAAAAACTAGTGAACAAAGGCACAAGTAGGCCTTTAGTCATGATGTCGGCGAATTAGTACGTCAATGGTACATAGAGCATCCGAACATGTTCTAGAACAACCTTGTCACGTACGAAATAAATGTCAATCTCAATGTACTTCGTGCGTCGATGATGAACCGAGTTAGCGGTCATGTAGACGGCACTGACGTTATCGCAGTAGACAATGGTCACGGAAGCGATGGGTGCACGGAGCTCCTAGAGAAGCTAACAAATCTAGCAGCACTTGGTAATGACGTGGGCGACGGCGCGATACTCGGATTTGGCGCTGGACCGAGACACTGTAGTTTGGCGCTTAGAGGACCAAGAGACTAGAGTATCGTCAAGGAAGATGCAGTAGCCGGAGTCGAGGCAACCCGCCCAGTCCGCGTCAGAATATACGGTGAGAGAGTCGATGGGACTGGAGCTGAGATATAGGCCGATGGATACTATGCCATTTATGTAGCGAAGGATACGCGGAGCATGCATAAAGAGGCACACTTGTTGTATGGCATAGGGTGAGATTAGACCGTGTGAGTGTGAGGTACTGGAGAGCACTAGCAAGACTCTGGTACTAGACAGGGTCGATGAGGAGAGAGCCGTCGGTGGTGAAGAGCTTAGCACGAGTGTTGACCAGAGTGGCGGTGGAGTGACATTTGGCCATGCCCGCACGCTGGAGAAGATCCATGGCATACTGGCACTGGCAGAGGAATAGCCCATGGGAAGAGCGCGTAACAGATATGCCAAGGAAGTGATGGAGAGGACCTAGATCGGTCATGGCAAACTCCGAGTGGAGTCAAACCATGACGTGCTATAGGGTGGTTGTTGAGGATACTATAAGAATGATGTCGTCAACATAGAGAAGGAGGTAGGTAGTGGTATCTCCAGTGTGAAGGACGAAGAGGGACATATCAGAGACGGAGGCCACAAAGCTAAGTTGCCGGAGATAGGCAGCAAAGCGCTGGTACCAAGCTCGAGGGGCCTGTTTGAGGCTATAGAGAGAGCATTAAAGAAGGCAGACATCATCGGGACGAGATGGGTCGACGAAGCCTGGAGGCTGCTGGCAGTAGACCGTTTCCGTTAGATGCCATGAAGGAAGGTATTCTTCACGTCGAGCTAATGGATCGGCCAAGAAAACGAGGCAACGAGAGTGAGCACAACCAGAATGGTAGCGGGCTTGACAACGGGGCTGAAGGTCTCATCGTAGTCAATGGCCGGGACGTTGAAAGAAACCACGGACTACCTAGTGTACCTTGTGACGAGCAAGCGAGCCATTGAAGTGGAACTTGTGTTTAAAGATCCACTTGTCGGTCACAGCATTGACACCGAGAGGACGAGGGATGAGGTGCCAGGTCTCGTTGTCCATGATGGTCTTGTACTCATCGGCCATAGCCACGTGCCACTAAGGATCGATCAAGGCAGAATGGTGAGTAGACGGGATGGGTGAGATGGCACAATGGACTGCGGAGAACCCATAGCGCTAGGTAGGGTGGAGGGACCCGATTTGGGATCGGGTGATCATATGAGAGGAGGTGGAGACAGTAGGGGCCACATAGTCCGATGGTAGCATCGATGGTAGGGCAGGGTCAGAAGGGGGGAGGGTGGCATCAGCTCGAGATCAGTGACTGTAGGTTCGGAGAAAGGGCTGGACGAGGTCAGCCTGAGCCGATAGAGGGTGGGGGCCAATAGGGGTTAGTGAGCCAATGAAGGTTGATGAGCCGATAGAGTAGGGGGGCCGATGAGGGTTGTGGAGCCAATGGAGGTCCGATCTGGGTGACAGCGGAGCAGAGAAGAGTAGGATAATCGTTCAGGAGGTCCTCAGGAATGACTGATGGAGAGTGCAGAGGTATGGTTGATGGAGAATGTCGGGATGGTACCGTGTTGGTTAGAAGGAAGTCAAGGTCACCAGACGAGGGTCCACGGTGAAGTAAACCAAAAGGGAAGCAGGACTCGTCAAAGACGACATGGCGGGAGATGATGATCCGTCAGGTGGAGAGATCAAGACAGCGGTATCCCTTGTGGGAAGAGGAATAGCTAAGGAAGATGCAGGCGGTGGAGCGTGGTGCGAGTTTATGAGGGCGGTGGCTATTAGGTTGGGGTAGCAGAGACACCCAAAGACGTGTAAGTGAGAGTAGTTGGGCGTCTTGTGGTACAGAAGGGGGTAGGGAACGAGGTGACGAATGGAAGAGCAAGGACGTCGATTTAGTAAGTAGGTCGCGGTGGTTAGTACTTTAGCCCAGTAGAGTACAGGTAGATGGGCATGAAGAAGCATGGTACGACTGATATTATTTAGAGTTCGAAGAAGGTGTTCGACTTTGCCATTTTGGGGAGAGGTGTAGGGACAATAGAGGCAAAGATGGGTGCCACGGGAGGTCAGAAAGGCTTGGATGGTACGGTTTACAAACTCCGTACCATTGTCAGCCTGGATGGCTTGGATGGAGAGATTAAATTGGGTGGAAACATAGTTTGTGAAGTTGATGAGGTGAGAGGCAACCTCGGACCTGCTTGTGAGGGGAAATGTCCAGCAGTAGTGTGTATAATCATCAAGTATTACAAGATAATACTGATAGCCCGAGACACTTTTGACTGGAGAAGTCCACACATCATAGTGAATTAATTCAAAAGGTCTAGAGGTACAAGACATAGAGGGAAAGAAGGGCAGTCACACATGTTAGCCAAGTTGACAAGAATAGCAAATAGTGGAGCTGTTGTGGTTGCACTATATGGAGGCACTGTGACAGAGAGTGGCGACAGCGTCAGGGCTGAGATAACCAAGGAGAAGATGCCACAAGTTGGTGGAGATGGCTAGGCTGGTGTGAGGAGTGGATGGCGCAGCGGGGATGGTGTAGAGGTCGCCGCTACTATTACATCGAAGCATCTCGCGCCGGGTCGGGATATCCTTCACAGAGAAATCCGAAGCGTCAAATTCAATTGAGCAATTGTTATCTCTGGTGAGTTGGTGGATAGAAAGTAGATTGTGGACGAGTAAAGGAACTATGAGGACATTGTGGAGTGGAAAATTGGTTGTAGGTATAGGGAGGATGGAGTCACCGTGGCATGTGATAGGGAGAGATTGCCCATTGCCGACGGTGATGAAAGGGGAGGAGGTAGGATGGCGAGAGAATAATGTACCGTCCGATGAAGCCAGATGGGATGACGCACTAGAGACCAGCACCCAGGAGTGCTGGGGTTAGAGCGTCATCTGGTTGAGGGCGGCGATGAGGCTAGCCTAATTCCACGACGGAGCCAACTGGGTGGTCATTGTGATCGGCTGAGGCGGTTGGACAGGAGCTCCAGGTGGGCCTGAGGGTGTGCGCCAAGGACCCTAGGCTGCCAACCGATGGGGCTATGCAGCTAGGGTTAGGGTGCCTAGGTGAGCAAAGCCACGGACCCATAGGACTGACGGACGGGGTAGGGGCAAGAGCAGGACACGGTTGCATCGGACCGCTCCAGCTCTTGCCCTTGCCCTTCCCTTTGCCTTTGCCGTTGCCATCGGCATGGGTTTTGTTGCTGTGGCCGAAGCTATGGCTACCAGAGTCACGAGAGGTGGTACTAGCGTACGGTGGGCGGCAGCCGATAGGGTTGGAGTAGCTATGATCGGCTGCAGCGAGGAGAGCGGTGTGGGCCACAGTCTTCTCATCATTGGCCAGGCGAAGTTCCTTAAGAACTAACATGTCATGGGCCTGGGTGAACGTGGGAAGTGGTGTGGAGTTGGTGATGTCATCGGTGGTATTGAAGAAGCGAGGGTTGAGGCCTCGCAAGACGGCAATGACGAGTTGTGAGTCGGCCACAGGATGACCAACATCATGAAGGGTGGTGGTCTTAACCTTAAGGCGTTGGTAGTACGAGAAGACAGAGGAGTCCCCTTGTAATATGGAGTGGAACTTATTAAGAAGGAAGATGGCGCATGACTGCTTAGTTGCTTGGAAAATTCACTCAATGGCCACTTAGAGATCCCGGGCGATAGGATCGGTGTCGTCCATTACAAGGTTGAGAACGGAGTCATCGACCAAGCCAAGTAGCCAGCTGTACATGCAGCACTCGGTGATGTCCCACTAGGGATCATCGGATCGAGGTGGAGTGCAGCCATCGATGTGGGAGCGAAGGCCGATCTTTCCACATAAGGATTTGAAGAAGAAAACTCACTTGGAATAGTTGGCGTTGAGATCGAGGGGATGGGAATGTGAGATTTCACATTAACAACGGCATAAGGTGGTGAGAACATCGGCGGAGTGGTGCCCGAGTTACTATCAAGAGCGCCGATGACCGAAAGGGATCCAATTCGGTGGTCATGACGAGAGAGTAGCGGGGCGTGATAAACCGATGAGAGTATTGAGCTGGGGAAAGGCAGGTGTCCAATATGGACCGATGTATAGCCGATAAGAGTAGGTGGCCGATGAGAATAGGTGGCCAATGAGAGTAGATGGTGAAGTAGGTGGCCAATGAGAGTAGGTGGCTAATGAGTGGGTGGCAGAGTAGGTGGAGTAGGTAGACTAGATAGATCACGGGCGCGAGAGAATAGATGGGTCACGGGCGCGAGGGGGTTCGTATCCGTGAAGTGAGGTTTCGCATCCATGGACACGTGGACACAACGGAGTGGGACGGACCCAAAAAACGGGAGAAGTCACGGGCGTGAAGAAAAGAAGTTCGCGTCCAGGAAATAGTAATTCGCGTCCATAGAAACGTGGACGTGTCGGAGTGGCGCGGACGCGAGTGGAGAACTTTCGTGTCCGGAAGCAGGTGAGCGTGTAGGAAGAGCAGGAACCGAAAGAGTGTTCCAGCCGATGGAGGGCGGACGGGTCCAGCCAATAGAGACTGCGAGCGCAGAGGTGCGCCGGCGTCAAAAGAAGAAAAGGTGCGCCGAAGCAAGGGGAAAGCGAAGGTGGGTCTGAATGAGATAAGGAGGCAGATGGAGACCGTCTCCTTGTCACGTGGTGGAAAGAGGCGAGTAGGTGGTGGAGAAGGAGAAAGACCGTCTACGAAGGAGACGGAGAGGATGAAAACTGAGACGAAGGTCTACGACGGGGAGAAAGCGTCGGCTCGCCGGTGAGAGGAATGCTAGCGCGTTGGAGATGTCTAAACCTACTCTGATACCATACAGAAGTGTAGTATACAGTGAGACTAAGACTTTATTTTCTATACAGTCGGGTCTTAACAGTTAATAATCTAGTGAGACCTCGTATGACTCATAGGACAGCTTGTATTGGTTGCAGAGAGAGGAGAAAAATAAAGGGTGTTTTGATAATTTTGCATATCAGACGTGGTCAATTGTGCGGTAGTGCTACATCAGACGAAACCAAGTTAAAATCTAGCTATGTAGTTTTCAAAATGAAATGAGTAAAATATAAGGCTGGTACTTACTTTAGACCAAAGTATCAGTTAGATCTACATATAAGAGTTGTTAATCTGGTTTAATGTATATATGATATTGGTTCAACACTAACGTGGTTGCATAAGATAATGAGAATTTTATATTTAAACCTCCCCGCTACAAAATGCTCACTTTTATCACTCTTAAATTACATTGGGATATAAACGATTAAGACAGAGTAAGTGTGATTTAAAAGAGGGAGGAGTTAATTTTGGGATGTACTGTAGCAAATAAATGCAAAATTTTCACCATTATATATGGTCACGTTAGTCTCTAAACTATGTATGTTTATGTTTGTAACAACTTGGATAATATATAAATTTAACGACCTAAATACATATTTTATAAATTGATGAATCTAGATAACACCTTGATCAAAATTTAAGAATCTGTCATGTATTTTACACAAGAAAATCCAGAGAAGTAGGCGAATAGACATGGTTTAATGACTGAGGGATGCTGTAGTCTTGATATTTGTGATTAAGAGAGGGAATTCGGACTCGAACCATAGATCTATGAGAGAGATAATACACTTCTTGTTTTTACAAAATGGCCTAAGAAGGAGCAGGAGACTTATAGGCTGTGACTGGACGGCCAAACTAAGCCAAGCTCGGATCAACCAAGAGAGGCAATGCCGTCCACCTCTGCCGGCCATTCCCATTTCCGTCCATGCTCCACCGCCGGCTTCGCTCCCTTTGCAGTCCACGACGCCCATGGTCATCGAGTCCAGCGAAAAGTCCATATTTATAAAGTCACCTACTTCTCTCCTGTCTACTCCACGCGCGCACGAAACCCCACTTTCCCCTCCTCTTCCTCGCCTCGCATCGCATCGCCATCTGATCTGCTTTCTCTGCTCGGGTTCTTGGACTTGGTGCGTGGGGAGCCATGGCAGCGGCGGCGGGCGGGGCGCCACCGGGGCTCTTCTCTTTCCTCAAGCACGGCGTCCTCGTCCCGGCGAGGGGCCGAGGGGTGTTCCTGCCGCTGCTCGCGCTCACCGCGGCGCTCGCGGGTGCGCTCCTCGTCGCCAACTCCCTCGCCGTGCAGCCACGCGCCGTCGCCGTGCTCCTCGACGCAGATGCCCTCAGCCGCGCCGATCCGGCTAGCGCCGCCTACCCGAAGCTCGTCAGGAGGTTCCACGATGACCTGCGTAGGCTCCTCATTGACGCCGGCGCGTGCGTGGTCGCCGCGGTGGTCGCTGGGTCGGCGATCAAGATAGCCACCGTGTTCGGCGCCGTCGCCGCGTTCTCCCACGGCGGCGATGAGCGGCGCGCCACAGTGGCGGGGACCTTCGGCGCGGCAAGGGGCAACGTGTTGGGCCCCGTCCTGACCATCGCGTTCGGGTACGTCCTCGAGGTGGTCTGCGCGGCAGCCATCGTCGCCATGGCGATGCTCATGGTGCCCCTCCTCGAGTACTCCCTGATGCTCCTCTTCCTCGACGCCATGGCCGTGCTTCTCGCGTCTCTCTTCCTCGTCTACCTCACCGTCGTCTGCGCGGTGGCCCTCGCCGTATCGGCCGCGGAGCAGGGGAAGCACGGAGCCGGCGCCGTGTCCCGCGCGTGGCGGCTCATGCGCGGCAAGAACGCGCAGGCCGTGCTCTACGTCGTCGCCACGTTCGCTCTCGGCGTCGCGGTGTCGCCGGTGTACACGCTCGCGCTCAGGTGGTGGCCTCGCAGCGCGGCGGCCGGGGCGGCCGCCGGCGTCGCGTACGTGCTGCTTCTCGGCGCCGTCGAGGTGTTTTCCGTCGCCGCCGTCACGGCGTACTACTTCGAGTGCAGGAACATGAAGCAGGAGGAGGAAAACACGGCGGCGGGTCACAACTACACCAAGCTCCCTAACGGCGACGAAGCGGACATTTGATGAAAATTTTGTGAATTTTCATCTCTACAAATTCATTCTATGAATAATGTTTGATAGATGCTGCTAATATTCTTACATTGACACTGCAAATTTCGTACAACCATTCAAGCACATGTATATCTACATTTTAGTGTTGTGATAATCTGAGAAGTAAGTACATATGTAAATTTCCCCCTTTTTTGACAGAAAAACGATGCAAATTCTCAAAATTAAGGGCTCCTGATGCATCATCCAACTAAGTTAATTATAGTGATTGATTGAGTTAGTTGGGAACAAACCAACCGTTCGGCAGTGATTCTTTCGTATCAATATGTTATTATTAAAAAAAACACATGAGATCAGAACAATTAAGCAAGATGCTGCCACGTCTGTATCATATTAAATCCACCAGAACAAGTTAAACAAGTACTAGTTTAAATCCATCACACAAATAGAGAAAAATATCTATCTGAAAGACAGAAAAAACTATGCATACTCTGATATATTCTTCTCTCAGGAAAGAGCCAGGAATATGCCAATCTTATTGGCAACAACAAAGAATACAATTCTCACCTCTCAGCTTTTGAAACATAGAAAAAAATTCAGCACGTAGTTTTCAGAGAGACCGTCAAATTAAGGCAGCTAGTTCGCCACACGGATATCTGCTCGTGGAGCAACGGATGAGTCCATTATCAGTCGTTGTCAGCTGCGATGACCTGATCCATGGATAAAATTCCAGCCTCTGTTTGCCAATAGGATCACTCCAGTGACTGGGTTTCTTTTCAGATATTACCCCTACTCCTCTTTTCTGACGGTGATGACCAGCTTGGTTACCATGGTCTACTGCGTTCCCATGGAAGAGGCCGGGGACAGTGACCTCGCCGGAGCTAGGGTGAACTCAGGCCAAAAAGATTGACGGTGTGGCGCTTTGCTGTCTTGAACTTGCGAGAACGAACATAGAGCAGAGAGTTTCGAAGTTTTAGAAACTTAGTAAAGAATCTGAAGCCATTAGTCAGGGATATATCCATACGTGGATAGAGGCCAGATTTTTATCCATTATCTAAAATATTAGTCATGAATAATTTGTACTCAGCTAAATAATGCAGCTGTTTTGTTGATGAAAATGTCCATGTGGAAGTGAGATAATGACCATTGACTCTCCCCCAATCATGCCTTGCAGGCTCATGCACCATAGTATAGTGCACATGTATGTAATCACATATATATAAAAAAGAAGCGTGTGAGTCAGATGGGGAGGAATACCAGCAGGGAAAAATCACATGCCCATGATGCGGTGTTCGTCCCAATCAGTCACTTTTCTGTAGACCGCAAGTGAAACAACATTCGATAGTCGCAATAGGATAGGATTGAAATACGCATTCCAAATGGAGCTTTACATTGTTGCCTTAAGGCTAACCAGGGCATATTTTACACAAACCTAAGGTCAACTTATGTGCATGTCTTAGTGCCAGATGGATTGGATGAACAAAAGTATCAAGATCTGGTAACAAACGGGGGCCAATCAAATGGGAAGGAAGCACATGTAACAGCCCTAAAAATCGACGAAGTTTTCAGGACGCAAAAATTTGCACCGCGTTTGTTGTTTTGTGTCCGTTTTGGCGTTTGTTGTTTACACTCTCTTTTCGTATTTTATAGGGTTTAGAGTTGACTAGGCTTCGTTGACCTTCTCTTAGCTATTTTGGGCCTCCTACTGGGCTTGTGCAAGCCATGCATGGGCTGCTATGCTACCTGTTATGCTCTTTGGACTGACTTTTTTATGTGGTCATGCATGTAAACGGGAATACAGCTGATTAGGCGGCGTTAACTGCACTCATGATGAGACTAAATCTACTAGTCCATCATTATTGTTGCTGCTTACGTATTCATCCAAAGATTCCCATCGCCACGCATTCTTTTGCTCAAGGGCTCACACACATGGATGGCAGAAAAGCTGCTGTTTGCGTGATCATTGTGCTCTTGTCAGCACATGGGAATCCTACTTCTGCAGGCTATTTCACTCTCTCCCGCTCTCCAGGTTCATGAATGGTCATCAGCTCATTAATTTCAATAGTAATGTGTTCTTCCCACAAACAGAGTGTTTTTAAGTCTTATTTCAATACTAATCCAATGTTTCACGTGAATGAGTGATCAATGGATTAAAAGGTAAGAGAGAGGTCATTTTAAGTTACTGATTAATGGGTAAATTTCTGGCAGGAGTATGCTGGCAGTCTAATACCAAGATGCCTTTCTGTGTGGGTTTTATGTGCAAGTTTTAAATGTCAATAGTTACAAATGCAGGGGATCAGGTCCCAAGGGCAGATGCTACTGTAATATTTGCGACAAAAATCACTGATTGAGATAGATGCTGCCAATTATCGGAGGAAATCAGTGATATGTTAATTCTTTAATAATTACTCTCTCCATTTTATATTATAAGATATTTTGGTTTTTTTAAATCATTTTTTTAAAATTTTGATCATGTTATAAAAAAATATTTTCAACAAAAAATAAATATATTATCAAAATATATCAAATATTAAATTTAATAAAACTAATTTAATATTATAAATGTTGCTATATTTTCTTACAAACTTAAAAAGAAGTTTAATTAAAAAATCACAACATAGTAAGTATTACTTATTCTCATCGTGATTAATTAATTTTGTTACTTCAATCCAAAATCTTTTGGGGCAGTATTTGTTTGGGAGTAGGGACTAATTAGGATGATTTAATTTGTTTCTCCCATGTTTTTATACTATTATTTCGCACTCCTGAGAGTAGTAGTGCTGCGTATGGCCGGATGATCCCGGGTGGGCTGCTTAGATGGGCTTCGGCTCATGTTTATCGGCCCAGGCCGGTGGAGGAAAACTGGAGCTTTGTTGTCTTGATGAATCTTTGATGATTATTCCTTCGGAAGAAAAAGCGTTTGAGAAATCCCAACAATACCTACACGCATGATAACTAGAAGGACAATGATATCCATTATACCACGATAAAACCTTGCGACTAGTAGCTGATGTATTCTACTCTGCATGCAAATATTGCTATCTCTGAGCAAGATCTAGCGATTGCAGTATGTGTGTGCTTGCACTTCGGTCAGAAATAAAACCACTTCTAATTACATGGGAGAAACAGAAATTAAGAATGACGGAAATGGATTTTTGAGCCTATATTTATTTCTTAAAGTACAATACAATTAGTCAGAAAAATCTAAAGGCTTTTCAGTATAAAGTATATACATTATTGATATCCACTACTGTACAAAAATAAAAGTCTAAACACAATGTAGGAAAAACAAGACAAAATTACTTATGGCCTCTGAGTTATTGCTCAATCCCATTTATGCTACTCAATTTCACCTTTTCATTTACATACCTTCGAGTTTTTATTTTGAGCTTCTCTAACCATTCAGCAAGTTTTTTATTTTCAAAATGATTATTGCTCTTCTCTCTTACTAACGTGCATTCTTTCTCTTTTCTACAAATTGAAAAAGATTTATTTGTAAAAAACAAAAGAGAGAATTATTTGACCACGAATTCGATGGCTTGAAGTTATCAGGCCGAGCCTGGTGGCTGATGGATCTAGAACAAAAATACTATGATGAGTTTCGAAATGATTCGGAAACTTAGTAAAGAATCTGTATTGTCATGTGCTGATCCAACAAGTCCGCCAACAATGCAGCTGTTCTGTTGATGGAATGTCCATCTAGAAATGAAATGGAGCCTTCCACACATCAAAAACCATTGACTCTGCATCAATCAACAGCCTTGCATGCTCATGCACCAGATTGTAGTGCACATGTATGAAATCACATACAGAAAAGAAATTCGTAGAGTTAGATGACCGGAGGAATGTAAACAGGGAAAAATCGCATGACCATACAGTGGTGCTCTTTCACAATCAATTATAAATATTAGGCAACAAGAGAAACATATTCCAGCATTCGACGGTTGCAACTGGAGCAAATTAAAATACACATTCTAGATGGAGCTTTGCATACTAGAATGGTCCTTTTGTATTTTGTAAATCATTTTGTCGTTCCTTTTTCTCTTTAACTCATTAATTCTGTGCAAATGTTTGCTTCGGTTCAGAAAAGCAAGTCGAAAAAAAAAACGTAAAACCACAATTACACTTAAAATTAGGGATATGAATACAGATATCCCGAAAAAGAATCATTTTATGCAAACATGCTCACACGGGACAATGCAAACATTAATTATTAATTAATAGCATCCGAGAAATGAAGGACAGCAAAATCAACACACGCAACCAACCTCAGCGTGCACCCCAGGCGGGCAGGGTGGCTGACCTAAGCAGGAAGATCAGCAGCATCCATCACGGCTTTATTGCCGAATAAAATTTCGAAGAACTTAGTAAGGAATCTGTAGTGTGTCATGTGGAGATCCAACGTGCAAGTTCGGCCAACATTGCAGCTGTTCTCTTGATGGAACGTCCACCTGGAAGTGAATAATGGTGCCTTCCAAACATAAAAAAGCTATTGACTCTAGCTGTCAAGTTTTGCAAGCTCATGGACGACATTGTAGTGCACATGTATGAAATCGCATTATATAGAAAAGAAATTCGTGGAGTTAGATGGCCAGAGGAATGTAAGCAGGAAAAATCACATGCCCATGCACGATACTTGTGGTGCTCTTTCGCAACAAGTTCTGTATGATTTAGGCTACAAGCAAAACATACTCTAGCATTATTAGAGATTGCGCCACGTTGATTCTAATGTTCGTCGTAATAGCAGTTTGATAGTATACACGAGGAGTTCCACTATGCACCATAAACTGGATTTGTCCAGAATGAATTAAATTGAAAACCACATCTATCTCTAATTACCTGAGACACTTCTAATGTTCTCGACACTTCCGTACTAGTGATAACGTGTGTGTCGATATCCACCAATATCTCAGATTAATTTATTAATGTATGGTGCAAAGCTTCATTAACCGATTCTTGAAATGATTTTTTTAGACTACTAGGTGCTTGATCGCTTCGATTCTTTAACTAGAACTAGTTTTAAGAATTGCATCTTCTGAATTGATTTATGTCTCATCATGTTAAATGATTCTAAACATAACTTCTAAAAATCTATCATGAATTGCTCCATATGTTACGTTTCTTTTAAGATATTCAAAGTCTTGGTTTTGACTTTGTTCCTTGATTCGAAAAAGGTAGTTACATCAGGCATACCAAAGGAACATGTTTGATAAAAAATCATCTAATGTATACGCCAATGCATCACATGTGCGAAGATATGGGAGGTCTACTTAGTTACAATGCAGGTCCTTAAGAATGTTTGAGACGTGCCAGCCAATTTAACTTGCAATTGAAAAGAAAAATAGAAAAAAATTAAACCAATTGGTCAATAGACTAATACAGACTTGAGTTATTGGTTATCTAGCCGATAAAGATTTAAAAGAGTGTGTAGTTGATAGTGGCTGATATAGACCCGAGCTATTAGCTTCCTACCTAACTTTATTAAAAACAAGCTGGTAATATTATGTACGATTGATAGTGGATTAAATATGATGTATAAGAAGTATATCAGATAATGATTCGATATGAATGAGAGTAAAAGCTTCGTATAAGGATAATTCATTGGCTAGAACTCTAATATAGCGTTAAATAAAACTTATCAAGATTTATTTTACTTAAACCAATCTAATAAATAAAACTAACATAGATAATATAAGATTGATAATAACAAGATAAACATAATGAGCTGACAAACTCTATTCTAATGTGATAAATGCACTAAATCAGGTTAAGAGATTGAATCAATACAGACTTAGATAAAACTAAATGTATTAAGATAACTAATAGATGTATAAACTTAAGTAAGATATCGAACCAAACAAAAAAAGTCTTAACCGAGTCAAAACGTTTACTATATAACGAGACTTATATCTTAAAATTAAACTTAACTGATACAACCCAACCTGAAGCAAGATTTTATCAAAAACTACGTTATTTCTACTCTAAGGTAACGATACACTAAATTTATTTATCAATCTAATTTTGATTTATGTTATAGGGTCTCTAGTGTACATATTTATACCTGAATTATAAAGAGTATGCGGTTACAAACAACTACATTGGATTAAAGTTATTACTTTTACTTATTTATAAGAGATATTTATAGATAAAATTGCCTCACTTATAAACATGTATCGCATGTTTAAATCGGACATAAGTTGTGTCTTTATCGGACTCACCTTGTGCTCAAATTAAACTTATCGTCTTGCTAGCTGAATTTAATTAATGAAGGTGATTTTCTAGTGTTAACAATAGCTAATTACATCATTGCTCTATTCCAAGAAAAGAATAAAAATTTATACTGCTTTTTACGTAATATTTTGACTAATAATATCTTTGACAATATATCATTAACAGCTACTGTATAAAGTTGGCATCTCTATGAAGTTAACATCTTGTAAAAGTGTTTTGAATCACGCGAATCCAACTATATTACATGCATAGCACTAAATATATGCGTTTTAACTTAATTATCAGAAATCATGATAGTTGATTTTTAAATTACACATATTATATTTTAGGAAAGAGGAGTAAAAGTCGGCTAATGCTCGACTAATAATAGCTTGTCTACATACATACCGCTAAATATCATCCACACTACCGACCGACGACCGGATCAAAGTCTCTCGCCATCGATGAATTCAGCTCATCTTCCCCTGTTGAACAGGGCCATACATGGATACATGCAGCTAATTTAATTACCAGCAGTCACCTGTTGTTACCTTTCCTGTCTATAAATACAGAAACTTACACAGAAGTGTGTAATTAAACAGTTTTGCCAGATATAGTTGAACAAATCTCGATCGGCTTGCCGATCACAGATAACTAGTAACCAAGCAGCCATGGATGCAAGAAAAGCAGCTGCCTGCCTGATCTTAGTACTTGTGCTGACACTTGGGAATCCTACTTGTGCTGGTAGTTTATGCTCCTGTACCCTCTCTTTAATTTCTCATTGTTATCAAGTACGTATAATTAATTTAACGATGACCATAAGTTCAGGAATTAAACAGAAAATGTGTATTATATTCGATCTTGTTCGCAGAAACTGGTCAAGGTGTTTGTGAAAAAAAAACTTTATTAATTTGTTGCGGATATTTCCAACGTCTCGTGCGATTAATTAAGTCTATATAAGTTGCTTTTTATAATGTTTAATTTGATTAATTAAGGCTAAGTGAGATTATTATAAGCTAGTTTTGGAGTACCGACGGGTTAATTTCTTGAAGAAAATTGCTGGGAAACTACAACCCGATCTATAGTCTGCTGGGGCTTCACTTGCAAGTTCGACTGTTGGTTTGCTGGAAAATACGTCGGCGGCAAGGTCGAGACTCAAAAGTGCATCGGATCAGGCAAATGTTACTGTAAACTTTACCATTAGCTAGCACTCTCTAGATTTTCCCAATTGTAATAGAAGGAGATCAGTGATTTTTTATCATAGATTATTTTTCCATTTTTAATCGAAAGGGGTAGGTGATTTGCATTTTTTTTTCAATTTAATCTAAGGGCATCGGTGATTTGCATAAAATTATTTCCTATTGTAATAGGAGGGGACCAATAATTCGCTGAAGTCTTTAATTGGTTAGCAAGTCTGTCGAATGATAAGTACCTTTTGTTTTTATTGTGGTCGCAAGATTCGAAATGGGACCTTAATTACTATTATTATCACGGAGAGTGATGCTATTATTACCGCCGGTCTTTTACTGACAGCGATAACTCGAGTACCACTGCTAATCAGTGCCGATTCAATAACGATGTCATTTACGAACCGACAGTTATTATTGTTTCTATGCTAGTGCATTTACTTCCTCTCTTAGCCAGTAGAGCAAGATCAATAGTAAAGTAGGAAGCTACATTTAATTTTGTTCGACTTACTTATAGCTCTCGTTGTAGCCTATATGCAATAGCATAGCCCTACACATTTCAGACCATATTAAAAAAAAACTACAAAGGTCTCGTGCGCTAGGCGATACAAGTGAGCGAGCTGATATGGCGAAAATAAAAGCAAATCAATAGAGTAAAGCGACTTGCGTATTCAGCTTGTCCGTCTCCTCACGCAATACACGTTTCAATCTTGTTATGGAATTTGGTCCGAAGAATGTTATATAATAATGATGAAAAATTAGTTTTAAAAAAATTTGATAAAATAGTTTATATTAGAATTGGTAAAAATAGTTTATATTAATATTAGTATTATTTAATAGGTTTTCATTTTAAATTATTTATGAAAAATATATAGCGAAGGTGTGCACGTGTTGATATAGGTCAGATGAAAATCTGTGTTAAATAATGTTTTTTGTTTATTTGTGTGTAAAAATTAAATTTAAGAAAAAGATAGAAAATTGTTGAACAATTTTAGAAGAATTTCGAACGAAAATTAAGAAAATAATTTTCTGAATTTATAATAGTAATGAGCTAATTTTTAGCAATCCAATAAAATAATAATAGGCATAGGCACAGTCTCACTCGAAAGAGATGGCCTATCATGTCGTAGCGTGGCAATAGCCTAACAACAATGATGTGAGACTAATACATGGGACCAAACTATCAGTGGAAGCGAGTGTGCGACGGTGGCACAAAGGTTGACAAGCTGAACCAGGATGTCAGTGAGCGTGAGCATAGACACGACGAAGTCTTGGCGACTAACAGGTGGGTTTAGTAGGAGTGGCGTGTCATGCACAGGTGGCTATAGGATATCCGAAGGTGATGTGGCACGTTCTAATTGAAGCAGAGGCGCTGGAATAGTAACCGGGTTAGATTCTCTACGAATTCAAGTCAAATTGTATAATCTTCGGTATAATCCATAACGTGACGTAAACTGGAGCGTCTATTTCAGATCGGACGCTGAAAATAAATAAATTAGTGATTATGAAATCTTAGGGTATTGAGGTAATTTTCTTTAAGATTTTTTGGTATAATAGATGGTAAGATGTTAAGGATTGAGACATGAAAAATTGAGAGAATTTTTTAAATTTTTGTAAGCACAATTTTAAAAATAAAGCTAAAGTTTGTCGAAAATTTGTACCAGAATTATTCTCTTTTTTATACATATCTATCATTTGATTTAGATTAAATTATTTTATCTAGGTTTTAATTTGATTTCTTTAATCTGTTTTTCTAATTTTCTAAAAAATTTGATTAATTATTTTTAGATATCGTGTTATTAATTAATTTCGATCAAGTTTCTATTCAGTAATGTTGTTTTATTAATATCTTGAGATCCAGATATCCGATTAAGGTGATTTTAGTTGAGTTTATTTGTAAATTTTGTTTAATTTATTCTACAAAATTTTTAGAATACGAATCTTTGACTAGTAATAAACCGTTGTTCTATCTTGGATTTAGAACACACGGTTTTTTAGGTTTTATATTTAAAAAAATTATTAAATTTTTAATTTTTCTTTCACGATCATTCATTATTGAAGTGATTCGATAAAAATGCAGGAGATCCAGTTAATTGTTGTTTTCTCTATTTAATTCGTTGCTCAGTGCGTGTGTGAGGCATTTGAAGCAGAGTTATGCTGTACCTGTAAGCCTTGTACATCAGAGTTGTGTTGTACATATTGGAAGCCAGTATATACTCGAGACATAGAAATGGACAAGGGCAGTATAGTATACCCTGAAAGCAAAAGAAAACAGATGGACCCGGTGCCTCTGGTACCATGGCCTCGTAGCCGTCGACGCACGCATCGCGTTTCACCTGTGAGAAGCGCGTTGATGCTAGGGCAGCAGAAGTTGAGACGGCAGCAGGCTAACGCGCGTGGGAGATTAAGCCGTAGCCAGCAGGAGCGGGAGACGAGTGTGCGGGGCGCGCCAACGCATGCAGGGCGAGGCGGCCCCTCGCACAGGCTGCACGAACACCCTCGGCCGCGAGCCGCTATGAGCGGGCGTAGCAATTCTACTTGGCTCCTCCACGGAGTCGGTGGCGAGCGCCTCCGAAACCTAATTAAACGGCAGCACCACAGCCCACCTAACACGGCCACAAATAATCCCGATTTGCAACGTGTCCTAAGCCGTTTGGCCGGCGGGAGTGCAAATTGTCCTGGTGGCGGCAGCTCCAGGCGGTTTCAGATATCTATTCTGTGTGCAACATCGATCCCATGTATCTCCCACGTTAAGCTCGCTGCCTCCAGCCTGTCAGTTGCTTGGCGATCAGCGATGCCATGCCGGTGACTGCTGCAAGCCTGACACCTGCCACGGTGCATCTTCTCGAGCTCGCGCCATGCTGCACCGGTGCGTCGCTGCCCACCGAGCGAAGCTCGTCCTCCGGCCGCGACGCTGTCTCTTAGGGTTAGTGCCCATTGCGCCGGCCAAGCTCGCCTATGCCCCGTCAGCTGCGTTGCCCCTGACGAGCTCATGCCCCACACCTACCTCTCCAGCTTACATTTCCCCTAATCTAGATCTGGTCGCCATGACCTCAATCCCGAGCTCCTCCTCACCAAAAACCTTGAGCTCTATGGGCAAGGAGACCGAAGATGACAGCCATACCAAGGCCCCGCCTGCCATGGAGCTCGCCAAGGATAACGACTGTAGCATTTGGCCGCCACGGGAGATGAAGATCATCACCCTGCTATGGGGCTCTTGCTGACCTCGCTATGGAGTGCGTGCTCTCTCTCCTCATTGATGCTTTCATCTTAAGACGCGTGCTACTCTCTCTCCTCATTGTGGCCCGCTCATGTTCTCCCGTCCCCTCTCTCTCCTCCAGATCAGCACTGCAACCGACGTGGCATCGTAATCCCCGATTATTGTACATGCCCTTAGTCGCCGGTATTTGAAAGGCGGGGATCAAGTCCATAGTTGACACATTCACGTCTAGCATGCATGTAGCAGTCATTGAACCGTACAACTTAACAAAAATCAGTTAACGAAAAAGGGCCATATCGTATATAATTGAAACCCACTTAATATTATATAGTTATTACACGAAACATTACTAACATTACAGTTACATTTCTATATGGTTGATACCCACTATAAACAATAACTCCTAAAAGCAGTCTTCACGTTAAGCCACATCATCAACATCTTATAGCCATCGGATCAAGTGCCATCTTTGTTTGTTTCACAAGCATGCAAGCCATGCAGAAACGTAATGTGGCCTAGTTCACCCAGGCAGGCTGAGGAATTGCTAGCGTTGGATCAGCATGCATGGAGTTAAAAAAACTGACTACGGCAACCGAACAGCCCATCTTTTGTGAATTCTACAAGAGTAGCTTCAGTCCAAGAAGCATACTGAAGTTGTTCTACCTAGATCTGATGGGTCCGAAAGGAAAGATGAGGGTTGCTAAGACATAGAAAGACTACAGATGGTCAAAGGATGCGGAAACACCATTAACAGCTTCAATAGTCAAGCGGGAATTCTATGTAACCTTTTTGTAAATAACCTATCTAATCTAATAATCTTACAATGCATTGTGTATTTCAGATTCGCACGAATTTTCTACCCTCAGATTCTGATTATGCACTCCTTGTACTAACATGTATGCTTTTTATCTTGTAGCTTGGGTTTAGATGTGCTCCTGGTGTGAACTTAGAGGAAGCAAGCCAAGTACTTCATGAAAATATGAAGAATTCGGTAAGACAGATGATGTGTGAAATTAAAAGGGAGGCCTTCACAAGGATTACAAGAAAGAGAGTGTCCAGGAGGAGGGGGATGAGGAGGCTAACTTATGGCCAAAACCAGAGGAGTTGTTTGTGGCGAAACCAAAAGACTTTGCCATTGTAGGTGCGTGGCGTGCATTATGTCTGTACTGGAGTACACCAAACTTCAGGAAGATGTCAATGCGTGGGAAAATGAATCGTTTGGCTGGCGGTGTCGTGGCTTAGCAGCTACTCGACAATTCCTGGTAAATGTCCTATTTTTCTAGAGCATTATGGTTATTATTTCCTAAAATAATTGCATTTTTGACCAAATTATGCAGAACACAAAAAACGGACTTGATCCTAGTAAAGCGGGAGCATGGAATCATCAACACCGGATGAAACATAATGGGACAGGCGGGCTCTGCTCTGAAAAAGCTTCTGCTGTTTGGGTTAGCTTCTCTTGTAATATTTTGTGAATGCTCGAACTTGGTCATGTTTATAAGATATGTACAAAGAGTTCAGCTAATGTTGAACCTTTTTTATTGTTGAAAGGCAAAATGTGGCAACGCCATGATCAAAAAATGTGGAGAAAATTGGTAGGCTAGGAATCCAGACATAGATCATGTAGTTGTACATTTCATATCAGGTGGGGATCACTTAATTTAACTGTAGCACCGGTAGTTCTGAATGTGTATAAAATTAATTACAAAATATTCTTCCTGGTTCATTTTTCTTGAATAAAAATAATGTCATAGTTCAAGACTGCTATGTGCAACTTGTACCCTCTGATTTCTAAGCTTGCTATTGAGGATATAGCTATTAGATATCTTTCCCAGCAATTTTATATGTCTAGTTATATTTCTAGGACTGCCACATGGGAGATTTGCAATTGGGGACAGTGTGATCAGTCCAAATGATGTTAATTCTATCGAGTCCAGGAAGAGATTGCGTCCAAACTCACAAACTAGTGGTGTGTCAAGTAGAAGAACTTTAATTTGGCAAATGGAGTTGGCCCCTGAGTGATGATCTGAAGTTGAGCGTGTCCATCAGGTATTGCTCAAATCTTTTATGATGACAACTAATTTACCGTATGAGTGATTTTTTCCTTTTCATGAATTAGGCACTTGCTGAGAAAATTGGGTTCGACATCAGTGGATTAATGCAACCTGACTTACGAGCTGGTATCGAATGGTGTGATGGAGTCGAATGTGTCCTTCCGGTTTGTTTCTCCTTACATAGATTGTCACATGTGTTTTGAGCCTAGCTAGGTCTTATAGAAATATATTCTAAATTGTTACATGCTATGGCAGATATTATTCCAATTGACATAAGGGTATTGTTCAGTAACAAACCTCCTGCAAAGATAATGAGAGAAATCTCTATGGTATACAAAGAGTTCTAAAGAAATCAATGCCATGTACATATGATGTTGGATTAGTTGTCTATAAAAATGGACTAGTATCTTTTATACAGCGAAAAGGTGTTTAATGCACATCTTTTTCAGAAAAAAATATGTAAAATCGAAACATAGCAAGGCTATCAGAGGAAGAAAAATGGTAGGTAACATCAGCGAAAGTCAAATAATTGAAATTTTAAAAAAAAACCCTCAACCCCTTAAGCTAATAGAACCCACACCTAGCAGCCTATCTGATCTACTAGGTTGGTCAAACCGCGACTAGGCTAGTGTGACCATCTAACCGGATTGCTTGATAGAACTATAATAAAAATATGATTTCTTTAAAACCAGATAGCTCAACCTTATTTAAAATAAAGTATATAAACTAAGAAATAAGAAATGTGCAAACTAATCAACGGTTTAAGATAAAACACGCTTGAAAGCTAGCTATCTCAGAAATTTTAGCAAATCTGAATAAAAACAAAAACTTAGATAATTTTAAATCTAGCAAAAACCAATCAACAAAAATTTTCAACTTTGATCTATGAAATATTATAAAAATTTTGGATGGATTAACTTAAGCAAAATCACAACCAAACGAACAATTATAAGTTAATGCCAAAACTAAATAAAAACATAAAACTTAGTAAACCTAAAAAGATCGTTGACACCGATCTTTATTATTCAAATATTGTTCATAGGGTTTAGCCATAGTACCCCTCATAAGTTTCTTATGAAACCCTAATATAAATAGCTCTCAACTCTCAAATATCTTAATTACAATTTTTTCAGCTTAAACTCAAGGCCAAACGACCCTCTCTATTTATATCCTTGGATGTGGCTGTCCATAGCCATGAATCCAACTAAAAAAAGTCCTAATCACATAGGAAATATTCCCATATAAGTATCTAACTTATCCATATCAAATACAAACTCCGATTTTCTAAAATTTGGTCTCCGACCCTGTTTTCTATATGCACAAAATTCTGTTATATATCATATGGAAACTCAACATCTATGTATATTATTGTCTAGCCTTAGTATACCATATGATCTTTGACCATCTAGACCTCAACTTTTCCCAATCTTAATCCCAATTAATCACCAGTAATACTCTTAAAGCCTTAAGCAATATCTACACATAAATAACAAAGAAATCATATCTGGGTATAAGTTATTTCCTAACTTGACTCAATATACAATAAAATATCTAATGTATAAACACTAGCTAGAATTCATAAACATTAAGCAATTATTACAAACCAAGAAATCAATCTAAAACTGACTCTTTTATATATTCTACCAGTCCAACTGTCAGGCTTCCCAGTCTAACCACTCTTATGCATGTAGTCGGACCAAAATTGTTCATCGGTTTGATAGATACTATTTACCAGTCTAATCGTCGCTGTTCACGGATGATCGATATAATTCACCAATTTTATAAATTTAATTCAGTTATAGCTTTTTTACTTTAATCTCAATAAAACAAATAACAATTGTTTATCATACAATTTGATTTCACAAAATCATATGCTCTGTACTTTTGATGCTGAAATAGTTGTGTGTGCAAAAATAGAATAGTTTCTTCTGTCCTACAATGCTTTATATGTCTGTCCTGGTCAGCAAATAAAATCGACATTTCGTTCCTTTTATTCTGCTCATGTAACAGCAAGCTAAAACATATGTAAGTGCCTACTACCTAGGTTCCCTAAGGCCACCTTTAATCGCATAGGCCTATTGTTTCAGACTGTCAAGTTGATTCTTAAAAACCAAAGTGCATTGTAAAGTAAACAAATCTGATCTTGTAGTTTGTCCAGTTGGTTCGTCTAGCATGAAGCAACCACTAGAAAAGGAACAAATGTGAACAATGCAACTCAGATCGCTATTCTCTGCTTATTGTTGTGTATCTTTTCAGTTTTCGATATGTTCTTTTGCTTCTTTGATGTATCCTGACCAAAAAAGCTGAAGTCTGTTAATAGACTAGCTAGCATGTGTTATCTACCACCAATTGCTTTCAACATAATCTGGGTTAAATGTTTGTATTTTGGCAGTACTGTAGAAGTAAATTTATCATCTAATGCTGATGTTAATTTTTGTCTATGAATGGACAGTCGCCGTCAAGCTCAAAATACGGTGCATCAAATTCCTTGAAAATAACAGCATGTGAATCAAATGATGGACGATCTGATCATGATGATAGACTGTGGTTCTGATTGTGGTGATCATATTAGAGACTATGGGGCAAATCATGACGATGATATTAGACTACTGTGTTGATCATGATGATGCTAAGCTTGGTTGAAGTTCGATTCTTAGCATGCATTCAGCTATTCTATGAATGCATTCAAACTTATTAACTTGTGTTCAATTAAGAATTTAATTTTTATTAAGCCAAATGTTTGGCCAGTTTTTTTAATGAGTAGTGGAAAATTAAGGGTGCTTGTATGGCCATGTACCTTTTCGATATCTACTTTTAAATGCTTTTCTGAAAAACTAGAAAAAAAATAATGCTTCTCATATGTCAAGGTTACAACTATTATTGGCTACAATTGGCTTGATGTGATATAATTGACAACAATGTCATCATTAACTATTGACCATTAGTTTAATTGTCCAATAGGGAATCTTAGAATGGATGACATAATGGAGATTGGTATATAAGTTTAGATATGACTTTTTCTTTTGGACAAAAAAAAAGATATAAATAAATATTTACTCACCTTATACAGCTTATATTGTAGTCCTTACTTCGATATATTAGCCGTTATAAACGAAAGATATTTGGATACCTGTTTCTTTCGCTTGATAGCTCATTATTTTAGTAAAGTCAGAGGGTAAGGCTTATCTAAACTTCTTTCTTTATCTCTACCATTATAATACTTCATGAGCTGTTAAACATCAGAAAGTGGAGCTTTTTTTTCTTACTCATGGACATTCTTGATTCAACTAAAATTAAGACACTTTGTATATATATCTCACTTTCCGTCAAAAACTTGTTAAGTTTTCTTTCTACTGAAATTTATTTTGTCATTTTAGTGGTCTGTCGTTTTGGATTCATTATTTTAGTCATATAATTAATACAATTAGCTTAGATTCATAAATTATTTATTAGGTAGACTTCATATATAAAAGTTTATACTTAGATATTTTATACATATAAAATTTCTACATGTTAGTCCGACATATAAAAAAGTTTATGCATAGAATTTTATATGTAGAAAAGTTTATGTATAGAAAGTTTGTAAAACTTTGTGCAGATAAACTTTTTTACGTATAAACTTCGTACATCTCAATTTGAAACCAATTCAAAAAATAATTAGAGAACAAACATGCATATGAGCGGTGAGGCCCAAGTGCATGGTCCTCCTCTAATCGGATTCAGCCTGCTCTGAAATGGGAAAAGGCCACAGCCCAAAGAGAACAACCCAAAAGAGACAAGAAATAATAAAAAGTCCAACGTGTTTAATGGGGGAAAAAGATAGAATCGTGCACGAGGGCTCGCAAATAACCTTTTCGGAGGTGGTCTAAGGCGAAGGCTTAAGGTATTTCCTGGTAATGGGACAATAGGTGTGGTACCAGTCAAATATTACCGCTCGTCTTTTCTGAAGAAACTATATAAATATTTAAAAATATAGAAATATTTTATATCAGCAAAGCGTGTTGCATCATAAATATAGTTTCTTATATTCTGATATACCATTTAAAATTTATTGATTTATTGAGGATCAAAGTTAATTATACGGGTTAACTGTGACAATTATTTAAAACCAAAGAATACGTACAAATACGCTTATAGTTAAACATTGTGCATGCTACACTGAAAATATGTGCCTTTCCTGGCATTGAATTTTTGTCCCTAGTGCTTCGTACAAAAGTGTCTGTCAGTATCATAATACTAGCTAATGTGTTCTTTACGTTGAATGATTTGTAATAGTAATTGGATGTTACAAATAATAGTATAAGAAATTCATATATAAAAGTTTTTGAAAAATTAACACCTTTTGGAGTTTAGAAAGTTTGTACGTTGATCGATTCATCCATTAAGCAGAAAACAGAAAAGATGGCCTAAGCTTAAAGTTAATGGGAACAGTCTCAAATAATGATATTTCCAACGTTTTCATTCATTGTGTAGTGTACTATTTTTTCAGACAACAAGTATGCAACCAAGGTCATTCGATTTTTTTTAACAAAAATATAGAATTTTTTTATTGTTTTCGGGTAATAAGACATCCCAGTTAAACCCAACTGCAATCACGATTAATACAATTAGCAAAGAAATCAATAGCAGGTTAAAACACAAATGTATATTCCATAAACTGGTGGCTCTAGCCTCTAGCTATATTTCACTGGTAACTAAAAACCAAAATACCCAAGGGATTTTTCTTTAGAAAATGCCATTTGCGAATACGGCGTAGCTGAAAATTACGTCAAATGTGCTTTATACTTGGGGCATCATTCCATTTTAAAGTCTGTACTCAACTGAAATTCTGACTATACAGAACGTCGCGTGTTACAACTGAAGATAATATAGTGGCCATACGGCCAGATAGTAAGCTATACCGGTTACTAGTAGAGTATATATGGAACATGATTTAATTAGCTCAATCTCATCTCACAGTTCACAACTACCACTGGAACAGTGATAAAGAAGCCAGCTACAGTATTCCACCTTACAGTCTAAATTCATCGCTCTCCATAAAAGAACCACTAACCTATACACATATTGCAAAAAATGGAGATACACAACATACTTGATACATTTTATGCGGTAAAAGTTGCACTATACTCATATGAATGACAAAAAATACTGACAACGGATGTAGGGTAAGGCAGCACCATAGAAATTACAGTACCTATCTGACTTTCTTCATGATCTGTACCTTCTCAAACTCTGGGTCGGCATAACTCTTCTCTACTTCCCATGCATGATGAGACATCATGTTGAATGATGACTTCACTGCCTTCTCATCAGAGACCTCCCTCGCAAAAGGGATCCGGACAGCAAAGGTACCTTGTCCGGAATGAACGTGCAAGTCAAAACCCAACCTGTCTACCCAAATCATCTTCACGTCTGTCGCCTGTCACCATAAAAGAACACTGTTAGCATGTTTAAAAAATGTGACGGAACTCAACATTTGGTGAAGTATATCAGTCAGCACAGAAGACATTAATCAGCCGAAGTATATTAGAGAAAGATCAAACCAACACTTTTTTAACAAAGAATAAAAAGATACACAGTTTAATATACCTAACTCATATATCTAACTACCTACTATCAGATTATTAGTAAATTGCACCTTTCTATCTTGGTAATTCTCTACAGCTATGTGATTATAAAAAAACTATGAGAAGAAAAATATATACTTTAGCATTAGCTATTTTTCCTTTCAAGAAGAAACAAAATTGTAGGAATGACAAAAATAACTTCAGTACCTGAAAATCTGATTCAACATAAATACTGTATATCCTATGAACATCTTCAGCATGTTTGCTGTTCATTTCCTCAACAATGCTTTCCGCAAAATTTCGAAGAGGGTCAGGTTCTGCATCATTGTATTCTGATGGAATTACCCACATGCCATCCTGCACAGAAAAAGTATACAATGAATATTAGTCTCCCTTCAACTACAAAGTTCTCTATCGGCAAAAAAAAATTAGACAGCACACATAAAACAATGTACATCATATGCAAATTGCAAAAGATGAAACTTGACAGCATTTACAGCACCAAATATGTTGGTTAAAAAAATTTCAGCAGCTGCTCAAGGTTCAATTAGCAACCTATATCAATTTATTTCTAGAGTGATTTACTTGTGTGGAAGTCAAGAAGGGAAAAAACTAAATAGCGGGGGAAAGGGGGGGCGGGAGTTCATCATTACACAATAAAATTAAATCGATTTATTTCACTAAGTGTTAAAACACCTTGATGATTTTTTTGTTTTGTTTTATAAAGTTGGTTCAGGAAGCTATCCATGAAAGGAAATTCAGAAGACATTCAATTAAAAGTGATCACCACATATTTATCCCAGTAAAATACAGACAAGACCAGTTATAACTAAAAAAAAGGCCAGACACTTTCAAGGGATACACTACACCTAAAACACAGAAATGAGAGTTTGAACTATAACTGCAGCAAAGGTAACAAAATGGATGCTTCGACTCAAATATTCAGGATAGGACATAACAGTGATCTGCTCCATGCTTTTAATGTACATTTTCATGTTAGGAGGTTGTTTTCGTCAGCTAGTTTACTGATCACCATTCAGCATCATGGAAAACTATTAGATACTGTTCTGTACAGTAATCTACAGCAAGTATAAAAAAATCAACACTACTACATCTCTTCTTCTCTTTTCCTGTAACTGTCGGCCCTGCACACTGCACAAATAACCTATCCCTAACTACTATCTATATCCTTATTATTAGCAAAACGGAATGCAGAGTGAAGAACACTAAATCCGTTTTCTTTTTTTTAAAAAAGGCAATTCAAAAGCATTTAAATTGATGGTATAATGATCAAGCAGACATCAATGCAGAACAAAGACTGCAGTACTAGAGAACTCTCAAAATGACCAACTACAGAATATGTAGAAACCAGAAGTAAACAGAAGAAAATAATGTGATTTACCTCACTGAAATCTTCAATGTGCAAGACTCGCTCTACTGATAATAAATATAAAACATCTTGATCTATCTCCTCCCCAAATTTCTTTTGCCATCTAGTAGAAAGCTTCTGCATAATTCAATTTAGCGCATTACAAATCAGTAATCCGACTTAGTGCATTAGGCCATTCTTCTGCAGTAGACAATTTCCCATTGTAATCAACTTATAATTCACAACTGTAATGCAAAATATGCCTTGAACAAAATGAAACACCAGAAAAGATTTTGCCTTTAATACATATTCATCGCTAGGTTTAGTCAAAGCACCAAGCAAAGTACATTGTGGTGTCCTGGCCCCACTCTGCCGAAACTGCAACCACAAAAGGTAACGAAGGAATGGTGAGTGGAAGATACAAAAGAGCTGTGCTTGCGATACTATAAAAACTAATATCGGCATTAGAATTTAGTCATAAATGATCCTATACAGAGAGCACAGCATCGTAACATCAATTAGGTAATGAAAGTATTCGTCTTTGTTACAGGCACTTGTTTTCCATCAAACCAAAAAGCCTTTTCGCTAACATACTGCAGATATCTGACATCTTAAGATGTCTAGACTCTAGAACTTCCAGACAACACAAGTGCACAACAATGCAACACCACAAATTAAATAATTGCATAGGCAATGCATAATGCAAAGCTGCAACGAACTTTCCTGCATAATGTAAGAGTCCAGCGCCGAAGTCCAATTCTATTCGCACCTCAAATTTACGCTTTTATCTCATGCGCAACCGAACAATGAGCAATTCGTAAAATTCTACCGCCACAACAGTAAATAGGTGCATATTGGAACCCCTAAAAATAATCAATCTTTATCGCCAAATGAGGGTACACGGTACACCGCCAACCCATTAGCTGCATCCCCTCACCTCGACATGGAAGCTGGACCGCGCATCGGGCGCGGCGGCCCCCGCGCCCGAGACGGCCAGGCACAGCGCGGGCGCGCCAGAGGAGTCCGCGACGAAGCGGGCGCCGACGCCGAGCGGCCAGCCGTCGGCTCCCACCACAGAGAGCGTCCCGGACGGCGCGAGCTCCACCACCGTCCGCGCCACCTCGGCCGCCGACGGCCGGGCCCGCTGCTGCGCCGACACCGGCGGCGCCGACGCGGACGCCGACGCCGCGGCCGCCACCACAACAAGGGCGGCCCCGCGCCTCCCGGAGGTGAGCGGCGGGAGCCGCAAGGACGGCTTCTTGGAGAAGAGGGTGGTCGGCGAAGGGAGCGGGGAGGAGAGGAGGGAGGAGGAAGACGGCGACATGGTGGAAATGGAGTAGGAGGTTGAGATTCGCTCGAGATTTGTGATGAGTGAGATTAGTAGATAGGCGTGGCCTCCTCCTCGACAGTGCTATTGATTTGGATTTCCCCCTTTTTTATATTTTCTATGAGATTTATATCAATAAGAAACATTTTTTACCTGAATTCGAAAAAGAAAATATTACAAAACACCCCCAAATATCAACAGGAGTTTCAGATTATTCTATAACATAATTTGTTAAAAATACCCTCTCCTAATAAATTCACATTAAAACTATTGCTAGTATTATTGTAGATTAACGTAGTTTTAAAACATGTCACATCAGACTAGTGAAGCGCAAGACATTGTTAATTAAGTCACTCACAACTCACATTGTATCTATAGCCTCCATATTTCCTACGTGAACCTAAACAGACGCAACAACTTATCTTTTATGTGACTCAAATTAGACCCAGTCGACGTAAACAATGACGACGACCTCTCTCTATCTATTGGTATTCTTAGATACACGTGTGAGGATCTGAAGCCAAGATAACACATGATCAATGACAATAAGGAGAATTTTAAATCAAGTTAAATTAGGATAAAGTATTTGAAATAAATCATCTTATAAGATTAATCTCAATCTCAGGTGATATTTTGGGTTATGATTATTTACTAACACTAGTCTAAATGTGCGTGGTAGGCGTGACATACTTTTTCAAAGGAGATACGCTATGGATTGTATATTCTTATTTTGGCATGTTACATGAGTGTTACGTGAACACATTTAATAGTAATTTTAAGAGATCACCTTTTTATTTATCTTTTACCTTTCACCGCGGAGCTGTAGGAACTTCTTCAGCTCATAATTCAAAGCTGACTTTCAATTTTTGGACTTTAGGATTTTCATATTGTGTTCCTTAATCATCCTTGCTTCTCTCTCATGATTTTTAGCAAGACTAGTAAAAAATAAATCTTTGGATTAGGGGCTATTTAAAAATCTATTATAAGTTTTTTAAGTGAAAAACTTTCAAATATAACTTACACCATAACTATAGGGGCTACTATATGGTATCATGTTTCTCGTAGGATGATACGAGATAGCTATCACCTAATACCCACAAGTGTTAGATCACTAATGAGTAACATGGTACCATGGTATCAGATGAATCTCGTCTTTATTGATGATGATCACTAATGAGCCCCTCCACTTTGCCTTCCATAACAATTGATGATGATCCCAATTGCCTTACTTTCTATTGCCTCATCATTATCGTCAAATAGCAGTAGGGATGAAGACAACCTTTTATGTCCATGATGCGCTAATGCATCTCCCTACCCGCCACGAGATGCTTAATCAACACACATGCAAAACACACCACAATAGTTGTGACAACGTCTCCTTTGCATAGCTAGATATTGACATTGAAGGAATGACGATAGCTCAAGGAATGACTAGAGCTCAAGGAATAATGAGCTCGAGAAAGGACATTGGATCTGTACATAGAAGATCACCATTATGGTCGTCACCACTATCTTCCTCATCCTTCCTTGCCAACCACTGATGACTCCCATCCTTCTTCCACTGTGGGACTAGCTAGATTCAACACCCACAAGTCCTTATGCTCTAGATCTGATAATGGTGAGAAGCACGAACACTGAGGCCAGCAAGGGTGAGGGTGTGGTGGAGAGGGCATCCAATGGCGCGAGGCAGCCACGGCGGAGGAAGGAGAGAAGGGGAGTGAAGAGATACAACGCTGATAGAGAGAGTACCATGCGGGTGACAAGGAAAGAGATCTCGCCTCCTAGCATTTCCATAACTATATTATAACTATAACTACTTTGTAACTTGTACATTAGTAATAAGAAACATGCGTCACGTGATTTTTCCTTCTCCCCACACAAATATCAGTACAATCTAGATTTTTTTCCATTTCCCATAAAAATTTCAATGCAATCTAACAGTTTAAAAATTAGAAGTTATAATATAAGTACAGTATAGTTACAATGTAATTAAACTATATGTTTTCTACCAAAAAATTATGACAGTTTTTTAGCAATTCTATTGAATTATAGTAGTATTAATAATATGCCACTAAATTCATGGGAAATAGATAATATGGCACCATGGACAATATTTTCCCTTCTTCTATCGTCTCTTGTCTCCTTCCTCTTTCTTACCCTATTTAATCTTCCATCATTCTTAGGCTTTCATGGCAATGCACGGTGAATAGATATTAGAGGATACAACGACACACTAATCAAAACAATATTTGCTCTAATCAAGGGAATAGAGGACAAAAAATGCAGAATCAAATCACAAGAAGCATAGAAATTCATGCAACGGAAACATCATGATTCCATAACCAGAAGCTTCTTGCACATTTTTTACTTTGATTCATTCCATGACGGATTGGATTCAAAAGACAGACGAATCCATTAATTTAACCACTACTAGAGGTGAAGTAGTTGTAATTATGCACTTGGCCGATGTTGAAGCGTTATGCACTTGGCCCAATCGGCCAATTCTGGATTGCTTAGTAAAGACCCACAACCCACTTGGCATTGTCCTAGTAGAGCCATTCGGCTAGGGTTGGTTCCTGGTAACCACGTGCCATGGAGATAGCCGCTAGGGCGGGGCTGCGGAAGCAGGGCGCGAGAGGCGGCGGCGCGGCCACTCCGGTGCGGAAGCGGGGCGCGGCACGTGGCGGAGACCAGACGCAGGCTCGGCAGAAGTTCGTGAGCTGAGAGGGGCAAGCCAGGAGACCATCAGCTTCTTCTGTACTGCTCGCCTGCTCCTGCTAATGGACTAATGCTACACTGCTAGTAGTATTGTTTGACTGAGTATTCTCTAATTCTATCTAGTCTTAGACTCTAATCTACTAGTCTATTGATGGGATTTGTGAGAAATTGAGCCTTAGGTTTCCTAATTTTTAGTTTATTAGTAGATTAGTAGATTTATAATCGAGAAGTTAATTACTTTACCAGCAATTAAACTGATATCTCCTTAACTAACCAGTGCCCAAATCAATCAGTGAGGATTCGAGTAAAAAATTATCCTAATGAATTCTTTGCTGATCCAGCACAACGAATACTAATGAGAATTACGCTCCTAAATGATGTGAGAGGCATATTTGTTGAATGGTCAAAGAGAATGCACTTTGCATCCAATTTATAGATGTATATGTTGAATTTCCTTGCATAAGGGTTTATATTTATGTTTTATTGACTTAGACTTTGAGCTTACCCTCCATTTTAATTCTAGATTCGCCACTGTTTGCAGCTAGTGTGGGGAGAGAGAAGCACACCTTGTGGCTGCCATTGCAGTCGAAGCGACAAGAGACACATGCCACCACATCCCTCATAGGAGCCCCTATCGTTAGCTTGCTCTCCTTCTAGCGTGCCACCTCTACCGTGTTGCCAACTTGCTTACCCTACACATGAACAACAGGGGATGGATCTACGGTAGGACAGAAAGAAGAGCTCGTGGCGAGGGAGGAGGAAGAGGTGCTTGGCCGATTTGTGGTGTGGGTAGAGGAAGAAGCTTGTGATGAGGGAGAAGGAGGTTGGATCTACAGTGGCAGCAGAATGTGGAGCTTGTGTCCTAGGACTTATGAAAAAATGGGGAGTGAGAGCTTCTCATATTATATAAAGCGAAGAATCCCATCTGTGATGGATCTTTGGTTGAACCGATATTGATGTTTTTTTTCTAACCGGAGGCTCCTCTAATCACTCTCTCAACTAAAGCTGATGTGTGGGATGTCACTGTCGGTTTTAGATACAAATTGACATTGATATGAATCCCTCACATTAGTGTCGTTTGTACTTGCGAACCAGTACTGATGACTACTCATTAGTGTTAGTTCTTGGCTACACTAGGCATGCAGATGGTCAGGTAGGGGGAGGATGTCTATCTGTGTCGGTTTTTAGCTAATCGACACTAATGGGGCATCATAGAGGAGGTGTTTTGTAGTAGTGGTAGTAGCTAAAACATGAAGGGTTGCATTGCATTTCCTTTGCATCGTTGGCTTATAAGGCGTCTAAGAGGAAGATGCAAATTGCTTGTAGAGGTAGTCACTAGTGCCATTGAAGTAGATGAGCTTTCTGTTGCCATTTGTGCGTCATAGATGAGCTTGTTGCTCATGAAGATGGTAGCCTACGCTTTGCTTGACTTTGGCACCATACTCATTCACCAACATCTCCTTGGACCTTGGTGCCATCGTTGAAAGCTTGAGCACCCGATCTCACATAAGAGAGAAGGAATTAGGGTTTAGTGGGATAAACTAATACAAGACTACGAATCCTAGCCCCCTTTATTAGTGCTAGTTCATTTAAAACTGATACTAAAAATAACATGCTATCAATTTATATAAAAAGTTGGGTGGCTATCAAGAAAATGGTCCAAGATGCTATAGATCAGCCCAACCTCCTCCACATGCCTAACTCAAAGCCATCTCCCTTTCCTTCCTACCCCTTCCTCTCTCTCCTGGCTCCTCTTCCCTCCCCCATGTACTACCGCCTCTTTCCATCCTCCTAGCACTACCTCTCTTCCTCTTCTATTGCATGTAGTGATGCCTCCTCTTCCCTCCCACAACTCTGTCTCACTTCACCTTTTTTCTATCTTGTTGGATCTAGGCAGTGTGACTTTTGTCTATCAAATATGAAGTCTTTGGGCTGATGCAGTAAAGCCAAGGGTATGGGTGTGAAGGTAGAAATGGTGGAAATAAACCCAATAAAAACCCACTGAGTAAATGGATTCAACCCATTAAAGACCTATAAATCAGTCCAAATAATTTTAAAAAACCTAACAAAAAACAAATCTATTGAATCCTTTGACTTAGTGTTTGTTTTAAAAAAAATCTAACAAAAAAAAGAAATTGGGCCAGAAAAAAGGCATAGAAAATATAAGTCATTGGCCCGTTAACCATAAAGTAAAAATGAATCTGGCCCGCCGGCCTATAGCAAGCAAATAATTTGGGCTGTTAAAAGTCTCAGTGCAAAAGATAATTTGGCCTGTTAAGGCCTGGTTAGAAAATCACTACTCGGCATGAAAATTTATTAGCTAGCTTAATAGCCATGCCCTCATAGCAAATCCCACGTCCAATTCACATTCACAATTTATATATCCAATTCACATCCATAATCACATAAGTATCAGAAAACATACATTTCTCACATTTATTCAAAAGCATGTACATACACATATATTTGTCATGTCCTGAGATACATAGAGTCACAAACTTACAAAAAATTATATACTTGCTGCTTATATACATTGACGCAAAGTATTGCAATAAACAATCTATCATTTTACTAAATCAGAAAGAAGAATTAAATTTTAGATTATATTGTATGACATGATTTTGATTAGCATAAATACACCCATTCCATATTACATATAAAAAAGTAGTAGTATATGTAATAATTTGTAACACGAGATCTTAATTGTATACTATAACTTTAAATTAAATAAGAGACAGACGTATTTTAAAATTCTACTTAGAACGAAAGACTAATAATTTCTTGGTGAATAAAGCAAGGAATTTATCCTCTAATCCGCACTTAGTCTATCAGCCAGAAGTTCCAACTGTACATGGAGTTTTATGAGTACAAATACTATCGGTAAATACAAATGAGATGTGATTTTGAGCACAAACCTTAGTATCCAAGTCGGTCACTTGTTTCATTTCATCAAGGTAGATATGTTGTGGCACATGTGGAAGCTATATTGATCCCCGAACTATTGCACACATTCAAAGTCCATTTTATGATGGATGGCTTCATCGTTATCTCTATGTTTGCCTCCGTTGTTGATGTATAATGCCCATGTGGTATCAATTGTATACAAAAGAGGCAAGAAATCATAATTATCGTCAAGGTTGGAGTTAATGTAGTAATCCCTATTCCATTTTGGTACTATAACCAAAATAATCCAATACTTATTGTGTGATAGACGTGTAGCCTTACTAAGATCAAGTTGTATGTAAATAAATAGTAGAAAAAATTGAAAGTGATAAATTTAAAATCTAAAGATCATTACGGTTGATTGTGCGCTAGTATTATATAGTTCTTTATCTTGATAGACCCACATGCAATGGTTCAGATAATTGACGACCTTATCTAACTTTGCATCCAAGGTAGTCTCATTGACCACTGTTGGACCAAGAAAACCAACCTAGTTAGTGGATCTACTGGACTCCTTCCAACAAACAATGGCGTACCTCCTTACGTTCCTAGTACGATAGTTGTTACAATATTGGCTTCTTCTTTCACATACCCATCAATGGTGCACTAGCCCTTTTCTTCTAGCCATTGAAATTTTTTTTCATTTTTCTATATGGCTAATACAGCGAAAGGAATCTCCTATGGCCTATGTAGACCATCTTGAGTGAATTCTTCATCCACATGCTTTGTGTTTCATCCACACTACCCGAATAAGCTTTTTTTTCCTTTTATAGTCTAGCCAAAAATACAAGGTAATCATTAATGGTGTGGAATAACAGAGCATGAATCCTAAAGTTTTCTCATTTATAAGCATCCCATATCTGAGACAACTCATGCCATAACATTTTTAAGCCATTGATCAGAGGCTCTAAGTACACATCAATATTATTGTTAGGATGTCGTAGCCCTTGCACTAGCATAAAACACATAATATACTTTCTTTAAAAGCACAACCAAGACGACAGATTCAAGTTTACAAAAGCACTAGTTAAATGTTATGACGACTGCTCATGTCAACAAAAGGATTCATGTCATCTATACTTAGACCGAATGTAATATTCCTTAGATCTTTCGCAAATTCGGGTAATCGCTATCGGTATTTCTCCACTGCAATGAGTTGACAATGTGTCTTAGCATACCATTGCATTTTCTATCTATTGCATGCTAATGAACCAACTTAGCTTCATTGGGATTGGTAAATATTTTCTTGATGTGGTAAATGATAGGAATATTTGATGGAATATTCCTATTGGACTTCTGCCCCTCAAGACTACTCTTCTTTCTCTTGTATCGAGAAGAGTTACATGTTGGACATGCATCTAAGTTGACATATTTCTTGTAGAATAAGATATAGTCATTTTGACAAGCGTGAATTCTTCTTAACTCTATCCCCAACGGATATAGCAATTGCTTTGCTTTTGTTAATGCTAGAATTTGTTCAGCTTGCAAATGGAAACGACCGATGGAGGAAAGACTCATCAACTCATAGGGAGAAGCTGATTGACACTATAGAAGAGCTGATGTGACGGGTTGAGGACGGATTTAGTTTGTATGAAGACGGGGGATTATCTAGATGGGACCAAGTTTGAGAAGGAGTCGTGAGAACCACGAGAGGGAGTTTATCGATATAGAATATATTATGTAAACTAGCAAGTTAAGTTAACTTTATAACTTCTTGCTGATTAGTTTCCTTTTATGTTTGTAGGAAATAATGTCTGACGATTCTTGTAACCGCGTTGGACTCTTGTAATCTCAGGGTATAAATATAGATCCTCTGGAAGCTTGTAGGAAAATAAACATATCAATACAACATAATTTCAGCACATCGCCACTCTAGCTCATCTAGATTTTTTTCCCTATGGGTTCTAACTCTTGACGCGGGGCTGCATCGGCTAAGTTCAATTTCTGGCAAAGGGGTAAGTCCTGTCATTATCATGGTTTATTTTTCTCTGTCTAAGACTACATCGGTTAGGTCCGACCTCTCAGCCTGATCAGGTGTATTGCATCATGTCCGCATGAGGTTTATTGGTACATCGATCTCCCTCCTCTGCTCCCAATATCGTACTGCATTAGTTAGGTTTGATCTATGGGATCGGTGGTGGTGGTTTAAGCCATTGATCTAGTGGGTGTTCACGAGGCGTTTTGTCAGAGTGATACTTAATGCTAGCTTCGTATCTGCTTTGCGCATTACTCGACAATTAATCCGTTGGCAATCAATCTAGTCACGTTGGATTCAGCCTGATACTGTCTTAGTTAGGTCTGATTTCTCAGGCTCGCTTCCGACGGAGCTAGCATCAAGATACGGAGGGTTTCGTTCTTCATCGGCCAGGTAGCCGATGAGTTGAGGTATAGGCTTACGTTGGACATTCAGCCGGTAGTTACGTTCGATCTGTCTTTTGTCGTCTCTGTGTCATTAGTCCTGGTCTCATACTATCTCGGTTTGGTTTGATCATCGGGGCTTGTCCTAACGGTGCTATTATAGTGATCGTTGGTCCCCATGGCTTCATGAGGGATTGGGCCCTACTCCGTGCTTTAGCGGCGTTCATCCTACGGAGCGTCATCGGCACTTTGGCCGATAAGCCTTCTACTTTACTACATGTGTCTATCACCTACACCTTCATTGGCTTTTTAACCGATGCTTGAGCGCTACCTTTCCCATCGGCACTTAGCTGATCGGGTGAACCGGATCGGCTCACTGGTCGATTGGCTCGTAGGTCTCATCCTATCTCCTTGTTAATTGCAGGGTCAAATTTACTAGCACGCCCTTAAACCTCGAAGATTAAGAGCCTGCACTGGAGCTAAGCAGATATTCTAAGCCTTTACATGACCATGGCACCGTCTTCCCTGATCGGACCTCTGTCTAGCCTGGTCAGACTCCCACGAGATTTGGTGACCATCACACTCCTTTGCACGCCCGGTGGGACAATACAACTCAATGGCAAGAAAAGAGATAAACTCAAAAAACATAATTTCAATGACAATGGATGACTTGAATGAAGATCAAAGGCAACATATAGAGCAGAACACTGCTAATTTTTAGAAGTTTTGTTTAGAGGACTAAGAAAGGGTCAATTCAGAAGTCTCAAATGACGAAGGTCATTTTGATAGGAGAATTAAGCCATTCGCTGCCTGTGAGTCCTTAGTGTTGGAAATGAATTAATTACAACAAACTTCCCCTTAATTCATTTTCTGTAGACTCTGATCAGCTCTCTGTTATGGACGAATTTTTTGTTTAAGGAAGCTTGGTAAATATGTCTGCTAATTGTTGTGTTTGACAAAATTTCAATTTAATTTGCCGACAATCAATCCTTTCTCGGATATCATGATACTTGATAGCAAAATGTGTCTAGTTCTACCACAACTGATCGGATCCTCATTGATCGCAATTGCTGACTGTTAATGTCAAAATCTGGACTATCCGATGGTGCTAAAGCCGATCGGCTGAGAGGTGTCCGATGACTACAGTGAAGAAGCCGATCGGGTTGTAGCGAAGGAAGACTCAGCATTAAATTGGAAGATTATTCAGATAAAACCGAGTTTATGGAGGAGTCGTGGAATCGACGGCAGTATGTTTTATCTTTGTAAATTGTAACCTTATTTAATTAGGAAAGTTTAGTTAGTTAGTTAACTTCTTTAGAGATATTTTCCTTTGTCCTTATTAGAAAATAATGTCTAATAGTTGTAAACGCGTCGGACTCTCTCTGTAAACCTAGGATATAAATACATACCCCTGGAAACATATAAGATATCTCTTGATCAATATAATCTCGGTGCATCGCCACCCTAATTCATCTAGGTGTTCACCAGCTGGTTCTGGCTCTCGACGCGGGGCTACATTGGTTAAGTCCGATCTCCGGCGAAGGGGTAAGTCCTGTCACCATCTCGATATGTTTTGCTCTGTCTAAGGCTACATCGGTTAGGCTCGACCTCTAAGGCCGATCAGACGTATCGCATCACGTCCATGTAGGGCCTATCGGCTTGTTAAGCTCCCTCTACCATCGTCAATTTCGTACTGCATCGGTTAGGTTCGACCTACGGGGCTACCAATGATAGATCGAGCTTCAGGCTTATAGTTTTTTGCACGACGTATCATCGGAGTGTTAGCATATGAGTTATCCATGCTCTAAGCTTCACGCCCAGCACATCGGCCCCTCGGCCGATACGCATCAGCCTTTAGAGGTGTCCCTTGACGCATAACGCTAAGCGCATCGATCTCCTAGCTGATACGCACCCACCTTCAGAGAGGCGTCCCCTTATCGGTTCAGCTAGCCGATAGATTCGTTTCTATCTTTGCTTTAGCACAGCTGATCCGGCATCCTCCGTATCATCGCTGTTGGCCTCGGTCTCGTACTGTCTCGGTTAGGTCCGATCTTCGAGGTTCGGTGTTAATGGCGCTGTCATGGCAGGCGACGGGTCTCGTGCTGTCATATCCGGAGTGGCATCGGCTTTGCAGCCCGTGCCTTTTTATACTATTACTTGCTAGTCCACATGTGCCTTTATCGATTTTTCTAGCCGATGAACTACTGTTACGGCTTCCATCGGTTATCCGGAGGGATCCTATGCGCTTTGCTGTCCTCTGAGTACACCCTGGTTCCTCCGTCGGCTCTATGGCCGATCCCTCGTCGACACCTATCCACATTGGCTCCTTAACCGATCAAAGAGCTTCCCGATTCCTATCGGTAAATAGTCGATCACGAAGGGCCTTCTGGGCGCGGCCGATGGCCATCCCGATCCTATCGGCAGCCAGCCGATAGCTAGTGCCTGTATCGGCCTACCGTCCGACGGACCTGTTTGTCTCACTTCGTTGTCAATTGTAGAGTCAAATTAACTGGCACGCCTACACCCGTACCGATATGCCAGAGCCGATCGAACCCCACGGCTCCTGGCGCGCGTACCTTGAGCCACGGTGAGAAGCCGACCGGCCTGCACTGGAGCTAAGCAAACCTCTCAGGCGTCGGTGTGTTCGCGCCGGGGCGCGTGAGAGATCTCGGTGCGAACATATTTTTTGGCACGCCCAGTGGGACTGAAGGTTTCATTCATTGGCCGATAAGAACCATACTATATTCATCAACCGATAGGGTAGAAATCTTTATTCATTAGCCAATTGGACTGGATTTCATTCATCGGCTGGAGAAACCTGAAGACCGTTCATCGGCTGAAGATCCTTCATCGGTTGGTGGTATAATTCCATTCATCAACCAGGGGGACTATACAAGTGCCTAATTAGAAGTCAGATTTTTACTCATCAACCCGAGGGCATCTTGTTGTCAATATATCTAAAGAAAAGGTTGATTCCAAGACATATTCGACTGAAGATGAAGCCGATGAGAAGATTATAGTTCGAGTTACCATGGATGATTTGAATGAAGACCAAGGCGACATATATAGCAAAACATGGACAACTTTCAGAAGCTCTATTTGGAATCCTTCAGTATGACTAAACAAGGGCCGATTCAAAAAGCACAGTTACCAAAATGTGTTTCGATGAAGTAATCAGGCCATTCAACACCTGTGAATTCTTCCAAGCCGTTGCAAGAGATGTTTAACGAATCATTTTATCAAGCATTCAGTAATCCATTAGGAGTTTGGCTGGATACATTACAAGATCTGATCAAGAAGAAGATACAAGAATCATCGGCTCAAGAGCTTGATCAGGATCATGTGCCTTCGCCGATAGAAATGGAGGAAACTTGGCAAAACAGGGACCTATCGGCAAATATGTATCCACCAATACAAGATCGATTCGGGGGGCAACGGCAGGAGGTACCTCCAGAATTCTTTCAGAGAAATCATTATGGAGAATATCACAGGCAGAATCAGGTACCATATCCACCTCCACATGATTAGGAAGATACTCTAAGGGAGAAGGATTGGTTAACCAGAATTGTGGATATGGTGGAAGAACAATTTGGTATTAAGCCTAAAGATCAAACAGTTATGTATCGGCGCTCGTATCTAGAATGGTTTGATAGAATTCCGTTACCTCGTCGATACATGATACTAGATTTCTCCAAATACTCAGGACAAGACAATATATCTACAATGGAGCACATCAACCGATTCTTAGCACAGTGTGGGGAAGCATAGGCTGAGGAAGCTCTCAGAGTCCGTCTATTTCCATTATCCCTCTCTGGATCGGCTTTTGCATGGTTTTTTTCGTTACCACCGAACTCGATTGAAGGATGGGCCGATGTAGAGCAACAGTTCCATGGACATTTCTGTACTGGGATTCAAGAAATGAGACTGTTAGATTTGACATCGGTTAAACAGAGGCCTAATGAGTCGGTTCTAAAATACATCCAACGCTCCTAGGACATCAGAAGCCGATGTTATAGTCTTGTTTTAAGTGATGAACAATTAGTTGATTTGGCCTTCCAGGGGTTATCGAGTCACATCAGGTGGAAATTTTCTGCCCAAGAGTTCAACAGTTTAGCACATCTGATGCATGTGGAATCAGCTTACGAGAGCCGATTATCGGAAAAAGAGGAGATGCCGACACAATGAAAGTTACCGATTAGATCTTGTGATGATAAGTCTAGAGAATGGTCACCCAATTGGGAAGACGCCTAAATCGGCTGAGCATAGCCGATTTCTTCTTTTTAAGACGGATGAGCTCTCAGAAGTGGTATCATCTAATGATACTATTTACGTAAATTGGTTGAGGCGTAGCCGATTTCTAATATACGAAAGCTGATATGATTATATCGGTTATGGATGGCCGATATCATTTAGACATCGCCGTTAGGGGATATGTATATATAACTTTTGTTGATCAAGCTGATTGAATTCTATTTCAAATAGTTAGTGTTCAGAATGACATCTGGGGTTTTTTCTGAGGCTTAAATTTTACAAGAATTTCTTAATGGCCTCGATCGCGCGCAGACGGATTTAATCTATTTCATTGATGGCGCGGATGTCATCCTCATCTGATCCGGGGATAGTCTTCAAATTTCTATACCGACGAACTGCAAGCCACACTTGGTCTGCTACCTTGGCCTCTTGATCTTGGATTGATTTTGGTAGACCGATGAGGTGGGACTCGGCGGAGTTAATGTCGTCACGAACCTTGTCGAGTTCCACCATCAAATGAGCTTCTCGTTTCTTCAAGAGGCCAAGTTTGGTGTTGGTGCGTTGAAGGTCAGCTGTCATTTCATCAAGCCATTTCTTTTCAATTTGGGCGGTTAGTCGATCGTTGTGAGCTAGATTGCTTTGCTCAACGCGATCGGCTATGCGTCATCTTGATGCGATTAGCTGGGTCCTTTGGAATTCCAAGTAGACAGCAGGCATGAGTGCGTCGGTCAGTTCTTTAGGCAGAAGATGTTTGATTTCAAAAAGTCTTTCCCGGATCGGCCTGTAATCATCCACCAGCGAGTCAATCGGAACTTTCAGCTGATGCATAATATCTGACAACTGTTCGCGTGCATCGGCTGGTAAAGATGGTTCAATCGCTGCGCTGGTGGCTGAATCTTCCTCTGCTTGCAAGTATTTGTCGATATCGAAAGAAAACAGATTGGCTAATGACTACATGATAACATTAGTAAATATAGGGATCATGACTCAAGAGAAATAATATGTAGGATGGATGTATCTGGGATACAGCGGGAGCAATTTGAGCGATTATGTAGGTATCAGCTTGATGTGGGGTAGTTTGTGGCACAGGTGCCATGACTTCTGAGGATACCATCGGCTCAACCCCGGTAACAGTGTCCAGCGGTTGGACTTTAGGAGCCGATGGTTCAGGCTACAAAGTAAAAGTGTCAGGATAAAGGCGAAAGCATTGGAGAAGAATTGATGCTGACACATACCAATCGAGATGCAGAAGTCAAGATTGCCGCAGGAGAAGGGCTTCGTGAAGATGATGTAATAATGGCAACATTGACGTCGGATTTTTGTTTTTTAGAAATCGTCCGAGTAGCCGGTTTCTTGCGCTTCAGCCCTAGTGTTCGTGACACCTAGAGGAGAGCCGATGGAGGTGGAGCACCCTGTCCAAGGAGGGATCTGGCCAATGGAGGTTGATAAATAATCGGACGACCACTTGCGCTGGTCGTAGGTGCATCTTTGTTGCTAGCCTATGGAATCATGGGAATCAAGATACAGTTGAAATTCAATATGATGAAGAAAAGATAGTGCAAGGAGAAAGATTACCTCTTCATCGGATTCCACATAATCGGGGTTGAGGCACAGGCAGTAATTTTCATCTGATAGACTAAACAACTGCCTTCTCCATTCGGACCACCATCGAACAAAGACATTGGTGTTGGATATACAGGGCTCGAAGGTGGAGATAGTCCCTAAGGACAAGGATGATGCCATCAACCTAAGCCGATCGTACTCCAAGCCACTTTTTACTTCTCTTTGGGCTTGGAGCTTACCGATGAAGAATAAGCCGATGGGGAGTTGGCCGAAGCCCAACTGACGAGCACCAACCGAAAGATGGTAGAACTCGTATGATGGGTGTTGGGATCGGCCTAGTGAAAATCCAGTTGGCAGAAGATTAGGAGTTATGGATGATAAGAATATTGTCTTCAATTCTTCATCGGCTAAGGCGTTCATCGGGTGAAACCTAGGAGACATTTTGAAAGACGAGTCATCCTCGTACGTGAACTAGATGGTGACCTCTTTAGTGAAGCCATAGTAGA
Source organism: Oryza coarctata (assembly GCA_030770085.1). Taxonomy (NCBI): domain Eukaryota; kingdom Viridiplantae; phylum Streptophyta; class Magnoliopsida; order Poales; family Poaceae; genus Oryza; species Oryza coarctata. The sequence goes on along the minus strand of CM061476.1, from coordinate 5,734,584 downwards.
AACATTTGAACTACTGGCTAAGTCCGAGGGGGGTCATTTTGCTTCCAGGAAGAGCCGATGCGGCTTTACCCAGAGATGTACATCGGTGTCGTCTAGCCTCATTTTCTTCTGGGTAGTCAGTCGGATATGTTATGAAAGGGAAAGGAGACCTAGCGATAACTCTGGAGGTGTAGATGTTTAACCAGAGTTGTATAAACCACCAGGGACCACCAATATGACCGACTGGTTGGCCTGCCGACAGCTTGTTCGCCACTTGATGGAATAGTTGATAAGTAGCTCCAAGAAGATATTGCCCTAGTGGGATATGGCGTTGATTGGCCAGGAGCTCTACCAGGCAATGCATGTTGGTTGTTGGACCAAGAGTTAAACCACCAAAGATATACCGCTCCAACCAGAGATTCAAGAATGCTACGTGTTCACGCTCATCGACTTGGCCGGAGAACTTTTTGTGTAGAGAACTATATTTAGTCCAACCTCCGACGTTCTTGGTGTTGAGCCGATGAGTGGGTTTAAATCTAAGGATGAATGGGTTTATATAGTGGGTGGTGTTGAGGCAAGTCAACATGGTAATGTCCATCAGAGTGGGGGTCATTGGTCCATCCCCAAACATGAAGGCATTCAGGATATCCTACCAAAAGTAAGAAGCCGATGCAAGTAAAGGTTCAATCTTTTCCATACCGGCTAAGGAGAGGTTGATACAATGGTCTATCTCTAAGTCCTTCCAGAAAGATTTTTTGGAGGCGGAAACCCTAAGATACTTGTTTCTCTATCTCGGAAGTTTGCTAAGCCAAGATCTGAAGCTGTTAGCCCAATCGGTGATGGCCATAGATGAGTTTTTGAACGGGATCCTTTCTGTTTTAGAGTTTATGAAATTAGTCGGATCTACGCTACCCATAGGGCCAAGATAGAAGTGACCGGGGCGGTTGGAAACCGGGATGGCAATCTGACTCTTGAGATCCTACAGTAAACAAAAACCCGACTACTAAGACAGGATGGGGAAATTTGTGTGAGATATGGGATGAAAGAGCAGATGATAGTTACCTCAGGGATTACGTATGTACAAGCCATCGCACGAAAGAAGAAGGAGTAGCGGCCGATAAAGTAATTTGCGGAAGTTCGCCTTTAGTCGTTGGAGCTCATCGAGGTTTGAGGGTTCTGATGGGAAGAAGTGTGTGGAAGAAGGCTGAGGCGAAGAGATATTTTATAAAGGCGGAGTGACCTAGGCCGAAATCTGAGCCAATTAATCTGTGGGTTTTAACGGGTCATCCTGGTTTGCGGATACTTCCAACGGCTCGAAATTTCGTAGTCTGTTGGCAAACTCTGAAATTGGGGGGCATGTGTTAACGCTAAAATCTGGACGATCCGATGGTGCTAAAGCCGATCGGCTGAGAGGTGTCCGATGACTACAGTGAAGAAGCCGATCGGGTTGTAGCGAAGGAAGACGCAGTTCCAAATTGGAAGATTATTCAGATAAAACTGAGTTTGCAGAGGAGCCGAGGAATCCATGGCAGGGTGTTTTATCTTTGTAAATTGTAACCTTAATTAATTAGGAAGGTTTAGTTAGTTAGTTAACTTCTTTAGAGATATTTTCCTTTGTTTTGTTAGGAAATAACGTCCGATGGTTGTAAACGTGTTGGACTCTATCTGTAAACCCAGGGTATAAATATAGACCTCTTGGAAACATGTAAGATATCTCTCAATCAATACAATCTTGGTGTATCGCCACCCTAGTTCATCTAGGTGTTTACCGGCGGGTTTTGGCTCTCGATGCGGGGCTGCATCAGTTAAGTCCAATCTCTGGCGAAGGGGTAAGTCCCGCCACCATCTCGATATATTTTGCTCTGTCTAATGCTGCATCGATTAGCTTTGACCTCTTAGGCCGATCAGACGTATTGCATCACGTCTGTATAGGGCCTATCAGCCTGTTAAGCTCTCTCTGTCATCGTCAATTTCGTGTTGCATTGGTTAGGTTTGACCTACGGGGCTGCCGATGGTAGATCAAGCTTTAGCCTTATAGTTTTCTGTACGGCATATCATCGGAGTGTTAGCCGATGAGTTATCCATGTTTTGAGCTTCGCGCCCAGTGCATCGGCCCCTCGGCCGATATGCATCAGTCTTTAAAGGTGTCCCTTGACGCATAACGCTAAGCGCATTGGTCTCCCAGCCGATATGCACCCTTCTTCAGAGAGGCGTCCCCTCATCAGCTCAGCTAGCCGATGGATTCGTTCCTATCTTTGCTTCAGCACAGCCGATCCAGCGTCCTCCATATCATCGCTGTTGGCCTCAGCCTTATACTGTCTTGGTTAGGTCCGATCTTCGAGGTTCGGTGTTAATGGCACTGTCACGACGGGCGACGGGTCTCGTGCTGTCATATCCGGAGCGGCATCGGCTTTGCAGCCCGTGCCTTTTTATACTATTTCTTGCTAGTCTATATGTGCCTTCATCGGTTTTTCCAACCAATGAACTACTGTTACGGCTTCCGTCGGCTATTCGAAGGGATCCTGTGCGCTTTGCTATTCTCTGAGTACACCCTGGTTCCTCCATCGGCTCTACGGCCGATCCCTCGTCGACACCTGTTCACATCAGCTCCCCAGCCGATTGAAGAGCTTCCCAATTCCTATCGGCAAATAGCCGATCGCGAAGGGCTTTCCAGGCACGACCGATGGCCATCCCGATCCTATCGGCAACCAGCCAATAGCGAGCGCCTGTATCGGCCTACCGTCCGACGGACCTGTTCGTCTCACTTCCTTTTTAATTGCAGGGTTAAATTAACTGGCACGTCCGCACCCGTACCGACGCGCCGGAGCCGATCGAACCCCACGGTCCCTAGCGCACGTACCTCGAGCCACGGAGAAAAGCTGACCGGTCTGTACTGGAGCTAAGCAGAACTTCCAGGCGTCGGCGTGTTCGCGCCGAGGTGCGCAAGGATGTTGGCACTGACTTATTGTCAAAATAAATTGGTGCAGGGTTAATCTGTTTCTCGCCAGATCTTCTATAATTCTTCTTAGCTGAATAGCTTGTGAAACAGATTTTGATGCTGCTACCTACTTAGCTTCTACTGAAGATAAAGCAATAATATTTTGTTTCTTTGTACACCGGAATAACATACCTGTACCAATTGAGAAAGAGATATGCTCTTCATATCATCCAGACATCCATCCCAGGCATTACCTATGTAACCAATTAGTTTTGATTTTTTGATTGGCTTATACCATATGCCATAATATGTGATCCCCTTGATGTACCGCAAAACTCTCTGTGCAGCGGAAAAATTCAACTGACTTGGGCTAATCCTTGATAATAAACTAGCCGCAAACATAACGCCCAGTCATGTTATGGTCAAATATAATAGACTTTCAACTAAGCTCGTCTCCATTTCTTATCTTTTGCTTATCATTTGACAACAAAGGGAGGGATTGTAACTTGACTTGCAGTTATTTATTTAAAATATTTTCTATATATTTTCTTTATTCCTGGGCAGCAGGTGCTTCTTGGTCTCTCCTGCTTCCCGGCGAGCGCGCGTGTCGTCGATGACCAAGTACACAGTGCAGTCGATGGTTCCCCTGCGTCTTGATCTCTCCTGCCGAAGAAGACGTACTGAGCCTCCTTCCCAGCGCTGGCGGTGTGTTCTCCGATCTGCAGGCTTGTGGATGGAAGTAGATGGTTGCCCTTCTTCTACTCTACGCCGGCTTGGTCTCTCCGCTGAGCGCCGGGCTGCCGCCGGTAGCCGGTGGTGCACACCTTGGTGCGCCCTTGTGCCGAGCGCCCGCCGCGATCTTCTCTGTAGCAGGCGAGGTCTGGTGCTTCTCGCCTCCTCGTCCGATGGCCTGTGCGTACTCGATGTAGGTGCAGGCGGATGAGCTCTGGATTGTGTATGATTAGATAGATGTGTGTGTCGGTGAGTTGCAGGGGAATGGCTGCGTTGTGAATGAATGTGGCTCTGGCGCGCCTCGTGGAGAAGGCCTGCGCCTTTTATAGGCAGAGGCAGTGAGGGCGGTAGCCGCGTGCACGCAACCCGGCGCCGCCAGAGTTCGCATCCACCCGCTCCGGTATTCTCAGCAGGGAAGTTTCGATGGATAAAGCTTGCCGAAGCATCTGGTGGAACGATAAGCTTCGTGTGATTTCCAGCTGTTTGTTTGTCGCGCGGCTAGGCCTAGCTTCGTGGACGTTCGTACGCCGCTGATATACCGCTGCAGCCCACACGTGATCCATGCATTGACGTGTGTGAGCGTACGGTCAGCACTTTCTTGCTTTGCCCAAGGTTGTTAGATCGGCATTCTATTAAGCATCCTTTTTTTCATGTAGTATTGATCTTAGATCTAATTTTAGTATTAGCATGCTATAAGAGTTTTTTTTGTTTAATTTAATATTTTTATTAATTACACATAGTTATTTTGTACGAAAATAGAGTAATAAGTAATATGACATTTAAACAGAAATATTTGTTAAGAGAAAACTACACACTCCAGCTAATACTTTTATTTAATGTATGTTCTTAAAATAAACTATTGATATACATATATTCTAATGCTATGATAATACTAACGATCCTATGAATCTGTATTTAGATATCATACAATACTATACGAAAACTATAACGATAAGTATTATTTGATCTGAATAGTTTCCTATGATACGTATCTTGATACGGTGGGTTTGCCTTCTCCAGTACGTGCATGCATGCATGCACGAACGTTATGCACGTAGCTACTTTATTTTGTTGGTTTGCCTTCAGCTGATCAAAGCCTTGCTTCATGTAGATATACACGTATGTATACGCGGCCACATGTGCATGCAGCACGTACACGATTAGACCACTTATTGGTTTGCTGCCTCCCTGTCCCTGGGAGCTCTGCTTGGACCACATGTATGGCTTCACATATATATTCCTGATCATCGGACACTTGCTTGCTTTCTTTTTTTTTAACCAAGGTGAATATTCTTGCGAGTATATAATATAACAAAATACCGTCGAACAGTAATGGATAACCTAAGACACTTTAATGTATTTAAGTTGTGGTGGTAAATAAAAAAACATGTTTGTAGCGTTGCAAACAAGCGCTTGCAGGAATAATATCATTAATCTATTGGCAAACATGACTTAGTATCTGATATTCTTTTCCCTCCTTTTGAAGAATATAACCTTATTTTAAAGAAATCATATGTCACATTATCGTTGGTGCCTAGGTTTTTCGAAACAGGTACTTTCAGATCTCTTCAGTTTTCACATACCACCAACATCATTAATGACTTCAAAGTTGGAACTGAACAGTAGTGAGCAAGATAAAATAAGAACAAAGTGAACTCTTAAATTTGATGACTTTGCATAACAAGCACAAATTTCACTTCCTTTCTAGGATATGGGTAGCAAAGTTGACATACTTTTCATTCAGAAAAATGCCCAGAAACCTTGCGAGCTGCAGTCTGCAGAACTATATTTGCGAATCTGCTCATACAGATTAACAGGCGATATGCGTAAGGATCTCTAACAGTGATTACTCCCGTCAATAGCCTCTAATTAAGTTAACTAGCCACCAACTTGTCTATGGCACGAGTTTATAGTTACGTGTAGATATATTAAAAATTGTAACCACAAGTTGTAATTTTTTGAATTATAATGGCCCTTAGAGAACAAAAAAAGAAGGATCGATGTGAGTTACAACTTGTTAATTTTTTAATTTGGAATTTAGGAAATAAATTAATACAATACTAAATTTAGAGTCAACTTCATATTATTAATTTTGGAAAAAAAACTAAAACTAAAAAGTTTAATTAACTAGTAAATCCTAATTGAGAGTTCAGGAAGAGTACATCTTCATATTTGTGAAATATGTTTGGTTAATGTTAGAGTTCTCTTGCGATGTTAAGTGTATAGGTATTGATATATATAGATAGATAAACTGACAAATAGATATATAGATAAGCTGGTAAGACAACGACAGGTACAAAATGAATAGAAGAAACTCACAAATACCAGATTTGAAAACTCGTGTAATTCTGCTCCTGTCCCAGGATCAACTCTTCAACCGTTCCTTAAACGTGACCTCCAACGGGGGCGTCTAATACGCGAGCGTTCGCGCGCGCAAGAATCACATGAACGCGCAATTTCCGTTTCGGACGCGAACTAATGACCAGCGCAACGCGCTTCCTCATTTTCCCTCTCTGGTGTATCACACGGCTCTCAGCCCAACGCGCGCACTTCTCCTTTCCTTTCTCTGCCTAGGTCAACATGCATTTCCTTTTTTATTTTCCCTTTCCCTCTTTTTTTTTTTTTTGGGGGGGGGGGGTAAAAGAGGGATAATAAATTGGAAGGGAGCTAATAGAAACAAACTTTGAACCGAAAATATCTAAAACTTCCAACTGCGCTAATTCAACCAAAAAAATTACCTTCCAACATGACAAAAGTGCAAATTTCAATAGTTCCAGACATGACAACCCAAAAGAAAAAAGATCGGTTCTGTATATCATCAAAGCTAAGACGTACAAAAAAAAATCAGTTCTTGGAGATCCATTATGCATCATGTCAAAAATTATCTTTTCCATGTGTAGAGGCGATCAGAAGCTTTGCTGCATGAAGAAAAAGGTTAGGTTAAACTATCAATTTGAAATTAGAAAGTATTGTTAGTTGCAGTTCATACAAACTAGCTGTGTCATGAGTGAATAAAAAAATTATCTAGTGCAGTATTACATGTTTTGCCATCTTATTCTCTCTATTACAAAGTGGAATGCTTGATCAAAAGCTATATGGCTGTACTATGAGAAAATGTTCTGTAATGGATATGTAAATATGATTTGATTTCTTGATCAAGTACAACAACACTTATGTACATATAAAGGAAATGCTTAAAACTGACAAAGCTAGCAACTGAAATTTCATGCGTTCTTTTTCATGTTAATGGTATCAGAGTCGGTGTAACACCACAATCCTCATAAATGTTTGAAGCATGACATAACCAAATCTCGATGAAACTTTTATACATTTATGGTTTAATCCTTGTAGTCCTTAATGAATTTTATTCAAAACCTATCATTTTTTACATAATATCATCATATTAAAGAAAAAAATCTGTTCTAAACTCTCAGCTACTGTTAGCAGTGCAAATGAATATAGTGGCAAAGCAGCAGAGTTTTCCAGAGATTCAAAAGAGCTTAAAAGAGTTTGTCGATAAAATTCTAACAATTTGAGAAAGGAAGTTGATATGAGTGCAGCAACATTGTCACTTGGAACTCTGAAGTATGAAGCATCATCATATTAGAATTGGTTTCTGGCTTCTGACTTTTACTTGTTATATTTTTTCGCGTCGTATGTGTTGGTAAAGGAGATGAATTGGACAACACTTCCTGGTTGGTTGTGTTCTGAAATTTCTGAAGCTTTCTTATTGTTTCTTTGTTGGCTTGATCTTCTTCCAGTGCATATATATGCCCCCCAACCCCCCACCCCCCCCGCCGTTGTTAAACAAAGAAGAAAAGAAACAAAATGTTAAGCATGTTTAAAAACGAGTAATATCTTTATATATATCCTAATCTGTCTCTTTATTTCTTTCTCTTTTTATTGTATATCCTCGTATCAATTTAAAAAAAGAGAGGCTTTGTTAGGCTTAAACTCTATCATACTTAATTTGCTTGGTACATATTTTATTGTTGTTATTGTTGTTGTGGTGGAGCAGAAAAAAGTTTTATAAAACAGCTCTATTATTAATGAAAAACACAAGGACTGACAAAAACGATAAGCATTATTGGATTGCTTAAATAGTTATATCTGGTAAACTTTTATACTGTGAACAAGTACTAGAGTCAAAAGCGTGCTTCCCGCGCTGCACCAGTGGGGCTGGAATATGGAGTTGATGGTTACTTTTGATAGCTTACGTGCGTGAGGTGGATAATTGGTGAAAAATGTTCAGCCAAATACATTGGTTTGACTGTTTGTATCCCAGAAGTGGTACCAGCATGTACCATTGGAGATGTACAATAGAATGTCAGAATTGAAATGGCATTGTTGGCCAAAGTTGTTTCAGCGGAACCATGCGGCTGGCATGGTTGAAGTGTATTGCTAAGCATGTAGCACGGTTATGCTATTTTTTATATAGATTGTAGTGGTCGGATTAGTAACTCACGGCATAGGTTGTAGCAAGGATGCTAGTTTTGCAGGCACGCACTTTGTTGTTGGGCTGTATACTGATCTCGCAAGGTACATTGTAAGACTAGAAATGGCATTGTTGTTCAAGCTTCATTGCAGTGCAGCCATGCACTTGGCATCAACTCAGGGCATTTAGCTAAATTCCAGGATTAAGTATCCTAGGTGCCATATAGGTGGTAGCAGTTAGGATGAATATCTGTGGCCTGACCTGTCATCACATTTCTGTTGGAAATCTTCCTTGAACAATTTCATAGCAACTGGAGTTGCAGCTGCAGGCCTTCCTCTGTTTAACATTAGATTCCGTTAGGTAGAATGTAAGAACGTGTTAGCACTGGAATATAGAGAAGGTGAATTTAGGCGCCTTTTTTTGCTTGTGCTTTTTGTAGGCAGTGATGAACTTTGAGGGAGGGGGGGGGGGGGATCATGCAGAGCTTGTACAGTTCCCTTTGCCTTGTAAAATAAGTAACATAGTCAGTTTTTGGTTGCTGAATTGAGAGCAAAGAGGTGATAATACCATATCTTGAGGACCAAGGACAGAGGATACGCTGAGTGAGGCTTTCTGTTCAGACTGTGTCTTAGCCTTTGGCTTGCAAAATTAAGTGAAAGGTAAGAATGCGTGTAATTTACTGGGAAAGGCAGTACGCTTAAGAGCTTTATTGAGAGGATCGAAACCTTATCATCAATGGAGGGTTGTTCGGTCCGAGATGGCATAGGAAAGGCTGAGACAACAAATTTTTTCTTCACAGATCTTGAGGAAGTTGACTTGCTTATTGGTGTGTTATGTGCGACAAGGTTGACAATACACTTGCTTGCTTGCTGTTGAGGTACTTTGTGTCTTTATGGTGGCTACCTTTGATTCATTGCGTGTTTCACTTGTCAGTGGTGGTGTCTGAAGGGAGCTAGCTAGACTTGCTGAGATGATAGCTGATGTTGCTGGTGAGGTAGCTGGTGCCATAAGCAGAAGGGGTTGACTTGAAGCATCAGATGATACAATGGTGTTCACCTGCAGAGACTGCTGACTTCTTGTGACAGTATCTCGTGTGAAGCTGGCATTCCAAACAAAGGTGGCGTCAATAAGCGCTGTGATTTCACTTGGAACGAATTCATTGTCGAGTGGATTTTCTTGAATTAGAGATTCTACTGGTCTGCGTATGAGACGTCGTGCAGTTCTTCCAAAAAGAATAAAATGTAGCGTCACCAGTATCATCCCCAGCAGTGAGAACTTTGTACCTACGTGTATAGGTAAAATGGTTATACCAGTGTGTAGGTGAAAAATGGTAAACATGCACAGAATGGACTGCGCTATGATGCTAACCTTGGGTCTGGTATGCCTATATAGGAGCAGCTGGTGCATTTATAGGTGGAACCATATGGCTTTGAAGTCTTGTAGCATCTTTCTAACGGTCACATTGACTATAAAACGTGCTCGCTGCAAAATATGAGAGTGAAACAATTATGTTATTGGTAAAAAAAGCCATTCTACTGGTCATATGATGGTAAGAGCTAGAAATATGTAATGAACAGATAATTGCGGCTTAGTACCGACCTTGTGTATGTGAGGATTCAGTGCAAGAACTTAGTGTATACTTTTTTCCTCAGGGACATCCTAGATGTATCCGGTGGCAGGATTGTTGACCCACTTGATTGGCTGAAAGTTTGTACTGAATCTACAGAAAAGAGGCGTGGTCGTAATCAATGGATAGCGTGCCAATAAATGTATATATAGCGTGGCAGCCAGATTGACTAGGTGGTAGGAACATGACAATACTACCTTTCTTTCAGATCAGCACGTCAGGTACATCGAGATTAAGATACCATTTGCATGGCGAACTTCCAGTAACTGTTACACCTGTAGACGATGGTTTGAATGATTAGGTGCTGTTGGCTATTGGCAATATATAGTATAGTAATTTAACAACAGCTAGATAGAAATGTACCTAAGCCTCTATAATCTTTGACAAATGTTTCCATAAATACAACCACTTGGGTTGTGTTTGGCCAGCACCATATATTATTTTTCAGCATCAAAAGTAGTCGCTCTTTCTCCCTGAGTGTGATAGGTAGCGTTGAATTGCTATGTTTGTAGATTGATAGTAAAATTGGTGGTGTAATTATAACAGGAACGGATTGTTGGATTTTAAGAACTTGTGGGATAGTTTGAATATTAGGTTATAAAGGAACTCAGGTATTATAAAGGAAGGTGCTAGGTCTTGTGTAACTAACCTTGCATCACAAATCTGTAGTGTTCTTTTTAAATTGTCGGTGTTTCTTGACTTGGCACGCAGGATAGACATGTCACCAATTTCAGTAATGATACCCATAATATCTGGTTGCATAAAATACAGATTTAATCAATGATATGATAGAGAGAATCATACACATCATAATTTGAATATGATGGAAGAATGTTATTACACGTAGGACTGATTCTTGTCGACAAGAGGGAACATCCTCAAAAGGCGTCCATGTAAATGTTATAGCAGGGAAATCAGCAGGAATGTCAATGCATTTTTCAAGGGTTGTCCATTAAGTGAACAAAATCATGAGATTGTTCTCAACTAGCCTGTATGTCCTGTTTGCCATTCTCACAGTGAATGACTCAATATAGTAAACTTTTCCCTCTTGCAGGAGCGGTTTCAGCTCTTCAATTGCAGGGTGATATATCTAGACATGCATGCTAGTGCCCTGCATGTTGTGAATATGTACAATGCTGTTAATACCACATGTTTCACACACTCAAATAAACATAGAAGAAAGTTTATAGTAGTTAAACTATTACCATTTCATCCAATAGGAAAAGAACAGTGTGTAAGATTTTTGAATCATCAGTGAGATCACAAAAAAGTCCCATAGTCTAGAAACCCTTGCCCGAATCCGTATGTTTGAATCTTTGGATGAAAGCTATGAAATGAGTATGTGTGCCATTTGAAACCTACAATAAGTAAGAAAAAACTTTTGATGAATCTCTATTTCTCTTTCAATTTTTTGTCCTAATGCTGGTCGTAGGTTTTAAGATTAAATTAATCTTTTACCTACTTATTTGTTAAATTCAACTTAGTGGGGTTCGTACATAAGTGATCATGTGGCTGATTTTTCAATTAATCCTGCTAACAATGATTTCCTACCACATGAAGTCATACAGAAATTGCCGTCATCACATATGGGGGTATCCGAAGCTCCTTCTGTCGGAGCTAACCCCCAAGGCGATTCACCTATGCCTCTAACGACTTCCGTAGGTATATCTGCCCTGGAGTCCAAGTCCGACGTATCGTCCCATGACATATCGCTTGGGCCAACGACCGCCTCTCCAACGCGTGAGGGCGATTCTTCATCCAGTGCACCCGACATGATCAGGGCGCTAAATTCGGAGCCCCCAGCAGCCGTATCCACTCCGGATCCCATGCTGGGATCTTCTACGACACCTTCGGCTGGGGGAGAGCTACATCAAAGGTCGAAGACCCGTTTATAAAGTGGTATTCGCAAGGAGAAGTGCTACATCAAAGGCCGAAGACCCGTTTATAAAGTGGTATTCGCAAGGAGAAGCGCTACATCGATGGTACGGTTAAATATTCTTTCTTAACATCAACCAATGAGCCACAAAAACTTATCAGAAGCATTAGAGGATAAAATTAGAAACAGGCAATGGATGCTGAATATGATACGCTAATGAAAAATAAAACATGACATTTGGTTTCTCCTCAGGAAGGGCGTAATATTATTGACTGCAAGTGGATATATAAAATCAAACGTAAACAAGATGGCAGCTTAGATAGATACAAGGCTCGGCTGGTTGCAAAAGGTTTTAAGTAACGGTATGGTATTGATTATGAAGATACTTTTAGTCCTCTTGTTAAAGCTGCCACTATTCGAGTTGTTCTCTCTATTGCTGTATCCAGGGGTTGGACTATTAGACAATTGGATATTCACAATGCTTTCTTGTATGGGCTTTTTGAAGAAGATGTCTATATGAAGCAACCTTCTAGGTACGAGGATAATTCTAGAAGAAACTATGTCTGAAAGTTAGATAAGACACTATATGGATTGAAACAGACGCCTAGAGCATGGTTCTGAAGGTTAAGTAAGAAACTTTATGCCCTTAATTTTAAAGGATCCAAAGCTGATACTTTCTTATTCTATTATAGTAAGGGTGACATCGTTATGTTCATGTTAATTTTTGTTGATGATATAATTGTGGTTAGTTCTAAACAAGAGGCAGTGGCCACATTACTTTAGGATCTTTACAATGATTTTTCATTAAAAGATTTAGGTAACATATACTATTTCCTCGGTATCGAAGTTGCCAAGACAAAACATGGAGTTATTTTGACATAAGAAAAATATGTAAATGATTTGTTGAAAAGAGCAAATATGGCGGATTGCAAGCCGGCAAGAACACCTCTATCCACTAGTGATAAACTTCCAGTTTATGAAGAAGATCCGCTTAGTCCTATAGATGGAGCCTTGCAGTATCTTATATTAACAAGACCTCACATTGCTTTCTCAGTAAATATGGTTTGTCAATTTTTTCATGCGCCAACAATAGTACATTAGGCGGCTATTAAAAGAATATTGAGATATCTCAAGTCATATGCAAAGCTTGGTCGAAAAATAAATAAGTCATTTTTCTTCTTAGTAAGTGCATATTCAGATGCTAATTGGGCTAGCTGTCCTAATGACAGAAGATCAACATGTGGCTTTGTAGTATTTCTAGGAAATAATCTTGTATCATGGCATGTAAAGAAATAAGCTACAGTATCAAGATCAAGTACTGAATCTGAGTATAAGGCATTGGCTAATACAACTGCTGAAATTATTTGGATTTAGACTTTGTTAAAAGAATTAAAGGTATCCAGTCTGTCTGTTGCACGATTATGGTGTGATAACATGGGGGCCAAATATCTTACATCAAATCATGTGTTCTATGCTAGAACTAAATTCATTCAAGTTGATTTTCACTTTATCAAAGAACAGGTAAACAGTAAATTACTTCACATTGATTTTGTTCCTTCTAAAGATCAAGTGGCAGATTGTTTTACCAAAGCCTTGAGTGTATGAAAGTTGGAGAATTTTAAGTACCATCTCAACTTAGGAAAGTTGTGATTGAGAGGGAGTATTACATGAATCTGTAACACATGCATCAAGAAGGTTCTTGACTATAGATAGAATATGTAAATCTTTTGTAATTAGAAAAGTTAAAGAATCTTTCATATATCACCTCTTCTAATATGTAAGCTATGCCAGGGGTTCTTTCTAGCTATATATAACACGCAGGCTGCACGAGGTTAAGTGCACGCTTCAAGCCTTCTGATTATCTTTTATGGTATCAGAGCTATCAAACAATAATAGATTAGATCCATCCTTCACCATGTCAACCTCCTACGCTACCACCATAAATTCCTTGATCGGCCAAGCTATCTCCAAGAAGCTAACCAAGAACAACCATGCACTGTGAAAGATGCAAGTGCTTGCTATCGTGAGAGGTGCATGCCTGGAGGGATTTCTCACAGGTGCCACAAAGACCCTCACGTCTACCATGAAGACAACAGCAGATGGTAAAGAAGTGGAGGTGCAGAACCCACTCTATGTTAAGTGGAGTGCTACGGATCAATAGGTCATGGGATTCCTGCTCTCTTCTATCACTCCAAATATTTTGTCTCAGTTAACTGTTTGTAAGACTGCTGCTGAAGTATCGTCACGAGCGCGTACCGTCAACACTAGGATCGCAAACCAGGAAACTATGTTCTTTGTAATGTAAAAGGCCATTGTCATGCTTAGTGTAATTCTGGGTAATATAAACTGTTTTAATGACATTTGATCCAGTGAGTATAATGCACGGTAGGATTCTTTTATTTAAACCAGCAAGTAACAGCCTTGTTCTATTGATTGGTTCAAATTTTAAAGTAGCATAATGACAACACCTTCTTTAAGAACATGTTTATGTGTAGCGAAATTAGTAGCATTTATTGAGTTAAGAAATTCAGATGAGTATAATAAGTCAAAATCTGGAATTTGCTTTGAGCATTGTGATATTGTATGACAGCTTAGATATATCCTTGCATCTCCTGGCATTAAACCACATAGTCATTTACTTCATCAATAGTTATGTCAAAAATTCGTTTTTGGTCACAATTCAACTATGTTACTAAAGAATCTACATGCATAGATAACATAAGTGAGTTAGTTGTAACCTCTTCATAAATTAACCTATTACCATCAGGGATCTGTGGAGTGGAGATTGGATGTGGCAAGTCAAAATCTTTTATGTTACCACCACTATTTCATCTAATGCCTTTTTCTATCTATTATGGATATTATATGCCATGTAGAGCAAATATTTGTCAAACAATGATCGCACATTAGTAACAGAGCAGTAAAGAACGGCGATTAAAAAAGCTGCCTAAGCTATCCTGAAGATGCGGATAGTATAACCTCATCAAATAGAATATTTGATACCATTCATTGTCTCCTTCCTTCAAGAAGACCTCACCACACATGCCTCCCTATATCTGGCATAAACAATGCCATTGTATGTTCGTAGATCAGCATAGCTTTGTGCACCTTTAATAATCATTAGCAACATTCGTAGTTAGTACAGTTTACCAGCTGGATGCACATAATAAATTCTAACAATTTTAGGACAGGCGTTCTTTTGCGCTAGACCTAGAAAATGGTTCCCCTAAACCATTCTCTAGGAAACTTACAGTATGTAAATGAATGGGCCTTAGGATATTTTTTATTAGCTTCAAACCATTCAGTTAGTATCGAGCATTTTGCGATGGGACTATTAAGTACTGATCGTAAATCAGAGCCTTTCTCATATCAAACATAGTTCTTCCCAGGCAAATGGACCACAAATCATTCAACATGCGGGACTCTATAGTATATGTTGAACTCAAACAATCGATGAAGTGACTCACACATTGAAAGAAATCTTGTATCCATGTATTCTAATATTTTGTTACCTAAAACTAGGTCATGATTTGGTGCCACATTTCCTGTCTTAGCAGTTGTCATAAAGTGCATCTTAGCACGGTCTTATCCTTTTGTGATGTATTTATATAAATATTTTATTAGGTTTGATTTGTTACACCACTCAACATTTATGTGTGCCTCGTATGTTTTTAGCTATTTCATATTGTAGGGGACAACTGATCTACTATCCAATGGAATCCCATTCTTGATAATACATTAACCATCATTTCATCTTCTATAAATTGTGAAACCAGCCTCATCAATAATGGTCTTATCCTAGAAATCCCTAGGATAATTTTTTGAGCATTTATCATTTTTCATGTAAGCATAGTTTTTTTCGCAATCGCCACAAGGACCATGCATCATAAATACACTAACCAATTCATATCCTAGTCGGTCTGTGTCATAGTCAGGTATCTTAGCACTGATGAATACATCTATCACAGATGTTGATACCACACCAGTGGGAGCTCCAAGCCAAACTAAGCAATATATGTGCGGTAGGCCATGCTTCTAGAGTTCGACAATGTACAACACTGATACAATTTAAGAGGGCAGTTGGTGAGAGCAATATCTATAAGGGGACTATATGGAATAGCAAGGGGCAGCAGCACCTGCTAGAACTTTACGAAAGGTTCTCCCTTCTCTAATATCAGTTATAAAATCATTAACTTTTATGTTAAATCCATGAATAATTGTCAGCTCTATCTGATGGTTGTTGGCTAAGTTTAAATCGAATTGCTTCAGGTGAGCCATACACATGACATATTGCCATCGCATTATGACAATTCATTACCATATACCTCTTGCCTCTAGTGAAGCTAGCAGGAAGTATAACACGCTTGCCAATTGAATCCCCATCAGTGACACCCTATCAATCTCATCTATGATTCCTTTTACAGATACAACATGTAGGTAATCTAGATGATCCATTATATACTATAACCTATTAGCCTCAATAGTAGAATATACATTGACATCAATTTGATCACTTAGCCGACAATAGCATGTAAAGGGGTTTGGCTCATTTAATCTATAGTGCATTCTGTATCTATAGTATTCGAGCATCGTAACATACTTCCTACCAATTCCATTGTAATAGTTGTATTTAATGCCTAGATGAAATCCATGTTTGCCATATGGAAATAACAAAGGATACTGCAAAGCCATATATAATGGATGCAATGAAGAAACCTAGTGCAAGCCATGGTCATTATCATACACAAGGGCATCAAACTTATATTCTTTTGATGAAAAATCACCTACTATTATGGCAGCTATTTCAGAGCTGGTTGGCAAATTATATTGGGCATCATCTTTCGCATTGCACCCTAAAAGGTGAAGGTGAAGAGTTAATTTTTGGTCACCATGTTGAGAAAGAAGTTCTCTGGCATATCTGAAGCTTTGGACAGACTACTTTCACTATCAAACATGGATGATAGGGTACTAATTATTTTAGGGTCTGCTTTATCTCCATTATCACCATCATTTTTGAAAATATTTAATCGATTTTGTGTTTCATTTTGTGGATCATAGATTTATATATAGTTGAGCAAATTTTAGGTACCAATTCTGTGGTGCATGACACCATTAATTTTGAAAACATAATGTGCATTTTCAATATTAATTGACTTTTCAATGATGGCACCCATTGAAATGAAAGCAAACATTGAATTATATGATCCTATGTGTCTCAAAAATCTCTAGGATCGTGCATCACCGTTAAAGTTTAATAATGTTGCAAGTGGTTCAAGAGGTGGATGTAGCGTAGGTAATTGTATTTTCCTACTCTTGCAACATAGATTATAAATTATTTTCCTCTTTGAAATAGCAGAAACACTTTTTACTCTCCTGATACCAAAACATGGCACTACAATATGGGCATTCATATGTTGGAGTACATAGTATGCTCTTGCTGGGTATGATTCTGTAATATACAAATTGAATAATGTCAAAAGCCTTTTTTTCAAATAAAAATACCATGTTTTATGTTTAGTACATGCGTCGAATCCTTTAATGACTGGACATATTCCTTATCTGTGCATGATGAACTATCACTGCGTTGAGCATTGCGAGCTGTAGTGAACAAACACTAACAATATATTTTATTAACCTAAATGCAGTGTGAAAGACAACAGACATGGGGAACAGTCAATTAACCTACCATTGGTACCATGGACAGAAGGCAAAGGGAGTGTCTTTGAGCATAGTAAACAACGCCTTTGCCTATCTTAGCCAATTGAGGTGTGAAATGCATTAGTGATCACGGTCTCCTGCGTTCATCTAACCGGCTAGATTGATTGATTGTTAGTATTCGATGTTCTATGTGTATGGGAGACTGCCGGGACAAAGCATTTGCAGCTCGCCTTTCTCGGCTAACATGAACCGTGCGCACCCTATAGATAACTTGGTCTGTCATCTGGGGAAATGGGGTGGCTATACACAAGATTGCAGGAAGCTGGAAAAAACAAAGACCGTAAGTATGATTGATTAACCTCAGGAATGTTGGGTACATTAAGGATAGTTAGGGAGCTGTCACCGCTAAAAAATCCCACGACCGGGGAGGGACGACGGGTCAGTCACGCAAAGGCCTAGGAGGTCTACTTATCTCCAGTGCAGGTCCTTAAGCATCAAGGTTCATGGGCAAAGCGGTCCACCTCCGTTGGCTCTCCTCCGAGTGTCGCAAGTGTCAGGGCTAAAGCGCAATAAACCGGTTGCTCGGACGGTTTCTAAGAAACGGAAACCCGATGTCGATGTTGTCATCGTTGCATTGGCTTCGCGAAGCCCTTCCCCTACGGCAATTCTAACTCCTTCCACATCTCCGTTGGTATGTGTCAACACCAATTCTTTATTGCCTTTGTTTTATCCTGACACCTCCGCTTTGCAACCTGAACCATCGGCTCCTGAGGTCCAAACGTCGGACCCTGTTACTGGGGCTGAGCTGATGGTATCCTTCGAAGTTTTGGTATCCACTCAAACCGCCCCACATCAAGCTGACACCCGCACAAGAACTGCTCCCACTGTCTCTCAGGTATGTCTATCATACATGTCATTTCTCTTGACTTATGATCTTCATATTTGCTAATGTTGTTATGCAGTCATTAATCGATCTATTCTCTTTCCACATCGGCAAATACCTGGAAGTAGAGGAATACTCAGCCACCAGCACAGCGATCGAACCATTTTTGCCAGCCGATGCACGTGAGCATTTGTCAGATATTATGCATCGGCTGGAGGTTCCGATTGACTCGCTGGTGGAAGATTGCGGGTCAATCCGGGGAAGACTTGCAGAAATTCAACACCTCCTGCCTGCGGAACTATCGGACGCACTCACGCCTGCTGCTTACTTGGAATTTCAAAGGACCCAGCTGACTGCATCAAGACGACGCATAGCCGATCGCACTGAGCAAAGCCACCTGGCTCACAACGATCGGCTGATTGCCCTTGATGAAAAGAAGAAACTTGATGAAATGTCAGCTGACCTCCAACACGCCAACACCAAGCTTGGCCTCTTGAAGAAACGAGAAGCCGATTTGATGACGGAACTCAACAAGGTTCGTGAAGACATCAACTCCACCGAGTCCCATCTCATCGGCCTACCAAAATCGATCCAAAACCAAGAGGCCAAGGTAGTAGACAAAGTACGGCTAGCAGTTTACTGGCACAAGAACTTAAAAACTATCCTCGGATCAGACGAGGATGACATCCACGCCATCAACGATATAGATCAAATCTATCTGCGCACGATTGAGGCCTTTAATAAATTCTTGTAAAACTTTAGCCTCGAAGAAATCCATATGTCATCTTGAACGTTAACTTTTGCAATAGATTTCAATTAGCTTGATCAATAAAGGTTGTATATATTTCCTGATGACGACGTCTTAAACGATATCGGCCATCTGTAACCAATATAATCATATCGGCTTTCGTACATTAGGAATCGGCTACGCCTCAACCGATTTAAACAGTATCACTAGCCGATACCAATTCTGAGAACCCATCCGTCTTGAAAACGAGAAATCGGCTATGCTCAGCCGATTTAGATGTCTTTCTGATCGGGTGACCATTCTCTAGACTTATCAGCCCAAGATCCAATCGGTAACTTCCGATGTTTCGGCATTTCCTCTTTTCTTGATAATCGTCTCTCATAAGCCAATACCACATGCATCAGATGTGTTAAACCGTTGAACTCTTGGGCAGAAAATTTCCACCTGATGTGACTTAATAATCCCTAGAAGGCCAAATCGGCTAATTGTTCATCGCTCAGAACAAGACTATAACATCGGCTTCTGATGTCCTGGAAACATTGGATGTATTCCAGAACTGACTCATTAGGTCTCTGTTTAACTAATGTCAAATCTGATAGTCTCGTTTCTTGAATCCTAGTATGGAAATGTCCATGGAACCGTTGTTCCAGATCGTCCCATGCTTCAATCGAGTTCGATGGTAACGAAGAAAACCATGCGAAAGCCGATCTAGAGAGGGATAAAGGAAAGAAACGGACTCTAAGAGCTTCCTCAGCCGATTCTTCTCCACACTGTGCTAAGAATCGGCTGATGTGTTCTAATATAGATATGTTGTCTTGTCTTGAGAATATTGAGAAATCTGGTATCGTGTATCGGTGAGGTAGCGGAACTCTATTAAACCATTCTAGATATGGGTGCCGATATATTACTATTTGATCTTTGGGTTTGATACCAAATTACTCTTCCACCGTGTCCACATTTCTAGTTAACCAATTCTTCTCTCTTAAAGTATCTTCCTGATCATGTGGAGGTGGATATGGTACCCGATTCTGCTTGTGATATTCTCCATAATGATTTGTCTGAAAAAATTTTGGAGGTACCTCCTACCGTTGCCCCCCGAGTCGATCTTGTATTGGTGGATATGTATTTGCCGATAGGTCCTTGTTTTCCTTCGTCTCTATCGGCAAAAGCATATGATCCTGATCGGTCTCTTGAGCCGATGACTCTTGTATCGCCTTCTTCATCAGATCCTATAGTGTATCCATCCATACTCCTGATGGATTACTGAATGCTTGATAAAATGATTTGTTAAACATCTCTTGCAACGGCTTGGAAGAATTCACAGGTGCTGAATGGACTGATTCCTTCATCAAAATACATTTTGGTAATTGTGCTTTTTGAATGGGCCCTTGTTTAGTCATACTAAAGGATTCCAAACAGAGCTTCTGAAAGTTGTCCATATTTTGCTCTATATGCCACCTCTGGTCTTTATTCAAATCCTCCATGGTAATTGGAATTGTTATCTCCTCATCGGCTTCATCTTTAGATGAATATGTCTTGGAATCCACCTTTTATTTAGACATATTGACAACAAGATGCCCCCGGGTTGATGAGAAAAATCTGACTTCCAATCAGCCACTTGTAGAGTCCCGCTGGTTGATGAATGGAATTATATCACCAGCCGATGAACGATCTTCAGGTTTCTCAAGCCGATGAATCCAGTCCAACCGGCTAATGAATGAAGATTTCTACCCGATCGGCCGATGGATAAAGTACGGTCCTTATCGGCCGATGAATGAAACCTTCGGTCCCACCGGGCGTGCCAAGAGGCGTGCCGCCGCCAAAAAATCCCGTAACCGGGGAGGGACGGCGGCTTAGTCACGTGAAGGCCTGGGTGGTCCTTAAGCATCTAGGTTGACGGGCGTGCCAGTCAATTTGACCTTGCAATTGACAAGTAAGTGAAACGAGCGAATCCGATATAGGCGCTCGCTATTGGCTGGCTGCCGATAGGATCGGGAAGCTCTTCGATCGGCTGGGGAGCCGATGTGGACAGGTGTCGACGAGGGGTCGACCGCAGAGCCGATGGAGGAACCAGGATGTGCTCAGAGGATATCGAGGCGCACGGGATCCCTCCGGACAGCCGAACAATGATTCATCGGCTGGAAAAACCAATGTGTGTGCATGCGGCCTAGGCAAGGATTAACACAAGAAGGCACGGGCTGCAAAGCTGATGCCGCTCCGGATATGACAGCACGAGACCCGTCGCTCGCCGTGGCAGCTCCATCAACACCGAACCTCGAAGATCAGACCTAACCGAGACAGTACGAGGCCAGGGCCAGTGGCGATGATACGGAGGACACTAGATTGGCTATGCCGTAGCAAGGATAGGAACGAACCCATCAGCTAGCTGAGCCGATGAGAGGACGCCTCTCTAAAGGCGGGTGCTTACCGGCTGGGGGACTGAAATGTTTGGCGTTACGCATTGTGGGACGCCTCTAAAGGTTGATGCGTATCAGCCGAGGGGCTGATGCGCTAGGGATGAAGCTCAGAGCATGGATAACTCATCGGCTAGCACTCCGATGATACGCCGTGCAGAAGACTATAGGCCTGAAGCTCGATCTTTCATCGGCAGCCCCGTAGGTCGGACCTAATCGATGCAGCATGAAACTGACGACAGCAGAGGGAGCTTAACGGGCCGATAGGTCTAGTACGGACGTGATGCGATACATCCGATCGGCCTAAGAGCTCGGACCTAACCGATGCAGCCTCAGACAGAGCAGGACATATCGGGATGGTGGCGGGACGTACCCCTTCGCCGGAGATTGGACTTAACCGATGCAGCCCCGCATCGAGAGCCAGAACCCACCGGTAAAATCTTGATGAACTAGGGTGGCGATGCGCCGAATTTTTATATGATCAAGAGATATCTTACATGTTTCCAGGGGGTCTATATTTATACGCTGGATTTACAGACAGAGTTCGATGGTCGTAGACGCGTCTATGACCATTGGACATTATTTCCTAGTAAGAACAAAGGAAAATATTCCTAAAGAAGTTAACTAACCAGCTAGACTTCGCTAATTAAGTAAGGTTACAGTTTACAAAAACAAGCACCCTGCCATAGAGTCCATGGCTCTTTCGCAAACCCATTTTCATCTGAATAATCTTCTAATTTATAACCGAGTCTTCCTTTGCTGCAATCTGATCGGCTTCTCCACTGTAGCTATCAGACCTTCTTTTAGTCAAGCCGATTCTTTCCCTTCCTTCCCTCGGGCTTCTCGGACCTGATCCCGATTGGTCAATCTCCTGTCTTCAAGCCGATCCAATCTTCTACTAATCTGATCGGCTTTTCTACAGTTCTTCATCAGCTTTATCTCAGTATCTCCATCAGCCGATGACTGCATTAAACTCTCCATCGTATCTCTCAGCCGATCGGCTATAGCACATCGGATCTCTTAGCCGATCGGCTTCAGCACCATCGGATCGTCCAGATTTTGGCGTTAACAGGAGCCGAATATGTAAGCCCGCATACCATACAAATAGATCAAATCATGCCATATAAGTAAAATTACGATCAAACCATGTTATACAAGTGGGATCACGATCAAATCATACCATATAAGTAGGATTACATTTACTAATTCTATCACTCCTCCATAGTCAGAACGTGAGTACAGCGAACGTTTAGGCTAGAATTGAACTCCATGAAGACTGTCATTGACATGCCTTTTGTAAAAATATCAGTGTACTATGAAGTAGTAGGAACATGGAGAATATGAACTTCACCAAGGGAAATGTGATCTTGGACGAAATGAAGGTCAATCTCAACATGTTTGGTTCGCTGGTGCTGGAGGGGGTTGGTGGAGAGGTAAATGGCACTGATATTATCGCAGTGGACGATAGTGGCATGGCGCAGTGGGCAATGGAGCACCTATAGCAATTGCTGCAACCAGCAAGCCTCAATGACACCACTAGTAACAACCTGATACTCAGTTTCAGCACTAGAGTGAGAAATTGTCTATTGACAATTGTAAGACATGGAAACAAGATTATCACTAAGAAACACGCCGTAGCCCGATGTGGACCGACAAGTATCTGGTTAACCAGCCCAATCAACATCAGAATAGACAATAAGATCCACTGGTGCAGTGTAATATAGATGAAGACCGAGCTCCAAACTACCCTGAAGATAACGCAGAATGTGCTTCATGGCAGCAAGATGAGGTTTTCTCAGATCATGCATAAACAAGCAGACCTACTGAACGGCGTAGGCGATGTTAGGACAAGTGAAGGTAAGATACTGCAAGGCATTAGCAATACTGCAATAACGTGTGGGGTCAGAAACTACAACACCATCAGCAGACAACTTGGAGTGAGTATCAACAAGTGTACTGTATGGCTTGCAGTTGCGCATACCAGCATGCTCCTGAATATCCAGTGCGTATAGCAGCTATGAGAGAAACAAACTATCATCTCGATGCTCAACTGAAATCCCCAGAAAATGATGAATAGGACCATATCGATCATAGAAAATTCACGTTGAAGAGCTGCAATGATGCTATTAAGAAAATTCTGTAACGAGGCTGTGAGAACAATGTCGTTAACATAGAAAAGTAGGAAAGCCATGTTAGCACAGTGGTGATAAATAAATAGAGAGGTGTCTGCCTTCGCTTCAACAAAACCAAGCGAGATGATGTGAGAAGCGAAACGACTTTACCAAGCGCAAGGTGCCTGCTTTAATCCATAGAGTGATTTGTTTAACCGGCAAACATGATTAAGGCTGGAAGGGTCGACAAAACTAGAAGTCTACACACAATACACTGTCTTGTCTTAGTCAAAGTATCATGAAGGAACACATTCTTGACATCCAGCTGATGAATAGGCCAAGAGCAGGACAACTCTAAAGTAAGAATCATCCGGACAGTGGCAGGATTGACGACCATACTGAACAGGAGCATGAATGTCGCCAGTAGCCATGGGAGGCGGAGTACCTGCAACCACAACACCATGCCCAATGGGCAAAGTAGAGAAATTATAGTCACTCAAAAAATCCAAAGTGTGTGGATCCAAAGGGGAGGAGGACATCTCGAAGAAAGGAAAAAGGGACTCATCGAACACAATGTGTTGAGAGATGATAATCTTATTGGAGTGGAGATCGAGACTCCGATAACTCTCATGATCAATGCAGAAGCCTAAGAAGATACATAGGGATGAGCGAGGAGAGAGTTTATGTGGTGCGGTAGAAGAAATATTGGGGTAACACACGCAACCAAACACATGAAGATGAGTGTAGGAAGGGTGAGTACCATAGAGAGCAAGGAACGACATCTGGCTGCCTAGAGTCTTAGTGAGGTGATGATTAAGAAGGTAGGTGGCAATGTGATTAAGAAGGTAGGTTCCCAATAGACAGAGAAAAGGCTAGGCTCGAACAAAAGGGAATGCACAATGTTATTGATAGTGCGAAGGACACATTTAGCTTTACCGTTTTGGTGGAATGTGTACGGGCACGAAATGCACCATTGGAGAGGAAAAATGTGTGGGATGAGGAATTGTCAAATTCCCGGCCATTGTTGTGCTGGACGGCTTTAATCTGGGAGGCAAACTATGTGTGCACATATGAGAAAAAATTAGATAGGATACCAAAGGTGTCAGATTTGAGACAAAGTAGAAAACTCCAATCATAATGAGTGCAATCATCAATAATAACCAAATAATATTTGTAGCAGACACACTAAGAATTAAAGATGTCTAAAGATCACAATGGATTAAATCAAATTTATTGGCAGCTCTAGAGTGTGACTCACAAAAAGGAAGATACACGTGATGACCTAACTGGTAAACATAACAAATATGATTAGTACTAGATTTATTATAATGAATGACACTAGAACTGTGTTTGTGCCAGATCTCACGCGCCTGGCACGAACACACCGACGCCTAGGAGGTCGGCTTAGCTCCAGTGCAGGCCGATCGGCTTCTCTCCATGGCTGGTATGCGCGCCGGGACCCATGGGGTTCACTCGGCTTCGGCGTGACAGTGTGAGTGTAGGCGTGTCAATCAATTTGACCCTACAATTAACAAGGAGGTGAACGGATCAGTCGAACGATGGGCCGATATGAGCCCTCACTATCGGCTGGCTGCCGATAGAATCGGGTTGGTTATCGGCCGCATCCGAAAGGCTCTTGCTATCGGCTGGTCACCGATAGGAATCAGGACACTCTTCCATCGGCTAGGGAGCCGATAAAGGCGTGGATAAGTGTCGACGAAGGATACGATGGCTCCAGGTGTAGTGAAAGCGAAATCCTGATCCTTTGGCCACAGAGCCGATGGAGGCACCGGAGTGTATTCAGAGAATAGCAAAGCGTACGAGATCCCTCCTGATAGTCGACGGAAGCTAAGACGGTCATTCATCGACTGGAAAGCCGATGAAGGCATATGCGAACTAGCAAGGAATCGTATGAAGGTATCGACTGCAAAACCGATGCCGCTCCGGAGGTGCAGCACGAGACCCGTCGCACGCCATGACGCCGCCGCTAACACCGAATCTCGAAGATCGGACCTAACCAAGACAGTACAAGACTGTGGCCAATAGCAATGGGACGATGGATGCCGGAACGATCGTGCTAAAGTAAGGGCGGAGCGAACCCATCGACTAGCTGAGTCAATGAGGGGGCGTCTCTCTAAAGACGGGTGCGCATCGGCTGGAAGGCCGATGTGCTTGACATGACGCTCAAGGGAAGTCTCTAAAGACTGGTGCGTATTAGCCGAGGAGCCGATATGCTGGAAGTGGTGCTTAATGTATAGATAACTCATCGGCTAACACTCCGATGAAATGCCATACAAAGGCCTATAGACCTAAAGCTCATTCTACCATCGGTAGCATCGTAGGTCAAACCTAACTGATGCAGCACGAGACCAATAATGGCGGAGAGGGCTTGATAGGCTCATAGACTCTGCACGGACGTGATGCGATACATCCAATCGACCTAAGAGGTCAAACCTAACTGATGTAGCCTTAGACAAAATGAGACATATCGGGATAGTGGTGGGACTTACCTCTTCGTCGGAGATTGAAGTTAACCGATGCAGCCCCGTGTCGAGAGCCAGACCCCGACGGTAAAAACCTAGATGAACTAGGGTGGCGATGCACCGAGAAGTATTTTGATCGAGAGATCCTTTTACATGTCTCCAGGGGTCTATATTTATACCCCGGGTTTACAGAGTCCGATGTGTTTACAACAACCATCGGACGTTATCTTTTCACACATATAAAGGAAAATATCTCTAAGGTAGTTAACTAAACTAACTAAACCTACCTAATTATATAAGATATGATTTAATGAGATATAATACCCTACCGTGGGTTTCACGGCTCCTCCGCAAACTCAGTCTTATCTAGATAGTCTTCTATTCTGGGTCTGAATCTTCGCTTGCTTCAATCCGATCAGCTTCTTTCTTGTAGCAATCGGACACCTCTTAAGCCGATCGGTTTTTTCCAATCCATCGCTGGGCTATCCAAATTTTGGCGTTAACAAACTAATAAGTTTGGACAAAGTTTTGTGACCAAGATGACCAAGGCAGCGGTGCCACAAGGTAGTGGACATGGATGCAGTGGCAAGGCCAAGTGTGTTGGCAGGTGGGAAGAATGGGTAGAGATTGCCCATGCTATTACACCTAGCGATTTCACAGAATGCCCAAAAGGGTAAAATTCAATAAAACAATTATTGTTAGTGGTAAAGTGACGGACAAAAATCAAATATGCTAGGTGCAACTAAGACATTATTAAGAAAAATAGGATGATTAGATGTAGGAAAAGAATATGACCTGGTGGAAGTAACGAGAAGTAAAGCCCTATTACCAACGACAATTGATGAAGGACAAAAAAGAAAGGAGGGTGTAAGGACGATAGAATACCAACAATGTGAGCCATATGAGAGCTAGCACCAAAGTCGGTGTACCACTCGGTGGGCTATGGTGGGGGCGTCAAACTCATTGTCTTGAAGTTGTTGACGAGTGAGGCTTGATCCCAAGATCTCCCCACCATCGGCATCCACAGGGGCTGCTGCTGGGACAGAGTGGCCATGGAGGGTGGCGGAGCGACCACGCTAGAGACTCTCTTGTACTAGGAACTAGGTGATGCGTCGAAGCCGGGCAGGGCACCGAAGCCAGCCTAAGAAACACTAGGCAGGGCACTGAAGCCAGGCAGGACGCTGAAGTGAGGAACACCGTAGCCAGCCTAAGAAACACTGTAGAGTAGCGTGGAGCACGACAACGCACCGAAGGCGACCTGGGGTTTAGGCACTACGTGCGTCAGCCGAATCATCTATCTAGGAAGAGGCCCATAGGCATGGGGCCAATGCTAGATGATCCCTGCCCGGGGATTGTCGAAGGGTGTGGCAGGTGGGGCGCTAGCCGAGGAGCCTGCGTGGGAGAAAGAGCTATCCCCACTGTTGCCAGAGTGGTTGTTCGTCTTGCCAACGCGACCACGACAACGGTTGTTGCTGCCATTGCCATTGCGCTGGTTGTCGCTGGATGAGCCACCACTGCTAGGAACACGGGTGGGGGTATGGGTGGGAGGCGCGGGGACCGCGACGATGGTAGGAGTCTGTGCGTCATCAGCATTGGTCACACCGCCCTCAATGTTATATCCTCGAGGAGGAGCATGGTTGCGGGTAGCCTCAAAGGTAGGGAAGGGGCACCGCATCTTCAAATTTGACACCATGTGGTGGAATATGTCATTGAGACAACGAAGAAGAGTGAGCATGAGCATATTGTTGCCAATGGGGTTGTCAAACTTAGTCAAGGATCCCGCCATAGTCTCGAGGCGGTGACAGAAGTTGGTGATGGTCTACCCTCCTTGATTGGTAGTGTGGAACTTGGCAGAGAAGAGAAGGGCACATGACTCGCTTTACTCGAGGAACTTGTTCTCAAGGAAGCACCAGGTGGCATGAGCACAGGGTTGCGGGGCATCGCAGATTGCTAAAGATCGTTGGAGATAATGGCGTAGATCCATATGAGGATGGTATAGTCTATCTAAACTCACACGGGATGATCGACATGCAATGTCAGTGAGGACATGATCGGTGTGGGCGTACTTGCCATGGACGATGAGGAATAGGTGGTGCTAGTGGTCATAGTTGTTGGTCACCCGATCCAGCACCACAGGCAAGAGGACCCGGATGTAGAGGATGGAGATCACGTGGGCATGGATGACGGCATGAGTAGCCTCGTAGGTGTCGAGGGCAGCGGTATGATCAGCCATGGCTATTTAGCGATTGGCCTCAGCTTTCTTATGGGCCTCTTGGGCAGCGTGGATATCAGCATCGGTGGCCATGGGAGCAGCAATGACAATGAGAACGAGAGACTCAGAGGTGAGCGAGGAAGGCTTAGTGATGGCGAGAGAGAGGGCGGCCATCAAGCGGAGCTCAGTGACAGCACGAGGTGAACTGCCGGTGAGTAGGGCGCAGTGACGGTGCGGGTAGCGGTGGATAGGGTTTGCAGAAGCGTTTGCAGGAGCGAACCATTGCTCTAATACCATGTAAACATGATTGATGAACCTTAGGAATATTAGGTACGTAAAGGGCAGGTGGGGAGCTGAATAGATAAGCCCACATACTATACAAGTAGATCAAATCATGCCATACAAGTAGAATGATCAAACCATAGCATTACATATAAGTAGTGGTTTATTAATTCTATCCAAGATTGCCATTAGAATCAATCAATAGTGCAATGTGTGTCTTTTTATTGCACGTTGCAGCATAATAAGCATAATATTTGAATGAAGCATACTTATAGTTTGCCACAGAAATAGATGTACTTGCATATATACATACAAAGCACATAGAAATACATACAATAGACAATGCCATATCTCTATAGTAGAAAGCATCCTGTGCTGATAGGTACCCAAGGCGTTCGTCATCTTTAACCAACAAATTAAACCACAGCGAACTACATGTGCGAAGGATATCATCACAGTGCGGCGGCGTGCGTGCACGGCATGAGCTGAAGCGTGCGAAACTATAGTTTATAAAATCTAATAAGTTTATTATATAATGATAGCATTTTTTAAAGTAAATCTATGAATTCTATATTTTAAGCTAAGCATTTTAAAAAATTATTAATAGTCATAATTTTAAAATTTGAATTAAAGATCATCTTAAACATCAAATATTTTATCATTATAAATTAATAGCCTAGCTAAAGGATCACAGATACCTCACCACAAAGACAAGACACGACCGGTAGAAATATGAGTTAATTTGTTAGAATTCATTCCAATATACATACTCTTCGTGTGGACAGATCATGGTGCTATTAGCATTCCAACCACCTTCATGCCACCGTTTTGTCTGTGTCTTACCCTGCTCACAAATAAAGAATACAACTCAATAAAACTATTTAAAATAAATTAACTTTATTGCATATATACAAATCACTACTCTCTCTATTAAACTAAATTCTAATTTTTCTTATTACAGAAGTTATAGGCATAAGACATCAACTTCTCATCTTTTATATCTAAAATCTCTATATATAAATAAGAGTAGAACATACTTAAATTCAAACTCTCAAATTTTAAAACCACTTGGTGTAGACTCCAAACCTTTTACAATTATCTAATTTATTTTTTCTTTCTTTTTAGTCTCATGTTAAATTTATTTGTGATTTTTTCGATACTTATACACACAACTCTAGTTGAACTTTTGTCACATACCATCATACTAGATCTCTACTTCTCTCAAAGCATAGTCTCGAATCACCTGCACATAAATAGATAAAGTAAACATTTTTAGGAATAGATATCACAACCACACATTAGTCACACACACTCATACAACATCATAAATATTTCTAAACTAATTTCTATTAATTAAATAATTTATAAATCTAATTATTCATCATAAAATATTAATCATAATAATAATTCAACAATCTCTCCCGAACATATTCGAAACATCTCTAAAATGTAAATTGATATTTGTGAAAAAAAAACTGAGATGTCTAGAAAACACAAATAGATGAAAAATCACAAAAGTAAAAAAAAACTCTCCCCCATTTTAAAATAAAGAATTTCTCCCCATTTTTTACCTTTCTGTTTGACAATGATTTCATTAAAAATTTAAGTGAAAGCTTTGTTTACTTCGAACAATCCTAAGATGTGTTGTAAGACAACATAAATTAATTGCTCTACTAGATAACAACCATGTTTTATTAGAGTATAAACATTAAACAAAGATATTAATTAAATCATCTACACGCAGGTCAGGAATGGATTGCAGCTAATCATCGGTATTTAGGTTGATGATGTGGTCATCATTGGCAGCAACGGTGGCAATGTCGCAGCATTCAAGATTGAGATGAAGCAAGTTTTTCACATGAGCGATCTTGGGACTCTATCCTACTATATGGGCAAAGAGGTGGCGGAAGATGTAAAAGGGATTACACTCTATCAATCCACCTACGCCAGCAAGCTCCTGGACTGTCATGGTAGGATGGATTATAACATGAGCCAGGCGCTAATGGAGCCACAACTCAAGTAAAAGAAAGCCGGTGAATGCCACTTATTATCGTCAGATCATTGGCATAGTTCGCTACCTGCTTACACACATGGGAGGATCTCACCTACGCGGTGGGTACCTAAGCCAGCTCATGGAGTCACCATACAAAGAACACCACGCCACGATGAAGCATGTTCTTTGGTAAGTAGTTGGAACGCATTCCACAGACTACGTTTTGCCAAGGAGGAGGAGAGACCGCGTCTACTCATATATGGTGATGTGGACATAGCAGGCGACGTGACAAGCACAAGAGAATCAGTAGCTTATCTTCTTCCTTGGCGGTAACCCTATTACATGGCAGTCATCTAAGCAAAATATTGTTGCTCTGTTATCATGTAAGGCAGAGTACATTGTAGCATCAATGGCTGCATGCCAAGCTAGCTCGTGCGTCTTGCGACCGACATGATTTGTGTAGAGCCTAAGGTGCTGGAGCTGCTAGTGGACAATTAGTCCGCCATTGCTTTAAGCAATGTATTCCACGATTACAGCAATCACATAGACACACGTAATCACTATATCTAGCAGTATGTCAACGGAACCAACTTGTTCTCCGGTGCACCACGATGACAGGACAACTAGTGGGCATACTTACCAAAGTGCTTAGGACCATGCGGTTCTACGAGCTACGGATGAAGATTGGCGTTGAGGTGATCAGCAATCGCATTTAGAGTTAAGGGAGATAAATATTGCATCTAATCCAGAGAGATTACTTTGTATCCATTTATTTTTGTTTTTGCTTTGAACTCAGGGTGAGCATGGTGTTAATCTACTGTGTAATTATAGTAGGTTAACCCACATGTGTAGCTATATGGTTGCGTATGTAAGCTACCCCGGCTACCTCTATATACTGATATAGGGAATACAATCAATAATTTCTATATTTTTATGGTATCAGAGCGGTTTCAATCCGCTATCTTTCCGTAACCAAAAACGCCACCGTTGTTGCTACCGTCACTGGTCTCCTTCTCCGCTACTACTGTGTGAGAGACTGCCGAGGTCCGATGCCCTCAACGCCGTCGTTTTTGAACCAGCGCTCGTCGCCAATCCGACCGCCACCACCGGTGCTGACTACATGTCATCGGGAGTATCGCTGGTCTCATCATCAGCGCTGCCGATCTGATCGCCCACCCGTAGCTGATCGGATCCGTCGATCGGCCTGATCGGATCTTGCCTATTGCTGATCTAATCAGCCTCCGAACTGATCGGCTGCTCATCGTCTAGCCGATCTCTACTGCCGATCTGATCCATCCGATCTGATCGGCTGCTCATCGGCAACCGATCTCTACTACCGATCTGATCCATCTGATCTGATCGGCTGCTTATCGGCCACCCGATCTCTACTGCCGATCTGATCCATCCGATCTGATCGGCTGCTCATCGGCAACCGATCTCTACTACCGATCTGATCCATCTGATCTAATCGGCTGCTCATCGGCCTCCGAACTGCCCATTGCCGATCCGATCGGCCTTCGATCCGATCGGCCGCCGATCTGACTCTGATCAGCCGATCGGCTGTCGATCTGACTCTCATCGGCTGATCCCTTAAATCGGCTGTCGTGTCCCCCATGGCTGACGGCAACACTGGCGCCGCCACTTCCGAAGAACGCTGTCTCGCGGCCGATCCTTTTGGCACTGACGACGCTCTGGAAGCGTATGAGAGCGCTCACGTGGCTCTCTGGGCACAAGCCACCGTTGTCGTCAACATCAAGGCGCTCATCCCCATCGTCCTCGACAAGGCCATGGCCTCCTACACTAAGTGGTGCTGCATGTTTCTCACTGTCCTTGGGAAATATGCCCTCACCCGCCACGTCCTTGAGGATGACGCGCTCCCCACGCGCCCAGCATGGCTCCAGGCGGACTGCTGCGTCTTCACGTGGGTGTACGGCACCGTCTCCAGCGACCTGCAGCAGTTGCTGATGATGCGACCCGGATGCGCCCATAATGCGTGGTGCTATCTCGAGGATGAATTCCTCGGCTAGAAGGAGTCTGGTGTCCTTCTCCTCGAGACGCAGTTCCGCACATTTTCCCAGGTCTCCCTGAGCATCACTGACTACTACCGTCGTCTTCAATCCATGGCTGCCTCCCTCGCCGAATTTGGCGACCCTATCGGCGACCGGCAGATGGTCCTCACACTTCTCCGTGGCCTCAGTGGCAAGCTTCGCCATATGGTGTCCATTCTCAAGATGCACCAGCCGTTTCCAACATTTACAGAAGCACGCACTCATCTGTTGTTGGAGGAGCTAGAGATCGACACTTGTCCTCCATCCCGGCTGGCCGCTCTTGTCACTGCAACGCTGCGTCTAGCGGCCCTAGGTGCCACAGCTGCTCCTTGTCCGGGGGCGTCTCCTCCTCTGCGCCCAGCTGCATCAACCAGAGGCCAGCGCAACGGCCACCGCCACGGCCACGGTGGACACGGCAATTCTACTAGTGGCAGTTCTCCAGCGACCTCTGCTGGAGCGGCCCTAGGTGGACAGGTCGGCATCCCTCCTGAAACGACTGTGTACCCGTCGTTTGCCCACCCTTGGACTGGCACCGTGCGCATGTGGCCATACGATCAGTCTGGTCGTCCTCCACCACCACAGTCTGCGTTCCACGTAGCCCCGCACTATGGCAGTTTTAGTGCTCTTCCCAGTACCTATGGTGGCACATACGGTGCCTCCTCGTCCCCGTATGGCACGTACTACGGAGGAGCTACACCGCCGGGCTTCTAAGCATCCTCACCGACGGGCTTCCAGGCGCCCTCACCGGCGTACCAGACAGCACCTTGGCCGCCTAGTCATGGAGGTTGGCACTAGGACTCCCTGGCGCACTCTTTCAACACCATGACGCTTAACCAACCAGCCTCTGAATGGTATGCTATACGGGTGCCTGTTCCCACATGATCTCGGACGCTGATATACTCTCCACCATTTTCCCACCCTATTCATCTACTCCTTCATCTATCATTGTGGGCAATGGTGCTTTACTTCCTGTCACCGCCACTGGATCCCATCATTTTTTCTTACCACACCGTGATCTTACTCTTAATAATGTTCTCGTATCCCCTAACATTATTAAGAATTTAATTTCTATTCATCAATTTACCACCGATAATAATTGTTCTATTGAGTTTGATCCATTTGGTCTTTCTGTGAAGGATCTGCAAACCAGGAACGTGATCGCTAGGTGCAATAGTTCCGGTGACCTCTATCCATTTTTTGCACCATCTACCAACACCTCTGCATTCGTCGCTGCACCCACCTCCCTTTGACATCGCCGTCTCGATCATCTTGGGCACGACATTCTGTTCAAACTTCTTTGGTCCAATATCATTTCCTGTAATAAAGATGACATCGATCATTTATATCATGCGTGCCAACTCGGTCGTCATGTACGTCTACCTTTCGGTTCATCTACCTCTCATGCTATTCACAACTTTAATTTAATCTATTGTGATCTATGAACCTCTCCAATTGTCAGTATGTCAGGATACAAATATTATCTTGTTATTCTTGATGACTGCTCTCACTATATTTGGACTTTTCCCTTCGTCTCAAATCTGAGACATTTTCTACTATTTCTACCTTTTTTGCGTATGTTCACACACAGTTTGGCACCACCATCAAGAGCATCTAGTGCGACAATGGCCGTGAATTCGATAATTCCTAGGCCCGCACATTTTTTCTTTCCCACGGTGTTGCCCTCCGCATGTCGTGCCTATACACTTCTCAACAAAATGGTAAAGCAGAGCATTCTATTCGTACCATCAATAACTCTCTGCGTTCCCTTTTGTTTCAGGCGAGTCTCCCTCTAGCTTACTGGGTTGAGGTCCTTCACACTACCACATATCTTATGAACTACCTCCCCATCACAACACTCGCCTCCTCCACATCATACTCCGTTCTCTTCTCTGTCTCGCCCTCCTATGATCATCTCAAAGTTTTTGGTTGCGCCTGTTACCCCAATATGTCCTCTACAGCGCCCCACAAACTTGCTCCTCGTTCTTCTCTATGCGTGTTCCTCGGCTACTCCTCGGAGCACAAAGGCAATTAATGCCTCGAGATTCAGTCGAACCGCATTCTCATTTCTAGACATGTTATTTTTGATGAATCCTTCTTCCCTTTCTCTGACATGTCTACCACACCCATGCCACCCTCTGCCCTGGACTTTCTTGTCGATGATCATGATCTTACCGCTTCAGTTCCTGGAGCCTCTTTTTTACGTGTAGGTACAGCTGCTTCCTCAGCGGCACACCCCGTGCCTGAGGCCTCACTTGCGCCGTCGAGCCTTGGTGCAGGACCGTTGTCGCCCGAGTTCGTGTCATCTGGTGCCATTGCCCCTGTGCACCCCACATAGGTCGCTGCCAACGGTGCCCCATTGACCATAAGTATTGCCGGTCCTACTGCCCCTGCTGCTCGCGCTTAGGTTGTTGCCAGCGGTACCTGCCGCACAGCTACCACTCGACCGACTGTCATCCCTCCGGTAACCAATGTGCACTCTATGCGCACATGTGGCAAAGATGGCATTGCGCAGCCCGTGGATCGCCTCAATCTCCACGCTGTACCCATGTCGCCTCTTCCTCACTCCGTTCGTGATGCCAAGTCAGACCCCAATTGGTGATCTACTATGCAGTCTGAGTAGACGTTTTGATTGCCAATGACACATGGAGTCTTGTGCCTCGCCCTCCTAGCGTCAATGTTGTGACTGGGAAATAGATTTATCATCACAAATTGCTCGCCGATGGGTCTCTAGACCATTACAAGGCTCGTTGGGTTCTGCGGGGTTTCGCACAATGGCCTGGTGTTGACTATGATGAGACTTTCAGTCTAGTTGTCAAGCTTGCGATATTTCGCGTGGTTCTCTCTCTGGTATTATCTCAGAACTAGCCCATTCATCAGCTGGATGTGAAGAATGTTTTTTTTCATGGCATTCTTACTGAGACAATGTACTGCATACAGCCTTCTGGATTTGTGGATTCTTCTCCCTCAGATTTTGTCTGTCGACTCAACAAGTCCTTATATGGTTTGAAGCAGACTCCTCGTGCTTGGCATCACAGGTTCGCTTCTCACCTTGTGTCACTTGGATTTGTTGAAACAAAGTTAGATACTTCTCTCTTCATATATCGCCACAGTCCAGACACATCCTACTTACTGCTCTATATTGATGATATTGTCCTTACTGCCTCCTCTGCTGGATTACTCAAGAATATCATTGAGGCTCTCCAGTGTGAGTTTGCTATGATGGATATGGGTTAGCTGCATCATTTTCTAGGCATCTCTGTGACCCGCTCCGTAGATGGTATGTTCCTTTCTCAGCGGTAGTATAATCAGGATATTTTGGAGCGTGCCGGGATGAGTGCGTGTAAGCCGTGTAGCACGCCTGTTGATCTCCACTCCAAATTATCTACTGACGGACTGCCTGTCGCTGATGCTACACAGTACCGTAGTCTCGCCGGCGCTCTGCAGTATCTGACTTTCACCTGACCAGACATTACCTTTGTAGTTCAGCAGATCTACCTCTATATGCATGATCCTCGAGAGCCGCACCTCGCTACTGTCAAGCAGATCTTGCGCTATCTACAAGGCACCCTGTCTCTTGGGCTGACCATACGTCGATCTTCGCCCACAGATCTTATTGTTTACACAGATGCCGACTGGGCTGGCTGTCCTGACACTCACCGGTCGACCTCTATCTATTCAGTATTTCTCGAGAATAACTTAGTGTCCTGGTCTTCCAAACGTCAGCATACAATCTCTAGATCAAGTGCTAAAGCTAAATATCATGCTGTGACAAATGGTGTTGCTGAAGCTACCTGGCTACGCCAGTTGTTCCTTGAGCTTCGCCACCCCCTAGACGTGCCATCTTGGTCTATTGTGACAATATCAGTGCTGTATATCTCTCCAACAACCCGGTGCAGCATCAGCGGACGAAGCATGTTGAGATTGATCTCTATTTCGTTCGAGAGGCCGCCCTTGGTCACGTTCGGGTCTTACATGTTCCTACGACATCACAGTACGTCAACGTCTTTATCAAGGGCCTTTCTACCTCACTATTTTAGGAATTTTGATCCAACCTAAATGTTAGCGATGCTCTCGATTAGATTGCGTGGAAGTGTTAGTCTACTATTATAGTAAGTTAATCCGTATGTGTAGCTGTACGGTTGCGTATGTAAACCACTCCGGCTGCTTATATATACTGATAGATTAACAATGAATACAATCAATAATTCTCATATTTTTACGTGGAACGTACCATGCTCATCTCTTGGTTTGACGCATACCAGTTCATGCGGAGTCCTGATTGGAGTCCATATCGCATTGTTGGAAATATTTAATCTAAGAAATATTTCAGCATTGCATAGTACCGATTTTGATATACACTCACATAGAAGCAGTTATATTACCACATCAACTAAGCTTAAGCAACACATGGAGATTTCCGTTTGACATGGGAGCAAGCGTACCAGGTTCGAACAGGAAATCGGCGCTGAGCTGCAGAGGGTTCTTCGGTGCTGGAAGCTGAGGTAACCCTTCCCACGACGACTCCTGACTCCTGAGGCTGTGGTGGTCAACTCCTTTGCTTGCGGCGAACTGTGGCGCGGCGCGGTGAGGGCGGAGATCAGCGGCGCCACCGCTACGGGGCGGAGGGTCATCGATCTGCTTGCCCTAGACGTTCTTCGATTTTGAACTCCAGATCGAGATGCGCGTGGTGGTCTAGGCTATGGGCTGCAAGAGGCCCAAACATTTCTCCAGGACTGCCGGCGAAACAAAGCGGGTTACCGGGACATGTTATTTTTTATCCCAACTATGAGCCACGCATTGTTATGCATGTTTAGGCTATATCTATTTGTTCCAGGAGTATATCTCGGTAAGGATCCACGACAAAGTATTTTCTTAATGTTAAGTTAGAACATTATTTTATTTTTGTTTATTGCTCAAGACCAAATTGAAATATAAGTTGTTGGATACACCCTCTAGTTTTTATATTTGAACGTTAACATTTCAAACATAATTATTCTATGATTCCTCTTATTAAAAAAATATTATATTTTGTTTTATTATCAACATAACTTTCAGCATGACTTGTATTTTTTATATTTACATGAAAAATTTAAATGGTCAAGTATATAGCTAAAAGTCAATATAATCAAATATAAAAAACTGAAGAGAGTACTTATTAATCTAATTATTTAATGGTTAAGAAAGTAATTTATAGATAACAAGAAGAACGCCCATTTGATAGTTGATAGTTAGATTTGTCCAATAATTTTTATCTGACCTTAGTTTTGTGGACTGTCTACACAATAATTGGCATAACATCTCTTCTATTTTATGTTGCTTTTAGACAGCTATGATTACATCGAGATACAAGTGTAAACATTAACCTTATCCTCTCCTTTCCGCTTCTCTCCGTCTTCTCGGTTGTGATTCACGACGAGCTAGAGCAAGCATACCAAGCTCGTTGGCACACCCTCTACTCCACCAACACGGTCCGTCCTCTAGCCTCTTCGGTACCACCGATGCTCTCGGCTAGCCCCTTTCCCCTCCTCTTTCCTATCTAAGGCGACAACAACGAGTGCCCCCACCCTGTCCTCCTCCCCGTGTGTTCGATGGCTTCTGTCGTCGCACCCACGAGCATTGCCCTATGCCTTGTAACCCCTCCCGTGCCCCTAGCCACTACTTTTGATGCAAGCTCATCAACCTCCTTCATCTTCTTAGATTCGGTGCCATCACCGTCGCCTCGCTACCAGCCTTGTTCTCCAGTTTGACTATCACCCTTGGCCATCCTTCTAGGCCCAAATAAACCTTTCACTTCCTCTTCCCTTAGCCCCTTCAACCCCTTCCCAAACCCCAAACCCTAATTCATAGTTCCATTGCTAGATTTGGGGGTCGCCGGTGCCGAGAAAGAGGAAAACTTGCCAGAGCTAGAGGGGAAGAAGCCTAGGCACATCTCATAGAAGAAGAGGAGAAGAAGCCAGAGCTTAAGTGCAGATTCAACGGTGAAATATCTGTAAGAAATCCTTTCAATTTTGTATCGAATGTCATCCAGCAATTTCGTTA
Source organism: Oryza coarctata (assembly GCA_030770085.1). NCBI lineage: Eukaryota > Viridiplantae > Streptophyta > Magnoliopsida > Poales > Poaceae > Oryza > Oryza coarctata. Next base: position 5,696,126 of record CM061476.1, on the reverse strand, counting down.
GTTTATTCTATGTAGTATGCAAGAATATTTGGTCCATGCAGTTACCAGCGAAGATCAAAAAATTTTCATGGTGCCTTGTGTAGATAAAATTGCCAACCCAGGTGAATAAGCAGAGAAGATAGATTGTACGCTAGAGGATCTGTCTTGTATGTGGAGGAGCTGATGAGGAAGGGGATGATGGGAAGGCAAGAAGCTACTATAATCCCGTCTAGGTGTCTACTATTCTATTTGTGCCTGTCAGAAAAAAAGCTTCACCGGGCTGGGCTGCACCTGATTCTGGGCAAAGATTAATGTAGATGGCTTCGTTTGTGCATAGACTGGGGAAGCACAAATTGGGGTGGTGATTCGAGACCATACAGGGGTCGTGCTGCTGTCTTTATGGAAATTTATCAGACATTACATGGTGCAGCCGCAGTGGTAGATAAGTTAGAGCTACTAGCGTGCTGGGAGGGGCTTGAACTTGCCATAGATTATGAGAGACATATGATCCTGATATGTTGCGCAACTGTATATTGGAGACGAGAGGGTAAATAAGCATCATCTTGAAAGTACGATTGAGTATACAGGCACAGATGGTACAATAGCGTAGTTCAGACTCGACCATAGACTTGCCAATCTTTCTCATTTTATCTTCTTTGTTCTTTAAAAGTAGGAAAAGGTGGAAACTCTAACTAGAAGCTAATGGCCCAAACTAATGTAATCACCCCGAGTCCATCTAAACTCATGTTATAGCTAATATATAGCCAAATTCGCATAAGTGAGTGAGCCAATTGCATACATAGCCTTCTAGTCTCTCCACCCAAAAATATAAAACATCATTGTTTTAAGGAAAATCAATACTTTAATTTTTAACATATAATTAAACTAGCAATATATATGTTTAGTGTCACGTATGTAAAAGAATTATATTCATGTTTGAAAGTATTTTGTACAGTATTAATTTTATAGTTATTAATAAATATATTATAAAAGAATTTTTTTTTATGAGAGGGAGTAATTATTCTTCTGAATATTATTAAATAATAATGATAAAAAATGATTTAATCAAAATTTCTAAAATGACTTATATTGAAATTAGTTTTTGCAAAAATAGTTTATATTAAAATTGGTATTATTTAATTGGCTTATATTTAAATTATTTACGTAAAATATAGTGAGCATATGTTTACGTTAACATAGATCGGATTGTAAAAATATATGCGGAGAATATTTTTTTACATATGTGCGGGATTAAATTTAGGAAATATATGAAAAATTGGTACAAAAATTAGGGAAATTTTGGAACAAAATTGAGAATTAATTATCTGAATTAATTACATAAATAGGCTAGATTTGTTGATAGACCAAATAAATAAATAGTACAGATTCGATCATAGACTAGCAGGACTTGACAGGTAGGCAAAAAGTCATTAGGCCAACAAAGTGAACTCATGGCAAAAATCGACCTAGCACCACGGATGAGCACGTGTGGTTAGAGTGATGCTAACAGGAAGACTAGACCTATTAGTGAGTATAGACACAAGCATGGAGAGGCAATACAGCATACAAGTAGGCTAGGACTGCCAAAAAGCGCTGGCATGGGTGCAAGGAGTCGTTGCAGGTAGGGCTGGAACGGGAGATGTGGCATGTGAACGCATGTGCGGCCATAGAGGATATGTGGTGTAGTCGGATTGGTTTAGACACGTGAGAATAGTAATCGAGCCGCATTATCCATGAAACGTATTAGACTATGGTTCTTAGTATAATGGGTGACATGGTGTAATCTATAACATATGTTTCAGATCTAATGATTGAGAATAACTAATTAGTGGTTACAAAAGTATTAAAGGTATTTAGGTTTTTTCGTTAATGATTTTTTTATACACAAAAAATTGAGAGATTTTTTTTCTAAATTTGTAAGCTCAATTTTGGTAATAAAAGTAAAGTTTATCAAAGATTTGTGATTAATCTCTTTTCTTTTGCATGTCTAGCATTTGATTTTAGATTAGTTTGTTTGATCTAAAATTTAGTTAGAGTGTTTTTCTGGTAAAGTTTGATCGGTAATTATTTTCAGATCATGCATTATTAAATAATTAAGGTTTAATTGATTGAGATGATTATAGTTTGATTTATTTGTAAATTTTTTTTAGTTTGTTCTACAAAATTTTTTAGGTTTGGAAAATCTACAAATATAATTAAAATGGTGTTCTGTTTAGATTTGGAAAACTAAGATTTTTAGGTTTTGTTATTAGGGGAAGTGTTAAAATTTAATTTTATCTTTCTCAATCATTCACCCTCTCTAACAGTCTATCTTAGAGGAAGCGATCCTAAAAGTGATATCAGAGGGGGTTATTTTATTTTGTTATCTTTTTTAATTTATCTTAACTGATAATTAAAAAATATGTCGATAGATATATTCAATAAAACCTTGTGCTTTCGTTGCCGTTAATTTTTAGTATTGGAAGGCTATAAATTCAAGCTCAAGACATTGCAATATGGAAGAAGATCTATAAGCCATACCACGTTCTCGAAAATGACGCACTGTTAGCTATGAACTTATCACATGTGTAGGCTAACTGCATGGTGATAAATTTAATTATACAAGGGTTAGGAAAAAGTAACTTTGATATGGTAAATCTCAAGTTAGCACTTGTGATTATCATGAAGAATCAAACACGATAAAAGAATTACATCACGACATGTATAAAAAGAAATACATGTGATGAATCCTAGTAATTTTGATGAACTCTTAAGATTCTTAACAACTTACGTTCTATTAATATTATATATTCTAATACCAAAAATTCTTGCTGGACCGCAATGGTACTGTGGGTTGTAACATAAGCTAGGCTACGCTGGCAAGCTCCTGGACCAGCGTGGTATGGTGGATTGTAATGTTAGCTAGGCGCCGATGAAGCCACAGCTCAAGCTAAGAAATGTTACTAATAGAAAGCCGATGAATGCCACTTATTATCATCATTTCTTTGGCGGACCTGATTCTACGCAGAGATTAATGTAGATGGCTTCTTTTATGCCTATACTGGGGAAGTACGGATTGGGGTGGTGATTCGAGACCATACAGGGGTCTTGCTACTGTCTTTATGGAAATTTATCAGACATTACATGGTGCAGCCGCAGAGGGAGATAAGTTAGAGCTACTAGCGTGCTGGGAGGGGCTTGCACTTGCCATAGATTATGAGAGACATATGATCCTGATATGATGCGCAACTGTATATTGGAGACGAGAGGGTAAATAAGCATCATCTTGGAAGTACGATTGAGTATACAGGCACAGATGGTACAATAGCGTAGTTCAGACTCGACCATAGATTTGCCAATCTTTCTCATTTTATCTTCTTTGTTCTTTAAAAGTAGGAAAAGGTGGAAACTCTAACTAGAAGCTAATGGCCCAAACTAATGTAATCACCCCGAGTCCATCTAAACTCATGTTATAGCTAATATATAGCCTAATTCGCATAAGTGAGTGAGCCCACTGCATACATAGCCTTCTAGTCTCTCCACCCAAAAATATAAAACATCATTGTTTTAAGGAAAATCAATACTTTAATTTTTAACTAATAATTAAACTAGCAATATATATGTTTAGTGTCACGTATGTAATAGAATTATATTCATGTTTGAAAGTATTTTGTACAGTATTAATTTTATAGTTATTAATAAATATATTATAAAAGAAATTAATGATCAAACCATGTGAAAAACACATACTGCTTATAATTTTTTTTATGAGAGGGAGTAATTATTCTTCTGAATATTATTAAATAATAATGATAAAAAATGATTTAATCAAAATTGCTAAAATGACTTATATTGAAATTAGTTTTTTCAATAATAGTTTATATTAAAATTGGTATTATTTAATTAGCTTATATTTAAATTATTTACATAAAATATGGTGAGCATGTGTGTATATTAACATAGATCGGATTGTAAAAATCTATGCAGAGAATATTTTTTTACATATGTGCAGGATTAAACTTAGGAAACATGTGAAAAATTTCTAAAAAATTTTGGAGAAATTTTGGAAGAAAATTGAGAATTAATTTTCTGAATTAATTACAGAAATAGGCTAGATTTATTAACAAGCCAAATAAATAGTACAGATTTGGGTACATGAACGTACTGGCGTGGATTGAAGAAGGTCGAATGTGATTGAGCACGGGAGTGGAGAGGCAATACAGCAGACAAGCAGGCTAGGACTGCCAACAAGCGCCGGCATGGGCGCTAGGAGTTATTGCAGTTGATAGGTAGGGTTCGAACAGGAGATGTGGCGCGTGAACGCATGTGCGGCCGTAGCAGATCTAGAGGATATGTGGTGCAGTCGGATTGGTTCAGACCTGTGAGAATAGTGATCGAGCTGAATTATCCGTTAAATGGGTGATATGGCGTAATCTATAATGTCTGTTTAGATCCAATGATTGACAATATATAGAGTAGTGGTTACAAAATCTTAAGGATATTTAGGTTTCTTCGTTTGTGATTTTTTTACTATAAATAAAGGGCAAAATATTATAAATTTATACACAGAAATTAAGAGATTTTTTGTCTAAATTTGTAAGCTCGATTTTGGTAATAAAATTAAAGTTTGTCGAAGATTTGTGATTAATCTTTTTTTTTGCATGCCTAGCATTTGATTTTTTTTGCTCTGTGTTTTAGATTTATTTCAATTTAGTTAGAGTGTTTGTATGGTAAAGTTTTATCGGTTAATTATTTTCAGATCATACATTATTAAATAATTAAGGTTTAATTAATTTCGGTCAACTTTCTATTTAGTAATTTTATTTTGTTAGTATTTCATGATTAAGAAGTCCGAGATGATTCTAGTTTGATTTATTTGTAAATTTTTTCTAGTTTGTTCTTCAGGTTCGGAAAATCTACGAATATAATCTGTTTAGTAATAAAAATGATGTTCTATTAAGATTTGGAAAACTAAGTTTTTCAGGTTTTGTTAATAGGGGAAGTGTTAAAATTTAATTTTATCTTTCTCAATCATTCAGCCTCTCTAATTGTCTATCTTGAGTGAAATGATCCTAAAAGTAGTATCAGAGTGAGGTTATTCTATTTTATTATCTTTTTTAATTTATCTTAACTGATGATTAGAAAATATATCGATGGATAGGTATTTAACGAAACCTTGTATTTTTTGTTGCTGTTGATTTTTAGTATTGGAAGGCTAAGATCGAGGGATAAATTCAAGCTCAAGGTATTGCAATATGGGAGAAGATGTACAAGCCATACCACGTTCTTGAAAATGGCGCAGTGTTAGCTATGAACTTGTATAGGCTAACTGCAAGGTGATGAATTTGATTATGGAAGGGCTAGGAAAAAGTGACTTTGATAGTGTAGCTCATCTTAAGTTAGGACATGAGATATAGAGAGCACTTTGTGAATATAATGAAGAATCAAACACGATAAAAGAATTACATCAGGACATGTATAAAAAGAAATACATATGTTTTGAGATGAATCCTAGTAAATCTATTGATGAACTCTTTACTCACTTTAATAAGATTCTTAGCAACTTGCGTTCCATTAATATTATATATTCTGAGGCCGAAAATTTCCATTGCTAGGAGGTTTAGATATGTCTATATGGGAGTTGAAGGTAACATCAATTTGAGAATCTATTGCCATAAATACACTTACTTTAGATATGCTTTATTCTAAATTAAAAATTCATGAGCTTGATGTTTTTCTAAAAAAAATATCGCTAATAAATCAATAGCTTTAGCTTCACAAACTACAAACTCTATTGGAGTTAATTGTTCAGCTAGCTATGTTTTGTATGCTTTATCTTCACTGATAGATGAACAAATAGAAAACCTACCTAAAGATGATTCGGCGTTATTCTCCACATGCTTCATAAGTGCTTTGCAGAATGTTCGATCTAGAAAGAGAACAAATGTTATAGATCATCGAAGATGTTTTGAAAGTGGTTCACTTAATTATCTTCGTTTTAATTGTTCAAAATTTCTAGCAAAACTTTCTAACGATGAAGATGAGGAGGAACAAGAGGAAGAGAGTAACAAGAAGCGAGCATTCAAGAATACCGAGAAGAAGGGGTATTTGAACACCGTGTTCTTTCTACTAATGAATTGGTGAATTTAAGCAATGTGAACCCCAGGAGTGATAATGACACTACTCCTAAAGACAAGAAAAACTTGATGGGGATATGTATAATGGCAAGTAGCAGAAGCGTCACCAATAGTGACATCGATAGCAATAGCGACAATGAGATAAAACCTTCTTACGATGATTTGGCTTATGCTGTTAAGAAACTTGGTACTTTATTATAAAAGAAACATAAAAAGATTAAGAACAAGATAAGATACTTTAGTTGAACAATTAGATGCTAAAATTTCAAGATTTAAAGCTTTAACTCCTATAGATAATTCTTACAAATTATGTGACTTAGTTTATATTGAATTTACTTCTCTAAGAGATATGAATGCTTCTACTTTAAAGAAAATTAATCTTGAAAAAGATAAAAATAAAAAGTGTGTATGTATAGTTGATAAATCTGCTTATTGTGATAATAGCAATTATCTTAAGTTAAAGTTAAAGAATATTGATATTAATATTCCTCAACTAAAAGATGATCTTACTACTCGTAAGTTTCTTTGATACTCTAATTATAATAATAAAAATAAATTTTGGTATGTTTCTTATAAAAAATATGCCACTCTTTTAAATTATATTGATTACTTGCAAGGAAAAATGAGAACTGAAATCTTGAATTAAATTTTTAAATCGAAACACTAGCTCTCAAAAATTTAAAACAGATTCAGATTATGGTCCTTATGATTATTCTGAGACTCATACTCTAGCTATTATTAAATCACTTGACAATGGCATAATTGAGATCGATGATAAATCTAAAAAGATAATATTTAGATCTAGTGGTGTCATGTTATCTACTGGCACAACTGATACAAGTATTGTTTCTTCATCTAAAAGGAAAATATAAAGCTAAGTACACTTATTATGGTAGAGATAGATATAAAGTAAAATTTTATTTTAGACTTGCTAAACAACAAATGAGAGAAAATACTATGACATTGTCTAATTTGAGAAATGAACATCCTTTTGGTTCTACTAACATAAGTAATACTAGATCCATCCTTTGCATAGAAATATATGTGTTATGTTTCAAATCATGTGTTTTTGAGATCAAAGTTTGGTAAAACTTCTTATAAGTTGAGATTTGGTCATAGGTCTAGTGTGTCTCACTTCTATGTTTTTGGATGTAAATATTTTGTGCTGAAAACTTGTAATTTAGATAAATTTGAGGCTATATCAGTTAATGACATATTTCTTGGTTATTCTACTCATTCACGTGCTTATCGTGTTCTAGTTTTAAAAACTAACAAAATAATAGAAACTTGTGAAGTTTCTTTTGATAACTCTAGTCTAAGTGTTACAGATACAAGTGCAAATATTCAGAGGGAGAATATATTTGTTGATGAAGATGATGAGGATAATGAAGAAGCTTTGGTTCCTCCTACACAATCAGTTGAAGTGGTTCCATCTCTCACCACAACTTCACAAATAACTGATCATCCTAAAGATTTTACTTCTTCGAAGCAAATAGAAGATCAAATTGAACAAGATAAGTTCCTGAAAAAACAGCTCCCTTGTACATTTAGAGAAGATATCCATCTCAATGAATCATCGGTAATCTTCATGAAAAGGTGACATGATCCATGTTTAATGATCCAATCTCTTATTCTCATTCAGTTTTTGTAGCTTCTTTTAAACCTAAAGATATATGACATGCATTAATTGACGAATCTTGTATCAATGCCATACATAAAGAATTAGAAAATTTTCAAGATAACAAGGTTTGGAAACTTGTACCAGCACCTCCTAATCATTTTATAATTGGAACTAAATGAGTTTTTAAAAATAAACAAAGTGAGGATGGTGATGTTGTTAGAAACAAAGCTAGGTTGGAAGTTCAAGGTTTTACACAACTAGAAGGAATCGATTTTGATGAAACAATTGCTCCTATTGCTCGATTTGAAGTCATTAGAATTTTTTAGCTTTTGCTTTATCTAAAGGTTTAAAACTTTATCAAATAGATGTAAAAAGTTTTCTTCTAAATGGTTTTATTAATGAGTAAATATATGTTAGGAAACCACCTAATTTTGAAGATGTTAAATATTCAAATCATGTTTTTAAACTATCTAAAGCTTTGTATGGTTTAAAACAAGCCTCAAGAGCATGATATGATATGTTGAAAAAAAATTTAGTTGAATAAGTCTTTAATATGAGAAAAGTATATAACACTTTTTTTCTTAAGCTAGTCAATGATAAATTATTCGTTCAGATCTATATGGATGATATTATCTTTGGTTGTCCTTCTTATGCTTTAGAATCACAGTTTTTAGAAACTATGAGCAGTAAATTTGAGGTTTGTATGATGGGTAAATTGACGTACTTTTTGAGATTATAAATAAAACAAACAAAATAAGATATATTTGTGCATCAAAGTAAGTATATGAAATACCTTTTATGTCATTTTGGAATGAATAATTGCAAAGCTATTATGACGCCTATAGAAGCTACATCTATACTTGATCCTGAAAAAGATGGTGAGCCTGTTAATCGAAAAGGGTATAGAAGTATGATTTGTTCACTTTTATATCTTGCTGTATCAAGATTAGATATACAATTTACAGTATGTTTATATGTATGATTTTAAGCCTCCCATGTACCTTAGATCTTCAATTAATTAAGCGAATTCTCAGATACGTTCATAGCACTAAAGATTTTGTCATCTATCTATCTACATCCTCATGTATTATTTTAATACCTTTTCTAATGCTGATTTTAGAGGGTCTAGAGTTGATAGAAAAACTATTCCTGGTGCTTGTTTTTCTTTTTAGGTGATTCACTTGTTGCTTGGTCTTATTGAAAATAGTACTCTGTAGCACAATCAAGTGTTGAATCTAAATATATGGTTGCCGTTAGTTATTATTCTTAAATTTTTTAGATAGTAGCTATACTTATAAGATTATTATTTTACTTTTGTGTGATAACACAAGTGACATTTATATTGCTAAGAACCTAGTTAACACTTTAAGAAAAAACATATTGATATTAGATTTCATTTTCTTATAGATAATGCTAAAAAAGGTAATTTAACACTATATTATACGGATACTGAACATCAATTGATAGATATTTTCATAAAAACTTTAGATTCTTCTCATTTTGCTTGTCTTCGGGGAGAAATTGGGGTTCTTTTGAGGGGAGTATCAACCTTTGTAATATATATTTTTTGTGTTCTTTATTTGAAAAGAAAATTTTATTAAATAATAAGCGATTCACGTATATTACTTATAGTCATGTTCATGTTATAAGATATGAATACTTTCATATTTCTATATATTTGTTGTTGATCTTTACATAACTAAATGACAGCATAAATTAAATCTTGATATGATTAAAATTAATTATATATTTTGATCTTATTTTAAAAGCGCTGATATGCTTTGAGAAAGATAAAAAATACATGATATGAAAAGTACTATAAAAGATCAAGATTATCATATTTCTTTTTAACAAGATTAATTAATGAACTTGAAAAAAGTTATGTACAAATGAAATCTGATTCTTAAATTTGTAATTGTCAAAAGACAGATTTAAACAGGTTGAAAAGTAAGACTGATGTTATATATAATTCTTTATAATTTATATCAATTAAATTCTCAATTTATTATAAAAAGGCATAAATAAATTGCATCAAGTTAATGATCATATGTTTTCAAATAGTTTAATAAGGAATATCATGTGTTGCAATAAATTATTTATTGCACCTGATTTTTTTGTAATTCTAAATTTATATTACATATATATTGATGTGCGACATGTTCGAACTTGTCTACATTGATGATTTGTGGTGCTCATTAAAGTAAATAAAAAATAAAATGAAAAACTTTCATTTTTTTTTACGTTTTCTTGATGAATCCGTTGTAAAAAGGATAGAGTTTATGAAAATTTTTGAGAAATTAAATACCAATATTTTTTGAAGGTAAATACCAATGTTTAATATTTACGTGTTGTTACTAATATTTTTATGGAGGGAGGATTGTTAAATAATAATGATAAAAGTTTAGTTTAAACAAATTTAGATAAAATTATTTATATTAAAATTGGTTTTTGCAAAATTAGTTGATATTAAAATTAATATTATTTAATTTGTTTATATTTAAATTATTTAAAAAAATGTGGTGAGCGTGTATGTACGTTCAGCTTGTAAAAGTACATACGGGAAAATGGATTTTTTAATTTGTATGCATGAATTAAATTCGAGTAATTGATGAAAAATTGCTAAAAATTTTGGAAGAATTTTGGAAGAAAATTAAAAACTTAATTTTCTGAATTAGTTACATTAACCTTCTGAATTTGGTACCATGCCAAATGAATAGCACAAATTTGGCCTAGTAGGAAATAGGCTGATGGCATGTAAATGGACTGGTGTGGGCTAAAAAATGTCAAATATGACTAGATTGGTAGAGTGGGCTAACTTGACATGCTGATAAGTTAGCAGGCCGACGAAGTAGGCTAAGGGTGAAAATCGGCCTAGCAGAGCGGGTGCGCGCACGTGGCAAGAGTGAGGCTAATAGATGGGCCAGACCTATCGATGAGTGTATGCGTGAGCGCGGAGAGGCATTGTGGCTGACAGACAAGCCAAGCCTATCAGTGAGAGAGGGAGTGGGCGTGGGGAGGCACGAACACACGCGCGTGAGCGGGCGCAGGAGATCCGAAGGAGACGTGGCGCAATCAAACGCGTGGGAATAGTAACAGAGCTAGATTATGTGGCACAATTTGAATCACCCATTTTAGAGCCGACAATAGTTATGAAATCTTAAGAATATACTAAAAAATTTTCTATGATGTTATTGATTTATATACCAAAAATTAAGAGAGTTTTTTTTTCATTTTGTAAGCACAATTTTGATAATAAAGATAAAGTTTAGGGAAGATTCATGTGATAATTATTCTCTTTTTTTATATTTTTAGATTAATTTATTTTTTCTATATTTTGGATTGATTTCTTTGGTTTTAGGTAGTATATTTTTGTAGTTTTCTAAAATGTTTGATCAGTTAAATATTTTCATAAGTTAATATCTCAAGATCTAGAAGTAGATGATTCTAATTTAGTTTGTTTACAAATATGATGTAGTCTATTCTGTAAAATTTTTAAGTCAATCTGTGTTACATATCTACAAATATAATATATTTTTTAACGAAACGGTGTTTTATTTAGATTGGAAAAACAGTTTTTTAGTTTTTTTAGATATAATCTGTTTTGTAAGGAAAAGTATAAAATTTTAATTTTGTTTGCAGCAATCATTCATCCTCCTCTAATTAATAAGAGTCGATTCCACAGATGTTTAATTGAGGCATAGAATGTTATGCTTTCCCTGGAGTATAAACACCATCCCTTTAGCTTTAGGTCCACTTCTGCAGCACATGCGCATTTCTTTGTTGATCTTGTTTATAATTTGCTGCACTGTATAAATGTTCTTGGACATCTGATTATTTCACTTCTGCCAGATTTCCCAACTAATCAACACACATGCAGAGTGAACGAAGGCCTTTGAACTGTATCTCATCAGTAGCATACGTTCCACTGCGCCACCAGCCTATTAGTATTGAGCAGTTTGCTCGTGAAGTGATGGATAAGTGGCTTTGCATAAATAGGTTTATTCCGTCCCAAATGGCTTTTGTCATCGTACACTACACGAACAAATGTTATGCAGCTTTAAGGTTCTGAAGACAATGCGGCAGAAAAAAGTGTTTATTCCACCCCAAATGTCTGAAATAATTAGTATTGTGGAGTTTGTTGTTGAAGTGGTGTTGCGCAAATCGTAGGTTTATTCCACCCCAAATGTCTTGTGCCATCGTACACTCTATGAACAAAATGTTGTGCAGCTTTAAGGTTCCCAAGACGTACACAATGCGACAGAAATAATAGTTTGGACACCCCGTAATTTCCAGCCGATCTAAAGTCCACTACAGATTATGAGCTCTATGCCCAAGCGAAAGATTCTGCATTTCGAGGGAGCCTTGATCTTTCCTTCCAAATGAGTTAATTTAGGCAAATTTGTTATGATCATCCCTTCAAATTACCCTTTATATACAGATTTGGGCCGTGTACATTCCTGACTTTGCCCAGCGCGAAACTATCTGCATCAGTACCATTTGTTTCATAAAAAAGCATTGCCAAATGTCAAAATATTCGGAAAGAAGCCCCATTATCAGGTCATGGCGAATATCTTCGATCCATTGCCCGGAAGGTCCATGTTACGTTTTGCATGCTTGAATAAATTTGGTTCCAGGAGTTTGAGTGTCTGTACGTACACCCTCGGAATTATCTTCTCCGTTGCATACATACATATATAGTGGTTTGAACGTTTGAGCAACCAAATCAGGGGTTCTTCCTCTGTTTCGGAAACTGCACTCATGGTAGCAGCCTTGCAGCTCTGGGCTGTTGTTTGTCGATTTATCTTTAGTTTTCCAGTTATTTTCGGATTATAGATTCTTATGGACATGCTTTCTAAGTTTGTAAAAAGTACAATTCCTTCAAAATAACCATCAGTATTTTTTTTAAAAATAATGTAAATAAACTTAACGTTCTAATACATAATTCGGTCATAAACTCAATTTAAGGTATTGTCGAGAAAGTAGCTTTAGATATTAAAATTAATATTTTAAATTTAAATACCTCAATATATATTACCTGAAAATATTAAATTTTATATTAAAAATATAATACCTTCTGATATATTTTATAAATGATAAAATTACCATTAATATTCGACATTGGAGCACGGCAGCAGGACCATCATGACTGTCATTCGGACCTTACCGCTCTTTCCAGCTGGTTCAAAGCAGCTAGGCGAGAGTCAGTCGTCGTCGTGGATGGCCAAGCGAGGAGTGAGAGGTTCGACACTCTTTTAATATTATTTTTAACATGTATTATGACTAAAAAATAAAAACTTTTAAAATCAATGGCGGTGCCCACCGATACACACGGTTAGTTTCGAGACTCTTTCAATATCATTTTTAATATATCTTTATAAGATGATGAAGACTTTAAAAAATAAAAACTTTTAAAATCAATGGCGGTGTCCACCGAGATACATTGGACACTCTTTCAATATCATTTTTAATATATCTTATGAAGATCAAGACTTTAAAAAAATAAAAACTTTTAAAATCCAGGCCACGCACGGAGGCAGTTCTTGAGGAGTAGGCAAAGCGGATGGGCTTCTCGTCCAGCGCTGCGCACAGGCACGTGGCAGCACTCCGTGCAGTGAGCCGCAGCGTCACGGCTTCACAGTACGTTGGCCGCCGAGATCTGGTTGGAGGTCACCGGCTTCTCCTCCGACTGCCACAGCCGCACCGTCGGGGCTCCAGCGGCTGGAGCACACATGTAGGCGAGGTTGCTATTGACAGTGATGTCATGGATGGGGGTGCGCGTCGTCGCCGGCCGCCGACTTTCGACTTCTCCTCCCTCGGCACTGGTGCCACCACCATTATCTAGCCCAATGAGCTCCTTAGCTTCTTCACCCAGGAGATGAAAGCGGAAGACAGAGGGAAGCGACTGACTTATGGGATCCACACCGTTTTTTATATTGGCAAGCTACCGTGTGACGTTGAGCAGGTGAAAGTGATAAAAAGAAATTATTAAAGTTTATCTCTTCCGTGGCAATTTTGACAAATCTAACATGGGCGTTTGGAGAGTTGTCCATATTTTTAATGAGCTTACTATTTAATAATAACACTTTTAAAATCTAATGAGCTTATTATTTTATAATAACCCTTTTCAAACTAAATATATGCATTCTAAACATTTTAAGAAATTATCAATAGTTAAAGTTTTAAAAATCTGATTATTTTATTACGAGGAAAGACTGTAGCGTGTGTATTATGGTTACCATCATTTGGATGGCAACACCCTTTCCAGCTGGTCGCTATAGCTACTGGACGTGTGAAAAAATTCGGATATGTAGAAGCAAGCAGCGCCGCGAGTTAGGCGAGTCGTCGTTGGCCCCCGCTATCTGGTGACACCGTGGGACAGCTGCTGCCTGTGGACCTTAATCTGGTCCATACAAGGACAGTAATAGTATAGAGTCTTGACAAGTCTTGCGTTGCAAACTATTTTCTCGTTTTGAAATATAAATATTTAGAGAATAGTTTGTTCATCACATATTAAGGTTAAGAAAAAAAATACAATACTCCTTAATAAATACAGATAAGATATTTGTAGAAGTGGGAGCTAATTAGGGTAGAATGGTCCTCAAAATATATTTTAATATAAATTTTAAACGTTAAAAATATTTATATTTTAAAGATGTGATTTTCCTTTGTGGTACTAACTGTATGGCATAGCGCTCGGAGACTCACTGTTAAGCTCGCGTTTTACTAATGAAGTCCAAACCGTTCAATCACCTGATTTGGGAGTTATAAAATGAACTATGTGCGCGGACATTCCGGGAAATTACGATTACTTCAGCTGCTTTCATTGCAAAGATAAAGTACAACGCATCGGCTTGGATTCGGGCGATCGAGATCAACAAGATTACAACAGAGAACACGAGCTGGAGGGTGGCTGTAACCGAGTGTTTGCAGGTACAATGGCCAAACCGCCGACCTAGTTTGTACATATATTTTGGCTGTAAAGCTTTAATCCTTTAAAAAATTAAGAAGTGCATAAACATAGGAGCTCAAATGAGATTAAGCCGTTGGATCGATATAAATTGATCTCCCACACGCATAGCAGACACTACCCACACCAGAAAGCCAAGCCGACTAGCTCACTAACCCAATTAAAGATGAGCTCGAGGGTAGTGGTAGTTCGCACCATTTCTCTTGTGCTTGTGTGCCCGGCTGTGTAAGCATCTCCTACCCATTTGGTATAAGGGCCAGGCTGCTTCCGGCAAGGCTTCGAGCTCACCTGCGACAACTCCACTGGTAGTCCCACGCTCTTCCTCGGCAACACTACTGCTACCGTAATCATATATGTAGGTTAAAATTATGTAAGTGTCTCCATTGGCTTCAATATTATCATGTCTCCGGGTGAGAGTATCTACAACATATCTAGCTAGGAGTCCCCCGTCCAGGGCTTTAGGATGAGTCGTTACAATTCTCTGTATGTTGTTGGCCGTGGGGTCGAGGCCTACTTGTTAAATATCGATACAAACTGGATCGTTGGTTCTTGCATGAGCATATGCATAGGCGATAGAGTAGTCATGGAAAGGGAATTAGCATAGGTGCATGGGTGTAATGGATTGGGTTGCTGCCCTATGATAACAACTCATGGACTGGATTGGGTTCCAGAAGGAGGGCTACGAGGCTTTATGCTCAAGCTAGTCAACCATTATCACAACAACGTCACGTCACAATCAATTGTGGTGTCCTCCAATGTTGTCATGATTTTCGTAACACTAAACTATGAATTTGATTTAAATGACCTTTACTCAAGTTGGATAAATACAAGCAATATTATGAATGATGCGTGGCTTGACTTTGCCATCGTTGACCAGCCAAGTTGTGAAATTGCCTCTATGGACAAGACAAGTTATGCATGTGGCATTTGTAGCTTATGCAGAGATGCATCATCCCTAGGCGGCTACACCTGCGGCTGCAATAATAATTTTGCTGTCGAATGGAGCAACCCTACGTTCTGGACAGCTGCATTGAAGGTTTGAGACACTTTCTGATGTCATACCTTAAAATTATTAATTTTCATATCATGTAGTACGGTGCAGTTGCTTAAAGGTATGATAGGTTCTATGTCTATCGGCCTCCGAAGGTACAACAGGGTATTAGATTTGTAATATTTTCAATAGAGACAATATTTCTGTGTTCAAAATACCATTATTTCTAACGAAAATTCGAAACCAACCAGTTTCTAACCATTGTGGCAGTCTCCTCAGTTTTGTCATTAAATTTGATTTTTTTTACTGGAAATTCGTCAGTTCCATAAAAAACAAGCTTAATTCCCGCAGGAAGCAAGAAAATTATATATGTGCCGAAGAGTCCCAAACTCAGTTGGCAACCTAATTGAAATCAGAAAATGTTAAGTGTCCGAGCTTTTAACTCCAACATTCTGATACCTTAAATATCCAAAATTATTACTACTATGTATCAACTCCAGTGAGCAATAAAAACCACTCCGGGTTTGTTCCTTGCTACCTCAATTGAGTTTTGCCCAGGAATGATAGAAATGCATACCGGATGAGAGATGTAAATCGCTTTTAATTCTTTTGCTTTTCTTGGCACTCATACATATATTTGCCCTGAATCAGACTACAACCCCAATTCTAGAAGAATTTGTAAGAGATCATGTGGAAAGTTGTCCATCCCATACCCTTTTGGGCTTGAAGAAGGGTGCTTTGCAAACAGGCAGTTTCGGTTTAGTTGTACATCAGATAACTTTACCATTATCCAAAGAGGAAGAACAAAATTGTATGTGTCTATGGTGTCACCAAACGAGGGTTATCTGACTGTTGGCAATACGCTCAATGAAAAAATGGTTGTAATTGACTCCAATGATGCAGAATCCATTTACCCATGGGTTGTCAACGAGAAAGATAATTTTCTGTTCCCTAAAAAATTCGACATGAAGATGAAATGGGTAGTTGCAACTCTAACATGCCTCGCAGAGCATGACGTATGCATGCATCAGCGCCCACAGTGACTGCCTCAATGTCACGCACAATAACATACCTATTGGATATCGTTGCAAGTGCTCTACCGGCTTCAAGGGCAATCCATACGCCAAAGGTGAAGGGGGCTGCACAAGTATCTCTCTTTACTTCCCTCTAAGAACACAATTGCACGTAAGCAAAAATTGCATTCTCTGTAATTCAGTTCAAACAACACAAAATGAATCAGAATTTATAATTAGATTATACCACAATTAAAAGGATCATAGACAAGATAACTAGTAAATTGCCTATCTTTCTTATAAGTGAGAATGCTGAGCCATAACTGTAGCAAACAAGGTGACTATAGCACCAAAGAAAAACAGAAGGGCCTAATGTGGCATTAACCATTTACATGCAAGCTTCTATTGTTCTATTTTGTCCCGCACAATGGTGTACAAAAGTGTGAAACCAAGACTATTTCTCTCAAGAGATATTAAACTGATATAGGACAATATGGAGATCACTCTTCAAGACATGTCTCCAGGAATACACAGAAGGTCTTTTACTCTCAAAGATGAGACCATTTCTCTGTTTCCAAATGTGTCAAGCAGCATAAAGGACTTTCTCCATGAAGTGAGATGATCTATTAGAAGCCAAAGCCATTTGTAGCATATCTCCAAAGCTTAAAGACAAGTTCCAACTTATTTTCATAAAGTTCGAGCGATCCTTGCTGAATGAGCATTCAAAGAAGAAGATTGCCCTACAACGCTTGGAGCACCTAGACGATTGCGCAACCAGATAATGAAGAAGAATGAACCAAACAGTTTAGATGAAGCTCGACCAAATGGTTAATTGTTCAGTGATCGTTGAAAAAATATAAAGAGTTAGACTATTCTATGTGGCATTGGACTATCTTCCCTATACAAAATTTTGGCAAACTCAAGCAACGGTTATAAATTGCTAATTGAAGGAGTTAGGTCTATAAATGGATAGTTCCTTGGATATAACATAAGCCTTTTGGACCTTCTTCACCCTGAGAAACCCAAGTGAGTGTCCAAGAATATGTAGAGCAATTTAAAAATCTTTTGTGCTAGAGTTTAGTCTTGAGTGTGTTATTGATTGTTTCTAGAAGACAAAACTTCCTCTCTAACTCTCTCTGTCTCCCTATCTTTGTGTTAAGCTTGTGATGTGTTTGAGTTGAGTGGAGAGTGATAGAAGGTTGTGTGCTTGTAATCTCATGAACAGCCAAGGTGTGTGATATGCTCAGTAACACCTGTAAAGTTTCTACTTCATCTCTATAGAGGAAGAGATAAATTAAGGGGAAACCAAGCTATACCTTGATGGAGGTTTAGTAGAGCAAGCTTCATCAGAGTTTGGTGGTCAGTTGGAGACAAAGCAAGGCTTTGTAGTTGTTTAGAGACCGACGCTATTGGAGATTATTAATAGGAGAGGAAAAGAGTAGAGAGAGACTTGGCTCGTTTGGATTTCTTAATGGCGGTGCTACCTTTGTCTGGTGGGTGATGGGGATCGGTGGAGAGAAATAGAGGGGTGGTGGTAGGCACAAGGGTTGGAGAGGTTAGAAATTATGTTTTGGGGTTTGGCTACCAGGCTAATACAATGGTATTATATAGCCCACACAGTGCTAGTTTTCAGTTTTAGCATAACCTCCACAAAAATAACCATTCTTCTGTGGGTTCATGCCAAACCGGCATCATTTTTTCTATCGGTTTGAGTGAACACATCACAAAAAATTCATTTTTTTCTATAGGTTGTTTGTGGGACAGATAGAAAATATCACGGTCCATACGGTAGTTCTGAAGCCTAGTAGTGGTTTGCCCAGTTACCAACTAAACTACTATTGCAAAAGCTGGTGTAGCCTTGAGATGATGAATTGTTGCATATGCTACTAGTGCCACTGCCACATGCATAGCTTGTGCATTGTCAAGCAACGCATTATTGATACTTTTGCTTGTATTTATCCAACTTAAGTAAATATATTTTAAATCAAATTTATAGTTTTTTTCATTAAAAAATCTTGATAGTGCAGGGACCACATTAGATTATGATGTGATGTTGTTAAAGCAAGTACAATAGAGTGATATTAGTAGGCTATAAAAGTTATCACCGAGAGAGGAAATGGGAGAAGAGAAGCGAGCTATAGATTTGTACTTACCTATAACATAGGAGGTATATGAGAGAATATGATTGGTCAATTATAAATGATTCTACATATATTTATAGAATTTAATAGAGTTAATTTTATAGTTGGCAGCTGGCTATACTATTATATTAGCTTGAGCCTAAAGCCTCCTAGCCCGTATGGCAATTCTCCGATAGTGCAGCAGCCCAATCCAATATGCTCTGTCGCCTACGCACGTGCTCATGCAAAAACCGATAGTCTGGTTTGTATCGATATTTAACAAGTTGATCTCAACCCTATAACCAAGAACATACAAATAATTAATGCTAAAACCTTGGCTGCAGCAGACTCTCAGCTGGACAAGTTGTAGGCCCCGTTCGACGGAGCCATTTGGCCGGCAAAATGAGATAAGCCCGCTAGTGGATGATTAGTGAAGTATTAATTATTATAAATATAGAAAAAGATTTACAAATATAAAAAACGACGAAGTAGTCAGCCCATAAGCAAGTCGAACGGGGCCGTAGTCACTCTTGCCTCGAGTCATGGTGACATTCAAACCAATAGAAACATAAAGATAACAGCAGCCTAGGTCTGTAATTATTGTAGCACGTATGGTTGCCCCAAGAAGAGCTTCGAACTACCAGTGGTGTCCACGTGAGCTTGAATCCTTACCGGAGGCAGCCTGATCCTATGCCGAATGGGTAAAACATGTTTACGTCGCCGCCGAAGTAGAACGGGATAGACAAGAGCCCCCCACCGACTCCACAGACGCTGCAGCCGGTGGTCGCGGCGTAGCTGCCTGCCCAGCGCAGAAACACAGGAGAAATGGAGCAAACTGCCACCGCTAGGCTGGAGCTCATCTTTGGCCGGCTGGTCGGCTTGCCTTCGTGTTGCGGGTGTCTGCCATGCTATCCATTTTTATCGACCGGCGTAACCTCGGCGCAGTGGTGCTCCATGTGTTTTTTGACTTCTTAAGTAAAACGCGAGCTTAATTAACAGCGAGTCCCAACCATATATAACAACTTGTCAAGACTTCGAAGAATATATATATATATGTATATGTATATTGTCCTTGTTTCGACGTATCATGGCCAATCTGTCCGGGGGCCATGTGCAATGCACTAGAGTTAACTTCCCACGGAGATTTGCAATGTTTTAACACCATTTAATGGGTCCCACAACTGTTTAGAAGATACGTACTTTGCTCTCATCACTGGTCCTCTGCCACATTTTTTTGATTCTCTGGCCAGGGAAACAGCTGTTTAATGCGCGGCTAGCTGATCGGGTGGAGAAAGAATCGATCGCTCCACATGGTCCGAACCTTAGCATCTCACCATGCAGCGGCTAACATCGAACTTACGAGACGTTATTCGCTCCGTGTCGTAAGAATCTAAATTTAAATTTATCCTATAAAAATATATTTATAAAGTACTTATTATCCTATTAACAATTTTTTTATTTAAATACATCTCTGTTCTATCCTTAATTATTTCTCACTCCTAATCATCTCCTTAAGGGTTGTTTAGGTCGCTTTTCTTCTCTACTAATTTATCTTTTAAGTATTAAAAATATACTTAGGTAGTAATTAACATAGAAAAGTAGCACTAACACCAACACATTGCACATGGCCATCCGATTTTTGTTCCCACATATCTCCGCTAGCTAATATCTACCAGCCGCAAAGAGTGGTACTGTCCAAATACAAATTTTAGTAATCATAATACACAATTGGCTTGCATCATTGGTTGCTCACATGTCATCAACGTGGCTTGCATGAGTCTAGCCTGGTTCTAGCATACAATTATCTTTTGTTTAAAGTAATGTATTATATGTACATAAGTTTCACACACATACACTATACATACCAACTAATATATGTCACCAAAATTTTCTAAAAAGAATTGTGCATATACTTTCAATAGTTCTGTAGCTATGTATAAAGTTTAATCTTCAAATTCATTCACCACCCTATGTATACTAATAAATATCACCAAAAATTTTAGAAAATATGCATTCGTTGCCTTAGGGGAGGACGGTTTACCCCTCCCTCTTCCTCAAAATTCCATGTAACTCCAATAAATTGCAAGAAAAACGAAGAGGTGAGGGCAAAGGATACAGTAGGTGACAAAAGCCTTATCGGTTTGTGAAGTCATCGGATAAATTTTGTTAACCATTTCGATTTCCTTTGTAGTAGCTTTTAGTATTATGATAAGTATTCATGCGATTAGTACTTATTATGACTAATTTCTAGATGGGGAGCTAGAACAAAACAATTTCACAATTTCATTTCATAATTTCAGAATTTTCGCCCCCAAGCACAAAACAATTTAGTTTGAAATTTTCAAATTTTCCTTTTTTCATGAAATTAGTTATATTTATTCAAATTTGACCAAAATTTGTTCAAAATTCAAATTATTTTGACCAAAACTTCCCCAATTTCAAATTTATTGCCCTCCCCCTCCCCTAAATTTTTTGGCCTTCGCATTTATGAGGGATGTATAGATGAAAGCTTGTGCCATTTGAGGAGTGTTCAATAGCATTTTAGGTGCAAGCCAACAAGACAATAGTAATTTGTGACACTCTATTTTCCCGTGTCATTAAAAACTAATTTAATGAAAACCGATCCTTGAAAAGTTTGCTCTTTGTGTGCTTTGTTTTATGTTGTGCTAAGATCTCAATTTGTTTGCTCTCCATTGTATAAAAAAAATCAACTCTTCAAAATGCCTATCTCAGAGTTTGAGTTTTCCTACGAAAATCCAACCTACTAAATCACTCATATATTCAACTTCATGGTTCAATCCCTAAACCCTTCCCTTGATTTCCTGTAACTTCTTGAAATTCAATCCTTAAATTTGAAACATGTAATTCTTATTTCACTTTTCCTTCCCCTTGAATTCATCCCAAATATCCTTCTAGAAACCAAGACACTAATTCATCAAAAAAATACCTTAATTTCCGTGACTTCTCTTGTTCCTCTGAATTTAGATGTCAATTTTAAATTCAAATACCATATGAAACTTTTGACCATCCATTCAAACAACTATCTCAAAAATTCCGAAACACTACTGTGCATGTAAGGACGCCCAACAACTCTTCCCTCCCCCTCATATCTTTTAGCCTTGCCTCGTCGGCCTGCTCTTTGAGGCATCGTAACTATTATACCATCTAGTGCCAATGCGACCACCACAAGCTAATAGATGAGTGGGATCCATACAAGAACAAATAACTACTCAATCCTCATTATATCTATGACCGTAGTTGACACCTTTCAATATAATAGTCATAATATCGGGCAAGGAACAAGGGAGATACCCAACAAGGTGGTTCACTAGTCCTCCCTCAAGTATATGCTAAACATCATCCACCCAACAATATTGAACAAGTCATAAACTAAAGAAGACTCAATCCACGAGCGCTATCTTGCAAATATCTCAAGTGTTCACGAACCCATACAATGCTTAGTTAGGCCCTAGAGAAGTGACTCGCTTGAACTTTCATCAAAGCATTAACATCTAAATAAAATAGAGTACGAATAGATAAACTTCGAGTACAATTAATTATTACATAGGATAACCAGCCAAATTATTTAGAGGTTTAGCGGTAAACATATCTACCATTCCCCATAGGCAACCTGACTAGAGGTAGACCTCTAGTTAGAACCATCTTAAAAAAACAACGATTCCTACATAGCACTCATCACTAAACATCTCAACGCATGCATTAAAGTCTAAAAACAACATAATAAAGCAAGTCATTACATTATATAAATAATGTACTGGGATCAAATCTAAAATACTACATGCAATCTTATAGTAGAGGAGGGCTAATTGTAGTCTCGAGCAAATTTTAGTTTGTAATATATTAGCAATGGTGTTTTCCAAAGCATTATTTACATAAAGTAAAGCATAATAGTAGTTTTACAATTATCATGTCACACCACATACAAGTGGTATAGCTTGATAATAATTCACCATGTCACAACACAGATTCATGGTATATCTTAATAATAATTCACTATATCACACGGACCCATGGGAAATAAAAATTTTCATCATTATTCGCCATGTCACACAAACTCATGAAACTACCATGTCACATAGACTCATGGAAAATGGGTGAAATAACCAATTAGTTTGACTCTGCAGATACTAGTTTGTTTTTACCCCCACATGTCATGTGTCACCCCAAGTGCCGCATACTTCTCACACCATGCCATAGCTACCAACACACTTCCATTGGCACCGAGAACCCTAAAAGTCCGGACACATGCATACTTTGAGTTTCATGGATGACACACAACCCATGCAATGGACAGCAAGTAGTAACAAGACAAGAATAAGTACTGAGCTAGACCCTACTTAGGAGCAGGACACATAGTAGTAAGTTAAGTGTATTTTTAACCTTACCAAGCATTTGTCATCAATTTACATGTATTAACCAAGTGTTTCATGTCATCCACTTGCAATTAATCAGATGTCACTCTTCTGTCCAAAAGTGATAAAGTGTTCACAAGTTCATTTATAAAGTAAACATAATGAGTATTTACATTTTACTAAGCATGGCTAAGCATATGGCACTGTATAAGTATTAAAAGATCCAAAATGAGCACATGGGGAGTACTCTAACCAAACATGAGGTTACAAACAGTAGGAAATTCAAGTTTTCAAGGTGGGTAATGCATCAAGTTGGTTATAACTATAATTTACCACATTTTCAATACCAATAGTTTTAAATACACACGCAAATTTACAATCCATAGCTTTTATTCCCCAAAACAGGATTCAATATGGTTAAAGGAAGTGGAGAGCACTTGCCTTCATCTTTTTCAACCTGATCAGCCACAAAATCACTCTTGTCTACACCAACGAACTCATCCACTATACAATTATAATGGTATATGAATAAATAACAAATAAATTAGTTATCGATAAGGAATTAGATAGGGAAAAACATTTCTCCGTCAGGTCACGTAGGGTTGGGGATGAACCTCCATCCCTTATCCCTATTCCCCATGAAGGCCTAATTAATAGGCATATGGGAGTCAAGTTCAAAGCATTGTGCATTTGACTGTGTACGTCCTGTCTGGATGTAGTGACTGGGTTTTTAATCATTTTCTAGAAAATGACATATGATTATAGTCTTGCTTTATTGTTTGGGAACGTATCATATGTTACAAATAATATTTTATTAATTCCAAAACATGTATGTATGAATTTAAATACATTATTTTAATGTGATTAAAATGGTTTTTCATTCACACATTATCTCTATCTAAATGCACTATTTTAATATAATTAAAATAGTCATTTGATTTCCTCTTAATGCACTATTTTATTGTGATTAAAACAACCATTTTGATTGTCTCTAAATGCACTGTTTTAATATGATTAAAATAGTCATTTGATTCTCAAATTGAATGTGCCATTTACTAATAATTATGACCAATTTATGTGAGATAAATTTTTGACCATTAATAAATGGCTGGTGTATTGTGGTTTATAAAAGGGCCTGGAGGCATTCAGTCACGAGGAAAGTGAATTCTCTCTACTCTTCTTCTTAGCACTGAACTCGTTGCCTCATCATCGTTGCATTCGGTGTACGCTAGATAGGAAAGTGAGCAGGATCTCTGAATCGTTGCCAAAAGAGAACACCTGCGGGGGTGGTAATTAGGTTTCTGGGCAATGCTTTTAATCCTTAACATCTACTTCCTTATACGTGAACCTCAACATCATCTACTTTCTCTATATGCTACATCCTTAACGTTGACTACCTATGAGCTGTTTCCTTGGTGTGAACCTTGGTATCACCTACTTCCTCTACATGCTGCCTCACCATACACATTCGTATTGCTTGCTATCAATCCGTGATGTAAGTAAATCATACGACTTTCTGTATATCTTGATGCTAAGGTTTTTTTAAAGTACACAAACTGACAGCTAGTGTTGATGTAAGCATCGTTGCTTTTTCATAAGTTTTTCCTCCTAATAAAATTATGATTCAAAATATTGCAAATTTTTCTAACATCATATGCATACAAAGCTTTGTTCTAATCTTTTAATTGCGAGGAAAATACATTTTTATAGGAAAAACAATAGATTTATCCTAGCTCAGACCACCGTGGAGGTAAGGTGCAATGTTGCAGTTGCAGACGTAAGGAAATGGCTGTGAACTGCACAACCCGAGTATGTTGTGTGTGTCAATGATATGGATATATCTGTACAAGACTACTTACTATATCATCCATTTAATTTTATTTTTTTGGTTCAATTAAGTTATTCCTGTATGTTGAAAGGCACTATTGTAATTTGACGGCAAGTAAAAAATAAATGAATTTGTAAGGGTGATATTTTCCATAATGTTGCCTTAAGACAATGTCAAATTTCGTACTCCCTCCATTTCTCTACTACTTTCCGTCCCCCAATCTCTCACGCGCAGCTCGACACCCACATGCGAAAAATCTCACCGAGCGAACTGGTAAAAAAACCGAACAAACTGAAATAAACAACAAGAGTAAAATGCATAAAGGTCATTCAACTAAACAGTTTAGGTATGTCATCTATGTCACTCTATTTTAAATGTGCACATCTAGGTCACTAATTTGAGTTAATTGAGTCATTAGCCCATCCTAACATTATATGCAGGCAAACCTCATCCACTTGGAATGCCATATAGGATAAATTTTTGTTAGACACTTCGAAAATAACCCCTTGCAAAATGTTCTTTCTCACATACTACTACTTCACAATACACAAAATTGATGGAGCAAACCATTTTACCTGAGCCCGTTTTGGTGAACGTGTTAATTTCAGCTCTCTGTTCCACTTGCTGTCAAACCATAGCGGCAGCGGTGGTGTGCATGTCGTAAAAGGCAAATAATTTAAAGAATTTCTCACCTAAAAAGGCCTAACTGGAGATGAATTGTAGCCGTGGATATGCAGAAGAATTCGGCTTGCCTAACAAAAAAAATAAATTTAGGCCATCAAAGGCCTAGAAAGTATTAGAACCCAGTGCATCAAAGACTCAAAGTATGCTTAGCTTCCTCGCGGCATTTCTAGAAGATGAGGAAGAAGCACATGGTCTCAAGTATGCTGTCTCCTCATTCTTGGAGGCTGTTGGCTCGATCTTGAGCTATGCAGCGACAATGGCAAACTCTGCCCCTTCTTGAGAAGTTTAAGATTAGGACAATGCAACTGTTAGGCATTAATTCCATGATAGTGATGAATGGATAATGCTAGCCTTGTCGTGCTACATAACTACCCTTGTCTATATCTACCACCGTTAACTACCACCTATTTGACCGTCACTACCTCTTAGTAGGAGAGAGAAGAGATAAGAGAGAACGGAGCGGTGTGGTGGTGATACTGGTTTTTTATTTCTTTTTTTTCATATGAGTGATATGTGGATCTTATAGTTTTTTATTTTATTTTATTTTAGTAGAATTGTCATATAAATGCTATATTTGTATTTTGTATGGATTAAGTCTGTATCAAATAAAACCGCTAGCTGTAAATATAGACGTTATCTAAACAAAAAATAAAATGACCTTTAGAGTTGAAGGAGGTATTGGGACTCGCCCCATTCAACTTTTTCCTATAAAGCGATAGAACTCAGCTCATTGTTCCGCATAAATCTGGTCAATACGTCCGTGCAATTTCAGCCCGAAAAGCTGAGGAATTTCATCTTATTAAGTGCCGAAATTGGACCCATAAATCTTCATAAATTAGGCCCACAGGTCTGAGGGATTTTGGTCTATAGATCAACATTTCGGCCCATAAATACGTGTGAATTCTCACGTCGGTCCGTCCAATTCGAGACAGTATTCTGACTGATTTAGACCCATTAAATGCACGTGTTTAGGCCTATTAGAACGTGTTATTCGTGCCCGTAGGTCCGCGGAATTTCGGCTTAATACTCCGCAATTTTTTGGCCCATAATTGCACGCGAGTTCGGCTGATAGGTCCGCGTGTCCGCAACATTTCGGCCCAGAGATCAGTATAATTTCGGCCCGTTAAAGGCCCAGCCATGGGTTACTTTTCCATGCATTTTTTTTACTTGCTAGTGAAGCTGGTAGCCAGATGCCATGCTTTCGGCTAAAAAAAAAGGAGATAAACATATCAAATTACCCTGAAGGCCTGAACTACTCCAATAAGGATCGTCTCCTGTCTAGAGTGAAGCACCATACCTCATGCATGAATATCTGTATATATATACTCCATTTCTATCTAGTTGCTTTTCTGATCGTACACAGCAGGACTCTACAACTTTATTTTTCATGAACTCACTTTCAAGTTTCATATCACCAAAGATATTTTTATCAGGGACACACGCCAAAGACAAATTAATACGACGCACGATGCAATATATATTCACATAACAGATTGTACAAGCTGTGTGACTTATTAGCTCATGTTGGAGTAGTTTTCTAGGTCAGCTTATTATCTGTAACCAACTAACTCTTTCTTATCCTTGGGGATAAATGGTACAGGTAGGTTAAGTTGGATAATTTTTTTTATCAAAGTACGTTGGATAATTTAGGTTAGTTGGTTCCAGTTAATTTAAAAATAAAACGCTAAGATGTCAGAACAAGTATGTCAGCCACACCTTGCTTGTGTTCTAGCTTTAATATTTCGGGGGTTTTAACAACTAACTTGGAGCTGAATCTCTTCAAATTAAACAGAACTCGAAATTCGAAAACTTGTCCAAAAAAGTCTCTGCTTACATTCTTCAAGAAAGAAAATTAGTAGATGCTCCATCTTCCCAAGACGGTCATCCACTTCCTAAACTCCCCCAAAAAAAAAAAGAAATTATTTTTTATGCTTACCTTCTTCCAAGCCTTTCTTCTCGTAAGTCACTATCCAATTCCTCTGGTCTGATCTTAGATTAATACTAACATAAATCTTCCAGACATAAGCTTCACATTTCCCATATTCCCATGAACATTTATAAGCAGTTAGCTGAGGAAGTCAAGCTCCATCTCTCTCTGTTCCTAGCTACGAGGTTTTCTTTCTCACCCTGTCTCCATTGTTTTCCCATAAGGATGAGACGAGAGGTTCTATAAGCTTCTAGATCATGGCAGTATCGTGTCTCTTGTGTATGCGCTAGAGATTGAGCGATGTATGGGATGCTATGGTTATCTTGACTTGATTTTGTGTGTTTGTCTAGGAAATTTGATTGTATGAGCTGAGATAAAAGGCAAGGGGACGGGGGGAAAGAAGAGCTATCTCTTGAGACAAGATTGACAAGAACACAAGGAACATGGTGAGGTGAGTTAGTAAATTGTTTTGGTGATGTCAAATTAGTGGTCTCGAGTTATTTTGCTAAAATTTGATGTACTATTGGATTGGGGATTTCATGACGCGTTTTGGCGGACGAATTGAGTTTGTTCTTGAGTTTAAATCTTTCTAAAACACTGGAAACTTTTTTTTTGACTCACTGGAAACATTTTTGATAAAACTTCTCAGGTACATCGCCTGAAGTCTAGTTAGTTTGTCTCGTATTATTATTTTTTCTTTTTTTCGTTTAACTTGTCTCCCGTTCTGTATTGTCTATTCTGTTCTATATAGAACCGAACAAGTTCACTTTTGACGCAAAGCGGCAAAGGAGTGTAGTGTTTTCAAACTTTTTAATGTACCAGCTACTCACCTAGAGACTTATTTTCAAATTGATATTTTTGCTAGAAAGACAACTTACTAGTTGTTACAAGCATTCAATGATTATTTTCCTACGGAGGATTATCTTTTCTTCATCCTGAACATTATTCTAATGTGCTTTTGGCGTTTTTGTAATTCATTTAATGGTATACGATAAATAAATGTTAATTTCCTCTCCTTTGGTGAAGCCATATAATCATAATTACTCCTCATTAATCCGATCATTGTTCACCTTCATTTGATATCTAGTATTAGAGCTTCAATTGTGTCTAAGGTATAGCAGCACAGTTTAAGCTCACCTTCATTTGTATCTAGTACTAGAGCTTTTCGTAAATCTGAGTACTTAAATTACAGTTTTTAAAGGTTTCACAGCGCAAAAGATAAATAGTAGAAGCCCCACACGCCTTGAGCAATACTCACGTTCAAGATTGTTTGGAACGCAAAGATTTCACTAGAAACAGTTTAATTCTCATAAGAACATTAAAAAAAATCTGCATTAATAGGGCATTACTGGAAAATTGTTTGTACTCACCTTTTAGTACCAACAAGATCGATTATAAACAGCAATAGGTCATTACAAACGTAGCAACACATGAGCTAGTCAGTGACAATTATTTACTGAAAAAGACGTGCTACTGCCATTTTGTGTCTGGTAACAGAAAACATCAACTTCAGTCAATAAAAAGTATAATGATTGTAGAATCATGAGTTGACCAACATTGCTATAAACATCTCCAGAAAGAAGATTATTTGAACTTAGAGCATACAATTTTCTGTTGATTTTTGACTGCAGGCTTAATCCTATTGGGAACAAAGCAAGAGACAAACAGCATAACTTGGCCACAGGTTCAGTTGAAACAATGAGCAGGAAGATAATGCTCAAGTTAAAAGATTGTTCCAGAATCGGGATAAGCCAGGAAGAGAGGATACTAGACCCTGGAGGCAATGTTGTGCTGACATGGAACCGTGTCTTCCTTGTCTCATGCGTGGCTTCTCACTTCATTGATCCTCTCTTCTTCTTCCTGCCAATTGTTGAGGGTAGAGACCACCAGTTGTGCATGACAATGGACTACCATCTCACCATTATCCTCACTTGTCTCCGGTCTTTTCTTGACATGTTCTTCATAGTTCATATCGCCATAAGATTCTCCACTGCATATGTTGATCCAGGCTCTAAAGTGCTAGGCAGGGGTGAGCTTGTTACAGATCCTAAAAAGATTGCAAAAAGATACATCAGAAGAGACTTCTTCATTGACCTAGTAGCTGCGTTGCCAGTTCCACAAGTATGTCTCTTCTATTTGAGGAAAGGTAACACAGAAGTAATCAGAAAAATGTGCGACATTTGTGTGATGATTAATTCCTTATATGTGCAGTTTCTCGTGTGGGCAGTCATGCCATATATGAGCTTCAAGCATATCAATGCCCTTTTCTTTTTGATAATATTGGTCCAATCTGCCATCAGATTATACACTATAATTCTTCTCAGCATTAACATTCTGGAAATGGTGGGTTTCATTGCAAAAAACGGGTGGGAAGGAGCTATCTACAGTCTAGTTCTTTATTTGGTGGCAAGTCATGTAAGTGTTAGTTACGTCACTTGAATTACAAAAAGAACTGTCATATCATGATTTTATGATAGAAGTACCTAACGAACTTTGAGCATATTTGCAGCAGATATTGCTGCAAACAGATAAAAGTAAAAATCCGGTTCTAAGATAACAAGACAAACCATTTTAAAATATAAAGTTTAACCCCATAAGAACTGGCTAGAATTAATGACATCAATATTTCACAAGGCATTTTGAAGTCAAGACACTTCATGTAAGAAATGATTGGAATTTATGCCAAGCATAAATCATCCTATAGGAAAAAAGTTGTAATTTATCTTATTAAACCAGTACTTTGTGCCATATTTCCACTAGGTGGTTGGAGCAATATTCTATCTAACTGCAGTGGATCGGCAAAAGACATGCTGGGAAACACAGTGCTCTATTGAGGACAGAATGGCACAGCAGGTACCATGTGATTTAAAGTTCCTTGACTGTAAATATGCCATATCAGGTGACAGTCAAAGTTGGGCAAATAGCACAAATGTGTTCACAGATTGCGACGCCAACAGCAATAGTGTCAATATCAACTATGGCATATTCATTCAAGCAATACAAAATGAAGTGACCACAACTTCATTCTCCGAGAAGTACTTCTACTCCCTGTGGTGGGGACTTCAACAGTTGACGTTCGTATCTTGATACTTACTGAATGCATTTTCAAATTTTCAAGCTCCAAAACAACATTACATCCAGGAAATAATTATTTTCTAGTATTAACCATGTAATAACCCCTTCTTACAAATTCTTTCATGCTGCTTGCAATATTTGTGGCAGACCTATCATGATTTCAGATTACTGAAATGTTATTTTGTAAATATTTTTGGTGTCAGAACGTATGGCAATCCTTTGGTGACTAGTTCCTTCATTGGTGAAAACCTATTTGCAATAGGGTTAACCCTTCTCAGCATTGGTTTGTTTGCGCAGCTAATAGGCAACATGCAGGTAATTTTATCTTGTAAAAAAACTACAGTAACAGTTTACTTATGTTGTACAACACCAAATAAGCAAAAGAAATGCTTCACAGATACATATGAGATCTCTTTCTAAAAATACTGAAGATTGGAGAATGTGGCAAACAGAAATGGAGGATTGGATGACAGATCATCAAATACCAGATGAGTTGCGATACCGCATCAGTCAATTCTTCAAATACAAGTGGATTGCAACACAGGGAGTTGAAGAGGATTCAGTCCTGATACAACTACCAGCAGATCTTCGTCGAGATATCAAACGGTATCTGTGCCTGGATCTTGTTGAACGCGTACGTGAGTCCTGTTCCTGCTAATATCTTCTGCAATCACAAGCATGACCTTTACTTATCATTAGTTTTCATGTTTAAGGAGAAAAAAAGAACAAAAACTAATGATAGACAGTAAATAGATATCCTAAAATAATGATCAGCTAAAGTATGCTCCCTTCAATTAAAATTTCAGGTGCCATTTTTTTCTGAAATGGACCAGCAACTACTCGACGCCATCTGTGAACACATGACCTACTTCCTTCGCACTGAGGGCACCTACATAATCCGCGAGGGAGACCTTGTCAAGGAGATGCTCTTCATTATCCGTGGCAAGCTAGAGAGCTCCACAACAGATGGTGGCAGAACTGACTTCTTCAACTCCATCATCCTAAAACCAGGCGATTTTTGTGGTGAAGAGTTGCTTACATGGGCATTGCTTCCCAGCTCTAGTGACAGCTATCCATCATCAACAAGAACTGTTAAAACAATAGTTGAATTGGAAGCATTCTCCCTCCAAGCCGATGACATTAAGTGTGTAGCCAGCACATTCAGGGTGATGCATTCCAAGCACCTGCAGCACACATTCAGGTTACACTCATACCAGTGGAGAACATGGGCAGCTCGTTTTATCCAATCAGCATGGCGGAGGCACCGGAACCGACAAAAAATGGCAGAAGTAGGTCTAAGCAACAGGTGGAAGTCGTTCTTTTCATTGGTCAATGACTTCAATGAGACGAGATGCGAGGATGCTAATGATTCTTCCAGCACTGTGTCAAAGGGAGCAACAGTTACTGTCTCAAAAATTGCATCAATATTCAAAAAAGCACAGGAGCGGCCTGAAGAACCCTACTTCTCTGCAGATCATCATCCGGAGTAACACAAACTGCATTCATATAATCAAACGCTATAAATTGTAAAACTGCTAATCAGACAAGTGGTGATCATCTCTGTATGATAATTATAGCTCTTGAATAAACTCATTCACCAATTTGTTCCCTTAGTTATCTCAATGCTCAATTAAGTCATTAAATACTACTATATTGCAGACAAGGCTATGAAATGTGGGGTCACCACCAGAAATAAGATGATGAATAAAATTTGTTCGAAGTAAATAAAAGTTAGGGCATTAAACCATCAGCAATACACCATCATATAAAATTTCAAGATAAAGAATAAAAATTTGAAAAGTTATGTCCACATAAACATGGCAATTACAAACTATCCATACACGAAAACAAGCATATGCCAGCAACATTAGAGTTGCAATAGCCCCATATATAAAACAAAAAAATTATCTCTGCTTCTCATATTCTCATGATGTCTTAATTACTCATCCAATTTATTGACCATTCATTTTTTTATATATAAAAGCAAAGTGAGCACTGAGCAATATGGTAGAAAGTTCATTTTCTGAGGTAAAGAATTCTAATATATTTATGTGCATAAGGATGTATGATTTCTGCTCCTCAAGTAGACATACAAATGATATGCACAACAAAAGACATACAAATGATATGCACAACAAAAGGAAAAAGGACATAGAATTGAATAATCTTAAATGCTATCACATGACCCAATTATAATACAACAGAACATTTGATATAAGTTGAAAAGAATGATCAGTGCCATAAAACATTGGTTAAAACTATTGACATCATAGAACTCAATATTCTTATGTTTCTGTAAAATTATTTCTGCCTGAACTTTCCGAGCTGTGTCAGTTGCACACCCAACAAGATAAGCACTGATGTACCTGCAAATCCCCGGAATGCCATTAAGCGAGTGATTTGTTCAACCACAGATGGTCCACCAGCTAATACAGCAAGAAAGGCAGATCGTAGGACAGATGTACGACTAAGAACCTGCAATGAGATCAATTCAATATCAGTGCAAGATATAGAAGCAATTTAATGGTTTGCAATACTAGATATACTTTAATTATGTGATTGGATTTCTTATTGAGGTTGAGACATTTATTTCAATTTCTCCAAAAAGATGCACCGTAAAAAGTACAAGGTGCCTCTCACATACATTGCGCAGTAATCAGTTATGGTAATAAAGTTACAGACTGTGACCTTCAGAAAGGTAGAAGTAGTAAGGATTCCCTACTAACAGTGAGAAATGTTGTCCAGTTGTCCAAGGAATGGCATATTTACATCTTTGGTAAAAAAAATGGTATATTTACATCACACTGTTTATTGATCACATAATCAACATAGAAATATCTATGAGTTCTATAAATTCAGAAGGAAAAAAAATGTTGATTACAGAATATGCATCTTAAATCCTCTTGCACGTGGTTCTGAACAAGTTGCATATAGCAAATGACCTTGTCACCACCAAACACTAGCATTTGGCCAGACCACAAGATAGTTATACAAGGATCTAGGACATTTTTTATGATATGAGCCATGAATGAGTTTAACCAGTCTTGTTGGCATTAGTTGTGCAATTAACACAACTCCAAATTTCCCCATCAACAGGTGAACCTCGCATAAAGCTAGCACTGCAGAGCAGACAACAGGTTGTTTAGTGGTTGCTAACTTCTTTAGATGATTGCCAGCCGAGTTCTGGAATGGTTTGATACATCATGTCACTACAAAAGCAGTTTCCACTGATAACACACAATGATAAGGACTGCTGCGAATTTCTGTACTCCTTAACACACACCATTGAACAGAATGAGCTAATGAGCTGGAACATATACATTAAGCACATGCACTACACAACTCACTGTTTCTACAAAGACAGCTGTAGTTTTTTTTTTTTGTCAAAGTCTCTGGTAAGTCTATATATTTTGGTTCTTTTTCATTCCTTTTTTACTGTGTAAAATACATCATGATTCAAATCAACAATAAATGATGTAAAAAAATAAAATACGCAAGCAAGAAATGGAGACGAAAGATTTATTTCTCAAAGTTTGGATCTCAAGGAACCGAATATCCTTCAATCCCCAGCCTCATCAAATAAGCACCAAAAATAAAATTTTAGTTTCAAAGCAACCACCGAAACAAGAATCCGTTCTCAAATGATCACCAAGATCCACACATTTAGATTAGAAGATAATACCTTTCGTAAAACTTGTTCTACTAAACAACCTCTAAACTTGTTTTCACTCAATTACCTCTTTCTTTATGAAGGTGAGGATAAACCTTTATAAACTTTCGGTGACTCACCATAACCTTGGAAGCTGTCTAAGAGATCTTAATTTTCAAGAGTAACAAACATAATAAAAAATTTACTTGCTATAAACAATGTCTCAATCTCTCAACTTAACTCTTTCTCTTTTTAAATCACTCTCATAAAGAGCTAGCACTAAGATTGAGAATTTGGGAGGAGCTATTTTGCTTTGAATATGTCTACTTTTGCCAAAACTTAGCCTCAAAAATAGCAGCAAATGATAGAGGGGGTGGAGGGGTTTAAATACCTGAGCCTCAAAAACTAGCCATTAATCACATATTAGATTAAGTCCGGAGTATCTGTCCAAAACCTCCGGAGACTCCAGAAAAGCTTCTCTATCTGACCAGCAAGTTTGGTCCAAAGTATCTGAATGAGACCTCTGGAAACTATAGACAAGCTTCTCTGTCTGACTAGTAAGTTTGGTCTAGAGTATCCGGACAAGATATTCGAAGTATCCGCTACTCCTAGATAGCAACAGTCATAACTCCTTACTCTGGAATCCGTTTTTGACGATCCTAGATTATATGAAAAGCTTATTGAGAGAGCTCTCCAACCCAATCAAGAACAAACTCTAAAATATCTCAGAAAATAGGTTAATGCTTAAATTTCTCTCAATGAAGCACTTAGAAAGTTCACTTTGAATACCGAGACATAAATAAACACATCAATGTTATATCCCTATTAACAGTACGTCATTCCTATACTCAAAAGCAAAAAGAAAAGCTATACTATTAGGAACACATTCATGCTATCTTCTTGCTTTACCTTTAGGTTACGAACATCAACTCTATTTCATTGTCGAGATTAGTCTCAAATCAATTATATCTTTGCCTTGATCAGTGCTTCGCATCATCTTGATCTTCGGTGTTTCATCTTGTACTATTCAAATGATTGATGTGAATATTTCGTAACTTTGCATGGTGTTGCATGATCCATCGACATGAAGCTTTCACTCATCCTTTACCATCATATTAGTCCGTCGGCATCAAACCCTTTACTTGCCCTTTACCACCGTATGGTCCATCATAGCCAAGTATTACTTGCTCTTCATTGTCTTGCCATACAAAGCCACTTTGCTCTCTATATCTTCAATATCTTCTCTTCACCAACATATCTATCAATGTCCGTATCTTGATGCTGAAACTAAAACTAGTCACTCTAACTTATAAAAATAATTAGTCCCAACATATATTATTATTAATCATCAAAACTTTTTATAACACAAGATTAGGAGATTTGATATTTCAGAGGGGAGATGCACGCGTGGCGAAAAGGAGGACGATGTTGCTTTTTAGTTTGGAGCCCTTTTTTCTGTTGTATTATTTTAGAAAACCTAAGTAGTAGATCATTTGGATATGGAAAATATATAATTTTCCATTCTAGAGGGAAGAGAAGGGACAAAGTACTTAATTTAAGTGAGTAACCTGAATTTCATACTCGATCTCATGTTAGTAGAGAAATGTAGAGCAATACAAATGAGTTGACCAAGTAAAAAAAAAGAACTCAACTTAGTTACACACGTGGAACTACGTTATTAGCATGATGCATTTTAGGCAAATATTTTTCACAATTGTGCATGTGAAGGAAAAAATTACTTAGAGGACAAATTGTCCACCTCTTTAAACTTTTCCAACGGTCATTGCACAACTAGTCATTGAACCATAAAGATGAGAGTGTCGGACAGTCTGTCCCACAAAAGACTAAGTCAAACCAACACTTGGCCTAGTGCCTTCCTTGTATCAACATCATAGTATTGTCCTTGAATGTATTGTCCACCCCCTATATTGTTGCGGCTGGGACCAACACATTGTGTCAATTGGATGGTCTACCTACCTAACGATTCGACACAGAATTGGATTGTTCAATACATGTACATAGCATGGTCTAGCATGGTTTGGTCCACACGAGGGCTAGTTGGATGGTTTGTCCAATGATCGATCCAACAATTGTTAGATCATTCAATTTGTATGCATAGTATAAGTCTAGATCATCACACGATTTGGTTGAATGAAACACACCAATTTGACCATTTGGTTTTTGTATATAATGTTGTCTAGACCAACACATGGTTGAAAAAATCTTTTCTTGGGGCTAATGGTCTTGTCATTGAGATTTTAGGACAACCTGTTGATTTTCTATCAAAACTTTGTCCTGGCTCAAATTCACTTCTTCTCCTAGGGATAGCTTACTTTGGAGGCTAGATGAGATGCCTCTAACATATAACATTATGTGAATTAAGCCATTTGCTTCATTCCCTATCGTCAATGTAATCTAAACCTTATTTTATTGTATATCACTATAAACTTTTCAACTCCATGACAAACTAGCAAACAAGGGTGCTAAATGTTTGCAATAGTCCTTAATCATGGATCAACTATTGTAGCACACTTAATCACCTATAATCTAACTCCTTTCACACTATAAATGTAGTTAAGTCTTGATAAGTATGTTGCTGTTAATCACCTAAACCCTAAAGAAGGCCAAGTTACTTAATCCCCTTATTCACTTGTAGATCAAAACTTGGTATTTCATTATCCAAAGGCTAATAGCCCATTCATTATTTGTTATAACCTACCATGATGTAATTATCTCTATAATGTCATTAATCACCTAAATCCTAAAGAAAGGCCTATTTTACTTGACTAAATAGTTTGATTAATGCTGCTAAATGTTTACTTAAGTAAGGATTACCTTCCTGGGGGCTATGATGAAGTATTCCTATATTAAAAGGAACTTTTTGGAGTTTCATTATTTTGCTTCAGGAAAGGTGGTGGGTAATGATGCTGCAAGGAATAGTCTTGTGACATCCTAATATTTAAAGGACATTTTTGAATGTCTTGCAAAGGAAATATTACATTTTATAATGGAAGAACTTGGGTATAATGTATGTTGTTTGTTAGTTGATGTGTCTAGATTGTCTTGCAAAGAGCAAATATCAGTAGTGTTGAGATATGTAATTGTGGAATTGACAAAGATGGATTTATCATGTGAGGAAACAACTTTGTATCTCAAGGCTTCTATTAATTCTCTATTTGCAGGCTTGAAACTCAATTTGAAGTAAGAGGACATAGATATGATGGTGCAAGTAGTAAAGATTTCATTATTTTGCTCCCATACTTCAATTAGTTGTTTTAGCTGTTGTGAAAAAGTATAAAGACATTAATAATGTCTTTAGAATGATTTCTACTTTGTTGAATGTGGTGGGTCCATCATCTAAGAGAAGATACATCATTAGAGAGATAAAATATAAACAAACGTGTAAGGCGATTGTGGTTAAGAAACATTGTTCTTGATTTAACCCCGTTCCGGTTTGAACCATCCCACAACCTCAGCACACTTGTTTATAATTTATCTTTCTAATTATGTCTCTTCTCCTAGATGACCCATCCACTACATTTGAAAAAAATATAAATCATAACAAAGAAATTACTAATGCCTTATATGTTCTCACAGTAGGTAGAAAAACTAACCAAAGTTGGTGAGCAAAACAATGAATATAATAAACTAAAGTAGCTGAACTACCTTCTCTCATGATGAACGATCGTAACCTATTGAAGTCACCTCTCATATTGCTAGAACTGTCATATATTTGTCTTTTATTTACTTCAAACTGAGTTTAAAGCCTAAAAACAAAGAATCAAGACTTGTGGTAGGAAGAAGTTGTGTCCTTCACGTATAGGCCAACAAATCTCTCTTTGATAATTCCACACGTATCAACATATCTCAACACCAATTCCATTTGCTCTTTGCTGCACATATCTCTAGACTCATCAACTAACAGATAAAATACATTATACCCGAATTCGTCTATAATAGAATATAATATTTTATTTACAAAAATATTTAAGTCCTTTTGAATATCAGAAGACATCATGAGATTGTTCCCTGCTGCATCATTATCCACCATCTTCCCTGAAGCAAATCATGAAACTCCAAAAAGTTCTTTGTTGGTGGAATACTCAGACTCATCATGACCCTAGAAAGGTAGACCTTGCTTCAATAAACATCTAGCAACACTGATTGAGCCATTTAATCATGTAAAACAAGCCATTTAGGAGCTTCCCTTTTGTTATAGAAATAATTGGACTCATCATTGCCCCTAAAAAGTAGTCCTTGTCCTAATAGGAATATCAATATGTTACCAAAGACACTCAATTTTTCATTGCTTGATTATGTAACTACCAAGTCCAACGGCATGCTCTTTTGCCTAGTTCTTCTATGCCAACGATTCAAACTTTTCAAGCCAACCAACAAACTCATCAAACAATTATAGGATAAATTTGAAATTGAAAAGTTAAATGTATGAGGCTGGGAAGGCGCATTCTCTAGGTACTTTCGTATTAACCTATCTCTCAGGTTAGGATGATATGTATCAATTGGTTTTCACAATCCTGGATCATATTCTGTCTTCTTTCTAGCTGGTACAATCTACTTCTAGACAGGCACTCATACACTTGTTGGTGCTATCTGGTGCTTATTTTAAGTAATATCTCCTTCATAAAGTTCAGCTATCATTTATAGCATCGTAGTCAAGTTAACAAAAAAGATGATTGTCCAGTACTACATTATTTCTTTGCATTAGAATATATATTTCTAATTTTACTTCAAACCCTAACCAAGAACTTTATAATTTGAACAAACTATCAGCTACAATTATCTTCCAAATATAAGAGTTTACTTGCAATTCATATTAACACTAAAGAATTTGAGAGTACAGAGGATGTGGAAGTCTTGCCTGCTCCTGTGTTGCCCTATTGTGAGGGGGATTGACCATTGGAGCCTGGAGGCTAGGATGCAACAACTGCAAAAAAAAATAAGGATCAGTTTGCATAGAAAAAATAGACTAAGAGAATGTCAGTGTAGTTGGTAGTTTACGTAATCAAGAAATAAAAATTGGAATGCTTTGTTACAAAGAGCTCTACATGTTGCTATTCAGATATAAAGAGAAACTGTTTAAAAGGCTTAGTTTGCTTGACTAAATGGTTCAATTAGTATTGCTAGATGCTTATTGAAGTAAGGATTATCGTTTTGAGGCCATGATGAAGTATTCCTATACCAAAGGTAACTTTTGGAGTTTCGTGTAACTACTTTAGGGAAAGTGGCTGGTAATGATGTAGTAAGGAACAACCTAATGGCATCTTTTGATATTCAGAAGGATATTGTTGAATGTTTTGCAAAGAAAATGTTACGTTCTGTTTTGAAAGAACTTGGACATGATGTAATTTGTTTCTTAGATGATAAGTCTAGAGATGTGTACTGAAAAAAATGGTATTGGTGTTGAGATATGTTGATAGGTGGTGGAACTGTCAAAGAGAGATTTATTGATCTCGTTCTTACTCTCTGTTTATAGGCTTTCATGTTTATTTTGAAGCAAATAAATGCAGAAGAATATCATGGTGCTAACAATATGCGAGGTAAGTTTAATGAGATATGATCATTATATGATCATTAATCATAAGAGTAAATGGTTTGGCTTATTATGTTTAATGTTTTGGTCACCAATTTTCATTATTAATTGTACCGATATAAGAAAGTATAAAAACATTAGTAATTTCTTTGGTATGATTTCTACTGAATGTGCTAGATGGATCATCTAACAGAAAAGACATGATTAGAGATAAATTATGAACAAGTGTGCAATGTACTAAGCTGTGGTTGAAAAACATTGCTCTTGATTTAATCCTGTTCTAATTTAATGAATCCCACAATCTAATACATTGCACACTAGTTTTCTTTATGTAATCATGTCTATTCTCTTGTATGATCCATCCACTCCATTCAATAAAGTATAAATCATACCAAAGAAATTATCAATTATTTTATGTTTTCTTACAACATCTACAACAACTAATTGAAGTTGGTGGGCAAAACAATGAACAAGGTGAACTACTTTCTTCTCATGATAAAATTATAACCCACTAAACACACCTCTCATATTGCTAGCATCATCATATACTTGGCCTCTTATTTGTGTTGAACTGAACTTAAAGCCTACAAACAGAGATTACTTTGACGTAGAAAGTTGTTTTCTTCACATGAACAAGTCCAACAAATCTCACTTTGACAATTCCACACTTATCAACATATCTCAATAGCTTTGGCCTCTTACTTGCTTCAAATAGAACTTAAAGCCTATAAACAGATACTCAATACAAGCTTTTCATGTAGGAAGGTATTTCCTTCACATGAACAAGCCCAATAAATCTCTCTTTGACAATTCCATACTTATCAACATATCTTAACACCAAACCATTTGTCATTTGTTCTTTGCAAGACACATCTCTAGACTGATCAACTAATAAACAAAATATATCATGTCCAACTCATTTTATAATAGGATATAATATTTTCTTTGCAAACTATTCAACATATATCCGCAGATGTCATAGGCCTGATACCTACTACATCATTACCAACACTGTCTTTCATGAAGCAAGATCATGCTCTACTAGCAAATCATGGAAATCTAAAAAGTTTCCTCTGTTACAGGAAAACTTGGGCTCATCATGTGTTGTGGCTTGGCCTAGACCCAGGTGACGGAGGGTGTAGCCATGCTCGACAGGACGGTGAGGTCTGTAGCCTCACCTCCCCGGAGCCGTGATTGAGAACAGAGAACAAGAGAGGAGATTGGAGATTAACTTCTTGCTTAGACTTTATTGATGAAGTTCTCTTCCATACCTAGAAAGGAGGATAACACATAACAGACTGAAACAACTTCTCCTAAAATGACTTGATAAGCTAACTCTGGTGCTAAGCAATGACGATGGTGCCACCTGCTTCTATTTTGGCTGACATCACTCAAGATTGTCCCAACATGACATCATGACCTAGAAAGGTAATCATTGCTTCAATATAATAGTCAACTAACACTAATTGAACCAGTTATTCAAGTAAAATAAGTCTTTTTAGCGGCTTCACCTTGAATTTGAATAGCAACATTCATACATTGAGCTATTTGTAACAAGTCATCTTAATTTTTCATACCTTGATTATGTAAGCTACAAACTTCAATGGCATGCTCTTTTAGCTTTCTTTTTCTAGGAAATGCTTTGTAACAATCCTTGTTCTTAATATGGAATCTAAATAAGTAACAAAAAAAACTTTCAAGCCAACCAAAAACTCATCAAACCCTTGTGGGATAAATTTTCTATGTGTGTTTGATATCTTTGTAATTGAAAAATTAAATATATAAGGTTGTCAAGGCCCATTCTCTAAGTATTTTTTTCTTACCCTATATCTCATCATAGGATGATATGCATCTCCATAATTCTGGACCACATTTGATCTCTTGGTATCATCATCGACTTCTGGGCAGACACGTCTTGAATTATTGGTGTTGTCTAGTGCTTTTCTTTTAAGAAATCTCTCCATAATAAAGTTCACCTATCATTTATAGCGTTGTAGTCAATTTAAAAAGAAATAAAAATAAGAGAATTGTGAAGTACTACATTAGTTTTTTTCCCATCCGAATATATCTTTTTTTTTCTAGCAGAACAAGCTATCAACTATAAGCACAAATGTAGTTTCTTTGCAAAAGAACCAACCATCAACTGTAATCACAGGTTATACATTAGTTCAAATGCCATTTTGTGGCCTGGTTTCTGGGCCGGGGGGCATGAAATTAGGCCGAAGGGGTGTGCACGTGTGCTGAATAGTTGGTACTACCGTACTAGTAACTGAATGCTAGTCAACCTCCAGTATACCATTGGCCGGGGGCTTTTTTGCCTTGAAAATGAATCACCCCACACCAGCCACTGATAATTGTGTAATCTATATTTATATATTTTGAGCTGTGTTTCATGATAATTGCTATTGGTCACGCTTGTATATGTAATCTTTCATGTATATGATCCTCTCTATATATATATATGAGTGGTCATGACATATAAAGGTCATCTAGCGCCAATTATATTAACATGCTATCAGAGCTAGTATTTTTTCTCCAAATCAATATCGACATCATCTTCTACCTCCTCCACCACCTCCGCCTCCACTTTCAGCCTCTCCTCTGCTACTACCTTTATCCCTATACCAATTCATCATGCCATCATCATCCGACTTAACAAAACAAACTATACATTATAGCACGTCTAGCTTTTTCCGTATCTATGAAGTGCAAAGCTTATGGGCTTAATAGATGGATCCACGACCACGCCTCCCCAGCAGTTCCTTCATTGACTGCTGACAGGGCCAAGCTCGTGTCTAACCTAGAATATTGCCTGTGGTATGATAAAAATCAACAACTACTAAGTGGTCTTCTCTCGTCGATGACTGAAGACATCCTTCAGGACGTGGTGTCTACCATCACATCCAAAAAAGCCTGGGATACTTTTCGGCGCATGTTCTCCTTCACCACACATGCACGTGCTGTCCAAGTGCGTGTCGACCTTACTACAACCAAGAAGCGCGACCTCTCTGCTACCAATTACTTCCGCAAGATCAAGAGTCTGGCCTCCTAGCTCACTATGGCTGATGCTCCTCTTTGTGATGACAAGATCAATGCCTATCTCCTAGCGGGTCTTCCCCTAGATTACGATCCATTCGTCGCATCTATGACGACAAAGAGTGAGCCCCTCACGCTTGATGACGTCTACTCACATCTGCTAGCATTTGAGGCTCCAACTGCAATACCAGGCGGAGACTCACCTTAACATTGGCGTGTCAGCCAACTTCGCCGGCCGAGGTGGGCAGTAGCGGGGCCGTGGCCGTGGCGGTCCTCCGCCCCAGGGACATGGACGTGGCACCCCTCCCTGTCAAATCTGTAGTCGTACAAGTCACACTGTCATCAAATGTTGGCATCGTATGGATGAGTCTTACCAGGAGAAAACACCCTATGCTGCGGTGACTGCTATTTCATCCTACAAGGTCGACACCAACTGGTAAATCGACATGGGGGCTACCGATCACATAACCAGTGATCTGGATTGCCTAGCCTTGCGTGAACATGTTAACGCCAAAATTTGGAAAGCCCAGCGATAAATTGGAAAGATGATCGGCTTAAGTGAAGAAGTGTCCGATTGCTACAGAGAAGAAGCCGATCGGATTGAAGCAAGAGAAGATTCGGTCTCAAAATAGAAGACTATCCAGATAAGACCGAGTTTATAGAGAAGCCATGGTTCACGACATGGTATTCTATCGTATCTTATATAGATAGAAAGATTTAGTTAGTTTTGTTAACTTCCTTAGATATATTTTCCTTTATCTTTGTTAGAAAATAACGTTCGATGGTTGTTGTAAATGTGTCGGACTTTGTAAACCAAGGGTATAAATATAGAACCCCTGGAAACATGTACATGAATCCTTTGATCAATACAACTTCAGCACATCGCCACCATAGTCTATCTAGGTTTTTACCTACGGGGTCTGGCTCTCGACGCGGGGCTACATCAGTTAAGTTCGATCTCCGGTGAAGGGGTAAGTCCCACGACTATCTCAATATGCCTCGCTCTATCTAAGGCTACATCTGTTAGGTTCGACCTCTTAGCTCGATCGGATGTATCGCATCATGTCCGTACAGGGTCTATCGGCCTATCAACCCCTCTTCGCCATCGTCGGTCTCGTGCCACATCGGTTAGGTTCGACTTACAAG
Source organism: Oryza coarctata (assembly GCA_030770085.1). Lineage (NCBI taxonomy): Eukaryota > Viridiplantae > Streptophyta > Magnoliopsida > Poales > Poaceae > Oryza > Oryza coarctata. Next base: position 5,652,050 of record CM061476.1, on the reverse strand, counting down.
GCTGCCGATGGTAGAATGAGTTTTAGGCCTATAGGTCTCTATACGGCATTTCATCGGAGTGTTAGCCAATGAATTATCTATACGTTGAGCATCACACCTAGCGTATCGGCTCCTCGGCCGATATGCACCGTAGAATAAGCTTTAGGCCTATAGGTCTCTGTACGACGTTTCATCGGAGTGTTAGCCGATGAGTTATCTATACATTGAGCATCACGCCTAGCATATCGGCTCCTCGGCTGATACGCACCAGTCTTAAGAGACTTCTCTTGAGCACCACGCCAAGCGCATCGACCTTCCAGCTGATGTGCACCTGTCTTCAGAGAGACGTCCACTCATCGGCTCAACTAGCCAATGGGTTCGTTTCGTCCTTACTTCAGCACATCCGATTTGGCGTTAACCGTCTCGTTGTCATTGGCCTCAGTCTCGTACTATCTCGATTAGGTCTGATCTTCGAGATTCGGTGCTAGCAGCATCATCACGGCAGGCGACAGGCCTCGTGCTGCTATATCCGGAGCGGCATCGGCTTTACAGCCCATGCGTTTTATAAGATTTCTTGCCAGTTCGCATATGCCTTTATCAACTTTTCAGCCGATGAATGACTGCTATAGCTTTCGTCGGCTTCTAGGAGGGATACCGCATGCCTTGCTATTATGTGAATACACTCCTGTGCCTCTATCAGCTCTGTGGCCGATAGATCAGGGTCATCATGTCCTTCATCGACATCCGCCTACGCCCTCATCGGCTCCCCAGCAGATGGAAGAGTATCCTGATTTCTATCGACAATCAGCCGATAGTAGGAGCCATCTGGACGCGACCAATGACCAACCCAATCCTATCGGTAGCCAGCCGATAGCGAGGGCTCATATCGGCCCATCGTCTGATTGACCCGTTCGCCTCACGTCCTTGTCAATTACAGGGTCAAATTGACTGGCACACCCGCACCAGCACCGTCGCGTTGGAGCCAAGCGAAGCCCATGGCTCCTGGCGCGCATACCTCGAGCCACGGAGAGAAGCCGACCGACCTGCATTGGAGCTAAGCAGACCACCCAGACGTCGGTGTGCTTGCGCAGAAACGGTTCAAGTTAGCAACGGGGTAGGTTTGCAAATTATGCATATTGGTTCTTATTCTCTTAAAATTGTTACATGCCCTCTTGACTTATATAATGTTCTCCACGTACCTGATATCTCTAAACACCATCTTTCAGTTCATAAACTATCACGTGACAATAATGTATTTTTTGAATTTTATCCCTATCATTTTCTTATAAAGGACCAAGCAACGAAACAAGTGCTCCTAAAAGAAAAGTGTGAATCTGGCCTCTATCCCATAAAGCCATCCGATGTTGAATTCTATAAATAAGCACTTGTCAGTGTCATGGCATCCACATATTAGTGGCATGCTCATCTTGACCATCCTTCTACCCCAGTCGTGCAGTCTATCTTGAGTTTGAATAATCTCCCACATATCAAGGAGTCGAGTCCCTCAGTTTGTCATGCATGTCAATTAGGCAAGAGTCATCAACTCCCCTATACTCATGCCATTCATCGTTCTACATCGCCTCTTGAACTTATTTTTTCAGATGTGTAGGGTCCTGCCCTAAGTCTGTTGGTGGCGTTGATTTTAGTAAATTTACGTGGATATATTTGATGCATGACTACACTGAGGCTCAACATATTTTCTTGCAATTTCAAGCATATGTAAAACGTCTCCTTGATACTAAAATTAAATGCGTTCAATCCAATTGGGGCGGAGAGTACCAAAAACTTCATACTTAATTTTTTCAATCCCTTGGCATAGCCCATCGTGTTTGCTGCCCACATACTCACAAATAAAATAGATTGGCTGAACACAAGCATCATCATATAGTTGAAACTGGTCTTGTTCTACTAGCTCATACCTCCATATCGATTAAATTTTGGGATGAGGCCTTCCTCACAGCCACTTATCTCATCAATAGATTGCTCACTCGAGTCCTTGATAATCTGTGCCCTCTAGAATGCCTCCTCAAAACTCCACCGAATTATTCCATGCTCCGTATATTTGGTTGTGTATGTTGGCCCAATTTGTGACCCTATAACCAGTATAAACTTTTCTTTTGATCCAAAGTCTATATGTTTTTAGGATATAGTGGTCTTCATAAGGGATACAAATGTCTCGATATGGATTTCGGATGCGTGTATGTGTCCCGTGACGTTATATTTGATGAAACAAATTTTCCTTTTTCTACTTATCCTTCATCCAATATTGCATCTAATCAAGACAGTGACAGTTTTAATTTGAACAATTATGATATGCATATGTTTCTTGCTAACCCTATGAATGCAGCCCCTCAGCATGCAGTAGATCCTGGGATGTCTAAAATCTCATCAGGATTGGCATCGACATTTCCTGCGCCTACTTCTTCACCCGAGGCAGGCGCTCCGCATGCAGCGCTGACGCTGACCTGCCTACATCGGAATCTCCGCCTGCCTCTCCCATGTCCCCTATGGCAAGCACAGAGGCTGTAGCTAGGCTATCATCTGTCGACCCATCATCACCAGCATCGTGACAAACTTCATCACCGAGCATCCGACCTGAGACCGTGCACCACTTGGAGGTTCCTACACCGGATCCTCCTACCCATAAGTACGGGACACGCTTAAGCCACAACATCAAGAAGCCCAAGGTTCGTACAGATGGCATGGTTACTTATTATGCTGTACGGACTTCAGATGTAGAGCCTACACCGTATGTTATTGCTATGGCATACCTCCTTTGGAGGTCAGCAATGAATGATGAATTTCAAGCCCTTGTCAAGAACAAGGCTTGGCATCTGATTCCTCCACATACCGGCCTTAATGTCATTGATTGCAAGTGGATTTTTAAACTGAAGCACAAAGCTGATGGCTTCGTTGATCGCTATAAAGCACGATTGGTCGCCAAGGCCTTCAAGCATCAGTATGGAGTTAATTATGATGATACATTTAGCCCGGTAGTGAAACCTACCACTATTCGAGTCTTATTGTCTCTTGCAGTCTTTCGTGGTTTGTTTTTTCAATAGATTGATATTCAAAATGCATTCTTATATGGCCATCTTCAAGAGGACGTCTATATGAAACAATCACCTGATTTTGTTGACTTGGCTCATCCTACTTATCTTTGTAAGTTGGACTAGTCATTATATGGCCTCAAACAGGCCCTATGTGCCTGGTTTTCTCGTCTTAGTAACAAACTATTATAACTGGGATTTCAAGCTTCTAAGGCTAATGTTTCTCTTTTCATGTTCAACAGAGGTGGCATTCAGATGTATATTCTCATCTATATGGATGATATTATTATTATGAGCTCTTCGTCATCAGCTACAGATCATCTACTCATTCAACTTGAAGCTAAATTTGCCGTGAAAGATCTTGGCACTCTTGGATATTTTCTTGGCATTGAAGTACATCATACTTCTACTGGCCTCATCTTGACACAACACAAATACATCCAAGACCTGCTGCAGCGCACAAATATGGCCTCCCCTAATAGTGTTTCGACACCTATACTTCTCAACAACAAGTTACTCTTAAAAAGTGGCAACCCTCTCTCAGCTGAAGATACTACACACTATCGTAGTTTTGTTGGGGCTCTCCAATATTTGTCTTTCACTTGTCCCGATATCTCCTTCTCTGTCAACCGGGTATGCCAATTTCTGTCAGTACCAACGAAGGCTCATTGGGCGGCAGTAAAACGCATACTACGTTATCTTCATTCCACATCTGATATGGGGCTATGCATCACTAAATATATATCTTCATTGCTAAGTGTGTTCTCTGATGCCGATTAGGCCGGGAACTTAGATGATCGGTGCAGTACAGGTAGCTATGCCATTTTCTTTGGTGCCAATCTTGTTTCTTGGAGCTCTCGCAAACAACCAATTGTTTCTCGCTCAAGCACAGAGGTTGAATAAAAGGACATTGTCAATGCTACCGCTAAAGTAATATGGATACAAGTGTTGCTAAGGGAACTTAAGATCTCTCAGTTTCGGCCACCGTCCCTATGGTGTGACAACATTAGTGCCACTTATCTCTCTCTGCCAATCCCATATTTCATCGTCATAAGAAGTTTGTCGAGGTTGATTACCATTTTGTTCGTAAACGTGTTGCCTCTCGCTAACTCGACGTTCGCTTCATCTCATCAAAGAGCCAGATGGCCGACATTATGACCAAGCCACTCCCGGTTACTCCCTACTATGATTTACGGTACAATCTTAACCTAGTCTACCTCTATCTAGATTGAGGGGACGTTAAATATAGAAGTGTGTAATCTGTATTTAGTAAGAGATCATCTATATTTAGAGCTATATCTTCTAATTGCTGTTGGTCACACTTGTAATCTTCTATATATATATATATATATATATATATATCCATAGAGGTCATGTATTGACAATTATGTAAAAGTTGATTTGCAACGTGCTAGTATGCGCATGTGCGTCGGTAACCATTGGATGGGCTTTGGGATTCGTGCACGCCCAGCCCAGTACACGCCAGACGTACAGGGCCGTATCCCTACCTGCTGCTGGATTTTCTATAGGGTGTATTCGACTATTTATGTCAACTCTGGTGGATCCCACACAAGCCAGCTTTTCAGTAGACTTTTGTTGTTTTGATTTCTCGCGCGTCTCTCTCCTTTCAGCTCGCCTTCTTCCCAACACACCCGTCTCTCTTGCAGCTAATCCAGATCCAGATCCAAATACACCAGCAATGGAGGGCACCATCTCCAACCGCGGTGTTGTGTCTCCTCCCTCGTCTCTACCCCCACGTCTTTGTTCTTCCCGAAAGAGTGGGAGAGAGAGAGAGAGAGAGAGAGCAGGACACGAGCGGCGCCTTGCCTCCCCTCTCCCGGCGCCGGTGCCACCAAGCGGAGCTCCTCCCTGGCACCCCACTTTCCCCAGTGCCAGCGCAGAAGCAACATGGAGGGGGTGGGTGGGCAGCAAGGCCGAGCAAGGGGCGCTACATCTGCCAGCTGCGTCCTCCGAGTGGCCCGGTGCTGACGACTGCTGCTCAATGAGAACGAGGAGGCCAAAAGCGGATGCGGCGGTGAGGACGAGTCCTCCTCAACCTCCTCCCTCTTCCACCAGATCCGAGCTCTCTAAGCTTGAGGCTGGGGACCTCTGCTGCCGTCGACGCTCCTCTCCTCAGGGGCGAAGGAGGCCTCATCTCCTACCTTTACCTCCCCGGGCTGAGGTGAGGAGCGATGGGATAGAGGCTGTCCATGGACAACTTCCGTGTCGACGAGGACGGGAGTGGCCTGGATTTCTATCATCTCCCAACCGCCGGATCTTGGAGCGCATTGCGTGTGTCAGTGATGATTTCAATCTGAGTCTTTCTTCTTCTAACCTATGAACGTTTTTTTTTTTTTGAATCACGTTCTTCCGACCTTGTAGATGTGAACCTTGTGGTATTGTTGAACGGAGTACTTTAACCCTAAGGATTTTTACCGAACAGATTTATTGCACATTAAGATAATCATTTGATTTCAATTTCGATATATGGGTACTGAAATGGAATCTTGGTTTTTTTTCCCTTAAAATCACTAATATGAAGTTGTACCTGTTTTTGTTGGCAGATTGTACGCTACCTCTATCCTTTGTTGTTGGTTCTTGAGAACACACTATTATTTACGCTATGAATTCTTCTTAAAGATTTGACCAAATTGATTTCTTGTCGGTTTTGTGAACAAAATTTTTTTCTCATCTACGAAAATTTGTAAAAATGGAACGTTGTAGAATATTTGGATGTGCCCTGAATGAGTGGATGTGTATACTATTTTGAGATATGCCTCTGTGCATCTCAAGAATGTGTATAAAATTTGAGATACCGCCGGAATGTATTGCCTCCCAATAAAATTTTGAGACATGCCCCTAAATATGTGATATATGGGCACACATCTTTTAAGACATATTGGTAATTTTACAATTCAGAATGTGAGAAATCTAGGATATATCCTAAACAGGTATAAATATTGACGTATGAAATTTGAGATTTTTCATAATATATGAAAATGAAGAGAAATGTCATGACATGAAATTAAAAATGTGAAATTTGAGATATGTTATAATATGTGAAATGTTAAAATCTGAAATTTAAGATATCTCATAATATATGAAATTTTCTCATAATATATGAAATTTTGAGATATGACCTGAATATGTAGAGAAGACAAATGTCATCATCAGAAAAAAAAGACAAATGTCATGATATATAAAATTTGAGATATGTCATAATATATGAAATTAAAAAATGTAAAATTTGAGATATGTCATATTATATGATGTTAAAATGTCATGAAATTTGAGATAAGTCTTAGTATATTAATGTTAAAATGAGAAATTTAAGATATGTTTTAATATATGAAATTTTAAGATATGTCACGATATGAAATTTAAAATATGTCATAATATATGAAATTTAAAATGTAAAATCTGGAATATGTTATAGTATATGAAATTTTGAGGTAGATATGATGGAATATGTCGTACACAACAACAAGAGAAATCTCATGACATATCAAATTTAAAATTTGTCATAATATATGAAAATTCAAGATTTCATAATATATGAATTTTTGGGGTAATATAAAATTTTAAAGTTGTGGCGACACTTAAGTAAAAAGATGATAAGAGTGGAGAAACTATCCGAGGTATGGTAATGAAGTTATGGTTCATCAATCTATCCATTAGGAATTAAATTATGATGTTCATAAATATTATATATAAGGGATTTTAATAGGAATTTAGTGAGATAAAAGAATGTGTCGGTGATTTATATCAGGGAGTGATTTTTCAGTGTAATAAAAAAAGAAAAGTTAATAGCAGCGTGGCATGATTCAAAAATAGGGGAAGTGAGCAGCACAACACGTGCCTTCATTGGGGCCTTTTTGTTGTACCAGCGTACAAGGATGCAGCACATTTTGTGGCCTCGTATACAACGCCCTGCTATGATGGTGGGCCCGTATGCACGCCACCACATGAGAGGTATAAGGTGAAATACAGTTCGCATATCGCCTACGTGCCCACTATACGACACGGATCACGAGGGAAGATCGGACGGCGCAGGAGATAGGTGCACATGAGCGTGAGAGGCAAAAAAAACAGCTTCCGTCTGATATTCATGAACACTTTAAGATGCATGCAAAATTGATTTATCCATTAATATGTGGTATCTATTACAAATTGATCATAACATAGGCATATTCTTTTTTATTTTATGTTATTATATTTTTCAAACGGTTATACGGTGTGTTTTGTATAAAAAAATTATATATAAATTATTTTAAAATATCAATTATATTTATTTTTTAAATTTATAATAATTAAAATTAATTAATCATTTGTTAATTGTTTTTTTTACATATTCTGATTTCATCTTCATTTTCATTAAAAACGAACATCACATTATATGTGACAAGCGGCTAATAAATGGAGACAACTTAATCTGAAATGTAATTAACAAGCTGATGCTTGCTTGCCTCTCCTAGCAACGAAGCACTAGCTAGAGCACAGAAAGAAAGAGTTCTTTGTAACATGGAGACGTACTCTTTTTGGATCTCTGAACAAAAAATATCAAAGGGATAAGAATAAGGAGAAGGCTAAAATGTAATCTTCTGTCGATCGATCCATGGAAGTGTCTTCCGTTGTGTCGTTGCATGCATCATGCATGTGTGGCTTGGCTGGCTGTCGTCGTCTTCGCCTCCGGCCAGGGCCGACCGGACGTGCACATGCATGGCGCGAGCGCGCAGCGGTTTCTTTATTGTGGTGGGATCGCTAGCTGACCTGCTCGCCGATGAGGTCAAGGCCAACGGCGAGGAAGGTGATGCCTTGGAAGAGGAGGAAGTAGAAGTGCAGGCCCTGCGCCGAGAGAAGGCTGCGGGCGGCGGCGGTGAGGAGGAGGAAGGCGAGCGCCAGCTCCTTCTTGAAGATCCGGTTCGGCGCCTTGGCGGCCTTGCTCTTCTTGACTGGCGTCACCGGCGCCGGCGACGCGGCCACCGCCGTGGCGTCGTGCTTCTTCTTCTGCTGCAGATTGCTGGCCCACTCCTCGTGCTCCTTGAGCCTGCCCCACTCCTTGAGTCCGCCCTCAGAGACGCCGCGGACGAGCTTGGCAGGCGGCGGCCTGGAATCGGCCTCGGCGAGCGCGTGGATGTCGGACTCCGACGAGGTCCTGCCGGCCTTCTTGGTGACGACCCACTCGTAGGAGCTCCCCAGCTGGAAGAGGCCGGACACCATGGCGTTGAACTTGGTGACGGACATGGTGTTCTCGAAGAGGAGGTAGGGGATGACGAAGGGGAACGACTTGGGCGCCGGTAGGATGTTGAGGACCGACATAATCACCGGCACGTAGCAGATGACCCATATCGGCAGCTCCGCCTCCGGCACGAACATAGTCAGCGGCAGGATCACGCAGAAGAGCGTGAAGGAGTAGAACGGCAGGATCAGCTTCCGCAGCAGGAAGAAGAGCATCACCAGGTTCGCCTTCTTCCACATAGAGATCTGCACATACAACCATGTGAGTGTCAGAATCCGAAGCTCATCTCCTTCATGGAGTGTCCTTGCAATATCGGCGTCGATGATCTCACCTTAGACTTGAAGACGGCCGGGAGGCAGAGGCGGAAGAGCTGCATGGGGCCGGAGTGCCACCGGTGCTGCTGCTTGCGGTATGCCTGATACGACTCCGGCAGCTCACAGAGAACCTACACAAGAGCAACCATGGCGTCGTTCAATCATAGCTTACCATTGACAAGCATGGAGCTAGCCATCATGTACATGGGTCATTCGATGGTTACCTTGACGTCGTTGAGGAAGATGAACTTCCAGCCGTTGAGGTGGGCGCGGACGGCGATGTCCATGTCCTCGACGGTGGTGCGCTCCATCCAGCCGCCGGAGTCCTCGAGGGCCTTGATGCGCCAAACGCCGGCGGTGCCGTTGAAGCCGAAGAAGTTGAGGTAGACGCCATTGACCTGCTGCTCGACCTCGAAATGGAAGCACATGTTGATGTTCTGCAGCCGTGTCAGCAGGTTCTCGTCCGTGTTCACGAAGCTCCACCGAGCCTGCACCAGCCCAAGATCCGGGTTTTCCTACAATTCAATTTTAATTAATTTTCAACAGAGTTAATTGGTCCTTTAAGAAGAAGAAAATTAAACTACAAAGTGTATTATGCTCATTTGTCGACTTTTAGATCTAGCTCTAAAGTATATGATCTATATATAATATCAATTGTCATTAAAATTATCTGAGTAATTAGTTCAATCTATCGTCTATCCTAAGATAAAACTGTTTCGTTAGATTTGACAATTCCACCATATAGTAATATAAATGTACACCTTAATTTAGTCTAAGGACGAGCCACTCTTATGAGGTGAACTCCATAGAATCTAAGGTTTGGACGTCCAAGCCCTAACTACAGAAACGCTTACTTGTCCAAAGTTCAAATAGTAGCCAGGCCCCACCACGTCATATCTACACTCCTGACACTTTGTCTAGCATAGGCCACTAACTAACTAAGCAGAGGTTACATACAGATAGAGACCTTGTAAGTCGTCTTGGCTTTAATTAGGCTCTAACACCAAAGTATGATCTCATGCATTATATACTGATCTCGAGCTATTAAGGAATATTTCTACTCGCAGTTCAACACTAAGTAATAGTACTGCAACCTCTGGCCATTGAGATCTGAGACTTGGAATGAAGGCGCACATCTTTCAATTCCATTGGACATACATACTATATAAGAGTATAATATATAAACAGGGGTCAGAAAGAGTGTGATGTGCTTTCATTTGTTGATGAAATCTCGATTATTAAAGAAAAGAAAATAATTAAGAGTGTGAGGTGTATGTGTGTATTACCTTGAAGTGAGGGACGGTGAGCTTGAGGAAGTCGGGGTTGGGCTGGAAGTCGGCGTCGAAGATGGCGACGAACTCGTAGTCGCGGACATAGTCGCAGCTCATGGCGGACTTGAGGTTGCCGGCCTTGTAGCCGGTGCGGGACAGGCGGTGACGGTAGATGATGTTGACGCCGCGCTGGCTCCACTTGGTCACCTCCGCCTTGATCAGCATCTGGCACGTCTCGTCGTCCGAGTCGTCCAACACCTGCACCAGCATCCTCTCCCTCGGCCAGTCGATCTGGCACACGTGCGAGATCGACGTCTCATACACCTGAATCAATGCATCCATGTCGTCGTCAAGCTCGAGCTACATCGATCATGGCCATGGCGGCGGCCGTCGAACTGTTAGTAGTGTTACTGACCTCTTTCTCGTTGCACATGGGCATCTGGATGAGCACCATGGGAAAGTAGCCGCCCGCGCCGTTGGCGGACTCAACGTCGTCGTCGTCGGCGTGATTGGAGGTGGCGTCGGAGAAGGGCTTGATGCCGCGGAGCTTGACCCAGAAGCAGCCGAGGCAGAGGACGATGCGGTCGACGGACTGGACCATGAAGAGGGCGATGCAGAAGGAGGAGAGCTTCTGGATGGCCCAGGCGATGTAGTCGGTGCGGAAGGCGAGCCACGCCACATAGGCGCGGTGGAGCCACCCCTCGATCTCCTGCTTCTCCGGCATGCGAAAGTGCTCCGGCAGGTGGCGGAGGTGCTCCGGCAGGTGCTGCAGGTGCTCGGGGAGGCGCCGGAGGTACTTCTCCGGCAGCTCTGAAGCCGACCGCGGGAAGTGCCAGCCCTTGAGGTGGGCCACCGTCTCGAAGGCGAGCATGGTGAGGGAGAGGAGCAGGAACGCCCGGAGGAACCGGAGCATGGCGCGGCCGCGGCCGGACGCCTCGGCGTCGGGCTCCGCGTCGGCGTCGCGGCTGCGGCGGACGCGGCGGTTAACGGCGCCGAGCAGCGCCCAGAACCCGGCGGCGAGCCACGCCACGCAGCCGACGGCGCGGTGCGCGCGGAGGAGGAGCACCCACGTGAACTGCTTGGCGTTCTTGCCCCTGGCCTTCTCCGACGACGCCATGCCGGGCCCGTCGATCTCCACCAGCGAGTAGGGGCGGTCCATCTTCACCACTACCGGCGTGCCACGCTCCTCGTTGCCCCACCACGACTCCGTGTATGTGCTCGGAGGAGGCGCCATTGTTGCCGGTCTACCACCGTCGGCTGCCTCGGTGACCGTGCCGCCGCGCCGGAGGCGGAGCAGATGAGCCCTTGGAAGTGCAGCTGCTAAGCTTGGTTCCAACAACTCACCATGTGAGGTTGCTTCCTCCTTAGGTTTCCCTTGCTTGCTGCCCACTTGCCCCCACAAGGACAAGATCTTGTGCTTTAAAGTGTAGTGTTGCTGCTGCTGATGTCCCTTCAAGTTCTCACTCTTACTTCTGATGAACAAACTCACTCACTCACTCACCTATCAACAACAAAAACAAATCAATCAAATGAGCTAAAAAAATCTCTAAACAAAACAGAACCCGAATAATGTTGCCAGGAATAACTCTAAACCAATCAAACATCAAATATGAGAGTACTACTCACCTAGTAATTCTTTGCTTTGTGACCCTGATGATGAGAGAACCAAGAAATGGAACTCTCCTGGCTAATTAAGGTGCCTATGAGCTTCAGATCCAAGAAAGGTGATTGGACTGCCTTGGAGGAGACAATGCACACACACTCACACACAAGAGAGCTAGCACTCACTCTGGTGTCTAGATCAGCTCACTCACTTCAGTGGCTGGTTGTTGAGGATAGTAGAGATACAGTGGAGAGTAGTACTAGCTACCAGTTGATCAGTTGTAGCAGTTGCAGTAGGGTTGCTACTTCTGCTGTTGATGCTGCTGCACTACAAGCTCCAGACTCTAGACTCCAGAGTAAAGCATCAGGTAGCCCGATAGTAGGGTTTTATAGAGAGATTACACTGCACGTTGCACTACTGGTTAGCTAGCTAATACAGTGTAGTAGCTGGCTGGCTAGTTCTTAATTATTATTATTATTATTTTGCTGAGAGATTACTAGCAGTGGCTGCAAGTTTTGACCTGATTTGGGCATTAAATTCTTTGGCAATGGTGGTGTGATCTTAGCTTTAAAAAACTTGGGAGGAATTGGGGAATCTGCCATCACCGTGTGCGTCGATCGAGTCCATGCCATGTGGGACACTTTAAATGAACCTAGCCATTAGCCCGTTGCTAGTGCATAGTACTGCTATACTGTTAGTTGTTAACTTGGACAGAAATGTATACTATTATGTGTGTGTGTGTGAATTAACCGTTAAGTCAGGGCCTAATTGCGGCTTTGCATGCCTGATTAAGAAGCTTCCTTGGAATTTCTGGGGATTGGGTTTTGCCTGCCGTGGCTGTCCTGCTTGCACTGTTGCACATGCTCTTCACCATGACTTACCTGGCTTGGGTTGGGTGGGCTAAAATTGGACTTAGACCTAAACTGGAATATTAGTGGAATTAATTTTGGATGAGTTCGCTAAAATATTTTGAGAAAGAGTAAAGTGCATAAAAACTTTTATAAAAGGTTTTAGTACATGGCATATAATATAATCATAGATATTATACGGTCATTGAAACATACTTTTAACTAATTATTTTTTAGTCTACTGCAATTACAGGTTATAAAAAATTATATGTAAATTTATATCAGATTTACATGTCTATTGACACATCGTAAAGTTGTAGTCACATAAGATTAAATATTTTTTTATTTTTTATAGCACCAAGTTAAATTGGTTAATGCATGGTTTTAGAAAATTCTTGAACCATAATATCCTGTTATGTGACATGTCAAAACCCCTGTGGTTTTGTATAACTTCGGCCATAATACGTGTAGTTTTGTGAAATTTAATCTTTGAGAAATGACATGGTAAAAGTATTGTTTCTCAAGCAAACGAACTGATATATTAATACCGTTGATTTTCAGCACATTTGACTCTAATTGTTTTTTTTGACAAATTTAATTAGTAAGTAAGCTTGGTACAATACATAATAAAGTTGTACACAAGTATCAATTCAATTATTTTTTCTTGGTAATTTAACAAAGTTTTCCATAATGTCTATAACGGAGAGTTCTGAAAATTGCTACACCATCTTGAAAAAAAATCGCTACACGACAGAAGAACAATGAATTTGGTGGACCGTTCAAGTTGTGCATTTTCTAATTCCTACTGTATTATTCTTTCCTATATCTTGTGTTGTTGTGCTGATAGCTTGAAATTATTGATCCTGCCCACGAGAGTTTCTCCAGCTTGTTTAATTTCGATGTTAAGTGTGACAAGAAATAAGTGTTCATCTTTGTCGGAAAACCTTTTCTTATAATTTGTATCTTGTCACACCACACCTACTTTCCATTATATCTAATACAGCTATTATAATATTTATTCTTTTTTTGGTGTATGCTTGAATATTATATGCATCCAATATGTGACCAAATCTTCATGCTTCCATATTGGTCGTATTTTTATTAGGCGGTGTAACCTTTGATATCAAATTTTACTTTTTCTTAGTTTACTGCTTGATCTAGTCTTTGGTAATAATCCAATGTAGTATAACCAGTTTACCCTTTTGCATACATCTCATGCTCACCGTATCATGCATAGTCTTAAAGCATTTACTTGTTACACATGTCAAACAAGTCAAGCAATGTAACGTTAGGAAAACATGTATCACATGTTTTGACAGGATTGTGCATTACTTTGATCGTTGCACAGTCATTTGTTAAATACACACTACAGTAAAGTTAATCTAGGATATGTTTGTGTAGACTTCAACTCATAAATCTAACTATAATAACGGAGTCTATAATAGAGATGTGGAGTAGATCAAACCTGCTTCGTTCTCTTTTTATGAAGTTAAAACCGTTTAGATAGCCTCTAGCTCAAAAAGAGGTAGAGCTAGAACCCTATCAAATATGCTCGCAAGGTATTGACCAAGGAAATCTACTCATAATTTAATTTTCATGATAAATCTACTAATTTCATTTTGATATATATCAATTCTTTTCATGTGTGTGCATATACAAGTGAGACAAATTGTTGTTTGAATACACGGTCTAAAATGGCACCTATTTGAGAACAAATAGGGTTCATAATGAAAAAAACCCTATACTATATACTATGAAATCATAATCGAATGATACAATTAATTTTATAAAGCAAATCTATATAATACTATAAAAGCATTTCAATCTAATGATACAAATTAATTCATAAAATGAATCTATAAAGCTTCAAACATATTACAGTTCTCCATTTATTCTGTAATAATTTGGTGTTAATTTGTGAGTTCTCCCTTCTCTTAAATCTTGATGCTCTTCGTCAGTGTCGTTCTTTCATTATGTTTCGGAAGTGAGGACTACACAAGTTAATATATTCTGGGACTACACAAGTTAATTTATTTTGAGTACAACTAATATGGACAGTGTGTAACTAATGGTTGGTAACTAATCGGCAGTGCTAATGTTGAACCCGCAATGATACTTATTTTCAGCTAAAAAAATTACAATCTGATTCCCATATTTCCATTCATATATACACACTTACATACACACATTCATCTAACAATAGAGAATTTCACCGATTTTTATACAGATTCATACAGTCACATATAGCACAACTTGAACCCACGTTCATCCAATGGAATTTCACTACCTGAAAACAACAAAGAACAAACAAGGAGAGGGAGCATCAAAAGAAATTTACACATACACAAGTGAGTGATCGCCGTGGACCTGTCGTTATCGCTTGCATTGGTGCTTGGCCTTCTCCTGAGCCTCCTTGAGTCCACTGTCGAGATCTAGCCTCCTACCCCCAAGTCGAGCCACTACAAAATGACCCATCACTAATATGCATTCATCTATAACTACTCATGTTGATGAGCCGTTACAAATGTGTCTCCTCTTGTCTATAACAGCTCTACATTAGGAGCCATTATAGATGTTAAGTTATCTATAATGTCTCTTGTATTAATAGCCATTATAAATGACATACACTTATCTGTAGGTATTTTATTTTTAACCGTTATAGATGGCTATGTCTAACAATCCCAAATTTTCAACCCTTTCTCTTACTTTCTCTATCTTTGCTACTCCTATCCGACATAGACTCCTAGTCAGTTGCAACCCTCTCCCATCTTCCTCCTATACTCCTGGTTGGCGTCAACCCTCCCAATCCCTAGCACTTGTTCATTGTGCCTCTTCTTTTACCCCTATCACTATCGTGCCCTCAACGCTGGCCCGCGTTCCTCTTCCTCTGCCCCTACTACCACCTCACCCCCAACATAGGCCTGCCACTCTTCTTTCTTTGCCCTACCACCATCGTGCCCAACTTGGTTGCCCATCTAAGCTTAGGGAGGCCAAATATGATGACCCTTGAGCTTGAGGCATCTATATCTCGTAGACCTCTCCACCTTGTGTTGGGATTTGGTAGCCTCCAAGCTCAAGGCACTCAGATCTAGCATCTAGCTCTATTCCATGCCAAGGATGGGCAACAACTCATTCTACAGCGGTCTCCCTCAATAGCTTTGTGTTGGCATCCTTAACGCCAGCATCCCCTCGTCGGCCTAAACATCCCCTCCCCATCTACTTTAGACTCCATCTCCGCATTAGCCTCCCCCATCCTTGGCACCTCCTCTTCATATATGTTGGCATTCACAACCTAGCGCCCCATCCCCATCTATGTCAGTCCCCATCTGCGTGCCATCATTCACCATCCCTAGTTCATCATCTATGTCGGCATTTGCAACTCAATGCCAGCTGCCTCCTCGATAATGGCACAGTTTCATTGATGACCTCCTCTCCACCTGTGCCTTTGCCTAGCCCTGGTTTCTCCCCTTCTCTTTAAAATTTTGACTTAATGCAAATTTTGATGTATTGTGATCTATATGCCCTTGGATTTGTCATAAGTGATGTGAAGTGAAAGTCTCTGAATGGAATTTTCATGTATTGTGATGATACATTGGATTTGTGATATGTGTGTGCTGCCATTTTGTGATATATGCATTGAATTTGAGATATATATATATGTGTGGGCCACCATATTTGTGAAATATTGTTATCTTTAACTGCTCCTAATATCTCCTGGCCGTCATAGATGAGAATATGGAGCACTTAGATATATATACATCTATAACGGCTTGGAATATGGAGCTGTTAAAGATTACTGATATAGATGACCTTCCACATTTCTGACCGTTGGATAGTAATGGTTGCCCAAGCTGATACAGATGATTGTTTTCAGCCGTCACATATGAAGTGTTGTGGTTGTGACCGGCGGGTTCAAGTGAAGAACTGACCGTTCCTAATAAAAACTGGCAGTGATACAATAACTGTCAATTTTTATCATGAATTAATAGAGAGTATCATTGTTGGTTCTAGATGAACCGGCAATGATGGGCCAATTTGGATGGCCCATTATGTGGTTGTGGATGATACACAGGAGTTTATGTTAATATATTTTTCAATTACATGGCACATGTATAAGTACTACTACACACATACATCACACACAAATACATCTATCCAACTTTGGTAAAGCAGTAAATCTTGTGTAAGTCAATTTTTTTTTGCCCTTAATCATTTATTGAAGTCCAATTTTCACCCTCAAATATAAAATCAGTTATTTTTATCCTAAACATTCAAATGAAATAAAGTTTACTTTTAGCCCTCAAACTTTTACTGATTCCAATTTTCACCCTCAATTATGAAACTAGTAATTTTTCATCCTAAACTTACAAAACTTTGGTGAATGTTTGAGCGCCAAAAATGGCCCCACTAATAAAATCCTTCTGAAAGTGCAACCAAGTGTGTGTTATTATGAGTATCATGATTTGAATTATTAGTGGATGGGATCATGCATCCCATGACTCCACATTGACACCTAATATGACGGTTATTAGGAGTTCAGGTTTCAAGCATAGAAATAAAGGACTTTAATTCGTGTCATGAAGCCAACGGGGGCGCATGAATTTCAAAGGTTCTTGGTAAAAATTTTACAAGAAACAATTTAAATTCCCTCATGCATATTTACAGAAAAAGGAATTAAAACTGCTTACAAAAATTATATATTTTTATTAGTGTAATAATGGTCAAATAAATCATAAACTTGGCATAAGTGATTACCGTTAATTATTCTTTTAGTGGTAGTTGATATATATACCTATGGATAACAAGTTGTCCGTGATAATTTCGTTATTTTAGTACAGTCTTTCTAGAGTGTGTACTTGTGCACATTCATATGAGTATACTGTGTTTCACAGAACATATAAATTGTAGTATGCATATGTCACAATAATAATTAAATAAATATTCTGCTGATCACTAATTCACTTACGCCTATTGCGACATGTGTGTGTACAATACTTCTAGTAGGAATAAACAACATGGTCATGACATAAAAAATCGAAGCAGTAAATAAATTTCCTTGTGTTGAAATAAATCACTGCGTCACAAAACTGATTGGCAATGGGAATGAATGAGGTATGCCACGTTTGAAGAAGACCAAGAGGAAACTATCTCGTGCAATCACTAACCAAATCATGATTGTTTGACCTAACCCTACTCACGAAGCCAAGAAAATAGGAGTGCCGCGAAGCAATGAAGAAGACCATATATATATATATATATATATATATATATATATATGCATTATGAAAATCATCAATATGCAAAAAAGAAAGCTGTAGTTGCGAGGTGAACGGGCCAGTTGGCATGTGTTTTCCTTCTGATTGCTTCGACGAGTTGGTAAATTGGTGCTAGTTTGATAAACGTGGTAGTAAAGCTTCCAACATAAATAGGTGCTTCTTCCAATATTATTGGCAGCGTTAGTTCTATATGACCTGCTTAAAGTATTTTCATCCTCTTTTGGCTCCTTATGGGGAATCATTTAACTGGCTATTTCAGTGGTTCAGTTCTTGTGCATTTGTGGTGCCACTTGGGCTAGCTTTAGTTCTTGACATATTTCAATTAATGTACCTCGATCTAACAAGTCAAGTTCAAGTAATAGTCTAATTAATTAAAACAACTCTTACTAGTTTTGTGTATTCTTTTGGTTTTGTCTTAAAGTTCAGTCACTCAGCAAGTTTCATCAAACGACAGTCTTACTAGTTTTCTGTATGTCCCAATGACCATATAAAGTCTACATTTTTAATGTCGCACCAGAAAGCATTGCTTGTATCATATCAATAAAAAAACAAAGCTATGATGAAATAGCCCTTTTTTCTTGACAAAAGAGTGCTTAGTATCCTATATAATAGTTGTTCTCTTGTGCCGAAATATTCAACCCCTTTCCGGACGGCTAAAATCCACGTAAGCATTTCAGTTGTTGTAAATACAATAGCATCAAAATAACTTCAAGTAATCTATGTGTTTTCAAGCATTATTGTTTCATAACATGCCACATCCATCAAATTTGAATTCTGCTATTACGCTTTGAGTATAATTAATTGAAATTCAGCATGTTTTTAGATTTTCTAAAATACACTATGTGCAATATAATTGTGCAATTGTATTAAAAGGACGGACATTAATTTTTTTTGAAGAAAATATAATACCAAACAATGAAGTTGATCGACTGTGCTTGCTGCTGCAGCCACACGGTAACAATTGAGATTGGCAGCTGTTGGCAGCAGCTGCAGCTGCATAGCAGTCACAACCATCTAAACCGATCACCATCTCTATAAAAAATTCCACTAACGCATACCATACTTTCAAAAGCATCCTATATATCTTATGTTTAATTCAAAAAATATCTTTTTAGATAATGAAATTAATTCTATCGTTTGCTTAAAAGAAGCTCATTATGGGACGAACTAACTACTGTGAATGACAAAATCATAGTTTGATTAAAAAAATATTTAGAATAAAACCTTAAGTGCCAGTTATTGTCTTCCTCAAACCGTAACTCTCTAAAATCAATGATTGACATTGTCGATCGAATTTCGCTCACATCATTCTTAGTGATTAACGTTAAATTAAAACATAAAATAATATGAACTATAAATTATTTATTTATTTAGATCTTACTACCAACATCAGCATAGCTATTAAAACCGATCTAACAATGGTATGTTTATACGAAGGTTATGATATTGATGTTGTCATTGTCATTTCAAACATATAAAATAGAGAATCCACCTGGAACCACGAAAATGAGAAAGGAGATACCACAGCATCATCTAAAAAAAATGCGTGGCGCCTACCAACGTCAGCGATATTAGTATTCCGTCACAGCCTCTCTCTCCTTTTAATGGCTAAGAGGGCAGCGCGGCCGTTGTTATTGGAGTCGACCCTGGAGGAGCGTCCGTATGAACGGCATGAATGCAGATGCAAGCGGAAGCCACGTGTTTTTCGCGGCAATGGCGGGAGATATGGCTGGCTAGGGCTCCCCAACCTCACGTTGGATGGCGCGGGCGCCGACGATCATCTGAAGCTTCGATCGGCCGCGAGCGAGCTCCATCGGGGACCTGCACCGACCTCACGTGCACTACCAACCGCTAGCTGCATGACGCTGGACGGTGGTACAAGAGGCCGGCCAGCTATCTACCTACATACCATAGAAATTTACTAGGGAGAAGCTTAATTAAAATGTATCAATTTACTTTAACAATAATTAACTACTAATTAATCTTTCTTGTTAGTAAGCGAATTCACTAGTGGGTCTTGTTAATAAGCGACTCCACTGGAAAATTTCGGTAAAAATTGGTCAAAATCTTTTCCTCCTCTCTCCTACTCCTAACTCTGCCATTGCATGCCCCTACTCATTGTTCTCAGTTCTCCCTTCTGGCCAAAACTTTTCCTAGATAATTGCACTCATATGCAAAGATAATAATTTAAAATTTCAAACTTTGTTAAAAATTTTCGTTCAGTTTTTCTAAAATATGAGGAGAGAATATGGAAATGTAAAAAACCTAATATATATATATATATCGTTTAATTTGCAAGGATTTTGAATACACCATGTTAAATAATATTTATAGAAAAATCTACTAATTAATTAATGCACCTTCTACAACACAAATGTTAACTTATGTTTGTGTGTGTAGCCAAATTAAGCTTACCGAGTTTGAACTGACGTCGTAAAACTGAAACGATCAACGACATGAATCATTTGAGCACGGAGCTAAGTCCTGCTAACCTGCGGTCTTGGTATATTCATCCGCATAATTATATTATTAACCTCTTAATTGTTGGCTAATCAGGCCCTAATTCCGTTGTAGGTATATTCATTAGCGCAGATCTCAAGGTATGCACGTACCTGGGGTCCAGTCAGTAGTGTCGGAGCTAGCGAGGCCTATAAAGCCATCAATTAATGCATTAGATCAATTAATTAATGCATCTAGTATATATACAGGGTATATATTTAGCTCGACGACACATGTATATGTTTGCCCGTTTGCACATGTATGTATATATGTACGTACTTGCATGCATGCTCTCTGAAGTCTGAAGAATATACTTGAAGACAACAGAACTACAGAATTATATGTCTACTTAGAAGTGAGGATGCTGTGGTAATTAAAATAGATATGCGAGTCTAGGCATGATGAATTTAAGAGTTAAGGGTACGACTTAGTTTCTAAACTTGTCGAGCTATAATGTTATTAGGTCTCCAAACATTAAAAATACATGGACTTGTTATTAAAGTGTGTTATGCAGGTTTAAAATTGTCACGACATATCGAGATCACGTAGTGCTTATGTGGCTGCCACATTCTCTCTCTTTTTTCTCCCCTCTTCATTTTCCCTTCTGCTAATGGGTCCTACTCTCCTTTCACCTTTTTTTCTCTCATCTCTCATATCGCCAATGGCATTGTCTCCTGGTATCAGCAAACCATGTGATCCCCTCCAGTCAGCGATGACTTAGGTGGTTGGCTATGACTCCATGCGTTGTGCATTGTGGTGCAACAATGACGAGCGGCTATGGTAGCGTGCAATGGCAGTGAGCAATGCCCAAGATCTGGTCACAGGCTCGCCATCTCCTCATCAAGCTTCTCTGCTTGCCTACTAGTTACTCTTCAGCATTACTTCACTGTTCTCCACCACTGTCTTTTGCATGGGCTGCACCTAGCGAGTTCCCCAATTGCTGCTAAGGAGGCCGTGGCAGCATGGAGCTCAATAAGACCAATGAGAAGAGAGATCAAGGAGGCACTCGGATGCCTGCAGTGGCTCACCATTGTTGTGGCAGCCCATGCACCTACCCCTCTTCTCCATCATCAACCCTGCCTCTGTTTAGTGGCCCTACATCGAGGTCCACCTTGCTCACCTCCTTTGCAGCGACTCCAATGTGAGAGTCAGTGTCGTGGCCACTATCCCCACTGTTGCTATGATGCATGTCGAGTGCTACTCCTCGTCATGCCTCACTGGTTTCGCTAGAAATATGAGGATGCTGTGGTCGAAGGAGCGCAAGGGTGCAAGGTGACAAGGCATGCCCTGAGGAGAGAGTGGAAAGAATGAAGAGATAAAAGGAGGTGACAGCCACATTGAGGATCTAAATGACACAATGTGGCAAGTTTAGAGACTACTAGTTTATTTTACTCTAAATTTAATTTAGCTATAGTTAGGTCATGTTTGGCATATCACTGACTCTTAAATTCTCTTGGAAAATAAAGTTAGTATAAATTTAAGTGGCTTAATCATCCTGTTTTTGTCTTAAAAATTAATATCTTAGGCCAGCAACTTTAACTACCGATAGCTCTAAGTTAAAGAATTTATGCAATTAGGAAACCTAGCTTAAAAAAAAGGAGTTAGAGCAATGCCAAACAAGACCTTCTTTATTGAATTAAAATTTTTGGATATTTGATATATCTCGTCAACATGGTACTTCCTCCCATAAGAACATTGCCTTAGACTTTTTATAGCCAATGGGACATGACTTTGACAATTTAAGTCTTGTACATAAATCTAGAAATTATAACAGAAATATTATGAAAGCTCTGGTTATGACATACTTGGCTATTCAATTTCATCTGTCCAAAACATATATTCCAATTAATAAATATAGTCAAAGTTAACATAATATGTTTATTGTATGCATTCTAAAATGACATTCTCTTGTGTAATGATGGCTCTACTCTGGCTAGCTATACTGTCCAAAGAATTTCTACTTGAAGCAGCTGCTTCTTTGGCAGCCCAGCTTTACCTCATATAATTTCTGGTACTTAGGAGAGCGTGCAATGGTTGAAATGCTCTAAACAGAAATAAGGGCTTGATTGGTGGCCAAAATCAATTAGATCAGAAAATCAACGTGTACCTTTCCTTTTCCAAATTTAAATGAAAATTTCCTCTCTTACTGTATATCAATCAGAGGACTAACCATTGCCGTATTGCGGATGCCTATGAGAGTTCCTAAGTGTATCTCTCTTCTGAAAGAACTCTTATATCACGTTTTATTATTCTATTTAGAAACTCAATTTATAATAACCAGGTGGCACTAGCAAATAAACAATCATTTACACACAAATTGGTGGATCTTGAAGTCTTTACACCAATGAGCTGACATGGTCCTTGTTGTAATCGAGACAAATACTTGAAAGTAGATTGACTCAATGTAATAATTCTATTAGTCATAGAGAACATAGAGAACATAAAGATTTAAAGAAGCAAAAGATACATGATATGATTTAGGAATAACTAATCATAGAAACTAATATGAAACTTCCTAGTGTACGGACGTCTGCTGCCATTGCGTGGTCCTATAGATGATAAGCGATTTGAGACTTTACATGTTAACATGTCTCACAGTTGGAACGTCGACACTAACCAGGACCGGAGACATTCAAACTAGATTGAAATTCCGTAAAAACAGAGGAAGGTAAGCCTTTAGTGAAGATGTCGGTATACTGCGAGGTATAGGCATATGAAGAACCCTGATCTCCCCTATAGCGACTTTGTCTCAAACAGTGTAGATCGATCTCAATAAGTTTGGTGCGCTGATGCTGCACTAGGTTTGTTGACAGATAGATGGCATTGATATTATCACAAAACAGTACAGCAAAATGCCTAGAATAGAAATGGAGTTCCTGAAGTAACTATAATAGCCAATAAACCTCAGCAACAGCATTAACAACCGCCTGATATTCTGTCTCGACACTGGAACGAGACACCATCTGCTGGCACTTTGAGGACCAAGAGATCAAGTTATCACTTAAAAACACAACATATCCTGAGATAGAAAGATGGGTATCCGGATAAACAGCTCAGTCAACATCAGAGTATGCAACCAGATCACAATTAGAAAAATAGTGCAGCTATAGACCATAATCCAAGGTGTCCTTGATGTAGCGTAGAACGTGTTTGATCAAGGCCAGATGTGACTCACGAGGATAATGCATATAAAGGAAGATCTGCTGCAGAGTATAAGAGATGTCTAAGCGAGTGAAAGTGAGGTACTATAGAGTGCCAGCAAAAGCACAGTAATCAATGGCGTCAGTAACAGGAGGCACATTAGCCGAAAGCTTAGCATTTGTGTCAACCGGAGTAGAACAATATTTGCAATCAATCATGCTAGCACAATCCAAAATCTCAAGCATATAATGGCGCTATGACAAGAACATACCATTAGTGCTCCCAGAAACAGTCATCCCAAGAAAGTGATGCAGACGGCCATGATCCTTCATAGAGAATTCTACTGTGAGAGAGGTTATAATATTGAATAACACATCTCCAGAAGAGGCAGTCAGAATAATATCATCAACATAGAGTATTAAGTATGCCATGTCTGATCCACGATGAAGAACGAAGAGAGATGTATCGGATTTTGGTTCAATGAAACCAATGGACTAAATAAAAGAGGCAAACCTACTATACTCTACTCAGGGTGCCTAGTTCAAGCTATAAAGAGATTTATTGAGGCAACAGACATGATCTAGCCACAAAAATAGACGGATGTGCACAATAGACCGTTTCGCTCAAAGTGCTATGGAGAAAAACATTCTTCACATCCAATTGATTAACAGGCCAATTATGAGATAATGCTAGAGACAGAACTGTCCAGATGGTGGCTGATTTCAAAACAAGACTAAAGGTCTCACTAAAATCAATACCTGAGTGTTGTGTAAAACCTCAAAATACCTAGCAAGCTTTATAGTGATCTAGTGTACCATCAGGATGTAGATTATACTTATAGACCCACTTTCCAGTAAAAATGTTAATACCACGTGGGGGTGGTACAAGATCCTAGGTATTGTTTGCTTTGGAGAGCGGTGAATTACTCAATCATAACATCCCACTAATTTGGGTTGGCCAGAGCACTGCGATAGGTCTTCAGTAGAGGAGACAATACAATTGCATGTAGATCCAAGATTGCTTTGGGCCGACAAAAACCATGCTTCCCCCAAGTAACCATAACATGATCATTAACAACTATCGTGACTAGAATCACACTAGGTGGAAATGGTGTGCTAGAATCAGATGTATTGTTGTGCTATAGCGAAGAAGGGGTGGCCTCCAAGGGAACAACACTAGCCAAAATTAGCCCATCATTAGAGACTGAGGGCGAGTAAGAGCTGGTGTGTGGAAATGACCCAACAGATGCAGAGGAGAGAGGTTCCACCGTGGTTGGCCCATGAGGTGAAGCTGCTGCAGATGAGCTGATAGGGTTTGGATTGTCAAGTACCCTGCTGTCATCGAAGGCTGCAGAAGACTGGCTATGACTAGCAACACCAGAACATGCACGACCTCTACCTACAGCAACCGTTGGACCAATAGGGTTAGGCACATAGCCAAACTCCGAAAAAAAATCAAGATTGGAGGAAGGGAGAGGTACAGGAAGCTCAGCAAAAGGAAAGGAAGATATATCAAAAATAACATGATGAGAAATAATTAGACGATTGGTAGCAAGATCGAGGCAACGATACCCCTTATGTTCCGAGGGATATCATTGGAAGACACATGGGGTGGATCAAGAAGCAAGCTTATATGGAGTGGTGGCAATTAGGTTACGATAACACTTACAACCAAAGATACAAAGATGATCATAAGAGGGATGGACGCTATACCGTGTAAAATATGGAGTCTAGAAGTTAAGAGTTTTGGTTGGGTGGTGATTTAGGAGATAGGTGGCCATGTAAAGGGCTTCCACCCAGTAGGGCGCCGAAATGCTAGCCTGAAACATGAGAGAACACATGATGTTGTTGGTGGAACGAATGATACGTCTAGCGTGATCGTTTTGGGGAAAAGTGTGTGGACATGATATGCGAATAGTGACACCATGAGTAAGGAAAAAGGAACGGGCGGTAGAGTTATCAAACTCCCGACCATTGTCACACTGTATGGTCTTAATCGTGGTGTCAAACTGAGTAGTGACATAAGAAAAGAAATAAGAGAGGATAGAGAATGTGTGGGACTTGAGACGTTAAGGAAAAGCCCATGAGTAATGTGAGCAATCATCTAGAATTATAAGATAGTATTTGTAACTAGTGACAGTAGCAATTAGGGAGGTCCACAAATCATAGTGAATTAAATCAAAATTCTTAAGAGCATGAGAATTAGACTGAGAAAATGAAAGACGCACATGGCGACCTAACTGGCAAGTATGACATAATGTTTCTAACTCACTTTTATTATAGGTAAAATTTAAAGAAGATGCTAAACGAGATAAAGGTTTATGACCAAGGTAACCCAACCGGTGGTGCCAAAGCATAGTTGGGGATGTGATAGCAGCGAAGACGTGAGGATGGGTTGGCAGCCAAAAAGAGTAGAGCTCTCCAAAACTATTGCACCTGATGGCCACGTTACGCGTTACCAGATCCTTCACAGAGAGGCCAAAAGGGTCAAATTCAATAGAACAATGATTTTTAGTGGTGCAATGATAGACTGATATGAGATTCTTAATGATGTGAGGAGAGATAAGAATATTATGTAGATATAAAGAATAATCGGTTATAGGAAAAGAAGTAGACTCAACAGTGGTGATTGAGCCATTGCCGACAACAATGTTAGAAGGGGTAAAGGAAGTGGGTGACTGAACATGAGATAGAGAATCGGAGTTTGAAGCCATGTCAGAGGAAGTATCTGAGTCTATATACCAGTTATCGCTCAATGGAGAAGTGAGGGTCATGGTGTGGAAGTTTTGAGCCAAGGCCTATTGATCCCATGACGAGGATTGTTACGAAAGTGGTGCAATAGAAGAAGTGCCATAATACGACATAGGAGGGATCTATTGCTGTTGCTGGTTGAGATTCATGCTAAACGACTACTACTGATGCTACTGAAAGATGAATTGTTGTTGCTATAGAGCTTGGGTGACGGACGGCGATGCAGTGGCGACAAGAGCCTGGGGGTGAGGAGGAAGTGCCGCCAGAGGCAGGTGTAGGCACGCGCCAGGCTAGTTTGGCCAAACGGTGAAAGATCTAGCAAACTGATTCCAGTGCAGCGGCCAGGTTCCAGTCGAGCGTGGTGGTCCATTATATCCGCCCCTACTCCGGTTAGGGCGCCAACACCAGTGACCTCTACTGTTGCCACCCCTGTTCCCAAAGCCACTCGGTCCACCATAGCTGCCATTGCTAATGGTGGCACCGTGACATAGGACGCCACCACTGATAGCACTCAAGTGGGGAATACTAGGATGCGGCACTAGAGGGCGCACGAATGTGGAGGCTATGAGCATTGTCGGAGTGGACGATTTATTAGCGATGGTCACCTCATCGATAAGTAAGTCTGCACAGACATCGTAGAAGGCCGGAAATGGATGGGTGCGCTTGACCAACACCGCCATGTGAGAGTATTGCTTGTTGAGGTCACAAAGAACATTGTGGACCAAGGTGCGATCCAGGACTGGCTCACCCAAAGTCACCAAGGCGTCCACCATACGCTTCATCTTGTTGCAATAGTCAGTGACGGAGAGGTCACCCTAAACAAGAGTCCGAAATTCGGCATCAAGGATGATAGCGTTGGTCTTCTTATTGCCAATGAACTATTCTTCTAGACCAAGCCAGATAGAGCACGAGGTTGGGGACGCGGTTGACACTGCTTCGTGAGCTTCGATGACACCGTGCCGAACAGACACCATTTGACTGTGCTGTCCATGCGATGCCAATGAGGATTCATGGAGAGGTCGTTGTCGGAGAACACTAGGCAGTCGAGGGTGTATTTGGTCGTGACATTGAGGAAGATCATGCGCTAATGGTTGTAGTTTATGGATGTCTGCTTGAGGATTAGGGAAATCGTCTTGATGTTGGACACCGTGATGGCTTGGGCATGAAGTTGGGCTTGCTCTAGGTTCTCGTATTCGATGAGACGACGGACAGTGTCATCTGCTATGGTAGAAGCCTCATTGGCCTCAGTGGCAGCTGCTTTGGCAGTGGCCATGGCATCGGCTATAGCCTATCTGAGTGCAGCATCTTGCGCTGCCTAGGTAGCCATGACATCGGATGACATTAGTGAGAATACCGGCAAGAGGGGCGACGACATGGAGGTAGTCCATAGCGAGAGGTCGGCGTCGATTGTTTTGGGGAAGAATGCCACAACAAGACACCATGGTGATGGTGCGAAAGAGGATGTTGTGGCGAGAAAGGACGCCGCGGCAAGAGGCTAGCATTGATTTTGGATTGAGGACGCCATAGGATGACAGTACGGGATGGAAGAAGACACCGTAGGTCGAGAGAAGACATTGCGGGAAAGACGGTGCACCATGGGAAGGGCGGTGTGCTAGGCTGCCACCGTGGGATGCCGTGGCACTGGAAAGAATGCCGTAAGACGACGCCACAGGAGGACTGTGCGAGAGAACACCGTGTGAGGCCGGCGTAGAAGGGCGACGTGCGTAGGAGCGTGGCGAGAAGCCAACAGTGGGAGAGTTAGAGAGAAGGGGATGGCAATGCACGCAGGAGGACGACGCGCGTAGGAGGGCAGCAAGAGGCTGGCGGTGGGAGAGTTAGAGAGAAAGGGATCGATCCTGCTCTGATACCATAAAAGTGGATTGACTCGACGTAATAATTCCATTAGTCTCATACGACAAATAAATAGAGTACGTGAAGGTTCAAAGAAGGAAACAAAAGATACATGTAGTGATTTAGGAAAGCTAATCACAGAAAGTAATCTGAACCTTCCTAGTGTACGGGCGCTTGTTGCCATTGTGTGGTCATATAGATGGCAAGAGATTTGAGACTTTATATGTTAAGACTTTATATATTAACACTGATCACCAAATCAAAAAAGCTCCAATATGAATAAATAAATTACTTAGATCATATCAGGTCCCCAATAAGAGCCAATACCAAAAAAACATCTGTCATTATTGGGGTTTTAGGTGTTAACTCTAGCAGTCCCGTAATAGCCCCCAATTCAAATATTTTTTTGGTTGCAAAAAAAAAAACAGGCCCCTTGCCCAAAATGAAAGGGAGAGAACCCCAACCCTAATATTTTTTTTGGCTCAAATTACCTCTCCTAACTTCCTTCCTACTCACGTCACTTGCCCAATACCATCCCACTACCACCCAACCATCCTCCAACCACCTCACCCTAAACAGTGGTCCTAAGGTGCACTGTCCATTCTTGGCCTCGTGCTGCCTATAGCTTGACCAAACCGCTTGTTGACACCCTTTCTTCCAATGGCTGCCCTCGCCATCAACTACCCCCCTCGACTCAAATAGAGAATTGTAGCTCCTGCTCCTCAGGCCATCTTTCCCTTAGGTTCCTCTAGCCCCTATTACCCTGGCTCCTACATCACGAGGGATAGCTCCCATTGCTAATCATTGTTCCCACGCCTCCTATTGCCATCTGCAAGGAGCACCAATTGGAGGTCAACAACACGACCATGACATTTTGTGTTGGCTCTGAACCAACATAGCTCCCCAACACAACGTGCATCTAGGTAGGAGGAGATGGTGCCAAATGGGCAATCGTTGGATGGGAAGCTAAAGGAGACATCGACATCAATATCCTAGCCAAATCTAGCCTACTCATGTGACCTAGCAGTTGCCACCATCGTCTCCAATGCTAGCATGGATGAGTCCATTGAGTACACACCATTGGTGTGCAATTCTAAAGTATTGTAGCCGGTGGAGTGTCAATCTAGCTATGGATTGTTTATGACATCTTGCAATCTCCATTTATTATGAAATTTTGCACCCTTCTTCGCTAATAAATTGTTCAATTTGATAAATTGACTAGGCCAGGATTGCACCCTTCTTCGCTAATAAATTGTTCAATTTGATAGATTGACTAGGCCAGGAGGTATACAATCAGAAGAACTCGAAGCATATGCCTTTTGTGATGTCACACTATTGTGCAAAACTCCAACATAATAAGAAGTGGATATAAAGGAACAATGATACTCACTCTAACAAGAGGTCAAGGAAACCACCCTCTCTAGATTTTGAAAATGACGAGAAAGCTATTGATAATGATGGGGAGGAGAGTGGTAGAAGTCCGACTCCATGCTCAATGGATCTAATCAAAGGGAGGCCTCAAAGGACATGAATGATCTTGATTAAAACACAGAAAGCATATGTGGAGGAAATGTATAGGCAAATATTAGCATAAAAGATGGACAAGTGTGGGAGAGGGAGTAAGAATTCATGATCCTCTATGTTTGAGCAATTTGGGATGAACTTTATTTCTTCAGGTTTTATTTGGTAGCATTAGGAGCCTATGTTATGTTGAATTTAAATTTGAATTTTGAATTAAGAATTTGAAATGATTTGAATTGTGTGGTACAAACATAAGTTATCATGCAAAAATGGGGTTGTAATAGTATTCATATGCATAAGTTAATAGTAATGAAAAGGGAATGGATTATCAAGGTTGAGGTTACTATGGATCTACTAAAGCATATTCCCCAATAATGCTAAAAATTGTATTAGGTCTCACCCAATTACAACTTATGAAGAGTGGCTTATCGGGGGCCTGCTAGAGATGCTCTTACTCAAGTAAAATGACAAAATTCCATAATATACCTATTAGAGTATCAGATATGGCATACCCTATGGATATGCACATACGGTGCCTAGAAATACCATATACCTATAGGGATATGGAAAGAATCGGTAAAATATGGATACCAATACGAGCAGGGTAGAAGTATGTCCTAGATAAGGAAGAAACTTTGTAATCTAATCTGGGTATGGTTACGACTACCTTACATGTGTTAAGATAAGTTACACCAAGTTCTACTTCAAGAAGGAACTATATTCGGTATAAATACAAGGCACCTTAGGATGGGAGGACATTGAATCATAAGTTAAAAATATAAGCTATACCAAGTCTACAACTAAGGGGATTGCATACATAGCCACTGACTACTGTCACCAACTACAACATCTCACCGAGTTTAATTAGTAGGCTAAGTTAAACACCTCCTCATACTTCTACTTAGTGTGATCTACTTGACATGAATATATATAAGCTGAAATATAGTTATTACTCATATATCAGGGCCTAAAGTAATATAAATATGTGTTTTCTTTATGTGTGCACATCTCTACGTATACCTTAGTACCAAACTATCACTATATCTCTAAATACAATAGTCAAAATCTTACCCCTTAAAATTACCCCAATTTACAATGATACAAATAATAAAAAAATCCACAACTCTTTCCATACCATACCACATCTATTGACAAAGTTTTGTACTACCTCCATCCATAAATATAAGCTTTAGTAAAAAAAACTAATGTAGCAAAAAAAATGTACAAGCAAGGTCACATCTATTGTACTTTTGGCATATTTAACCAGGATAAGTAAAAAAAACTAATGTAGCAAAAAAAAGTACAAGCAAGGTCACATCTATTGTACTTTTGGCATATTTAACCAGGATAAAGTTCAAAACTTGATCGTATGACAAACTAGATATAATTGTGGTAATGTTTGTTGTATTTTTTTCTCTCCTCGGAATCTTAAGATCACTTATATTTATGGATAAATAAAAGAGTTAAAATCCCTTATTTGTGGTGCGGAGATTATATGACTAACAAAAGAATTACCCACTTTTATACTTTTGGAATGTTCTGTTTAGAAATCTTAGATATGAGGGTAAGTAGAAAAGATTGTTGCAAGTTGATGGATGTGTGCGATATTGATTGAATTTTTTCATCAAGCTTGTGGTACAGACAAGAGATGTAATTTTTGTGGTATTATTGATTTTGAACCAATCCAGATTAACTTTAGCATAGATGGACCGTCCAGCCTGGAGCCTACACATGCCCATATTGAGTATACTCGAATCGGCAGTGAAGTGGGTGTTATGTTTTTATTTAAAAACAGAACAGGTAGCATTTTCATACATAGTTGTATGCATGAAGACAAACTTTATATTAAAGTTATAGATTAGTTTAATAAGATCTAAAAATTTGGAGTTGATGTTTTACAAGCCCAAATATGAACTAGAAGTAATGATATCTATTTGGATAAAATTATTTTTTGATTTTTTTTCGAACAACTATGTATGGATAAAAACTCTTAAGTCAAAATTGTATAGCTCAATGAGCTCTACAACATTATAGTTGATGACTTATTTGAAGTCTCTAGAGTGTAAAATACGGATTGTAAAGTTTCAGACCAGAATAGTAAAAAATCATATAACGTATATAGTCAAGAAATATACTATGGTGAGATGATAAGGAGGCTATGTATAGAGATAAAAGTTCAAACTATAGTGGTTTATGGCTGTTCAAAATCTGATAGTAATAGCTGATTTTAAACCTGCACTGGTTGCATTTGTCGTACTAGTGAGAAGTTTCACCCCCCCCCCCCCCCCCCCAAGCCTCAAGTTCACAAGATCTTGTGAGTGCACTCAATTGTAGATGTCATCCTTGGTCCTTGTTCCTATTGAGGAGGAAATGATCATGCTTGGTGGAGGAGAGCTGCATATTATTTGTATGCATCCAATCCTATCATGGCAAAGTCTTCGTTGTCGATCCCTTCCTAGGTTCTTCATACAATGGTGAATATCATAAGGTTAATTAAAGACTCCCCATAAGCTAGAATCTTGACCATATAGTTTTCCATTGATAAGCTTCTTGCAGGTCTCCAACATCCTAGTTGATGGGCTTCATGAGTATGGATGGCAAGTTGAGCTTCATGTTGATCTCACATTATCACACACCTCCATGCAGAGGCCTGGAGTAGTGTTCACCATGGCAACGAGAAGTTGCCTTCTGATAATTAATATTATTAGAAGTGTTCTAAAGAAACTTGGAGCGGTTTATGATCTTTACATGAATTTGTTACAAACCATACAAGTGAACCTGATTAATACATGACTTCCCAAAAACAGTTTAGCATGCATATATTCATCGATCTAGGAAACATTAATTTCAGCAGCTTCCCAATTTTTTTCAGAAGAACAGTTCAACTCATGCCAGAGTACGTGCTGCAATCAAGAACTGGACAGAATTGAGTTGAAGAGCTAGCTAGCTAGGTTGCATTGCATAGTTGCTGTGCTACTGAGCTTGCATCAGCTTCCTCTAAATTTGGTACATAATTGGTTCAGCTATCTGATGAGTAATTTGCTCCACATATCACCAATGAAACTCACCATTTACTGCCTGCCTGATGATCTAGGTGAAGTGGTGAACCATGCTGGATGCTTTTATAGTGAGCACAAGACACAACTACTGCAGCCTGATCGAGCAAGTTTTGTTTCTACAAATGTTATCATATTCGTAGCCTGAACTCCAACACCCTAAAAGTAGAATAACTAAATCCTGCCATCAACCAGGAGCAGCAAGAATCACACATCAAGACAAACACCAACCCCAAGTGCATAATCAAGCATAACTACAAATCATGTATCTGGGTGTCTATATAAATTAATAATTAAATTATGTCGGTGCTATGTCCTAGCTGATCGCAATTAACCATGTTACCAATGCTTTTCCCCTGACACTGTTTTCACGCCATAACATTTGTTAATCTGTGGAGGTCAAACGTTGCCTCCGATCGAGAATGTGTACACCGCCCTGCATGCTCACGTGCAATGTGAATAATTGAAATATTTCTGGCCTAATTTCATTCTTAAATCTTGCAATGCAAATATTAATTTATTGTCCAATTTTATTTTGATTTTTTTCGCCACAAATATATATACACTAAATCATCATCCAATTTTTATGGATTAAGTTGAACCTTTTCACTACTAGAATTGGTTGGTTTACCTAGAGTCAAGTACTCTAGGGAACATGCAAAAAAAATTATAGGGAAGAGGTTTCCCTAGAGCTAACCTAAGGAACGTACCCAAGAGATCAATTCCACGGAAAAGCAATTGTCCGCTAGAGCTTTTTTAGGAAAACCCCAGGGAAAGATTGGTTCCCTAGAGTTTTTATCCCTAGGGACAAATGTACATGTGGCAGCTCCATCTGACAAGTGTATTTTTATTATTTTATTTATTTTTCTACTCACCATTCTTTGCCGTGATTTTAATGAAAAAACAATTAGTTGAAATACTGAATTTTTCATTCTATTATTAATAGAAAATACTCAAATCAAACCGATTTACATATTTTGTAGTACAAAAGCATAGCTGAAAATTGGGCTTAAACTATCCCTATTACGAACCCCTGATTACATGAGACACCCACACACCTCAAATGTTCTAAGGATTTGAGGCT
Organism: Oryza coarctata; assembly: GCA_030770085.1. Classification (NCBI taxonomy): domain Eukaryota; kingdom Viridiplantae; phylum Streptophyta; class Magnoliopsida; order Poales; family Poaceae; genus Oryza; species Oryza coarctata. The sequence continues at coordinate 5,618,568 of CM061476.1, read as the reverse complement.
ATCATCCCACACAAAACCAAACAACATTAAAAATGAAAAGATTACACAAGCCTCTGAAGAATTCCATAGCCACCGGGTGGTTACTAATCTTGCTGCAAGAATAGAATGGAAAGTTTGAGAAAAGCTGGATCGGTAAGAACTGACTTAGAACTAATTTTGTTGTTCTCCAATACTTCCAGGCTCCTGCCCATGCCTCTTCAAAACCAGACCAGAAAAGAAGGCTCAAATCTAGATAATCTGTGAATGAGCACATATTAAGTAAACTAAAAATATCATCAGTACGAGCTCAGTTCAAAATACAATTACTTGGATCTGTTTTTACCCCGTGTTGATCTGCATCATTGTAGAGGTGGAGAAGTTAAGATAGCGGAGCTTGCGCTTGGTCTGGTGTTTTCTCCCTCACACATGCAAAATAGAATGGCTTATTAACACATAATTAATTAAATACTAACTTAAAAAATTTTAAAAATAAATTAATATAATTTTAAGTAACTTTTTTATTAAAAAATTGTAAAAAAACGTATCATAAAAAGTGTACTTACGAAAAATGCAGTGAGTAGAAAATGAGAAGAGAGAGAGTATCGTACACGGCCTAATAGAAGAATGGAGAAAAAAAAACTTAGATCTGAACAACAGAAATATGGGGCAGAGAGTAGTGCAGCAGAGGCGGCTGCATCGAGAGCGGCAGTTGTTGGGTGCTCACTGTCCGCCGGTTGCCGGAGCATGAGCTTGATCAGCTGGTGAGGCTGAGCATGCCTGCCAATTCCTCGAAAGAAGAAACAAAGAGAGAATGAGTAGATAGAGTTTGGGCTAAAATTTTGTACGTGGAGAGCGCGCCGTGTTGGCAGGGGGTGAAAAAATTTCATGAAAAAAATTAAGAAGAATGAGAGGCCAGCATGAGCTGAGGTGGCACAAATTTGTGTCCTTGTCATCAGAGGTCCCCTAGGAGCTTAGACAAACTCTAGGAAAACATCTTTTTCCCTTGGGTTGGACACCTGCACCCTAGGGATATCTTTTCCCTTGGGATGCTTTAGCAGCTCTAGGGAGTATTTTTAATCCTATGGAAGCCATGGAATTCTAGTAGTGTTTCCACGTAAATTTCATCTCTTTTTTACACCCACACCATATTATTTTGTCTTTTGCACCGCTGATATATACATATGTACATGTGGCACAAAATCACAACGTTTTTACACATTTTCAGTCTTTACAGTGTACTGTGATCTCCTTACAGTCTCAGATTCTAGAGTTAGACTTTTGCCATCCACCGACGCCTAAAGCATCTAGACAGCAAGCATGCAGAGAAGGATTTATGAAAACTATTTTGGAATTTTCATGTCGTCACTGCCATTACATACATTACACAGAGTTAACTAATTAGCATCAGCTAGGTCATCATCACATGAATAGACACGTTACTAAAATTTACTAATCACCACCGTCCCAGACCCAGATCCTGCCTGCATACCAGCATTGCATGCAAGTCAACCCTAGCTTACCTGCTGGCTAGCAACGACATGCATGATACACGCATATATATCTGAATAAATAGAATGCAATGCACGCAAACGAGACCTAGAGAGAGATTACTACTTAATGCAGCTTTTGACCGCCACTGGATTCTAAGCGAAGCTACTAATGCTTGCTTGATTAGTTTTTCTACTGATCGATCAGGGACAGCGTGGGCCTCATGTGACGGATCTTGATTCTTGAGGAGACGCACGAGCTGAGAAATGGCACAAACACTATCCCTAACGTTCGGCCGTAAGCTAGCTAGCGATGTCATGTTTATATGTGAGCATCAGCAACAGATCTAGAGGTAGAGTGTGACGTGTAAATTTGTTAGAGTACCTAAAATAGACTTAATTAATTTTCAAGAGGTATGAGTTGACAAGAGCACATACAATAAATTACATAGCTCTTTGGTGCTAAGTTTCGGTAGCTGGTAACACATGGAACCATTGATCATTGGTAGGTTCGTTGGCATGACTATAAAATTAAGATTTTTGAGTTGCCTATAAATTATAAGTAGAAGTATGCTAATTTTTTAACATGTCCACTAGCAACAAGCTACGATGCATTGGTTCGACACCTCTTTATCGCTTATAATTTCTAATAGGCATGCATAGTAAAATAAACCCTAATATTAGAGACAAAGTGATGACGAATCACCTATCAAGGGTTGGATCTATGACTTAATTAGGAAATTAAAATTTTAAAGGTGGTTACAAATTAAAAAAGAAATACTCTTAATTTTGAAGTTGTCCATTGGCAACAATAAACCAAATTCAATAGCTCATCACCAGCAGACGGTTGGTAGCCAACCAAGTTGCTACAAAAGAAAGGTTGAAAATATAAGTATTTGTTAATACAAAATAAAATAGGCGTCATGGTATCAAATTAAGTTGTGTTAAATTATTGCATGAACATATAGATAGCATCCTGTCAATGGTTACTAAGAACTAGGTTTTAGTCTTTATTTTCTAAAAAGTGACTACCAAGAAGTTTATAACTATATATAGGTAGAGGATCTTTACATCTTTCTAGGACAGATAATTATTTGCTGATTAACAAGATGCAGGTCAATGGAAAGTACAACTCCAGCTAGTATGTGAAAAGGATATTCTATCCCAGTGGTTTGGATGTTTATTTGGTCTGACTTTGCTATAAATTAACAGTTGCATGCTTTGCTGATTGTTTTAAGGGAAATATCAGAGTTTCTCTAATTTTAATTACCCAAATGAAGTCAAACGTCAATTATATATAAAAGGAACAGGGCAGTTTTTTTTCAGGTATTCAGTTCTGTTCTTAATTTTGTGAGTGAAGTACAATGGGGTTTCTTAGTTTGATAGAGCCAATAATTAGGTCAATTAACTGCATGATGTGTGCTGATGGGTCAGATTTTCCTAGTCCAAAGTCCAAAATCTACAGTAATAAAGAACAATGACCAAATGCAAAATTTGAATAAAAAAAGAACCTTAACCACCGTTTGCTTGTAGTGCTCATTTTGAACAAAAACAAACTTCAGAAGCTCGGATATAGACAATATGTTGCTCGTGGATAATTGAGTTTGTTTTACCCAGGGTGTGTGGAAGAGAAAGTGCCACCTACATATTTGACAAAATTCACCTCAAATCCAAAATTTTCAATTTAAACTGTTTCGAACTTTTTTATAGAGAGAGGGGGGGACTGTTTCAAATGCTTAGCTGAAGCATTATTTGCTGTATAAGTTCTACCAGCCCAGATAAAATTGGGCCTAGAACAGCTGCAAAATGGGCCATCGTCACCAGAGAGCAGGCCCTTTGAACAGAGGCAAATAAAAGCCCAACACATCCTTGATGGCCTTTAAGTTTCTACGCCCTTAATGCCATGGCAATTTGCACGATCACATGTCAAATACGGCCCAATAAATACGTCAAGTTAGCATTATGGAAAAAGTCCATTTGCCCCTTAATTATTGTTTTCCTTAACTATCAAACTCGTTACATCTTTTCAAGTGGTTTTATAGTATTTTTATCATATGTTATAAGCGGTGTTTTTATCTAACATGATATTTTAACTTGTTCCATTTACGCTGATACAGTGCTTACCTGGTAATTTAATAAAAAAATATAAAAACTGTAAGGCCCATATGTCAGTTGCATGAAAAAAAAACTACTGCAGCCACTTCATTTCTCCTTTCGCTCTTCCCTCCACCTCTCTCTCTCCCCTATTAGTAGGGAGGGCTACAATGGCCCGATGAGTGGTGGACGGTAACACGGCGACGGGGACAGTGAGGCCGAGCAGCTCTAGATGGTGATGCTAGGGCTTGGCGAAGACGGTAGGGCTTGAGGGACGCTTGAAGCTCAAGCTCGACAAGTACTCTGAGTTCCTCCTCAACCTCAAGCTTGGGGGTAGGCTGCGGTAAGGTTTGGAGCTGATCGACGAGGTACTCCTTCTCGGCTCCTCGTCCATCGCCAACCACTGAGGCCATCGACAGCAGAATCAATCATGCCATGGCTGTCGATTCAACCTCAGGAGGATGCCACAGTGGTGGAGAGGTTGTGTGGGTCTAGAGGCCGGAGATGGGAGATGGGGAGGAAACCTAGTTCGAGGTCAAGGGTGACCTCCGCGTTATCTCGCCACCCACCGCCCAGTCTGTTCGTCGCACTCCGCCTAGAGTTGTGTCCCCGCTCGCTTCGCACTGCATCAGGATCCAAGGAAGCCTATTAGCCTTGCATTATTTTTGGCATGTTAGGCTTGTATCGTCGATAATCTCTCCCAACGTTCCTAATATATTTGCTATAAATCGGCTGGATAATTATAGAAGAGTTCGGTTGTTTATATTATGCTTCCCGTGATCAATCTATTATCGTGTTGAGTCTTCTCCATACTTCTTGCTCAAAAGCTTTCATGGTATCAGACTTATTAGATCCTACTCTTCCTCTCCTCTCCACCTTCTCTGACTAATGGTGACAGCTCTCATGGTTGTGCATATCAACAACTCTACCCTGCTCATGGCGACTGTCGATGCCACTGATGCAGCCTTGGCCACTCATGTGGTTGTCCTCTTCTCTATGGGTAATACAGCCTCCAACGCCACTCTCATCGATGTCACCGCTATCGCAGTAGGTGCCATCGCTCGTGTGGCCATTCTCTCCTCTACAGGAGTTGCAGCCTCCAACGCTGCTCCTGCCGATGCAGCTGCTCGCGTGGTCGTACTTAACTCTACAAGTCACGTGGCCTCCAATGCCGCACTTGTCGATGATGTGCATGCTACCTTTGCCTCTCTACCTATGGCAACTTCATCACCCATGATGCCGCCCATGGATGCCACTCCTATAGAGGACAACGCCACGATCTCCCTTCACACCCAAGCCATCGTCGTTCTAAACGTCAAGATGTTGGTGTCCGTCACCCTCAATCTCGCTTCCTCTAACTACACCAAGTGGCACAAATTGTTTCTCATCATCCTCGGCAAGTACACCATTGCCCACCACGTCATCTCCGATGAATCTTTCTCATACTGACCAAATTGGGTCCGGATGGACTGCGTGGTCCTAACATGGCTCTATGGCTCCATCTCAGTTGAGCTTCTAGAGATTGTCATGACATATTTTTCCACTTCTTGTCTCGTGTGGCGTGGCCTCAAACACTAATTCTTGGGGAACCATAAACAGCACACCCTCAATATGCGCCCTCAATCTATCGGCGTAGTTCCACTCCTTCGCTCAAGATGACCTCTCCGTCACGAACTAGTGTCGTCACCTCAAGACGATGGCTGATGGGCTTACCGACCTCAGCGAGCCGCTCACAAACCGCACGTTCGTTCTTACCATCCTCAAAGATTTGAATGCCATCACTTACAAATAATTCTTCCCCTGCAAAAGCATTTTCCTACATTTGTCGAAGCACGCTCGCAACTTCTCCTTGATGAAATAACGTGTGGTAGTCGCCCCACTGGCGCTTTGATGGTTGTTTTTATCATTAGTGGTGGCACCGGTCGTGGCTCAGTTTCTAGGGGCACTTTGGCTCCTAATCCTACCCATGCCATTGGATTTGACTCCTGTGGCACTGATGACGGTGGCGGCTCCAACAGCAACGGTGGCCACAACTATTGCAACAACCGCCACTGACATAGCGATGGAGATAGGGATCACAGTTCTGGCAACACCGCTCTACAACAATCCCCTCTCGGTCAAAAGTAACAGGCGGCTCCCACTTCTAGGCCTAGCCCACACAATCCGTGAGTTAGAACGATCCACATGTGGTTTGCTCCCTTAGGCCATGGTTTTCTTAGCCCATGACTGGTAAGTCTACTCTATGGAGGCCAATTTGCTGGGGCCGCCTTTGCTGGTCTACCAGCTCCACCACTTAGTCACCCTGGCCTTAGCGCTAGGCTGCCCATGGCTACTTCCTCCACTGCACCTGCTACACTGACACATTGGAACAGCATGACTAGCACATCAGCAGCGGTGTGGGATCAATACACATTGGCTAATGCCTTCAATACCGTCTCTTTGATGACGCCTCCCTTAGGTGCTTATGATTGGTACATGAATATGGGTGCTACATCTCACAGAGCCTCCGATAATGGTATTATTTCTTTTTTTCCACCCTTCTTCTACATATGCTCTCTCTAGTATTGTTTTTGGCAATTTCTCTACTCTACCTGTTACATCCATTGGATCCACACATCGGTGTGGCGTTTCTATCTCCTTCATTCTCAACAACGTTCTTGTCTCACCTCAAATAATCAAGAATTTAATTTATGTTCGTTGTTTTGTTTCTGATAACAATTGCATTGTTGAGTTTGATCCCCTAGGCTTCTCTATGAAGTATCTCAATTCCAGCACCATGATCTCTAGGTGCAATAGTTTCGGTGATCTCTACCCTTTTTTTCAGTCGCCGTTTGCTAGTGCCTTCACCACCGACTCTACTACTCTCTGGCACTGGTGTCTCGGATATCCTGGTCATAAAGCCCCTACTTACCTCGCTCATTCATCGGTCGTTCCTCTTGGAGTCTCCACCACCCTTTGTTATGCATGTTAACTTGAGCGTCATACTCATATTCCTTTTACTAGTTCCACCAATCGTACTACTTTTGCCTTTAAGTTAATACATTGTGACTTATGGACCTCCCCATTGTGAGTGTTTTGGGCTACAAATACTATCTTATGATTCTTGATGATTTTTCACACTATGTTTGGACTTTCCCTCTTTGCTTTAAATCTGACACATTTTCCACTTGTCACAATTTTTTTGCTTATGTGCTTACGCAATTTTCCAATGCCATCCATAGTGTTGAGTGTGATAATGGGCAAGAATTTGATAAATTTCCAACTTGTAATTTCTTCCTAGCCAAGGGTGTCCCCATGCACATGTCTTGTACACGCACCTCACCTCAAAAATGGGAAAGCCGAACGCATGCTTCACTCTTTGAATAACATTATGCAATCCCTTCTCTTTTAGACTTGTCTTCACACCACCACTCATCTTATGAACCGACACCCCACAAAAACACTAAATCATGCCATACCTTATTTTGCACTCTATGGCACCCATCTCTTACAGTCATCTTCGTGTTTTTGGCTACATCTGCTACCCAATTATCTCTGCCACAGCACCCAACAAACTACCACCTCGGTCTATCCGGTGCATCTTCCTTAGCTATCCCTTAGAGCACAAAGGATATTGTTGCTTTAACCCCATATCGAACCAAGTCATCATCTTCCACCATGTTATCTTTGATGAGCACTCTTTCCATTATATGGAGGTGTCTACTAATGAAGCATGCGCTACTAACTTGAGTTTTTTGGAAGATTTTTCTGCTGTTCCGCAAGCTCCCATCGGTCAGGTCACCATGCAACAACCGGACGTATGAGGCATTAGAGCCTGCCTATAAGATGTGCCACCTAGCTCCACGACCTAGGCTACCATGGCGGCCCCTAAACCACCTACAGTAGCAGCTACTAGGGTAGCCCCTCGATCGGCCTCCTCCATTACCGGGCCACCCACTGGCCCGACCGTTAGGCTGGCTCCCTGTGTGCCAACTGGGTCGATCGTTAGTTCTCTTGCTTCCGTTTCACCTGGCTTTTCTGCTAGGCCATCTACAGCCATGGCTATTCTGTTACCCCCACTACTCGGCATTGGTGTGATAACTTGGTCTCTTGGTCCTCTAAGCGCCAAATCACAGTATCACATTCCAACATAGAGGTAGAGTACAGGGATGTTGCCAATGCAATGGCTGAGACTTGTTGGTTGCGCCAACTTTTACATTAGCTCCATGCTCCCTTGACTCAAGCTACACTGGTTTATTGTGATAATGTCAGTGTGGTCTATCTCTCAACGAACCTAGTCCAACATCAACGCATGAAGCACATCGAGATATATTTACATTTCGCTCGAGAGAAGGTTGCTCTTTGGGTAGTCCATGTCCTTCATGTTCCCTACAACATCTCAGCATACTGACATCTTCACAAAGGGTCTTCCTACATTAGTGTTCTCCGACTTCAGGTCTAGCCTCAACGTCCACTCGACTGATGTTGTGACTATAGGGTGTGTTAGGCTTGTATTATTTTTAGCATGTTATGCTTGTATTATTTTTGGTATTATATCACTAGTAATCTCTCCCAATATCTCCGATATTATTGCTATAAATCGTCTACAATGTTATGGAAGGTTTTGGTTAGATATATTGTGCTTCCCATGATCAATCTATTATCTCATTAAACCTTCTCCATGCTTCTCACTTAAATGTTTTCAAGACCAATGCCTATTGTAGGCCACCACTAGCTACTCGCCCCGTCAACCCCCTCCCCCTACCATCACCGAGGACAACCGTGCCCAAGATTCTCCTCCACCTTCCCCACCTCGTTGAGCTTTGTCGAGACCTCTGTAGCGCACCTTGAGCTCCTCTTCACCGCCGCTCAAGTAGACCATCGTTGGATCTGGTTGCGTGAGCACGGGTTGACCCTCGCCACGTGCCGCACAGCCACTATCATCGCTACCCGCCTTGATGCCGTAGCTAGCACCACCAGCAAGGCTTTGGGTGGTCGAGTTCCTTCTCCACCGACCGCATCCCCCGGAGCAAATGCGACAGCCGTAGCAAGAACGAGAGCTCTATAAGCACAACGGTGGAGACGAGGCTAGTGAAGCTAACCAATGCGGAAAGCAAGTGCACCAGAGGCAAGGCTCACCCTAGTCACCAGCGGCGATAGACCTCAACACCGATAAAGTCATAGAGGAAGGAGAGAAAATGAGAGAGAAGGTGTATGAGGTGGTTGCATTGTTTCTTTTTTCTTTTCTTCGTTGCGGCTGATATGTGGGCTCCATATATTCCTTTGATTGTTTGTTTCTTCTATTCTCACTTAGGTGCCATATAGGAAGAAATCCAGGTCAATTTATCATGTAGACATCATATAGAAGAAAACCATCATTTAAACCGCTAGAGAGATAAATTAAACCAGTTTAATGGTATACCTAGTTTTCTGAACCCAGGCGATAGTTAAGTATGTTAAAATTGACTCATTATTGTTTTAAGAAAAAAGTATGTTTTCTCTGTTAATTATCGTTTGAGTCTAATTTATCATTCTCAACCATAAAATCAAATATATCTTATCCCTCATATATTGAAACCATTTTATTTTGTCTTCTTAAACAGTTTGGACATCATTTTTATCCTATGTCGCACTTATGTGACATGTTAATCATGCCATATATGGTGTCTATATTGCACTAGAAGCAAAAATAAAAACCCCAATGAGACTAGGTTAACAACAATGTGGCTTTTACGTGACTATCTAGTTAGTAAAATTATCAATCAAAAATTAAAAAACCATACTAGGCCCTAAATTAAAAAAACCATGTTAGGCCCACACATTAGTGTCCCTATTCATCTTCTTCCTTCGCATCTCCGCTCTCTATCTTTCCCCTTTCTCATCCCCAAATCACCACACCGGCAACTCCACTTCTCCTTTCTCTCTCTACCTCTTCCCTCTCTCCTCCCTCCCCATCGACAACACCAGCCGTTCCAGCTCGAGCACTGTCTTCTCTAGGATCGCCATCACAGCATTTCTACAACTGCCACTATTGAGGTCTGGATCAAACGGGAGAGATAGAGCTCGACGGCCACTACCCGACCATGGCGCCTTTTCAATCAATGCCACACAGGTCAGCACATCTCCCCTTCCCTTGATGGAAGCGTGGTGGGGATGGCCATATGCTCTTAGTTTGGTACTTAATGAGAGCAACCATGAGCGCTCGCTGATATTGGCCAAGCCATAAATCTGCAACCCTTTGCCACTATACGCACCCATCATGTGCCAGCACACGTAGTGTGCTTCGGTGTAGTATGGCAGTGGAGAGGTTGTCCTCACAACAGTAGGGGCTCATCCGGTTTGGCGCGACACCCAAAGTTGAGACGACTACACCAGTACTTCTCACCCTAGCCTGGCAACGCCAGCGCCTCTCCCTTCAGTAGTGCCAACTCTCTAGTCTAATAGCATGAGTAAAGAAGCCCATGGCAGTGTGACTATGTGAGAAAGGAGAGGAAGGGGGAGATTGTTTTAAATTATTTTTTAGGGTAAAGTCACATAACGTCTAACATGTGGGTCTTATTGTGGTTTTTCTATATTTGCTTACTGTGACATATCATCGCCACATAAGACAAAGGCCAGCCAGCATGTCAAACCACCGTTGAAATCGTTAGGGGAGGCGAAATTAACCGGCTATGATAAATGAGGGAGGTCCATGTGACTCGGAACATAGCTGAGAGAAGTGAAATAGACAGTTTCCTTGTTTTAGGTATCAATAAGGGTCCATTAGACAGTTCACCCTCGATGGGCTAGGCTCTCCTAAGTTTGCAGAATAGAACGTTAAATTAACGTAGTCTATTTTTTTCCTATTATTTTTTTATGGTGAGATGAATATATTTCCATGCATATGCAAAATAGAACAGTTGTGTCTGCGTAATATATATAAGCCATGTTTTTATCATTTGATACTTTTAGTTTATTTTTTAAAATAACCAACCTCAAACTAATATTTGGCTTTGCCGTCGTAAATTCTGGAGGGACCTGTGTTACCTCTTTCATATTGTAAAAAGGGTTAATTTGGTAACATTTAGCAAATTTTGAGCATTGTGTGTGTAATTAAACCTGGGCACTTGGGTTTCCGCATTGACAAAAATTCAGCAAGCACAACCAACCCTTTTCTTTTGTTTCCCTGTCTAACGAGAGGCAGGGGCAGCAGGCAGCCAAAACAGTTCATACTCCTGCAACACAAAAACAAGAGATTCGTGTCCAGTTTACAAGCAGACAAAAACTTTTTCAGCTTTGTACACACACAGGATGGAGTCAGGTCATGGACCATTTCCCATTCATTAACTGAACCATTAATCAGGGGGCCTTGTGATATATGGGACTGGGGTTATGATTATTGTTGTGGGGATGCCCCTCTCTGGGGCCTTTTCGATGGATCGCTTTGTGCATTCACTCCCCTCCATCTGCCCAAAATTGAAAGCAAGGCCTGGAGCTGGAGGAGGAGGAGATCACCATGCGGCTTTGCGCCGTTGCTGCTGCTGCTGCTCCTCTATCTGATCGGATGATGTTTTGCTAGTCCCTCCGGTCACAAAAGTGTACTATTTTGGATATCCATCTGGCCTTTAAAATACAAGTTTATTCACTAGTTTCTATTGTTATAAAACATTTGAAAACAGTGGTTGAATTATAATATTATGAGAACTTTCACGGTAGGGATCTCATACATCTCGTCTACCTATTTAATAGCTATTAATGATTAAAGTTTGTTGTTTTACAACTTTGTTCAGAACTTATTGTATGTTTATTTTTCTTTTTCTGCTTGGTGTGGAACTATTGTAACAATGCAATGTCGGGCTTTGTGAGTCTTTGACACAGAGGTTTGATTATATGTTGTTAAAAAGATATTAATGTTCAAATTTTTTAAACATTTCAGACATCAAAAACGATATTTTTTTTCTGGTGGGAATACTACGTGCAATCTATAAGAGTACTAAATGATAGACACAGACAGACAGACAGGCAGGCAGAGAGAGAGACATTAGGATGGACTAATGACACAACAACACCACCAGAAACAATTAATTAACCCTCTGTTTTAATTTCCTTCCACTGTTACTGTATTAGTGAGCGCGTGTGGTGCTGGGCATAAATCTTGTGGGGCCCACCGTCCTGGGGAATGGGGCCTACTTAGCTCCCTGTGTGAAAAATATCGGCAGCTATTTTTGAGTTTCGTCCACACTGGCTGGCTGGCTAACGAGAGGCTTGTGCTTGTGAAAAGAATGTAAGAACCGGCCAGCGAATTGCCCCGTTGGAACGGGAATTTGATGACCATTTGAAAGAGACTTTTAATTCAGATTTTTTTTGTCGTGTTTGATTTTACGTGCGTACTAGACAATCTTTATAGTCGGTAACTTTTGTCAAGAAACTGCCTTTTGTCGAGAGATACTTGTTCATACGGAAACGCGACGAGGTATCTTGCCCTGTACAGAAGCTTCAAGTAATAAAGAACTTCATTACTTCCACAGTTATACTAGACTGTACAACAAAAAAAAATGACTTTTTCTTCTGAAAACCAATGAACCATTTGTAAGGGATAGATTTCAAATCAATTACCGACATCCATATTCATTGTACAGTTTCTCATATATAGTAAATGGAAGTTATTGTTATATTATCTTCATAACAATATCATCTCCGGTTATGACTTGTGGCAACGACTAGTGCAGCGCCACCCCTATCTTGAAAGGTGACCTACCAATGATAAACCTAGTCTAGGAAACAAACTCCCAAAAGAAGAACTTTTGCAGTCTATAAACGCTAAACGCTAGTATAATTTTATTTACAAGTAAAAAAAGAAAAAGAAAGATAAAAACTTTCTCCCAGGTAAGCTAGGACATGTACTAGCGACCTAATTAATGTCATTCATGTGGACATAGCGAAAAACACAAAAGACTGATAGAAAGATCCAGTGCACCCTAATTATTGGCTCTACATGAGTTTCTTTCTAAATTCAAAGAAGAAAATCAGCACTCCCGATGGAAACACTCATTGTATTAATTCGTTGGCACTATTTTTGCGTGGAAAAAATTGTCTAGATTCAAAGGAATTCTGTTTGCCCTATGTGCAAGCTAGAGATATATAACACACCAAGAACTCCCTGTTAAATGTCTCTCTATATATATACACAATTGGATGTACAAATTTTCATCAAGTAATTTGTATTGAAGGACCACAAGAGAAATAATCATCTCTGGTTGAGGGCTATTTAGCTGAATGTATACACTTATGCCCACCTTGGCTTCTTCCTCTAATGTCACAAGTTACAAGCACTTCATATTATTTTGTCCCCACCACTTTTGCTGTACTTCTTTTTTTGTGTGTGTATGAACCCACCATTTTCCTTGATGTTTGGAAATAAGAAGGTATGGAACAGTGAGGATATGGAAAGGGAAATCATTTCTTTTGGGCCTCATTTATTGCATTAGAAAGTTTGTCTAGTCCTCAATGCAATGCAAGGTGTGCCCCCATTGGGCAAATCTCCCACTAATTAACATGTGAATATGTAAATGAATGGGCATGCAAACAAGTTTGCTGGCTGCCTCCAGTGTAATCCTCATCTATTCTTTAGATTATTCCAGCCCCTCAATTGGTTTTGGATCATCATGATTGTATAGCCACTAATTAGCCTTTTGCTCATCATTTCTGTATGTATGATCGTACCTTAGCTTTTTTTGTTGAATGTGGACATTTGAATCAACTTCCACCAAGAAAATGACAAAACACGTGTGTGATCAAATTTCGTTTGGTGTCATCCTCGAATTAGTTTGGCTATTTCTTTCAGGTCCTTTTTTCATGTTTTCAAACATTATATGATATCTATGTTCATAACTATAAATGTGGAATAATGTCACAAAAAGGCAAATGAATTTGGTAAATTAGGAGAACTATATTTTGAAGAAAAAAATAATTATGTGCTAGTCGAGATAGTTTGAACAAACTACACATCTAACAGTTCTTCCTATGACAAGTAATCCATCTGTCTTGTAATATTTGATAATTTTCACTGGCAATTGTTTTAGTTTCATCATTGATATATATCTTTTTAAATGGTTTGATTAGGATGAAAGGGATTTATATGTTTATATTATCATATAATCAACATATCTTAGTATGGTATATATTCTTTTAATACTTGTAAGTTTATTTATAAAATAGGAGTGGTGAACTAAAACAATGCCAAGTAAAAATTATCAAGTATTTTGATAGAGGGAGTATATAATATTTTACAATATGTAAAGCCAAACCTCAAAATCTTAAACCAATGGCATATAAAAAAAATTAAGATTTCATATATGAAAATGACACTATCTGGATTTATCATGATGAATACTTTCATGTAATTGCATTTTAATAATTCTTATAAATATATAATTATAAAAAAGTAATGATCAAATATGGCATGAGAGATTGTGTTGTTGTCATATAATGAAAAGTAAAAAATATAGTGAAAACATTTTCATTGAAAAATATATTTAAAAATGATATTATTTAATGGATTCAACGTCCAAGAAATTTGCCTGAACGAGATATTGTTACCTTCCCATCTTAAGATCAAAGCCTCATATCACCGAGATCTATCTCAAACAATTGGCTGGTTAGCTATTTTCTTTTTATGGATGTCGTTATGCACTTCCATCAGTAATACAATCAATCTAACTCACGGTGTATCATTATCGGTCCTCACAATAGTCAATTAGAAATATCCCTTCTGGAGTTAACAATTTGGCTTTGGATTGATGGGACTTTCTTGATCATCTTTATGTGGTTAAAGTCATGTAATGGTAGTTAACTGAAAAGACTTTGGGTGCAAGAAAGTAGAAGGGGTTGAAGACAAAAGGAAGCTGCATGAAGACATGATTTTACTCTCCAAATCAACACACGTCATTGTAAATACCTACATAAATTTGTGTGTGCCAGATAATGATGCTTTCCTTCCCACTCTAGCGCAACTTGCTATTACTTACGATCACTTCTTCAGGTTCTTTTTAGACATAAAGTAGATGAAAAGGCACCTAGGTGGAACAAATAAAAGCAGGGCATTATGCATGGTAACTGAATCTACATTTCTACTCTCTTTTTTTTTCCTTCTCAGTTTAAGATGGGTACACACTAATGCTGCAGTGCCACTACAAGTTGGTAGTACAACTTTTGGGGCTTTGTAGGTGCATTTGTTTCACTGGTGAAAGAAGTTTTTGAGGTATCAAAAAGGACTTTATTGTTAGGGAGCATGGCCATTGTACTACTAGCTTTGCCAGCCAACCTTTTGGAAAGCACACTCCACTGCCCACTTGAGATGTTTCTTTGTACTCCACTGTTTCTGGCCTTTTTGAGTGACAATTGAGACATTCCTGCCATGATTGATGCATCAAATTCCCAAGTAAAATTCTCCCAAAAAGCAGCTAGCTAGCACCCCTCCCCTCCACCCTCAAAGTGTTTGGGTGGAGTCTTTAGGTGCCAAAGGGGGTGTTAATTGGGGATCCTGCCAAAGGCCTCTCTTTCCATTTTCCATTTGCCTACTTTTTTTTGAACTCTCCATTTGCTGGCTTTTGCATATCAAGATGGGATGACTTTTTTGTTGTTGCTTCAAGCATGGCCTACAATTATAATAAAATGGACCAGAGCTCAGATGTATTCAGACCAAAGGGTTGGATATACTGAACAAGTAATAATTCATTGGAGAGTTTGCTCCAGAAGTTAGCTTTTGCAAGGACCACAGTACTAATTATGCATCATATAAATAAGTGACCATTAGGAAACATTTTTTTTAATGTTTTAGTGCTATATTTATGTCACACTACAATTAATATTGTGATTGCTAGACTGGTAGATGCAAGGCAATCTTTTATAGGGTAGTTCTTTTAATCTTGAAATATTTTGAGCAAATTTTTGCCCAATAACATAGCAAAATTTTAAGAGTTGGTTTCGTCGCAAAAAATATAATTAAATTAAGAATTAGAAAATACCATTGCATAAGTAATATGTTGCCAAATGCCATCACAAACAGCATAAAAAGCTGCATAATTCCATCGCCACAACATTACCGATCCAAATGCTGCAAATAATCATTTTGCCCTCCCAAAAAAAAACATTCTTTCTTACTTTTTCTTCTTCTTTCTGTGTTACTCAATGGCCCACATGTCGTTGTATCTTTTTTTTCGAGGGCATTGTTCCCTTTTCTTCCTCATTTAACTCTTCCACCTATTCTCCATGAGCTCATGTGTCATTCATTGGCATGAACAGGACAGGGAAAGTAGTGATGCCAGCGCCTAGGATCAGCGGCACAGGAGAGACAATGACCATAACAAATGGATTGGTGGGGATCATGGGGATTCTATTGGTCATAATTTTGTGAAAATGCAGCATAGGAGGGCCTTATATTATGGATGATAAAATATGCATGAAGCTGACGTAATTGAGAATCGATGAACATGTACAGTAACTGGCAGGTAATGCAACATCAGGATGCCTTAGGGCTCAACTTCTCCATGGATCACAGCAGAGTCCCACGGTGTAGGCCAAGAGGTTCTCGAAGAACATGGAGCAACACTCATATATTGTGGCCTCAATGCAGAAAGTCTTCAGAGATAAGTTTGAGCACATGAGGACCTTCCATTATGGAGGATGAGAGATGCTTGAAGATTCAGTAATTGAAGATTGGGCAAGTTCTGTGTATGTAAAGTCTTAAATCTCTTATCATCCATATAACCACGTAATAGTAACAATTGTCCGTAACTGGTGCTAAAAGTTTAGATTACTTTCTATGATTAGCTTTCTGCAGTATGTATGTTTTATTTTCTTTTTTAATCTCAGTGTACACTATTTAATATGCCGTATAAGGCCAATGGATTTATTGCATTCAGTCAATCTGCTTTTATGGTATTAGAGCGGGATCAATCCCCTTCCCTCTAACTCTCTCATGGCATTCTCTCATGCTGTCCTCCCGCGCCATCGTGCCATGCCATCCCACGGCATCTTCTCCCATCCTGCGCTATCGTCACGTGGCGTCTTTTCTCATCCCATGCAGTCATCCCATGGCGTCCTCCTCCCAAAATCGACGCCAACCTCTCGCCGTGCCATCCTCTCCCACCGCTGGCCTCTCACCATGGCGTCCTCTTCCGCACCATCGCTGCTCCTCTCCCACGACATTTCCCCCTAAAAACCGATGTCGATGCCCTACTGAGGCGTACTCTCCTATGCCTGCTCTCCCATGGCGTTCTCCCCCAAAACAATTGGCGCTAGCCTCTCGCCGTGGCATCCCTCCATGCCGTCGCCCCTCTTGCCGATTTCCCACCAAAGTCATCCGACGTCGTCACTGCCCAGGCAGCGCAAGATGGTGCACTCAAAGAGGTTGCAGCCGATGCCATCGCCAAAGCCAAAGCAGCCACCACCGTGGCCAAGGCGAATGAGGCCATCCATCATCTCGCTGAATACGAGAACCTGAAGCAATCTCAACTTCACGCCTAGGCTATCACGATGTCCAACATCAAGACAATGATTCCCTTCATCCTCGAGCAGATGTCCATGAACTACAGCCGCTGGCGCATGCTCTTCCTCAACATCGCGACCAAATACGCCCTCGACTACCTGGTGCTCTCCAACGACAACTTCTCCATGGATCCTCATTGGCATCACATGTACTGCACCATCAACGTGGTTGTTTGGCACGGTGTCGTCGGAGCTCATCGAAGCAGTGTCGACCACGTCCCCAACCTCGCGCTCCATCTGGCTTGGCCTCGACAAATAGTTCATCAACAACAAGAAGACTCGTGCCATCATCCTTGATGTCGAGTTTTGAACCCTTCTTCAAGGCAACCTCTCCGTCACCGATTACTACAACAAGATGAACCGTATGGCGAATGCCCTGGTGACTTTGGATGAAGCGGTATTGGATCGTAGCTTGGTCCTCAATGTTCTTCGTGGCCTCAATGAGCAATACTTTCACATGGCGGAGTTGATAAAGTGCACCCGTCTATTTCTGGCCTTCTCCGATGTCTGCATGGATTTGCTCATGGATGAGGTGACTATCACCAGCAAATCATCCATTTCCACAGCGCTTATGGCCTCCACATCTGTGCACCCTCCGGTGTCGCGTCCTGGTATTCCCTACCAGGTTGCTGTCGGTAGCGGCATCCCAGGACACAACGGCACCATCAACACTAGCAGCTAAGGTGGAATAGGTGGCTCTAAGAACATGGGCGGTAATGGTAGAGGTCATTGGCGTTAACGCTCCAACCAGAATGGGGGTGGGCAGCATGGACCATCGCATCCAACTAGTACCTTGCCGTTGCATTGGAATTAGCTTGTTGGAACTTTCGCCGTCTAGCCAAACCAGTCTGGTGCACATCCACACCCTCCTCTGTTGTTGCTTCCTCCTTGCCCCTAGGCTCTCGTCGCCATCGTGTCACCGTACGTCACCCCACCCTCTTTGTAGCAGCAACAGCTTTGTCTTCAGCAGTAGCAGAAGCATCCATTCGCCGATTACGGGAGCATGAATCTCCAACAGCAATAGCAATAGTTTTGTCATGAGTCCTATTATGGCTCTTCTTCTGTTACACCACCTCAGTGGCAGTCTTGTTCATGGGATCAACAGGTCTTGGTGCAAAACTTTGACACCATGACCCTCACTCATCCACTGAGCAACAACTGATATATGAACTCAGGTTCTTCCTCTCACATGGCTTTAAACTACGATTCTCTATCTCTTGTTCAGTCACTCAGTTCTTTTACCCCTTCTAACATTGTTGTCTGCAATGGTTCGTTATTACCTGTTACTGCTGTTGGATCTACTTCTTTTCCTATGACCAATCATCCTTTATATTTACATAATATTCTTATCTCTCCACACATCATTAAGAATCTCATATCAGTTCGTTATTTCACCACTGAAAATCATTGTTCTATCGAATTTGACCCTTTTGGCCTCTCTGTGAAGGATATGGTAACACGGAACGTGATCGTCAAGTATAATATCTCTAGAGAGCTCTACTCCATTTGGCCCCCAACCCATCCTCATGACTTCATTGCTATCATGTCCCAGATGGTGCTTTGGCACCACCGGCTAGGTCACCACAGAAAATTATTGTTCTTTACTTATGTCACCACTCAGTTTGATACCACGATTAAAACTATACAGTGTGACAACGGTCAGGAGTTTGATAACTCTACCGCCCATTTCTTTTTTCTTACTCATGGTGTCAACATTTGCATGTCATGCCCACACATTTCCCCCTAAAACGGTTGCGCCGAACGTATCATTCGTTGCACCAACAACATCATGCATTCTCTCATGTTTCTGGCTAGCATTATGGCTCCCTACTAGCTGGAAGCCCTTCACATGGCCACTTATCTCCTCAATCGCCACCCAACCAAAACTCTTCACTTCCAGACTTCATATTTTGCACTATACAGCATTCATCCATCTTATGATCGACACATTCTCTACCCTCTCTCATTTCTTTTCTTATGTCACCACTCAGTTTGACATCACAATTAAGACTATATAGTGTGACAATGGTCGGGAGCTTGATAACTCTATCGCACATTCCTTTTCCCTTACTCATGGTGTCAACATTCGCAAGTCATGCCCACACACTTCCCCCTAAAACATGCGTTCTCTCATATTTCAGGCTAGCATTTCGACGCCCTACTAGGTGGAAGCCCTTCACACAACTACCTATCTCCTCAATCGCCACCCAAACAAAACTCTTCACTTCCAAACTCCATATTTTGCACTGTACAACATTCATCCATCTAATGATCATCTTCGTATCTTTAGCTATAAGTGATATCCTAACCTATATGCCACCACTCCACATAAGCTTGCTCCTCGATCCACCCCATGTGTCTTCTTAGGATATCTCTCAGAACACAAGAGGTACCACTACCTTGATCTTGCTACCAACCACCTAATTATTTCTCTTCACGTTACTTTTGATGAATCTTCCTTTCCTTTTGCCGAGCTTCTCCCACCTCTCCCTTCCTCCACTCATGATTTTCTTTCAGAGTTTGACTATGTGCCTAGCCCTATTGGTCCAACAGTTATTGCAGATACATGTCATGCAGGTTCTGGTGTTGCCAGTCTCAGCCAGTTTTTCGCAGCCTTTGATGAGTCTGTTTTTCGCACCACTAACAGTAGGGTACTTGAAAATCAAGTCTCTATCAGCTCGTTTGCAACAGCTCCATTTCATGGGCCAACCGCAGTGGAACCTCTTTCCTCTACATCCACTAGGCCATTTCTGCACACCAGCTCTTGCTCACCCTCAGTCTCTAATGATGGGTGACTTTTGGCTAGTGGTGTTTCCTCGGAGGTCACCCCCTCTTCACTGTAACATAACAACACATCTGATTCTAGTGCACCGTTTCCACCTGGTGTGATTCCAGTCTCGACTATCGTTAATGATCATATTATGGTTACTTGGGGAAAGCATGGTTTTCATCAGTCCAAAGCAATCTTGATCTACATGCAACAATATGTCTCCTCTTCTGAAAACCTATCGTAGTGCTTTGGCCAACCCAAACTAGTGGGATGTTATGATTGAGGAATTCACCGCCCTACAAGCAAACAATACTTGAGACCTCATACCTCCACCACATGGTATCAAAATTGTTACTGGAAAGTAGGTCTATAATTAAAAGCTTCATCCTAATGGTACACTAGATCACTATAAAGTTCACTGGGTATTTCAAGGTTTCACACAACACCTAGGTATTGATTTTGGTGACACCTTTAGTCCTGTTGTGAAGCCAGCCACCATCTAAATAGTTCTATCTCTCACATTATCTCACAATTGGCTCGTTAATCAATTAGATGTGAAGAATATTTTTCTCCATGGCACTTTGAGAGAAACAGTCTATTATGCCCAATC
The DNA here is from genome assembly GCA_030770085.1 of Oryza coarctata. Taxonomy (NCBI): domain Eukaryota; kingdom Viridiplantae; phylum Streptophyta; class Magnoliopsida; order Poales; family Poaceae; genus Oryza; species Oryza coarctata. The sequence goes on along the minus strand of CM061476.1, from coordinate 5,598,122 downwards.
GTCTGGTTTTGTCGATTCCTCCAGGCCAGATCATGTGTGCTGCCTCAATAAGTCTCTCTATGGACCTAGTATATTAGGTTTGCCTCCTTTGTTCAATCCGTTGGTTTCATTGAAGCAAAATCTGATACATTTCTCTTCGTTTTTCGGCATGGATCAAACATGACATACTTACTCCTCTATGTTAATGATATTATTCTGACTACCTCTTTTAGAGATCTATTACACAGTATAATAACCCCTCTAACGGTGGAATTCTTTATGAAGAATCTTGGCAGCCTGCATCACTTTCATGGGATGTATGTTTCTCAGAGTGTTGATGGTATGTTCTTATCATAGCGCCATCATATGCTTGAAATTTTGGATCGTACCGGCATGACTGATTGCAAACCTTGTTCCATACTAGTCAATACAAATGCTAAGCTCTTAGATGATAGACCTTTTGTTACTGACGCCACTGATTATTGTGTTCTTACTGGCGCTCTTTAGTATCTTATCTTCACTCGCCCGGACATCTCATATGATGTGCAACAAATCTGCCTTTATATACATGATCTTCATGAGCCACATCTGGCCTTGATCAAATGTGTTCTACGCTACATCAAAGACATCTTGGATTATGGTCTACAACTGCACTGTACTTCTAGTTATGATCTGATTGCATACTCTAATGTTGGCTGGGCTAGCTATATAGATACCCGTCGTTCTATCTTAGGATATGTTGTGTTTTTGGGTGATAATTTGATCTCCTGGTCCTCAAAACACAAGCAGACAGTGTCTTGTTCTAGTGCCGAGGCAAAATATCAGACGGTTGCTAATGTTGTTACCGAGGTTTCTTGGCTACGACATTAATTCAGGAGCTCCATTTCTATCCTAGGCATTCCACTATAGTGTTTTGTGATAACATCAGTTAAGTCTATCTCTCAACAAACCTAGTGCCGCATTAGCGCACCAAACATGTTGAGATCTATCTACACTTTGTTCGGGACAAAGTCATTGCAAGAGAGATCAGGGCTCTTTACTACTTCGTAGTATGCCGATATCTTCACTAAGAGCTTACCTTTCTCTGTTTTTATGGAGTTTCGATCTAATTTGAATGTCTCCAGTCCTGGCTAGTGTCAACGTTCCAACTGCAAGAGTGTATTAACATATAAAGTCTCAAATCTCTTACCATCTATAGGACCACACAATGGTAGCAAGTGCACGTAAGTGCCGCTAACTCCTAGTTTATGTGATTAGATTTCCGTAAATCACGGCATGTATCTTTTTTTTCCTTTTTTGAATCTCTGTGTACACTATTTAATGTGCCGTATGAGGCCAACGGATTCATTGCGTTGAGTCAATCCACTTTCATCCCACAGCATCATGATGCATTAGAGCTCAACTTCTCCATGGGTCACAGTAGAGGCCCTCATTATAGGCCTATAGGATTCTCGTGGAACAATGAGGCGAACAGACGTATTGCAGCCTCATGAAAAAGTTTGGAGAAATAGATGAGTAGAACTCTAAGGCTAAAATTGTATTCTTTTTTTCTTTTCTCTCACCAAAGAACTATGACAGAAATCATAAATATGGATGGAAAAGTTAATGGCTACCATATCTATACTCTTTTTAAAAGAAATTAGTGGTGCTGACAATAAATTTACCACATGTCATTGTAATAGATATGTGATACCTATAGACATGTATCTACTTTAATAAGAGTACCACATACCAAGTCATATATGAAAATAAAACATATGCATATAGATAAAATCCTAAGCAGATAAGAAAAAAGTCTCAAATAAGAAAACAAATATAGTCTTACTTCCTATCAAAACTGTTTGATAGTATGTACATTTCCCTTCCTAATTCTACTTGGACAAGGGCATTCAAAGATATAACTGTAAAGTCTACTAAGACAGAAGGGACAAGTAACATATAGCCAAGACAATATAAGTTGCCTCCAATCCCATTAAATCAAAATTGGTGAAACCCGATAACACCTAGCCATCAATAATCATACATGAGCTCTATATCTATGTAGTTGCAGACTATTAACATTTTCCCCATATATTGTACTTCGTAAGCCTATTATCCACCTTAGGGTCTAAAGATGTATAAAAAATATTTTCTTTCTTTCTCTTGATAGATTTATTTACATTCTTATATGAGCCAATCACATACATGTATTATATGGTCAAATTACTATTCATCGACACCACTCTACCTAATCCCATTATAAATTTTACAAATTACCCTCTCAAACTTCTTAATTTTAATTCCATGAAACAATCAAATCAAAATGGATAGCCACATATTAAATCAAATTAAAAAGAATATTCCATATAAAAAAGAAGATAGATAACATATTTCATGAAATATTTTTTTTATTTATTTTAGGCAATTTTGTAATATATTTTTTATTTGTAGAAAAGCACATGCATTTAGCTAATTTTCCATAATATATCATTTTTGCAATGGAATTTAGATGTTCATCATCTTTGCCACGGTAGTTTTTAACATTGATTTTCTTTTTGAAATGGCACTCAACGAATATTCTCATACATTTTTGCCATAATATTTTTTGGTGTTACTAATTATTTAAAAATGTCCCCTTTTTTCTTCTCTTGTATTTTCTCAAAAAAATTCGTTGCCTCTAGGTTGGTATATGAAAAAGGTTATGATATAATATATGAGACATTGCCTACATATATAGCAGAACCTTTTGTTCTGAATCATTTGATTACAATTGTTAATGTTAGTCGGGTCATGTTCTTGAAATGTTTCCATAGCCAGCCGGTGTCGATTCAAATACAAATGATAAAGTTCACATGTAAAGTGGAAGCATAAATCAGTTGCCGACAAGACATAGTTGAACTAATGGCTACTAAAATGACAACACTATGCACCTTTTTTATTTTTGTTTTTAAAATAAAGTAAAGGGGAGAGAAGAGAGAGGATCACCAACAAGGCCACAAGGGGAAGTACCTTTTAGAGAAAGTAGTCATGGGGGCTTGAATTTGGACAGATGAGATCCTTTTGGGGTCAGAAACGGGCATCATAAAATAATAATGCAATTGGAGCCCTTGATTTGTCAAAGATCAGGAAAAGGGAGATGTGATGAGTTGAGGAGCATCCTCCTGTGTAATATTCAAAGCCACCACTACCAACAGACAAGTTATATGCAAAGAACTATGCATATGTGTGCTAGTGCATTAATTTGTTCTGTGGTGCTGGATTTATGATCCTTTTACTATTGTTGTTGTTTGCTTGGATCTCCTGCAAAGTACTAAATTAATGGTAAATAATAATAGGTCACAAAGGATTGGCGTGGACCTAGCAGATAGCACAACTCAGGACTTCGGGTTAATCTTGGATATATCATTGCAAATGCTTTTGGCATTGGAATGGTGACAAAATTAAACGATGAAGCATAGGCAATGCTAGTTCTTCATAAAACATGGATTTATGCAAAATTGAAGAGAACACTAACGAGGGTGTGCGTGCATTTTTTTAAGCCTATCAATTTGACCCTTATACTTAAACAACATAGCTAGGAAGGCGTATTCACGTTGAGTGCTCACACTGATGTATCCTAATATATATTGTGATTATCGGTGCCAAATATATGATTTAAATCTCAATGAACACGATCAGTGCACAACCCCAATACCTAGACATATGGCTACAAGACCAACTTCATTGCGTGTGTATGGTCTTGTGCCCACGTTGTATCAGTTTTCTATTTTCAGTACATATATTTTGCAAAATATGTATGCAATATGTATATGAATGTGAGATGCACACGAAAAGTAAGACTTAGTTTTTGCTCCATACTTTGAGACTGGTTTTTTTAAAATATAAACATGTAGGACTAAAAAAATCCAATATGGGTGGTGTGGTGGTGCTCATAAATATAATACACATGCAATTATTTATTGATAGTAATTTAGTAAGGCTCGAAATTTATCATTAGCTTATATCTTTTTGAGTGTGTCTTCTACGTAGTCAGGGAAAAAGATCAATACCATCCAGTCAACCACTCGTTAGACCAGCAGCTGTGGTCGTGTAGCTGTATTTATTTTAGATGCCGATGTATGCATGCTTAGTTTACATGCATTCAAAAAGCCAACATTTGTCTCTCCCTTATATCATTTCTGAAAGAAAAAAAAACAGCTGATGCTAGCCAGACCGTACGTGCAGCTAGCAACGCAATTTTGACTAATACAATTAACTACGCGATTTTTCCACTCACTAATAATTATATGGTTGAATTTTCAGTTCGACAACTGCCACGGCATTGGCATAAACAAGACTACAATAGTTTTAATAAAACGACGCTATTAATTATCCTCAACTTGCACAACAACAGTTACGTGTCAGAGCCAGCATCGCAGACTTATTTTTTCTGCTCACGAAGATTAACATCTCCCACTGGAAACTTAAAAAATGTGTGCAAATTAATTAAATATGTTCACCCTGTTCGAAGAAGATTTTCAGAATCTTCTTTGATTTTGTTTGGTGTGTAAAAAATAATACGGATCGGGCGATCTTTTTTTTTCTTGCATGGCCGGCCATGAACACAACGTTAATTCTTTTTTTTTTTGAATTAGTGGCTTGCTTGCGGTGACATTTACGTACTCAAATTGATTCGTATCCTTTTCGATCGATCTGTTGCAATAAAAGTAACGGTGACACACGGAGGAATAATACAATCGGTCGATGTGATAACGAAATATATAGATCGATTATTGATGCCGTGAATAAAGGTGATAGAGAAAATAGGTGTAAGTTTATCTTGGAATCCCTCTTTTCTTGCTGTCAACTCATCAAGCCAAAATTTTGATGCATATATGTGTCCTCTTAATTATTGCATATGTAAGGGCTATTTTGAAGATAGTTTTCCTCTGGCGGAACCAAGAATCGCTAGATTATTTGCTTGTAGGAATTAAGGAAAATTATTCGTTTAGGGGCCAATATAGTGCTAATTTTTTTGAAAATTTACTCATTCCATAGTATTGCCTCGGTCACAATAAGTGGTGTTTTGAACATATTGAGATGATCACCAAGGCAATGATTACTAATTATTATTATAAGAGTTATAAAAAATAGCAAAGTTAAAAAAATTCAACCTTATCACTTTTAAAATTTAAATCAACATATATAAATAAAAATTGACGGTCAAAGTTTAAACATACGTATTTGAAAACATCACTTATGACTGGAGAACAATTACCATTGAAAATGTCAAAGTATGTGGAGCTGGCCACAACCCCGTTCCAACATATTTTCTATATTTATTTAACATATGTTTGCGTTGAGGTGCAAAATTAGAATTAATTACAAATTAAATGTCTTTTATTGACCTCCAAAATATTATTTAGGAAAAGGGAAGATGGGACATCATATATCATTAATCGTACGTAATTTCAACCGAACAAGGGAAATTATTTTTGTGTGATTTTAAAGTCATGGGTATACTATATAAATGTACAAATAAAAATGCACTTTCCATAGGAATCATGTGAGGCTAACGGATTTATCTCTAGTCTCGGTCCCTTTATCAGACGTTCAGAATGCACACCAAATGGATATGTGGTGGGGGGTTGCACGTGTGCGTGTGTATAATAGAAAATATTACGGAAAGGAAGACTAATTTCTAGTCTAAAATGGACAAGTATCAACACTGTTTTTTCCACTAGGTCGGTCGAAGGATTCAGCTTTCACGGCGAAGGACGAAGCTAGGTGATTGTTGATCGGCACGGTGTTTTCGTGTGAAAGGAAGAAAAAAAATCGAGTTTCATAAAAGAAAAAAGAAGAGAAGAGAAAGAGGATTAATAGCTATTAGTCTCTGTGTTTCTGCAGCCAGTAGTACCCATGGAAAAAGACGGTTTGGATGTGTTCGATAGGACCGATCAGACTACACGACAACGGAAAGCTAATTATAATTAACGTCCGTAAATAATATAAATTACCTAGTGAGAGCAAAAAAAAAGAATGATAAAACAACGTAGAGATGCTGTTTTTATCTTAATTACTTGCATAATTATCTAATTTAATACATGCCAATGCAATAATAGTTTCTGAGCATGCAGCGACCAACTAACAATTTAATTCAAGCTAAGAAATATATTACTATTCTTTCCATTCTACAATACAAGGATTTTTATAGTTTTATATAAGTATTAAAAAACAAGTAAATTTGAGATAAGAAAATTGATAAAAACTGGTTATGATTAGTTCAGATAAAGAATAAGTGGAGAGATGGCTCTATTTAAAACAAATTTTAAATACTAGAAGATAATATTTATTTGAAAATGAGCAATAAAAACAAATCACAGTCTTTTTGTTTTAGAAAATATATAACTATCTTTTTTTCTTTTTTTTCTTAGGTTCACACTCTACTAAATATGGAGTTCCCTTTAGTCATATGGAGTTCGCTTGTAGCCCGGTTTTTATGGAGGGTCACGCTGTATATTAGTAGTGTGGTTTGGTTTATGTGTGTGCTAGTTCTTGTTCCGATTCATTAGGTACAATTGTTTACTTGTCTCATACGAAGAGTTTAAATATGTTTGTACCAATTTATAAACCAGTTAACTATAAGCATAGCACTTCTAAATTAACCATTTTATATAAAATAAAAATATAAATATAAATACGGTGGTAGTAAACATGAACCACTTAATTAATATGTAAAGTAGACTATAAGGATTAATGATTATGATGTTACATTTCCGGATGCCTTATGTTACATTGCCGGATGTAAAGTAAACATAAAAGGCAGGCTGCCGGTGTATGATTTATTTATTTCCCTTTTCCTTAGGGCAAAGATTGGCGTCTAGCTGACACCGATCGGGCGGTACAGTACAACCACACGAGTGGAGTGGTAGCTGCAAGCAAGCATGCAAGCTTGGGATGGGATGGTTGTACTTTGGTGTTTGGTCGGTTGGTCATATGTACGCTTTTGTTTCTCTGTCGGCAGCTAGCATGCGTGCATCGATCTTCATCGTCGCAGGCAATTATTTCTCAGTAGCTGAATGCAGGGCTCTCGATTGATGTATCTATCGCTAAGCAGAGATCACTCGTGAGTTGCACGTGAGAATTTATCACTTCTTATACGTGATTGTATAGAGAACTACTTTTAATGGGATAGTCTTGAGACAGTAACGTCTAGAGGAGAGAGTATTAAATGCCTACTTATCCTCTACGGTGCATAGTATATTTAGGTGGTTTTTAAAATGAAAAAGAAACAATAAATAAATAGTACATGTATAAGTACCATAATATTTACTATCTTCGTTTCACACGTATAGAGAACTACTTTCCATGGATAGTCTTGAGACAGTAGCGTCTAGAGGAGAGAGTAGTAAATGCCTACTTATCCTCTACTGTGCATAGTTTATTTAGGTGGTTTTTAAAATAAAAAGAAACAATAAATATTATATGTATAAGTACCATAATATTTATTATCTCCATTTCAAAAATATAATCATTTCTAGCTATGTTCTTAGATGGATGAATGTCTATCTCTATTTTAAAATATAAATATTTTAAACTACATATTAGGCAGGTAGATTTCTATATTTATAGTCACAATTATGTATTTTGTATCTATGTCATCACTTGCATATGACCCATAGGTCTTCCCTCTCTCTCCATTAACTTAGCCGGCACATGAGCATTTTGCCTACATGCCACAATAATAAATGATGTGAACTTCATCCTACATAAATCATAATGCATATACATATAATTGTAGATTGATAATCAAAATTAGAGCCTATTTAAAAGGCATTTCTATACTTAATGCTCTGATTTTTTATCTATGGTTGTACGAACTTTTATATCCCTTATTCATAACACTTTAAAGTCAATACCAGAAAATAAACTGCCATAAAAAATCTTAAAAATTAAGTTACAAAATTTGGCTATAAACGATAAGAAAAAAGCCAACAACTAGAGCTACCTCTATCTTATATAAGAAGATATGTAACTGGTAGAAAAAAATAATTTTAAAAAGACTTTTACATTTCCATTCATACAATCAAAAGGCAAAAATAAAAAATGAAAATGAAAAGAACAAGTAAAATTTAAAAAGGTTATAAGTGAGTAAGTCACAGCTGTAAAAATAATTAAGTCACATCAACTGGAGAACACTGTGCCTCATGGTCGTCGTCAACGTTTGCCCGCTGCCAAATTAACCAACTGTCCAAACTAAAACAGGGTCAAAAGCTAAGACTGCTGCTTCACACGTAAAACTCCATGCAACCAACCAAACGTATGCACTATCGATGTGTGTGTGTGTTCAAAGTCCAAATTGAGAGAAAGATTGGTCCTTTTCTTGTTTCTGCGTTAGCTTTGGTCAAAGCTACTTTTAACGCGTGCATGCTCCCTCACTTTAGACAACGCGTGACGTCTTTACTAGAAATCGTCAGGTGAAACCTTTTATTGGGAAAAAACTTATTAAAAGACACGTGAAGTGTTCTTTAGAGGTAAAAATATACTACTAGCTACTGAGCTAGAACTAAAGATTCATCATAAATCTACCAATATCCAAAGTGTCTTTTCCTCTTTATTTTTCATATCATTCAAACAGTTATAAGTTTTTTTTTCAACAAAAATTGACAACACAGATCAATAGACATGTGATATCTCACTCAACAAAAATATATATTCATTCCGTTTTAAATTACTTGTTGTTCTAGCAAATCTCACACTAAACTAATTGATACAGCAAATTATATTGTAATCCTTATTAATTTCATAATCATCTTTTTCAAAATGAGCATTAAAATCCCTTCATAGGGGTACTAGTGTTGGCACTGTTGTATTAATAAATGATAGGAAGAGAAAGGCACATCTAAAAATATTTTGGAATGAGAGAACAAGAAGTAAATTGAAACAGAAGGTATAAGTTTAAATTTGTCATATACACATGATCTATGTTAATATTTTTTAAATTTTTTTAAAAAAACTATTTGAATGACATACAAGTAGACATCTCCTCCATTCCCCTTTGGATATCTTTGTGAAAAAGATTGACCAATTCCTCAGTACTTATGATCCACTCTAATATATTATAATAAATTAATGTAGAGTGTGTTGACATCTAAATTTAATAGTAGATTAGAATATAAAGAATATTTGATTAAATTTGAAATAGACACGAGAGTTCGGTCTGACCGCCTATAGGGAGCCAGTTCAATCGGTAACAGAGTTGAGTTTAAGTCCGATCAAGTTCTTTTCGTGTTTACTTCAATATACACAGGTTTTCTATGTATTTATGTATATACTACTCCCTCCATTTCAAAATGTGGAGTGGAACAACTACTAACGTGAAGACCAAGAAAGAATTTAGTTATCTTTTCGTTTCAATCACACGATGCATGCAAGAAATGGGATTATGGGGCTTGACGCTGGAGAATTTAAAACAAACCGAATTTAGGAGAGGGGAGGTTAGGTAATGCATGCATGCACCCAGGTATAATCAACTTCTCGTTTGAATCGCACCATGTAAGTCTTGTATTAGGAAATATGAAAAAAAAAAGTAGTTACACCCATATTTTTAGATGGAGGGAGTAGGACGTGAAAAAAGTATTATAGGGATAAAGCACAACTCGACCAATTCAATTGGAAACAAACAATATACAATTAATAATTGCCTCTTATTTTTACCCTAGTTTAGCTCTAGTTTGTTATCTTCGTCGGTTTGTGCTCTAAGATGTCCGTCTTCGTTGTGAGAGTACAAAACTCTTTATAGTTTTGTGCTAAAAACCTTCTTTTATGCCAACAAAATGGTGTTTATCCCTTTTGTTCCTAGGACTATTATATTTATATCGATAGATAACTAATACAACTTTCTAGATAATACGGTTGAGTTTGATTTATTTCCAAATTGAACTCCACATTTCTAATTTTATACACTTATTCTTAAACACATGTTTATATGTATGTAGATATATAGTATTTTTAAGATATTTTAGTTTAAATATAGAAGGTATATCTTACAGACATTAAAAGAAAAACAAAACCGGAGGGAGTAGCTGATGAGATCGATTTCATCCAGCATGACACTGGCTAAAAGATGAAGCCAATTTTCAAGTATGTCGTGTATCTATTTTCTTCAACGTAGCCACGTGCATGTGAAGCTGGCCGGCAGGCAGCAGCTAGCAAGGGTGCAAGTTGCAACAGTCAACCATGGATGTACATAGACGACGCCTGCATTCTGGTGTTTGGTTGTCAACTTGGTGTCCTTAACAAACTGAAAATAGTAGATCCACATCGAACGATCGATGGAAAAGGTGCCAAATAATTAAGTGGCATGCATGACCAAAAGGCAGCCAGCATTCCGTGTCGTAAAGCAGTCGCGTGCATGCATTAGATTTCTTAATTTTTAATTTGTGTACATGTTTTATTATATTAGCAATCAATGCACAATGTTTACATGTAGTTTATATTCAGTCGCTTTAAATTACGAATTATAAATAAATTATATTTGTTTGGTTTAGTTTATTTCATTTTGGGTTTGTTGATCCCATCCGCTGTTTTTTTTACTTTTGTAATATAAAAACTTTAATTGTGTACATCCTAATTACTGAGGTTGAGAATGTATTTTTTTTACTTACCTTAAAAAATAAAATGACTCTACGTGCATAAAAAATATAAAAGAACCAATGTACAAAAATATCACAGTCTTATTTATTTAGTTTTGGCAAAAATATGGTATCACATTTTTAACTTTATTTCAGTCACTTTTAATTTCTTCCGATGTGATTGCTACCTCTCTTATATGCTAGTATATTTCTATCTTCCCTATCTTCTCTTCTTCCAAGTAAGTAATCAATTGTTTCATCCTAATTCTCTCTTTATATATAATGTATTAGAAAAATTACATCGAAAGTATTGAAATTTACAGTGTTACTACTATGTAAATGTATGTAATATGCAGTGTAAAAAGTTTGACTATATTCTTAAAAATAATAATTAGTCCCTATTTATTCATGATGCGGATTGTTAATTTTGGAATTAACGGAGAGCAGCGTAACCAGAAATCCACAACAATATATACACCACGTCACAAAAATTCCAAACGTAAAATCTGGTATGTGCCAAAAAGAGAAAAACAAATCCCAGTAATACAAAATATAAAAACAAAAGGGGAGAAAAAAAACAAGAAAAGAATAAGGAAGAGGCTAAAAGTTGAGGGCAAAAGAGTAATTGTAGAGGTAAGGCAGGGATCGATGGACGGACTGAAGGAAAACGGGTGATTTACAAGGGAACAAAAGTCACACCGAGGGTTGCAGCTAAGGTAGCGCGTACGTCGTCCACGGTCACAGCTGAATTGACTGATTAATCAATTCGTTTCACACGCTTGCATACACTGGAGGAGACAGACTTCTTATAACAGGGTTTAAGCTTTGAGTGGCACCATTAGAATATAGGGATATTTATCAAGAAATTATTGAATTGGTTTATATGGCATAGATTTATGGAAATTGAAATATAAAAGACAAATGATTTTTTTTATTTCTTTGAATAAGCTAGATTTTTTACTTTGAGTATAAATCGTATGTATTTATATAATATATTTGGTATTGTGAAAAAAAAAACTGGGGTTCAAGTGTATCCCCATGTACCATCTCCCTCCGCCACTGCTTGCATATATAGCGGCCACAGCCCACAGCCGGCCGGCCGGCTGGGCAACGAATTCCGCCGCGTACGTCACCGTTTTTATAGCTCGCTTGGCGACCGACTCAGGCCGCGGTGTGTATGATATATGCCACCTAACTAATCAAATCGACAACACTTTCTAATCTAAGAAACCATTGCATTTGGTTCTTGCTGTGGAGGAAACGATGTTAGTTTATCATTTCATTCAACAGAGTTAGAAATCCTAATGCACATGATATAAATACTCACTCTGTTTCATTATAGGATGTTTTTACTTTTCTCTAGGTAAGATATTATTAAATTTGTGTAGATTGATGAAAAAGTGTAGCACTATTTTTAACGTAAAACAAATATATCATCAAAATATATTAAAAAAAGATTTGTTATAGATATTGATATATTTTTCTATAAAATTAGTCAACTTAAGATAAAGTTGAAAAAATACAATATGAAAAAGGAGGGAGTAGATATATAATCTGAGAAGTTTATGAATTTATATCTAAGCCTACATGAGTTAACCGTGTCTCTCAGTAAGCCAGCTCATTGAAGGGCTCTCTATCCATGAAAATATAAGCGCATTTGGTTTATCCACGTATATAAGTAATTTATGATCACAAGGTAGCTTTTATACTAGTTATTTTTCACCTATTGATTTTCGTACTACTTTATTTTTGTTGTACCAACTTTTACAATAGTTTATTTCTCCAATGCTCACATTTTGTACAAGTTTCTTTTATTTTTTTAAAAAAAAACAATAAATGTCTTGTATCCCTATATGATCTAGAGGCGGTAATAAATTAAAATAGATGGTCACACAGAAAAAAAAACTAGGGTGAGAGTGTAATGGGCAATCCATATCTTTACCCAATTTTATTTATACTACTTTCAAAAAAGATTATCTATACCCAAATAAAATGAGTATTATCCAATAGGTATGGTAACACATTGGATGAGATAAAGACATATGTGGGTTCCATAAATAAAAATAGACCAAAATTTATATAAAGTTACTCTTCTATATAATAAATCATCTCTCTAAATTTCAGCAAATTTTAATAACTTTTTTAATGTGAACACGAATTTAAAAATTTACCCTCGGAGTTTACGTATGTTAAATAGGTATGGATAAAATGGTTATTATCCCCCCAATACCCAAAATTACCTAAAAGTGTAATTTTTACTACTCATACTCTATCCAAATGGTGTGGGTACGGGTATGAAAATGGGTGATGGATTCCAAGGGGCAATGGCAAGCCTGCCGAAACCGCGAGGGCGGAAAAAGGCATGAAAGCGCGGAATTTTGGCGGCGGCTAGGCGCGGAGAGCAAGGCAAGCGGCCGGTCCACCATCCATCCGTGGCCACGCACGATCGCGGCTGGGTTTGACGCCGACCCGCTGCCGACCTCTGCTCTCCTCCCCTCCCCCCCGCGCGCCAATCATCCATCCGCCTGGTCGCCGTCCTCCTCCTCTCCTTGACGGACGATGGAGACCGCCACTACACATGCATTGCGTGACCGCCCGCCCGGTGCTCATCCTCATGATGCACCCAGTCAGCCAGCCAGCGACACATCTGACCTTGCAGCCGATCGACCGGGGACGACGGACGGACACTCGAGGATGCACGTCACTAGCTGGCTACCTAGCTAACTCGTGTCAACGAGCTACGCGATGAAACCAGATAGACCACCGTCGCTACGACGGATCGACTGCTTATAATAACCCATATGAAACACTTTGCTCGGTACAACGAAAAATAATTTTAAGACCGTAACTTCTACTTTTAGCAGTCTTGAGAGAAAAAAGCTGAGTGAAAAAAAATTAAAAAATAAAAACCATAGTTGAAGTTTTGAAATAATTTTAAATTGACCGTGGAAAAATTAAGCCAACCCATTTATATTACAAGCCATTTAATTAATTAATTAATTAATTAGCTTCTATGATATGCTTGTCGATGCTAGAATCGAAACATTATGTTAATACATGTCTTACTATCATGTATACTTAAGTCTAAATTTTTTTCTTGTTTGATTGGAAAAGACATGTCACGCCTACTATTGATGTTTCCTAAAAAGCGTGACCACGTGTTAGCCGTGTGAGGTCATTCAATATCTTTCAAGACTCCAACAAACTTTCTATACGTACGTGGAGTAGAGGCTCGGGATATGCTTTATTTTTCAAGAGGTATGCATGTCTGTATTAATAAACATAATCTACAAATAAAATAAATGAAAATCCCACACATAATACTCAACTTTTTAGCTGTCTTTTTTATGAAAAAATGTATATCTATACGTACAGCCTTTTTTTATTTAACTTTTGCTCATTTGTGCTACCGTGCTACCCATCAGTCATCTTGGTTTTCTAGGATTGACCATTGTAATGACTGTGTCTTCCTTAGATAGGGGATGTATGAGAGTTTATCTAGTTAAACTGTGTGTGATATATATAAATATATATATATATATAGTGTGTGCCAATGCATTTATTACACACAGTAATGCGCTAGGCTACAAAGTCACGGTTGAGATCATATATGTACTCGAAGTCTGAATTTCTCGCTTTTCCATTGGAAGATGCGAATGCTATATAGCTCACCACACTTACTGCTAGTGTTTCCTAAAAGTGTCTCCACATGTCTGAATTGTGTGAGGTGTATATCATCTCCAAGATTCCGACAAACTTTCCTTACACTTACGTGTAGTGTAGGATTGGGATACGAAATGTGCTTTTAAGTATGCAAGCTTTAACGAATAAATATATACTAATTTAATTTAGAAATTAAATTAAATACCCCCACATAACAATCAAATTGATATCGACCTTCTGCTATGAAAAAAATTATATCTATAACATCTTACTCATATATTTATCGGAGAAAATGACGCATTTGAGCCAAGCCAAGCCTCAATTTTTCCCTAAAACTGGTCTAGAACAGTGACCTTTTAGGAAAAAAAATGTAAAACCAATTAGCAGACAGCTTAGCCGGTAGCTCCATAAATAAGGGACCATCCCATCCATCCATGAGCAAGTGTGCGGCCAAGATCGATTTCTTCACTATGATAGTTATGCCCTAATGGAGATTTCAAGTGCTTAACAGTATACTTTTATATATGCTTTTGGCTTTTGATGTGTAGTAATTACTTGACGTGACTGTTTAACTACCTAGTTATTGAAATCTAGAACAGTCGTCGAGCTATTAATCGTGGCTCACTACCCCGAAAGTGATAGGCATACTATTTCCTCTGTTTATTTGAAAGAACATTTTCACCCAATTTAGTTAGAAATGACTTACATATATATATAAAGGCACAAAAATATAACACGATTAAATTTCCTTTTATTTTTATATATATAGTCACGTTAATTCATTCACACAGTTAGCTAACCAGCACAAACTATATATTTACACAGAAAAAAATAAAACACACAGTGCATCTTTTTTCTTCTTCTTCCGAGCACAAATCATTAATTCCTGAATTACTTTTTTTTCTCGGCAATAGATTATATTCCTACGTATATATCAGTCTGCCCAAACTACATCGAAGTGACAGCTAACCATCTCGATCATCTCAAAAAGATATTTTTATTCCCCTGCCTTTTGTCCTAATTAATCCATCTCCCCACCCCCCCAAAAAAAATCAACTGTCAGAGGCAGTAGAAATAAAGTAAAAAAAATAACCAACACGTCGCATCAAGTTTCATCCACTAGCAAAGCAACTGGATTAACTAGTCACGTTTACTTTCAAGTCACCGTGTGCCGGGGACCCGGGGTAGATATGACAAAGCTGCCTTTTTGTGGACAAGAATGGCAATTTGCCCTCAAAAGACGCGAATATTGCAATCAAGGGCAGTATGCGTGATAGATAGTACTATTAGATGGCAGCCACAAGCTCCCCGGCTGTCCTGCAGGCCACATCAGTGCAAGGGAACGATCGAGATGACAAACAAGATAAGATAAGTATTTTGTGTGATTATGAATGCAGAGATTATGAAGGCATACATGTGTTCTTGTCCGCTTTTTTTTTATTTTTTTTAAAATAAAACATTTATGTCTTTTCTAATAAACCCTTCTGGCATGATGTAGTGTTTTGCACAGGTGGTGACGTTGTTATTGCTGAAAAAAATTTTAGATAAAATCTAAAGATAATTTCTTAATTAAATCCAAATTACATTACAAGATTAATGTGTGTTTTTATGGCAAACCCTCATGTCACTTTGCCCCAAGGTGGCACGGACAACGACATGCGAGCGCCACTACCACCCTTTTCATCTCCTTCCTTCTGCCTCGACGCCACCCAAGCTACTACCTATAAAACCGAGCGATTACAAGGATGTTAGCGACGGGGCTACCTTCCTTCTTCTCTCATGTTTGTGACGGACTAGGGTGTTGCTAGGACCAAAGGAAAGGCTTTTAATGGGTGGTCGTCAACGACTAGATCCGGTGTTGTCGTGGCCGAATCCAATCCCCCCATAGCTGAATCTAGCGCCTTAGCCGATGGATCCAGTCAAGCGATGGCGATGGTAGCGACCTAGAGAGGAAGGAAGGAGGAGCCGGGTTGCACAACAGCTGTCGACGATAAAGCAGCATGGCACATAGCTAAGTGGCGGAAGCGTGCATGAGAGGTGCTAGGCGGCGCCATGGTGAATGTGAGGTGGCAGGGCTGCAAGATAACTAACAGCCTAGGGTGGCGAGGCGGGGCATGACTTGGGTAACAACTACCGGTAGCAATAGAGGACGACAGAGGCTGGCACGATAACAAGGGTTGATGACGGTCATGTGGCATGAGAGAAGAGGTCCGCATGGCATGTATGGTGGAGGCAAGTGCGGCGTGGTCGATGGCAAGGCAGTATGCTACAATCGGCGGGAGGCGACGGTGACTAGAAGCCACGGTTAGTGGCAGGTAAAGCTAGCGTAGCATGGGAGGAGGCCACCCAAGGTGGTGGTAGCAGAACAGGAGATCGGATTGGTGCGACTAATGAATGGGAGGCCATGTTTGACTAGAGATCCGATGACAACAAAGGACAATAGGGCGAAGCGATGGCAATGTGGGCACGTGATGGTAATGTGGGCAGCCTGGTTGAGACGACAGCAACGATGGCACCATAAGGTGGGCATTGCTAGCCTATGGTGGGCTCTTTTCTAGACTCTAGTCCTCTTACAACAGTGGTTGACCGTCACAGGATGACTACATTAGTGGGTTTGTGTGGGGGAAAAGAGGATTCATCCTTTTCTCTTACCCTTTCTCTCTCCGTCCTAACTGCGTGGACAAAATTAGAGTGCACAGGATATCAAGCTCCTACTAGATGGCCAATCGATGGCGAGGCACTAGCATAGTGGCTGCGTGTTGAAGATGTTCAGTTGCTGGTGGTTGTTGAAACTGGTAGGCGCACTTTGTCACGGGATAGCAAGATGATTATAGGCAAAGGCCCAAACTGATTAGGTCAGCAACGACGACGCTTGTGTGCACCATATTCTCCTTGGGGTGTTGTTGTGGAATCTCTCCCACTCTCCCTAATGGATTTCTTTAGGTGAAAAATCATGTCCTGGTATTTGAGGACGGACGATGGTGACGCTCTCAGCTTTGTATTATCCTTGGAGTATCATTAAGAAGATACTTTCTCTTATGGGTATTGTATTCTTGCTTAGCTGATTGTAAACGTGTGATGTGGTTGTTTTTTTTCTTTTTCTGTCTATAGCCTCCTAGAGTTATAATTTTTTTACTGCTATATCAATACAAAATGTCACATGCGGGTTGTTTAAAAGGTTAGCAATTATATATTTTTTATTTATCTAAAATAATGGATTCTCTAATTATACATTACACAAACAAACCGAATATTGAGGGGAATGCAATATGTTTGGATATCTATCATGTAAGTGTGACTAATTTACAGAATAAAAAATAAAGTTGTCAGAAACTCTAAACCAACTGAATTATAAAATCCAAGACCAGTCGCCTAGTCAAATATTTAACAAAATATCTATGAGAAGAAATAAAAAAATGTTACATATGATGTGAAAATTTTAACATAACTAGTACTAATGAAATGACCAGATGCAAACAATTTTACCGCTGCTTTGTCCAATTTAACCTCCTATGCCAGCGCACAAAACAATATATATATATATATATATATATATATATATATATATAAACAAAACAAAAAAGAAAAGAGTAAAACGGCGGAAAGTGGTGACGCGACGCAACCTTTTCATTTTCCTTCCCTGAAACCCACACCCTCGCAGAAACACCCAAAATAGGAATTTATGTTTCATTAAAAAGGAGTCAATACTATTTAATAAATACATATATAAATAAACCAATAAATAAATAAATAAATGATAAAGAGAAAAAAAGAAAAAAAGGCATGTGTAAAAGAGAAAAAAAATCTCCTTCCCCAAGGAGACGAAGATTCCATTCGCACTTCGCCTTCTCCTCTCTCCTCTCCTCTCCCTTGTGGTGGAGTGGTGTACTAGTAGTGGTAGTCGTCGTCTCGTTGCCTCCGCCTCCGTCCCCAACTCCGCGCTTGGTTCCAACCCTGCCCTTCTGCGGGTGGAGCTTGTGTTGTTATTCTTCTTGGGTTGTTTGTGGTGTTTGCTGCTTTCTTAGCGGCGTCGGCGGCGAGGGAGTTGGAGGAGGGGTGAATTTAGGGTGGAGGTGGGGGGTGGTTTGAACGATTGATGAGTTGGGGGAGATCAAGATGAGGGCGGATCTTAGTACCATACAGCAGACGCTCACGCCTGAGGCGGCGGCGGCGCTGGCGAGGGCCATGGATGAGGCCGGGAGGAGAAGGCATGGCCAGACCACGCCGCTGCATGTTGCGGCGGCTCTGCTCGCCTCGCCGACGGGGCTGCTGAGGCAGGCGTGCGCGAGGGCGGCGGCGCAAGCGGCGGGGGGTGGTGGTGATCCAGGTGGTGCGGCGGGTGGGGCCGGGGCACACCCGCTGCAGTGCCGGGCGCTCGAGCTCTGCTTCTCCGTCGCGCTGGATAGGTTGCCGGCCGCGGCGGCGCAGGGGACGGGGGCGACGCCGCCTGTGTCGAACGCGCTTGTCGCGGCGCTGAAGCGGGCGCAGGCGCAACAGCGGCGAGGGTGCCCCGAGGCGGCGCAGCAGCCGCTCCTCGCCGTCAAGGTTGAGCTCGAGCAACTCGTGCTCTCCATCCTCGACGACCCCTCCGTCAGCCGCGTCATGCGGGAGGCGTCCTTCTCATCCGCGGCGGTCAAGTCCATCATCGAGCAGTCGCTCTCCGCCCCCTCGCCGTCCCCATCCGCCGCGGCCGCCGCCGCCTCCACCCCGACGGCCGCGCCCGGCCCGCTCTCCCCGTCCCCTTCGCCTCTCCCGCGCGCCGGGGCCGCCAACGCCTACATCAACCCTCGCCTCGCTGCCGCCGCCGCCGTCGCAAGCGGCGGGGACGATGCGCGCAAGGTGATCGACGTCATGCTCAAGTCGACGCGCCGCAATCCGGTGCTCGTGGGCGACGCCGGTCCAGACGCGGTGCTCAAGGAGGCAATCCGGAGGATCCCCACGGCCGGCTTCCCGGCTCTCGCCGGGGCGAAGGTCCTGCCGCTGGAGGCGGAACTCGCCAAGCTCGCTGGCGACAAGGTGGCGATGGCGGCGAGGATCGGGGACCTGGGCGCTGTGGTCGAGAGTCTCCTCGGCAAGCACGGCGGGGTGGTTCTTGATCTCGGCGACCTCAAGTGGCTGGTCGACGGCCCCGCGGCGGCGGCGTCGGAAGGGGGTAAGGCCGCGGTGGCGGAGATGGGGCGTCTTCTCCGTCGATTCGGGCGCAGCGGGGTGTGGGCCGTCTGCACGGCGGCGTGCACCACGTACCTCCGGTGCAAGGTCTACCACCCAGGGATGGAGGCGGAGTGGGACCTCCAAGCGGTGCCCATCGCCCGCGGCGGGCCGATAGCCGCCGGCCCAGCTTTCCGGTGCGTCCATCTTCCCCCCTGCCTATATCTGCTGCTTTTTTCGATCCCCCATTTCTGACTAAAAAATTGGTGCTAATTTTTGGAAGCAAAGTGTTTCATCCGGGAAAAGATTTCATTTGGTGGAGAAAATGTTTGCTTTGATTAATAAACGGGCCCTTTTAAATTCACTATATATGATTGTTGAAATCCTGAAAAAGGTGGTTGCTTTTTGTGTAAAAACGGTATGCTTCTACTTTTGTGTGCAATCTCACAGCTCAATTCCTGTCGATTTTGATGAATTATTGGATTGTGTAGGCCTGGAGGCAGTGGAATTTTCAACAACTCGGTGGGGATGCTCTCACCATCACTTCGTCCTATCCCGGTTACACCGACGGCGCTCGGATGGCCGCCTGGGAGCGACCAGGCTCAGGTAGCTAAGCGAGCCATGTGTTTGCTATGCAAGGGTAATTATGAGCGCGAGCTCGCTAAACTTGAAGCTGAGCAAAAGGATAAGCTGTCATCCCGCCCTGAGGCTGCCAAACCTGGTTTGCCACACTGGCTGCAGCTCAGTAATGATCAAAATAAGGTGTGTGTTTTTCCATGTTGAAGCTTGGCATGGTTATCTCTCTCCTTCTATTGGAATTGCCATTAATATGGTGTTTTTTTTTTGTACAGGCAAAGGAGCAAGACCTGAAATTTAAGAGGAGCAAAGAAGAGCTTGAGAAGAAATGGCGCGAGACATGTGCCCAAATCCACTCCACCTGTTCCATGGCACCGGCACTCTCCGTGCCTCTCACCATGTTGACTCCACGCCCACCAGTCGAGCCAAAACTGGTGGTTGCAAGAGGTGCTGCCATTCCCACTCTTAAGATGAATACCAATTGGGAGAAGCCCTCAGTTGCACCGACCCTTGAGCTCCGTAAGAGCCCTCCAGCCAGCCCGGTGAAAACTGACCTTGTGCTCGGTCACTTGGACACAGGCACCAATCCTACTGTGGAGAATGAGCAGAAGGAAAGTTGCGTAGGGCTAACAGCTCTACAAAGGGCTAAGATTGCTGGAATTTCTGATATTGAATCCTTCAAGGGGCTCCTCAAGGGGCTTACAGAGAAGGTTAGCTGGCAGTCAGATGCCGCTTCAGCCATTGCTGCTGTTGTAATACAATGCAGATCTGGCAGCGGGAAGCGGCGGAACTTTGGGACGAGGGGTGACATGTGGCTCATGTTTGTTGGCCCTGATCAAGCTGGTAAGCGGAAGATGGTGAATGCATTGTCTGAGCTGATGGCAAACACCAGACCAGTCATTGTGAACTTTGGTGGTGACTCCCTGTTGGGCAAGGCTGGCAATGATAGTTCGAACATGGGTTTCTGGGGAAAAACTGCACTTGACCGGGTCACTGAGGCAGTTCGACAGAACCCATTCTCGGTGATTGTTCTTGAGGGCATTGATCAAGTGGATGTTGTTGTGCGCGGAAAGATCAAGTGGGCAATAGAGACTGGTCGCCTACCAGATTCCCGTGGTCGTGAGGTCAGCCTTGGTAATGTCATATTTGTTCTCACCACAAATTGGGTACCTGAGGAGCTTAAAGGATCAAACATCGAGACATTGCTACGAGGTGAAGAGAGGATGTTGGAGTCAACAAGCTCAAGTTGGCAACTAGAACTCTCGATTGGTGACAAACAGGTCAAGCACCGAGCAGATTGGCTATGTGATGATGCCCGCCCTGCAAAGTTAGCTAAAGAACTGTCCAGTAGCCATGGTCTGTCACTTGACCTCAATTTGGCAGTCGGTTCCTTGGATGACACTGAGGGCTCACATAATTCCAGTGATGTCACGGTGGAACAAGAGCAGGAGAAAGGGCAGCTTGCAGTCAAGCGATCAGTACTGGCCCCTGGCTCTGATCTATTGGAACTTGTGGACGATGCCATTGTGTTCCAACCAGTTGACTTCGCACCATTCAGGAAGACGGTTACAGATTGCATAGCAGCAAAATTTGAATCAGTCATGGGGAGCAGCAGCTCATTCAGGATCGATGAAGATGCCATCGATCAGATGGTTTGCAGTGTCTGGCTTACCGACGAGAAGATTGAGGACTGGGCCGAGAAAGTGCTCAAGCCGAGCATTGAGCGAATGTGGCACAATGTGAAACATGATAGCAGTCGTTCTTTGATTCGTCTTACAGCAGTTGCAGACAAGGCATTGCCAAGGTGGGGAGGGGGCAGGGAAGGGCTACCGGTGGTGGTAACGATCTCCATTGATGGCATGTAGAGAGGGAACTGGGGGGGAGATAAATTCTTTGTATGGTAGATATGTACATAGTGGGGAGAACAACTCCCCTGTTATAAGGTAGGGGGAGGTTACTATCTGAAGCATATAGGAGGTAGGGAGAAATGTCCATTGACCACCAAATAGGCATGGAGGTTATAGATCTTATGACACCCAAATATGATCTATAGTTTTGATATATTTTATAGCTGTGTTCATTGAAACAAAAAAAGTTTTCTTTTGCTACTCCTAATGTTGCAAGGATTGATCGGTGTAGAGGAAGTAAATAATGATATTGTGCAATAATTTTCCTGCCCTGGAACCAAATGAGCTCAGATCAATTCTTGCGATGCATGAGCCATCTGAAAATGCATCAGGTTTGCAAAGATGTAAATATATCAAAAAAAAAAAATTGCTCTGTGTGTTTTGTACTTGTCTGATGTGAATATATTTATTTGACAGGTAAGAAAAGTTGATTCAATCTGTTTCGATCGTAACCTTTTTGGGAGCTTATCTCTTGAATTGGTACCGACTGTAAAGTAGGTCAACTTTATTGAAAGCTGATAATTCTGTTCAAGAAATATGGAAAAACGTGACGTTCATGTTTGCTAATAGTTTTGTTGTATTAACTTTTTTTATTATTGTTCACATAATTTTCTTGCTTATGATTATAAAACATCGTTTTCTTGGTTGAATCTAGTGACGAATCTTTGGCCACACGCCCATACCGTAGTCCATGTCGAACCCTACTTTTTGTCAAAAATTTTCAGAAACTTTTTAAAATAAGAATCTAAAGGCATTGCTTAGTTTTTTCACAGCTTTATACACTATGACAACATTTCACACTAGATAGCTGCACTTATTCTTTTAGATGTCAAAGGTTGACAATACATTGAAACATATCGGTATCACTACTGGCATGCTGTGGTTGTCTTTCCTTTCTTGCTTGCTTCCTCATCTCTCACTTGAATCGTCAAAAGATTATGCTAATTTAAAAAGTCATTAAAAATATTATGCTATAAATAACTACTATCAGTGATTTTTTTGTCATGTAGCCAATTAAGTGGCTCCCTGCCACTAAGCTTAACTATCACTAATTAATTTGTGTTTACTTATGTGGTATGATTTGCTCCACCAATACTACGTTGGATCCGAGGCATCTTGTTGTTTTCTTTATTGGAAAAACTTTTGGTGAGAACCAAATAGCAACTTTTTGGCCTAATTGTGGGCCCACATTAATGTGGCAGATCGCCAACTCAAATCAACTTGGAAACATTCTATGCTTGTTTGTTCTATTAATGTTAGGTTCCATCAGTGAAGCTTAGCATTTTTAATACAAGCTAGCCTGCATGAGTCACAATGAAACTATACCCCTGAGATTACACTAATGATGGAGCTTATTGCTCATCAAAGGGACTTAAATTTCAGTGGAAATTGTGTCCGATTTTCAGTGAACCATCAGAGGGATTAGTTTCTATGTGCATCTGATGAGGACACGTGGCTTTGCTAATTTTCTTTATTACTCCCTCAAGTTGGCTCCATTAAATTAATTACCTAGCTTTGTACTTTGCAGCACTCCCATTTGTTTATTTGATCTAGTTGGGCGACTGCAAACTTTGCAAAGAGTATACATTTGTTAAAGTGTCTTTCCATGTGACAAAAGATATGGATCATGCACCATTTTTGTCTTATTAACATAAAAGTCCTTAAAAGAGAGGGGAAGACTGGTGGATCTAAAAGCCTTCTCAAAGGCAGATAAACTTAGCTTTCAGGGTACACAGCTTGTCACTAATAAGTGGTGATAATACACGCTACTATTGAGGCAGAGATCTTAGGTAATACGTTTTAGTCACTAATCATGCTGGAAAAGTTGTGGATTGGTGAGCACAAGCAATACCTTTCGAGCAAGTTCAGTTGCTAATGTGTTCATCTGTCCTTTTTTTTAATCTCACTATCACTTATCTTTTTTTTTAACTTTAACCTTTCCTGACTCTTCTCCCATGTGGAGAGGTTAAACTGTGAAACTTGGGTTCAGATGATGGTTTAAATTTCTCCCTTTTATCTATTATTATTTTTTTGCGAGAACTATTTTATTTAACAATGGGCAAACAATATATTTATTTATGCATGAATGGTTTGACCATACCACAGTTGTTGAGAGGCAATATCACAAGTTTCACAAATCTAATCCAGCTACTATATATCTACATTTTGCACTCAACTGTCTTAATTCACTCAGATTTGATTGATCTGGAACCATGTTTCCTGTACAGCTATAGTTGTATACCATATGGGATGGTGACCATATTGGTTAAGGGTGTGAGGCAAGGACAAATCATTTTCTTGAATTCTTTCACTCAAAAGATATCCTTAACCTAACTACATGCCTATATCCGGTTTGACTTAATATTTTCTAGATATTTTTTTCAAAATAAATGATATACTATGAAAATACCATCCCCTACATGTATCTAATCTAGTATCTATATCAGAAATGCTAAAAATATCATCCAGCTAGCGCTCTCTGTCAGTGCTTCCGTCCACCGCAAGTGTCCCTCCTTTCCTACGCATGCCATGAGATGAAGCACTGCTAGCTACTCCATTGTTATCGTTGACAACAGAGGTAGATGGGGAGTTAAAGAGGTAAGGAGACAAGTTGAACGGTGGCAAGAAGGCTAACATTGTGCCAGTGGTAAGGCCACCGCATAGATCTCCTCTCTCCCTGCTCCCCACCAAAGCAACATGGCATTCCGCCATAGTTCATCATCATCGCCCTTTGCTTCCTACTTCGAGAAGCCGATTGAAAGAAGGTTCAATGCATGGCGTAAGGCCGCATTGTTGAGAAAGAGCTCTGTGAGCGCGTAAGACAACATTTGGGAGATGATGTTGTGCTCCTTGAGATGGAAGTAGCCCATGTCAGCAACATCGAGAAGTGGGCGTGGGCTGGAGATAGAGTCAAGTGAAATAAAAAGTTGCAATGACAGCGCCTCAACTGAGAGGAGAGGGGAATAGAGAGTCGGCGCTAGAGAATACATGAGCAGATGCTAGAGGGATGGATTTGTATTTATTAGGTCTAAGTATCTCATAGGTATTAGGTTGGTACTTTGGATATCATGCCTATACTGACCGGTACCAATTCAGTATCAATTACCATATGGAGGAGTTGACGTGAGATCCATGTTCTAGCACTCCCTTATTCATATATAGATAGGTCCTACACCTCCATGGTTAAGTTCACATCATGTGGTTGCAAGGAGTTTCCATATGCATGCTAGTCTATATATGTAGGAGTTTTATTCATATAGAGAAGGAAGAATTTAGCTCCAACCGAGACATATATCAGACCATGTATCAGCTACGTGGTATTAGGCCCTCTTATGTAAGAGAGAGGGGTGCACAGTTATAAAGGACAAAGCCTTAGCATTATTAAGAAGGCCTGGCAAGTTCATTCATCACAGAGCCCTTAGTCTCGAGCAATCCCACTAGAATAACTAGATTAGATCTGGACACGTTATTTGCCATTCTATATTAGTACATATAATCCAAATCATAGTACATGGTATTATTATCTTCTAGAAGGCTAAAACCTAAATACATTTTTGTTTGTTGTGTCTTTTTGCGCTTAGTCAGTGACGAGGTATTACCTCTTTTATTTTATTTATACCATCCACTTTATCAATTATCAATCTTGTCTAGCGAAATTAAACTTGTTGCTAATTTGGATTTTAAGATTTGGTTCAACAAGTTGAGTGAGTTACCGAGAGTTTCTAAATTTTATTTGTTTGGTACTTGCTAATAAAGTTACTGAGAAATACCAAATTTTATAATAAAAAATATACTACCCTCGGGGCGTCCGTAAAATCACTCTAATTAATTTGCCTTCACTTGGTGCGTGACCTTGCACAGTTGCAACGTGGCTCCCTTGCACAGGAGCAAGATGCATGGGCCATGCAGTGTAGCGTAGTGCAGTGCAGGGGAATAGAGATCTCCTTGAGTGTGGCCACAGCCTTTGTCTCCTGCAGTACACGCTGGGCTTGTAATGCAAGAGGGCATTGCAGTTGCAGATGCTGTTGGCGTGCAACGTCCAAGCAAGTTAGGACGACGCTGCGGCCAGCCAGGAACAAACCTCTAGCTACCTTGCCTTGCTAGACAACGGTACCTCTTGCCACATTCATGGCGCTTCTCAATCACGAGAGAAAATTTGTGCGCTCCTCTGTACGCGTACCGTGCTGTGTGTGTGTTGTCGTCCCAGCGTCCATCGGCGTGCTAGCTAACATGGACTTAGGGCAGGGTGAACAGTGCTACAGCATAGTGTAGTTCCCTACCATGTCATCTGGGTACACAGCACGGGCATGTCTGATCGATCGCAGGATAACTTATTATATATTTTACGGCCGGTGTAGATCTATACTCCCTCCTTCAAAAACAAATCGAATTTCTGGCTAAGGATCTAGACGAATTTGTGTTTTTAACGGAAACTCTAACGAGTTTATTTCCATCGTACCCACCGACTCGGTTAATAGGGCTCAGCAATATTCTACCGCTGCAATCGTCATCACTGAACTCCATCAGTGAATAACCGATGGTAATTGAATTGGAGAGGAAAACATGTAACACAAAGCCGCAAACAAAAAAACTTTTATGTAAAGGACAAAAAATGTTCGCTTTATTTGGAGAGAAAACCAAAAGAGGAAATTCAATTGGGACTTACACTACTGTAAATTAATTCCATTTTCTATTTCCATTGTCCAGAAAAAAAATAATTCCAGAATTTTGTATTTAAGTGTTTGAACACCTTTTCTAGTCCAAACAAGAAATTCAGGGAAAATTTAAGTGTTTAAATTGCCAAATCTCACTACATGTGACACATAATGTTGGTACAGCTTCACTAGTGTACAGTCTGAGCCCTTTAAATTCGATTTGATCCACTCCAAACAAACATGCACGATTAATTTGTGTGCACTTGAACCGCACGGCTGCACTGTTAATGTGTCAACTATAGACGTACCACTCGTTTAGATGGATGCATCATTTTTGCACTGCAGAGGGAGCATTCGAATCTATCCAATTTCTCTCGATCTTTCTACTTAGCACGACTGATCCTCCATCTTGTTTGGTTCCATTAATTAATTAAACCTTGTGTCTGAAATGTCATTTAACATGACAAGATCTCAAGGTTCGATTCCGCATTTATGCTCTTGCCTTGCCTTTGCCACCACTGTCGGTTCTCAGAACACTGTAGAGATAGGGATGCCATTCGATCTCTCGCTTTCAAGAGATCCCTTTCACAACCAAAAAAAGCTTAGAAATTAATTTCTAGCTCAGTTTCTAGTGTTCTCTTTATATATGCTATCTCGTTAAGCTTGAGTGGCTATTATTCCTTACCCGGACCACAGTGTGATACTTTGTTTACAGTGGTGGATCCATGTTTTAGCTGACCCAACAGTTTTTTTTCAATGGATAAGTACATATTACACCTCCCAACTATCTGGTTTATCTAAAAACATCCTCAGCCATAAAACCGGTCATTTTAAACCTTTCAACCATTGAAATCAAACAAAATATCTCCCTAAGATCAATATATACAACCCAATTTTGGCAGTGGCGTTCATGATTTTGACATTTGAATATATATATTTTTACTTACATTTAACTACTTTTAGATCTATTGTTAATTTGGTACCATACAAGTATAAAAAAAGTACTATTTGATTTTAAAATCGTGAAAAACTATAATTAAAACTTGGTTTTATTACCCTTAGGAGTGACACTTTGTTCAGTTTTGATAGTTGAGATATAAAATATCTGGTTTTATAGTTAAAATGTTTTTTTAAGACAATTGAGGTAAATAGACTTATCTTATTTTAAAACTCCCTCGGGATGTGCTATAGTTTCACATATACGTAAGTACACAAAACGTTAGGGAAAAAACATGGTATAGTACTGATTGACTCCAGAGCGTAACAACTCTGGCTCTGCTACTGTTTGTTTATGGACCACAGATTTATTTTCTCTAGTTATTCATGTCACTTGACTATATATGCATCTTTGAGTAGAGTCCCAATGACAATCTGCAACTAGTGATTTGCAACATGTGCATTGATCTGCAGTTGGCATCAGTTAACTCTAAACAAAACCATGTCAAAGTTGCAAGAAGAATTATTATATTGGCTAGGAGGGATTGAGTCAACTAGTTTGGTGATCAATTAGCAAGGAAGCAAAGCAAAGCACACAAGAGGCCCTTGGAATGGTGGCCACAGGGGATATAAAATGATTAAAGAGCCATTTCTTAGAAGGCGGCCAAGCTAGCTAGGATGATCACAGAAGTCTAAAAAGATGGATGAAAGATGCATGCCTTTACAGGTTCATAGAATCAAACAAGAAAGGACATGGGGACTTTTACAACTGAAAAGGAAAGATTAGGCCCCACGCCACCCCCAATTGCATTTCCATGTGCATCCATTTATTTGCTTTTGCTCCAAACCTAACCTTGGTTTGGTTGGTGCTCACGCCTCCTGGACTCCCTCCTCCATGGATCCCTCCAAACTCATGAGTGTCTTCCTCTCCATGCTTTTGCCCATGCTTAATGTCAACAACCAAAATGGTTGAATTGACCACCCTAAGAAATTTGTTGGAGTGTACTAGAATATTTTGAGAGCTGCTAAAAGTTTCAAGGAGGGCTTGGACCCACTAGCAAAATATCTTATAATGGCCCCCTTTGTCTAAATAATATATAGGCATTTTTGGTATTATAAATATTTCTACAAATATATGGGAAATAGATTTGATTAGAGAGAAAATAGTCATTATGCCACAATTTCTCATAGGATAATTTCTTGTAGTCTCTGATGGCCCATTTGCATTTGAGTTTGCGACATGCAAATGTATTAGGGAACTGGGGAAAAAAGGATGCATTTTGTTGCATCCTGACTAGGACTTGCATGTTGTGAATGAGTAAAAGAAAGAAAATAAAAGGATTTTTTTAAGGGACAAGAACGCATAAAGCAAGTTGAATCAAAAGAACCCTTACCAAGTTGCTTGTGCCCATGGGATTCCATAAAGGAGAAAGAAACCATCTTTATTAAACAAGAAACTGTTGGTTATGTAGAAATGTATTATATAGTGAGACTGAGACCTGTTTTTTATAAGGAGGATTGGGTCTATATATATAAGTCCAGTGGTCTAACACCCCTATAGTCGTAGCGGGAGGGGAATGAACGTAGAGACTAGAGCGAAAACTGGTAAACAAAGGCATGGGAAGACCTTTGGTCATGATGTCGGTAAACTGGTGCGTCAACGATATATAGAGCACCTGAACGTGTCCTAGAGTGACCTTATCACGTATGAAGTGAATATCAATCTCAATATGCTTCGTAAATCGATGATGAACCGGATTGGTGGTCATGTAGACAGCACTGACGTTGTCACAGTAGACAACGATCGTGCAAGCGATGGGTGTACGGAGCTCCTAGAGAAGCTAGCAAATCTAGTAGCACTCGACGATGATGTGAGCGATGGCGCGATACTCAGCTTTAGCGCTGGACCAAGATACTGTAGTCTGGCGCTTGGAGGACCAAGAGACTAGAGTGTTACCGAGGAAGACACAGTAGCTGGAGGTGGAGCGTCGGGAGTTGGGGCAACCCGCCCAGTCCGTGTTAGAATACACGGTGAGAGAGTCGATGGGGCTGGAGCTGAGATGTAGGTCGATGGATAGTATGCCCTTTACGTAACGAAGGATACGCTTGAGCAGCGCGAGGTGAGGTTCGCACGGGGCATGCATAAAGAGGCATACTTGCTGTACGGCATAGGTGAGATCAGGTCGTGTAAGTGTGAGGTACTGGAGAGCACCAGCAAGACTCCAGTACTAGGATGGGGTCGACAAGGAGAGAGTCATCAGTGGTGGAGAGCTTGGCACAAGTATTGACCGGAGTGACAGTGGGGTGACATTCGGCCATGTTTGCCCGCTGAAAAAGATTCATGGCATACTGGCGCTGGCAGAGGAATAGCCCGTGGGAAGAGCGCGTAACAGAGATGCCAAGGAAGTGATGGAGAGGATCTAGATTGGTCATAGCAAACTCTGAGTGGAGTCGGACCATGATGTGTTGTAGGGTGGTTGTTGAGGACGCCGTAAGAATGATGTCGTCGACATAGAGAAGGAGGTAGGCAGTGGTATCTCCGGTGTGAAGGACGAAGAGGGACGTATCGAAGATGGAGGCCACAAAGCCAAGCTGCCGGAGATAGGCAGCAAAGCGCTGGTACCAGGCCCGAGGGACCTGTTTAAGGCCATAGAGAGAACACTGAAGGAGGCAGATGTCATCGGGACGAGATGGGTCAACGAAGCCTGGAGGCTGCTGGCAGTAGACTGTTTCCGTCAGATGGCCGTGAAGAAAATCATTCTTCATGTCGAGTTGATGGATCCGCCAGGAACGCGAGGCAGCAAGAGTGAGCACAACCCGAATAGTAGCGGGCTTGACGATGGGGCTAAAAGTCTCATCGTAGTCAACGTCGGGATGTTGAGAGAAGTTACGGACTACCCAACGTGTCTTGTGACGAGTAAGCGAGCCATTGGAGTGGAACTTGTGTTTAAAGATCCACTTGCCAGTCATAACGTTGGCACTGGAAGGACAAGGGACGAGACGCTAGGTTTCATTATCCATGAGGGCCTTGTACTCATTGGCCATAGCCGCGTGCCACTGAGGATCGGCCAAGGCAGAATGATGAGTAGCCGGGATGGATGAGATGACACAATGGACTACAAAGAACCCATAGCGCTGGGTAGGGCGGAGGGATCCAGTTTAGGATTGGGTGACCATATGAGAGGAGGTGGAGGCAGTAGGGGCCACGCGGTTCAATTGTAGCATTGGTGGTGGGGTAGGGTTGGAAGGGGGATAGGTGGTATCGGCTCGGGATCGGTCACTGTAGGTTCGGAGAAAGAGCTAGATGAGGCCAGCCTGAGCTGATGGAGGGTGGGGGGCCAATAGGGGTTGGTGAGCCGATGAAGGTTGATGAGTCGATAGAGTATGGGGGGCCGATGGGGGTTGTGGAGCCGATGGAGGTCCGATGTGGGTGACAGCGGAGCGAAGAAGAGTGGGATAATTGTTTAGGAGATTCTCAGGAACGACCAATGGAGAGTGCGGGGGTGTGGTGGTTGGAGAATGTCGAGATGGTACCATGTTGGTTAGAAGGAAGTCGAGGTCGCCAGATGAAGGTCCATGGTGAAGTAAGCCAAAAGGGAAGTAGGACTCGTTAAAGACGATATGGCGGGAGATGATGATCCGTCGGGTGGAAAGATCAAGACAGCGGTATCCCTTATGGGAAGAGAGATAGCCAAGAAAGATGCAGGCGGTGGAGCATAGTGCGAGTTTATGAGGGGCAGTGGCTGTTAGGTTGGGATAGCAGAGACACCCAAAGACGCGTAAGTGAGAGTAGTCGGACGTCTTGTGGTACAGAAGGGTGTAGGGATTGTTGTTATGAATGGAAGAGCAAGGACGCCGATTTAGTAAGTAGGTCGCAGTGGTTAGCGCTTCAACCTAGTAGGGTGCAGGTAGATAGGCGTGAAGAAGCATAGTACGACTGATGTTGTTTAAAGTTCGAAGAAGGCGTTTGGCCTAGCCGTTTTGAGGAGAGGTGTAGGAGCAGGAGAGGCAAAGGTGAGTACCACAGGAGGTGAGAAAGGCAGCAGTAGTGTGTATAATCATCAAGTAAAGAAGATAGTAATAATAACCCGAGACACTCTTAACTGGAGAAGTTCACACATCATAGTGAATTAATTCAAAAGGGTCTAGAGGTATAAGACATAGAGGGGAAGAAAGGCAGCTGTATATGTTTGCTAAGTTGACAAAAGTGGCAAATAGTGGAGTTGTTGTAGTTGCACTGTATGGAGGCGCTGCGATGGAGAGTGGCGACAACGTCGGGGCTGAGGTGACCGGCGAAGATGCCACAAGCTGGTGGAGATGGCTAGATTGGTGTGAGAAGTGGATGGCGTAGTGACGATGGTGTAGAGGTCACCGCCACTATTGCATCTGAGCATCTCGCGTCGGGTCGGAATATCCTTCATAGAGAAACCAGAAGTGTCAAACTCAATTGAGCAATTGTTATCTCTGGTTAATTGGCGGACAGAAAGTAGATTGTGGATGAGTGAAGGAACTATGAGGACATTGTGGAGTGGAAAATTGGTTTTGGGTGTAGGTAGGATGGAGTCATCGCGATATGTGATAGAGAGAGATTGCCCATTACCGACGGTGACGAAAGGGGAAGAGGAAGGGTGACGAGAGAGTAATATACCGTTCGATGAAACCATATGGGATGACGCACTAGAGTCCAGCACCCAGGGGTGCTGGGGTTGGAGCGTCATCTAGTTGAAGGCGGCGATGAGGCCAGCCTGGTTCCACGAGGAAACCGATTGGGTGGTCGGTGTGATCGGCTGAGGCGGTTGGACAGGAGTGGACGCTAGGTGGGCCTAAGGGTGTGCACCGAGGACCCTAGGCTGCCAGCCAATGGGGCTATGAAATTGGAGTTGGGGTGTCCAGGGGTTATAGCAAAGCCACAGACCTATGGGCTGGCGGACGGGGTAGGGACAGGAGTAGGACGCGGTTGCATCAGACCGCGCCAGCTCTTGCCCTTGCCCTTCCCTTTGCCTTTGCCGTTACCACCGGCGCGAGCTTTGTTGCTGTGGCTGAAGCCATGGCTATCATAGCCACGAGAGGTGGTAGCAGCGCACGGTGGGCTGTAGCCGATGGGGTTGGAGCAGCCATGATCAGCTGCGGTAAGGAGAGCGGTGTGGGCCACAGTCTTCTCATCGTTGGCCAGGTGAAGTTCCTTGAGAACTAACATGTCATGGACCCATGCGAACGTGAAAAGAGGTGTGGAGTTGGCGATGTCATCAGCGGTATTGGAAAAACGAGGGTTGAGGCCTCGCAGGAGGGCAAGAACGAGTTGTGAGTTGGCCACAGGGTTGCTAATATCATGAAAGGTGACGGCCTTGACCTTTAGGCGTTGACAGTACGAGGAGACAAAGAAGTCCTCTTGTACCATGGAGTGGAATTCATTAAGGAGAAAGATGGCGCGCGACTGCTTGTTGGCATGGAAGATCCGCTCAATGGTCACCTAGAGATCCCGAGCGGTGGGGTCGGTGCCGTCCATTGCAAGGTCGAGAATGGAGTCATTGACTGAGTCAAGCAGCCAGCTGTGCACGCAACACTCGGCGATATCCCACTAGGGATCATCGAGTTGAGGTAGAGCGGAGCCAGCGATGTGGGAGCGAAAGCTGAACTTTCCACATAAGGATTTGAAGAAGAATACGCACTTGTAATATGTTGCATTGAGGTCAAGGGAGATGGGAACATGAGATTTCATGTTGACGGCGGCGTAGGGTGGTGAGAATATCGACGAGTGGTGCCCGGGTTATGGTCAAGAGTGCCGATGGCTGGAAGGGATCCAGCGACTGGAAGAGTGCCGGAACTAAGAGCCGATTCAGTGGTCATGACAAGAAGGTAGCGGGGCATGATAAACCGATGAGGATAGTGAGCAGATGGGGAGAGGCAATGTGGGAATGTGTAGCCGATGAGAATAGGTGGCCGATGAGAGTAGGTGGGTCACGGGCGCGAGGGGGGTTTCGTGTCCGTGAAGTGAGGTTTTACGTCCGTGGACACGTGGACGCAACGGAGTGGGGCGGACCCGAAAAGCCAGAGAAGTCATGGGCGCGAAGAAAGAAGGTTCGTGTCCAGAAAATAGAAATTCGTGTCCGTGGACACGTGGACACGTCGAAGTGGTGCGAACACGAGTAGAGAAGTTTCATGTCCGAGAACAGGTGAGCATGTCGGAAAAGCGGGAACCGAGAGAATGTTCCAACCGATGGAGGACGGACGGGTCCAGCCGATGAAGACGGTGGGCGTAGAGGTGTACCGACGTCAGAAGAAGGGAAGGTGCACCGAAGCAAGGGGAAAGCTAAGGTGGGTCTAAATAAGATGAGGAGGTGGATGGAGGTCGTCTCCTTGTCATGGGGTGGAAAGAGGCGAGTAGGCGGTGGAGGAAGAGAAAGACTGTCTGTGGAGGAGACGGAGAGAATGAGAACTGAGGTGAAAAGGCAGAGGAGGAATACTAGAGGAGAAGATCTGCGACGTGAAGAAGTGTCGGCTCGCCGGCGAGAGGATTGCTAGCGCGCTGGAGATGTCTAAACCTGCTCTGATACCATGTAAAAGTGTAGTATAAAGTGAGACTGAGATCTTATTTTTTATACAGGGATCGGGTCTATATATATATATACAAGTTAGTGGTCTAACAGGTTTCACAAAATTGGATTTCACTGCAATATATGTCATCTAGTTGCAGGAGGCATAGGCAATGAGATGTCCACAAAATAATGACAATTGAAGTACTGTTTTCTACAGGCTTTTAAATTAGGGCATAAATTCATCCGTAGTACTGGACTATTCTGGTGTGCCTACATCTTCCTTTTGTATTTAGTATTTGTACTCTGCATTTTTTAAGTATCATGTCATAGCAAAAAAAGACCAATAAAATTAAATAGAGAGACAGATATCACTGAATTAAACATATATCACTTTTCATATGCTCCCTCCTTTAGAGGAATTGGGGATTGAAACTATTGCAGGATGATAAAATTAGGCTTTAATTAGCACATGGCAAGTACATAAACACACCCAAAAATGAACTCAACTTTATTAACTTTACAAAAACACAAACAACACCAAGAAGGAGAACAGAAAGATGACGACAAGCAACTGAATTATTCAACATGACAATAATCCCAGCACAGCAGGTCCCAGTCTTTATCCCAGCAACGAGCATGCATATTGCAGCACATTCAGCTGGGAGTAAGTGATCCATTCATAAAGGCAGAAAGTTGCCCTGGCTTGGCCTGATCCTGATTTTGATGATGATGATGCTGAGAAGACCTACTACTACTGCATGCCCTGCGTTTGTTGTTGATGGGTAAGGAAGGACAGCCAACCCACGAGGAGATTCCTCCAATCCATCCTTCTTCTAGCATGCAATTATGTGCTGGCCAAAAAGGCATTGGGTCCAGATTCCATCACCTCATCTCCAGTCTCTTCTTCCTCTCTTTCAATGGACAGAGAAAAAAAGCTATAGGTAGAAATGCCAAAGCCAATGCAATCCAATGCAAAGGTGACCATGACTCACACTATCTTCTTGTTCTGCAGAATCTAGCTAGTAGTAGTACTAGCCAGTGCAATGCAAAAGGATGCTTGCAATTGCAGTGCAACTTTAACCACTTTGCTGCAGAAAAAAAAACTTTCTGCTCCTCTACTACCTCTGCATCACTTTCTGGTGTGGAGTGAAATTGGATTCCAGTTTCTCTCTCTCTTTCTTGTTAGTGAAATCCTCGACAAAGTCTCAACCATGACATTAGAGGATAGAACAACATGTGGCAGAGACAGTGTCCTCGGTGGATGAAGATGAGTGAACATGATGGATCTAGTGCCGCTAGAACTGGATCTGGATCCCCTACAACCAGATCCTAGGAGGGTTGCATCGATGGTGCGACAATGGGTAGAAGGCAGAGCTTGTGAGCCCGGCATGGGCAGCAGACAAGAGGGTACTGTGGATGGCTTGGCCGACGAAGGAGAGCAAGACTTAGGCGGCCCAAGAGAGACATGTGCGACAACGCTGATGGAAAAGAGCACTATGGCTTGGCGTGGTATGATGCAGGCACAAGCATGGCTGGTGAAAGAAAGAATGGCACAGGCAGCTCGGTGAGAGCCGTGTAGTGCGGCCAGTGGAGGAGAGTGCTATAGCTTGGTGCAGTGCAGATTAGGTATATGCGACGAAGATGGAAGGTTAGCACGGTACGACCTCATGGCTAGCAGATGGAGAGGGGCACGAGGCATGACATAGGAGGAGGCTCATGGCGAGGGTAGGTCGTGGAGGAGGCCATTTGACCGGAGGACTGGCGACGATGGGGGCTTTGGAGCGAGGCGATGACAATAATGCAGACAGGTGGCCCGAGGCGGTAGTGACATGGGCAGTTTGGCCGAGGCGGCGATGACGATGGCACTATGAGGTGGGCGTGTAGGTGTACAGTGAGCTCCATCCAGACGCTAGTTCTCTTGCGGTGGCACCATGCCGCCACAAGATGGGCACACTAGGCAAGCTAGTATGGGGAAGAGGGGATCCATCCTTCTCTCTCATCCTTTCCCTCTCTAACCCAACGGCGTGGATGGACTTAGAGCACGCTGGATGTTGAGCTTCTACTTGATGGTTGACCAACTATGAGGTGTTGGCACGATGGCTACGCATTGAAGGTGCTTGGTGGTGATGACTGTTGTTGTTGTAGGTGCACTTTTGCATAGGAAGATAGGAGGATTACGGATGAAAGCCTAGCCTATTCGGGCCAGTAACATCATCACTTGTAGGCACCGCATTCTCCTTAGGGCATTGTCATGTAATCCCTTCTCCTTCCAATGGATTACTTTGGGTGAAAACCATGTCCTGGTCCTATTCGCGCGCGGAGGAGATTAGACCATGTAGAGAGACGCACCAAGAGGGCGAGCGAGCGTTAGCCAATGGAGGTCTAATGCAATCACGCCCGAACACGCGAAGCTCTAGGAGATCTACTTAGCTCTAGCGTAGGTCCTTCGACTCGTTGGAGTCTTTGGGTTATTGGAGTTACGTACGTGCCAATCAATTTAACCTCTAATTGATAAAGAAGCCAATCGGCCAATAAGCCGATACGGACTCCTGCTATTGGCTGGATGTGCTGATAGAATTAAGATAACCATCGGCTATAAATCCAATGTCTACTGCTATCAGCTATTTGTCGAAAGGGGCTGTAGTGCTCATACATCGGCTACAAAGCTGATAACAGCATAGCCAAATAGTAAGGAATAAAATAAAAGACTAATCGACTATAGAGCCGATGACGCTCTGAATAAAATATACGATAAATAGTAGAGAGCGAGGTCTGATCTCCCAAAGGGACTAGACCTAATGACCACCGATGACAGTACCGTTGGAGCTAGTCTTGATAGATCGTAACAAACCGAGATAGTATAAGGCTGAGGCTAACGACACCAAAACAGTAGGAGCTAGATCGGACGTATTGACGGAAGGAATGGCTAAACCTATTTGCTGCGGTTTTGATATAGGCATATAAATAAGCTAATCCGCTAGTTGAGTTGATGGGAGGAACAAAACCTGCTAGATCTTGATACCAGC
This sequence comes from Oryza coarctata, assembly GCA_030770085.1. NCBI lineage: Eukaryota > Viridiplantae > Streptophyta > Magnoliopsida > Poales > Poaceae > Oryza > Oryza coarctata. The sequence continues at coordinate 5,561,104 of CM061476.1, read as the reverse complement.
CCTATTAGACATAGTCTTGATAGATCGTAACTAACCGAGATAGTATAAGGTCGAATCTAACATAACCATATCGATCGCTAGTGGATTAATCGCCGATGATATATGTATATCGGCTGAAAAGCTAATATGCTAGGCGTAAACCTCTATGTAGAGATAACTCATCGGCTAGCTACTTCAAGGATACGTTGAGTAAAGAACCATCGGTTTAAGGCTTAATCTACTATCATCATTTTAAAAAGTCGGACCTAATCAATGCAATATGAGATTGATGATGGTAAAATAAGCTCGATAAGCCAATAGATCCCACGTGAACGTGTTGTAATATATCTGATAGAACTAAGAGGTCGGATCTAACTGATACATCCTTAGACAAAACAGACACACCAAGATAGTGGTAGGACTTATCTTTATACTAGAGTTCAGACTTAACCGATGTAGCCTCGTGTCGAGAGCTAGAATCCACTGGTAAAAATCTAAATAAACTAGGGTGGTGACGTGTCGAGACTATGTTGATCTAAGAGCTGATTCACAAGCCTTTAGAGAGTCTATATTTATACCCTGGGGTTACACGAGTCTGATGTAGTTATAAACAATCCCAAACGCTACTTCCTAAACAGAAAAAGAAACTCTCTATAAAAAGTTAACAAAACTAACTAAACCTGTCTATCTTATAAGATATATTTTACAAAGATACAATTATCTTATCATAGCTTTCACGAGTTCTCTTCAGATCTGATCCCATCTGGATATACTTTATTTTTGACTGAACCAAATCCATTTTCATATATCTAAATAACTCTTTTCCTATATCAATCGATCTCTTTTAATAAACCAATCGGCTCTCTGATTCTATGAGACTTAGTAAATTTTTGTATTAACTGGTTCCCCAGGAGGAGTTAGCGTTGTATTCTATCTAATGGCATCATTTAGAATATCCATTCCCTTGACCTAACCGATCTTCTTCAGCATGGGTCCTAGTTATAGACGCGTGGGTTATAGATGCGTGCTATGACCGTACTTTTTTTTTACTATAGCCTCGTAGGGCTATACACTTATATTTTTTCTGCTATATTAATATGAGTATTATACAGACTGTTTGAAAAAAACATGAACCTTGCAGGATTAAAACCTTCCTCTTGATTTATTTTGAGATACCCAAGAAGACCCGACTGAAAACAGCAGAGTTTCTTCCAAAAGAACACCAAAGATTTATAAAGAATAAACCTGCAGCAAGCAAAGCTGTGAAGTATTCAATGTGATCTAGGTGCTTGATCAAATCTGAAAATTAATCATTTCTTGCACAAACTAACTAATGTCTCATCATCAACATGATGCAAGATCCAAAACCCTTCTTCCCTTCCAAGCATAGTATAACAATTCTTTTCCAATGATGCTTTCCAACAACTTGTTAGCTCCTAGTTCCAATTCCTTTGATCGTTTCCTCGTGATCATCTGAAGGTCTCAGTCAGCAATCCTCTTTTTTTTTTTTGAGTCTTAGCTTTTTGTAGTTACATTAGGTATTAGGTGCCCTAAATAAGACACTTCAGGCCTTGTTTAATTAGCCCGCCTGAGTTGATTAATATGACAAAAGTGCTGTCCTGTCCTCTTGCATCATTGAATTATTGGACTCTAAACTATTGTAAATTATGTGCCTTGGTAGATCAGGTCAATGTGTCACTTGAGAAACAACATGAGTATGCATTATGTTAATCTGTCAGTGTCATGACAACATGGCTGCTTATCCAAATTAGAGCATTATGTTAATCTGTCAGTGTCATGACAACATGGTTGAATATCCAAAAGGGAGAAGACTTATAGTCAAGTCCAAAATTGAAAACGGCAGTGGAACGGGTCGTAAAATAGCACCCACAAATATATTGAGACGGGAAAAAAATGCGCATTATTGTTTGCTATCAAGACAAAAGCCTGTCGATCTTAAATCTGTTGAAAATCAAATCGACAGATTTCTTCTGTTTATACATACATGATGAAAGGAAAAAACAAACAAACATGAAATATAAATAGCTCAGAGAAACAAATGATTCACATGGTAACAAATTTGCACGATAAGTATATTACAAGTGAGCGATACAAACCATCGTCAGTCGTTGCAGGATCCTCGCAATCAAACTTGCCAGAGCTATGATGGTAAACAAAATTGTCAGCATCCAAGGGGACCGTTCCATTCTTCAATTTGAGATAATGATCTGCACCTAGCCGTACGTGCAATAACATTTTTTGGGTTAATAATGCTAGTAAGCATCCGAAGGTACAAATTTTGTTCAAATACTTGCAGCATTCCTAAGATGCCCATGCAAATGCAAGCAAATTAATTTCACATTCTCAAGTAACTCGAAACTATTTTTGATATGATACAGAAATTTCATGTTCGAAACAATTGAGACAGTATATGATAATTTGCAAATAATTAATACAGTAAAGCAATCAAATTGTCCAGCCAGTATGAAAAATGTCTAGACAAATCATGAACAGCAAAGTACACAGCATTCCATCTAACTGAACCAAATTGTCTACTACTATAACTGCAAATGCATCCCAGTGCATTCATGTGGGCAGACCAACCGACCAGTGTGAAGAAGCAATTCAATCTTACCCTAAATTTCTCAGCATTCAAGTTGCCGTCAGGGTGGTAGTACTACTACCATGCACAATCTGCACACAGACTGCAAGGCATCACCTTTTACCGTTCTCCTTTTGCCCAACAATTATGTCACCATGAATTATGATCAGCACATGGGGTAAATATGAGTGACTAGCTGAAAAGGTGATACCAGGCAAAAGCACAGAATCAAATTTATTGATGGACAATACATATAGCAGCTGCAGGCTACAGCCATGTTTTGTACAAACACATGCAATGGGACAATCTGAATGGGGCACATGGTTAGATACATGACCCTCAGATTGAGACTCATCATCATGGCATCAAGCAGTATTATCAGAACAGAAATGTCTTTCTTTCTGCATATTGTCGATAAATTCATCTATATTATATTGGCAAGGGAGCATAAATTGTTTTTAACTCAAACAAACAAGGCAGCTATCATAAACATGATAATAATATACAACAAACTCAGAGCAAAAACATAGTATCATAGGTTGTGCTACTCTGGATACCTCTTTTACCTCCCAAGTTCAAATGTTCACTGCTAGACTAATTTTTCCTATTACTATGAGCGATAACATAACAGTTTTGCCATAACAGCCAATAAGCATTAAAGCGTAAGCCCAAAAAGAGTAACAAAACTATTCAGAGTCTGATGAGTTGCCGGTATCAGATCGCTGAACGCTTCGTTTGGTCATGTGCTTGGATGCATTTGCAGGCCCTTCTCCATCAAGGAAGATCACTTGAGCTTTTGCTAGACGTTCCTCCAGGTCCTCAGTGCTGAAATCATCTTTACCACCGAGCTCATCAAATCCAACCTGGGAGGACCAAAAGAAATCAATACCCAATTGCATTGTTCGTGTACAGCTGATGACTAGATTGTGATGAACGGCCTTACCACATAATCCTCAACTTTGGTGTTCTTTACTAATGCAAGAGTTGGGAGAACAACAATCCTTAGTTTTTCTGTCAAAAAGGGAGCCTTTTCAGCATGAACTTTCACAAAACGTGTTTCTACATGCTGTTTCGCAAGAATTAACAAGTGCTTGTCCATAACCTGCAGAGAATGAGAGGAGTAAGAATATTTCCGGGTGGTCAAGATTCAACAATAAGTCACTGATAGCATGCCACTCATTATTTCACTGGACCTAAACTGCCTTGTTGATGAAACAAGGAGTTTTCAAATATCCAGGATTCCAGGGGGTAAAGAAATCAATCTAACATCAGTGCAAACAACAAACACAATAGATAGTTAAAGGAGTCTCCTGGAGTCAGGTTGGCTAGCAACATGGTTTGTGGGCTAGCCAATCTAGATTTGAATCCTCCCATCTTAAATACAGTGTGTACCGAAAATAAGTGTTATTCCTACATAAATATTTGCAAATAGTTTTAAATGCATTAATTTAGGAGAGAAGACAGCACGTGAACAATAGCTTCGAAATTATAAATGGGATAAGTGAATCAAGATTCATATCTAACAAAAAATCCCACCTAAGTACACAACTGAAGTTCAAAATATTGGACAAGAGGGAAAAAAACTGATAGAATGGAATGCATTCATACATGTGAAAAATCTGCAATGCATTAATTCATCAATAAAAATATAATCAAAATTTGTTTTATTGTGACATCCATAAAATCTTCACATCGACAAAAGATCAAAGATTGTTGGTGTCGTAGTTAGAAATCATGCTGATGAACCACACATCATTTGGTGGTGCAACCATGAACTCTCTTTGCAATCAAACACAAGCATATCGTCAGACAATGGGAAAGGTAAGGAACCGCTGCCCTACGACCAAAAGGCTGAAGGGAAAAGAACACTTGCCTAATGAGAAATGCCAGTATTCTTGTTTCCTGCATGTCAGCCGTAAAACATCAAGGAAAATGTTGAGATTATACTAATGATAGGCAGGGATACAGAGAAGTCATGCCTGAAGACAATCATATCTTCCCTCATGTTATCAAATGGAAAAAGACATGGCCACTAGTGTAATGGACGAAAAAGTGCCAGCAGGTTGCAAGTATGATGCCAGCCGTTACCTCAAGTGAAAGCCTTAGAAACATAGATAACCCCATTGGACTGATGCAGTCTTGAAAAAACCTTACCTCAAATATGCAATGAAGTTGTTGGACCTTTCAACCGATCACTACTGAAAAACCATAGCTAGATACACTTACTGATTGGTATATGTTAACACTAAAATTTGATAAGCTCAAACATATTCGGTTAAAAATTAAAGAATCAATCAGCTTAGGTAAAGAAGCCGATTGATAGATGGAAACCGATCGGCTTATGAAAAGAGTTGATCGAACAGATAAAGATGAATTCGGTTCAATCGATAGGTGAAAGATTATTCAAATGAGACCGAATCTAGGAAGGAATCGTAAAAACCATGGCAGAGTGCTTTCGTATCTATAAAATATGTCTTGTAATTCAGTAGTAGTTAATTTTGTTATATTTTTATAGATAGTTTCATTTTCTATTTATGAAATAATATCCAGAGATTGTTTATAACATCTCGGACTCAAGATAGATCCTTTTCTGTTTAGAAAATAATATTCGGAGGTTGTTTGTAACCATCTCGAATTTATGTAATTTCGGGGTATAAATATAAACACCCCGGAGCCTTCTAAATCATCTCCACAGATCAATACAATTTCAGCACATTACCACCCTAGTTTATCTAGGTTTTTCGTAGCAGGTTCTAGCTCTCGACATGTGGCTACATCGGTTAGGTTTGATCTCCGACAAAGGGATAAGTTCCACAATTATCCTAGTGTATTAGCTTTGAGTCTAAATCGATTATATTCAATCTCTTAGTCTGATCAGATATATCACATCATGTTCATGTGGGATCTATCGACTTATCGAGCTCCTTTTACCTTCATCAGTCTCGTGCTGCATCAGTGGGTCTTTACGCACTGTTTCATTGAAGTGACAAGCCGATGAGTTACCTTTACACTGAGTTTCACGCCTTATCAGCCGATATACAAGGATTGTCCACGATTAATCTGCTAGCGATCGATCTAGTTCTATTAAATTCAGCTTTATATTGTCTCGGTTAAGTCCGATCTATTAAAACTGTGTCTAATAAGGCTAACATCATGATCTAAGGGGTTTTATTCCTTCCATCGACTCACCTAGCTGATTAATTTGCCTATTTATATTATAGCTAGCCGATGGATTTACCTGTTCCCTCCATTAGCACAACCAATCTAGCTTCTGTCGTTTTAGTGCCATTAGCTTCTACCGTTAGGTTCGATCTATCAAGGCTGACTAACGGTACAATCATCGGTAGTTGCTAGGTCTCGTCTATTCGAAAGACCGGACTTTGCTCTTTACTACTTATCGTCTATTTTATTCAAAACATCATCGGCTTTATAGCCGATGTACATTTTATTCTATTCCTAGCTATTTGCCTATGCCTACATTGGACTCATAGACGATGTATAAAGCTATTTTCATATCATGTTTATATGACTACATCGAACTCACAACCGATGACTATCTCCAACTCTATTGACACATCCAGCCAATAGCAGAAGTCCATAATGGCCTATCGATCGATTGACTCGATGATCTAACTTTATCCGTCTTCTTTGTCAATTAGAGGTCAAATTAACTGGCACGTCCACGAATCTCGAGTTTAGGACCTACACTGGAGTAAGCAAATCTTCTAGGACTTCGTGTGTGTAGACGCATCACATCAAACCTCCATCGACGAACACGCCTCCCAGTGTGCCTTTGCCTAGACCGACTTCCATGTCAACAGTATGCCACCTACTCCACATTCAAATTCTAAGGCAAGTAGCTAAGAATTTGTTTGTCCAATCATAGGGTGTTTTCAATCTGTTGTCATGGCTTATCCTAGTCCTGTTGCCTCTAATCCTATCGACCCTTTTTTGGAACCAGTTACTCAAAATATTCATAAGAGAAGCTCCACCTCCTAGTATGGAGCACCAATATAAAGACAAACAAAATAATGCACTTAACAACTCCACAACATACAGTTAGACTAGATGACATAAGCACAATTCATGTTGGCATAAGGACAGACAAAGCAACCTGCTTAGATGTCTCAGCACTACTTTACTTGAACATTGATATTTAAAAGATAAACTTTGTATTTTTTTAATGACTCCGTCAATGTTAGGATGCCTATGATGTCTTAACATAGCAGGTCCTAAACTCTGGTAAAGAAAGTTTATACTAGGTTTGATGAGCCAATGTAAAAACTTAGATACCCTTATGGAGATGAAACCCAAGAAAATCCCTTGGGGCATAACCCTCTTAGCAATGCGTTATATTGAAACCCAAGTATGGTGTTAAATGGGCAAGGACCGGGTCGTCACCCCATAACTCGCCATGTCATGATCTAGGCATGACATCAAATGAGCAATGATCGAGCCATCGCATCCTTAGTGGCACACCATATCGACACTTGAGTGTGGTAAAAAAATAAGCAAGGGTCTTCATACCTAACTCAATGGGTGCGAAAGATAAGGAGCTAGTCGAGCCAACTAGGATCTGTTTACGTAGATGGAATATAAGGTCCTTTATGGGTAAGTTAAGAGAGCTAGTCGAGATAGCGGTTAGAAAACGTATAAATATCTTGTGTGTTTGAGACTAAATGAAAGGGTCAGAAGACGAAAAAGGTGGACAGTACTATCTTTGGTATATAGAGATAATTTCAAATAGAAATTGAGTAAGAATTCTAATTGACAAGAGCCACAAGGGTGGTGTGGTGGAGATGAGAAGGCAAGGGAATAGGATCATCTTAGACTTATCATTAGTGATATAGTATTAAACGCAATTAGCGTACATGTCCCTCAAATACGACAGGATGAGAGTACTAAGAGACATTTATAGAAAGACTTAAATAGTTTGGTTAGAGTTGTTCCTAATAGCGAGAAGTTTTTTATAGTAAGGGATCTTAATGGACATGTACGTGCAACAAGTACAGGTTTCGAGACGGCACATAAAGGTTTTTGATATGGTGGTAGGAATTAGGAGAGAAAAGAAATCTTAGACTTTGCTATAGTTTTTTATCTAATGATAGCTAACACTTTCTTTAGTAAGAGATAATCTCATTGAAAGACTTTTAGTAACGACCAACACTCTAGCCAGATTGACTTTGTCCTCATAAGAAGAGGGGATTAAAGAGCATGTATGGATTTTAAAGTGATACCTAAAGAATGTATGGTTTCTCAACATAGCCTGATGGTGGCCGACTTCCGTTTTCTGGTGCATGCTCATAGGGATAAACAAGTCAAAATTATAAGAACCAAGCAGTGAAAGTTGAAAGGACAGACATCAAATGTCTTCAAGGAAAGGATTATCAAAAAGGCTCTTAGAAGAAAGAAGATGCAAAATAACATTTGGAAGAAGATAACAATATGCATTTGAAAGATTGCTTTAGAGGTGTTTGGAGTGACCAAAGGGAGTGTATGCAAAACTAAAGACATTTGATGGTGGAACAAAGTCGTGCAAAGAGCTATTAAGAAGAAAAAAGAATGCTATAAGTGCTTACACCATGACAAGAGTGCAGACAACATGAAGTACAAGGTGGAAAAGAACGCAAAATAAGTTGTCAGTGAGGCAAAAGGGCAGGCTTTCGAGGATCTTATCAACGTCTGAGTACAAAGAAAGGAGATAATAACATCTATAGAATGGCTAGGACTCGTGATAGGAAGACGAGTAACATCAACCAAGTTAAATGCATTAAGAATAAGAGGAAGCAGCTCTTAGTAAAGAGGAATGAGATTAGATATAAATGACAAGAGTGTTTCAATAATTTGTTAAATAATAAGAACAAGGACATCACCATCCAGTTGGATGACTTATCGGATGACATTAATAAGCACTTTGTATAGAGGATCTAAGAATCTAAGGTCAGAGAAATTTTAAAAAGGATGAAAGGGAATAAGGCGATGGCCCTGATGTTATTCCAATCAGGACGTAGAGATATCTTAGGGATATAGTATAGTATGGCTAGCCAAGTTGTTCAACAATATTTTTCAACCGAACAAGATATCTAAGAAGTGGAGGAAAATATTAATACCAATCTACAAGAATAAGATATCCAAAGTTATACTAATTACCGGGGAATTAAGTTGATAAGCCACACTATAAAGCTATGGGAGAGATTTATCGAGCACCGTTTGAGAGGAATGACGCGAATCTCTATTTACCAATTTGGTTTTATGCCCGGAAGGTCAATCATAGAAGCAATTTTCTTGATGAAGTTATGGAACAGTTTAGACAACAGAAGAACCTATACATGGTTTTTATTGACTTAAAGAAAGATTATGACAAGATATCAAGAATGTTATATTGTGGGCTTTGGAAAAATATAAAATCCTAACAAAGTATGTTGCTCTCATTAAAAACATGTACAACAATGATATGAACAGTATTTAAACAAATGATGGTAACACATATTACTTTCTGATTAAAATAGGACTACATCAGATATCAGTCTTAAACCCGTATCCCTTTGCCTTGGTAATGAATAAGGTTGTAAGGAACATACAAGTGAATATCTCTTGGTGTATACTCTTTACAAATGATGTAATGTTAGTTGATGAGAGCCGGGCGAAAGTAAATAGGAAACTAGAGTTGTAGCGGCAGACTTCTGAGTCCAAAGATTTTAGAGTATGTGTTAACACCAAATTTTGGTAAACCCCGCAAATAGAATCAGAGAGTCGATCAACTTATAGAAAAAGACTGATTGATATAAGGAAAAACCGATCAAACAGATAAAGATGGATTCGGTTCAGTCGAAGATAGAAGATTATCTAGATGAAACCGGATCTGAGAAGGAGTCATGGAAGCCACGATAGATTTAGTTATTTTTCCTTTAAACTCTAAGATTAGCAAGTTTAGTTAGTTTTTCTTTTATCTCTAAGATAGATTATGTTTTATCATTAGGAAAGTTTATCCCATATTCATGTGGGATTTATGTAACCCAGGGTATAAAGACCCTTTGAACCTCGTAAATCAACAACACAGATCAATATAATCTAGACGCATTGTCACCCTAATTTATCTAGATTTTTACTGGTGGGTTCTAGCTCTCGACGTAAGACTACATCGGTTAAGTCCAAACTCTGGCGAAGAGATAAGTCACGTCATTATCCTAATGTATCCGTTCTGTCTAAGACTGCATTGATTAGGTTCGACCTTTTAGTCCGATCAGATATATCACATCATGTTTATATAGGATCTATTGGCTTATCGAGCTCCTTTTACTATCATTAGTCTCATGTTGCATCATTTAGGTCTGACCTACTAGATTGTTGATAGTAGATTGAGCCTTAAGTCGACGAGTCTTTACTCGACGTTTCATCAGAGTAGCCAATTGACGAGTTATCTTTATACTAAGCTTCACGCCTAACATATCGGCTTTTCAGCCAATATACAAATATTGCCCATTAATCCGCTAGCAATTAATCTGGTTCTATCAGATCCAGGCTTACATATTTCAGTTAAGTCCAATCTATCAAGATTATGTCTAATAGGGCTGGCATCGAGATCTAACGAGTTTCGTTCCCCCCATCGGCTTGGCCGATGAGTTTATTCATACGCCTACATCGAACTCACAGCCGATAGCAGCCGATGAGTTTATCCGTTTCCTCCATCGATATGTCTGATCTAGCTCCCGTTGTTTCAGTGTTGTTAGTCTTAGTCTTATATTGTCTTGATTCGGTCAAATCTATTAAGACTGGCTCTAACGGTACCATTATTAGTGGTCGCTAGGTCTCATCTCTTAAGAAAACCAGGCCTTGCTCTCTACTGTCTATCGTATATTTTATTCAGAGCGTCATCGACTCTACATCCGATGTATCGTATATTTTATTTCTCGCTATTTGCATATGCCATCGTCTTTCTAGCCGATGTATGAGTGTTACAATCCCTATCGGCAACCAGCCGATAGTAGAAATACATCGGCCTCACAACCAATGCCTATCTCAACTCTATCGGCACTTCTAGTTGATAGCAGGAGTCCGTATCGACTTATCGACTAATTGGCTCAATGATTTAACTCTATGTCTTCCTTATCAATTAGAGATCAAATTGACTAACACAACCGCAACTCCAACAACCCAAAGACTCACCGAAAGACATGCACTGAATCTAAGCAGATCTCCCAAGCCTTCGCTTGTTCGGGCGCATCGCATCAGACCTCCATTGGCAAACATGGTGAACCGATTCGCACGAGCGAACAGTATGCGGAACTAAGATTAAATATTTGAGATGCAACTTTGGCACCATTTTCACATGAGTAAGATGTGAATTTAGAAAGTCAAGTAGTGACTAAGAAGGGTATCTTTCGATACTGGGATTGATGTTACAGATGGATAGGATATTGATACAGACATTAGCTATGGAATCAAAACGGAGTAGATGAAGTGACGCCAAGCATCTAGCATTCTCTGTGATAAGAAGTACCACAAAAACTAAAAGAAGTTTTATAGAATGGCGATTAGTCCTACTATGCTGTGTGGGGCAGAATGTTGGTCTATAAAAAGACGACATGTTCAACAGCTGAATATTGCATAAATGTGTATATTACGCTGAATTTATGGTCATACAGGAATAAATCGAGTCTAAAATGATGATATGTGTGATTGGCTAAAGGTAGCACCAATTGAAGAAAACCTTGTTTAATATTGGTTTAGATGATTTGGCCATGTTCAAAGAAGACTCTTAGATACACCAGTACATCATAGAATTCTAAGTGAAAATAATGTGAGGAGAGACATGAGAAGATCATAATTAACATAAGGAGAGATAATAAAAAGAATTTAAAAGATTAGAATATAACTAAAGATCTGCACTTAAATAGGTATTTGGAAAGCATCTATTGACGTACCCAAACTGTGATTTAAGGCTCATATTGGGTTTCAACTCTAACATATCTCAACTTGATTGGGACTAAAAGACTTTGTTGTTGTTGTTGTTATTGATGAACCTAGTTAGCCTAGCTGCATCTTAGTTAGGGGGTAAAATCCGTGTGACGAGCCAGATGAACTTGAATCAATAGAAGGATCTAATCTATGATATTGAAAAGTACTAGGATAAAACAAGTGTATGTAAATGGAAACCAAATATTTGAATAGACATGAACATTCTGTAATACATATCATCATCCATATTGACACGTTCCCCATAGGCCATAAGCCTGTAAAGTTGATCTAGAGTAGAAAAGGATTGAGGTCAGGGTAGCAACATATGTGAACTATATAAACCCAAAAGGGGGAGCACATATATGGCTAAAGGTGGAGACCTACCCACCATCAGTGTCTCCAACAAGCCACCAATGAAATAGCAACATGACAGGGAGGTAGTCAGCCAAAGAATAGTAGAGTGAGGAAACAAATTGCAAAAGGAAAGGAAAGTGGAGTGGTGTAACAATGAGATTCACTTGCTTGTTTTCTGCAGCACAATAACCTCCGCAACTCAAGGTTTGGCTACTGTCTGAGAGAAAAGGAGTAATGAAATATCTGTAGATCATGCGTTCTTCTTAATTCTTAATGCAAAATAACAGAGTTACAACGTCTATATTCACCAAGGGGCAAAGTTGTGCCTCACACAATTATTCTGAAGGGAACGTGAGCAAATCAATTTCCAAACACATCCACTCCACTAACACCATCAGGTGAGATGGCGCATGGAGCCATGCAGATGTACCTCCACCAGATCCAATAAGACAATGAGATGCTCACCAGCAATTACACCACCTTCTAAGTCCTATCACACATGTGTAGCAGTGTCACTGGCTGGCACGCTAGCTCTGAACCACCTCTAGCCACTGGCATTGAAGCCCCACTAACCCTACTATGGCAGCCAATGATCTGAAAGTACCTCCCCGCAGCCAGAGATCTGCCACTCTTATATCCTCTCCCAAATTCTGAACAGCACCACACTGCACAACATATTCTTGGACACCACCACCTAATATTTTATGTTGAAATAAAAATATTTCTGTGCCTTAATGATAGAATAGAGCAGACAAGCAAATTTCCTACAAAAAATTGGTAAGTGCTTCAGATTATAACATTTCAATTTTGTCTCACTGTGGTAGTGTTACAATGTTTTCAGTGCAGAGATTGGCACCTTATCTGTATGTGCGATGTACATGCAAATGTCATAATCTTTAATTCATCATTATTTTTACATTCGGCAGCTATGTTGATTTTAACTTTCAAGAATAAATAATTTATTTCATTCGGCAGACTCATGAGTCAATTCAGGATGAATATGGATTATTCAGTGCATGGACCTTCTTTGTAAGCTAGTTGTATGACTTAGTGCAGCTAACATAGAGTTTCAGGGAATACAGTATTCCTATGAAGATCACGATTGCTTTTTTGGACTGGGAATTGAGGGTTCAATAGCTATTTTCACTCTGTGACTCAGATCATCTAAAGAGGTGCAAGTCTATACAATGGAATCTATCAATCGGTGAGCTCCATGCCGCATCGCAGCCATTCACCCACTGCAAATGCCAAGGTGTTCAAGAAAGGTCAGTTTCACTTCATCCTACTTACTGTACAAGAAAGATGAAGGCCTAATTATGAACATCAGCATTGAATCTGAGATAAACGATGACCTCATTTGTGAGTTGAAATAAGCGATGACATCATCTAGAATTTAACATATATGATGACTTCATGTACTTCATGACTAAATATGGTTATTGAAACCATTGCTTGTATTCCATTAAGCCAACCTGCTCCTCCTCTCTAGCTCAACAGGTACATAGGCTTCGCATATCTTTATCACACCTCCTAGTCAAGTTTGACCTACACTACGAGGTCCTTCGTGGCATCATCATCATTGAGATCACCTCATCAAGTTCATTGCCCAACACAGCAGGAATGGAGGCTTAGAAAAGGCAGTTAAACAACATTGCAGTCATTTTGGCAAAATGAGCAAGTGGAAAGCATGTAGCACAAGCTGATGCATGTGAGGAGCTGGCATCAGGTGAGGGTAACGAACAGCATGACCCATGAACTAAAAAACAGAGTGAGAAGAGACAACGAGAAAAAGGAACTGAGGATGGGTGAAGAGTGCGTAAGGATTTTTTTTTTGAAATTATGGTGCAATTTAACATGCAACACTGGTTACTTAAAAACATCCATAGTTTATTGAATCTAAAATCCATATCTAAATGTTCCACATCATCTAGCTATCAGTAAAGATACAATGTTTCAAACGAGTATTCCCCTAGGTAACTACCTAGCCTAATTACATGCTGCCTAGGAGGTAGACAACATCAACCTACCAAGCTGGCCTAGTCGATTTATCGCACCTATGCAACTGACAACCATATAGCTAACCTAATCAGGGATCAGCATATAGGAGTTCGGGATGTAGGTCCACCAGCCCACTAACCCACATATAGTCTATTAATGTTAAATGGGCTATATATGAGTTAGTGGGCTGGTCAACTTGAATCCCTAATAAGCAATAGTCGGACACCCAACTAGTGCCTTGGAGAACATCATTTCCAACACATTGCATACATCACCCCTTAAATACTAGTCTACACATTAAGTATCTGCACTCTTTAGATTTTTTCTGCGACACCAATTTCTCAGTGCTCTGCTACCCAGCTCTCTAGGCGCCTCCATCTACCATAAAACTATCAGCACCTCACTGCCATGACACAGTCTCTGCCTACAAGCATTATGGCACAAAAGCGAACCATTCCATGGATCCAGCCCTTTGCACAAAGGCAAGCGTGGCAGCTCCATCATGTGGGCACTGCAACACTCTTCAAGATATACTTGAGCATAGCGCTCTTGCAGGAAAAGGAAGGTGCTGATGGCAGGTGATGCAGCTAGATCTGGATCTTGGACAGCATTGCTAGGAGGCAATGTCCAGATCCACGTGCATCCACCCATCTTGCCCTTTTCTCCCTCACTCAGCTCTCAATACAGTGGCGCATTGCACCAAGGCAACCATGAGCACTGCAAATAGGCAGTGACAATAGGGATTTTTTTTTCCAACAAGGATGGTCTGCTCCTCTTTGGCATCCCGCATACAATAGGGCACCCCTGAGGTTGTTGGACTCTAGATGTATTAGTCTTTAAGAGGTGGACCAAGTGTGAACACTGAACACAATATCCAATGAATGTTTCATTCCATTTCTAAAGGCAGAACATGAACAACGAAACGATCAGTTGGATTGCCGTAAATTTGTCGGTAAGAAGTTGAAGAACATGGTAGATACTGCAGAAACGGAGCTATCACATAAATTGCAGGAGTTCATTCAAGAACCACTTGAAGGTGCGATCTTGATACACGAAAGCCCATCACCATGTGATCTAGAGCCAGAGCATTGCAATCAGACACAACTTACCACGAGACCCATACCTAAACACAGTATCTATAGCACAGCTAGGCACAATTCCAAATCAATTTGTACACTCGAACCCGAGATCCAAACAAAGATTAACCCAAAAATGAAATGGGATAGGGGAAACGAGGAAAGGGCACCGACGCACCTTGCACGGCCAATTCTCGCGGTAGAAGTGGCAGACGAGGCGCTCGCTAGCCTTGGCTGCCGCGAAGAACTCCTTCTCGGGGACCTCGCCGTACTCGCCGTGCCCCAGGGCGCGCCACTTGGCCCTCCGCTCCGACGCGCGGCGCATCTGCAGGATCCGGCGCTCCCGCAGGGCCTCGATGTCGTCCGGGTCGAGGCGGTCGAGGGCGGCGATCTCCTCGTCGAGCTTGTCCTCCACCGCCTTGGCCACCGACAGCAACTGCTTCTCCAGGATCTGCGGACAGCGCCGCGTCAGGGGGAGAGAAGATAGAGAGGGGAAAGCTGCGGGCACCGCGGGTTGGTTGGGGGGAGAGGAGACGGGGGGGGGTTACCTGGCCGACGATGGACTCTTCCATGGCGGCGGCGGCGGCGGGATCGGAGCGGAGGTCGGAGAGGCGAAGGGGAAGAGAGCGAGCGTGCGCGCGCGTGTGAGGACTGAGGAGAGAAGCGAGGTGGGTGGGTGAAGGTAGGCACCAACTACTCGGCAGTAAGCAGGGGAGGGAGGATGGGCTCACTGTCAGGTGGCGACTGGGCCGGCCTGTAAGCCACCACCTAGCTTCTAGAATGGAAAAAGTTTATATTTACTTCCCTCAACCTCAACAATAGTCCGAGCCCGAGCCTGATTCTGGGCTCTTAACCACAAAACCAGTTATATTATCCCTATTACTACCGGTTTATTTTATCTCACCAAGGATACATTTAGATGGTTGCCTAGTTAAAAAACAAATTAAAATTTTTAACTAAAATCACTCGTCACTTAATACGTCACTTTTTAGGTGTTCGGTCAACCACGGTGTACCTCATGGGTGCATGTGTACATCCCAGCGCATATTGACTATGGCAAGACGACGCTAGCTGACCAGCTTGTCATAGCCTTTGGAGACAATCTCATCCATCTTAGTCTCACCACTCACCTTAGTTTTATAGACTAGCATGAAGTTCGTGGATAGCATGCTTCAATACAAGAGCCATCCTTGTCTCTCTCCTCTTTCACTCCTTTCTTCTCTCTTGTATTATGGTGGTAGATGGCGGTGTTGAGAAGGATAGCACCAGGCCAATAGCTTGTTGGGCAGCAGAGCTACGCGGGGGAGGGCACTTAGCTAGGTAACGTCCTTGGGAAAGTGCGGCGTTGTATACCTTCAACGTCATTATCCGTTGGTAATGTAAGTCGGGAGAGAGGAGAAGAAATGTGAGATGAAGGAATTAGGGTCACTTGCATGTGGATCTGACTTTTTAAATCTCTAAGCCTCGCTGGCTACGGATTCTACCACCGCTCAGCATGTTGAGGAGAGTGCTATACCTAAATTGTGAATCTAAGTGCTGCGAGGTGAAAAATTCAAAGCATTAGTTGATTTCTCGTTGTTATGGTCTCGCCATTCTCACCTTAGAGCATCCACAGTAGGCTTTTGGAATGAATCGATTCACGAGCTCCACGCAAGCAGTACGTTTTTTCCTCTCTGGTACAATTCAACATCAAGGGAACCACTGCAAAATAAAAAAAATCAATTTCTTTCCTACTTTTGTTAGCTGCTACCCACACTTGCAGATGGGTCCTGCTCAGTTATTCTTGCGCAGGAATCGACTCTCAACAACTAGTCGGTTCCTCTTTCTCAGCTAGGTTCGGACTTCTCCACCAATTGCATCAATTTATCAAGCTGCCACTTAGACCATGCACCGGCCACTGGTGATAGCCTTAGTGGCTTATTCACTTTATTGTTGAGGTTGGATAGTATTTAGTTTGAGGCTTTTTTAAGTAGAAAGTTTTAAAATTATCAAAATTTGATAAAGTTGGGTTGGTAGTGGTATATTTAATTTGTCATCTTACTAAAATTTGGTGATATCAAAATTTAAAACGGTTAAAAATGGCTGCAAAACAAAAGTGCAGCGATCTTTATTTATTTTATTATTATTATTATTATTATGATAGGTATTTATTAAATATTTTTGAAACTTCATACAGTAGCCTGATTGCTGTAGACACAGCTTCACATCAGCGGTGGGCTGCATATGATACGGATCCGTGTAGAATAACATGACTCAGCTCATCACAGTTGTCAGCCCAATATGGAAATGAAATAAATTTCTAGATATAATAGGTGACCCAAGTCCGATATGCTTTTTACCACACCACGCATGCAACGGCTATAGCCCATGCTACTATATATATTCACAGTGGTGTCCTCCTCCTCCTTGTATCTTCTGCAAAAAGAATCGATCGATCAACTACCAGTGGAAATTGCAGGTTAATTAGGGTTAACTTTCTTGTCTCTTTCAATCCGAAGGTCGAATCATGAGGTTCTTGGCAGCATACCTGATGGCCACCATAGGCAACAACCCAATCCCGAGCAAGGACAACAAGAATGTCATCCTCGGCTCCATCAGCGTCGATGTTAATGAGAGCAAGTGTTGGAAAAATTCGACATATTTTAATTTAGAAATTTATTATAGTAATAAGAACTTTCGCTATTAGCGGTGCTAAACATAGGCATGCTAATAACAAAGACAACATCCATTAACATGTTCAACCCAAAAGACAAAAGCACAAGTAAGGAAATAGGGAAATACCCAGAGGAGAAGACAGTGTCTAGGGTACCCGGATGTACCGATCTGCTCAGTTGACATAAGCAGATGTTGGTGTAATAGAATGAGGTCGATGCAAGCAGAAGTTGTATAGTGCAGTCCTGCGAAGATGTAGTCGATCACCAAGAGTAGTTGCATAGAGATTGTGCTCCCTAAAAAATGATCGCCTACCTACCCGTGCAAGTATGTTAGCGGACAGAGCTTCAAAAGCCTACTTATCCATAAACTTGTGCGTGTAAGTATCCCGGACCAAGGAATAACTAACAGTAGAGTAGCAGTAACTAGTGGTGGATTTTTGAGTCTCCAACACTCTCTTTTTCACGAGTTGATAGGAGAGGAGGCGGCGGGCTTTATATAGCATATAGGGAAGCCATAGGGTCGTGGGGATGTGAAGAGACGATCATAATGGCATTGACGTTATCAGAAACAAACAATCACCATTAATGTGTCAATTTCACAAAAAATAAGTGCGAGCAGAATACGAGTGGTTAGGTCAGGCCAAGCTAGGTCCAACCAATCCCGTGCCCAAGCCTAGTAGCGTCACATCGCGACTCGACTCGCCACTCCCACGCCCATAGCTTAGCATGCACGTGTGTCATCCTATCTGCCATCCTTAGCTTATCAACAGGTGCACACAATTACAATATATTTAATTTGAGACATACTCTTGTTAATTTTATATATGGGACTAATCTCAATTCTACCTAGCATTAATTGTGGGCCTTAGAATTTTACTAGGATTAAATGGGCCAAACCCAATTTAAAGCATAAGAAATGCTCTCAATTTTACTACTGTTTAACATACCAATGTTTTGGTAGAGGCGGTTAAGTTGAACTTTCACCTAGAAAAGATGTTACACTTGTCTACAACTAAACAATGGACTATGTCTTAAATTGTTAGTTTTGTGTGGATAATTTTTACCCAATTCCTTAACTGATATTAGGCTACCTAAAGCATCCTCTTTGATTGGAGCATATAATTCATACTCCGAGCCTATGGGTATATAGAGATTACCTAAATCTTATAGGATGTGACCAGCAGTCGAATTCATATAGGTGTGTGTCCTTCTAGATGTCCTATGGGCCAACATCTCTACTTAAATAAGCCACTTAAATGATCCTTTGTTATTGTTTGGTTTTTTTCTTAATAACATGCTAGAATCATAAAGAGTAGGAGCAGGCTTACAGTCACTATAGGCAAAGCGACTTAAGATTTTTTCAATATAGTGGGATTGCAAAAGTGTAACCCTATTATCATCTCCTCTTAATACTTGATGTTCAGAATCACATCAACCACTCCTAAATCTTTCATCTCAAAGTTTTTAGACAAAATATCCTTGACCTCCTCAATGACATTGAAGTTGGTCCTAAAAATCAGTATGCCATCAACATACAAGTACAAGACCACTTCCACTCCCTCACCATAGTGATAGTACGTACACACATCCGTTAGATTCATTCATAACAAAACCAGTAGACATCAAGATTCTATCAAACTCTTCATGCCATTGCTTATGTGATTGCTTAATGTCATATAAAGAGTTTAATAATTTACACACCATTCCTTATTGACCTTTTGCTATAAATTCGTATGGCTGATCCATATAGATCTCCTCCTCCAACTCTCCACTTAGGAAAATTGTCTTAACGTTCATTTGATAAATGAGAATACCATAAGAGACTGCTAAAGCTAGTAGCACTTGAATTGTGGTCAATGGGGCAACATATGAATAAGTGTCAAAGAAGTTCTCGCCTTATACTTTTCAATTATACCGTTAGTCTTTTTTTTCTTAAAAACCCATTTACTTCCTACATATTTGTACTTATAAGGATGATCAATAACCTCCCAAGTTCCATTAGATATAATAGAATCCATCTTACTTTGTAGTTAATGTCAGGAGATGCCTCTTCAATGGTTCTCAGAGTGTCATCCATTAGGTATACAATTTAGTCATCACCAAAAAATTTTATAGTCCTCTATCTCTTACACTTTTGAGTGACTACAGTGTTATCCATAGGTGTTTGTTCATCATGCTCTATCAGCACAAAAGGATCAAGGGATAAAATATATTCTTGACTATATGAGTTAGGTACCTTTTTCATAAGAAATTCATTCTCAAAAAATATAGCATCTTTGGAATATATGATTGTACCAACACGCATTTTAGTTACTACAGAGTTTACAATTAAGAATCTATAACCCACGCTGTGAATAATATAATCAAGAAAGACACAATTTATGATTTTTGGTCCAAGTTTACATGTTTTGATTGTAGGCACGTTAACTTTGGCTGAACAACCCCAAGTACACAAGTATGAGAGAGTCAATCTTTCCTTTTCCCATTTCTCAAATGGTGTTACTTCTTTGTTCTTTGTAGAAACTATATTTAGGACATAATATGTAATCAATATAGCCTCATGTCACCATTCCTTGGAAAGTCCTACAGTATGTAACATGGAGTTAACCAAATCAGTGAGAGCGCGGTTCTTTCTTTCAGTAACCCCATTTGATTAGGACGAATAGGAATGTGTCCTCTCATGAATAATTGTAAGTTCCTCACATAATAAAGTAAACTTATGTAAAAAATACTCTCCACCACGAATTGACCTTAACCATTTGATTTTTCTCTCAAGTTGGCTTTCTACCTCAACATTATAGATCTTAAAATAATGTAATGCTTCATCTTTTGTTTTTAGTAGGTACACAGCAAAATCTAGTACAATCATCTATAAGTGTCATAAAATATTTCTGTTCTTCTTTAGTCAGCATGTTGTTCATTTCGAACAAATCGGAATAAACAAGTTCTAATGGTGCCAAATTCCTCCCCTCCTTTGCCTAGTGAGGTTTGTGAGGTTGTTTCAATTGAACACATGTATACCACTCAGAACCTTTGACCAAACTGAACTTCGGGATTAAACTCATGTTAGCTAAGCATGTCATACACCCAAAATTAATATGACATATTCACGAATGACAAACATTAGACCCTTCATCATTACTTACATGGTTCATAACTTTATTATAAGCATCATTCAAGGAAAAATAGAACAAACCTCCTTTCTCATATCCTTTACCAACAAAAGTACCATACTTTGACATGACATATTTATTGGATTTAAACACAAGTCTAAAGCCATCTCTACACAGTAGAGAGCTATTGATGAGATTCTTCTTTATTGAGGTGGCATGATGCACATTCTATAGCTACACTATCTTTTCTGAAGTAAACTTCAGATCGATCATACCAACACCATAAATAGTTGTATGTGACCCATTTCCCATCAACAAGGAGGAATCTCTCCTGACCTGATAAGATGAAAATAGGGAAATATCAACACATATATGAATATTAGCACCAATATTAGCCCTCTATTTAGGTGAATATTAGCACCAATATCAATCCTTGGCCCAATGGCTAGAAATCATCACACACAAAACAATTGCCTTTTCCCTTGCTTTTCTTCTTCTTAAAAGTGATAGTAGTCTTGGGCTTGATATCAGGCATGTTTTTCTTTTTTAGGAGGCTTGAGGATTCTTCTTCTGCACCAAATTGGTGCTAGAACCTCCCTCAATTTTCTTATCGCAAGTATCTTTTGCCCTCACCTTCTCTTCAACATTCCGAGATCCAATAAGATCAGTAACACTAAACTCATATCTCTTGTGCTTCAGAGAAGTGGCAAAATCTATCTAAGAAGGTGGCAACTTGGTAATAATATCACCTACCACAAACTTATTCAGCAACTCACAATTGTTGTTCTCAATTTTCTTTGTCCTGTTCTACTATAGGATAGTCATTGACGATCTTGTAGCTATAGATATGCTCACTATCAGCGTCAAAAACTCCGAACTTGGCCTTAAGAGCATCCCATATCTTTTTGCTCGTAAGCATATGCATATACACTCCTACTATGTTATCAGCCAACACGCTAATTAGCGTAGCTCGAAACAGGCAATCGATCGCCTCGAACTTGCGCTCCTTCAGAGTAGGAGGTGGTTCGGTGGGCTTATCTTGTGCAATATAAAAGCATTGCATAACAGTCAACCATAGAAGTGCACATGTCTTTCATTTCTTATAGTTGGAACCATTAAAAGGAGGATGCGGCTTAAGTGACATAGCAAAACCAAAGACATATTAAGTTTTTAGATTATTAGAAATCTAGTCAAAATTCAAAATATTTTAATGCAGAAATTCATTATAGTAATCATGACAACATCAATTCTAACATGAAAGCCATTAATGTGTTAGTTTTTTTTAAAATAAAGTGTGAGCTCTGCTCAACGAATGTGTATGTGTTGCGTCTCACCTGCCATCCTCAACTTGTCAACATGTGTATATAATTACAACTTAAGTTGAGATATCCTGTTATTAATTTTTCATGTCAGACTAATCCTAATTCTATCTAAAATTAGGCATTGGAATTTTACATAATTAAATGGGCCTAGCCCAATTAACTCTAACAGCAAGCTCAGCCTCCTTTTCGAGCAGATAGCCAACAAGAACATTGTCAAGCTCATCGCCGTTGGGGGAGAAGCTCACTCTCGTGACGCCTTGTAGTGGCTCAGGCTGCCACTGCTTCTTGAGGCGCCACGGCTATAGAGGTGGAGGAGGATGACGAGGCCCTCTAATCATCTTCTACTTAGTCTAGCTTTCATGCATCAAGCTTCATATAAGGGGCAGTATACTAGCACATATATATATATATATAGTTTTGTTATTTGATGAGTACGTTTAGGGTGTTTAATTTGTGTCTGGATGGATTTTATTGTACTTATATAGTCTCTGTGTTCGATATCAGATCTGTACCCGTTCTGTCTCAAGCTTTTCATTAATTAGATTGACATGCACGCATGCGATGCATAAGACAGCACCACACATCACCTATATACGGCGAATAAGCTATGTGTTAGGCCCTGTTTTGTTTTATATTATGGAGGATGGATGGTAAATTATTTTGATTTTAATTTATGACAATTATTTAAGATTATAAATGAACAAATTAAAAATTTAATAAATATATTTTTAAAAGAATTTAAAGAAATTTATATATAATTCTTTTAAAAAATAAAGTAAAGTGCACGTGATAATCTAGTATTAGTATTTAATAGCTACTTCCTCTATCTGTACGTTTTGCCCATCAATCAATGCTAATTTAAATTTCATTTTACACCAAACCCAACCACCCTCTCACCCCAAACTGCCTCTCATTTAACAATGGTACCATATTCTTTTTTTATTTACCTTTAATTTTTTAAAAGATGATATAATCTCAAATGGAGAGAGTATATGGCATTCCGTAAAAGATTTTATTCTGAAAGAGGACATTAGTACTACTACTTTTGTCCCTAAATATATTTTAATTTTGAAACTACCTCCTTCCCAAAATATATTTTAATTCTAAAAGAGGATAAAAGAGAATAGTACTATTGTCTTCGTCTTAAAATATATTTTAATTCTGAAAGAGGAAAGTACTACTGATATTTATCTATGAATATGAATATGCATTTGTTTAGGTGTGCAGTGAAAATCCATTATATTTTTACTGTGTAGTCAAAATCCATTATGTTTTTGAGATGGAGGTATAATTAATTAAATAAGAAAAAGTAAAAAGTTAAAAAAAAATTGGCATGGTTCAGCCTAGCCCAGCACGGTCCATTGCTGAGAATAACAAGTAGTCACTCCCCGAGAGCCCAGCACCACACAACCAGCAGGCACCTCCTTCCCCAATCCCCTATCCCACACCGGCGGCGGCGCGACCGGCGGCGAGAGGAGAGAAAGCGAGCGAGCGACGATGTCGGCGACGACGGCGGCGGTACCCTTCTGGCGCGCGGCGGGGATGACGTACATCGGCTACTCCAACGTCTGCGCCGCCCTGGTGCGGAGGTGCCTCAAGGAACCCCACAAGTCGGAGGCTGCATCCCGCGAGAAGGTCCACTTCGCCATCGCCAAGTGGACCGACGGCAAGCAGGAGAAGCCCAGTACGTCTTCCTCCTCCTCGTCCTCCTCCTCCAGGATCTTAGGGTTTTCATGCTTTGATTCGGTTCTCGACGACGACGAGATGGATCCAAGGGTTCGTGGATTTGATTTTGTGAGTCTGGGCGCTGATCTTCGTCTAGGTTGATCTAATGGGCGTGCGGCGTTGGAGATTTGTATCGATGTTAGATTGGCGCGTCAGGTCTCGTATCAAATGGACCTGACCAGCGTTTGGATCCACGGAGGGAGCTACGGGGTAATTGGTGGGTGCCACGAATCTGATGTCAAGAATTCTCTGAATGTGACGGATGGAGATGCGAAGAAACCGCATTTCTTTGCGGGTTGGATCAAATTTGTGAATTTAGCACTTAGGCGGCACCTCCTGGGTGTGAGAGTCTAGACAGAATGGGAGATCAAAAGGCAGTTTGGATGTAGGAATCGGAGACTTTGAGATGCCATATGGGGATTAGCCCACCCATATCTCATCAAACCTTTCTTATCCCTAAATCCAGGCACCTCTGGAGTCAAATGTGTTGCTAGGTACCATTTTTGCTGACCTTAGAAGGGAAATTTGGTTTGCTGGCATCGAAAAATTGTGATTTTACTTTGTACCACAATTAGTTCTGAGTATACTTTAATACCATCTAAAGATATCACCACTTAAGTTTTTTGTCATTATGGCTTTTTATGCGGAAAAAGGAAGAGTAGGTAATGCCAAAGAAAATTAGATGGGATGGTAAAAAAACTAAATGTTCTTATCTTTCGGTGGTATTCAGTGGTATAAAGCTAAAGTCACAATGTTTGGTTACAAATGAATTTCCCCACAGATTCGAAGTTTTGAACCATATCAGCATCAAAATGCTCATGCTTATTGAAGAAGGGAACTTTAAAATTTAGAGTTTTATTTTCCTCTCTGAACCATCCGTAAATGTTACTGTAACTATATGATACAAGAATGATTACTAAGGAATCAACACCTGGAGTATGTAAAATCAAACTCCAATCTGAAATTTGTAGGAACTAAGTTTTAGTGATACTACTTTTCTGCAAACACTGGCGATGCATAATCTTAAAGTAATCATGATGCACACACACAAAACTAAACCCACAAACCAATGATTGTTAAATATGCATACATGTAACAAGAGCCAATATTTCTATTAAATCTGAATCTTAGTGTTCTCTTATAGGATAGAGAGTGCATCCACGAAATTTCATTATTAATGTTTTCTACTAGAGGGAGGGAAAGTTCTATATAAACATAAGAAAGTTTCTGCTTCATTTTACCAGTACTTTACAGCTTGTTGAATGCCTCAAGGCGTGGCAATCTACCATGTGACTTTTGCCTTATTCCTGTAACATATAGCTTGCTGAACTTGATAGCACGATGACTAATGGCGTGTTTAGCTGCATGATTGCATTGTGAAACACTGAATAACAGTAGAAGCTATATGTGTGGTACTTGTTCGGTGATCTGTAGGACTATAGCATAGAGAGCTTTCAATTTTGTGTTTGTGCCATCCACGTAATTGGAAAATCAGGAAACTTGAAGTGCAGAAACTGCAGAAGGATCATGTGGCTGCTGTTATTCCTCAACTATTTTCACACAATACCGGTCTTTAATGAATTTTTGATGATTCAAGAATGCTTGTATTTTGATATTAGTACTGCCTATACTTTTTTCCCATAAGAGTATTAATGGAAAATATGTATCAAATTATGTTAATTTACGTTCATAATTTCTTTATTATTCTTTTGAAACTAATATCTGGTTCATGTGTGCAGCTGTCCGCACTGATGATGAATAAAGATCAGGTGCCATTGTGACATAGTTCTTCCTACAGAAGTTTTAAAATGTTCTTGCCTTTCTTGCGAGTTGTTGTACCTGAAACTTGCTGTTATCTGGCTGGATTTTGTGGTCAACGCTGAAGAATAAATTCTTTCTGTGACAGTGGATCTGTTTTTGATACAATGTTATCATCGTTGCTAATTGCTCTTGATGTGCTCGATCAACCATGTGAACTCTTGGTACTCAAGTGAGCGTGATCTATTTTATGTGATTCTTTTATGGGTGAATTATTTTGGACATCTGACCAGTAGCAGGAATGGCACCCGGTCATCTGCTGCTAACGTGTCCACTGCTTCTTTTCAAATTACTCCAAACACTTACGGTGCACGCTTGTGTTTCTTTTTTTGAAAATTCCCTGTGTCGTCCGAAGTTTTGTTCAAATCCTTTTATGCCAAGTTCTGCTTAATTGATAATGCTAGGCCACGAGCTTCCGATGGATCAGATGCTCGACAACGATTGAGGTTTAAGAGTTCGTTGTGGATATTATTACCAGGATCGATTTCAGGTTGAGCGTCAGGTCAGATGGACTAGATGCTTGGTGCCAGAGCCATGGTCTTCCAACATTGGGAAGAGAGGGGGCATTATAGGAATTTAGTCATGCGTCCTCTCGATAGGATATTATTGTTGATGTTGCAATTACCAGTTTTGTGTCTGGTATCGATATCTAGAGCGTTTTGTTTTTCATCGGATTAGATTGCCCTTTTTTCTTTTTTATTGTTACATTTAATCTAGTCTTCGTCGTCTTTGGATTGTTAGGTTTGGTCTTATACTGTCTCGGTTTGATTTGATCTATTAAGGCCGATTCTAACTGTCATTATGGTGGTTGCTGATCCATATGACTTTATGGGAGATTGGGTCCTGTTTCCTTTTATTGTTTGTCATATGCGGAGCGTTATCGGCTCTTTAACTAATATGTTTTTTTATTTTATTTTATGCGTTTACCATATATGTCTTTATCGACTTTTCAGTCGATGCTTGAGTGCTACCTTTTTATCAACACCTAATCGATAGGGTGAGCCATATAAAAAAAGATGAAAAGAAGATGAAAACATGGAGTTGCATGAAGGCCATTACAATTCTAATTTTCAGTGGTGTCCGTTCGAAATTTTCATGAAGAATCAAAAGAAGAGGGCACAAAGATTGTGGCACATGGAGTAGTATAAAAAGCAATGGCGGGATCATGAGGAAGCCGATCGAAGTCAGAAGATTAGATGCGTCTGGCGCGTTAAGCATAAAGACGATAGTGTTGACACATCAGCTCTGACCAACATGATGTTTTTCTTGGCTTTGGAGTACAAAACCTTTTCATCCAATGAAGAAGGTCAAGAAAAGTACTTTGCTCAATTGATGCTGTAGCCTAATCAAGCCATATTTGATAAGTCTTAAGAGTCTAAGCATCGGCACCGGAGGCCATTATACATCAAAGGATATATAGATGGGAAACCGATGACAAATATGCTAGTTGATAATGGCGTAGCTGTCAACCTTATGCTGTATGCTACATATCGTAAGCTGGGCAGACTGTCGACGATCTTATCAAAACAAATATGGTGTTAAAAGACTTTGGCGGGAATCCATCAGAGATGAAAGGCGTGATGAACGTGGAATTAATGGTTGGAAGCAAAACATTGCCCACCACGTTCTTTGTTATTGATGGCAAATGATTGTATAGTTTACTTCTTGGTAGGGACTGGATTCACACCAACTGTTGTATTCCTTCTACAATACATTAGAGCCTCGTACAGTGGCAACGAGATCAAGTTGAGGTGATTCTAGTCGATCAGTCAACCAACATTGTGGTAACTGATCTTATAATCTAGGAAGCTGATGAGGTTGATGGCCTATCCAAGAAGATATGAGATGGAGATTTCCTTGTCATAACTAGCAAGGGAATAAAGTTGATCCAACAAGTTGGCTTGGAATTATTGCTCTAATTGGCACTATTGAAGATTTTAAAGAAAAATTATAATAAGGATTTACGTCGGTCGATAAATTGGAGGAAGTTGATATACGACTTGCAGATAGGCCAAGGCTGACGTATATTAGTAGAAATCTATGTACCGAGTTTTGAGAAGAATTAATAAAATTGCTTAAGGAATTTCGAGAATGTTTTGCATGGGATTATCATGAGATGCCAAGTTTAAGCCAATCAATCGTGAAACATTGACTTTCTATCAAACCAGGATATTGGTCGTTCAAACAGTCTCCGAGAAGATTCAAGGCGGAATTATATGATACAATCAAGGCAGAGATCACAAGGCTATACGATGCAAATTTTATTAGGCTGTGCCGATATGCTAAGTGAATATCCAACATTGTCCTAGTAGAAAAGAAGAATGGAAAGCTGATGAAATGTATTGACTTCTAGAATTTGAACAAGACTACCCCTAAGAATGAGTATCCGATGTCGATGGCAAATCTGTTAATTGATGCGATATCGTGTCACAAGATCATTACCTTTATGGATGGTAATGCAGGTTACAATAAGATTTTTATAGTGGAGGAAGATCTTTATAAGATTGCGTTCAGATTTCCCAGAGCTATTGGTTTGTATAAGTGGGTGGTCATGACCTTCGGATTAAAAAGTCCCATTGCGACTTATCAAAAAGCCATAAATTATATATTTCATGATCTCATCTGACTATTGGTGGAGATATACATTGATGACATGTTGGTTAAATCCAAGAGTATAGAAGATCATATAGCTGATCTACGAAGAGTACTAGAGAGGGCATAGAAATATGAACATAGGATGAATCCTTATAAGTATGCTTTTGGCGTATTGGCTGGACAATTTTTGGGTTTTATGGTGCACGAAAGAGAAATTAAAGTTAGTCAACGAAACATCAAAGCTATTCAGAGCATTGAGCCACCAATCAATAAGACCCAGTTACAATTCTTGATCAGCAAGCTTAATTTTATGAGAACATTAATTTCAAATTTATCGGGAAGGATTGAGTCCTTCACACCATTACTAAAGTTACAAGTCGATTAAGAATTCATGTAGAGTGTCAAGCAGTAGAAAGCATTTGATCAAATCAAAGATTATCTGAATTCTCCACTAGTATTGATTCCGTCGTAGAGGAGGGTACCATTCATGTTATATCTGTCAGCCGATGAGAAGTTCATCAGGTCGGTGTTGATACAAAAATTTAAAGGAAAAGAACAAATGGTATTCTATCTGAGTCAATGACTTCTAGATGCTAAGATAAGATATCCTACGGTAAAAAAGTTATGCCTGTGTTTATATTTTTCGTGTACAAAATTAAGGCATTATCACCTATTGACAGAGTACATAGTTATGAGCAAAGCACACAAAGGTGTCTGTAGATCTCATGAATTGGCTCACAAGATGAGATGGCTAATAAGAAGAGCTGGGTATTTTTGACCGACAATACTAGAGGATTGCTTCAAGTACTATAAAGGATACTAAGACTGTTAGAGATTTTAGAATGTACAGTGAGCCCCAGCTTCGGCTATGAACCCAATCATCAAGCCGTAGCAGTTCAGAGGTTGGGGAATCAACTTGATCGGTCAGATTTATCCTTCATCAAGCAAAGGGCATAAATTTATATTGACAGCAACGGATTATTTTACAAAGTGGGTAGATGCTATCTCTTTGAAGAAAGTTATCTCTAAGGACGTGATTGATTTCATCAAGGAACATATAATCTATTGGTTTGGTATTCCACAGACAATTACCATTGATTAGGGTTCTATCTTCGTATTCAATGAGTTTCAATAATTTGCTGCTAGTATGGGGATTAAGTTATTAAATTTATCACTATATTATGCTAAAGCCAATGGATAAGCTGAAGCTTCCAACAAGAGTTTAATCAAGCTGATCAAGTGCAAGATTGGTGAACAGCCATGGATGTGGCACATTACATTAGCCAATTCATTATGGACATATCAGATGATATGCCATGGATCTACTTGAGTACCACTATATCGACTGGTATATGAGCATGAAGTAGTTCTGCCGTGGAAAATTAAAATCGGCTCTAGGAGGATATCTCTATAGGATTAACTGACAGCCGATGACTATTATAACCGGATGACAAACGAACTTAATGATTTGGCTCAGAATCGGCTAAGAGCGCTTGAGAGAATTAGGGAGAACAAAACTAGAGTTGCTAGGCATTATAATAAAAATGTGATGACTAAATCTTTTTCTAAAGGAGATCTCATTTAAAAATTGATTTTGTCGATTGGGTCTAGAGATAATAGGTTTGTTAAATGGTCACCTAATTGGGAAAGCCCCTATCGGATCAATCTCTATGTGCCTAGTAATGCCTATATACTAGAAAGGCTTGAATGTGAGAAGTTTGCCAAAGTGCTCAACGGAAAGTATTTGAAAAAGTATTATTCTAGCATTTGGGTTGATTTCTGATTTCTGAAGTGTGGCTGATTTCTAATTCTTTTCAAGACAAAAAGTCAATAGTGTTCGATTGTTGCAGTAGAGTGGTGGTAGAGTAGGCGCTGGTGAGTGATTGCTAGTCCCTCTGCAACGATGCATCAAGAAACCTATCGGAAGGTGACGCCTAAAGTGGCTGTGTCTGGAATGATGCTGCTGAGCTGGGGTAGCCAAGGAAGCCGCTAGGTAGGCCATAAGCCTATTGCTGAGGAAGACTGCCCATGCCATCAGGTGTTGGTTGGTTGGTGAGAGCGACACCCACCAAGCCTGGGTCTCTAAGGGGCCGATGATAGAGGAGGTCAGGAGTGCAGCCTGCTTCACTAGGCCACATTTGGATGGTGTGACCCCATGGATTGAGTAGAGTGGGCTATGAGGGGAGTGGGCCATGTTTGGTGTGCCACATCAACATACCGGGCGTGTATTGTACTTGTGTCAGATATGCACCGGATATAGTTCCTTGGTGGCATATCGGATGATTAATTTAGCATTTAAAAATAAAAATAGGTAGACATAACTTCCATATATGTGTATATGGCCCTCAAGCCCATTTCAACTTATTCGTTAACCCATTAACCAGCTATCTCATTTAAATTATTTATATTGATAGTTTGGATATAATTATAGGACTGAACTCTAAATATATAAAGATATAGTAATCTTCATGCTAATGAGCTAAACGAGTAGCTCACGAGCTGGTTTGTTAAGCTCACAAACTAAAAGCCAAGCTTGGATCGACTCATTAATACTGAGTTCAAACTGATCCGAGTTGAGCTTAATACAAACCGATCCGAGCTATAAGTTTTGAGTTTTTTGTCCACCCATATTAGAAATTTCATATTGCCGTACCAACATCATGGATTGCACCAATATGTTCTACATCTTTTAATTCTGAACATAATGTAATTAATGCATCAACAATGTAATTGGCACTATATCAATTAATGTAATTACAATATCAAATGCCTTTATAACAATGCTGCCTCATAAGTGTGTAAATTTTCTCTATAAACAAAACATTTTATAAGATGTCCTTATGCCTAGTAACATTTTTGTAGAGGCATTTTTTATGTCTGAGAAATTAGATGCATTTTCTATAGGCATTAAATTATACCACACCCATAGCAAACAAATGTGAAACCACCTTATTTTCTACAGAGTTATTAAGAGAGTAGAGGCATTTTCTAGAACATTAAATGTGTCCCAAAGTGGAACTACCTAGGTTTCCTTGAGCGGTAGCAATGGGAAACCTCTTCTTTCTTCTTCAGGTTTCTTCTCTTCCCTTGCTTTTCTTCTTCCCTCTTCTTGTTTTCTTCTTCTCAACATATCAGCGGCATGGCAGGAGGGGGAGGATGTTGTGGGAATGACGGCTAGGGGAGGTGAGGCGCCGTCCTAGGGTTAGGGTGGTGAGGGGGAGAAGGGGCTGTTGGGCCTTGGGCTCACACATAGGCTGGCCCATATGCCCTCCCACATCGATTTGGGTATATTTTTTTCTATATTTTTTAGAGATTAACTAGTATGAACCTCCAAAATGACGCATGGGATGTTACATATGGTGTGATGGTCATGTTGGTTACCTGTATATGTTCTAGTTCTCATACAGTTGTCTTGTCTAGTGCAATTGTCTTGGTGGGGAATATTGCTAGGTGTCCTCAAGGCCCTACTATTGCAATTTATATTGTTGTATTTATTGTCAAGGCCAACCATTTCTAATTGATATGAGCAGGCTTTCATGGTGGGCATCGGTGCGTATGTAATGGAGGGCGGAGCAGTGAATGTTCAAGTGGATGATTGCGAAGAGGGCATTGGTGCTGATCATGATCGCCCTCAGATACCATTAGGCTCGTCTCAGTGGCAACGAGGCTCTAAACGTACCAAACTTGACTTAGGATGCGTTCAAATCTACACTATAGGGTAAAAACTTCCATAGTTTTCCATGAGCATGCTTCCCGAACTACTAAACTGTGTGTTTTTTATAAAAAAATTATATATAAAAGTTGCTTTAAAAATTATATTAATTTATTTTTAAGTTTGTAATAGCTAATACTTAATTAATCATCTCATTTTACATGATCATCTTTATGTTCTTCCATCAACTTCAAACACATCGTTACATTGATTCTTGCTTGATTACAAATGAATAAGACTCTCTTTTAGAACTCAAGGTATAATGTAACAACCAGATAACAAAACAACCTGCTAACTAAAATGGATAACTAGGACTCTATCTTAACATTACCAATGTACTTAATCCTAGCAAACTTGATGATGGCGTCTTGTTGATAATCCTTACTCAGAGCGATCTGTAGTGACGAGGTTGCTGGGCTTTGTTGCTAGGCCTGATGAAGATCACGCTTGCGCTGAAACTTGCGACCAAACAATCTATCTATAACATTTCCGCCTCCGTTGAAACCTAGCTCATCCTCGAGCAGGAAGCTAGGGAAAAGACATTGGAATTCGGCATGTAGAACCTAGGTGGCATCTACTGAAGTCATGTCATACCTTTGAACAAATACTTCCTAGTTACCATTATGAAGCCGAGAATGGAGCATACCTGTTGGCTCAGGAACCACCTTGCCATGGTGGGTCGTAGGCAGGCGAGGGCCCGATGAGGACATCACAGGCTCGAATATGCATTATTTCTATAAAAGATAAACTTATCAGATATTTGAATAAATATTGCTGTACCATGAGTTTTTATGTTAACATTTGCAAAAGTAATTGCATGGATGAAGAGAAGGGGAGCAAGCTTATGGAATATATGGATGATCAATGAAGATGATTGGGGACCAACTCATAGTTCTCTCCAAGTGTTCTCCCAAGCCACCACACCACTTTTAGGCCATAAAAGACAAGAGATAAAGTCCTACACATTTTGGATTTGAATTCATCCCTCTTGACAGCACCAACTTCAAATAGATCTATTCGTGGATCCAGAAGGTTTCTTGTCGGCCCTTAGTCTTGGAAACCAAGAATCTCACATGCTTTTCTATATCAATCCCTAAATCAGTAGTTAGTACACATTATAGCTAGATCATAAACATAGTTAGAAAGAAATAAGACTAAAAGGTTATATACCTTTGATAAGGCCAATAGAGCCATGCCCTTATTAGGTAAACTATAGCAAAAACTGAATTAGTAATAGGCCCAAGTAACATGCCCATAGATAGTAAACTAGGGTCACGACCTAGTTCTTGATCAACTCTTTGATCATCATGCATGCATACTAATAAGGACTTCCCTTTTTTCACCACAACTTCTCCTCTAGAGCATCCATCTTTTGAATTTTGGGTGTGAGCAAGAGTGAGTACTACCCACGGTACTTAGCCATCACGAAATATGCAAGGATATGCACAGGTACAATAAGGATGGCTATATATTTATTTGCGTACAACAAAAGTTGCAATAGTATAATAATAGTTTTTAAATTGTATTTTCACAAATTGATTTTCCTCATATCTTGATTCATGGGTTAGAGCCTCATTCAGGAGTGGATAACCTAACCTAATCCATAACTCACATCCACGTGAGGTCCTTCAGTATTGGAGTACCTCAACCATACCCATCGAAGGTCATTTGGCATTGCAAGCTAAGTGTTGTGGGTAGGAACCCGTGTGTGTCCTATATGTCATTGGAGTAGTGCGACTCTCTCTTAGTACCACTTCTTCCTAACCCAAGTTTTTATAAAATCAAAACTAATCCAAATGGGCATAGCTTCTCCCATGATTGCGGGCACGTCTATTCAAATAGTTTTCACTCTATAGAGGTTGTACACCTTAACCATATGCCATACATACTCAATGCCTAGCTGATCAAGGCATGCAGTGCGGGTGCACGATAAGGCCTTTACAATATTTTCCAATTGGCGATATCCTAGCAGCATACTATTGTGCTAGAGCAGGTGACCCTACCCTATAGCAGATCACCATTGGGTAGATACTGACACATCCCAAACAACAACACCTTGGCTTGAGGTCACCAAGCACTTCATATCATTTTTAGTATTGGCATCCCATAGACCCAACCTCGGGATGTGAACCTATCAAGACTAGACTACAAGGATTGCCCTAGCTTGCTTGACTCCCAGGTATATGCTCGAAGTTCATAAATTAGTTAGCCATATTTGTCCCATTCTAGACATATGGTCATACATGTAACTAGCTAGAGGTCACAAAGGGAACCGGTCCTTAACTAACTTGGGCATGCAACTATAGACCTTCTCCCACCTTGGTCTCTAACATCCCTCACACCCAAGTCTCATTAAGTAAATTAATTTGTTTTAAAACATCCCAACCGGTTCATCTGAATAACCAATCATCTCCCTAATGAGAGCCCAGTCAAGTTTCATCTAGATTTGTCTAAAGCATGGCTAAGCATGGTATATAACATGTAGATTAATCCAAGGGTTTCCAAAGGTTGGATATTTGATAAGTTGGCATGGGCTCATTTATAATGTGGTAGGGGATTAACTAAGCATAATTGTCATGTAATCATAATTTAAGATAAGGCATGCAATTTAGAAACAAAGAATTTCGCAAACTAGGATCAACATGGTCAAAGAGGTGTGATGACTTGCCTTGCTCGTGGTGATCTACCGATCTGCTTAATTAACCTTGTTGTAGCCTTCTCTTCCTCAAATGGCACCTCCACGATACTCATGAAAATGGCACGACCTAATTACACGAGAAGAAGCAAAGGTAACTAACAATCAACACATAAAACCTAATTACGTGAGAGAATATCTAGTTCAGGGTAGAATTGAGTGGTTGCTAGCCCTATCTCCTTGTCCTAAATCTTGGAGGTTTTGCTAACTAATTGTTGAAACTAGAGGTTTTCTAAAAGGCTTGGGCACAACTAAACTAATGGAAGGTTTAGGTCTAAGCCTGTACAAGGTATCAACACATCGCAACATTATATTTTGGTGATTTAGCCTTTGGGTTATTTAACTAGTTGTCATGATTTACTCCTTTTGTTAACTTTGTCATTGATTAACTTCTTTTAGTGAATTCATGCATTATTCTAATCTTGCTACCCATCTTGACTTAGTATGTGTAAGTGTATAAGCATGGCTCAGGATTTTATTATGTTTCTTTAGATTAGGTCACGCGATTTAGGATTGTATCTTTTAGGCGAGGTTATTTAATCGATTTGTTCTTTTGGGCATTGTCTTGTCTATTTTCCTTACATGTATAAGATGATGTATGTGAATGTATTAGCTACCTGTATTAGGCAAAATCATTTTCTTTAGCTACTTTGAGACCAAAGGATCAGTGAAACTTTTATCCGTGGATTTCAAGTTTGTATAAGAACAACTGTACAAGAACTAGCCTTAAAGTTCATTAAGGAGCACAACTGACAAATTATTTCAATGTAAATTCCTCCCTCCTCCCTTCATGTACATGACTCTCTTTTATTTAATTGAAAGCGCAGTGGGAGCCTCTCCCGCTGTTTTTCATAAAAAAAATATTTGTCTTTGCATAATTTATCAAAAAAATATTTGTCTTTGCATAATTTGCATTTTCAAGGTTCATCTATGTTGCAAGTTTTAGGGTTATATCATGTAGGCTTGAGTGTGATCTAGGTGCTTTCAGATTTAACTTATGAGACCAAAACATTATTTGGATCTGAATTGAATTTTATATAGGGACATAGATTAATAATGGCACTTAATATTTTCCATGTTTGTCTTGGCTTTGAGTCCACACTTCTCTTTAGTTTATGTCAATTTTATCTTAACAAATCATGTTAGGGATAATTGTATGTATTGTACATGTACATTCCTCTATTTGCACATGGTTGATCTTAACCGTTATTTAATCATTTGGTAATTATTTACTTTGTGGGCGCAAGTATGTTTGGTTAAATCGTTAATTGCATGCCATTAGAAATTAAGGTTTCTCCATGTTTCATGCTAGATTATTGTAATTTATATTCTACAATCTTTCTTCTATTTGCTTGAATTTATATTTTACCAAGAAACAATTTTTAATATTAAATAACAATTACCTAGTTTATTTTATTTCATATTTGGGCAGAAGGTATATTGGTGGAAATTTTTATTTCTTTTGCATAACGTAGAGCTCAACCTTACAAATTTTAGAGACTAGTTTCACTCAAATTGGACTCCATTTGAATTAGTTATGAATTTTTAAATATTAACTCAGATTTCTCTTCACTAAAATAAATCCTTAAGTTATTTAATTTATTTCCAGATTTTCTTCTTAAAAGAAATGACTTGAGCCAATGACAACGGGGTCCATTGTTTTTTTTATTCCTAAATGAATTATTTTCCTTAAGGGTAATCATAGGTGGACCCGGGTCAATTTTGACTTGTAAATTTGACTAGATTGGGCCCACGTGGGTCCTACATGTGGTGGCCGGGGCGCTGCTCCACGGTGGTTAGGGAGGAGTCTCGGAGAGATCTCCCAACGGCAGTCCGGCGGTTAGGATGCTTGTATGGAGGCTGAGTTGGCCGGGCACGGCGTCGGGGCGGTGTGGAAGGTTCGGGTCGATAGTGAATCCGACGAAGGAGACTAGCTCTAATTGGCACGAAGCTTGGCGGAGCTTCTACGTGATGCAGGAAGGGTTCTCCCTTCCCGATCTTGGTTAGGCTAGCTCGCAGCGAGCTTACCTCATCGGCCATGGTGGTGGGGCGGCGGAGGTTCGATTGATGAGGTGTGGTGGCGCAATTGGAAGGGCCAAGCTATGGGCTACGTTCTAGAGGGAGAGGGGAAGCAGCAGAGGTGGTTTACTCACCGTGCGGCAGCTAGGAAGCGGCACAACCATGCGCGCGGTCTAGGCATCGTGCGCGCGAGTGTCGTTCAGGCTCCGTGCGCGCGGTGTCACGGGTATTAGATGAATCTAGAAGGTTCTTAAGAAACCTTTCATATGTCGCCTCTTCTAATATGTAAATCTTCTGTAATTAGGAAAGTTAAGAACAAGCAATGCCAGAGACTCTTTTTGGCTATATATAACACGTAGGTGGCACGAGGTCAAGCACACACTTCAAGCCTTTTGATTTTCTTTCATAACAGAGCCATCAAACAATAATATATTAGATCCATCTTCCACCATATCAACCTCCTACGTCGCCGCCATCAATCCCTTGGTCGGCCAAATTGTCTCCAAGAAGCTGACCAAGAATAACCATGCATTGTGGAAAATGCAAGTACTTGCCATCGTGAGGAGTGCACGCCTGGAGGGATTTCTCACAGGCGCCACAAAGACCTCTGCGTCTACCATGAAGACGACAGCAGATGGCAAAGAAGTGGAGGTGTAGAACCCGCTAGGACTGAGCCGATCAGTGCAGGAGAGATGTACTCCCAGCTGCTCTCGTTTGAGCAGCGTATGGATCTTCTCCATCCTGATAGCCGCTCCTCGGTTAATTTCGCCAACTGGGGGTGCGGTACGTTGCAAGGCACGCGAGACAGAGGGCGCTCGCGTGGGGTGCTCCATCTCACGGGCGTGGCCAAAGCAATGGGCAGTGCTAGCAGAATCAAGGCCACAAAATAATCAGCAGCATGGGCCTAACAACAGATCTAGGTGTCAGGTTTGTAAGATAAAAGGACATACTGCTGACATACGTTGCAAGAATTTTCATAGCAAAACTGAGAAATATCCTTTCTCGAAAAATATTCTAAATATTATAGGTGCTATTGATTGATCACCTAAGAGTTGTTATTAATAAACAGACACGCTAAAATGTCTAAAAACAGGTTTAAAAATGATCCCTATACTTCTAAACTGGTTACTATTCATCATTTAACCCTTGGGGTGAACAACTTTCACCCAGAATGGAATAGACAAACAGAAGAAGTACCTTTGGCATATAGCAGGAAAAATGACGCAAGATTTAAATATTCATCGCTTTATTTTCTTGATTTCTTCTCTCTATCCATAACCATGTTATAGGCTTGGCTAACAGTTTGATGTATACCGGTTGAGAAATCATCTACTTCTAGAAGGAAGAATATATATTTCTACTATTTTCTCCGCATTGCTAATGGTCTGCATGAAGGAAAAGTGAGCGATTGTTAGAATATGAACTCTTCTAGCTTGGAAATAAAAAATATTAAAAATACACTAGAGAATCATATTAGCCAATACAATAGCTTTGTATGATGTAATGATCATGTTGGATGCCAGTATATGTTGCAGCAAATTATGTTTTGACAAATATGTAATGTGAAAAGGTGCTCTACATGTAAACGTTTCCTAATTGTTACTAAGTAGGAAAGACTATTAACACTGAATTTCATGTTTAACTTCCATCTTGACTGCAACAGATCATCTAGGAAAGAATTTCCAGGGAAAAAGCAACAAGTATCATTTCTATAAAAATATTTTCAATATTGTAGGTGAAATTGACTGATCACGTATTAGTTCTTAGTAAAAACAGAGACACTAAAATGCCTAAAAACAGGTTTAAAAATCATCAGTGAACTTCCAATCCAATTATTATTCATCCTTAAACTCTCAAAGTGAACAACTTTCACCATGATTAAAAGATACAAGCAAAGTAAGCACCTTTAGCAAAAATGACACAAGATTTAAGTATGCTATAGCATGGGAAGTCCTAATCATAAGGTTTGAACTTTTACCTTCTTGCTTTCCATAGCTACAAACAAACCATCCCAAGGATCCTTAAGATCATCACTTTGTTTATTGGGTTTCTTCTCACCGTCCGTAGACATGTTCTAGGTTTAGCTAATCATCTGCAGAAGAGAATGATGGTGACTCGCTCTGTCTTAGCTTCCATGATGCTTGAAAGGAGTGGAATGCCTTCTGCTTATCAACAGTATATTGGCATAATATTGTACTTAACATTATATGTAATTAACACCATATTGGCAAAATATGTAATTTAACACTATCTCGGTAAAAATGCAACTGGTGGCATGATAGTATCATATTGTGTAGCTTGCTTGGAGTTAAAGGTGGAGTGGCGATGGTGCACTGGTAGCGGTGGTGACCTGGCTCAAGAGGTGGATGGTGAGGACTCACCCTCTAGAGGAACTGGGCCTCTACCCCGATGGCAGTTGTGGTGTCCCGATTAGAGAGGCTAGATCCGGTTGCAATGATACTATTGGTGCTAGATCGAACACAATGTGAGGTCATCAGCTGCTTATTGGCCGAATGTCCAACACAGGCATATATCTAACCTTATTGGTTATCTGAGCCGATGAGGAACAAAACCTCTAGATCCCAACGCTAACCTTGTCAGACGCGAACCTGTTAGATCGGACCTAACGAAGATAGTATCAGGTTAAACCTGACAAAAACAGATCGATCACTAGTGGGTTAATGACTGGGTAAGATATAAGATAGATATACATATAAATATGTATCGGCTAGACAGCCGATATGTTAGGCATGAGGCACGGAGTAAGGATAACTCATCGGCTACTCTAACGAAACGCTGTATGAGAACCCACCGGGCCAACGATTCGATCTATCATCACTGATCTCGTAGGTTAGTCCTAACCGATGCAGCATGAGCCCGAGTACGACAAAGGGATATCGATGTACCGATAGGCTTCACATGAACATGATGCGGTATGTCTGATCGGACTAAGAGGTCGGACCTAACTGATACAGCCTTAAACAAAATGAACATACCAGAATAATAACGGGATTTACCACTTCACCGAAGATCAAACTTAACCAATGTAGCTCTATGTTTAGAGCTAGAACCCATCAGAGTAAAACCTAGATAAACTAGGGTGTGATGTGCCAAACGTTGTATTTTTATATGATCTGATTGATATCTTAATAGATTCTAGGAGTTCATATTTATACCTTAGAATTATAAGAGTTTGATAGGGTTACAAACAACCCTCAACAATGTTTTCTAAATACATAAAGAAACTAATATATAAAAAGTTATAAAATTAACTAAACTTGCCTAGTTTATATAATATATTCACACTGTCGTAATTCCCATGACTCCTTCTTAGACTCAGTCCCATCTAAATAATTTTCCATTTTTAACCAGATTAAATCTGTTCTCAACCTATCCGATCAGCTCTCTCACTAGGTCAATCAACTTCTTTTTATGAGCCAATCAAATTTTTCTTTATATATCAACACTGTTTGTAAGTTGACCAAATTTTAACGTTAACAATTATATAAGTTATTAGTAGTGTATGATTAATTACGTATTAATTATTTTAAACTTTAAAGCATATATTTGTTGTTATTTTAAAAGAACTTTCTTATAATTTTTTTAAAAATATAATTAATCATACACAAATAACATATAATTAAATTGGTTCAGGCCAAACTATTAAAAAACAAACTCAGCCTACGCTCAAATTGAGACACCATGGCCCACTGTTCTGCGAGGTGTAGAATAAACAAGTTCATGGAGACAAGGAAACAGAGAGAACATAAGAAGGAAGAAGCGCAGGTGGGTCCTACAATCTTTTAAGATCAAGATTCAACATAAGCATCACTTAGGCTATAACCGGCCCGATTTGGTAGACGGATTTTAAATGAATGGTACATACATCAAGGATGAATAGTGATCTATTTGAAGTTCAGGGATGTTTTCAGACTTCTGAGAAAGTTTAGTGATTTAAAATGAACTTTTACCAAACTTCACTATATGCAGTATTTACTACATAAATGTCTCCAATAGCTTATAAGCTAGACTGTATGTATTGCTATATATCTTTCAGTTTTGAATAATTAATATTATACTGGTAAAATAATGTAATTCACACTAAACCACAAAATATGTAATGTACACTCAGCAAACAATGTAATTAGCGGCTTGATAGTGTCATCTGGTGTTGTTCAATACAAAAATGAGACCATGCCTAATTCACAAACATATCCTATATTCCATCCCCACTAAACATCATTAACTGCATTTCTCTGCATCCTCAGCCACAGCATCATATTTGCAGTGCCATTTACTATGTCCTCCAAAATAGGCCCATCAAATGCCAATGGCCATGCATTCTGCACACCTGCCGTTGCTGCTTCGTTGCACGACGAAAGTGAAATGGCCTCTAGCTTAATGGGATGCTTGACGAAACTGTCAAAGGAGCCAGACAGTCTAGCACTTCACTATGATAGAAACTCAAAAGTCGCCATCTAGCCTATAAAACAAATATGTACATTCATTCTCCGAGCAAGGAAAGATTACATGTTAATCCATTACATCAACATTATCTTGATCGTCATCCCTATCCACCACAATGGGCATTGAGATTGCCATGCTTGGATCGGTCAGGAGCTTCGTTCAAGCCACTTTACCTAGATGAGTCATCACCTGGCTTGATCCACGTCATCCCATAAATTGAGATATATGCTACCTGATCAACACGTACCATCTGTTGAATTGAGTTTTACATTCTTCTAATACTCTCTCACTGTCTAACGCACACAAGATTGCATTTGTCTTTTTTAAAATTTTATAAGTTGTTATACGGACATTAGGTTGTTGTTTTGTCTCGATCACCACTATGCAGG
The DNA here is from genome assembly GCA_030770085.1 of Oryza coarctata. NCBI lineage: Eukaryota > Viridiplantae > Streptophyta > Magnoliopsida > Poales > Poaceae > Oryza > Oryza coarctata. Next base: position 5,519,628 of record CM061476.1, on the reverse strand, counting down.
TAAATTCGTCTGCTAGCATCCCAGTTGCTGATCACTGTCGCTGTGAAACCTCTTGGAATATTTGGCCATCCATGTTAGTGAGGGCATGCGGTGCTACTACAAATCACGTTATTGTGATTACCTCGCAATCCAGTGTTATTTTGTTAAATTAAAAATGATGAAAACTTGATTTAGATTAAAAGTGGTAAAATGATTTATAATAAAATTGGTATTGTTTAATTGATTTATATTAATATTATTTATGAAAAAGTATAATGAACTTGTATGTACACTGATAAGTTATTAAAATATGTGCTAGAAGAATGTTTTTTATTTGAGAATGTTTTTTATTTATATGTGTGTAGGTATTAAATGCAAAAAATAGATGAAAAATCGTTAAAAAAATTTAGATAAAATTTGGATGAAAATTAAGAAATTAATTTTTAGAATTTGCTACAGTAACGATGAGCGGGCTAAATGCACAACATGAACTTGTCCAATTGAAAGTGGGCTAGCGACGATGCGTGGGCTGGCATGGGTTGAAAGATACCGAAAGCAAGCAGATTAATAAATAGGCTGACTTGATAGGTAGTCTAAGAAGTTAGTAGACTGGTGGAATAGGCTAATGGTGGAAAATCGGCCTAGCAGAGTAGATGCGCATGGTGGGAGTGTGTGGCTGACGTGCGAGCCCAGCGTGACAGCGAGCCCACATCCTACATATTTCTTAAATTTGATTTGCCAACTCAAATGTGATATGTGGCACCACATCATAAAAAAACCATCCATTGAAGGATTAATAAGGGTTATGTCAATATCTGTCTTCAACTATAACAAAAATATGATTTACACCCTTAAACTATAATACCAAAGATTTGATACTTTTAAACTACCAGACAAATTACCCCCTAACCAAAAATGGAGTGGTTTTGAAACTACATGGTAGACACCTAGTGTTAATTTTGATGACATGGCAATCTAGTAATCAACAAAGCAAGATTAACAAAACAAATTACAAAAATCAAAATGGTCCCACGTGTTAGCCCCTTTGTTTTCATCTTCCTCTAGATTATGCTATTTCTCTCTCTCTTTTTGGATCCAGATAGCGGAAAAGGAAGAAGTCGACAATGGCAAACGATAGTACGTGCGAGTTGGTGCCACCCTCATTGGCTCTTCCATGCAACCGTCATCCTGCTTAAGCTCACTCCGCCATTGATTAGGCAGGGGAGAAGAGCAGGCATCCAATTCGATGTCATCGAGTGTGTCCTTAGGGGCAATAGGTCTGGCAGCTAAAAGTCATTGATAGCCATGTTGAGGCACCGCCAAAGTGGTAGGCAAGACAATAGGTAAGCAGGTAGGGGCCATGTTGTTGCCACCATGGAAGTCATCATCACTCCATTCTTCATGGATCTAGAGGCCAAACCAACAATGACAAGGAGTGTGAGGGATGATAAGGGATGGGAGGTGAGGCTGGCTATGATGTCGAAGCGAGAGGGACAAGGGGCTAGCTTCTCGCCATGGCTCCCTAATAGCTAGTGGGAGAAGATTGCAACTACTAGGCTTGTCGGACTAGAGTGCTCCCACCATTGTCGAATTTATCTTCACCTCTCCAATCCAAGCGCTGAGCAAGCCTCTCCCGTGACCCTCTCTAGAGTGCACTACCACTAATCCTCAAGCCTTCTTTGGAAGTTAGAAGAGAAGGTGGTGACAGAGGATCTTCCACTCAGGAGTCGAGCTTGCATCCATGATGGTGCCCAACCTCGCCATGAGCAGTCCACTCATGGAGGTGGCAACAGTGTAACTCCATCTCAAGCTCGCTGCACCAAGCTCATAGAGGAGATGGGGAGTTTGCTGTGGTTATAACTGTTGTATCAAAGGACACATTGATTACTCAAGCATGTATTGGTGTATGCAATATTGTGACCTACTATGCTGGTAAGAGTGGCGCAAGCTAAGCTTATAATGAAAACGATGGAGAGAGAGTGTTTGTTAGTGATATACGCTAGAGACAATCATATAGATAATTGTATAACATACTATATTTATGATATTTAGGAATAAAGTGTTACTCTATTTCTTAAAATAGATAATTTATTATCGATTAATGAGTATGTGACTTATTTATGAGACTTTTTATGTGATATGTTAGTATTTTTAAATAATCTTTGATTATATTACATATGGAATAAATATGATTATAAGATCAACATATATATATTGATTGATGATCACATCTCATAGATCATAGTATAGAGATATCAAATCAATAATTTGGACACATGTTAGAAAACATATTGTTGGATAAGCTCGCCATGAAATACTATAAGAGTTGTATATAATATGCCATTCATTAGTCTCAAGTAGAGTTAATATAGAGTACTTAGACCTCATATTGTCATAGTTTCAGGCTTAATTAGTGACTATTAAACATTACTCCATAACTAAGAATAGCGTTAAGGTTTGCTATAAAACATATAATGAGAAATAAATTATGGAAGTGCATTGCCATGCCGAGTGATTGAGCAGTCACTCACGAGTTGAGTAATATAATACATTATCGAGAAAATGATTGAGATATTAGAATGATGACATATATACTACCTTAAGTTTAATCGATATTGTGAGACAAAGGGGTTCGTACATGCACTATAGATTCAACTGATATAATATTTATGTATTGTTAGTGTTAGAGTATTAGATATGGCATACCCTATGGACATGCATATACGATGCTAAAAAAATCACATATCTAAGGAGAAATAGAATGAATCAATCAAATATAGATACTAACATGGGTATGGTAGACATTTGTCTTGAATAAGAAAGGGGCTTTGTAGTCCAATCTGGATACGGTAGGAATTACTCTACATATATTAGGATATGTTGCCTTGAGTTCTACTTAGAGAAGGGGTTATCTTTGATATAAATACAAGGGCTTCCTAGGAGAGGACATCAAACCATAAGCTAGAGAATACAAGCCATATCAAGTCTACAGTTCAGAGGATTACATCTATAGCCACCGACTATAACTTCTCACCAATCTTGCCGACTTTAGTTGGTAAGTTAGGTTAGACAATTCCCCATACTTGTACTTAGTGCCATTAATATATATAAACTAGAATAGAGTTATTACTTAGGGTCCGAACCAGTATAAATATTTGTGTTTACTCTATGTTTGTGCATCTTTATGGACATCGTGGTGTCAGACGATCTCTATATCTCTAAGTACTATAGTCGGGATCTCACTCATTGATACTTGGCCAATATGTCATGCTAAGGACCATTGTTAATGTGTGAAAAGAAAATATGCTTTTGGGTTACAACTAAGAGTACATCAACCTACGAGGTCGCATACTTAATAAATTGGAATAATATATTTAGATAGAGAATCAAATATGGACTTTCTTCGGATACAATTTGAGTAGAGTTTCTACTAGATTCACAATGTCCACTTTGAAACTCAATATATTCAAAGCTGCAATGCCTCTCCAACTCAAATATGTGCTCTAAGCATTAAAGCTTTTTGGTGTCTACTGAATTAAAAAGAGATCTAGCTTGCACAATTAATATGTATCATTGTACCGTTTCTAGCATGAGGTCTCTACTTGTCTTCAATTCCCTTTTTTTCAGCATGTCAGTCAAACTACCATTTACAAAACTCCCATGTTTCTAACTGCTCTATAGAAATTTGCAAAACTTAACATTCTAATTTTATGTCTTTTTATATTTCTATGATTTTAAAATAATACGTAAAAAAGTTATAAAGTATGACTGGTACCAATCCCGTGTATACTTTTCACTTCACTTGTGCTAAAGACGTGAGATGATTTTTACAATGCAAAATACATGTACGTCTAAATAATGAAATATTGAAAAGAAGAATATAATATTGTGTTTTGTTCAAATTTGTGCCATACGTATGATAGTTGCTTTTTTAAATTGACTTATCCTCTAAAAAGTGAAAACCATAGATGTTCAAACCCATGGTTCATTCAATTCGCATGTGTGATGTGTGATCATCTCTGATCTGTAGCTGTCGTGCTCCAAATTTCGTTACTCCTCTCCGCCTTCAATTCGATCGTCGTCCCTCCCACGTGAGAGATAAACCGACCTTAAAAAACTCCACCTCCACCACCTCCTCCTCCTCCCCAACCGCCGCGACGCCCGCTGCCCCATTGATCCGGCCATTCCCCACACCTTCGAAGACGTATTCCCCGGGGCCCTACCTCCGGTCGCGATCGCGGGCGCGGTCGCGGTCGTGCTCGGACGCGGCGTCCATGTCGTCGTCGTCGACATCGCCGGTGCCGGCGCTCTCGCCGCCCCCCGCGGACCGCGGGTATCAGTCGTCGTCGTCCCCACGGTCCCCGACGCCTCCCCCGCCGCCGCTGGTGGGCGCGCTGATCGAGTCGCTCTCGTTCCGGAGCTGCGGGTTCGGCCGCGCCGCCGCCTCGGCGTTCGAGAAGGAGGACCTCCGCGCCCGCGCCGCGCTGCCGCAGCGGCTCCGGGCCGCCGTGCACGCGGCGCTGCGGGCCAGGGACCCCTCCGCGGGGGCGTTCGCGTACGTCCCGCGCTACGCGGCGGCCCGGCGAGGAGCTGGCGGCGAGGTGTCGGCGACGGCCAACCCGTGGTTCGACGTCGCGCACGATGACGCCCCCGAGTCCCCCCTCGTCGCGTTCGTCAACCCGCGCAGCGGCGGCCGCCTGGGCCCCGTCCTCAAATCCCGCCTCCAGGAGCTCATTGGCGAAGACCAGGTCAACACGTCCTCTCTCTCTCTCTCTCTCTCTCATTTTGTTGTTACGTGGCGTGACATGACGTGCGGGTGAGGCATTTTCGCGAGCGGTTGGAGAGCACGACGTGATGAGATGAGATGGTCGGCGTCGGGCGTTACGTCGAGCAGCTGTCGCGCTGCGGGGGCGACGTGCGCGCGATCGCGCGGATCCAGGCTGCGCTGGTCACGTCGGGGTGGCTGCGGCGGAGCGCCGAGCTCCACGGCGCGCTCATCCGGGCGCTCGCCGGCTCCGCGCGGCTGCATCTCGCGCTCCCGCTCTACCCGCACCTCCTCCGCGCGGGCCTCCTCCCCACCCCGCACACCCTCCCGTCCCTCCTCAAGTCGATCGCCCTCTCCCCCGCTGTCCCCGGAGCGCGAGGCCTCGCGCTCGCCGTCCACGGCCACGCCGTCAAGCTCGGCCTCACGGGATTCCTCCTCGTGAGCAACGCGCTCATCCGCGTCCACGCGGTCCTCCTCGATCGTCTCTCCGATGCCCTCATGCTACTGCGCACGTCGGATTCCGTCGACGCCTCCACGTTCAACACGCTCATCACGGCCTACGCGAGGGCCGGGCGGGTCGCAGACGCCCGAGCGTTGTTCGACGAAATGCCTGCGAGGAATGCTGTGTCGTGGAGCGCCATGGTGAATGGCTACGTGCAGGCTGGAGATGGGAGGGAGGCACTGGGGTTGTTCACAAGAATGCAGGCCGAGGGTATCTGCCCAGATGACACGGTCCTTGTGGGTGTTCTTACAGCGTGCGCTCACCTTGGGGTGCTGGAGCAGGGCAAGTGGGTACATGGTTACCTGAAGACAAATAACATTAGGATCACCGTGTTTTTGGGCACTGCATTAGTTGACATGTATGCCAAATGTGGTGATGTGCAGCTTGGCATGGAGGTTTTCAAGGGGATGAAGGAAAAGAATGTGCTGGCTTGGACTACTATGATAAAAGGACTGGCGATGCATGGTCGAGGATCAGAGGCATTGATGTTATTCTCCCAGATGGAGAGCTTACATGTCAAGCCAGATGACATTGCCTTCATTGGTGCATTGTGTGCATGCACACACACTGGGTTGGTTGACAAGGGTCGGGAGCTTTTCAATTCTATGGTGAGGAAGTATGGTATCAAACCAAAGATTGAGCATTATGGATGCATGGTGGATCTTCTGGCACGAAATGGCTTGCTTAACGAAGCCAAAGAGATGATTGAGAAAATGCCCATGAAACCTGATGCCTTGATTTGGGGAGCTTTGATGGCTGGCTGTAGGTTTTACAAGAATGTGGAGTTGGCTGAGTATGTTGTCAAGCATTGGATCGAACTGGAGCCTGATAAAAGTGGTGCTTATGTACTTCTGGGTAACATATATGCTGCCTCCGGTAGGCATTCTTATGCAAGGGAAATTAGGCACCTAATGCATGAGAAGGGAGTTGACAAGACACCAGGATGCAGCACTGTAGAGATTAAAGGAGTTATTCACCAATTCATTGTTGGAGATCTGTCCCATCCTTTTATAGAAGAGATTTTGGCAAAATGGGATGAGATTGATGGTAGGATAAGGTTGGAGGAAGGTTATATCCCTGACAAGAAGGAAGTTTTGCTTGATATTGAAGAAGAAGATAAGGAAGATGTACTCAGCCACCATAGCGAGAAGATGGCAATTGCATTTGCTTTGTTTAATACAAGTGATGATATGCCCATTCGGATAGTCAAGAACCTCAGAGTTTGCCAAGATTGCCATCATGTCACCAAACTTATATCTAAAGTATATGGTAGAGAAATTATTGTTAGAGATCGAACACGTTTCCATTTGTTCAAAGATGGTAGTTGTTCATGCAAGGACTATTGGTAGTAATTGACAAATCTGTAGAATAACATCAGACTTGACTGTGAGGTAGTTCAGTCATCAAATACCAAAAGATTACTGTTCATCTTTGAACAGAGTAATGAGGTGGTGGTTCCAGAAACAATAATATAAATCTGCAGTAGTACCATGCCAAATCCAGTTGTGAACTGAGGATTCTGCATTTTTTAAATTTACCATGATGTATGAATCTGTTAGGTTAGGCTGGATATGCTATCGTTCCATTGTTACCATCGATAGCACTACAATGATGTGGAATAAGAGGATGTTGAAACGCTATGGAAACACACGACTGAACCCTTTGATACAGAGTAGAACAGGTAATTTGGCATGAGAAATTTGGATGCGATGTAGTGCATGAAGTACTATCATGTCCAACGGTTTTCCATGCCAAGGAAAAGTGTAATTGTTGATCGTCCGTCCTCAACCTATGCAAATACTGGAATGATTCTGATGATACATAGTTCCATGCAAAACTAAGCATTTGTTTAGTATTTTCTGATACTCTCTGAACTTTAATTAAGATTGGCTTATTTCATATCAATCTGAATTGGCTTTATTTCATACAGTTTTATTTCCTGTCATTTATCATCCATTCTTGTAAGAACATGTTATTTTTTTTAGGGAACTACACTAAAAGAATAACTGAAAATGCAGAGTGGTAGTATATTACTTTAACTATAAATTCATCACTCACCCAGCATACAAACAAATCTTTAAGGATTCAAATGGGCTGGCTCATTGACCCAATCCCACTCAATGGATGGTTCAGTTCCCACTTAATTGTTGGTCCACTTTGTTTACATGCCCTTGAATTAATTCTCAAGACTCAAGCAAAAGAACTAGAATGGGTTAATTGGTCACCTTGACCCGAGTTAGTTGATTTCCTCTATATACTTGCTCTGTTAAAGAAAGCTTGAGCATCATACAGTATCTTCAATTATTGGGACTGCTGTTCTTGAAAAATTAAAATGATTAATGAATACTTGCTTTCTTATTAGTTATTACTAACAGAAGTTTTTTGTCAGCAGGTTTTTGATCTTACTATTGTGAAGCCCTCTGACTTTGTGGAATATGCTTTGGCTTGTTTGGAACAACTTTCTGATGCTGGGGATCACAGTGCAAAGTCCATTCGCCATAATCTGAGAGTCATGGTATATATGCATTTTCTTAGCTTCCATAGCTGTAAAGAACACATCGTTATTTCACATTTCTCCTGAGGTGCTTGATACTAATGATGTCATCTCTTACAAGATTACAATCATTGTACTAGTTTAACAACAAAGATGTAAATTGTACAAATTTGTTGTTGTTCTTCTTCGTATAATGGCACAAATTGTACTAGTCATCAGAATCCTTCTCATATTCCAAAAGTTTCAGAATCATAAATACTTACAGTTTGTAACCTAACTAGGTTGCAGGTGGTGATGGCACAGTAGGTTGGGTGTTGGGATCTTTAGGAGAACTTTATGTTCAGAACAGGGAACCAGTTCCTCCAGTTGCTGTCATACCACTTGGGACAGGAAATGATCTTTCCAGGAGTTTTGGCTGGGTAAAAAGATCTCTTTCTTGCACTCTTTCTGTCTTCCAATGAAGCTAATTACTGCAAGTTTTCACGAACTCACAGTTATTTTCAGGGTGCTTCATTTCCTTTCGGATGGAAAGCAGCTGCTAAACGATCTCTGTACAAGGCTATTTTTGGTTCAGTTTCTTGTTTAGACAGGTGACCTGTTTACTTTGTTGACCAGTTATTTTAATCTTCTATGCATTCTGGTTGCAGTTTAATGATGATACATCTCTGTTTCTTTATTCTATTAACAAATCTTATTTGATCTGGTTAAGCCTGCATCTTGGTACCACTTGAATGAGGACTACCATGGTTCAAGCAATGTACTCCGTCTGTTTCTAAATATATGTCATTTTAGAGATAAAGATGATCCCAGGCACACATGTGACCATTACTTTTTTTCTAAGTATATGTTAGTACATTACAAAAAATTAACCACATGAAGGCACTTCTGATGACAAACCTACTAATGGTATTTCCATAAGAAAATTTTCACAGTTTTTTGTTTTACTGTACAAATTCTAAAATGACAACTATTGGAAATGGATGGAGTAACTTGCATACACTGATAAATATGGCTACCAACACTAGCTGCACAGCTCTATCAACTCTCTAATCTATATGAGTGATCAATACATATTATTCAAACTTCACCATATGCTTAATAGAATTTTCCCGTACTAGTAATATCTTGTAGCCAAGAAACATGGCTGTCCTGTTTTATGATGGCATTTGCTGCTTTTGATAACACATATTGGCTTTAGGGATATTGCTTTTGTGACTTGGCATGTGGATATTGAATAACTATGCCATGATTGAATCGTGGAGGCTTTCATGTCCATGTTAATGCCTTCTAGAGACTCCTTTATATGAGAGATGACACATTCTGTAAATGATCTGTTCTTTCAGTATAGTTTCTCAATGAACTTATGACTTGATGTTTATTTGGTGTATTGTCCCAATCTTCTTGCATTTACGATGAAGTTCCTTCATCAGTGTGTAACAGTCATATCCCAATATAACCACTTCCAATTTCTGATTAATTTAGTTCTTTCTGCAGTTGGCATGTTGTTGTTTCTATGCCAGGACGAGGAGATGAAGAAGAAGAGGAAGGACTGGATCTTCATCTTCCTCACTCCCTTAGGAATCTCGGAGAGTGTACTTTTTATGATGTAATTAATCTATACTATCTTCTTCAAATGTTGTACAAATGCATTCTGCTTGATTAATAGAAGTCTACCTGCAGGACGGCACTGCTGAGGGAGAGTTGCCTGAAACAGTTTCTTGCTTTGATGGCGTATTCTATAATTACTTCAGCATAGGTGCACTTTTTACATGATAACTTATAGATGAGATGCTTGTGTTTTTTTTCTTGTTCATTATTCAATAGTGTGTTTATAGCGTCCTAGTTAGGTTATACTGTTGTTTGCAATAATTATGCCTGACTTAAATCATTTATATTTTTGTATCCTACATTTGTATATATTTATTATGGCTCCATATGTGGCATCTCATCAAGGGGAAGTATCTTCAAGACCACTGTGCTTTGTTACTTATGCTAAGAACCTTGTAACCATTTTTTATCTACCATGTATGTTTGTATTGATTATGGTGATATTTATCTATGCTTGTTTTGGTTCTATAATAAATGAAAGTAATAGCACCCCTTACATTCATTATTAGTGTCAGAGAAACCAATCCATAAAACTTATCTGTGGTGGGCTTTTCTTTGTTGTTAGCATATGTTGTCATTTTCAATATGCATATTATTTATGTTCTGGAAAGACCTTGAGGATGCAAATTCGTTTCTAATCCAGGCATGGATGCTCAAGTGGCTTATGGATTTCACCATCTACGTGATGAGAAGCCATTCCTTGCTAGTGGTCCTTTGTCTAATAAGGTATGCACTCATGGACGAGCCTTTACTTTTGGCAATTCAAAAACTTCTCAGCCTGAACTGGTATTGAATTAGCATGTTCAAGTGATCTTTCTTCTGTTCTATGTATGCTCATAAAGTTGACCCGTGAATGGGATCAAGATTACTGTCAACAGGAGATCTGCATGTATATTAATGTTCTCAAAATTTCAACCAAGAATGGTACAACTTTTTTTTAAAGAAAATAGGGAGACAAACGGCTGAAGAACAGAGGCTCCATTAATGAATTATTATTTTTGTTTTGGGTATCCATTATAGTTTTCTGCTAGCTAAAATGATTCTTGACAAGACCAGTTCTCACTGTGACTGATTAACAAGAAGAATAATGTTCATATAGGAGGGGCATATATAGGAGACTAGGGAGGGAAGGGATAAAGTGGAATGTGAGCCTTCACTAATGATACATTGTCCTAAACGGACAGTCCCTAATAAAGGAATCTAAATTGCAAAAATAACAGATCATAAGAAATATTAATATGTCATTGATGATACCATTAATTGGCTTCAGTCCCAAGCAAAGCATGCCTATTGAGAACTAATTGTATGTGCTAAGTGTTGTGCTTCTCCCGACCTTGCCATCCTGGCTATAGGTCTGGCCTCTCATGTGAATACCTTTTTCAACACTTCTCACAAGCTTTACATATGATTTTCACATATTCTCTACTGCAGACATATATACTTTTAGATTTTTAGGGTTTGATATGTGGTTGAAGCACAGATTATTTATTGAATGACAGTCCTTATAAGTTCTAATTGTCTGTTGATCAGGCACACAAATTGGCGTTTTAACTTTGTCATGGCAAGGAACTTTTGTGTTTTGTGGATGAATATTATAAAGAATGTTTTAACAGTGAGTTTTTTTCTAGCCAAAATACTGATTGGCTGGTTTTATGACAGTTAATTTACGCAGGATATACCTGCAAGCAGGGATGGTTTTTTACACAATGCATCAGTGACCCTGAACTGAGGTATCGTATCCCCTCCATTTAGTTTAAGGCATACTGCTGTTTTTCTGATATCTAGAAATCTTGAAGCTATACATCTTGTGATTATTTTAATATTTTCTTATCCCTGCCTTTTCTTGGAAGAAATGACCCAACGACAATGTGTTTTCCTTACAAAGAGCAAAGATACTCAAGATTTCCTTTCGACCAAGTGCCATTTATGGTTATGGTCTTATCAATTTGTAATGTTCTAATGTTATTTATCAAAGTTTAGAAATTTCTCTATTTTTATTTTTATTTTTTTCATTCTATCTAAACTCATCTAAGTCATGCTTATCCAAAGAGATGAAATGTTTTCTTCTGTTATCAGCTTCCAGATACTGATATTCAAAAATCAGGTTAGAATGGCAGAGTGTGATAAAAGCCTCTTATTTTGATTTTTATTTGATATATCAGGGGATTGACGAACATTATCCGTTTGTCAATTAAGAAGTTGGACAGCTCTGAGTGGGAGAACATCCCTGTACCATCAAGGCAAGTAGACATTTTTTTTTGTCATTGATGTATGATTTTAGTTTCAGATCTGAAATTTAATTTTAGAAACAATAATAATGCTTGCATAAATCACTCTTCTCCAGTTTGAAGTGTGCAGAATACTATTGTGAACAGATTACTGTTTTTTTTTTGAAAGAAGGTAAACAGATTACTGTGGATAGTTCTGATACTGTTATTATATGGGCTCACTAAGTAATGCAGTCTCAGGGCTAAGCTAGAGATTATTCTTTACACACATATAGAAGATGCAATTTATATTCATCAAGCATGTTGTAATTCAGTGTCAGGGCTATTGTTGCATTAAACCTTCACAACTATGCGAGTGGAAGGAATCCATGGGGAAACTTGAAGCCTGAATACCTGGAAAAGGTGTGCTGAGTAAATTGCATTTATCATTCTTTTTTGCTTTGCTGTATTGGAAAGCGCAATGGCATGAACTTTCTTGCTAATACTAAACAGCATACCCCTTGTTTTTCCTGGAATATCATTAAGGAAACTTCTAAAAAAATTTCTATATCAACAGAGAGGATTTGTCGAAGCTCAATCAGATGACGGTCTTCTCGAAATATTTGGATTGAAGCAAGGGTGGCATGCATCCCTTGTGATGGTTGAACTAATATCTGCAAAGCACATAGCTCAGGTACTTTCTCCCTGCACAAGATGTGAATAGCAGAAGGCTGAAAATGGAGTATAGCTTTTGCTACGTCACTTGCAAACAAATGTCACACATGAGAAAACAATGTATTCTTAACTTAATTCAAAAGGACAAGGCATCATCAGTTTAGATAGATGGCATGGGACATTGATATCTTCAAAATCCTCTCAAAAGAAAATTACATAAGCAACCCTAATGTACTGTTTTCAGGCAGCAGCAATACGATTGGAGATCAAAGGCGGCCAATGGAGGGATGCATACATGCAAATGGACGGGGAGCCATGGAAGCAACCACTGGACCCTGAGTATTCGACATTTGTTGATATCAAGAAGGTCCCTTACCCATCGCTGATCATCAATGGCGGGGATCGTTAGTGACGGGAGAGCCCCTGAATTTTTTGCCCTGACCTTGCTGGAGCTGCCAACGAAAATTTCCCTGCTTCCAGCAGCTTGGAAGCCAGATTTGACCCTGACGATTCTTAACACACTGTATATGGAATTTGAGGATATGATATTTGCAGGGCGCGCAGCCATGCGTGCTTTGATCCGAATTCTCAATTAACGCTGCATGTACAGGAATAAAAGAACTTACGGGCTCTATTTCACATTTTGTTTTCCCAGAGAGTCAGCACTGCTTTGGCGCCCAGTTTGTTTAGGCGAAAGCAACAGATTTCATCACATTAATCAGTTGCATTCATAGAAGTACTATTTTATGGAGGAGTTCGAGATTTGAACCATGCCTACCGGATCGCGGCAAAAACTGTAGTTTACATCATCTTTTGGTTACAACGCTCCATGTAGGGCGCAAATTATTAGTTTGGCATTCTGAATAATGTCATCTTAGTTCAACTTTTGTTGTTAACCTAAAAGAGAGACACTAGGGTGTACAAGATAATTAATTAAAGTAATCCGAAGTACCTGGAACTTCATGGAAGTATCGCAGTGTAGTTTGCTAAATCATCTTCGGTACGTGACTCCATCCACTGAGATTAATTCTAGTGACTACAACTATACGCACGCCGATTTTTGATTTGGCAGTTCTTATTACGACGACCTGTGCTATTGTCAAGACGTGTTGGCGCCATTGCCCTATAGTGGTAAACCATTATATTGCCATTACTTTTTTCGTTAACGGAACACTCATTTGACATGTTGCAAATTAAAGTTTAGTAAGTCATTTTTTTCGTTAACGAAACACTCATTTGACATGTTGCAAATTAAAGGTTAGTAAGTCTAGGGTTAGACATAGCGAACTAAGGTAATATAAGCACCCGTGCAAATATTGGAGAGATTAAGATTGAGACGGAAATTAAATGAGATAATTATGATTGACCAAGATGAGAAAGTAAATGAAAAAATAATATAGCATAAATTTCAAATTGAGTGCTCTTCTTTCTGGACAGTTGGTGAGATTAAGGTTGAGATAAGAAACATAATGAGATAATTGTGATTAAGGTTGATGAGAAAGTAAGTTAAGAGAAAGCAAGTTAAAGTGCTAAATTTCAAACTCTAGGAGTGCTTCTCTTTCTGGACAGATGGAGTGAAACGTTAAGACTATCTTTCGTACAGACCAACGCATGCAGCTATACTTCCGCCGCCCTCGATGGATTCCTACTTATGTTGAAACCCAATAAAATTTCAGAAGACCTTACCAGGCATGCATTTTAAACTCGATCCAATCTACCAAATAGGCAATCATAACCCCCACAAACAACAAATTGCATCACTTACCATATCATGGAAACACAATTTCAGCTCTAACATTTTGTTCCAAAGATATCTTGCTTTGAATGATTGGGCTTATACAAACACTGTCGCTTGCGGCTACAAGTTGCAGGGTCGTAATATGAACAACGTTGAAGCCTTGAAACTTTCTTTCTTTACAGCACCTCCGCGGAGCCGCTTACCTCTCTCCTCCGCATCCATGAGCTTCTCTTAACAAACGATTCGCAGCCACTCTTAGATCATTCACCATCTGCTACAGAAAAACAAAAGGGCTTGCAGTTGTTTCCATTTTATTGTCATCTGTTAGTTAATCCCTGCTTGGAAGCTAAAAAGTACTGAAAAATTAAGTTAAACAGCAATGGATAGTTGCATGCTTCCTGCTGTGAACACAATGCTCCAGGGTTCCTTATATGAGTAATATGATGTCTATTAACTGTCCTCTGATGTAACATGACATGACATGATTGTATGAATCATCCCATCATGCCAAAATATCAAACTTCTACTAAGAAAAACTCAGTTATACTATTACAGAATGTCCAGGTTGCAAAGTGACAATGACATGTACACATGAAATGTAGCAACTACACAAGAAACTAGGCAATACCATAGAATACCCATGACAAGTGGCAAATGCACATCTACAAGATGCTTGAAATGTGCTTCTCAAACTACATAGAGAAAACAAAGGAGACCACACCACCAGCGATGATAATGGTGACAATGCAAAGTCTATCAGATGATGATGATGTCCCAGAAACTCCACCTAATGAAGATGGTGATGATGTCCCAGAAACTCCACCTAATGAAGATGATGATGATATCCCAGAAACTCCATCTAATGAAGATGATGAACATGACCAGAAATTCAACCTAATGGAGATGGTGATGCCACATGACAGAAACAACACATTTAGAAGAAATATGCAGATGATAATTAAGTAGGATGGACTAGCATTAAATCCATGATAGCATGCTAAAGTTCAAGTAACATCCCCCTCAAGCATTCTCAGTTTGAAGGAGCTCCATTTAAAGGTCCACCAATTCCACCAACCGAATCCTTCCTTCGGCCATAGGGATTTTTTGAAAACGTTCAAGACGTTAAGGATTTAAAACCATATAAAGTTAGCAGGGGGAAGCATAAATATTGAATGCTAATGTAAGTGATTATCAGATTGAACAAATTGTGAAAATAAATTGTTTTATTTTATTGAGCAAATAAAGGATATTGAATTCGCATTCCACCACGACCAGAGCTAGGGATAACAGCACCCTGTAGATTGTGGTGAACAGCCGAAGCAGCATTCACATCCTATTTAACAAACATTGAGATACATAAGAAAGAATGTAGTATCATAGTGACATGCTTAAGATATAATTGCACTATTGTATGTACTTACCTCAAATTCAATGAAACAAACAGTGTTCCTATCTTGGCGCAACACTTTCATTTGTTTGAAACCAGGTTGCCTGAAAGAAAAATGAATAATAATCAGTTAAAACAGTTGTATCTAGAACCAAACCATGCAACACCAGTGCACACAACAGAGGACAATATTGAGTAGTGTCTATTCTTACACACTGAAGAGGCCCCGCAATTCCTCTTCAATAACAGTTTCACCAAGATTACCAATGAAAAGGGTATTGCAGGGAGGGTTATCTTTTGTGTTCTGCCAAAGCAAATCAAAAGATTTTACCATTAAAAATAGCCTTCAGAAAATTTAACGATATAAAGCAGTCAAAAGATTGACTCCAAACCATGTATTCTGCATTAGCACTACAGAAACAATTTCTTTTTTAAAAAAAATAGCATCACAGTTTATTAACCAAAATCATTACAAAGGCATCTTGTTCCAGCAACAACACTAAAAGCATCTTAGCAAACAGTACTTTACGTACTCACACACTTGTGTGCATATGACCTGGTCATTTTTAAGGAAACTTGAGAACATGTAGAGGGTAGGTAAGGCAACAGAGTTTAGTTTATTTTTATCATTGTTCATAGTTCAATTTCAATTCAGTTAGATGGAAAAGATCATAGAGTACTGTCATATTGGTTAAGATGTTTAAAGAACGTCTTTTAAGTATATAATCAATTTGAAATTATTCATTGAGTTCCTGGTTCAGTATCCCTCACAAATTGCAAAAGATGTATACACACACACACACACACAGGCAATTGGGATTAATAGAAGTAATTTGAGTACAAGAACTAAAGGAACAGTAAACCATCTAGACAGTAGCATATTCATGTGGAGAAAGGGTAAAGTGGCTTTGACACATAGGTTGTAAAGTGCAGGGGCATAGATTTTGATCATCATCCTATGATCTAACATAACAGAAAACAACACACAGAAGTAGAGATGCTACAGCACAGTAGCACACTACGGAGCTATGTCAAATTTAATTACGAAATAATTTACCCTTCTTAGAACAGGCTCAAAACCAAGCTGAGATCTATAACAAGTTATTTCCCAGAATGTAATCTGCAAACATAACTCGAAAGTACCTGAACAGGAGCATAGGCAGTTGGACCTGGTACAGGAGAAGGTGAAGTCATTGCTACAGGAGGCACTGGATAGGCGGCATAATGATTGTAAGGGGGTGGTGCCGCAATATAACTGAATCACACCCAAAACAAAAGAAGGATTACAGGCCTCCATAACTGTGCAAAAAGAGTTGAAAGAAAGAGCACCAAATTTCAAGATATTTACCCTGGAGTTCCCCACATGGAAACAGCTGGTGGGGGTGGATGATATGGGGGAGCAGCATAAGGAGAATGAGTATAATCTCCACCAGTCCGCAAGCGTTTGCTTTGGTCCATAGCATTTGCCTCATTTCCCACACCTAACATAAGCCTTAATCCTGTCAATACATAATGGATATGCAAAACATCGTAATAACCATTTTATGGAATAAGTGGAAATAAATGACAGCCCAATACAAAGTGTACATGGAGACAGAATATGTCACCAGGTTTTTGTACCAAGTTATAGTAATTTTACCACAATCATTAATTCCACAAACCATAGTTTTTTCCTTGCTCCTTAAAGAAATAAATTTTATAATAAAATGTCCAAAGATTAAACTTTGGCAACACAAAGCTCTGGTAAAACAAAAACAGCCTTGAATGTGCTTATCTCACAACACAGAACTAAATCCTGTATTTTTTTATGAGGTCCATATGAAAACCACCAAATTACCTACATATTGGTTAAATGTCCCAACCTGCATCGGCTTACCAAACAATTTAAAATAAGACACCAAAGCTCCAATAGCGGAGCCACCTTTCCCATATGGAATTATTCTAATATTGCACATAAACTTCAGAAAATATGCAATGAATCAAAAGATCAAATAAAGCTTCTGTTAAATATACTCATCAGTTAGTTGCCATCATCTGCCAAGCCTTAATGTTTGTATGCACATTCCATCTAACCAAAAATTCCAATAGCACACTACCACAGCAATGAGAGGTGCTCTAATAAATACTTAAGGCAGCCACAAATTTACATTCCATACCAGATTTCTAGGCAAACCAATAGGCACTGTACTGATGATCTATACCACGTGACAGCAAAACGAAAGTGAGCACACATTGACAGAGGGGAACACACCTCTCTTGACGAAGAGGTTCTTCTTGGCCATCTCGGTGTGCAGTGCCGTCTTGGTCTCCGCATCGAAGACGAGATCCTGCAGAGAGAGAGAGAGGGGAGAAACTCGGGTCACGTCATCCGCCCAAACCCTAACCAACCCGCCGTAGAAACAAGACGAGATGACACAAGGAAAATCCCTTGTACCTGCAGCGCGGCCTTGGCGGCGATGGCGTGGTGGGCGGAGGAGAAGAGGGCGAACCCCATGGGCTGGTCGCCCTTGAAATTGATCTGGGAGGCCTCGAACCCAGGGAGCCAGCGGAGCAGGTTGTGGAGCTCCCGCTCCTTGACGTCAGCGGGAAGCCCCGTGATGAAGATGGTGCGGACCTCGTCGGGGGGCCCACCGCCGGGGCGGGCAGCCACGGCGGCGTCAGGCGCACCAGGTGCGCCAGGCACGCCCGGCACGGGGGGAGGCGGCGGGACGGCGGCGGCCGGGACGGGCGCCCCCGCCGCCGGCGGCCACTGCTGGTGGAACGGGTGGATGCCTGCTCCGGCCATCGAGGACGGCGGGCGGGGCAGGGAGGGGAGAGTATAGCGCGCAGGCACGAACCCTAACCTAACCCTAGAGAGAGAGAGATTGGGTTTGGGGGTTTCGGAGTAGAGAGAAAAGAGACAGGAGACGCCACGCAGAGCGCACGCAGATGAGACGACGATGCGTGCGCCCCAGGCAGGCAGTGGCACGCAGCGCTCGTGTTCTCATAGTCACAATGAACGTGACAATTTTATATGATTTTAAGCTATACTCTAGCTTCAATCCTACAATATTAGAATGAGTTTGATAGTTAAAAAAATTATTATTTATACATTAGTTAACTCAAACTCGTGATACCAATATCAGAAGTAGGAGTTAATGTGATCAAACTGCTGTTAGGTTGGATTTTGTAACCCTCTCATTAGGAGAGTGCCTTGCACTCCATCCTCTTCCTCTCGTGTGATCCCCTTTGTCTCTGCTTGCTCGAGGTCATCATCCTCTATCTTGACTCACCCTATTGCCTAGCGGTTGCTCGTATGTGAGCTTCAAGGTGAAAATGACAGCTTATGAATAGAAAGCGGCATCTACATCAGTCTGTATCAAGAGAGCAGGACCATCTGCATTGGTTTGTATTAGGAGAGAAGAAGACGAATCTCTATATGGCAAGGTGTCCTCGGGGCTAGAGAAAGACATCTAGCGCAACCACTGCTCCTAACGTGATCGATCGGAGCTATGGCAATGCATCCTTTCCCACGTGTGATTGTGTTTGTGCACGTATCAGTCCACTAGATTGGCCGATAGAGGTCCGATGTGATGCGCCCGAACACACAAAGGACTGGAAGATCTACGTAGCTCCAGTATAGGTCTTTAAGCTCCTTAGCGTCTTTAGCTTGTAGGGGTTCATGGTGTGTCAATTAATTTGACATATAATTAATAAGGAAAACGAATAGAATTAGATTATTGAGCCAATTGATCGATAGGCCGTTACAGACTCATACTATCGATTGAATGTGCCAATAGAGTTGATATAGTCATCGGCTATGAGGCCGATACATTTTTGCTATCAGCTATTGTCGATAGAGGATGTATCACTTATATATCGGCTAGCAAGCTAATGATGACATAGGCAAATAATGAGGAATAAATTAAAAGACACATGAGCTATAGAGTCGATGGCGCTCTGAATAAAATATACAATAAACAGTAGAGAGTGAGGTTCAATCTCTCAAAGAGACAATACCTAGTGACTACCGATGACCGTACTATTAAAGCCAGTCTTAATAGATTGGATTAAACCAAGATAGTATAAGATTGAAACTAACGGCACCAAAACGACAAAAACTAGATCGAACGTGCTGATGGAGAGAACGGGTAAACCCATTAGCTGCTATCGGCTATGAGTCCCATGCAGTCATATAAATAAACTCATTGTGAGCCGATGAGAGGAATAAAACCCGCTACATCTTGATGCTATCCCTATTAGATACAGTCTTGATAGATCAAACCTAATCAAGATAGTATAAGGCCGTATCTAATATCACTAGATCAATTACTAGTAGATTAACCATTGAAGATATATGAATATCGGCTAAAAAACCAATAAGTTAGACATGAAGCTCAATGTAAAAATAACTCATCGGCTGGCTACTCCGATAAAACATCGAGTAAAGACCCACTGATTTAGGCCTTAATCTACTATCAACAGTCTAGAAGGTTTGACATAGCCGATACAACTCGAGACTAATGATGGTAAAAGGAGTTTGATAAGCCGATAGATACCACGCGAATGTGATATGATATATCCGATCAGACTAAAAGGTCAGACCTAACTGATGCAGCTTTAGACAAAGTGGGTACACGAACATAATAGCAGGACTTACCCTTTCGTCGAAGTTCAAACCTAATCAATGCAGCCCCACATCGAGAGCCAAAACCTGCTAGAAAAACCTAGATAAACTAGAGTGGCTATGCGCCGAGATTATATTGATCTGTAAAGATAATTTACAAGGTTCTAGAGGATCTATATTTATACCCTGAGGTTACACAAATACCACACAAAATACGAGATAAACTTTCCTAATGATCTACCTATAATACATATTTTATAAAGATCAAAACCATCTTGTCGTGGCTTACACAATTTCTCTTTAGATCCGGTCTCATTTAGATAATCTTTTATCTTTGATTGAACCAAATCCATCTTCATTTGTCTGATCAGCTCTTTCCCTATATCAATTGGCCTCTTTCCATAAACTGATCGGCTCTTTAATCCCAAACTGTATCTATCTATGGGACTTACTAAATTTTTGTGTTAACATGTTGTCCATCTAGTTCGCTCTCCTGTGGCATAGGAACGGACATTGATTCACACCGCCAGGACCTTAAGGAGGTGCCATTGGGGAGGGGAAGCTGTGCTCGCCTCTATTTTAACCCCTACCCTCATGGACGGTAGAGGCAAGAAGCGGAAATGAGGCGTAGTAGGGGTTGACACCGAACAAGTGATGTCCTCTCTAGCATCCAAGTCTCATGGCTTAGCTACCCGATGCTTGGTGGTGCTAGATCTGGAATCAGATCGAGGCTCCTATGACTTGATGTTGTTCGATGCCTCCTCCAAGCGTACGGACGATGACGACGTCGAAGTTGTCTCCTAAGTCCTCAGCCAAGTAGTTGCCAAGTTGCCGGAAGCCGTCCACGCGTTCGTCTGGTGAGTGAATTCATCAAAAGTTGTGTAATTCATCGATTAGGACCTCATCCCATCCGACGAGACAAGTAAGGTATTGCATTTGTTGTTTTCATTATTTCTTTATATCCTCCATGATGCTTGGGTTGTTAGATGGCGGATGGTCGCACCCGTTAGACCAAGGAAGAACTTCGAGTGTTCATCTAGGCTTGCTTGGAGGAGATTGAAGCATGTAACATCACCTCCAACACCTCGAAAAGCACAAGCGCACATCAACTTGTAGCAGAAGATGTGGGAAAGGGTAGGGAAGCAAGTCACCAAGAAGCAACTGAAGAGCTGTTGGGAAACCTCTTGCAGCAAATTCAACTAATGGAGCTGGCTGAAATTGAAGGCTAGCGAACTTGGGCATCACCCCTATTACACAAGCCATCCAAGCCTCTGACGATTGATGGAAAAGCCAAGAAACGGTACGTCCTGCTATGAATGTGATAGATGAAAGAGTAATATGTAGATTACATGATTTCAATCAACCTAAGAATATGTAGATTAGATGATTTCTAACCTAGGATTTTCATTATATGAAGTACTGGTGAAAATATATAAACCTAGCAATCTTGTTTTTATTATATATGAACCTACTGATATATAAAAATCTACTGATATGAACCTAACAATCTTGTTTTTATTATATATGGATCGAGTAGTCTTGTTTTTAGCAATCTTACATATGAACCTACTGATTAGGATGTATAATTATATCAACTAGGTTCTTGTGCATAGCAATATTGGTTTTATTAGATCAACATGCAGTGCTTCATGGTTTGTGTGAGATGCAGAGAATGCTAGAGCAACTAGTTTAGCTCGCCGGGTTGGAATTTATTTCTCGTACCGTTTTGAAGATATGGGGTCGATCAGGGAACTATTAGGGATGTCATTTGTCAAATAAAATATTTTCATAAGGGAACTAGTTCATGAAAATTAAGTGTTCTTATAGGAAGGCCATCTGCAATATACTGTTTGAAAGGATCTTCTTTTCTTTTTTTAGCAAAGTTTCAAGTTGTAACTTTTAGCAAAGACTTTGAAGGCATAATCAGATCTCAAAGATATTTCTTTTTCACTTTATGGAAAAGTCTTTTAGAATAAAAGGGTCGGCACAAGGTTCTGTTTTTAGAAATAAAACTACATTTTTTAAATAGTTGGCATTGTATTAGCAAGAAGGATACTATGAGGGACTACCCAGAAATTAAAAAGTTGGCAATGCTTTACAAAATTTTGTTTTGAAAAAACAACTCGAAGAATATTTTGGAATCATTTTGAAGTCATGTTTCTAAATGCCTTCTCAAAACAAGAGGGTGAAGGGTAATTTTGTTTTACACCAAACAAAATGTAAGGAGAGATATTTTTCAGTATCTACTACTGTATAAACGGTTCTCTGGCAGCCTGTGAAACTAGTTCAGTTTGCATCAACATGCAACTAGTTATGCTTGTAATTATAGATGGTCCATATGAACATAGAAATAACCATAGGATTATAGGACTGATAGTTCTTACGTACTTTTATTTCTTATCCAGTTCATGTTATATGAGCTACTACCTGTCCAACGCATGTTATATGAGCTATTTTATACTTACATTACCTATCCAGGACTGATAGTATAATACTATTTCATACTTAATATTGTACCTTTATATGAGCAATATTTCTGTTATAGGTATTTTGCTCTCTCATTTTGTGTACCACTTGTATATATGAGATGTATTTCTATTTGTTGACATACTTGCTACTTTGTACTATCCATTGTATAGGAAAGAAAAGGAGTGAAGTCCTTCAAGCATGCTCCTCTCAAGTGCCTTGACTTGCACCATACTGTTTTCTAGGGACACTGTTGTCGGGAATCACTGTAATGTCCATGGTGCACATGACCATCAACTAACGAGGCAAACAAGGATCAATATGGAGGCACTATAGCCTATAGCAAGAGCACCACTACCACTCCCACCTACAGCTGTAACAAAGGCTAGAGACAAGAGGCCAACCACTAAAAGTTGAACTTCTAGGGACTCTTCCAAGAGGACCTAACTTCACAAGCTTGCTGATTTGTGGATTGATTCTATAAAGAGTCATGCTAGGAGGGAGGAGGAGGCAAAATGCATGGTGGCTTGTTTGCAGATGGTTGAAGCCGACAGTCACCACCCTTGCAGTGATATGTGGTTTGTTGCATTGCATCTTTTCAAGGATGGTTACTGCTGACATTTCTTCCTAGACAACTACCCGACTATAGAGGATGGTCTCTAGTTCATGTAGGTGACTTACGCCAGGAAGCATGGGGCTCCACCACTGCTACAGCAGAATAGCCACATGAAGATCAGACCCTTTATACCCACCTCCGACATGTTCTTGTGGTTCTTCAGGTTTTGGTGGCTGGTTTGGTGGTGATCTATTTGGTCTAGGTGGCTTCAGTCCTAATGGTGATGGTGGTGCCCTGATCTGATCATGCCCTTTACTAGTTGTCGTTATGAACTATGTTGTTTACTAGTTGTCGTTTGTATTTCATTTACTAGTTAAAGTTATGAATTTCCACGTGATTTCTCACTTGTTGTGCGAGTAGATTAAATAATACTCTGTTCGTACTTTAATATTGGGCAATATTTGTGTTATGCGCATTACTTTTTCATATATTGATCTATTGAGAGAATTAACATGACATTATAAATTTTTCAAGCAAGAAATTGGCTATGAACACTGATACACACACTTCAAACAGCATGGAAGATGGGTATGACACCAACGAGGATCACTCCATTGTCATAGACCTAAGCACAAACCTGCATATGGTGAACATAAGAGCTCCACGATGAGTTCTGGTACAGACTAGGATCGCTTGAATGATGGAAAAAATGAGAAATACAGTATAGTGTTGTAATATCTTTCATCTCAATGTCAGTCAAATCAACTCATTGCACACACTCCTCACTACTCGTTACCACTTCCAATCTTCCTATGAGGTACGCACAATGGAGCCACTTAGAATAATCCTATTTACCATGGCTAGAAGGATGTCAAACAGGTTGACAAACAATAGATGGGTTAGGTTGCCCTTAATTATCTTCATCTTTTTCCATAGAGTTCTTAACACTATCTCTGCTATGCAGTAGACATAATCAAACCTACCAACCCAAACTTTGAAGGTGTGCACCCGCCTCATGACACTAACACAAGATATGGGTCATTCCATGGTTTGATTGGTGTAGTCAATAGTACATATGTTCCTGTCAAAGTTCTAGTCAACACATCAATCAAAACAAACGAATGACCAGCATGGAAGAAATGTGTTCATTGTTATAGGATGGGACGACATAATTATATTCTCTAGTATAGGGTGGCTTGGTTCAGTGCATGACCAGCTTGCACTGAGAAATGCAGTAAATATGTATCCGCACCATTTTCCTAGGCCACAGAGGGTAAGGACTTTTCCTAACACATTTATCAATTTGGTTCAATTGTATGAAGATGCTTCTAATTTCATATTATTTTAGGGAAATATTTCTAATAGGATGGACACGGGATATCCTAATAGGATGGGTTTCCTTGCCTCCTTCCCACAAGTAAGGCACCATAGGGATTAACTTCTCGATGATTCTGCACTGCTACCCGAAGGAAGGGAAGAAACATTCAACTATATATACACAAAGCTACAAAAGGCAATTGAAAGCACATTTGGGGTAGTAAAAAGATAGTGAAAATTTCTTACTGGAATCCTATATTACCCCAATGTGCGTGCTCAGATTAGCATCATACATGCAGTATTTGCCTTGCACAATTTTAAGTGTGATAGTAGAGACCCCAAATTCATAGAGAATAACCAGCTATACAATGGTCATCCTGTTATACCAGTTATGTCCCACTTTCACAACATCTACAATGCACCAAATAGTGAGTTCATGATGACCACATACCATGACACTATTGCAAATGCGATGTAGTATGCGTAGTCATATCGGATGTACCATTTGCTATGAACTGTGTATCGAAATTGTTGTCAAATAATTTGATCCCAATCCATGAGTCACATGGATTTGTATCCACTATGTATTTGTATCTTGTATCATATAATTTCAAAGTGATGTATTCTTATTCCGCTGTTCAATGAAATCATTGTTTTTTTGCACACTTTAGCAACTGGACATGGAGTTGTTCGTTCATTCTTGCTCATGCTATCTTCCTGCATTTCGCCAGCACACCGTGCACCTCTCCTATAGCTAGGAGCTGATGACTGCATGCATACAATGACCGGCTATTAGCACACAAAATCATTAAGACCCTTGCATTGTACACGGCGGCTTGGAAAATCTACTTAACTCTAATGCGTATCCTAGTTTGGTTTATTGAGATTGGGGTAATCAATTTGATCCTGCAATTAACAAGAAATAAGAACAAAAGTTATAACCTTGAACCAATCGGCCTAATAGCCAATACAAGCTCCTTCCATTAGCTGATGAACGATGGAATGATAGCACTTGTATACTAGTGATAAGACTGATATGGGTATGGAGATACATATAACATGATATAGACGAGTAAGCTCATTGACTAGCTTAGCCAATGAAAAAAAAACATACTAAATTATAACGCTAGCATTAGTAGAGATAACCTTGATAGATCGAACTAAACCAAGACAGTATAATATTGAATCTAGTAAAACCAGATTAATTAATAGTAGATTAATCATCAAAATAGAAGATAAATATCGGCAGGTAGTTCGATATGTGTAAAGATAGTTTATGATAAAAAAAATATATCGGCTAGAGTGTCGATACATATTAAACTTAGAGCTTAATTATAAAGATACCTCACCGACTAAAACCCCAATGAAACATTCAATAAAACCTAACAACTTAGGATTTAACCTATTAACAACAATCTAATAGATTAGACCTAACCGAGACAGTATTGGATTAAAGAAAATAAGAAAAACCTACTTAGACGATAGTATCAACACAAGCGTGATAGATACATATGATCAATTTAAGAGATCAAAATGATATAGCTTTAGATAGAACCGATATATCAAGGTAAAGCATTAATTGTATCGACCGAACTAAGGCAATCTAAGAGATTGAAATGATGCAGTCTTAGACGAAACCAGTATAGCCAATATAACTACCAGGTGGCGGGACTTACTCTTCACCAGAGATTGAAACGATACTGCCCTGTGTCGAGAGCTAGAACCCGTCAAAAAACCTAAAGAATTAGGGTTGGTGATACGCCAAGAGTATTGTTGTATTGACTTGTATGTTGTTTTCTATAGTAACATAGGGTTTATATTTATACCTTGGAATTACATGAGTCCTAGGCAGTTACAATATTCACAGCAACCACGAAACAAACAGAAACTAACAAACCTTCCTAATTACGATACAATCTTATATAATTATACTAGATATATTTAAAGATAACTTTATTTGTCTTTCACAAATTGGCCTGGGCACAATCATTCCTGGTCCAATTGATCCATCTAGATCCAAACTCAAACCTGGTAGTCAATCTATCAACTATTATCTTCAACCGATTCATCAATGATCGGCTCCAGCCGATCCATCACCATTGTCCTATGTCAAAGAATATTAGCTTTCATCAAACACACCAAAACCGCTATGCTGATACACTAGTCTATGCTAATTTTTGCCATTAACACATGCCCTAAATTTCAGACTTTGATACCTTGAAATTTGAAATTACGTTTAATTTTGTCTGGTTTCCTTGTCCTACTCTTATTTTCACCGCCCATTGTAGCCTGGTTATCATGTATTAAATGCGTTCAAACCGATTTGAATCCCCTATTCGACGGCATCTCCTATATAATCATGACCGTACCACCACTTCACCCTCAATCGCTTTATCTATTCATCATTCCTCAACTCTTCTAGTGATTTCACTCAAGCCCTTCTCAATTTTCAACAACTTATAACCTCCACTTTCCGATGACCAACAACACCCACTCTTTGGCATTTTTCACCCCTACTTACCATGATGGCCACTCCAAACATTGTCCCTGATATAAATTCTTTTCTCCTTTTTTTCCTCAAACTGTATTGTTTCTCCCATCTTGTTTCAACCTACCTTCTCCCATTTTTACTTCCTCACTAATCTTGCCTTCCTTGTTCATCTCTGTACAACCTCAAGAATCAAATCCTCATCCCCATCGCAAACTACCTAAAAAATTTTTACCTTGGTCCGATGAGTGATGAAGACCCCATAGATTTCATCAACACTGAAACCAGTCGGTTTCCCATCAACCAATGATTAGACAA
The DNA here is from genome assembly GCA_030770085.1 of Oryza coarctata. Taxonomy (NCBI): domain Eukaryota; kingdom Viridiplantae; phylum Streptophyta; class Magnoliopsida; order Poales; family Poaceae; genus Oryza; species Oryza coarctata. Next base: position 5,492,522 of record CM061476.1, on the reverse strand, counting down.
ATAGCTTTAGGGGATGGCCAAGCAAATTGAAAGGCTATAGAGACTGGTATCGCCATGTGTCTATGGCCAAGCAAACTTTATAGGATGAAATGGGCATCGGCCATTGCATCATCTTATCCCTTGTTGAAATGGAGTAGAACGAGCCCCTCCTATCATCAACCTACTATTTCTAGTCGAATGCCCTCAATGCTTTTCTCTTCACTCATGGGCCGATGACACCCACACTAATGGATGTGAAGATGCTAACTAACCTCAATATCACCACCCCCATCAACCCTAGCAATCTCAAGTTCAAGACGCACCATCGGTTAGACATCAAAAAAGTGGTGTCTGAACTAGGTATATATCAACCTACAACAAGTAGACGGGTCAAGTTACTGATAGGGAGCACGTGGTTTTCTTCAACTTGTGGCTAGAATGCTTCATCTTCTATGGATCGACCCTTGGTCCAGCAACCAATATGCAATGCATTGCAAAAAGATTGACAATGGGAGACCACATCCCACTAGGCAAGTATCACCTAGGGGCCAGCTATTTGCTACTACATCAAGCAACTGCCAAGCTATTGGCCCATCAACCTGTTGGTCACATTGAAGGGCCATGGTAGTTCATCCAATTGTAGTAAGGTCTCTACACTGCCACCATAGAAAACACTCCTCCTCTTGATACTCTATCCTACCCATCAAACTATGCGGAGGATGCAGACCCCGTCTCATGCCAATGCACATCATTCAAAGAAGTAGTATCGACTCTTCCAGGCAGTAGGATGGCCCCTAATGAAGCAAGCCATTAGTTTAAAGCTTTCTATCACGACTTTATTCGAGAAGACATCATCTGGTTTGCTTATATCAATGCATCTTCTTTTGAAGTTTCTTATAACATTGATCCCTTATTCGTTTCAATCGATGAAGAATCCAAGAACTCTTTCATATCAGCTATCACCCCCTTCATTCTTCCCATCGATATCGCTTTGAGTAGGTCTAATCAGCCATCATACAAATTTTACCACCTATCAGCCTGCGCTTGTCAGGTTGGATGTGGCCAACTCCCGATTGGCCTTTATCTCGTTGACAAAGTCAAGGTCTGAGATAATTACCTAAGCATATTAGAAAATGATTGGCTCAGGCTTCTTACCGAATCACTACCATTAGGCAACTTCACAAATATAGAAGCTAATGGTGGAAAGAATGGAAGCATCACCTATTCAATTTATCAGTAACTCCTTATTGTAAATCCATCAACTCTAATTACGAAGCTTCTAATAGTGAGGTAAAAATCTTTGCATCATCTCTTCTTTACTTGCCACACCCTCTTATTCTCATCCATTGTTACAAGCCACTGATGTGGATAACCCAATAATGAGCCGAAGTAATCGGACGATCACTTACCTTCCACCATCGGTCATTCCATACTTCGAATCCAGTGCCCTTGCTCCATTGGAACTCCTTTGAGAAAATGCACCAACTCAATCCACACCAAAACAAAAGTGCAAAAAGATTGCAATCCACCCAAGGCATACTAGGACTAGAACCACTATCGATGCTGCCAAGACCGCTTCCAACAGCACCATTCATATCGTCTTTGACACGGAAGCCACATTAGAACCCCATCAACTGGTTGTAAGCATTGATCTTTTTACCCTCACTAATTGCCATAACCAACAATATCAACCTTTTAGTTGATTGTTTTAGCATGAGACATCAATCCTCGATCCATCAATGCTGCAAGAGACACAGAGGCCTAAGCCATCATCTCTATAAGTTGATCCAGAGATCCAGGCACTGGATACCCCGCAAGACTCTACCCATAGTAGAAACACCAAAATTATTCCGTCAGCTACGGTATCCCAATCCAACATCGGCCAACATCAAGAGATCATCATCCCCTCAGCCAACGTCGATGCTTTTGCTCAGCCTGATGTACCCTAGGTAAAATTTTATCTTGATCATCACCAAACCCGACTCTCGAGCTTACAAATTCTCTATCATGCAACCTCTCGCTTCCCTCTTCTCCTTTGATGTTAGCAAATATCTCGAGGAAGATGATGGAGAAGTCACCAGTACACCATTAGCTCTCTCAATTTCAAACAGCATTCAGGAACAAGCGCCTTGATTTACCCATCAATACATTGGTGAATTACTCAAGGCCGATTAGGGCAAGGCTACACGAAGTGCAAGATCAACTACTAGAAGACATGGTTAAAGGCTTAACCCTAGCAGCCTTCTTAGAGTCCCATTGGCATAAAGTCCAAAAAGCTAGATATCGCATAGCTAATCGCGTTAGCCCAGAAATCTTGCCCAGCGCATTTTGGATGATCGATCAACCGCTCAATCCATCTAGAATCGACTTGACGAGCTATCTGCCATCCTAGCTACCACAGTAACCACCATCATCAATGTGATGAAAAAAGAGGCTGACTTGTTGTTAGAGATAGAACGGACGTGTAAGGACATTGAAGTAGCAAAACTTTCCCTCGCTACTCTTCCACAAGCCATCCAAGAACAAGAAGCAAAGCTGAAAGAGGTAGTGCACTAGACTGTCAACCAATCCAAACACATCAAAACCATCCTAGGATTTGACACAAAAGACACCAAAAATATCAACGAGGCTAACCAAATCTGCCTGCGCACGTTTAAGGCAATCTAGCACTTCTTGGGTTAATGCAAACACTTTAATACAATCCATCAAATTTTGGCCTGTTGCATGTAACATAAGCCTATCGGCCATATGCAATTTGACCATCCATGTGATTTTATTTTTACTTTAATATTTTCTAAAGACGATTCCCATCAACATCAGCTATCTTAAGGCGACCCATCATCGTTGGCTTTATTTAGATATCGACCATATTCTAGCGGATTCAAGAATCAATCCACACTCTAGGGTAATATTTCTTTAAGTATTTTCCATTAAGTGCCATGGCAAATACTTCACGTTCAAAAATTTTTAGTACATACGCATTACTGGGCACATAACAGCTAATCTGATAAGGTCCCTCCTAATTAGGTGACCATTTTCCAAACCGATTATCTCTATACCCAATTGGCAAAATTAATTTTCAAACAAGGTCGCCTTCGGTAAATGATTTAGAACCACTTTCTTATTATAGTGTCGAACCATCATAGCCTTGTTTTCTTCAATCTGCTCAAGCGCACGCAAGTGATTCTAGGTTAAGTCTCAAGCTCATTCATCATAAAACTGTGATAATCATTGGCTGTCAACTGATTTTGCAATGATATCCTCCTTAAGCCGATTTTAGTTTCCCATGGCAGCACTGCTTCATGTCTATAGACCAACTGATAGGGCAACACTTAAGTTGACCCATGGCATGCCATTCGATATGCCCATATCAAATCAGCCAATGTCATATGCCATATTCACGACTATTTTTTTATGTTGCACTTGATCAATTTTATCAAACTTTTATTCGAAGCTTCGGCTTAACCATTGGATTATGCATAATAAGGCAATTAATTTAACAACTTAATTCCCTTGCCAACAGCAAACTGTTGAAACTTGTCGGACACGAATATAGATCCTTGATCGATTCTAATTGTCTGAGGAATCCTAAACCAATAGATGATATGTTCCCTAATAAAATCAATCACATCCTTAGATGTAACTTTCTTCAATGGTATTACTTCTACAAACTTAGTAAAGTAATCTATAGTTGCCAACCTAAACTTATGCCCTTTGCTTGATGCTAGGTTTATCTAGTCGATCATATCAATTTTCCATCTACTAAATAGCCAAGGATTAATGATCGGGTTCATGGCTGATGCTAGCACTTGTTCAATGCTCCCAAACTTCTAACAATCTTGACATCCTTTATAATATGTGAAACAATCTTTTAGCATTGTTGTCCAAAAATACCCTACTCAACTTAACAACCATTTCATCCTATAAGACGATTGATAGGTCCCATAAATTTCTTTATGTACTTCACACATAACCACTTTGGCTTCTTCTGAACTCAAACATCTTAGCAAGACCCCCTCGATTGTCCAATAGTATAACTCCCCATAAAGCAATGCATACTTAATAGCTTTGTAACGAAACTTCCATGGGACCAACTATGACAAATTCTGTAGATAATCGACAATCCCTCGTCTCTAGTCATCGGTATTAATATCAACGATCTTAACTTCTATCGGCCTTTCTGTCATCCGATACCTAACACAATTTGGGCGAGCTCATTTGCCTCTATATTCTTTTCTGTAGGAACATGATCCACTAACACCATCCTGAAATGTTTTAACAACACCTTATATTCCTCGTAATAAGTCTTAAATACATCATCTTTACATTCATATTCCCCAGCCGACTGCTTTACCACAAGTAACGAATTGCCAACGATCTCTATAGCATCGACCATAATCTCCTTTAACAACTACAACCCTTTGAGTATTGCCTCGTACTCCGCTTGATTATTGGTGCAATAGGGCTTGATCGTAATAGCGAATTCAAAACTTGCCTCCTAAGGCGATATTATAACCAGATCAATGCCGTATTCATGCCTACAAATAGACCCATCGAAGAATAATGTCCAGGGCATTGGCTCAACATAACCTACAAACTTATTTCTATGTTCCATGACAACCGATTCATACCTCAAATTAAACTCCATCGAGGCTAAAACCCATTTACTAACTCTACCTATCAATATCGGTGCTACGAACATATACTTGACAACATCAGACTTGCACACTACAATGCACTCAGCTGATACCAAATAATGCCTTAATTTTGTGAAATAAAGCACAAGCAAAGTTTCTCCACCACAAGATACCTTGTCTCGACGTCCAAAAGCCTTCTACTGAGATAAAACACAACTCTTTCTTTTCCATCAATCTCTTGTATTAAGACAGATCCATTAGACTTCTTATCGGCCGATATATACTACTTAAATGGTTTCTACCTCTACCTTCTATCAAAGCCTTTCTGCTATTCCTCCCCTATACTAATTCCTGATTAGCCTTCAATTTCAACAGTGGAGTAAATGGCTCAATCTTTCCTGATAAGTTTGAAATAAACCTCCGCACAAAATTTATCTTATTGATCAATAATTGCAACTTCGTTTTGTTGACTAGAGGCTTCGTGTTTTTGATGGCCCTGATGCTCCATTGACTAATCTCAATACCTCCCTGGTGCACCATAAAACCAAAAAATTTCTCAGCCAATACACCAAACACATACTTGTTACGGTTCATCCGTAATTCATATTTCCTCGTTCTTTCTAGAACCTTTCGTAAATCAGCCAGCTGCCCTTCATCACTATTCAACATAACCACCATATTATTGATGTAAATTTCTACCAGTTTACTAATGAGATCATGAATATGTAATTCATTGCTCTCTAATACATGGCATCGGCATTCTTTAGCCCGAAAGTCATCACAACTCACTCATACAAGCCAATAGCACTTGGATATCAAAATGCAGTTTTTAGTATATCCTCTTTTGCCATAAAAATTTGGTTGTATCTTGTATTCCCATCCATAAAACTAATAATTTTGCGTCCAGATGTTGCTTCCACCAACATATCTGCTATTGGCATTGGGTATTCATCTTTAGAGGTAGCCTTGTTCAAATCCCAGAAGTCAACACACACCCTCAATTTATTGTTCTTTTTCCATACGAGGACTAGGTTAGAAACTGATTCGGCATATCAGCATGGTCTAATAAACTTCACGTCATATAATTTCATAATCTTTATCTTTATAGGCTCGTGTAGTGCCGTCATGAATCTCCTTAGTAGTTGCTTGTATGGCTGATACCCTGGCTTAATAGGAAGCTAGTGTGCCACAATTAATCAGCTTAATCCTAGCATCTCATGATATTCCCAAGCAAAGCAATCCTTATATTCTCTCAATAATTCTATTAACTATTCTCATATTTCAGTACATATTTTTTTACTTATGTATGTCAGCCTTGGCCTATCCCCTTGGCCTATGTCTACTTTCTCCAGGTCATTGGCCGACATAAAACCTTATCCCAACATTCCTTTAATTTCTTCTATGGTCTATATCAAAGTGACATTTCTAAACCGATTTGCTAAATCGGTTGTATCCTTTGGTTGGCTACCTTGAGGTATACTACTTTCCACACCCGATCGAATATGCACTATGCTTCCTCTAGCTCCCAAGACAAGTAATCAGCTATTGCCACACTCCCTAATAGATTGGCTAAGACCACTTCGACTTGGTCACCTTGCCACTAAATCAAATTCGAATGCATGGTCGATGGTATGCAACAATTGGCATGGATCCAATCTCTCCCGAGCAGCAGGCTATGCGACTCCTTTGCATCGATGAAGAAGAATGTGGTAGATAGGGTCTTACTTCCTACAGTTAGCTCCGCATTAATTGCTCCCTTAGTTTAGTTTTTGAAGCATTACCACCAAAGTCCCTAAACATCATATTAGTTTTAACCAAATCTCAGTAGTCTTTCCAAGCTTTCAATACATTGAGTATGGCATCAAATTGATGGATGTCCCACCATCAATGAGCATTTTTGCCATCGGCTTATCGTCCACATGTCCCTTGATATACAGTGGGCGCAGATGCCGATGCTCTAACTCTCCAGGCTTATCAAACACCGCCTGCTGGGGCTCTAAGGCCAGTTGTGCCATAGATTCTTTAGCCTCATCACCTTCAATTATTGCCGCTCTATACTTCATCAGCAAATAAAACACTATGCTCACCGAAGCCAATGAGTCAGCATTATCATTCTTCTTCTTGATGTGCCACTCCTGCTGGACACCTTTGCTCTACCGATGATGTTGTGCCTCCTCATGCAACTGTTGTTGTTCTTTCTTTTTCTCACATGCCCTTAATCGTTGTACCCTTCTTTTCTGGATCTCCATCAACGTGTTGCTAGGGCACCATTGAAGATTCTGATCTTGGCGTTCTCTATTGAACTCCTTGTTGAATTCTGCTTTGAGATCATCCTCTTGACGTATTGGCCCATAGGACAACCAATCATGCACCGATACTCGCTGGCATGGATGTTTGAATCCTACGTGCAACTCACGATCAATCCTCAGTAGAGAATGTAGCCAATCTTGATACTCGTATCATTCCTGACTTGTCCGATCGACCCATGTTAAATGCCAATTGGCTTCGTGCAATTGGACATTGTACTCTACGCAGTCATCAACTGATAAAAGTCTCATCCTCTGACCCTAAGAGAACAAAAAAAATGGGCAACTCTAGTGGGGATTGAAGTAGATCTCGTCCTCATCTATCAATGATGATGCTGATTTCTAGTTCTTTTCCCACCGCTTTTGATATTTTTAATTTAATTGTGATGACATCACCCTTGATCTTTTGTACTATTGACGATCTCTACTATCGGCTTGCCTCTTTGACAACTCCATAAATACCATATTTATGGGGAACAGATGACCATCAATCTTCATCGGCCTCTTATCATCAAACTTAATTCTTCCTTGCTCCACAACCAACCGAATATATTGCCAAAACACTTTGCACTCATTAGTGTGGTGTGAGATCGAGTTGTGCCGTTTGCAGTACCTCTTCTTTTTTAGCTCGTCAGCAAGTCAAATGATGTGTCTTAGGGGTAAAAGAACATGTTTCTCTTAGAATAGCAAGTCAAAGATCTTATCAGCTTTATTGATATCAAAATCACACCTCTTGTTCTTGCCAATAGTCTTCACCCATGGACAAAGCACTGGCTTCTTGTTTTTGACGCACTTGGCTATATCGATCTCGATGTCGAAGCCATCATCGGTTTTCTCGTCTAATGGATAAGATTGAACATGATTGATGTTCCCTTTAAGCCTCTCTTTCCTAGCATCATGGAATCGGCTTTCATGAGCTGATATTTTCTATACGAGTTGCGCTAGGCTTTCAAACTCCTACAATGAGAACTTATCTTTCATATGGTTCAGTAACCCTTGGAAAACCAGTTCGACTAATTGCCTGTCTTTCAAATTCAAACTATAGCATCGGCTCTAAATATCGTAGAATCGTTGAATGTAGCCTGAACCAACTCATCCATTTTTAGCTTTACTGATGTTAGGTCCATGAGGCACATTTCATGAATCCTAGTAAAGAAATACTTATGGAACTGTTTCTCTAGATCAATCCAATTTCTAATAGAATTCGGGGGAAGCAATTAAAAGCACATGAAAGCCAATCCGTATAATGATAAGGGAAAGAATCTAACTCTCAAATAATCAACTTATATACTCCACAATGGAAGTGTTGTCCCCACATTGGGACAAGATTAGACTTATATGCTCCATAATGCAAGTGTTGTCCTTCCCTAAAAACATAGAAAAGTCTAGTATCCTCTATTGGTGAGGTAGAGGAACCCTATCAAACCAGTCTAGATAAGGGTGCTTGTACATATATGTTTGCTCCTTAAGCCTTAAACCAAACTATTCCCTTATCACCTCGGCAATCCTAGCCATCCAATCGTCATCTCTTAGTTTCTAAGGATAATTTTGCAAAACCTGATAGATGAGCGCTTCATACTAAGGTTGACACACTTGATATCTTACCTAATAACACTACATATCTCTAAAGATAACTTTCTTTGTCTTCCACAAACCAGTCTGGGCTCAATCATTCAGGAGCCAATTGATCCACTGAAAGGACTTTGGGTCGCATAGAGGGAAAGTGCATGTGCAAACCTCTAAATCTAAAATACACTGATAGTAGAAATTAGTCTTCCCTCCGGAATCTCCGGTCCTAGAGTCTAGAGTATGCGGTCTAGCTTTTCTATCGAACAGAGAAGCTAGTCCAAAGTCTTCGGTAGTATGGCCTATAGATTCCGAACTTGCTTCAAGATGTCTAAGGGACACTTAAAGAAAATGAACCCAATGGGTTGGGAAGTGACCAAGGTAACAAAATCACAATAAATATAAAAGGTAGAAAAAAAGTTAGGAGACAAAAAGAATTTTTACCGAAGTTTGGATCAATCGATCATACGTCTCCTTTGAGGTACTCCAAGGAGCTAGATCCCTTTTGATCTCTTGCCTCAGTAAATTCAACTGTGTAAGTCAGTTTGGCCTTTAAGCTCTCACAAAATGTGGCACTTAGTCCAAGGTGACCACCAAGGTCTCTACTAGGACATGTGCTCCTACTTACTATGAACATTGCTCTACCAAATCAACCTCTAAGAAAGAGCTTGGGAAATCACTAGAATTCCTCCTTTCATGTGGAGATGAGGGAAACATTCACAATCTTCCTGGGCGATTCACAAGTTGAATCCTCATGGGCAACACCTAGTCTTCTAGAAGATGGATCTCTGAGAGTAACAAGCTTGAGATTTTCACCTGCATTGATCTACAAGAGCTCACACAAATCACAAGTTTTGACTTCTTGCAAATCAATCAAAAAGCACTCCCAAAGTGTGAGTTTAGCTCAAGATTCAAGAGAGTGGAGAGGAGGATCTCTAGAAAGCCTTTGGGAGTGACATTGCAATGAAAGAGCAGCCAAACCCTCAAAATAGAAGTTGGTGGGATTAAATACCCACCTCTCTCAAAGCTAGCCATCACTTAGAAAATTCAAACTCCGGAGTATCTGGTAGAAATATCCAAAGACTCAAGATAGGCCTTTCAACCTAAACAAAGACTCCAGTCTGGAGACTCTGGCTAAACAGTCTAGAGACTCTAGACAGACTTTTCAGCCTGGACAGAGACCTCAGTCCAAATACTTTAGCTAGTAGTCCGAAGTATCTAAACCACACTTAGCCTAAAGGGAAGAAGGTTCTGCAGTGTCCAATCTAAACTTACAGATACTTTGGACAGGTCTCTCTACCAAGCAGAGAACTCGGTCCGAAGATTCCTAACAGGTTTCTCTATTTGACAGAAAGACATGTCCATAAGTTACACAAATGCTAGATGTGAACATCCAAAATTCGGAGGATAAAAAAATTAATAACCCCAAGATGTACGTGGTATAGGTGTTCACTCGTCTAGTCTGACATTTTTAGAGCACTTATTTCTTAAACCGGTTAAAATTAAGCTCTATGATTTGTCCTAAGAACTCAAGGTAAAATAGAAAAAATCTTCTTCATTCCATGACTCCTTTTCCTTTTTTTCTCCATGTGTGGTCTTGTTTAAAACAAAACGTTAGCTTCCTAATTTCTTATCATCTATCACTTAAAACCCACTATGGGGCCCAAATACACTTTCATCCACCTAGACCCAAACTCAAACCTATCAGCTAATCCATCAACCATTGTCTTTAGTCGATTCATCAGCCATCGGCTCTAGACAATCCATCACCATCGGCCTTTGTCAAAGACCATCGACTTCCATCAAACACACCAAAGTCGTTATACCGATACACTGGTTTGTGCCAATTGTTTCAGTTAACACCGACCAACCACATAGCAACTTCTTCTAGCCCGAGTAGGTACTATTGAACTCGCCCTTATAATAGTAATGTCAGTGCATTGTAACAGATCAAAACCATAAGATTAAGATATATCCATAATATTAAAGATAGGCTAGGAGAATAAATTAACACATAGGCCAAGCCCATAAGATTTAGGATGGCTTGGGCTAGAAGAATAAATTAATGCATGGGCCAATCCCATAAGATTGGAAATGGGTTAGGAGTATAGCGATAAAAACATTGGATACTATTATCGATAAACATACACTAAGAGCAAGGGTCCAAACTAGCCTCCTTTAGTGTTCGACCCAAAGGGTGATCACGTGCGCAATGATTTCAAAGGATTGAGAGGGCTTGAAGGTTTTAAATAGTTTCGGGTTGCTTGAGAGTATAAGACCCTACTCATGTGTTCTTGCTGGATTGTAGTGTTCTACAGTGGTGTAGGATCATGATGTCAACTAGAGCGGGGTGAATAGGCGATATTAAAATTTCTCTAATAACCAATGCTATGGATTGGTGAAAGAGAAACTATCTAAGCAACTAAATTAAGTTTTGCAAGCCTAGGGTGATAAGGGCTCAAAAATCTCTTCCAAAGTAAATTGATTAAAGATAAAAACAATTTGTAAATGAGACAAGGAGACAAAAATTTTAACCTGAGATTCAAAAACTTATCGGTTTCCTACTCCCCATTGAGGTGAGCCCAACTTCATCACTTAAACTATCGAGCCTCCAAATCCCTTCATCAAGGGAGCAAGATAAGAGCTGACCTTGAAGAGGTCTACCCAAGCCTTGATAACTAGGGTAGTTCTTCCTTTACTCCTAAGGTGGTGAACTCCAAACCACTCACAAACATGCCGGGTCTTCTCTACAACCTTCTTGGAGAATTTTCCCGAGAATCACTTCCTCCAAGCCATCTAGGTAGCGGCAACCTCTAAGAGTAACAAATGACAACCAATTTTTGGAGATGATCAAGTGCCACACTAGCTAAATGATGACGCAATGCACTTGACTTGGCCAAAACAACCCTCAACCACCCTCACAATTAGAGAGTAAGCTCAATTGGTGTGAGAAGAGAGGCAAGGGTTCATATGAAATGAATGCAGGGCTAAGAGAAGACTCTTGTTGGTGGTAGGTGAGTATTTATACCCTCACCAACAAAAACTAGCTGTTGGGAGACGAAATCCCCAATTCTGTACATGTCTGGTCCAATCTCTGTTTAAGGGCCGGTCCAACCGAACTCCTTCCCAACAGCTAGAAAAAGAGTCGTTGGTACACAGTAAATGCGCCTGACTAGGTCCAACTGAAGGCAAGACTCCGGTCCGACCGCTCCTACGCCTGGACTGACTTACCTAAGCCCCGGACTGACCGACCCTCCAAAACCTTTCCATAAACTCCTGGTCTGACCGGAGTTTAGTCATGGTCCGACCAGATGACAGAGCAATGCTCAAAAACGTTTCTAGAAGATTGGGGTCTGACCGAACCCAAGGGCCCGATCCAACCGGCCAATAGAGCAGCTTAGAAACATTTTTGGAAACTTCTGATCAAATCGATCCTAAAGCCTGGTCCGGCTAGCTGATAGAAAAGTGCTTGGAAGTCTTCCTAGAAACTTCTATTCAGATCGGACCTAAAGCCCAGTCCAATCGACCAAAAGAAAAGTGCTTGGAAGCCTTTCTAGAAACTTCCGGTCAGACCGACCCTAAAACCTGATTCGACCAACTTCACCTAGAGCACATTCCTAACTAAAAAAACTTTGGCGATTTTTGTAATTTGGCATTTTTTATCAACTCTTTTGTAATTATTACCATCCTTCTTGATAGTATGACAAACCTAAAAAAAAAACCTAACACGATCGCCCAATATCTCAATCGGTATGCATGTGTAATACATGTCTTCTTTGTTTTGCTGTCTTCTTGCTTATCAATTTTAATCGGTGGTCTGATTCTTAGCGAGTACCTAACTTAATCACAATATTCAAATGCAATCATTAGTATACAAATTTTGTTTATCATTAATTACCAAAATCAACAAAGAGGCCTAGATGCTTCAAGTTGTTCTCTCTCACTTGTCTCTCCCTCTCTTAGTCATGACCCTCCTCTTATATATTTTCTAGGAGGAAACCACATTGACCGAGAAAGTGAGATGTACAATGAGGGTATCCATGGGCCCTAGTACATAGAAGTTAGGTATGGCTAGTCTAATCTCTTGTCAGAGTCCTGGCACATGTCACCTCACCTATACAAGCCTCCTCTCATTTTAGGATGAAAAGTTGAGTTGCAGTGTAGAAAGATGTTAATGCCAAAATTTGGTAAGCCTAGGAAAAGATTGAAAAGATGATCGGTTTAGTAAAGAAGAGTCCGATTGCTACAAAAAAGAAGTCGATTGAAGGAAGCAAGGAAAGATTTGGTCCAATTATAGAAGACTATCCAAATGAGGCCGAGCCTGAGGAGCAGTCGTGAAACTCATGGCAGGATGACTTATCTATGTAAATTCTATCTTATAATAGGAATGTTTAGTTAGTTCAGTTAACTTCCTTAGAGATATTTTTCTATTATATTTTTTAGAAAGTAACGTCTAATGGTTATCATAACCACATCGGACTATATAATGCCAAGGTATAAATATAAAATCTCTGGAAGCCTGTAAATCATCTCTCGATCAATACAATTTTAGCGTATCGCCACCCTAGCTTGTCTAGGTTTTTACCAGCGGGGTCTGGCTCTCGACGTGAGGCTGCATCAATTAAGTTCGATCTCCGGTGAAGAGGTAAGTCCCGCCACTATCCCAATATATCTTGCTCTGTCTAAGGCTACATCGGTTAGGTTTGACCTCTTAGTCAGATCGAGTGTACCGCATCACATCTATGTGAGATCTATCGATTTACCAAGCTCTCTCTGTCATCGTCTGTTCCGTGCTGCATCGGTTAGGTTCAACCTACGAGGTTGCCGCTAGTAGATTGAGCCATAAGCCTGTAGGTCTCTGCTCGGCATTTCATCGGAGAGTTTAGACGATGAGTTATCCATACCTTGAACAACACATCGAGCGTATCGGCTCCTCAGCCGATACGCACATGTCTTCATAAGACTTCTATTGACCATCACGCCTAGTGCATCCGCCTTCCAAACGATGCACGCATAACTTCAGAGATGTCTTCTTACCATATGCTCTATTCCGTTTAAGGCTACATCGGTTAGGTTCGACTTCTTAGTCGGATCGAGCGTACCTAATCACATCCGCGCGAGGCATGCTGGCGTGTCGGTCTCCCTCCTCTGTCTATGGTCTCGTGCTGCATCAGTTAGGTTCGACCTATGAGATCGGCGGCGGTGGTTCTAAGCCAATGCCCTAGTGGGTCTTCATGAGGTGTCTAGTCAGAGTGAGTAGCCGATGAGTTATCTTCAACTCAGGCCCCACATCCGTCTCGTGTATCGTCTAACGATCGATCCTCTAGAGGTCGATCCGGACACGTCAGACGCTTCCTGGTACTATCTCGATTCGGTCCGATCTTCTAGGGCTCGCGTCTGACGTGGCCGGTGTCGAGATCTAAGGGGTCTCGTTCCCTATCAGCTCGAACGGCCGATGGGTTTAGGTGTAGGCCTACGTCGGACGTTCAGCTGGTAGGTGGCTGATGACCTCGCCTCTTTCCTCCCTCATCGTCACGTTCGGTCTAAGCCTCCGTCGTCTTCGTGTCATTAGTCTCCGGCCTCATACTGTCTCGGTTCGGTCCGATCTATCGAGACTGGTCCTAACGGTGCCGTTACCGTGGTCACTGGTCATTGTGGCTTCACGGGGGATCGGCCCCACTCCGCGAGTCAAATGTCGCGGAGTGTCATTGGCTCTTTAGCTGATAGGTCCTCTAATCCGTTCCACGCATCTCTCACGCCTCCATCGACTGTTTAGCTGATGATAGAGCGCTACAGCTTCCGTCGGCAACCAGGAGGGATCCCGCGTGCTTTGCTATCCTTTGAATACCCTTCTGTGTCCCTATCGACTCTGCAGCAAATAGATCAGGATCTCGCTTTCGCTACACCCGGAGCCATCATATCCATCAATATCTGTCTACGCCTTCATCAGCTCTCCAGTCGATAGAAGAGCGTCCCAATCCCTATCGGCAATTAGTCGATAGCAGGAGCCATCAAGACGTGGCCGATGACCAACTCGATCCTATTGGCGGACAGCCGATAGCGAGAGCTCGTATTGGTCCATCGTTCGACTGACTCGTTCATCTTACCTCCTTGTCAATTGCAAGGTCAAATTGACTGGCATGCCCTCGAACCTCGAAGCTTAAGGATCTGCACTAGAGCTAAGCAGATCTCCTAGGCCTTCATATGACGGAGCCACCATCTCTCCCCTGTCGGACCTCTACTCGGTCCGATCGGACCTTCCCCTGTGAGGTTTGGCGACGAGCAGAAGATTGTAGCATGGCCACCTAATGGTTATGGTGAGCGGTATACGTCTTATCCCACATCTCTAATGCTAGTGTCAATATCCATCTTGTCACTCTAACCAGAGTTGATGCACTAACGCCCGACAGGGAGAGGCACCCCTATGAACTAAATTGAATGTACTGGTTGGTGGTGGTTGGGAACGTCCTTGCCCCGAGCTACCTCACGTCCATCTACATGAGGAGAGCACGAAGCAAGGATCATCATCTCTAAATCTTCTTCCCAGGGCAACCAGCTCAAAGCCACCATCCTGGGATGTCGAGCCTAGGCCAAACAGCCTAGGACTGTCAACTCATGACCAGTCAGCCTAGGCCAAACAACTCGCATAAACAGCCTAAGGATATTGACCCGAGATCATCAACCTAGGGTTGTAATCATCATACCACAAATGTTCACTTCCCACACCCCTGGATGATGTGATACTATAGGTGCCACATGTCCATGTCTAGATAGCGATAGTTACGAAGTGTGGAAGGAGTATGCAGGGCTCATGGTGGGAGGAGGGAAGAGAGGGCAGGCGCCTGCTCTTAGAGAAAACAATTTTATTATCTTAACTCTGACCTCTTAAGTTTATGTCTTTTTTACTTTGACATTTTGTTTTATTTTCTTTACTTTGGGCCATCTTTTCTTACCTTTTTTTCACTTTAGACATTTTTCTGAACATTGCTATCAATTCTGGGTAAATAGAAAACATCAACATGGTAGAGACAAAAGGAGCAAGGTCATGGAGAAGATCATGGTGGAATGCTAAGACTGACAGTGAGAAAAAGAGTAAAATAGGTCCAATAGAAAACTACAACTCAACTTAACTCAGTCTTTCAGTCCGAAGCAAGTTAGGATAAGTTAGAGTTAAAAAAGTAATAAAGAATCTCTAAATCATGTTTCAGCCACTACTTTCTAAATATTTCTATTCAAATACAATAGAAAACTACAAGATAATAAAAAGAGGTCAAAGAAGCCTAAGTTGAAACTTTGACAAGAAGTTGGTCCAAGGTAAACATTATTTAAAATATATATAGTAGGTATTTAGAAAATTAAATCCTCTCAGTTTTCTCTTAGACATCCGAATAAAATGGGCTGTTCTATAGAAAAATAGGGTCATACCTCTTGTGTTCCATCCTAACAACTCTTTTGAAGTTTTTTGTGTTTTCTCTTCTTGTAGGATTTGAGGAACCATGTTATTTGATTCAAGCTTTTTTTCATTCCTCTATTTCGAGTTTCTTGCATTCTAAAATTGGTCTTAACTAACACAGAACGCTTGAAAAGTTATTAGAGCAAGTGAAATGGCCTCTAAGTGCTCGTCCCAAGGTACCATGTAGGCTTAGATAATGATATAGAGAAGAGAACAGATGAAATATAGGAGGAGCTACCTCTCATGCAAGAGGCAATATCTACACAAACTTTAAGGAAAATGAGATAAAAGAGAGTAGTAGATTGGAAGGAATCATATTGGGGTTAGTGCACTAGAAGCAATGTTTAGGAATTAATATACTAATGTATATAAATATTATATATATATATATATATATATATATTCTTATAAATTAGGCAGGCTCGTATGTGGGCAGGTAGGGCACTCAAATGCAACGGGCCCCCCAAATATCAGGGGCTGCTAAATTTTTTATTTCAACTTAATCCATTGTATTCTTTGAGAACATTTCCATCTATTTTTAAGTTCCACACCTGCTCCTTCGCTGATCTAGCCAGAATAGACTCGTTTTTCTTGACTTTGATAAGTGTTCAATAATAATCATAACTACCTCAAATACCCATACTTCATGATGAGTGAGGGCAATGTGAACACGGATTCTAGACACCAAAGATTCTATTTTTATACTTTGTAAAGAAAACATAATCAATGCATTAGGACATAATGATTTTCCTATGTTTAAACAAAGTGTCACCACTATTGCTAGTTGGTAAGCATCCTTTGTCATCCATGCTTCTGTACTGTGTTCTCCCGTGTAACTCCCGTCATCATTAGCTGTGTATTATTTTTCTTGTTTAGTAGAACATAGATAAAGAGGGAGTATTAAGTAAAGAGTGCCTATAGCTTTGGTCGTTAGGCTATATACATAGTCTATAATGAAATCTACTTTTTTACTTAAAGATGTTTTCTAAATAGAAGACCCTATTACAGGTTTAATATAGGAGCCTACGGCTCTGAGGTTAGAGATCTATCGCTTGTTTTCATCTCTTTTTAATAAGAAAGCAAATGGGGAGTATTATGGCGTGATCTTTTGTGGATGATTAAGATTAGTTACTCTTAAGATTGTATCAGAAAGTGCAAGGCTTGTAACCATTCCAGCTAGTTAGAACAAAATCGTACATTTTGAATTCCTTGCTTGAATAGAATCTGCAACCATCTATTCTTGGCTCAAATCCAAGTATAAAAGAAGCTAACAAAAGGTCACGAGAAGATAAATATGAGGTCCAGACACACCTGGCTAGCCACACCTTTGACAAAGTATCTATTCTCAGTTGCATACCCACAATCAAAAATTATCCAACATCTCATCTTCCATCACCACATAATGTGGGTGGTGGCATGCATGCCCTTCCACACATTTCGGGATGGAAAATAAATAATCGCAGGGACAAAATTCAAACAAAATTCAGATAGATTTTAAGTTTTTGCTGAATTTCAACAATTTTTTGCTACATCCAAACAAATTCAAAATTATTGGCGCCAGAGGAACTTCCTACTAGGACCAACCAGTAAATCCAAAAACTCCAACATACTGAAAATCTGAAATTACAAAGCCTACTTCCATTCCATTGCACCTGAGAAAACTAACCTACCCTTAGGCCGTACGTTGACTTTGCGGGTTGAAAGGCTTCCTGAGAACACGGGGTTTTGACCTACATTAATTGTTCATTTTACAACAGGACTGTCTAAATAGAATTCGACAGAAAATTTAGTGCCGTATCTATTAGATTTTGATCCACATGATCAAAATCTAATAGCTCTGATTTATTTGCAAAAAGACAAATAAGAAAAAACCAAAACCACACAAACAGGTCCGTAAGTGCATTCCAAAGCCTGTTAACCAGCCTAAACTCTCATCTGAGACCAGTTAATAAGCCCAATAAGGTCTGATGACAATTTAAGCATAGTTGACTTAAGCCTATAATATCAAATTGACTTAAGCATCACATGCCCTGTGAAAGTAGTGCAAATATAATCAGAAGCAACTCATTTATTGCTTCTAGCCCATAAAAAAAGAAGAAAAAACTCAGCGATTTTGCTAAAAATATGTCATGTGATTTTTTTCGCTAAAATCACACATATATAATTATAGTGTAATTTTAAAATAACTAGCACTAAGTTATAAGCTTTTTATTTACATGAGACTTATAGTTATAATTACATATTAGTTACATTGTAAGCTGTACACTTGAAAGAATCTATGTAGACAGTCGCATACTTAGACATAAGGATCATAGCTCATGTGATATCAAAACAAATACCATCCAGTTAGATACACAAATCCAACCAAAACAAGATGGAGATGAAAGAAAAGATTCAGATAGTGAAGAAATCCAACAATATGGATTACGAAACAAGAGAAGTTCAGAGTCACAAGTCATATTTCAAACGAATAAAGTAAGTCAGCATCAAAGCAAAAGAAATGCACAACTCTGAACTTTTCAAAAATCATAACTTTGAATATTTAAAATCTTAGTCAAAAAGTATGTATTTGGATCAAAAAGTACACTTTAAAATTAAATTCTATAAATTCAACAAAAGTAAAAAAATCAAAGCACAGATGTGGATCACATACTTGATGATGTTAGCTGATTTCATAATGTTTTGACATCCTATGTACTAACATTCAGATACACAATATGCTCTAACTGAGATTATAATAAATTTGAGCTAAGAATATGTTTCTAAATATTCTAACAAAGCTCTAAAGAAAACAGATGACTATTTTAATAACAGTAATTAATATATCATACTGTACTGATTTCTAGAAGAATTTCGGACGATGACCAATTCAAATGATAGATAGCTAGCTGAAGTGAAAGGAAAAAATATTCTTTTCTTGCAAACAATTAGATCTGATCAAATCATTAGTTTTCTATTCAACCTCCTCATTCTCATCCTCTATTCAACCTCCTTTAATTTATTCTAACATCTTAAAATCACGTATTTGGATCAGAAAGTATACTTTAAAATTAAATTCTATAAATTCAACAAAAGTAAAAAAATCAAAGCACAGATGTGGTTCATATACTTGATGATTGTTAGCCGATTTCATAATGTTTTGACATTCCATGTACTTACATTCAGGTACACAATATGCTCTAACTGAGATTATAATAAATTTGAGCTAAGAATATGTTTCTAAATATTCTAATAAAGCTCTAAAGAAAATAGATGACTATTTTAATAACAGTAATTGATATATCATATTGTACTGATTTCTAGAAGAATTTCGGACGATGACCAATTTAAATGATAGATAGCTAGCTGAAGTGAAAGAAAAAAATATTCTTTTCTTGCAAACAATTAGATCTAATCAAATCATTAGTTTTCTATTCAACCTCCTCATTCTCATCCTCTATTCAACCTCCTTTAATTTATTCTAACATCTCTCTTGGACATGAGAGCTCAAATAAAGATATAAATCATTTTTATCATATTCATTTAAATTAAAAATGACTAAATGTAGATTGCTCTATTACAGTAATAGTGTCTGAATTCTTGAATATCTGAACCATAACTCTACAGTAAAAGTTGATAGCTCAGTTCAATTTTAGATCAACACTACTGTTAAACCTGAAACTACGTTCCATCTAATACTTACCCCTATACAACATATACATGACCAAAAAACAAATAAAATTTCTTCATGAAGTGAAATATCATTGACATGTATAACACAATCAACAAATGCATCATTAGAAGAGAACTTCCACCCTAAACCATGCCAACATGAAATTTCAGATTGAAGCATTAAAGTTCAAAGAAAACCAAAGAGGCAATATCAATCCAAGTTAGAAAAGATGTCAAGTACCCTAGATATAGGCCTGTAACTTGATAACAATAAAACACCATGCTATGAGAGTTGATTATACTAGTTTCATAGTGGAGGCTTGATAACAAAAACTATCAGTCCTACACCATTTAAAAATCTCATAACACTGATGGCACCATCAGAAGCTTTAGTGACTACATGAGACATAAGAGGATAAGAGGCAAAAAAAAAAAGGCAGCAATGCTACATCAAGTCTCACAATACTGATGTCGTCATTAGAAACAGACCTCTTATATTGCCAATAAGGCATAATTTAGATATATACATGATATAAATTTAGAAAAAATGAACTTTATAGACATAAATTAGGCTTGAGACAACACAAACTAAGATTTATGAAAACATGCTAATAAGACAACAGGGCTGCTGACACAACCTATCCCAAAAAAATGCATTACATAAACAAATGCACATTCTCTTTAAAATAACAATAAAGCACATGCCAACTTCAAAAAAAAATCAAAGTACAACAAAACTTACGGTTTATATACACTATAACTACATATGTAACTGTAGTGTAATTATAATGTAACTGCACTGTAACGAAATGTGGTGTAAGTGCATTTAAGCCTAGATTTATAACTTCCTACACAAGAACAAAATTAGTTCTTAGTTAAGATGAAAATAATGTGCACATGTGCATGACTAGAATGCTTATACCATTTCAGATATATATGTATCTATACTCAAGCAAGATGTCCATGTGAGAAAAACTCTAGCTATGCATGTTACAGAATCCAACACTCAAAATGCAAAAAGGACAATTCTGGAAAATCTGGAAAAAAAAAAACTAACTCTAGAAATGCAACCATTTGATATTGGGAAAAATTCTACTCAAAATCAAAGTGCGTTAAACTATTCTACCTAAAAAATGGCTATCATGATCGCTAGTCACCAAAATTTTTAGTGTAAACTGACCCCTATAAGTTTTAAATAATTGAGTGCATGTATCAAGTAAAATTTGTGATTGTTAGTCTGATGAAAAATAAGTAAAATTTTAATTGTAACTATATAAACATTATAAAACACTAAACCCTAAATGCACACAAAATATAACTGCAACTACGTATAAGCTAATTCTTTTTCTTTGACTATCATGTTTCCTTTCACAACCAAAAAGTAGTTGGAAAATGGAAAGAGCAAAGCATAGCAACATGAACTTTAATTCATCTTCCGATTCTCCAGCTTCCTTAAAAATTAAAAAGATCAGGTATTTGATGACCAAAAACAAAGACTGTCCACACCCCTAGCCCCGTCCACATCTAATTTATTAAAATCAGGAACAAAAGATTCATTAAGAGAATTAATCAAAAAATTACACACATATTGAACTAACCTTATATCGTAATTAGATTATAGTTACATCACAACAATATTGTAATTACTAATAAACTTTAATGTAACTACAATGAATCTAACTTTGCATACTTCATTGATAGGAAAACCATAAAAAAAATTCAAGAACAAAACTCATACCAATTAAACAAATTTGGCATGTACAAAAACAGTAAAATTCTATGAAAAAAATAATCATTTAGGCCTAGCCACATACCATTATATTGATCTAAGCCAAGAACTAGTTGGAATAGCAAAGTAATACAGATCCTTTTGCACTTGGATGGTTCTTTACAGAATTACAGTGACCTTGCATCAAAACAAAGGATGACTAAAACCATTTTGGACCAGCGTAGGGAACTAAAATGAGCAAAATAATACAAATACAATTTATCAAGTAGCATCTTGATATAAAAGATACAGGAGTTTGTATTCTACATAGGTAAGATATGTGCAAGTTCAATAAAATCTAAAGAAGCTTTGCTGAGTATACAAATTCAGTGACACAAAAATACAATAGAAAATGAACCATCATAAATAAGTAGTTTCTGCTTAAAACCTCAGAACTCACAAGTTCAGTAATCTGTGGAGGTGGGAGTAGTATTTTCATCTTGTTGTCAGCTTGTTATAGCGTACCATACAAATCCGCATTGTTCAGTGCACATGATTTGGAGCTAAACTATGGCTCACAAATTAAATTCGATAGTACAAATCATGCTTGGTAAAGCGACTGTCTGGCACAGTGGTACTAATTTTGACTAGAATAGTGAGCATGTAAAATGAGCAAAATAATACAAACAAAATTTATCAAACAACACCATGTACGTTGTATCAGACAATATGCAAATATCAAAGATACAAGAGTCCATATTCTACACAGTTAAGACCTTGAGATATCTTCAAGTTTAAAATCTATATAAGCTTTCTGAAATGCAGATTTACTGACCCATAAAAAGAACAGAAAATGAACTTTCATTAGGTTGTTTCTGCTTGGAACATCAAGGCTATTAGTTGCTAGTTCGGTAATCTTTACATTCCTGCAGGAAAAAAGACATTACCACACTTCACATTGCCTGCATGTTATGCAAATCCAGTTCAAAATAGTAAGTCGCTAGAGAAGTATGGCTGCTGAATACTGATACAACGGAGCTACGTACTAAACAATTCAACCATAATTCCTATGCAACCTAGGTGGGTACTAATTCTTCTCCCTGGCTATCCAATTTAGAGATTCAGATTTGAGTCAGAAACAGGCGAACCAATCATTCTCTAATCAGCAACCTGCAGCGATTGAACTCGTAGCTAGGCAAGGCACGAAGGAAGAAGGGAGGGGCGGAGATGCATTCGTATTGTGGCCGCGTCCTACAGGAGCGCACAAGGCAGCCGACACCACCCACGGGAAGGGACAATGGCGGAGGAAGACTCACTACAGATTTGACAATGGCGGAGGAAGACTCAGTACAGAAGGCCAGCCGCAGATCGCCGGCGAATCGCTGCTAGAGAGAACGAGAGAAAAAGAGGGGGCATTGCTTCTCACTTTCTCCTCATCAACGCGACAAAAAGGGAGGCATGGAAATTGAAATAAAACAGTATTCTGTAGGCCTCATATTGGGCTCCGACCTCATCATGAATCCTAACAAATCAAGAAAACTAGCCCAACAGATGATTAGACCCACACAGGCCCCACCCCTCAGAGCATGCCTCGCCTTGGTACATGTAGCCCGATCCAGTACATGCACGAATCTTAAACACATCAAACGGTCAAAAAAAACAATAGATAGAGATATCAAAAATCTGTCATATGACAGCTAGCGATTCCGTTTTACAAAGCCCCTTCCGTGACCACCTGTCGTTGTTTCAATATGATGCTTAATTTTGTTTTTGACATTTGAAATTAAAGGAGCTGTGTTCTTGATTGCATTCACGGGAGGGTTGAACATTTAATTACATCGTTGTTTGCTGCTAGCCATCAACATCTTTCGATCTGCCTGTGCTGCCATTCATCTCCATCGAGTTAACTAAAGCTAAGATATTCTTGCCATATGGTAATCCAACAACCTACGATTTTTTATTGCTGTAGAACGCAAGTTCTCTTGTCTCCCTAGAAAAAAAATTGTCTAATATACATTCTTAATTTTCTACTTAGAGGTGAAGACTATGGACAAAATATGCACAACCATCTTTTTTCTTATATAACGGAAAAGTACTGAAAATGCCACTTGATGAAACAAGGTACTAGCTAGCATTATTTGTAAATTATTCCTAACCCGGCACGCTAACTAAAGCCCCCATTTGGAAATTACGAACTTAGGTTTCATAGGAAATAATTGAATTCATAGGAAGAAAATTCCATCATTCCTAATGGGCTCTAAAAGTCTGTACTGTAAACGTACTGAAATATTGCAAACCATCAAGCCAAATATCTCAACCATTTCCTTCACGAAAGAACTAAATAAAAACCATGCAAATTGAGCTATCATGTGAAATTGAGCTAAATAAAATTTGAAAGGGTGCATAGCAGTTTCAAGACAACTTATTACATTTAGAAAAAAGTTAACAAGTCTTAAAAATGAGTTACATCTGTGACCAGGGTTTTACTTAACAAGGATTAATTGGTAACTTGTGGTATTACACAATTACACAACACCACAAAATAAAATTAACATCAGGATGATTATTTCGAAATCCTCTCTGTAACAAGAACATGATATAGTGTTTAATAACTGGTCTCTCTTGTAAAGAAGATTAGAAGAAGTAGGCATGTAATGTTTAGATTTTTCTCTACAACACAAAAACCATGGCTCCTACTAATTAACCCCTATAAATGCATGACTCTCACCATTTTCTCCCCTCCATTGCCATTTCCCCACTCCAAGCCACGCCGTTCTCTCTATCTCTCAAGCCAAGAATTGCCATCACGAGCACGTATCCATGAGGCCGATGGCTACGGCGCCACCGCCGGCGGTGTCGGCTGCTGCCTCGCCGTGGCACTCGCCGGTGCCGTACCTGTTTGGCGGGCTGGCCGCCATGCTGGGCCTCATCACGCTCGCGCTCCTCATCCTCGCGTGCTCCTACTGGAAGCTCAACAACTACCTCGGCACCGGCCATTCCTCGGCTGCCTCTCGCGCGGGCACCGCCGGCGATGGAGGCAACGGCGACTCCAAGTCGCCGGCGACCGATGCCCCGGCGTCACCAGTGGTGTTCACGGACCTCGTGACCGTCGTCATGGCAGGGGAGAAGATGCCCACGTTCTTGGCCGCGCCCATCGCCCGTCGATCACCATCCACTGACGACTCCTGCACCGCCACCGCCGTCGCTGATGGGGTGGGATCGCCGGAGAATCGATGCGACGCAGCGGAGGGAGGTGCAGCCAGCCGGCCACCGCAGCCGGTGGCGGCGAGACAAGCCGTGCAGCTGTTTCAGCTGTGAACTTCCAACTGCAAAAGGGAGACTTTAGTGGGCCTTTGTGATAATTTTTTGTCTCCTTTTATCAGGTCATATATTTTTCTTTTTTTGCCTTTTCATCTCTACCAGGGTTGTAAATAACTTATTTGGTGAGAATTCAGATGAATGCAATTATTTAGTTGGGGGTGAAAATTTGTGGCAAAATTTGTAGTTTCCATCGAGCAAATTAAACCGAAATTGTGTGAGATTTACTGATCACTTAAAAAAGATTGGAATCTTCAAGCATCAGCACACATAAGAGCACGACGGTATGACACTACCACACATCCATGCAATCCTATGTTAAGCCTAGTGCTAATTGGACGTTCCAACTGTGCTACTTCTACGTATAAAACATTCCCGTACCTTCAAAATTATTTTTCTCGCAATCAGTATAAATATAGTTGTTAGCGTGAGTTGCGTCTAGATTGAAAAAAAGACTTTTTTGCGTGACCTACATGAATAGAAATGGAACATCAATCGTAAGCAAAAATTACGGCCAAAATAAATCATCCTTGCATGTAACTACTAAACATATATGCTTACTTAATAGTTAATTACTCTTTTCCTCTTTTGTGTGAATCGTAGTCTGGATTTCATGGAAAAGATGTCCTAACTGCATGTCCAAAGGGAAAAACCGGCCGGGAAAGCTGGAAGCGGTTGCTTCCGGTGATAAAAGTGCTTAGTTGGTTGGCAAAAGGACACCTTTTGCTTTGTCACGTCGACAACTTGTCTCATCAAATTTAAAGAAGACGCCTCAGCTCAAACTCATGCATATCAATTCTCTGGAGCTTGGAGATGTTCATGTAAATGTCTAATTTTTTTATCATATTTTGTTCGTAGTTTGGAGCTCTTTTTTTATTTTGAAATTATCTTGTTTACCTTGCAGTGTACTACCACAGGTTCATTTGCAGAAAAATTTAGCTGCTTGTGGCAGACTAAACGTTGCGCCGGGTTTAATTATTAATTTATTATTCATGCCTGCTCAAGAATATGGAAGGAAATGCATGGCTCTCTAGAACAATCCGATGACATATTGGCATTGAAAGAACTAGCTGTCGGCACATTAATTCTTCTCTTAAATCACCAGGGCCAAAATATCAGAATCCTGCCAAAGTTGAGGTCGTCGTAAGTTGTGTGATGCATGAATAAATGATCAATTAGTCATTCTTTTGTACATATTAACCATAAAGTATCTGTACAAACAATTAATGAAAACCATGTGTGTTTATGTCAGGAAAAATATATTGCTTTCTACAAAGCAATTTTTAATGGTAAAATGAAGGATGAGTGTGGGTCGGCCCATAGGACCGGCTCTAACACAACTAAATAAACTAAATTTTATTAATAGTATTTTAGTTCATTGAGTTAAATTAGAACCGATCCTAATTTACCCATTAGCTGATCCCAAAGTGTATCTGAGATGAGGATAAATTTAGAAGAAAGTTTTAGAGAGGATAGAAACAAAATCCACAGGGAGGAAATAAAAAGCTAGCTAAATTTTTCCCAAAAATATAAAATATTAAAAATAGATTCCATAGAAATACTATTTTAAAAAAAGATAAAAACCCACCAAGATATCGTTAAGAAGAGATATGCGTGCCACATGTGTGGACAATCAGTAATGAATTGTATACATAAGACTGATTGATTGTACCTACATGTTGTCACTTATGTGTGCGATATACTGCACAATGAACCGTCTGCTAAACACAGTCTGGTTCAGTTCAGGAGCTACCCTTTTACATGGCCATCGATGACGTAGCCTTCGTTGCCCGATAATGTAGTTCTCCAGCTAGCTAGAGGATTCCTCAAACTGACCTCACAGCAGAGCCACCACCCAAGAACAGGTTGGCCTCAAACACCAATGGGTACTTCTAACAGGCTGGGAGGTTCGTTTCATCCTCACCACTATTGTTTTTGGTCTTAGTGAAAGATATTCAGATAGTTTGAAGCGTGTACTTGATCTCGTATCGTCTACGTGTTATATATATATATATATATAGTAAAAAGAGCTCCTAGCGTAGTATATAAAAATAAAAGAAACGTAATTTTTTTAATTAAAGAAGATTTACATATTAAAACAGGCGTCATATGAAATTTCTTAACTTTTCTAATACACCTACTCAATCATAACTTTTCTAATTTGAGATAGTACTTAAAATTCTCTAACATTCGTACACTCAAGGCTTTGGTAAAACTATCTGCCACTTGATCTTCAGAAGTAACAAAATCAATCTAAAATAATTTGTTGTTTACCCATTCTCTATGTTTAGTTATAGCATTGAACACAGTATTTGATATAAGATATTTGGCCCCCATGTTATCACACCACAACCGTGCAACAGACAAACTAGATACCTTTAATTCTTAATCTCAGCAATTGCATTAGTGTCGTCGCCAAAAAATTCTACGACCGGGGAGGGACGGCGGCTCGGTCACACGAAGGCCTGGGAGGTCTGCTTATCTCCAATGCAGGTCCTTAAGCATCGAAGTTCGCGAGCGTGCCAGTCAATTTGACCCTGTAATTGAGACGAGCGGGTCTGATATAGACGCTCGCTATCGGCTAGCTGTCGATAGGTTCGGGATGCTTTTCGATCGGCTGGGGAGCCTATGTGGACAGGTGTCGACGAGGGGTCGACCGCAGAGCCGATGGAGGAACCAGGGTGTGCTTAGAGGATATCGAGGCGCACGGGATCCCTTCGGACAGCCGAACAGTGATTCATCGGCTGGAAAAACCGATGAATGCGCATGCCTAGAAAAGGGGTAGTGTAAGAAGGCACGAGCTGCAAAGCCGATGCCGCTCCGGATATAACAGCACGAGACCCATCGCCCGCCGTGGTAGCGCCATCAACACCGAACCTCGAAGATCAGACCTAACCGAGATAGTACGAGGCAGGGGCCAGCGGCGATGATACGGAGGACGCCGGATCGGCTATGCCGTAGCAAGGATAGGAACGAACCCATCGGCTAGCTGAGCCGATGAGGGGACGCATCTCTGAAGGCGGGTACGTATCGGCTGGGGGACCGATACGTTTGACGTTATGCGTCGTGGGACGCCTCGAAAGGCTGATGTGTATCGGCCGAGGGGCCGATGCGCTAGGCATGAAGCTCAGAGCATGGATAACTCATCGGTTAGCACTTCAATGATACGTCGTGCAAAAGACTATAAGCCTAAAGCTCGATCTACCGTCGGCAGCCCCGTAGGTCGAACCTAACCGATGCAGCACGAAACTGATGACGGCAGAGGGAGCTTAACGGGCTGATAGGTCCAGCACGGATGTGATGCGATACATCCGATCGGCCTAATAGGTCGGACCTAATCGATGCAGCCTCAGATAGAGCAGGACATATCGGGATGGTGGCAAAACTTACCCCTTCGCCGGAGATCGTCCTTAACCGATGTAGCCCCGCGTCGAGAGCCAGAACCCGCCGGTAAAACCTAGATGAACTAGGGTGGTGATGCGCCGAATTTGTATATGATCGAGAGATATCTTACATGTTTCCAGAGGGTCTATATTTATACCCTGCATTTACAGACAGAGTCCGACGCGTCTACGACCATTGGATATTATTTCCTAGTAAGAACAAAGGAAAATATTCCTAAAGAAGTTAACTAACCAGCTAAACCTCCCTAATTGAGTAAGGTTACAATTTACAAAAACAAGCACCCTGTCGTGGAGTCCACGGCTCTTCCGTAAACCCAGTTTCATCTGAATAATCTTCCAATTTATAACCGAGTCTTCCTTTGCTGTAACCTGATCGGCTTCTCCACTATAGCTATCGGATCTTCTTTTAGTCAAGCTAATCCTTTTCTTTTCTTCCCTCGGGCTTCTCGGACCTAATCCCGATTGGACAATCCCCTCTCTTCAAGCCGATCCAATCTTCTACTAATCTGATCGGCTTTTCTACAGTTCTCCATCGACTTTGTCTCAGTATCTCCATCGGCCGATGACTACATTAAACTCTCCATCGGACCTCTCAGCCGATCAGATTTAGCACCATCGGATCTTTCAGCCGATCGGCTTTAGCACCTATCGGATCGTCCAGATTTTGGCGTTAACAATTAGCCAATGTGTTATACTCAAATTAAGTACATGACCTTGATAGTATAGCTTGTTTCTTTACCTGCCATGATACAAGATTATTTCTCAGAAATACTCAAAGCCACCTATTGATCTTCTGTCATTAGGACAGCCAACCCAATCAACATCTAAATATGCACTTACCAAGAAGAAAAATGACTTGTTTATCTTTAGACCAAGCTTTGCACATGACTTGAGATGTCTCAATATTCTTTTAATAGCCGCCCAATGTCCTATTGTTGATGTATGAAGAAATTGATAAACCTTATTTACTGAGAAAGCAATATCAGGTCTTATCAATGTAAGATACTGCAAGTCTCCTACAATACTTCTGTATCTTGATGCATCTATAGGACCAAGCAGATCTCCTTCATAAACTGAGAATTTATTACTAGTGGATAGAGGTGTGCTTACCGACTTGCAATCTGCCATATTTGCTATTTTCAACAGATCATTTACATATTTTTCTTGTGTCAAAATAATTCCATGCTTAGTCTTAGCAACTTTGATACCGAAAAAATAGTGTAAGTCACCTAAATCTTTTAATGAAAAATCATTATGGAGATCCTGAAGTAATACGACCACTACCTCTTGTTTAGAACTAACCACAATTATATCATCAACATAAATTAACATAAATATAACAATGTCACCATTGCTGTAATAGAATAAGGAAGTATCGGTTTTGGATCCTTTAAAACCAAGGGCATAAAGTTTCTTACTTAACCTTGAGAACCATGCTCTAGGCATCTATTTTAATCCATATAGTGTCTTATCTAACTTACAGACATAGTTTCTTCTAGAATTGTCCTCTTATCTAACTTACAGACATAGTTTCTTCTAGAATTGTCCTCGTACCCAGGAGGCTACTTCATATAGATATCTTCTTCAAAAAGCCCATGCAAGAAAGCATTGTAAACATCCAATTGTCTAATAGTCCAACCCCTGGACACAGCAATAGAGAGAACAACTCAAATAGTGGTAGCTTTAACAATAGGACTAAAAGTATCTTCATAATCAATACCATACCATTGCTTAAAATCTTTTGCAACCAACCAAGCCTTATATCTATCTAAGCTATCATCTTGTTTACGTTTGATTTTATATACCCACTTATAGTCAATAATATTACGCCCTTTCTGAGGAGGAACCAAATGCCATGTTCTATTTTTCATTAACACATCATATTCAGCATCCATTTCATGTTTCCAATTATTATTCTCTAATGTTTCTGATAAGTTTTGTGGCTCATCGGTTGACGTTAAGAAAGAATATTTAACCGTACCATCGGTGTAGCACTTCTCCTTGTAAATACCACTTTGAAAACGGGTCTTCGGCCTTTGATGTAGCTCGCCCCTAGTCGAAGGTGCCGTAGAAGATCCTAGCATGGGATCCAGAGTGGATACGACCGCCGGGGGTTCCGAATTTAGCGCCCTGATCGTGTTGGGTGCGCCGGATCGCCCGCACGTGTTGGAGAGGCGATCATTGGCCTAGGCGATGTGTCATGAGATGATACGTCGGGCTCAGACTCCTAGGTAGATACACCTGTGGAAGTCGTTGGAGGCGCAGATGAATCGCCTTGGGGTCAACTCTGATAGAAGGAGCTCTGGGTACTCCCGTATGCAATGACAACAAATCCTGCATGACTTCAAGCGCTAGAAAATTATTGTCAGCAGGATTAATTAGAGAACCAGCCACATGATCACTTATGGTATGAACCCCACTAGTTGGATTTAAAAAATAGGTAGGTAAAAGATTAATTTCATCTTGAAACCTATGACCAGCATTAGGACCAAGAAATTGAAAGGGAAATAGTGATTCATCAAAAGTTATATCTCGAGAAATATAAACCCTTCCAGAATCAAGATCCAGGCACTTAAACCCTTTATGAAACGGATTGTATCCTAAGAAAGTGTATTGCTTGGAGCAGAATTGAAGTTTGTGGGTATTGTAGGGTCGTAGATTAGGCCAACAAGCACATCCGAAGACACGAAGAGAGGAATAATCTGGCTGTTGGTTGAACAACCGAAAGAGGGACGTGTCATATGATAGTAACCGACTAGGTATTCTATTTATCAAATGTGTGGCGGAAAGAAAGGCATCAGGCCAAAATTTTAGTGGCATGTTGGCGTGAGCAAGAAGAGCTAGACCAACTTCAACGATATGGCGATGCTTGCGTTCGGCTGTCCCGTTCTGCTAATGTGTATACAAGTAGGAAATATGGTGTGTGATGCCAACTTGGATGAAAAAGGGATACAACTTTTGATATTCACCCCCTATTCAGGCCGAATCTCATGCGCCCAGCATGAACATGCCGACGCCTGAGAGGTCTGTTTAGCTCCAGTGCAAGCCGGTCGGCTTCTCTCCATGGCTCAAGGTACGTGTGTCGGAGGCCGTGAGGTTCGATCGGCTCTAGCATGACGATATGGGTGTGGACGTGCCAGTTAATTTGACTCTACAATTGACAAGGAGGTGAGGCGAATAGATCAGCCGGACGACGGGCTGATACGAGCGCTCGCTATCGGTTGGCTGCCGATAGGATCGGGTTGGTCATCGGCCGCATCTAGGAAGCCCTTCGCTATCGGCTATTTGCCGATAGGAATCGGGATGCTCTTCAATCAGCTGGGGAGCCGATGAAGGCATGGACAGGTGTCGACGAGGGATCGGTCGCAGAGTCGATGGAGGAACCGGGGTGTATCCAGAGGATAGAGAAGCGCACAAGATCCCTCCTAATAGTCGACGGAAGCAGTAACGGTCGTTCATCGGCTGGAAAACCGTTGAAGGCACATGTGGAATGGCAAGAAATCGTATTAACGGTACGGGCTACAAAGCCGATGCCGCTCTGGATATGACAGCACGAGACCCGTCGCCCATCGTAACAGCTCCATTAACACCGAACCTCAAAGATCAGACCTAACCGAGATAGTACGAGGCCGAGGTCAACAGCGATGATACAGAGGACGCCGGATCGGCTGTGCTGAAGTAAAGACAGGAATAAACCCATCGGCTAGCTGAGCCGATGAGGCGACGCCTCTCTGAAGGCGGGCGCGTATCGGCTGGGAAACTGGTGCGCTCGGCATGACGCGTCAAGGAAAACCTCTAAAGGCCTGGCATGTATCCGCCGAGGAGCCGATACGCTGGACGTGAAGCTCAGAGCATGGATAACTTATCGAATAGCACTCCGATGAGACGCTGTGCAGAAAACTATAAGCCTAAAGCTTAATCTACCGTCGGCAGCCTTATATGTGGAACCTAACCAATGTAGCACAAAATTGATGATGGTAGAGGGAGCTTAACAGACCGATAGGTCCTGCTCGGTCGTGATGCGATACATCTGATCGGCCTAAGAGGTCGAACCTAACCGATGCAGTCTTAGATGGAGCAGAACATATCGAGATAGTGGCAAGACTTACGCCTTTACCGGAGATCGAACTTAACCGATGTAGCCCTGCGTCGAGAGCCAGAACCCACCGGTAAATACCTAGATGAACTAGAGTGGCGATGCGCCGAGATTGTATTCATCGAGAGATATCTTTACATGTCTCCAGTGGTCTGATATTTATACCCTGGGTTTATAGAGTCCGACACGTTTTCAACAATCGGATGTTATTTCCTAACAAAAATAAAGAAAAATATCTCTAAAGAAGTTAACTAACTAAATCTTCCTATATAAGATAAGATTATAATTTACAAAGATAAAATACCCTGCCGAGGATTCCACGGCTCCTCCGTAAACTCGATCTTATCTTGATAGTCTTCCAATCTAGGATCGAGTCTTCCTTTGCTACAATTTGATCAGCTTCTTCATTGTAGTGATCGGACACCTCTCTAGTCGATCAGCTTTAAGCGGTCCACCATCGGGCTGTCTAGATTTTGGCGTTAATACCCCCAGTTGGTTCGTATTGTTATAATCTTACGATTAAATAAGCACTCAACAAGAGATTGAAATTCTCGAAATTTGGTAAATACCTCAGATTTGAATTTAAGGAGGTAAATCCAGGTGAACTTACTATAATTATCAATAAAACTCACATAGTATTTGGGCGCAGGACCCCACACATCAGAATAAATAATTTATAAAGGATGCTAGGAAACAGAGCTGGAATGAGGAAAAGGTAACTGATGGCTCTTGGCTTTTTGACATGCATCACACACCAAATTTTTATTTGAATCTACTAAAACATGAAGATTAAATTGACTGATAACTTTTTTCATAATCGAAGCAGCCAGATGACCTAAATGAGAATGTCATTTATCAAAAAAAAATTTGCAGCTCTATAGGCTTGCTTTATTGTGCGCCTAGCAGGAAGAGGATAGAGGCCATGATCATAGCGTCTCCTAAGCAGAGTTTTTTTCATTGCCTGATCCTTAATCAAGAAAAAATCAGAATGAAATTCTATAAAGGTAGAATTATCAGATATGAGACGACGAACTAAAACAAGATTTTTGTTGGCCTTGGGAACATATAGAACATTATTGAGATGAAGATTACAACTAGAGGTTGTAACAGTAGAATGACCAATGTGACTGATTTCCATACATGCCCTACTCGCCGTGTGAATTTGATCGTGGCCCTTGTACCTATCATGGATCGATAGTTTTCCCAAGTTGCTGGTGATGTTATTTGTAGCGTTCGAATCTATGTACCAGTTGGTGTCTACTCCGTAGGATGTAGACGTTGCATCTGCATATTTTTCTTCTGGTACGAAGTCTTCGTCAAATATGTACTAACATATGTTAGCAGTTTGTCCCTTAATCTTGCAAACCTGACACCTAGGTCTGTTGTTAGGCCATGCTACTGATTATTTTATAGGCCTTGATTCTGCTGGCGCTGCCCATTGCTTCGGCCACGCCCGCGAGATAGAGCACCCCCACACGAGCGCCCTCTGCCTCGCGTGCCTTACAACGCACCGCGCCCCCGGTTGGCGGAATTAACCGAGGAGCAGCTATCAGGCTGAAGAAGATTCATACACTGCTCAAATGAGAGCAGCTAGAAGTACATCTCTACCATACTGATCGGCTCAGTCCTGGCGACTAGGGCTAAGACGATGGGATTGTAGTTGAAATCGAGGCCAGCGAGAACATAGGAGACCAACTCATCGTCGTCGATGGCCTTGCCAACAGGCGCGATCTCATCGGCGAGAGATCGCATCTTAGCGACGTATTCCACCATGGAGAGATTGCTCTTCTTCGTTGTGGCGAGCGCGATCCTGGTGTTGACGGTGCGCGCTCGTGACATCGAGGTGAACATGGCCTCGACAGCACTCTATACTTTAGCAGCAGTCTTGCAAGCAGTTAACTGAAACAAAATATTTGGAGTGATAGAAGAGAGTAGGAATCGTAGGACCTATTGATCCGTATCATCCCACTCAACGTAGAACGGGTTCTGCACCTTCACTTCTTTGCCATCTGCTGTCGTCTTCATGGTAGACGCGTGGGTCTTTGTGGCGCCTATGAGAAATCTTTCCAGGCGTGCGCCCCTCACGATGGCATGCACTTGCATCTTTCACAGTACATGGTTATTCTTGGTCAGCTTCTCGAAGACAGCTTAGCCGATCAAGGAATTGATGGTGACAGCGTAGGAGATTGATATGGTGAAAGATGGATCTAATCTATTATTTCTAATACTATAAAAGATAATCAGAGGGACCTCGTGCCGCCTACGTGTTATATATATATAGTCAGGAAGGGTTCCTGTCGTAGCTTATAAGAATAGAAGGGACGTTATATGAAAGTTTCTTAATTTTTTAATTAAAGAAGATTTACATAGGTGCCAAACTTTCCTAATATTTGGAAGATGAACAAAGAAAGTTCTAACTCGTAATAGAGTGTGTGCAAATAGCACTTTATCAGATTATCTATATACAAAATCAGATAATGCATATGGACACGAATACGGTCCGGACGGTATTCCCACACATGTCAAGAAATGTCGCATATGTTTCATCACTCAATGAATAATGCTTTAGTAAAAAATTATTTCAAATGTTTTAATACTCGGTGAAAAAAGTTTTATCTCTTGATAAAAAAATATTTCAATGATGCAACACTGAAAAAATTGATTACAACACAACACTAAAACATTAAGATCTTGTCTCATGCAGCATAGAAAAAAAACACAGTGCTTAGCTCGTGCAACATCAGGTAAAATAAGGGTAAAACACCCAAATACAATAAAGTGCAAAGAAATAATACAATGGAGTGCAACATCGTATTTCATACGGTGAAACATCAAACAAAATTGCAAATGGCGTACCAACGTGATGTCGGTGTGCCATGCTGAGGCAAGAGCAGGCGACGACACGCAGCGGAGGTTGTCCCACCACAGAGCCTCATCCCGTCTCCGTGTGGCCACCTCCTCGTCTTCCTCCACCCACACGGTCATCTTCTTCGCGACCAGATGCTCGAGCTCCTTCACGGCCCATGCGATGCCGGCGCGGTCGCACGATCATCTTCTAGGTCACCGTCGTGCAGCTCGTGCACACCTCTGAGTTCCTCACCGAGCTTCAGTCCAATGTCCGCGATGAGAAGGTGCCGTCATCCTCAAGATGGTCGACGGTATCGGCATGTGAGCTGTAAGCGAGAGAGGTGACGGTATGGGCTAGAGGAGGGAGTGAAAAAAAAAAGTTGTTATCTAGGTGGATAAGTTTGGATGGGTGGACGTCCGATTCCTCGAGCGTAGCGTTCATTTTTTCCGCTCGGTCGGACGCCCGTGCCAAAGCAATTTCGAATCCATATCCATTATATTTCAAGGTAATCCTAATCCATCGAATTATCTCAAAAAAATTACCATATCCTCAGTTCAATGAATTCGAAGTGGAGTGCATTCTGTCATACCCAGCAATAATGTTCTTGGCATGCACCATTTGCTGTAATGGTAGCGGTTAGGTATGTAGCATGTACCTACCAGTGTTACCTAGGTATGGACACGTGTGTCGAAATCCGACTCGATTGGACTCCCGTGTCTGATTCGGCACCAAAGAATTGGATACGCGAAATACTTCTTGAAAAAAATTGGATACGTGAAATACTTCTTAGAATCCAACATATGTATCGAAACGGACTCGGGGTGTTTGATTTGGCAAAAAAAATTTGGACACGGGTGTCAAGTAACACGGGTGCCTAACGTGTTCTAAACTTTGATTGCTTATACCTTTCCAAGGTTTCATTTTCAGAGAATAAAGTTACATTACACTGATCTTATCCACTTTGCGTAGGTAATGCCTTCCCTAAGCAAGGCGTCACACACTACACACCAACAGCCCACAGTGTGTGGAACATATATAGACCCCACAAGATCGTTGTGCACTTGTGCAAGTGCAACTAATGATCATCTTGGTCTAAGTGAGAGAGAAGCTAAGAAACCTCTCAAAAGAGATGGATCATGGATGAAGCACACAACACAATCACCCCCAATTATCACCTGATCTCTGATCCCTACTATGTGGGAGCCAAGTGTCCCACTGCAACAGCAAGACTCTGGTTAGATCAAACCAGATGAACTATAGCTACCGTGCATCGATGCATATGAGAGTGTGTGTGTGTGTGGATATTGGCCATGATCACAGGCTAAGGTAGTTAGGCATGTACTCTGTCTGCACTCATGTTTCCCCTGACTTCACTGCCAAGAGAGACTAGCAACACACAGGGGATCCCTCTCCCTCCATTGCCTTTCTTTCTTTGCTTCCACCCTAAACAAGGCTCTGCTAGACTGCTACCCTCTCTTCTTGGGTCACTACCAACCAGCATTACTGTCTCAACCAATGGCAGCTCCCTAAGTCCCTGACTAATTGCCATCCTGGTTACAAGATTAGAGTGAAGTCTGATGAACCCCAATAATTGAACGTGCATGTTTTGTTGTAAATGGATTGGATGGCAGGCATGCCTTGGTTTAGTGGCAGCATGTGTGTACTTTCATGAAATGAGTTGGTTTTGGCCCTTGAAAAAATCATTAATGATAAAAGATACATGTCTCATATAGTGATTATTTGTTCAACAAACTACAAATGGGAACGTATTTCTTTTAACTTGAGCTAAAAATTTGAGAGAACTATAAACTTCAATGGTACGTACAGGACATTTTTTTAGATAATGACATACAGGGCATTAGAACACTGAAAACATGCTACGGTGAAATACACTAACATAAGTCAGTGAGACGTACGCTCTATTCGATTGATTCTCAGAATAATTGTTCAGATTCTTTGAGGAATTTAACAGGAAACTCCGCATGAATTCAGTAGGAAATAATCTTATTACCATGGAAATCAGACGAATTCCTACATTGCGGGCAATGCATGGCTTGATTCACTATAAGGTTAAACGTTGTTGATGTAACTTGTCAAACAACTACATTTAATGGTTCATAAACGAACAACGGTTGCTTTTCTAGAACATGTTGATTGCATCAAACTAGATTCTTTTCAGTGGGCAGCATCATGCTTTACTACCAAACTACCAACTCAAAATGGACATAATAGAAAGTATTTGTTTCTGAACTAATTACTCGAGATAAAATTAAGGACCATGAATTGAAAGCAGCTCTGATTTTGTATACTACCTCATCAGGTTGTACTACTTTTATTGGTCCTTTATTTGGCCAAAAGCATCAATTCTATCTCTGTTTTTTCCATTGTCATGTAGGTACAACCAAGGAAACACAAACATGTCTTGAAAAAAAAGTTCAGAGGGTAGCACAATTCAGCATCTCGGCCAAATTTCGTTCTAAAATCCAATTTTGAATTGATTTTAAAATTTTGGAAAGAAATTGACAAAATCTAGATCGGCAATCTTTCACCACAATACTAACTTTTTTTCGAATATTTCAAAATCAAATAAATTTCACCGCGTTTCGACCGAAATTATGAACACTGGATACACACCAAGTTAACAGCATTGTTAGATCCCTCACCGAAAAAACAGGAAAAAAGGCACCGGAAGATCAAATTGGGTACCAATCCAAGACTCCAAGTTAACAATACTCTGCAAGATCCAATCAGAACCATGCACATGTCCTAGGTTGGCATTGTTCTTTCTACTCTCATGCAAGCTTTACCTATATATCTCTGTACCTGCACGCATCTTCAGTCCCAAGCAACCCCAATTTTTTTTTGTGATGCATGCCATGGCCATGGCCATTGCCAAAGTAGTGTCTCTGCACAAGCTGCTGCTGCTTCTGCCATGGTGGTCGCCCACATGGCATAGAGCTGAGCTAATGGCCATCACTAGCTCCAACTAACCAACTACCTTTTCCAGTCCATCCACATTCCACTGCACTGCATCAGACCCATATCTATCACCATGAGTGTGCAAATATTCATCCGGCCTCCCCTACAAATCCCTGTCTTTGTCGTGCTCGTCGACGTCGTCGGAGCCGGAGCAATCAACATTGGTGGCACTAGCTAGATATCAGTAGAGGAGCTGAGCTGAGCTGAGCTAGCTAGAGCTAGGTAGCTAGCTAGGGGAGGAGGCTGAGATAGGAGATGGACACCATTGAGGAGTGCAGTGCCGTCGACGATGGACGGCAGCTGCTGCTGGGGTCGAGGATACTGGTCGGCGTGCCCAACAACTCACGGGGATGCTCCGAGCTGTTGTCATGGACGATCAGGGTCGTCGCGAGGCCCAACGATTCCGTCGTCGCCGTCCATATTCTTGGTATCCACCTCAAGTTTCCTTTTCTTGTGTATGTGTGTGTGTGATTTGGGTTCTTCTTCTCCTTGCTTGTTGCATTGCTTATTTGATTGTTGATTAGTATTTAATCATTGTTTATGGTTGTGGTTTTGTGGCAGGAGGGAGGGGGAGGAAGAACAGGCTGCAGAAGGCGAACGCGTTTGTGATCTACATGCTTGGGGAGTTCGTGGAGACATGTGAGGCCAAACAGGTGAAATTTGATCAAAATCAAAGCAAATGCAGATTGATTTGAAATTGAATTGTGATGTCTTTTTGTATTTTTATTTGTTCACATATAGGTGGTCATTTTGTGATGATCATTTTTATGGGGTGCATTGGATATGAAAAGATGGTAGCGGGGTTCAGTTATTACTTTCTTTGCTTGGTTTATCTTAAGCATGAATACTTTTCTTTCTTTTAACATTTAAAAATACTTTTCTTCTTTTATGTTGATCTTAGATTCCTTTTCTTTTTGGCGAACACAGTGCAGTGGGAACTTGAAAGCAAAGTCTGTGATCATTAGTGTTAGTTTGGTGCCCCTCTCTGTCAGGTTTGTCATGTCTCTTGTCAGCTGTGTTTGGTGAAGTTGTTGATTAGCACTGTGGTTTGAGCCTATCTCTTCTCTCTCTATCTTTTCTTTTCTTTTTTTGAAAAACAATCTAGTTTCAATTTTCTCTGTCTCTGATATTTCTTCATGTACCTGTCTTCAGTCTTGTCTGTTGGGAATTTGGGAAGACGTACTTTCATTTGAACTTACAGGATTACTTTTGAGTGAAGAAGAAACTAAGGGTTACAGTTATACTGAATACTGAATTTATGGTACTAATTATCTGTATCCCTCTCTTTTTGTTCACCTTTTATATATGTTCTCAGGTAAATTTGGAGGCCAAAGTGGTTTGCAGCTCAAGCATTTGGAGAGCCCTTACCCAGGAAGCTACATTGACTGATGCAAACTTCCTCGTTGTTGGGAGATCAGGAAATGCATATCGTAGGTAATCTCAGGAAGCTGCTTCTATGTTCAGAAAATAAACTTGGATTTTCTTTTAGTTGACATTGCCTTTAATGTAATTATGTATTTATCTAGCTAGTATTCATGTCAAAGGTAATTCTGGATGCGGTTTACTTCTGTTCAAATACTGTACATAATATTTATCCTCACTATTAGTTAGACCCAGAGCTCTGAATGTTACGATTGTCATCATGACAGGAATCATTTTGAGGTAGCAAACTATTGTTACATGCATGCTCCAAAAAACTGTTCAGTGATTGCAGTTGGAAGGGATGGTCTACCACAGAGCGGTGCTCGGTTCAAGTCGCGATCATTTGATGGTGAGAATATTTGGCCCTTTTTCTCTAATTTTCATGACTATCAAGTTGGTTCATGGACTAATTCTGAACCTGAAAGTACAGACAGTAGCATCTTTTCAAGCTCAACATGGAGCAGGAGATTTACTCCACTTCAGAAGCTACTTAGATCAAACTCGGTGCGAAAACCGGCTCAATCAATTGGTGAAGCCACAGAGGACAAGAGCTCACCAAGGGCAGTTCTTGTTGGACCAGAGGAAAGGAAGCACCATGTCACTGAAGAATGCTACAGCACATCGAGCAATGAGGTGAGCCGGCTTGGTCGCAATGGCATCTGGAGAAGGCTGTCTGACATGAAGCTCTGGCTTCCATTCCTACGGTCCATTGACGATGAAAGCACGAAAGGCAGCGACAATTGCTCGAATTATACAGAAGATCAAAAGCCTTCCTGGAGGTGTTTCAGCTACCAGGAGATTTCAGTTGCAACCAATGACTTCCATCCAGGTAAATCTTTTTAAACTTCACTATGTTATTCAATTTCAATAACCTCAAAAAAAATTGCATTTCAGACATGCATTCTGTAAAAACAGAGTCTGAATTTGTGAAAAATACAAATGCAGTAGCAAGATTAATACTAAGATTTGTAATGCATTTGATGGCTTTTCATAGATAACATGGCTGGGAGAGGAGGCTATGCAGAAGTATATAAGGGTATCCTATCTGATGGCCAATGTGTAGCTGTGAAGAGATTGGCACAAGGCAAGCCAGCTGAACAGAAGGAAAAAGAGTTCCTGACAGAACTAGGGATCCAGGGACATGTCTGCCACCCAAACACTGCTTACCTGCTTGGCTGCTGTGTTGAGAATGGACTTTATCTAGTCTTTGAATTCTGCGAAAACGGGACGCTTGCATCGGCACTGCATGGTACTGAATTTGAAATAGTACTGGTTTTCAGTTATGTGCTGAAAGTGTTGTCCGTAACCATATGACTGTAGAAGATGAATTTTTGCAGGGAAGAGTGGGAAGATCCTTGAGTGGCCTTTGAGGTACAAGATTGCGGTAGGCGTTGCGAGGGGATTGCAGTATCTGCACATGTTCTGCAAGCATCGGGTCATCCATCGCGACATCAAGGCCTCCAATGTACTACTTGGTGATGATTTTGAGCCTCAGGTAACCCCCCATTTTCAAGCTGAAAAATGGTTTTGGACATACACTTTGCACAACAATGGAATCAAACTGAACTAATAAGAACTGTTGTACCTTTAACAGATATCAGACTTTGGATTGGCAAAGTGGCTTCCCAAACAATGGACTCATCACTCTGTCATACCTATAGAAGGCACATTTGGGTGAGCACAGTACTAGTGTCTGAAGAAGTACTCTAAAAATAGAAATACATATGTCAATTAACTACTATAAAGTTAAAAATGCATTATGTAAACTAAAGCTTTCTCTTAAAGGAATTCGATGATTTGTGAGCAGATACTTGGCACCAGAGTACTTCATGCATGGCATTGTCGATGAGAAAACCGACATATTCGCATTTGGAGTTCTTCTGCTGGAGATAGTCACTGGAAGGAGGCCTATTGACTGCTCCAAGCTGAGCCTTCTTCAGTGGGTGGGCAACTGAGCACCACTGCAAAAATTACCAAACAGCAGTTAACAAA
Organism: Oryza coarctata; assembly: GCA_030770085.1. Classification (NCBI taxonomy): domain Eukaryota; kingdom Viridiplantae; phylum Streptophyta; class Magnoliopsida; order Poales; family Poaceae; genus Oryza; species Oryza coarctata. Next base: position 5,451,163 of record CM061476.1, on the reverse strand, counting down.
TAAAACTCATCTTGCTCTTCCTGTCTAGGCAAAGCCACTTCTGGAAGCTGGACAGGTGACTGAACTTGCAGACCCAAATCTCGGCAACGACTACGACAGGGATCAGCTGAAGAGGATGGTCGCAGTTGCGTCGCGCTGCATCATGCGACCGGCGATGTGGCGGCCCTCAATGTCTGAGGTACCATTGATCAATCCAGTAGTTTGAGCTGATCAAACTGTTACAACTTCTAAAAAATAAAATGCTACCTGATGAGTGATGATAAAATGTTCCCCTACTCTGCATTGTCATATTTCAGGTGCTTCATTTCTTGTCTACTGATGAGTGCCTGAAGGAGCCGGAGAAGTGGAACATTCCGGAAGATGAGGTCGACGACATGGATGACTGCACTATGTTTTCTGAATCTTTTTCTCCATGAAGACAGCCTCTGATATTATTTGGTTCTGACATGACTGCTCTTCATGGTGATGGCATGTGCTATCTTTATGTTTCTTATCTTGTTTTTGGAATGTTAGCTGCTTGGTATGTAATCATGTATTTTAGAGAAGATTTTGAAGATATATTCAGGGCTGGTTCGAATGTATCAGCTGATCAAATAGACTACGGACGAACATAAATTTTCCTGTAAATTATTCATGAGAAAATTTGGTGCCGTTAAGCCTAAGCATATATCATGTGCACTAGTAAAATGGTCATTTGTAAGTTTGTCTATGAACAGTAAATCCACATTTTAGGCTGTCGGTAGGGCTCCCAGCACGTAAAATAGAGGATAGATTAGCATATAATTAATTAAGTATTAAACTAAAAACTTAAAAATATATTAATATGATTTTTTTAAATAACTTTTCTATAGAACTTTTAAAAAAACGTACCGTTTGATAGCTCGGGAAATGTGCATAGAGGAGGATAGAAGATATAAAGCAAGAGAGACAAACATAGCCTGGGATTTTTTATGCCGCGAGATCAAAAAATCAGACAACTAAAACCAAAACTATCTTAATGCGTTTGATAGCATATAAAAGGTTGAAAAATTCTTTTTTTTCGAGAGCACGTTTTTCAAACTACTAAAAGTTGCTTTAAAAAATTATATTAATTTATTTTTAAAATTTATAATAGCTAATACTTAATTAACCATTAACTAATAAACTTTCTCATTTTACTTGATTATATTTATCTTTTTTCTCCGTTATCATGATCATTTTTATCTCTTTTTTCATCACCTTTAGAGCCTTAGCTAAGGATGTAAGGTCACCATGACAAGTTCAGAAACGACATGAATGTATGTTCGCATACAAATTAAACAATACTCGTACATTGCCATTATGACCAGTTGCATAAATGCAATAGCCATTATGCGAAGGGTTGTCTCTTGGCATTGCCATAGACAGAGGGAACATTCTGTACAATTGAGAATGGGATTTATGTAGACAAATTTGTGCAAAACAGCAATGCCCAACTTATCTTTTTATCCTACAGAATCCATATCATTGGGGAATAGTCTACCAAGTATCTAACTATTCTGAAATGATGTTTGCAATCTGTATAAACAGCCGTATTCCCCAAAAAAAAGGTACAAACAGCCACTGACAGGTAGACCTAAATCCTACAATCAATTTCAAGGTGGCAATCCAAAAATCCCACAAAATAAGGCCCTGGAAATTCACATAAACTAAGCTGCAATTTCACAGCAAACAGTTCATTCCCCACAAGAAGTATCCACTTCTGGGTTTCGAAAGGGACTAAAATTTGTGAATTCGCTAATCATTAAGGAGTGGGAATTTGATAGAATTCGAAAAAAAATCAAATTTGAATTGAAAAATATGAAAAAAAAAGATTCATGGAAATCATATAATGATGGTAATACTTTGTGGCTTCAAACTTTGTTAAAAAAAGGTCAAATTTATACAAATTTTGGCACTTGAAAACAATCAAGTGATTTTTAAAAAGGAAAAGGCAATATTCTGTTATATTTTGTTACAACTGGGATGAATGAAGTGGAGCATTCCACAAGAGAACCGAAGAACTGAATATTCCCAATAAGTATTCCTGATAAGGAAAACATTCCACCGGTCCAAAACAGACAGAACCCTGCATGCGCCATGTCATCACCACCCAAAAACCTAAACAAAGCACCATGATCAGGCAGCACCTCAAACCGATTAATAAAAAAAAGCTGCAGTTCATCATGCTATTGTTAATAAGAAATGACATAGGATTTGTTATCTTATCTCGGATAATTGCACCATGAAAACTACAGGTGAACAACCATACAAGCTGCCGTACACAATACAATAATAATCTGCTAATTGGATGATTTGAAAATGAGAGATCTACCATTGGAAAGCAGCATAGGATTGCGGATTTTGGCCACGAATATTGGCTACGCTTGCTAGTACTATTCATAACATACTTCCAATAAATTTTTACATTAGCTTTAAACAACTGAAGCTGTATATATATAGAGTTCATCAATAAATTCGCCTAATTCATCCATGCAAATAAAATTATATAAAAAAACCAAAATCGTGACGGTATACCATGAATTTGATACATATTGCACAAAATTTGTTGTGGTACTAATCATAAGAAAAAAAATCACATTAGATTGTTATTATTTCAATACTGAACCATAGAAACTACATGAGCTATTTTACAAAGCATTAATAATCCCCCTAATTTTAACCGATGGAAATTGAAATTCCACCCATTGAAAACCCGCATCAGCAGTTAAAAATAGTGATGCGGTTTTCTTTTCACCACAGAAGCGGAAAGCGACGACGACGGCATGAACACCATGCCACAATTAGCATGATGGCGAGATATGGCATGTTGCCCTTTTCTTAACGTTTGTCTTAAGACGGGCAAACGCCATTGCCGTTGGCGCCCATTGGGAGGTTTCTTGTACTTTCTAGAAGGTTGGCACGACGCCGTAGGCCGCCGCGGCGGCGTTGTCCATGTAGAACCCTACGCCGTCGGCGCGGCCGTCGTCGGAGAAGGAGAGCCAGAACTTGGCCTCCTCCGTGACGACGCAGGCGGCGGCGGCGGCCGTGCTGTCGTCGTCTGATGAGGAGGCGGAGGCGCGCTTGACGAAGCGGCCCTTGATCCTCGGCCGCGCCTCGGCGTAGGCCTTGCGGGAGGCGTAGCGGATGGTCTTCTGGAACTTGCGGTTCTTGCGCTTCTCACGGTAACGCCTCACCCTCTCCTCCCTCGACGCCGCCGCCGCGGCCACGGTGGTCGGTACGACGACGGCGTCGTCTAGAGACCACGGGGTCAACGCGGTGGTGCTCGCGGCGAGCTGGCCTGGGTGATGCAGCCACAGCGGCGGCGCCGCGGTGCCGTGCGGGGAGACGACGCCGTCGAACGACGACGCGAGGGCGCCGCCGCAGGACATGATGTCAACGTCGGAGAGGAGGTCAAAGAGGCTCCTCTCGGCGCCGCCGGCGCTGTCGTTGGTGGCAAAGCTCGACGAGCTGTCGTTGGGGCTCCCCTGCCCATGCCCACCCTGCGCCGCCGCCGCCGCCCAGGACGAGGCGTCGTCGTCGGGCGCGAACAGGTGGTCGTACACCCCGGAGCTCGCCGCCGCCATGGCGACCGCGAGCGGCACGCGGTCGTGGCGCGACGCCAGCGGGTTGGCCGCGTGCACCGCGGCGTCGCAGGGCACGCAGAGCGCCGCCGCGTCCGCCGCGCAGTACACCGTTGCCGCGCCGCCGCACGCCGCGCCACCACCACTTGCCGGGTTCGTGCTGCTGCCGTCGCTCGCCATCATCTCCTTAATTGGCAAGATCTTGCTTAGTTAGCTTGGCTAATTAATTGCTGGGGATTAAGCTTGAGCTTGATCAGGTTTGCTGAATTGTGTGTTTGTGAGTGGGAGATTGGGACTGAACTGCTGAGCTGTATAAATAGTGCAGGAAGAGCGGTTAGGGAAGGTGGAGTTGGTGAAGTGCCAAAAGGTGGCCGCGAAAACTTGGGCTGAGAGGAGGCAAGTGTGATTTCAGGAGAAAATGGTAGGTACCCTTGTTTCTTGGCCTAGGCATGTACGGTATGGGGATTCTATAGAAGCGTAGGATCGTTTCGATCTCCTACCATATCAAGTCGCATGTATTTTGGATCAGGACGATTTCGACTTCCCAATAAAAAAATGTACATGTAAATAGCCAGATAATCTCAGATAGTATGTAAAATATTCATTGTCTCTACAAATCAATCGAGATATCTAAAAGAGTCTATTTTAATTGGGCACATATAAAATTGGAAAAAAAAATCAAAAGCTAGGTAAACATACTACTCCATGCTACATCTAGAATTGAATTTATCCCAAATAAAACTAAGAGATATAAAATGTGAATTTGGCACAAAACTTCCCATCTTACCCCTAAGTGGGCTGCTCACTCCACCCACTATAATGAGAGGCATTTTTTATCTTTGTATCTCAATTCTTAATCTCTCCAAGAAACTCTAAAGTTGCTAAATTGGATGGATAGAGTAATTAAGATCTAAGAAGGTTAGTATCATCTAGAGAAGAGGTTTATCCCCATCTTTACTTAAAAATTATTTAGATTATTAACAGGTTGGATGGAAGTATTGACTAACCGATAACTTTGAGTATAAAGAGGTTTTATGTAGGCAACATATAATGAAAACGACATGATTTGCATTCATTGTTTCTATGTGATATAATGTCTGTTGATATACAATTTAATTTATACAAACATGCATATAAGTTAACTAGAAAATCATGTAGAACCTCGTTAATTACCTTATTAGGTTCGTTACAGCACTCAGTTTCGACTTGTCTATGTTGAGAACAGCACATCAACCGCTAACCTATTTCTCAATCGTCGTGTTACCTGTGTACAATTCCTAGTGGACGTACCACCTGATTAAGCTTAATAGAAGTGGTGAAGATGGGGATGTTGGGGGAGAGCTGTCCACTTTGGTCTGTGCCGACGTAGGGCCCACCATACTTACATACACACAAAAAACGAAGGAAATGATCCTGACGATGACGTGGCGTGCGCAATCGTCCAAGATTATTGTGGTGGGGGCCCACCTGGATTCAACGCGCATATAATACTGCGCTCCTATCGGTGGAGCATATGCTTGGCTTGGTCGCCTCTCTCAAGCTCAACTGTTGACAGTGGGAGAAACTCGGTTTTAATTTGGCCACGAGTATCTTTTTTCTACACTGTTTAATCCTGCCGTACAAGCTAGAAAAACTTGAGCTGGTGATGATGGTGTAGTAGTAACTCTCTTCCTTCCCAGGAAAAAAATGGTTTTGTGGTTAGGAGAAAATGGATTTTCTTCAAAGGATAATTTAGAAAATTATACACTTTATCTCTACTTTAATAGCGCAATCATTCGTCCGTTTCCTCCCTCCTCTCATGCGTGCGTAGCGCACTCTCTCAGCAGAAAAAAAAAGTAAATAAAAAGCTAAACGATTGGTTAAAAACAGATGAATTCTTTTTCTTGATTTATAGTTAGCATAGGCCTTCAGTTAGTTAGCCCGTTGTAATGTACAGATATACAGATATACTGTAAGTTAGTAGCAAAGATATAGTAAAGGTCAAGGATTTCTCTAGAAAGTATGAATTTTGGCTGAACTTCTACATAACTCAATTTCTAGTAGGATTTAAATAATGTAAGCATGTGTTTACATCAAAATTTGATAATTTACAGATATGATTAAAGAATGATCGGCTTATGAAAAGAGTCTGAGCACAAGAGAAGAGAGCTAATCAGAGAGATTAAGGATAGATTTAGTTCAGTTAAAAGATAAAAAGTTATCTAAATGAAGTTGAATTTGAAGAGTAGCCGTGAAACGTACTTTATTTCTATTGAATATATCTATCTTATAAGATAGATACATTTAATTAGTTTTGTTATAGTTTTCTTTTTATATTTACAAAATAACATCCGAAGGTTTTCTGTAACCACATCAGACTCTTATATAAATATAGACTCTGTAGGATATTATAAATTATCTTTCGATCAATACAACTTTGACATATCATCATCCTAGTTCATCTAGATTTTTAATGATAAGTTCTGGCTCTCGACGCAGTCCGATATTCAGTGAATAAGTAAGTCAGACCACTATCTTGGTGTATCATTTCTGCCTAAGGCTGCATCGATTAGGTCCGATATTTCTGTCTAAGCCTGCATCGGTTAGATTCGATCTTTTAGTCCGATCAGGTGCATCACATCACGTTCACGTGGTTCTATCAGCTTGTCGAGCTTCGCTTACTATCATCAATCTCGTGCTGTATCGGTTAGATCTGACATACTAGACCGCTGATAGTAGATTGATTTGTAGGTCAATAGGACTTTACGTGAATGTTTCATCGAAATGGCTAGCCAATGAGTTATTCACACATTAAGTCTTACATCTAGTATATCGACATCTTAGCCGATATACATATATCTTCAGAGAACTTCTCTCATTGATTTAGCTAACCGATGGGTTCACCCGTTCCTTCCATCCACGTGTTCGATCTAGTCTTCGTCGTCTCTGTGGCGTTAACCTCAATCTCATACTATCTCGGTTTGGTCCAATCTATCGAGGCTGGCTCTAACGGTACCATTATAGTAGTCGCTAGGTCTCGTTCTTTCGAGAGATTGGATCTTGCTCCTTACTACTCAGCGCACATTCTATTCGAAGCGTCATCGGCTTTGTAGCCGATGGGTTCTTTATCTTAGTTGTCATCACATATTTATTCAAAACATCATTGGCTTTACAACCGATGGATCATTTATCTTATTTAGAGCGTCACTGTATTCTAGAGCACCAATGGCTCTGCACCCAATGTGTCATTTAGCCTATTCATTGCTATCTACGTTTGTTCATCGGCTTTCTAGCCGATGAACAAGCGTTACACTTTCTATTGGCAACCAGCTGATAGAATAAGTCCATATACATACTTATTGACTATTCTATTTTAGAATGACATTGGCTCTACAGCTGATGTGTCTTTTATTTCCTTCGTCGCCATCTGCCTATACCTTCATCGGCTTTTTAGTCGATAGACGAGTGCTTTAACCACTATCGACAACCAGCTGATGGTAGGAGTACATCAGATGCGGCCGATGTTTATCTCAACCCTATCAGCGACCAATCGATAATAGTAGTTCGTATTGACCGATTGACTCATCGGTTGATCTTATTATCAATTACAGGGTCAAATTGACTGTCACACTTACAACTCCAGTAATCCTGATGAAGGGACCTCGAAGCCGAAGGACCTGCACTAAAGCAAAGCAGACCTCTTAGGTCTCGGCATGTTCGGGCGCGATCGTATCGGACCTTTATTAGCGAACACAGAGAACTGATTCGATGCGAACATACTTTTGGTACATCTAATAGAACCATTGAGAGTATACTTCAACAAGCCAAAAGACCTACACTAGAGTGAAATATATCTACTAAGCCTCGACGTGTTTAGATGATCGTATTGAACTTCTATCGATGAATACGAATGACCAATTCGACGCGAACATCATCTTTATTTGGAGATGCAGCTTAAGACCTACTTTGGACCTCATGGATTTTTGTAGGATTTCAATATAAACAATTCAATTTGGACATCTAGATGAATTCACATGTTCTAAATGAGGCTTAATGATTCATTTGGAATGCATAAACGAATTTTGCAAGAAACAGCTATGTAGGAATAGATACAATTTGCACGATCCAAATGGAGCCTAATTATTATAGTGTAACCATCAATCTCATGCAACGGTGTAGTCTCTTCAATGAAATTGAGAAAGATATGAACCAGATAAAACGGCTTAAGATCACTTCTCGTAGTCCACGATACATAGAATATTTTTTTGATCGATAAAAACAACTCTATATGACAGGAAAAACAATTTTTTCTTTGATTACACGGTAAACGCGTGTACACATAACGCTACACTCATACACCCGTAAATACACATCCTAAAAGAAATGAAAACCAGTGACACCTGATCTCAATAAATTCTATAGAAAATCCACTAACACATGTGTAATATTCGTAGGCACCAATTAAATCTAAATTGAGCTACATCTTCTAAAATATGTACAGTCATTTTTTTTATAATAGTGCCGCTAATATAATGCAGAAAGGTTCATAGTTTCTATACAAAACTAGATTACAAGTTTTGTCAAGCTTTCATATCAGAACGTTTTTCTTCCTAAGATAACATTGTAAATTTGACAAATTTCCCTATAAATATAAATTTAGATAATATCAAGTCATATATTACACAGACTACATATATAGTTAAGAAAGCCTATACCTTAAATCCTAAACCCTAAATAAATCCTAAATAGGAACATCTTTAAGCAAATTGAATCATTTAGAATATACTTCCACGAGCTAGCACATACTGTTTTTTTTACTCCCTATTGTTCCCTAGTTTAGTAAATTAAAATAATCTCCAGTGCACCACATTAACACTGGAGGTAACTCACAGACAAATCAGCTGCCGATCCGGATAAACTTATTTTTACACTAACAAACCGAGAGCAATTATCCCGGGTTTGGTACAGCTAGCTAGCTAGTGGACGACTACAAAAGGTAAACTTTTCTTCTTGCAAAAAAAAAAGGAAGAAAAGACAGAGAGCAAAAATTACTCTACTTTAGCCTAAGTAGCTGGCTATAGCGCACTAATCTGCATCTCCTTGCGGCCATCCCTATCCCTTGGCCATCGTGCTGCGAAAAGCCGGCAATGATGCACTTGAATCCCAAGTCAACGGGGTCGCACGCGTTGCCATTTTCGTGTCGCGCGGAAAGCCGGCTCGTGCGCACGCAACGCTTCCTTTCCGCCTCCGTGCCCGCGAGCGCACGACACGTGTCCTTCTGAAACGTTCGGCGAGAGGATTTCCGATGGTGGGAATAAGGCGGACGACAGCTAAGCTAAGCTACGGGCGCTCACGAGAGTCACGCCGCCGCCGGTAAGCGGCGAACGAGTAGCTATAGCTAGCTGGCGCCGGCCTAGTGCCACCTCGGACTGCCTGATGCTGACGTGGGCGGCGCGCTTGCGTGTACTTACCTTTTTTTTTTTTTTGGGGGGGGGGGGGGGGGGGGGGTTGGGCACACGCTGCACCTGGTCTGTGCTCATGTTTGCATATGCTGTTGTCTGGTTAACAGAACAAACCGTCCACGAGTGGATTTATATTTTTTTTCTCTGCATGTTTGGTTGAATGATAACGATGGATGTTTCTGTATCTAGCTAGTGTGTAGGTGTTGGGTTGGTCGAGATGCATTTTACTCAAGGGAATTGTTTTTATATTTGTCACAAGTTTTTTATGAAAAACTTTTAAATCTAACTGTAGTGTAATTACAGTAACTATCCTGCAAACTTTCAATTTTTGAACTGTCAGTTCGCATTGATATTTACGAGTGGGGGAAAAAAATCTAAGTTACATCAAAAAAATTTTAAAACAAATGTTGTAAAACTATTAAAAAAACCACATCAACTTTAAAATTAAATTAAATTTTAAATTTTAAATTTTGTAAGAAAAACGACGTGAGTCAGGGAAAAAAATCACACGATTTTCGGTTGCCCAACAAAATTTCCTTCCGTAAGCGTGTGCAGTTGGCCCTGTAAGCAAAAGCTGCTCGATCGATGGATCGGTCCCATCATCATCGATATTGTCCTAAATTTTACTGTGCATCTCGCAAATTAAAGAAGAAACAAAACGATCTCACTAGCTACTGTGCATTTAAACATGAGTGGCAGCAGTAAGTTGAATGGGTGATGGTGGCTGGCTGCACAAAGTGGGGTTTGGGCGGTGGTCATTAGCACACGCAGAGATCATACACACATCAGGAGCGGAGACAAAAAAAAAAAGAGGATGCCGAAAAGGTAAGCATCAAGTATGAACGTAATAACTTTTCATCCCTATATAACTATATTAATAGAAAATATTAACAAAATATTATTTATAATAGATATATGATATCCAAGCTAATAAATAGAGGCAAATAATTTTTATTATAGTTATGCTCATCGACGATATGAAGCACTCAATGGAGGTTATCAAGTAATCTTGTAAATTTATCTACTCTCTTCTCTTCTAGGCTATAAGTTGTGAATGAAACCATATTTATCAACAAAACAGACAACAAGTGACATCTGCCCTCTTATGTATTCATCTTTTGATTCATCAACCATCAAATAAAATATTCCATATCCAAATTTATTATGAACAGTAATTTACACATTTTTAGCTATAACACGTAGAATTTTTTTAAAAAAATATATGTGGGGTCATATTTGATATTTAGAGTAGCGTACCAAGTAAAGATGGTTAAAAAATCAAAATATTAGGGAAGCCTAGAGATGGCTAAACGGTGCCTTGCTCGCCCCGGTACAAACCCGGCTAGACCAGTACAGGCCTGGCTAGACATGTCCAGTTTAGACCCGACCTGGGTTAGATCTAGCTATTAAATAGACTATATCAACGTGATGGTCTAAACCTAGCCCAACTTAGATGGGCTGGCCTGGTCTGTCGGCCTGTTTAAACGGTAAAAAAAATTAAAATATGTGAAAATTAAAAAAATAAGAAAATTATGAAAAGAATATAAAAAATTAAGGAAAATATAAAAAATGAAATAAGTGAGAAAATTTATTAAAAATTCTAAAATTATTAAATAGACCGGGCCATCTAGACACGGATAGTGGCATGTTCAAACCGGATCAACAGTAGCATGCCTCAAGCAAACCAATTAACCTGCCCATTTGTCCATCTATAGAGCAGTCATGGCCCCGTCGGTCCCTCTCCCTCCGCCACTAACACACGCCAAGATAGTTACGGCTGCTCTGATACTTCGATAGCGATCAGTGTTCGCTAGTCAGCTGTATGACACTACTACTCAGGACTCTTTTAGGTTAGTTGAAAACAATACGGTAGACTCGACGGTATAAACCACTTGGAGTAAAGTTTGATAGTATAGTCAGCTGCTGAATGTAAAATCATTATGTTATTTATAGACAATCTAACAGACCATTTATATATAGCATATAAATACATGTTAAATTATTAATACTGTTAAATAATAATGATAAAAATAGTAAAATTAAACTATATTAAAATTGACTTTACAAAATTAGTTTATATTAAAATTGATATTATTTAATTAGTTTATATTAAAATTATTTATAAAAAATATAGTTAGTATGTGTGTTGACCTATGTTATATTGTAAAAATCTGTACCTAAAAATGTTTTTTTTACCTATGTATAATATTAAATTTAGAAAATAGCTGAAAAATTTTGGAGAGATTTCGGACATTGAGAAATTTATTTTTAGAATTCGCTATAATAACAAGCTAGATTTGCAAACGGGCTTAATAAACAGTATATTCAGCATAACAGAAAAATGGTTAAAGTTGACACGTGAACTAGTATGGGCTAACGGCGAGAGAGAGGATAACAAGTGAGCTACTTGTCAGTGGGTACAAGAAGACGTTGTGGTTGATAAACGGGACAGACCATGGATGTAGGCATGAGGAGAGGCTACTACTGATACATTTAGCTAGAAGAGCAATATAGCGCTCGCGAGCGTATGTATGCACGCGTAGGAGATCTAAAGGCAACATAATAGTGTGGAGGGAGGTTTAGATAGATCAGAGTTATATATCTACATCTATAAAACAAAATAGTGTTCCGTTTTGATTTGAAAAACATGGTTTTTTAGATTTTGTAATTAGGGAAGTGTTAAATTTTATTTTTGACCAGTCATTCACTCATCACTCCACTCTAATTGTATATCTTAGAATTAGTCGATCTTACCAATACCATACCCTGTACCATTAGCTCTAAAAGTCCGTGCTACAGCTTCTCCTTTCCTTCCTATCGTAAATTTAACCTGACAACTTTTATAGTCTGTGAGTAACTATCTAACTTTTTGTGGCCGAATGCACATTATTATAAAACGTATTAATTTTATTCTAAATCAAACCTTTGATCAAGTTTATAAAAAAACGTTGTAATATCTACAAAATCAAATTATTTTTGTTAAATAATATTTTTATAGTATATATTTATTTTTGTTAAATAATATTTTTATAGTATATACTATTAAATATATTTTTATAGTATATTTATTTTGGTTGAAAATATTGCTATATTTTTTCTATAAAGTTAGTCAAACCTATAAAAGTTTAACGTATTTCTATATGGAACGGAGGAAGTAATTTTTTCAACTGCTGAGAACTGTCAGGTAAGCATCATGCAAGTGAAAATCATCCAAATCTTCATGATCCAATAGTGCAAAATAGATGGTATAGAAGTTCAGAGCTTAACAATGCTCTGATAGAATTTTAGAGGTGATATTTAGACTTCTATTAGGGCTCATTGAAAAAAAGAATTTGTGAAGGAATTACGTAGGATTCCAACCCTATAAAAAATTAATCAATTTAAACTTCCTAAATCCTATCAAATTTCTTACAAATGCCTCGATGTATGTAGATTTTGTTGGATAACTCACAAGAGCATCAATCGTTATAAGACCCAATATCTTTTATATCGGTTCTAAAGGCTAAAAACAACTGTAACAGTATCCGATTGGTAAGGTACTAATATTCTTACATACTTGGTGAATGTGTATGATGGTTAACACCAGCTATTGATAATAATCTGTACTAAAGGATTTATATATTAGTACGTATTAGTATCAGTTATTGTTATCAACCGATACTAATATTATTAAATACCGGCTGAAGACATCAACCTATACTAATTGATATTTTTAACTAGTACTAAAGGTATTAGGAGGAGGATAAGGAAGATACTGTTAAAATTTTTCGTTAAAATTTTTCGTTGATGTTTTATTCAGTGATTTCACTCATCCAAGGACTCTACAAGGTTATATATATATATATACCCCATCTTCTTAAAAATATAAAAATAGAATTATCCTAGTTTTTAAAATTAATTATCCTAGTTTTCTTTTTTTTCTTAAATTTATTTATCCTATATTTTTTTTGGTTCTTTAAATTATTTTTCACATTTTTTCTATTTTCTAAATTTTGTATCATATTTAAAACCGGTACTAAAGATATTTTGAACAAGCTAAAAAAATATTCGGGTTGTTAACAGCAATCGGTACTAAAGAATGTATCTTTAGTTATAGTTGAAAAACTCTTTAGTAACGATTGTTAAGAGTAATCGGTAGTAAATAATATATCTTTAGTCCCGATTGTTAATAACAAGTAGAACTAAAACTATATTGGTTATATTGGTTGAGCAGGAAAACTCTTTATTACTAAAGAGGATATTGTATGTCATTTCCTCATCTTTTTCAATCTAAGTTCCCAGATTACATTCTTAGTGTCTCTTCATGTCACCATCCTCCATGCTGACGCCATCTACACCGACACTGTCGTGCATCCGTCTTCCCACTGACGACACCGACCTCCACACCACATGTCCACTTTCCCACCGATGACGCTACCCTCCACACCACGTGTTCGCTTTCCCACTGACAACACCACTACCATTCCCATCTCCACCGTCAACACCACCATACGCTCACCCACTACTAACACCGCCGCTATCTCAAAAGTTAGAACTTCTCAAATTACGTAAGGTTTATTCAATAATTTATTATAAATACAGTCGTTAATCATATATATATAATATACATATATATAACAATATAGCAATAAAAAACAACAAACATACGCTATAGCAAAATAAATAGAAAAAAATAATGCTTAATATTTTAATACCGGTTGGTGGTACTTAAAGAGGTCAACTACCGGTTGTTATAACTAATCGATGGTTTTTACTACGAAACTAAACTAAAAATACCTATTTTTTAGTATGGGATTACTCGTACCACTTACACAAACATAATTGCAAACTTATTCTTTAGTAGTGTATATCTCCTATCAAATTGCTTTGTTTTTTCCGTTTTCTATTTAAACCGTTATTTCTATATTTTTCATGTATTTTATAATTCTTTGATTTGTATATATTCGTACTAAAATTATGTATTTTTTTCTGTTCTTACGACTTATCCATTTTACGTGTAAAGGGGGCCTTAAACTTAAAGGATGCATAATAGATTTACGCGTGCGTGCAAATCAAACTCATCGCACCAACCGATTACCTTTTCCGGCACGGTCGGCTGTTCATCCAAGCACTACACGGTTTCTTCAATTAGGAGGCGCCCAGGTTTTCCGTTCATTTGGCACTATCATCTTATCCATCTCGTTGTCGAGAACCTTCCAGCCTTCCATCGTGTCCATTGTAGCCTCCAAACAAACAGGACTGCCGCTGTCTTTCGGCAGGCACAATCAAGCTCTGTGCCTTTCTATTGTCTAGTCGCACTAGTGGCTTTCTTGTGGGCCATCACACCAATAGATATTTCTTGCACTAGTGATTCTTTGTCAAGCTGGTGTTCCATCCAATTCAATTGATTATTAACTCATGCCTGGTGCAATTACAAAAGTTGACAACCAGTCGATAACCAATCGATCCAATTCCCTGTATGCTAGTCCTTCCCTAGAAAATTGACTAATGCATGACTAGTGGAGTTGCAATTATAAGTACTTAAAACACAAAAGCTGATCGACCGTGAAATGTAAGCTAAGAGGAAATATGTGGAGTACTTCTGAAGAAAATCGTGCAGATTACACCGAAACACTTCTTATGTGGAGTTGTGGGTGTCATGATATATGTGAAGTTATAGATGTTGTGGCACCTATAATTTACACAACTTAGATACGTTTTTAGTATGAGTTCAATAGCAGCCTCGTCTTCTGCACGCTCACCAAATTCCTATTACCTGATTGTAGAAAAGCCGTAATTGACAGAAAAAAAACTTACATATCTTGAGGCAATTGTGATAGTTGATACAAATATTGTGGACACAACACCAACACGTGTCTGATGTTTTGGGGATACTGTAGCAACCGTGACATTTCTGAGGAAGGCACACAAAATCGCCGTAAAAAAAAATGAAATCCAGGTTCCAAGTCGTCAAATAGGTGACAGAGACTATGCGAGACGACGGTTGAACTGTCGTTGCAAGAAAAAAAAAAGCTACCCTAGACGTCCCTGCTGACGTCAGTTCACAGGTGCATGCCTTTGAGTGGCTTTGTGCTGGGGCAGGTCTATCTAGCTCCTTTTCTATCACTCTATTAGTTTAATTTTGGTTATACCCATGGATATGATGGATTGATCGGTTAAGTTACTCTTAATAAGCCATAGAAGAATTAAATAAAGCAATTGAAAAAATTATCGGTAAAACTTTTACAACTGTATTTATTTATTAGTAGTTCAAAGACAAACTACGATAAAAAACCCTTAAAATTAAGTTTTTAATTTCAAGTTTTTGTTGTGGTTTAAACAGACTATGAAAGCGACTCAACAAATTTCATGAAGTTGTGGACTTGTGTTAGTGTTTTTTGAGGGAAATATACACATAAAACTCTGTATTGAAAAAGATACTTTTAAAAATATATATTGGGACTCAAAGTAAGGTTTAAAGATGTGCATATACGTGACTAGAAACGTATCATAATTTACCATCCATACGCTTGTGCCTGTGTTATTAGGTTGTTGTAGTCACTTTCTGCGAATTATCATTTCACAGTTGTATTCGATGTCATCAAATTTGCTATTAATTGGTAACAGTGATCATAAAGCAATAAATGTACAGATAAGGTCAAGAGCAGATTTATTCATTTCAATAAAGTTACAGAGGATCAAGATCACTTTGTTTTATTCATTTCAATACAACATTATTAAGAAATGGGCATTGCATTATGTTCCAAATCATTTGTATCACCAGAGTAAAAGAAAAAAGGTAGAAAAGGCACGCAATTCTGAGACAAGGTGAAAATTAGGTGCGTTCAATCATTGGAAAAAAATTGTCACAATATAAGGGATTTACGGGTAAAGCCATAGCTGACCAAGAGTTCTAACAGTTTGCTCGTCATTTTCTACAAATCTATTCTTGATCTCAATATGGAGGTACATCTAAAATCGTATCCGAAAACTTTAACAAGCACTTTACAGATAATTGATGGTATAAAACTTCTGGAGTTAAAACAAAGAGAATGTGGGTTCTCACGCAGACTTGTGAGGAAAAGGGACCACCGTCCCTTTTCTTTACCATCAAGCAATGAACCATGGAACATACGCCCCAAAATTAGCCGCTTTTGGATTTGAGTGCATTACTGAGCCTGCAGCAATAATCAACAAGGTTTTGGAGGTTAATTCCATCATATATTCCCATATAGCACCCATCATGCAGGAATCCATAAGCATGAGTCGTTAATTAAACAGAACTGCTGCAGTGCAGTCTAAGTCACTACAAAAAACAGGACAGTCCATAATTTTCCAGCAGAAACATCTTTAACAACTGTTTGTTCCATAAACAAATAAAATTTCACATGACTTACCAATCCAAACCTTCAAAAAGCCCCTCTCCTTTTATCGCAGATGTTTTGAAGATTGCCCATTGACGACTCTTGATCTTGTGGAGTTCTAATGATTCTGTTATGGCAGCATCATCAAGTGCACCTGGAAGATCCTGCATTACCAATTTACAGTAGGAATGACAGCGTATGATACATCGTGTTCAACGTCTACATAGTGGCTGTAGAATGAAGCATCTTCAACTATTTGGACAGAGAATGCAAGCAACAAAGAATGATGAGAAATATGCCCAACATTTGAAACCTAATGTCCAAGTAACATCATGGAAACTCATAATAAACACTACCTCCGTCCCACAAAGACATCATGGAATGCACAGCCAGAAAAAAAAGTCTTGGGGGACAGAGGGAGTAGGCTAAATTTGTTTAGTAGATAAAGAGAGACCTTTTATTACAAAAAAAAAGAAATGCTGAAGTAGTGCAAGTTCAGAACAGCTAGTAGTAACCTTTGTTTAAGAACTTAAGATGCCATGGACTGTAAAAATCCAAGTGAACCACAGTACCATGTACAGAAAAATATAACATATGAGTTACGTCTAACACCAATGAAAGCGCACAAAATTAACAACAATGCATGAAACCCAAAATGATTTGGTTTTTTTACCTGTTTATTTGCATATACAAGGACGACTGCACCTTTTAGCTCATCCTCCTGCCAGTTGAAGGCAAGCAGCTAATAAGCAGATGCACTTAAATGATATCAATTCATGCATACAGCTATAGTCTTAAAAATCATTAGGTATCTTGGACTTATGTCTTGATTGTTTAATTAGTATTATACAAGCATAAAACTATGATCTGGCTAGTATTTATAATTATAACAAATCAAAATAACAAACAAACTAAAAAGGGATCCTGGGGTGCATACACAACACCATTAATGTCAATGAACAACTGAGTGCGAGATAACTTGGTTTATCAAATTTATAACAGAGCAGTGATTTGGGATCAAAATTAAACTACTGAAAGGAGGCATGGCCTGTGAATCACAGAACGGAAATATCTGACAAGCAAATTTGTTCAATCCTAACAAAAATGTTACAAAAAATGCATGGATTTCATATAACTAATTAATCATTTTAAAAGAATGAGCAGGTCACATGCTTCACTCAACTTGCAGTCATAATCACCGTTTGGGATATATGTGCAAAATCTCGTTTATTTCTTCCATGTGATGGCCACAGATGCCAGTATAGTAATTCATCAACATATGACCCAGTAAACATATAAGCTACAGTAAATATATAAATCCTCAAGCACAGTGGGCCATACCTCAAGGATAGCATGAAACTCCTCTTTTGCTGTTACAAGCCTATCTGTATCACTTGAATCAACAACATAAATGATAGCCTGGGTATTTGGAAAGTAGCATCTCCAGTATGGCCTAAAGAGGTGAATATGTTAATGGCAAAGAGAAATGTGTCATGCCTAGTATTTAGAATGAAGTCAAATGATCTAAGAGAATCCATGCCTAGTAAGAGAAAAGTACTTGAATAAGAAAGAGTAACGGAAAGGAAATAAGAAGTATCAAGACATCCTAGTAAAGGTTGGCTCTATAAATGTCAAATATTCTTGAGAATCCTGAACAAAATCTGTAAATGAGGTAAACAATAACAATTTCATTTCGATGATAGGTTGCATCACCCTCATTTTCAGTAGTTCATATCACCTATGTACACTGGGCAGATCCATTTATGTTTTTTATGGCCAATGTCAGGTACAGTAGTATAGAAATATATGGAATATCATTACCTAGTCTTTAGAAATCTGTTTTCAGCCATGATGTAAATGTGTAGCCTCAATTTCTAGTGACAAGCTATATCTTCCCTTTTCTATATAACGGCTAAGTTGAAGAATAGGATGACCAGGTAAATTTTATATATCTGGTTCTTGCTTGCCTCTCAAACAGAAAAAAAATCTATGGAGACTAATTAGAAACTCGAAGCTCAAGAAAAAAATAAACTAGTCATATTTACTTACAAAAGCTTGGATCATTTTTGTTCTCAAGGAAAAAAACCTAGAGCCATAACAATGTAACTCAAATTGTACAACCGCGAAACCCCCCAAGACCAAACAATATCAAATTAGGGAACCACACTCAACATCCATGTTTATAGACAACCTTATTGCAGTAAAAATCCTAGGAGAGCTTGTAGTGTCAAAAACTACAAAGGAAATATATTTCCATATTTACAACTTAACCCTCTGAGCCATAAGAAATTCCTAACTTTAAAATTTTATCAGAACATTTCAATGGTATACGTATGTGCTATTATTAGCTTGTAGAAACTTAAGTACAAAGGTTCAATAAGGTTGTCATATAGTATGCACCAAATAATTGCATGATCTAAAAGAAAAGGTAGTCTAATTTTAAGAAGGAACAACGGGTGATCCTTTTTGAAGATGATACAAATCGATGGTTATTATATCACAACATGGATGACTTCACAGAAAAACTTTAATAGCAATGATATATAGATGGCACCTGATGCTTGTTTGACCACCTGTTGAGAAGAAACTGGTGTTAAAAAAATAAAAATTGTATATAAAGAAGTGAATGAAATAACATAACTATAAAAATATCAGGCAAACAAAGTGAATGAAGAAGGGATGCAGAACAATTTCCTTCAGAAAGAAGAATATGCAACACCTGAAAATTAAAAATCTCAGTCTCGACACAACTTCAGATGTTTGTTTTAAACAATATAAGCACTAAATCACTACATCTGTAACTATGCTTGATATGTGCATTGCTTCCCAATTGAGCACGTGTTTCCATTTTCTAAGCATAATATTCTTGCTGATTTCAATTAAATGACATGGAAAATTCAATGCAAATTGTAGCTACCCAGTGTTGTGGTGACAACAATGTATTCCTACAGTAAATCTTACATATTACACGGTGGTGGCACTAAGACATTCCATTTATTTATTAACCACAAGAGACGACTAGCTTTAAAATGGTGCAGTCAAACACTAAACAAATGAATCCATATTCCAATAACCAGGCCACACTTTTCAGAGAACAAAATACCAGTCAAATCTATGTGAGTTCCATAGTTATCATCGTGCTATGAGCTCTAAGTCAAATGATTTTTGGAGTCCAATGGAATGGCTCTTGTTTTTATTTCAAACATTGTTCAACAGTGATTAAAAATTATGCATAGTTGTACTTGCCCACCATACAAGAATCTTGTTATTTCGCAAATGAATATGCTAACTAGATTCTGGCATACTTTATCACTGTCTCATTGTTTTCCACTATTTTCTTTTTATTTCTTCATTTCTACTTTGCAGTAATTCTACATCATTGATGTTGCTGTGCAAGAATCCAAGTGTCAGTGTTTGACTGCATATGAACTGGATTCCCCTAGGATTGCGAAATGCTAGTGAACTAAATAATTCTGATACAGTGATCTTATACTAAGGCTTGGCAGTCAGTGCAAAAGCAGGTGAGAGGGCAGTGTTTTTAGAATAACACCATAAGCCTTCAAACATAGGAAAACAGGTAATTGAATTGCTAAAGATGCCAGAATATCCATTTTTGACTGCTTTGTGGACAAGCAACGGAAGGCATGAAGCAATAACCATCCTACTTCAGAACCACACAAGTAAACAAAATACCGTTTTGATTCAATTCAACATTAAGTAAAAGGTCCTGTTATACTAAAATTCAGAATTGTGATGGTCAACTCTAGTCAGATATGTCTCAACCATTGATCCCCTCAGCTATAGATTGTCTTCATAATTGGCTCATGGATACTGATTGCAAATTGTACTCGTAATTGGCTCGCAGAAATCTAAACAGGTCCTCATCAACAAAAATGGGAAAGATAAGAGATAGAAGCACGAGATAAGAGCCACTCACCGAGATCCCAGACTTGGAACTTGATGTTGTTGTACTGCACCGTCTCCACGTTGAACCCAATCGCTGCAGCAAGGCAACAACAGCAAGCACACACGTCATCAAAGCAACAGAGCAAACCGAACAAAGAAATGCGCAGCGCGAGTCGGAATTGGGTCAGGGAACCCACTTGGGATAGTGGAGACGACCTCCCCCATCTGCAGCCTATCTGCGGGAACCAAACCACAGCACACACGGATCAGAGATCGCAGAAACCAAAACCAAACCGCAGATCCGTGGCTTAGCCGGCGAGATTCGGTCGTGAGGAGTGCCTAGGGCGAGGTCGCTTACAGAGGATGGTGGTTTTCCCGGCATTGTCGAGGCCGAGGACGAGGATGCGGGCCTCGCGGCTGCCGAACACCGAGGAGAAGAGCCGCGTGAAGACGATGCCCATGGCGGCGAGAAGAGCCCCCCCGCGGCGGAAGGAGGGGGAGAGGGCGCACTAGGGTTTCGGTGCGGAGGGTGGAGATCTGAGGCGGGGAAGGAGGAGATCTGGCGCGGCGGGTGAGCTGGCGCGCGCGAGTACCCAAGACGAAGACGGCCCACCGAATGGGTTGGTGGATTATTTGGGGGGATTTGCAGGGGAAAGGGGGCGGTTTGGTTGATCCGGTTTGGTTTGGTAGAGATTAGGAGAGATTCCAATTCCAACAGATTGCGGCTGGGACGGCTTACCAATGCGTTTTGTATGGTTTTAACATGATTTCTCTGTGTTGATTTTGAGTTCTCGTTAGTTTAGAAAATCAAATTACATATGGGAATTGTAAATTCAAAACAAGACATTTTACAACTTTAGCTGTTTCTGAAATAATAGGAAAACAACCATAAATTTAAGGTCGACACTGTCCAACTCTACACTATCAAAATCATTCATCTTTTAAATATTATCAAGAATTTTAACATGATTATCAATGATAACCTCGTGACATAAAAATGTAACCAGGGTTAATTTTTTTTAACTTTAAAAATTAGTAAATTATTTCCAAAATTTCTATAATGACATCACTTGTAATAAATAGTATTTATAAGTTATATAAGTCCATGTTTGATGCATCTCCGATCCAACATTTCTTAAAGCTTTTTACCTACACAGATCTATATATCTTGATTCATGATTACTTTAGTAATATATTGATGAATCATTTTGTTTATATTTTTAATAAAATATAATAGTTTAAACAACTTTAATTTAACTTGCAAACTCCAAAGCCATTATAGATTTGGGATTCGAAGCTGAGCCAAAACAGGATGTCAATATCATTTCTAATGCAACTAAAATATACTTTATTCAATTGTAAATCTAACATTGTAGTTTAGGTTATTCATTTCCATTTACTAAGGCTCTTTAATTTGGCAGAAATTATGATTATGTGTATTATAGAATATAGACAACAGTAAGTTTATAAACACAGTTTCGGAGCATCTGATAGACAAAATCATATTAAATATAATTTGTTTTAACAAATCCAATGTTTCATATTAAAATTATAATAAAAATAAGGTACAAATCTATTTAGGCAATTAGCTATCATACATAATGCTCGTATAAAAAGTATGAGGTATTTTTTATTGTATATACATATTAGCCACATTTTTTAATATGTGATTTGTTTATAACATAATTATTTATCTGAAATGGTTACCTTTAGTGAGCATTGTATTGTATTTTTAAAATAGTATAGTGGGTAGGAGATGAAGCAGATAGAGTTTATAGAAGAGACAGTGTTTTCAGACTAATGTGAAAAATAAAAATAGCATATACAAGGTCTTCTCACATGCAATGGCTCTGGTTGCAGCGGAGCCAGCTCAAATAGTATCATTTATTTTCTTGTGCAGTAGACATAATTGCGTTGGTTATCCTCTGGCTATAGCCGATGCAGCCGAGTAGGCCTATAAAAATGTAACATCAGAGTTTTACTTAAAACATAAAATATTATTTTTTAAATGTTTAGCTACTAAATGTAATGCCACTAGAAGCAAATAATAATTGAGGTTTATAAATTTATACTATTGATTATTCTTTCAAAAATATGTTTGTTAAATCTTTTAATTAATTATGCTGTTCAAATTTTTTGATAATGCTGATTTTAATTATATTTTGTGTGTTAGTTATAAATAAATAGATAAAATATCTTTAAAAAGTGAACAATTGTGATAACAAGATGCTTGTTATTTGTCTTCCATTTCTATTTATTGTCATATAAATTAAGAGCTAATATATACATTGATAAAATTATAATAGAGTAATAAATATTACAATAATAATCACTTATAGATGTGTTATGGATATGTGTATTTGACCCTAATTTAAATATTAATTTTAGCAGAGGTTTGATATCAGCATAATCTTAGATAAACAAAGTTATATCCCTTTTACAAATACATAAGACTGTGTGCTTCAAAATATATAGTTTTATATTCACCTTAACACACTTAAACAAAACAAATATGTTGAAATGTTTTTCAGTTAGCAGTGACTTTTAGTTTAAATTGTCACCCTTTCTTACTAAACCATACAATTACAAATGTTTAATATATAAATGTGTTTGTTGTGGTGACTAATTAAGTATCTTTAGTTATAAGAAAAATAATATTTAAGAACTTTGGCAAGAAATAGGGGTGGGGGTTGTAAAAATGGATATGAGCTATTCAATTTATTTCACAACCACCATTATTAAAGACTTTCACTCCAATGAAAATAGGATAGAATAGAAATGTGATTATTTTGCGACCATATTTGATAAAAAATTGATTAGGATATAGATTTTCCTACATGCACAACATTTTATGCCACATCCATATTCGTAGTAGATTCCACATAAACAATATGAAAATGAACGTGGCAGTTGATATTTGATTTGAACCATCGGTATTTGCCCTCATTTGATGAGATAATTTATAATATTTATATATATTGCAACATTCCTAATACATTCAAATAGGCGTTATATCTTAGCTTGAATTCATGCTAGTTTATATTTTTCAATAAATAATAGTTAACTGTAACAATTTTGCTAAAAAAAGATACCATTTTCTTTGCGTGGTTCCAATCCCTCTGGTTTTCACTATGATTGCTAACCACTACTATAACAATGATGACAAATTTTATATGAAATTATAGCTCCCTACAAAGTTGAAAGTTTTTTTTATTTGAGATTGTTTAGAGCCCAAATATTCATTATACATTCCCATATAGAAAATGGGGGAGCATTTGTATCTCTACATAGGATACAAGAATCAAAACCAGTGCATTATATTCTCCTCAGGGCTGCATCTATTTGAGGACTGCCACAATTTCTTGTTAGGCCCTCCGTTACCTAGGGAAATATTCCCCATCTCTTCATAACTGTCTCACTAGTCACTGTTTCTATCACAAGAAGAGGAAGAAAATAAGGAAGATAAACAATAGTACCAAAACAAGTCCTCGCGAGGCCCAGCCAAGTCCAAACCGATCAAACCGGACAGAAAAAAATACACAAAAATCCAGGACAAAATAAACAACGAGAAAACCTCTCCTCCTAAACCCCTTATAAACCCTAGCCCCCGCAGCGCTGCACGGTCCCTCCCCAATGGCGGCCGCACGCGCGACCCTCCCTCCCCTGCGCCTCCCCGTCCCCTCCCCGAGGCCCCAGCTGAGGTCCTCCCCCTCCGTCTCCGCTCGCCGCGGGGCCGTGGCATGCGGCGCCGGCCCAGCGGCGTTGATGCGGCTGGGGGACGTGATAGAGGCGCAGCAGTTCGACCGGGGCGCGCTGACGGAGATCTTCGAGGTGGCGCGGGAGATGGAGGCCGTGGAGCGGGGCTCCAACAGTGGCGCGCGGAGCCGCGTCCTTCGAGGGGTGCCTCATGGCCACGCTCTTCTACGAGCCGTCCACCCGCACCATGCGCCGCCTCGGCGGGGAGGTGCTCACCACGGAGAACGCCCGCGAGTTCTCCTCCGCCGCCAAGGGCGAGACCTTCGAAGGTGAGTATTCTCCTCGGTCGGAGCGGCAAATTCGCAGTCTTGGGATGAAATTGGAGTGGGTTTGTGAGTCATTGAGAACGAACAGGTGAGGAAATGCTCATTTTGTGCCTTCTGGGTACATGTTGGTTTTGCATAATTCAAATTGTGATACCATGATTTGGCTCTACCTGTGCAAATGACACTGAAATGGAGTTGAAATCATGGGAGAATTTGGAATGGTTTTGGATCCACTGTGATATGGGGGGACGTGGAATAGTCACACTTATTTGGAGTGGAAAGGGATAACATGGAGAGCCAACTAGAATTTTGCTATTATTTGGGACAGCTTGTCTTTCACACTTTATGATGCTATGGAAACAATTGCTAGGAATAACTATTTTTACGGTGAACTCTTTGGATAGTTTGGGGGTGCTCAAAGACATTTCAGTTGGTTATTGTGGCTTGAATCTGCAAGATAGACATTTTGGAGGGTAGTTCATGACTTTCACTATGGACTTATCATTATTTTTCTGCCAATTATGTTAAGGCCATAAAAAAATGGTGAGCTATCCAGGATAGGTTGATTCATTGGCTGTTGGAGTTGTACACACGCTTTGTTTGTTTTGGAATTACGGTGATACCTTCAATGCTTTGGATTGTGATGCTGCTTGCCAATAGAAGTTATTTTGAAATGTGTTATTTGGATTAATAATACTAGTTCAAGTAGCAGTGCACTGGTAAACGCTACAAGTTGGTTACTAGGAAGATATGGCCTTTCTAAGGACATCAGTTCACATCAATTGTGGCGAATCATTAATGTGTTGTCTTGAATGTTTGAATATGATTGTGGGTTGCATACTTGCATTCAGCACCTATATATTCAATTAATAAGGAAACTGTTCTATTAGTTTTCTGTGGGAAAATAATTTCCCAGAATAAACTCACTGTTTAATCTGGATCTGGCAATTGATTTGTGCCTACTTTCACAAACCGGATTCACAGCTATCCTTTTTTCTATCTTCAAGAAAAAACTTACTTCCTCTGCCCTTCATTTGTGCCTATAAATGAATTCTACTCATGAACAGTACTTCATTCTTTCCTATGTGGGTACAAATGAAGGGCAGCAAATTCATTTGTCTACTTTATTTTCTTTTGCTTAAGTCTGATATGACTTATAGTTTGGATCAGAGGTATTAGCTTGCTAACCATGTGTATCCATGCCGCAGATACCATAAGAACTGTTGAGGGTTATTCTGATATTATTGTTCTGAGGCATTTTGAAAGTGGAGCTGCAAGGAGAGCAGCTGCTACCGCAAACATTCCAGCTATTAATGCAGGTGATGGGCCAGGGCAACATCCAACTCAGTTAATTGTTTTGTTCCTGACACCTTTTCCACTCTCTTTTTTTTAATGAAAACAGTGTCATCATGACTAGAAAAGAACAGTTCCTTTAGATAAGTAATTGCTGTTTTTGTCTAGGGGCTAAAAATTGCATTTTAGTGAATGATGTTCTGACCAGAGTCTGGAGTGCTAGCGAATCATTTGATAGAAATTCTGATTTTGTTGATCAGAGTCACATATTACCTGATGATAAAATACTTTAGAGTGATGTGGATCCAGACTTCCTTTTTTTTGTCATTAAGCTTTCTTTGGAGCATTTATTGTTGATGTGTGACACTGAATACTTTAAAGTAACAACTCCTATATAATTACCAGTGCTCCTCTTAGGGATATACAGCATTTTTGTTGTATTGCTGGTAAACTGGATAAAATGAATGGAACCATATGCTTCTGTGTCAGTGAATCAGTGTTTGTAGCTAGTCTGGTAATAAAACAAAGAGACTAGAGATGATCCCAATGGGTTAATACCTAGAACTGACATCCCAGGAGTAAGCAAACGTACTTAATAAGAAATTTGCAATTTCATAGACAAATTTTCAGCTCAATTCTTGTGGCAACTTTATAAGTTTGTCCACTGTACCTCTTTATCTCTGACATCATGTTGATAAGTAAAATCAGTTTGGAACAGTGTTGTAAAATTCGGAATATGGGCGTCGATAGGATAAGATACCATCAAGCGATTAATCGGGATATGGATGATTAATCGGAATTAAGTAGACAATTAAACGTTCACACAAATGAACGTACAAATGAATATATTTGCTCTATTTGTTCAATTTTGAAGATATTTAAATGCATTATGCCAATATTATAAAACATTTTTGAAGTATTCTATGAATTATACTTATATTTAAAAGCACTATGTCAATATATATGCTATTTTTGTTGGGCCGGTACATGTGTGGCAGTAAAATTAACATGTTCCTGGCCGAAATACGGAAATCAATCAGTTTAATCGGATGATTAAACGCTAATTGGTTGCTTTACAGGACGATTAGTCACTTTAGCACTCGTACAACAAAATTCCGTACCGAACCATTCAGTCATGTCGCTTTCATCTCTGCTGCCGTGTAAACGCCTGACTACTTGGCCGCATCAACCGATTTTTCCTACACTGGTTTGGAATTTAGTTTCTGCTCTTACAGCCTGATGCAGTACCGTTTATGTATTATTTTATTTGTAATTGATATTTTTGTTCTTTTGTTCAGGCTTTATTGGATGTGTATACAATAGAGAGAGAAATTAGCACACTAGATGGAATAAAACTTGGTTTGGTTGGAGACCTTGCTAATGGAAGAACTGTTTGTTCTCTAGCCTATTTGATTGCCAAGTATCAAAACATTAAAATATACTTTGTATCTCCAGATGTTGTAAAAATGAAGGTACTATTTGTCCTATCAAATATTGACTGCATTCTGTTCTTTTGATTTCTATTATAGCTCAGATGGAACAAATTGAATGATAATTGTTTTTCTTTTGTCCCAAAGGATGACATCAAGGAATACTTAACCTCACAAGGTGTTGAATGGGATGAAAATTCAGATTTATTGGAGGTGGCATCAAAATGTGATGTTATTTATCAAACAGGCATTCAAAAAGAAAGATTTGGTGAGAGGATAGATCTTTATGAAGCAGCTCATGGTAAGTACATTGTGGACAAGGTCTTAGATGTGCTGCCAAAGCATGCTGTTATCATGCATCCCCTTCCAAGGCTTGATGAGGTTAACAGCTATCCTTTTAAATATAATCATGTAACAGCATTCAATTACCTTTTTGTAGATTCAATAATATGTCCCAAATGAGATAATATTGGTTATATTTAGCATAAGTAGTTGTGGGAACTGCTTGGTCACAGTGCTGGTTTGCAGCCCACTCAAAGTGGTTCTCAGGAGAGGCACCATGGTTATCTATTTATTTATGAAATGTCAAAGCATATATTTATGTGGAATAGGTCAGAGTTGCCCGTAACTTAGCATAACTTGATGAAAATATTGTGGTCATTTACACATACCTGCAAATTAGCAGTAGCAATTGCCAATTGGACTACTAAATTAGTAGTTGATACGTTCTTGCCTGGAAGGTATGGTTTCTTAGGTCTCATGGGAGCCCAAATCTAATCACATTCACAATTCTGTTTTGCAGATTATAGTAGATGTTGATAGTGATCCAAGAGCTGCATATTTTAGACAGGCCAAAAATGGCCTCTACATCAGAATGGCGTTGCTCAAACTTCTGCTTGTTGGCCGTTCACAATATTCTTAGTGCATGAGCTGTGGTGTTGTGGGGTCAAAAAATGTTGCCTTAATCAATGGCTCCAGATCAACTGATTAGTGTTGTACTAGGATCATATGTTGGATCCTTGCAAGGATTTATCCATGTCTAGATGCATAATTTTCGATGTAACAAAATGTCCTGAACAAAGATTCGCTGTTCTCATCTGATTTTTGTGAAACATCGTTGCAAAGGACAGCACTAATTTGCATCAGTATTTTTTCAAGGCCTTCGTTGAGCACTTGAGTAGCCCTTTCTGGCCTCTTTTGCTGACTAAGGACAAATAAATTGGTGGTAACCGGCTAGCTACCAGTACCAGACAAGCCCAGGTATTTGCTCTGGTATTTTCCCCATATCCTGTGTTAACCCTTGGTGCTGACACTTTCATTATTCTTTTCTCTTGTCATGTGTTGGTATGATCTACGATAGACAGTTGCCAAGGAATTGCATGGTTGTCACCTTCCAGTGTACGACTGATTTCTGACTGAAGCACAATCCCATTGGCATCGCTTTCTGCAATTCCAAATTTCCATATCATGACTTGAGGTGAAAATGACCCTCATGACTTGTAGGGATGACAGATCTTTGTTGGGGTTGTGATATATACTGGTGGATTGTCATGAGAGGTGGTGGTGAGCCTCTACCAATCTCATGATTGGCTATAGAGAAGGTTTCAAGCCATTCAGGTCAGCAAGCTGACACATGCATAACCGGGCCCGCTCACACAATTCATGCCTTGGACCCCCAGTACGGCTTCATGATATTGACCAAGAATCTGCTTCATTCTCATCCCGAACTCACTGATTAAGCCTCAGAGAAGTGAATTAATTAGCTTAATTCCCTGCAATTGAGCATCACTGTCACTCTCATGATGTAATATTGACATCTCCGAATCAAAACCATGGTAATTTGCAGTCAATTGGGGTCCTGACTATGACTGGTCTCAGATAGACTAGTGGCAAAGGAATATGTACTAAACATAAAACGGCTGATTGGCTGGTGTTGGCATCCTGCTCTGACCATCTTGTTCTAATTAGATTAACACTGTATTTAGGCCCAAGAGAGAAGCTTCTTTTTCAGTCATGAGTTGCGTCAGGATTTCATGATTGTAACATAAGAATATATTGTCCCAGAAGCCATGCATCAAAATGACTATTGTGAGATCAGTCCATTTTCTTCTTCCAGTGAAAGCCACCTTGCATTCACTTTAATAGGGTCCAATCTGATTTTTAACAGAATGATGTCAAGCTTACATCATCTCTTGATGGTATTTTTGCCATATCGATATGTGGCTTCTATAAATTTTATTTCTAATTTATTTTAATTTATTTAGAATTGGAAGACTTGATGATGACAATGATAATATTTTAAGTTTGTTCTAAACTACAATAGTTGATCCGAAGAAAAATAAAATCATATTCAGATTCACTTCGTACATTTTTCCTTATCAGTATTCCCTAAGTCTGTACCCAATCTTAATCCCACAAGTTGGGCAACTCCATCTGATTGAGGTCAGTTTCTGAAACTCACAAAGAGCTTCCCTTTTATTCAATTAAGTGTTTGACTGGAGAGGCAACCAGCATGTCTGAAATTTAATATGTTGCTTCTGTGGGTTTTATTTATAGAGTAAGGTTTGATGATGATGATAACGTTTATTTATCTCTTAAAACAAATTTCTTACAAGAAACTCCTTACAGTTTGATTTGGTGTAGGTGTTATTGATTAAAGAACACAAGGCTAGATAATCCGTATTATTACCTCCATAACATCCTCATCAAACCTCTTCACAATTTCAGATGTCGTAAACTGATGTGTAATCCTGGAACATTGAGCTGGTTTCAGGGGTGAAGTCCCAGCAGTTCACAGGGGACTGCTTGCCCTGATCATAGCTCCACCAGTCCACATCCCCCTGCGGCGTGCCACCGCCGTCGATGATCGCGCCACCAGCACCGCGTCTCTCTTGGCTCCCCTCGCCGTAGAGGAGCTTCTGGAGCTCGGCTTCGATGGTGACGACGTTGGAGTTCTCGCCGCTCGACGGCGAGGCCATGGCGGCGCTCTCCAGCTGCCCATTGAGGTGGTGGTGGTGGTCACTCAGGGAGCTGGACAGTCCATGTTCAGCCACTGTGACATTCATGCTGCTTTTGCTGTTGTTGTTGCTGTTGAAGCTGTGATTGTTTTGATCAGTGGCCTTGTTTGGCCACAGCATGGGGTTACGGTGGATGGCCAGGGGGTTCTGCAGCTCCTGGAGCTGCATGCAGAGCTGGATCCTCTCCATCGCCGACGCGCTCAGCGACCGCTCGCTGCCACCGTCGTTCATGCTGTCACCGGCCGGCAGATCATCGGCCGTGCTCTGGCTGCGGTGGTGGTGACCGCCGCCACCGCGGCGGTCCTTGCGCCGGCCAAGGAGCCTTTTCTTGAGCTTTGTGTTCCAGTAGTTCTTGACATCGTTGTCAGTCCTTCCTGGCAGCTGTGCTGCTATGATTGACCACCTGTGGTTTATGCCAAGCAGCACAGGTTTAGCATCATGTGTTCTTTTAGGGTAATTATGGTGATTGATTGATTGTTAGGGTGAAGGGGGAGTGGTCAGTGTGGTCTGTATTATGTTACCTGCTCCCTATGCTAATGTAGAGGCTGCAGATGATGCTGTCCTCCTCTGGGGTGAAGTCCCCATGCTTTATGTTTGGCCTCAGGTAGTTGAGCCACCTCAGCCTGCAGCTCTTGCCACACCTCTTCAGCCCTGCAATATTACATAGATAAATTACACATGATCACACAAACCAAGAAACATTTAAAACATTTTTGGAAAGATAACAATCACATGAAAGTTTGATGATGTGCACATCTGACAATCTAAGCTTGCCTGAAAATCATTTGTCCTCTGATAAGTATACTGATCGCTTACCAATCTTGTGAGGCAGTGCAATCCAGTTGCCACCAATGCCATGCTCCTCAATGTAGTTCTTGAGCATTGCATCCTCCTCAGGTGACCATGGGCCCTTTTTTACTGTTGCCTTGTCACAGCAAGGTGCCCTCCCCATCTCTCTCTCGATCTCCCTCTCTTTCTTTCTCTGTCTCTGTCTCTGTCTCTATCTCTTTCTGCTTCTCTCAGAATGTATCACCTAGCTTGAGCTGTGTGTGTGTGTGGAGAATGTGAGATGAGATGGGTTAGTCATGGTGTGGTATGTGTGCTGGATTTATAGGAGCAGATGAGAGGCCATTAAAATAGTAAGGATATGGTTTGACCTTTGATTGATGCTGATGCTGTTGAGGGGCATGACATACACCGGTTCTGTTCTGGTCTAGTAGTAGTACTTTGGAGATGCATGGCCTTTTTGTTTTCTGCCATGACATGAATGCAGAAAGGTGCATGGAATGATTTGTTCTTTTGCTCAACATGCACTCATGGATATATCCTCTTTTTTTCTCTGGGACATGGATCTGTGTCTCCTAACTGTTCTCTGCAAGATAATCACTGTTGGGTATCTTGTTATAGACAGTCCAAATTAGACTAATCAATTTGAAGCCTGTGATGCTGGGTGTTTTTTGGTACACAACTTAATTTCAGAAATTTGTGAATTTTAAGGCAAAGTGGTTGATTATAGCAGGATTAGTTATTTCGAAGGTAAGTACGGTGTAATTTGCCTCAAATTCAAATGGGTGGATCTTAGTCCTTCCCTGTCCAAACAATTCTATGAGTAAATAGAACAGCTGTGTCCCAGAATGTTACGGGTAAAATTGTGAACCTTACTCTTGTAGCTTTGAAGATGTTGAAGTATAAGTGAGTTGTCCACCGTTGCTCATTCGATTAAGTTTTAGGTTTTTTAGATAATGGAGAGTTTTATTTAAGCACGAGTTATACTACATTTTCAGCCTCTCTGCCTGATTAAGTTTTTAGGTGAACTGATTGGTGCACGTGACTCAATAATGAAATGTAAATGGTAAGTACATGTGAGTTTTCAAAATGGAGCTAGATACGTAGAAATACATGTGGTGGATTTAGGAGAGATTAGGAGTGCACAGAGCACAAAGAACAGTAAGTACTCTGAACTCTGCGTAGGTTTATGGGCATTGCAGAAAGATGAACTTATGCCAAGAAGTCAAGAACTCTAACTCAAAGGCAGGTCATGTGGCAGATGAAGCTAGTGTTAACACCTGTACATTGCAAACCAACTGCTATGAGCATAGTTAAATTCACTTAGGATTTAGAGTCTAGATGGTTAGAATTTGCCTTTACTGAATCATTGAAACGTGCCAAAAGATAAGCACGGAATGCAGTCTTCTCATTTCCCTTTTGTCTTCATTCATCCATTAGGATCACACCGCATTGAGATATGCAACACTAATTGATCTTGATATTCTCTTAAAAAATTGAATTATTATATAATTACCGTGATAATTACTGTAAAGTAATACTGTAATTGTGGATTTATACTGTGAAGCTGCTGGAATTAGTGTAACTCTGACGAACTCTGAATTTTGGCATCAGAAACAGAGCAATATTGGAAGCATTATTATCAGCCTATCGGTTAGGATTTCTAGTAATTGGCTGTAAGCAACCCATCACACCCAAGTGGATTCCAAGTTCAGAAACCAAATAGTAGTTTTTTTTGTGTTATTATGAACAGAAACTTTTTTTCATATTTAATTTTGAGCAAAAACCTCTTGCTTTCACAGTTAACTGTGCATATGAAGTACCATATCAAGTACCGCAATAAAAGCTGAATACGCCAAAAAAAAATCGACATACGAAAAATTCCTCCTCTCAATGAAACAGAGAGAACCAACGTCACCAATAATGTAGGTACCAGTACTTTGACAACAAGTGTACACTACATATGCTTCGTACATATAGATCAAGATTCACAGCATTGCATTGGTATGCATGACCAGTCCAAGTCCTGCAAATTCAGTTATTGTTGTACCCTTCTCTCAAGTCAAGAACTCTAACCTCAGGGATGGGCCATGATGGAAAAAAATGTGTAGCTAGATGGAAAACCAAGCCATGCTGTTTGTAAGTAACTCTCTTTGTAGGGACCCCTATGGCTGGCTGGCTGGCTAGGCTGACCTGCCGAAAGTCCATGGGCAGTTACAACTGACAATGCATCAGCATCCTCCATGGTGTCATCATTTTTTTTTGACCCTGAAGACTGGTTCCTGAATGCAGGTTCAGTTTCTATACTTACAGCATATGTTCCTTTTTTGGTCTTGTCAGTTCTTATGTGTGCGATCAGTGGAGAACCTAGAACAAAAATTACTGGGGTACTACACATGTCATGACACATATAATACTCTCATTTTCACGTAATAATGTTATTATTATATGCCAAAACAACTTAAGGTTGAAATTCTACCCAGTGTCCTGTGCATCTGGGAACAATAACGTAGGATGGTTAATATGATATTGGACTCGCCTTCTGTTCTGCGGCTGTGCGTGCTTCTCTTTTTATCAGCATAGGAGATATCATGCAATGCATGCCGTGTTGAACAGCATGCGCAATGAGGATCAAATAAGTTTTTGTTTGGAGTATGGACCTTTGTGTTTTCATATTACTAGATCATTGACTCTTTTCTTGTTTATATTGTGCCTTTTTGTTAGAGAGATAAATTAAGTGTCATTGCATTTTGGGGTGGTTGGTTTTAGATTGATTGCTATTGAATTGTTAGCAGCCGCAATTTTGGATACACTATGGTACTAATGAGGCCCATCTCGTGTAGTTTGATGATAATATAAGCTCAACATTATGGTAAACAAATACTTTGATATGGCTTGGAGAAACAGCACCAGATAATTGTGATTTGTTTCTAGAAGATTTTGTGGGAACTCAAAAAAGCCTTGCGTGTCATTCCATTAGAGATAGAAAATTAAAGAGTTTACAACCTAGAAAACAAAAGGGAATTTTTCCTAGAATAAATTTTCCGTTGGAGGGTTACTGTCTTGTTAGCTTGTTTCTTCATCAGAGAACAGAAAAATGAGTAATGAATTAAGAGAAATGCTTTGTTTCTTGAATTAGACTTACTGGAGCCAATTTTTTTTAATTTACATTTCACAGATTTATTTTTCCATGAAATGCTGGATTCTAGAAGAGTTAAAGAATGCTGTTACTAAAGAAAAGATAGTTAATTAACAAACTGCCATGCAGAATTTCAGCACTAGCCAACTATTTTAAATGTTCAGTCCTGGACATGAGCCACATGTTATTTTCTTATCATGATTATTCATTTCATTTTCGTCCCCTTGGGTATACTAAGGAATAGTACCGTATGTGTACCATTTGTGGTACCAGTACTCCAGTACTGGTTGCCTTGTTAATATGGAGTATGGACATTTGTTCAGTATACAGTCCTGTCAGAATCCTCCTTGGTCAGAGAGAAGCAGGTCTGGGCGTTACAGTAGGAAGAGGTACACTTTTGACTAACTGTATGAAGTTGTTGCAGCTTCAATATCCATGATGATGTATAGTAGTAGAGTAGTGTGCATCATGCTCACACTACCAGAAGCTACCAATGAAGATATTTAACTGAAGATCACAATGCCATTAGGTGTCTAGTTATATGCATTTTAATGTGGGTGTTTACTTTGATCAGGAATTCATGCATGCATCCATCTTGGTGGTGTTAGTTGTTTCAGAAGAGATATGGTTTTATCCAGGATGCTGCCCTAAAAGAAGTAGCATCAGTAAGGAAGACATGCCCTAAAAAAGGAGCAAAGCTAAGACAGAAAAGGGGTGACTTTGAATGATATATGCAATTAGAAATCCATGTATTGGGAAAAAGAGATTGCACGACCAACTTGCCACTTTGTCAAGCACAAAAGAACACTTAAGTAAGTAGAAGAGCATGAAGCATCACAACTCTGTCAGTAGCATCCAAGCGGAAGCAGGTTAAACCATCTGACACCATGGAGTAGACTCACCTAAACAACTTACAAAAATAAGGTCATTAGACCTTCAGAAGTCTCATCATTAATCAAATTAAGTAATGTGAGGCTGCCTGTTGTTTAATCTTTGTCAGGGATAAGGTTGAGTTGACCACATTATTCAAGGATCTCAGGAGAAGTAAGACAAGCTTATAGTGGTCTTGTTGGCTGAGCAAGTAAGTAAAATTCAAGAGCTTTATTAGTCAGTGCAATTAACTTCTTTTTTGTCCTAGGAAGAATATTGTGCAGATGCTATTATTTTTGTACCTTTTAACTAGTGCTTTCTACTTCTTTCTTTAATGATGGATGGCAAAAAAAGATAAAAGAAAATTATTTATTATGCACTTGCACCCGTGGATAGACCATGACATAATCCTGGATTTCTTCTGTCTGAGTTTCTTAACTATTTAGGTGCTACTGCCGAGAGAAAATTTTAGTACTATTGTACATAGCTTTGACAGCTGTTGTACACATCTCTTGCCATTTGTCAACAATAAAGAATTTGCATGATATAATTTGTGTATTATATACACATATAGTGTTTTGAACTTCCATTTGGTCTTTAGAATTTTTTGAGCTCAACCATAATAAATGATTACAGAGATAATATAAACACTCATGTGAGAGAGGATTGCCTATTCATAAGTGCATGACAGATGTTGAAAACTCCAACATAACAAATGGTTTCTTTCTTCGACTATTTCAGAAGAGCTCCTGCTCGTTTCCAAGTTGGCATTGTTTTTCTCCAATGACTGATTGGCTATCAGAAATTTTTTAACTCCAATGGAACAATTTTATGTTTGGATAATAACAATTTACTAGTATTCCTCAGTGACTTATTATTTTTTGACCTGTTATTCCTCAGTGACCTGCTATTTAAATACGCAGAGACAGACTCACACGACCCATGCAGTCTGGTCATGGTCGAAGGAGGTGCCACGCCTGATTATTTTTCTCACATTAGTGGTCCACATCGACATAACAGCCATGTGAAATAGCTAGTTGCATCTCTCTACAAATTTGTAAAAACAATAATCATTTTTGCAAAACTGCAGGTGGGTGAACTCTTTTTTTTTTCTTCAAAACTTCAAGAGGCACAAGGGGCTGTTCCACATGGCTGCTTTGATGATATGATATATCCCGCTATCATGGCCAAAAAATCACGCTCGGCACCTCTTTGACCAAGAATGAACCCGTTTGCTAACACAACGCCACACTTAAATTTTAAGTTATTATCCTAAAATGCACCCACCTACGAAATTGTCATACTGTAAGATATGATTTCCTCCTGTAGTATTATAATATATGAGCTCGCTCATGTCCAAGAAAAGTACTAGAAAATAATATTTTTATTGCAGCACTGCATATGTTTGCCCGTAGAAGTTGTGTACAACTGATAACATGAAACCCATTTTGTTGAATGAACATGGGAAACTTAAATTGGAATCAAATTGAAATGGCATTGTGGATAAATAGTTCAAAGAGAAACATGAGGATGTTCTCAACAAGTTATTTTTTTATTTTCGTTGGGTTTTAACTCTAGCCTATTGTAAGATTGACATCAAATTTAGCACTCGTGTATACATAATTTGAATGTTACCATGCCTTTTATATAAGCCTAGTCTTTACTTAACAAAAACTGAAGTAACATGTATCAGGTCAACAAAATTTGGATACATATCACACTAGAATCTTGAGTTTACATTTTTATATGAAATTATTGTTATGATTAATATTTTATGATGAATAATTGACTTTACAAAATAATTTATTTAATAAAAATTAGTTTGAAAATATTTCTGGTGTTGGTTTGAGTGTGTGTGACTAATGTAGGTTATGTTACGATATCTGTGTCTAAAATAATTGTTTTGATTATAAATATATAGATGAATTAAGGTCAATAGTAAGGATTGAAACTACGTTCGAAGAGAAACGAAAGTCTAGTAGGATACCATGTGATAAGATTAAATTAAAATTAGAATTCTTAGAATCAACATTGGCCAACGACGATATTGAGACTAGGCTCAAGAGAAATTGAGATAAAAAATGCCATGTGATGAATTTGGACACAAGGTGGCTCATGGTAGATAGACACTGTATGAGAATGTGTTTACAATGGGCTTTAAAAGTGTGTGTAAGTATTAAAAAAATCATGAAGAAAATTAGATGGAAATTAGAACAAAAATTGATAAAAAATTAGAGGAGAAAATGTACAAATACATTACTTGATTTTAAAAAGAAAGAATCAAGACAT
This sequence comes from Oryza coarctata, assembly GCA_030770085.1. Lineage (NCBI taxonomy): Eukaryota > Viridiplantae > Streptophyta > Magnoliopsida > Poales > Poaceae > Oryza > Oryza coarctata. The sequence goes on along the minus strand of CM061476.1, from coordinate 5,414,046 downwards.
GTACGATGAGTTGAGTTTAGATTTAGAATACGATGAGTTGAGTTTAGAGTACTACTCCTATGATAAAAATTTTAAGTATAATAAATAAATAAAGGGTTGAGCTCCTATGAAAATAATTTTTTAAAAAGAGAAAAAGTAGGGTTAGTTTTAAGAGAGGAGTGGTTTGTATACAATTTGTAAATATATTTTAATGCAACAAAGTTGACGTACTTTTAATAATTTCATCGAGTTGTTTTCTTTATTCACAAGACGACGGATGGACTGACAGCATAACGATTGGAACAACGGCGCGTAGATAATTAGACCGATGGTATACGGTAATACATTAGAAATTAGAGATTTTTTATTTTGTAAAACAATTTAAAATTTAGTTTTTCCTATCGTTTTAGTTATTGTGTTTAGGGTTTACTATTTTTATTTTTATTGCAGTTTCATATGATACACAGACACAATTTCTAGGCACACAAATAGAATATTTGGTTTATTTGTTTCACCCCAATACTTGATAGAGAAAACATCACACTGAAATGTTATCTGCTGCAATCACTAAGCCTATATGGGGCGACACAGGTTAAATATATATAGCGAAAGGTTACAGCCTGGCTGCTTCTTCTAGTCACTTAGTCACTTAATTATACAAATACACTTGATAAATGATAATTATACGAGAACATCATGCAAAACGGAAAGAAAAGGAATGATCTAATCCCCGTTTACAGTGGTATTAGTCCGGTGCGGCAGTCGATTGGCAATGCCCGTAATTATTTTATTTTATTTTGAAGAAAGGCAGCGACTGAACGGGATCAATGCATGTTGGCCCGTTTTGCAAGTGGACATTGTTGGGACGTTTCAAGTGGGTCCAGATTGGGCCAACTATTTTAGGCCGTCTATTATGGTATTGACACAATGCGTCCGTTTCTAGACCTCTTTAATGTGTAGAAGTTAGCGTGGGATTATCTCATATGGGCTATACCTGCGCTGGACTTACAAGGGTGTACAGGTGCAAATTGAGTGGCGGTGAGGTGAGGCCCTCCTGAGCTCCAGCAGTGAGAGAGGCTACAAGAACAGGAGAGAAGGTGAGCGTGGAGACTAGCGATGAGGAAGGTAAAATACATCAAAGGCTCGATAATGAATTAGGCTCTTCCGCTAGGATGCAAGATTGAGGATTTTCCACTCTTGAAACAAAAGTAACGACACGCACAACGCGAGTTTTCGAAATTCACAAGGGAAACAAAGTTTTAAACACTAGGTCCGTTATAGGTTGTTACACCTTTGGTGCTTTCCCACCTTAAAAGTGTAGTTTTGAAATAACTAGATTTAAAATAATACTCAAGGATATTATAACATTATATTCTAAAGCAAAGCAAAATAACTAAAATTTGGATATATCAAATATGTAGAACAAAGAGTGCATAATATACAATACACGACTAATTGAATTTCTAATAAATAAAACAAGAAGTTTGATTTCTACTATAGTGAATAAAATTTACTTTTAAACAATCAATGATTTAGTTACGTATAATCTAGCAAGACATTCAGCTAATTATCTCAAATATGGCAAATACTAGACGTATGCATGCATATAGTTCATGTCACACTACATATATGCAAAGTGATATATGCATCTTTGATAAGACAACAACATTACTGGTAATATCTCACGCAATAAATATTGCCCAACATAATTGCTACCCACCAATATCAAATTTGAATAAAACCACATACATCCAGCTTTATGGTACGAAACTCAAGTCATAAAACAAACATTGTCAGGTAAAAACAACTGATAACTGAGAAGCATCACCAACAGTTTAATGCAGTGTGCACTTATTCTTAAGGGTAACATGAAAATAGTTTGTAGCCAAGTAATAGGCTTATTTGCTGTTGCTCCCTCGCAACAGTTGGCATATGTAGTTCAAGCAGAAACTATACAAAACCATGAGGCAGAGTTGGCCTCGGCTTGGGCATCACAGGGTAATTTCCAGGACTCATGGCCTTCTTGCTTTTCTTAGTACTTGCACTCTTCTTCTTTCCCTTAGTAGTTGTACTCCCACCTGATTATAAAAAAATATTGGGTGAAAGGAACACACTAGCTTCAGTACTCTATTGAAAACAATACACTTCAAATGCGACTATGCACTAGAGAGTGAGGTATAGATTATGTTAATTAGTTTGTATAGCAAGCTTCCAAAACTGTATATTTCAAGTTCGTACCAATGCCTTCACCACTGAAATCCATTGCCCTCTGTAAAGAAAATTTGAAGATATATCAGGATTGAGTTTCTGCAAATAAATTTAGTACAATATATATACAAGCATATAAAAACTAAAGTTTCTCTAAATACCTAACTATACTATAAAACTGGTAGTTTGCAATCAATACTTACTTTTAGTTTTAAGCACATTTGTTCTAGCAAAGCCAAAATATCAAATACTACATATATTAGTATTAGCATAAAATACTCGTCAGACCTACCTTCTTCTTCTGTAGTTTTCGTCCTTTGAATATATCCGTCCCATTGATTAGAGTTGTCTCCAAAAAGAGTTTAACTTCAGCCCTAGAGCGGAAATCTGCTTGGTATTCCCGATGATTGTAGGACTACAACAAAAGGCATTATGAAATCACAATTCATATATTGTAAGGGATAAGCTCTAGTAAATTGACATAAAATAGTAAAAACACATGAGATGATCTTTTCCATGGTCAACATTTATCTACATATATCAGAACAGAGGTTGAGATAAATGGAAAAGGCTTCCCTAGACAAACAAATACACCTGACAAAATTATGTGAAGTATGTTCTATCTTATCATGGTTGTACTAGAAAAACGTAGTGCAAGCTTGCCTTCAAAATATTACATTTTCTCACAATGTGCTCAACTATTTGTGTGGGGATACCGTACAAACTAAATTAGGATGATATATATCTAAAGAATGAAACATATGCACTTATCGATCTGTTTGAAATTAATAGAAGCCATTGTGATATTTGAGTTTATACTTATTTCATCCAGGATTTTCAATACTTCACTTTACATGGCTAGATTAAATCAGTGCAATGCATATAATTTCATATCTTTCTAGAATATATTGTTCATGTGAGGACCATTAAATAAAAAATGTTTATTCAAAAGGAGTACTCATTTTACTTCCCTTGATACCTGTCCCGGGATTACTACAGAAAAATATACATGTAAGGATATTATTTTAAAGTAATACCAACATTCTAATGGACAAGAGTTTTGACAACATATTTGTAGACAGCTCATGTCAACATCGTTGATCACCAAGGATGTGACGTAAGAAAAAAACATAGCCGTCAAGGTTACCTCTCTTTATTAAAATTCCATTAGGGTTATCTAAATATTACCCCACCCACCATTGCTATTATATGAGGAGGAAATGACATATTACAACTCTATAGTTGTGCATTACACTCTTCCAGGGGCTTAGGTTAATGGTGCCATAAACCCACATGACCCACTCCTAGGCCATACATGGGCTCGATTCCTCAAATTTTATGTCTTGAGGCAACTTCCCTATACAATGACTGACAAAGGTTGGGGGATCAGCACATTAACAAAAAAAAATGGTGTTAGGCTTAGTCTAGATGCATATAAAGGTCATTTATGCTTATAGATTGTTGACAACCAACATAAATATGATCGAACCAAGCAGTGTTGAAGGAAAACACATTAAACTTAAGGTGATTCGACTTGTGAGAAAACTCATCTATAAAAAACTCAGGCATGGCCATTTGCTAATGAGAAAACTTATGAAATCAATAATGTTCTAGAGTAGTAAGAAATTAGAGATTAATTACAGCACGCTCTCAATGTTACGCATGACCTCGCCAAGGTTGACGAAATCAACTTTTACGCCCACATGTTCTAGATGTATGAGAAGAGGTCCATTTCTTATGGACAAAGCTCCTTGCCATCACCGCCACCATCCACTAGGCACTTCCATTCCACGATGGAGATGAAGCCTCACCTAGCTATGTGTTCTGACCGCTGGCCAAAAATCCAGCTTGTTACACTGCTTTTTGGCATTTGGGTTGATGGTAGGCCAATAGTGTGACTTCAGTTTGACAACACCACTAGTTCAGTTCTGTTTGGATTTTGAGCCTAAGCCTTGGATGCGTAAATAGCTGGCCGACTTGTCTTGCATAGTTGTAGCACATCAGTTGTTTGGTGATTGCTTTCCTTAAATTGGTAGTGCACTTTTACGTGGAATCTTGGCTTCATGATTATCATAGCACTATTCTCTAGATTAAATCTCCATTGTGATTCACTACCTCTATCCTAAAATTTCAACATTGTTGAGCCCTTGTTGAAGGAGTTTATTGGACCATAACTAGATGAGCTCAAGCTTTATTCCCTTATTGAAGGTTTTGTGAAGGAAACCTAATGGCGCGCCTTAAATTTCCATGATGTCGGATCTCTTGTCATTGTTCTTTAGTCATTGTTTGGAATGGAATTGTTGCACAATCAACATAAATATTTTTCCAATCCATTGATTTGATTTTAAGCTTGATACTTTTTGATGGTAATGTTGATTTAAGATTTTTCTTTCCTCCTTATCTTTCCTAATCTTGCTAGTGCAATGGCTGTGTGTATCCCTAGTTCATAATCATTAAAAAAAGTCTCCCCATTATTGCTCAACCGCTCCAAATTATGATCTTCAATGCTCCTTACCTCCGTGTAAAGTACATTTTGTTAATAAAAAAGAACAATGGTGCATACCAAGAAAACCCACAAATAGAGAGTTGGTATCTTATGAAGTTCATGAATCAGTATCCAAATGATATGTCAGCCAATAAGCCGCTCTATGGTAGAGCATGCTAGAGAGCGTTGTCGGCTTCTAGCATGGAAAGGAAAGGAGCAACTACATGCATACTAGGAGGCAGCGATATGATATTAATGGGGACAAAAAAGATGTGGGTGGGTGTATTTATTGGGGGCAAGGGAGTGAGATGATTTTAACATTACTAAGTGATTTACGGTGCCAAGGGACGTAACCATGGGTTTTAACAAATTTTCTGATCACACCGCTTATTATTTCTGTTTTGTACCAATCTTTTTACTTTTCAATTATGTAACATCCTAATATAAAATGGAAATGGTGGATGTTTTTTTTACATTTTAGCTATATACCATTTTCATCTAGGATTAAAAAAACCAATAGTTGGACCGTGTTGTTATTCTTGATAACATATCATTGGTACAAAGCATTTGAATCGGTTGCTTCCTACTTTGAATCTTTACAAATAGTTGGACATGATACAAATTTAAAGTAAACATGACTCTAACTTAATTGGCATTGTAATAAAGTGTTTCTAAGGTTATATTCCAATATTCCATTTTTTATTCCAGTAGTTCCAATATCATTTCATTTTTGGCTCTGACATTTTTTATTCCATTTTTTTTAGAAAAATATTGTTGCAGAAATGGTTTGACCATTTTTTTCAACAACTTTCATTGCTGCTTCTTGGGCAAACATGTAAGGTGCATGTAGTGGCTAAACGTACATAGCATTCACTAGATTTTGATCGCTGCTCCTTCAACCATTTTCATTCTCATTTACCCGTTATTCACAAAAGGTGAGCCATGCCTGTCTTAACATTCTTTTACGATTCCTCAAGCACTTAAATTTCCACCTTGCCCTACCATTGCTTGCTCAATTGCACTCTACTTTGTCCCACCACTAGCACACACGTTCTTCCTAGGCTTGACTTCCTCCCGAGCTCCCCTACATCAGTCCAACTCTAGTGTCACCTAGTTTCATTTCTTCCAGAGCTTGCTTCAACCTTCATTGTCATGCTAGGTGTGATTTTGGTGACACCGACACTGTTTGACATCTGCATGAGCAGCTCATCTCCTTGGAGCTGAGAGCTCAGCTTGGTAGACCTGATGATTGATGGGGATAACAAGCTGCATGAGTAGTAGATGAACGTACACATCCTAATTTCAAAGCTCTAAAGTGATCTAGATGTGTACTTCGTTGGTGTGGGTGTTAGCATTTGTACCATGGGCTTCAATAGCCAGGTGCAGCATGTAAAGATGCCTAAGGGAGTTGCTACCGAAATAACTTGGCTACGAGGTTACTTTTCACTAATATTTTGGATAACAAAGAGTGACAACTATTTACTTTTACACCCAAGAAAAAATATTGCAACTCCTAAGCAAACCCTTGATAGTTACATTATGGGTGGGCATAAAAAGTGAGAACTGAAGATATGACCCTCAAAAAGCCAGAGTTAGTTCGGTCATAATCCTAGATTAGCCAAAAAACCCAAAGTAACTGAGTCAACCCAATTGCCTCTTGTATTCATGCTCCGCCACTAGGCGAAAGCTAGATCGTGTGGCTATGCCTCTACTTCTCCTTCTAGCTTCCTCCCTGTGCCCACGAGCCTACACCTGCCCACGAGCCTACACCTGTTCTTTCTTCTCCTCCCATTCCTTCCAAGCGTGGCAGGCCATTGCCCAGTGCCCACAACCCCCACATTGACAAGCCAAGCAATGACATAGGTTGAAGTGGAGGTTACACTGCCGGTGGGCTAAGTTGATGAGGCATGGCCACCTAAGGTGCTAGGTGGAAAGCCAACACCAGCCGCTAATGAGGAGGTCTGTAGCATGCTAGAGTGTCGGAAGTAGGCAAGCAATGGGTATCAACTTGGAGTCTTTGGTTTCTCATATGTTAGTTCCTCTTAGTTGTGATTGGGAACTGTGATATATGAATTTTGTTTGAGATTTTGATTAATCTATTTGTTTTATGCAAAATTGGTCAACTTGGGATAGAGCGAAGACCGGACTGACTTCTTAGTTACCTGAATTGTTGGTTCACGGAATTCTATTGCTAGGATCAATTTCTTATTTCTATGGTCCTAGTTTTTAAGGATCGAACTATTCGGACCTAATTTTTGGTCTAGACCAAACATCCACTTCTAACTTCATACTACTTTTGTTCAGGGGCATAGGGATGGGTGGTGTTGCTCAAGACTAAAAAGGACTATTGCCTTTCCTTGCACCAGAATAGGTCACATATTTATGTATAGTTTCTAATTTAGAGAACTCTTTGATCTAATTCTACAACTATTTACTTAATTACTTAAGCATATATACACTGGGAAGTTTCCAATTACAAAAATAGACATATTAGTTTACACCAACCCTACTATCATCACCACATTTCAATTTGAATGCAAAATGAATTTGCATAATGAAATGCTCTTGGTTACAAAAACATGCAACTATTAATGACCCCCTCTTTTGCTTCTCCATATCTAATAGTTTCTATACAAAGATTCCCATGACTGGACATAATCAAGCATAGAAATTAATGTCATTATCGAAATCCTAAATATTTCTTATGAATGGGAATAGTGATATAACGGATAATCTCTCCCACATGTACCTAGTTAACATGCCGCTTAATTCATGGAAACCAACATCAATAACATTTAAATGGTTTGTTCATAATATTATACCTAAATCACTAGTCTTATTTCTTAGACTAGCATTGACTAGTCATTCTACTATGCCATCGTATAGTCCTAATTTTATAATGACTGCATGCCTCTTCTAATGTGCAAGTAGCTAATACATCACAACATTGCATCCATAGTAGATTTGGTTACTTGTGATTAGGTGTAAATTTCTCTTGCAAACGTTTTGCATGATAATACAAGAATAGCTCTAATTTATTCCAAGCATGCTTTGTTAGATTTTACAAATGTGATGATATGCCAAGATTGAATTAGATGCTAAACATATTCATCGGTAGATTGGAAGTTATGTAGAAGTCAATATAACAATTAAAAACATGAGATTTACTAATTAGTAGTATGCCATAATGTTTTCAAAAAATTAATAAGAATAAGCATAACCGCTTCAAACAAATCTATTGTAAATCATGAGATAAAACAATCTTATTCAAAATCCTATCAATTCTGATGACTTTAGACAAATCAATAATAGAAAACCAAAAACAAAGCATATATATGTAATGAATTTGATAAAGAAACGTAAGATTGCATCACTAACCCAATCTTTATGTCCATCATCCCTTATTTGAAGGAACACTTTCCAGTCACCATCTTTGTAGAGGTCAAGTTCCTTCATCCATTGAGGAACCGGAACCTCTTGTTTTTCCTTTTTTGAAGCCACCTTTTGCCCGAAGGGAATGGCATTCAAAGGTGCAACATCCAAAGGTTGATTGTTGCCAAGCATATGAGATCCTTGTAGATTCAACATAGGGGCCATAGTAGATATATTTTCTTCCTCCTCTAAATCAGCATCAATCACTGTAGGAGGAACATCATGTAGAGTTGCCTCAGAGTCGGTACTTGAATATTCAAAATCACTCATCATGGCTATGCTCTTTGGGGCCTTGGTATTGATGGATCTAGAGTTCCAAAGAGAGAGTAGAGTACAACGGGTAGGAGTCTATCTATTAGCCTTAAACATTTCTTGTGAGAAATATCTTTAGGAGATAAATAGTGTGAACATGAAAGGCTCCAAAATAGGTTTGTGCTTTGTGAGCACATCTCAGATACTCCAAACCTTTACAACTCATCCTACCAACCGGTGGCATACTACAATGATGGCATATTAAAGTTTTTTAGCTTTAATTAATATACATATCTTCCTCCATACAAGTTTGTTGCATTTAATATGATAGATATTTTTTTACTTATATGGGCATGGCATTTAATATTTACATCTTTTCTTCCTTATATAATGCACCATTTAATGTGACAGATATGTGATTTCTTATTTTGACATACCATTTAATGTGATACATCTTTTCTTCCTTGTAAGGATGTACCTTCATGCAATACATGTTTCCTTCCTCGTATGGTTCCCTTGACGCAATACACATCATTTGACAGATACTTATATTAGGTAAAAGATATAAACAAATAACTGACCATTTTATTTTTTTTCATCCAAAATTTTTCTTTACATGTATATACCACTTGATACAATTAAACTATTCGTTGTCTAGAATTGCAATAATATTGTGCACTAATATCTTCAAAGAAATAATTTTGCTTCGACAAAATGCATAAACTATACATTTTCATTATAATATTATACATTTATGCCATGTAGGACAATCCTTGCTATGCACCTTTACAACGCAATGCATAGTGACCATAGGAATAACTACAAAGCCATTTCCCCCCCAACTAGAGCAAAACATTAACATAACTCATGAAAAGCATGCATGTTTGGTGCACATACAAAACTACAATGTTAGAATTCTTTTATATCTTTCTCCTTTTTGGGAATGAACTTCCATTTTCTTATTTTTGAATGTACCTCTACATGGAGCAAGGATAGTGTGAATAATCTAGAGTAGTAACCTTCTCATAATGCTTAATTAGCTGTGTAGCAAAAGAGCAGCACCTAGGGACATGTTCCCAGCTGTATAATTCCTGGATGTAAATGTACACCATAGGCAGTAGCAAAACTCATAACTGAAACAATTGGCTTTTCTTTTTGTCTTTTCTAGTGGAACAAATGGCTTTTTTAACATGCAACAAATAAAATGGTTAACCTACACCTAGGCATGGTCCATCTCAACATCCAAATAGGATGCATTCAACCCATGTCACATCACACCCTATTGCCACCTATAGTGACATTAGAGAGGATGCGCCGTAGGAGATTGGCGTGAACCAACTCTCATGGAACTGCGATGCCAGTACAATCTCAGGATATAATGCACACGGTTAATGGAGACGCTTCATCGCAATCATTTGAATAGATTATACCTTTACGAGTTATGTCCTCAAGTAATTCTTAAGAATCAACCTTTAAACATAAAAACAATAGTGTAGCTAGTGCCCAGTCCATATGCAATGGGTTGAGTAGGAAGGAAACCCTAATCTTCAGTTTTACTTTTCTAGGAGGACAACAATTGAGGACTTACATACTCAGCAAGCCATGGGGAAATGTGTAATGCAGACTTCAAAGTGGGGCTAGGGTTTATTTCGCAAACTTTTCTTTTGAAAATATTTTCCAAAACACTAAGTGTGAGTTGATCTAAATATGGTTAGAAAGAGGCTCTTCCCTCAATTTGGCTCACAAGTTACTTTACAACAACTCAAGTAGATAAAGCAGGTTTTGTTTGATTGAGATCTAATATGAAGTTAGCTATCAACACCTGCTCTAGACCTTCTAAGGCTTAGGTAGCTTTCAACTTCTATCTCATTTATTTTTTTCTTTTCATTTTCGTCCTTTCTAGGACATTGACCCACATCATATTTTCATCTCTAGCTCTCGAAGCCACATATAACTCAAGTACACTACCTCTTCTTGGGAAGCTTAGTCTATAATACCACTTGACATCCTGGGTCACATAGGCGTATTTCAAACCACTCAAGTCATCCATTAGCCAACAAGGCCAATTTTGGTAATGGTTCCCATTCCACAAATGATTTTTACAAAGCACTACCAAGCAAATCTATGGTAAGCCAATCATCTTACATTCTCCCATGACCGTGGATATAGCTATTTGAACAATTTATAAAGACTGATGAAGGGATGTCTATAACAAGGCCTTTCCAAAGCAAGTTTAGGATGGTATGTTGCCCTATAGAAGGGCCACAAACCAAGTACCAGGAAAACATTTTTTTTTGTATTTAGGGTGGTGAGTATATCACCCTAGAACACCCTAACTATGGGCACACTACTCACTTTGACACCCTTATGACTTTTCTTATATTAACAACCTAAACCATCCTAGATCTACTAATTACTTAGCCAGTAGCGTCTCATACTACCCATGTGGTTGCATTGTGAGATGCTTGGATGAAATTCCCTTTAGCATTAGGCTGGCTGTTGACCTTCCAAGTGGTATACACTAAACGGTGGTCTGTGCCCAAATGGTAGCTCCAAACTGGTTGAGGCTAGACTCATTGGAAACTAGACTTGAAGAGCTTTCTAAAACGTGCTCATAGACCACCATAGCTTCTAGGAATCAAAATATATGACTGTTTCTTCTAGACGGTTCTGTAGAGCTAAACTGGTTTGAGTGTAGTTTGTGGTCGGCAACTGGTCTGAAGTGGTCTGCAGCTGGTCGAAAGTCATCTCCTTGTGTGTTCATGTCTTCCTCCTTAGTGAACCTAACCATTAATAATGTACACAACTTAGGTAGTATATAATTCTCATTAATATTAAAATGAATCTCACAAAGTAGTGCGTGCACCTCTTGTTGTAGCTTCTTTGCTCGACTACGTGTAATCGGTCCATCAATTACTTGGACTGGTGTTGACGTCGGTGAGACCTGAGTTGGTGTAGCTTGAGTTGAGTGTTGTGACATCTTGCTTAATGGCGTGGTCATATCATCCTCCCTCACTTGAAAAGGAGTCGTCCTCGACTCTGATGTATGTTTACTTATGAATGGAGATAGGTCAACAACATTGAAGGTGTTGCTCACGCCATAACTTTGTGGAAGATCTATCTTGTATGCATTGTCATTGATCTTTGTAAGAACACGAAATGGACCATCCCCTCATGGCATCAATTTGGATTTGCGTTGATCTAAAAAGCGATCCTTGCGCAAGTGAATCCACACCAAGTCCCCTGGTTCAAACAACACTTTCTTTCGATGCTTGTTTATACTTGCAGCCTTGCGTACCGCCTTGAGCTCAATTGCTTCCTTAGTCTTCTCATGTATCTTCTTTATGTATGCAACACGCTTGGAGGCTTCCATGTTTGTTCTTTCCTGCAATGGAAGGGGCAACAAGTCTATCGGAGCAATAGAGTGTACTACCGTGTTATACGATTTCAAAAGGACACAAATTAGTGGTAGAGTGTACTACCGTGTTATAAGCAAACTCCACATGAGGCAAGCGATCCTCCCAATCCTTCAAGTTCTTTTTTACCATGGTTCGTAGCAATATTGATAAGGTTTGATTCACTACTTCAGTTTATCCGTCGGTTTGGGGATGACAAGTGGTGGAGAACAAGAGCTTGGTCCCAAGCTTTGCCCACAGCGTTTTTCAAAAGTAGCTCACAAACTTGACATCACGATCCGACACTATGGTCCTGGGTATTCCATGTAGCCTCACAATTTCTCTGAAAAACAAATTAGCAAGGTGTGAAGCATCATCGGTCTTATTGCAAGGGATAAAATGAGCCATCTTTGAAAATCTATCAACCACAACAAAAATTGAATCTTTTCCCCTCTGAGTTCTAGGCAATCCCAAAATAAAATCCATGCTTATATCTTCTCAAGGAGTATTTGGAGTAGGTAACGGAGTGTATAAACCATGATGATTCAGTTTGGACTTAGCTTTGTGGCATGTGATGCATCGCTCCACAAATCTGATGACGTCTCTTCTCATCTTGGGCCAATAGAAATGATCACCGAGTAGCTCATATGTCTTCTTTTGTCCAAAATGCCCTGTCCTCCATGTGATTCCTGTAACAACAACAATCTAACCGAAGAATTTGGAATACAAAGTTTGTTAGCTCTAAACAAGAATCCATCATTGATGTGATATTTTTCCCAACCTTTTCCGTCTTTACAATAGGCATATGGTTCTGAAAATTCAGGATCATTTTTTACATATCTTTCAAATTTTCAAGACCCAAAACCTTTACCTCGAGTTGGTTCAGCAACACACTTTTCCGAGACAACGCATCGGCAACAATATTGTCCTTACCTTTCTTATACTTCACAATGTATGGAAATGTTTCAATGAACTCAACCTATTTGGTATGGCATCGGTTCAGTTTAGCTTGACCTTTCAAGTACTTCAAAGCTTTATGATTGGAATGAATAACAAAATCCTTTAGACATAAGTAGTGCTGCCATGTTTCAAGCACACGTATCAAAGCATACAATTCTTTGTTATATACAGAATAATTAAATTGAGCACCTCCCAATTTTTCACTAAAATATGTTACAGGTTTTCCTTGTTGCATTAAAACTCCTAGCATCACATTCTACTTCAAAAGCTTTAGTGAAATCAGGAAGAACAAGTAGTGGTGCTTCAGTTAAACGTTTCTTTAATTTTTGAAAAGCATTTTCTTGTGTGTTTCCCCATTTAAATTCAACTCCTTTCTTAGTTAATTCATTTAAGGGAGCAGCGATGGTACTGAAATCTCGCACAAACCTTCTATAAAAACCAGTAAGGCCATGAAAACTTCTCACTTGACTTACATTTGTTGGAGTGGGCCAATTCTTGATGGCTTTTACCTTGCTTTCATCCACTTCTATTCCTTTTCCTGAAACAATAAAGCCAAGAAACACAACATGGTCTGTGCAAAAACTGCACTTCTCAACATTAGCAAATAATTTCTCCTTTCTAAGCTCATCTAGGACTTGTCGAATGTGACTCACATGCTCTTCAAAAGACTTGCTGTAAATTAAGATATCATCAAAGTAGACAACCACAAATTTCCTAATAAAAGCTCTCAAGACATGGTTCATTAATCTCATAAAAGTACTAGGAGCATTAGTCAAACCAAAAAGCATAACTAACCATTCATATAGCCCAAATTTTGTTTTAAATGTAGTTTTCCATTCATCTCTAGTTTTCATTCTTATTTGATGGTAACCACTTCTGAAATCAATTTTAGTAAATATTGTGGAACCACTCAATTCATCAAGCATGTCATCTAAGCGTGGAATAGGATGACGGTAGCGGACAGTGATGTTATTTATAGCCGTACAATCAACACACATCCTCCAAGATCCATCTTTTTTAGGTACTAAGATCACAGGAACATCGCAAGGACTTAAACTTTCACGAACAAAACCTTTGTCAAGAAGTTCTTGTACTTGCCTTTGTATCTCCTTCGTTTCTTTAGGGTTGGTTCGGTATGGTGGCCGATTAGATAGTGTAGCCCTTGGAATGAGATCAATTTGATGCTCAATCCCACAAATTGGAGGTAGTCCAGCTGGTGTTTCCTTTAGGAAAACATCTCCATAGTCCTGTAACAGATGAGATACAACACTAGGAAGAGAGGTGATGTCGTTAGCTGAAATTAAAATGTCTTTGCACACAAGTACAAAGAACACTTGATTTGGGTTGTTCCTTACTTCTCTCATTTTAGATTTTGTGGCTAACATAACTAGATTTTCTCTCTCTCCTTTCTTTTTTTCTCTCTCACATTTGGCTTGTGGCTTTTACTCACCGAATTGTGGATGACACTCAATTTCTTTTGCTCTTCTCCTCCATTACTTGCTGGACCAATTTCAGATTTCTTTTGTAAGTGCTCAGCCATGATTTGTTGAGGGGTCATGGGTTTTAACACAAACTTCTTTCCCTTCATATCTAGTGTATACTGATTTGTTCTCCCACAATGCTGAGTGTAACGGTCATATTGCCAAGGTCTTCCAAACAGCAAGTGACACACAGACATGGGTGCTACATCACACTCTACTGTGTCAACATATTCACCAATCTTGAATGGAATTTTCACACGATGCCCAATCTTAATATCTTCTGAATCATTCACAAGAGCAGCCCCCTGCTCAAATTCACACCCTGTATGTTCCTCATCTTCATGGGCTTCTTCAACATACTCTTCTTCATCTTCTTCTTCACTAGCTGATTCATACTCTCCATTATCATTCACAATGATCACCCGATTGTTTGGGCACTCTCTACTTATATGCCCACAGCCTCCACACTTGAAGCACTGAATTCCACTACTCTTGGCTGTAGAACCTACTGAAGTAGAGGTGGATGCTGCTGGTTTATAGCTCAGGTTTGGGGCAGCAGTGTTCTTCCCACTAAAAACACTCTGAACATTAGAACATGAGCCTCCAAACGAGTTTTTCGCTGATGAGGGTGCAGTAATGAACTTCGAGACTTGATTGCTTCCCCCAGATATGTTCCTCATACCAAATGACAAGGACTTGCTGCTCTTAGCATCTTGCTGCAATTGTCGTTCAGCTTTGGTTGCTTAATGTACCAAATCAATTAGATGACGGTATGGTTGAAACTCAACAATGTGCTGAATATTGCGATGCAAACCAGCCATGAAACGTGCAATAGTTTGCTCTTAATCTTCATACACATTGGCTCTAATCATAGCCTTCTCCATCTCTTTATAATATTCCTCAACAGAGAAACTTCCTTGCTTCAGATTCTATAATTTATCAAAAAGATCACGCCGATAGTGCTTCGGCACAAAACGTTTTCTCATTTCTTGCTTCATTTCATCCCAAGTTTCAATTGGATGTTCTCCATCTTCCTCAAGATCAGAGAGAAGTTGCTCCCACCAAATCAATGCATATCCCTCAAACTCTAGAGATGCCATGGCTAATTTCTTCTCTTCGGAATAATTATGCAAGCGAAAGATCTTTTCCACTTTCAACTCCCAAGTGAAATAAGCTTTAGGATCAGATCCTCCATCAAATTTTGGCATGGTAAATTTTAGTTTGCCAAACCTCTCCTCTCGGTTGCCTCCTCTACGAGCTCAGCGACCATATCGATATTGGGACTGATCATAATCATCCTCTTCAGATTCATCATGATCATCATTTCTTCGATTTCGACCTCTTCCTCTACCATGTGCAGCACCTCGGTTCCTCCTTCCTTGCTCTCTAGCTCTTCTAGCAGCAGCTCTTCCTTCACTTTCTTCTCCATCTTCACCGTGGTTGCTTGCACCATCACGAGGTGGACGGTGTTCTCTGATTTCAGCCAAGATGGCTTGAAGATGTTGTGTCAACCAGTCTTGTCTATCTTCTAGGCTTTGTTTGAGCTCATTAAATTGTGCAATAGTAACACATTCTTCTACCTTAGATTCACCCATCTTCCTAAAAGGTTAGCAAAATACAAGCAATATATTTGTATATGTCGACTGGAAAGTTTTTGGTGACTCTCTCAACCTCACCTCTCTGACCAACCAAAGCTCTTATGAATTCCGTGTTGCGGATTACAAATAAAATGTGTGGTGGTAACCAAAAGTGATGGCGAGGCGAATACAAGATCAGAGAGTACCGATTGCGATGGTTTTCATGTGGAGCTTGGTGGGGAAATGGATACACAAGGAATGCAATCTGAATTCTAGTTGTTGTTAAGTTAAGTAACAATCCAAATTAGAAGTTCTATGTCCAGTGCTGACCACAAGATATGATAGATATAAATAGATCACACACATGCAAAGAATTTTCAGAGTTGATGCAAACAAAGGAGTATGATTGGGATGCAAGTGTTGCGATCAAACTCAACCAAATTTTGCACCAAACACAAATAGCAAACTGGTTGTACAACTTGATATGATAAACTTCAGTACTTGTGCACTTCAACAAACTGAACTTCAGTTTATCTTACTCAACTTTTCTCAACTCTTTCTTTTTTTTTGTACTTTTCTTCTTCTTTTTTTTGAGACACTTTTTTTTCTTTATAGAACTAAGAACAAAGATTAAAAATAACAGAAGCACACTTTATAAAAGAAACAAGACACAACCAGAAGCTATAACTTGATATGATCAAAGTTTACACAAAGGATGATAAAGGTTTTAGATTTTTTTTGTGTTGGGATTTTCAGATATATGAAAGAGGCACAAATGACACACGAAGGATAATACAATCAGTAACTAAACAAGACTCTAAAGGACTGAAACTTAAGAAAACTCACATGAATAATAGATTGAAACAAAGGGCTATGACAATTTTATGGCTTATAGTGGATAGGACGAACAAAATTGTATGTAGCTAAGGGTAAAGAATCCTACCGTGGTAACGAAAGCTCTGATACCAGATGATACGCCTCGATGTCCCGATCTTCACGACGTAGGATCAATCACCAGATAACTAGCTTCGAAGAAGCTGAGATAACTTGCTGCAAGTAGCGATAACTAGTGCAACCTGACGAATAAAACTCGAAGCCAACCACCGTCTCAATACGACAACCTGAATCGAGGATTTGCCCAACCACACTCTCAAAGAAACCAACCAATACAACCTACAATCAATCGAGGAGACCTCGAAGGGAGTAGGAGCACCAATTGGGAGCTGATGAAGCCACCGCTTCTATAATTCCTGTGAAGGAAGTCACAAGAGCAAAGGGGTAGAGATCAACTCTCAGGGGTTTGCTAGCGCACAGCTGAACAAAGTGGTCTATATTCTCAAAATCATAATCTGTGATTACAATGAGTCTAGGGGATATTTATACTAGCAATAGCCCTGCTAGGTAGGTGGAAACTCGAAAAGAAAATAACTAGTTCGACTATGTGAAAAGACCTCTTCAGAATGAGCTCCTCGAGAGTTTTCGCGTGGCTGTTAGTCTTATGCGCAATCTTCATTATTTTGGCAATAACTCCACCTAGAAAAGTCCAAATGATGCACGGTTTATTGCATTGGATTCTTGACTTGACACCCTTTCGAACCATATATGCCATGCACCACGTAATATTATAGAATGGTACAGTTTAATACATGAACTTTAGCATCAAGCTGGTTGTTGACCTTCCGAGCAGTATACACTAAATGGTGGTCTGTGCCTAAATGGTAGCTCCAAACTGGTCGGGGCTAGACTCATTGGAAACTAGACTTGAATAGCTTTCTAAAACGTGCTCATAGACCACCATAGCTTCTGGGAATCAAAATATATGACTGTTTCTTCTAGATGGTTCTGCAGAGCTAAACTGGTTCGAGTGTAGTTTGTGGTCGGCAACTGGTCTGAAGTGGTCTGCAGCTGGTCGGAAGTCATCTCCTTGTGTGTTCATGTCTTCGTCCTTAGTGAACCTATCCATTAATAATGTACACAACTTAGGTAGTATATAATTCTCATTAATATTAAAATGAATCTCACAAAGTAGCGCGTACACCTCTTGTTGTAGCTTCTTTGTTTGACTACGTGTAATCGGTCCATCAATTACTTGGACTGGTGTTGATGTAGGTGAGACCTGAGTTGGTGTATCTTGAGTTGAGGGTTATGACATCTTGCTTGATGGCGTGGTCATATCACCATTTTTATTTCGCAAACATGTCGACACTACATGTTGGGTTTTTGAAAGCTTTTGAAAACCTATTTTTCCATATCAATAGGCAATGTGATTTGAGTGCAACCATCGATACCCATGCTTGGAGAGCACAAATGCTAAGGTACACAAGGTGGAATGAGAAGGGATAAGGTCACCAAAGTCCTACTGGAGTAATGTAACTACTTGGTAGGTTCGTCGGTCTGACACACACACTAAGGTCAGTCAGATTAATGTGCACTCTAGTAAAGCAAATTTGCAAGCAAAACCATTTCAAAGTAGGAGCAATATGATCAAATGATAACTTGCCTTTGACTTCATCTTCAAGGCCTTTGAAATTCCACATCTAAAATAATTTCTGGCATCGATAACTATGTGCGAAAGAGAGAAACCACATAGAAACCTAAAAATAAAATTACTATTATTAATAAATAATAGTGCCATTGGGTTGGGGATTTTCATTACTTTGCCTTGTGCGCCCTTGCTCAAGCTCTCAATCCTTCACCGTGATGGCCGCCTCCACTGATTCAACCCAAGAACTCCCACTAGAGGAGAGGCAGGTGTCAATCACCATCGAGAGACGACTAAAGGCCATGTTGACCGCTGGTGTGTTCTCGGTGAAGGAGCTTATTGGGTGGTAGCTCATAGCCAGTGAGCCCTTTCCAACACTCGAGACCCATGAGGTCGTTATTTTTGAATCCTTTTTCAATCATGGTTTTAGTCTTCCAACCTGTTCTTTCCTCTATAGCTTTCTTATTTTTTTATAAAATTGAACTTATCCACTTGAATCCCAATTCTATTCTCCACATCACCATCTTAGTTTATGTTTGAGAAACTTGGAAACTTTCCCCACTTCAATCTTTTCCAATATTTTTTCAATGTTAAGCCTTAGCCCAACCATCAAAAACCATCAATTGCTGGCGATGCTGGAATTCAACTCTATGATAGGCTAAAAAAGGCTTGGCATTATCTTCCTTTGAAATCCTCTCTAAAGGGTTGGCATCGGGAGTGGTTTTTTTGCTCCAATATCAGCTCTTCTCTTCCTTTTTTTTGTTGGGCATGCCCTAAAAATCCATGACTCCTAGTCTTCTCTTCCTTCTTCCAAAGAAATGATCCAAGTTGATTCATTGATAAAATTGCTTGTTGAACTTAAAGAAAGTGGATTGACCGGTTTCTAGGTAGCCTAACACTTTGTCCTCCTCCACCTTCAACCCCTCAGACTGGATTCATCCAGCATTTGAATACTCTAGCCTGAGTGATCCTACTTGGTAATCCCCTCATCCTCTGAAAGAAACTAAGATTTATAATCAGGTTTATAGGCTTTTTACTTTGTTAACTAAAATCAACTCTAGAGACAATATATTCCCACTGCCTTTCAATGTTTGCTCTCTTCCTCCTACTATAGGTGTCAAACATTAAAGTACTTTTATTGCTTCTTCTTCTATTCTTGCTGTTTATGTGCAATTTGATTCTTCTTGACTGCGGGATCGCCAGGCTTTTTGTTTCAAATCCTCCTAGTTAGGTGGATCAATCATCTCGCAAACGAGCAACATCTCCTTCTAGTGATTAACCCAGCACAAAGATGCCCAAAAAAGATCTTGCTATTGGCCTAGCTGAAACCGGAATTCCGACCATAGGCATGTGTACCCACTCCTCTCATGCCCTCTCCTCTGTCTTCTCCTTGAGCACCTTCTCATCTGCCTTCTCCTTATGTGCCAACTCCCCCTCAATCTTCCATTGCCGAGGCCATTGTCGGGGATGAGGACGTCGATGAAATTCCCTACCAACACCCTGCATTGAAGGCACCTAGCCAGACACAAGCCCCACTGATCAGGATAATCTGGTAGAATGCAGATGGCCAAGTGGATGGGATTGTGGTTCACGATGCAGCCAAGGAGGAGGACCGTGAAGGAATGTTTTTCTATGCCTCATAGTTTACCAAACTTCTAGAGGCATGAAAAAGTCTTTATCTTTATATTTTAGTTTTGAGTTTTTGTCTTCATTGTCCTTCGTCTTGCAAAGATTACTGCATGCTCCAAAGATAAATCCAAAGCTTTGTGCAGTGTTTGTCTGCTAATTACAAATTTGAATGAATTATGAAAGGATCAAGATGAGATCCTAAGTCGTGAAAAGGCTCGTGAGACACAACTTGCAACTGAACTTAGAGAGTTTCATGAAGCTTGATTCGAAGCAATCGGATCCATTAGAGGTAAGTTCCCTTCTATTACCCATTTTTCCCATTATTATTCTTATTTTCATCCAACTATTATCTTCTCTTTCCTTAGCTCGAGTTTATAAGATCAATGAGTTGACTACCTTCAAAGCTAAAATGGAAAAAAAAGTTGATGCTCTCAAAGCTGCCAAAGCGGCACTCAAGCTTGAATTTGAAGGCAATCATACTCGGGCTATCTCCATCTTATCTGTTTTACTTTGTCTTCATCATTTGTCTTCTTGTGTCTTGTAGAGTATAAGGTCAAAAATTCAAGATGAACTCCAGAAATCCACTTGGCAAGCTCAACAAATCGAGGCCAGTCAAGATGCTATTGTGGAAGTTGTTAAACCCATGATGGACATCTTGTACTCAGACGAGGTTGGATCAAGCTCAAGCGAAGCAGGACAACTCCTCATCTAGCAATAGACTCCCCTAGAGAACATGAAGTGGTTGGTGAAGGACAAGGCTACCTTGAGTTCTAGTCAGTCCTTAGTGATAGTGAAATTGCTATACCCCGGGTAGATATCAAAGCAGTTGATGAGGAATTTGCAACCACTTGTGGAGATGAGGAAACACTAGCCTCGATGGATGAAGCACAAAATGTTGTCTCTATCGTAGTTGACACCCTAGAGCTATAGAAAATTTACAAATTATAAGTTGCATCTGACTGATATGTAACATGACATTTTAAGTCTTTGATGCAAATTTATGTTTGTTGCCTATGTTATCTTCTAACTAGCTAGATTAGTACATAGTACTTTGCATTATACACTCTATCTGACTAGCCCTTGAGTGCTAAGAGTTGGTGCAAAGCACAAGCCCTACAAACAGTAGGCATAAAAAAATAGGGCTTCTCTACTCGGTACTTTTACCTCTCAAAATTTGTCACAAACAAGATAAATATTTGGGAAAATTTCTCGGAATATGTAATATATTGTATATGCAGCCCCCAACTTATTACCTTAACAGGATCCAATTGATGTAGTAAATATGAAGTAAAAGATATAATAAGATATAATGCTTAAGTATAGAAAAGTGTAACTGTTATATATTCCATGAGATATCCACAACTATGCCATCTTTGTGCATAAGTCAATAAGCCCCTGGACATGTTAACTCAGTGATAATCTATGACCCTTCTGAAATGGGAGACAATTTATGTCTATCTTTGATACTTTGGATTTTTCTCAAAATGAGACCACCAACCAAAAAAGCTCAGTAGTGAACATTACTCTTGTGATAGTGACGTAAGCTCTAGAGATATCTGGCCGCTTGGATTGCTGCCACATCTCACGCTTCTTCTAGTTAGTCTAATTCTTCCAATCGATCCTTGTCAAACTTGTTTTCATAATATTTGTGCACTTGTAGCAACTTGAACTCCATCTCTGTTGATAGGACTACTTCTGACCCATAAACCAAAAAGAAAGGGGATTGGTCCATAGCCCAATTAGGTATTGTGCACAAAGATTAGAGTACATATAGCAATTCTTGAACCCTTCGTCCCACGTATGGGTGAAGGCAATTGAATATTCTAGTTTTGATGCCTTGAAGCACCATGACAGTAGCCTGCTTGACTTGTCCATTGCTACATGAGTGAGCCACCTAAGCAAAACAAATCTTGATGCAAAAGTCATCACAAAATTCTTGAAAAACATAACTTGTGAATTGAGTTGCCATTGTGTGGACACTAGAAAAACACCACTCTTAGTTGGATTCAGCTTGTGTGATTTGATGAAGATAGGATTCCATATCCGGACATGCCAAGTTTGATGAGGATATAAGTCTTGATGCCAATACATGTTCGTGCGCAAAGTAGTCTTATTTGTAAATATCTTTTGTAAATAGGTAGTAGTAGTCACTTTCCTTTTCTTTTTAGGAACTTTTCTCCAATATGGTTGTTTATAACTGCATCGGACTCTTCATAACCCAAGGTATACATATGTACATCCAGGGGCCCTATAAAAGGATATCAATAAGATCAATACAACAAATTCGACGCATCGCTATCTCTAGGAGTAGAAGTAACATAGTTTTCAATGAGATCTTGCTTCAAGTTTGGATGCATTGGTTGAGTTCAATCTCCAGTGAGAGGTGAGTCTCATCATATAATAAATGTATCGGCTTGGGTAAGACTTTCTTAGTTTAGTTCGATATCTTAAATAAGTTTATAAATTATCTAGTTATCTTGATTCCTTTAGTTCTGTCTAATAGTCCATTGATTTGATCTCTTAGCCCAATTTGGTGCATCTGTCACACTGCTATAGAGTTTATCAGCTTATTACATTTATCTTATTATTGACAATCTTGTACTTTCTCGGTTAAGTCTGATCTATTAGTTTACCTTAAGTATGTTAAATCTTAATAAGTCGATATGTTTAATTCAACTTTTCATTGGAGTTCTTGCCAATAGATTATATTTATACTAAGCTTTCACTTTCATTTCCATCAATCATTATCGGATATACTTCTTTTATATCATGTTTAATCCGCTATCAATTGTACCTAAAATTAATCACTACAATCTTATTTTGTTTTGGTTTAGTTCGATCTATCAAGATTATCTGTAATAAAATTAGCTAGAAGTCATTAGCTCAGGTCCATACCAGTTAGTATTAATCTTTATCGGCTATATGTTCTTTTAAATCTCTATTGACTAGGTAGCCAATAGCTCAAGTCTGTATTGGCCTATTAGCCAATTGGCTCATTGGTCTAATTTTTTCTATCTTCGTGTCAATTGCAGGTCAAATTGACTGGCATGGCTCAAACCTCAAGAATTTAAGAACCTGCACTAGAGCTTAGCAGTCCTCCTAGGCCTTCATGCATGTCAAGCATCGGTGCAGACATCGGACGATTTTCATTTTAGGACACTCCTTTGGCATGTTCGATGGGACCATCTTTTTCAAACCAAAATGTATAGGAAGGAAGTCAAAACCGACGACATAATTTTAGTGACATTGGAGAGCTTAACAGAAGCACAAAGGCAAAAGGTGGACCTATTGGGAAGGATTTTCAAAAGCTGTGCTTCGAATCATTCAACGTGACACGACAACATTCAACATGACATGACAAGGACCGAACCATAAGACACAATTCCCAAAACCAATTTTGGTTGGAGAATCAAGTTAGCAAGCACCTAGTAGTTCATAGAAATCATTCCAATAATCGGTTTACGAAGCTGTTCACCAGGTATTAATAAACCAATCCAGGATATTAGTGAACACACTGTAGAATTTGATTAAAAAGATAGTGGATGGATCAATTTCATAGGAACCTTATCAAAGTCATGTTTATCTTCCAGAAATTACATTGGCACACGTTGTCACCAGTGCACAAGTGTTGATGACATCAAATGTTCCTCAAGTAACTTGTGAGTTAAAGATATATGATTCCCAATTTGATTCCTCCTTGACAAATACAGTTGAGGGGGCAATTTAATAGAGCTCCTTCAAGATACCATCAGACTGCCTGTTATGGAGGACATCAGAATCAACATGGTGGGATCCCTGATTGGAGTCAAGCATGAGGAGGTCACCAAGCACAGGGGCTAATACCATTGCCTTTACAGTAGTATCCAATGGATAATACATGAGACGATGAATGAATAATAAGGATAGCCAAAGTGATGAGAGAACAATTTGGATTAAAACCAAAGGAATAGACCTTTATGTATTAGTGTCCATACCCTGATTGGTTTGACAGGATTTAGTTGCCTCACTAATACAGGGTACCGGATTTTTTTTTGAAATTCTTGGGGCAATTTAATATATCTACGTTGGAAGATATATGGAGAAGCATCGAGAGAGCAAGGTTTGAGAGTTAGATTTTTCTATTGTCATTATCTAGATCAACCTTTATATGGTTTTCATCTTTACCGCCAAATTCAATTAGAGCATGGATTGATCTGGAAAAATAATTTCATAAATACTTTTCTCAATTCATGAATTGCGATTGACAAATCTTACATCAGTGCGTCAAAGGATGAATCAATCAGTCTTAGAATATATCCAAAGATTCCTTGATGTGTATAACTGTTAATGCTAAAATTTGGTAAGTCCAGGGAAAGATGTGAAGGACAATCGGTTTAGTAAAGAAGAGTCCTATTGCTACAGGAAAGAAGACGATTGCATGAAGTAAGAAAGTATTCGGTTCAAGAATAGAAGATTATCGAAATGAGACCGAGTCTGAGGAGGAGCCATGGAAATCATGGCAGCGTATTTTATTTATGTAAATCGTATCTTATATAGAAAGGTTTAGTTAGTTTAGTTAACTTCCCTAGATATATTTTCCTTTTATATTTTTAGGAGATAATGTCCGATGATTGTTGTAACCGCGGACTCTATAATACCAGGGTATAAATATAGACCCCCTAGAAACCTATAAAGAGATCAACATATCCTTTGATCAATACAACTTCGGTGCATCGCCATCCTAGTCTATCAAGGTTTTTACCGGTAGTTTCTGACTCTCGACGCAGGGCTGCATCGGTTAATTTTGATCTTTAGTGAAGGGGTAAGTCTCACCACTATCCCAGTATGTCTCGCTCTGTCTAAGGTTGCATTGGTTAGGTTCGACCTCTTAGGTTGATCGGTTGTATCTCATCACATCCGTGCAGGGTCTATCGGCCTATCAAGCTCTCTCTGCTATCGTTAGTCTCGTGCTGCATCGGTTAGGTTCAACCTACGAGGTTGCCGATGGTAGATTGAGCTTTAGACCTATAGGTTGATGAGTTTCATTGGAGTGTTAGTTGATGAGTTATTTATAATTCCTTCGAGCGCCAAGCCAAGCGCATCGGCCTTCCAGCCGATGCACACCTATCTTCAGAGAGACATTCTCTCATCGGCTCAGCTAGCCGATGGGTTTGCTTCAACCTTGCCATATCCCGAGCGGCATCGGTTTTACAGTCGGTGTGTCTTTTACATGATTCCTCGCCACTTCACATATGCCTTCATCGGCTTTCCAGCTGATGAATGACCGGTATATCTTCCATCGATTACTAGGAGGGATCCTGCGCACTTTGCTTTTAATACCCTTCGGTGTCTCCATTGGCTCTACGGCCGATGGATCAGCATCTCGCTTTCACCACACCCGGAGCCATCATATACTTTGTCGACATCTGTCTACGTCTTCATCGGCTCCCCAGCTGATGGAAGAGTGTCCCGATAGCTATCGGTGACCAGCTGATAGCAGGAGCCATCCAGACGCGACCCATGACCACTTCGATCCTATCAGTGGCTAGCTGATAGCGAGAGCTCATATCGACCCATCGTCCAACTGACCCATTCGCCTCACCTCCTTGTCAATTGTAGGGTCAAATTGACTGGCACGCCTATACCTGCACCGTCACGCCGGAGCTGAGCGAACCTCACGGGCCCCGGCACACGTACCTCGAGCCACGGAGAGAAGCCGACCGGCCTATATTGGAGCTAAGCAGCCTCCCAGGCGTCGGTGTGGTCGCCTGAGACATTTTTCAACATGACCAATAACCAATGTTATAGTTTAAATATAAGAGATAGACAATTGGCTGAGCTTGCTTTCTAAGGATTACTAGCTTCCATAAAGGAAACTTTTTCCTTCCAAGAGTTTGAGAGCTTGGCACATTTGGTAGAGATAATATCGGCTTGTGAAAGCTGATTCCATGAGCCATGGAAGAAAAAGTTCTAGCGGAAAATTACACAAGTGCAGTGATTTTCATCGCATTCAGAGTGAGATGAGAATTCTAATATTTAAATTGGCTTAGCAGAGTGGATAAAAATAAGAAAACATTATCATATCCATGGATCAAAGATATGAGAAAAGAAAAATGGTACGATTTTGATATAGATAAGGCCGATAAATTTTTTGATCTTTTGCTTTAAGATAAACAAATACATCTTCCTCCAAACCACGTTATTCCATCACTTGATGAGCTTAAGAAGAAAATGTATTACAAGTGGCACAATTTAATTTCTCACCATACAAATGAGTGCAAAGTATTTTGCCAACATATTCAATTTGCTATGGAGCAACGGAGGATTAAGTTCGATGATGTAAAAAAGCCGATGAAAATAGATTGACACCTTTCCTAGTAAACATGTTATATGCAGGATATTCAAAAGATCAAGTCGATGAGGGGGGACACTAGGCAAATCAAAATTATGGAAAATCAAAGGTTGTATCATTGTAGCTGATTGAAAAATTACTAGATTAGCCAAAAATTAAGTTTTAGGCTTTACCATATAGAGATGAGTTCCAATATGATCCACATTGAAATTGCCCCTTTTTTCAATTCTGCTGGGGTCTGGAGATGAGGCTGACATTGATTGATGATTGTCCTGAGTGCAGTGATAGAAGGCCACAACGCTTTGAACATGGGAGGTCCTTACATAAGCAAGTACCTATTTAGGATCTACCATCAAGGAAATGGACATTAGTTCATGACCATTTGGGGCTGATTCATGAAGGTTCATTCAAAAAGGTTGATGACAAACTTGATGAAGGAATTAATAAGGAATTTCATGAAAGACAATTGTTCGAGCTGAATCAGTCCTCCGTGTTCACTAATGGAGGTTCAATGCGATGACACGAACACATTGAGGCCTAGGAGATCTGCTTCGCTCTAGTGCAGATCCCTTTGTCGGGTTGCTGGAGTTGTGGGTGTGCTAGTCAATTTTACCCTATAACTGATAAAGAGATAAACCGATATGTCAATCAACTAATACGAACTCATGCTATCGGCTGGTTGCCGATATGGGTTGAAGCACTTGTCCATTAGCTAGAAAGTTGATGAAGGTGTACGTAGATGGCGGTGAAGGGAATAAAACACACATTGGCTGTAGAGCCGATGGTGTTCTAGAATAAAGTGACGCTTCGAATAAGATAAAGCACCTATTGTCTATAAAGCCGATGGCATTCCAAATAGAATATGGGATGAGTAGCAAGAAGCAAGACCCGATCTCCTAAAAGTAGGAGACCCAATGACTACCATGACGGTATCATTAGAGCTAGCATTGATAGATCGGATCAAACCGAGATAGTATGAGGCTGAGGTTAACGACAACGAGACGATAGACGCTAGATTGGACACACGGATGAAAGGAACGGGTGAACCTACTGGCTAGTTGAGCCGATGGAAGCAAATTGTTGAAGATATATGTATATTAGCTGAGAAGTCGATGCACTAAGCGCGACACTCAATGTGTTGATAACTCATCGGTTAACTACTCCAACAAAGCGCCGTGTAAAGACCCGTTGGTTTATGACTCAATCTACTATCAACAGTCTAGTAGATCAGACTTAACTTATGTAGCACGAGACTGATGATGGTAAAGGAGCTTGATAAGCCGATAGATCCCATGTGAACATGATGTGATATATCTGATCAGATTAAGAGATTGGACCTAATCGATATAGCCTTAGATAGAGTGAATACAATAGGATAATGATGGGACTTACCCTTTCGCTAGAGTTTAGACCTAATCGATGTAGCCCTGCGTCGAGAGAAATAACTCATCGGTAAAAGCCTAGAAGAACTAGAGTGGCGATGCACTGAGGATGTATTGATGGAGAGATGATTTACAAGCTTCTAGGGGGTCTATATTTATACCCTAGTATTAAAAGAGCCTAACGTGGTTACAAGCAACATCTGGATGTTATTTCCTAAACCATAAAAGGAAACTATCTCTAAGAAGTTGATAAAACTAACTAGACTTGCCTCTCTTACAAGATATATTCTGTATATAGATAAAAGTATCATGCCATGGTTTCTACGACTCCTCAAATTCAGTCCTATCTAGATAATCTTCCAATATTAACTAAACCGAATCTATTCTTAATCCATCCGATCAGCTCTTTTCCTAATCCGATCGACTTTCCAATCCTAATTGCGAGGTTTACCAAATTTTGGTGCAAACAACAATGGGTTCAGAACCTTCAAGGTATAGCGATTATGGCACTAAGAAGAAATAGCGGAGTAACAATGAATCTATGAAGAAGCCAACTATCAACCCAAAAGGACTAGGAAGGAGTGGTATGTTAAGCAAAACACTAATGAAGCAGGACCATCGGCTCCAATCAATATAATGTTTATTTTACTTACAAAGTACAAAGTGTCGTTTCCCGATTATGATGAGAGTGAGGAATCTATGGCTCAATTGTTGTTGCAACCTCAACAAGCTATATTTGATAAGCCTAAAGAATCCATGCATCTGCATTTGTGACCACTGTACATCAAAGGACTTGTTGATGGCAAGTTGATGACAAAAATGCCAGTTGATGGGGGAGCAGCTGTGAACTTAATGCCTTACACTACGTACTGCGATATTGGAAAAACCAACAAAGATCTTATGAAGACAAATATGGTGCTAAAAGACCTTGAAGGGAATTCATCGGAGACAAAAGGAGTTTTAAATGTGTAGTTGAATGTAGGATGTGAGACCTTGCCTATGATGTTTTTTGTGATTGAAGGAAAATGATCATACAACTTACTCTGAGGTAGGGATTGGATTCACACAAACTGCTACGTACCTTCTAGCACGCATCAAAGTTTGATCGAGTGGTAGGGAGATTAGGTGAAAATTGTGCCAGCCGATATATTGGTTAATATTGCAACAATCGATCTAATAATTTGGAAAATTGAAGGAATTAATTGTCTTTCTAGATGCGTGTGGGAAGGGGATTTTTTGAAGATCATGGAGCATGATATACAGCTGATCAACATAATTGGTTCGTAACTATTACTTTAATGCACTATAGATGATATAGATGAAAAATTAGGACGAGGGTTTATATTGGTCGATGATTTGGAAGAAGTAGATATAGATCTTAGAGATAGGCCAAGGCCAACATTTATAAGTGCTAAATTGTGTCCTAAATTTAAAAGAGAATTAATAAAATTATTGAAGAAATATCAAGATTGTTTTGCTTGGGAGTACCATGAGATATCGTGACTTAGCCGAGCAATTCTTGAACATTAGCTCCCAATCAAGTTAGGATGTTAGCCGTACAAACAACCTCCAAGATGGTTCAAGGTGTAATTATATGAAGAAATTAAGATAAAAAATTATGAAGTTATATGATACAAATTTTATTAGACCATGTCGATATGATGAGTGGATATTTAATATAATACCATGAAAATGAAAAATAGAAAATTGAGGGTATGTATTGACTTTCGGGACATAAACAAAGCTACACCCAAATATCAGTATTCGATGTCAATTGCAGATTTTTTGGTGGATGCAACATCAGGTTACAAAGTTGTTAGCTTCATGGATGACAATGTAGGATACAATTAAATTTTTATAGCTGAAGAAGATATTCCAAAAACCACTTTTAGGTGTCCAGGAGCCATTGGTTTATATGAATGGGTGGTTATAACATTTGGACTTAAATGTGAGAGTGCTACATACCAAAGAGCTATGTATTATATATTTTATGATCTCCTCGACTTATTTATAGAAATTTATATAGATGATGTGGTGATCAAATCCAAGAGTATTGAAGTGTATCTGGGCAATCTGCAAAGAGTGCAAGGAAGGGCAAGGAAATATGAACTAAAGATGAATCCTAATGGGTACTAAGGCGAATTGTGGAGATCATGACATAGATGATCCAAGGACTCCGACTGAGCAGATCAACCGAGCACGTAACCCGGATGATCTCGCCAAGAAGGCTAATCCCTACAAGCGATTTGACAACACAAGCAAGAATTGAAAAAGGCAATCTGAAATTGCAATTTGGGGTATTACAAACCAAAGTAGAAGACTAGTCGGTCTGGTACAAAGGCGAAATCTCACAAACAAAGTGTGCTGATGCAATCTAAGCAAAACCCAAGTTTTGTAGCAGTACAGAGGTGATAGTTATAGTAGAAAACAACTCTTCAAGAATGCTATGGGCGTAGGTCACCACTTGTGGAATTGGAAGACCAATTGGTTCAGCTTCCATGAAGTCTCTTGAAGTTCTCACGCACGTCTTGAGAGCTTTTGCGCAGCCTTAAGTAAATCAACCATAACTCTTTATTAGGAAGTCCAAAAGATGCGTCGTTTGTTGGGTTAGAAAGTAGACTTGATAGACTTTCCAAACATGTATATCATGCACCATGAAACTATACAAGTTGGTACAGATTTTTATGTGAAGTTGGAGTACTTGTCATGTCAGCTCAGTCTTGTGCATGTAAACGTTTGTTGCTTGAGCATAAACTTGGCGTAGAGCTTGAAGTTGGCGTAAGCGGCGGTTGGCTCAATGTAAATGGTGTATCAAGACTTGAGGTAGCTCTTGTGCTTTGTGTAAACCATAATTTGTTGGATGGAAACTGTGCTGATCCCATGTTCCTAAGCAATAAGACATCACAAAACTTTAGTAGCATCCCATCCTCATCAATATTAGTATGTAACATATGAAACGAACACACCTCATAATTCAAATGACATGTACGAGACCTTGTCATTGGTCCTTCTAAGGAATTCGGTGTCAAATTAGTGATAGGGATTGTATCTGATGGATCGATGTCCTCATCATCGTCCCTCTCTAGAACTGGTGTTGTCCTCAACTCTAGCGCATTTTCTTCTCCCAAGTTGGGCTTCAAATCTGCAATGTTAAATGTGGGACTAACCCCAAAGTCTGCAAGCAATTGAAGTTTTTATGCATTGTCATTGATCTTCTCAAGAATTTTAAAAGGACCATCAGCACGAGGCATTAATTTAGATTTCCTCAACTCAAGAAAACGATCCTTACGCAAGTGTAACCAAACAAGATCGCCAGGTTTAAAAGTTAAATGTTTCCTACCCTTGTTTCCATAAGATCTATACTTGGCATTCATTTTCTCAATATTTGTCTTTGTTAACTCTGGCATTTTGAGAATCCATTCAGCTCGTGCTGTAGTATCAGAATTTAATTGCACAGATTGTGGCAATGGTAACATATCAATTGGGACACGGGGTGATGGCGATCAAGTCATGGCAGGTTTACATATAAACAATCATGATCAAGGAAGCAAGTTATGGACCAGTTCTCAGCTTGAAGAACCAGGCCCAAGTCATATTTACAATTAATTTACGAAACAACAGCTCTCTGGACAGATTCGTACTGGGCCAGTATTTTGGGCATAACTCTCTCATAAAGGCTCGGATTTGGGTGATTTAAATTTCTGTGATCAGATAATGAAATGGACTATCTTTTTTATGTTTTGAGTTTCTCCAGATTCCAGAGTCTTCTTGGTCAAAACCTCGTGTCAAGTGAGCGTGGTTACTGAGGAGCCAGCCAGCATTTAGTTTCTTGGAACTTGTCTTTTGAGTCTTTCTATGTTTTAATTATATTTGGGAATTAGCAGTAGTAGTTAATGTTGTTTTTATTGTGTTTTGATATTTGCAAAAAATAGTTAAGGAGTTATTAATTAGTAGGAAGTTTCTAGAGTTGAGTTGTATGGCTATATAAAGTCTAATTTCTGAATGTAAACTCACTTGTTGAATTATTATGAAAAAGTTTATCTTGAGTTGAGTTTATCTCCTCTTTTATCCTGTTGTGAGTTGAGAGTATCCTCCAGTTGTGATTTTATAGTTGAACGTGTGCGTGTCCTTGGACGATTCATAGCTCGAACGCTATCACGGGGGTTGAAACCATACACTACCTGGAATGGACTAACCTTTGTAGTGAAGTGTATAGCATGGTTATAAGAGAACTCTATGTGAGGCAAACAATCTTCCCAAACCTTCAAAGTTTTCTTCAATACAGCTCGTAACATGGTGGACAATATGTGGTTAACAACTTCTGTTTGTCCATCTGTTTGGGGTTGGCATGTAGTGGAAAACAACAGCTTGGTCCGAAGTTTACCCCATAAACATCTCTAGAAATGGCTCAAGAACTTGGCATCATGATCTAAAACAATTGTGTTTGGCACTCCATGTAGACGAGCAATCTTCCTGAAAAATAAATCAGCAACCTTGGTGGCATCATCACTCTTATGACATGGAATAAAATGTGCCATTTTAGAAAATCGATCTACGACCATAAAGATACTATCCCTCCTCCTCTTGGTTCGAGGTAATCCCAAGACAAAGTCCATAGAAATATCCTCCCAAGGCACACTAAGAACTAGAAGAGGCATATAAAGACCATAGGGATTCATGTGAGACTTAACTTTGTTGCAAGTAGTGCAACGTGACACATAGCACTCAACATCATGTCTCATCTTTAGCCAAAGAAGTGGCTAGCAAGAACATCTTTAGTTTTCTTCACGCCAAAGTGACCCATTAGACCACCACCATGTGCCTCCTGCAAAAACAGAAGACGAATGGAACTAGCCAGAACACATAGCTTGTTAGCACGAAAGAGCAGTCCATCAATGAGGGAATATTTGTTCCACATGTGGCCATCTTTGCAATGTTCAAAAGCATCTTTGAAGTCCAAACCAGTAGCATATAAACTTTTAATTGTTTCTAAGCCAAAGATTTTGTGATCCAGTTGGGACAGCATGGTATATCGTCTAGATAAAACATCTGCAATGACATTATCTTTACCCTTCTTGTGCTTAATCACATATGGAAATGTCTCTATGAACTCCACCCATTTAGCATGATGTTTATTCAATTTAGCTTGGCTTCAAATGTGCTTCAAAGATTCATGATTAGAGTGGATAATAAACTCTTAGGGCCAACAATAATGTTGCCATGTTTCAAAACGCGCACCAAAGCATACAACTCCTTATCATATGTGGAATAGTTTAGACTTGGCCCACTCAACTTTTCACTAAAATAAGTAATGGGTTTACCTTCTTGTAGCAGTACCCCACTAATGCCAATGCCACTGCATCACATTCTAACTCAAAAGTCTTACCAAAGTTTGGAAGTTGGAGTAGAGGGGCACATGTAAGCTTCTCTTTGAGCATGTTGAAAGCATGCTCTTGTGCTGGACTCCATTGAAATGCAACACCTTTTTTGTCAACTCATTAAGTGGGGTAGCGATGGTGCTAAAGTCCTTTACAAAACGGCAATAAAACCCTGCAAGACTAAGAAAGCTCCTCACCTGTGTGATAGTTTGAGGGATTGGCCAGCTCTTGATGGCTTCAATTTTTGCCTCATCCACTTCGATGCCCTATGGAGTCACAACATAGCCAAGAAAAGAGACACGTTCTGTGCAAAAGGTGCACTTGGCAAGGTTACCAAATAAACGTGCATCGCGTAAGAAAGCAAAAGCAGCACTTAAGTGTTCCATGTGATCCTCAAAAGACATACTATATATTAAGATGTCATCAAAGTATACAACCGTAAATTTGCCAATGAAAGCTTGTAAAACCTCATGCATCAAGCGCATGAAAGTGCTAGATGCATTGGTTAAACCAAAAGGCATCACCAACCACTCATATAAGCCAAACTTTTTTAAAAGTTGTTTTCCATTCATCTCCCAACTTCATTATAATTTGGTGGTAACCTGAGCGCAAATCAATTTTGGTGAAAACAATAGAACCGCTTAATTCATCAAGCATATCGTCCAATCTAGGAATAGGATGATAATACTGTATGGTGATATTGTTAATAGCTCGACAATCAACACACATGCGCTAAGTACCGTCTTTCTTTGGGACCAAAAGAATAGGAACAACACAAGGACTAAGCTTTTCTCGAACGTACCCATGATCCAAAAGATCTTGAACTTATCACTGAATTTCCTGAGTCTCATCCAGATTGGTCTGATATGCAGCACGGTTTAGCAAAGTTGCTCCTATGATCAAATCAATTTGGTGCTCGATTCCTCACAAGGGAGGCAGCCCTAGGGGTACCTCAGCTGGAAACACATCTTTATATTCCTGCAAAAGGTTAGTAACAATAGGGGGCAAAGAGGTGGGCATATCATCAAGTAAAAATAAAACTTCTTTGCATACCAAAGCATAGCACAAAGAGTCATGATCCAAAATTTCAGCAAGGTTTGATTTTGTGGAAAGCATAACACCACCCTTTAGCTTTATTCCTGTGGGGCTAGAACTATGTGTGGCCTTGTCAATCCTTGGTGGGTAAACCGTGTGAGTAACCTGCTGATTTGCAGATTCTAAAGCTCGTTTCTTCTCATTTTCAGCTAGCTCTCGATCACATTGCACAATTTCAGCAGGGGTTAAGGGCAGTAAAGTGATCTTCTTCCCCTTGTGGATGAGATTGTATGTGTTACTTCTACCATGGTGCATGGCATCCGTATCAAACTCCCAAGGACGTCCTAACAAAAGAGAACATGCTTGCATAGGCACAACATCAAAATCAGTATGATCATGGTATGAACCAATGGAAAAATACACCCTCGCAGATTGTGTCACCTTCTCCTTACCATAATTGTTGAACCATTGAACATGGTAGGGATGCGGGTGTGCTCGTGTGGTAAAGCCAAGCTTCTTGACCAGATCTAAACTTACTAAGTTATTGCAGCTTCCACCATCAATTATGACACGAACGCTATAATCATAAACAATGAGAAACATCTGATATAAATTGTGGCATTGAAGCCTCTCTTCTTGCTTGATTTGAGCACTCAAAACATGCTGCACAATAATGGTTCTATAATTTAGAGTGGCAGCGGTACCCAAAACTTCGTCTCCCATTTCACTCGTGGCCTCATCATCATCAGGTTCTACAAGATTAGTGACGAGTGCAACTTTATCCTCAACATCACTAGCGCTAACATACCCACCATCGTCGGTTGCAATGTAGGCTCGCTGACTTGGGCAGTCCTTCATGACATGTCCCATGCCGTGGCAATGGTGACACACAGTGGGCTTTGCACCTCTCGTGGAAGTGGCCGAAGAAGCGGACTTGGCTAGTGCCTGCAAAATGGAGACTTGCTCACCTCTAGCACATGTGGTGATGAAGATGGGGTTGGTGTACGTGTCCGAGCTAAGAATGTGATAAGGGTCGGAGATCACCAATAGCAAGATACCAGTGGAAACCTCCTCAGGGTGGCCCTATCTTCATGACAGTAGGTTGCAAATTACAAGATAACTTACTACGAATAGCGGAGGATAACTAGCTTTATACCTACCAAGGTTGGATGCGACCACGCAATGAGGAGAGAGCCACCGAAACCACGAAGACTTCAACTCGATCTCCAAACGACCATAGAACCACAAACCGGGACTAATCCACACAAAACAATACAACCATACTGGAAACTATAGATCACAAAGTAGGGGACCTCAGAGGGATCTCTTCACAAGTCTAGGAAGAACAAGGAAGAACAAGGATGTGCAAGGCACTCAACAGCTTGGCTGCAAAACCATATAGGTCATGTGTTCATCCAAAATGATCAAAAATTATCTTTTGTAGCAGTACATAGGGGTATTTATACTAGTAACAAGTCTCTAAGATAAGTATGAATTGTAGTCTCCACGTTGGGAAGGTGGAAGGCCAACAAGTGAAGCACTCCCGAGATGGTCTTTAATTCCCGTGCGTCTCGGGTTCTTCTACGCAGTCTTCACGATAATGGCCATTACTCCTAGCTCGGAAGTCCAAATGATGTGTCGTTAGTTGCATTAAAAACTATACTTGAAGCACTTTCCAACCATGTATATTATGACCCCTGTCTCTTCCCAAGATGGTATAGTTTTGCCTTAGAAGTTGGAGCAGTTGCTATTTAACATTGGGTCTTGGTGCGTAACCCATTCTCCTCGGGAGCTGCTGCCTTGGTGTTCTTGGCGTAACCCTCAGTGTCCTCGATGTAACCCAACATTGTTGCCTCTTGTGTAAATCTAAGTAACATAAGAGTACACGATTTAGGTAGTATATAATTCTCATCAATATTAAGGTGTAACCGAGAGAGGAAACTATGCACCTCTTGTTAGACTAACTTTGCATGGCTGCATGTAACGGGTCCTTCATAGGCTTGAGCGCATGTATCCATGGCTTTGCTTGGTGTAACCGGTGTTGCACTTGTCTCTTGAAGTGTAACCTTAGTTAGACTTGGTGTAACTTATGGCGTAACCGATGGTGTAAGTGACACAGCCGGCGTAACCGATGCACTCGGGTTACGGAGGCTAGGATGTCCTCATCATCATCCTCCTCTTAAAAAGGAGTCATCCTCGACTCTTCCAATCCAAAGAAAGGAGACAAATCGGCGACGTTGAAACTTGTACTCACACCATAAGTACTTGGAAGATCAATTTCATATGCATTGTCATTAATCTTGCGAAGTACTTTGAATGGACCATTGGCTCGGGGTTGCAACTTGCTCTTGCGTTGTTCAGGAAAGCGGTCCTTGCGTAGGTGCACCCAAACCAAGTCTCCTGGTTCAAACAACATCTTCTTGCGCCCTTTGTTTGCACGCTGCTCATACAGCTTAGTCATCTTCTCTATGTTTTCTCTTGCTTGATCATGAAGTTTCTTTTCAAATTCAGCTCGCTTGCATGCATCAAAGTTCATACATTCCTGCATAGGCAAAGGCAAAAGATCGATTGGAGCATTAGGTTTGAAACCATAGACAATCTCGAATGGACAAAATTTTGTGGTTGAGTGTACCACCTTGTTGTATGCAAATTCCACATGAGGCAAGCTTTCTTCCCACAATTTCAGATTCTTCTTTAGGACAGCTTGCAACAAAGTTGATAGCATGCGGTTCACAACTTCGGTTTGCCCATCAGTTTTAGGATGACACGTTATAGAGAACAGTAGCCTTGTTCTAAGTTTTTCCCACAAGGTCTTCCAGAAGTAGCTCAAAAACTTAGTGTCACGATCAGACATAATGGTATGTGGCACTCCATGTAGACGTACAATTTCCCTGAAAAGCAATTCAGCAATGTGTGAAGCATCGTCGCTGTTATGACAGGGAATAAAGTGTGCCATTTTGCTGAAACAATCAACCATAACAAAGATTGAATCCCTCCCCCTCTTTGTTCGAGGTAAACCAAGAACAAAGTCCATAGAAATATCTTCCCATGGAACACTAGGAATAGGCCAAGGGGTGTATAAACCATGAGGGTTCAAGCGTGACTTACCTTTGTGGCATGTTATGCAGCGAAGAACATGTTTCTCCATATCTCGCCGCATCTTTAACCAAAAGAATGATCAGCCAGCACTTGCTCTATTTTCTTGGCACCAAAGTGGCCCATAAGTCCTCCGGCATGAGCTTCCTGCAAAAGCATTAGGCGAACAGAGCAATCTGGAATGCAAAGTTTGTTATCTTGAAACAAAAATTCATCATGTAAATGGAACTTTTCCCATCTCTTGCCATCACAACATTTTGCAAATGGTTCAACAAATAATGAATCAGTAGCATACAAATCTTTTATGTTCTCCAAACCAAGAATTTTAACATCAAGTTGGGATAGCAAAGCATGACGTCTAGATAAAGTATTTGCAACAATATTTTCCTTTCCTTTCTTGTATTTAACAATATAAGGAAAAGACTCAATGAATTCACTCCATTTAGCATGTCTTTTGTTCAGTTTTAATTGGCCCTTTAAATGTTTCAAAGATTCATGGTCTGAATGTATCACAAATTCTTTGGGCAATAGATAGTGTTGCCAAGTTTCCAAACTCCTCACAAGAGCATAAAGTTCTTTATCATAAACTGAATAATTTAGAGTTGGACCACTTAGCTTTTCGCTGAAGTATGCAATGGGTCTTCCTTCTTGCATAAGCACGCCTCCAATCCCTACACCACTTGCATCATATTCAATCTCAAAGGTCTTACCAAAATCTGACAGTGCAAGGAGTGGGGCTGATGTCAACTTCATTTTTAGCTCTTCAAATGCCTTCTCTTGTGCTTCTCCCCATTGGAATGAAATATCTTTCTTTGTCAACTCGTTGATTGTGGCAGCAATAGAACTGAAATCTTTCACAAACCGACGATAGAAGCCAGCAAATCCAAGGAAGCTTCGCACTTGGCTCACATTTTGTGGAGGCTTCCACTCATGAACAGCTTTGATCTTCTCCTCATCCACCTCCACACCATGAGATGAAACAACAAAACCCAGAAACACAACCTTGTCGGCGCAAAAGGTGCACTTGGCAAGGTTAGCATACAAGCATTCCTTCCTCAAAATAGCAAGCACACATTTTATATGTTCAACATGTTCATCAAGAGACTTGTTGTAAATCAAGATATCATTAAAGTAAACAACAACAAACTTGTCAATGAAAGTTCTAAGCACATGATTCATCAATCTCATGAAGGTGCTAGGTGCATTGGTCAAACCAAATGGCATTACCAACCATTTATATAGCCCAAACTTGGTTTTGAAGGCTGTTTCCCATTCATCTCCTTCTCTCATTCGGATTTGGTGGTAGCCACCTCTCAAATCAATTTTGGTAAAAATGATAGCACCGCTAAGCTCATCAAGCATATCATCAAGTCGAGGTATAGGATGTCTATACCTTATGGTGATGTTATTAATGGCTCGGCAATGGTGTACATGTCCGAGCTGAGAGTGGGGCAGTTTTGGCTTGCCCCAAAGTGGATCATGGTGTCGAAGAAGTCCCAAAAGTGTTCCTTGTAGCTTGTTGGCGACCCTATAGTTCTTTTTCAGCCAACAAAGCAAGATGAAGAAATTGATTGGTTGTATTATAATCCTTATAATCAACAATGTCTTGGATTTCTTGGTGTAAACCTGAATGGAAATGAACCATTCTATCCTCATCACGTTCCTATACATCACAACGAAGCATGGTGATCTGCATCTCTTGATAGTAGTTGTGGACAGAGTTATTTCTTTGATTTAGTCACTGCAATTTTTTTTTCAAATCACGTTTATATGTTGTGGAAAGGAATCTACCACACATAGCTCGCTTTAATCTATCCTAGGTGTTAGGTTCCAAACCAGAATTAACAAGCTCATTCCACCACAAAATAGCATATCCATTGAACTCACAAGTAGCAAGACGAACTCTATGAATTTGAGGAACCATATGGGTGTTAAATTTCTGATCAACAATCATCTCCCAATCAAGATAAGCATCTCCATCATATGATCCATCAAAAGAAGGGATGGAAAACTTAACCTTAGAATAAGGATCAACTCGACCATTGTTACCTCCCATAAGTTGGCAGTGGTGGTTGTGTCGATGTTGGTTGTGTCCACCATCATGTCTATTGCCATCTTGCCCAGCATTACTAGCATCATCGTCCTGTCATCTCCATAGATAGGCTCTTCGTGTGGTTGCTTAAGATTGTCGACATGAGTGGTAAGGTTTGCAATGCTTATCTGAATGTTCCGAAGGAGCTGCAACTAGGTTGTGTGCTGTTCTTGTAGAATATTGGTGAGTTCATCCTTCGACAGGCGATTGCTAAAATTAGTAGGAGCAGCAGCACCTTACATGATTAGTGAACAAAGAACAATAACAAGGGGGTAACCCTATCAACTATGGGGGTAGTAGAAGTGGAATCACACACTCAAGCATCTTACCACGTGTTTGAAAGTGTTCTTACCAATGCAGCAGGGTGATCAACCGATGGCTGGTTCGTGATAAATCATCGAGCGTGGGCAGATTGCAAGGAAAAATCTATTCGGACAGAGGAAGGTGGAGCTTGGAAGGCTCAATATGTAGCAAGGGTTAGCAAATAGCAGAATTGCAAAGTTGAATAGATATCCAAAGCACAAGTCACAGTTGCTGGTCCTTAATGTGTACCTAGACCAAGGAATAAGATAAAAGAAAGGACCAAGCACCAACCGACACAAAGCTGAATGAATAAATTGCTTCTTGTTTTCTCCTTTCTATTCTTTTCTCTTTTTTTTGAACTCTCTTTTTTTTTCATGTCACTTTGTTTCTCCAATTTTTTTAACCTCTTTTTGTTTATGTCACTTTGTTTTTCTCCTTATCTCTTTTTTTCATGTTACCAACTAGAGCTCTTGGGAGCTCTCTTTTCTCAGGGGTGGAACCTGATTCTTGCTTTGGGTAACCGTCTCTTTCTCTTGACCTCTTCTGTAAACTAAAACACAAGGCAGCTTGCAAGGCAAATCAAGTAGTGTGATGGCTCGATCTGTTTTTGGGGTGGTGAAAATGGGATAACAACACAAAAACAAAGCACAACCGATTGAACTAAGACCAAGAACATGACTCACAAGCAACAAAAACTCGACCATGGATACAAATTCAACAACGCGAAAGTGAAAATAGTATTGTGAATGCACAAACTGGTTGTAGGACAGTGGAAACTAAGTGGATCATTTTTGGCTTTTTGTGGACTGTAAGTGATGAACACAATATAAAAGTAAAGGAAAAGTGAGATAATACCTAGTGGTAAACCTGACAATCTGATACCAGATAATGGGTACTAAGGCCCGATCTTCTAGTTAGTAGCTGATAAGTCAAATTGTAGAGATCACGACGTAGATGATCCAAGTATTTTGATCGAGCAGATCGACTCCCTTGCAATCACAACAACACTGCTCCGATTGAAGGACAAAAAATGGCAACCAGAGGGGCGGTGAATGGGAGTCTTAACTTTCGCTCAAGATATTTGAAGGCTGTCCCAAAATAAACCCTAAAAAGTAGTCACAACCAGATCTATAGGTTTTCTAACTAATAGATGAGCTATCTCTAGGAGATCATTACCAAAAACTTAATCCAGTCAAAAGGAGAACAAAGAAAAGTAAAAAAACCACTAGTATTTCTTCCCGTAAGTCTAATTCGTCTAGATCTATGAACTTGTGAGAAGCTAGATGATTTCCTTTGGTGGAAATGCTCAACTCACATCCTAGTTCATCTCAAATAAACAGATCTAAGTCAAAACCTCAAGGTTCAACCCAATACGTCGGAAGTGTAAAACCAAGAATGCCAAAATCACCGATGGATTTGAATAAATTGCTCACATAAACCGATCTATAAACTCATGAGGAGTTAGATGATTTTCTTCAGTGGAAAGACTCAACTCATGTCCTAGTTCATCCCGAAGAAATAGATCTGGGCCCAAGTCCTAAAAGCTCAGTGTTCAACCCAAAACATTGAAAGGGTTAAACCAAGAATGCGAAGAACACCGACATGATTTGGATAAACAACTTAACTAAACCGATCTGAACCAAAAACGCCAAAGCTCAAGATCCAACTCAAAACGTCAGAAGGAGAAAAACCAAGAACGTGAAGAACATCGACGAAATTTGAATAAACAACTCAAATAGATTGAATCCTAGAGGATACCAGGAGGTTATGGCCTCCATTCTCGCATATAATCTTTAGTTTTTTACACAGATGCGGTGGATTACAGCGCTATGGAGAGATCGAGCAGAGAAAACCTAACTGGAAACTCGACGGACTCGAGAAGAGCGATAGAGAAAAAGAAAACTAAAAAACAAAAATGAATACCCTCGCACGTGCTTATAGCTTCCAGAACATTCTGATGCGGCA
Source organism: Oryza coarctata (assembly GCA_030770085.1). Lineage (NCBI taxonomy): Eukaryota > Viridiplantae > Streptophyta > Magnoliopsida > Poales > Poaceae > Oryza > Oryza coarctata. Next base: position 5,372,584 of record CM061476.1, on the reverse strand, counting down.
CTATCACCCTATGCATATCAGCGCTTCATACAAAATCCTAATTATGCCCTTTTCAGTATAACAGGCCAAAATAGTATCTGGAGGGCATAATGGTCCAACTCTTTTTTAGAGATCAGACGGCCATGCTTCCTGCATATATATGTTTTGTCTTGGAACAACCTTTGTGATTTCACCACGTGCCACCCTATTCCCCCTTGGAACCTAGGTTTCGAGGACAAACCCGCAAAACCGTCATGTGGTGGTTTTGAGGCTCAAACCACCAAACCCTCTGATGTCAACACATGTCCGACCTCCTCCAAGCTCGATGCTGTCTTCATCACCCATGTACACTTGCACTTGTCACTATCTCTAGGTGTCAGCCATCGCGGCTGGTCCTCTGGTGCTCTAGTTCCTTGGTCCAAGCCTCACATCCATCTTTCACCGCTTCCAATCCATCGGCACAGCTCGTCTCTACTTGACCTTCACCTCGGCATCGATCACCGCCTCCAAGCTCCACACCTGCACACCACAAGCCACAAGACATGTTGCCAAAACACACTCAACCCAAAGTGTCAGCACGTTGACAATCACTCATCACTACAACGAAGCAAAAGGGCACATATCAACCTTGTGTTCACATGGATAGTTATCAACCGAGCATGTAACCCAGATGATCTCACCAAGAAGGCTAATCCCTACAAGCGATTTGAGAATACAAGCAAGAACTGGTAAAAGGCAATATGAGATTGCAATTTGGGGTATTACAAACCAAAGTAGCAGCCTAGTCAGTCCGGTACAGAGGCGAAATCTCACAAACAAAGTGTGCAGATGCAATCTAAGCAAAACCCAAGTTTTGTAGTAGTACATATGTGATAGTTATAGTAGAAAATAGCTCTTCAAGAAGGCTATGGTCGAAGGTCACCACTTGTGGAATTGGAAGACCAATTGGTTCAGATTCCATGAAGTCTTCTCGCGCGTGTCTTGTGAGCTTCTGTGCAACCATCAGTAAATCAACCATAACTCTTTATTGGGAAGTCCGAAATATGCTCTGTTTGTTGGGTTAGAAAGTAGACTTGATAGGCTTGCCAAACATGTATATCATGCACCACGAAACTGCATAGGTTGGTACAGATTTTTATGTGAAGTTGAAGTACTTGTCATGTATGCTCAGTCTTGTGCATGTAAATGTTTGTTGCTTGAGTGTAAATTTGGCGTAGAGCTTGAAGTTGGCATAAGCGGTGGTTGGCTCAATATAAATGGTGTATCAAGATTTGAGGTAGCTCTTGTGCTTTGTGTAAACCATGGTTCGTTGGATGAAAACCATGCTAATCCCATGTTCCTAAGCAATAAGATATCACAGGACTTTAGTAGCATCCCATCCTCATCAATATTAGTATGTAACATAAGGAACAAATGCACCTCATAATTCAAATGACGTGTACGAGCCCTTGTCATTGGTCCTTCTAAAGAATTCAGTGTCAAATTAGTGATAGGGATTGTATTTGATAGAGCGATGTCCTTATCATAGCCTGACATTGAGTGAATGCAATCACCTACCTTGGTATCCTAGGCATGTCATACGTCTTCCAAGCAAAGATGCCCTTGTTTGCCTAGTGGAAGATGATGAGTGTGCTTTCCTATTTAGGATCGAGTCTAGTGCTGATTAGAGACGTCTTTACTAGATCAGTTAGGTCGAGTGAAAATTTCTTCTTATCTCCAATGCCTGACTTAGCTATCTTTTTTGCTAGGACATCTCCTTCATCTTGAACCAAGGCTATCATAAGATTGAGCCAACTCACAACTTTCCTTATCACAAGTAAAGGCTTGTTTAGCATCACTATGCAAAGCAATCACTCCATGAGGCCCTGGCATCTTCATCATCAGATAAGTATAGTGTGAGACCACCATGAATTTTGCTAATGCGGGTCTTCATTACATTGCATTATATGTTGTTTCAAAGTCCGCTATCTCAAAATAAACATTTTTTGTTTTGAAGTTATCCCTGATTCCAAACTTGATAGGTATAGTGATTTGCTTGAGTGAAGTTGAAGAAACCCTAGGTATTACCCTGTGAAACGGAGTTGCACTTGGTCTCAACTCAGAGCGTGAAATTACCATATCATCCAATGTTTTTGAAAACAAAATATTTAGAGCACTTCCACCCTAGATGTTCTTGAGCACTACAACGAAGCTTAATGTTCTTGATAACTGGATCTAAGACCAAGGGTACCACCCTAGATGAGCCACACGGTTAGGATGATTTGGGCGGTCAAACATAATTGCCACCTCTGACAATTGAAGATATTGAGGTACATCAACAGATGCCATGTTGATTCCCCTGCTGGTAAACTCAGTGTGATGGTCCTGGATATCAACCAACCAATACCATTAGCTTAGTTTTCACCTTCACCTTGTTCGTATCACTTGAGTTAGCCTCGCCTCCACCCGACTTGAGATTCTTGCTATGTTATTTTGCAAATCTTTTGAGCATGTAACAATCTTTTGTAGCATGACGGCATTGGGGTGATAAGGACACATATTATTCATGACTTGATCATAATCCTCAGCACATGACTATTTTAGATATCCACAATCCATAGTAGCTATGAGTTCCTCTGGTTTGTGCTTGCAATCTCGAGATCTTGGATAATTGTCGTTTTGTATTTTTTTTCCTTTGGTTGTGATGTACTTGGCTTGTTGTCATGCATCGCCACAATAGCATCACCAGAAGATCCATATGAGTTAGACATCTCAAATAGCCTTTTGAGAGTAGTCGGGGTCTTGTTTGTGAATTTTGCAATAAAGGGTTCATTCTTGGCTCCTTTTCAAAAAAGCTACAATAATGACATCATCCTTGATTTCTAGAATCTTATTCCTTGCCTTAGAGAAACCTTTGATACACTCTCAAAATGGCTCATTCTTCATCTATTGGACTTGATATAAATCATATTGCATTCTAGGGTGCTCAAAGGTACCCTAAAAGTTAGCCATGAAATGTTTGCGAAGATTGCCCCAAGAACCAATAGATTCTCGCGGAAGCCCTAGAGCCAACTACTTGCTAAATCCACCAAATCAACAGGAAGATAGTTAGCCATCACCTTGATATCTTCCCTAGCTATTGTGACAACCAGTGTGTAGATTGTGAGCTAAGATTGCGAGTCTAGTTTTTCATCATACTTTTCAATTTCAATCGGTTTGAAGTTAGCTGGTCAATTCACTCAGTGTAGACTTGGTGTAAATGTCAGGGCTCCATCATCAAAGTCATCGACAATATTTAGAGATCTGTGACGCCTTGGGGACTAGTTGTCATTATGTAAATCAATGCGATCATGTTTCTCCTCTATCCATCGTCGGTTTGATTCTTCACACTCACAACATCATGCTTCAATTCTATGACGAAGATTGTAATATGAGTTTCTATGCATATCTTCACAGTGATGTTGTCATTCATCTCCATGGCACCATTCATTCTTTGGTCGGCGATGGTTTTCCTGCACGGTGTCCACTTAGTGCCTCTCATCTTCTATTTGGCATTGCTCAATGTTTAATTGTCGTCGATCTTCATCTAGTTAGTGACAATTTTCTTTGTCTTGTTGAAGATTGCTGCAACTATTATGTGAAGGATGTGACAAGCAGATTCCACTTGGATCTCTATTCCCAATGAAATGTCTTTTGGCTAGAGATCTTGATGAAAGTGCTTTTGATCAAGCCTAGAAATTTTTCTTTGTCATTTTGCTGCATAGTTGCTATGGTAATCATGTCTTTGATCTTTGCTAGAGTTGAGGAGTGTTTCCTCGACTATGATGTTCTGCTAAGGAGTTACAAAAACCTCATGATCTCCGTCCCTAGTCTGCAATAAATCATGTTGTATCCTACGTGAACTAGCATGTAGCTCATTGTTACGAGCCTCCTATTTAGCCCTCTTCATGTAGATGTTGCTCATGTAGTTGATGGGCTTCCTCCTCTTGATGTTTTCATGATTCTGCATCTTGATCTTGAGGAGTTTTGGATGCCATGAGTACTTGAGTTGGAGAATAACTACCAGAACTACTATTTGAATCATCAAAGAGTGTTAAAGAATTGAAAACTTCGACTGCTCTAGGCCCGAACCCGAGTGACATGAAGCCATATCCGAGTTGAACTCTAGGAGATTAAGTTGAGTCTGATCTAGATTTGCCAATCTACTTTGGAACTTGCTGCTTTAGGCTTGATGAGATTAGGTGGCCGGTGATCCTCTTCGATTGGATTGAATCCGAGTAGAAGAGGGAATGCTTGCTGAAGTTGTTAACATGAAACTTGAGGACCCTGAAGCAAAAAGATTTCCTAAGAGTGAAGGTGATGCCGACGAATTCAGAATTTGGATCTGTCGTACTTATTGATCAAAATTTCAGCACAACCATACCTAGCGTATCAACTGTTGATATTTTATATCGATATTTTATATATGATTTTAAATCTATATTCTATTTTATAGATTTAGCACACCTCCTATCTATACGGCCTCCGTGTATGTACGTGGGTCTTCCACATAATATTAAGTAGAGATTAGCTTAATGACCAGACGAATCTGTATCTATGGTTGAATATGTCCATAATGTTGCCTGGACCAATGGTGATTGGGCCAATCAGATTGATTGTATACATCATACATGCTCTTATTTTGCCTGGTCCTAATAATTTATATAAGTTATATACATATGTATATACTATATGAGTAAAATTTGTTCTCGCCTAGGTTAAATGCACCAGTCTACTCATATGTAATTGTGTCGTACATTTGTTTCACTCCAATATCCCATCAACTCCACTAGTTGTAATGTTTGTTGCATTAGATTGGCTTGATCTGCTTGTAGCACCTATATATACTACTATACTTTCTCCGTTTATTGCAGTTCGTTTTGCACCTTTATTTTGGGAGACACAACAAAAGTACAACTAATGTGTTGATGATAGAAGCAAAAAGTGTCACTGGTCATGCGATTTTGAGGATGACCGTCTGGACTAGTAGCATGCTTTTACTACATTGTTAACAGAAGAAATGCATGTGTATGCAAACAAGAACTATCGTTGACTATTTTTCTTGTTCACTATTGTTTTCACCTATTGTTACCAACTATGGTTGGTAACTAATTATGGTAATATCTTACTCAGCAAAATGATTAAATGTTAGTTATAACATACATTTAGCGACCGGGTTGTAGGCACTAAGATACAAACAATGTTTGTTGGTAGCCAAATCGTAATAGCATCCAATCTAGAGCTCATTTTGACCAACAATCTTAGTAACTAATGGATTGTTTCCTTTTTTTAATAGTGTTTGCCTGGTACTAATGATTTATACCAGTTATATACACATGTATATACATGGGTAGGCTGCTTTCTTGCCTTAAACCTACTTGGTTAAATAAACCTGTCTAATTCTACGGAATTGTTGCGTACAATTGTTTCACTCCAGTGTTCCATCAACTCCACTGTTTAGATTGGCTTGATGTTCCTTGTAGCAGCTATATATATACTATACATTGTCTGTTTACTCCAATTTGTTTTACACTCATTCTGGGAGACAGAACAAAAGTACAACTTGTGTCAACGACACAAGAAAAAAGTGCCTCTAGTCGTGTGATTTTGACGACAAGCGTCTGGACTAGTAACATGATTTTAGAGAATTGTGAACAGAAGAAATGCACGTGTATGCAAACAAAAAGTATCCGGTTTACATGACAAGAATTGGGGAAGCCTGAACTTGTAATGGCTCTGTTCTTCATCCTGTCTAGCTGCACAGTGTCTGGCAGTATGATGAAAAATCTATATTAGGATGTTCTGACTGCAACGTCAATTCAATTTGCCACTATAAAATGCTGCACCCTTGTGTATGAATGTGTTCGTGCGTGGAGTAGATCGGACTGGACGGAGATATGTGCCAAGAGGTCGAGCGAGCATAAGCTGATGGAGGTCCAATACGATGCGTCTGAACAGACAAAAAGATCTGCTTAGCTCTAGAGTAGGTCTTTCAGCTCGTTAGTCTTTTAGTTGTTAGAGTTGTGGGCATGTTAGTCAATTTGAACTATAATTGGTTGTTGGAGATCAAACATAACAGATACAACCCCGCATTGAGAGTCAGTATCCGTCGATAAAAATCTAGATAAATTAGGATGACGATGCGCCGAGATTGTATTGATCTGTGTGGATGATTTATAAGGTTGTAGGGGTCCATATTTATACTCTGGAGTTACACAAGTCTGATATGGTTACAAATAACCTCCATACGTTATTTCCTATATAGAAAAGGAAACTCTTTATAAGAAGTTAGTAAAAATTAACTAATATTATCTATAGATATATTTTACGAAGATACAAACATATTGTCGTGGCTTTCATGACTCCTCCAATCTGGTTTCATCTAAATAATATTTCATCTTTGATCTAACTGAATACATCCTTATCCATCTAATCAGCTCTTTCCCTATATCAATCGGCCTCTTTTCATAAATCAATCGGCTCTCCAATTCTTTCTACAGAGCTTATCAAATTTTGGTGTTAACATATGTCTCCCAATTTCGAAATATGAGGACTCATTCTTTGAAATTATCTTCTTCAGGTTTCCACGACTCCAAAATCTCCAACCATGCTTCTTGCAATGGGCTTTCATGAGCCGATACCGTCTGTATAAAATATGCTAAATTGTTAAACTCTTTAGAGAAAAACTTCTTTTTGATGCGAGCTCTACTAACTGTTCATTGTTTAAGTCCAAAGCTATAGAATCAACTTTGTATATTGTGGAATCTTTGAATATACTCTGAAACTAATTCGTCTACCCTCTACTTCACCGATATCAAATCTGTAAGCCACATCTCGTGGATCACCACAAAGTGCTTGTGAAATTGTTCTTCTAGGGCTCATCCTCTGTTTGAACTTGGTGTCAACGATAAAAACCAAGTAAAAGCCGATCCAGATAGTGATAATAGAAATAATCTGACTCTTAGAGCCTCTTCTGCCATGCTTTTCCACACTGAGCTAAGAATTGATAGACATGTTTAACTATAGATATATTATCTTGCTCTGAAAACTTGAAGAAGTCTAGTATACTGTATCGGGATGGTAATGGCACTCTATCAAACCATTCAGGATATGAAGGCTGAAACACGAAATTTTGCTTCTTTGGTTTCAAGCCGAACTGTTCTTTCATCACTTTGGATATCTTTGTAGTCCACTTATTGTCTTCATCGTGTTGCTCGCCACGCTAAACATAGCTATTAGAATAATTAAACATCGGTATCTGTGGACCAATATTTGTAGATGTATGAACTAGTAGCTCTTGAGTAATTAATCCATCCACTCTTTTCCTTATTAAGTTCTGAAGCATACGTCAACCCTTTAGATTGATCAATCAGTACGTGACTTTATCAACTATTTCTTAGATGGATTTATGTGGATTTGAAGATGCATGTTGAGTTGTTTCATGGATCAGAGTTGGTCTTAAAAATGAATTCTTTTGGATCGATCCTTCTTGCGTCATGCTGAAAGATTGCAAGTACAACTTTTCAAAATCTTTCATAGATTGCTCTACCTGCTGCCTCTCTTTATCTGTCATGTCTTCCAATGCAACTAAAAAAATAATATCTTCATCGACTTCTTCATTGGACAAGAGCACCTTGGCATCAACCTCTTCTTCAAATAGATTGATTAAAATTCGTCCCACTAAGCATGCCAAAAGAATATGTTCATAAGCAAAGGAGATCAGACTAGGTGGAGAGGTGCATTGAGAGGGCGAGTAAGGTAGCCGATAGAGGTCGGATGTGATCTCCCCTAAATACACAAAGTCTTAAAAGATCTGCTTAGCTCCAGTGTAGGTCATTTGGCTCGTTGGTCTCATCAGGTGTGCCTAAAGAATTTGTTTGCGCACAGGGGAGATCGGACTAGACGAAGGGGCGCGTCGAGTGGACGAGTGAGTTAGCTGACGGAGGTCTGATGCGATTGCGCTCGAACACGCGAAGGCCCAAGGGATTTGCTTGGCTCCAGTGTAGGTCCTTTGGCTCATTGGAGACCTTTGGTTGTTGGGGTTGCGGGCGTACCAATAAATTTAACATCTAATTGACAAGGAAGACAGATAGAGTTAGATCATCAAGTCATTTAGCCGATAGACCGATACAGACTTTTGCTATCGATTGAAAGTGTTGATAGAGTTAGGGTAGCCATCAGCTCTGAGTCTAATGGACTCCTGCTATCGGATGGTTATCGATAGGGGCTATAGTGCCAATACATCGGCTAGAAAGCCGATGACGGCATTGACAAATAGCGAGGATCAAAATAAAAGACTCGTTGGCTATAGGGTCAATGATGCTCTAAATAGAATATGCGATAAGAAGTAGAAAACGAGATCTGATCTCCTAAAGGGACAAGACCTAGCGACAACTGATGATGGTATCGCTAGAGTCAAGCTTAATAGATCGGACCAAACCGAGACAGTATATGGCTGAGGCTAACGACACCAAAATGACGAGCGCTAGATCGGACGTATTGATGAAAGAAACAGGTGAATCCATCGGCTACAGGTTCAATGCAGGCATATAAATTAACTTGTCAACTAGTTGAACCGATGGGGGAAACGAAACTCGCTAGGTCTCGATGCCGGATCTAACAGAATTAGATCGATCACTAGCAGAATAATCGTTGGGCTAGATATATATCGGCTAAAGAGCTGATATGCTAGGCATGAAGCTCCGTGTAGAGATAACTCATTAGCTGACCACTCCGATGAAATGCTGAGTAAAGACCTATCGGTCTAAAGCTCAATCTACTATCAGTGGTCTAGCAGGTTGGATCTAACTGATTTAACGTAAAACCGATGATAGTAGAAGGAGCTTGATAAGTCGATAGATCATATATGAATGTGATGTGATATATTTGATCAGACTAAGAGATTTGATCTAATCGATGCAGACTTAGGCAGAGTGAATAGAACAGGATAGTGACAGGACTTATCCCTTCATAAAAGATTGGAATTAACTAATGCAGTCCCGCGTCGAGTGCCAGAACTCGTCAGTAAAATCCTAGATAAACTAGAGTAGTGATACGCCGAGATTGTATTGACCTGTGTAGATAATTTATAAGGTTCTAGGGGGTCTATATTGATATCCTTGGATTACACAAGTCCAATATGATTACAAACAATTTTCAGATGTTGTTTTCTAAACAGAAAAAGAAACTCTTTATAAGAAATTAATACAACTAACTAAACTTATCTAATAAGATGTATTTTATAAAGATACAAACACATCACCGTACCTTTCACGACTCCTACTCATATCCGATCCCATTTAAATAATCTTTTATCTTCAATGTCATCCGTTCGATTGGCTTGTACAAGTGCCAATAATGATATGCATGTAAAATGCTTTCTAAGTGATGTACCTATGATATAGATCGAAATGCTTTCTGTGAGGTCAATTAAAAATCCAATCCTTGAACTCATGCATAATGGATGAAAGCATTTCAAATCACTCTCAAATACCCGTGCATTGCATTCTTTCCAGATCTCCTACCATACTAGAATGTTGACTTCTCGGCTCTGCAGAATGGACTGTAGATAGGACCAGTAAATCTAATATTCCGAAAGGTTCCCACTCAGGGCATGACCCAACCTAGTTAAGATTATTCCCCATAGCTGCTTGGTCCAGATACATCCCATGAAGCAATGGTCCACAGACTCATCCACCTAGCAACAGAGCTTGCATGCTCTGCTGTGATTACGAATATTATTCCTGTTTTTCAAACGATCATCTGTCCAACAACGCCGTTGTACTACAAGCCGAGTAAAGAATTTACACTTACGGGGAGCCCATGAGCATGAGAGCAACTTGTAACCATCAAAGAAGGTGGATCCTTGGAAGAATTCCCAGTAGGTTGATATGTGTTGGAGAAGAGCCTTTCCTTGGTGCCAACCCTACTCTTTTACATGGTTTCTAGTGATTCTTAGTAAAGAAGGCTGGCAACGGAGCCTGGGTGGCCGCCTGACCAGCGCGGGAGCTGGTCCTACCAAAATTCATTAAATCTGTCAATCGTAGGTACATTGCATAGAATTCATTAAACTTACATGTTTGTATAGTTTGGTGACTTTTTCTCTAGGCACAATAATTATAAAATAAAAATATCATAAAATATATCTAAAACATGCTCCTCTCATCCAACCATGCACTCCCCACTCCACCCCACCTTCTCCCTTGGTTCACGCCCGCACCCACTCTATCTTACATGAGTAAATTTTTTACCGTCCACTGCTCTCAGATATTTATACCCCTTTCCACCATTAGCCATAGCCAATCCCCCACTTTCTCCTCCCATCCCCTAAAATTTCTCCTCCCATCTCCAAAAATTTTTGGATTTGACACGAGGTGACGAGACAATGGTTCATTGGGCTAGGTGATGGTGGTATAGGTGTGGCCACGAGCTACAACCTCTGACAATGAGCTCCTTTGATGGTACTGATCCTCTTTGACAATCTGTGACTAGCGACGTGCGACAATGAAAGGGCTTCCCAGCAGCGACGCCCAAGTAGACCCCTCAGGTATAGGGACCCCAACGAATCTAATGCTCATCAATGGTAGGGGTGGCAACAGCAAAGCTAGAGGTGGTAGATGTAGGTGGTGGCGACGGACATGACCTTGCCATCATCTCTCTACACCACCAATAGCCTTCCTTGGTTTGACACACCTAGGTGGCATCTTTAGCTATTTTTGTGTGGTAGCGATGGCTAGGGCCGCTGACCATAGTTGAGGCCAGCATTCACCAACTCCACCCATCCACCATCATGATCCAGAGAGGCACCTCTAGTTGATGACAACGTGCTCCATAGCTCCAAACACATACGGTGGTTAGGATGACATCTAGCATGAGGCCATCATTGCACATTTGTGCGATGGCCCTCCCCTGTGTTAGGAACGAAAGGGAGGAGAGGACAAGCGTCGTCCCCTTCCACTCACTTTGCTGCCCCTCCTCCTCTAGTGCGCTCTTCAACCTCCATCTAGAATGAGCTTGGCATCGGATCCGATGAGAAGGCATGTAGGTACAGCCAAGGTCAATGGTCATCGGTGTCCTACCACTGCTACTACTAGTATTCGACCGCCATGCTTGGAAGTAGCTAACCTAGGAGCAGGCCACACTGAACCTAACTCTCATTGTGGTGCTGACAGTCTATGGCTAGTACAGAGATCAATGTTAACATTGGCATTGACCCCTACTACTAGTTGTGCCACTCTTGGCGCTCTGTTTGCCGTTGGGGCAGACTAATGCACTAACGAGGTGGCCTCCACTGACTGCTTCAACGCTAGATCTAGCAAGTATTCACGTCAACACATTATGATTTTTCTCAATTTTTTCTTTTTTTCTATTCGATGTGTAAATTCATGTGGTTCATATACTCTTAATTCGATTTTACCCATGTGATTTAGTAAAAATACAAGTAAAGTAAAAAAATATTACTACCACATGACAATTACTACTCTACGTGTAAAAAATATTACCATGTAAAAATACACTAGAGTAAAAATATTACTACGCTATACAAGAGTGTAAAAATATTACTATCCGTACAAGGGTTTGCTAGAGAGACTTATTCTTGTTGTTAATAATTTTTTTACTCCCGAACTAACGATGTAAGCTTTTTACTTACATGCCCATGAAGAAAGGGGCAGAGGCATAATAACGTGGGAGCAAGGGAAACAAACACCGAAAACAAGGAACATGAATAGGAGGGGTGAGGACGGTGCCAGAAAAACGAAAAAAAATAGGACCATGAGGAGCTCGTTTTACTTATCATACACCCTAGCACATCCATATATATATATATATATATATATGATTTGGTAGAAACAAACACTTCTGGAGTCAAATAGTCCAAAGAAAAAGCTCGATTTAATAGTACAAAACAGAGAACATGATCTCTAAGACAATCAACGAAAAGCTATAAATAAAAGTTTAGAATCAACCAAGTCAGTATGTGGTAAATAAATATCCAATTGAAGTTAAAAGAATGAATAAGGGAAGCAAACGCTTTAAAAACACACCTTGTATAAAAAAAATCGTTAAACACACGTCGTGAGCGACAGTTAGATTGGGAGGTTCAAATGTTAAAAGGATGAACATAAGAAAATGCATCTAAGTCTGCGGTAAGTTTTGTTGCTTTATTAATTAATAAAATCTACTAAATGGCTTAGGGCGCCGTTCGAGGGTGAGTGAAGGTTGCTAATAGAATAATGAATATTAAAGAAGAAATAGGTGTAATGATTCCTTGGATAAGATTCAAGCAGAGTAATAGTGATTGGTTTACATTGCCTGCTTAATTATTCTCCTTACCTTTATTTTACATACTAAAATGATTTATACTTAATCTATGCACACAGGCCGTTCTCTTGCTTCAAGCCTGGCGATTCGTCTGCTTGCAATAGTACAAGGCTGGCTCTACCTACTCGTGTAGAATTGCACGATTCATTTGTTTCACTCCAATATCATCAACTTACATAGAAAAATGGATACGCTATACACAATACGAGAGATATGATGTCCTTGCTAGCTAACTCCACCGCTCATAATGGTTTGATGTATTTGACTAGCTCAATCTGCCTTGTATCATCTATAAATACTACTGCACTCCTGTGCTTTCATTCTAGTTCATTTTATAACTTCATTTTGGAGACATAAGTAAACTTGTGTGTCGACTATGCTTTTATAGGACATTATAAAGAGAAGAAATGCTTGTATGCAAATAGAAATCGTCTGGTTTGCATGACAAGAATTGGGGAAACATGAACCATTCAATATCCTCACCGTCAATTGGCAGTGTCCGGCCGGCAGTATGATGAAAATACATTTCTGGATATTGTGAGCGTCTAATAGTTCAGTTTACCACTAAATCGCCTCCACTATTGGACGTACGGTACTGCACCCTTGTGTACGAACGTACTATGAAAAGATTTATAACGTGAACAAAACACTGAATTCAGTTTATCACTGAATTCCAGTAATATTAAATAAAAATTCTTTGTGAGGTTAGAATTTAAGGCCTTATTTAGGGAACTTAAGATTCTGAGAAGCAATTAATAAAACTATAGATTCTCAAAATCTAGATAAGAATCTAAATTATTTGGGGGAGCTGGATTCTGGAAGAAGCTCAACTGTAACAAGCTCCCTAAACAGGTTGCAAGGCTAGCTAGGTAATAATCTCATCTTCGATTGCTGAAAAAGTAAACAAATCATTTAGTTCAGTGTCATGTCATGTGCACATCAACTTTCTGCATTGCAGATCAAAACTCTTTGTGAGGTTAGAATCAAAGGCTGAAATGTACACTCAACTTTGATTACTAAACAAACTAAATCAAAGACGCTTGTTGAAACATACTCCATCACCACAGCTGAAACTTCTACTTGTATGCATTCCTTATAATAAAGGAACGGACGTAATCCCCAACACAGATGTAATCACCTTGCTATCCAGCAACTGGTTCCTGCTGCTGGATGCATATACCATAAGTTTGAGAGCAGAGCTCTAATTCACGCTGGTTTGTGGCTCCTTAAACTCTGCTCTTGCCCTTTCTGCCATATTCACATATTGTTCATATGGATGCTACTTCTCTTAGCTCCACTATTGTGGGCTGTGGCCACAGATTTGAGAAAGAAGTGTAACCATGCAACCATTCCTATCTCACCATTTATATTCATAAATGATATGCCACAAGACATTCAGATATATTAGACAAGCATTTTTTAACCATCTCTTTTTTCCAGAAATGGTATGCAATATCAATTTAGATATTTCTTATACAACCATATGTTTAAAAATATAAGCACATGTATTATAACAAGAAGATCTCCATGTGTAGACCTTTCATCAAACTTTTTCTAGAGTGTAGAACCCAAAACAACCATATTTAAAAATTATTGTTATATGGGAGAAAATATTGTTTCAAGAAATAGTTCTTACAATCTGAAACATAGAAAAGTACAATTAAACCAAACAAATATGCATTCACCTTCTAGAAAATTCTCCCCCATGATATTAATGTCTACACTACTTATGCAACCTCCAAAGTGACTAGCAGGATCTGGATGTGGCAGTGTTGATTTGTCACACTCCAACATCACAATATTGTACATACAGTGAAGATATTACTCATTGCCTTCTCAACTACATGGCAACTGTAAATCCTAGAAAGAAGATGAAATGCTTTGATAGTTGTCAGTGCTATCCTCGCTAAGCAACCGCGGTCCATAATATTAGGACAAGATCTGGAACATGTTTCACGGGTTAAGGAAGCATGCATGACTACAGAGCAAAAGCATGAGCTTACATTCATGCAAATCTGCCCCTCTCCCTCTCTTGCGCTTAGACATCTGATAGTGCCAAAATACCACACGTGACGTTACAAAAGAAAGGCGTATTTTGTCCAAGGAGGTTTGGGGTTTATCATCAATGTATATTAATCCATATATGTTCGGCACACTATACTTGCATGCTGGACTAGAATGCTCAAAGAAGACAGACGGTACCATTATCATGAGATGCCCTGCTGGCAATCGAGGTAACCAGTTTATAAGTCATACATTCTAATGGCTTCTTTTCTGGGACATATTTTGCTCTACTCTGTATATATGACAGCCGCCAGCCAATGGAACATATGATCATTGTAACCGCTTTTGTCCTAGAATATAATGAACATTATGGGTGCTCAATATATATGATCAAAAAGTATATATTACAAGCAAGGAGCTAAACTGAAAAAAATGGATGGAACAAGACTAAAACTTTTTCCCGGACGAAACTAATCAGCACAAGGTCAGCTTGGAAGACAGGTATTTGGGCCGAAGGCGGGTGTAAAAGTTATCTAGAAGGGTAAATCTATCGTTCTTGAGAAAATATCTCTAGACATCAAAATTTTGATGTCTCAAGCATCTAAGGATACCAAATTTTAATATGGTAACTTCTCAAGAATAATAAAATTATAGTAGCAAAAAAGGCCGGTTGGATTGGGTGCGCCGGTTTTCCATCGCCGCCGCCTGACGGACGGGCACGCCCTGCTATTGTAGAACATTGTCTCAAATTCATGGAGTTTACTCTCATAAACCATGGGTAGCACCTCCAAAATACAAAAACGAAAGGGATGAAAAGATGAAAAGGAAATAAACGGTAGTGACAATATAATGGACTTCAGAATCAACAAAAACATGCTTTTGTAACTTCTCAAGCAGACATAACCAGCTCTAGTTACGTTGCTTGGTTGCTCGAAATTCATTATCAAGCGTATGTATGACCTGAGCATGCCTTCTTTATAGCATTCAATTCCTTGACTACATCATCCATCTTTATTCTTTCCCTTGGTGGTTCCATGCAGCATGCTAGGCCAAGTCAAAATATAGGATAAATCACTAGTTCGATCATATCTTGGATGTTTCCGTTGTAGGTTGCGCTAGCATCCAATATCTCCAATTGTTTGTTTCGATAGGCCATCTTCACACAGTGGACAAGATTTGTCATACCATTGATAAAATTGTCAGTTGGTCTTCTTCCAGTAAACATTTCCAATAACACCCCGTAACTATATACGTCACCTTCCATGGAGGCTGGAGATCCTGAGCCATATTCTGAAAACATATATAAATGAATGTTTTAGTGTCTACACAATGTATAGGGGATAAAAGGTGGATTTCACACAACAATTCTTCAGTCAAATAAAAGATCAATATTACACTTTCTTTTTTCATCTTTAGGTCTCTTTAAATAACATACTATCATTTTGTCAAACTAGTAAAATTTAGTGCGGAAAGAAATATTGTGATGCAACCATAGCTCAGTTAAACAATAATAACCATTTACCTGGTACGACATATCCAATTGTTCCTTTAATCACAAATGAGCTGCTTTCTGTGCATGGTTCTGCATTCATTATTTTTGCTAGACCAAAATCTGTAACATGTCCCACCATGTCATCATCTAGAACAATATTGCTTGGTTTAATATCACAGTGAACTATAGGCGGCACAATATGATGGTGAAGATATTCCAATGCTTCTGCAACATCAAGAGCAATATCCAGCCTTTTGATCAAATTTAGCCTTCCGTAGCATGTGCTAATTGTTGTCGTGTTTGCATGCAACCACTCATCTAAACTTCCATTGCAAATGAATTGCAGGACAAGTGACTTGAATTCATCACCATTTTGGTCTGATCCACTGCAGACGGTGATCACCTTGACAAGTTTCTGGTGTCGAATTCTCCTAAGAGCATCGCACTCCGTCAAGAAACTTCTAATGGCTCCTTGTTGGCTAAGATTAAGAGCCTTGATTGCAACTGGCACTAGATTCTGATCAATAATTAAATTTCCAATGTATAAATTGCCAAAGCTTCCAGAACCAATCAAATTTGCTGGAGAAAATGACTCAGTTGCTGCTTGCAGTTCAGCATAGGATATCCTCGCATTCATCTTATTAAGAAATAGGTTCTCATTATCAATGACATTCGGTTTCATCCTTGTCTTAATGAAGCAGTATGCAGTCATGTAATTGATGTTGCAATAGATTAAGACATGTAATCGATGCACCGAATCCTGGTCAGAATCTTTAGATGAGCATGAAGGGAATTGCATGTATGAAGGGCCATCACAGAGTATTCTATTGCCCAATGACACTATAGTGGCATTGGAAAAATCCCTGTATTTGGAACTGGACCAGATAGTTTGTTGAAGGAGAGGTTTAGATTAGTTAGAAGCGTGAATTTTGCTAGAAATTCTGGTATGGGACCTGCCAAGCTATTTTTAGAGAGATCAAGTATTTCAAGGCATCTCAAATTGTTCAGGCTTTCTGGGATTTGTCCTTGGAGAAGATTTCCATGGAAATTTAGGAGAAGCCATTGGAGACAGTTGTCAATAGCTTCTGGGATCTCACCAAATAGCTTGTTCATTGAGAGGTTCATTTTGACAAGGCTGTTCAAGTGCCCAATCTGTGTTGGAATGGAGCCACTTATAGCATTGTTGAAGAGATTGAGAAGTTTCGTAAGGAAAGGTATTGTAAGTATCCCTTGTGGGATTGACGGATTCAAGTTTTGTGAGGTTGCCAAGGCTCACTGGAATTCTGCCATCCAGAAAATTATTAGACAGAGAGAGAGCTCAATTGTGTGATACTGCCAAATGATTGTGGAATCTGCCCATCGATTCTATTGTGGGGAATGTAGAAAGGACTGATTCTTGGAAGACGCCCAATATCACGAGGTAAGGTTCCTGTGAAGAAGTTATATGACAGGTTGAGAAATGTAAGTTTATTGAACTTCCATAAATCTTCAGGTATGGTCCCAATTATTTGGTTTCTGCTTAGGTCAATCCATAAGAGCTTTTTGCTCAGGTTTGCAATGCTAATTGGCATTGCACCAACAAGGTTGTTCTGTCCAACATCTAGGATTTCCAAGCTGCTACAGTGGTTAATGATGTAAAAAATGCCCAATCACTTTGACCTTGTAGATGCATTTGAGAAGGTGGGTAGTATTATATCCTCGAAATGGTTAAAAATTGTGTTAAAACGATACATCATAGGAAGCTTAACGCCAACATCGAGTGGAAGTGATCCTGACAGTCTATTGAAGCTAAGATACAAGATTCTAATGGAAGAAAAATTGAAGATCGGTAGAGGAACATGGACTTCCAACTGATTATCTTGGACATTAAAGTAAATAAGGCTAGCCATATTACCAAAAGTTTCAGGGATGTTACCAGTGAAACCGTTCCCTTCAAGAATGAAGTGTGTCAATGATGTCAGGTTGCCCATCCAGCTCAAATCTTGGCAATAGATGAAATTCCTCTCAATGATAAACTTTACAAGTGATGTGAGGTTGGAGAGTGACTTTGGAATATTATCAGTAAGATTGTTGTGTCTGACATCGAAAACGGCGAGCTTTGGTAACTGTGCAAGATCAGCAGGGATGGTACCTGACAACCACCAAGGCTGGTTGGGATATCACCATCAAGGCTGTTGTATGAAAGATCAAGGACATGGAGGAGGGTCAGGGTTGCCAAGCTGCGGGGAGATGCCGCCAACTAGGCCGGCGTTGCTCAGATGGATAGTGGTAACACGACCTGGATGCCGGCGATCGTTGCAGGAGACGCCGGTCCATCGGCAGAAGACAGGTGCTGTCATGTTGGTGCCATTGCGGACGGCGTCCCAGGAGGACAGCAACTGTCTTGGGTCGTTTCTTTATGAGGGATTTGAATGACAGGAGTGCTGAGAGGTCATCTCCATTGATGGACTGAGAGGTGGCTATCAGCAAGAGGAGGGCACGTGAGAGAAGGAAGAGCATCCAAAGCTGCCATGTCCTCTTGATTGCCATGGTAGAAGGATTTTGAGAGGTTCTAGTATGGTGGTAGCACATGTGAGCAAGAGGAAGTCAGCATATAAGGTGTAGAAATCTAAACCAGTGGAATAGTGTTTCACTAGGGAGAGCAAGTAGTGGGAACAGAGGGACACATATCCCTTACTTACGGAAGCCACTTTTGTGGTGGTGTTTTTTACATGTTTTGTAACTATTCTATGTTAATTCATTCAATGATTGTCAATGGAGATATATAAAATATGTGATCCCCCCAGCTACGTTGCAGCGGCAATCCAGAAAGATTTGTTAGTACAGTATATTTGAAGTGGGCTATTTTTTTTCTGCAAAATTAGTGAGGCAACTTTAACACCATATTTGTACATGAACAAAGTGCACAAATATATTTTTCAGAGAAAGTAATTAAAAACCATTGAAATCGCACGTAGTCATCTTTATATAGTTTGAGAAGCTTATGAATCCATTGAGCTAACATATGAATATTATGCAACACAAATGGGCATGAAAGGGAAAAGTAATTAGGCATAACAACACCATATCATGGAAATGAACACCACAGAAAATTCAGGGGAAATTTATGGTGAACTAAAAAAGTCTGAGGGTACCAACCTGCTGAACTATGTAAGAAAAATTCAGATGTACTTATAAGGAAGTAAAAATGTCAAGGAAAAGAATAACACAAGAAACATTTCATTTATAAATCAATCAAAATGTTAGGAGAGCATTGTACCAGCTTATGGTGGATAGGAGCAAGGATATCAATAAATGAACAATAGACCTGAAACATGATGCATGATGATTGAGATTAATTCCAGTGGCTGCTGTTTTCCATGTTATTTAGCTTAACATATATGATAGATTTAATAGCAAAAGGGACACTAGGTGGGTTCCATCTTTATTGAAATACACGATTCTAATTATTGTGCATTGATCATTTGCTTTGTAGGTAAATATTTGTTGGAAATAGAGAAACACACATATCATTTATATCATATTTTCTAATTTATTAGTTCTCTCTAACTCTATTATAATTTCTGAAAAAAGTAATTATTTCATTTGTTCTTTTTTACAATGTATTGATGGCACCAGCATGAGCTCCAACACACACTCTGACAACCACTTTTACTAATGATATGGAAACTAGCTAAAATTACAACATCAAATTAGTTTCATTAAGTCTCTATTGACTATATATTTTTATAATATATTTATTTTTATTAAAAAAGTTACTATGTTTTTCTATATAGTTGGTCAAATTTGAAGATGTTAACTTACAATAAAAAGCCAAAGTATATAATGTGAAATGGAGGGAGTACACCTCCACACTGTTAGTGGAATAAAACCCCAAAATACTTGGTTTGGAATTTCATATTCCATTTCAACAATTTTCCCTTGAGGTGGCGTATGGCCATTGGCTTAATATGTTTTTAAAAATATTGTTACACTTTCTATAAATTTAGTAAACTGACTTAGAAAAACATCAAAATATATTATAATATTAAATAGAGAGAGTAGTATTTGACTAGTACTTAGGGTAATGATAATACAAAACACTAGTCATGATATAGAGGATATAGGGTAATGATAATCAGTGACCGATCATGTTCTAATCGATTTTGCTAATATCATTGTCAATGTTTACGACGACTAAGGTGAAACCAAAGCTAAAGATAACTAGATTGTAAATCAATCGTTTGCCTATATCTTACCACTCCACAGCCATCAAAGCCGATCTAGCTAGGACACCACCAAAGAACAGCCAAAGTGTCACTCGATGTAAGTTCTCAACATATGTCATTACCGCACGAATGCTTCGAACCGGTGCGGACATGATGTGAGACGCCATTGTCGCTTGTTAGGAAAATGACAAAAGGTTTTCACTTAGAGACTGTGTGAAGGAATAGATACGGTAACGGAGCCTCCAAGGAGGAAACTTCACCTGAGGATGTCATCATCATCAAAGCCAGCTAAAATCCGACAAAGCTTTCGCCATTCCACAATCCATACCTCACACACAACCAACCTGCATGCCGAACATGACCGTCGTAATAGGGACACCATGAAGCCAAAGCCGCAGCCCCATGACAATGCACCTCGCTGACACACCGAAGGTGGCCCAGCCAGATCCGCTAAGCCTGCTGCGTGCGACAGTGATCTGGCTCGCCCGGGTCGCCACGTCGTCGTTGCACGGCTCCACCTAGCCGTCATGCATTCTGCACCGCCTACGACCCCACAGCAGTGATCCTTCACCACACTATCATCGTCGTGGCCGTAAAGCCGCCTTGACAGTGCTCCGATCGTCTGGTCGGGGAGGCGTCTAATCCAGTCGAGCCCTGCCAGTGGCATGGAAGCCGCCATATGCCACCATCAACTGATGGCTGCAGAAGCAGCGGAAGCCCTCTACCAGAGAAAATCCACATGAACCTCCGGCTATGGTGATAAAAAGAAAAAAAAAAGCAAGGAAAAAGGGATAGAGAAAATCAGAAAGAAAGGCAGACAGAAAAGGCTGGAGAGGTTCAGCCGCCGCCGCCGCCATCGGTTACCGGCGGTGGCGGCAGTAGGATTGGCGAGAGATTCCTCAAGAGGGACAGCAAAATCGCCTCCCGGGCCGCCTACTGCGGCGACACGGGAGTCTCCGTAGTTTCCGGGTCAAGCGTTAGCCAACAGAAGCTGTTTTATACAAATCCCAAGGACTCACATACACACATTGGCTCTGGTACGGTAGATATTACTTAGGGTACTGTAACAGCGGTATTGTATCTATGTAACTGATCTGTGATCATCGACAAAAATCGATGCACAAAATAGCATGCAGCCCTGCACTAGCTGCAGCTGATCACCTCTAAAACATGTTCACCAACTCCAATCAACATTTTCCTTTTGTTTCAAAATAGAGATGTGGCCGTGTTGACTTGACGTCGAACAATGGCTTGCCTGTTAGAAGAGTTGGAAAAGGTAGACTTGCTGACTTCCTCTCCCGTTGCCACGTTGCATGCAGTGCACCTCTTCCGAGAAAACCAGAACTCTCCCAAGAAAAAAATCAAGAAGTTGGTTCTTAGGACAAAAGTTACCTCCTAAGAAAAAAAACTATTATACGTGTTTCTTACTCGATCGAATCTCAACCCCTGCCATCAAAGATCCATAAAACATAGTTAATATAGACTTACCCTAACCCAATATCACATTAAAAACATAGACACCTTACTAGTCTATGTAGAAAATTTCATCTAACATGCATGCCATATGTACTTCGTGTTTCGGCGGTGTGGGGGCAGGGAGAGATGGAAAAAAATGACATGTACTCATGGCTGAGTGATGGCTATTGCCCGGGCGGAGATCCAATGTAACGCTGCGAGACGGTGGGCAGCAGGATGTGTGCTGCAGACCACGATGACGAGTGGTAAGCAGCAGACTTGGGCTATAGTGCGACAAGTCCGGTGTGACATGTATGGAAGATTATCTGATTTTTATAGTTATTTAATAATTTTTATAAACTATAAAATTAATTACTATTTTAAAAAGTTAAGATGAGCAATTCTTAAACTTTTTATTAAAAATATAAAGTTTAGCTGTTTAAAAAACATGTACACAAATATCGAGAAAAAAATCTTAAAAAGTAGCACCTAACTATGTTTGGCTCCGAGGAAAATTTTCCCTGGAGCAAAAGAGTAAATAGGGGATTGGATTAATCCCCTTCTACCACCAAATCCTCTCCATCAAGGAATTAATCCCCCTATCCTGCCACTAGGTGCTTGGCATCATTGGGGTTTGGTGGAGTAGGTGGCTTGGCAGGGATTAGCCTATACTGACATTGAGTAAGGTTTTTTTTTTATTTTTTGAAGGGACATTGAGTAAGTTAGAGATTTGAAAAGAGAACAATTTCAGAAATTTTGAATTAAGTACAAACAGTAAACAAAGACAGAAAATTAGAAATGAAATTAAAAGTATCATAAAAATCAACATAAGTTTACCCAAGGAGAAATTGAAGAAACCCTATGATAACATGCAACTATTCTGATAATAGTCCAAAAATATTAAGAAAAAATGACATTCCAGGACAAAAACCAGGAGACATTATATACATTGTTGAGAATCTATCTTCCAGTACAAAATAACATTCCAGTATAACATTGCTCGAAGCTACTCCCCTCGTGGCATCTATCTTCCAACCATTCAAAATTGCGTGAAGTTCCTCCCCTTTGGCATCTATCTAAACAAGAAGTTCACAGAATGGAAGTTACATCCAGAAGGCTATGGCATCTAGCAAGCTTGCATTGCTAAGCTTTTCTTTACCACATATATTGCTACTGCTCTAAGCTCTCGTTCAGATTTGCATCAAGACAACTGTCAATAAAAAGATTATTGCACATGATCAAATTACTGAAAACAACTGCTGCATTAAAAGGGAGTATAGTATAGAATTAAAATAACCAAGCTCACAAAACAATGTATCTAGCCCCTACTCAAGCAAACATACTTCACTATTTGTCACACTAGATAATATATGCAAAGCATAAAAAGGCATCATGCTATCCAACAAATTAAAAATGTGATGATTACAAATAATTAAAGAAATAAAACTATGTACACATGTATTAGAGATATATTAAACAGGGAACTAGTGGCAACCAAGGTGGCTACATGAGCATGCAATCCAAATGGTAGAAGAAAAGGAAAGGAACTGATTCAGGAACCTCTGGACTGATGCATTCGTTCAGAAATAAAAGAGGTAGTTCACATTAGGTGTTATTCTCATAGATTTCACTGTAAATGATAACAGTTCTGAATAACAGGTTACCCCCAACTATAAACCCTCCTCTGCAGAACACATGTTCCTTATAAAACACA
The DNA here is from genome assembly GCA_030770085.1 of Oryza coarctata. Taxonomy (NCBI): domain Eukaryota; kingdom Viridiplantae; phylum Streptophyta; class Magnoliopsida; order Poales; family Poaceae; genus Oryza; species Oryza coarctata. Next base: position 5,349,393 of record CM061476.1, on the reverse strand, counting down.
GAATAGATGCACAAGAAAATAACATAAGGTGTCTCAGATGCACAATGAGTCCTGAGCAGTGCTTCAGATTTGATGCATCATTGCTAGATGATAGGACAACCATTCATGACACATGGCTACTACACTACTAAATCTATACTTGTCTCTGTTCTAGTCTCAACTAACAACAAAATGTTGCCAAATAATTGAAGTGATGGTGGTAATACAGACAAGGAATTGAATGGGCTGATTCAAAAAATTAGTTCGTCACAGGATATTTCTAATAGTGAGGCAAAACCATAAATCCAAGTTTTATTTTATAGCTGAATTCACTTGGATAACAATTCTCTGCTGCTCAGGAGACATACTTCCCACGAGATTCTAAATTTACACCCTAATTAACCTGTTTATCTTGATACTCTAATGCATCGAAACAAAAAAAAAAACAATGTTATGTATTAGATTATACAGTGAATGACTAAATCAGTAAAGCTCTGAGGATGAGAGGCCACACACATTTTTAAACATATCCTCAAAAAGCCCAAAGTTAAAACCTATTCAATATGTGACAAATACGACAAAAGGAGAGATTGACACCGCCCAATCAAGAATGCAACATTTAGTGCCAACCAAATATTATTATTAGAATCCATAGCACCAATTATTACCGGCAAATGGCGAATGACGAATGGAGAGAAACATCCTCTCCCTCCTCCACTCGACGGGATGTGAAAGAAGCCTGTGGCACCCCTCTCTTGTGGTCGTACAATATAGACTTACAAGAAAAATATTTCATATCAACATACTTACACTCGTGTATCAGTCCTATAAATCTAAACTAGTATACACAGAAGTCTGATATCATTATAATCTTTCTTTATTTATATAATAAAAGCAATGCATTACATTAGTGATTGAATGGATAGACTTATCATACCACAATAAAACTCGAGCAATAGCAGAAAGAAACTAAGATAATTCTAATCCACATGTTAGGTTTAGGAACTAAGATGAAACCCTATAACCCTTTATAGTCGGCTTAACCTTATAGGAAATTTTTGAATAAAGGATACTTAGTAGCTCCTTCGTCTTTAACAATTTCACCATAGTCTAGTATAGGGTGGAAAAGCAAGCATGAGTACATCCATGAGTCCATCTACTTAGCAAGCCACTGAAGAAATATAACTTGCATAGCCTTTAAAGAATGACTAGGTTTATTTTATAACTTATTTCAAACCATTTTTTTTAAATTAGGGGTTTGTATTTTCTTAGACTGAGGTTCTGCTCTCAATGCTACCATTGAAAAACTTTATTTAGCATCATTTATTATGAATAGAAGACATTTATCTTAAACCTTCATTTTTATAACAATTCTAATATTTTTCAAGCTACTAGAGCCATTTATAATATTTTTCTTATTTTTTAAAACTTAACTCATTTTATTTTTTCAGCACATGAGTCTCAGTTTGTCAAGAAAACCATCACAGAGGCCTTGCCCCCACTTTTAACCATATGGCTCGTAGGGCCTTCTACTCATGGTAGCTTAATCACAAAGACCATTAAAATTACTTTACTTTATATTTTCCAAAAATTATTTTCCTCTCTAAGTCTAAGATTGACATATTACTCTCTCTCTATAAAGTCATTTGGCATTCTAGACTACACTGATCTATTTATGACCACACAGGTCATCCGTCTACCACAAAGGTTGACTCTAAAAATGTCTCATCTCATAAATTTATTTCACAACTATTTACAAACAATTCTATGCAAGATAAACCATTTTACATCCGCTCATGACTATGAGCATATGGAAATTGGTCCTTATGTGTGATGAGAGGAATCACTTTACACTGAGCTCGGTGTAGTTCCTAAGGAATCGATCCTCACGTGTGAATAAAAAGTCGTGCCCACATAGGTTCCAACTTCGCTTCATGAGTTTTCTCTAAAAACAACCACTTTTTATTTCATAAACAACTGATATTAAAATATCAGGTTTTCATTGCATTTCACAACCCATTTTTTCCATTTTAATCGATTTAACCCATCACACACAATGATCAATTCATTCCTAAAAATTAATCATCTTTAGTTCTTACTCATCCCCTTTCAAAATACTGTGCAGTGTGAGAGTATTTTGTTGTTGTTACAGTTTTTTTTTAACAAAACAAACAGTTCCTTAATAAATGTTGTTCTAACAACTACATTTTTCTTTCAATGAAACGACCACCCTTAATCCAATGATTTCATATTAAACCATATTTTGTTGCCAAAATATTGTCGTTAGGACCAATGGTCCACCTATCATTGCCTATCTCTCATCTGTCGAGGTCAAACTGACGCCAGTACATGAACAGAACCTCAAGCGCAAGGTTTATGCCATTGAAGCTTGAGTTCAAGCTCCATCCACACCATGTCACGCGAGCTTGACCTTTGCCATTGTCGTGCCAGCATGGGCTCAGTCATGAGCTCGATCTCTACTAGCGTTGTCCCCTAGCTTGATCTCCACCCACATAGCTCCCAGGCTCTTGATCCTCTTCGCCGACGTCACCCCTAACTCTACCTTGACCTCCATCCGCACTATCCCAAGCTCGAGATCATCTCCACTGGCATTGCCCCATCCCCTCCAGCTTGCCCTCGATCTCATCCTACAACATCCCCAACGTCAAGATCCTATCCACTGACGCTGGCTCCAAGCTTGACCTTGACTTCTACTCTTACAATCCTTAGCTCAAGCTCTTCGCATGTTGCCCTAAGATCATGAGGAGATAACTTGCCAAAGTGGTAGAAGAGGAGGTCATCGTGTTCTCTGAGGTGCCCATCAAGGTTCTTTGTTTTTTAATCTTTAGCCTCACTGACAAGTGGGTTATTAGTCCAAAGTGCAATTTTTAGCAATAAAATATGGTGTAAATTGAAAACATTAAGGAAAAGGTGGTTTAATATGAAACTAAGATAAAAGAATATAGCCCAATATGTAATTCACTCATTAAAAAATAATGTACAAGTACAAGATAGAAGTTTAAATGTCATGGAAAAATCAAACTTTAACCGTTGCTGACATCCCTGTAGATGGTTGAGTTTGCTGGAAAATTTGATCATATCTCGGAAAGTTCAAATGCACTGATTGACGTTCCACTACGGGGTAATGTGTACTGTATAGTGCCATTTTTAAATCCATGGCAACCAACATTACAATAAAAAATTTGAGAGAAGAAAAAACACCTTGAAATTTTGCAATGAAACCGATTATCTGCTCTTGCGAATGTCTCTTATAAGGAATGAGCAGAGCTACTAGCATCAATTCCGTTGTTCAGGCATTAAGCCAATACAAAAAAAGTGACTTGCTTCTAAATTTCGACGAAGTGCATGACTACAGGGGAAATTCATGAACTGACATATTTTAATTTGGAAAATTGGTTTCCTAGCATCAAAAGTTCACAAGTTTAGTTTTAAACCATCAACACATATTTTTAGTATGATAGGAAGGGAATTAGGCATGATAAGTGGTAACAGTTGGCTTCAAGGACAACGAACAGAGGTTGATCAAGAAGTTCGGCTTGTGAGCGTGTGGGTTGTTTATTGAGAGGAAATAGATTAGGGCATAGGCGAGGCAGATGAGAGTGAATAGGAAAACATGAGCTTTAAAAGTTTAGGAGGAGCGGGGAGTTATACGTGAGATTAGAGGAAGATGGAGAATTCTTAGAAGATAAGAAAGGACTTTTTTTAGGCGGAGATAAAGAAATGATTGGGTGGTCAACGATTAGAGTTTTGAATGCACTTTCTAATAGAGAAAAACCAAAAAGAAACACTGAAAAGGAGATTTAAAATAAAATGAAGGACTCAACAGTTTACAATTTTGAGAATCAAAGTTAAATAAATTGTTTTCAAAAAGTTAATTTTAGGGTATTACAAATCTAGACGGGTTATTTTTAACCTTTAATCACAAAATGAGCCAATTACTTAGTAGCTTTATGTTATTGAACCACAACATATCTTTAATACTATTAAAAGCGGACGGACGTGTCATCCCATCTCCTCCTCTCACGCACAGCGCATAACCTCCCACTCTAATAAAATCAGAAAAATAAAACAATACATTTGTTAAAACAATCATCATATAGCATAAGAAGGACTCATCGACATCCTTTCTGAAAACAATGGCTTTCTCACATGTGATTTCAACTTTATAGTAATGCTACTTTGTATATCTGACGCTTTTCATCTGAATGGTAGCTCCATCATCACCTGCGATTTCAGCTCTACACTATTGCTGCACCGGCCGTCGACTGGTTGGAAGGGAAGCGCTGGTATCGCGCCAAATTGATAGGAACGGGAGTTGATTTGTCACTGAATGCGTTAGCATGCATGGCCGGCGAGGAGAAGGATCTAGCGAATTGCCTGCTTATGCTCTCATTGTCCAAGGTAGACCAGGCAACCATCACCGGAGACGAACCGGAGTCATATGTTTCGGCGAGTAAGAAATATACGTATAAAACCATACGTTTTTTATGAAAAATTAGCAAACGAAATTTAAACTATAAGTTGATCTTTCTTATATTTGTTTTCATTTGTATGTCTACAAAATCTATATTCTTATTTCACCCCTATAGCTTGTGCTGTATATTCTATAAGAGATTTGCTTGTTATCACTTATTCATCTTTATATATGTGTTACTTTTAATTTAACTTAATCTACTATCTTATATGCTTTTGACTATTTTGTATAATCTTGTCATATTTATCAAGCATGTTGAAACTTGATTAAATCAAAATCAATTTAAAATTAATCAATGTGCAAATACTTAATCCAGTAGCTAGCTCTTTTAAAGTATCTTTTTTATATACATTCTATGTTTACTCTTTCTTATAATACCTATAGTTGATGTATTGAAAATACTCATGTTTTTATGTGTTTTGTATCAATCATATTGCTTTTGCTTAAATATATACCTTCATTCATTCATATGTAGGCTACTAAATACGTTACACAAAACTAGTTCTGAAGATAGCATGAAAATTGTCTAGAATGGGAGCTCCAGATAAATGTCTTAATTGACGTTCAAATGGCAACGTATAATGAGAACAATGTTGTAAGATTAGCGGTAACATCGCTATTGTGCTACACGTGTTCAAAACTTTAAAAAAAGAAAAAATGAAAAACAAGTTTAAAATTGTTATCATGTAATATATATTGATGCTTCTTTAAACTTGATATTAGCATGGATTGTATGGGCTGATTGTTTTAATTGAGTAGACAAGTATATTTATTAGCTTGATTGTTTTTTAGCTACTTTTAGTGATGCCCTTTGTACTTTAACTTGCAAATGAAGTCGAAAGTTTCTTCCTGCTTATGACAAACTTGCTCTACATATTATAAATCATACTTTTTTAGTATGTTTTAATTAAGTTCTAACACATGTTTTTACATAAGTAATCTATATCTATATATTAATGCCTTTAGATAACTTCTAAAACTCTTATAAACTAAAAATGCGTAAGTTATATGTTTTTTTCTTCTTTTTTATGTTTCAATTGTTTAAGAGTGAGAGAAATAAAAATTAAAGCAAAGCAAAGTTACATTCATTAAAAATCAAAACTTGATCTTGCTGAAATGAGGAGTTAGGCATATGTGAAGATTTTTGCATTTTGCTTATTTTTCTTCTTTTGTCACTTTGTCTTAATTTTTCACTCTCTCAATATTGACCAAGTTGACTCTTACAAAGTTATTTGCTTTTAATTTCTAAAGATTTTTATACTTTGATTTGGACTACCAATGCTTCTATCAAGGAGGAAGATTGTAAAATCATGAGTTGGTTTATATGTTATGATAAAAAATTAGCAAATAAAATTAGAACCATGTGTTAATCTTTAGTGAAAATTTGGTTTAGAGATGTAACGATTATCGGCGTGAGTATGTACGACTAATGTGGGTTAGGTTATGATATCTATATCTAAAAATGGTTTGTTTGATTTATTTGTATGCAACTAATGAAGATTAATCTTGATTAATGGCGAGAACTGAGACTATGCTCAAGAATGAGTAGAGGTCTGGCATGGTTATGATGCCATGTAACAAGGTGGAACTAAACTTAGGATTTTTAGAGGTCAATCTTGATCAATAACAGACCAAGACTAGACTCGAAAAGGATTTGATGTTCAAAGTGATAAAAAATATAGGGTAACAAGTTTGGATCTAAGGTGGCGTACCGTGAACGGACACTATGTAAAGAGGACTTCTCAACATACTTGTAGCAAGTGCTAAAAATTCATGAAAAAATTGAAAGAGAAAAAGAGAAAAGAGAGAAGAGAATGGAGGAGGCCTAAGATATTGAGGCCCTACCGGCCTCTCTCTTCCACTCCTCCATGCGGCCCAAGCGTAGCTTGGTAGGTAGGCAAGCGACATGTGGGCCATGGCATCGACACATGTGGACATGCAGCCTAGGAATGACAATGGGCTAGCAGCACATGCGGGCAGAGGAGGCGGTCTGCATGTCTCTAGGCTATGGCCCAACACAGTGTGCATAGGTGAGCGCATGCGAGCATCGACTGACAAAGGTGGACTAGCCAGGCATGGGTGCAGGTGCGATGTGTGCAAGTGAAGAGCATGGCTTAGTGCAATGAAGGCGCATCGGCCCAAAGCGCAAATGCAAGAGTCTAGGGTATAGCGCAGCCCAACAATAGGATAGTCTAGACATACGCTGCACGGTGCGATATCCCACGAGCGACAGTAGTGGTAGTGGGCTTAACTAATAGGCGGGTCCCATATGCGTACACAGGGATCCTCCTCCTAGGGACACGCGGCGAGCTCCGTTGGTGCGAGTGGCATGGCCGGCTAGGGACGGCGGATTTTCTGCAATTGCTTGTTGTTTTGTGTCACCCTCTGTGCTGCTTGCTATGTGGTAGCAATGTGAGTATTTTCCTTTACATGTAAGTATATGATTTATGGTGGAAATTTTATCTGAGTTAGGATTTTGTTCTATAGATATTTGGACATAGACTAAGTGGTTTTTCAGCCACCCTAGCTCATAAAAGGAGATGCATACGTAAGCGGAGAGTTACATGTTTAAGCATATTTGGAGAGAGTTTTAGAGAGAGAATTGAGGGATGTTTAGAGAGTGAGATAAGAGGGAATTTCTGAGGAAATTTTATAAGTTTTGTGAAATATTTGTAAATATATTTCAATCAATGAAATATTGTTTATTTTGAAATCAATTTTGTTATTCCAATTTAAATTCATAATTTAATTTTTGCATGCAATTTAAATCCTAGGTATTATTTCCCTCCTATATATGTGGTGTGAGTTTCTCTTCTTCCTCTAATATATTTGGTTCTTGATTTGTATGTTGATGAAAAGAGAGTCATCATTTACATTATTTTGAGAAAAAAAATCAAAAGGTTGAAGGATACTACTTATTATTTAGTATTTAGATTTTATGATACCATCTATATCGCTATCACCTATGAATTGTGATGAGGTTTAAAAACACACAACCAAGCTCATAATTTATGAAAGTTTATCTAAAAATTTAACTTATTTATTGCTATATCCTTTAAATTGATCATCGATTGTTATTTTAATATAACTTTTTAATAGCTAAAATTTTTATAGAGATAAAAGTGAATCGATTTGTATTTATCTTTCTCTGGTATTTCAATAGGAAGTTGATCTCATTCTTGGAACCGACGTCTACACTGGATATAGCGGTGAGACCCCAGCGGTGCTGGCAGTATAGTATGTCTTGCCTGTGCCACGAGGCATGTTCGAATGCAAGGACTGCAATAAAGTGTTTTCTTCACAACAAGCTCTCGGCGGCTAGCCAGAATAAGGCGAAGGGCTGCTTTGCCGCTAAGCTTGAGAGCAACGTTGCTGAGACATCAGGCAATCATCGTCTGTGGGTTGAACGGGTCCTAAGCTGGAGTAACCTGCTTTTTATTTGTGTTATATAATGTCAAAGGAGTGGACAATGTGGTCAAAACACACCGAGTAGCTCATTTTGTGGGTAATGTGGTATATCGCACGTTTTCTAGGAATTAGCAACATGCTCTGTTTTATGAAAGTTTGTTCTACTCCAGTATCTCATTTTAAACCATTCTTCTAATCCCATCCTGCGGTTATTGGTGCTCTTACTCTTCAAAATAAGGCATTGAGAGGTTTACTATAAGGAGGATATGAGGCAGAATGTAGTGGATACTACTACTCGCTCAAAATATATAATGGTAGTAGGCTCATCCATTTTAGTTTAGTACCTTCTAATGGCTTCATGTAAGTGTTACTGTACTCTTCTGCTAGCAGGCCATGGAACCTCGTGCAGACCACACTAACATTGTGAACCACAAATGCATGCTTTTTATCGCTCCTCATATAACTCAGGTTTGGCCTCCTAAGATAACACAATAAGTCAGGGTACACTAAATGAACTAAATTGGTTATATTCAACCAAAACAAAAGCATCAGTAAAATACTTAACGTATTGAAGGAGCGAGGTATGATCGTAGTACATAAACTTGTAAATTATATATTTGGGACTTTAATTTTGGTTTAATGCATCATCCGAGATCCAAAACGTAAATATGTAGCTTGAGGCAATGATGTGATTGTCCACAATGACAAAATTTTTATATTTATGCCCTTTTGTTACCATATCTCATAAAATTATCTCTTATCACTCCACTACACCGCTACTGTAATTATCATTGTCCCTAGTCTAATTTAAAAGTGGTAAGAGTTAATTTAGGAGTATTATATAGTCGAGGGTCTAAATGTAAAATTCTCACTATATCTTGGATAGAATACTCAAGTTATATCGTTGTTAATATCAAAATTTGGACAGCCCGATGATAGATTAGAAAAAGCCGATCGGCTGAAGAGGTATCCGATCGCTATAGGGAAGAAACCGATCGGATTAAAGCAATGTAAGATTCGGTCCCGGAATAGAAGACTATCCAGATAAGACTAAATTTACGGAGGAGCTATAGAACCCACGACAGGGTATTTTATCTTTTGTAAATCTTATCTTATATAGATAGAAAGATTTAGTTAGTTAGTTAACTTTTTTAGAGATATTTTTCTTTATTTTTATTAGAAAATAATATCCGATGTTTATTAAAAACGTGTCGGACTCTGTAAACCTGGGGTATAAATATAAACCTCTGGAGACATGTAAAGAATGAATCCTTCGATCAATATAATCTCGGCGTATCGCTACCCTAATTTATCTAGATTTCTATCGGTGGGGTCTACCTCTCAACGTGGGGTTGCATCGATTAGGTCCGATCTTCGGTGAAGGGGTAAATCCCGTCACTATCTCAATATGTCTTGTTTTGTCTAAAATTGTATCGGTTAGGTTCGACCTCTTAGACCGATAAGATGTATCGCATCACGTCCATGCAGTATATATCGGTCTATCAAGCTCTCTCCATCGTCATCGGTTCCGTGCTGCATCAGTTAGATTCGACCTATAAGGCAGCCGACGATAGAATGAGTTTTAGGCCTATAGATCATTATACGACGTTTCATCAGAGTGCTAGCCGATGAGTTATCTATACATGGAGCGTCACACCCAGCGTATCGGCTCCTCGGCCAATTAGCGCGTCCCTTGAGCGCCACGCCAAGTGCGTCGGCCTTCCAGCCGATGCGCGCCTATCTTCAGAGAGACGTCCTCTCATCGGCTCAGCTAGCCGATGGGTTCGCTTCGTCCTTGCTTCAGCACGTCCGATCCGACGTCCACCGTCCCGTCGCCTTTGGCCCCGTTCTCGTACTGTCTCGGTTAGGTCCAATCTTCAAGATTCGGTGCCAGCGGTGTCATTACGTCGGGTGACGGGTCTCGTGCTGCTATCTCCATCCTGTGCCTCTATCGGCTCTACGGCCATTGGATTAGGGCCTCGCTTTCGCTATGCCCGGAACCGTCATATCCCTCGTCGACACCTGTCCACGCCCTCATCAGCTATCCCAGCTGATGGAAGGGTGCCCTGATTCCTATCGGCTATCAGCCGATAGCGAGAGCCATTCAGACGTGGCCGATAACGAGCGATCGTATCGGCTTATCGTTCGACTGACCCGTTTGTCTCACCTCCTTGTTAATTGTAGAGTCAAATTGACTGGCACGCCTATACCCGTACCGCCACGTCGGACTCGACCAAATCCGACGGCCCATAGCGCACATACGTCAAGCCACAGAGAGAAGCCGACCGACCTGCACTGAAACTAAATAGACCTTCCAGACGTCGGCGTGCTCGCACCAGGATTTGACACAAACAATCATATACACTTTAGATCTCGAGTGATATATTAAATGGATTCGGACTGTTTATAGATATAGATGACATTTCGGTCTAAGTTTAACTACCAGCTGTATATTTCACTCTAAAAGTATTACCATGATGAATATAAATTTATAACCAAATCTGTGAAAGCAACAAGAACTTTTGGTCTCTGTTTGAGCATTTTTCGTCTACCTGTCACACTTTCCCCATGTCTTGTTGACAATTTGCAGCTTAAAAATTTTAATCATGCCCACCAAACCTTTTTATGTGTATTCGAAGCTATTCCGGACAATTACTAGTAGTTGCCACAAATTTTACTGGATTTGCGAACTTGCCACACTTGCAATGACAAGTTTGCCCAGATCTTCCTCTTCGTCGATCTTCTTTCTTTTTCACTCCACTGTTTCCAGCTAAGCAATGGTGCGCGCGGCCTGCTGATCAGCGGCACAGCAGCAGTGGAGAGGTGTGGCAGCACAACCCATGCACGGGAGCAGTGCCAGTGGCAGAGCTGATCTTGAATTGTCGGAGTTAAGGTGAGAGGAGACGGGTAGACAAAAAAAAGATGGAAAGGGAAGAAGGCTTGAGATGGATGACGGGCAATTTTAGTAATCCAAGGGACCATGGGTAAAAAGATAGGAATGATTAAAAAAAAGAGAGAAAATCACTTCTATTCCTCCTCCTAAGAGTTTAGCTGATCCCTTACATATCCTTGATGTGCTCTTAAATTTTGATTTTGATTTCTTATATATCCTTTTCATCAATTAACTGTTAGTTAAATGTTTAATTCCTTAAAAAATTAATTTTGCTCTTATGAAAGGAAGAAAAACATAGAGTTTTATAGAGTATATTTTTAAAAGTGTATAATTTTGTTACATATAGCTATTATATTTATAATTTTATTATGTGAGGTATTATTCACAACAAAGTTTATTTTTAGATATGATAAATTTTTTTATTAAAAACATATATATCATATTTTTGTGATGTAGTACAATAGATTTGCTACGTGTTGTATCAAAAATAAATGCTATGGTGTTATGTTTACTATTTTTAGAAATGCTATAGACAATTTTTAATATATTTTTTATTGTCATCCTACAATAAACACAACTCAGAGCTACATAGGGATAATAATTTAGAGGGATTTTCTCGAAAAATATGCAGTAGTTTTGGCAACTTTGCGCCAAATGTGTAGAGGCATTCACTTTATGGCAATCAACAAATTTCTTTGTTAATCTTTGGAAGCCGCCTAGATTACCAGCGTGCACTATATTGGCTTGGCGAGCAACTACTCGTCCTTTCCAAATAATAGTGCCGTATTTCCTTCCTTCCAAAAATAGCACCACACTACTACCGTGCCGCATGTCTTTAGGCTAACGAATTTGCACGTCACCTTGGTCACGCTGCTCCACTCTTGTTGCACCATTATGAATAAATAAAAAAATTGACGAGAGGAAAATAAACATCTTCGGTCACTATTGAAAAACATACAACATAGAATTTAATTCTGTTGCATGGATGAAATTACTTTTAAAATTTATAATATTTATTTTTATTTTTAACTTCTGGTATGCTTACTTTTAATATACCATGGAATTTATTCCTGTAGTTACTTTTAATAAATTTTTATTATTCTTTAGAGTTACTTTTCTCTAATCATGTATGTCAATGTGTGAATACTAGTAATAAGGATTCGACGGTACTCCTTTATCTGTTTGACCGAGGTTAGAAACGCGCAGGCTTCTAGTTGGAAGCGGGAAAGAATAGGAGCAATCGATCATAAAGTTCAACCCGCCTAAAGACATTATATCATTCTTGTATTATTGGTTTTTTCTTATCTTAGTGTCTATGTCTGTGATATTCTATCTCCTAATCTCTTGGTCTTTGGTTCTTTCCTTGTATGTTGCATGGTGCACCACAGCAACTGAACTCGAAGAATGGGCCCTAGTAATCTTATGCACAGGTGTTTGGTCCATGTTGTTTAATCAGTGAACTCCAACTTACCTACTATATCCGGTTATGTGAACATGGGTATACTTTGTCCCACGTCACTATCGCAAGGCCTATATATAGACATCTTAATAAAAATAGATAAAAGATAGTGGGCCCAAGCAAGACGCTTGCTAGCCCACGCTGCCTGACAAGATATATAGGGCTCACGGTACCTAAAATAATAGGCAATAGGGATGTTAAGAGCAATTTTATCCTCACGCCGCACATCTCAATAGATAGATAAGCATCGTATGTTCTTAATAAAAAAGACATGTAAAAGTCGAAGTAGGATAGCAGGTCTCGTTCCATCACATTAAATGCAAGGACAGCTATAGTGTCAGCAAGATCTCGAGACAACCTACTTTAAACCCCTCATATGAGGCTCATATGGAAGGGCTTGAGCTAATGTCATTAGCACAGGGCCGAAGCTTATGCTCAAGGTCAACTGACACTTCACTTCCTTTATGAGGTAGAGAGCCAGCCATATGTCTCTTTCGAATAGAATCACGATGTCTCTTTATGACTCTTCATGCTCTTGGTGATGGGATCTTAGTTTTTACATCATCGATGGATGTAAAGAATTTTATTAAATTTTTTAGTGTTAGTCATCATCTAAAAATATAATTAGAACATGAATTATGAATAGTTACTCCTATTTTTTAAAAAAATTGTCTCTTGACACAAAAATTACTTTGTTCGATTATAAATATAATGCATCTGTTTCTAAATGTACAAAATCTGTACTAAAATCATTAGACAAACTAATGAATGGATCCGGTGTTACTCTAAATTAGTTATTAAACCATTGACCGTACATACCCATCGTTAATCGTTCTTAATCACCGTATGCATGCACATTCTAATGGGTCGGCTTCCGAATTAGATGGGCTGAGAAATAACGGCTTACATCTGATCGCACAATAGCGTATCGGCGCATCCCACGATAACCCACAACGTGTACCGGACGTCGGTAAAACCGGTCACGCGTTTAAAACTAATCGGTGGCGTAGATCGTACATAATCTTTAGTATGCCTGAATTGTTTCTGTGTACGACTACCATTTTACTCATAGTTCTTGCAGCAGAATTTTCCACACCTGTAGCTAAAAAGCGCCTCACTCAACAAAAACCACTCACTTAAGGGCAGCTAAACCGAATCTTACGTTTCACAAAACACCACACTCCAACCGATTAACCCCGTCCAAAACCCAACCCCCGCCGCCGCCATGCTCCGCCGCCTCCTCCGCCACGCTCGCCGCCACCGCCACCACTCCACCTCCGCTGCTGCGGCCGCCGTGCCCCTCTCCTCGCCGACCTTCGCCGTCTTCGGCGCCAACACCGGCGTCGGCAAGACCCTCGTCTCCGCGGGCCTCGTCGCCTCCCTGCTCGCCTCCCCCTCCCCCTCCACCGTCGCTTACCTCAAGCCTCTCCAGACCGGCTTCCCCGATGAGTCCGACGCGCGCTTCGTGTTCGACAGGGCCCCCGCGCTCCTCCGCCGCTTCCCCTTCGCCGGCTTCACCCGCGTCGTCGCATCCAACCACACCCTCTTCCCTTCCCCCGCCGTGGAGCCCCTCCCCGAGCGCCAGGACACGGTCGTGAATTTCGGCGGGGAGGGGGAGGGAGAGGGGGTGGTGGTGAAGACGCTCGTGTGCAGGACGATGTACGCGTGGCGGGAGCCCGTGTCTCCGCACCTGGCGGCGGAGAGGGAGGGGATCCCGGTGGAGGATGAGGAGGTCATGTGGCTCGTGGACCGGTGGCTGGCGGAGGGGGCGGAGGACGCCGATGGGGAGGTGTGGAAGGTGCTCGAGACGGCCGGCGGCGTGGCCAGCCCTGGTCCCTCCGGCACTCTTCAGTGCGATCTCTACCGGTGCGTGCAGTTCGGCTTTCAATTTATACCACATTTTGACTATTCCTAGCGAATTTGAGTATCGTGTATTGCTTGTGTGTTGTTTCAGTACTTTAATGTGTTGATTCAAGCACAAACTAAATGACATTTTTGTTACTCTAGCATGTTGTGCTTTGCACATTATTCATTCAGTGCCATTTGTTTGGTTGAGCTAATTGATTTGATGCATTCACTGTATTATTCCTCTATGTAGGAGAGCTCAAAGCTACCAAATTTTATCTGTCTCTTCCTTGGAAATTGCAATTTTAGGCATGTTCTACAAGAGAGTAATATGTAAGTTTGAATAACAATGTTGAGAATAAACATATAGCTGTTCTAAATTGTGGTGCATGTTGTTTTAAGATTTATGTTTTGTACATGTTAGCCTTTCATTTGAGTAGTTGATATGCATGAACTGAGTAAATATTCATGTCCTACATCAATTTCTATGTTCAATTTACACTGCTGTATACAGTTTCATAGCCACTTATCAGTTTTTCAAATACATGTTTTATTCGTCCAGAAGTTATCACTTGTGGTGAACTGGCACTGTCACCTAATATTTCATATCATACATAAAAATGCCATAGATACTTTGAATTTCTTATAACAATTTATGGAGAACCTTGTAGCATGTCAAAATTAAACTTTGACATGTCTACATGCTGGTTTGCTTTACTTTGTGGTTTAGTTGATCACATGCAACTCTTAACAGGTCCTCTAGGTTACCTGCTGTTCTTGTTGGAGATGGCCATCTAGGTGGTATTTCATCCACTTTATCTGCCTATGAAACTCTGTTGCTCAGAGGATATGATGTGGGCTCAGTTATTTTGGAAGATTGTGGCTTGTCAAATGACAGATTCCTGCTTTCTTACTTGAGAAAGAGGTGATTAATGCTTTTCTGTTCTTGGTCAAATCACTGTGGAAATGTTCAGGAGCAAAGAAGCATCTCTTTTCTTTTAATTATATTATCCTATTAATATATGTTAAAGCTACCTCAAGTTGCTTGGAACTTAAGGCTGCTGCTGTTGTTGTATTTTGATATATGACAGCTGTGTGCTATTTCTGTTATTTAGTGTACCCGTGCATGTCCTGCCACCAATTCCAGAGGATCCTAAAGATGACCTATCTGATTGGTTTTCTGAGTCATCCTCAGCTTTTAGTTCACTTAAAGATAGTCTGCAATCTTTTCATTCAAGAAGAATTCAAAGGCTAAACAGTATGCAGAGAAAATCAAAGGATTTGTTGTGGTGACCTTTCACTCAGCATGATCTTGTACCTGTTGATTCTATTACAGTTATTGATTCACGTTGTGGTGAGAATTTCTCAGCATACAAGGTTTGCTAAGCATCTAAGACTATTTTGATAAAAAGAAAATTACGATGAAAATCTAATAGAATTTTAATTACATTATTGCTCATTCTTTTTGTGCAGGTTAAAGACAAAAGGATTGTTCCCCAGTTTGATGCATGCGCTAGTTGGTGGACACAAGGACCTGATTCAAACTTGCAGGTTATTGTCCACACATCTTCCATCATCTGTGAAATCTCGTATCGTCTCAGTTTGCTAATTAAACTATTGTCAGTAGTGTTTTATTTCTAAAACTCTGTATGTTGAACTTTTGACAGGCAATTTTTGTAGCCTAAACTTCTCTTTGCTGATTAGATTGAACTTGCAAGAGATATGGGTTATGCTGCTGCAAGGTATGGTCATGTGATGTTTCCAGAGAATGTTCATGAGCCTGCTCTTCGTTGTGCAGAACTTTTGCTTGGTGGCGTTGGTAAAGGTCTGTACTTTCAAACTGTATGTTACTTCGCTATGATTTTGCACAATTATTCTAAGTTCTAAGGTACATCTGTTGTTTTTTTGTTTTTTTAATGTTACTATACAAGTCACATTGTTGAGAAACACCTCATTCATTAGACACATCTTCTCTTCTCTTGTTGGTCAGATTGGGCTTCTCGAGTTTATTTTTCAGACAATGGATCTACTGCAATTGAAATTGCTTTGAAGATGGCATTTCGTAAATATGCATGTGACCATGGGATTCTAGTGGACAGTGAAAAGGATATCACAAGTGAAAGAAGTATTCAGTTTAAGGTCTGTTCTGGTTATATTGAATATCATTGCCCTTTTACTTTTTTTTTTGTCAACTGTATTAATGTTCACTGCAAGAAAAAAAAAGATTTTTCCTAGAATCCATAGATGTTGAATCAACATGATCTGTATTAGTCATCACTGGTAATGGCTTGGTCCATCTAACTTCTCATTATGTCTTGATGCACTGTTGTTTATTAGAAAAACTGCATCACTATACATGCTTTTAGTTGAATGCTGGGCAGTATCCACATGACCACCTTCCAGGACAGCTGTAGGGCCAGCAGTATTCAACCCTCTAGATGCTTTTCCTTTGATTAGTGACCTCTTCTTCCTGCTTATCATCTTGCCAAGTTCTTGCAATTTTGGCATTAGAATCTGTTTATCTCCTGATTTCCCAATGCCTCACCACTTGCCTTGTCTAGGAGACTTTCATCTATGCTGTGGTCATTGGCATGGCTTAGATATAGATCTCATAAAACGTAGTGAATGTTGTGGTCATCTACCCATCCACAGTGGCAGATATTTTGTATCAGGAAAATCAGGTTAGTATAACCAGAATTTTTATGCGCTATTTCGTTTTCTTCATCCACCACCGTGCTCACTTGATCACAGTGAACTGCCTATGTTGACCTTGCCTTTTTAAGGGAAACCTGTATTTGCAATTTATCTCACCATTTTATAGTTAATTCTAATATGGAGGAAGAAATAACACAATATGGAATGAAGATTTCTTGCTCCATGTTTCTTCTGTTGATTTATGTATTTTTAATTGAATCCTCTCTAGGTCCTTGCTTTAAATGGTTCTTACCACGGGGATACTTTGGGTGCTATGGAAGCGCAAGCTCCATCAGCTTACACGTCTTTTCTTCAGCAGCCATGGTAACCATGAATTTCATGTGCATTTTTACTATGCTGAATGCATTTAAATATTTGTAGCCTTCTTCAGTGATTTGTTGTAGCAACTTTGTTTATCTGTTTATATTGGCCTAGTAGAGATTTCTTATCTTGTCATCAAGGTATAGTGCATATTTTTCCTGTACATGTAAGTATTATCATTGAATTTCCTCCTTCATTGTTGGCTTCTGAAATCAATAAATTTGAGATCATTCACTTGAGTTTTGTTCTGTAGGTACAAAGGGCGAGGACTTTTTCTAGATCCTCCTACAGTGTACATTAAAAACAAAACCACTCACCTTTCTCTGCCCCCATCGATATGGCATGATCAACTGAGTTCTTGTGAGACATGTCAGTAACAATTTTGACAGGTCAAGTTATGTTTTTTGTAGGTTCTTATCTGACTATTCTTTTATTGAGAGTGCAGGTTTTTCCTCATTAACTGAAGTTTTTTGCAAGACCAGGGACACATCGTCTGCTGCTAATTTATATGTTTGATACATATCACAACAACTATCACAATGTGCTATGTCAATTAATTCAGAGCATATTGCAGCATTAATTATAGAACCAGGTGACGAACCCTGTTTTGAGTATACATTTTTCAACATATGCTATCAGTCATGCCAAATTTAATATCTATATACTGACTATTCTGGCATTTTAGCACTTGTTATATTTGAATTATACAAATCTGATGTTTTTTATGTTTTTGCATTCACATTAAAATACTTGTTAATATTTGTGTTAAGGTGGGATGCAAACTTCAGTAGTCTAATTTGCTTGCCCCTTTTAATTCATATAAACTCTAATATAGGATTTTAACATTGTTGACTCTTATACATGCAGTAATACAAGGTGCAGGGGGTATGCTTTTGATAGATCCCCTTTTCCAGAGATTACTTATCAAAGAGTGTAAAAATCGAAAAATTCCTGTCATATTTGATGAGGTATTTACAGGATTTTGGCATCTCGGTGTGGAGGTAATATATGATAAATATGTTCTTTTGGATGATTATACCTTAAAAGTTATTCCATCCAAATTCATATGGTTCACGAGTATTCTGAGATTCAAACTTAGTAAGCTTTGACCAATTAGGCCAGCTATATATATGTTTAGACATTTAGTAACATAAAAGTGGCACCACCACATTTGCATTTCAATGTACTTCATATGATTATGGTTCTCTTAGTAGTAACAATGTACTGCAAGATAAATTTGTGGTGAAACTACAGTTTACTGGAGTGTGCCAAGTCAAACCACATCTTATAGAAATGGATGATGGGGGTAACTAGTGTATTCAAAATCTTGACTACTTTCCTCTCTTCCAGTCTGCTTCAGAGTTGCTTGGCTGTTTACCTGATATATCTTGTTATGCTAAATTGATGACTGGTGGCATCGTACCATTGGCTGCAACCTTAGCTACAGAATCTATTTATGAAGCCTTCAGAAGTGACTCTAAGGTATTCATCTAATTATCTTGGATGTATTTTTGTCATGCACAAACAGTTCATTAGCAATTCTTTTTTTATGTTGTATGAGAGAGTATGACGAGGGGTCTGCTCTTTTAGGTTAACACTGACTTGTCTTTTATCTGACCCAGCTGACAGCACTCGTACATGGCCATTCCTATACTGCTCATCCCATGGGCTGTACCGCAGCAATAAAAGCTATCCAATGGTATAAAGATCCCTCAACCAATTCAAATCTTGATCTTGATAGTATGAAGCTGAAGGAGGTAAATGATATTAGTTTATTCAATTTACTATTTTAGATAATAATTCATTGAATCACCAGAATCAGTTGTTTTGAGCAATCCTATTTGACCATGAACGTTGACTGTTAGCACATGTGCTCTCTAAGTCTCTCCTCATATTGGTCTAAAAAAAGCATGTTCTCATATATTTGAGGCAGCAGTACACTCCTGTAAAATAATATATTCAGTTCATCAAAAAAGCAGACTGTCCTTATGATTTTTGTATTTTAAACTGCCTTTCATGTTGAATTATATAGTAAATTTCCAGGAACACCTCTTTTTGCTAATGCTATATACAGTCAATTTATTGAAGTATTTTGACACATAAAAATTCACTCTGGTATTTGCAGCTATGGGATGGTGCACTAGTGAACCATATATCGTCGCTGCCAAATGTGAAAAGAGTGATCTCCTTAGGAACTCTGTGTGCAATCGAGCTAAAGGCTGAGGGATCAGATGCTGGGTATGACAATCTTGAGTCATTCATAGCTGATGTTCTTCTATATTTTTTATGTAACTACTCAGTTAAGAGTAGCCAATAAAGGGCTGTTTAGTATTCTGTCTTATGTTGAGCTTCTGCATGGTTTATTTTCCTGTTGATATTATATTCTTGTTAATGTAATAGTTTTGAAGATCTAGTTGCCAAATAGTTAGGGGTTGATGCCACCTTTATATAGGGATGTGATTGTTCATTTGAAGCAAGAAAAACAGAATTGAAATATTTGGAAGCAGAGAAAAAAGAGGGTACATCCTTCAACTTATCCAGTGTCCAGCAAAATTAGAAGCTCTTTCTGTAAGAAGGAAGTACCTTTATGTTTGTTTAGAAATAAAATATTCGAACCCCTTACACCTTCATCTTATCCAGCATCCAAAGCGAAATTAGAAGCTTGTTTTATAAGGAAGTACCTCTATATTTGTTTAGCAAACAAAATATTCAAACCCCTTGCCCCTCTCAGTAACTGTCCATTCCTAATTCAGCTGTTGGATCCTCAGTGAAGGTATGCAAATCTCTCTTTTTTACATTGTAAATAATAAATTTTCATATAATATAATATATGCTGCCTTGTAATGCCTTTTCCTTTTCTCACTCTAGTTCTTTGTACTATCGTTGGATTCTACTTAACATGTTTTGTTCTGTTATTCCTGCAGGTACGCATCACTTTATGCGTGTTCCTTAATCCGACAACTTCGTGAGGAGGATAACATCTATGCTAGGCCCCTGGGCAATGTGATATACCTTATGTGTGGTCCATGCACAACTCGAGATAGCTGCAGTCGCCAGCTCACCAATGTGCACCGTAGACTTCAAAAGTTGAATTGAGTTCGCCAATGGCAATCGTGAGCAGAGAATAGTGAGGCGTCAGACAGGCTACTATTTGGTTATGTTCTCACAAGTTTGTGGACATCTGTGTAACTCAGGGAGCAGCGCTCTTTGGTGATCCTGTGGGAATTCACGGCATATGGACTGATAGATTTCATGAAGTTTGTAATAATGTGCTGTAATCTTTATGATTTTGAGTCTGATGGTTTATTTTGCATTATTTGGCAGAAGGATGCAGCAACTAATTATTCGATGTTATAGTATTAAGCTATTTTGTTTGTTCAAACCAAAAACAAATAAAAATACTACTTTTTCTGTAAGGAACATGTCGTTTGATCCATTCATCCAGGGATACTTTGTTTACAGATGAGGAAATGAGGCCACGGTACGCTGTTTTTTTTACGCGTATTGCATATAGATTATGGATGGATGATTTAAGATGCATAGAGAGCTCCGATGATTTTCAGAAAGCGGCGCGAAAAAAAAGAAAGAAAAAGGGATATTTTTTTTCATAACCTGTATATTGTACACTTGGTAACAAGAATTTGAGTTTTTTTTTTAAAAAAAAAGAGGAACACGCCCAGTGGAACTCAACCCACAATCGCCTCATTACAAGTCAAAAGACTAATCCATTAGGCCATGGGCACCCTTTGATCTAATTCAACTTTATATTTTCACATAACTTATATTCAATAGGATTTTTTTTGTGCCGTACTTCATAAATTCCTTTTCTCGAGGAAATCTTCCTGCTATACCATTTTAGCCGAATTGGAGTTAAAACAACTATTACATGAAGTAAACTACAGGATGTGGCATGGATAGAAAAATCTGAGCACCACTCGTGGTATTCCTTGGAGGAAAAGATTCTGTGATATAAATTAGAACATTGTAAAAAGATCTTGATATATAGATAGAATTCTCCAACAGGAGTAATAATAATAACAATAATGAATGATATGAATATTCATTATAGAAAACATTACAAAAAACTGGAAGAACAATAAACAGGTCTGAACATTTTTGTACACGGCTTCCCCAGTGCCCTGTGCCTCTGCTAATGAGTATAATTGCACAGAACCATTATCCGTTTTTACTTTGATATTTTTTCCCACATATAAATCTCAGACACAAACTATTCAGAACAGCATGTGTCAGTTTTATATGGAGCTTGCTTGTTCATGAAAAATTTTCAGGTCTGATTTGGAATGTAAATTAGGCTTGCTGTTGAAGATGTTGCAGCTGCTTTCTCAGTTCCTTTCTCAGAATCTTCCCTGACGGCGCCTTGGGGATTTTGTCAACGAAGTAGACCTCCCTGATCTTCTTGTAGTAGATCACCTGAAACCACAGATGAATAATTTCAATGAAGAAAGAGTGAAAAATTAATATTTTCCTTTTGTCCTATGAATAACCATGGTAAAGGAATATTACTTCCTTAGCTACAAATTGTTTGATATCATCTTCAGTCAGCTCGCTTCCTTCTGTTTTCGCTACGAATGCAACCGGAATTTCACCGATTTCAGGTTCAATTTGTTTCCTGCGAATAACCAATCATGCTACCAGTGCATTCCAAGAACTATATTCATGCAAGATTCATGAGAAATTCTGGACATTATTTATCAATCTAATTAAAACTTTTGGAGTAACACTAATAACTACATTTCAGAACTAGAGCTGGTTAATGACATACCCAACAACAGCAGCATCAGCAATGCTTGGATGGGTGATGAGAAGGGCCTCCAGCTCTGCAGGAGCTACCTGGAAGCCCCTGTATTTGATGATCTCCTTGAGCCGGTCCACAATGAAGATCTCGTCGTCGTCGTCGACGTAGCCGATGTCGCCGGTGTGCAGCCACCCGTCGGCATCAATGGTGTTCTTCGTGGCCTCTGGGTTGTTCAGGTAACCTGAAAAGAACAGTATTTTAATTAAAGCTACAACTTAAAATTAGCTACTGCCTACTGATATTTCACACTCAGTACGAGTTTTGAACATTTCATAACCCACACTTGAAATTTCCATATTTTAAAATTCACAAGTTTATATATTTTCCAAAGTCCAAACTATGAATATATGATGTTTCTGGTTCCAGAACAAACCAGAAATTACATGTATAAACAGTTAAACATACAAGTGTTACTTAGATTATTTCTTCAAAATTTCGATAGAAAATGGTACGGTCCTTGATTTTTTTATAATTGACTTTTCCTTTTTAATTTTCATGGTATTTAAAACTTGTGTGAGCGCAGTTCTAGCTGTAGATCTTCTGGAACAGGTACAGAAATTAGTGATTTTTGTACCTTGTTTACGTTAGTCAAAACTCCATGGCTTTTTTCAGCAATGGAAATCAATCAATCTCAATGTCACCACAATGATGTAATTAATTAGATATGCAAACGTATTATTTTACCTTTTTCCCCTCTCCCCAACACACACAAGAAAAGAAAGAAAAAGAAAATCACCTCCCATGTGCACAATTCACATGGTAATGTTTAGAATTTTATTGTTATAAACGCACGTAAAATTAGATGACTAATACAAAATGGGTTTGTTTATTAATTAATCAGTGAACTGATTTGTAAATGTTTATGAAACAATGATGCAACTGAAAGTGACAACGTTTGACATCTAGCATTTCTAAATTTTTGTCCTGGTCATGACGCCGTATATAGGTACTACTGTGTAAATTGCTGAACAAATTAACAAGCATTGTTTCAGTGATTCAATCTTTCAGACCTCTCACTCTCATAGACCGACGGACAGCACATCTCCTTACTTTTATACCATTATTAGTAATTTGAATATGACCTTACGAACTATAACTCCATTCTCATTCATGAATTGAAGACGATCATATATACACTGATCATGCTTCCCCCACAAGATTTCATTAACATTATTTGAAATCATCTCCTACAACGGCACAATCCCAACCGTTGATCGCATGATCGGATGGCTATAGGAATGGTTACAAGATTTCATTAATATTCTTTGAAATCATCTCCTACAGTGGCATAATCCCAACTGTTGATCGCTATCGGAATGGTTTGAACAATTGGCATCAGATATGTCGGTGGACACTAGGTAAGATCTGGACATCAAATTAAGTTGCATATCAACATAATTTGCTAGCTGGAGCATCTACTCAACTAGGATTACAATATCCTACCTACCGTGGACTTATATTGCATAATGACCCTATAAACAAGCGACACATCAACATGGTACTATCATTTTGCGAAAGTAATATTTCTTTTTTCACTTTGATTATAAAAAAGAAGAAAGTGCTACCCATATTCTTGACCTGGTTTTATTGCATGTTATCTCTAGATGACAATATATCATAAAATTCAGAGTTGATAATAGTCAAAAAGAACACAAGAAATGGCTTGTGTAATTTTTTGTGTAGTTGGTTATCCACTTGTGGTTATCATATGTTTTCCAAGTCAGATTTGATCTAGAGATCTGGGGCAATGATAGTGTGGTAACATTCTCTATTGCAGAGTGCAAGACATAACTGAAAAGTCAACCGTTGAATAAGTCAGAAGAGGGGGTATGAGGGATCTTCTATACCTTTCATGATCTGCTGCCCCCTGATACAAATCTCGCCGGTCTGGTTCCGGCCTAGCGGCTTGGCAGTGTCGGGGTCGATGATCTTCAGCTCCGCGTTACGCACCACTGTCCCGCACGCACCAGACTTCACCTTGAGGGGTTCCTTGGCGAATGCTAGGCACATTGAGAGCACTGGTCCTGCCTCAGTCATTCCATACCCCTGCAAGCCACATTACAGGCCACAAAGATTATCACCACATTTGCGTAATTGGTCGTATATGTTTAGAATATAACATTTTTTAAGGGATCAATTTGATGAGTTTGTAATATAAGTACAAATTAAAGGTGTTTAGTGCTAAAAGTCACAACTATCACTTTGTATATGTGGGAATAATAGTACAATACTATGCATTGTGGAATAGGAATACTTTTTTTCTTAGTTTCAAAAAAGGAATACTTCTTTTTCTTTTGAGTAAATGCTAGTTAATTAGAATAACCTATCATATCAGTTAGCTCGATTTTCTTTTTTCAAAAGAAAGCTTAGCTGGACAAGGTCCATAAGGCTAGAAGAGATTATTGAGCTCAGATGTTGACTTGAGCCAGCTTGGCTGATTAATTAGTCATGTCATGTGTATGAGAGTGGAGCTCCACTCTATCCACACACCCCTTAAAAATATATTTTCTAGATAATGAAAACAAAACTACATATATTGGCAACTACTTTCAGCATGTTAGTGAGATGAGTTTTGTGCTTAGTTTCATAAAATAATAATTTAATTTCCATTGTGTTTATGTAGTATAAAAAACTAACAAAAAGACTTTTCAGCCATCGGATCTATATATCAGCCAAATGGACGGCCAATATTACACGTTGACCGTCGGACAGTTAAGTCAATATGTAATCCAAGCCGCACATCCGATGATCCAACGGTGAACAAAAAATGACGAGTAATTGAACAGAAAAAAAAACATTTTCTCGCACCTGTCCGAGCACTGCGCCGGGGAGCTTGGCCATGAAGGCGTCCTCGATGTCCTTGCCCATGGGCGCCGCGCCAGAGAGCACCATCCGCACCGACGAGAGGTCGTACGCCGCCGCGGCCTCGCTCTTGGCGACGGCGACCACGATGGGCGGCACGAGCGGCGCGATGGTGATCCGGTGTCGCTTGACGAGGTCCATCATGGCGGCGAGGTCGAAGTGGCGCATGACGACGATGGCGGCGCCGACGCGGAGACCGCACATCATGATGGTGTTGAGCGAGTAGATGTGGAACATGGGTAGCGCGCACAGGATCACGTCGCCGGCGTGGAAGCCGATGTTCGGGTTGTCGCCGTCGACCTGCTGCGCCACGCTCGTGCTCAGGCTCCGGTGCGTCAGCATCACGCCCTTCGGGAGCCCCGTCGTCCCTGACGAGTACGGCAGCGCGACCACGTCGTCCGGGTCGAAGTCCTTGTCCTCGTCTTCGTCGCATCCGGCAAGCGCCTCGTCGCCGGACATGAGGTCGTCCCAGAAGTGGAGACAGCTTTCGCGGCGCTCGTCGATGAGGACGACGGTGAGGCTCCTTCCGTCGACGCCGTTGGGCGGGAGCTTGTCGGCGGCCATGGACTCGGTGATGACGACGGTGGCGCCGGCGGCGGAGAGCTGGTTCTCGATCTCGTGAGGGGTGGACATCGGGTTCGCCGTGGTGACCGCGGCGCCGACGCGGGACGCGGCGAAGAAGGACAGCACGAACTCCGACGAGTTCCGCACCAGGTTCATCACGACGCCGCCGCGGCCGAGCCCCAGCGGCGCGCGCCGGAACGCGGCGGCGAGGCGCCGGGACAGGCGATCGACGTCTGCGTAGGTGAGCACGTCGCCCGTGGCGCCGTCGATGAGGCAGGGGCGGCCGGCCACCTCAGGGAGCCGCTCGAAGCAATAGCGGTGGAGCGGCAGGTTGTTGGTGATGGCGATGTCCGGCAGCTTCGACCGGAAGATGATCTCCGGCAACTCCGCCGCCGCTGGCGATGCCTGCTCCGGCTGCTTCTGCTCCATGGACCCCATCTGTCAGTGGTACAAACGAGGCAGCTTTGCTTACTCTTTCATCATGCTTCGAGTTGGAGGAAGCGATGATGATATGTATAGAAATGAAATGGATGAGGGATGTGTTTTGTAAAATGGAGGTATTCCAAGGGGCTAAGTGAAATAATATGGCATAATTAATTGGAAGTCAAAGATTAGTCGATTTAGCACAAATTGTTAGTTAAGTATGCCATATTGTCCTAGATTATATGTGTCTGACTTCTCTTAGATGTATCGATTGAACTGATTTTTTTTCTTTTGAAATGATGCGTTCTTGGTGCTCTTATCATTGCCTTGTGTTTTACACGTCCACCCATTTTGTACGGTTAGATCAGTAAAAAATAATATGTCAGGCCTCCTGTAGTATTTTTCGAGGATTTTTATTAGGTTGGACTAATTCCTATAAAAATCATCATGTAAAAGTCGTGCGGTCAAGTGAAGTCATTGATGCGTGATGTGTGTTAAAAAATCACTAGATTGCACTAAACACCTTGTTGGTTTTTACTAGCACGGTGATCTTCACTGGCTGTATCGATTAGCAAAAGGCGATAACCAATGAACCATCACGCAAATCCTGATTATCTTATCTATATATGTCAAGAAAAGAAATATGTATTCATCTTCTGATCACCAAATTGCAGTTCTGTTTCGATCAACTTTTTTTATTCAAGTATTGATGCTCCATTTCTGGAATTAAAGTCTCCGTTTCGTTCAGTTTCAGTTCGGTCCTTAATTAAATGCCCCCAAGCTATGGAAAAGTTGAAGTCTGCAAAAAAAGAGAGGAAAAGTTAACATTTCACTAAGATTCAGTTATGATATTTGCATGTGAAATTCTAAAACATCTTTCAGTTTGGTGTTGAAATAATGGAAAATTTTCCGTTTCGACAGGTTTCAGTTTTCTTTAACTAACAAGATCACATTTTACAAAGCTCCACTTTAGACCTTCTGTCTCTGTCTGGAGAAGTTTCAATTTTTGTGTTTTAAAGCTCAAATCGGGGAAAGTTAAATAATTCCTTGGCTGTCAAAAAGGACACAGGGGAGTTCGTGCTGCACTGACTAGTGGGTCCCAGTTGGCAGCCGGACAAGGAGGAGGATTTGAGCAGGCTGGTGCAGCTGGACCAAATTAAGCAGCTGGGCCGAACCCAAGGTGAGAGGACAAAATTAGCGGATGAAAAAGTCCATTTCATCCCTCAACTATAGGCTAAATTTGATTTACATCCTTCAATTCTAAAACCAGATACATAACTCTCAATTTTTGAAACAAGTTCAAATTGACTCCCTTGATAATTTTAGCTAACATGACATGTTGACTGGCCGACAAAGACATTGACTGTGGTCTGGCCCCATATGTTAGTGACCACCATCCCTCTCCTTTCTTCCCCTCTCTCCTCTCACCAGACCTATGCACTAGTTGATCAAGGCTTCGAGCAAAGGAGACGACAGTCCTTAGAGGTGGTGGTGGCTAGCAGAAGAGGAGCTAGAGCTAGAGGGCATGGTGGCAGTGACCACCTCCATCAACTCCTTCACGAGGGTGCTGTCGATGCTCGAGTACAACTGCTTCACTTTTGGCGATGGCTTAAACATTGTGTCTCTAGCTTCGACCATGTTGGCTTCTACGAGATGAACACCAGCACGAGGACGAGGAGTGGAGGGGGCAGCAAGCATCACAAGGGGTTTTGCAGCTCCAACTAGGTCAACTTCTCTTAGGATCGGTGCTAGCAATGCATGGCAATCACTACAGTTTGGCCGGCGACGGAGGAAGTGGAGGTCATCGGGATGAAGAGAAGAGGGAGATGAGGTCAATTGGTCTCTCTCCTCTATCATAAATTGAGTAGTGGTTGGTGGGTCAAGATGGGAGCTTGATCTCGAGCTCCACCAGCGCTATATTGACATCTCCACCTCTACCCGTAGTCGCTCATGGAAAAGGAGGTGGAGCTCAAGGAGATGGTGATGCTTGATGAAGGAGATGAAGCTCGCCAGGTGCTACGCATGGAGGAGGAAGTTGAAACCTGCCACCATTAAAGCGATGGATTCTATGGATTTGAGGTGGTGATCAAGCTTGGCAAAGGGTTGACACAATGGCTCAATTGCTAGATCTGCTGTTGCCGTCCCCTTGGGGTAGATCGACTGTAGGAGGAGGAGGACGAACAGAGCTCGTCGGAGCCATACACACATAGAGGTGCTCGAGCTTGTTCCCCATTTGTCCGTTGAGCACAAGCTCGTAGGGAGATAGCACCCATGCGATTCCGTTGTTACCTAGCAGCATTGATGGTGGCAAGACCATGTTGGAGTGCTCACCCGCATTGCCTCACTCTTTTGCCACCACCATTGCTGCTACGTCATCTACAACGCAAGGCCGTTGATGTGAATAGGTGCTCCAAAGGAAGCAGGGCTCGCCCCTGGTCTCCGACGAAGATGACCCCTAACGTAGTCAAAAAAAAAAGGACATAAAAGGTAGAGAAAAATAGAGAGGAGGGATGGGTGAGGTTGCTGTAGTGTTTTGTTTTATTTTTTTATTGATATACTAGGTGAACCACGGACAACGTTCCTTGTTAGCTGGTCAACATGCCACATTAGTCAAAACCACTTCTAAAACCATTGAGGGAGTGGACTTGAACTGGTTTCGAAAGTTGAGGGGCTTGTGTATTGGGAAAAATAGACTTTTTCCCTTTGAATTTTATGAAAAAAGTTGCAAAAAGGCACAAACTGAGCATCCCATGGAGTGGGATATAACATGTTGCAAACTCTATGATGGCAAATTATGAAAACATTATAGGAGTGGCAAAATGAAGAAGCTAGGAATTCTCTAAAAATATTAAATAATAAAACTATTGAAAAGAAAATCAACGTAAAAGACCGTTATTTTCTTAAAAAATAAATTAGTGAATTTACTTTCAAAGGATTTTCTTAGAGATTACAATGAAACGCATACACTCATACACCACACACTTCCACCACCGCACACATGCATTGAAATTGTTGGACTTACCCGCCAATCGATCGAGGCATCTCACAAAGCAAACACAACCCACTGCGAACAAGATAACAAATATATTTGAAGATGCAGTTCAGTTTCCATGTATAAGAAACTAGCTAGATCTGGCCTCGTTCTTTTCTGGTTATGGGTTTTGGATTTTCACGGGCACACTTCCCATGCATCCATGTCTTGTGTGTTCCCCTGCTCCGTTTGAGGCTTCAACAAGTTGAATTGTTTCCTCCCCCAAAAGAAAAAAAAGACAGTTGCACTTGTTGACAATGGGCATATAAATCTCCTGGGATAATTGGATTGATGGTGTGTAGGCATAGAGTCCTATAGTATACTCAATTTGCTCATTTAAGTAGATAATAGAATAATCAGTTCAACCTTTGTTGCTGTCTCTGTATTCAGTTGCAAAGCCAATGAGGAAGTAACATATCCTTTGAAATGTGTCTTACACTCCTTCAAAAAAAACTCCTATAAAATGAACATCCAATGAAAACCACTTCTTTGGATGAACACGCATGTAATTTCCTTGTCACAGTCGAATTTGGAGACTCTATATATCCTCCCTTAAAACACAGTAAAAGCGACCTTAATTACGCTGTCAAGAGAGAGACAGTGCAGCTATTCTTGGATTAATCAACAAACAGCGGTTGAATCCGAAGTCGACGTCATTCTGTACTAGTACATGTGGAGAGTCGATCAAATCAAAGCAAAAGCTGAAGTCTGTAACTCTCAGTCAATTTATATTTGTGAGCTATTCGCTCCATCTAGATTGATTGGAGAGAAATGTTGGCTTCTCTGACTTTGGGAAGCAACGTCATAGCAATGCTCACTGTAGAACTTGTACGGCTAAAAAGTCATTGTCGTTCTTTTCATGTGCTGCTAATTATTGTAGTAGATTATTTGTTGCATGCCTTAAAAATACGTTTTCTAAAAAACATTTCTACTAGACCGATTGACAATTTGTTAAGTTTATTTATCAAAATATTAATTTATTTGTATAATAAAATAAATAATTTATGGTAATAATCTGGTACATAATTTATCTCAAATAGGGGTCAAAAGGGATCCCAATAATCAGTCTTACAGAAATGTCTCTGACAGTGCCAATTTTGGTTGGCCACGTCAAGGAGGAATTTTCCAATGGAAGCAAACAGTGCTACCACTTATATTCTAGAAGTAGAGATATCAAAATTATAGTTGCAGATTTACCTTGCAGAGATGCAGCCAATCGTTTGCTAAACAAAATTATAAGGTTGTAACACGTCAATCCTGATCTGACTGGACCGGGGAGATTTCAACTTCATTAATAAAGAGAAATTAAGATTTGTGAGGTGAGGCCAAGGAGAAAGAGAGAGGTGAGTAGGTCTGGGATTAACCTCTAGTTTTAGCTTTGGTTTAGTCATTCATATACGCCTGGTAATCTAACTGTCTGTTTGAGGGACAGGTTGACCCAACGGCCGAAATATATAGATGACGTTGTATAACGTTGAGGCTGCTTTATAGTAATTGTTGATGTAGTGGGTTACACCTATATAGAAAAAAAGAAAGGATAGCTCAGTGAATTTATTTATTTTTCAAAAATGGAATGCATATATACATACTGTCTTCACCTTAAAATATAACAAACTATATAAATATATAATTATAGGAGGCACCCGAGGCGTCTCTAAGGACACGACCCAGTGAACATATAAATTTGAAGATGTTAGAGTTCAGTTTGTATGCAAGAAAGTAGATCTAACAAACACATAATATATGTGGTAGCATAACTTATCTAAATTGGGTGTGTCCATGTCTTGTACCCGATGGGTTTTTTTTTTCAAGGTTGGAGAGTTGCAGTTGTTGATGATGGGCATAAAATCACCTTCTGGAAGGATAATTGGATTGATGGTGTGTCGGCATATATGGAGTCCTTATAGTACCCAACTTGCTCATTTCTGTATATAATAGAGTTATTAGTAGTTAGTACTACAAGTTCAATCTTTCTTTTGAGCCTTGGCAAGCGGGTGCTGGGCCAATCAAACTAATAAAGGTAGCCTTTAGGCTGTTGCTATGTTTGAGTATTCAATTGCAAGCCTCAAACGGACATCCAATGCAAAGTTCTTGGTCACTTCTTCGGTTCAATGTATACATGTAACTTCCTTGTCACAGACAAATTTGGCGATTATAAAAAAAGTTTTCTTTATTGGTTGATGATAAGATGATTTCCTTATCAAAATCATGGTTTGTATATACTACAGATCGACCGATGTATAATTTACTATTGTAAAAAGGAGTCATCCTCTCCTACCACCACCCACACTCACCGCATGAGGCAAAAAACCAGAGACCGAAACGGTAAAAAAAATTCCAAAACAAATCAAAATAACAAATTCCCTACTCAGCCACTCCAACCCCCATGTGGCCATGCCTCGCCGCCGGCACTACCCCCACGCGCCGCTGCTGAGCCCCAACGCATCTACGCCACCATTAGGTTCACTCTTGGTGATCTCCTCTTTGAATGTAGTTCTGTAGCAACGCACTGGAATGCAAATAGTATAGAGAAAAACTGAGAACATGCTGTGAAGAGAGCTAGACAATTAGCGAAGGAATTGAAGTCTTTTAAACCCTTAGGACTGCTTTGAAATGCAGGATTAAAAACACATAGAGAAATATGTAAATAAAAGATTTTAATAAAAATATAAATGTAAAATAGAGGATTGTAATTTAACCTTAGAAAAATAACAGTATTTAGCTTTTCATGAGTAGGACAATAGAAATGAAATCCCCCAAAATTTTCACGATTTTTCTTCAAATCAAAGGTGGCCTCAATACAACAAAATAGCCTCGTCAAGACGCTTAACTCTGGACGCTTTCAAACACGTCTCAAATTTTAAGATCAGGTAGCATGCAAAGACGCTTCCTAAGAAGCTTTGCAAGTCGCCATAAAATTTCTAGGGAAAATATGGTTTTTCAGTCGTCTCAAAGCATTAAAGCATCGTTCTTGTTATTCTCCCGAGAAGCCCAATGCCAACAGTCCTCGTTTGTATTAATCTTAGCAGCCCAATACCAATCAATGAGTAAGTAGCCCTAGGTCCCAAGTTCTAACTTGTCCGTCCTTGGGAGTCCCGATGCGCCGGCGGGCAGTGGTTAGGGGCGCGATGCAGCGATGGCATACGGCCATGATGCGGCGGCTGTGACGGCCGCGCGGTCTGAATTCGGAGGCAGCTGTGTGGGCTTGAGCGGCGGCGGCTGTGAAGTCGTGATGCACTGCACCTGCGATCTGTTGCTGCTCTGGCGAGTATGAATGCACCACTTGATGGGTCAGATGAGTAAAGGTATGGCTACCTTGAGTGTATACATATTGTGTTGTTTAGACATGAGTCATCTGTGAAACGATTATACGATCGGAGGAAATTAAGGTTACTGATGAAGTTTGAAGCTATAGCTATCGTATGCTTTAACTTCATGTGTTGTTTCAGTTGCATTAGACGTTTATATGTGAATTTTAGATTGATCCAAGGATATGAAAATATTCTAGCTACCTTATTAACACTTTCATATTACTATAATTTCTCTGTTTAGAAAGACATTAATAGAAGTATATGTTAATCTTGCTGTAGAAATTTTATTAAGGATTGGTGCGAAGCCTGCAGCCAATTTCAAATACAGCTACATTAAAAACACTTTTTTAAACAATACATAGATTATCTATCTCTAGAGATGCTTTAGTAAAGCACATAGATGGGCCTAAATATGTCGCTTTAAGAAAACGACTCAACCTCAATTAAAGATGGTCTAAAATGTTTCTAACAAACAAATAAAACGTTTTCATAAGACTATTCTGTTATAAATGCATCAACGGCTAGGTTTAAAATCCACTTCAATTCCTAGTTGGCAGCTCGTTGTCATCGCATCGCACGTCATTCTGTGCAAGTGGAGACGGGCATTGAAGGCACAGTTGCAGCCTGTAATTAAGTCATCTGTCCTTATCCATTCGCTCTCTCCGTGACGTTGAGAAGCAATGTCACTGGGGCTGCACAGTTAAGAAAACCGCATGCAAATACTGTAGAAAATCACCATCGTGGCTTAAAAAATTGAAAGGGTACTATACATGCATTATTGTAGAAAGTCATTGTATTATTATTGTTCTAAGTCTGGATGGATCCCAATAATCATTCTTCAGAAATATCTCTGACAGTATCAATTTAATTTTGGTTGACAACATAAAGGAGGATTTTTTTTGCAATGGAAGCAAGCAAGGGAGTTATATTGAGAAATGGAGCTCTCAAAATTACAGTTGCAGAGATGTACTTGCAGCTGCAGTCAACATATTCTCTAGACAAAATTTAGGTTGTAGCTCGTCAGCCTTGATACGATTGGGGAGAAATTGATGTCCAGGTCTTGGGAGAAGTCATCTTTGGTTTCCACATCCGGGAGGAATGTTTAAAATGGAAGCAAGCAGGAGCTAATATAATTATGTTGAGAAATTGATTGGGTTAGAGTAATTTTTATCTCGTTTTGTTTTTTTCCCAGATTTTTGTTTGTACTCGATTGATCCAGCTGTAGAACTTTCACATAAAACTTTCAACTCAAAATCATACAAACTTTCAACTGTAGACTCAAAACTTTTATCTAAAAATTTTCATTAAAAAAATTTAATTCATATGTTAGCCTAACCCAGGCCTACTTAAGGCCTCTAAATATTAAGATTATAGTAAGTAGCTGATAAAAATCTAAAAAAAACAGGGTTTTCAGCTTCTAAGTATATTTTCTAAATTCTATAGCCCACTAATTCTTGTAATATAGATGAACTAGCTCCTAAATCAACATGTCTACCTCTAGTACAAGCTCCTCCAAACAAGGAATGAATCCTATCTGGTCTCAAACCAAACCCTTGGGCTGACCAAGGATTAACCCAACTCAGGCCCCGCTCTTTTTTCATAAGGCCCAAACAAGGCCCAAAGGTTTCTGCTATCTGCCCTGTAAGCAGGCCTCTTCATGCCAAAACCCCAATCCGGCCGGCGATTCCCGGTAGCGACCTTGGCGGCGGCGGGGGAGCTAGCAGCAGCGGGAGGAGGAGAGATGGTGGTCGTTCGCCTGCCTCCCCTCTCCGAGGAGGACCCCCTCTTCCAAGACAAGAAGGTACTGCACCATACACACGAGCGAGCGAGTGCAAGAGATGAAAAGAATCTCTGCTACGATAGTTTTGTTTTTGTTCGTCTAGGATTTGGTTTCAAGGGGTTTCTGTGTACTGTCTTAACTTCACTAGTGTTGTTAGGGTAGGATCAGGGCAAAATTAGGTCTTTTTGTCAGATGGTTTGGATCTTGCGAAATGTTTGGTTAATTTTGTGGTTAAGTTAGCTTCGAAGAAGCTCAAGAGCTTTGGTCGATGCCATACTTGAATTAGTGTAAATCATCACTATTATTGCAATATGAATGTTCGAATATTGCTACCTGTTATTTAGGACTGAAATCTCCCTCTCTGCTCCTTGTAAAGAAAATTCCACTCTCCTTGTCCAATTAGTGAAGTAGGGATTTTGACAGGATATAAAGTTGCCTTTGCATTTCCCATATAACCAGTGTGTTGCGTTCCTACATGAAGATGGTAGGTTCAATTTTAATTGATTTAGGAGACGATTAATCTTGAAAGTTTGGACAAATTGTTGGTCTGTTCCACTTAAAAGTGTTTTAAGTTTTCATTGGTTGAGTTAGTTCTTTGAAAGTTGAATAAGTACATAAGTGGCAAGTAAGAAAAGCAAGTGTTCTCTATTTGTATGTGGTCAAAATGCTTAAACAATGTTCAAAGGAGACCCAGAGACATCAGTATATTGTGAAATTCTAAGTTAAAATAATAATATAAAGAGATGTAAAGGAAGACCAAAATTAATATGAAGAAAAACTATAAGAAATGACTTGAACGAATGAGATATAGCTGAAGATCTGTATTTGAATAGTAATGTTTAGAAAGTAACTATTGACGTACCTGAATCGTGATTTAGAGATTTTTATTGGATTTCAACTCTAATCTACTCTAACTTGCTTAGGACTGAAAGACTATATTGAATTGAGTTGAGTTGAGTTGAGTCAAAAGTGCTCAAACCTCAAATACTGGCAGGAAGCTGAGTATCGTGATATGATGCATACTTTATAAGTGGCATGGTTCTATAGTGGTGAGATGATAAATGGTTTTAGCTTTGTATAATATCACACGGTATCTTCTAGCTTATATTACAGTTCTAAAATTTCATAGAAGTGAGATGAATTAATATATGTTTAGTTTCTTCATTTGTGTGGTTCTCATACCTGTTGGAATTTGCAGCTGCAGACATCTCGAAAATTTTTAGTAAGTTCATTTCTTATATAATTAATGCAGATGATATTGGACAGTAGGAACCTATCCTGTCTATTTCAAGTTCCAATCTCATGTTCTGCTGCTGATACCTTCAAAGTACTGGATGCGATGATCCAAGTTGCTAGGGTAACTCATATGGATGAGGTATTACATGTTTTATCGTTCATTATTCTTTCAGAAATAAGAGAAAAAGGTTCTAGAGTATATTCCATTCTAACTACTTACAAAATTAGTTTGCATTGATTTCCTACAGCTCGAGCTTTATTTTGCTGGAGATAATGATTTTGGGCCATTATCTGCAAGGAATGAACTTGAATCTCTAAATTTGTTGGTCAAAATCTTGAGCACGTTGCTTTTGAGTGCCAATGATGGTGCCATGGGAGTTTTGCAACTCCTACGTGATGAAATACTTAGTAGGCTCAAATCTCTTGAGTTGGAAGACAATGGCCAAAAGGTAGTTCAAATGAAAAACCAGGACATGGAAGATTCTCTTCTGAAATGGGGCGAGGAACATGGTGTTAAAACTAAATTGCAAATAGCATGTAAGTGCCCAGACTAGTCTCTGATAGTGTGCCACTCTACATTCTTTACTATTATGGATCATGAGTGCTTCATGCTGAATTCCACTGGAACTTGAGAAGTTTTTACACTAGAATGTAGAAACAAGAAGAAAACTGATGACAAGAAAATATGGATGATACAATCTTTCTATGTGTAATAAAGTTTCTGTCATGTTCTTACTTGTGTTTACATAATCAAGAATTTCTGATTGTTTTTGAAATGTTTGTGTAACTGTGAAATGTACGACTGTCCTATAGGCTGTACAACAGACAACTAGATATTAGTTAATTTAGTTGAATTAATGGTAGATGATACAGAAATGCTAGAGGTGTGTTGTTCGCTGTATATCAGGATTCTTAGTTATTTTATCTGATTTTTTTCCATATAACCAATTTTAATTAACTATCAATTGATGTGAGTATGTGATCATTGATATTTATATCATTAATTATACCTATGTTTATCTGATTCGAAAATTTTAGTTTTTGAAGGAGTTGGGAGAGGAATGGTAGCTTCTGAAAATATAAACGCGGGGGATATTGCACTTGAAATTCCAGAGTCTGCTATCATATCTGAGGAACTTCTCTGTCAGTCTGACATGGTATGCTCTGCCTTGGTAATCCTATTTCCACATTTCATAAAAACTCACTAATCCACTACTGGTGGCAGAAACTAGTTCTGGCTAGCATGGAACCCTCTGGGAAATTAAATTTTTCATTTTTTCTTTAACCTATTTTCAGTTTGATTTTCATCATGAAGCAATCTAGCTCTAGGTTAAATTGAAAGACATAGCTTGGCATATTGTACAAAGTTCAGCTTATGAAAATTACTGCTGAAACTCCTGCAGACAGACCAATGTTCTAACATTTATTTTCCTGGTCATCATTTATAGATATTTTTCTATGCTTTTGCAGTTTCTTGCATTAAAAGATTTGGATAGTATCACCACTGAGACTGTACTATTGTTGTGGAGCATCAGAGAGCGGTACAATCCATCTTCAAATTTTAAGATATACTTTGATGCACTCCCAGCAAATTTCAATACAGGTATTTGTAATTTATTCTCTTCTGAAATCTATGTTCAACTTGAAATTCATTTCATTGTATTAATTTCTAGGGCTGAGTTTTGGAATTGATGCACTTGCTGCATTAGAAGGAACTCTTCTTTTTGATGAGTTAATGCAAGCTAGGCAGGTAATATACTGTTGTGGTATTGTTCTATTAATTCTTCAGATCACTTTCAACCGGCATGACCAGTTAGTTATCTCTTTGTTTCAGCATTTGCACCAGCAGTATGATGAGTTATTTCCAATGCTGTGCATAAATTTTCATGATATATTCAAACAAGACGTGTATACATGGGACAATTTTCTATGGGCTTGTGAATTATGGTATTCTAACAGTATGATGGTTGTGTTAAGTAGTGGGAAATTAGCAACTTGCTTGATTCCTATTGCCGGGCTTCTGAATCACTCGGTTTGCAGCTTTATCCGTGAATCAATTCCAAAATTTTCCTTTATTGGTCTACAGGTTTCTTTCTCATGCCTTACTGTTTGTTTTTTTCTGTAGGTCTCTCCTCACATTCTGAACTATGGTCGGGTAGATGAAGCTACAAAATCTTTGAAATTTCATTTGTCTAGACCATGCAAGGCAGGGGAGCAATGTTTTCTCAGTTATGGGAAGCATCCAGGATCTCATCTTATCATGTTCTATGGTTTTCTACCAAGAGGAGACAACCCTTATGATGTTATACCTTTAGGTAATGCTTTACAGAAGTGTTACTCAGCAATGTGCAGATACTCTAAGTAGTGAGGTTTTCGTTTATTTTCTTGTCATGGTGGTGGTGAATGGGCTGGATCTCTTAACACTAATGTTCTTGCTAAAAGGGCTTAGCTTGATGATCCTAATTTAATCTAACCACATTTTTGGTTTCCATTGTGGAGCAGTGGGGACAATTTCGATGAATGATGGTTATAAGCATTCTATCAATTCAAGTAAATATAGACATAACATTGTTACGATGTGATTGTCTACAGATCTTGATACATCTATGGATGAAGAAGACAGTTCATCTCTATCCATAACAAGCCAAACCAGTCATATGATACGTGGGACATGGCTGTCCAGATTTAGAGGACCTCCCACATATGGGCTGCCTCAACGCTTAGTGTCCCATCTCCGTGCTGTTCTAAATTGTGGTCAGAACAAATCCACTCCAGAGGCTGTTGTAAGGAAGTTTTTAATTATTATTTTCCTGAATGATGTGTGTAGAATGCTATATGCATGACAAAGACCCCAAAATAAGACCTGCAGCTAACCCCCATCATTTTTCTGTACTCAGATCAAGGAAAATGACAGGATGATGCTTGAAACACTCCTCTCCATATTTACTCCGATGCTTGAAGGATTAGGTGAACCAGATGACTTCGACCGGTGCTACTTTGTGCTTAAGTCCTCCTTTATCATACATTGAGTGCCTGATATCAGCATTGCTTACTTGCTATAATTATTTGGTTTCTTGCAGGGAGAACTCGTGTTGGGATGTGAAGCTTGCACTGGACTACAAAGATATTCAAAGAAGGATAGTTTTGTCCATTGTTACTTCCTGTACCTCAGGATTGGCCATGCTTGATTCCTAGTTCGAAGTGCTTTGTTAATTGGATGTGCAAGACCACAATGGGAGTATGTTGGGAATGGCTTAGCTGACATGTGGATGGTGGAGCTGTTGCACATGGGGTTACCTGCAACTGACCACAATCTGTTCTTTCCTGGATAGGGATCCAAGACCGGCATGGCCCTTGACCTCTCCCAACTGAAGATGCACAGCTCAAACATCAGATGTCTGATCCGATGATTATGCGAAATCCAGTCATCAGTCTTGTGCCTCTTTGGCTTGAGATATAAGTGAGTTGCCCCTGGTTGTTAGTGCAAACCTGCTGCCTTTGGTGGAAGAAAGCTACTTCTGAACTAATTTATTGGGATGGAGTGATGTCTTCAACCTGTAACGCCGACCTTTCAGCTTTTTTATCAGAAAAGAGCATATTTCTGACCATGAAACTGCATATGGTATTTCTGCTAAATTAGTTTCCCCCATGTGGTCCATATGCTAGAATAACTAAACACTGCATGCAAGGATGCTTCTTGAATTGTGTGCTGAACCAGCTAGTTTTTTATCTGAAAGTTCTAGATCAAACCTTATACTGAACACTTGTCTGGATCTGAAGCTACTGTTCCTAGTGGGGATATTTAATGGCAATGTTACTTCCTTTTGGCTATTGTATAATTCAGTGTGACATGAATCATGATTCAGATGCCCACTTTGGGCGATCCTTGTTTAGTGTACGCTACAATAACTTCCATATCATGTCCTTTTCAGAAGTACAAATCTTTAGATGAACAAATTATGTTGAATTGTGACCTGACGGTATGGTCCTTTGGTCCTTGCTGTCTTCCGTCATATTTCACCAAGTATCCACATGTGCTTTTTACGTGCTGATATTAACAAAGACAACAGCTCATATTTAAGAAAAGTTTGACAGCAGTTTCAGTCTTGGTATTTCAAAGATCACTCCAAATTTATAATGAAGTGCCAAAACAAGAATCAAATTGACAATAAATAAATAAATATACTCTTGCCATTGGCAACAAGCAAATGATTAGTAGAAGCAACAGAAGAAGCAGCTGAGCTTTGGAGGTCATATGAATTGGCTAGCTCATCACAATACAGGTCATCAAAGCAACAACTTTGTTTTTTTTTTTGGCTGGTGCCTTCAAAGCAAAATCTGATTAAAAATGATTGGATCTTACAATCATGCCTGCTCATGGATACATCCTATTAATGGCCAAATCATACCAGATTGCCAGCCTTGGAACAGGATAAGTATACTGACTAAAAACCTTTGTTTTTTTTCTAACAGCTGTAGTTTATGCACTGTCTAGGTGTGAATCCTATGCAATTAATGAGGGACCTATTTAAATAATAAATATGATAACTGTAGTAATTAGTGCATGATCATCAGCCAGGTTGCCCGCTCGTGCAAAAGGGGGAATATTTGAATGTTTAGGCCTCATTTGAACAGATTTTTATTTTTTAAAAAAAAGAATAGTTCAAATTTCATGATTTTTTGGTGAAATTCCTTCCGAAGGAACCTTAGGTGTGTTAAATTTTACATTGTCCACTTTGTTTGTGTCTAGAAATCAACTCAACTTTGAAATAGAGTATTTACATTCTTTCATTATAATAAAATATATTAAATTACCAAATCACCAGAGCACCTTCCAACTGTAAAACCGGATTTCTTTTTTATATTTTTTAATTAGAAATGGATGCCAAATTACAGGCTCACAACAAACTGTAATGCAATAGTTAAGGGTATGGTTAGCTTCTACCAATTTTGAAATTTAGAACCTCATTCTACAATTAATTTAAGGCGCTTTCGTCAATCAGCTTTGGCTTTTAGACTAGAAAGAGTAGAATAAAAAAAACACTTCTCACAAGAAAAACCGGATTCACAAAACCGTTTTATTTGTCAATGCCACCAGCCAACAGTATGGCTGTTACCACACGGTGACTGCCTAAAACCACAAAATTCACACTTCAAAATTTTAAATTCAAATTTTTTAACTCCACGCGGTGTCACCATGTGATTTGGCGTGGTAAGCACAGTGCGTTGAAATTAAAAATTTATGAAAAAAATGTATAACATAGTAAAAATTATAGAAAATTATAGGTACCTCTAGAAAAATAATGTAACATTGTATGAATTTGTTGGCATAATTTTTAGTATATTTTTTAAGTAGAAATCATATTCCAATCTGTGTTGTTTTTTTAAGTTTTTCTAAATTCAGCTGAGCATTTTCAATAGAAATTGAGTATTACTTATAGAAATTTATTTAAATTTTTTTAGCATTTTTGTAAAATTTAAATTTAGATAAAATTCATCCAACTATACCATTGGTTAACTTTACTTCTTTCCAACAGTAAGATTTGGTTATCACCGTCTGACGGTTCACAAACCCTGAAGAAAACTAGCCTTACTTGAATTTTAGTTATCAAAGCATTGGTAGCTCGGTAATATAGTACTAATATCAAGAAATGTGCAAAAAGTGGTAGAGAACATTATTTAATCTTTCAGACAAGAATACCAATGGGAGGAAAAAAACTAAAAAAAGGACAATATAATAGGACATCTGAGCCCACATTTCAGTGTAACGAAGGTGGCTAGCGCATCAGCATCCAAACCATCCGTGTCTCCGTGTATTGGTCCCACCAGTCCCTCCCTACCGTAGTCGCCATCAAAAGCCGCCTCTAGTTTGTTGCTTCCTATTTTGCCTCTCAAAGCGCAGGCACCGCAACTGCCGCCAACAGCCGACACTTTATTTAACTTCATTATTCTGTTTGGCTTTGATATGGTTGTATAATTAGTTTGCTTACACCAGTAAAATGCTCATACATAACAAGTTATGGAATTAAAAATGTCATATCAACACATTGTAGGAAGAAAATCTGTTTTGAATTTTAGAGCTTAATTTTAAAATGTTAATTAGAGGTTTTTTTTTTACTTAGTTTAGGGTAGGGAATAGACAATGGTCCCACATATTATAATTTGAAAGAGCTGGTGTTGAGGTGTGAATGGCAGATTCACCACTCATGAGTAGCTACTATCATTGATTTTTTTAAAAGGTATAGATATGAAGGCTATGACTACTTGGACTTTATTGTACTTATAACTTTGTCCTACAACTTTATTGAAGAAAAAATTATAATAGAAATGGTTTTGATATTCGAATATTAGAATACCTAACATAACCATATTTTCAACAAATTATAATACAACAATGATATACTTTCTCTAAGAAAAACAATGGCATTCCATTGAAAGATCATTTTCTATTACAATTTGATCAAACCGTATTTTACAAATTATAATTCAAGATCGGATTGTTTCTTTACTTTAAAACCAAACATATATAACATTCTAAACCTTATGTATGGTGATTTTTATCTACTACCATAGTGATTTCTGCTACTAAAGACTCATTAAATTGATAATCTATTATATAACAAATGTTTTGGTTATAGATATCACTTTGTCAGTGACTTAGCTCAAATCAATGAAACTTATTTGATTAGAGTTTACCCAGGTGAAAACCACCGTCAAGTCAATAAAAGATTACTATAAAATAGGGTTTGAAGTGTTATACTAAAAAAATAAAATGAAACAAGGTCTCAACAGTTATTTAATCTCATTTGAAAGTTAAGGGTTATAAATAATTGATATTTTAAGGGTTAAGGGTTATAAATAATTGATATTTTAAGTTCAGAGCAAAAATAGACTATAGAAGAGTTTAAAGGCTAAATGTGGAGTTTAACGTTTAAATATTATATCTAAATTGAAAAAATAGTTAGATCTGATTCACCAAATCCATCTTTAATGTATAATATCAAATAAATTTATGGCATTATGAGTTTTTTTTCTCTAGCAAGACAAGTAGGAGCACAATAATACCTCTTACCAATAACAAGCTCAGATTTTTAGCTGCGTGCTACAAACAGGGTTGACCTTATCGAGAAAGGGGTTACTGCTCCTACAAAACCAAACAAAATTTACTAAAAAGGTTAAATAAAGGGACCTGACTGTATAACAATTGTATCCGTCAAAAGAAAATTGAGAGAGAAAAAATCGTAGGAAAGATCTTGGAAGCACACCCAAGAGAAAGAAGAACCAAGCGCAAAGAAAGAGCACCGCCACCTACCAAATGGGCAATAAGGCCGGTATGGCCTGAGGCACACTTTGGCATGGATTACTAAGGCATGGCTAATATAACGAGTCGTGTCGTTCCGATCCACATACCAAAGGCTCGAACAATTAAGATATGGTTATTGTAGCGGGTTGTGTCGTGTCGGCCTACGATAGTTTAGATCGGGCATAGCCCACAGAGGTGTTAGGTTTGAGTGTGGCATGTGGGCCAGTAATGGCTCGGCCAGCCTTTTGAATAGGGATTTTGAATAGAAAAAATATAGAAAAATAGAATAAATAAATAAATATAGAAGAAATCCATGTCAGTTAACACATGATGATATCTATTTTTTAAAATTATAATATGAATGTTATATAAAGAAATGCTTGAATAAAAGAAATTTATATTAGTTAAATACACGTTAGAAAATAGGAATAATTTTTTAGAAATTAAAAAATATAGAAAAATTAAAATTATACTAAAAATGAGGAAAAAGAGTAATATGTTGATATTACATCCTGACTCGTTAAAAAAATTCATCATGTAAAAATTATATTTAAGAAAACAATAACAAATAAAAAAGAGTATAGGCTACGGTTAAAAAATTAAAAATAAAAATTAGCTAAT
Source organism: Oryza coarctata (assembly GCA_030770085.1). Lineage (NCBI taxonomy): Eukaryota > Viridiplantae > Streptophyta > Magnoliopsida > Poales > Poaceae > Oryza > Oryza coarctata. The sequence continues at coordinate 5,306,352 of CM061476.1, read as the reverse complement.
CTTGTGCATCAATATCCACATAGAGATCTTTGAACTAAGCAACCAATTTTAAGTTATCTATGAAATATTAGGCACATTTGTTAGCTAGCTCCTAGTCTTTACAACAAGTAACATTTATACACGTAGCTACTTAGATTTCTTCTCCGGTCCTTAACAATTCTTTCATAAGTATTAAAGCTCAATTTAGTGGATATCGTAAATACATGCACCGTAAACACATCCCGTGCTAGTTTTGAGAGCATAGGATATTGGGTCTTGTGATCATTCCACCACCCAAGCACATTGATTTCCTCATGATTGAAGGAGTCACTATTGATTTGTTCTTGAAGTAGTCACTATCCAAGAAAGAGGATAGTTCTTATAAAGCTATGGAAGATCGCATATCGGAACTCCCAGCAAATGTGGAAGAGAACCATCACTCTAAATTTAAATTTGGTCCCACAGTAATTTCTTCTTACCTACCACGAGGACAGGTAGGAGTCATTGGAGGCGAACTTTTTGAAACTTATTCTTATACTTTACAAATACCTCATATAATTTAGTCTTAATATTAGAATTAAAATTAGTATAATCTATATATTCATTGTGTCTCTAATAAAATTTAACATATTAAGGAATCCTTGCAATTTACATCTAAAATCAAGGATAAATGCAAAAGCATAGAACATAGAGATTTAAGATAGTTTTGTTTCATATGAAATGCTGCATATCTTAGTAGATAGTTATTCTTATTTTCTCATAATAAAGTATTAATCTCAAAAAGTTTATGTAATATTAAATTAACTGTTGGATAATATATTCCACATAAACAACAATGGCATTATAAAATGTCTCAAAAATATAGTTAACTTTTTAATAACATTTCAAGCTTGCTTTATCATTACGAGTTACCTAACACTGGTTGTAACATTATTCAACTAAAAATGGTTTATAAATTCTAATGTAACACATGCCTCAACATTAGATAGGTGCTATTCTACCGATAGTTTATATCTATTTGGAACTTAAGACAGATGCATCGCATAATATTTTTCATTTTGCAATTTGTTTATTCAATGCATTTATCCATACAATTGCTTCACGGATAGAATCAATGTATGTGATTACCCTCTTAAGACCACTTTTAATTATGAGATTAATGATATGATATGCACAACGTTGATGCAAAATAAATAATTCAATATAAACAAAGAATAGTGGATATAGAATTTTTATGGCCTTAGAATTTAAAGCTACATTATCTAGTGTTATAGCGAAAATTTTATTTATAAGACTAAATTCCTCGATGACTATTGATATTTTTTCAATGATATTTTCAGCAAACATCAATTAATTATAAAGCTATGACTCTTTTACGTAGCTCTCAATTATCATCAATAAAATGATCAATTACACTTATATAGTCTTCCTTAGTCTTATCACTCCAGATATTAAAGGTGATACTAAGTACTAAATAAATTCTTTAATGCATCATGACCTAGTTTATAAACGTTTCTTAAATTACGGATTGTAGTTTATCTACTAATGGATTAAAGCCTAGGGTTATAAATAGTTTGAATGTTTAGTAACAGTTATTGTTGTCATTGTTGGTATCCTTGCTGCTTTTTTTGCATAAGCCTCGGTATATCACTTCAAGTATCTTATTTCACCGAAAGATTTTCTAGATAATTTTTTTATATATTTTATATCTAGCCCATGTTATCTCTCTTCCGTCAGGGCCGGTCTCCTTTATCTCATTAAACTTTTTCTAGGCGATGGAAGTTCTTGATCTTTTTAAGCCCATAGCCATTAATGTACTCACGCTCATAGTTCCTTCATATGCTCTTCTAGTGTCAATGTCAATCTGTTGCCATCTTGCTTAATATATAGATACGACATTGATATGAAGTTTGGGTAAGGAACGACGGATAGTTTGAATCATCCATACCAAAATTTTTAAATTACATACATATAATTTCATTATAACAAATAACTAATATAATACACAAATACAATATATTCCCCTTTAGCCTTAGTTTGCAGCTATAGCTCTTTCACGAGATAGTTTTGATTTTTGACAAAATTTAGATAATTTTTTTCAAAAAATTCAAACAAACACAACATCTTAAGCTAGCACACACACAAATATAACAAGAAAGAGCCATAATGTTGAGATTGGTTACCCTATTTAATATGAAAAATTTTCATCTTTTTAAAGATTTCTTTGGTAATTTTTTATATTTTTTTAGCTCTAATGACTAATTTTTTGGATTTTAGCTGGTGAACTGTCTATTACCGAGGTGACTATTACAATTTGGTAGACATGCCAAATCAGACGTCGATACGTGACGGGGAGAAAGGCGTAGGCACGATGCGGCCACGTGGGCACGTGCGATGTAGCATGAGCCAATACGTGTTCTCGGATCGTGTCGTGCCAACACGCCAGACCAGGGCGACGGCTCAAACATATCACGACCTAACAGGCTATGCCGACATCATCCATGATCAAACATATCTTGCCGTGTTTACACCATAAACGGTGCCTTCCTATTCGGCTCGGACCGGTTAGATACGGCCCGTTGGCCCTCAATATCCCCACCAAGCGCCAAGACGAGAAGAAGGCGAGGGAAGTGGTTCACTTCTCTCCTCGACTACTCTCTTCCCTGCACACGTCTCCCTCCGCCTCCCGCTTCCTTCCTCCCCGCGAAGCGACAGGTGCGGGCTGCCGGGCGTCCGGGGAAGGAGGCCAAAACCCCAAGCAAAACGCGGCCCGCAAATCGCCGCCTTTTCTTGCCCTGCACGTCTCTTTTCATCATCCATCGGCGAGATCCCTCCGGTTTCCGTGCGAGATTGAGCCCGTTTCGGAGGGAGTCGTTGGGTTGGGGAGCACGAGAAGAGGGGGAGCGAAGCGAGAGGCGCGGGCTGTTCTTGGCGGCACCGGTGGCTGTCCCGGTTCTTGATTTGATCTGTCGTCGCGGTGGTGGTGGTGGCCGCCATGGCGGCGCCGGGTGGGCTCGAGCCGTGGCAGAAGGACGGGTTCTTCCAGGCCGCCGAGGAGGTGCAGGAGTCGGCGGACTTGTGAGTGCTTTCTCTTCTTTTGTTTGGGATTCCCTTCCTTTTCTTGTTATGTGCTGTTTTTTTGATGGATGGGGGTGAACAAAGACTGGGTTTTGATGTGTGTTCCTCGTAGAGAGATTTAATTTGCCATAAATTCGTCTAGTTTGGATTATTTTCACATGCCAGATGGATTAAAACTTTAGTATTTTTCGGTGGTTTACCATGTTGGTTTTGATTTATCTCTTCTAATATTATATGGTTTTGGGGCAGTTGTTGTGTCTCCCCTAGCCAAGTTGTTATATATTGTTCAAGTTGACAATTTGTGCTTATTAATATGACCATATGGAGAATGATCATTTATGAGCTGTTAAGGTTTTTCCTAGTTTGCAATGTCAAGCTCCTAACTTTGGTGAATTTTTCTTTCAGGATGGAATCTATCTATAGAACTTGGATGCGTGAGCGCAATATTGGAGCAAATTTTGAGGCGAACGATTTGCAAAGAGAGCTGAAGACAGCATTAGGGACTGCAAAATGGCAGGTGTGTTTTGCCCTAAAATTTAGTTGTTGACTTACTCGTACATTCATTCATGTGGTAGACCAGTTTATCCATTGTCTTAATAATGGTTGATAGTGTCTTTATGCAGTTGGAGCAGTTTGAGAGAGCTGTAAGCATGAGCAATGATAAGTATTCTTTGGAAGAGGGTACAGTGGCCAGGCGTCGGCAGTTTGTTCTAGCAATGGAGGACCAGATTTCTCAAGTAGAGAAAGCAATAAATGATTATTCAGTTAACAATGATAGGCGGAAGCTCAACTGGGTAAAGTTAGATGACAAGGAACGAGATGATCTTGTAGCTTTTCTTGCAGCGCCTGCACAGTTATCTCAAGAAACAAAGAAAAGGGACAATACTTACTATAGTCCATCCGAACAAAAGAATGTGTTGATTGGCGCGAATGATCCCAGGGACATAGCTGCAATCAGTAAAGACCGACATAAAACTGATGTATCATCCAGAGAAATTTCTAATGATCAGAGTGAAGCTTGCTGTCTAGCTGAGCAGTTAAATGGTCACAGTACAAACCTGAGTTCTGGTGGTGACCATTGGAATATCGATATTGCTGATGATAAAGACGATGATAGAAAATTGTCCCCGAATAAGGTTGAGGCATCAAGTCAGACTGCATTTTCTGGTATCATGAAAACCACCAAATCTTTCACAAGAATAAGGTGGTTGAGGAATAGCTTGTGGAAATCCAAGACTGATGAACATCTTCCATTAAGATATGATATGCCAAATCACTTAGACCGGAGGGTTATAACCATATTAGGACAGGTATAACTACTATGCTGACTGGAGCTATTGTAAATGAAAGAATTAAAGAAATACTCGCTCTGTTTGCATTTACTGAGCATTTTTTTGACTAAAATTTTTCCTCCACAAATACTTGACACTATGCTATTCTCAATGCAAACTTTGCCATTTTACCCTTCTAGCTGCCTAGAGAAGAAAGATCTAGAGTCCACCCTGGGCGCCAAATGTTGCTTCTTAAAATTTTGAAGTAGTTATATCCATTGGTTATTAGCGGCAAGGAGTTGTTTGCGTGTGCACGCAGCTAGCATAGGTACCAACAAGAAGACATAACAGCAACTGTATCTTTTTCTCCAGGAGGAATTACGAAGGGGCATTTTGGTCGTTCTCTTGTAAAAAGATGCCTAAATATACTTGCACTAATCAAAAGTGCCAAAGTAAATGCAAACAGAGGGAGTACAAAATCTGGTAGTGCTGTCTAATTTGATTTAAATAAACAAGCCATAAGAAATTGGTCATGTTCCTTTAACTTTTTGCTAATTTCCAAAACCCTTTGTCATTTTCTTACAGAGATTTGACGGGCTAACTGACAGAAGCAGGAGTTGTTTCAGCGGTTGGAAAGGGAACTCCAGAGTGTCTGGAAGGATGGGTGGGCTTCATATACAAGGCCAGCAACACAACACTCAGTTTGGTCGTTCCATTCGAATCACCCTTTTACTGGTGTTGAGTATCTTTCTGATTGGTTAGTGTCAAACTTGTCTTCATTTCTACCTTTACAAGTGCATTTTTACTCCTAGAATATATCCACGTACATGATAGGAAAGAAAAATATACTGTTATTACTTCAGATCATCTTTTGTGCATTATCCTATCCTGCATTGATATCTCCATTTATGCACTTTTTGCTTGCCTGTTGAACTGTCATGGATCTGTTTTATCATCATATTCCATGTTTCTTTAAAATATAAACTATTGTTCTGTTCTATCCATTCTAATAATCTCATTATGTGATTTGCAGTTCCATTTCTCGTGTACGCTGCTTGACAATGCACATATTGGTGACTGTTGGTGAAGAAATGTATTCGTCATTGTACTGCAGATCATGGTTGATGTTATTCATATGCTCAGACAAGACTACAGATGGAGCTGTACGTAGGAGAGGAAAAGGAAACAAAACGGGAACGACTTCATTTGTGCAATGCAAAATTCTAAGATCAGAAACGTGTTGCCACCAGCAGAAAATCATCCTGAGATCGATCCAAGCCATGGTTATTTGGAATCTATTGTGATGGATGGTTCCTGCCAATTTTTCTTCGATGCTGCACCCTCACCGAAGCAATTGTAAAAAAAAGGTAGAGCTGTTGGGAAATGGATTTAAACGAGCATTCTAGTTGATTTATACAACGTGGAACTGGACAGGTTCGGTGAAATAAACTGTTTGGATGATCTGAAGCCTTTTCGTACCATTTCATCAGAAAATCTTTTCTGAAGCATGCAAGATTGTTTGTCTACCGGTGATTATGTGACTTAATACATGTCTTATGGTCCAAAGTTTCAACCCTGGTTCCATTTTTTCCCTATCTTAATTCTTAGTATAAATGAGGATTTGTATATCAGTATATTACCCATTCTTGTCGCACCAGTAGTATGAAAGTTTCTGTATAAGAACAGTCATGTAGCAATGGATAGCAATCCCAATTGGTGAACCACTTCTCTGCTCACTCCTAACAGGCATTCATGTCAATCCTACCTAGTTGAGGCAGAAAAAGAAAAACATCCTTGCAATTACCAATTAGTAGTGATGAAAGCAAATCGCTCCTATATAAAGAAGTATGGTACGAGCCATTTGAAACGTGACAGATAGATAGATGGCTAAACGGATGGCTAGACTAGCACGGCTCATGGTCTTTCAAGGCATAAGACACGACTGAGATGTGTTATATTGGCCACGTGATAAGACCATAACTTATTGGGAGGTTGGATAGAACATACTGGTTTGGACGTGACAAAAATAAATAAATAAAAATATGAAGAGGAGAAAGAAAAAGGAAAATCGATAGGGCGGTTGGGCTGTGCTCGTGCTTAGGACAGCCTGTTAGCTAGGCAGTACCTTCAGCCCCTCACAGGACATGCCGGCATGATCTACTATCAAATAGGTTGTGCTAGTCTCGAGCCATATACAGTATATTCGTGCTCGGGTCAGCTCATGTGAGTATGATCTAGATTTAAATATAGAAATAATTTTATATAAGAATATGATATCTAAGATAATCTTAATCCTTGATGTTGAGATAGATTTTTTAGGATGGATAAAATATTACACATTATTAAGCTAATAAATATTAAAAAAAGAAGACCTAACATTATTTAACTTGCCTCATTTGTCAGCCAACCCATTTGGCCCGGTATACACTCTAGCGTCTTTCCGATAATTTTTTTACTATCCAACTATCTCCGTCTATCTATACCAATTTTCTTTTTACCGCCCACCGTAACCACCCTCTCCGTTTCTAGTCAAATCCATTCGATTTTTTGGGATCTGGGAAGCGATGGCGGAGACACGGTAGCGTAAAGAAGAGGCAGCACGGTTGGTGAGGGGAGCCGTGCTCCCTCGTCAGCGCAGTCGACAGCTGGGGAGACGGCGAGGACGAATGGGCGGCGGGATCCAGGGAGGAGGTGGCGTCATGCATCCATCGGCTACTGGACAACGTCGGCAGCGATGGGGATCGGCGTCTCGTGGTCTTGGATGGCTATGAGGAGGAAGGAACACGCCGGATCATCCTCGCGTCGTCGTCGTCGGTGGGGAGATGAAACTGAAAAAAGAGAAAAGGTAAGAGAGAGGGCACTGTGAGGCGTGCTATTTAGTGTGACAAAAAAGTTATATAAGAAATGTTAATTAAAAAAGTTTTCAAAGAAATTATACTTTTGAACACTTGACATTAATAATCCAATCAATAATCCATCCATACAAGTTGTTTTGATTGCACCCAACTTCTCAATGTACCATCCAACGCCCATTTAGTGTTACATCACAGTATATCGAGACTTCTAATTTATTTTAGGAGTAATTATAACCAATTAGAAATGACTAATATAATTGCTAAGTGCATCAAAGGATAAAATGGTGATCACATACTTAAAAGCTAAAAGATAGCTTAACGACTTATGGTAAAACTTGACCTTCTTAAGTTTAGGATGTCGTACATTCCACACAAATAAATGGGGATGACTAATTGGGATAACATGTAGTGCTCACTGACCAATTCTAAGTTTAAGAATATCCGACACATGTCAAAATATTCAATGTATCAGATTTTTCATTTTGTTAGCAAATTCGAGTCTTGGGTTGTACTAAATTGAATGTGATCAGAGTATTCGACACAATGTTAGAATATCCAATCCACCAGAATGTATGTTTTCGTGAGGAACTCAACTCCTTCTTTGGACTTAATATGTTGATCAGTGTTTCCGATGCTCTCATCAGAATATCCAATGGACTAGACAATCTTAAATTCAAGCAACTTAACTCTTGGGTCGAGTCAAAATTTTTAATCAGAATATCCAACCTACTTGTCAAATATACACTCGAATATTCGATATGCCATACAACTAGAGTATCTATTTAGTTTAATTCCTTGTGTTGGAGTTACACATGTCCAAATCATAATATTCAACCCAGTATTTGAAATTTTCAAAGACCTAGGATTTTGATCATGACATAGAACATTTTTGAACTTATCTAAATATCCAACCTTAAAGTCAAAATATCTGACATAGGATGAATTTTTCTCCACCAATAGGCAGATTTGAGGTTTTCTATTAAATGCCAAACCTAACCTATTCTAGGTTAACCATTCATTTTAATTAATTTAAAGCTTTGGGCTAGAGTTTTGTGCTTAAGTGCTTTTGATCTTGAGCTCTTTTTTCCCTTTCTCAAATCCTTCTCACTCTCCGTGATTTGGATCTTTGTATGTGTGGATTTAGAGTTTGGGACTTAGGGCTTGATTAGGGGAGCTTCTAGAAGGTACAACTTCTTCTAGAATCTCTAGCTCTCCTAAACATTCCATATTCACACCTAGATTTTAAGAATCTATAGTCGTAGAATCCAAAAAATAAACTAGAAGCTGAGCTTTTCCAAATTCTAAAAAGCTGGCTTCTCACCAAATGCTTTTTAGAATCTTAAGCTCTCTCAAACAGGGCTCTAGTGTGTGCTTCTCTTGATTCTTGAGTACTAGGATTGACTCCAAGGAGCATTTGTGTGAGATTTGTTACTCTTGGGAGTTGAGAACTCCTAGACTGCTAGGTGTCACTCTTGAGCCATTTATTTTTACTTGTGGTGTGTGGAGGAAGTTTGTAAAGGCAGAATCTCACATCTGAAAGGAAAGAGATGCTCTTAGTGGAGGAGTGTATTTTTACAAGCTCAACGGAGAGGTAGAATCGCCTTAAGGATTCAAAGTCTAGGAAATACATTGTTGACTCTTTCTATGAAATCTTTCATATTTCGCTTTGCCTCTTATTGCCACAAGCAATTAGTTGGTGGTTGTGCTTAAAAGATTGTGTTTGGGGTGGATTTAGTTGTTTTAGGTTGTGGTTTGCTTGTTTGTGTAGCAATCGTGTCGAAATAATCGTATCCAACTTCCACTTTTGGTTTGTGAATTAATTTTAAATTCCTATTCACCCCTCCCCATCACCCCACCCCTAGGCCTCAAATAATTCTTTTAGCCCATCATATCTTATCTTCCATTCTTTCATCTGGGCTATCTCAACGATTCTTAGGCATCTGTGACATCTGTTGCCACACTTCTACTTGTATCTTGTTCATGTAATGTTGCCTTGACAACTTGCCGTTGCATCTATGCTAGTTGACATGATATTGTGATCCACATTTACACACGTGCATATTAAGGTGATGATTTCATCTTTTTTTTATTCAACTCCATACCACTTCCAACATCAGAAATAATCTACATTGTATCCGAGTTCGTGCAACATCCACACCGAATCGAAAAAAAACATGGTTGATTCGATCCGCTTTCATCCCCAATGATTTTTTTACTCTTGCTACTATGTGCAAAATGTGATTTAATTGAGTGTCAAATAATTAGAAAGAAATCTTTATAGTTAATTACGTGTGGTAATTTTGGTACTATATTAACTATAATCTATATGTTCCCTAAATATTACTAGTATCCTTTTGCCCTTGTTATTTTTCTTCTACTTCTTGAGTTTGCATTTCCCGGTTATTCCATCCCTCTACATGACGTGCATCGGCAATGGGAGAGTAACATCTCCATCCAAAGCCATTGTCTCTTTGTGTCCTGTGTGAAAAGAGGCGAATCAGGTTTCTTAGCAATACATGATTGCTCACAACTTCTTCATTGTCTTTGTTTGCGACCTACACGTTAGGGTAGATTCTGCATTGAACTTATACTCTACTCCAAACATCGTCAAAACATTCGTAGGCAAGTGTTTTTGGTGATTTGACTTGTAGTATTATTAATGTGCCATTTGCTAGCTAATATAATAGCTTTGTGTTGTAATGATCTTTGTTGTTACTATGCAACCATCTTGTCGATTATTATAATTAGAATAATCACAAAAATACTAATTTTTCTAGCAACGGAGAGAGAAATGGAAGGATGAGAGAGATATGATTAGGAAGGATAACTAGGGATGACAATTGGCTAGGTTGGGGTCAGGCAGAGTGGGAATATGCTCGACTCAAGACTCAATACTAGAGGTGGCAATTTTTCTATCAGGTACCCTCTCTCCCCCATAGGGCCGAGAACGAGGAATGTTTTGAACCCAAGGGTTGGTAGGGCAGGGACATGGATCATTTTGGATCCGAGGGGCCTCAAAACTAGACAAAACTTTGGTCATAAAAAGGCCAAAGGCCCAATAGACACATGTGGCCTTCCCCTTTTATCCTGATGAATTACCATACATGATCCTAATCCACTTCCCATCTAGTCAATGCCTTCCAAGATTCAAGAAAGCTATCATAAAGAAAGGTACAATGCAGTAGTGTCCTACTTGTTGAGTTGACGCCTCCTCCCCATTGACTCAACTAGTACAATGGCCAATGCCTCCTTCCCAAGAGGCATGGTAGTTGGCACCGTACTGGTGACCAACATCGTTCCTTACCACCTCATATGTTGGTGGTTCCATCCCCAAGCCATGTTGTGCTGGTTAGTCCGCCCTACAGTGTATCGCTTCTTACTGTCCAACTAGTGTGTATCACCTTGGGGCCCTAGTCGAGGGTCAAGTATTCATTAGGGTGAAGGATGGGGAACTTTGCCCCTGACATAAAGATTAGGACCAATACCCAATGGGTACCCATTGGTTATTTCAAAGGCAAAATTTTCCACATGACATCGTGACTTTTCAGTTTTACATGTAGGACACCACATAAGTGGATCTATGGGGAAGCACTCTCTCAAAATATGGATATTTGCTAGTGGACACCATCCCCACTATTTTATTCATTTTGGCCTAGTAAGGAGAGAGAGAACATGCAAAATGTTTGAAATGCCCATTAGGTATTACAATTAGATCTACTAGTCTGTCGACCCCAACCTATGAATGTTTTGTGAATGTTTAATTATGGACAACTTGTGTGTTGTAATTAATGATTGTGCATGGTTAAACATGCTTAATTATTCATGATTGTTCCTTGCAAAAAAATCCATAATTTATGCTTAATTACTCATGAGTGTTTCATTGTATTTTGAAGTAAATGTTCCATTGAAATCCACAATACTGACATCTGTGAGAGGCACAAACACACCACATACTTAGAAATTCTACTCATTATGAACTAGATGGGAAAGGGGTAGTTTAGACATTTCACGGTGTTCTTTCTCTCCTCATTAGCCTGAAATGAATAAAAAAAATGGGACACTATCCACCAGCAAATATCCATATTTTAAGAGTGACTTTTCCCAAAGATCCACTTCTATGTTGTCCTATAGCTAAAACCATAAAATCATAATATCATGTGGCAATTTTCCATAAATCACAAATCAACACTTGAACGCAAGCTAGCAAATATGAAGTCCTTAACATATCAAGGCATCAACATTTCAAACCGAGAACACAATTCACAATTCACAAACATTTTAAATAAGATATCACAAATCAACACTTGAACACAACATAGAAACACATGTATCGGGTTAGACATGGGTTACCCACTAGTTTAAAACAATACCTATGCCTACCCACTAGGATTCAAGCATTGGGAACCCATGCCCATGCCCATGCCCATGAAACATAGTACCAGTGTGTAGGATTGCCATCCCTAAGAATAATGAATGGCTAAGTAATACATGGGTCAATGTATCTTTTGATTTGATCGATTGAACTACAACTAATAAACCAAGCAACCAAAGATAATTTATGAATAAATATAAATATATATATATGTTATTAGCATTTAAAAGCCAAGGTTGGAAAATACATCATGATGAAAAAACCCTAAAATGAACTCTAAAATTAAGTTTCAAAATTCAAAATTTGGCTATGGTTGTTAAACTATTTGGTGAATTCGCTTGGTGGCCATGTGGTCAGCACATATTAGCATCATTACAAGAGTACACAAGGCCACCCAAATTTAGATTGGGTAATGCTAATGGTTTTCAACTTGAAGGGTGAGCCATTTGGAGTCTAGCCTGAACCCCACCTAGGCTTGACAGGTATGTTTTTTTCCTAGGCTTGAGCTTAGATTGAGTAAAAGCTTACATTGACGAATTTTAAATAGACGAAATGCCACAGTGGAAAAAAAAGAGGAAGTGAAAAAAAGGGGTGTAGTCCATGATGATGCACCTCCTAGTGATCGTGGATGGTAGGAGAGGCTAGGATGGCTATGACTCCTTGGCGGCAATGAGGAAGGCCGTGAGGGCCACAACTCACATGGGGGGCACATGAGGAGTGGCAATAGCTCATGGCGATAAGAAGATGCTTGAGGACACTTGTGATGGGGTAGGGTAAAGGCTAGTGGTGGCTTTAGGGAAGGCCGAAGCATAGTTGTGGTAGCAACTCAAGTGATGAGCTCTAGCCCTCTAGTTTTTCATACCTAGGATTAGTTCTAAATGTTTTATATAGAGCAACATGCACACGACACTATATAGTTTTGTTGGTCAGGCCAGGCTTATGGGCAACTATTTTCAAAGCCTAAGCCTATCCTAAAAAATTACATCAATTCTATTTTACAAGCCCAAGCCTAGCCCAATTTCAAGGCCTAGGTTGGTTGCCATGCCAGACTACCCATGACCATGTCTAGTGTTTAGTTTTCATGGTTATTGCTAGGATTTTCACACTTTGGTGATACTTTTAAGTGTAAGAAAGGTGCACCATTTTTAATCAAATAAAATACTACCTCAAAGAAATATCGTGCAACGTCAACTTAACCTAATTTGTCACAAAGACATCCAGGATGTAAATTTGCTTGCAATTCGACTCATTGGAGGTCACAACTATAGTCATTGAGTTTAGCCTTTGTTGCAAGATTTGCTAAAATGCCGAGGGCTAGAAAAACCTAGATACCAAGAACCTGTAGGGCTAATGTTGGCCCAAGCACAATGCTAAGACAAAAAAAACAAAGAAGTATAAGACTAGCCCAACATCATGCTTTTTTGGCTAGGCGATCTTTCAGGCCATTTTAGGCGATTTTCACTTTTCCAGTTTTTGAAATGTGAAATATAAGCATGTGCTCGGCACGATAAAATTGGGCTAGGTAGCCCATGAATAGGTTTTTATCCTAGCGTCAAGCCAATCAGATAGATTAGCTTATTAGCTGTGGTTCAACAGTAGTGACTGCACTGGTCTACCTGTTGGCTCATGCACCCATCTCACTACTATGTATGAAATTTGATTTTATTACGCATCTAATAATTTAGAAACAAATTGCTAGAGATAATTATGAATGGTAATTTTGGTACTATATTAATTATAATCAATATGTTCCTCAAATGTTACTAATGTCCCCTCAATATATTTCCCTACTTCTTGAGTATGTGTTCCCTAATTTTTTTATTCGTCTACACAGTGTGTATCATGCAAAGCGAGAGAAGTATTTCCATCCAACACCACCATTTTTTTTGTGTCCCATGCAAAAAGAGGCGAATTTGAATTTTTAGTAATACATGATTGCTCGTGATATCCTTGTTGTCTTTGTTCGTAACAAGACTGCTTCTGCGTCGAACTCAGGCTCTACTTCAAACATCGTCAGAGCACTCCTAGGTAAGTGTTTTTTGTGATTTGACTTCTAGTATTATCAATATCCCGTCTATGATGTTAGCTAAAGTAATATCTCTATGTGTTGTGTTGATTATGTTGTTAATGTAACCATTTGGTCAATTATCACTTTAGAAGTAAAATAATCACAAAAGTACTAAAATTTCTAGCAAGCAACACTAATCGCCAATACAAGTTGAGGGGTGATGATGAGTGAAATGGAGAGACGAGATAGGTATGATTAGGAAGAAGAAAAGGATAGGTTAATGATATGTGGCCACTTCTATATATTTTCATTTAGTAAGTTTGCTTGGTGGTGTGTTATCAACACATGTCATTGTTAGTACAAGAGTACAAGAATGTGCCTATTTATAAAGCTAATGGTTTTGAGCTTGATGGGTGGGCCAGGTTGGAGTCAAGCTTGAGCTTGGTTGGGACTGACAAGTCTTGCTGGCATGAGAGGTTGTGAAGGAGGTGATGAGCTATAATGGCTTGTGATGGCAAGAAAAGGCTAATGGAGGTAGGACAGAGGTAGGTGGTGGCCATAGAGAAGGCCAAAAAGGGCAGTGGCGGCGGTGATCCAAGCAATAAGCTGTAATCCTTTATTTCCTCATGTTTAGGGTTAAGTCTAAGTTTTTATACGAAAATACCTTTGTTGAGTTCGCCAACATGCTTTTTGTAGCGCTATTTTCAAAGCCCTAGACTAGCCCTAAAAATGCATAAAAATGCATAGGGATTATTCTACTAGCCTGATTTTTGTGCTAGGCTATCCATGACCACATCTAGTGTCTGGTTTGCATGTTTATTGCTTGTATTTTCATACTTTGGCAAAATTTCTTTTACATGTATGAAAATTGCACTATTTAAAATGGAATAAAAACACTTACATGAAGAAAAAATCGTGCAAGATCAGCATAACTTGATTTAGCATGAAGACATCTTAGATTCATGCCAATTTCAGTCACAATTTCGCAAGTTAAAGGTCAGAGCTAGAGGCATCGGCTTTAGCCTTTATGACGAGATATACTCAAATGTTAGGCTAGGCCCAACAAGGCCTGAGCCAAAAACCATAGGCTAAACCCTAGCCAAGTGCAATACTAAGAAAAAAAAAGAGAACCCAAACCTTAGCCCAACCTCATACTTTTTGGGGGCAGGCCATTTTTTTTGGTGTTCGTTTTGGGCTGTGAAGTGTAAGCTCAATCCCCGCATGATAAATTTGGGCTGGGCCGGGCTAGGCCGCCCATGAACAGAACTCGATTCTATCTCATCAGCTCAGCTGTGGGTGCACCCCGCCGGCTCGTGCACCCGTCTCCTTCGTCTCTACTCCCCTCACGCTCCCCGTCCTAGATTTCCGAACAGTTCACCCTTCTCTCTCCTGCTCAGATCCGAGCCCTAACCCTAGGCTCAGATCCGCCTCGCTCGCCGGCGAGCGGCGCCAGCGATGGCGTGCCTCGCGATCTCCCTGCAGCCGGTGAACGGCCCCGACATCCTCCTCCAGACGCGCTCCTGGTTCCCCGTCTCCCGCGCCCTCGCCGCCGTCTCCGCCTTCCGCCTCGCGCGCCTCCACCTCGCCCGCGGGAAGCAGCAGCAGCAGCAGAAGTCTTCTTCTTATTCTGCGGCGGCCGCGGCCTCTCTCGACGCCATCGGGGACGACCCCCTCGCGGCCGGGTCCGGGCAGCTCGTGGTTGGGGTGGAGTCGCAGTACCGCGTCGTGTACCGCCTGGTGAACTCCATCTACGTGCTCAGCGTCACCACCTCCTCCGACCACGCGTCCCCCGCCGTGCACGCCTTCGCCGTCGCCGACGCCGTCAACCAGGCCGTCTCCGTCGTCGTCGCCGCCTGCCGCGGCGTCGATGTCACCCCGGAGAAGGTGCACCGGAAGTATCCCGAGGTGTACCTCGCCCTCGATCTCGTCCTCCATGGCGTCGGCTCTGTCCGCCTCTCCCAGATTCTTGCCACCATCCATGGCGATAACCTCGCTCGCATGGTGAACTCCTCCCCTGACGCCGAGGCAAAAGCTCGCGGTGCTGATCCCTGGCCCGCTGTCGAGCACCTCGCCCACGATCGCCATGCCGCTCGCGATGGCTTCACGGGCGCCTCGTTCGAACTACCCCAGGAGACCCTTGCTGCCGGTGATGAGTTCTCCGCATGTAACATTGCGCCTGCAGCTGCTGCGGCTACTGGGGATGAGGCTCCACCGGAGGAGGTAGCTCCCGCTGAGAAGGACCCATTTGCAGCCAGCGAACTGGTTAACAAGCCTGAGGAAGCATTGGTTGGTGGGTTCAAGAAGAACAAGGAAACTGCCATTGTGGTTGCTGATCACACAGCTGCACTTGCTGGGTTGGAGGTCATGACCTTGCCACCAGCTGAGGCGACTAAGCCAACATTTATTGGAGTTGAAGGGTTTGAGGGTGACTATGGTGGAATTGAGTTTGGCAATGAGGAGGCTTCACTGGCCGAGGCATTTGAAGGGTTCAATGCGCCATTTGGGGGTGGATTGGATGCTTCAGAGTTTGTTACCACAACAAAGAAGGACCATAAGGATAAGAGCATCACTGGTCTTGAGCTGCTAGCCCCTAGTGCTGGACAGGCACCAAATGCAGCTGGTGGTTTGCCGCTGGAGAACTTGTTGGTGACAAAGAGCACAGAGATGACCGCCCCTGAGTTATACATTGTGGAGGAGATCAATGCTGAATTTAAGGAGTCTATTCTTGCACGGGTTGGTTTGAAGGGTACAATCTTTCTGCGAACATTGCCACCAAAGAAGGCGGCTGGTAAGGAGACAGAGTTCTCATTCCGTCTTGAGGGCACATCTGGAATGAAGAAGGCTGCGTTGCAGAGCACTGTGTTGAGCAACCTCGAGAATGGCATGTTCCATGTCCGGACGCCATCGAAAGAGGAACCCATCCCCATCATGAAGTACAGTTTTCTGCCCAAGCACTCACTTCTCCCTTTGAGGATGCGCCTTGTGAAGCGACATAGCGGAACATTGCTCTCAGTGATGATTCAATACACATCAAACCCTATGTTGCCACAGCCGCTGAGCAATGTTACGTTCATTATTAAGCTTCCTGTTGACCCAACTTTGCTAAATGTCACACCCAAGGCTGTGCTGAATCGGGCAGAGAGGGAGCTCAGGTGGCACATCCCAGACATTCCCCTGAAAGGTCCTGCTGGACGGCTGCGGGCTCGGATGCCTGTAGATCAGGACTCAAAGGATGGTGAGCTAGAGGTTGCTGGGATGGTGAAGTTTGCTTACCAAGGACCATTTACATTGTCTGGCATCAAACTCTGCCCAGCCACTGATGGCATGGCTCAGTTTAATGAGGTTGGCCACACCTTCTCCAGTGGGAGTTATCTGTGCATCTAATTGGTACCTTCTTTGTATTGCAGTTTTGTTACTTTACCCTTGTTTTGTTCGGTTTGCTTCTAAAGCAGGTTGTGAAATTCCTGTTGTATGTAGTGATGCTTGTTTGTTTTCTGAGGCTGGAAATTACATCATGTTTTTGAGTTGTCTATTATTACATTATTACATTATTACCAGGATATGGTGTCTGAGTTTTTTTTTTATAAACTTCATGCAACTTCATACATATTTCATGACGTATACAATGAAACAACTGTTACGGCTAACTTTTCAGTGTCATACTATTGAAAGTCACTTCTACATGAGAAACCTTCTTGTTTGATATAGTTCTTGCAATTAGCCATCATTGATCTAAAAATGTTGCAGTGGACTGTGTTCTTCTAGCACATGCAATTCTTTGGTAAAATTGTGTTTAGAAAAAGGTGAACCCACTACAACTTTATTCACAAGTTGGCTGATGGATCCTTTCGCCAAAAAGGAAAGACTTGCTGTTAACTAACCAAAGATATGCTAGCATGTGTAGCATTATATTTGGAAAAAAAACTGTACTTTATATAAGGTTCTGAATAACTATTGGTTATTTTGCATCTGTTGGCAATGGATCCAATTTCATTTTTCAGTTAACCTGAAACCAAACAATTTTTTACTCCGTACTTTTTAGACCACTATGTTTTACATGATCTGTTATAGGTTGTAAGTGAAGTTTTGTATCTTATTCTACCTTGTCCTTTTCTTCTCTTGATACTTTAGATAGACTGGGGGTGTTTCATGATAAATTAGGACACTGAAGTGTCTGCATTAGAATGGGTTGTCACAAGGTGTGTTTACCCTGGTTTTTTATGGTCGGCCAACCCATCAATCCTCCGCTTTCCAACTGCTTCTATTGGAGTTCTGCTCACAAGTCACAACCATTTGTAGCTGGAATCCTAGGAAGCGGCTGCCTCCCTCCTGCTGCTCCCTTCTTCTCCAACAGACGAGCACCTCCCTCATGCTCTCTGCTGGCTCCCTTCTTGAGGTCATCTTATAGGCTGCAATCCCTCACCATCTATTGGAAATTGCCCAGGATAGTTACCTCTTCCTTCCTCTCTGTTCTGCTTCTTGTTGATCTGATCTGCTGTGCTTGTTGCTCTGCTCTGCTACTTTTGAAAGGGAAGAATGGGTGGTGCATAGGCTTTAAGAATTGGCAGCAACAAGGTAGATATGTACTACAGAATTTGGTTACATTGTATAGGCTAGGATGTGTGTAAGGCATCACCTCGACTCATGCCCTAAATGCCTAGGTGTCTGAAACGGGGTTGGTCACCTGGCTTCACCTCAAGAACACTGGATTAAACTCCTAACTATCAATGTGAAAGTCCCATATAACCAATGAGTAATATGAGTATTTTGACATCAAATATCTAGAAGTTGCATACATAGCTTTTAAACCTGGTTGTTTGCAACAGTGCCATGCCAAACTATAGTTGAGCAAATATGACACATTACAATATGGATTAGCTAAAAAATGTGGTTACTTATACTTAAATTTAAAAGTAGGATGTGATAAACTGATAAGTGATAAAAAAGACCTTCCTGAGCTTCAGAATTTGACCCTTTTGTGTTGGCATCATGCTTAACATTGGGCTCTGTTACAACATTGTAGTATTGGGCCTATGTTTGCACATGGAAGTATATCACATTTGTGGTATATGCTCAATCACAGATTTAGTGACAACTGGTGTAGAGTATAACTGTTTACCACTACCAAAAGTTGAACTGGTCTTGAAAAATTGCCAAGGTAAACAAATGAACTACTGAGGGTTGGAATCAAGTACCTAAGGAAGCAATTTTGCATTCAACAGATGATGGTGAAAACCCTATTTGGAGTAGTTTGTTTTTGTCTTATGGTTAGCATTCAAGTTGGCTATGATTTACTATGTATTCCAACCATTTTTGAATAAACAAGACCCAATCTATATTTCTTATTTTCTTTCAGAATCAACCCAAATCTAACTCATTCTACAGTCCTAGGGCATTTTGTGCCACATAAGAACACCGATGACAATTCAAACCCATTAGGTCCGAACAGTATGTTCCCTGTCATAATTTCCATTCCACGTCTGGTTGTATGTTAGTTCAGCAATGGTGCCTGTTTTGACTGCGTGGATGGTCAGGGTTCATGCATCAGCCAATGTAAAAAGGACTGATAATACACTTCCACACACCTTAGAAAGCTTCCAAAAGTTAGTGAAATAACAGTGGACAAAACACACATTCAAAGTACTTTGTTTCTCTAATCAGCAAGGAACACTAATAGCAAGAAGGTAGAGAGGTGAAGAAAGAAATTTTATCACTCAAGGTGCTGGAATAGCATAAAGTATATTTGATGTTCATTTTACTGAAAAAATCAAACTGTGCTAACATGATCCCAAGTCTTCCACTATCATGTTTTTGGTTGCGGCCATTTCCAAGGGACACGCGTATGAGTGTCTGGTACTCTGTTTCTGGCAATGATGTCGGCACTGCTGTCCTCATCGTAGGCAGAGGCAGTGACAGCAGTGGCCTTGTGAGAAGGAGGCAAAGGTGTTTGCGACCTGATTCATGAAAGGTGGTGCTGTCTCCTTCCGGTGTGTTCCAAAGCGAAGATGCAGGCACAGGTGACAGTGGTTCCTGGGAGGGGCATGAATGGTGCAAGGTAAAGAGGTGGGGAGGTGGTGCAGTTTCCAGGAGGGGGACTAGAATTGTGCATGGTGAGGTGGCGAAATGCGCTTCTGGGCTCTTGGGCTGGCTGGATTGGGTGAAGGTTGTAGAGGCTCTTTACTAGCTCTGGTCTAACTTTGGGTTATTCTGTCAACTAGTCAAAACAGGCTCCTAGGGCACTATCAGGGCATGGAGCTGTCCTTTTTCTAAGAGGTTCCAGATAGGACCCACCTGTGTTTGATGACAATAGGATGGGACAATGATGTACAATAATCTTAGGTTTATTTTTCTTTCATAACAATGCAAGGAGTTGAGATGTAAAAGGCTTTAGTCTTACCTATGTTATGATCTTTATGGTGAGTTGTTTGGGCCAACATTGCAGCTCAACGATGAGCTGCTGAAAATAAAGGGTGTTGTGCCATGGGTATTAGACCAAGGGGCCCAAGGCCCATAACCAGGCCCAAGGGGAGGCATTCCCAGTGGTATGCGGTGGTTGCAATTAATTAATATTGGATTAAGTCTTCCTAATTTAGAGATAGCTTACATAACGACCAAGTCACGCCATCTGTATGCGTATATATATAGATGGGGTTGTCTATTTTGATTAAGCACTGAAATCAAGCTAAGTTCCATCCATATTGCAATTTCTGTTGAAAATAGGATTTGTGGTTAGGGGTACAGCACTAAGCAGTGTTACGAAGGATTTGCAATTGTTCTATGGAGAAAGCAGAAGAAAGAGAAACAACAATTTTGGTATTTGCCTTTCACTTGCAATTCTTGCATTGAATATTCAACTCTGCATATTAACAGGGTTTTTTGGTCCCTCCCTCGATAGGAAATTCTTTAGCCCAATTTCAGTTTGTTTATTTTAGCAGATTTATCAAATTGAGCAAAAGTTCGTTCAACTGCCAAAATTTTTCCAGACAATTTTCCAAAATTTGTGAAATTTTGAACTATCTCTAATTATACTCGAATGTACACACTGCCATTTTTTTAACCCATGGGCTTAACTTTTAAGTTGTTGAGCTACTTGCATCCACTTGCCATGTTTTTGTACCCACAAGGCAATTTACTCTTGTTAAATCTATTGTACTTCGAAATTAGAAGAGTCAAGATCCAACATCACTCACTTTTTCTTACTGTAGGCCATTAGCAATATAGAGAAGATGGCAGAACTCCCTTCTCTTCTCATGGAGAAACAGCTGAAATGTAACCACTCCCATTTCAATGATGGTACTATGGCCATTGAAAGAAAGAGAAAGAAAAGGCGAGCTAGATCCAGCAGCAGATGATGTTAAGGATCTTTGGGATGCCTTCTCTGTAGCTTTGGAAAGCACACAGGTACACACCACTGACTTATGCCTTCCTTTCCTTGCTATAGTATACTTAAATATTATGTTATTTTTCCTGTTGTATGAATATCGTTCATTATTTCATTCAAAGACTGAAAATTGCTTTGCACAAAGCTATTACCGTGGGTACTTTGTTTTATCTATTTTCTTCTTCCAACAGATATATATGTCACTATGCATAGGATAAAACAGTAAAAATGGATTTATTTGCCATTTTAAAGTTTCATATCTGTCATGTTAAATTTTTCATACATGCTTTTGAATTCAATCCTGGTTAAATCTGTATTCTAATTATATCTTTTGGACAGCTCCACACAACAGAAGGGGTAGCCAATAAAATACAAGTGGACAACAAAAAACTAGTGGACAATGACTGCAATCTTGATATTCATGTTTATGAAGATTTGGGCCATGTATGCCATGTATGTGGTATGATTGTGAGAACAGCTGATTCAGTATTTTACTATCAGTGGAAAAAGGTTCGTAATTTGATAATACAATACCAATAACAAAGTCAGTCTCCAAGCAAGTTAGGGTAGACTAAGGAAAAATGTTCGTAATTTGATATGAGGTTAATTTTTCATTCATTTTGCAAAAACAATATGAGCACATACCTTTTTTTTAGTTTTTAGTTTTTCTTTCTTGAGAGGAAAAGCACACACCCTTAGGGAGTTCTTTTCATTCCCTCATTAGAGATACAAACCCTGCAAATTAATTTTGGACATGAAACCCCCGTGCCTACTGTTAGCTATACTTTTGCCTTGTTCTTCACATTACCCTCCCTTCCTATTATCTCTTATGCCCATGCAACAAGTGGAGACAAACTAGATGCTTTCAAAGTCATGACAATGACAATGAAAGAGGATGTCAAAGTCAAGGAGAATTGTGAAATAATATTAATCAAAGTGCTGACAATGTTTTAAAAAACTACTTTTTCCTCAAAAACTTCCTGACTTGTGGAAGTATATTTGGCAGTATTGTGGTGGATTTATTACTAGTTTCTTTTGTAAAAAATATGAAACATCCATTCAGTAATAAACTTGGAATACTTTCATAAACTATTATCTGGTTTTACTTGGTGATCTTGAAAATTTGAATATGTAGCATTTGCATAGAAGAGAATATATAATTGTGATTTTTTTTTCAAATGTTCACTTCATATCAGGTTTCAAGGAAAAGAACAAATACATATGAGGATTACTCGAAGAAGGTAGACTCTGATGCTATTAATATCTCTGAAGATTTCGTATTTTCAGATATCGCCATTCATCCAAGACATGCTAAGAATATCCGACCTCATCGGTTGGAAGGATTCAAATTCCTGGTTAATAATTTGGTCACTGACAAACCTGGAGGTTGCATTCTTGTTCATGCCCCAGGTTCAGGGGAAATATTTATGCTTGTAAGTTTCATTCAAGGCTTCATGACAAGACATCCCACTGCAAGGTCCCTTGTGCTTCCTGAAGGGATATTAGGTACATGGAAGAGGGAATTGCAGAAGTGGCAAGGGGAGGACATACCACTGTATGATTTCTGTTCTATTAAGGCTGATAAAAGAGTAGAGCAACTGGAAGTCCTGAAATCTTGGAACTCCAAGAGGAGCATACTCTTTGTTGGATCCAAACAGTTCACATAGATTGTCTGTGATGATAGGGATAACAATGCTGTAGCTGAATGCAGGGACATGCTTTGTATGGTCCCCAGCTTGTTGATACTTGATGAGGGCCATACACCTAGAATTCAGGAGACAGATACACTACAAGCTCTGCACAAAGTGCAAACGACATGCAATCCTGTCAGGTACACTCCACCATAAGCTTGTCAAGGAAGTGTTCAACATTTTGTATCTCCTACGCCCAGACTTTCTCAAGATGGGAGTCATCCCGACCTATTGTTGAACGTTTGATGAGTCAACTAGAAATATCAGGTAGCAGGTGTATAAAAAAGGTCTTTGTGTCAGTGGAACATACTTTGCTGAATGATGATGACATGGCAAGAAAAGTTCATAATATCCAAAGTCTTAGAGAACTAACCAAAGATGTGCTTTACTACTGTAAGGGTGAGGTCTTGGATGAATTGCCTGGCTTACTAGACTTCAGTGTGTTCTTGGAACTCAGTCCTGAGCAGGACATTCTTCACAAGTTAGAAGAAGACCATGAGATGTTCAAAACAAGTGCAGTAGAGACTGCACTCTATATTCACCCTTGTCTTTCAGAAATGTCAGAAACTAATGCTATTGATAGGGACGCCACAGTTGATAGCTTGGTCAATAGTATCAACCTGAGAGATGGGGTGAAAGCCAGGTTTTTCCTAAACATCCTTTCGCTCGCCAACTCTGCAGGAGAGAAATTACTTGCTGTTAGTAAGCATACGCTTCCCATGAAATTTTTGGAAAGGCTTCTGGTTAAAGAGATGGGTTGGCATGTACGGAAGGAAATTTTTGTGATAAATGGTGGGCACATCAGACAGACAATTGGCAATGGATCAGTTCAACAGCTCTGCCGATGCAAAAGTTCTGTTTAGTTCCACCAAGGCATTTGACGTGTGCATTTCCCTTGTGGGTGCATCAAGAATTGTTTTCCTAGATGCTCGCCTGGACCCGTCTGTTACACACGAAGCCACTGGGAGCGCATTCAGGCCTGGACAGAGGAAGAAAGTGTTTGTGTACAGGCTTGTAGCTGCTGATTCTCCAGAGGAGAAGGCCCATGAAACTGCATTCAGGAAGGAAGTCATACCAAGGCTATGGTTTCAATGGAGTGGGCGCTGCACAACTGAAGACTTCAAACTGAATCAAGTTGATATGGATGACTGCGAAGATGAATTGCTGGAGACTGATGTCATTCGCCATGATATCAAAGCTTTGTATCGAAGGTGACTGTTCATCTCTCTCTCTTGCACTTCCGTGCTCTTCTTCAATTTACTCATCTAATCCGGAACTCTCTTTGTAGTTACTAGGTAACAAGCAGGCTGGGTAGCTGTTGTACACTATTGTGTTTCTGACCCTATGACATGATCATAGCTCTGAAATGTGGTATTTCCTCTAGGATCAGTTTACAATGGTGGCAAGCTATGACAGTTTTACATTTATCCAAGACTTCGCTAATTCCATGTTTATGGAGTGACTTCTTTTGTAGTTTCTACCATGTTGGGACAGATATTAGAGAGCTGATACTCCTCTATCATTCCCCTTGGTTTTTTGTGGCGGATATTGGATCATTTGCTCATACTCTTTTACTACATCCGTTCTTTTAAAACCATATTATAAAACGTTTTAATTTTTTTAAGTTAATTTTTTTTATATTTGGCAAGTTTATTTTAACATAAAACAAATATAGTATTAAAATATATTTAATGCTAGATTTAATGACTAATTTAATGTTGTGAACGTTGTTATATTTTTTTAAAAAAATTGATCAAATATTAAAAATTTTAACTTTAAAAAAAATTAAAACGAACGAAGGGATTAACAGGTTGATAGTTTTTCCCTCTTTTCTATGTTGGTCTTTTACCAGTAACAATTATTAACAGACATAAAAAAAAGTGGTCTAAATGATGTCCATTCCTAAAATGGTCAGTACCCTATCTAAAAGCTGCATACCCGTAAATAGTTGTGGCTGGTTCTGCTTCCGCCCTTGTCTATATGATTCAGTATTGACACAAGGATTTGGTCAGTGAAGCAATAGTATTTTTTAAACGTGTTCAGCTCGGGGCAGGATCCATGATACTGGTGGTAAGCGTTGTTCAATTTCAAAATTTTGGTTTCAAAATTTTATCTGATAAATTATAGTAACTTTAGATACTATAAAATTTTAGGCCAGGTGACCGAGATTCTGATAAAAACCGGTACTTCAAACATTGCCTCAGAAACCATGTCAATCCACTGCCTCAGAAACCATGAAAATCCACTGCCTTCATGTCTTCTCCCGTGGGATCCTGTATATACAAGTTCTCACATTTATATTAGAGATATTTTATGGTACTTAAGAGATAATTTATATCTAGAGAAATTTTCGGTGCTTAAATTTGATACTGTTTTTCAGGTTAGGGCATGTTCAGTACATAGTGGTAGTCTCATATGCTATATGGCTGTTATACTTTTTTAATGTTTTGGCTCCTAAATATTTCTGTGTTAGCCCTTCTAAATTCTCTTATTGTGAATCAATTGAAACATTCTCTATTATAACATATATACACATATATATATAATCTCAAGATAGACCCAGCCTTGCCCACCCTCCATTTCCTCTCCTAACTTGTTTTTCTCTTCCTCTAATCTCTCCCTCCACCGAATCGACCTAATCCTGTCGCCCCACTGAATCAAAGCAGCGGTGCCATCTTGGCCTCTCTCCACCCCTTCTCGGTGGCACCATCCTCTTCAACAAATCGACCCAAGCTCGCCTTCCCTACTGGATTGCCTATGTCCCTCCTTTCCTTCTTTAGCCGATGTACAAATTATGTGATAAGGACGATGAGATTAGCAATGCCCCCACCAAATTGATGCAGTAACGTTGTCTTCGCCTCTTCCCCTCCAACCCTTCTCTGGCGGGCGGATAAGCTCTATGGCGAAGGTTGACAAGATCAGCGGCGACAAGCTCCGTGCGGCATAAGGCAACGAGATCAACCGACAATGCTCTCTATATGGTAACGGGTGACGAGGCTAGCCTCTTTCTTCTACTACCGCCGCTACCTCAAATCTGGTCGACAAGGTAGTTTGTCCTCCTCGTTGCTACTCATTCTGATCATTTTTACCATTGCTTCTTGTTCCCACCATCACTGTTGTTACTCGTTTGTGAGAGTTTGGTAGAACGGACCACATCGTGGGAACGAGTTCACCTAACGCGTGGCTCCAAACCATGGCATCATGGTTCCCTGAGCGTGAACCACAACCAAGCATCATGATCGATAGAGGTCACACGTGGCTTGGCGAGGCCATGAGCTCGTGTGCCACGACGGCTGGGCTCCAACGTGATGGTTTGAGACCACATGTCAGCATGGAGCGCTGAGCATAGTCATAGATGGCAAAATCCCTCTACGTATCTTCTGTATTTTGTACCCAAAAAGGGATAGATTGCCTTGCTTGCAAGCTAGGGCAGCATAAGGATAAGTTGTAAAAGCTGGAGAGGTATCCAACTAACCAATATCCATCCATGGCCAACTGAAGCAGTGGCACTGGCAGTGACAGTAAGCTAGTGGCACTGTTGGTGTTCACCTTTGGCTGGCCAACTTTGCACATAACCAAGGATTCTTCTCTCTTGGTTTCTTTTTTTTTCTTTTTCTAACCACTTTCCTTTTGCTTTGACAATGGCAACAGCTGAAGCCGACTGGGTAGTAATCATCAATTCGCATTGATCTCCTCTTCTCAAGTGAGCTCAAAAGTATTGGTCTAGTATGTCCTAGATCTTTGGCAAAAACTACTGTATTAGGCTGTGACTAGAGACACTAGTACAGTAAAGTCCATTTTACCTCTTAACTGAACTAAAGATCCAATTTATATTGTCGACGTTAAAATCATCCCTAATCCCCTCATCTTCTAATATCGGATCGATACAAACCATAAAAAAGTTGTGGACTCGTGGCACAATTTAGCTAAGGGTTCCGGTTTCTCAACGATGGAGACGAGATAGACTTGTCTTGGCTTCAGTTGTGAACACTCACCCAAGATCAGTGGTCGAGATAGGGGAGGCAAGAAGGGCCTTACCTCCCCTATGATTTGAGATTCACAAGGCTAATCAATGTAGCCAAAATGAGTTTCAAACAAAATTGGTATTAATTACCGCCCCCTTAACAATTAAAAGAGGGATCAACATAAGAGGAACTAGATGACCGGTTTTATATTGAGAAGAAAATAGGCACTCAAATTCGTCTCAACGAGAACTCAAATTTGGGTGGTCTAGACGTTCGTTCGTCCACACCATCGACCAATTGAATTAGCTCTGTTGCTGCCCCATTAGCAATTAAATTTTAGCATTTATGGCTCCGTCACTACTCAGGATAGTAATACTCAGTTAATGGAAAGGTCTGCCATTGGACGTTGGAAGCTCTTTCTTCAAAGATCTGAGGGGTTTTGAATTGAAAAGGGCGTTTCCGGAAGCACCGTGTGACACAGTGTAAAAACCCTGATGTGTGTGATAAGTCATAAAGCATATTGTTGACTGATATGAGTCATGCATGTAACTAACTATACCTTTCACACATAGAAGCAGAGCTATATATACTAACACTCTACAGAAGCTCCAAATTTATACTACTAATTAGATTGATGTTTTGGGTGTAAAAAAGTATTTATATAAAGAGAAAGTTAGTTAATTTTATGGTTTGTTATGTCAGCAAAGCTAGATGCTTGCATCACTGAGGAGAGATCTAGTATAATTTTTCAGCTTGATTAAACCCATACACTCTTTATGCTCTTTTCCTCGAGACACGCATGCGGCACGCATGCACAAAGCTACGAACGTACACAAATCTCCTACTCTTAGGCTTTTGTCAGCAAAGCGCAATTATGCTGAATAATCCTAAAATTTTCATAACTTTTTTGAGAATTCATAAATTGCTCTTGAAACATGAAATCAGGAAAAGGTTTGGGCTTTAGCACCAACATTGTTGCACTCTTTCTTTTCATGAAGCATAACAAACTACTGGAGAAAAAAACTAGTGACCTCACAACGAAAAAACAGATTAATTAATCCTAGGCAATTCACCTATATATCAATTAGAGAGGAGAAAATTCATTTTCATGAGGATGATCAACTCCAGAATGCTGTTATAATTTCTCAGTAGATCAGTCCTAATAAATGTGATAGATCATCAATAAACAAACAACTACATGGGCATTATGTACCAACTAATCTTAATTATACCAAACACAAAGAGAAGAGAAAAAAAATCTTAAAAAGGCAACATTTATGGCCGCTTCTTCCCTCTCGTGCCTTTCAGCGTCCACCAACAACCTGCCTGCGCGCCACTGGATGACGTCGCCCCGTGACGCCACCTCGCCGGCCGGGCTCCGCCGCCGCCGTGTGCATAAGGTAGGGACGTAGGGTAGAGACCTACCTACCTACCTTGCTACCTACACGAGCCTCACCGGCGCAGCCGCGGCAGCCACGGCGACGGCCTCGACTCCCTTGCAGCTCAGCGACCGTATCAGCCTCCACGGCGTCCACCCGGCTGCCGCCGCCGCAGCTGCCTCGTCGTCGCCCACGCCGTCGGCCAGCCTCCGGCGCCGCGCCTGCAGCCGCCTCCTGATCTCGCCCATGTCCATCGCTGCCGGCACGCGCACCGACCCGAACGCCATCTCGTGCCACCGCACCCTCCGCGCCGCCGCCGGAGCCGGAGCTGCTGGTGACTTGGACGCCACAGCTGCCTGGTGACGTCGGGGCGCGCGATGCTGTGGCACCGGCGGCGTCTGGGTGAGCACGGCGTGGGCGACGGCCGTTCTTGGACGACACTCCCCGCGTGCGCTGCTGCGCTGCCGCCGGCGCTGGGGCTGGGGCAGCAGGGGCGTGAACTCGAAGTCGTCGTCGTCCTCCCAGCCGCCACCGCTACGATCTTCTTCGTTGGCGGTGCACCCGTGCCTGCGCTCGCCGGTGCCGGTGGGGAGCTCGGCGACGTACGGCGGCGAGCTCGGCTCCATTTCTTTTCTCTTTTCGTCCTCTCTACAAAAGAAAGGGTGGGAGAGAAAGAGAGTGGGCGTGTTTCGTTGCCTCGTGTGAAGGTATATATGGGTTCCTTTGCCTCGTGTGAAGGGTGTTCTAGAGAGAGGAATAAGAGAGGGTGTATGTGTTTTAGAGAGAGATACCATGCGTGTTTTATAGAGAGAAAATGAGAGAGACAATGCGTGTTTTTGTAGAGTGATAATAAGAGAGACTGATGCTTGTCTCCACCTTTTCTGGAAACTGCATTTTTCGACCTGAATTGTAGGGTGAGTTTTTAATGGATGATGTATGATACTGACTTTATGATAACCTAGAATAAATGAATATTAAAAAACAGAGAAGTTGATTTAAAAATTTTTACTATGAAATACTAATAAATAAATCTTTTGTAAAAATTATACCGTTTAAAAGCACGAGAGAAAAACGTGATTCATCGCCTCCTCGCTCATGGTAGCCGCTCGTCATTGAATGCTTCCTCATTAGATTTTTTATGTTCAACAGTTCTAGATAGTATTTTTCGGGTAAAAATAATAGATGAAGTTATGTTTGCTGAGCTTTGAAATTATAGTATTTTCTCAGTAAAAATATATACTAGACGAAGTTATGTTTGCCTGAGCTCGAAAATTTTGTTGAAAACGCCACCGCGTGTGTACCTGTACGTTTTGCCACCTATGAAACATGTCATGGCTGCATTCGAGGACTCAAAATACGTAAGCCAAGCTAGAGTGACCAACCATATTGTTGAGATGGTGATGTTATGGAAGCATCTATTGGAAGCTTCTTATTTGACCTTAAGTGGAGTTTGTTAGGGATCATATCTTAAATTAATTAGTGGAACTTTTCATTGAAGGCAAAAATTCCTAGTATGAGATCACCGGTAAAATTATAATACTACTCCTTTCACACATCATCGTTCTTCAAATTACTAAAATATGTATGTTGTTTTTGACGTGTCAGAAATGACCTCCAAGCTGGTCTGTACACAATTGGACTTTTTAACTACGTGTTATGTACAATTTAATTTTCTTCCATATATAAAACATAGTCCAACGATTTTCTAAACTAAAGTTATATTTTCATGAGAATGGAGCACGAACGAAGGATCCATATACACTGCTTGATAAGAGAGCGAATTATACAAATTATTGTTAACTACATTCGATTTTACTCCTATTTTAGAAATTTATAGATAATGATATGTACTGTGCTTAATATGACTAGTAACCAGTATATATGCCTGTCAGCTGTCACACCAAGGACAAAATAACTTAAATAACTTGCTAACAAATTATCAAACCACATATATTTAATAACTATCTGTTGCTTGAATGGAAAATATTTTGACAAGGCTTTTGTTTAGTTTTCTTAACTTTATTAATTTCTTGTCACTCTCAACATTATATATATTTCCCTCTCCCTTTTCATTACCTATAACCAAAAAAAAGAAATCTTTTCATATCAAGGGATTACTTAGCTTAATGGACACATACGTGTGCATTAAACATACCATTGTTTTAGCCTCAGTACAATACTGTTTCTAGATTATTTGACAAGTCAAGCTCGACTGACGTCCTTTTAGACAACAGTTCAAGATACTACGCACCGAAAGAGAAAAACAATAGGCACGATTGCGCTAATTTTCTTTCATGAACAGTTTGAAAGTCTACTTGTTCCAACTTTTGTTCTAGGTTCTATTCCTAGATGACAAATCACATTATCAGATCTTTTCAGTAGAATAATATGTCCAACCTCATATTTTAATAAATAATAATATATTTATTCCATTCTCTGCATAAGACATGCATGCTAAATAGATGAAGCTACCTACTAATCTTATATTAAATTTAAAACTAGTACCAACAAAAAATAAATTAAGATGTACTCAACATTAACTGATGTGCTTCGTGGCAAATTATTCTCAAACTTATCTGAAACGTACGGCAGGTAATGTTGCTTTCCTTTTTGATGTGGTGTGATTATTATACACCAGTTAATAGTGCTATTATATAGTCAACTTGAGATGATGGCATGATCTTATTCCATATATAATCTCTACAGGGAACAGAAAATTAATAAAACTTTGACTTATTAGTTACAGTAGAAATACACATGCTCTTCTAGATAGAAACGTTGATAATTAAATATATGTATCTAGAAGGTATGATGCTCATCTAAGAAGGATCACAAACATCCCCATCATGAACATCTTGTTGTCCAAGAGTACATATACAACCTGGATGTGTAGAATTAAGGTATGCCCTCTAATTAATTTAAAATTTAAGACGAGTAGTTCTAACAAACTAATTTTACAACATACGTTAGTGCCTTCCAAAATTAATAAATACTACCTCCGTTTTTAAAAATTATGCTGTTGATGATGTTAGACATTTGTTTCTTAAAAAACTATATATCGTTTATTTTACTGTGACTTCTTTAATCACTAAAGATATTTTAAGCATATATTTTTTTCATATTTATATAATTTTTTTAGTAAAATAAATGATCAAATATCAAAGTCCGAGACTTAATAGCACCATATATTTAAAAACGAAGTAAGTATTCATCAGAGGACACTTATCTACATGACACACTATTCTTTCTAATATGAACTGGTCCATGGCACTGTGACGTTTTCATATATAGTTTCATGCTAGCCATCACAGATACAGGTTAAATATTTCTTGGTATCTCCATGATAGAACCTTTGTCAAAATCCGTTTCTATCAGAAAGGATAACAATACTTATCATAACTAATCCCTAACTAATTTCCTTGCTTTCACTAAATAGACAAGCACTTCTCTTTTTTTTTTGGAAATATTCATTATATCTAAATCCATAGGTTCCATCCACACCTAACTCTTCCACGCAAAGCAAGGATGAGACCTGTGACATAAGGCAGAGAGGCGTGTAAATGACACGTATCACAGGTAATTAAATACACAATGCTTACTGATACAAGTTTTCTTTTGAAGAGAGAATCAACGGCATAGGACTAATGCATTATAGAATCGAGTTATTCTATTATATTCCTCTTCTAGATAGAAAAAAAACACTGAAGGAGAATAACTGAAAGAAAAAAACAGAGTTTGGAAGTTAGACTCATTTATAAGACTAACAAAAGAGAGGGCATTTTGGAAACATAATCCTGAGTCAACAGGTGTCTCAATCTGCTTGCATGAAAAGAGAACTGATTTTCAAACTGTAGAACTAGATGACAAATCACAACTGAAGTGTTTGCGCTAATTAAGTCTATGAAACTTTAACAGGCACAATCGTGAGTCAACAAGTATCTTGAATTGCTCGTATGAAAAGAACTGATTTCCAAATTGTAGAACTAGATAACAAATCACAACTGAAGTGATGGGTCTTGGTAGTCGTGCCGCTACATGCAATTATTTTTTTCGTCCTTGTATGGTTTTTTTTGCTGGTTTTCTATAATTAACCACGTACAGCTATAGACTAAATCAACTCTTTTCTTCTTAATAAAAAATAGAAACTTTCAGTTATTTTCGGAGATCTCTTTGGGGAAAAAAACAACCGAAGTGATTGTGCTAATTGTCTATGAAATAATTGTCACAATCGTGTAACTTCCGTGTAGACTGAAAAGAGGGGAGGGGGTGGGTGGAATTACATTGAACATGTATGCATGCTCCCCTAGGCGCTTTTAGGAGCAGTCCTAATGCTTAGGATGGCGACTATAGAATTAATTGAATTATCTCGCTAAGTATGACTTATGATGATGTGATAAAAAATTTAATAAATTAAAAGAAGGAAATTGTATCTAGATATGACCTGAGATAAGTTGTATTAATTAGCATATTAAGTTAGTGATTTTATCGAAGTACTGTAGGGAGGCTATGCCATCTTTAAGTTTTTCTTTTACCACCCTTAAACTTATCTTTTTACTTTAAATCGGATAATCATAACATATTTACGGTTAGGATATGATAGCTAATTCTTGGCATATAAGTGTGTAATGGGAGAGTTGGATCTAGTACTGTTTCTATATGACGTGGAGGATATAGAAACTAGCTGTAATGTCTTTTCACTGGAACTGCCCTAGGTATAGAAACTAAAAATCCGATCAATTAGCTATTTAATTTGGGTGTTTGGTTCTTTTTTCTGAACATAGTTTTATGCTTGCATGCAGCATTCATGCAAGTGTTCCCTGCGTAAGGTTTCTACTGATATGGGTAAGATCTTGAAGTCCGTAGATGCAATGAAAAGAAGAGTGCTGCACTCATTCATGATTGCGCCTAGCGCCCTTAATTAATAGATTAGCTACTTTATGCTAGGTTATTGTTTTATCTAAAAGTCGAATAATTAACAGAGCGTGTACTTTTAGTTTGATGCATGGTCGACAGGAGTTAAAACTAGTTTTTTTTCGCCGGTGGTCTCTACTAGCATTAGCAATATTATGTTTTTAAGGTTATTTTCAGTACGAGTTTCATTCTTATTAAATAGGATAGCAATATTATGTTTTTAAGGCTATTTTCAGTACGAGTTTCATTCTTACTAAATAGGATAAAGAATTAATAACTAGAGGTGAAATGGGTTTCATACGTATGAAACCATGTATACATCGTTTCCAATATAGCTTGTATTGCTTATAAAAAGTAAAAATAAAACATAAATTAAATGTATTTCATCTATCAATTAAATGTTTTATTGCTTATGTGGCCTTCTTGAAAACATAAAAATGAAACAAATGTACTTATATAATCTTGATTTGATTTATGAGTGTCTCGATTTATTGGAGGGCTGTTTCCGTTTGATTCTAGTACTTTCAACAGTAATTGGGTTGAATAGATATAACATAAAATGGAATATCTAGAACATTTTAATATTGATAGGTCATGTGCAGATTGATCACGTGTAGAAAGACATACATCGGACGGTCCAGATTAGACGTTCGTCCATTTGTTCGCATGATGATTCAGATTTCAGAGTACTACGGTCTCTTTCTGTGTGTGTGCATCAAGAGAATAAGAAATGATATCGCAGTGCTACTCTTAGGTGAGTTTAGGAGAAGAGCTTAGAAACTTTTTGAAAAGCGTATGTGGAAAACGGAGAGAAAAAGGTTTCAATCCGAACTGCCGAAAGCAGCCTTAATTTGTATACAAAGGGAGCGTGACTGTCAGAGACTCGACAAATGTTTAGCATCGATGTAATTTGAGATGATTAGTCTTGACTTGAGATTGAGAGGCACACATTTTGGATTATCAATTATTTAGTGGTTCAGTTAACTAAAATTTCAAGATAATTAGCTTTATAAATAATTTATTTAATAAAAAATAGTTTAAAAATATAAGTGAATGTTACGACTAAAATGTGTGTTAGCTAGATTGTAAACCTATATGAAATAATTGTTAGATCCATCGTCATCAATAATGAGGATCATGACTGAGCTGAGATTTAGTATAGTCGGAATATCATACATAGAATTAAAGTTAACAGGCTTTAAAATGATATACTTTCTATGAACCAGGAGATCCTGATAAGCATCGTAAGTGGTGTGCAAACGTTGGTGTACGCGAAGAAAAAAAAATGAAAGAAGGGAAGAGATGAAATGTTACTGTAGCATATTCTTTGTTGACTTGTAGACCAACACGAGAATAGAGGCTGGTTGGCATAGACGTGAGGCAAGGCAACGTGGGTGGTTGATTGTGCAGGTGTTGATCCTAGGCTGTAAATCCAACCCAGTTGTGGGCAGCCCACCCAGAAACACGAGGCAACAACACATAAGAAGAGGGGCAGCAACACGAGGCAACAACACATAAGAAGAGGCGCAGCAATGGCGTTGAATTTTTTACACTTCCATCTTTTTAAAAACTTACTTTATAAATAGATAAAAAAAACCATCAAGATTTAATATCTCAACTCCAATAATACTAGAGTCAAGCTAGGAGTCTCTATATCAACCTCGTCATGTTGACAAGGCTTAACGCTGATATAGTGCTCTGTCTTAGCCTCTTTCTTGGCACCGAGGTACTGTTGGTGGGCGCCAGTGACACTATCTTGAACACCTAAAAATTATTTTTTGATAAAAAATAGTTTATATTAAGATTTTTTTTCATAATAAACATGATGTATATATTGGTATTTTTTTTACATTATAACCACATATATATACATTGGAATCAAGGATTTTTCTCATATATAGAACATGAAAAACAGGGTAGAAAATAAAGCCAACATAAACTTCATATATCGAACGACGTCAAATACAACTCTTGCACAAAAATAACAAATCATATCTATACATAACACAATCTCATAACACAATAAAACATAACATAACATAGTTCCATATCAAGTTGTCTCCACACATCTCTATACATCATACAATCTAATAGTAAAATAACACATGACATAGTGTCCATAACATAATCTCTATCACAAATATTTCATAGACAATGTGCATTGCGATACACATTTATCGAATGGAACATCCATCATAAGTAGTCTTTTTCTTCACTCTTTGCATTGATGTGAAATAGCATCCGCCCCTGAGTGTATCTACATATTACAAGAGTTAGCTTAGATAATATAAAGAAGGAAAAATTGAAAACATATAGGCATAATCAATTAATGTTTACCTATTAGTTTTTTTGACATGTATGATGAGTGTTGTATCCTTGAGTAGGCTAAGATGGCTGCAGTGCATTTTGCAATTGAGATGGCCTAATCTCTTCAACTCCATGTCTAGTGTAGTCATAGCCACCGTTATCATTGTCATCGTCATTATCATCCTCCTTCTCATCATTTAAAGTAGGGGCCTTCCCTCGAGGAGTGTGACATGAAGATACACCTCCTTCTTGCCATCATGAACTAGACATGGAGGTCCTAATTAAACTTGGACATACCGACTGAGGGAGTGGTATAGGGATGTGGCAAGGGATGCAAATATCATCCCCACTTGAATGACAACCAAGGCATCTTGTGGCATCTCCTACAGACCATGTACAATATATCAAAATCATAGTGGTGTTAAGTTAAATTTGTTATTGACTTGAGTGCAACAAGGGAAGGGTTATACCTCTATCATGGTACGGAGTGAGCTCTCATTTTGTTCCCCTCCCCTAGGGAATCCAAGCATGTTTCTCACCTGATTAACAGTTCTAACAAGCTCTCTAGAGAGAAAGCATATAAAAGATATTGTTGGACATATTGTAAACAACCATGCAGTAGTAGGTATGTTAGGATACATACTACTCTATCTCTCTTAGATGCGGGCTCAATGTGGTGACCGTTCCTAGACCTCATGTCATAGGTGTTGTCGTCATCCTCCGATGTTCAATCATTTGCTATATTTGCATCAATCCATGCTGGTTGAACGAAGGTAATCCTAAAATTTTCTCTCTTGATGCACCTGAGGTATGTAAGCATCATTTTGCAACACGTTTCTCGTCGATGTAGGTGCAATGGTGGGAGCTCCAGTCTTTGATGTTCTTGTTCTTTTGCCTATCCATCCTGTAATAGTGACACACATCTATAGGGATGCTCTCAGGTGGGAAAGCCTAAAGTTTTCCAAATTGTCTCATGACTATGTAGTAGATGAAACTTAACCACCCAAAAGTATATTAGAAGGCATTGATAGGTCCACATTTCCTCATCACGATGACACATAATATTGAACTAGTTTTTCACAGCCTCCATCGTGTAACAGGGTAGCCATATGATCTAAAAGAAACAAATAGTGAAATTATTGCTAATTAGGCATTCTAAAAGTTCAAATCAAAAGGCACAATATGAAGCTCTTACGTGCGAAGGTTGTAGGTTGTCCAACTCATTGGTGTAGTGCTTGTAGAGCAAATCACTGAGAATTTGAGCAGGTGGAACATGATCAAATAAGTAAGATCTAGAAGGCCGCTTGTCTTCCTCCTCAAATGGATAATGCCGATTCTCCCTCCATATAGGTCTCCCAACTGGTAACTATAGCCACATCCAAATCTAAATGAAGAAACACATCCACTAATATTAGAGTTTTTACTTATACGAGTGCATGTCTCGCATAACTAACGATAAGTCCATTCCAAAATAGCTGACCCCAACTTGCATTTCCAACTAAATCCAAATCACTCAACAAAGATACCCAAATCCATGAAGCCATATCACCACCTACATTGGGGAAGAGCACTGACCCAAATAAGTGCCAAATGTATGCTTATGTATAGCACTCAACAATGTTCTCATCTTCATCCTCATTCAAGTTAGAGAAGTTTTGATATAGCCAAGAAAGATGAACACCTAAAGTCTTCAGCATTTTGCCATCCTCTGCCACAAGGTTAAGTGGCCTTCCTAGCATGTACTCAACTCAACCATGACATCCACTTGATTCTGTCTTGCCAATCAAAGCTTGACCCCTAATAGGTAGAGCCAAAATCATAGTAACACCTTGAAGTATGATAATCATCTCATCACAAGGGAGGTGGAAGGAGTATGTCTTAGGCCTCAATCTATCAACAAGGACAATGATGGTTGCTGAGTTGAATTTTGTCAACCCTCATTATACAGTTGTCAAGAAACCCCATCAAGCCTATCCTTCTAAGGTACATAATGTACTAGTCATCCAAGTGCATCGGTGTATGCATTTGCACTCGAAGCGGATGAAGGACCTGAGTCATGAAAAGAAAGTTAGCATGTTCATGAAAAGAAAGCTTAGCACAATTGTTCGTGTAAATAAAAAAATATGTGTACATTGATAGTGAGACCTACCCAATTCTCCTTGATCTATCGAGCACAATGCCTCACCTCATAAAACTTGTCCAACCCTAAATAATATGTCATCCTGCAAGCATGATACAAGTATGATTAGCGACAATTTCTTTATGGGACTTCAAATGAATAAGGTTAGAAGCAATGTATTACTATATTTATGCACCAACAAAATGCTCAACCCCTCCATGTTTCTTTTTGTACTTCTATTTTTTAGGCATTTTGGACAATTTCCTTTCTTATGTCCTTCGATGTGACAAATTGAACATTGATTTGGAGCCGGTGCCACATCTAATTCCAACTAATTTGGAGGTCTTCTCCAAGAACCTCCAAGCCCTAAATCCATGTCATTCTTCAAGCGCTTGGTTCTCCTTTTCCCACTAGTCTTAACCTCTAATGTTGGGTCAACAACAAATTCTTCACCATCGTAAGTAGGCCACTGTGTTGGGTCAAGATATGGCTCAAATTGACTGGCACATATGTTAACAATTGCTTGTAATATGAACTCATTCAACAAACGTGGTGACACTTTGGAATCAAGCTTGTGCACCTGATAAACAAATATTAAGTAAGAGCAAGGCATGTGGTACAACAAGGGTCTTTGACAGATACAATTGTTGTTTTCACCCTCAACTTTAAATGATCGAGCACCATAGCAAACCCCACAACGATTGATACCACCCCTCTCGGTGATCTCATACGTCTTACTCTAGTGTCGAAACAATTTGAAGTATGTGTATCTACATTTTTATTTTCCTTCTTTATCTTGGCCCTAGTCTTTTCACTGAAATGTTCTTCCTTATTCAACCTTGCTAATGCAATGCTATGTCTAGCTACGAAGTACTTGTTACACTTGATGAAAGTGAATGTGACTATGACCATGTCTAGAAACTTCCTAAAACCTAGTAGTACACTATTGAATTGTTCCGCTATGTTGGTTGCCATGTATCCATAGCGATTGTCGTCGAGGTCATGTGCACAAGACCACATGTCTTTCTTGGGCAAATGATCTTCAAGCCATTTACGATGACCTCTAGTAAGTAATGCTATCAATTTTTCAACATAACTTATAAATATCCACTTTTCATTGATCTGGCATATTCTTAACAATTCACCTAATACATGTTGGCACGACCCTTATGAAAGTTAGCAAAAAATTGTCTCATACACCATTGATAGTGAACATGGGGTAACATTGGAATAGGAGGTCTCATAGCATTTGGTATGCTAGGATGTTGATTGGAGATAATGCAAACATCTCTTCTCATCCCAATCAGGTATTTTCGTTTTCCACAAGTGTGAAAGCTAAGGGAATGAGTTGTCCTCCATGTCTACCGCAATAGTTGTCATCATGGTACCCTTGTATTTACCAGTCAAGAAAGTAGCATCAATAGTGATCACTGACCTACAATACCTGCATGCCTCCACACAAGGACCAAAACAGCAAAATGCACAACAAAAAATTTTCTTAGACACACCATTAACAATCGTAAGTTTATCGGGATGGGTATCTATGTGCTAAAACATACTTGGATTCTTGTGCTTGATATCTTGAAACAAGGTCAGTAATTGAATATATGCTTCATCCCACTCACCATATATCAACTTTATAGCCTTCTGTCTTGTTCTCCAAGCCTTTCCATATTTCACCCGATATTAGAAAACCTAAAAGATATGCTCAGCCAAAGTAGTAGAGAGAGTAGGTTGTCTCTTGATGGCATAGCATAACTAGTTAGCTATAAACTTATATGCCAGATGACGATGATTTCTAAACCCTTGCACAGTATCATATACATGTTCATACCAACATTTGAAATTCTCTAGGTACCACTCTGTCTCTTTCGGACCAACACCTTCCATTTATGGGGACAATCTTCACATTCAATGTTGTATCTCCTTAAAGCCGATGAATGAACAACAAGATACAAACTATGATGGATAATGGAGTATTCTTATAGCCATGTTTTCAATGTTGTCATCGATGGGAACCCGATTTTTTAACTAGGCCATCATTCTCGAATGGTTTAGACAATACCTCCATGTTCACACCACCATCTAATACTGCACCATCTGCGTGACTTAGATCCCTAAATTCGTGGATGGAAGGATTTCTTCCAAACACCTTTTTAAATTCACATCATCATTTAATGCTAATTGGTCATTGTCGGTTAATGGTTTGAATGGATGATCATCTTCAGAATCAGCGGCAAATTCCTCATTGTACCATTCATCAGTAGGTTCATCATTCTGATCATGTTCATTCACTTCTTTAGAAGTAGTGGCCTCATTAGAGTTATCCAACTCAACACCGCTATTGGAGATCATTGCATCCTTGACATAGTCATGTCCTAGCTCCTCCTCTGAAACTCTATCCCCATCAATATAGTCATTTGCTAGCTCATCATTATTGCCTTTATTCTCCTAGTATCATCCTGTCCACTTCTTCTTTTTGATGGCCCTGGCTATCAAAAATTCTCAACTAATTGTCTTTTCAAAGGTCTTGCCTCCTCCAAGTCTTCCCGCACCAATTCAATCATTGATTTTTCCTCTAGTTGTTCCACAAGTGCTATCAACACAATAAGATGAGGTTATAATATTCACCACTATATAACGATAATGGGGAGACTCATTTAAATCTAAATTAGATTTTGTTTCAAATGTGTGTATTTTTTTGAAGCAAACTACTCTAGATATCTAAACTGTGATTCCTTCACTGTATCAACATAAATCTCCCGTTACATTTGACCAAGGAAATTTATAATATATTTATGCCCTTGTCCAACATCATATATACCATATAAACCAATTTGTTCAATCTCTTTGATCCATCCATGAACATTTCATGCCCACAACTCTAACTCATCAATTTTAGGGTGTGGGCTAAACATAACAACTTTCATACTCATATCCTCAATCTCAATATGTGCACCAGCATAAGGTTCTACCACTCTACTACCATAATATACACGAACAACTCTGTCCATCTACAGCACATCAAAAATTCGAAATAAATATTATCAACCAAATAGAAATAACAACATATAACCAACATGGCGCAGTAAATTTAAATTAATCAACAAAAAATAATAGTAAATTGAGTTAAATATTTTGTACACTAGCAAGTAGCAACATCATTTACATGTGATACAACTACTTAATATATAAACAATTAAGTACATCATTTTTTTTTCTAACAATCCTATAAGCAATTCATACATATTTAATACTACAATTCTAAAATCAAACAAGGAAAGGTCCAATAATACAAATTTTGGATAACTTAGAATTCTAGAGTTTCGCTTCAATCTCTAAAATCAATCAAATAAATTAAAAAAAACATGAGGAAATAGAGGAGGATACCTTGTTTGTCAACTTCACAAAAAAATCCAAGTGAAAACACTTCAATTTGGAGTGGATTTGAAGGGGAAGGTGTGAATATGATAACGCTTGCAACATTGCAGCACCTAACAGATCTGGCTCCTATGGTGGTAAGGGTGACCAAGAAGAAGCAAGGCCATCAAAAGGACATCAACTAGCGTAGGCTCCTCCTAGGTGCTATCAATGGTGATGGAGGGGGAGGCCAACTAAGCTATTGGATCTAGAGCTTCCATTGGTGGCCAACATGGTAGTGCGGTTGTCAAGCTTCTCACTAGTCTATCACGCTGTTCGCCGGCATTGTGTATAGGTACGTCGTACAGCACGTGATCCTCGGTTGGTACCCATAGCTATCAACCCTAATACCCTAGGTACCAGCTAGTACCCATAAGTAGCAATCGATAACAATAGGTATCAACGATAGCCATAGGTAATAGGTCCATTATTTGCGGGTATCAGGTCAGTTACCCTAGCTACTAGGAATCAAGGCATAGGAAGGGATGCAAGCTACTACCATTTGGTTGGCCGGCGAGCTGTCTGCCGCCAACGCCTCCTCTCTTCTTCTCCCTTCTCCTATTCTTGGCTCTAACCCCCTCCCATGCTAATGTTATGGGCATCATTTGCTTATGTCGTGGCTAGTGGTGCCACATGTGCTGGCATCACTTACTAGCAACTACATCGGTGCCGTCATGGGCTGGTGGCTCTACTCAAGGCGCGAGGCACACACGCGTTGTGTGGGGGCGAGATAATGCTAGACTCATGAGCAGAAAGTGGAGTGTAGAATGATGTCAGCCTTCATAAAGTATCATGTCCATATGATGGGATCTTGTGCTATAGCCGTCCTCAATTTGAATTGTAATTGTTTTTGAAATATGAAGGATTTAGTCCTATTGTGAACAGAAGTTCTACTTCTATTTTGTGAGTGGATTTTTGTTCGACGAGAGAGGGCCATTAAAGAAACAAACTATTTCTTGTCTATTAGCTCCAACAACACTATTTTGTTAGCCCTATACATTAACACATATTAAAAGCTAAATAGAAAATTGAATAAATGGTAACTAAGACCCTTAATGTAAATCGAATCACACTACAAATTAATCAATTGTACAAATATTTTGCCGTTGTAAACTCAGGATGTGACAAATTGCAACAATATTTAATATTCAATTTTACAATATTTATAGATAGGGATTCATAGAAAATTTCAAATACAAGACAAAATAGAATTCAACAATGCTAACAAATGATATAACATCATTACTTCAATATAATTGTAACTTCACATTCATACAATTAATTGTAACACTCACTAGCAAATGGTCGTATCGTTGTAATCATCTGCTATCATTATCTTGCCACTAGGCCATATTTTCTAGCAGGCACCCCAAAAAGACCAATACTGTAACGTATCTTAACCAAATACATGTTGATTTTTCTTGTAAAAAAAGCTGAAATGAAAGGCTATGAATAAAACCCATTCGTAGGCTTGTCGACTCTATAACCTGCCCTGTGAACAAAAAAACAGGCCAATGCTACCTACTGAAGTAGTTCTTAAAACAAACCTAGAGCAAATCCCACCCTGAAAACTTGAGAGAAAAAAGGTAATCCAACCAAGGAAGAAATTTTACCCTAAAATTTATCACATACTTTCTCCATCCCAAAATACAATAAACTATTATTGAATTAGATACAAACTAGTAATACGAATCTAAACAGAAGAAGAGGGGGAGTACACATTTTAGGACCAGACAAAGAATCGTACCAACACTCTAGCAGTAGTTGAAAAGGACTGGTCACTTGTGCTCATATTTTGATACTTGAAAAACAACAAGCATAAAAAACATAAGGAATAGGAGGAATGGTAGATCAAATCAGTTCCTTCTCTCTTTTTCATTCTCATCACAACAAGTGGAGGCAGCCTACAATTTGCATAGGAGCTACTCGAAGGTAGAGCTAGGGCATGCACCTAATGCAGAAGCACACATGGGAGTTTCAAGGTAGTGACAATCCTACCCATGTCTTGATAGACTCTGTGGTGAACTCAAAATCTCTAGGGTAGCGGTGATCTCAGTGGAGGCGAAGCCGATGCATAGTGCTACCATCAACATCGTCCTCCTCACTACAGCAAACCTTGAGGTGGCACATATGACTAGGATGCATAACCCTAGGACAAGCGACAACAACGCACGGGTGATGGATGCAATCTCCTGACCTCCTCCTCATCCTCCATCAACGTCCTTCCCCCTCTTTCCACCGGCACTCTCCTACTCTCCTTCTCTCTAGTCTCTACCTTTGGCTAGATTTGGCTACTGCCGACTTTGCAGAGCACCCCTACTACTCTCCTCCTTCACGAGCTACTCGCTTGAGGGAATGGGGTCCTTGTAGGTGCCTCACACAAGACAAGGATCAGATGGCATTGGGGAAATCTTCGCCCCATGCAGCACGCGCCAAAGCGATAAGGCGACCACTGCACTCTGTCTACTATGGGAAAGCGTGAAATATGTGGGACAGAGGAGGGTGGATGAAATACGAGGAGGAAGAGGTTGGAGGAGGTGGTAGCAAGCGTCGATTGGCGTTAGTTAGAGTGGATCTGGTAGCGGATGAAAAAAGCTACTATTATACGGTATCTTATTTTAGAACGGTATAATACCTAGTAGGTATCAGATCAGATGATACCTACTAGGTATCAGGTTATACCTATTTGTACGAAGGCAGGTATCAGC
This sequence comes from Oryza coarctata, assembly GCA_030770085.1. NCBI lineage: Eukaryota > Viridiplantae > Streptophyta > Magnoliopsida > Poales > Poaceae > Oryza > Oryza coarctata. The sequence continues at coordinate 5,262,908 of CM061476.1, read as the reverse complement.
TGATACTCCTTGGTACCAGAGCAATACCTGTGTGGTAATGGTGTGAAACAAAGAGAGTCGTTTGGCTTGGGTTTGCTTTGGAGGAAGCAGGTTCGAAGAGGTGCACCTAAGGATTGACGATAACACTCAATAGTGGCGACATGCTGCCCAATGGGTGAAAGCATGGCTGATGGAGGGAGATCAACAATTAGACCTAGAGTGAGGGAAGGCGATGGTCAGATGGTGGACCACTATGCTCTCACTACCGAATGATGGATTAGGACTACAGCTAGTGCATGCATCCATGCTCGCTAGGATTCTCCACCTGACAAATCAAGCTGGCACAGGATGCAGATGAGGCCAATAACAACAATGCTCTCAAGAAGCATCAACTCCTTCTACTCCGTTGTCGTTGCTATACAAGTCAAGGTCCCTTAGCCCTTCCTCATCCTACACCTCGAAACCTTACTAGCGGCATCACCATAAGGAAGAGTGTGAAGAGGAGGAAGAGTAGCAAGAGCATAGGCATTGGAGATGACAATGACGCCCTCAAGCAGCACCAACTCTTCCGCTGTTGTCGCCACTGTACTAGTTAGGGTCCCCTAGCCCCACCTCATCCCACACCTCGAACCTCACTAGTGGCTTGCTAGTAAGGAAGAGCATGAAGAGGAAGAAGAGGAGAAGGAGCGGTGGCATAGAAGCAACGCTAGCCCATGGTGACTAATTTGAGCTAAGCAAAGGCGCATCAATCTCTATTGGGCGAAAGGGACGAAAGGCGAGAAGGGAACGATAGGGTGGCTCCACAAGAATAAGTGAGGGGATCTCGACTAAATGGTAGAGACGGGATCCCATAGAGTAGCATTCTATAAAAAAAGATAAGAGCAATAGTACCAGGGAGCAGAAGCACAGGTCAAGGAGAGGGGTTAGAGCCTACAGCACTAGGTACGCATCCCATTGTACGGCCCATGCATGGCACAAATAGGACAAAGCAAGGATGGACAAAAAATTTAGGTGAGTAAATCTATCTATTATATTATACATACACATTCTCTCTAGATACCTAAAAATTACCATATTAATCTAAGAAAAAAAGAAATATCAAATATTTTAACGGTTAATATTGATTGCACCAATTAGGAATCGAGAATTAGAATATGTTTTGGAGTCATACTACTCCCTCCATTTTAAAATACAGCTATATTTATATTTAAATTTTACCTTGTTACTTCTACTATTTCCTATTATTCCATTAGCTCTCCAGACCTGCACCCCCACCCATATTGTCATCAGGTAATCTCATCAAACTACTAGGCATAAGGAGTTGTTTTCACCTTTAACCCCAATCCTTAATTTCTTAAAAATTATATTAGATTGTTATATTTTACGACGGAGAAAGTATATATATGAAAAGAAACAAATAATAAGTAAACACCATTGATATACCGACTTCAAACCGTAAAAGTATTGTCTCTCCTAAGTGTGCTTTAGGACTAAGACACTGGACGACTGGTCTTGAAGATCTGGGCTTGGTGCATCTACAGGAGTCGTATAAACAGACGTACAGGATAGCAACGGTTGCAACATGGGCAGGGCACGTGACGAAATATTTAATTTCAAATAAATAATTAGATGTATTCTTGTAAAAAAAATAAAAAATTGTTGCACCATCCAGGAAAAATATATATCGTGTGAAACCAAATTATAACTGTATGTAGATTGATAGCTACAATTGTAGTAAAAAAATATAATTACAATTTTAGAAATAAAAAGGTTATATGGAAAATGATATTATATTTCAAATAGCAATGTCAATTGTATCTGATCTCGGCTTTGATAAGAAATCCTGATTTGTTTGTCGTGTCATAGGATGGGATTATTAAAAAAAGAGCAAGATATAAATAAAACCCATCAACAAACATATCATCATCTATTATCATTTATTATTTTTAAAGTATATAGACATACTATTTATAATTTATTATACTCTAAATTTCAATATGCAAATCATTATTCACCATATCACTTTTTCACAATATTTTAATTATTTCACAGTAGAACACGGAGCATCATCTCGTTTTTATATGAAAGCGCCAAATTCGGCCCAGCCACAGATCATCAAAAAGAAAAAGAAAAAAAAAAGGGAGCACTGTCGGCTGCGCCGCCACCACCACAGAAATCTCCCTCCCCTTTCGCCTCGCCTTCCCCCCTCCCTCCCGCGCGCGATGGCGTCAGCTGCTGCCGCCGCCGCCGACGACGACGACGGCAACGCGACCGCGTACGAGGCGCCCAGGGCCGCCGTCTCGCACGTCATCTTCGACATGGACGGCCTCCTGCTCGGTCTCTCCCTCCCTCGCTCTCCTTCTATCTCTCCTCCCCCTTCGGTTTCCTGCGTTGGATGGTTTCTTGGCTGTCGCCTGCTTTGCTCGCCCAGATTTCCTTTTTCCCATGGAGTTGGTGCTGATGGATGGCGTGTTGCTGTTGTTGTTACAGATACGGAGGGGTTCTACACGGAGGTGCAGGAGAAGATCCTGGCAAGGTACGGCAAGGTGTTCGACTGGTCGCTCAAGGCCAAGATGATGGGCAAGAAGGCCACAGAGTCGGCGCGCATCTTCGTCGACGAGTGCGGGCTCAACGGGTTGCTCACGCCGGAGCAGTTCCTCGAGGAGCGCGAGAGCACGCTCCAGGAGCTCTTCCCCTCCTGCGCCGTCATGCTTGGTCAGGCTTACTCCTCTTTCTCCGCCCCGCCCCCCCCCCCCCCCCCCCTCTTCTTCAGGAGATGCCCTTGTGCTGTACTCTGCTGTGTATTGTTTTATTGATGCTTCGCAGTGGCAGCTATTCATTCCGGTCGTAAATGTACGTCGTTTTGGACTTGGACATAGACATGATGGGCTTTCTAGATGCAGCTTTGATTTCTAATTTCTAATGTAAATTGTCTGTAATACCTGTTTAAATTAAAATGTAATGGAAGTACCGTTTTCCAAGACAAATCCATATGTATGTTTTTCATATTTCAAAACCAAAAGGACAGGAACTTCATATTGGTTAGAGCTCATAGACACGGAAAGAACTAAACTAGAAGAACTTGAACCACGCAAGAAGTTCATGGAATCAGCTGTCTTTTGTCATGTATAAGTTTCTCTTACAGCAATGTGATATACTGTTCCGTTACTTGTTTTGTTGCCCGGGGAAGAAAAGTAAGGAACTGAAACATGATAATCATTTTATTACTTCCACAAGTTACATCCCAATATCACAATTTCACTGCACAATGTATTGATATTCTTCCTAATATAATTCTGCTATTAGTTTACATATGTCTGTCACTCATGCAGCATTCTGAAACTGTCTAATGTAATGTTACCCTTTGTTGAAGTAGATTGTTGTTACCTCCAACATTGAAGGATAGGAGAAAGGGGAAGTGAAGAGAAATTGTGGTGGAATTTTAGGGAGTTTGTTTAGATTGTCATCAGTTTCTAACAGTTCGGGTAGACTTGGGAACTATTTATAGTGTTTTCTATTGTACCGATTCTTCTATTCATATATGCTATTCAATGGCTATAAATTATTTTATTACTGTAGTAAAATACAATTAGACTACTCCTTCCGTCCAACAATATAAGAACATCTAGGGTTGTTTGGGAAGATTAAGGTTGAGATAAGGAATGGTTGTGATTGGTTGAGATGAGGAAACAAGTGAAAAAATTAAATGAGGGATGGTTATGATTGGTTGAAATGATAATGTAGGTGGAGATTTCCTTGTATTCTTGAACAAATTTCAAACTCTAGGTATCCTTATATTTCTGAACGGAGGGACCATAAATTATTTTATTACAAGGACTCTCAGTTTTTTTTTTGAGACACATGGAAGTAGAAAGTGATCTCTCAACTTCATAGTAGGATGGTGGAAGAGCATAATAAAATATAATTACTTATGAAGTGAAGCATGCTGATTCTTCTGAAAAATTTTAATTCTATATTTATTTTCCCTGGATCATCAAGCTGTCCACTGTTTCACACGTCGTTCTGTAGATCCAAATATTTGACCCCCACCACTGAGGGTGGTATGGCAAGCCATGCCAGGAAAATAGCTTGGCATGACCAAACTTATTTAGAAATACCACCAGAGGGTTTATATTTCAGGGGGTTTTGCTTATGAGTTATGAAAAATATTTGATCAATGAACTGTTTCTGTTGCAGGAGTTCTACGTTTGATCCATCATCTCCATGCAAATGGAGTACCAATGGCTGTTGCAACAGGGTAAATCATCTACATGTGATCAATATATTTTCATTTGGTCTTGTGTGTTATCCTTTCCCTGATGCTCCTTGTGCTTTTCAAATTAGAATCTCATTTGGTTATTTCTTTATTTCTGTGGCTTTCAGATCCCATAAACGTCATTTTTCCCTGAAGACACAGAATCACAAGGAAATGTTTACATTGATGCACCATGTTGTCATGGGGGATGATCCTGATGTGAAGGCTGGCAAGCCATCTCCTGATATATTTCTTGCTGCTATGAGGAGGTTTGAGGTATTGCTGTATGAGTGCTATTTCCTTTAGAATGTTCTGTGGTTTAGACGTAATAGTGTAACTTCACCTGATAAAATTGCACTCCATATTGTTCAGGGCAATGTAGAACCAAGTAAATGCTTGGTATTTGAAGATGCGCCTTCTGGTGTTGCAGCAGCAAAAAATGCTGGAATGTAAGTGGCAATTACATGTACATATGTGTTAACAATTATGACTGTTTATGACATATTGGTTCTTTTGCAGGTATGCAGTGATGGTCCCAGATCCGAGGTTGGATGTTTCATATCACAAAGGAGCTGACCAAGTTCTCAGTACATTGCTGGATTTTAAACCTGAAGAATGGGGCTTGGCGCCTTTTAAAGATTAGACAAATTTGAGCTCATGAAGATTGGGAATCTCTCATGAATAAATAAGGATGTGGAATGGAAATTTTAAAAAGAACGGATTTTTTTTTGAAGGAAAAAGAAAAACTCTGGTCTATTGTTGCATAGGCAGGCAGGCATCGCAGGTGGGGTATACTTTTGTTGGTTGTATTTCTTGATTGGGGTATTCTTAAAATTTATCAGTCCTATTTGCTTTATGAAGCTGTGTAACTCTTTACTATTTAGCAAAAAAAGATTGTTAGGGTTAGTGGCAAAACTATGAGCATTGTAGAAACCTGCTATTTTGTGGCAGCGAACTACGACATACTTCCTTGCAATAAAAATCTCCCATCACTTGGTGTAGCGAACTACGACTTACTTTCAATAAAAATCTCCCATCACTTGGTGTGTTCTTAAACCCCTTCTAGTGCTTTGCTTTTCCAAGGCAGAAGGTTTAAAATTACAAGATAATTCTAGCATCATCATCATCAAAGCATTTCAATCCCAATCCCAAGCAAAATAGGGTAGGCTAAGTGATAATTCTAACAGACTACCTTTTTTTTTCTACTTCTGTTTAGAGAAGTTTTGCATGGGTTATGCAGTGCTTCTTTCCTCAGCTTTAAACTGTAGCCACAAGGATTTACGGTGGCCAACCAACGCAATTTTCGACCATTTTCGAATTTGTGAACACGCAGTTTAATTCATCCTGAATTTCTTTTGGATTTGGTTGAAGGATACCTTGTAATACTACCTAATATTGATGAATGCAACCTGTTACCAATGCTCTGAACATTGGTGTAGAACCCCCTGGTCCTGAATAAACCTGAATAGTGTACCTGAAATCTGTAACTTGAAACTGAACAGAACATTCTGAACCAACTTTTAGGGGACTTCAACAGAAAGCTAGAGTATTGTTGAACGGACTGAACTATTGGAGAACAAAAGAAGTCATCAAGAATCCAAGAGACCGAAACGGAGTTCAAATTCTGGTTAGGACTTGGTGGTGACTGGCTTGCATCTAATGAACAAGGCATTCTAATTAGTCCACAATATAGTTGGTGGTTGTGCAATGAAGGGTATGCCAGCTATGTGCCAATGGCCACACGACATCACAACCACAACCAGTGACTAATTTGAGGGGAGACAGGGAGACAGTCTACCAAACCAGGCAAATCACCAAAAGTTGGTTGTTCTGCAGGCTTTAAATACAAAAACATGATTCCTTAATCTCTATCAGGTTAAGTCTACTTGCCAAGAGCCTCATCTCTACTATCATAATATTTCCTCTTCGAGATATCATCATCTAGAATTATTAGTATCACATTATCACAGGCTTAGTGCCAAAATTGTCCTCTCGTATTATACATATAAATAACACTATAATACACAGATGAGAAAACCTCTTATGGAACTCAGAGAAAAAAAGAAAGAGAAAAAAGAAAAGAAAAAATGCAAAGCTACTAAAAGCATTTCATCTTGGTCGTGTCAATATTCTTCCAGCAATATTGTCCCTTCAATGAACTTTTGTACTCTATATATATATATATATGAACGAATGTTGCGCCTCATGAATACCAGGCGTTTTGTGGTGTCCTGAAAATCATCACTTACCACACATCCCTCAGATACCTACCCTCCATTTGGAGGCTCTTCACAAAGCTCTCAACCTTAGAACTGTCGAGCAATCCCTGTGATGCAAAAACCATCTTTAGTTTACATTGGAAATATATTGATGCACACAGAATGAAACAAATTTTAACAATAAGCTCGTAACGGCTGTAAGAAATACCTGTTCCTGTACAATGGTGTGGAGAACTCTATGTACATCTCTGGCCATGCCTTTGGCATCACCACAGACGTAAATGTAACCACCCTGGGAGATCATGTCCCAGATTTCGGAAGCCTGGACAGACAAAGGTAGTAAATATGAGTACACTGAACAAGGGAATTTGCAGACGGATGGGTGTGTATGAAAGTCAGTTAGTTCAATTACTTTTTGTGCCATTTTGTGTTGCACGTATTCCTTAGTAGGGCCCTCACGAGAGAAGGCAAGAACCAGCTCAGACAATGCTCCTTCCTCAAGGAAAGTGTGAAGATCATCCTCATAGATGAAGTCCTGCAGAGTTATAATATATCAGCTACATTAGAGAACCCTCCAGTATTTAAGGATATTCATGTTATGCAGAGTGTTTGTTTGGTGCGTACCATCTTGCTGTTTCTGCATCCAAAGAAGAACACTGACCGACCAAGCTCAGCTCCTGATTGTTTTTGAGACAGCCTCTCCTGATATCATGAATGCATTTATATTCTAGTCACTTCGCAAAATAAATATCAGTAGAGATGCAAAAGTATCGTTGAACAGCAAGAAACCTGCAAGAACCCGCGGAAAGGAGCAAGACCAGTTCCTGGACCAATCATGATAATTGGTACTGAAGGATTAGCAGGCAGTTTGAAGTTTGATTGTCTCACAAAAATCGGAGCCCAGCTGCAGTCTTTGGTCTCTTCTGATGGAATAGAATTCTGCAAAATTGTTTAGAAAGATAAAGAAATATCAGACAGATATGCTTATGATTTGAGGGGTTACTGTCAACTCAAGTATTTGGATTTTATTTTGTTTCAACTGATCACCATAAAAAACTTTGGGTTTTTTGTAGCAAGGCTTCCGTTGTTTGCAGGAAACTTAGAACTTCAGATGGTATATAGGTAAATAATCCAACCCAGAACAATATTCAAAGGGGGTTAATTGGCGTTGATTATTTACCTTCATCCAAGTTGAGCAGACTCCCTTATGTACCCTTCCAGCAGGTGTTGTTTCATGCACAAGCGCACATGTAACATGAATCCTGGTAGGTGCCATGCTGATAGACAGAAGGACATGCATGTCAACAAAGGAAGGAACTATTTGGAATGAGAAAGAGAAGTATCAGTAGGACTTTTTTTTACCTAGGTGAAGATGAAATTGAGTAGTATCTTGGTTGAAGACGAGGAGCAATGGCTGCAAAGAAGACTCCTAGTGGAGGCTTTGATGAAGGGAACTCTGCCATCACTTCTAATAGGCTTCTTTGACTCGCAACAACCCACTGAGCGTACTCATCCTGCATCATGTATGCTACGATTTTAGATTACGTTCCATAGAATGATGAAAACCTGAACAGATATCTGAAAAAAGGAAACGACCTTTCCAGCAGGAGATGCCAGGAACCTGAGACGATCAGCTTCATTAGAATCTGAAGCATAAGTAGCTAACGCAACTAAAGCACTCTGCAAACAATACACTACACTCGTTAGAAGTCAGAGACAACAGTTGTGAAACTTTGCAGTATTCTAAACTACTGAAGTGCTCACCTTCTTTGGTGAATTTAGAAGATCGGAATATCTACCCAATGCATTCCTCACAGTGATTGGGGAAGGGAATGTAGGAGCAAGAGAACCACCACCTAGTGGTGTACCATCTTCTTTGTCTGCATGGATGATCAAAAATGTCTCAGGTGAGTAGCCTAACAACCTCTCTGCCTCCTCTACAACCTCAAGGCAGTTCTCTGTGTATACACCAACATGGTCACCGGTTTCATACCTGGTAAGCATGGAGAAATATGTTAGGATAAATAAAATGATATGATGGACTAGAATTTCGATGTACTTAATTTTGTTGCCAAAGCCTGTTATTTGTCAAAGATAATGATAATGGAATCAGATGACTTACGTAAGACCAGTGCCAGCAATGTCAAACTCCAAGTGGGTGCATGAACGGTCAGAAGTAGGAGTGTGTAGTTCCCGCCGCACAGCAACATTAGCCCTATAGATTCAATACAGATTTTTAATTTTAATCCTGCCATTACAAACAACTATGGGCCATTAATGCAAACAAATGGACTTCATAGCTGCATTCTTACCGGCAAGGATGTTGAGCATCATGAACTGCATAACCGTTTGCAAGACTGAAATTTCTTTCCAAATGGGCTGCCTCATCAGGCTTAACAAATTCGACCCGGTATTCAGGAACAGCAGCCGTGTAGGTAGTGCCTGTTGAAACATCATTTTCATCCTGAAGTAACTGGTCCAACTCTGGCCAGAGAGTTTCTTTCCATGCGTTGAAGTCATCCTCAATGCATTGATCATCATCTCCAAGACCAACTGGAACAAGACGCTTTCCACCTAAACAAACATGAAACACTTGAGATAAACCAAACAGATCAATTAATAAAAAATCTGTAGGACAGCCCATCAAGAGGCACACCTTGCTCAACTAGGAGCTCATCAACAACCTTGGCAATCTGTCATCGGAAGCAAAAGAAGAAAGTGTTAATATAAGAGCATAACACGGTTTTACAGATTGGCAACTTGTAATAGGAAGTTCAAACACATGGTAAGTGTGAGCACCTTGTTGAAATGCTCATATTGTCTATTGCCAAGACCAAAAACAGCATACTGGAAATCATTTAACCAAACACCTCTCTCATTTCCCTCAGTAAACCATTTATAGAACCTAGCAGCATTGTCGGTTGGCTCACCATCTCCATAACTGAAATGTTAACACAACAAATATTACAAAAGCTTCCTAACACAGCATACCAACATAAGAAAGGTTGATGTTCCTTGTATTTCTTTTGACTGAAAGTTTTATAGTTTTTGTACTTTCTATCACTTCGGGCAACCTGATCTTCATGTTCAGATTAGCATGAGTTGCTGAATCTTTATATGTTGCATATTTAGAGTACAATATATAATATTGAAATCATTAGTGCACAAAAGATATGATATGAAGAACATTTATCTTACGTTGCAACAAAGAATAACGATATATTTTCCTTCTTCAATCTCTCCTCATACTCCTCATCCTCCATCGCATATTCATCCTACAACAGTCATCACTTTGTGCATAAGAACATCCGACACGGCACTTCTCTCTACTAAATAATACTGGACAGCAGTTCTTGTTCGACTTTATTTATAAATTGTCAGCTGTGTCTTACCAAGTCCACAACTTTGAATATGGCCTTGCTGTATCTTGCCTTTGCCTCGTCAGCAAATGCCTGTAAATCGGGAGAACAATTAGAATATTCTTTGTGACAAGGGGCCAAAAATACGAAAAGGCAATTGCTTTTTTATTTTTCCTTTTCTTCCTTTTCATATGCAATGAGCTTCTGGTGAGGTACAACAAAATCAAAGAAGAAAATGGTATATTGGTGGTGGAGCAGAAGGTGTTTTAGCCCACCAAACACCTTGACAGTTGACACTGATACCGTCGTCCTCTCTACCAGGATGCTTGTAGTGCTTAATTTTGGTCAACAACTAAATAAATCGCAGTCGCACTTGCATGTCCTTGACGCTAGCCCATGAGGTTGTACTCTCTTCACATACATATTTTTTTCTGACGCCAATAAGGGTGATAAGTGGCTTAAACTACAGCAGAAAATATGTCAAAAATCTGCGGTTCTCCCTATACTACAAACTATACAAATGCAAAGTATTAGAGCAATTTTCATCGACTCAAGAACTACTCTCGCGGATGGATGGTCCCCACGAATGAAAACGATTGGGAAATCTTCAAAAGTCCATCCCCATCAATCAGTCGGCAACAACTACGCATCCCTTACAATTTCCGCTGAAATCAAATTTGTTTTTGTTTTTCTTTTTTTTTAAAGTCTTTACTTAGAATTCCCCCAATATCGTCGGAATTGTTTCCAAAGACGAACAATTTGAAGCAAATTCATCCATTCATGTGGAAGCAAAGCAAAGGGAAGGTATTCGGTTTCGGAGAGGCCTTGTAGAAGAAGGTGGTGAATACCTTGGCGAAGCCCTCGGCGGTGCCAGTCTGCGTGCCGAAGAAGACGGTAACCCTCTTCCTCCCGTCGGCACCATCCTCCTCCCCGGCGGCGGAGCCATCCTTGCCACCGCCCTTCCCCTTTCCCACCCCAGCCGCCCCCGCCGCCGCCGCCGACCTCTCCGCCTCCTCCCTCTTCCGCTTCCTCCCCGCCGAAACCCGCCTCCACAACACCAGGAACGCGCACCCGAGCACCGCGGCTGACACCGTCGCCACCACCGCCCTCGCCTCCACCGCCCCCGCCTCTCCCCCCTCAGCCCCACCCTGCAGCAGCTGCTCCGCCCGCGGCGTCAACCCCCGCAGCAGCGCCGCCACCAGCTCCATCGGCCCCGCCGCCGACTCCATAACCTCGTGACCTCCTCCTCCGTCGCCGGTGGTGGATGGGGTAGGTGGGAAGCTAGAAGAATCGGTAGTAAATTGGGCGCGACGCGGCAACGGCAGCAACTCCTGCTACCTGAGAAGGGGGGTGGGTGGAGGGAAGGGGGGGTTATATACGGTGAGAGGTGGGGTTGGCGCACCCAACCGCGGCTCGGAGAGGTCAAACCACCGGCGGGAGATGGAGGGAGGGAGGCGTGGCGTGTGGAAGCGATAAGTGAAATTACGGCGATGCCCTCGGACTCTGAGGCCGGAGCTGGAAGCAAGAAAAAGAGAGGTGGTGGTAGGTTTGCGTGATCAATGAGAGGTCGTGCCATGGGTGTGTACGCTCACATGTCGGTTTTAATTTGGATGTTTATATTATATAAGATAAAATTTGATAACATTATAAGAATGATAGTATAAGAAAAAATATAAGATAAAATCCAATGGCAAGCTACTGAAGATTTAGAGAAAAGACGAATAGGGGTAAAGACCCAACTAGTTAGGTAGTGGTGGTAGCAGCAATAAATCCAATGGCTTGTGCCGTTAGAAATAGAGGAAGTGAGGCTAGGCGAGAAAATAGCACTGAATCTAGGGTAGACGATGGTGGAGATAACAGTGGTGACGATGGATATTGGGAAGGAGAAGGTGGCAGGGAAGGTGCGATGTGGGTAACTAACCTCACCACCAGTCGGCAAGGTGGAGGGCAACGACATAAGGAGGGCTTAGGGCGGTGGCATGATCATTCAATCGGACAAAGAATACAAGAAGGGGTTAGCATCATAAAGACATGTATGAATCTTGGAGTAATCTTAGGTGTTTAGAATGTGTTTTTTTAACTTCGATTCAGATATTGGGCGGCTCATGTGAAGGTACACCATCTAATTCCAAATAAAAAGAAATAACTTTGTTGGTATAGTGCCCACAAAATTAAGGCTTGGATCTAGCCGACGGTGCTGATCCACCCCTTCTCCCTCCATCTTTTCAATGATTGACGATTTGCGATGAGTGGTGATTAGCTTGTCGAAGCTACAAATCTTCGATGTTAGGCTTTTCTTTCTCCCGATGAAGGTAGATTGGCAAGGGCTAGCACTACTCCATCAACTAAAAATACACTGGAGCAAATATACTTTGATCACTGTGGCGCTGTCTGTGAGTCAAATTCAATTTGGTCAATGTAATGTTTGGATTAACAAGTCCAATTAATGAGTAAAAAAGAGTCTTTAATTTTCGGTCCCTTCTCACTAGTTTCCATTGCTATGCAATGTCGTCTGGTCAATGTAATTTGACACGTTGCATGGGTGGATGAAGGCTGCCAGCCGGCAGTGTATTTCTTAGGGTCAAAAACTAAATTTCCTATTATTGAATCGCATACTCCATCCACTCTATCTTTCTCGTTATTAATACTCATCTGGGGTGTAAAAAAAATAATTTTCTCCACATGTACAAATAAATCAACTAGCTAAACAGATATTGAAACATAATATTGTGAAACAGCAGTTTCGGTTATAAATATTTAATGTTTATAACAAATCTGGACCAAAGATTTTAAATTTTGATACTTCTTATATGCTTAGTTAAAAAATGCATATGTTGACTTAGCTTAAGAATATTATTTATCTCTAATACTTAAAAGCTGAGTCATCCATCCTCCCTTCTCCTCACATAGGGAAGCTAGCATCCACCAAAAAAAAAAGAAACGTGTTGTTGATTAAAAAAACAAGTTACTCTCTTTATGGCCATATAGCACATCCTCAATTATATATACTTATACGAGCATGCAACTAATACTTATTTAAAAGCATTAGTGGTGGTGGTGAGTGATAAATCTACCGCCACCTCCAAAATTCTAACACGTGAGAACACCTTCTATTACCTCTCCAAATTAAACATATGATAGAATAAAAATCATGGACAGACAATATAGTTTTCAACCATTATCATCCTTACACTCATAATAGAGCGGAAATAAAACTTGATAAGAAAAAAACTCTAGCTGATTTAACATGTATAATTAAATGATAGAACATCTTTAGTTACTTTGTCTTAGCCTATAGACTCCCATTTTCTATAGGCATGTGTGTTGGAAGTTGGAACCTATCAAAACATGTCCTTAAATCCCAACGCTTCTCTCTCATGATTGAAAATATATACAATCTTATTTTTTATGGCCTTCTAGAAACTGTATTATAGCACCGATTACCATTTATCGACATCATCATCCATCCACCTTTTATCTCAATATGTCGTCATGCTATCAACATGTGTAGACACACAAGCTTTATTAGGACATTTACAACACAGAGTGATTTCATAGTAAGATCTTAGGAGAGAGTGTGTGCCACATAAGTTAAACTCACTCTTTAGACATAGACATAGGCTTAAATGCCTTAGGATGAATTTTAGTTTTCGGTCTCTAATATTTTTTATTTCAGTCCATAAACTAATTAAAAAATATTTTTCTTGAATGAATGTGCACTTCAACCCCATAACGAGAAAAATAATTCACAACCATACTTGCAACCTACTTGGCAGGCACCACATCTCGAATATTATTCTTTTCTCCCCTATTTGATTATTCAATTCATGCATATCATCGTCTTATTTCCTCGTTCTTTCCTTATCATCCTAAAAACCAAGACTAATATTAAGTGAGAGTGACCATCAATATGATCGCTCCCAACTCCATTCACCGTCCCTTCCCTGTCACATCCTCCCCTCTCTTCTGCACCTTGGCCCGTGAGCTCTATGAGAACTTGATCTACTCACTGATGGCTATTCGTTGGTGATCTAATCTGCTCTATGACAGCTCGATCTACTCATTAATATCTTAATCTGCCCTATAAATACTTAATTGGCTCAGTTGTAATGTTGTTAGGCTAGGCTACTCCGTCGGTAACATGATTTGGTCAAATCATCGTCACCCTACTCAATTGATGCTAAAACGGTGTAGGATGATGATGGCCTCGATGGCGGAACTACATGAGCTGTGGAGCAGTGTCAAACCGTATAGTCACAGTAGAAACGAGGAGACACAACTGGAAGACTACCGTTTTTCTCCTGAATCTGTTTTTCTTTCTCAGGACACTGTCTCCTTTACCGATCATGCTGTACCTTTTTTTCTCCTCGCTCCTTCATAAAAGGTTGGCGCCGGTACAGATTGGCGAGACCACAGTCCACTCTGGAGTATTGGGCATGGCCTTATGGCGGATGATGTCACGTCATAGCGAAGCATCCTCGATCTACTGGACAGCCGTGATGGTCCTTGACCGGTACAGCGACTAGAGAGTGAGACCGTGGTCACCATCGCCCACCTAATCCGAGGGGTGGGGCCCACTAGGCAGTGGCCAATGAAGATGGCTAGGGATGGCCGGCTGGCTGCCACGTGGAAGTACGTGGTACGTCAAAAGGACTGGAATACGTACTGTGTTGCGTCCGTCTTGTGATCGGGGGGGAATTAATGAACGAGGCTGGCCCGTTTGGTTTGTTGGGCTGCGCCGCTTTTATAAATGATGGGTTTTCTTTTTCAGAGGTACACAGGTATGAAAGTACTGTACTAATACTAATTAATAAACTCATGTAGTCCAATCGACTTCAGAGTTGAGACATTATATTACTATCTCTAATATGCTTCGGTCATAAAAATCCGCATAATTTGTACTCAATGATTTGTAAAAATATGCACTAATATTGTATAGTAATATATATTGCATTTTACCCAATTCATTTTTAATTTTTTTCTCATATTACGTGCTCGAGTCGATAATTTGTTTCTCTTTACTTATCAAAATATTTATTAAGTCAATATTACACATATAGGAAGGACATATCTACACTTAAACTACCTTGCTTTTATGACCCATGGAGGAGTAAAACATCCAAAGAGGCAACTAAGACGGTGTTTAGCTCCTTAACTTTCTAACTTCAATTCATTCATTTTTTTTATGTGTACGCTTTCCGAACTAATAAATGGTGTATTTTTTTAAAAAAAATCTATAAAAAAATTGCTTTAAAAATTATATTGATTTATTTTTTAAGTTTATTTTAACTAATACTTAATTAATTAATCATGTCTATTTTATGTATCAGGCTTTAGGTTACAACCCCATAAACGAACACATCCTAAGAAGATGATTTGTACAACGCCTAGGCACCTACCCAACATGGGTGCCTGTGTACTGATATCCGTGGTATGTAGATTGAAGTGTGTGCAGCATGCCCATGGAGCTTAGCAAGCTTGAGGAGAGGTTTTCTACAGGAGAGGAAAGAAGATGATGAAGTAAAACGAGAGGAGAGGAAAAGAGAAAGAGAAGTATGATAACCTAACATATTAAATATTAGAGCATCTTCAAATCATACTAGCCATTTAAAAATTTGGCTAGTATAGAAAAAAACATATTCTAAAATACTACCATTTAATAGTCATTCCACTAGTTAAATGAGTTGGATAGCTTGCTAAGTTTGGCTAGTCAAACTAGCTAGCCATCCTCCAACTCTACTCACTATTGGGTCCATCAAAATATATAAATTATGGACAGTGGAATTTGGCTAGTCTATTGGATTATATGAGAAATATGACTAGCCAATTTATTTTTGCTAGCTAGCTATAAGACCATTTGTTTAATAATATTTGGCTAGGCTCTTGAAGATGCTGTAGTATTTTTGTGGAGTATGAGGAGTGTGTGCAAAAACGATTGCTATATAAATTATCTGTATCAATGGTTATAGATGAAGCAGAAACATTGTATGAACTACTACAACTGGCCGCTAGCTCCACTATTAAAGGGCTCTCTCTGGAACTAATACATGTATTTTACTAAATTTTCATATAGGAATTATTTTCATTCCCACAAAAATTATCCACCAATCCTCTTTATTATAAAGGAGGCCCAAATTAAACTTGCTTTTAAACAAGAATAATCTATGAGTAAGCAAGAAATCTGTGCAAATGGATGCTGCAATTAGGGATGGAACCCAGGGGACAAAGGTTTTAGCATAAGAGCCTAAATATTTATTGTAAAGTGAAATCGTTTGAAGTTCAAATGGTTTGATGCCATGGTTTGTGATTTGTAGGCTTAGATCAAATTGAATCAATAGAATTTAATTCATTTATCTGGACATATAATAATACCTGTAGGCTATTGATGGTGGACATATTTGGACATAATAAGTGGTTGAACATCAAAAAGCTATTGATGTGAAGTCCTCACGCTGCATATGACCTTCCTGTGGTTAGTTGGTTATGACATCACAAAGCACTAGTTGAAGAAAAAAATTAGTGAGGCTACTTGCTGGGGTTTGGTATTTTTGCTGTGTTGACCAGTGCTACGCATGCATGCAGTATTGTACGACTTCTAGGGGGGCATGCCTTTTCACGAGTAGTGTTGCTTGATTAGTGGAGTATTGGTAATTTCATTCCATATTCGTGGTCTAATCACGTGGTAATCATCATACAACGTTGCCAGTTAGCTATTTAGGGTATATTTGACAATACTTTGGCTTTAGCTCTATCTAGAAAGTTGAACCAACTAAACAGTTTCAACTCTATTAAAAGGTAAGTTGAGCGGATTAGATAAACCTCTGCACAGCTCTACTCCTAAAGTTGTTATTAAAAGTTAAAGCCTTATCAAATATGCTCTTATATTTTATCATATGCTTCATCCCCATGCTTAATTAGACAATATATATGAGTAGTGCTAAATTTGTCTCGATCATGGCCATCCGTAAGATTATGATCACGACATGTGTGGTTTCACGATAAGTTGGTATGTGTTTATTTGTAGACAGAAAGTGATGACGTAGAAAGCTTCTTCTGCGGCAATATTTGGTTAGAATACTATGGTCTTCTGCCAGACTATTAGGATGACATAATCCTGGCGAAGTACTGCTCATCATCGAGTATGACATGGCTAGAAGGTTATAAAAATGTTCAACAGATATTATTAATTATTAAAAAGATATATAAGAAAGTAGTTGATTTGTAAGTTTACTTCTCAAGGGCTTCATGGTTTGAATTCATTGTAAATAATTAAATAGCGGTTAATTTTGTAGGGGGTTCAGCCCGTTCACAACTTACCCTGTTGCTTGGAACCTTAGTTTATTTAAAGAAACAATCCTCATTGATACCCCAACTTTCCTGTGGCTCATTTCTAACATGTTCTCACCAGAGATAATTAACCACATGTTCTTGCTATAAACAGGTGCTTTAGTTTAATTATAGTTACACTTTTGAATGCGAACTTTTCTTAATATGCGTTCAACAACAACTTTCTCTGGTCAATCTCACGAATCCGTACAAATATGGTAGTTTAGTAAAGAAAAGAAATAGTGTTAGTAGAACTTTGAACATATGGACTGTTCTGATATCCCTTTGGATCTCGTGGAATTGGAGTGAGAACAGCGACATGAGGTTGGACCAATTATTGTTATGCAGATCACATGGAGAAAAATCGATTTGTCAGGATGATGCTCTGAAAATTTCACGGCTGCTGAGCATCGATCGATAGTGCCTCCGCTCCAAAAAATTCATATGTGAATATACTACTGCCTTCGCTCCAAAAAATTCATTTTAACCCTCCCTATGCATATCAAAACAAATATCCTTACTTTACTTTATGTAAAATCTAATATAATATAATTGTTTCTCACTTTAATAAACCCTAATAACTTTATCATCTACTTTATAAACTTTAATGCATTAATTACACTAAAAATAAAGTACAAATAAATGGATAAAAAATAAATTATTTTGAGATAGAGGGTTACAACATATAGACGCATCAATTAAGCGTAGAAAAAACTATTTTTTATAAAAATAACTTTTAATTAAACTGACAGGACTGATGCTATCTACTCGTACATCAGACTCTGACACTGTAACACAGAGGCACATCAATTAAAGTTTGAGCGAAAATCGGAGTACCACATATGCCAGCTACCATCAACCCTAAGTCAACCGTGTGTGTTCACAGTTGAGGCCACCCATTTTACCCAACAACTTCAGCTCAGCTCTGCCGCCTTCAATTCCATCCCCCTCTATCAGTATCCGGCCCACCGTTTTGGGTCCCTCAAAACAATGGGACGTGGGGCCCACATGACCGGGCCAGGCCGGGCCCACGAAACAGGAACACATGCCGTCGATCTGAGCTGGGATGTTTTTTTTTTGGTTAAAGACCTGAGCTGGGATCGAAGAATGTTCCAGCTGCTCTTTCATCTCTGTCGTCAGAGCCAGGGATATAGAAGTTAATTTCCTGTCCATGCTTGATGCAGTAAGCTGTTGCCATTCTTGTTAAATTCTCTGCAGGTTTGTCCTGGCTCTAATCGATTGATTTCATAGATGTTGTGCTGAAATTTGTATAATATACAAATACTTTCATTTCATACAGAGAAAAGTAACGAGAGGTAAGGGATGAGAATCACATGCAAAGTCCTGAAGAACATAGCATTGTGTGGTGTGGAGGTTTTGTGTCCCAACATGTCTCTTTCGAGCTAATAAATAATATCACCCTTTTCCCAAAAAAGAAAAAAATCTAGGGTTTCTTGGTTGAAATTGCACCTTGCACGCAAATGAAAGGGAGAGAAAAAAATTGTTGTTGTGGGCGATATTTTAGCGTAGTCAGCCACGTGACTCCAAAGTGATTGTTGCTGATAAATAGTAATTTGCATATAGATTCATATAGGAACTGTATAGGAGTACCAACTAGGGGACATGGATCCTCAACAATGTTGCAGAGAAGTGATGTAGCTATATCCGCTACGACGAATTAATGCACTTAGCAATGCGAAATTGTTATAGCCACAATATTTAGATATGACACCAGACGTCACTTGTACTGTAGCATAGGTCCTATGGTAGATCATACATGGCAAATATAGAGGATGGCTATTGTAATGCACTATTGTCGTTGACCGCATTACACCAATCAGTAGTGTACAGTGATATTCTCAAGTAGAGAAAGATATATTGCTACGTATCTAATTAATTGCTTTCATTGTTATGAAATCAAAATTAATAAAAAATTATCTATATTAAAATTGATAAAATTGATAGTAAAATATGATGTATTAGGCTGTGACAATCTATACCTAATTTTTTTATATAAGAGGTGTTGGCCTAACAGCCGGTGTGTAGTATGCAGATCCAGCTAACACGATGAGGCACAAGTAGACCGAGGGCCACACAGGCTGGTATGCACGAAGGCAATGACCAGCAGAACGATGATGGCCTAGTGGAGCGATAGAGTGGGATGACTTAACAGGTTGGCCGGAACGGCATGTGTGTGAAAGCGAGATGGGCGATGGTATGGACGTGGCCCGGTTGTGTGATACCGGCGCAACCTAAGTCGGTAGTAGGCTAGCGGTGTATGCAGTAGTTTTCCTGGTCTGCTACATTGATAGGCTACAGTCTGTTGCTGTTTACTGTAAAAGGAAAAATATTTTTTTATTTTTCAGGAGATTTGAGAATAGAACGAATTAGATAATATATTAGAGTTCTTTTTAGATTTCGTGAAGAAATCTTTTAGATAATTTGGGAACACATCTTAATAATAAAGGTAAGCTTATAGAAGATTAGTGCAATAATTAATCCATCTATTTCAAATTTATTTTTTGTATGCCTAACGATTAATTTTATATTGATTTATTTTTGTCTGATATTTGGATTGATTTCTTTGATGTAAAAGTGTTTTTCTAGTGTTCTAAAAAGTTTGGTTGCTTAATTATTTCTGGAGCTTGTTTAATCAATTAATTAGATTTTGTTAATATCTTGAGATTTAGACGTCTAATTGACGTGATTCTACTTGGATTTATTGATAAATTTTGTCTAGTTTATTCTAACAAAGTTCTATGTCAATCGAAGTTAAAGATCTACAACTACAATCTATTTAATGATAAAACAACATTTTATTTAGATTCTAAAAGTGTTGTTGTTCAGGTTTTGTAATTAGGGAGAAGTGTTAAATTTATTTTTGACTTACACAATCATTCACTTCCTCTCTGATTACCTATCTTAGTGTGAGTTGATCCTACAAATGGTATGAGGGTGAGATTATTTATCTTATTATATTTTCTAATTAATGTTAACCTGCTACTAGAAAATATATCGATGGATAAGTATTCTATAAAATCTTATGATTTTAATTGTGTTAATTTTCAGTGTTAAAAGACTAAGATAGACATATACATTTAAGCTTAAGGCTTTGTGATATGAGAAAAGGTCCATAAGACATATCAAGTTCTAAAAACAATGCAGTGACACAGAGGCAAACATATCATAGGTGGAGACTAACAGCAAGAGGAAATTTGATTATTCAAGAAATAAAAAGAAGTGACTTTAACTGTGTGCTGCATCTCAATTCAATACATAAGGTATATAGAGTATTTTGTAATTATCACGAAGTGTAAGTAAAAGAGATACGTTAGGACATGTATGAAAAGTAATAGATGCATTTTGAGATGAAATATGGTGAATCTCCTGATGATTTTTTTGCTTGTTTTAATAAGATTCTTAGCAACTTGTGGTTTGTTAATGTTATATATATTGAGGATAAAAATTCTCGCTAATTGCTAGGAATTTTAATATGTTTATATGAGAAATAAAGCTGATTCTACCACCATGAGTATACTTAAATTAGATGTGTTTTATTCTAAATTGAAGACTCATGAGCTAGATATTTTTGTTAGAAAAAAATATGGCTACTAAATCAATGACTCTAACTTCACAAACTAGTAACTCTATTGGTGATAACTCTTCATCTAGCTATGATTTATCCTCTTTGCCTTTACTAACTGATGAACAACAAGAATAAATTTTTGAAGATGATTTGGTACTTCTCTCCACACACTTTATAAGAGTTTTACAAAATGTTCGATCTAGAAAGAGAACAAATAGTGGAAAACCTTAGAGATGTTTTGAGTACGGCTCGTTTAATCACTTTTATTTTAAATGTCTAAAACTTCTAGCAAAAATTTCTAGATATGAAGATGAGAAGGAAGACAAGGTAGGAAGTGACAAGAAAAGTATACTCAGTATCCATGAGAAGGGTTATCTAAACAATAAGGTTGTGCACTGTGTTTTTTCTGCTCTTGAACAAGAAATTTAAGCAATGTGGACATCGAGAGTGATGATAATACTACTCCCAAAAATAAGAAAAACTTGTTTTGTCTATGTATGATGCTAAGTATCAAAAGCATAACCAACAGTGACATCAATAATGATAGTGATAATGAGATAGAACATTTTTATAATGATTTAGCTTCTGTTGAAAAACTTCGTACTCTATAGAGAAGAGAAACAAAATGATTAAGAAAGAAGATATTTTGATTGAACAGTTAAATCATAAAATTGTAAGACTTAAAACTTTGACTCCTATAGATGATTTTTATAAATCATGCTACTTAGTCTATACTGAATTTACTTATTTAAGGGATATGTATGCTTCTACCTTAAAGAAACTTAGCCTTGAAAAGGAGAAAAACAATAAATATGTTTATGTAGTTGATAAATCTGCTTCTTGTGATAATTATAATTCTCTCAAGTTGAAGTTGAAAGATGCTAATACTAAAATTGCTTCACTAAAAGATGATTTTACTACTCATAAGATTCTTTCATGCTCTAATTATGATAAAAATAATAAATTTTGGTACGACTTTTATAAAAATTATGCCACTATTTTAAAACGTATTGATTACTTGTAAAGAAAGATGGGAACTAAAAGTTTGAATTAAATTTTAAATAAAAAGCTAGTTCTCAAAAGTTTAAAATTGGTTTGAGTTATGATTCTTATAATTATTCTAAAACTCATGCTCTAAGTATTGTTAAATCTCTTAGTAGTGGTATAATTGAAATAGTTGATGAACCTAAAAAAATAATGTTTAAATCTGGTGTTATCATATTATCTTCTAGCACAACTAGTATAAATATAGCTTCTACTTCTAAAATTAAATATAAAGTTAAGTATACTTACACTCACTATTGTACAGATGGATATGAAGTATAATTTTGTTTTAGACTTGCTAAGTAACAAGTGAGAAAATGCTAAGCTATGGTCTAATTTGAGAAAGACACACTATTTTGGTTCTACTACATAAGTAATGATACATCTAAAGTTTTGCATAAAAATACTTGTGTTATGTCTACTAGTGTGCGTCGTGTGTCTTAGTACTAAATTTCTAAATGCTATGTTACTGACGACTCTAGTACTGAGACCTCAACAATATTTTCTTCTATGTAGACACTTCACACGAGGATGGAGAACATTTAGCTAATAGATTCCAGATGATAATGCCATATGTCCGGTGATAAGAATTGGTTTTCTTATTTCACAGGAGCATCGCATGATGAAAAGATAACTTTTTAAGATTCTTCTACTTCTATGATTGTGCCTAAAAATACAGTAATGATAAGTGATAAGTTTATGTTTAAGGATGTGGTTCATATTAAGAACTTAAAATATAACTTGATTTCCATTTCACAAATGATTTATAAAGATCTTGAAGTGTGCTTTAAGAAAGATGGATACAGAGTGTTA
The DNA here is from genome assembly GCA_030770085.1 of Oryza coarctata. NCBI lineage: Eukaryota > Viridiplantae > Streptophyta > Magnoliopsida > Poales > Poaceae > Oryza > Oryza coarctata. The sequence continues at coordinate 5,240,327 of CM061476.1, read as the reverse complement.
AATGTTTCAGAAGATCTTGTCTTTAATATTATAAGTTTTCAAGAGTGTTTAAAGCTAATTTTAATGTGTCATCTTCTATTAAGTATAGTTGTCTAGCTACCAATGGATTTAAAGACTTATTCTTTTAGCACCGTAGACTTGACCATGTTGGTTTTGATCTTCTAACACATGCTAGTGGTTTAGAACTTATATATGGTCTACCTAAGGATGATAATGATATAGTATGCTTTTCTTATACATGGTAAGATGTATGTATGTTAACATCTATCTCTTACTATGGTGATAACAAATGCATCAAGAAAACTTCTACGCCTTGGTATCATTGGACCATTACGAGTTCAATCTTTTGTAGGTAAGTGGTGTGTGCTGGTGATAGTTGATGATTACTATAGATACTCTTAGGTTTATTTTATGGCATTTAAAGATAAAACTTTTAGTCATTTTAGAAGTCTTACTCTTCGATTATCTATTGATCTCCTAGAAGCTCTTAGAGCAATTAGAACTGATAATGGATCTAAATTTAAATTTTTTTTCTTTTGATCACATTTGTGCTAAAAGAGGTCTTGATCATCAATTTTATTCACCTAGAATACCACAACCAAAATGGTGTAGTTAAAAGAAAAAATAGAACTTTGGTTGAGATGAATTTTCTACTCCTAGAAAACTTTATACTCCTAGAAAATTTTGGGCTAATGCATATCTACTATATGCTATGTTTTAAATTGTGTGTTTTTGAGATCAAAGCTTGGTAAAATTCTTACGAGCTACGATTTGATCATAGGCCTAGTGTTTCTCACTTTTGTGTTTTTGAATGCAAATATTTTGTACTGAAGTCTAGTGATTTAGATAAATTTGAGGCTAGATCAATTGATGGTATATTTCTTGGTTATTCTACTCATTCACCTACTTATCATGTTCTAGTTACTAGTCTAAGTGTTGCATTTACAAGTGCTACATTCAGGAGGAGAATATCTTTGTTGATGAAGATGAAGCTTTAGCTTCTCCCACATAATCAATTGAAATGGTTTTAGCACTTACTACAACTTCACCAATAACTGAGCATCCTTAAGGTTCACTATCTTCTGTGAAAATAGAAGATCAGATTAAAAAAGATAAAGTTTCTAAAATTACAGCTCCCTTGCATATTAGAAAAAACATTCACCTTAGCAAATCATCGGTAATATTTATGAAAGGGTGACATATTCCAGGTTTAATGATCCAAACTCTCATGCTCATTTAACTTTTGTAGCGTCTTTTGAAACTAAATATATATCACATACATTAACTGATAAATCTTGGATCAAATGCAATTCATGAAGAGTTAAAAAAATTAAACGTAAAAAAGGCTTGAAAACTTGCAGCACCACCTTCTAATCATTCTATAATAATGGATTTTTAAAAATAAATAAAGTGAGGAGAGTGTAGTTGTTAGAAACAAAGTTGGTAGGTTAAGGTTTTACCTAGATTTTAATAAAGACATTTGCTTTAATTACTATATTTTAAACCATTAAAAATTTGTTAACCTTTGTTGCATCTAAAGGTTTTATACTTTATCAAAGTGATATAAAAAATACTTTTCTAAATGGTTTTATTAATGAGAAAATTTATGTTAATCAACCACCTGATTTTGAAAATGCTAAATATCTAAATCATGTTTTTAAACTATCTAGTATGGTTTAAAACAAACCCTAAGAGCATGGTATAATAGTTAAAAAAATTAGTTTAAAAGGGCTTTACTATGAAAAAAATAATAGATAAAACCCTTTTTTTCTTAAGGAAGTCAATGATCAATTATTCGTTTAGATTTATGTGGATGAAATCATTTTTTGTTGTCCTTTTTATGTTTTGGTATCTTGTTTTTCAAAAACTATGAGCTGTGAATTTGAGATAAGTATGATGGACGAATTGACAAACTTTTTGGGATTGCAAATCAAACAACAAAAGAAGTATATTTCTTACATCAAAGTAAATATATGAAGGATATATTACGTCATTTTAGAATGGAGAATTGCAAACCTATTATAACACCCATGGGAGCAATATCTACACTTGATTCTAATAAATATGGTAAGCAGGTTAACCAAAAGGAGTATAGGAGTATGATTAGTTCAGTTTTGTATCTTGCTGCTTCAAGACCGGATATGATTAAACTTTCTTATCTATTTTGATTTTATTTTAAATATGATAATATGCTATAAAAAGAATATGAGAAAGATCAAAATTATGTGCTATGGAAAATATAATAAAAATAAAGAAAATATGTATTGTCGCACTTCTTAATAAAATTGCTTACTATTGTATTTTGGTATGAACTTGAAAGAAGTTGTATATGACCGAAACTCGGTTCTTAAGCTTGTAATTGTCTAAAGACATAGGCTTGATCGAGTTAAAAAGTAAGATGCATATAATTTCTTACCATTTATATTATATAGAAATCAATCAAGTTTTCAATCTTCATTTTATTGTTTATAAGTTTTGAAATAGTTGATGAAGAAATTTAATGTATTCTTAATGAATCCATTGACAAAAGGTGACCGACATAATTTTTTTTAGAAAGTTAAATGCTAATGTTTAATATTTATGTGTTGTTGCCAATGTTTTTATCAAGGAGGAGATTGTGAAATTAAAACTGATAAAAAATTGATCTATATTAAAATTAGCATTACATAATTGAGTTATACTAAAATTATTATGATAAGTTGTAGCGAGCACCTGTATATATTGACATAGGACAGGTCCTAATTTTAGTGTGGATTTTACCAATATGAAAAAAATAACCACTTGGCTCCATGGGTTTCTTTCCCTGCTCTTTTCACACTCGCATTATATATGCAACTCAAGTTCAATAAAATCTTCACAATAATGTGAAATCATGCTGATTATTTAGATTAGTAATTAACAATTGCTATGATATGTATTATTGAGATTAAAGTGAAAAGGTTATTTTTTAATTGAATTTACGAAAAGTTTGTTTTTAAATTGAATTTATGATGTGTAGGTGTTGCTTAAGGCCTCAGGAGTTTTGCCGATGATAGATTAGGACTAGGGTTAGAAGAAGTTGAGGTCCAGAGGGTGAAGGAGATCATACGGGATACTAAGTATAGAGAAGAATGCACATCGAGATGAAATTTTCATATAACATACAAGAGGGATTGTGTGCATATGGAAAGTGGAGTCAAATTTACATAGAGTCCAAATTTGGATAGATTGAAGTTCATATTTGGTATGGATGAGTCGAATACCTCTACGGGAGAGTTTTCTATGGGATTAGAAATGCTAGTACTAATATAATTTAGAGTTATACAACCATAGTATAAATAAAGATGCAGTTTAGGTCTCAAAATATCGTTTTTGGAAGAGAAAAAAAATTAAAGTTTAGACTTGAGTTGCAAGTTTAGTCAAAAGTTAAAAATGAGTGATTTATATGTAATTTGTATACACATCTTAATAAAAAAATTTTGATATAATTTCAAAAGTTTTATCGACTTTTGATATATTCGTCGATATCATTTTTCTCTATTAGCAGGTGATCGGACTGGCTAGAGAGAGGCAATCGGATAGGCGACAGTAAAATAGTCAGACCGATAGCAAAGCAACAGTCAGACTAGAAGGTGTACTATAGTCGGACCAGCAACAGAACCTGATCGGACCAGCGACATTGACTAAAATAAGATTAACTTTACCGATCAAATGTAACTTTTAATTTCATAATTTTTAGTAATCCTACCATTTAAGCCCCTCTGATAGCCTTGGTCTTTATGTTCGATCCTATGAGTGATATCAGAGTATTGTTTTCTCTATTTGATCTTTATCAATCTTGAGTTTTAGCAATGGCTAACAGATTTTCAACCAAGCCATATTTTTTTTGATAGAGTTGATTTTTAGTATATGTGTAAAAAGATGAAAGCTCTTATTATGTCTGAAGGTTATGATATTTGATAAAAATTTTCAAACTATTATACTATTCCTGATGTTATTATTATTATGAACAAAGCAAAATTTAAAAATAATTGCAAAGCCTATAACAAGATTTTAAGCAGTATTTCTCTCTTAAATTTTGATTGGATTTGTCATCTTAAAACTACATGTGAGATATGAAAGTCACTACATGAGTTTCACGAAGGATCTTCTAACATTAATAAAATTCGTAGGGGCGTTTTTCAAAATAATTATATAAAATTTAAGATGAAGCTTTATATAAATATTTTACTTGATTTAACAAGGTTTTAGTAATTTTTGTTCTATTGATGAACTTTTCATGTTAACTATTCTTAATCTAAAATTGCTCGGTATTTTTTAAATGGTCTTGACATGATAATTTAAAAGATAAAAATTATGTTAACTCAAAAATTAGTTAATTTTGAATTTTTTTATAACATTTTGGACCAACAGCAAAGCGATGTTCGGACCAAAAGATATATGGCGGTTGAACCGGCAACATCCAAAGAGGTCTGTTATTTTGATTATATTAAGATTAATTTCATTTAATTACACTGAAAATTTTTGATATGTAATAATTCTACCGTTCTCGTCTCTGATAAGTTGGTCATTGTTTTTTATCCTACCAACAATTCATAGTCTACGCTGGTTTCTACGAAAGAGTCAAAATTCATAGCCAGAACTGAGAGAGTGAGAGAGAGAAAAATATTTAGACTGTTTTGGATATCTGGATCAGTGCAATCAGCCACGTGACCAAACCCAGTCATTAGTTCTGACAAATAATTTGCACATAAGTCGACCACATGTTAGTGATTAATAGTGTATTAGGAGTACCAAACTACCAATTAGTAGTACAGTGACATCCTCAATTGAGAAGGGAAAAAAACTAGACGGGATATGATGTTTTTTCTTCTTCATTCGTATATAACACTCCTTGGAATCAAAATCACAAGTACAACTGAAATTATTTCTGATGTTGGGGTTTACTTCTTGTGTACTCTACCCATCTTGAGAATTCTGATATAACTTGTTGTAATTAAGCTGCCATAATGGCTTGTGTGAACCATGAAAGTAATGGCTCACGTACTCCATACGGTTTTCAATTAACTTTCTGCGATCTCCTGACAGAGATGGTGCAATGATTGGAGCCAAAAAAATTTCTTGGCTAGAAATGCTCAAAAATTCACCATGTTTCTCTAGTGCTATGAGACAGCACGGAAAATCTGAAAATGTAGTAGCTAGCTGCCATGCTGAAATTAAGCACCACATGTTCACATCTACGGTAGGAATCTCCATGACTCCTGTTAAGCACCACATGTTCACATCTACGGTAGGAATCTCCGTGACTCCCTATTAACTATGACCGACCATGTCCCAACTGAAGGCTTTGCACATTCAATTATTTCTTTCACTTCTTAAAAAACAAGAAATTAGCAAATATCTTACATGCACTAACTCCTTAATTAACTTTTTGTTAGATAACTCCCTATTAATTATTTCATTAAGTATTGAAATTACATCTAGCCTCTACACTTACCAGATGCACATAGGCCACTCATTAGTTCAACTGCCAAAAATTGGACATGTAAGACTTGTAAGTCTTTTAGCTGCCTAAAAAGGATAATAAACAAAATTCTCTTGCACTTTCGGTTAATGCCACTACTTTTTTTGTCTAATTGGTCTTATGCCAGTAGGCCACCAATTGGCAATTGCACAACTTGTTTTCTGAAAGCCACTGCCGTTACGGTTGAGCTCAAGTAGTGTCAGATCAGGCCATAGTGGTCATCATACCAAACTAAATAACTGATACAGGTTTGTAATTTACATTGCTGAACTTGAATACCAACCAGCTGAGTACTCAGTACAACAAATAGAAGAGCAGAACACCTGCAACTGCAAAGATGAATGGAGGAAATTGTTTGACATTGTTCATTGGAGTAACCAAAAATGGTTTCTGCTATAACAAAGTTGTAAAAGCCTAAACAGCAGTATATCATATCCTAAAACGTTATGCTCACAAACATGCAGCAGTTTACTACAGTCGGATGGAATATTGATCAGTATGTAACCAAATTGACAAAGGTCAATGATTCGCTGCTTGGCTCACAAATTTTGTTACAGAAAAAGGAAATAAACGATCATTCAAGAAAGTTAAATTTATCGGTGCATCAATTCAAACAACACTTGAATTCTAACTGCTACCTCAAACCAAGCCAATGAAGTAAACTTGGCAGGAGCACATCTTATTCCAATCCAATGCGACACACAACACACAGCACTCCTATTCCTATTCTCTGAGATCTATTAATGACAAATACAAACATCTCTTTAATCCAAAATACACTCGTGTTTGCAAGAGGGGCCTTCAATCTTGCTGGTCAATGGTGAAATGTCTACCTTTCAACATGCCAGCTTGTACTAATGTTGACATTTTTCCAATCAGTAAAAATGATGGTTATTCCTTTGGAAACAGGTTATGCGGCAGGATGGGAGCTAATAAGCTAAGTATGAATCTAGAGAAAACGGTGTTGCATTTCCCAGGTCCTCCCTAGTGCATAACGTCAGGCATTACTTCAATAACAATTGAAGAATACTAGCGTTTCCCCTAGGTCCAAAATCCATGTTTTCATCTGGTGAATTCACGTGATAAATAGCAGATTCTCAGGTGTAGTCAAGTAATAAGCTTTATAGCATCAGTTCCAGAAACAAGTGTATCTTCTATGAATGGAATTGTCTTCCATACTTTCAATCCTAGTGGTACTGGACCATTTTCAGAACCTGAACATAAAACAATAAATAATGCAGTAAGAACAAGAAAACAAAAAGAACATGTCCTCAATCTGAAAAGTTAAGCACAAACCTCTCCTACGTTCAGAAAAACAAGAGTACAAACCTCGTGAGTTGTCCTCTATACAAACTGCCATGTAATAAGAACTATTTAGTTCTGCAAGTGCAAACCACCAATTCTCGGACAGATAATCACCAGAGTCAGAATCATTGTACACTTTTGGTGCCTGGAGATATCAAGTCAGATTAACCAATATGTTCAAATGCTTGCTTTGTCGATATAAAATGATCTATTATAAGTTGAAGAAATAGAACAACAAAAATCCAGAGCTACGCTATGAATAAAGAACAAGATAATTTTCCAGATGACATTTGCATATCATCAGCTGACAGTTAGGCCAAAACATAAGCTAGGGGTCCAGGAGTGTCATATGTCACAAAATTCCATGTTACATTTCATCCAATTACGCAATCCTGGATCTCAGCTTCACATGAGGTGTACGTGAGATAACAACAAAGAAGAAAGGGCCAGTTACATACCTTAGTAATCTGAATTCGGCTGTTTGTTTTCAATTGGATTGAAAACCTATTAAAAGGAGCACCTGAAAACCCCCTTCCAAGAGCCTTAACATATGCTTCCTAAAAGTTTAAGGCATAGAAAATAAGTAATCCATGTAATCATGTCTTTTGCAACATCATATCGGTAAATCAGTATTAATAATCTTTGTAAGTTCTACATGGACAAAGATTTTATAACCAAAAGTTTATATGAGCCCATTTTGGTTTGTGCACTTAAAAATATTTTCACCAAATTCATATTTGATGCTAATTTGCTAGCTCTCCACATGAACTGTTCGATGGTATTTAAATTAACTAATTTCAAAGGGATGTGAGAAGGCGTCCTCAACAATCCAGTGTTCCGTGGAAGAATTGTTCATAAAATGCCTATCCATCCCTATGTCCCCTGTCAATTTGATTCATCTAACACATCCAATGTTGTTACCATCCAACTATCGGTTTGCAATAGGTATATTGGACATATTTACCAACTTGTCTATAATATAAAACCAGTACAGTAAGTTATAGTGTGCTTTATGGTCATACAAGATTAAGTGATCTTGTCAGTTGATATCTAGCATACAACTAGAAAGTAGAACAAATCAATTTTTTTTTAAACCCCTTCAACTTTCAACCCTCAACTTCAACCAGATATTTGGCACCCCTCATCTATCAATAACTCAGTTCGTCCCAAGGCTGGTTCATTAGATATTTACCATCTAGATGGTGCCAGCATCTCATCTCAAACACAACAGATCTAACTTCCCAAAGATAACACTTCAAGCAGCTCATGGCCACTCAAAGATGCAGTTGCATGGCAGTCCAGTCATGTGCTGACTGGGATATCATGTCGAAGTGATGAAAACAACTAATAAACCAGCCTAGTGGGTAAAATAAACAGATTTGATAGTTCAAGAGTGTTGGATACCCAGTTTTGGAGATCAGGGGTTGAAAACTACACTACAGTAATAGTTTTTTTAGATACAATACTTGAGTGAGATCCAATGGACTGATTCCAAAGTAGAGGACAATAAATACAATTACCACTCAAAGTTCTAAAAAAAGTTGATCAGCACTACTAATTGACTGCAAAAGAAAATAATAATAAATGGAGGACCAAGAGAGACTTGCATACTTTTAGAGTCCATAGTTTTATGAATTCCTTTTGCTGAGCGTCAGAATCAGCAATTTTAGCTAGAGAATCAACTTCTGAAGGGGTGAAGTAACGGCGAGCAAGAGATAAAATACTCTTAGTTGTCTTTCTCTTCTTTTCTTCAACATCAATACCAATCTGAATATGTTAAGAAAGCAATTTAAAAAAATTCCACATAAACAAAAGTACAAGTATTTCCTTTTCTCCTACTTTTGGTAATCATAAGGAAAAGAAGCATACAGGAGCATCCATGGCAATGCCACAGGCAATCAGAGAAGATGTGTGTGAAATATTGAAATGCAAAGGCCACTCCATAATGCTATCATCAGATCGCCACAATATCTGATTAAACAAGGAAACATAAACTAAGACAAGAAATTTCGTAAGTTTGGATCTCTGAAACCAAACCACTGTAAAGAATAACTTCTTACCTCAGGTTTGCCAAATTTATTCTTCTTAAACTCAAATGATCTTGGATCAATTTTAGAATTTGTATCTAGTCTAGTCCAAACAAACAAGCAGTAATCATATCAGTAATCCTGTAATGCTATCCCATGATATGTTTCAAGTTAAATAGTAACAAGAAAGTATGCTTATTGTAGACAAGATAGTGCAAAAATCTAAACACAAATTTTCATGTGACAGGTTGAATAGATGATGATTCTCATTGTCCTATTTTAATATCCCGGCTGCTGCCAAATGCATGCTGTTATAGCTTTCAAATTTGTTCCTGCACGTGTTACTCTACTATTTCAAAGATGACTTTTCACAATTTAGTCATTATGTACCCCTCTCCTTTTAATGACAAGTTTTATTTACATGGTCCTTTACTACTCTAAACAAGAGCAATGCACATAATTTCGAGAGCAACTGGTAAATAAAGGCTTTGAATGAGGGCAGCACGCTATTTTCTATGTGCTCCTAGTTCTTGTTCATTGCATAAAACAGTAGAATGGCATCTAATTAGGATTAGAGGGAGTACTAGTATCATTTCATAACTTTCCTTTATAACTGGGATTAGCTAAGTCCTGTCGCAAAGAGTTGTAAATTGAACACTTCCATACAGTTCGTGAATCAAATTTGGGGGCCAAGGGCAAATTATAAATAACACATGGGATGGTATATCCCAATTCGTGATATTCCAATGATGTTGAGCAACATTGACCCTTTATCATGTTTATATCATGTTTCATAGGCATTAGTACTTGGAGTCACTGGATCATTACTATTTGACCATAGCTAGCAGGCCCTGGGTTGTTAGTTGTTACTTAAGCAATGAAGCTATATCAGTTGATATAAGAGGGCGAAATCTACATGATTGATCCCGAATTTGAATTTGCAAATGTATAGCAGAAATGAAAGTGTACACCAATACTCCAGTGTTCAAGCAAAGTTTACATGAAACAATTGATTGCATCTAAAACTACAGAGTATAAAACAGCTGAACCTCCCCATCGACAATATTAAACTATTTTTGTTCCAATGAGACCTAATAATTGCCATCATTGGTAAAAATTAAGAAATTGAAATCCAATAATCAGACACTGGGTTACCAGCGTCCATGGGCAGGATCATATCGCTATCAAGCACAAGACACTTGTAAATCTAACACAATCAATCAATATTCAAAACTGAAGATTTACTAATACCAAAATGCTTTAGTAAATGATAACAGCATGCATGAAAATAAAAACAAAAGCTATGCACTCATCAAGAGACAGTTGATAGCCACATACATCTTGAGAGGGTGGTGCGCAGCAATGCACGCGACAGCATAGCATCTTTCTGCAGCCTTGGCCCGTTCATAGACAAGACGTTCTTCCTTTCAGAGGGAGAAAGAAGTTCCAAGTACATATCCAGCTGGGAGCGATCGTTCAGCTCATCAGGGCAAACATACCAAACATGCAATTCCCTGCAATATGCCATCTCCACACGTGAAAGGCAAATCCTATTTTCTCACTAAAATCACATCCTTTCCCCAAACCACCCGAGAGACGAAAGCCAGGGAGCAAATGGGAATCCGTTAGGGTTTGCAGAGAAATCCCCTTCTCATTCCATTTCAGACCTACACACCCCCAGATCTACCAGCCTGTGCCCGCACGGCAGGGCCCTCAAGAACCACCAGCTACAAGACCAGGGAAGGGAAGGAAGGGGAGGAAGAGCACCTGCGGGACTGGAGAGGCGGCGGGGGCGGGAGGGAGGCGAAGAGGCGCCCGCCGGCGACCCCGGGCGTCCGCGGGGGCAGCGGCTGCTTCGGCGGCGGGGGAACAGGCATCGCGCCGCGGCGGAGGAGGAGGAGGCGGTGGTGCATTCGGGGACCGGCGACTGGTGGGTTGGCTGCGTTGCTGGGTTTATGGGCTTGCCGGCGGCGGCGGCGGCGGCGGGGCCATCGGCCTTAGAAATCAAGGGAACCCCCACACCCTCCTCCGCTTCGTTTGACCGCCCGACAACTCGCTCTTTGGGATCTCCGCCTCTTGGTACACCGCTGGTACAGAAAGATTTGGGAATTGGGGGGCTTTGCCACGTGGCAGGAGGAAATTTTGACTTTTTATTAATATACATAGAAAAAATATTTTTATTAAATTACTTTGAGGACTCATTTATACGTCTTATTCTATTCTATTGTCTTTAATCTAAATATTTTAAAACTTATTAATATTTAAAGTTTTAAAAATTTAACCAGACCCTATCTAAAATGATAAGAATTATAAAGTTAAAATGAGTCATAATGTATATTCATCTCTATCTCACGTGTCCTATTCTTACGAGTATCTTTATAAATCAGGTTAATATATTTTATATTAACGAAGTTATTATGATACCAAAATATGATAGAAGAGAAGTTTGATTTTATGATGACAATGAACCATAACTCGAAAGTAGTAGCTACATCAACTATCAAACACAGGCCTTGTACCGTGTACCAGACCTTAACAACGATAATTACATCATAATCTTCATAGATTCAATCCACGTAGCTGGCACAGAAACAATTGACGAATATGTTGACAACGACGGTCAATCTAAGCAACTTAAAAGAATTAGCACAAACGATAGTAAATGACTACATCAAGTTTACAAGAATCTAAGCTAGGGTTTAATCTTTAATCTAACATTTATGGTTAACCTAAACCTGATGGAAACAGCTAATATACTCCCTCCATGTGCAAATTGAACTAGCCAACGTGAAACAAAGAAATGGAAATGGGAGAGTGTATGCGTAGTGGCCGACCGCCCAGACTCCATCTCAAGCAGGCCGACTCACATAAATCACAATAAAATAATACGGCATCAAGCCACCTACGTTACAGGCCATTATCTCTACGCATGGAAGCAAAACGAATGATTTTGCTGTTTCTCCAAACCAGCAATAAATATTGATTTTTCTTGTCAGACCGCACGTTCCGTTGCTTCGCCTGCCTGATCACCAAAGATGTTTATTTTCTTCTTTGCCTTCTTTATTTCAAGGTCTGTATTCTCACATCTAGCATGCACAGTCGGCAAGCTAGCTTGGAATTTCTTTCCCATCTGTGAATTCTTGCATAGCAACCCATCTTCCCCATTGCTCGTGGAGCCCTTAATTCTCTTTCTCTCATTATTTTGCCTAGCAACACTATTATCTCATTTCGGCAATACTGTATTCTTATTTAAATAAATATTATCTTTAGAAACAAATTTAAAAAATAGATAGATGTAAAAAATATGTGTATTCATACAGTGATCCGTATCAAAATATCAGAACACCTTCAATTTTGAGATTAATTAATCTTGCAGTTAGGGGAATTTCTCGAAAAATTTCTAACTGGAATCTGAGAAATTTCAAACCAGATTGTAGCAAATTTGATTTGAGCTCCACTGTACATCCGACCCAGTTGTACGACCCACGTACGACTGAAGCCATACAGTCATAGATCAATCAAGGGTAGAGGTTACATCCATGGTAGCTGTTGATCATACCCAGCCGTATATGGGTCGGATGATGGGGTCGTACGCATAGCAATTTCCATTTGATTTGATAGAGAAGAATTTTGGGCTTGGTAACTCGTTCAATATGAACTGGGGCTCGATTTGTAGGAATTTCGACTTGGTTTTGAAGAAAAAGAACAATTAGTCTGGTCCAACGAATGAAATTATAACTAGTGTTAGGCAACCCGCCCACTGTAGCAGCAGAGTTGGAGATCCTACCATAGGGGCTGGGCAATGCGAATGCGAAAGGACACGAGTAAGGGCTAGACCTCCCTATGGTTTGAAAATTTTCTCGCAGCTTTAGGCAAAGTTTTAAAAAATAGTATTATTTGCCCCCTCTACAAAATAACTTTTTGAAATTTTTTGGCTCCACTAGTGTCCTCAAATGGTGACATTGCTAGCTTTAGCGATGCTTGTACTGAGCGAAAACTCGTGCACATAACTGTGTGGAGGGGTGCTCATGTACAGAAGATGGGATGACCTATGTGTCCAATTCCTTGATGACATACCATCCTGTGGATCACCATTTGAGAATTGTAGTTTTTGAGGTAATGATAATGAATCGGAGTATTGTGGTAGAAATTAGTCAGGAGACCTACATAATTTTACATCATTTATTGGCTAAGTCTCAATATAGAATATGCACATTATTTATTTACAAACAAGTACAACAAAGTGTACAAAGATCCTTATATATCTTCATCTCCTCACGATAACATAGGCATCTGTTGTCCTAGTGTTTATCCAGTGAGACCTTTGGTCACTACACTCACTGGTTCAATTTGCCATTTTCCATTAGACAGTTAGGTTGCCATATTCACGAATCAGGAGCGCCCCTCCTCAGCTTTGGCTCTGTTTTATTTTCTGCCCATGAGTTATTATATTTCTCTTCTTTGCTTTTGTATAATTCTTTCTATTGCTTTGTATGAACAGACCATTGTGATTAGTCGATCACACATTATGCTTGATAACCATCGTTAGTGCAGTGTTATGATTGGTTGTAATACTAGCTCGGATGGACTTGTAGCCAGATCATGACCATCATCCTTAAAACAAACTATAATATTTACATCCTCACTACAAGACTTGCTAGGACATCGACAACAAGATCGCATTAGTCCCAATAAGGACCAACAGACATTACATGTGTAATACTGCAAAAAAAGTAATCATGGAAAGTTGGAAGAGTTAAGCGGCACAACTAGTAAATGGTGGTGACACTTGGGATCTATTTCTTGATTTTTCAAGAAGGAAGTCGATAATTTGGATGGCAAACATAGATCTTTCAGGTCATTCTCTAGCATTTCAATTACTCCACTCATTGATAGGCATCACTTGTATACACCACAGTCCAACTATAATCATCTTCCGCACAAGCTCGTCAGCTTCAACTACCATCTCTGAGACATCACGGCAGTACTAATCTAAATTCTCATATATGTATTTGTGTCGAATCGGACCTCCATATTTATCGATAGAGGTCCGATGCAATGACGTGAACACGTCGAGGCCTAGAAGGTCTACTTCACTCTGGTGTAGGTTTTTCGACTTTGAGGTCTCTTCGTCCAAGTTGTTAGGGTTGCGGACATGCCAGTTAATTCGACCCTGTAATTAACAAGAAGATAAACAGATGGGTCAGTTGGACGATGTGCTGATATGAACTCTTACTATCGGTTAGCTGCCGATAGAGTTGAGATAGTCATCGGCTGCGTCTGACATGCTCCTACTATCGGCTAGTTGCCGATAGAGACTAAATCACTCTTCTATCGGCTAGGAAGCCGATGACGACGAAGAAAATAAAAGATACATCGGCTGTAGAGCCGATAGCGATCCGGATATAATAGTTGATAAATATATAGACTCTTGCTATTGGCTGATTACCGATAAAGGCTGTAGCATACTTTTATCCGTAAAAAAACTGATAAAGGCATAAACAAATAATTAAAGAATAAGGACCCATTGGCTATAGAGCCAATGGCAGTCCGAGTAAGATAAAGGATTCATTGGCTACAAAGCTAATGGCGTTCCGAGTAGAGCATATGATAAATAGTAAGGAATGAGACTTGATCTCCCAAAAGTACGAGATCTAATGACCACCGTGACGATATTGTTAAAGCTAGTCTCGATAGATCGGATCAAACCAAGGCATTATGAGACTAAGACTAAAGTCATAGAGACGGCAAAAACTAAATTGAACACATGGACAGAAGTAACGTGCGAACCTATTAGCTAGCTAAGCCAATGAGAGAAATTCTCTAAAGATATATGTATATTTGTTGAGGCCAATATACTGTGCGTGAGGCTCAAAGAAAATCACTTAAGACGTATGTGTATCGGCTAAGGAGCCGATACACTGGGCATGATGCTTAAAGTATGGATAACTCATCGGTTGGCTACTCTGATGAAAGTCGAATAAAGACCCATCGGCTTATAGCACAATCTACTATCATCAATCCAGTAGGTCGGACCTAATCGATGCAGTACGAGAGTAATAACAGTAAAAGAAGCTTGTAAGCCGATAAATCCCACTCAAATATGATGTAATATATCCAATAGGACTAAGAGGTCGGATCTAACCGATACAGCCTTATACAGAGCGAATACACTAGGATAATGTTAAGACTTACCCCTTCGCTAGAGTTTGCACCTAACCGATGCAGCCCCGCGTCGAGAGCCAGAACTCGTCAGTAAAAACCTAGATGAAATAGGGTGGTGATGCGTCAAAGATATATTGATCTAAGAGATAATTATAAGGTCTTAGGGGGTCTATATTTATACCATAAAATTACAAGAGTTTGATGCGATTACGAACAACCTCCGAATGTAATTTTATAAACATAAAAGTAAACTATCTCTAAAAAGTTAACAAAAAGTAATTAAACTTACCTAATCTTATAAGATATTACTCTGCTATTATTTTTATGGCTCCTTCTCAGATTTGGTCCCATCTAGATAACTTTTTGTCTTTTAACTGAATCGAATCCATTCTCAACCCGTCCGATTTACTCTTTTTCTGTATCAATCGGACTCTTTCTATAAACCGATCGGCTCTCTAATCCTGACTACGGAGCTTACCAAATTTTGGTGCAAACAATATACAACGTGAAAAATAGAATTCATCGGTACCACTTCCTCAACTAACGTTGATGCTGCTGCTGCTCATATTTCGTGTCGAACTGACCATCTCAAGGATCATCAACCTGTAGCTGTAGATGTCAGATTTGCTGGAGATAGCTCCAAACTATTTAGAGAAAAATTCAGGTGCAATGTAGCCAATTGTACCCCTAGCAATGCCAATTGAGATCTCAAACAACTTATCTCAACTCAAGGGAGTCACTTCATCTAATGATCGGTTGTTTCTGAAGATGAACCTAGCGAGAGACCTATTTGGCATGTAATCATACACGAGCTCTTTTGGAACCTTGTATGCAAAACCCTAATAGTGTCACAATGTTGACATGCGATGTCCAACTGATGCTCGCTACCTCATTCATGAATTGCTCATCATCACCTTTAGATCCCTTTAGAATCTTCACAGCTACTGAACGACCATCATCATCAAGTAGGTTGCCCTTATAGATGCCGCCGCAACCTCCTTCTCCTAGCTGGTGTGCAAAAGAATTGGTCATCTTCTTGACCTCGAGGTATGAATAAATTTTGGGTGCAGGGATCCATATCTCTGCAGGAAGGCTTCGACTCTTGGTGAAACATATGATCTTTTCTCCAGAAGATCAGTGAGCCATATGTTCTCTTGCAATCGGCGAGATAGGCCAAAAACAAAATCAGTAAGACACCTATGCTTAAGGCTATTACTGCCACTTCTGTCAAGGGTTTGAAACATCAGATGAAAAAAATCATCAAAATAATGTCATATATGGCTGTGGGGGACATTTTGCAATTAACCCATGAGTAAGTAATTATCTTACAAATTTTTATTTTCCTCCCTCTTGTGTGGCGCCCTTCAGCTGTATACAAAATAAAGGTTATTGATATAAATGGGATTAATTCCTTCTATGCAATTGTACTTTTTTTAACTTACAAGGTGAAGTTCATATGTCAAAGAAAAGGTAAGTGGACCATGTAATGTAAAACTGGATAATGCATAAATTCAGGCCTACAAAATACGAAAAAAAATTCAAAGATGATTATAAGATAGATGGTCAGTCAACTTGTCTATGAATTAAAGTTCTAAGGGTGAATAACCAAATTGGTCTTCCAAGTTTCACCTAAGACTAGACTCAATTTGGTCCTTAACGTTTCAATCTATTTATCTTAATCCTTCAAATTTTCATTTTAGTTTAAACTCGAGCTTGGATCCACTTAGGAAGCCACATGGTTAAACCTAATCAACATCTATGTTGATAAATGACTCATATACCACTCTGTTACATATAAGGAAAAAAATGCCTTACTGCCCAATAATTATATGATTTTATTGATGGTTTGGTAACCGACCGTAGTACCCATGTATATACGGTGCATTTATACGTATGTGGTAAGACTGATATGAGAATACAGATGAAGATGCAAGAAGACAAGGATTTTTATATATGTTTGGACCTTTTAGAGACAATAGGTCTACTCCTATCTAGCTGGGTGACTGGCGCTTTCTATTATATATCAATCTCATGAGTACAAAATATGGTGAAGAAACCCTAACCTAGTATGATGTAACATCGTTGTAGTGCTTATGCATGGTGGTTAGTAGCTAGTCATAGTCGAGCTTCTTTAATTTGGACTCAATGAGATCGGACATATGGCTGGTTAAGATCAATTCCTCCTCCTCTCCCCTAGGGCATCTTATATTTATACCCTTAATTGCCCCATTGTCTAAATAGAACTAGAGAAACAAGTATAGATATGACCAAATCATTTCTAGTTGGGCCCAAATAGTACTATGTATGTCTTTCCTTATTTGCTCCAGACTTTTTCCATATGCTTATGGTTTGTTTATGTATAGAAATTGGTATGTGGTACTCCATTGAGTTATATACACGTACATGTGGTATCCCATATTTAGAACTTTGATAGTAGCCAAATAAAGACATTGGCTAATCCAAAAGCCTCTAGGAATCAACTTGTCATAATAAATAAATGTGGCCAAAGTTCCACCGACTAGGTTAGGTCTAATTTCTTTGATTCCTTCATCTAAGTAGCTTGCCAATATAGTCGGTTATGAAATTTGAGTAGAGTTTAGAACTTTATCCATCTAAATGTGTGCATGACAACATCTCGATGGTAAGTCTATTCTTTCTTTCATTTGAAATAATTGAATAACCTTCTCAAAAAAAACATTTAAGCCCCCGATCAACGTCAGATAACTCCACATAGGTTTTAAACATAGACAGATAAATGAATATATCAAACACTTAATAAAAACTTTGTAAATTGATGTAATTTGTCCATTACTGCAAATTTTTACTTTCTCTTGCTCTAACCATCTTTAGGTTGTCTTCCTTATATGTTTCATTCCAATTACAAATTCTTTGAGTATTCCGGATGATGCCGAATCATTGTCTCACAGTTGCATTATTTACAACGAGAGATATTTGGTACTATGCACTTTGCCAGTTATAGAACAAGAAATTTTAAGTTTATCTAAGTACTCAGACAACATATACATATCTTGTAAGGTGGTAACATAAAAGCATCTATTGCACTGTCTACTTAGGGAAATTAGAGTGTAACATGTGAGTTATCGAAGAGCATAAATATACGAAAAATAAATTTGCCAACCTAGGGAATATCGAGGCATATTATATGAATATATAGATAGATAGATAGATACATACATACATAGATACGTCCCCCTTCCTTCTTAGCCATCACGTACGTATCTGGTTGGAGTACTTAGATCACCTCATAGCTATCATTATGTTCGCGTCGAAAATGTCTCGGGCGACCACGCCGACGCCTGGGAGGTTTGCTTAGCTCCAGTGCAGGCCATTGGCTTTTCTCCGTGGCTTGAGGTACGCGCGCCGGGGACCATCAAGTCCGCTCGGCTCCAGCGCGACGGTGCAGGTACGGGCGTGCCAGTCAATTTGACCCTGCAATTGACAAGTAGGTGAGGCAAACGGGTCTAGGTGGCTCTTACTATCGGCTGGCCACCGATAGGTATTGGGACGCTATTCCATCGGCTAGAGAGCCGATGAAAGCGTAGACAAATGTCAACGAAGGATATGATGGCTCTAGGTGTAGCGAAAGCAAGATCCTGATCCATCGGCCACAGAGCGGATGGAGGCATCAAAGGTTCATTAAAGCGAAGCGTGCAAGATCCTTCCTAGTAGTCGACGAAAGTTGTAGCGATCGTTCATCGGTTGGAAAGCCGATGAAGGCATATGTGAACTGACAAGGAATCAAATAAAAGACGCACCGATTGCAAAGCCGATGCCTCTCAGCTAGTTGAGCCGATGAAAGGACGTCTTTCTGAAGATAGGCGCGCATTGGCCATCCAACCGATGCGCTTGGAGTTGCGCTCGAGGGGAATCTCTGAAGACTGGTGCATATCGGTCGAGGAGCCGATACGCTGGGCGTGGTGCTCGGGGTATAGGTAACTCATCGGCTAACCCTCCGATGAAGTACCATATAGAGACCTATAGGCCTAAAGCTTAATCTACCGTTGGTAACCTCGTAGATTTAATCTAATTGATGCAGCACGAGACCGACGACGGCGGAGAGAGCTTGATAGGTCGATAGACCCTGCACGGAAGTGATGCGATACATCTGATCGGCCTAAGAGGTTGAACCTAACCGATGCAGCCTTAGACAAAGCAAGACATATCGGGATAGTGGCGAGACTTACCCCTTCGCCGGAGATCGAGCTTAGCTGATGCAGCCCCACGTTGAGAGCCAGACCCCGCCGGTAAAAACCTAGAGAAACTAGGGTGGCGATACGCCGAAAGTTGTATTGATTAAAGGATGATTCTTTACATGTTTCAAAGGGATCTATATTTATACCCTAAGTTTACAGAGTCTGACGCGTTTACAACAACCATCGGACGTTATATATTAACAAAGATAAAGGAAAATATCTCTAAGGAAGTTAATTAAAATAACTAAATATTCCTATCTATATAAGATACGATTTGTATAGATGTAATATCCTGTTGTGAGTTCCATCGCTCCTCTTCAAATTCGGTATCATCTGGATAATCTTTTATTCTTGGACCGAATCTCTCCTTGATTCATCCGATCGGCTTCCTCCCTATAGCAACCGGACTCTTCTTCACTTAAGCCAATCCTTTTCCAACATTTCTTTGGGCTTTCCAAATTTTGGCATTAACACATTATAGGTCTCATCTGGCCATCATAGAACTTCTATATCAGTGGACAATCTTTGACTGAACCCTATCTTTTCTATCCTTCACTGAACCCTATTTTTTTATCTTTTCTTATACATAATGACGTTTAAAGTTGTTGATCGGTACATGTCTAATCAGAATAGAGTTCTGACTAGTGGGCTCCATTACTAGTGTACGTCTTGTCATCAAATTATAGAATTGTTGGACCAAGCTTCATTTGATCAAGATAGGATGTCAACCAACAGAGAGCTTTCAACTAGTTCTCGCCTTACTCGATATGGTCTCCAATCTATTGTTGTGTCATTTGATATTCCTGAAATGAACTACTTAGAAGAAAGTGTTAAATAACAAGCCCCCGAGCAATGCTCAAGGGCAACATAAACTAAAACTTTGAAAAGGTTTTTAGCTAATAGAAAGAATTTATATACTTTCCCCTGCCCCCTACTTTCTTCTCATAAATGTAGTTTATGAGTAGACAATCTGAGTAGAAAAGAGACGTAAGAATTACCGATGACTTTTGACTACCCTATGTCTTCATCCACCATCTCGTTAGTATTAGCAGCTGCTTAGGCCGAGATAAATCTTATGGCACAGAAATAGTGAATTTGGATAGTTAAACGCTTGACCTAAAAAGACTTATATGAGTAGTAAAACCTCTACATCTGACCTAGTCTTGCGAAGACTAATGGAGTAGTTGGATCTCAACCATCGTTTGAGTGGGAGAACCACTACCCCAAACTTGGTCCCATAAAGACCAATGGCGTAGTTGGATCTTGACCACATGGACATGTTCTCGAGTTGATTACTTGATGTGTATCTCATGTGGCTAGCAAGGTTTGCATTTGTTTAATCAACTCATAAGCATATCTGAGGGATGTGATTTACTTCAAGTTTCTTATCAGAAACGTCTTTCCAATTATATTGCTTGTCTTCCACATATGCATGCATCATTGAGCTATGGCACGCTTAGCATCATCTCTATTTTAGGCCTTTGCTTGTATCATTGTAGTAGATGTCATGAGCAACGCCTCAAGTCCTCCACTTGGCAGCAAATCACTCCCTCGCCCTTATTCTGACTAGTCAGGATGGGTGGCGTAGACAACATCTCAGTAAACATGCTGGGTGATCATGCCGATAACTTTTAAGAGATCATCTAATAACATGAGCACGCATGGCGTCATCAATGTTTGAGATATTTGCTTGAAATCATAGATGATGTGAGCAAGATCTCATGCCCTCCATTTGCAAGCAGAGTGGCTCCCTCGTCTATGTTCTGACTGGTCAGGATGAATGATGTGAACATAATCTTAACAAATATACCGGGCGATACCGGTTATGGGTGTCAGATATGTTGCCATTATAAACAATGAGCTTGAATAGTTTCCTAAAAATATGATTCTATAAGACAAAATATAACTAATAAAATATCGATTGGGTACTTGGCTTGCCATATACATCTTCTAGATTTTAGCATACAATGAGTAGATTTAGATCGTATATGGAAACTATATTACCAAATTAAATCATATATAGAAAGTAAAATAGGATGAGCCCCGGGCATTAGACCGTAGTAAATCTATCATAATATGAGCATGTAAAGTAAATGTTATATAAAAATATGTTCTATGTAAATATAGTAAATTACAATCTGGAATAATAAATAACTCTCTTCAGTTGAAGAGGTTGAATTGGAGGAGGTATAGTAAATAGTGTATAAAGATATTGCATGCCTTAGTAGATACATGCCGAATGTATTAGTAGATTAATTTAAGAATTAACTTTATAAATTATATGAACCAGTCGGCTTGATGCTTGAATCATTATCACCACATGTACTCATCTCCTAGCTTCAGTTGTGTAAGTGTAGCGATGCTACCATCGGCAGACTACCCTAGCGATTTTCCTTTGTATGATAGTTGTCATGGTTGGTCGTTCTTGTTTAGGGTGATGACTCTTGATTTGAAATTCTTGGCATGCAAGCATCCGTGATGTTCTTGATTGATTATTCATGTATCTGATCCACATATACTGATACATACTCACATGCATATGTTCGCATGGCCAAAGTAGATATGTACATGTACTACATACATATGTATTGGGCATAGTGTAGACTACTTGGTGCATATAATGTCAGACTTCAACAACTTCACTTCAACGTTAGGATGTGGTGTGTGGAGGTTCTTGTTAGTCAAAGAGAACCACTTGACAGACTTGTAGTAACTAGTAGAACTTGTTGACATTGTTATTAAGAAACAACGGCTTGGCAACTTGATACCAACCTGTATTGTTGTTATAGAATAAAAGCTTGGTTGGGCGTGACATCGTGATCGATTGATTTGATCTGGTCGAAAATTTAGCGGTGGATATTAGTTCGGGCGTAGTTAGTCTAAACCCCCTAGGGGCTTCGCATATCGATGTCTTCTGTAGTAGCAACATCTTGAAGCATGAAGATTCAATTAGATGAAGTTGATCTAAGATCTTGATTCATCACCATGTGTTGGTTGGTTTGATCTTGTCAAATTTTTCGTGACAATGACATCTTGGATCCATGTCGATCGTATTGGACAAAGTTACTAGAGATTGGAATGGTCATGATTCCTCTGCCTATTGATACCATGTCTTCGTGAATTCTCTAAATACCAGCGCCCTTAACTTAGGGTGCCACTATCGATAGATTAGTAACTGACCGCAGTATGTGTATATATAGTGCATTTACACGTACGGGATAGGTGGCCGATGGCATCAACTATATATCAATCTCATAAGTATAAAATATAGATAGGAAACTCTAATTTAGTCTACTATGATATCGGTGTAGAGTTGCATATGATGGTCGGCGGCTAGTTATAGTCATGGTTCTCCAATCTAGACTCGATGAGACCGAACATATGACTTGTAGTGCTTTTGTCTTAGGTTAAGATCAGTTCCTCCTCCTCTCCCTAGGAAATCTTGTATTTATAGTCTCAATTACCTTTTGTCCAAATAAAATTAGAAAGATAAGTATGGATAAGATTTGAACACTTCTGATCAAGCCTAAATAGGATGATTATATACCTCTCTCTTTATCTTAAACCTTTTTATTTGCTCTAGACTCTATCATATGTACAAGGTTTGTTTTCATATGGAAATTGGTCCCATATTTAAAGCTTTGAAAATGTTTTTTTTTGTCTCGTTGAGATTTGCATGCAATAAATTTTCTTACAGCTAATGCAGCAGTAATTTATGTAAAGAAAATAATTATGTACTTCCAAGAGAATACGATAGCACAGGCTGAAATAATAGAAATGTTATTTAGTACATGTGCAATGCTATTTATTCATTTTTTTCTCTTTTGTAGTGTATGCAAATTGAGGGCAAAAGAGATATTTTCTAATAGAAATATTGACTAGAATTAATCATATGTGGCACATCAAGCAGGCCCAAGAATGATTTTAAGCCAAAACAAATACTTACAGGACTTATATGGATAAAATAAAACCTTAAGGAATAAATTAAGCCTTTGATGAAATTTGATGGACTAAATTGGATATTCAGCCAAGGTTTAAAAATAAGTTAAAAAATTTGAATCAATCTTGTTCTAAATATTAAATGTTTATTTCTGCGAAAAAAAACAAACAGAGAGAGTAAGATCTTATGACAGTCAGTCGGACGCATTCGTCCATCTGGACAGACACAGTTGAACGCCATGGCGCCGGTGGTGCCACCAGCGGTTGTTGCTGTTCCCGTCCGGTTGTAGCTGCACCACCCGTCGGAGCTCTCGCAGAGCGAGCACTGCGCATCGGAGGCCGTGCCCCAGCTCAGCTCGAACCCATTCTTGAGCACCCTCCCGTAGCTGGTCGTCAGGTTGGACAAGCTCGGCACGTCGAACAATGCGCCATACACCGGCATGGTCACCATGCTGCTGCACAACCTAGCGCAGTCCTCGTTCACCGCTGCCGTCCCCGCCACCGCGCCGCGGAAGACGTACGAGGCTCTCCCGCCGCCGCCGCCGCCGCTGCCGCCGAGGTCACAGCCTACCGGGGTGGAGCCGTCGAGGCAGCGGGAGGGTAGGACGTCGCCATCCCTGCCGCCTCCGCAGCCGATGAGGAAGGTGAGGCTGACGTCGGATGTGGTGAACTGAAGCCTCGACCCCTGGGGGAGCGTGACGTTGCGCTCCACCGTCGGGCAGCCGTCGGCGGCGGCGGCGTGGTGGACGTCGGAGTCGGCGACGAACATGGTGCGCGTCGGGTGGTTGATGGCGAGGACGGCGTTGCTGTTGGTGCTCAGACGTAGGACCGTCGTTTTGCCATCCACGAAGTCGAGCCAGAGGCCCGGGTAGCCGCAGAAGGCACCGCTGCCGCCGCTGGCCGTGGAGATACGGAATGGGTAGGTGATGTTGATCCTGCCTTCGCAACTGACGGCTGCAGAGCACGACGACGTCGACGGCGAGGATGTCGCCGCCGCCGCCGCTAAGTCATCATCAAGCCTGCAGCAGAAAGCTAGGAGAAGAAAGTGTATGAGGCGTTGGCGCGGATGAGACAGACGCATATTTAGCTTGCTGAGTTGCAGTAGTGCAAGATGCAAAGATTGCAGGTCGGTCGACGTAACCAAGGATCAACTTAATTATTATTGTTGATAATAAACTAAGTTCAATGACGAAATGGAGTGGACGAAAAAGACAGCACAGAAGCTTCTAATTGAGAAAATTCAACACACATCTTCTGAATTTTCGCAAAGTCTAATCTATTATATGCATATTATTGTGGCTACGTGCAGGAAGAAATATGGTCATTTCGTACCAAAAAATTAAAAAAACTACAGTAATACTCCTAGCACACTCATGATTAACTAACGAAATAAGCATATATTGAATCAAAATAAAAGCTTAAGGATTCAATGAGGTACGAATCAAAACTCATAGATATAAAATACATATAGGCCCTTTTTAATTTGTAAAAAAAGATAGGAAATTTAGATTATTCCAATACCACAAGAAAAACTTCTAAGAGAGTATTTGTCTCTTGTAATCCTATATTTTTTATGTGTTTGTTTGCGCTGAAACTCATAAACATACCGAGACCTGGTAGATTAGCTTCGCTCCAGTGCAGATCGCTTTAAGGTTTATTGGAGTGCACTCTTGATGGTCCTACTGGGGGTACCAAAAATATATTCGCACCGAAACTCACGAACATGCCAAGGCTTGAGAGATCTGCTTCGCTTCTGTGCTGGTCCTTCGGCTTCAAAGTTTATTGGAGTGCACTCTCAATTATCCCACCAAGCGTGACAAAAATATGTTCGCATCGAAACTCACGAACACGCTAAGGCCTAGGAGAAATGCTTCGTTCTAGTGTAGGTCCTTCGGCTTCAAAATTTGTTGAAGTGCACTTTCGGTTGTCCCACCGAACGTGCCAAAAATATGCTTGTGTCGGAACTCGTGAACACGCCGAAGTCTAGGAGATCTGCTTCGCTATAGTGCAGGTCCTTCGGCTTCAAAGTTTGTTGGAGTGCACCCTCGATTGTCCCACCGGATGTGCCAAAAATATGCTCGCGTTGAAACACACGAATACACCAAGGCCTGGGAGATCTGTTTCGCTGCATTGCAAGTCCTTCAACTTCGTTGGTTGGTTCGAGAGCATGCCAAGATTCTTCAGCTTCATTGTCCCCTCGTCAGGACGATGGAGATGTGAACGTGCCAGTCAATTTGACCCTATAATTGACAAGGATATAAACTAATAGGTCAGTCGGACGATGAGCCAATACCAACTCTTGGTATTGGCTGTCTGCCGATAGAGTTGAGATAGTCCAATGCGCTCCTGCTATCGACTGGTTGTCGATAAAGAATGGAACACTTTTCAATCTACTGGGAAGCCGATGAAGGCGTAAGCAGATGGTGATGAGGGGAATTAAAAATACATCAACTGTAGAGTTGATGTCACTCCGGATATAACGAAGGCATAACACTGGTTCATCGGCTGTAAAGCTAACGAAGGTATAAAAGGTTGTTCAAAGAATACGATAACGATTTCATCTGTTATAGAGCTGATGGTACTCTGGAATAGGATATTCAAAGAATAACACGTAAGATCCTTTTATCGGTTACTTACCGATGGAGAATATAGAGCTCATTTATCGGTTGGAAAGTCGATAAAGGCATATATAGATTGACAAGGAATAATATAAAAGATCCATTGGCTGCAAACCTAATAGCACTCCGAATATAATGTGCGATGAATAAGAAAGAGTGAGATCTGATCCTCCAAAAGTACGAGACCTAGTGACTACCATGATGGTACTGTTAGAGTCAGTCTCGATAGATCAGACCGAACCGAGACAGTATAAAACTGAGTCTAACGGCAACAAGACAACAGATGCTAGATCGAACGCGTGAACGAATGGAACAGGCGAACCCATCGGCTAGCTGATCCGATGAGAGAAAATCATTAAAAATATATGTATATCGGCTAAGAAACCAATACATTGGACGTAATGCTCGATGTGTAGATAACTCATCGGTTAACTATTCCGATGAAATGCTGAGTAAAGATCTATTGGCTTATGGCTCAATCTACTATCAACAATCTAGTAGATTGAACCTAATCGATATAGTATGAAACTAATAACGGTAAAAGGAGCTTGATAAGCCAATAAAACTCACACGAACGTGATGTGATATATTTGATTGGACTAAAAGGTCGAACCTAACCAATGTAGCCTTAGATAGAGCAAATATATTAGGATAATGTCGAAAGCTAGAACCCATTGATAAAAAAGCTGAATAAATTAGGATGATGATACACCGAAAATATATTAATCTGATAAATAAATTACAAGCTTTTAGGAAATATGTATTTATTTCTTAGGATTACAAGAGTCTGACGCGGTTACAACAACAATCGGACGTTATTTCCTAAAAACATAAAAGAAAAATATCTCTAATTAATTTAACAAAACTAACATAAATCACCCTACCATGGTTTTCATGGCTGAATAATCTTCTATTTTTAACTAAACTAAATACTCTCTCGATCCGTCTGATCGGCACTTGTATCAATCGGACTCTTCTGAATAAGTCGATCTCTCGAATCTATCCATTGACCTATCAAATTCTGATTTACAATTAAACATCTCTTTTGAAGTTTACTATGGTTTATCTTTATAGAGGATTTGAAAATTAATGTCACTTGATTTCTGTGTTTAAATTTCACATGTTTTAAAGGGAGCAGTGGAGTAAAAAAAATCATGCACTAATTCTAAGGTCATATCAGTCAATAACATATATGTGAATTATAGTGTCAAATGAAAATTAATGGTCCTCTGACTCGTGACACATTCTCACTAGATGGGGGAATAATAGTCGGAAGAAGCTAAAATTTTCAAGCAAATTGCTTGCTTGACTGCAATTCAATCTCCACCATTATAGTCTCGCGTCCTTAAATTCACTTCTCATGCTTCGTTCTTACTCCCCTATTCCCAGATGCTAGAGACCAATTGCTTAAGTAATAATCTAACTGATTAACTAAATCTATGAAAAAAACAATAATATTTACGATATCAAACAGACATAGTTACAACCATTATGAAGTATATTTTTATAGTTTATTTCTTTGATATGGTAGATATTAATGTTTTTCTCTATAAAGCATTCCTTACAACAAACCAAACATTTTAGGTAGGTATATAGATAAGAAAATGCAAAAGTACCTCTAAGTCATCATGGCATACAGTTTTTCATACTCAATACGTAAAAAAAGTCTTTTACAATACTCTTGCTATCAAAGATCTTAGCAGTTTAATTCAATCAGTTGGGGCATATGAAAAATCAAGATGTTATCACAGCTTGTCACATTAGTATTTTTAAGAGTTTGTAAGAATTTATTTGATAATGTATCATGGTTTAATAATGTCAAGTAATACAAGCACAAATGAGAAAAAAATCCATTTTACCTTTCTCATGTAACAAGTATATTTTGTCTCTCCTCTGACCGACCGTATGACGTACGTCTATGTGCTATATTGACTGAGCATTATAATAAAAAAAATTAAAAATAAAACCTTGGTGGGACTCCCTCTTCCTATCTCTCTCCGCCTCAAGCCATCGAGGTAATCGTGTATTATATTTATAAAAAAAATAATATTTACGATATCAAACAAATATTTTTATAGTTTATTTTTTATGCGATAGATATTAATGTTTTTCTAAACATTGTGGGGATATAGATAAGAAAATGCAAAAGTACCTCTAAGTCATCAGTCATCATGGCATACAGTTTTTCACTTTTTTTTACAGTACTCTTGCTATCAAAGATGTTAGCAGTTTAATTCAATCAGTTGGGGCTTATGAAAAATCAAGATGTTATCACAGCGTGTCACATTAGTTTTTTAAGGAGTTTGTAAGAATTTATTTGATAATGTATCATGGTTTAATAATGTACTACAGGCACAAATGAAAAAGAAAAAAAATCCATTTTACGTTTCTCAACTATAATCTCAGTCTTATTTATCTCAATAATTAAATCAGGTATAACGATTTTATTCTATATAATGTCTATCTGTTATATTCACTTAATCTCTATCTGACTGACGTGACATCGCCGTAATGTTTATTGTACATTATAATTAGAAAAAAAATAAAAACAAAACCTTAGTGGAACCCACGTGTCCTCCCTCCCCTCTCCCTCACTCTCCCTGTCTTTCTCCGACTCTTCTCTCCGGCTCGAGCCGTCGAGCTCCTGCAGCCGCCCGCCACAGCCGGTGCCACCCTGCCGACCGCTGGGTATAGGCGAGCTCGAGCTCGAGCCTCACCGCCGCTTCCGCGCTTCATAAAGGCGAGCTCGTGCTTCACCAGGGCCGTCGCTGTCGCGTCATCTCCTCTTCGAGCTCGAGCTCGGGACGCACGTGCACTTGTACGAGGCGGCAGCGGCTTGGGCAGGGCTCGCAGTTCCCACTAGTTTGGCGCTCGCAGGCGGTGGCGGGTTGAGCCGGAGGAGGGGCGGCAGTGGCTTGGGCAGGGCTCACGGATCCAGGGGGGGCGGATGATTCGGGTGAGGTGAGGCCGAGGACCGGCTTCCACTCTAGGGATACCGAGCTGCGCCGTTTTCCTTTCACGTCCGGCTCCTGCCCCTCTCTCTCCGATGGTGTAGAGCCCGCCTGGTCGATCTGAGCGGGCCGGCGAGATCAGGATGGCGGCGAGGCGAAGTCGCGAGCAGGGAAAACCAATGCGCCGGCGAGCCCTCCCCTCTGCCGCCGCCGCGATGGACGCTGACAAGGAGAGAGAGAGAGGAGGGAGAGAGAAATGGAGGGGAATAGAATAAGAGGGGTCATTGACAAGTGGGCCATGTTGTAGACGACAAAGGAGTGTTGATGTTTTTTTTTCTCTGTAATGCCACAAAAGTTTTTACGCTATAGAATACAACCATTAGGAGTCAATATGAAATAGAAAAAGGTGATGTATTCGGTTTTAAAGTTAAGGAAAGTAAATTAAACAGTTAAAATCATGGGTAAGTAAGGCCCTGAAAAAAATGTTCATTGTCTAGTGGGCCCAGCCCAGGAAAGAAAGAGCCTCGTGGTCCAGCCGAGTCAATGCCGTACGGGCCCCACCACCCCACCGCTCCACACCCTCGCCCGCCACGTCCTTCCAGATCTCGCACCACATCCGTGTCACTGACACCCCGGCCCCACCATACCGTTGCTGGCCTCCTCTCCTCTTCCCCTTCCTCCTCCCCTCGCGACCATTTCAAATCAAATCCAATCCACCTCTCCACTCCTCGTCTCCTCCCCCATCGCCGTTCACTCCAGATCTCTCCCTCCTCCCCCACGTAGCCGTCCATGTCCACCTCCTCGCGCTTCGATCTCCGGGTAAGCCCCCCCTATCCCTACCCGCTTCGCAGATCCGCGCCGCCTATGGTAACGAACGACCTGACCTCTCTCCCTTTGGCAATGCAGGCCTCGTCGCACCCGCACCAGCACGCCGGAGCCGCCGCCGCCGGCGGCAGCATGAGGTGAGCGCGGGAGATCTCGTTCGCCCTGGGATTTCTGTTATTTTACGCGGGGGGTGGGGGGTGGGGGTGGTGGCTGATGTGTGGGAGTGTGGTTGGTTGGTGTGTCGCAGCGACGGCGGCGGCGGTGGGGCGGCGGCGTTCGCGGACGCGGGGAACCTCGAGCACTGCGCTAGGTACCTCAACCAGACGCTCGTCACCTTCGGCTTCCCGGCCTCTCTCGACCTCTTCGCCACCGATCCCGTAGGATTCCTCCTTTCACTCTCCCCTGATCTACTTGCGGATTTTGGTTTCGATTGCTGTTATGCTGTGAGATTTGTGGCGTTTATGGCAACTCTTTTCTTCGGTTCTCTATTTTTAAGGACAATGTGTTGTGTTGGCTTATTTTTACTCAACAAGAGCTGTTTTTTAAATCGAATTTTAGCAATTCACAACATTTTGTTCTTCCCTTTCGGGAAACTTCCTGGGTTGCAGCCATTGTTTTTCAACATATTTTTTTGGCCATTCTTCTGTTATGTCCCTTTCATATAGTATAGAATTGGCGAATTTATTTGTTTTTCTGAGAAGCATAACAATTTCTGGAGGTGTTCGATGGCTTGTTTATCTAAATTTACCCACCTTTTTTTTCATTTATGCGCCTCAGGTATCGATTGCAAGAACGTGCAACTGCATCTACGCTCTTCTGCAGCAGCGGCAGCGTGACATCGAGTTCCGGGAGTCTACCAATGACCTGCGACAGCGGTGAGCTGTTTCCTGTTCCTTTATCGTTTTCGTGCCTCCATGTTTAATGTAACGATTCAAGAATGTGCTCCATCGGTGTTAGTTAAGAATTGTTCACCAGATCTGGAGGTTTGAAGTGTACAGTTTACCAGTGCAATACGGTGCACAATACCGACTGGTAGAGATAGATTGGTAATTGCTAATGGTTCCCCTCTGATCACAGTAGTCATTTTTGTTTGCTTTCGTGACCTTTGACGTGAAGATGATGGCATAGTTCTTTTGGGTTAATTAGCACAAAGTTTTACATCAATGTTATTAAACCTGGAAAATGCTTAAGCGAGAAAAACTGTATGTGTGTGTTTTTCCAAATACCTGCAAAAGTTTGGTTGTAATACTGGCTCCTGCAAAACTAAAGTACCTCTTTTCCTTTTTCTGTGAGATCTGATTGTGCTTTCCCCCATGTGCCTGTTTGTTTTGTTCATGTTGCCATTGGCACTAGTAACTTCTCTCTTTTTTTTTGATAACTAGTAACATGACGGAGCATTGCAATGGCCCTATAAGGATGGACCCATATATATAAGGATAGGCTATATGGGCCCATTTAAATAAGGATGGGCTATATGGTGATTGTTTTAACCAATGGATTGTTTTCTCTATCTGATTTTTTTTTGGGGTGGGTGGTTGTGTGCTACAAGTGAGGGGAGGGGATGGGGAGGACGGACGACTTTGCTTTTAATAGTAGTAAAGATGTTGCTACTACAATTCATTAGACACACTTGTACTTGATTTGGATCCCTTTTATTTTGTTTCCCCAGTGAGCCCCCAAAATTGCCTGTATCTAGTGCTTTTAGAGGCTAATGTATGTGACATTGGGCTTTACCACATTGAATGGAGTTTGATTTAAGTTAGCGCAAGTTTATTATGTACTGTTCATCATTTATAGCTATGTTGCTTTTGAATCTTGATTGCTTGCCTGATAAGTTTTGCTTACTCAGAGCATTTTGTTTTTCCCTTTCAAACAAAACTACATCTGACAATAATGAAAGACTGTCCTTGGCATCGACAAACCCTAGAATTCTTTTTCCTGACAGTACCACTCTGGTATGAACCAAACCTGTCAGCACCTAATATGTACCCTTTTTTTTCTCTTTTATCTCCTTTACTCCTTTTCTTCCAATAACGGTTTCCTTTTGGCCCTGTAATCTGTTCTTTATCCGGCCTCAACCTGTTTGGATTATAATTGCAATTACTAGCATCTTCTGCCTGTCTAACATAACCTGCCGACAATGTGAATTAAGCATTATGATATTATCACGTAATTAGGTGCACCTAACAACTAAATGTTTTGTCCTTTTGTCATACATTAGTTGCATCTATGTAGTACTATTTATTCAGGATCTATTCCTTCACAGTGCTGATGTGCTATAAGGCATCATTTGCTTGCTATCTGTGTCAGAGTTAGGTTCACGTGAACATAAGTCCCCTGTCTGCTCATTCCTATGTATTTGCATATTATTCAGTTGGTGGAAACACTAATGAAGTTGATAGCAACATTTTTAAGGTCCTACTAATTTTTTTGTCAGTTTCTAGCCTACATGAATACAAGTCCATTACACTCTGATTTCCAAAAAGTATGTTTGCCATCCAGTTGAGTGACAACATTAATGCAGTGGATTGTAGAATTTAATCATTTTTAAGGTTCTACAAGTGTTGCTTCACTTAATCACTGAGATATATATGTCTAATGGATACATGACTCATAGTCTACAATGTTCAGTATGCAGTCTGATATTTCTAGACTAGAAGCTAAGATTGAAAGAATGGATGCTCAATTAGCTGCGAAAGATCGAGAGCTGGCCACGTTGGCTAGAACGGTTTGTTCTTATACCAATTTCTGTTTGTATTCTTTGTCACTCTTGAAATTCTATTTATTTCTCCCTACCACCAGGAGGCCAAAAATACTGCAACTTTGAAGGCTCAGATTGATAAGCTTCAACAGGAACGCGATGAATTTCAAAAAATGGTTATTGGCAACCAGGTAGAATTATCTTACCATTCTTTTTTAATTGAAGGTCAGTCTATTCATCTTGCTTGCTTGCTTGCTTTGTTTTTTGGGAAAGTTGCCCCATGTACACTGATGGGATGATGGACCCTATCTTGCTTTCTATTTTTCTTTTGAAGCAAGTACGTACCCAGCAAATTCATGAAATGAAGAAGAAAGAGAAAGAATACATCAAATTACAGGTATTTTGTTGTCTGTACTTTACATCTAGCATGATGATTAACTCTAAGTTATCTGCATAGATTGACCTGCTGCTATTTTGCAGGAGAAACTAAACCAGGTATTGATGGAGAAGAAAAAGGAATCATCACGTTCAGGAATGGAAATAATGAACTTGTTGCAGGTGCTATGCTTCTTAATCATCTTCATATTGATAGTCTAAAGGGATACTCTTTATGGAGGATTTTTTATTTACTCTTCAGTTTAATTAAACAGAAAGAAGGACGACAACGTGGAACTTGGAATGGAAAAAAGAATGACAATGATTATTATAAAATGATCGTAAGTGTTATGTTGTACATCTCTGTGATGCATACTGGGTACCTGATTGAATATATTCTAATGAAGTAATGTACCTTGAGTGAACATTCAGGTTGATGCCTATGAGGTGAAAAAGCAAGAACTGATGCAAGAAAATGCTGATCTGCGAGCACTATTGCGTTCGATGCAGGTAAAACCATAAAAGGATTACACCTCAACATTATATTATTCCTTTCATTATAGACAGATATACGTTTAAATTTGTTTTATAAGGTTTATCTTGGCATTCCTTTAGATCTCAATGGTGGAAAGACAACTATTTTAATACAATGGTTTCTCTTTTGCACATCCTTTTGAAATGCCATGATTTGGAAGGTGAAGATAATGCAGTGGCATTTTTAGTCACCAGCACATATGAAGTATTGGAAAGTGTGCCTTTCTGAGTAAAATGTTTTACACTTTTACCTTAGATGGATATGCGTGAGTTCCTGAATGCTCCGAACGGAGTTTCACAGCAAGCTGTCGCAGGCAATGGACGACAGGAGGCAGGATCTCCTCAGTCCCCTCTTGGTGGCAAGACAGTATGCATTCTCATTCTTGATTAGTTGATTACATAGTTTGCTCTTGGCATCTCTTTTCTACTAAAAATCTTGATGGCTTTCTGCATTTATTGAATAAGCAAAAGAAATGAATATTTTGGTGCCGCATGACTTCCGCTAAGTTGGTCACATGATCACTCTTTGATGTCTTTGTGATTCCTCTTGCCAGGATGTGTTTGACCTGCCCTTTCACATGGCAAGAGACCAGATAGAAGAGAGTTTGCGCACGAAAATGGCTTCCATAAAGGTAGAACCACTGAATAAGGCAACTATAACCTCTCATGAGTGATGCTCCATGCAAACTTTCATCATTGATTCACTGTGCTCCTTTCAACTTTGCAAAAATAAATTACTATGCAGGCCCGAATGACTCAACTTCAAGATGCCCAAAAGGGTGCGGAAGTGACATCAGAAGCTACTGAGCGGGAACTTGAACTTGAGGCTCAACTGGTTGAAGCTAGAAGCATTATCCAGGAGCAGGTATGTTGTCTATTAAACTTTCCTTGCAATTTCTGAATGGCAGTGATTTTGGACATGGTAATCACTATTCCAGTTTATAGTTGACATGCATAAATGTAGCTGCCCTTATTAACATACACTTCGGAAATGAATGTGCAGGCATCCCTCATGTCCAAGCATTTCACAAAGTCGTCAGATAAACCAAGGTAAGTTTGATATACCTTCTTTAATTTACAGGCTAAAACTCCAATAATTTCTGGATTGTTATAATAACAGGAGGTTGAGTGGCTTGGATGCTGACCGTGAGGCGGTTCATTCTGCAGCTGCAGAGGTGTAAAATATGTTTGTATCAACCTTCAGCTATCAAAGACACGTCATGATGCCAACCTGTCATCGAGGTCTCATGTGTTACAGTAACCACCAAAGTCTAGTCCATGATAAATCTCTTCTAGCCATGATAGCATGATTCTAGGCGCTATCTGTGTAGTATTATGTGCAGGAGCATCTCCTCCGCTGTCGCTAACTGCCTGCCTCTGACAGTTACATGTATCGCATTTCTACTGTAGGGAGAACAGAAAGATGTAGCTATTGTGGCTTAAGAAATAGGCATATAGACCTTACAGACGTATTATTTCCTTATTTCAAATGTGCAGCTAGTTGTGGTTGTTGACTTCTGGCATTCCTAATTGTCACTAGATGTTGTGATTCTCACCTGTGGCAAACTTTGGTGGGGGTAATTTCTCAGCAAGGCCAAGTAAAAGAGTGCACTACGAGTCTACGAGAGCACCCCTATAATCAGTGAAAGGTATTGTACTACAAGTATGCATCCAATGCCTATTCCATTATAATTACAGCGCCTGATCAGCTCAAATTCAGGTTAGAAACATGTAAATGATGTCCTTAGTTACAAGGGGGTTGCTTAGCAGATTTGCCGTATCAGTATGTGCACCAAGAGCAGCTTGCAAAAAGATGCCATCTGAAATTCTGAATCTCTCCAATTCTAGCACTATGCTTATACGGTACGTGTCACTGGGTGTGTAGTATAAATGTCTAATACATACAGGTCTAGAAAGCTACAGTATGTGCATATGTTTCTGCCGTTTTGTTTGTACAACTTAACTGAAAGTCTGAAGAAACCAAATGAGCTGCTTGGCCTCTCTTATTCTTCAGGTTAGCAAATCAAAGTAAACATCAAACCCCTGTGTGGAAGCACTCCTCTTGAGCTTCTCCAACGCCCGGTTCTGCAGCTGCCTGATCCTCTCCTTGGACAGGCCGAACATGTCGCCGATGACATGTAGGGTTTTTGGCACGCCATCATGGATCCGGAACCGGCGCTCGATGATCTCCTTCTCCCTGGGGCTCAGGATCCGCAGGAAGTCCCTGGCCTGCTGCCTCATCATCATCCTGTCTACACTCAGATCAGGGGGCTCCACATTGGGGTCTTCTGTGATCTCCTGCAGTTTCATTTCAGATCACAGTTTCAGTGGATCATGGGTGTTTGGTTGATGCGGTCGTTGCACTGCAGATGCAGCTCTTTGCCAGGCAGAGAGGATGGTTGGAAGGAAGTGAAAAATGGCTGTACCTGGAAGGTGACACCCTCATCTGACCAGACGTGATCTTGCATCGACCGGGGTCTTCGGGTTTTCGCTCGGAGCTTTGCTAGCTTCTTAATGGTGATACCATCCTTGCTATGTTTGCGTTAGTGGGTTGCTCCCCTTCCATGATGCATTCCATCCTTGCTTTGCCAACCTTTCTCAGAAGCGCATGCACACTCTCCTGCAAAGGTCCATCAGAAAAAGAAAAACACATGCTGAACACACAGTTCTGAATGACAAATGTTGGGATGCAGATGGCATGGCAAGTTTCTGCGCGTACCGGCAATCAATCGGATTAGTCTTGAATTCTTGGAAATTGACTTCTTAATCGATTGGCGTATCCACCAATACGCGTAGGTTGGGAACCTACAGCCCTTGCTTGGATTGAACTTCTCAAAGGTCTTCATCAACCCACGGCATCCATCCTACAAGTGAAGATGAGGAAACATTTGCAGCATGAAACATGATGGCATAGGTTTTACAAACAAGTAGTCGTCCAGGAGAATGAATGAAACCTGAACTAGGTCCTGGATGTCAAGACCATATCCTTCATACTTCCTAGCTACATGTATCACAAGCCTGAAGTTTGAGCGAGCCATCTTCTCTCGGCACCGTATCCCGGTGCGTATAGAGGATTGCAGCTCCTTGCTGCTCGTCCCTACAGCCTCAGCCCACTCTGCCAGTGTCGGCTCGCAACCACATTGAACTTGTAGTTTTCGGTGAGCCTCCTCTAGTTTCATAAGAATCTGATAGAATCTTTGAATCAGAGATTCTGAATGTTCATCTGAGCACTTCTGAAAAAAAAATGGCAGGAAAAAAAGTAGGCTTGCCTGTATTTTTACTGAACGATAAGGCAGGTGGGGCCCACGTGCAGCTTGCCGTTTTATCGCCTGATGATACTCCCAGTTCCATCTGGTTTTAGCATTTCAGTTTTTGGGTAGTGCAAACTAGAATATTTTAAACGCACAATCACATATATCATTATATATCTAACACCATACTTACGTACAAATGCTGAAAGATTACTTAATTTTAATTTAATTGTTCAGAAATGTGGAAAAAAACGAGATGATTCTATGGATGTTTTTTTTACTGCTGGTGGTAAACTAGAAAAAAATTTTAGACCTAAGATAAAACATACGCAAGACGGGTTAGACGTTGTTGGATGTCGGCAACCCAGCGCACGTAGAGCGTGTGGTTCACTAATGAGCCAAGCAGCTGCCCAGGGTTTGAATCCTAGGTTTGCTAATGCACTTAAAAAACATGATCCAACTCGTATACACCATGAAAGAAGCTGCTGGTATGAACGGCACACAAGAGGCAAGAAGCATATGCTTGCAGAGCGCTTGTCCACCACGGTACCCTCACCCTTCCCTTTCTCTTCGCCCTCGTGAAGTCATGATCTTGGGTCATAGGTTGAGTACCCCAACTCGAGTAACCAGACAACCATCGTTGCTGACCTAGGAACCGTGACTGGTGACCACTACACCGAACTGCATTGCAAATAGAGTGCTTAAGCGTATGAGTGGGGGTGGAGGTGCCAAGGTGGATAATGAGGCTACTTGGCTCAGCTCTACTATTCTCTTGTTTCTTTATATTTATCATTAAGCACTATTTATATTTAAACTTTGATTATTCTTTTTTTATAATTTTTTTAATACTTAAATAGATGCTATATTATTATTAAAGTATATTACATACTTAACAAACTTTTGCTTATTATAATATAATTATTTAAAAATTATTAGCGGTGAAAATTACAACAGTAGCCGTTTGATAGTGACAATTAAAAAGTAGAGTAGTTAACACTAACAAGGTAAAACGAAATATATTTTAGGTTGATGAGTTGGCTCTTGT
This sequence comes from Oryza coarctata, assembly GCA_030770085.1. Classification (NCBI taxonomy): domain Eukaryota; kingdom Viridiplantae; phylum Streptophyta; class Magnoliopsida; order Poales; family Poaceae; genus Oryza; species Oryza coarctata. The sequence continues at coordinate 5,202,874 of CM061476.1, read as the reverse complement.
ACTCAATGAGCTCCTTAAAAAGGACAAACATATATAAATAGAAGAATATGGTCATATCATATCAAAATCAAAATTAGTGATAATACATTCAAGTAATATATATATATATAATACATTGTATGCCCATGCATATGTATTATGAGAATTTAAAGCATATAAGAAACATAACCATGCGTATTCAAGGATATCATTTCCTATAAACATGCCAAACAAGTAGCTTACGAAAATACTTAGAGCATAAATAGTAGCACGAGACGGCGGCATCTGACAGATGGTTCACATGCCATCTAGGACTTTTTATGTGACGTGGATACAAGAATACAGGGGATTTTTTTTGATAATTTGCCATTGAGTATAATTTCCACTCTTACTAATATGTGGGATAATCTGAGTACTGAATAAGGACCTGACAACAAATAATATACCACATATATGTTAATGATAGCATATTATTAAATGTCCCGAATTTAAGCAACTTGTTTATTTATTACAAGATGACCTAATACTACCGTTAATATGATTAAATCATTAGATATATAAATTTGTTGTAGATAACTAAACAAATATATGTTTGTTTATGAATTATAGGCATGTATGACGTGTATATATATGTTTGTTTATGAATTTACATTTGTCTAAACCACCGTTTTAATCCTTAGACCTAGTTCGAGCCAGCTAGATCTGATAACAAAGATCTAAGTTAGCTAATGAGTTTTGAGCTTTATGTCCACCTTTCACATTAGTGACTAGTGAGGGTGGGGGGTTGAGATAGTCACGAGGGTTAGGTACGTCGGGCTTGGGTTACTTAAGTAATAGGCCTTATTTCTGTGATATGACATATTATGCCCTAGGCCTTGCTATTTCCGATATGTGATTTCTCTACAATCTGGACAGAATGGCAGCAACGCCAAGTTTACTTTTTTTTTTCTCCTCTACGGCACCAATTCGCATTCGTGTTTGTCACCATAGCTGGCGACACAATTAGTCAGTGTTCGACAGGGTTATAAGCCAGGGGGCTTATTAGTCGCACGCGAAGATAAATCATTACACGTAATTAATCAAGTATTAATTATTATAAATTTAAAAATAGATCTATTTAATTTTTTTTAGAAACTTCTATATATATATTTTTTTTAAAAAGGAAACGTTCTCATGGAATATAGGAATATGGGTAGTAGCTCAGCCCAAACCCCACATTCCAACACTGCCATTTGTATCAACACATCACATACATCATTTGATTATTAGCTAAATTGACAGCTAACCGTATCAAACATTTCTGACCATCCATTTTTCTTGTGTCTTAATCAATACTACGAAACACAGGTCAAGATTATTAAAGCAGTCTCGATCTCGGCCGTCCATAAACGGAATCTACGTCATCAATTTCTTGCTAAGGTTCGTTCAAGCAAAGCCACACACCAAAATGCAAAAGTTAAGGCAGGAAAAAAGGAGTGACCAATGACACCTTGAATAGCCCTGATCAGCAGCATTATTGTTGATCAGCCACATCCACAGTATTTAAGTGGCTGAAACTAAAACAAAAATTTGTTAGCATTCCCTGATTAATGTTGCGGTGCTGTGTGGAATGCCTGCTCCTTTTCATACTTCCTATTTTATCCAAAAGAAGGGAAAAAAAGAATTTAGGTGGCAGATATTCGAGGGAGCCTCACTATCAGGTTATATTTAAATACTTGCAGGGGACTTAACGAAAGGGTTGAAATTAGAGTAGAATGTTTCGGATTTGCACTTATGGAAGCTCATTGGGCCAAGATCCTACTGGTGGATAACGGACCGGCTTAGCTCATTTGGGCTCCATATCTTAACGAGCTAGCTTGGGTTTGTTTACCTTAATGAGCTAAAAGTCCAGCTCGACTCGTTAAGATCATTAATGAGTTATAACTCATTTAAATCATCTCTATACTTTTAAATTTATCAATTTTGTTATACACTAACTAATAAATAACTCACTAAATACATATAATTTAGATGCAATTATGAGACTAAGAACTAATTAAGAAACCATAAGTATATAAAGATATATTGATCTTTTATAGAGCTGCTGACTTGTTAAGCTCACCAGCTAAAAAGCTATGCGCGATTCGACTCATTAAGACTGAGTTTAAATCGATCTGACTGTTACGAGTTGATCTGAGCCATGAGCTTCAAGATTTTTGTCCACCCCTACCTACATGAGCAAGTCAGCTTATAATACATGTTTCTTACTATCCATCAAGTTTGCTCCTTGAAAGTAAATCTGAAAGAGTTGGGCTTCATTGCACTGTAATTCTTCATGTGGTTAGTGATTAACAACCACTATTGAATTTCGGATCGCCTTGACAACTTGTCCTCTATGTGATCAGGGGGAGGATACAATTCAACATTTATTGATGGCTTGTGTCTTCTCTCACAAGTTTGAACCTTGATTTTCTAAAGATTGGGATTGGCTGTGATAGCACCTTACATTCGACAATCCGTTTGTCACGCTATTGGTTCAGAGTGATTCATAGAGTCTCTAAAGATATGAATAAATGTTTGATTTCGCTAATTGTTCTAGCGGCTTGGAAAATCTGAAAGCACCCAAATGATTGTGTTTTTAATTATGCTAATCCTAATATTGCTACAGTATTATAGATTGTGGTAGATGGGAGTAGTCTTTGGTATGTAGCTAGAGCCAAGGCACTCCACGAGTATAAGGTGCTTGCCCCAGCCTTCATTAGTTTTTTTTTATCATGGTGCCGCATTGCGTTAAGTGACGTAGGTGTGTGGTTCCGGAGGATTTTGGATCCCTCCGTTGTATATAACTCTTCTTCTTATTATTAAAATAAAGAGCAGCCTCTTGGTTTTTCAAAAAAAAAGTTAAGAAAACTAAGGCTCATTTGAATATAGGTTATGATAAGAATATACGTGTAAAATAGAGAATAAAAAAACGAGAATGATTGTTCAAATAGAACGTAGAAAAAAATAGTAATTAGAGGAGAGAGAGACTCAAAACAAAAGTTTTTATAAGGTTGAAACTTAAGCTAATTTTCTTTCAAATTTTTTTGTCTTAAACTATTTTATAATAATTTCATAGGATTGTTAGGGTAGAAGTGAAGTGTATAGAGTAAGACTCAGACCCCGTTTACCATACAGAGAGTCGAAACTATATATATATGTTTAACGGTCTAACAACTTTCACAATCGTAGTAGGAGGAGTACGGATGCAAAGACTAGATCAAAAACTGATGAACAAAGACGTGGGCAGGCATTTGGTTATGATGTCGGTGAATTAATGTGTCGCCAGTACATAGAGCACCCGAATGAGTCCCAGAGCGACCTTGTCATGGACGAAGTAAATGTCGATATCGATGTGCTTCGTGAGGCGATGGTGAACCGGATTGGCGGTCATGTAGACGACACTCACATTATCACAGTAGATAATAGTCACGGAGGCGATGGGTGTATGGAGTTTCTGAAAAAGCTGGCGAATGCAACAGCACTTAGCGACGGCATGAGCAATGACGCGGTACTCGGCTTTTGCGCTCGATCGGGACACCGTGGTTTGGTGCTTAGAGGACCAAGAGACCAAGGTGTTGCCTAGAAAGACACAGTAACCGGATGTGAAGCATCGGGAGTTAGGACAACCTGCCAAGTCCGTGTCAGAATACGCGATGAGAGAGTCGATGGGGCTAGAGTTGAGGTGGAGGCTAGTGGTCAGGGTGCCCTTCACGTAGCGAAGAATACGCTTGAGCAATGTGAGATAAAGTTCACGGGGAGCATGCATGAATAGACACACTTGCTGAATCGCATAGGTGAGGTCTAAGCCGTGTGAGCGTCAAGTACTATAGAGCACCAGCAAGGCTCCGGTACTGGAAGGGGTCAGCGACGAGAGAGCCGTCGGTGGCTGAGAGCTTTGCATGAGTGTCGACCGGAGTTACGGTGGAGTGACACTCGGCCATGCCCGTACGTTGGAGAAGATCCATGGTATACTAGCGTTGGGAGAGAAATAATTTGTGAGGGAAGCGCGTGACGAAAATGCCAAGGAAGTGGTGCAGGGGACCAAGATCGGTCATGGCGAACTCCGAGTAAAGTCGTGCCATGATATGCTGTAGGGTGACGGGCGAGGATGCCATAAAAATGATGTTGTTGACATATAGGAGTAGATAGGCGGTGGCATCTCCGGTGTGAAGTACTAAAAGAAATGTGTCGGAGATGGAGGCAACGAAACTGAGTTACCGAAGATAGGCGGCAAAACGCTGGTACCAAGCCCGAGGGGTCTGTTTGAGGCTATAGAGAGAGCGCTGGAGGAAACAGATGGCGTCGAGACGAGCTGGGTCAATGAAGCCTGGGGGCTACTGATAATAGATGGTCTCCGCTAGATGACCATGAAAAAAGACATTCTTCACGTCAAGCTGGTGGATCGGTCAGCAGCGCGAGACAGCGATGGTAAGAATGACTCGAATAGTGACGAGCTTGACGACGGGACTGAAAGGCTCGTCGTAGTCGATGTCAGGGCGTTAAGAGAAGCCTCGAACTATCTAACGCGCTTTGTGACGAGTAAATGATCTATCATAGTGAAATTTATGTTTAAAAATGTACTTGTTAGTCATAATGAAGACCGTCTCCTTGTCACGCGATGGAGGTGGCGAGCAAGGGTAAGCCCATGGTAGAAGAAAATGCGGGGAGGGTAAGCTCACGGTGAGGAGTAGACCGCCTGTGGAAGAGACGATGGGGATAAAAAAATAAGGCGAAGAAGCTCAGAGGTCGTTGAGAAAAAAAACACCAGAGAAAGAAATGAAAGGAAAATGTGTGGTGGAGGGAGATCTCGAAGGAGACGACTGCGACGAAAAAGAGACGTCAGCTCGTCGGCAAGAAAAATGCTAGCGCGTAGGAGATGTCTGAACCTCGCTCTAAGTGTACAGTGAGACTGATACCCTAAGGGGGTTGGCATGGACCTAAGGGGGTTGGCATGGACCAAACAGTAGATGATTTAAATCCTACATATCTCCTTTGTTTTTCTACAAATTGAAGGGGCAGTTAGCTAGTTTTATCCACGAGACAACATATATCACGAGCACCGATTCCCTAATTTTAATAAAATGAGTGGTAAATGACCCAAGAAAAAAATTTTATCCATAAAGACCGAGGAATATAGTGCCCTAACATATTCTAAAAACATTATACATAACCTTCAACAACTTCAACTATATGGAAAAAAACAAATCCAATCATTATGGCTCTTTTTCAGCAAGAATATTCTTGTGTCAAAATCAGACTACATTGTGGATAAATCCATGATCTGGGAATGCATTCCATCCAATGCCACTCGTTTGTATGTTATCTGAGCCTATGCCCGCATATGGGGCAGACACAAGTGGCATACTATGTACATTGGATGAGTCAGCTGAGTTCGGAAATTAGATCCAAAACTTGCCTATTGTTTCAAGACCTTTTAATAATTTTTTGTTTGGCATTCATGCTAGTAGTAGAGTGGACGGGCATGATTAGTTCAGATTTTAATTCTCAATATAATTTTAGTAAAGCTATGGATTTATGGTTGGTTTTCGCTTTTTCAAGCCTGTGTTATATATGAATTAGTGTGATGTGGGTTAATATAGGTGTTCCGTGTAATAAAAAATAGTTGTGAAAAATAGAAAAAATGCTTCCTAGAAGTCATTGCGGTAAGCCATTTTGCTTCATTTTAAAGGGGGAATTTTGAGAAGTAACTGACCGACAGAAAAAATAATAATTTATTAGCATATAATTAATTACATATTATTTATTTTAAAATTTTAAAATAAGTTTTTTTTGTTATTTTAAAGTAATTTTTCTATAATTTTTTTAAAATAATTAATCATATGAGTAAATTGATTTTAGGTAGCTCCGAACTAGCTCTAAGTTGCAAGTTGTTTTTTTATGAAGGGTGTATTGGACAAACACTATTTGTTATTTAGCAATCCTTCTCAAAATAATAACAAATATTCTCCCCCCGTTCAATTGTACGTTTAATTTGGACAATGACATGTATCTGTAGTAAAGAATTATAAAACTAATATATTACTGGAATATATGATAAATTTAGAAAACACCAATTTCATGGGACATTATGAACAACATAAGTAACTTTGTATATGATCACGACAAAAGTTGAATTAACAAAACTGGGAAATATTGGCAACACATCTTTTTGAAAAGTCATGTATTTCTCAACGATTACTTAGATTCCATTATTAGACTGGAAGACATTTTTTTACCTTCAACTTATAAAGCCAAAGACATGCGACTAAAGCAACGAAAGGTAATTTTAGTGTAAGACTTATATTTCTACTCCACTGTATAAAAGACAAAGCTGAAATATTAGAAAAAAATCTAAATCAATTCTAAAATTAAGTTGTAAAATTCAAAACTGCATATGGCTTCTCAAACAAACAGCCCAATAATCTTATCTGATGTAAAAGAAATTGATAACAATCCGTGGTCCTAGTTCCACGGTCCCATAGCTACAAAATTGACAAAATTTTGAATATAATTGCAAATTATATTCATTATAAATATTTGACATTTAAGATATAAACTTTTGGAACTCTGAGTACCAGTTACATCTCAAATGAGTTTTAAAACAAAAGAAATAGTAAGCGTAGATGTTCCTTAAAAATTACTAATTTTTTTATACTTATTTTAACACAAAATTGATCATCATTTTTAAAAGTTAAATTAAATTTTATCGTCAAATATTTAAATGGCTCCTCCAACTTAAAATATAATATAACAATATAGCGTTCAAGATTTATTCTAGAATATTATGACTTCTTTTGTTAGTTATTATCTTAAACAATCATAATTATCTCTTCTTTAATTAATTTATTTTCTCATCTTAATTAACTATAACTAACATTTATTTAATCTCTACATCAACATTAGTTTATAAAATGCCCATTCACCAGCTCTAAATCTGTTAGCACGGACATTATCAATAGGAAGCAAACTACCCCAGGTGGCCAGGCCCCCAACCAATATACCTGCATGTGTCCTTTGTCTGCACCACAATTCTGTCAATTTTCATCCATTTTCCCGGAGATCCATTTTTCTCCTCTCTCTACCAGAAAGAGACATCTCATCTCTCTCTCTCTCTCTCACACACAGAGTGTAAGCATATCTCAGGAGAGGAGAGGACTAGGAGAGGAGAGGAAGAAGGGGTGAGGGCAGAGCAGAAGCCCACACCTCCCATTTTCTTCTCGCTATCCTATGGATAGAGCCGTCGCGACAGCCATAGATATCATCGTCATGATACCGTCTTCGCCTTCGCCTTTGTAGCACCACCACCACCACCTCCACCTCCACCTCCCCGTGCAGACGTGCAGCTACCTCCTCTGTTCCTTTTCTTGGATTGGATCCCCCTCCTCCTCGCGCGATTCTTGAGGGGAGATATGGCCGAAATGGCCGTCACCGTCGCCCTCCGGCCCTGCTCCGGTGTCTCGCCGGCTGGGTCCGGGACCAATCACCGCCGCCCCGCCGTGGCGTTTGCCGGATGGCGTGTCCTTGCGCCGGCCGCGCCCGCTAAGCTGAGGTGAGGAGATTGGCCAAGATCCAAGATTTCATTTTTTTCTCCCACCCCCCAAAACACCTTTTCTTCTTCATTAAATTATGAGTACTCAAATTATTAGCAATCTTTTATTTCTCTGAAATGGTAATATGCCGTGATTGGATTTAAACATCTGTTGCATTAGCCCTGTAAAAAAAGAGCTTTCTAGCGTGTACTATCGCGTGCATCTTATAAAAAAATTGTTTTTATCAACTGGAAGTATGTACTTTAGTCTGATTAGGACTACTTAAGGTGCTAATGGATATAATCGCAGTTCCCTTTGATGCTTAGTTTCATATATTCTGTTTGAGTGGCATAATATGCAAATTATTAGTTAGTACGCTAAAAAAGGATCAGTGAGGGTGAGTTTTTTTTTTATCGCAGTTCTTGTGTCTGGTATGATTTCTGGTTCTATTTTGTGAGCCTTTTTGTTTGCATTTTTTCCTTCGATAGAATAACTATCCTATAGTTGTAACGGGGTAATACGTTCTATGGCATATCCATAAGGGAATGTCTACTCAGATAAGCTTTCACAATTTCAATCTCTCCAGTGAGATGGAGCAAAATGATATTGTCCTATTCCATGCTGTCTTTCCCTGGTTGAAATGTTGTGTGTGCTTGTGGGTTTTTTTTTTTGGTTGAAATCAGTGATTTGTTTTGTTGCAACAAGCTTAGCTGAGAACATTGGGTAATTAAATTAGAGGTTTTTTTGTGGGGATGGGTAGTACTAGATTTGGTAGATATATCTTGGTTGGAAAAATGCTTCACTCTTAGTCTTCCTAGATTTGTGAGCTCTCACGAAACTTTGAGGGAAATTCTTGTATTTCCATGAAATCAGATTGGAATAATGACTGTAGGCCTTTTAAACATGGTAAGTACTAATTTTCTAATGGAAGTCTTGAGCACAGGACACATGCTGTCACCTGTGGATAAGCCCAAATGGATGCTTTATACTTGCTTTTCTGCAAGCTGTTTCATTTTCTTCTTGTACAATAAGACAATTTAAAACTGCTATGATGAATTTACTTTTGGATTTTGTTGCTGCAGATTGCAGTTATTATTTGTTTTACCTAACAATAAATTAGTAATGTTATAACTTCTTGAATATATATATATATATATATATGTATGTATGTATGTATCTTAATTTTGCCGTCTTAAGAATTGATCTTTATCTCTGTGTAGGCTGTCCTCTCCTGCTGTCAGGGTTCCTAGAGCTGCTTCCTCTGCGGCTGTCGAGGTAGATAGCATAGCTTATAGAAAAACATTGGATGAACTTCCATGTTCAACTGCATATACTTTGGTTAGCAGGATGGGAGCTCTAGCAACACTGACACAGTTCCTACCCCAAAAGTTATAATAGATCAAGACTCAGATCCGGATGCAACCATTGTGGAGATAACTTTGGGTGACCGTCTTGGTGATCTTCTTGATACTGTATGCATTGGCGTTGATCTCTCAATTAATTTCACTATTGTGCAATAAATCTAATTACCATTTTCATTGTGCTGATTATTTATTTTATGTCATAAAGATGAATGCCCTGAAGAACTTAGGACTAAATGTTGTGAAGGCTAGCGTCTGCCTTGATTCTACTGGCAAGCATATTAAGTTAGCTATAACAAAATTGTAAGTGAACATTCTTTTCTTCAGATATGTAAATCTTGACATGAGGAATATATCATATAAGTTTGATCTACTACTTACAACAGAATGTGACATCTTTCTTCATTGTACTTTTCTGCAAATATCAGTTCTTTCATAGAGTGACAGGAATACTGTACAGGTCGACTGGTCGCAAAATTGGTGAACCAGAGTTGTTAGAAGCGGTACGGCTGACAATTATAAACAACATGATTCAGTACCACCCTGTAAGTTCCTTATTTATTTTCTCATTAATTCGCATTAATATGAAAATGTCAACTAAATGCAACCTGCTGGTCATTTCTTTGACATTAGGAAGCTAGCAGCCAATTGGCTATGGGTGCAACTTTTGGTCCAGAGCCCCCTACAGAACAGGTACTTGCTTAAATGCATTCATATTTTGTAGGTTAAAAATTACACATCTTTTATGATTTTATCTCTCATAATCTAGTAGAGCTGAAAATTGATTTAATCTATCTATGGAGGTCCCTGAACCATCTTATCTGTGCATTACAAAACTATCTTATTTGTTCTCATTGATGCACTTGAGCTTGCAATCCTTTCCTATACATAAATATTTTCTGCTTGTGAATTGTCAGGTTGATGTGGACATAGCAACCCACATAGACATATATGATGATGGCCCTGACAGAAGGTATGACATTTGTCTTGGCTTATGCTATATTTTTCATATTGCTAGGAAAATTCACATTTTTTTTGACTTCACTGGAAAAAGCAACATGCTATTAGATTAGAAGATAAACAAGAGTGTTCTTCTGTTGTTTAGCCTTGTGTCCTAAAGAAGAAAAGTTGACCAATTGATGTGTTTATCATCAGGGAACTATGCGAGATTTTTCTCTGAAGATTTTTGAGTAACAAAATACAGTGCCTAAATGCCTATAATCTTTTTTCTTAGCTGTGCTGTATTAGGGTGGTCATTGGTATGCTGGATTACTGTATTTGTGATTGCAGTAACATTGCATTGATTTTTCTGATATATTGCTCCATTTCAGCTTACTTGTAGTGGAAACAGCTGACCGACCAGGTTTACTGGTTGACCTCGTTAAGATCATTGATGACATAAACATCACCGTCCAATCTGGAGAATTTGACACTGAGGTAACATTAATCATTCAAGGCCTTCTTTTTATAAAGGGAACCTGTTTCTCCCAGAGTGCTAACTGCTAACATTTTCATCTCTTGTAGGGCCTACTGGCTAAAGCAAAATTTCATGTCAGTTATAGGGGTAAACCACTGATCAAAGCTTTGCAGCAGGTAAAGCTTATCATACCTGCTTTGTTTTTTCTTTGCTATCTAATTCTCGTGAAACCATGTATGTTGATGGAATGTAGCCTTTATTCTTCCAAAGAAAAAACAATCTATAAATCAATGAAATTTCTTAAAGGTTACCAGTACGGAATTGGCTGATATATCTTGTTTCTTCAGGTTCTTGCTAATAGCTTGCGCTATTTCTTGAGGAGGCCGACGACAGAGGAAGCCAGTTTCTAGGCAGATATTTTGTGATACATGAATTTGATACCATCACCAAAGTTATTCATGAAATATGCAAACAATTTATGAAAAGCCTGGAGGTATACTTGATATTAGGGCTTATGCAAATTTAATCTGTTCCCATTTGAAGGTAGGGCATCATCTGCATTAACTGCAGAAGCCTACCAAGATAACGTGCTAGTGCGGTTCTCAACATGTGAAGCTTGAAAATTTTGCTACCTTGGATGCATGTTTGATGATAAATAAGAAAGCGAATTGTGGGGCCATGCATCAACTGTTGTGAAATAATGTGCCTTTACTGTTCTCACCATTCATTATCTGATTATTATAGAGTACCAATGATTAATATAGAGTACCAATAATGAATATGTGTTAAAAAAATTGACAGTCTGTCCGAAATCGTGGTGCATAATATTGCGCTGTTCTAAACTAAGCCTTCAATAAAAACCATTCTGTTTGTGAAACTAGTTTGTCGGATTTTTGAAATGGCTAAGTTGATGTGGATTTTTCGAATTTATTTGTGATGCAACTATGTGATAGTGCACTAAAAATTTTATGTTTTGAAAGAACTGTAATGGAGACGTATTTTGAAGAATGTTTGAAATTATACGTAAAAATCACAACTTTCTGTTCATGATAAAATGCAATGTTATATGTTTCAACACTACTATTTGTCATCGTTGTACAATCTTTGAAATGTTAAAAATAAAGTACAATGGGTAATCGTAACGAGGAAAGAGAGGTCAGATTGGTTATTCACTTCTAGGGAGTTTGAATTGGACTTACGGATTTAGGCCGAACTTTGACGCATCGGCTGAATATACATTGGCTGGAGCAATTGACGGTTCGACAGGCCGAAATTGGCCCATGACTTTGATTGGCTGAATTTGCACGCATAAATGGGCCAAATTTAAGCAAATATATTCAAGCACTCTGACGGGCCAAATTCATTGCAACTCACGTGTGCGCATTCATTGGGCCAAATTCATGAGCACCTACGGCCTTAATTTGGGTCAAAATCAAGCACACCTATGGGCCAAATTCACGTACACTAACGCTTACTAATAATAATAGGCAAAAGGAAAAAGTCCACTAGAAATCCCTCATCTTGTTTAAAAAAACGTCCCTAAACCTATCTGTAGTCTTACTAGGTTAACTGACAAAACAATATTGCTTATGTGGTAAGTTGACCTGGTCCACTTATACAAACTAGCCATTGTGTGGCAAAAAAAAAAAAATAGTGAGGCCCACATATAATCCACACTCTCATTCCTTCTTTTCTCTCCATCTCTCTGTACAGAGAGACGATGTCCTCACTAACGAGAGAGACGGTGCGACGGCACCATCCCATGGAAGGTCGACGATAGTTAGACCATAGGGTGGTAGGTGGAGATAGAGGTGGAGGTAGAGGTAGAGGTCAACCAAGGCGGGTGGAGGTCGACCAAGCTAGCAAGGAACTAGTAAGCTTGAGGAGGCGAGGGTGGTGCCAAGAAACCTTCGGTCAGATTTGGAGAAGCTACTAGCCACTCCTATCCCCACTACCCCGTGAGCTCACTAGGGTCGAGCGCTGCTTGTCTCTCCTGTGACCTTAAGCTCGAGATCCACAACCATTGTTGTATTGTTGAGCTTGAGTCCCATGTTGCCATAGCCTCAAGCTTCGTCATCGCCGACCTTGTTGACTCGTGTGCTAACGCAGCCTCCCGTCTATCTCGTCATCGTCAAGCTCGCGATTCGTCGTCGCGTGCCGCTTGAGACTAGAGATATGAGACATGGTAGCTGCTCGAGCTCGGTGACACCGTCACCATCATGTCACTCGGGAGAGAGTTGATGGTAATCGGTAGCACTTTGAGCTCCACCTGAACACAAGCTTTTGCTTTTGCTACTTCACCGACCATCCACTACCACCTCAAATCTAGGCCATCTTCTTCTTTGTACACTCTCGGCCAAATCAAAAGCTCCTTATCGGTCACCACCACCGCTTGCCACCACATGCCTTTCCGCCGATGAGTTGGTGAGCTTGAGTTTACCGGTTGACCGCCGCTGCAGAAAGCGTGTATAGAAGAAAAAAAGATGAATGTTTTAATGATATGTGGAACCTATATTTTTTTATTTTTTCTGATTGGAGTGTCACGTAGATATCACATCAGTGTTATATCTATTTCTGCGGTTTTGAATGTATTTTAAATTCAAGGGCAATATGAGGGAGGACTTAAAGTGAACTTTTTCCATGCCTTTCCGTGGACGAGCTGGTGAACTTTGAGCTTTGAGTTCACCTGTTGACCGCTGCTGCAGAAAAGGTGTATAGAAGAAAGAAAGATGAATGTTTCACTGATATATGGAATCCATCTTATTTTTTTAATTTTTATGGAATCCATCTTATTTTTTTAATTTTTTAATTGGAGTGTCACGTAGATATCACATAAGCCAAAACGAGAGCAATATTACTTTGGATCTCAATTAACAAGATTAGGGATGCATTATTTCTGGTTCTGCCGTTCAGGACGTTTTTTAAACTCCAGGGCAATATGAGGGACTAGAAGTGAACTTTTCCCAAGTCAAAAGTATTGCTAACTTGTGGGCTGCATTTATGCGCTTATGGGTTTAAATGACGAGCCCAAATATGCCAAACTCATAGGCTAAATTTGCACAAACTTCTCGGCCCAAATCCACGTGTACCTATGGGCCTAACTCACGCGCTCTCAAGGGACAAAATTGCTCCAGGTTATGACCTCAAAATGTACAAATTTATGGACCCAAATTACACCAACTTGTCGGCCGAAAGAACGCCCACTAGTGGACTAGAATTACTCTCGTTGACGATTGCTGCTAGAATTATATAGCCAAGAGACGATTGCTCATAGAATTAGACTATATTATAGAAAACTAAACTATCCAAACTTAGCCAATTGCTCCTAAAATTATAGACTAAAAATAGAAAACTAAACTAACCTTCTAAACTTAGCCAATTTCTCATAGAATTATAGATTAAAAATAGAAAACTAAACTAATCCTTTTAAATTTAGCCATTGGTGGTTGCCTTGCTATACGCATCTCCGGCCGCGTCCCTCACGTGTGCTGCTCCTTCAGCGGCTCTGTGCACGTCACGGGCTCGCCGTTGTATGTTGTACATGTGCCCCCATATGACATCTCTCCTCCCATCGAGGAGCAGCTCGTCCTCGAGCTGGAACGCAGGGTACTTGGCACGGAACGGCTCGACGTCTTCCCATGTCGCCGACGTCGTGGACTCTCCTTTCCACTGGATCAGAACCTGGCACACACCGCGAGCCAAGCGTGTCCGCACTGCACGATCTGACTCCGGAGCAATGGCTCCATGATGAATAGGAGATAGAGGTGGCGGAGCAACCGGGGGCGGCCCCTGGAACTTCTTAAGGAGGCCGACATGGAACACGTCGTGAAGTCGAGTCCAGGAAGGCAGAGCGAGATGGACGGCGACGTCGTTGATCAACTCGATGATGCGGTAGGGCCCGTAGAATCGTGGCTTGAGCTTGCCGGTGACTGCCTGGGGCAAGGACGATGCCGCACGCTGCCGGAGATGGAGGAGCGCCCAGTCGCCCACCTGATACGAGACGTGGCGATGAGCTTTGTCGTAGTGAAGCTTCTGGACTGCCTGTGCCTGCTCCAGCCTGTAGCGGATGTCGGCGAGGAACTCTTCGCGTTCTTCCATGCTCTTGTCAACGGCGACCACTCTTGTGTCCCCTAGTTCATACGACCGGATGGATGGCGGATCGTGCCTGTAGGCGACGCGGAACGGCGTGTCCCGCAATGAAGTCTGGTAGGCGGTGTTGAAGACAAACTCCGCCCATGGTAGCCATCGTAGCCATTGTCGTGGCTGGACTCCCATGAGGCAGCGTAGGTACATGATGATGATGCGGTTGGCGGCCTCCGATTGCCCATCCGACCGGGGGTGGAAAGCAGTGGTCATGTGTAACTTGGTGCCTACCAAGCGCATGAGCTCGTGCCAGAACTTTGAGGTGAAGACTGGATCACGGTCAGACACCATGGACTGCGGTACGCCGTGTAAACGGACGATGTTGGTGAAGAATGCTTGAGCGACTGTCTCGGCGGAGTATGGATGTGCCAAGGGGATGAAGTGGCAGTACTTGCTGAACTTGTCGATCACTGTCAATATGACTGACTTGCCCTGAACATGTGGCAGTGCTTCGACGAAATCAAGGGCGATGTCTGTCCAGACACCCTGCGGCACGGATAGTGGGAGTAGGAGCCCAGTCGGATGTAAATGCTCTGACTTGTAATGCTGACAAGTGGTGCACATACACACGAAATCCTGCACGAGCTGTTTCATGTTAGGGAAGTGGAAATCATGCCGCAGCCGGTGCAACGTGCGTTGGACCCCTTCGTGCCCGTCCTCGTGGACGGCTGCCATGATTTCCTGCACAAGGGAGGACGCCGGAGGGATGTAGAGGCGCCCGCCGAACTACACTATGTCATCGATGATCGCCCACGGTGCTCCTCTGGATCCCGCGCGTACTTCGTCCTGGATTGCGACGAGAGCTGGGTCGGAGAGCTGCGCTTGGTGGAGACGTGTGACGAAGTCGAAGCGAGGAGCCGAGAGGACCAAGATGGCCCCGTTGTCCATCGTGTCACGCCGCGAGAGGGCATCCACCACCATGTTACAGAGAAATCAAAGCCCAAAAGCTTTCCCACCCAATTGTGTTGGGGAATTGTCACGAGCCGCTGATCCAACAAGTATTTGAGGCTGTAATGATCCGTCTTGATGAGGAATCGGTCCTGGTACTCGGCGACCGTGCTCGTGCGGCGGCAATTAGCCAACTCGAACAGCGGCGTAGCGGAGGTCCGTAGCGCAGGTTGAGCAGATCGGTGAAGCGGCGCTAGGAAGGAGTACCCTCGTCCTGCTGGACTTGGATATACCACATTTGGGCACCCTCCTCCAAATTGTACGACGCCATCCACACCTTCTCCTCCATGATCCTCTGCTGATGAAAATACGACTCGCAGCGATTTATAAAGATGAGCGGGTCAGACTTGCCGTCGAACCGTGGGAAATCCATCTTTTGGAACCTCGGCGGCCGATCGTTGTGGTGTTCGCCGGAAGCTTGCTTGCCGCTCAAGAAAGAGGAACGGCTAGTGGACAAGGCTTGGATTGCTTTGGTGTTGGCCTCCGCGGTGGCTTGCAGCGTGTTGACGGCGGCGGCTAGCATCTCCACGGTGGTCTTGAGGTCAGTTTGGTCACCCATGGCGGCGGCGTAGGACGACGCGGTGGAGGGGATCGTGGGAAAGGACGGCGTGGCGGTTGGCAATGGGGATGGAGGGAGAGGTGGAATGGAAGGATGAGGATCGCTGGGATCGTGATACCAGGTTGTCAAGATCACCGAAACCTAGGGTAGCTGGACCACGGCTACAGAGTTCGTAGTCACGATCCATGGTTGAAGCGAGGTTTTACCCCTCAGCACTCCTGTTGGGGTTAGAGAAAGAGAAGGAGGAGATTTAGGAAATAATTCTTGCTTACTCTTTCTAGTGTTCAATTACATGAATATATAGCCAAGGGACTCAACCTAATCAGAGCCGATTGCTCCTAGAATTATAGACTAAATATAGAAAACTAAACTAACCTTCCAAACTTAGCCAATTGCTCCTATAATTATGGACTAAAAATAGAAAACTAAACTAACCTTCTAAACTTAGCCAATTGCTCCTAGAATTATAGACTAAAAATAGGAAACTAAACTAATACTTTTAAATTTAGCCACTGGTGTTTGCCTTGCTGTGCGCGTCCCTCACGCGTGCTGCTCCTTCAGCGGCTTTGCCCACGTTGTGAGCTTGCTGTCGTCTGTTGTACATGTGGCCCCACATGACAAGACATAGCAGCAACTCTTTGGATGCATTCATGGTGAGCTTGATTAATATTTTATGACGAATTGTTATCTTTATAAATAATTCAATTAATAAAAGTTGTTTAAAAATATTTTTGGTGTGAGTGTGAGAGTTAGGTTATGATATCTGTGCCTATAATAATTGTTTTATTTATTTGTATGTATATGACTTCAGATAATCTTATCAATAATAAGGATCGTGATTACGTTGAACGAAGGACTATCATATCTAGAATGCTATGAGACAAGATTGGACTAGAGCCAAAATTCTTGAGATCAACATCGGTCACTGACGATATCGAGACTATGCTCAAGAGGAGCTAAGGCCAATGATGGTGGGTGATAAAGTTGAACACAAGGACTCATAGTACACCGTGTGAGAAGTTGTTTATAATATCTAGAATGCTATGAGATAAGATTGGACTAGAGCTAGAATTCTTGAGATCAACATCGGTCAGTAATGATAAAGTTGAACACAAGGTGACTCATAGTACACCGTGTGAGAAGTTGAGAAGTTGTTTGTAATATGCTTCACAACTGTGCGTAAACGCCAAAAAAAACATGGAGAAAATTTGATAGAAATTGGAAGAAAAAATGATAAAAAAATTAGAGAAGAAAGTTGTTGCTACACTACTCGAATTAATGTAGCATGCAAGTATACACACATGTGACACAATAGTGGTGGCTAGCTATTAGAGTTTAGATTTTAGAAAGAAAAAAATAATTTGAAAATTTATAATAGATTTAGAATATGAGAAGTTAATTACTCCTCAGGTTCTGATATCTTGATAATAAATAATATATTTTTAATAGTTTTGTTGAGCTGTATTATTTATTTATAAAATAAGACGGACATACAGACAACAACAATATAGTTATAGCGTCAACAACATAGTGATGGGTAGTTAATTAGACCGACGGGCATCGTAATTTTATCACATCATATGTTTCTTTTTATTAAAAAATATCTTTTAAAGTAATCCTACCATTTATCTGTAGTTTTATTTATTTATTGTGTTATCTGTAGTTTTATTTATTTATTGTGTTTTAATCTATTTTTTTCTATCAATTCCTTCTCTGATAAGATTGATTTTTTGTGTTTCCATCTTACAACCTTAATTCTTTCCACGTCTCCTATAATTAAACACTGAAAGTTGGATTAATTTATTATATGAAAAATTCAAATTAATTACACTTTCAGCTAAAGTTTTCACTTGGTTTCGATCGAATTAATATATAATCAATGTCTACACATATATAATACATATTTTATCTCTATGTAGCTTAGCTACCCCTTCGTGCATGTTGTACTTTACCGACACGTTAGCTTTTGGAGGCCGCTAATTAAGCTAGCCAGCGTGGCTAATTAACATGCATCAAACAAAGGATTAAAGAAAGAGATGATCACGAAGGCTCCATGTCACTCTAAAAGCGATCATACGTGCTGCTACCGCACACGACAACTACCAAACATAATAAAACCTGCTAGTTAGGCTAGCATCAATGGTATAATTAGACACAACATTAAGCCAATTTTAATTAGTAATCAGTACGATGCGCCGCATGCAGGCGCAGTTGTGAAATGTGTGAATGATTGATTGTCAACATATCATAATTACACTTTTTATAATTAAAATAGTCGGAGCATGCCTAACAATTAGGTTAGATCGAAACTTCTGAAATAGTGAGGTAGGAAGACCCTTGGTGAAGACGTCGGTGTACTGTGATGTCGTAGAAATATATAGAAACTGAATGTGACTAAGAGCGACCTTCTCTCGAACAAAATAGAGATCAATATTAACATACTTTATCCGCTGATGCTGCATCGGGTTGCTGGAGAGATATACATCACTGATATTGTCACAATAGATTAAGGTGACACGTCGAGGGGGTGATGAAGCTTAAGAAGCAGCTGTCGTAGCTAGGTAGCTTCAGCAGCATTATTTGCCACAACACGATATTCAGCTTCAGCACTTGATCTGGAGACCGTATGCTAACGCTTGGAAGATCAGGACACCAAGTTATCCCTGAGAAATACGGCATAGCCAGAAGTCAACTGGCGAGCGTTAGGACAGCCAGCCCAGTTGGTATCTATGTAAACAATAAGATCTGTAGGCGAAGATCGACGCATGGTCAGTCCAAGAGACAAGATGCCCTACAAGTAGCACATGATTTGCTTAAGAGTAGCGAGGTACGACTCTTGAGGATCATACATATAGAGACAGATCTGTTAAATTGTAAAGGTAATGTCGGGTCGGGTGAAGATCAGATATTGTAGAGCGCTTAGAAAACGTCAGTAGAGCTAATCGGATCAGACGACGATCGGATCGACAGTAGACAGGATCCGATCGGTGAGTGAGGTCGATA
Source organism: Oryza coarctata (assembly GCA_030770085.1). NCBI lineage: Eukaryota > Viridiplantae > Streptophyta > Magnoliopsida > Poales > Poaceae > Oryza > Oryza coarctata. Next base: position 5,183,914 of record CM061476.1, on the reverse strand, counting down.
GTCGAATCAGATCGACAGTAGATCCGATTAGATTGGGGATCCAATCGAACCGATCGGCGGACGATTAGACCGAGACACTCCCGATGACAGTAGATCCGATCAGATCGGCAGCGTGGATGATGAGACCGGTGAGATCGGTGGACGATAAGACCGATGATATTTTTGGTGACATATAGTTAGCACCGATGGTAGCCAATCAGATCGGATCTCCGATCTATTTAGAGAAATCCACTCATTTTCCGACTAAATTCAACTGCTATCAAGATATGTTAACACTACCTACTTGTTAGTTGTGACCGGCATAATGTTTTATTTGTTTATTTTAGTGGGTGTTATGTTAATATACATCGTTATTACGTACACATATATTTTGGATAAAAAGAGCAGACTACAGGTAGATCGGTAGGTACGCGATCATCGTGCTGTTCCCCTCGACAGCTTCACTCATCGCCGCGCAGTTCGGCCGGCCGGACGATCCAGAATTTAATTAATTAACCACATAATCGAAGGCTAAACACTGATTAGCCAGCGATTAATTACTTAAATCGAGCCGTGCAATCCTGTTTAATTAGGGAGAAGCATGGATGGATTCGATCGATCGCATCTTTCCCCGGCCTGTCCGGCTGCAGTCCAGACTGGCTAATTGATTAGCTAAAGCGTTCTCCTTCGGATTAGGTTTGGTTCATATGAATGTGTCCTTGCTAGCTGCATGTGTACGATCTCTTGACTGATTTCTCTGCGGGCGGGGAGAGAGCCATTGGGAATTGTTTATTAATTAGCAAAGATTGTATGTGCATGAACTCCATTTATGAATAGATGTAGTCAAAACTTGATATTTTAATTTCTTATATGTATTTGGATATTAATTAAGTTCCACCTCGACCTCCACCCAAAACCCTAAAATCAAGTCATCTCCCGGAGTTCTGACGCCATCACCGTCGTTGGAAAGTCACCGTTGCCACCGCCGGAAAGTCATCGTCGCCGTCGCTGGATTGGCCAGAGACAGTATTAGTATTCCCCCCACGAATAGAATATATACATGGACAATCCAAATACACCCTCGGTCTAATAAGAACAATAGGTTGTTTGAAAATATTAAGGTTAAAATAAAAAATAATCATTATTGGTTAAGATAGGAAGATAAATAAATAAGATAAATTTTAAACTTTAGATATTCTTATATTTTTAAATAGAGAGTATAAAAGTAATCAAGGTTATTCTGACTATACATGCATGGCGATGCATCTCGACTGGAATGCTCCTGAGCCTGGTGGCGATTATGCAAGCAGCATATCGGTGACCGTGTTAAGCTGAAATATTAAAGTACAAACCATGTACTACAGGTGTCATCCAAAGTCCAAACGGTCTCATTTAATCCACTTTTCGTACGATGGCCGCTATCAAATTCAGATTCTTCCGTACTATACACAGCTTAAACAAGCTCACTCCTGTAATTATTTTTACAAGGCATCCTTTGAGACATTCTTTATAATTAATTTAATTACCACATCTAACTTTGGCCACAATTTGTTAGAGCTGGAGGGGTAGCAGATTAGATTAGTGGAGCTAGTTAGGGATCTATGCATTTATACAAAATTCTAGCATTAAATGTTCTCGTTTCAGGTGCACTGGAGGTTTGGAAAACAGTAAAGCATCTTAGACAAGGAGTTGATGGGCACCCAGGAAAAAAAAGAAATGCTTACAAGATCATTGTGGAAATAAAAAATTAAATGCTATACTGACGAAAAACAGTTCCAGTTATAGTAGATTTACAATATTTTTTTATTAAATTTCAGTTATATTTTCATGCTGTTAAGGACATTTCAATATTTTAAGAGAAAATTCCTTCTATACCTATCAAAATTTAGTCAATCCTTCCTATTTCCTATAATTGTCAATGTGTTAAAAAGTCGGTTTTACCTTGTACATGTAAGAAATGAGTATAATTTTTATAAGTTTGTTTTATGAGGAAGAATTATACACTAAAAATTTAATATATATTAAAAAGTATGTGTAACATTTTTTAAAATGATAAATATAACAATTTAGTTTATGGGCATTTATTTTTGATAAGTTATACAACAAATAACAAATCGATTGTTCTACCATCTCAAATATATGTTACATATACTTTTTAATAAAAATAAAATATATTTTTTGTTGTTATCAAAAATAAACTTTGCCGTGAATAATATATTGTAGTATAAAATCATAAATATAATAGTCACATACAACAGACTTATACACTTTTAATAATGTACTCCTCAAATTTTTTTTCCTCACCATGCATAAGGGTAAAATTGATAATTTATAGGAATTATACAGTCAATTAATGGTCAATTAATAGAAAGGATATAAAAGGATCAAAATTAAAATTTAAAGAAACATAAGGAAGTGAGCAAAACTCAAACTGTATGAGTAACTAGGGAGCGGTTAAATTTTAGGATGATAGAATGAATTTTCCAGCGGTATTGAAATTTGAAAATGAGGGAAAGGAAAAAAACCTGTAGTGTAGGCAATTAAATCACGAGTACATAGGCAAGTAGCATTAGTTTAACACTAATGCACACTTCTCACTCCCTCACGCAGTAATTAAACTCGCCCTATACTCGTACTTTCTTAAAAAAGGGAGTGTTTGCCCTCTCGCACTTCTGGTCGATTTTGAAAACAATATTATTTGGTGACAACTATCAAATATGAAGGTATGAACAATGTTGTGATATCTGCGTCTGATAAAGAAAGAAACGCCAATTTTTTTTATAACGTACATGCTAGGAAAAAGTGGTGAGAAAAAAATAGTCTGTTAATTACAATGCAGCACAATACCATCTATAACATTATACATATTCATCTATAGAATTAAATCATTAATTATACAAATCTTATTTTAGACCTCTCATACAACTTTGAAAGGCTCTGCACCTCGAGGATCTTCACTGCCTCTATTGTCATTCGGTCCCCTTCCTCCTCCACTCTCTAGTGTTATGTTTTCATCGGTGATGAGGGAGACATGGGACCGTCTCTTGTCTTGTCGTCTTGGTTTATTAAGTTTTTAGGATTTCATTTAAATAAAATCTCTAAAGAGGATTAGATCTAGGGTTTGTTTTTATAGTATGTATAGAGTTAGGATTGTTTAGATTCTTTTGTTATTCATATGTCTTTGTCAGTAGCTATTTTATTTGCAAGATGCTTGGTGAAGATAGGTTTTATATCGGATGAATAAATTGGTGTGCCATCTTTAGGTGCTGCTGACTTGTTTCGTGGCGCTGATTTGTATGAACAAAGATGGTGGCCAATGCTCCTTCATTTATTTTTGTGTGTAACAGAGTTGGTCAATATGATGGCTATGCTCGTCTGCTCACATCTCTTGCAATATTCTAAGATGTAAAACATCTTTATTGTTTACTGGTGGATCTTTTGTTTCTCATTATTGTAACAATAGGGCTATAATTTCTTATCTTTTTAAAATATAACCAGCCATGTCTCGAAAAAAAAATCTATTGCAACTAACTAAATGAACGACCTTGTTGATGAGTAAGATCCCAACTATGATATGTGAGAATGTTGGGGGTCGTCTCGTAGCAAGCTAACGCAAAGATATAAAAGCGGAGCAAAATACAGAGATTTTTATATAATATAGGTTTAGACTACTGGCTTGGATAATAGTGATACTCCTGTTTATATATATTGATATAGTATATCACACTGAGTACAAGATAGGGGAACAAGCTATCTAATATAGCTTACCAAACTAATCTCAGTGGAATATGTGGCGATGTATAGTCAGTGGCTACCTATGAGCTTCTTCCTAGACATAGACTTGGTGTGGTGTGGATTGTATGATTTTTGATTCGATGCCTTCCCTTCGTAAGAGATACTGTATTTGTATTTATACCGGATGATAACCTCTTTTTCAAATAGAACTCAAAGATACCATTCATAGATCGGGCGAACAAGACCCTATCATCCTCAAGTCATACTAAGAAGTTATTTCCTTATTTGGGACATACTTATTTTCTTGTCCGTATCTTTATCCATATATAAATGCCTCATTTTGTATAATCTTAGGTATGTAGTATTTCCTGCACCTTATGTGTGTATATACGAGGTATGTCACATCTACTACACTAATAGTTGTCCTCAAACAAATGTACAAGCTGACTATAGCATAATTCAAAACCAAAGAGCCAAGTGGTCGTAATATAGAACATGATTGGTTAGTAGGTCTAACAACGTTAAGGTCGACTACTTAGTCTTTACAGTTAGGTAAGAAACGTCATGTAGTTGGTTTTTGACATTTGGATAGAGTTCAAAAATCTCAACTGGTACACAAATATAGAGTAATCTCACCAAAAATATCATACCACTTCATCCAAAACTTGAACCATTGCCCCAAACTTTAAATTCTAGCGGTGAGATTCATTTCGTTCCTCTCTTCTTGCCAAAGCTTCCTTACTTCTTCTTTCTCTCCGGCTCCCAAAAAACCCTAGTGAAACTCCACCCTATCGCACCTCTATCATCACCATGGATTTCAACCCCATGAACATCGATGACGAGAAGTTCAAGAAGATGTAGGCTAATGGTGCCATCCCTAGTACTGATTCCATGGGCCGTCTCTAAGGAGGTACTAAATAAATCCCTTTCATTTGCAAGATAGTAGTTTTTTCTTCTTTTGTGCATTGCGGGTTATTACCTCCTCCTTCCAAATTCCTTACGTTGCTCTTGAACTACTATGGCATCTGCCTTCTCTGTCTAACACCAAACTTCTTCATGTATCGACTACTCACCTAATTTGTCTCTAGGAATGGACTTCCACCTGCACCATATCTAATTCCCTCAAAGTTTTTATTAAGAGAATTCAAGAATTGAAGGCTAGTGGTCTGATAGTGTATGAAGTTGTGAGTGACTTTGTGCGTCGTTAGATTCAATCTTTGAAAAAAATGCCGCCACCCTGTGTATGAGTACACGGGTAAAAACATTATTACCCATATATACTAGCGGCGTGAGATTAGTTCTTCTTGGGAGTTCCACATTTCTTCAATTGACATATTAACTTCAACTTGACTTGTATAGAGCTTCCCAAGGACATGGTTACGAACCATGTTAAGGAGGTCATGAAGGTTGAGCCTAGCAATGCCGTGAACATCCCTAACACCCTTTGTGATCTGGCTTTGACTAATTAAGACTAGATAAAAATCATAAATATTCCACTTTTCTACCTCTTATCATCTTCTGATGCCGTAGGATTATAGAACTAAGTACTTTAGGATCCGCCCTAGAATGACATTGCTAGACTGCTTATTAATCATTAGGCTACCACCAATATGAACGAAGTAGCAAATAAGGTGACTAAAGAGGCAGCCATGGCACAGGCAACTGACAAAGCTATCAATCAGGGATCCGGCACCAGCAGTATAGTTGACCAAGGGAAACATAAGGTGATGGGCCCTAACGGAGGTGTCATCAATGGCATCCTTCGAGCCACCAAGCTCCTATGCTCCTCCTTGGTATGTTCTAGTTCCTACAATCTTGTCTCCCCTAAGAAGGTCACATTGATGGAAATAAACGAATGATATATTTATTCTTAGATTCAGACTAATCCATTCGCTAGGATCTCGGTCCTTGGTAGTGTCTAGCTGACTAAACTGTACTTCCCGACCAAGACCAGGTAATCAAGTTATCTGACAAACTCGTCATAACCTCATAAACATTGGTCCTTATGATTTTTTCTGTTTATTTGGTAGTGTCACCCCATTACTTCTGACTAGGGTATTGGAAAGAAGGTGAGGCTAGCTCCATCCTTGCTATCACTCTCCCTCCTTTGATCCTCCCTTCCTCGGGTGTGATTGTCACCGGCCCTATAGCTAGCGATATTTTTGACTTGTCGAGACTATTGGATGCCTTTAAAGAGATCGAATCTCAAGTGGGCATCACTGCTTGAAAGTCAACCGCCTCTACGCCAAGGTTGAGAGGCTGAACACTAATATTGCCATTGCCAAATATGACAATGAGTCCTTGCACCTCCAAATCCAAGATAATGCTAACATCAGGAGGAAGGCACAAGTGGTGATGGATGATGAGATCTAGAACAGGAAGGCCATCCGGAGCGCCCTGTGGGAGAACTTCACCACCTTCAACATGGCAATGAATGGTGTTGGCCATAAGTGCCACCACATGGTGATGAGTAGACCATGCTCGGCTCCATTGGTTTGTTAGTTAAGACCTTGTAGACGTTGCCATCCAATAATAGGAATCAGGCGACAGACGACGTGTAGGATGTCACTCGGCTGAGTGTTGGCTATGACTTGGCTTGTATTTTGTTCAACCATCTAGAGGTGGATGTGGACAAGAAAATCAACTAGGCAGTACCTAAGGACCAAAGGGATAAGCTAATGGCCTGAATATAGAACACTAGCTTTACAGCTGTCAACTTCTTCAAGCTCGACGAGTAATTTATCTAGACTTATGTTTTTTTGTTTGTATGGTCGGCTAAATGCTAGTAGGTTTTTGGACATTATGTTGGTCTGTAATCGAGTTTTTTCTAACTTCCTTTTTGTCATTTTTTGTATCATAGTGTGCAAGATGTAGGTGCAGCAGCTGGTCAGTAATGTGGTTGACTCCCTTGCCTATTGTGTTGTTGGATTCATCCCTACCCAACCTCCAATATGATGACCCAAATATGAGGAAGATAGCTTCCCTTGAGGTGCAACTTGCATTCTTCCAAGGTCAATTCCATAGTAAACTAATTGATGCACCTTGTCATCCCAATTCTTGGTTCTTAATAGAACAATTCTTATGATGTGTTTATGGTCTTATAGTTGCTCAAGGCACCTGTAACCTTTTGAGGGGACAAGTATGTCATTTGGAAGAATAGCTAAAGCAGAGGCAGCAAGGATGGAAATCGACTTGATTTTCAAGAAATAGGAACTGAAGACAAGAAAGGGATATTGCTTCAGGCCTACTTGGATTGTGCTTATATTGTACTTAGTTGTACTTGCCTAGAGGTGTATATTAATCGGACAACCCCTGGTGGGCACATGTCTAAGCTTGTCTACGGGAGAAATATCCATCCTTGGACTTGCGTGTACTATGTGAGAGTTTTTCCTAGTCTCGTTGGTCACCTAAGGAGATTGATGTATTGGTCTTATGCCTGGTCAAATTTGATGAGAAAGTGTACTTTACATCATGGCCATCATGGTAATTTGTAACAAGCTCACCTCTTTTGCCTGAAATACTTTAATACAAATATGTGAGTATAACATTTGATCTGCTGAACAAGTGTTCAAAGTATCAATATTATTTGCCTTGCATGCCTACTTAGGTCAAAGTTTTAAAAACATTGAGTAAATGTAGGTTACATGTGTATATTTCACCTAGCCCTCAGTAGTTTTGTTAAAAATATTTCTTAGGAAGGCAACCAAGTTGCATATTCAGAATAGATAGAACTAAAATGTCCCTAGACCCCAATTGTTAGGATGGACTTTTCCTTCCTTATAGATGCAGGTACATTATCATGAGAAGTGAAGTCTTCTAGCCCTCAGCTGTTTTGGGAGTCATAGGGTGTCCCCTATGTTATCGGATAGCTAGAGAATGTAATAAGTTTATGGATAGCATACTCTATCAACATTGAAATTTGCATATATGGGGAAAACTGGCATAACATTATAGATTAACATAAATAGTGTGAATGAAGAGGAACATTAAAACATTATTGATTAGATATAGAATTTATGTAGATGGTTGATATCCCATGAGCTTGATAGTTCTCAACCCTCTTCATTTGCAATCTTGTATGCACCATGTTTTAGTACTCGAACCACCTCGTAGGAATCCTCCAACTTGGGTGAAAGCTTGTTGCAACCTATTGTGGTCTATACCCTTCAAAGGACATAGTCACCTATAGTGAATATGTGAGCCCTGATGTGCTTCTTGTCGATGAAGAGCCTGCTGATATCATGTTGCACAAAGTATAATATGCTCTCGGTGCTCCTCAAGCAAGTTAATGTTGTTTTCCCTTCACTTTTCTTGATCCTGGTAAGACTAATTTTCTACTCTGGCGGATACCTAGCACAACTTTGTAAGGAGCATTGCCTCTGATCTGTAGACTACGAAGAAATGCATCTTCTTTGTGGTTGTAGTTGGCGTTGTGCGTACAACCCAAAGTACTAATGGGAGTTCCTAAAACCAGTGACAATCCCATGCCATCAACTAGTCGTACACCCGAGTTTTGATCCCTTAAAGTACTTTGATGTTAGCGTATTTGACTTGACCATTACTTTGAGGATGTGACGTGGAGGCAAAGCAGATCTTGACTCCTAAATCGATGCAATATTGTTGAAAATCTTTGCTTCAAAATTGGGAGCCGTTGTCCATCAAGATGTGATGAGGTAGACCAAATCGACAAAAATACCCTTCATGGATTTGATGGCTTCTTCATATTTAATCTCTTGAATTGGCTACATTTCAATCCTCTTTGTGAACTTGTTTGTAGCCATCGGTAGTTATTTATATCCGTGTTGTGCTTGTGGAAATGGACCAAGCATGTCTAGGCCATAGCATGAGAAAGTCCATGATAGAGGTATTGTTTGTTGGGCCTACGCTGGCATCCTGCTCTTCTTGCTATGGAACTGATAGGCTTCACATCATCATACTAGGTCACAGGCATCTTGTAGGGCAAAGGGCATATAAACCTTGTCAGAATGCTTTACTAAATAACATGAGCATGCGGCATGAGCTCAACATATACCCTCATGGATGTCCCTTAACAATTGCATGCCATCTTCCCATTTGTCGCACTTCATCAGAACTCCATTTTACCCACATTTATACAACTCACTCCCAATCATCGAGTGGAGTTTTGCTTTGTAGGATGGCTTTTCTGCCTTAGCATCATTGTCGGGAATAGTATTGGAGACAATGTAGTGTCGGAGAAGTGTCCTACAATCATCATCTATCTCCATTATGGCCATGACATTGTCGGCTATGTTTTGTTCAGAAAGTGTTTTTGGTAATGTTGGCATATCTTGAGCCCTTGGACCGTTGTCAACAAAATTGGTCGGTTGATCATCTTCATTGGTGACCGAAGATTACTAAGGACTTGCATGAATATACTGAGAGGGACCAATTGTCATTGGGAAGCTACCCTTAACAAGTTATGTTATCTTTGTAAGGAGTATGGTGTACTGTGTGAGCTTTCAAACCACTGCCAAATACTTTGACAATTAGAGGTTGGAGCTTTGATAATTTTTGTGCACTTATTGGGTGATGTGCTATGAGTCCCCTTTCACAAACAATAATTTAATACCAAGTGCAGCAACTGCTCATAAACCCTCCAGGAGTTCTTCATACTTAGCTGGTAGCTTATTGCTCAGAACTCAAGTTATATGACATACTTGAGTTGTTCTCCTATTAGTGATTCAATGATTACCCCAACCCTCACTCCTTATATGTTGAATGTTTGTCAAACATCATCATCTAGGTGTTGTTTGCTATTGTGTTGATCTTGGCTTTCGGTAGCATAGTCTAGTCAGTGACGAAGTTAGATAGGACTAGAGAATTAATTAACATTCTTGGAATAAAGCTGACATTGAATTGGCTAAGCTCAATTTCCTACTTGGTGATGCATCTCAAAACCTTGTTGCTACGGATCACTTCGCCAAGAGGAAAGGAGGAGACGGATGTGATTTTGTGAGCTTAGAAGTAGTGGCACCACTTTCTTGATGTCATCAAGATGGAGTACAAGAGCATCTTAATTATGGGATATCGTAGCTTGGCATCATGGAGGATTCCACTTATGTATAGTGGACTGATCATTTTGCTTTTTCTCGCTCAACAACAAGGATGATGCTAACATAGTAGGGTGTGGCTGTAATATATAGAAAAGGTTCCTCACGTGGGCGGGGAGCAACTAAGATGGGTGAGTTTGTCAAATACCTTTTTAGTGTGAGGAAGGCATCCTCAGTCTCCTGTGTACACTCAAAATTGTTGTGCTTATTCAACAGCTTGAAGAAGGGCACTCCATTTTCTCCCATCTGAGCTATGAATCTGGTGTGTCAGACCATACATCCTATCAGATTATATACCTCCTTGAGTCTTATCGGTGACTTCATCTCTATCGCCTTGATCTTCTCGGTATTGGCTTCAATCCCTCGCATTCCAAATATGTACATCTCTAGGTTCAACTTCATGCGATGTCTTCAAAGATTATTGAATGTTTTCTGAAGGTCTTCAATCAAGCAATCTCATGTCTTAGTCTTGAAAATGACATCATCTATGTAAGCTTCAAAGTTTCTGCTGATGTGAGATTGGAAAGTAACCTGGACTCTATCTGATAGATAGTGATATGACCATGCCATCCATGCTAACAAGCAAACCGACCACGCTAACAAACAACATGTCACAACCAATTCAAGCTATACCAGCTCAAGTCTTTAATGGACCGATTACACATAGTCGAGCTAAGAAGTTATAACAATAGGTGAACGCACTACTTTTTAAAAATCATTTTAATATTAATGAAAATTATATACTACCTAAGTCGTGCACATTACTATTGCTCAGGTTCACCAAGAAGGGTGATAAGAACACACCAAGAGTGGGCTACAGAGAATGATCATGCTCGAACTCGTCTAGCGTGACAGAACCATAAAAAAGAATCAGTCATAACTTTTGATTTCCAAAAGCTATAAATGCCCATGAGGACTTGTTAGAAACCTTGTTAAGTCTAGTTTTCAATGCCACTAGAGCTGACCAGTTTGGAGTTACCATTGTGACAGCCAACCGGTTTTAGTGCATACTGGTTAGAGGATCAATAGTTAGCCTAATGTTTAAGTTCCCATGCAAAACTGCACTATTCTACAATACTTCATGGTACATGCCACACATGGTGTGAAATCTTATCAAGTTAAATTTCCAATGCAACCAACGGCATGTCATTTGGACTTTCCAAGGTGGAGTTATTAACAAAACACTAAACACTGCGCAGAAGACCAACCGCCACGTGGAAACGACTCAGAGCTCATTTCGTGGAGGCCTTTTCATATAGTCTAACTTATCTTTTTCATTTCATGCTTTTACCTATCTAGGAGGGATGTTCCAAGTATAAATACCCCATTGCTTCATAGCAATCGAAAACTTTTGATGATTGAAATACATAACCCCTTGTTCAGCTGTGTGCTAACAAATATTGAGTGAGTGATTTCTACCCCTTTGCTCTTATGATTTTCTTCACGGGTTTACAGAAGTGGCGGATTCATCTGTTCCCAATTGGTGCTCCTACTCCCTTCAAGGTTCTCCTTGATTGATTGTAGCCTATGTTGGTTGGTTCTTTGAGAGTGTGGTTGGGCGAATCCTCGATTCAGGTTGTCGGTTAAAGACGGTGGTTGGCTTCGAGTTTTATTTACCAGGTTGCACTAGTTATCGTTACTTGCAGCAAGTTATTCGGTTATTTTACAGCTAGTTATCTAGTGATTGATTCTACATCATGGAGATCGGGACCCCATGACGTATCATCTGGTATCATAGCTTTTGTTACTATGGTAGGATTCTTTACCCTTAGCTACATATATTTTGTGTTCGTACTATCCACTATAAGCCACAAAAATATTTGCCATAGCCCTTTGTTTCAATTTGTTATTTTAGTGAGTTTTGTTAAGTTTTAGTCCATGAGAGTCTTGTTTTAGTTGCTGATCATATTATCCTTCGTGTGACCTTTGTGTCTCTTTCATATGTCTAAAATCCCCACAAAAAAATCTATAGCTGATATCATCATTCACGTAAACTTTGATCCTATCAAGTTATAGCTATTGGTTATCTTTGTTTTTATCATAAAGTGTGCAAGTGTTATAGTTGATCCTTGTGTTTAGTTCTATATATTAAAAAAAGTGTGTCAAAAAAAAAGAAAAGTGCAATAAAAAAACAAAAAAAAAAGAGTTGAGAAAAGTTGTGAAAGAAAAGTTGAAAATCAGTTGTTTTATGTGCACAAGTGTTGAAAGTTTTTCATATCAAGTGAGTAACCAGTTTGCTATCTTTGTTTGGTGCAAAATTTTGGTTGGGTCTAATCACAACACTTGCATCCTAATCATACTCCTTGTTTGCATCAACTCTGAAATTTCTTTGCGTGTGAGTGTGATATTATATCTTTCATATCTTGTGGTCAGCACTAGGGAGAGAACTTCTTGTTTGGATTGTTATTTAACTTTACAACAACTAGATTTTAGATTGCATTCCATGTGTATCACTCCCTACCAAGCTCCACATACAAGCCATCATAATCGGTACTCTTTGGTTTTATATTCACCTAGCCATCACTTTCGTTACCACCACACGTTGTTTTTCCTATGACCTGCAGTGACTTCATAAGAGTTTCGGTTGGTACTAGAGGTGAGGTTGTGAGAGCTACCAAAATTTTATTTTCCACAAATACCTATTGTTTGTATTCAACTAACCTTATAGGAAGATGGGTGGAGTTCAGATAGAAGATTGTGTTACCATGGCACAATTCAACGAATTAGAGCAAAGCTTGGAAGATAAGCAAGATCTTCAAGACTTTATGGCTGAAATCAGAGGATGTCACCTACCTCATGACGATGCAAGCAACATGGTGAAGATGGGGAAGAAAGTGAAAGAGCTGCTGCTAGAAGAGCAAGAGATCAAGAGGGGAGGAACTGAGGTGTTGCACATGGTAGAGGAAGAGGACGAGGTCGAAGAAATCATGACAATGATGAATCTGAAGATGAGGATGATGGAAATCATTCCCAATATCGTTTTGGTCACCGACATCATAGAGGAGGCAACCATGAGGAGAGGTTTGGCAAACTGAAGTTTACCATGCTAAAATTTGATGGAGAATCTGATCCTGAAGCTTATTTCACATGGGAGTTGAAGGTGGATAAGATCTTTCGCTTGCATAATTATTCAGAGGAGAAGAAATTGGCAATGACATCCCTGGAGTTTAATGGATATGGTCTGATATGGTGGGAGCAGCTTCTCCATGATCATGAAGAAGATGGAGAACATCTTATTGCAACTTGGGAAGAAATGAAAAGATAAATGAGAATTCGTTTTGTGCCGAAGCACTATCGGCGTGATCTTTTCGATAAATTGTAGAATCTGAAGCAAGGAAGTTTCTCTATTGAGGAGTAACATAAAGAGATGGAGAAGGTTATGATTAGAGCCAATGTATATGAAGATGAAGAGCAAACTATTGCACATTGCATGGCTGGGTTACATTGCAATATTTAGCGCATTGTTGAGTTTCAACCGTTCTGTCATCTTATTGATTTGGTACATCAAGCAACCAAAGCTGAACGCCAATTGCAGCAAGATGCTAAGAGCAGCAAGTCCTTGTCATTTGGTACGAGGACTACGTCCAGAGGAAGCAATTAAATATCGAAGTTTACTGCTGCACCATCAATGGTGAAAAGCTCAAGTGGAGGCTCACGTTCTGATGTTCAAGGTATTTTTAGTGGGAAGAACACTGCTTCTCGAAGCATGAGTTCTAAACCAGCAGCATCCACCTCTACTTTAGTGGGTTCTATAGCCAAGAGTAGTGGGATTCAATGCTTCAAGTGTGGAGGTCGTGGGCATGTTGTCGAGGAGTGTCCAAATAACCAGGTGATCATTGTGAATGGTAATGGAGAGTATGAATTAGCTAGTAAAGAGGAAGTTGTGGAAGAGTATGCTGATGAAGCCCATGGAGATGAGGAACATATTGGACGTGAATTTGAGCAAGGTGCTGCTCTTATAGTGGCTCAAATCTTGAGTGTTCAAATGAAGGAAGTTGAAATTGGACAGTGACATAATCTTATTCAAACCAGAGCAAAAGTGCAAGATAAGGTAGTCAAGGTGATCATTAATGGTGGGAGCTGCCATAATCTTGCTAGTTGTGAGATGGTTGACAAGCTTGATTTGAAGCTACAGTGGCATCCTCATCCATACCATGTCTAATGGTTGAATGATTCGGGAGATATCAAGATTGGTTATAAAGTAAAAGTTTCATTCAAGATTGGTGAATATATTGGCACTGTAGAGTGTGATGTGGCACCAATGTCTATGTGCTATATACTGTTTGGAAGACCTTGGCAATATGATCGATATACTTAGCATTGTGGGAGGACAAATCAGTACACATTGGATTTGAAAGAGAAGAAGTTTGTACTCAAGCCTATGACACCTCAACAAATCATGGGTGAGCACTTACAAAAGAAATCTGAAATTAGTTCAGCAAGTAAAGGAGAAGAAGAGCAAAAGAAAATGAGTGCCATACACAATTAAGTGAGTGAGAGCCACAAGCCAAATTTGAGAGATAAAAAGAAAGGAGATGGAAATCATCTAGTTATATTAACCACAAAATCTGAGCTAAGAGAAGTGAGAAACAACCCAGATCAAGTGCTCTTTGTACTTGTGTGTAAAGACATTTTAATTTCACCTAACAATATCACCACTCTTCCTTGTGTTGTGTCTCATCTTTTGTAGGACTATGAAGATGTTTTTCCAAAGAAAACATCGGCTAGATTACCTCCAATTCATGGGATTGAGCATCAAATTGATCTCATTCTAGGGGTTGCACTCCCCAACCATCCACCCTACTGCACCAATCTTGAAGAAACAAAAGAAATACAAAGGCAAGTGCAAGAACATCTTGATAAATGTTTTATTCGTGAAAGCTTACGTTCTTGTGCTGTTCCTATGATATTAGTACCTGAAAAGGATGGTTCTTAGAGGATGTGTGTTGATTGTAGAGCTATAAATAATATCACCATTCGCTACCGTCATTCTATTTCATGATTAGATGATATGCTTAATGAATTGAGTGGCTCCATAATATTTACTAAAATTGATTTGAAAATTAGTTACCATCAAATAAGAATGAAAATTGGAGACGAATGGAAAACTGTATTTAAAACAAAATTTGAGCTATATGAATGGTTAGTTATGCCCTTTGGTTTGACTAATGCTCCTAGTACTTTTATGAGATTAATGAACCATGTCTTGAGAGCTTTCATTGGAAAATTTGTGGTTATCTACTTTGATGATATCTTGATTTATAGCAAGTCTTTAGAAAAGCATGTGAATCACATTAGTCAAGTTTTGAATGAGCTTCGAAAAGAGAAATTATTTGCTAATATTGAGAAGTGCAGTTTTTGCACAGACCATGTTGTATTTCTTAGCTTTGTTGTTTCAGGAGAAGGAATTGAAGTGGGTGAAACTAAGGTGAAAGCCATCAAGGATTGGCCAACTCCTACGAATGTAAGTTAAGTAAGAAGTTTTCATGGTCTTGCTGGTTTTTATAGGAGATTTGTGAGAGATTTTAGTACCATCACTGCTCCTTTGAATGAATTGACAAAAAAGGGGTTGATTTTAAATGGGGAAACTCATAGGAAAATGCTTTTCAAGAATTAAAGAAATGTTTGACTGAAACAACTGTACTTGTTCTTCCTGATTTCACTAAAACTTTTGAGGTAGAATGTGATGCTAGTGGGATTGGAATAGGAGAAGTTTTAATGCAACAAGGAAAACTAGTAGCATATTTTAGTGAAAAACTAGGAGGAGCTCAATTGAATTATTCTGTGTATGACAAATAATTGTATGTTTTGGTGCGTGTGCTTAAAACATAGCAGCATTACTTATGGCTAAAAGAGTTTGTTATTCATTCTGATCATGAAGCTCTGAAGTACTTGAAAGTCTAAGTTAAGCTGAACCACCGCCATGCCAAATGGGTTGAGTTCATCGAAACATTTCTATACATTGTGAGATATAAGAAAGGTAAGGACAATGAGGTTGCCGATGCTTTGTCGCAAAAAAAGTGTTGTTGAACCAACTCGAGGTAAAGGTTTTGGGTCTTGAAAGTTTGAAAGATATGTATAATAATGATCCTGAATTTTCAGAACCATATAATCATTGTAAAGATGGAGAAGGTTGGGAAAAGTATCACATACATGATGGATTTCTATTTAGAGCTAACAAGCTTTGTGTACTAAATTTTTCGGTTAGATTGCTTTTACTACAAGAATCACATGGAGGTGGATTAACATGTCATTTTGGACAAAAGAAAACTTACGAACTGCTAGATGATCATTTCTATTGGCCCAAGATGAGGAGAGATGTCATCAGATTTGTGGAACGATGCGTCACCTGTCACAAAGCTAAGTCAAAATTGAATTCTCATGGCTTATACACTCCTTTACCTACTCCTAATATTCCTTGGGAAGACATAAGCATGGATTATATTTTGGGATTGCCTAGAACTCATAGAGGAAAAAATTCTATTTTTGTTGTGGTTGATAGATTTTCAAAGATGGCTCATTTTATCCCTTGTAACAAGAGCAACAATGCTTCACATGTTGCTAATTTGTTTTTCAAGGAGATCGTGTAGTTACATGGCTTGCCTAGGACTATTGTGTCTGATTGTGATGTCAAGTTTGTGAGCTATTTTTGGAAAACATTATGGGCAAAGCTTAGGACCAAGCTCCTATTATTAACTACTTGTCACCCTCAAACCAATGGGCAAAACAAAGTGGTGAATTGAATGTTATTTATGTTGCTGCGAACAATGGTGAAAAAGAACTTGAAGGTTTGGGAGGATTGTTTGACACACGTGGAGTTTGCTTATAACAGGGTAGTCTACTCTACTACTAATTTGTGTCCTTCTGAAATTGTATATGGGTTCAAACCTATTGCTCCGATAGATTTGTTGCCTTATCCATTGCAGGAGAGAACCAACATGGAAGCCTCCAAGTGTGCTACATATATAAAGAAGATACACGAGAAGACCAAGGAAGCAATTGAACAAAAGGCAGAACGCAAGGCTACAAGTATGAACAAAGATAGGAAGAAAGGTGTCATTTGAACCAAGGGACTTGGTGTGGATTCACTTGTCCAAGGATCACTTTCCCGATAAGCGCAAATCCAAGTTGATGCCACAAGGAGTGGTCCATTTCGTGTTTTTACAAAGATCAATGATAATGCATATAAGATAGATCTTTCAGAAAGTTATGGCGTAAATAATACCTTCAATATTGCTGACCTCTTACCATTCACAAGTGAAGACGCTTTAGAGTCAAGGACGACTCCTTTTCAAGAGGAGACGGATGATATGACCACACTAACCATGCCAACAAGCAAGCCGATTAGGCCAACAAATAACAGGTCACAACCAATTCAAGCTATACCAGCTCAAGTCTTTGATGGACCGATTACATATAGTCAAGCTAAGAAGCTACAATAAAAGGTGAACGCACTACTTTTTGATAATCATTTTAATATTAATAAGAATTATATACTGCCTAAGCCATGCACATTGCTTTTGCTCAGGTTCACCAAAGAGGATGATAAGAACACACTAAGAGTACACTATAGAGAAGGACCACGCTCGAACCCGTCTAGCGTGATAGAACCGTCAGAAAGAATTAGTCATAACTTTTGATTTCTAAAAACTATAAAGGCCCATGAGGACTTGTTAGAAAGCTTGTTCAGTCTAGTTTTCAATGCCAGTAGAACTGACTAGTTTGAAGTTTTCATTGTGATAGCCGACCAGTTTTAGTGCATAATGGTCGGAGGATCAACAGTCAGCCTAATGTTTAAGTTCCCATGCAAAACTGTACCATTCGACAATACTTCGTGGTACATGTTACACATGGTGTGAAAGCTTATCAAGTTAAATTTCCAATGCAACTAATGGCATACCATTTGGACTTTCCAAGGTGGAGTTATTGACATAACATTGAAGACTGCGCAAAAGACCAACAGCCAAGTGGGAACGACTCAGAGATCATTTTGTGAAGGCCCTTTCACATAGTCTAACTTATCTTTTTCATTTCATATTTTCAACATCTAGGAGGGATGTTCCTAGTATAAATACCCCATTGCCTTATAGCAATCGAAGACTTTTGATGATTGAAATACAGAACCCCTTGTTCAGCTGTGTGCTAACAAATATTGAGAGAGTAATCTCTACCCCTTTGCTCTTGTGATTTCCTTCGCGGGATTACAGAAGCGGTGGCTTTATCTGCTCCCAATTGGTGCTCCTACTCCCTTCAAGCTTCTCCTTGATTGATTGTAGGCTGTGTTGGTTGGTTCTTTGAGAGTGTGGTTGGCTGAATCCTCGATTCAGGTTGCCGGTTAAAGACGGTGGTTGGCTTCGAGTTTTATTTGTCAAGTTGCACTAGTTATTGTTGCTTGCAGCAAGTTATCTGACTGTTCTACAGCTAGTTATCTGGTGATTAATTCTATGTCATGAAGATCGGAACCCCATGACATATCAGATAGCCTCAACGTTCTTCAGTCCAAATGACATCTTTACATAGTAGAAGACATCATAAGGTGCTACAAAATATTTCTTTTTTATTCTCCCTAGCCATACTAATCCAATGGTAGCACGAGTACACATAAAAAAACTCACCAACTCATATCCGGCTATAGAATCAATCACTTGGTCAATTCTAGGGAGAGGGAAGTAGTCTTTTGGACATGCTTTGTTGAGGTTGATGAAATCCACACACAACCTCCATTTGACATTTGCCTTTTTTACCATGACAATGTTTGCATGCCACATAGTATGAAGCACTTTTCAAATGAAGCATGTGTTTTGGAGCTTGTCGATTCTCCTCCTGAATAGCTTCCTTGTAGTCGAGCATGAATTTTCTAAGCTTTTGTTTGATTGGTCTAGCGTTCAGTAACACCAACAACTTGTGCTCAATTACCTCCCTGGTGACCTTAGGCATATTAGACGGTTGCCATGCAAACACAGCCAAGTTCTCTTGAAGAAAAGTAATGTGCTTGAGTTCCTATTTCCCATCGAGGTCGGCCCCTAATCTTTATCGTGCGGCTGGGTCTGAAATCTATAGGGGCACCACCTTGACAGCACCGTTGGGCTTTGTAGAGATCTTGGGCTTGCTTTATTTCTAGCTAGGCTCTTCTACGGTAGATAGACAGAGTTTGCTCGACAATGTTGAGCCTATTTTTATCACATTGCATAGAAACCATGATGTTCTCAGGAATAGTAATTACCCCATTTTGTCTTAGTATATTGACATTAGTGCGCGTAGTGGAATACCGCCATGAATTTGGTTAGTGCTGTCCATCTGAGGATCTTGTTGTAGATATTGTCGAAGTCAGCAACATCAAATATGATCTTCTCAGTCCTAAAGTTGTCGGGCTCACCAAATATAATTGGCAACATGATCTTCCCTAGCAGTATAGAGGACGACTCTAGACTGATCCTATGGAAGGGTTGTTCTAAAGGCTTTAGCTTGCTCCTCGGGATGCCCATTGTGTTAAGGACGCTAATGAAAAGTAGATTGATGGAGCTCTTGCCAACAATCTTGGCGTCAGCTACTTTGATGTTTCTGATGGTAGGCCCTACCACTATTAGATGTCGTCCAAGGGTATCATGTATGGCTGGGAGGTTAGCATTCAAAAAGGTTATCTAGGTGTCTAACCATACTAGTTATATCACTAGTCCCTGAGAAGTAGAACAAACTTCATGCTCAACCTTTTTATACCCTCTTTTGAAAGAATAAGATGTTGAACCACCAAAGATATGAGCTATTTTGTTGTCAGCATTAGGATAATCATACTCGGCATTCGAGGACTTAGGGGATCGTCATCCTTTTCAACCACATGGACTCATAGTTCCGAAGGAAGAGACAATTGTTGTGCCATAGCCTTATGAAAGACTTGGCAACCTTCCAAGGAATACGAGCTTATCTTGTGGATTAAGCACTAGTTTTTATCGGGACCCTCTCCTTGTGTTTCGTAATGTTTAGGGGCGAGTGGCTTACAATCCATGGCTAGAACTTCCCCTTCAACCTTATGCTTCTTATTCTTCTTGTGTGCTTTTGGCTGCTCTGGTTGCTTCAAAGTGCTTGTCCCATCTTTCCTCTTGGCTTCCTTTCTTCCGCTGCCTTCCCCTTGCCATTGTTGTGTAGGATAGCCTTGTCAACCTATGCACATTTTTCCATGATCTCAAAAAGCTTCATGGCAGTTGTGATCTTCCTTATTGCTAGCTCTTGGATTGTGTAGCAGTCACGGACTCCCAACTTGAAGGCCTTGATAACAGACGCATCAGTGATCTCGAGGAGTGTGTTTTGGCACTTGTTAAAGCACCATATAAAGTCCCTTAGAGACTCATTGTGAGTCTCAGTGCTCTTCTGTCTCATAGTGTGTAGATCATCCTTGATCGCGTGTCTATTGTACATGCCCTATAAGTTCATGGTGAACTATTGATAGAGGTCTTCCGAGGATAAGATGGACTCGAACGACAGTTGGATGAGCCATGATCAAGCAGATCCCTTCAACATAGTTGGAAAGTAGTTGGCCATTGCATCCTCATCCACTCCAGCTACATGAAGGACTATGTAGTAAGCTTGAAGAAACTCCTTAGGGTCCCTGTTGCCGTCGTACTTCTCCACAAGCTCAAGTCATAATTTAGATGACCACCATACTTCCTGAAGGGCTAGGGTGAATGCGTCGCATCTGGTACCTAGCCAGAAGATAGGTGGTCAGTTGTTGGCTCTTGCTAGATGCTAAGGAGGATCGAATGAAGACAACGATGACAAAGGGTTACTAGGATTTGGGGGTGGCTCCCTATAGTTGTAGCTAATCGTCATTGCGCTGCCAATCAGAGCTTCTGGAATTGCCGTGTCAATCACGGTCGTCATGTGAATTGCAATCTTTGTGGCATCCTTGATGTCCATGCTCCATCCATTGTCTATTCAAATTGACACGAATGTTCTTGTCATGGTGGAAGTGATGCTCGTCATCCTGGCGGTCTTTGCATGGCTATTCTTCTTTGCTTGGGGGCGAGCCTTGCCAGTGTTGGTGATGGTGGCGGTTTCCATCATTGGCACCATTGTCGAGTTCTTCACCTACATGTCTCAGCTTGTGATGTTCGGGCATACCCTACCTAGGTCGATGTTGGTTAGCATTGTTGGCATTATCATCCATGGCATCATCTTTGTGGCATATTGGTGATTGCCTATCTTGACTTGGTCTTCCAACTCAAAGGTGGTGTTGAGGCTTACGATAGTAGTTCACATCCTCTCAAGCCAATCATTGGTGACAGGGTTCACTCAAAGATCAATAGGTGGTTGATGCAGCAATTGTCGAGCGCTTAAGAGTTGCTGGGGTGCATAGCTAGATCATCTTGCAAGAGATGAGTAGGCTATTGAAGATGTCATCGTCTAGAAGGCTCGTCCTTCATCATCACAGCTGACATGTCCTTCTTCGAATGACTTGTCTACTCCATCATGGGTAGCGGATTTTTGATGGCACCGACATCATGATCTAACATCGAGTCTGAGGACTTATCTTCATCCAAACACTGAAACATAGAAGGCTCATCAAGATCAATTTCTAGGCAACCTAATGGCCGATTTGAATATCTTTCAAGTACAAATGTCCAAGGAACATTGTCCGATCATGATTTCGATTGTCAAATTCAAGAGTAGAGTGAGCAATGCTTGTGATATGGTGACTGGATGACTAGGACACCTAGTTGGACAGGGCTTAGGGGTGTTGTCTCATCAATGATGATAAGGAACTTGGCAGACGCCCCTGTCGTGATCAGATGGGGGTAGATCCGATCTAAAGGTGGGTGACACCTGGCTAGGTTGTATCCCCTAGTCTAAGGCAGCCATAAAATCCTTCATCGGAGAAGTTGCCCCTTGATGTGATCTCATCTTAAGAATAGTCATACCTAGTACACTTCTAGTTGAGAAACACTTATGAATTATTATTTATGTTTCTCTAGCTAACAATTGTGAACAGCATAGGTTACCATATATACGTTGGTACCAACCATTTTTGCATCTTTCATTGAATATATATTACTGTGGATTTTGTACAATGATTTTTGGGGATCGATCAACAGTAGAGCTGATGGGTTCTGACAATATTCAAGGCACTAGTCAGTTGTCCCCACATCTAAAAAGAGACTCATCCAAATAAGGTATCCTGACACAAAAAGCCTCACACAATGCCACTATGACATACCTGAGGTATTGTAGCATGTGTGCATGCATGCCCTTATTATGAATTTATGATTGGTTTGTCTGAGTGTGTCACTGCATCTTGACATCACTACTACGTTATCTATTAATTAGAGACGTTGAAAAAGAATCATCATATACTTTTGTAGGTCTACACATTGCCACGTTAAAACGGATATAAAAAAAGCTTTATATAGTTATATTGTTATGGGTCAAGATAATGGTCTATTTGATCGATACAGTGAAAATCACTTATTAATTCACTATTTCCTGCTTCAAAACTCATCTTACATAAATAAATTGGACAGTTCTTTGCATTGGCGAGATACATTTCTGATTTCACATGCTGTGCGCAGCATCATGATTGGGATCGAGAGGGAATCTAGCTAATGCATGCATGCAAGAGATGGACAAACAAGAACGCTACACGTCGTTATCGCCTTGCATGCATGCGCATGTAAAGCCATGCCTACAGTATACTGAACATTCATGCACATGTCACATCTCCTTTCAATTAATTCGTGAGATATACATACACAGTACACATATCGATTGATCCATCAGATAATCATGCATGCATCTGTACCGTTGTCAGAGAGATATATATAGTCACGAGAGAACATTTCGTGCAGAGATCGAATATATTTCTGCATCGATCGTCATCGCATGCAGCAAGGCGTGCATGGGGAGGAAGGGCACAAACTTAGCCGATCCTTGGGCCAACCCCGTATGCTTGCTTGCTCGCTCGTTTACCATGTCGGCAGCAGACACAGTACTGCTGTTGTGATGACTGCTGCATTGTTCATAGTATGAAGCTGTAGTAGCATTTCAGTGGTCTGGGCTGGCTTATTAACTGCAACAATTTATGTGTCCAATTGGGTATATGCTGATCTCTCTATTTTAAAATATAGCTATTTTAAGTAGATTAATGATAGATATAAAACAACTAAATTGTCTTTTATTAATTGTTCTAGTTGATGGGAGGTGTACACGGGTTATGGAGATGAGGGATATTTTTTTGAGCGATAGTTTTTAAAATTATATTTTGCAAATACCCTAGTACTCTAATCTAAAAAGTAGCTATATTTTAAAATAAAGTTTGATCATTAATTAGAAGTAGCTATATTATATTTTAAGATAGATGAAATATCTAGCTATATTAGCTATATATGTATAGCACTTGTGATGTGGAAACCTGGCTATATACACGTGTGCCTGATGTAAGTTAGTCTAAATGTCTGAATATGTGTATACATAGTGCTTGCATATTTACTCACTGCCTCAAAATATATAAGAATTTCTATCATTTGAATCTTATTTTAAAATATAAAGATATTTAGTACTATTTACGATATCACTTATTTCATCAATCATATTCCATTCAAATTTTCTTTTCATATTACCCCACATGCCCTTCCACCCCATCTATCCCTCGTTCATTGAGGAGCACTGAAGTCTTTTTATTTCAACCTTAATCTCTGCTAAATATTTCATAAATGCTTATATCGTGGGAGAGAGAAAGTACATGCTTATGCTTGAAGTGAACAGTGTTACAAGTGACTGTGTACTGTCCAGCTGCATGCCCGATCAAACAGCTAGCATGCTTCCAAACATGGTAGATAATCATGATAATAGCGATATACATATACAGTGCATGCAACCACCAGTGATGATTGATATGTGCATGGAATGGCACCCGCTATGTAACTGTACCAAATACTGGCTGGTGTTGGTAAAGCTAGGAAAGAGACGAAGAATAGTCTGCAATGGATACTGGGGGGACGCATATATAGATACAGCTAGTGTACAGATCGAGCTCCACAGGTTGTTGGAATATGCATGATGATGCCCACGGCTTGGTTTGGCTTCCTATGTGCATCCTGCATCATATACTCTACGTGGTTTTGTTCCTTGCTTAAATAATGTATGTGTACATATTTACCAATAATATTGATCATGTCATGCTTTTTATATGCACTGTTAGATCTAGGGCCATCGGAGAGACGATTCAAAAAAATTCAGGAGCAGTTTTACCAATTTGATCTTCCTCTGATTCTTATTAGAGACAATTATGACCCTGGACTATCACTAACACATGAGCAGACCGGGTCCACAAAACCTCTGATGTTTTTTAAGACAATGGAATACATCCTGTCATTTACTTTTAAAAAGTTACTGTACTTACAAAATTACAACTTGATTAAAAAAACATATGAAAGACAAATTTTAATCTATGGTCATAATCATTACGTCTAACAACGGCTTACGAGTTGTATGTAATCCTTTAGAATCTTCAAAATCAGCGACCGATCCTTATGTCGATCCCATCACCACTAAGTTGAACCAAAGTAAAAAATAAACTAAGCTATAAATCAGTAACTTGCACAGATCTTACCACCACTATTGCCATCAAACCCAATGCGATGCTTTCAAGAAAGTTAGAATATCAAGAGTGTCATCTTCACTATTTTATACATTTGAAAGTTTTTACCAGGAGAGTTCACCCTAAGACATGGGTGAGGGAGCAAGAATCGTGGCATCGCCTCCAAGAAGATGTGTAGCGCTCGCATGTGTCACAGATATCAGTGATTGAGTGGCAATGACTTTCCCACTGTCGTCCTCCTTCCTTGTCATGTCTAGTGGGGGTATTTGAGATTCTGATTGTTTGATCTATGGCTGATAAGCTAAATGAACTAAGCAACCAAAAATAATTAATAGGTAAAATTTTTTATATATGTGCTCTTAATTAATTAAAAAATGATACTGAAAAATAACTATAATAAAACAACCTCAAAATCAACCCAAAAATTAAGTTTGAAACTTTAAATTCTGATTACGTTGATAAGATAAAAAGCAAAGCAAAGGTTGAGAGGCATTGCCTCTCTATGGATGCTGTGTCTTATGGTGTGCATCCTCTCTTATAAGTTCGAATAGTTTTGCTTAATCAGTCTCACACAATTGGAGTGCCATGTAGGACGAGCGCTAATCTAAGGCGAGTTCATGAATCAGGGGAGCATGCATGCATGCAAAAGAAAATTTAAAAAAAGAGGAAGCATGCATACATGCATGCATACAAGACGACACACCGACTTGTGGACTAAACTATATAATTAGTCGCTAATTGAAATGCGCAAGCTAGCTAACATAATCCTGTGAGTCATCAGTGGTCAGCATAGAACCTACGATCTATCTAATACTTTTAGATTTGTGGTAACCTATCTAGCTACATATTTAAATCACAAAGTTGTTTGAAAAGCATATAAATCAATGGAAGCATAATCTCCTACACTACATAAAAATCCACAAACCTCCAAACCCGCACATGCAACAATATTTAATCAATTTAATCCAAGGAATTAAGACCGGAGCTAGATTAAACACCATAAATTGTCCTTGTCTTTCACATGAAGAGCCCCACCTGTCCCAACAAATTAGAGACCTAAGTGCATGCATGGACCCCAACCTGATCCCCAAAGGGTGGCCAGCTGATCTTGCTGCCAATTTCATGGCCCCCAGCTTCTGTCATTGTGTTCCTCCTCCCAGCTCAGCTTCATGCTCCCGGTTTGCACACCAGGTAGGGTGGCTAGCACACATCTGTGCTTCCTTTGGTAGGAGCAGATGGAAATCCTTTTGATTGATCTGGTGCAGAAAAGGGTGTAAAGTGTTCCCATGTTCACCGTAAGGGCGTGTTTATTTGACCAAAATAAAGAATTGAGAATGTTTGTTATGTATCCAGGACGAAAAGCGGTCATGCATTGTAGCAATGATAGACTGACCATTGTATTCTGGATTGGCATAACATGTCTCTTGCACCTGTTCTCCAGGGAAGACCTTAAGAGATCCATCATTTCTTTGACAATACCAATATTTTGAATTGGTTGAGGGTGAAGAAGGAGCAACAAATATAATAGATATACATGCATGGTTAAATATTTCACAATTATGCAGGTATCGATGACTGCATTAGATTTATTCTTTGGTTTTTAAATTTGATTACCCTAGTGATTGTTGGATTGGAGGTTATTAAAATGTGAGATTTTTATTTTTTTTACTAATTAACTGCAGCTCATTTCATAAGGCTATGCTTCATGAGCTATTGAGCTGCCTTTCAGCAACATATATCGCCAATCTATTTCAAAATATTCCTCTGGTTACAAATAATTATCAACATCAATACGGTCTCAAATACAACACCAACCACTAATTTCTGTCATAATATACATAAAGAATAAATTACATACATAACCAGAAATACTATTTTTAAAATGGAAGGAGTATAAACATACTTTTGTTCTACGAAAATCTATACATGTAATTTTATTATGAACAATTAGAAATGTTTTGAAAATTTGATAAGATAAATGTACAAATGATTTGTACAAATGAATGAATTAAATATTATAAAGTTAAAAATGGCTTAAAACAATGCTCTGAGTAACTATTATATATATATATATATATAATTGTACTGTTTCAGGAAAGTGTGCTCGTTAATCCATCCATTCATTACTTGAAAAAGAACAGGTGCATATTAATTTGACCAGAGATGGAGAGAGGCATCATAGTTCACCAATAATCCCATAGATTTCACCAAACTCCACTTTGTGTGTTCTTTGTGCATATAATAAAGGGCCACTCTGAATGCTAAACACCATGCACATGCCGTAGCCATTCTATAAATTCTATGTTAGATGAACATTATCAGAAACTATTTACCTAGTGCTTTAATTTTTCGTCTGCTAAATAATAATAAATTCTTCCATCACTGCCTCTCTTCCTCTAATTTGCTGTTTTTTCTTTGATGTATTCTGAACATCACCTTGACCTCCAATGCTATGTCAGTTGTTTCTTCATGAGTTAATTTGAGTTTCTTGGATGTGTCGCATGTAAGACGTTTTTATCTCTGATATTTAATTAAGTGACTCCATGTAAAAAGAGATCATATGTGTGAACAATTAATTAATGTCACCGGAGCATTGGGAGTGCCTTAAGAATAAGCCATAAACGGTATATAAGCAACAAAATAATAATTTATGAGTAAACGTTTATATCTGTGTCATTCATAGTTTAAAAACTAATGTAAAAATAAAATATGATAAAAAAACTTCAAAATCAGCTCTAAAATTATATTTTAAAATTTAAATTTTAGCGATTAATGTCTTAAAAGCTAAAAGGCAAAAGATGGGAATCTAAGGGGCACCATTTCAGACAAATAAGTAAGTGGCTCTTAATCACTCCTTATCCTCTTTGCTCCCTTAATACCCACTTACCCAAAAAAGGACAGAGCATCTCTCTCTATATATAGAAAGCACAACACACGGAGCCCTATGCATTATGCCCCATAGGTTCTCATAAGCTTGAATTGCTGCTCCCTTCCCCGCATGTGTCACCCTCTCCTTCCATTGATCCTTTAATTGTCCCTTTCTTCCACAACACCATACTGTTCATCCCTGCACATTAATTAGCTAGCTTCTTTGACCTTTCCAACCTGAGCAAACCAACCAATCTAGCCAATCCATCAGGCCATGGACCGCCATTTCCACGGCGCACTGCAAGCTCCTGCCAGCCACGGCGGCAGCCACCGCGGTGGAGGCGGTGGGGAGGGAGGTGAGCCGGCGAGGTCGCGGTGGGCGCCGAAGCCGGAGCAGATCCTGATCCTGGAGTCCATCTTCAACAGCGGCATGGTGAACCCGGCCAAGGACGAGACGGCGCGCATCCGCCGCCTCCTTGAGCGCTTCGGCGCAGTCCGCGACGCTAACGTCTTCTACTGGTTCCAGAACCGCCGCTCCCGCTCCCGCCGCCGCGCCCGCCAGCTCCAGCAGGCCTGTGGCGCCGCCGCCGTCGCCCTGCATCAGCTCCCCTCCGCCGCCTCTGCCGCCGCCGCCGGAGGAGGAGGGGGAGGAGGTTATTACCACCACCACGACGTCATAGGCCACCACTCTTCGTCTCCTTTCCTCATGCACGGCGGCGGCGTGGCCTCCGCGACGACCGCGTCCGTGTCGTCGGCGGAGGCGACCTCCGCCCACCACTTCTTGGCGGACGACGTCGACGCCGGAGGTGACGACGACCTATTTGCCATCTCCCGGCAGATGGGCCTCATGGCTCGCGGCAGCGGCGGCGGCGACCACCACTACAGCAGCTACGCGGACAACGACTCCACCCAGCACAGCTACCACCACCTACCAACCGGTCAGTGAGCTAGCAAATGTGCATTGCGTGTACTCAAAACAACTAAATCTCATAGTGCCATTATAGCATATACAGCTCACCATGATTTCAAGCAAGCTAGCCAATGCTAACTTCACCATTTCAAGATGATCGTATGTGCTATACATTTTAATTTACTCATGGATTTTTAAAAAGTTGCAGGGACGATCCAAGTGTTCATCAATGGCGTCGCATACGATGTGCCGAGCGGCGGAGCACTGGACATGGCTGGCACGTTTGGCCGCGACGCGATGCTGGTGCACTCCTCGGGCGAGGCCATGCCGGTGGATGAACACGGCGTGCTCATCAAGAGCTTGCAGATGGGGGAATGCTATTACCTGGTTGGTGAATTAATCTCTTCATTTCGGTTAAATTCTAATAATTGTTTTATTTTTTTAGTTCACACAGTTTGATTAATTGTTCAAATTGTTCCTTGACTTATGTTTGCAGGTTTCAAAATCATTCTAATCATTAGATGGAACAAGGTGAAAGAAGATCCAAGATTTTTGTATGTTTGTAAGCATGCCTATTTAATTTGCTTCATTGATCAATAGAGAGATCGATTCTCTCTCCATGGATTGTTAGTTGTCCAGGGATCATATCAGCGTGTGTACTAATGTGGTTGATTATCTCCATCGATGTATATTATTTTCTCTATGCATCGTCCCATTGAGAGATAATTTCAGTGTTGGAGATGTTAATTAGCTTGATTACTTAGAGAAGAGAGGGAGAAATTGATATGATCGAGTTTCCAAATATCTCACAGCGTGCATTATGGCACTATACAGTGCAAAAGTTCTCTTCATATATGTTCTCACAGAGATCTTTTGTTCACTCCCTAGTTAGTGCATGGACGGATATAATTTACTTGCAAAGAATATGGCTTAATGTAGCATAATACAGTAGATTTTATGCAAACAATCAATTAATACTTCATTAATAACAAAAAAACATTATGTATTCCACGACAAATAATATCGTTCTAAAGAAAAATTGAATTTTGGGAGCAAATCTCTTTGCTCTGATAATATTATGGTTTGATTAGACAATCAAGAGATACGTCTGAAACAATGGAAAATATATATATATGATCTATTTCTTAAAAAAGATTTTATTTCCTAGAAAAGCGCTTTAGATACCTGCAAAATTTAAATTACATTTAAGCAAAATATGCAATTCAACCATTTTTTAAAATTTTTTATTGATTTGCACCATGAACCTTACATAATATAGATACCAATTCTGTCATTCTTTGATGACCAATTTTATAATTTATTATCGTGTTCACTCTTTAATATAATGATGAGATAGATGTACTTTGTGCGCTAGTTCTCCTTGTCAGATGGCGTGTTGCTAATTAAAATTTTGTCATTGTTGGCATATTACATATTTTTTCGAGTATAAATTGGATGCATACGGCAACACGCCCACATATATCTTGAGTATGTTTTCATACGTCTAAATAAGATTGAAGGCCCAGCCTAACATAGCACTGCACATGCTTCAACCTCAATGTTGCATGTTACTAATAGTGAACGAAATAATATAAGTTAATTTGGTAATGAGTGATAATCAATTGCAGACGATCTCTTTTCGCCCCCCTCCCCCTCCCCCCAAATAATGCAATTAAACCTGTCTTTTAGAAGGTAAAATCTCTACATGAGCGCGCGGTCTGTCGTAGCTAGATACCTTATTATTTGCCTAGTTTGAAAGAATTCATAACGCATCCCAAAATTGAACAATGTAAGTCAATTGATCAATTTTAATTGACCAAGAAAAATAGAATAGAAGGATATGTATATGGTGGTGAAGTCATAGGTGCTTGACCTATTCACCAAAACTCAAATTCTGATGTCCACGTTGTGTATACACTGATCAATTTCAATAAGAAATAAGAATCTAATAAAGACCATATCGTTTGGCCTCTATATCTCTCAGGTATGTATTGTAGGAGGCATAATTGCGGATGCGTGCGTGTGCGCCCCTAGTGCTGACTGTGAATGCACCTAGCTTCCATGTAATCGCAAAAATAATAAAAAAAGAATAACCAAAGTACGTGCACTTGCTAGCTTAATGAAACCAAACCTTACAAACTCTGGACAGCCTACAATACTGGGCTCACATACGGCACAGTCGTTGGTTCGGCCCTATACAAACTCTGAACTTCTGTCCAATTTTCACTCACTAAATCAACTCAAACTGCAGCTCAATTCAACATTCAGCAGCCCATTTTTGGCCTAACAGCAGTATCTCTGGGCAGTTGTGCACACTGCCCACTGATGGCTGAGCAGATGTAACTATATTCAATCATAGCCCATATTGGGAGAAGTGATGTTGCGACTGGATCTTTGGACTGATATACAGCCTAATAAAATTCTGACTATCTTCTTTCCGCCCATTTATGACCAGTTAAATTATTCTGCTTAAGACTAATTTATTGCCCAATAACTCTCTGTTGACTAATAAGGCCATCCTATACGTCCTATATATTAGCGTCGCATAACTCAAATTTGTAAAATTATGAAACGTAGTATGTATTGACATCATTCTGCTAATTACTTACCTTATCAACAAAGATGCTTTTAATGCCACATCCAAAAATGTTATTTCTGTATTTATGATATGTTTTTTTTACCAGGAGTAAATAATTGGCGCATCAAACCTTTGAGTGGGTACCAACTTGAATTGCTACAACTACAACATTGGGTAAGCACCTTTGCATTGTGCATGACTGTATTTACATGGTTAAGATCCTGGTACTTATATTTAAACATAAGTGGATATCCTCTCAAAAAAAAAGACATAAGTGGATGCACATTATTAGGAATTCTGTATGACTACTGAATATAACGCACTCAAACCCGAAGTGTATGTGCGTGATGCAGTTTACATAATGTGCGTGATATGAGAGAACGTACGTCTTCCTACATATAATCTTTTAACATGTGTGAAGCCAAAAAAAAGAGCTGTATGACCTTTCTCATTATGGATCTCAACTGTGAATATGTTGTCTACAGTTATTGTTTCCTATTAATTGCTATAAATCTACGATCTAGCTTATTTAGTACCCATTAAATACAGTTATTGCTAATTATTCTTGCTGATTTGCTTAAAAAACATCACATCCTGATTTTGTTCTACAAGTTTCCGCAGTGTCATCTAGTATATAAAACTCACAACACTGTTACTTATTTTCAACACCACAGCAACCCATGTGTTTGGTTTTTATGGACTAGAATCGGATACCACAAAATCAAATCCCAGCTCAATTCAAAACGACTTGCATTGTTACGACATTGGGGAAAGCAAACTTTTGATTGTGGATGCAAAGAGCGTATCTATAAAGTTTCAGAACCTGGTACATCATTTACACTTAGAAACAATCATACAAGTGGCTGCACATTATTAGGAATTTTGTATGACTTCATTCCTGATACTAGTGTATTATGTCGCACATTCACGTGACTATAGCCTCCCTCTCTATTAAATATATTTACATGTTGTTTAAATAATTAACTTAAATTTGTAA
Source organism: Oryza coarctata (assembly GCA_030770085.1). NCBI lineage: Eukaryota > Viridiplantae > Streptophyta > Magnoliopsida > Poales > Poaceae > Oryza > Oryza coarctata. Next base: position 5,152,189 of record CM061476.1, on the reverse strand, counting down.
TGTAAATAATTAACTTAAATTTGTAATAACAATTAACAAAATAAATGTGTCCTAAAATAAGTTGACTTATATAGTTCAAACTTTGTTCAAAAAGAGTTAATTTCTACCCTTGCCTGGAAGTAAAGAAGTTTATCTCTTCAATACTTTTTACATATTCACCAATACTTTTTATTATATCTAAAACAAAGTACTAGTATTTTATTAATGAAGGACATTTTGACCATTTTTCTCCCTACTAAATCTGTCTCACAGTGTGAGGGGTGCTTTTATTTATGTTAGAGGGAGTAAGTATTTGTAGCAAATACTTTGCATGAAGTGAACTATAACATTAACATATCTACTTTTTTTAATTAAAAATATTATCATAATAACAAATAGTTTACTGCTCATTACCATGATTATTACCTCTCTTTTTTTTGTTGAATTTGTGCATGTGTTGTTTATAGTAATATTATAAATAAGTTTATAATCTAAAATGTATGGCATATATTTCGCCTGACGAAATGGTGAGTGCAGTTGCTATGGTCTGGTTTTTTTTATTCATCTTCTCCACCGCTATCTCCTCCCCACCACTATCCCATCTCTGATAATGTACATTCAATATTTTTAGTAGAACAAACTGTAGTGGTTTGACATACTTATGTCCAGTTCTTTGTTTTGTTTTGATTTGTATCAGATACATTGGAAGAAATTCAAGAAAACCACGGAAGTTGCATTAATTTTTGGTGAATAGAGCGCCATCCATGCCCATGCTGTTGGCACAGGGCCAAAACAGAGCAACAGCTAGCTCAGAACCTGCTCATCCACCACATGCTCCTTGAACCTTGGGTCATTTGAGAGACTGTAGAGTGTTGATAAATGTTAGTGTTATATACATAATTCCTCCCATGTCATACCTGCTTTATATCATGAGAATCAGCATCCTTAAGAGTTCCAATGCATAGAAATTCTGCACAGCAATGAGCTAATGGAAGAATTGAGATGGATTTTCATAAGTCAAAGTTTTCAATCATTTGGAAATACCTTGGAGTTGAATTATTAATTAATAGTAACCGGAATTGTAAGTACATTATTAGAAAATATTAATTAGTGATGGATGGTAGCCTTCAAGTTGGTGCATACGAATTGACACGGATCCGAAATATTCTTCTGTCACTCTTATGCTCAGGCAATGGTGAGTTATGAGCATATCAACCTCCCTAAGACCCTAACAACATTTTCTATATAATAATAAATTTAGTAGCATGTCACGATTTTGAATATGGGTGATCCAACTTACATATTTTTTAACTACAACAAATAAACATACAATATACTTGTACTGTTTAGATTCATAATACTAATTCAGTAATGGGTTACTATATTTTATAATAGAGTGAGAGCAATGCAAGAGTATATAGTATATAATTGATCAAAATTTTATCATGATATATTAATAAATGGGTTTTTTCAATCTTTTTTCTTTTCATATGGGTCTTTTTCTTTTTTAAAAAAAATATACATGAGCTTTGGATAGGGATTTTTTTGTCCACTCTGTAGATGCGCTAGTGAATGAACTACATACTAATCTGTATATCTACTTGTAGAAAAAAATTCAAACTGACAACAAAGGATCCAAAAAAAATAGAATTATAGACGTAACTATTTTGTAACTTAATTCATGAATTAGTTTGCATTTCCATATCCCACTCATACATTGGGATGAGTAGCCATTTCACGTCAGGTCTTAGAATCAACAAATGAGTGAGCGAGAGGAAGATGGTCAAATACATGCAATGTTGACATGCAATTCAGAAATTTCAGGAAGCCTAATTCATCCTAAAACTTGCAACTCAGCATACATACATACATACATACATACATACATACATACATATATATATATATGTATGTATGTATGTATCCATAATGTACTCAAGATTTGTTCCTTCAACTGATATAGGTAAACAGACACATGAACATTGCATAGACAATTATTAAAAGAAACTACTATTCAGAAAACAAATACAACATTTTTCATGATTCATGATAATCCTTAAAGGATGTTATCTAATAACATGATCACAACTGGGATGCCCCTTAAATATGAAGTTTCCAGATTGAACAAACCAAAAACCATATTTAGTGACTGTTATCTTCAATGGACCAAATTAATGGATGGTACAAATAGAGCAGATAGGATAATAACCTTGATCATTTTGAGATAATCAAATCCTTTCATGCCATAAAATGATTTTTTTAGTTATTTTACTTCACAACAAAAGCATGAAGCTCGTATATTAAAGTGAGTGCTAGAGATCTCCCTATCTAATTGCCATAGCCTCTATTCTCTATCTCTAATGCCTTCTCTCCTTCCCTTTGTCATGGTTGCAGACTTGTCAATGTCTTTCTACTCTTTGCCACCACTACTGCCATGGGGAGGTTGAGGGAGCAGTTTGGGGATAGCAAGCGACATTGTTGGTTGGCATGTTGAAGCGGCCAATGATGGACAAGTCAAGATAGTCGGTGCCATCACCGACACCGGGTTGCGAGCGTGTACTTGGCTAGAGGCGTTCTAGAGATGGCACATGCCAGCGTGTTTTGGCAGTTGCCGGTGATGCTCTAGCCCGTGCTCCACTCTCGTTTGGGATCTAATAGAATCTTGCCACTAAGAACATCTCTACGATCTCATGAGGAAATGGTTGTGGTGATGCCTTACACCATAGGGAGGAGACACAACGGCAAAGGAGATGGAGAAGAGGCGAGATAGGGAGAAGAAACTGAGGTTACGATGGTACTTGCCATACGGAGGAGGATGATGAGGTGGCAGCAAGGAGAAGGTAGAGGTGGCAAGCCGAATATGGCAATGAGGAGGTGAATGGTGGCGGTGGGGAGGCGTGGTGGTGTGTGGCAGGATGGGAAGAGGCACACAAGGTGCAACACTAAGGCCTAAAGGAAAGCATCATGCTGAAATGGTGATATGAGGAAACATGATTTTTCTTGGTCCAGCGACATGGAAGGAGAAGGTTGTAAAATTCTAAAAAGACTAGGATAAGATTTCATTAATCAATGTATCTGATGGTTTGCGATGTTTGGAGTAAAAATCAAATGGTCCATACTATTTTGATAATGTGGCACATCAACTTTGTCTTTTGGGAATAACTTTCACTTAAAAGATATTTGCCTATTAAAGGTAATGCACTCAAACTCAAGTTTATGTGTACATGTGATGTATCGCATGTGCTTGACTACATGATGTGTGAGCATGTACCTCTTCCACATAATAATGAAAATGATTAGAATCGGGCGTCCAATACGGTGGGAAAGATCGGATTTTGTGCCGGTCACAAGAGGCCCACGTCCACTCTACCTAATCATAGCCAACTACTCCCCGTTAGTTCTTTCCTTGGTTGTAAGCTTCCATATCTATTCCTTCTATCTTCTCTCATTCATTACCGCAAGGCGCCTCTCCTGATAATGTTGTTCGTCAGCTCATTGCAGCTCGGCAGAGATCAATGCCTCCTATAGCATGGCAAGGCGAAGGTTGTGCCATCACTTAGGCCATATCTTTACAAAACCATTAGATATGTGAAGCCTCTTCTGCCTCAATCTACTTTGCTCTATCCCTCCATCCACTGGTAGCTCCTCAATCTTTCCCTCTGTCAAGCTGACGCACCTTTTAGTGGGTCCAAATGCTAGAGTAAAGGAATAAGGCTTATCCAACTACTGGAGTAGATAAAGAAGATGGATGGTAGGCTTTATAGTCTATTGATTATGTTTGTTGTGCTTTGATCTATTTGAATGTTTCACTCCTTTTTGTCAGATGTTGCACATGATGCAGTTTTATTCGATGCTACTTATAGTAATGTTTTGTTGTTGCAATCAGTTTTTTTATGTTATAACTAGTTGAAATATTTTCTAAAGCAATGAAACATTTTTTATTAAGGAACGAAACATATGAAACAATTTTTGTTACAATATTTTATTAGTGTAATAGATATGGGATACTTCATAAACGTGTATCATATACTAAGTCCTATATGAAAAAAAGGCTATGCATATGGATGAAGTCTTAAGCAGATAAGAAATAGGTCTCAAATAAGAAAACAAATATAAAGACTTACTCAACTCCTATTAAAACTATTCGGATGATATCTATTCTAAGGATATAAATACAAAACCTCCCATAAAAATAAAAAGAGGAACAAGCCTGTCAAGATAATATAAATCCGTATAGAGTACGAGAGTTTTTCTACTCGCGTATTATATTTATGAGAGATTGATATAATGTTAACATTAGCCTCCAATTAAATAAGAGTGTGTTATTTACCTTTCTTATGTTTAAACCTGTATAAAAATCATTGTCTTTTTCGCTATAGGTTCATCTATATTCTCATATCAGTCGATCCCTATGTCCTTTAAATACACTATATGTCGAATTACTATTTATCAACACATTTTTTTCATTAAACAATCAAACATCAAAAATATTTTTATATACAATGAAAGTCCATATAATAATATATAAAACTCGCAAAATCGTTTATTGTTTGAAATAGCTAAGTATCCACGACATCCTATGGTTATCATGCAGGCAGATACTCTCTCTGTCTCTGTCTCGCGATCTCTCTCCCGATCTCTCTATACCGAAAGTACGAACGCCGAAAGGAAAACAACAAAGGTATACACAACATGACACATGTTTTGAGTATGACTGTAATGTCTCACGTCCAGTTTGGCAAGCAAGGAATTCAATCTAATTTCGGAATTAAAACGAGCTCATTTACAATTAGAATACAATAAATAACTGCTCTGATATATATTTGAGAAAACGTAAGTGCTCCTTTAAGGTTGGACCAGAAGCATTTTAAGGCAAATAGATATACATTCTCTCTCTTGTATAATATAGGGATTTATGTTTTTTTAAAGCAATTAATGTATGATATGAAAAATAATTATGATTAGTTGAGGTAAGAAAATATATGAATAAATTAAATATAAGAAAACTATGATTATTTAAGATGAGAAGACAGACAAATAAATAGTTATATTTTAAGATAAATTTAAAATCTTAGAAATAATTATATTTTAAATAGAGAAAGTAGCTAACTTATTGGTTCTTTTGGCTAATTGCAGCTTAGCCAAACTTGCCAGGCATCAAAAGAGACCCAATATGCTCCAGGCATGCATCCATGCCCTTCATTCTTGGCTCAGTATCAGTTACATCTCTTCCCTTTGATTTGATATACAAATTCGTCTTTTCCTTTTCTACATATGTTCTTTCGATTTGATTGTATCCCATTTTGGTCATTGGAGACAAGAATCGATCGTTGCTGTAGAAAATAATTTTTTAATTTGTGCAAGGAAAATGTTCATGCTTACACGCAAAGATGCAGGGTCCACTAGTACTTGGTACAGTAGGATGTCTCTCTCACAAATGTCCTTAAGTATATTTTTATTGATTTATATGATTTAACTTTAGTGAGGTGGATGGTGAGTTCTTAAACTTGTTCTGGTTCTTATCACTTAGGTTTCTGTACTGTCAAAGTACAGAATTAATATTCTAAACTCGTCCTTGTCCGTCAAACAATCACCGACTTGCTCCGTGTGCCAACGTAACATGCAGATGTGAAGCCATTATAGATTCAGGCCAATTCGTTTGGATTATTGGATGAATTAATTTCTTTTTTTATAAGCATATTTTTAAACTATTTTTAAAATTATTAAGCAGTGTATTTTTAAATATATATATATATATCTAGATTTAAAAAAATTAAATAAATCTATTTTTAAATTTATAATAGCTAATACATAATTAATTATCTATTAATGAGTGGCCATTTTACTTACCACTATCATCTCAGTCAAAGTATCTAACGGATCTCGGTTTGAGGATATCAGTATACAATTTCAACCATTCATATACATATTGGCCACCACAACACCTACACATGCAACTACTAAACATTTGAATAACAGAAATAACATGCATGTTGATTAGCATGGGCGAGGTGGAGGATGGCATAGGTCCCAAAAATTTGGGCCCAAAAATTTTATATTTCAATTCCAAGCAATGCGTCTCAACATATTTTAGTATCTCTCACTCTATTTTTTAAAAGTTCTCTTCTCCTACTAGCTCTACTAATTTGGTTGGAATGGGCTAAGTTTCTTCGATTTCCATATAGGTATTTGATGATAACTATGACTACCTCAAAGAATTTTAGCTTATGATGATGATGATGTGAACGCACGTTGTAGAGACTAAAAATTCCAATTTTCTACTTAGGAAAGAAATTTGAATCACAATATTAGGCCCACTTCTTATTCTTAGTGCCTCGTTTTATGTTTAACACTGGGCCTCAAATTCGTAGGTATGGCACTGTTCAATAACACAAATTTGTAGGTACGGCACTGTTCAATAACACAACAATGTCCCTACCAATATATGTACCATAAGGCCGAGTCGAAGCTGACGATCTTGAGCACCCATCCATGATGGCGATGAAATTGAAGGAGGTTTAGACATTGAATTGGGGCAACTGGACAATGAATTGAGGCCCACTGAGAGCTTGGAATTTGACGACGGCGGGGAGCTGTAAGCAATGAATATTAATTAAACGCGATAGTAACTAGGGATTTTAGGAGAAGGATTTGATTCTTAGGGACTCATGTCAATCATGTATTTTGAGGGGGTATGTGTAAAATTAATGATGAAACTCGCTGGATCTATAGCAGCTCTATTTGATATGCCATGTCGGTGCATGGAGTAAGGTAGCTACCATTTAGATCAGTGATGAGCACCAAAACAGGTTTAGTGTGCTAATTCTGTATTTTTTAGAGTAAGATACCTAAATAACATGAAAGTGCTAATTTTATATTTTAAGAGTATGAGAACTAAGTGCCCATGTGAAAATGTTGAACGAGCGGCTATGCACTTTACTCATTTTGCTTTTATTATTACTATTGTTTTATATGTATGCTTAGGCTAGAGCAATCTGTCTTTAACCTTTTACAAAGTATTATTTAAGAAAGAAAATATGCGTTTATAATGCAAAATATTAGAAATATGACTGAAAATTCGAAAAAGGATTTTGGTCACACGAGAGGTAAGCCAATCCTTAATTTACCCCTTCCTAATAATTACAACTCGAATCACAGCCATTTATCCATGGGAGATCAATTGTTCCGCCTAGCAACCACTCGATCGATCTGCAAACAACCTCTCTATCACGTATACGTAAGTATGCTCTACTATACTATACGCAGGTCACTGTAACACGTATGAACTCTATCTACACATACGAACACGCAGTACAAGATATACCGCTACATCCCACACGTAGTATACAATAAATCAATACAACATATAAATCAAAATTAGATGATCAGATAAAATTAACGAGATAAAAAAAAGGGAGAGGGGGGGGGGAACAGAGTACACACAGTAAACGGAACGTTGAATCGGAGGAGGCAGGTCGAGCTGGGCCGGACTGCATGCATGCATGTCGCCGGTGGGGCCCACCTCTCCCCCTATAAGAACGCTCCCTCCCTCCCTTGGCCAATCCCCTCACCCTCTCCTCCGCTCCAAACCCCTCCGAATCGTGCCCTCGCTCCGGTGGCGGCTTACTTCGCTCAGGCGGCGGCGGCGCAGTGTGATTCCCGGTCGTCCTGAGCTGGCCATGCCGGCGAGCGAGATGGCGGCGGCGGCGGGTGGGCTCGAGCAGATCAGGGACGAGGCAGCTGATCTGGTGAGGACCAAGCATTGACGCGCTTGCTGGTGGTGCAAGTTCAAAGACTAGTTTTTTTTTTTTTTGGAGAAATTTTTGTTTGGCCAAGTTCTGTTCGCGATGAAAAAAAATCCAGTTTTGTTGACGATTTTTCTTTTGAATTTTTGTTCTTGATTTGTTTTGAATGAAATCGTTTTCTAGCTAGAGACGATCAAGTTCTTCTTTGCGGTGACATTAAACGCAACGAAAGTGTGTATGAAGAGAAATTAAAAGTAGATCGAATCTGATTGCTTCACAGATTCAATCTCCTTTCGCTCATGTGATCGACAAACAAAAAAAAACTCTGCTTTTTTTGATATTCACGAGTGGAATTAGCATCCATGGATTGCGCTAGAACTCTAGCTGGCCCATCCATGCATGCAATTCTTTCTCTTTCTTTCTCGCCGCTTTTACTGCACCCAACAAACCACCAACTAATGATAATCATAATCATCACTGATTAGTTGTGTCAAGATCTTTTTTGGTTAGTGTTAATCACCTTCTTAATCTATGTTTATTCCTTGCTAAATTAATCCTTTTTCCATGGCAGGAGCACATCCCGGTGGAGGAGGTGTTCCAGCATCTGAAATGCACCGAGAAAGGTCTCACCACCGACGAGGGCAAAGACCGCACCGCCGTCTTCGGCCCCAACATACTCGAAGAGAAGAAGGTTCGATTTCAATCTTTTTTTGTTGTTGATTTGATGAGAATTGAGTGATCTTGGAGTGGTGTAACAATGGCGGTTTGGTGTGTGATTCGAGCAGGAGAGCAAGATACTCAAGTTCCTGGGGTTCATGTGGAACCCGCTGTCGTGGGTGATGGAGGTGGCGGCGATCATGGCGATCGCGCTGGCGAACGGCGACAACCGGTCACCGGACTGGCAGGACTTCGTCGGCATCATCGCGCTGCTGTTGATCAACTCGACCATCTCGTACGCCGAGGAGAGCAACGCCGGCAGCGCGGCGGAGGCGCTCATGGCGAACCTGGCACCCAAGACCAAGGTTCTCCGCGACGGGAAGTGGAAGGAGGAGGACGCAGCCATCCTCGTCCCCGGCGACATCATCAGCATCAAGCTCGGCGACATCATGCCGGCCGACGCGCGGCTCCTCGAGGGCGACCCGCTCAAGATCGACCAGTCGGCGCTCACCGGCGAGTCGCTGCCGGTCACAAAGGGCCCCGGCGACAGCGTCTACTCCGGGTCGACGTGCAAGCAGGGGGAGATCGATGCCGTCGTCATCGCCACCGGCGTGCACACCTTCTTCGGCAAGGCGGCGCACCTCGTCGACAGCACCAACCAGGTCGGCCACTTCCAGAAGGTGCTCCGTGCCATCGGCAACTTCTGCATCGCCGCCATCGCCATCGGGATGGCCATCGAGGTGATCGTTATGTATCCGATCCAGCACCGCTGCTACCGTGAAGGCATCGACAACCTCCTCGTCCTCCTTATCGGCGGCATCCCCATCGCCATGCCGACCGTGCTCTCCGTCACCATGGCCATCGGCTCGCACCGTCTCTCTGTTCAGGGCGCCATCACCAAGCGCATGACGGCGATCGAGGAGATGGCCGGCATGGACGTGCTCTGTAGCGACAAGACGGGGACGCTCACCCTAAACAAAGCTCAGCGTCGACAACGGCCTCATCGAGGTGTTCTCCAAGGGCATCGACAAGGAGGAGGTGATCCTCCTCGCCGCCAGGGCGTCGCGCGTCGAGAACCAGGACGCCATCGACACCGCCATGGTCAGCATGCTCCTGGACCCCAAGAACGCCCGCGCCGGCATCAGGGAGATCCACTTCCTCCCCTTCAACCCCGTCGACAAGCGCACTGCCCTCACCTACGAGAACCTCGCCGACGGCTCGTGGCACCGCGTCAGCAAGGGCGCCCCCGAACAGGCAAGCACTGGACCCATCCATGGCGTCTTCTTGCTTCGCCGTGTCTCTAGTAACTAGCTCACTTCTTTCATGGCTTTCATGGCGTTTTCTTGTAGATTTTGGAGCTCTGTGATTGCAACCAGGACCTGAGGAACAGGGCGCACGCCGTGATCGACAAGTACGCCGACCGCGGGCTCCGGCCGCTCGCCGTCGCGAGGCAGGAGGTGCCGGAGAAGAGCAAGGAGAGTCCCGGCGGGCCGTGGGAGTTAGTTGGCCTTCTGCCGCTGCTCGACCCGCCGCGCCACGACAGCGCCGAGACCATCAAGCGGGAGCTCCATCTCGGCGTCAACGTCAAGATGATCACCGGTATAACTCACTCTGCCTTTGATCGAACACATGGTATTCAGTTCGTGTTGTTCATGGCGAGATCAAGTGTTCACCATTTGTGGTGCAGGTGATCAGCTCGCCATTGCCAAGGAGACCGGGAGGAGGCTCGGCATGGGCGTCAACATGTACCCCTCGTCTGCGTTGCTCGGCCAGGGAAAGGACGAGTCCATCGCCTCCGTCCCCGTAGACGAGCTCATCGAGAAGGCCGACGGCTTTGCCGGCGTCTTCCCAGGTATGCATTTTCAGTCATGGCCAGATTCCAGGTTCTTGATTTGAACTTGGTCGCCATTGTTGTCTGTCGTGTGGGTGCAGAGCACAAGTACGAGATCGTGAAGAAACTGCAGGAGATGAAGCACATCTGCGGGATGACCGGAGACGGCGTGAACGACGCGCCGGCGCTGACGAGGGCAGACATCGGGATTGCCGTCGCCGACGCCACCGACGCTGCCAGGAGCGCTTCAGACATCGTTCTCACCGAGCCAGGGCTCGGCGTCATCATCAGCGCCGTGCTCACCAGCCGTGCCATCTTCCAGAGGATGAAGAATTACACGGTAATATAAAGCAATCCACAACCCCACCATCACCATCATTTTCAGAGCATCATTTTCCAACAGAATCAGAGATTTTGACTGATCATTATGTTCATGTTGTTTATGCTATCCAGATTTACGCGGTGTCGATAACTATCCGCATTGTGGTAAGTTAACTGTTCTTGTTGTCGTTCCTTCAAGGATCATCAACCTGACCAACCGTGTCATCAACTTTGTCTGAAAATCTCTGTCGTGTCAATCTGCAGCTTGGGTTCATGCTGATCGCTCTGATCTGGAAGTTCGATTTCTCGCCGTTCATGATCCTGGTCATCGCCATTCTCAACGACGGTGAGTTCTCAGTTCTTGGAACAGAATTGAACAGCTGACAAAATACTACTTTTGATCCACAGAATTAACATGTTTTACTGATGTGCTCTTCAATGATGCAGGGACGATCATGACCATCTCCAAGGACAGAGTGAAGCCGTCGCCGCACCCGGACAGCTGGAAGCTGCAGGAGATCTTCATCACTGGCATCGTGTACGGCATCTACCTGGCCGTCATGACCGTCCTCTTCTTCTGGGCCATGAGGAGCACCGACTTCTTCACTGTATCGACATTGACAAATCCAAGAACTCATCCGATTTCCATTCTCATCATCTTGCTCCAAAAATCTCAAATCTTTTCACCGAACTTACCAGCCTCAATGGTGTGTATGTGTAGAACACGTTCCACGTGGAGCCTCTTGGGGAGAAGGACGAGATGATGTCGGCGCTGTACCTGCAGGTGAGCATCATCAGCCAGGCCCTCATCTTCGTCACGAGGTCGCGCAGATGGTGCTTCATGGAGCGCCCCGGCCTGCTGCTGTGCGCCGCCTTCGTCTTCGCGCAGATCGTAAGCCTTTCTTCTTCGTTCGTCTCATCGATCATGAATACGTGCGTGCGTCTGCGTCAGCTGACCTACCTAGCTGAGCTGGTCGCCATTGTTGCAGCTTGCGACGTGCTTGACTGTGTACATGAACCTGGGGTTCGCGCACACGAAGGGCATCGGCTGGGGCTGGGCCGGCGTCATCTGGCTCTACATCCTCGTCACTTTTGTCCCCCTCGACTTCTTCAAGTTCACCGTCCGCTACGCCCTCAGCGGCCGCGCATGGGACACCCTCATCGAGCACAAGGTTGGTACACCTCTTCGCCGGCCATGACGCGCCGCCGCCGCCGCCGATAACTAACTTGTGGTTGCATGCAGATTGCGTTCACGAGCAAGGACTACGGGAGAGGGGAGAGGGAGGCGCAGTGGGCGACGGCGCAGAGGACGCTGCACGGGCTGCAGACGCCGGAGGTGGGCGACCTGATCAACGACCGGAGCAGCTACCGGGAGCTGTCGGAGATCGCCGAGCAGGCCAAGCGCCGCGCCGAGGCGGCCAGGCTTCGGGAACTCAACATGCTCAAGGTGTATATATATATATTACTATTCTTTGATCCACTAATGGAGTTCTTTTGTCAGCTTTCTAATGCCAATTTTTTAAAGTGTTTTTTACCCGTATTGATAGGGGTGATTTTTTGTTGCCTACTTGTTTGAAATCAATTGTCAATAAAAAAAAATCTCCTTGCGAATACAGTGCTTACCTTGACTATAATTTGTGTCCACCAAATAGTGACAATGTAGCAACCACCGTCATCGTGTCCTATTCAGTAACACTAGTTTATAGTTGCAATAACAGATATTTAATATTGCAGCAACATATATTAAAATTGGCAGTAACAAATTCGACAATGCTACTCAGTAACAAAAGGCTAATAAACTAGTGAAAGCAATAAAAGTGCTCTCATAATGCAGAAACAACCATAAAAATAATAGTGCACAAGAAAAAGTAACACACAAGAGTTAACTAATAGCTCATTCCACTAATAACTCATCATCCTTATTCTTATCTTCATACTTATCACCACTGGATTTGCTGTTGCTTGTTCTGTCTTTTTGTTAGGACATGTTGTAGCATTGTGCTTTGCAATCTGGTGACAAACAATGCACTTTCTATGGATCCTATGACTGTTTCTTAGGTTGTTTTCTCACTATTATGTTTTCTTCTTCCTCCTTTTGGTATTTGATAGTGGTGGCTCAGTCAAAGGTGCATCAATAGGATCGATGTTCATTTCTTTAAGATTATTATCTTGATTTTCTTGTTCCTGTTCACATGAAATCCCATCGATTTTCATGCAGAGCTCTTTCAAAACCTCCATGGCTATCTCATAACGCCATTCTGATTTTGACGATGCCCTTACAATTGTCATTGACTCATTGAAGCAACATATGGCGATAAATCTTATCAAGGCTAAAACACCTAGTCATGGTCATCAAAATCCCGTCTTGCTTGGCTTTTTTTGTGTACCTCTTCAGGATGCATCTCAAAGGTATTTCTTTTCACCTGGAGATGGTAAAGCACTATTACAATATGGGGGACAGAATAAACCTACAGAGGATACAATAGTTGCAGTGACTCAATAGTATAATTGCAGAAACATATTTTAAAATTTGCAGTAACACAGTTGGCACATCTATATGGTTCCAGGTCTTGCAATAACATTCATATAGCCCATGTACTCATCCTCAACAACCTGAATGCATGTTGAGACCATGGATTCTTTTTTCTCTTCTTGCCATGAGACTCTATGTAGGCCACCATGTAAAAGTGCATTTAAGCTCTTTAGTGGATTTTAAACGATAGATGATAAAAATTTAGAAAACTAATATGTTGTGATTAAGAATATTACTATAATTCACCAAGTGAAAGATTGTTTTGTTTACAAGAACCTATGAAGAAAAAGGAGACTTAAAAGATGAAAATGTAATTTTATTTTTCCTTTATTTCTTAGGACAAGTCGGGCTCAAGTTTAACCGGGTTGAGAATTAAGCTATTAAGAAAACTTATAAGTCTAGATGAGTGAGAACTTGCACCATATACACCTTAGGGTTTTGAATTTTCTCTCCTAGTGTTTTGGATATTTACGTCTGGACTTTGTGAAGACTTATGAACAAGTTTCTCTCTCAAACAGAGAAATCAACTCAAAGTCTCTGGGCAGAGAGGTCTGTCCGGAGTCTCTAAAAGATTATGTGGGACACTCTAAACCTCCTCTACTTCTCAAAACTAAGTATTATCCGGAGTCTCTGAACCATTTGGTCGGAATCTCCAATCTGAGGTCTCTTTCTAGGGCAAAACGCATATTTGAAGTCTCTAGACATTCTATCCAGATACTCCGGAGTTTAAATTCTGTGAGTAATGGCTAGTTTAGAGAATGGTGGTTGTTCATTCATTGCTATGTCATTCTCAAGAGCTTTCCTCCACTTCACTCTCTTAGATCTTGAGTTTAATCCATACTTAAAAAGTGTTTTTTGGGTGATTTTTAAGAGATTAGATCTTGAGATTTGTATAAGCACTTATGGATCAACGCTAGTAAAGACTCAAGCTTATAACTCTTGGAATATCATATATAAGATGATTAGGCATTACCCGTAAAAATTCAATATGTGAATTGCCTGAGACTTTTGTGAAGATATTTCCTCACCTCCATAAAGAAAGAGGTATACTAGTGAATTCCCGAGTTCTTCATTAGAAGTTGATTTGATAGAGCAAGCTTAATAGAAAGTGTGAGCACAATGTCTTAGTGGAGATCTTAATGGTTGTCTTAGACTAAGTGTTACACATTAGTGAAAACTTAAAGATCAAACCGATTACTATAGTTAAACTTGATGAGGCAAGGGATAGAAAGAGATCCGGCTCTTTAGAGCTTCTCAATGGAGACATATGATCGTTTAATTCAAATTTCAATGAAAAATCATTTTGTCTCTAGCTCTTTGTTACCTTTTATATCCTCTATGATTTCATGTTTCCTCCACGTAAGATTTGCCTCCTTTGAGTGTCCTTCGAACATTTTAAAGAAGGTTTAGAATCTCCAGACTATATAACCAGAGACTCCAACTAGTTTCTCCGTCTAACAAAAGGACTAATTCGAATACTCCAGACTGAGAATCCGGAGAAAAGACTAATTTCTATTATCAGTACATTTTAGATTTAAAAGTTTGCACATTCATCACTTACTCTCAATCATTTTTCCTAAACCACATTGACTTTGAATGCAGTGTTGTCAAACAACGTTTCTTTGAACAAAGTGAAGACCGACCTTGTGTATAACCTGCTTAGTTATTTCTCAAAAGGACATTGTGCTCAACACTAGCTCGCACTGCAACCACATGAAAGTAACATGTAGTTATTTATCACAGTAAATGATATACAGTAATTGATGTATTATTGTAGTAGTAACATACTGATGTATTAGTAGTAACAGATCTACACAAGTTGTAATGTACCTTCAAAGCATTTGTTTCCTAGTCTTCAAGTTGTTTCCTCATTTGGATGCATTGGTTCATCTCAGTCATGAATGCACTGAGCTCCTTTGCAAAGCTTGTCTAACAACATGGTTCATCCTTTCACTTCATTGTGTTGATGTCATCCCTGCATAGTATACCTCATTAAAGAAAGCAAGAACCCATTCACAACACATTCTAGAAAGATCATGCATGTCTTCAGAATCTTCCAGCTTGTATTCAGCAATGAATTAATTCCAAGCTTCTTGAAATTTTGTTGGCATAAGCAGGTGATTTAACACAACATGTACCTTCTCTTTGAATTTACTTTCGTTATGTAGGTCGTAAAGCTTTCCCAATTGTTTCTTGAACTTCTTCAGTACATGCCATTGGCAATGTCTATAGTTCTGCACTAGCTTTTTGCAGCTGCCATGGCAGGATCTTGGTCTGCATTTGGCACCGTACAAGGAAGCAACACCATGTTAAACATGCAGCAACACAGAAGGCAGTAACAATATGTTCAAAAGGTAGTAACACATTGTTAAAAAGGTAGTAACATGCAAGGAACTCACAACAAATGGTAATAGTGCATAAGGCACATGAGTTAGCTTTATTTGTAAGCACCTATGAGTATGCACATTGGTGCTTTGTTTTTCATATACTTGAGAAATGTCCTAAAGAGCCAAGCAAACGATTCTATTGTTTCATCTCAAAGAAGAGCAACACCCAATATAACACTGTCGGTGGTGATTGTAGCCCACAAACACTGCTAGAGGCATGTTAAACTTGTTTGTACGGTATATTGTGTCAATGTAATACAGTCACCAAAGTGCTGGTATGTTGTCCTTTTGCTTACATTGCACTAGAAAATATTCTTGATAACGTCTTAATCATCTATTTGGATGTCATAGAAGAAGCTTTTGTTTTTTTTTACTTTTATTTCTTTGAAAAACATCAACAACTTGTGCACATCATCAGAGTTTTCCTCAATAGTGTTCTCAGCTTTCCTACAAGTGTTTTTAATTGTTTCTCTCAGTGAAGTAATATTTTTTTACAGCATCAGATGCTGCAAATTGCACTAATATTGAATGAAGTATGTAGTAACACAAATCATAGTAAAAAAGAATTGCAATTAACATTTGAAGATAAGGGGTGTAGCAACGGAATTGAATGAATAGTATGAGGAGATAGGGCAGCATACATTTTAGATAGTACCGACATTGTTGGTGAATAGAATGTTATATGGTCCACCATTCATTTTAGATAGTACCGACATTATTGCACCATAGGGCACAATGCTTGCTTTCAATTGCTTAATAAATTCCATAGCTGAGGGATCATAGGTTTTATGAGATTACTGAAACACTACCATGGAAGGAGAGGGAAGGAGTGTGTGGTTGTGCTCTAGATCAACTCTCGTAATTTTCCATGGGTTATCAACCTTGACCACGTATATGCTTTAGAATCCAAAATGAAAAGAAAAAAGAGAACATGTTGATTATAGAAAAATTAGGAGGAACCTAGAATTAGAGTCTGTTACTTTCCTGATGTTTCCGAACACTTTCAATAAAACCCTCTGGTAGAAGTATTTTAACAATGTTTTCGGTAATATTTGTACATACTACCCGAACAGTTTTTTTTTATTCATGTCCGCGTTTCTTATAGAGGTTAGTAAATAGTTTACCCTTATCAACGCCTTGCATCCAATTTTTTTGCCGTCTTGGCCCGTTTTCTATTAACTTCTTCACATTTGTATATGTGCGTCCCTTCCCATGTGCAATACAAAAAGTGTGCTCACGGAACCTTGTCATAGTTTCCATTCTTTATCCCAAAGCATGTATATTATGCATGTGTTATAAAAGTCATATGCGACCTGTTGTGTTAGAAACTCCATTTCAACAGTAGAAACCATGTCCTTTGGAAACTCTGGACCCTATAATTTTAGAAAGAAGATGCATATAATTCAGTATATATATACAGTGGCAACTCATAGGACTGGTAGTAACATGAAACTATACATGAAATAACACGACACTGCAACCGCATTAACATCACTTAATAATCATACATCACTCATCTAGCAGCAACCGGAACATATCAGTACACAATGCAGTAACACACTCACATGCATGTATGTCCGGTTGTTGTCTAGTGTTACACAATGCTCTGGATTGATTGGGAGAGGGGTGATATTTGTCCTATGCAGAAACAGGTCCGCATTTTACTGGAGATGGGCTTGTTCTTGCAGTGGAGGAGGGCTCACTGCACTTGGCTCCACATCTAGTATATTGGCCATGGCTGGTAGTAACTGGTATAACATATCACCTAAGATTTGTTCACATCATGTTGAAGCAGATACCATCTCATTACTACTTGTTATATTTGATGCGCAACACTTAGATAATGTAATAGCTACTTGTTATATTTTGATGCACAACACTTAGATAATGTAATGATAACACATAGGGAACATAGAATGCAGTAATGTAGAAAAACACGGTAGGATCTATAAGGACTTTGGGAGCTTTAATTAACATAAACACGACGGTGACGGCTACTATGTGGTAGCATTAGGAACCTACCAAGCACTTCGGTCTAGCAGGCATCAAGATCGATACCGATGTTATTGACAGATTGATCTCAAGATGTAGGTAGGGGAGGGGGTGTTGCAGAGGGGGCGAAGGGCTTGGAGATGGGCATCACACAGTGAGGGCCAAAGGTGGGTGTCGCGCGAAGGGGAAAAGGGTTGACTATGCATGGAGGGAGCAGAGATGAGAGTTGCACAGATTTGTGGCGTTGTGCGCATAAGGTATGGAGGCATCGAGGTCTGAAAGAGGGTGAAGTAGTGTGTCAAGCAGAGAGATGGAGGTGAGCGATGTGCAAAGGAGGTTAGATATAGGGATGAGGATAGAACCTGATTGGGTTATATTAGCTTGGTTTGAGATTAAGGAGGGGTAGAATAATTATTCGAGGAAGAGGATAGAGTACTATATATATATATATGTATGTATGTATATATATAGACATTTGCCTTTAATTTAGGGTTTTGCTTGAATTATCAGCTGGCATTGCCTCTCATTTGGCACGAGTTATACTAGTTTATTTTCTCTTAAATTGCTTGGAAATAATTCAGTTGTTACACAGTGTTACACCTAGTTGTCATGAAGAGATGATTCTAGTTAAGGCTTCTGATTTGTCGTTTGACTAGAATACAATTCTGATGCCGTTTCATTCACCAGAATACAAATTCTGATGTCTATCATACCGTACACCTGATTTAATGAGGCTGGGTGGTAGTCCTCTCTGTTCTCAGATAGGTTTAATAAGGTCGTGTAGTCATCTCTGAGCAAAATTACATGTCACTGTTGACTAAACTATGATGAATGTAAGTTTAATGCTTATGTTTAGGATGCATTGCAGAAAAGACAGCGGTCATTGTTTAATAAATACATTGTCGTCACACTTTAGTACGATCATTTACCTTCTCTAACTAAAACTGACTTCATGGACATATGGAATTGATCTAGAATATGAAAGTAATCCAATCACACGTTTCCTTTCTAATGGAATCGACCAAGTAAAATATACAAGTAATCCAATCATCACATCACACGTTTCCTTTCCTTTCGTTTCCTATTGGAAAAACAAGGGATTGATCCCATTAGAATGGGTTCCACTAGATTATTGCAAGTAATCCAACGACACGTTTTTCTTCCTAGTACAAAAAGGAATTAATTTAACTTCCTTTAAACAGTTATTTTTCGCTTTGCTGGGCTTCCTTTAAGCGCTTATGAAGCGTGCTCTTCTTCGCACCTAATGCTTATGCAAGATCTCTCTCAAAGGCACACGTTTGATGGCTTCCAAGTCTATTTCTATCCTTTTGCGACCGACGTTGTTAGATGGCTTGTTAGCAACGCCGTCTATACCTCCGTCCTGTCCATTCTGCCATACCTGCTGCACAAGTCTTTGAGGCACATCAAATTTCAGCGCGACGTTCTTCGAAACTCCTCGGTAGAGCACAGGTGGATCAGTTTTCGACAACAACTCCAGGTATAGGTGATCTTTAGTTCATCCAAGTAGTACCTCCTCTTTCTCGCAGCCACACCTTCGAAGAACAAAGCGTGATCAAAACCATAAAATACTGTAGCTGACACTGAAACTTTTAGTTTCTGCAAGTACTGTAACTGATTGACAATCTGAAACTGACATAGAAACAAATCAACAATCTGAAGCTGACACTGAAACTACCAAGATCACTAGAAACATAAACTACGCTGTAAATTTGACGATCTGGAACTGAAACTGAAACTGATTCCATACACTAAGTTCAAAAACTGAACTGAAGTTGAAACTTATTCCATGCAATCTGTAAGTACTGTACCTTATCTGAAACTAAAAGTCACTTGAAAAGAGAAAACATGATGAAACCAGTAAATAATGTAAATTGAAAATTGACAAACAAATTTGTCATACGGTACAGATAGGATTTCTTATATTCCCTGATGTACATCTCTAAAAATCACCTTTGTCAGAGTAACAAGAGGCTCACACAAAGCATATCAACAGGAGAACAATTGCCGAAACTGAAACAGATCTAGTACTAGAACCTGAAACTGAAACAAATCTACTAAGTTGCATGGCCAACAATTCTACTAAGTTCAGAACTAATTGACAAACCGGTAAACTGAAAGTTCTGAACTTATTGACGAATAGTACATGAGCACGTTCAAGGTTTAGCATCATAGAGAATCTGATGTTTCTGAAAAATTCCATGGAGTACTAAGTTCAGAATCATGCAATGTGTGGAGAGTTCAGCATCATGAAGTAAGTTTAGAAACCAGAAAGTTTCAGAAACTGAAATTAGAGGAGAGCAAGAAGTACCCAAGTTGATGTCCTGCACTTGATCCTGCAATCCTCCCTCTACTTGTTCATCCCCGGCTTACACTTGTGCCTCCAGATTGGCCTCATCTTGTTCACCTCCTCCAGCCACCTTTTCTCCTCCATCTCCATTCTCTTGTTTATCTCTATCTAAAAACATTCAAGTAAGAATCATTTAGCACTTTGGTCGCCAGCATCCCACACCATGTGATAATCGAGTTGATGAGTAGGACATTCCCAATCATTAACTGAACTCCAGTCATCGATGGGCTCTGTAGAAATATGTACAGTGACTAAGACTCCAAGTGTATACAAGGAGGGGTCGGGTCTATATATATATATAACCCAGACCAGTGGTCTAACACCCCCCGCGGTCACAGCGGGAGGGGAACGGACGCAAAGACTGGACCGAAAACTGGTGAACAAAGACGTGAGTAGGCCTTTGGTCATTATATCGATAAACTAGTGCGCCGATGGTACATGGAGCACCCGAACCTGTCCTAATGTGACCTTGTTACGGATAAAATGGATATCGATCTCGATCTGCTTGGTGCGTCGATGATGAACCGGGTTGGCGGTCATGTAGACGGCACTGACATTGTCGCAATAGACGACGGTCGTGGAGGAGAGGGGTGCACGGAGCTCCTAGAGAAGTTAGCGAAGCCAACAACACTCGGTGATGGCGTGGACGACAGCGCGGTACTCGGCTTCAACGCTAGACCGGGACACTGTAGTCTGGCATTTTGAGGACCAGGAGACTAGAGTGTCACCGAGGAAAACGCAGTAGCCAGACGTAGAGCATCGAGAGTCAGGGCAGCCTGCCCAGTCCACGTCGGAGTATGCGGTGAGGGAGTCGATGGGGCTGGAGCTGAGATGCAGCCCGCTTGAGAGCGTGCCCTTCACATAGCGTAGGATGCGCTTGAGCAGTGCGAGGTGAGGTTTGCGCGGAGCATACATGAAGAGGCACACTTGCTGAATAGTATACGTGAGGTCGGGCCGTGTGAGGGTGAGGTATTGGAGAGCCCCGGTAAGACTCCGATACTGAGAGGGATCGGTAACGAGTGCGCCATCGACAGCGGAGAGTTTGGCTCGAGTGTCGACCGGGGTGGCCGTGGGGTGACAATCGGCCATGTCCGCACGTTGGAGAAGGTTGATGGCGTACTGGTGTTGGAAAAAAAAGAGCCCGTGAGAGAAAGATGCCAAGAAAGTGGTGGAGATGACCAAGATCGGTCATGACGAACTCAGAGTGGAGTCGGGCCATGATCTGGTCGAGGAGAGATATCGAAGACGCTGTAAGGACAATGTCGTTGATATATAGAAGGAGATAGGCAGTAGCGGAGCCGATATGAAGAGTGAACAAGGAGCTATCGGACGCAGACGCCACGAAGCCGATGTGCCGAAGATAGACAGCAAAGCACTGGTATCAGGCACGAGGGGCTTGTTTGAGGCCGTAGAGGGAACGTTGAAGAAGGCAGACGTCGTCGGGACAAGAAGGGTCAACGAAGCCTGGGGGCTACTGGTAGTAGACTGTTTTCGTCAGATGACCGTGAAGAAAGGCGTTCTTCACGTCAAGTTGATGGATCGGCCAGGAATGCGAGGCAGCCAAAGTGAGGACGACCCGGATGGTGGCGGGTTTGACGATGGGACTGAAGGTCTCATCGTAATCGACACCGGGTCGTTGGGAGAAATCCCGGGCTACCCAGTGAGCCTTGTGACGGGCAAGGGAGCCATCGGCGTGGAATTTGTGTTTAAAAATCCATTTACCAGTCATAATGTTAGCGCCGGGAGGACGGGGGACGAGGTGTTAGGTCTCGTTGTCCATTAGGGCCTTGTACTCATCGGCCATGGCCGCGCGCCACTGAGGGTCGGTCAGATCGAAGCGAGATGTCACCGAGATGGACGAGATAGAGCTGTGAACGGCGAAGAGCCCGTAGCGCTTGGTGGGACAGAGAGACCTGGTTTATGAGCGAGTGACCATATGAGAGGTGGAGGTAACTGGAGCCGATGGGAGTGCGGGAGAGATAGGAAGAACTAGTCGGGTGAGGACGTCATTGGCTCTGGATCAGCGGCTGTAGGTGAGAGGAAAGGAGGGAACTAGATCGACCTGAGCTGATGGAGTCGGATGGGCCGATTGGTCCAGTCAGTCCTATGGAGATGGAGCAGCCGATGGGGTGGGGGAGCCGATGAAGGCTAAGGAGCCGATGGAAGTGGGGTGTCCGATGGAAAAAGAACGGGATCGGCTGAAGTCGATGAGAGAGGTGGGGCCGATGGGGGTCCGATGGGTAGGACATCGAACCGAATAGTAGTGGGATAGGTGAAAGGTATGTCCTTAGCAGCAGCTGATGAGAGGGCCGATGGAGGGGACAGTGGAGGAGACCGAGTCAGCACGATGTTGGTGAGGAGGAAGTCGAGATCGCTAGAGGAGGATCTCGGATGAAGCAGACTGAAGAGAAAGCATGTCTCATCAAAAATGACATGACGAGAGACGATGACCCGTCGGGTGGAAAGGTCGAGACATCAGTATCCCTTGTGAGAGGAGAGATAGCCGAGGAGAATACAGGCAGTGGAGTGGGGAGCGAGTTTGTGGGAAGCAGTGGCGGTAAGGTTTGGATAGCAGAGGCACCCAAAGACGTGCAGGTGGGAGTAGTCGGGCGTCGGGCGGTAAAGAAAGGCATATGGAATGTTGTTTTGAACAGAGGAGCACGGGCGCCGATTGAGGAGATAAGTTGCAGTAGCCAGAGCTTCTGCCCAGTAAGTGGCAGGTAAGTAGGCGTGAAGTAGTATAATATGACTGATGTTGTTGAGGGTGCGAAGGAGGCGCTTGGCTTTGTCGTTCTGGGGAGAGGTGTAGGGGCAGGAGAGGCGTAGATGGATGCCCTGCGAGGTGAGGAAGATTGTAATGGTATGGTTAACGAATTCCGTACCATTATCGGCTTGTAGAGCCTTAATGGAGAGGTTGAACTGAGTAGAAACGTATGTGGCGAAGTTAGTGAGGTGAGAGACGACCTCGAATTTGCTGATGAGTGGAAAGGTCCAGCAATAGTGTGTATAATCGTCAAGTATGGCAAGGTAATACTAATTACCGGAGACACTTTTAACTGGAGATGTCCATACATTACAATGTATAAGTTCAAACGGGCGCGAGGTACATGAGAGAGAACTAGAAAAAGGCAGACGCACATATTTGCCAAGTTGACACGAGTGGCAAACTGTGGAGCTGCTATGGGTACATCGGATGGAGGCACTGCGATGGAGGATGGCGACAGCGTCAGGACCGAGGTGGCCGAGGGGAAGATGCCAAAGGTTGGTGGAGAAGGCGACGCTGGCGTGTGGAGTGGACGGCGCAGCAAGAATGGTGTAGAGGTCTCCGCCACTATTGCAGCGATGTATCTGTCGCCGGGTTAGGATATCTTTCATAGAGAAACCAGACGCATCAAATTCGATGGAGCAGTTATTATCTCTTGTGAATTGGCGAACAGATATAAGATTATGAATAAGAGAAGATATGATAAGAACATTGTGAAGGGGGAGGTTAGTGGTGGATGTAGACAGAGAGAAGTCACCTCGGCATTGGATAGGAAGAGAGTGGCCATTGCCGATGGTGACAAAGGGGGAGGAAGAGGGGTGACAAGAACGAAGTATACCGGCCGATGACGCCATGTGTGAGGACGCTCTAGAGTCTAGCACCCAAGGGTGCTCTGCTTGAAGTGTCATCTAGTTGAGGGCGGCGATGAGGCCAGCCTGGTTCTAGGAAGGAGCCGACTGGGTGGATGGTGTTGGTAGCATCGGCTAAGACAGCAGAATGGGAGCCGATGCCAGGTGAGCCTGAGGATGGGCGTCGAGAACCCCTGGTTGCCAATCGATGGGGCTACGTGGCTGGGGCTAGGGTGCCTAGTGGTTATAGCAGAGCTACAGACCCGTGGGACCGGCAGGTTGGGCAGGGACTGAGGCAGGTCACGATTGCATCGGACCCTGCCAGTTCTTGCCTTTGCCTTTGCCCTTGCCTTTCTCGGTGCGAGCTGTGTTGCCATGGCTGGAGCCATGGCCACCAGAGCCACGGGAGGAAGCGGCAGCGCAGGATGCTCGGCAGCCATTATCAACTGCGGTAAGGAGAGCGGTGTAGGCCAACATGTCATGGGCCCGGGCAAACGATGGAAGGGGCGTGGCGTTGGCGATGTCATCGACGGTGTTTGCGAAGCAGGGGTTGAGGCCTCGCAGAAGGGCAAGAACAAGTTGAGAGTTGGCCACAGGGTGGCCGACATCCCGAAGAGCAGCAGCCTTGACCTTGAGGCGCTGATAGTACGAGGAGACAAAGGAGTCTCATTGTACCATGGAATGGAACTCGTTGAGAAGGAAGATGGCACAGGGCTGCTTGTTCGCGAGGAAGATATGCTCGATTGCCACCCAAAGATCCCGGGCGGTGGGGTCAGTATCGTCCATGGCAAAATCGAGGATAGAGTTGTCAACCGAGCCGAGCAGCCAGCTGCGCACGTAGCACTCGGCGATGTCCCACTAGGGGTCATCAGGGCGAGGTAGAGCGGAGCCATCGATATGGGACCGTAGGCCAAACTTTCCATAGAGAGATTTGAAGAAGAAAACCCACTTGGAATAGTTGGCGTTAAGGTCAAAAGAGATAGAAACGTGAGATTTCACGTTCACAGCAGCATAGGGGGGGAGAAGATCGGCGAGGTGGTGCCCGAAGTGTGGCCTGTGACACCGAGAGCCGGAGCAGACTCGGCGACTAGGAGAGTGCCGGAGCTGAGGGCGGACTCGGTGGCCATGACGAGAGGAGAACAGAGACAAATAGCCGATGGGAGGAAGAAGTCGATGAGAGGGAGAAGCCGATGAGAGGACAGATCGGTTGATCAGAGAGATGAGAAGCCGATAGAGAGTGGGCCGGCCAGCCGATGGGGAGTGATTGGCTGATGTGGAGTAGGTGAGGAAAATATGGTGGCAGAGTAGGTGGGTCATAGAGTAGATGGGTCACGGACGTGTGAGGATTCACGTCCGTGAAGGAAAGATTCACGTCCGTGGACTCGTGGAGGCCAAGGAGTAGAGTGGACGTGAAAAAAAAGGCGGTGAGTGGCCGGACGCGAAGAGAATATGTTCGCGTCCGGGAGGCAAGGATTCGTGTTCGTGGACACGTTAGATTGGCTCAGACGTGAGAGGAGAAGGTTCGCGTCCGAGAACCGTTGAGCGTGTCGGAAAAGGCGAGAACCGAGGGAGGGTTCCAGCCGATGGAGGGATGGACAAGTCCAGCCGATGGGAGGGCGGACGAGTTCAGCCGATGGAGACGATGAGCACGAAGGTACGCCGGCGTCAGAGAGGAAAGGATGCACGAAGCAAGAAGAAGGGCAGAGACGGATGCGAGGTGAGACGAGGAGGCGGATAGAGACCATCGCCTTGTCACGTGGAAGTGGAATGGAGAAAAGAAGGTGACTACGGGAGAGACAGCGAGAAGAAAGAAACGGAGACTAGAGAGCGAGGAGAGTACCAGGAAGAGGGTCGGCGACGGGAAGAAAACATCGATGACGAGGAGGAAAAAAAGGTCAGCTCGTCGGAAGGAGAAAGCTAGCACGCCGAGAATATCTAGACTCGCTCTGATACCATGTAAAAATATGTACAGTAACTAAAACCCGAGTGTATATAAGAAGGGTCGGATCTATATATATACAAGTCAGATCAAACCAGTGGTCTAACATGCTCGTTTAAGTCCAGCTGATCGGGTGGCTCGTTCCGATCAGTGGCAATGGCAGCCATGGATCAAATCAGAGAGGGAGGAGCCATGGATTAAGCTCATGGCGACACATATATGCAGTGAGCGACAGAGTTCAAATTTTCGGCCATGTTGGACGCGGGCGAACCGAAGCGACGCGGGGCATGGAAGATTAAGCGGGACGCAGCCTTGGCCTTGGTGGAAAGAGGGAGACTTCATTCGATGTGGTAATTAACATCGTTTTGATTGCATCCAACTACCAAAACTCAAACGACTTGTTCAACTCATCCCATCCAATGGAAAGACGAGATTAATTAACGTCGTTGAATTTGATGAGACCCGAGAGTAAATTGCAGATTACTAGTTTTGTATATTTGCTGCACGCTTTGGAACTTCCCAGTCTCCGCTACTCTTTACACGTTGCATCGAATATGCATGTAATCTCAATTTCTCTATTTCTCTAATAAATCTCTACTAAAAGCACAGTCTCTCTTCCCTCGCGCGCGTAGCGCCTCCTCAGTAGAAAACCCAAAAAAAAGCCGAAAAATTGAGTAAATAAAAAACTAAACATTTGGTTAAAAACAATGGTGGAATCCTTATTCTACTTAGATTCCACTCTAATATATTCTCAGTCGTATGGTTCACTCCTAGCCGAATGACCCGTAATACATGGATATGTTACTAATATAAATAAAAATAGAACTAAAACATAAGCCTTCTTTGTTTTGGCTTTTGGCTACAAGTAGTTGCCATGTAGAATTTAAGAATGCCTCTTTAGTTTCTTTTTTAACAGTAGGAGTATTTAAGAATTTTTGAAGCAAGCTATATCTCTAGCTCCAAAACTATTTAGAATTGAAGCTGTGAGTAAATTGGGATTTTCTTTGTGAGCCATCTTTTTCTACTGTTCCAAAGGAAAACAATGGTGATGATGGTAAATCTGTCAACTTCACTAGCTCTATTTATTTTTTTTTACCAATTACTATGTTTTAATTTTATAAAATAGTCATATATATTAGCTCAGTCTATTCCAAATCTAAAATATGAGTTTATCATACAAAGATATCTATAGGGAATGGTTCTTAAAAACCTCATCATTAATTTGTCCAAACAAAGATATCTATATATTTGATTATACGTTTAGATGGGCTGATTAATTCATATCATTCTCAGATGCGCCTAACTTCAGTCATCACTCAGCAAGGAAACTGGCCCAGTGCCCGGCCGAATCAACTAACTAGCCCAGCTGCCCACGTACATGGATCGATGATGCCCCATGCCCCCCTGTCCCAATTGTGCAAGTACAGCCTCAACAATGAAGCAAACCGATTCATAAATCGCTGTATCACAATACTCCTTTTGTGTGCATGTTGCAGTCTATTGCTGATGAAACATTGATACGCCAAATTTTCCTCTTTTTCTAATTACACGGGAAGGCATATATACACTAAACATGTACACATATATACATCGCCTCATATCACATGTACTCAAAGAGATAAAGATCAGTGGTGAAGTTAGATAGTCCTCCCTCGAATGTTTGTATACTGTATATATATCACATATCTTTGCATTAAGTTATTTCACATATTTTTCGTAACATATATATGCATATGTGGTGTCTATTTAATTGTTGAGTTTTGTTTTGTAATGTCTAAATATCATATGGATGTTATCCTTGTGTAACTTTTTCTAGTGCGTATTGTTGACCATTTTGTTGAATATGCATTATGAAATGCTGGGTCCGCCACTGGATTAACGTGCTATCCATCACACCACAAAATGCAAGTCCAAAGTCAATCTACACACGGAGGAAAATAAAACAACAAATCCATAGATAGAGCACATGTAAATATCAAAAGATTTGCTTCGAGATTCAGAGACTTTTCCTTTGAAAAAAGATTTCGAGTAAAGGAAGGTGATTTCTGATGTAGGTTTGTTTTCCCAGGAAAACAGATTTAGTCCGGGCAATAGACACCACGGCTAGCTGGTGTTGCTTTCAGTTGCGAAGTCCCCAACCAAGTGAAAGTGGTGGTGTGAGTTAGTGACCAGACAAGAGGAGCTAAGCTTCTACATCTACTTGGGTCATGTAGTCCTGACCACTAAGCGGCTCCCCAGCACAAGCCTTGGATCCTTCTTCAGTCCTCACTACTCTTGACCTCAGCGACAGGTCTCATTCATTTGTGCTGAAACCACGATCCGTTCTGTACCGTAACTGCCAGTGCTGCGCCGTCCTTCCGTCTATTCGACTCGACGGCCGTGGATAAGCTTGATTTCTTCGTCTTTTCTTTTTTCTTTTCCTTTTGTCTCTGAAAGAGGATTTTCAGACGAACTAGTCTGCTGTCCACCGCTCTAGATGGATAATGCCATTGTGATTTATTCGTGCGTGTGCGTTTACATGTAATGATCAATGTGCAGTGGTATGGTGTGATTGTAATGTGTGTTCGCTTTCGGTTTGCTTTGTGTAGAAGTATTCTACACCATTAATGTTTTCCATTTGCAGAAATAATCTTTTTTTTTCAAGTGGAGAAATGTAGCTTTGGTGTTTTCTTTGTTCCGATTTTGTATTTTTTAAGAATGAAAATTATGGCTACAAGGAAATCTCTTTCTTTTCTTTTTTTTTTTTGATAAATCTGCAAATCGTGACTACAAATTTTTTTGATAAAATTGTGCAAAGCTGACCCTGTTTCTTCCGAAAGAAAGCGGTAGAAAACAGATTAAAATGTTAGTCTGGAATCCCGTTTGAGTCATTACTAATTCTTAATACCTCATTCCTAGAAGGACAGTTGCAACATAATGCTACTTAATTTCAATTTTATGCCTTCATAGAATTTTTTTTGCCATCTATCTGAATACTCGAAAATGCACATCAATCACCAGTTCCAAAGATGATTGGTGAGTTCAAAAGTAGGTCAACTTGTGCACAAATTATTTTCCGGTAAATCCTAGCTAGCTGGGAACAAAGTGATAACTAGAGTATACTCTATTGTCAATCTCTCCACCAATTAATAGAAAAATCTAAGGAAACAGTGGTGTTGGTTGACGAGTTCATCCACCAAAATTTACATATGAGCCCCATCTATGATAGGTCATGGTCTACACTCATAATAAATAGTCATTTATAACAGGTTTTTCTTTAGCCCATCAATAATGACTTAACCCGATTAAGGATGGTAAATCAAAATCATATCTGAGTATGTCTCATATATGACAGACTATCATTTTGACCCCAGATAGCCATCTGTGATGGATGGGTATCGACACCGATGCGGTCTTCATGTCACTGATTAATTATTTGTGACCATGCGCCCAGATAGGGTTTATGGCCCATCACAAATGACATGTTCAACTTTGGGTGTGTTTGGCAGCTATGAGGAAGGGGATTGAGAGTTTAAAGGAGGGAATTAATGGTGAGATTAAGATGGGGATTTGATTTCTAGTCTCAATCCCTTGTTTAGTAAGTAGGTTAAGAATTGGTGTGGAGTTTACATATATTTCAAGTGATGACTATGTTTTAAGTGACAATAAATGACTTGAATTTATCTAGACAATGTAAAGTGGGAATTCTCTCCCAACTCCCACTCATTTCCTAGTTATTAAAACGAAGGGAGTTTTACCCTCAATTCTCTATCCCCATCCATCCAAAACTCTCGTATCTGTTAACCAAACAAAAGAGTTAACAGCCACATCTCTCTCAACTCCCATTCCTTTCTAAAAACCCCCTCCAACCAAATTATGATGCCCTAAACTTTGATTTTTATAAAGCATGGACTAACATAGACTAGGAGTCAACTTCATTACGTATAAACACCATACCAGTCTCAGAATACATAAGCTAGTACACACAAAATAATAGTAAAATAAAAAATAACTAGTATTTATTGCATCAATAGGAATAGTCCTCACATAAGTCACCATCATGGACAAACTCCAAATAGGCAATACAACATAGTAAAAGCAACAACGACGACTAAGCAGAAGCTAACAGCACAAAGCAACTTAAGTGGCTAAGCACTAGACACAGAACCTAGGCAAGTAGTTTATTCCACAAGCACGGTTTGGAAACTAGGCTCGAAATCCTAAAAGTCTTCATACTCCACCTGCTTCTAAAGAAACTTCTCAGCGGATGGGTTTGTATCGTTTTCTTTAACCTCTATACATACACATAAGGAAAGGTAATTACTTTACATACTCAGCAAACCAGAGGGAAAGATGACTTGTTTTGGCTTAACAAGGGAGGCTATGGTTTTTATTTACAAAAATAGTTTTTTTAAAGGAGTTATTTTATGAAATACTCGTAAGTCAAAATTTTAATTGTTGAAAAGAAGTCCACATCTCGATCCAATCCATAAGTTATTTTACAATAGCTTGTCACCCTATTTATATGTGATAGCAAAATTCTCAAATATTTCCTTAGCTTCTCCTTTATTAGCTTATTTTCACTTTCTCAACACTTAAAAATTAATAAAATATTATTTCTTAATTATTTCTTATAGTTAATAAGCTTTCATAGTACAAGTTCACCTTCTTGGCATTACGGCACTATAATGTCACAAGACACCCTAGGTCATTGTTCCGGACCATAAAGGTCAATCATCTACAAC
This sequence comes from Oryza coarctata, assembly GCA_030770085.1. Classification (NCBI taxonomy): domain Eukaryota; kingdom Viridiplantae; phylum Streptophyta; class Magnoliopsida; order Poales; family Poaceae; genus Oryza; species Oryza coarctata. The sequence goes on along the minus strand of CM061476.1, from coordinate 5,122,101 downwards.
CCAGGCGGACCATGAAAACGATTACCATCTCAACAATCATGTTTACCCACTTTTGTTAAAAATAAAACTATGAGAAACACCTCATATCAGCCCACAACCATAGGCACAGCTATTTAAATAGTTTAGCAAATCTTTACAGAGGTTGTACGCTTTACCCACACATCATGAACTTCTCGCTTTGTACAATACATGCCAATCAAATATGGCTAGTAAAGGAGGGCTCATTACAAGACTTTTTTAAAACTAACTTATGAATAACTCATATCACATAGTTAGGTAAAATCTCTTAAATCAAGTATTAGGCAAATCTTATGCCCTTATCTCCTTGGGGCACATCGGGAATGTCTCCTATACCTAACCAATTGCCTCATGCGAAGCTAGGTAGCACCCATCTCGGGTAGTAATGATCAACAATCACTTATTCTTATCCCCAATGTTTCTCAACTATTAACATACAGTATTTTCATATGATAGCTAATTACTTAGTCAGGGACATCACATAACACCTATATGGTCACACTGTAATATGCTTAGATAAAATTTTCAAAGGTATCAGTTCTTAATGATAATACGTAGTCAAACCATGTCTAGATAATACAAACTATTTTTATTTTATAAATAAGCTAGTATCATATCGAATTTCTAAGTAAATATTTAGAAGTCCCAAGTTCTCATATGACATCATAATCATAAGCAGAATAAGCAACTAACTCGATAAATACATCCAAGGGATAACGATTCCGACGATTATTTGGTGGAGTTAACAAGGATGGGGTCATCAATATTCTACATAGTAAAAGTGCGATTACTAAGTAGGTCAGTCGGTTTCACGCCAATTGAGGCCAAACATGATTAAAGTGTGATCTAACAATGCATCTTTATAAACAATGTAGAGGAGGATTTTTTTAAAAAAATGGAACTGGAACGAGATCAATGAGAGTTATGGATAAAAAGATATGAATTTTTAAATTTTAAAAATCAATTTTCTAGAATTTAAAAAGGTTTATTAGAAAGTATTGGGAATCTCAGGAATATCCCCTTAGGAATGCTCGACGTGATGAGATGAGGTGGCGATAGTGCTCTGAGGGTGGCTAGAGCAACGGAGAAGGGGTGGTGCGGGAAGGTGGTTGTGGTGAGGTCGAAGGCTCAGTGTGTACGTAGGGCTAGGAGGCGAGCTCGACTAGTGCTTGCACGACCTGGTTAGATGGCATGTGTGGCAAGTGGCAGCACTCTGGAGGTTCAGCGAGCGTGGCTGTGGCTTGGTGGGTGGTCTCCAGCAAAGTATAAGGAGGATGGGAAGGAAAAGAGAGGAAGGGCAGCTGCTACCTTCAACCGCGGCGAGAAAATGAGGTAACAATGGCTATGGTGGCTCTGTTATGATAGTGACGGTAGTTTTAGGTGGTTGGCTAGGCTCGGTGAAGCAAAAAAGATGTTTCGAAGGAAAAGCAATGGCTTAGAGAAAGTGAAGTGGTTTAGAAAAAGATGAAAGCCATCAATGGCAGCTAACTGGGTTTTGTAGTCATTTTTGCCCTTTCATGACAACCAGGTAACAATAAGCATTTACACAATACCGTGAATCATGCAAAGCTTTTGACTGGTCTTTCATAGTCATCGTGATGGAATGTGACACTACTTTGCCATCATCTCTGCTTGGCCTGTCTCCTCACTTGTACTCTGAGAGTGAAAAAGCGTCGAGCATGTACTTGGACATGACAAATGAAGCATGAAGCATGCATGCATCATGCTTGTCTTGCTCTGCTAGGTTCTTAGTGTCTCCTGGCTTGAGTAGGTTCTTCACATGGGTGGAATTGACGGTGGATGCATGTATGGGTGATGGTGGTTGATGGTTGAGGCATGCATGCAAGGCTACCTGCTACTTGATTGGTTCTTGAGTAGAGGAGAAGAGGTACACATGTGGGTTCTCAAGTGAAAAAAGATGAATGCGTGAAGTGATGCATTGTGTTGGCTTGAGACAAAATGAAATGATGGAGGGGGAGCTGCACACAAGTGGTCAGTTCAATTTGACTAGGAAATACAACGAGGAAAAATATGCTATTGCTATTTGAAGAGATGGAAAAAGGAATGCTAGGAGAGAACCCTGGTGTCACACCTCGTCCAGTGCCACTGAACCACTGGCACTGAAAGAACATACCATAGAAAAATGACAAGTCATTCTCCTATAGAACCACAAAACAGATATCAGTCCTAGGATCACTATGCTAGAACCAGCGGTAACATTATGAGTCAATGTAAGATTTTCTACATTATAAATATAATATACATTCTTATTACACCTTCGGGTAACCCCTCAGTTGCAACCTTTAATCAGAGATAGCAGCAGTTTAACTTAGTGAAGCTAGGGCATCACTCCACAAGCAGTAGTTTGGATCTAGCAACGAAACTCCAACCTTCATCTTCTACCTAAATTTAAGCCAAGTGGACAAAAACAACAATAATGCAGGGTGAGTACTTTTGTACTTCATATGCCATGGGAAATGTGCAAGTGCAAGCTGTAGAGTAAGGCTCAACTTTATTTGATAACCTGTTATTTAAAATATTTTTCAAAACTCTAAGTGTGGGTTTCAAAAATTCTTCAGAGGGAGACATCACATCTCGATTCGTCCGCGAGTAGCTTTAGAACAGCTCGAGTGGAAAAGGCCAAATTTTAGTAATTAAAAACATATTTTCCTTCACCAATTTCTTTTCTCCTTCAAAAATATAAATCAATATTTTCTCAAAACAACCGTTAACCAAATCTTATAGTTAACCAGCCTCCTCAACTCCGGGTCTGGTCTTCTCAACCTGCCAACCTAAACTCGGCCTTCTCAGCCCCACAATTGGCCTCCTCGGCCTCACAATCGAACTTCTCAACCCACATTATGACTTGGCCATCTTAGCCCTATGGTGCCATCCGACATCCCAAGTCATGCAGACCTATTCTCAATCATAAAGGTTGGCCGCCTGTTATAAAGAAGAACTCTGGTAATGACTCCCATCCTAGGAATCAATTTATCAAACATGCTTTCAAAACAAATCTATACTATGAGAAACATCTTATATCCGTACATGACCATGGGCATGGCTGTTTAAATAGTTTAACTAAACTCTTTAAATATTGTACGTTTTACCCACACATCATGAGCATCCCGCTTTATCTAGCACATGTGGGCCAATACATGGCCGATAAAAAAGAGTTCACTACAAGGTTTTTTCATAATCAACCCATATACATCTTATGTCACATAGTTGGGCCACTCTCTGAAACTAAGTATCAGCCTAGTCTCAGGTTCTCGTCTACTCAGGACACACCGTATAGCACCAACCGTATCTCACAATTAAGACAAAACCCCATCTCAAAAGAAAGCTTTGGTCTCCCTATCCTAGCATTCCTCACTGTTAACATGTAAGATACCTATGTTTTAGCTACTTACTATGCCAAGGACATCCCATGCTACCCGTGTGGTCATACGGTTTATTGCTTGGATGAACTTCCCTAAGTAATCGGTCCTTGTGTGCGACTACGAAACCAAATCATATAGGAAAGTATTTGTACCATAAGTTTTCTATAAAACCTTTTTGTTTTTCATAATCACTGACTCTCAAAATCAGGTTTTAAAAACCCTTCACAACTTATTTTTCCAAAACGACAATACAGCACGTATATTTATAATATAAAATAAGGTATGGTGCGGATATACACCTACGTCCAGTGGACATAAGCATCATGGCACCACTATGGTGGGACAACAAGGGTTTGATTTATCGGGTTCTACCAAAAATAGTAGAAATAGTAGGTAGTTCTGTCAGTTATGTGCTTGTAGACTGATGGTCAGATAAATTAATGTGTACGCTAAATATGCATGTTTATAATAAAAGCATTTAAAATATAGGAGTAATATAATCAATGGGTGGCTTGTCTTGGTTTTGGTCAATGAGGAAATCTTTAGAATTGGCATGCGATAATTCTCTAGCGATGAACTCTGCACAATACGAAAGAAATCCAAATAAAACCCTAAAAAAACAAAATAACACTAAATAAATAATCGTGCCACTAGATAGATCACAATTTTAGAAAAATTTTGGAAGTTGAACTATCAGATTTACGGTTGACAAGAAAAGAATTTTGTAATTTAAAGGATTTTTCAAAAAGGGTTTAAAGAAATCTAAAAAAATATTCTAGGGAATATTCCTCAGCGAATGGGTGGGTCCACCTATCCGTGAATGGGTGAGTCTAGTCCATGGTGGACCAGGTCCATGGTGGGCCGAGAGAGAGTAGGGCCTACATGGGTCCTACTTTTTTCTCTTCTTCTCTTTTTTTTCTTTCTTTCTTTTCCTTTTTCTATTTCCTTCCTCCTCCTTTTGTTTCTCTTCTCTTCCTACCATCGCTCTTCTCCTATGCCCCTCTCCTTGTGCGCGCAGCCAAACATAGGCGGCGGCGTGGGCGACAGCTGGAGAGGGCGGCGCCGGCGCAAGAGGAGATTAAGAGGGCGGCATCGATGCGGAAGGAGGCCCGGCACGGGAAGGGTGGCGTTGGCGCAATCACAAGAAGTGGCACTAGCATGGGAGGAGACGAGAAGGGTGGCACGGCATGAGGTATCGAGGATGGCGTCGGAGCAAAGGGAAAGGTGGCGCCAAAGAGAAGGGGAAGGGGGCACTTGGCATGAAGCGCCAGAGGTAGGGCTCGGTCGGCCATGGCAGGGGGCGCTTGGCGCGGAGCGGCAAAGATAGGGCTCGGGCGGTGCGCCGGCCATGGCAGGGGGCACTTAGCATGGAGCGGCAGCATACTACGCGATGCACTGCAATGGTGGCCTCGGTGCGATGTGGCATGGCATGGCTACGCGAGTATGGCGCATGGGCACGACATAGTGCCGAATGCTTGGTGTGCGTGGCGTGGGTGGCTGCACAGGGAGGGACAAAGCTGACACATGGCCCTATGTGTCAGTGAGAGAAGGGAGGCGATGGTGGCTGGTAGGTAGGTCCAGGCGGGTGGGCAACATGCTGAGTATGCCCAGTTCATCAGTTAGCGAGGTGCACACGTGGGCTGGCGCAACATAGCTAGCCCATGGGCCGTGGAGGCCGTGCATAGGAAAGGAGGAGAGGTTGCATTGGGTTTAGAATTTTGACATCCATGACTTCCATAATTATAGAAATTTTGAAATGGGGTTTTGATGTGATTTTGAATTTTTATTTGAATTCAAATTTTGGGATTTAAATTTAGCGAAAATCTGAGCAAAATTTTGGAAGTGGAATTTGAAGTTTGGGAGGAATTTCTAGGAGAGATTTTTGGAGAAATTTCAAAATTCAAATCTCAAGATCTGAATTTGTTCTAGAATTTCTGGTGGAGGTTTTCAAGCAGGAGTGTAATTGAGATCTTTTGGCATTTTTAGATTCTAAATAACCAATTTTGTTTTTGAAAAATAAGTTTTTAGTTAAAATAGATTTTGACGGTAGACAAAAGCCAGTGAGTTACACCTAGCTTTTGCTATTTTTATTTGCATGTGATTAAATTCAACACAAATATATTGGGCAATTTGTGGAGATATTAAAATAGAAAGAAAAATATTTACCGAGCAATGGAGGTCAAAAAGAAAATTTAAAATCTTTGGACGGGAAGGAAATTATTTACCGATATGGTCAAACTTTTCCCAAAATTGAAAATTTGATCTCGACAATTTTAGAGATTTAAGGTTTTGAAGCTAGAAATAGGATTTAATGATACCGCTAAATAAAATTTTAAAATTAGAATTCTAGTAAAGAAAAAATAGTTGACTTTACACAAAGACATCCTCTAATTAGTGTAGAAGCTAGAAACAATACTTTTTTTATATAAAAAATTGGTGTATGATGCTACCCCTCCCTCGAACAATAGGATGCTATATGTAATGATGCTAATTATTACCAAGAACATTTTATTCTACATTAAATGGCGTAGTACCTACAGGGTTGTGTGCTAGAATCTATATGATTTCGGAAGCATTATACAATTTTTTTATTAGAGGGAGTTAGGGGTTTTGTCACATCACCTTATTTCTTTTTCTAGTTCTAAGACTTATTGGCTATGTGCCCAACAGGAGAGGCTGAATATGTAAATCATTTTTATTATCTAAAAAAATTAATAACAAGCCCTAATTAAACATATAATATGATGATTGATCATGTTAATAATTTCATATGGTTTAGTGTCTAAAATAAAAAATATGTAAAATTCAGCAGTATTATGTCTTAAGACTAATAGTTTTATATATGTAACCCATAATAATATTATTATGGATAAAACTTTTCTATCTTAATGATTTTAAAAGTCAATGCCTTTAATATACTATGATAAAAAAAACCCTACAAAATCAACTGTAGAATTAAAATTAAGTTTCAAATTCAAATTTTCGCCATTCCTGCTAAGTGACAATAAGAGTCTAAAACTACAACAACGTGAATTTGAGATCTTGAAATAAACTATTTCACATGAAATCTCTGCTTTGCAAATAGTGGCTCTCAATTAGTCTCACTGGATTCAATTTTTAACCTCTTAGAGCATCATCAACGAAAGCCCAATATAATTATCAGTCTCAAAAATTTGGGCTTTTGGATAAAAAGTTGCTCCAACAGTTCTAGAAATCTAACAAAATATTAAAATATCCTTTTCCATTCTTCTTGCTCTCCACTTGTAGGGAGAGAGCACTGCTTTCCGATCCTTAATCGGATGAGAGAGAGGCCGCCAGCATGACCGAAAACGGAAGCAACAAAGTCAATTTTTAGTTGTGTGTTGTAGTGAGGAATCTATTCACGCATTAGAAATCTGATTAGAGGTTAAAAAAAAGAGAATTTATGGAAAAGATTTTTTAGTTTGTGTTGGTAGGTCAGGATTACGATATTATTTGGAAAATTAAGAGCCGTGAATTTCTGCGCAACCAAATCTGAGCACAGTCGTTCTAGTATTAGGGCTGCTATCTAGTAGTATAGTCAACAAGCCAGCCTGTAAAATGTAGCATATCCAAAATTCCAACCAACAGAGGCGCCTACCATTTATTCACAAGTTTGGATAATAATTATATAATGTTAAAACACCGACTTTCCATTGGAAAATTAACACAATTCTCCTCGTACAGTCCAGGCGTCTACTCAGCGCTATTAGCTTTTGACGTGAGCCTACCATATGCTGTCATGCATGTCTCCTTGTGCTTCCTTTTTCAATTCAACGTGACCTAATTTTATGGGCCTACCGTTCACAAACACACGCCACATAGACACATAGTATGTGTATCGTCTGGTATGCGTCATTGAAAAGAGAGAAAATTTATATATATCTATCTTGCTATTCATTTTTTTAATTACCCGGAATGGAAAAAAAATTCGATTACATAGGTGCGCAGCTACACACTGCACGTATGTGCACACTGGCGAGTAAGCCTTTTTAACGTCAAAGTAGCCATTTTGTGGTTCTTTTTCCTTGTGATGTGGCTTGCATTTGCTTCAATAATTATGAAATGATTATATACAATTTTAATGAGATATTCATAATGATGCTTATCAGTTTATGGAACTCCAAACTAATATAACAATTTAAGACAAAAACTTATGTGTATAAGAGATACATAATAAAGCACAACATCCCTTATTTTCACAACCATAATCAAGAGGCTATAATGGCTAAGAGTATTCATTTTTGCAAGTATGGAGAAGGCAAATAGTTGAGATGCTGGAAATGTTTTCACTGTTTTAATTTGTCAACAATACTATCCTTCAGCTTAATTATAAGCCACAGACAAAATTTAAATTTTAAAACTTAATGTTGGAGTTGATTTAGAGGGGTTTTCATTTTTCATTTTTAAACATTTGTTTTTAAATCGCTAATGATATATATAAGTTTTACATATAAATTAAATTACTTTTTAGTAATTGATAAATCATTATATGTTATAATTAACGTTAGCGAAACAATGAAGATGCTAGTCCACAAAGTTTACTTGCTCTCATGCGATTTTTGCTACTGATCAAATCCTCGAGAAGCCAAGCAAAAAAAAATGCAAACTTTTAGCCCAATAATTTGACTAGGCTAGGCTATATAGACAGAGATATCATAGCCATTCCTTGCACGTGGGGCCCATGGTCAGACGACTGGTACTGTCAAGTGGGCCCCAGACCCCAGCTTGGTGCGGGGCCACCATCCACCGTCCATCTTTCCTGGCCCGGCTTTGCAGTGGATTCTTCCCCTGTTTACCTTTTTCTCATCCTTACAAAATTCCATGGGATCCACCTTGGGAATCCAAGGCCTAAAAGGCCACAGGACGACCAACCACAAAAGCTAATTTCTACTCCTACTCTCTTTTTTTTTTCTGGATATTGTAGGCACATCAAAGATATTTGTGGAGTTTTATGCAAAGAGAATATTCGATTAAAAAAGTGAAATAAGGCTGCATATATGTGATCTGCAGTAGATTTTTCGGTGCTTTGAGGAAATTGTGGCACAGTTGTTGCCTTATCTTCTAATAGAATAGTGTAAGACTGTGTGAATGCTTGTATTTGTGTCTTTATCTATCATGTCTTATATGTATCTCTTAATTAAGTACATATTTACATGGATTTGTGTCAGTTTAATTAGAACTAGTTCTAATTTTTATTGCATCAAATAAGTCCAAATCTAAAAGAAATGAAATAAGATAGAATATTACCTATATTCCATAAAGATTCCACCTTTCTCCCTTTGATACGAGATGTTGATGGATGACACGGAAGTCATGCTTCTCAACCTGCCTACCAAATCTACATAAGTGTAGATTAGGGCAGCCAAGAATATATGGCAATTAGCAACAATAGATGCTGTTGGTGATGATGGAGATCGTAAAATCTTACTTTACCTATTGATATCATGATTCTTTAGACTCTTTTTGTGAAAAGAAAGGAAAGAAGATAAAAGGTTAGCAGTGTATAAAAAAAGCTATACAAAGATAATGTACATATATTTATATTTAACCAGTGTAATTTATGTGAGAGATACGAATCTTATAAGCTCCAATTGTTTTCACATTAAAAACATGTGGAGTAACGTATAAATGGAAAAAGGAATTTCAATATTTATAAATAATATATGTTGGCAACCTATTTGACTTCGTGTTTATGGTGACTATTATTTGCTACACGGACGATCAAATAGAAAATTAAAAAGCATCAATATAACCCTACAAACACTTCATATAAATCTTTTTACTCCGGCTGCTGTCAATCAACTTAGTTCTTCAATTTTTAATATATATTCCATGACCCTTCCTCTACATTTATCTCCCCTCTTGTAAAAAAAATTTTCCTAAAGTAAATGTAGCAATAAATAAACTGAAAAATCGCGTCACTTTTGCAGTTAACCCCCTCGAGCTCTTGTCAATTCCCACACGGCCCTGTAAGCCCAACCCTCTTCTTCTCCGACGCGTTGCCTATAAATACCCCTTCGTCTGCCTCCCACACTTCCTCCGCCATTCCCCTCTCCTCCTCCGCTTCGCTCCTCTTCTCCACCAAATAAGACCCCCACCCCCAAAAAAGAAAGGTGGTGAGTTCGCGAGAGAGTGGAACCCTAGGGCTAGGGTTAGGGCTTCCTCCCTCGACTCGCCGCAGCCGTCGCGTGGGCGCGATGGCCGCCCCGCCATCTTCCCCGTCGCCGCCGCAGACGACGCAGCAGCAGTCGCCGTTCTACGAGCTCGTCAAGGGCGTCTCCGGCCTCGATAAGGTCCTGCTCCGCGGCGCGCGCGGTTTCTCCGCTGAGGTACCCCGATTCGGCCTCCCCCTCCCGCACCAACCCTCACCCTCGCTCTGTGTCTGTATCCTTCCGTGTGTGGTGTGGTGTGGTGCGGGCATATAGGAGGCGCGCGATTCGTGCGGATTCGCGCGCCATTCCCGCAGATCCGGCGGGAATTCGGCTGATCCGCGTTGGGGGTTGGGCGAATTCGTGTGGTTTCCCCCCGTTTCGGTGGGATGATTTAGTGGCGCATTTGCATGATCCGCGTTTGTGGACTTGTAATCTAGGTGGTAGAGATGTTAATTGCTTAGTTTTAGGAAAAGCACTTTTGAGTCGATAGTTGTTATTGCAATGGATGATGGCGCGATGTGCGATCACAGTAGGGAAGGCCTTCACGTGGTTAAATGTCTGAGCCATTGATGTTCCATGGAAATATTTTAGGCAAGTGTTTGCAACATGTGAAATACTGCAATGCAATCGATTCTGAAGATTGTATGGAGGTGTTATTATTTGACTTGTTAAGTGATAGTTGCCCTTTTTACAAACCTGCGCGTCAAAATATGAACTTGCTTATCAGTGATATAATTCGACAAAGACAAGGGGCTCTTGTGTTACTCTATTTCTGTTTCTAGGTTGCCTTGTGCAGTGATTGGATTTGTGGTCCATATATGTTTTTTAGCCCTTGTGTGTAGAAATCCTATTCTGGATCTAAGATATTGTTTGTCACAAGTTTGGATGTATCCTCTGTTTCATAAGCTAATGCTAAATAGTTATCAAATTGTTCCATGCTCAGTAGGGGAGCCTCTCGTCCTGTTCAGCCATTTAAGTTTGTGGTTTGGGTTTTTGGTACAAAAGAGCGGATAAATTTGTTAATTACTCTTCTAGGGTCATACAGCCTTACAGAGTCTAGCCCATCATGTTAGATAAAGGCATTCAGATAACTTTCATCTGCTGAACCCTGGAAAACCATCATCATTGATAGATAAGTTGTGTGTATACATCTTTCTTTTTACCTATGTAGCTGTGCAGTTGTGTTGATGCTCTGAATTTGTGTAGTAGTGCCTCTGTGTTTGATGTTCTCTGAATTTGTGTAGTAGTTCCTCCTCTGTGTGCACACAAGCAAACTGAAACACATGTTGAAATTCTTGTCTTTGTTGTCATGCTCGCGAGGATGGGTCCACATTGCTAATATCAAAGTGTACTTCATCCTGTGATTTTTTTAATCTTATCTGTTCTTCCTTGTTCCACCGTTTTCAAAATAGAATATTCTATGGTCTGTCTATGATCTGAATTTACAGGAAAGTATGCTAAAAAAGCCCAAAACACATTTTTATGTGACGAGTAATGACTAGTTTTCTGTTTTATCAGATCTATCTTTATGGAGCTCAAGTAACCTCGTGGAAGAATGACCATGGGGAGGAGTTGCTTTTTGTCAGCAGTAAGGTGCGCGATCATTTTTAAGGATCTCATTGGCAATAGCTGTGTGGATAAAATTATGTGAATGAATTATCTCTGTATTCCATAGCTCACCCTTGTTTTGTCGCTTGCCTGTAAGGTTGTAATCGTCTGAATGCATTAAATTTTTTGTTATAGAAAAACATTTCTACCTCATCTCTGCACATTATTAGTTCTTTTCTGTTGTCACTTCTTGTGGATTATTGAAAGATTTAGTTAGACAAATCACAGATCAACCACTTTTTATCTGAAGTACTAATGTTTATATTTTTGTGGTGTTGCTTTGTTGGCCATATGTTCAAACCTTCATATCCTTTGAAAGTAATATATTCTTTTGCAGGCTATTTTCAAACCTCCAAAAGCCGTTCGTGGTGGGATACCCATTTGCTTCCCCCAAGTAAGGCAACCTTCACCTATGATGGCTTTTTCTTGATAGAAATTTGTATGTCCAAATCATTAGAAAGAACCTTATCAATGCAGTTCGGAACACATGGAAATCTTGAACAACATGGATTTGCAAGGAACAGATTATGGACTATTGATGATAATCCACCACCTTTGCCAGTAAACCCTGCTATTAAAGCTTTTGTCGATCTGATTCTGAGGCCATCTGAGGAAGATTTAAAGATCTGGCCACACAGGTTTGTCTTATATATTTAGATTAACAAGTAATAGTTTCCTTTATTTCTTTTAGTCATGTGATGTGTTGAAGATACCTGATTCTGTTTTTGGCCCATTCAATGTTTACAGTTTTGAGTTCCGCTTGAGAGTTTCTCTTGGTCCTAATGGGGATTTGAGTCTCACCTCTCGAATTAGGAATACCAACACCGATGGGAGATCTCTCTCTTATACATTTGCATATCACACATACTTCTCTGTCTCTGACATCAGGTATGTGTTTGGTGACGTTTTATGCTTTCTTTCTTTTCTGCTTTATTTTTATAGTGTTTTGATCTATGTAATGATCTATTCCAATGGTTGATTTCACACATAAGTGTTGGAAACTTAGAATACTGTTGTACTCATGCATAGTTTTTACTGTGTTATGTACATGTTAGGCAAAGATTGATTTCGTGGACTTCTACATCTGTATTGAATAGGGTTTAGGGCTTAGAAAAAAATTGAAATAAATCTTAGTTATGCATTACATCGCACATTGCAAATGTCAGCACATGGAACATTATAGCAGAACATGATCATTGTTGCATAGTGTAACTCATGTTTTTGCATTGCATTTGTTCCCTGTACATAATGAATTCATCCCCAAATATCATTCTGTGCAATAATTTCTTTGAACTAAAAATAACTAGAGGGGTGCAAATGTTTTCCAATTAGGGCTACAGTGGTCAAAGATAATGTTGAATACTACCGTGGTCAAAGATAATGTCGAATACTTTCTAAAATGCTTATTTGGGCTATGATATTTCTAAGTCAGGTCTATCCAATGGCTCCAAGCGCATGTCTGTTTTTTTTCTTTTTATTTTGGCGTAGAAATATTTCCATGTAAGTGTTCCCTATCATGTTCCTTACTTGACTTAGCTTGTTATCAGCGAAGTGCGTGTTGAAGGGCTGGAAACAATGGACTACCTTGATAATTTGAAGGGAAAGGAGCGTTTTACAGAGCAAGGGGATGCCATTGTATTTGAATCAGAGGTAAGTCTATTGCTGTTAAATATCTATATTTCACATTAATCAACTAATATTTCAGGCTTCTTACCTTAATTTTTTTTATGTTAAGATTGATAAAGTATATCTTGCTGCACCTTCAAAAATTGCAATTATTGATCATGAAAAGAAAAGAACATTTGTCTTGACAAAAGAGGGGCTTCCAGATGCTGGTAAACTTAATCTGATGGCAACTATTTTATGTTGATATATCAATTTTTTTCTATGAAATTTGTTATTTCATCTCATTATTGCTGCTATTTCTTCTGTAGTTGTTTGGAACCCTTGGGACAAGAAGGCAAAAGCTATGCAAGATTTTGGAGATGGAGAATACAAACACATGTTGTGTATAGAGCCTGCAGCTGTTGAGAAGCCTATTACTCTGAAGCCAGGTGAAGAGTGGAAAGGAAGGCTTGCACTCTCAGCTGTTCCTTCCAGTTACTGTAGTGGGCAGTTAGATCCATTGAAGGTCCTTCAAGGTTGAGAATTCTCATTTTCTGCGTCTTGTACAGGTGATGTTTTGCTCTAGCTTACAACATTACCTGGATGGGTAGCCATCTGAGGCTAATTTTTGCTATTGTGGATCCTTTGCATGACTTGTTAAATTGTGTTCTGTGAGTTAGATGATATGTACTTGGTGAGATTCCGTTAAAGAATTAGTGAGTGATGAAAAAGCTGAATAAAAGTTGAACTTTCTGGTACAACTAATTGTCATGCCTATGATACATTCTCACTCCGGCATTTTCTTTTGGGTGCCTGAAAAGTCTGATAGAAAAGGTTTGGCTGTTAATACCGAAAGTATGTTTGGTTTAGGGGCAATAAGTTGAGTGCTTCCCGAAAGCTTGGTTTAGCATGAAAGGGACAGCACCCTTTTGTGATTGTGGTTCATGCTTGTCTACTCAGTCAGCAAATAATCCTTTCTATGTTTGGCAGCTTTGGCATTAGCATGAAAGGGCTTGAACTAAAGTAAAAATTTATGCTTGTAAATTATAAGCTTCGCTGAATATGGCTGGCAATTAAAACGTTTTTTGTCTTACAACAACCTAACTTTACTCAGACCATCACCATTACTGCTACGTCTTTAGATGGCAAATTTTATATGTATGAGGTGGCAATGCTTTTAATTTGGTTTGTTTCATTTGAGTGCTCCCCCCTTCTTTTGGTCAACACTTCATACATGCCCAATACGATGTTTTGAACGACTTATCATTAACAATGAATGGTTTGGTTTTCTGCAGGAGCACCTCATTGCCCTTAATATTTGATGCTGGGCTGGCGCGACCTTTTTTCCTTTGCCATTTTAAATCCCTGTGCTTCGTTCTTTTTGTACCTAGAAGTGAATAGTAGGGTACCTATGAATAACAGACTGTGCCACCTGCTTTGATCCTGGAGCGGATCATCTGCTTGGTGAATGGATTCGACCAGTGGACACCAGCAACTGTGCCCTAGTAGTTTGATGTCATTCATTGGCCATATTCCAGGAAATGTTTGCCATGCTGCATAAAGTCTGTAGCATTCGCGGTTGATCTGTAGCTATGATGATCATGGGAGCATTTGAGTTACACTAGCTTGCTGGCAGAAGCAGGCATGTGCTATTGTGCTGCAAAGTTGGCGTAAAGCGCAAACGCCCCTAAAGTTTAATGTCAGGTGCAGCAATTAATATGTTCCATCTATACATGAGAATGGGTATCAACTGTTTCGCATCACGTTGGTAAGGCCCAGTTTGGATCAAGCATATTTTGCATGAGTTTCTGCTCTGAAATTCTTGCGTTCCGAACGGATTCGTCTGACTGGCCGGAGGAATTGTGAGGCATCTATCATTGAAGTTTTCGTTCTCAATGGAACCTAAGGTTTTATGTAAAAAAAAATGAACAAAAGGTTGGGCTTCATGCTTCTACTGAGGATGAATAGTTCTGTTGGATACATCGTATTTCAACCCTTAACTTGAAAAATGAACCTTTCAAAACCTTGCCCTTCTTAAATTTGGATACATCGTATTTAAAGTTTGAGTTTAAATTCTAAATCTAGAGTCATAAAATAACCTTTTCCCTAGATAGAATCATGCCTTCTTTCATATAACAACGGTTTTGCACAAGAACTTTGTAGGGTTCCCTGAAATTGAATTAAATTATTTCCTAGTCCGCTGGTCATACCGTCCTGGTGTTCCTGATGTTCCTGGAGTGTTTTTTTTCCCCAGAACAACTCAGCCATTTGTCTGACAACACTTTCTGAAGGTTGCCGACAGGAGAAACAACTCGTGATGCCAAATATGCAGCTATGATTTTTCTTTAAGATATAGGCGCCAAAAGCTAATGACTGCTTAATCAGTGAACCGGCAAGAAAAGCAGTGTAGAAGCAAGCAGAGATCGGGCAAGTCAATTTACAATAAAAATGCACATGCACTTGTATTGCATCTTGTATGTCATCGTTCAAATGCTTACAAGAATTTCATTTTAAAAAATTAGAGTAAATTGCAGCTTGGTCCATATATTATTACCAAAGTGGCACTTTGGACTAGGCCTTAACTAGTGTTTTTAACTTTAGGACATATATTTTCCTGTTACCAAATGTTTCAATTTAGGCTAGTGTCCCACCTATCAGTGAGCAACGACCGAGCGAAGCAGCGAACTACATCTCCGGCAGCGATCTCCTTCTCCTGCGTCGTTCTCTCTCGTGTTCCAACATCTCCGCCTCAGGTACCAGCCACAGGCAGCAAGAAATAGTGGTTGGTGAGACGGCCTGGTCAGCATCTTCCTTGGTTCTTCCCCATCGCCGGTGCTGCCAAGCTGCTAAGCAGGGAAGAGCAAATTTGGAGGCAGAGCTCGAGCGTTAGATCAAGTACAAGGTCAACCTCGAGCGCCGGGGTTGCCCAATCAGACATGAAAGCTCCAGCGGCCTCATCTCCTTCAGAAACTCTCCTCTCTGGCCTCGACCTGCTAAAGATGTCCCTTTCCCCTGTCGTCCGATCGTCCAAGAAGTTGGCTACTACCAGACCCACTGTATCGGATCTAAAGGACAAGTCAGGGATAAGAACTCGCAAGCATATCCAGCCCAAAGCGAAAACATTGTCTGTGATAGTCTAAAGTGAAACTTAGATAAAGATAACTAGCCCAATCTGCAATTCACTGAAAAAAAAATCATAACACAGATTACAACGTTCGGTGTTACTCTATGAACATGCAAAACTGAACTCAGTCTATACCGTAGTGGAAAAAAAAAACTTAAATTACGTGTTACACATGACCGAATTTATTTATTTTGTTTCTCATTGTGGGCATTGACTTTGGACTTAAAATTTGCAAAACGGTGTATGCTTTGTTGTAATTATTTTTTTGAGGGTTTTTTTATAAGCATTCGATTATTGTGAGGAGTAAGAAGCACGCATATACATTTGAGCTGTAAAAATCCAACTCCAGAAGAGATAGCCACATAAATGATGAACAGTTTGTACTTCAAATCGTTGTATAAATGGGGTTGTGTGTTCGATATCAAAAATATTTTTCTACTTGGACTTATTTCCTGCTACCTTGGTTTGCCTTGACTACACTGTAGTGTGTGGCGCGAAAGCAAGAACAGTTTCTGAACATAACAACAGTTCAATCTAAACAAAGAATACCATGAAATCTGTGTAAACAAAATGAATCTGCATATTGTTCTGTCTACTAAGGTTTCGTAGCAGAACCGACGGATTTGCAGATTGGGCACCAATTCTTTTGCTGAAGCCATTTTTTGATGCAGGTAATGTGGTAGTAATGCTTGCATGCCATCTCGGCTACCACCTCAGCAGATAAGTATTCCTCCTAAGCAAAAGAAAAGGAGCATATGCAACACATGTCATCCAGATTATTTTCAAGAGTTTTCAGGTACTAAGAAATTCCTTCAGCGATCCAAAACCAGATTTTTTTTATTGACTGACACTCCATGATTTTCGGTACAATATATTATCCATCCATCTCGAATTAAATAACAGACTTATTCTTATCCCGACATCTCATAATATTTTAGATTTAGACTAGTGTAATATTATTGTATCATCTGAGTGACTTATAATGGCTGATATGTTTAAATACGTTTAGCATTGATAGAATGATAGTAAGGACATAAAACACATTATTTCTTTTTTGTCACAAGTCTTGAATAGGTACTTCTCACGGTTTCATATGATGCTTCAATGACATATGTTTACTGATAGGAGGAGATTAGAGCTAGAGAATGCCAATAGCCCAATATTATTCAGTTGGTATACTTGGAGAAATGTTTACAGTACATGATATCATAGGTCATCATAACAATCCAAATATTATCAAAATACAGAACATTCTAATGATGTAATGCCAGTAAATGAACATACCTGGCATACAATGCATTTGCTATCACCATCTTCATGACTTGCTGAAACTGAGGGCACATAGAGGATTCTTTTCAGACACTTTGACAGTGCGTCATCTGAAAGGCCAGTGCTTACAGTACCAATTGTTTCCCCTAGAGAAAGCAATTCCTAAAATGCCACATAGCCAACACCAAACAAATGGGAAATAATAAATTCCAAACAAAAGATTCTTGGGGCTAAAATGTTTACATAATTATGGACTTTTTAGTACCAGAACTCTCAGAAATGAATAATATATGTACCTCATAAGACATGTCGTCAATGTCCATTCTCATTCCTCTATGACGATCACTGGATGCAACCTGCGAGACAATGAAATTTTAAACTAACTGTTTCACAGTGATCAACAACAAAATGCAACAGAGCAATGCAAGAGGATTGCATTTTCTCTGCATCAATACATTCTATTTGCGACGTAAGAATCAATACCAATTCTCAGACATCTACAGATACTGAAAATCCATTATGAAAGTAACCATGGAAAGGCATACCTCATCACTTTCATCCAGACCAAAGCGCCAGTATTCACTGGAGTTGTTCAAATTGTCCTCTAAATAAGATACTGGTTCTCCTTGGTGTCTACTTCTATGTCTGAACAAGCTTTGAGAAACAAACCTACCAGTAGTTCCTTGGAAATCAGCTCTTCTGTGCACATTTCCTCCAGAATTTCCACTACTGTCACTATGCATTCTAGCAGCGACTCCTTCCTTCCTTGTCCTTGGAACTGACCGCTGCAATGGTCTTGAAATTGATCTACTACTACTACTCAAGGAACTTGTACCGGATGTGTTTGATGATGATGGGCCACTGCCTCCACTCAAAGAGCGTTTCATCGATGCATTAACTCTTTCTTTCAGACGAGCAAGAAGATCCCGCCCAGCAGTTCCTCTTCTAGGTCTGTTGCCGATTTCGCTACAGGTGCTTGCTGCATTCCTGCTAGTGCTACTGCCACAAACCTTTTTTCCATGAAGGGACATCCTGTTGGATCCAGTAACAAGTTGTGATCTCGGAGAAGTCAGAGCTTCCTTGGTTGGCCTGCGAATTTTCTTGCCTTTGTCACGACAAAGCTTACTGCTACAGCCAAGGCGCGTACAGCAAGCAGTCGCTTTGTGGCGCGGGTTGTCCTCCCTATATACAAGGATTGAGCCCCCTTTGGTCAATAGAAGACCACCAACTGTTCGCCTCCCCATGGTTTCATCCATATTAGATATTGAACTGAAAAAACAAGCAGATCAAATTTGAGCGATGTATTTGTCATCAACTCGGTCAACGGAATATCACAATTGGACTAAGGCATAACTAGCATGTTAGAATCAAAACAGCATAAAAATAGAATGCTCACTTATAAAGTTATAATCCACAAAAAAAGTGGGAAAAATCCCCACAGATAAATACGCATAATGTACTGTTAATCTGCAGAGCACTGCGTGCTATCCAAAACTTGCAGCGTTGGCAGGCAGAGCAGCTTCAGGTGCCTCCAATCGAAATCAAGTTATCGAATAGTGGAGACTGCAGATCATATAGGGAAAGTAAACTAGGCAAACACCAGTCATAAAACAAACAGATAGATGAGAACAATCATAGACCAATGCTTCTTGAAATTAAGAGACAGCATTGAAACTAGCCATTTCCACATATAACCTGATAAGACTAACTACACTCGCTCATCAAGAAAGCACAACCAAAAATGACATCGACATCTACACAAATACAGTTGTGGGCAAAACAAACAACATTGTCAGAAGACAGCTTCAGTTAGGTGAATCCTACAAACAAAATTAATTCTACGTATAGATTAGGTCTTGAGGGTGCCTCCTACAACCATAAGGCTTATGCAAGGATGAAAAAGCTTTTTCTCATTCTACCAGACGAAAAGAATTGAAAAATTGCTGGTAGTCTACTACTGCTCACTTTCTAGCTGTGATCATTGCCTTTTGCTGAAAGGTGAATCCACTCATATCCACACTAGCACGCCAAGCTACCATCGAATCGAGTCATGAAACATGATCTTTAAGAGTATATACACTCCTATTAGCCTAATCAATAGAATGGCATTCATCTTGCAACTGAAAAACGTGACAGACTACTACTGAGGGCCATTACTGAATGTCAGGGATTTAAAGGGCAGTATTAATTAATCGCAGAAAATTAAATGATGGTCAAATAGATTAAATGATATTCGTATAGTAACAGACGATAAATCTGATCAAATCAGTATTGAAGTAAAAATCTAACCAAAAAAAACAAAAGTGCAAAGACGGTCAATTATTCTCAAGTACGAACCAAAACAGTACCACCTACGATTTGCGAAGCCAAGAACAATCAAAATTTTGTAGGTAAGCAATTGCATATATCGCGATCGTACGATCGGAGTACGGGGATGAGAAAAAGAAGCAAGAAACGAAGAGAGACAGGAATCGATTGATCGAAATACCCGCCCTAATTGGGCATCTTCTCACGCCCCAAGAATACGATACGAACAAACCCAAGAGGCAGAGCCAAAACAATGTTCTTGTCGTTTAACTCCTCAACCATTTGCCAAGAAACAAAAAAAAACGTGCGTTTAATCTAACTTGTTCTCGAAGAAAAGAAAAGGAGCGAAATTATCTTCTGCAATCTCGCCCTCACCACGGTCGAGAACATCAATATGATCGCCTCCCGTGCCAGCACAAAATCAAAACGGATTGATTCGAAGAGGCAGACAGCAACATGCGAAATCAATCAAAACCCAATAGAAAAAAAACAAAATAAATAGACAAAAAATACTCCAGAAATTAAAGAACCATCCAAACAGGAGATAGAGCAGAAATCAAACGCGTAAAAAAAGATGGACGAGGTGAAAAGAAAGAAAGAATGAAAGCATCCGCCGAACCTTCCTCCTTCGCTGCTCCAGCGAGACTGCGAGAGAGAGATGGAGAAAGGCAAACAACCCAACTCGATTTAGCTTTAGATTCAGAGAGGGATGAGAGAGAAGTTGAGGAGGTCTCAATGTCTTATGCGCTTGGCTTCCTCGCCGCCTCCTCCCTCCGCCATGACAAGAAAGAAATAATAAGCGAGAAAAAAAAAAGGCAGCCGGAGACGGTGATGACGAGGCGGCGGAGGTGGTGCTGGTGGGGCCCGATCAGATAGATCCTGGCCGTCCGATGAGGCTCTCCCAATGGGACCCGACGGATGCGGAGGCGCGCTGGTACGTGGGCCCCAGTCCACGTAGGCAGCGAGGGTGAGTACGCGGCGAGAGCCTGACTGGTGGGGTCAGGAAGGTGGGCCCTCTCTCTGCCTGCCGCCGTGGTGCACGCGGCGCTGCAGCCACGTCGTATCGAAATTGTTCTCCGGTTTTTCTACGAACGAAATCGTATACAGCCTTCGTCTCAAAAAATATAAGAGGTAGACTCGAAAAAAAAGATAAAATTAAATATGTAAGGTTATAATTAGTTAAGAAAAAATAGATTAGAAAATTAAGTAAGAAAATAATTTTATGGGTTGAAAAAGTAAATTTATGTGAAGAAGTTTCTGAACAAATTTTAAATACTAGTCAGTTATATTTTATGATGGAAGATATTTTTTTCCGATCAGTTGTTGCCACCAACTTTTGATCACCATAATCATATAAGTAACAGTGTTATATGAAATCTAAGTAAACCCTGCAAAATACCATCTCTTGAGGAATATTTTTAATTTTTTGAACCTTTTAAATTTTAAATTTAAAGACAAACACTTACAAATCATATTCTTAAAAATAAACTTTCGGCTGATTTACCTCTCAACTATTGCAAATATATGATTTTCACGGCTACGGAGGTTCGCTAGCACACGGGCTCTAGTCCATGTAGGCAGTGAGGCACGGTACCGAGATTACCAGCGGCGAGAGGCTGACGGTGGGGTTAAGAAGGTGGGGCTCTCTTCCTCCGGCCGCTGTGAAGGCAGATGGAGTAGTGGTTGGCAGATGCACGTGGCTCTATCAAAATTGTTCTCTAGTTTTTTTTTCAGTCAAATCATATCTATCTCTACTCGAAGTTTTAGGTTAAACATGAATATTAAGAAATTAGGTGGAGTTGAATGTGTATGGTTGTTATTGTTTAATAAAAAAATAGATGTAGAAATTAAATAGGAAAAGATTGTGATTGGAAGTTGCTATTTTTAGATAAATTTTGAATGCTACGGGGATTTTGTTTCCTCAGTTGTATTGCCACCAATTTTTGGAACCTGTTTTCACTATACACCGAAGTATCATAGCAGCTTTAACTTTGCACTTTATAACGTTTAAAATCTAAGTAAAACCCTGCCAAATACAAGCCTGACCATCTCTCAGGGTAATTTTTTAAAAAAATTAAGCCTTTTAAATTTTAATTTAAAAGATAAATCCTTGCAAATCTTATTTTAAATAAACCTTTGGATGATCTATCCCTCACTACTTACCCCTTCAACTACGAATTAAGAATTACATATTCAACTATTTAATCCAAACACTTACCCTCCACTCTCTTTGTCTTTGTGCATGTTGGCCTCGGTTGCGCCACTCCGTGCTATGTGCCACCTCTCTGATCATTAGTGTTAGAGATTTAGGCTCGTGATGAGGAATTATGAGGGAGAGAAATAGGGAGAGATGGAGATCAATGGGTTATTCATTGTTGATAAGATACCTTCGTCATGTAGGATTAGATATGATAATAGGGTCATGTTCCCCGTTTCTCCATAGGAAATCCTCTTACCAGGGGCACGGATGGTTTCAAATATGTCTCCACGGAAAATCAAATGGAGAGAAACAAGCCTTTATTGGATCTAGCTAGGTGGGTATGATTTACCACCCCATACCTGATTAAAATTGTGTGGAGCTTCACTCTAGTATATTTGGCCCAATTAACCCAAAACAACAAGACCCAATAGGTGAAGTATATAAGCTAGCTGCTAACCCTAGCCACTCTATCTCAATCCCATAACTCACGACCCTATTCCCAAATTGCTCCACCAAAAGCATCACCGCCCAACGCCTAGTGCTGCCCGGAGTTGCTACCACCAAGGAAGGCCGACGTGACGACACCCTCGTACGCCATATGCGTAGGGTGTAGGCAGCAAGTCTCATGCCCTCACCTCATCCGA
The DNA here is from genome assembly GCA_030770085.1 of Oryza coarctata. NCBI lineage: Eukaryota > Viridiplantae > Streptophyta > Magnoliopsida > Poales > Poaceae > Oryza > Oryza coarctata. Next base: position 5,099,770 of record CM061476.1, on the reverse strand, counting down.
TTGCCAGTCGGCTTTCTCTAGTCCCTCGGCATCGTCGGGGACATGGCGTCGACCATTGGCCTCCTGCCTCCACAGCTCTACCCTTCCTCCTTCCATTTCAATCCGTTGTTAACTCATCGCTCTGTGTTTGTTTTTTTCTATGTTTGGATGGTGGTTGCAGCCTACAGGAGAATGGTGTGGCAGCAAGAAAGGGAAAAATGATGAGTCGATGGGCAGCCGCGTGACGCATCCATGGATTCACCCTCACCACCACTAAGTTCCTAATAGTGGGGTGGAGGCTCCACGGTGATAAATTCCCCACGCTGAGGCTAGGATGGAAAAATTGTTTCTATCACACTTAGCGGGGACACAGGACAGAAAATTTTTGTCTCCACGAAGGCAGGTATAGGGGCGTCTCCTCCAATGGATAATTCCTGTTGCCATCTCTTCATAGGATAACTCAGGCCAAAATAACTTTAAAAAGTGCATGGGTGTGTACTAGTTATTAAGTATCCGGATTAAATACTTCATGCGTGTAATTTGTTTGATTTTATAGTTGAGAAGGTGGGGATAAATAATTAGACCTAACCCGCAGGACAACGCTATCATACAATGTCATGGCATTGGCCCAGAGGCTAAAGCCTACAGACAGCCCATACTGATGAACAGTACTCATAAATAGTATGTGCGTGATACTGTAGCAGATAGGGTTCGTGTTAGCGATAAGATTAAGGTTACCATCTATATATATAGGGAATATGATTGTATTTATTTGGGGTTAAATAGAGAATCAGATTAAACTAATCTCTTTCTTAATATTTTTCTCCTTAGTCTAAATTTTCCTCATCCCAAGCACTTGACGCTGTTGGACTATCTTTCCGACGGTGGTTATGCTGTCGTAATCTTATGTTGTTTCACGTAACGCTGGCAAAATCCTGTCATATTTTTTACTGTATGACAACATTGTCCTGTCACATACATTAAAAATTGTGGACATACCGTTTGGATATGAAAATAAGTTTTTAGATGATTTATTTTAAAATTTAATTTTTAAAAGGTTAAAAATGTAAAAATCCAAGGTCCCATGAATTGCGAAGTGAACTTATTTTGGTACACCCTGATACAGTGTGAAGTGTGCGTTGGCATTAGTGGAAAATTAATCAAGGATCATTTTAATCTATGGAGAATACAATTTACTTGTACATTATGCGAACTGCGATGGATGGCACAAAACAAAAGAGATGAGAATGTATTGCTTTTTTTTCAAGCAATAAGAATCCTATGGACAAATGTTGATAGGTTGTTGCCTTCCAATCAGAACACAATCCTTAGGAGATAAAAGGATCAAGTGTCCAAGTAGAAGAATCAAGAACCAACTTTTCCTTGACCATAGACTTGGACCTCCCAATTTCTCACAACTTTTTCTCTGACCACTCAATTCCCATTTCAACAATTAATCAACAAGGTGATGCCACAACATTTGATGTGAGAGCCTTTTCAACTGCAATCGGAGTTGGGTGTGAATCCACACAAGTCAAGAAGCTTGATATCAATCAATGCCACCTGTGATATACAAGGAAAGCTTTTGTTTTCCTCCCTTCTTTATTCTCTTCTGGTCAATGAGTCAGTTATGTCTGTTTGTGAAACTTTTCCTTGGGTTCGGTTCCATTTGGACCTCTTGCAAATTTCCATGTTCTGAAGCTAATTAATTGCTTATGTAACAAACATAATAAATTAACATGCCATTGTACTGATGATGATATGAGAGAGTAGACCAGATAGCAAAGATGAACATGGATACATGCACCCGTAGTTTCTGACCAGAAACTTTGAAATTTAGTTGGATTAGTTAATAGAGTATTTGGGTACATTATCCTCTCTTGTATATCTCTATTTTATAGGGAGTAGATATGAGGTTATCATCCTCTTTTTATTATTATTACTCCATTCTAATTTCTTTGTGTTGTGTTCTCTTCTTTTTGGTGGCACTACTAATTAATAATACAAAGAGCTACCTTGAAAAGATACCTAGCGTACCGTTTTTCTCAAGGAGGGGTTATAGGTTATTTTATTACATTTGAAAGTGTCATGCCTGCAAAGTTGGAACAATTTTGAACATCTTGTACGGTTATAAGAATAACCAAAGAAGAATAGTACTAGATTGACTACATGTCTAAGAATATGTCAATCTCACATGGGATGTTCTCATGGTGATTGCTGCTTGGTGAAGGCAATAGTGGTATCTTCACTTTAAAGATATTGTGACCGTAATTAGCGGAACGGTGACTATCACTTGCCTTAGCAACAGTTTAGTCAGGACATAAATGATGACAAAAACTGCAGAATCAATTAGACAACAGTACGACAATTGGAGCTTCTACAATGTCTAGTATGTCTAATCTGTTCAGTGTCAACCTCTGATATGAAAAAGACTGAGAGTTTCTCCTGCCATGACCATCTTCAAATGCCCAGCTTGAACAGGTTTTGTGACCCTTCTTCAGAGCTGTCATGTAAGATTTTCCATTATGAGAAGATAAAACAAATTCATCTTATAATTTAAAACACCGTTAAACTTGGTTTTGGGATATCCACATATGAGGATGAGAACTACAAAACGAACTGTTCATTTGGCCCTAACTAGGAGTATTATGGGCCTGCAAATATTAAACCAAGATTCTTATCATCTTGGGCTCTGCACATATTTATTTTCGGAATGCTAATAATAAATTTCAAAGTATAAAACCCTCTCAAAAGAAATGAGCAATGTCCAAAAATACATGCAGAAACAGACAGACAAGCATAAAGAAATGTACACCTGAAACATAAATTTTGCCAAACAGATAACAGAAGATGAACCCCTCTTGCTCCCTCTTCCACCCAACGAGCGAAAAAAATTCAGCAGCAGCTCTATTTACACACACAAGAGGCCCATGGCACCCCAAAATCTGATGCTCTCATGATCCTCTCCTTCTCCATCTTCTTATTGCTGCGATTTCTCGCTCTTTTACTGGAGTGGACAGATTGGCAGGGGGACGGATGGCTGCTGATGCAGAGGCATCAGCAAAACCAGGACTAAGTTGTAGTACTAAAAACTGGGACAAAGAAAAGAAAGTTCAGTAACAATGTTCTTCTGTCGAGTGCCATGCAATGCAAGCGCATGGTCCCCTCTTCTTCTCGTTGTCGCTTTCTCTACTGCTTCGCCGAGATCGGCGACGGCGAGCTGCCGGGCCACGCCACGGTCGGCGGCTTGCGCGGCGACGGGGGCAGCAGCTGCTGCTGCTGCTTCCGGGCCTCCAGCTCCGACGTCAGCATCTCGAACATGACCTGCACGTCCTTGTAGTCGCAGGTCTGCACGTCTTCGTGCAGCTTCAGGAGGCCACCGCTGCCTGCACGCCATACAATACAGCACAGGTCTGATTAATTTTCAGATGTATATTATATAGTTCTTGACAATTGCATATGGATAGAATCATGCTCAAAAAACAATCAGAAATACATGCGTTGGTTGAGATAATTTTCAACAGATGGTGGTGCAAGGAATTAGCAATACATTTGCTAATTTTCTAATGATGATTAGAAGGGCATCGTTTGCTACTGATTTATGCAACGATGATGAAATGGTCAGAACTACTGAAGGTAAACACAGTTCATTTGATATTAATCAACACCTTTCTTCTTCTTCCTTTTTCTTTTGAGACCAACACTTTTCTTTTTGAGAGGACTAATCAACGCATTTGGTAGCTTTCCAGACTAGTATATAGTGGTTTACTGTATGAGTAAAACCTTCAATGCTAAAGGCAATGAGGCCCATATACTACAGGCAGATAGTACAGAGCTTTTCTAATGCTTTTCGGCCTTGGGCTCCACAATCAACAGGCTGTCGGCCCTCAAGTGGTCATCCAGCAGTACAAACTCTTAACTACTTAATTTCTTTTTTGAGAAATAACTACTTAATTTCTATACTTTTTAAAACAGAATTTGCTAATTCTACGAAAACCTAAAACTAGTTTATCTTAAGAACTGTTGAAATTATTAGGTACAAACAGAAAAGATTTCTTCTTTTGAGAATGTAAACTAATAAAAGTTAAAAGAGTATGTCAATGAATGAAACAAATAAGGGCAATACGGAAAATACATTTTTTTACACCGCACCAAGCAACACGGATGATACATTGTACAAGTAAGGATATAGAAAGATTGCAAATAGAACACTCGACATTTTTAAAGAACACAATAAATTCAAGAAAAAAGCAAAGGAAGCAAATTAGGTATGAAAAGGGAGAAGGGATGAAAATGAGGGGAAAATATCCAACTATAACTTTATATATATCTTCCGTATAACTAAAGGAATATTCCTTCATCTTTCCCAGGGATAAACATTTCCTCATATACTAATAGAACAGAAACTTTACACCATTCCAAATACAACAAATGGCACAACAGTTTTCCACAACACGCCAAATGAACGGCCAGAGACCAGAAAAAGAAAATAAAAACAGAGAGAAAAGATCTCCCCAAGAAAGGCGCAAAAGCCATTGGTCCAACAACAAATTGGTGAAAGTCAGTCATAAAAGTTTGGTCTAGTGATCCCTTGCCTTCTGCAACTTTCTGCCAAAGGAATGGCCAATGGCGCCCATTGGTCTCTCCAGCTTTCTAAGTTAGGGCTTTTGCAGCTGCGAAATAAACGAGAAGTTTCCTGTTCCCTATAGACCTCCTTGGGAACGTAGAAATTGAATGGGTTTCTACAAAAATCCTATAAAATTTCTGTGCAATTCCTATGCTCAGCTTTCGTGACAAAGTATTTTGTTGGTGACATGTGGTTGTGAGGTCTCTTTTGTGACAAAGTTGAGTCCAAGTGCTCTTGGTGTTATGTTTGTTTGGACCCTTATGTAAGGTCTTGTATTTTGTTGGCTGTGTGGTTTGGATGTAGAGGACGGGTTTTAATCCATTATCTTAAAAAAAATGCTAGGCTTTCGTACTTGTTTCGGTAGGTCAAGATTAGGCCTAGTTATTTCGATGGGTATAGACTGAACCAAAATCCCAAACAAATCTGAAAGAATCAGGTATAATCAACAGCAGAGCCACCGCCCGCCTGGTGACCCTAGGTGGCTGGCTGATCTCGTCGACAAACGCGCGATAGGATTTTAGTGCTGTCAAAGGGATTAAAGCTAGCATGTTCATAGCAAGTGCTCGACGTAGTTAGATTTGTCCGGGCTCCAAAAATCTTCTATTGTGTCCAGATAGTTTGTTCTAGAAAATGCAAGTACACGTACACGGCGAAGCATACTATGCACCTAGATGTGTTGAATAAAGAGATATCGACATTAACATGGTAGGACTAGGAGCACGTTGACATGGGATCCTCTGGACCAGGTCCCTGCCCTGCAGCACGAGATGTGAAGAGAGGACGATCTGGACAAAGGTTGCCGAGCAGCAGTATCGGTACGGCGCGGTGGGGCCCACCTGTAAGTGGGACCGGCACACAGTGCTCACCTACTGCGTGCTCGCTCGCCAGCGGCAGGCAACCAATGTGGTGCGGTGAATGTGATGCAGTGCACACACCTCGTGGCGCCGTGCAACTGCGATTGCAATGCAAATCAGTAGCTGCCCCAAAAAAAGATCGAATCGAGATCGTGTGGCGAGCAGCGAAGAGCAGCAGTATCAGTAGTACAAAGTACTGACGCCAGGCAACAAGATCCAGAGAGGAGGAAGGAAGTGAGCATGCGAACTGTCCTCCCAAGTTCCAGTATGCTGGATGGCTAGCGAATCTGTTCTTCCCTTCTCCTCTTGTTCTTTGCTGCTCTAGACTCCTTTCAGGAATTTATTTACTTTCTTTTTTGTTTTGATCTTGTATCTACAGGAGTATTTATAATTAATTGTTTTTTAATCTTTTGTGGCGCCGTTTTATGTACAGTACATGGTCTATGTTCTCTGAATAAAAAATGGAATTCATTCAATGTCTTTTTTATCTCTTTGCTAAGGTTAAAGGATATCAATCATGATATATCCTTTTAATTAAAAAAATAAACAGGAGTGATCTGCTGTTATTTTCAAACAGAAGAACAGTAAGAAGAGGGGACATCAAAGTTGGGGGTAATGGTGGCTGCTGGACTAAAACTAAACAGGTGCAATGTGAGCAACATGTAACCAACCATAAGAACAAGTTTCAGACTTTCAGCAAAAGAAGAAAAAAAAGGACTAGTGGAGTTTTTTTTCCCTTTTTGTTCTTTTTAAGATTGCATTAATTGGCATCATATGTCCTTATCCTTTTGTCAAAAAAATCTCCTAATTAATGGATATTTCACAGCGTGATTAGAAAAAATGAAAAAAGAAAAGAAAAGCAAACCACTTCTTAGCTGATGAACAACTTTTCTTGATGAACGACGAGCACGGCGTCAATCGAACAAAGAAATATACCTAAGAAAAATTCTACTGGAGTTGGAGTTGGGCATGAGTATTAAGAGAGTACTTAGAAATAATTAAAGGAAGTTTGTGATTAATTAAAAAGAGAATATAGGCAGAGAAACTAAACGAAGAATGGCTATGGTTAGTTAAGATGAAGAGATAGATAGAGAAATATCTTTATTTTAGGATAAATATGTGATCAAAATAGTTTTATTTTGGAACGGATGGAGTAGAAAATATAGCACTATGCTTCCTTCTCCATGGAACAGAAGACGAACTCCAATTCTCGCAGTCCCAACCAAAAAGAAAATATTATCATCCCAGGAGACTTGAGAGATGTGACCAAGCCATCGACCAACCAATCAATCCAAGATTATCTATGTGTGGATGTTCAAATCATGGAGAAGGAGGAGAGGGGGGAAAGGGCAACAGCAACAACAGCAACTGACCTTGCTTCCGCGCGCGGAGGCGGCCGGAGACGGCGGCCCACGCCCGGCGAGCCCGGAACACGACCTTCTTCCGCCACCACTCCATCCCCACCACCTCCTCCTCCTCCTTCCCCTTCTCCGCCGCCGCCAGTTCGTCGTCAGCAGCGGAGGAGGAGCGCGTGGCCTCCACCACCGTCTCTGCTCTGCTCCGCTCCGACCCGCGCTCGTGTCCCCGATCCCCGGGATTTGTATCCCGTGGGGTTTGGTTTGGGCTGGGTCGGGTCGGGTCGGGTTGGATTTGCGGTCACTCGCCCGGGTTTTTCGGGTTCATGTCATTGCGGTGAATGGAAGTAACGGTTGGATGGCGGCACAAGACACGGTGGTGTCTGCAAGGGCTCTGGGACCGGTGCGTGCACGCAACAAATTTAATTTGGTTTGGTTCATGAATTTAATTTGTTTTAGTAAAAGAAAAATATACGATAAATACTGGTTTTTTAAGAAGGTAGCTTATGTTTATGTTTGTATTAATAATAAAGAGGGTTAGGATTTGTCTGGTATAGTCAGTTTTAGATTTTGTTTTTTTTGGTCGCTTCAACCTCACATAAATAAACAGTTATATAACTATATATCTACTGAAGCAGAAACCATTTTCGCTTTCTCACTGTAGGGCTCACTAGGCAATAATTTTTTATACGCATAATAAACTCTAATTTAGAAGCTTCTTAGCTCATCACATTTCTTCTCCCCCTGGTTACAACTCTATCTTAACTTTAAAATATACTATTTTCCCTTTGCCTATTTTACCAATAATATATCCTAATATCCCCAAGTTAAAATCAATTATATGATAATTTAGCATAGATAATATATCCTAATATCTCAAGTTAAAATCAATTATATGATAATTTAGCATAGAAAAGAAGAGGGCAAATTAATAAGTGAAAAATGCCTAAGTGCATATTAGCCATTTCCCATGTCTTGAGGCAATGATCGCCATAATCATGACCAATGGTTTTTCAAAAGGAAATTAGAAATGGTTAGATTTTAACTCTTAGTTTCCACAATAAATAATTACCTGGTTGGAAAGCCATAATATTTAACATAATGGAGAAATTTTATTAAAGCACAAGATAGGGCATAGGACCAAAGTTTGCTAAATTACAAGCCAAAAAAAGGAGTAGGTGACGGATAGTCCCATGCCTCCCTAAGAAAACAAACACTCACTAGAAGGGATAAAAGTATACGCCTAGTTCTTCACTCAAATCAGGTAAAGAGTTCCTACCAATTCCAACTCTGTGATTCTATCGGCAAAGTCCTGCGGAATTCCCATCACTACATAATTGGTCAAGTATGTTACCAAATGATAAACACAAAAGAAACACATAAAGGATTTTTTTTCTCATGAAACACAACATCATTATGGCATAGCCAAATAACTTAAAACGGTACATCCTATTAAAATATTTAAGGTATACTTTTGGTCCATTCCCTCCGGGCAAGAGGCCAAGGATATAAACCATATTTTTTTTCCATATAATTTACATCGGTCTTCCGTTTATTTGTTATCCAGTGATGTTGCAGATAATGACCACCTGGAAACGCAACATCGCATAATCCAGTAGTGAACAGTAGCCGGTTAATCTTCCATAGAGAGCACCATTACACGATGGTTAATTTGTTGGATGGGCAAGCCGCAGTTAACGAGCACCTGGCTTGTCTGTACTCTGTACTCTCCGGTCTCCGGAATGAGCCCACCTTGACAGCAAAATCTTAACACGTCACCCCACTCTCACATGCCTGACACATCAGACCGTTGCCTGGGCCCCACGAGAGGCATCATTAAGTGGGCACGTGGCTAACTGTACTGCTTTTGTGCACAGCTTGCTGAGGTAGATATTTTGGGTTAGCAACGAACTGCATCATCATCCCCACATGTGTGTGGCTTCTTGTTTCCTTCACCCCAAGAGCTCAGCTTTTGAATTGTACCAAAAAAAATTGGGCGCGCCTGTTGGCGCAGGCTAATCTTTAGCCCCGTGAATATTACTGATCACCCCTAACTTTCTTCTTCTTAGTTACTGGATGTTTTGATTTTTTTTAGTTAAAAATTTTATGTTTCATTAAATTCATAAAAAAATATAGTAATATTTACAACACTAGATATCTTACTCAGATATTTTCACTATCTGAGTGAAAATGCAAAATGCAAAATTGCAGGTGGGGACCTGCGGCTGAGCCGATCATCTCTTCTGTCTTCGGGAAGCCTCGCGCTTCTTTTTTTTTTTTTCCTCTGACGGTGTTTCTATTTCTTTCCTCTCGATTTTTTCTCTCGTAGATATTTCGAATTTATCTTGGAAGTTTGGTGTGCCACGTGGACCAATAGCTTGACAAGGATAGATAGATCTACCAAACTGGTCCTTCAAATGGCTCCAGTTTGTTTGGAGAGGATTTAAACCCATGTTCTAATTAACTGCTAATGTTGTTGTTGTTTAGCTGTGTACATAAGCAAATTGTACTGAATTTAATCTGTTGTACCTTGCATGCAGACTCAGATAGCGTCCGAAATCTCAAGGGATCTCGTTGTAAAAGATTAAGCTAATTTGTCACATCATCGTTTATGCTTCACGCAACATATACTAATTTTAACAAAACAAATTATAAAAGGTGGGGATTTGTGCAGACATGCTTTGGTAGAGTATGGGCTTATAATATGTCAGGATTATTATAGTGTGGTTAATTAGATCAAATATAATTTAAAATTTAATGACGTTAAATATAAAAAATCAAAGAGAGAGTACATTTCAGTTATTGTAAATGTAAATAAGTTGAATTTTAAAAATTTTCTAAGGCTCAATGACTTTATGGAGTATTAGAGTATAGAAAATTTTGATAGAACAAAATGAAATATGGTTGGCCACTAACGAAATCATTTTTACGAGTTAGGTACGTACCTATTAAAAACCTAGTTCGTTTTGTGCCAATTTTAATCGGTCCAAAATACCGCCACATTGAATTTTGAAGTAATCTAGATTTTGTTTAATTCAAAAAAAAAAAGCCATTTCAGCTAGCCATAGAAATCAAATTCACCAGTCAGTGGAAACAACTATGTAAATTATGAGATGGAAAAATAACTATGTGTGGATATATCCTCACAGTTAAGGATGAAGAAAAACCATTACACAGAAACTAAAGATGAAATAAAACGAATTCATCCATGGTTGAGCTTTTTTCACCATTAGCTGACACTGACGGAATGAAACAGTACCATTTGGCAGAAAGAACTGATGAGAGGATTGTTAGGCCATGTAAATGGTGACATTATATTTATCCCCAACGTTCCACATAGGAGATCTTCTGCCACATTTGCATGTGGAGTGTCCCCATGAGGCTGTGCACACCGCACGTGTGCCCTACTGACACAGAGGAAGCTTGGCACTAGGGCTCAGCCTTAAGAACACATTGTAGAGAGGTGGCAGCCTCGTGGCTAAAGAGAAGAGAGGTGGCATTGAAGAAAGAAGAGATAGCGAAAAGATGCCTATCGATGCTATTTACTGTCTTATCTACATCGTTATTAGGAGCTCATCGGACTTCTCAGTGTGATCCCATCCACCAACTCATGTCCTGGAGCCTATCCACTCACCGCTCACCACCAAAGCTTGATTCATCGCTGAGCTTGCTCAATCTGTTCTCAGGATAGCTCGATTTGCCACGAGCTCGATCGATTTGTTGCTAGGACGCTCAATTCACTACGGAGAGATCGATCTGCCACTAGAGCCACTCAATTCGTCGTCAAAAAGGTCGATCCATGCTCTCCTCATGCTACACCATCTAAGGGAGAAGAAGGTATCAATCGAGAAGAATAAGGAAGCAGGAAAGCGATAAGGGGAGAGGAATTTTTTTTCTAGATTTTAGGGTGTGCAATATAAATTTTTGTTTTTTACTTTCATATAAATTGAAAAAAGAATATGAAGTGAAATAGAAAGTGTTAGGAGCCGATATAAAAAGAATAAATGTGTGGTCTTAGTCTATGCGACACGTGACACGTTCTTTTTTTAAAAAAAACGCTCGTGTGAGTAGCTTGCACTGCGAATTTGGCCTTGACAGAGGAGAATCTACTCAATTTGCGTGCTTGATCGGGGTGGTGCAGCGTGACTATAGTACTACACTAATTAATCCAGTATTCCCTCTCAACCAAAACTGTCGAGCGACTAATTATGCTACCACTACCACCATCGGCAGCAGATCGATAGACGGCTCAGCTACCGAGAGGTGGGCCCCACGGGGGTCGCCGTCGTTGACCGCCGACGGGGCCTCCTCCGCCGTCGGCTGTGGCCACGTGTCGGCCGATGCGGCGCAGTAGGCCCCCACTACTACGTCTGGGGCGCTTCGCTTCACTTGCCTGCGCAGTTGCAACGGCATCGAATGCATGCCGCCGGCGGTTAACTTCATCTCTAACCATCATGTCCTCTCTCACCTACAATAATGAGCACTTACAAACTATGATGTTCACACTGAAAGATTTTCGAATATGTGTTTAAATACGGTATTACATGTAGTAAAGCCTGGAACATTATTGAATATGAGCAACACCGAAGCTATTCTTATCACGAATTCTGAATAAGATATGATATGTGCAAAGTTTATCTTACTATTGGTCACGGAGTAAGTGGGTTTACCTCACTAGGGTATGATATCTGTTAACCTTATCAAGTTAAAAAAATAAACAAAAATTTAAATTGTTCGTAAATTTCATCCGGCTTTCGTAATATTCACTGTAGTAACTGTGGTTATTGGGCTGATCGCTTGGTACACTAACATCTTCTCCTTGTTAAGGTAAATTGTGGGCCATTGTCAAACCCGAACGACCATACGCCCAGCTGCTAGCTCGAGAGAGATTTCAAAACCGTCGGTGACCACACAGTTACCACGGGTAGGGTATGATAAATTATGTTCGAATTTAAATTTTAGAAAAAAAAGAAAAATTCATCCAAAAATCCTAGAAGTAGAACATAATTCATAATGAAATATGGTGATAAGAAAAAAATGCTAAGCTAATTTTATATTTTGGTATGATAACAAGACATCATTACTTTAAAATTTAAAATTTGATGCTTATGGACATTATATTATGACCACTATGATGTTTTTAATTATAAAAAACATATTGTGTTATTTATATTGTTGTTGAATGTGATGTTGTAATTTTCTTTTTTCTGTGATTTATGTTAGAACCACGGTTACCATACCTTACCATTACCATGGATTATCACGCCATAACTACTAGCTAACCGTGAGATTTGAAATTTTTTATTTAATTTTTAAAGATGAAATTTACGCTTTTTTTTTTGCGGTTATCACGTCGCATTATCGCATTGACTGACGGACGGACGGACGGATGGAAAGGATTAAGTTGCCGCTTTCGGAGACGCCTGTGATGGTAGGCATTTCACTCGTCACAAGTAGAACCTGCCCTGCTCTCGTGCTCGTGCAGCACCAAAATTCATGTTGCATTGACATGGAGTGTGTCAGATCGAACACGCACAATCCTACGGCCAAAATGTCGTGAAAAGAGGACCATATTCTTACTACAAACCTGTTGATGACATGGGGGCCTAGGGTTCCTTATCTCTTTAAAATACATTCAAAAAATAGCAAGATGTTTGAATATTTAACAAGTTATATTAATTCAGTCCAAGACGTTTGATTAAGAAATTTGGAGACATTGTCCATGTCGTATATAAATGTTAAGTAAAAAAGAACAAAGGCAGTAGTGTACAGCAATACCTTTTTATCGGTTGCTTGGATAAAAGTAGCATTTAGTCTAACTCATATAGCACTATAAAAAATATGTATCTTAGTTGGCAATAACACAAAAAGAAAATTACTTTGTCCACTTGGGTTAGTGAGGAAATGGATGAGCAATTGGATGACATGTTTTCTCAAAAAAGGAAAAAAATGGGTGGACCTAAGTAACCATTTGAAAGGAGAGAAATGACATTCTTTCTTTTTCCCCCTTCACATCATCCCTTCAATTCTCAGAGGGAAAAGATGATAGGGTAACATCAGTCAAATGTCATTGCTGTAACCTCTGATCCCCACTTTGTGATGTAGAAATCTCCACTAGTAACAGCCATGATTGTTGCCTCTCACTTTGGGATTCCAATATTCAGATTTAATAGGAAGTATCGAACACAAGAGTAAAAACTCTTTTCTGTGTAGCTAGCTGCCTAGCTCGAGGTAAAAAAGATCGGTCCTGCCCACTGTCTCAAGATGCTATTTAGTGCCACTCCGAAACATGCTATTTAGTGCCATAAATATTTTTAAAAATTACATACACTCCGAGAAATATAAATATGGGTACCAGAATTTGAGCCACGTTTTATATCTTCCAAAACGGAGAGCGCTACCTAGTGGATAGTGCTATGGTACCAAAGTGCTGGTGACTGAAAGTTCATTAGCGTCATCTGTAGTCATGTTAGGTCAAACTCGAAGGAGCCTGTGATTCTGTTGGTTTTGGAATCAACTTGCCATTTGCTACTCCTTTGGCTGTGTACACTTAAGAGGCCGGAACGACATCTATTATCTAAACAAATTTCCTACTCTCTTTGCAAACATTGTCAGTTTTTACTATACATCCGCCAATCATTGTGAAAAGGTGGATATCCACTTGCAAATATTTGAGCTTTTATATGCTTTTATTTTATATCCCTCCGAAAATTCATCACTAAAGCAAATTAAGGTTTAGAGTATTGGATAGATGTTTTTGTTTAAGTTCATTTCATCACAAAAACTTGTATCCAAACATAAGCTTGTTCTGGATGAGATAATTTGGTTAAAAACAGTCAAAACTTAACTATTGTACACGCTTGCATCAGAATATGACAAAAATAGGTTCATACCACTTCAAAATGCCGACTTAATAAACACGAGCAGGTAAGATGCCATCATAACTAAATTCATGTTCAGAATAACACAATCTTCACTAAGTACTTGCAGAAGTAATAAAGTAATTCTTACACACGAAAACAAAATAATCACATATCCCTGAGATTTTACAATGTTGGCCCTCTGCTGTACATACTTCTCGTTCCCTCATGCCCATTACAAAAAGCAAAAAAAGGACACAACAGGGGAAACTAATACAAAAATGCAAGCCTCCAAACCAAACCTGTATGACCCTCAAACCGATACTGAACGCTTGGCAAAATGGACACGGTAAGAGGGCACGCCTATGAATTGAAAGAAAGAATAAGCCGAAACTAGCAAAAGCAAACTCAGACTAGGAAAAATGGAGGACTCATCCCACACAATGTGAAAAATAGATACATTGTACAGCGACCATGACTGCCAAGGGCTATTCAGGCATATACAATTTGATTTGTACCATTAAGCAGCCCTTTAGCTGGAGGATGAATGAGGAATTTGAAGCATGGTCAAGCTAAAAAAGTTGAAGAGCAACTTTCATTCTGTTTTGCTTCCACTTTGGAAGCTTGATAAATGCTTCCTTGGTGATTCCAAACTTCTCTTTGAATTCAGCAGAAGATAAGTAGGTCTGCATTCAACACAAAATGGAATACATAATCATTACCTTGTCTGATGATAAGTAACAGATAAGTATAGAAAAGATCATATATTCACCTCTCGCCTGGTGACATCAATTTCAGTGATAGGATTAGTAGATGTAGTTTTCAGGCGATCATATGGGTATACTGGGAGCCCCTCATCATCTTCTGGCTCATTTTCTTTTACATCTTCGTTAATAGTGAGAGATTCAACTCTACTGGTCATGGTGTTAACGCCTTCTTTTGCATCTTCCTCTTGTTTTGGCTTCTCCAACTCAGAGCCATCTTAATTTGTACAGAATTTTATAAACAACAAAAAATCATTAGCCCTTCCTCTAAAAACAGTTTTTTTCCTAGACAATTGTATCGCATACCTTTTACTGATTTAGGGCAATCAAAAGAACCAGTTGGAGCAGCAGTTGCTGATGACTTAGATGGTGCATTTGATGAATCAGGTGTGGCAGATTTTGGGTAAATTTTTTTAACTATGGGTGGAGGGGTGGAAAGATTTCTGCTGTTTGCACTTTCAAAGTTAGATGCCAATGCAGTGAACGCCGGAGATCTTCCCCTAACACGGACACGTTCAGGGCTGAAGGACATACTCCTGGAGCGCTGAGATTTGTCTTGTACAGTGCTTCTTCCTGAATATGCTGGTGTTCGTCGCTTTGGTTTCTGGTAACAACTAACAAATTAGAGCGATATTGTAACTGCAAAGGTTCCACATCCACAGATAGGTCTGGTAACTACAGATACACACCCTCTGACCACAGACTTATAACTAGAAATCCTATATGCTTTGTGTTTAAATTGTATTGCAAAACAGAAAGGATGGGTGATTCAGTTCAAGTGCAGTATCTTAGGTTAATTAGCATGAGAAGCATGAGTAGATGGTTCCATGATTGTGCACACAAAAGAAAAACAGAACACGATTGTCTAGCAGAAACGGAGTTTGCCCAAAAAAAATGCCATATATGGTTATTTCAACATGATACACTATCATAAGACAACTAAAGTTTGTATATCTTACATCCAAAGCAGGAGAACCTCCACCCTTTACAATGGAAAGCTTCCTCTGGTATGAATTGCCATGCATCTGCAATAAGAACAAGAGTGAATACAACACATTTAAACGAAAACAGGGAGCATCATGGTGCTTCTGCCAAAAGTAACACAAACTACAGTTGTTCATTTTATGAAATTCTACTTACAAGTGTCTTTGCTGAGTCCCAAGTGAAGAACCTTGTGAAAAAAGTAGGCTCACTTCCTTCCATAATAATAAAAATTGGTGTGTCACTGGATAGATTTTCCATCAGAAAATCAAGCTTAAGGAATTTCTGATGCAGTATTAAAAATTGTAGTCAGTGACCAAAAGAAAAGGAGATGCCATCTAAAATGCTTCAACATTGAAAAATAAATCATTACCTCACCAATGTCCAGAGATTGTAATCTCACTTCAACATCTACCTGGTGGCCAACCCAAACAAATATATCTGAGTGAGAATCCAGAATGAAAACATCTTCTGTCATCAGATCATCTTGAGTGAAGTGGTATATTTCTTTGATCTGCTCAAATAGATACACAGCTAAGTGTTAAATGCAAAAACAGAGAACATAGACAGTGCAGACCTGTATAAGTCACAATTTCATTTCTCACCTTTAAATTGCCTTCATGGACCCCAATAGGTGTTGTTGGCAGCATAGAAGAGCAGATAGGGATCAGAAAACTATCTGAAGAGCAATGTAGACTGAATAAATTATAATAGAACAGTCAATTCATGGTTACCTTTGGATAGGATACATGAGAAAAGATGGGGGTCACTTTCATTTTCCCTTCCTATTTTTTGACTTGAGTACTCAGATTTGCCTCCAAGTAAGCTCCAAAACTGATCTGTTTCTGACCCTTCTTTCTGCGATCTGGACTGCAAATTTGGCTGTGATGAAGAAAGCAAAGCACAAATAAGTCTAATGTCAGTACTTGATAGATATTGTAAACAACAAGGAATCCCATGCAGCAACCAACAAATTTTAAATAATAGGACTTGCAAGTATTCCTGGTAAAGGAGTAGAAATCTGCTGGTAACCAGCCTGCAAGTAGAAATTCCCAGTTTTGGCCTTCTAGGATTTGGCTAACTGGAGCCAAATCATCCCAAGTTGCAGTTAGTTAGCCTGATATATGATATAGTCTATATTGGGCCCCTCAACACTTCATGTGGTTTAATTGTCATCCCTCAATGCTAATACCAGACAGAATTAGTCCTCAACTCTCAAAATCATGCAAATAATATCCCTACGGTTGTTTTGCAAGTGATTTTGAGTGAGGTAATTTGCGACATCATCCTTTTTTACCATTTCATCTGCCACGTCATGCATGTTAGTCCTTTCTCTTCCTTTTTAATAGAAAACAAATATTCCAAAAGAAGATGAAAAAAGTATGCCTAGATGGATGATCTAACATGTCCCTTTATTTTATTATTTCCCCTGACATATTTGCCATATATGCAGCCTGATAGGATGCCTCCTAGGACAAAACCACCAATACATCTAGTCAGGGGCGTCATTTGCATGGTTTTGATAGTTGAGGGACGAGTTTCCTCCGATATTGGATTGGCCAAAAATTAGGCCATATGAAGAGCTGAGGGACTAAATTTATGATTTTTCCTTAATGAAACATCAATTACTGAGCAGCTCGTATGGTTTTCATATAGACTTGACCATAAACCAGCTGGTAGCCACTAGCAGTGTGCTCTCTCTCTCTCTTCAAAACAAGTCAAGTGAAAGGTTTAACCAGTACCAGATTAGAAAACTCAAAGGTTATAGCATACACTTCATGGAGTAATATGGTAAACCTTTGCAGGGAGTAATTACTCAAGATGTCATTCCAATATTTGTTTTCCAAAATATCAAGGAAGAATGTTCCATACCTTAATTATGTCTAGCTGCCTCTCAACTAACTCTTGATCTAATGAGGTAGTAAGGTTCCCAGTCCAAGTGAACACAGTATTTCCATCATGAAGGATGCACGAATAGGATGAATTCAAAGATGATGCCACCTAATGAAAGAGCATGGAGATCAAGTTAGCTTGGAAGCCATATAATCTAATTTGAAAAGGAGTTCAAACATATCTTTAGGAGCAAAAATGTGAGAATTTACCGCATCAACTTGAATTGCCTGCATGTTTTCTGGTCCTGAACCTTGAATTCGGAAGAGTGCAAGTCCATCTTCCAAATAAGTGTCATCATCAATACCATTTTCAGCAATAAATTTCTTGTATCCAGAGCTTAGACCACCCTATAATGAAAACGAGGGAAATAAACTAAGAATTGGCCGCTGCGTTCAACCTGAACTAATGGTATTTTATAGAAGGTAACCTTAAACACTTGGAAGCTTTGAAATAAGACAAAGAATTGAATCGGCTCTTTTCCCTCATATAGCCGTGTCTGCACGTAACCAAGAACAATTAGAGATAACACAAGGATCCATGTCTGGTTTACTAAGGGAATACAGAGAAATCAGTAGGTTACCTGGACAGACTGAAATTTCGCAGACTCAACCATCTTGCTTGCAAGTGAAATAGCAGTTACCCTATCCTCCTGAATACAAATTGAAATATTTTTAATACCTACATTTTTTTAGTATGCACTAACTGAACACGTAACAAGCAAACATGTAGTTATCCAAAATGCCACTGCTTTACAGAAACAAGATATATCATTGTTGCTTCCAGTTCATAAATCAAGATGGAAAACAGAAGCATATGCTATCTATAGAACCTTCTAAGTTATTTCTTCATTGTCCAAAGTACGGCCTTCATTGATAACTTAAATAAAAACTAATTGTGGATTATAAAGTCAAAACTCTAAATATAATCTGATAACTATGAACATGAAATCATAGACAAACTTTTTTCTATATGTATATAATATATTACCTCAATACTCTTCTTCCCAAACCAAGTTCCAATAAGACACTCCTCCTTATCATCTCCGGGGTACATATATCGAAATATGTAGCAATCACCAGTGTAAAATTTTGATTGATCAGAGGATGGCAGAAGCATCTTGTCCTTATCATTTATGCGCCAGACCTGATAACAGATATTTTTAAAAAATGAAAGTATGGACATTTTAGATCTCAAAATTGAACATACAAAGCAGAAATAACATCTTTACAGGCAAACATTTTTTTGTAAGAATTATAAATTTTAGGAGACAATAAACACAAGATAATATAAAAGGCTAAAATATTCAAGTGATACTAAAAATATGAAGAATTATCAGGTAAACAAGATGATGTTAAAAGCACTATTGTTAAGAATTGATAAGTCAGGAAGTGCAGAAAACATACTTGCAAACTGCCAGTGCAATCAATGTAAGCTTGAGGTTCTTCTTTTGCAGGGGCAGCTTTCATCAAGCCCTTAACGTTTAAGCCCTGGCGTTTGAGAAGAGCTTCAAGAAAAGTAACAAAAAAAAGTCAGAACCTTTCATCAACAGAAAAAAAACAGTGAAACTGGAAAGACTGCATATAATAACCTGCAACTTTTCCTCTTCCATCCTCAGATGACAATTTCAAGTCAGGCATCTGTGGCCACTCTTTAAATTTTGATTTGAACATAACTGTCTCAAATCCCTCAATTATTTTGATTACATGCGTTTTTTTCCGGTTATCATCAGAAAGCAATTTCTGCATACACAAACAAACATCAAGCATTACGCCAACATAGTTCAAGAACCAAAATTAATTTCAGATTTATATTAGATGTATAAAATAATGTGATATTTCTCCAAAAAAAGGTTCATGTTCTTTTCTGGTGATTTGGACTAAGTAACCAAATTTCTGAAATTCAGCAGAATTATTGAGTCAACATGGCATGTTGCAAAAATGCAAGCATGTCAGAAAATGCCTGTTTCATTCCTCCAATTCAAGCTTATATGATTATAGTTCACAAGAATGTGATGAAAGTACAGAAGCATTTCTTGAAGAAGAACATATTACCTCAGCAGCTTCACTGGCACTCTTCCTCTCCTGTAAAGATGTGGTTCTGCCCATCCAAACAAATAATTTGACACCACAGTCTAACAAGTAACACCTGTTTGTCTCGAGTAACTCATGCACTAAGGATTCATAATTGACAGGCTCCAACTTTTCTTGGTAAAAACTGAAACAATGCATTTCATAAATATTGACTGGTCTCAAGTGAAAATTGTTGTCTTCAACAATTAACAGTAGGGCTTCTATATAAATAGAACAATTACAATTAATTACCAGAGCAATTTGAAAGCCGTTTCTTCATATTTCTCATTGTCTTCTACAAGGGCTCTCCTTGGTAGAGGGGCAAAACCACCAAAAAAACCCCAAAATTCACCAGCTGCAGCATCGGCCATCAATCTGCCATCCTCTATGAAAAATGTACAATCAATCATATATAGAAAATATCATTGTTCCAGTACATCGAACACACAAGGGCCTGAAATACAATAACTTACCAACAGCTGCAACTTCACACTTGCCCTCGTGGAATGTATCTTTGATGTACTGCACAACTTCAAGAGCCTTTGCTCGCTCTTGAATGGATGAATTGGAGCCATTGAACTGGAAAATTTTGGTCTTCGTGTCCAGGATAAATATGTCATCATGATTCAGGGACGATCGAGCAAAAGAAACCTGGTAATTGAATAGAAATCTGATCAAGACATGAATAGACAGCTACTTTCGAAGAAAAACAGTTATCCGTTATCTTGCCTCTTTAACATGAACAACATGATTCCCTTGACAAACATACAGACGGGTTTGGTGCTCCTGCTCGTTGACCTCAACATGCTTGAACCCAGAAGCCACTCCTCCTGGCTGTGGCATGATGCATGGTCTAAAATATGAGAGGAACTTATCTGTTTCATTGCCTTGTATCTCTCGGTATTGAACAGCACGTCCACCAAGGGCAGCATCAAGCTCTACTGTTAAAATTGCTGCAGTACCAGATTCATCCTACCATGCATAGAACTGGTTTCAACAAACATTTGAAGAACTGCAAGTCTTCATCATCTAATGATGAGAATTTTACCTGACTAGTATCTTTGCCAATCCAGTAATGAATATCATGATGAAGAGAACCATTTTTCAAGGCAGTTGTCTGTAGGAAGGAAAATGAACATGAGGAAAAATTATTACATGATTGAGCATTATACAGCAAACATTATGCTGACTTTTTCCCATGAGAATTAGATGCAAAATAGTAAACTTCAGAAGATAGTTTATGTCATAATATGGTTATAGTGAGATTTAGGGCTGTAATGTCAGATAAAATTTAAGAAACTGTTTCAGTTTCTTAAAATCATAGGAGAGCAGCACATATGAATGAGCCTGGCATATTGCAGTAAAATGGGATCAAACACTTGAACTTTTTATGAGGCTTGCGAGTTACCATGAAATGCTAGAGAATTTGGCCATGTAAAACAGGCAAAAATTTATATAGTTGAGAAAGGTATAGAATAAGCATAATTTATACTCTAACTGAATATGGATAGACTATTTTAAGAAGGCAAAAGACTAATGATATGAATAAAAGGACATATGAGAGTATGATCTATGGATTACGACACCGTATAGTTGTATGTACTTTGATACCTTCAAGATGATGTAAGAATCACCCATGAAAAATTTTCCACATGAAGACGCAGGGATAGGAACTGGCTTGAAATTCTCGATACGCCATATTTCCAAGCCTCTGCAGTGTATTAAGGATAATAGTGGCTTTGTACATTGGAGTAGGACTAATAAAATAGTGAACTGAGCAGATTGTCAATGGTAAATACTATACCCAATAAAGATCAAGAATTTAATGAATATTGAAGAAAAAAAACTTTTGCTAATCACTACAGACACTGCTGTCATTTTTATCTCATTAACTTTCTCTGTGCTAATGTTAATGTCTAGCATGTATCAAGAAACTTGCACCTGTCAGGATACTTCATTCATGAGCACAATAGAATTGCAAATTCATAATCATCTAACAAACATGTTTGTTTTACTTGTATTAGCAGAAGTCATAACAATTAAATTATCTTTTCAGGACCAATCAATTCAACATGGCAGATAGTAAGTGTTCACTCAACTTATGGACAGAAAACAACTAAAATCCGAAATTCAGAGTTTCAACAAGCACAACGGAAGTTTTCCTGGTTGACTTAATAGCCTAAGTAAAGTAATATTGAAAACTAAGTAACTTCAATCAAGATGAAGATAATGAAAGCAATAGAGGAAAGTATACTAAGGTGAAGTAAATAAAGGATACTCCTTTTGCCCAGCACCACGAAAAGCTGGATCCAAATCCTTCATAGAAACTGACATCCTTGATGTTAAAGAAACCTTTATTCTTCTCTTTCACAGGAGAGCTAAAAGTATTCTGTAAACAGGGGCAGAAAAGGTGGGTAGTAATAAAATAGGAGACAAAACCACTTCATGTTCTATTTTTGAGAAAATTAAACTAGATAGTTCAGTTGTTGAGAAACACAACTGAAGACATGTCGAAGTACTAATTTTTATAGAGAAGGCCAGCTTTGATGATACAATCAACAAATATAAAGTAAGGACGAACCAAAATAAGCATACTGTCATATCGTTAATAGTGGTATACTGAGGCTGCGTTCGGGGAGGAGAGGTTGAGAACTTCTCCCCCAGCACATAAAACGAGAATCCTGATTAGTGCATAATTAATTAAGTATTAGTTAAAAAAACTTGAAAATAGATTAATATGATTTTTAAAGCAACTTTTCTATAGAAAATTTTTATAAAAAACACACTATTTAGCACTTTAGGAAGCGTGCGTGGAAAATGAAGGGAGAGAAGTTCTCAACGGGTGAAAACGAACACAGCCTAAATGTCACATATGACATATAAAGTAGAATGTGAAAAATATGCAGTACGCCATTTCCACATCGAAACACACAACGCCAATGTATCGTAGAAGTCTGACTTGTAAATTTGCATTATGCAAGAAACATGAGCATGAGGCATTCAACTATTTGCTCTCCCATGATCCTAAGTCCCCAATGACTAGAACTGTCAAAACACGGCCAGTACACAGCGAGTGGCGAGTGCTACCTATGGTCCTATGCTATCTACACAAGTAAGCAATGGTTCAATCTAAAATGTGGTAACGCGCTGCTACATGGCTCCATCAGGACAAGATAGACGCACCAAACCAAACGGGCAAGCAGACCAGCATCGAAGGGCACGAATCTGAATCAAATAAACGAACACGCCTAGTCCCAACCACTAGGCGCAGCCGGACAAAACGCAGCTCTCTGAAGCTTCACCCGACCATTCCTCACAACACCAAGCTGAAACCTCACGGAATCGCCCCCAACACGACCTCCAAACTCCCCAATAACCAGCAAATGCGAAGCTCCCCCGGCGGAACTCCAACCCCCCGAAACCGCCTCCCTAGCCCACCGCGGCCGCGCCCCCCCCCCTTCTCTCATCTCCGCGTACAACGCCCCATCCGCAGGCGGCCGCAAGAGGGAGGGAGTCCCATCACTCCACCGAAGCTCAGCTGGACTTATCCCACTGGCTGGTGACCAGAACAAAAAAAAAACACAGCGGCGAGAGATCGAGAGCAGCAACCAACCCGGGAGAGGTCTCCGGGAGGGAGGCTTGGGAGATCGGAGTGGGGAATTCGCGCGGAGGAGAAGGGGAGTCGATCTGGAGCGGCGAGAGGTGGGAGGCGAGGTGGAGGAAGAGGAAGGAAGGCTTGAGAGAAAGGAAAGGCACAATCGAAGCGGCCAGAACAGAACATTAGCGAGAACACCTTTTGTTTAGCGTATTTTTCACTTTGGCCCCTCGGTTTGTCCCTATTTTGATTCAGTTAATCCACGGTTTTTGGAGGGTGTGGATGTAGCTGTAGGTTGTACCTCGTGACTTGTGGCAGGAGGTCGGTGGTTTTTTTTTTCTTTTGCTAGCGTGTTAAAAAATATATATACTCGTATATTATAAGTATAATCTAAGGGAAAAACAATTTAGGTTGGTGGTTTTTCCTTTGGTTTTGTAGGAAGGTTTCGAACTACTAGATGTGTTTTTTAAAAAAAGCTTCTACACAGAAGTTGCTCATCTCACCTTTTAAAAATAAAATTTTAATTTTATAGTAATTAATTTTATCGTTTGTAATATTAAATAGTTCTTATAAAAATTAGATTATTTTTTATCTTCTATCTTCCAACACTTTTAAATACAGCCTTAATTATGGCTAAAGGGATCAATGACCAACATATGCACGTGTAAAGATGTCAAAAATAGATCTTATGGACAACACATGATTAGATGATTAGGCTTGTTTACGTAGATATGGCCATTAGGGTGTAGAACATACTACCAATATAACTCCTGTTTTTTATGAGAATAAAAGAATAAGGTGCAAGTTTTAGGGCTTATTCAGTTTGGAGAAAAAAAATAGAGGATTTGCATTCTTAAGAATTATTTTCTATAAATGACATTTATTTTGTAGAAATGAAGTATAGAAAACCAAAGAAAATTTTCCTTTTCTATAAGTTATTAAGAAAAAACATAGAACATTTTGCATCCACTCAAATCTCTTGATGTGCATATATTTCTATTTTTCACTTTTCCTATTCCTATAGGTTAAAGTTCATCCAAACTGAAAAATCCCTTAAAATATAAATAAACTCATGGATATGGAATATGTTTATGATATGATAAGTATACACTGCACTCATATGATAAATAGTTTGATCAGAACTAAATACCTTTAACCTATAATTAATTCTTTTTATCTATGTTAGCTAACTGAAAAGCCACATGTATGTAGGTTAAGTTGTGATGGAGTGTAAGTGGCCCTCGGCTGGCTCCCATGAGGTGGCTCTAGGGTGATAAAATCTCTAGCCATCGCCACATCCCTTCCTCCTAGTTGTCGTTGCTATCGGGACTATGGCAGTAGCGAGGTCTTAACTGCCCTCAACTCCATAGTCCCAGGGTGTGGCAGAGGCATCTATGCGGGGTGATGAAGCTACAACGCTATGCATTGTCTCTCTTCCTCCCTCACTCCATAGGAAATCAACATATTTCAGCATCAAGCTAGTTCCAAGTATAGTAGAATGAGAAGTTGCTTACTCTCTCCCTTCCTATGTTCGGCAGTCCAAAGTTGATAGCGACGGTGGTGGGTCGGCTCTAGCGGTGGATGAGGGAAAGGTCAACAACAAATCAAATATAACATAGAGGTGATGTGCTCTAGCGATGGCTTGGAGATCTCAAACATCTAGTTGGCAAGGTAGCATTGTCAATTCAACTTTGATTCGGTAGCAAGGCGAGGCACATGGCTACAATGCTTGTGATGGTTGATGCCTCGGAGCATGCAAGATTGACGAGATCGTGGCTTGTTCGCTCATCTCCTTTCGATGCAAAGGTCATTTGGCCTTTTCTACACTTATGTTTGGCAAGGTCACAAGATGAGGGCGCACAAGTTGGCTAGGGAATGGTGGTGCCTAGCTCCCTCTAGTTTGGGGGGACAACTGATCGGTAGAGCTCTTCAATATTCATCAACCTATTTTCTCCTTCCATAGGGTCTCTTCATCCACCGATGCCAAATCGGTGATGAGGGTGGCATTTTAAGCTAAGCGATAATGGTCTACTCCTTACATCAATGTGTGAATCTAGAACCCCATCATTCTCCTTGTTAAGAGGTTGTTTGCTATTTTTCTTGCTAGGGCTATATGAGTAGTGTCCTCTATTTTGATCAGGAAGATTAGTCAATGGTAGCTCAAGGTGGCTTGGTGGCCACGACTTATCGTGTGTGGTTTTTATGTGGTTGTCATTTTGGCAGGAGGCACAAGTTTCCTTTATCGCAAATAGCTGTATGATGTTCTTATGGCAATTATCTTCGGAGTAAAAGCTTTGACTTGTTCGGCAATGTTAGTGTTTGTTTGTCATTTTCCTTGTTGAAGGTGTTGTCTTGGAGTAGTCTCTGGATGAAAGTTTAGTACTGACGGTTGGGTTGGTTGGACGACATCGACGAAAAAATATCGGCTCTTCGTTTAAGGCGTTGTTTTAGATATTGTTGTAGTCTTTGTGTTGCTCTTTGGATTGTAGGAGAGTAAGCTGGCACAAGACAGTATGATGTGTTCATATTATCTTGTTTTTTTTTCTTTTTTTTATGTGTGCATCCTCCAATGGAGATCAGATGTAATTTTATTAATTAATAAAATATATATTATAAAAAAAGATAAAGTTGAACTTGCTTTACAATTGACATAGCCTGAAGCTCACGAGCCTAACGAGGCAGGAGTCAAATAGTGTGGTTAAAGGTTGACTTATTTCTTCCTAACTTTCTTCTATGCAAAGATATTGTATTGAAGTGCAGTAGCCAGTTGCCATACTTTGGAGCCAAGCAAGTGCTTCCTAGAGATTGGGTGTCCACTTTTAGTATTATCTTGAAAATTATTGTCAATCTTTATTTGAAACAACTCAAGCTCTTTTGATAGCCTAGACGCTCCTCGTTTTATATAGCAAACTAGAGTCCATCTTTTACAAATAGTTATATGATTATTTATCTCAAATATTTTCATCATTTATTTATCTTTTTAATCTATACTAGTAACAAGCCCAAAGGCCAAAACTAATATATTAGGATAGGCATATTAGGAGTTAAAAGATAAACTATTAAATATGGTGGCTACGCACGTGTGGAAAGAGAGGTGGTTACTATGTTTAAAAAATGGTAAAAAATGGTAATAACACAATCTGCTTTCAAATACTTTTCTGTCTATAATTTTGACTGCTCTTCCTTTCTATTAAAAAGTTTATGCATGCTTAAAAGTATATTTATATCATATTAGCAATGTGTATTATGCCATAAATTTGATCATACAATTTTCATTAATTATAAATTAATTATTTAAAAGTAATTAAAAATTAAAATTAAAATATTAGTGGTCAAAGATGACAAATAAATGAGGACGGAAGAAGTATTTTACCAAGCTTTTTGAATATTATTTACTAATTTTTTTGGCAAAATCTGTATGGGTATGTTATGTACGGGTAATAAACCAAAAAAGCCCTTTACCAACTTGTAATGGGCCGAGTGGGCCGGAAATGTCATCCCAAATTAACGCACTTCCATTTTCGAAAGGATAAAAACCCACACGAATTCCCAATTTCAAACGCCGATCTCTCCGTCTCGCCGGCCACCCACCCACCCAACCACTCACTCTACCGGAGATGGACCACGCCGCCGAGCACCTCGACCCCGCCTCTTCGTCCGCCGCCGTCGCCGAGGTCAACGCGTGGCTTGCCTCCCTCGCGGCGGAGGCAGGAGGGGGCGGAGGCGGAGGCGCGGGGGCCCCGGAGCTCTCGCTGGGGCCCGAGCCCACGTCACGCGGGGTGGCCTACCTCCGAGCGCTGTCGGCCGCGTCGCAGGCGAGGTCCCGTGCGGCGGGGATCGTGGCCGCGGGGCTGCGCGCGCACGCAGCGGAGTACCGCGCCGAGGCGGCCCGCCTGCGGGAGGCTCTGGAGCGGGCCGGGCTCGCGCGGGACGCGCTGTCTCCGCCCGCGGCCGTGTCCGCTCGTGCCGTGGCCGCCGTCGCCAACCTCCTCGCCATCCGCGACACAGAGATGAGCAGGTGAATCGATAGGGGCTAGGGTTCTCAGTTTTTTTCTGGTGCGAAAGAACACGACTATGTGTCCTACCGTTCGCGTTGCTAGTGAGAGATCTCCACCTCTAATGAGTCGATTCGTATAGGTTTTGCGGTTTTATCGTCGGCATTGGATGAACTCTGATGAAGTACCAAATTCAGTAGGCAGTGTGTTGTGGGTAGTGCTGTTAATTTAGCTGGCCAAATATCAGGAACAAAGCATGACTAGAGCACATGACAATTTAGCATTTATGTTGGGTGCTGATCGAGACTGAAACTCCATTTAATATGCATTATGGAAACAATAAGCAAACATCTTGATGGTGGAGAATGCTAATGTTACGCTAATAGTGATTCTGGTGATTCTTTTCTTTTGGTTTCATTGTTCTCTGATAACTTTGAAATGATGGCTGTGCAGTTTTGTTGTGGCCAGTGCGGATCTGTCGCTGAGGAGAGCAGAGGTGGAGGAGAAGAGGGACAAGGTGCGTAAGGAATCAAAAGCACTTCTTGATTACACAAGGAAGGCCATCACCAAGCTTACCGAGCTCAAGAAGTGAGTGGAAAACTGTTCAATTCTCAGTAGACTTAAGGAGATTTACTAAACCACCTAGATGGCTTGAGAAAATATAATGAGCAACATATCATTTGAAGGATGCTGGAAAAATTCAAAACTGATGTGGAGAAGCAACAAGTAGAACAGATGACAGATTGGCAGACAAAGTTGGTTATGATGGACTCAAAGGAACGGCAATATATACTTCAAGTCTCCAATTATAAGGTGACTAGTTTTTCTTCTTTTGCAAGTGGAGTAACCAGTATGGTTTTAGTTCTTTTTTTGACCTAATAATTTTAGCCGACTACCACTAAACAAAGCAGTTCCTGTTGCCAAAGCAGCCTATGGTGTTTGCTACTTGCTAGATATTGTCAACTGTTAGATGTATATAGTCAGTTATCAATCAATGTGCTTGTGAGTTAAACAGGATGCTGCAGGACATTATATACTATTATCATGCTAAATGTGCAACTTTAAAATCATTTCAGTCCACGTATTTCCTGAATATTAACCTGATGAGGCTCTTGATCAGGTGTTTATCTGAGCTTTTATGTGCTCAGTGGCTATATCTTTGATTGATTTGTAAGATAGGGCAATAGTGTGTGTATTTGGGGGTAGCTGTGAAATTGTTCAATGCTGAAATGCTGATGCAATTAACCAATAGGTATAATTTGGTTTGAACATGCATTTTCACTAATATGCCTTTTTCATCTCATGATTCCATTTATGTTACAGTTTGCTAGTGATGAACTTAATCATATGATGATGACTTGAATAATTTTACATCATGGTCTGATGTTGATATTACAAACATCTGTTGCTTCTTATTCTTGTTATTCTTACCTTAATGGCTTGGCTATCTAGAATTATCCATTCCCCCTTTCAGTCCAAATTTGCATTTATGCTGCAACATACTGTTCCTTGATTCGGCAATATACAATGATACCTTTTAGATTCATTCTCCTTTGCTATCTGTTAGGCAATGCTCAACCGAGTGGGATATACACCGGAGATCAATCATGGTGTGCTGATGGAAATGGCAGAGCATAAGAAGGATCTAGAGAGAAAGACTAAACCCGTCGTGGACACATTGAGAAGCTACCAGGATTTGCCACCAGTATGCCTTTTGCCTTTTGTTTTGTTCCTTTTCTTCGGACATAAATCATTACTTATTTGTGGGTATCTTTTGTGACTGTCATCAGGACAAAGCTCTAGCTGCTCTAGCTATGGAGGACAAAAAAAGGCAGTACGCGGCTGCAGAGAAGTACTTGGAAGATGTCTTACAGTCTGCATTAACCACACCTGGCCTATGATACTTGTGTGCGTGTCAGTGTGTGTGTGTGATTAAGTTTGTAATGCTATTTGGTGTGACATGCCATTGATTGATAGTGTCATGCAGTAATGGTCATTGATTTCTTGTAAGTTGTAACTTGATTCTATAGTCCTGTAATATGCATGCTCTAGTGTTTCCTAACCTGCAAGTTTCACCACACAAACTTAATTCTGTTGCAGCTACAATGTCATCGACAACCAGGATTCTTCTGAACATCTTGTTTTGTTTGCTGTCTACAGTATCTTTTTGAATCGATGTCTATGTGATTATGGATAGGCATGATGATCCATGGAATCAATTGATGATATATGCTAGTAGATTAGATGAAATGTGATATGCCATATGCATTTTGTTTCAAATGCCTTTTCATCTGTTCTTGCATCTCCATTCAAGTAATTAATCAGATTTGTTTGCTATTCCAATTGAATTCAAATGTCCATATTAAATATCATTATTTTCTTTGATTTCTATTAGATGTTTAGTGTTTCTTTTTTCCCCAAATACCATAACAAAATTTGTTCTACTATGTCTTCCGGAATATTTATTTCAAGTGATTTAAGGTATTATTTCTTCTCTCATTTTCCATTGGCTAATGATGTAACTTAGTTTGGGCTCTTTACAGAGCTCTAAAACAGAGGTTGAGCTGATTGCCTAACTAGGTTTGGTTCTAATGTTGAACTGCAAATAAAATGAGGGAGTAATGAAGACACTATATTCCTGAGCAAGTTTTGGACTTTGGAGAGCTTGGTGGTTCAATACTTTCAAGAAATAGGTGGGTGACTTTCTCCTGAAGTTGATGTGCTTTCACACTTTTTGTACTACTAGAATAATTATTTTCATTTTCCTTGATGAGTGATTATTTTTATTTTTATAGGAACTTTTTTGTACTGTATTATGTATTCTTTTACAGATTTGCCTTGCTTGTCGACAATTCAATCTCTTGTTAGCATGATTTTTTTAATTGTTGAAGCCAGATGCCATCATGACAAAGTGAGAACATCTTTAGGAATCTAAATGAAAAAAATCCTATATTATTAAATATTCATTGCCAATTATGCTTTCTAGTTATGTTGACAAATATGTAATTCTCTTGTCCATCTTTGCATTAGAATTGCATGTGTTGCTATACCTATTGAAAGCTATATTATCTGTTGATGTTTTCTGGTAGACACAATAGCTAAGGGCAATCCCGCTACTATTTTTTTCAACTGACCAGTTAGTGCAACTAGTCTAGCAGGCATCAATAAATATGTAATTATCTTGTCTATCTTTGCATTAGAAGACTTGAAGTAATATGCCTCACCAATAAATTTCATAAATACAGTTTTTTATGCTTTTTTAGTTATTTCTATGGGTTGACTAGTAAATGACATTCTTTACAAATCATTGGACTGTCCAACTTTATAGATAGAGCTCTAAACTTTCTTCATGTTTATAATCTATCTACTGTGTTTCAATATAATGCATTCGATATATTTATGGTTAAAATAATCTGATTTTAGCACATAGATATAATCGTTAGAACATTTATTACCTGTATAGATTTAATATATTTTCTTCTACTGTACTGCACAGTGCAATGTAGGTTCCCTCTCCCCCTTTCTTGACAAGAACAACATTGATTTATTTTAGCACTGGAAATTTGGATTCCTAAATTTTGGTGAGAGCCATTAGGTAGCATTTGAGAAATTGTGTGAAAGATATTTCATACAAAATATTTAAAGTTAGAATACTCAGGTAGAAGCTGACACAAAGAAGCTGTTTGTTTTATTGAACACAAAGAATCTGGATTTGTTATCAAGTGGACTTGCGCTTCCTATTATGATTTAAATACTGTAATAACTTTCCTCCATGTTCGAGAAAAAAAACTGTTACAACATTTTTTTTACAGAAATATAATAAATTGTTCTTTGTTTGAATAGCTGCTGCTCAGCTCTGACTCTGAAACTCTTTGCAGTGGTCCTCTAAATTGGGAACAATGATCTGCCCTGCTAATGCACCCTTGTCTGATCAGCACAACTGGCTAGTGAGCATAAAACTTGGCACTTGGCAGGCATTTAGCGTAACATACTAACATATGACAAAAACCGTATTTGGCTGTACCCCATAGGAGACTGCAATATTGTGACGATTTACCATGGGTCACCGTATTCATTATAATCATATCATTTCCAATTGGGGAAGTGAATATCTCCCTGAGCTTCGATTGAAACCACCAAATTATCTTTTGGTTTGTGTCAAGATCATCGAGACCTATGGTAGCTGGACCATAGCTACGGAGTTCGTAGTCACGATCCGTGGTTGAGGCGAGGTTTTACCCCTCAGCACTCCTATTGGGGTTGGAGAAAGAGAAAGAGGAGATTCAGGAAATAATTCTTGCTTACCCCTTCTAGTGTTCAATTATATGAATATATAGCCAAGGGCCTTAACCTAATCAGAGCCGATTGCTCCTAGAATTATGGACTAAATATAGGAAACTAAACTAACCTTCCAAACTTAGCCAATTGCTCCTATAATTATGGACTAAAATTAGGAAACTAAACTAACCTTCCAAACTTAGCCAATTGCTCCTAGAATTATGGACTAAAAATAGGAAACTAAACTAATCCTTTCGAACTTAGCCACTGGTGGTTGCCTTGCCGTGCGCGTCTCCGTGCGCGTCCCTCGCGCGTGCTGCTCCTTCGGCGGCTCTGCACACGTTGCGGGCTTGCTATCGTCTGTTGTACGTGCGCCCCCACATGACATCTCTCCCCCCGTTGAGGAGCAGCTCGTCCTTGAGTTGGAACGCAGGGTACTTGGCACGGAACGGCTCGATGTCTTCCCATGTCGCCGACGCCGCGGACTCTCCTTTCCATTGGATCAGGACTTGGCGCAAACCGCGAGCCAAGCGTGTCCGCACTGCACGATCTGGCTCCGGAGCAATGGCTCCATGATGAATAGGAGGCAGAGGTGGCGGAGCATCCGGGGGCGGCCCCTAGAACTTCTTGAGGAGGCCGACGTGGAACACATCGTGAAGTCGAGCCCGGGAAGGCAGAGCGTGATGGACGGCGATGTCGTTGATCAACTCGATGACGCGGTAGGGCCCGTAGAATCGTGGCTTGAGCTTGCCGGTGACTGCCTGGGGCAGGGACGATGCCGCGCGCTGCCGGAGACGGAGGAGCGCCCAATCGCCCACCTGATACGAGACGTGGCGATGAGCTTTGTCGTAGTGAAGCTTCTGGACTGCCTGCACCTGCTCCAGCCTGTAGCGGATATCGGCGAGGAACTCTTCGCGTTCTTCCATGCTCTTGGCGATGGCGGCCACTCTCATGTCCCCTGGTTCATACGACCGGATGGATGGTGGATCGCGCTCGTAGACGACGCGGAACGGTGTGTCCCGCAACGAAGTCTGGTAGGCGGTGTTGAAGACGAACTCCGCCCATGGTAGCCACCGCAGCCATTGTCACGGCTGGTCTCCCGTGAGGCAGCGTAGGTACATGATGATGACGCGGTTGGCGGCCTCCGATTGCCCATCCGACTGGGGGTGGAAAGCAGTGGTCATGTGTAACTTGGTGCCTACCAAGTGCATGAGCTCGCGCCAGAACTTTGAGGTGAAGACCGGATCACGGTCGGACACCATGGACTGCGGTACGCCGTGTAAACCGACGATGTCGGTGAAGAATGCTTGAGCGACTGTCTCGGCGGAGTATAGATGCGCCAAGGGGATGAAGTGGCCGTATTTGCTGAACCTGTCGATAACCGTCAATATGACTGACTTGCCCTGAACATGTGGCAGTGCTTCGACGAAATCAAGGACGATGTCTGTCCAGACACCCTGCGGCATGGGCAGTAGGAGTAGGAGCCCAGTCGGGTGTAAATGCTCTGACTTGTAACGCTGACAAGTGGCGCACGCGCGCACGAAATCCTGCACGAGCTGTTTCATGTTAGGGAAGTGGAAATCACGCCGTAGCCGGTGCAACGTGCGCTGGACCCCTTCGTGCCCGTCCTCGTGGACGGCTGCCATGATTTCCTGCACGAGGGAGGACGCCGGAGGGATGTAGAGGCGCCCGCCAAATTGCACCATGTCGTCGATGATCGCCCATGGTGCTCCTCTGGATCCCGCGCGTACTTCGTCCTGGAGCGCGACGAGAGCCAGGTCGGAGAGCTGCGCTTGGCGAAGATGCGTGACGAAGTCGAAGCGAGGAGCCGAGAGGACCAGGATGGTCCCGTCGTCCGCTGTGTCACGCCGTGAGAGGGCATGCGCCACCGCGTTCGCCTTTTCGGCCATGTATTCGACGGAGAAATCAAAGCCCAAAAGCTTTCCCACCCAATGGTGTTGGGGAATTGTCGCGAGCCGCTGATCCAACAAGTATTTGAGGTTGTAATGATCCGTCTTGACAAGGAATCGGCGGCCCCATAGATACGGACGCCAGTGCCGAATGGCGTGGACGAGTCTGATGAGCTCCCGCTCATAAGCGGCGAGGATGCGATGCCGAGGCGCGACTAGCTGGCTGAAGAAGGCAATCGGATGGTTGTCCTGGACGAGCACTGCACCGAACCCGTGGGATGAGGCGTCGCATTCGACGACGAACATCTTGGCGAAGTCTGGCATGGCGAGGATCGGGGCTGAGGTGACTGCAGCCTTGAGTGCGTCGAACGCCGTGGTCGCCGCCTCGTTCTAGGAAAAGCCATCCTTCTTGAGGAGAGCCGTCAGCGGCGCGGCGATGGTACCGTAGTTGTGGATGAATTTACGGTAGAATCCCGCCATGCCGAGGAAACCATGCACCACCCGCGCCGAGCGAGGAACCGACCAGTCATGGACGGCCTGCACCTTGGCTGGGTCCATGGCAACGCCCGTCGCTGAAATGACGTGGCCGAGGTACGCGACGGAAGCGACACTGAAGGCGCACTTGGCGCACTTGACGAAGAGCTGGTGCAATCGGAGCTTGGTTAGGACAATGCGGAGGTGGCGAAGGTGATCCGCCCATGTCGTGCTATAGAGCAAAATATCGTCAAAGAAGACAAGGACAAAGCGATGAAGGAACGGTCGGAGGACGTCGTTCATGAGGGCTTGGAATGTCGCCGGGGCGTTGCACAACCTGAACGACATTACCAAGAACTCATAGAGGCCGTCGTGGGTACGGAACGCTGTCTTGTGGACATCTTCCGGCCGTATCCGCATCTGATGGTACCTCGACCGCTAGTCCAGCTTGGTGAAAAACCGCGCGCCGTGGAGCTTGTTGAGAAGTTCGTCGACGACGGGGATGGGGAACCCATCCTTGACGGTGAACGCGTTTAGGGCACGGTAGTCGACGTAGAACCGCCATGAGCCGTCCGCTTTCTTGACGAGGATGACCGGCGAAGAGAACGCCGAGTCGCTGCGGCGGACGATGCCTTGCTCAATTATGGTGGCACACTGCCGCTGGAGTTCATCCTTGTGAGCCGCCGGATACCTGTACGGCCGAACTGCCACCGGTGGTGCGCCCGGTTTGAGGACAATACTGTGGTCGCGGGCACGCTTAGGTGGCAGCCCCTTGGGCTCGGTGAAGACGTCCTCGAAAGAAGCCAACAGCTCGTTGAGGAGAGAGTCGCTGGCCACTGTAGCGGAGAGGACCCACGTACACGCCGTCGCCACGCCCGTCCAGCAGACTACACGGCCATGTCGGTAGAACGACATGGTGTGCGCAGTGAAATCCCAGACGATTGGTCCGAGGGTGGCGATCCACTGCGTCCCTAGGACCAGGTCATACCCTGCAAGTGGCATGACAAAGAGGTCGACGCGGAACTCGTTGTCGTTGATGGAGATCGGAGCTTGCCAGAGAACGCCGGGGCAGGTGACCCTTTCTCCGTTGGCCACGGTTGCCGTGAGGCGCGGTCGGGGTTGGACGGGTAGCCTAGTACGGAGAGTGGCGGCCTCGACGATGAAATTGTGGGTCGACCCGGTGTCGAGGAGGTCAGAGACACGCTGATCTGCATTGTGTCGCAGATCGGCACACCGGCGACTGCGTGCAAGGAGAAGACCGGTGTCTTGGTGTCCGGTGCCTCGGTCGCCGCGTCGTCGTCGAGGTCGGTGATCTCTACGCCACCGATGTAGAAGAGCCTCTTGCAGACGCGGTTGTGACCACGTGTATACTTTTCGTTGCAGTTGTAGCAGAGGCCAAGTCTGCGGCGCTCCTCTTGTTCTGCCTGGGACAGACGCTTCACCGGATGGCCCGCCACCGTGACTGCGGGCGGTGCGGCTTCGTCGACTGGAGGAGCCGGCAGGACGAGGCGTGGGGCTGGGGCAAGCAGCAAGCCGTAGGTCGCGGGCTTAGTTGGCGCCAACGTGTACTGCTCCCGCAATTCTAGCTGTCGCGCTAGGCTCATGGTGGCCGCCAGCGACTGGGGTTCTAGATGCGCATGTCGATGCTGAGCGGCGGTAGGAGACCCCCCGTGAAGAGCTGCACCTTCTGTGATTCCTCCAGAGGACCGGCGCGTGCCAGGAGCGCTTGGAATCGGTCCTGGTACTCGGCGGCCGTTCTCGTGCGGTGGCAATCAGCCAACTCGAACAGCGGCGCAGATCGCAGCGGAGGTCCGTAGCGCAGGTTGAGCAGATCGGTGAAGCGGCGCCAGGAAGGAGTACCCTCGTCCTGCTGGACCTGGATATACCACATTTGGGTGCCCTCCTCCAAATTGTACGACGCCATCCACACCTTCTCCTCCTTCATGATCCTCTGCTGATGAAAATACGACTCGCAGCGGTTTATAAAGATGAGTGGGTCAGACTTACCGTCGAACCGCGGGAAATCCATCTTTTGGAACCTCGGCGGCCGATCGTTGTGGTGCTCGCTAGAGGCCTGCTTGCCGCTCGAGAAAGAGGAATGGCCAGCGGACAAGGCTTGGATTGCTTTGGCGTTGGCCTCCGCGGTGGCTTGCAGCGTGTTGACGGCGGCGGCTAGCGTCTCCATAGTGGTCTTGAGGTCGGTTTGGTCACCCATGGCGGCTGTGTAGGACGACGCGGTGGAGGGGATCGCGGGAAAGGGTGGCTCGGCACCTGGCGATGGGGATGGAGAGGTGGAACGGAAGGACGAGGATCGCCGGGATCGTGATACCAGGTTGTCAAGATCACCGAGACCTAGGGTAGTTGGACCATGGCTACGGAGTTCGTAGTCACGATCCGTAGTTGAGGCGAGGTTTTACCCCTCAGCAAGGTTGGAGAAAGAGAAAGAGGAGATTCAGAAAATAATTCTTGCTTACCTTTTCTAGTATTCAATTACATGAATATATAGCCAAGGGCCTCAACCTAATCAGAGCCGATTGCTTCTAGAATTATGGACTAAATATAGGAAACTAAACTAACCTTCCAAACTTAGCCAATTGCTCCTATAATTATGGACTAAAAATAGAAAACTAAACTAATCTTCCAAACTTAGCCAATTGCTCATAGAATTATGGACTAAAAATCGGAAACTAAACATCCTTTCAAACTTAGCCACTAGTGGTTGTCTTGCCGTGTGTGTCTCTGTGCGCGTCCCTCGCGTGTGCTGCTTCTTCAGTGGCTCTGCGCACGTCGCGGGCTCGCTGTCGTCTGTTGTACGTGCGCCCCCACATAACAGTTTGAACTGGATGGTGGAGTGGTTGACCTTTCCAGATGTATAAATCTATTGCCTATATTTTGTATTGCAGTGCCTGCGATATTGTGCTTTCAAGGCCTGGATGCATCCTTCCCCTGGTGTTATTCTGTATAAGAAAGAGAAATCTTGGATGCAAAGCTGTTTCCAATGCTGCACCTTAGCAGTGAAAAGAAGGTATGCTGAACTCTTTTTTTCCTCTTCTGTGCAACCTTACAACTGAACATCTGTAAATGTTTTGTTGATATGAGCATAACACATTTGACTTAGATTTCTTCCATTTTAGTGACTTCATATCTTAGTATGAAGACATGATAAGCATATATTTACTTCTATAAATGGACTAGCTGACTTAGATTTCTTCCATTTAAGTAATTTGCTGGATTATCTGACTTTTTGTTAGCACTAATAGTTGCTAAATTTTTTGATCTCTATTAATCGAGCTCAGCTCATCATGTTTTCTTCCAATGTAATGCTTTTTTATATTTGTCACCAACATATTGGTTTGAGGGATTTGATTCCTTTTTTTGTTATTTTTTTCAAAAATAAATGCAATAAGAAAATTATTCTTCAGTGTTCCGGTGTGGAAAAAAAGGAAAAAAACCAGTCATCTTTCTATCAGCTAAATGAAACACTTCTACTTGGACCCACACTCCAGGGGGTACCCATTAGGGTATCTCCTTGAATCAGTGCAGTAGTCATAAATCTTGTACTTATCATCCACGTCTTTCAGTTTCTGCTTCCCTTCCTCATCCAAATCCTGGGTAAACCAACTGCTATCACTAGATCCTTGGCTGCAAATCCAGGCAGTGTTGTACAGGACGCAGGCGTTGGCTTGGTAATTCCGAAAGAATGCGGTAAATGGTGCTTGGGACCAGTCGGCCTTGATACGCCCACCCTGAGTCGCCCAGTCATCAGCATTCCAGATGCTGGCGTACAGCCTCATTGGTTGATATAGCGGGAAGGGAATATTGTTCCTTAGCTGATTCTTCATCTGCCGAATTGGTGTGCCATCAACAAGTATTCTGCAAGGACGCGAAACAAATTAATTTAGGCTTGATACTAAATATTACTATCTCCGTCTCAAAATAGTTGTCTTTCTAAGATTTAAAATTTGTCCCAAAATATCTATCACTCTAGAGTACTACTTGTGCCATCAATCATCTCCCATTCAATTTTCTCCCTATTCTACTCCTAATCACCCTCCTACTTTCAACCATACATCATTTAATAAAGAGTACTATAGTTTTTTCTTCTCAAACCTTAATCTATGCTAAACAACCTAGAACGACAACTATTTTGGGACGGAGGAAGTAATAAAGAAAGTGTCTTCCTATTTGTGACAAATGTTTTGCACAGTAGCTTACATATAGGACAGACCACTACCCAAATGTGACCTATAGTGCTGCATATATAGGAATTGATGGCTTTAGAAAGAGAGGGAACTCACAAGATCATCTGTGGGTTCCAGATGATGGTGTATGTATGGAAGTCTTCTGTAGGATCAAACCAAAGTCGGTACTGCTTTTCTCTGCCACCTGTCCCTCTGGCGTAGATGTTAGTGTGCAAGGTGTAGGGTTCACCAGTGGTGTTTCCCAAGAACTCGAGATCAATCTCATCATGGATGTCCCACAGCCCCTCTGTTATCATCTATTCCCAAGTTGTGGCACAAAGGAATGGTTAATCTAAAGATTCACAAATACATATATGACAGTCAGTTCACTTCTTGCTTATTACTTACATATAATGTGGTGACAGTACCAGCTGAGTCCTTAGCAACGAGCTTGATGTCCATGTCAATCCTCGCGAAGAGATACTTAGTCTTTGAGCGGAACGCAGAGGTCGTCCAGCGGTCGAGGGACAGTGATACAATTTGGTGGCCAGTGCTGTCGTAGAGCACCTGTGTTTTTCCCCACAACATGTCAAGGCTGTCAGTCATGTCACTGATTACTGGGGAGGTGGCTAGGATGAGATACAAAGCTGCCATGGAAGCTAGGAGTTGAGCCCTAGCCTGCCCCATGGCTTCTGCTAATGCTAAGTGAGTGGGCACTCTGTGAGTGTGCTGTGTTGAAATGTTGTAGACTTTATATAGACTCACTTGAAGGGGAAACCAGGGTGTCCAAGTCTAAACATGATCTAGCTAGGTCGACATAGCATTGCCTTAGATTCTTGGAAGGTGTATGAACTGGACCTCATTGGCTGGCATGAAGAAGTGGGTATAAAAAATTGATAGAATTGGCTGGAGCTAAAGCTTGAGCAGGATTGATAAAGTCTGGAGTTGACTAACTGGTTCTATCATTGGACCAATTTGCGAGCCGTCCCACTGTGGCTTCTGACGAACTCACCTGGCCTTATGCAAGTTGAAGGCTTATGGTTTCTAGGGATTTAGTCATTATGTGGTGCAGTTCTTGTAGGTGGAATTACTAGTTGAACTCAATTATGAAATATGTGCTCAGTTATGGTCTAGAGGGTTTTAGTTGCCACTCAGTGCAGTTCTTGTAGGTGAAATTACTAGTTGAACTCAATTATGAAATATTTACCTAGTTATAAGACATCTGGAGAATTACTAGTTTTGTGCAGTCTGCTGCATTGATCTGTTTAGTTTTCATTGAATGCCGATTTTCCTCTTCATGGATGTTTGTGATGAGTGGATCGAAATGCAATTATTTGTGTGTTCGATTAGATTGGTGGATCTATGACTTTCATAAAGAATAAATTTCTCCAGATGTAAACATGACATTTAATAAGTGATATTCAGTTTTGGTAAACAAATCAAATTGTGTGCGAGTCAGGCAGGCAAGTGACCTGTACACACAAGGCCATCTAGTCATGTACACTGAAGTCCCAATGGGCATTTCACACTTGACACGCATTTGTATGGTCATTGTGTCAGTACATTTCTGTGTATAATCTAGTTTGTACATCACTATCTTGAATCCCACTGTCTGAAAATTCCTATAATACTGTTTGATACACAGGTCTTAGTTGACTTTTTAACGATGGAAGTCTCATCTAGTTATTTAACATTCTTTGTGTAGATGGCCATGACACTGGCACAAATGGGCAGGTATTGTGAGCTGTAGTTTTCGATATATGCAACAACAGAATACTAGTTTTTTTATCCCTAATAAATGGTGCCTGTGTTTTTAGTATTTTATGTTTCTAGTCAGTCACATAGAGATTGCTTTAATTCAGGCTCTGTTTGACATTGTGGTGGATTATGAGTTTGGTGCAACTGCTTTTAGACATTTCGGTGTTTGGTAAACTGTGTTTTGTTTTAATCTAAGTCGCAAATGATAACATTATCGCGTTATGCAAACATGAAATTTTTTTGAGTCAGAACAGTTGGATAAATTATTTTGTGTGGCCTCCATTTGGTTTGTAATCCAAACTAAAATGGTTTTAGATTTATATTTCTACACCAACTTTAGAAATAAACACAGTGCAGCATAGCAAAACAACCACAAAGTGAGCCTCAATACTTTCTAGTTTGGATTAACACCTTTCAGGTGCCATGTTCAACTTATGAAATGTTTATTCAATAGATATGTGATAGAATGGTGAATGCAATAGCCTGTTGATACCCTGTGAGCATGCAGAGAAAAATAGGGATGAAAATATTTTATTTTAAGGCAGCCTCCTTATGCACCCATTAATTGTCTTACTGACATGTGGGCCCAGATCCGTCCCATGAGTGGGACAACAAAGGATTTGCAAATATTCATTTTTCCTTTATGTAGCTATATCCTTTAGTTTATGTAGCAGTCCGCTTGGGGTAATATATAAAATAAACATGAAAAGAACAAGACAACTAGTACATTGGGTCAGAAATTCAGAATAATAATAAACAACTATTTATCGAGCAGTAAATAAGGGGTTGAGGATGGAATTACATTTTACTCACACTACTGTCAAGTGTTAACTACTAATCTATTTGTCATAAATAGGTTTGCTATTGGGTGCTGACCAAGTGACCATGGACAAAATGGTGATGGTAGCATGCTCACTCTGTAAATGGTTCTGGTAATTTGGGACTGCTGCGATGGACTCCAGTGTAAAAGAATTGGCAGGAGGATATATCTGCTTGTTCCACCGCTCTTCTCTTATCAAAGCATACCCAATGAGTTAAGAGATGCTGTGATTCAGTGGAAGGCATAGTTATGTGCAGAGCCAGCTGATAGTTGATACTAT
Source organism: Oryza coarctata (assembly GCA_030770085.1). Classification (NCBI taxonomy): domain Eukaryota; kingdom Viridiplantae; phylum Streptophyta; class Magnoliopsida; order Poales; family Poaceae; genus Oryza; species Oryza coarctata. Next base: position 5,059,097 of record CM061476.1, on the reverse strand, counting down.
GTATGGTTAATTTACCACAACGTCTGGACCAATGGGCTCTGTGTGATGTGTTATTGTGCAGGTGGACAAGATTAGAAAAGGCTATAGTGGGTGCAAACATTATATTTTTTAAAATATTTTTAGAGGATCTTGGTAGTACCTTATTTCCCAAGGTTACTAGCTATATACGTTGATTAGAGAGTTGGCAGGATAACATATAAGATTATTCAACACCCTGGGATATATTTATTGGTGCAGAGTTTACCTTTTATTAGGGCACTTTGATATTCATCCTCAACCAGCTACAATTTTTATTAACTGAATTTCTAGCCACACCTTAATATCTGGAATTAGAGTTGGAGCTCTATAGCTCAGCAGGATCTAATTATAGTATTTGCTTCCAGAATTGATATGAATCTTGTGTGATTTTTTTATTGATGAATACCTGCTCTTTAGATTTGAAACCTTTACTAGCTTACTGCTATGCTCACTGTCTACATCAAGAAAATGGTAATCTTCATGGTTAGATATTATTTTTCTGTAGTGTTGATAACAAAGCATATTAGGAGAGGACATGGACAAGGTTTAAACATTTGTTCTGGATACCAAGTTATCTGAAGCACTCTACTTCCGTTGATGACAAGGAATGGCATGTTGTGTTTTGCAGACTTGATTCAATATCTTTGTGGCATACATTGGAGCCCTGCAAACAACATGTAACTGAAAACTGCTTTGTTTCCAGGTTGATCTTACCTGTGAGGTATGTAAGTAATTAAGCACAATGTTTAGTGATGCAAAGACATGACTTTTACCATGTCATTCATATACAATCCTTCACATCTTGTTTTCAAATTGCACAAATGTGTTTATATTTTATACCAACATCTATGAATTGACTGACTTTTAATTGCAACTGTTTGCAAATGCATCAGTTAGTCTTCACATAGTTAACACTAGCCTGACTAGAAAGTCATTACATAGCTGGTTCACTGCACAAAGTTGTTGATCATATTTCATTTGTTGTATGTACAGCCAACAATTTATTTCTTTTAAAGTAGGGTGCTTCCCTAATGCTTCTAAAAAAGTTCATTTTCTTTTTTAAAAATGCAATGGACAATACACTTGTTACTGTTCATACTATGAAAGAATGAACCAAATCATCTAATACACTTCTCACCCTTTCTATTGCTATTTGAATTATTTCTACATTAACGTACACTCTTTGGGGAGACTCTCTTTGAACCTCTTGATGTCAGAGCAGTAATCGTATATCTTGTAGTTGGCATCCACCTCCTGCAGCTGCTGTTTCCATGTCTCATCCAGCTCCTGGTTGAACCAATTTCCAGATCTCTGGCTGCAGAGTGGAGAACTCTGTTGTGGGGGGCAAGTGATAGCCCTGTAGTTCCAGAAATATGCTGTGACTGGCACCTGTGACCAGTCAGTCTTGACCCACCCTCCCATTGTTGCCCAGTCATCGGCGTTCCAGATGCTTCTGTACACCCTCATTGGCTGATAGTTTGGGTAGGGAACACTGTACATCAAATTGTTCTTGATCTGCCGGATCAGCTTTTCATCGACAAGGATTCTGCAACTTAACAGCATTCTTATTGTTAGCTTTTGTGCTTTTCATAAGTGGGTTGCATATGATAATTTTCCTGATACTGAGTTCGTTTTTCTTTCTAACGTTGATTTTCTATGTACCATCGCTTATCAAAGCGTTGTGGAACCGAGCTTGGCAATAGTTTTTCACAAGTAGTTAAACTGGATTGTATGGGGGAACTTACAGGATATTTCTTTGGTTCCAGATGATGGTGTAGGTGTGGAAGTCTGCAGTGGGATCAAACAAGAGTTTGTACCGCTTCTCCCTGCCACCTTTCCCTCTGGCATACAGGTTGGTGTGCAGGGTGTAGGGCTCGCCAGTGATGTTCCCCTAGAACTTGAGGTCAATCTCATCGTGGAATTGCCACAGCCCCTTTTTTATCATCTGTTCCCAGATCGCAACACAAGAGAATGGTTAGCCTAAAGGATCTGCAAGTGACACCGATGCTAATCTAGCAATCTGTTCATTCCCTGGTCACTTACATAAAGAGTAGTCACGGTTCCAGCTGAGTTTCCAGCAACGATCTTGATGTCCATGTCGATCCTACTATAGAGGTATGTGCTCTTCGACTGGAACGTGGAGGTCATCCAGCGGTCAAGAGACAGTGAGAGTCTGTTTGCCACTGCTGTCGTAGAACACCTTTGAGTTTCCCCACAGTATGTCGAGGTCATTGGTGAGGTCGCCAGTGACCATGGAGATTGCTACGATGTGGTAGAAAGCCCCCAGGGAGGCTAGGAGGTGAGCCCTAGCCTGCCCCATGGCTTTTGGTGGTGTTGGAGAGTGAGCACTGTGTCTGTGATGTGTCTCAAATGGTGTGCACTTTATGGACTGGTGAAGGGGGACTTGGTTGTGTGAGCGAGCCTAAACATCTAAACAAGATCTAGCTTTCCAGTGACTTTGATTCTTGGAAGATGTAAGAAACTGGAGAGAATCATCTGGCTGCTGAATAAGTGGTGTAAAAAAGTCGATGAAAGTGGCTTCAATTAAAGCCAGAACGGTGATCATGTTGACTAACTGGTTCTAGGGTTTTATCTCAGCACCAAATCTGCGAGCTGTCCCATGGTGTCTTCTGACTAGATAAGGTGATTCTCAAGCAAGTTGAAGGTTTATGTTATGATGACAAATGGGTTTTAGGATCCCTTTGTATATTGTGGTGCAATCTGCATTTAGTCACCACTCGCTAGATCCACTAAAAGAAATAAGTATGAGTTCAGCTATAGGGCACCTAATTTTGCTTGCTTGTTTCTTATGTATGATATCTGCTGGATGGTGGAAGGCTGGAAGTACACAAAAATTATATGCAATTACAGGTTGTCTCCAACCAATTCCTTTGGAAGAGAATGTACACATACTAAAGCACTCATAGTTGCCAATGATTTGCTGTAGTTCAACTCAACCCCTCATTATTGTCCAGTTTGTGCAGCTCCAATAGATGTCACATGTTCCTTAGAGGAATCTTTCATAGGAGTTGGTCTTGATTGGTGGATTAATTTGATTTTGATCTAATGTTTTTTGTGTAGACGACACTCCAGTCTAGAAACTGTTAGACAGACCACTGACCTGGGTTGTATATATATAGACCCGACCCCCCTCTATACGCTTGGGGGTTTTTATAGTCACTGTACATTTTCTACATGATATCAAAGCGAGTCTAGACATCTCGGCGCGCTAGCTTCTCCTTCTGGCAAGTCGACTCTTTCCTCCTCATCGTTGACGTCTTTTTCCCGTCGCCGACTCTCTTCCCGGTACTCTTCTCGCTCTCTCGCCTCCATTTCTTCTTCTCCCCGTCTCTCTCGCAGTCACCTTCTTCTCTCCGTCCCACCTCCGCGCGACCAGGCAACGGTCTTGATCTGCCTCCTCGTCTCGTCTCGCACCCGCCTTCGCTCTTCCTCTTGTTTCGTGCATCTCTCCTTCTCTGACACCGGCGCACCTCCGCGCTCGTCGTCTCCATCGGCTGGGCTTGTCCAGCCCTCCATCGGCTGGAAACCTCCCTTGGTTCTCGCCCTTTTCGACACGCTTAATGGCTCTCGGACGCAAACCTTCTCCCTTCACGTCCGAGACAGTCCAACGTGTCCACGTGTCCACGGACCCGAATCCCTGCCTCCCGGACGCGAACATATTCTCTTCGCATCCGGCCACCCCCTGCCTTTTTCGCGTCCGCCCTACTCCTTGGCCTCCACGAGTCCACGGACGTGAATCTTTTCTTCACGGACGTAAATCCTCGCACGTCCGTGACCCAACCACTCTCTGACCCACCCACTCTGTCCTCACCTACTTCGCTACCTACTCCCCATCAGCCAACCATTCCTCATCGGCTGGCCGGCCCACTTTCCATCGGCTTCTCACATCCTTGATCGGCCGATCCGTCCTCTCATCGGCTTCCCCCCTTCCATCGGCTTCTTTCTCCCATCGGCTCTTTACTCTCGTTCTCCTGTCATGGCCACCGAGTCCGCTCTCAGCTCCGGCACTCTCCCAGTCGCCGACTCTGCTCCGGCCCTCGGTGCCTCAGACCACACCTCGGGCACCACCTCGCCGATCTTCTCCCCTTCCTACGCTGCTGTGAACGTGAAATCTCACGTTCCTATCTCTCTTGACCTTAACGCCAATTATTTCAAGTGGGTTTTCTTCTTCAAATCTCTCTGTGGAAAATTCGGCCTCCGGTCCCATATTGATGGCTCCACTCCACCTCGCCCCGATGATCCTTAGTGGGACATCGCCGAGTGCTGCGTGCGCAGCTGGCTGCTCGGCTCGGTCGACGACTCTATCCTCGACCTCGTCATGGACGATACCGACCCCACCGCCCGGGACCTCTGGGTGGCCATTGAGTGGATCTTCCTGGCCAACAAGCAGCCTCGCGCCATCTTCCTCCTCAACGAGTTCCACTCCATGATACAAGGTGACTCCTCTGTCTCCTCGTACTGTTAGCGCCTCAAAGTCAAGGCTGCTGCTCTCTGGGACGTCGGCCACCCCGTGGCTGACTCACAACTCGTCCTCGCCCTTCTGCGAGGCCTCAATCCCCGCTTCTCTAACACCGCCGATGACATCGCCAACGCCACACCTCTTCCATCGTTCGCCCGGGCTCATGACATGCTAGTTCTTAAAGAACTCCGTCTGGCCAATGATGAGAAGACAGTGGCCCATACCGTTTTCCTTGCCGCAGCCGATAATGGCTGCCGAGCTTCTTACACTGCCCCTTCCTCCCGCGGTCCTGGTGGCCATGGCTCCGGCCACAGCAACACAGCTCGCACCGGAAAAGGCAAGGGCAAAGGCAAAGACAGGACCTGGCAGGGTCCAACGCCACCACGACCTACCTCGGTCCCTACCCACCCTGCCGGCTCCCCGGGTTCGTGGCTCTGCTACAACCCCTGGGCGCCCCAGCCCTAGTCACGCAGCCCCATCGGCTGGAAACCCGGAGTTCTCGGCGCCCATCCCCAGGCTCACCTGGCATCGGCTCCTGTTCTGCCGCCTCAGCTGATGCCACCGACCCCAACCACCCAGTCGGTTCCCTCCTGGAACCAGGCTGGCCTCGTTGCTGCCCTTAATCAGATGACGCTCCAACCACAGCACCCTTGGGTGCTCGACTCTGGGACGTCTTCACACATGGCGTCATCGGTCGGTATACTTTGCTCCTATCACCCCTCTTCCTCCCCTTTTGTCACCATCGGTAATGGCCACTCTCTTCCTGTCCAATGCCGCGGTGACTCCTCTCTGTCTACATCCACCACTAACCTCCCCCTACGCAATGTTCTTATCGTCCCTTCTCTTATTCACAATCTTATATATGTTCGCTAATTCATACGAGACAACCACTGCTCCATTGAATTTGACATGTCTGGTTTCTCTGTGAAGGATATCCCAACCCGGCGACAGATCCTTCGTTACAATAGTGGTGGAGACCTCTGCACCATTCCTGCTGCGCCGTTCACCCCACACGCCAGCGTTGCCCTCTTCACCAACCTTTGGCACCTTCGCCTCGGCCACCCCGGCCCCGACGCTGTCGCCACCCTCCGTCGCGGCGCCTCCATCCGATGTACTCACAGCAGCTCCACAGTTTGCCACTCATGTTAACTTGGCAAACATGTGCGTCTGCCCTTTTCTAGTTCTCTCTCCTATACCTCGCGTTCATTTGAACTTATACATTATGATGTATGGACGTCCCCAGTTAAAAGTGTCTCCGGTAATCAGTATTATCTCGCTATACTTGACGATTACATACACTATTGCTGGACCTTCCCGCTCATCCACAAATCCGAGGTCGCCTCTCACCTCACTCACTTCGTCACGTACGTATCCACTCAGTTCAACCTCCCCATCAAGGCTTTACAAGCCGATAACGGTACGGAATTCGTCAACCATACCGTTACAAACCTCCTCACCTCGCAGGGCATCCATCTCCGGCTCTCCTGCCCCTACACCTCTCCTCAGAACGGCAAAGCCGAACACCTTCTTCACACCCTTTACAACATCAGTCGCACCATGCTACTTCACGCCCATTTACCCACCACTTATTGGGCCGAAGCTCTGACTACTGCGACGTACCTTCTCAATCGGCACCCATGCTCCTCTGTTCATAACAACGTTCCCTATGCCCTTCTCTACCGCATGGCGCCCAACTACTCCCACCTTCGCGTTTTCGGGTGCCTCTGCTACCCAAATCTCACCGTCACAGCTTCTCACAAACTCACTCCCCGCTCCACCGCCTGTATTCTCCTCGGCTATCCCACCTCTCACAAGAGATACCAATGCCTTGACCTTTCCACCCGATGGGCCCTCATCTCTCGTCACGTCATCTTTGACGAGACATGTTTTCCCTTCGGTCTCCTTCATCCGAGATCCTCCTCTAGTGATCTCGACTTCCTCCTCACTAACACCGTGCCGACCAGGTCTCCTCCGCTGCCCTCTCATTGGCCACTGCTGAGGACTTACCTATCCCATATCCCACCACTACTCGGTCCGATGTCCCCACCATCGGACCCCCATCGGACCCACCCCCATCGGTCGATACCGATCCTATTTATCCTTCAGCCGATACCATGCCCTCTCCATCAGACACCCCACTTTCATCGGCTCCTCACTTTCCATCGGCTCCCCCCACCCTATCGGCTAATCCATCTCTATCGGACCGATCGGAATACTTGGCCGACCCGACCTCAGCCGCTCAGGCCGATCTAATTCCTCCTTTTCCTCTAGTCTACAGTCGTCGACTCGGAGCCAATGACGCCCCGCCCGACCAGTTCTTCCCATTACTCCCGCACCCTCATCGGCTCCAGTTCCCTCCACCTCTCTCATGGTCACTCGCTCCCAGACCGGGTCTCTCCGCCCCACTCAGCGCTACGGTCTCTCCGCCATCCACAGCTCTATCTCGTCCATCTCGGCGACTTCTCGCTCAGCCCTGGCCGACCCTCAGTGGCATGCGGCCATGGCCGACGAGTACAAGGCCCTAATGGACAACGAAACCTGGCGCCTCGTTCCCTGCCCTCCCGGCGCCAATATTATGACCGGTAAGTGGATTTTCAAACACAAATTCCACCCCGATGGCTACCTTGCCCATCACAAGGCTCGCTGGGTAGTCCGGGGTTTCTCCCAACGACCCGGTGTCGACTACGACGAGACCTTCAGTCCCGTTGTCAAGCCCGCCACCATCCGAGTCGTCCTCACCTTGGCTGCCTCTCGCTCCTGGCCGATCCATCAACTAGACGTGAAGAACGCCTTTCTTCACGGCCACCTGACGGAAACAGTCTACTGCCAGCAGCCCCCAGGCTTCGTCGACCCTTCTCGTCCCGATGACGTCTGTCTCCTTCAACGCTCTCTCTACGGCCTCAAACAAGCCCCTCGTGCCTGGTACCAGCGCTTTGCTGCCTATCTTCGGCACATCGGTTTCGTGGCCTCTACGTCCGATAGTTCCCTGTTCACTTTTCATATCGGCTCCGCCACTGTCTATCTACTTCTCTATGTCGATGACATTGTCCTCACAGCGTCTTCGACATCTCTCCTCGACCAGATCATGGCCCGACTCCACTCTGAGTTCGCCATGACCGATTTTGGTCATCTCCACCATTTCCTTGGCATCTCCGTAACCCGTTCCATCCACGATCTCTTCCTCTCCCAACGCAAGTACGCCATCGACCTCCTTCACGTGCGGGCATAGCCGACTGTCACCCCACGGCCACCCCAGTCGACACTCGAGCCAAACTCTCCACCGCCGATGGCGCCCTCGTTGCCGATCCTTCTCATTATCGGAGTCTTGCCGGAGCCCTCCAATACCTCACACTAATCCGACCTGACCTCACGTACGCTGTCCTGCAAGTGTGCCTCTTCATGCACGCTTCGCGCGAACCTCACCTCGCGCTGCTCAAGCGCATCCTACGCTACGTGAAGGGCACCCTCTCCAGCAGGCTGCCTCTCAGCTCTAGCCCCATCGACTCCCTCACCACGTACTCCGACACGGATTGGGCAGGCTGCTTCGACTCTCGACGCTCTACGTCCAACTACTGCGTTTACCTCGGTGACACTCTCGTATCCTGGTCCTCAAAACGCCAGACTACAGTGTCCCGATCCAGCGCTGAAATCGAGTACCGCGCCGTCGTCCACGCTGTCGCCGAGTGCTGCTGGCTTCGCCACCTTCTCTAGGAGCTCCGTGCACCCATCTCCACCGCGACCGTCGTCTACTGCGACAATGTCAGTATCGTCTATATGACCGCCAACCCGGTCCATCACCGACGCACCAAGCACATTGAGATCGATATCCATTTTATCCGTGACAAGATTGCATTAGGATAGGTTCGGGTGCTCCATGTACCATCGGCACATCAGTTTGTCGATATAATGACCAAAGGCCTGCCCACGCCTTTGTTCACCAGTTTTTGGTCCAGTCTCTGCGTCCATTCTCCTCCCACTGCGACTGCGGGGGTGTTAGACAGACCACTGGCCTGGGCTGTGTAGACTTTCTACAAAAACCCAGCTAGACTTTCTACAAAAACCCAACTAATGCAAGTGATGTGACGAGGCGCTTTTCCATAGGCAAATTGATCTGCAAGTCAAAAAGGGGAAGTCAGCGGTGGATTACGAGGTGCTGCACACCAAAATTCTACCAGTAAATTCAGACCTCTATTTTTCTGACTTTGCTCTATGTGTGGCTGTGCGTTCATATATTTTTCATGGATGCCCATGGGAACAATGCCCCAGAAATAAACAATTTGCAAATTTATAATGGTACATCTTAGTACAAGTTCATCACATATCCGTACTTGAACCTCAACTGTTGTCTTGAGACAAACTCAACTGGATTTGCTTTAAATGATCAGAAAAATATCAAAGTAGTGCTTATTTGAGCTTAATCTGATGTTTCCTTTTGCATTAAGTCTAAACAAATCTTTTGTGCTTATTGCATCCTGCAGGACCATTCATGTTTAAATTATCTGATTTTTATCCGTATTTTTTAAATTATCTCTGTATTGTCTGAATAAATATAATTCTCATACACATTTTGTGCTCCAGAGTGGTAATGATACTAATGAAGTATGGAATTAATTACCGAAGTTGGTGGGGCTTGATCGTTGGACAAATTATACAACTAAGTTTCAGTAAAAGAAAAATTATACCACTGAAGTTGCATCAAGCAGCTGGTGAGTGATCACATCATTTTGGCCATTATTTTCATGTGTTTTTATAACCTCTGACAAAAACTATACATACCTTTGCATTTTGTTCATGGATCAAGCATTTCTTCATGCCGTCCTCAGGAATTTGGAGCAGAATGCGAGGCCGCCAGTATTTTTCACTTGCCAGTTTGTCATTCTTACAGGTCTTGCGTTGACTCTGCTTACAATCAATGTGCCATTTTATTTTAACTATACATGTCTGTGTAGAAGACCGTGAAGCTTGCAGCTTGCAGTATTAACCAAATTAACATGGCACATGAGCTGTAATTTCTTGATGTACGTATTTCTAGTGTCTGTCCACCTCTAATTAATGTCCACTGTTTTTAAATTTGTGAGATCAGATGGGCATATATGTTCATTGAGATCGCATCGATTCATGCTGCTGTGACCTGGATTAGTAAAAGGCATTTTGATCAGCTGCGTTTTCTGGGTTTGCAAATTCCTAGGCACATGAGAGGGATCGGCGTCATTTTTGTCCATAGAACCGGCGGTGCTTCCGGTCCTGCCAAGCATGGCATGCGTACGTACCGTGTGCTCAGATTTATAGGCAACTGCGTCCTAGCTTCCCTTGCTTAATATGGCTCTTATTTTTCCGGAACTTATTCCTTGGTTTTCTTTTGTTGATTGATAGGGAAAATTTTAGTTTCAAATAGTGTTGGATATGGGCATGTTCAGAAGGGGCTGAAGGAGTGAGGGGTGTTGTCAGTTATGTTTGGTACCTGAGAGTTTTCACTCCCTCTGTCATCATTTTATTTATCGTTCGATTTGCAGATTGAAAAAGTGTTTGAAGTCATGTGTTTGATCGTTACCTTTTACATTGTATAAATACATTTTAGACATAGAGATACTGTTCGAGGACTGTCTACGTGACTACATGTTGCGAGGAAGAAAAATATGTTTTGGTTTTCAGTCGAATTCAGTAAGGCCTTGTTTGCCACGAAAAGGCTACTTCGCGAACGGTCGCGCGCGTGCCGAGTGCGCGATCGTGTCGGATTTGCCATTTTTGACTCAGGTGAGTTTCTGTCAGGCCGCCCACCTTCCTTTTTTGGAATACGCTGGGGCTCGGCCCATTTATCATTTTTTTGGCTACCACGTGTAGGGGGTGAAGGTGGAAGTTTCGTGGGCGTTGGCCCATTTCTCATTGGCGAATGTATGGGCTAGGTGCGTGAAGATTTTATGGGCTCGGGCTGTTTGTGTTTTTTTTATTTTTTAAATTCGAAATATTTATACGTATAAAGTTATACCTAAACGTTTATATGTACAATTTTCTATGCTGAATGTCTCTATGTATAGATTTTTTTATACCTGAATGTTTATATGTATAAAGTTTTTATATCCGAATGCTTCTATGTGTAAAGTTTTATACCTGGACGTTCATGTATAAAGTTTCATGCAAATGTTTATGTGTATAAACTCTATCTGTATAAATATTTTATATGCAAATTTTTCTATGTATAACTTTTCTATGTATACAATTTTAAAATTCTTCAAAGATGGGCTGAATACATGCATATAAATGGGCTTCACCTGCACGCGTGCTCATGGGCCGAAGCGACGGTGTTGGACCAATGGAAATACCAGCATGTGGGCTCTGGGAAGAAGAAGGACGCGCACTGGCACGTGGGCTTCTTAGAACGACCCTGTTTGGCAGGCCGGGCAGAGGCATTTCCCAGCGTCGAGGGGGCATTGCTGCTGGTTGAGGCGTCGTTCGGAGACGGATCCACATAATGCCTATGTCGTGCATGACAAGGGTTAATTTTCCAAGTTCCATCACCGTGTTAGTACATAAAATAACCCATGTGCACGTACATGCCGCTCTCGCTGCTGCCGCCGGCAACGACCGTCGACGGCAACTCCGGCTCCAAAATCATCTACACTTGCAGGTAACCCATGGATGCTACTGCTTTAGCCCTATTTGTTACATATTATTGGCATTATTTTACCAAGGAGTATATCGTACTTGGTTTTGAATTATATTCCGTCATTTCGGTTTCCACACCTGACGAAATTTATGCCAAATTCAAATATTAACTACTCTAAACTCAAATCTCACATGAAAATTAAGCTTTAAACTAATATTGGAAAACGTCTTCTCCCTATCAAAATTTGGTATATATTTTGCCATACGGCAGGCAAGCATAGAAAAATGTTATGTGGCTAGCAGGAGGTAAAGAGAGTGGAGGGGAAGATGATAAAGTTTGAGTACATGACCACTTGTGCTATATATGTGACATGACCGCACCATATATATGAACGGGATCCTCTGCCATATATGGTGCTATACCATATTACCCTATTTGGTTATTGCAGAGGATATAGATCTGCTATGTGCTTGAAAATGACTTTGTATTTTACTTTATTATTTAAGAAGATCACAGATGGACGTATCATTGAATTTAGAGAAAGAAAAGCAAGAACAAGTAGTGTACTTCTGTATTCAACAAGACTTTGAGCGTTTGGAAATCCAGGATTCTTTAGTACATGCAAACCTATAATATATGCAAATGTATAACAAGGAGGAGAGATTATTCTGCACGACAATTGCCAGTGTATTCCTTAGGAGTCTAGGCCACTTAGTGTAAACACTCAACCATAACCTTCGCGAGAGCCCCATCCAAAGGGAAAAAAAAACCCCTACCATGATCAGGGGTCCTATCTCCCTCCGCCTTTGGAGGCTCCCCAACCAGCAGAGGGAGAGGGAGATCGATGATCTTTCTTCTTGAGACCCTTTCTAATGGTGTTGGTAGCTAGTGTCTTCACTAGTGCCATTGTCCTCCGACAAGAGTCTAAGATGAGGTCAAATAACCTTCCCTTTTACTCATATCCATATCGGGAGGCAGTTCACACTTACCTGGAGTCTCACAAGCTTTCCATTTGTTCTTTCATCCCCTAGAGGAAGGACGCCAGCAAGAGGAAAAACAATTAGTTTGCTAACCTAAATCCAACACATCTCTTTCATACAGGTTTGAATCTTCCCATCTGTTCCTTGTTGCCTCTTGTGTTTTGAGATGTTGTATGAAATCATATCTAAGCTATAGATGATTCCTATGGGAAATCCTTTCTGCTGGGTTAGGTCCATGGCCTAGTTGGGGTGTCTCCTTTTAGATTTTCAACTTTTGCGGATTAACAAGTTATAGTCCACATTTTCATTTGGTGTATGTAATTGGGCCACACCCCAAAAGACTCTACGGCAGCTTTCGTTCTCACTTGCCACGTACTGCTGCATTGCAGCAGGCCCGTAAGAGGCGGAAGACGACGTTATAGGATAGGAGTGATATTTCTAAAATAGTCTGGAAATTATCAAAAGAGTAAGCGGCAATAGACTGATCACGGTCAACTGGTTGGAGGATATGCAAATAAAGGATGAAACTTGAATATTGTGGACATTGATCCCCTCCCTCCTATATTTTCTTGGATTTCTGTTCCTACTTCCACCTTTCCTATTCCCCCTTGCTCTCCTTTTCTTGTTTTTCTGTTTTCACTTCCTACCTTTTCGTTTCTATTCTCATCCCGTTTTCAAGTCAGATAAAAAAATTACTAGCTCTCAAGTGAGATAAAAAAATTACTACCCTTTATCCATCTCTTTCTCCGTCTTTTTTTCGTTTTGTATCTACCGTGCCCCTTCTACAGGGTAAAATTTTATTCTAAAAAAGTTTATTGGTCCATCTATTTCTCCATCCTGTTTCTGTTTCATATCTACCGTGCCTCTTCTACATGGTAAAAAATTAGTTCTAAAAAAGTTTATTTGTCCTCAGGATAAAAAATTTACTAACACTATCTCGTGCCCCTTCTATCGGATAAAATTTTTTTATCATTCAGAAAAAAATTACTATGGTCAATAATACTATGCTGTTCCATATGCGTATGTGGCTTATATGTTTTTCTGTTTTGTCAGAGCAAACGATGGTAGTAATTTTTTTAGTTCCCTTTCACTGATTTCGTTTTTTTAGTTCGCTTTCCCTGTTTTCGTAATCTATTTACTCATGTCTGATCTCCTCCTCGCCTGTAGTTAAGAAAGAGCTGGAGCAGGTAACATGGCGGCGGCGGCGGCTGGCCCTTCCGCTGCAAATGTATCCACGCATAGATTGCTATACAAAACATATCTAATAGTTTATAAATATAATTGATAACATATATCCTACAAATACATAAACGACTTTTAAGTAATAACTCAAGTAACACGACAATTTAATTACGAAGAAAATTATTATAATATTATGAATCTGAATTTTAAGTACAAGTTAGAGGTGTATATAAGTGTGAAGGTAAAATGGTGCTACTTTTCACCGATGCATGCCAATATTTCAATCACTTAAAAATTAAATAAAATATAAGAGTGAGTATATAAATGCTCATCAAGTACAATATAGAATTAGAAAAAAAACATATATTAAACAATTAGCAATTAGAAAAAAATCACATGTATAACGGTATAATAAAATATTATAAACAGAAACTATTCGATTCACTTTAAATCAATTACATAAATTTGTTATGCACTTGCCTTAATCTTAAGGACAACATGTTTCACACCGGCAGCAGTAGAATCTTCCAAACCTAATGAACAAAATAACACTAAAAAACTAATTGGAAACAACGCCTTGCTACTTAGATAAAAACACCACTAATCTCTCATTATTTAAAACTAAACATACTGAAACCCAGGATTTCTGATGAAGCGGCTAAAACCTGTCCTATCATAATGTTTAACTCGCTTAAATAAATACAGTAAATAAATACTTATCTATAGCTTTTATTTGAGTAAAATATCTGATTTTGCATCTATTATTGTCAGATTTGAAAAGAAGAACTGCTTCGTTGGTTTTTGGACCCGGTCAGCAGAACTGTTTGAACGAGGCAGAGCAGTCTGCCCTGATGAGCAGGTGGAGAAATTTTATGGCAGCTCCTGGCTGATGAATGTGTTCTGAAGGTACTGAATTTTTTTTGCAATTGTGAGCCTAGAACGATGTAGCAAGTGAGTGGAGGATAATAGTACAGACAACCGAAGGCCTGGGAAGTATCATCTCCTATGGACCAATCGACTGCCCGACGGTTATCAAGCAAATGCAAACACAAACCACTGTACTTATGGAGTAAATGAGGGCTACACACACGCGCCGGTGCTGCTTTACTCAGGTAAGATGCATAATCGAATGGCTATGAATTAGATCAATCTCTAATGCAAGGGTGTTGCTTTGTTGATGACGTGGAAGCGTGTGGTGCAAGATAGAAGATAATTAATGCTACATAGTGGGAGGCAATTATATAGTAACAAAAGATTCCACAAAATTAAAATGATGCATTTACAATGGGTAGCTAAAGTTTCATGGACCATACTTGTTCAGATAAAATGTCACATATGAAGTAAATGAGAAACTGATGTATTAATGCTGTAAATACATCAATAGCCTTCCAACTGAAGGTAAAAGCTAGATGAACATACCGTAGCTACACTGATTAAATGGCACATGCATAAGAAGCGATCGTATTAAGGCTGTGAAAAGAGGACTCTTCGGTTTGACAAGGATAATGTAGTCTGCTAGCTGAGACGCTCTAGCTTTCAACGGATTATCTAACAGTCAAAATTTTTGGAATGGTGTGGCCCAATGAATATCGAGGTTTTGTTTATAATTATATAGGAATATAGGATATCATGTTATTTTTTACACTCATGACCTTTATGTTTTATTTAGTTTTTGTACTTGGTGGATTAATCTGATTGATCTAATGGTTTTTTGTGCAGACCGTGTAGATTCCTAATCTACTTACCATTATGTGCTTAGCAGCCTAAGGATCGCCCAATTGCGGAAGCTTAGAGGTACTGGCCGTCGTGTTGAGAAGCCATAGCAATGCTGTCTCTGTGATGTCTGAAGTGAAAGTAGAGGTCGTAGAACCATAGGTCACTCCGGGATTTATTGATGTAGACGGAGTAGTCGAAGCTCACGACCGTTTTGAATTATTTATACGGGCATGCAGCTGCCACAGCTCGGATAGGCACGCAGCGGGTGGTTCAATAATTTTAAAAAATACGTTAAAGAGACAAGTAGTTGTATATATTGAATATCTGTAAAATTATAATGACATGGTTTAAAATAGAATGAATAGTAACATTATTTTTTCAATCTGACGAATTTATAATGGTATGGAACTAGTTAACCAAAAATGGGACCAAATTCCCGTGCAGGGCGCTAATTCCTTCCGGATTTACTGTAAATAAAACTCACAAAAGGAAACAGAGGCAAACAAGTACACATGTAGACTACAAAGGGAGAAATCTGACACCTCTAGTCACCCCATAGTAATCATTGAAGAACTTTCTCGTACAAAATTCGATCCATTCACAGCTAGAAGCTATATAGATAAATAACAGAAGAAACAAAATGGAAAAGTGGAGTGGTTAGATGTCTGTCTCTGATTTTAAGTGACTCGGATTGCATTATCATTAGGTCTTTATATCTGTCAGATCACAATACGTCAGAGGAAACTCGTTTGGTGGACGAAGGTTGGATGGGTGATTAAGATCAGTTGAAAAGTGAGGGACCTGGTTCTTGCCTTACTGTCTCAAAGCACATGGCCACGAATTTAATTGAAAACAAGAAAGTTTTTATGCGGATGACAAATAGCAAGACATAAAAATAAAAGTACGAGGTGCTAGACGTTTACCATCAGTTGTCTTAAGAAATCACAAGTGAAAATCGATTTTTAAATATGATTGTAGAGCCATCCGTGAAAAATCGATGATCTTTTGTAAGCTCTACTTCTTCACAAGTGAGTAGCTAAATGCCAATAAGTGGTGATAGTTTATTTTAGTCTTATACTAAAGCTACCAATCACATGGGCAGATTGAAGTATCTTATCCATTCTTGGAGGGCAGAGTGTGGAGCGGCAAAAAGACTCCTCCACGAACTCGCGTCGATGAACGTTTGCCATGGCCACACCTATAGCTAACACGGGAGGAGAGCTGGCGACGAGAGGAGCGGTGGCGTGGGAAGGGCTAGAAGGGCCCATGGCGTTTAACGACGCCGTCGACGTCCAGGCCACGCCGGTGCGCCCCCCCACGGAGTACGGCGCCGTCGTCTCCGCCCTGCCGGCGCGCCTCACCCACGGCGATCCGCTGCGCTGCTTCCAGGGGTTCTGGGTGTTCGAGAGCTGGGTGCAGGGCGTCATCGCCATGCACCGCGGCGGCCTCGTGCCCCACGCCGGCGACGTCCTCCTAGCCAGCCTGCCCAAGTCGGGGACCACGTGGCTCAAGGCCCTCGTGTTCGCCACCATGGCGCGCCGCGCGTGCCCTCCGGCCAGCCCCGACCACCCGCTCCGCCGCCTCAACCCGCACGACTGCGTGCCTCTCCTTGATAGGCTTTTCTCCGTCGGTCGTGGCGCGCTTCTCAATCAGCTGCCATCCCCGAGGCTTATGTGCACGCACATGCCGCTCTCGCTGCTGCCGGCGACGGTGGTCGACGGCAACTTTAACACCAAAATCATCTACATCTGCAGGTACGTATCCATACGTATGCTCCTGCTTCAACCGTTAGCTAGTGAGCATTTGTCATATTACCTAATTTTAACTGAGCGGAAAGTAGGTGGTTTTAAATTATATTCCGCCGTTTTCGGTTCACACACTTGCCAAAATTTATACTAAATTCAAATATTACCTACGTCTAAACTCAAATCTCGTATGAAGAGATTTAAACTAATATTGGAAATGGTATGTTTTTCTCCCCCTCAAAAATCGTTATTACGCTATACAGCCGGCAAGCATATACAAATTACTGTTACGTAGTAAGACGAAAAAAATAATATCTTCATTAACTATATGCCTACCAAAAATTTGACAATGACGTTGTGCTATATGACGTGATGTATAAATAGTGCTATTTGCTGATTATTACAGATCTCCAGCAGCAACGCACGCCGTCATCCCAAATATAGCATGTCGAGGTGAAAATAAAAAACCCTACGCCATGTCCATGCTAAGTCACTTGGCACGTGCTCCTCCACCCAAGGCACATCGTGGAATTGACGACGAGTAGGCAAAGAGAGGTGGATCTGGTTGCTCCGCCGATGCAATGGCACATCCCCTTCTCTCGCTCCTCCACTTGGATGCTCCGCCTCCCCTTGCTTGAGTCGCCACCTCTTTGCCTCGTGGCTAGCCTCTTCGGTTGGAAGAGAGAGTATGAACGGCAGGGTGGGCTTTAGAATTGGAATTGGAACATGATGCAGAATGGCTTTGAGAGAGAGAGAGAGCGAACATGAGCGGTGGTGAGCATTCTTTCCACCTCACAATCGAGCCACATGTCTGAGGATGGTGCCTGAGGGAAAGGAGGGGATTGAAAATTTTTTTTTGTTGTTTGTTCCAATTGATGCAGCTGTATATAAATGAAACTGAGAGAATGAACACATTTTTTTATTTCTTTACTTCAAAATTGATATGTGTGTGCAATTGTTGAATGCATGTGCTTCGACGATAGCTTTGTGGACTTGTTGAAATAGAAAATATATAAATATAGTGATAATTGAAAGATATTATTAAAATATGTGAGAGTGTGATGTGGAGATTATAATATGGATAATCTATTAGAGATATGGAGGTCCAAATTTACATGTTTTGCTGGAGATGCACTTATCCTGATGTCCATCATCCACTCTTGGATCTCACTCCTACAGCACATAGCTAAAATATAAAATTCTCCGGTACATTGGAAGGCACCTGCTGCTACAGTATCTGCCATTATTGTGCAATGCATGGAACCTTCCTATTCTTAATGATAATGACGCATTGCTACAATTTGCAGGGATCAGAAGGATAGATTGATCTCCAATTGGCACTTTCGGAAGCGCAATGATTTACAAGATCTGTCACTCCAAGAGGTGTATGAGTCTACATGCGATGGCACCTGCTTCCCTGGACCTGTTTGGGATCACATACTCGGGTACTGGAGGGCGAGCAATGCAGACCCGAGCAGGGTGCTCTTCCTGAAATATGAGCAGGTGCTCCAGGACCCAGAGAACACCGTTAGGAAGATCGCGCATTTTGTCGGTCTGCCGTTCTCTGACGCCGAGGAAGAAGCCGGCGTTGTTGCTGAGATCGTTGAGCTCTGTAGCTTGGAGAGCCTGAGGAACCAAAATGCCAATAAGGAAGGCATCCAAGGCGTGTTCATGAAGTTTTTGCATGACTCGTATTTTAGGAAGGGGGTTGCGGGGGACTGGAGGAATCACCTGACTACCGAGATGGCCAAACGTCTAGATTCGATTATCCGAGACAAGCTTGATGGGTCAGGGCTCACCATATGATGCGTGTGGTTTGTTCCTAAGTTCGATCGCATATGTGTGTGTTAACATAATAAACTCTTTGTAGTTTCTTTGATTATGTTTGTCGTCGTTAACTTTTAAATATAAATTTAATTATTTGTTTTATTTATTTTTTTAATATGTAAAAATTAAAGTTTATTTAAGATAAAATGAATTACAATAAAATAAACAATAATTATGTAATTATTTTAAATCGTATGAATGGTTAAATATAGATTCAAAACTCAACGAAGTTAAAGACATGAAACTGGAGAGAGTAACTGTTTACGCGTGCAAACAAGTTATATCTCTATGTGATTTTCAGGGTATTAAAGTAACCCTTCCAACGCAACGAAAGTTCATGTTAATAAATCATTGTAACGAATCTGTAGGCAAATGCTGGGGTTACATTTCGATCTGTTCCTGGAGCTAGCTTGGAGCTTTTTTTTAAATTCTTTTTTGAGACGCTGGAGCTCGAAGCTAGCGTTACCACCATAGCAATTGTATCACAACCGAGCTGCTCAGTACTGCTCCCTCCCAATCCCAAAAGACTCTACGGCGGCTTATTTTGGTTCTCACTCGCCACGACTGCGTTGCAGGCCCGTAATTAAGAGAGAGAGAGAAATTATCGTAGTACGGCTACATTGATAGCTTTCGTAGAGGATAAGATGCTGAAAAGATGTAGATATCCGTATCACTTACCAAACAATCACACCGTAGATGAAACAATAAATACAAGATGTAGGAGTAGTATTTTCTCTTTATTGTCAAATGATTTTTGTGTGTACTATGACAAACACATTTGTCCCTCTATTTACAGTAGATGGAGGTTAGACATAAAAAAAGAATTTATCTTTAAAACTGATTCGGATTGGAGCATAAGAAAAAAACTTATCTCCTTAATAGATAAAAGATACACAACACTCCGTCTTAAGTCTATCTGTGACCAATTTATGCCTCGTCAATACTCTAACCAAAACCTAGTCGGAAAAATTCTATGGAGAAAGAGCACATAGTTGCCGCCATGCATCACACACTATTATCCTGTTAAAAACCTTCATGGGATCACAAGCTCCACTAAATTAAGGAAAAAAGAGTACAACGTTGTGGACTCACCTATCCACTAGTTAGGCCAAATCCATAGGTTTCTCTCCTCCTGAATCATCTTTAAGCCTTTTTATCCTAATTTTTAAACAAACTTTTAGAAAGCTGGAAGAGACTCAGTGAACAAATCCGCTAAGATATCACACGACTTGGACTACAGTATCTTCACCTCCCCTTACTTTTGAAGCTCATGAAGATAGAAGAATTTTGGAGCAATATGCTTTGTCATATTGTTGTTAACATAGCCTAGCTGCATTATTCTTATAGATAATGGTAGGGCATCGGATATACTTAAACCATAAGACCATTCAATATGGTAAGTCATCCTTTTAAGCCACACACACTCTTGTATGGCTTCATATAGTGCAACGATCTCAAAGTGGCTTGTAGGCGTCGCTATCAGACTCTGTTTGCCACCACGAAATGGTTGTTCCACCATGGAGAAACACAAAATCAATTTGAGATCAGACATTATTGGGATCAGACAAATATGCTACATCTGTATAACCCATCATATTTAAGTCTCATTGCCTTGGAAAGAAGTGACTGAGATCTTGTGTACCCTAGAGGTATCTGAGTACTGTCTTGATGCCAACTTGTAGGAGTCACACTGTATCTTGCTAGCAGATTTACTGTGAATGCAATATTAGGCCTGGTGCAGTTTGTAAGGTACATGAGTGCTCCAATGGTGCCTAAGTATAGGATTTTCGATCCTATCAGTTCTTCAGTTCACTCCTAGGATGGAATGTGTCTTTGTCCCTATTAAGGGATCTCATTGCCATGAGAGTTTTTAAAAGATGAGCTTTTGACATATTAAATCTCTTAAGGAACTTTGTCGTATAGGTTGGCCGGTGCACTAAAATTCCATTAGGGAGATGCTTGACCTGTAGGCCTAAACAAAATTTGGTCTAACCCAAGTCTTTCATCTTAAACATTATCTTGAGATAGGTAGTTGCCTCTTCAATATCCTCTGTGTGGTCAATGATATTCAAATCATCGATATAGACTGAGATGATATAGAAACCACTCTGTGGCTTTCTGATAAACAAGCAAGGACAATCCTTACTATTGACATATCCTTTCCCCAAAAGAAAGTCACTTAGTCAGTTGTACCACATACGACCAGTCTATTTTAACCCATATAACGATTTTTCCAATTTCACGCTATATATGTTGTGATTTGCTTTGTCCGGGATCTTAAAGCCATCAGGCACATGCATGTAAATCTCCAAATCCAATGATCCATACAGATATGCGATCACTACATTCATCAACTGTATTTTTAATTGCATGCTAGCTGCCTTGGATATTAAGTATTGGAATATTATGCCACTCATCATAGAAGAGTAAGTTTCATCGTAATCGATGTTGGGTCTCTGCACGAATCCTTGTGCTACAAGCCTTACTTTGTATGTCACCACCTCATTATTTTCATTTCGTTTCTAGATGAAAACCCACTTATACCCAATTGGGCACACAGTGGGGGGTGTTGGGCTTGCTGGCCCAAAAACATGCCTCTTGGCAAGCGATAGTAATTCTGTCTCAATCGCTTCTTTCCATTTGACCTAATATGAGCACATATAGCACTTAGCCATGGACTTAGGTTTAGAATCATGATCCATTATATCAGCGATCTTAGAGACAAAATTTATATTAACACGTGTAGTCTTTTTTATCATAAAATTCTCCTAAGACATTATAATTTGTGGCAATTTCCTTGTTCATTTTCTCATCAAGGTTTCCCAAAACAGAAGAGGGTTCTGATGCACTAGTCGAACAAGGTGCGTGTGCTAGTTCACTAGGCCTTTCGCTATTCTAGCGATCGTCCCCTCGACGAGTCTTCTTTGGGACTATTGAATGGGAGTGTGATGCATGCGTTTCCATGTTTAGCTATTGTGGATATCTCCGTTTAGCCTGAGTCAGACTATCCAACTCTCTCTCCATCTTCCTAGGCTTAGGGGCTAGAGCAGAGTCTTCCTCCATGGGTATCTCCACTCTCACTTGTGCATTTGTCGCAAGAATATGCCACTTTGACACTCCTATTAGATTAGTGGAGCCATCTGGTGGATCATTAGCTAAAATTTGAAGGTGTATGATACATTGAACTTCCCGTTCAATGTCTAGCAAACACGGGTCAAGAGTATGGATACTACTTGTGTTCCCTTCTATTTCGTGACATTCCTTGGAGTCAAGGTACTTTCCTCTCCTTAATGCTAGGAAATGCTCTTCATCGAAGATGTAATCAGTGTATTGAGCCATAAACAGATCCTCAGTTTTGGGCTCCAAATAGTAGATTATGGACGAACATTCATAAACCACATAGACCCCACCTTTTGGTGCAGTCCAATTGTTATACGCTAGAGTAGGGAGATTAGCACATACATAGCACAACCAAACTTTCTTAGATGGAAAACCATCGGTACTTGGCCATGAGATAGTTGATGGGGTGAAGTAGAGTGATATGCAGGCAGTTTATACTAGATTAGCTTTGTAGCGTGCAATACTACATGGCCCCAACATGTAGTTGGCAATTGCTACCGTGTAGCAACGGTTTGGCAATTAACATGATCATTTTTTATCAACGACTTAGCTAATCCATTCTAAGTGTAAACATGTAGACCATAATGCTCTACATTAATACCAAACGCCATACAATAGTCATTGAATGCCTTTGATGTGAATTCACCCGTGTTATCCATCTGAATCGTTTTGATGCAGTTCTTAGGGAACTCCGTATGCAAATGGATGTTCTACGCAAAAGAACTTGGTAAAAGTGTGGTTCCTTGTAGATAACAAGCATATGCGGCTCCACCTTGTAGAGGTATAGATCAACACCATGAAGTATTTGAATGGTCTAGACCTTGGGTTAATGGGCCTATAGATATCCCCTTGGATTCTCTCCAAGAATCTTAGGGGTTCTACTCTCAACTTCATAGGATGATCGAATGATTAGTTTTCTTGTTGCACAAGTGGGACACGCAAACTCCTTAGAGAAGTTTTTAGTGTTTATACCATGATTTAGCAAGCTAGTGACTTTTTTTTTGCATCATAGTCAATCCAAGATAACCTAATCTCTCATGCTAGATCTTAAAAGACTCTAGATTCCTAAAAATGGTTTTCATTGCAATATATTCGTTTTATGGTTTTATTTTAGTGTAGTATAGTTCATTGGAGCTCCCTGGCATCTTCTCAAACACCATGGTCTCATTGTGCTAAGAGAATGACATGGAGAGAAATTCTTCTCCTCTTTCACAGTTGTTTACACCAAAATTTGGTAAGCCATGCAGACAGGATTGGAGAGCCAATCGACTTATGAAAGGAAGCCGATTGATATAGTGAGAAAACTGATCGAACAGTTTGACAATGGATTCAGTTCAGTTAAAGATGAAAAGTTATATAGATGAGATTGAGTCTAGGGAGGAGCCGTGGAAACTACGACAGAGTACTTTATTTCTATAGAATATATCTTATAAGATAGACAAATCTAGGTTTGTTAACTTCATAGAGATAATTTCCTTTTATGTTTATGAAATAACATCTGGAGGTTGTTTGTAATCACATCAGACACTTGTAACTCTAGAGTATAAATACATACCCACTGTAAACTTGTAAGGAATCAATCATAGATTAAATACAATTTCGGTGCATCACTATCCTAGTTCATCTAGGTTTTATCAGCAGTTTCTGGCTCTCAATATGGGACTACATCGGTTAAGTCTGATCTCTAGAGAAGGGGTAAGTCCCTCCAATATCTTGGTATATCCGCTCTGCCTAAGGCTGCATCGGTTAGGCCGGATCGGGTGCATCATATCACGTTCGCATGGTTCTATTGACTTATCGAGCTCCATCTACTGTCATCGGTCTCATGCTGCATCAGTTAGGTTTGACCTACTAGACCGCTGATAGTAGATTGAGCCATAGGTCAATAGGTCTTTATGCGAATATTTCATCGGAGTGACCTGCTGATGAATTATCTAGACATTGAGAATCATACCTAGTGTATCGGCTTCTTGGCCAATATACATATATCTTCAAAGAATTCTGCTCATCAGCTCGGCTAGCCGATGGATTCATCCGTTCCTTTCGTCCGCGCATTTGATCTAGCCTCTTGTAGCTTTAGAAGATCGGGTCTCGCTCCTTACTATTCTTGCATATTCTATTTAGATCGTCATCGGCTTTGCAACTGATGGGTCCTTTATCTTAGTTCTTGCTATCGACATATGCCTTCATCGACTTTCTAGCCGACAAACGAGTGCTACAACCTCTATCAGCAATTAGCCAAGAGGAGGTTTCTGCGTACTGCTCCTTGACCACTCTATTTCAGAGCGCCATCGGCTCTACAGCCGATATGTTCATTATCCTATTACTTGTTATCGACCTATGTCTTCATTGGCTTTCTAGTCGATGAACGAGTGTTACACCCTCTATCGATAACCAGCTGATAGGAAGAGTCCATATACATGCTTATTGACTATTCTATTTTAGAACGCCATCGGCTCTCTAGCCAATGTGTCTTTTATTCTCTCTATCACAATGTGCCTATGCCTTTATCGACTTTCTAGCTGATGGATGAGTGTTTCTGCTCGGTTTGATTTTTCCCTCGTGTGTGCAAATAATGAGTCATGGCGAGGTGGTAGCTACAGTCACGAATATCCATAAAAGTAAGGAGGATGCATTCAACACTTGGGGTATAGGAACTCTTCTTCAATGAAGATCCTTGTACCCCTAGGGAGGACGATAGTGGCTTGCCTTAAGCCAACGATGTGACCATTACTCTCAGCAATGATGAGGATGTTGTCATTCCATTTACGCAATGTCGTGA
This sequence comes from Oryza coarctata, assembly GCA_030770085.1. Lineage (NCBI taxonomy): Eukaryota > Viridiplantae > Streptophyta > Magnoliopsida > Poales > Poaceae > Oryza > Oryza coarctata. The sequence goes on along the minus strand of CM061476.1, from coordinate 5,034,643 downwards.
AGTACTTAGTCTCATGTAGTATCGAGTGGGTTGTTGCGCTGTCAACCAAGCATGTCTCATGCTCCACTGGATCGTAATATGCTTGTTCTGTATGGGAGATTACATTAATTTAGTTCATTATTGGATGAAGTAAAAAGCAAGGACATAGAACAAAACAAGACCAATATAACTCAACAAGAAAACTTTATTAATGCGTAGAACCATCCTAAACACACTTTACTAGGATGTTATGCTAAAGCATCATTATTACATAAACAACTCACTTTTCTACTTAAAAAATAAATTATATTAACCAATAATAATTACCTAGATTTAGACATATGACTGATAACTTAGGAACTACATTGTGTCACCATATACGTCCTCAGTCATCAGGTCGTCGGCATCACCATCCACATTGAATTCCTTGAAGTCAATGTCGTCATCGCCAAGACCAGCATCAGCATCTACAGCAGTCTTAGGATCGATGTCCAAGTGCCACAGGATCCTGAACAAAGTGAGATTCTAGCCCTCGCTTCTCCTTGAAGTCATGGTACATCTCAATGAGGTGAGATTCTATGTTGCAGTTATGTGCCCAATGCTTCTTTGAGCCTGTTAATACCAAAATTTGGTTAGCCTGCAAACGGGATCGGCTGATGAAGGGAAGACTAATCGGCTTATAGAGGAAAGCCAATTGACACATTGAGAGAGCCGATCGGATGGGTTGAGAACAAATTCGGTCCAATTGAAGATAGAAGGTTATCTAGATGGGACCGAGTTTGAGAAGGAGTCATGAGAACCACGATAGGATGCTTTATCTATATAGAATATATTATGTAAGCTAGGCAAGTTTAGTTAGCTTTACAACTTTTTATAGATTAATTTCGTTATATGTTCAAGAAATATTGTTCGGGGGTTGTCTGTAACCACCTTAGACTCTTATAAATCCAGAGTATAAATATGGACCCCCTAGAACCTATCGAAATCATCAACAGATCATACAATACAACTTCGGTGTATCTCCACCCTAGGTCATCTTGATTTTTTCCGGTGGGTTTTGGTTCTCGATGCGGAGTTGCATCGGTTAAGTTTGATCTCCGGTGAAGGGGTAAGTCCCACCATTATCATGGTTTGTTTTGCTCTATTTAAGACTGCATCTGTTAGGTCCAATCTCTTAGTCTGATTAGGCATATCGCATCATGTTCGTGTGTGGCTCATCGGTACATTGATCTCCCTTTGCCGTCCCTGGTATTTTGCTACATTAGTTTGGTTTGACCTACAATATCGATGGTGGTGGATCAAGCCATTGGCCCAATGGGTATTCATGTAGTGTTTCGTCGGAGTGGGTAGCTGATGAGTTATCATTACCCCGTGCCTCATATTTGCTTTGCGTATTGTCTAACAATTAATCCGCTAGCGGTCAATTTGGTCATGTTGGATTCAGCCTGATACTATTTTAGTTAGGTCCAATCTATTAGGTTTGTGTCTCATGAGCTGGCGTTGAGAGCTAGAGGGTTTCGTTCCCCATCGGCACAGATAGCCAATGAGGTTTGATATAGGCCCACATCGGACATTTGGTTGATAAGTAGCCGATGGCCTCACCTCTTCCTTTTTCGTTGTTACGTTTGATTTGGCCTCTGTCATCTCTGTGTCATTAGCCCTGGTCACATATTATCTCGATTCAGTCCAATCTATCGATGCTGGTTCTAACAGTGCCATCATGGTGGTCACTGGTCCTTGTGACCTCATGGGGGATCAGGTTCTTGCTCTGCACTCTAGTTGCCTTCATTATCTAGAGCGTCATCGGCTCTTTGGCCGATAAGTCATTTATTTTATTCCACGCGTCTATCGCATATGTCTTCATCGACTTTTTAGCCGATTCTTGAGCGCTACCTTTCCTATTGGCACCCAGCTGATAGGGTGAGCCGTATCGACCCACTGATCGATTGGCTCATAGATCTCATCTGCTGTCTTCTTGTCAATTACAGGGTCAAATTGATTGGCACGCTTTTGAACCTCGAAGACTAAGGATCTGCACTAGAGCTAAGTAGATCTCCTAGACCTTCGCGTGACCAGAGCACCATCTCCCCTGATGGAACCTCCGTCGGCTCATTCATTGCCTTGCCCGGTCCGATCGGCCTTTGCAAGATTCATAGGTTCGTGTCTGATGAGTTGGCGTTGAGAGCTAGAGGGTTTCGTTCCCCATCGGCACAGATAGCCAATGAGGTTTGATATAGGCCCACATTGGACATTTGGTTGATAAGCAACCGATGACCTCACCTCTTCCTTTTTCGTTGTTACGTTCGATTTGGCCTCCGTCGTCTCTGTGTCATTAGCCCTGGTCACATATTATCTCGGTTCAGTCCAATCTATCGATGCTGGTTCTAACAGTGCCATCATGGTGGTCGCTGGTCCTTGTGACCTCATGGGGGATCAGGTTCTTACTCTGCGCTCTAGTCGCCTTCATTATCTAGAGCGTCATCGGCTCTTTGGCCAATAAGTCATTTATTTTATTCCACGCGTCTATCGCATATGTCTTCATCGACTTTTTAGCCGATACTTGAGCGCTACCTTTCCTATTGGCACCCAGCTGATAGGGTGAGCCGTATCGACCCACTGGTCGATTGGCTTGTAGATCCCATCTGCTGTCTCCTTGTCAATTACAGGGTCAAATTGATTGGCATGCTTTTGAACCTCGAAGACTAAGGATCTACACTAGAGCTAAGTAGATCTCCTAGACCTTTGCGTGACCAGAGCACCATCTTCCCTGATCGAACCTCCGTCGGCTCGTTCATTGCCTTGTCCGGTCCGATTGGCCTCCGCAAGATTCAGCGACCAACATACTCTTTGGCATGCCCGGTGGAACAAGACAACTTCAACTCAATGGCGGGAAAAGAGATCAACTCAGAGAACATAATTCCAGTGACAATAGAGGATTTGACTGAGGATCAAAGGCAACAGATAGAGCAGAACATGTCTAATTTTCAGAAGCACTGTCTGGAGTCTTTTAGTATGACTAGATGAGGGCCGATTCAGAAGTCCTATATGCCGAAGCCCATTTTGGTGGGATAATCGAGCCATTCACCGTCTGTGAGTCCTCAAAAGCCATCGCAAGAGATGGTCAATGAAGCTATTCACCATGCACTCATTAATTTGTCGTGAGTGTTGGTGAACACTTTACACAATCTGATCATGAAGACAATGGATGGTACAATTGTTCGAGAGCCTGATCAAAGTCCAGTGTATTTGCCAATGATGACAGAGCAACCACAAATTACTTATGGAACTAGGAGAGACATATTGGCAAATCTATTTCCACCAGCACAAGATCGGATTAGGGGGCAGCACGATGATATGCTGGCAGGGTATCATCGAACGGCTTACTACGGAGGATATTGGTAAGACTACCTAGGTAGCAATCTCGATACAAGCAATCATCTAGGAGATTATCCTAGACAGTATCGAGCACCAACTCCGCATCCACAATACCAAAGAGAGAACCTAAGAGAGGAGGATTGATCTGCCAGGATTGCAAAGGTGGTCAGAGAGCCATTCGGTATCAAGCCTAAGAACCAAACCTTTATGTATCAGCACCCTTACTCGGAGTGGTTTGATAGAGTTCCGCTTCTACACTGATACAGGATACTAGATTTCTCCAAATTCTCGAGGTAGGATAACATATCTGTAGTGGAACACATCAGCCGATTCTTAGCCCAATATGGAGAGGCATCGGCTGAGGAAGCCTTGAGAGTCCGATTCTTTCCGTTGTCCTTCTCTGGATCGGCCTTCACATGGTTCTCTTCATTATCTCTCAACTCAATTAGGGGATGGGCCGATCTGGAGAAGCAATTGTACAAATATTTCTTCGCTGGTATTCATGAGATGAGGCTAACAGATGTGACATTGGTTAGATAGAGACCTATGAGTCAGTCTTGGAATACATCCAATGATTCTGGGATATCAGAAGCTGATGTTACAGTCTCATCTCGAGCGATGGACAACTATCTAAGTTGGCCTTCCAAGGGTTGTTGGCTCTGATCCGAGAATATTTTTCATCTTATGAGTTTGAGAGACTAGCACATCTTCTATAGAAGGTATCGACTCATGAAAGCCGATTCATTGAAGCCAAGAAAGAGAGATTCTATCGAAAAGCTGCTTAGTTACAAGTCTATGTATCAGACTCAGACAATGAGGAATCCAATATTGAGGTTGGTTTGGCATTGTGGACCAGGAATAAGAAATCCATATCATGTCCCTAGGTGAAGAATATCAGCAAGGACGAGAGATGTGACTTTGATATCAATAAATTTGATAAGATCTTTGATCTACTACTTCAAGAGAAGCAGATTCAGCTTCTGCCAAACCATGTATTACCGTCAGTCGAGGAACTTAAAAAAAAATACTACAAGTGGCATAATTTAATTTCTCATCATACTAATGAGTGCAGAGTTTTTCAGCAATAATTACAATCGGCTGTTGAATAAGGGAGAATCAGATTCGAAGATACAAAGTTGTTGAAGATCGATAGACATCTTTTTCTTATAAACATGGTGTTTGTAGGGTTTTTAAGAGATCGGGCCAATGAAGGGAAACATCGGGGAGAATCAAAAGTTACCTTATCGGACTTGGTCGAAAAATATTCTAGATATCAAGACGAAGAACGGCGAGCCATGGCGCATAAGGAGAAGTATAATTCGCATTAGGGTTATCTGTTCTTTCAATATTGAAGGGATCAAGACATGAGGTTGCCATTGATTGAAGATTGTCTCGAGTGTAACAAGCTAAGATCACAATGTGCCGAGTAGAAGAGGACATCATATAATTGGCCACCTATTAAGCGGGCATCGGTACATAGTTGATTAGGGCTGATTAATGAAGAACACAGTCAAAAAGAAGCTGACGATAGAGTGTTGCATGAAGAATAGTACAATAGCAATTCCTAGTGGTCTCCGTCCAAAATCTTCATGAAGAATTAGAAGAGGACACAAAAATTGTGGCACAGGGAGCAACACAAGAAGCAACGGCGAGACCATGAGAATGCCGATCAGAGTCAAAAGACTAGATGCATCTAGCACGTCAAGTAGAAAGACGATGATGTTGACACATCGGCTCCAACCAACATGGTGTTCTTCTTGCCTCTAGATTACAAAGATTTTTCATCCGATGAAGAAGATCAAGAAGAGATCTTTGCCCAATTGATGCTATAGCCTGACCAAGCCATATTTGACAAGCCTAAAGAGTCTAAGCATTGACACCTGAAGCTATTATGCATCAAAGGGTATGTAGATGGGAAGCAAATGACGAAGATGCTAGTTGATGGAGGTGTAGCTGTCAACCTTATGCCATACACTACATATTGCAAGCTGGGGAAGACCGCATGAAGATCCAATCAAAACAAATATGGTGTTAAAAGACTTTGGTGAAAATCCATCGGAAATGAAGGTCATGCTGAACATGTAATTAACAGTTGGAAGTAAGACATTGCCCACCACGTTCTTTGTCATTGATGACAAGGGATCATATAGTCTAATCGGTATGGACTGGATTCATGCCAACTGTAGTATTCCTTCTATAATACATCAAAACCTCATACAATGGTAGGGAAATCAAGTTGAGGTGATTCTAATTGATCAATTGACCAATATTATAGTAAGAAGCTGATGAGTTTGATTGCCTGTCTAGGAAGATATGGGATGGAGATTTCCTTGATGTAACTAGCAAGAAAATAAAGCTGATCTAGCAAGTTGGCTCGAAATTATTGCTCTAATAGGCACCACTGAAGATTTCAAAGAAAAATTAAGGCAAGGATTTACATCGGTCGATGATTTGGAGGAGGTTGATATAATTCTAGGAGATAGGCCAAGGCCGACATATTAGTAAAAATTTATGTACTGAGTTTCGAGAAGAGTTAATGAAATTATTGCAGGAATTTCAGGAATGTGTTGCCTAGGATTACCATGAAATATCGGGTTTAAACCAATCGATTGTTGAACATCGGTTTTCTATCAAACTAGGATATCGGCCATTCAAGAAGCCTTCGAGAAGATTCAAGGCGAAATTATATGATGCAATTAAGGCAAAGATCACGAGGCTAGATGATGTAAATTTCATTAGACCATGCCGATATGCTGAGTGGATATCTACATCGTCTCGGTGGAGAAGAAGAACGGAAAGCTGAGGATATGCATCGACTTCTGGGATTTGAACAAGGCTATACCTAAAGATGGGTATCCGATACTGATGGTAGATATGTTAATTGATACAACATCAGGTCATAAGATCATCAGCTTTATGGACGGTAATGCAATTTACAATCGGATTTTTATGGCGGAGGAAGATATTCACAAGACTGCATTCAGATGTCCCGGAGCTATCGGTTGTATGACTAGGTAATCATGACCTCCAGATTAAAAAGTGCCGATGCAACATATTAGAGAGTCTTGAACTGTATATTTCATGATCTCATCGGCCTACTAGTAGAGATATATATTGATAATGTGGTGATCAAATCTAAGAGTGTTAAAGACCATATAGCCGATCTGTGAAAATTAGTGGAGAGGGTGAAGAAATATGGACTTAGGATGAATCATAATAAATGTGCTTTTTACGTATCGGCTGAACAAGTCTTAGGCTTTATGGTGCATGAGAGGGGAATTGAAGTTAGTCAACAAAGCATTAGAGCTATCTAGAGCACCGAGCCACCAGCCAACAAGACACAACTATAGTCTTTGATTGGCAAACTTAACTTTGTGAGGAGGTTTATTTTAAATCTATTGGAAATGATTGAGTCCTTCACTCCCTTATTAAAGTTACGAGCTGATCAAGAAATCATGTGGGGTGTCGAGCAACAGAAAGCATTTGATTAAATTAAAGACTATCTGAATTCTTCAACAACAGTGATTCTGCCGTAGAAAGAGTTACCATTCAAGTTATATCTGTCAGCCGATGAGAAGTCCATCGGGTTGGTGCTAATACAAGAATTTAAAGAAAAAAATGAGTGGTATTCTATTTGAGCCGATGACTTCTGGATGCTTAGACAAGATATCCAGTGGTGGAAAAGTTATGCCTGTGCTTTTTTTTCGTTTATAAAGTTAAGGTATTATCTTTCATCGGCTAAGTGCATAGTGGTTTGTAAAGCCAATGTGATTAAGTATATGTTGTAGGCTTTAGTCTTAAAAGGGTGAATCGGTAAATGGATATTTGCTTTGATGGAGTTAGATCTGAGGTATGAATCGGCTATGTGCTCACTGCCAAACCTCACGGGGGAGGGTTCGATCAAGCCGAATGGAGGTTCGATTGGGGAAAGATGGTGGCTTGGTCATGCGAAGGCCTAGGAGATCTACTTAGCTCCAGTACAGGTCCTTAATCTTCGAGGTTCGAGGGCGTGCCAGCCAATTTGACCCTGTAATTGATAAGGAGAGAGGATGAGGTCCATAAGTCGGTCGGCCAGTGGGCCTATCTAGTTCACCCTATCGGCTGGGTGTCGGTAGGGAAGGTAGCGCTCGAGCATCAACTGAACAATCGATGAAGGCGTGAGCGATACACGCATGGAATAGAGTAGAGGACTTATCGATCAAAGACCCGATGATGCTCTACAACATCCAAAACACGGAGCGGGGCCTAATTTCCCATAAAGCCACGAGGACCAGTGACCACAAAACGGGACCAACCTCGATAGATTGGACCAAACTGAGACAGTATGAGGCCAGGGCTAACGGCGTGGAGACGACGAAGGCTTAGATCGAACGTAACGATGAGAGAGAAAAAATGCGAGGTCATCAGCTACCTACCGATAGAATGTCCGACGCAGGCCTACACCTAAACCCATCAGCTATTTGAGTCGATGGGGAACGAAATCCTCTAGATTTCGATGTTGGCCCCATCAGACATGACTACTGGTAGATCGGACCGAACCGAGAAAGTACCAAGCCGTATCCGATGTGACCAGATCGATCTTTAGCGGATTAATCATTAGACGATATGCAAGACAGATATTAGGCTAGCGATAAGGATAACTCGTTGGCTACTCACTCCGATGAGACGCCGCGCAAAGACTCACTGGGGCGTTGGCTCAAACCATTGCCGTTCGATCTTGTAGATCGAACCTAATCGATGCAGCATGAGACTGTGGACGGAGGAGGGAGACCGATGCGCTAGCGAGCTTCACGCGAACGTGATGCTACATGCTCGATCTGACTAAGAGAAGAAAACAAAGGCTTACTTGAAAAGACTAGCAAGCGTTATAAAGTAGGGTAAATACTTGAAAAGACCAGCAAGCGTTATAAAGTAGGGTAAATGGTGAATATAAAGTAATTCACTCTGCCCTAAAACACCTACCAATATCAAAATCTTATCTATTGAAAAGCTAAATCTAAATAACTACCAACCATCAACTTTAAAATATAGCTATGAAAAAGTTAAACATTCAAATGGTTTCTTGTGAATAAAGGATATTACCTTGTTTTGAAACAGTGCAGAAGTTTAATCTCTCGGGCTTTTGCTCAAAAGCAATATAGAGGATGACTCTTTTTAGCACAAGGCAAAAATAAAATCGAAAAGAATTGGAGGGACAAAAATAAACTTATTTCATAAGCATGTAGAAGGAGGATGACCTAAAATTTAAATTACATAATTTAAATGAAGAATTTGTATTGTGGAATTTAAACTAGAACGAGAAAATTAATTCCAAAATAAACAATATTTTATTAATTGAAATATATTTACAAGCTTTTTAGAATTTTATAAAATTCTCTCAAGAAATCTAAAGGTGCTCTTAAAAACTCTCCTAATTTTCTCTTATTTTTCCCACTTCAACTCTCTCTACAACTTTTCTCAACTATCACAAAAGATTCTCAAAGATGTAAAACCTTCTTTTACCTATGTCTCTCCTTTCATAAGTCAAGGGTGTCTGGCTACCCTATAATACAATGTTTTAATTGCACATAGGGTGAAACCCTAATCATTTAAAAATTTTAGCCATCAAATTTGAAATGGATGGCTCTGATTGTGCCACATCACTGTCATATGGAGAATTACACAATCTAGCACAGTCGCAAAAAATTATACCACCACTGCTAATCTGCTAGCTCTAGGCCATTGTCCTACGCATGCACGCACGCTCGCCCACAACAGCTGAGTCCGGTCACACCAAACTTGCCTTGCTAGGCCGCCTCACAAGCCACCATGCCCACATGGGCCGATTCGCTATTAGGCCACCTTCAAAATTTTTTCTTTTTCTATTTTTTTGTCTCTCCAATTTTCTTCACAAATTTTTGGCAATTGCACACTTGACCTTGTAAAGCCCATTGCGAAGATCTCTTCACACGATGTCCATTCATCATGTGTCATATTGTATTAAACCTTGTTAGTTGGCATCCTTGATCACCACAACTTCTCTCTGAGTTTATTCTCGATTCACCATTGATCAAGGTGGCTGATGTCCTAACACAACAGTCACCATATCGACGTGGAAAAGGTGACTGTGGAAAAACTAGAGCCCTCTTCTTCTGTGGTGTCTTCTTCTTCTTTTTGCATAAACACCAATGGTGTAGCCAATGGCAGGGAGGGAGATAGAGATAAGGAGAGGGTGTGTTGGTGGAGGGACCAAACCTGTTCTCGTTGTAAGCATAGGAGGTAGCTTCACATCCACTATATCAGCACGTGATGGTTCGTTCCTCCTGCTTCTCCGCAGCTAGCATCACCTTTAACTCATCAAGGACATGTAACTAATTGCTGAAAAGCTTGTCAGTTGATGGCTGTGGTGGTGGCGACTGAGAAAGTAAGGAGGTCCCTTTATTGGAACAGGGCTGGTGTTGGTAGAGGTGATTGGGCTGGTGCTGGTAGAGGTGATTGGGACGACATGGCAGCCATAGCTATTGTTTGTGCCTACTCAGTTTGCCTGCTTGGCCAACCTTGGCATACCATATTATGTCTTCTCCACACACACTAGGTGAAAAGCAATGCTCTTCCACTTATGGTTGATGGAAAAGCACTTACGGTTGATGGAAGAGAGCCATTAGACAATCATGTTCAGCTTGGCACTAAGGGGGGCTGGTGCTTACCTTATGTGTGTGTGACTGTTGACATGGTGACAGTCTGATACCAAATGCTATGGACGGTGATTCATACGTAGGATGAAGGTACGAAGACCGGGATAAATGCGAGATCGATCTCGTCGGTGTCGGACTTCTTCCAATCACAAGGAGACTCTAAGTCAAGCTAAAACTATCTTTACGATTCTTTATTGCTTGACGACAATGGGTATATGGGTCCCTTATACAGGGGAAGTCTCGTGCTACAGTACAAGTACTATTTACGTTAATAGTTCTTGCCCCTTAATCTCTACTTTTCTGACAAATCATATCTCTAATTCCTAACATAACTATAACTTCCTAATTAATAGACAAGATATCAAATACCTAATCCCTATTATAGGAACTAACTAATTGGTAATCTATTAGGAAGATAATCCCTTCCTTAATTTGTTGCTACAATACCGCGTGCTACAGTACCAATGCTCATAACAAAAATCAGTCTCTTTCCATAGTTTTTGAAGTGTCAATTTTGTTTCACCAAATTTCTGGAGTAAACAAAAATAACAAAATAGCATAAGGGGAAGATGACGACTACGAAGAAGCAGCCGCTAAAAGAAGATGAAGAAGATTTGTACCTCAGCAATGGTGCTTCGAATCCTGGACAAACCAAATTAACAGGGACAATTAGCAGCTAATCAATCAATAAGATGATAATCACCAAGAGATGGCAGTGACAGATTCAGTAAGCAACTCAGGTAGTCATGCACTAACCAAAGAGGTCGGAGGCCAGGAGGATGGCTCGGCCGGAGTGGACGGCGCCGGTGACGTAGGCGTCGAAACCGCCTGCCAGGCCGTGGACGACCACGCCGGCCTCACCGTCGCCGGCGGACGTCAGTTCCGGCGGGTTGTCGAGGCATTGCAACCACGAAGGCTCATTTTTAGTCTACTGTAACCTACGTGTATAGCTATGCGGTTACGTGTGTAAGCTATCTCGGCTACCTATATATACTTATACATTTACATTAACAGAAAATACAATCAACAATTTTCACACTTTCATAGTATCAGATCGGTTCCAATCCGCTATCTTTTCGCAACCAAAAATGCCGTCGCTGTTGCTGCCATCGCCAATCTCCTCCTCCACCACTACTGTGCTGCGTGAGACTGCCGAGGTCCGATGCCCTCAATGCCGCCGTTTTCGAACTAGCGCCTGTTGCCAATCCGACCGCCACCACCGGTGCCGACTGCATGTCACCGGAAGTGTCGCTGGTCTCATCGCCCGCGCTACCGATCTGATCGCCCACCCTGTAGTTGCCCTCATCACCGGATGTGGCCGCCGATCCGATCCTGCCTTCGCTTCCGCACCAGCGCCCGCCGCTGATTCGATCGCCACCATCGGGTGTCGCCGGTCTTATCGCCCACGCTGCCGATTCGTTATCGACCAGATCGCCCGCCGATCCGATCTGATCGGATCTGTTGATCGGTCCGATTGGATCCTGCCTATTGCCGATCCGATCGGCTTTCCGTTACCGACCAGATCGCCCGCCGATCTGATCTGATTGGATCCCTCGATCGGTCCGATCGGATCCTGCCTATTGCCGATCCGATGGCCCTCCAATTCGATCGGCTCTACTGCCGACCTGATCCATCCGATCTGATCGGTTGCTCATCGGCCATCCGATCTAATCGGCTACTCATCATCCATCTCCGATCGATCGGCTGCCGACCTGTTTCCTATTGGTTGCCGACCCCTCCGATCTGATCTCCGATTCGATTGGCCGATCGGCTGACCCTTCCGATCCGATCGGTCGATCGACTGTCTCTTCGAGATCTTCGATCCGATCGGCTGTCCCTCCGAGATCTTTGATCCGATCTGATCGGCTGCCGATTGGCTATCGTGTCCCTCATGGCTAGTGACGACACTGGCGCCGCTACTTTCGAAGACCGCTGTCTCGCGGCCGATCCTACTCGCACTGACGAAGCGCGTCGGGCTAAGGAGGCCAACCTTCGCAACGATGCTCTGGACGTGTACGAGAGCGTTCACGCGGCTCTCTGGGCGCAAGTCATCGTTGTCGTCAACGTCAATGCACTCATCCCCATCGTCCTCGACAAGGCCACAGACTCCTACACCAAGTGATGCTGTATGTTTCTCACCGTCCTTAGGAAATATGCCCTCACCCGCCACGTCCTCGAGGATGACGCATTCCTCGCGCGCCCGGCATGGCTCCAGGCGGACTGCTGCGTCCTCACGTGGGTATATGGCACCGTCTCCAGCGACCTGCAGCAATTGCTGATGATGCGGCAAGGACGCGCCCGCAACGCGTGGTGCTATCTTGAGGACGAATTCCTCGGCCAGAAGGAGTCCCGTGCCCTTCTCCTCGAGACGCAATTCCGCACATTTCACCAGGAGTCCCTGAGCGTCACCGATTACTGCTGTCGTGTTGAATCCATGGTTGCCTCCCTCGCCAAATTCGGCGACCCCATCGGCGACCGATAGATGGTCCTCACGCTTCTCTACGGCCTTAGTGGCAAGTTTCGCCATATGGTGTCCATCCTCAAGATGCATCGGTCGTTCCCAACATTTACGGAAGCACGTACTCACCTTTTGTTGGAAGAGCTAGAGATCGACGCTCGTCCTTCATCCCCGCCGGCCGCTCTCGTCACTGTGACGCCGCGTCCAGCGGCCCTAGGTGCCACCGCTGCTCCTCGTCCAGGGGCGCCTCCTTCGCGTCCAACTGCACCAACCGGAGGCCAGTGCAACGGTCATCACCGTGGCCGTGGTGGATGCGACAGTTCTATTGGTGGCAGCTCTCTAGTGCCCTCTGTTGGAGCGGCCCTAGGTGGACAAGACGGCGTCCCTCCCGATACAACTGTGTACCCGTTGTTCGCCCACTCTTGGGCTGACACCGTGCGCATGTGGCCGTACGACAGTCCAGCCAACCTCCGTCGCCACAGCTTGCGTTCCACGCAGCCCCGCACTATGGCGGTTTTGGTGCTCTTCCTAGCACCTATGGCGGCACATACGGTGCCCCATCGTCCCCGTATGACACGTACTACGGAGGAACTACACCGCCGGGCTTCCAGGCGCCCTCACCGACGTACCAAGCGGTGGGCTTCCAAGTGCCCTCACCGGCGTACTAGGCGGCACCTTGGCCGCCTAGTCATGGAGGTTGGCACCAGGACTCCCTGGCGCACTCCTTCAACACCATTACGCTCAACCAACTGGCCTCTAAGTGGTATGCTAATACGGGTGCCGGTTCCCACATGACCTCGGACGCTGGTATACTCTCCACCATTTCCCCACCCTCTTCATCTACTCCTTCATCTATCGTTGTGGGCAATGGCACTTTACTTTTTGTCACCGTCACTGGATCCCATCATTTTTTATTACCTCACCGTGATCTTACTCTTAATAATATTTTGGTAGCACCTAACATTGTTAAAAAATTAATTTCCATTCATTGGTTTACCACCGACAATAATTGTTCCATTGAGTTTGATCTATTTGGTCTTTCTGTGAAGGATCTGCAAACCAGGAACGTGATCGCCAGGTGCAATAGTTTCGGTGACCTCTACCCATTTTTTGCACCATCTACTAGCACTTCCGCGTTCGTCGCCACACCCACCTCCCTTTGGCATCGCCGTCTCGGTCATCTTGGTCACGACGTTCTGTCCAAACTTCTTAGGTCCAATGTCATTTCCTGCAATAAAGATGATATCGATCATTTATGTCATGCGTGCCAACTCAATCATCATGTACGTCTACCTTTCGGTTCATTTACCTCTTGTGCTACTCATAATTTTGATTTAATATATTGTGATCTATGGACCTCTCCAATTGTTAGTGTGTCAGGATACAAATATTATCTTATTATTCTTGATGACTGCTCTCACTACATTTGGACTTTTCCCCTTCATCTCAAATCCGAGACATTTTCTACTATTTCTACCTTTTTTTTGCGTATGTTCGCACACAGTTTGGCACCACCATCAAGAGCATCCAGTGCGACAATGACCATGAATTCGATAATTCTTAGGCCTGTACGTTTTTTCTCTCCCACGTGTTGCCCTCCGCATGTCGTGCCCATACACTTCCCAACAAAATGGTAAAGCAGAGCATTCCATTTGTACCATCAATAACACTCTGCGCTCTCTTTTGTTTCAGGCGAGTCTCCCTCTAGCTTACTGGGTTGAGGCCCTTCACACCGTCACATATCTTGTGAACCGCCTCTCCACCACAACACTCGCCTCCTCCACACCATACTCTGCTCTTTTCTCTGTCCTGCCCTCTTATGATCATCTCAAAGTTTTTGGTTACGCCTGTTACCCCAATATGTCCTCTACAGCGCCCCACAAACTTGCTCCTCATTCTTCTCTATGCGTGTTCCTCGACTACTCCTCGAAGCACAAAGGCTATCGATGCCTCGAGCTTCAGTCGAACCGCATTCTTATTTCTAGACATGTTGTTTTTGATGAATCATTCTTCCCTTTCACCGACATATCTACCACACCTATGGCACCCTCCACCCTGGACTTTCTTATCGATGACCTAGAGCCCCTTTTTTGCGTGCAGGTACAGCAGCTTCCTCAGCGGCACACCCCGTGCCAGAGGCCCCACTTGCGCCGTCGAGCCTTGGTGCAAGGCCGTGGTTTCCCAAGTCCACGTCGTCCGGTGCCGCTGCCCCTGTGCACCCTACACAGGTCGCTGCCAGCGGTGCCACACCGACCACGAGTGTTACCGGTACTACTGTCCCTGCTGCTCACGCGCAGGTTGTTGCCAGTGCTACCGGCCACACAGTTGCCACTCGACCGATTGTCATCCCTCCGGTGACCAATGCGCACTCTATGCGCACGCGTGGCAAAGATGACATCGCGCAGCCCGTGGATCGCCTCAACCTCCACGTTGTACCTATGTCGCTTCTTCCTCGCTCCGTTCGTGATGCCCTGTCAGACCCTAATTGGCGATCTACTATGCAGGCTGAGTATGACGTTTTGATTACCAACGACACATGGAGTCTTGTGCCTCGCCCTCCTGACATTAATGTTGTGACTGGCAAGTGGATTTATCGCCACAAGTTGCTTGCCGATGGGTCTCTTGATCGTTACAAGGTTAGCTGGGTTCTACGGGGTTTCACACAACGGCTCGGTGTTGACTATGATGAGACTTTCAGTCTAGTTGTCAAGCCTGCGACAATTCGCGTGGTTCTCTCCTTGGCATTATCTCAGAACTGGTCCATTCATCAGCTGGATATTAAGAATGCATTTCTCCATGGCACTCTCACTGAGACAGTGTACTGCGTGTAGCCCTCTGGATTTGTGGATTCTTCTCGCTCAGATTTTGTCTGTTGGCTCAACAAGTCCTTATATGGTTTGAAGCAGGCTCCTTATGCTTGGCATCATAGGTTCACCTCTCATCTTGTGTCACTTGGATTTGTTGAAACAAAGTCAGATACTTCTCTCTTCATATATCACCGCGTCCAGACATAGCCTACTTACTGCTCTATGTTGATGACATTGTCCTTACTGTCTCTTTTGCTCTCCGGCGTGAGTTTGCTATGACGGATTTAGGTCAGCTGCATCATTTTCTGGGCATTTCTATGACCTGCTCCGCAGATGGTTTGTTTCTTTCTCAACGGCAGTACAGTCAGGATATTTTAGAGCGTGTCGGGATGAGTGCGTGCAAGCCGTGCAGCACGCCTGTTGATCTCTACTCTAAATTATCTGCTGACGGATCGCCTGTCACTGACGCTACACAGTACTGCAGTCTCACCGACGCTCTGTAGTATCTGACTTTCACCCGATCAGACATTATCTTTATAGTTTAGCAGATCTGCCTCTATATGCATGATCCTCGAGAGCCGCACCTCGCTGCTCTCAAGTGGATCCTGTGCTACCTACAGGGCACCCTATCTCTTAGGCTGACCATGCGCCGATCTTCATCTATAGATCTTGTTGTTTACATAGATACTGACTAGGTTGGCTGTCCTGACACTCGCCGGTCGATCTCTGGCTATGCAGTATTTCTCTGGGATAACTTGGTGTCCTGGTCTTCTAATTGTCAGCATACGATCTCTAGATCGAGTGCTAAAGCTGAATATCGTGTTATGACAAATGGTGTTGTTGAAGCTATCTGGATGCGACAGTTGCTCCTTGAGCTTCGCCACCCCCTCGATGTGCCACCTTGGTCTATTGTGACAATATCAGTGATGTATATCTTTCCAGCAACTCGGTACAGCATCAGCGGACGAAGCATGTTGAGATTGATCTCTATTTTATTCGAGAGAAGGTCGCCCTTAGTCACGTTCGGGTCCTACATGTTCCTACGACATCACAGTACGTCCACATTTTTATCAAGAGCCTTACTACCTTACTATTTCAGGAGTTTCGATCTAGCCTGAATATTAGCGATGCTTCCGATTAGACTACGGAGGAGTGTTAGTCAAGGTTAACCCATGTATGTAGCTGTGTAGTTACATGTGTAAGCCGCTTCGGCTGCCACTAATACATTAACAGAAAATATAATTAACAATTCCCCACACTTTCACTCAGCAGCAGCGGTGGCAGCGCCGCCACCGCCACCGGCGACCACTGCGAGCAGACAGAGCAACGAAGCCAGCGCCATGGCTAGCTTTGCATGCAAGAGCTTGACGTTACTGATCAGTGATGCTGAGACTTTTGTAGTGCATGGCTTTAATTAGCTAGTAGGTAGCAAAAGACGCACATATTAGTGTCCCATTGGCGTTGCAATCCTACCTTTCAGTTGTGGCATCCTGTTCTCCGACGTCTTTCTAGCAATCACTGTAAGCTGGATGATTTCATCTCATCTAAAAAGAAAATGTAATTAAATATGTTTGTACAATATAGAGAGGAATTCAGCAAAAGTCGTGAGTGTATTCCTTAGGATACAAGAAGTTTTACAGTACTTGAGAAAGCACTGAGAGACACCATAATTTTCAGTATAAAATTCAGTATTACCAAAAAATACAAATTTTAAGCTAAAAAATATAATACCTTCTGATACTTTTCAAGAACAATGGCATTACTCTTAGGATATTATAAACCGAAACCGTTAAGGTGTTAGACCACCCATCCTCCGTGAATGAGGATTGTTTCTGTGAAGCATTAAATGTCTTACGAAGTAGTAGTAGATTAATAAACCGTGTAGTTGTAAATGTTATCCCGCGACTATTAGTGGGCGCTGGTGGAGCCTATGTTGATTAATATCACTCACCGCCCCAACAGTATCGTAAAATTTGTACTTTTTGCTATTAGTGTGCTCTTAGATGCTGATTAATACTGCCATCGTCCTGCTTAGACCTGGCTAGAAGTAGAAGACATTGTTCTGGCCATCGGATCAATATCTAAGAGCCCTCATTAGTCGACCGAGGTTGATGAGTAGCAAAGTTGAAGATAAAGTGTGAAATTACTTTAATGGTGGTATGGTATTCTATTAACAGTATTATTATCAATAAAAATAATTTCAACCGTTGATTTATATGTTATATTACTAGTAGAAATAATATTTGATAGTAGTTAAAGTTTATAGTATAAATAGATACAATCCATAGTCTATATTGATTTCTACTATCCTAGTAGACCATTATAAAACACTTTAAATTGTGGAGGTCCCATGCTACTCTGGTTTCTTTATTTGGTGTATCTTGGTGTGTTTTTAGCTGATTGCGCATTTTGGTGCAGAAGCTAAAATGCTTTCGTTTGCTTAATGAAAACCTCACCTATCAAAAAAAAAAGAAAAGAAAATGACACCTTCACATCCAATTGCAGAAGTTCCCTCTTTTTCAGCTTGTATTTGTTGATTCCAAAGTTCAGAGATTTAACCTTTCAACTTGAGAATACATGCAGGCATGCATCTGCGTTAAGTTGAATTAATTCCCACCGCACAGAGATTTTTAGGGGAAGGAATGGAAAGTTTCATATATCAATTCAGCAAATCGCATTGACATGGTTCGTTATACATGGACACCGGCGATTTATTTTGATGGAAATAAACTGTACTGGTTTTGCATTGCAAGCATGATTAGCTATTGTCATTTCAAGTGTTTGTCAAACCAGTACCAGTCAAGCATTAAGGCTAGAGCTTGTTCAGCAGTTTCGACGGCAAACGGGTCGCTGGCGTTATATCTGCAAGCAAAGCCATGGGCCACCCCTGGAAAGATCTTGGAGAAGTAATCAACCTGCAACAAAGAATCAACGATGAAACCCATAAGAGGCTCTCTCTAATTTGTTTCTTTTCTTAAAGATCATTGAGTGATTGTGTAAATAAGTTCTTCTAGCAAAACTAGAAGAAGAAATAGTATTAAAGTCACACTTGTCCTATTTATGGCCTTATACATGTATGGAACTTTATTTACAATGTGCCAGTGTTTGGAGTTCCACTAATGTTAACTTGCCAAATGTTGACTGCTAATTAGAGCCAAGGAAAAACAGGGCCAGCATGATCGAACAGTCAAACATGGCAGAATATGTTGATGCATTTGGCATCAAGTGCCAGTAAAAATCAGCATGAACTCACCTCATTTCTTTGACGCAAGGCATTCACAAACTGGTACACTAATCTTGGTGGTGTTACACTGTCATTCTGTGCTCCAAGTATTTCAATGGGGCATTTGACCTCTGTGCATCAAGGCAAACTTAGAATAACAAAACTAGTAAACGATTCATCATTCATCTATATAGCAACCATAGCACCAAAATAAGTAAGTTCACCTTTCATATCATCAGCAGTCACCACTGAAGGATGGGAGATTACAATCGATTCAACCTCATTGGTTTTCGTCACCTCATCAGCTACCTTTCCTGTCTGTTAAACTTTTGATGTTGAGACTACGATATGAATTAAATCTAGCTGTGGTATTTAAATAGGAATTTACAAAGTTTTCTGGAATGTATCAGTAATGTACTGATGTAGGATATGTAAAGACATTTTTTTGCAGATTAATGTCGCTTACTGCCCCAACAATAACCTCCAACTCCAGCAACAGATTTCCCTTCCCTTTTTAGAGCAGCAAAGATTGGTTTAGCATCTTCAGCTGCTTTTACCTGAAATTTCAATTGAATATACTGATCAATATCAAATAATTGACTCTTTGATATGCACCATCCGAAAAAGGTTTTGTAATGCAACTATAACCATTATTACATGGTTTTTGTGGGGAATACAAGACATAAACTATATAAATGGTGAAACAAATTACCAGAGGGTGAGCCATGATCCATTCTGTAATGTTTATACTTGGGTCTCCATTGTAAGGTTTTACAGAAACTGGATTATGAAATCGGATCATTGTTAGTCGTTGATTATATACCCATTTATAGATCAGCTTTACAAGGACATTAATGAGATATTAGTACTGACTACTGAGTTCCAACTGCATTTATCCCTAAACAAATGATGTTTTAGAAAGCATGAAGTGAACATAGTTATGCACACTATACAATGATAGAAGTATATTTGTCTTCAACTTCAAAAGGATAATTTTATCAGAAGATGTAAGTTTTATCATAAATGATGTATTACAACCGCTTGACATATTTCTATCATTACCAGGAGGATAGAATATGGAAAAATTGCAAAACGAGTATATTCTTTTGATCCTCTTCATGCAAGGGTAACTATTTTAAAACCAGGATTACTCCCATAAAAAAAAGGAAAATATTTGAAACGGAAGAAATATGCAGATAGCATTGTTGAATATTATTTGTTCAAGCTCTCATCATATGTTAATGACGAATGGATGATTATGTGCTTGCACCTTTGCAGGTGTAAAGTCTAAACCTGTTATCCTTATCAGAAGTCACTGCACAAAGATGGAGATAGTTGACTAAACATGATCATATCCCCTTTGGAAAAGAAAAACAGATGAGGCATGCCATTGTTTGCATGATTGATCTGTTTTTCAAAAATCAGTTTGTTTCCAGAGTTGTTCGAGTGTCAATTTCGTTTCACCAAATTTCTGGAGTAAACAAAAATAACTAAATTGCAGAGCAGGATGACGAGTACGAAGAAGAAGCAGAAGCAGCTAAAAGAAGAAGAAGATTTGTACCTCAGCAATGCTGCTTTGAATCCTGGACAGACCAAATTAACAGCGACAATCAGCAGCTAATCAATCGATAATCGCCAAAAGATGGCAGTGACAGATTCAGTAAGCAACTCAGGCAGTCATGCACTAACCAAAGACGTCGGAGGCCAGGAGGATGGCCCGGCTGGAGTGGACGGCACCACCGGTGATGTAGGCGTCGAAGCCTCCTGCCAAGCCGTGGACGACCACGTTGGCTTCACTGTCCCCTGCTGGTTCTCGAGGCACTGCAACCGCTGTGGCTCAGCAGCGGCACCGCCACCAGCGACCACTGCCAGCACATCGAGAAAGGAGGCTCTGGCAGGGCATTGAAGCTGGCACCATGACTAGCTTTGCATGCAAGAGCTTGATGCTACTGACCAGTGATGCTGAGGCTTTTGTACATGGCTTTATTAGACGGTAGGTAGCAAAAGACGCACATGTTAGTGTCACGTCGACGTTGCAATCCTACCTTTCAATTGTGCATTGTGGCATCCTGTCCTCCGATATCTTTCTACTAGCACTCATTGAAAGCTGGATGATTGCATCTCATCTAAAAGAAAATGAAATCGTGATTTCAATTGCTTTTGCTTCAACTTGCTTGCCTTTGGAGATCTTACCTTTCAGATTGAGAGTTGAGATCTTACCTTACCACCAATACAAAGAATTATCGTTGCTAGTGGTTTCAACAATAAGGACATGCTGCTTAGGTCATTTCCAGCCATAACATTGTCAATTCTACCACCTATTCTGCAAATTTTACCCAAAAAATATGAGCCATGCAAATATCCTCATAGGAGAGGAATATTGAAGGTTGTGATCAAGACTCAAGACTGGGATGACATGTTTAAAAACTCTTCAATTTCGCTGCAAACAACATATTCGTTGACACTCCTGTAATCCTGTTCTTTTCCATGAAAATTGTTGCTTCATACACATCAGTCAGAGAAATCATTGGCTGACATTTAGCCCGAACATTTATGTGATGATGCAGTCTGGTTTTCTCAATTACTTTGGCAAGACGTACCATTCTAACCATTTTAATTAAGAGGTATAAATGAAACGCTGATTGCACTTATGACACATTAATGCACTATATCATCATTCAGGTGATAGATGACTATCTGCAGAGACATATGATGTGTTATTACAAGTTTATGCCATCTAACCTTCAGTCCTTCAGTCCTTTTCTTGATGATCCGGCACCTCTGCTGTTGATGCCCAGAGCTGGTAGGCCTGCCATCGCTATTGCCAGAACAGACTGATACACAAAGAATGGACATAATGAAAGATTTATCACCTTTTAGGATGAGGCATAGAAAGTTTCATACGTCAATTCATCAGTAGTTAATACATCAAGTCATACACTAAGTCAGAAGGTCTCATCTAGAAAAAATTTAAGGAAAAAAGAATGAAATATCTGAATGTTGTTCTTCTAATTACCTGTTTTATAGAGAAATAAATCAGCAGATAAGCAAATATAGCATGGTGGGGAGATCAATTGCAGCTTATTGGGGATGGCAGAATGCAAGAATACATATTCTCCAGGCTGGCTGGACGAATGAGGAACAAATTACATTAACATATTGAAAGGAAGAAAACTGAAACAGACTTGGAAAATACAGTACCTGCATGTCTTCTTGGTTGTGAATTGTGACAACTAGCAACCCATACATATTTTCATACCCATCAATCCATAAATGAAAGGTTTAGGTGTAATGATGATACCAATGGATCTTCTAAATCTTTGGCAAGTGATGCTTGCCATTTCCTAAAGGATACCTCTTCATATATCCAGTGTTTATGGATGTCTTGACATGTCATTGGCCATCACACACCACTACTCCAGGCTTTCTATGATCATATCATACTTGCATTCCATGTGAGCTTGCAAGCAATCAAGAATAGCCAGGACATTGTTTACTTGATGGCTCTTTGATCTGTTCTCTGCTGTGAAGGAATAAACCTTATTGCCGACTTCTATCCAGCTGCACCCAATGTTCGTCTTTAGACCTCTCTCCTTCATCGCCATCCTCACTCTGGCCACATCACTCCAGCAACCAATTGTGGCATACAGATTTGCTAACTGTATATGAGTTGCAGCACAACCTGGCTCCAGTTTAAGACGGTGCTCTGCAGCCTGGATGCCGATCGAAATGTTCCCATGCACCCTACAGGAAGCCAACAGAGAGCCCCATATGATGGCATTTGGAGGGATGGACATTGTTTGGATCAAATCCCATGCCTCTTCAAGCAATCCTGCACGCCCAAGAAGGTCGACCATACATGAGTAGTGATCTAGCCCTGGTTTTATTCCGTGTTCAATCATTGTCTTGAAGCAGTGTCGGCCTTCCTCCACAAGGCATGCATGCCGGCATGAGGAAAGGACACCAAGGAAGGAGAGAGCATCTGGTACTACGTGTTGCCTGTACATTTCTTTCAGCAAGTCCAGGCAATGCTTAGCAAGGCCATATTGTGAACATCCAAAGATCATGGCATTCCATGAAACCAGGTCTTTACAGGCAATGTACCCAAACATGGACTGGGCTTCATCTATGCACCCACACTTTGCATACATGGATACCAGGGCATTGGAAACATGCACATACGAATTGAAACCCATTCTCATTTGTAAAGCATGAACACTTTTACCAAGTGCTAGAAATGCGTGGTTAGTACACACACTGAAAAGAGTGGCAAATGTGATGTCATTTGGTTTGCACCTTGAAAGCCTCATTGACACAAACAAATGGAGACATGGCTCGATCCGATTATGTAGTGCAAAACCAGAAATCATTGCTGTCCATGACACAGTGTTTTTGGTTGGCATGCTCTGGAAAACCAAGTACGAACTTTCCAACTGACCGCATCTTGAATATAAGGTGATGAGTGAACTGCCAATAAAGACAGTTGAATCACAGCCAATTTTAACCAATAGAGCATGAAGTTGTGTGCCTTGGGTAAACTTTTGCCTATCAGCGCAAGAACTCATGGCAGCTGCCAAAATAGATTGATCTGCACTGGTTTCCCCTTTCCTGTGTAGCTCCTCTATCAGCAAAAACATGTCCTCCTTTGAGAGTCTAATCCTGGAAGGGCAAGCTGAGCCATTGTTTGAAACAAAGCTATCAAGTTTAGCTTGTGCTGGATTGCTGCATGAGTTAAGAGAGACACCATTTCCCTTATGTATAGCATGATTTGATTGAACCCCCAAGATGTCATGCATGCAGTCATGGATTAGTCGGTGATGGCATGGACCTTCCACTTTGTCATAGTTAGCCTTTCTTGGTACAAGATCCAAAACTTTTAGTGCACTGTTGATGTCGCTGCCATGTTGGTTGCTTCTTTGAGCTGCAGACGTTGTCCCATTGCTTGCAACAGGTACTAGAATAGCTGCTGCTACTTCTGCTGCTGACAAACTGCTGAAACAACCACATACAAGACGCTTGAGCATAACTGAAGCTGTCCATGTATGAGCCACTGAGCACGATTGAAGAGCAGAAAGTAGAAAGTGACCCATAGCACTTAACATGTGTCATGGAGTCTCAGTAGAGCGCCAAACATTTTTGGAGGATAAACTGCAGCAGCACCTTGGGATCAATCTTGCTCACTGAAGAAGCATATAAATTATCAAACCACGGATGGACGAATTAGACTGGTACCAATGGTGTCATGCTGAAAATAAAATCTAAAAGGCTAAAACTAACTGAATGGAGAGGGGAAGATTTTGGAATTGCAGCCACAGCATTACAGCAAGTTAGGTTTCCTTAAAAAGGGAGAAATCGATCAAAATCCAGATGGACATCCCCTAATAGGCCTGCAGTGGCAGACCCAGGATTTCCGAATTATGAAGGAATTGTTCGACACGAAGGCTGATAACAGCCAAAAAAATCAAAGTACAAATTATATTTTGGAAATACAACTATGTTTTCAAATGCAAGATAAATGTGTAAGCGCAATCACTCAGGAATATTAACTAGCTAGCACCAATCTCCAAAACTTGTAAATAAGCTTAGAGTTGAGGTTCTTGTTTATTTTCAACCAGTATAATGGAAAGCTCAGCAAGAATTTTCCGTTTTCTGGACATTTTATCACTAAGGGCACCAACGGTTAAGAGACTAAGCTGAAACGGAAGAGGCATCATCAGTTCTAGGCTTGAGAAATCCTCAGAATAAAAGTGAGCTAGCCTAACCCAACCTATTCTTGTCAGGATAAAAATGGCCCCTTCACTGATTCACCATCTAGAGAGTTGAAATACAACACTGATAAACTGAGCGGGAAAAGAAAAGCAAATTGGAGGGAGCGGGAATCCAGATTCACCTGCTTTGCTACCTGCACTGGGAACGGTGGGCCCTGGGTCCGGATCCCTGCCACCGCTCCAGCGCCGACGCCGCGCTCCCTCCCCACCGGACGCCTCCGGCGGGCGGCGGTTGAACGCAACAGGGCGTCTCTGCCGCAGGCTGCGAACGCTGCCTTCGTACCTCCCCTCCTCACCCCTCCGCCTACGGCCGTACCCTCGCTTTGCCGTGCCGCCGACCGAGCCTCGCGCCGTCGCGTCGGAGGCTTGTCTCGCGTGCGTGGCCGCGTCGGAGGCTTCTTCTCTTAGGCCGTCGACTCGCCGCGGCGGAGGGAGAGCGATTAGGGTTTGTAAGGCCCGGGAAAGCCGGGCCCGCCGGTGGAGATTGGACAGTGAATGGGCCTATATGGGCTGATAGGCCTAAGGCTTCTATGGGCCATGAGCCTAATACAATTATACAAAGTTTAAACAGACGGCCTAACTAAAACTCAGTTTACTGTTCAATCAATTTGCTGCTACTGTTGGCAGATGCCGTGGTGTTCCTCTTACTGCTTCAAGAATCATGTAACCTGTAGGGGCTTGAGCTTCTCTAGACTCTCGTTGGAGCAGCCAGAATTGAGACGAATGTTTATGAACTGAAAAATTGCGGAGAGGAGGAAAACCGAGTGAAAAGGATACGTCTAATAGGCACATATATGATATATTTATTTGACTTGTGCGAATATGAATATGTAGCTAGGTCGCGATAACCTAAGAAACTCAGCATAATTAGATCAACTGTATCACTATGCATCTATCAAGGTATTTTGTAAAAGAAATTAGTTACTATAATTAAAACTTTTAACTATTAATTAAAATTTTCACTTGAAATTAATATAAACTTTTGCTTGAAAGTAAATTAAATAAACTTTTACATCCTTGAAACTTTCTATTGAACAAAAAAAAGGTGTATAAGCTTTATATAAACGCTTTCTAAACAAGCAAGAATAGAAACTTCCACCATAATAACTAAAACTTTCTATAGATTATATTATTTGGAGAAACTTTGTATGAAAAACCCTTCCGTATGAAACTTTCTATTAAGGATCTCTAATGGCCCATATAGCACACAGATTCCACCATGAGCACGACATGAGCTAACCCCAAAACTCTTGGTTTGAACTTCTTTTTTCAATACAGGTGCGACCACGTAAACATTCAGAGTAGTACGTAGTATTTTGGAGTAAAACTACCAAATAGCTTACACCACCTATGTGGATTGAAAATTCTACCATAAGGTTCTGCCTGCCATTTCCATCTAAAATTGGACATTGCGAGCGCTTCGCTTCGTGTCTCCTGTTAAACATATGAAAATTTTTAAATTTTCATAAAAAAATGAATTATCTCTCATACAATTGTTTTTTCCCAAAATTCTACATTTATCGTTATGTTCTCCCGTAGGCCTCACCAAGCTGATAAGCAGTTGTCTTTAGGTGCAAATGCAACTATTGTGTAGGATGGGGCGACCGTCATAGCTCCGGCTCGCGTCATCCCATACCCTCGACCCTAGTATTACTTGTTTAATCCTAAGATGAGATCATCGTGTTGCTAGGTGGTACTGTCATGTTTACTCGTTAACATCAAAGCATGCTTGATCAGCTTGATAAACCAGGCTGGGAGCCGTCTTTTAGGAAGTTAAATCACTTTGTGCCAAAAAAAAAATCCTATATCAAATTTGGATAAACCAATATCAACATGGGATCGATCAAGGCTTGGCTTGGTAGCATTTTAATCACGCTTAATCATCGCTACTGTGTCAATAGTTACGTCTTCTCTTATATTAACTAGTTTTTAAGATAGTTGATTAGTTAACTATTATATTAACTAGTTTTTAAGATAGTTGTACTTCTGTTTTACAAATTGGCTTGTTTTCATTTCAAATAAGAGGGACCGAACCATCTTAGATTTTTTTCTTTAATTTATTGATTATACTTTTTTATGTGATTACAATACAATTATTGTATATTTTACATTTGGTTTCTTTTATCAATCATCTCCACCACATCTTTATTTTTAAAGCCAGGTCTCATTTCGCACAACTCCTATTCTGAGACCTTTACTCAAACAACTTTCAGAAACTTAATAATAAAAAGTAGAACTACCAAATCACTTCGAAAAAATATACTGAGGGTGGAGCGACAATTTTATAGCTCCTCGGCTCTACTACCTAACTAAGCAGCAGTGCATTACTTTGTCACGCGTTGGACAGTTTCTGACGATGTTTATCCAAACTCGCAAAAAAAAAAGATAGTTCCAACCCAATGCACAGCT
This sequence comes from Oryza coarctata, assembly GCA_030770085.1. NCBI lineage: Eukaryota > Viridiplantae > Streptophyta > Magnoliopsida > Poales > Poaceae > Oryza > Oryza coarctata. Next base: position 5,007,950 of record CM061476.1, on the reverse strand, counting down.
TACCGCAGGTGTTTTAGGACATCTGACTGCCAGACATAGCTACCTCCAAAATAACAAGTCAACCCCCATTTTTAATTTGTTCCTCTCTTTCTTGGTTGCATCCCATCAACTGAAACCACACGACTATATACTTAGCTAATCAGCAATGTACTCCATGTGACGTTTTGCTATTTTTCGACAAGAAACATGGCACTTATATAGCTTAGCTAACGACTTAATTAGCCAATAATTAATCATGCATGCAGCATGAAGGTTGGTTGGTACTTGGTAGGTAGCTTGGTCAGCGGCGAGGGACGCCATGAAATTTTTTTAAAAGCTCGCATGCATGAGCTTAACAGCTTAGAGTACGTGTGTGTTCATCATCCAAAATGCACAATGCATTCCAGGGCGGCAGCATGCATATGCAGATGTCTGCACCGTTTGGCCAGCCTGACATTCCCATGAATCCTAACATGTCATCATGTCCCTAGCTAGCTCAAACATTCCCACGAACATGCAAGTGTTCCTGCTTCAAATTCCATCATCATTATAAAATCTACTATAATAAGCAGAAGGGTGAATGATTACAAAAGACAAAATTAAAATTTAATAATTTTTTTAATCACAAAACCAAAAATTATGTTTTCTCAATAACATAGATTATAACTGTATATATCAGAAATTTTACATAATAAATTAAACAAAATTTAATAATAAATCTAGCTGTAATCACCTCAATCGAACTTCTGTATTCAAAATATTAATGAAACAAATTTATTGAAATCTTCTTAAAATTAATTAAATACTAATTAATTAATAACATGAGATTTGAAAAATAATTAATAATCAAACTTTCAAAAAATTAAAAAACTCTCTAGCTAAATTTCAGATAAAGAAATCAAATTAAGACTCAGAGAAAATAAATTAATCTAAAATCTATACATAAAAAAAGAGATTAATTACTACATAAATTTTTGATAAACTTTATTTTTATTCTCAAAATTATACTTACAATTTTTTTAAAAAAATCTCTCAATTTTATATATGCTAAATAACTAATATATTACCGTCTAGAAAAAAATCTCGACCTAAATAACTCTGAGATTTCATAATCAGTACTCTATTTATTCTTAGCCATCAGATCTAAAATAGACATTTCAGATTATGCCATGTAACCTGTTATAACGAGGGCTATATACTCCGACTCGTATCCATAGAAAATACTCAGTCACTGTTGTAGTACTTTCGTACCAATCCGATCGTGCCATATCGCCTTCGAAGCTCCTATAGTTGCACACGCGTGCACATCCACGCATGACACGTCACCCATTCTGGCCCTATCTATCAATTGCAACGCCTCTCCACTCCTGCGCTCGCTGATATGCCTAGCCTATCTGTCAATCGCAATGCCTCTCTAGACCCACGCCCACTGATAGGCGTAGTCTGCCTTTTAGTCACAATCTCGCCGTGCATGCCCATGCTGTTGGATCGTTTTCTTCGTCAACCCACTCTACTAGCCATCGCCTGCTAGTTTAAATGTTTACTATTCATTCAGCCTAGTGAAAAATTCAATCCGTTAATATAGCTAATTCAGAAAATTATTTTGCTTGAAATTTCTTTAAATTTTTTCAACATTTTTTAATCTATTTTCTAAATTTAATTTCTACACACAAATAAACAAAATTCTCTACAACCTAACCTATATCAACGCATGTATGCGCTCATAATATTTTTTATAAATAATTTTAAATATAAACTAATTAAATAATTCTAATTTTAATATAAACTAAATTTGCCAATTTTAACATAAATTATTTTATCAATTTTGCTATAATCTTCCTTTAATCTTTTCGGTTATTAATACAAATCCGCTCGAAATTGAAAAAAAGAACAAGAACAAAAAAAAAGAAGATCAGGAAGAATTAAGGAGTTTGTTTCTAGAAGCTCTTCCTGATTAGAGAGCTTGCGTGCGGCGTAGCTTGCTATGGCGCCGCATTTGTTGCTGCGGTGTTCCGGCGAGCGTTGCCGCGTGTGGACGATGGTGGTTTTGGTCTTTGTGGCTGCGGCCATGGAAAGGGCGGTGGGATCGATGTACGACGACGTGGAGGTGGTGTGGTGCGCCGACCACAGCTTCTTCTACATGGACGGCGACGTCGACACGCTGGCGCTCTGCCTCGACCAGACCCACGGCTCAGGGTTCAGCTCCAAGGAGGCCTACCTCTACGCCCGCTTCGACATCGACATGATGCTCGTGCCCAACAACTCCGCCGGTACCGTCACCACGCTCTACGTACGTAAATAATTGGGAGGAGGAACTTTTTCCTACATACAAAATAAAAAAAATAAAAAATCCGATCAGTATATAATTAATTAAATCTTAGCTAAAAAACTTTAAAATATATATTAATATATTTTTAAAAATAATTTTCCTATATATATATTTTAAAAATATACGTTTAATCGAACGCAGCCTTTGCCTCCCTCCTTGTCCTCCTCGTCGCCGACCGCCGTCGGCGCCATGCGTGCGTGCATGTGTGCTGATATATTATGGATTGTCGTGCTTGCAGCTGATGCTGTTATGCAGTCCAGCCATCACCGATCATTTGTTCTAGTTTGAGTCGGAGTCTGTAAATAGCATTTGCTTTTATTAGTCAGTAGCTAAATTTAGTTGAGCTTGCGTGTAGGAGCTCCGTGCGGCAACTGGTGAGTCGTGGGATGGCACGACAAGTAGTGCGCTAGGTGCTGCGCGTTCTGTGGAGATTACCTCCCCACTTATACATGTAATTCTTCTTTAAGTACTGCAATCATATATGAAAAATGTAGCCAGTTGACAGCACCAAAAAAACCCGACTGTGTTTTTCTGAGTGCGTGTTCCAAGGATCGCCTGCTACTTCTCACCGACGGTTCTCCAACATTTGGTATCAGAGCGGTTAGAGTCCGGGAACGATGTCCGCCCTACCGTCCAGCGGTCGTTCGCCATCGCCACCACCGCGCCGTCGAGTTTCTCAATCGCTAGCGCCGCGCCGAGGTCGCGGCGAGGTCATCGTCGAGCGCGTGGTCAAGGAGCAGACGAGCGGCGCCATCCAGTACCCCATGCTCACGCGTTCCAACTATCAGGAGTGGGCGCTCCTGATGAAGGTTAATCTGCAGGAGGCGGCTTATGGCACGTCGTCGAGCCGGAGGAAGGGGAGGAGGTGCTCTTCGAGTATCGCGAGGATCGCCTCGCCATGGCAGCCATCCTGCGGTCTGTGCCCTCCGAAATGCTAGGCTCACTAGCCCGCAAGCGGACGGCGCGATCGGCATGGGCGGTGGTCAAAACCGTTCGCGTTGGGGTGGACCGAGTGCGGGAAGCCAACACCCAGCACCTACTCCGGCAATTCGGCGACATCGGCTTCAACGAGGGTGAGTCCGTGGACGACTTCTCGCTCCGTATCATGTCTCTCGCCAACACCATCCGCACTTTGGGCCACGACATCACCGACGCCCAGATCGTGAAGAAGATGCTCCAGGTGGTTCCTGAACATCTCGAGCAGATTGCTTACTCCATCGAGACGCTCCTTGACGTCAACGAGCTCTCGGTGGAGGAAGTTGTCGGTTGTCTGCGCGCCATCGAGCAGCGCAAGAAGAAGCCGGCCTCCGCGGGCGCGTCGTCCACCGCCGACAAGCAGGGCCGCCTGCTCCTCACGGAGGAGGAGTGGATGGCGCGGCTCAAGCTGCGCGAGTCCGGTGAAGGCTCCGGCAGCGGCAAGCGCGGCAAGACACGCTGTGGCCGCGGCAGCGGCGGCTCCGGCGGCGGCCGGGATAGTAAGGGACACGACGGTCAAGGGAAGCCTCAAGAGAGGAACCCTGACAAGTGCGCAAACTGCGGCATCAAGGGCCACTACGCCAAGGACTGCCGCAAACCGAGACGGGAGCAGAAGGCGCACGTCGCGGAAGGAGAAGAGCAACAGGCGCTCATGATGGCTTCGGCAACCGCCACGACCATCAACGACGCGCCGTCTTCTTCCTCGTCGCGGCCCGCCACCTGCGTCGAGATCCACGAGGCGGAAGTCTTCGCCGAGCTCGGGCCCCGTACCGATCGAGACGCTCGCAGGTGGGTGCTCGACACCGGAGCGACCAATCATATGACCGGTGCGCGCTCGGCGTTCGCGCACCTCGACACCAATGTGGGCGGCACGGTCCGTTTCGGTGACGGGTCCGTGGTCGAGATCGAGGGACGGGGCTCCATCATCTTCGTCCTCAAGAACGGCGAGCACCGCACCCTCGCCGGAGTCTACTACATCCCTCGGCTGGTGGCGAACATCGTCAGCCTCGGTCAGATGGGGGAAGCCGGGTACCGCATCGACCTCTACGACGGCGCCCTGCGGATCTACGACGAGGCGCGGGATCTGCTCACCAAGGTACCACGTGGGAACACTCGCCTGTACATCCTCGAGCTGGTGATCGGGCGTCCCGTGTGCCTCGCGGCGCACAGCTCGGAGGCAGCCTGGCGGTGGCACGAACGTTTCGGCCACATAAGCTTCAAGTCGCTCCGCTCCCTCGCCACCAAGCAGATGGTCCGTGGACTGCCGCACCTAGATCACATCAACCAGGTCTGCGACAGTTGTCTCGCCGGCAAGCAACACAGGACCCCCTTCCCCAGCCAGGCAAAGCGGCGCGCGGAGCACGCCCTGGACCTTGTCCATGGCGACCTATGCGGTCCAGTGTCCCCACCGACTCCAAGCGGTAACAAGTATTTTCTGCTGCTCGTTGATGACATGAGTCGCTATATGTGGCTCCATCTTCTGTCAAGCAAGGATCAGGCGGCAGCGGCCATCAAGAACTTCCAGGCCACGGTGGAAGTGGAGTCGGGCAGGAAACTCAAGGTGCTCCGAACCGATCGTGGGGGGAGTTCACCTCCGTCGAGTTCGGCGAACACTGTGCACGCCGTGGCGTGCAGCGGCAGCTCACTGCCCCGTACACTCCGCAACAAAACGGGGTGGTGGAGCGCCGTAACCAAACAGTCGTCGGCATGGCGCGTTCGATCCTGAAGGCGAAGGCGCTCCTGAGCTTCTTCTGGGGTGAGGCCGTCCACACCGCGGTGCATCTCCTAAACCGGGCCCCGACGCGGGCACTCGATGGTAAAACCCCGTTCGAAGCCTGGTATGGATAGCGTCCGGCGGTCCACTACCTGCGCACTTTTGGGTGCGTCGCGCACGTCAAGACGACGAAGCCGGGGCTGCAGAAGCTGGATGATCGGAGCACGCCCACGATTTTCGTCGGCTACGAGAGCGGCTCCAAGGCGTACAGGTGCTATGATCCTTCGACCCAGCGTGTGGTGATCTCCCGCGACGTCGTCTTCGATGAGGCGGCGCGCTGGGACTGGTCGTCGAGCCCCGACGTGCACCCTGGCGACGACGAGCCGTTCACCGTCGAGTACGTCACCGAGGCGGTGCAGGTCCCCGGGGCGATGCCGTCAGCATCCCCACCTCCAGCGCAGTCACCGTCGCCGGGACCTGCTGCAGCAGCCACGCCACAAGGACTACCAGGCGGTGCCTCACCGCCATACTTCGCCACGCCACCGGCGGACGTGGACCACGACGCCCTGGACGCGGACCACGACGACGACGCCCCGCTGCGGTTCCGCGCCATCGACACCATCGTCGGGCCAGCGACTCCACCTGGCCTCGCGGCTAGAGTACTGGACGAGGAGCTCATGTTCACCTCTGCCGATGAGCCAGCTTCTTTTGGCGAAGCCGAGCGCACGGCGTGATGGCGTCAAGCAATGCGCGACGAGCTGCGTTCCATTGAAGAGAACGCGACCTGGGAGCCTGTCCCTCTACCTGCTGGGCACCGTGCTATCGGGCTCAAGTGGGTCTTTAAAGTCAAACGACACGAGCTCGGGAACATCATCCGCCACAAGGGCCGGCTGGTGGCGAAGGGTTATGTCCAGCGCGCCGGGGTGGACTTCGACGAAGTGTTCGCCTCGGTGGCCCGCATGGAGTCGATCCGCACGCTGCTGGCCCTAGCGGCGCACGAAGGCTGGAAGGTCCACCATGGACGTGAAGAGCGCGTTTCTGAACGGCGATCTCAGGGAGGAAGTGTACGTGTCACATCCACCGGACTTCATCGTCGGCAACGACGACGGCAAGGTGCTGCGCCTTCACCGATCATTTGTTCTAGTCTGAGTCGAAGTCTGTAAATAGCATTTGCTTTTATTAGTCAGTAGCTAAATTTAGTTGAGCTTGCATGTAGGAGCTCCGTGCGGCAACTGGTGAGTCGTGGGATGGCACGACAAGTAGTGCGCTAGGTGCTGCGCATTCTGTGGAGATTACCTCCCCACTTATGCATAATTCTTCTTTAAGTACTGCAATCATATATGAAAAATGTAGCCAGTTGACAGCACCAAAAAAAACCGACTGGTGCGTCTTCCAAGGATCGCCGGCTGTTTCTCACCGACGGTTCTCCAACAGATGCCGGACGACGTACCGTGGGAGTACCACGACAAGGTGGACCTGGAGTTCCTCGGCAACGTCACCGGCGAGCCCTACACCCTGCGCACCAACCATCTTCGCCAACGGCGTCGGCGGCCGCGAAAAGCAGTTCCGCCTCTGGTTCGACCCCACCGCCGGCTTCCACACCTACTCCATCGTCTGGAACCCCAAGCACATCATGTACGTACATTGATCCATCGATCGCCATGATCGTCGAGACAGAGCTTCGCTGTACTGACGCCATGGATGGATGCAATGCAGAATTCTGGTGGACGGCGTGCCGCTCCGGGACTACAGGAACGAGGCGGCGAGGCGGGCGGCGTTCCCGACGTGGCAGAAGATGCGCGTCCACGGCAGCCTGTGGAACGCCGACGACTGGGCGACGCAGGGCGGGCGGGTGAAGACGGACTGGTCGGAAGCGCCGTTCTACGCCTACTACCGTCGGCTCCGGGTGACGCCGTTCGCGCCGTCGCCTGGGGGTGGCGTGGTGCGGCGACGAGCCACCCGAGTCGCCGCGGTTAGAGCGGGAGATGGACGCGGCGGCGCTGCGAAAGGCGAGGGAGGAGCACCTGCTCTACGACTACTGCGCCGACACCAACCGCTTCAAGGAGACCGGCCTCCCCGTCGAGTGCACACCTTCAAGTAGCTCGCTAGCTAGCTTGCGTAATTAGTCCAAAAAATATTTTAATTTGCCTTAGTTTGTACATTAATTGGTCGTATAATTTGTTCAAACTTCAGGTTAATTTCTATATGTCGTCTTTTTTCTTATGTAAGCTTTCTATCATACATTCCTTTTTTTTTCATTTTAGAGATGTAATTATTTTCGTCTGTTCCTTAATTTATTAGAAAAAATTAGATGAGCAATGCAAATGCATTCAAATTTCACTTTAAATTCAAAGCTATAAATTGTCCAAAATGAAAATTATCTTAGCAATACTGCCGGACCGTGGAAAACTAGGTTGGCGTGGAATTGGCTTGGCCGGGCTCCTTGCTTGTCTCTGCAAGCCGAAAGTTCCTGTGGTTAGTTCTGTTCAACACTGGCCCAGCCCAACAGTGGACACGTCTGGATTTCCTTATACACAGTTTCACCCTAACTTTTTCTGTCTGAAAAAAACAAATAGTAAATTGTAGTTATGGATGCGATCTAGTATGAAAACTTGACAATTCAACGTCCAAGTGTAACAAGTTTATAAAGTGGTACATTCTAGTGCAACAACTTGATAATTTATGTGCATTATCAAGTGCTAGATGAGTATTTTTAGGATGTTAATATGTCATCACATAGCAATCTTGCAGATATTAATTACCTTATAATCTTGCATTGAATTTAAAAGAATTACGTTGCTCATTCAATTTGCACCACCAGTTTGAGTATTTTTTTTGCCTTTTCAAATCTCAACAGAAGCAAAATTTTCTACATAATAAAAATTTATGGACTTTTAATTACTAGAATGACAAAAATTAATTATGTTTATATAAAACTACACAAGTATATTGACAAAATAAGTAATTAAAAACTGAATGTGTATAGAAAAAAATAATCAAAATAATTAAGTTGTTATGCTAACATCCCTACTTCCTATGTTATTGTACTAAAATCGCACTCACCTGTTGTCTAAATTGTACCCACTACCAAGTTGTCATACCAGTACGCTCACTTCTCAAGATCTCATACGAAATTACAACCTCCCGCCTAAGTTGATTTACCATAACTGCAATTTACTCAAGAACAAAACCTAACTAAGATCAATGATATTTCTCTCTTATAAAACCATATCTCCTTTTTATTGTTTGGATTGCTGATTTTATGGTGTGAATTAATACCTTCCCTTCTTTTGTCGAGCCATGCCATCCTAATAATTTATTTATTATCTGATAATAAATATTTGATATCTAAGACATATTTAGGTCAAACTTATTAAATTTTGATCATCAGAATAAGTTTATAATGTTAGAATATTACTTTTAAGGAAAATATATGTATATCATTTTTTTAAACTAGGCATTTAAGACGTTGTGTATGGTGGATGTTTCAAATGTTCGACTGAATCTTATCCTAAATATACACGAAGGAGTATGTAACATTTGGGCAAATTTACCTCTTTTGTATTCTCTCGTTATGTCATGTCATATCAATACTAATTTCTAGCCTTTCGATAATTGAGTTCCATCAAATGTTCGGTCACGTTTAGATTTATAGCTTAAAAAAATCTTTAGGTCGGAGAGATAGCTGACTTTACCTCGGTTTGTCATACATGGAGGGAATAAGAAGTGAAGTGCAGGAGTTGAAAGGCTTAGCATAAGATTCCAAAATTATTTGGACCTACTGTAATTATCCATCCTCTTGCTTCATTTCTTAGCAACTCTTATCCTCCTCTTCTTTTATTCCCCAAAAAAGAATACTTAATTAGTTATACAACAAAATGACCCCACAAATGGTCGATTTAGAGCACCATTAGCACCAAACCAACACACCACACACCAATTAGGCCGTAAGAATCGCATCATCACAACCGTGTTAAACATGTGTTGACTTTGTGGAGGCCAAACTGCCAAAGTGGCAGGCAACCTTTATTCCCGGCTCCTCCCTGACAAGCAATTACTGGAAATGCTGAGCCCAAAAGCAGGCGACTCTCTCTCGATCCCTCTAAACAGTAGGAGTACTACAGCTAGTGGAAGCAGCAAGAGCAAGCCATTATTCATTCATTTATTCTTGCTTCTTCTGCTTCCTATCCATCATCACCAGCGCAAAATACTCAGCAGCTTTATTCAGCTCCAGATTGCTCATAATCCCTGCCTTTAATCATTGCGGAGTTGGCATTGTGCATCAATGCAGTGAAGTGCAGATAGATCATAGATGGCTTTAGGAATAAAGTTGTTTTTGTCAACTGGAGGCCATGGCTGGCTAGTGATGCTGTAGAACTAGTGGCTGTTGCTTTCAGCCAGTGACATTTCTTCGGATGGTTCGATTATACCATTTGCAATGGAAAAAAAAGATAAAAAAGATTAAGTGATAAGATTACTTTATTGACTATATCGGTTAGTGGTAGACATTCACTAGGTCCAATCCAAGTGATGGAGAGTCTCAACCGCTCGATTAAATTAATTTTCATTATAAAAAAAAGTTCACTCCAAGTGATGAACAGCCTGAATTGTCGGATTAAATTAAATTTCATTATCAGAAAAGAGTTCAGTCCAATTGTTCACTCGCTGCCATCTTCGCATCAATAGTAGTGCTCTGTGTAGATATTAAGAAGATGACACTGTTTTGATAGCAATTTTTAATCGAAATCACGAAAAAAAAATCCTTCGTTCTAAACAGGATATATCACGAGTACTCCGTTGTCACTTTGTCCGCCCAGGAGATTGGATGAGTTCATTCAAATTTCAAATTGCTTGCCCGTTGGCAGCCTAATATTAATACTAGTAGTTGATTAACCGCAAGATTTTACTTTTACCAACTTACTTGTTACAGTGAGACACTTACTCCTACTTGACTGTATAATTGGATCGGGCACCAACCAATGCGTACGCCAAGAAGAACATGGCAATAGTTTTTACCAGCTGGAGCCTGGAGCAGCTTAGCTGAGCTGCTGTTGTGCAGCACAATAAATTCAGTGTACGACTGAAAACCAGAACAGCGAAGCACACAGTTGTCACCGCTTGTCTGCTTCCCTGCACACTGCCGTTGGATTCAGCGCTAACTAATTACTAATCATCTACACTAATCATCGAACTAATCAAGCATCCTACCAAACCGCGTCAAACGAACGGAGACATGTACCGAGCGGAATCCGAAACGAGCCGAACAGCTCCAGATAATTTACTGTTTATTTGTTCACTCCTGACAGCTTGAGCACATGCAATGCTCAGCATCGACAACAGCAACAGATTTACATATTCTCTTCGATTTTCCTTTCACGCTGTTCAACTTTGTCCATGGACTCTAGTAGTAATAACAAGAAAAATTTAAGAAGAAAAATAATAGTAATTCACCATCATCAGCCTGTCTCTGTAGCTGTAACAAATTGAGAACGAATGACATGGCAAAATGTACATTGAGGAAGAAGACGAAGACGAACAAGAAGAGCAGCAATTACAAATCATTCAAGAACTCAACTCATCAATGGCGGATAGGGGGATGAATGGATGGAATTGGTTCACTTGCGGTAGCACTCGGCGGGGAAGCCCTCGGGGAAGCGCCAGCCGTCGGCGCAGTAGTTGTAGGACATGTAGTTGCGCTCGGCCCACGCGACGGTGCCGAGGCCGGCGCCGTCGAGCTCCTTGTTGACCCAGGCGGCGGTGCCCTCGGGGCACCACGACGACGACCACCCGCCGGCAGGGTTGTTGTTGACGCAGGCGTTGGCGCTGTAGCCGCTGTAGGAGACGACGAACGGCGCGCCGCTCCAGTCGATCTTGACGTCGCCGTGCCTCGTCGCCCAATAGCTGCCGTCCCACAGCGTCGCGTGCAGCCTCATCGGCTTGCTCTGCGGGTACGCCAGGTCGTCGTACTTCTTGAACGTCCTCACCGGCACGTCGTCCACCTGAAATCTGCACCACAGAATCAATCACAATTAGCATCAAGAACAGCTATCGATTGATCGATCGATTGAGAAGATTCCACTTACATGATGTTCTTGGGGTTCCAGATGATCTTGTAGGTGTGGTAGTCGGCGGTGGGGTCGAACCAGAGGTAGAACTGGTGCTCCTTCTTGCCGTCGCCGTTGGCCCACACGTTGGTGTTCATCACGTAGGGGTCGCCGCTGAGGTTTCCCATGAACTCGATGTCGATCTCGTCGTGCCCGTCTTCCTCGCCGGAGGAGAGGTAGAATGAGGTCACCGTGCCGGCGGAGTTGCCGCCGACCAGCTTCATCTGCACGCTGAACTCGCCGAACAGGTACGTGTCCTTGGAGGTGAACCCGGACCCGGAGCTCCGGTCCAGCGTCAGCGCCACCTGCTGCGACTTCCCGTCGTCGCTCACCACCCGCACGTGGTCAAGGGCCCCCACCACGTCGAACTTCTCGTAGAACCCGGCCGCCGCCGGCGCCGGCGCCAGGCACGACACGGTGACCGCGGTCACCGCGGCGAGGGACAGCATCTGGTGCAGGAGCTTCGCCATTGCTACTGTCTTGAGCTGGTGGGTCGGTGTGGTGGTGGTGGATGAATGAGTGGCACGGCGAGGGGGGCGGGGATTTATAATGGAGCGAGGAGGCTCTGCTCTGCTCGGCGGCGGGTGTTGGAGGTGGACGGTGGCGCGGTTTAGTGATGTCGCTGTCGGGTGGGGACGAAGGTTTGTTGCTAATCTACTGCGTTAACAACATAATTAGCGGTATTCTTGGGAAGTTTCGCTACGTGTCCTAAAAAGCAGGTACCGGTGCTCTGGAAAAGAAAAGGGATAAAAAAGAGCAAGTCGTTCACATTTGGCCGTTTGACTTGCTTCCACTTTACTCCCTCCGTCCCAAAACGTGTTGCTATATTTTTAATATAAAGTGAGTATAATTTAGTTTTAAAAGTATGTTAGGGAATCATTTGGTGATGAATCTATCTGTCTATTTATCTATCTATTATCTATTATAATAGTTTGAAAAAGCTACATTGATTTATATATCTAAAAAATTATTATGTTAATTAGAGAAAAAATGATTGTTACATCGTGATATATATAAATTAGAACGGCTAAGATGTAATCGTAAATTTGAGATAATATGACTCGGATTCTATCCAAACAGTCGCGGGCTAGCACTGAGAAAAAATTCTGCCACATATCACCGTGAAACGAAGTCAAAAACCACATCCAATTATACATCCAAGCATATACATAGCATCGGACTCATGTTTCATAGTCCGAGACTCCGAGTCCGAGCATACCAAAAAAATTGTCTGCGAGTTTGACAAAAGTGCGCAGGTATAGCACAAAATATGTATGCGTCATGTCACACAAGCTACATCTAACGGATTGCATCGTGCCAATGTGCCAAAAAGTTCAAAAGCTAAAAAAAGACTCAAGTCCTAAATATGAAAATTGCATGAGGTACCGCTCATAAACCATAAAAAATAAATAAAGCAACCAATAATTTATATGTAAATTTTTTATGTTATTAGCAGATTTAAAAGCCAATGAAAAAAATATACTCTAATAAAAAACCTAAAAAATATTTAAAATTAAGTTTTAAAATTTAAATTTTGATAAGCTAACAAACAGCCAATGAGAAACTATCAATACGGTAAATGTGTTACATCCTTACAATGTATTCTTTTTAGCCAAAATTGCTATAGGATAGAGATAAATTCGTTGCATTTACCGTGGGACACTTAAAAACCATGTGGACACTTTGATTTTGTGATAATTTAAAAAAGACACTATGGCCAATATTTTAACATTTTGGGTTCAATTAGAGAGATAAAATTTTAGAAAATATGCTTTTAGCCCTATGCTAAGTTGCATGCTCGGCTAGGTTATTTTTTGTCCCAAATTGCGAGGATCAAAAATATATTAGGAGTCTCACATTAATTGAAGAAAAATGAACCATTGATTATACAGTACACCTAGATTGTAATGGTCCAGATTAAATCTCATATAGAACACCATTTAAAACTATTACAAGGAGTTTAATTTGGATTCAAACTATTACTCATATAATACAAATCTATTTAGAACCGTGAACCAATTGAATTTCGTTATATTAACATGGATAGTATTTAAAACAAACAGACAAATGCATGTATTTGCTAGGGGCATTAATATTTACTAATAAGTTTACTCGAGTATTTCAGATGAAAGAAAGAATAAATATAATAAGTGGGTAATGCACACTCTTGAATGTACAAGGTTCTAAATTCTACTCAAACAATATAATCGGCAATATGCTTGGATGAAAGGATCAACAATGTTGATGTAAACTAATCAGATGAGGGCTAACTATATTGGCCTACTCTGATAGGATGACTCCTCATGAAAGTTGAACTAGCCGATATTTCTATTTGAGTAGAGTTTTAAGGATTACTATCGGTGTAATAGATATGGAATACCCCATATATGTATACCTACTTTGATAAGAGTACCACATACCAAATACTATACGCAAGACTTTTGGATAGCACTCATACTTATCTCCATAGTTATATTTGGACAATAGGGTATTTAAGGATATAAATACAAAGCCCTCCTAGAAGGAAGAAAGAAGCCAATATAGCTAAGAAAATACAAATCCCATCAAGTCAATATTAGAGAGGCCCGACAATGTCTAGCCGCTGATAACCATGCTCAAGCTCAATGTTGATATATTTTTCAGACTAAACTAGGGTTTTTCTCCCCTCATGTTGTATTCATAAGAGATTGATATAATAGCAACACCAGCCTCCGGCCAAATAGAAGTAGGGCTATTACTCTTCTCAGGGGCCCAAACCTATATAAAAATTCCCGTGTCTCTTTCTCACTACATTTTCGTTTGCATCCTCATATCAACTAATCCCTATGCCCTTCAATAAATATTATTCATTGACATGGGTTATTACTCATCATGAGGGCCCGAATTAGTATAAACTCATGTATCTATTTTGTCTATACGCATCTTAATGAATACGTTAGTATCAGATGAACTCTATGTTCCTGAATACTATAGTTCGGATCTCTCACATCGACAGTTGGTGTGCCTGGTTGTGGCCTAGTATTTTGAAGGATTCATTGAGATGTCTCCAAGGGGTGGATTTTCCAATGAAGGCTTTTATGACCGCTTTGGCCATGAAGAACCTATCTGGCCACTGGTCATTCTTCTTCAAGTCGAATATGTCACATGTCTAGTGTTGTCGGCTCGACTATAGCTTTTGGTGTTCTTTTCTCGACCAAGATCTGCTATTGGTAAGCCTTCACAGTCTACCAACATGAGGCCTTGCTGCAAACTATAGTGCCTGATCCACAAGATGACTTCTCATGACCTCAAGGAATGTCAATCTTCCAAAGCAAGGTCACTAGAATCTCAAAACCTCAACTAGATGATGATGCCTACAAGCGTTGTCCCATCCACAAGATGAGCTCTCATACTCTAGTCGAATATTGAGTTTTTCAATATAAAATTGCTAATCTTACTCAACCTCTATGAGATGAGGTTGTTTGCAAGGATTGCCTAATACATTCTCACCACAGTAAGTCTAGCAGAATGGATACGAATGCTGAAGTTCATGATGATTGTATTATCGGTTTTCCTCAGATTTGATGAGCCCTTCGTACTTCAAGGTCTAGATGAAGAAGAGTCCTTGGACTCGTTGTCAGATAGCAACGTTGGGGTAATCAAAAGGACAAAAGCTGGCAATGGTATTGCTGCTCGATCACTAGAGAAGGGAAAAGTCGAGCCAACCTACCAAACACCCCCGAGGAGGCAAACTCCTTCTCTAGATAGTGTGTAGACTACTTTGGCACAACATATACTCAACGCCCAATAGATATTGAGCCAACCTCCCATGGATCTTTTGGCAAACCCTATTGCAAACGATTGGTCTAAAAAGATGCAATTAATTATCGCAGACCTCAACACAGTGTTTGCAACTCCACCTCCTTGGAGGGCCAAAGAACCTATGGGAAAGGCGAGTCCTCCACGACGTGGAGGAGACACAAAAGGCAATAGAAGTGTCAACCACCAAGGAAGGCGATTTTCTAGACAAAGCCCTCCCCCTCACCGTGATAGAGAATAGTCTTAGGAGAAGAACATGACCAAAATCATGTTCGTTGACATTGCTGAGATACCCTACCTCGACGAGAAGACCATCAGCATCGTCAAGATCCATAACAGTGACCCCAAAGGCACAGGGTCCTCTGAGATAGCTTGAACCAGAGAACAGCAGAACATGAATGTGGTGAGTGATGCGACAATGACCTTTAGTGAGACCAAACATAGGAGGATGGGTCTGAGAGCCAAAACAAGAGATGCGATGATGACCGACACCCACTTAGGGAACGCGACCCTAGAGACCCATCGTCATCATCGTCTTTTTCTCCTTTCTCATCATCTTTAGTCTCACCATCATCATGTCATTGGTGTCTAAGATCCCATGGCCAACACCCTACCTTTTGACCAGAAACCGAATGTGGTGCGTTCACCCAGGCCCTTTGGGAAGTTCGGTGACCTCCCAAGTTCTGCCTAGGGGCAGTGGAAAAATAGGATGGGTATAAGGACCTCAAAATATTTCTCCATGTGTACTATACTGTACTTCATGAAGCTGGGGCTGATGAGAATGCCATGACCAACTACTTGCCAACTGCGTTGAAGGGTTCTACTTGGTCTTGGCTCATTCATTTACCACCAGAGTCCATCTCATCTTAGGAAGACCTCTACCATCAGTTCATCACCAATTTTTAGGGCACCTAGAAAAAAAATGTAGTGGAAGATGACCTACATGACTTGGTTTAGAGCCCGAGAGAGTTTCTACGGGATTTTGTTCGATGATTCAACAAGTACCACAACCCTATCCCTAAGATCTCAATTCCTCTGTAATCAGAGTGTTTAGGATTAGAGTTTGTGACACTTACACTATCTAGGATTGGCTCCCATAAATATTACAATGGCGATGAAGTTGTTTAGCATCATGTAGAGGTGTGCCCAAGTTGATGAGGCCATTCGACATAACAACAGCAAGGGCAAGATGGTAGAAGATAGGAAACCAAGTTGAAAGAATGAAGCAAGCACCTTTAAGCCAACAGAGTAGCCTAAGACCAAAAAGAAGAACATGTGTCATAGAGCTAAGGGAGAAGTTTTAGCCATCGGTTGCGGACCACCCGCTCGCAAGCGATATGAAGCACGGGGTAAGGCTGCTAGCAGAAAGTGGTGCCTAGTCAAGAAAGAAGGCGATGTCCCATAGTCTCCCGACTCTAAGGATGAATATCCGAGTACCCACCACCGTATCGCTCACATCTTCGATGGCTCTACCTCTTATTCTTTCAAGAGGTAGTACAAGAAGGTAGAACACGAAATCTATGCCACAACTTAGGGGTTGATAACCAACTTACCATGGTCAAACGTGCTGATAACCTTTTCAGATGCCAACGATATGTCTATTAGTACTACTCCTAGGAGATATACTATAGTTGTTGAGCCCACTATCGATGGTAGGAGTTCAATCAACCTACTCTTCAGTGTCACTCTTCATGAGATAAGAGCCCCAAAAACAAACCTTCCATCCCACAATCATCATCAAACCCACTGGGGAAGATTACACTACCAGATACTTTTAGAGAACCATACAACTTTAGAATCGATAAGATCATGTTCAATGTTGCTGGCTTCGATATGGCATATGATGGGATCATCAGCTGAACAGTGCTAGCTAAGTCCATGGTGGCCTCCCACTACATGTACTAGCTCTTCATGTGATAAGAGTCCTGATAAGTGAGTTGAAGCCTTGAAAACAAACCTTCCATCCCACAATCATCATCAAACCCGTTGGGAAAGATTACACTGCCAGGTACTTTTAGAGAACTAGACAACTTTAGAATCGATAAGATCATGTTCAATGTTGTTGACTTCGATATGGCATATGACGGGATCATCAGCTGAACAGTGCTAGCTAAGTCCATGGTGGCCTCCCACTACATGTACTATCTCTTGAAGATGCCAAGGCCTAGGGGGGTGGTCACTGTCTAGTGTGACAAGAGAAGTGTGGACATGGTTGACTAGACTCTTGAGTCCCTTAGCATAGAGGAACCAAGCTAAAAACAGAGTAAGCCAACAATCTAGGCAAATCCTAGTGGCGTAGTCAAGACGATACAACTAACGAGCTCAGACACCAGTCACACAGTGAGAATTAGGACTGACCTTGAGGAATAATAGGAACTTGAGCTCGTCACTTTTCTCTTGGAAAATGTTGACGTTTTTGTGTGGTAGTTGTCCGACATGCTAGGGTCCCCAAGGAAGTGATCGAGCACAAACTGATGGTGCGATGAGACACCAATCCTATCAAGCAAAAGCTGAGAATGTTCACACCTAATCGCAAGGATGCCATATGGGAGGAGGTTGACAAGTTCCAGAAAGTTGGCTTTGTGCATGAAGTGCTTGTAACTAGAATGGCTAGCAAATCTAATTGTGGTGAAGAAGACCAACAACAAGTGAAAAATGTGCATGGACTTCACCGATCTCTACAAGGCTTGTCCAAAAGACCACTTCCCGCTCCCAAGGATTGACCAGCTAATCGAGAAAGATGAAGAAAATGTGAGTTATTAAGTTTCCTTGATGTGTACTTGGGCTATCATCTAATTAGCATGGTCTAGGAAGACGAGGAAAAGACGTCTCTTGTGAAACCTTACGATATTTTGTGCTATGTGAAGATGCCATTTGGGCTAAAAAAATACTAGGGTCACATATCAAAGAGGAGTCTAGGATACTTTTTGATCCAAGATTGGCCACAATATGGAAGCATGCATGGATGACGTGGTCATCAAGACCTCCAAGAAATGTTCAACAATCTCCACCAACATCACATGAAGTTGAACCCAAAAAAGTTCATGTTTAGAGTACCTTTAGGAAAATTGCTTGGATTCATCATGCCAAGGTGAGGCATCGAAGCCAACCTAGATAAGATAAAAGCGATTGAAGAGATAAAGTCACCAAGAAGATTAAAAGAGGTACAAAAGTTGATGGGATGCATGGCTGCCCTTAGTAGGTTTGTCACGCAAATGGGAGAGAAAAGGCTACCTTTCTTCAAACTTTACAAGCAACAAATAACACTATTGAATATGAAGGACTCCTAGTGGGGTTAAGAGTAGTTGTTGTGCTTGGTATCCGATGAGTAGTTGTGAGAGGGGACTCACAGCTGGTTGCCAAACATGTGCACAAGGACTATCAATTCTCTGACCTAGAACTAGCAAAATAATTGGTAATAGTCCAAAATTTTGAAAGACAGTTCGACAGCCTTGATATCTGGCATGCTTATCACAAAGATAACATCAAGGCTAACAAGCTTGCAAGGATCACTTCCAAAAGACAACCTGTGCCACAAGGCATTTTTCGGAAGTTCTTCTTTAGCCATCGGTTGCCGAAAACAAGGATTGTCAAGATAAATCGGACAACAGCTTAGGGGCTACAATAGGCAATGTTGCAACACCACTGACTAGAGGCTCCTTAATTGACAACATGGTGGCTGCCATAGGAGACAATAAGGATTGGTGCATTACATTGTGCCAATACCTGATGTTTGACATTGTGCCCGACGATGATGCCAAAGTAGAAAAATTATCTCGCCAAGCAAAACTCTACTCAGTGATTGAGGACGAGTTATACAAGCGTGACTATAATGGAGTTCTGATGAAGCGCATCACAATGGTTGATGGTGTACAGTTGCTCAGAGATATCCACATGGGTATTTGTGGAGCTCACACTGCTGGACACACATTGGTTGGCAAAGCCTTTGAACAAGGATTTTACTAGTTGACTATGTTCCAAGATGCCTATGATATGATAAAGAAATGTGAAGTTTGTCGGTTCTATAACAAGCACATCAAAATTCTAGCACAGGCGCTAAAGACAATACCACTTTCATGACATCTAAGAAACGATGATGATACGAGAGATTATACAGGTTCAGACCCTCAATAAAAGGTAATACTCTACTTCTGTTGTTTGTGGTTTGGATCACCTATATCTAAGGTTATAAAACCGCATCAATATCCCCTAATGGTTATCTTAGCATCTCTTTTAATAGAGAGGTGAACTAGATCCTAGGGTATTTGGCCTAGCTAACCTAGACAGATATAATTTCCCTCTTTTCCTTTTCAAGATATCTAGGATAAGAGATTCATTTCTTATCTCATATCCCTTCTATCCTAAGATTACAAGTTAGGGATATACCCCTACCAGTGGCACTAACCCGTACTAGGCCCACCCTAGGATGGGCCGACTCCAAAGCCCATACTTGATGTACCCGGGGGTAATATCCCCTATAGTAGCTTCTGAGTACTCCATCTTTTGAGGAAGCCTTGCCCATCTTGATCTAGCTGGGAACCATCTGATAGGATCTTATGAATTACATCCCTTCATCTGAATACTAGCAATTAGCCTAGGCGCATCTTAGTACCTATGGAAGGTATATTTGTGCCATAGCGAGCAACAAAAGCGTGGATGACTTTAAGACCTCTTACCTTTTTGGTAGACACCATCTGGTTTGGGAACCGGATTGGTCGTCCAATGGACAAGAATCCTAAACTTTAATTGGTGTTACACTAGCACCACAACATTGCTATAACCTATAGTCGACCCCTCAAGGCATGCTTTGATCCACCTAGGTTAATTGGTTGTTTGCTTGATCTACATCGGCACCACACATGACCCACGGGCGGCCCATCAAGGTGTGCAATAGCAGCCCTAAGCTCTGATCGTTTGCATGGTTCATAGGTCAAGGCCCAACAACTCGCACACTAGATATATAAGGCACTGATGAGCCTAGGGAAATTTCCCCAAATCTTTCAGTTGCTGCTTCACATCCTTCACCTCCCTCAAGCATGTGGCTTCATCTTCCAAGCTCTCCACCATGCTAGGGTGCATTCTTCCCTGCCTCTTCTGAGCAAGCCAAGCTTAACACAGAATATATCTAGAATCTACAAAACCTTCTCCATCGATTAGACTCAGACTCCGAAAGCCCTAGTCGCTAAGTCATTAACATCCGACACATTAATGCCATTGTCAAACCCGAATGAGGAGTGGAAAAGGTCCAATTGTATTGAGGCAGAAGTCGACGAGATGGTGGAAGACAAGATCCTGTAGCCAAAGGAAATATTGCATGGTGCCTACCCACTGGCGAAGCCTTATTAACTCCTAGTGCCAGCGAGATAGTGGTGTTCAAGCCCTTCTTTCACAATGAATTTAGGTTCTATACCTCTAACTTTTTCTAGGGCCTCCATGACTTCTATAAGATTGAGTTAGTGCATCTCAATCCAATCTCCATCCTCCATATTTATATCTTCATTACTCTTTGCAAAGCTTTCTTGGGGATCCCTCCCCACTTTACCTTGTTTTGTTATCTCTTCCATCTCAAACCTCGGACGTCCTAGGCTAAGCCCCAAGTGATTGGGGGTGCTAGGCTCCAATTTTGGCCGAAGTGGAAAAGACACTATTTTGACCTTCCTCTTTGGTTTTCTTTGAAGGGGTGGCACTCTGCGTGGTTCTATTGTTTGAACCCTCAGCACTTTCTGCCTTTTTGTTGGGCATGCACCTTGATGAACTCCAACTAGTCTTCTCTCCTAAGCCAATGTTAACGCCAAAATTTGGAAAGCCTAGGGAAAGGTTGGAAAAAAGGTCGGCTGAAGTAAAGAAGAGTCCGATTGCTATAGGGAGGAATCTGATCAGATGAAGCAAGGAGAGATTCGGTCCAAGAATAGAAGATTATCCAGATCAGACTGATTTTTAGGAGGAGCCGTGGAACTCACGGCAGGGTATTATATCTATATAAATCGTATCTTATATAGATAGGAAGGTTTAGTTAGTATAGTTAACTTCCTTAGAGATATTTTCCTTTATCTTTATTAGAAGATAACGTCCGATGATTGTTGTAAAAGTGTCAGACTCTGTAAACCCAGAGTATAAATATATACCCCCTGGAAACAGGTAAAAGGACATCCTTCGATCAATACAACTCTTGGCGCATCGCCACCCTAGTTTCTCTAGGTTTTTACCGACGGGGTCTGGCTCTCGACGTGGGGCTATATCGGCTAAGATCGATCTCCAGTGAAGGGGTAAGTCTCGCTACTATTCCGATATGTCTCGCTCTGTCTAAGGTTGCATCGGTTAAGTTTGACCTCTTAGGCCGATCGGATGTATCGCATCATGTCCATACAGGGTCTATCGGCCTATCAAGTTCTCTCCGTCGTCGTCGGTCTCGTGCTGCATCGGTTAGGCTCGACCTACGAGGTTGCCGATGGTAGATTGAGTTTTAGCCCTATAGGTCTTTGTACAACATTTAATCGGAGTGTTAGTCGATGAGTTATCCATACATTAAGTGCCACACCCAGCGTATCGGCTCCTCAGCTGATACGCACCGGTCTTCAGAGACTCCCCTCGAGCGCCACTCCAAGCGCACTGGCCCTCTAGCCGATGCGCTCATATCTTTAGAAAGACGTCCTCTCATCGGCTCAGCTAGCTAATGGGTTCGCTTCGTCCTTGCCATATCCGGAGCGGCATCGGCTTTACAGTCGGTGCGTCTTTTATACGATTCCTTGCCACTTCATATAAGTCTTCATCGGCTTTCCAGTCGATGAATGAGTGCTGCAGCTTCCATCGACTACAAGGAGGGATTCTATGCACTTTGCTTTAAGCACCCTTCTATGCCTCCATTGGCTCTACGGCCGATGTATCAGGATCTCGCTTTCGCTACATCCGGAGCCATTATATCCTTTGTCAACATCAGTCTACGCCTTCATCGGCTCCCTAGCCGATGGAATAGTGTCTCGATCCCTATCGACGAGCAGCCGATAGTAGGGGCCACCCGAACACGTCCGATGACCGGCTCGATCCTATCGGTGGCCAGCCGACAGCAGGAGCTCGTAATCGGCCCATCGTCCGATTGACCCGTTTGTCTCACCTCCTTGTCAATTGCAGGGTCAAATTGACTGGCACACCTGTACCCGCACCATCGTGCTAGAACCGAGTGGATTGCTGCGCATACCTTGAGCCATAGAGAGAAACTGACGGCCTGCACTAGAGCTAAGCAGACCTCCTAGGCATCGGCGTGTTCGCCTGAGACATGTTTTCGGCGCGAACAACCAATCCAAGGTAAACCAAGTTATGTGAATCCTAGACCTTATTTACATGGCAAAGAATGTAGAGCTGAATGACATAGTTCCCATAATGTGTTTCATCAATCGATGCATTTAGCCGATCTAGAATTGGGCTCATCTGATGTTCGACTACGGCGGCTTCAAGGATCCTACTTGGGAGTCATCTGAGAAGAACCGGGATCATGAGTCTATCACAAGGCTTAGTACATTCTTCAAGCCAGTCTCACACGTCTCCAATGAGCTTTGCTTATCACCTTATAGCATGAAAGATCCTCGACCTAAGGTTTGTACTTTACATGCCTTGTGCCTTCCACGGTTTTCTAGTTAACAAACTAATCCATGGTTTATCAAGGTCGTGAGGTCTTCTCGTCTAACCTACCTACCCTAATCACCAAAACAAACGAAAGAGAGAGGTAGGAGAGCTAGTCGGGTCACCTGACTCCAAAAAAACCTGGAAGAAGCCCATGAGTAGCAATCCTCTGGCTTGTATAGCCCAGGTGCTGGTGTCGAGCGGTCCAAAAGTTAGGGACTCAGCCTTTGTGCCACACCTTCCCTTATCTCCTTGGGTAGAATGAACCACCTAGGCCAAAGTAGCATAGATACAGTCGGGCGAGCAACCTGCCACTTCTATTCTCGACTGCTTCACCAAGGCCCCTATGCCTACCACCTGTAGTGGAGAGCAAAGTAGGAGCACCAAGCCCCTGACATTGCGAGGGGCTCCTACCTTCAAAATTTGGAAATCCTCTAGGTAAGTTCTTGCTATCTGTACATTCAATTGTTTGTCACCCTACGCCCTGGCTGAGACCAAGGGCTCCCCATAGGCAATTGTCCACATAATTTCCCACTACCGTACATGATGAGCCAACTGCAGTAGAGGAAATTAGGGATGAAGGATTGCCCAGGGAGGTTACCATGGCCATAGCAACTGGTCTATGTTTGAAAGCAGTCACTAGCTAGGAAACCGAAGCTAGGCTGAGTTTGAGTCCCCAAGTTGAGATAACCGCCACAAACAAGTTGATTACTATAGGGTCACCGACTAAGGCCAATGAAACATGTAAAATTATAAATGAGCAAGTTGCCCACTATAGCCCTAGCCAGGACAGAGCCAACTCATCTATCAAGCCAGACATCGGAGCCGAGCAAGGGAAGGAGGATGTCGATGACATTGAAGAAATCCCTTGAACTCCTCTATTGACTCCTCCCAAATATGTGTCGCCCCTCCAAACTACCTGGTTTAATGACCAAGGCAAAATAGAGGGGTTTGATGATGCCAAGGATATAGAGGAAATTGATGGGATGTATAACCTATGTTTGCATGTCATGGAGAAAACGAAGGTACTGTTAACGCCGGAATTTGATTCAACCTGTAAACAGGATCGGCCGATGGAAATACTGATCGGCTCGTGGGACAAAGCCGATCGGTACTGTCGAGATGCCGATCAATTTAGTAGAAGATTGGATCGGTTTGAGGACAGGGAATTATCCGATGGGGTCAGGTCCGAGAAGCCCAAGAAGAGGTTGGAAAAGGATCGGCTTGAGTGAAAAGAGGTCCGATTGCTACAGGAAGGGAACCGATCGGGTGGAGCAAGGAAAGATTCGATCTAAAAATAGAAGATTATCTAAATAAGACCGAGTTTATGGAAGAGCCGTGGGGTTCATGGTAGGGTACTATCTTTAGTTAAATTGTATACTATATGGTTAGGAAGTCTTAGTTACTTTAGTTAACTGCTTTAGAGATATTTTCTGTTATTTTTGTTAAGAGATAACGTCCGATGGTGGTTGTAAACGTGTCAGACTCTGTAAACCCAGGGTATAAATATAGACCCCCTGGAAACATGTAACATATCTCTCGATCAATATACAACTTCGGTGCATTGCCACCCTAGTTCATCTAGGTGTTTACCGGCGGGTTCTGGCTCTCGACGCGGGGTTGCATCGGTTATGTCTGATCTCTGAAGAAGGGGTAAGTCCCGCCACTATCCTGGTATACTTTGTTCTCTCCAAGGCTGTATTGTTTAAGTTCAAACTCTTAGTCAGATCAGGTGTACCGCATCACGTCCGTGCAAGATCTATCAGCCTATCAAACTCCCTCCGCCGTCGTCAGTCTCGTGCTGCATCGGTTAGGTTCGACCTAAGGGTCTGTCAACGGAGGATTGAGTTTTAGGTCTATAGGTCTCTCTATGGTGTTTCATCAGAGTGAGTAGCCGATGAGTTATCCTAAACATAGGTCCCTATCATCGTGCAGCCGATGGGCTTAGGTAGGACCGCGTTAGGTGTTAGGCCTATAGGTAGCCGATGGCATCTCTTCTACCTCGTCGTCATGTTCGGTCTGAGCCCCCGCCATCTCGGTGTCATTAGCCTCCAGCTTCATACTGTCTCGGTTAGGTTCGATCTATCGAGACTGGCCCTAACGGCACCGTTACTGCTGTCGCTCGCTCGCGTGGCCTCATAGGGATTGGTTCCTGCTCCGCGTATCGGATGTGGGTAGCACCATCGGCTCTTTGGCTGATAGGCCCTAGTGTGTTACATGTGTCTATCTCTCGCACTTCCATCAGCTTTTCAGCCGATGTACTAGCATTCTCATCTCTATCGGCTGGAGGGAGGGTTGGACAGGCCTTCCGGCCGACTGGCTTACACGTCATGCATTTACTTGGAATTTGATTATTGATTCTAGCTTGAGCCACTCTTTAAGATATTACTTCGTCTTGCATTTATGTCGTTACTTTACAGTGTGTTCCACACTGACCCGAGTGTAGACACTCAGAAGGAGCTAGAGGAGGCGAACACTCAAGTGTGTATTGTAAAGGGCAAGGTCAAGGTAGCTACTAAGAGCATGGAAGGTATGTTTTTTTTCCTAGCAATCCTTATATCATGTATCCAAGTGTTGGTACATAGTTGTTATGCATGATAGAGTACTGGGAATGGTGTCATAACCAGTTCTGGTCTTTTAAAGAAGAGGTCTGACTCACCAAGGCATCAAGGGAATACTTGGGGCGAGCAATGGTGCTTGTCGTCGACTTCTACTTTTCACATGATAAGGAATCAAGCGACGTGCTACCTAGTGCTCGACTAGTAGCCCAACTACTCGAGATGCCCGGAGCTATGATGGAGCACACGACGGTTGTCGCCATAGTGAGCGTGAGTCATGCCCTTCATTGGTGATGTCATTGTATCCCTGAGTGGATCGATTGGCAGTCGGGGAGGGGTTCACCTCTACATGCTTAGATGACAATGCCATAGCACTCCTAGAGGAAGCGAAGGCCACAACTATAATCCTTGTAAAGGACCTAGAACTGTAGTAGATATGGATGTGATTAGTAGTCTACTAGAAGAAATTTGTGTAAAAAAACATTTTTCATCTGTATTACGTTTATGTTTTCTAAAAAATATCTAAGTTGTGCTTTTAGCTGAGTAGAGCCGACATTCCACGCCCCCTACTAGATCGGATCGTGATGAACCCCAGAGTGCATAGGCCTGATTGTGCAACTGAGTTCTCATAATGTAAGAAGTGGAAGGAGCCTCTCGTCTATAGGTTGACTTGAACAAAAGTGAAATTACCTAAGGGTAGAGTGTAGTATGACTTAGCTTTATTAGTTGTACTATATAATACAATAGTTTCATGCATAGAAGTGTTGTAGCTATGTTGCAGGAGTTGTCCACCATCATGCCATCTGGTCATTGTAGTTAGCAAGCCCTAGGTATGTCACTTCACTTATTATGAACCAACCTTCCCAAATTGGTGAGAGCTTGTATCTATCCTTGCTAGTTTGGATTTTTTCATAGAAGGAAATCCCTGAGTGAGAATGCTCTGTCACAGATGCTACGGCTATGATGGCATTGGAGTGATTGTTGGTACTTAGCTGACTAGATCGTTGTAATATCCCGTGCCTCTTCAAGCCTATCTACATCTTCTTGTCGGCCTTCTTCCATGTTTTGGTCTTGATAGGCATGAACACATGGGGATCTAAACTCGAACTCAGTTGGCAGAACTGCTTCTTCGCTATAGACAAGGAAAAAGGGGGATTGGCCGATGGCTTGGCAGGGTGTGATCCTTAAGGACCATATCATAGTTGATAGCTCAAAGAACCACTTTCCCACATAAGGCTTTAGTCAGTCAAAAACTCCTATCTTGATGCCATGTAGAACCATGCCATTGGCCCATTCTACTTGTCCATTACTATATGGATGGGCTACCGAGAAGTGGCAAATCTTACTGCTCAATTCTTCGTAGAATTCTTTGAAGATGGAACCCATGAACTGAGTGACGTTGTGCCGTTGTCAGTGATGATCCTGTTGGTACCCCAAATTGGTGCACGATGTCTTGGACAAAATCCCTTGCTTGAGCGGTAGTGATCTTGGCCACTGGCTTTGCCTCTATCCACATTGTGAATTTGTTGATTGCCATGAACAAGTGTGTGAAGCCCCCCTCGAGTGCCCTCTTAGAAGGCCCCACCATATTGAGGCCCTAAACTGCAAATAACTAGGATATTGGCTTCATTTGGAGTTCTCGAGCCATGATGTGGATCTATCTAGTGAAGAATTGACATCCTTCACAAGTGCACACTATTTCTTCAGTGTTAGTGACCTCAGCTAGCCAAAAAAACCCTTGAAAGTAGGCCTTGACAACTAGCATTCGCGAAGCCACATGATAACCATAGATGCTCAAGTATATTTCTTAGAGTAGCTTGTGCCTCTTATCATGAAGAATGCAGTGCATCAGGACCACAATTGCCCCTCTGTGTCATCGAAGATGGTGTATGATTTGCTCTACCGCATGATTTTCTCAAACTCATCCTTGTCTCTAGGAAGTTTATCTTGCGTGATGTACTTGAGCAATAGTATTTGCTAGATGGACATGATTGACATAGCTTCTACGATATCTGGAGTTGTCTTGGGCTCACAAACTACTGGCTTAGCCTTAGAAATAGATGTGTGATGGTGGATCTCAAAAAAAATGCTCAGAGGGTCTTTCTCATGTTTGGATCCCAATCTCACCAATTGGTTGTCCTCCTCATTGTTGTCTCGAAGGATGTGAGTTAGCTCAAGTCCGTCGAACTTATCTTCCAACTTGTGGACTTCTTGGCAATAGGCTGCCATGCTACCATTTAGACATGCCTAGTCCTTCATGCCTTGGTTGATGAACAATTGCAAGTCCCCACAGACCCTTATACACCGGATTTCAAGTGTGATGGTGATATAGAGCCAACGTAAGAGCACCTTAGACTCAGCTGCATTGTTTGATGCTAGGAAATGAAGCTGGAGTACGTATTTGAGCTTCTCTCCTTTTAGGAAATGAGCAAAACTCTAGCCCTCAGGCCTGTTTTCATGAGTAAGCCATCAAAGTAGAGGGTCCAGTACTCAATGTTATGGGTAGGAGAATCTTCTTGTATTTTCATCCACTTAGCGATGAAGTCGTCTAGAGCCTAAGAGTTAACCCCTGTGTAGGGGCTAAAAAGATATCTTGAACGCCATTAGTTCAAGGCCCCACTTTGCTATTCTCCCGGTGGCCTCCTTGTTATGCGGGACTTGTCGGAGGGGGTAGGATGTTAGCATGGTGATCGAGTGAGATTGGAAATAGTGGACCATCTTATGGGTTGTGATGAATATGGCATATAATAGCATCTGAATTTGTGGGTATTTGACCTTGGATTCACTCAGGACTTCACTGATAAAGTAGACTGGTCGCTATACTTTTTATAAGTGCCCCACTTCGTCCCTCTTGATTACCAAGGCTATGCTGACAACCTGAGTTGTCACCGCTATGTACAATAGTAGCGGTTCTCTTGGTAATGGGGAGACGAATACGGGAGAGGGGGTTGTCACAAACTTCTTGAGGTCATCAAAAGCTTCTTGGTCTTCATTTGTTCACTTGAATTCAAAAAATGGCATGCGAAGTTCGCCTAACATAGATGTAAAATGGCTAAGTGCCACCATGCACCCAGTGAGCTTTTATACCTATATTTGGTCCTTCGGGGGTCCCATGTTGAGCATGGCATTAACCTTTTGAGGATTCACCTCGATGAATTGCTGGGAGATGATGAAGTCAAGTAGCTTGCCGGATGGCACTCTAAGACACAGTTATCTAGATTTAGCTTCATCTTAAATGTGTAGAGGCTATTGAAGGTTTTTGTCAGATTGATGATGAGGGTTTTCTTTACTTGGGACTTGACGACTACGCCATCCATGCAAGACTCAACATTGCGTTCGAGTTGGTTCTAGAGGTAGCACTACATGGCACGTCAATATGTAGCCCCCTCTATGTTGAGCTAGAATAGCATCATTGTGTAGCAGTACAACCTAAAAGGTGTGATGAATGAAGTTTTCATGCAATCTTCTTCTTTGAGGCCGATCTAGTGGTACTCGTAATATGCATCTAAAAAGC
The DNA here is from genome assembly GCA_030770085.1 of Oryza coarctata. Taxonomy (NCBI): domain Eukaryota; kingdom Viridiplantae; phylum Streptophyta; class Magnoliopsida; order Poales; family Poaceae; genus Oryza; species Oryza coarctata. Next base: position 4,979,362 of record CM061476.1, on the reverse strand, counting down.
ACAATTATTCACAACTAGCAATGGAGTCAACCGCCTGGTCGATGCGAGGTAACCCGAATGGATCTTTGGGACAAGCCTTGTTTAGGTTAGTATAATCAACACACATTCACCACTTTTTATTATTTTTTCAATCAAGCACTAGATTGACGAGCCAATTTGGATGGTACACTTGTTTTATGAATCTAGCAGCTAGAAGTCTAGTGATTTCTTCCCTAATGGCTTCCCTTCGGTCTTGGGCAAAATGGTGGAGTCATTGTTTGATAGGCTTCGCATCTGCCCTAATGTTCAGAGAGTGCTCGATCATCTCTCTTAGGGCACTGAGCATGTCAAAGAGCTTTTAAGCAAAAATGTCCTTATTGGCCTGGAGGAAGGTGACAAACATGTCTTCCTATTTGGGATCGAGGTTGGAGCCGATGAGTGCCATCTTAGAGGGGTCGATTGAGTCTAGGAAGATCTTCTTTAGCACCTTCTCAATAGGCTCAATCACTATCTTGGCGGTCTTCTTGGTTGGTGGCAGCTCATTGTCTTATTGGCAGGTGGTGGCATCCTATCAAATCTTTTGTTGAGAGAGGGCCGCCTCCTATCTTTGTGCAAATTTTTAGCTCTCCTTGTCATAGACAAAGGACTGCTAGAGGTTGGCTTGAAGAGCGATTACCCTGTTCGGTCCGACATCTTCATCATTGAATAGGTATAGTGTGGTATGGCCATAAACTTGGCCATCGTTGGTTGCTCAAAAATTGCGTGATACACCATCTCAAAGTCGGTGACCTTAAACTAGATATTCTCAGTCTAGAAGTTGTCTTGTGTATCAAAAGTGACAGGCAAGATTATCTACCTGAGTGGAGTCAATAATAGCATGGAGGTTACTTTGTGGAAGAGGGATTTACTCATGTGTAAGTAGGATCTAGAAAGCTTCATGTCATGGAAGGTCTTGGAGAAAAAGATATTAAGGGCACTGCTCCCACTAATGAGCACCCTCTTGAACTTTACACCCTAGATGACCGGGTCCAAGACAAGCGGATATCATGTGGGATGGGGAATCTAATCTAGATGGACGAAGCGATCAAAAGTGATCTGGTACTTGGACCACCACAAATATTGTGGTGTGTCGGAGAGGTCAGCGTATGCTTATGCTTGGACTTGAATGTGTCTGGCCCTCGAAGATGTGATTGAGCTAGTATAGGGGTTCTATATGCCACAGTGCCACCATCTAGCTTATCTTTTTCTACTACCTTGGTCCTAGAGCCACCAACCTTGCAAAATGCTTGAGGATGTCATAGTCTTTAGCGGCATGCTTCCCCTTGGGGTGATAGAGGTAGGGTGTCTCCATCATCTTGTTGTAGTCGTTACTGCGAGGTGGATGTGGTTGAATGCTATCATCGTGCTCAGCGATGGTGACGGTCTTGATGCCCTTGCGCTTGGTTCCCTTGTTCTTAGAGGAAGCAGCTGGTTCCTTATTGGGGAGCATGGCATCGTCGTTGTGTACTAAAATAGCGTTGGCAAACAAAACATATTTATTGGCCATATTGAACAAGGCTTTAATGGTTGTCAGCTCCTTACGAGCCTATTTTTTGATGAAGTCTTTGTTCTTAGCGCCCTTATAGAAGGCTGCCATAATTGCCTCGTCATTGATGTTGGGGATGGAGTTCTACTTTTTCGAGAAGCGGTGGATGTAGTCTCAGAAGAACTCATCCTTCCACTAATGAATCTGGTATAAATCCTAGAGCATTCCCAATCTCAAGTAAGCCACATAGAAATTGGCGACAAACTAGGTGCGAAATTCTACCTATGAGTCAATTGACATCTCAGGTAGGCCTATGAGCCAGTCTCGAGTGGTGGCCACTAACATGATCGGTAGGTAGTTGGCCATGGCCTTGTGATCACCTCCAGTCACTTGCATACCAAGTGTGTAAATGGTTAGCCAAGACTCGAGGAAGGTCTTGCTGTCATACTTCTCCATGCCCATTGGCTTGAAGTTGACAGGCCAATCCATGTGGTGAAGGCTGTTGGTGAAGGCGTGCACTCCATATCCTTCCTGGTGTCACGGATATAGTGGTGGCTACTTGCGACGATAGTTGACGTCATAGTTGGGCCTGCCCTGGTCATGAAAGTTGTTATGGTGGTTGTTTACGTTGATGCTAAAGCGTTGTCACTAGTCTTCAACATGGCATTAAGATTATTATGTAAGTTGTGGGCGTGGCACTGTTGGTTGCTGGATTTTGTCGCTCCTTTGCTTGGGACAGCTAATCTAGAGGTCTCGGCTTGTGAAGGCCATCAAGGCGGTGGGTGTGGATGCTAGGAAGGGTGCCTAGAGTCAGTGGTAGTGGGGGCCTTCTCGGTCGGAGCGAACTCATAGTGTTAGACCACAACCACTTCGACCATGACCTTTATCCGGGACATGGTTGGTGTAGCCACATGGTCTGCGATAAGTGCCTTGGCCATAATGACATTGTGTTGCGGCATCATAAAGACATCATGGTCATCGACTCGGACCTCGAGGATATCTTCCTAGGTGACCTGGCCACGCTCGCGCAGCTATTTCTAGCGTTTGTTGAGGTCTTGCTGCTCACACCAGAGGCGTTCTTCCTCCGCTCACTACTCCTTAGCCTCTGCATCAAGTTGTTCTGCCATCTTGGAGACAACAAAAATTTCTTAGGTTAGGGGAGTACTTCCTGTGCTAATGTCACTATCCTCTGACTTGAAGTCAAAGAAGCAAAATGTTTCATGGAAGAACCTGACCCAACAGGGCCTAAGCTCTATGGGCATGAGGCCGTGTCCAAGTGGGTGTCCATTAGATTAGATTTGGTGGCGATGAAAGGTGTCTGCCGAGTTCATGGAGCCCTAAGGGAATCACTGTTGATGTTGTTGGCCCCTGACTAGTGATGTTATAGTTCTCCTCCCTAACTATCTCAGATCTGAGTGCTTGGAAGAGGAGTTACTAGTGATGATCGCTGACTGATAAGCAGTTGGTAGAGGAGGACAGAGATCTCTCGCCTCGTCGGCGGTGAAGTCGAACGACCCGAAGCAAAAGATTGCTTTAGGTGGAAACATGAAGCTCTAGACTCCCCAAACACCAATGGATGCCACCGTCTTCTTGCAAGAATGATCTCAATGCTCCTCTACCTGGCACGCCAACGATCGATGCAGAATATCGACAATAATTTAATAAGGTATGTAAAGGACTAACAAACGATAACGACACAGAAGATTATATAAGTTCAGACCTTGATAAGAGGTAATACTCTACTCGGATTAGATCACCTATAAAAACCATATCAATGTCCCTCGACGATGATCTCAGCTCCCCTTTACATAGCAGAGGAAACTGGATCCTACATTATTCGGCCTAACTAGCCTAGCCTGTTACAATTTTTCTCTTTTCCCTTTCAAGATACCCAGGATCAGACATTCATTCATTATACCCTCTACCGACAGCACTAACCCCAACTACCCACAGTGAGCCTACCCTAGGATGGGGCAACTCCAAAGCCCATAATTATATGCCGGGTGTAATATCCCCTAAAGTCAGACCAGCTTTCTAGAGTAGGCTCATGCCTTTTTGAAATCTAGCTGCCATATATTATATAAATTTGTTCAGTGTCAAATTTGAATGTTAGCAGGACTCTAATAATAATTGTCTCGGGTAACAAAAGGAAGAAAAATATAATTCACCATTAACCTGTCTCTGTAACTGTAATAACAAATCGATAACGAATGGCATGGCAAAATATACATGAAGAAGATGACAACGACGATGACGAACAAGAACAGCAATATTACAAATCATCATGCAAGAAGATGAGATTAGAGGATTTGGGCTTGGATTGGTATGAATTCACTGGCGGTTGCACTCGGCGGGGAAGCCCTGGGGGAACCGCCATCCGTCGGAGCAGTAGTTGTAGGACATGTAGTTGCGCTCGGCCCAGGCGACGGTGCTGAGCCCCGCGCCATCGAGCTCCTTGTTGATCCAGGCGGCGTTGCCCTCTGGGCACGACGACGACGATGACCCTCCGGCGGGGTCGTTGTTCACGCAGGCGTTGGCGCTGTAGTCGCGGTAGGAGACAACGAACGGCGCCCCGCTCCAGTCGATCTTGACGTCGCCGTGCCTCGTCGCCCAGTAGCTGCCGTCCCACAGCGTCGCGTGCAGCCTCATCGGCTTGCTCTGCGGGTACGCCAAGTCGTCGTACTTCTTGAACGTCCTCACCGGCACGTCGTCCACCTGAAATCTGCACCACATAATCAATCACAATTAGCATCAAGAACTGCCATCGATTGAGAATATTTCACTTACATGATATTCTTGGGGTTCCAGATGATCTTGTAGGTGTGGTAGTCGGCGGTGGGGTCGAACCAGAGGTAGAACTGGTGCTCCTTCTTGCCGTCGCCGTTGGCCCACACGTTGGTGTTCATCACGTAGGGGTCGCCGCTGAGGTTTCCCATGAACTCTATGTCGATCTCGTCGTGCCCGTCGCCCTCGCCGGAGGAGAGGTAGAATGAGGTCACCGTGCCGGCGGAGTTGCCGCCGACCAGCTTCATCTCCACGCTGAACTCGCCGAACAGGTACGTGTCCTTGGAGGTGAACCCGGACCCGGAGCTCTGGTCCAGCGTCAGTGCCACCTGCTGCGCCTTCCCGTCGTTGCTCACCACCCGCACGTGGTCGCGGGTCCCCACCACGTCGAATTTCTCGTAGAACCCGGCCGCCACCGCCGCGGGCGCCAGGAACGACACGGTGACCACGGTCACCGCGGCGAGGGACAGCTGCTGATGCAGGAGCTTCGCCATGGCTACCACTGTCTCGAGCTGGTGGTGGTCAGGGTGGTTGTGGATGAGTGAGTGGCACGGCGAGATGGGGGCGGGATTTATACTGGTGCGAGGTGGCTCTGCTCTTCTCCGGCGGCGGGTGGTGTTGGTGGTGGACGATGGCGCGGTTTGGTGTTGTCGCTGTCGGGTGGGGACGAGGGGTTCGGAGATTTGTGGCTAATCAACTGCGTTTACAACATAATTAGCAATAAACAAATAAAATTATCGCTAATCTTGGAATGTTTCGCTATGTGTCCCAAAAGGCAGATTAGTACTAGTACTGGTGCTCTGAAAAAAGAAAGGGAAAAAATGAGCAGACTCTGTTCACATTTGGCCGTTTGAGTTGCTTTCACTTTAAATTTTGGTTCCAAAATTAGGATCGGAGAATCTCTTTGTGATTTGTATGATTGCTGCCGAGTGCCGACACATCCTGGGGTCGATTAAGAAGTTGCAATTATTTTTTTTGTAGAAATTGTTTCATCGGTTAGGTGCATACATGCTGGACCTTTTGAGTCATCTGGTTGGTTGGTGCCAATTAGTCCAAATCCATCGGTTCATCTGGTTGGTACCAATTAGTCCAAATCCATCGGTTAATCCGGTTGGTGCCAATTTATCCAAAAGTATTGGAGCTACAAATCTAGATTACAACATACTTATAGTAAAAATAATTCATGTTTCGTATTAACAATACAAACTATGAATAAAACAAATGACCTCGAAGACAAGTTGGGGAAATAAAAACCCAAAGAAAAACATTTAACCAATAACTAATTGTAGAAAATCTGCATGGAAAGATTTTATTTCATTTCGGAATAAAAGTTTACAACCCTCAACACACATCACTACACACGCATCCTTATTCATATACACTCTCCTATTATAAAAAAACATAAAACAAGAATAAAATTTCAACTGCCGTGTCATAATTAAGTGCACTGCTTTTGTAACTAGCTTAAACGTAAAATGTTCGTTTGATAAAAAAAAATTCTATTGTGCACTAATCTACGGCTCTCATGCATGCTAGCTCGTCAGTGAGTCGGTGGCCACTGACAGTTGCTTGAGGTACTTTTGACTGTAATTTCTGGGCCCCAAAATACGACTTTTTTATAAAAAAAACTAAATCTATTGGTGACGCGTTACAGTCGCCGACACAGATCAGGTTAGCTCCTTTTTGCATTTTATATAATCCAGCGTGTCTTGGGAAAGCGGCGCTCTAAACTAAACAAAAGTTCGTTGTTAGAATCCCAATGCAACAACAGTAGAAAAAATAAAAAGATCAAAATACTATTAGTAAATATAAAAGTTGTATTGTTTGATAGGTAGAGAGGGAGGGTTGAAGAAATATAAATTTTTGATTTGTAAATTGGTGGTAGGTAAGAGTGTAAGATTTAATTTATTTTAGAACAAAGCTTAAACATTATAAATTATTTTATTTTGAACGGAAGAAGTATCTAGCTAGATAACACTAGATATGATGTGCAGTTTAAGCAAAGGCATCAAATAAATAAAAAAAGCCTAAAATCTGCATAGCTTTATATATGTCTCAAAGTATAATAATAATCTATGAAGAGCTAGCGCTTAGCTTAATTGATGTACTAACAACTAATTAGCGTGTACTCACCCAAAGTGTCAATAGTTAACAAAGGACAGGTGTGCAATTACAAGCTAGCAAACGCAATGATATGTACAGAGCGAATTGATAATTTGGATCCGCTACCTAAGAGGACACCAATGCAGGCACAAAATGAGACGTACGCCTGATTAGAACGGTTCTATCTTTGGGGAAATCACTTGAGATGTACTCCCTCCGCCCCTAATAAAAAAAGTATTTTTAGATTAAGAATTTATTTCACAAAGATTGTGTTTTTATATTTTTATGGTAAAGTTCATAGAGCTCTTTAATACTATTTTATATTTTTCTTCTCGTATTAGTTATCAAACGAATTGTACTGCTCCTCGCTTAGGCCCGTTCGATGAAGATGGATGAGATTACGTGTAACATGCAAGACGAGACGGATATTAATTAAATTTAACTATTATAAATTAAAAAAATATTTATTTTTTTTAAAAAAACTTGTTTGAAAACTTTCGCGGAAAAACGAGGGATTAGCTCATCCCTTCACCCAAAACAAATATCATCCTGATATGTCTTTGATTAGCTACAACCATATTCTTTTAAAGGACGGAAGGGTTAATAGTGTAACACGATCTTCAATGTATACACTATATTATTCTTTTAAAGATGAAGGGAGTAATAGTGAAAGGCCATCAATGGGTGCATGGACGGACGCTGTAGGAAAAAAATTGGATTTTGTTTTCTATCGTTTTATCCCATGCATTACGCGTCGCTGCTTGGCCAGCGCTAGCGATCTTAATTTCGTTGCATTGGAACTGGAGGCTCTTAAGTTAGTGTCTAATTTTAATCTTTTTCTAAGCAACTGCATAAACACTCATAATTGGAGATGGCCTTATGGTTATAAGACTTACCTGTTAGGTTTAAATTCTGATACTTAAAACAAAGGGTGTTTTTAGCTTGAATTTAATTAATTGGCGAATTCGGTGTTTTCCACTGGCATTCATTCATTTTCTTCAAGCATGTATTAGAAAGTAATTATGGGTGTATAAAATATATGTGTATACTAATCAATATGTCTGTTTTTCGTGTAATCGAATAAAAGAACGGTCTATATAGCTACTAATCGGTCGCCGCTAATTATTGGTGTTGGTTGGTAAGTACGTGGAGCAGTAATTAGTTAAGCTCTCTGCTTCAGGGATCAAATCAAACCCCTCAGGCCGCCCATGGCCATGAGCGGATCGATGACCGGATTGATCGATAAATTAGGAGGCGAATCTGGATTAATTAGCCGGTTGGTGTGTGGTTAACTTCAGTACTACAGCTTGGAGTCGATCGATGTCGACCAGTCTAATTGACAGCTCCGCCGATTGGTACGACCCATGAATGGTGCATTTTCACAACATAAATGTGCGTGCATACTTGCTTTCCCGTGATCGATCGATTCCTCGCTACTAAGGAATAATTCAAATTGTAGTATAGAAATCTAAAGTTTTTCAAATAATTTTGGTACAGTAAGCATCTACTACCTTGAAAACTTCAAATCAAGATGCTCTTTGACCTAGCTTCAAGTCAAGATGCTCTTTAACCTAGCTTCAAGACTAAGATTTTTTAGTCTTAATTATAAAAATCCATAAACCTATGATTACATTTATAATATTATAATAAATCCTTTCGTTCCTATTTTAAATAAAATATAAAATTTTAAACCACATTAATTTACCTTAAAAACTTCAAATTTAATGGGTTGCAGCTAGCTATTCCAAACAAGTCCTAAGATTTAGTAGAAAAATAGAAGGAACTAGTCATAAATAGTGCTAAGACTGTTCATATGTAGATGTATGTTTTTTCTCTAATATTTTAACTTTTTATCACCTCAAACTGCATATTGCTAATATTAAAATTACATTGCTATATGTATTGTATAATCTTAGTTCAAATCTACAGTATTTTTGTCAGGTTATATGGTTTTACCTTATTATTTAATCTAGATTTGATTTTTTATTTAAATTCTAAAAATATTTATCAATTGTAAATTTATTTCATGGCTATAACAATATGTTGATAAATATACTACATATCGATAATACAAGGATTTTATTTTGCCCCCCAAAAGGAGGGGATTGTATGTAAATAGGCAATTTTAGATATGATTAATTAGGGTGGTTAAATTTTTATCCACGTAAGGGTGTCAGAAAAATAACTGGAATTTTCAAAGATACAAGGCGCTGCAAGCTATATAATCACTATATATATGTAGACTACATTTTATTTAATTGTTTCATTGTCATAGCTTGGAAGATACAGACATTTTTTATATATCCATGTATAATGGATTATTTCGTAGTCTACACATTTCATTGATTTTCCATAGTCAATGATCGCAGCAGTGCTCGAGATGTTACCCAACAGTTCCACACTCCCTCTCGTTGAAAGATATCGATCGATCTCTAATATTGCGTATCTATATATCCTGGCCTGTTTTGCATGGAAATAAGCATGCAAATGGATTGAGGCCGGCGTCCGGTGGTTTGCGCGTTGCCCTCGATCGGACGGCCGGCATGCACACATCATATAACCCCTCCGGCTGCAGGACCGCCGTCGTTGCGCCGTCGCCTTTTGCTTTGACCGGCCGGCAGCAACCGCGTACACATACAGGATCAGTTCGTAGCTAGTACAGTACGTACATGGGTTTGTGCAGACCTACGTCGTCGCCGTAGGTGGCATGCATGCATCCAACCAGTTCAGGCATGCATCGACATATGCATGATCGATGGTGTCGATCGGTCGGGTGAGGTTGCCGGCGACGAGACTAGCTACGTACTCAGATCGACCGATCTGAGATGCATAGGGAGGAAAGGCGGCCGGTAGCTAGGGTGTCGCCGATGATCCCTTCCCCATCAGGCGTACGTGCATGTATGCGGTTGTGTGTGCGTGTGTGGCCGGCTGGACCGCGCCCGGCCGGTGGCTGGGAGGTACTAGTCGCCCCAGCCGACACTGCTACTGCTGTTTCATCTCTGTAGCACAGGATCAGGCAGACCTGTGCATGCGTACCTACGCTTCAAAAATCCAAATGTGATCTAGATCACCAACCGGGGATTTAATATGAGTTTGCCCAATGCCACTGAAACTTCAGGGTTTTTGGATTGCTCTGGGGCGGTTTTGGGGTGTTGGGTTTTCTCCCTTCTGTTCGAAAACGAGAAAATCATTTAAACAAAAAGATAAATCAAAGATACTATATATCACTGATTGATTTTGGGTATAATTTTTTTACCATCATATCCGCATATCCGCACGTTATAGAATAGGCGGTTAAAATTTTTTTGGCTAAAACCGGATTTTATATGTAGAAGAGAATCAAAACAAATTTTACATAATTCAAGACTTAAATCAATTAGTCTCACTATGTGCACAAAGAAACTTAGCCTTATGTTGAGGGCTGTAAGGCTAGAGTGATATTAATATAAATAATATCTAGTATGTAAAATTGCTTAAAATAAATACAACAAATTAAATGAGGCAAAAGACAAATGATTGTTCACCCGAGGTTCGAAAACTTATTGGTTATCACCGTTGAGGCGAGCCCAACTTCACCGCTCAAATCATTAAACCTCCGAATCTCCTCATCAAGAGATAGGCAAGATAGGAGTCGGTCTTAAAGTGGTCTATATAAGCCTTGATCATTAGGGGTTGTTCTTTTTCTACTCTAGAGACAACGAACTCCAAGCCACTCACAATCAAGCACTGGGCCTCCTCCACAAACTACTTTAGAGAGGTCACCGGATAAACTTCTTCAAGCCGTCTAGGAGGTCAAAACATTACAAGTTTAGAATGCTTGTTGAGGATAATCAAATGCCACACTAGCTCTAAAAATACAGCAATACACTTGGTTTAGCTCAACTCACTCTTTAACACCTCACTAGATGATCTAAATACTCAAGGGTGTGAGAGTTCTTGTAAGGGCTCAAAATAATAAAATGAGGTGTCAAAACCTTACCCTTACTACTAGAGAGGGTGTATTTATACACCTACAAAGCCAAACTAGTCATTGGAGGTAAGATCCTCTAACTTCTGGTCATTGCAGGCCCGATCGCCTAATCCGTGCAAAGGCCATTGCAACGTATTTAATGCACATCCCGGTCCAACTGGTACCTTTAAAATCCTTTATGTAAACTCTCGGTCAGATTGGCCTTTAGTCTTGGTCCGACTGACACCCCCTTTGTTAATTCACTCTATAGAAAGCTTATTCAAAGGGCTATATAACCCATGAACAATCCATTTAAGAATCATAGATTTTCTCAAGGAGAAATGACTCAAACGCTAAAAGACACTTGAGTGGATATAGCCATAAGAGACTACTTATTACTATTAGATATGTCCACCTCTCTTTTTACATGGGACTTGAGAAAATACTCACCACACTTAGACACTCTTAATATGTGCAAGTGAATTAACATGGCACAAAATCATCAACACACTCACTTTATAGACCCTCTTGATAGTATAGTGCCTATCTAGCAATCCAGTCTTTTTACGGAACACCAAGACTAGCAAAAGACTAACAAAAATATTCTTAGTTTCATTATACCTTTGTCTTAAGCTAACCATATCTGGGTCGATGCTTGAGCTAAGATCAACACTTGTGACAATCCAGTTAGACCATCTTTACGCCGGATTTTGATCAACCTTTGTCCAGAGTTACTTCCTTTCATAAACTTGACTTCATCCTTGTTAATACGATTAGTTCTTGGCTTGATAACCATCAAATCATAGTATCATACATTAGCCTCGTCATGGTAGGACTTTTTCTTTATACAACTCAAAGAAAAATATTAGTCTTAACAAATGGTTATCATACTCTACTTGATGATCAACTGGTTGCATATAAAGAATATGAATATTTACTCCCCCTAAGCACATGCATAAAAAATATATATATGAGAAGCAAGTGCATACATAAATAAATATGAACCAATGAGGTTTTATCCTATACATATGTGGAAGGCATGTGGCATTGATATAGATAAATATAAACACATACCTTCATGATCTCTATTTTCTCAAAGTAATTGATACTAAAAGTATGTGGCTTAAATAATATATTAGTCTCATAATAATATATCAATAATATGAAAATCACATATATGTCAATATGTAGATGGAGAGAAAGAATGATACATATATCTTGATCTCCTTATATTTTATCATTGTGATTAAGATTTATCATCAAAGAATATATCACATCTCCACTCATATTAAGTTTAGGAGAAACATATCCATCAATTCATGGAGAGAGATTAGTACAGCAAAACTAGTTTGCCACAAACTACCAAAACAATAATTACTCATATTTGTTTCATCATAAATCTCTTAACTTTTTTTCTTTTTGTGATGCATAACAAGCTGATATAAATTATGTAAATATAAGTAAATGATATATCAATACTAATAAACTATAAATATAGAATAAGCTACTCTAAAGATGTGCATGTATATAAATATGGTGGAAATAATATATACATATTTAATGAAGGATAATAGAGAAGTTTACTTTATATTTTGTATCCATAATAGAGATCACATAAGAACACAAAGGGTTTAGTGTATACCTTATTTTCATTTTTATATCCTAAAAAGATTATAAAAAATATGCTTAAGAATTATATTATTCTCACACAATTAGATTTATTATTTATTATCAAAACCAAACTAACTATACTTAAAATTATACACGTTCCACGGTTCACGCTCCATAACCTTTTTATCCAGCTCTGATGAACTCTTAACATACTCCAAAGAGCTCCTAAGTGGCTAGGTTTTGGGTTAGGGTTGGGGTGGAAAAGGGATGGCAAACGTGGTGGTGGTGTCACCTTAGCTGTGAGAGAGGAGGGCAGTGGGACAGCGTTGGCTATGGAGAAAGCTCATCATTACAGTGGTTAGGAGATGGTAGAAGATAGCAGACACAACCATAGAAAACACAGAAGGACATCAATGCAGGGGTAACTGAGCTTAAGATAAAGAAGCAGTGTGGTAAAAAAATAAATAGGGTCGCGAGGAGGTGGGGTAGAAAATAGAAAGGTAGTGTGGTTCAGCAGGCCTCGGTGGCAAGGATAAAAGGTAGGAGGAAGACAACGATGCTACTTGGGTGTGCGGCATTGGAAGCTTGGCTAAGTTGAGAGAAACAGGGGATAAGAAGGGAGTAGAGAAGAACGTGGACTTTCCATTTAGACCAACGGTCATAAATATTCGTGTGATTTTGAGAGAAATAAAATGTGTCGGTGCCACATAGATAGCTCTGAAGGGAACTACTTGGCATTTGTTTGCTTTGTTTGGCATTGACAACCCACTAACGTACTTATGGTCGCATACGGTTGTAATGAATATAGGAGCTAAAATTTAGTCACTTTTCTCAGTTTTAGATGATAATCTAATGGTTGATTAATAAATTATTGTAACACAAAAATTTTCCAAAACTGCAGAAATAATCTTATAACTAATAAAAATTACAAAATTACATGAAAAAACTTTTAAAAAACAAAACCATATGTAACAACAAATTGCGGTTAAAATAAATAAAACTTACATGTTGCATAGCAATGCAATTTTAGACAGCAATATACAATTTCAGATGATTGAAAATGTGTAAATTTTAAGGCATCTAGCGGCAAATCCCAACTAATAATTGCTGAATTTTTTAGCCATCAGTTCAAGATACTCCATCCATTCCTTATTAATTATAAGTTATTTTAGGTTTGCTCTAAATTAAACCTCTTCAACTATGAGAAGTGTATTGATAAATATAGCAATATTTTCAAAAAAAATAAATATACTACAAAAATTAAATTCAGTGGTGGATTTAATAAAAATAATTTAATGATATCGATGTTGCTATATTTCTTTTTATAAACTTAAGTAAACTTAAAAGAAGTAAACTAGAACAAAACTAAAACGTCAGTATGACACCAAGGGTTAAATTCTCCTCCCAACCCAATTCTATTATAATGGATCTAACCAGTCATTTCTCATCGCTCCCGTAATCTCAGTGGGTTCCCTGCCCCGATCGCTTCTAGTTTCTCTTAAACTCAAGGGTTGCTCATCGAACCCATACCGTAAACTTTAATTAGGTGGTTCAACAGAGTGTTCTGATTGAAGAGGGAAAAGGAGCTCTGCAGGAAAATGCGATACGTAATTCAACTCAACTGTCCTATCAACTCCTTATTAAAACACACTCAACTTCTTCGTCAGGAGAGAGGACGAAAGGAAGGCACCACCCTTCGTCCTAAAATTTAAACCATAAAAATAATTATATTTTAGGATGAAAGAAAGTACACTGTTAGCATTATAATTTGCACGCGGTGGGATATGATTCGTCATGTGACGAACACAAGAAAGCCCTAGCCCTGCGTAAGCATGCATGGCTAAGGGTGTCCCGTGACAGGCACGGTTCCAAGAAGAGACCAGCTGACGATCACGGGCGTGCATCCCTTTGCTTCCATTCCATGGCACGGCCGCAGCGTCGGTAGCTGCCCCGTGTTCCAGACGTCACTACGCCCCACTGGTTCGGCAATCGGAATTTTCGGTCCTTGACTCGATTCACCGCGCGCGATGCACTCATTCATTCATGTGATTTTGCAGGTGGTTGGCGCCACGTACACGTCGGTCGATCTTGCGGTTCTCTGTCCGTCAGGCCGTCTGCTGGTGTTGACCTACCAACCGTCCCCTAGTTCGATGTACGTGCGCGTCGATCGAGCCCATACGTTTGGCTGTAGCTAAGCCATATGCTGATCACCTTGTCGTGAGAGAAATTAAATGTATGGCCCTATGCATGTTCATCACACATTGTTGATCACGTTTGAGCATGCTTTACTTGCATTTAGATAAGGGGAAATCTGGTAGGACATACGAGTATTCTCTAGCTCCCATCCAGAAAGTACCTACGATATTAATTATCGATCGATGCATGTGCGTACACGTCTCTATACTGCCTCGCATTAGTATCGGCTGCAACTCTTATTGTACTGATACTACTACTAAACAATAGCTATTTAGTATTGGTTTTAAACCCTCTCTCTAAGTACCAATTTGAAGATAAACCTTCGTGTGTGTTATTAACTAACTTACTTTCCTTTTAAATTTACGCTAAAGAAATTTTTAAATACCAATTGATAGCATATCAAATGGTACTTAAATATTTTTTTAGCATTATTATTGGTTGTTTACTACATATTAGTATCTATAGCTGTTTGGAATTTTAGAATCGACATTAAAAGGATCTTAATCTAGTGTGATTTACCCACCTGTGCTACACTAATAATTTTTTCTCTATGGAGGGAGCTGACCAAGACTAGGGAACCGATACTAATAGTTTTTTCCACCAAACACCACATCGAGCCCCTTCGATCGGCGCTGAACAAGGGGTCGTTAGTGCTGGCCAGTTGTTCGGACCGGCGCTGGTTGTCTGCCCAGTAGCAGCAGCAGCAGGAGGAGGAGGAGGAGCAGGGTTTGGCCGCCCGCGCGGTCGTAGCCGTACCGTACGTCGGCGGCGCCCATGTGCGGTGTCCCCAAACATGCTGCCGCATCCCGCGCGCGTCGATCGCCCGCCCGCCGCCGCACTCTCCTTCCTGTACGGTGGCTGCGGTTGGTGAGCTCGTTGAAATCGCACCGCACGTACCTGACCGATTTTTCCACCATAAACCAAAAGGCGAAATGGGCCAGGAGAGGAGAGGCATCATCAATGCGCAGCGCACCTGTATCATGCCATATGTGTGGGGCCGTGCCATTTCATTGCCTCCCAAGGTTTCCAGCGCACATTGCAAATTAAACGACTTTGGCCAAAAGGGAGCAGCCAGCTTTCATGAACTCTTCCTCTCCTCCTCTTCTTGTCGCCCACAAACTGAAGTTATTGTTGTAGCGCCTGGGGAAACGAGAGAGATATATGTGCGCGCATCATTTATCATATCGTAACCACTTTCCCATCTAGCTAGCTTTAAACATAATGCGTTATGCATATGTGTACTACATGTAGTGTGTACTGCAGGTTAGCTAGCTAGCTCCATGCTGCATGCATATATGGCCATTAAGATCGATCTAGCTAGCACTACTCCTGCAGTAATCACTTTTTGGACAAGTAAACACCTCTACGTACTGCATTCTAACCTACACCACAAGTATACAAATAGTACGGACGTACAGTACTTCCAAATAGGATGGCACATGGGTCATCAGCTGTCGTCCAAGTTTTGAACATGCATACAACATTCCAACCTTAAGTTATACATTTTGTTTGGCCAAGTACTGCACCGTCACAATAAAGTAATGTTTGGTCGACCTTTTCATTCTTTTGACCACTAGTGTATGAAAACATGTATGTCCTCTGGCTATACGCAGCCGTAATTAATATGCTGTTGGAATGTTTGTCTTCAATATATATAGTTGTGTATAATATATACTACTAGCTTCTATTATTTTCCTTGTGTATTATAAATTGGGTTGAATCTAGAACAAAATTTACTTGGTGTCAATTACCTATCATACCTGGGGGTGCTCGTATTCTTACCCTTGTTTCAATTATAATTGTGATTTTAATCCTACTTTTTTTAAGTTCGTGATTTTGCCCTTAATTTCTTTAACTGAAGCTTGTGCTTACACCATTCCTATTAAAAGTAATTCTCAAATCTTGCATTACAAACTTTTGAACAAGTATAAAACAACCTGTTTTGTGTGTGTGTGTGTGTGTGTTTTTTTGGGGGGGGGGATGATTCTTTTGCCATGTTACATTACTAGTTACTGATACAGTACAGTAACATCCTTTTTGAAATCAAAAGAAGCGAAAACTAACATTATATTGGAAGGCACAAATTAAACAAAATATGGTTCTGCCACGAGGTTATCCATGGGGTGGACAATATATATTTCCTCTTATCTATCTGGCTGGTTCTACAGTTTATCTAAAATAGTTTTAGCTTGTATTCCACCAATGATTACAATAATATTTCTGCTTTATATATTCAATAAGATTTACCCAGGTCCCCCTATTCCTTCAAGAGGACGGATCGGACGCGCTTTAGTTTGTTGATACATCTTCCAATTTAGATAGAATTGATGCCCTCTCATTTAAATTTGCTATTTGCTATATGCACATTACAATGGAGATGTTGTCTTAAAATCAGGGCACGAGGGTCGCCCTCCTGTCAACCTTGATCTTCCTATTCTCAAATAGAATCTAAAAATTTGAAAGCACAATGGAATTAAGGAGGACAGTAATGCACATATATAGATGCAGGGGGTCCATCGTACCTTAACGCAGAACCAAACAAGAGCATGGGTACCAAACATGTGTAGAGGGATCCACAAGATCATGACCATTCGATCAATTGTGATACATATGACGAGCAGACATCCCGGAGTCATGCATGCGTGTACCCACGTAGACATGCACCCTGGACAATTTCTTTTCTCCAAACAAAATAATCCAAATGAAGAGTTCTTCAATGGAGCCTAATTACTTCCTCCAAACAAATCACCACATCCGAAAGAGAAACACCCAAAATTTCTAGAGGAAATGAAAAGCCAACTTTGGGACTCAAAAAATGTAAAACTTGATCAAATTTAGATTAAGAGAGCGAAAAATTCAAAAATATATATACGAGAGACACTTTTCGGGAAAAAAAAAGATGGAGACTGCTTAATTATGTGCAGCATGAAAGTAGAACGACTATTTCGTGATGAGTGCCCGCTAATTGCCATCACTGATCGATGTCAGTACGTGCCACTGTAGCAGCAAGCTAGATCATAGATGTTGTTGGTGTGCCGTGCACCTCTGGTTCGATCTCCCGGGCTGCTCGGATATGGAAGGCTAGGTTATCCAGATTGTATGCATAGGTTTCTCTCTCCACGTCAACTTTCACTTGCTTCCACGTTGGTAGGGCAGGACGACAGTACAGACATTACCTTAATAAATTTGTCTTACTCCCGCAAAAAGCATACACAAGCATGGCTTTACCATTTCTGTATGGATCAGATCGTTTCTTCTTTCATGTGAAAATTCTATGTAGCTCTAAATTTGTAGTTATTTTTAAGGAGTAAGGCCGGGTTCAAATTTAATGGGTATCTATAAAAAATAAAGTAATTTTATATAAAAATCCTGTAAAATTTGGAAGTCTCAAAGTAGTACTAATCACTTCGTTATACTTCAACTTTAATGGGTATCTATAAAACAATAAAGTAATTTTATATGAAAATCTTGTAAAATTCCGAAGTCTCATAGTAGTACTAACCACTTTGTTCTACTTCCAAGTTTTGGTCCACCACTTATATATTTGTATACATTTAAATCTCCAAGGAAGAATTTACATATAAATTATATAAGTATACTTACAAATGTTAAATTTTCACTTAACTCTAATAAGTCATCAGTATTCCAATTAATTGTTAAACAGTGCTCTCCCTATCCAACAATCGTATTCCGTCATCCAGGGGAATAGGATACCATATTATTAGTGGCAATGTATTGATATCACTTTCTGATTACACTACTTCTCGGAGATTAGTGATGCTTAGCCATCTGTGGACACCATCAAACCGTACACATGCTACACGGCTAAGATAAGATTAGGTGCAAATTAAACAACATCCATGCATCTCTCTTTCTTTCTTTCCATGCTGACTCGATTTTGAGCTGATCTTGAACGGTTGTTCAAGGGTTTCTACCATGTGGGGGCCCACATGTCGGGATCACCTTGGGCACGCACCACCCAACGGAATGGGCCCCAGATGAGGCAGTTGGAACAACTGCTACGCATGGCCCATGAAAGGCATTGGAAACGGAAAACACCGGCCCAATCTAGAGGGCTCCCCTGCTGACACGTGGAGAATGAACGGTCATGATTGCCTGCATCTCTATCTTGCCTTTCCCGAGACCGGGAAATTTTGATTTTTTTTATGTTCGATCTAGAAAAAGTTAGGCTGACCCTCAGCCAGCTCAGACTCTCACTCAGGGGGCTGTCATCGACTATTTGAGTTGTGTGCTTCTGGAAAAAGGAAAATAAAAGAGTAATGAGATATTATGAAGTAAAAAAAAGAATCTAGCAATATAGCATCTATTTCTGCTGCTTTATCAGGCAGATCATGAATAAATCTTTTAAAATATCCAATATGCATGGTTATGTAATGAACTAATGAAGTGAACCATTAGGGCTCGTTCTCAGTAGATGATCGATAATGGATAAAACTAAGCTTACAATAATTATTTAAGTATATAAACGAATGAATCAAATACTAGAAAGTTAATAAGTTGATTTAAAAAATTATTCTAAGAAATCCAATGAAGAAAGTTTACAAAACATACAATTTAAAAGTTTAAGAAACGTATCTATGATGCTACCGACAACACACTTTATCTTGAGTCTCAGTGGGAATGGGCTGTGATATGGTGACCTTTAGCAAAGAAATGGATGAGGGAAGACAAGATGGAATAGAACCGCATACCTTGCTACATTGACACACTACATTGCAGAACATATGTGCATGCCTGCATGATGAGGTAGGTTAACCAAATATATTGCAGTGTCATTGGAAGATGGTAACCCGGACAGGCAGTTTGACCTCAGACGAATAGAAGAGAAAAATTTCTGCACGGATGTTCAGTAATTTGTATGCCATAATTCTGCAAGTCCACGTGCCTCAATATAACGCAGTAACTGCAGGAGGTCAAAAAACATTAGAGTCAAGGACTAGCGTTTCTTTGATGTACAAGAAAACCAGGGTGACTAGCAACAGCGGTATATGTAACAGTTGACATATATCTAGCACTGATATTCGAAGAAGAATATCATACTTTATAGGAACTAAATGTCCACTAGATATCAATGACACTGTATGCAATTTTACATATATAACATCAGATGAGAGCAATTTAAGCCCAGCTGATTGAAGTGCAGAACAAAATTTTTGCTACAGAATTGACGCTAGATGTGAAGGTAGACCATAGCATTATAAAGTTGTACAATACAAAAACATGGAGAAGACTTATGTAACAAGGGATTAACTGTAAAAATGGTTGAAACAAACAAATGAAACGTCATAATCAAATAATTAGGTCAGATAAAATTTGTGTAACACCAAATCCAAGTAGTGAGTTCAGTTCTTGCTGTATCAAAGCAAATAGTAGTAACAAATTAATCATGATCGATTAATCACTCTGGTGTTCAACTTTTTTCACGTGCAACCAGGTCCCCATAAGAAACTTTGCGCCAAATTTGTTGGAGCTGGTAGTCTGAGAAATGATAAAAGAACGAATTGTGAAGGAAATATTACCAGGCCAGCTTCAGTACATATACAATATAGCACTGACATTTGGGAGAGAACGAACTGTTGCAGTCCTCCATCCAGTACCAAATGTTTGTATTCCAGTATTTACAAACTGTCACCTAGCATGTTCTTGTTTCAGATTTGTTTTTTCCCTACAAAAAGAACCAGCTAGCCATGACAAACAGGCTTCAAAAAAAAAAACAGAGACATTCCCCCTCAATCAAATGTGCATCTCCTATCTGAATGAAATTAATGTATGCAGTATGCTACACCGAACCAAAACTTTGCTCTGGTCAGCTATGTAGAGTATAGAAGTCAAGGGTATTTTGATAATTTCTCATGTATTATACACAATATATTTGTCCTTAGGGCCAAGTCAATGCAATTAGTCAATTCCCTAAATTTTCGAAAATATCATATGGTATCAGAGCAGAGATCCAAACCGTAGCCCACCGATTCCATCCTCCCGGCGTGCTGGCGGACGCCACCTCGTCATCCTCCGTCATGCGTTCGTCGACTGCGCATCGCGCTCCCGTTGCCTGTCATGGGCATCATCGTATGTTCGCCGCACCTCATCGTGAGCTCGTCGCCTGTGGTGGAGCTCCTCCTGTCACCATTCGTGACAGCTCCTCTTGTCACCCGTCGCGGCTGCTGCTCTCTCTGCCGCCAGCGAGCCCATCCACTGTCCAGTCTCGTCGATATGTAGTGCAGCAGCAGTAGGCCATCCTCGTCCCTTCGTCTTTGGGAAGCAAATCTACACACAAGTGCCGATGGTCGCAGCGCCTGTACCTGCTACTCCTCCGCCAGTCGCGCCATCATCCAGCGCCGTCCTGCAGGTCTGCACCTCCCCGCGTCGTCTCCGGCTTCCACAGGCCCCATCGACCTCCCGTTATGCCTCCGTAATCTGTACCCATCGATTCTTTTTATTTTACTCTTTTATTTTCTCTGCTGTGCTAGCAAGATTGAGGCCGGAATCCCAGCACTGTCAACCTGTCAGATGCAATTGACAATTGCTTAATTGTGGTCAGTTATCAACAACTCTTATGCATTGGTCAAGTTCCATATCTTGTGCTAGCTTCTACTAGTTAAGCTTTTGCTGTTCTACAAGCAATATGTGCTGTTAGATAGTGCCTTTGTTGCTGCTAATATCACATCCTATGTCATCTGCTAGTGTCTTTTGCTAGTATATCAATGTCATCTATAAATCAATTTCCTTTGTTTTCAATCTGAGTCCACCAAAGTCTATTGCATCTATTTCAACTTGTCGAAGTCATGCTAATCTATCTCTGCTATCACCTGCTCTCCGTCGGAGCTAATCTATCACACTACATCATCCGCATCATCAACTCCTTATCGGTGTTAATCAATCATTATCAGCTCCCCATCAGAGCTGGCATCATTATCATCGTCAGTGAAGGTCTAAAGAATAGTTTGTAAAAGGACTTCACCATTATTGTTAATATCTCCGAATTAGTGAAGGGTTGAAGAATAGTTCGTGAAGGCCACCAAGGGGCTGAAGAAAGGGGCTGACAATAGTTTGTGGAGGCTCCAAGGTCTACTTCATCAAGGTGGAAATAATTCTCCTTTTCATTTCAAGAATTACATACTTTGACGATATCATCAAGCATGTGTTTTAAAATTATCTAGTTGTATTTTCCGAATGCAATGTTAATGCAAATAAATTGCATTTGAGTAGGGTGTAGAGTATAGAAGTCAAGGCTATTTTGGTAATTTGTCATGTATGGGACACAATATATTTTCCCTCAGGGCTAAGTCAATGCAATTAGTCAATTCCTCAAATTTCCCAAAATATCACAAGCTATAGCTAAAATTACTGCTAGTTATTTTTCATGCTATTTCGTTCGGCAGATTCATAAACAGCAGCATACCCTTGGACAGTATGCGGTTCTCGAAATGTACAGTTATGCTCATTGAGCTGGCTGAACTACAATTCCGTTAAATGAAGGTGCAAAATTGTTGAATTAGGACTTCATGCTGCAAGGAAATTCTTGTTAAAAAATTCAAAAAAGCTAAGCGCTAATGTATAACGCTGCCTCCACCGTAGACCCGACCGTGTGCCGCATTGGACACCTTTACATATTTACACATTTTTTTTATGGATGAGAAAGGTAGGGGGGTCGCCTGACCGTGCGCACAGAGGCGATCTTTTCGCTGTTTTCGCTTGGTGGGGGTGCCTCCGGGAGGGAGGCGACCGAGTAAATAAACTGGCCTCACGATCTCAAAATTGGCGATGTGCTACAAAACTTATTGCTGGCTGGACTCGATCCGATCCGAAGCACGGAGCGCGGGCCGACCTAGGCCTACAGGCGGAGATACCTGGTCTCACGGAGGCCGGCCGACGCCGCGAGGGCGCCATCGATCTGGCCGGAGCTGAAGTTTTGCGCCGGCGCCGGCGCCCCCGGTGCCGCGGAGGCTACAGCCATCGAATCCAGATCCTCCTGGAGCAAGCGCGCATCCGCATCCGGTTGCTCGCCGCCGGACGTCGGGAAGCGGCGCCATCGGGGAGGTCGAGAGGAGGGGAGATCGAGGGAGGCCGTGCATTACACGTGTAAGATTAAATTCTCTCTCTTGCGGTATTAGGGTTGGCTAGCAGTTGTTAGCTTCTTGGGCTGGGCTGGAGGGTACGGACTGGGCGAATTGAAATATGGAAAAAGTCCATACTGCGTTCCTCAACAGTCTAATTTACTTTAGACTCAACCATACAACCGGATATATCACTTCCATATTTAGTGTAAAAAAACTACTCTAGAATAGTGCCCACATGAAGATTATGTGGCATTACCATCCAAAAAATTAAAATAAATATAAAATAAATAGATCCATAAGTATATCCTCTCTTAGCTCTCTTCCCCCTCTTTCTAGCAATAGATGGCGGGGGGCTCCAATGGGTGTGAGGGATGCCAACGGGTGCCCGTGACACTAACGACAACCTAGACGAAGTAGGGAATGGGGTGTGTAGCAGGCATCGGCCATGGATCGAGGCAACCGAAGAAGGAGAGGATACAGTGTCAAAACCATCCCTATGATTTCGATTGCCACATAGCTTGAGCTCCTCTTCACCAAAGCCTATGCACAACAAGCTCATAGAGGTGAGCTTGATCTCCTATCCGTCGCTGCCTTCACTGAGCACGGCTGCCTTCTCGAGGTGAGGCCAACGTAGAAGAAGCTAGTGATCGGTGGTGAGCAGGCACTAAGATGGAGGGCCCTCGATGTAGCGCTGTGGAGGATGTCGTTGGGCTTAGGCCTTCATTCTCTAGGCCAAGCTAAAGGAGCACCACTAGCCGCCGCCTCACTATTTCTTCACAAGCTCTAACAGGGAGCAGTTGACGTAGTCAACCATGTCCGCTGACTTACGCTTGAAGCCTAGTGACCATTTTGCTCAAGGAGGCGGTGGTGGAACTAAGCTTACGGAGAAGGTGGTGGTGTAGCTCACTATGGGCGAACAGGAAGCGTAGGGAGGGCGGACTCAGTGACATCTGTGATGACGATGATTGTGTGATCCTTGCTCCCCTTCTAGACTCTCAAGCGGCAGTGTGTGCTAGACCAATCTGGTTGGATCTGGAGGAAGTTAGAAGAGAGGGTAGTGCAGAGAGAGAGGAAAGGAAGAATGCGGAGATGGATAGGCCCTTAAATATGGGTCTCGCTATATTTTTTCTGACTGTGGAAGCCTCAGGTTGAATCCGAATTAGGCGGGTTGAAAGCACTAAGAAGTAGCCTAAAGAGGGGTGAATGTTTTCTAAAAATACAAAACCTCGCCACAGAATTAGAACTAACTGGATAGTCCAGCATCACTATAGACAGTCTGATTATTAAGGAGTTGGATAGTTCGACAGCTGTCGGATAGTCTGGTCAGTGGAATAATAGAGAAAAAGATAAGTGACTCAAATTGTCTGGATTTGATAGGACAATTCGGCCAACACAGAGAAAATTGGAAATGCACCTTAGGGAGATAACATAAGGAAGTAGAGGGTCAACACAAAACTCAAGAGACAATGCAACAAATGCAAAATAAAGAGAGTAGAGGAGACATCAATTTGTTTTACTGAAGTTTGGAATGAATCGTTCCTACTCTTCGTTAAGGAAGTTCCTAATGGAGCTGGGTCTCTTTTAACCATTTTCCTCTCCAGGCAACCACCTCTGATAAAGCCTTGGTCTCCAAGCTAACACCAATGGCAAGCTCGTACTCCAATAGACCATCAAGGCCTAAACTTGAACTTTGCCCAACTTTCCTCCGATAAAGCTTGCTTTACCAAGCACCTTGCTTGCACTCACTTCACCTTTTTCCTTCTAGAGGCAAGGTTGAACCTTCACAATGGTTCCTAGCTAACCACACCCTTTGGTTGCTCCGAGATTACAATTCTTCTATTCACACACTGTCAACTCAACCCAGTAATAAGGCACAACCATTAGATTATATATATAGAGAGAGAGTTGAGAGGAGTTTAGGCTTCTAAACAACAACACAAGAACACTTAAGTCTAAACCCTATCGTAGAAGATCTTCAATTGTCTCTTCAAAGATATTGGACACTTTCTTAGCTTCTTAGGGTAAAAGAGGGTCCAAAAGTCTTGAAACAACTCTATGGCACCATCCATTTACAGCCTTAACTCCTCCAACTAGTTGTTTGTAGTCGTTGTAAAAATTTATCAAAAATATATTAGGCCGAGCAGTCCAGTACCACACTAGATTGTTCGATTCTATACAACTTTTGCAATAGCCACTGACAACTAGCTATTAGGCCATAAAGAAATGGACATGTCGGTACCACTATGGGACTATCTGATAGTGCTTGCACTAGACTATCTGGTCTCCATTGGATTGCCCAATCAACTCTTCACCAATGTCCAGTCGTGCAATCATTTGGCTTGTGTCTAGAGTGTGTCGGACAATCCGGTATGGAGAAGGTCTTTTGCACAAGCGTTAGAACCCTAGAAGTGATGGGAAGAGCCAAAATGATCAGACTTGTTGTAATCGACACGGACATTGCAAGTCTTACGAGTGGTTGGAGGAAAGCGAGAACATGAATGGCACTAGGTAGGAAAGGAACTAGCGTTCCCAACTTTTTTGAGCCATTAGGGCCTTCTCCTTGCCCTTCTTGGAATCTTTGCCCATCTGCACACATGGAACGTGAGTGAGCACGCAAGAAAGGCTTAAAGATATTTCATCGAACATGTGGTGTGCATGGAGGAAACATATCAAGAACCTCGAGCTCTCACCATTAGATTTGAATGGAGAGAAGAAGTGGAGAGATCGGGGAGGTTATGTGGAAGATGATAATGATGTTCACTAGCTAGCTGGAGGACGAGCTCCCTACCACCATCGAAACCCTAAGAAAGAGAAACGGGGTGAGAGAGGGGAGGAGAAAAGGAAAGAAGACAGTGGTAACAACAACGCTTACCGACAACGAAGGATGAAGGTGAGGTCGACGGTAGTGGCGGTAGCGATAGTGAGGGCGACGGCGTCGAGAGATAGCGAGGACGAGGGCAAGCGGCGGTTTAAATTGTTAGAAGTAAGAGAGAAGACTGTGGTGTGGGCCCAAGGATTAAGGACCCCTAACCTTACTAGGTCAGACAATCCAGGAGGGATTAGATAGTCCAACCTATTTCAACTGCACAGTGCCTAGCCCATGTTGTCGAACAATCCGGCGACACGCCAGACAATCCGAGAATAGGTGGTGTTGGATAGTCCGATAGAAATCGGACAGTCTAACAAACTCTACCTCCCCTAGAAACTTAGATAGGCACAAACAATCCGGTGGCATGCTGGATAGTCCAGTTCACAAAGAATTTCCCTAATACAAGCACTAGTCAAACAATTCGGGGCCCATCGGACAATCTGACCTATTGCTATTTTGCAACCCAAACCTTTAGCACCAATTTAACCCAAAATAGCTTCAAACAAAGCATGAATTGAGCTACTTAGATCAAATTGATACTAAAAACCAACCCAAAAAGGCAAGCAACCTCAAGGATTGCTTGAGCCTATTTGGGTATGATTTAAAGTATGTAACACTAGAAGTCTTTCACACAATATGACTTAATAGGCAATAAGCTCAACGGTTTAGGCATTAAGGTTTATTTCCAAATCAAAGGAAAATTTAAGTCTTTTTGAAATGTTTTTCACAACAAATTTTGAAAAGCTTTCATAAAAAGGAATTTTATATGAATGTAACCTTTGAAATCAAAGATAAATAAATTCTTTCACAATCTTTTTCAACTTTTTATTATTTTTTATTCACAAAGGTAGGAAGTTCAACCATTTTGCACTAACTTTGATATGCTTCACTTCTAGAGTTTTATAATCACATAGACAAGTGATATACACCACCTAAATATGATACTTATGGAAGAATGCAAACAAATACATAATTAGACATGTTTAACAAGCTAGAAAGCAAGCATAGCATGAAAGCATAAATAATCATAAGCAAAGACTAGACATGGCAGCTATAAGAGCAATTATTCAACATTAGATATATCAACAATATTTAGCTCACTTCGCAACTTACAAAACCATGACTCATTAAGCGATTTGGTGAATATGTCAACCAATTGATCACTTGTAGGGATGTGACTCAACAAGATGCCATTCTTTTGAACATGATCCTAGAGAAAATGATGATGAATGTTGATATGTTTCGTCTAGGAGTGTTGTACAAAATTGTTGGCAATCTTTACTGTGGTGTTTCATTATCACATAGCAAGGTTATCTTGGAAAAAGATAAGACATAATCTAGCTTGTTTCATATAAAGCATTTGAGCGCAACTATTTCCTGTGGCCACATAATCCACTTCTGCAGTGGATAGGCCATAGAATTTTGCTTCTTTGAGTACCAAGCAACCAAGGATCACCCAAGCATATGGCATCCACTTGTTGTGCTTTTAAGGTCAATTTTACACCCAGCATAATTGGAGTTCAAATAGCCAAGCAACTCGAATTCCGTACCTTTTGGGCACCATAGCCCTATGTTTGGGGTAAACTTGAGATACCTAATAATTCTCTTGACGACGGTCAAATGAGATTCCTTAAGCATTGCTTGGAACTGAGCACACATGCAAACACTAAACATGATATCAAACCAAGATGTGGTAAGATAAATCAAGCTATTAATCATGAACCTGTAGAGCTTTTGATCAATAGATTTACTTCCAGCATATAGATCTAGATGCTTTTTTGTTCCCATTGGAGTTTTGATAGGCTTGGCATCATCCCACCCAAATCTCTTGAGGAGATCCTTTATATACTTGGATTGAAAAATGAAGATCCCTTTCTTCAATTGCTCAACGTGAAGTTCTAGGAAGAAGGTTAGCTACCCAATCATAGACAACTCAAATTCCTTAAACACAAGATCACCAAATTTCTTGCAAAATGATTCATTGGTAGAACAAAAAATTATGTCATCAACACAAATTTGACAAATAGAGAAGTCCTTATCCAATTGCTTGGTGAAGGGCGTGGAGTTGGCTTTTTCGATTTTGAATCCCTTGCTCAATAGGAAGTCACATAGGCATTCATACCAAACCCTTGAAGTTTGTATCAATCCATATAGTGCCTTGGACAACCTATAAACATGATTAGAATAGAATCTTTAAAATCGAGAGGTCGCTCAACAAGGACAAGTTTCAAGATAAAACCATTTATAAAAGAACTTTTGACACTCATTTGATAAAGCGAATAGCTTCAAGTCAGGCCACCGGTGCAAATGTTTTGGCCTCTCGACAAGTGTCAATACATCATGTTGTGTGAAATTGTTGAGCTCTTCATGCAAAGCGTTTATCCAATGTTTATCTTCAAGTGCTTCATCTACATGCTTAGATTCCAAAATAGAAGTAGAGTAATGTTCATAATAGAAAGCTAAACAAGATGAGCGAGTTTGTACTCTCTTAGAGTAGTCTTCGATGATATTATTAATGGGAGGATCCTTGGTAATTATTGGATTATGCTTGACTTGAGGAGGAATAGGTGGAGGATTCAATTTTTGTTCTTCATGATTTGAGCCATCCTCCACATGCACACTTGAGATTTTATCACCATCTTGATTTGGTATTGACTCTTCTTAAGATTGAGTTTTTCCTTGATCTTGAGATGATGGTAAAGTTTCTTCTTGATTTTAAGATGTACATGTTTGATTGGTTTGAGAAGTTTGTTCCGCTGGGTCCTTAGGCTTGATCTCACCAATTGATATATTTCTCATTGCTAGTCTTAGTCCTTCATTATCTATATCATCAAGATTAGAGTTCTCCCTTTGAGAGTTGTTAGATTCATCAAACTCTATATCATAAGACTCTTCAACCACCCTAGTGGCATGATTGAAAACTCCATATACTTTAGAGATTGATGCATAACCAACAAGAAAACCAATATCACAATGCTTTTGAAACTTCCCTAAGTGAACTCTCTTCTTGTAAATGTAGCATTTGCAACTGAAAACCCAAAAGTATGAGACATTCAGTTTTCTTCCAATAAGAAGTTTAAATGGAGTCTTCTTCAATAGTCGATGAAGATAAAGCCAATTTTCCACATGGCATGTGGTTGCAATGCCTTCTTCCCAAAATCAATCCGGTGTGGCATATTCATCTAGCATTGCCCTTGTTAGCTCAATGAGTGTATGATTTTTCTTTCGACCACACCATTTTGTTGTAGAGTATAGGCCAAGAGTTCATGTTTAATTCATACCTCATCGCAATACTCACAAACGTTACTATTCTTGAACTCATCTCCATTGTCACTTTGGATTTTCTTTATAGAAATATCAAATTCACTTTAGTCACTTTTTACAAAGTTTTTGAAAATGCCGGTAGCCTCAGACTTGTCATGAAGAAAGGACACCCAAGTGAATCTTAAGTAATCATTGATAATCATGAGACAAAAGAGGTTTTCATTAATACTTTTGTAAGTGGTTGGGCAAAAATATCCATATGTAGGAGTTCAAGTGGATGACAAGTAGACATAACACTTTTGATAGGATGAAAGTTAGCTACTTGTTTCCTGGCTTAACAAGCACTACAAGACTTGTCCTTCTCAAACCGGACATTCT
The DNA here is from genome assembly GCA_030770085.1 of Oryza coarctata. Taxonomy (NCBI): domain Eukaryota; kingdom Viridiplantae; phylum Streptophyta; class Magnoliopsida; order Poales; family Poaceae; genus Oryza; species Oryza coarctata. The sequence continues at coordinate 4,950,623 of CM061476.1, read as the reverse complement.
TTACTCCAACCACCAAGCCATTTTTAAAAACCTTTTTAAGAGTGGATATTCCAACATGGGAAAGGCGTCTATACCAAAGCCAACTAAGTGACGTTTGGGAAATTAGACACATTGAGAGATTTGACTCCTTGGAACTAAAATCCGTCAAATAAAAATTTTCATAACAAAAGCCTTTGAAAACAAGATTTTGATCCTTTCAGCCAAGGACTAAAACATCTTTTTTGGAGAAGTGGCAAATAAAGCTAAGATCAAAAATTTGAGCGATGGAAAGTAAATTGAAGTTTAAGGACTCAACTAACAAGACATTTGAGATAGATAGGCTATTAGAGATAGCAATTTTATCCAAACCTACCACCATTCATCTACGATTATCACCAAATGTAATCTTCTTTTGAGATCCATCACCTTCTTTAAAGGAAGTGAACACGTGGGAGTTTGCTGTCATGTGTTGTGTGCATCTGCTATCAAGTACCCAATTATGACCTCCGGTCTTGTAGTTAACCTACAAAAGATCAAGCTTTGTATTTAGATACCCAAACTTTCTTAGGCCATTGAGGGTTAACAAGTAAAGGTTTGGAAACCCAAATAGATCTTTTCTTCTGATGAAATGCAGGAACACCAACAAACTTAGCCGTTGTTTTGCCATCTCTTCTCTTCTTGAGTACATAGCATGATTCATATTTCATAGTCTTGGAAGAGACACCCATCAAACAATCTTGAGAGAGGTGTCCCATTTCATGACACTTGTAGCAAAATGAATCATTCTTCCTAACAAATGTAATTTTGGTAGCAATCTTCTTTCCTTTTCTTGGCACAAAACATAAGCCTTCCTTGCTTAGTGTATAACGTTGCTCACCAAGAATCTTGCCAAGTGTAGCTTGACCTTTGAAGTATCTTTCAATACCCTTGCTCAATTTGTCAACCTCCTCCTTGAGTTGTTTGTTCTTCCTTGTAAGCTTAGTTTTAACAATAGAACAAGCAATATCATCCATAACAAAATAAGGACTGACATTTTTGTCAAGAAGGTCACAAGTAACTCCCATGTCACTCTTTGTAACTTTCTCGGTGTAAGGTGCATCAAGTTCATATTGTAGCTATAGGTGCTTGACCATAAGTTCATAATGCATTGATATGAGACTTTAAAGCTTGGAGGTCAAAGACTCATATTTAGCTTGAAGCTCTTCATGGTCACTCACCAAAGAGGTGTGCAATTTTTTAACAATATTGAACCTTTTCTTTTCTTTAATCATGGAATCATTTAGTTCTCTAATCATTTCAACAAGTAGTTCATAAGAAGGATTATCATCATCATCAATTATCTATTATTGCCCTTAGCCATTAGGCAAGGTGTGTTGATAAAGTTGATGGCAGAATTGATTCTTGGAGAGCAAGTCCGACAAGGCTTTCTCCATCATCATTTGAGGTGTCTCCCCTAGAGCTTTCACCATGAGAGATCCATCCTCCAATGCGAGCTTCTTCAACATTTTTTCGATCCTTCTTGAATGGCTTCTTGCTCTTGTTCTCTTTGCTCTTCTTCTTAGAAGACTTTTTCTTGGAATGTTCTCTTGAACCTTCTTCCCTTTTACAATTCATGGCAACATGGCCATTCTCACCATAATTGTAGCAAGTGATCTTGGAGAAAACAACTTTATTACTTGAATTATACATCTTGCTTAAGTGATGGTTCTTTAAGGATGACACATCAACGCGTTTGTCTTTGAACCTTCGAAAGAGCTTCTAACTTTTCTCATAAGCAAAGCAATCTCAGAGTTAGAGCTTTTATCATCCCCATCATTTTCATGTTTAATGACTTCTTTCTTCTTTTCAACCTTGACCTTGAAAGCAATGTTCTTTCTTTTTTGCTTGAGGATAGCTCATCATCATCATCACTATCTTCAACCTTTGTCATGGAGCCAAGGAAGAGTTAATATGCAGTGATTTTCCAAAGTAGATAGGTTGGAGTGATGTTGCTCAAGTTGCCTTGAGTAATATACGTTATGAGCATCTTGTACCTCTTGAGCAACACCGGAAGCATCTTTCTTGTAACTTCTTGATTGGTGATGGTGAAGCTGAGTCTTCAAATCTCGTGCACAATCTTGTTTATGCAAGAAAAAAATTCATTAGCATTTTCACCTTTTTCATCTTAAAAGCATCAAACTATTTCTTGACTACGTATAGTCTAGCGTTACGAACATTCTCTGTGTCCTTATATATCTCCTTAAGAGTTTTCCATATATCATAAGTATCATGAAGATTGCTAATACGGTTAAACACATCAATGGACAAGGCGCTACAGAAAGTATTTTTTGACTTGGGCATTGTAATGGATATTCTTATGCTCCTCTTCACTTAGATTGATGGGATCGATGAGATCATTAGATCCAATGATAATAACTCTCTATCCATCAAGACTCATAGCCTCAAGAAAACATAACATACGAGTCTTCAATATATGTAGTCTTTGACATCAAAAGTGGGTGCCCTCTGCAGATTAAACCCTTCCCCAGACATCTTTCTCTTTGGCAGTGAAGCCAATATATAAAAGAGTCTTAGCTATGATAATACTTGTAGGATTAAATATGTCCTAGGAGGTGAATAAGAATCCTAGTTAATACGACCAAATTAAAAGCTTATAAAACTTAAGCTATCCTAAGTGCTTAGGTTGTGTGTGAACCTAAGTTTTACAACCTATAGTCTTTTCTAGCAATTCTACTATCTCTATGAAGGAAATACAAGAAAAAACTCAAAGAAAACACAAGACAATTTTTCTCAAGGTATTAAAGATTGGCAATCTTCACTAATCCTTGTTAGAGCACTTTATATAAGAGTGTTGCTTCCCCCTTTGGTCACAAAGTTCAAAAGCGCTCTCATATGGTGATTCGTTTTCACCCAAAAAGTTAATCCCAAGACCTTTCACAACGCCTCTAGGTCTTTTTACAATCTTTCGAGAGATCACCAAAACGCCTTTGAAACCGTCTAGGTACACTGAGATGCTAAGAGTAACAAGAAATGATCCTCACTTAAAGCTCTAAACACAAGACTCTTGGTGTGTACATACTTAGCGAACAAACACTAAACTTAGAAAAGAATAAAGCAGATTTAGCACAAATATACTCTTGACTATTATAAGGTTGCACCAGCTAAAGAAGGTTCCAAAAGACACCAAGGGGTCAAAAAAAAACTTGGGTACTTATAGGCAAAACTGATCTAACTAGCCATTTGTGACCGTTGTGTAAAAGCAGCCAATACTTTATACAATCGGATAGTCTAGTACCGTGTTAGACTATCTGGCTCTTTATATTTTTCTAATAGTCACTGACTAATTAGTCGTTATGTTATAAAGAGCCGAACAATCTAACTCAAGCTGAATTGTACGTTTCACATTGTCTGTCACTATTACTAGACAAATCAACCATCACACTTTGTCCAACGCCAACCAAACACAACATGAGTTGGATTGTCTGGCACCACTCCAAACTGTCTGGCTCAAGCCAATCACAACTAAGACCGGATTATCCAATCGATATAAGATTGCCCAGTCATTTCACTTCTTTTGTCCGGTTAACACATGACCACTCCGGACATTATCATCAGAACCCTAAACTTTTTCTTTCACACTTAGAAAAAATAATGAGTTTGATGATTATATTGCTTACTCATGACAAAATTGCAGGCAACAAGGGCTAACAACACGGCTATGTATCTCCTCCCTTACTCAGAGCAACATGTACTTGAACTTGTGTAGCCTAATGTCTAGTTGTGTATTTCTCGTAAGATTCTTACAACATTAAGTTTATATTAAAAAGTTGAAGACAATGTTGTTAATTATGTGCATAAAAAGCTAAGCGCTAATGTATAACGCTGCCTCCACCAGAGAAGCGACCGTGTGCCTCGTAGGGCAATCTTTTCACTGCTTTATTTTCATTCTCTTTTTCTTACAGCAGAACGGTAGGGGTCGCCTGACCGTGCGCACAGTGGCGATCTTTTCTCTGTTTGCGGTCAGTGGGGTTGGCTCCGGGAGAGAGGCGATGTAAGATCATCAACCCGAGCTGATAAACTGGGCTCACGGTCTCAGAATTGGCGATGTGGTACAAAACTCGATCCGATCTGACGCGCGGATGCCAAGATGAGGGAGCCGACCGACCTACAACTATAGGCGGGGGGCATACCTGTGCTTCTCTCACAGAGGAAGGCTGGCGGCGAGGGCCATCTGGCCGAAGTTAGATGTGTGCTGTGCTACCACCATGCCCACCCCATCTCCGCCCGGCTAGAACCGCGGACGCCACCGCGATTCGTGTCGCCATGTCCACCAGTGGACGAGGGACTAGGCAGGTGTGTGATGAGACTGAGGGAGGGAAGTGAAGGGGACAGCGCACTGCTAACGGAGAGAAGCCGGCGTAGAGGCTAGTAATGCCATCGGCACTAGCAAGCTTGGGCCTAAAATGGGCTTAAAATTTGTCCAAATAGGACATTTTAAAGCCCAACAGTTAACCACTCAATTTAGTGAAACTCCATCTGTTCTAACATTCTCCCTTGACCCTTGCTAGCTCATGTGCTACTTCATCCATTTCATATTGGTTGACGTTTTGGATTTTATTATAAATCAATTTTTTCAAGTGTGATCAAGTTCTAAAAACATTGCAAAATCTACAGTAGTAAAGTAGTTTTATAAATGTAATGTATAAGTTTAACTTAGAATAAATCCAAAACAACTTATGGAACCGGAGTAGTAATTACTGATTAGCATGCCACAAAGTCATAAACATCAAGAAAGGAAAAACAACTTTGAAGGTATTTTTCTACTGAATTAGAAAAAAGATAAAAAAGAAAAGGTTATAGAGACGCTGTTGCAGTAGAGGTTCTTATCTGGATTTCCCTGACAAAATATGCAATGCATTTACGAATATTGTTTGCCATGACTAATAATACTTGTATTTGAAATATATTGTTTTCTCAAGTTGATTGGAGCGGTTTAAAGAGACCTTTTATTAACTTGAAAAATTGATACCAAGAAATATATTATATAGTGCCCTTTGGACAAACATAAACTCCCAATATGTTGCTATATAAAATAATGCTATAACTCGTGTTAGAATAAATGATGGTAAGATTAAAATAAAAATCAGTCTTAACCCCATATTTTTTTGTCTTGATAATTGATAAGATTACAAAAAAACATACAAACGGATATCTTTTGATATATACTCTTTACAGATAATGTAGTGTTAGTTGATGATAGCCGGTAGGAGTAAATAGAAAATTAAAATTGTGGCAGCATACTCCTGAGTTTAAAAGTTTTAGAGTAAGAAAACTAATACTTAATACTTAAGGTGTGACTTTGGCACCATTGCACAAAGGGAGATGTGAGTTTAGAAGTTCAAGTAGTGTCTAAGAAGGACATCTTTTGATATCTAGGATTGATGTTACAGATAGATGAAGATATTAATGCAGATGTTAGCTATAGAATTAAAATAGGGAGGATGAAGTGGCACCAAGTATCTAGCATTATCTACGATAAGAGGATACCACAGAAGCTAAAAGATAAATTTTATAGAACGACGATTAGACCTGCTATGCTGTATAAAGTATAATGTTAGCTTAAAAAAGACGATATGTTTAATAGCAGAGTGTTGCAAAAATACGTATGTTATATTGAATTTGTGATTATATAAGAATGGATCAAGTTCAAAACCACGATATACGTGATCGGCTATCGGTAGCACCAATTAAAGAAAAGACTGTCTAACATCGGTTGAGATGGTTTGGCCATATCGAAAAAAGACCTCCAAACATACAAAATACTAAGTTAAGATAATAACGTGAGGAGAGATAGACTAAAATCAAAATTAATATAGGAAGAGACAATAAAAAGAAACTAAAATATATCAGATCTATATTTAAATAGAGTACTTAAAAGTAGCTATTAGCATGTCTGAATTATAATTTAGACTTTTGTTGAGTTTCAACTCTATCATATTCTAACTTGTTTAGGATTGAAATATATTGTTGTTGTCGTCATCATCGTCTCAAGTTGACAACTACGACATCATCTGTTTTGACATCGCATTTGAAACCAAAATCTCGTTTCAGATATTGCATCACCATTCTTTCTAAATGCATCCTTAACAAGTACTCCATTCTCTCCCGTATGAACCTGCATGGAAAAACAGTAAATTTCATATACGAACCAAAGGTTTTCTTAAAAAAAAAGAAAATTGAAATTGTTTACTCCATGCAGTAGTGATTTACTAATCTACTCCATCAGTACCAAACTAGAGTTGTTGCTCAGTTGCCGAGTAGAGCTGCTCATGTTGGAGCAGAAGGCAAAGGTAACCTTGAACAAATTTTCATCTCTTTTAAAAAGGTTTTTTTTGGCTCTTTTGTGCTGTAAAAGAAAGAAAATCTCCTTTTGGTTTCTTCGGCAGCCAAGTTCCTAGCATCAAAGCTGAAGCCAACACATGTAATGGTGACATGCATCTCTAACCATGCCCTTCAACTTGTAGCCTGAACTTCAAATGGTACTCCTGCATATACAAGAAACAACCTAGTCCAGCTATATTTCCATGTGAAAAGCATCAGGATAGCAAACACAATGCGTCACAGTCCAGATGATGCCGAGGATTGTCAGCGACAGCACAACTGCATATACCCTGCTTGGAATGCAAGGGTTACTCCAACTGCCATAATCATTGACTACAGAGCGATCAATAGTGTCTTTTAATATTGAAAGAGATTTTGATCAAGTGAGGAATGACCATGTGTTTCTGTTTTAAATGGGTGAAAAATGAAAACATGTGACATTTCATAATCATCATCGCTCCAACTTGCCCTTACCAGTAATATAGTGTGGCCATAGTTGCACTCAAAGAGTAACAGTTTTGAAATATTATTGTGCATATCTAGGGATATATATTTGCATCTTGTCAGGTCGATGCAAAGCATAAAAATGCACCAAATGAAGATATTGTAGAATGCTAAATTGTGAAACTGGCTGTGAGTTTGTTAATTGTTATGCTTCCTCTGTGCTTGGATTGGTTACGATGTCACATTCTGATATATTGCCATCATTCGGTTCAATTTTTCACCCCTAAACTTGTCCAATGTGCCATTTGTCACCGTGGAAGATTGGTGACTTTGACATGGTGCTTCCATACCATTACGGCAACGCAAAAGATATAGAGATTATTCCAGTCACCTCTTTACTGTCTCTTTCACTTCACATCAGTTGTTGACTAACTTGATGCTTTCCCTTTCCCAGGTCCAGGTCCAGGTCTACGTTCTTGCGGCTATTCCTGATGGCCTCACGTGATGTCTGATTCATGTGCACATAATAGGAGAATTTTATGTCATGAATTTATTTCCTTATATGAGAACCAAGCAGTTCATTTTGCAGAGCCCAAAGAAAGAACCTCCTCTGGCAAACAATGCCCCCTTATATTATCCCTCCATGCCTAATTTTGTTCATCATCCATGCTAATCCTTCCATGGGAGCTCAGATCAATGAGACAAGCATTCCTCAAGGTTGTGAAATCAACACACCCACACAAAGTTGGGTCTCCCTCTCAGGGCGCTTTGTGTTTGGCTTTTATCCTGACGGTGAGGACTTCTCCATTGGTGTGTGGCTTGTCACTGGTCCATCCAGGTTCATCATGTGGACAGCCTTCAGAAATGACCCCCCGGTGTCTGGTGGTTCAATTCTGTTAACTGCTGGTGGCTCACTACAATGGATTCCACCCAACCAAGGATTCCAAGGGAACCTAATATCTGCTGCCCCTACTTCAGCTACCTCTGCTGCAACCTTGGACACCGGCACCTTCGTGCTGTATGACGTGAAAAAGTAGGTCATATGGTCTATCTTTGGTTCTTCGACAGACACCCTATTACCAGGGCAGAACTTGCCTCCTGGTAATCAGCTGTTCTCAAGTGTCTCCAACGTCAGCCATGCCACAGGAAAATATCGCCTTTCCAATCAGGAAGACGGCAACCTTGTGATGTATCCAGTTGGCGCGATAGATCCTGATAGTGCATACTGGAATATTGATACTTATGCTCAAAACTTTCTTCTCACTCTTACACTGGATCCCACTGGCACCTGTTTGACTGAAACAGTCCATACAGAATGGTGTTGTTTCCAATCCATTTATTTGCCTACAATCTAATTTTTCTCCCGTCATTAATTGTGAAAATCCAAAACTCAAAAACTTATCTTCGACTTTTATAAGCCCCAACCAAAAGTGTGAATCATCGAGTTTTTTTCACAACTTCAGTAATTGCATTATTCTTTAGATACTTTAATAAATCTTGCCAACATTTATTAACTTAAAAAGCCATTTACTTAAAAGGCATTAATTCTGAACCTCTATGTTATGAATACCCAAACCATCTCCTTCCTTAGGTTAGTATACAGTCTATATTTCTTTTTCTTACCATCACTTTGAAAAAAATCCTAGATCTACAGAAAGCAATGTTTTGAAAGATTCCTTTAGGAATCTAAAAAAAAATTATAAACATTGCTAAGCTTGTTAATACAGAGTTAATCAGAACCAATCTTCTCCCTACAAACAAATATTGGCCTTTCCAACGGTAAGATTTTTCTCAATTCTTTTATTGATCGATTTTTAATCCTTATTGCTTAGCTTCTTGTAATGCATTTGGATACCCAAGTATCTAACATGAAAAGCTCCTTAGGCAATTCTCAGTGCACGTTTTATTAGACTTTCAATATTACTAAATGAGATGCCACATAGACTAATTTGATGACATATCATGAAATTTATGAAGAGAGAGAAGAAATGAGTTTCATCTATATGAAACCTAATATACACGTTTACCTATGCCTTGGAAACATCATGAAACTCCACTGTTACTAAATTATATCATTTTATGTTTTGAAAACATAAATGAAACCTCATTATGACCAAATCATTTCACAACATGATTCAATAATTAAATTTTATAGCTTGTATATTAAACCAAAAACTAAAAGCATACATTGGAGGCCTTTATTTCATTTATCAACCCAAAACTCTTTAGATGACATAGTACTATTGAAAACCACGAAATAAAACTCTCCACTGGAAATGGTCTAATCAACACCCAAACAACTGAGGATATTATTGTTCGCACTCCTTAGCCTGATCAAAACAAAAGAGTTCACTCTTATGTAAATTGATTTTAAGTCTAAGTCTAGAAAGCTTCATAAATACAGAAAGTAACAATTTCATGTTTTTAGCTTTCTTGACATCATTATCCATAAAGATTAGTGTGTCATTTACATAGTAAGATAGACAAACCAATTATCAATAACATGAGGAACTAGACCAGATATTAGACCATCTTTTTTTGCACGTTTTTTTAGATAGTTAGCATATCAACCACTATGTTAAAAAAAATTGGAGAGAGGATTCTCTTGCCTCGAACTTTTTTTGTCTAAAAATTGGAACCAACCTGATCATTCATTTTGATAGGAATATTATCTTCTTGGATAAAAGAAGCTATCCATTGACACCATTTAGGTGAAAAACCTTTCATCCTCAAGGTTTGTTGTACAAATAATCATTTTACCTTATCATAAGCCTTCTTAAAATCTATTTTAAAAATAACCTCATTTTGTTTCTTTATATGCATATCATGAATAGCTTCGTGAAGATTAACCACACCTTCCATTATGTTCTGCCACGTATAAAAGCCGTTTCCGTTGGACTAATAACTTTCTATGCTGCCCCCACAATTCTCTTAGTTGCAATCTTGATAAAAATTTTAAAGCTTACATTTAACATCTATATTTCTGAATCTTGATAGCCTCCTTGCATTTAGGTAACAATATAATAGTACCAAAATTGAGAGAATATAAATGTAATGTTCCATTATAGAATTCCTTAAATAAATACATAAGATCAACTCTAATAACCTCCTAAAACATTTGGAAAAATTCACCTGGAAATCCATCTAGACCCGGACCTTCCATTTGAAATATTGCCTCTTTAACCTCTTTTTCAGTACAATCAACTGTTAAAGCCTTATTTTCCAATAGAGATACTTGAGTATCCCTTCTATTCTCCTCTAAAATCAAATGAGAATTGTCAGTTGGCCCAAGTAAACCTTTATAATAAGTTATGACATACGATTTCATATTTGCATAACTACTTGTTAATTGATCATCATTTTCCAGTTGGAAAATGTGTTTATCATTAGCTACCCATTGAAAATATTTTGCGTTAGCATCACCCTCCAACAAGTCTTTAACCTTAGCTCATTGATACCATTTGATTTTCTTCTCTCTTAACATTTGCGACAATATATTGTTCAAACATTGTTTAATATCTTACTTTCTTGCCTTAGTAACATACTCTCAGCATTTTTATTAAAAAAATCAAATTTATCTAAAAGCTATTTCTTCTCTTTTTTATACACGTTAGTGGCCCATCCTCTTAGATGTTGCCTTAGCCTACGAATATTTGCTTGCCGCCTTTCCATGGGAGTGTCACCATGTCCATAATAAACAATAGACCATATCTCCTTAACCATCTCATAAAACAAAACTTTGTTGGTTGCTGTTGGACGAAGCCTCATTAGTATTCAATAATAATGGATCAAAATAGGGAAATAATGGATCGAAATGTCAGCATACATTGTGAAAATAGGAAATATTTGTTCCCACTGAGTTGACATAAGTATTCTGCCCAACTTCTCGTAAGTAGTCACAAGTGCATAGAAAGTTCTATTTTACTTCATATTGGCTTGTTTGGAAAATTTCTAGATGTAGAACTAATCCGTACAGATATTTGGCTTGACCTTAACAAGCCCATCGTTCATCATGATACAGACCGCAAAAAAGCTAGAAATTAAACCATGGCTCAGCATTGTGAAAAATAGGCAATAGCCAATTCGGTGAATAAGAAATCGTCCTGTACAAATTATTGTCCATTAGTTCTTATTTCCACCCTCTCTACTTCATGTGCTCCCACTTCCATTTGTTATGATAATGCTTGTCATTGGCATTCCACAGAAACACATCAAGCAAGCAAAAGCAGCTTTCAGAAGGTAATTTTCCACTGAACATATATAAGTAAAAAAACAAGAAAAGGATATAGAAAATCTGTTGCACTAGAGGGTCTAATCTGAACTCACATGAAACATAGGATTTATAAATTGGATTTCTCTGAGAAAATGTGCGCTGCATTTACAAATATATTAGTAATCTTTAATAAAAACGTTTTTACAATATAAATTCATTGATCTTCTAGTGCATATCCAGACAACGTACGATCGGACACATCAACATGTCACGTACCCGTGGCAACGCAGAGCGGCTTTGGGATGAACGGCGAGCTCGCAGCAAGGGATGCACGCGAGGTGCTCGGCCGAGGACCAAAGTTGTTGTTAGTATCTCGATATGTAGCATAGTATCTTATGATCATATTAGATCGAAATGATACTGATCTTAGTGTAGTAGTATCTTAATTTTTATAATTTTTAAAGTATTAAGATAGATTGAAAATAATGCCAACAAGTATGCTCAAGTCAATTACATTTACCAAAATCAATATTATATGCTTTAATTTATACAACATATTACATATTTTTATATAAAAAATATTTATTTTTAAAATCTGATAGTATCCCGATCCTACGATAATATCCTGATTCAATAATACTACTAAGAAAAAAATAATTCTAGCTAGTATCCCAATACTAATTATCTTGCTGAGGATGAAGTGCTAGCGTTGGCTAGGGAAAGGGGAAAAAGAAGTGACTGAGCTCGATCTGTAGGTGTGCTGCGGTGACCGGCTTGGTGCTGTGCAATGAGGCTCAATAGATTACCAGCACGTGATGGTCACAACTGTGTGGGGTGGATGGACCAAGAGGGAGTTGTCACCAGGTCATTGGTGGCATGGCATGGCATCGCCCTTCATTTCCCTATGGTGCTAGTGTGATATGGTAGTGTGTAGGGATTGGCGTGGGGTGGCTAGGTGAGCTCACCGCACGGGAATGGCATGGACAACCAATGCATGGCTCTTGGCAAAGCAACAATGCAAAGGGCAATTGAAGGAACAGGCACAACATAGGTGTGCAATGGTAGGTTTGTCATGGTGCTTGGTTATCGACATTGTGGATTTGGCTGCGTGACGTGGCAATGGGGCAGGTAGAGGGTAGGTTGGACAGGAATGGCCTTCACTAACCCTTGATTCCTCCACCAAACCCTAGCCCCAATGCTCAAAGCTTGCCCTCGACCCTTCCAAGGACTCGACACTTGACCGGGGCCTACATGGAGGCAGCCAGAGGCATGTGGAGACACTAGTGTAAGGCACGGAGCAGCAGCCAGTAGGTAGAATGCGAAGAATCAGAGGAAGAAAGTAGTGGTGCAGGCCACCGTAGGCTTGTCGAAGAGGTGCGAGGTGGTGGCAACCGGTGACTAGAGGGAGGGGAACGGTGCTGGTAGCAGTAGTCATAGCGTTTGACATCAAGGCCTAGTAGGATAGGGTGACTGGTGGCATGAAGTTGACAACAGCAACAGATGTTGTGGGCTTGTGGCATAGCTGGTTGTGTGAGGGCATGCTTGTGCAATGGCTAGGGATGGGAGTCGACAGTGATGGCTGGGAATACGGGAGTAGGGATTAGAGTTTGGTTCTTTTTATACCTTTTTCAATTGGATAACTACGTCGGCATGATGGTAGTAGTCTTCATTACATATATTACAGCATACCACTCTATGCTTCAAGGCCCCATGGGTCAACCATGGGTGGGGTTGGATCTCAGCACCAACCCCGCATGATATTGGGGTCCATTCTATTGGACCTGTAGGTCAAAAATTACCCGCCACTATCCCGTAGTGGTGGGTTCCTAGTCCTAATGGGGATTTTGCCACCCCTTCTGCATTGGCTTTAGCACGGAGGATCGAGGTAGGTTTCTTGATGAGGTCGGCACGAGAACATGGTGTAATCAATGTGCGGCAATCATTATTGGTGTGGGTCATGTGGATGATGTTGTGGAGAATCCGTGCATAGGCATGTAACGCATTGTACAGGAGGGTGTTGTGCCATCTAGCTTTTGACTTATTGCGTGAGGCACGCATGGCCATGCTCAGCCGATGTAGTGCACCTAGAGCATGCATGGCACGACGAGTAGGGCATCGACCTTCGGTGTGGTGTGGTGTGGCTAGGGTTAGGGTGAGCTGCATGCGGCCTTGCGTCACCGAGAGTGGCACAGAACAGCAGGCCGTTGGGGTTCAGGCAACGCGTATCGTGGCACGGCAGCTCGACCTGGCTACTAGCCAGCCGGGCTGTCAAGATTAGTTGGCTTTGTGGTCTAGTTTGGCTGCAATCTAGGGTAGCCTGGTGTGGCTTAAGGTCTGGTTAGGGTTAGGGGAGGTTAGAGCTCTCTTCTACTTGGGCTATCCTAACCAGCTTGGTGGACCAGTTGGTCTTAGAGCCACTAAGGCTAAACTAGGTTAGGGTAGATAGTTTAGTTGGGCTGGCCCACTAAGGAGTTAGACTCTGAATATATGTTTATAGGTTTTGAAAATATATTTTCTTAGGAGAGGAGATCATATTTATTTATATAATTAGTCCTATTTGGCAAATGAAGTTAGGTCTACATATTTTAATTAATATATTTGAATGATATCCATTGCACTTGGAAAAACTTAAGTTTAATTTCCTTTCCAAGTGATATTTGTATCCAAATTATATCAAAGCAAAAATTAGTTCTTGAAAACAAATAATATATTGTTATCAGTGTTCTAGATATAGGATACCCTACAAACGTGTATATAACTAGGCGAAGTACTACATACTATATTCTATACGGAGAACAATCCTATATGTATGGATAGAGTTTAGAGCAGATGAGAAAAATGTACCAGAGAACTAAAGAGATATATAGTTCGACTTAGGCCCTACCAAAACTGCTCAGATCATATATATATATACTTGCCTCTCTAATTCTACTTAGACTAGGGGACAACCGAAGGTATAAATATAAGATCCCTAGGAGGAGAGGGAAAAGGAAGCCAAGTGAAGCCAAGACAATGGATCTCACCCGAGACAAGCCAAAGCCACCACAAACCACGTGTCCGATCTCATGAACATTGGAGAAGCTTGACTACTATTAGCCACCTACCACCATGCCCGAGCTCTATGCTTATGCTATAGCAGATAAGATTAAGGTTTCTTCCACATACTTTGTGCTTGTGAGATTAATATGGTAAAGGCCACCCAGCTAAATAGTAGTAGGGCTATTACCTCTAAGGGGCCTAAACCTATATAAAAATTATTATCTCCTTGCATATTCATTTGCATCTTCATATTAACCTTACCCTCTATGTACAAATATATTGTATATTCATGGATATTGCGGCCGGTTACCAATCCATCGACAGTGGTGCGTCAGGTAGGAGGCACTAGTATTCAAAGGATTTAAGAAGACATGATGTCAAGGGCTAGATTTTTCCAACAAGGGATGTTATGACGACTTTGGAGAGGGAGATTCGACCTGTCCAAAGTTTGTTCTCCTCCAAGTTAGAATCAACAATGCCCCAATCTTCATCAACTCTGTCCAAGACGATCAACATGGATCCACAATGTCATCACCATGGAAGATTCAACTGGATCAAGTCGGCCTACCACATGATGATGAAACAAGATCCCAAATCAACTACATCCAACATAATCTACATGCTTCAAGGTGTTGCAACTGTGAAAGACATTGGTTCAAAATCATTCAACTATGTTGCCCCTAGGGGACTTGGGTTGACTATGCCCGAACTGATGTCCATCACTAAATATCCAACTAGATTAAATTGATCTATCATGATGCTACCACGGCTGTTGTTCTACATCAACAATGCAAGTTGGCATCAATAATCCAAATGCACCTCGTCATGACACTAAAGTGAAGTCGCTGAGGTCTAACATTACATGCACCAAGTAGTCTACACTATGCCCAATACATATGTATGTAGTACACATACAGGTCTACTACAACCATACGTACATATACATGCGAATGTATATCAGCATATGTGTGCATCAGGCATGTGCGTTAGTCAATCAAAAACATCACGATACATCTAGAGCTCCAAGTTGACAAGATGGGTTAGCTTATGTTGATCAGTCTCAAAGAAGTCATCGTCATCTACCAGGACACTGGCATGCTGAGAAGTTCAAATCAAGAGTCATCGCCCTAAACAAGACCAATCGGGAAGGATGACTACTGTATAGAAGAAAAACACTTGGCTAGTCTACTGATGGTAGCATCGCTACACTTACGCGGACAACACCAAGAGATGAATACATGCAATGGAAAAGATTGAAGCATCAAGCTAGTTGGTTCAGGTAGTTAGTAAGGTCAATTCTTAAAATAATCTACTAATTTCATAGATACACTGACATGTATCTACATTGGTACACAATGTTATATATATAATATTGTACCTTTTTCTCTTCAGGCTCTCTAATGATGGAGGGTTATTTATTATTTCAGATCAATGATTTATTGTATTTCCCTAAAGTGCATCTTTATACCATATTTGTTTTGTGAGCTCATATTATGATAGATTGACTACATCTAAAGCCGAGGGCTTACCCCAGTTTAGTTTCTATATAAGTCAAGCTTTATTATGGTACATACAGTTTACTATGTTTGGTCTAATTTTACTTGTTATTTTCTGATAAACCTAGAAGATGTATACTGCTAGCCAAGTACCTGCTTGATATTTTCTTTTTTTTTGTCTTCTAGAGTCATGTTTTTCACGAAACTATTTGAGCTCACAACAATGACAGATATCACCTGGTATATTTGTCAAGATTATATTAACCTCATCCATCTTGTCCAATCAGAACATAGATGAGGGAGACGCTTCGCTTATCAATGGAGGGCCTAAGGTCTTGCTCATGCCATCTACCATGATAATTTAAGCAAGGACATCAAACATCGATGACATCCTATGTGTCATTGTCCTATAATTGAACCATATCTCTTAAAGGTTGTTGGCTTGATCACCTGGCCTGTGTATTAAACAGCTATCCACACCATCTACTCTGACTAATCGGGATAAAGGTGAAGAGGTGATCCGTTATCAAACAGAGGACCTAAGGTGCTGCCCATTACATCTATTACGATGCTGCAAGTAGAGGCCTCTAACAGCAATGACACTGAACGTGTTGTAGCCTGGTAATACATGGATATGTGGAAAGCAAGTAATATATATAGAAAGACATTTCCAACCAAAAACTTGAAATAAACCACAACCATCTAATATTTTTTTGAGTTGGTTAAATTAATACAAATCATGCTGGTCACATAATACATGCACTAAGTAACCAACTTGAGCACCTGTACAAATGGTCGAGATCTAACTACATTGCTAGCTTTTGTAGGACTAGGTCATGCTTGGTGGTTCTCCACCCAAACAATAATCAAGAACGACCACACTGCTAGTCTTCATGGGACTAGGTTCGGCGGAAAGGCCCTACCACCCATACAGATATGTTTAGGTCAAGTATTTAACTGTACAAGTTGATTGTTTCTTCGCCAAAAGGTTTATCTTGGCCTAAGTAACTGCTAATACAACAGAGATTGTGCACAAAGACATCAAGGAATCAAAATACATAAGTAATTCTTATGTCTCTTTCCTACTCAAACTATCTACTAATTAACTACGTTTATGAGAAGATAGTTGGGGGCCAAGAAAAATATATAAATTATGTCTATTGAAAGTTTTTTAAAATTTTAGTTTATGTTACTCCTGAGCATTACTTGGGGTCTTGTTATCTAACAATTTATTCTGAGTAGTTGGTTTCACGAAAATCAAACAACGGAACAACATGTCTAACAACTGTATTGAGTATGGCGCCCTGTTGGTTGACATCCTATCTTGACTAAGTAAAGCTTAGACTAGACTGGTCAAAAGCTTCCTATTGGGCGACATCCTGTCTCAACTAAGTAAAGCTCAGACTAGATTGGTCGGAAGCTCTCTGTTGTTTGACATACTGTCTTGACTAAGTAAAGTTTAGACCGACAACACCATAACTCGATTACAAGATGTATGCTAGTCCAATGGAGCCCACTAGATAGAACTCTGTTTTGATTAGACGTGTGCCGGATCAGCAACCTCATACTTCGTTATGGTTGATCAAGGTGTTCGAGCACTCTAGCCAGATGCATACATGATTGTTGACAAAGAAGGGCTACATAGCTATAAGTTTTTACATATATCAAATAGTGTACTTTGTTATTCCCTATGTTGGCAAATATTTTTTTCCTATATTCATGTTGTTTGATAACTCTCATGTTAGATGTTGTTCTAATTTACCCGAGTAGTTTGGACCGATAAGGGCTTTTATGTTGCCAACTTACATGGTATGTATATATTGTCTAAGTATTTAGTTGAACTTTAGTTCTCTACCTAGAAAAGTGCATTGTCTTAAATATCTCATTCTGATGTTGCAACTGAAAGATCATGATCCAATACCGTCCAAAACACTTGAAGTATTTGTGATCGGAATAAGATATATAAAGAAGACAACCTAAAGCTAGTTGGAGCGAAAGAAAGTAGAAGTTTGTGGTTATGAACAAATTACATCTAGGCACAATGTTTTTAAGTATTTCATATATGCATTTTTTGCTTATATTTAATACCTATATGGATACCTGACATTGCTCAAGGGCTTAAATATTTCATGACAAGTTTATTTAAGTATTTTGGGTGAATAGACAAAATAAGTGACCACACCACCAACATGTCATGCACACATCTAGACGAACAAGGTTTTGAACTCTGCTCACATTTTAGAGCCAACTATATTTACAAGCTACTAGAACAAAAGAATAAATAATCAGACCTAACCTAGTTGATAGAAAGCTAACTACATTTATTTACTCTGATAAGTTGATACTCCGAGGCAATTGGATTAGCTGACTTCTTCATTTGAATAGAGTTGAGGGCTACTGTCAATGTTCTAGATATGGGATACCCCACAAACATATATATAACACGACAGAGTACTATATACCATATTTTATATGAAAACCTACCTAGATGGTATTTTCGAGAAGCAAATAGATATAGTCCTACTTGAGTGTAACCAGGACTGCTCGGATCATATTTATACTTGTCTCTCTAGCTCTACTTGAACAAGAGGGCAACCGATAGGATAAATATAAGACCTTTGGATGAGGAGGGAAAAAGAAACCAAGTGACACTAGGATAACTAATCTCACTCGAAACAAGCCAAAGCCACCACAAACCATATATCCGATCTCGTCGAGTTAACATTAAAAGAGCCTTACTACTACTAGTCGCCTACCACTATACCCGAGCTCTATGACAATATTATGGTAGACTAGAGTTTCTTCGCTATACTTTTTAGTTGTGAAATTAATATAGTGGAGGCCACCCGGTCAAATAAGAGCAAAGATATTATCTTTAAGAGTTTGAACTTATATCCTCGTCCCTTTGTTTATATCTTTATATAAATCTACCATAGACACCAATGTATTTGAATAAACATTTCTGTATTGGAACTCAATTTAATTTCCCTTCCAAATATATTTGAATTCTTATTCCATTTACTGTTTGGGTCCATGTATTTCGGTAGTATTCTGGGATTTGGGAATTAAATAAATATTTTAATTCTCTGTCCATCATTGCCAAATTATGTTATTGGTCAAATGTTTGTATTTTGAGGAATTAGAAACTAAGTTACTATTTAATTTCTTCTCCCATGTATTGTCTTTACTTTTATCTGGAATTTATAAATTAGAGTATGGGTTTTATCTGGAATTTTGAAATTAGATTATGGGTTATCTTGATATACTCCAAGATTTAATATGTTTAGTTTGTTTTAGCGTGGATTACCAGACATCTCAAAGATAGCTGCATGTTGCAGAAACTTTCAAAAAGTTCAAAATTTTATAGATTTTTCTTGCCACGATTTTTAGGATGCTACGAATAACTCCATAACAATTCCATTGAATTAATATTCATCCTTCAAATAACTCGTCTATTTGCTGCTGCAGCTAATTTTGGTGGTAGCGATCACGAGGTGTCCATTGATTTTATTCTGCCTATCCATTTGCGCTTTCTCCTCTATGTAGATACTATAATCTGGAATAACTTTGCAGATGTATGATGGCTCGACGCAGTGTCTGCCGAAGCTCAGGTTCGGAACCTTCCAAAACTTTTGTGTTGTGTATGTTCTTTGAAGTTCTGTCTCAAAGTTAAATTCATGGAGCGACAAGTATCTCCGAAGACCAAGAAAAGGCTTGTCGATGAACAGGCAACGTAACAGAGGCGACCAAGAGGCATTAAGATAATCGCCTATGTACCTCTCTATCTTGCCTCTTTCTATCAGGATTCAACACGCTGCAAGACAAGCTGCCAATTTTTTCAGCAAGAATATGGACACGAGGAGCCTCGCGGGGTCACGGGCGTCGCTGAGCTGGAGCTACGTCGGTTCACTGTGAATGGACCTTTGAAATTTTGGGCAAAGGGGTTGGCAGTAGTGAGGTTGGCTTGTTGTATTTATGTGTGTTAAAATGAACTAAGGTGGCCCTCCTGGTTTACTACTTGGCTCTCTTGTCTTTTTTTTTTACCTTGAACAGTTGGGAATTCCCTTACGGTATATGAATTTTCGCAAAAATAAAGTTATGTACATAAAGAGGTTTACAAAGTATTAATCCATGATTGCTTTGCTCTCTTATCTTTACTCTCCTCTCCAACTTCTTGGCCAGGATTACTTGTATGGTTGCTACTGGTTAGAAATTGTTGTCCAGACTTCCTTCCTATTGATCTGACTATTTGTGTATATTTGTCATAAGCTCATTTGATAGGAGTTGCAACCCATTCCTTGCAGCTTTTGTGATTTTGACCTAGTCATCATGTAGTTGATTGTGGCTCTAGTCTTTGTAGTAAAACGGTGGTTTCAATGTGGCACACCTATTGGTTATTTATATTGTTGTCTTAAGTTGGCTGTCGTAGTGAAATGGTGGTTTCAATGGTGTTCTATGGCAGGTTAGCAGCTAAATAATTAGTTGGGTGATGACACCTGATTACTAACTTAAAAGTGGTCTGCCTCTAACGTCACTGGTATATCATCAGCTAAGAAGTCAGTTTCATAATAATGGGCCTGAACAATTCTTCAGCTAGCATTAAACACAACTACCTGAATGTGTTTGTGTATATTTGTATGTGTATTAATTTGTAGACACCGAATAATTATTGTGATACTAGAACATGTATAATTTGGACAATGATATTACCTACCGATTTTTATAAAATTTGAGATTAAAAGATTTTTATAAAATCTGAAATTTGATGATGATGCTATTTTTTAATTACACGAACCACATGGCATGAATTAAGATAAGTAATTTCTATTTAGGATTTAATTAAATGTGGGTCGTTTCACACATGCAAAATAATCATTGACTCGAATAATTCCATAACAATTACATTGAATGAGTAATCGTCCTTCGAATAATTCCTCTATTTGCTGCACCAGCTGCTCGGGGGTAGTGATCACGTTGTGTCGATTGATTTTAACCACTTGCCTTGCTCCAGTGTGTAGATACTATAATCTGGAATAACTTTGCAGATGATACGCGATCTCTGTAGAAGCTGAGGGTTCGGAACCTTCCAAAAACTTCTGTTTTGTGTAAATCTTTGAAGAGTGATGAAAAATTAATTTAAATTAAAATTAGTAAAATTACTTTATATTGAAATTACTAAAAAATATTTTATATTAAAAATTGGCATTGATTCATATTAAAATTATTTATAAAAAGTATGATGAGCGTGTGTATACTATATAAAAATAAATATTATATATGTAGATATTAAATGTTAGAAATAGATAAAAATTGTTAAAAAAATTTGAAAGAATTTTAGACAAAATTAGGAAATTAATTTTCAGAGTTTGACGATAACGGGCTAAAATTATAAGCAGGCCGGATAGACAGTACGAGCGTGGTCCAACTAGAAGTAGGCTGGCGACAATGCATGAGCGGGCTGCTGTGGATTGAAGGAGGCCAAAAGTTAGCATGCTGATAAGTGAGCTGACTTGATAGGTAAGTTGGAGACAGCAGGCTGACGGAACGGGCTGACAGTGAGGAATCGGCCAAGCAGCAGCGCAAGCGCGCGAGTGGGAGTGTGCGGCTAATGTGCGGGCTCAACATGGTAGCAAGCATGGACGCATGGCAACATAGCGACTAATAGGTGGACCAGCATGGTAGCGAGCACAAGTGCGAGGGCGTGCGGTGGTGTAGTGACTGACGGGTGGTGCCAGACGAGGCGAAGACATGGCACTTGTGGGGAGTAGGTGATCCAGGGACACATGTCATCATGGGATTGGCGCAAAGACATAAAAATAGTGTTTGTTTGAGTAGGATTCTCTACCGAAATATATCGGACTATATGGTCTATTGTATGTCGGTAATGTAGCACAAGATAAAGTGTCGGTTTTGAATATGATGGCTAATAATAATAAGCATAGTAGTGGTTACAAAATCTCTCAAGTGTATTTAGGTCTTTTTCTTTAGGATTTTTTGGTTTTTTTTCTATAAATAAAGGGTAAGGTGTTAGGTATTTTAATACAGAGATTAGAAAGAGATTTTGGGTGAATTTTATGAGAGAGTTTTGGGATGAATTTTGGAAGTATAATTTTAATAATAAACCTAAAGTTTACTACAGTAATTAATCTCATATTGATTTTATATTTGTTTTTTTTTCTCCTATGATTTGGATTGATTTTATTGTTCTAAAATAGTTTTTAATTGATCGATTATTTTTAGATATTATATTATTAATTAATTAGGGTTTAATTAATTTTTTAGCCTTCTTCTATTTAATATTTCAAGATACATGAAATGGTTCTAGCTGGGTAAATTTTGTCTCGATTGGAGTTATGGATCTATAGTAATAATCTAATTACAAAACAATATTTTATGCAGATTTTAAAAACATGCTTTTTTAAGTTTTCATTATTATGGAAAAGTGTTAAATTTTATTTTTAAATTTCGAATTATTCGCTTGCAATCATTCATTGAGATTGTCTCTTAATATGAGTTCGATCATAGAAGTTCTATCTCAAAATTGGATTTATGGATCGACAAGTATCTCCGAATACCAAAAGGCTTGTCGATGAAGATGCAACGTAACAGAGGCGACCAGGAGGCATTAAGATAATCGTCTATGTACCTCTCTATCTGGCCTCTTTATATCAGGATCGAAGATGGAAGGTCCAAGGATTTAACACGCTGCAACATACACTGCCAAATGTTCAGCAAGAATATGCAGCAACCCTAGGTTCACCACCGAGCTGAAGTTCGCAGCGTCGTAGACGAACTCGTTGAAGTAGTCGAGCATGTTACGATTGCGGCAGAGAAGCGTGATGTAGTTCATCGTCAGCTCGGTGGTCTCATGGGCCCCGGATGCGGCTGCCTCCTGAGGGACTTGGCAGCAGGTGTCCAGCAAGAACGAAGCTCGCACCTTCTCCATCATGCCTCAGATAGCGTCGCCCAGCTTCTTCCTCTTCCGCAGGAAGATGCCATTCATGGCGTCGAAGACCTGCGTCTCGTCCTTGCCGAAGCCTGAGATAAGTAGATGGGATGCCTCGGAGATGCAGGCGTACAGCTGTAGAATCCCCGGGAGTATCTCCGGCGTCCGGTGGTCGTCGTTGAGAGCAGCCAGAGTGACGGCGTCTACGAAGGACAACATCTTGAGGATGCTCGCCTCCGCGAACCCTGTAAACTGGACCACCTTCTGCGCGTAGTCTGGCTCTGGAGCCATACTTCCCTTGGTCCCGAGTACGGCGATGGCTGGCCTCTTGGTAGGGAGCTCGAGCATCCTGATGCAGAGGACCTGCACCATGGTTAGGAGAGCTCGGATCCACCCCTTCATCAAGGCCATCAAGTCTTCAACGGAGAAGCTGTCAGCTCGCACCATGCCGCCGTCATCTTGTCCGGTGTGGAGGACCAGGACAAACTCAACGTCCAGCTGCGAGAACAACCTCTGGAAGATAAAAGCTCGTCAGGGCCACAGCCGAACGCCTGGATGAGTTCCTGTATGTAGCCGTCACCGACCATCTGTTGAGCGATGGTGCGGAGCTTGTAGACGGGAGAAGACGCTGCCGCAGGAGACGCGCACGACCCGCTGGAGAGCACTCTGGCCGCGCTCCAAGGCGACACGGAGGACGACATGTAAGACGAGACCACAGGGCTGGAAGTCACGGAGCTCGCGCTCGACCAACCGCGCCTCGCTTCCTCGGCACCAGCCAGTACTGTTGATCTGCGGGAGAAAGAGCTTCGCCGGCACGCAGTACATGTCTCCGACGAACATGCCCCGGATCAAGTCGCGGTACTTTCTCCGTCGACACCTCGCCGGCGTGATGACGTACTCCATGAGTGGCGCCGCAGAGGAGGGGCGAGCTAGCTGATGCACTTCTGGAGCACTGATGGAGTACTGAGACTGCTCACGGTCACGGCCGGCGACCACATGCTGCCCTCTTGGAATGAATTAATCTTCGTAAGCGTCAACAATTTGCATGACGCCCAAAATCAGCAACTACCACGATCCTTCCACTTTTATTTCAAGTGTGACGTTCAAAGACGTTTGACCTGCAAGGTTTTCCTTGGCAGTTACTCGGCCTTTCTCAATGTTTTCTGTCAGGATACGAGATGCAAGTGTAGAAATAAGAAAGAAATTTATACTATCAGATGGATCAGGGGAACATCCCTGTCATGTACCATTAAACTGAAGAATTTGCGCTGAAGTTGCCAAGAAATTTACCTCTACTTTTAATTATTTCACAAAAACCAAATAATTTTCCAGTTACAAGAGATAGATACACCTATGTTCACACGTCCATATAAAATGGAGTATAAGGGCATCCACAACATGTAGCAAAGTAGTCCTTATCATGAAGCTAACTTATATATTTTTGAGAGTGGTTCATAATAGTCCTTAGCATAAGCTACCCATATACATAAATATATCCATCATAAAAAAAATAACAATAATTTTTCTTTTCTCTCCCCCGTTCCACTCACGTTGCTGCTCCTTGGAAGTGTGACCCGCCTTAATATATCTCCTTGCCATTATACTTGTAACATAGTTTATTAGGACCCGTCTTAAGACCATGTTGATCCATATTGAGGGTGCTCTAAGGGTGTGTTGGGTATCATAGGAAGGGGTGAAAACTTTTTTATAAAAAAATTATCTAAAAGTTGATTTAAAAAACCTATTAATCTATTTTTTAAGTGTACGATAACTAATACTTAATTAATTATTTACTAATGAGCCTTCTTATTTTTCATGATTATATTCATCTTCTTTTTCGCTCGGCAATCGGATGCGCCTTTAGTTTGGAGCCATGGGTGTATGATTTCACTCTCACTATGATTCAAATTCTAATATCCAAAATTAAATGCCACGTGCATTCATACCTAATGCAAAGGCTAAAGATTACTACCAATCTTCCATCTATGTATTATACTAATATAAAAAGGAGCAGTTGTGTGTTTGATTTCATTCATACACAAATTGGATCTAGCATCAAATGGCTAAGAATGAAAGTTGGATCTCCATGTTTATGCTCTTTAATGCCACCTCGTCACATGGCGTACACATCCTTACTCATATTCTCTTCCAAAGGGATCATATAAAAGTTGAATTGTGGTGTCTTAGAGCAACTCCAAAATCTCCTTAAATCTTTCTCTCCATTTGACCATTAATTTCGCACTACACAAAAAGATTTATCTCCATATTTCTTATGTGCTCCAACAGTCTCCAAATTTGTCACTCTCTCGTCTTCCATCTTCTCTTTATCTTTCTAGATCTATGGCCAACGGACAACGAAGGGGAGGGAGGCTGCTGAGCTTAAAGGCTGTGGCACATGGCCATAGATGGCTGCCACAGCAGAGGAGGAGGGCAATGTGGAGGTCAGGATTAGGGTTGGGCAAAATAAGAACAAACTAAAAAAACCAAACTGAAAAGACTAGGATTGAGTAATTTTATTTAGTTAATTAGGTCACAACCCTCGGTTAATCAAATTGACAAAAAGACCAAATTTTGGCCTAATAGGCCCCATGTCCAAAACTAGTAAACCCTAGACTAACTCCTAGCTATCCACTCCATCCTCACCATCCACCCCAATGGCTCTCACCTCTACCCTACATTATAGTTGACAGTCATCGACAAAGCCCTCTACTCCTCAACGTTGGCAGTGTCTTCCCAATGCGCACATCCACCAACCACCACCCTTCTCACTCTCATAGGCCATAGCTCGACCATGCGCAATTGCCACCTGCCACCTATGTATGTGCCAACCATCATCTCCTTGTGGCTATCTCCTCGACGCATGAGCACAATGCCTAGCATCCATGATAACATATCATCCCTGATGCCTGCTCTACCATATCCTTTCTTAGTGGTATGTGAGTCTAACTCCTTCATCAACGGTAGCCACATCTCATCGAGCCCAATGCCCTCGCCACTGACCACTTCATCTCGTCTCACCTACATCGCCAACAGTTGTAGGTGTCACCTCCTCCATTCCCACTAGCGCCGCCTCCTACCATCCATCTCAATTTTTTTTGTGATCTTTTATTCATTTTCTCAAATTTCTTACATGATTTCTTTTTCATGTCCTGAAATTGCCATTTAATTTGGTAATGATTAAGACCGTATTGATCAGTCTTGACTTTTCTTCACTGTAATTGTATGTTGAGATTTTAATGACTAAATTTGTCCTAAAGACTAAAGACCGAGACGGAAATGTTTGGTCTGACCGAATGCCCACCACTAGTCAGGATCTAGAGGCCACACCCGACGTTGCCTATCTTGGGACTAAGAAGAAGCTTGGTCGGGCATGGCAATGATGACAATGTTAACGCCCTCCACTGACCCTAATGATCCCATTCATCACCGACCTCACTAGGACCCTCTTCTTACAATCTGGGTCATCATGTCCGCCTTCCTCGCTCTGGGCTCCACCACACCTACCACCATCTCCACTATCACTAGAGGGCAGGCAATCCTCATTGAGCTCTAGCCCCGTTGGCTCCTCTTCTCTGTCTGTAGGGCCACCAGCCTTGGTGCCTCTTTCCATCCTCTACTATGTCACCACCGACGTCGCGGGGAGGTTGATTGAGGGGAGAGAGTGGGTGCGACCCATGATTGGCAAGTCGTTCTAGTTGGCCAATATTGGCCACTGATGGGAGGCATTTGGCTAGCCAGATGGCATAGCCATCTAGTTGGCCACTCCGTTGGAGGCTGATTTTGTCTCAAGTTTACCAAATTTTGGCTTGGAGAGGCATCTAGGAAGTCTATTGGAGTTGCTCTTAAGTGCATTGCTTTGTAACTAGCCATCTCGTCACAAGCATGCAAAGCATACATGAGAAGTGTTTGCCGGTAAAAAAAACTAAGAGAAAATTCCCTATGTATCCATAAAAACATACCAAATCCTTCTCATACCCTTGAGTTTTACTTGATCTCTTCGATACCCAAAATATTGTCTTGATGCCTTCCAAGCCCCTACCATTAGCTTTTCTTCAGTTCAATGGTCAATTTGCTCAAAAATGTCCATGATACCCTTGAAGTTGGAGTGGTAGCCAGCCTGAAAAAAGATTGGAATATTCTTGAGTGCACAGTAAGTGTGTTTTATGAGACTGGTGACACTAGATAATTAGTGCATGCAAATTTTAACATAAATTTTGAAAACAAATGTAATACAATGAACTTTTACTATATCATTCAATAGATTTATAGTTTTAATGTAATATGACAATGGATCTTTTTGCTCATATGAGAAATACCATTGCAAGATATCAAGAGCATTAGCAACACCAATTGACATGAAGAAAACAAGAAGCAACAAATTGAATGGAAGAAAATGACAATACATGAGGAGCACCCATAAAAATAATTGCCATACAAAATTAGCAATCCGGTTCATACCATGCTGACAACCATACAAAATGAGGGGAGTGTCGCCTAGTATGGGACCAATGCCAGCGTTTGCCACCAAGAGCTTAGGTGCTGGGGATGAAACATCGGGCGCAAATGGCAGCCACCGCCAGGGACAAGAGCTTGGTTGATGGGATCTGTAGCAGCCACCGATGCCAATGGGAGAAGGAGCAACCACTGCCACCGCCGATAGGATCTCGTGGCCAATAGGAGGACGGGTGCCAACAATGGAAGGTCGAGGGCAGACAGGAGAACGGGCGGTGACTCGACTTTAGATTTGATGATAGTGACAGGAGCTTGGTAACGACACACAGGCGCTGCATGTGTGGAGAGGATAGGGGGAGAGGGTGGAGATTGGATCCTGTGGCTTGCTACCTAGGGTTTTTATGGGCATTTTGGTATTTTTTGAAAAAACTAACAAGCCAACACACGCATCCAATCACAAATCTAATGGAAAACTAATGGTAGAGGCATGGAAGGAATCAAAGATGAAATTTAGGGTGTATAGAAGAGATCAAATAAAACTTTGGGCATAAGAGGGATTGGATGAGTTTTTATGGATACATAGGGAATTTTCTTTAAAATTATCTATTATACACTCAAACCGGTATATTAGCATGTCTAAAATATGGGGCCTTCAAATTATATGTTTAAATTCAAGCAATGCATTTTTACATGTGTAAAATAGGGCCCTCACATTATATGTTTAAATTCAAGCAATTCATTTTTAACATGTTTCCTGGTCTGCTTATTTGATTTTTTGAAGTTTCTCTCTTTTCCATTTACTAGTTTAGTTAGACGACCTTGTTTTCTTGGCTCCCATAAGTCATGGATGGTAATTATAGATGTGGACGTGCAATTAATGCATTGAAGATTCCATTTTTTGGTTTTAGTAAGAAGACTGAATCAATACACATCAGTATATAAATTCTTCTTCCTAGTTACTACATTGACATATCGCCACCATTGCCAGCTGGTGAATTTTTTTGGCATAGCGCTAGCTGTTGTTGGTTAGGCAAAATTACTGCTCATTCGATAGCAGGGAACGGCTAAAAAGATAAGCATATAACATTGATTGTTAGCTCTATTGACGTGGATAGAGGACCCCCAGTCCTGATGTGGATTGAGTAAAAAGCATCAATGATAGAGACCCCTGGAACGAATTGTAAAAAATACATAGCATTAAGTAAAAAAAATAGGTCTAGTCCTAGTCTATTGTGTAATTTTAATCAATATACATAGCCTAAAGTAATATTTACATATTTTTAAGTTAATATACCTTTTGTGCTTCTCACCGGAGTCTCAAATTATGTGGGGCAATCTTGTATACGCTAATACATATTGCTCTCATGCATGCTAGCATAAACTGCAGATCATGGAATTACTGATCAACACTATGAAACAAGTCTAAAAACCCAAGCATGAATGAAGAAAGCCAATCTTTTGAATAACAACGTGCACAACAGGGTTTTTTTTTTTACGAATGCACGGTACTCGCACACGCTCACAACATTACACGCGTAATACCACATTCATACACCCATGAATACACCTCCTAACACATACTCTTTATAGAAACCAACAGTACATGTCTGACATCACAAAATTACTATTGAAAACTCACTTACCTATGCATAATATTTGTGGCCACCTTGATGGGCGGAGACATAAACCCATGACTCCTCCACACATCATAAGTGCTTCCTTATAGAACAAGATTTCTAGTATAATGTAAAATTTCTAATATAAGATAGCATACAGGTCATTGCTATCAAATCAGGTAATCTATTGAAATACAATAAACTGGAGATTAATTTCAATAGTTGTTACAGAGATTATTTTTCTTATATTTTGTAGTAGAAATGAACAAGAAAGGTCAGAGCCTCCAAAACCACACCTGCCCTCAATTGTTTTTCCTAGAAAAGAGAAAAACCACTTAGTAAAAAGATAATGTAAATATGTTTCAAAGAATGAGGTTATGAAAAATTACATTTCAAGATGGAACTATGCACGTCTTTAAGGTCTTGAATCAACGAATTAATACATCGTCATCATTAGTAACATTCATCAATTCTTGTTTCTTAACATAACAAATAACACAATCCCTAAAATGTTCATCCCTAATGCGATTGCGCAAATATGTCTTCATAATTTTTATGTCCAAAAAACATCTTTCAACCATAGCAATGGCAACAGGCAAAACCAATGTTAGATTTAGAAGCCGGTAAACCAAAGGATAACAAATATGTTTCCTTGTTTCCACCATCTTTTGTGAGAGCTGACAGAAAGTCTCTATGTTAGCGAATCTATCATCTCCCTGCACATCAACAATATATAGGGAAAGATGATGTCTAAGATTCATTAGTTCCCCATCATCAAACTCCTTTGGACAAAGTTTTGCTAAACTCATCAAATGCTCTAAATTGAAATCATGAAATGATTTTCTTGGACTTAAAGCAGCTGAACATACTAGTAATTAAGATGTTTTCTCCTTTAAGTGGCTATCCAGTTCTTGAAGCAGCCAATCAACAACTTCATTAAAACAATCTACTTTAAAATGATGCTTGTTAGTAATCCTAGTTTTTTTAGCATGGCTTCTTTGGATTTATGTATGCCTCCTCCATTTCCATTTCTAAAATGTCATGCTTCTCACAAAAGTTATGCATCTCACCTAAAATAGATTCCCAACCATTCCTCCTAAATTCATCCAAGCGATTTCTGGTTGATTTGACATAATTAATACAATTATCTTTTCTTTGTAAAGTTAGTGTTTGTTATTACGAAGATATTCAACATAAGCTGCAAATAAAACATAAACTGAAATGACTGAAATTATATGAGGCCACCTGCCATCCTTCTACTTTTGTCATCCTTAACTTTCTCTTCCACATACTCTAGGGAACAAATGAACCTAGTGTCTTGTAGTGAGAGCTCCAACGAGTGTTTCCAAGCCTTCGAAGGGATGGTTGCTAATTCAACCATGACCTAGTTTGAAGTAGCTCACAATCTAAAGCTTCACACACATATTCTGCATTGATGTCTAGAATCATATCCCTTCTCTTGAAAGATCCACCAACCACATTCAATAAAAGAGAAATCATATCAAAGAAATCCCCAATTCCTTTATGTTTCTTTACAATGGCACAACCACTAGCTAGAGCTAGTGAGCAAAGCAATGAACATAATATGCCGAGCTATTTTCTCTCATAATTAATAACTTCAAATTGTTGATCTCTCCTTTTATGTTACTAGCACCATCGTATCCTTGCCTCTCACTTGTATCAAACATAGCTTATGCTCTACAAATAAATCATCAATAGTAGACTGGTACACAAATGTTCTCTTTTACATGAACAAGGCCAACTAATCTGTCTTTAACACTTCCACATTTACCAACATATCACAAGACCACTGCCATTTCTTCCTTGTGACTCATCAACTAGCAAATATAAAACATCATTTCCAACTTCCTCGAAAATAGAATGCAGTGTCTCCTTTGCAAAAACATTCTATGCGATGGTTGCGATGGGGCAACATTTTCTCCATGTGATGGAGCTTTCCTCTTCAGAAAACTTTTCCATAAATTTTCGTGTCATTTGCAAAATATTTTAATAATGCATTAGATATTTCCTATATGAAAAATATGCAATATCTAATTTTACATAGGACAAGACAAAGCATCTAAATTTGTTGTATAGAGCAATTACCTGCTAGTTATCTGACCACTCAGCTGCTCACTGGGGTAAGAAGCGTGTGCACTGCAAAAAAACAATTGAATATTGAACACGCCGCGATCTGGGCTTCTGGAGGAAACGTCGATTCCTCTTCGCATATACTATTTGGCTAGGCTTTAGTTGGGCATAGTTCTTTGGCCCATGCGGACACGTTGGTTGAGTCATTGGGCTCAAGAGACGAGGTCCAGGGGTCCAGTAGAAGAATGGATGAGCCTAAAAGAAAAATTATTCAGTATCACTTGCATGATAAGAGGTAAATTAATGGAAATGAAAAAAATGATTCAGGAATATGTCAAATTCTTATCTACACGGGTATCCGAATGATATTTTACACAATGTAACTGGTATTTCTCCAGTAAGTAAACTAAAGGTTCAAACTCCTACATAACGTTAAATAGAAAGAATTCAGAAACCTGACAACATCCGTGCAATACAAAAACAGACAGATATTTTTTACTTTAGAAAGGATTAGCTTTAATTAAAACAATACTCCTAGAACTTCACAAGCATACATGATAACAATAATCACCAAAAGGACATACCTAATGCACTTGACACCTAACATATTTTCCTTTCTGAGCCATACCTAATTGCTAAGTGAGTAAAAAAATGATTAGTACAGAAAACTGAACCAGAGTGAAAATTATACAACACCTTCTCCTAAAACCATTGATTACCTCAATTAATACAACCATCTCAACAACATCGTTATAAAAAGGCTTGTAGAGCCCCGCCTCACTCTGGCGACGCCTTTTGCCCACCCGCGTGGCGGCTGCGTCAGCTCACGCACCATTGTGCACCCACAGGACTGCCCTCGTGTGTGGCCTGTGGCGTTGCATGGTGTCCACGTGTAGGCTAACCAAGAGGCTGACTTGTGGGGCCAGCGCACATTGCGGCACGGCCGATCCAATCCGTTCATCCCTGTGAGCCCCCTCGGTGAACTTTGGCTCACGGTAAATCAAATGGCTGGGGAGTGGGGTCCGCTCACGGTGAATCAAAGTTAAACTTTTATATTAATATTTTAATATCAAATTATACTATTTAATAAAATTAATTTGATATTATAAATGTTTTAAATATAAGACAGTTTAACTTTAAAAAAATTAAACGTTTTATAGTAATTAGTTATGTATCCTATGTGATGGACTAGCTCGTTAGGCATAAGCAAATTAAACAACCTTCGTTTCTAAATAATTGTCATCGGATATTATTTATATTTAAACTTTGACCACTCATTTTTTTAAAAAAATATCATAAACACACAAATAATGCCATATTATTGCATCCTAAATATCACTAAGCTTAGGATAACAATTTAAAAATTATTAGTATTTAAATTTTAAATAGTTCTAGTCAACAGTGTCATTTATAAAGGAACGAAGGGACCTTAGGTTATGATGATAACAACTAAACCATCAATTGGCTAGTCAATGGAGGGAATAACATCTCAAAGTAAGGGGCCACTAGAATTAGAGCATGGGGTTGTTGAATATTTGCCTGGCTGCAATGGAGTGGGTCCACTCGGGAGGGGGTGAGGCAACTCGTAATAGGGCTTATTGGCAGGCGATGTAACCCTTTGTGGTCCATTTGTTTTGGCCCAAGTTAGATAAAAGGTCTTTGACATGATAAGAAACTCGGGCACCATCGTGATGCACAGCTGTTAAGATTGTACTTTGTAAGGTAAAGTTATACACATTTGATAAAAGTATAATCTGTTCAAATATTCTTACCTTTCATTAGCCATTCCCAGTGATGTTACTCTTAGTTATTCCCAGAGAATAGATCATGATGGTTTCGTCATGTGCTTTAGCCTAGGATAAGACAGGTTCAGCGGATTAAGTGGCCTAATTGATGATAAAATTATGACTTAGTTCGTGATTGGATTTAAAAATGTACTCTAAGATAATAAATCGTTTAAACTATGGGCACAAAAATAACACTATTATACAACTTTCTTTTTCCATGTGCATTATTATGTATTTCTAGATGGTTGGTGCTCACATTAAATTTTAGAGGAGGTTTATAGGAGCAGACTTCGGCACTAGCTCATGACACCATCAAGTGCCTGTGGCTGTTGTTATGTATTCTTATGTTGTTTTAATGTTTATCTTTGAACATAATAACAGGCTAAGTTCACCCATGTAATAAAGTACTATTTGTGATGGATAAATAAACAACATATATGTTGTAATTTTTTCGGACGTGACACCACGCAGGTATATATGTACTTGGAGAGAAGCATCTCCAATGGTATCTCTAAATCTTACTCTGTAAATCCATTTATTTTTTTA
Organism: Oryza coarctata; assembly: GCA_030770085.1. Taxonomy (NCBI): domain Eukaryota; kingdom Viridiplantae; phylum Streptophyta; class Magnoliopsida; order Poales; family Poaceae; genus Oryza; species Oryza coarctata. The sequence continues at coordinate 4,917,633 of CM061476.1, read as the reverse complement.
TCGTTTTCCTCTAAATCCCAACCTCTGATATTTCACTCTCCTATATTTTGTTAATATCCTAGAACCAAAATTGCTCCCAGCTGAAGAGCGCCGGCTTCAGTCCGCATCTGCACGAAAGCTTCCGCCAGCACTTGAACCGGGGAGAGAAGATTCTTGAACACCTGAGCATTTTGCTCCTTCCATAATCTCCAAGCAAGCAAGCAGTATCAGCAGGGAGTCAGCCTCACCGCAGCGATTTGGGGACGATATATCAGCAGAAGCAGTTTGTAACCTTTGTAAGCTGAGCTAGCAGAATATTGCAGGCCTCCTGTCCATCGCCTCCACATTCATTCGGCTGCAGTTCCTCTGCTTGCGCAACCAAAGTCCAGGTGCAAAGGTAATCGGAGAGAACCTGCACTGTTAGGAAGCCGCATGGCCCGCATGTGAGATTTCTTAATTTTCATAGCTACAATTTGCCATAGCTAACCAGTAACGTAGTGTGCAACAGCTCACTTAGAGCAACATAGGCACTTGTAAAGTTTGTAACCTATTATCAGGTTCGAGCTATCAAAAACATAAGAATTATGCATCAAATGAAGATGCTGCTCTAAAAATACTAAATAATAAGACTGGCTTGATGGTTCAGATGTCGTTTCTCGATACATTGACATCATTCTGTTCATTTTCCAACTCTAAACGCCACCCCTCGAGGACTGGTGACTTCATTTTATCTCTTCCAACTTGGCATATGGCACCGTACTTCCATATGGTTTAAAATAATAAAGATTACACATTCACCTCTTTACTCTATAAATGCTTTCAGTCACCAACAATTGCCCTTTTTTTAAGATAAAGGAAGCTTTTTATTGAGATCAAGACAACTACATCGGTGATACAAAATCACTTGTACCATCTGGTTCACAAAAGAATGCACCCAAAAGGTAAAAGCAATTATAAATGAACCAAGTGACCAACAATTACTTGGTTCCTAAAAACCTAGAGTTACCAGCATTTGCTCGTTAACTACTTGCTTTAACCTATTGTTACCAACTAACTAATGGAATCATCTTTAGTCACCAAGGAGATCAAATATTGGTTACAAAATACATTTAGCAACTTGGCCACCGATCCTTTCTGCCGACCTGGAGAAAATATACACGTAGCCATCAAGAATTCAAGATGTGACCAAAGTCTTCTTCAAAAAGATAATGCTGACAAAAGACGCTGGTCTCTCAGTCTACTCCACTTGTTGACTAACTTGTCACTTTTATTTCCCTAGGTTCAGTTCAACTGTACAAGGTCAAGGTGCACACGCGCACACATGGGGCCACACCAACCATGATGTTTAAGCCATGAACATCTTCTGAAGGATGCACATGATAATAGGAGATGTAAGTCATGAATTTCTCTCATGATAACCAAACAGTTCATTTACAGAGCCCAAAGAAACAACCTCCTCTTCTCTGGCCAAACAATTGCCCCTTACATTATCCCTCTATACCTGATTCTGTTCATCATCCATGCTAATCCTATCATAGGAGCTCAGATCAATGAGACAAGCATTCCTCAAGGTTATCAAATCAACGCAGCAGGCACACAAAGTTGGGTCTCCCCCTTAGGGCGATTTGCGTTTGGCTTCTATCCTGAAGGTGAGAGCTTCTCCATTGGTGTGTGGCTTGTCACTGGTTCATCCAGGTCTGTTGTGTGGACTGCCTTCAGAGATGATCCTCCAGATTCTCGTAGTTCAATTCTGTTAACAGCTGGTGGTTCACTTCAATGGATTCCTGCTAACCAAGGCAGACAAGGGAAACTGATATCTGCTGCCCCTACTTCAGCTACCTCTGCTGCTATATTGGACAATGGCAAGTTCATGTTGTACGATGTGAAAAAGCAGGTATTATGGTCTACATTTGGTTCTCCGACAGAAACTCTATTACCAGGGCAGAACTTGCCTCCTGGTAATCAGCTGTTCTCAAGCGTCTCCAACAGCCATGCTACAGGAAAGTATCGCCTTGCCAACCAGGAAGACAGAAACCTAGTCATGTATCCAATTGGCACGGTAGACCCTGGTAGTGCATACTGGGCTAGCGATACTTCTGATCGAGGCCTCCTCCTCACTCTTTCACTAGACCCCAATGGCACCCTATGGTTGTTTGACAGAAACAGTTCATATACAAAGGTGCTATTCCTGACAAATCAATCACTAAGTGCCTACCCAGATTCAGCAAGCTACTACAGTCTGACATTGGATGCTGACGGCTTATTGCGACTCTATTCGCATGTGTTCTTGAAGCAATGGAGCCCCTAACAGAGATTGAATGGTTGGTGCCATCTAGCACCGATTGCTGCAGAGTGAAAGGTGTTTGTGGTCCAAATAGCTTCTGCCAAATCACTGCTAGTGGAGAAACCAGCTGCTCCTGCCTTCCAGGGTTTGAATTCTCAAGTGCTAACCAAACCACTCAAGGTTGCTGGAGGGTACAGACCGGTGGTTGCATGGGGAATAGCTCTAATGGTGACATTGGACCGATAGCCGCAATGGTTATGGTGAAGAACATTAGCTGGTCAGATATGTTATACAACGTCCCACCCCAAACAACTACCATTGAAGAGTGCAAAGCAATTTGCCTCTCTGGCTGTGCCTGCGAGATTGTCAGGTTTGACACCTACCGCTCAAAACAGATGCTTCCTATGAGGTATGGCAAGATGGTTCCAGGTAGCAACACCACGCTATTTGTGAAGGTATACTCCTATCAACCAAAAGGTCCTATGAGGAGGACTAGAAGTGCTACTTCAGCTGCCATGTTGATATCAGGTTCTGCATTAGCCATCTTCTCACTTGTGTTCTCAGTGTCTGTACTGCTTTGCAAGCGCCACCAATTCTTGAGGTACACAAGGGCTCCACAACATCAAAACACTGAATTGGACGAGGAGAGCTTGGCATTCGAACGTACTCTTTCCACGATCTAGAGCTGTCAACAAATGGCTTTGTTGAAGAGCTAGGAAGAGGTGCATATGGCAGTGTTCAGAGGTGTCCAAACAAACAGCGGGAACAAGGTCATTGCAGTGAAGAGGCTTGAGGATGGCAGAAGATGGGGAGCGAGAGTTCCAGCAGGAAGTGTGTGCTATCGCACAAACACACCATAGGAACCTGGTGCGCTTGCTTGGTTTCTGCAACGAAGGCATTTACCGCCTTCTTGTGGATGAGTACATGCCAAATGGCTCCCTTGTCAACCTCCTCTTCAAACCTGATGTGCCATTACCAAGCTGAAGCAAGAGGGTTGTGATCACACTGGATGTGTCTAGGGGGTTACAGTACCTCCATGAGGAGATAGAGGTCCCTATAATCCACTGACATCAAGCCAGAGAACATACTCATTGACGGCTCTGGAATGGCAAAGATTGCAGATTTTGGCTTGGCGAAGCTGCTGATAGGAAACCAAACAAAGACCTTCACTGGCGTCCGGGCACACGTGGCTATCTTGCACCAGAGTGGAGCAGGAACATGGTGATCACCGTGAAGGTAGATGTCTACAGCTTTGGCGTGATGCTTCTTGAGATCATAAGTTGCAGGAAGAGTATGGAGCTTAAGCTGGCAGGCGAGGAGTGCAACATCTCCGAGTGGGCCTATGAGTACATGGTGTCTGGCAGACTGAAAGAAGTGGCTGTCGGAGAAGATGTTGACGAGGTTGAGCTGGAGTGAATGGTGAAGATCGGCATTTGGTGCACCCAGAATGAGCCATCACACAGCCTGCAATGATGAATGTTGATCTGATGATTGAAGGAAGTGCGCAAGTTCATCGTCCTCCACCACCGGTGTCATTTTCACAGTCACTATTACAGACTGGAAGCAGATGAGACGTCTTATTGTTTCTATGAGATTACTTGAGTATGCCAAGTACCAGAATGGACTGATGGGCCAGGTAAAAAAAGGTAAGGCGGGTAACTAGTGCACACATAGCACAGTGACATTGCAGATATAGTAAGAGATGATCATATATCTCTTAATAAGTGTAACTGGCATTTGATTTAAGACAAAATGATAGAAATAAATTATGCTACTTGTGTAATAATTGCACTCCTTTATACTCTCTCATATATAGGCGATAAAGGCTATTGCCCTCAAGATTTTATTTCCAAGTGGCCATTGGCAGGGGCATATAAAAACACCTGTTTGCAGGAGAAGAAAAAAATAAGTACCTTTGCTGCCATTTTAATATGCTGAAATTTTCAACTGAGTATTTATAATATTTATTGTTTTATTAGGGATGGCTTTTGACTATTGTTTCATCAATCTCCAAGATAACCTAGAGAAAGCATTTCTAACAAGCAGCAGGACAGGACCCACGATGCTAATTCAGGAAGAACTTAACCCAAAGCATAATGAATATACCCTTCTACTTTAAACATAAATAACAGTAAAGCTAAAAGTAAAGGCTGGCACTGCATTACCACAAAAGCCATGAGAAAATGCTGCATTGATAAAAAAAATGATATTCTGAATGGCATTTTTGAAGTGTTACAGTCAAAATGGGTATAAATAATGTTGACAACGTATCAGGAATTGCATATATTCTAGAAGAAAGTTATTAAGGTGACCTTTGCATTTTTAGAGAAACAGATGTGGCCTCAAATATTTCCAATAAGAACACATCACTAACATTAGTATTTGCCATTCTATATTGTAGTACATCAACCTTGTCAGACCTCAGAACAACCAAACAAGAAACTTGCAAGATCTAAGCTGCTGGTAAAAAGGAGATTTTTACAAAATATAAATTGATGTACAGTATACTCACCTCCGTGATACATTGCTATTATTGCATAATACTTCATCCTCAGCTCCTGATTACTAAGATCATCACCATAAGCAAAGTAACACGCCAGCAAGATCTTGTTGGAGAATACTGTTCTTTTAACTCTCAATTGCACAGTTGGTTCTGATCGGAACATATGAATTTTCCACAAAATTGCTGGCCCCAATTAGGATGGGAACTTCTGCTGCAGCTTAGAGGAAACAAGGGAGTTTTCATTTCAACCGAAATGCATGGATGATCAACCATTTGTACTCACAACACAAAGAAAACAATGCCCCGTATTTCATCTCATATTCTCCTAAGTCAACTAGGCAAGGATGACAAATCACCTAGGTTGAACACTTAAAAAACAATTTCTTCCTTTTTACAAAAAATGCTAAGCACTAATGTCTAACACGTGTGCCACTATTGGGGCCACATTGATAAACAAACTAGTGTCACAATCTCAGTCGGAACCAGCGATGTGGTACATAACCTAATAGTAAGAGATTAAGAGATGCTCATATGTTGACATTTGATTAAGAGAAAATGACAGAAATCATTGGTGCTACTTGTGTAATAATCTACTCCTTTCTAATATCTCATATATAGGCAATAAAGGCTGTTGTCCCTAGGATTTTATTTCCAAGTGGCCATTAGCATGGGCATACAAAAACAATGACTGTTTTGTTGGAGAACAAGAAAAATGGGTGCCTTTATTGCCATTCTAATATGTCAATGTGTTCCATTGACTGTTTTATACTCTTCGTTATTGTATTAGGGTGGGTCTTGACTATTGTTTCATCAATCTCCAACATAACCTTCAGAAAGCATCCCTAATACAGTAGCAGGACCCGCCATGCAAATTCAGGAAGAACTTAGCCTGAAGCATGATGATTATACCCTTCTACTGTGAACATAAATAGAAGTAGAGCTACCACAAAAGCCATGAGAAAATGCTGCGTCGCTAAATTATGGAATAAGAATAGATAGTCTAAATGGCAATTTTGAAGTGTTACAGGTAAAATGAGTATAAATCATGTGGACAACATATAGGGAATCGCAAACATGCTAGAAGAAAAACATTAAGGCAACCTTTGCATTATAGGAAAAGTAGTTTCAATTACTTCCAATAGGAAAACATCACTAACATAAATAAACATTTTATTGTACTACATCAACCTTGTCAGAGCAACCAAACAAGAAACTTCCCATAACTAAGCTACTGGTATTTCTTTTTATGAAAAGAAAATTGATGTGGTGTTAGTTGATGAGACTATAGTGTTTAATGAGAGTCGGACGGGAGTAAATGAAAAAACTAGAGTTGTGACAGTAGACTTTTGAGTCCAAAGGTTTTAGTGTAAGCAGAACTAAAATTGAATGCTTTAGGTGTAACTTTAACATCATCATATACGAAAAAGGAGATGTGAGTTTAGAAGGTTAGGAGGCCAAATAATATCTAAGAAGAATATAATTTGATATCTAAGATCGATGCTATAGATGGATGGTAAAATTAATACAGATATTAGTCATAAAATCAAAGCGGGCTGAATAAAGTGGCGCCAAGCATCTAGCATCCTCTGTAATAAAAAGGTACCGTAGAAGGTAAAAGACAAGTTTTATAAAATAGCAATTAGACCTACTATTTTGTACGCCTAAAAAAGACAACATATTCAACAACTAAGTGTTACAGAAATGCGTATGTTACGTTGGATTTATAGTCATACAAGAATGTATCGAGTTCAAAATAAGGATATATATAATTAGCTAGGAGTAGCACCAATTAAAGAAAAACTTATCTAATATCGGTTGAAGTGATTTGACTATGTCTAAAGAAGACCTTCAAAGACACCAGTATATTATAGAATTCAAAATCAAAATAATAATATAAAAAGAGATAGAGAAAAACTAAAATTAATATAAAAAGAAACAATAAAAAGAAACTTGAAAGATTAGCATACCTAAATATCTGTACTTGAATATAATTATTTAGAAAGCAACAATTGATATAACTGAACCGTGATTTTAATGCTCTAGTTGGATTTTAACTATAGCCTATCCTAACTTAGTTAAAACTAAAAGGTTATGTTGTTGTTGTGAAAAAGAAAATTGATGTAAAGCATACTTACCTACATGATCATTCCTCTTGTTGCATGATACTGCATCATGTCTGGATTATTGATATCAGCAATTAAATCGAACACGCTGGGGAGATCCTGCTTTAATTGCGGATCATAGCTAGGAACGATGGGGAATTGGTTCTGATCAGAACAGACGAATTTTCCATGGAATTGCTGGCCATAACTAGGATGGGGAACTTCACCTGCAGCCATAGAGGAAACAAGGAGATCTCATTTCAACCAAAATGGGAAATGGGATCATGTATGGATTTCTAGTTAAAAAAATTTTCAAAAAAGCTAAGCGCTAATGTATAACGCTGCCTCCACCGGAAACTCGACCGTGTGCCTCATTGGACACCTTTACATATTTTAGAACTTTTTTTGTTATGGATGCAGCTGACCGGCAGGGGGTCGCCTGCCGTGTGCCTCGTAAGGCAATCTTTTCACTGCTCCTTTTTTTTTTTGGACAGCAGAACGGTAGGGGGGTCCCCCCCTGACCGTGCGCACAGAGGCGATCTTTTCGCTGTTTTCGGTCGGTTGGGTTGCCTCCGGGAGGGAGGCGATGCAATAGCCTCAGACCGAGCTAATAAACCGGGCTCACAGCCTCAGAACTGACGATGTGGTACAAAACTGGTTGCTGGAATCGGTCCGAGCTGAAGCGCGGGGCGCGGACAGACCTTAGGTCTAGAGGCGCGGATATATATATACCTGGGTCTCACGGAGGCCAGCGCCCCGGCGAGGGCGCCGTCGATCTGGCCTCGCCGAGCTGAAGTTTTGCGCCTCCGCCGCCGGTGCCGCGGAGGCTACGCCCGCCGGACCCAGACCCTCCTGGAGCAAGCGCGCATCCGCAGCCAAGCGGCGCCATCGCCCATCGGGGAGGTCGGGAAGAAGACGAGCGACAAGGAGGAGGGAGGCTTTGCTGGGCTGGGTTGGAGGATACGGAGTGGGGGAACAGAATTATGGGACGCCAATTGGGCAACTTCCTAACAGCCTGCCCGACCCTCAGCCTGGGCCATTCTGGGATGAAATATATGCAAAAAAAATTATTTATATTTTTTAAAATATATATTTATTTAAAAAATATTTTTGTTTGAAAATTTTATATAACTATAGGGTTTTTTTTAAAAAAAATATTCTATGACATAAATTCTGACAGCAAACGTCCATCGATGTTCATTAACAGTGGGCCGATGGAAATTTTATAGGCGGTCTTCTTGTTTATCTAAGAGTGTTTTTTTTGCGGTAGAAGACCGTCTACAAAATGCCACATAGAGTGTGCGAGAGAGGAGAGGGTCTGTTGTTTTTGCATGCAGCCCTATTATCACCCTCTGCTGGCGTTATTTTCCTAGAGAGCCATCTATAAAATTATCAAATTTGTCCATACAAGATGATGAGGCATATTAATTTTATAGACAACGCACTTGTCGTCCTATTTTTTCAAGTGACTATATAATCCCTCCCACCTGTCCTACGAGCTTAATAAAAAAATAAAAAAAAGAGAATAAAGGGTTTAGGAGAAGCAAAGAGAAGCGATGAAACTCTACTAGCTTTGTAGATTTATATTGAGGTAAAGATTTATACCATTTATAATATTTATTATTACTAATGAAACAAAATATTATGTGTAATATTGTTCTAGATTTCTAAATCTAGATTCATGGTTTTTTGGTTTCGTTTCTAAATATGTAGATAGTTTCGTTATATCATCGAATGCATAGTACATATGTGATGAGTAATTTCTTATTTGTTTCAACTCAATTTTTCCGTGAATAAATATATCAAATAAAGTAATATTTTGATTATATTACGGTATAGAGAATGTCAAGTATGGTCCATATGGTATAGATTTATCAGAGCTTGGTTTAACCGTTAAAAGTATTGAAAGGCTAGGTGAGAGTAGTTTTCTAGTAGTGTACAACTGATTAATGTGAGACTTTCGAATCAACCCTCAAGTTAACATAATAACCATATATATCGTAATGAGCCGGACAACTGAAGGATTTTTCTAGGAATTGATGGCGATGGATTCCACTGCCACTTGGAGATGGTACATGGAGACTGCATTGCAACGAGGTTGACCACCTAGCATTTTGTGTCATTATGATGGTCGTGCAAGACGAAGAGAGTCTAAGTATGATGGGAGGTGATACTGAAACAGTAAAGAAAAATGAGTCAGAGCACCAAGAAAAAGGAGGAGGAAGAGGAGAAGACATGGAGACGAGAGGATTGACAGATGAGGGAGAAAGAAACATCTCCATCATTAAGATAATGGATAGAGAAGATTCTAATAATGAGCATGCAGAGGATGATGAATCTTCACACGATAAAGGCAGTAATATAAATCACTCATAATGTTCCAATGAGGACTTATCTGAACTTATTATCTCTGAGGGACATCACATCTCATGAGAGTATAAGATGAATGAGGTTATTCGAGAGGGTAAGTATACATACAAAGAAGAATTGACAGAGACAGTCAAGCACTAAGCAGCATCACTTTACAGTGAGTTCTGGGTCATAAAGTCAAATCTATCGGTGTACGAAGTAATATGCATAAACTCAAGTTATGGGTGTCCATGAAGGGTGCATGCATTCAAGATTACTTAAAGGTGTTAGTTATCACCGAGCATAATTGTTACTTACAAAGGGTCGAGAAATAACATAGAAATATGATATTTGCATTTGTTGTAACAGAGATATACTCCGATATTGTGCACAACCTGAGGTACGAACCAAAGTCCATTATTAAGTACAGTGAAGATAAATTTAAGTACACAATTACCCATGCGAAGGCATGAACGACAAAATAGAAATTTGTGGAGATGAGATTTGGCACATTCAAAACTTCATATGATAATTTATATCATCTACTAGCTTGCATTATTTAGATAAATATGATGAGCTACTACTACCTCAAATCACTCCTATTGCTTGACCAACCTCAGTAGAGTATGCTTCAATGGGTTTTCTTCGCATTAAGTGTTTGCATTCATGCATTTATACATTGTTATCCCATACTAGGACATTCCTGATTGGAAAATACAAAGTGTAGATATTGATAGTAATTGGAGTTGATGGGAACCATCAAGTGTTACCCGTGGTTAGCGCTTTCACTAAAAGTGAGAACACTAAAAACTAGTATTGGTTTCTAAAGTGAGTGAAGAATATACGTATAAGGTCAGGTGTATGCCTTATATATAACTATCATATTGGCCTTCTATAGGCTATTGAGTATTTGAGGGATGTTAACGTGGAGAAAGGGTATGCAAAAGAGTAGCTAAATGTTCATAATAGATGGTACATGCATCACATGAGTGCTAATTTCTATAAGCAGTTTAAGAATAAACATCTTATAGATATTTTCAATGGGCTCGGTACCTAAAATCAATAGAAAGAATTCAATAAGTTTTGAAGGAGTTTGGATGAGCTGACAACAAAACAAATATATGAACAATCAAGAAGGCCAACACCTATAAGTGACAAGGCACCCAAAACTCTAGAACCACTCCTAAGTGATGATTATACTATGAGAAGGAGCTCGGTATTCTAGATTAGAAAATTTTCGCACTGTATTGAGAATAAGTCAAAAGAGAAATAGTGCTTATTGTATGACAATGGTAGCACTAGGTTTGACATAATAACCACCAATTTAGTTGAGGTTTGCAACTGGGTAGTGTATGGTGTAAGAGTGCTACCACTTGTTGTCATTGTTAAGTTTATCACACATGGCACATGCAAATATTTTAGAGATCGATACAAAGCAGCTATGCCCTCTTTGGCATCATGATGATGAAGTACTTAGAAAAAAAATGTATAAAGGCCTAATAGCATCAAGTTATACCTTAAAATACATAGCATCACAGATTCAAAATCTTGTATACTGACACGACCAAGCATGAAATCTATCATAATAAAGTTATGCAGGAGTGTGTCCTAAAGGATGATAAGACCTACTTGTGCTCTTGCCTAAAGCTAAGGTTGTACCACAAGCCATGTTCTTATGTTATTGTCACAAACTCGAAGTGTGGAATACTCGACCATCATTTTGGTGTCACCTTATTTTAGAAAGTAAACTATCTTGCATATCTGGAGTGGCAAAGTATTTGGCTTTAGTATTGCGAGGTCCTTCACAGCTCAATAACCTCGGGTTTTTTATATTTCGGACCCAACAAAAATGAGGGATAAGACAGGTCACCGTAAAACTAGATGAATTTACAATGACATGGATGAGTCTGAAGCAAGTGAAAGGTTCAAACATTATAGCAAGTGTGATAAGAAGGGGCATGCTTACAAGAAGTGTCCAAAAGATGTGGATGTTTTGAGTCAAGCGAAAACTCCTCCATCAAAAGTAAAGGCCGATGAAAGATGCCCCACGGGGGAAGACACCACTTTAAACCAACCCGGGCTAGGCATTTTCGTGCACGTAATGTTTTAGTTCTGTAGTGCAAGTCTATATATTATTTTAAGAATTAATGTGTAACTTAAGTTGTCGTAGTTTAGATAGTCATCAACCTTTTCTTCTATGTTGTATGAACTATATGTATCATAATGTTTTACTTTCGACCTTATTGTAATGGTAACTGTTGTTTGTTTTATCTAACAAAAACTTGTTGTGAGTTCTATGAACTATATATTATGTTTTTTTATTTTTGATAATCGTGCTAACTTTCTTTTTCAATGCAGATATGGCATATTAGACATGAGAGCTGTGAGATCATCGTGTCGATTAGTCATACCGCTCCTACCTCTTAGCAGTCAAGAACACCGTGCTAATCACCCTCCGTCCACGCCCTTCGTGACACCTATAGCCTATGGACCCCCTATTTTCGTATCGGGTAAAAGATATCCTTATTGTTTATTGTATCTTTAAATATGATTCCTAGCTAATAATATAAACATTGCCTTTTTTAGGTTATGCGAGGCTGGCCTCCTTCTATTGTACAGGTTAGTCGAGGCCACAGTACACGAGGACCCAGTGAAGCGGTGGTTGTTAACCGGTCTCTTCTCATAGCACTTTTAGACCGCTAAAGGCTAGAGATGCACACATTTCACACACTATGTGGGAAGATTGTCCATACACTTCAAGACGTCTCGTACCTTTTGAGTCTTCCCCTCATGGGAGACGCGGTAGATCTGGTTGATGGACTTTAGGGATGGCACAATCACATCTAGAAGCTTTTCGCCCACGTTTAAAGCCTACCTAGTCCTGCTGCTCCACGCGCACTCCCTCAGTAGAGCTATAGATGGCCAAATGAGTCGCCCAGCATGGTTCGGCATGGGCACGACAAAAGCACGGTCCAATGTCACCGGGCCGAGACACGGCACATCGTACCGCTAGGCTGTGCCGATAAGACCCAAAGGCCTAATTGTTGGCCTAGGCATGGCACAACGTATCTAAAATTGGGCCGTGTCGACCCGGCTAGTCTGGCACAATTAGCGTGCCATGCCAGCCCGTGGCCTAAAAACCGTTGACAAACAAATAGACAATCAAATAGAGATCAAAATACAAGACCAAATTACCAAACAGTCAAATAGAGTTATATGATACCAATACTTGAGGTATTTAAGCTTCATTGGAACAACATATCTAAGATTACCATCATTTTCATAGTTATGCAAGTGGCCAGCAATTTCTAAAATATGATGTATCATCAAGGGACTTGTGGGATATTAAACACCAAACAGAGCAATAGTAGAATCATAGAGCAATTCAAGAAAATCTAATATCTTTTCTACAACATACCAGTGAGTATCAGTCAAAAGTAGTTAACCTTCATGCAAACCATAGTGAGATGCAATAAACACAGAAAAAGTACTCCTATATGGTATTAGATGCTTAAGCATGAGATATGTTGAGTTCCATCTAACATCCATATCTAAATCAAACTTTCTAGGGCACACACCCTTAGCAATGCAAAAGTTTTTGAACAAAGCAATGCATTGATTAGAGGAATTCAAGAAAGAAATTGCAGTTCTAAAAGGCTCTGTGTAAGACTTAACCCTCTTCAAGCCAGATTTGAAAATAAGATTAATTATATGGCAACCACAATGCTTATGCACAACACTACAGCTACGGGGTCTAAGAGGATGTTGACGCACGTGCGGAGAAGATCGGACTAGGTAGAGAGAGGCATCAAGAGGACGATTGATGTAGTCGATGGAGATCCGATACGATAGTGTGTGAACACGTTGAGACCTAAGAAGTCTGCTTAGCTCTAGTGCAGGTCCTTCGGCTCGTTAGAGTGCACTCTCGATGGTCCTAACGGGCATGCCAAAGAATATGTTCGAGCCAAATTGGTCCTCCGTGTTCGTCGATGAAAGTCCGATAGAATCTTACCCGAACACGTCGAAGCCTGGGAGATTTGCTTAGCTCCAATGTAGGTCTTTCGGCTTTGAAGTGTCTTCATTGGGTTGCTAGAGTTGTGGGTGTGCCAATTAATTTGACCTCTAATTAAAAAGGAATATAGATACAATTGGTTGATAGGTTAATGCAGACTCCTACTATCGGCTGGTTGCCGATAGAGTTAGGGTAGCCATCGGCTATGAGTCCGATGTACCCTAACTATCGGCTAGTGACCGATAGCAACTGTAGCACTCATACATCGGCTAGAAAGCCGATGACGACATAGGCGAATGGCAAGTAATAAGTAGAGGACTTATCGACTATAGAGCCGATGACGCTTTGAACAGAGTACTCAATGACTAGTAGAGAGCAAGACCTGATCTCTCGAAGGTACGAGACCCAGTGACTACCGATAATGGTATCGTTAATGCCAGTCTTGATAGATTGGACCAAACCAAGACTGTATGAGGCTGAGGTTAATGGCATCGAGACAACGGAGACTAGATCAGACGTAACAACAGATGGACCGGATGAACCCATCGGCTGCTATCAATGACAGGTCTAATGCAGGTGTATAAGTAAACTCGTCGGCTAGCTGAGCCAATGGGGAAAATGAAACTCACTAAGTCTTGATGACAGATCTAACAGAACCAGATCAATTGCTAGCGGATTAGTCGCTGAGGATAAAATTTATATATATTTGTGTGTATCGGCTAAACAACCGATACGTTAGGTGTGAGGCGCAAGGTAAGGATAACTCATCGGCTAGCCACTTCGATGAAATGTCGCGCAATAACCTACCGGCCCATGGCTCGATCTACCATCACTGGTCTAGAAGGTCGGACCTAACTAATGCAGCACAAGAGTGATGCGGTATGTTCGATCAGACAAAGAGGTTGGACCTAACCGATACAGTCTTAGATAGAACAAGCATATCAGGATAGTGGTGGGACTTACCCCTTCATCGGAGATCGGACATAACTGATATAGCTCCGTGTCGAGAGCTAAAACCCACTAGTAAAACCTAGATAAACTAGGGTGGCGATACACCAAGATTGAATTAATCTATGATGGATGATTTACAAGGTTCCAAGAGGTCTATTTTTATACTCTGGAATTACAAGAGTTCAACGTATTTATAAACAACCTCCGGACGTTATTTTCTAAACATAAAACGAAACTATCTCTAAGAAGTTAGCAAAACTAATTATATTTGTTTATCTTACAAGATATTTTCTATAGAGATAAAGTACCCTGCCATGGTTTCCACAGCTGCTTCTCAAACAGAGTTCCATCTTTGACTGGACCAAATCCATTCTCAATCCGTCTGAACAACTTTTTCAATGTATCAATCGGCTCCTCCTCCATCGACCAATCCCGTTTACGGGCTTACCAAATTTTAGTGTTAACACATGGCCCCAATTTCGAAGTATGAGGACTCATACTTTGAAATTATCTTCCTTAAGCTCTCATGACTCCAAAATCTTCTCCCCTACTTCTTGCAATTGGTTTTTATGAGCCGATACGGTCTACATCAAATATGTTAAGTTGTCAAACTCTTGGGAGAAAAACATTCTTCTGATGTACCTTGATAATCCTTGGAAGACCAGCTTTGCTAACTATTTATCGCTTAAGTCCAAGTTGTAGCATTGACTTCGTATATTACAGAATCTTTGAATATACTCTAAAACTAACTCATCCTTCCTCTACTTTACCTATATCAAATCTATGAGCCGCATCTCACGGATCCCCACAAAGAAGTGTTTGTGAATTTTTTCTTCTAGATCGTCCCATCCTCTTATTGAACTTGGTGGCAATGATAAAAACTAAATAAAAGTCAATCCAGATAGTGACAATGAAAATAACCTAACTCTTAGAGCTTCTTCTATCGATGCTTATCTACACTAAGCCAAGAATCGACAAACGTGTTCAACTGTTGACATGTTGTCTTGCCCTCAGAACTTGGAGAAGTAAGGCATCTTGTATCGACATGGTAACGGCACTCTATCAAACTACTTTGGTTATGGAGGCTGATACTTGAAATTCTCCTCCTTCGGACTCAAGTCAAATTGTTTCTTCATCACTTTGGATATTTTGGCAATCCACTCATCGTCTTCATCGTGTTGCCCCTCAAGTTGAATATAGCCATTGGACCAATCGAACATCGGCATCTATGGACCAATATCTACCGATGTATGAACCAATGGCTCTTGAGTAATTAATCCATCCACTCTTTTCCTTATCAAGTCATAAAGCATACTCGTTAACCCTTCAAATTGATCGATCAACATATGACATATAGCTTTATCAGCTGATTCCTAGATGGATTTCTTTGGACTTGAAGATGCAGGTTAAGTTGTTTCACCAATCAGAGTTGGTCTTAGAAGTGGATTCTTTTAGATCGGACCTTCTTGTGTTATGCTAAAATATTGCAAACACAACTTCTCAAAATCTTTTGCAGATTGCTCCATTTGATGTCTCTATATATCTATCAAGTCTTCTAATGCAACCAGAATAATAATATCTTTATCGGCTTCTGCATCAGACAAGCATGCCTTGACATCCACTTCTTTTTTAGATATATTGATTGAAATTCGAGT
Source organism: Oryza coarctata (assembly GCA_030770085.1). Classification (NCBI taxonomy): domain Eukaryota; kingdom Viridiplantae; phylum Streptophyta; class Magnoliopsida; order Poales; family Poaceae; genus Oryza; species Oryza coarctata. The sequence continues at coordinate 4,901,798 of CM061476.1, read as the reverse complement.
CCCGTCGGACGTGCCAAAAGAATATATTGATGCGCGCGCGAGGAAGATTGGACCAAGCGGAGAGAAACACTAATAGGGCGAGCGAGGTAACCGATGGAGGTCCAATATGATGGTGCGCGAATACGTCGAGGCCTTGGACATCTACATAGCTCCAATGCTGGTCCTTCAACTCATTGGAGTGCACCCCCGATGGTCCCACCAGGAATGCCAAAGAATATGTTCGAGCCAAATCGATCCACTGTGTTCACTAATGAAGGTCTGATGGAATCTTGCCTGAACACACCGAAGCCTAGAAGATCTGCTTAGCTTTAATGTAGGTCTTTCGGCTTCGAGGTGTCTTCGTCGGGTTGTTAGAGTTATAGGCATGCTAGTCAATTTGACCTCTAATTAATAAGGAAACAGATACAGTTAGATCATAGTGCCAATCGACCGATAGGCCGATACAAACTCCTGCTATCAACTAGTTGCCAATAGGGTTAGGGTAGCCATCAGCTGTGAGTCCGATGTCCCTATTATCGACCTGTGGCTGATAGCAACTGTAGCGCTCATACATAGGCTAGAAAGACGATGACGGCATACGCGAATGGCGAGGAATAAGTAGAGAACTCATTGACTATAGAGCTAATGATGCTCTGAATAGGGTACACGATGAATAGTAGGGAGCGAGACCCAATCTCCTGAAGGTACAAGACCCACTGACCATCGATGATAGTCTATTAATGCCAGACTCAATAGATCGGACCAAACCAAGACAGTATGAGGCTAAGGTTAATGACACCGAGACAGTGGAGACTAGATAAGATGTAAAGACGAAGAGACTAGGTGAACCCATGGGCTGCAATTAGCTATGGGTCTGATACATGTATATAAATAAACTCGTCAGCTAGCTAAACTGATGGGGGAAACAAAACCTGCTACGTCTCGATGCTAGATCTAACAAAACCAGATTGATCACTAGCAGATTAATCGCTAAGAATAATATATATATGTGTGTGTATTGGCTGAATAGCCGATACGTTAGATGTGAAGCGCAAGACAAGAAAAACACATCGGCTAGCCACTTCGATAAAATGTCACGCAATAACCTGCCATCCCATGGCTTGATATACCGCCACTGGTCTAGAAGGTCGGACCTAACCAATGTAGCACGAGACCGATAACGATAGAGGAAAGCCAATGAGCGTGATGTGGTATGTCTAATCGAACTAACAGGTCAAACATAACCGATGTAGCCTTAGACAGAACAAACACACTAGGATAGTAGCGAGACTTACCCCTTCGCCGAAGATCGGACTTAACAAATGTAGCCCCATGATGAGAGCTAGAATTCAAAGGTAAAACCTGAATAAAATAGGGTGGTGATGCATCACAATTGAATTGATCTGTGATGGATGATTTATAAGGTTCTAGGGGTCTATATTTATACTCTAGAGTTACAAAAATCTGACATGGTTACAAACAACCTCCGAACGTTATTTCCTAAACATAAAAGGAACCTATCTCTAAGAAGTTAACAAAACTAATTAGATTTGCTTATCTTATAAGATATATTCTATAGAAATAAAATATCATGCCATGGTTTCGATGACTGCTCCTCAGACTTGGTCCCATCTAGATAACCTTTCGTCTTTGACTAGACCAAATTCATCCTCAATCCATCCAATCTGTTTTTTCAATGTATCAATTGACTTCGTTCGATAAGTCGATCGGCTCCTCCTCCATCGACTGATCATGTTTGTGAGCTTACCAAAATTTGATATTAACAGAGGATCAACATGAACATGTTCAGGATAAGAACCCAAGTACCCAGCAAACATAGGTGATAATATATTCATGGCAGATGCATTAGAAGAAGCATTGTCTAAACTGATCGAGAAAATCTTGTCTATTAAACCATATTCATCAACTACAGCAACAATATGTTCAGTAATGTTTGCACTAGAATAAGGAATAGCAATAAGTCTAAGGCCTATTACCATCTTTTGTATTTCTCAATCAGCATTGATAAAATGAGCAACAAAACTTATGTAATCCTCTTTAGCATTACCAGACAAAATATCAAAGATTAAAGCAACACAAGAAATAGTAGGCAACATACAATTCTTAAGGTTATCGTGGCATTCCTTTAACTTAATCATATCACTAGTCATAGTCTGCCTAGATACTTTAACTAAACAAGGATTATGAGCATGCTGGATGTGCTCCTCAAATGCATCAATCTCAACTATTCCTATTCCTAAAGGAAGATCAAGCCTAGCAATTAAGTGACATAACTCAAAATGAATAAATCAGGTTTATAATCCCAGTTACGAACAGTACCATCGGAGTTGAATACAACCCTAGATTGAACTTTGCCAGCTTAATGTACCTTTTGCCTACATGATTTTGATGTCTAAGCAAATGCCCAGTACCAGTAAAAAACCTAGCAGACAATTTATCCTTACAGAACTTGCAAATGGCAGCAGATCAAACATTCTTACCATTCATAGTCTCAAATACCTTATCAAAGTCATCCCAGACATCAGATCGGCTATGCTTGTAGCTCGAAGACGATCGTGCATTAGTGTTGTTGGAGTTGACCAGCGTCCCCGAACCCCCATCACCACTAGCACCACTGTCTACTGCATCTAGTTTAATTGGAGCAACACTACAGCCGAACAAGGTAGAAACGTCCTCCAGGGGGTCCATGATGAGGTCTTTATTGCTAATGACAAGATAGACAACATTGTCATTCGCCATGGCAACCTCGTTAGCTTCTCACCTTCTCTACAACTCTATTCCTCAATGGCATGCACCATACCCGCATGACACATGAGGCATCAACCAATGACCTTTAATGTCACAAACACACACAAAAAAAATACAAAGATTAGATGAGAGAACACTACAATTCTAGAAGTGAGGCCAGATCGAGTAGATCTAGGAGAAGAAAGGTGAGATCTGTGCAACTAGCAGGTCTACAGAGTTAGAGTTAGGGTACCTTCGTAGCCGGAGCCGAAGAAGAAGGGAGACCCCCAAGGACAACAAGCGACGAAGGATGGCTAGACCGGGATGAGGTTTAAAGAGGACAGGTAGGGTGAGACCATGAGAGGACAGTAGAAAGAGGGATTTGAGAATCGAGAGGGGAAGGGAGTGACCGAATGGCCAAGATTCCTAGATCCGAAGTCCAAGAAATGTGGTTGATGGTGAAGAGTTCATTGAAGTCGGGAATGATGATGATAAGGCGAGAGGTACACAGCAGCTAAGAGAGAGCGGAGAGTGTGACTAGTAGTGCAAGAGCACCAAGAGTGTGAGTACTAGTGCCCAAGAGCTGAGAGTCAGAGAGATGGAGAGTGTGAGTGTGAGACAACTCACAATGACTAGTAGTACGAGGCAGCTCACAGCGAGAGTGTATAGACAGTTCATAGTGAGAGCGAGAAAGCTCAGCGAGACAGGAACTTAGCGAGAGACAGCTCAACTGCGAGAGACATCGACTTGGTGAGAAAGTTCAACGAGATAGGAACTTAGTGAGAGACTACTCAGCTGCAAGAGACAGTGACTTGGTGAGAAAGCTCTACGAGATAGTGACTCAGCGAGAAAGCTCTATGAGACAGTGACTCAGTGAGAGACTACTGCAATTACGAGACAGTGACTCACCAAGACTGCTGTGCTATGAGACGCCGAGAGACAAACATTGTACAACGGTAAGAGTACTACTACTAGTCGTTCGTGTCTACGAGATTCGAGAGACGACAACCCCAAGAGGAGAATGGTGGGGGTTTTATTTCCCCTACCCACCAGGCCAACCCCGTGCCTACCATTATAGACTGGTTTGGACCGTGCCACCCGACATGCCTAGGGAGCGGCCTAGGCACGGTACTAATTTATGAGTTAGGTCGACCCGAGCACGAACCCAATCGAGCCATGCCATGCTTTGGGCCGGGCCAAAAAATCATGCTTCGGCCAAGGCAATGGGTTGTGGACTTTCTAGACATCTATAAGTACAGCACGAGTAACCCTACCCAGGCATAGCTACTTAAGTTCACTGTAACTAAAGCAGTTGGTATGATGTTATGTGCGTAGTAAAGCATAATTACTTATGGAAATAATCTTCTTCCTGTAAAGGTTGATCAACTCCATCCTGAGGCCAACGACTACTAGTTGCGATAGAGCTTTGAGGTGTACCTACTATGGCTCTTTGGTTAGGTGATGTTCACTAGCACGGAGGGCCACACTATGGACAAGAGGCTTATCAACTACACTCGAATGATCATCAATGTTGAGGATGAGAGTGTACCTAAGTGGAGCTAGGAATCATCTATCCTTGTAGCGATGTACCTAGGTCATTGTGACGCGTGCACAAAGACTGACCTAGGTTCATTGATCACTAGCTATCCACTACTTCTACAGCTTTAGGCAGATGAGCAGTTTACGATCGGTTGACTAGTGGTGGACCACAGTGCCTACAACATTGACATGTACACAGAGGCCCCGAGGACTTTCCTGTGATAGAGACAGTGTGGTGTCATTGCCAAGTACGTAATGTGTTATTTAAATGTTTGTACCTAAAAAATGACTAGCTAACACTTCCACTCGTGCTTTGCAGTGATAATGGGCCCACTTGCAGGTCACGATGTCCTACTTGGACTTCGTTCAAGAGATCAATCAGCTATAGTAGAACAATGTTGTCTAGGAGCCATACAGCCCTACAACCCTTCAGGCTCATGCACCACTTAGACATTTGACTCAATGTATATGTGACCATGCCAATTAGTTTATGACCCAACCGATGGTGTTTGATATCTTTGTCGAGCCACACTATCTGTAGTGTGTGTTGCAACAGTTCGGTCTACGTCAGATATACCCTCTACCAGTCGTGCCAACTGTACTAGCCAACATTCAGTAGTAAGTATTGATACAAAATTGAACGTACAATTATATGCTTCGTACATATTCTAACACCGTGTTTGTAACTAAGTGTAACCGGCACTTTATGGGTTTCACATGTACAAAGTACGTTGATGACTATTTGTTGACGACCGAGGAAGTTATTGAGGAGCAGTGCCCACATAGAGGTGGCATACCTAGCGTACCTCAGTTGGTATCAGCCTCTTACCCACACGCGCATGACGTTCACTCCTGATACTCCAAAGACACACATAGCTAGTATATGAAGCACATATCTTAGATAGCGTGACCAGGACTTCTTCCACATTGTGAGCAATCAATCGTTCGTATCTCAGTTAAATGTGGTATGCCTCTTACGTATGACATGTCATATCAAATAAGTCGAGGCTACACAACTGGTTGATGGTGAGCTTGAGGCTATGTGCCGATGGTTGCAGGTCGGGGTTGTGCTGATGAAGGACGAGCAGATGATTACCTTTGGCAGGATACGCAACATGAATAGCACTGTCCTCTATGCTCTCACCTATTGTACCACCGATGTTGTTTCTCTTGTAGCATCGACAGCAACAGGAGTCTACCCTATAGGAATGCAACCCACAGGTAATTTTGGCTATCCACCCCTCAAATATATTGATTCCTTCTTACCATGCGACACTGTTGTTATTAAACTATACTCTTTACAACTTTCGCTATGCCGTACCTTACTTTATCTGCAGTGGGTACATCAACATAGGGAGCGAAGACATCAACATAGGGAGTGAGAACGTTGACACAAGGGTTTTTAGCTTTGTCGTACGGTACATATTTTCTTTTGATCCATGATATGCTAGTTTATATTGCTCAACTATTTTTCTCACATAGTTCTAAGGTACACTACTGTAGATCTTCATAGTCACGTGTAGATCTGGGTAGGTCATCTCTAGATGGGCATATGATTTCATCAACCTTAATAATCTCACGGTAGATCAAGACGTGTTCAACTCCTCCCAGCTTGCGGGAACTCTACCACTGCACACATAGGAGCCGCATGCTTTGACTCTTATGCAATAGGTCCATACTAGCCTCACCTACTCCTAGGTTCACATGCGAGCTCAGGGGAGGAGGACGAAGTGGGGTAGAGGGAATGCCCCAATCTGGTAGTGTGTTGTGCCATTTGTAATTATTGTTTAAACTATTTTGTATTCTCTATGTATCTACATCTTTTACTATACATTAATACCACGTCACTTTTACTTTTTATTATGCACGCTTGACTGCCGATAGCATATGACAACAAACTTTCAGTGCCTAAACTTTTTACTATGCGCATAACTGCCGAGTTATAATCAATGTTTAGTGATGCCAACCAACTTTTAGCACATGAAAGTCACATCATTTTCAACACAACTCGACAACAACTTTTGGCGCATGACCATCACGTCGCTTTTAATACAACCCAACATCCCACTTTTGATGCATTAATGTCACGTCATGTTCAAAAGATTTTTTATAAGCAGGGCGCTTTCCACGTATGAATGTCACGTTATTTTCAATACTTTTAGTAATATCTTCCACACCTAGTATAACCCATGCTATATAAGGCTTTTGTATGCATGATGAATCTTAAGTTTTTCACTCGTTGATAACCTTACAAATCCGACACCACCTATTTTTATCTATCTCCTATAGCATCAAAGAACAATAGATACTAAACACGTTTTCACTAAGGATCAAGTGTAGAGAAGGGATCCTTTGGCTTGGCTAATTCTATCTTGATGTGACCATTTATTCTGTATATGTGGAAGGAGATTCTTCTAATACATAAACTATTCTTATGAGGTATGAATTGTTTGTTCATTTTTGTCAATTGTTCCTTATCATACCATTTTCATTGAACTAATACTTTCTTTGCTAGATCCACGAAAGAATGTATAGGTTCATTTAGTAGGTTGATAAAAAAATCTAATATTTGACCCTAACCATTGGTTCTCCGAGGGTCGTTGGTTTTACTCTTAGAATCAAACGAACAGTACATGGGTAAGAAGGAGGAGTACGAATGATGTTAGCGAGCCAAATGGTTAGATTGAAGGCTATAGCCTTTTGTACTACCTCCATGATGGGAGCGTCCTAAATACTCTTACGGTGATTATTGCTAGGTGACGATGTAAATAAGTGTCGATACTCCATCTATCTAATTTACTTTAATTTTGTTATCAGCGTCACTACAATAGCTATATATATATGCACTTTTTTCCAATAGGAACAGCCAAAAAGGTGTAAATTTAAACAATGGATAAACATAAAGAAATCATCATATAACTCTATATGAATCATATAGTCTAAAATAATTGTTGAAATATGAGCGAAGAGTTGGCTCTTCTAACAATAGGTGACTATAAGTAGATAATAGATGTTGATACCTACAAGTTTCAAATAGCCATCCATATCATGTTACCCTCTCTATTGTTTATATTGCACTATATTCTATCTTTAACATATAAAACCACTTAGTAATCGTATAATATTTTTTATCACTATTATCTAAATAATATCCGCGTGCGAAACTATTAATTATCCATGGTGTAATGATTTTCTACTATTAACGCTAAGTTCTTGCATAATTTAAGCATCTTAATTATCTTTTCTACATACTCTAAAAAAATTTTACAATTAAATCTCTAAATAAAAATAGATTTATTTAAAATCTTATCTTTTCTTCTAAACATTTGTACAATAGGGATAAAAATACCCTAACGGGGACGGCAAGAGGATGCCTATAAAATTTGTCATGTCTCATCCTCTCGCACGAGCGGACCATCAATTTTGCACACAACCCTCTAAGGGAAAAAACACCCAATTGGAGAGCGGCAAGAGGACTGCTTGAAAAACGACAGACCCACTTCTTTTCTTACACATTCTAAGTAGCATTTTGTAGGTGCCCTCCTTTAACAGGAAAAAAGCAAGACTCTAGCCTTTCGTAGGTCCACGGTTGCCACATCAAATTTTATGCTCTTCGACATTGTGATTTTTTTAAAAAAAAAAACCTAGCAGAGCACGTTGGATGTATAGTTATGTAGATTTTTCAAATAAAAATATATTTAGTAAATATTTTAATAAAAATATATATATAAATAAATATGTGAAACTTCACTAATAAATTTCTTCATGCCTGGTCTAGAACCCAAACGCCCCCATACCCAGTTCCTCTCATGCATTTGGGCTGATAACACGCGCACATCAACATCTATAAACATGCGCACACACATATCCTAAACATATACAAGCATTTCCGATGATTGGGCTGTTATATTTTAAAATTGACAATGTCCACCGACAAATAAATTACCTATCACTTAAAAAAGTAAAGTAATTAAGTAAATTACCAGTATTAAATTTAGAATTTAAACCCGAATAAGTAGGTTTTATAACGTAATCAGTTGAGCTATGGCCGTTTCGCTTGAGTTAAATTGTTCTTACCATGTTTTTTTTTTCAAGGATGTTTCTTAACATGTTATTCATGTATTAATATTTCCATTAAGGAAGAAAAAATATGGTGTTATTCATATCCTTTAGTCAACCAAGATGATGAAATTAAGAGCCCTGTACCAAATCACTGGTCATGGATGTATATATGCGTGATTAACCATTCGTGGACACGCACAGCCAACTAATAAAGCCCCAAATCCACTCCTACTGCTGTAGTTCTAGATAAGGTTGACAACTCACCCAGGTCTTGTCCTTGATCAATCGATCGATCGGGTGGTTGCTCAAGGGTCCATAAATCCGTGGGGCATGAACATCTCCAAAGCAAAAACTTAACTTCCTCCAGTATATTGAATGAACAGAAAAGAACAAAAGTGGATGGACGGTTTCTTGTATTCAATTAATTCTTGTTGTACCGTTTCGATTCATTTGCATTATTCAAGTTTGCAGAAATTATTTCTTGATTCATTGAACCGAAGTACTTACCATTCTTTTATGATTATAATCACCAGATTTGTCACTGTTTATGCCCTCAAATAATTATTAGTTTCATTCATAATACATCATCCAAGTAGATATGGTATTTTGTTGTTTTCTTTTTTAATCTAAGTAGATATATATCATCTAGAATACTAGAACTCTAGCTACTGGAGAACAGTGGAAGATTTTCATAGTACTAAGAATACTATGAAAATCTGAATGATCAGAGTGCACATAATTTGCAAATATATTCTCCCATGATCTGCTGACTTCAATGTGTTATTGGCTCAGCCTTACTATTTGGAGAAACATAATTAGGTTTTTTTTTCTCTCGTGAGGTTTGGGCTGTTGCGCAAACCACAAATCACCCACAGACAGAGTTTCGAGAAATCTAAATCAAGGGTTAATTGGTTCCATACCATAAAAAATTCCTCATATTCAAAAAAATATAATTACTGTTTAACTATTTAGAGTCAGGTTATTCGATATATTCCCTACTTACTCATTCGATACATTTCTCAAAATATTTATTATGTCAAATTGGCCTTGTCTTCTTTCTTCGTCTCCTCCTCTCTTCCTTTTTCATCTTTCTCACCAGCTGCATATAGTGATGGATGTCGCTCCACCTCGCTTGCCTCTAGCATATTTTGTTTCCATTGAGGTGGACAACAGTTAAAACCCGCTGACCTTGGCAAGGCCTCCGCTGATGTCCGCCATAGACTACATCCATCATAGACTACATAGCCTTAACGATAGCTTTCTCTAGCCGCACAGATTTATCATCTTGTCCTTTCCATTGGTGAATAAGATGAATAGGAGAGGAGGAGGAGATAAAAAAAGAATATATGGATAATTTGGTCTAAATATTTTAAAAAAATATAAATGTATTGGAGGAGAAGGAGTGGCATATATCGAATAATTATAAAGTTATAATGATATGGCTATTTAATACGATAAATTTTTAATGGCATGATCCAATTAACCCTTAAATTCAAACAATAGTTATTTCCACTGTAGACTTTTAAAACATGACAATAACTTAAATACTACCCTACTACCCTACTGTAATTTTGTAGACATCTATTATGCATGCATGTATTTGCCAACGTGCATAGATCGGCGCAAATGGAACTTAGGGGATGATTAGGGATTGGGCATCTTATCCTGCTCAAAAATCGAGTGCTCAAGATATTTAAGTTGAACGTCAGTGAGACATCAAGTTATATGCTATGATAAAAAAGTTTAGTTATCGAAATATTTGAAAAAAAGTAAAATATGGTTTAACGCTAGGCGAAACATTTCACTCACACATATAAAACAAAAAATTTTAACGGTTAATATATTTTTTATCTAAATATAATTATATAATATCTTGTTGTAAAGATTTAATGTAATAAATATAATGGTGTAATCGTAGATTAGATAAATAATTTACAAGAAAAAAATATTTGAAGCTTGCTAATTTCTTTAAACTTACATGCAGAGAGAACAGCAGGCGCATGCAGCAGGCACCCGAGCTAAACTTTTTTCTCCTAGAACTTAACTAGCATTAGCTCATATCAGCGAAAACCACCGTCATGTAAAAAAACAGCAGTAAACCACCGTCATTTGTTTGTTTTTGAAAATTAATTGAGGGTTACACATAAATAGTTCTCGAGTTTAAGATGAAAATTCAACTACAATAAAGGTGTAGATTAGATAAAAATGGATTTTGTCCTTCTTCTTTTATTGACAACGTTGAAGCAGTGACAAAACTAAAGGTGAAATATACTTCAACTACGCTCTTTTTTTTCCAATTGATTAAACAATTGTGAAAAACATATTATAAAACAAAAATAATGAAAAACCTAGGGCCGGAGACTGGGGACGGGTTACCATGGTCAACAGTCGAGGATCATGCATCCATATGCATCTTCCATTTATCGTCCGCCGACGTCAGCAACACGTTGTGGTTAGTGCAGACGTCATGCGTTTCTGCACTTTACTAGTTCCTCTTTCCCGGATCTTGCATTGGATTAATCAACTAATTTTTAGGCGAATTAAAACGCAAAGCGATTGCATTAACCCAGTTGCACTTCTGACTTGGATCGCAGCTCTGCAAAGCGCATATATGCATGCCGGGCTTTACATACACAAGTTGAGCTGCACGATCCATCAGATTTGACTTTTCTCCACCCATAAAGTACCAATAGTTAATAAGAAAATATATTTGTAAAAAAAAGAATTAAGAGATGCTCAAATCAAATCGCCTTACGGATATCAATATAATCTCTAATATATACTGTCTCCTCATAAATATTTAATGTTTATGATAGAATTTAATTAAACATTTAAAACATTGTCCATCAATAGTTTCCGGTAGTTTCTCAAATATTTAGTTTAAAAATAAAAAAAAGATGATATGTACTCCTCCATTTCATAAGTCAAACATTTTTAAATTTGTATAGTTTTACAATATGTGGATTATATATTATGAAAGTATTTTTATGGTGAATCAAAAATATAAATCTTATGATGTTAAACTATATGAATTTTTAAAAATTAATACTCAAAGATACTAAAACAATAAATAATTTAAAATGAAGAGAGTATGTAAATTTAACTTAAAAGTAATATCATAAACGTATAATAATAGGAAATTAAAGCAATACTGTAAAAGTGCAACATAATCTTGTTCTATATGTTAAATATTTATGATTGAAAGGATTCTGTTTTATTATTATTATAATTATATTTGTAAATATTACTAACCTCTATTTTGGACATTGACAGAATGTCTACTACATACAGTATGTTTTATCATTACGTTTTTGAACTATGCATTTATAAAAATCCTTAAAATATAATTTTCATGATAAATCTACTGATATAATTTTTCACATTTTAAATCCTAGTATTTTTTGCATCTATTAATAATTTAATATTTTCATGCTTGACTGCACGTATTTAAGACGTGAGGAAGAAGGTAGTATTAAAAATATAAATACGTAAAAGCATACTTTTCATGTGAAATCTACTAATTTTATTTTAAAATATTAAATCATTTTTTTCATATTTTAGTGAGTTAAGGTTTTAAAATTTGATTGTTCATGTTGTAAAACTACATCTAATTATTAAATAAGTAACAGAGGAAGTATCTTATGATCCTAGCTAGGTAGGTGTATCCTCTAGGCCTTAAAAAGGATTTGTTAAACAAAATAAAAGCAACACATACACTTGCAAAGAAAGGACAATATAGAGCGAGGAAATTGTGCAGTCAATGGCTAATCAGTCTTTAGCTTTAGTTGACTTGACCCTATCACTATTTTAGGTCAATCTCGCAATCCAACTCAGACACTGCTCCTTCTCTAAGGTTCTCATTTCGAGGTGTCGTTGAACTGATTTTATCTTGTTTGTTAGTTAGTGTAGCACGTTGTTTTTGGGAGGAGAGGTAGCGTTGAATTGTTTTGAAACAAAGAAGGTGTTGAATTGTGATTAGGGGCAAGGACTTCTAAGCTCTTGGCTTCTAGCTACAAATAAAATAGCTGACCGGTTCAGCACTATGACAAATAGCAAATTGAAGTCAATGGTTAAGGTTCATGGACTGTTAATTCAAATTGTCAAACAGAGAGAAGAATCAAACCAATCTGAACTACTGTGTCTCGTCACAGTAAACACTGCATTTTTATATGTATTTGGAGTAAGACTTTCAAAACTTCAACCATCAATATCTTTTTCAAATATTTAGAATTGATACACAAAAATCATATGAACTGTCCGGGTATTGCATTTTTTTATCTACGTTTGAATATATATAAAGAGATTAATGGTGAAAGTTACAAATAAAATTTCTGACCAGAGGAGTACTAATCAAAGAAAGCACATGGAACGTCTGACCCCAACAAAAACTAATAAAAAATCAAAGCATAGCATATATATATATAATCTTAAAAGTGGATACACCAAAAATGGAGATAATCATGATGGTTATGCCCTTTTTTAATTATGCACATCATGTTTCTAGGAACCTTGCCGCTAGTTTCAAAAGTTTGACTTTGAAAGCAAGTCACGTTACACATCTCCACTCCCCTACCAAAACATTAAGAACAATAAAAAAAACCATAATATAAAATTGTTGAGTGCTGAGTATTCTATCCTCGTTCCCAAAGTCCACCCGTTCAATAACGGGGATCCCGCCATGGGGTGATGGCCTCCTGGGTTCTCAATTTGGTGCAACTTTTACAACCAAAATCACAAAGTTCTTCTCAATTATAAAGGTATCCATGAGAGCAAAGTGTAAGGTTGAATAGAAAGTGAATACGGTAAAAACCAAACAATTTGTCTAAATACGCGAGTAAATCTTATCATCATGTTTTCAAGGTGGATAATAAAAAACAAGGTTTTGGAGCGAAAATAATATCATAAGAAGTTACGTGTATAACAGATCTATTATAAACCACCCTAACGAAAATAAGGAAAAAAATCATTTCAAAGATAACAAAACGTTTTTGAGCTGTGAATTTCCAAAAGCCAGTAATTACGTGGCAACTTCTTAATGCCACCTTTTATCAATTTATCAATAGGAGATGAAATTTCCATTCTCCCCCAAGGTGCTACATGGAAAAAAGATAGAAAAAGATAACCACCTGATTGACTTCCATCTCGTACATCCTCACCTCCCTCATTTCCGCTTATAAAAGCATCTCCCCACCCGTTCCCACCTCACAGTCTCACCACACAACCCAACTCCACCACCACCAAGCCAGCAGCGCGCGCTCTCGTCTCCGACTCCAACTCCGACTCCGGCGACCGGCGACCCATGGCCGTGGACCTCATGAGCTTCAGCCCGCGCGGCTGTCCCTCCGCCTCCGCGGAAGCCGATCAGCTCGCCTTCCAGGAGGCTGCCGCCGCGGGGCTCCGCAGCCTGGAGCTGCTCGTCTCGTCGCTCTCCGGCGGGGAGCACCGCCGCCCGCAGCAGCCGCCGCCGGTGCCGCTCGGGGAGATCGCGGACCAGGCGGTGACCAGGTTCCGGAAGGTTATTTCGATTCTTGACCGTACCGGGCATGCTCGTTTTCGTCGTGGGCCTGTCGTCGGAGCTGCCGCCGCGGAGGCCGCGGCGTCGCCGTCGTCTCCTGTTTCGGCTTCTCCTCCGCCGCCGCCGGTGCCGCCGGTGACGCAGCCGGCGGTCGTCAAGAGCCTGACGCTGGACTTCTCGAAGCCCGCGAAAGCAGCGGCGTCGGTGACGTCGACGTCGTTCTTCTCGTCGGTGACTGCCGGCGGCGACGGCAGCGTGTCGAAAGGCCGGAGCCTTGTCTCCTCCGGCAAGCCGCCTCTCGCGGGCGGCGTGAAGCGCAAGCACCACCACAACCCGCAGCCCCCCTGCGCAGCCGCCGGAGAGGGCGCCGCGCACACGCAGACGCACACGCACGCCGGTTGCCACTGCTCCAAGAAGCGGAAGCACCGCGTGCGCCGCACCGTCCGCGTGCCGGCGGCGAGCGCGCGCGTGGCGGACATCCCCGCTGACGAGTACTCGTGGCGCAAGTACGGGCAGAAGCCGATCAAGGGGTCCCCCTACCCGCGGGGCTACTACCGGTGCAGCACCGTCAAGGGTTGCCCCGCCCGGAAGCACGTGGAGCGCGCCGCCGACGACCCCGCCACCCTCGTCGTCACCTACGAGGGCGACCACCGCCACTCGCCGCCGGCGTGAACCCAACCGCCGCGCGCCACCTCCTCCTCTTGTTTAATTAGCGTCATTAGCCACTTGTGTAAATGCTTTTACTGCTACTAGTAAAACTAATCCTGGTTGTAATATCCTACGCCTTGGGGTAATCAGAAAGCAATTTTACAGAGCAAAATCGTTTGTTTTTTTTCGATTTACCGAGGTGCTGAGCCGTGGAGAAGTCAAAAGGGGGTATCAATCCTGCTTTAATTATGTGTCGGGGTGGGGCCCACCTGTCTGGCCGTATGAGGAGAGGAGAGGGAGACTGGAGGTCGTCAAAGGGCGAGGCGGATGAGCAGTCGATTTCGTCGTCCGGAGCCCATGGGCTGACCGCGCCGCTCGTCTCGCTTTAATTTGCGCGTTAAATTTGAGAGGGGTTGGTGGGACCCACGAGGGCCATGCTTTCAACGCCTCGGTTTCTTCGCCGTCTTTTCTTTTCTTGGCCAGATCTCCCTCCAGGGCTCCAAAGCTATGCCCTCCAAACCGCATCACGCTAAATTGGTCGCCGGTGGCACCCGGTGCTCCCAAACAGTACTGAATTAGATTATAAATTTACGTCTAATTTAGTACTGAATTTTTATATTATTTATATTATTTGATATTTTTTACGAAGGAAGTACCTTGTTTTATTAAAACAAGTATAAGTTTTCACTAATTATTTTTAGAACGGAGGAAATATTACTTAAGATTTGTTTTGAACTTTTAAAATTCTAACTCTGAATTCTTTATTTGAATAAAATTTTAAAATATGTTGGCAGGAGTAGGTTTTTTTTTGCAAATTTATGCAAAATTCTTTTTTATTTTTAACTGAACCGTGCTCTAAATATTTAAATATTTATGTCCTTAGTATATATGGGAGTAAAGTATACTGTAATACTACCTCTATCTCCATTTTTAGTTATCTCTTACGTACCTCTTACTTTATTAAATTTTCATGTATTTGTCTCATACTTTTTCAAATTTTGATATATTGATTATGTAAAAATAAAATTTTTATATGACAAACCAATAAGATAAAAATAAAGTCTCCGTGGAATGGAGTGAGTATCCTCTAAACATATCTCAATCATGAAAAAAATGAACAAATCTAGATTAATAGATTATGAGTGCTTCATTCGTTTCCAAAACAGTTTATTTTTAACATATCTCACAAGTACCAACACAAAACTAAAAAGATTATAATATTTTTATTTTAGCAAACTCTAATAATAAATTATAATATATTTATCTCCTACTTTAACAACTTCAATACATTAATTACTATAAAATATAAATTCTTCGTGGAAATAGAACAGAGTCATTTTCAGACTAAGGGAGTATCTGTTAAAGTTTTCGGCCATTTGTACTAACTAGAGGCACACTGAGCGTATCTGAAAGTACATAACTTAGTTAAGTTGTATGCCTAAAAAATTAACTAGAATCAGATGCTTTGATGGAAGACTGATCTACGGAATAGAGGGATATTTGACATCTATGGTACATGCTCGAACAACACACTAGGACTAACTTTCCTGATCGTCCCCATTAGTCACTTCGCTAGGTTTTTAGAGAGCGATTCTATCTAGATATATGGGATATAACATGATGCCGTTTACTCTCACATAATAGTGGCGCAAGAAGAATGAGGAGAAAATAAGCTAGGGGTTCAGGAAGAATGTGTAGGAAGCTGTTTTAGGACGGGAGTGAAACATTCGTTACCATTCAAACAAAACCACACGAACGAAATACAAAACTATTTATAGTTCCACATGAAAATATTAGAAGTCATAGGCCCGTTTGAAATCTATAAATATTTAATAATAACTATATAAAGATATAAATTAATTAATTAACTATTAAAATTTTACTACATGCAGGATCTTTTATAGAAATTTTTTTTATAAAACATACCATTAGACATAAAAAAGCGTGTTCGCGAAAAATCCAAAATTAAAAGAATAGGTAATATTGACTATGTGGAATAATTATTCTCGTAAACCCACACAACTTTATGTGGCTAATGCCATAAATAATTGAAGAAAGTACTAAAATAATGGCACAAAAGTAGACAACACAAACCGACAACAAGAACCTATACAATGGAAAAATTAACCAGGTGGGGCATGCAAGGTATAGGGTTGAAATAAAAGGTTAAAAACTAAGTATCATCATGCTTCTAAGAAAGGACTTATTACTTTGTAGTCTACCCATAGATTTTGATCCATTACTTGGGAAAATGACCAGTCAAGCAATTTTGGGGTATTATAATGTTGCATAGACTTTGTCTAGCTTGTAAACTATGTCACCTTTGCCATACATTCTTTTGCTTGCTTTTGTTTTCATGATATAGAATAAAGTTGGACAATTTTGTTCACGATGTTCCCCTATCTAATATGACCCGTAATCTACTCAAGCCGTTTCATCAGTTAGTGAAAAATTCTTGTCTTGCAAGAAATAAGTAATGCATAGGGCAGCTGCTTTCCATATATGCCAGGGAAAATGTGGATGATAGTGGAGTGCTTACTTTTAAATATTGCAGGCTTAGTCGGAATAAATGATCATAATTAAGCATTGATTCTTGGAATATAATTCATCTTTTGTTTAAAGTCATATGACTTGACTAATCTCTAACCTTTGGTTCCTTTTTATTTCTGGAGTCGTGCATAGAACACATAAGTTTCCCTTTTGTTGTTTGTTTCACAGTTTTGTGATTAGATGTACACACATAGCTAAAGAATCTCAATATTGATTGACTAGCTGGTTTTTTATGTGACTAGCAGTAGCAATTTGATCCTATTGCACGTGGGAACAAAGTCAAGTCAATCTAATGTGTGCCTGCTTTACAATTTTATCAAAATAACTTAATTACTGTTATACAGGCTTGCTGTGCATAGCAGTCTCCTCTGACCAATCGGTATTGATTATGAGAAATGGCATTAGCAAGGGCAATCAAACCTGATGAAAAGTCAGAACTGACCTTTCAGATTGGTCTAGACGATATCGGCGGACAGACACATTCCCTTATTATTGGTGTTGTTTTGAAGAATGCTACTAAGATCTTATATATGTTTTCTTTTTGCCGGTAGTAAAGCAAGGTGTGGCAAGAGACATGAGATGTTATTTTTAGGCTATTTTAATAATATAATAGATAACCAGTTGATTTTAGAATGTAATTTAATATACAAATATTATAGGATAGGGTTATAGTCAAACAGTCTGAATTTTACAGTTTGGCGTGCCAAACTAATCTGCTACATTTTCCACACATGTCAATTGTTGGTAGAACCAGAGGTTCGTTACCTAGATTTTCTTGCGAAATACGACCAAACTTAGTTTTCATATGTGTGTGGTAGTGAGGGTACCAAATGGGCTTGACTAGGTAATGACACAATGTTAGTTGGATTATCCCAACAATTGTGATATGTGGGCATTGTGGCAGTTGGTGCACCAAATTTCAAATTACAGTCTATTAGTACTATGACAATTAATTAATTTTCTGACTACTATCTCTAACTGGAGTAATAGCCAATTTTCTTCACAAAATTCAGAGCATAACATGTCTATTACGGCTGGCTGCCCTCTTCCTCCCGGCCTCTGTCAACTTAATTAACTATGTAAGTAATTAAGTTGTTCGATCACTGTAAAGAGCATGCCAAACTGCTCTAGAGTAGATTATTTCACGGAAGTTGCTTCAGCTTCTAATATATACTACTTCTGCTCAGAAATACTTCACTTTTCAACACAAATCACCACAAGCGTATGTCAAACTTCATGTAGAAAAATAAAGTTATGGAACGGAGAGATGCTTAATTAGCCCTTCAGAAGAAGATTCTTGTTAACTTATTTTCACGAAATTGTAAATGTAAAATTAAAGCATGCACCCATTGACCCAACTTTTGTTCCCACATGTGTGGAATCTCAGACCAATCTGCCAACCAGCAACCTTTAAAAACAGCTAATAAGTCAAATATTAATAAACTTTAGTTTCTGACACTTCTGTCACCATCTGACTGCAGTGTGAACACTCATAAAAATATCTTCGTGTTCTTGTCCAATACCACAAAAAAATAAAAGGCATCAGCGGTGTCTTTGGCAATGATCAAGCTAGCTTAGTCAACTCTTATATGGCTTTAAACAAAAGACGACGACTTTTAAAAGTCCAATGCATTTTATTTTGTTAAGAATGCAATATGTCGTAGTAAACGCTCCACTATTAGAGAAAGAGCAAGTTTAATAATATACCTAACTAACATGTCATCCACAACTAATATTATATATAAATATATAATATATTATTAATACATAATCAACCTCTTCTATTTTTTCTCTCTCCTCTATTTAAATATAAATCTTATGCGATAATTTTTACAGCCCTCTTACATCATAAGCGGTCCCATGTTTGGTTTTCTGGCAAACAAACCAAGTTAGTTTTCGCTACCATAATGTCAACAGGATAGAGTCATTTATAATAATTACACTATTGCAATAGGTCAACAACCTCGTCAGTTGGTGAATAGGTTTACTTGAAAGGTGCTTCCTCTGGTTTGAAATTTAGAGAATATTTGGTCAGCAAATTTAAACCTGGACCACCAATAATTCTTCAAATTCTTAGTTTAGAAAAAAATTGGTGCGATGGATTTTTCTCAAAAATTAACATCAATCCATCACAATATGATCTTATTCTAATACTCATTGTATTTTTATTTATATGACATTATATAAATAAAAATAGAGGGACTGTAAAAATTGATGATCAATGTTTTAAAAAGTTTAATAAAACTTTATTCTAAATATCAAATATTTATGACGAGAGAGAATATATTTTTATTTTTTTTTCATGTCTTAAATGAAGACACATAACCGACATAATTGAATAATAATTTTAATATAAACTTTTTACATGCCTTACAGCTGTTTAAAAGGCTAAGTTATAAAACTATAAGACACTCTAAATTAATTATAAAATCAGTTTCTAGAATTTAAAACTAGTTGCCACTTACATTTAAAAAACAATAATTTCAAGCTACAAATCTACATACGTGCTATCTCCAGATTTTGATTTTTTAGATGGAAAGAGTAGGCCAGATTAAGCCAGTGGACCCACACATGATGTGAGAAGGGCACGTGGCACCGCAATTGCTGACGGGAGACCTTCGTCAACACACGTACGACATGATCGACTGAAGTAGTTGCTGTGAATTAATTGTGGCCAGCTTTCTTGTTGAAGAGGCTGCATCGACGCAATCACTCAACCAAGGCAAAAGCCTCTTTGATTCGCGGACGGATCGCCGAAATAATGGCGTCAGGGGCTTGAATGGATGAGTGAATGCAGACGACGAGACGAGATCCGGACCAGACGACGGGTCAGTTCATCAGCTGCCACCGGCCGGACTTCTGGCAGCAGCAGCCTGCATCGGCAGTGATGGCGAGCTGACCGCGGGCGGGACCGGCGAGATCGAGTGGAAATGGTAGTTAGTCGTTGAGCAGGCTAACCTGTGTGTGTAGGCGTAGCTAGTAGTGGTCTTTATTAACGGCTTAACTATGGTGTGAACTGCAGAGAGAAGGTAGAAGATAGGGAAATGATAAAACAGTAGTATGATATACTCCCTCTGTTGTCTAGGTAAGGATTGTAGAGATTAAATTTTATCAGATTTTACGCTACTACATATCCTATCAGTTACTTTTTATTTATTTATTTCTTCATTTTACCCCTAGTCACCATTCAATTCCTACAATAATTAGAATCACTGTAGTTTTTTTTCTATCTTTAAGTTCTTTAAAACAATCTAAAACTTCTTATATTTGATTTGATTTGAAGATGGGGGTAGTACTAATTAAAAGCTTGTATAATTCCATGCAATCTGCGTTTTGTGTAAGCGGGATTTCTTGCCGTAGGGTATGTCTAATAAACTGATATGGTAACTGTAAAACCCCGCTAATTTGACTTGGTTAAAAATATTTAAAATTTTGGTAAATTTTATTTGATTTATCTTGGTTTAACGTAGTAACAACGCTTACCGTGGGGAGGTGTAACCCTTTTCAAATGACGGTAAGGAAACCGTGCAGAAGTCAGTTTTGAAGAATACTGAGATTCTATGTTGTTACGAGAATCCATACAATTATCGGCCCTCTATTTTACGTGCTACTGCTTGTGAGATTTTATTGATTTTATACTCCACTTATTAAGAGTTGATGGGTGCATGTAGATAATCTAAAGAGAAAAGTTCAATTATGGTCCCTCATCTGCTGTTTTGGTCCAATTTTATTCTCCCAACTATAAAATCGTTTGTTTATAGTTTTTCAACCCTTAAAAACCATCCACATGGTTTTCGATGACTTAGTGCCTAGGTAGAGTCCACGTTGGTGAAAGTGATAAAAACAACATGCCAATCAATAATTAAAAAAAGAAAAAAAAGAAAAAAAATGTAGAACTACCAGGAGATCAGTTTAGTAAATAAGAGTCCGATTGCTATAGGAAAGAAGCCGATCGAAGGAAACGAGAAATGATTTGATATAATTATAGAAAACTATTCAAATGAGGTCGAGTCTGAGGAGGAGCCGTGGAGCTCAAGGCAGGATAATTTATCTATATAAATCGTATTAGAAAGATTTAGATAGTTCAGTTAACTTCTTTAGATATATTTTTCTTTTATATTTTTTAAGAAATAACGTCTGATACATATTGTAATCACGTCAGACTTTATAATGCTAGGGTATAAATATAGATCCTTGAAATTCTGTAAGATATCAATCAATCGATCGATCAATATAATTTCGGTGCATCATTATTCTAACTTGTCTAGGTTTTTACTAGTGAGCTCTTGATACGGGGCTGCATCAGTTAAGTTCGATCTCTAGCGAAAAGGTAAGTCTCGCCACTATCCTGATATATCTTGCTCTGTCTTAAGACTATATCGGTTAGGTTCGACCACTTAGTTAGATCGAGTGTACCGCATCATATCCGTACGAGATCTATTGGTTTACTAAGCTCTTTTTATTGTCGTCGATCTCGTGCTGCATTGGTTAGGTTCGACCTACGAGGCTATCGATAGTAGAGTTGAGCCGTAGGTCTATAGGTTTCTGCCTGGCATTTCATCGAAGTGGTTAGCCGATGAGTTATCTATACCTTGAGCAACACGCCCTAGCCGATACGCACCCGTCTTCAGAGACTTACATCGAACGTCACATCTAGTGCATCAATGCACGCATATCTTCAAAGAGGTCCTCTCATCGACTCAGCTAGCCGATGGGTTTCCTCTACCCCTCCTTTGGCACTATCGATCTGGTGTCCGCCTTGCCATTGCCATTGGTCTCAGTTTTGTAGTGTCTCGGTTAGGTCTGATCTTTGAGATCGGTGGTAGCGGCGCCACCACGGTAGGTGATGGGTCTCGTGCTATGGGAGGATCAAGCATCGCTCCTTGTTCATCGCCCATCATATCCGGAGCAGCATCGGCTTTACAGCCGGTGTGTCTTTCATACGATTCCTTGTAGCCCAATCAGGCATACCGCATCACGTCCACGCGAGGCTCACTGGTGCGTCGGGCTCCCTTCTCTGTCAACGGTCTTGTGCTACATCAGTTAGGTTCGACCTACAAGATCAACGACGGTGGTGTAAGCCGGCACCCCGATGGATCTTCGCATGACGTCTCATCGGAGTGAGTAGCCGATCCTCACCATAGGTCTCGCATCCATCTCGCGTATCACCCAACAATCGATTCGCTAGAGATTGATCCGGACCCATCGGACGCCTCCTGATACTGTCTCGATTCGGTCCAATCTTTTAAGGCTCGTGTCTGACATAGCCGGTGTCAAGATCTAATGGATCTCATTCCCCATCGGCTCGAGCGGCCAATAGGTTTAGGGCCAATAGGTTTAGGTGTAGGCCTGCGTCGGACATTCAGTCGTTAAGTAGCCGATGGCATCTCCTTTTCCTCCTTTGTCGTCACGTTCGGTCTAGGCCTCCATCGTCTTCGTGTCATTAGTCCCCGGCCTCATACTGTCTCGGTTCGGTTCGATCTATTGAGGCTGATCCTGATGGCGCCGTTACCACGGTCGCTCGTCCACGTGGCTTCACGGGGGATCGGGCCCCAATCCGCGCTTCGGATGCCACGAAGCGTCATTGGCTCTTTGGCCGATAAGTCCTCTAATATATTACACGCATCTATTTCTCACGTCTCCATCGGCTGTTCAGCCGATACTCGAGCCCTGCCTTCCCTATTGGCACCCAGCCAATAGAAAGAGCCGGACAGGCCCATCGGCCGACTAACTCACGTGTCTCATCCTCCCTCCTTATTAATTACAGGGTCAAATTAACTGGTACACCCTTAAATCTTAAAGCTTAAAGACCTGGAGCTAAGCAGATCTCTGAGACATTCGCGTGACTGAGACGTCATCTCTACCCGGTCAGACCTTTGCTTGGCCCGGTCGGACCCTTTCCTATGAGGTTTGGCGGCAAGCAAGAACCTATATTTCAACTTTACTTCCTTTTTCGCTTTTTCTCTTTAATCATATATATATTATTTATTTCAAATTACTAACTAGGATGCCAGGAGGTGTCCTATCTTCGAAAACCACTCTACTTACCAAATATGGACGGTTTAAAAAAGTTAAGGAAAAAATAAATGGTTTCATAATTGAGGGTGTACCTATTAGTATAATAATGGTTAGTTATTTTCATTTCTAGATCCACCGTATCTCCTCCTTCCCATCTCGTTTTCTCCGCATCAAACTACCACAACAGTCTTCATGAGAGCACACACTAGTCTCCTCCACTCCATGGCACCAACCTCCTCTGTGCTTAGCCCACGCTAACAATATCCCTCGATCTAATGATCGAGCCGACTCGGATAGCAAAAGGTATTAAAAATAGGCATGCATTGAACCGATGTGCAGAATAAGCAGAGGAACGGCAAG
This sequence comes from Oryza coarctata, assembly GCA_030770085.1. NCBI lineage: Eukaryota > Viridiplantae > Streptophyta > Magnoliopsida > Poales > Poaceae > Oryza > Oryza coarctata. The sequence continues at coordinate 4,878,379 of CM061476.1, read as the reverse complement.
TGAATGACCCACAATGTTTTATCCGTTCAACGAATTAACTGACAGCAGCAGGGGTCAAGGGACTTGGCGGACGAAAATTTATAGTCTAGAGGTGAGATTTTCATCGTTAAGAGTGTGTTATGTTGATCTTTATTAGTGGTGATTGTGGTTGTACTTGGGTTGATGCTAGATGGCTTGACGTTGCTTAGGATAATGGAAGGTCAGGGTTGGTTTACAACTCTACTCGTAGGGGCAACTAGATCAAGTAGTTGGAAGCAACGAGTCCTTCGATCGAGCGAATAACAGATATATCAATATAGATATGTACTAGAGTGTAAATAATATAGTACATGTTTACCATGCCCACCTGCTAACGTACTCTTATAGGGACTGACCATATAAAACTTAAACCACTCAATATTAGAATCCAACGGCGGCTGCAACAACCGCTAAAGTTGCAATTGTTGTAGCCACTTCGCTAGATCCCAATTTGGGTCAGCCATGTATCATTGTGGTTGACGGTGAGGATTGTTTGCTACCTAACATACAAATTGAAATAAAGAGGAACCGTCGCATGGGCGTCACCGAACCGCCTAGCAGTCTTGTGGATGAAGTTTAGTTGGATGTTGGGATGACACTTGGTTGAATTATAAAAAAAAAATGTCCAAACTGTTCTTTAGTTAGCCACTTCCTCTGGTAAAAATACGTGATGCTTGGTTTTCTCATGCATGTTAGTCTGCTATATGGTGCCAATATGATCTTATGACATTTTCTATAAACATATGACGCCAACCAGCGTGACGTCGTTTCGAATGATCTTTTCTGTGTATAAAAGGTTGGTACTGTTCATTTATAAGTACTGTTTATAGAAAGGCAAACTCAATACTCAACCTGGCATAAATATTTGACATTTACTACAAAATTTGATCAAACTTTGTAATACTTTGAACATTAATAATCTTTCAAATATTTAGGTAAAAAATACCCCCTCCATATAAAAATATAAAGTCTATACTTCTATGTTTTTAATACTTATCGGTGTTAGCTATCACCGTTTTAAATTTGACCATTAATTACTCTTAAATGATTATACTACCATGAATAATAGCTTCACGTTTATATTTAGTATGCCATATATTTGACCACTAATTAGTGTTTATATTTGACCACTAATCTTATTTAATAATTAGTCAAATGTTACGAATATTGAATTTATGAAAAATAGACACCATATATTTTTATACGGAGGGAGTAGTATGCCAAGATTGGCCTTGAAAAGAAAAACAAGAAACTTATTAGATTTATAAATTTATTTTGATATAGATTGATAATAAAAGTTTTTAAAGTTTGACCAAATCTTAGCAATCAAATCTAAATTAGTGAAAGAAATTAACTTTCTTACCATCTGATGGCACCATGTCATCGAGAAATCAAGGACCGTCCAATAGAATGTCGTGCTCAATGATGAGCGTTAGATTAGATCAGAAAAAGTTTCTAAAAAAGACCTTCCAAAAAATTCTCTCAACTTCCAATCCTTCAATCTTGGCATATTTTCATTTTCGCCCTCCTCATGCCGTCATGGCCACGTGCTGCATCGTTGCTGCCCCCTCCTTCACCTCCTCTCCTCTCCACTATCTCATTGCTTTATCCTCCCATCATTGTCACCACCGCCTCCCCCTTGCTCCCAACGCTAGCTCCGCATCTGCCTCCTCCTCTCTTTCCCATCCCCGTTGTCACTATCGCGATCTCTTCTTCCAAAAACCCTATCACTATTGCCACGTCTCCCATTTTCGTCACCGCAACCTCCTCCTGCTTGGCATTCCTTACTCCACTTCCACCTCTACCTGCCCCTAGCCACACCCCCTTCTTTTCCTCCTTATCCCTGACACTGCCACCACCTCCCATCCGGGCTCAGTCCAGCAATGGTGAGGGTTTAATTTAAGGAGCATGGCTCAATCCGACAACGATGGACGTGGAACATCACTTGTGGATTTTGTCGCTTCATCCGCCACATCTCCACCTCAGCGCCTTCGATTCCCCATGACCTCTGATGGTGAGTGCCAAGGGAAAGATAAAAGGTCCCTGGAAAAGTGAACATCAATAGCTATCGTGAATATCTAAGCTTCTTTCTCCTCATGGTGTTCGTGTTTGTGAGGCCTTTATGATGTGTAGGAACCATGGCTTCAGCTAGCGCTAAGAATAGTGGCAGTTCTATAGGGTAGGCGAGGTGGGCCATGGACCACCCTAGAATATGTCCCAGAAAGACCCCTCTGGTGGCCCACGAAAATTCCTAGCCTGAGTCCCCAAGTCCTAACTAAATTAGGTCACAAGGTGCTCCACTGCTCTTCCCAGTCCTAATTTGCCTCTCTAGCTCATGCACAGCCACTTGATGCTTGACGACTGACGGTCGTCGATGCCGCGCCGCCACTTTGATGCCTCTCTCGCCATCGCCTCTTCCTTGAAGGCCACTCTAGGCCACCACCCGCAAGCCGTGACTGTTGTTGCACGTAGCGCGCCAGCACGACAACATCGCCGGCACCTCCTGCACCATCATCAGTTGCCTACTCTACTCATGAGCCGTGGTAGAGTTGTAGATAGATGTATGAGCTTGTGACTTTGGTCTTTGGAAATTTAGAATTGAGGAATTTAGTTGGGCTTTAGCCCCTCTAATTGACTAATTGTCACTAAATATTGATTGGTAATTTGGTATGGCATATTATAAGGCATGAAGAGAAATGGAGACATTGCATCGCTATTTCTAAAACATGAAGCAAAGGCGAAGAAGATTGCATCCACGTTAGATTCTGCTGATAAAGAAGCTCAAATTGAAGAACAAGAGCCAGCACCACCAGTTGATCCACAACCAGTTCTAGTTGTTGAGCCAATAGGAGATCAAGAACAAAATCCTCCTTTAGTACATGATGTTTATCATCTAGAATATGATCCTAGATTAAGGATTCCTATTGCAAGCTATAATGTCAATGAGCAAGATGCAGTCTAGAGAGCATGTATTCACAAAGATCCAAACAAATGATGATTGTGCATGATTTTTTACTCAAATTTCTCACTTGCTAAATATTATTGGGTCCTCTTGTAAGCATCATGACATGTTTTGAGATATTAGAGCTTAAAAAATTATGGAAGCACTTAAAGTGGGATTGGATCAAATCAAGAGATGGGATTAGCTAGGCTAGGGGACACTTGATGGGATTCTTATTTCAAAACTATATTGTATATTATTGGCATATATATTGATGTGCTCATAACTCTTGGAAAAGATCCCACACAAAGAAATGATTGGCCAAAAATACATACTATAGTTGAAGCTTTTGAAAAATTTAATTTTATTTTTAGTGCACATTTGATGCTTGTTATTCTTTGATTTACAAATGAGGTGTGTTTATCTTTGAAAAAGACATACCAAGATATTGTTAATGAAATGTCACTTATAACTTTGGCAAAAGAAAGAATGCAAAAATCAAAATCCAATGGATGGAAAGAATTCTATTAAGTAACTATCATTTCATTTTGCACTTAACATAGCATTGAGGTTCCACCTTTAGGTAAGAGATATGTGCCTCATGGAAGATCTACAAGGTTTTATCCAAACCAAATAAATAATGATAATTTTAGAAGACAAGTATGCATTGATGTCATTGACAAAATTAGCCAAGAGCTTAACAATATGTTTGATGAGGTTAATATGGAGTTGCTCATTTGTATGGCAACATTAAACCCTTTCAATTCATTTGCTTCTTATGATGCGAAAAAGTACATAAGCTTGTCAAGTTTTATCCTAAAGATATTTCAACAGTCGATTTGATAAAACTTAAACTTCAACTACACATATTTATTCATGATATGAGACAGGATGAAAAATTCAAAGGCCTACAGGATTATGAGCTCTCTGTTAAGCTTATTGAATCAAATAAGCATGTTCTTTATGACTTGGTGTATTTGTTTCTTAAATTGATATTGTTACTATCGGTGGCAACATCAAATGTTAAGAAAGTGTTTTATGTATATATATATGTGACAAGTTATTAAATGACTGTTTAGTCACTCAAAAGTTAATGAAGATGACATAATTAAAGTCTGAGTGGGTATGAAATCTCCTAGAGTAGAGAAGAAAGTATTATAATATTCTATTATATAAATTCTTCTACATTTGAAAACTTTTAGACTTAAAATGTAGGTTTTAGCGCATTTATAATATTATGAGATATTATCGCTATATTTGTGTCATAATCAACTTTACATTGGGTGTTCGTAGTGTTAAAAAATTTTGGTGGGTAAAGGCGGAACACCTAACAAAAAAATCCTGAAGCCAGAGCACATGCATATCCAAGCTGTTAAATTGGAATTGACAGTACATGCATATTCATTTTTTAATGATGTAATTATTCCTAAAAAACGAGAAGACCCAAATCTGAAGTTGTGATTTACCCCTGGAATAGAGCAGGCAGACAATGCTTCATACTGTTCAGAAATTGGAGCCACTGCATGTACGCATACCCAGCCAAATGAATCTCCTCAGCTAATATTGCCAAATTTGGCACCTTAAGTAAATTCATGTGCACTGGAATACCTTATCCATCATTAGTCAGTAAGTGCTTCCACGTCATGTAATTGCCTACAAATTTGTCTACAATTATTGCTTTCGAGGTTATAGCAACAGTAGCTGAGGTAATATGGGAACAAACAAAACTTTGGAGAAAACGGCAGTCAGGAACCAGGTTTGAAGGTCCTAATTGCAATGGAAACGATCGCGTGAGCTTTCTTATCCACAACATTACTTAGCTTAAGTCTCATGCTACTTGCAAGTCTGTGTTGTCGCATCAGTTGATCATGTTAATGCACTTCTTTGTGTAAGTTCCTGGCAACTCTATTAGAACTTTACTGTCATAGAGGGCAATCCTTTCAAACTAAAACAATTATCTATTGTGTTTGATTTCTAGGGTAATTAGTATTTCAAAGAGTGCTACTCAAGAAGCATGGAACTATCTGGCATATCTTAAACTAAGAAGGCAAGTGGCTAGGGCACTGTGTTTGCATTTGCATACTTTAATACTCAGTATGCAGACTGCATATATGCCTTTATGCTACCTGCGATATATTTCAGACTTTAGTAGCTGTAGAATTTTCGAAGTTTTTCTTTTTTATACAATTTCTCTTGGTATAGACTTATTTTTACGATGTGATATTTCATTTAAAGAGGCAGAGAATGATTGCACACTGAAGCTCTCTCTGGATGACCAATATGTTACGCACACTCACCTTGGGAAGCTTAAATAAGCAATGGACGGTATATTTTGACCACCATTCTTTTCTTATTTAGATTAATTGTTGTCTTGATGAACACTGACAGAATTCGCAGTTAGCATTAATTTAAAATAAGTAGAAAATATTAACAGATGGTTGAGCTTTAGGCCCTTCAGAGCCTTTTAGGCTCTCTCTGCACACTGGTTCTGTTTGAACTAGTGAGGCAGCGGAGCACAGTTATCACGTATAAATGCATATTTGATTTTTAGTATAAAAATATTATAAACTTGGCTTGTCGAAGCTAATATAAAAATACCTATTTAAATAACTCTATATATTATCATTATCACTGTAAAGTTGACAAATTACGATTTGCGATATTGTCATATTTGCTACTATTGGTCTATTAATATCATCAAACCCTTAGACATTTTGGACAGTGCTTTTGAAACATATTTTTTTGTCGTATCTTAAAAACGTGTACCGTGAAAAAGGCCAAACATTTTATTTTCACCGCAGGGAGTGTCAACCATATCAACCGTGAAAAGATTAAAAAATCGTCGCAACAAAATAATAAAAAGATTAGAAAATGGTAAAATGACCAAAATGCCCTGTCACCTCCTCTCTCGGACCGTCAGAAAATCTCTTCCGTGCTATGCCTCCCCCTGCGGCGTCGGCATCAAGCCGCCGCGGACTCCGGCGGCGGCGGCGGTGGGAGCGCCGCCCCACAACCAACGCGTGTAAGCCTGCTCCATGCTCTGTCTCCCTCCCGGCGGCAACCTCTCTTTCCCAGCCTCCACCCCTCAATGGCCCAAATCGCTCACTTGAATCTAGCTTGCTGCCGCCTCGAGTAGCCGCATCGATCTGTATCTAGCTGGCGGAGGAAAGCTGTACCCGAGCTCTCCACCCCAGCGCCCATCAAGGCCACCGATATTGATGAAGGGCTACCAATTGTACGTCAACAAGTTCAGGAACAAACTACATGCTTGTGCAGTGAGGTAATTTTTATTCCAGCTAAACGAATTACTATCACATTAAAATTAGTAAGACTAAGGAATTTTTAAATTTCACTCGTATCTCGATTCATGTGATGGTTCTTTCTCAGTATGATATATGATGGTTTTCTGAAACCCCAAATATCCTGTTGAAAATAGTAGGTTAATGTGTGATGCATAATGCATTTGACTTGAGTGTATGCATTGATAGAAAAAAACCACTAATTTGATTGAAAGGAATAAGAGAAGTGTCATTTTAGTTTTTCGTTGTTTCACAGATACAAAAACAATGGCAACAATCATGATATTATCGATGTTTCACTATTTCACAGTGACAAGAAAAAAATAGAAGTACCTATCACCAATTTGACTTAACCTCCTCAGCTAGCACAACTATGCCTTTTTGTCATGAAGCAGCCCCCGCATAATGATCCCAATCTTCAACCATGATCGTTCCTGCTCTTTTCATGCTGACATTGGGATCGGTGGATTTTTATTTAAAGATCCAAAGGGCAAAAAAATAACACAGGCCCATTTTCATTGAAAATGAAGCCAAGTAATGTTTACAGACCATCCAGACAAATCCATGAAACTCACTGAAACGCTATGCATCTCCACAACTGCAAAGTACACTTCAAGAAAAAGAAACATAACCCCGAAGAAAAGCACGGCTCTCACCTGTCTTCAAGACCACAACATCAACCAACTCTCCCGAGAAAACCCCAGAAAACCACAACATCTGATGTCTAATCTTCGAAGGTGGGACACTTCTCCTTCTGTAAATATCACTGTTTTCAGCTTGGGTAGCAGTGAGAAAGACTCTGTATTATATATTAAATAATCATAGATTACAGGAGGTTATAAATATATATAGACAGAGGAGTTAAGAGTTCAAGGTGTGAACACTAAACTAGGAAGTCACAGGCCTAGTTAACACACACTAAGCAGCACAAGTGTCTAGGCCGACGCATGGCTGTAACCAGAACCTAAGGCGCAGGCACAAGAGTCTAAGAGATAAACATAACTTACTGCACGAGAGTCTAGAAGACAAAGCGTAAGCACAAGAGTCTAGAAGACAAACATAACTTGCTGCATAAGAGTTTAGGAGATAAATATAATTAAGTAGTATTTAAAGCCGGAAACACTAGCGACTGAAGAGGTCCACAAATCATAGTGAATAAGCTCAAATAAACTAGATGCTTGAGATGAAGGTGACTGAAAAGAAAGACGAGTATGGCATCCTAAATGACACGCATGACAGAAAGAATCAATTTCTTTAGTATAACCAGGGATAATAGAGGTGACTTTGGACAAGGCGTCGTGACAAGGGTGGCCGAGCCGGTGATGCCAGAGTGAAGGCGAAGAATCAGTGGCGAGAACGGTGGCACTGGGAATGTGCAATGGGTAGAGGGGCCCAGAGCTATTGCACCTAATGATCACCTTCTGAGACTCCAGATCCTTCACAGAACAACCAGCAGGGTCAAATTCAACAGCACAATTGTTATTAGTAGTGAGCTGGCGTACATAAATGAAACTCTTAATAAGTCGTGGGGAAACAAGAACATTATTAAAGAACAGAGAGTTGGTGAGAGTGGTGGCGTCAGTGACAATGACAAGGAGTAAGGAGCCATCGCCGACAACAATAGAGGAAGGAGAAGAATACCATGAAGAGGTAGGGTGTGAAAGAGAGCGAGAATCAGAGGTCATGTGGGAGGTGGCACCTGAGTCGAAGTACCATTTGTTGTTCAGCGGCTGCTGAAGGGTCATGGTGCTGAAAGTTAAGACGAGAGAGTGTTGATCCTATGCTGCTAGAAGACCAGTCTGTGGGTTGTAGAAGCCGGGAGGAGCCAAGGCGCCGAGAGAAGGCAGAGGGCACCCTACTGACCGTAGTAGGCAGCAGGAGTGGCTTGCTGCAGGTACTGCTGAAACAGCGCCGACGGGAGTTGCTGTGAGGCCGGAAAGGCCCCCTGTTAGGGCTAGCAGCGCCTGCTAGTGTGGTGGCTAGGCGGGCGAAGCGCGAGGCGGGGGGCGCGACCCGAGGATGATGAGCCATGGGTTGTAGGACGTGGGCCAAGGCCCACTCGCCCCCTGGTTGGGTGGAGCAGGCGTGCTCGAGCCGTCGCCTTTGCTGCCCCTGTGGCCACCTTTGCTGCCTTTGCCACGGGCGCCGTGGCCGCTGCCTTTGCCGCCAAGACTGCCCTCTTTACCACCCTTGGGCCGGTGGTGGGATGCCCAGAAAGCTACTAGGAGGTGGGACAGGAGGACGAGGAGCCGCTACCTGTGCTGGCGACGAGAGCTGTAGGAGGAAACGGGGTCAGAGGCTCCATGGTAAGCTCCTCGAGGATGAGCTCATCGCAGGCCTCCAAGAAGGAAGGGAAGGACGACCACGTCGAAGATAGCAGCCAACGGAGGCAAACCGCTCATTCAAGCCTCGGATGAGGTTGAGGACGAGGGAGCGGTCGCTGACTGGTTCACCAAGATTGGCGAGGTTGTTGGCAATGGTCTTGAGGAACTTGCAGTAATCGCTGACAGAGAGGTCCCCTGGACGAGCGTACGGAGTTTGGCGTCGAGGATGAGGGCCCGCGCCTCTCGGTTACCGAGAAATTGGCTCTTAATGGCAAGCCAGGTGGTATGGGCAGTGACGCCTTGGTCGCCGTGGCTCCTGACAATATCAAGGAGGTTGTCGAAAAGGGTGTCATAGAGCCAAGAACAGACGACGCATTTCATGTGCTCCCAGTCAGGCAAGTTCAAGGGACGATCGTCGTGAAGGACATGGCCTTAAAGAGAATAGTTGCCCAGGGTAAGCAGGAATTGCTCACACCACCGAGCAAAGCTGTCGGAGTTGACGTCGAGAATGACGTGGATAAGGTTGCGGATGTTCTGAACGGCCATAGCTTGGGCGTGGAGGTTCAGAACCGCGGCGGCCTCCTGAAGAACCATGGCGGTGTGAACTGAGGGACGAGGGCCATTGAAGAGGGAAGATGCGACCTCATCAGCGTCTTTCGGCGGATCTTCATGGGGAGGTGCGGCGACGGCACGCTTCAGGGCGGCGGCGGCTCGCTCGATGGCCGTGGTGGCGGCCTCAGCCTTGGCCTTCTTCACGTAGGCGAGGGTGGCACGGTGGCATGGGCGTCCTCCAGCCGCTTATGCTTGGTGTCATTGCCAGCAGCAGAGGGGTGGAGAGAGCCGGCCATGAAGGGAAGAGAGGGGCGGCGCAGGGGCAGCAGGCTGGAGGGGGTGGCGCTAGAAGCAGCACACCAGAGATGCAGAAGAAGAAGAAGAATCGGGTGGAACCCGGGCTCTGATACCATGTATGTGAGAAAGACTCTGTATTATATATTGGATAATCATAAATTACAGGAGGTTATAAATATATATAGGCAGGGGAGTTCAAGGGTTCAAGGTGTGAACACTAAACTAGAAAGTCTCATGCCTAATTAACATACACTAAACAGTATAAGTGTCTAGGCCGGCGTATGGCTACAGCCAGAGCCCAAGACGTAGACATAAGAGTCTAGGAGACAAACATAATTTGCTACACAAGAGTCTAGAAGACAAAGTGCAGGTATAAGAGTTTAGTAGACAAACATAACTTGCTACATAAGAATCTAGTAGATAAATATAACTTGCTAATAGAAACCTCCAGGGTCTTGAAGGCTTTTACATAAAAAAAAACAATGTATCGCTGATATATGAATTGTCTAGGAGAGCAAGGTAGTTTCTCAAGAGACATTATATCACTCTGTTGGAGATTAGTCCTGTAATGTTTAATCTCTTCAAGTGTCAATGAGTTAGAAATCCAGTATGGTATTTTTTCCAATATGACCATCAAGTTTTATGCTTTGGAGGCATGTAAACTGCAGTGGCCTCTTCTTTTTCTTTTCAGAGATGGACAGGCAAGCAAGTGTTCCATCATTTCGGCATGCTCCAAGATACAAATAGACCTGCGAAGAAGAAATATTTTTGAGGGTTTTGGAGACTATTTTGCTGTTCCCAACTGTAATGCCTATTAATCCAAGGTGCTTCAACCTAGCAAGCTTCCCCAAGCTTTGAATTTTGATCCACAATTGTCCTTGATATCCACGATATCCAGCCATTCTATGTCCTGCAGGTTCTCCATTCCTTAAGGCGCAGTTACAGCTGAATCACGGCAGCATTGGTTCCTTCTATTGTGAACGCAATCTTCTGTTCTTGTGCTAGCACGAAGGGACTGTAGACTGCCAAGTTGAGTGACCTCACGAGGAAGTTTTGTGAACCATGTCTTCCTCACGTTTAGTAGTTGCAGAAATGGGAGCATGCCAATGGATGAAGGAAGCTCACAAATATTTGATTTGTAAAGATTCAGGTACCTCAAGTGACACAGTTCTCTGACACGCCATATGTCTCTTCGAGTAATTTGAAAGCTGGCATTTGACAATTCCAAAACTCATAGCACTCTTAGTTGAGAAGAGCAAATAAGTTCGGCTATGGATTCTGATGGTTCACTGAACACTGTTAGTGACCTGATGCCAGAAAGTTCCACACATCTAGCTAACTTCCTGTCACTCTGACCATTAAGTGTCAGATGGCACAACCGCTTTACTAGCAAACTGGAACTCTTTCTTGGACCAATGGTGATTGAGACTTTCTCCCCTTGTGAAATCATGACCAGGATATCTCTCATCATGGGATGGATCCTGCATGTCTTAAATAATCTGTTCTTCCTCAGTTTGGATACCATATCATGCTTCGATCAAAGAGCTCTACCAAGTACCCTTTTGCAACAGACCTGGGACTCATTCCGGTTCTATTCCTCACAAGCCCTTTGGCTAACCATCGCTCTACAACAGTTTCCACATTGATGTCAGAATTCTCTGGGAAAATGCTCAGGTATAAGAAGCATGGCTTGAGACAAGGCAGTAGATTATTGTATCTCTGAATCATTGTTTTCCTTTATCTTTGAGCAGTGGGTGATTATTATAGAGTAATGAAGGAAGATCATCACATAGTTGAAAGATAATCAGAGAGCTTGAAGTGAAGCGTGCACTTGATCTCGTACCACCTGCGTATTATATATAGTCAAAAAGAGTTTCTGACGAAGCTTATAAGAATAGAAGAGACGTCATTTAACTTTTCTAATTACAGAAGATTTACATATTAGAAGAGACATCATATAGAATGTTCTTAACTTTTCTAATTATAACTTTTCTAATTACAGATTCATCTAATACTTCCTCTCAATCACAACTTTTCTAAGTTGAGATGGTACTTAAAATTCTTTAACTTTCATACACTCAAGACTTTGGTGAAAACATCTGCCACTTGATCTTCAGAAGGAACAAAATGAATCTAAAGTAATTTGCTATTTACTCATTATCTAACAAAGTAAAATTCAACTTCAATGTGTTTAGTTCTAGCATGGAACATAGGATTTGATGCAACACATTTGATCTCCATGTTATCACACCATAACCGTGCAATAGGCGGATTGGATACCTTTAATTCTTTTAACAAAGTCTGAATTCAAATAATCTCAGCAGTTGCATTAGCTAATGCCTTATACTCAGATTCAGTACTTGATATTGTAGCTTATTTTTTTGCATGCCATGATACAAGATTATTTTCCCGAAATACTGCAAAGCCACCTATTGATCTTCTGTCATCAGGACAGCCAGCCCAATCGGCATCTAAATATACACTTATAAAGAGGAAAAATGACTTATTTATCTTTAGACTAAGCTTTGCATATAACTTAAAGATATCTCAATATTCTTTTAACAGCCGTCTAATGTACTGTTGTTGGTGCATGAAGAAATTGACAAACTTTATTTACTGAGAAAGTAATGTCAGGTCTTGTCAATGTAAGATACTGCAAGGCTCCTATAATACTCCTGTATCTTGATGTATCTATAGGACCAAGCGGATCTCCTTTATAAACTGAGAGTTTATCACTAGTGGATAGAGGTGTGCTTACCGGCTTGCAATCCGCCATATTTGCTCTTTTCAACAGATCATTTACATATTTTTCTTGTGTTAAAATAATTCCATGCTTAGTCTTGGCAACTTCGATACTGTGGAAATAGTATAAGTCACCTAAATCTTTTAATGGAAAATCATTGTGGAGATCCTGAAGTAATGCGGCCACTGCCTCTTGTTTAGAACTAATCATAATTATGTCATCAACATAAATTAATATAAACATAACGATGTCACCCTTACTGTAATAGAATAAAAAAGTATCAGCTTGGATCGTTTAAAACCAAGGGCATAAAGTTCCTTACTTAACCTTGAGAACCATGCTCTAGGCGCCTGCTTCAATCCATATAGTACCTTATCTAACTTGGATACATAGTTTCTTCTAGAATTGTCCTCGTACCCACGAGGCTACTTCATATAGACATCTTCTTTAAGAAGCCCATGCAAGAAAGCATTGTGAACATCTAATTGTCTAATAGTCCAACCCCTAGACACAGCAATAGAGAGAACAACTTGAATAGTAGCAGCTTTAACAATAGGACTGAAAGTATCTTCATAATCAATACCATACCGTTGCTTAAAACCTTTTGCAACCAACCGAGCCTTATATCCATCTAAGCTGCCATCTTGTTTACGTTTGATTTTATATACCCACTTGCAGTCAATAATATTACGCCCTTTCTGAGGAGGAACCAAATGCCATGTTTTATTTTTCATTAACGCATCATATTCAGCATCCATTGCCTATTTTCAATTATTATCCTCTAATGCTTCTGATAAGTTTTATGGCTCACCGGTTGATGTTAAGAAAGAATATTTAACCGTACCATCGGTGTAGCGCTTCTCCTTGTGAATACCACTTTATAAACAGGTCTTCGGCCTTTGATATAGCTCGCCCCCAGCCGAAGGTGCCGTAGAAGATCCCAACATAGGATCCAGAGTGGATACGGCCGCCGGGGGCTCCGGATTCAGCGCCCTGATCGTGTCGAGTGCACCAGATGCAGAATCACCCGCATGCGTTGGAGAGGCGGTCATTGGCCCAAGCGATGTGTCATGGGATGATACGTTGGGCTTGGACTCCTGGGCAGATACACCTGCGAAAGTCGTTGGAGGCGCAGGTAAATTGCCTTGGGGTCAGCTCCAATAGAAGGAGCTTCGGGTACCCCGTATGCGATGACGGCAATTCCTGCATGACTTCATGCGCTAGGAAATCATTGTTAGCATGATTAATTAGAGAATCAACCACATGATCACTTATAGTACGAACCCCACTAGTCGGATTTAATAAATAGGTAGGTAAAAGATTAATTTCATCTTAAAACCTACGACCGGCATTAGGACCAAGAAATTGAAACGGAAATAGAGATTCATCAAAAGTTACATCTCGAGAAATATAAACCCTTCCAGAATCATGATCCAGGCACTTAAACCCTTTATGAAACGGGCTGTATCCTAAAAAAGTACATTGCTTGGAGCGGAATTAGAGTTTATGAGTATTGTAGGGTCGTAGATTAGGCCAACAAGCACATCCGAAGATACAAAGAGAAAAATAATCTAGCTGTTGTTGAACAACCGAAAGAGGGGCATGTCATATGATAGTAACTAACTAGGTGTTCTATTTATCAAATGTGTGGCAGAAAGAAAGTCATCAGGCCAAAATTTTAGTGGCATGTTGGCATGAGCAAAAAGAGCTAGAACAACTTCGACGATATGGCGATGCTTGCGTTCGGCTGTCCCGTTTTGTTGATGTGTATTTGGGCAGGAAATATGGTGTGTGATGCCAACTTGGGCGAAAAATGGATGCAGTTTTTGATATTCATCCCCTAGTCGGTCTGCATTGTTATAATCTTACGATTAAGTAAGTGCTGAACAAGAGATTGAAATTCTTGAAATTTGGTAAATACCTCAGATTTGAATTTAAGAAGATAAATTCAGGTGAACTTACTATAATTATCAATAAAACTCACATAGTATTTATGTCCACCAACTGATTTGGATGTAGGACCCACACATCAGAATAAATAATTTCTAAAGGATGGTAGGAAACAGAGTTGGAACGAAGAAAAGGTAACTGATGGCTCTTAGCTTTTTGACATGCATCACACACCGAATGTTTATTTGAATCTACTAAAACAGAAAGATTAAATTGGCTGATAACTTTTTCCATAATCGGAGCAGCCGGATGACCTAAACGAGAATGCCATCTATCAAACGAAATTTTTGCAGCTCTATAGGCTTGCTTTATTGTGCGCCTAAGCAGGAAGAGGATAGAGGTCACGATCACAGCATCCCTTAAGCAGAGTTTTTTTCGTTGCCTGATCCTTAATGAGAAAAAAATTAGGATAAAATTCTATAAAGGTAGAATTATCAGATGTGAGACGATGAACTAAAACAAGATTTTTGTTGGCCTTAGGAACACATAGAACATTATTAAGATGAAGATCACGACTAGGGGTTGTAATAGTACAATGACCAATGTGACTGATTTCCATACATGCCCCACTCGCCGTGTGGATCTGATTGTGGCCCTTTTACCTGTCATGGATCGACAGTTTACCCAAGTTGTTAGTGATGTTATCTATAACGTCCGAATCCATGTATAAGTTGGTGTCTACTCCATAAGACGTAGATGTTGCACCTGCATATTTTTCTTCTGGTACGAAGTCTTCGTCAAATCTGTACCAACATATGTCAGCAGTATGTCCTTTTATCTTACAAACCTAACACCTAGGTCTGTTGTCAGATCCATGCTGCTGATTATTTTGTGGGCCTTGATTCTACTGGCGCTGCCCATTGCTTCGGCTACGCCTGTGAGATGGAGCACCCCCACGCGAGCGCCCTCTGCCTCGCGTGCCTTGCAATGCACCGCACCCCCGCTTGGCGGAATTAATCGAGGAGCGGCTATCAGGCTAGAGAAGATCCATACGCTGCTCAAACGAGAGCAGCTGAGAGTACATCTCTCACACACTGATCGGCTCGGTCCTAGCGAGTATGGTTGAGACGATGGGATTATAGTCGAAATC
This sequence comes from Oryza coarctata, assembly GCA_030770085.1. Classification (NCBI taxonomy): domain Eukaryota; kingdom Viridiplantae; phylum Streptophyta; class Magnoliopsida; order Poales; family Poaceae; genus Oryza; species Oryza coarctata. The sequence goes on along the minus strand of CM061476.1, from coordinate 4,863,165 downwards.
GAGGCCAGCGAGAACGTAGGAGACCAGCTCGTCGTCGTCGATGGCCTTGCTAGCAGACGCGATCTCATCGGCGAGAGACCGCATCTTGGCGATGTATTCCGCCATGGAGAGATTGCCCTTCTTTGTTGTGGCGAGCACGATCCTGGTGTTGACGATGTACGCTCGTGACATCGAGGTGAACATGGTCTCGACAACACTCCATACTTTAGTAGCAGTCTTGCAAACAGTTAACTGAAACAAAATATTTGGAGTGATAGAAGAGAGCAGGAATCCCAGGACCTGTTGATCTGTAGCACCCCAATCAACGTAGAGCAGGTTCTGCACCTCTACTTCTTTGCCATTTGCTGTCGTTTTCATGGTAGACGTGGGGGTCTTTCTGGCGCCTGTGAGAAATCTCTCCAGGTGTACGCCCCTCACGATGACAACCACTTGCATCTTTCATAGTGTATGGTTGTTCTTAGATAGCTTCTCAGAGACAGCTTGGCCGACCAAGGGATTGATGGTGGTGGTGTAGGAGGTTGACATGGTGGAAGATAGATCTAATCTATTATTGTTTGATAGCTCTGATACTATGAAAGATAATCAGAGGGTTTGAAACGTGCACTTGATCTCGTGCTGCCTGCGTGTTATATATAGCAAAAAGAACCCCTGACGTAGCTTACAAGAATAGAAAAGACGTCATATAAAAGATTTTTTTAACTTTCCTAATTACAGAAGATTTATATAATAGAAGAAACGCTATATGAAATATTTAACTTTTTTAATTACATATAGTTTTCCCCATCTGTGAGGAGACTTTGAGGCAAAGTAACTTGGCTACAGATTTTATAGCCATTTCTAGGCAACTGCATTTTCCTAGTATTTGTTCAATTGTGTTGAAGGGTGGCTCTGGTACCTCGGGCTCGGGTCTTTCTAGGTCCTGTAGGACCAGGTCTTCGAAGTCCTTTTTATCTTCACGAGTCATTTTTGAGTGTTCTTGTACAAGAATCAAATCCTTCAAAAGCTTCAATGATTCCCGTTTTGATTACAGTTGGGCGCAATAAACATGATCAACTGATTTGGTGCAGGCCTTCGCAACATGAACGATCTCTGTTGTCACAATGACAAGGTTGCCACTTTTACTAACTTCAGGGAGTGCCCTTTTCATGCGACTCCATGTCTCGTCCACAAGTCATCAAACACTAGCAAGAACTGTTTTTGTTTGAGTTTTCCTTGAATACTACAGGCTAGCCCCTCTTCTTCCCCTATAAATTCAGCTTGGCTTGAAGAAGCATCAGAGAGCTGCTTCATCATATCCATGAACACCTCTGTGCGATTCACAGCTTGCGACAACATGATCCACACCTGGCAGTCAAATTCTTCAATAGTTTTCTCATCCTCATCTATCTCACGAACACGAGTAATCTTGCCTAAGCCACACATGCCAACTAATGCAACCACTTTGGGAGCATAGGTTTCATCGTTTGATGCAGATTCTTTGGGAGCTTCAGCCCATGAAACCACCTGTTTATTCCAATTATCAGTAGCACCTTTCACAGAGCGAGACAACACATTGTCCAAGGCTAACATAAAATTCATATGATTATTTATGGGTTGGTCAGCAGTGACGGGATGATAACGCATATGTCGCTCGCTCACCTCAACAGTCCTTGATATGAGATCAGTTAACTTGGCAGCAAAAGGACGGAGAGCTTCTGTAATTGGTTATATATTGAGACCAACTTGAACTTTGAGTAGTGAGGGCAGTGATTTGTTCCTCAAGGCAATCTTCCATATCATAGGCCAAAATCTTCACTTGCTCCGCCCAAACTTTGGCCATCTGATACTTCCGGGAATCTTCCTTCATGTTTTCAACAAGAAAAAGAAATGCTCCAATTGTTTCAAGCTCATCCTTCATGAACCTGCTTTCGTAGTACAAACATCACTAAACTTTTACATAATTTACCAAGAATTTTACCGATTCATTTGTTCTTATCCTAAGCTTGTTTGCATATAGTTTTCCTAATTTTATTGATTCATTTGTTTCAATGAGCATTGGTCCCTGTGATGAAGTGTGCGGCTTCCTTTCCCTTCCTCTAGTCATCCTGAGCCTCAGCCTATCCTCGCTGCAAGCAAGATGAATCGAGCTGTGTCTCCTGCTTTACTAATTTCTGTATATCACAGACTGGCAGGCCCCAGTTGTCAGCCGATGCCTTTTATGCCTAATGGCGGTAAATAATTGTTTCTGTTCAGCCCTTGTTTAAATCTTGAGTCACTGGCATGTGAACACAACTACAAGGGACGGATAACAAATTGACTCTACTCGGCTCAGCATGCTAAAAACTTAATTGAACAAACTTAATTGAACAAATTGACTCTAAGTCCAATTGAAAGAAACCAAAATTTAATCTGAATTTGTGTTCAGTGTAGACTCGATTCATATTCAAATCTAGCTAAACTTATATGGGAAGAAAACTGATGACTTATTCTGGTTGAATTCGACTATTTACACCACTAGCTCTATTGTTCACATTAAACAAGATTATAGGTTTGCATATTTATTTTCAATAGGGATAGAACGGTTGGAAACTATTGGAAAACACCTTTAATCATTTTTACGACCATATTTTTTTTCTCATAAATAGAATCGAAAATGGTATCAAAAATATCAAAAAATCAAAAACAACATTATACGGATGAAAACATGACACCGATTGGAAGTTGGTTATTTATGTCGAAAACATTGAAACACAAAATCACATATTTAACTTATATAATTGTTTAATAATTTACATGAACTATCTGTCTTTTAGCCATATGAGATTTGACGGAGAAGTTAATTATCCTCTATACTATATGCCAAATAAAGATTTAGGTATTTATTAAGTTGGTATTTATCGTATTATAAAAATGGTAATTTTTATCAGAATATGAAACTATCAGTAAAGCAACAAAATCGTTTCCATTTTTATTTTCATTTTTTTACTATTTTTATTTTTATTTTCATCGGCTACAATTACCAAATGGCTCCATAGGTAAAAATCAAAAATAAATGTCGGTCGGCTAAAAATTTTCGTGGCCATTTTCATCCCTAATTTTTAGACTTCAAACACATAGAAGACATCCAACTATATGTTTAAGAACCACCGATACATTTTACTCTATTTAATATATTTGTCTAGTTCGAGCCTAAAATGTGGCCCGTTTATGGCTCATGAGTGTGCCTGTTAAGGGGCAGAGATGGGAGGAAGGCCGGGTTTAGCTCATCTGGTGACTGTCCGGCCTAGCTGAGCTGGCTCGTATATCTCACCCATTACACAATAAAATTCTAGGTAAACACAGCCCATTGTAGGCCAGGTCCTGCCTATCTTGCTTTGAAAAGTGAAAACTGAAAATTTTGGATTCTTTTTTAGGAGAAAAATTATGATTTCCTTCAGTAAGAGATAAGTAGAAAATGCATTAAAGTTCATGGACAGTCTATTACCTTTTTAAAAAAAATTTAACCTCTTGTCAAAACTTAGATCGCTCTGCCAAATTCCGATTAAGGTAATTTCTTATTACTAAATTAATCTAAGTTCGTGGTCTACCACCACGATATGCATAAATTTTTGAATCTGTCTGTTGCTTTCTGGAAGCTGTCTAGCGTTATTTGGTTTTCTAAACATGGACATGCAGTGAACTTTTGGAGACGATCCAATGTAGGGGTTTAAGACCAATACCGCTGTTGACTGTATTTTGCAAATGCATTTAGTTTTGTACTCCGAATGCGCTACCTCCATAAACAGTTATTCAAGAGATATTTTCCTATTTCTGCACAGTAGATGCCTTAAATTTATCGCTCACGGCGCGTCTTTTGCCTAGACAGATTTTTCTACACCTATTGACACCAAAATTAAAGAGAATATAGAGGCAACATTTATGCAATTCATTAAATAAATCCATCAAGTCAAACTTTATAATATCCTAGAAAATTTAATAAAACTCAGCTGAAAATGGTTTATTATGTTTTATTTAGAAAATTACCTCTTAAATCTCCTTTTCAGTAAACAGTGTTGTTAAAGCTTCATTTTCCAATTCAGACACTTCAAAAATATCATCCCTTCAAGTTGCATCAAACATAAAGTGATAATTCTCAAATTGCCCAAATATGCCCTTATAGATAAGTAGTAATATGCGATTTGAGATTGCATTGTCCCTTATGAACCGATTCTTAGTCTGCAGCTGGAAAATTTCTTTTTTCTATATTTACCATTGGCCACCAATTAAAAATATTTAGCAATAGAATTACCCTCAAAGAGGTCTTTGACCTTAGCTAGTTGATATTATTTGATCGCCTCCTCTCTTACCATCTCCTCTTGAGCGTCATGTTTTTGAAATTTTTTATTTATATATTTTTATTAAAATATTTTTAAAAAATTATATATGTATATTTTTAACGTCCTGTGGAAGGTTTTTTTTTTTAAAAAATACTCACTCAGAAGGCTAATATAGTATGAGCAAAGATATCTCTTTTAGCAATAAGTGACAAAAATGAATAATAAATAATGATATCTATAATTTTTAAATAGGCGTTCTACCGTGCTATCCATTTTATTATTTATATTGTGTTTATGTTATGTTTTGTTTTTACTAATATTATTTAAATAATATTTGTACATGAACGTTCGGCCATCTAATTAATGTTATAATAGTTTTCTAACATTAACACTAAGCTCTCGTAGAATTTAGATATCTTAATTATCTTTTCTACATGTTTCTAAATTTTCTTTACAATTAAATATCTAAATAAAATGGATTTATTTAAAAAAATTCTTATTTGACATTTTCATAGTAGGGACAAAACAGCTAACAGAGAGCGATAAGAGTGTTATCTATAAAATTTCTAGGCTACTTTTCTCAAACGAACAGATCTGATAATTTTACAGATGGGAAACCACCTATAAAATCGGCAAGCCATCATTCTCCCTCACACGTCTTATGTGACATTTTACATACACTCTCGCTAAGAAAAAAAGGTTCTTACAGGGCGGTAAGAGAATCAACGCCTCCATAGTTAAAAATAGCCAACGAATATTTACGACGTTAGATTTTGTGTCGAGCATTTTGTAAAAAAAACCCTCTAAAAGATCTATAAATTTTTCAAACATTTTTTTAAGATAGTTTAATAAAAAAATATATAAATAAAAAAACTGCATGTTTTTACCTCGTCCGGCTCAGCCCATCTCACCACCTCCTCTAGCCAAAAGCAGGGCCGTCGATAAGCCATGGGCAGGGTGGCCGCTTGCACAGGCCCCCAAAATATGGAGGCTCTGAATCCTAGTTATCTTCTTAAGTACGAGTACATGCTTAATCAGGAAAAGAAATGAGAAAGGCCCAGCAAAGCCTAAATGACGTTCACCGCGCGGTAGTCGTCTCCTTGCTGCCGGCCGCCGTACCCTACGTGGCTACTGGCTGCACTGCCGGCTGCCAGCTATCCGCCAAGCAGTGAAGTGTCGATGCCGCGACGCACCCTGCCACGCCGGTGCTGCCGTCGTGACTCATGCGGTTCGTGCCGATGCCCTCAAGGTTCGATCCTCTATTCTTCTCTTATCTTGCTAAATCTAGATTTTATATACTGTTTTTCAATCATTAGTTATTTAATTTTTTTCAGTTTACCAATAAGAGGATGTTTATTTCTTCATCTAGAAATTGATAGTAGATAGAATAATTCTAGTAACGAAAAGCATTAGAAGAATCTCAAAAAGGTGCTCCCGATAGATTTGTTGTGGAAGAATCTCAGTTTATTTCTGAAAAATTAAGCATTCATGATGATGATGCCAACATTGTGGTAGAAGTTAGCTCATTGCTGAAACTGTTTAAAGTGATGATGCTAATAATACCAATTAAGCTAGTGAGCATACTGATGAAGTTGATTCCAACATAGACAGATCAGCAAGTACGGAATAATAGAAGTGATAATGGCATCAGTTTTAGAACCCAGTTTTACATTTTGCACTGAGGCCTCAAATTTCTAGGACAGCCCTGGGCAAAACTATAGGTCGCTAACGAGCTCTTCACAGCCCCCTCTGGCCCAAGCATTAGTCATCATTCCGCTGTCACCATGTTAGCAATAAGGAAGGTGTGTTAGCCAGGAGGAGATGAGGATGGGGGATGGCGAGGTGGAGATCGATGAGCAAGCCAACAAGGAAACTCGTGCTCCACTTCCTTCGTACGGTTTGCATGTTTTCTAATGTTTCAATCGTTGTAATGCGATGTCGTATGTGCGAGACCGAAATATTACAAACGAGCTTTGATAGTGTCTCACGATTTTATATTGATCTAAGAAATGTTTTGGTCATCAACTGTTGCAACTCTCGGTTGCATGCGTACGATCAAAATGTTACAATTGGGACTTGATGGTGCATTAACTTATCTATTTATCTTTTTTAGTTCCATATCACTCCTTGTATGTATATCTTCGATGTTGCATTTTCTCATACCAGTAGTTCTCCTAACTTTTTCATCGTTTCAATAACCAGGCTGCTTAGCTGTTGAATGAAACATTTGAACTTCATATTTTGATCGTCCGGCAAATCTCCAGAAGTTCAGAATCTATTCTTAAAATCTTAAGGGTATTTCAAATCAAAATCTGTTATACAGAAAGAAAGTTGACAAGTTTTAAGTGAACAAAAGTTTTTATCATGTGTCGTATACTCGTATGCAATGGTTTCAACGGGTTACAAATTCGGGCCGAATCTGGGACAGAAAAGCCCATTCAACTATCTGGGCCATTACACCATGTCGGTCCGGCCCAATAAAACTTCCATCAACCCGGGCCGTCACATTTCCACGTAGACCCTCCGAAGATTCGCCATTCCTCATTTCCGTCCTCCCAGAGACCTCCTCAACCGTCCGATCACGCTACCCCGTCGACAACAGCCGTCCGATCCGCAACCCGATCCGCTCCCGAAACCCTAACCCTAAACCCCCGTCTCCTCCATAAATCTCCTTCTCCCTCCATCCCGCCGCCACTTTCTCTCCCTCTCGCCTCTTCTCTCTCTTGTAGGAGCAGGAGGAACACTACGCTGTAAGCTCCCCGAATCCCCGAACCCTAGCGCGATCCAGCGGCTGTTCGACCGTGCGGATCTCTGAGTGGGTGTGTGTATTGTGTGTGCAGATGGCGGCGGTGGTGCCGGAGTCGGTGCTGTGGAAGCGGAAGCGGGAGGAGCAGTGGGCGGCGGACAAGAAGGAGAAGGCGGTCACCGAGAAGAAGAAGGCCGTCGAGAGCCGCAAGCTCATCTTCTCCCGCGCCAAGCAGTACGCCCAGGAGTACGACGCGCAGGTGAGCAGCCGCTGCCCCCATGATTCGCAGTCCCCGTCTCATTTGATTCGCTCTACTTTTCGGCTGATCTGGGTGATAAACTCTCTTACATGTAGGAATGGCTCGTTTAGATTTGTGATGCGCATCGTGGAGGCTAGTACTTTAAACGGGATTGTTTTCTCTGATGACGCGTAATGGTTGAAATGCCTGAATCTAGATGATGATTATAAATGTCAAACGCGTCTCTATTTTCTGTGGTAGAATCTGTTTATGTTTTCGAGATGTCAGTCTTTGTGTGGGTAGGTGCCATTAGCTACCAGTTTACCCTACGTTGAAGTACCAATTGTTTGGCTATGGTGCAATTCATCTGGTTTGCATAGAGGTGGTGTGATTAAATTCCATAATATTGACTCTTATTTTATATTATGGCATTTGGACTATGTTTTCTGATAAGGTTCAAGGGATAGTTCTTTTCTGTAATGATTAGGGTCCCTTTGAATCTGTTGTGACGTCTGTTTTCTCTGTGCAGGAGAAGGAGCTTGTGCAGCTGAAGCGTGAGGCCCGGATGAAGGGTGGGTTCTATGTCAGCCCTGAGGCCAAGCTTCTGTTTGTGGTCCGCATCCGTGGGTAGGAAACCGTACCATAATAACAGATTAAAATTCTTTTTGTTTGCCTAGATGGTAACGATGTGCAACATGTGATGTAGTATCAATGCCATGCACCCCAAGACCAGGAAGATCTTGCAGCTTCTGCGGTTGAGGCAGGTTGGTTTCTGTACCATTTCTGTTGGTAATGTATTAGTTCTTTGTGAATGTCCGTGTACTAATATTTGTGCTTAATTGTTTAATTCTACAGATCTTCAATGGTGTCTTCCTCAAGGTTAATAAGGCAACCATTAATATGCTGCGCAGGGTTGAGCCATATGTTGCATATGGGTATGGTCTAATACTTTAGCTGCATAGTTCTGTTTATATGTTTAACTGTACTATATCACAATATTATTTTATGCTGTTGTTAAAGACTTGTAATCCACTAGCCTGAATTCTCAATGCTGGAAGGCCTAATATTGTGTGATTGTCTTATAGGTTTCTCCATTGTTTATACCCTAATGTGTTCTTACTAGACTTTCTGGAAGAGTTAATCTTCATTTCATTCATGTCTTGTCTTTGTGTGTTCAGTTGTGTTTGTTTGATACTTTGATCCAAGCTAAGAAGCTATTGATAGAGCTACTGTGGACCAATAATTCACTTTATGTGAACTCTTCCAGAATTAGATTGATCACTGTTGGCCTAAAACCAAAAAATCATTGCAAAGCTTATATCAACAGTATACCAGTTGGGTCTTTTAGGTCGTTAGGATTATTGACAAGCTACTTGAGGTAGAAATGTTACTATTGTTTGATACTTTGATCAGCAGCATGATGCTCGTAGTGGCTTGATATTCTGCATTTGAGCTCTTTAGATACTTTTTTTTTTTATGTTCTCCACCTGGCTGAACCAGTACCCTCATTTTGGTGTCATCAGGTACCCAAACCTGAAGAGTGTCAGGGAATTGATCTACAAGAGGGGTTATGGCAAGATCAACAAGCAGAGGATTCCACTTCAGGACAACAAAGTCATTGAGGAGGTATGCTCTTGTTGGCCTTCTTTAATTGTGCTGTATATGCACATTACAGCTAATCTAATTCATTCTTGCCTGATTGTCACCCTACTGTAATCGTCCTGATTGTCACCCATTAGGGCTTGGGGAAGCACAACATCATCTGTATTGAGGATCTTGTCCATGAGATCATGACTGTCGGGCCACATTTCAAGGAGGCCAACAACTTCCTGTGGCCCTTCAAGCTGAAGGCACCACTCGGTGGCCTCAAGAAGAAGAGGAACCATTATGTCGAGGGTGGTGATGCTGGTAACCGCGAGGACTACATCAACGAGCTCATCAGGAGGATGAACTAGGCTTCTCTGTTCCCAGGGAAAATGTCTTCTATGTATGCAACATGGTTACTTTCATCTTTAGGTTGTCTTGAGTTGGATACCGGATATGCAATTTTGGCGTTCCAAACAGGAGCTAGACTCGGCCTGTGTTGACCGTGAGGTTTTGTTCCTGTCTGGATGCTGTTGTTTCTTCAGATGTTCACTAGTTTTGCCTGCTCTTATCTATTGCCATGCCTACGTTGCCTGCTCTTATCTATTGCCATGCCCTTGTACTGATCAACAACATTCACTAGCACTATAGTAGCACAAGTGACTCGAATTGCTGGGGTATTATTACATTGGCGTTTTGTGTGTGCCCTGTTGCTGTAACCTGTGTTCAGGAGAGTGAAACATCTTGCAATACTAGGAAGCCTGCGTTGGTAATCCGACTCGACGTTGTTGTCCGTGTCCGACTCGATCGCCGGCCCCGCTCGGTATCTACTTAGAGGCCACGAGGCAATGTACTGGATCACTCAGGAAATTTGTTGATCGATCCAACGATGGCAGCCGTGGCCGAGGGAGACGTAGCCGATGCTCAGCCCAAGGAAGGTGGCGCCGCCGCCGCCGGCGAGCAACGCTGGCCGTCACTGTACCTGGCCCCCGCCGCACAGCGGAGGATTGAGTTCTTCCTGGCATGCGCCATCGATCGAGTTTGACCTCTAGGAGTAAATTCAGACGCCCTTCGTCCTCGACCCGTCGCGCCACGACCTGGAGGATCTCGCGCAAGATCCCGACGGCGGTGGCGAACAAGCTGACGACGGCTGTGATCCCACCAGCGGTGCATGTAGCTGCCACCACCGAGTACCAGATGGCGGCGGAGAGCACAGCCGCAGCAGCGAAGCAGAGGAAGATGCCGAGGAGCACAGCAAGCTGTGGCGTGAGTTCACGGAGAAGTACATCATGGCGACTTTCATCTACTAGTAAGTCATCTAGTACTAAGCATAGACATATCATTTTGTGACCTATCCATAACCATATAAAAAAAGCTCAAAGAAGCCATGTGATATACTATTTTAATTAAGAAGATTACTTGTTTAAAATTTAGTCATATATATCCTTAATCCTTAACGAGGCAATCGAATTTTGTTAGAATCTTTATACTTGATTAAATCTCATCATGATATTCTTCTTTTACTACATAGTTTTATAACTTATTTTATTAAAAAATTACACATTTAAATATAAAACTAAATTATCTTATAAATATTCATGTTATTCCTCTTAATCAATACTCGATAATTCTCTCTCCTAATTTCTTGGTAGTTGGTACAATTTGAATATCTTTTTTATTCTTCTAGATCGGTACCAATATACTTTTTCTCTCTTTAAAAATCTTATTTGATAAAAAATATGGTTAAACTTGATTAGTCATAGTTAAATCATCAAAACATTTTTACATCTCGATTGAAATACCAGCTTATCGTATTTCCCCTTCATCTTTTTCTCTCTCTCTCACATCAAATTATTAGACCTTCCACACAAAAACTCCCACATTAATCGAAAAATCAAGAAATTCATATGTTAATGAGAAAAAGAAAAAGAATCCTTTTTATATAATTCACAAACATCTCAGCTGATATGATAAGAACACGTCGGAGCGACCAAAATATATGTAGGCTGAATCTGATCACGCCTGCAATTTGTTAACGTGGAGGCCAATTAGGTCTCAGATCAGTCTAACTAGAATATAAAGAATTTAGAAACAAACTAGAATTTCTCATACTCCAAGTCCAATTCTAATACGTACAAAGGAATCTAATTGTATTGGTTTCTAATCGAACAGCCGTATCCGAACGGAACACGACACGAGAAAACAGCAAGAAATGCAAGCATGTATTTTTGAATCGCCGGCTCTCAGCGTTGGCTTTGCACCAATATAGCTATGCTTTTTTGGTCTGCGATATATGATGCAGTGTCTCAGCTGGTGCCCTAATTAATCAAATTAAAGTATTCCCGAGCTATGGATATCGCAATTTCTATTTATTTACAGTGTTGACATGCATATAAAACGTTAGAATAAGAACATGTCATCATTGTTGTTTGAAGCCGATAGATGGGCTGAAATTGCATGTAGAACATTTAACTATTTATTGTTCTTACAACCACGCTGTAATTATGCGATTAATTGTATGAATTAGCATCACGACCTCCTTCCAGCGACACCATACATCGTCGAAATAAATGTATAGTCTTCAAGTGCTTTTACGCTGCAAGCATATAGTGCTCATATCTGTCTTACACAGATATTTTTGCCCATATCTGTCTTACACAGGCAAAGAAGTTGCACTAAATTACCTAGAGTTTAACTTAAAGATTTTTAAGCTGGTCTACGAGGATAAAATTGTGGCCACTGTTACAAGAATACAAAGTGTTCAATGTACGCATGGAAAAACTATGTATCTTACAAAATCATGCAAGTATGTATTGATCTTTAAAATTATCTTTTAACTATATTTTGACAAGCATTTTGCAACACAACATTTTTATATTTGAAATTAATAGATATTAGAATTAGTGTATTTTATTGAAAGACTTAATCATAGAAACTACAAAAATCGCTAGCTGTGCAACTGCACAGGTTGATGGTTAGTTATTATAATGCAGTGTTAATATAAGTATTATTATGGTATTAATAGTCTCGATCGGAGTAGGTGGGAGTGACACAAACTGGGGTCAAGTGGACCGAGTAAATAGTTCGAGCTAGTAAACTACTAGACATTAGTATTCATCTAGAACCTATGAAAATGATGGATTGATGGAAGTCATGGAACATGGAAAAAAGATTTCAAATTTGATGAAGCAAAAGTTATTTTTGATCCAACTTTACATCTCCGAATTACCACGGTTCATGGATAGATTTTGTAAATCTGAGAATGATAAACAATTCAACACAAAAGCATACACTATTCTTAGTGAGAAAAAAAACATTATCTCAAGTATATTTTCTTCCAAGTAGAGGCAACATCATAACAAGAATGGTCACAACAGCACAAACCCTCAGATGAGTCACGCACATCAAAATAATGCGTCGTTATTAATCCCAGACAAACCAATTTTCAACACAAATATTAGATGCTTTATTAATGCAGCTTGGAAGGGTCGATCTTCATTCTTGAAGCTTGGATCCATTTAAAGGATCCAACGGCAAAATGCCATCACTTCTGGTGGACGCCTCAGCTGCAATTGATAGCCAGGTATGAAGTGTTGAAACAGACAGAGACACCTGAGATCTCCTAGGCAGGATTGCAATGGGACTTCAAGCCAATCCCAGCTCACAACTCCAGCAAAAAACAGCAGATCCCATACCATTCTATTCATGTTTCAAGACAAATAAAGCAACTCATGAACTGCCAGAAGAAGCAAGTAAACCAGATTTTCACCGACAAGCAGCAAGCTCAAATGTACAACTCCATGTTACAGTTTGCTTCAGTACGTACGATATCATCACTTTGCAGTATTAGACAGTTAATTCTCCAATTTCTAAGTACCAAAGTGGTCAATCTAAAGTCATCGGATCCGTTCATATGTTATGGCTCTAAACCCTTATCTGTTTGATCCTTGTCATAGATGAGTAGTCAATGATGACTTCACATCACTTATGATGGATTAAAACCGCTTAGAGCTAAAGTTATTTGTGACGCGCTGTAAGAAAAACCATCACAGATGATATAGCATTATAAGCTAATTGTACTTATGACTCATCAAAAATAACATAGCTCTCACGATTACTTCAACAACCCGTCACATATGAGATATCCCAGATGTGTGATTACGCTTTTGACCTGTCAGAGATAATCTACCTCTAACGGACCTGTTTTATAATCTATCAAATATAACTTTATCACCTATGACAGCATAGATTAGCATCTGTCATAGGTAATCATTTATGATCGATCTTGTTTAAAACTCATCATAGATAGTGATCACCTATGACGGGTTTTGCTTAAAACCCAACAGTGGTGCAGTTATTAAAAAAATTAAATTTGTTTTTTTTGTTAGCCTCATAAATTGCTAACCATGACCTCTGTTTTTCAGATAGTTCATATATTTCCAAACTCTCGTAGTTTCTAGCAGCAATATTGTTATAATTAAGTATTTAAAATTTCACCAAAATGATATATTGACATTGACATATATATAGATTCCTCACATATTCACTATCAGATATTTATCAGTATACATATACATTAATTTCTATGAATCACTTATAGTTATAATTTTCATTTGAATCCACAAACTTACCTATAGCCATGTACGTGTCGCACATACGTTTTCGAAGAAGAACCATGATGACCTATGAAGCTAAAAACTAAAAAAATTAAATGATATATTGTAGATTTTCATAAGTTAAGCGGCATATTTTTTGTAATATAACTTATGAAATTTTTTTGATAAGTGGTATATTCTGTGATCATTTAATAATCAAGGATATACATACACAAGCACATACATAGATAAACACATAAATACCAATATGAATTGTATGGTATAATTGTCAAATAGGTATCATTGGTCATTATACAAGATGTATTCACTTTTATTCTACTTGGGCCAGAACATCTCTTTTGGGTAAATAATTTCTTAGAGGATGAAAGCAGTTATTTGTCCTATAATGTGCGTTGGGTCGATCTGATGGATATTCCACCTATTTGTCTATATAGTAATATTATAATTAGTTTACGATAATAAAAAGTACAAACAATCTACACATGTAAGCACGAACCTCGGGATCATAGTCAAACACCTGTCTCATCAAAGTAGCCATATTGTGGTAGACATGAAAACCGCATTGATGGCCGACTTGTTTCATGCATTGGAAGTCCTTATGGTGATGGGGGGTTTGCTTCTTCTCCATGTGCTTGCCTCCTTTCTACACATAAGGTGCCTACGTGACGTCTACTGGCACTATTACCAAGAGAACCCAATGTTGCCTGCATGAGCCGTGTACCTGTAAGGAACCTGAGGTCTACAAAAATACTAGTACGATGTAATGAAAAAGGGAAAAACCTAGGATTGCAAGGCCTTACTATTGATTGTGCGCTAACATTATGTATTTGGTGGGCCCGAAAGCAATGGTTTAAGTACTCGATGACATCACCAGTGTTAGTATTTAGGTTGGTCTCATTGATCACTGATGGATCAAGGAAAACAACCTAATACCCCAACCTACAGGCTTCTTTCCAACATAACCTGTAACTATGCTCATATTAGTTAGGACAATTTGAACATGAGTATTTGTGCAATTAAGTAGATTCATGTGCACTTACAACGAGTAACACTTCAAAAGACCCATGTCCACTGCTCACAGCCTAAAAAGATCGAAGAGATCATTAAAGCCCACAATAACATAAGTTGCACTCGATAGGAACAACTCAGGACCATGATGTCCAACGATTGAGTTCTCCCATTGCTTTCCCTTGGAGTTGGCCATCTCCACGTGGTTTTTGTGTAGTTCTCGATAGACACTACCCATTTGTCATAACAAATTGGCCTCCACCAAGGGTATGCCTTCCACAAATTGACTTAGCTGAAGTTGTCGAGGGGCCAAAGACTCCTTTTGCTTGCCCTTTCCATTTTTTCTTCCATGTTGGCTTCTTTTATGTGCTAGGGAATTATTAGACTTGGGAATCTTAATCGGAGACAGACCGGTCGGTATATCATCCAAGCTCATTATGGCGGCCCCAACATCTACTAATTCTGTCATTGCAGGACCATGTGAAGGCTCTATCAAAAGTTAAGTTTTCTAAGGTGGAGGAGATATATCAGTAGGTTAAGCTTGACGAGGAGTTAACTTGACTATAATATCTCACTTGGTCCATTGGATGAAGGTTTTTCTTACAGCACCAAGTGTTAAGATCTCATCATTTGGCAGTATTGCAAGTGGATATTGTGCCGAGATATCGTTGACTTGGTCGGCATTGACTTTGGCATAACCATCGACCAAGTTTGCATCGTGCACCTTTGGTGTTTATGATGGTTTATGAACCATTCCCTTGATAGCATCAATGTAGGACACTGAAGTGACCATAACTTGAAGGACGCACCTGGTTGCATCCTGCATGTTGATTATGGAATATTAGCATATATGTCCTTCAAATATGAGCTTATTTAAGTAATACTACCTTATTACCTCTATATGGTTGACCACGCATGGATTTGGGCACTTATGTGTCAACTCTATCAACACAACTTCTACATTGTTAAGTTGGGCTAGCATTCACATGAGCTAGATTGGTCAGATACGGTGCTTGAGGTGCTCCCACCTGATTCGTCCGCATCTTGATCCTCAAACGTTCCACCTCTTTTCGAAGCTTGGTGTTGAACTCCTTGCCAAGCTCTGCCTTCACCTCCTCCTTCAGCTGTTCCTTGAGATGGGCCTCTTCTCTCCTTCGAGACCCGTCGTTTCTTATATTGCACGCTATATTGGGGCAACCCATATTTCCAAGGCACTTCTGCGCCTATATCTCTAGTTTACCCTAGATGTTCGGCGTTGCCATGCTCTTGTGTGAGGACGTTATCCTCACACTTCTGTAGGGCCGACTCAACCTCACTTTGCGAAGATTATGAACCAATAAACTCCATCTACATGGCAAGAATAACAAGAGTTAGAGTAAAGTTTTTAACAAAGCAGAAAGTTCATTCGAGATTCATGGGTAATAATACTCACGAGTCTCGGTACACCACTCCATCAACTTCATGGGAAAAGAGACGGACCCATCGGGGTTGACCCTGTCTCGTGCTTGAGCCTAGTTCTGAGTGAGTTCTCTTGGGATATCAGCAAATGGGGGAGGGATGTTTGTCGCTATTGCAGCTTTGTCCTTCTTGGCCCTCTACATCCTCCCAATGTATCCCACCATCATAAGTTGGTACAAGTGCTCATTTCTAGCCTACAACTGTCGATGAGCCTCGCTTGTCGCTTGGAACTCCTCGGATGTCTTTAGAGCATAGAATTGTTCCCACACTGTCTTAGTTATATATGGGTACTCCACATATGGTGAGTGGTTTCCTAGGGGGATGACAAACTCATTGAAGAGCTTGGACTTAAAGTTCTTCTATGCTCGGCCCATCTTCGATAGCGTGTGTCACTTGAATCTTGCCTCCGCTTTCTCCCAATAGTCAAACTTTTCCTTGATTCTAGCCCAAGCTTCCTCCTCGCTTTCAAGGACCTTCTTGATGTCCGCACGAAGAATGTCCCAATACTGTTGCATGACAACTCTGCAACCATTCCCGAATAGGCTGATCACACTTCGTGGCCCATTTGTCTTCTAGAAGCATCTACCTTGGTGATTATCAGTCAATGTTTAGGTAATTAGTTTTGAGTCCTAGGGTTTTAACCTAAGGTTGTTACGCAGGTTCTGATTGAGGTTTCGTTTCGTGAACATTCTCAGACATTTTTGCTTTTTATAATTCAACTTATGGCCTAAAAACGTTGACTACATTAGTTCAGTTTAGTTTTTTTTAATGAAGTCATCTAAGATAAATATATCAATTAAGTACAAATGCACCTAAAAATACGGCAATGAAATTAATACAAAATCACCTAAAATCACATTAGTTAATTAGCTAAACAATCATCAAAATAACAAAAGTAATTAATTAACAGAACATAACCTATAATCATAGACATTTTAATAGCTAAAAAATTGTTAGTTATTGTAAATTGAGTGTATTGTTAATATAGTAAAGCTTACATTAATTTAGTTTTTTTACTAAAGTCACCTATAATCAATATTTTAATAAAGTACAAATGCACCTAAAATCACATTAGTTAATTAACTTTAAAAAATGACATTAGTTAATCACCTAATAAATACGAAATCACCAATCACATTAGTTAATTAACTAAGAAATCACTAAAAATGGAAGGTAATTAATTACATGTAGTAGTAAAGGTAAGAAATTTACTAAAAAAATCACATTAATTAATGAACTAAAGAAATCAAAGAGATAGCATGCAAAGATTGTAATGTACTTTAAGTGGCAAGAAAAAAATATGAAGCTAAATCAACCATGGCGGTGCTTGGAGATGACGATGGCACAGTGGTGGGCTAGGGAGCTCGGGGACGACGAGAGGGCACGGCGATGGTGGCAACGACATAGTGGTGGGCTTGGGGAGCTCAAGCATGATGAGAGGGCTCAAGGTTGATAGTGACGGTGGAGCAATGGCAAGCTCCGCGGGCTCCTGGATAACGGGAGTGCTTGGGGTCAGCGGTGATAGCAGTGTAGTGGCAGGCTTAGGGAGCTTGGGGACAATGAGAGGGCATGACGACAGTAGCAACGGTGCCGTAGGCTTGAGGATCGAGCTCTAGGATGAGGGCGTCAATTGCTTAGATTTGCATGTGAGTAACTTTGCTTGAATCTAGGTACTTCAAAAAAAACATTTGGATTACCTATGACAGGCCGTGTAGCAAAATCAGTCACATGTAACTTACTTGTAACAGTCCATGCAACAAAATCCGTCATAGGTACCTTACCTGTGATAGGCCGTGCACTAAAATACATCATAGGTAACTTACTTGTGACGGCTGTGCATAACAAACCGTCACAGGTTACTAATATCTATAATGGGCCTTTTACTAAAACTGACATAGGTAACTTTGACCAGAAGTCCACCAAATTTATTTCTTATTTGCAGGTATGAATGTTAATAACTTTGTCCAGACGTTGATAATAGTGTATTTGTAATTCTGATAATCTCGTTAGAATTTAAATTTATTTTAAATCACACGAAAAGCCATATATTTTACATATCATTAAATTGTCTTTAAAGCACCTAAACTTGTAGATTACATATACATATTGTTACATAAGAATTTCTTCATCATGGTCCACACATGTGTACACAGTCCCATCTTCTCGTTGAACTTCTTCAAGAGGAGCTTCTTGGCCAATAGCGTGGACATACTTGTTGTAATTGTCCTCATTGATAACATTGTCAACCCCGATAATTCTTTATTTTCCTTCACGAACAATATGAAGCCTTTTATTTTTCGGATCGGCCATGTAGAACACTTGAACAACTTGTTTTGCAAGAACAAATGATTCATCCCTGTATTCGTTGGACTATAGATTTACAAGTGTGAAACCATCTTTGTTAACCTTAATATGCTTTAGATCAACCCATGTACACTGAAACAATGTCATTTTGAATTTCACATAACTCAACTCTCATATCTCCTCTATGCGGCTATAGTACTGATCACGATAGCCGAGTTGATCACTAACTGCTTCTATGCATATTCCACCGTTCTATACTATGCCTTTTTTGTCCTGATTGGTTGTGTAGAAAGTATATCCATTGATATCGTATCTTTGCCATGTTTCAACATTCCATCCAGGGCCATTTGCTAGCCACTTAAGGGTTTCACTTGTGACGTTGCTCAAGTTATACACACGATGCTTGAACCATTTGTTGAAACCCGCATGGTGCTATCTTTAAACCCAACTAGCTGATCGGTTAATATTGTCTTATTGGATCTTCGCTTTGTGCTCCTCTAAGTACAACACAACCTTGGTCATATATCGAAGGATGTTGATATGGGTTTTATCATATTAAACGCAATCTAGCATGATAGTTTTTCTTCCCACAGTGCCAACCCCTTCAAGCCTGCCTTCATATCTCGACACCGAAACTCCAGTTGCCTCGGTTTCCAACATATAGTCTACAGAGAATTCTATGATCTCTTCGATCCTGTACACTTCAATCATACTTCCCTCAAGATGGGACTAGTTACATATGTAACACTTTAAAATTCCCATGTACCTTTCAAATGGGTACATCTACCTCATGAACATAAGACCACACACTTTTGCTTGCTTGACCAGATGGATAATAAGATGTACCATGATATCAAAGAATGTAGGTGGGAAGTACATCTCGAGAAAACATAGTATTCTCACTACATCTACTTATAGGTTATTTAGTCTCTCTAGGACAATGATCTTCTATCCAATTATGTTGAAGAAATAGCATAACCGCATTATTGTCTGCCTAACTTTCAACGGTAGAATATTCCTAATGATAGCTAGAAGAAGCTGTGTAATTAGGACATGATAATAATGTGACTTCATCCCAACCATTTTGAGGTCGTCCATCAAAACCCACTTACTTGGTTATGATGAGTACTCAGATGAAACTTTAATACTCTTTAGACATGATAGCATATATTTTTTTTCTCCTCCTTTGATAGAGTGTAGCAAATTAGTAGGAGATACGGTCTTCCTGCCTCCGAGGTTGTTTGTTGCAGTTCATTACGGATGTTCATATCTTCCAAATCTCACCATGCATTTAGCCCATCCTTCATCTTACCTACGATATTAAGCAGTAACCTGACAGGGCTCTCACAAATATTCTTCTATATGTGCATCACATCAATGCAATGACGGATGTCTTGATCTTCCTAGTATGGTAGCCACTAGAATATTGACTTCTTCTACCACATACTCTTCCCCTTTAGATTGGTAGCTTTCTTCTTCTTTTCAAAATCATTGCGGATGTTTCTCACTAAGTTATTTTTTGCACCAAAATTTGGTAAGCCCCGTAGACAGGATTGGAGAGCCGATCGGCTTATGGAAAGAGTTTAATTGATACAGGGAAAGAGCCGATTGGACGGATTAAGAATGGATTCGATTTAGTCAAAAGATAGAAAGTTATCCAGATAGAACCGAGTTTGAGGATGAGCTGTGAGAACCACAGCAGGATAATTTATCACTATAGAATATATCTTGTAAGATTACGCAATTCTAATCAGTTTTGGTAACTTCTTAGAGATGTTTTCCTTTTATGTTTAAGAAATAATGTCTAGAGGTTGTTTGTAACTGCATCAGACTCTTATAACTACAGGGTATAAATATATACCCTCTAGGATCCTGTAAATGATCTCTCGATCAAATACAACTTCGACACATTACCACCCTATTTCATCTAGGTTTTTGCTAACGGGTTCTGGCTCTCAACGCAAGGCTGCATTAGTTAGGTCCAAACTTCGGTGAAGGAGTATGTCCCGCCATTATCTTGGTATATGCGCTCTACCTAAGGCTGCATTGGTTAGGTCCGATCTTTTAGTCCGATCGGATATATTACATCACGTCCGCGTGAGATCTATCACCTTATCTAGCTCCTTTTATAGTCATTAGTCTCATGTTACATTGGTTAGATTTGATCTACTAGACTAATGATAGTAGATTGAGCCAAAAGCCAAAGGGTTTTTACTCGGTGTTTCATCGGAGTAGCTAGCCGATGAGTTATCCACACATTGAGACTCACGCCTAGTGTATCGGCTTCTCAGCCGATATACATATATCTTTAGAGAATTTCTCTCATCAGCTTAGCTAGCCAATGGGCTCACCCGTTTCTTCCGTCTGCACGTCCGATCTAGTCTCCGTCGTCTCGTTACTATTAGCCTCAATCTCATACTATCTCTGTTTGGTCTGATCTATCGAGGCTAGCTTCAACGGTACCGTCACGGTGGTCATTAGGTCTTATACTTTTGGGAGATCGGGTCTCGCTCCTTGCTACTCATCACATATTCTATTCGGAGCGCAATCGGTTTTGCAACCGATGAGTCCTTTATCTTATCCAGAGCGCTATCGCATATTCTATTGCGAGCACCATCGGCTTTGCAATTGATGTGTCATTTATCTTATTCCTTGCTATCCACTTATGCCTTTATCAGCTTTCCAGCCGATGAACGAGCGTTGCACCTTCTATAGGCAACCAGCTAATAGCAGGAGTCTATATATATACTTATTGACTATTCTATTCTAGAATGGCATCGGCTCTATAGCCGATATATCTTTTATTCTCTTCATCGTCATTTGCCTACGCCTTTATTAGATTTTTAGTCAATGGACAAGTACTTCAGCCCCTATCGGTAACCAGCCGATAGCAGGAATACATCAGATGCAACCGATATTTATCTCAACCCTATTAGTAACCAGCCAATAATGGGAGTTTGTATCGGTCTATCGGCCGATTGACTCATCGGTTTATCTCCTTATCAATTACAAGGTCAAATTGACTGGCACGCCCGCAACTCCATCAACCCTGATGAAGAGATCTCGAAGCCGAAGGACCTGCACTAGAGCAAAGCAGATCTCTCAAGGCTCGGCTTGTTCGCGCGTCATAGCATCATACCTCCATCAGTGAACATAGAGAACAGTTTTGGCGTGAATAGTTATGCAAATGCCTTCTTAATAATTCTAGTAGTGTTCTACACTTTTCCATCTTACCATTGAAGTTTCTCATAATTCTTCTATATAGGTGATACAAGGGGAGGAATCTCCTATAGCCCATGTAGAACATCTTGCATGAATTCTTCATCTACTTGCTACGTGTTTCCTCCATACAATCCGAATAAGTTTTCTTTCCTATTACAATCTAGCCTAAAAGATTACCAAGTATAGGGTAATCATTAATAGTACAAAACAACAGCTCATGAAGATTGAAGTTCTCTTGCCCATAAGCATCCCGTGCCTCAGATCTCAGATGCCATAGCATTTCCAAGTCATCGACCAGAGGTTCTAAGAACACATCAATATCATTACCAAGTTTTCTTGGCCCTTGCACTAACATAGAAAGCATAGCGTACTTTCTCTTAAAGCACAACCAAAGCGGTAGGTTAAAGTTCACGAGAAGCATTGGCTAAGTGTTGTGACAACTGCTAAGGTCACTGAAGGGATTCATATCGTTCGTACATAGACCCAACCTAGTGTTTCTCGAATCTTCTGTAAATTCAGGGTGCTTCCCATCAATATTCCTCTACTGTGCTGAATCGGCTGAATGCCTTAGCATACCATCCTCCTTTTTGTCTGTTGCATGCCAATGAACTAACTTAGTTTCCTTGAGATTAGCAAACGTTCACTTTATGCTGTCGGTAATAGAGAGATACCACATAACCTTTGCTGGACCACTCCTTTTTAACTTCTTACCCTCCATACTGTTATTATTTTACTTGTATCGAGAAGCTTCACATGTTGTGCACGTATCTAAGTTGTCTAATTCTTTGTAGTATAAGATGCAGTCATTCGGACATACGTGAATTCTTCTAACCTCCAACCCAAGGGACAACACTTGCTTTACTTCATATGTTGTCTTTGGTATTTTGTTCCCATCGGGCAGTAGGCCCTTTAAAAATTCAAGCAGACCTATGAAGCTCTTGTCTAACCAACCATTACTTGTCTTAAATTTTATTAAATCAAGGACAATAGATGGCTTCATGTGATTCAGCTTACATCTAAGATATATAGGTGTCTCTGAATCCATCACTAAAGTTGAGAACTTCTCATAATCCTTCTCGTCGTATTCTGGCTCCTTAACATCACAAAACATATGATAAAGGTCATGTTCAACATCAATGATATCACCGCTAAACTGAGTAGGGACATACATATCATCTCGATTTTCTTGTTCCTCCTGGTGTTCATCGCCCACTTCTTCAATAGAAATATTCGACACTTCTTGCTCCCCGTGTTTGCTCCAACAACTATAACCCTTTATAGAAACTTTACGTATAAGATAAGATTATAAATACGCTCTATCTGTAAACATCTTCTCATTTATGTAGTCTATTTATGGATAGATCACATATTCCTTGTTCCTCCTTCTCTTATTATCCTCTGCAACATTTAGGAATTCAATTACTCTTTCTAAATTTCTAGCTCAAACGGTTAGTATTATACATCCAAGTACAATTCATCTGTACATATATAATAAAATTAGTTTGGGTAAACAAATTATAATACTATTAAGTCCAAATTTAGTTTATTTTTTATTTAACCTCTCAATATCAGAACAAATATTCTCTGCTCTTACCCTCTCACCTAAAATGTAAATAGTGTACAAAATGGATTGGCCAACAAATACATCTATGGAGGCATATATATAGAAGATAGCCAATCTCTATCAGTTGCCAACATATTAACAATCAAAGGTATAGTTAAAACACCTGTGATAAGCAATCAAAGGTATAGTCAAAACACCTATGATAAGCTATAAAGGTGAACGCACATCACACGATAAACTTTATCTCTGACGGGATATACCAAGAAACTATCATAGATAGTAAACTCTCATCTGTGATGGGTTTAAATTAGATAACCGTCACAGGTGAAGGCTTACATATGACATGTCACAGGACAAGTTTAGATTATGTTTATTTCAGACTTGAAGTACATGTGAGATGATGTATTTATGCAATTGAATTGTTGAACTTATTCTCACAATTTTCTCGAGGTGAAGCTTTAATTCAATGGCCAAACCAACCACGGTTGCAACTCGAGACCCCTCTATATCGCATCAAATAGAAAAGGCCATGTTACGTTTCTTTTCCTAGCTTGCAATACTTCCCATTTGTCTTCCATAATTTAGAATATTCAGACCTTTAATCTATATACGTCTATCTAGCACTTAGATCTAGACATCACGGCCTCGCGGGGTTTCTTCGGAAGCTACTGTGCCATACTGCCGGAGATGAACACGGGAGGCCAGCTACGGGTAGTCGGAGCAGAGGCTGTAGCACGCATGCACTTGGACCATTGGGTACATCTCGTATTTTTGCTCCCTGTTCCTAGTCAATTGCATGGTTTATTGTCGTCCGGATGCGCCCTGGACTTGCAGGTAATTGAGTTTAGTGCTATATGTACTCATATGTGCATGCCTCGTGTGTGAATATGCACTTAAAGACAGTACATTTAGTTCATTTTGTTCAGTGAGAACAATGAAACGAATGTCTTAGAAAAAAAACATTTGATAATTAACTAGTCAAGTTCAAGGTTCATAACAAAGTAAAACTACTGACGATACTCCCAATTACGAATACAAGTCCTTTGAAACAAACACACAATCCCTAAATTACATGGCTGGGGCAAACTAGCAAAGTACAACGCTGAGACTCTATTCTTACTGTGGTTGCTATTGCTGACCACCAAAATTTTGCTATATATGCTCTATCAAATCTTCCTTAAGATGATGATGGGCTCCTCGATCATGAATTTCCATATTTTTTTCTAGGACCTCTGAGAATCTATAGATCTGTCCTTTATCCCGTACGGAGAAAATTGCCTTTATTCATATATGCTGTTATTGAGTATATCATAGATGCCTCTCTCGTCTCACTATCATGTTGTGTAAAATAACACATGCATACGTAATATCGGTGAGTTGTTCCCATTCCCATAGCCGTATCGGGTGACATATGATGGCCTAACATTTTTGCAAAACCCTGAAAGCTCCTTTCACATCTTTTCTTGCTATAGTTTGCAAACAATTTATGCTTAGTACTTAGAGGCTTGGTGATTGGTTTGACAAATGTGGCCCACTCTGGATATATGCCGTCAGCTAAATAGTATCCCCTGTTATATTGTGTTCTATTAATACAGAACTGAACAACAGGTGCTCTGCCTTGTAGCTGTTCAGTAAACAATGGTGACTGGACACCAAAAAAACATGCCAAATCCATATGTCATAAGATGCAACAGCTTCTAGCATCATAGTAGGTACCTTATAAATCACCACTTGTAAATTGCTCCTTCCACACAGCTGGTCAATTTTATCACTCCCAATGCATACAGTCAAGACAACCCAACATCCTAGAGAATCCACGCCCATGTGCTACTTGAAGCAAACGCTGAATATCTTTATTAGTAGGCTTGCGTAGATATTGTTGACCAAATATAAGTCTTACACAATTAACAAAATGAATCAAACTCTCCAGTGCTGTGCTTTTGGCCACTCTAAATGATTCATCCATAAGATCAGCTGGTGACCATATGCTAACATTCTAATGGCAGCTGTACATTTTTTCAATGGTAATAGACCCATCTTGCCGAATGCATCTCGTCGTAGACGAAAATATGGAGACCAAACACCTAGAGCTTCAACTATGCGTAAAAATAGAAGCTTTCTCATGCGAAATCTCCTACGAAACTGATTATCGGTGTACAAGGGATTGGCTGGAAAATATTTAGCAAACAATCTATTGTATCATCTTGATTATCTCCTTCCGTATGTAGCCCCCACGCCGAATAGAGCTACCAGCTGATTCTGCTTCCAATTCAACCGCAAGCTCAGCTTCAAGCTCTGCCTCAAGCTCTGCTTCAAACTCAGCCCCAATTATCTGAATGACTAGATTGATCTTGTGAGTTAGTAGACATTTATTTTCTGGAATGAGAGAGTGGTGTGATGTGAATGGGGGAGTGGTGTCCTCGACTGCATCTCATATTTGTAGCAGCTGAACACCAAAAACTATCTGTTGCTTTATGTCCTGTTCCACAACAACTATATTTTGTTTGTATTTTTATCAATGGCTCTCTCTTGCTATTGTCATGTTTCACAACAGCTATATTTAGCTTTCTGACATGTGCTGATATTATTTTACTACATATGTGTTTAGGTGAAGCTGTCATGAATCTCGACATGGATGAAACCAAGGATAAACAAAGGTGATTCCTCTACTGCTCAATAGGATTAATATGGCTTACAAATACACTGACAACATGGGGATACAATACAGATCATCAACCTGTTGCAATAGCTAACTTAAGGCTAACAAATAGACTTACAACACTTCTAATCATGAAAAGTACACTGACAACACTTCTAAATATGACATGTAGAATAAGTACTAGGGGTACAAGCATCACTTGCTGATTATTTACTCCTCAACAAGTTATTTTGTTAATTAGTCCAAGACTCCTTTGTGCCTCTTTAGTTGTGCTTCACTGTAGTTTCTTTTCCTTTTAGCCTTGCCTTTGCTTTCTTCTGTCCCTCAGGGCGCTTCTCTTTGCTCATGGTTTCCTCCTCTGTGTCTTGGTTGGATGAAGAAGTGTATGCTTCTGACGATGAAACCTTGGTCCTCTTATTTGCACTCTCCTCTTTGACGACTCTACGCCATTTAGGCAGATCCTTCACTACTCTCTACATGTATTCAAATCAAAGGTGAAAGGTTTATCCTTGTTTTGTTTTTTTACATTAAATGTGCTGTGTGCATGGCCATGTCATCAGATTGCCTACTGCTCCAGGTATTTAACTCTACCATATACCCCATAGAACTTCGTGATATCTCTCTTCACATCACCCCAATGTTGGTGCGTTGGTGTTGAACTCATCAACTACAGCTTTCTAGTAGTATTCTGATTTCTTGTTGATGCCATTTACGAGATCACTGGAGTGGTGTAACTAACAGCTAAGTAGTCCTAGGTTCTCTTCTTCACTCCAATTTATGCGTGTACACCTCTTCGGTTCTTCTTCAGTACTATTTCTTGACTCTTCGATGGTAACATGTCGTTTCTCTTGTTGTCTTGCAGGGCATGGATAACTAGACTCAGGTCCATGGGAACAAGTGTTGGCTGCAGCTCCAACCGAAGACGTAAATTGCAGCACAGATGGTGACCTGTTGGCTGCAGCTCCAAATTGCATAGTTGGCAAGAGACCGAAACTCTCTTGTAGATGAAAACCTTGAAAGCCAGCTTCCTTGGTGTTGAACACCTTGAAATCTTGGAGGAGAGTGGCCTTACGGTGTCTAGTTTACTGGAGGACCAAAAGGGTTGAAGTTCTGCAGATAATTGGGTGATGTAAAGTGAAACTGAGATTGGAGTGCAGGAGGTGAGATCTGGTCTCTACTCTCAGAGTATTGGTTTGGAGAGTTTTGATTCGTGATACTTGAAAAGTTTGTGGGGGAGGGATCCATGGAAACTAGTTGTGTTCTAGCAAGTTTGTGAATGGAGTTGGTGTGGTTCGGTTTTGTAGGCAGAGTGGTGGAGGAAGCAAATAACTGATTTGTTTGTTTAATGTTTGTGAACGATGGCACTCTACAACTATGATTTTTTATTGTCTTCTAGCATGCCCATAGTACTATGGACAGCTTTTGTTATTTTCTTTATATGGATTAATTGCACAATGGTACCAGATAGCTGAATGGAATATTATATTACCTATGGACTACTTTTGTACCACACTGTGGTTGCCCTAATTGAACAACGATGACACTCTTCAGCAAACAAAATAGAAAAATAGATGGTGGCCATTAAAAGACTGTATATTCAAGCATTTGAAACAGGAAAGACCACATTTGTTGGCACAATAACATTCAGGCCTGTCATGTTGCCCATAGAGAAAAATGCAGAAGAAAATGTTTTGCAATGCTTCGCAAATGGCACTAGAAAAGAAAAACAAAAAATTACATATCTTAATTAACAAGGAGTGAATATGTCTATCACAGGGCCTAAAGGCTCATGGACAAATGCAAGCTACTCATCATCTCCTCAGTTGAGCCGTGCGGCACACAGACAACCGATCGCTATCACGATGATTTGGGTGGAGCAAGTCAGGAGCCTACAGGCATAATAGCATAGGGAAAGATAGAGAGACGCACAACGCCACAACAGTAGGAGCTAGCAATGAGAGAGCAATCCAGTAATCAATTCAAGATTTGAGCAGCCAAAACGTTAGCAATTTGGTGTTGTGTTGCACACACAAAATAAACAAACAAGCATGTAGGGAGAAACGCGGTTGATTAGAGAATTACGCCATTGAGCAACGGAAAGAACCATAAGAGAAAGGTAGAAGAAGGAAACCATCCAAGAGATGCAAGAACTTACATGGTCTTGCAGCAATTGTGTAGCGAAGAAGCTCGGGAGCTCGAGAGCAAGCTCTGAACACGCCGACCCTGACGCGCCGTCAACGTCAGACGACACCTGCTCCCCTTCGTGGGCTTCTTGCCGGCGACCTCCGGGTACAGGAGGAGGAGGAGAAGGCGGCGGAGGAGCTCCTGGCGATGCCAAGAAGCCGCCTGGCTGCCCCCAGCGCCAATCTTGACGGGAATGACGATGACGGGAAGGAGGACGAACCAGCCATGGCCGTGGTGTCGTCCTGCTCCAGCTCGTCCTCCATAGTCATGTCCCCCGAGCTCGTGAAGCTGGGTCGTCCTGTGCGCTGTAACACTGCCCGGCCTCCGCCTCTGCCTCTGCCCCCCGCGCGCGCGGAACCACCCAGCGACATTGCTACTGATTCTTGCCCTGGTGACCGCCCAACGGGGAGCTCTTGGCTTCTTGGAGTTTCGGCGGGAACACTCGAGTCTTCTGTAATGGGCCATAGGCTCTGATCTTTTATTCTAGTGATTGAGGCCCGCCTGACAAATGATTTCTTGAGCCTCCCAGTGCAGGCTCAAGTGGCACGAATGGAGGGACAGGCATGGCTGACACTGCACCGCCGCGCCAATCGAACTGCCGAATAATTCTTCACAGTATTGGAAGATCATCGTCTTCCATTTCACCTGAAGCAGCATGTTGGAAGATACTACCTGCTTTGCTCTGCTCCTTGCCCGGCATCTCGTCGAGCACAGCCTCACGCGACGGCCACGCTCCCAGGTAGGCAGAAGCATCCGCAAGCCAGCCAGCGCCGACCTCACGGCGCTACTATCATAGCCGCCTCCGCCACAGTACCCGCCTCACTGTCGTCTCAGGCCATCTGTCCGCATCGCTCGTCGTCCCTTGCCACCGCCGGGTCCCCCACGTCGTAGTGCCACCTCTCGCAGCCCACATTGCCGCCATCATCCCGCTACCGCTGGCCTCAGCCTCCCGCCGCCCCAACCGTGTCGCGCCGTCCTCCTGCTGCCACCGGCCGCACCACACTGACCTCCCGATGCTGCCCGCCACGGCCTCGGCCTCTCGCTGCTGCCTCCAGCGCCTCACCGTCCTCCCGCGGCCACCAGTCGCGCCCGTCGTCACCGTTTGCCCAGCCGCGGTAGCTGCTCGTCCTCGGCTAGATCCGACCGTAACGACATCGGATCCGTGGCCGCCCCTCGCTAGGTCGCGTCGCCGCCTCCGCCTTCGTTGCGTTCCGCTCCACCTTCCCTGCACTGAAGGTGGGGCGTCGCCGGGGTTTTGGCCCCGCTCGCCGCCCGATTCTCCAGTGGCGTGCTCCGGTGGCGGCAAGGCAAAGGAGAAGGGAAGGGGGGTGGCGGCGACAGAGGCTAGGGTTTCCCCCTGAGCCGCCTGCGCGTGGGCGACGTCGGCTTTCTCCGGGTTTTTCCTGTCCCGGTATTTGGAGGATAGGGCATATTTGAGGCTGCCTGTACGATAGAAATATATCTCCACCCTATATTCTGTTATGTTTTTGGAGGTAAAGGGCATTGATTTGTAATAACTTCTCATGTCTCTTTCGTACAAGCGTACTTGGTCAAGTGAGCAAGCATTCATGCTGGGAACCGCAGTTCGATTCCGCCGAAAAAGGTCTATTTTGACTCCCAAAATATGTTAAGACGCTCTAAATGTTATTTACTACTTTTGTTTTAGTTTTAGCATAAAACACTCTAGTTTAGTTATTTGCTCTAATCATTATTTTAATCTATCCTCTTATAATAAAACTTTTTAAAATACAATTTTACCCTTAAACCACCTAGTAAATTTTAAATTTTAAAAAATAGCTAAATTTAAGCAAAATTTAAAACTTGTTCCAAATCGTGTAACCGACAATTGCAAAAAAAACAAATCCATATTTAAAAAACTTAAACAAATATTGATTGAATTTAAATAACTTGTTGTAAATGTTTTTTATTTCTTTAATTTGAATTTTTTTTAAAATAATATGTTTAAATTCTACCAAAATCTTGCAAGTGACCAAGGGTAAAACCATCTTATACAAGTATTAAAATAATAATTAAATTATATTTTAGAAAATAACCATAAATCTAGAATAATATATAGCAAGGCTATAAAATATATTGTTTTGGAGCAAATATCATAAATATGGAGTGTCCAAATTTTACCAAAATTCATATAGATTTTTCAAGGGGATTTTGGGCCTAAGCCCTGAAGCCAACCTTCCCATGCTGACATAGGCCGGTCCAGACACAAGTGCACAGCTCGTGATCAGCACGGCCCGTTTGACAGTAGGCCGTATTATGTTTGGGCCGAGGCTATAGCACAGCAGTGTAGCACGGTCTGATCTACCCACCAATTTTACTTGTTCCCTTTTTTATTTTCTCTTTTTCACGTTTTTTTTTTCATCAGATGGGCTGTAATTGTTCCATGGGTTGGTCATGCTCAAATCGACACGGTATGACTCTTCAACTGGCCACACCTAACGGGCCGTTACAGGACGTGGGCCGTGACGGCCCAGCAGGTTAGTTTGGTCTCGTAGACTCTCCTGCTGCCGACTCGCACCTCCACCGACACCTCTCAAAAAAAAAAAAAAAAAGACTCCATCGTCCACCGGCGGCCGTGCGTGGCGACCAATCGCGGCGGCGTCCACTGCTCCAGGCGGACGGATGTGGCGGAGCTAGGCCTCGCCGCGCAGCACAGCTCCAAATCCGGGCATACTGGCGGCCTCCGACCTCCGTGAGAACAGGTATGCCCCGCCTCTAGTTCTAGGTCGGTCTGCTCCTCCCTCATCTCTGCATCCACTCTGGGCAGCGCCGCGGCCGGTCAGCTGCGTCCGAGAGAGAGAATGTAAGGTTGGGTCTCCGTGGAGGCAGCGCTAGGCATTACTAGCGCTTAGCTTTTTATTTTTTTAAGAAGAAATCCATCCATGGTCCATCCATTTTGGTTGAAATGAAACGTTTTCCTCTCTGGTTGCAGGCGACGTTTCCCAGAAATTCCATGGAAAACTCGTATATTCTGATCATAACCAATTGGACGTTCGAGATTTGTAGTTCTCTCCAACAGGAGGCATGCGGCATATTAGTTTGATTATAATGCTGATATCACTAATCCAGCAATGATCATCGAGATAAGTGAACTTTGCATCAATTTATACTTTATACAAAATAAATCTCTTTTTTACCAGCACCCTAGTTAGTTCTGGCAAGTTTCTTGTTTGGTTGTTCTGACAAGGTTGATGTAGTACAATGACAAGATATTTGCATATGGTAGTTATTTTTTCTTATTGGAAGTATTTGAAACCACTTATCTTTTTAAAATCTGCAAATGCCGCCTCTATATTTTTATTCTAGCATGTATGCAATTCCTTATATGCTGTTCACATGATTTATACCCATTTTACCTGTACGGCAGTACCACTTCAAAAGTGCCATTTAGAATATCTATTTTTACTCCATAATTTAGCGATGCAGCATTTTCTCATGGCTTTTGTGGTAAGATGGTGCTAGACATCACTTTTAGCTCTGCAGTTATTGATGTTTAAAGTAGAGGGTGTAGTCATCATGTTTTAGGTTAAGCAATCCCTGAATTAGTATGGTGGGTATTGCTGCTGTATTGCTGTATTAGGAATGCTGAAGGTTATATTGGAGATTGATGAAACAATAGTCAAGAAGCATCCATAATACAATAATGAAAAGTGTACAACGGTCCATGGAGCATATCAACATATTAAAATGGAAAAAAAGGAGCACATTATCGTTCTCCTACAAAACAGTCATCGTTTTTATATGCCCATGCTAATGGCCACTTGGAAACAAAATTCTGGGGTCTACAACCTTTAGCATCTATTTATGAGATAGTAGAAAGGGGTCCAACAATTACACAAGTAGCATCAATAATTTCTATCACTTTATCTTAATCAAATACTAGTTACACTTTCATATGAACGTCTCTTATTGCAGTGCCTATTACTGGCAATCATGCTGGATCATGTCTCTGTTATATGTGTACCCAACCCATCCATCCTTTTTGGTACTTGGCATACTCGAGTAATCTTGTAGAAAAAAAATTAGATTTCTCATATGCTTCCAGTGCGCAATAGTGACTGTGAAAATGATGCCGGTGGTGGAGGACGCTGAACTTGCACATTCCCTTCCATCATCAGAACGACGCTCTTCATTGCAGGCCGTGTCACTGGCTCATTCTGAGTGCACCAAATGCCAATCTTCACCATACACTCCAGCTCAACCTCATCGACGTCTTCTCCGGCAGCCACATCTTTTAGTCCGCCTGAGACCACGTACTCGTAGACCCACTCTGAGATATTGCACTCCTCACCGGCCATCTTAAGTTCCATGCTCTTCCTGCAGCTTATGATCTCTAGCAGCATCACACCGAAGCTGTATACATCTACCTTCACAGTGATCGCGGTGTTCTTGCTCCACTCCGGCGCAAGATAGCCACGTGTGCCCCGGACTCCAGTGAAGGTCTTGGTTTGGTTCCCTATCAGCAGCTTTGCCAAGCCGAAATCTGCAATCTTTGCCATTCCCGAACCATCAATGAGTATGTTCTCTGGCTTGATGTCACAGTGGATTATAGGGACGTCTATCTCCTCATGGAGGTATTGTAACCCCCTAGCCACATCCAGCGCAATTGCAACCCTCTTGCTCCAGCTAGGTAATGGCATGTCGGGCTTGAAGAGGAGGTTGGCAAGGGAGCCATTTGGCATGAACTCGTAGACAAGAAGGCGGTATGTTCCTTCGTTGCAGAATCCAAGTAATCGCACCAGGTTCCTATGGTGTGTTTGTGCGATCGCACGTACTTCCCGCTGGAATTCTCGCTCCCCATCTTCTGCCATCCTCTCGAGCCTCTTCACTGCAATGACCTTGTTTCCACTGTTTGTTTGGACACCTCTGAACACTGTGCCATATGCACCCCTCCCTATCTCTAGAGTAAAGCCATCTGTTGACAGCTCTAGAGCATGGAATGAGTACAGTCGGATGCCAACACTCTCCTCATCAAATTCAGCGTCTTGATGTTGTGGAGCCCTTGTGTATCTCAAAAATTGGTGGCGCTTGCAGATCAGTACAGACATTGAGAGCACAGCAAGTGAGAAGATGGCCAATGCAGAACCTGATATCAACATGGCAGCTGAAGTAGCACTTCTAGTCCTAATAGGACCTCTTGGTTCATAGGAGTATACTTTCACAAATAATGTGGTGTTGCTACTGGGAAGAATCTTGCCGTACCTCATAGGAAGCATCTGTTTTGAGCAGTAGGTGTCAAACATGGCAATCTCGCAGGCACAGTCAGAGAGGCAAATTGCTTTGCACTCTTCAATGGTTGTTGTTTGTGGTGGGACGTTGTATGACAAATCTGACCAGCTAGTGTTCTTCATCATGACCATTGTGGCTATTGGTCCGATGTCACTGTTAGAGCTATTCCCCATGCAACCGCCAGTCCGTACCCTCCAGCAACCTTGAGTGGTTTGGTTAGCACTTGAGAATTCAAACCCTGGAAGGCAGGAGCAGCTGGTTTCTCCACTAGCAGTGACTTGGCAGAAGCTATTTGGTCCACAGACACCTTTCACACTGCAGCGATCGTTGCTAGATGGCACCAACCATTCGATCTTTGTTGTGGGCTCCCTCCCTTGCTTGAAGAAGAACACATGTGAATAGAGTCGCAATAAGCCGTCAGCATCCAATGTCAGATGGTAGTAGCTCTCTGAATCTGTGGAAGCACTCAGTGACTGATTCGTCAGGAATAGCACCTTTGTGTAGGAACTGTTTCTGTCAAACAACCATAGGGTGCCATTGGGATCCAGTGAAAGGGTGAGGAGGAGGCCTTGACCAAAAGTACCGCTAGCCCAGTATGCACTACCAGGGTCTACCGTGCCAATCGGATACATCACAAGGTTGCCGTCTTCCTGGTTGGAAAGGCGATATTTTCCTGTGGCATGGCTGGCGTTGGAGACGCTTGAGAACAGCTGATTACCAGGAGGCAAGTTCTGCCCTGGTAATAGGGTGTCTGTCGGAGAACCAAAGGTAGACCATAACACCTGCTTTTTCGCATCATACAACACGAAGTTGCCAGTGTCCAAGATAGCAGCAGAGGTAGCTGAAGTAGGGGTGGCGGATATCAGCTTCCCTTGGCTGCCTTGGTTAGCAGGAATCCATTGAAGTGAACCACCGGCTGTTAACAGAATTGAACCTCCAGAAACCGGAGGATCATCTCTGAAGGCAGTCCACACAATGGTTCTGGTTGCACCAGTGACAAACCACACCCCAATAGAGAAGCCCTCACCTTCTGGATAGAAACCAAACGCAAAGCGCCCCGAGGGGGAGACCCAACTTTGCGTGCCCGCTGCGTTGATTTGTGAACCTTGAGGAATATTTGTCTCATTGATCTGAGCTCCCATGGAAGGATTAGCTTGGATGATGAGCAGAACTAGGGATAGAGGGATAATATAAGGTGCCATTGTTTGACTAGATAAGAGGATGCTGTTTCTTTGGGCTCTGCAAAATGAACTTGGTTCTCATATGAGATAAATTCATGACTTAATCTCCTATGATGCCTTTAGAAGACGTTTGTTGCTTAAAAATCACGGTAGGTATGGTCACAGGCGCATGCGTGCGCTCCTGAACCTAGACAAATAAAAGTTTAGTCAAGAACTGATGTTGACTGAAAGAGACCAGCATCACCAAGGAAACAAATCACTAGTTAGCAAGGCCTTTGGTCACCATTGTCTTTTTTCTAAAAAAAAAACCTTGCCATATCTTGAATTCTTGACGTCTATGACCTGGTTGTTTGCTAAATGTGTTTTTCTTTCTCCGGGCCGGCAGAAGTAACGCCGGTCAAGTTGTTAAATTTATTTTCTAACCAATATCTGATCTCCTCGGTGACTAAAGATGATACCATTAGTACCAATCTTCGAGGGTGACGTAGGCCAAGTCACGCCATCAGTTGCGCATGAGGAGACTAGAGTTGGAAGATGATCAGCATGATGGCGATGTATTGGAAAACGACATCTGAACCGCCAAGGCACGGGGCGTGGAAATAGCACAACCTAGCATTCTACAACATCTTCATCTGCTGCATTAATGTCATGTTTTTGACAACTCGAACCTGATTAGCTACAAACTTACAAGTGCCTATCCCAATATATGCAGAATAACTATTCCAGAGCTGTTGCTCACTGAGTGGGCTATGGCACACTAAACTACTGTTAGCTAGGGCAAATTGCAGCCCTTGTCTTGTACGGCCGACAGCCCATGGGCTCATTCACAACCTAATCCAGCTCTCATCTATTTTTAGCTTATTAGTAAAAACATGTACAAAATTTAGCCCAGCCCGTAAATTTTGTAGGCTAAAATTTTGGACCCATTACCAAGCCTACTTGTACGTGCGTATAATCTAACGCGTGTGTACGCACTCGTGTCTTATCAAGCCTACTTGATCGGCTATTTAAACTGTTGTGCTCGGTTGGTTTTGATGTGACATGTGGAACGGAGCAAGCCACTTGCCATGCGAATATGTCACAGAGGCTAACAGCAACCATCAACCAAGATGACTAATCTACTAGTCAATTTTTCGTTGCATACAATTTTTAACAACACGCATGTTTTAATTCGTATATGAATTATTTTTAACTTCCACTTAAACCATCATATTACACTCAAAATGTACAACAGAATTATTTTTAACTTCCACTTAAACCATCATACTACACTCAAAATGTACATGTACAACAGGAAGAGCTCAATATTAAATATATTTAAACATTACACAGTATTTCATATTTTCTCCTAAATCAGCGAGGCAATTATGTAAGCATGGGAACTACCTACATAGTGCAAACATAAAAATTAGGGAAGAGTTAAAGCGGTAAGCTATGTGAAATAATATTATTATAAAGTTTAACAGTTGTAGAACTTCACGATGGGATAATGGGATAACTAAAACAAGTACCAGAAAAGTAGCTATTAGTACCCATATACTCCATCGGTACACATATAAAGAATTTTAGATTGTTTTAAAGAAATCAAGAATGGAAAAAAATATAGCGCATCTTTTTATCAATATAGATAATGGAAAATAGTTAGATATAAAATTAAGAAAAAAATTAAATAAAAGATAATTGATGAGATATATATAGTAGTGTAAAATATCTTATGTTATTGAAAAAATGCAAAGTTTTAAGACAGACTGAGTATGTAAGCAACTATAGCCATAGCCAGTCTACTATACCGTTGTTACTGACGGATAAAAGTATATTTGTATAACCAGGGAAGTGTTGTTAGGCACAGATGTAATTATATTATAAATCACAACAAACAAGGTTACACATACATAATTAGAAAAGTAACTATTGTTTGACTTAGATGTAACTATGGCATATGGCCCTACGAGTAATACGGGTGCACGCAAAATCATGCTAGTCTGATCTGCACGTCGATGGGAAGAGGCGAGTTCCTTGTACGTGGCTACGTGCTCTCGCTCTCCTCAGGCATCAAAAGAACAAGTCCCGGGGGAATTAAATTTCGAAATATACTTTTTTTTCTTACAATTTTCTAATAATATACTTTTTTAAAAAAATTAAAAATATACCTATATCGCTATTGGCACGGTAGGCCTAGCAGACTTGGCGCCATTGCATATAATGACATGGGTATATTTTGAAACGGTACATTCAAAAAAAAATCACGACAAAAATGTATATTTTAAAAAATAAATTGTTCGGGCAAGCCTACACAGCCCAGCCTGCTTTACTGTTCTATGTATATAGCTATGTTTAGGAGAGCTGTCTCACAAGGCCCTTCCCTTGTGAAAAGGATTTTTAGTTTTACCGGTTGAAAAAATCTCGGCCATCCACTGGGATGATGCAGTTTGCAATTTTGCATACTCCTAGATAGGAATGGCAATGGACTAGGTAGGTACTGGCACAGCAAAATCATACCCGGTCCGATACCCAAATTCTTTTGCCCCACCCATACCTGATAGAAATGATGAAAATAACTCAATGCACATGTGGGTATCTCATATCATGAGTAATATCTCCATAAATAGATAATTAAGCAAAGATCAACATGCCAAAAGAAATTAGTACCAACAGTTCACCATAGATCAACTCAAGTTGTCACCCACAAACTATCATAATTTCATTACCAACAGCTCATCAATGTTGCAGCACAAATAGGGAGATGGACCAGAATGAACTAGAAACACACATGTATCACGCTAAATCCAAGTTACGCACAGGCATAAAACAGTACCTAACACATGTATGAGGTGTGCCCATGGACAAAAACGTAAACGCGCGCATGTGCCCATTGGATTGCCAGTTCTACGCTCTAAACCCTAAACCCTAATCCTATACAGAGACCAAAGTCACGTGGAAACGTGAACCCTAAATTACAAACCCTAATCCTAATCCTAGACAGGGACCGAAGTCACGTGGAAACGTGTAATGCACTCCCACGTTAGCCTTTGGAAAAGGCGAGGGGCCAGATACTATAGCCACCTCTCAAAAAATTTAGGGAAGAATTACTAGTCAGGTAGACGATGGGAGCTAGGACCAGAGAACTTAAGCCCGGTGGACAGTAGACAAAGATATAGCATTTTTTTTCCAAACGTACACAAATGCATTGCGTGTTAATCGACGAAGAGATATCATTAGTTGAATCAGACATGAAAGTTGAGACGAGAACACGAGGAAACTTAGAAGAAATAACTAATCACGGGAGGATGAAAACACCATTAATTCCAGCAGTAAGCAAAACAATTGACTCTAATTAATTATTAATGACTCCCAATTCGGACTCCGAACAACGCAACTCGATCACCCTAGCTTGCTGCTAAAACTCAGTCTAACACTCTGGCTCAGACTCAAACTAATAAAGATCAGCAGAGCAAGTAATTAATCAGTTAATAATTGACCTGCAGATTAATTAGTCACGCACAAGCTAGCTAGCTAGGTAATCAATCAATGAATTAAATAAGCAGATCAGCTCAAGTGTGGGATCAGCGGGAGTAGAAGATGGCGACGAGGGTGCGGCGGCAACGGGTGCAGGAGAACTTCTTCTTGTTCCGGACGAAGAGCGGCAGGCACAGGATCCGCCGCGCGCTCTCCACGTCCGCCGCCACCACAGCGCCGCCGCACAGCGGGCACGCCCCCGGCGCCTTCCTCGACCCCATCTCCCTCTCCTCCTCCACCCCGCACCACGCCATCACCCTCCTCGCCGCCTCCATTGCCATTATATTGCCACCAATCTCTAGCTAGCTAGCTAGCTAGCTATACTCCCAGCTCCAGCTGCAGCTAGTAGCTAATCTCTAACTCCTACCTAGCTCTCTCTCCCAGTGTCACTCTCAGGCTCACTCAATCTGAACTCAAGTGTAGGAGCAGCTAGCTTAGCTCAGATGAGAGGGAGACCCAAGTGGAAAGATGGGAATGGCTGCAGCCTGCAGGGATGGATACACACAGCAAGATGGCGAATATTATATAATGTGAGGATTGAAGACGATGCATGTGCTACTACTCCAAGCTTTGTTTTAGTTCGTTTGATTTGGTGCAACGACTGGAGTCCAGGTGGATGATGTATCTGTTAGATGATTAGATACATGTGTATTTATCTTACTATATTGAGGGATACTATTAGATAGAAAGGTTAGATGTATATGTATTTACCTTATCATATTGTGCCAAAAGCCAAGAGATCTAGATTGTCTATGTATAGGAATAGGTCATCTATGTATAGAAGGTTTATATTTAGAAAAGATCTTTTGACTTAGCCCTCAAGTTATAACGCCTATATGTAACTACCATATGCGGGGCTATTCTGCATTCAATCAACACGCAACCATCGCACGACCCAGATAGAGCGTCGGTGTTCTCCTCCGCTCCTCTAAACTTTCACATGGTATCAGAGCCATCGCTTTTGAGTAGATTGCATCTCCTCTCCGCAACTACAATGGCGTCATCATCTGCTTCCTCCAATTCTCTCCTCGCCCAACCCATCACGGAAAAGCTTAGCAAGAACAATCACGCCCTGTGGAAGGCACAGGTGTGTGCTACGATCCGTGGTGCTCGTCTTCAGGGGTACCTCACGGG
This sequence comes from Oryza coarctata, assembly GCA_030770085.1. Classification (NCBI taxonomy): domain Eukaryota; kingdom Viridiplantae; phylum Streptophyta; class Magnoliopsida; order Poales; family Poaceae; genus Oryza; species Oryza coarctata. Next base: position 4,824,209 of record CM061476.1, on the reverse strand, counting down.
TGCCACCCCTATACCTGCGACGGAGCTTGTGCAGAAGGGCGCTGATGGGAAGGAAGTGAGGGTTCCCAATCCAGTGCGCGAAGACTAGGAGGCCACGGACCAACAGGTCCTTAGCTACCTCCTCGCGTTAGTCACCAAGGATGTCCTCACGCAGGTGGCCACCAGGGCCACCGCGGCGGACGCTTGGAAGATCATTGAAGACATGTTCGCGTCACAGACGCGAGCACAATCCGTCAACATGCGGATTGCTCTGGCAACGACCAAGAAGGAGAATTCGTCCGTTGCCGAGTACTTTGCCAAGATGAAGGCTCTTGGCGACGACATGGCGGCTGCAGGACGGCCCCTAGAAGATGAAGAACTGGTGGAGTACATCATCACCGGTTTGGGCGAAGATTTCTCGCCCATCGTCTCTGCTCTATGCGCTAGAGTGGAACCCATCTCCGTTGGTGATCTTTATTCACAACTTCTCAATTTTGAAACTAGAATGGACTTGATCTATGGAGGCAGCCCTAGGTCTGGATCAGCAAACTCGGCATCTCGTGGTCGTGGCTCGTGGCGTGGGAAGAACCAGGCGCGTAGGAGAGGCCCCTCGCGTGGGGGCGCGTAGTCTGGCTGCGGCGGGTCCAGTCGTGGGCCTCCTGCAGGAGGTCGTGGCTCCCACAACAACAACAACAACTCCCACGGCTTCTACAACAACAATAGTCGTGGGACATCTGGTGGTGCGCCCGATTCAAATGACAACAGGTGCCAGGTGTGCTTCAAGAAGAATCACTCAGCCGCTAAATGTTGGCATAGGTTCGATGAGAACTTTATGCCAGATCAGCGTCTTGTTGCAGCAGCTACAAACTCGTATGGCGTGGACACCAACTGGTACACTGATACCGGTGCTACGGATCATGTGACAAGCAATCTCGAGCAGCTGTCTCTCAAGAAAAAGTATCATGGCGGTGATCAGATCCACACAGCTAGTGGAACAGGTATGAACATTAGTCACATTGGTCGTACTACGGTTTGTACCCCCACTCGTAACATACAATTAAATGATGTTCTTTACGTTCCATAAGCCAAGAAAAATCTTGTTTCAGTTCATCGTCTTACCGCTGATAACTCTGTCTTTATAAAATTTCACCCTGATTTCTTTCTAATTAAGGATCAGGAAACGAAGAATACACTCCTTAGAGGAAGGTGTCATAGGGGTCTCTATCCTTTACCTACGCTAATAATAAAGCAAGGCTAAAACTCTAACAGATTGCCCCTATCTCGATGGCATAGTAGGCTGGGTCATCCATCTTCGTTAATTGTTAAGCAAGTTATCAGTAATAATAGTCTCCCATATATCGATGAGTCATTGAGTCAGTCAATTTGTGATGCTTGTCAGCAAGGGAAGAGCCATCAGTTGCCCTATCCCAAGTCTTCTAGTATTTTCAAGTCTCCTTTAGAACTTGTGTTCTCTGATGTCTGGGGTCATGCACCAAAATCAGTTGGTCGAAAACGATATTATGTTAGTTTCATTGATGATTTTAGCAAGTTCACCTAGATTTATTTTCTTAAGCATAAGTCTAAAGTATTTCAAAAATTTCAAGAGTTTCAAGCTCTTGTTGAACGCTTGTTTGATCGTAAGATTCTTGCCATGCAAACTGACTGGGGAGGCGAATATCAGACACTTGATTCCTTTTTTAATAAAGCTGGCATCGTTCATCTTGTTTCTTACCCACACGCTCATCAGCAAAATGGGTCAGCTGAGAGAAAACACCGTCACATAGTTGAAGTCGGTCTCTCTCTCTTATCTCATACGGCTATGCCCCTAAAATTTTGGGATGAAGTTTTCCAAACAGCAGTTTATCTCATCAATCGTGTACCCAGCAAAACGATTGGTCATGCTACGCCTCTAGAACGTCTCTTTAATCAAAAATCAGATTACTCCTCGATGAGAGTTTTTGGATGTGCTTGTTGGCCTCATCTTCGCCCCTATAATAAGCACAAACTAGAATTTTGATTCAAAAGATGTGTCTTTCTTGGTTATAGCACCTTGCACAAAGGCTACAAGTGCCTTGATGTCTCTACTGGCCGTGTTTACATCTCCAGGGATGTGATCTTTGATGAAAATATTTTTCCCTTCACCGAGCTGCATCCCAATGCCGGTGCCCGTCTTCGCTCCGAGATCTTATGTCTTCCTTCTGATCTTATTTATCCATATGTAGGGGGCGAACATGCAGTAGATCAATGTGCTAATGGTTCATCTAATTCTTCTAATGTTTCCTTTGAGTTGCATGATGAGAATCAGGGAGAAGCCGGTGAAAATTCGGAAGGAACCGGTGTACACAGAGCAAACCAGATAGGCGCAAACTCCGGAGGCGATTCGCATGCGGGCTTGGGATCAGAGTCTGATTTGGGCGCGTCCATTGGCCAATCGCCGGACGCCACGCTATCTCCAGTTTCTCCTCTCGCGACGGCGCCCTATCCGGACAAATGTTGGATGTGCCAAATGTTGACGTTTGATGTTTGCATTGACTTGATGTTTGCATTGACTCCATTATTTATCAAATTAATATAATTGACGTAACTATATCCTACCCAAATGTTGGATGTGCCAAAACACGCTAACTATGTTAGATATCCAAACCGGCTTAAAGATACAAACCTAGTTAATTATTGAAGTCAGTTTGGATTCAGATGAGCCTTTTGAAATGGAGTGGAGGATTGACAGATGATTTTTTTTTTTTGGAGAATTCAATTTTCTTAGGATTTTTTTTCTAGATATAGGAAAATTTTCGCATGATTATGTTTATATGGTCAATTATATAGAAAAACAAGCAAGAGGCTAATTTTGTGTGTTTTTAATTTTAGGTTTAATTTATCCTATGGTTGCAATTGAAAGGTTTCTCTCCCATTTTATGAGGTTTTAATTTCTAGCCTCGACGACTACGGCAGCAGCTTGTTGTGGATGACGATGACGGCGGCTCCGTCGACGACAGCGGGCACGACGAACTGCGGCGCGATGGGGGACGAGCGCTGACGGACGGCGGAGATGCGTGCCGCGGGGTGGACGTTGACGGCTATGGACTGGGTATAGTCTCTGATACCACGTGATCATTTGGAGGAATTGGGGGATTTTCCACTGCTTATATGCGTATACAACAGATGGGAAATGACTACTTTATCCTTGATTAATACACCCATAATCTTAACAGTTCCGTGCCTGAATCTGCACGGATACTGTTGCCCTGCAGAGGCAGCAAAGTCAAGCTATCACCCATGACCATGGGCATAAAGTGAAAAAGTTTTCTGCATGAAAAATGCAGGGCGTAGGCATTTGAGCTCTCAATGCAACTAAAAGCTTATTGAAAATCCGATGGCAAAGAATGCCATGAATAATTTCCCAATAAAGTTCAATGAATATGACCAGCACTGTTCTTTCCTAAACAGGCTGGTACAACATGCAACACCTTTCAATGTTTTGTTAACCAGAAATTGAAGCTCAGCAAAAAGAAGCCTAAATTTACAGCAGCGATGAAAAGGTGAAAAGCAACAATAGCATCACAGTTATAATTTCTATTGTAATGTAGTTCTTTATAATCCACAATATGCAATTCAACCAACCATGAAATAGAAAATAGAATTTCTTACACCGTTCCATCCAGAATTATTGGCTTCGCCATGAGCTTAGGTTGATTTTATTATAGGGAATACCAGATGATGTATTCCAAGCAGGTAACAGTCGGTCAATAATATCTTTTGCCTTCTTGAGAAATATTTTGTCATTCGACAAATCATAAGCACTGAGAAGACCTCCAACAACTCTGGATACAAAGAAACAGAAGTAGAAGGTTAGAGAAACTTACACAAAGCTTATATTACAGTATTAAGAAAAATAACTAGAAATGCATAGCCAAGACCCGGAAGACACATATCTAATTCTGGTAAACAAATGATATAATGATGTTGAACACTATAAAGCAACCTTATTGTTGTTTCAAACACACTTGCTTCATAATCCTTGTCAAAGTTTAATGATTCTGCAACCCAGCTGTCATCACAAAACAGACACTAATTAGATCAGGAGTATGTGTAAAATAACAAGCGAGCAATCCCAACATGCAACCACATGGAAAACCACCATATTTACAGGACATGGTAGTGGTTATGTTTTACACATTCAGGTAATCAAACTTAGTTTAATTAGGAAAGGTGCGTAGTTGCATAAATATAACACATGGCAACAAAATGTGGACAGACAAAATTAAATGTGCTCTTCCCACAGCGTACTGAGAACAATTCATTTGCGAAAGTGGAGAGGACAGTGTTAGACCACTGGACCACTAGAGTCTATATATATATAGACCTGACCTTCCTTTATATACTTGGGGTCTTAGTCTCACTATACACATTTCTATATGGTATCAGAAAGTCTAGATATCTTCGGTGCGCTAGTATTCTCCTACCGGCAAGCCGACCTTCTCCTCCTCATCGTCGACGTTTCTCCTCGTCGCCGACCTTCTTCCCGGTACTCTCTACTCACTCTCTCGTCTCCGTTCCTTTCTTCTCCTCGTCTTTCCACAGACACTTCTTTTTCTCCGTTCCACCTCCACGGAACAAGGTGACGGTCTCTATCCGCCTCATCGTCTTGCCTCGCACCCGTTTTCGCCCTTCTTCTTGCTTTGTGTATCCTTTCTCCTCTGACGTCGGCGTACCTCTGCGCTCGTCGTCTCCATCAGCTAAAGTCGTCCGCCCTCCCATCGGTTGGACTTGTCCACCCTCCATCGGCGACCCTCCATCGGCTAAAACCCTCCCTCGGTTCTCGCTTTTCCGACACACTCAACGGCTCTCGGACGCGAACCTTCTTCCCTCACGTCCAAGCCAATCTGACGTGTCCACGGACACGAATTCCTGCCTCCCGGACGCGAACACCCTCTTTTCGCGTTCGGCCCCCTCAACGTCTTTTTCGCGTTCGCTCCACTCTTTGGCCTTCACGAGTCCACGGACGTGAATATTTCCTTCACGGACGTGAATCCTCGCACGTCCGTGACCCAACCACTCTCTGACCTACCTACTCTACCATCACCTTTTCCTCACTTACTCCGCTGCCTATTCCACATCGGCCAACCACTTCCCATCGGCTAGCCAGCCCACTCTCTATCGGCTCCTCATCTCTCTGATCGACCGATCTTTCCTCTTATCGGCTACTTGTCCCTATTCTTCTCTCGTCATGGCCACCGAGCCTGCCCTCAGCTTCGGCACTTTCCTAGTCGCCGAATCTGCTCCGGCTCTCAGTGCCCCAGACCACACCTCGGGCACCACCTTACCGATCTTCTCACCCCCTGCGCTGCTGTGAACGTGAAATCTCACGTTCCTATCTCTCTTGACCTTAACGCCAACTATTCCAAGTGGGTTTTCTTCTTCAAATCGCTCTGTGGAAAGTTCGGCCTTCGGTCACATATCGATGGCTCCGCTCCACCTCGCCCCGATGACCCCCAGTGGGACATCGCCAAGTGTTGCGTGCGTAGCTGGCTGCTCGGCTCGATTGACAATTCCGTTCTCGACCTCGCCATAAAAGATACCGACCCCACCGTCCGGGATCTCTGGGTGGCTATCGAGCGGATCTTCCTCGCAAACAAGCAGCCCCGCGCCATCTCCTCCTCAACGAGTTCCATTCCATGGTACAAGGAGACTCCTCTGTCTCCTCGTAATGCCAGCGCCTTAAAGTCAAGGTTGCACCTCTCCGGGACGTCGGCCACCCTGTGACCGACTCTCAACTCGTTCTCACCCTTCTGCGTGGCCTCAATCCCCACTTCTCAAACACCGCCGATGACATCGCCAACGCCACACCCCTTCCGTCGTTTGCCGGGGCCCATGACATGTTAGTTCTTAAAGAACTCCATCTGGCCAACGACGAGAAAACCGTGGCCCACGCCTTTGTTCACCAATTTTCGGTCCAGTCTCTGCGTCCATTCCCCTCCCGCTACAACTACGGGAGAGTGTTAGAACACTGGACCATTGGATTGCATATATATAGACCCGGCCCTCTTTATACACTCGAGGCTTTAGTCTCACTGTACACATTCCTACATAGTTAGGTTACACTCCAGAAACTTCTTGTTAAATGGATAATATGGTGATGGGAAGATAAATTTTAGTTTATCAAAACATACACAAGTAATTTCTAAAAACCAATGAAGCTTTATGTCATATTGACAATAAATGATCACCCTTTCACTAACAAAATTTAGCACGTCCTAAAACAAGCAGCAAAGATAGACCATCAGATTGATTGAATAAGATTCCACAATCCAAACTACAAATTTAAGTCCATATAATGATGGAGTTCATGCAAAGAGGGGAAAGGAACTGAAAAAGAAAGATGCAAAGTTTAATCCACATTTCAAACTTTGTTATGCTGAACGCAATCTACTTAGCAAGTGAAGTCAAAAGGGACATGTGTATGCACCAGCTCTGAACTGACTGGACAGTTCTAATATCTTCACACAGAAGACTGAAGATGCACCAGCATGTTTGGTTCTCTAACTCGTTCAAGCATGTTGTGCACCTAACATTGTCAGGCAAGGCAGTGCAACTAGTAGTCTGTAGGCCCCTAAAAGCATTCTATTCTCCCACATGAGCAAGAAAAAAGCTGGGCCCAGTACAGACAGCCAAATCAGCTCTCTGCCATATGGCCAATATGTGACTAAGCATCATTGTGCCATTTATTTATCTACCACATTTCCAAATAAATAAATATTTAAAGGATTTAAAGATATTAATGTAAATTTATCAAAGACACATTTAAGGTGAAGGAACCAAACAGTTTACACTGCTAAACCTCCCTCTTCAAGCTATAGCCCAGACAGTGGAAAGACAAAGTAGAGAAACATCAAAACCCTGCGATTCTGTTGGGACTATTGGGAAAGCCAGAAGCCAGCATAAGGCTGCTTATGCATGTTCCAGATCTAAGGATAGGGGGAAGACTCAAAGGCAGCATATTAAGAACTATTATCAAGCATAGCATCTCTAAAAACAACTATTGATACATCTAAACCGTGATTTGAAAGTTTTTGTTGGGTTTTAACTCTAGTCTATCCTAATTTATTTAGGACTAAAAGGCTATGTTGAGTTGAATATCAGGCATAGCGTCTCTAAATTAAAACTGGTGTAAAGTTGCATTATACAAGCCAGAAAATACACTGTACATTAATACCTTCACTTAACATATCAAATGTTTAAAGAAAAATACATGATGAAAAATACATGACATAGTAGAGGAAATCTCACACAGTGCAATACAATGAAGCATCAACTACTCACAAGGTCAAACATGGATGCTTACTCAACTCCAGCCATTATAATCGAGCATCCATGCAGGGAAGATACAAACTTAATCTAATTTTGTTTCATGGCAAAGACAGCTGGAATTAACTCTCTGGCCTTCTGGAATTCATCCTTCAATCCCATTATATATAGTACATCAAGTGAGTCCACAAGGATTGCTCCGAGGCCACCAAAACTGTTGACACCATTCTTTGATTGAGGCTAGCATATTCAAGTTCATTGAAGGAAATAATAAAGAGAAAGTCTTTTAAATTCATTGTGATTACAAAACAAAGGGAAGAAAAATTCCAAGAACAAGTGAAACATAACTGAAGTTCGTCATGCCCCCACGTGTACTTAACATATGAATTCCAAGCATGGAGCATAGCCTCCTTAACCTTTTCTCTCCTTTCATTATTAACAGGGTCGATTTCCACAAGATCTTTTACATTGGCATTACCATTATTTGGACTTTCATCCAGATAAATTCCAACATTTCTTAACTACATAAAAATGACGTAAGATCAAAAGGTTCAAACTATACAAATAATCAACATATTACACAGATAACAAGTATCACATGAGTTTATAACGAAAACAAGCACAAACATGTACCTGGTCATGCAACCGATTTACTTCTTCCTCCAATCATAAAAGTTCAGCCTACAGGTAATGAAAGAAAGTCAGACTGTTGTTCTAATATTCGTACTGCACTAATTCAACAAGTTCAGAATTTCCGTGTAACATTTATCTCAGTATGAAGAGGAGAAAGGTAGATCTTCAACTGCTGCATTCCAAAACATTATGGAATTAGAACATTGCAATCCAAACAGATCACAAAAGTAGAGCCAGACCGTATTTCTCTTGTCTCACAATGATACTAGCTGAAATTCTCATGACTAATCCTCTCAAAATAATTCTCACGACTAATGCCAATTCCCAAATGCACTCCTCCAACCAATCACTACCCCAAATTTGATCAAACCCTCCAACCATTCGTGTTTCCCACAATAATATATCTAATGGGACATCCAAGCTAATCCAGATTCGACGAACAGCAATCACCAACGCACTCGCGTTTCAGGCACCGAAGTGTTGCGATGGGAAGCAGTCAGATCCGTTCAGCTCAGATCGGGCGGGGAGGCCATGCAGGAGCGGCGCTCCTCGTAGTCGCGGCCGAGGGAGGTCCCAGGCGGTGAATGTGGCGGAGAAGAAGCCGAGGAAGAGGAGGGCGAGGCGCGCCGGCCGCCTGAGGTAGTAGGACGGGCTCAGCTGGCGCCACGCTGTCGACGACGACGACGATGGCCGGCGAGGCATGGGTGCGAGCGCCGCCGGGCAGGTGTTGATCGCCGTACCTCGCCGGTGGCTAATGCCTCCTCCAGTGTCAAGCGAAATCTGCTGCGGGCTCCACCCAAAACGGTGATGAAATAAAGTTGGATTTTCTTTTATTCTTTTAAACTTTTCTACTTCAATTTTAAAAACGAATTATTTAAAACTATTAAAAAATAAATCTTTTATAACTCGACACCATTCGTGGCATGACAACATCGATTTGCTACGGCGGTGCAAGTGATACTATGAAATCTTTTAAAACTATTTTATAAAATAAATATTTTATTATATAGTAGTGTGATGAAATCTTTTAAAACAAGTTAAAACTTTTTATTATTATTCAATTGCTATATAGTTTATTAAATTACTGCACTATTTCAAGTAGTGTGATGTAATCCATATAGAAGCATTAAACTATTGTTGAGTCTCCCAAATACATGAAAAATAACCTTAGTCAATAACCTTCCACATTAGGAGAAAGAAGCACCAACGAAATGTTCCTATATGAAACCTCAATGGCTAGACCGACATTTCACACGTTTTCAATGTGCAATTGTGCATGTTGGTGTTTAGAGTCCTGATTTATAGATGACTCAATTGGATAGGTTATATGATTATATGATTACATGTTACTAGTTGATTAAATAAATGAGCCTAAAATCATTTACACTAACTATTCCCTCCAATTTAATAATTATCATCGTTTTGGACAACTACATGTCTCTAAACCTATGTTTGACTACAATGATTTTCTGCTATAGTATATAAATAAATAAATAAATAAATATCAAATTTTATAAAATTACTTTTTAAGACTTGTCCTAATGCTTTCAAATTAAATATTTTTAAAGTTGTGAATAGTTGCAGTTTTAAAAGTTTGACTTTAAGCTTATCCAAATTGAAAATATATTGGAGTTAGTCATACAGTACAAATACAACAACACTAAGCAACCATCGAAATGGTAGTCTAAAAAAACAGTTGAAAGTGATATTGTTTTTATACTTAATTTTTAAAAAATGGTTGGAAAACGGTCAGAAATTTTTTTATATTTATGAAGTTAACTTAGTGTTTACTTAATATAACGCTGATAAAAATTTAAATTTTAGAAATAAAAATGATTGAAAAAATATTATTTTTTATTACAATGGTATTACACCCAAGCAACACCAGCAGCCCGCCATGGTGTGGACTGATGGGCCTGCCCAAGGCTTCAAAAAAATCGAATTATCCGCTCAAATAATATCCAACAATCCAAATTTGCCAGATTTTTAAATATCATATCCATCGAATTCAAAAACTATATTATACCCTCATTCGATCGGATATGGAGGCAGATCAGATGTCATTTCATTCAGCCATGAGAAAAGTCTTCACGAAACACTTAAAGTCCTGCCAATAATTAGCCCATAACTTGTCATGTAGCTTATATTGAAACCATCTGGTCCACATGACTCATTTGGAGGCATTTTCTTAATGAAATTATCACGGGGGCCAATTAGAGATTGCAATATGGCATGAACACGAGGCAACGAAATCTGCAAAGTCGATGGCTGCAAAGGCCAGCCAGTCCATATCTAAGCTAAAGTTGCTACACGTACATATTAACGATTGTATCCATCTCGCATGAGTCATCATTCATCAGTCATCAGTGAGTTTTTTTTCCTACACATTTTATTCATCTGATGGTTGGTTAGGGATGAGTTCTTTTCTTAGAAATGGAACCATTCCATATAGCTGATGCTTTCCGAGCTCCTAAACAACGTGATTTTCGTAATAAATTTTATATTTATGAATTTGTTGAAAAATGTTTAAAAGCTGTTTTTCAACTTTATAAAGTCAATTTATTTGTTTGTATTCTTAAATAATTATTACAAAATTATTTAATTATTCAGCCATTTAGCATAAACATTCCTACATGCATGTTTTTGGCAAAGAGTGAGATGAAGAGTCCAATTCGGCTAGGTAACCACTAGCTGTAACATCTGTGTTACAGTGACGTTGCTTGTTGAGCTCACTTTGCAAGCCTTTGTTGTTATCTGCACAGAGGTGTGAAATGCTGGTAAGCATCAACTGTAGTGGGTACTAGTCGACAGAAGCTACTCTAAGCATTCAGAATTTCTAGGTTATCTCTAGATGCATGAAACATGATTGTGCTGATGAGTGGATAACAACGTTTGGTGACATCAGATTCAAACCTGTTATTTGGGGAGAATTATTGTATTGTTTAAAAATAGTTGAGTTGTATAGTTTCTGAATTGTCTGGGAAGTGTGAGGATGTGAGAGTTGCAGTCAGTTAAAGCTCTTGTGCATATATGAAGGTTGTTTGCATTTTTTTTCTTTTTTTATGTACTCTGAATATTGTTTGGATTGGTTAGATTAATATTTTTCTGTTTATTATGGATATAATTTGATGTTGCTGAACATCCTAACATAACCCTGATCAGGATTATGTTTCACAGAAAACAATCTGGGTGTTTTGAAGATGTCAATGTTTTTTGTTTAGATGTACTCACTAGTGAAACCAACAATATATAGCACTAATCACTAGCTAGAAAGGCATCTGAATCCTTTTTTTTGAACAGTTGAAAACATGATACTGATCAGGATTCTTTACCAATGAAAACTTTCAGATTTCTCCGAAGTTGTTTATATGCACAAAGATAAGATAACATGATGAATTTGATCGACTTATGGTGTGATAAGAGCAAAAGAAGAGGCCTTCCTCAGGTGGTGATAAAAGCTTCGTTGTCACAAGGCATCAACACATCAAAGCCCTGCCCCACTTCTGCTCTAGAATCAAGTATTCCGTTCCATCTCCTCCTGGCCACCTAAAATCGTTCCAAAATCAGACAAATTATTCCTATCCAAACTAACACCATCTCCATCAATTTTCTTGTTCAATTAGAAAAAGTAGTCTAAATGTGTGTTTTTTCGTGCATAACTACTCATTTTATGCTTAAAACACTCCGTGTATCGAAATCATATTTCTTGTGCATGAAATTTAATATGATATTAACCACAAAATAAAATGCTACGATGTCTTTAACTAACATTCTACTGTATATCTATCACAAATTTTATTCACTTCGACACAACTTTGCCATCCATTTAGAACAGGGTATTTGATGGAATTTTCAAGTCCATTTCTTAGCTTCCAAATCTGGCATGTCTTAAAAAGAAAAGGCAGAAACCAACCATATAATACACAACACTTTATATAAAATTTCTAGGAAATGCCAAATCTCGAGTAAACCCAAAGAATATTTCCGTAGGTGCTAGACCACAATTTACCTTTTTAAAAAATTTTTAAAAATGCATGGATGTGTCATTTTGAGGTGAAAGGCAGACTTCAAGATTAATTTTCAGAGTGAAAGCCCTTAACCATTTTAGAAAAAAAAATTGACAGTGTCATCTTGAGGTGAAAGGAAGAATTCAGGATTAATTTTTAGAGTCAAATCTCTGAATTTTTTTAACCAGCAAAAAGAAAGTAAATACTGGAGAAACAAATAACCAAAATTTTGAAATTTTAAATATCAAAAAGCAGGTAAAATACTGGATAAATAAAAATATTTCACCTACCACTCTCTCTCTTTCTTTCTTTCTTCTTTCTTTCTTTCTTCCCCACGTGATCACCACCACAACAACTCCACCAGCAAGCAAAGCAAGGAGGCCACACTCCCCTCCCCCTCCACTTCCACCTTGTTTGCTTGCTTCCCTCCATTAGCCTAGGGAAGAATCGCCCATGGTGTCCAAGAACTCGATTACCATGTAAGGGATCGAGTCTCTCCTCGTAGAATCGGAGCACCGAGCAAGCCAAGAAACCAAGAACCATGGTGTCCAAGGTGGAAATCGAGCGGCATAGAAGGGAAGGAGGCTAGGGGAAATGGCGAGGGGAAGTATGGGGTGGAGTATAGGGGGAGGTCCAAGAACCGACTGGAGGAGGCGGCGAGGCGAGTGATGGAGGAGGCGACGGCGGCGGCGGCGGAGTGGCCACCGCCCATCGCGCGGCTGGGCTACGACCAGGTGCTCTCCATCCTGCACCTGCTCCCGGCCGAGTCCGTGCTCTCGTTCGCCGCCGCGTGCCGGTCGTTCCACGCGTGGGCCTCGTCCGACGCGCTCTGGGAGGCGCTCTGCCGCCGCGACTGGGGGGCCCGGGCGGCCGCCGCGCTCGCCGAGCGGCGCCGCGGCGGCGGCGGCGTGCAGTGGCGGAGGATCTACGCGGAGGTCGGCCTGCTCGGCGCATTGTCCGCGCGCCGGGTCCCCGTGAAGGGCGCCTCGCCGCGGCCACGGGCGTCGCACTCGCTCAACCTTGTCGCCGGCTGGTTCGTCCTCTTCGGCGGCGGCTGCGAGGGAGGTAATCAAATTGAATTTTTCTCTCTCTCATCTGTGCTTATTTTAGACTTTCTTTGTGCAAATAGGAATTTGATCTCCGTTGTATAGGCCGCAAAGTTGAATCGGTTATGATTAATATCTCCGATTGACAAATAATTCAGAGATCCTTAGTTTGGCATAGCTGTTTTTTGTGGTATTAGAGGTGGTTGATTTGGTCTGTGGTATTGGTTTTTTGTTTATGCTGCTTAAAAGTTAAGAAGGCAAAATGTAATCTCGTCACAGTGGTAGTATGATCAGTGATAAAAATGTCACTTTTCTTAGATTCATGATGCCATTTACAGAAGAAAAAGAAATATTGGAGAGCCTCAAATCGTGCTTGGGAACTATTTATGGTGCTGGATATTATTACCTTTATTAGATTAATTAATTAAAATGAGAAATCCAAATGCTACTCTGATCAAGACTATTTGACCTAATTACCTAACAAAGAAACAGTATGAAGGCCACTCAACTGTATCCTCACTTCTATACTGTACTGACACAGAAAATATACAACACACACACTGAATTAGAAGAACTTGGTATGCTCTTATAAATGCTTTAGGTCTGTTCAGCCTATTGTATTATTTCATTTTTGTTTTTGTACTTAGTTTAGTTGCATTTCATTGTTTCTAGTTTATTTTTTATTTATGTTTGGCACTGGTTAGTGGTTATTTATATAAAGGATTTTTCTTTTGGTCTATCTAATTGTGAACATTGCGATGATGGCTGGATGGCATGGCTTGAATGGATTAGGGTCCTTGAAAGGGTAGAATGCATAGGGGTGCTAGCGCATATAAGTAGAAACAAATCACTACAAAGCATAAAAAACAGCAGCAAACTTAAAGGAATAACATCTTAAAAAACTAATCATCCTATTCCCTAAATTAATGCTTACTAGTTAAAGGCCTGTGCATTGCAACAGGTGTTTCAAGAGATAATAACAAAAATAACGAGGCTCGTCGCTTAGGCATATAATGCCATCTGCAGTACTTTTAGTGATAGAATTAATATGTACAATATATTCTCATTTCACAAAAATATAGGTTTTCTGAAAATATAGGGCTTTTACCAAGTTATTTGTCTCGAATTTCAACACGTACTAATAGTATATGTACAAGATTCCAATCAGGCTCTTCAAAAATCACGGTGGACATTGGTAATATTACTTAAGGTTAGTAACATAATACACCTAGGATTTTTAAAGTATGGTGCTAAACATTATACATCACACATCAGGAGCATGCACATAAGGAAAAAAACTTCCATTTTGGTATACACCGTCAAACTTCCATCCTGTAAGTCCCAGTCACTCGCCGTTGTTGCTGTAGCCTGATCTGGCAGCTTGAGCTCGTGGGCACTGGATTTGGTGGTCCAGTATGTCAAGAGGGGATGGGAGAGCAATGGCCATGCAGCAGAGGCAGAGGCGGTGGCGGCAGCGATGGCGAGGGAGAGGGTGGCACAGGTGAAGAGGGAAGGGGGGAGTAGCGGCCACGCAGTGGAGAAGGAGTTGGAGGTGTTGGCAGCAGCAATGGGGGGGAAGGAAGCCAGATCACTGCTTGTCTCGTCTCCACCAGACCAGTGCCATCGAGTGAACGAGCGTGGCTTCCCAAAGTGGAGGAGACAATGGGTGCCTGACTGATGGGCCACATTGTCAGGGCAGTGCGGGAGGTAGACTCACGTCCACCACTGCTGTTGTGGTGCCTTGTTGGGGCCCAACTATGCATCGTAGAACACCATATTATATTTGGTTGCTTGCCTTGATTAGTAGACTGAAAACTATTACAGTACCTTGGTCTAGTATGTTGAAAAAAATGTAAATAAAAAATGAGTTCACCTTGATACATGTTGATCATAGGTGTGGTTGTTGTTAGGTATTTACTAAATTAACCTTGATTATAAGTTCATCTTAGTGCCAGCCATATTTAACAGCTGCAGTAAGCTGTTCTGTACTGTGCCATTTTACATTTAAAATAGACCAAAGTCATCTTCTTATGTTATTTTCCTGTATTATTGGCCTCTTGAAAACAAACCTATTTAGTTTAGTTTCATGTACTAATTGCTTCAGCCAAAAGCTTAAATTGTTAGGGGAAGATACGAAATCTAGTTACCTTCTGGCACTCTCAAGATGTGTTTATTTAGGCTTATGGCATGAATTACACATGGTATGTTGCTGCTGGGAAGTGTGTGCAACCATTCCCAAAGGGTGCCTGTTCGCGCCGAGATCCCTCGCGCGCCCTGGCGCGAACACGTCGACGCCTGGGAGGTCTGCTTAGCTCCAGTGCAGGCCGGTCAGCTTCTCTCCGTGGCTCGAGGTACGCACGTCAGGGGCCGTAGGGTTCGATTGGCTTCGGCACGACTGTATGGATGCGGGCGTGTCAATCAATTTGACCTTGTAATTGATAAGGAAGTGAGACGAGTAGGTCCGTCGGACGGTGGGTCGATTCAGGCGCTCGCTATCGGCTGGCTACCGATAGGATCGGGATGGCCATCGGCCACGCCCGAAAAGCCCTTCGCTATCGACTATTTGCCGATAGGAATCGGAAAGCTCTTCAATTGGCTGGGGAGCCGATGTGGACAGGTGTCGATGAGAGATCGGCCGTAGAGCCGATGGAGGAACCAGGTGTACTCAGAGGATAGCAAAGCGCACAGGATCCCTCCAGATAGCCGACGGAAGCCGTAACATTCGTTCATCGGCTGGAAAAACCGATGAAGGCACATGCGGACTGGCAAGGAATAGTATAAAAAGGCACGGGCTGCAAAGCCGATGCTGCTCCGAATATGATAGCACGAGACCCATCGCCCGCCGTGACAGCGTCATTAACACCGAACCTCGAAGATCGGACCTAACCGAGACAGTACGAAACCGAGGCCAACAGCGATGATACGGAGGACGCCGGATCGGCTGTGCTGAAGCAAAGATAGAAACAAACCCATTGGCTAGCTGAGCCGATGAGGGGACGCCTCTCTAAAGGCGGGTGCTTATCGGCCGAGGGGCCGATGCGCTGGGTGTGAAGCTCAAAGCATGGATAACTCATCGGTTAGCACTTCGATGAGACGACATGCAGAAAACTATAAGCCTGAAGCTCGATCTACCGTCGGCAGCCCTGTAGGTCGAACCTAACCGATGCAGCATGAAATTGACGACAACAGAGGGAGCTTAATAGGCTGATAGGCCCTGCATGGACGTGATGCGATACGTCTGATCAGCCTAAGAGGTCGAACCTAACCGATGCAGCCTTAGACAGAGCAGAACATATCGAGATAGTGGCGGGACTTACCCCTTCGTTGGAGATCGAACTTAACCGATACAGCCCCACGTCGAGAGCTAGAACCCGTCGGTAGAAACCTAGATGAACTAGGGTGGCGATGCGCCGAATTTGTATTGATCGAGAGATAGATTACATGTTTCCAGGGGGTCTATATTTATACCCTGGATTTATAGAGTCCGACGCATTTACAACCATCGAACGTTATTTCTTAACAAAAACAAAGGAAAATATCTCTAAAGAAGTTAACTTAACTAACTAAACCTTCCTAATTAGATAAGACTACAATTAACAAAGATGAAACATCCTGCCGTGGATTCCATGGCTCTTCCGCAAACTTGGTTTTATCTGGATAGTCTTTCAGTTTGGAACCAAGTCTTCCTTCGCTACAATTCGATCGGCTTCTTCACTGTAGTCATCGGACACCTCTCAGCCGATCGGCTTTAGCACCATTGGACTGTCCAGATTTTGGCGTTAACAGTGCCTTGGTACAAGGGGTGACAGGGCACAACACAAACCCTCATGCACATGTGGACACACACATCACAAATTACTTTATAAAAAAAAAGTCTAGTGGGTCTAAAATTCAAGGATGTACTGTTTCATGCACTAATCAGGAAACCCAAGAACTTAAGAGTACGGTGCTGCTTTATCCCCTCAACTATTGGTGCCATGTGCCTGTCCTTTAGGAATATGTTCTATGCCAATGTGCTAAGTTCAGAATCAACCCTGAACTTTGACTCTTGAACCATCAAAACCAGTGTTCCCAAATTACCATGGTTTGGGATGGTTTGGCCTCTATGTACTTATCACCTAATTGTGGACATATGAACAGGCAAATCAATCTACACCATTTACTTGTTCTTTTTCAAAATAAGAATGAGTTTTGAATACTAGCAGCGTATTGGAATTTTGATCTATTCGTATTGCTTTGCTCCAGTTATGGAGCGGTTTAGAGAGTAGAAGAAAAACCTACATATGGTTTTTATTGATTTAGAAAAAGCTTACAAGATACTAAGAAATGTTATATAGTGAGATTTGGACAAATATAAAGTCCCAATAAAATATCTCTCTCATCAAGAATATGTATAATAATGTTATAACTAGTGTTTGAACAAATAATGATAATATAGATTACTTTCCGATTAAAATAGGACTACATCAGGGATTAATCTTAAGCCCTTACCTCTTTGTATTAGTAATGGATGAGGTTACGAGAAATATACAAGAGGATATCTCTTGGTATATGCTCTTTACAGATGTAGTGTTAATTGATGAGAGCTGCGTAAGAGTAGATGAAAAATTAAAGTTGTGACGGTAGACTCTTGAGTTCAAAGATTTTAAAGTAAGTAGAACTAAAATTGAATACTTAAAGTGTGACTTTGATACTATCGCACATAAGAAGGGAGGCTAATTAGTGTCTAAGAATAACACTTTTCGATATCTGAATCGATGCTACAAATAGATTGGGATATTGATGTGAACGTTAGCCATAAAATCAAATCGGGTTGGTTGAAGTGACGCCAAGCATCTGGTATCTTCTATAATAAGAGAATATCGTAGAAGCTAAAAGACAAGTTTTATAAAACGACGATTAGACCTGTTATGCTATATAGAGCAAATTGTTGGTCTAAAAAAAACGTTATGTTTAACAGCTGAGTATTGCAGAAATATGTATACTATGTTGAATTTGTGGTTATATAAGAATGAATCGAGTCCGGAATGAGGATATATGCGGTTGACTAGGGGTAGCATTAATTAAAGAAAAGGTTGTCCAATATCGGTTAAGGTGGTTTGATCATATCCAAAGAAGATTCTCAAAGATGACAGTACATTGTGGAATACTAAGTCAAGATAATAATGTAATGAGAGATAAAAAAAGATCAAAATTAATATGGAGAGAGACAATAATAAAGAACTTGAAAGAATAAGATATAGCTAAAGATCTGTATTTGAATATGAATACTTGAAAAATAGCTATTAACATGCCTGTGATTTGGTAATTCTTGTTGGGTTTCAATTTTAGACTATCCTAACTTGTTTGAGACTAAAAAGCTATATTGAGTTGAGTTGAGTTGTATTGCTTTACTCTAAATATTTCTTAGTCGTACAGAAGATTTAGCTAGTGGTCAAAACTCATAAATTGCAAAAAAGGACATAATTGTTGGGAGTGTTTTCTTCTGTGAAAAATGATGGAGATGTATCTGCTCAAATATTCTAGTTGCTTTGATTAAAAATGCAGATTGATGAAATAGTTGTGTAATTTGTTCAGTAAAAAAATGTCAGTGTTATTCCATAAATGCACATCTACCTTAGTGGTACTTTTGATCATTGGCAATTTCATATCTGATGGATGTTGTTTTATGGCAGTGGGCCTTGTATGATTGCATAGAATTTGACATAGACAATAATAACAAATGGGTAGATTTTTGATGTTTTTTCATACTTTGGCTCCTTTTTTCGCTATGTTTGTAGGCAGTATGCTGAATAACAACTTTGTTAATACAGAGCACAATTTCTTTTTATGTAATTATATCAGGGATTTCACCTTTTGTTCTCTCTTCATACACAATAGAGTGGCAACATAGTACATACTGTGCTGCTATGGCTTTTTCTTTATGTTATGAAGACTTATGTGATTGGATTTTATCCCAATCTATTATGCTTTCTTAATCCCAGATGTCTGATGTTCTCTATTTGCTCTAGTTAGGTCGCCATCTTGATGATACTTGGGTAGCATATGTTGGAAATGGAGCTGGGAATAGATCATCTAATGTGTTTAGCTGGCAGCAATTAGAATCTGGCACTCCAACTGGTCGTTTCGGTCATTCATGCTCTCTCGTTGGATATTCGTTAGTCCTGTTTGGTGGAATCAATGATCAGGGGCAGCGTTTGAATGACACATGGATAGGTCAAATCATTTGTGAGGAGTCCCGAAGGATGAGGATCTCATGGAGGCTGCTTGAGGTAGGCTCACATTCACCATCTCCTCGTGGAGCCCATGCAGCCTGCTGTGTGGATGATAAGTTTATTGTAATTCATGGTGGCATAGGGCTGTCTGGAAGCCGTCTTAGGGATACATGGCTTCTTGATCTCTCTAATGGCCTCCGATCTGGCAGTTGGCACCAAATAGGGGATAGTGAGCCTTCGCCTTTATCTCGTTCTGGCCACACTTTAACTTGGATTGGCGGGAGTCACATGGTTCTTTTTGGTGGTAGAGGATCAGAATTTGATGTGCTTAATGATGTCTGGCTGCTTGATATTAGTGAAAGTTATCCAAAATGGAAGGAGCTAAAGTATGACCTGTCTAGTGTTCTGGGTGAAATGCCTTTTCCACGGGTTGGGCACTCAGCAACGCTTGTCTTTGGAGGTAAGATCCTTGTATATGGTGGAGAGGACTCACAAAGGCGACGGAAGAATGACTTTTGGATCTTAGATTTACCTGCTCTTCTTCAGTTTGAGTCAGGTTCCAAGAAAATGACAAAAAGGATGTGGAAAAAGCTAAGAATTGATGGTCAATGCCCAAATTACAGGTCCTTTCATGTGGCATGTGTAGACACTTCTGGCTGCTGTGTGTATATTTTTGGCGGAATGATTGATGGCCTTGTTCATCCTGCTGAAGTCTGGGATTTGAGGTTTGATGGGGAGCTGTATCAAGTGGAGCTTGTGTTGCATCTATAGATTTTGCATGTTGTTCCCTTATGAATCTGAGAATTTCTCAGTATAATGCTTAGATCGTAATAATGCCATCTTGTGTAGTTTTCACATCACACTGCTTGATAAAAGATCTGAAGATCGCCCTGAAAATATTTTGACAAACTGTTACCATGTTGACTTTCCACCTTGCAGATATTGACCACTGTAATGATGGTCCAAACCGGTGCTTGTCTGCCAATGGCATAAGGTTGCATACCTGTCTGCCATTAAGAATGGGTCTGTCTGCATATGGGTTCAAATTGTCATTCTTTCATCAGGTACATATGTTCCAAAGAATGTCTGTCAATACCATCTGGGGCAGATCGTTGGTTCCTTACCTGATGGGCTCTCATATGACCATGAAAAGAGGGATATTGTTGCCATTGATGGCAAGCTAAAACAACATGGTTGAGGTCTTGATCTTAGCACCCCGGTCACAAGTTGGCTCAGTTCAGGGCAGGACCATGTCTGTATGCATCGTTTGAATTGTTGTCACATGCAGAAACATGTCATGTTTAATTGAGCTCATGGTGTCTAGGACACACTGGCAGCAGCATACAATACAGAAGTTTTCGTATGATTAGTGCACTGGTTTGATCTTGGGTCCACGAATACTAGATCACGTCTGAATCTTTTAACGGTACATCGACATGCAGGTTATTGGCATGTGCACATTAACGCTATGATATTGAGACCAACAGTGGTTTGGACTTTGTTCCACTGGGAACTATTTGCAGAATGACCAGTGGATAAATTCATGGAACTCCTGTTCAGATCCACCTTGTGACAGCAAGATCTCCCTGCAAGTATCAACAGTTCAACACCAGGGTCATCATCCACCATGTATGAAATCTCTAAATAGTATTACCCATTTGTTTAGGTCTTAGCTGGTGCTTTCATTACAGTTTATTTTATTTGTGGGAGATCCTGTAGATTCCTGATAGACTATATTTTCTCCATATTTCTCAGTGTAGAATTTCCACTCTTTTTTACTTTGTAAATTCTGTTACTGCTTTACTCAACACCCACAAATAAACTGATAATCCTTCTAGAAGCAATGTAGTTGCAATGTTTCACAGCTGATATTGGTCTGAATCTTGGATATGACTATTTCTGGATAACCTAGTTTTACTGAAGTTGAAGGTTAACACAATCCTGATACTTCTAGTATTGTTCCATTGACATCTATCTCTTGTCACTATACTTTTGATTGGAAAGAAGCGACCATACTATCTGTCAACGTTAAATTGTTATTTGTGCAATTGTGAATTTGCAATTTGCATTTGTTTGTTATCAATCATAGCCACATCATTCCTTAGAATTTCTGTGATACAGTTATCTCTTTTCCCTTGTGCAAATACTTGTAATTCCTATCAGATAGATGAAACAAACTTAGGCATTTGAATGAAACAGAATCTATAGTGGGTGACGTTAACAATATCCTTAGTTCCTTGTGAAATTGTATACACCTGGTGTTAGATTTAAAGGGTGATGTAGCACTGCTTATGCAAAGATAGCGTTCTGAAATGGTTATGTAAATTTGTTTAGATTGCTCTATCTCTCTCTCTCCGGGGAACTTCGCTCCAGTTCAAAAAAATGAGGGCAGAATCACAGTTAAAAAGTGAGGGTAAAATCACATCAACGGAGTCAAAAACAGGGATAAGAACGCAATTGCTCCTTTTCAATTTGGGCAGCACATGTATATCTGTGTCCTTTTTCTCTTTTATTCACTGCAGTGATGTTTTAACATAGTAGATGATTTAACTGAAATATCGTAGTACCTCTAATAGCAAACAAAATAATATTCCAATTCGAAATTTGTACAAATATTTTGCTAACGAACCTTATGAGTCATACAGTGCCATATTTGATTATTTCTTTGAAACACCTTTCTTGTGTAACAGTTTCTCCATGGATGCCTCTCTTACCGATATTTATTTGAAGGACAGATAGCATTTCAGTTAGTTTTTTCTTACATTCTTGCAAGTAAAATACATCGGCGTTTTGCAATTTCTACGTTTTTTTAAACTTGCATCGTAAGTTGTGGCTGTGGTTGGTAGGCTGGTGATAGTGAGTGATGCTACAAGTCCACAGCAACATGTATGTGAAATGTGATGGGAAAGCAGGGGACCAGGCCAGATAGGTGCCGGGCAAGCCCCAATTGATGAGATAATTGCTTGTTTGTTACACATTTTGAGTGGTCTCCTCAAGTTTGTTTTGCTATAAAGTTCGTTGTCTCTGATCTCGAACAATCAAGTTCGTTAGAAATTCACTAATTTTCCACAGTGCTATAATGTCCCCATCTTCGCCTTCCGAGACCTGATCCATGGCGAGGCACACACCAGTCGCTGGCAAGCTTGAAGGAGAGGATAGGAGGAAGAAGAAATGGGCATTCATAATTTGGTAGGGATTTATGTTGTTTGATGTGATGAATTAGTGAATTCAAACGATTTCTGGCTGAGAGGATCCAAAATAGTTTGAGACAGTTACTCCTACCTATATATACTTACTTTTCATGTTAGGTAATGCACAAATAATTCCTACATTTATTTGGCGGATTCATATATTCCGTGTATTGATATAATTAATGATTTGATTGTATAGCAAGGAAAAGAAAAACGAAATACATAGTACTACCATAATGCTGATAAATTTGAACAAAGAACACCATTTTCTCTCATTCGTGTTACCTCAATTCCTCAAAAAAATTCAGGATTAACCAGGCGGCTGATATCATCCCATTGTTCATACGATACTGAGCACGAGAGCTTTACAAAATACTTCAAAGGCTATGAAACTGATGTCGAAAGTTATTCAATAATCCATGGGATAACAGGAAACCAATCACATGGTTGATTGGATGCCATGTGAAGTGGTTACCAACCCTAAAGTTTGACAAATTCAGCATGTCTGTTCGTTTGGGTGAAATGTCGTAAAGAAGTGATAATTGCCTGCATTTTCTAATCACCTATCTACAAGAAAATGCAAAACTTTAGGAATTTCTCCAAATAAATTGATTCATTTCTTACAGAGAACGGAATTAATTACAAACGAAATTTATACATGGTGTCCATGAAAATATACCTACCAAGAGACCAGGAAGTTTAGAAAGAACTTGCATAAATGGAAACTGGAACGATTTATGATGCTGCTGGAATTCTTCACAAAAAAACCTTGTGAACTCGATTCCACTGAATCTCCAAACAGCTCCAAGGTACAACTCAAGCCATCCATGTTACAAGTATCCATAGATCACAAAAGAAGAAAAAAGAGAAAAAAATACATAAAATACTATACAACCAAGACCCAAATAACAGACCACCGGTATTGTACTTAGCCATAATCACACCCTGCATTTGCACATCTTTCAACTCTAACATCCCACGAAATAAATCCAAAGATTTTGACAGGCATTTTCATTCTAGGAGTAGCTGCCAGAACAAAGCTAAGCTTAGACTGGTATTACATCAATGTTCAATGTATCTTCGCATCTTAAGACTAGCCCATCAAGGCTAGTAGGGAGGATGCACTTGGCCCACTGGCAGCCAGTGGAGATGGGTTCTGATGGAGGAACAATCATCAACACATTGTCGTTCCTTTGAACAACCCCCATAACACTCACTGTGCTGCCCTCCTTAATGTATCTGCAGTGTAAATGCCCATGTGTCAAATGAAATAGGTAACTACTATTTAACTGTCGGGCAAGGACCGCGATTGAAATAATTTCATGCTCATGCACTCCAGAATTCAGATGCAGAACTAGGACAAAGGTGAGTACCCTTCTTTCAGGCGCATTATCCGGTCATCACTTGAGAGATTCCTTTCACGTAGCCATCTCATGAACTCAGGAGACATGTCCTTGTTATCTGGGTTTATGTCAATAACAACAGATTCATCAACATAAGGGGTTGCCCGTGCTCCGTTTCCTGTTTTGACCAATGCTCGCAGTCCAGATTGGAAATCAGAGATGTAGAAATCAACAGCATGTCTCTGCCATTGTAGCAAGGAAAAGGAAAATATAAGGACATGAGGCAAAGTTGGCAGTGTTGCAACATTTGGCATTCTTTATTGAATACCATCTTGATGATAATCAAATTTCCAGTGGAAAAGAAACTCACCTCCATTGACCTAAGACCCCAAGTAAATTGGCGGTGCTCAGTGTTAGCAGCTTTTGACCCCCAGCCCCTATACTCATACAAGCAAGTTGAAGTGTACACACATCTTGGGACCCTTTGAAATGAGGACTCAAGGGGAAAGTTTCCACATGTAACAACCTGTGAAGTTTAATATGTTAGTTGGTAAATGATGATAAAAGAAAGCCAATCTAAGTAAGCAAACAAAAGCTAACTGTCAAAGAACAAAGCATTTTTTTTAGAAAGCATTAGACAGAAAGATGCTCCACCATCATTTACCATTCCTTGCATAAGAAATCATGCTTGTACTATGTTAATAAAGTTACCTGACGATGACACTAATCCAACGTATATGAGCAAACAAGCTCCTACGTTTTCACCATTCAAAATTTGTTCTAGTTGTTTATTAATATTGATATTGTTACTACTGATGACCATCTAAATTAATTTGCCAAAATTATATAAAATACCAAAATACCTCAAGACAAAAGCTGCTGAGAAGTAAAATGAAGCTTACATCACATCACTAATCAGATCATAAGAATTTAATATTGTGCAAAGGCATATTAATAATGTGAACTTGATAATAAATTCTAATCAGCTGGGGAAGAGGAAAATAATAATGAAACAATTAAAGATTGAAGAGAAGACTAATTGAATTAAAAGTAGGCAATCAGTATTTCACATACCCCGGTAACTTTCACATACTGTCCATCTTTTGCTGTTCTGAGATCAGCATCAGGATAGCGACTGATGAACCCAGTCACACCTCTCGTTCCCCAGCAAACATTCCAAATCACAAGAGCAGCGACAAAACAAAAGATGACCACCACAACTAACAGCAGAATAGGGTTATGAACAGCTCCAAGAATGAAACCACCTGCTATGAAACCCATCAAAAAGAGCAGAACAACCATCCAGAGAATTGTCTTAGGAATGCTGCCCTTAATAGAGTAACCATCGTCAGCGTTCAGATTTGTAACAGCTGGGTTGTGAGCAAAAGAAGTTGCACGCATCTTCATTGATACACTAGGATCAAGAGGGCCTGATACTTTTCGTGGAGCACCAGATGAATTCAAAGGTCCGGAGGATATAGGCCCTGATGTGATCAGCCCAGTTGTAGGAAGAACAGGAGGCAAAGGGCCAGAATTCTGACGCGCCATTGGGGTCACTCCACCAGATTGGGGTCCAGATGACTTCTTTCCTGGTTCTCCATGCTTATTGAGAGGTCCAGAATTTGATTTTGCCCTTGCCGATCCCCCGGCACCAGGAACAGAGGATGAAATAGAACCAGAGTAGTTGGACCGACCAAGAGCATTAGAAACTGGTCCAGAGTTGGAACCAGCACCACCAAATGAAGTATTCCTTGAAGGTTGATTTCCCAAAGGACCAGATTTCCGTGACTTTTCAACATGGAGGTCAAACATTTTCCCTAGCTCTCCAGATTTCTTTATGTCACCCCCAGTGTATGGCATAGCTGTAGAGCAAATGATTGGGGCCTTCTCCTTAGGTTGCTCAGGTCGGCCCGATACATAAAGTCCATTGCTTAGTTGGTGTGATGGAAATCGTGAACCCATGTTCTGAACCAACAAATGCAACTACTCCTTCAGAGTGTAACCAAGTAATGCTGTTGTGTATTCAAGCAAGACTGTCAAGCTTTGGGGCACATCATCAACATTCGCAGATACAAACAACACCTTGTATCAACACCTAAAAATGAAAGTCCAACCAAAGAAACTAAATCACAAAACTGCAGAAAAAGAAACACATGCAAATCAGAAACAACATTATGCCATTCAGAGGAAACATCACACTACGAATATCATGAAAAATACAAGCCCGAGATGAGACAAAATTGTCCTACATGAAAACATTGCTAAAGATGAAAGAGACCGTCGATGGAAGAACCTTTTGTACTGTGTTCTGCCAGGTTTCAACAAATCAAATGAATTCAACAGTACATGGTGTGGATCCAGTGGTGCATAATAGCCTCCTTTAGAATAATATATTAGCTAAGGGCAGGGCTAGCAATAGCACAGCTAACATTGTGCCATTAATGAGGTAATTAATCTTGACAAAGGAAGCAGTAATCTATCAAGGGCATTGCCATGTTTACGCCACGTAAGCATCACATCCTAGCAATAAATTTGCTCTTTTAACTTATAAGCACCATGTCCTAACACCTAACATAAAGAAAAACACTTCAACCTGAAGCTTTTTTCTACAAATAAGCACATCAAACAGTTCCTTGCTGATTAAACATATTCAAATTCTAACACAAAGGAGCAATTATATTTTTAAGAACAAAAAACAACAAAATTCTATGAAATATATGATCAATAATGGACAACTAAAGATGATTCAAAGTCTTGATTACTGGTACCCAAAAAATAGACTCAGTCTAGCAGCCCTCATTGAGGAGAGACTTGCTTTAGCAGCACCAGTACTGGTTTGAGCAACATGCTTTTGATATCACGTATTATTGCGATAAAGTTCTTTAGTTCCCTCCAAAAGAAGCCAAGTACAGACAAGCACCAGAAAACATGCAGAATTTATGAAGATTCCTCCTAGCAACCCAAACCAAACCACTGACAAGGAGAAAAATATCCCTTGGAAAGATTGGCAGTGACTATGGTAGCAAGAAATGAATCCCAGCATAAGAGCAAACTGCTCGTTTCCAAATCATTTCAACTCGCGCAAGCAGTGGAATAAAAAACATATTTTCCCACCGACATCATTACACCTCTAGATTTAGCATAAAACTTCAGCAAAGAAGCCTGGCAGGTACATGGCAGCATAGCTTCAACAAAAAGCAATGCAGCAGCAAACACACATGTACTATGTATAACCTACAACACACTCCAAGGTGGTACCCCAACCACCACCACCACCTCTTGCGAAATTCTACTCCTCTGGAGATTGATTAGCCCAATATGCTATTATAGTTCTAACCTGGAACAACTTGAATCTGTGAAGCATGAACAAAGCAAGCAGCATACGATCCATTCAAAAAAGATGAGGACAAAAATCAGCTCCAACACAGAAGGCATCCATCGCTCAACAATGCCACCACGGCAGATCCACAAACTGGTGGCAGATCCAGTAACAACTCTCACAGAAAAACCGGACCTAACGTGGGGCATTGCCATTGGGGAACAGTCGAACCCCCCCCCCCCCCCCACCAAAAAAAAAGGGGGGGGGGACAAACTGTTATCTGCGGTACTAATGTTAAGGCAAAAGAGAGAAATGCTTCCAGATCTAGAACAAGAGAAGACAAAAGAGCAAAGGTGAGTGCGCATACGGTTGCTCGCCGACGACGACGAGGATGCGGATGCGGCGGAAGCAGCGCTGCTCGCGGGATGGAGATCGTCGGCGCAGGCGGCGGCGGCTGGCGACGAGACGGGAGTGGAGAGGCAGAAAAGAGTGAGAAAAAAAGCTTCCAGATCTAGAACAGCAGCAGAAGGCAAAGAGAGTGTGGGTAGTAGAGAGGGATAAATGAGAGAGAGAGAGAGAGGATGCGGTGCGTACGGGTGGGCGCTCGCCGGCGGCGGCGGCGAGGGAATGCAGGCGGAAGGGAGCAGCAGCGCGGGGATGGGTGGAGATCGACGGAGGCAGGTGGCGAAAAGGCGAGGAGAGTGGGTGGTGGGTGGAGTGGAGAAGAGGAAAGGAGACGGAAAAAAAAACAGAGAGAGAGAGAGAGAGAAGCGGTTCCCAGATCTAGACTAGTAGAACGAGAAAACACGAGACCTACGGCGACGGGGGTCGAGTCGAGGCAGGAAGAGGGGGATATGTTATTGGCGTAGCGCAGACTTTATATACCGACCTTCTCAGTCGACTATGACGACCCAAACCCAGCAAAGCAACGATATTGGTCTTGGTCGAGGCTGTAAGAATGAATTACTACTAAGCAAAGCAACGGTAAATCGGATTAGCTAAAAACACCGTTCAACCCTTTTTTCCTCAAAACTTTTAAACCTAACACCATCGAATCGTCTCAAGATGGTGCGAAAGGAAAAAAAATTTCACATGCGCACTTCGGTGGTGGGCAGAGTCAAATCTACAACTGTCGGTTTTATATGGCCGAAAAGGTTATTTTAATAAATCTATATTTTAAATATTTGGTTTTTCGTTTGTATTAAGGTTATATTATGCCCAAGATTTTTTATTAATCCCCTCCTTGAGACCTTATAATTCTCTAAACCGCTCCCTTCAAAATCCAAAAATCCAAAAATATTCTAAAAATATTTTCAAATATTAAAACATTAAATTAAGTCCTTATCTTTTCCCTATTTCATCTTTTCATGTCTGTATCGCCTTTTTTTTTAAATTAGGATGTACTTACAAAATCCTAAATTATATTAATTGAGTTAAAATAATCCATTTTAAAATAACTAGATATCCAACAAATAAATCTTCTAAAAATTTTAAAAATCTACCGTTCCAATGGACCGATTACCCATGGCACACAGCCTCCTATCCTCCCCACAGCTCAACCACCCCACGCGGCCTAGCCTTACTTCATCTCCCTCCTCCCTCTCCTAGGCACACCTGAAACGGCCTAAAACCTCTCCTCCTCTCTTCCACATGAACCAACCTACGCGCTAGCCTCCTCTCCATCTCACAAACACCCCGCCGTGTGATATATCTGCGTGCACGTCCGCTACCTGCTGCCCTACTTGAGCTTGCTTGTTAGCCGCCCGGTTAAACTGTGTGCATCGGCTCTGTGCTCTCATCCTCCTCCCCGCACCACGCTTACACGCGCGCTAGGCGTTTGGCAAAATCCTAAGCCTGTGCGCCATGCCCTACTCTATTCCCATGCACTAAAAACCCGTTCTCATGCTCGCACGTACATCATGTGCTTGGTAGAATGCCAGCCACCCACCACTTTATCGCACATGTGTCGCACCTCCACCGTGTCGTGTCAAACACGGACCCATCGCCGTGAATCCCACCTACCGTCACTGCTCCACGCATGAATCTCGCCATCCACCACCCTATCCCTGACCCCACTGCTCCATCCCATAATTCGGCCCTACCTTTCTTCGAGTTCCATCATAGGTCCCGTACCCCTGCACCATGTCGTCCATGCTGAACCGGTCGCACAGGCAACTAGTAGCGTCACGTCACAACAAGCTGTGTCATCCGCTTGCCTATCACCACTCTGCTCTACACTGTCACATGCAATGGTGCATCGTGGCATGCGTCATTGCACTGCTACCGCTAAGCGTCCTATGCTTTGTGTCATCATGGACCGCACCATCAACCCCCACTCTTCGCTGCCTTATCACTACTCGACGGTTGCAACTATATAAGACAGTATGCCTTCTATGCCTTCCTATCCCTTCTCGCAGACAAACTACCCTAGATCAAGCTCCAACGTTCTATTGAATGCCTTGCGAGCACTCTAGGGAACACCGTCTTATTTACTACCACCACCTTTTCTCCACCATCTTACTACTTTCCTACAAAACCCCTTGCCACCAAACACGCCTTCATTGCCATGTGCCACCTTGTGCCTCCTCCACGCCATTGCTTGCGTCTCTTCCTCTAACGCCCAACCACCGCTCAACTATGTCACAAACATCGCCATCGGCCTCTACACCATCGTCGGGTGTTGCCTTTCTCACCGCCAGTGTCATCGCCCATAGTTAGGACCCATCACCACACCTTTGTCTCATGCAAGAGAGGGAAGAGCAGAAAGGAAGAAAGAACGAGAAAGAAGAGATGAGGAAGAAAAGATAAGAATCCCTTAGTGCCACTAACATATGGGCCCTACCTCGTCCAATGAGGTGAGACCACGTGTCCCTCCTCTCTTTTCTTTCTAACATGTGGATTGGCTCCCATCTCTCTCCCTCCTATCGACATGTGAGCCCTACTTTCTTAGCATTAGATCGAACCGCTAGCCAAGCCCTAAGGCCCATTTCAGCCCATTAGCTTTTTAATGGTATATTTTACCTCTACCAACATCCTCCTCTCTCGACCATCTCTCAAAATAATCTCTCTCTAACATATGGGTCTCACCCTAGAGAATATTTCATAACAATGTTTCTTCCAATTTTCCTGTGATTTATTCTTTTTCAAAAAATTTTAGAAATTTAAATAATCTTGTAAAATTTATATCTTTTCAACCGTAACTTCGATTGACTCTGTTCAACTTCTAGAATTTTTCTAAAAATTAGATCTATACAATGACACTATTATTTATTTATAATTTTATTTTTTAGGAGGTTTTATTTGGATTCCTCACATTTAATGTGTAGTTCATCGCTGAAAAATTCTCGAACATCGATTTTAAAGAATTTCTCGTCAATGCAAGTCATTCTTGATAATATTGTTCCTAACATATAAAATGCGATTGTTTACAAGTTGCATACTTAGCACACATAATTAAATTGATTGGACTCGGTTCAGGTGCAACCGATAGACCAACCTAGTAGTTGTATTACTTTCCACAGATTATTGTTAAATCCTATCCTTATAACTCTACTGTAATGGTGCTTAGAAATCCTTACTCCTTGAGCGGAAATACCACTGTCTCATCTTATATTGTTATTTATCGTTATAGAAAAATTGGGTTGTGAAACATTTTACAAAAACCCAACTCATAGAGTCGGTGGGTTTGAAAAGAGAAGATGTGTAAAAACTTGCATTACAGAATCTCACCTATATGGCTTGGTTTAGTAATCGCATGTAAGGCTTGATTTCTTAGGAAATTATATCTAAGTATTTTACCGTATGACCTCATGAGTATTTATGAAATATTCTTGACTAAGTAATTACTTAGTTATCATATAGAAATCTATTATGTCAATAGTTGTGAAATGGTGAGGATAAGGAGATTAAATTGTGAATCTTTACTACCCGATATGGGTGTTATTTTAGTCTCTTTTAAGGTGATTGGTTAGAAGTAAGAGATATCCTTGATATGTCCTGAGTAGATAAAGATATAAGACTTGCCTAATACTCGATTTAAGATATTTGACCTAACTATGCGATATTAGATATTTATGAGTTAGTTTTAGAAAGGCCTTGTTATGACCTTCTGGTATTGACATGTATCTGGTGTTCATTTCATGACATGCGGATAAAGTGTACCAACTCCACAGAGCTTAACCTATTTGAATAGTCGTGTCTACGGTTAATGGTGAATGTAAGGTAATTCTGCTAGTGTATATTTGTTTACCAATGTTTTATAAAAAAATATTTATGGGGATGTAAACCGTTAAGAGTCAATCTTGGTGACTGATAGATGATCTTAGTGGTCAAGAATAAGTTTGTGTGACCTAAGATGCCACAATAGCATCATAGACTAGTCTTTTCGAGAAGAAGCAGAAACTAAAACTCTAGTGGTTCTAAGAGAAAGCTAATGGAAAGAAATATGTTGATTTAGCTCTAGATAGAGCGAGATAAATGTTATATACATGGTTTAAGAAATGATATTGGTTAAATAGATAGAAGATGAACTATTAAGAAAACTAAAATTTTGTTCTCATATTTGAATTGTGGCAAAGCAACTCTCGTTGGATCGAGGCGGTAAGTTATAGTGGAAGATGCTAAAAGTTTAGTTTCATCTCTAGACTCAAGCTACCGCCTGTGGATTGGTGTGCTAGCCATGCTAAGGTCTGCTGTCGTGGTTTTTCTTGGTAATTGCTTCTAAGGGTCTAACCGATATGGTAATAAAATATAATGCATTTGTTTAGTTTTTTTAATGATTATTATTTTGGTACCGTGGGTACCAGCTTGAGATCCTAGGACTGACACAAACATACAAGGTTTCGCTAGGGATGAGTCACTATCCTCGACAGCACATCCTATCTCGTACTGGCTTTCTGGTGATATCAGATTGGGTTATAACAGCGCCTGTGTCACTAACCAAGCGATCACGTCACGTTTTGATAAATTATATACAAATCACACATTATAATTAATAATGTAGTTATAATGCATACAATTGAAAGTTTTTCATCCCAAAATCTGTCAAATATTATATGGATACTCTTATAATGTAATTATACTATAGTTACATTGCTAAAAATCTGTCAAATGTTGTATAGACACTGTATATGTAGTTGCAAAACTCAAAAAAAGTTTGGATAGATCGAGGAAAATGTTTAATACTAAATAGGAAAATATTTTATAGGATTTGAATTTTACAAAATTCATTCATAAATCCTCTGTTCCAAAGAAGGGCCAAAATAGCATAATTATAATTAACTTGTTTCTTAACTCAATTCCAAACTTAGAGACTTGTCAGCTAGATGTACTAGGAGCCTTACAAAGAAGAGAAGGTAAGAAAATAGATGAGATCTACAACTCCCTTAGAGGTTCAATTCCATTTATCTCTAGTATATGAACTTAGCGGATAGGACCGAATTTTGCTAATTCGTTCTACCCATACGCGGTCACCTGTGCACAAAAGGGATCCACTGGCTCCCAACTACTATTGCATGATCCACTGCCCTTACAAGTTCTGTTCTACCCACACGGTTTGTAACTTTTAGTGCAATGTGTTACCACTTTATACGTTATTGGCTATAGCGACGCATGGCATTACATGTATCTATGTAACTGCACCCTGTGGTAGCTCTCCCTAGTATCTTATTTGTCATTATGCCCAACATTTACATACATGCAATATATTGCTTTGATTTCTCATATTCGATAGGCATGTTGTCTACACATATGTAAATCTTGTCTAACACTATTTTTTTATATACATGGAAACCAAAAGTCATACCAAGCCCTTGTCAATGCAAACGCAGAATCATGAGCAGCAAAATGAAATGTAATCTAGAATATAGTTTGAAGTTTTTTATTTTTTAATAAAATATACTAGAAAAAAAAATACACTGAGGATCTGTATATAATAACTTTTCCTTCTACAACATTTTTTAAGTGATCAATTATCTATCTTTTTTTAAGTGGAAGCTGAATAACTGCCAACAAATAGATTAAGTACAAAACCTATGTGTTATGGTACAACACCAGTGACAGACAAAGTTTGGCACAATATCAATGCATATATGATATATTGCAAAAGAGAAAACACTAAAAGTCTTCCTCTTACAGAACCTCATATGCTTTGATCAGTATAGAGGTTTTTTTGGCAACCAGAGCACATCATTTTATTGATAGCCATATATGAGATATTTGGCTTGAAGCAAATGCCGGAGGGATGAAGACGTGAAGTACAAGCCTTTATCTAACGCACAAAAATAATAGGAAAAAAATGGAGAGACACCCAAAATTAACTGCCATCGAGTCATGACCTGTTAAGCTCATATGATTTTAGATGTGGGGTAAGCAACACCACACGCTCTCATGCAAGCATGCCTTAGGTTTGGTTGGTACCACCTAATAAGGCATCAACTTAATTACTTGCTCCAACAGAAAGTGTATATATAACAAAGGCACAGACAGTTATTTTAGGTTTCACGAAAAGCACATATTTGCAAACATATCCTCAAAAGAAAATAAAATAAAAGAAGAAAAGAAAAAGAACCAGAAGGAAAGAAGGAAAGAAAGAACTAATGAACAATCTTGAGGATTAAAGGATGACATGATCATCTTTAGCGTTGTCTTCGTCCCCTTGAATTGGGTAAACAAAACCTACAAGCTCTGGCCTAGCTCTAGCTTTGCACGCAAAATCAGATCATGAAAGTTGTACTTGGTGAGGGGTAGGTAGCTAGCTAGTGATAATACTCCTCATTTGGTATAGGTATATTGTATAAGCTCCAGTTTTTGATAGGCTCTTTATATCTTTAAGTACGTAGCACATGGTAAATTATTTGTACGTCTTAGATATACTAACAGAACAATAGTTAGATATAAAATTTTCAGGTCACCTGTAACAGTGAATCGGAAGAGAGCGAGGGCGCTGGTTACACATCAGGATAGAGAATATAACATGACAGGAAAAGTACTACTTTATAGAACAGTGCATATATAAACTACTGTATAAATTAATTTTTTTACTGATGTGGCATTTTTTTTGAGTAGTCAGCTAGCTGCACTATAGACTTGCTCTAATTGCAGTGTTGGTGGAGGGTATTTATGATATGAGCACTGCTATACGCACTAAAAAAACTTCTTACTAAACTCCTTCAAACAAACAAGTTTAACAAACGTTTAATTTAACTAATGGGGGTAGTTACAGAAAATCTAGATTTACTTCTAGCATGCTGAAGTTTGTAAGAGTTTCGTTTGAAATTTTTTTGTACTTATGGAATCTCGTCTCATCCATAGCATGGGAATAATCCTAGACGTCAATGTGACAATAAAGCAGTAAGGATCAGAACAACATTTGGTGGCATATTTGGAATTATGTTGCCACTGGCCATCACCATATATGACTTTTAAATTTGGTACAGAAGCATGTGATAAATAAAAATTCTACTATATGTTTGTTTGTTCAATGAAATGAACAAAAATATTATTCAATAAAATGGGTGAAAAGCAGAGTGATGACAATATAATCATCAGGGGTACCTAAAAATTCCGGTACAAAGCACAAAATATGGCCTCATATTTAAAAAATATCATTGAACAAAAGAGTAAATTAGGTTAACGGTTGTGGCACTCTGCCTAGGTAGGAAAAATAGCTACATCCTAATGCAATGATTTGATTTTTTTACTAAGTGAATAATAGAATATTGAGTGTCTAAAACATGTGTTCACATCGTTGTTACAAACTATAAGATTGTCATAATTATTACCAAAAAGCCAAAGAAAATAAACCCCTTCTGCTAAGTAGTCAGAGATGGTCAAACATACAGCTCGGTCCGACACAGTATAGATCCCGTTGGGAACCTTGTTTAGGCACAATGCTAAGCAGGTTCTGTCGGGCTGGTTCATAGGCCGGGGCGGTGCCTCGGGCAGATAAACAGGCCGAGCCAGCCCGTTGGCCGTTTAACCCGTAAAAACAGAAAAAACACATATAAATTAGAATAATATAAAATTAAGGAAAAATATGAAAAAATCATAGAAAAATATAGAATAAATGAGAAAAATTCTTAAAAACTACTACGAGCTTTATTGATGTTATGGTTGCCTCATTAAAAACCTTTCTAGATAAAAATTTATTTAAAAAGAAAAAAAAATATAACCAAGCTTAGAAATTACACATTGCTACTACATTTTGATCGAGATACGGATTTTTAAATAATAGTTAAATTTATTTGCTATCCATGGAGTATTGTGTGTAGCTTTAACATGCTCGCAATTTTTTTAACATGGTGAGTATTTTCACCATGTCACTTGTGAAACATCTTTGTCTATCATTAATTATTATGCGTGTGAAACTAAAGGCTGACTTAGAAGAGATAGTGAAAACAAGAACTGTTATCACATCCTATGAATTTATGTTTCTGCCACTATGTCATTATATTAAAATCTTTGTCATCGTGGCTAATGGTGTCACTATCGATAAAGGAGTTCAACTTAGATAAGGAAGCGGTAGCTAAGGATCCAAATTGCGTCAAAAAACCATGAATATTACACCTAGGATCCAAATGTATATAATATAGGTATGTTTCTCTAGTATTTTAAAAAATTAGTGTTCATAAGAACAACAACAAAACGAAGCAGTGGGTCATTTTTATATTGTGAAGCAATATCAAAAATATAATATAGAATTAATGGCGATATAGAATAATAAACACCACATAAAACAACAATAGCATTATAGAATAGTTATAAAAATTCTAATATTCTTTCAGCAACATATCATGCTGATGATAGTGCGTATAGATAAAAATAGAGAAAGTATTCTTATATAAACTAAGATGCTTGAGCGTTAGGTAAGTAGAGTTTCATCTCACATCTATATCTAAACCAAACTTACTAAGACAAACTCCTATAGAAACACAATAGTTCTTATATGCTACAATGTGTTGGTTATAAGAATTCAAAGAGAATCTTCAAGTAACTGTTCAAACCAGATTAATAATATAACAAGTATAACACTAATGTAAAAAATCAGGTCCAATATATCTAATAAAATGAGTAACAAGAATAACCATGCCTATAGAATTTTTATAGAAGCAGTATGACAAAGATTTCATTATTTAGAACAAGTTCTTCTACTACTTAAAAAACTCGTTTTGTAATATTCTCACCTGTGTCTGCCATGTCGATTAACCTAAATTTAATTATTCTCTTTTCTAATCTCCAATTGTTATTAACAAATTAAGCAACAACAGTAAGATAATCTTCCTTATCATTAGCTGACCATATATCAATAGTCAAAGAAAAAAAAGGTACATAATTGTAAAATATCCTTAAGTTTATCACAACATTTATCATAGTATTTGTCTAGAAACACTATTATATCTATCATTATAAGCATTCTTAATATATTTATCGTAGGAGACTAAGCTCTCTTCAAGTATTATCACTGGTGTACTTATATTATTGGATAGATCCATTGGGGTTGAAGTTTAGGATCGTCTGCGTCAGGGTCACTTTAGCTTTTCGTTTGCATGTAACAGCATGCCAAATCAAGTGGCCTGTACCACCAAAAGCTCTATATCTTACTAGACATTATTTTCTTTAATAAAGACCTTCTCAAAATTTGTCTAAACTTCTTTAGATGTATTGTTTCTTGATCTTTTTGCATCGGTGATTAAAGTCGCTAGTGTCGATGTTGCAGGTACGTCAACTTCATGACCTTCTTCTCTAGCTAATTGATCTACAACATTACTACAAAGAAACTTTACAATATCATCCGCTACATTACCTTGGAACATGGATTCATAATCAATAGATGTTGGGTCCAATCGATCCTAAGATTTGTAATGCAAAAAACAATATTTAACATATTTTATTAAACTACATAAAACAAGAATACTATAAAACATATACAAAATGACAAACATTACCTTTTCTTTGGACCCTGGAGCATTGGTTGATTCTCCAATTTTTTTAGAAAATTTTTGCCAAATTTTAAATTTTTTGGAGTTATGAAAGCAACTCGTGAGCTTAAAGAAAAGAGAATAGATAGAGAGAATATGGGCTGGTATGGAATGGGGAGGTTGATGTTGCCTATTTATAGATGGAATTTAAGAATTTTTAATTTTCTTAGGTCAAACGGTGAAAAAAGGAGCTAAACTGCCTAAACGAGCTAAACAAGCTTACCGTGCCGGATCGACTCGTTGCTGCACCGCTAGCCCAGGCACAGCCTGACGGATTGTGTTGGCCTGGCTTGCTCTGTCTAGCCACGTGCTGTGCCTGAGCCGGATCATACTGTTTCAGCTGAACTGGTAAAAAGAGAAAAACTTTTGAAAAATATAATAAGAGGGCTGAAAAATGTTGGAACACATTCGCTTTCACATCCATCAGCTATAACTGATTTTAACACATAACGGCTTATCATTTACTAATAAATAATTTATAGATTATATATATATCCTTAGCGAGTTAAAAGCAAAATGCTAACAAAAAATAAACTGTAAAAAAATCTCAAAATTAATTTTAAAATTAAGTTTTAAAAATTAAATCTGTAGAGGATTATGAGCTAAAAAGTAAACGACAAAAACGTTAATTTGAAACATGGACATTTTACGGTTTCTAAGGCCCTACGGTCGCTCACCTTATACGTGCCCGTCATTTTGTGGTGACGGCGCTGCTCATACTTTTTTTTTTAGATTTTTAAATGAGAGGGTCGAATACCAAAAAAATACCACCAACGTCGTCACGTCGCTGCTTTCACGGCACGTTGAAACTTGTCAGCCAACTTAATTACCCCGGCTCTGAAAAGACCAAAATAGCCCCACCTCTCTTCCTCGTTGGGTTCTTCACTCCATGGAGTCCTCCGGGCTCCGGCCTTCCCTAGCCTCACTCACGCGCGGCGCGAGATCTCAGAAGGGACGGGCAGCCGCCTGCCCGGCGAGATGTGTCTACCTCCCGTCTCCTTTCTCACGCGCGACGACCTAGGGGAAGGAGAAGAAGCTGGGGGATTAGGTCATGAGGAGCTGGTAGGTATGTTGTTCAGAAACTGAGTCCAAATCGGAATGTAGTATGGATCTTGTATCCCTTGATTTGTTGCGCCTTTCAGATGAACTAGTGATAGCTAGGAGTAGTTTTCTTCTTCTTCTTCTTCTTCTTTGGGTTCGATGATGCATGGAGAGGAGTTTAATTCTGTCGGAATCTGACTTTGACACTTCTACTACTGGTACAATTACAAAGAAAAGAAGACAAAATGCAGCCACCACATCCCTTTCCTTGGGTTTTGATCTCTATTATGTGATTTAGTTTTTTTTTTGTTCCCCTTTCTGTTTCAGGTGCTGATACAAGGTGGTGGGTGTTGGTTATATCTGACAATGTTGGTGATCGATGTGCTTAAAAACTTGACAGCATTGCTTGGTTATTACATGCTCACGGTCCTTTAGGTAAGGTAATCAACCTTCAAGAAATGACCTTTATGAATGTATCAGGCCGACCTGAGCATTTGCTCCACAGCTATATGTACATATATATGTGTGTTTGTCCGCGCGCGCCACGCATACACCTGGGATGACATAAAGAAAATCTGGGGAGTTTGGGAAAATGTTTAACCTCCACATTGAAAAGTCGCGGGAATCTGGTCCCTTTAGGTAATCAACCTTTAAGAAATACTACTCCATTTGGTGAGTTTCAAATGCTGTTGGTCTCAACTACTCTGGTTCTATTTCATGCCTGTTCCTGGTGCACGCTGGAGGATCGGCAAGGGCGAAATCAAAGTCTGGACCTCTCAATAAGCATGGAGAACCAGGAAAGAAAGTCATTTACCCCCCAGCCAGGTGGAGTGACCCCAATGGTGCGTCAGAATTCTGGCCCTTTACCTCCTGTTCTTCCTACTACTGGGCTGATTATATCAGGGCCAATCTCCTTTGGACCTATGAATTCATCTGGCGCTGCACGAAAAATATCAGGCCCTCCTGATACTAGTGTATCAATGAAGATGCTTGCGACCTCTTTTGCTCACAACCAGGCTGTTACAAATCTGAATGTACTAGAAGATGGTTACTCGATCAAGGGCAGCATTCCAAAGACAATTAATTCTCTGGATGGTTGTTCTTCTCTTTGTGGTGGGGTTCATATATTGCTGGTTGTTGTGGTGATATTTTGTTTTGTCACTTCATTTGTGATTTGGAATATTTGCTGGGGAACAACTGAACAAGAGGGATGCCTGGGTAAGTCAGTGGCTATCCTGATGCTGATAGGAACAGCAAAAGATGGATAGCACGTGAAAGTTACTAGAGTATGAGGAATACTGACCACCTTGTATTAATCTTTTCTTTCATCCTTTATTGTTCCTTTTTATTATTGTTTATCTTTCCCTGTATCTGCTTGCAGCTTGATCGGAATTTATTTTCAAAATCAATTTTAATTTATATTAATTATGATCTGACTAACACCCTCTTATCTCTTGATGGGGTTTGCTCTATCGTTCTGCCGAGCTATTTTTGTTTGTAGGTTTGACGAAACACTTTAGATGGTCACTGAGTAGTAATATTAATATTAATTAGCAACAAGAACAAACTTCCAGACATCTGCATTCTTACTCATATAGGTTTGGTTAGTGTGACAAGCTGGTAGCTCTACTAACCTGTACTTGACACTAACATGACTTCCTATGCATGGACTAGTAAATGGTGGTGAAGTGTCTTGCAATCTAATGCTTTCTCAAAAAAATAAAAAAGAAATTGATTTGTTCTTTTGACAGTAAGCCTGTGATTGTAGAAACTTGGATTGCCTTTTAGCAATATGCTTATTTTGACATCGTTAACTGTTAGCACATATGAACTTCAGAGGTTGTTATTTGTGGAAAATTTCCCCTTCAGTTCTCATTTCAAAGGGTCCCAAGATGTGTGTACACTTCAATTTGCCTGTATGAGTACAGATGATGGGAATCAAAAGATGATAATGCTGAGCATCACAGATTTATTGGGGACTCAGGTCAATGGAGGTGAGTTTCTTTTCAACTGGAAATTTGATTATCATCAAGATAAGATCTCACAATGCACTAGTGTTGTCTACCATGAGGATTTCATTGAAGAACGCCAACTGTTGTTATTCTCCCAACATAAACCCTGCGGCCTCACAGTTTCCTTGCCACAATTGCAGCGACATGCTGTTGATTTCTACATCTCTGATTTCCAATCTGGACTATGAGCATTGGTCAAAACAGAAAACGGAGCATGAGCAACTCCTCATGTTGATTAATGTGTTGTTATTGACATAAACTCAGATAACAAGGACATGTCTCCTGAGTTCCTGAGATGGCTACGTCTACGAGAAAGGAATCTCTCAAGTGATGATTCAATAATTTGCCTAAAAAGGGGTGCTCTCTTTTGTTCTAGTTCTGGATCTGAATTCTGGAATGCACGAGCATGAACCATTTCAATCACAGCTTTGCCTGACAGTTAAATAGTTACCTGTTTCATTTTGCATGGGCATTTACACTGCAGTTACATCAAGTAGGGTGGCACAGTGAGTCAGTGAGTGTTATGGGGGTGTGCAGATGATTTTTCCTCCATCTGAACACATCTCCACAGGCTGCCAGTGAGCGAAGTTCATCATCCCAACCATCCTTGATGTGCTAGTCTTAAGACGCGAATATACATCAAACATCGATGTAGTACCAGTCTAAGCTTAGCTTTGTTCTGGCAGTCGCGCCAAGAAATATAATGCCTATCAAAATCTTTGGATTTATTTCATGGGATGTTAGAGTTGAAAAAATGTGCAAATGCTGGTTGTGATTATGACTAAGTACAATATTGGTGGTCTGTTACTTGGGTTTTGGTTGTATAGTATTTTATGCATCTTCTCTCTTTTGTCTGATACTTGTAACATGGATGGCTTGAATTCTACCATGGAGCTGTTTGGTGATTCTCAGTAGAATTGAGTTCTGTGGTGAAGAATTCCAGCAGTGTTGTAAACCGTTCCAGTTTCAATCTATGCACATTTCATTCTAAAATTTCAGCTCCCATGGTAAGGTATATTTTGTAGATAATGTATAATTTCCATTGTAATTAATTCCATGATCTGTGTACAATATGAATCAAATTATTTTAGAAATAATAACTTTTGCATTTTGTTGTGAGCCTAAGGTGAGTAGATAGGTGATAGGAAAAAGAAGCAGGCAACTTACACTTTATTCTCTGTTTATGATATTTCCTTTCCTTTTCTTCCATAAGGATCAGACATGATTGATCGGATGCCATGTGGAGTAGTTGCCAACACTCTAAAGTTTGATATTCTTGGGGTCCGTTTGTGATCCTTTCCCAGTTCCATCGAGACAGAGGTATACGTGTTTGGATTGAATGATATTTGTTCATCAATTTGAATGGGACTTGAATTGTTTCTTGTAATTAGTCTTTGCATTCTAAATTAAGACCAAACGAAGAGTGAAGCTGAAGTGTCTTGTGATCCTGATATAACTCATGGTAGGTGTGTCAATTTGAGAAAAATAATTAATCATATGGGGAGACGGTGGGATAAATAATTACTAGCAACAATAAACAAAGAAATTCAGGCACAACAAAATGGAGGCATGAGTTTCTGGCTTCTCTCTACAAAAGACCAGTCACTTTCTACCACTAGTCTGTTGTCAGCTAGTGCTGATTTCCATTATTAGTATAAAATGTAACTGGTTACTACCTACTGGGATAGGAAATAACTTATAGATTGTTATTCAATGATGTCTATTCAAAATGAGTGGAAGAGAAAGGAAAGGATATAATATCAAACTTTAAGTATAAAATTATAATCGATAACATTAACATATCAAAAGGTAGAGAGGTATATGTAACATATTTTTAAATAATATTTGTAGCTATGATTTTGGTTTTGAGTATCTCCCTATACCCTAGTAGCTTAGATATTAGAACTAGCTGATAGATTATGGCATGTTCAAAGGTAGATCTTGGTATAGGCTTTTAGGCACTCTATGCCAGGGACAGAACTCTATCCTTACAAAGGACTATTTCTTGAGCTGACTCTTCAGTAATACATGCTAATTAAATAATTGCATGTGTTTGACTCTTGTTGAAGACAGGACTGTATAATGCCCGGTGTTAACTGGTCTCCTCGTGTTTTCTTTGTTTAGAGTCATTGTTAACCAAAGCAACGATGTTTTTCTCTCCTCTCCTCTCCCTCTTTCATATTAGCATATCTGCCTAATTGATAACTCTAAGAGCTTGTCATTTGAGACTGTTGTATATGCCCTTAAAGACTAGTAACTTCAGCAATATTGATAGCATTCCGTGTATGGCTATACATATTTGGTGCATTTGATGTGTAAGGTGTTAATGCTAATTAATGTTATTGTTGTACCAACAAATACGTATGCCAGCACCTCCACCAATAACACTTGCTCATATTATAATTGCCATTACCTAAAACTAGCATCAAACACGTGTATCATATGAGGACAAAAAAATTTATATTTAATTAGTGATTTACATATCCTACACCATGTATATGGTAAAATGGTTTTTCATCCATGTGAAGAAACAGTAAATATAGTGTTAGCCAAAAAACCCAGTAAATACCCTTTCTTCTTCTTTTATGTATCGGATAAGAAATTCATATCTATTACCCATAATCTACCCAGCTAAAAGTATATAATATGTTTTTAACTATGACTTAGGTTCTTTAAGAGTATACCCTGCACATAACATGCTACATAGGAGTAGCTAGGAGTGATTCTTTAGATTTCATGCCATATATTAACAAAAAAGTTCATTATGCCCCTCAACTTTCACCAAAGTGTAAGGTCCTCAACTTTGAAACCAAACATAAGACATCCTCAAACAATTCAAACCGAGAAAATACATCCCGGCACAAAAACTGCCGGGTTTTGGTGTTGACATGGTTACGTGGTTCTCCACGGTGGATAGGAACCGAGCCATGACACGATTAAACGGGTTCCACTGTCCCCTTGCATCGCTCTCTCTCTCTCACAATCAACATTATGCTGACAAGATACACACATGAATGCATTAGCCCCCTAAACAGAAATAAAAGAAGGAAAGAACATCAAATGATCTTCAATTACTAACTTCAGTCTTGGCTTCTTGTCATTTGGAGGACCATAAACTCTCTAGGCTAGGGGTCTAGATGGTGATCTGAATCCATACATGCTGTACCCTGTACACTTGGCGAGTTGTTGAGAAACTGAGAGGCAGCTAGGTAGCAAGTCATGATCACTTACTACCTTAATGGGCTATTTTTTTTGTATCTTTAAGTACACGGCACATGGTGAAATTAGTGGGGGCTCAGTGCACACTTATGACGTTAGCGACGGTATTAAGTGCACCACAATGCAAGTTTTGTCCTTTGTTTTCTTTCTCGTCCTCCCTTTTTATTTTTTCTGAAAGTCAGGTTGTGCTGCAAGAGCAGCATGTGCCATGA
This sequence comes from Oryza coarctata, assembly GCA_030770085.1. Classification (NCBI taxonomy): domain Eukaryota; kingdom Viridiplantae; phylum Streptophyta; class Magnoliopsida; order Poales; family Poaceae; genus Oryza; species Oryza coarctata. Next base: position 4,780,710 of record CM061476.1, on the reverse strand, counting down.
ATGTACATACAGGCTTTAAACACTAATGCCTCTGATTCTGGTAGATCTTGGAAAGAAAATATGAAATCATGCACCTTTTGTTTTCCTTTAAAGGAACAACTGATCATTATGAAATCATGCACCTTTTTTTTTCTTTGAAGGAGCAACTGATCATGCTGTCTAGAATATCTTATCCGTGTATCTGATAAGAAATCTAGTCAAAAGGCAAGAAATCAGATCTTTTTTCGTGATACTCATTCTTCATGCTGCATTCACCAGAGGATTTGGATCAGATACACGCAATCAATTCAGAAATGCAAACATACCAGTATCACAAGAGGCCAGGGCACGTCAGTGATAACCTTTGTTTCGTCAAGAAATGAACAGCTCCAGGCAAGAGAATATGATTTGGATGCAATACAACCATGCCAACTAGACCATCAATGGAGTTGCATTCTTGCTCAAATTTGTAGCTTGATAACCTGATTTACCCTACATGATTTTGGTCCGCCTGATCTTGGACAAACACTTAATATCCAGCATTTGAATCCAACATCAATATAAAGTCACATATACATAATCAAATAGAGTACTGTAGTAAGCAACAATCCAATTATGTTCAGATGACATCAGCTCTAGCTCATAGATAAGGCATTCCCAGCTAAAAATCTAGAATGTAATCAAATGTGCTTCACAGTCCATATCCACCAAATGCACATACAGTTTTGACCTTTTGTCTCAACAAGTCAAGGATGACATTACATGGAAACAAATTCAAGATTGGAGATGGAAGCAGATGTTTTTATCTCAAAGCTTTGCAAACGTTTTTTTTCTTGGCACAAAGAGCCATCCACAGTCCTTGTTGGATTCCAGCTAGTGTTCCATTTTCTATGGCTGTTGCAGAACACAAAAACATGCATCCAGCTTCTCCCTGCATGTTTTATTACCGCGTGAATGAGGTTATGGCACAAGGGCTGGCTGATACAATAACACTAAAGCTTCTGAGTGAAATATACAGATTGCAACCCAATCATAGCAATTGCAATAGATTATCTTTCGTAGTGCAAGGGGATGGGCTGGGGTCCTTGCTGTCATCAATATGTACATTGGTCATAGCAGAGACGTGTAACCCTGAACAACCTTTTCCTGTAGGAGCCTGCAGAAAATACTTTCTTTTAGCCCAATCATAGTTTTCATTGAGCATGTAGTAATAACACAAGCAAACAAACAGGTCAATTCCCAGAGGGAACAACAAATCGTAGGGGTTACTACTACAAATGTTGAAACAGGCTGTGTGTGTAGCCTACATTTTTACAGGCTCTGCAATTGTAAAATTTTAGGAGGCAACAAAGTTTTGGAAATTTAAGAGCAATTTAACCACTGACCCAAGTTTTTAGCTCAATCATAGTTTTTGTCAAGCATATAATAAGAAAGGTGGTTACTAACTGAATGTTCAAATAGGTTTTATGTGTGCAGCTTCATTTTTACAGGGTATGCACAATTGCAAGGATTTAGGGGTCGCCAAAGTGTTGGAAATCAAGGAGAAATCTAACTAGTGAACCAAGTCTATCTCAATCACCAGTGCTGCCTCAAGCTTTGTTTAGTAGAGAAGAGCTAACTAGTTTCAACCTTGCACAAAACATGGCCTTGTTAACTTGGAAAACTCACTGTTTTGCATTTACATCGTTTTCTGACAAGGTGGTTACCACCACATGTCCACGAAAATAGCAGCAACATAAGTTGCTCCAGCCTTGTTGTATGATGCAGCAACATGACACCCCAAACTTTCAAACATTGGTATTGTCATAGTTAAGATTGATATTGTCATAGTTACCCTCCAAATATTTTTGGTTTGATTTTATAATGCAATACAAATTACAAATATGCATTACACATGAGTCTATCTCATTGGCTACCACGTAGCAACTAATTATAACACTATTAAAAGGCATCAACAGAGGTCAACAGTGCTGGGACCAAAACCAGTAATTAGGATATCCTAAGCTCGTTTGCTCTCAAGAAGAGCACCATCATGTTCTCTGTATTTACATTTGGTTTGATAAACAAGAACAAATGTTTGATCCAAGCAGTGTTTTTTCTCTTTTTGTCAGCTAAATGTGAACACCACCTGACTGGTATGCAGCAATATACATCTGTATTACCCTGCATTATGGTATATTACAATATAACCTGACACTAGTCATTACATCCATCCACACTACGTAGTAAGAAGTGCATGGAAGGACAGAGGTGCTCAGGGACTTTTCAAGTTAACTGATGTTATTTATTCCAAGAGCCCTAGTAACAACCATCAAAGTATGCACATTGAAATTTTCCTTCACTCCTAGTAGTAACCTACACTATGTATGGCTGGTGAAAGTTGGTTTTTTAATGGCTGCAAATTATTATTACTTCCTACTACGAACTTACACAGTTAAAATAGCTTTTCTTACACTAGTACTGATATATATAGACATGTGTGATGAAATGTTGATGCTGTGTGCTTAAAAGAGCTCCAAGTTACAGTTTTTACCAACTCCACATTGTTTTTAAACTCATGTAGCCATCCAATATGCTCATGCATGAACCTCCAAAATGTCAATTGATAAGGTTGATGACAATGTCATCATTAACGTCCCTGTCTGGATGCATTGGACAGCGCTCATGATACCCTACCCTCACACTTATCAGAGCCATAGGGGCGACCCTTGCAGTGGCTAACCCTTTAATGACCACCAATTAGTGGTTCTGATTGTTAAGTGTAAACAGCAAAATCATAAAAGGCAGCTCCTAGAAACAGAAATCACCTTCCCCTTGGCAATGGAGCATTAGCCAATCAGCTTTCTTCATCATCATTGTAAGTTGGGTGTTTCCTTGACTTCTTCTTTGAATGTGGAAATTTTCCTTTAAACAAGAACTAGTCAGGTAACAAAACAAGCTAAACCTCGATTTAATAATGGCCAAGAAAAATAATTTTCAACAAGGTTTTGAAATGCATGCACATGGAGCAATGGGGGAAACCATAACAAACTATAGGAGAAAAAGTGAGCTCAACCCTATATATCATTTTTGTTCAGTGAAATCGATATATTGTAATAGAATAATGGCTCAAGAAAAAAAACATCAGCAAGATAACTATTTTATGCTAAGGCAATGTACTTCTGTAGAACCTATATAGACCACATGGTATAGACACTGCAAGTGGAAGGGCACAATGTAAATTCTACAGCCATTACTAGCACAATTTGTCTATTCATGTTTCGAGCAGAACACACAAGTAATGTCCTGCAATAAACCAATCAACTACAATGGCTTAATGTTCGCCTGTGAACTTCTGCACCTTACTACAAGTTCCATTCTTAGTTTTTAAATCTTCAGATAGGTTTGCATGCTATATTTTTTAGATGATGAAACTGCAGAGACTTAAAAGTGCAAAACAGAGCAATTGACAAACCAAGAACATTGTTTGCGAACACTGTTTCAAGACATGGCACCACAATCTATTTTTCATGCACAAGGGAATAAAGATCTACAATGTACCATCTGCACAAGTAATGCAGTATGGATATAAAATTTAGCTTCACATATTTTTCCTTGCCATTTTAAGTAGATTGCAACCTTTGCATGCTATCTCTAGATTACTTAGTAATTTAGCATTCATATGCAAATGAGTTGATGATGGAGGAAGAGAGATCTCCAAAAGAGAAAATTACCAATCTCCATGTCTAGGGTATTAACTGTGATTTTGGGTGATTTTTAATGCCCTTAGTCTTTTGTATTCTAGAGACTCAAAACAACATACAGGTCATAAACCTAACAGAATTTAAAAATTATACTCTAACAACTATTGTAGCAAGATATTGCTCCCTCTGTCCCGTGAAGACTTAATTTTTAGCGTTCAAATTTTGACCGACAAAGACTTGATTTCTAGGGGTGACAGCCAATCATGCTAAGGCATGAGCATTTAATTGGAGCCTATGAGGGGCACCGTAGTTATTTCTCCTCACTACAAATTTGTCTAAGAATTGTTAGAAATGAAATCTTTGTGGGACAGAGGTAGTAGCTATTAGAGCATAATTATCCCAATTGTATTGATTGGCATACTAAATTGCAATATGGATTAAGCCTAACATAACATTTAAGTTCACTAATTGGAGCTCAAATATGACAGTCCGGTTCAGTAGGTATAACTCAAATATGATGGTTCCCATCACAGAAATGAATGTGGTGCACTAATGTTCTTGACCGAATCCACAAAATCAATCAATGAATTTCGTATAACCCGATCCGGAAAATTCCTAATCACGATATCTCGTCCAGCCGTCGCCGGCCTGCCTCACCTTCGACGAAGTAGTCCGCTGACGGCCACCCCCGCGCGGTGGAGAACGAGAGCGCCTCCTCCTCTGTCATGGGAGCGTACACCTCCGGCTCGTACGCGAACCCTCCAGCCATCCCCGCGTCAGACGCCCCGGCCGCCGCGATCCGGCCGACGAGCTCGGCGACCCCGTGGGGCCGCCGCATCGGGGGCACCCAGAACGATCCCCCAGGCACGAAGGGGAGCCATTCGGGCGCCGCGCGGCGCACCATCACCCCGTGGATCGCCTCCTCCAGGCGCCGCACCCCAACCACCTCCACCGACGGGGATCCGGGGGCCGACGATGCCGTGGAAGGCTCGTCCTCGGCGAGGTCGATCTCGATAACCTCAACCTTGGTGGCGAGGCCGCGGAGCGGGAGGAGGGGCGCCGGGCGGGCTAGGGTTAGGGTTTGCGCGAGGAGGCGAGCCATCGGCGAGAGGGGGAGGAGGTTGGGTTGGAATGGAGGAGGCGGAGATTGGGAGCGATGGGGAACGACGACGAAGGGCGACAAAGAAAGGGGTTAATTGGATTATGGCAAATCGCCGGTCTGAAAATATGCTATTATAATTTAATTAATTAGAAAGATATATTAAACACACATGTGGCCCAAAATACTTATGCCTTAATGGCAATATATCCGATAGGATATCATCCTAAGAACCCATATTAAACTTTCTTCCTCCACTTACCTAAACCCTAGCAATAGTGATAGCTATTGCCTATAGTGGTGCTAGCATGGAGGCGAGGGTCACTCATCAATGATAGAAGGGAGCATTGTGTGGTCCAGTCGTTTTGTAAGAGAGATAAATGTTGTGGAAGCGAGATATGCTACCTAAATTTGTCTCAACGTCATTCGATTAGATGTATTTTACTTCGATTTGTTAGGCATATCTATGTATTTCCTTAGATTTGACTTGATTTTATCCCATATCGGTACATAATTGTTCTCGCTAGAGTTAAAAGTTGAAACTTTTGCAATAATAGATTGCGATGGTAGGTGGAGGTATACTAAGTGATGTACGCTGAAGTGGAATGTCGAATATGACAACTTTTTTTTGGATGTATTGATGTAAGCTTAAGCATAGAGGTGAAAGTGGGCCAAAACCAAACTATTATTGTGTGGTTCTTGGATAGAGGTTTTATGAAGATGTTAGAATGGTTAATGAATCTTAATCAAATTCTATGTTTGAAATATACGAGCTACAGATACGCACAGAGCTAATGATACTAGTTGTTGATAGTTCACTAGCAGATGTCAATGTTAATAACTTAGAGCTTTTGTGTGATGTTGAACCTAACCAAATAGGCCATGGAGCATCTATAGATGAGACAATACCATTGTGTATTGTTCCACCTTATCCAATAGTGCCATTGTGTGTTTTTCCACCCACTTAGACATGTCATAGAGCATCTACATCTAAAGTGGTAGATTCTAATTAACCTGCAACCAATGAAGCAGATGAGAGAGTGCCTCATGTGTTTGATATAGATGAGGAATATATAGGTGTCCATGATGAAGAGATGTATATCCATGTACCATCCTTTGTACCTACTGAAGGTGTTCAACTCTTTGATCATGTTGGGCCTTTTGGGTCTGCTACTCTTATGTTGAGGCTGAGGTCACTGATGTTGACCCAGAGGAGATAAATATGTTGCATAATCTTGAGATGCTAGTGATTAAAAATGGTGTCATTTTTCCTGATATCATAATATTTAGAAAAGAAATGATTCACTATCCTATTAAAAAAGGACTTGAGTTTGGTAATTTGCAAACAGATGATACAAGGTTCATTGCCAAATGCAAGCAAAAGAGTTGTCCCTAGCATATTCATGCATCTAGGCTACCTAATAGACAAGTTGACTAGATTTGTTTGCTAATTGATGCTTTAACTCTGTATATTTCCCTTATGTCTTTGTAGTTAAATATAGTTGTTTGCATGTGTAGATAAAGAAGCTACCTTTTGAGCATGACCATCTAACTACCAAGTTGATGGAAGGGAAGATTACTGATAGACTACAAGATTGGTTGAAGAAGGATTCTTAGAATAGAGTAAATGATGCAAAAGATAAGCTTGAAGAAGAATATGAGATCAAGCTTAAGTACTCCAAAGCTTGGTTAGGACAGAAGGTGTTGAATGATCAAATTCATGGTAAGTATGAAGGTAACTTCCAATATCTATTTAACTAGAAAGTAGAGATTGAGAAGAGTTCACCAGATACTATTGTTAACATTGAATTGCAGAAAGTAGCAAAGAAGATGTATTTTAGAAGAATGTTTGTTGCTTTCAAGCCATGTGTAGATGGATTTTTGAATGGTTGTAGGCCTTAAAGGAGTAGATGCAACTAACTTAACTCAAATATTCTGGTCAGTTAGCCTCAGCCACTTTTGTTGATGGACATAACTAGTTATTCTATATAGCATTTGTAATTTTTTTTGACTTAGAGATAAATGATAACTGGTTATGGTTCATGCAACAGCTCCATGAAGCTATAGGTTTTTCTAGCGGGCTAGTGATCTCTATTGATGCTTATAAAAGACTAGAGAAAGCTATAGGTGCTATATTTAAGAGAGCTGAACATAGGGAGTGTATGAGACACCTGTATAAAAATTTTATAAAGAAATATTGTGGTCCTATATTTACTCAACATTTGTACCCAACAGCAAGATGCTTTATAGAGGATGGGTTCAAGTGGCACATTTAGCAGATTTTCGCAGCTGCTCCAGATGCAATAAAGTACTTGGAGATATATCGTAGTAGGATTTGGTTCAAGTGTGGGTTCTCTGAGTCATTCAAGTAGTCAGACTACCTAACCAATAATGTGTTTGAAAGCTTCAACAAGCAAATCAAATCATTGAAGAGACTTCATCTTCATGAACTTGTAGACTGTTTGAGGTAGCTTATTCATGAAGAAGATGTGCCTTAGGAAATAAGTTGGTGAGAAGCCGTGAGATGGTATCTTGCCAAGTGTGCTAAAAGAGCTAAACATGGTAAGTGCAAATCCGAAAGTTGTTAAGGTTGCTAGATGTGATGATAACATAATAGAAATTACACTAGTAGAGGCTGACAATTAGAGTAGGAGGCACATAGTGGACTTGAAGAATCAATCTTGCTCATGCAGGAAGTAGGAAGTATCAGGGAAATCTTGTAGCCATGCCTTGGTTAGATTTGTTTGAATAGAGGAGTTCAAATTGTAGATTTTATACATGAATACTACTCTATCACCAAGTTCAAATCAACATATGATGGCAGGATTTTCACAATGCTAGATAGAACTTAATGGCTTGTAGTGGATCTTGACTTCAAAGTGTCTCCACCTAAGCTCAAGAGGGTTTCATGGAGACCTAGAGTCACTAGGATCAGGGGAGCACTTGAACTAGGTGCTGAGAGTTGGATGAAAGAGATGTGCATGATGGGTCACTTTGAGAGGACATGCAAAGAAGCAAAGGCACAAAATGATGGGACTGAAATAACTCCAAGGAAGATGTTTTAGTAGCTCTAAAATTTCTTTTGCTTTGGTTTAGTTAAACATACTAATACAACATCTATAATTTATTTTGCAGGAAAAGAAATGAAGATGGAGCTTCAACATGTAGTGCTGCATCCACAACAAAAAAGGAGAAAACACCCAAGAAGAAGACCACACCAAAAAAGAAGATTTCCTAAGGAGGCTCAAGCTGCATCTAGAGCACCTCCAAGAGTTGTTAGAATGTTCTAAGATTGGCTAGGCATCTAAACTAAACCACTTTATGTTGCTCAAAATGTATTTTGAGACCTTATATTACCTATATGTAATTGTCTTATATATTTGTAGTGTTTGGAAAAAATGAACATCCTATGGTTGTATTTTGTTAGGGCTTAAACTATTGGCTGATACTATTTATGTAATATGCCAGGGTGAATTTCTAGTGTTATGAACTTGTTATGATATCTCTACTATGTGAACTTCTAATTATTGCTACTTATAATTCTAATTATAGCTACTTATAATGATAGCTTTATTTAGATTGGCCAGATTTTTCTTTCATTCCACATTTGATTTCATTCAAGTTATACAATCTCATTACAAGATGCTAGATTTTTCATTGATTCTAGATTTTTATTTCATTCATACAGTTCCACAATTTTATAATAAGATGCTAGAATTTATCATGGATTCCATAATTGAATTTAGTTATCAAGTTCAAGCATTTTATTACAAGATGTCGAATAACCCTTTCTTCATTTATTCTAGAATTTAAAGTGTTCCCAAATAATATTTATGAACAACAATTGGCAGATTATATGACTGCAATTCCAACTAGTTTGTCACGCACCATATCCCTAAATAACTAACCACATATACAAAACACACATGGACAACTACAAGTAAAGCAATATGCTAGACCTACACTTCTCTGAAAACAAAAGTTTGTTCACTTGTACATGTTTTTTCTTGGACTGCTCTAAAGCATCACACATTGACTGAAATTTTAGATTGATCTGTTTCAAGGACCCCTTGCAAATTGGAGTTCTTCTGTTCTTCCTCTACTACGTGCTGGCAAAGTATGTCACATGTTTCTCATAGTGAATCATACTCGCTAGAGTGACAGTAGACAACCATTTCCTCAACGTATTCCATAAGGAGGTCCTCCCAGATCCATATTTTGCAAGCTCCATGTTCTTGCATAGCAGAGCACACAACTCACAAAAAAACTCAAAAATTCTTCTTAAACGAAAATAGCATGTGAATTGACTCACCGGTCGCACACATTGAAGCCAGCACCACCTTGGATTCCTTGGGGTATAGGATGTGTGCATTGTGACGAGTTTTCCATAATCACATTGCAGCTCTAGGATTGAGTAGAACCTGTAAGCGCTGAATATTACAACCCATCGATGATGCAGCATGATTATGGCTTCTTGATGCCTCGATAGTTGGTGAGTGCCTCCACCATGATGCCACTGAGCCGCCACCATGCTGCGGTGTGCTAGGGTTAGAGTTCATGCGACTAATAGGGACTAGGTTCTGGGAATGATGATGAATCGGGTGTATCGCCAGTAAGGCATGGGTATTTCGGGCCATATGAAGGTACATGGGGTCAAAATGAGTCAACATACACATTCACTCCAATTTCATACGAGGCGGTGGCATCTTTCTAATTAGTTGAATTATAATGACATATTTCCAAACTGGCAATTTCATAGTGGCATCTATCCAATTAACTAGATGGGGGAGATGCAGTGGAGAAGGGAGGTTAGAGCATGTGAGAGGTGCATGCCAATATGGGCCTAGATGTAAGTGAGATTGTAGCATCGTCACATCATTCATTGGTGGATCCATCTGGGTAGAGCCCAATGTCAACAGTCATCACTAAGAAAGACTTAGCTACATACATCGATACATGGTGGATTGGAGCTAGCGTGAAGGTGACTAAGGGGTTGTTTGGTTCATTGCCAAACATTGTCTAAGGTTGTCACTCTTTATGTTGGGCAAGTTTGACCAAGTTAACATCTTGTTTGGTTCATAACCATACTTGTGGCAAGATTCCCTCTCAATTCTGATGGCCCCACATGTCATCAACTCAAAAAGTGTCACAATCTTTCTTTGATAGCTAAAGTATGTCTCACTTTTTGTTAGCCCACAAATTAGACAAGTGTTGCACAAAATTATGGCAACCTTAGTATAGCATTGAAACAACTCCTTAACTTCTTCAAAGTCCATCTATGGCTCGAGGTTTGCATGTCATTCTAATATTTTTTTTAAAAAAGGTACTTAAGGTAATCTTAAGTTCTCAATGCAAGACACTAACCATGATTTCTTTATACTCCACATCATAAGGAAATTAGCACTACACACTACTTTTTCAATGCAAATACTACTAATTTATATTCAAATTTAATAACACTCCTCTCTCATTATGTTTTAGATATTGTGTAGAAACCATGTCTCATATAAGATATGGTTTTCTCCTCTTTATTCATTTACTCATTGGCCATATCATATTTTATCCTATGTAGCAACTAATTTAAATCTATTAATACTATTTAGTCATTACATTGTGAATACCCTTACCGTATAGTGAAATGTCAAACATGCAACACTGAATTCAATATACACATCTCTCAACAAGAAACATAAATTGGCATGAATAATGCTATTACTATTCATAGTTGAATTTGTTTAGTTTGTTTCTTACTTTATAAATTGATTTTAGACTTCAACTTTACAATGCGATATATATATATATATATATATTAGTTGTATTAGTTTTGTCAATTTTTAAGACCTTTTCATGACTGTTTCTATGATATTTAAGGAGTACTATCCCCATCATAAAAAGTAGCTACTTTACAACTCAGATAAAAAAATAGTTAGTCTAAATTATAGCTACAAAACAGGTAGTAAGAAATAAATGAGTGCATATATGGTTATTGTGTTTGACAGGATCAAGTAATTTGGGGACAAAAGAGGTGGTCTATCTAGAAGTAACTCAAAGAGGTGCTCAATTGGGGGAGAAAAAAAATCAATCACAGATCAAGCAGAAGTTAGGCCATGAACAACACTCCATAGTGGCGAGTAGTCTCACTCAGTCACATCGAGAGCGAGCTGGTGTGGAAGAGAGAGGGCAAAAGGTGAGTGACATGCGGAGATTTCTCATGCCTTTTGCAAGTCATGGTAGCCTTGGTAGGACAAGGCCACTCGCGTATAAGGCATAGGTGTTGGGAGGCTATTGTGTCACCCCGCTTATGCAAGAAGCAGGAGAGAGGGGAAGGTGTGGCCTAGATCTAGAGGAGGGACAAACGGCTGTGTAGTGGAGAGAATGAGCACGGTGTAGTGGAGAGAACAACGGCCTACTGCTATTGTCATGGAGGTCATTGCTCAATCCACCACCGTCGAGGTCGTCATGTCACCAGATCTATGTTGCTGGCTAGCTCGTCCTTATCGCCGAATCTAAACGCACCCCCATCTTGCCATCAGAATCGCCTCGATCTATGCTGGCCCACGCCACCCTAGGAGGTCGGCAAAGGAGGAGAAGAGGATGGGATGGGGGGTGCTAAGCTCCTCCCTTAGCCTCGATTGCCTTCTATTGTCTTAGATCTACTCTACCCTAGTGAGCTTGTTGGCCCTACCTAGCTAGATGCTCAATCTAGCCTAGCCTTACCTCAATCCACTGCGAGCATCTTTTGTGAGCAATGGAAGTAGCGGCCGTTGCGGTGATGTGGTGGGGGACAATGACGGCGAGTGGAGCGAGGGAGAGTGATGACTCGTCGTCAAAGAATGGGAGGAAAGAGGTGGCAGAAGAGGAGGATGATAGTTGCTTGATCTACGGACTAATGATTGACGGAGTGAGTGAGAAAAATGGGGCAGAGTGAAGATAAAGGAGAGAGAGTACTCATTTTATTTTTTTTATTTTTCGTGTTCAAATCAAAATGTATTTTATTTTATTTTTTTGATTTTTCGTGTTCAAATCAAAATGTTGGACTTCTCTAAAAACTAAAAAAAAGACTTAGATATAACTGTTAGGAGGTGACATGAAAAATTAGCACTGAAACTACTTTGCACTGTGTGAGAACAATGTGTGGTCTCAGCCTTCGTGGTGGATATGTACCGTCCGAGACCACTAGTTTATGTGGCTTGCATTGTTCGGGGAGGGGTGGCAATTGGTGCAAATCAATTAGATGTCTTTCAGCATATCCAGTCACTCCACCACCGTACACTTTTGAGGAAAAAAAAACACCGTTATCACCGAAGCTGTCTCAAAATACTCCATATGAGCAGATTTGACTATTTTGTTGACAAGCCCATTCTTTTCTTTTGTGCTGAATGGAATGCAATGTTAAATAGCTAAATAATTTATAATAATTATTTGAGTTAATTATTTAAAAGTATAAAAGAATGACTTGGCTATTATAAAGTGAAAAGGTATCATAAGAAATTCGTATATTCAAACCTTTTGCAAAAACAAACCGTTTGATCAAATTTCTAGAAAATGAATATAAATCAGGAATTTGGCCCCAGAATGAAATATAAAGTGGGCCCTAAAATTTGAAATTCCATGTCTAATATAAATAATGTCTTCCTGTTTTAGAATCAAACATTGGCATTAATTACTTTCGATTCAATCAATCATTCAAATTAGTAATTTACGGTCATAGCAATTTCTAATTCTATTCAAAATAGGATATACCATTCTACTCTCACTGTCTCTGATCAACTCTCAACTTATCCAGCGCAGATTCTCGACTTGCTACTATAAAGTCAAGAGCTAATGTTTCCCTCTTGGATGCCACCCAATTTTGATCTAACGCCTATCATCCTCCCTCTAGCCTTTCATATACAACACTGTTAACGATATAGCCAGTAGTATTTTAAAGCTCAAATAGGTCTAGGTTGTAAAAAATAGAGAGGTTGGGTATTTCTGTGCCGCACGAGACATCATTTTAGCGTAGAACGGCTGCTGCTACGGGAGTTTTGGCGGGCGGCGGTATGCATCGCGGGTGGCTATTTCTGCCTTAGAGTCTTAAGTCAATCTGCTATGATTCTATGCTCTTGGTGAGAGATCGATTTGTGTTGTGTTGCTGTGGCTGGTCGGCCAGAACTGTGGTAGAGCTGTGGTTGATGCACTTGCCAACGCCTGCTGGCCAATAGACTGATGACAATCGGTGTGCCATCTTCCTCTTTCTTACTTTTTTCTAATGTAATCTAAGAAATCTTCTCTAGATTTTACTCGTATTTATTCATATAAGTCTAAAAATTTCTATTTATAATTTATGCAATATTCTTTTGAGTCCGTGTCTTCTAGTTACGATTTAATTGCACAATCTGACAAGTGAGTTAGGCTACATCCTCTTAAATCTGTTTACTTTGTTTGCATCCGGATGTCTTGTTGACAGTGTTGTTTGTATGTGAAAGGCTAGGGAACTAATAGGTGTTAGATCAACATTAGAGGAGAACCTTATCTCCTGACTTTAGCGTAGCAAGTCAGAGAATTTGTGCCGCTCTAGGTCATGGGTTTCGCTGTCTCATTGATAGTTAGTCGTCGTGAGTCATGGCGTAATCACAGAAGACTCGGAGTTGGCAATTGGGAATGACAAGATGTGATCTTGGTATCTCGCCTCTTGGTCTATCGGCCTGTGCGACGCAGATCGGCAAATGGTGCCTTCCATCTTGATGCAAAAGTCTGTCAGGACTGGACTCTGGATGGAGGCTGGGCTATGCAGCCTATGCCTAATGGTCTGCTCCAATCTGAGGCCCCCCCAAGATTGGGGAATCTGTGCCATCAATAATCACAACCGCCATCAACAACCCTACAAATATCAAATCGATGATGCGGGAGGAGTGGGCAAGGGTAGTGCAACAGATACTGACAGGGAATGAGATGGCTACCATGCCAGATGATGATAGAGGAAGAGTTTTATGGCAGCAGGAGTGACTCCAGTGCTGCAAAGGGAGAAGTAAGCCGAAGAAAGCGAGCTAGAGAATATGTTCGATATAGGGGCTAAATATGTGATTTTATTTCATCTTTGTAAAATTTAGTAAAAAAACATATTGTAAAAAAAAGAGAGGACCCAAATCATATATATATATATATATGAATGAATGAATGAGGGGTTAAGATAAAAACATAGGGCCCATTTGAAGGCACATGCATCGCATTGATTGAGTAACAGTTTGACCATGGCTTTAGCCTGCTTCTAACCCTGTAACCCGAGGCTATATCACAATGCCATTATGCCACTTTTCATTGATACCTACCTCTACATTCCTTATGTTCCATAAACTTACGTTATTCATAGAAAAAGTACCATGCCAACGACGTCAAGGGCATCTACAGTTACTAAAGCTTAACACCGGATTGTTTCTTTGTTTTACTATCTTATGTTGCATGTATGTAATTGTCTTATATTGTAGTGTGTGGAACAACAAACCAGCAGTGTTAGTATTTTGTTGTGGTCTGGTGTATTTTGTCGGGGCTTCCACTACTTATGTAATATTTCAGGGTGAATTTCTAGTGCTTGTGAACTTATTATGATATCTCTACTGTGAACTTCACTTATAATAATAGCTCTGTTTAGATTTGCTAGATTTTTCTTCCATTCATCAAGTTCCACAATCCCATTACAAGATGCTAGATTTTTCATTGATTATAGATTTTTATTTCATTCATAAAGTTCCACAATTTTATTACAAGATGTAGAATTTTTCATGGATTCCAGATTGAATTCAGTCATCAAGTTTAAGAATTTTATTACAAGATGCCAGATAACACTTTCTTCATTTATTCTAGAATTTAAAGTATTCCTAGATAATATTACATACATAAACAACAATTGACAGATTACATGATTGCAATTCCAACTAGTTTGTCACACACCAGATCCCTAAATAACAAACCATAGATACAAAACACACATGGACAATTAGAGGTAAAGCAATATGCTAGACCTACACTTCTCTGAAAGTAAAAGTTTTTTCACTTATACACACTTTCTTGGACGGCTCCAAAACATCACACCTTGACTGAAATTTGGATTGATTTGTTTTAAGGACCCCTTGTAAATTGGAGTTCTTTTCTTCTTGCTCTACTACCTGCTAGCGAAGTATGTCACGTGTTTCTCGTAGTGAATCAAACTCTCCAGCGTGACAGTAGGCAACCATTTGCTTGACTTATTCCATGAGGAGGTCTCTTAGATCCATATTTTGCAAGCTTTATGTTCTTGCACAGCAGAGCACACAACTAAAAAAACTCAAATATTCTTCTCAAACGAGAACAACATGCAAATTTACTCACCGGTTGCCCATATTGAAGCCAACACCGCCTCGGATTTCTTGGGGGTATAGGATGTGTGCATTGTGGCTGGTTTTTCACAAGCACATCGCTGTTCTAGGATTGAGCAGGTTGGGCCTATAAGCGCTAAACATTACAACCCATCGACGGTGCGGCTCGACTATGGCTTCCTGATGCCTCAATAGCTAGTGAGTGCCTCCACCACGACACCGTTGAGCCGCCGCCACTGCCACGATGCCGTGGTGTGCTAGGGTTAGAGTTCATGCGACCAATGGAAACTAGGTTCTAGGGATGATGCCGAATCGGATGTATATCCACTGAGGCATGGGCATTTCGGGCCATACAGAGGTACATGAGTCAAAATGAGTCAACATATGCATTCACTCCAATTTCATATGCATACGGTGTTATTTTTTCAATTAGTTGAATTATAATGGTATATTTTCAAACTTGCAATTTCATGATAACATCTATCCAATTAACCTAAAAAGATAGAAGAGATGCAGGGGAAAAGAGAGGTTAGAGCATGTGAGAAGTGCATGCCAATGTGGGCCTAGATGTCGAGATAGTAGCGTCGACGTATCATTCACAGGTGGATGGTAGAGCCCAATATAAATGGTCAAAGACGTAACTACATACATCGATATACAGTGGATTGGAGCTAGCGTGAAGGTGATTAGGGATTGTTTGGTTCATTGTCAAACATTATGTAAGGTTGTCATTAGACAAGTCTGACCATCTGGTCCAATCTATCAGTCTCCAGTAACAAACGCGAAGGACACACGAGCTCTTATATTTTACGTCTCACGCGCGACCGACTCGTGTGTCTCTCCATTGTCGATCGGGTCTGGACACGGCGGCGACTCCACGTCGGACCTGCTCACCGGCGATCTCCAAGCTAGGTCGAACCTGCTCGCCGCTGTCGTCGATAAAAACGGATCCATGGATGATCTCACTGGGATGACGACTTTCCGGGTCTCCGACAAATCTATACACCGCTTTCGGCTACGGCGAGCACTTAGCATCCCGTGCGTGGACCATCCGGTCCTTGTCCTTCACCGCCGGCGGGTACCAGTGGTGCCTCTGGTTTTATCCCACGTCCGCCGTTGAGTTCCACACCGGGGGCGCCAAGACGAGGGCATCCTTCGAATTCAGCGCCGTCGACGATGTCGCAATCCGCCGGGTGCTGATACGGGTGCCGCCGGTTTACTTCGACTACTCCCACTATCAAACGGTTGTCGTGCCCTGGGCCAAGAGTCGGCTCAGCGAGACGGTGTTAGTCCGTGATCACGCCGTCATGTTCCAGATGGACCTCACCGTCGTCCCGGAGCGGGAGGAGGCGCCGGCTCTGGATAGCGCTGGCGTCGCTCAGCAGGCCGACGCGTGGTCCTCGGACATGGTTCAGCAGCTCGGCGAGGTGTACGAGAGCAGGGAGGGCGCGGACGTGACGTTCTCCGTCCACGGCGAGCTCTTCGCCGCGCACAGGGTCATCCTCGCCATGCGGTCTCCGGTGTTTAGGGCGGCGGTGTTCGGGGAGATGAAGGAGAGCCATCGCGGGAGCAGCGCGCCGCCGATCACGATCGACGACATGCGCCCTCCCGTGTTCGACGCGCTGCTCGGCTGCATCTACACCGACTCCCTCCCTCCCGCGGCCACCACCTCCACCACCGGCACCGACGACGTCGACGAGCACCACCACCAATACGGCACCGCTGCCGCCGGCAACGACGACTTGACATGGGACCTCCTCGTGGCCGCCTATCGGTATGGCGTGTAGAGGCTGAAGCTGATCTGCGAGCGCGCGGTGTGCAAGAAGCTCGACGCCGGCAACGTCGCCGACATGCTGGCCCTGGCAGACCGGCTGACCGGCATCACTGCGAGACGCTCAAGGATGCTTGCGTCGAGTTTCATGGCGATGTCGGGAAAGATGGAGGAGGTGACGGCGAGCCAAGGGTATATTCAGCTTCGCAGTTCTTGCCCTTCGCTCTTGCTCGAGGTTCTGGAGAAGTCAGTTAAGTTTCGCCAAGCTTAGTAGGCGTAGGACAAGTGTACAAATTGAAGGGAGTGATAAGTGGATACAACATTTTACGTTCCTGTCTTTTGGTACAAGGGATTCTCTAATTTTCAGTCACCTCAAACTACCCAAAATTTGAATAGGATTGTATCGATATTCATGTCCCATCCTCTCCTTTTTCCACGGGCGGCAGTCGTTAGATGGAGCTCAACGCCGCTGCCTCCTTCTCGCCAAAGCATTTAACTATTTGCCACTCTTCAACATATTTATCTATAAATAATAATTCAATCGTAGTATCCGTATATATACATTGTATTTAAAGGATATAGTAGTTGACTGATATGAGAATGTAAACAAATATGCCAACAAATCAAGGGAGATAATATTTTTTATATAGTTTAATACCTTCGAGGTAGGTAATAGCCTAACATCCTGTTTGATAGGAAACTGACGTTTTACTATATCAATCTCTTATGAGTATAATATATAAAAAGAAAATCATAATCTAGTATATAACTATATTGGTATAGATCTCAGGTATGGTTGTCAGCGGCTAGGTATTTTTAGGCTTTTTCAATGTTAACTTGATGGGATTGGATATGACTTGTATTATGTTGACTATATTGGCATGTCTCTCCCTTTCTAGAGGCTTTGTATTTATATCCTTGAATATCCTCTTGTCCAAATAGAACTAAGGAGACAATATTTAAATAGTCTTGGTAGGAGCCAAGTGGGACTCTGTATTTGTTTTCTTATTTGGGACTACTTTCTTATCTGCTTGGAACTTATCCATATGTATGAGCTTTTTTTCTATAGGATTTAGTATATAGTACTCCTGTCGAAATAGGTACATGTCTATGAGGTATTTTCTATCTGTTACATTGACAATTGGCCCTAAATTAAGAGTTGCGGGAGGGGGGAGGGGGCAAAATAGACAGCAAGGCAGCGGAGGTGTCACCGGAGTTGCAAGGATGAAAGCTAGCTATTAGGGGTGAAGGAGGCCATGGTGTAAGGAGGTGGGCCGGTAGCGGTAAAATCGGGTCAAGTTAGGTTGGATTTTACCCTTCTCATATTCTAACCCATTATTAACCGAAATCGGATCAGATATGGATTGTATTGAATACGGATCGAACATTTATATTCTCAGTCACAAATATGATACAAATACGTGCCAAGCTAGATATGTGCAATATCAGTAACGAATACATGTATGTGTATGAAGTCAAAGCAATAACCATATATACAACTAGATTGGGACATAGCAATCTGTAATGCCTAATAGTAGTTATGGTCATAAAGAGTAGCATCGCCGAACATTGTTACCTGTATAACACCATTGCAGAGTTTGTAGTAAACATGCACTAGCACTTGTTTTGGGCTTGGTTTGTTGTAATATTCTAATGATGTAAACCTTGTGGGTTGTGGTTGCAATTGGCGTAGGCCACAACTTGCTATCTAGGCACTATCTAATAGCTTACCAGGTAATATCCGTTTTTCTACCTTGATAATCTATATCCGTTGGATACCGTCTTCCCAACATGATTCCATACCTATAAAAAAATACCCATATTTGATTTTTATATTTGTACAAGCACCCGGGTATCCAAATTTATCTTGAAATAATACAGTAGGGCAAGCGAGCGGGAAATACCCATCCTATTTTCACCCTTAGTGGCGGGTGGAAGTGGTGTTTCAAAAGGCAAGTTGCTACTACATGGCTTGAGAAGGAGGAGAGGGGGAGGAGGTTAGCTAGGCGGGCTTCACTATTGCCATCGGTGCCTTCTGGCATTGGCAAGTCTAGGAGCTATGTGTAGGGACAATGATGGAATATTTAACTATTTGGCACTCTAGGAGGGTGAACTCCTAGAGTGGCAAATAATTGGCAAATAATTTGCTAGTTTGTGAGAGAGGGTGTTGTGAGAGAAACTAAATGAATCTTGTTAAATGAATCTTGTCATTATAACAGATAGGAGATACCTATAGATATGTACCTATTTCGGCAGGAGTACTACATATCAAGTCTTATATGAAAAAAGCTTATACATATGCATAAAGTCTTGAGCATATAAGGAAATAGTCCCAGATAAGAAAATAAATATAGAATCCTACTTGGCTCCTACCAAGGTTGTTCGGATAGTTTCTGTACTTGTCTCTTTAGTTTTACTTGGACAAGACAGTATCCAAGGATATAAATACAAGGCCTTCTAGTCAGGGAGGGACATGCCAACATAGCTAAGAAAATACAAGCCATCTCTAATCCTATTGAGTTAACATTGGAGAAGCCAGACAACACCTTACTACCAACAACCATGCCCGAGTACTACGTCGATGTTGCATACTAGATTAGGGTTTTACTATATGTTGTACTCATGAGAGAATAATATAGTAGAATGATAGTCTCTGCTCGAACATGATGTAGGGCTATTAACCACCTCAGGTGCTAAACCTGTATAAAAATATCTCTCTTGCTCTCTTTATAGATTTGTTTGCATCATTATATCATCCGATTTCTATGCCCTTTAAATACACCGTATATATACGGATATAGGGTCAAATTATTATTCATCCATAGTTGGCACTAAAGTAGGGGGTGCTAGTTTTTAGAGGATTCACAAAGACATGGTGTCCAAAGCCTAATTTTTCGACGAGTGATATCACGACGACTTTGGATTGGGAGATACAACCCGACTAGAGTATATTTGCCTCTGAATCGGAAGTATCCCCATCGGAATTTACACTAACTCCATCAAAAAGAACAGAATGGCTTCATTGTCATATAGGACACTAGGATTGACATGGCTTCAAGTCATCGCCGCCGTAGAAATAGTACAAAATTATCAATCTTGGAGCCTAGAATTGAGAACCAGGCCAATAACTTCTGAACAATGAGGCTGTGAACAACGAGGCAGTGCATTGACGAAAACTTTTATCTTTAACAAGATTTCAGCTTTGTCATTCTAATCTATTAATTACTTGATTAATTCATATATTGTTACATATGATGTGTATGTTTCTTGTTTTTTTTTGTTTTGCATGAGCTATGAGAACGTTGAAGTACTATGGCCTCCTATAATTCTGATCTATCTAGAAAAATAGGATGCTAATTGAATTGACTAGCCCTAAGCCGAGGCACCTTATAGCTTTGCGGCCTATATGGCTAGTATCAACTACATGCATACATACCCAAGACAATCAATCGTGATTCAGGAGCCAACCACCAACGCCTTGCATGTATTCATACATGGTTGTTATACCAACCAATTTAGATGCATGCTTGTGCATTATGATATACTTACGATATACATACGGAACATACTCAAAGCCATGATGGTTACCATCTCTGTCAAGTATGTAATGAGGTATTTACTAGAATGATTTTTTATTAATCTACTAATTTAGTAGATATATCTGGCATATATCTACCAGGTACACAATATTTTTATTCAATTTATTGTGATAAAAAATTAACTATGTTTACCTAGAGCATTTTTATACACAATATTTATTTTATGAGCTCATGTTATATCATACCGACTATGGTCTCATGGCCGTGGCTTTCACTTTTTAACTCATATATAAATTTTGCTTGATTATGATAAATATGGTAAAAAATATATGATCTGAATATGATCGTTATATCCTGATATAACTAGAAGATTTATATAGATTTACAAGTACATCATCGATATTTTCTGTTATATTTTTTCTTTCTAGAAATTGTTTTTCAGGAGCGATAGCAACATATTTTACAATAGTCATCGGTATTGCATGAAATATTTGTAAAAAAGTTGCCATGCTAGGATGATTTCTTACAAGAAAATAGCTAGTACTATCTGGTATGTTTTGTCTAGATTTTTTCTATGTTGTCTACTCCAAGTAATCGAGACATCGACAATGGAGGCGCTCTGCTCATAAACGGAGGGTCGAGGCTCTTCCCATATCATGAACATAATGACTAGGTTAGAGATCTCGAATGGCAATGACACCTCAGATGCCATTGCTATATTATCGAGCGATACCTTGCAAAAGTAACCTGTCGATCACCTAGCATTTTTGTTGAGACATTGTTCGTGACATCAATTTCAACTAGATATAATATGGGCTAGTGGAAATAAGGATGGAGGAGGTGCTCTGTTACCAAGTGGAGGGCCTAAGGTATTGCCCATATCATAGCGGAGGCCTCAAACGATGACATCACATAGCGTGTCATTGCCCGAATACAGAAGGCATATGTGGAAAACAATTGATACAATCAAAAAGATGTTTTCGACAAGAAGCTTCAAGAAAACCATAGCCTTGCAGTATGCTTGTGAATTGAAGAAAAGAAATGTGAAACCATACTGGCCATACACATTCGATAACGAACCTGAGCACCAATATACGTGATTAATAATTGATTACGCCGCTGATTTTCGAAGAACTAGTAGGGTTGTAGTGTTCCTACCACTAAAAAAACATGGTCAGGCCTTGGTTATGCTGCTGATTTTCGTGAAACTAGTCGTGTCATAGCAGTTTTACCACTAATACACATTCTCAGGATCTGACTACGCCATTAGTTTTGGCAAGGCCAGGAGAGTCATAGAGGTCCTCTCACTTGTATATGTTATCGGCTAAATTTACTATTTCTTCGTCACAAAAAGTATCATGGCTTGAACAACAACTAATAGTACCGAGATTGTGGTTGAAGACATAAAATTGTCAAATAGATCAGTACTCTTTATATCACTTTTCTACTCAGACTTTCTACCTATTAATTACATTTATGAGAAGACAATCGGGGGCATGAGAAATTATATTATTTACTTATAGACTAAAAAATATTTTAAATTTTAATTTATATTTTTCTCTTGAGCATTCTCTCGGGGCCTTGTTATTTGACAATTTATTCTAAATAGTTGATCTTAGGGAAACCAAATGGCAAAACAACCAGTCTATATTGAGGAAGATGGAGATTCATCATATACTCAACATTAGTCGGCATTGTATACAACTTCAAGACATATGTTGGTACATAGGTTCCCACTAGTTGAAAATCTACTTTAGCTGGACATGTGCTAGGTCAGCAAGTTAAATCATTAGTATATACAAGAAATAGATCAAAAGACAGAGGAAAGTTGAAAGTTATCGACTAGTCAAAATTTTATGCCGACTAGGTAAGACCCATATCGACAACTCTAAAAAATGATCGCATATCTTGTATAGGTTTGATAACTTATATATGGTGACTACGTGTGGTGTTTCACATTGCATGACACCACCAAGTTCTTTGTCTCTATCATAAAAGACAAATTTGGGCTCATGTACTCATCAAACATGGCAGTGTTCTTGAAAGGGTGCAGACACAAGTTGTTAGAAACAAATTTCTCACCCGACTAGGAGGTTGCCAAAAAGGTAGTCTGAGTACCCCAACTGAAGGCATATAAGATAGCTAACAAAAAAAGTGACATACCTTTGAAATAAAAAATTGACAAAATAAGTGGGTACTTTGTCTAGATTTTATGCACATACTAATATGGATAAATTTTTGAACTCTACTCATATTATAACTAGCTACAATGACAGCTTGCTCGGATGAAAGAATCAACGATATCGATATAACCTAGTTGGATGAGCACTGACTACATTAGTCTACTCTGACAAGTTGACTTCCCGATATAGCTGAACTAGCTGACATATCTATTTTAGTAGAGTTTAGAGGTTACTGCTATTATAACAGATATGTGATACTCTATAGACATATACCTACTTCGAGAGGAGTACTACATACTAAGTTCTATATGGAAAGAAAACCCATACATATGGATAAAGTCCCAAGCAGATAAAGAATGAGTTTTAGATAAAGAAATAAATACAAAGTCCTATTTTGCTCCTACCAAGAATATTTAGGTAGTATCATACATGTTTCTCTAGTTTTATTGGACACAAGGCCTCTCTGAAGGGGAGGGATATGTCAACATTGGAAGCCTGATACGCCTAGCTACCGACAACCATACCTGAGTTCTACGCCGATATAGTTACAGATTAGATTAAGGTTTTTCTCTCCATATGTTGTACTCATAAGAGATTGATATAGTGAAATGCTTGTCTCTGGTTGAACAAGACATTTAGCTATTACTCACCTTAGGGCTTGAACATGTATAGAATATCTTGTCTCCCTCTCTCTCTTGATAAATTTGTTTGCATCATCATATGAGTCGATCCATAAGCTCTTCAAATATAATGTATATTCATGCATATTACGATCAAATTATTATTATTCATTTACACTAGTTGTCAGGGAAGAAATTTGAGGGTAGTAGATCTATGCTTGCTACACCCCATTTGTCTTCACACACAACACACCCATTTGGTAGAGCGTCAATGCCGACACTTGTATGAGAACAGTTCCCATATTTATCTCTTTTGTGGCCACCTAGTTAATTATTTTCTCACATGAAATTTGTTATTAACACAAGCCAATTTTTATAATATTAAAAAGTACTGAGTGCCTCATAGTTTTATCTGTACAACAAACCCTAACCTATTCCTGAATATGGCACATGTCTTAACTCCAAAAATAATTCTATTGCTTTTCTAATCTAGTTCAACTTGTGGTTTTGATCAATTCTCAGCATTTGACTGTTGATCTACAATGCATACTTGTATAACTTGGGCACATACTTGAATTATGATGCATCTACTAATTTTTGATCTGGTCTCAATAATATGCCAAGCCTGCCTTCCCAATCTAACCTTCTTCATCATAGTTCTCTTCTCCTGTCTCGCCCTATTTGGCTAGGATTTAGCATGCGATGCTTCCATATATGGTTGAATAACTCCCTCTCTCTTCTTCTACACCACCCTTGACTCATCTGTCTGCCGACTATTCCCATTGCAATGGACAGGCAAAGTGCAGTCATAACATATAGTTTGATTTTAAGAAATAGAAAAGGCAGTATTGAGGTATGAGTATGTGTGCACATGTCATGTGTAATCCTGAAAGTTATCTTTTCACCTAATCTCACCGAATTATTGTTATAGATTATTTGCTCTACGCTTCAAAAATATAATTTGTTAAAAGACTTTTGTTGACCATATTACTCTAAGCTATTTGGTAATTTTATTTCTTAAAATATTTAATTTATTCTTATAATTAAAAAGATAATCTATTACAACAATCTGATAAATAATTTGTTTCAAATGTAACCTTAAGCAGCATCGATCTAGAACAACCTGTCTATATTCTTTTGCATACTTCCAAGGAACAAACATAGGAGCAAGGTCACTAGTGTAGCCAACAAATATGTATTTGCCATATCAACTATTGTCAATATCGCATAATAATCAAACTATAACACCTAATTTCCTATAAGAGTATGAAAAAATGTTATTGATTAGAAGTTAGTTAGGTCCACATTTTATAGCCTGTTGATAATCTAACGTGACAATCTTTTTAGCCTGTTGATAATCTAATGTGACAATCTTTCCATCTGGTCCTTGCCCTTCACCACTGATGGGTACTGGTGGTGCTTCTAGTTCTACTTCTACCCCATTGCTCTTGGCAACTTGTTGACGTAAAAATTATCTAATATCCATATCGATACATCACACGCACGAAGACCTAAAAGATTTCCTTAGTTTCAGTGTAGTTTTTTAAATTCTTGAGGTTCGAGGCTTGGTAGTCAAATTAACATGCAATTAATAAGGGAGATAAAAAAATTAGACAAATGAACCAATCAGTCAATAGTCTAATGTGAACTCAAGATATTGACTGTCTAATCAATAGAGATTAATTGGAAGCCAATCGACTAATAGACCGATGCAAACTCAAGCTATCGGCTATCTAGCTAACTTTATTATAGACAATTTTAATAGATCGGACTAAACCGAGACAGTATAAGATTGTAGCTAATAATGTTAGGTACGATTGATAATAGATTAAATATGATATAAAAAGTATATCAGATACTGATTTGATATGGATGAAAGCGAAAGTACATTATAGAGATAATTGATCGATTAGAACTTCGATGATACGCTGAATAAAAACTATTAACATATCAAGATTTAACTTATCAAAATCAATCCAATAGATATGATCTAATCGAAACAATATAAGATTAAAAATAACTAGATAAATCTAATAAGTCGATAAGTTATATAGTAGCATGATAGATACACTAGATTGGACTAAGATATTGAATCAATACAGCCTTAGACATAATTGAATGTATCAGGATAACTAGTAAACATATAAACTTAGCTAAGATATCAGACCGAACCGCGAAAGTCTAATATGTTTACTATATGATGAGTCTTAATTTTTGCTAGAGATCGGACTTAACCGATGTAGCTCAACCCAAAGTAAGATATTATCGAAAACTATGTTACTTCTACTACTAAAGGTGGCTATGCACCGAATTTATTATATTGATCTAATATATGTTTTTACAGGACTCCTAGATGTACATATTTATACCATTGGGTTTATAAAAGTTAAAGATGGATATGGGATAATATTTCCTACAGAAAAAGGAAAGAAAACTACTTCTACCTATTTGCAAAAGATATTTACAAATAAGGAATCGATTCATGATGGCTTCAAGGGATGTTCTCATTTTTCTCCACTTGTGGAAACTTTTTTTTTTGAATCCAGTCTTCACTGGGTAATTTCCATCAGCTTCATTGGTTTCCCTCTTTTGTCCGAATCCATTAACACCTCTTCAACATTTCAGTGTTAGCACATGGCCCCTAATTTTAGAGTGTGAGGACTCACGCTTCGGAATTATCCTCTCCGAGTTTTTATAGCTCCGAAATTTTCTCATAGATCGTTACAACCTGTTACAGCCCATTTGACCCAGCTCAAGTAATAATGCCTCCAATGGTCCATGGTCTTATCCAATGCTTCTTCTATAAGAACTCTCCATCTCCCCCAAAACGTCACATCTGCATACTCATTGTAAGAAACTCTTCGTCTCCTCAAATCCCCTAGTGAACCTCCAGTGAGCCTCTGCCCTCTTTTGCTCCAATGAAACTCCACCAACCTCTGTAATGGCATCTTCGACCTCCATTCGAGAGGTAACATCTTTTCTAATTCATTTTTTGCTCATGGTAGTTTAGGTCTGCAAGGTGCATCTCATTCCATTCACCCTATTCTTCATTTTTCTTGTAGAACCTCAAGAACCAAGTCTTAATCCTAGTAGTAGACCATCCAAATCACTTTTTCCTAGGACCCATGGGAAGCAAAGACCCGATAGAGTTTATCAATGTCGAAACTCAGTGAATCCCTTGTAGGAATACCGCTACATCTATAAACTCCTAGGTTGGATACCCCTAATGCATCCGACTATCCTTGGTAGAGATCGAGAAGAATGAGCCTATGCTTGCATTGACTTCTTATTTTTTGTTTGATACCCTGAACACCTTTTTGTTTGGACATGGGCTAATGACTCTAAACTTGATGGATGTGACCATGCTAACCTACCTTAACAGCACCGCATACAATAACCCATCTACTCTCTGATTCAAGCCACGCCATTGGTTGGAAGTACATAGCAACCCACAACAAAACATCGGAATTAGTTGATGATTGGGAACACATGACTTTCTTGAACTTGGGGCTCGAAAGGTTCATTTTTTGTGGCTCAACCTAGGTCAGATGACTAATATAAAATGCCTAGTAGAACAATTATCCAATCATCACCAAATCCCTTTTGACAAATATCTTCTAGGGGACATCTACTTGCTATAGCATCAAGTGGCCAAAAAGCTATCGGTCAGTCAGCTCGTCAGATACATTAGGGGTCCTTGGTGGTTTCTGCAGCTATGGTTAAACCTGTACACCTCCAAGGTAGTGAACACCCCTTTTCTCGAAACCTCTAGTTTCCCTCATCAGAATATGCAGAAGATGAAGAGGCCATCAGACGTGATGCGCATCTTACAAGAAACAACGTCGGCTCTCTCAAGCTGCAAAATGTCTCCTATTGGAATCTGCCAGTGGTTCAAAGGATTTTACTATGGATTTAGCAAGGAGGCCACCACTTGGTTCACTTATGATGATACGGTGACCTCCGAGCGCCCTTCAAATCTTACTTTTCCAACGTTGTCATTGACAAAGAGTCCAAGGCCATCTTCACATTGGTCATCACCCTGTGCCTCCTGCCCACTGGTTTTGCTCTGGGCCAATTGTAGTAACTGTCATACGAGTTCTATCATCCATCGACCTGCTCCTGCCAGCTCAGATTCAAACAGCTGCCAATTGGTTTATTCTTCATCGACAAAACTCAATCCAGAGGCGTGGTGAAGAGTGCATTGGAATAAGATCAGCTAAGAACTTTGACAAAACCACTGTGCTTGGTGAGAACTCACCGAATGAGAGATTTGTATCAACAACTTGAAACTCTTCTCTCGATGGTGGAGCAAATGGAGGAAACACCTCCTCAACCAATTGGTTGCCCACTACTGCTCCTCCTTCAATCCTAACTACATCGAATCCGATGAGGAGGTATCATCTCTTATGCTCCTTTCTCTATCATTATCCTCTTATTTTCAAACACTCATGCTTTTATACAACATGTTGCTGATAGGACCACACCAAAAATAAGCCAAAGCGGTCAGCTGATTGTCTTCCAACCTCCACTAGCTTCTCCAAATTTGGGGTGCGATGCACCTCCACTGTCATCTCTCCTTGAAGGGCCAAAACCCATGGTCTAGAAGCGTAAGAAAATTTTAGTTCATCTAGACTGTAAGAAAAAGAAAATTTCAGTCGACATGACTACCCCTACTAGGACCACCCAAGTTTGAGATGCCCAAGCAGTATTGACTCCTCCTTCCCCACTGGTATGCACCATATCTCTCCTGTTATTTATAATCCTTTCGTTATGTCATACTTAGTTAATTTTAACCCATGAAATAGAGTGAATCATTGGATCTAGAGCCGCAAATATTAATTGATGCTCCAACTAGGCCTAAGCTGATGACTACCCAAGCTGCTCTAGAACTGCAAGCGCCTAAACTTCAAGCTTCCGAACACAGCGGCAATACTGAGATCATCCCTACCACCACTACTTCTCCATCGGACATTAGACATCACCAAGAACGCCTCATTCTGTTCGCCGCCAAAAAATCCTGCGACCGGGGAGGGATGGCGGCTCGGTCACGCGAAGGCCTAGGAGGTCTGCTTATCTCCAGTGCAGGTCCTTAAGCGTCGAGGTTCGCGGGCGTGCCAGTCAATTTGACCCTGCAATTGACAAGGAGGTGAGACGAGCAGGTCCGATACAGGCGCTCGGTATCGGCTGGCTGCCGATAGGATCGGGATGCTGTTCGATCAGCTAGGGAGCCGATGTATACAGGTGTCGATGAGCGGTCGATCGCAGAGCCGATGGAGGAACCAGGGTGTATTCAGAGGATGGCGAGGCGCTCGGGATCCCTCTGAACAGCCAAACAGTGATTCATCGGCTGGAAAAACCGATGAAGGCGCATGCAGCCTAGGTGATGATTAGCATAAGAAGGCACGGGCTGCAAAGCCGATGCCGCTCTGGATATGACAGCATGAGACCCGTTGCCCGTCGTGGCAGCACCATCAACACCAAACCTCGAAGATCGGACCTAACCGAGACAGTACGAGGCCGAGGCCAGCGGCGATGATACGGAGGACGCCGGATTGGCTATGCTGTAGCAAGGATAGGAACGAACCCATCGGCTAGCTGAGCCGATGAGGGGACGCCTTTCTGAAGGCGGGTGCGTATCGGCTAGGGGTCCGATACGTTTGGCGTTACGCATCATGAGACGCCTCTAAAGGCTGATGCGTATCGGCCGATGGGCCGATGCGCTGGGCGTGAAGCACAAAGCATGGATAACTCATCGGCTAGCACTCCGATGACACATCGTGCAGGAGACTATAGGCCTAAAGCTCAATCTATCGTCGGCAGCCCCGTAGGTTGGACTTAACCGATGCAGCACAAAACTGACGACTGCAGAGGGAGCTTAACGGGCCAATAGGTCCAGCATGGACGTGATGCGATACATCCGATTGGCCTAAGAGGTCGGACCTAACCGATGCAGCCTCAGACAGGGCAGGACATAACGGGATGGTGGCGGGACTTACCCCTTCGCCGGAGATCGGACTTAACCGATGCAGCCCCGCGTCGAGAGCCAGAACCCGCCGGTAAAACCTAGATGAACTAGGGTGGTGATGCGCCGAATTTATATATGATCGAGGGATATCTTACATGTTTCTAGGGGGTCTATATTTATACCCTGGATTTACAGGCAGAGTCCGACACGTCTACGACCATCGGACATTATTTCCTAGTAATAACAAAGGAAAATATTCCTAAAGAAGTTAACTAACCAGCTAAACCTCCCTAATTGAGTAAGGTTATAATTTACAAAAATAAGCACCCTACCGTAGAGTCCACGGCTCTTCCGCAAACCCGGTTTCATCTGATTAATCTTCCAATTTGTAACCGGGTCTTCCTTTGCTGCAACTTGATCGGCTTCTCCACTATAGCTATCGGACCTTCTTTTAGCCAAGCCAATTCTTTTCCTTCCTTTCCTCGGCCTTCTCGGACCTGATCCCGATTGGACAATCCCCTGTCTTCAAGCCGATCCAATCTTCTACTAATCTGATTGGCTTTTCTACAGTTCTCCATCGGCTTTGTCTCAGTATCTCCATCGGCCGATGACTGCATTAAACCCTCCATCGGACCTCTCAGCCAATCGACTTTAGCCCCATCGGATCTCTCAGCCGATCGGCTTTAGTGCCATCGGATCGTCCAGATTTTGGCGTTAACACATTCCTATGGCTGAAATTGATGTTCTACAACATGCCATCTTGCCTCAGGTAAATTCACTTATTCCAATCATGCGTCTTCTCTTGTTGTCCTAACTTTGATCTTTTTACCGATATGCGGTCCTTAGCTGATCTCTTCTCCTTTGACATTGGCAAATACTTGGAAAGGGACGAAGAAGCAATCACCGGCACACTGACATAGCCATCCCTCTTCACTGATCTTTGCAATCAACTAACAGGAATTTAATATTAGCTGGAGAGCCCCTTTGACTTACTAGTAGAGGACTCTAGGCCAATTTTGGTGAGATTTACTAAATCGAAGACCAGCTGTCAGAAGAACTCATCAATGCCCTGACTCTGGCCTCTTTCTTGGAATTTCATTAGTCTCAAGTCATCAAGGTGAGGTAGCACATTGCAAATCGTCCAGTCGTGCCAATCAAAGATCGTTAACTCAAGAAATATAAATCGATCGGCTAGCCACCCAATCGGAGAAAATCTAGGTCGATGCCATGATGGCCATACCCTCTCAATCTCAAGCTTGCATCGATCAACTAAGGAAGGAAACCGATCTATTGGTGGAATTGGAGAAAACAAGTAAGGACATTGAGTTTGAAGAACTTCGGTTCAATGACCTACCCCAAGTAATCCAACAGCGAAAGGCGAAGCTCGTTGAGGTAGTGCATCAGACCCTTCATTGGCATAAGAGCATGAAATCTATTCTGGGCTCTGATGAAGAAGATGCTCATATCATTAAAGAAGTCAACGACATCCACATGCAAACAATAGAACTTATTAAAAAAACTTGGGCTAGTGTAAAAACTTTTGATGCTTGTCTAATGACATTTTGTAGTTCCTAAACATATTGGTCTATGAGATTGATCTACTAATTTTGTCAAATATATTTTCTCTCTTGTGCATGTTTCTAAAGGTGATACATATAATATCAGCTATCTTTAGGTGATGTAGGTAGCATTGGCTCTATATACGTTTGATAACATCTATATACATTAGCTATACTTAGCTGATCGAAGAATCGATCCAAATGCTAGAGTGGTATCTTTTCAAGACTTCTCGTTGAGTGAATTGGCAAATTTCTCTTCCACAAGATTCTTCAATACAAATGCTTTGCCTAGCACACATCGACTTATTTGATAGCCCTTCCTAGTTAGGTGACTATTTTCTAAACTTGTTATCATTTGACCCAATCAGTAATATCAACTTCCACATGAGATCTGCCATCATCAA
Source organism: Oryza coarctata (assembly GCA_030770085.1). Lineage (NCBI taxonomy): Eukaryota > Viridiplantae > Streptophyta > Magnoliopsida > Poales > Poaceae > Oryza > Oryza coarctata. Next base: position 4,749,574 of record CM061476.1, on the reverse strand, counting down.
ATGACTTAGGCAATACTTTTTTATTGTAGTATCTAACCACCCTAACTTTATTCTCCTTAATCCTTTTAAGCACGTGGAGTCAATTCTAGGCCATATCCTCCAACTCATCATTCATCAAATTATAATAATCATCGGCTATTAATTGATTTTGTAGTGGTATCCTTTGAGAACCGAAGTTTGTTGCCCAAGGTAGCATAGCCTCATGTTCATACACCAACTGATACAATGACACTTGCGTAGATCCTTGGCACGCCATCTGATATGCTCACAATGAATCAGCTAAACTTGTATGCCACCTACGTGGTTGTTCATCTATTTTGTACTTGATCATCTTGATGAAACTTTTATTTGAAGCTTTAGTTTGTCCGTTGGCTTGAGTATAATAAGGAGATGAATTCAAAAGCTTGATTCCCATACTAACAACAAATTCTGGGAACTCAGTGGACATAAAAATAGACCCTTGATCCGTTGTAATCGTCTGAGAAATCCCAAACCTATAAATTTACTCATTGATAAATTCTGTGGCATCCTTAGATGTAACTTTTTCAAAGGAACAACTTCCACCCATTTAGTAAAATAATCTATTGCTTCTAATATAAACTTATGCCCTTTGCTCGATGTAGGATATATCTGACCGAACATATCAATTCCCCATTCTTTAAATGATCATGGCTTGATAATTAGGTTCATAGCCAATACTGGGGCTTGTTGGACATTTCTAAACTTCTGATAATCTTGACATCCTTTATAATACTTCAAACAATCATTTAGCATTGGCGGCCAAAAATATCCAACCCTTCTCAGCAGCCACTTCATTTTGTACGCCGATTGATGAGTTCCACAAATACCCTCATGAGCTTTGCAAATAACCACTTTGGCTTCTTCTAGATCTAGGCACTTCAATAAAACTCTCTCAATCGTTCGATAGTATAGCCTCCCATCAAGCAGAATGTATTTAGTGGCCTTATACCAAAGTCTCCTTAAAACTGATTGTGAATGATTTTGCAAGTAATCTATAATTTCTTTTCTCCACTCATTGGTCTCAACAATAGCTACTTCAACTTCCACATCTTGTCTAATTGGCCGATAGCCCGAAGCAATTTGTGCAAGATCATTGACTTCCGTATTCTGCTCTCTAGGAACATAACTCACCAATGGAATCTTAAAATCCCTTAGCAAATGTTTGTACTCTTTATAATATGATTTCAAAATCTCATCCTTGCACTCATATTCGCTAGATAATTGTTTGATCACCAACAGCGAATCCTCCATAATCTCTATAGCACCGGCTTCAATTTCCTTCAGTAGTTGAAGTCCCTTAGCACCGTTTCATATATTGCTTGATTATTGGTGCAATAAGGCTTGATTGTGAAAGCAAATTCTTGCCCCTCGAGGCGATATGATAACCAAGCCAATGCCACACCCGTGTCTACACACTGATCCACCAAAAAATAAAGTCTAAGACACCGGCTCCACATATCCTATGGATTCATCATGATGTTGTAGAATGAAATCAGCTATTGCCTGTCCTTTTACTACTTTAGCCAATTCGTAATGTAAGTCAAATTTTATCAAAGCAAAACTCCACTTTCCAATTCTGCCCTTCAACATTGGAGCCGATAGCATATACTTCATCACATCGGCTTTGTATATCACTGTGCACTTAGTCGGTAGAAGATAATGACTTAATTTTGTGCATGGAAAATATAAACAACGACAACGTTTTTCCACCGTAGGTTATATTGTTTCAACATCCAAAAGTCTTTCCTTCAAACTCTTAAACTAAAACAGATCTGATAGACTTCTCATTGGCCAATAAGTATAACTTAAACGACCTCCCCTTCTGTAGCGGAACCAAAACTGGTGGTGAACATAAATAATCCTTAATTTTATCAAACACGCTCTACTATTTAGCTCTCCACACAAACTATTGATCAGCTTTCAACTTTAATAACGAAGTAAAAGGTTGAATCCTTTTTGATAATTTAAAAATAAATCTCTTCACAAAATTAATCTCACCGATCAAGGATGGAAGTTTTATTTTATCAGCAGGTGGTTCTTATCTTTGATAGGTTTGATGCTCTATTGGCTGACCTCGATGCCTCTTTCATGCGCTATGAACCCTAGAAATTGTCAAGTCAATACGCCAAAAGTGCACTTGTTGGGATTCATCTTTAGTCCATATTTCCTAGTCCTCTCCAACACCCTTCGCAGATTAGCTATATGTACAAGCCGATGAGATAATGAAATATATAATTCATAGCTCTCTAATAAGTACCACTAGCACTTTTAAGTCAAAATGTCATTACCACTTATTCATATAAACCAATGGCTCCTGAACACTTGAACGTAATTTTTGAAATATGTTCTTTAGTCATAAAAAATGATTATATCCTACATTGCCATTCATGAAGCTGATTACTTTGTGTCTTGATGCTACATCTAATAGAAGATCCGCAGTCGGCATTAGGTACTCATGTTTGGTTATAACTTTGCTCAAGTCCCGAAAGTTGACACATATCCTTAATTATCCATTTTTCTTTTTCAACGGGACTATACTAGATATCTAGTTAGTATATTGGCATGGCCTAATAAAATTTGTATTATACAACCTTATGATTTCTACTTTAATTTCTTCATATAACTCCACCTTAATCATCTTGGAGATTGTTTGTATAGGATAGGGAGCCGATGTTCAACAATCAATCGACTAAGTCCTCGCATTTGATAGTACTCCCAAGCAAAACAATCTTGATATTCATTCAATAATTTTATTATTTCTCTTTTAAATTTAGGACACAATTTAGCACTTATAAATATCGGCCTTAGCCTATCACTTTTAGCACTATATTTGTCTTGATAAGATCTTCAGTGGGTTTCCTAAACTTGCGGTATGTAGTGTAAGGCATTAAGTTCATGGTTGCTCTCCCATCAGTCTTCATTTTTATCATCGACTTGCCATCAATATGTCCTTTGATGTATAGTGGTTACAAATGTCGATGCTTGGATTCTTCAGGCTCATCAAGTACAGCTTGTTGGGGTTGTAACATCAATTGAATCATAGATTCCTTGCTCTCATTATCATTGGACAAATGCACTTTATACTCTACGGGTAAAATAAACATCATATTGATTGGAGCCAATGGTCCAGCTTCATTGGCTTTTTGCTTAACATGCCACTTCTTCTTGGTCCTTTTGGGTCGACGATTGGCTTCTTCATATCTTCGTTGTTGCTCCGCTATTTGTTCTTGATGTCACAATCATTGTACCCTTGTTTTTTGATTTTTGGTTAAAATTTCACAAGGGCACCACTGAGGGTTTTGAACATGTTGTCCTTCATCAAATTCCTCACTAATTCTTTCATCAAGTTCATTATCAACCTCTTTAAAAAAATCTTCATGAATCAGCCCTAGATGGTCATGGAATAATGTCTATTTTCTTGATGGTTGATCCCGAATAGGTATAGGTTTGTGTGAGGACCTCTGATCTTCAAAGTGTTGTGGCCTTCTATCGCTACACTCAGGATAATCATCAATCGATAACAGTCTCATCCCCTGATCCTAGTTGAATCCCAATGTGGATCATATTAGAACTCTTGTCTGTATGGTGAGGCCCAAAGCTCTCTTCCTTGGTGTATTTGGTATTTTTTCAATCAACTACAATGAGGCAACATAATTTTTCATAATTTTTATTTGCCTAGTGTACCCTCTCATCGTTTTGATCATTTGAGTACCCCGCATACATCATGTTTATTGGGAAAGGGTGCTCATCTATTTTTATAAGTTTTTTTTGCATCATCGAACTTAATCCTCCCTTACTTCATAACAGATTGAATCTGTTGCTAAAATACTCTATACTCATTTGTATAGTGAGAAATTAAATTGTGTACTTTTTCTTCTTAAGTTCATCAGAGTAAGTTGTATTTTCTTCTCTTGAAGTAACAAATCAAAAATTTTTGTAGCCTTTATATCAAAATCATACATTTCTTCTTTTTCCATACCTTTGATTCATGAACATGATACTATTTTCTTATTTTTTGTCCACTCTTCTTGGTCGATTTCAATATTAGAATTCTCTCCCCATTCTGATTCCGATGAAAATCCTTGCAATTGTGTAATTTTCCATTGGAATTTTTCCCTGCTTGCTTCTTGAAATTAGCTTTCATGAGCAGATACTTTCTTCATAAAATGCACTAAGCATTCAAACTCTTGGGAGAAAATTTTCTCCTTGATAAGAGCTAGTAATCCTTGGAAAGCCAGTGCATCCCATTGTCCATCACTTAAATTTAAACTACAGCATTGCCTACATATATCACATAATCTTTGGATATATTCTAGGATTGATTTGTCTATCCTTTAACGCATCAATGAATTTCACCAAAGAAGTATTCATGAAATTGTTCTTCTAGATTGGCCCATTCTCTAATTAAATTTGGCGATAAAGATGAAAACCATGTAAAGGCCAATCTAGATAATGATAGCAGAAAAAATCTAACTCTCAAAGCTTCCTCCGTTGATCCCTCTCCACATTGAGCTAAGAATAGGTTAATGTGTTCCACCGTAGATATTCGTGAGAATTTTGAGAAATTTGGCACTTTATATTGGTGAGGCAACGGAACTCTATTAAACTAATTAGGATACGGATGCTGATACATGTAGGTTTGTCTCTTTGGTTTTATGCCAAACTATTTCCTCATCACTTTGATTATCCTTGTTGTCTATTCATTGTATAGTGCATTGTCCATCAAATACTACTGCAAAGGTAATGATTGGCTTTTATGCCTAGTGATCTCTTCGTGTTTGACTCCAAACAAGGATCACGTCATGCTGATTCTCGTGTCCTACAATAGTAGGCGGTTTGATGGTATTCAGGAGGAGTTTTGTTATGCTGCCTCCAAACTACATTTGTCCAGGAGGAATCATACTGGGAATCACATCTCTCTCTAGTCCATAAGTTGCTTAAGGAACTTCTGATGTTATCAGCACTTGTGCACTAGTGACAACGTGTGCCAATGTCCTTTGTGGAAGATAAATTAGGCCTTGATAAGGTTCTTGAGCAATCGATCCATCTAGTATCTTTTTAAATAGATTCTACAGTGTGTTCACCAACATCTTGGATTGATTTCTTAATGCATGGTGCATAGCTTTGTTGACCAAATCTAAGAAGGATTTTTGTGAACTACTAGGCGTTTGTTGACTTGAATATCTAACTAGAACTGGTTTTAGGAATTGAATATTCTGAATCGGTCCTTGTCATGTCATGCTGAACGATTATAAGCACAACTTTTAAAAATCCTTCATGAATTGCTCCACCTTTTGTCTCTGTGTTCTGTTAGATTCTTCAAGGTTACTAGAATTACATTGTTGAATTCAATTTCCATCCTAGACATGTTGGTTCAAAAAAAACTGGGTCTTACTAGATGTGCCAAATGAGCATGTTGGTTCGAAAAAGATTGTATCCCACCGGACATGCCAAAGGAGCATGCAAAAATCGTTCAATATTTGGATTGATGTGTCATGCGCATGAAGGCCTGGGAGGTCTACTTAGTTTCAGTGCAAAATTTTAAATTCTTAAGGTTAGGAGCGTGTTAGTTAATTTGAACAATAATTGATAAGGGAAGTAGAAAAAAATAGACCAATGAGCCAATCGATCAATAAGTTAATATGGACTGAAGCTATCGCCTATAGATATTAGTTGGAAGCCAACTGACCAATAGACCGATATGAACTCAAGCTATCAGCTACCTAGCTAATTTTATTAAAGAAAATCTTAATAGATCAGACTAAACCGAGACCGTATAAGATTGTAGCTAAAAAGGTTAGGTACAATTGATGGAAGATTAAACATGATATAAAAAGTATATCAAATACTGATTCGATATGGATGAAATTAAAACACAGTACAAAGATAATTTATTGGCTAGAACTTCAATGAAATATTAAATAAAATATATCAATTTATCAAAAGAAATCCAATAGATCAGACCTAAATGAGATATTATAAAATTAAATATAACAAGATAAACCTAATAAACCGATAATTTCTATACTAGCATGATAGATACTCCATATTAGACTAAGAGATTGAATCAATACAGTTTTAGATAGAACTAAATACATTAATATAATCAGCAAACGTATAAATTTAGTTAAGATATTAGACCGAAATAAGAAAGTAATAATATACTTACTATATGATAACACTTATTTCTCGCTAGAGATCGAACTTAACCGATGCAGTCCAACTCGAAGCAATATTTTATTAAAAACTATGTTACTTTTACTCCTAAAAGTAGCAATACACTAAATTTGTTGTATTAATCTGATTGATATTTTTATAAGACTCTTGGGTGTATATATTTATATCATTAGGTTTATATAAGTTAAAAATAGACATGGGATAATATTATCTAAAGAAAAAGGAAAGAAAACTTTGCATGCCTATTTACAAGAGATATTTATAAATAAAAAAATCAATTCGTAATGATTTGAAGAGATAGATTTCTTTTTCTCCATTTATAAAAACTTCTTTGAATACGGTCTTTACTAGTTAATCCCCATCGTGCTTTTCCTTTTATGATTGAATCCATTAATGCCTCTTTAAAATTTTAGAATTAACACAACTACTTTGATGTCTTCATGGAGCTCCTGATCGTGGGCGCCAAGACAAGGTTGTCGTTCTAGGGATATCCTCTCGAGAATTTTTAATCTCTCCATGGGATATTTCCTCATTGTTTGCATACCATTTAAATAGTTATAACTTTTTTTAAAAAAATAAAATATATTAATATGTGATATATTAATCTATAAATATGAAATTTAAAATTTGACTCCTATAATTGGTTAAAAACAACAAATTAAACTTTTGATTAGTATACGTATATCCATAGTCATATTTATATTTTTAACTTACATAAATCAAATTTGAACATTTTTATGAAATGTTATATTACATATTAATCTATTTTATTTTTTAATTTTTTATAATTATTTAGATGATATGTAAGTACGTGGGGACATTTCCTTGCGGAGTTCAAAAACGTTTCTCGTCGTAGTCAACGACACAGCCGGCATCGGCGCCATCCGGAAGGTGCTGATACGGATGCCGCTGATGTTGCATTTTATGCATATAGCAAGTAGATCATTTCCTTTTGCTATTAGATTGCATCGCTTCTTTTCCATGCATTAGCTGAGATTTGCTGCGTTCAAATCAAGCCTGAGTGATTTAGTTTCCTCCCGGCTAGGATTACTTGATTTTTGAGAGCGTCGGGTGGCACGTTTGGATGAGGATCACGGAGGATCAAGCCAGGGATCGGTTAGTTCCTAGCTATTTAGTTGTAAACTTTTGCATTATAAATAGATGAGAAAGCCCAGAAAAGCTGCGGCCACTTCGCAGCGCAAATCCTTTGTTTTTCTTGTTCTCCCAGTTTTTTTGATCTGTTAGTGTGCCGAAGGGGCTACAGTACTCTCGCGTGGTGGTCGTTCAAACTCCGGTGGGCGGCTGACTTCGACTACTCCCCCGATCACAATGTTTCTCCTGAATGCGAACAAGAGTCGACTTGCATGTCGAGGATGTGTGCCTGTTCGTCCGTAATCACGCTGCTGTGTTCCACATGGAGGTCACCGTTGTCTCGGAGAAGCCAGCGCCGGCGCCGGACAGCGCTGGCATCGCTCATTAGGCCGACGTGCCGACATGGTGCAGCAGCTTGCCGAGGTGTTCGAGACCAAGGAGGGCACGGACGCATGACCATCTCCATCGACGGCGAGCTCTTCCTGGCGCACAGGGTCATCCTCGCCATTCGTTCGCCGGTGTTCAGGGTGGCGGTGTACGGCGAGATGAAGGAGAGCCATCGCGGGAAAACCACGCCGCCGATCACCGTCGACAACATGCGCCCGCCGTGTTCGACGCACTTCTCCACTACATCTCTACACCGGCTCCTTCCCACCCGCTACATCTACTTATGTTTCGAAAAAAAAAATCTCACAACAAGAACATAATTTGAGCCATAAATAATACAAGTACTATTCATAGCTGAATTTATTTAGTTTGTTTTTATTTGTCTTGAAACTTTGCAATATGGTATATATCTTTTATATTAATGTTGCCGATTTTTTAATAGGTTTTTTCATAATTCTTGTTGATATTTAGGGATTAAGAAATAAATGAGTGCACATGTACTCGAGTGGTTAATGTGTCTTATATAGGATCTGGCAACTTAGGGAGTAAAAAGGTGGTCCATGGAGATGTGGTCTATGGAAATACATATGCAAGGGCTAAAATGAAAACATAGAGCCTGTTTGAAGGCACATGCATCGTATTGATTAGTAGTTTAACCGTGGCTCTTGTCACTTTCTAACCTGAGGCTATATCAAAATGGCACTTTGCACTGTAAATTCGTACCTGAGGCTATACCGTCACGTGGTCCATAAACTTTCATTTTACAACTTAACCGACTCGTTTTTTAATATCATGCCAATGGGACATTTACAGTACTGACGAAGCTTAACACCGGACCATCTACTTGCATTGTTTATTTGTTTTTATCTTCTTATCAAGTGTTGTCTTAGCTACAAGTCATCAAATCTACTTGTCAGAATTGGCCAAACAGTTTACTAGGCACGACGTAAGCCACGTATAAAACATCAATGAGGCGAGCAAATGAAGAAACAGTAAAAAATACTGCTTTTAATAAATAACACTATATTTTTAGATGTAGATGTATTTATTATTTATTTTATTATGACTTATTTTATTATTAAATATATTTTTAAGCATAACTTATATTTTTATATAAATTATTTAAATAAAATACATTATCTAAAAGTACGCGTACGTGCACATGTCACGACTAATCCAGAAAATTACATTTAAGCAGTATCGCGATTTATAGCTCAAAAATCCAAAAATCCTGCGCTGACCGAAAAGTAAAACAACTCTGTTGTATTCCTTTGCATAATTGCATCACAAACGGATTATATAGGAGAAATCCCATCGGGTCCCACATTAATCGTTGTCGTAATCAAACACGAGGACACGACACGCGAGAAGCTTATATTTTACGTCTCCAGGCCTCGATCGGTCTCGACACGGCCGGTCACACGGCGGCGGCGACTCCACGTCGGACCTGCTCACCGGCGATCTCCAAGCCGAACGTTCTCACTGCCGTCGACGATGACAGATCGAGCCATGGATGATCTCACAGGGTCGGCGACTATCGTGGTCTCCGACGAAAGCCTATACACCGCCTTCGGGTACGTGCCCTTCTCATCCCGCGCGTGTCCCATCCGGTCCTTGCCCTTCGCCGCCGGCGGGTACCAGTGGCGCTTCTTGTTCTACCCCACGACGGTCAACGGCTTCTTTGGCGTCGCCGCCGAGCTCCTCACCGGGGGCGCCAAGGCGAGGGCGTGCTTCGATATCAGCGCCGTCGTCGAGGTCGAATCGGCCGACGTCGGCGCCATCCACTGGGGGCTGATACAGACGCCGCCTAATAATTTCGACTACTCGGACGCTCACATGTATCACGTGCACCAGCCCAAGACCTGGCTCAGCAATATGGCGTTAATGTTCGTCCATGATCACGCCGTCGTGTTCGAGATGAACCTCACCGTCATCCCGGAGGAGCCGCCGCCGGCGGAGTCGCTGGACAGGGACAGCGCTGCCGTCGCTCAGCAGGTCGACGTGCCGCCTTCGGACATGGTGCAGCAGCTCGACAAGGTGTTCGAGAGCAAGGAGGGAGCGGACGTGACGTTTTCCGTCGACGGCGAGCACTTCCCGGCGCACAGGGTCGTCCTCGCGATGCGGTCGCCGGTGTTCAGGGCGGCGGTGTACGGGGAGATGAAGGAGAGCCATGGCGGGAGCAGCGCGCCGCCGATCACCATCGACGACATGCGCCCGGCCGTGTTCGACGCGCTGCTCCGCTACATCTACACCGACTCCCTCCCTCCCGCAGTCGCCGCCACCATCACCACCACCGACGACGATGGGCACCACCACAAACACGGCACAGACGCCGACGGCGACGACATGACCTGCGACCTCCTCGTCGCCGCCGACCGGTACGGCGTGGAGAGGCTGAAGCTGATCTGCGAGCGCGCGCTGTGCAAGAGGCTCGACGCCGGCAACGTCGCCGACATTCTGGCCCTGGCTGATCGGCAACACTGCGAGACGCTCAAGGACGCTTGCATCGGGTTCATGGCGACGTCGGGAAAGATGAAGGAGGTGGCGGCGAGCCAAGGGTATATACAGCTTCGTACTTTTTGCCCTTTGCTTTTGCTCGAGGTTTTGGAGAAGTCAAGCAAGTTTAGCAAGGCTTCGTAGGACAAATGTACCAAAGGGAGTGATAAGTGGATACAATGTCATATTTAATTTGGTCCTTTGGCCAATATTTTTCTATACCATATGTAATGCTATATATATAGAATAATGTAGTACTGTTTAGAGGTTTTCTCTATTTTTTAAGGGCTTGTTCGATACGTGGGAATGATTTCCTACCGGGAAAATAAACCACCTGGGGGATCGGGTGATCCCCTCCCATCACACCCAATCCCTCTCTCCCGATCCCCTCCTAGCCTCCCACCCCTTTTTTTGGTTGGACACTTTTGTGTGGAACTGTGGCTAAGTTGGAATTGATTGAATAAAAAATATTAGTCAACAAAACAATAAAGAGAAGTTTGAGAACAACTTAAAAAAATTATAGTACAAACACAAGAATTCTAAAAAAATACGTTGAACGTACAAATGATTCAGAAAACACCAAAGAAATTCAAGAAATATTCTAATATCATACAGAAAAGTTTAAATAATCCAAAAACATAAATTTTCATAGACAAAATAGTAATAATAGTCCAACATAAAAAATCATACGTTTCTCATAGATAATTTAAAAAAAACAGTAATTCATTGAAATAAAAATCATAATTATTCCATAGATATGGTAAGCATTAACCTGCAATAAAAGACTCATGCTGAAAAATTCAGCTCTCCTCATCATACATCTCACACTATCTTTAATATACTGATACTTCAGGGACTACATGCTGGTCCAAAACAGCTGATTTGGTAGCAAAATGAAAAAAGAGAAGCCTTTTCATCATTCAAGGGAACAAAAATGCTACCGTTAATTTTGTTTGTACATCTTTTCTTCTAATATTGTGACCTTTCCCCCTGCTCAAGACCAAATAATCCACAAACCATTAGAAGTGCATTCATTTGAGGCAGAGTAGGAGCCAAGAATAAAAACACCAGAAACCGAGCACAATATATTGCTTTGGCTATTTCTCAGATCAAATTATGTGGTTAGCGCTACAAAATCTAGTTCTTCAAGATTACAATGAGTCATAACTAAAAATATAACCTTGTGTTGCAACGAAAATGGGTCTAGTAGCATAAAATCTATTGCATACATGTTTTTAATCTCTTCTTATTTTAGGGTCTTAGATTCATTCACTGCGACCTCACCATGTAGAATGCAATCGAGAAGGAAATAGAATATGAAGAAAGAGAAAGCAAGCATGGTTGATAAACAATCGAGTGAGGTGATGAAGAGAAAGGAGAAAGAAGGTTGTCATTTGATGGTAGAAGGAGACATCACGCTAAACCCTAGCCAAAGAGAGTGAGAGAGGAGATAACTACGATGATAGAAAGTGGCGGAGCTAGCAAGCCTAGATGCCTAATAGTATTTTTTTTGGTGATTGACCACTTTTTTTAAGACAAGCGATGGCATTTGACAGTGGAGGCATGTTGGAGCTTGGACGGCTACTCAACCAGCTTGAGAGTTGGCTCCGTTGCTGATGGGCTTGTGTCACACCTTGTCCTTGAACCACCTATAGTGACACTAGAGATAGTGCGTCGTAGAAGATTGATGTGAACCAATTCTTATAGGGCCACAATGTTGGTATCAATCCTATGATAAAATACTAGTACATGTAGTCAACAGAGATGTTTTATTGCAACTCAATATTAACTTAGATTATACTTTATATAAGGTCACACCTTTAGAGCAATTCCAAGAATGCAACCAACAATTAGAGAAGCAGCAACAGAGTCTAGTGTAGTTAGAATTCATAAGCAATGGCTTGGGATGAGAAAGGAAACCCAAATCTTCAACTTCTTCCTAGAGAAGGAGGAGAAACAACAATTGAGTACTTATGTACTTAGCAAGCAACTAGGAAAGTGAGTTATGCAAACTTCAAAGGTATGTTAGGGTTTATTTTACAAACTTTTCGCCTCGATCTTGTCTATGAATCACTTTGCAGCAGATGAATCAAATTTTAGTTGATTGTCATCAAGCGGCTTTCAATTTATTTATTGTTTACTTTTCATTGAATCAAATTTTAGTTGATTGTCATCAAGCAGCTTTCAATTTATTTATTGTTTACTTTCCATTATCACAGGGCTTCTGCCAATCTCATGTCTCAAGCTCTTTGTCTCGCTAAGTCGTCTATAGTCTCAACCTTAAGCATAGATTGTTTTCACTCAAGAAGCCTAATCTAAAATGCCATTCGACATCTTGATCCACACGGATCCATTTTAAACCATGTAATCAACGCTAGAGAATCACTTCACATCTGCCCATAACTGTGGCCAGGCTGTTCAAACAATTCAAATCTTTGCAAAGGTGTAGGTTTTACCTAAACGATACGAGCTTACTTCCTGCACTCATTAGTAGGGAAGGTTAGCAACAAGGCCTTTTAAAGTCATTCTTGGATACTTGATGCCTGACAGATAGTCCAAACCAAACTCAATTAAGTATTCAACTTTGATCATAAAATTCCCCAGACATCTTGACCAAGTACTTGGCAAGCTACACTATCCTAGCTCTAATGAGAAACCCAAGATATCCTAGACTTTCTCATCTACTGGCATATGAGGTAAACATATTCCGGCTAATTACTTGGCCGGGGCATTTATACCACTCATGTGGATATATTATATTATATTCTATGTAATTCATCATGGAATTGGTATTTATATACGAATACAAAGCATCCCCACCAAGAAATTCACTTTGCATTGCGAGTGAGTTTGGCAAACCACTTTTTATTTCATAAAGACACTGACACCATATGTCGGGTTTTCAAAAGACTTAAAAACTCATTTTCCTAGATCGATAAACAAGTAATTTAGATATGATCGTTAGTACCATGCTTGGAAAACATAGATACCAAGGTACCATGTAGGTGGAGTAACAAGAGATAGGGTTGTCAATATCCTACATGTTTAATACAACTACTAGTCATATCCATCGATTTATTGAACTGAGGCTGATTAGATTAATGTTTGCACTATGATGCAGTTTTCAAACATAAAACATAACATTTGCTTAACTAGGAGCAATATAATCAAAGTTCTACTTTCCTTTGACTATGTCTTTAAAGTCTTAGAAAATCCATATACAAAATAATTTCTATAGTTGTCATAGAACCAAACTAAATCCAAAAAATTAAATTAAAGTACTATTATTAATAAATAATAGTACCATCGAGTGTAGATATTAATTTTAGAAAAAATTAGAGACTTAAACAGGGTCTTACGGGTACGGAGATATGGATTTTTGAATTTTTATTGATTCTTTGCAAAAGGAAAAAGAATTATTTGAAATGGAGAAGAAATATTTTTGAGAATATTCTGATGCCGATAGATAAGGTATGATGTCAGAGAGAGAAAGGAGAAATGGAGGAGGAAACATTCGAGCTAGATACGGGGCCGGAGGGGCAAGCGGCTCGATTCAATGGTTAGGGGTGGCCATGCGATGTCAACGAACGACATCAAGCCAAGGTAGCAAACTAATATAAGCATCTCAGATAAATGATTGGCAACACAGTACTATAGTCACCACATATATAACAAAGCATTTATATGTCAGCGGGTCTCACAGGTCAGTAAATAAGAGGGCCATGGTTCTGAACATCATTAAGTAAAAAAATGTCAGATATAGTCAGCACTAAGCACATTTGTTTACGTTTTCATTAATCTAAAGAACACACAGGTCCGTACAGTACAATGAAAGTTATGACATATGACTTGTAGCTCAATTTAATCATGATAGATGATAGAATTAGTTCTTCTTTTCAGCAACAAAGAGGTAGATACTTTACTGCAGACTGGCGATGTCCTTATTTGCTACTTTTACACACATAGAAAGATAGTTACAAAATTTTTTAATGCATCAGTGATATAAGGTGTTATTGACAGTTTGTGAGGTGTTTGACCGTGTACTTTATTGTTTCATGAAATTTTGATGTTTTGGTAACTAAACATGTTAACAGCACACTAGATAAAATAGCTCTAAATTTTGACTTTGTTTAATAACTGTTGCAATAATTTATTACCACTATTTTTATTACCACGACTAGCAACGATTTTAAAATGGTGGCAATATGTATCTATTGCCATAATTTTAGCATTTTCCTAGTAATGTTCTTTGCTCTCACATTGCCTTGAGATTTGGAATTCTTCTTCCCAGCTGAAAGATGATCAAATAAAAAACAGGTGTAAGACAGAAGGAAGTATATTAACTAACTGAAGAAAAAAAACTCAACCTCCAACAATTCTACCGTGAGAGAAGAATTGCACTACTCCAAACAACATTAATCTATCACCACAACGAGAATTGAGCATAGAGGAGCAGCACGACCATTTACAAATCAATGATCAGTTAGAATCTTCAATAACCATGATGATGAATCCTACTAAATCACTTACACTATTGCATAATGCATATGAGGAACAAACTGGAAAAGTGAAGATAAAGGTGGAGTTAAAAATAAAAGATGATAACAAAAGAGAGATAATTCCGTGGATAAACAGAAAACTAACATTATTATATCCTTTTATCTCAACAGCAACACTATGTAAACCTAAGCTGTACTTGTGAAATGTGCGCTGGGCAATCAGTAATTGTATCCACTAGAATGGGAAAACATCAACACCTCAGCAAGTCCACAATGGGCTCAGTCACTCAGAACTGATCATCCAACAAAAATTTCTAATACCTTAATAAAGAAGTCCACAATGGGCTCAGTCGCTCAGAATTGACCATCCAGAATAGTACCACATGCAAATTCCAACTCATTTTCAATCCAAACGAACCTGCAAGGGCATCCCAACTGACTGAAGAACATATCTTCAATCTGGTAATGGAACCAACCAAGCACATGGC
Organism: Oryza coarctata; assembly: GCA_030770085.1. NCBI lineage: Eukaryota > Viridiplantae > Streptophyta > Magnoliopsida > Poales > Poaceae > Oryza > Oryza coarctata. Next base: position 4,734,414 of record CM061476.1, on the reverse strand, counting down.
CAGCCAGAAAAAGTGAAAATTAGTAATTTGTCAACATCGCTGAAATGAATAATATCCCTATCATTCTTAGTTTTTTCTTTTAAAGAAATCAAAATCCTATCTAATAATACTGGATATGTCAAAGTTTTGGAATGTTCACATTAAAGATCCAAAAAACTTACAGAAGGAACATTGTTTCCATACTTATAGGGAAACTTTCCCCGATATGATTGCACAATATATTGCAAAATTTCAAAATTCAGATGTTTTGTTATTTTCTTCAGAATTCAGATGCTTGCCTGGCAAGCTCAGTCACCCCTCTCTGCCTCAAAAAACATCCTAGCCCTCTACATGGTCTTCATGAAGTTTCTCCATGAAGTTTCTCCGATTCTTAGTGAGTGTTAGACCACTATATATATATATATAGACCCGATCCCCTCTATAGGGAATGGAGTTTTAGTCTTACTGTATACTACACTTCTATATAGTATCAGAGTAGATTTAGACATCTTTGATACGCTAGCAACTCTCTCGCCGACGAGCCAATACTTCCTCACCGTCGCAGACCTTCTCCTCTAATATTCCCCCTCTGCCTTTTTCGCCTTGGTTCTTATCCCCATCGTCTCCTCCGTAGACGGTCTTTCTCCTTCTCCACCGCCTCCTCATCTCGTTTAGACCCATCTTTGCTTTCCCCTTGCTTTAGCCCACCTTTCCTTCTTCCTACACCGGCGCACTTCTGTGCTCACGGTCCCCATCGGCTGGACCTATCCGCCCTCCATCGGCTAGAACACTCTTCAGTTCCCGCTCTTTCGACATGCTCACCTGCTCTCGGACACGAAATTTCTCCACTCGCGTCCACGCCACTCCGACACGTCCACGTATCCACGGACATGAATTCCTGTTTCCCGGACGCAAACTTCTTTTCTTCGCGCTCGTGACTTCTCTCGTTTTCTGGGTCCGCCCCACTCAGTTGCATCCACATGTCCACGAACACGAAACCTCACTTCATGGACATAAACCCCCTCGCGCCCGTGACCCACCTACTCTCTCGCGCTCGTGACCTATCTACTCTACCTACTCTACCTACTCCACCTACTCTGCCACCCTATATCATCGGCTCCTCTCTCATCGGCTACGCATCGATCCACATCGGACACCCGTCTCTCCCCATTGGCTCAACACTCTCATCGACTTATCACGTCCTGCTACTCTCTTGCCATGACCACCAAATCGGCTCTTGGTTCCGGCACTCTTCTAATCGCCGGATCCCTTCCGGCCATCGGTGCTCTTGACAGTAACTCGGGCACCACTCCGCCGATGTTCTCACCACCCTATGCCACTGTCAACGTGAAATCTCACGTTCCCATCTCCTTTGACCTCAACGCCAACTATTCCAAGTGAGTTTTCTTCTTCAAATCCTTATGTGGAAAGTTCGGCCTTTGCTCCCACATTGATGGCTCCGCTCCACCTCGACCCGATGATCCCAGTGGGACATCGCCGAGTGCTGCATGTACAGCTGGTTGCTTGGCTTAGTCGATGACTCCTTGCTCGACCTTGCAATGGACGACACCGATCCCACCGCCCGTGATCTCTGGGTGGCCATCGAGCGGCTCTTCTAAGCAAACAAGCAGCCACGCGCCATCTTCCTTCTTAATGAGTTTCACTCCATGGTACAAGGGGATTCCTTTATCTCCTCGTACTGCCAACGCCTTAAAATCAAGGCCGCCACCCTTCGTGATGTTGGCCACCCTGTGGCCAACTCACAACTTATCCTCGCCCTCTTGCGAGGACTCAACCCTCGCTTCTCCAATACCACCGATGACATCGCCAACTCCACACCTCTTCTCACGTTCACCTAGGCTCATGACATATTAGTTCTCAAGAAACTTCACCTAGCCAACGATGAGAAGACTGTGACCCACACCGCTCTCCTTGCTGTAGCCGAACATGGCTGCTCCAACCCCATTGGCTATCGCCCACCGTGCGTTGTTACCACCTCTGGCTGCTCTGGTAGCCATGGCTTCGGCCACGACAACAAAGCCCGCACCGGTGGCAACGACAAAGGCAAAGGGAAGAGCAAGGGCAATAGCTAGAGCGGTCCGATGCAATCACGTCCTGCTCCTGTCCCTACCTCGTCCGTCAGTCCCATGGGTCCGTGGATTTGCTACAACCTCTGGGCATCCCAACCCTAGCTACGCAGCCCCATCGGCTGGCAGGCCGGGGTCCTCAGGGCACACTCTTAGGCCTACCTGGCGTCCGCTCCCGTCCAACCACCTCAGCCGATCACACGCTTGCCAACCACCCAGTCAGCTCCCTCATGGAACCAGGCTGGCCTCATCGCCGCCCTCAACCAGATGACGCTCTAACCCCAGCACCCCTGGGTGCTGGACTCTGGTGTGTCATCCCACATGGCTTCATCGGACGGCATACTATTCTCTTGCCATCCTTCCTCCTCCTCTTTCGTCACCATCGGCAATGGGCAATCTCTCTCTATCACATGCTGTGGTGATTTCATCCTGTCTACACCCACATCCAATTTTCCACTCCACAATGTCCTCATAGTTCCTTCCCTCGTCCACAATCTACTTTCTGTCTATCAATTCACAAGAGATAACAATTGCTCAATTGAATCTGACACTTCTGGTTTCTCTGTGAAGGATATCCCGATCTGGAGCGAGATGCTTCGATGCAATAGTGGCGGCGATCTCTACACCATCCCCGCTGCACCGTCCACTCCCTACACTAGCCTAGCCATCTCCACCAACTTGTGGCATCTTCGCCTTGGTCACCACTCTCTGTCGCAGCGCCTCCATATAGTGCAACCACAATAGCTCCACTATCTGTCACTGTTGTCAACTTGGCAAACATGTGTGGCTGTCTTTCTTCCCCTCTATGTCTTATACCTCTAAACCTTTTGAATTAATTCACTATGATGTGTAGACTTCTTCAGTTAAAAGTGTTTCGGGTTATCAGTACTATCTCGCAATACTTGATGATTATACACAATACTGCTAGACTTTTTCCCTCACAAGCAGGTCCGAGGTTGCCTCTCACCTTATCAATTTCACTAACTTTGTTTCCACCCAATTCAACCTCTCCATTCAAGCCATCCAGGCCGACAATGGTACGGAGTTTGTAAATCATACCATCCAAGCTTTTCTCACCTTCCACAACACCCATCTTCGCCTCTCCTGTCTCTACACCTCTCCCCAAAACGACAAGGCCGAACACCTTCTTCGAACTTTAAACAACATGAGTTGCACTATGCTTCTTCACGCCCATCTGCCTGCACCCTACTGGGCTGAAGCACTGACCACCGCGACCTACCTACTAAATCGGCGTCCCTGCTCTTCTATTTGTCACAACGTTTCCTACACCCTTCTGTACTACAAGACGCTCGACTACTCTCACTTATGTGTCTCTGCTACCCCAACCTAACAGCCACTGCCCCTCATAAACTCGCACCACGCTCCACCGCCTGTATCTTCCTTGGCTATCCCTCTTTCCATAAGGGATACCGCCATCTTGATCTCTCTACCCAACGGATCATCATCTCTCGCCATGTCGTCTTTGACAAGTCTTGCTTCATCTTTGGTTTACTTCACCATGGGCCTTCGTCTGATGACCTCAACTTCCTTCTAACTAGCACGGTACCATCCCGACATTCTCTACCAACCACACCGTCACACTACACATCGGTCATTCTTGGACCCCATGAACAAATATCCCACTCTTTTCCGCTCCGCTGTCACCCAAATCGGACCTCCATTGGCTCCATAACCCTCATTGGCCCCCCACCCTCCATCGACTTAGGCTGATCTCGTCTAGCCCCCATCGACCCCACCAACTCCATCTGCTCATCAACCTCCATTGGCTCACCAACCCATATCGGCCCTCCACCCTTCATCGGCTCAGGCTGACCTCGTCCAGCCCTTTCTCTGAACCTATAGTCACCAATCCCAAGCCGATGCCACCCTCCCCTCTTTCGATCCTGCCCCACCACCGACGCTACCATCGGACCGTGCGGCCTCTGCTGCCTCCACCTCCTCTCATATGATCACTCGATCACAAACCGGGTCCCTCCGTGCTACCAAGCGCTACGGGTTCTCCGCAGTCTATTGTGCCATCTCACCCATCCCGGCGACTCACCGTTCTACCTTGACCAATCCTTAGTGGCGCGCGGCAACGGCCGATGAGTACAAGGCCCTCATGGACAACGAGACCTGGCGCCTCGTCCCTCGTCGTCCCGGTGCCAACGTTGTGACCGGTAAGTGGATCCTTAAACATAAGTTCCACTCCGATGGCTCGCTTGCTCATCACAAGGCACACTGGGTGGTCCGCGGTTTCTCTCAACGTCCTGGCATTTACTATGACTAGATCTTTAGTCCCGTCGTCAAGCCCGCTACCATTTGGATTGTGCTCACTCTCACTACCTCACGTTCTTGATCGATACATCAGCTCGACGTGAAGAATGTCTTTCTTCATGACCATTTGACAGAGATGGTCTACTGCCAGTAGCCTCTAGGCTTCATCGATCCATCTCGTCCCGACGACGTCTGTCTCCTTCAGCGCAATCCCTATGGCCTCGAACAGGCCCCTTGGGCTTGGTACCAGCGCTTTGCTGCCTATCTTTGGTAAATTGGTTTTGTGGCCTCCATCTCCGATACGTCTCTCTTCGTACTTTACACTGGAGATACCACCGCCTACCTCCTTCTCTATGTCGATGATATCATTCTTATGGCGTCCTCAACGACCACCTTACAACACATCATGGCCTGACTCCACTCGGAGTTTGTCATGACCGATCTAGATGCTCTTCATTACTTCCTTGGCATCTCTGTTACGCGCTCTTTCCACGGGCTATTCCTCTCCCAGTGCCAGTATGCCATGGATCTTCTCCAGCGTGCGGGCATGCCCGAATGTCACTCCACCGCCACTCTGGTCGGCACTCGTGCCAAGCTCTTCACCGCTGATGGCTCTCTCATCGCTGACCCCTCCTAGTACCAGAGTCTTGCTGGTGTTCTCCAGTACCTCACACTCATACAGCCTAATCTCACCTATGCCATACAGCAAGTGTGCTTCTTTATGCATGCTTCGCGCGAACCTCACCTCGCGCTACTCAAGCGTATCCTTCGCTACGTGAAGGGCACACTATCCACCGGTCTACATCTCAGCTCTAGCCCCATCGACTCTCTCACCGCGTATTCTGACACGGATTGGGCGGGTTGCCCTAACTCCTGACGCTCCACTTCCGGCTACTGCGTCTTTCTCGGTGATACTCTAGTCTCTTGGTCCTTCAAGCGCTAGACTATAGTGTCTTGGTCTAGCGCCGAAGCCGAGTATCACGCCGTTGCCCACGTCGTCGCCGAGTGCTGCTGGATTCGCTAGCTTCTCCAGAAGCTCCGTACACCCATTGCTTCCGTGACCGTTGTCTACTGTGACAACGTTAGTGTCGTCTATATGACCACCAACCTGGTTCATCATCGACGCATGAAGCACATTAAGATTGACACACTTCGTACGTGACAAGGTTGCTTCAGGACATGTTCGGGTGCTCAATATACCGTCGACACACCAGTTCACCAATATCATGATCAAAGCCTACCTGTGTCTTTGTTCACCAGTTTTCGCTTCAATCTCTGCGTTCGTTCCCTCCTACTACGATTGTAGAAGTTGTTAGATCACTGAACTTGTATATATATATACCTAACCCACTTAACGGGGTCTCAGTCTCATTATATACTACACTTCTGCAGTGAGTGAGTACACAAAAAACAATATTACAAACAGAGAACTATCTGTATGCCCACAGTATGTTCTACAGAGGTTTGACTGTTAGCGAAAACCACTGTTTTGGCACTTGTCTCACGTGAGTTAGTATATTCGTGAGGTGGTTTGCAATACCGTGACTTAGTATATTTGTGAGCTGGTTTGCAATACCGAGAGCCAAAGCGTGCTGTATATTCTTCTCCTGCATGGAATAAACATGGAAGAAATAAAAGGCTGAACGTCTCAAATTTGATGGCATTCATAGCACAACAACAAAGGAAATTCTCTTCTGTACGCCATCAACTGTAAATATACTTATTGTTCTCTGCGTGAATATATCAGGCAACTAACAAAGAAAAAAAATCAGCAAATAGGAGTTCAAGACTTCCTAATTGATAAGGAAACATACATAAAAATTATTGATTCCTGCTAGTCTGTTTAAGCTGTGTTCTAAACAGCACATGTGATGGATAAACATATCTAAGTATGGCATGCATTTGTAGGCTCATTAGATGTATGAGCTTGCTTGATAAAGAATTATACTGCACTATTTACTATAAAGAAATAACATATGGGCTATCACAAATGCACATATTTACAAAAGTAATTTCCATCTAGAACACAACTCGCGTAACCTTACAGAGGTGTTCGAAGAAGAGGCTGAGAATCCAGTGGCCTGCAACACCCTGCGAGTCAATCACTTTCCTCCTCAAACGTGCTGCGTTTCACCATCAGCTAGCACAGTGCTGCTCCTCCGCCCCTCTCCACAAATCCATCTAGAACATCCCACCAAAATTGCGATTAGGGCACCACCGCAACACAACATCAAAGAAAAATAAAAGAAACATCATGTCGCCTCAGAAAACATGTTGGACGTATTTCAATAGCTTATCTCGTGAAGGAACGTTTGAACAACTTGTGTCCATATAGAATTTGCATCCTGACCTATATACGCTTTGGTCCGTACACTGTACACTTCGCATGCCTACACCCATGGTATTCCTGCCAAAAAAAAAAAATACTACTGCCATGGGCAAGAAAGAGAAGGGAGAGGGAGGCACATTATGTTTGTGTTACCCACCTCTACTCATTCTACTTCTTTGATTCACCTAATTCCATCCAGATGAGATGTTGGATCAGGCACCTGAACTCATATTGTCACCCAGTTTGTTTGTTGAAGTACCTGCCAATATGTGATTATGATAATTAACTCACCAAGAAGCCCAAAATGGTAAGAGAGAGGAATGTCAATTTGCTGAATCTTGGTTGGCTGTTCAGGCTTGTCGATCAGGCTGTATTCCGCCCAATCAGTCATTCCCGAGACAATGTCACCGGCAGTAAATCCCGTATGAGTGAGACACTGAGAGTCGACCACTCTCGCCACGCCAAACCCTTCCATAACGTTCAGAGATCAACCAAACTTACCAGTAAAGCAATCCTCCATGTTCAGGTGAAATGAGCCTCTTATTTAACAGAGAGCAGACGAAGAGGATGAGAATTGGAGGGAAGTGGGGAGAAAACCTTCGGATCCTGGCTTAAACGGGGGGATGCATGAGCCGTGGAAGTCCCGCGTCCAACCGTGCGTGTAGGGGTTGCGGGAGAGGTATAGATTCTTCTCCAGCATCACTGGTGCGGTGCCCTCCGGCATGCGCAGCGCCGCCGTGCCGGCGTCAACAGGCACCATGTCTTCCTCCCTCGGCACCCAGCTGATCTGCTCACGGAGCACCACCGGCCTGCATCGGTTGGCCTGCTCAATCGGGCGGCGCCGGTGGTTGACTTCTTGATCTGGAGGCGGCGTCGGCTGTAGCACGTGTGGGTAGGGCGACAGCGTCAGTTGCAGATGGCGACGACGGCACCCACACCCTCCACTGTCTCGCGGCGCCACCACGGGAGTTCCCTTACGATGCGGCGGCAGTGTGAGAGTGGAACAGCGATGGTGGCACACCGGCGAGCGGAGGACGCCTCCTGCGACCTCTCTCCTTCACGCAGGGCGGGAGGAAATGGTTATAGTTGGCCAGATGGCCGTTACGGCGCAAGCCGATCCGGACACGAGGATACTGCCCATAACCGATATGGTCCGTTTGGTTGTCGGCGCACGCAGTTCGTTCGTGCCTAAGTAGGAGCAGGGCCCACCAATATTTTTTTTATTTTTCATATATATATATATTTATTTATTTCGTTATATGGATAGCCATAGTATTACAATGTGATCCAATACAGCATAGTAGTCGCATTTTAACGGACCGTGTCTAATTGGATGATTAGGCATGGCATGATGCTTAGGGTGTGCCGAACATGATTTGGGGGAGGAAACGGTAATGAGACCAAAATATTTGCGAGAAAAAACAGGTTAGAAAACGTCAATCGGGTGCGTGATTTTGTGATAGAGGTGCGGTGGAAGCGATCTAGATGATTATATCTAAATCGGATAATTTTAGTCGTTAGATTTGTTGAGTGAGCCATAAGTCACATGAATTGATACACACTATAGGTGGCTAGATTTTTTGGCTTGTTGCACAAAGAATAGATTGCTGTAAAAATCGTTTTTATATGTGTTTGTGTCAGCGGAATAAGATTGGCGTTCTTCAACCTCTGGAGGTGCCGTCCGTGATTTGAGAGGATATTGCACTTGATTTTGTTGAAGCGGTTCCAATGGTTGGCAGCAAATTGGTGGCACTCGTTGTCATTGATCGGTTTTCAAAGTATGCATGCTTCATCATGCCTAGCCATTCCTAGGCCACATTCTCGATGGGCTAACCTTTGTTCGACCAAATTATGTGCCATTAATATTCGTGTTATACTATTATGGTATTTGAATACCCAAGTTTTAGATTTGTTCCAACAGTGTAATATTATTTATTCTGATTTGTTCCAACACAGTACTAGTACTGCTCCAATTGTTTCTCTGCACACCTTGTGTTTTGTTGGAACACTGGATTGGAATCAGTTATCCTAGCATTAATTAGCAAAAATTATAATCCATGGCCATATCCCTGTGTAATGAAACACCGACAAAAAAATCGCAAATATTTTACATTTAAGCAATGCATATGTAAGGCCATCAATCTGACACCAGGAATTTGAAAATTTGGGTGTGCTTCTGTTTGTTAGTGGGGGAACTCCCTTGTTTTGTTTTTTTTAAATAAAACAAACATTATTGTTATCAAATGATTATATCAAGGTGATAGAATGCACACAACCAAAACACATTCACACAAAAGTTTATTACAGGTGAAAAAAAGACCTAAAAGCTAGGGAACACCAATCCGTAGATTAGCCCGCCAAGTATGTCCCGTGGCAAAACACTCCTTGACCAACTGCTCCAAGTCTTGATGTTCCGCTGCAATCAAATCCTGTGAACAGGCTTTTGAAGTCTAGCTCAGATACGGTAGCTCAGATACGGAGCTAGTGCATAACAGAAAAATAACTTAGTGAAGAAAATTTTCTTTTATTAAAAATCATATCATTCCTATAAAAAACTATAAGATGATACCAACAAATAGCAGTTTGCCTAACACGATAAGCGACATCTAGTCTTTCCTAATTTCTCGTAGCCAAGGCAGGAACACCATATAGCCACTTATAATGCGTCATACAACGTGAGCAAATCGACACTCATAGAACAAATATAAAATTATCTCATCTTTATGATAAAAGCAATGGTTATTACGCCTTGCCACTTGCGCTTGCGGCTATACCTTATCAAAACTACCCAACGACGTAAATACCATAAGAAGATCTTAACTATTTTTAATTTTCAAAGTAATTTGTTACATTGGACACATCAGAATATACCATGGCAATATAATATGACTTCACTGAATATTTCATATTCTGGCTTAAATTCTAGACGAATTCATCTTGATCCTAAGAGCACTAGGTTAGCGATTTATAGAATAAGATTATTCCACGACATTAATTTATTTGGAGGAAAGTTTTGTAGCACATTCACTGCATCATGTTTATTACTAGCTATATCATATAGATAGGATATTGTTCTCGCAGTAGTGCTTCTCCTAACCATTTGTCTTAAAACCTGATTTTGATACATCTCTCGTAATGAACTGCCATTCTTAAATAATCATGCTTGATCGTCATGGGTACGTACGTTTTCATTTTCTCCATCTCACTTGCTTCTTGGGCATAGTGGTACATCAGGGAGTCAGCTAGCTGCATCGCAGCCTTGTAACCTGTATAAAACACCAAGGAATATTTCAGAATTATTTCAGAGTACAACTGCAGGTGCGTGTGCACTGTGTAGTGTTCTGAACTTCTGATGATGAAAATGTGTAATACATTGTTCCGATGATGAAATTAACTGACTTTGGGAGATCTATCGAAGGCGGATTTACCACAGAAATTAACTGAATGTGTAGTAGTACATCTTGAGGTTTCTGGACTCGATATTTTTGTAACAAATATAGTGCTGATGATTTCCCGCAAGATAGGATTGGTGGCGTAGGATTAGGAATGTCTGGACTCTGGAGTGCTTTCAGTAGTATAGAACATCAGAGTCTGTTGTCAGGCATGCTACAGCACAAGGACATGAAGATAAGTTGAAGAGTTAAATAACATAAATGACAATGCAGGCACTGCGAGCCGGTTCTCTTAGCCTCTTGTTGCTTTCCTAATGCTAGAGGTACTCGTGAAATGTATTTTTTACGAGTTTTAGATGGTTCATCTGCTATTGCAAATTGTATGTATTATATTGCAAATTATATGTATTATTGTATGATGTGTTTTTCAAAACTATGACTAATATGTGAAAAACAGCGCCATTAATTCTGTTGTTTGAAGTTTATATAGGACTTCATATTTCTATTTGAAAACTGCAGAGTATAGTATCAGTTCAAGATGTTAGACTGTATTTGGAAGCCAGATGTTTGGATATTTTGATAGATCTGTCCATAGCACATAGCAAAGCAATGCACTACTATATAACACATCCTTCGGTCGGAATATTAGTGCCGATCCTACACCTGACACTAATAGGCCCTTCCGTCCACGAGTCCTAGGATATGCCCTATGCTCAAGATATGAGTCATTAGTGCCGGTTGATACATAGCCATATCAATACTGTCTCTAATGACATATAGTTAATAGAGGAGAGAAATAGGTTGACATCGGAATGGGACAAAGGCATCGTCTTAGGTGGAGAACCGATGGAAGCACAAGTCAACCCAAGTCTCACACAAGAGGGAGATTCTACATGCATTCACAATGAGCTTCATTGAGCTCAAGATAGTTGTTGTGTCCCCGTCTTCACCCACTTTCACAACGTTCGTAATCCTTCTTGTTAGCTATATGATTACATCAACAACACCAACGCTACATTGTCGATTGTCTTTATCAATATAGTAACATGTTGCCGCCGCTTGTCCACAAGGATGTACATCACAATGCATCCTCTCACAAGAATCTCTACAAGACGCTTCACCAATGGTGGCATTGACCATGTCATCTACAATGGGAATAATTGCATCAACCTTTCACCACTATTTTGATAACTTTCTACATGACATACAGAGTCTAACTGAAAGTGATGGCCTGATCATCAATAGCGTCGTCTGATATCTGCAAGATGCACCAACGATATCATTTGACATATGTAAGGTGCTTCTTCCTTGACTATAGCTTTGTCTTTATAAGGTATCATATTTTTTTTGCACCTTTGGCTTTTTACAGCTATATCAACTACCATATTACTACGATCACTGCTATATGATCAGCTACCTCAACATACATCTATAACAAATCATCAATGATAACTCCAGACAAAGCATTCATGTCATCACTTATTGTTATTACACAGATGAGAGAAATAGGGCAACACCAGAAGCGGATGCAAGCACCTTGCTAAGTGAACCGTCTATTATAGAGGCAATTAATGATAGTGAATAAGAGAAGATGATGAAAATATAAGATTTTAAATTCATTCGCAATCATTCGCTTTACTCCTATTATGACTAAGGGAGAATGTTAGAGATATAGATATCTATGATTAGAGATAATGAAGTCGAATATAAACTCTAGAGATAAAGATAGAATTGTAGAGATAAAATATAATATTAGAGATAGAATAGATTTAAATCATCTCTAACTCACTCTAAATCTCTATCTCCTATGTACTCTATATCTATATATACCTATCATGAGTGTCAATGCAATACAACAACAGATTATTAGGGTTTTTCTCATATTAATATTTTTCACACAGTAGCCCTAATTAATGTAAATGATTCGTATCCACATTACTGTATGAATGAATGAAAGAAATTTTTTGTTGCCTAGAATTTAGATATATATAGTATATGCTTTTGTTGACATTTGTATCAAAAATGTCATTTGTATTATATATAATTATTCAATTCAACAATGTGAAATGCCTTTCATGGTAACCAAAAGCAACATCATTTTTTAGAAAATAGTGAAATAACAATAACAGGTGGTGTGTACCTACCTACCTATCCTCAGAGGACTGAATTTTGTTGTACTTCCTCTACCATAAAGGGCAAATTTATGCCAGTAAACTACACTGGTCATTTCAACAGCTTAACTGTACCTTACATTATATACTATTGTTGCATTAACTTGGAATTTAGTGTCTCATAATTTAAATTGCTAAATGAACATGCACGCAAATTTTAAGGCTAGGCGGTGCTAACTAGTTCCATTTTTAAAAATTAGAAAACATAATCAGGAATTAGCATGCAAATATAAGTAAAGAGGAAAAAAAGAAAACAAGAAGTACAAACCAACTCCAAATTGGCCCCACCACGCGTCACCACCCCATCGCTTTCCTTCTCTCCCCCATTGCCACTTGAGCAAGTTGCCAGTCTCCATGTGTCTACAAGGCAGCAGCGGGCTTTGTTTCTGGTCCTCCTGAGCTCCGTAAGGTAAAATGATGATGGTGTACAGTTGGCGGCCAAATCGAGGGGGAGGGGGTGGGGCAATAGGATGGCTATAGGAGACGTGCGACTATGGAAGAGTGGCCAAGATGGCTTGAGACACACAACTTTGGAGGAGTGGCAAGGACGTTGATCAGTGGCACAGGCACGATGGCCTTGTGGTCAACGAATGGATCTGATGTGGCGACTGTAGCCATACTATTGACGGTGTTGGAGATGGCTAGAGCGACAATGGGATCACATGGGTCCAATGGAGCGGCCATAGGGGCGATGAATGGCATGACCATGGGAATGATGGAAGGAGTTGATCTGGCGAAGTGGCTATGGCAGCATTGAGGTGGAGTGGTGGTGGCAGCTGGCACTGGGAGGGAATGGATCAACACAGCTTATTAGCCCTTGATTTCAAAAATTGGTTACTTTCTATGTTTGTTGGTACTAATCTCTAAATCAGTAGTTGGTACACACATACATAACCAAACCACAACATATCATGGATGAAATAAAGCAAAGAAATTAAATACTTACAAAAAAGCCGATTAGGCCAACACCTTATCAGAGAACTGCTGTCGAAACAAAGCATAATAAAAAGGCATGGTTGACATGCCACAAGCAGTCGATTAGAAAATGAGACCTAGATAGGAACTCTATTCTAGTCATCCTATTAAGTACACAAGTGTACTAACAAGGGCTTCTCTTTAACACGCTGCAAAAGATTTATATAGAGCAACAATGAGTACAAAAGTACTCAACAAGCCACCACACAAAATGAGATAATGCACAAGGTAATACAAGGAGTGACTTGGGTTTTTTTGTGTAAAGTTGTTTTTGCAAATAGTAATTCACAAACCAAAGACCAGTATTGACTAATCAAAGTTCCATAGTTCCTTAACCAGCAAAAGTTATGTCCATCATCCATGGTTACATAAGGATGGCATCCTGCCACTATCTTATCATGATTTTTTAGTGTCTACCCCTTCTAGCTTCTCGAGAAGTTGATCCACTAGTTCAAAATCAATGCATTATGAGTATAGCTAAGTGTATCACATGTCCTGTTATCCTTTAACCATGAGTATGCTATTCGAATATATTAGTTTACTCACACGGTAGTGGATGTACACTTTTCCTGCTCTCCATGATTGCCCAAAGAATTTCATTAACCTCAATTTAGCAATATCCGCTCCATGAACTTGATTCTCATGCACTCTAGTTAAAAACGGTTTCTAGCAGTGAGAAGAGTTCTAGCATTCTCGAGGGGAATCACACACACATGTTTAGTTGTAATTAAATTAGGTTTAATTTAGGTTATCCACTTGATGATTATCCACTAAATAGACTCTCTACCTATTACACACCTAAAAGAATCTACCATGGCTTGGGTATCACCTCCACTCGGCTACTTACTTTGCTAGGTTTATACCCATGTGAAAAGTATGATCATATTCGGTTCGTTTCATACATAGCTTCATAGCTCGGTCCTTAACTGATTAGGTACAACACTAACCTTTCTTGAAAACCACCTAATTCATCTACCCACCTAGTCAAAAATTTTGTTTAAGTTTTGTTTTTACAAACCATTTTATCAATGTCATGGCTGTGTGACACTCATGTCTCAACATGCCAAAATTCAATCACCTTCCCTAGGTAATTGCCCAAGCAATAATTGCATTTGATAAAGCATGGTAATAAAATGCATATCATAAAGTATAACTAAGCATTTGTCATAATTAACGTAGTGTTAACGTCAAAATCTAGATAGCCCGATGGTACTAAAGCCGATCGGCTAAGAGGTGTCTGATAACTACAGTGAAGAAGCCGATCGGATTGTAGCGAAGGAAGACTCAGTTTCAGATTGAAAGACTATCTAGATAAGACCAAGTTTATGGAGGAGCCGTGGAATTCACAGCAGGGTATTTTATCTTTGTAAATTATAATATTATCTAATTATGAAGGTTTGGTTAGTTAGTTAACTTCTTTAGAGATATTTTTCTTTGTTTTTGTTAGGAAATAACGTCCAATGGTTGTAAACGTGTCAGGGTATAAATATCAGACCCGTGGAGACATGTAATCTATCTCTCGATCAATATACAACTTCGGCGCATCGCCACCCTAATTCATCTAGGTATTTACCGGTGGGTTCTGGCTCTCAACACGGGACTGCATCGGTTAAGTCCGATCTCCGGCAAAAGGGTAAGTCCCGCCACCATCTCGATATGCTTTGCTCCATCTAAAGCTGCATCGGTTAGGTTCAACCTCTTAGGCCGATCAGATATATCGCATCATGCCTGTGCAGGGTCTATCGGCTTGTTAAGCTACCTCTGTTATCGTCAATTTTGTGTTGCATCGGTTAGGTTCGATCTATGGGGCTGCTAATGGTAGATTGAGCTTTAGATTTATAGTTTTCTGCACGGCGTATGATCGGAGTGCTAGCCGATGAGTTATTCATGTTCTGAGCTTTGTGCCCAACGCATCGGCCCCTCGGTCGATACGCATTAGCCTTTAGAGGTGTCCCTTGACGTGTAACGCTCAACGCATCGGTCTCCCAGCCGATACGCACCCGCCTTCAGAGAGGCGTCCCCTCATCGGCTTAGTTAGCCGATGGGTTCGTTCCTGTTTTGCTTCAGCACTGTCGATCCGGCGTCCTCCGTATCATCGCTGTTGGCCTCGGCCTCGTAGTGTCTCGGTTAGATCCTATCTTTGAGGTTTGGTGTTAATGGCGCTATCATGGTGGGTGACGGGTCTCATGTTGTCATATCCGGAGCGGCTTCGGCTTTGCAGCCCTTGCCTTTTAATACTATTCCTTGCCAATCCGCATGTGCCTTCATCGATTTTCCACCCGATGAACAACCATTACGGCTCCCGTTGACTATCCGAAGGGATCCTGTGTGCTTTGCTATCCTCTGAGTACACCCCGGTTCCTCTATCGACTCTGCGGTCGATTCCTCGTCGACACCTATCCTCACTTTCATCGGCTCCCCAGCCGATTGAAGAGCTTCCCGATTCCTATCGGCAAATAGCTGATAGTGTAGGGCCTTTCGGGCGTGGCCGATGGTCATCCCGATCCTATCGGTAGCCAGCTGATAGCGAGCGCCTGTATTGGCCCTCCGTCCGATGGACCTGCTCGTCTCACCTCCTTATCAATTGTAGGGTTAAATTGACTGGTATGCCCGCACCAGTACCGTCGTGCCAGAGCCGATCGAACCCCACGGCTCTCGGTGCGCATACCTCGAGACACGGAGAGAAGCCGACCAGCCTACACTGAAACTAAGCAGACTTTTCAGGCATCGGAGTGTTCACACTGGGGCGCGCGAGATATCCGGCATGAACACATAGGGACTCATACGTAATAATGAGTATATTCAAAGGAGGGCATAATACAATTAGGTATTTCATCATTGCATGTAAGTTTATTTGTAAACAGAACAAGCTCATAAAATAGGATCAACATGTTTAAGGTGAAATGGTAACTTGTTTGCTCAAGATAATCCTTATTCTTGCTATAGATCTTGATCAACCTTTACCTCATGGAAGCTGCACACGTTGCTTCACCACTAACCGATAATCAGATTTCTATGATACGCGAGAAAACCAATATTTAAATAACAACCAAATACAATCAATCAAGAATAATCCCAGGGCTCCTCACACTCTCTTGCTTGCTAGTGGATTCCAAGAGTCTAAGCGGTCTCAACTATAGGTTTTAACTCTTTATATAGGCAAGGGAGGAAGTAGCTTACGATCTACGCCTATTATTTATAGTCAGTATGGTAACTTAATTAGGAGTAACTGTCACCTATGCTTGGGTGTAGCTTTTGGCTATAAGAGAATTATGGCTAAACTAGGTCTCATCTAAATGTAATGGTAATGCAATAGAGGTTTACAATGGCTCATGGGACAATCCTGTTCTAATAAGAAGGCTAGGCATGGATCTCCTAATGGATGGTTTTGGATCAACCAATACATAACAGTAAATCATTTATATGGCTTCTATTATC
The DNA here is from genome assembly GCA_030770085.1 of Oryza coarctata. NCBI lineage: Eukaryota > Viridiplantae > Streptophyta > Magnoliopsida > Poales > Poaceae > Oryza > Oryza coarctata. The sequence continues at coordinate 4,717,766 of CM061476.1, read as the reverse complement.
ATCTTTCTCTTATTAACGGATTATTATTATTTATGTGAGCTTATGATGTTAGATTATAACCTAGAACTTTACTCTTAAATAGCAGTTGAGATAAATTATATCATGGTCTATAATTAGTATTTATCCACATTCATGTTTGTCATATAATATTTAGTTTAACAAGTGCAAGAGTAGATTTATTTGTTTATTACACAACTTAAGGTAGGCTGTACTGTATATGTAATTTCAATAAGTTATTAGGGCATGATTAGTTACTGGATGTCCTTAATCAGCTAAATAAGTTTATTCCCCGCAAAAATAAGAAACTAAATAGTTTATGTCATTCAAATATAGTTGGCTCTGTTATTATTTTATTCTAATATGCAAGGTTAGGCATGATCTGTGGGTATTCAGATTTTACAAAAATAATTATAAGCCAAAACTTTATTCAAATAATTTATAAATCATATATGGACATAGACTAATAATAGCTCTCAAATTTGAAAGAACTCTATATTGTAGTTCACATGGTTCACATTATAATAAATCATGCTATACAATTATATTTATCTCTGGTTCCTTGTATATTTTATTAATCAACACATTATGGAATTAACCTATTATTTAACCATTGGATAACGATTATTTATTTTATGGGTATAAAGCGCATATGATTAAATTATGAATTGTATACCATTGGGAATATCCTGATTTTAGATGAATTTTGTTTCAAGTTTCACTCGAATCGGAGCTATGATCAACGAGATATGGCTAAACAAATATTCAAATCTGAATTAATTCGAATAATTGTGAAATAGCACTGATTGTGCGCCCGACCTGTCAGCCACACAGGAGGGGCCTTTGTCTTCCTCCCGCTGGAGCAAGAGGCAGACACAGGTGCGGCAGAGCACGGCCAGGACAGGGCCGTGGTGCCTCGGCGGCGGCTAGGGAAGGTGCGGCCGGTATCTTGACACCTTCCGCTGGCGGCGGCAGCATGGTGTGGTCAGAGCGACGGCGCAACAAGGCACGCCATGGCCGAGCTCGTTTGGAAAGGAAAAGCTTGATACAGGTCGAAACTGGACATGCAGAACCTCGGGGGAGTGAATAGGGTCTCTGGGGAGTCGATTACTACAGCGATATGGATGAGACGAGCTCTGGGTTGGTCTGACCACGGTGAGCTCGACGGTGGAGCAACAGCGCTCGGGCTGTCATGGCTATGGTGCTTAATCGATCAAATTGAGCACGGCTAAGGCTAACTAATACATGTATAGAGAGCACTCCGGTCTCGAGGCTTTACCGATATGTGGCCAGACGACGAAGGATGGCGGTTCGGGGCTACTGCAGCGGCGAAGCAGAGACGACGACGCTGGTGCGCACACCAGATGTTCGACGAAAGATTACGACCTCGGGATGGCGTCTTGTTTCTCCTTCTTGATGGCGTCGGGTTCCTGGACGTCCAGAACGTGGCCTCCGGTGTTCTTTTGCTCTGGCCAAGGCTCGAGCTGGGCTTTTATAGGTGGCTTACTTGCAAGGAAGCTGGCGTGAGGGGATAAGCTGGCGGCCAGCGGGGCTAGAGGCCGGCCTATTGCCCTGGCTGCCACGGAGTGTTAATACCGAAGCGACACACCGGAGCAGGGTGCTAGGGCTAGGGCTGGCGAGGTGAAGCTGCGAGGAAGCTTTCTATTGTGCTGTGATTGGTCGAGGAGTAGCTCCGAGGATAAGAACGCGACGTGCGGACTCATGGCTAGGCACGCCGGGGCTATGGCTATGGCCGGCGAGGCCGACGTGGTCATAAATGGCGACGCGACGGCGGCGAGGCGCCAGCGGTGTCTAGGGGGCTAGGGGCTACGCGCGTCGGGTTGTGAGTGGCTGTGTGCGCGCGGGTTTCCCGGACGCAAGGCCACGGCTGGTGCAATGGCAGCTGGGGGTTCTTCTTGGGCTAGGACTCAGATCGAGCACTTTGGCTGACAATCAACAGTAATGGCTGGAGATTTTGGGAATGGAAGGAGAAATTAAATAGAGAAAAAGGAAAGAGTTAATCTGAAAATGACTGAGCAGATTTGAATGAGAGATTGGGATGTGAGTTCAAATAATCTACTGCAATGTGGATTTTATTTTTTAGGAATTCAATTATTATATTTGAATTTGAACTGTTGATTTCTCTTTCAAACGAAATTGCTTCAATTCATATGGATTGATCCCTAGCTGAACTTTCGTAAGTTGAGACATGAAATTAATGTTGGTCTAAATATTCCAATGATATTATTATATAGATAATGATGTATTAGCCCAAATTATTTGTATGACTATTGTTTTACATGGGTGAATTTTATTATTTCAGCCCTATTTGATCTTAGAATGGGTCTAGGTAATTTGATTTCCTCCAATCCAATTTGAGTTGTCCTTTGCATTTTACCATTTTATTTTATTGGAAACAAGAGTAAGATTCCAACTTGGATTTCAGATACTTAATAATTAAAATATTCTTCTAAATTATATTTTTTAACTCGGATGTAGTACTTTAATTGGATTTTCATTGTAGCAATTTATCATTTTCGCAAGTAATGGCAACCATAACATCAAGTATGATGCAAAAGTTTTTAAAAATTTAAAATTTTACTATGTTTTATTATTAAGAATTTTCAAGGTGTTATACAAGCGTGAGTGCCCCCTCTTGCTGGCAGCCTCGATGTTGGCCAGCGGAGCGGTTGGTCTGGTGGCGCTCTTAGTGCAGGCGGAGACTAACCAATGACTAGACAGGAGGCAACCTGCAAGGAGGCTGGCTGACGGAATGAAGGTGGATCCCCTGAGAGGAAGAGGAGGCGGGCCGACGGAATAAAGGCATAGGAGCAGCTGCGCGCTGGCTGTGGTATGTTGATGGTTACTTTGGGAGGCGATGGAGCTACGACATCGTGGTAGAGGAAAGGTTAGTACCATGTGAAAACCTAATCTAGTGGTTGCTGGGCCAGCAATGGCAACAATTCAAGTGCCGTGATCTTTCTTGGGGGCATTGTCGAGGTGCCCCATTCTCCCCTTCCTGACAATATCCTCTAAGTGAAAACCTTGTCCAAGAATTCTTGGGCAAGTAGCAACGGCGGTGCTTCAGCGTCATAACCTTCTTGGAGGTGTCATCTTTGGAGATCCTTCCTTTGTTTTCCGTCTTGAATATATTGGTCCTCGACTATGTCGACTTTATTGTTTGTGATGATGGTGGTGGGTCTTTGTTGTCCTCTTCCTATGCAACCTTAATCTATGGTGATGGTAAGAAATCTATGTGTCTGACGATCAGCTGGCTAGCGAGGTTGACATTGGGTGGGCCGACTATGGCGTTGTTAGCAATCGTATTGGCAGTGGGTATGTATGGGGGACAAGCTAATCTTTCTTGTCTCTTCCCCTTTCTCTCTGTAATCCAAAACCAGGATAAAAATTAGGAGCCCATCTGCCTCATTCTATTGTCTGGCGTTGTTGCCATTGGACGGTTGTGGTTCTTTTATAGGCCTAGCAGCCATAAATATCGCATAGCTATGGCTGACTTAGTGCTAAGTTTCTTCCTTAAGAGGGTATGGTGGTGTTGTCATCATGTGGTTGGCTCATGGGTGTGGTTTGCCTGGCTGGCTGAGATTTTTTAGTCCATTTTTTGCTCTTCCTAATTATCATATTTCAGGTCTAGTTGTGTTCGTTTGATTTTTTTTTGTCCAATTCTTCCATTGAGGGCTGCTGGGGTGTGTAGGCAAACACTTTCCTTGGGCTCTGTTAGGTATTGCGGTCTGCAACATTAGTTGTTCCCATACTCAGCTGATTGACTTGCTTAGGAAATACCATAAGAATCTATCGAAAATGATTATTTTTTTAGACATGAGGCATTACACCCTGTTTTAGTAGAAAGCAACGTATCCAGCTGGGGACACCAGCATACAATCAAGCATACAACCAACCCAACCGTTGGTTAAACCATTTAACATCCTCAGTTTCAACACTCAAACATCACTAACAGAAGATGTCTTAGGTCCCAACCACACCATCTACTAGCATCTAAAACGATCACATAACTCCGTCTCACCGAAGTCAGCATTTTCCCCCAGGATCTGTCATCCTACTCCCATTCTGTGAGGGCTCAGTTTATTCGCCGCTTCCAGGATCAATGAAGATATAGACTCCAGGTTTTGTGCTTCTCTGGCCTTTAGCGAAATCTTCCACTGTTGCAAAAGAGACACCAAACGATAAACCACTGTTAGTAAACCAAACGATAAACAGGTTTATCTCTAAAGATCATGTCATTCCTAGTAAACCATAATTGCCAACTAATAGCAGGCAACAACAGCATTCTAACTCCAGAATCGTGACTTTTACAGTCCCCTATAATTCGATGAAAAAAATTCTCAAAGCTTGCAGGTAGGGACTGCCAGCCCAAGGCATCTCTACACAAAGACCAAACAATTCTAGTCATAGGACAAGTAAAAAGAACATGTTGAACATTTTCTAGCTCCCCACAAAGCTCACAGTATTCAGAACCCACCCAGTCTTTATTTTTTAGTTGGCTTGAGGTCTGGATTCTTTCTCTCACAGTCAACCATACAAAGTGTTTTGTTTTTACAGGTATTGGTGATTTTCAGAGTGAAAATGTGGGAATTGTTGATTGTATTTTTTATTAATATATCAGTATATATAGGCAGCCGGAACGGCTTACACATGTAACCACACAGCTACACACGTGGGTTAACTTACTATAATTACAGTAGACTAACACAGTTTAATCGGGAGCATCGCTAACATTCAGGTTGGATCAAAACTCCTAAAATAGTGAGGTAGAAAGGCCCTTGATAAAGACGTCGGCGTATTGCGATATCGTAGGAACATGTAGGACCCGAACGTAACCAAGGGCGACCTTCTCTCGAATGAAATGGAGATCAATCTCAACATGCTTCATCCGCTAATGCTACACCGGGTTGCTGGAGAGATATACAGTACTGATATTGTCACAATAGACCAAGGTGGCACGTTGAGGGGGGGTGGCGAAGCTCAAGGAGTAGCTGTCGCAGCCAGGTAGCTTCAATAACACCATTTGCCACAACACGATATTTAGCTTCAGCACTCGATCTAGAGATCGTATGCTGATATTTGGAAGACCAGGACACCAAGTTATCCCCAAGAAATATTGTATAGCCAGAGGTCGACCGGCGAGTGTCAGGACAGCCAGTCCAGTCGGCATCTGTGTAAACAACAAGATCAGTAGACGAAGATCGGCGCATGATCAGCCCAAGAGACAGGGTGCCCTGTAGATAGCATAGGATCCGCTTGAGAGCAGCGAGGTGCGGCTCTCGAGGATCATGCATATAGAGACAGATCTGCTGAACTACAAAGGTAATGTCTGGTCGGGTGAAAGTCAAATGTTGCAGAGCGCCGGCAAGACTGCGATATTATGTAGCGTCAGCGACAGGCGGCCTGTCAGTAGATAATTTAGAGTGGAGATCAACAGGTGTGCTGCACTGCACGGCTTGCACGCACTCATCCCGGCATGCTTCAAAATATCCTGATTGTACTACCGTTGAGAAAGGAACAGACCATCTGCGGAGCGGGTCATAGAAATATCTAGAAAATGATGCAGCTGACCCATATTCATCATAACAAACTCATGTCGGAGAGCCTCAATGATATTCTTGAGTAATCCAGCAGAGAATGCAGTAAAGACAATGTCATCAATATAGAGCAGTAAGTAGGCTGTGTCTGGACCGCAGCGATATATGAAGAGAGAAGTATCTGACTTTGTTTCAATAAATCCAAGTGACACAAGGTGAGAGGCGAACCTGTGATGCCAAACATAAGGAGCCTGCTTCAAACTATATAAGGACTTGTTAAGCCGACAGACAACATCTGACCAAGAAGAATCCATAAATCAAGAGGGCTGCACGCAGTATACTGTCTCAGTGAGAGTGCCATGGAGAAATGCATTCTTCACATTCAGCTGATAAATGCATCAATTTTGAGATAATGCCAGGGAGAGAATCACATGAATTTGGTTGTAGAAAGTTAGCGGATTGGAACTTCTCTGATACCATAAAAGTGTGGGAATTATTGATTGTATTTTCTATTAATATATTAGGCAGTCGGAACGGCTTACACATGCAACTACACAACTACACACGTGGGTTAATCTACTATTATAATTACAATAGACTAACAGAGTATAATCATTGTAGAGTCAACTACACCTCTAAAGGAGAGAACCTCATACACAGACTTAGTTGAGAAAACCTTATTCTTCCCAGGAGCCCAGTTTAGGACATCAGCCTCTCCTGAACATCTCATCTCTTGAATTAAGGATTTCAGCTTTTCCAAAGCTAAACTCTCCACAGGGCCAAAAGACATCCTGAAAGACAAATAGTTAATCCCCCCATCTATTAACTCTGCTACCGTTATTTGCTGCTGATTACAGATAGAAAACAGCTGTGCAAAACATATCCTGAGTGGGTAGTTGCCTGTCCAGACATCATCCCAGAAAGAGATGTGACTTCCTTTCCCCAGGGATCATTCACCTCCCAAAAAAAATCCACCTTCTCACCTGCATTAGACATCTCCAAAACTGGGAGAAACCAGAGTCAGAGACTTGAAAAAAAAACCTCTATCTCCTATGTATTTTTTTTCCTTAAGATCTTCAGACATAAACTCTCTGCATCTGCTTCTATTTTTAAACTCTCTGCATTTGCATCTGCATAGGTTGGGATGGACTGAAGGCAAGAATTCAAAAGAACAGCTCGACCACTATAGTATAAAGTACCAGTTTTCCAGGTGCCTAATCTTTTTTCTAGCTTCTGTGGAATAAAGTCAAAATCTGAATTGAGTAGTTTTTCAGGGCTGATAGGAAGAACTAGGTAGTGCACGGGGAAAACTCCAAGTGGGCCATTTAACATGTTCGCTACCTTTTCCAGTCATCTAATTCTACAGTAAAAACCTCACTCTTGTGATAGTTTACTTTCATCTCCGGTATCTCTTCAAAACAATATAATAGAAATTTAGCAATAATAATCTCTTTCTCATCAGAAGGCATGAAAGGACAGTGTCATCTGCATATTGGAGGTGAGAGAGACCACCCTCAACCAAATATGGGATAAGGCCAGAAAGCAACTGAGCTTTTTTAGCATTATCCAAAATTTTCTATAAGGCATCACTAACTAAGTTAAACAGCAGGGGGAAAGGGGATCCCCTTGTCTTAAACCTCTGTATGTTCGAAACAAGTCACTTCTCTTCCCATTAATGTTCACACAAACTCTCTCTCCTTGCACAAAAGCTTTAATCCAGTTGATGAATTTCGTAGTGTTTGTTTTGGCTTCCTTAATTACAACCTCAACTCTCTCATTGAAAAAGATCTAACTGTTAGACAGACCACTGGCCTGAGCTGTATATATATAGGCCCGACCCCCTCGTATACGCTCAGGGGATTTATAGTCACTGTACACTTTCTATATAGTATCAGAGCGAGTCTAGACATTCCGGCGCGCTAGCTTCTCCCTCCGGCGAGTCGACCCTTTCCTCCTCGTCATCGACGTCTTCTTCCTGTCGCCGACTCTCTTCCCGGTACTCCCCTCGCTCTCTCGTCTCCATTTCTTCTTCTCCCCGTCTCTCCCGCAGTCACCTTTTCTCCGCCCTACCTCCGCGCGACCAGGCGACGGTCTTAATCCGCCTCCTCGTCCCTCCTCGCACCCGTCTCTGCTCTTCCTCTTGTTTCGTGCATCTCTCCTTCTCTGATGCCGGCGTACCTCCGCGCTCGTCGTCTCCATCGGCTGGACTTGTCCAGCCCTCCATTGGCTGGAAACCTCCCTCGGTTCTTGCCCTTTCCGACACGCTCAACGGCTCTCGGACGTGAACCTTCTCCCCTCACGTCCGAGCTAGTCCAACGTGTCCACGTGTCCATGGACACGAATCCCTGCCTCCCGGACGCGAACATATTCTCTTCGCGTTCGGCTACTCCCTGCCTTTTTCGCGTCCGCCCCACTCCTTGGCCTCCATGAGTCCACGGACGTGAATCTTCTCTTCACGGACGTGAATACTCGCACGTCCGTGACCCAACCACTATCTGACCTACCCACTCTGTCCTCACCTACTCCGCTGCCTACTCCCCATCGGCCAACCACTCCTCATCGGCTGGCCACTCCTCACCTACTCCGCTGCCTACTCCTCATCGGCTGGCCACTCCTCACCTACTCCGCTGCCTACTCCCCATCGGCCAACCATTCCTCATCGGCTGGCCACTCCTCACCTACTCCGCTGCCCACTTCCCATCGGCTTCTCACGTCCTTGATCGGCCGATCCGTCCACTCATCGGCTTCTCTCTCCCATCGGCTCTTTGCTCCCGTTCTCCCGTCATGGCCACCGAGTCCGTCCTCAGCTCCGGCACTCTCCCAGTCGCCGAATCTGCTCCGGCCCTCGGTGCCACAGACCACACCTCGGGCACCACCTCGTCGATCTTCTCCCCTCCCTACGCTGCTGTAAACGTGAAATCTCACGTTCCTATCTCTCTTGACCTTAACGCCAATTATTCCAAGTGGGTTTTCTTCTTCAAATCCCTCTGTGGAAAATTCAGCCTCCGGTCCCATATTGATGGCTCCGCTCCACCTCGCCCCGATGATCCTCAGTGGGACATCATCGAGTGTTGCGTGCGCAGCTGGCTGCTCGGCTCGGTCGACGACTCTGTCCTCGACCTCGCCATAGACGATACCGACCCCACCGCCCGGGACCTCTGGGTGGCCATCGAGCGGATTTTCCTGGCCAACAAGTAGCCTCGCGCCATCTTCCTCCTCAACGAGTTCCACTCCATGGTACAAGGCGACTCCTCTGTCTCCTCGTACTGTCAGTGCCTCAAAGTCAAGACTGCTGCTCTCCGGGACGTCGGCCACCCTGTGGCCGACTCTCAACTCGTCCTCGCCCTTCTGCGAGGCCTCAATCCCCGCTTCTCCAACACCGTCGATGATATTGCTAACGCCACACCTCTTCCATCGTTCGCTTGGGTTCATGACATGCTAGTTTTTAAAGAACTCCGTTTGGCCAATGATGAGAAGACAGTGGCCCACACCGCTCTTCTTACCGCAGCCGATAATGGCTGCCGAGCTTCTTGCGCTGCCCCTTCCTCTCGCGGTCCTGGTGGCCATGGCTCCGGCCACAACAACACAGCCCGCACCGGGAAAGGCAAGGGCAAAGGCAAAGGCAGGACCTGGCAGGGTCCGACACCACCACGACCTACCTCGGTCCTTACCCACCCTGCCGGTCCCACGGGTCCGTGGCTCTGCTACAACCCCTGGGCGCCCTAGCCCCAGCCACGCAGCCCCATCGGCTGGCAACCCGAAGTTCTCGACGCCCATCCCCAGGCTCACCTGGCATCGGCTCCCGTTCTGCGGCCTCAGCCAATGCTACCAACCCCAACCACCCAGTCGGTTCCCTCCTGGAACCAGGCTAGCCTCGTCGCTGCCCTCAACCAGATGACGCTCCAACCATAGCACCCTTGGGTGCTGAACTCTGGGGCGTCTTCACACATGGCGTCATCGGCCGGTATACTTCGCTCCTATCACCCCTCTTCCTCCCCTTTTGTCACTATTGGCAATGGTCACTCTCTTTCTGTCTAATGCCACGGTGACTCCTCTCTATCTACATCCACCACTAACCTCCCCCTACGCAATGTTCTTATTGTCCCTTCTCTCATTTACAATCTTATATCTGTTCGTCAATTCACATGAGACAACCACTGCTCCATTGAATTTGACGCGTCTGGTTTCTCTGTGAAGGATATCCCAACCCGGCGATAAATCCTTCGCTGCAATAGTGGCGGTGACCTCTACACCATTCTTGCTACACCGTTCACCCCACACGCCAGCGTCGCCCTCTCCACCAACCTTTGGCACCTTCGCCTCGGCCACCTCGGCCCAGACGCTGTTGCCACCCTCCGTCGCAGCGCCTCCATCCGATGTACTCACAGTAGCTCCACAATTTGCCACTCATGTCAACTTGGCAAACATGTGCGTCTGCCCTTTTCTAGTTCTCTCTCCTGTACCTCGCGTCCATTTGAACTTATACATTGTGATGTATGGACGTTCCCAGTTAAAAGTGTCTCCGGTAATCAGTATTATCTCGCTATACTTGACGATTACACACACTATTGCTAGACCTTCCTGCTCATCCACAAATCCGAGGTCGCCTCTCACCTCACTCACTTCGTCACGTACGTATCCACTCAGTTTAACCTCCCCATCAAGGCTTTACAAGCCGATAACGGTACGGAATTCATCAACCATACCGTTACAAACCTCCTCATCTCATAGGGCATCCATCTCCGGCTCTCCTACCCCTACACCTCTCCTCAGAACGGCAAAGCCGAGCGCCTCCTTCACACCCTTAACAACATCAGTCGCATCATGCTACTTCACACCCACCTATCCGCCACTTATTGGGCCGAAGCTCTGGCTACTGCGACGTACCTTCTCAATCGGCGCCCATGCTCCTCCGTTCATAACAACGTTCCCTATGCCCTTCTCTACCACACGGCGCCCGACTACTCCCACCTTCGCGTATTTGGGGTGCCTCTGCTACCCAAATCTCAACGCCACAGCTTCCCACAAACTCGCTTCCCGCTCCACCGCCTGTATTCTCCTCGGCTATTCCACCTCTCACAAGGGATACCGATGCCTCGACCTTTCCACTCGACGTGTCCTCGTCTCTCATCACGTCATTTTTGACGAGACATGTTTTCCCTTCGGTCTCCTTCATCCGAGATCCTCCTCTAGTGATCTCGACTTCCTCCTCTCCAACACCGTGCCGACCAGGTCTTTCCTACTGCCTTCTCCATCGGCCCCCTCATCGACCGCTGCTGAGGATTTACCCGTCACATCTCCCACCACTACTCGGTCCGATGTCCCCACCATCGGACCCCCATCGAACCCACCTTTATCGGCCGATACCGATCCTATTTATCCTTCAGCCGATACCGTTCCCTCTCTATTGGACACCCCACTTCCATCGGTTCCTCACTTTCCATCGGCTCCTCCCACCCTATCGGCTAATCCATCTTTATCGGACCGATCGGAATACTCGGCCCACCCGACCTCATCGGCTCAGGCCGATCTATTTCTTCCTTTTGCTCTTGTCTACAGTTGCCGACTCGGAGCCGATGACGCCCCTACCCGACCAGTTCTTCCCATTACTCCCGCACCCCCATCGGCTCCAGTTTCCTCCACCTCTCACATTGTCACCCGCTCCCAGACCAGGTCTCTCCGATCCAATCCGCGCTACGGTCTCTCCGCCGTCCACAGCTCTATCTCGCCCATCTCGGCGACTTCTCGCTCAGCCTTGGCTGACCCTCAGTGGCGCGCGGCCATGGCCGACGAGTACAAGGCCCTAATGGACAACGAGACCTGGCGCCTCGTTCCCCGACCTCCCGGCGCCAACATTGTGACCGGTAAGTGGATTTTCAAACACAAATTCCATGCCGATGGCTCCCTTGCCCGTCACAAGACTCGCTGGGTAGTCTGGGGTTTCTCCCAACGACTCGGTGTCGACTACGACGAGACCTTCAGTTCCATTGTCAAACCCACCACCATCCGAGTCGTCCTCACCTTGGCTGCCTCTCGCTCCTGGCCGATCCATCAACTAGACGTGAAGAACGCCTTTCTTCACGGCCACCTGACGAAAATAGTCTACTGCCAGCAGCCCCCAGGCTTCGTCGACCCTTCTCGGCCCGACGACATCTGTCTCCTTCAACGCTCCCTCTACGGCCTCAAACAAGCCCCTCGTGCCTGGTACCAGTGCTTTGCTGCCTATCTTCAGCACATCGGCTTCGTGGCCTCTGCGTCCGATAGTTCCCTGTTCACTTTCTATATCGGCTTCGCCACTGCCTATCTACTTCTCTATGTCGATGACATTGTCCTCACAGCGTCTTCGATATCTCTCCTCGACTAGATCATGGCCCGACTCCACTCTAAGTTCGCCATGACCGATCTTGGTCCTCTCCACCATTTCCTTGGCATCTCCGTAACCCATTCCATCCACCGGCTCTTTCTTTCCCAATGCCAGTACGCCATCGACCTCCTCCAGCGAGCGGGCATGGCCGACTGTCACCACACGGCCACCCCAGTCGACACTCGAGCCAAACTCTCCGCCGCCGATGGCGCCCTCGTTGCCGATCCCTCTCACTATCAGAGTCTTGCCGGGGCTCTCCAATACCTCACACTCACCCGACCCGACCTCACGTACGTTGTCCAGCAAGTGTGCCTCTTCATACACGCTCCGCGTGAACCTCACCTCACGCTGCTCAAGTGCATCCTACGCTACGTGAAGGGCACCCTCTCCAGCGGGCTGCATCTCAGCTCCAGCCCTATCGACTCCCTCACTGTGTACTCCAACGAGGACTGGGCAGGCTGCCCCCACTCTCGACGCTCTACGTCCGGCTACTGCGTCTACCTCGGTGACACTCTTGTATCCTGGTCCTCAAAACGCCAGACTACAGTGTCCCGCTCTAGCGCTGAAGCCGAGTACCGCGCCGTCGCCCACGCCATCGCCGAGTGCTGCTGTCTTTGCCAGCTTCTCCAGGAGCTCCGTGCACCCCTCTCTACCGCGACCGTCGTCTACTGTGACAATGTCAGTGCCGTCTACATGACTGCCAACCCGGTCCATCACCGACGCACCAAGCACATCGAGATCGATATTCATTTTGTCTGTGACAAGATTGCATTAGGACAGATTCGGGTGCTCACGCCAGTTTGCCGATATAATGACCAAAGGCTTGCCCACGCCTTTGTTCACCAGTTTTCGGTCCAGTCTCTGCATCCGTTCCCCTCCCGCTGTGACTGCGGGGGTGTTAGACAGACCACTGGCTTAGGCTGTATATATATAGACCCGACCGTCTCGTATACGCTCGGGGATTCATAGTCGCTCTACACTTTCTAACTAGCCACTCTCTTGCTTCATTAGTTAAACTATTTTTATCATCCCAGATGTCAGTGGCAAGATGAATTAAGGAGGTAGCATCAGCCCTAAATAAGCCTCTGTAGAACTCAATAATATGTTTGGTCAGCTCTCCTCCTACTGAGATCAGCTCTCCGTCATTTTCTAGCGAGAAGATTGTACATTTTCTCTTTCTACCATTTGCAATTCCATGGAAAAAAGAGGTGTTTCTATCTCCTTTCAGGAGCCAATCTACCCCACTCCTCTTTTTCCAATAAAATTCCTCCATCTCATAGATGTTTTCTAGATTAGTTTCTAATACATATATCTCTCTCCATTCCTCTGCCAAGTGATCTCTTTCATCAACTTCATAGTCAATACTTGCTAACTTGTTTTCAACCTCTAATTTTGTTCTAGCTTGCGTACTTCCAATGTTAGCACCCCGCCCCTTTAAAAACCTCCTGAGAGCAGACATCTTGTTCTAATATTCTAATGCATAGCTCTTATTTTTAGGTAGGAGTTTAGTGGTATTTTACTCTTTGAAACCCTGGATGAGGAACCAAGAAGGTTCAAAATGAAAAACTCTTTCTCTGTTCAACCTCCCTTCCCCAGTATCTAAGAGAAGAGGAACATGACCTGACCCTACTCTCAAAAGACTGTTAAGAGTAGCTAGGGGGAAAATTGTTTCTCAAGACAAGGTAATCAAAACTCTATCTAGTACAACCTGGGTAGGGTTTTCTTGTTTGTTGGTCCAAGTAAAACGGTTGCCACTCCTAAAAAGCTCTCAAACACCCAAATCCTTAATAAAATCATTAAAAAGCTCCATCTGTCTCCGATCAACATTAGAGTTATACTTTTCACCACTAAAATGGTACAAGTTAAAGTCACCTCCAATAACAAAAGGGTTCAGACTGGTTTGAAAATAAAAAAGTAGTTCAGAAATAAAACTCTGTTTCAGAGACTCTAAAACAGGGCCATACACATTAATAGTCTCCCACATAAAACCATCAGCTTTATTTTTAATTACTCTACTAAGGAAAAAAGCTCCTACATGGGTTTCTAGTACTTCCAAAATCTCTGTATTAACCCCAATCAAGATCCCCCCAGAAGCACCCACTGAACCTTTCTAGGAACAGTCAAACTCTCTGTTAGCTTGGTAGACATTCAACTCTCTTTCAAGGAATTTCTCCCTTTTGGTTTCCTGAAGGCAACCATCTATCTTATGTTTAACAATAATGTCCTTAAGTTGTTTTTTCCTAGCATCATTTCCTAATCCGCTCACATTCCAAAAGAGAATTTTCATTTGTTGTTGAATCTTTATCACAGCTCTGCCTTTTAGGATCATTGACATTCTCTGTATTAGCCTTTTAAGTTATTAAAAGGAGATACCCTCGTCTGTCTGTCTGAGCACTTCAGCATAAGAAAGTCCTTTCTTAGCAACAGGTGGGGTAGAATTAGAACCCAATGGAATTTTCATAGCCTGGGGTAGAAATTTTTGAAGTTCTCATCATGGCTGCCTTGGGAGTCATTTAGCTTCTCATCCTCCTTTTCCTCCTTATCTTCCTCTTTATCCTTATCTTCATCCCTGTCTTCATCATCCTCATTGTCATCCTCATCACCATTGTCTGGGTGGGGAGGGGAAACTCTCCTGGGGTATCCCTCAGTCTCCCATCTGATTCTGTAACCCACTTTGTTTATGTAAACATGCAGGGTGAAATGAACTTCATGTGGGTCCTTGCAAGTTAATTTTTCCCTTACAGGGCCTTCACCATTAAGTCTTTGTTCATCTATCTCCTCATATTCCCCTACCAACTCCATCAACGCCTTAACAGCTATCTCTTTCCTTGATTTTGCTAGAATCCCATAAATTTTCACCCACACACTCAGCAAATCATCAATTGCATCTTCTGTCATGTTTGATGGAATCACTTTAGCTTTTGTAACCATATCTCTAAAATCAAAGCTCACAAACTTTGTCAGTTGGGTGTGGTACTCATCTGTGGTAAAAAACAATCAGAAATTCATTCTCATTCAACTGTTTGTCTTCCAGTCCTCTGCTAAGTTACTGAACAAAGCATTCATCTCAGATTCAACTGAGCTAACCGAAGACACACTTCTCAGAATTTTCAGAAATCCCCTCACCACAATCATCTCTTTTTCGGGACTAGATGAATCAATATGAAGGCTATAGAAACCCTGGCCTGGAATGCCAAATCCACACAAACGCACACCTCTCTTTCCTACTTTTACTGGGCATTGTGAAGAGATGTGCCCTATGTTATGACATGCATAGCACAAGGGAGGGTTAGAATCTTGAGCATCCATGTTGGGATCTCTTCTTCCTCTGTCAAACCTTCCTCCCTCTTGCTGCTGTCGAGAATTCTCCATCTGTCTGCCTCTAGAACCATCCTGTTGATGTCTGTGATCTTGCATCCAGGTTCGTGGTTGTTGCTTCTGTTGATGATTATCTAGGTCTGGGTTCTACAGCTTTCCCAACTCTTGTTGAACATGTTGCTTGAACTGCTCTTGCTGCCAACGACTCAAATCCTTCTGGAACCTGTTAGCATCTGGTTGCCAAACTACCCCGCCTCTTGATTCTTCCGCTGATCGAACTGCCATGATCTGTTAGTTTCGAACTGATGTTTGTTTGACTCTTCTCTTCTCTTCATGCCTGCTTTCCTCATGCCTCCTTGCATTCTGCTCTAGAAGCCTTTGCCGAAGCTCATCTTCTTCATGCGGGCTAGGATTCCTTCCTCCCTACGCACTCTTGCCCATGTCCATCACCTTCCTCTTGTTCGTTGTTGGGGTGTATGTGTATATCCATATGTAGGTCGAAAGAGGCCCATATGTACCCATATGTATCTGCCGTGTTGCTGCTGATCGTGCCCCAGAGAAGAAAAGCAACAGCGCAAAGGAGGTGATTTCCTGTGGCTCGTTACTCATTAGTGCACTGGAAGTGTTGTTAGTTGCTAGCAGTTCGCAAGTTAGCAATGGAAGAAAATCAGGGGATTGAACAAGTACATGGGAAGTTGGTGGAGCTACTTATACCAAAACAAAGTGATGCCCCATCCTCGAGTGGAGCTGTGGTAACTTATAGCGAGTCATCTCAGAAGTTGGAGTTGATGCCAAATGAAATTAAATTAGTTGGGATCAAGAATTACTTGATCTGGTCTAAAAGGGTAGTATTACTTCTTGAGGCAAAATGATTGGAGGGCTTCATCAAGGGAGAATCAGTTGAACCTGTTGAAAAATCAAGTGCTAAATGGAAGACATGGAATGCAACAAATTCTCTGGTGGTTGCCTGGTTTCTAAATTCCATGTCCCTTGCAATTGCTAACACTGTTCATTCAATTTCAAAAGCAGTTGACATATGAAAGATGTTGGAAAAAATGTACTCATGAGCTGGAAATGTGATGTTGATGGTAGAAACTGAAGACCGGATTCATGATATAAAACAGGGGGAGCGTGCTGAACCACAAAGTTTGTGGACTGATCTTGATCGATACCACCAAACACTGAGTACGTTCAGAATAAAAAATTGGATTGAATGTCCAAGGGTTCTTCAATTTTTGAGGGGTCTAAACCCATAATTTGAGGCGAGGCGTGCCACTAAATTTCATCGAGATACCCTCCCTTCCCTATAGGAAGCCATAGAAGCAATGTCAAGAGATAAGGTTAAAAGTGATGAACACAGAATATGTGTTTGGCTTTTATAGCAATGAGATTTTCTGGAACAAGAGAGTGTATTAATTATGGTGAAACTAGACACTTCATTCATGATTGTCCCCAACCACTAAAATCTCACCTTGATTGTGGGAGAGGAAGGGGCACAGGAAGAGGTACTTTTAGAGGAGGTAAAGGTCGTGGAGGCAAAAGGAGGTAGAGGTGGCTACAAAGCAAATGTAGTAGCCCAAGAAGGTGAAGATTTTAAGGCATCAGATGTCGATATGGATGAATGTAATTGTGATCATGCATCTATACCCACACAAATATTACAACTGAATTGGATTCTAGACTCAGGGGCATCTAAGCATGTCACAAGCACATCGAGTGAGTTTATGTCATATATACTATACCCTCTACATGTAAAGAAACTATACAAACTGTTGATGGTTCATCACAACCAATTAGAGGAGTTGATATAGTACAATACACTCCTTCCATTAAATTGTCATTAGTACTATAGGTGCCAGCCTTTCCTATTCATCTAGTATCTTTGAGTTCACTAGTTGATAGATTAGATTGCCATGTTATACTTGATCGGGAAAGTTGTGTGATTCAGGAAAGATGGACAGGGAGGCGCCCTAGGAGTGCAACCAGACAGTGGGTTGTTGTCACACCTCACTCCTATGCCACTGTACCAATGGCTTGCTATTTTCCTATAGAACCATGAACAAGTACCAGTTACAGGATCACTATGCTAGTATCAGTGGTAATATGATAAATCAATGTATGATTTTCTACATTATTAATATAATATATCTTTACATTACAACTTCGGATAATCCCCAAGTTGTAACCTTTAATCAAAGACAACAACAGTGGAACTCAACGAAGCTAGGGTACTATTCCACAGGCAGTAGTTTAGGTCTAAGGACAAAACATCAACCTTCATCTTCAAAACACTAATGGGGGTGAGTACTTTTTTACTCCACATGCCATGGGAAATGTGCAAGAGCAAGCTATAAAGAAAGGCTCGGGCTTATTTGGTGAACAAGTTATTTAAATATTTTCAAAACTCTAAATGTGGGTTTTAAAAATTCCTTCGGAGGGAGGCATCTCACCTTGATCCGTCCACGAGTAGCTTTTACAACAACTCATGTGGAAACAAAACCAAATTTTAGTAATTAAAAACATCTTTTCCTTCACCAATTTTGTTTTCCTTTGGAAACATAAACCAATATTTTCTCAAAACCAACCGTTAACCAAGTTACATTGTTAATCAGCCTTCTTGGCTCCAGGTCTAGTCTTCTCGACTTGCCAACCCAAACATGGCATTCTCGGCCTCATAACCGGCCTTCTCGGCCCACATCCTAAGTTAGTCATCTTAGCCCTATATAGTCATTCGACACTCCAAGTCATATAGACATGTTTCTAACCACAAGGGCTAGCTGTCCATTACAAAGAAGGACTCTAGTAACGACTCCTATCCCAAGAACCACTTTATCAACCATGTTTATAAAGAAAATATACGCTATAAGAAACACCTCACATCCTCCCATAACCGTAGGTACAACTGTTTAAATAGTTTAACTAAACTCTATAGAGATTGCACGCTTTACCAACACGTTGTGAGCATATCGCTTTATCTAACACATGTGGGCCAATACATGACCGACAAAGGAGAGTTCACTATATGGATTTTTCATAGATAACCCATAGAAATCTCATATCACATAATTGTGCCACTCTTTGAAACCAAGTATCAGGCCAATCTCAGTCCCTTGTCTACTTAGGACATGTCATATATCACCAACTGCATCTCACGGTTAAGACAAACTCCATATGAGAAGAATTCCTTTGTCTCTCTATCCCGGTGTTCCTCAACTATTAACATGTAAGACACTTATATTTTAGCTACTTACTTTACCATGGGCATCCTATGCTATTTGTGTGGTCGTAGTATTTTATGCTCGGATGTACTTTCCAAAGGAATTGGTCCTTGTGCGCGATTACAAAACCAAACCACACATAAGAGGATTTGCACAACATGTTTTCCCATAAAACCTTTTTGTTTTCTAAAACCGCTGACTCCCAGAGTCACGTTTTATAAATATTTTATAGCCCATGTTTTCCATAACGATAAACAAGCACATATATTTATAATATAAAATAAAGTACGGTGAGGATGTACACATACATCCATAGGGTGCAAGTATCATTGCACCACTATGGTGGAGTATTAAGATTTGGTTTATCAAGGCCCTATCAAAAATAGTATAAGTAGTAGGTCAGTCCGTAGGTCACGTTCTTATAAACCAATGGCCGGACAAATTAATGTGTATGCTAAACATACATATTTACAATAAAAATATTTATAATATAAGAGCAATATGATTAAAGAGTGGCTTTCCTTAGCCTTGGTTGACGAGGAATTCTTTAGAATCGGCATCCAAGAATCCTCTAGCGGCGAACTATGCATGATATGAAAGAAATCCAAACAAAACAATACAAGTACAAAATAACACTACATAAATAATGTTGTTACTAGTTAGATCAATATTTTAGGTAAAAATATTGGAAGTTACATGGAGTCAATCACACTTATGGTAAGAAGATATAAATTTTGGAGGATTAATTGATTTCTGAACCAAAGAAAAAGAATTATTATAATTAGGAAAATAAAATAATCTAGAAAGGGAGGTATAATAGACCTTTATGGAAGGAGGAGAAGACTGGTGGGCTTGGTTCATGGGCTTCAGCCTTTGGAGGAATGGAGAGGGATATGATCTAAACTTAGACGGAATGGCTGAAAATACATAGGGCATGCATAATAGTGAGGAGTGGAGGATGGTCTATGGTAGACCAAGTTTACCGCGGACTGGGAGAGAAAGGAAGTGAGAGTGAGGCCACGTGGGTCCCACTTCTTTTTTTTCTTTTTCTTTTTTTCTTTCTCCTCCTTCCTTTCCTTTCATTCTCTCCTTTTCCTTCTTTCTCTCATTTTTTCCTATCACTCTTCTCCTCTGCCTCTCTCCTCATGCACACAGTCGGTGGTCGACAGCAGCGCGGAGAGAGGGTGGCATTGGCACGAGAGGAGGTGGCACGACAGGCAGTGCTAGGTGCGACGCAAGCACGGGGAGGAGGCAGCACGACCAGTGGCGCTAGGCTGGTGCAAGCGTGGGAGGAGGCGGGGAGGGTGGCGTCGGAGTGAGAGGAGGTGCTATGTGGGGAGGGCGGTGGCATAGGCACGGGGAGGGTTGATGCGATAGGTGGCACTAGAACAACGTAAGTGTAGGGAGGAGGCAGCGAGGGTGGTGTCGATGCAGGAGGAGGCATGGCACAGGAAGCGTAGTGTGGCAGGAGGTGCTAGGAGCGGCATAGGCTTCGGGAGGGGGCACTGCCAGCACGGGTGGACACCGGGGCACAGTTGCGGGGTGCCACAGCAGCACGATGGTAGGTGGTAGCATTGGAGGCGGGAGGTATGACCAGGTGGTGTTTGCACCAAAATTTGGTAAGCTCGTGAATAGATTGGAGAGCCGATCGGCCTATTGGGAAAAGTCTAATTGATACAGGAAAAGAGCCGATCGGACGAATCGAGCAATGATTCAGTTTAGTTAAAAATAGAAGATTATTTAGATGGGATTGAATCTAAGGAGGAGTCATGGAAGGCACAACAAGGTACTTTATCTATCTAGGAGATATCTTGTAAATATAGGCATATTTAGTTAGTTCTGTTAAGAGATATTTTCATTTTATGTTTTTAGAAAATACTGTTCGATGGTTGTTATAACTTCATTAGACTCTTATAATCCTAGGGTATAAATATAGACCTCCTGAAAGCTTATAATTCATTTATCAGATCAATACATCTTCGGTGCATTGTCACCCTAGCTTGTCTAGATTTTTTACTAGCGAGTTCTAGCTCTTGACGTGGGGTTGTATCGGTTAGGTCCAAACTTTGACGAAGTGGTAAGTCTCACCATTATCCTAGTGTATTCGCTCTAGCTAAGGTTGCATTGGTTAGGTCCAACCTCTTAGTTAGATCAAATATACCACATCACGTCCACGTCGGATCTATCAACTTATCAAGCTCTTTTTATCATCATCAGTCTTGTGCTGCATCAGTTAGGTTTGACCTATTAGACTGCTGATAGTAGATTGAGCCATAAGCTAATGGGTCTTTACTCGGTGTTTCATTAGAGTAGCTAGCCGATGAGTTATCCACACATCAAGCATCATGCCCAATGTATCAGCTCCTCAGCCAATACACATGTCTTCAGTGACTTCTTCTAAATCTCATGCCCAGTGTATTAGCTTCTCAATGAATACACACATATCTTCAAAGATCTTCTCTCATCGACTGAGCTAGTCGATGGGTTTGCCATTTCCTTCTATCCGCACGCTCGATCTGGCGTCCGCTATCTCATTGCCGTTAGCCTTAATCTCATACTATCTCAGTTCGGTCCAATCTATCAAGGTTGACTCTAACGGTACCGTCACGGTGGTCACTGGGTCTCGTACTTTCAGAGAATCTAGTCTCGCTCCTTCTTATTCATCGTACAATATATTTAGAGCACCGTTGGCTTTACAATCGATGGATATTTTATATTAATCCTTGCCAATCTACATATGACTTCATCGGCTTTCCAACCGATGAATGAGCGATATAGCTTCCATCAGCAACTAGCCGATAGGAGTATTCTGTGTACTATTCTTTGAATTATCTATTCTAGAGTACCATCAGCTTTGCAGCCGATAGAATTGTTATCGTATTCTTTGAATATCCTTTTATGCCTTCGTCGGCTTTGCAGCCAATGGACAAGTGTACACCTTCATTATATCCAGAGTGCCATCGTCTCTACACCCGATGTATCTTTCATTCCCTTCGTTACCATCTGCTTACGCATTCATCGGCTTCTCAACCGATGGAATAGTGTTCTAGTACTTATTGACAACCAGTTGATAGTAGGAGCGAGTCGGACAGAACCAATGACTATCTCAGTCCATCATTCAACTGACCCATTCTCTTTGTCTCTTTGTTAATTACAGGGTCAAATTGACTGGCATGCCCACATCTTCATCATCCCAACGAGGGGACAATGAAGCCAAAGGACCTTAGCGCGCTCTCGAACTAATCAACAAAGCCGAAGGACAATTGGGAGTGCACGCCATCCAACAAAGCTGAAGGACCTGCACTAGAGCAAAGCAAATCTCTCAGGCCTAGCATGTTTGTGTGTTTGCATCGGATCGGACCTTCGTTGGCTTCGCTCTGTCCGATTGGTCCCCATGTGTTTCGAGGTGAATAGGAGCATAGCGTCGGTGCTATGCCTAAGGAAGGAGGAAGAAAAAGACAGAAGGAGGTTGCTACCTTTGTGGCATGGCGACAATGATGGCCCTTGTGGTTCGGCTTGGCAACAACGACGGCTCGAAGTGGTGAAAAATGGAGCATGCGAGAGGTGAGGGTACCTTCTATGCCTTGCACCGATAACTTCTTTGGATGAGCAGTGATAATGATGTGGCCATGCTCATTCCTATGGCATCTTCTCTGCTCACACTCCCTCTCTGCTGCACTCTATTGCTTGCCCAGGGAGGTGTTCGCGCCGGATCTCGCGCGCCCAGCGCGAACACGCCGATGCCTGGGAGGTCTACTTAGCTTTAGTGCAGGCTGGTCGGCTTCTCTCTGTGGCTCGAGGTACGTGTGCCGAGGGTCGTGGGGTTCGATCGGCTCCAGTGTGACGGTACGGGTGCGGGCGTGCCAGTCAATTTGACCCTGCAATTGACAAGGAGGTGAGACGAACAGATCAGTCGGACGACGGGCCGATACGAGCGCTCGCTATCGGCTGGCTGCCGATGAGATGGGGTTGGTCATCGGCTGCGTCCGGATGGCCCTTTGCTATCGGCTATTTGCCGATAGAAATTGAGACGCTCTTTAATCGGCTGGGGAGCCAATGAAGGCGTGGACAGGTGTCGACGAGGGATTAGCCGCAGAGCCGATGGAGGAACAGGGGTGCATTCAGAGGATAGCAAAGCGCACAGGATCCCTCCGGATAGTCGACGGAAGCAGTAACGGTCGTTCATCGACTGGAAAACCGATGAAGGCACATGTGAAATAGCAAGGAATCGTATTAACGGCATAGGCTGCAAAGCCGATGCCGCTCCGGATATGACAGCACGAGACCCGTCGCTCACCATGACAGCGCTATTGACACCAAACCTCAAAGATCGAACCTAACAGAGATAGTGCGAGGCCGAGGCCAACAGTGACGATACGGAGGACGCCGGATCGGCTGTGCTGAAGTAAAGATAGGAACGAACCCATCAGCTAGCTAAGCCGATGAGGGGACGCCTCTCTGAAGGCGGGCGCGTATTGGCTGGGAGACCAATACACTCGGTGTGGCGTGTTAAGGGAAACCTCTAAAGGCCTAGTGCATATCCACCGAGGAGCCGATACGCTGGGCATGAAGCTCAGAGCGTGGATAACTCATTGGCTAGCACTCCGATGAGACGCCGTGCAGAAAATTATAAGTCTAAAGTTCAATCTACCGTCGGCAGCCCTATAGGTCGAACCTAACCGATGTAGCACGAATTTAACAACGACAGAGGGAGCTTAACAGACCAGTAGGCCCTGCACGGTCGTGATGCGATACATCTTATCGGCCTAAGAGGTCAAACCTAACCGATGCAGCCTTAGACGGAGCAGAACTTATCGACATAGAGGCGGGACTTACCCCTTCGCCGGAGATCGGACCTAACTGATGCAGCCCCGCATCGAGAGCCAGATCCCACCGGTAGAAATCTAGATGAACTAGTATGGCGATGCGCCGGGATTGTATTGATCGAGAGATAGTCTACATGTCTCCAGGGTTCTGATATTTATACCCTGGGTTTACAGAGTCCGACGTGTTTTCAACCATTGGACGTTATTTCCTAACAAAAATAAAGGAGGATATCTCTAAAGAAGTTAACTAATTAACTAAATCTTCCTATATGAGATAAGATTTATAAAAGATAAAATACCCTGCTGTGGGTTCCACGGCTCCTGCACAAACTCGGTCTTATCTGGATAATCTCCTATTCCAGGATCGAGTCTTCCATTGCTTTAATCCGATCAGCTTCTTCCCTGTAGTAATCGGACCTCCTTTCACTCAAGCCAATTATTTTCCAACCTCTCCCTGGGCTTGTCTAGATCCTATCGTTAAAACTCCTTCTTGGATCCGATTCCATCCAGATAGTTCTCTGTCCTCAAATCGATCCAATCTTCCACTAGCCTCATCAGCTTCTCTACAGTACTGATCGGCTTTGTCCCACAAGCCGATCAGTATTTCTATTGGCCGATCCTGTTTATAGGCTGAATCAAATTCTGGCGTTAACAGGAGGTAGAGTAGTGGTCGGTGGATGTGGTCGATGAATAAAGCACTTCCTCCTATCAGTGCCTTGCGTAAGTGTAGAAGGAGGGATGTAGGAGGCATGCAGGGGCATGCTTATGAACTTCTCCTTCTTTCTCACTGCTTGTTTATTGTCTTCTTGCTGGGGTAGTGGGGAGATACTAGTTGACCATGGTAGTGAGGGTATAGAGAAACGGAGTGGAGAATGGGAGGTTGGGTGTAGAAAAGAAGTTGAGTACGTGCATGTGTCTTTCTTGTAGGAGAAAGAAAAATCAATTGGAGGGAAATGAACCAAGGGTCCGAAAAAAATATTAAATGGGTTGAGAACATTTTCATCAGGCGATCAAAGTTCAAGATTAAAATTTATATTTTTTTTGGATGGGAAGGAATTATTTATCGGTATGGTCCAAATTCTCGAAGTCAAAAAATTTAACCATAGGAATTTCTAGAGAGCCAAGGTTTTGTGAATGGACTTGAAAGTTGGAGGAAATTTAGAAGAAGATGATCAGAGTCGAACCTCAAGAGATTTTTGGCTTGTGGTTTGGTGTATTAAGAAACGACGGTATTTGAGAATTTTTAGCACATAAACCTAGATGCACTAAAGAATTAAAAGTCTTTGAGAATATGTTTTTAATTAAAATAGGATTTTTCAATGGGTTGAGAATCA
Organism: Oryza coarctata; assembly: GCA_030770085.1. NCBI lineage: Eukaryota > Viridiplantae > Streptophyta > Magnoliopsida > Poales > Poaceae > Oryza > Oryza coarctata. The sequence continues at coordinate 4,693,151 of CM061476.1, read as the reverse complement.
AGGCGTTACAGTTGTGGTATATCGATCACGGTGGTATAGAAGATGTGTCATTCACTGTTTTGGCCACCATGACAGGAGAGAAGGAAGCCATGGTGATGCTTTTGCACTATAAAATTGGGCATCTTTCCTTTGATAAAATATGTAAAGCATTTTCTAAAGTAATGTGTGGGGTGGATAAGAACCAATTATTTTGTGATGCTTGTGAGTTTGCAAAACTCACAAGAACAACTTATGTTAGTAGGGGTGTAAGGAGTGTGTCTCCTTTTGTGTTAGTCCATTCGGATGAGTGGACATGTCTAGTTGCTTCTATTAGTGGGATAAAATACTTTGCCACCTTTATTGATTGCTTATGTCGAATGTCACGGATATATCTCATGAAATATAAAGATGAGGTGTTGAAGTGCATCCACGATTTTTCTGCCCTTGTGACGGCTCAATTCAATACTTAGATAAAAATAATAATGATAGACAATGTGACTGAGTATGTGAATTAGGATTTTGCTACTTTTCTTTTAGGCCATGGTATATTATATCAAACATCATGTCTTGATACATGTCTATAAAATGGTGTAGCTAAAAGGAAGAACTAACACATCTTGGAAGTTGCTTGGTCTCGTATGTTTACAATGAATGTGCCAAAATTTCTATGAAGTGAAGCTATTTTAATAGCTGCATATCTTATCAATCGAACTCCTTCAAGAGTACTTGGGGTGAAAACCCCTTGTGTGATGCTTCTATGTGAGAACAAGTTTGTTGTTTCTCCTAAGGTTTTTGGATGCACGTGTTTTGTTAGAGACCATAGACCTTTAGTAAATAAGTTAGATCCATATGCTGTAAAATGCATTTTTGTGGGGTATTCCTCTCGGCAAAAGGGATACAAGTGCTAGAGTCCTAGTGATTGATGCCTATTTGTGAGTAGGGATGTGACTTTTAGGGAGTCAATCCCTTATTATGGTGAGAAGACAAATCTATGTTTTATGTTTGATCTTGAATTTGTGGATAAAGATGAGGCTAGACGTAAGGGGGAGCATGGTAATGTGTGAGATGGCTTACTTGAACAACCAACAAATAGTATGGAAGGTGTGATAGGTGGATTTGTCCCAAAAGTAAGAAAAACAAAGGTGGCCGATGGTAGCTCAAATTCTTCTCAAAAAGGGGAATTACAAAGGAATTCACATGGTGAAAGCTTACACCAAAAGGAGATCACAAGGGTGTACACAAGAAAAAGTTTAGGTCCAACACAGATGTAACAGAGGTGGCACCTGAATTGAATTCCCCAAACAAAATGAATGAGAATGACAAGAAAATCATTGATGTACCTTCTGCCTTTGAAAGTGAACCTAAGCAATTACCATCAAATGAATTACCAATTGCTCTACATAGGAGTGTATGAAGAAATGTAGGAATTCCTCCTAAAAGGAATGGATTCGAACACGATGTAAGTAACTTTGTCTCTTATGCATCTTTGTCCCCTAATTATAAAGTATTTCTATCATCACTACAATCTATGAAAATTCCTGAAGACTAGAAAGAAGCAAAGAAAGAGCCTAAATGGCATGAGGTTATGTTGGACGAATTGAAAGCCCTCGAAAAGAATCAGACCTGAACTTGGTGAAACTCCCTATAGTAAAGAAAGTTGTTAGTTGTAAATGGGTTTATATTGTAAAGCAAAACCTTAAAGAAATGGTTAAAAGATATAAAGCAAGACTTGTTGCTAGGGGATATAGTCAAACTTATGGCATTGACTATGATGAGACTTTTGGATGGTCCTTATATCAATTAGATGTGAAGAATGCCTTTTTCATGGTGATCTTCATGAGGAGGTGTATATGGAGATTCCACCCGGTTTTTCTAATCCAGAGACAGATGGGTAGGTGTGTAAATTGAAGAAGTCATTGTATAGTCTCAAGCAATCTCCACAAACATGGTTTGATAGGTTTAGATGTGCACTTTGTAGTATGGGATACAAATAGTGCATTGGAGATCAAATAGTGTTCTATTGGCATTTGGGATAGAAAATAACAATTCTAGGTATGTATGTGGATGATATCATTATTACCGGTGATGATATAGATGAGATTAAGTGTCTCAAGATGAAATTGAGAAGAGGATTTGTGGTTAAGGACCTTGGCCAGTTCAAATACTTTCTTAGTATTGAGATTGCTAGATCACATAAATGGATTGTTCTTTCACATAGGAGGTATGCTCTAGACTTACTCAGTGAAACTGGTATGCTTGGTTGTCATCCAGCATCAACACCAATTGATACAAATCACATGTTGAGTGCTGAATCAGGTGATCCAATAAATAAAGAAAGATACCAGAGGCTTGTTGGGAGGCTTATCTATTTATGCCATACAAGACTAGACATTTTGTATGCTGTGAGTATAGTTAGCAGGTATATGCATGATCCTAGGACTAAACATCTAAATGTAGTTTATCGAATCATAAGATATTTAATGTGCAATCCTAGATAGGGGCTCTTATTTGGAAGCCATGGTCATCTAAATGTGGAAGGCTACTGTGATGCCAATTGGGCAAGTTGTCTCGACAATAGGAGATCCACATCAGGTTATTGTGTTTTTGTTGGGGGAAATTTGGTATCCTAGAAGCAATCAGTTGCATTTCATTCAACTGCTGTAATAGAATATAGAGCAATGTGTCTTATGGTGTGTGAGATGTTATGGATTAAGGGTCTCCTATTAGAGTTAGAATGTGCTAAGGAAGGGCCTTTTAAAACTTTGGTGTGACGGTAAGTCAACTATGAGAATCTGAAATAATCAAGTTCAGTATAACAAAACAAATTAGATCATTTTTTATCGAAGGGAAGTTAGATGATAAGATTGGCGTGTTAAATCATGTAAATTGGATGGTTTAACTAAAGGCTTAGGAGTAAAGGAATATAATTGGGCATGTAGCAAGATGGAAATGATAGATATCTATCACCCATCCTGAGGGGGACTGTTGCGCTGTATGTATATCCATATGTACCCATATATAGATCCAAGAGGCCCATATATATATATATCTGTATACAGAGAATGAGATGAGAGAGAGTGTATCTTCCAGATATTTCCCTAAAAACTGACCTCATTCGCCATCCACAAGAAGATATTATAATATTGTTTGATGCAATAGCTTTTAGATATTTTACTATTTGGCAAACTCTTCTTCCTGTATTTGAATCTATGTCAATCGCAAACAATAATATTATAATGTTCCAAAAACAGTACAAAACAACGTCACAGCAAGCCTTTGACAGATCCCTTACTTGTAGTGGATCTGCCATGGCTTTATGAAGCAGCCCCATGGTTGCCCTCTCGAAGACATCCAGTAAGACCAGGGCAAGATACCTTGAGCTGACTATACCCTGGTCTTGACACTACATGGATCAATCTATTCGATGAAGTGATATATTGAACACACGCATCTTTCGATCTGCCGCAATTGTGCTGATCAGCTAGGGCAAATGAGCTCACCACATTATCAACACCAAGGCTTTTGCAGAGGTTATTTTCACACATTGTTTTCAGTTTCTCAACAGCGTACCAGTCCGCGGCACCAAGCAGATGCCTAGTCATCTCAATCTTATCGCTTCTGCCAAGGTCACCCATGTCAGAAGACAATAAGTCAGTGTACAGGAAATGAAGAAGCTCCGTAAACACAGCAGCTGCATGTGTTGGATGGAAATATGCTTCCCTCTCCCAGCCCTCATCACCCTCATAGAGCTCTGCCTTAAACACTGGTGACCGCCCTGCCACCTCTCCTGCCACATTGAAAACCACTTCAGCTCCATCTTTGGCCTTCAACAGGTTGCTCATATCCCTGGACAACTCTGACGAAGAAATTCTGTTGGTGGATGGCCATCATGTCACCACCATCCATGGCGGCTTCCTATCCTTAACCAGTGGTTTCTTGAACACGATGAGATCGCGTTCGATCACGAGGCAGTCGTTGTGTAGATACGTCAACGCCTCCAACTCGCTGCTCTTCATCAAAGTAATGGTGCCCCTGGTAATGCATATGATGCCATGGGTGGTGCTGATCGTGAATGGTGGTATGGCTATCGAAGATAGGAATAGTGAGGTGAATGGAAGAAAACGACGGTGAAAGTAAAATAATTGAACTTTAATATATTAAAATTTACCATATCTTCAAAAGCCAAAAAAACATATTTTTGATGGTCTAACTATACCTCTATGGACAGTTTGACTAGGCCTCTAGTGTGTGTATGACCGTCAGCCTAAAACAACCTAATAGCACTTATGTAAAAATACGATTTCTCCAAAAATAATAGTTGGATCAAGCTCAAACTTGATAAAAATAAATTATATAAACTAAGGAGCAGCTCCACTAGAGAAGTTTATAAACTAATCAACTATTTATGAGAAAACACCCTTAAAAGTCTACTATCTCAGATATTTTAGCAAATCTGAACAAATCATAAAACTTACACAAATTCAAATATAGAAAAAAAACAATCAAAGATCAGATCTATGAATTATTATAATAGTTTTCAATGGATTAACTTGAACAATTACAAGTTAATATCGAAACAGAAAAAAACGAATCTTGACAATTTCAATACTTTGATGATTGATATAAGCTTTATTATTTAAGTATTATTCGTAAGGTGTAACCACAACACCTCTTATAATTTTCTCATAAAACCCTAATAGAAAGAACTTTTAACTCTCAAATATCTCATTTATCTCATTTGTAGCTTGACTTTTTGACTTACCCTAAGGACCTAGCCTTCGTTTTTATTTATATCCTTAAATATAGCTATGAATTCAAATAGAACAAATAGTTCTAATCACATAAAAAACTCTTCCATATAAATATCAAACTCATCCATACTAAATACAAATTTTAATCTTTAAAATTTAAGACTTATTTTAAATTTAACTCTATTTTCCATACGCACAATTTCATGTATTCCATATGAAAATTTTATATGTACGTATATTATTCTCTATATTCATTTAGATCTCAACTTTCCATAAGTTTATTTTCGATCTATCACTATCCACCACTCGATGCCATCCTCGTCGCCGCCGCCGGCCTCGGCAGGGCCGACAACTCCATCAATGCTGGCCGGAGTTATTCACCGTTCCACGTGTGGAGATCGAACTGGCCGTTGAGGAAGCCGGGATATATCGGAGGTGCAGTGGAGGCAGCGTCAAGTTCCTTTTTTTACAACTCCAACGTGCTTCATGACTCTACGCCGACAGTGGGCCCTGCTGTCAGCGACAATCAATTGGTCGAAACGTCGTACGTGCTGAAACCTTAATAATTACCTGCCTCGGATCGATCTGTACTCTGATCCCAACAGGATTCTTACATCGACAATTAACAGAGGTTAATTCATGGCCACCTCCCATGTAATCGCCATCCGACATGAGGAATTTCATGCCTTTTTTTGAGGGTGTAATTTTATTTTTTTTAAGCCACAATACAAATACAGATGCTTATAACATCTGTATACTCACCCGTATAAGTGTACGTATCTACATCCTATCTCTTTATGAGTATTAGATCCGCATATGTTGATATTAACATCCTAGTTCGGACTACAGGTGTAAGGCTATCCACAAATATTTATCAATAATACTTTGTACACTTTATGTATCTGCATGTTCGATCATGAGAAGTTAGGGAACAGGCTACCCAAGGTTAAAACACAACAGCTCTGCTTTCAGAGTGAAAACTACATGTGTGCGCGCGCGCGCCGTGTTCGGATGAAGAAACTGAACGTTCAGAGAAAAAACTTGCTCAAGTAATTTGTTATTGATGTATTTTTTGGCTGTTAATATACTGTGGATGGTTTCTTTTAAGGCAGACCAATGTGGCATATATAAACATATTTTTGCATGCTATGCTTTCGTGCTCTTAGGCCTGCTTACGGGAGTTCTACAGCACAAAAAACACACCAGTCTTCGGTGGTGGAGTACTATATATGTTGAAAGCATTAAGCCTTAGCTGTTGTCGGACATAGTACAGTACAAAAAGAGCTACATATTGTAAAAAAAATGTATCTGCGGTTTGTCGTATGTTGAGCAATTGGTACGGCATGCTGTCGATCAGTACGTTGCATAACAGTAGAAAACGGAAACAAGAACTGAACTGCCTAGTTGGAGTGCTTCTCTGCCGGGACCTCTTTTCGTGGCATTATTGTGGTTAAAATTTCATTAAAAAATTAGTATTTCCTTAGATTCACGCAGGGTACAACCTGAGTTAATCAATATAAGATTATGCAAATATACTTGTTTTATAATCATTAGATCTCTGAGTTTCATCTGATTGCAGCTACACATTTAACGGGCCATACATAGTATACCGAAAAGTTAATAGTGTCATATAATTAATAATAGAGTGAGTACTTAGATTCATGTAGGATTAAATGAGCCGATCAACACTGATAATGCCATAGAATTTGCGGCACTTTGACTTGTTGAACTTGCCGTGGTACTTTTTCTTAGTGTCGCTGCTGAAAGCCTCATCACGCTTCTTTTCTTCAGCAACCTTTGCTGTAAGCTACGTGAGTGTAAAATCTTTTGTTGTCCCCCAAACTTTTCAATTCGTCCATAAGACGGATGATTATCCCTAATTCAATTTAAATCGGTCTAGAGGCTAGTTTTAATATATACAATCCATCTAAACCAGTTTTGCTAGACGATTTTAATCCTCTTGATATCTTGTCCAAAGGTCTCTCAAGTGCGAGGTGGTCTAGCGAATTCGTAGACAACACCGCATATAAATCTTTAGGTCAATTTGTATTGGCCACAAAAAGATGCCTACACCATGGATGATGGATGGACAAGGTTAAGGTTTGAGGAAATGACTATGGGCTTGGCCGGATTATGCCTAGTTGGGTCTTACTAGAAGGTGGATGCTGTTCTCTAGTTTGTCCAAAGATGGAAGTCATCCGCAAAAGCATCTAGACCTGGACGCTATTTCCTCGATGCCCAACCTATTTTCTAAATTCCCCCTGAGTATTTACTACTATTTTTAATTTCATGTATAATAATTATTATAAATAAAAATCAGGATGGAATCCTTGAAGGAAATGAAAACCTAGTTCAGCTAATAAAAACATGCCAAGCCAAACAATTATCAATACTTCTATTTCTTATCCAATAATTAATTCTCTCAAATTTGAACTATTAATAATTATATCCCTGAAACAAACATACATATATATGTTCTAAACAATTTTGCGAGATTTAGTTGCCCTCTCGAATACATCTAATAAGACATCAAGGCAAGATCTTTTAAGCCGACCATACCCTTTGCTTGCCACCACATAATCCAATGTATTCAATGAAGCCAAAATTTAAACACAGGCATCTTTCAATCTGTGGCAATTGTGTTGATCAGCTAGTACAAATGTGTTCACCACATTCTCAACACCAAGGCTTTTGCAGAGGATGTTTTCACACCGTGTTTTCAGTTTATCAACAGCATACCTGTCTGCGGCACGGAGCAGATGCTTGATGAACTCTGTCTTGGCCTCTCCATCAAGATCATCCATGTCAGGAGACAAGGAATAAGTGTACGTGAAATGAAGTAGCGCACTGAACACTGTAGGCTTCATTCCTCGGATGGCAATCTGCTGCCCTCTCGAGACCCTCGTCGGCCGGTAGAGGTCCGCCTTGAACACGGGTGACCGCGCCGCCAGCACCACCCTATTAGCAGTGAAAACCTCTCCTGCTACTTTGAAAGTCACATCAGCTCCTACTTCGGCCTTGAGCATCTTCAGCATACATCTGGACAAGTCTGACGAGGAAGCCTGTTGGTGGTTGACGTCACCAGCCATGGTAGCTTCCACCTCCGTCACCGGTTGTCTCTTGAGAACGGTGAGATCGCACTCGATAACGAGGAGATCGTCGACCAGATACGCCGACCCCTCTACCTCGCTCTTCTTGATGGAGCCGACGCAGCATGTACATGTTCTGCCATCAATGTCGTTATTGAGCACTACGGGTGCAGTGTCACCACCTGATCGAGTAGTCTAAAGCTGAAGAACGCTCTCACCGCGGCACCCTTGCTCATCAGTCCGAGGGCGATGCGGATGCGGCGTTCGCTGTCGCCGTCGGAGTCCAGCCCGCCAGGTCGTATCCGCCGACAGCGAAGGTGGCGGAGCTGACTGACTCGCCGACGACGAGGCCCCTATACAGGCTGTACCCATCGACCGTGAACACGTGCGTGCCCCGAGCCGTCTCTCCTGGATGCACCTCGACGCCGTCCTCGTCGCCGGCCTTGGAAGGGACGACTCGAATCACTCAGTTGCACAGTACTCACCGGGGGGGGGGGGGGCACTTGATCGTTCGTCGAAGCAGGAATATATCGGCGGAGGCCGCGAGGCGAGTCCGAATCGTCAAGGCGTCGGCAAAAGCTGCTCCGAATCGTTCGTCGAAGCAGGAATATATCGCTAGACATAGACGTAGGAATTAAGATAAGATATACTCCTACTTTTGTAGAACTCTAATTTGTAGGACTCTATCTGGGTTGTGATGATTCATTCAGGATAATTCAATATATAGGTGAGCTAATCAAAACCTACCGTCTCCATGATGTACCTCGACGCCGTCCTCGTCACCAGCCTCCCTCGGAAGGGACGAATCCACCGACGCCGCCGTCGTCCTCGTCGCCCTCCTCGGAAGTCGGAAGAGACGACGACTCCATCGACCAGTACTCGCTGGATTCCTTCGGCGCCGTGGGAGGAAGCAGGAATAGATCGGCGGCGGAGGCGGCGGCGAGATTTATGTTTTGTATACCACTCTATAATTTGCAGTACGCTGCTGTGGCCCAATTGCTAACCAGTAACAATCTTACCTACTACCTCCGTACTTTACTGTAAGGGATTCTATGGATGAATCTAAAATCTCTATAACTGGTTCAGATTTATCCTTAAAATGTCCTTACATTAGATGACTGAGAGAGTACTTCTTTGGCTGCCGTCCTCTGGCCTCTCGTACTCACTATCAGATGATTTGCTTGAAATATCATTGCAGCATTTTGCATACATAGTGAATAGTAGTAATAGATTAGATGGAATCGTAGAACTCATGAAACTATAAGGATCTGTTCTGTTGTTTCTGACTAATTTTCTCCTCCCTACAAATTAAGTTCAAAGGATACACAGTAGAAAGTCAATTAGTCAGGGAGTGATCATAAATTAAGTTCAAAGGATACACAGTAGATAGTCAATTAGTCAGGGAGCGATCATCCATAATAATTTTACTACTGTCTGGAAATCAGAAGCAAGACCAAAAAACAAAGTTTTCTGGGATGGCTGGACAACCAAATCAGAAGTTATTAAAGCACTAATTGGCCGAAGCTGATCAAGGTGTTGTGCACGTATTTTATTTGAGTACACCTGCAAATATGCATGCGTAATGCCAGCTTCACATGAAAGGCCATAGGTGCTCGGGGTATTCTATGAGACAGGGGGAATTTTAGTATATTTGAGAGAGTATGTCTAGTATCAAAATTTACACTTAAAATTTTGATACCTCTATCTAAATATACTAAATTTTACACTAAAAAAATATCGTATAGTAAAATTGACCTTTAAACAATATTACAACGTTGTGTACGCACAGGAGATCAAAGCCGAGTTGTTTATACGGCAGGACTGCAGGAGGTGCCAAACACCAGGAGGAGGTGGATGGTGGTGTCAATTTCTGTGGTCAAGTGGATATTTTTATTTTTATTGGTGATTCCATTAAAACATCACGTGTAATCTTAATCTAATAAACATTGAGATGACCAAGCCAATAAACACCAGGCTGGTTAAGACTGATCGAAGAAAATCCACCATCACAATTGACAAAAACCAATCTATATTATTTTTTTTGTTCTTTTTACTTTGATGGCTAGGAGTAGCTAGCTAGATTAATCTAGTTTTTCTTACTGATTTGCCTGAAATCAGTCACTCATTGCTGCGAGATTGTAATAGTTATTTTCTTTGCCAATTTGCTCATAAATTGGTCGTGCAATTCTGTGAACGTGAATCAATCTTTTCATGAGGTTCTTGATCGCTGCGCGTGCTAACGATTTTTGCCACCAACAAAGAGGGTAACAAAAGCTTCAAGTGACCTCACCTGCACGCAAAATTTATAGTTTCAAGACATTCAGAATTCATAAAAACAATGAATATTTAAGATGGATTCAAAGCTAAATAATTCAACATACATAAAGCACAATATATATAATTGAAGGTTTAGCACAGATATAATTAATACAGGGGATAATTCGTTAAGAACAACTCAACCGGTTGAGCTCATCAACAGGTACCAAGGCAAACTAGTAGCAAGATATACAATGTTAGCTAGTAATTCACTCAAATTTAAACTATTCCTAATTTGTCCTAGGATAAGCCACTAATTAATTTAATTTGCGAGACTTAGTTACCCTCTCGAAGACATCTACTAAGACAGAAGGGCAAGATGTTTTGAGGCGATCATACCCTTCACTTGCCACCACATCGACCAATCTATTTGGCGAAGTTATAAAATTAACACAAGCATCTTTCAATCTGCAGCAATTGTGCTGATCAGCGAGAGCAACGGTTGTCGCCACATCGTCAACACTAAGGCCGGTGCATAGAGCGTACTCACATATGGTTTTCAATCCTTCAACAGCATAACGATCGGCAGCTATGAGCAGATGCTTAATCAGCTCCTTCCTCTCATCTCTACTAAGATCGTGATTAATAGCAGGAGAGAAGGAATCTGAGTACATGAAATGAAGCAGAGCCTTGAACACAGCAGGTTGCATGTCCTGGATGGCTATTTGCTGTCCTCTCTCGGTCCTCATCGGACCATAGAACTCCGCCATGAACACCGGCGATCGTGCAGCTAGCACAACGCTATGAGCAGTGAAAATCTCTCCTCCAACGTTGAAAGTAACATCGGCTCCTACTTTGGCCTCCAACAACTTGCCGAAGTCCTTGGACAAGTTTGTGGAAGGCACTTGGAACGGGATGATGTCATCTGGCATGGCAGCTCTCTCCTCCGTTTTCACTAGTGGTGCCTTGATAACAGTAAGGTTGCACTCGATCATAAGGCGGTCGTCACGCAGATAAACCGATTTCTCTAGCTCGCTCCTCTTCATGAAATTCTTGCTACCCCATTGCAGATGTTTGCAGTCAAACATAGTTGTGTTGAACGCTTTCTGATTGTTTCTAGTGGAAACGAGAACGCACGACGAGCCTGTGTATTGATCTAACATTCTGATGTCAAAGATAACTTTCACTTCGGCATCCTTGTTCATAATCTCGAGGAAAACGGAAATGTAGCCCTCATCGGATTCTGTACTCCCGTTCGGGTAATAGCGGACACACCATCCAAATCCACCATCGTAGAAAGTAGCAGAGCGGATGAACTTCCCTTTGCCGACGGTATCGACCCCTTGCAGGCTATACCCGTTTACGGTGAACACGTGAGTTCCCCGTACCGTCTCCGAGGTGCAGCTCGATGCCGTCTTCGTCTTGGCCGGTCTCAACAGTGACGAGGATGCCATTGATCAGTCGCAGCTGGGCTTGTGCTAGCTAGCTTCACTGTGCGAAGTCCTTGAAGAAACACGATATATCTGAAGCGAGTTGTCGCCGGCAGCTGACACGGAAGCTGATCACCGGACGAGGCCACGTACGGCGGCGGCGATCAAGGCGAACAAACGTAGCGCTATCGTAGCTAGAAAAGTTGCGTTTTGTGCAGCTCGGTCCAGTTTAAGTAACTCTACTGCCAGGGAGCATTGGTCGGAACGTAACCTAGTTTTATATCTTTCGGCCAAAATCGGTCATCATCTTATAAGTAAATTACCGTGCAAATTAAGGTAATTCCCCTCTTAGTTCGGTCCTAGAACTTGCCGAATATATCTCTTGATTTCTCTTTTCCGTCCTCCCTACTCCACCGGATTCTTGGACAGTGGACGTCATAGGAGTACACGACCAGGAAGAAAGTTGCCGGCAATAGCATCCAGCTATTACACGACCAATAAGCAGCCGGTGAGGCTTTCGCTGCTCGATCGATCGTTCCATTGTGTTGGCAATGTGGGTCGTCATCGCTCGATCGTCGGCTGTCTTCTTGGTTGCGCAGTTAGTGTGACAGTATCTAAGTGCTTTCAGCACAAGTACGTTAACAGAGTCTGCACTTTGTCGGGATGGGTTCACTAAGAACTCCAATTATTTTGGGAACAAACTGTTTTTAGTACTAATTAGAGTTACGAAAAAGAGAAGCTGTGGGAAGGGAGCTAGCTAGGGGATGAGAAAGAGGTCATGCATACTCATTGTTAGAGTTTATGTTGAATATATGTATATAGTCGGTACAAATATAATTTGGAGTTTTAATAAGTATTAGTATAGAGTTATAGCCGAAATCTGTCTAAGCTCTCTCTTAAATAAAGAGACGGATATGTTATAATCTCATAATGATTTAGCGTAGGCGAGGGAACAACTGATTGGTGGTTTATCGGTTGAGCATCATTGATATACTTATACGCTGTAACTATGTTGGATCGGGAAGAAGTGTCTGTTATAAGTGCCAAGTGGATTAGACTTCGGTTGAACTTTGTTAACAAATATCGTGTCTCAGTGTTATCATCAAGTTCAGATCTTCTATCGTGTACTTCTACGTTTAACTATCGATGGTGATTTTAGGGCCAATTTTCTAACAAATAGTATCAAAACTTGGCAATGGAGAGAGATCCATGGATAGTGGTATGATGGAGGTGCTCCACACCATGACAACTACATGGGATGTCCGAGGAAAGACATGGACGCAAGGTGGAGCAAGTTAGCAATCAACAGATCTTAATCGGTGGTGTCGGATGCCTCAGGTAGGCCACCCAAACCGTTTGATGAGCTACATTCAACGGGGAGACAGATGTGACACTTAGAGTTGATTGAAGTTAGAGGCGATCAGTGACTTGATTGGTGGAATTGAACACTTTGATTGTGTAGCCCAGAGCTTTCGATGTGCTGCATTCGACAGGGAGATAACCAAATGTGATGCTCATGTTGTTTGGCGGCTGGAAAGATGGCATGGCGATTTGTTAGCTTTGGGCTCACAACTAGATTAGGGGACAGTTAATCGAAAGTTTGAGCAAGTTGTGGTAAACTCTAGGCAGTAGGAGCACAGTCTTGGTGTAGGCATGTGCAGGTGCTAGCAGGCCTTGACGCAGGCTAACTCTAGTGACAGGAGGCAGTGGACCATCCATGCAAGTGGCGGGGGCTGGTAGCGGCTCCTTTGTCAGAGTTTGGTGGTTGTTTGGTGTAGTGCAGCAGTGTCATCTGCCCTACCCTCGTGGTTGTCACAGGCGGTGGCAGCTTCAGGGGAAAAGTGGAGGGGCTTGGTTGGCCTTCGATGTGAAGAGGCATTGGCAAAACTCTGAGGGGAGAGTATCTTCTAGACGGTGGTGTAAGAAGACCGGGGCAACAGCTGGTGAATTTTGTTAATAGTGTCAACGAAGCTATTTGGTAGTGTAGGATATATCCAAGATCTACAAGCCGGTTTGATGGGGATATATGAAAATTGTGTCACTGAATTGGAAGTGACGTTATAGTGCTAATTTCTTTGGGTGATTCAAAGCAATGGTGAATTTTTTGAAATTATTAGGTGCTCAGTTTAAAGATACGGAAAACATGGATGTTCGATTTGTTAGCTCGGTTTCTAAGATGCTAATGAAGAAATGGTTCTCTTTATATGGTCTTGTCAGTTTAAATTGTCTATTTGGTGATGATATCAGTTATCTAACAATGGAGTAAATAAAATCAACTTTAAGATAGAAGATGGATGTCAACGTGTTCAATTTCACTTGGCAAGATGACTATGATAGAAGTTTGAGAAGAAGCAAAGTCGATTATGTATGCCATGCTTTCTACATGTCGAAATGTCTTGTATGCTTTAAGTGCTATGAGTAGATACCAATCAAATTCAAGTAAAGATCACTGGATTGCTATAAGCACCGACATTATGATGTACTTCTGTTTCTATACAACCAAGGAGGAAGATTATAGATGCATAGGGTCAAAAGTCAAGGGCTATGATCACTGCTCATCTCCCCTGAAGAATTCATACCATCTGTACTTAAACTAAACCTTATGTTCCTTGTGTCATTTCCAAAGTCTAAGAATGTCCTATCGAGTTTTCACCACTGGGACCCATCGACGGAGTGTCTCAACATCGTATCTTGTTTAAGTTTTTCTATGTGCTAGCGCATCATTTTAGCATGCACTTTGTTCCCGAACAACCACTTCAAACATGGTATTATAGAGAAATACCACATGACTTTAGCGGGGTGTCTCTTCAAAGGTTGTCCCTCAACATCACTGGGGTCATCTCATTTGATCTTGTATCGCAATGCCTTACAAATTGGGCAAGAATCTAGGTTCTTGTACTCCTCACCGTGATAGATTATATAATCATTAGGATATGCATGTATCTTCTTAACTTCTAATCCTAGAGGACAGACTACTTGTTTTGCTTCGTATGTTGTGGCGAGTAATTTGTTACCTTTTCGAAGAGTATTCTTTTCGAGTTTCAATAACCTCTCAAATGTCTTATCAGTCACATCATTTGTTGCCTTACATTGCAAGAATTCTAATATGGTATCCAACTTTTTGTCTTTGTTTGTAACTTGTGTACAACAATATTTTGTGGTCCACAAACATACGCTCCAATTTTTTTAGCTTCTTTTCAATTTCACAATCTTTCTTTGCGTCACGCAACATCTGACCAAGATCATCTATACTGTCATCTTCTGCAACCCCTCCTTCTGCCTCGCTCATTGTAGTATCTGCAAAGCCACTGTGTTGAGCCTAGTGGAGAATATTGTTATCTTCTTCTTCATCGTCTTCTATTGTAACCCCTCTCTCTCCATGCTTGGTCTAACAATTATAGTTAGGCATAAATCCTGAGTGTAACAAGTGGCTATGAACAATCCTTGAGGAAAAATACTCCTTCTGATTCTTGCAGTTTTTTCATGGACAACATATGAAACCCTTAAGACCCTTAAGCTTATGGTCATTGGCCATCCTGAGCAAATAATACACGCCATCGATGGACTCCTTCGATAGTTGGTTCGTGTTGTATATTCATTGCCCGTTCATCTAAAGAATTACTTAAGAAAATTAGTAATTTTAAACGTCCTAGCCTCAAAAGGTGAGTGGATAAAGAGTATTACTAACCTTTATGTAAAGCACTTCGATCAGTGAAATCTATAAAAATATGTAGACAAATCTAGCTATGCGTCCCATATGCCAACATCGCCACGAACTGATAGAACTTCCTATAAAAATATAAAATATGACGTTCTGTTATTATGGTTAGATTTCATGTATTTTTAATATTAACTTAGTATCTTGTTTTCCTATTTTTTCTAATCTTTATACTTTCCATTTTTTTCTATATTTTTTCTTATTTTTCCCTTTTTCCCGTACTTATCGTATTTTTCCTCTTAGGCCACACTGTTATTATTTTTAGATGTCTTGTATTTTCCATATTAAGACATGCACAATTTTTTCTATTTTACCTAATTATCTATTCTTTTTCCTCCATTTTTTGTAATATTTATTTGTTTCCTCTTTTTTAACTTGTTTACTACGTTTCTTGTATTTTTTCTATTATGAAATACTCTTATTATTGCTAGATTACATTTATTTTTATAATTAAGACAAACTCTTATTTTGTCAAAAATTTTATTCTTTCTCATCCATTTTTATATATTTTTAAGATGATGATGATATGCATATATATAGCTAGAAATATAATATCTTAACTATACGAGAATAGATGATAAAATTGCTAAACTTTTAAAGCCCTTGAATAAAATCACTAAAAAAAACTTTCATGAACAATTTTGGCAGCACCTCCCTTATAGTTCCTCCCAAATCACAACGAAATTACTCCCTATTTATGAATTTGTCTAGCCAAAAGAGAGAAAATGGTTTAAAAGGTATGTTTAGTATTGGTTGATGTTACCGATTGGTGTCTCTAGCCGTTGCTAATGTGTTTGACAAAATTAGTATCGATTGGTAATACTAACCGATACTAATGCATTAATTTTTAGTACGGTTGATGACACCCTTATTCCTTTTTTAGACCAGTACTAAAGATCATGCAGAGCCACTAAGGACGCCTAACCATTACATTCGGTACTAAAAAATAACATTTGGATCGGTTAATATTATCGATCGATAGCAATGATCCTTTAGACCCAATCCTAAATATTATCTTTAATACTAGATATTGTATCAGCCGGTATATTTATGTTTTACTTCGTTAAACTAAAGATCATTTCTCTAGTAGTGCTACATAACACACATATTAGACCCACGTACTTCTACCTCTTCCTTCTTCGGCCTTCTCTTGCTCTTTCCCCACAAGCGAACCATCATCGACCCACCTAGAGTGGAATAGCACCTACCCACTGGAGCTCGCCATCTTCCATTGACTTCCTGCTACACAATGGCGCGATCAGGCAGCAGCATACTGACCGGAGATTGTGGGCATCTTCCACTCTCATCAGCAGCTACATGGTGGCACGATCGGGCAGCAGAGTACGGTGGCTGTTCGCTGGTGATGTCGCCATATCTTTCACTCTCTTTCCTCCCACTCCAGCAACATGACCTCAAGATCAACGAGCTCAGCGCAGCACAACAGCTGGCTATAGGCATAGGTCAGAATCTGGGCTCAAGGTGGCGCGACCCTGCAGTTGCCTGTTGAGACAATTGATCTTAGAGTGGCACAATTAGGCAGCAGCTTAGGGAGGTCGTCAAATCTGGGAGCTGGAGATCGTTCGACGGGGTGGTGCGAGCATGATAATTATTAATATGGGCTTATCCCTTACCACTATGCAGTGTGGTTAAAAATTTGTCCCTATATTTTCCCCCTTTTCATCTTCTTGTTTCCCCACCCATCTTCATCTCCAGCCACACTAACGCTTGCAGTCGAGGTCTTGCATGCAGCTAGCTCGTGTGCTTGGGCTCTGTAGTTATTATTTATGATTTTCAACAAGTGATTTTATCTGTTTTGTTAGTAGTAATTACTGTGCATATCAATAATACTTGATGCATCCATGTTTAGTAGTTTTTCGGAACTTGGTAGAGTTGTTCTTTTCCTAAAAATGTTTTAACATGCTATGAGTAATAATATATGTAGATTATCCCATGACATATACAGCCCTACAAATATCCACGATTTTATCGGAAAAATTGGAGAGTGACATTTGTTAAGAATGCAATGTTCATCATGCACTATAAACATTTTTCGAGTGACAGTCTGTATGTACAAATGCATATATATTATGTTAGGCAGCTTACAACTAGAGTTAAAGTTTATCTGTCCTCTTTTTTCCGTTGAATAAACGATCAGTTGCTTTGCTTTCTCTAGTATGTATCAGTTAGTTCAGTATGTTTTATCGATTGGTACGTGATTTCCTTGTGTTGTTTCTGGTGAGCAATTTAGTTGTCGAAGTAGATCTCGTGCCATGCAATCCTACCCAGATGGAGGCACCCAAGGAAGGAGGTGGAGCTTAGGTAGGAGCTTGGAAGAAGTGGTAGTAGAGGCGAAGGCAGAGGAAGACTGCTGGATCTAGGCGGATGAGCTCACATGAGACAACTATGAGCTCACAAGAGGGAATAACAGGCTATGCCTGTTGCCACCTCCAATGTGGCATATCATCCCGAGATCCATGTATGCTAACCATATAGATGCTTACCTCATGCAACGACCATCTCATCCCAACCTTCATCGGTGCCCCATCCTTTATTGCTGCTAGTGGGCATGAGAACATTAACTGAAAGGTTGAGGGGGAAAGAACATTAAATTATCGAGGACCTCTGACTTTACTATACCACGCTAGCGCTATGTGGGTGAAAACCACCCTAATTTAGACCAAGGAGCGTAAAATAAATGATTTCAAGAGTTGACATGTATTTTATACCTTGTATTTAATTTTAGGGGTGTTTTTTTTACAAACACACAATATAGTTACTTATTTATTTTTTACTAAGCGTATAATTCTCTGGATAGGTCATTCCAATAGTATTTTAAATTAATTGGGAAAACTAAGGAGGTTACATATGTTTAACTTCTCTTCTAAAAATTTTTGAATTGAAGAAATTAGAAAATTTAAAGTTTAGATAAAAATTATGTTTAGCCTTTACCTTTGGACCATTCATTTTTGAATTTTCATTTTACTTTGTATCTACAAGTATTTTCTCAAATCAACGGTCCAAATTATTTCTACTGTTATTGAAATGGGGAATTAATGAAACAAAATTTTGCTGTCAATCTTGGTGTTTGAAGCATCAGTACATGGTGAAATCTAATGAGGAAGTGATATCCTAATTAATCCTCAAACTCACTTTGTCTATCAATATAAATCAAAGAGGTAGGACAATACCTAGGATAGAGATTATAAGGTGAAATAGAGGTCATGTGTCTGATGTAAGATATTAGAGTAGAACCAAGGCACAATATACCACTAAGAAAATGATCTAGTTATCCCATTGCTTCCATATCACATGGCAAGCATAGACATAGATGTGAGCATGCATACTGGGAACAACATGCCCTTATATGTGTACAATAGTAAATTGATTCTCTAGTAAGCTACGGCACTACCAGTGTCCCGCCTTTTAATATCATTGAGAAATGCATTTACTATACTCTGTGGCATGTTTTTTTTTTTGTTTGTGACAACCTATTTATTACATCGCGGGAACTTGTTTATAATCGGAGGCAGAGCACTACTAGCCCATGGGTACTTAGTTAGCGCTAAGCTGCCGTAATATGATAATAATGAGGTGGGAAACTAATACATAATTAATAAACAGGCTGGGTTAAATCGAGACAACCTAAAGCAATGGCTGGACAAGCTAATAATTTAAATACCATTAAATATATACAGTTTGGAAAATTAAGGATGCTCCATATAATTTCCATATATCCCAACATTACTCTACCATTTTCTACCTTGTAAAAGAACGATATGAAGATAAATACAAATTTTAATTTTAGAAAAAAAAATACATTTGACCTTTTCCTCTGGTTCTAGCATGAAACATGCCTGGGAATTTGTACTTAGTATCTCGAAGATTAGGATATTATGAAAATATCATGACAAATCATTGGCCCGAACTATTTCAGCTATTATTGAAATCGGGAATTCATGGGACAGATTTGGATGCCAATCATGGCATTTAAAGCAGTACCTGGCTGAATGAAGACAAATTAGCAGATATACTTTGGTTGGCTGGCCCTTACGTATACCTCGCTGACTGATGGGCCACCCGGCACAGGCTGACTGACTGGCGGCATTTAAAGCAGTACCTGGCTGAATGAATGACCTTCTACTCTCAGCATCATCTCCTCGATTCCACCACTATAAATATAGGTCTTCTCCTAAGTTTTCTGTCCCACTTCTCATCTTAAGATCTCATAAGGAAGATCTGTTCCCATTTCTTCGTATTCCTTCATCTCTTACTTTCTGCTGCTGGTACGCTCTATTTCTCCTTTCCTCTCCAGCAATACTATTTTATGGTTTGCTTAAACCCTTTGCAGACATACAGTACCGTTTTTTATCATTATATATAGTAAATATACTTGTGATGATTAGTTGTTTGACTTGTTAGTCATGTATTTTTGAAGAGATAAAAGATCGATGATATGAGAATTTGAGATTTGTCTACAACGTTTAACTAATTCCTAACAAATCTAGGTGTAAGTCAGAAACGTTGTATATATCATGTATTTTTTTCATTGTGCTCTCAAAGGTTATTTGTAATATATAAGGAAGATATATAGATATATAGTTCCAAGCCTAGATCTACACAAGTAAATGGCGCCCTCTTATTTATGCATGTGCTAAATTAGTATTTGTCCCGTAGGAAAAAATGAATCTGAAATAGAAATACTTAGCATGAGTATCGGTAAATTCTTACAAACCAAAGAGGGATAGGATTGAGGGCTTAACCTATATAGTACTAGTAGGTCTAGGCCGGTTTGATTAAAAATCCAAAAATAAAGGTAAAAGTAAAACATTTATTATTGTGAAAATTAGTCTCTGTTAGAATGATAGGAAAGAAGAAATCTGTGTAAGAATAGCAGTTGTATTAAATCAATAATTATTCGGAGACAAACAGGAGGATCTATATATATTATAGGTCAGAAACGATTAAACATAATTAGCTAATGTATGTGTGTATATATGAGGTATAAGTACAAGAGTTTAAAATCCATGCGCTAGCTAGCACAGATCTGCTACTAAGATTGTTCTGTTGGAGTGATTAGCCGGGGTTAGGGTACTTAGGAAACTATCACTACGTATTGTTTACATGGTGAATGTTGAAATGACAATATAGACAAGAAAGTGGCAAATTAAAGTTTTCTTATGTACTACACAGGGAACAGCTGTTACATAATTAATCATCTCACTTTACTTAAATCATTGCGTAGGTATATAATTTTTTGTGCGTCGATAAGTTCATCGCCATTATAATTATTCTCTGTTTTACACACATGTACTCTTGTGAAAATTAGTCTCTGTCAGAATTGCAACCGTATTAAATCATTCAATAATTGGAGAGAAACATGAGGATGTAGGTTTGAAACGATTAAACCTGATTAGCTAATGTGTGTGTCTATTTGAGTCCCTAGATCCATGTGGAAGAGTTTAACACCATGCGCTAGCATGCTATTGAGGCCGTTGTGTTGATGCCTATCAGGGTAGGGTACTTATGACTATGGTTTAGTTGTTTACTTGATGAATGTTGAAATGACAATCTACTAATCTAGGCCAGGAAGGCAAATTGAATATTTCTTATATACTACGCAAGAAATGGCAGTAATTACATCACATATACAATTATATTCTTCTGTTTTGCATATAGACTCTTTACCGCAAATTAAGACATTCCCATACTGATCATCTAGATGATTTTGAGGTGATCAGGAGACATCCGATATGGAGATGGAGAACATTACGGTTTCAAGTTGTGCCACTCCCATGACACGTGGCGTGCACCTCTTTGTCATTCCTGATTACAGCATGAGCAAGGCAATCGGCGTTGGCGAATTCATCAGCTCTGAGAAGTTCAATGTTGGTGGTTCCGACTGGGCGATCAGGTACTACCCTGATGGACGCAACCATAGATGCAAGAAGTTCATCTCGGTGTACCTGGAGCTTAAGTCAGACAATGCTGAGGCTAGGGCATGGTTTGGAGTGAGATTGCATGGCAGGACTCAAATAACAGGCTGGAGAATTGGAACAACCCGCTTGTTCAATGGAAGGAGCAATAGGTCACGCGTGTCAGGCTGGGACAAGTTCCTGGAAAGAACATTGTTGGAAGAAGCCAGTCATGATCTCCTAGGGAACAACCACCTCACAATTGAATGTTGGGTCAATGTTCTGGAGAAACCTCTAGTTTCATCAGTCATGGCCATGTCGTCGTCGTTTACTCTGACCAAGATACCAACTTCAGAGATGCCCAGTGATTTTGGGAAGTTGCTGGAGTCCAAGGAAGGAGTGGATATCACCTTCCTAGTCAAGGGAGAGGAGTTTCCAGCGCATAAGATGGTGCTCGCTGCCCGATCACCAGTGTTCAATGCTGAGTTCTGTGGACAGATGATTGAGAGAGAGGCAGCTTACATAACTGTAGAGGAAATGGAGCCAGCTGCTTTTAAGGGCCTACTCCATTTTATCTACACAGACTCACTGAGTCCACAGCTCAACGGTGTTGGATTCACTGATGCGAATGAGGCACTGCGCCACTTGCTTGTTGCTGCTGACCGCTATGGTATGGAGAGAATGAAGACCATCTGTGAGATGGAGTTGTGCAGGATTGTCAATGTTGAGACATTGAGTGTTACATATTCTTTAGCTGATCAGCACCAGTGCAACAAGCTGAAAGAATATTGCTTCCGTTTAATGTCAACTCCAACGACAGCAGAAAAGGTGATGGTAACTCCAGAGTATAATCGGCTCAAAAGAAGATCTCCAAGTCTGGTGATGGAGCTTCTGGAGGGTGCTTGCAAGTACCCCAAAATATAGCTAGTGTGGCCAACATCATTCTGGTCATTATCTTAATTATTATTAGTCAAAGTGGACAGCATCCAAGTTAAGACTTTCATCTGTGTTCTTTAATCGTATCAGGATTATGCTATGTCGTGTGACATTCTTGAACCAAATTTGATGTAATAGTCGTTTACCTGTTTCGATATCAATCATTTTTAGTCGTTGTTTTGTTTAATTAATGTGTTAGTGTTATGATAGCTTGCTTCCATGTCATGGTTGCTATTCCAGTTGATGTTCTGGGATGTGAGGCCCCTGTATGACGATTGCTTCATGTAGCTTTTTCTGAAATGAAATAATATTTGGCATTCGCAATAGAGTATGAAGTCTGGAGATATTTAGTTCGACTACTTTGGTAGCTGAATCATATGGTGCATGTTCAGTGCATGACCAATCCGCTGGAATAATATATAATTTCATGAACTTTGATGTGATTGTATACATAGTCCACAAAACAAATGTAGAGTCTCAGCTAAAACCATCAGTGAAGAAAAAGTAGTTTTCAGTATATATATATCGTTACTATTTGTTCACACCTATGATCCTTTTTTGTGGGAATTTTACACCAGCAAAATGGAAACCTAATAGGTGCCGGTTGAGAACCCACGTAGGTGCTCTACTTCTGAATATTAACTCTAATTCTGAAATTTTATCTCTAGTTCTGAATTTTAATCTTCAGTAATGAATATTAGCTCTACATCTGGGTCGCCCTTTTGTTAAAGAAGAAAATGACAGAAAAATAAATGGGGTAACTCATACAGAAACCAGCGTAACGAGCAGAAACAGGAATGGTGATTTAACAGCTAGAGTGCTGTGTATTGTATCTTGACATGGTGCAACAGTACAAGTGAAATTTTTAAATTATGCTTAGTGGGATAAGTCGGCCAAATGTTGGAGTGAAATATTTTCTGAAACAATTTCTATTCAGTATTATCTAATGACCGAACCATGCAAGTTTGGGCGTGTGCAGCGCGTGTCGCCGCGCGTTCCCTTCTAGTTGGATCCATCGGTTCAGTACTCAATGCATGTGTACTGAAGTTATAGTTGGTTATCCCTGAATAATCACTCAATTATGTGTGAAGCAAACCAGCTATATTTATGTTTATATTTCTGATTGTGCGACTGGATTACCGTGGCAGGGGAATCGTTCTAATTGTGCAGCAGCATCAGCAGCAGAACAGGACCCAGGGGAATTATCCTGTAACATACGGAGACGCGGCTGGTTACCAGCTTTTGGAATGGTGTAAATTGTATTATATTGTAGCATTTTCAGCGAGCAAGGTAGCAGTGGAGCTGTTTAGGGAAAGTAGAAATGAAATCATGATGTATACAAAATTAGCGAACATATCAATTAGATATATAAAGTTTCGAAAGTCAGATCTATATTGTCCATGCCCAAGCAGCACACGAAAATTCTGAAAATTGTCTTGCTATTGATCTTAGGTGCAAAACTCGTACGGAATGAAAAAAAATCATAACATATTTCTTACACAACTCGTGTGCATATCCGTAATTAACCGGGAACCTCAATGAAACACGTCTCAGCGTCAAGGGACTGTCCATGTTGAGCCCCCAATGACACCGTGTAAACAGGCATAAGCAGTCATTCCTTGACGGTGCAAACATGCGAATCGCAGCCTACTCCAAAGTTGTATTGCATGATGTACGGTCAATTTCAACATCACAAATAATTGGGGCATCAGATTCAGACTAAACAAAATGCAGCCTTCCAGGATCAAAGTGGCAGGCTATAAATAAATAAAGCTAGAAATTTGAGAAATCATGACATCAAACAAGTCTATGAAATTTTCACAGCTAGCATAGCAGGGTATATGACCAAAAAGATATCCATCTCAGGAGTGGTCAGACTCAGTACCATGAGAAAATACCAACTAAGCCCATTCAGTTTAGTCTTAATGTAATAAACAGAATGAAAGCAGTGCAAATTTTCAAGAAAAAACACAATGGTTGTACCTCCAACTGAGGTTTGCATCTCCTAACTGGAAGTAGGACCTAGTAAGCTCTATCCCTGAAAATGTTATAGCAGCAAAAATGAAAAGATCCTTCCCAGAAAAGATTATACAGCAAATAATCATCTTAGTGCAAACATTCAGGACGTGACATAAGTAGAAGCATAATAACATGGGTAAATACGAGTTTCAGGGGATAAGTACGGAACAATTTTTTGAAATAAAATAGAGAAATTGAAATATTCTAGAAAAATATTTAAAAAGAATGAAAAAACAATATGAGTTGCGAACTATGTATCAACCTATTTTGTCTTTACTCAACATCACTACAAGTATTAGGCTGCATTGTATGGATATAACGCCTCCTTGAGATGGCAACATGCTATGATTGAGATAATCTGGAATCAAACTTAGCCTCTTTTTCATGCAATTCAAAAACATATTGCTCTACCAAATTAAGCAAAGACATGTAATAGTCTATATATGCGTATGAAGGCATAGATTTACGTTCTCACTCTGCTGGTTGCTTTTCATGCCTAAAAAGTATTTATTAGTCAAGAAAGCAGTGGCCCACAATTTCTTCTTTCCATACATCTTTTTCAATCAATTACTAGTGGTTTGGTACTTCAAAACAAAACTACTCTATTTTTGTTTGAATTCAGCATGTGAGGGGCATCATATATAAAAGACCTGAATATGTTAATATATGAGAAATGACAATACTTATTGTTACCTCTCTTAATATGCCATGAGCACACACGATGATCAGTACCTAGAAGCACTTGACGGATTGCTTTCATCATTATATTATTAATATCTTTTATTACAAATCTTGGATTCTGTAGGTACATTGCTCTCAAGAATACTTGAAACAATTCAACACACTCATATGAAACAATACCACATGTAAAAACTATGCTGATGGTGATTGAGCCCAACAAAGGGAATGAATGGCTTGTTACATTTGTTCATTCGCTGTGTGGTATCAAATACAACAATATCTGGCCTTCATTATCAGTTTGGTAGTCATAGAAAAAATGAAGATCATTTTTTGCCTTTTCTTCATAACATCTAAAGATGCATTTGCATCACCTTCCTAAATTCTAAACCTCTTACTCCTTGATGAGTAAATTGTATAAGTCCTTTTTCACAAATCCCATATTATCATATCCTCTATACTTCCATTTACATTTTATGACCTTTATTATGACATTCTTCTGGATACCACTATATTTCATTAATTGTATTTTAGATTTGTGGAAGTCATTAATTATCATATGAGACCAAAGAAATGGAGTCTTATTGTGGCTTTTCAATGGGTGGTTATGCTCATCAACAAAATTGTCCACAAACTAGAAACGACATTGCTTATCAATCTTGATGGTAAGATTAGGAGAACAATCCATTCAAGTCAGCACTCTTTCCCTTCCTTAGGGCCTCGAATCCCTTAGAAGAGACAAAACGTCTATATTGGATGGCTCCAACTCTTTTCTCAAGCCTCACAATGTCCTTCCTCATGCTAAAACCTTTCCTTCTAGGATAACTGTTGTAAAAGTTGTAACATTCATGTTCAGTTTAAAAATTCTTTTGAATTATGTTTCAATACTCATCTAGAGTTGCATTATCTTAGGGTTATCTTCCTCAATGCTGTGAAACATATTATGGCTGCTACTAGGATCATGAGGCTGATAAATATTGTTGTCTCCCTGTTATTAGAAAAATATTTCACCCTGTTACTATAAGCTAACATGATACAAATGTAAACTACAACATATATAAATAAATACAAAAATCCAACAAATAAAGGATGAGCATTCTATGGACATGTGCGCATAGTGAACTAACCAAGCAGCATTTGCTTCGCTTTATTGGTGTACATTCATCATTTGTACTAGGTGAATTGTCCATATACTAGTTGCTTGAACAATCCTTGCTACATTCACCAACATCTTCCTTACTTGTGCCAGGAAACTCTCCCATCCTACCAAATACATCCATTTTATTATTATTTGGACAAAAAATTATGCCTTGCGTGCTGTTAATGACAACTAAGCGCATTGAGCATCGATTTGGCATGAATACATGAATAACAAGTTTTCCATAGATCAATAAATATTGGTAAATACCACAAAGTATTGAGACTTTTAGTGCACACATTTCGTACCCAAGGGAAAACATTCGGTTCTACACTTTGGACCATAAATATGGTTTACACGAAAACTTCAGGGAACAACACGACCAGTTACATATGTTATCGGCTAGCAATTATAAATAGATTACAAGCTATCAAAATGCTTAAGGCCATTTGTGGTGTCCTCTCATTAATTTGGAAACACTGAGATTCTTATTACTAGATAAAAATAGGGGCTTCCATACATCATTCTAGTTTATGACATAATCATTAATCCCTATCTAAAATGGTCTCTTGATTCTATACTAATGTGTAGCTCATTTAACGGCATATCCATCTAGCTAGTGACACTAACTACAAACAAAGTGGGAAAATGTGTCTATTGTTCTATAAAGAAATGCACCTCTAGAGGCTCCCTAGTCCTCAAGTACAGTCTGATTGCAGTGGATAGGTAGTTTCGAAGTTCTATTCGTTATAGTGAAAAAAATAAACAAAGTGCCAAATGAAAATATACCTTTAGGACATGGTAGAGGAAATTTTTTCAGATCAATCCTATTGTCCACATCAATTATTAGATCAATGCTCCAAGGATGGATGATATCTCACACCTTCATTGGTACAATCAAGTGACAATGAATGCATACCAGAGATTGCAAGGTAGGTGAATGAATGGGGCAACGGCGCCATCAAGGGGACAAAGGTGGTGCTGAGAGTAGTGCCATGGCATAGCAAGGCGGAAGGAAGAGGACACTAGGGTAGGGAGGCAGTGAGGTGAGGGGAAGAGATGCTAGTGTAGCAATGCGGAGGAAGCGAGAGGCGGCATTGTTCCTGCACATAGGGGCATCATGCTTGCCGAAGAAGGAAGAGGGTGGCAAGGCGGAGGAAGAGGGAGCCAAGGCTGCGAAGTGGCAATGCAAGGGGAGGAACAGATACGGAAGAAGTGGCACCGGAGAACGGGAGTTGCCACTCACACAAACTGCTGGCCGCTATGACCTATGACTCATATGTCCAATATCAATAGGTGTGCAAAAGATTCATGGATGAACCATTATATCCTATATCGCAAAGAGCATGCAGACTTGAAGAGCTACCCGACATGTGGGACTATATGGTATAAATTGGTTAATGAATCACATGATTTTGATAAGCAAGAAGATGATTCATCACCAAGAAACAAGAAGAAAATTCATGTCCTAGCGATGTGGTACTTGCTAGTAAAAGATCATGTGAAACGTTTGTACTAGAATTCTAGGGATGCTAAAATGATCAGATGGCATCACAAGAAGCACAAGATTGATGGGATGTTCCAACACTCTACCGATGCTCACCATTGGAAAAACTTTGATGCAATACATCCAAATTTTGTCACGTATCCTTAGAATATTAGATTTGCACTGAGTACCAATGGGATGAACCCCGGTGGCTTGAGTAGCTCAAACAGTACTTGGTTAGTACTATTGACCATGTATAACCTTCTAACATTGGTATGTTAGAAGCGAAAGTATATCTTATTGTCCATCTCTAGACAAAGTCTGAAACAATCGAAGATAGAAATAGTTGTGTTTCCTAAACCTTTGTTAGAAGACATGGCAGATTTATGGGATGAGGGGACCATGGTATGGGATGAATACCTACAGGAGTATTTTTACTTGTAGATCTTCTATCTTCATCACCATCAATGACTATCCAACAATTTTTTTTTTCATCTTGGGATAGATCAAAGGGAAGAGATGTTGTGTAACGTGTGTGGATAACACCACATCTATCTATCTTTCATCATCAAACAAATTGGTATACATGATTAGGCACATGAATCAGGAGATGGCAAGGCTATTTCACAAGACAATAGATAATGGGTATACACCCGAAGTTCACAATGTTAAATGGGAATTTGATATGACCATCAATCTCAAGGTTGCTTTGGGGAAGACAAAGTAGAAGGCACCAAAAAGGAAGAAAAATGGAGAAGACAAAGATGAGCTAGCCATTCCATTCAAGAAGTATTTTATTTTCTTTAAGTACTTACCCTACTAAAAAGACCTGGAGATTCATCACTCTATCAATGTTATGCACCTCGAGAAAAATATGTGTGATAGCATTATCGGTAATTTGCTAAACATTCCGAGTAAGAATCTAACTATGTTTCTCCATATTGCAATCAAGGCAATTAAAACCAACTCTGATTAAGATTGTTATCACAAAGATCTACTACTTTTTAATGTGATTTTGTAGAATGTTTTGGATTCTGAAGAACTAGGATCTCTTCAAACATTTTTGACAGAGACTTTATGCTAGCTCGAGATGTGTTTCCCTCCATCATTCTTCAATATGATGGTTCATATAATGGTTCACATTGTTTCTTAGTTACTCAAACTAGGTCCTTCTTACTAACATCAAATATGGACGTACAAATGTTTCATGTCATCTCCGAAGGGCTATGTCCGAAACCATGCTCATCCAGAGGGATATACCACTGAAGTTGTCGAGTGCTGCATACATTACCTAGAAGATGCCAACTCTTTTGGTTTACCTGTCTCATCATCAAAGGAGATTGTTTGGAAGGGGGATTGTTGGCAAGAAAAAGTTTCACAACAATGAGTTTGTTACTATGCAAGCAGTACACTATAGCGTCCTGCAATAGCTTCCGATAGTTGAACCCTACATCGAACAACACTAAACCTAATTAGAGCCAGTAACATTGGACGATCAGAAGATTGGATTGTGAATGAACACAAGCATCGATTCACCACATGGTTCAAAGACCAAAACCTACTAGACGATGACTCACTTGAAGAAAAAGCATGAAAAAAGGTTGCCATGTGGACGCTTAAGTTTAGTAACGTCATGGCATGCATACGTGATTAATGGATACATATTTTATACAAAGTAAAAGGATAAGAAGGAGATGGCATAAAACAATGGGGTTGGAGTGGATGCAATAGAAAACTATAGATGAAAAACCACCTACTACAAGTTCACAGATGAAATATGTGAACTGGATTATGGATTACACATTTAGATTTCCCTTTTTCGATGTGATTGGGTGAAACATCCAATAGGAGCATTCGTGGACAACTTCGGGCTAATAATTGTTGACCTTATCAATATAGGCCATAAGGATGACTTGTGGGTACTAGCTGAGCATGTTATACATGTTTTCTATGGTACTGACCGTGCATACAAGAAGAAGAAAGACATAGTTATACTGTGTAAGCAAAGAATCATCGATGTCGATGGTGTCGAATATGTCAAATATTACAACCATTATGATGCAATGACATTGTTTACTCACCTTCCAAATAAATTCAAGAGCATCAAAGACACCTTTAATAAAGAAACCATGAAACCATACATGTACACCGATGGTGTTGGAAAAATCGTGGAAGGCTAATGTTGAGTCCTATGCGTAACAACTGAAGTGTGTATTCCCATGTAATAACACGTGTATGTGAATTGAAAGTCACACTGTCTATTTGTTTTATAACCTTAGTACTCCTTATATATGAATGCAAGGTATTTGTTTCGTATTAATTAGGATTTAGAAATTTCTATGCACATTTTACACTTAATTTGGAGCTTACTTGAGTAAATATTTAAATATTTCTATAGAAACTGTACTTAATTGTTTGATTGAAAAATTACATAGGTAAATAACAAAAATTCCTGATTAATTATAATTTTTTATACACATTTCACACTTTATTAAGTTACAATTTTTAATTAATTATTTTTATATAATTACTTATTAAAAAATTATGTAGGTAAATAATTAAAGTACACTCAACTAATTTAGAATTTTTATATTCATTTTACACTTTATTGTTTTACAATCCTAATTCCACATTTACATTAATTCCAAACTTAATAGTCACAGGATGATAGGTGGCCCCACTACCACATCACAGGTGAGCAGCTTATCTGTTTGTATGCGAAAACTATTCTCCTAGACAGGTGACTAAGGAACCCACCTGCAATAACTATCTTTGCATGCAAGCATCCTTACCACTCGTTAATGAACAATATTTTCACATATGAATGGGTAAACCGCTAGCTTGCAAAAATGCTACACTTATATTGGGGATGCACAGGAGGACGATTCTTTTTTCTAAATTCCTTGGCATGCCCTCGAATCTCTATGCCATCAAGCTATCTAATTCACGTGCCACCGTCACCTCTCCACTGCCCACGCCTCACCATCTCCATCGGCACTCCATGGATCTGCCCTCTCCACCACCGGATCTGGCTGCCTTACCTCGGCTGGTGCCCTCCTCTTTCCCAAGCATGATGCCCTCCTTTGCTATTGTACTACCCTCTCCAGCTGCCCTAGAGCTCGACGCCTCCACCTCGGTGCCGCCACCTTGGGCAATGCCTCCTCTACCCTGAGCCAAATGCCTACTTCCACTGTCATGCCTCTTTCTCTAGCCACCTCCACCCCGGCGCAGCAACCCCATCAACCCTGAGCCCGGTGCCACCCCACCGTCGATACCAGCACCACCCTACCATTAACCTCGTCCTCAACCCTACCACTACCGATCCCATCATTTGCCATCGCATCCCTACCGTCTCATTTGGATTTGATGTAATTATTTGATTAATTGATGCTTGTTTTGAGAAATTTGATGTATTTTGATTAATCGTATGTATGAAATTATATTTTATTTGTTTGCAAATTTATTTCAAAGTTCTCATTTGCTCTATGAAGATTATGGTCGTTTGGATAATAAATAGTACAAAACCTTTACAAACTTGGCCTATGATTCAAATTGAAGTTAACCACATGAGGAGTGCATTTTTCAGCATTTTGCAGATACATTAGCGATAGGACCACGTGTCGACTCAACAAGTGAGGTCCTTCCCGTCGTTAGTGCCCCTACACGGATCAGCATATTTTACCATGCCATATGGTTTGCTTAATTTGGTTAGTATTTAATATGTGAATAATGATGACTAGGTGTGGTGGATATACAAGATACTGCCTATCCTACCCTCATCACATCTGAGAGTAATTTCCATATGTATAGATATATTATTCAATTTTAAATTGGTATGCATTGTTTTTATTCATTATAATTTCCATATGCTATATGAAGATCGTTGGTTGTGTCGATATTAAATTGTATAAAAATAATATTTGTAATACAACAATAGACGGAAAGGACATACAATGTGAGATGGAACAAGTGGCCATGACCAACCAAGACAAGTTGTGTAGCGAGTTATCATGGCATACCCCCAATGATATGCATCCTATTATAGAGAGGGCAAGAAAAGACAAGGACGTTGACCTTACTTACATTCCAATTGAACATGTCATAAGTATTTTGCCAAGTTACACCAAATTTCATAGCAATAAGAGTTGGCTTACTATTGTCCAACACAGTGTTGCTATTGTATGTATAATAGATGGAAACAAGATTTCGTACTTGCTAAAAATTGTCACAACAAAAAAGGGTACGAATGATCCTACTAAACTAAACATGACTACATCGGGCCTTACGGGGATGGAGATGGCTACAACCATGAGTGAAGCCATCAACAAAAATTGAAAATGTGGTGAGAGAAGTAAGAATAAGCTAATAGATGAAGTACAGGCCATCACTCGCTTAGGACAAAGAGAAGAACCCATTAAGCCCAAAGGTGTGCCTGCAAAATGGAGCAACTCCTATGGTGCTTTGCTAAGGCATTACTGTCAAATCATCACAGATAAATGGGAGAAAGTAAGCAATGGGGTAAAGGAACTTCTTTGGATAGAATTGAAGAAAAGATTCTTATACCCTAAAGGATTCAGTGAAGAAGAAAAGGAGTATGGACTAGCAATTATGAGTCGGCGATGGTGAGAATGGAAGTCTAGTCTAAACATGAAGTATGTGAAATAGAACAAGCGCCCCTTTAAAAAATATAGGAAAATTGCCGTGGCCAACTAGGATGAGTTCGTTAAGAAAAAGACTACACCGAAGGTATTAGAGAACAGTAAAAACATGTTTGAATTGGTAAATAAAATCAATATCCACATCATCTAGGTTTAATTGGGTACAACCCCAAATTTGACAAATGAAGGATGAAGGAAGAAGAAGCGAAGGCAGAAGGAAAACCCTTGGAACTGAAAGGAATGGATGATCACATCAAGAATTGGGTATGGACTAGATGCATTAAAGAATTTACTGATGACAGATAGTTGGTATTCAAAGACCCAAGTTTTGAACAAATAGAAAAAAATTGAAGGAAATCTCCAAGAAGCAAAAATGTTGTGAGTTCATGCCTAAAAGAGTGAAATATCAGCAAAGTGCAGCAATAGATAACCCTAATCACTCTGGCTGTGTCAGAGAGGTATCTTCCATGCACAGTTAAAAGAAGGGTTTTCAAAAGACTTAGAAAGTTACAAGAGATGTGATAGGTACAAGGATAACATGAGGTAACAAATTAGGGAAGAAGTGGTCAAGCAATTATTTAATCTAACAAAATAAAAATGGCAGAAAATTACCGATAGATTTGCAACATGTTGTACAATATCAAGAACCTAGTGTAGCGTCACCACCTGCGACCTAATACCGAGTGGATGACATAACCGGTTCTATGCCACAAAAGTTGCATGTACCGATTAGAAGGGCAAGCCAAACAAAGGAGCTCACTAGTGGCATAGCAATACCGGTTAGGAAGTTTCACTACCAGGACATACCTAAAGACTATGCGAGGGTAAAGGTCTCAATGATCAATGCTAATTGCAACTAGTATGAGCTTGACATTTCCACGGTAGAGGGAATCAAATTTGTATGTGATACGTTCAATCAATTCATATTGTGACATCGTAGAGATTTGGTGCTCCTTCAATAGTCGCCCACAAGTACATTGAAGATTACGGCTCCAATGAAGATAGTTGCTGAGCCGAAGCCAGCATCCCTACAATGTCCTTCATCATAGAAAAATCCAGAGTCCACCAAAGATAAGGCACCTTAAGTCCCCACCACATCCACCTTTCCCACCACCTCCACCTTCACCTCCACCACCGTCTTCTCTACCAACTTGAGATGCCTTAACCAAATCCAGCTTTGCCACCACCTCATCCACCGTCTGCTCCATATCAGGCCGTTCCACAAAAGATAACCACATATGATCACAAAGCCAAAGGACATGACAATTATGTTTTGTGATCAGGACAATTACTAGAAGGTTGATTATATGGAATTTCTTGTTCTTTTGAACATGCAAGTAATTAAAATCCTCCTTCCATATACATCTCACCATTGTGTCTTATATAACATGTCCACTTAATTTTGTGAATAGTGCATACAAGTTGTACATGAAAAAGGGGGAGAAGTAGAAAATTAGAGGGAAAAACTGTTTGTCAATACATAATTGCTGGTAATGACACAAACTAAATAATTTATGTCTTAAAATACATATTCATATCTAATTTACATTATTACTACTCCTTAGACAATAGTACAAACAACCCGTAGGGACTATTCTCTACAGATATTACATGTGAGTTGATGAGGATCCATGACAGGCTTACATCATGTATGTATATAATTAAATAATTTTTGTACTAACGAACATATTACTATTTGTAATGTCTCGTTTATCTTATTTCTGTTACAATTACATCAAGTGTCTAGGCCAGCTCAGAAGATATACAAGACAATACTTCTAAATCTCTCTATCGACTTATACCACTTCATCCATTATAATATATGTAACACACTTGGTTTGTTTTTTTAACCTGAAAATAAATATGCAAGAGTGGAAAAATAACATTTAATTCTTACAAATATAAGAAATAATTATTTATTAACACATATTTGTGTTGAATAATTATATTACAAAGTATGTTTTGTAGTAATTATTAATTAGTGTATGATAAATAATTATTAATGTCCTGTGGTGAGGTTAATTACTAGGGAATAAATAATATTTGATTTGGTGACAATTTTAATTAATTGATGGAAGAAACAAAATAGAAAAATGATTTTTGGTTTTTTGAAATGAAAATTGTAGATGGACGGCTTAACGGCTGCGCAGGTGGCTCATTTAAGACGCGTGCCTGTAAAAACGTTTACTAGGCAACCTGCGAAGATCTATTAGGGCATGTGGGCCCTTTAACCTGTCCACCTGTGATTATAGATATTCACATACAGGTGCTGGCTAGCCTAATAAAAGGGGTATTTTAACATACTCTTTCTTTCAGCCAACTGTCTACGAAAACCTGTTCTACCCATATATAAAAACCGAATCTGTAGTAGTAGTGTGAGTTAGTCCATGAATTTATAAAATAAATATATATAGGTCTCTAATCTTAGTTAACATACTACATGAGACCCAAAGTATATATGACCCAGATCCGGTGCTGACATAGCTATATCTATGGAGGATAAAAAATTTCATTTATGCTCCCCTACTCTAGTATGTCTCTAAATTGACTATCATCACTCCTAAAATCTTTTGGTGTATGATTTAAACCACTTATTTTCTATATGTTGAGAAATACATATTTGTTAATCTTGGAATAGATGGAGTCAATTTGGAAGGGCACACTGTAGCGGTAGTACTTAAATGCAAAATTCTCTGTCTTCATAGATGGCCACGTCGGTGCCATAGCTACGTCATATGTATTTTATACCTTGAGCGATATATTAAACAAGATTAGATATTTAGATATGTATTTTACAAGTTTATAATGCAGATGACACCTGGGATGACCGGTCGTGTACTTTATTTTATTTTTAACAGTAACTTGGTTTAGTTTTGCAGCACGCATGTTTTGTAGAGGATACACTGTGATTAAAAGTTGGCTTATAACCTTATTTGAAACTAAGGTGCCTATATTATTGGTTTGTTCACATGTCTCTTACTCCTGCCATTTGACTAGCTAAATGCCTACAAGATGTGTATATTGGTGTTAAGGAATTAAAGTAACAGAGTTGCCCATGCATAGTTGTTCTGCGGCGGGTAGCATGCATTAGTATGAGAGTTTATTCTAATGCTGGAGACAATACTTTCTGAAATGGAAAATATAAAAGTACTCCTTATAGTCATGACGAACGGACAGGAAAATATAGATCTTTGCGCTGACTCTTTACATTAGTACATGCTATCTAAATAAATATATCTAACTGTGTCATATCTAAATGTACATAGTTATATTGCTGGTGGATTTTAAAAGTTAGCTAGCAGTCACTTATACTTTCTTGTGTAGTCCACATATAATAATCATCGTTTTGGAATAAATAATCAAGAAATGAAGCAATTGATAATCGTTGTTTGGTAGTACAACTACTGGAGAGGGAGACTCTACCTAGTGCGAAAAACACACGGCAACGCTCAACATCACACGGAAAGCACGTTACCGAGCGCCACACTCCGCAATCTTACGCTCAGGAGTGAAATCACTTTCCCGGTGTGTCTTGGGTGTATGCACTCGGTAACCACATGAAAATTACTGGGAGCAACCGAAACTCACTAAAGTTTTGAGCACACCGTCCAACCGAACATAACGGCGACAGGAAACGAAAGACGGTGACGGAACAGAGATGGCACAATTACTTAGTGGCTGGAAACACAAGGTAAGATTTGAACCTACGTTACCTGGTAAATTTCATCTTGTTGACACCAGGTCAGTTTCTACGTTACCTGGCGTTCGCACATACTAGCACACGTTAACATTCCAGTGTGTGTGGGGCTTGTAACACACGGTAAGCTACTTGGCAGGTAATGTAACAGTTGCACACGATAATATTCCCGTGTGTTAAGTTGGCTATACTCCGTAAGTTTCAGGTGGCTACCGGTGCCTTCGCATATCTGCACACTAAAACTTTATTTGAGGGAAAATTAATACAATTGTGCTGCTTCATTTATATGAATTATCTACACCAAAATTCTGACATCCAAACAACACGTCACAGGCAATAAAACACTAGAATGGATACAAATGCATTGATATAAATGTTCATTCAATGAATCAATTTGACAACAATCTGATCTGAAACAATAGCAGTTCAAATCTTAGAAACAGCTACAACTGAAATGAAATTGAACATTACTTACTACTGGTACAACCTTGGACAACCAAATGGCAGTGCAACCAGAAAAAGTTTAGACGCAGGCAGTTTTTAATAAGAAAAAAGACTTACTAATCATCAACCAATGTATCTTTTTTTTTCATCCTAAGATTGCTGCATCCCTCTAAAATGGCATGCCACCATTGCTCTCAGCCATGATGTCAAACCCTGTCTAGACCTTGAGCTATATTGTGCTTCCTAGTTCTCCATGCGATTGGCACTTGTGAAACTCATTTAGTGAAGTAGTAGAGATCACTGCAGCTTCAGGAGGTAAATGATCGGCTGATTTCAACAAAAAAAAAGTTAAGATGAAACTCCCATATTGTATAGATATTACAAAAGCAATATACATAAATAATTTGTTCAAAGTATACATAGAAGCCACATACCTTCCTGTTAAAGAGGGGAGTCGATGTTGTCAATGAAGCAAATGCGATCCACAACCTGGAGGAGGCGAATCTGGTGGAGGGGAGGTGTTGGGGCGGGGCGGGGCGGGGTGGGGCAGGGGTCAGGGGGCAGCTTCAAATTTCGTCCAGCGTCTAGGTGTCTTCGACAACAGAATGGCATAGATTTAAGAGTAGCTCCGTTGGCAGTAACATCAGGTGGAAATAGCTCGGCGAGATGGTCTGGCCGCTGGAGGAAAGGGTCTAACTAAGTGGGGCCTCTAGTGGCGATGTGTTGGAGACAGAGAGGAATGGGGGTGACGTGTCAATCTGGTTGACTGGGGTTGGGATGGGTGGGTTAGGTGCATTATATTTGGGGTATTTTTGATTTTATTTTTTTCTGGATAACTTTCCATGTATTCAATTGAATGGGTAGTAGGTGATGGAATTTTTTCCCTCTTAACTGACATATGGCCCAACTACTGTCTGCTCGTTACATGCTTAAACTTGGCAATACACGGTAAGTATGAGTTCACATAACGTTCACAGCTATATTTCTGTTCCTGCCACAAGATTAGTGTTCGCGCCATAACGATTGAAAGGGCGCCACTGAAAAAAGCCATTCACGCAAACGAGAAGTGTTTGGTGGATGGGAGTGAGACCCAAGTTCTCTAGTTTAATACCGGAGTGTAATCTCCAGATGTTCCCGGGGGATTGAGACGCACGCTCCGTAAGAAGATTTGTTATTTAGTGTCTTCCTAAAACAGTCCGTAAATTACCTTATATGAAACATTGGGTAAGTTGCTGCTCCCACCCGGGAGAGACTCCCGTGCTGGTCAAATTTCAATTTAGTTTTGTCCTCAAATACAGATAAAATATTATTTGAGATAAAATATTTTCAGCAGAATGTGATACACCAGCAAAAAGGTTACTTCTGTGAAAAGAAATAAAATATGTTCTAGCATAAAGATTTAGGATCAATACAGAAAAAGGGTATCAGCATGCACATAAATTTGCCATAGAAGCAGTTATTCCCAAACCAGAAGCAACATTCTTCCATATATGTTCCTCTTTATCAAACTCAGTCAACATTATGTCCTGCTCTGATATTTAATTTACATGCCTTTATCCGAATATGATGTTTGGTCCTTTCTTTCCATGTTACCACAAGATCAAGATGATTTGCGTGAGTAGAGGGGCGTCTCTATTGGGAGAAAGCCCTGGATATTTCATCTGCTAAAAAGTACCATCTTTATGTTACTTTTATTAAGTTTTTTATGTTTGTTCAGTAGTACTATACACACTCTTTTTCTCATTTTTCAAAAAGAAATTATCACCCTGGAAGGAATTGAGGTGATGTATGCAGCTATATATTATGAATATCATATTCCAAATTTGCCATTATCTTACATGTTTGTACCAACGGGCATTCAGCATCAATTTTTCCTTGCACTATAACAAAAATGCCTCATTAAGACATTTTTCTAATACTGTAGAGGTATTTTTCAAATGTCTTTATAAGGCGGTAGAGACATTTTAAAAAATGACTCAGAAGTGCCTTACGCTGAATTGTCTCTATAAACGAAGAGACATTTTATAAAATGGCTCTATGCCTTGTGATATTTTGACAGACATTTTTTATGTCTATAAAAGTATCTTTTGATAAAGGCATTTTTTATGTCTACATTAAATTATATTAGTACATAGCAAACAATTATGAAAAAAGTGAAAAAAGATCCCATTTCAATCCTTGAACTCAATACCTCCTATGAAAATCACACTTAACCTTAATGCACTAACCATATAAACCTTATGTCATTGTATGTTGTGTGTTACTTATATCTACTTACTATAACATATTAATCTATAAAATAGTGCATCTATAAAGGTTAAAATATCTTAGGAAAATGTTTTTACATATAAGGGAAATTATAGTATCAAAAAGATGTTTCTACATAGATTTAGCAAAAAAATGATAAAAATGTCTCTAGGATAAAAATATTAGGAATGATTTTAAACATACCTCTAAAAAGTGTGTCTAGCCTATAGGACTCCTGATTTAATGGCAGTTCCCAAGCCACCTCTAGAAAAGTGCCTTTACATGGTTGAGCAGGCTGCATGCTTCATGTAATAAATTTCTGATTTTTTTATGGGCAAGTGTGTTTTTCCCTAATTTTAGTTTGAAATATGATTTTACCCATGTTTTGTAGGGTTTGTGATTTTCTCCCTAGTTTTTTGAAATGAATCAGCCATTTACCCTGTTTTGGATGGCAGTTAGGTACGCCCAAAATTAATGAGTTCAAAAATAGAAAAGAAAAGAAATATGATTTAAAAAAATGAAATGTTGTCATCGGAAATGCATTTTTCACATGAAAGCAACATGAAATGCTTCTGGGAACAAGTTAGTGCATACATACTGGAACTATATGAATAAAAGATAAAATCTAATCAATCTGTCTTATTTAAAATGAAACTATTACAAGGAAGAAATATATCATACCCTATTCTGGCAGTGCCATACAGAAAATGCCAAGGAGGCACTACAGTAGAACAGCGAACCACCTACTGTAGAATCACGATAGATACTAGTGTCCAGGATTAAGATGCCGATACCCATGGTAACATGATAAATAAATTATTGTAATTATTACAATAAAGAAATTATATGTTTATATGGTAATCGCTGAGTGCACAACCTCAAAACAAAAACAGCAGAAGTGGAACAATGCAACTGGTAGAACTCCAAACTACAGGCAAAACAGTTTTGGGATCAGGGACGAAACCTTAATCTTTTATCTTTTCCCTCTTAGACTTAGAGAAAAAATAATAAGAATGAGTACTTACGTTAGTGGAAAGTATGAACATGTGGGCCTCAAAGGTAGGTCAGGTTATTTCATAAATCTTTGTTTTAAAAATATTTTCTCAAAACTTCTTTAAAAGGTTTTAGAAAAAGAATTTCATGTTGACTTTGTAACAATTCCAGCGGAAGATGAAATTTTAGTTTATAAACTCTCATTTTCTTCTCTTGTCCTCTATGAGTTTGTTTTCACTTTCTCAAACATAACCCAGACACTATTTCATTTTCAATAATTGTACCTTTCTTAGCCATCCTTCACTTAGGCTACTTGAGTCATTGATAATCAACAACACATTGCTTTCACTAAGAAAACCTAATCTTTGATACCTTTCTGACATCTCAAATTACATAGCCCTATTTAAAACCACTTAGATAATCCATCAGTCACATAAACCAATTCTGGCAATGGTTCCCAATCCCACAAACACATTTCGCAAAACACAAGCAAATAAATTTACGCTTGGAGAATCAACTTCAATTCGCCCATGAGAGTGGGCATGACTATTCAAACAATTTAGCTAAACTCTCTAAAGATTACATGCTTTACCCATATGACATAAAAAAATTTCCGAGTACTTGCCAGTACTTGAAGTTTGTGACAAAAGCTAATCCAGAGAAACCTTATACCACACCTAGAAGGGTCCCCACAAGACCAAACATCTAGTCAACTGCCATTGTCTACCCTAGAACCAGGTGATTTACCCAGTTCATCTAGTACCATATATAATACATCACAATATAGGCTACAATTTAGGGTTTGTAACACATGATCCACAACTCCTTCTCCTCGTCACTGAGTTTCCATGAATTAGCTACTTACTCGTCTAGTAGCATTCCATACTACCAATTTGGTTACTCCTTAAATGGTTGCATAGAATTTCCTAAGGAATTGATCCTGATGTAGGAATACGGAACCAAACCATACAAGCAAGTTCCCACATTGTGAGTTTTTGCAAAACATCCTTTTCATTTTCAAAATCTACCAACACCATGTGCCAGGTTTTATAAACAATTTCGTAACCCAAGTTTTATTTTCACAAAAAGTGGGGATAACTGATACCTATGCTCACAGAGCATGGATACATGGTAACCCTAATAGTGGAGCAACATGGCTTAACGTTTTCAACATCCTAAAGCTAGTGATGCAGCTATTAAGTGGGTCCATCGGTTAAGCAACTGAGGCCAATCAAATTTAATATACGCACTAAGTAATGTAGGTTTGTAAACAACGCATTTTATAAACACATGTGCAATATGGTTAAATAATGACTTGCCTTATTGTTTATCTTCAGAGACCTTCGCAAAATCCAAACTTGGCTATCTCCTGACGTGTCGGCTATGCTCACAACGAGAGAGAAACACACAAAACCTAAAAGTATAATAAAATCATTTTAAACTAATAGTGGTATTAGATAAATCCAAATTTTAGAAAAAAAATCTACAAGTTGAACGGGTCAAATAGAGTCGTGATTTAGGAGATATGAATTATTGAGGTTTAAAGGAATTTTTAGAAATAGAAAAAGGATTTATTTAATGAGAAACAGAAAAACTAGAGGATGTGATCCCATCGCTGGGACGGTTCAGTTAATGATCCCTCGCGAATAAGCCGACGAGCCGTCTGCCTCAGAGCTTGCACCAACCCGACAACAACCGACAGCAACCATGCCAGCCAGTGAAGTTAGGACAAAGCTACGTAGACATCAGCTGCCTGGATAGCCGACCTTGCTAGCTTTTGATGACCCGAGTGTTACTACCGTCTTGAGGCTCGGTTCAAGCTATACCTATCTTTTTTTTCCATTTACCTTTTTGTGAAATTTTTATATCCTGATGAGTTGAATCACTTGGAGGTCTCTTCTCGCTCACGGAGACTACACAATGCATAGGTGAAAAATAGAGGATCCGTGTAATATGGAATGTATTAGATATGTTACGCATAGGTATTATCTCCAATATCCATATGTATCACTGTATCATAACAGCTAGCTATCAAACCCTTATCTCTTATGTATTATCTCTGATATCCATAAATATCAGACTTAATATTTATAAGTGTTAAATTTGTTGTCATAAATATTAAATTTGGTAACTCTACGTATTATATATGTACTTTCTCCGTCCTACAACTATTGTCATTTAGGTGGGATGGGTGAGTAGAAAAGTAAAATAATATAATGAGTAGGAAAATAAAATGATATAATGGCCCTCATTAAATAATGGGTGTTTAAGAGTGAGTGGGTTGGTGAGATAAGATAAACAGAAATTTAAATAAGGATGTTGGAGAGAAAGTAATACTTAAGTGCTACTTGTTTTTAGGACAAAATTTATATACTAAAGTGACAATTGTTTTGGAATAGAGGTACTAGCTGGGCATCAAATCAGATACATCAATATAAGCCCTAGTAATTTAGTATAGGTATCATTATTTCTCGATGTGGAAGTACTCGTACAGTAACATGCTTGAAGGATGCAAGTTGAAAAAAATTGAGAACAAATAGAGATCGAGTAGCTCGCCTAAGACAAGAAAGTCACTTTTGTCTTTTTCTCTACTCCCAAGCAGTTGACATGCATGCAGTTCAGCAGGGCCCAAGCTAAACGATGCAAACATAAGGATTAAAGAACACTCATAGGTGGTACTTGCGCAAACAGTGGAACAAACGCAAGCGGATCCTCGCGCGTGGCAAGGCGGCAGGAACCCAGCGTAGCAGCGCGTGTACAACCGGGGCACTCGAGTCCAGCCATATGACACAAAATCCACCAAGTATACCTTTTAGCAACGGCATACCATGTCATAGCTTTCCTCAAGCAGAAAGGGATATTTTACAGGATAATTTTCTCGATGACTAACATGCGGGATTCATGTATCAGTAGAAGAGGGCTCAAGAGCCTATGGCTCATGGTGGATCATGTCTGTCAAGAGAGAAAATGTCTGTCAAGAGAGAAAGAAGGCCAGTGGACTAGGCTTAGTGGGTGGATCGATGACCAACGCCCATTATCAGAGAAAATCAAAAGAGTGGGCCACTAATGGCGACATGTGCACACGAACCCATAAGACAATCAAGACGTCCCACTAGTTGGTTCAAAAATAAATGCCCGATAGGTTGTAGGCAAGGAGGAGACCAATCTAGTGTTGGGCTTCGGCCTATGGCCCCATTCATCCTAGTGGCCTCTGTTTCTCGAGAAATTTAACTATTTACCACTTTTACGTTTGTCAACTCTTCAAATACTTCTATTTATCCTTATAAGTATACCGTCGGAGAGAAAACATTCTCTAATTATTTGCCACCATAGAGCGTCACATCAACATGCCAACATGAACACACTACTAAAAAAGCAAATCAGTGTTGGTTTGGAAATGCCTATAGGTGCCGGCTTTTGTACTGGCACCATCTAGGTGGCACTGATGATGGGGTTATTGGTGCTAGATTTAGAACCAGCACTGATGGCCTTTGGGAGCTAAAAAAACACTAAGCTGGCTCAAGAAACTAAATCCTAATCACAAGTTCATCACACCTAGAATCCCTAATCACAAGTTCATCACATTCTAGAATCCCAAGTTCATTCCCATCCTACAATCACACGTCAACAAAATAAGAGATGACAAATCCAACTAAAAAATATTAAATCCAACCGCTGCCCTGCAATCACCGATGGCGAGATTAGCAAGAGAGATAGAGAAGGTCAGGATGACGAGGACAAAGGGAGACGAGGAGAGAAGGAAAAGGACGAAGGGATGCTCAGTTCCAGCCACCATGCCATCCTACCCCTCCTACCACATCTAAAAGGAACCGATGATGGTGACACTAGGAGGAGTGCTACCTACTGCTTCACCTTGGCCTCAACTCCTATCAACACCGCCTCTAAATTCACACTAGCAATATATTCGGAGCCACCGAGGTTGAAGTGGTTGGATCTGGCTCTTCCACAGCTTGTGAAGGACGGGTGAATGTCGCTGCCACCTTGGCGTTGGGGAGAAAGATCAAGGCTAGTCCTGGTGTTCACCTCCTCAGCAACATCGATCAGTCACCATTTGCTCGCCAGCTGTCGAGCCATCAACTTCCTCGGCGTTGCTAGCACTACAATCAGAAAGTAGCCAAGTCATCCAGCCACCACTACGGCCACTGTTGCTGTGGAAGAGGCAATACTGCGGTAACATCGATGGCAATAACAATGTCAAATGGGTCATGCTAGCGTGGCCTAGCCTAGGCACAAGCGTTCTGTGTTAGCACAGCCCATTAGTCCGTAACGTGTTTGGACCGAGGCCACAGCAT
Organism: Oryza coarctata; assembly: GCA_030770085.1. NCBI lineage: Eukaryota > Viridiplantae > Streptophyta > Magnoliopsida > Poales > Poaceae > Oryza > Oryza coarctata. Next base: position 4,649,407 of record CM061476.1, on the reverse strand, counting down.
GGCCTGGCTACTATAGAAGCCTGACCCAAGCATGAGCACTAGTCGGCCGGCCCATCAATTTTCTTTTTTCCTTTATTTTTTCTTTTAATATCTCTTTTTCGTATTTTTTTCCTATAGTATGGAGAGTAATTGGTCCATAAAGCTTTATTGTGCTCGGGCCGATCCGACAAAGCCCGACTCCTCGATAAGCCAAGTCTAAGCTATGGTATCAGCAGTGCATACAACATGTTGCCACAGTAATTATATCTTAATGGACCGTGCCAAGCCAAGCCGTGCCGTGGGCTATACCGGCTCGGCTGGTCTGTTTGGCCTCATATAAATCGAGAACGAGAAAGAAGGAAATCAATGGTACTTGAAAAAAAATGAGGAGCTCAATTGTCTCATGTCAAGTCCATCCTTGTTAAGTGTCAGTTTTTTTTAACCGACACTCATAACCCACGTATCAGTATTGGTTAACTAAAAAACCAAGATTTTAAAATGGAATCAGCACGCATGCAAAATCATCTACGCCGGTTCCAATTTTTGACCTCTCATGGGGGTTCATAGGGATGGAAAAGCCCTATAGGTGCTGGTTTTAAATGAGCTGCTACATATGAGAAGTTTTCTATTAGGTTCTGTCGTGGTGACAGGGTAAAAAAAGTCCAAGCTGCCCCAGACTATCGATGTCTGGAAAGATAGCTATTGACAACAAGATTGACAGGCATCACTGACGTTTACGCACCACGGACATTACACACCAAGTATTAGATTAGTAAATAATCAAATTGCTTGATACAATCCCAGATGAAACAAATGGTTTTATCCTTGCCAGCATACGTGCATATGTTCCTATCTTGTCCGACATAATATTTTCCTTATTAAGCTATTTAGCTAATTAGCCTAATTAACAGCCAAAGTTACTAATGAAAACATTTAATTGCTCATCTAATCACTAGCATAGAAACCTACATCTGTAGCGGGTCATATGGCTCCGTAAAACCCATTACAGATTACTTAATCTTAATCTATAATAGATGTATATTTCAACCATATTGGTAGAATACATGAGCAGTTACCGAAGACCATATGTCTATAATGGCTCTAATGTGTAGCTGTTATAGATGTGGTGCCGCTCATATCTAACGGCTTATAATTAAGAGCTGTTATGGATAAACTTTTACTTATAATTACTGCACATTTTGTAATGGCTGTATATTTAGAGCCATTACAGGTTACAACAGGAGAGGCTGTACCAGCCTTATACTCTTTACACCACCACTCATGATGCCATCTTTCTCCTTTTCTCTCACTCCCTCTGTCTCACTCCCTACAAGACCCACAGAGAGAACCCATGAACGTGCAGACATCGAAGTGATGGGCTCCCAAAGTTGGAGTCGAAGATATCGGCCTCTGCCATGCGGAGCTCGTTATGATCACGGCAGAAGAAGTGGCAAGAAACAGCCCACCGAAGCTCCGGAAGCTCACGAAGCTCCTCGTCGACACACGCAGCCACCCCGCCTTCAGCACCACCGCCAACACCCTCTTTCGCAGCCTCCTCCCCTCCTACTCTCACGCAGCAGTATGTGACTAACAAGGAGCTTCACGGCTAGTGCTAAGGCGGCAGACAACTGAGCATGCTAGATCCAGCCTTGACAACTACTGCGACAACAACGGACGCTGGATTTGGCCTCGATAACAATGGTGACAACGGCGGTAGTGGATCCGACCTAGACAGGAACAGCGCTGGGCTGAATTTTGCTTTTTTTCCTTTGCCAAATTTCCGCATTAGTAGCTGCTCTGGGGCTGATTTTTACTTTTTTAAGCTGAATTTTCACATCGCTAATGGCTTCTCCATTACAGATAACTTTGATATATATATATATATATATATATATAACAGCTAGAGAGCCGTTACAAGTGAGTCTCCACATCTGCGACGAATAGATTGGAACGGACTGTCTTACCTTTACAGATGTTATGTGGTTTTTGATCCACTACAGATGTAAGGTTCGTGCTAGTGAATCAAGCATTCTCCCCTGCCTATTCTAATCTTCTCTTTCTATTTTTAAACGGCCAAACAGCCCGAGCAACATGCACAACACGCATGAACCTAATTAAACATGCTAACCACCTGAAGCTAATAGCCGAGCTCGATTCATCACAAGACATAATCACACGGCTAGTCAAACTCCAAATCAGGTCGGTAGGGACAACTTGGTCTTCTCACGTGCCCTGCCTATGGTGGCATACAGATGTGGCACTCCATAGTGGCAAAAGTTACAAATAATTAGAGAAGGTTCTCTCTCTGGTGACGTATTTGTAAGGACAAATGTAAAAGGGTCCTTTAGAGAGTTAACAAAGGTAAAAGTGGCAAATAGCTAAATTTCCCCTGTTTCTCCTCTCCTTCCTTTCTTCTCTTCATATGTTTTTCCTCATCCTCTCGTGAGGTAGAGGCGTGGTGCAACATTGGAAGCATTGGCTGGCGAAGGGAAGTAGTGGTAGGGACAAGGAGAGGAGAAAAGGTGAGGAAATGTTTTTTAGTGATAGTTGGTGAATGAGTGGCATACTAAGGCAGAACAGGTGGGCACAATGTTGATTCTTGCTTAGGACCAAAAGGGGGTGGAATGGAAGAAGGCAACCCGGTGGTGTTTCGAGGATGTCGAGGGAGAGGAGGGAGGTCAGCCTCATTATCAAGAGGCTGTTCTCATGGTTGGCCTTTGGTGGACAAGTGGAATGACATGTCCATGGTGGCTAAAAAGGAGGGAGAAAGGTAGGGGTGGCAATGGAGCAATGTGGCGCTCATAATTAAGGAAATAGGGGACAGGAAGATGGAGAACAAGGGGATGCTAAAGGAGTGGTGGCCCTACCGTTGATTAAGGGAGTGGTGGAGGGCTATGTATTGTCATACTGGTGGGAGAAGAACAAGAATTCGGAGCTCTAGATGCTCACTAGGTGTTCAATGAAATCTATACGAGTTTGGCACAGAGTGGTGGAGGCGAGATGTGGTGGAGAAGGCAGGGCAATGGTAGTGGTGCTCCTTTGCTCTTTATGATAGTGAAAGAGAGAGAGGAGAAGAGGGATTAGGTGTGGGATTTAGAGGGGCAGCCAGAGCTATTCATGCTTGAGCTCGATTAGGGCAAGGCAAGATGAGGCAAGGGAGATGTTATTTATCGTTAAATTGTAGGAGAAATATATTATGACGTAAGGGATGCCATGGAGTGGTCATGGAAGCACAGGATGTTGTTGTGGACCAAGCTGCATGAGGACACGCTAAAGACAAAGACGGTGACGCCATTGTGGCAGTCGTTGGGGAAGATGACATCTCATCCTCTATGGTTCGACAACGTTAGCTCTTCATCGTCATGTTCCTAAACAATTGCCACAATTGTGTCACCCTCTTAATCCTTAGCATATCCTAGTGCACCTTGGGGTCCATGATGCCAAATTGTGCATCTACAATCACTCCATGGCGCCCTTTATGTCACAGTATATTTCTCCCAGTATAATTCAACATGGTCATAGAGTGAGCGATCTAGCTTACCATTCAACGTTTCCACCACCATCGCCCCTAGGAGGGATCTGATCTCCTAGGGTGGTCACACATTTTTTTCTCTATTCATCGTCATCAGATCCATCGAGAGGGATCTTGATCTCCTCAGTTGGGCCTCGTCTTCATGTTATCAAATAGCAAGCAACAACATCCTACCTCTTCATCGTCATCGATCTAGAGTTTGCTAGTCCTACAAGACACCTCTTCCTCGAGCCGGCTTCACCATGGAGCTGTTATGGCACAGCCATCGCCGACGAGCTGCATCCTCCCTAGAACGATGGGTGCCATATCCCTACCTCTGCTAACCAAGACCCCTTACCACCCAAGCTGGTCCCCTCCATGGCCTCCACCATGAGGATCCTATCGAGTCTGCCATACAGATCAGCACCTACCCATCATCTACATTGGTCATCATCAGCCTGGTTTCTTCTTTGACTGCTTCAAGCACCATCGCCACATCTTTTGGCTACCACTGTCAGTGCTCTAAGCCGGTGGTCCAAGAGCCCTCACATTGGCTACTGATGTTACTGTTGGTCAAGCTGCTCTTGCTATTTCACCTTAGTCTTCATCCACTATGCCTCATCACCAATGTTGTCTTCCTCAACTATGTCCATTCTTCTCCGACAATTGCAAGCTGCATCGGCACTTCTTCCTTTACTTTGCTTTGTGTGTCACAGCTAGTCCCATCTGACATGGCGCAAGGTTTATGGCATTCTCCTATATCACTCGCACATATTGGAAATGCCATAACACACATTCATTCCAAGTCATCCCTAGGCCTGGCAAACCCGATCACGCTAAGGACAATGACATTTACTTCGTGCTCTTCACTTTGGCTTCGTCAACTTGAGTACTTTTGTAGGTTTCTTCTCTAGTCTAAGTGTCTGTGCAGCTCATGCTTAGACTAAAGAGGATGTTTGAGTATATGGTAGGGATATATTAGGATAGTATTGATTCATATGAACTCCTTCCATATCTTTAGGTCCTTCCTTATCTACTCTCCATGTAACTCTATGTATACCAAGCCACGAGGTTGAATACAATTATCCAATTATGCAACTTTTCTCTCCCATAATTCAACATTTATAGGCAGTGAGGATAGCGGGCTAGAGGCATTAACAATGGCTAACAAGAGCTAGCATGCAGCGATTGGCCAGGTTCTGTTATGTGGTATCCGGTGAGATCGGGCTACGTGGCTCACACAAGTTTGGGTGAGCGAGCAACTAGTCCTGCTGTGTGGTTTGCGGCGGTGATCTGGTTCGCAGTGCAGTAATTTACAGTACGGTGTTGAGGGTGACACAGTGAGGTGAACATGTGGGAGTGGCTGCACATAGTGTTTGATGTTTGGCTAGCGATCTAATTGCAAGACCGGGTGAGCAAGGTTGGCAATGTGACTAGATGAAAAAGGGCGAGGTCCCATGGGTGGTGGTGGTGGATTGGCCAAGTTGTAGCTAATGATTTGGAGTGGGCCTTGTTGATGCGATGGCAAACATAAGAGCTGTGAGCTTTGTGCACTGTGCAGCACACGGTGGCCAAAGGAGGTGCTATATGGCACAGACACAAGTGGTGTAACGCGTTCTAGGTACAAGCTGATCAGTGGTTAGTCACATATGTAGGGTCCTAGCACGGCCCTGTGTGACGCGATGCAAAAAAGGAACAGCTTGGTCGGCTCAGTGCCAAGGTAGTGGTAAGGCGACTAGTGTCTTTCAGCATCATCCTAGAATAGCACCATGTGCGTGAGGCCCTGTCAGCTACTGGTGTAGGCTGACCAAGCTGGGCTTGGCTTGGGACAAGGAAGGAAAGAGGGAGGAGCAGACTTAGCTGAGGGAAGAAGACAACGGGCTGAGCTAGCTAGACTACAGGGGAGGAAACTACTAGTGGTTGGGCTGGCTTAAGAGGAGGAAGGGTATGACACCCCGATTTTCACCACATAAAAAAATCTTATTTTGATTAAAAACCCATTTAAAAAACTTTTGATTATTTGAGTATGTCTAGATTTAGGTGCCAAAAAATCCCTAAATACCATTGTTTCAGGAAACACCAAACCTCGAGGCAAAAATCTCCTGAGGTTTGACTTTGATTATCGCCTTTTAAATTTTATCCAATTTTTAAGTCTATTTTTGAAACCTTGGCTCTACAAAAATTCCAACGGTTAAATTTTATGATTTCGAGAATTTTGACCATACCAAAAAAATAATTCATTCCTATTAAAAAATCTAAATTTCAATCTCAAACTTTGACCCAGTTAATATTTTTCTAGACAGACCCTTGGTTCATTTCTCTCCTTCACCAGTTCACGTACAGATCAAAACCAATGGTTGTTTTCTCATCGAATTTTATTGTGAGCAGGCGAAATTGGCAAAAGCCAGGATTTCCCCCAAGCTCTTTTACTTCTCCTACAGGAAGCAAATATACGCATGTACTCAATTTTCATTCATCTCTGCCAAGTCAACTGATGTTTTCCCAACATTTTACCTTTTTTCTCTCCCACACTACAAGCAAGCAACATCCTGCACACACATTCTTTTCACTAACACACCCACATGCAAACATAGCAACATGCTACCTACTTCCTCTGTTTCCTTCCTTTGCACACATGCAAAGCAGCAGTAGGGTAGGGAGTGGAAGAGACATGAAAAGTTTGCAAGCAAGCTCCTACATGCCTCCTCCATCCCTCCTTCTAAACTCATGCAAGGCACACATAGGAGGGAGTACATGCATGCACTTACCACACCACCCATCCTCCACTCCACCACCTTGAGCACACTGCTAGGGACAACTTGTGCTCCCCCAACACCTCCACTCCTCACTCCAAGCAAAGCAAAGGTAGCAAAGATAGGGACTATGGGAGGAGAAGGAGACATAGGTGTCCACTGAAGTGCCGTCGCTATCCACCTATGCTAGCCATAGCCCTAACGACCTAGTGCCACCCCGCAACTGGCCCGGAGCTACCTGCCCAATGCACGCATAGCACCCATACCGCATCGAGCGCCGAGTAGAGCTCTCCCTCCTACCACCGTAACCGCCTCACAATTGCCCGACACCTGCCCTGCCGTATCGTCTATGTGTGCCAGCTTCGCCCCAGCGCCCTCCTGCCACGACCTATCGATGCTTGCCTCACCTTAGACCCTACTCCTGCCTACGTGTCGCACGCCTCGGCATCGTTCCTGCACCCGTCCTGCCGCCACATTGCCCGGCACCGCCTGCGCGTGCATCGACCCACACCCCCACCGCGCACACACTGCCTATCATGTCAGCCAACTCCGATGTTAGCCCGCCACCCCACTGCGAGAGGAAGAAGCGGCAGAAGAAAAGAAGGAGAAGAGGAGAATAGGAGGAAGAGAAGACAGGAAAAGAGAATGAAGAAAAAGAGAAAGGAAAAGAAAGAAAGAAAACAAGAGAAAGAAAAAGAAAAGAAGTAGGATCCATGTGGGCTCACCCTTTGTTTCCTAGCCTACCCATGGACTTGATCCAACATGGACCACCCTCCACTCCTCACTTAGATGCGAATCGCTTTCAACCCAAGTCTAGATCACATCCCCTCCATTCCTCCAAAGACCCAAAGCCCACCAATAGCCTTCCTCTTCACCAAAGTTCAAATTACCACTCCTATACAGTTCAAGACCAGAGCCTAATAGCCACTTCCCCTGTTCAAGAAAGTCCAACTTACATCCCTCTACATCCCCAAGCCTCTCTCTAGAAGTCTATATCGCCTCCCTCGGGCTAAAGCCCATAAGCCAGGCCACTAGCCCCACCAATCATTTTCCCTCATTTTATAAAGTCTATTTGTCATCACTCCTAAATTATTTGCTTTTCTAATTATAATAATCCTTTTACCCTTTCTAGAAATTTAATAAACTTGCAAAAATCATGTCTCTTCAACCAAGTTCGTATTCCCTCTATTCAACTTCCAAAATCTTCAAAAAAAATGACATCCATCTCCTAGCACTATTTGTTATTTATAATAATATTTTCTTGGGATAAGTCAACAACGACGAGATTTCTTTCGGGCTGCGCTTCGACCGTGGATTTTTGGATGGTTCTCTCGAAGACTTGGAACCATCGGAGCATTACTCATCAACTTAATCCCTTAACCTTCTAGAAGAATTCTCCATTCTTCAAGACCCAATTTTGTAAGAGAGTTTTTTCGTCAGCTAAGGACCAAGGGAAGCCACCATTTGATTATATTGCTCCTATATTATAAATGGTTTTATTTCAAACATGCATATTTAGCATACACATTAATTTATCTGATCATCGGTCTACAAGCACATGACCTACTTACTAGTTGCACTATTTCCAATAGCACCTTCATACACTAAATCATTGTCGCTCCACCATAATGGTGCCATGATACTTGTGCTCTCTGATGTACATCTGCACCATACTTTATTTTATATTATAAATATATGTGTTGGATTATAGTTATAAAAATTATGGATTATGAAAGATTTATAAACCAGACTCTATGAGTCGGTGGTTTTGGAAAACAAAAGTTTTTATGGGAAAACTTGCGGTGTGAATTCTCTTCTGTGTGGTTTGGTTTCGCAGTCACACATAAAGATTGATTTCTTTGGAAAGTTTATCTGACCATAAAACAATACAACCACATAGGTAACATGGGATTCCCCTAACAGAGTAAGTAGTTAAAACATGGATATCTTGCATGTTAACAGTTGAGGAACAGGAGACAAAAGCATTCTCTTGAGATAGCATTCTCATCTGTTACACGTTATCTGTGATCAGTCGTAGTTGTAGCTCATCATAGATGATCTATGCCAAGTCAAAACCATAACATGTCACATGTCATCTGTAACGAGTGTAGTGGTATGAACCATCACCAATGAAACCACTCATCTTTGATGGATTGTAACCATCATTTGTCACAGATAACGTTTTCTCTAATGATTCATAGTTGCAACCTGTCCTATATAAGTGAAAATTCAAAGTTTTGATCTCAGATGGAGACGTGCCCCATATTAAAGTTATGGATAGTAAATAGATCTGCATCTTTATATCTAATAATATTTTAATTTGAGGTCGTTTACATCTCTAAATATATAATATAATATAAGTGATAAATATCTATTTTAAAAAATAATATTTTTTAATTTTTAAATGATCTCAGATTTAGATATGTCCTATATGAAAGTGTATATCCCAACGAGATCTACAACTTTATAATTAATAATATTTTTATTTAAGATCGTTTACATCACCGAATATGTATTATAAGGTGAGATATATTCTGAAAAATAATTTTTTGAATTTTTTAAATGACCTCGGATGTAGACATGCCTGTTGTAGATATTGATAAAATCTACAACTTTCTAATTGATATTTTTTATTTAAAATAAATATATGCTTACACGTTTTAGACAAGGCTAGTTAAATAAATAGCAACAAATAGCTAGTTAGCACGTACTGCTCATTGATGAGATGGTTAATGTGTACTGTGTTTGAGTAGGAGGCCTTGAGTTTGAGCTCTTTAGCTGCACATATTTGAAATTGAGTCAAAAAATTATGGATTTAGGGCTACTGCTAGTGTTAGGTGACTACGGATAGATGATTAGGAAAATTCAAAACATTTTTTTTAGTTTTTTTTCATTTAAGATTTAAAAATCATGAAAATATCGTTAGCGAGGGTTCATAGATGACCTACTAACTATGACCCATCCTAAATAAGATTTCTCATCAGTGATCAAGATCTTATACTCATTACACATCGCAGATGATGTTAATCATCCTTTACAAATGAAGAATTCCATGGTACTGACGAGTTGTAAAGGCAACATGGGCTAGGTGGTGGCCCATAATGATGAAAAGCAAGAGAGAGGAGCGGAATGGGCTTGGCCTTAATGAACAGTAAAATTTGGGGATGTCTTGGGTGACTTCCCCATAGATAAATTGATGAAACTTCAGATGACCTATTCAAATAGAAGGCAAAAATGATGGAAGACAACAATTGGAGCCACTTCAACTTGATAACAACTAAGAATTTCAAAAAATAATCCTTCAAAAAATCTAGTATATTACATGGAGTCCGTTCTAATATTCTAAATGGTATGATTTTAAAAAAAACATAGTTCCTTACAATACATTTTGAAAACAACTTTTCAATTTTATAATAATTATTTTATTCATTTATATCCTATACTATTATTATAAATCAAATAATCCATCCACTGCTTTAAAAACTATTTTTGCAAGTGGCCTAAAAGGACAGCTACTTGCGATAAGTTTTGGCACAGGTGGGGGATCATGGGCCGCATGTCAACAAAAGAAGTGGGCCTAGTTGTTATTGATTTCTTCAGCTTTAAACCTCAGAAAATGTTTATCAGTGTTAAAAAAACTTGAACATTATAACAAACAAAATTCATTGGTAATAGATGCACAAAAGCACATATTTTTCTCGAGAACTTTCTTATCTCTGCACTTTGTTCATTTATCCTTGTCACCAACGATTTTCACCGGTCATGTACACATTCCCAACGGTGCAATCACAAATCCGGTCCTAATGGATTACCTGCAACCAGCCGCTAGAAACAGCCATGAGATCAAAAGAGTTGCACAACAAGCAGTGGCTGGGTTACCTGTTGCCCCGGTTCTTAAGCAGGTCACTACGTTCTGCTTACTCATGCAGAACGGCCTCACACGATGCCAGCGTCAGATCACCATTTAGAAAATCCTCTCAGGAAACACATGAAACCCAATTATTTTGTACTTTCAGGAATTAAGCCACACGGAGGACATCCTAACCCAGTCTGACAGAACCCCATAAGTGAAATAACAACCATGACAAATAATATCCGGCTACTATATACTATTATTTTATACTACTTCCAAGAAATAGTGATTGAGCAGTTTTTAATGTAGAACGATAATATTAAATATAAATAAAAATTATATTTTAAATAATTTATTTAATATCAAAAGTGAGAACATAAACATTTAGATGAATGACTATTTTAAAGACATTAACGAACGCAACCCTAAGCTATAGTTCATGCTCAAAAAGTTAACCATATAAATAATTTTTTTAATAAAATAAGTCACACAATGCTATAGTGAGTAGAAGAAGGATCTATATATAGTTTTTATTGATTTGAAGAAAGTTTATGATAAAAGATCAAGATATATTATGTGGTGAGTTTTAGACAAACATAAAGTTACAATAAAATTTGTTACTCTACTTAAGGATATATACTTAAGGATATATATAACAATGACTAGTATTCGAATAAATCAAATAAATGATAGAGACATAGATGACTTTTCGATTAAAATAGAACTACATTAAGAGTTGATTTTATACCCTTATCTTTTTGACAACGTCATGGATAAGGTTAGAAGATATACAAGAGGATATCACTTGTATATACTTTTTACTTATAATATAGTGCTAGTTGATCAAAGTCGAATGGAGTAAATAGGAAGCTGGAATTGTGACGATAAACTCTAGAGTTAAACTATTTTAGGCTCAGTAGAACTAAAATTGAATGTATAAGATGTACGTTCGACATTACTACACATGAAATGAAAAATATTAGTTTGTAGGATTCTATAGTGTTTAAGAAGAATACATTTCACTATTTAGAATCGATACTAAAGAGAGATAAAAATATTGATAAAGATATTAGCTATAGAATTAAAATGGGGTGGATGAAATAACGAAAAACATCAGACATTATCTATGATAAAAAGATATTTAAAAGCTAAAAGCTAAATTTTATGGATTAACGATTAGATCTATGATGTACAGAATGTTAATCTAAAAAACGATATATTTAATAGTTAAATGTTAGAGATATGCATATGTGACATTAGATTTATAGGTATATAAGAATGAATCAGATCTAGAACGATGATATGTGTGATAGGATAAGGATACAACTTTGAAAACCATGGATTCTTTCCTGGTTATGTATTCAACTTTATCGGTCACTATTTCCATTATATGCAAATTTGTTGATTTTTTAGATTTTAATTGTTTCCTTCCAAATTCAAGGAAAAATTCAAAACTTTAGTGATTTCTACATTTTTGGTACACTCTAATGCTTTTGTGATAACTGAGAATTATTATTTAGTGATGATGCTTATGGTTTTAGGGCATAAACTGGGGGAGCAATTTGAGAATAGAATGGGCATATGAGGGATCAATATAGGTACTTCATGGTATGGAAGGGAATTGGCAAAACTTAGGGACAACACAAGGAATTTTCCCTAACAAAATATATTTGAGATGCCAAATTCTGAAAAACATTGAATTCAACTTAAGTTTAACTAGTTTGAACTATTTCCACGACATATATAACTATAGTTGAACTAAATTCAAACTCAATTCAAAACAAGTTCAAAATTAGTTCAAATATTACATAAACTATGTATATCAATGGTATATATCATCAAATACCCAAACTCCAATTTCATGGTGATCAAGCATGTGTCAGACGCTTATGGTTGCATGTGCGTAGGCGTGCAAGTAAATCATGCCACTAGGGCTTTCGCATACGTGCCACTAGGGTTTGGGATATTTGTTAACCTACCATTTTCTTTCATCTAATTATTGTGATGCCACTGGTTTTGATTGTAACATGTAAATTTACAGATCAATTGGTAATTGCTAGTGACGACATGAAGTCAAACCGCCTTTAATTTGTTTCACAAAAATACCCTTGCTTTTGCTCGCACTTTCACGAATCCTTGTTTGTTCATGGCGACAGCACTTCTCTCCCTCTCTCCCTTGCGTCTCCAACGGATTACGTCCTTGGTGGAGGTGGGCAGGTGGATGCTACTGTGCCACATATATGGGAAGAGAATAGATGGACATTGGTGGTAGTGCATGATCTAAATGTCACTAACGAGGACCAAAAGTTGGATAGATGCTGGGCACACATCCAATGAGAAAAAGACATTTGGGTGGGAGGGACTCACTAATGGTGCTGAGGAGAGGAGGCCATCAACCATGCTTAGCTCTACCACATAGCCACATATAGGAGAAGTCGGCTATTTTGGGTGTAGATCTTGCTATGCACGGAAGAGTAGTGTTAGGTCGACATAGAGGAGCTCATAGGCAACTGAGGCCCGAGGGAGTACTTAGATGATAGAGGGAGAGGCTTGTCCATGTCCAGGGTTGAAGAGGGATGACAACAATGTCAGGTCTATTTGATGGGGCTGTTATGTGTGGTGGGGGTGGGATCAGGATTTCATGGTTTTTATCCATTTTAGGTAGTTTGTAGAAATGGCCCAAATTGGATAGTTCAAATTTGAATTCAAGAATACAAAAAACCCATAAAAACAGTATGATCATGTTAGCAACATTTGACATCAAAATGTCTAAAACATGTTTCACATGTTCTATTCTTTAGTTAGTATGACTAGTGATAATTTGTCCTTTTAAATGATCGGTTTCCCTTCCAAACCCTTTTTTTAATTAATGTTGCTTCGGTCAAAACCAGTTTCCTTCGCAGAATTCAAAACATTTACTGGTTTTGGAGCACTTTTTTATTTTTCTTTTTTGTTTTTCAAAATTTGTAAAACCAAAGCAACGAGTTTCGATTTGCATTCACATTTGTAAACCCAGTGCACAATTGAAACAGTTGCTAGCACCTTGTACTGAGAAGAGAGATGGAGAAAAAAAAGAGAATACATGGGAAAATATTGTCTTGGGATGAGTCAAGAGCTTGCGACCTAGGAGAGTTCTGTTTTCTCTCAGTCGAGTGTCAAAAAAAAACTAAAATTAGTCTAATAGAGTGACTACTTACCTTTTTTAGTGCATAAAGTTGCTTTTTTTTGTTTTATGATTATATACATGATTCTAGAAAAAAAAGGTAATATGGACCTGGGTGCATATGCACCCACAATCTACACCCTACATTTGCCTGCACGAATCTTGGGACTAGGTGCATTTAGGTGGGGTGGTAACAAAATGTGCCCTGCCTTTCTTTTTCCCTTATAGGTAGTGATGACCAATTAGATTGGCCGGGCTAGCACGAGCCACAGCTCGATTGAGCATGGCCCGCTAAGGCACGACTCATTAGGTATGGACTCTATAGCAGGCTATGTCATATCGGGCCACGTGCCGATGTCACAGTCCAAACACGATTTAAGATGCTCTTGTGTCATGTTATATCAGCACAGGCTCGGAAAAGACATGTGGGCCATGTGTAGCCCGATCGGCATGCGGGGCAATGTAGTTTGAAAGGAGGGAGAGGAGGCATAGGGGCGGGCGACGCATGATGCGGTTGTGTGGGCGGGAATGGGGACCACGGGAGGCGCATTGGCACGGGCGAGTGTCACCGCATGGCGTATCAGGTGGGGAAAGGCCGAAAAACCGAAATGTAGGGAAAAAAAGGATAAAAAAAGAAATGAAAGATATGGGAGGGAAAATAGGGAAAAAATATATATATAGGCAAATATTGTGGATTGAGAATAAAAGAGGAAAAATGCGAGGGAAAATAGAACAAATATAGGAAAATAATTTTAATGATGTTGATATTACATGACTACCTTGTTAAAAAATTTGTCATATAAAAACTCATAATTGAGAGACCATGGTCATGAAAAAAGAGTATAACATATAGGTCAAAACTTAAAAATTTAAAAGTGACTAATTTATTTCATCATGGTCCTAGTCTAGATAAAGGTTCTCGACCTGAGTAGCTAAATTTTGGTTTTCTGTGATGTCTTGTCCATGTTTCTTTTGCTACCTTCCCGTCTTTGACGACAAGTAGAATTTTGGACCACCTCGTTGTGCAGATTTGTTCTCCTCTCGTCACCATAGAGACTGAAGACCAATTCAAAGGATAACATAGATACAAGCACCATCAATATATCTTATACTAGTTTTAAGAGTATGGGATATGTCATCTTGTGATCACTCCACCATCCGATTAAGTTGAAATTTTATGTTTTATTTGTGGTTGACTACGTCACTATCAAAAAAGTAGGAGGACAATTCTTTGGCACCTGAGAAGCAATAGAACTAATTGAAGTGGACAAACTCCCAACACTACAGAGAACCACCAAAAATTAGCCCCACTATAACTTGTAGGTACAGATGTGGGTATTTGTAAGCGAACTCCCTAAAACTTATTTTGATACTTTCAAAATACCTCGTATAATTTAGTCTTAACATCAGAAAATTGATTTGAATAATCTAAAGTCATTGCATCTCCAATAAGTACAACAAACTAAGGAATCCCTACAATTTACCCCTAGGACAAGAATAAATACAAAAGCATATAACATGGGGATTTCCTTTCAATATTTAAATTTCATATGAAATACCGATACTCCTAAAATAGTATCATTTTTATTTTCATAATAAAGTGGCAATGTCTAGAATTTTATATAAAATCAATATCGGATTGTCATCAAGAAGTACAGTAGTTGGTTGTGTTTGGAAAAATATAGTGAATAAATTTTTGTAAGGTAACACATGCTTCAACATTAGATATGTTGCATTCCACCGATGCTCTGCGTTCATATTAATCTTACGTGGACACTTATCACATGCAATATATAGTATCTTTTAAATTATGTAATTCACACATGAGAATTATTTAACGATATTGTTTCATGAACAACATTAACGGATGCATTTACTCTCTTAAACCTAGTTTTAATTATGAGATTAATAATATGACATGCACAATATTGATATATAAGAAATGATTCAACATAATACCAAATAATGATTGGAGAATTTTCATGGCCTTAAAATTTTTAGCTGCATTATCTAATGTTACTAAAAAAAATTTATTTGTAATACCATAATCCTCGACAACTTGAGAAATTCTTTCTGTAATATTTTTGGCATTATATAAAATATCAATTAATTTTAATACTATGATTTTTTTATTTAATTGCCAGTCATCATCAACATAATGAGCAACTATACTAATATAATCCTCTTTAGCCATACTACTCTAGATGTCATATGTGATACTAATAGAAAAGGTACATGTACTAAACATTTTCTTCAATGCATTAAGGCCTTGCATATAAAACTTTTTCAAATCACGAATCATGATTTTTCTACTAACAAATTAAAATCTAGGATTATGACTAGTTTTAATATAATTCTCGTGTGGTGTAGACTCACCAAAGTTTAAGAGTAAATGTTGTTTAGCAATTAAACGAGTTAGAGAATCTCGTGCTACCTGAGGATCATGCACCCATATACTTACCGTTCCATAGTTGTTGTTGTTGTCGTAGTTGGATTTCTTGTTTTTTAGCACAAGCCTCAGCATCCCGCCTCAAATGTCCTGTTCTACCAGAAGATTTTCTAGATAATTTACATCTACATATTCTATATCTTGCAAAAGTTACCTCCTCTCTGTTAGGCCTAGCCTCCTTTATCTTATCAAAATATTGCCAAACACTATAAGTTCTTAATCTCTTTGAACCTATGTTTATCGATGCACTCCTACTCAGTTCTTGATCCTTTTGAAGTCGTAGGTACATCTTTATGTATTGGCGGTGAAAGTGTTGTCCTGGTGACATCTTGCTTTACATTCGGGTATGGCAACGACATAAAATTCCGGTCGTAGTTGCTTAGATGGAAGGACGAGTAGTTTAGATTGTCTATTCTAAAATATTAAAATTATAGGGATGTAATTTTAAAAAATGTATTCGTCTAAGAACAAACAATGGATAAAGTAAAAACACAATCTATCAAAAACCTCACCAGCTCTGGCTAAGCCTTGTAGTAGGTCTAGAAGAGTGGAGGCCTTGCCTAATTTTTTTTTATTTTTAACAAAATTTGGAGATTTTTTTTATCAAAATCAAAAATTCAAACTAGATCACAAAAGAGAAGGGAGTACAAGATGGAGGTTTGGATAAGCAGGATGTTGCAATGGTTGGCCTATTTATAGAAAAAAATTCATATTTTTCTAATTTTTTGAAATATTTTTTAGATTTTTTAAGCTCTATGGCTTCTTTTAAAAAAAATAGACATTCAACTAGCCGTTAAAAAACACGTATGACATAACATGATCAGATGAAAATCTAGACCATGTTGTGCCCCTGCGTGCCCATCCGTGTATGGCCGGCTAGCTATAGTAGCTGGGCCGTACCGTCCAATGTGCCACATCCTTCAGTCAGACACGACACATCCAAACAAACTGTGCCAGCATGATCTAACTGCTGTAAGTAGCCGAGCATGCTACTTTTCACATGTGCCTGGGCCGGCACACTACTTATATGCGCTGTGGTAGTGTGGAGGGACAGTACATTGTGCACTGTGCTCTTTCCCGAAATGCCCTTCATTCGCTCCACCCGTAGCTAACACACCTGTTTTCCATTGACCTCTCCATCCTTCCCCATTCTCAATTCTCAAAACGTCCTTCCGTCTGCTCCCGATCCCTAAGGTCGCGCCCTGCGGTGGCTACGGACGGCAAGGATGCGCATCGAGGCGGCCGGGCGGTGCGGCTTGCGGTGGCTGCGTGCAGGCAAAGTGCCAGCTTGCTGCGGCGAGCTTGCTGCAAGCTGAGTGCCTTCTTGCTAACGAGCAGGAATCTGGAGCAAGGAGCAGAGATAGTGAGCTGGGATTCTTGATTCTTGAATTATGATTGGTGGTTAGTGGTACTAGTCTCTGATCTTGCGAAACTTTTGAGATAAAATTGTTGGATTGTGTGTAAAAATCCTAGTTCATGTGCTTTTTTTTTCTTTTTTGCAAATCTCAGTATGGAGATGTAATAGACATACCATTTGTAAATATCATTTTGGTGAATGGAGACAGTGTTTTTGCAAAAATGTCAGTTATGGATATATAGAGAGAGATAAGTTCCTTTTGGTTTGGACTGGTGAATGAGGTTCCTCTCTCTCTCTCTCTCTCTCTCTCTCTCTTTGGCAAAATGTTAGTATGGTGCATGGAAGTGTAATCTTTTTGGGAGAAAGGAAGGACCTGAATTTTGGTTGTATCATCTCATTTTATTTTGTCGATATTCTGAGAATTTTGACCTCAATACGACTGATATCATTTTGCAAAATGTCATTTTGGAGAAGAACAGTTTGTGAATGGCGTATTCTTGAATCTACAAACTGGACATGCCCGTGGAGTGACATTTTTTTCAAGCATAATATACGGATGTGCATGAATCTCCAGTTTGTTCAAGGGCAATATTTTCCTCATGGCACATTCATACCACATACAAGAGATTGACATTCTTATGTTGGAAACAAAAATAAAGTGAACCACATATATACCGGAATGATCGTACGTGGTGCGCGTCACCAGATCAAAGTTTATTCAGCTGGCGCTGATTTATGAGGAAAAGAAGACCAGAAGTTGAACAATTCTGAAAATATTGATGCAAGAAAACTCAAAATCATGATGACTCATCCTGTGTCTCGATACAAGCATTCAGTATTCTTGCAAACTTCTTTTGTGGTTGCATCCATAATACCTATCGTTTAGTCAAATTTTAAAAACTTTAACTATAAATAAATTTTAAAATATTAACTTTAAAAACATGAAAACTACACGTTAGAATAGTCTTAAAATATAATTTAATAAAATTATATATTTGTTAATGTTTTTACATATAATATAATAGAAAATAGTGATTAAAGTTATTTTTAGACCATATCCTTATCCAAAATAAAAATATTATGAAACCGAAGAGAGTAGAACAAAACCAGATTCTCTCAGAACCTGGCCAAAACAAGATCGATTAATCAAGTATCCCTCATTGTGAAACATGTCAACAAGCTACAGTGTTTCAGATTTGGACCATGTCTAATAAGTGGTCAACCATGTCTGCATCCCACATTAACAACTAGTTGATCATAAGTTGTTTCTTTCTCTCCAGTCAGTGCTACCAAACCAAGCTCCAGGTTTTTGAGGACCTGATTCAGATTGGAGATACAGTAAGTAAAAATAATCTCTGTGCTAAAAATATAATATCCTACTACTAACATGTCAGCTTAACCCACAGTAATACGAAGCATTGATAGACTTGAACGAATGGCAGCCATCCTTGATTTGAAGTCGACGGCATATGGAAATACGAAAATAACGTAGCAACGTCCACAGCTCAACTCAAGTCAACTTAACGTAATATTTCAGTCTTTAGAATAGTTTGTTAAAGCCTTCTACTATTTTTTAAGTATTATTATTATTTAGATATTTCTCACTCTTTTAAATATCTTCTTATTTTTTTCACAATAAATTACGCTTTTCTTTAATTGATATTATCTCTAGTCGATCACGTATTTCATCGTTTTAAATTTCATCCATAATCATAAATTCAACGTAACATATATATTTTTTTAACAACGTGATATCTTTTTTAGATAGATATTTAAAAAAGGTGAGTCTTAGATAAATACGCATGCAAGAATGGGCAAAACAGGTTTACTTATTTATCAGTTCGTGGAGTTTCAGTGGATTCAGAACCAAGTTCCTAAGCATAGAAAAAGATCACAAACTGCGAACTCGTATCTCAAAATCAAAATCATATGGCTAACTGGTCCAGTATAGAATCAAAAAAATTCATTTGTGTTGCTAAACTGAACCAGAGAATTTCAGAAAAAAACTGTTAACCGATCAACAAAGTGCTCTATTGATCTAGCAAATTTCAGAAACTACTAGCATATCTGCAAATCACATGGCTGACTGGTCCAGTAATGTTCTGCTGAAGTAGAAAATTCCAGAAAACTGCTAAATAATCAACTAACAGGTCTGATAACCTGAAAATTTCCAGAAACTGCAATTTTGTCAACAAAATTGTGAGGAGTTTCGACTTAAACTAAATGAATCGAGAGCCACAAAATCCAACTACCAGCAAGCTCTTCTTTGAACATTTGGGATCAGAGCATCATAGCAGCTAACGGGTCATTGACGAGGCAGTAATGCGTAGAACAAGAACACAATATGGAACTCATCACTGCTGAGGAAGTGAGGAGGCAGTAATGCGTCAACAAAAAGAAAAATCCAGTGAGTGCCTACCTTTCGCGCCAGCTGCGCGGAGGTTGCAGGCAATGGATCTGAGCACCGCCTCCCCTCTCGTGCCATCAGATCCGCACAGCGCCGCAGCCTCTCCCTCCACTCCATCCGCCGGCTGCAGCGCCTCGTCCTTGCCTCGCCATATGCGGTTCCTGGACAGGGGTACACAGCGCTTCCAGGGTAGGGGTGGTCAGCTCCTTCGGCCGCAGCTGCCGACGTCGAGCAGATGGACGGAGGCGCCGTCACCGGCGAGGTCGAGGTGGGACGTGCCGACACCGGGAAAGGGGACTCGTCCCTCCCCGCGGCACGGTGGAGGTGGGAATCGAAGCATCTGACGGCGCCGCGCCATCCCAGCGCCGCAGCGCGCCGCCCCTGACCTGCCCACCGACGGATCCGGCGGCGTCCTCGGCACCGCCCCTCCCCTCACGTCGCTGTCGGGCTCCCACTCCGCCTTGCTTCTCCCCGCGTCTTCTCTCCTTCCTCCTCGTTGGCGCCTGCGTACCGCCGGCAAGCGCGCTGCACATCTTCTATCTGGTGTGAGTGGGCAGGATGGGCGGCAAGCTTGGAAGCGAGGAAAAAAGTAGCTGCCCCAACACCTTTCATTTGGTGGGAGGATGACCCATTTTAGCCGCACGCATCTTGACACCCACCAACGGTTCATATATCTACATATATATTAATGGGTTAAGATTTCGAGGTTGTGATTGACAGATAGTATTAATTAGTATTTAATGTTGAAATTTTAAGTTGTTACATATATAGTTTATCTTTGTCTCAAAATGTAATTCTTTTTTAAGAAAATTGTGAACGAAATAGACTTAAATATGATGTAGATCTCTAAACCCTACTCCTAAACCCTAAACTCTCTATGTAGAACATATGCAGGTTACTTGTTAAAGGTTTAGAGATTAAGGAGCACATGAGAAAATGAGCAAAAAGTCATAATGAATCAGTTGCCTAAAATATTCTCCACTTTTATCAAACGAAGAATTCATGTGATGAATTTGGCACTCAAGGCATATAAAACGGTAGAAACTAATACAATGTTTATTGGCTCAATCAAGATAAGTTCACACAAGTAGCGCTACTGTGTCATGTCTATGTGGCTAGCTAGTGGGCCAACCACACTTTTGTCCCATATGTCAGTAATAGCGTAATGGCCACGCTTGATTCATGATATATCTTTATTTCACTAACAAATCAAGAGAATTTCATCAGCATAAATGCAAGTCCTTTCCAAGTTTTTATTCTCACTTCATCTTTCTTCCATTCCCCATCTTCGTTTCGTCGCAAGTCGCAGGTTCATCCTTGATTCTCTCTCACCCTTCTCCCTCATCCTTCCTTTTGGTTTTCTAATACTTGTATTAGTAGAAACTAGTTGTAAATCTTAGCATGTCTTTGGTTTTGGGATAATACAGGTTGAATTGGGGCCATCCCTATATTTTTAGGGTTGAGGGATGAAACGGCGTGGTTGGCATGCTAGTGAGACAGAAAATGAGATAGAGTGGTCCCTCGGTTCTTAGAGGATTTATCTATTTTTGATCTTAGAAAAATATTCCTCCTAGAACCATCTCGTCCTCGGCTTTCACTCACCACACAACTATCATAATGGGATGCCCCCTCTCCCAAATCGTACTTCATCCCCTGAATGAACCACATTCTAGTACAATACTTTATCTAGACATATATGGTTGACATTACTAATTTTCTTTTCATGTACAATTTACTGTATAGTTTCTTTTTGACCGCGTGGGTGCTACATTGTTAAGGACTTCTATTGTACGTAATAGATCAATATCAGCAAACCCTGTATTATGTTTTCACACACAACCCTCGTCAGTCAGATTAGAGTGCATACAGATAGATCTAGTAGCTTGACTTCTATTGTACGTGTTAGAATTGCTCAAGTACTTCTTGATAAAAGGTATTTGAATAGTAGAATACTTATTATTAGGTATCAGTAAATATTTACAAACCAAAGTTTGATAAGATTGAGAGCTTAACTTATCTACTAGTCAGTTTGGTCCAAATATCCACAAAGTAAAAGTAATGTCTTACATTTACCTGTGATAAATAGGCTCTTTAGTTTGCAAACCATGTTGAGCATGTTGAAAAGATAAGTATACGTAGAATTAATTTATTTTATAAATAAATATGACATTAATTGTATGAACAAATAGAGCTATACCATTTGATCTATACATACATACAACAGCAATCAACCTGAATAAATCAAATATAGAAGACATATTGTACACATACCGATGGTCCTATTCCGAAGCATTAACAACAGCAGTAACTGATATCATATGAATGACGCACGGTATAGGATGATGACGACAATGCACTGCAACCGACCGAAGAGAAAGATAAGTCGTAGTGGATGACCAGCGAGTAGTCGTATGGAGCGTTTTTCAAAAACCTTGATCGCTCTCCCCCGGTGTAAGACTTCATGAGGATGAGGTTCTGAAGACCTACTCTCTTAATCTACCAGTGCATACTAGTAAGTAGGACATAGTAGGCGATGTATGATGGTGCAACACAAAAAAGGTGGCTATCCCTATGATATTTTCACATGTATCAAGTTAAGGCGGCAGTTTAGTATTTATAGAGATATCAAGACATATAATTAGGACGTTTGCACGATCTCCATAAAAGTGTAATCGAACTAGATAAGTTGCACAAAACTTATCTAAATTCCATGCCACTCCAACTCAAATAACTTATCCAGATTTCATACCACTCCAACGCAAAAAACTTATCAACTGTTAGATGTAACAAAATAAAACTAAGCTGTAAAAGAAAGTCACATCTTCGTAAGTATGAGGACCTAATTTTTATGGACTATTCACGCCCATTTTGCAGACACTTGTCGGCCTAGCAAAATGAGGCGAGCGAGTGCATATTTGTTTCTCTTGGTCTATCCACCATACATGGCTAGCAGAGCATCCACCCTTACAAGGAGGTCAGACTTATTTATGGTGGTAACAGGCTTTTGAGATTTTTTATAAATTATTATTTATATGAGTCTTAGCCTATTTGTGAAGTCCAGCATCACAAATTTATTGGTGAGAAACAGGTATCCTTATAAATCAGCAACCATTAAACATGATCAGCTATTACATATCTAAGTACATGACCGCTAGCTGGAAGATGACATGCATGGTCACCTCGCTTGTCAGCTATGGGAGAAAAAGGGGATGAAAGAAACTATAGGTGAGCTACTAAGATTGTGTTGATTAACAAGTTAGAAGTACCCACTTCTAAGATGGGGTTACATAGGCGATAGGGGAGAAGTGATGAGTCTTGGCGCTGGCATGGGTTGGGCTACCACAGAGTTAGGAGCCATGCAGATATTTATCACAACAATCCAGAATTAAGGTTAACGACCATTGTTATAAATATATTCTTGTAGCTCATGATTTTGTTTTCTGGTGGCTTGTAGTGCTTAATGAATTGCCTGTAAATGGCAAGACAAGCCACAGGTTTGCTCTTTACAGGAAATAGCTCTTACAGCAATCGTCACTGTTCTATTATACGATGATGATTAATTAGTTCCATAGCTAGTATATCTCTTCATATTTCATATTCCCACACTAATGTCATTCTGTTGTTCCAATGAACAGGAGGCATATATCTGATATATTCCTCATGGAGGCTATGCCAATTTCGGTTTCCACTTGCACCGCTCCTGCACTGCATGGCCAGCACTCCTTCGTAGTTTTCAACTATAGCCTGAACATGGGATTGGGTTTTGGCAAATTCATCAGGTCTAAGACCTTCAACATTGGCGGGTTTGACTGGTCGATCAGATACTACCCTGATGGAGCCAGCCGTAGATATAGAAGGTACATCTCAGTGTTTCTGGAGCTTATGACAGAAGGTGCTCAGGTTAGGGCAAAGTTCTCTTTCAGAATATTGGTTGGGCAGTCCGAACCTCCAGAATGGACGACTGAACGGACGTGTTTAATTTATCAGGAGATCAGTAAGTATTGCACCTATGGCTGGGAGAAGTTCATTGAAATAACAACTCTGGAAGCATCAGCTGAACTGCTGGTGCTTGACCGCATCACAATTGAGTGTCACATCATTGTTTTGAAGGAAGAACCATTGGTATCAGGAGTTGATGTGTCCCCTCCAACTATGATACCACCTTCAAATCTCTCCAGTGATTTTGGGATGTTGCTAGAGTCAAAGGACGATGCTGATATCACTTTCGTTGTCCAAGGAGAGGCCTTTCCTGCACATAAAGTGGTGCTCGTTGCACGATCCCCGGTCTTTAAGGCATTGCTCTCTGGCTCAATGGTGGAGAATGGGGCATCGCACATAACAGTGGAAGAAATGGAGCCAGTTGTTTTTAAAGCTTTACTCCACTTTATCTACACCGACTCGTTGATGTCGTTGGATAACTATAATGAAAGTGAGCTGATTCATCACTTGCTTCGTGCTGCTGACCGGTATGGAATGGAAAGGCTGAAGGGCATCTGCGAGATGAAGCTTTGCATGGATATTGATGTGGACAGAGTGATAATTACTTTACTTCTAGCTGATCAGCATCAGTGCAACAAGCTCAAACAGGCTTGCCTCTCTTTCCTTGCCACTCCGGGCACAATGGAGAAGGTGATTAGAACCCCAGAGTATGATCAGCTGAAAAGTTTATACCCTAGTCAGCTACAAGAGTTTCTGGAGAGTGTCTGCATAATCTCCAAACCATAGCTACATGTGGAAGGTAGCTATTTAGTCAAATTTGGGCAACATCTAAATTATGATTTTAGTGGTGTTATTATGGCATATTAGCTTTATGATATCTTCTACAATCATAATTTTTATTTGTGTTGTTTGGGCATATAAGTTTTATGCCATATTCTACTGTATGTGTGAACTTTATATTGGACCAATTTGGATGTAATAGTACTGTTTACCCCTTTTAATATCATCATTTCCAGTGGTTTTGTTTAGTGATATGATAGCCTGATATTATTTATGTCATGATGTTATTCCATTTATGGGGTTGTGTCAGACTTGATGTTCTGAGGGTGCAAGACTGAGTGAGGATGGCTCCATTTTGGGATGGCAATGGCTGTCCTCCATGTGGCTTAATTCCTCAAAGGAAAAAATAACTGGGTTTCAGTTTCATGTGTGTCTCCTGAGAGGATTATTATTCCTATAAATTTTGTCCATCCACATTTTCTAAAGAGTCTGACGCTGGCATAAATCGAGGCTGTTCTGTATGAGTAAGAAGCGCACAGGGACCGACTTCAGAACCTGAGTTTCATGTCTACTTCTTGTTCTGCAACTCTCTTGATCTCATGGCTGTTTCTAGTGGCTGGATGCAGAACACAATCGAACCTGATTTGTGGTTGAACCGTTGTGAATGAGTAAATGACCGATCGAAATCATTAGTTAACAGTTATTAGAGTTTGTTTCAAATATGTATACATAGTCAATTACAATTTAGTACATGAAGTTGTACTAGATGTATATTAGAGTTAGAGTCAAAATCTCTCCTAGCCCCTTTCTTATATAGAGAGAAGCACCTGTTGTAACCGTATAACGACTTAGCATAAATAAAATATTGATAGGTTGACAGTATAACTGGTCGAGAGTCATGTAACCCTGATATATTGTAATTATGTTAGATCCGGAGGAGTACCCTTAATCAGTACTCAAGGACTAAGTTACGGCTAAACCTCATTAACAAATGTTGTGTCTCAATGTTGTCATTTAGTTTAGATATTCTATCAAGTACTTTTGTGTTTGGTTACCAATAACTATATCGGGGTTAGTTTTCTAACAAATGGTATCAGAGCTTGACGATGGAGGAAGATCTAAGGATAGAGGTACGATAGTGGTGTCACAGGACATTCTGCATGTAATGTCTAAAGAGGGCATTGGCGCAAGGTGGAGCACAACGGCAATCAACAAGATTTAATCAGTTGTGTCGGACAATTTGGGTGACGGCCCAAACCATCTGACGAGCTATTTTAACAGGGAGATGGTTAGATGTGATGTGATGCTCATGGTTAATTAAACCTAAAGGCGATCAGTGTTCTTGATCAGTAGAGTTTGAATATTCTAAGTAGAGCAGATTGGGCACTGCAGCGAGTGGCCTCAGTGGAATCGGCTAATGAACTCGAGCGGCGTCGGCTCCGAGGAGTGGCATGGGCACTGCAGCGCGCGGCCATTGTGGTGTCGGCCGGTGAACCCGAGCGGCGTCGGCTCTGAAGAGCAGATTGGGCGGCGAGCGCCTCAGTGGAATCGGCCGTGAGCCCGAGAAGAGTTGGCTCAATGGTGAGAGAATGAGAGGGGAATCAGGGGGCAATTTTGTCTCTGGTTCTTCCGTTAGCATAAAAAGTGATGGAAGTGCTAAATTTTGGAAGTCTCGGACGGAGTTGTTCTTCCAGGAGGAGGAGCAAGTTTCTTTTTTTTTGCGCTATTTTCTGTACCGGGACAATAATTGTGCTATCAGTCGAATTTTCTCTTGACGATTTTGTTTGCTTTGTTTCTTCTAAATTGATTCCTCGTTTTGAGTTAATCTATGTGAGATTATTGTTTTGTTGTCTAGGATGACCCAATGCCTACTTACTGTCTTACTTAATTCAATTCTAACGAGCATTGCCGTTAGATCTACCTTTTTGTGATTAGTTTTAATCCTCAATTTCAGATTGCAAATTACTCGTTATTTTGTTAGTTCCATTGCTCTCATGTTAGATATAGCCGTTGTGTTTGGGTCAACTGTGTGCCATGATTGATAACTAAAGGGAGCATGCATGATGTAGTACGTGTTTAGCATCCTAAACATGTCTGGTTGGCAGTCCATTCCGTATAGACACCGTGCTTCGTTAAATCGATGTTGTTTATCCAACTCACTGAAAGATGAGGCCACACACTCCTCATTCTTACTAAGGGCAAAGGAGTCATTTAACATAGCCTACACTTGTAAAATGTAATATATGAATATAAATGCAGTGATATGGCACATATCTAACATTAAATTACCTTTGGGTGGCAGTTCCATAAATATCATGCAAACCATAACTGACTTCTACGTATAACAGGCAATGCTCAGTTATACCTTATTCGAGGTTGTTCATGGATGGCTGAGGTTGCATGTTTTTTAAACAAATTAAAGTAAATTTTTAGTTTTATTTCACTTCACAGTCTACTCGCTGGTTTTATTTTTCTCTACTGTGTTGCGCAGTGTCGGTTGTCATGGTTCTTATAAAGGTATCATACATCTTCGTCTCCTACTTTAAGAGTATGAACATAATCCTCTAATCTTATTAAATGTATCATAGAGGCCAACAAGTGCTATATTGCTTAGGTTGGCTTGCTATGTAGATGACTTTCTTATCTCTTCTTCCCTCTATCTCATCCTATCTATTGAGTGGAGGGGAAAGAGGTACCGGCGGCATTGTGGCACATGGCAGGGAAGATGGACCGTTTATGAGAGAGAAAGATGAGAAAGGTCTAACTAGCAAGATAAAGATCATTGATTACTTAAGTAGTCAGGTTTGAAATTATGCAGTGCATTTTACAAGATTATGGGATGGATCTGCAATTTCAAACTTTAGATTGTTGAAGGAAAAGTTATAGAGTTTAGGGTTTAGGGCTAAAAGTTTTCTAAAAAGAGTTTTAAATTTTCCACATTTATTCTTATTGAGTTAGAACCACCCTTGTCTTCAATCAAGTCCAATAGTTGATACGTAGTTTCATCAATTATGTGTGAAAATAACATGTGAAATATTTTAAATCCTTCTAATCTTTATGTGTGTCACGAGAAGAGTGGTGACCAGGTATTATGGCTTAAATTGTATAAAACCATATAGATTTTGGTATGTGATATATAGTTATAGGAATTATGGTTTTAAGATTTCGCAAACCACACTATTAATCAATTTATCTTTATATTTTAGTAAAATAAAAAAATAATATACTTAGATGCTTATAAGTTTTATACGATAGATTAATAACTCATAAATTTCAAATATAAGCTTATAAATCAAATAAAAATTAATTAATTGTGTGGTTTTGTGCAACTATGGGATCATAATACTCAAAGTTATGTGCGATATATCAAAACCCAATGTGGTTTTATCTAACTTGGTACTTTTATGTGTAATTGTCCTTTGGCGTTGTTTGTATGGGGGTTATTAGAGATATTGGGGCTTTCCTAAGATTCTTGGAGAGTTAGGGGACTGCTGGAGGATGCGTACAGGGGAAAGCTAGAAATTTGTTTAGGGTGACAGTTGCTTCTGCTTGTTGGGTGCTTTGGCTTACCAGAAACGACTATATGTTTGAAAATGTCTTGGTGTCTTCTGTTTTCCACGTTGGCTATAAAATGATATCCTTTTTGCAGCATTGGTGAAGCTTGCAGACCGGGGAAGATCAAAGCAATCTGGACGTGTGGCGCATGGGATTGCTAGAGCGAATCAAAAGAACTGAAACCGCGAGATGTGCTTGCTACCTATTGGCTTCTTTTTTCAGTTCTGGAAGAGAGAAGAAAAATTCTTTTGATAGATGGTTGTTAGATTGTCAGGTCATGTATTTCTGACTTTGCTAGAGGCTTAGTTGTAGTGCAGGCGGTTTTGGTGCTTTCGTTTTGAAACTGGTAACGCTAGTGATCTGGTAGTGCGGTGCCTTTCGTTTTGCTTTCAGTTTCGTTTTGAACTGGGTACGAACTCTGTTTGGAGCAGGTACAACAGGGTGTATTCAGCCGGCGATAAGAATTCCACGTCAGTCTCGGTGATGAGGTGGATGAGAGAGGCGAGGAAAGAGAGTGCGAGCCGGCGACATGTCAGTTGCCGACTGCATACACACGAGCTCCAAGGCATCGCAGCGATGAAGAGAGGAAACAGCTTTGTGAAACTCGTTGGCGAGCTTGTCCCATGACGGCAACGCTCGGACGGCATTCTCCGGTCCCCTTGATAGAACTTTGACGGCAGCTCTCGTACGACCTTCTCCGTCGACGAGCTCCGCCGGTCCTACAATGGCTTTACCAAGGCCGATCCTGACGTTTCATGGGCCAGGGTGAGATAATAGTTAGGGCCTCAAAGATGTAGCACGTAACTAAGACTCTCATTATCTGTTTTCGGTTCAAACAAAATTTAAATTTTAAAATTTTATTTTATAACTAATCGTGGGTTTTTTATATAGTCTTTTTTAACATTGGCTTTCAAATTGCTAAAAGCATGAAACCTAATGTAGCTTTCAATCTTTAAATTTCTTCAACAATTTTCCTAAGGAGCTGTCGAAAATTGGTATTCCATTCTCCTCGCTCTCTACTCGTGGGAAAGAAATCGTGCTTCAAATTCGCCATACAGTAGATGAAGAGAGTGATGCGTAGAAGAGGGGATGAGCTATTTTTATTTCTGTTTTTATAATTATGAGGTAGACCCATTTTTTATTATCATGTGTTAACTTTTAGTTATAAAGAGAAGTCTGTCTAACATTTAAAAATTTGATTGAAAATCTCAATAATAAAATTTTAGGGATAAATATTTGCTCCGTTCATTTTAAGGATGTGTATTGTGGATGTCCAATGCACAAAAAAAAAAGAATTAAGTGCAACCTTTTGAAAAAAAAAAGAAGGAATAGTAGCACAATGCATAAGAAGCACTCTGCATCATGTCATTTGTAATGCTTATAGCTGTATTCTGATGCTAGTGCATATACTGTAGTAACATAACAACTACTCTCCCTTTCCCCGTAAAAAAAATCAGAAAAATACTCTCCTTTATGCCAGCAAGGTAAACATTCTTGGGAATCACATGGTAAGCACCACATAGCTAGGGAGAAGTACTATGAATGGCAGTTTCACATTTTTTTTAGGATAAAGGAATGGCAGTCTTAGTTACTATGATAATTATATGCCCACCTAGTTAGCCAGATTGCTAAACAAGGAAACAAATGGTTGCCTTTATGGATAAGCCTGCACACACATACATACTATGCATCTGATCGTGATCCAACGGTCTATCCATGCTAATGATGCTTCTGGAATACACTTTCAGGATCTATACAAAGGCACAGTCCCCATCAGTCCCAACCACAGCAAGAGCAGCTTGATCAATTATAGGATTTATCCACATCCTCTCCACCAACTCTGCTAAGTCAAGTTGTCTATAATGACGAGTACGTATGTTTCTATACCATCATGGCATCAGCATAGTTTTCCTTTCAAGAAACTGATTCTTGCTCTATATGTATCACGCAATCATATGCAGAAACGAGTATTGATGGATTCGTCGACGAACCCCAACGCCACAACCCCTGGCAGCAACTCATCCGGAGGCGGCGGCAGCAGCAGCAGTCGCCGCATCCCTGAACTTAGGTTTTGCGAGATGTTCAATCCTTCGGTCTGTGGAGGCATCTATACTTTCGTCATGGATGAAGCCGAAGCAGAGAGGCTCGATATGGCGACACACGTCCAGAATGGGCCGATCGATCTCTTCCACGACAAGCCCCCGAGCTTGGTACACATAATTTGAGCTCATTTCCATTCACACAGGGCCGATCCTGAACCCAGAGCGAGATAAATAATTAGGCCCTCAAAGATGTAGCACGTACTGAAGCTCTCATTATCTTATCTGTTTGTTAGTTTATCCATCGTAACTAAAATTTAACTTTTAAAAACTTATTTTATAGCTAATCGTTGGTTTTTATAGTATTTCTAACATCGTTTTTTTAACTGCTAAGAGTATATAGTTTTTAATCGTAAAATTTTAGATTTGTCAGTGAAAAATTAGCTCTAACAATTTTCGTAAGGAGCTAAAAAAAACAGTATTCCATTCTTTATTCTTCCCGCTCTTTACTTATGGAAAAGAAGTCGCTTCGAATCCATCGTACAGGAGACGGAGAGAGCTATGCATGAGGAGGCGACGAGCTATTTTTACTTAGGTTTCTGTTAGGATTTTGGGTAGACTCACTTTTTATTAATATAAGTTAATTTTTAGTTATTTTTTGGAAGAAGAAACCTAGCCCACACCTAAAAATTAGATTGAAAATCCTAATAAGAGAATTTTATTACTGTTGACCATGCATATAAAAATTTTGCTCCGTTCATTTTTTATAACTTATCAACCATAACTCAAACCTTTTATTTTATTGCTGCTGCAAAAGCTAATTGAAACATATATTCTAGTAAGTAAACAATCTTGTTGTTTACTAATATTATCATAAGTTTAAAAATAAATTATGCTACTACTTAAAGACAACAGAAATTTTAAAAGGGTAGTTGTCCAGTATGATCGGAGAGAGCTTTTTTCTAGTATTATGAATAGAAATCATTGAAATAGCACCGACAATTTTCATTTAGCATTATTCGGCATAAAATCAACGTGCCATCATTTTCTATTCGGAATATTAGTAGACAGCATTATTTATAAGAGATAGGAGCATGCGTGCAGAGGTGAGTCCCGTACCCGTGGAGCATGCATGGGCCACGTGCTTGGGCTTTTTTCTTCTACGCTGTTGTTGTTGACACGCAAGCTATGCACGTTTTGTGGTACACACGCCTAGGGTGGTTGCACCGTCCGCCCTGCACCAGGACTGGGCCAGATTTGGATCGACTTGCCTCCTTTCTATTTCGTTTTTAAAATGAAAATGGCAGTGGATGGCTGATCAGGGATACTACGTATTGCCCCATTTTCGAATGGGGACAGAAGTCACTAACCAGCCGCCCATCCTAATTCATCCACTCTATATAGATACGAATGACAAGATAGGCAACTGAGATTCCTTAGTGGTGGCTCGTGAGATTCACTACACAACAAAACAAGAAAGGAATGGGTTTCGTATATCGTCAATTTGGTGGAAAGGGATGTTAGGATGGATAAAACTGCCAAAAAAAATTCAAAATAAAAGCACAACGACAGGTGAAATTATGGGCAAGAGTTTTGTTTCTAGAGAATGCTCCGTATCGGTGTCCGACACAAGAGAAAATATTGGGCGCTTATTTTCCCCTATAGTATCATTTCCTCATCTCCTCTTTCTCTTTTTCCCTCGCTCTTCCTTCACCACAACATGTTTACCGTTCTTTTTTCTTCCCTGGCGCCATCGACAACGATAAGGTCATGGAAGCGCCTCCTCCTCCTCTAAGAGTTGCTTCCTCTTGCTTCCTCTTGCTGTCTTCGTCTTACTCTTGCTTAACCACATCATGGGGCACCTGGTAACGAAAGACTTCAACTACATGAGGCTAGCATGGCCGATCTACCTCACCACTACCAACCCCATGCTATTGAACCCATAGCTATGCTAGTCGATGAAGCGCCTCGGCATGTCGAGTCCGTCGCTAATGTTCGAGTCAACAACCCTAGATTCATCAAACTTCTCCTCATGGATGTGTTCTAGACAAGTGTTTTTCTTTGAATAGCCAAGTATTGGTTTTTGGAGGTTGCAAATCTGCTTGGGAGTTTGTGAATCTTTTATGTTTCAACCCATGTATCTAAATGTTTCGTTAGTTAGACTCAAATTTTGCTATAGGTTTTCTTTATGGTGTTTTATTTTTTGTCTTTGATGTATTTTGATTTTTTTTAATGTTTTAATAGTTTAAAATTGATGTTTCATATGTTGTAGCAAAATATTCTAAGTTTGATTCCATTATGTTTCACTCTTTTGACAAAGGATGGGCTAATTGCATAGTGAGATTTGCAATATATGAAAATCCATAAGAAATTGCAACCAATAACCTCTAAGACACAAATTCTATACCTCCCTCCAGCTTACCATACTTTGTTGAAGGAGGAGAAAAAATATGTTAGAATGTCTAAAGCGTATTAAGGTTCTATCTTGATACTCATCATGTTTAATTAAGTGGGATTCGATGGGCAACTTTAAAATGGTTGAGATGAAGTCGTACGACTATCATAGAACATTCTACCACTAAAAGTGTGGCATGCGATAATGCGTTTATGCTCTTTCTTTAACACAGTTGGACAAAAGATCATTGACCCATAGGCATTAGGTGACATACAAGCATATGTCTTGAAAACCCTATATCATTTCAAGATATACTTCCCACCTAAGTTCTTCGATATCATGGTACATCTCATTGTCCAATTGGTGAAGCAAACAAAAGCGTATGATCATGCATTTATGAGATAGATGTACCCGTTCGAAAGATATATGAGATTTTTAAAGGGTTACATATGGAACCTATCCCATCTTAAGGAAAGCATTATTGAAGGATACATCACTAAGGAAGATATCGAATTCTATGAGGACTACATGACCTAAACCAAGACAATTGAAGTTCCATGATCAAGACATGAGGACAGGCTAGAAGGAGTTAAGACCATTGGAAAGAAAACTATAATGCTAGATTGCACCCAATATGATAAAGCTCATTTCACCATGTTGTAGCATATGACCAAGATAGTACCATACTTAGAACACAAAGCAAAGATCCAAGAAGACAATGTTAATCGATCAACTAGTTGGGTAAAAAAACACATTTTAGGTTTCAATGAATGGTTCAAGGATTGTATTTTCATGATGGCCAATGAGATAAATGAGACTTTCAAATGGTTAGCAAAAGGCCGTGGATAGGATGCTCTAATTTGGCAAAGATATGATATCAATAGATATACCTTCTACACAAGCAAGCAAAATGATCAAAGCATGGTGCAGGATAGTGATATATGCATAGAGTGAGTTAATGACCAACTTGGTAGTCATGATCATTACAATGGCCGCATAGAGGAAATATGTGATATGAGTTATGTGAAATTCAAAGTGACATTATTCCAGTGTAGGGGGATTGATCTAAAGGAAGTTAAGGTTGATAAAGAGGGATTCACACATGTAGATCTGCAGTCCAACATATATAGAGAGATGAACCATTTATACTAGCCAAACAAGTTGTCTAAATTTTCTACATAACCAATCAGGCAGATTAGAGGTTTCATGTAGTTCATGAAGATAAAAGGAGAATTGTCGGCGTCAACAATGTTGTTGATGAGGAAGATTACAACAAGTACATCTAAGGTGTTGGCTAAGAGTCTCCTATTGAAGACGTGCAACAAGAAGACAAAACCACGTACAGATGTGTAGACAATGACGAAGAAATTATTATATAATGTAAGCATATGAAATGTACGCATTTATGTTGATGGTATGCATTTAAACGTGATGTGATAAATGTGTGGCCTTTAAGAAAATATCATTAATTATGCCTATTTATATCTATGTGCTTGTGGATGAATCTATTATGTTCTAGTTGAGAAATGGGCTAAGATTAGAAATTAAATGCTTTTAACAACATACTATATATGAATTTAAAACACATGTGGATGTTCAAGTCTTCAACAAGAATATAAAAGTTTTTTTTTTAAAAAATGTGAATACTACAATCAAACTTACCTGTGACAAAACCTAGCTCCGGAACTATCATATGGCCCATCATAGGTACCTCTGATGGGCCTAGAGCTAAAGCTTGTCATATGTAATATACTTGTGACGGGCGCTGACATGTGACCCGTCAGAGGTGTTGTTGATGGCCCTTGTAGTATGGTGACTTAGGGCTTCAACCCTAAATCACTACACATCCACATCGTCCAGATCTATTGCCTCTACCTCCCCAAGCTCCACCATAGCCGTTGCTCATCCCTGAGGTCCACCGCCATCTTCATTGTTGCTTCCCCATGATCCATCGCCATCAGCGCCACCTCCACATGCTTCAACGCCGCCAGCGCTACTGCATCACCAAGCTAGTCATGGCACGTCCTCAAGGTCCATAGCCATCGTTGCTACCACCCCGATGTCCACCACCATCATCGTTGTCGTCCCAATGTCCACCACCATTAGCACCATCTCCTCCTTGGCTAACCTCCATCAACACTGGTGCCACCGCCTCCCCAACCTCCTTGTCGATGGCCCAAGCTCCACCACTAGCAACATGACTCCCTACCTGCGAGGTCATGTTTTCACCTCTCTTGTAGTTTCATGTTTAGGTATTTTATGCCATGTATTAGTATTTTGGTATTTTTAGAGTTTTCATGTGTTATGGCTTAGGTATTTTAAAATTGACATGCTATAGTATTTAGTAATTTTAGAATTGACATGTTTTAGGATTTAGATAACTTAATATTAACATGAGTTAGTATTTACGTATTTTAGAACTGACATGTGTTGTTAGTTTATAGTAAGTTAGAAGCCAGAATGTCTGATAATCAAGAAGCAGAAATGTTCACTAGAACTGGCAGAGCGACCTCTAGTTAAAACCTTGGGACATAGAATCAACTTCCTAAACATAGGCAAGCGATCATCAAGGTTGACGCTAATGGAAGACCTATGGTGCCATGGACTGGCATCAACTCGTTTGGGAATAGTTGTGGCGGTGGTGGCAAGAATGTATTTTGACATCCTTCACAAAGACATCCACCACGTCCCCGATAGTGAGGAGGAAGCTTGGCAAAGATTGAAGAAGTTCGATTATCCAAAGGAAGCGGAGTGTAGGATAAAGTGAAGTGCATAATCCAAGATGGATAAAGCCTGGAAGAATTTAACGTGCAAGCTCATCCAAGAGTCTGTCCTCTCACTAGGCAACTAGACCCTATACACAGATTACCCTTAGATAATTGAGACAATATAAGAGGAATTTTGCACTTTGAAGACTTCTAAGGAGTTCTAGTCAATAAGTGAGGCCCATCATCAGTTGCTGGCTAGGAACGAGTACTCGCACCATCTTTGGATGTTTGGATACATTGGGAAGGAACAAGTTTAGGCTAAGGAGGATGTAGCGACAATAACAACAACTATTCCTATTATATCTGTTGATATCCCTAAAGTACAAGCTTAGAACTATATTCGAGCATAGGGCAACGTCAACTCGGATGGCATCGTCTCCTTTCTCAATCCCACCGATTGAGAGGCGTATCAAAGACTCTTGAATGTTATCATTTCTTAATCTTTTATGAATGTTCTACTTCATTTAGCTTCATAGCTAAATAGTTTTTTGAATTTTTCAATGTAGCTAGCATTAAGTGCTAAACAATCAAGGTTGAGTCAACCTAGCCCTGGCATGAGGCTGATATCCTAAACATCTAGGCTAAACAAGAGGTATAGGTACAAAAGTAACTTGGAAGTATAGGTTGCCACAGTATGTTGCACAATACAAGAAACATCGAATCTCCAAAGAAGAGGAGGGGGAACAGTTGGAGAACAAGGTTAAGAAAGAACTTGGCTAGGACTTCGACACTAGAATTCAACAAGAGGTGGCATGTTTAAGGATAGTGATGCAAATTGGTCAAGCTGACGCACCTCAAGCACCTCACCCACACATTTGCCCTCATGAAGTGGATGCTAGCCCCACAATGATAGAGTAGATGTGTGTCAATAGGGATGGCATAAGTAGACAAAATTCCATGAGCAGTCGACCACATAGAGGTATATATTAGATGTGATGAGGCAATAGTACTTAATTATCCTCGTATTTCAAGGACATATATGCTAACATACTTCAATCAACATGCAAGATGTAGCCAGGTGCGTCCTTTATGTTATAGTCTTGTCCACATTTAGTGTTGATGCTATAGAGGGCATGGTTTATAAACCATCGCCATCACATAAGGTGCACGTCGTGGATTTGGTGAATGGGTACACAAAGGTTAATATTGACCAAGTCAAGGATAATTGGATGGAATATTAACTTCTAGTCTCACCGAAGGATGAGATTCTGACTCTTAGGGTTGCGAGACAAATCTTTATATAATGGCTCAAGACAGATATAGTGGTCAAGTTGACTTCTCATCCAGCTTGGCCAGCCAATCCATCCCCTCCAACTTAACAAACTCATCTGACCATCAAGCGTACTTGTAATGAAGCAACCGACTTTGGGATCAATATTCTGGATTGGGATTACATACCTAATGTCATGACTACTATTAAGGTCCCCCCAAGTCCCATATGTCCCCAACGCACAACAAAAGCCATCCAGCAAGGGGAATGGAAAAGGGAGAGGAGAAAGGCAAGAAAAAGATGTCATTGATCCCTCAACAACTACAAGTGCTAGGCATATCCTTAGTGAAGGATCCTATTTTATAAAAAAAAACTTGTTATCGAGAACTACACCAATGCTACATGCAGGTGTTTCGCTTTAAGAGAAAGTCATTGAATATAATAGTCAATAGTCATTCCTATCCACGTTGCCAGGTACATGTTAAAAATATTAATTTCGCAAGTATCATCCATAGATAAATAAGCCAATGATTCATTTATAAATAAGTTTTACAAAGGAACCATTACAAAATATTGACTTATCAAATCGAGGGCTTATTTGTAAGATGAATTTTAGAGAAGGGCCCAATTGTAATATTACATTGACATCAATGTTCACGCCTCTTCCTGTTACTCATTTCTCTCCGGACTCCGGAAGTCCGGAGTCGGAGTTGGTCGGTGGCTTTTCGATTTTTTTTTTCTCTCTCTGATGTCATGACTGACGAACCCAGCTTTCTTTTCTCGTGTTTCTCATATTGTGCGTCTCACGGTGAATCGACACGCTTCACCTGGAAGCCTCTGAAGGAAGATTCGCAAACACTTTTCTTTTTTTGAACTTCCATCGGTATATTTCGGTTGACTATTAGCATCCGACGGCTAATAATATTTTGAATACGTGGCACATCTTTGTTGCATTGCGGGATTCGCTTTTCAATAATTAAGATAGGAGTCATTTTTTAGATGAAGGCCCAATTCTTATGGTTCATCATATATGGCCTAGCTGAGAGATAGATAGATACCAGATTTTCTCGAGAGTCAATTTGGGTTTCATCAATCTTAATGCTGCCCCAGCAGGCATTTGGTTCAATGAAGCTCATTCACAACAAGGATTCAGGAAGCAACTGAAGTTATTACTTTGTTTCTGTATGTACTGCATACCAAACTAAGAATTGCCGCTCTTTTTTCGTTTTTGGTTGAAGCCACCTCGATGCCCAGTATGGCGTATACTTATTTGCTTTCAAAAAAACATATATCAGTAGGTTTGCAACAACGAAGCCCCAGAATATTGTTTCTTTTTTTCAATTGGCATGCTGATGTTATGTACAAGATTTTATTTTCTGTATATTCCCACTTCAATGCGACCTCAAACAATTCTTAGAGTGAGATAATGTTGTATAACACTATTTTGCTAAGAATAGTACTTATCCTGTACTACTAACTTTTTAAATCTATAATAATGTTAATTTTTGGATATAACGTTTCAGTATTAATCTTTGGTTTTCAGGAAAAGATCTTTAATATTTTTGTCCACATTTTTAGATATTGATATAAATCTAACCTAGATAGATATGTACAGCTATAAAGGTTAGAGGAATACTTATATTCTAAATCCCAACCAAAGAAAATAAAAAGGCTAGAAGACTAAGTTTCAATTTTTACTGTTTGACGAGCCCCAATGCACAAAAATCACATTGAATCGATATTGATATGCAGTCCAAACTTCACCCTCATCCACGTTCCATCCAACTTTGACAAGCTCCTTTGCCATCTTATCTTACCATCAACCAAATCAGTTCAATTCAGATTTAGGCCCCTAGTCACTTTGCTCGCTGACACCATCAAAGAAGAAGCCCCTCATATATCTTGCCGCAATACAAACGGATTCAGATACAGACACCTTATATCCAATGGCACTTAGGCCTTAGATCTGCTCCTCTAACCGCTAACATGATCGCCATTTTTTCTTCTCGTTGTAGCTGCCTTTTGTTACCTAAAGGGCATTGGAACTAGCCATTAGGCCAGGTCCATCCACCCCGAATGCCGCCGAGAACGCTCATGATTCCACCATCATCTTAGTTTTGCCTTTGCCAAGGCAACATTGTCCAACCAACTATGCATATCAATCCACCCTGAATATTGCCGACACCGCTCATGATCCCACAATCATCCTAGTTTTGCCTCTGCCGAGTTAACATTGTCCAATCAGCCACTCCTGCCGCCTGCATTATCAATACCATCGCTGCCTTGATGGCTTGCTATATTGCCACCGCCAAGATACTCTTCGTCACTGAGAACGTTGAGTACAAGATAGGGCAGAACAATTGACACAGCTATGGTGGAGCCGACCTCCTTCCGAAGAGCTGAGTTGTCCATGTATTTTTTCATTTCAATCAAAACAAATGTGTTTGGGGAAGAGGGTTGCTGACGGGACATATATGAATGTAGGTAGTGGGCTGATGGGGCGCATGGCATGTATTTCAGGGACACATAGATATGACGCATATAAATATGGAGATAGTGCAAGAACAAAAGCAGGAATAGAAATGTATTTCAACACAAAGAGGATATTTTAAAACTTTCTACGTAGAAATATTCGGTACGGAAGCTTTATACCTAGAAACATTTGTTATAAAAACTTTATAGACAAATATTTGAATTATAAACGTCTATTTAGGCCGTGAGACCCAGGATGCCTTGCTGCTGCCTAGCAAGCCACCACTCAGTTTCATACCAAGTTCCCACGGGCGTGAGGCTGAAAAGGTACTATCATTGGCTCATTCGGGAACTTGTATAACATACCCAGTTTGATTCATACTACGGCCTCTTCCATAGCATTAAATTAGAGCTAGTTCAAATGCCGCAACTTACAGGCTCGACACATAGCAGAACTTGTAAAACAAAAAGGATTACTTAACTACAATCGTTGATGTCATCTATGAATAAATGTGAAAATAGAGAGGATGGGCAATGTCGTCAAAGAAACTCGCTTCTTGACTGCATTTGTCCCCAAAGCAAGTTCCTACCTGCGGTCGTCCACATTCACTACTTCCACACAGTTCCACTTGAAAATATTCTATTTTTCACACGCAATTTTTGTTTTTCAATCTACATGAGTAGGGCCACCCAATCCACAGGTTCTTCAAGT
Source organism: Oryza coarctata (assembly GCA_030770085.1). Lineage (NCBI taxonomy): Eukaryota > Viridiplantae > Streptophyta > Magnoliopsida > Poales > Poaceae > Oryza > Oryza coarctata. Next base: position 4,610,065 of record CM061476.1, on the reverse strand, counting down.
CATGCGGCAGGCCAGATGCTCTTCATATGAAGCAGCAGATTTTAACTGATGCATCCCGTACCCAGAACAAGATATCACATCGCTTGTCTCTTGTTCAGGCTAAAGGGAATAAAGGATGAATGAAGGAGATTTTCAGGCATCAATCACCTTATCTTTCTCCTGCCCTTTTCCCTGTCTCTGCTTCTATTGTAGTATCATCCCTCCCTCGGCTCGCACCCTTTTCAGGTACCCTGTCTCTCCCAGCATCATTACCATGTAATCTGCCTGTGTCTCTGTTGCCATTTTGTTCTCGGTCTCTTCCCAGTGACTTCCTTGGAGGACTATGGCTCCTGCTCAGGCTTCGACAACGCTTCCTTGAAGAGTCTTGTGCATCATCATGCCATATTTCTGCGCTGATGAGGTTTTCTCTGAAAAAAAATGATGTTTTTCATGAGAATACATCACTCAGATAATAAAGGTAGCAAAATATTACAAAAAGTTCTGAACGATACAGCATGGCTCATTGCTATAAGAAACGAAGGTTCAACAGAAACAATGGAGATGTATGTTCAAAAGCAATGCAATTGTCTAATAAGCACGATATTCAGACTGAAGACGCCTACGGTGGCTGGCAACCTTCCTCTCAATCTCTTCTGTGTTCCGCAAACCCTTCTCAAGAGATTCACAATACTGCATGACAGAAATTTCAATCTGCCTCAGCTTCTTCCTGCAGATGACAAGGCACATGCAATTACATTAAAAACTTGGCGACGTACTTGGCTTAATGAATGCTCACATGACAAATCATGAGAAAAGTACTTATGCTCTTCATCAAGAATTGTATCCGGGTGGTGATTAGAGTGATCAGTAATAACTTCCGTGGCATCAGCTTTCCCAGAATCTCCAGCAATATCACTACCAGATGAATAGCTTAATCCCAATCTTCGGTCACCTATTATATCATCATCATGGTTCTTAAAGCGACAAAGCGAAGCAGAGCAACCCACCATAGCTCAGGTGCCTAGGTGTTTAAAGTGTGATTCAAGGCAACGCCTTCAACATATCCTAACTTCAAATAACACAATTTTAGGAGTGCATACATACCTTGTTGCTGCACATTCTTGAGCCCATTTGCCACCCATTCTCCCATTTCCAAAGTCTTTTGTCCCATTTCCAAAGAATATTACTTTATTATAAACAGATAAATAGATGAGTTGGAGTGATGGTGTGTGGTACACACCTCACACCGCTACTCCAGAGGACCTTCTGTGGCTGCATATATGCAGACATGTTTGTGTAATTCGCATGTTTTTTTTTAAAAAAAAGGAGATTTTTTAGCACATGTCCATATGTAGGCCACTACCTGATCTCATGTGATCAGGTATACAATTTTTATATTTGAGGGCGGTTTTATATATTCATCATCCATCGCAACACATGAGCATTATGCTAGCCAACAAACTAAACATGATCTAAATCACTCCACAAATTCTTTTGAAATGCTGTCTACTGCATGAAAATAAAGGTCAATTTTGTAATATACTGAAGTACATACAGTAGAGGTGTCAGTGTGTTGACCCTCGTGCCAGTGTTCATGTACCTGATTACACCTTTCTTGAAGCCCTTGCTCCATGACTTTGTCTATTGCCTGTGCTTTTCCTTTCACCTTTTTCTTTGGACACTCCTCTTCCTTCTGCACATCAAGAAAATGCCTAACCAAACAATCATAGCAACTACTGAGACAGCCATAAGAATAATGGAAGTGTACTAACCGTTTTTTCTGGCTCTTTCTCAAATGACTGCAGCAAAATAGATGGAACATACCTGGATAACAGTACACTATTTATAAGATATCTATCATGTGTACAACTAGATGACATGGGTCTATGAAAAACAACAGAACTAAATAATGTGCACAAAAAAAGTCAAGCAGGGTGAGTTACTACTAGTAACCCTTTCTTGACGAATAGCGGCACTTTTAACCATACTATATACTTTTGCAAATTCTCTTTCTGAAATCATGTTAACCAAGAAAATACAAATTGAAAACCTTATGCTTCACCACCTGCAATGACTCAATATAAATTACATAGCATTTCTGACTTGTACTACCATGATTACATAAAATGAATCCAAATATTACACAACTAAGGCTCCTTTCGTCCATGCCATGCCATTGCTTTTCAAAAAACACTCACAGTTTTCAACTTCTGGTGAAAAATAGTTCAGTGCGTAATGTTTTGGAGCCATAACGGAAAGAACGTTAATGGAAATATGGAATTAGTGAAAACCCCAGGATTCTAACTAAACGAAGTTAAATTATCGTTCTAGGGGATAGAGATGGTTAGTGAGCGAGAAAGAGCGACAAAAAAAAACAAAACCCTACTACGTACACTAGTTGCTTGCACATGTAAATTATTCTAAGACCTCTATTAATACTCCAAAAACTATAATCACTTCACTGATAATTGAAACTTCTTCTCCCAAGGTACAAAGTATGATGAATTTATAAATGCTTTGAAGGACGCATACAACATAAGCCTAATCCTTATGTGTGTCATCCCAAAATTAATTACACTTTACTATATGGAAATATGGGTACTTCTCTGAGCTCAGTCTCAATATCTGTGTGCTATATTACAGTCCACAAGTAAAAATCCGTATTGCATAGCCACTGTAAGACATCCACAAAATGGCTAAGACTTGTGATAGGAAGACGAATGACTTCAACAAGTTAAATGTATTAAGAATGAGAGAGAGCAGCTCTTGATGAAGGAGGATAAGATTAGACACAGATGACAAAAGTATTTTGATAATTTGTTGAATGGTGGGATCGAGGAAACAACCTCCAGTTGGACGACTTTTCGGATGACACCAATAAAAGCTTTGTGCCAAGGATCCAACAATTTGAGATTAGAGAAGTTTTAAAAATGATGAAAGGAGCTAAGGCAATGAACCCTGATGGTATTCCAATCAAGCAGTAGAGATGTTTCGGGGATATAGCTATAGTATGGCTAACAAGTTATTTAACAATATTTTTAATCGAACACGATACCTGAGGAGTGAAGTAGAAGCACATTGATACCAATCTATAAAAATAAGGAAGATATCCAAAGTTATACTAATTACCAGAAAATTAAGTTAATGAGTCATACTATAAAGCTATGGGAGAGAGTTATCAAACATCATTTAAGAGGAACGACGCGAATCTCTATGAACCAATTTGGTTTCATGCTCGAAAAATCAACCATAGAAGCAATTTTCTTAATAATACAAGTTATGTAGTGGATTAAAAAGCAGAAGAACATAAATATGGTTTATGGTTTTTATTGACATAGAGAAGACATACGACAAGATATCAAGAAATATTATGTGGTAGCCTATGAACAAACATAAAATTCCAATAAAATATGTTTCTCTCATCAAGAATATGTACAACAATACTATGACTAGTGTTTGAAGAAATGATGGTAACACATTTAATTCCCAATTAAATAAGACTACATTAGGGATCAGCCTTAAGCCCATATCTCTTTGCCTTAGTAATAGATGAGGTTACAAAAAATATACAAGGCGATATCTCTTGGTGTATGCTCTTTACATTAAATATAGTGTTAGTTGATGAGAGCCGAGCAGTAATAAATAGGAAATTAGAGTTGAGACGGCAGACTCTTGAGTCTAAAGATTATTAGAGTAAGCATAACTAAGACTGAATACTTGATGAGTAACTTTAGCACCATTGCACACGAGAAGAGATATGTGAGTTTAAGATACCAAGTAGTGCCTAAGAAAAACATGTTTCGATATCTAGAATTGATGCTACAGATAGATAGGGATATTGATACGAATGTTAGCTATAGAATCAAAACGGACTGGTTCAAATGGCGCCAAGCATATGACATCTTCTGTGATAAGAGAGTATCGTAGAAGCTAAAAGACAAGTTTTATATAACGACGATTAGGCCTGCTATACTATATGAGACAGAATATTGACCAACAAAAAGACGTCATGTTCAATAGCTGAGTATTACAAAAATGCGTATGCTACGCTGAAATTATAGTCATACAAGAATGGATCGAGTCTAGAACGAGTATATACGTGATCGACAAGAGGTAGCACCAATTGAAGAAAAAACTTATTTAATATCATTGGCCATGTTCAAATAAGACTCCAGAGGCATCAATACAATATAGAATTCTAAGTAAAGATAATAATATGAAGAGAGGTAGAGCAAGACCAAAATTAATATGAGAAGACCAATAATAAAAGACTTAAAAGAATGAGATATATCTAAAAATATATACTTGAATAGAAATGTTTATAAAGCAGCTATTGACATGTCTAAACCATGATTGAAATCTCTTGTTGAGTTTTAACTCTAACCTATCATAACTTGCTTGGGACTAAAAGATTGTTTTATTGTTGTTTGTTGTTGCATAACCACTGTAACTGGCGAGCAATTATTATAACAAAATAAACTCAACTCAAATCAATACAGCCTTTCAGTTCGGTAGGCTATTTCTAAAGTGTTCACAACCTAAGTCAATATAATCTATGCATTACGCAAACAGTTATATTGTCATGTGGAGGTTGATATAAGCATCTAGAAATTGTTCTGTTTACAGACCGAACTGAACTGACACTGTCATACTGTCAAGAGCTTAAGTAGCAAATCAAAACAATGACTTAATCTATCATGATGGTGCAGCAACTATTCAATAAGTCAGCACTACAGGATAACTACGAGTGCAAATTGCAATAAAAAAGCATGAAGTAAGATATTTGTCTTAACACAACCATCTTGTCTGTCAAACGCATTCAACAGTTGGTACCAAGTACCAACTTTGTAGATAAATAAGCAGACAATTCACAAAACAATGATGCTAGCAAAGAGTAAAATGTGTGGAAAATTATAGCATGAAAGAATGATTTAAAAAAAGCTTGTGATTGGCCTCTGGATTCCGACCATATTGGCCATATGGCTACATATCTAAGATGAAGCAGTGATACCGCAAGATGCCCTCTTCTAGAAATCGATTATTTTTATCGTTTACCTACTGCACTTCTTGGCAACAGACCCCTCATCTTTGGACTTTCTACCTGCCATTGCAGAATGAATAAGAAGAACAGTCTCATGATTAATTGCAGTAATAGAAGAACCAACGTATATATCCATCATGATTTTCAATCTAAAAAGGGATAAGCCAACTACAACAAAGTATATGAAAATGTAAACCCTATCAGTCTATCACCAACCTTCGGAATCAATGCTCGGCTTGGCATTGGTATCAATCACACCTCCTCTAACAAACTTTGACCCAGATGTGCTATCACCCTTGAATGACTCAGCAAATTCCTCATACACACGTGCCACCTTATCTTGCTCTCTCTTCACGGAACAAAAGCAGTTCAAATCAGATGTGCATGGCCATGGAATATGCATGAAAAGGTTGAAAGAGATTTCAACCCTTACCTTCTTGTTCTCCTTGTGTCGGTGGAGAGGTACCTTCTTCAAACTCATCCTACCATAAATCATGAGAGCGTCAGAATTTGAGTAGCGAGCACTTCAAAAAGGTCATTACTGTACCACAAATTGTCAGTGTTGACTACGGACAACTCACTTTAACCACAAATTAGTTCTAAATAACTACTTATCCTCACGCACGCAAGCCGCGCTCATCCAGTCACAGAGCAGGAGCCGACCAAAAAACGGGGGAAAATCGTGCAAAAGCAAATCGTGCGCGGGTAAACGAAGCCCCCCAATTAGTCTATGGCCACCAACGCCGCGGAAATCACAGCCCCGAGCGAACGAGCAACGAAATCCACTACTAGAACCGAAGAACAAACCCTAGTCCAGTAAGCGAGAGAGGCCAGAAGGTGGCACCGGGGGTAGTACCTCTTACCTCGCTGCTGGCGTCGAAACGCGCGGCGAATCGGATGGTCGTTAGGGTTTTGGGCTTATTCGCCGCTGCGGATGCGGAGGGCGGAGGAGGAGGTCGGAGACGGGTCGTGACGTGGCGGGAGCAGGCGGGCGGGCGGGAGGAACTAGACGTCGCGTCTGCGCGCGGCCATGTCCGGATCGGTGTCCAACGCTCCCGATCCGAAGCGATGTTGAGCCGTACGCGATGCAGACTGTACACTAGGCCGAGTGGTGGTCGGCGCCGGAGAAGACAAGTAGCAGGTCCCTCGGTGCGGGCGTGCAGGGCGGTGTGCGGAAAACGTCAATTTTGCCTTTCTTTAACTATTAGCCTTGTTTAATTCTGGTCTCTAACGGTAAAAACCAGTTACGATAACTCTTTTAATTTTTACTACTAGATATCCATTACCCATTCCTATATTCATATCTGTATCCATACCTACATATATATGTAAGAAAAATTATCCATTTAAATTTTAGATAGAGGAGGATAATAACCACTTTACCCATGTCCATTTGAGTTTTAGGGTTGAGTGAGGTAAATTAAACTTGAGCTATAATTAAGGAAATCAAAATGGATTTTTTTTCCTATGGTGTGCGAGCTTAAGGGAGGGATTGAGGCTGAGGCCAAGACCAATATGACCACTATGAACTATAGACTCATGCTAAATTTTCTTGCTCAATTAGAGTACTAGGTATGGTATCTCTCTTAACTTTGAAAAGTTATAAACCATGACTTATATGGCTAGTTGGCATAGTAGTTTTATCTGATATGATGTATTGATTTGGTCCACCCATGTTTGATGGAGGTGACCTTGTCCAACATAGATGTGTAGTAGAGGTGGGTGCACTGGCGCCGAAAGCTAAGGAGTCAGAGCTTGACAAGGTGACAGTAGAGGTTCCTAACCTCATCTTCTTCCCCACCTCCAACGCTAGACCTCTTCATCATTGTCATGGATTTGCACACCCCCTACCTCCAGTCAGGTCCCCTTGTTGTCTTTGGTGTGATAGCCAACGTCTTGACCTCCTCTACGTCCTTATTGGGTCAATTCCTACTGTGATTGATGCCACCATCATCAGCTTCTTTACTGTGAACTCTTAGGCTCTGCCTCATCTCCTATGAGATCCCCTCCACTCTACCATGGAGACCACTACGAGCTTGAGCTTTTCGTCTTCTAGGCCTACTTGGGCTATGACAACCCTTCATCCCCTCTCATCCACTAGCACAGATGCCTCTCCATTGGGTCGCCACCACCATGGGCCTTCATCAATCGGGTGACGTTTTATTCTTGGCTCTATCTCATCGCTACCAATAGTCTTGGGCCCTCCTCGGATTACCACCGCTAGTTGGGGTAGGGTGCAAGGAGCATCTCCATAGACAACCATCGGTCATCTCCATGACTACACTTGTAATTGTCTGATGTTTCCCTTTTTGCTTGCACTCATAGCACCTAAAGCCCAAGGGCCATGGCCCACCCTAGCCACCTGGCATTGCCTTCTACGTGCACTAAAGTCGTGATGCCCTAACTCCAAAGCGGTAACAATTTGCATTAGCTAGATTATTTTCTATCCTATCTACTCTTTGTTTCTTCCATCTCCTTTCAATCTACTATTTCTCTCAAAAATTTGACCTCCAGTTTTTTATTTGAATCAAGATTTGATTCTTTCTTAGGTAGCGGTAGAAACACCTATGAGTATTGGGCTTGTTTAGTTGCTGTCATGCATGTGCCATGCCTAGATTACTTGGTGATATGCTTCATTCAACTAATGGGTATGTGGTTGTGCGTAGTTGAACAAGTGTGCGCGCGTGCGCGCACCATTGTTGGGATGGATCAATAGTGACCAGGTAGGCCGTGTCTTTCTTGAAGGGCAAGTCGACCAGCTTGATTATCGAATGAGAATAGACAATGAATCTATTCTATCATCTTCAACCTCTTGTTTTGCCCTCAACCTTCCCTTTCTAAACTCTAAAATTCTCTTGAACTCGACCAATTTGGCTTAACGTGGGACGCCATTTTGTATGCGTGGAACTAGTCCTCGATGGCCATGCAAGCAACAAACACTGCTCGTTGCACCTATGCATGTAAGCCAAGCTCCAAGCATATAACCAAATATGAGCATTATGTCATTTTTTATGTATATCATGGGATCTTGCTTGTATATCACTAATGGATATATACTTGATGTTGAATTGGGCTTCTTGCATCAGTTGAGTTATGTGCTTGCTCATGGCCATAGGTAAACGAGCATGCCTGCGGCACACGACACCCATGGTCTACGAGCATGGGACATGGTTCATGCCCATTACAACTAATGGGCATGCTATGGGCAACAAAAATACTCACGAGAACAAGCTTAGGCTGGTAGTTCATATATGCATGTGGTTCTCGATTATCATCTCTACTGCTACCTGACTATCTCTGGTGTCATGTCAGGCCACCTCCCTAGTAGCATCGGTAAACAACAGATGGAGGAGGAGAGATCATGGACTCAACCTTAGTTGAAATATGGGGAGAATGAGGATGAAAGGCTCTACGATAGGTTGGCTCTACAAAATCTTTGTCTAACTTAGCTTGAATAGACCAAGTTAACATGCCACATTGGATGAAAGTACTATGCAAACCATTTGAAAAGGTAACTTGGTCTAGTTTTCAAAATGAGGGATGTGTTGAGAGAGGAAACTTGAAGCCCATAGTTAAGGGAGGTTGTATAGATTTTTTATTTGTTGGCGAAAGAGGATGGCTTTCCAATTTTAATGAATTTGTTCCTGATTAAGATTCAAAAATAGATAAATCAAACAATTCCTAATGGATTTAACCCAAACCGAGATGCTTGCCTGTGGTGCGTGCACACCGTGGACCTAGGCCTAGTTGTTGGCTACATATGAGGGGCAAGGTGTGGGAAGAAGGCCACTTATCTCCATAAAAAACATAACGGAGGTTTTCTGAGATGAACATACAAAGGAGTAGGGACGAAGAGTAAAAGAAAGGTGTGACACACCTGTTTGTATTCTACTTTCAGAATATTGCTTATGTGCAATTATATGCTATATCCCCAACCCCCTGCCCCCCTTCACAAAATTTACTATCAATTTGTTCTTTTGCCACAGCAGTGTAAAATTTCCAAATGTGTCGCTGTTGTCTTATGCTTCTTACTGTCTCCTCACTCCTCTCCATGTTCGATAACGATGGAACTAGCTTTGGCTGCAGCTAACTTGTGGGGTCAAGCTCTCTAGCTAACCATCAATTAAGAATAGTAAATTTTATTTATGGTTTTTCTCCACATGAGTTCATCCATTTTGTCAATAGAAATCTCAATATTAATGATACCTATTTTTTGGTAAAAAGAAAAAATAAATCTCAATGCCGATTGAACTCTTCAATCTTTTGCCTCTTAAACATGCTGCAAAACAAAGCTTACGTGCAACCTCAGTAGTATACATAGTCACAAGCAAAGCTTGTTGGTGTTCTCTATCTTGAATGGGTTTGGTAATACAGTTAAAGGCAGTAGGGAAAAGTTCAAATAAACTATCAATTACAAAGAAACTAAGTCTTTATTCGAAGGATCAAGCCAACAGGTGAGAAGAAAGCTAGTGAAAATCTAGAAAAGCTGAGTTTCTAACTATTTTCTAAATTATATAACTGCATATTCTTAGAATCTAGACTGTTAGGAATAGCTAAAAATTCTAAGAAAAGCTACAATTACTCCAAACAGGATATAAAAATATAGGCGCTGGATTAAAAATAAAATAAACCAACAGCATATACAACTTGATTAAACTTTTCGAACAATAATATCTAACTGCTGCACAGGATAGATATAAGAACGGTGGAGTTCTGACTTAGAACCAAATCAAAATTTATATCAAGGAAAGTAACCTATGGGAATGTGCCACATTAATTACATTTCTTAGACAGTTAATCTGTTAATGTCAAAATTTGGTAAGCCAGAGAAAGTTATAGAAAAAAATCCGATTGAAGAATTTGGTTCAATTATAAAAGATGATCGAGTCAGAGGAGTAACCGTGGAACTCACGACAGGGTGACTTATGTATATAAATTCTATCTTATAATAGGAAGATTTACTTCCTTAGAGATATTTTCCTATTATATTTTTTAGAGATATTTTCCTATTATATTTTTTAGAAAGTAACGTCTGATAGTTGTTGTAACCACATCGGACTCTGTAATCGCAGGGTATAAATATAGACCCATCGAAGCTTTTAAATGATTCTTTCATTGATACAACTTCAGCGCATCACCACCTTAGTTTATCTAGGTTTTTACCGACGGGTTCTGGCTCTCGACGTGGGGCTGCATCGGTTAAGTTCGATCTCTAGCGAAGGGGTAAGTCCCACCACTATCCCGATATATCTTGCACTATCTAAGACTGCATCGGTTAGGTTTGACTTCTTAGTCAGATTAAGTGTATCGCATCACGTCCGTGCGAGATCTATCGGTTTATCAAGCTCTCTCTACCATCGTCGGTTATATACTACATCGGTTAGGTTCGACCTACGAGGCTATCGATAGTAGATTAAGCCATAGGCCTCTAGGTCTCTATCCGGCGTTTCATCGGAGTGTTTAGCTGATGATTTATCCATACCTTGAGCAACACGCCCAGCGTATCAGCTACTCAGCCGATACACACCCGTCTTTAGAGACTTCCATCGAACATCACGTCTAGTGTATCGGCTTTTTCGATCGATGCACGCATATTTTTAGAGATGTCCTCTCATCGGCTTAGCTAGCCGATGAGTTCGCTCCACCCTTCCTTCAGCACGACCAATTTGGCGTCCGTCGTTCCGTTGCCGTTGGCCTCGGTCTGTTACTGTCTCGGTTAGGTCTGATCTTCAAGATTGGTGCTAGCGGCATCGTCACGGTGGGCGACAGGTTTCGTGTTGTGGAGGAGCATGCCCGCTCCTTATTCATTGCCCACCATATTCGGAGTGGCATCGGCTTTGCAGCCGGTATCTTTTATACGATTTCTTGCCAATTCGCATATGCCTTCATTGGCTTTTCAGCTGATGAACGAGCGGTATAGCTTCCATCGACATCCAGGAGAGATCCCGCGTGTTTTGCTTTTCTCTGAATACCCTTTGATGCTTTCATCAGCTCAACAACCGATGGATCAGGATCTCGCTTTCGCTACACCCAAAGTCATCATGTCTTTCGTCGATAGCAGTCCACACCTTTATCGTCTTTCCAGCCGATGGAAGAGCATCTCAATTTCTATCGACGACCAGCCGATAGAAGGAGCCATCCGAATGCGACCAATGACCAACTTGACCCTATCGACGGTCAGCAGATAGCGAGAGCTCATATCGGCCCATCGTCCGACTGACCCGTTCGCGTCACTTCCTTGTCAATTACAGGGTCAAATTAACAGGTACGTCCGCACCTACACCATCAAGACAGAGCGCGAGCTGATGTACCCGCGTCGGAGCTAAACGGACCTCTCAGACCTCGGTACGCGTATCTCGAGCCATAGAGAAAAACCGACAGACCTACACTAAAGCTAAGCAGACCTCTCAGGCTTTAGCGTGGTCACGCTGCGCGCGCGAGATCCAACGCGAACATAATCTCATTACTGTAAAAGCAAGGAATTTAGTTCAAAATCCTGCTCATCCAAACTGGGCCTATGTGGAAAAAAAAAGTGAGAACAACACACGGCAGAGTTTGTGTAGGTACATATGTGCTTTACTGTAGACATAACCTATATAGCATCTACATTCTTAAATCCCAACATCAAGGTTGGACTGAATGCCTTAAAATAAACCTTGTGTTGTATGTGTTACATAGCTTCTGTTTGTAAATTCGTTAATGATTAATATCTCAGAACGATTTTAGTTCATCTATGAGCAACTGTGAAAACTCAGGCATCACAAATACATTGCCCTTTCAATGCTAAAAAGAGCAATGAAACAAAATTGCCCTTCTAACTATTGTAGCATCCAGTCAAAATGTTGGCTCCACAAATTTTAAAGCTCTACTGTGGTACTACCCTTATGGAGCCGGCTGCAGATGTCGCGAGCACATCTCTGTTTTTCTAGAGCAATTAAAATACGAAGGTTACGGCATTGTTTGCATGGTTAGAAAGACTCAGAAATAAGAATGGAGTAATGGAGGGCCATGGTTGTGCAATCAAGGTGGCAAAGGTGGCAAATGTTAGGATGTAGTAAGTTTGTAGGAATGACACTTTTGGAGGCATCCACCAGACTCCCGCGGAATAACTCCGCCATAATTGAATGTCGCACCACTGTTCTACAGGAACATTGGCGTGTGTCTTTAGGCACTGTTGCGTTGATACCACAATCAGAGCTATCCGGTGATTTTGGTAAGTTGCTTGAGTCTAAGGAAGGAGCAGATATCACCTTCCTTGTCAAGGAGAGGCGTTTTCTGCACATAAGATGGTGCTCGCTACGCCCATCACCGGTTTTTAAGGCCCAATGATGGAGAAAGAGGCATCATACATAGCGGTGGAAGAAAATAGAACCATCTGTTTTTAAAAGATTTACTTATCTACACTAATTCATTGATTTAATTGGAAAGTGTTAATTACATTTTTTGCGAATGAGGTGGTTGATACTTAATGTTGTTGACCAGTACGGAATGGAAAGGCTGAAGTCATGTGTGAGATGAAGCTTTGCATGATTGTCTATGTCGAGACAGTGACATCTATCTAGCTGAGGTGCTGAACAGCATTAGGTCAACAGGCTCGAAAAAACTTTGCCTCCATTTTATTACCAATCCAAAAACAGTGATGGTACTTGTAACGCGCCCTACCTATCAAATATCTACGGAGCTGCAAAACCAAAACACACAGAAGACAAAATTTCAAACGGTTAAATTTGATAGTGTTAATAGTTGAAAAACGTATCTTGTTGAAATTAGCACATAAATAAAAGAAATAGTCTATTTCCCCATAGACAGAGAAATACATGTTTGGTTTACTACCACAATATACCATGTCACATATTAGACATGCCACACTTTATTAGATGAGTGTTTGGTTGATTGCTATAATTGTGACAAGCCACACTTTACTAACTCTCTGGTTTACATGTTATATACTCATTTTTAGCCAAATCTTATTACACTTGTGCCCAATAATTTGTTAGCTGCGTTTTATGTGGCTTGCTACTTTTTTTTAGTAAGTTAGGTTGTGGTAAAGTTAGGCTCTAATCAAACAAGTACAAAGACTCTTGTGTCACTCCTTAAGCTAGTTGGGAGATTAGTTGAAACCCTGGTCTCAGAGACCTCCTACAACAGCCCTCTCACTGTTGCTGACGATGTCAGCCTCAACGAATTAGCCATGCTCATGCCTCATGGTCAAATGCAGCTTAGTGAAGTGTTGCCAGTATAGTGCTGATTTTTTTTAAAAAATATTTGTCAAAATTATGTATGGTGGAAAATGATGATTTTGCCCTTTATGGATCGACAATAAGAATAGTTGCTTGCTATCACGGAGTGCAGTAAGGATGAAACAATTACTGTGTTATGATGATGATATACTGTTACAATCCTTTGCATGTTTTTTTGCAAATTCTGTTGCAACTTATTATATGGCATTGTGAAACAAAAATTGTTTTACTTTAAAAATGAGACTTAGCGTAGGGGCTTGATTAGACAGAGTCCTATACACAATTTTTAGTTTTAGATGCATGCAATGAGCTTCCCAATGACACGTATTTTTGTTGAGCCAGTACCAGAGAATTTAAAGATAGTTGTTTCTAGGAGTTATTTTTAGTCAGTCCGTAGTCTATGTTGTAGGATAAATGGGCATCTGCTTGTGGTTGCAGATAAGTATGCCATGGGCAGGCTGAAGCTGATATTTGTCAGAGCATCATTTGCAACAGCTTAATTTTGGAAACTGTGGCAGATACTTTGGCTTTGATGGAACAATATAACTGTGAGGAGCTTTAGGATGTTTGCCTTGAATTTAGTGCCTTTTTGAAATGTGATGGATGGTGTGGCAGCAATCCAAGGATACAAGAATCTCAAGAAAACTTGCGCATTTGTCTTAAGACTCTTAGTAGATGCGCTGGAGAGACGGATCAAACTTCGCAAAACATAAGCGGCTCGACTTAATCTTAGTTTGTATTTGGTGCGCTTAGTTCTTGAACTAGTCTAATTAGTAGACTGATCTTAAGCTGTGGCATCATTATTGGTCAGCTAGCCCGTGTGTTCTTAAATGTACGATGCCTGCTACCCTCATGCTCAAGAGAAGCTCATACTAAACATGAATGGATGGCAAAGCATCGATGGTGCATTGATAGAGTTGTTAGTGTATAACTTTATTATCAGGGCTTATGATGCTAATGAATATTACGTATATACGGTGTGATTTTAATAATATTTTAGCAAGGTTAGAAATGTACCGTTGGTATCTGGAGTGCATTAAGAGGTGCATTCACGGATATGAGTAGGGTTGGTATAAGTATGCGGTTACTGTGTAACTGCAAAAATAAATTGCACCAATGGATAAAAAGTAGTTAACAAATCTCTCTCTTCCTTCCTGGATCAGCTTGTTCTAAGCTAAAAGCCTGTTAATGGCTAGTTCGATCTTTACATCTTTTTTTTTATATCTTGCTGGTTTTACCTACAGATAGAATATATGAATTGTATTCACTTCTATGCAAGGTATCTTCACCTCCATTCCTGGTTCTCTGCTTGTTGCGTTCCAGCAAAATTCAGGTGCTCATCAGTCGTCAGCCTTATTGCTGCAGACTAATTTGCACGTACGCACGTACGTGCTATGTTAGTTTACTACACTCGTTGATGCCATCAATGAATAAATATGTGAAACAGTGAGAATGGACAATGTCATCAAAGCAACTCCCTTGACTGCATTTTATCACCAAGCAGGTTCCTAGCTGCTGTCGTCCACCAAAATGGAGCGTTTCATGCACTACTTCCACAGTTCCACTTGATTCAAATATTCAATTCTATTTCTGTTCTTCAGGCTACATGAGTAGGGCGCCCAATCTTCAAAGCATGCGGCAGGCCGGATAGATATTAGCTGATACAACCCAGCGCAAGACATCACATCACTCCCTTGGTTTGCACCTTTTCTCCAGCGCAAGACATCACGGGCTTGTTTGGTTACCACCCGGATCAACATGCCTGACCTTTTTCTTTATCTGAGAGTAGCCTGAGCATTGGTAGCAATGTTACCAGCTCAAGCACATCTCAAACTCAATAGAGTCTTTGGTTGAAGGTCTGAAATCGTTCCTGAAAGAATACATCAGGCGATGTTTGGTTCATTTTTTTATCTGAGTTTATATTCACTTAGAGAAGTGGTGAGTGTTAATATAATTGATACTAGATAACCTTTATGGGTTATGATCATCGTATATATGAAAGGTTATAAACATGATCAATGATGCACGATAATCAGAAGATATAACTTTAAATATAGATGATCTCCTACTAAATATAGATTATACACTTCTATGTTTAACATCCTCTTAATTTGGACGGAGGTAGACTAGGTTTAAATTGCGCCATAAATTGTAGTAGGTAGTAGAGAGTAACCGGGAGCGACTTAGTCATGATGTTGGCCACCTGGTCCTTGGATGAGATGAAGCAAACATTGAGTTGGTGAGAGGGAACACGTTCACGAATAAAATGGTAATCAATCTCGACATACTTCGTGCGACGATAAAATATGGGATTGGCAGAGAGATAAGTGACACCAATATTGTCACACCATAGAGACGGTGGCCGAAACTAAGAGATCCCAAGTTTCTTAGCAACACTTGTATCCATATTACTTCTGTGGTAGCATTGGCGACGGCCTTGTATTCAGCCTCAGTGCTCAAGCGAGAAACAATTAGTTATTTACGAGAGCTCCAAGAAACAAGATTGCCACCAAAGAAAATTGCATAGCCACCTATACTGCAACGACCATCTAGGTTCCTAGCCCAATCAGTATCAGAGAATGCATTTAGCAATAAAGACCTAGATTTAGTGATGCATAGCCCCATATCATACATGGAATGAAGATAACGCATTATACATTTTACTGCCGCCTAATGAGCCATCGTTGGTGCTGACAAAAATTGTCATACCCGGTTGACAGAGAAGGAGATATTGGGGTGAGTGAAAGACAAATATTGAAGAGCCCAACAACACTGCGATAGCTTATAGTATCTTTAACTGAGAGAGGGTCGTCACTCTTTAAGAGTAACTTATTGTTGGGAAGCATAGGTGTCGGAACACTATTAGAGGAGGCCATATTTGTGTATTGCAGCAGGTCTTGGATGTATTTATGTTGTGTCAAGATGAGACCGGTAGAAGTATGATATACTTCAATACCAAGAAAATATCTAAGAGTGCCAAGATCTTTCATCGCAAACTCAGCTTCAAATTGAATGAGTAGACGATCCATAGCTGATGACAAAGAACTCATAATAATAATATCATCCACATAGATGAGAATATACATCTGAATGCCACCTCTATTGAACATAAAAAGAGAAACTGAAACCTCAGTTGTAATAGTTTGTTACTAAGACGAGAAAACCAGGCACATGGGCCTATTTGAGGCCATATAATGACTTGTCCAACTTGCAAAGATAAGTAGGATGAGCCGAGTCAACAAAACTAGGTGGTTATTTCATATAGACGTCCTCTTGAAGATAGCCATGTAAGAAAGCATTTTGAATATTAATCTATCGAAGAAACCAACCACGAGAGACTGTAAAAGACAATAAGACTCGAATAGTGGCAGGTTTCACAACCGGGCTGAATGTATTATCATAATCAACTCCATACTGCTACTTGAAGCCCTTGGCGATAAATCGTGGTTTATAGCGATCAACAGAGCCATCAGCTTTGTGCTTTAGTTTGAAAATCCACTAGCAATCAATGACATTAAGGTCGGCACATGAAGGAACCAGATGCCAAGTCTTGTTCTTGTCAAGGGCTTAAAATTTATCATTCATTGCTGACCTCCAAAGAGGATGTGCATTAGCAGTAACATATGATATAGGCTCCATGCCGTCGGTATGAAACTTGGGCTTTTTGATGTTGTGGCTTAAGCGCGTCCCGTACTTATGGGTAGGAGGATCCGGTGCAGGAACCTCTAAGTGGTGCACGGTCTCAGGCTAGATGCTCAGTGACGAAGTTTGCCGTAATGCTAGTGATGATGGGCCGGGAGATGATAGCCTAGCCGTAGCCTCTGTGCTTGCCGTAGGGGACACGGGAGAGGCAGGCAGAGACTCCGATGTAGGCAGATCAGCATCAGGTGCTGCATGCGGAGCGCTTGCCTCGGGTGAAGAAGCGGGCGCAGGGAATGTCGGCGCCAATCCTGATGAGGTTTTAGGCATCCCGGGATCTGCTGCATGCTGAGGGGCTGCATTCACAGGGTTAGCAGGAAACATATGCATATCGTAATTATTCAAATTAAAACATATGCTGGCTCTAATACCATGTTAATGTAATTGGCGCTGGATGACCTCTATAGATCATGACCACTCATATATATAGAAGATCGCATACATGAAAATTTACAAGCATGACCAATGATGCACGGTAATCAGGAGACACAACTCTAAATATATATGATCTTTTATTAAATATAGATTACACACTTCTATGTTTAACAATGAGATTACCCTTATATGTATTGTGCTTGTTATTATATATCAAAATTTACAAATGATTAAACATGGAGATGGCAATATTTACAAATGATTTACAAATGATCCAGCCTGGATCATCATGCACATTTGTCATAGCCAATAATAACACAAATTAAACAACACAAAAGAAATATATGTGCTTGTGGATAAATGTATTTAAGTCTAGTTGAGAAATAGATTAAGATTATAATTTAAATAATTTTTAAAAATATATTGTAAAAGAATTTAAAATACATGTAGTGCGGTAACTTAGGGCTTCAACTCTAAGTCACCGCACATCCACATCATCCACGTGGTTCACATCCGCTATCACTACCACCCCAATCTCTACCGTCATTGGTGCTGCACCTCCCTGAGCTCCATAGCCACTAGCACCACTACGTACTTGAGGTCCACCACCACTGCCTTCCTAAGGTCCCATTGCTGCTTCCAGCCTCAGCCCCACTGCCCTTGTCGCTACCAGCAGTCAGTTTGCCTCCCTTCTCGATTCTTCTTCCTCTACCAATTGCCATGGAACTTGTTGAGGAGTGGGGACAACAATTGTCATTGTAAATGTTTAGTTGTCGATGTAGTTGCGGGGATTGAATGATTAGATATTTTATGTTTTAGCACATGCTATTTCCAGTGTTTAGTTGAGATTCTCTTGTATGGGACTTGGATGAATTCCATTTTTAGGAATTTTAGAATTACCATGTGTTAGTATTTAAAAAAGTTACAATTACCATGTGTTAGTATTTAGGAATTTTATAATTAACATGTATTAGTAATTAGGAATTTTATAATTGACATGTCTTAGTTTACAATAAGTTAGAAGTCAGAATGTCGAACAATCAAGATATAGAAACGTCAGCTGAAACTAGTGGAGCTATCTCTAGTCGAAACCCTAGGATAGGACATAGGATCAACCGCCTAAAATAGTTAGATGATCACTTAGGTTGATGCTTATGGAAGACCAATGGAGCCATGTAATGTCATCTGTTTCTTCAAGAACAACTATGGCATAATGGCGAGAAGGTACATCGACATCCTTCATAAAGACATCCACTACATCCCTAATAGCGAGAAGGAGGAAGCATGCAAAAGATTGAAGAAAAAGTTTGATTATCTTGAGGAACCAAAGCTTAAGCTTAAATGAGCGCATTATTAAAGATGGGTAAAGACTGGACGAACTTCAAGTGAAAGCTTGTCTTAGAGTATATCTTCACACCAGGCAACTATACCCTATACACAAAGTACCCTCAGATAGCTGAGATAGTCTGGGAGGAGTTCTGTGCTTTGAAGACTTCTATAGAGTTTTTGTCAATAAGCAAGGCCCATCATCTGTTGCAAGCTTGGAATGAGCATCCACACTGATTGGAGATGGCCGAATATATTGGGAAGTCATAGATCTAGGCTAAGGAGGATGCAACGGCACAAGTGATTAATATCCCTGTTCCTTTTGCTGACATCCTTAAAGGGCATGCTCAGAACTAGGCTTGAGCACAGGGCAAGATCAACCCAGATGAGACCATCTCCTTTCCTAACCCAATGGAAGGAGTGGTCTATCAAAGACTCATGAGGATTATAAATCATTAATTTTCCATGACCTTTATGCTTCATTTAGTTTAAGTATTTTACCCATCTTTTTAATTTCTATATATAGATGGAATTGGTTGAACAATTGTCTCAAAACGAGGTCGAGTTGGCCCCGCACCAGCATGACAATGATGTCCTCATGCAAGTGTTAGGAGACACTGAACATCTAGGCCAGACTAGAGGTATAGGTATGGAAGTACCTTAAAAGTATGGGTTGCTACAGTATAGTGCCCAATACAAGAAACGTCGCCTGTCCAAAGCAAAGAAGGAGGCCCTCCTCAAGGACCAGCATGAGGAAGAGGTTCAAAAAGAACTTGACTAGGAATTCAATGCTAGAATTCAGTAGGAGGTGGTACGTGTGAGGCTCAAGATGCAAAAAGGTCAAGTAGCCATAACTCAAGCAACCAACATTCTCGCTCACTCTAATGTGGACATTAGACCACCTCAACGATAGAGTTGTTGTACATCAATAGGGGTAGCACATGAACTGGTTCCTATTCCATGCGCAATCAACCACATAGAGGTATGTGTTAGACATAATCAAGTAATATTACTTCCTTTTTGTTGTATTTTAAGGTCATATAAGCTAACAGATTACAATCAATATGCCGAATGCAGTGAGGTGCGTCCTACAAGTTAGGATTACTCCCATATTTTGCGTTGATGCTGTTGAGGGTATTGTTCATAAAACATCACCAACACAAAAGATGCACTCCGTAGACTTGGTCATAGGTTCTACAAAAGTAAATGTCGACCAAGTCAAGGGCAATTGAACATCACCAACACAAAAATTGCACGGCATAGACTTGGTCATAGGTTCTACAAAATTAAATGTTGACCAAGTCAAGGACAATTGAATGGAATATCCACTACCAATATTGCTGAATGATGAGATTATGACTCTTGGGGCTGCAAGGCAAACCTTCAAACAATGGCCCAAGATAGATATAGTGGTCAAGATAACTCCTCGTCCATCTCAACTGGCCAATCTGTTTCCTTCACCTCAACACACTCATCTGATGATTGAGGCTCCTTGTGATCATGCTATGATAAAATCAGCAGACCTTGGGACCAATAATATGGATTGGGATTACATACCCAATGCCATGACTTCGGAAAAGACCCCCCAAGTTTGATATTTCCTCAACACACAATAGGATCCAATGTCCAAGGGGAAAGGGAAAGGAAAAGGGGAAAGGCAAGAAGAAGGCGTTGTTGGCCCCTCAACAGCTACAAGTAAGTTAGTATGTTTTAGGCATACCCTTGGTAGAGGACCCTGTTTTACAAAATATGGGTACTTGTTGCCGAGAATTACACATATAGAACATAGAAGTCAGCAACTTTAAGAGAAAGCATAGGGAGTCTTCTATCATTGGACATCATGGTCAAGAACTATTTCTTTCCACTTCATCCTTTATTGTTATCAGCTTCGATGATCTCTTTGATCTATATAGGGTGAGTGGTGGACACGGGACTTTTGAAATACATCTCCTTGTAAGCGCATGTGGATCTATTTTATATTGTGAGTACTTGTGTTCCAATATTCCTAAATAATATTTGCACAGTTACATGTTATATTAGAAGTAGTCTTGGAGATCAACTAACTTGGTTAGTTTAATAGTCTCGGAGATAAACTAACTAGGTCAGTTTCCTTGATCCATCAATAGTCAATGAGGAAACCTTGAACAACAAGTTAGATGAATGCATCAATTATATGAACATGTGGTCCCACGAAGACAAGGAATACATAATGCTCGCATACAATCAATGGTAAGAGACTTTGAATTTTAAGTTCATCACATTCAAATTTCCATACTATTATTTAATTAGAACTCAAACTTGTTATGGTTACATGTCTATCTCGTAGGAAGCATTGGATTCTTTTCATCGGTTTAATATGTTAACTCCAACCTTAACGGTCCATATGCTTTCTCATCTCTTGTGGTCGCAATAGATGCCACGTGGGCACCATACATCGAGAAAGGAGGCAAGCACAAAAATAATAATGAATTCCTTCATCATCACATAGACTTCAAATGCGCAGAACAAGTTGGAGATCAATGTGGTTTCGACGTGTGCCACAACATAGGTATCTTGATGAAACAGGTGACCGACTTGAATCATGAGGTTTATACCCAAACGCACATTTTATTTGTACTTATCGATGTCGTCACAAACTAATTATAATCTCTATGTATAAACGAAGAGATGGAACTTCCGACCGATCAATCAAGCATAAATTAGAGGATAAATTGATGGCTTCATCCTATAAAAAAAATCTTAAGCCCAGAAGGAATTTTCTGTCTAAAGTAAAAATTGAGAAAGCATATGTTACCACAAAATATTGTGGTTTCTTTCATTGAGAGTTGTAACATATAATTAATAATGAATCTTGTATTATAAATTAATAAATATCTCTATTTAGCCTAAATTGTCCCATTAATTCAGTTTATACTAGTCTTCATACTTCTAAGAATTGGTTATTAAATTATCACATCAGGTGAGCGAAGTCTAAAACTGGTTTGGTTAGATTAGTGCATATACTAACCAAACGTTGCTCACCTAGAATTCTGTTATTTTTTTACAATATTCTAGTAGTTAGTCAAACTATTATAATATTTTCCACAACTACTATAGATGTCTCGTGACTTAGCAATTCTAAATTTTATCGTACACTCTAATACTCAATTCCTTTTTCTAATATATAATACTCAATTCCTTTTTCTAATATAATAAAGTGATAGGTCATATTTTGCATTTTTCTGCACGCATGGGCGGTAAGTATATAAATTTTTGGTAGGTTTATGACTCTAAATATCAAAATACATGATAGCTTTGTATGTGGATGTTAAATACATGTGAGAAATACATGTTTGTATGTGTGATCTTGTTAATTATGGATCTGTTATCTATTTTATATGTCTGGGAAGAACTGAGATCTAGAAATATATTTACTCTGTATATTTCTGAAACTAGCCAATAAACAAATTTAATTTATTCAAAGGTGATTCGGTCTCCGGTGATGTTTTTTATAAAGGTTTGTTAGAGATAAGTCTAACTGTGACGGTGGTAATGGAACACCAATGCGAGACCTTCATCCGTCCATGAATCCTTGACAGGTAAGTGTCAAGACACGTACTGCCCAGCATAGTGAACTAAACAGACCGCACATCCCTCCCTTGGCTTGCACCTTTTTCAGGCATTATTCAGCGGATGAACGCAGCAGATTTTAAGGCATTAAGCACCGTCCCTTTCTGCTGTCCTTTTCCCGGTCTCTGCTTCTATCATTGTGATCAATCCCTCCCTCGGCTTGCACTTTCTTCACGTACCTTCTCTCTCCCAGCATCATTACCACGTAATCTGTCTGTATCTCTGCTGCGATTGTGCTCTCGTTCTCTTTCCAGTGACTTGCTTGCAGGACTACGCCTCCTGCACAGGCTTTGACGAGGCCTCCTTGAAGAATCTCGTGCATAATTATGCCTTTCTTTCTGCTCCGATGAGGTTCTCTCCAAAAATAAAGTTTTTCATGAGAACATATCACGCAGATAATAAAGGTAGAAAAGGATAAAAAAATCTGAGAGATATAGCATGGCTCAATGATATAAGAAGTTAAGGTTCAACAGAAACAATGGAGATATTTGTTCAAAGTCAACAAAAATGCAATTATCTAATAAACATATGTGCTTGCTGCTTTCTTACATACCAGAAGAACGTCTGCTGTTTGCACCATCATTTGAAAAGGATAAACCATATTCAGATTGAAGACGCCTATGGTGGCTGGCAACCTTCCTCTCATTCTCTTATGTGTTCCACAAACCCTTCTTCTCAAGAGATCCACGATACTGCATGACAGCAATTTCAATCTGCCTAAGCTTCTTCCTGCAGATCACAAGGCATGTGCAATTACATTAAAAACTGTGCGAAGTACTTGGCTAAAAAAGAATGTGCAATAATTTCCACCTGCCATTGCCGAATGAATAAAAAAGGCCGGTCTCTTGATTAATTGGAGCAATGGAAGAAACATTGCTATCTAAAAAGAGGGAAGCCAGCTACAACAAAGCATATGAAAATGTAAACCCTGTCAGTAACCTTCGGAATCAACCCTCAGCTTGGCATTGGGATCAATCACACCTCATCGGACAAACTTCGACCCAGATGTGCTATCACCCTTGAATATTGAGTCGACAAATTCCTCGTACACACGTGCCGCTTCATCTTGCTCTCTCTTCACAGGCCAAAAGCAGTTGGTATCAGATGTGCACGGAATGTGTATGCGAAAAGTATAGCTGGGAGTGTCTCCACTCCAGAAAAGCTTGAAAGTGATTTGAACCCTTACCTTCTTCCTTGCCTCCTCGTTTTCCTTATGTCGGTGGAATGGAACCTTCTTCGAACTCATCCTAGAATAAATCATCACGAAAACATCAGAATTTTGAGTAGGGAGCACTTCAGAAAGTTCGTTACTGTACTACCGCACAAACAAGAGTGTGAAAGTTGCCGCAGCAACTCAATTGCTAAGGGAAATGGTCCGTGTGAAAGAAAAAATAGCCAAGGAACTTAACATACATAAGGCCATCGCACAGCACAGATCCCGACCAACCACACGCAGAGCCGACCATCCACACAAGCTTATGCACGCACGCGCAATCCAGGCACAGACCGTAAGGCCGACAAAAAATCAAGGAAAAATCGTGCAAAAACAAATCGCGCGTGGGTAACCGACGGCCCCAATCCATGGCCGCTGCCGCGGAAACCATAGCGCCGAGCGAACGAGCAACAACATCTAGCTAGAACCGAACACCAATCCCGCCTTAGTCCACTGAAGCGAGAGGGGAGGCGCACCACCGGGGGTGGGCAGCTCTTACCTCTGTTGCTGGCGTGGAGACGCGGGCGAATCGGGTGGCAGCTTGGGAGGGAGGCCGCTAGGGTTTATGCTTCCTCGCCGCCGCGGACGCGGCGGAGGGCCGGAGTGCAGGGCCGTGACGAGGGACCGGTAGGCGGGCGGGTGGGTCTACGCCTACATACTAGGCGTGGTCGCGTCTACGCGTGGCCATGTCGGAGGTGAGGCGAGCGGAAGAGGAGAGTGGCCATGTCGGAGGTGAGGCGAGCGGAAGAGGAGAGTGGCCATGCGGGCGCCGCCGCGAGCACGTTGGGTGGACGGCTGGTGGGATCGAGGCCCACAGTTATAAACGTCCAAACGGAATGGCCTGGGCCACGGCACGGTCTGGCATGGAAGACGCCTATAACAGGCAGTGCCGTAGCGGCCCATACAGGGTTCAGCCCGGTTAGCCTAGTCACGATACTCTACCAGTTGCCTGGGCCATGCCACGCTCTCAGCCCAAACACAACATAGCACATGACCAAACGGGCCGTGTCTCTCACCACTGTACAGCCGGTCTATTCCACCCATTGCCATGTCTAACCGCATTTCAAGAGCTTAAACTTCATATGTGTTGCATAAAATAGGATCGATTTTTAGCTTTAACTGGCTGAAACCATAGAATTTTTTTTCATTTGCTAGGACAAACTATGCACAACTTGGTGTTTGAGAATTTTGACAAATTTAGTAACTAAATAATCAACCTGCTGCTGCAGTACAATATTAGTGACCATTTTAACATTAGTGCAATGATTATGAACAAAATTATCATAAAAATACAACTATGTTATTACTTTCATGTTACTTATACATTCGGTCCTCATGTGTTATCAAGCTCTCTAGTCATTGATTACAAGAATAATATTTTTTATTTGTGATTACAAGAAAATCTTAATGCTGATTGAAGTGTTTAATATTTCGAGCCAGAAGATGCGAGAGGCCTCATCTTTTGCCTCTTAGAGCAATTACTATAAACTCCTAAGCACTACCTCAAAGAAATCACATAGGTTGAAATAATGAAATGTAGGAGAGAGAATAAGCTGTCCGATGATCTCTTCACATGCTTTAAAAAAAATAAAAAGTAGATTGGACAAATGATGGTTAGAGTAAGTATATGAGAGCTAGTGTAAAGATGATATGTTATCTATGCTACCTCTTATTTAATAGGTTGTTTATATAGATAAAATTAAAGTTCACATCTTTCTCTCTTATTAAACTTGCTTTTAAGCATCCTACAAATTGAAGATTACATGCAACAATTTTCATCTCAGTAGTATGCATAATCACAAGGAAAGCTGGAAAGTTGTTTCACCTTTTGTGTCATACATGCATGTAACTTGCAATGCTGGTTCATGATCTCTATATTGAATGAATTTGGTGGTACATTTAAGCACAGTTGATAAAAGTTCAAATAAACAATCAAATGCAAAGTACCTAGAAAATGCAGGCATTGTATTGAAACTAAATATAACAACAGTATAGACATGTTTTGAACTAAATGAATCTTTTGGATCAATGATATCCTAACTACAGCATAGGATAGATATGAGCTAGGCATTGTATTGAAACTAAATAAAACAATAGTATAGACATGTTTTGACCTAAATTAATCTTTTGGATTAAAGATATCCTAACTACAACATAGGACATATATGAGATAGTTGTAGTTCGTGCCTAAGAACCTAATAAAAATTATAATGAAATAAATAACTTATGAAAACATCATGTTATATTTTTATAATAGAAGAAACGAGTAATCTTATTACGCTAAAACTTTGTTTAGATTATGCTAAAACCTTGTTTCTAGAGGCCACAATCTCACCCCATCCACATAGATGGACTAGGAATTTTGTTAACATTCCCGGCTCATCCACATGGATAAGCTAGGATACAGGGCCTTCCAAACAGGCTCATGTGGGAAAAAAGTGAGAACAACACTTAGAAAATTTTGTGAAGATCACATAAGGATTTTAATGTGAACGTACCTATATAGCATCTTAATTCTTTAATTCTTAGATTCCAACAACGAATCTCTTAATATAAACCTTGACATCTTACATATGATGAACAAAACAACCTCTCTTTTTTAATGTATTAATTACTAATATCTCTAAATGGATGGATTTAGTTCACCTACAAGCAAACCAAAAAAACCCATTTCAGGCACCACAAAGAAAATGCCCTTTCAATTCAATACTAAAATGATCAGCAAAATGAAACTGCCCTTTTATTCTTGCACCCAGTCAAATGTTGGCTACACAAATTTTAAAGCTCAACAACAAATGTGTTGGCCACATAACAATGAATGTGTTGACTGCATAAGTCAATTTTTTTACTGATATAAAACACTGTGTCGTAACAAAAATATTGAACCAAAGAAGTTCATGAGGGCATTCCTTCCAATGGCACAACCATATATACCTATGGCACAAGAAGCACCAATGACTCAAGGCTCAAGCATGTCCCACCTTCATTATTAGGTAAAATAATTTCCACCTGCCATAGCAACCACAGTTCAAGAGCCAAGCTTGATATATGTCGCACAAAATAGGGTGGATTTCTGGCTTTAATTGGCTGAAACTACAGTAATTTTTTTTCATTTGCTGGGACAAACTATGCACAACTTGGTGTTTGGGAATTTCTACAAATTTAGTAACTAAACAATCTGCTGCAGTACATGCAACAATTATGAATAAAATAACCATATGTTATAACCTTCATGTTACTCATACATTGGGTCCTCGTGTGTTATCAAGCTCTCTGGTCATCAATTTTATTTGTGATATTTCTCAACATGATGACACTTCATTTCTGGCAAAAAGATATAAAAAGGAAATCTTAATGCTGACTGAATTCTTTAATATTTTGAGAGGCCTCATCTTTTGCCTCTTAGATCAATTACTATAAACAAATAAGCACTACCCAAAGAAATCACATAGTTCAAATAATGAGATGGAGGAGAGAGGATGAGCTATACTTATACAAGGGACAATCTCTACATAGGCTTTTAAAAAAAATAAAAAGTAGATTGGACAAATCATGGTTAGATTAAGTGTATGAGAGCTAGTGTAGAGATGATATATTATATGTGGTACCTCCTATTTAATAGGTTGTTTATATAGATAAAATTAATCTCTCTTATTGGCAAATTGAAGCTTACATGCAATTTTCATCTTAGTAGTATGCATAGTCACAAGCAAAGCTGGAAAGTGCTCCCAATAGAGTGCTCGAGTGGTGTCAACAATGGACACAACCTCGCTACGAAGTTGTTTCACCTTTTGTGTCATACATGCATGTAATTTGCATGCAAGCATACATGCATGTGTAAATTGAGACATGATCTTTAAATGAATTTTTTTAAGTATTCATTCAATCTATGACCTAATTATAGCATTGTAAATATTACTATTAAATAACAAGATCTTATATGATAATATTTCTAATGAAACAAATATATATGTTTCATCCGTTCAAATTTCATTGTGTTTCTCAAATATTTCATTTGTTTCAATGATTAGTTTTTTTCATCACCTATAACTTGATGGTTACCATTGGTTAACCGCAACATTTAGATCACCCATTTTTTCTTTCAACTATCAAACTGGTTGCGCCGAAAATATCTCGGGTGACCACGCCGATGCCTAGGTGGTCTGCTTAGCTCCAGTGCAGGTCGGTTGGCTTCTCTCCGTGACTCTAGGTATGCATATCGGGGCCCGTGAGGTTCGCTCGGCTCCTATGCGACGGTGCGGGTGCAGGTGTGCCAGTTAATTTGACCCTGCAATTGACATGGAGGTGAGGCAAACGGGTTAGTCGGATGATAGGCCGATACAAGCTCTTACTATCGACTGGCCGCCGATAGGATCGAGGTGGTCATCGGCCGTATCCAGATGGCTTCTGCTATCGGTTGGTCACCGATAGGTATTGGGATGCTCTTCCATCGGCTAGAGAGCCGATGAAAGCGTGGATAGAAGTTGACGAAGGACGTGATGCCTCCGGGTGTAGCAAAAATAAGATCATGATCCATCGACCGTAGAGTCGATGGAAGCACCAAAGGGTATTCAGGGAACAACAAAGCACGCGGGATCTCTCCTGGTTGCCGACAGAAGCTGTACCACTCCTTCATCCGCTAGAAAACCGATGAAGGCATATATGAACTGGCAAAGATAAAAGACACTGGCTGCAAAGCCGATGCTGCTCCGGATATGGCAGCACGAGACGCATCGTCCACCGTGACGACGCCGTTAGCACCAAATCTTGAAGATCGAACCTAACCGAGACAGTACGCGACCGAGGCCAATGGCAACGGAACGGTGGATGTTGGATCGGTCATGCTGAAGTAAGAGCGAAGCGAACCCATCGGCTAGCTGAGCCGATGAGAGGACGTCTTTCTGAAAACAGGCGTGCATTAGCTAGAAGGCCGATGCACTTTGCATGGCGCTCGAGAGAAGTCTCTGAAGACTGGTGCTTATTGGCTAAGGAACTGATACGCTGGGCGTGGTGCTTGGGGTATAGATAACTCATCGACTAACACTCCGATGAAATGCCGTACAGAGACCTATAAGCGTACAGCTCAATCTATCATTGACAATCTCGTAGGTCTAACCTAACCAATGTAGCACGAGACCGACGACGACAGAGAGAGCTTGATAGACCGATAAACCTTGCATGGACATGATACGGTACATCCGATCGGCCTAAGAGGTCGAACATAACCGATGCAGCCTTAGATAAAGTGAGATATACCGGGATAGTGGCGGGACTTTCCCCTTCGCCGGAGATCAAACTTAACCGATGCAGCCTTGCGTCGAGAGCCAGAACCCACTGGTAAAAACCCAAATAAACTAGAGTGACGATGCGCTAAAGTTGTATTGATCGAAGGATATGTTATAGGCTCTTAGGGGGTCTATATTTATACCCTGGTATTACAAAGTCCGATGAGTTTATAACAACCATCGAACGTTATTTCCTAACAAAGATAGAAAGGAAAATATCTCTAAGGAAGTTAACTAAACTAACTAAACCTTCTTTTCTATATAAGATATGATTTACATAGATAAAATATCCTGCCGTGATTTTCACGTCTCCTCCTCAGACTCAGTCTCATTTGGATAATCTTCTATTATTGGACCAAATCCTTCCTTGCTTCGTTTGATCGGCTTCTTCCTTGTAACAATCATACTCTTCTTTACTAAATTGATCATCTTTTCAATCTATCCATAGGCTTACTAAATTATGGTGTTAACACAAACACTCAACTGCTAGTTTTATCTTTTTGTAATTTATGTTTTATCTTGTTGCACTTTACTGTACTCGAATATTTCACCCTATTTGATCGGATGCTGTAATTTGCACATGATGTGCACCTCCTTGTCAAAGGCTAGCAGTTTGCCCTCTGCCATCTCAAAGGTGCATGGTAACAAGTTTTTATTGATGTTGTAGTTGGTATTCTTTGACATTTCATGTATTGGTTTCTTGGCGTTGCAATCAGTATTTTTAAATGTTGTATCTAGTTGAAACATTTTTCACTGAGTTATGAAACATCATCTGACATTTTGGTTAGAGTTAGATATTCCATCTCTAGTTGTGTCAAAAATATCACGATTTCACACCTATATGCACATGTTTTAGGTTTTACTATCCTCTAGCACTCTTGCTTAGCGAAGGAGATCCAAGTGCAAAGGATGGTTGTGTTCGTGCAAAAGATGGTGTTGCTTTTGCAGATAGAAGAAGAGATAGCCAAGTGCGTGCAATGGGTAATGGTAGTACTCTACAAGTGCATCTCTCACATTGTCCACAGGACTTAAATCTGATGGCAAAACACATCGTTATATTAGTGGTCGTATCGAATGTCTAGACACTAATAGTATCCATTTAATGTCCAAGATTATTTTCCTTTGGAACAATCTCCTAACAAAAAATTATATTTGTTCCAACGTGACTAATATTGTTGCAATATATTTTTATTTGATTCATAGGAAGCTTTTTGCTAAATAGGAGCAATGAGGCTTTTAGCATGTGGCCGTGCTAGTTAATCTTAGTAGTAGTACCAAAGTTTGACTAGATGGTCTGAACTCTAATGGTGCTCTAGTTTCAAGTCGCTCCACTTAATTAATGAGAATTAGACAAAGCGGGCGAGAATAAGACGAAGCAGGGTGAGTCTTATTTTGATCCAATGGATTTTCGGAGTATCTGATGTTTTGACATGTATCTAGTGCTCAACCCGTAGTAGGCTCTAGCAAAGCTTATTGATAATCTCCATATTGAACGAATTTGGTGGTACATTCAAGGATGATAGGTAAAAGTTCAAATAAACAATCAAATGCAAAGTAACTGAAAAATTCAGACATTGTATTGAAACTACAATAGTATAGACATGTTTTGAACTAAATTAATCTTTTGGATCAACGATATCCTAACTAAAGCATAGGACAGATATGAGGTAGGCATTGTATTTAAACTAAATAAAACGATAGTGAACTAAATTAATCTTTTGGAACAATGATATACATCATAGGACAGATATGAGATAGTTGTAGTTCGCGCCTTAGAACCTAATCAAAAATTATGTTGAGATAAAGAACTTATGCCAACATCATGTTATATTTTTATAATAGAAGGAACGAGTAATCTCATGATGTAAAACGAGTAATCACATGATGTAAAACTTTGTTGAGATTACACAAAAACCTTGTTTCTAGAGGCCACTGTCTTAGTCCATTCATATAGATGGACTAAGGATTTTGTTAAAATTCCCGGCTCATCCACATGAATAAGCTGGGATCCAGGTCCCTCCAAACAAGGCTCATGTGGGAAAAAAAAGTGAGAACAATACTTAGAAAATTTTGTGAAGATCACATAAGGATTTAATGCAAACATACCTTTATAGCATCTTAATTCTTAGATCCCGACAACAAATCTCTTAATATAAACCATGGCATCTTACATATGAGGACAAAACAGCTTCTCTTTTTTAATGTATTAATTATTAATATCTCTAAATGGATTTAGTTCACCTACAAGCAAACCATAAAAACTCATTTCAGGCACTTCAAAGAAAATGCCCTTTCAATTCAATACTAAAAAGAGCAGCAAAATGAAACTGCCCTTTTATTCTTGCACCTAGTCAAATGTTGGCTACACAAATTTTAAAGCTCAACAACTAATGTGTTGGCCACATAACAATGAATGTGCTGACTGCATAAGTCAATTTTTTTACTGATGGAAAACACTGTGTCGTAACAAAATATTGAACCAAAGAAGTTGATGAGGATATTCCTTCCAATGACTCAACCATATGTACCTATGGCACAAGAAGCACCAACGTCTTAGGCTGGAGCATGTCCCAACTTCATTATTAGGTAAAATAATTTCCACCTGCCATTGCCATGTATAACCACAGTTCTAGAGCCCAAGTTTGATATGTGTTGCATGGATTTCTGGCTTAAACTGGTTGAAACCACTGTAATTTTTTTTCATTTGCTGGGACAAACTATGCATAACTTGATGTTTGAGAATTTCTACAACTAAACAATCAACCTACTGCAGTACAATATTAGTGACCATTTTAACATCAGTGCAACGATTATGATTAAAATTATCATAAAAATACAACTATGTTATAACCTTCATGTTTCTCATACATTGGTCCTCGTGTGTTATAAAGCTCTTTGGTCATCGATTACAAGAATAATATATTTTATTTATGATTTTTCTTGACATGAATTTGTGTATCGATGATACTTGAATTTTGGAACAAAGAAATAAAAAGGAAATCTTAATGCTGTCTGAAGTGTTTAATATTTTGAGCTAGAAGATGCAAGAGGCCCCATCTTTTGCCTCTTAGATCAATTACTATAAACTCATAAGCACTAGCCCAAAGAAATCACATAGGTTCAAATAATGAGATGTAGGAGAGAGGATGAGTTGTCCCTTATACAAGGAACAATCTCTACATAGGCTTTAAAAAAATAAAAAGTAGATTGGACAAATCATGGTTAGATTAAGTGTATGAGAACTAGTATAGAGATGATATATTATATGTGGTACCTCTTATTTAATAGGTTGTTTATATAGATAAAATTAATCTCTCTTATTGTCAAATTGAAGCTTACCTGCAATGATTTTCATCTTGGTAGTATGCATAGTCACAAGCAAAGCTAGAAAGTGCTCCCAATCGAGTGCTCAAGTGGAATCAACATCGGACGCCACCTCACTCCAAAGTTGTTTCACCTTTTGTGTCATACATGCATGTAACTTGCATGCAAGGGTACGTGAATGTGTAAATTGAGACATGATCTTTAAATGAATTTTCTTTTACACTATTTATTCAATCTGTGACCTAATTATAGCATTGTATTTCTTACTATTAAATAACAAGATCTTAGATGATAATATTCTCAACTCAACTTAACTCCACATAGTTTTTCTGTTCTAAGCAAGTTGGGATAGGCTAAAGTTGAAATCCAACAAAAGTCTTCAAATCACGGTTCAAGCACGTCAATAGCTATTTTCCAAGCAATCATTTTCATGTACAGATCTCTAATTATATCTTACTCTCTCAAGTCCCTTCTTATTGTCTCTCTTCATATTAATTTTGGTCTTCCTCTTCTCCTCTTTACATTATTTTCATGACTTAGAATTTTATAATATAGTGGTGCCTCTAGGAGTTTCCTTTGGACATTTTCAAACCACCTCAACTGATGTTGGATTAGCTTTTTTTTAATTGGTACTACACCTAATTGATCACGTATATCCTCGTTTTGGACTCGAATCATTCTTGTATGACCACAAATCCAATGTAGGATATCCATTTCTTGAACACTTAATGTTGAACATGGCATTTTTTTATAAGCCAACATTCTGTCCTACATAGTATAGAAGTCCCATATAGTATAGAAGATTTAATCATCATTCTATAAAATTTGCCTTTTAGCTTTTGCGGTACCCTCTTATCACAGAGGATACCAGATGTTTAGCGCTACTTCAACCAACCCACTTTGATTTTATGACTAATGTCCACGCCAATATCTCCATACATCTATAGCGTCGATCCTAGATATCGAGAAGTGTTCTTCTTAGGCACTACTTGGCCTTCTAAACTCACATCTCTCTCCTCGTGTAAGATGGTACTAAAGTTATACCTCAAGTATGTAGTCTTAGTTCTGCTTACTCTAAAATATTTGGACTTAAGAGTCTACCGCCACAACTCTAGTTTCTATTTACTCCTGTTCGGCTCTCATCAACTAACATTGCATCATCTGTAAATAGCATACACTAAGGGATATTCTCTTATATGTTTCTTGTAATCTCATCCATTACCAATGCAAAGAGATATGGGCTCAAGGCCGATCTCTGATGTAATCCTATTTTAATCTAGAATTACATATATTACCATCATTTGTTCGAATACTAGTCATATTACATATCCTTGATAAAAAAGATATATTTTATTGGGACTTTATGTTTGTTTAAAGCCTACCGCATAACATTTATTGGTATCTTATCATAAGCTTTCTCTAAGTCAATAAAAATCATATGTAGGTTCTTCTTCTACTCTCTAAACCGCTCTATAACTTGTCTTATGAAGAAAATTACTTCTATGGTTAATCTTTTGGACATGAAACCAAATTGGATCATAGAGATCCATGTCATTCTTCTCAAACGATATTCGATAACTCTCTCCTAAAGCTTCATAGTGTGGCTTATCAACTTAATTCTCCAGTAATTAGTACAACTTTGGATATCTCCCTTATTTTTATAGATTAATACCAATATACTTCTCTTCCACTCCTCACGCATCGTGTTCGATTGAAAAATATTGTTGAATAACTTGGTTAGCCATACTATAGCATTCTTTATTCTCCTTAATAGCTCTTTGCACGTCTTTGTTCCACCACCAAGTATCTTCAATTTCGCATCCACTCCTTTTGCTCACTCCGACAACCTCTGAAGCAATCTTCCGTATATATATTGCCATCTTCTCCCACATATTATTTGCATTGTCTTCGATAACCCTTTCCTCAAAGACATTTAATGTCTCCCCTTCTAACTTGTACCACTTGGTTGTTACAATTTTGGCTTTTTATCCCTAAGAGCATGCTATAAAAAGCAAAAGTTGGCCACCACCAACTTATGTTGAAAAATCACACATTCTCCAGGTGTCACCATACAATCTACACAAGCTCATTTATCCCCTCTTCGTATAAGGACAAAGTCAATCTGGCTAGAGTGTTAGCCGCTACTAAAAGTCACTAAATGAGATTATCTCTTCCTAAAGAAAGTGTTGGATATTATCAGATAAAAAACTATAGCAAAGTCCAAGATTTCCTCTCCCTACTAATTCATACCACCATTCCCAAAACCACCATGTGCTATCTTGAAACCTATACTTGTTGCAGCTACATAACCATTAAGATTTCCTCTAATAAAAAGCTTCTCACTACTAGGTTTCGCTCTAACCAAGCTATCTAGGTCTTTTCAAAAATATTTCTTAGTACTCTCATTCTTGCCTACTTGAGGGGCATACACACTAATTACGTTTAAGACTATATCACTAATGACAAGTTTAACTAAGATGGTCGTATCTCCTTGCCTTCTCATCTCCACCACACCATCCTTAAGACTCTTATCAATTAAAATGGCTACTTCATTTCTATTTAAAATTGTCCCTGTGTACTAGAGCTTGAAACCAATATTGCCCACCTCCTTCGCCTTCTAACCCTTCCATTTAGTCTCTTAAACGCATATGATATTTACACGCCTCCTAACCACTATCTCAATTAGCTCTCTTAACTTACCTATAAGAGACCTTACATTCCAGCTAACTAAACAAATCCTAGTTAGCTCAACTTGCTTCCTTACCTTTCACACCTGTCGAGTCACGTGTGAAAACCCTTGCTTATTTTTTACTACACCTAGGTGTCGATGTGGTGCGCTATTAATAATGTGATGGCCTAATCCTTGTTCACTTAACACCATATCGAGATAATGACATGGCAGTCACGGGGGTGATGACTTGGCTCTTGCCCATTTAACACCATACCCTGGTTCTGATATGGCGCATGCTAAAAAGGTTACGCTCTAATAGGATTTTCTTGGGTTCCATCTCTATAAGAGTAGCTAAATTTTTATGTTGACTCATCAAGCCTAACACAACCCTCCTCTTTTACCAAGACTTGAGGCCTGTTATGTTGAGATACCAAGGTCACCCCAACACTAGAAGAGTTTAGATGATGATGTTCTAATGAAACAAATACATATGTTTTCAAATTTTATGTTTCATATACGAGACCAAAATATTTTGACTAGCATTTCATTGTGTTTCTCAAATCTTTCATTTTTTTCAATGATTAGTTTTTTTTCATTTCCTATAACTTGATGTTTACCATTGGTTAACTACAACATTTAGATTGCTCAATTTTTTCTAAATTTTATCTTCTTGTAATTTATGCTTTATCTCGTTGCACTTTACTATACTCGAAAATTTCACCATATTCAATCGGATGCGCACCACCTTGTCAAAGGATTGCACTATGCCCTCCGCCATCTTGAAGGTTCGTGGTAAGAATTTTTTTTATTAATGTTATTGTTGGTTTTCTTTGACATTTCACGTATTGGTTTCATGGTGTTCCAATTAGTATTTTTAAATGTTGTATATAGTTGAAACATTTTTCACTGAGTTATGAAACATCATCTGATCTTTTGGGTAGAATCAGATATTGCATCTCTAGTTGTGTAAAAAATATCAAGATTTTGCACCTATATGCACATGTTTTAGGCTTTACTATCCTCTCACACTCTTGCTCAGCGAAGGAGATCCAAGTGCAAAGGGCAGTTGTGTTTGTGCAAAAGATGGTTGTGCTTCAGTGGAGAAGAGGTGGCCAAGTGCCTTCAATGGGTAATGGTTGTGCTGTACATGTGCATCTCTCACGTTGTCCACGGGATTTAAATCTGATGGCAAAAATGCACTATTCGATATTAGCGCTCGGATCAAATGTGTGGACACTAATAGTATCCATTTATTGTCCAAGATTATTTTCCTTTGGAACAATTTCCTAACAAAAATTTATATTTGTTCCAACATGACTAATATTGTTGCGATATATTTTTATTTGATTCATAGGAAGCTTTTTGCTAAATAGGAGCAATGAGGCTTTCAACATGTGGTGGTGCTTGTTAATCTTAGTAGTAGTACCAAAGTTTGACTAGATGGTCTGAAATCTGATGGTGCTCTAGTTCCGAGGCGCTCCACTTAATTAATGAGAATTAGACAAAACAGGTGAGAATAAGACGAAGCAGGGTGAGTTTTATTTTAATCCAATAGATTTTTGGGACGTCCGACGTGACATATATCGAGCGCTCGACCCATAGTAGGCTCTAGCAAAGCTTGTTGATGATCTCTATATTGAATGAATTTGGTGGTACATTTAAGGACAGTAGGTAAAAGTTCAAATAAACAATTAAACACAAAGGAACTGTATTGAAACTAAATAAAACGACAGTATAGACATGTTTTGAACTAAATGAATCTTTTGGATCAATGATATCCTAACTACATCATAGGACATATATGAGATAGTTGTAGTTCACAGTTAGAACCTAATAAAAATTATATTGAGATAAATATTTTATGCAAACACCATGTTATATTTTTATAATAGAAGAAACAAGTAATCTCATTTCGCTAAAACCTCGAGAGGCCACAATCTCAGTCCATGGACATGAATGGACTATGAATTTTGTTCAAAAACCCAGCTCATCTATGTGGATAAGCTCGTATCCAGGTCTCTCCAAACAAGTCCTATGTGGGGAAAAAGTGAGAACAACACTTTGAAAATTTTGTGAAGATCACATAAGTATTTTGATGCAGACATAACCTATATAGCATCTTAATTCTTAGATCCCAACAACTAGGCTAGAATGAATCTCTTTTTGAATGCATTAATTATTAATATCTCTGAATGGATTTAGTTCACCTACAAGCAAGCCGTGAAAACTCATTTCAGGCACCACAAAGAAAATGGCCTTTCAATTCAATACTAAAAAGAGAAGCAAAATGAAACTGCCCTATTATTCTTGCACACAGTCAATTGCTGGCTACACAAATTTTAAAGCTCAACAACTAATGTGTTGGCCACATAACAATGAATGTGTTGACTGCATAAGTCAATTTTTTACTACTGTGTCGTAACCAAATATTGAACCAAAGAAGTTGATGAGGACATTTCTTCCAATGGCACAACATATATACCTATGGCACAAGAAGGACAAACGACTCAAGCTCGAGCATGTCCCAACTTTATTATTAGCTTTTTCAAATTGGGTGCTACTAAATCCTTGTGATGACTTTCTTATTCTTAGCATGGGTGTAAACCTAGGAATGCTTGGGCCTCCAGGCAGCACCATTTTAAATCAGCTACAACTCTCTACTCCGGAGGGTGATAGGGAGATATGAATACTTATTGGAAAGATCTCATTATCTATTTTTAGATGGCCTCACCATCAAATTCCAATAAAGTTGCTCAGAATTGATGAAAGAATGTTTCGATCTCTAGGCATGGGCCTTGGTCTATGTATCCAACAAGGCCCAATAGGAACACGTCCTAAGTTGGGGTTTCCCCCCAACATTTCCTCCTGATTATTTTCCTCTATATAAACT
The DNA here is from genome assembly GCA_030770085.1 of Oryza coarctata. Lineage (NCBI taxonomy): Eukaryota > Viridiplantae > Streptophyta > Magnoliopsida > Poales > Poaceae > Oryza > Oryza coarctata. The sequence continues at coordinate 4,572,413 of CM061476.1, read as the reverse complement.
AGTAGTCGCCTCTAGGAAGACTTGAATTTTGTTTACATGCAAGTTTAGCTTTAGCTACTTTATTGTAATCGCACAGGTCAGCTAGACCACCAAGATACTTGTTTTAAAACCCCATTTTTGTGTATTATATTCATTTCTTAGCAAGGTCCATAACTATTTGCTTGTCAACTTGTTTTTGTTCTGTTGTTCGATTGCTAGAAGGTTTAAGCTTGTTCTTGACACAGCAAGAGCAGCAACAATCTAGAGTTGATGTACTAGTTGAGCTAAGGCTAAGGCACAACACCATGTGGTAGTTGTAGTCAGATCACCAATATCAACTCCTCCAAATTGAAGTTATCATCCTCTCATCAAAAGAGTGGAAACCCCATTGTTGTATTAGAAGTACACATTTTCTCCAATACCAACTTTAGTTTAATAATGGGGTTTTGATTGTGTGATCAATTACTACCCTGATGAAGCCAACAATACTTTGTCACAAGCACATCTCAGTGTTTGTGGAGCAAACTACTAAGGTTAGGGCATCATCTGAAGTCTAGTCTATTAGATAGACTCAGAAATTAGAATGGAGATGCTTGTCTAATCTAGGGGGCAATATGCCATACATATGTCAGGCTAGAACAAGTTTGTGGGAAGGATACTTTTTGAGGCATCCACTAAACTCCTATGAAATAATTGTGTCATAATTGAATGTTACTCTTCTATAGGAACCATTGATGTGATCAGGCATTTTTTGTGTTGATAACACGTTCAGAGCTATCAATAATTACAGAAAGTTGCTGGAGTGCAGATATCACTTGTCCTATCAAAGGACAAAAGATGGTGCTCACTGTGCAATCCCCAGTATTGAAGGCAGAGTTCTGTGGTTCAATGATGGAGAAAAGGGTATCATACATAACAGTGGAAGAAAAAAAACCAATTGGTTCTTACATCTCTATTCCATTTTTCAATGTAACAATGATTCATTGATTTCATTGGATGATTTTGATTAGAATTATGAGAGTGAGGTGATTGTCACTTGTTGTTGATAACATGGATGGAATGGAAAGACCGAAGATCATGTACAAGATGAAGCTTTGCATAACCATTGCATCTAGCTGAGCAACATCACCAAGTCAACAAGCTCAAACAACTTTGCCTCCATTTTGTTCCAACTTTAAAAACAACAGAACAGGTGATGGTAACTGTAACGCTCCATGTTTATCCAAATATCTAGAGAGTTGCTGAACCACACACACATACACATACACATGCACACACACAACACAACAAAAAAAATCAAATGATTAAATTTGATTGTGTTAAAAATTGAAAACACATCTTGAATTTTTTTTACACTTTAGTGCTTGAGGAAAATTGAAAAGAGCAAATAAATAAAAGAAACAATCTATTTCCAATGTATAGAGAAAGACTCCGTATCACTCCTCGAGCTACCTAGGAGGTGAGCCGAACTCTTGGCCTTGGAGACATCCCAGGCTAGCCCTCTCATGCTTCTAGCAACACTAGCTTCATATGATTAGCCACGCTCATGGTCAAGAGTAGATAGATGAACTATTGTGAGTGTAGTTTATTTTGGAAAAAAAATGTATGTTACAATTGGGTGCGGAAAAATGGTGATTTTGAAAGGATGAAATAATTATGATATTATATGATGATGATGATATACAATTACAATTATTTATATGCTTGTTTTGCAAATTCCGTTGCAAATTATTGGATGGCATTGTGAAATAAAATTTGCTTTACATTAAAAATAAGACTTGGTGTAGAAGCTTGATCATTTATTTGATAGAGGCCTATACACTGAACTTTGCTAATACATGCAGTACTGAACCTTGCTCTATGTGGTTTTTAGTTTTAGGTGCAGCCAATGAGCTACTTCATGATGAGAATGTTGAGTCGGGTATCGGAGAATTCAAGGATTGTTGTTTATAGGGGCTATCCTTAGTCGCGTGTCTACGTTGTAGGGTAGATGAGCGAATTGCACAAACCCTAATTTGGAGTGACTCTCTATTGTTTTTTAATTCTTTTCAAAATCCATAAAACCACTATGGACTATAGCCACCACTGGCATCCTGCACTAAGAGGAGAAATGGGAGAGAGAAGAAAGATGAGGGAAAATAGAGAACACATGGCTAAATACTGTTTTTGGATGGGTATTATGTTTTCTCAAAGTGGAGTGACAAAAATACTAAAATCAGTATAATTGAGCAGCTATTTACCAAACCTTCCAAAACATTTTTGGGTGACTTTGGAAATTTGGTGTATGTGCCTAGTGACTAGATCAATTGGAGAGCCATGAAATCCTTCTAGACATCATGGTTTAACTTTTTGTTGGTTGGCCTCAACAATGAGAATCCTGAGAGGATGCAGTCATATCTAAGAAGAGAAGGGGCACCATGTAGACATCGATGATCTCATGTACAGTAAGTCATCTCCTAAAACCCTAATCCCCATTCCAATTCTTAGAGGTGCTAGAAGGGATGTGAAGGACCGCTTCTAGAGTGACTGCCACTACTAGAAAAATGGTCTCCGGTTCAATGGATTAGAATATAAATATATTGGCTAGTAGAAGATCTGATACTAAAGATGGTATTTAGTACAGGGTCTAAAAGCTCTGGGCTACTGTAGGATTATTAATACTAACTGGTACTAAAAATATTTTAGCTGAGCAGAAAAACTCTTTAGTATCAATTATTCTATATAAACAGTACTAAAGAGGGGATGATATATATATACCATAATTTCTGCATCTCCACCGTTGATATCACCATGTGCTTACCCACTGCCGACACTACCACCGTCGTCCCTAAAACAAGAACACTTTCCGATAGATTACATAAGAGTTCAACTCATTATATTTATTTTGAATGAGGTCCTTAATCATATATATGTGTATGTATGTATATGTATAATATATATATATGTATATATATATAATGCAGTACAATAATAAAAAATAACAAACAAGCACTATAACAAAATAAACAGTAAAAAATAGTATAGCAAAAATTATTTTAGTACCGGACAAACCGGTACTAAAGAAAGTTTTTTTTAGTACTGGTCAATTGAACCAAAACTAAAAATATGCATTTTCAGATTGCGCGTACCAGTTGTACAACCGGGACTAAAAGGAGTAATGAATCGGTACTAAAGATTATTTCTCTATTAGTGTGTTGTCGGCTTCTTTGGCATTAAGCCAGTGTCTATGGTCTCCTCATCTACACTGACATCAAGCAAGATGACAAACACGGAAAGAAGTCGGACACCACATCGATCACTGGAACTTCTCCATCAATCTAGTGATCCCATGGTGGAGACCTCTACCACTACATCAACAATTACGAGGATGAGATGGAGATCTAGGTGGCACCAATGACTTAAAACCTCTGGTCAGTTTTCACCAAATTTCACATCATATTAGATTTGGCAATCATGTTTTTGGGCTAAGCATAGATAAGAAACTCACACTTTTGGCATACACTTCTAGTACTAGAAGGCTGCTAGAGATATTGTGTTTGTGCCTCAATGGCTGGCCTTTTCTTTGATCTTGACCTGTGTCCTTAATAACAAGTTAAAAAATGCTTTTACCACAACAGACATGACCATAAACCCACTCTACAGGTGACTAATGAAAAATGGAGTGACTTTCAGTTTAGATCCTCTCTTCTTACTGAAGCTCACTTTGGAACCCCATTAGCACATATTTACACTCCGGGCTCCTTTTCTTACCTTTTGATTTCATTTTGAACCCCCTCTGTACACTTGTCCTCAAGCTTAGTCTTTGTGTGCCAACGTAATGTGCCCCTTGATCACGCTCCACTTGCATCCACCACTATATCAATGTCCTCCACCTACCTAGAGATATCAGTGGTGTCAACCAAAAGGAGTCCAAAGGTAAAATACAGAGGTAAGAAAAAATGATATCAAAAGTGAAAATATGTGCTAAAATGGGTCCAACATAAAACTTCGGTAAGAAAAGAAATTTGCATCCCATCTGAAATTCAATCATGAAAATATCAAGGGAGATATAATTCCTTTTCTTTCTTTTTTTTTCTTCAATACACAGGAGAGTTGTGTATCATTTCATCAAGAAGAGAGTGTACCGATAAATACAAAACGACACAAACACCGCCGCACCTTCCTCACATAAGAAGTACAGATGCGCCATCTAAGAACTAAGACTGACAAAAAAATGTAGAACATGAGACCCTAGAGAAGACTGGAGGTCACATGTCACAACTGCATACCACAGGGCTCCCTCCTATTCAACTATCCACACTACCATGCTTGCATGTGGAGTAGCACTATTGAAAACACAATCATTACGGTGTTTCCACGGTGCCTATGCTATTAAAATGAAAAAAGTTATATATAATTTTTAAATAAAGTCAGGAGGTTAATGCCTAGCTAATTATATCTCATTTACTATAATTTGGAAAGTTAATGATGTTACAAAATTTATTCATATCTCAATATGTCACTCTATGATGTTTTTAATTCTTATGAATTTGAATTGAAGAAAATGTGAAGTTAAAGTTTAAAATGTCACTATTCTACCCTTGCCCCCCACCCTAACCCTCCTGAACTCCTCTGTCCACTCTAGGTGCAGTGCAAGCAGGCTCACCCCTCCCTCCACGCTCCTACAAGAAAAAAAAATAGATGAAAAATTAATTAAATCAGGAATTAAATCCATTACCTCTATATTAAAAGAGGTTATTATAACCGATTAAACTTGTGAAAAATTGTGATTATAAGTTTTTGGTTATTTTTTAGTTGATTAATTCTAATCTTCTTCTCTAGCACCATGGAAGATGCAGTACCAAATCATCTATATTATGAAGAAACTTGTTAGTTATTTGTTAATACGTTATTATACTAACATCATCATGGAGTTACAGTATCATGCTATGTTATTATATTTTTATAATAACATCACCACGGAATTATAATAGCGTTGGATGAGTAACAGTAACAAACATATCTGAGTTGTTACATCAGTATGTAAGATCATTACTATATATATATATATATACACTACCTGTTATGTTACTAACACTTTTAGTGATATAGAAAAAAAACACTGTAACATAGTGACATACATATAAGTTTACCACAATATTACCATAGAGTTACTGAAAACTCTGTGATGCGCAAAGCAGAGCTAAACTTAAAATTGAAGATCTTTGAAAAATGATATCTCTCACATCATACATTTATTTGAACTTTTTTATATTATGATGTTTGAAATTAGAGCTTAACTAAAGTTTACCTATCTTGATTATGTTTTGACATTGTTATTGCAATAGCCGGAGGTTTGGGACAAGAGCTAGCTAGAAACAGGTGAAAAAGTCAGCATGTGGATTTGCCTGGCGTGGGTTCTCTTTAAGTAGCCTTTGGCTGAAGTGGTAGGTGTTTTAGGCCTTCAAGAGGGTGGTTGGATGTTGATTTGGCCTTTGGAGATAAGGGGATATAGAATAGTTCTTCTAGGAGAGAGGGTGTATAAAGTTGCTAAAGTTTAGATAACAAATAATATGTGGCTTTTTTCTTAGCTCAAATATGGTGTCAAAACCCTCATATATAGAACACATAAAAATTGAATTTGTGTGTATTTTTCACGAGAAAATTCAATGAGTATGTTATCCCTAAAAGATTTACAGATTAAGGAGCATATGATTAAATGAGCAAAATGTCACGATGAATCTATGGCCCAAATTATTTTAACAAAGAATTCATCATATGAAAATTTGGTACGTAATAAAGGTGTATAAAGTAGTAGAAATTAATGCATGGTTAACTGGTCGAATCGGGAAAATCTCACATGCAGTGCTGGCTGCACGGTCCCACAGGTCAGTTTTAGCATAATGGCAGTGCTTGGTGCATGATATCCCTTCGTTTCTCCAGCAAAATCATTAAAAAGATATAACAGAAAATTTTTCACCAACATAAATACAGGTCCTCTCTATTTTCTTCCTTGTTTCATCTGTCTCCATTCCCATCTTTGTTTCATCAGTATGTCTGTCGGGTCTCACCCTTCCCTCCTCTTATTGGAAATCATTGAGATCTTTTAGTACAATACTTTACCACATACGCTTGAGATGATCAATTTTATTTTGTAATTATATAATTTCAGAGATAAAACATCGTTAAAAACTTAAGATTTTTTATGGATTAGTTGCAAAGAAAAAAGATCTATGTCAACAACGTTATATTGTGTTTTATGCATACTGCCTATGTTAGTCACGTGCATATATATAGATCTAGGGTTTTTTTTAGAGCTTCAAATCTGAGATGGATCTAGAGTTGAGGAGCTAAAAAAATGTAACTGCACCCTTCTTAGGTATTTTCTAAAGGAGATCCACCCAGTCTATTCTTAATTTGGGAATCTAATAGCATTTGGTTTGGCTATAACTCAACTGGACAAGGATACAGGAGTTGGAGATCTACTAAATAAGCCCCTAGTAGTAGTCTAGATCTAGACTACTAGCATGATTTCTATCGTGTGTGAGATTTGCTTAAGTACTTCTAAAGAACATTTTTTTAATTTTAATTTGAAAGTAGAAAGCTTAGTGTTAGGTATCAGTGTTTGATATGATTCAGGGTTTAATCCTCCCTGCTAAAGATCAATTTGATCCAAAGATCCACAATATAAGTAATATGACTAGCTGTTATTATTAATTAGCCTTTACAAACTACAATCATGTTGAGTATCACAAATTGATCAGCAACAAAATAGGTATCTTTATGAATCAGTGACACTTAAACACGATTAGCTATTATATACATGACTACTAGCTGGAACATGACATGAATGGTCACCTTGTCACAAATGGAAAAAAGAGATGAATAAAACTATAGATCTTGTTAAAGATAGTATATCATAGATTGATTTGGTGTATATGATTTGTATAGAAACCATCCTATCTCCTTCCATTCTGTAGTACTGTTTATAGATATTCAAACATCTGCCTTATATAAAATCGGCCAAGCACAGTTGTGTTGTGAGTTGCGCAACAATATGTCTCTAGTTTCACTTTTGCATGGTATCATATTGGTTCTCTTCCTAGATTCGCTCCCCTCTTCCTATGCCTTCTTCCACCACCTTCCTCGGTGGATCAATCAAAATCCTATAAGCCATGCCGGTTCATCAAGGAGTAGGTGCCACCGCCACGTAAGGTGTCACCGTGCAGGCTGATGGTGTTGTGCCCACCATAGTTGTGCCCATTGTGCCCAAGGGTGTCATGCCCACAACAACCACACCTGTTGCACCTGAGGCTGATATGACTATCATGCCTATGATGATCGACGTTGTGCCCCCACCCTTCACAGAGGCCATGGTAGTGTCTGTGACTGTCATGCTTGCCCCCATCACCTTTTGCCTTAGCATCACTAGCATGAAGACTCATGCCCTTGCTGTGAAAAAACACCTCTATCACCATCTCTTATTTATGACTCATTTATCAACTTGATGTGAAAAACACCTTCTTATGTGGCAAGCATGATGAGACAGTCTACTACCAACAACTGTCTAGCTTTGTCAACTCAAATTGCCCCAATCATGTTTGCTATCTTCAAAAGTCCCTCTATAACCATAGGCAGGCCTCTTGAGTATGGTACTAGTGCTCCTTCACTCATGTATGCTCCCTTGGCTTCACTTCCTTAGCTTCTGAACCATTGTTGTTCTTCTACCGTAATGGCACTGACTTCGCCTACCTTCAACTCTACGTTTATGACATTATTTAAACAACTTCCTCACCTTGGCTTCTTCACCGCATCACCAACCATCTCCATGCCGAGTTTGCCATGATTGATCTTGGCGACTTCCACTACTTTATCAGCATTTCCATCAAGTGCACCTTTGAGGGTCTTCACTATCTCGGTGGCAATACACCGTTGATCTTCTTTAGCATGCAGGCATGATACTTTGTTACCCCCACTGCCATATCAATTGATGTAGAGGCCACGCTCTTCTCCACCAATGGTGTTCCCTTTAGGAATGCTACTGAGTACCACAGCCTTACAGTGCTCTATAGTATGTCACTCTCATTGAACTGACCTCGCCTACACTATTAAGCAAGTGTGGTTACACATGCATGCTCCTTGAGATGCTCACATGGCTTTGATCAAGCATATTTTGTGCTATGTCAAGGGTACCTTGGACCAGGGCCTACTTTTATGGCTGTCCTCCACCAACTCAGAAGCCAATTGGACCAAGCTCCTTGATTCATGGTGTTCTCTACATTGGGCTACTATGTCTTTCTTGTCGACAACCTAGTTTCATGGTCCTTGAAATGTCAAGTTACAATTTCTTATTATAGTGCCAAGGCCAAGTAATATGCCATCGTTCATTCCATCACCAAGTGTTGCGCGTTGAAATAGTTGTTGAGTAAGTTGTATGCCCCATTCTCTTATACATCGTCCAAGATGCTCTTATTGTTGTCTAACTCAGTCAGCCCCATTCAACATAAGCACACAAAGTACATTGAGATCGACATCCACTTTAATTATGAGAAAGCGGCCCTTGGTCAAATCCGTGTTCTACATGTACCGTCATCGCATCAGTTCGCCAAATCATGACCGAAGGACTACCAATTCAGCTCTTTTAGGATTTTCGATCTAGCATTTGCATTTGGCCAGATGATGATTTGACTGGGGGTGTTAAAATGCTATATCACATATTGATTTGGTGTACAGGATTTGTATAGAAACAGCCTTATCTCCTTCTATCTTTTTACTGTTTCCAGACATTCAAACATCTGGCTTATATAATGGAACAGGCCAGACACAGTTGTGCCGTGAGCTGCGCCACAATCTGTCTCTCTCTCATTTCACATTTGCATATCTGCTACTAAGGTTTCGTTGATTAGCATATAGCAAGTTACTTAGGACTATAATTGAACCAGGTAACATAGGCAATGGGGGAGAAGTGATGAGTCTTGGCGTTGGCATCAGTTGGGCTGGCATATAGTATTGAGCCATGCAGATTTTTAGCTTTAACAATCCAGAATTAAGGTTAAGACCGCTGTTAATAACTATATATTCCTGTAGTTCCTGGTTTTCCTTTTCTGAGGCTTGTAGTGCTTCATGAGAATGCCTGTAAATGGCAAGACAAGGAAGTGATTTGTTCATTACAGGAAATAGCTAGTATATATCTTCACTTTTCCATTATGCAATTATGATTAATCAGTGCCATACTTAGCATATATATTCATATCTTACATTCCCATACTGATGTCATGATGTTGTTTGGGTGAACAGGAGGCACATATCTCATATTCCACATGGAGGTTGTGACGATTTCGGCTTCGATGTGCACTGCTCCTGCTCTGCATGGCCAGCACTCCTTCGTGTTTTTTTACTACAGCATGAACAAGGCATTGGGATTTGGTGAATTCATCAGGTCCAAAGCCTTCAATGTTGGTGGGTTTGACTGGTCGATCAGATACAACCCTGATGGAGTGAACAGTAGCTGTAAAGAGTACATCTCAGTGTTTCTGGAGCTTATGACACAAGGTGCTCTGGTTAGGGCAATTTTTTCTTTCAGAATATTGGTTGGGCAGTCTCAACCTTCAGAATGGACTACTGGACAGACATGTTTAATTAATCAAGAGGACAGTAAGAGATGCACCTATGGCTGGGAGGAGTTCATTGAAAGAGAAACTCTGGAAGCATCGACTGAACTGATGAGGCTTAACCGCATCACGGTTGAATGTCACATTGTTGTTTTGAAGGAAAGACCAATGATTTTGGGAAATTGCTAGAGTCAAAGGAAGGAGCTGATAGCACTTTCCTCGTCAAAGGAGAGGACTTTCCTGCACATAATGTGGTGATCATTGCACGATCCCCGGTCTTCAAGGCATTGCTCTCTGGCTCAATGATGGAGAATGGGGCATCACACATAACGATGGAAGAGATGGAGCCAATTGTTTTTAAAGCTTTAGTCCACTTTATCTACACTGATTAAGTGATGCCGCTGGATGATTTTGATTTTGATTACCATAATGCGAATGAGTTGTTTCGTCACTTACTTCGTGCTGCTGACCGGTATGGAATGGAGAAGCTGAAGAGCATCTGCGAGATGAAGCTATCATGGTTGTTATGCCACTCAGATTTGATGTTATCTGGTTACAAGACTGTATGGTGATGGCCTCACGTAGGGATAGCAATGCGTCTCCGTTCTCTAGCAAGGAATTTACCCGGGAATGGGAGATTTTTTTTTTCGCTCCTGAGGAAGTGATGTCCTCCCATGTGGCTGAACTCTTGGAAGTACAAAATAACTGAGATTCAGTTTCATGTACTCTACGTTACCTGATAGGATTATTGCTATAAAGTTTGCCCAATCACAGAGTGGTTTGTAAATGCTATTATGCCTTGTTACATTGTTCTCTCAACTCCTAGGTGCCATCTCATCTAACTGGTTCTGGTGCTATACAGGAGGACCGAGGAATTTTGCTGCATGTCACACACACACCTGCTTCAGGTTGCCAGGGACCAACGAGCATATAGGTAGGTAACCCAGCTACTGTAAATTCCACAACTCCCTTGATCTCATGGCTGGCTGTTGTTAAAAGGTTGCAGAACACAATTTCTCTTAAAACTCGATTTGTGATTATACTGTTGTGGATGTGTATGTTAGTATATGACCAGTTAAAGTTCGTTACAGATAGGGGTAAAATGAACAAACTGCAGAGCTAACGAAGTTCTCGAGAAAATAAGCTTCTTGTGCATCTACTGTTACAAATGAATTTTATTGGTTATATGTTCAAGGTTTTTGAATGCTCAGATAAACATCTGCACACGGAGTCCCCATGTTTCGCAAGTTTAAAACAAATGGAAACACGACTAGGAGGCAAAGATGCCGCATATAAACATCGAGTATATGCAGCCTGCTGTTTTCAGGGTTCTGCTGCATTTCATCTATACTGATTCGTTGCCCGACATGGATGATTGCAAGGAAGATTGTAAGAGTGAGATGATCCACCGTTTGCTTGTGGCTGCAGATAAGTATGTCATGAACAGGCTGAAGCTGATATGCCAAAGCATGGTGTGTGACAATATAGGTGTGGAACTGTAGCAGCTACACTGGATTTAGCTGATCAGTATAATTGTGACAAGCTCAAGGATGTGTGCGTTGAATTTATGGCATCTGCAGATGTGATGGATACTGTGGTAGCGGCACAAGGTTATGAGAATCTCAAGAGAAGTTGCCCTTCTGTCTTAGTAGATATATTGGAGAAAAGTATCAAACATCACAAAGCCTGAGCAGCTCAACTTAGTCTCTGTGTGGTTAGTTTAGTTCTTGAACTCTATGAGTAGATTGCTAGTCTTTAATTTCTAGAGAGCAGCTGATCTTTTGCTATGGCATCATCAGTGATCAGCTTGTGTTAAATTTGTGATGCTTTGCTACCTTTTCTAGAGTAGCTCATCCTGAATTGTGCATATGGATGAGGTGTCTCATTGTTAGATAATTTAACAGGTTTTACTGAGTTCTATAGCAACATTTACAGGGTGCTCATTTCTTAGATCAGCTCATCCTAAGATAAGGCTGTTAATGGTTAGTTTGATCTTTACATTTTTTGTAAATCTTGTGAGTTCTTTCTGTTGATGGGCTGAATATATGAATTGTTTGCTTCTGTGCAAGGTTTCTGTTCTTATTGTACGACTTTTTTTCTTACAATCTTGTACACAATATTCGTTCTTGTTTACTCCTCTGTCGAATATTGCATATCACAGTCCAGAGGATCTAAATTTAGTTATATGCATGTAATCTATTATGCATTGCCTCATGGGCATCAACAAAACAGGGTAAAGCATAATTTGGCATGAAGCTTTTTAGTGAATATAGAACACTAAATAGGAACAATGTAGGTGCTGTCACTAGGTTTGTATTTTCCTGCAAATTCATTTTCACCATTCAGGTTTATCAATAGCATTTATTATGTCCTCTATAACCTCAGACAATTCTTAGAGGGAAAAAAGGAGCTATATTTATGCTTGTTTGAGTACTTGCAAATAGATTCCCCAATATCATGCTAAGACTAACTAGGATTTCCAGAAGATGTAATGCAAATAACTCAAGAAAATTTAGTATCATTGGGCAACTATTCTACGTCGGCAAGCACAAGGTTATCATCTTATAATTATTAAAGAATTGAGATGCATGGTCTTAGTTGATATTGCCAAAGGGATAAACAAAAACATTGTTAAGGAACTGAGCAGCACACCTTGCCCGGTTTAGCTATGAGTCCGTATGCATATAGTTCTGAATTGAAAATTTTAAGTTTTGAGTTTGAATGCTGCAACATACATTTTCCTTTATCTATAATGCAACAATTTCTTTTACAATATTTTTTAGCATTTGCATAACTGTAGATCAGGACTTTTTAAAGGGCACTCCCACTCCTTTTATTGCACAACTATGCGTTAGAGATTACAGTTCTTTTCATTTATCTCTCTTGAAAACAGAAACTGGTATACTTTTTTTTCCATGTGTATTGTTAACCGCTACATGTACAAACTTGGAAGGTTGAAAGTTGAAATCCCTGCTATTTGTATGAATGAATAAGGCAGAAAAGAAAATTCTCTCTTTTGGATCCTGGTATTCTTACAATCTTTTCCACATTAATTACCAATTTTTTTATTGGTCATGTGTATTTGTTTTGTGGGGAATTTGTAAGGCACCTGGTGACCTGTTCTGATCTGTCTACCAGGCAACAAGATTTTTTTACTAGCTTATCTTCTATGCCAGAGATTCTGTAGTATGAATCACTACAGAATCAATTTTCTTGGTGTTGGGATGATGAGATTATGTAGTATGAATCAGTATTCTTGGTGGATTTATGTACTCAAATACATAACTATTATTTTTTTCTCTGGAGTTTAATAAATGTAAAATTCGGACAGGATTCTACGCTCATACATTACATGTTAAAGTTGTGTTTACCTTTAATTTACAATGCATTTGCAAACAACGTATCTCAAGGGTTCATTCAAATGCATCCATCAATTACTTAAAAAAATGCATTTTCCTTTGGCTTTTAAATATAAATTGGATCATTTATCTTATTTAAAAAATTTACATGATGATTATTTATTTTGTTATGATTTGATTAATATTTTAAGTGTAACTTATATTTTTATATATTTATATAAAAAATTTAAAGATAACCAAAAGTCAATAAGAACTTATGTCAAAAGAGAAGAAAAGGATGAAACAAAGAAAAGGAGAGAAAGGTCTCGTCTCATCGCCTTGTTCGCCGTCGTCTTCACCGCCGCCCCCCTGCTCTGGTGATCTTCGCTCGCTCGCCCGCCTCCATTGCTCTCCTCACAGTCCCCTCTACTCTCGCTCACAAAATATGCTTTCCTTTTCTCACCCCACGCTGATACGTGACCTATCAGGTGTGGGGCTTCACTTCTCGATGTTTGTCTCCCCTCCTCGTCATCGATGGTGGCCGCATCGCCGGACGGATGGAGGCCGCAGAAGATACGGCGTCGATGTGCACCCCGGTGAAGGCTCGGGATAGCCACGTGTTCACCATCGTCAGGTACAGCGAGCACAGGGGCACGGGCATCGGCGAGTTCGTCAGGTCTGGAACCTTCTCCGCCGGTGATTTTTTGATTATTTGCTAGCCTCCGGATGGTGTGTTCTCAAATACTATCATCTCCAAAGACTCGTCATCCAAATCCACGAAATTGTTTCTATTTTGCAATTCTTGGCTGCCATGTCACCCAGTTGATATGGCACAGGGAAGGAGATATTCATACTATCCCTGCCCCTCCCACTCCAACTCCTCCTTGATATCCTCCCACCGCACACTCTCCGGCAAGCACATCAACCTCGCGGGAGGTGAGTGAATTAGACTGTTAGTGTCAGGGCCGCCGCCGGCCGTCGCCCGGAGCAACACGCCGCAACTCCGGGGAGAAGATCCCACCACGTCGACGCCGTTTCTTCTGCTGCCTCCTTAGATTCCGTCGTCACTGTTGCTGCACCGGCACTAGAGCCAGAGGAAGAAGGGCTGCCGAAGCCAGGGAGGATAGGACCGGCGACAGCAGCTCCAAATCTGGCATTGCTTCTTCCCCTCCACCCAGAGCGGGTCTAGACATCCTAGCGTGTTAGCATCTTTTCGTCGGCGAGCCAACACTTCCTTCCCGTCACAAATCTCCTTCTCAGTATTCTTTCTCTACTTTCTCGTCTCGGCTCTCTCTTCTCCCCGTCTCCTCCGCAGACGGCCTTCTCCTTCTCCTTCTCTACCACCCTCTCTCCTCCCTTGTTTTCCACCACGTGATAACACAACGGTCTCTATCCGACTCCTCATCTCATCTCACACCCGCCATCTCTCTTTCCTTGCCTTCGGTGCACCTTTTCTCCTCTAACGCCGGCGTAACTCTACGTTTGTCGTCTCCATCGACTGGACCCACCCACCCTCCATTGGCTAGACTCGTCTGCCCTCCATCGGCTAGAACTCTCTCTCGGTTCTTGCTTTTCCGACACGCTCACCTGCTCCCGGACGCGAAACTTCTCCACTCGCGTCCGAGCCACTTCGACGTGTCCACGTGTCTATGGACACGAATCTCTGCCTCCCGGACGCGAACCTCCTCTCTTCGCGTCCGCGCCTTCTCCGAGTTTTCACGTCCGCTCCACTACTTTGCCTCCATAAGTCCAAGGACGTGAAACTTCTCTTCACGGACACGAACCTTCTCACGTCCGTGACCCACCTACTCTCTAACCTACCTACTCTGCCACCCACTTCTTCCTCAACTACTTCGCTGCCTACTCCCATCGGCCAACCACTCTCCTCATCGGCCAACCACTTTTCTCATCGGCTTACTCCCTATCGGCTGTTCCACCTCCATCGGACCGCCCCAACCAATCGGCCCATACACATCCATCGACTCACCCATCTCCATCGGCTCAAACCGACCTAGTTCAGCCCTTCCCTCACACAAACAGTCGTCGATCCCGAGCCGATGTCGCGCCTCCCCAACCAGTCCCCACCCCACCTCCCACGCTCCCATCGACTCCTGTCCCCTCCACATCTCATATGATTACCCGATCACAAACCAGGTCTCTTCGCCCTACCAAGCGCTATGGGCTCTTAGCAGTCCATTGTACTATCTTACCCATTCCGGCGACTCCTCGTTCAACTCTGGCCGATCCTCAGTGGCTCGTGGCCACAGCCGACGAGTACAAGGCTTTCATGGACAATGAGACCTAGCGCCTCGTCTCTTGTCTCTCGTCCTCTCGGTGCCAATGTTGTGACCGGTAAATAGATCTTTAAATGCAAGTTCCACGTCGATGGATCACTTGCTCGTCACAAGGCACTCTGGGTAGTTCGGGGTTTCTCCTAACGTCCTAGTGTCGACTACGATGAGACCTTCAGTCCCGTCGTCAAACCTGCCGCCATCCGGATCGTTCTCACTCTGGCTGCCTCGCACTCTTGGCCGATCCACCAGCTCGACGTAAAGAACGCCTTTCTTCATGGTCATCTGACGAAAACGGTCTACTGCCAACAGTCTCTAGGCTCCGTCGATCCCTCTCGTCCCGACGATGTCTGCCTCTTTCAACGCTCCCTCTACAGCCTCAAACATGCTCCTCAGGCCTTGTACCAGCGCTTTGCTGCCTACCTTCGGCACATCGGCTTTGTGGCCTCCATATCCGATAGCTCTCTCTTTATTCCTCACATCGGCACCACCACCGCCTATCTTCTCCTCTACGTTGATGATATTATTCTTACAGCGTCCTCGCCGTCCCTCCTATACCAAATCATGGCTCGACTCCACTCCGAATTCGCCATGACCGATCTCGGTCCTCTCCATCACTTCCTTGGTATCTTTGTCACCCGCTCTTCTCACGAGCTCTTCCTTTCCCAGTGTCAGTACGCCATTGATCTCCTCCAGCGTGTGGGCATGGCCGAATGTCACCCCACGGCCACTCCGGTCGACACTCACGCCAAGCTCTCTGCTACCGATGGCTCTCTCGTCGTTGATCCCTCTTAGTACTGGAGTCTTGCTGGTACTCTCCAATATCTCACCCTAACACGGCCCGACCTTACCTACGCCGTCCAGCAAGTGTGCCTCTTCATGCATGCTTCGTGCGAACCTCACCTCGTGCTACTCAAGCGTATCCTTCGCTACGTGAAGGGCACACTCTCCAGCGGCTTATATCTCAGCTCCGGCCCCATCGACTCTCTCACCACGTACTCTGACGCGGACTGGGCAGGCTGCCCTAACTCTCAACGCTCTATGTCCGGCTACTGCGTCTTCCTCGGCGATACTCTAGTCTCTTGGTCCTCAAAACGCCAGACTATATTGTCTCGGTCCAGCGCTGAAGCCGAGTATCGCACCGTTGCCCATACCGTCGCCGAGTGTTGCTGGCTTCTCCAGCTTCTCCAGGAGCTTCGTGCCCCTATCTCCTCTGCAACCATCATCTACTGTGACAACGTTAGTGCCGTCTATATGACCACCAACCCGGTCCATCATCGACGCACGAAGCATATAGAGATAGATATTCATTTTGTACGTGACAAGGTTACACTAGGACAGGTTCGGGTATTTCATGTACCATTGGTGCACCAGTTCGCCGATATTATGATCAAAGGCCTCTCACGCCTTTGTTCACCAGTTTTTGCTTCAGTCTCTGCGTCCATTCCCCTCCCGTTGCGACTGTGGGTGTTGTTATACCACTGAAACACTGGACTGTATATATATATACCTGACCCCCTTATATAGAGTTGGAGTCTTAGTCTTACTGTACACCACATTCTTACACCACCCTTGCTGTTGCCGACACCATCACCAACTGGTGTACCTGGTTGGATGCACCGCCAGCAGGACGGGTGGGCTCCTGCCCGCTGCAATGGCTGACGACGAAGGTGTACGAGCTCTAAGCCAATCACGTCTCCAACCACGACCATGTCTCGAAACTCAAGCCTTCGACTGCAATCACATCTCTGAGATCACTGCCCATTCCCTACCGTTAATGGGGCCACATCCCTCGAGTCGAAGTGACAAGAGGAAGAACAACTTCCTCCGACCATGCCTACATCTCCAAGTCCATAGTCTAGTCCCCGTCGCCGTCCTACATTGGACTTGGTGCTTGAATCTCAACCTTTTCCTCTTCCACTCAGCCCACATTGGGCTGAACAGCTCTAGCCAATCCATCCAAAAAATCATGTCATAGCCCCCCAACATCAGCACCTTCAGATCATTAGTGAAGGTGTGTCCCTGACACCACCATTCCACACCATCCACCTTTTGATCACATTGCATCGCTCCCCCATTGGCTATTGTGGCCTGGGTTTTGTCAATGAACTAAGTTTACAATCCCAACTTGGCCACCATGTGCTCTGCAAGGAAACTACTAAAGCTGCCATAGTCGACCAGGACAAGCAATTGTTGGTTGTTAATTAGTCTAAACAAGTGAATGGTCCTCTCCTCCATGGCCACTTTTGCAGCACACTTGGACAGCGATAGTTCTTCCTCATTGCCACTATCCTCAGCTACTGGTGTCTGACATGACTCTTCTTGTATTTGCAGCACATGAAGTTGCACAATTGTGATCAATTTGTTCCTCTAAAACATGAAGTTGCACAGCTGTGGACACTTATGGCCAAGACCATATTTTTCACCACAACACTCTCCCCTTGCCCTTCTTGTAGCCTTGAGAGAATCATAGCACTCCTCCCACTTGGGTTTCTCCTCCACCTTCTTGTTATCTTCAGGATTGGCACCTAAGATTCCTTTCCCCTAATGAAAATGTTTCACACTAGGCTTATATGGCTCCTTGAATCCTACCTTCTAGTAACCCTTCTTGGTGGCTTCTCCTAGAAAGTTTTCCTGTGTTTTAGTAAGAGATAACGCATCATTAATACTTCTAATATTTAAGTCCTCCCTCAAATTTAGTTACAAAAAATGTTTCATCATAGCCCTTGTTGTAGATCAAAACCTTATGCATCAACTCCTCAAATTTACCATGATACTTTGCTACTCCCCCTACTTGACTCAAACTCTCTAGATCCTCCAGATGCTCCTGATACCTATCCTTACAAAATTTGTTGTGCACCACCACACAAAGCTCTGACCAACTCTCCACACTATGCAACTCTTTATACGTCTGCAACCATAAGGCCACATTTCTAGTGAAAATGCAGGGTAGCAAACGCACCCCCAAGTGTCATAAGCTACATGATGCATACCAAAAATACTTCTCACAACTAGTCTTCCATAATTTAGGATTATCACCATCGAACTTTAGGAAATCAGTTTTTGGCAGCCTAGGACCCCTAAATCTACCATGATTTTGTGATCCCCCACTCTCTCTCTAAAGTCTCTCCCAACTTGAACAGAACTAGAGTACCCTTGACCAGGGCAGCAACACCCTAGTGAATCTTGTTGGCGTCAGCGTTGCCGGAGTTGGCATAGCCTGATATTTGTTCTCCAGGTTGGTGACTAGTGAAGCAATTCCCTCCATGAACTGCTGCACATCCCAGATTCTTGCATCCACCTTGAGAATCCACTTCTTCATACCTTGAAGTGATCCTAGGATACTGTGGAGGCTTGAGGTTAGCTCCGCCACCCTTGAACCCATGGACTCGATCTCACCCTCCGCTGCCACCAGTCTCTTGGTCAGAGTGGGTTGAGCCTTCTCTCTCACCAGGTAGCACATGATTCTGTGGCTCTGATACTAAAATGCCATGACTCTTAACTCTTGCTGGTGTCTTGTCAGGCGATCGAAACCACAGGGATTTTGGAAGAAAGGAGACGGAGAAAAGCAAAATTTGGAGAACAGGAGAGATTTGTTCTCTCTTCTCTTCATTTTGATTCCTTGTGCCTCCCGACTCGAAAGGTTTTATAGTGGATACAAATGAGCCCACTCAGTGCATACCCTCACAAAACTCCACGTTCCACACAGCCACACCCATCTACCATAACACCTAGCTTGGTCTAAACCGTGCCTCCCTTCCCCTCTTTCCTAGGCAAGAAGCTATCCCCTACTTTCTCCTCCCTCATTTATTCTCCTTTCCCCCCTAACCCTATTCTTCCCTATGGTATGAACAGCGATTTAGCTTTAACAAGCAATCCCTCCCGGATCTGCTTGGACATCCACCCCATCACCACCTTCCACATCCCACAAAACCATAATTATCTTCCTTTGATTGGTTAATCACTAAAAACTTGGGTTGGCTTCTACGGATCCACTTATCCCACGCGGCAATTAACTTGTTAGACTTAACCGCATGTGGATATGTGTATTTGCTTTCCAAGGTCAGAGAAGGCATGCTTTAGCCATGGTAAGGCATATCTACCAACTTCGCCTCACAACATACACATTTTGGTATATTTTTACTGCTTTCAAATTTCTTTGGTTGATTGCTGTTAACACTACCCTAATGATGTACATGCAACGAAATGTACAGACTAGCCAAATACACTAGCGAGCCAATGATTGGCACACAAAATTAACATTCACTTTATTACTTCTATCTTTCTTTCTCTGTGTTGCTTCTGCAAGTACATATTAATATGCTATGTGCACCGCACATTTTCCACGAAGTTGCAATGGAGGATGCATTGTATTCTGGAACAAAGTAAAACTGTTTTAACTATGAGTTCTACCAAAAAGAAAAAAAGAATTCATCTTAATTTCATTTATAATATATTGATCATTTTAATTTCCATACCATGCTATCATGGTTCTTATTGTTCTTTTTTTTAATAATTATCACGCTTTCGTACCTAAATGCAATGTTTTTTCTATTCTTCAGGTCAGTGGCTGGATAAACATAAATTTCCTACACTTATACATTACTCTAAAAAAACATTTCAGGTAACATATTCTTGAAAGAATATACTCTATCTCATCCTTTCGCTTTCACTCTTTTCTGGATCCCTTTTCCTCCTTGAGAAAGTCAATCAATGATCGTACCACATGCTAAGAAATGTGGCTAAAATGGTGTTCTTAATATTTTAGTAAATCTTTTGGCGTATCTTTTTTGGTTGGATTTAAGGTTGTGTTTTTAGTCTAATTCTTGATGCTAAATAGCAACTACTTTCTTTTTTCTGTTTGAACAGGATGATTAAGGATGTAAAAGCAACACTATATGACAGACATGCATGGTGAGGAATAAATCATCTACTATTCAGGATTTCCTATAATCTGAGTTTGTACCTCCCCATTCTGTTTTGGTGTCAGTTGTAGTATATACGTCTGTTGTTTATGCTTGGCATCCTCATCTCCTCTCAGGCATCTAGATGGATGGCTTGCTGAAAAATATTTCAAACGAGCAATCACTATAAAATTCGGTGTGTCTCTTGAAATTGAAGAATAACTACATTGTTTGGATAGCCAGCTAGGTAGCGCCTTAGGACTGCAGGTGGTTTGAAATTATTTTCCAAAGAGAACATTTGTAGGACTAAGTTTTATAGGAGCCTCTGTGAAAAAGCTTTCATATCATAGGCACTACCCACAAGCCTAGATTTTTAGGAAGCATTAATGATTTTGGAATTACCGGTTGTCCCACTTTACCATCGATCTGTTGTTTCTCTCTTTGGTTTTGCACATTAGTATCTATGTGAGATTCAATAGCATGTAAGGATCCAGCCTTGCCTTGGCACTGTGATTGCAGGATGTGCTGAGTCAGATGGTTTTATATTTGAATATCATGAAAAACCATTGCAGGTGAGAACATTTCAAGACATATTAGCATATATTCAAGTGTCATCCTATGCTTCTATACAATATATATCTATGAAATGTGAGGCACTATATTTGCAAATGGAACTAAACACCGTGTTCATTTCATTCTTGATGAATATCAATGGTGTTGTATATGTATATTGTTTTCCCATGTGTAATAATTATTTGGCAAAATATTCTATTTAGAGATAAATAAAAACTGAGCTTACTTCGTTGACACCATTGTTTCAATAGGCACTGCAGACTTGCATTGATTTTAGGTTCATGAGTCTCCTGTCTTGCCGAAAGTCTATTCTTGCTGTTATCAGGGCAATTACTGTTAGTTTTTTTCTGATCGGACCGATATTCTCTGCTGGCTGTGAATCATGATATTTGGGTCTAGCATGTCCATTGCCTTCTAACAGGATGGATATATGCATCCTAGACATGTATAGGCAACAAATTGCCAAAAATGTTGTTTGGCGTGGTTAATTATTAGAAATGTGCAAGTTTTCTATCTAAAGTGATAATAAACACATTTCTATACTAGTATATTTTCCATGTGTTACGATGAAATTTAAAAAAGTTTATTATCATCGGCCTTTTTTATCATCACTTTTTATATATCTCATCTTCTAATTTTTACATATATTTTTTAGCTGATAGATGGCTCTTTGGCTCACACTTTTTTTTTCTTTTCACAAAAAAGTAGGTATTTGGTGGCGGTGACATATTCACTATTCACTCCACCACTCGTATAGAAAGGATATGTTTTTATTATGTTAATGGATTTTACATTTATTATGACTACTCTAAATGTCAATGCATTAAATATAATAAAAAAACACTGACATTTTTTTATCACACCTATTGTTTACCTTTTCTTAATATACTTATTCATATATATTATTATTTTTTACTTTGCAACTACATGCTTTGGCCTTTGCAGATGGACGGGCTCACTGACACGCAAATGCAAATACAACAACCTCTTTTGGCAAAGGTGTTATATAACAAATAGTCTCGAGGGTATGTTTAGTCTTAGATCTTAATAATGTCAAGACATTTTGTAATATTTCTCTTTTAACCTACTCTACGATTCGTCCGTGAAGAGATTTTCAGCATATTATTTTATATAATTTTAAATAATATTATAAAAAAAATGCTCGATGAATCGATTTGAATTGAGCTGATTACTTCGAGCAACCCTCACCTTTAATCGAGTAGCACATTAGGTAATCAATATTCACATATCAAGAATATCGATCTAACATTTATATTTTAAGAATATCGATCTAGAATTATATATTAACAACATCTAAAATTACATCACAAAATTACAGAATCGAAAATAGATGTTTCACCTTCTCTCATTGATCTCTTCTTCTTCGGCCATCAAGAAAGGGGAGAAAACCGTCACCGCTGTCAAGTGACATCATCCAAGCCACTACTCCAGAGAGATAGGAGGGAGTTGCCGTGCGTTGTCGAGCAGTCCACCCTCAAGCTCGTGACGGCCAAATCTAGCCGTCACTGCTCTTAGGGCGTCTGGAACTAGCCATCAGCAAGCTGTCAAACTGAAAAGAAAAGCAGGGAGGAGCCACCGAACTAGGAAAAAGAGTGGCTAAGTCGTTGACAGGTTGTGGCGGCTAGATCTATCTGTACTAAACTCACAGCTAAATGTGGCCATCTCCAAGCTCATGCCCTTCTCCGGTTCTACTGAGAAAAAAAAATAAAAGTGTTAGAACTCTTGGAGCCCTCCGGTCCTAGTTCTCGTCGCCTTCTTCTCCGTCCTCTTTGCCGCCGCCGTGCTCTTCTCCGGTCCTCTTCTGAAGGTTGGCTCGTCTCCGTTGCTTCCCCCTCCCTCCTCTATTCTCTCGCCCGCGAAATGTGCGTTCTTTTTCTCACCCCGTGCTGATATGTGGCAGCTCACGCACTTTATTCCCCTCCGGCAATCCACCCTCTTCGTCGCTGCCGCCGCCGCCGGCTCCGCCCCACCAGATGGCGCACGAAAAGACGGCGTCGACGTGCACCACGGTGACGGCGCAGGGCAGCCACGTGTTTAGCATCTGCGGGTACAGCCAGAAGAGGGGCATGGGCGTCGGCAAGTTCGTCCGGTCCGCGACCTTCTCCGTCGGCGGCCATGACTGGTCCATCCGATTCTACCCAGATGGATCCCAGGGGCACCAAGAGTACATCTTTGTTTACCTCGATCTATTGAGCAGAGGCGTCACGGTGCACGCATCCTCCGACCTGAGGCTGGTCGACCAGACCACCGGACTGTCGTGTTCAGTGACAAAGAAAGCACCAACTCTGTTAAGCTGCTATGATTCTAGTAGTGATTTTACTTCGATGGCTCGTTGGTACCAAGAGAGGTGCAAATTCGAGCAGTCCGCCTACCTCCACGACGATCGCCTTGACATTGAGTGTGTTGTGACTGTCATGAAAGAGCCAACGGTGTCTCAGACCAAAACTTCCCCCAAAGTTGCTGTGCCGCCATCAGACATCACGGCGCATCTTGGCAAGTTGCTGGAATCGAAGGAGGCAGCCGACATCACGTTCAATGTCAGAGATGAAACCTTTGCAGCACACAAGATTGTCCTCGTGATGCGGTCACCCGTCTTCAAAGCAGAGCTCTTTGGTCCAATGAAGGAGGTGGGGGCACAGGTCATACCCATCAAAGACACGCAGCCTGGTGTATTCAAGACTCTGCTCCACTTCATCTACACCGATTCGTTGCCTGTCATTGATGATCTTGTGGGAGATGACCGTGGTGAAATGATTCGGCACTTACTCGTGGCTGCAGATCGGTATGCCTTGGAGAGGCTGAAGCTGATATGCGAAAGCGACCTCTGTGAGAATCTTGATGTGCAGACTGTGGCAGCTACCTTGGCTCTAGCTGATCAACACCATTGTGCATCGCTCAAGGATGCTTGCATTGAGTTTATGTCCTCTTCATCGATGGGTGATATAGTGGTGACCCAGGGGTTTGTTGAACTTAAAACAAACTGTCCTTCAATCTTGGTGGATGCATTTGTGAAGATGAGTATGCTGAGTAAAAGGTAGCTAGCAGCTTACTGTTTAATTAATAACCTTATTTACTATATTAGTATTTAGCAGTGAGTTCTCAAGGTCAGGTCATTAATGAAAGCTGAAGCCATTGACTGTTAGTTTAGCCTTTCTCTGAACAGTTTTCAGCATTTATCTGTTGATGACTTGCTGGGCTGAGTATATGAATTGTCTACTTCTATATAAAACCTGATGTTCTCACTGGGATTTCTTTGAAGTTTTAATGTTAATCTTTTAAACAAATGTTCCTATTCTGTATACAATCAATGATGGCCTCCTGAATCAAAATGATGCAATAGCATCAAACATAACGATTTAATGGTGTTAGGAATGCAACATTGTGAATAGCAATATTAATTATGTTCCCTTGAAAAAAAATCGCATTTGCCAATAGCAGTTTATCTCCATTCATCTGCATTTTACAGATAATTCTTGGAAGCTTGTACACTGTTGATATAATATCATCAAATAATTTTTTTATTATTTAAGATTCAACTTTGAGAAAACTATAGAAGTTTAACAAAACCAATAGAACTGTAAGAAATGTATACTCTTTGATCAATCACTATGCAACCAGCTGTAGGTGTCTTTGTGTGGGATGGTATTCTTCATAGCCAGTTTGCCATTCTAGGATGGGCTGTTGATAGGGAAGTTTGAAGTTTCTCTCTTTTAACTGTCTGGTTTCAATTGAACACTTAAGAATATGTTTTGTGAAGAAGGGACCAAACTACTAGTCTTAATGTCTAGTCAGTTACAAAAAAAGAAAACACCAGATTAACATGTAAACAGGAAGTACTATGCACATAATTTGTATTCTTTCCACTAAGGACTTTTTTAATGTTTAAGTGTTGTTAAAACTCAAATTCAAGCTTGAATGATAATCAGTCTGAAATGCCAGAGTCATCACCTATGAGGCCATGATTATCTCAGTGACCACCAATTCTTTTAGAAGTGAAAGCTTCAGTTACTGTGGCATTGTTCTTCAGTCTCAGCTAGGATTAACTAAACTGGCTTCTTAGTTCTTATTCGTATATTGCGAATTGTGATGGTTGCATAGGATAGGACAGCTTAATCTGAATGTAAGTTATTCTTCATTTCCAGTATTTGACTTTGATAGATGGCAAGTTTGCATTTTTTTTCAGTTTAATATATATACACATGTATATGAATATATGTACATGTATATGAGTATATGTATATATGCTAGGCATGGTCATTTGTTAGTAAAAGATAAAACGGAGGCAGTCTATATGAGTTACACATACAAGTACATATTCACTTGGTTTAGTATTACCACATTATGGGTGTCCTATCGAATGTAGGATGAAAACAGTCCAAAACGGTATTATTTTTTTATGCAAATGATCGGGAATTTTTTATATTTATGAATTTAATTATTTAGTGGTAACTTTAATTTTAGAAACGGAAATTATTGGAAAAGATATTATTTTTATATTATTTTTAGAGTGAATTGCACCCGCAATTCAAGAATTTAACAGGTGAGTGCGATTTAGTGCAAAAACTTGAAAAATGAGTTTACTGGTACATAACCATAACCTTAGCAATCACGTCCATTTTGGTCAAAAACAGTGTTATCTAAGAGTCATTCTTTTTTGTTTTTTGTATTCTAAATATAACTGCTAGATTGTTGGCTTCTAGATTCAATTTTGTATATGTAAGTGCCCATCGCTGGAGACATAACGATTTAAATAGTTTAATTGCTTAGAAATTATGTTAGTTTGCATGCACTTAATTTTGGCAATCATTATATTTTTCAGTTTCAAATGGCAAGTTCTTTTTAATATCATAACACAGTGAACTTAATTTACTTAGATATAATGGTGGACATGTGAATCCTCATAAAATTTCATGGTCGAGACCATAACGTTCTGTATGTAGTTATGTAGCACACTATGCTTTCTTTCCTTGCACATGCCGTTGTGGCTGCAACGATGAACACTGCCAAGCAAAAACAATACCTGTAGACTCTTGATGAGATGGATTGATTGGCTGCTTACGAGACTAAAAAGGCTCGGTATGGCATATTCATCTTTTAACCAAAATACACGCGATAGATAAGTTGTTGCAGCTATATGTTCATTTTTCAAGTTGTTGCACTAAATCACACACACCTGCCAACTTCGTGTAACATGAGAGCGATTTACTTTTATTTTTATAAAAACGATATGGATACGGTTGGAAATTTCCATACCGTATACACTTATCATAGCGACTGTTATTAATAGTGTTTGTATATAAATCTCAATTCTTATGGCTCTATGATCGCCAAATATACACGTACATCTATAAGCAAATGTGCAACAACACATCTCGAATAATAGGAAAATGCAAAACATATATAACAATATATCTCTAAGGAAAATGTCTACCTCGCATTGGCTGCTCGCTGCCAAAAAATCCCGCGACCGGAGAGGGATAGCGGCTCGGTCACACGAAGGCCTAGGAGGTCTGCTTGTCTCCAGTACAGGTCCTTAGGTCTCGAGGTTCGCGAGCGTGCCAGTCAATTTAACCCTGTAATTGACAAGGAGGTGAAACGAGCGGGTCCGATACAGACGCTCACTATCAGCTAGCTGCCGATAGGTTCAGGATACTATTTGATTAGCTGGGGAGCCGATATGGATAGGTGTCGACGAGCGGTCGACCGTATAGCCGATGGAGAAACTAGGGTGTGCTCAGAGAATATCGAGGCGCACGGAATCCCTCCGGACAGCCGAACAATGATCCATCGGCTGGAAAAACCGATAAAAGCTGATGCGGCCTAGGCAATGATTAGCGCAAGAAGGCACGGACTGCAAAGCCGATGCCGCTCCGGATATGATAGCAAGAGACCCGTCGCCCGCCGTGGCAGCGCCATCAACACCGAACCTCGAAGATCGGACCTAACCGAGACAGTACGAGGCCGGGGCCAGCGGCGATGATACGGAGGACGCCGGATCGGCTATGCCATAGCAAGGATAGGAACGAACCCATCGGCTAGCTGAGCCGATAAGGGGACGCCTCTCCGAAGACGGGTGCGTATCGGCTGGAGGTCCGATACGTTTGGCGTTACACGTCGTGAGACGCCTCTAAAGGCTGATGCGTATCGGCCGAGGGGCCGATACGCTGGGCGTGAAGCATAGAGCATGGATAACTCATCGGCTAACACTCTGATGATACGCCGTGCAGGAGCCTATAGGTCTGAAGCTCGATCTACCCTTGGCAGCCCCGTAGATCGGATTTAACCGATGCAGCACGAGACTGACGACGACAGAGGGAGCTTAACAGGTCGATAGGTCTAGCACGGACGTGATGCGATACATCCGATCGGCCTAAGAGGTCGGACCTAACCGATGCAGCCTTAGACAGAGTAGGACATATCGGAATGGTGGCGGGACTTACCCCTTCGCTGGAGATCGGACTTAACCGATGCTGCCCCGCATCGAGAGCTAGAACTCGCTGGTAGAACCTAGATAAACTAGGGTGGTGATGCGCCGAGTTTGAATATGATCAAGAGATATTTTATATGTTTTCAGGGGGTCTATATTTATACCCTAGATTTACAGTCAGAGTCCGACGCGTCTACGACCACCGGATATTATTTCCTAGTAAGAGCAAAGGAAAATATTCCTAAAGGAGTTAACTAACCAGCTAGACCTCTCTAATTGAGTAAGGTTATAATTTACAAAAATAAGCACCCTGCCGTGGATTCCACGGCTCCTCCGTAAACCCAGTTTTATCTGAATAATCTTCTAATATGTAACCGAGTCTTCATTTGCTACAACCTGATCGACTTCTCCACTGTAGCTATCGGACCTTCTTTAAGTTAAGCCGATCCTTCTTCTTCCTTCCCTCGAGCTTCTCGGACCTGATCCCGATTGGACAATCCCCTGTCTTCAAGCCGATCCAATTTTCTACTAATCTGATCGGCTTTTCTACAATTCTCCATCGGTTTTTTCTCAGTATCTCCATTGGCCAATGGCTGCATCAAACCCTCCAACGGATCTCTCAACCGATCGGCTTTAGCCCCATCGGATCTCCCAGCCGATCGGCTTTAGCGCCATCGGATCCGCCTGATTTTGGTATTAACACATGCCCCCCAATTTTGGAGTTTGCCAACAGACTACGAAATTCCAAGCCGTTAGAAACCTCCGCAAACCAGGATGACCCGTTAAAACCCCATTAATCGGCTCAGATCTCTGCCTAGGTCGTTCCACCTCTATAAAATATATCCCCTCCTTAGCCTTCTTCCACACACTTCTTCTCATCAAAAACCCCAAACCTCGATGAGCTCCATAGGCATCCGCAAATTTCTGTGAATCTCAACGGGCTCAGAAGACTGAAGGCGAGCTCTCGCAGATTTCTTCATCGGTCGCTACTCCTTCGTTTGCGCAATGGCTTCCACACACATAATCCCTGAGGTAACCATTATCTGCTCTTTCATCTTATGTTTTGCACAATTCTTCCCCATCCCGATTTCTCATCAGTAGTCGGTTCTGGTTTCTGTAGGATCTTAAGAGTCAGATCACTATTCCAATCTCTGACCGCCCCGGTCACTTCTTTCTTGGCCCTATGGGTAACGACGATCCGACTGATTTCATCAACTCCGAAACAGAAAGGATCCCGTTTAAGAACTCATCCATGGCCATCACCAATTGGGCTCACAGCTTCAAATCCTGGCCTAGCAAACTCCCTGAATGGAGGAACCGGTACCTTAGGGTTTCTGCCTCCAAAAAAACTTTATGGAAGGATCTAGAAATAGACCATTGCATTAACCTTTCCTTAGCCGATATGGAAAGGAACGAACCTCTGCTTGCATCAGCTTCTTACTTCTGGTCGGACATCTTGAATGCCTTCATGTTCGGGCATGGGTCGATGACTCCTACCTTGATGGATGTTACTATGTTGACCTGCCTCAACACCACCCACTACATGAACCTTTTCAGTCTCAGATTCAAACCTAAGCATCGACTAAACACCAAGAATGTCGGAGGTTGGACTAAGTATATTTCCTTGCATAACAAATCCTCCGGCCCAGTCGATGGACGTGAACATGTAGCGTTCTTGAATCTTTGGCTGGAACGATTCTTCTTTGGTGGTTCGACTTTTGGTCCAACAATGAACATGCAATGTTTGGCAGAGCTCTTGGCTGATCACCGCCAAATTCCCCTAGGGCATTATCTTCTCGGAGCAACTTATCATCTGCTCCATCAAGTTGCGACCAAGCTGTCAACAGGCCATCTAGTCGGACATATCGACGGACCCTGGTGGTTTATACAACTTTGGTTGAACGTCTACACCTTCAAAGTTATTGCTAGGCCCCCTTTCTCTTCCATGACATTCCCGACTGATTACCTAGAAGAAAACGAGGCCAGCCAACGCCGATGCATTTCGCTGGGTGAAGCTTCATCGGCTCTTCCTGAAAGCAAAATGACCCCTCTCGGACTCAGCCGATGGTTTAAGTGTTTCTACTATTGCTTTACCAAAGAGATCACCATCTGGTTTGCATACGAGGATGACTCGTCCTTTGAAATGCCTTCTAGGTTTCATCCGATGAATGCCTTAGCCGATGAAGAATCGAAGACCATCTTTTTATCCTCCATAACTCCTTGTCTTCTGCCTATCGGATTTTCAATGGGCCGATCCCAACATCCATCATACGAGTTCTATCATCCTTCGGTTAGTGCTCGTCAGTTGGGCTTCAGCCAACTCCCCATCGGCTTGTTCTTCATCAGTAAACTTCGAGCCTATGGAGAAGTGAAAAGCGGCTTGGAGTATGACCGACTTAGTTTGATGACATCGAACTTATCCTTAGAGACTATCTCCACCTTCGAGCCCTGCATATCCAATACCAAAATCTTTGCTCGATAGTGGTCAGAATGGGGAAGGCACTTATATAGTCTATCGGCTGAACATTATTGCCTTCGCCTCAATCCCAACCACGTGGAATCCGATGAAGAGGTAATCCTTCTCTCACTATCATATCTTCATCATATTGAATTTCAACCGTATCTTGATTCCCGTGATTCCACAGGCTGGCGATAAAGACGCACCTTCGACCAGCGCAAGTGGTCGGCCGATTATCTATCAACCTCCATCGGCCATATCCCTCCTTGGGCAAAGCGGTCCACCTCCATCGGCTCTCCTCCGTGTGTCGTAGGTGTTAGGGTCAAAGCACAAGAAACCGGCTGCTCGATCGGTTTCTAAGAGACAGAAACCTAACATCGATGTTGTCATCATTGCATCGACTTCGCGAAGCCCTTCTCCTACGGCAATTCTAACTCCTCCCGTATCTCCGCTGGTAGGTGTCAGCGTCAATTCTCTGTTGCCTTTGTTTTATCCTGACACCTTCGCTTTACAGCCTAAACCATCGGCTCCCGGGGTCCAAACGTCAGACCCTATTACTAGGGCTGAGCCGATGGTATCCTCTGAAGTTTTAGCATCTACTCACACTGCCCCACATCAAGCTGATACCCGCACAAGAATTGTTCCCACTGTTTCTCAGGTACGTCCATCATACATGTCAATTTTTCTTGACTTATGATCTCCAAGTTTACTAATGTTGTTATGCAGTCATTAGCCGATCTGTTCTTCTTCGACATCTGCAAATACCTGGAAGCAGAGGAAGACTCAGCCACCAGCATAGCGATCGAAACATTTTTGCCAGCCGATGCACGTGAGCAGTTGTCAGATATTATGCATCGACTGGAGGTTCTGATTGACTCGCTGGTGGAAGACTGCGAGTCGATCCGGGGAAGACTTGCAGAAATTCAACACCTCCTGCCTGCGGAACTGTCGGATGCACTCACGCCTGCTGCTTACTTGGAATTCCAAAAGACCCAGCTGACTGCATCAAGACGACGCATAGCCGATCGCGCTGAGCAAAGCCACCTGACTCACAACGATCGGCTGACTGCCCTTGATGGAAAGAAGAAACTTGATGAAATGTCAGCTGACCTTCAACAAGCCAACACCAAGCTTGGCCTCTTGAAGAAACGAGAAGCCGATTTGATGGCGAAACTCGACAAGGTTCGTGAAGACATTAATTCCACCGAGTCCCATCTCATCGGCCTACTAAAGTCGATCCAAAACCAAGAGGCCAAGGTAGCAGACAAAGTGCGGCTAGCAGTTGATTGGCACAAGAACTTGAAAACTATCCCCGGATCAGACGAGAATGACATCCACGCTATTAATGATATAGATCAAATCCGTCTGCGCGTGATCGAGGCCATTAAGAAATTCTTGTAAAACTTTAGCCTCGGAGAAATCCAGATGTCATCTTGAACATTAACTTTTTGTAGTAAACTTCAATTAGCTTGATCAACAGAAGTTATGTATATATATTTTCTGATGACGACGTCTTAAACTGTATCGGACATCTGTAACCGATATAATTATATCGGCTTTCGTATCGGAATCGGCTACGCCTCAGCCGATTTAAACAGTATCACCAGCCGATACCAATTTTGAGAACCCGTCCGTCTTGAAAAGGAGAAATCGGCTATGCTCAGTCGATTTAGATGTCTTCCTGATTGGGTGGCCGTTCTCCAGACTTATCATCCCAAGACCCAATCGGTAACTTCTGATGTGTCGGCATCTCATCTTTTCTTGATAATCGTCTCTCGTAAGCCTATACCATATGCATCAGATGTGTTAAACTGTTGAACTCCTCGGCAGAAAATTTTCACCTGATGCGACTTGATAACCCCTGAAAGGTCAAATCAGCTAATTGTTCATCGCTCAGAACAAGACTATAACATCGGCTTCTGATGTCCTAGAAACGCTGGATGTATTCCATAACTGACTCATTATGTCTCTGTTTAACCGATGTCAAATCTGACAGTCTCGTTTCTTGAATCCCAGTACAGAAATATCCATGGAACCGTTGTTCCAGATCGGCCCATCCTTCAATCGAGTTCGATGGTAACGAAGAAAACCATGCGAAGGCCGATCCAGAGAGGGATAAAGGAAAGAAACGGACTCTGAGAGCTTCCTCAGCCGATGCTTCTCCACACTGTATTAAGAATCGACTGATGTGTTTCAATGTAGATATGCTATCTTGTCCTGAGAATATTGAGAAATCTGATATCGTGTATCGGCGAGGTAGTGGAATTCTGTTAAACCATTCTGGATATGGGTGCCGATACATTATTCTCTTCCATCGTATTCACAATTCTGGTTAACCAATTCTTCTTTCCTAAAGTGTCTTTCTAATCATGTGGAGGTGGATATGGTACCCGATTCTGCTTATGATATTCTCCATAATGATTTCTCTGACAAAATTCTAGAGGTTCCTCCTGCCGTTGCCCCCCGAGTCGATCTTGTATTGGTGGATACATATTTGTCAATAGGTCCTTGTTTTCCTCCGTCTTTATCGGCAAAGGCACATGATCCTGATCGGTTTCTTGAGCCGATGACTCTTGTATCGCCTTCCCGATCAGATCCTGTAGTGTATCCATCCATACTCCTGACGGATTACTGAATGCTTGATAAAATGAGTTGTTGAACATCTCTTGCAACGGCTTGGAAGAATTCACGTGTGCTGAATGGCCTGATTCTTTTATCAAAAC
Organism: Oryza coarctata; assembly: GCA_030770085.1. Taxonomy (NCBI): domain Eukaryota; kingdom Viridiplantae; phylum Streptophyta; class Magnoliopsida; order Poales; family Poaceae; genus Oryza; species Oryza coarctata. The sequence goes on along the minus strand of CM061476.1, from coordinate 4,540,109 downwards.
ACATTTTGGTAATTGTGTTTTTTGAATCGGCCATTGTTTAGTCATACTGAAAGATTCCAAACAGAGCTTCTGAAAGTTGTCCATATTTTGCTCTATATGCCGCCTCTTGTCTTCATTCAAATCCTCCATGGTAACTGGAATTGTAATCTCCTCATTGGCTTTATCTTCGGATGAATATGCCTTGGAATCCACCTTTTCTTTAGATATATTGACAACAAGATACCGCCTGGGTTGATGAGAAAAATCTGACTTCCAATCAGGCACTTGTAGAGTCCCTCTGGTTGATGAATGGAATTATATCATCAGCCGATGAAGGATCTTTAGCCGATAAACGGTCTTCAGGTTTCTCCAGTCGATGAATCTAGTCCAATCGGCTAATGAATGAAGATTTCTACCCGATCGGCCGATGAATAAAGTACAGTTCTTATCGGCCGATAAATGAAACCTTCGGTCCCACCGGGCGTGCCAAGATGCGTGCTCGCCGACAAAAAATCCCGTGACCGGGGAGGGACGGCGGCTCGGTCACGCGAAGGCCTGGTAGGTCTGCTTGTCTCCAATGCAGGTCCTTAGGTCTCAAGGTTCACGGGCGTGCCAGTCAATTTGATCCTGCAATTGACAAGGAGATGAGACGAGCGGGTCCGATACAGACGCTCGCTATTGGCTAACTGCCGATAGGTTTGGGATGCTGTTTGATCGGCTGGGGAGCCGATGTGGACAGGTGTCGACGAGCGGTCGACCGTAGAGCCGATGGAGGAACCAGGGTGTGCTCAGAGGATATCGAGGTGCACGAGATCCATCCGGACAGCCGAACAGTGATCCATCGGCTGGAAAAACCGATAAAAGCGGATGCGGCCTAGGCGATGATTAGCGCAAGAAGTCACGGGCTGCAAAGCCGATGCCGCTCCGGATATGATAGCAAGAGACCCGTCGCCCGCCGTGGCAGCGCCATCAACACCGAACCTCGAAGATCGGACCTAACCGAGACAGTACGAGGCCGGGGCCAGCGGCGATGATATGGAGGACGCCAGATCGGCTAGCTGAGCCGATGAGGGGATGCCTCTCTGAAGGCGGGTGCGTATCGGCTGGAGGTCCGATACGTTTGGCGTTACACGTCGTGGGACGCCTCTAAAGGCTGATGTATATCGGCCAAGGGGCCGATGTGCTGGGCGTGAAGCACAGAGCATGGATAACTCATTAGCTAGCACTCCGATGATACGCCGTGCAGGAGCCTATAGGCCTGAAGCTCGATTTACCGTCGGCAATCCTGTAGGTCGGATCTAACCGATGCAGCTCGAGACCGACGACGATAGAGGGAGCTTAACAGGCAGATAGGTCCAGTACGGACGTAATGCGATACATCCGATTGGCCTAAGAGGTCGGATCTAACCGATGCAGCCTTAGACAGAGTAGGACATATCGGGATGGTGGCGGGACTTACCCCTTCGCCGGAGATCGGACTTAACCGATGCAGCCCCGCGTCGAGAGCCAGAACCCGCCGGTAGAACCTAGATAAACTAGGGTGATGATGCGCCGAGTTTGAATATGATCAAAAGATATTTTACATGTTTTCAGGGGGTCTATATTTATACCCTGGATTTACAAACAGAGTCCGACGCATCTACGACCATCAGACAATATTTCCTAGTAAGAACAAAGTAAAATATTTCTAAAGAGTTAACTAACCAATTAGACCTCCCTAATTGAGTAAGGTTATAATTTACAAAAATAAGCACCCTGCCGTGGAGTCCACGGCTCCTCCGCAAACCCGGTTTCATCTGAATAATCTTCCAATTTGTAACCGAGTCTTCCTTTGCTGCAACCTGATCGGCTTCTCTCAGACCTTCTTTAAGTTAAGCCGATCCTTCTCCTCCTTCTCTCGAGCTTCTCGGACCTGATTCCGATTGGACAATCTCCTGTCTTCAAGCCGATCCAATCTTCTACTAATCTGATCGGCTTTTCTACAGTTCTTCATCGGCTTTGTCTCAGTATCTCTATCGGTCGATGGCTGCATCAAACCCTCTAACGGATCTCTCAGCCGATCGGCTTTAGCCCTATCGGATCTCCCAGCCGATAGGCTTTAGCGCCATTGGATCCGCCAGATTTTGGCGTTAACAGTGGCCAATAAGATTATCATAGCATGCAAATAAAACAGATTATTAAAATAATTAATTAAGTATTAACTGTTATAAAAAATAGATTTATTTAAGTTTTTTTTATAAAACTTCTATATATAAAGTTTTTACACAAATCATACAGAAATTATCATTACTGAAAACATAACTAGGTAACAATCTAAATCAAACGAAACCTAAGAATTAACTCTACCATATAAAGCATAAAACTGGATATATATACCTTTGAAGTATATAAATAATTCAAATAACCCCTTAGAGTGACTTTTTATATGAATTTGTTGTGTATATGATGATGTGGTGGTGGGTTTGATCATGTGGACTATGGAGGTTACAATGGCAATCAAATGGTAATAGAGTCGGTTAAGTTTTTTTTTTCAAAAGTGGGATGGTTTTTAAGAATTAAACTAGTGTTAATATAAGTTTTAGGCTTACTTATCAGTAAGTGAAAAGTAGTTTGGTCAACTTGAGTTTAATGGATAATCTTTGTGCTATGCAGATAGTATTGTATTCACATTATTATTTACATAGCAAAACTACCTACAAAACCATTATTTGAGTCGATTTTTATATCCAGTTATATAGGTTAAGTGCACTAATCTCAATATTTCAGGGACTTTTTCGGTTTTTCCTATCTCTGACATCCTCAAAATAAATCTGCCAACTCTAACTTGAAAGGCACATACCAAAGAGCGATCCTGAACTTGTGCCTGGGTATAAGAGGCATCGGTACTAATATCCTTGGTCAGCTCATGCTTCACCGGATCGAGCAAATGCTAATAGCAATTGTAATGTACTAATGTCGGACAACAGAGGAGCCTGGGGAGACGCATGAACACCAAAACCCTTTAGTAACCAACGCAGGCAACTCTAATCTCTATCGCCAGAAGTGCACAATTTACAATTCAGTCTCTATACTCTGATGAGAAACTACGGTATGATCTCTGTTTTCTAAGCAACGAGAGATAAATTCAGTGGACCAACAGAGATTATCCTACCGTCTCCACCGAAAACCCTAGCCGCCGGCGTCTCATCTCCCGCTCTTAGACTTGCCGCCTAGTCAACGAAGGCAGCGGCAGTGCTCTCCTTGGCCAAATCCAGGCACAAAGTTAGGCACCCGATGCTGTGGTTGATTGATGGAGGTAGCGCGACGACGGACCGGCCACAGCGTGCGCGCCTCCACGCAGCCGCTTGGGCGTCCCACCACCGTGTGTTTTAATGGCCGGCAACCGGTGGCACGGCCATGCGTCGGTGTCTCGCAGTGGCGGCCGGTGTGGCGGTGGCCAGACGACCAAGCTTAGTGGTGATGAGGGTACTCAGATGAGACCTGTTGTCTTGATGGCTGGATCCGATGTCTTGCCAGCTACATCTAGAGGATTTTCCTTAGTGCCTCTTCTCTCTCTAACGGTTCGCTATGGCGTCTTCATAAGTAGTCAATAAGTTTCATACCAACTTATAAATCAGTGTCATCTCGATTTCGATTCATAATATTCACTTATATCGATAGCTCATCTATTTCTCAAATGGACGCTATAAAAAGTTTGGGCATGCACGTTTGCTAGCGATGCTATTTATCATAGAGCCAGTATAAAAAAGAATGCAAATTATCGTGTTCATGGTCAATTTAAATTAGACAAGACTGAAAGATACGACGGACATTAATTAAGTGATATTGATTCATTCACTCTAGCGTTAAAATTTTAAGTCCAATATTCACTTTTTTAAGTAATTATCTAGAGTTGAAAAATTTTGCTACATAAGATGAAAACCTATGGAATTGGATTATGAAAATGATAGTGGTTACACACGTCCTTACCTTTGTCGAAGCAGCGCGTGCAAGCGTTACTTTGAAGATATTGTTTAGTTTTGTTTTTAGAGGTGTCAGATGTAATTTTATCGTTTAATGTAATGATCTAACATTAATAAATCTTTCTATATCTTGAAACAGTGATAGGGATAGTATTCTCAACGTTTATAAATGAAACTACGGGGAAAATTGCAACTTACGAGTTGAGGGGCATCATCCTCAACTGTGCCACAATATTAATCGAATTTACTAATCAATCCTTTTTTACATAGGTGAGTTGAATGAATGCCACACCATCACATAAATTAGAAAATTGTCTTCATCTTTTTCGATAAAGCCCACATCCCAGTTCTCAAGCCTAGAAAATTTCCTTAATCTTATTTGATATGGCCCAGAATTTTGGTTTTGCCAAACAAAATCTTGAAAGAAGCCCAAATATTGGCTGGAGAAAAACAACTCTTTTTATATGTGGCTATATAAAAATGGAAAACAAAACAAAAGAAAGAGGAAAGAACTGCTGCTCCGCCGTCGTCTTTGCAGCCACCGCCGTCGTCTTTGCAGCCACCGCCGCCGCCGCAACCGCCCCCTTCTCCGGCCATCTTCCGAAGGTTCGCAAATGTGCTTCCTTTTTCTCACCCCGCATTGATATGCGACTCACGCCCTCACCGTCGCTTCTTCCCCCTCCCGTCTCCGGCAGTCCACCCTCACTCGTCTTCGTCACCGCTCTCACCAGATGGCGCCGCTAACCTCAAAGACGGTGTCCACGAGCACCCCGGTGAGGGCGCAGGGCAACCACGTGTTCACCGTCGTCGGGTACAGCCAGCATAGGGGCATGGGCGTCGGCAAGTTCGTCAGGTCGGGCCCCTTCTCCGTCGGCGGCCACGACTGGGCCATCTGATTCTACCCGGACGGCGACATCCCGGCTCACCAGGACTGCATCGCGTTTTACCTCGATCTCCTGAGCAAGGGCGCCGTGGTGCACGCCTGACGCCTGCTGCGAACTCGGACTGGTCGACCAGACCACCGGGCTGTCGTCGCCGGCGAGCAAGACCGCGTCGAGGCTGTTCAACCAAAACGATAGCACCATGTTTGCGCCACGAAACGGTTGCTTTGCAAGGAGGAGCGACCTCGAATCATCGGCCTACCTTCGTTGTGATCAGCTCAGCATTGATTGCATCGTCATTGTCATCAAAGAACCGCAGGTGTCACAAACGAGATCTTCCTCCAAGATTTGGGTGCCGCCGTCCGACATCGCGGCACATTTAGGCAAGCTGCTGTAAGCAAAGGATACAACCGATGTCACATTCTGTGTAGGCGAAGAGGCCTTTGCAGCACACAAGGCCATCCTCACGATGCAGTCGCCCGTCTTGAGAGCAGAGCTCTTTGAGCCGATGAGGAAGACGGGGACAGAGGCCATAGCCATCAAGGACATGCATCCTGATGTGTTTAAGGCCCTTCTCCGCTTTGTCTTCACCGATTCGCTGGCTATGATTGATGATCCTGAGGGAGATGATTATAGTGAGATGATTCGGCACTTGCTTGTGGCTGAAGATTGGTATGGAATGGACAGGCTGAAACTGATATGCGAAAGCATCCTCTGTGACAATCTTCTTGTGCAGAATGTGGCAACTACGTTGGGCTTAGCTCATCAACATAGCTGTGAAATTCTTATGGATGCCTGCATCGAATTTATGGCATCTTCAACAATGGATGATATCATGGAAACCCAAGGGTTTGTGGATCTCAAAACAAATTGTCCTGCGGTCTTAGTGGATACCCTGGTGAAAGTGAGTAAGTTGAACAAAAACTAGATGGCAGCTTAGTGTCAAATGAATCTAAGATTGACTAGTTAAACTAGTTGTCAATTGATATATATAATAGTGTCAGTCCTCCTAGGTCAGGTACTCAGTCGGGTGAATTGAAGATGAAGCTACTGCTGGTTAGTTTAGTCTTCCTTGCTGTCAAAAGCTTTGCTGCATTTATCTGGTGATGTGCTGAATATGTGACTTGTCTTTATCTTTACAAAGCTTGATATTTTCTTTGAATTAAATTTAATGTTAGTATTTTGCAAAAACATCCTTTGTTTGCAGCATATAATAGCATGTAAGGCTATGATGGTTGTGTCCTTTGAAATTAGGCATCATCATTTCGTTAAGCATTTGTTAAGGGGATATAACATCGTGAATGCAAACTCATCTCTGACATTGCTAGCATTTACTTGTTCTATTGAACACAAATCAGTGATCACAATTGACAATTTTTTTTGACTGAACATCACAATCGGTAAATTGACAATAGCAGTATATTATGTACAATCTTGCATGTTTCTTGCAGTCTTTTATGCTGTGTATATAATTCCAAATCAAAATTTTAGTTTTCCAGGATTCAAATATCAGAAAACTAAGGTTCTAACTGAACCAAGAAAAATCGAGAAATGTGTCTTTTATGCCACTGACTGTAGGCGTCTTTGCCTGGGATGGCTGTTGCGCTGAGTACATATAGGGTTGGCAAATTTCTTGTGACCTTGTTCTGCTATTGTACATATTTGACTTGATGTAATCAAGAATATATATATATTTTTAAAGAAGGGACTAGACAATTAGTCTTAATGTATGGTCAGTTACAAGAAAGAATTCCTTAAGATTAACAGTTAGCAAGGAATTACTGTGTGTACTATTCTAAACTATGCCTACTAAGGGAGTTTATCAAGGTATTAGCGTTGTTAAAAACTACTGCAAGCTTGAATCACAACATGTGTGAAATGCTAGAGCTATCTGGTGCCAAAGTGATCACTGTCTCACTGATGACCATCTGTATCTAAGTGACCACCATCATTTTAGAGCTGAAAAACTTAATGCAATGTAAAAATCCATGTTTAATTTCGTCACAAACTTGGTGTGTTGGGACATGCATAATAAATCTTATGGAGACCATGGGGATGGGAGCTTGAGAGGAAGATTTGAGGGCCTCCTTACTTTGGGGGCTTAATTAGAGGTCTTACTGGACCTTTTTTTTTTAACCGCAGCCCCTAAATTGTACTTAGGGACCCTGTTTAGGGCCCTACTAGAGTTGCTCTTAAACCTCATGAGTTGCTCTTAAAGCAGGTGAGGCATTAATGGTTTTGATCTCCTTATTTGATGAAGTTTATTGAATATTACCACTATGCTGCCATATCAGGAGCATGTTTTATGTTTCTACAGTGCCATGAATTAAGTACCTTCTGCAAACACATGAGCATCTGGCAGTGTGTTGGGCTCCCTCTGTCTTTGCCACCACCACCAATCTACTCAAGGTTTGATCCCCTCCACCGCCCCCACTCCTCCCCTTCCCTCCACTGCTCCCATCACTAACCCGCTATTCCTTCGCAGCAGTGAGGGATGAATTTGCCACCTTTGCAGGGTTGATTCTTAAATTTCTTTCTTCCCCAATCCATTCATCCATTCCTCCGACGATGACGCGCGGCGGGTGGCGCCAGATGGAATCGGTGCAGAGGACGGTGTCGACGTTTGTCCCAAACACGATGGAGGGCACCCACGTCTTCAGTGTCATGGGGCACAGCCAGATCTATGGGAGGGGCCATGAGTTCATCACGTCGGGGACGTTCGTTGTTGGCGGCTTCCACTGGGCCATTGTCCTCTACCCCGATGCACATGTCATCATCCTGGACGATGATGATGACGACATCACTGCCTTCCTCGAGCTCCAGAGGCAGGGAGGTGGAAAGGGAAAGGTGCGGGTGTCGTGTGACATCAGGCTGGTCGACCAGACCACCAGCCTGGCCTCCTTGGCTCACCTGAATGGCAAGACCTTCAAGGTGTTCAATGCCGATGAAACAAACAGGGTGAATTGTCTGAAGATGAAAAGGAGTGAATTTGAGGTGCCCCCTTACCTTGTCGATGATCGGATTATCCTGGAGTGTGTGGTGAGAATCAAAAAAGAACTGAGGGTGTTGAGGGCCAGACCGGTCCCTAGAATCAAGGTGCTGCCGAGCAACATCATGCAGCAACTCTGTGATCTGTTGGAATACAAGGAGGGGGCAGATGTGTTTTTTGATGTCGCAGGGGAGATCTTTGCGGCGGACAAGCTTGTGCTAACAATGCGGTCTCCTGTCTTCAAAGCAGAGCTATACGGGCCGATGAGGGAGAACGGAATAGAGCCTATCAGTATCATGGATATGCAACCTGTTGTCTTGAAGGCCCTGCTTCAGTGTATCTATATGGATTGGTTGCCAGCTATTCATGATTTTGAGGGAGACGATAATGGTGAAATGATCCAGCATTTGCTTGTCGCTAGGACAGCAGATATGCTGTGGACAGGCTGAAGCTGTTATGTCAAAGCATCCTTTGCAAAAATCTTCTGTGTCAGGAATGTTGCAAATACATTGGCTCTGGCTGATCGACATCACTATGGTATGCTTAAGGATGCCTGCATTGAATTTATGTCATGTCCAAATATGTTGAATGATGTAGTGGCATCCCAGGGTTTGTGGATCTTGAAAACACTCCTTCTGTCGTAGCTGAGGCAAAGGAAAAGATGGGTAGGTTCAAGAAAATGTTGAGGATGACGAAGAGCAATGCACCGGAAGATGAACCTAAGAGTAATTAATTTAGTTTATAAATAATATGGATATCTGTCTACTTTTACTGGATCATGTCATTGTGGTTACCTTACTCTTTATATAAATAGTATTAACTTTAACACTGGTATTGCCAGTACCTATTGTGTTCAGAGTTAATTTTTGGGTAAATGTCACATACCTAAGTTGCACTTTAGACTGGGTTTTGCAAATATTGTAACTTCGGACAGGTTTTATTACCTTATTATGCACTCTGGACCAATGGGTTGTGCGTCAGCTCACCATCTCCTTCTGCCAACATTGTTTTTACTCCAGCATAACTGCATAAGCACACCAATGTAAAAGGTCAAATCTGCAGGCATTGATGATGTTGACAACAAGGTCCTTGGCAAAGTGTGCCATGAGGCAGCAAATGTTATAGAACTGTCTAAGTTGCCTTGGAAGGAGATGCCGTCAACTGAACAAATGGCATTGCAATTACTTATTTTCAGGTATGTATTGCTGGAAACATCCTGTTCCCTGATTTGCCAGTTGGACACAGATGTTAATGCAATGGTTCGCCGACGTTGGTGAAAGGTGACGACTGACGAGGTACCGAGCTCGTTTTCCAGTTGCAAATTTTGGTAACAAAACCTGGTCCACGTGACAAACTTTTTCAAGATCTAATCCAAACTGCAACAAAGGTAGGAAAAGCTAGTTCAAAGTGAAATTTACTTTTATTTTTTCAGGAATTATATTTGAATAGATTAATTTTTCTTGGGTGTCAAACATTGAATGCTTTGTGTTTGTGGTCACTTTTTTATTCTCCGAATTTTTTTATTAACCTGAATATTCTACTGTTATATTTGAGTTTGTCTATTAAATAATGTTTGCTTCAAGAATGTAACTAGTATTCTTGTATCATCTGTTATCAAGAAATAATTCAAAACAATATCTATGTTTAGGCAAATCGTTTTACCTTGGCAGTGTGCATGCACAAATATGGTACCAGCAGTAACTGTTAGAGTTTATATAAGGGTAGTCACAGTTTGGATAGTGCAACAAAGAAAAAGTGGGCAAGTTGACCTTAATACCTTTAGCACAGACCAGCTATAAGCTATTAATCACCTTTGGCCCTTTTTTAACCTTTGTTTATTGTTAGACAAATCACTCATATATATATATATAGATCCGAGTCTCCTTGTATACGCTTTGAGATCTTAGTTACTGTACATATTCTACATGGTATCAGAGTAAATCTAGATATTTTTGGTGCGCTAACTTCTTCCTCCGGCGAGCTGACTCTTTCCTCCTCCTTGTCGACGTCTTCTCTCTGTCGCCGACCCTCTTCCCGAGACTCTTCTTGCTCTCTCGCCCCCGTTTTCCTCTTCTCTTCGTCTCTTCCGCAGTCACCTTCTTTTCTCCGTTCCACCTCCACGCGACCAGGCGACGGTCTCGATTCGCCTCCTCGTCTCGCCTCGCACCCGTGTCCGCTCTTCTTCTTGCTTCGTGCATCTCTCCTTCTCTGATGTCGGCGCACCTCCACGCTCATCGTCTCCATCGGTTGAACTCGTCCGCCCTCCCATCGGCTGGACCTGTCCAGTCCTCCATCGGCTGGAACCCTCCCTCGGTTCTCGCCTTTTCCGACACGCTCAACGGCTCTCGGACGCGAACCTTTTCCCCTCACGTCCGAGCTAGTCAAACGTGTCCACGGACACAAATCCCTGCCTCCCGAACGCGAACATATTCTCTTCGCGTCCGGCCACTCCCTGTCTTTTTCGCGTCCACCCTACTCCTTGACCTCCACGAGTCCACGGACGTAAATCTTCTCTTCACGGACATGAATCTTCGTACGTCCGTGACGTTTTCCTCACCTACTCCCCATCGGCCAACCACTCCTCATCGACTGGCCGGCCCACTTCCCATCGGCTTCTCACATCTTTGATCGCCCGATCCATCCTCTCACCGGCTTCTTTCTCCCATCAGCTCTTTGCTCCCGTTCTCCCATCATGGCCACCGAGTCCGCTTTCAGCTCTGGCACTTTTCCAGTCGCCGAGTCTGCTCTGGCCCTCAGTGCCTCAGACCACACCTCGAGAACCACCTCGCCGATCTTCTCCCCTCCTTACGCTGCTGTGAATGTGAAATCTCACATTCCTATATCCCTTGACCTCAACGCCAATTATTCCAAGTGGGTTTTCTTCTTCAAATCTCTCTGTGGAAAATTTAGCCTCCGGTCCCATATTGATGGCTCCCCTCCACCTCGTCTCGATGATCCTCAGTGGGCATCGCCGATTGCTGTGTGCGCAGCTTGCTGCTCGGCTTGATCGACGACTCTGTCCTCGACCTTGCCATGGACGATACCGATCCCACCGCGCGGGATCTCTGGGTGGTCATCGAGCGGATCTCCCTAGCCAATAAGCAGCCTCGCGCCATCTTCCTCCTCATTGAGTTCCACTCCATGGTACAAGGCGACTCATCTGTCTCCTCGTACTGTCAGCGCCTCAAAGTCAAGACTGCTGCTCTCCGGGACGTCGGCCACCTTGTGGCCGATTCTCAACTCATCCTCGCCCTTCTGCGAGGCCTCAATCCCCGCTTCTTCAACACCGCCGATGACATCGCCAACGCCACACCTCTTCCATCATTCGCCCGGGCTCATGACATGCTAGTTCTTAAAGAACTCCGTCTGGCCAACGATGAGAAGACAGTGGCCCACACCGCCCTTCTTGTCGCAACCGATAATGGCTACCGAGTTTCTTGTGCTGCCCCTTCCTCCCGCGGTTCTGGTGGCCATGGCTCTGGCCACAACACCACAGCCCGTACCGGGAAAGGCAAGGGCAAAAGCAAAGGCAGGACCTGGCAGGGTCCGATGCCCTCACGACCTACCTCGGTCCCTGCCCACCTTACCGGCCCCATGGATCCGTGACTCTGCTACAATCCCTGGGCGCCCTAGCCCCAGCCACGCAGCCCCATCGGCTGGCAACCCGGGGTATTCGGCGCCCATCCTCAGGCTCACTTGGCATCGGCTCCCGCTCTGCCGCCTCAGCCGATGCTACCGACCCCACCCACCCAGTCGGTTCCCTCTTTGAACCAGGCTGGCCTCGTCGCTGCCCTCAACCAGATGATGCTCCAACCACAACACCCTTGGGTACTGGACTCTGGGGCGTCTTCACACATGGCGTCATCGGCCGGTATACTTCGCTCCTGTCACCCCTCTTCCTCCCCTTTTATCACCATCGGCAATTGTCACTCTCTTTCTGTCCAATGTCGAGGTGAATCCTCTCTGTCTACATCCAGCACTAACCTCTCCTTACGCAATGTTCTTATCGTCCCTTCTTTTATTTACAATCTTATATCTGTTCACCAATTCACAAGAGACAACAACTGCTCCATTGAATTTGACGCGTCTGGTTTCTCTCTGAAGAATATCCCAACCCGGCGACAAATCGTTCGCTGCAATAGTGGCGGAGATCTCTACACCATTCCCGCTGCGCCATCCACTCCACACGCTAGCGTCGTCCTCTCCACCAACCTTTGGCACCTTCGCCTCGGCCACCCCGACCCCGACGCTGTCGCCACCCTCCGCCGCAGCGCCTCCATCCGATGTACTCACAGCAGCTCCACAGTTTGCCACTCATGTTAACTTGGCAAACATGTGCGTCTGCCCTTTTCTAGTTATCTCTCCTGTACCTCGCATCAATTTGAACTTATACATTGTGATGTATGGACGTCTCCAATTAAAAGTGTCTTCGGTAATCAGTATTATCTCGCTATACTTGATGATTACACACACTATTGCTAGACCTTCCCGCTCATCCACAAATCCAAGGTCGCCTCTCACCTCACTCATTTCGTCATGTACGTGTCCACTCAGTTCAACCTCCCCATCAAGGTTTTACAAGCCGATAATGGTATGGAATTCGTCAACTATACCGTTACAAACCTCCTCACCTCGCAAGGTATCCATCTCCGGCTCTCCTGCCCCTACACCTCTCCTCAGAACGGCAAAGCCGAGCGCCTCCTTCGTACCCTCAACAACATCAGTCGCACCATGCTACTTCACGTCCACTTACCCGCCACTTATTGGGCCAAAGCTCTGGCTACTGCGACGTACCTTCTCAATCGGCGCCCATGCTTCTCCATTCAAAACAACGTTCCCTACGCCCTTCTCTACCGCATGGCGCTCGACTACTCCCACCTTTGCGTTTTCAGGTGCCTCTGCTACCCAAATCTCACAGCCACAGCTTTCCACAAACTCACTCCCCGCTCCACCACCTGTATTCTCCTCGGCTATCCCACCTCTCACAAGGGATATCGATGTCTCGACCTTTCAACCCGATGGGTCATCATCTCTCATCACGTCATTTTTGACGAGACATGTTTTCCGTTCGGTCTACTTCTTCCGAGATCCTCCTCTGGTGATCTCAACTTCCTCCTCACCAACACCGTGCCGACCAGGTCTCCTCTACTATCCTCTCCATCGGCCCCCTCATCGGCCGCTACTGAGGATTTACCTTTCACATATCCCACCACTACTCAGTCCGATGTTCCTACCATCGGACCCCCATCGGACCCACCTCCATCGGCCGATACCGATCCTATTTATCCTTCAACCGATACCGTTCCCTCTCCATCGGACACCCCACTTCCATCGGCTCCTTAGTTTCCATCGGCTCCCCCCACCCTATCGGCTGATCCATCTCTATCGGACCGATCGGAATACTCGGCCCATCCGACCTCATCGGCTCAGGCCAATCTAATTTCTCTTTTTCCTCTCGTTTACAGTCGTCGACTCAGAGCCGATGACGCCCCCACCCGACCAGTTCTTCCTATTACTCCCGCACCCCCATTGGCTCCAGTCCCCTCCACCTCTCACATGGTCACCCGTTCCCAGACCAGGTCTCTCCGCCCCACTCAGCGCTACAGTCTCTCCGCCGTCCACAGCTCTATCTCGCCCATCCCAGTGACTTCTCGCTCAGCCCTGGTCGACCCTCAGTGGCGCGCGGCCATGGCTGACGAGTACAAGGCCTTAATGGACAACGAGACCTGGCGCCTCGTTCCCCGACCTCCTGGCGCCAACATTGTGACCAGTAAGTGGATTTTTAAACATAAATTCCACGCCGATGGCTCTCTTGCCCGTCACAAGGCTCGCTGGGTCATCCGGGGTTTCTCCCAACGACTCGGTGTCGACTACGACGAGACCTTCAGTCCCGTTGTCAAACCCGCCGCCATCCGAGTCGTCCTCACCTTGGCTGCCTCTCGCTCCTGGCCGATCCATCAACTAGACATGAAGAATGCCTTTCTTCACGGCCACCTGACGGAAATAGTCTACTGCCAACAGCCCCCAGGCTTCGTTGACCCTTCTCGTCCCAACGACGTCTATCTCCTTCAATGCTCTCTCTACGACCTCAAACAAGCCCTTATGCCTGGTACCAGCGCTTTGTTGCCTATCTTCGGCACATCAGCTTCATGGCCTCTGCGTCCGATAGTTCCCTGTTCACTTTCCATATCGGCTCCGCCACTGCCTATCTACTTCTCTATGTCGATGACATTGTCCTTACAGCGTCTTCGACATCTCTCCTCGACCAAATCATGGCCCGACTCCACTCTGAGTTCGCCATGACCGATCTTGGTCTTCTCCTCCATTTTCTTGGCATCTCCGTAACCCGCTCCACCCACAAGCTCTTTCTTTCCCAACGCTAGTACGCCATCGACCTCCTCCAGCGTGCGGGCATGGCCGATTGTCACCCCACGGCCACCCCGGTCGACACTCGAGCCAAACTCTCCGCTGCTGATGTCCCCCTCGTTGTCGATCCCTCTCACTATCGAAGTCTTGCCAGGGCTCTCCAATACCTCACACTCACCTGACCCAACCTCAAGTACGCTGTCCAGTAAGTGTGCCTCTTCATGTACGCTCCGCGTGAACCTCACCTCGCGTTGCTCAAGCGCATCCTACGCTACGTGAAGGGCACCCTCTCCAGTGGGCTGCATCTCAACTCTAGCCCCATCGACTCCCTCACCGCGTACTCCGACGTGGATTAGGCAGGCTGCCCCGACTCTCGTTGCTCTGCGTCCAGCTACTGCGTTTACCTCGGTGACACTCTTGTGTCCTGGTCCAGCGCCGAAGCCGAGTACCGCGCCATCGCCCATGCCGTTGCCGAGTGCTGCTGGCTTCGCTAGCTTCTCCAGGAGCTCCGTGCACCCCTCTCTACCGCAACCGTCGTCTACTGTGACAATGTCAGTGTCGTCTACATGACCGCCAACCCGGTCCATCACCGACGCACCAAGCACATCGAGATTGATATCCATTTTATCCGTGACAAGGTCGCATTAGGACAGGTTCAGATACTCTATGTACCATCGGCACATCAATTTACCGATATAATGACCAAAGGCCTGCCCACGCCTTTGTTCACCAGTTTTTAGTCCAGTCTCTACGTCCGCTCCCTTTCCGCTACGACTGCGGGGGTGTTAGACAGACTACTGGCCTATGTTATATATATATAGACCTGACCCCCTTGTATACGTTTTGGGTCTTAGTTAACTGTACACATTCTACATTTATCTTCAACATTTCTCATGGAAATGACCTTAGTTTTGGAATCATACTAGTTCGTAACACCATTATCCTTGGCAAGGATGAAGGGGTAGACTTCTCCTAACGCTTTTTTTATTTGATACAAATTTCGGACAAGATCTCAAACTCTTTTTAGGCTTCTGAACGAAATTCTTTTGGTTTTCTATACCGTTACCTATTTAAACCAAGTAAATCGAGGTAATCACTTGATTTATACATTACTCTTCATTAAAAATAATATATTTAATGAAATTTACATTATCGATTGGAGTGTAAAAACATTATAAATTTTAGTATAAAATAAAAGGTTAGAGCAAATAACGACAGAAAAAAAAATCCACGCCATGGTTGTTAAGGAGTTGCTATAGTATCACTACGATGGTAATGCACTCGAAGATATCAAGTTGTCTGCACCGATCACGTACTGTGTCCACCGTGTGCCCAAGGAGTCGTCAATGCGTCGTGATTACGACCTGAGGCCCTATAGCAGATGAAGGTGATGCCTGAGAAGATAGCTAGCGTAGATTTTGCCGTGACAGCCAAGGGCGCAAGAAAATGCCATGATGGGGTGCCTATGGGTGAAAAATAGATCGAACCTCGTGCCTCATATCGAGCATGGCTCGGACTTGTAATTATAACAAGTCGAGCTGAGCTGGTCTTTTGGCTATGAGTTTAACATGCTCTTTTAACGAAACGATCATCGTATCTTCCTATACTTTATACTTACCGTTTATTTTTTTTTACATCCAAACTATATTCATTAGTTATTGTTTATTTGTATAGTAATGTATAAAATGGGAATTTAAGATTATAAAGGTTGATATAGATGAGATTAAGCTAGTTAACGGGCTAGCTCGTCAGCCAAGTTGAGCTAGCTTTTTAGCTCACTTAAAGTTAATGTGCTGAGCCGAGTTAGCTCATAAAAATAACGAGCTCAAATAAACTCGACCTAGTTTGCTCATCATCCACCCTATAGGTACCAACTTTTTGGGTGAGAAAGAGTCCTGTCACGCTAGAAAGGAATGAACAGAGAGCCATTTGAGTTGAGGCTGCAACGATCCCATCCCTTGATAGCAACAAACATGTTTTTGCGTCATCACCGCTGCATTGTAGTAGGGAGGGAGAGCTACCTCCGCCATAGAGCAACCTGTGCGCCCTAAGGTGAAGTCCACCCACCCACATGCGTGAATCTATAGCCCATGCTTACTGTTGTTGTCAAGTGAGCCTCTCGAGCTTAAGCAACGATGGATCTAGCTACATTCGAGCTTATGGTGGTCGAATTTGGCCACCCCAAGCTCCAAACAGCTAGATTTAGTTACTTCAAGTTAGAGGGCAACAAGAAGCTTCTCCCTGCTAGCCTGCTAGGGAGAGGAGGGTGCTGTCGTTCGTCAAAGAGAAGGAAAAGGGCCCATCGCTCGTCGTGGGGAGAGTGTGACAGGGATTGGCTCCATTTTTTTCCTTCGTTTTTTTCCCCAATTCATCTTAAAAACTGACAGAATAGTGGCACTTTTACCTGTTCGTCATTAAAAACTGATATTGAATACGCCCATCACATCAGCGCCGTTTTGCATATGGAATTGACACTCATATCTATCATCAGTTTTAAGTATAGAGAACCAACGCATGTGTATTCTCTTGTATGTACTTGAAAAACAGAGCGAAGTTTAGTTTGAACCCCCTGTTAACAAATATCCATCGTGGAGCTAATTTAGACTTCTTTTCTTAACTTTTTTTTCACTTTGCCCTTATTATGTTCTAGCGAATTTTGAACCATTGGTCTGAGTCAGCTAAGATAGGACAAATTATAAAAAAGATAGAGCAGCGCATATAAAAATATAAATCGTCATTAAAGTAACTATAATAATAAAACAAGTCGTAATAAAATAAATGAATTTTTAAGTAAAACGAAGGGTAAAATATAATTTTTAAGAGTCAACAATATTATATATTTAAAAATAAAAATAATAATTATTTTTGCTGATGCCTGTAATTTGTTTTCCCTTAATTTACTTACGTGTAGAAAGCTGCGGTTTGTGTTTTCAACAAAGAACTAACGGGCCAAACATTTGTTCTCTGAATAACTAAGTGGCCCGAGAACCGTAGGAGAAACTATAGCATCTATTTCACCTGGAAACAAAAAAAAAAACAATCGGTCGGGTTGGGTTCAGATGCGAGCGGTGATCTGCAGCCAGGCCGAGAGAGCGAGTAGCTTCCATTACAGTGGCAACAAAACAAAGGGGGCCCCCGCATGTCATCCAGATGCGGCGGAGGCACGTCGCCGGACGGTGCTCTTTGCAGGAACCGCGCCCCAGAGGGAGACACCGAGCGACGGAGGCACGGCGGTTTCTCCCCCTGGCGAGGCAGCGAGCGCTCGCTGCGGCTGCGGCTGCGGCGACGGCGACGGCGACATCGCGTCGTATCCACGTCGTCTGCTTGCTACGGTGTCTTCCCCGCCCGGGGGAAACCGTGCGGCGACGGCGAGGAGCTGCCCTCGCTGCGGCCGTCAGGGTTGAGAGGGGGGGGGGGGGGGGGGGAACCAAGCAGCAGTGGCGACCACGAGGCAGCAGCCGTCAGTCTGCTCGTACGTTCTTTTGAACCGCGGTGGTCGTGTTTTTCCAACTGAAAGGTGTGCCCTCATGATCCCTTTACTAATCACCCACTGAAAATACGAATGCCCATAGCGTTGACATGGATATGGTGCCCATAACGTAAATCGGATGGTCTCTAAAGGTGGATGTGTTGTATTTAACATAACTTATTAATTGTTAGATCTCTATGGTTAATATGATAGCTTTTAGAAGGTGTCAAATTAGTATGTATATATATATATATATTCTACCACCAATTTCATTTCATTAGTAGAAATGATGTTAGCCGTTGATTTGTATTTTTTTAATTATTATTAGAGATAATTTTACTCAGTTAATTCTCCTAGCAACATTCATTTGAGGGGTAATATAAATAGTTTTGGTCTATTAGATGAGAAAAAAACTAAAGGTCTACATCGTTATCATTTTGGCTATTAGTAAAGACCATCATAAAATAGCACTCGATAACACAAATAAGATGGTAAGAGAACTCCATAAGAAATCAATTGAAGGGCAGTGCGGGCTCGAACGAGGAATGCTCGAAGGACAACATGGATAATCTGGTGAAGATGGGAGGAGCTTCTCAGGAAGAACGTGTCACGGATAGACCTGGACACAGGCCATTACGTGGATGTGCCCGGCGAGGGCACGAACGCCGAGCAGCTTGCCAAGTTCGCAAAGCAGCTCTCGGATGTGCTGCGCCGGTTCCAAAACGAGCTTAACTCAAATTAAGAAAATATAAAAGGAGTGATTTTACCATTCTTGACGTAAAAAAAAAACTATGACAGTCCTAGCATAGGCCGTAAAATCTCTTTAAACTAGAAGATATATCCCGTATGTTGCTATAGGATACCTGAATTATTGTGGTAAAAAAAGAGAATGTACCAGATAAAATATACCATAATTCACTTTGCACTATATACTTTTATTTTGCACCAGGTTATAATAAAATAAGTTTCATTTATCACCAAGACACATATCAAACCTATGAAAATTTAATAAAATTTCATAAAATTCAAATAGAACTTTATCAAACATGGTCTAAATTCAATAAGTTTCATTCCATATTTTGTATGATTTTTCTTTAATTATACGATGAAAACTAGTGTAAAGCCGAAACATATATAATATGTGCTAAACTCGATGTAAAGTGAAATAGGATATTATTCACTATAAATTACTTAAAAAAGAAACCACAATGAGAGATTTGAATTTGTTGTATTGCCACTAACATCTTGTTTCTCTATATGGAAATTACAGGACTGTATAATCACAAGAAAAGGAAAGCTAAATACTAACGAAGTAGGTATGAACCTAATTTATGTAAGCTTTTTTTTTATAACAGAATTCAATTCAGCCTCCATATCGAGATGTATGAGGATTCCGGCCACAATTGATGTAAACCATAAATCAACGGGAATAAAGATTTGTTGGTCTATGTCATTGGTGACTGCTCGTTGACGAACAAATTATATATGCAGGATGAAGTTTAGTCTCGACCTATACTGTATTACGGTCGATCTTCACATAAAAGAACTCAAATCAAAAACTTGAAATGGACAAAAAAAAAGCTATAATTTGCAAGGCATCACACTGACAGATTAAATTGTAGAAAACCCTAAGTTAATTCAAACGGCTACAGTGTAAAATTTAAACACCTTTAAACCTACAATAAGGTGATTTGTAAGCAGTACTACATGACCTCACACCTTTAGACCTTAGCATGAACTGCTTGCAAGGGTGCCGTAACCCTTTTCCTGAGTTCTCAATGCAGAACCAGAGATATTTCAACCTTTCCGGCATACCGTTTTCTGGTGAAGTGCCGCCTGAGTTTGGTAACCTTTCAAAGTCGCAGTACCTTGACATAGGCCAATATGGTTCCTCTGAAATGTTCTCAAGAAACATGACCTGGCTAACAAATCTACCTTCGCTACAGTACCTTAGCATGAGACAAATAAATTTAGAAATGGTAGAAGACTGTCCACATATCCTGAATATGATTCCATCTCTAAGGGTTATCCGTCTTTCTGGCTGTTCATTTCAAAGGACAAACCAATCACTTCCATATGTTATGCACTTTTTGCGCTCTGCCAGATGGGTCCTCAGTTTTCATCTTGGCTTCGGCAGCACCAGAAAATCATTGAACTTGACATTTCAAGCACAGCTCTAAGAGACAACATTCCTGATTGGTTTTGGTCTACATTTTCACAGGCCACATATCTCGACATCTCTAACAACCAATTAAGTGGCAGCTTGCCTGAAACCTGGATGAATCAGCATTTGTCTTTCTAAATCTCAGTTCAAACCAGCTAAATGGGCCAGTACCATCACTACCAAGAAACGTCACCGTGTTAGACATGTCTAGCAACAACTTTTCAGGAACACTACCATCAAATATTTTAGCTCAATGGCTAAATTGTTTATTGTTCAACAGAAAATTTAGTTAACTCAAAAATTCATAACTAATTCATTTTAACTCCAAATGAGATGTAATGAAATTTGTTGGAATCACATAATTATGACCTTTATTTCAATCACACTTGAATTTGACAAAACTATTTTTAAAATTCGTATAGATTATACATACCATATTTCTAGATATAACTTATACAATTTATATTTCACAAATCCAAAGTGATAAAATAGAAATTCTTTAACAAAAAATCACCTTAGGTCAGTACCTCACCACAGTCTGAAGTGCATGTATGTTAGAGTGTAACCCCTTAAAAATTGACTAAATTTTAAAACCGTTTTTTTTATGAATTTCAAAAACCTTGTGTGGAGTTTTTCGTATGGTTCAGTTTTAAAAGTTGTTATTCACTTCTTGTTTGTTGTTTTCTTGTTTTTTTTGTCTAGTGCAGTTGGTTAGAACATGCATACTACTAAATGAGTGGTCGGTCTTTATAATAACTCTAGTTGTATCTATTTCAATTTTTCTATGTTGGGTGTTAATGTTCATGATGAAAGTGTGAGGTTAGTCACTTTCCCTAAGGGCTTAGTAACTTACGAACATTAGAGATATTTGTGAGATAGCCTTTTATAGATTGAGTTTTCTATTGTAGTCATCGAGTGGATGATGAGCATACTCCAAGGATAACTGGTGGTGGCTATCGTCCGGAGTATCTTTTTTGTTCTGGATTCGGTGCTATGAAATTATATCGTACCTACAGCTAGCGGTGTAAGTCTGTGAGATGAGGTAGAGTGTCTACTAACGTGTTGGTATAATTCTCGGGTTGTCCAAAAACAAGTGTCGCCTCTGCCGTTGCCAGACCAAGCGTCACTGCCTCGCGGCCGTCGTCGGTCGGATTGAGGGCGCCGCCTCGACGCCGTCAGATCGAGGGCGCCTCGCCCTGAACCACGCACAGGATCATGACGGGCGGCGGGTCTCGCGACTAGCCTCGAGGACGAGCGGCTCACCGCGTGCGTCCGCCGCGCACGCCCACTTGAACTGTCGGGCGCTGCCCAAGCAGGCCGGTGAGTAAGTGCGCCGCCGCCGCCGTACTGCTTCTCGCACCTGTAAAAAAAAAAAAGGAAGGTTCTTGGGGATTTTGCATGGGGGCTGATGAGACGGATCGGGCTTCATGTTGTGTTGCAGGCTTGCACCGGTGCGGGGAGAGCGCTGACTGCTGTAATATCCCGTGCTTCAACTAGGTAGTTTTAGAATTAATTAAAGTAGAAGTGTGAAAAATTCAACTTTTCAACTTTTGCTTAAATATATGATATGTAGAGCTCATCGAGCTGAACGAAATATGCTATACATTTGCTATTATCATAGTTCAGATGGAATCGTGATGATAGAATTAACGTGGGCCGTTGGATTTGTTTTTTTTCTTCCCTTTAAAAATAGCAAGTTACGGAAGAAAAAAAAAAGACACAACAGATCGATTCTGTTTTTGTCAACTCCGCGTCCTCGTCGAGCGATCCCGTGCCCTAGCTAGCGCCGCCTACACCATTGTTCGCTGCTGCCGCACCACCGCCGCTCGCCGCCGTTGCTGCTGACATCCGGCTAGCGCCTCTGCTGTCCTGCTGTGCTTTGTACGCTCCTAGAATCTCCGCTAGGTGCTGATCTTTACTGCTGCTGCGCTGCGTTGGTGCCATTGCTGGAAAGGGAGACTGAAGCAGGAGAGAACAAGGGAAGAAGGAAGAAGACGAGGAGGAAAATTTAGGGTTGTGTGGATTCATCTTTTTTTTATATAAATTCGTGCCCTATGCTGAATAGGTAACCCCTAATTACTCCAAAGGCATATTTATTTTAAATTAGAAATCGAGTTTAATGCCGGGCGGTTCGATTCTAATTTTTCAATCGGTAGGCTAAATGTTTATTTTCAACCCTGGGACAAATTTGTTAGGAATCAAGATTTGTGGTCTAAACAAAAGTTTTAGGTCTCTAAGTCGTTTAGGAGAAATTGCGAAAACAGTACTGCTGATCAGGCCCAACAAAACAGCGCTACAATTTTTCTTTTTAAATCTCGTACCACTGAGACAGAATTAGAGTTTTTACTTAACATCAAAGTTGTATATAATTTTCTGTACATACTCTAGATGTATTTATTTACTAGACTTCATTTAGTGGCTCAAAACGTACTATGAGAACATCGAGCAAGCACGGTTTAGCCAATTTCTAGAAAGTTTTCGGTTTCGAGTTTTCAAAATTTATGTCAAGGAATTAGTGGTAGTATTTATTTGCTAAACTCTGTGATTAATATAGGGTGAATAAAACGCTTTGCGCTGCTTATATTATTTATTGTACTATTATACTTATGTGATTCTATATATATATATTATTGATTCTAGTTTTATGTCATTATTTTTATTATTTGTAATTATGTTTCAAGTTAATAGTTAAGTTCTCGATATATTTAAGTTTCATGATTCTGCTTCTTTTCTGGTTAAATAATTTAAGTAAAGAGTGTTATTTAGTTTTTTATCCATACGATGATCCGCTTACTTTAATTTACCTTCTCTACAAATTTCAACTGTTTTATTAAATGCAATTGCAAATTTTTATGAAATAAAAATTGCTTTATACCAAAATGAGACCACAAAAGCCTCCCTTTGAGATAATTCAGCATGTAAAATATCAGGTTAGAGCCTTACTAGGATATTATTTTTATAATGTACTAACTCTTACTTTATTTATACTTTGTTGTTTTAAGACTTGTTGCAGGTAAATATTACCTTAGGTTGAGTGTTATAAGGGAATAGGTGACATTTCTAGATGGATTTAATAGGGGATTACCCCTAGTCAATTGCTTGTGGATATGGATATACATGCTTTGTGAAACCTAACTATTTGGCCGATCAGCCTATGTAAACTAACCTAGATGTATCTAAGTTTAGCTATTTGTATTCTCTATGTTTGGATGTCATTGTTGGAGAGGAAAGTGTGAGGCTAGTCACTTTTCTAGGGACTAGCCAAACACAAGTATGAATTTGTGAACAATCGAGATATTTGTGAGATAGCCTTTTGTAGATTAAGTCCTCTATGGCATGTATTTCTGGTCATCGCCATCGTGCAGATGACAAGCATGCTTCGAGAAGGACTGGTGATGTCTATCTTGTCTCTTTTTTCTAGGTTCGATACTTTGAAATTGTATCATGCCTATAACAAGTGGTGTCAAGTCTGCAATGGGGTTAAGTGGTTACTACATTTATTTAGGGTTTATTAAGATCTCACTCAACTAGATAGTATGCATTGATGTGGCTAGCAGTAACGTATGGTACAATTCTCGGGGTGCCTAATAGTATTGCTTTATTATTCACAATATTTCTTATTACATAAACTTTCCAACTAATCTCTATTGGCTAGATAGACAATAGGTTGAGTCTGTATTGACTGATTAGTTTATTGGTCTAATTTTTTCTACCTTGTCAATTACACATCAAATTGACTGACACGTCTCAAACCTCAAAAATTTAAAGATCTTCATTGGAGCTAAGAAGAACTCCCAATCCTTCGTACACTTGATGCATTGACATGGATATTGGACAATTTTTGCATTAACACTCACCCACAAGGTCTACATCATTTGTCCTTTAGGGTGAAAGGCATAGGTATAAACTGAAACTAGTTTAGCCCTATATTATTTTATAGGGGAATAGTAAAGTAATTATAAAATTATGGTGATGATTTATTCTTTGTGATGAACAATTGGTAAAGTTAATCAAAGATTAGTAAAGTTGATAATTGAGAAGATGCGTTAAATTATCGAAACATTTGTGCATAGATAGTCTAACCGAATGTTGTTGGTCAATTAGATTGGAGGTGCTTGCCTATCCAACCAATGAGGGTGCAATGATTTGACTAGAGGCAAGTGTGTGATAGACTCCAGGAAGGGGTTGGTTTTGGAGTGAATTTGAGTTAGGTTTGGTGCTTAATGCTTATGACTTCTTGTTTTATATATGTCATATAAACGTTTTTGCTAATATGAGTTAAGTTGGGAAGAATTTATTCTTAGATATTATTTCTTTGTTTATCCATATGTAGGTGTTACTTGAGGTCAAGGAAGTATTACGGATGATAGGATCGAGACTAAACTTAGAAAAAGTTGAGATTTAGACGATTAAGGAGGTCACGCAGGATACTTAGACTTAAAGAACAATGCATATGGAGGTAAAGTTTCCATATGTCATGCATGGGATATTTATGTGCATGGAAATGAGTTAAAATTAGAAGGTGTTCAAGTTTAAGTAGGATTTTAGTCCAAATTTATAAAGGGATGTGTTTATTCCTAGTTTGGGAGGTTTCTTATGGGAGTAGGACTCCTAATTCAAGTAGGATTTATGGCTATAGATAACCACATCATTGTGTACAAATAGATAAGAGGTTGAGGCTCAAAGTAAACAACTTTTGGGCAAGAAAAGTTAGGGTTTGCTTTGAGGGTTCAATCCAAGTTCATGAGTTAAGAGAGTGGTGCTTTGGGTGTACTTTGTAAGCACATCTTAATGCAACAAATTTGATCTATTTTTAAGAATTTTTTTGTCTTTTGTCAGTTAGACCGGAGGCTACCGGTGGTGAGACCGCAATCTCAACCACGATCAGACCAGAGGCATATAGGCGATCATACATGCTCTACAATTGTGATCGGACTAGATCTCCATCAAGTCAACAATGTTTTTAGAGGTTTCCTTTTTATTCTATAAAAAAGATTTGATTTTTAGTGTTCCTACCATTTAGTCACCTCTGATAGGTTTGGTTTTTATAATTGATCCCATAAGTAGTATCGAGCCAGGTTGGTTATTTTTTATCTTTACCGAATTTGAGTTTTTGCAATAGCTAGTAATTTTCAACCAAACCTCATATTTTTTTATGGAGTTGATTTTGAGTTCTTGAAAAGAAAGATGTAATCTTATTTTATGGCTTAGGGTTTTGATATTTACTAAAAAGTTTCTAATCCTTACACTATTTTAGAGGCTATTCCTAATGTAAACAAAGTTGAATTTGAAAACAATTGCAAAGCTCGCAAAATGATTTTGAGTGGTATTTTTCGTTATGATTTTGATTGTATCTCTCATCTTGAAATCGTGTATTAGATGTGGAAGTCGGCGTATGAGATGTGGAAAACATTACATGATTTCCATCAAGAATCATCCAACATCAAGAAAATATGTAAATATGTTTTCGTGAAAGAGTATATAAAATTCAAGATGAAACCTTATAGAGTTTTAGATGACTACCTTGCTCGTTTTTAATAAAGTTATTAGTAATCTTCATTCCATTGATAAGTCTTATAATACAACTTATACTCATTCCAAATTTGCTAGACATCTTTTGATATATCAACTTGGAAGATGAAAGTAATTTTGATTCAAGTATCTGTTGATATGATTATTTTGGATTTGGATTCTTTATACACCAAGTTGAAAACTTATGAGATGAATTTTCTTTTTTCATAAAGTTGTTTCTAAATCAAAAGCTTTGGTTTATTCATCATTTTCTTCTTTGGATGTGACTTCTTCATTTTGTTTGTCCATTTTGAAGGCCACGCCTCGATAACCAACTCGAGAAAATTTCTGATGAGAGCTTGACTTGGATTATTAACAAGTTTTCTCATATCACGAGAAATGTTAAGAATAGGAAAAGAGGTGGACCAATTCGGTGTTTTGAATGTGGTGAGTTCAATCACATCCACTCCAAGTGACCCAAACTCAAGGAGGAAAGTGATGATAAAGAAGATGATGATAAGAAGTACAAATTATCAAAAAGGCTACACCAAGTTCTTGCAGTCTTGATCATATGAATGTAAGTGATGTTGATTCCATAAGTAAAGATAAAGATGATAGCAAGGGCATCTCTAACATATGTTTAAATGGCTCATGGTAGATCAAGTTTCGATGAAGAGTACAAGGATGAAAGCGACAATGAGTTAATTGCTTCCTATCCTACTATAGAGCATCTTGAAAATATTTTTAAACTTAATGATAAGCTTGAAGAGTACACGGAAATAATTAAAAAACTTGATCATGCTGTTGAAATTCTCAATTCAGAAATTGCTATGTTAAAAGCTTTTAATTCTTGATGGTAATTCATGTTAAATGTACAAAGTATTTTATTCTGAAATTTCTGTTTGAAGAGATGCTAATGCTACTGCTTCTTTGAGGTCAACTTGATGATGCTTATGCTAATGATAAGAATCTTGAATCTTTTTTTTTGTTCTTGGTGCATCTTTGCATGCTCATGTTGTTGATGAATTGTTTTTGACAAAAAATGTTTTGAAAAAGTATAAAGCTGCTTTATATGCAACTTATTTGTTCAATATTTTAAGTGCTAGAAAGCTTAACATTTCAAACTTTGCTTAAAGTATTTTTTTTCAATGAAATGACATTGAAAGATGTGCATGGTCGTATTGAACTTTTGGAAAGCAATATTAAAACTCATAAAGCGCTTTCTAGTTTAAAAATTGTCGCAAATTTATGTTTCTTTAATTAATGAGATTTCTTATTTAAAAAGTTCTTTACAAAGGTTTTTTTTTTGGTTAAAACTCAATATGATTTTGGATAGGTATAAAGTAGGCACCAACACAACGACAATAAAACCAAAGGCTATCCGATGGTTAGACCGAAGGCTTCTGGATGGTCAAACCACAAACTCAACAATGGTCGGACTGAAGGCAATAGGCAGTCAGACCAATACTACAACCGTAGTCAAACCAGATCTCTATCTGGTTAATACTGTTTTTAGATGTTTCTTTTTATTTAAAAATGATTTGGTTTTTGGTAACTCACTTTGGTAAATTTAGTTCTTATATTCTAGCTCAGGCCTATCCGTTGTTGAGAAAATTGGAGGGAGATATATCTCATTAATGGTAATAAGGAAATGGAGGGCAACATTAATATGCCCCTGTTTTGCTCCAAAGATTCCTCCTTAGGCTTGCACATGCTACTATCTTCATGAATGCTTAGAGAACAGAAAAGATTTCTGTGTTCTACTTGCTAGTAGCATCTACCATCTTCTAGATTCGACCTTCTCGAAAGTGAATTTTCAGAATTGGTTTTAAAAAAATCAATGGCTGGTATCTTGTATGGGTAGTGACCTCAAAGCATAGAGGAAGACACCATCGGGGTGGGTTCACATGCCAAGGATTAGTCTTTGTGGCCTTTCTCAATCAAATTTGACTGAGGTTTCTTCCTAGTGCAATATAGTGGGAGTGGTCTTTCTCCCACTGGTTGAGTTTTCTTTTTCTGCTTGCTACTGTTGAACATGACTACTACTTAAGTATTTATCATCTGTTTTGCCACTCTTTATAACAGATACGGAAAAGCTAGAGGTGCCCTCTAACCGATAATGCAGTAACATAGAGTCCCCTGGCCACATTTATCATCACAACTACAACAGCAAAGTAAGTCCACGTACCTTGCAGGCTTACCTTTGCCTAATCCAGACAAGGGGCAATCGAACCTTCAGAGTCAGTCAAGTATGATGTTTGTTTGCAAGTTTACCTATTTATTAAGTGACCAAATACATACCATAAATTTAACTGAGCATTTAAATGCTCATTATAATTTTTCTACGTACAGATTAAGGTTCCTTCAAACTGTATCTACTAATTCCATGTATTCAAAAACTAATTCCTTCGAACTGTATCTACTCTGTGTCGATCATATAAGACGCTTCCTAAAATTAAGAATCCCAAAGGGCTAAAGTAAATAAATATGCAGATAAACTTACCACATACATGTGTCCAACAAATATACACACCAGATTGTACGCAATGTCTTATCTTTTAATTTTGAAAACATGCCCACAAATCCACAATGCCATAAAAGTAAAGGATTTGTGATGGAGCGTGCTTCCTCAGCGGCATGCTACTGTTATCCTGCATTGTTTCATTACAATTACGAACGATGAGTTCGTGACAGATTCACATACTATTGTTCGACTATTTGTCCATCCAAAAGTTGACAACAGGCGTACAGAATTTAAGATACTGAACTTACTACCCATGGCATCTAGGATGATCTGCTGCAGGAAACTATCTGCATAAACAGCTTAGATCTAAACTATCTAGTCATCTACTTATCTAGGATAAGTTGATCATCTATGCTTTACGGGCCTTGTCTTCTGTAACACATCTATCAATACATATGGACAAGTTCTTTTGAGATTTGCCTAACCTCTGTTCCCACCACAGCATCCATCGCATTTAAAGAGATGATAAATTCAATGCAAACCTGCTTAGGGTGTGTTTAGGTTCCCATGTTCCAAACATTTCCTACTAGTTTTCCGTCCGCACAACGTTTTTTTTTAAAGTTTAGTTATTTTAAAAAATTATATTAATCTATTTTAAATTTTTTTTAAACGAATACTTGATTAATCATATGATAATCATATTTCTCGTTTTACAAGATTGGAGGAAGTTAGCAGGCTCCCCGCAGCGTGAAGCTTGCTGCAATTATGCAGGCCAACTAAAGCCAAGGTAGTTGCAACGGTCTCCACATCAAGATTCTTGGCAAGGATGTTTTGACATAGCAAATTGAGTCTGTCCATGGTATATTTGTCTGCAGCCACAAGTAAATGCCGGATGATCTCAACTTTATCAACTCCCTGAAGATTACTCATGTCCGGCAATGAATCGGTGTAGATGAAATGCAACAGGCCCCTGAAAACATCAGGTTGCATATCTTCAATGGTTACACACCGCATCCTCGCCTCCATCATCTGCCCACAGAGCTGTGCCAGGAAGGCAGGCGAGCGCATCGCGAGCACTATCTTGTGCGCCGCAAAGGTCTCACCTCCAACACTGAAAGTAACATCTGCATAGTCGAACACTCTTGGCTCACCTACGGGGATGAGAGAACGAAGGAACGATCGGGGGAGAGAGAGAGAGGAGAGCCTTGGGAGCGGACGGACGACGACGATCGGCTTCGGCGGCGGCGGCGAACGGGGTGAGCGATGAAGGCGAGGAGACGAGGCGAGGCATAGCAGAGGAGGAAGGTGCTTGGTGGGCCCGGGCCGACATTTTCGTAAGGATGGTTACTTGCTTCGATTAGAGGAGAAATTCGGAAAACCGAGCTTGGCCCGTATCATTTCGCGACGGGTTTCGTCAAAATATTGTTTTTAAATTGGGTTTAGAATACTTCTTCCCTCTTTAATAGTAATAGTAATAGCGTGAACGGATGGAAATACCCTTTTGGACCTCTTCGTCTGTTTAATAGTAATGGCAACCGCGTGCAGCTGCTCCAACACGGGCGTCCCTCTCTCCCGTTGACACACCCAACTCTAGATCCCCTTTTCTTTTTTTTTCTTTTTTTTTTTTTGACTCGGAGGAAGCATCAGCGGTTTGCTGCCTCCGTCCACTCCCTCATGATTCAGCGTGACAGCGAGCACCAAGTACTGGATTATCAGGAGATCCATGAATTTGCTCCTAGGAACTTGCTCGATCTATTACAAGCACTACCGTTCTTCGACTCTTCAGATGTCATGTCCAATACCAACTCGAACGAGTCAACATGTTCACTGACTGTAGAACCATACAATTCCCTGATATCTTGGTACGTGAAAGGTGGCATGACGAAGAATCAATCTTTTATCGGTGGTAAATACTACTCACTACATACATACATAGGGTGCATTAGTTTTCTCCTCTTTACAACCTCTACTCTCTTTCTTTCTACACGTGTGTTTTTAAAAAAATATAGAAAAGTAGTTTTAAAAATCATATTGATCCATTTTAAGTTTTTTTAGGTAATACTTAATTAATCATATATACACTAATCCTCTGCTCCATTTTATATATCAGAGAAATCTTTTTCCAACCCTCGCCAACAAACACACCCAAGCAGGAAACAAACCAGAGAATCTTCGAAAAAAAATATAATCTCAGTCAATGAATTCATCATCTCAAGAAGCAATTAGGTATTCATTCACTACTTTCCAACTTTAAAGCAACTAGATGCAAAACAACGAGGTCGGGAACCACAAGCGCTTAACAAGGTGTGCATCGAGCATGTCAAATAAACAGGCAATGTAGCTATTAGATATAGAGGGTTGCGTGTAACCATCCTAGCACAATAGTGACGAAGGACGAGGAACTAGTGGCTTAGTGTGGTCTTCAAAAAGGCTCATCAATGGGGTAAAGCCCATGCGTCAAGGCAGTAGTGGTGGCTTTTCAATAGGCTAGGGGACAGAGAAGTTGATGACGACGCTGCAAGAAAGTGAAGGAGATAGAGAGACCAACCATGTTGTTCCCTTAGCATTAATCCCAAACCAAAGTTATTTCCTCCCGTTCACATTGTAACAGTAAAAGATATTCTATCCTACTGCCTCTACCGTATCTTTTTTGAGAATATCATTTTGATGTACTCTATTTGTAGAATGACATTTAAGTGGCATAAAACCTCTATTTTATTATAGAAGGCCTATTAAGGTTTTTAAAAAGATATTTTATAGGTTTATATTTTGGTTCATACAGAAGGAAGGAATTATTTAAATGGGCCCCTTTGAAATGGAGAAATTGGTTTGACAAATATTGCTAGAACTATTGTTTCATACCTTCCCTTTGGAAGATTCTAATGATGACCCCAAAGCTCATATGTTTACAATTTTAAAGAAATCCAATGCATATTCATGCCAATTTTTATTCATTTTTCGTACTGTGCACCCAAAAAGATTTGAAAAAATTCCCAACTTTTGTGTTCCTTTGAAGTTCCACTAGCTATTTTTGTGTTCTTTATTTCATACATTCCAAACAGACCCACTACTGACAAGTTTGAGAATTGAAATATCTTCCGATATGCCACATTTACTCACGACTAGAGAGTTCTACCAGTATCCTATAAACTTTAAATCCGAAACCTAACCTTCTAATTTTATAACTCCGTCCACATATAAAATAGATTTGCACCATGGAAGAGTTGATGAGCAAAATTTTGTATTGTGGTCAAATTTATTAAATTCTTACTATTGAAAGGTTCTCAAATGATTAATTCTAAAAGAAAAGAGTATACATAGATTATTAGATGTTATAAACTTAAGCTAATACAAAATCTGGTCAAATTTTAAAAAGTTTAGTATCCTAAATGCCAAATATTTATTACCTGAGGGATTATATTGTTTTACTTATGCATGCAAATGAAATTATGAAATGCAATTGTCCCAATAAAAAAAGGCCAAAAACATATAACTTACAGAAAGGTATACTGTTTATCAAATCATTTTGAAGTTTTACCATTATTTGGGATATTATAGAGTTTTATGGTGTACAGGCTCTGTTTCAAAATATAAGCATTTCTATGATTTAAATCTTACTCTATAATATAAATATTTTAGTGCTATTGAAAAAATTGCCATTCAATTTATTTTCTATCTTGGACCTACCCTCATTCTATATTTATTGAAAGATAAAAATCCCTGCTAAGCAAACAAAATATAACTGGACGAAATACCACTCTACGAGGCTTACCGACTTGTCAGTGTGTAACCAGCCATAGTTCCATAGCATAATTGTGGATTATGTCTGAAAAATTAATCAGGGCTTTCTGTGTGAAATTGGCCATAGCATGATTGCCGATTATTTCTGAAATTTGTTTAGTGCTGGGGTTTCTATGTAAAATTGTAGTGCGTGCTTTCCCACTTGTATATGATATGTTTTTTTTTAGAAAAATGGATTAAAACCTGGTCTTTACATTCAAACAGAATTTACACAGCCAATTTGCACATGATATGTTGCTGAACGATAAGGACAAATATTTACGATACTAGAGAAAGGCTCTCTTAATGTCTCATGTACGAGATGTACCAAATTTTGTATAAAAAATACGATTACTCCATAAGTACAGTAGAATTTCTCAACTTCTAAATTAATTTTTTCTTCAGCTCTGCACCTATAAAAAGCTTTTTTTTACATGCTTACTGATGGAGGCCAGGTCCTTCCCATCTCTTGTGGCCAGCGGCTGGCAACTCCTTTTAGAAAAGTAGGAACCTTCATTTCATCCAAAAAACTAGCTATAACTTGATAACAAAAAGAAAATATATAAAGCATGCTTATATTTTGAAACAGATATCGTACACCTTTTAACAAGTCCTTTTACATGCTTATTGATACAGGCCAGGTCATCCCCATCACTTGTGGCCAGTGGCTGGCAACCTCTCTTAGAAAATTCGGAACCTTTATTTCATCCATCAAACTAGCTATAATTTGGTAACAAAAAAACTATAAACCATGCGTTATCATTTACTCATGAGCTCATGGTCAGAATTCTGCTTTACAGAATATTTTTATTATCCCTCTGTATCATACAGGCATACACGATGAATTGAGAATACATAGAATTCCATTTACACATCTTCTGTGCACGGATAAGTAGCAACATTCTATAACTAGGCTATAAGAGAAAAAGGATACTTCGCAAAATTTGGCAGAATCAACATCATTTGTAGGGAAAAAAGAACGCTCAGAAACTAAGAAATGAAAAATAATATAATCCTACATTGTGCCCATGGGCACAATGCCCTAATATTGCTGCAGCAGAATCTAATGCCTCCCTATTTCTATATCCAATTAGTGTAAATAAATTTGCTTCTCCATCTCCAGCAATGTACAAAAGAATTTTAAAACACCGAATGCTTCCAATATGTGAAGGTTTTCCCGTGAGAGCTTAGAAAATGGTGTAGTTAGAGAATAAGTTCATGAGATTGCTTAAAGTTTCTGGGAAGAATTTCCTTGCAAATAAGTAGCATGGTCTCTTTAGTCCATTCCACAAGCAAGGCCTCTGCAAGAGCTCTTTCTGCATTCAAGAAGAGACACAGTACATAATCTTTAGTTTTCCACTCATGTAGTTTGATGACATCACATTCAGATGTTCGGTGCCTCTTCACGAGTTAGAATTCTAAACCAAACACAGTGGGAGCAGAGGTAATTATGAAATACACACTTATATATATGGCGTACTGTGTCTTAATATGAGAATTATTTTGTATATGGCAGTAAACTATGAAGACTTCAATGCATGATGTAAAAATATGAGATCTTGGTATGTGTGTAGTAATTAACTGTAAGGGCTTCAGACTACATATTGTCTCTAGTATTTTACCGTGCCAACTTTTTGGTAGATTGCAGTGTTCATGAGCATTACAATCTACTCAATTTGGTATGCACGAGATAAACACAAGATATCAGGTGAAATGTTTGATAACCAGAACTAAAATGGCAATGTAATTTTATAAGTGAAATAGCCAAACATACTATGCTTATAATACTTAAAAGTAGTTGTTTGTGCGGGCGTTCTCTCCACTCTTACACTACATCTTTGAAAGAATTTGTGTAGAACGATCTCTATACAATTCTATACAAACATGTGTGTGTTATTTGTAGACATGAAGTACATATATGGGTTTTTTAGATTGAGGATGTTTCTTCTCGGCATTTTTAAGCCTATACCTTACGTCATATTTTTTTGAGACACTGCAGCACATCGGACTTCACTAATATTAGTAAAATAGTTAGCAAACATTAATGGCAAACTAAGCTGGAGGGAAGGAGGAACCTTTTCATCACTTGTCACGTGGTAGCTGATGTCAACCGACTGCAGCAAAGATTGAAGTTAGAGGTATCACATGAAAAGGAAAATAAAAGTTCATCCAAAGAGCATATTAAGATGACCCAGAAAAAGTTTAAACGTACTGTCATATTCTTGAGGAGTTCATAAGTTACATCCTTAGCTCGGAAAGACCTGGGATGCCACTTTCCCTCGGACCAATCAACATAAGTCACAGACCAACTAGCAATTCCAGCAGGATCCATCATCTGGTTGACATAAATGGGTTCAGCAGATATGTTTGATAAGTGATAATAATAGGTTTTCAAATAAGAAGGGGAACGAGGCAAAAAAAAAAGAAGGGGAATAGTTTACTGAACTACTGACATGGAATAGTGTTGGCAAGTAATGCTCATCTGCATAGCAATTGCGACCCTCTTCCATGCCTGGCTGCAAAAGGAGGAAAGACACAACCAGATATTTGAGTACCATACAAGCTAGAAATTAAACAGAGAACAGTATTATAAACAAAACTGAATGACATGGAGCAATAGATCAGCACCATATTGTAGGTTCTGAACAATAGCAGGTTTTCGAATTAAATATTTTGTGCTGCTATACAAGGCATGTATAATGGAGACAATATTATCATTTTTAAATTAAGAAGACAGCTAACATATGAGAACACATTGCTCAGCCATGGCATCTATTGATCCTAAGACATCAAACTAGCAAACAAGTACATGGATCATGTAACCCTTAAATATAGTATGCATGGATAAAATGAGTACATGTTCTGGAATTTTAAGAGAAACGCTAAGTTAGTGGGCCTAAAAGAACTGCAATCGAGAACAAAGAGTGTTCTCTGAGATGTATAGACTAACTTTGCAATTTTCATTCCGGGCCAGAGGGCCCAGGGGAATCAATTATTTGCAACCCAAATATTGCAATTTCATGTTTTTCCACCCCAAAGGTTGTAATTAAGGATTTGCCACCCTAAACATTGAATTAGGCGAGAACACACTACAGCATAAACCGTTTTTTTTTTCCTTTTGGGCCAAAATTGACACTTGAAAATCCCCAGCTTGCCCCTTGCCTACTTATCTTGCTCCTCCATTCTTCTCAACCCTGCTTAATCATGAGAAACATTATGGCAACCTTTGAGCCATGGCTACCTGGTAAAGCTGCCGATCAGTTTGTGGTGCTGATGTTTGTCACGGTGGATTATGGTGACATCAAGGTAGATCTTTGGTTACTCTAGGAAGTGGATCCCAGGTGCCCATGGTGACAGCCTGCACTATGGTGACAGAATGGTGCATAAGCAGGATGAGGCTCTCAGGCAGCTGAAGTGGGGAAGGGAGGGGAAAATAGAAAATGGAAACATGAGGGGATGGTATGAATAATACCCCAGCTTCCAAATTCTGTGTTTCCTGGCTCTTCCAAGAAGCAGGCCGACATACAATAGAGCTTCACTTACACTTCCATCCTTTCGTGTAAAAGAGTTAACCCAGAGGTGTAATGGTTGAAATACTTTGGGTTTATATGCCAGCCCCAACTTGTCTAATCCTCTCCGTACTTGACTAATCCCACCAACACCATACATGTGACACGTAGGCTTCTACTAATGGGCCAAGTATTACGAAAGAGTGAGAGGGAGGGAAGAGGAGAGGGCATGCATTAGTGCTGTGGGAAGCAGCAATGTGAATATTCAGTCAGGATCACAGTGATGAACAAAATGAGAAAGAAGGGCACAGGACATTCACTAAATGAGTTTTGCTTTTGATAACCTACCTAAATGCTCATGTGTTTGTCATGAATAACAATGAATGAGACATGTCCTAGTATTGTTCAGAAATAATTTCTTTTTTTTCCATGAATACACCTTCACATTGTGAATGTATGCCACATATATGTGACACTTCGATCATCTTGGACATTTCCATGTTAGATATGTATTGAAGGCTAATTAAGAAGAAACAACATTTGGAAATTATTGTGTCATATGGAAGAACTTCAAGGGGAAACTCACAAATATGTTAATAAAGGAGTTGGATGCAGATTCACCACCACCATTAAAATCTTCTTTTAGAATAGTATAGAAAAGGAAATAGCCAGATTACAGAAAGAGTAGCCCTTTCTGCTTGTTTCAATGTTCTTGCTGACAAATCCTCAATTTGAAATCTCTGGAGTGACAAAGCATGAAGTTTCATTCTTTTGGATTGCAAATAATTTATTCCCCCTTTTCAATATGAATCTAACAGACCAAATTTACAAATAACTTGATTATTGAACTCCAAAGGTATTGATAATGTCTATAATCAACACCATGTGGAGGGCATGCTACCCAAAGATGAATTTGATTACCTTGCAGAAACGCCTGAATTTTGTGTAATATAGACTATCTGCAACCACCACCATTGCATGTTGCCTCTTAATTGAGAACCACTGTGATATTCAGAAATTGCATTTGAAACCAGTTTAAAAGCAGACAAAATTTGGAAGACATATTACATCAAAATTAATTGAAACCAAAATTGTGCATCATTATTCAAAACAGAGACAGTATAGCCTCTGTAGTTTGATTCATAATCCAAAGTTTGCAAACTTTCAATGATGCTCACCTGTGAGCCTTTCCTAAATTCAGTCTCTCGAACCTCTGGCAACATATGCTTGGAATATCTAAATACTCCGTGTGGCCCAGGATCATGAAAGCTGGTCATAGATGAAGCAAGAAGATAAGCAAGATAAAAACAAATACTGCAAATAAATTCAAGTTAATTTATATGAGAATTGCAAAATAAAATTTTAATTGAAAATGTAAAACTTTCCTAGAATACTTTGGGTTAGTGATCTTATGGATATGCATGAAGGAAAACATCTGAGACAGAACATTAACTATGTCTCACCAGTCAAGAAAACTGTGTCTTGATCCAATCAGGAAGTCGTACACATAGTCAAAATTGTGTAGGGGAACACAACTGACATCATTGAGCAACCAATAGTTAAGAACTATGAAGCTTTGTTGTGAAAGAAAATAGGATTAAAATAATTTTGGAATATGTGGATCACCTGTCAGAAAGCAAAACAAATTGATGGTTGTCTGTATCTTCTAGGGCCTTTGCCAGCAACCTCCTCTCTGCATCAACCATAGAAATCGTGCCCCATCCTACCTGCAAGGTATTTGGAGATGTAAGCGTTTGCAAAGTATTCAGCTCAAAATATGATGTGTATGATCGGGTGCATGACAGTGTGTTTAGCTTGATGCAAGCCCATCATAGCCCATCCAAACAAGACACTTTTATGCACCAGTAACAACTAAGGAATTGATCAGACTCCAATTCAGCTTTAGAAAAGCAGGGACTAAATTATTGTATCACCATTGTAAATCAATGCCCAGATGTGTATGGTATGTGATGGCTACTAGTGTAGATTATAATCAATATATTATTAAACATAAACTAAAACAAACACATACTCTAATAGGAGTACTATTATCATTCAAGATTGTCATGTATAATTTCAATATATGGATCTCTATAATTGCACCATTTGAAGGTACAGGAATACACATTAGGGAAAAAAACTGCTAGATGGGTTTTACTTGATCTAAATGCATATCCAATGTATAAGAATACATAAGAGAAAAAGATTGATAGATAGAAGACCTGCTAAATTTACTTCAACACAAAAGTACTCTTTGCACAAGAAATTATAGTGGTTGAAACGAAGATGGAAAATTAACTGTTGTCTGATGATAGAATCAGTTGATTAACAGCATGATTAAACAAATCAGTACTATCATTGCAAAAATGAATAATTTTAAATGAGCCCGCTGTCTATTGCACAATTGTATGTATTGACTGATCACTACGGGTGATATTGACTTTTTTTGAATTTTATGGTTCAATCAGGATAAATATATAATTATTATGTAATCATGGTATAGAGCTTCCATTCGAGGGTACAAACAAATGAATTAATTACTATAAAGTTAAAAAATGGATTTAAAACAGTTTAATAATAAATTCATATATAGAAAGTTTTTTTATGAAAATCGCACCATTTAGGAGCCTGGGAAACGTGCGCGTTAATCCATTCTTCCATTCCTTAAAAAAGAACAGGGTTGTAAATTCTTGGTGCTTTAAAAAAGTAGTATCCTTCTGAATTGTGTATTGGTTTCTTCAAGGAGTAGCGAAGTCAAGAGTAAATTTCAGAAGATACTAATAGCTCTGACATGTTCCAGTCCTATAAGGAAGCAAGGATGACCAATTTCTCTATTGAATTCGGGAACAATTTCCAACAAATTTCAGCATTAGATTACACTGCCCTATGAAATTAAGCATAAGCTGGATTGCCAGTAAAAGAACATATCACCAGTTAAATATAGGAGAGAACCTTGTTAGGCAAATAGCACAATTTAATGAAATATGAGAAATGCGCTGCATCTTACCACCTCATAAATACACATTCCTTACAAGTTCACCAAGGCTTCATACTGAAAATATGATTACCTTATCACTGTGTATGTCTCGGTCAACAAATACGGGACTGACATGCTCGGGTTTCTCACGTGAAGCATGAACATATATAGTGTATCTCCCTTCATGGCCCTGCAAAAATTATGGGAGATGCCACAGAAAAGGCAAAATGAGTAAAGATGTATGACATTGTCCTTGGAGTCAAATACCACGCAGAAAAGGAAAGTAAAAGGAAGCAAGCGAGAATTTTTTTTCAAGACATGAAAGATCAACTAGAAAGGTCTAAATATGGCACAATACCTAGGGGGTTAGAACGAAATTGATATCCCTGATCTGTTCAACTTGCGTGGCAATATTAGCTATTAATGAGCACTTCGAGAAAAAACAAAATATTTTCCTTAGGAACCAACCAATCCAATCCACTCCACTCTCTTCGCTATAACCGGTGAGTGGCAGCAGAACAAGTCAACAACCATTATTTAAGTTTTTCATTTTATTCCCTTCATAAAGCCCACCAAGGTTGTATACCACGAATAACAAGTTCGGTATAAGTAACAGAAATTATGATACAGTACATAAGGATGAGCACAAGAAAGGGGGAACTCATGGGGTACCTTAAAAAACAACTCCCATAATTTCTCAAATGGCAACTTGCCAGGAGTCAAGAACATGAAGGCAATTTTTGGGTTCCTGGATGGGAATGGAGGCGTTGAGAGGATTTGTCTGAAGACAACACGAGCAGCAGTCTCCTCATCAGTCAGTTCCCTGGCAGGTTCTGCAGGAAACCAGTCCCTAACAGGATAGGTATAATCCTGGGGTGGGTACAAATAAACCCATAGTAAGGTGATGGCAACGAAAATAAGAACCACTGGTATCCATATGCGCCTTCTTGGAGCTGCTCTTGCACGTGGCACTGGAGCACCCTTCATATCCTTGTCGCCTGATGGCCACAGCTGATGCCACTTCACTCTTTTCTTCCTCTCAGAGTAGAGTTCCCCACCTTCATCTCTCTCAGAATTCACTGGACCTAGAAAACAGTCTTAGCGTAACTTCCACTTTGCTGCTACAAGTGTTCTGCAGAACCAAAACGGGGCGATGTCAATTGAACTATGACCAATGCAAATCAAATTATTAACGTGATTTACTC
Source organism: Oryza coarctata (assembly GCA_030770085.1). NCBI lineage: Eukaryota > Viridiplantae > Streptophyta > Magnoliopsida > Poales > Poaceae > Oryza > Oryza coarctata. The sequence continues at coordinate 4,500,853 of CM061476.1, read as the reverse complement.
GGGTTATTAAAAAGTAATTGATATTGTCTACAGAAGATTTAGTTTGTTCTACAGATAGAAAAATGGATCTCCAAAACCATGCATGTTGCTTATCACCAAATGGGCATAACGGGTAAACAAATTTGAGGATTTCTTTTTGCTATACATGCCTGTGATTGCATAAAAGAACCAAATGTACCCGGCAATATTTGTTTCCACAAGATTGCATTCTCATATTCCGGTCATCGAGATTGATCGGAGACTAGAATTACACAAAATTCACTTTCTGCTCCTTGGGATTCGCTTTGGAGATGATATGTAATAGTGAGCATATTAAAGCATGCACCTCAGTAAGTTGTGTCAGACTTTTCATCCTGAACTATAGCATGCAACGGTCTTCGGATGAGTTGTCCAACATAAATATGATAGAGTTGTGTCTATGACAAGTGGAGCACTATGCAAGCCAATAGAATGTGGCATGCCTAAAGGTGTGAAAACAAACCAAACACTAGGCATACATGCCTAACCAAGGTGTTGGAAATTAAAGCAATGAACCAAGTAAATAGGCCATTTCAGCTGGAACCAACTAAATAGGCATACATGCTTCTTCAATACGTCGTTTGTTCCCTTTATGGTATAACCATCAAGAGCTCATGTGCCATCACCACATATTTCCTCTTGCTGAAAAGTGTTCAGACTTCAGAGTCATATAAAGAAAATAATGTCTTGGAAACTAAAATATCTCCGTTCTTCTAATCAAACAAAACGTTTGATGTGTCAGAGACCAGATGGTCTTACTGTATCAGGTGTCCTTAGCCATGAGTCTGAAGAAACCTTTTTTTTCCGATTACATGGAAGACGTAAAGAATCATAAAGTTTTATACGCAATCAGAAAAACGAACCAAACATTGAATCATACATTTCTTACCCCCAATTTCTCTCCTGCCGAGAAACAAGAGGGAAGAAGACGAACGGGACATGGAGCATTTTCACCTAAAGAAGACAACTTTACACCCTCAGAAACACCAGCGCTCATCAAAATTCCACCCCCAAGGATTCAGAACCGATGTTGCAACAGCACTCACGCCACTCCCTCCCCAAACCGCAGGCCAAAATATTAATTAGCGCAGACCGAATCGTCCATCTCCAAGAACGCCGCCAAGCAAGCATCGATCACAGGACCGGCGAGGAAAATTAGAATGAAACGCGCGCCGCGGGGGGAGGAAGTGCCCGTACCTGGGTCCGATTGGCCGATCCGAGGAACCGCCCGGCGCGCGCCAGCAGAAGAAACGCATGCAGGATCTGTGGGGAGCAAGTGGCGGGGCGTTCGCTCGCAGGAGGCCGAGAAAAATCGCTCCTTTTTTTTGTTTGTTGTTGTTTCTTCTCTTCTCTTCCCCGGCCGCTGCGGAGAACGCGCGCGCGGGCAGGTGGTGAAAACAAAGTGAATATTGTGAGTACTAGATTTGAACTCTGATGAAATTTTTTTAAAAGTGACGAATGCAGAATTAAATTTAAGGGGGTGCTGGTGGAATGTAAAAGCTACATGAAATTTGTTATGTAAATAAAAACAAGCTACCTTTTTATCCAAAATAATATATGAATAGAAATGTAGGCTAAAAAATGAACAATACATCTAAGAAATTACTTATTAGTGGGTAATGTGTAAGAGGTGCTAGAGGGGTACCTAGTGGACTAGTGCACTAGAGGGGGGTCACACGCTTGGAGTTGGATTTGTTTTTGTTTTTTTCTCTATATATCAAATTTAAACTCCACATGTTTATACAATGATAGGTGAGATACAATAACAATCTATGTTGTGAGAAACAATTTTAAATGTTGTCATGAATATTTGGGTCGCACACAAGAAACAAAAGCACATGCCTTGGCATGTTGATGTTGAAAATTTACACACGCTCCTTTTTTTTCAATTATCTATTTTACAATTATGTAAAATTTACACCCGTTAGATTTAATTGGAACTGGAAATTACATATGTTTAATTCCCATGGGTAACCAAGAGAAAAGGTATAGAGTTTTTCAGAATTAATCAAAAGATTTATTATGAAACAGTAACCAATATTAATTACATCTAGTTGATGGTTGTTTGATGGTGAAGTAATGGAATATGGTTGATGACAATCTACTTACCTTCCTCTTCCTCTTTATCTTCTCTTTCTCTTATAAAAAAGAGAATAATCTCTCATATATACGAGAGATAACACAGACACACACTTCACTTTTGTTGCTGCTTTGGTTTTTTCATCTCAGTGTGGACGTGCACGGATGTTAGGAGATCAAGCCTTCGGAATCCTAATCTTATATTGAGAGTAGGAGGCGAATCATATTTTTAAGGAGCGTGTGGTGTGACTGCTCATATAATTGACTACTTGTATTACCTTCACCATGACTACTTCTAGTGGTTCTAGAAGCCATAGCAATAGTAGTTCTGTTAGCTTCTGCTACTGCATGGTAAGTTTTTTCATCTTCTCAATCAAAATGTTGATTACTTTATTTCTATACACAAATGAGATAGACGTATTTGTTCCTCTCATTTTTCAATGGTTTATATCTATTCCTGAGAGTAATTTGTCTTCTATAATCTATATCATCCTTGTGATTTATATTGTTTATTTCTACATTGAATATTATAAAAAAATAGTAATATTTTCAACGCCTACATGTACTTTGGTGAAATTACATAAAAACTATATATTGAGGCTTTAATATCATGAAACTACTCATATTAAAAACCAAATGTATCACAAAAGTATAGATTTTATAGGTTTGAATCTAAGGATAAAACTCAAAATTAATACAATTGTTATAATCAATAGCCAATCTTGTTAGGATGGTTAATCTGGTTAATCAAAAAATTATGAGCATGTACTCGAGCAATTAATTGTTGCTCAACTAGTTGGCTAAAATGTAGAATTAACGATCTAATCCATATATAATATTTTGGGAAATACATAAATACACTCATTCAGAGTAGCAGGAAGACGAAATATTTGTCAATGAAATTTTAATTTATTATGATTGCCGTTCAAATTAATTAGCATGATTGTCATAGTTTTAATTTGAAAAAATGTGGCTTTAGGAGAAAGTTGATGTTAAATATTAGTTTTATTATACACTGGCTTGAATCTATAGCTTTACAATAATATATGTTAGATATGTAGTTTTACAACATTAAGGATTGAATATATAGTTTTAACAATTATCTAAATAACTGCAGTTTTGTTGGATTTATTCTTAAATTAAATATCAAAAGCCTAAAACCAGCTGACAGACACTATTTCTGCATCTACCTAGCAAATATGCATATATCACTCAGTTCTAGACTCTCACGAGATTTTAAGACACAATAATAAATTGCTGTAGGATAAAAAATAAATTACTCATAAATTAAATATCAAAAGCTTAAAACCAGCTGACAGACACTATTTCTGCATGTAGCTAGCAAATATGCATATATCACTCAGTTCTGGACGCACGAGATTTTCAGACACAATAATAATGCTGTAGGATAAAAATAAATAAATTACTCAGAATGTAAGTTGTTTTAATTTTATCTTAAGTCAAATTTCTAACCGTGACTAAGTTTCTTAAAAAAATACACCAACATCTACAACATTTAATTAGTATCATTAAAATTATAATGGAATATATTTTGATGGTGTATTTATTTGGTGTTTGATATATTAATTATTTTTTTTATAAACTTACACACTAAACATAGGGAACATTAAACAGAAGCTAGAGAAACTAACTTCTCTGATTCTTGCTGGCTGGATAGTACCAATTATTTCTCAAAATCTCCGATTCCCCCAATAGGACCAATTAATTCCCCAGCATTTACAAACTTTCAGGAAAATTATAATAAATCATATCAGGTAATTTGTTCCTAATGTAGTGCCATCTAGTAAAATTAGTCAAAGTTGGTTTGTCATAGAAATTAAATTTTCCTAAATTGTATCCGGCACACACCTGTAGTTAAAATGTTTTTTTCCTCAAATTAATTATGTTATCAGCAGAATTATAATTTAATTAGGCTAGCAAAATTAACCATATTTTTGGATGAGACATTATTGGAGACTGGAGACTGGGAGTCGTGTTACAAAATTCACTTTGAAACTATGTTCAGTCATAATTAAGTATCAGTACTAAATAATTAAGAGTTTATACTAGTTAACACAAAACTTATACTAAAACCATTCTGCTTAAAATTGCATGATGTAATAGCAAATTAATTTCAAAGTGATCGCCGTCAGGGGACTTTAGCAGTATACATAAAAAAACATTATTTCTGTCCGTAAGTATGACACATAATTAATTGTTAAATAGTACACCCGCCTGTTTTTTTAGCATCGTCGTCGAGCTCAACATGCGTCATATCTCTCCAAGCCAAGCAAGGGCAACACATGACGAGAAAAGAGCAAGGTGTAGCCAAGGACAAACTTGCCGGATCAAATAGACTGCCAGTCTCCGGTCAGCCATGCCGGTGGCCGGCGGAGGTGGTACTGCTGGCGGCCAGGGCCGGCAAGTCATCCTTGGCTGCAACCTGCTCTCCGCCTCCTCGTGCATGGCCCTTCTGGCAGAGCTAGCTAGCTGGCTCTAGCTAGCAAGTGAAGTGACCTACTTAATTATATCTGTTTCTAGCTAGCTACCGTCTTCTTCTCCCTATAGCTCGATGGACTGAAACTCCTGTGTGATCTGAAGAGAAGGTAAGCTCCAGCAATGGTATTTGTAGGCGAAGGAAAGTTTAGATGGATTAACATTGCGAATAGTACGTTTGCCGGGAATTTGACCCTCCATATTCCATGCAACTTTATCAAGGGGAATCAGCCGCAAAATTGCAAGGTGGCCAGAAAAGCTTGCCTTTGGGGGAAAACTGAAGGACCTATCGATCCACTTGCCTGGATTTTCCATCTTTTGCACAAGATCCGTGGGCCAAATTTTAGGTCGGCATTCTGGGCGTCCGCCCTCGTGATCCATGCAATGAACGACAACGAGTGCATGCATTTACCAAAAATGCCAGTTGGGAGAATTGGGATTTTTTTTGGTAAATATATATACTAGCTAGGGAATAGATCGAGTAGTACATATAGGATTAAGATCATGTTATATATGGATTCTGACGAGCTGAACAAATCATCCGTGGCTAGCCATCCTGCTGCTTGATCGCTAGATTTAGGGCTTACTATTTTCATTATGCATAAATCTACCCGGGAGGGGACCGGAATTTTGGAGATTTGCAAAAATTTTGGCATGGAAAATTTTGAAATTTCAACAATTTTTCACGAATTTGAATACATTTTGTTAAATTCATAGTCTTTTATCAAAAAAAAACAGAAATTTTTGGGCGAAATAGTTTCATGCCGGGATCAGATTGTGAACCCGTGCTAGATATATAGAACCGTAAGTGTTAGCACTCCAGGTCAAACTGATTACATGTAATTCTTGTTTTGTTGGATTTTGACTTTGTTCGGTTACATGCTCTCTCTTTATTTGAGCTACTCTCGATCATTTTGTCTTTGTCATAGCATTTACCTTGGCTGCTTTAGCTCTGATTTAATTTGAGCATATATGTTCTTGTTATTCGGCACAAGAGAGGGTTGATAACTCGAAAGAATATCAGACGTACTGGATAGGAAAAATATTCTTTTAGAACAACAAAAAAAACATTCCTAGCAAAAAAAAAGGAACAGAAAAGAAGAGAAGGATAAGAAGGAACAAGTTGTGCAAATCACTGTAACTAGACAGATTTATGAATTGTGATGTAAATGAAGCATGCTGTGTACACTTAATTATATATTACATTGATGGGACTAAAATAGATTTGATATTGCAAAATATATATTGATTAGCTCAGAAAACATAAAATCTTTAATGTGTTCAAGTGATGGGGATGAATTGTAGAATTGGAGCTAAAACTAAAAATAAAAATGAGTATGAATAATCACAAGAATAAAAAAAATAATGTCAAAATGAACTAACACCCCATTTGAGATAGCTGAAATTGATGTTTTTATGCTATTCGAAAGTATAAACGAATGAAGTAACTGATATAGGGTTGAAAATTTCTTTTAGACAAGCATTTGAAGAAAAATTTTATATAGATTTTTTTTCAGAAAACACATTTTTAGGAGCTTAGGAAGCATGCAAATGAAAATCCAAAATATAGAATCAGCCAAGAACAAGGCCTAGTTGATATATACGAGTTAAATTTATGGTAAACATATATTGGAACCTTTAAAGGTCATCATCACAGGCCCTGTTCATTTTCACTTACAAATAATGGATTATGGAGAGTACACTTTTCTGAACAGTGCGCTTCTGTTATACTCATCTAAAATAACTCTTCGACTTTATAGTATTTAATCCATTCATCTATCACAAAATAGGAAATCCATAATCTATTTTTCAGTGTTAGCCTTTTTTGACACTACGTGAAGTGTAACTGGATTTCTCACGACTCATCATAGGGTTCGACCCTTTCAGTGACCGTTCTCAAAGACACAGGAAAAAAACGATTAAAAGAATCTCCAAAGAGCAGATAAAGTGTTTCTAAGTGCATATTTTGATGTTTCGACTTGGTTATATTTGATCAGTTTAATTAGTTTAACAGCTTTTAATTTCCTCAACCCAAACATAGATGAAATAGACAAGATTAAAATTTAAGCTTGATATTAATCATGTGCAACTTCAACGGTTGGTTCGCTATCGTAATAGACTTCCCTTTTTCTGCAGTAGATTCGTTTAAATTATCACAATCTGATTTGATGTTAGGATAATGTTGTGTTTGTCTTTTCACAGAGGCCATGCAGGTTAATTATGTATTGGCATGGTGTACTATATGTGCCAAAATTTTACAGTTTACCTATGTACAAAAATCTTGAATAAGTTGCATGTTTCACGAAAATAAAGTTAATTAAGGGGCTTATGTGATAAGAATAACCAATGATGTCGACAAAATCCTAGTGGATAATGGTTCTAGAATATATATAAAAGAAGCAAGGTATAATGTCCCATGCAAACCTTTTGACAACGAAAAGTTAATGTTTATATTTTGTTTGTAATTATATGTTCAACTCTACTTTTGTAAATCTGATACCAAACATCAGTATCGATCTTATCATCTTCGAATGTGAATAGATTCCTTTACCTGTTCTGTCCGTCCTAACTTGCCAATTTAGAGTCCATGGGAAGATCCAATTATTTTTTATCTAGATTATTTTATGGGCACAAAAAAAACAGCATTTAAAACTTCTTTGAATGCTCTTGATTGTACAAAATTCTTCTCTTTCACTTCTGTGTTATGGAGCGCCAAAAGGTAAATGGCGCGGATGACGTACAACTGGAGCAAGGCTCGCAGTTGTGGAGCTCCTACTCAAGGTCCACCACCACGAGCTCGTCTCCTTGCTTCGGCTACAAGTGACCGGAAGAGGGTGTCATGGATTTCCCTAGGCGTAGGGTGGTGCAGCTAACGGGATGCTAGTGGTCATGGTAAGACGTCATGTGGCTACCACCTTTACCGTAGATCTTAAGGTCTGCCTCTACCACCTCATCGAGCACTCTTGTCCCTATCTCCTCCACTCCTCCCTCACCTCTCTTGCCGCTACCATCGTCATCACCGCACCTCCTGTTGTCCATGGAGGATGAGGAAGGCGAGGTGGCCACAGGTGCCAGTGAGGAGCTTGAAGACAGGGGCTAGATGATGTGCACCAACAAGCTCCAACCACCTCGTCCATTGGGAGAGAAGATGGGGAAGAGAGAGAGGAGGGAGGGAGAAAAGAAGGGGAGATAGATGATGATATATGGGTCCCACTGACATGTAGGACTCATATTTTTTATTTTTTTAACCAAACACCTATTGATATGTAGGGTCCTTTTGTGTGTTTATTTTATTTTTGTTTCCAATGCCATATAAGCACCATTTCAACATCACATGAGCCGAAGACAAAGTCAAATAAGACATGTAGGCACCATGTCGACTTAGACCTATTAGGCCCAAAATAGGATTTGCAATAAGCCAATAATTGGTCCATTAGGCCAAAAACATGGATCAACATGAATAGGGCATATATGACCATTCACATTGTAAGAATGTGGCATTGAGCCCCAACATGCCACATAGGAGATTCTCTGCCATGTTTGCATGAGGTGTGCCCCCATGAGATCATGTGTACCCTAGTGAAGGCATGCGCACCCTGTGACACCAAGCTTGTTCAATGCTAGGGATCCATCTGAAGAACACGCTATGGAGTTGCTGCCCTCAGGTCATCGTTCCCTCGAGCACCTCTACTTGCTCCATCCCTACATCGCCCCTCCCACGCATTGTATATCCCAAAATCTTCCCTCTCGTCCACTCTCACGCTCGTATTTCACTTTGGCGAGTTCATACTCTTGGTGCTCCCAGGTTGGCAAGAGTCATCTACATGCAACATTGAAGAGAGATTAGCACATCTGTCATCGCCTAGAAACCCTAGTATGATGAATGTTTCTAGCAATCCCTAAGTCCCAAGCTCACGGTTCACTAATTCCCTTGTTCTTCAATCCCTAATTTCATAGTTTCTCATTTATCAAACCCTAGGTTCTGACGAATCCAAGTTGAGCAGCCTGATTTTGCTGTTTTCTAAAAGATCCGCAGATAGGGTCATGTTTTGCACACTCCTCTAGTTAGCCTACACCCTTCTTTGCTCACCCTAGGTTCTCGTTTCAGCCAGCGATGTTTCCACCTTCTACACACATGCGCCACCACCTCAGCCCACAAGGAGTACATCAACTAGCACAACTTCATCAAGCTCCAAATCTAGACGCCACCACTGGATGACAGCCTCCCCTGAACCTATTGATGAAGCAAGGTGTTGGATGTACTACTCCATCAAGTCAAGGAGGATCTAAGGCTGGTATGAATACTTGATTTTCTTCAATTGTTGTCAGCTCATATTTTTGATGTGAACGATTTTAGCTAGAAATCTGCAGTGTTTGCTATGCCTTGAGGGTATTTGGTGCCTTTTAGGATTGAGTGATGTACCATTGTAGGTTAATTTATTTAGGAATTGTAGGATTGTTGATTGTAATGTTTTAATTCAATTTTGCATAGGTTCCCAATATGTAGCGCTAAAATGTAGTGATGCTCCGTTCTCAATTATGTAGGTAAGTGCTTGGCTTAACAACTCTACTGATTCCATCGGGGGCGTTTCAAGGAAGGGCTTGACTTATTGGGCAAAGGTTCCTAAGTCTTACAATGTGACAACCCCTGACAATAAAATGGATGCCAATTGTGTCAAGGGCCATTGTCACAAGTCATCAAAAAAAGGTTGCCTTGTTCAATGTCTACTCTGTTTAGCTGAGGGATACATATGTGATTGGTTGTAGCGACGATCAGCTAAGTAGGTGTTACAGCTTTATAGGAACCAGGCAAAGGGCAAACAATTTACATATGCCCATTGATGGAAGGTTCACTAGGTCGGACTGCTCATCTATGATGGGTTTCGCCTTCATCACACATGAGCAGTCAGTGATGACTACATATCACATGTGATGGGTTAAGACCCATTATGTAGTGCTCACCTATGATGGGTTTTGCTTTTTGCTTGAAACCCGATAGTGGCATGGTTATTCTAAAAAGAAATTAATTGCTAGCCATGCTCTCTAAAAATAGATAACACATATATTCCGAGACCCTCGCAGTTCCTAGCATAAACATTGCCATAATTAAGTATAAAAAATTCTACCAAAGTGGTATATTGACGTTGACATATCAACACATACATGTATATTTATATATATATATATTTCTCACATATTCACTATTAGATATTTATCAACATACACATACATTAATTTTTGAGAATCACATATAGCTATACTTTTTATTTTAATCCACAAACTTACCCATAGCCATGTACGTGTCGTGCTGCCCATGCGTTTTTGAAGAACCACGACTATATGTGAAGTTAAAAAAATAAAAAAAAGAATTAAAAAATATACTGTGGTTTTTCTTAATTCAGGCAGCATCTTTTTAAAATTGAACTTATGAAATTTTTTTTGATAAATGTCATATCCTGTGATCATTTAACAACCAATGATATACATACATAAACACATATATAGACAAATAAATAAATATCAATATGAAGTGTATGGTACAGTTGTGAAATAGGTAACATTGGTCATTATATAAGACACATTGACATTCATTCTACTTGGGTCAGAATGTCCCTTTTGGGTGAATGATTTATTCGAGGATGAAAGCGGCTATTAATCTTATAATGTACACTGGATCGATCTGATGGATGTTCCACCTATTTGTCTGTATTGTGATACTATAGTTAGTTCACGATAATGAAAAGTACAAATGACGTACACGTGTAAGCATGAACCTCGAGATCGCAGTTGGTCACCTATCTCATCAAAGTAGCAATGTTGTGGCAAACATGAAAACTATATTGATCGCCAACCTATTGCGCACATTAGAAGTCCTTATGATGATGGAGAGTTTGCTTCTTCTCGATGTGCATGCCTTAATTCTAAATATAAGGTGCCCACACGATGTCTATTGCGGCAGTCAAAGGCTCAAAATTGTATGCTCTGCTACGGTTGGAATTAAAGTAGTAAACCTTATTTTATTTTGGTACTATTATCAAGAGAACCTAGTGTCACCTGCATGACAGGGTATTTGTAAGGAACCCGAGGTCTATGAAAGTACTAGTACGATGTCATGAAAAAGGAAAAACTTAATATTGCAAGACCCTCAGTGTTGATTGTGCACTAACATTATATATTCCTTGTCTTGGTAGGCCTAGAAGCAACGATTAAAGTACCTAATGACATCACCAGTGTTGGTATTCAGGCTGGTCTCATTAATCACTGATGGATCAACGAAACCAACCTGGTACCCCGACCTACGGGCTTCTTTCCAACAATATATGTAATCGTGCTCGTATTAGATAGGATAATTTAAACATGAGTATTTGTGTAATAAAGCAGGTTCATATGCACTTACAATGAGTAGCACTTCAAAAGACCTATCTCCACCCGCTCGTAGCCTATAAAGATCGAAGAGATCATTAAAGCCTACAATAACATAAGCTGCACTATATAGGAATGACTTAGGACCATGATGTCCAATGATTGAGTTCTCCCATTGCTTCCTCTTGAGGTTAGTCATCTCCATGTAGTATTTGTGTAGTTCTCGATAGGCACTACCCATTTATTGTAACAAATTGTCCTCCACCAAGGGCATGTTTGATACAAATTGAGTTAGCTAAAGTTTTTTAAGGGCCAATGACTTCTTTTGCTTGCCCTTTCCATTTCTCCTTCTACACTGGCTTCTTTTCTGTGTTAGGGAAGTATTGGACTTGGGAGAATCTTAATCAAAGACAAGCTGGCTGGTATATCATCCAAGTCCATTATGGCTACCCAAAAATCTACTAGTTTCATCATTGTAGGACCATGTGGAGGCTCTATCGAAAGTTGAGTCTTCTGAGGTGAAGGAGATGTATCATTAGGTTGAGCTTGATGAGGAGTTAACTTGACTGTAATATCTCTCTTAGGCCATTGGATGAAGGTTTTTCTTACAGCACCAAGAGTCAAGATCTCATCATTTGGCAGGATTGGAAGTGGATATTGCGCCTAGGTATCGTTAACTTGTCGATATTGACTTTAGCATAACTATCGACCAAGTCTGAGCCATGCACCTTCTGTGTTCGTGATGGTTCATGAACCATTCCCTCGGTAGCATCAATGCAGAACGTTGGAGTGATCCTAACTTGGAGGATGTACCTAGTTGCATCCTGCATGTTGATCGTGAAATATTAGCATATGCATCCTTCAAATATGAGCCTACATAAGTAGTACTATCTTATTACCTCTATATGGTCAACTGCGCATGGAGTTGGATGCTCATGTGCCAGCTCTATCGATGTACAACTGCTATGTCGTTGAGTTGGGCTAGCATCCACATGAGCTGGATTGGTGAGATGCAGTGCTTGAGGTGCTCCTGCCTGACTCGCCTACATCTCGATCCTTAGACGTTCCACCCCTTTTCAAAGCTTGGCGTCGAACTCTTTGCCAAGCTAGGCCTTCACCTCCTCCTTTAGCTATTCCTTGAGACAGGCGTCCTTCTCTTCCTTTGAGCTTGTCGTTTCTTGTATTGTATGCTATATTGGGGCAACCCATACTTCCAAGGCACTTCTACGCCTATACCTCTAGTTTGCCCTGGATGTTCAGGGTTATTGAGCACTTGTGTGAGAATGTCATCCTCACATTTCCATGGAACCGACTCAACCTCACTTTGTGAAGATTGTGAACCAATAAAATCCATCTACATGGTGAAAAGTTTGTTCAAGATTCATGAGTAATAATACTCATGAGTCTCTAGTACATCACTCCATCAACTTCGTTTTGAGAAAGGAGATGGACTCGTCAGGGTTGACCCTACCCTATGCTCGACACCTATTATGAGCACGTTCTTCTAGGATATTAGCGAACAAGGAAGGGATGTTTGCTGCTATTGCAGCTTCGTCCCCCTTGGCTCAAATATGTGCCCTCCCGATGTATCCCACCATCTCGAGTCGGTGCGGGTGCTCGTTACTAGCCTACAGCTGTCGATGAGCCTCGCTTGTTGCTTGGAACTCCTCAAAGTTCTCTAGAGCACAAAATGTCTCCCACACTATCTTTGTTATATGTGGGTACTCCCGTATGGTGTGCGGTTTCCTGGGGGGATGACTAACTCTTTGACGAGCTTGGACTTAAAGTTCTTCCATGCTCGGCCCATCTTTATTATCACGTGTCGCTTGAGTCTTGCCTCCACTTCCTCTAGATAGTCAAAATTTTCCTTGAATCTAGCATAAGCTTCCTCTTCTCGCTCTTGGGGACCTTCTTGATGTCCAAGTGAAGAATACCCAAGTACTGTCGTGTGATGACTCCATGACTACTTCCCAAATGGGCCGATCACACTTTGTGGCCTCGTTGGTCTTCTAGAAGCATCTACCTCGGTGATTGTCAGTCTATGTTTAGGTAATTGGTTCTGAGTTCTAAGGTTTTGACCTGAGATCGTTGTGCAGGTTCCGATTGAGGTTTCGGTTTCGTGGATATTTTTGCTTCTTATATTTCAACTTATGCCCTAAAATCGTTGACTACATTAGTTCACTAAATACAAAATCACACTATTAATTAACTAATAAATCATAAAAATAGGAGGTAATGAATTAACAGAAAAAACATAAAATCACAATCAGTAATATAGCTAAGAAATTTACTAAAAAATCATATTAGTTAATAAACTAAAAAATCACATAGATAGCTTAAAAAGGTTGCAATACACTCTATTTTGCAAAAAAAAAAGTAAAGCTAAAGCACAAATAGTTCCACCGTGGCGGTGCTCAGGAATGACAATGATGGCGATGGCACAGTGGCGAGCTTAGGGAGGTCGGGGATGCCACTCAGGCATGGCGGTGGTGGTGATGGTGCAGTGGTGGGTTTGGAAAGCTCGGGGATGTTGCTTGGGCACGGCAACGGCGGCACAGTAGTAGGATTGGGGAGCTCAGGGATAACGAGAGGGCACGAGGGCGGCAGCGACGATGGTGCGAGTGGGGATCGAGCTCTACGACGAGGGTGTCGGTGGCTTAGATTTGCATGTAGTGACTTTGTTTGAATCTAGATACTTCCAAAAAAAGGCATTTGAATTACCTGTGATAGGTCATACAATAAAATCTATCACAGGGTTTCAAACTATGACGGGTCGTGTAATATAACATGTCACAGTTAACTTATCTATGACAGGCCATGTAATAAAATCCGTCATAAGTAACTTACCTATGATAGTTCATGTACTAAAATATGTCACAACTTAGTTGTGATGAGCCATGTACTAAAATATATCGCAAGTAACTTACCTATGACGGCCGTACAATAAAACCCGAACCATGTAAATTACCTATGACGAGCCCTTTACTAAAACCATCATAGTTAACTTTGACCAAAAGTCCATCAAATTCATTTCTTATTTGCAAGTATAAATGTTACTAACTTTGACCATACATTGACCACACTATATTTGTAATTCCAGTAATCTCGTTAGAATTTAAATTCATTTTAAATCACACGAAAAGCCATATACTTCACATAACATTAAAATGACTCTTCGGACCCAACTTATACATTACATACTCACATTGTAACATAAGAATTCATTCGTCATGGTCCACACATGCGTATATGGTTCCGTCATCTCGTTCTTCATCAACAGGAGCTTCTTGGCCAATAGCATGAACATATTTATTGTAATCGTCCTCATCAACAACGTTGTCAACCCCAACAATTCTTTATTTTCCTTTACGAACAACATGAAGCCTCTTATTTGTCGAACTGACAATGTAAAACACTTGAACAACTTGTTTTATGAGAACAAACAGTTCATCCCTGTATCCATTGGATTGTAGCTTTACAAGCGTGAAACCATCTTTGTCAACCTTGAGATACTTTAGATCAACCCATGTACACCAAAACAACGCCACTTTAAATTTCATATAACTCAACTTTCATATCTTCTCTATACAGCCATAGTACTGATCATGATAGCCAAGTTGGTCATTAACTGCCTCTATGCATATTCCACTATTCTGTATTGTATCTTTTTCATCCTAGTTGGTTGTTTAGAAAGTATATCTATTAATATCGTATGCTTGCCACATTTCAACATCCCATCCAGGACCATTTGCTAGCCACTTAAGGGTTTCACTTGTGATATTGCTCGAGTTATGCACACGATGCTTAAACCATTCATTGAAACCTGCTTTGTGCTTTCTTTAGACCCAACTAGCTGATTGGTTAATATTGTCTTGTCGGATCTTCGCTTCGTATTCCTCTAAATATAGGACAACCTTGATCATATGTTGAAGGATGGTGATATGTGCTTTATCATATTGGACGCTATCTAGCATAATAGTTTTTCTTCTCATGATGCCAACCCCTTCAAGCCTGCCTTCATGTCTCTTTGACACTAGAACTTCAATTGCCCCTGTCTCTAGCATGTAGCCTACACATAATTTTATGACCTCCTCAATCGTGTACCCTTCAATCATGCTTTCCTCTGGATAGAACCAGTTACATTTGTAATCCTTTAAAATTCCCATGTACCTTTCAAATAGGTATATCTGCCACATGAACATAGGACCATACACTTTTGTTTGCTTGACTAGGTGGACAATGAGATGTATTATGATATTGAAGAACATAGGTGGGAAATACATCTCAAGATGACATAGTGTTCTCACTACATCTGCTTGTAGGTCATCGGTCTCTTTGGGTTGATGATCTTCTGTCCAATTGCGTTGAAGAAGGAGCATACCCGCATTATTGTCTGCCTAACATTCAGTGGTAGAATATTTCTAACGGCAACTAGAAGAAACCTGTAATTAGGAAATGACAATTTTGTGACTTCATCCTAATGATTTTGAGGTCGTCCATCAAAACCCACTTACTTGGTCATGATGAGTACTCAGATGGAATTTTAATACTCTTCGAACATGATAGCATAACTTTTATCTCCTCCTTCAATAGAGTGTAGCAAGACAGTGGGAGATACAGTCTTCCTGACTCCAAGGTTCTTGGTTGCAGTTCATCATGGATGTTCATATCTTCCAAATCTCACCATGCATTTAGCCTATCCTTCGTCTGCATAGGATATTAAGCAGTAACCTGACAAGGCTCATAAACATTCTTCTCTATATGCATCAAATCAATGCAATAGTGGACCTCTAGATTTTCCTAGTATGATAGCTGCCAGAATATTGACTTCTTCTTCCACATACTCTTCTCCTTTGGATTGGTACCTTTCTTCTTCTTTCCAAAATTATTACGGATATTTCTCACTAAGTCATGCACCTACCTTCCTGAGAATTCTAGCGGTGCCATGCATTTTTCCTTAATCTCTTATGACCCATGTAGACCATCTTGCGTAAATTCTTCATCCATTTGTTATATGTTTCCTCCATGTAGTCTAAATAGGTTTTGTTTTCTTTTACAGTCTAGCCTGAAAGGTTACCAAGTGCAAAGTAGTCGTTAATAGTATAGAACAGTAGCGCATGAAGATTGAAGTTCTCTCATCCAAAAGCATCCTATGTCTCAGATCCCAGATTCCATAGCATTTTCATGTCATTGACAAGAGGTTCTAAGAACACATCAATATTGTTGTCAGGTTGTCTCAGCTCTTGCACTAACATGGAAAGTATAATGCATTTTCTCTTAAATCACAACCAAGGCGGTAGGTTTGAAGTTCACGAGCAGCACTGACCAAGTGTTGTGATGACTATTGAGGTCACTGAAGGGATTTATGCCGTCCATACTCAGACCTAACCTAATATTTCTTCGATCTTCTATAAATTCAGGGTGCTACCTATTGATATTCCTCCACTATGCTGAATTAGCCAGATGGCGTAGCATACCATCCTTCTTGCTGTCTATTTTATGCCAACGAACTTAGTTTCCTTGAGATTGGCAAATGCTCACTTCATGTGGTCAACAATAGGGAGATACCACATAACCTTTGCTGAATCACCTCTCTTTGACTTCTTACCCTCCATACTGCTATTCTTTCTCTTGTATCAAGAAACTTCGCATGTAGGGCACATATTCAAGTTGGTGTATTCTTCATAGTATAATATGTAGTCGTTCGGACATGTGTGAATTCTTCTAACCTCCGACCCCAAGGGACATAACACTTGCTTTGCTTCACATGTTTCCTTTGGTATTTTACTCCCGTTGGGCAAAAAGTCCTTTAAAAAATCAAACAGATCCATAAAGCTCTTATCTGACCAACCATTACTTGCCTTAAACTTTATTAAATCAAGGACAATAGATAGCTTAATGTGTTTCGACTTACATCTAGGATAGATAGGTGTCTCGAACTTCTCATAATCCTTCTCATTGTATTTAGGCTCCTCAACATCATGAAGCATCTGAGAAAGATCATGGTCAACATCAATAATATCACCGCCAAACGGAGAAAGGACATACATGTCATCTCGATCTTCTTGTTCCTCATGGTGTTCATCGTGCACTTCTTCAACAGAAATATTCAGCGCTTCTTGCTCATCGTGTTTGCTCCAGCAACTATAACCCTTTATAGAACATCTACGTATAAGATGAAACATCTTTTCATTTCTGCAGTCTATGCACGGACAAACCATATATTCCTTGCTCCTTCTTCTCTTATCATCCTCTGTAGTATTTAGGAATTCAACTACTCTATTTTTAAACTCCTAGCTCAAACGGTTAATACTATACATCCAACTGCAATACATCTGCACATATATAATAAAACTAGTTTGGATGAACAAACTATAATACTACTAAACCCAAATTTAGCTCATTTTTTATTTAACCTCTTAATATCAAGATAAAGATTTGCCCCCTTACCCTTCCACCTAGAATATAAATAGTACATAAGATGGGTTAGCCAACAAATACATCTGTAGAGGTATATATAGAAGATAGCCGACCTTTGTCGGTTGCTAACACACTAACAATCAGAGGTGTGGTCAAAACACTTGTGATGGGCCATGGAGCTAGACACATGTCACACGGCAAGCCACACCTCTAATGAGGTATACTAAGAAACCATTAAACCTAGTAAACCCTTACTTATGATAGGTTTAGACTAGATAACTATCATAGATGAGGGCTTACCTATGACCATTTGTCTATTGAACCCGTTAGAAATAAATTGACCTCATCTCTATCGGTTTTATATGTTGACCCATCACAGATATGTTACTACCTGTGATAGGTCCAACCACCCTATCTCACCTCCAACGGGGCTCTATATGGCCCGTTAGAGGTGAGGCTATCCATGACAAGACACTAAGGCCTGTCACAGATGGTCCGTCTGAGATGAGTGGTTATATGCTAGTTGTTTGTGATTCCCCCCATATGAAATGTGCTTGCATCAAGCTATGGAATTGTCCCTAGGAAAGTTACTCCTGATATCAACATGAATGCACCCCTAGCTCATCGATCTAGGCCTATTGATATCAAGAGGGCAAAGAAAGAAAAAGGAACATCAAATGAGGTGGCTAGCAATTGTGGAGGTGAGTCAGCATCTCAAGTCGTTAGTTGAGGTGGCAGCAACTCAAAAATAGGAGGTTGATGAAATGAAAGACTTCCAACATAAAGTTTCATATCAAAGAGTGGAGGCTACCAACCTTCAGCTCATGGCTGCGCTGGATAGTGCAAGCTGATTGAGTAGAAGAACAAGGCCACGAACATGTTCACACAACTTCTACAAGTTGACACGTCTAAGATGGAGCCATGGGCTAAGGAGGCTCATGTTAAGGGAATAGCACTCCCCTTTATCAGATTTGGGGTACATTTGGTAGTTCACACATCACTTGAATGATGTCTAGTAAATAATTCAATGAAGTTTGCATTGTCTCTTTTATATCATTTTCTTGTACATGAATAAACAGTAATGGCAGTCATTATCTGAATTTGCAGTTTTTGTACATCAACACATGCAAGGTACTCTTTTTTGGTTGGGATCCTTGTTTAGAAGCCATGATATCCTTTTTGTGTAGGATACTTGTTGATTACAGGATGCTTCTTTCTGTTGGTGGGATGCCTTGTTGATTGCATGATATAACAAATAGCTTATAGCCTTAGGTAACAATATTTAAAGTGTGATGTGTTGATATGTTGTTATGCATTCGGCTTTAATAACTTAATGACCATATGAGACACTTGTCATGTTGAATCTGTTATGTGAGACCATTGATGTTATTCATAACTTGTGATATGGCATGTGATTCTAAAGGCTAGGATTCACTGTAGTGTGCATTCCATGTACCTTTGTTGGTAGGATATTTGTTTAATGTTCTATGTGAGAAGATATGTACTATTCAATGTGCACTTAACTTTGCATGTTTGTTAATGCCCTGTTGGTCTTTTGTACTAAACTTTGGATATTTCGCACTGCCTATATAAAGGCACTAGTTTTAGAACTTTAGTTTAAAGTTACAGGCTACCATTTGGGCTATTTGCGCACTGCCATCTAAGCTTGTTTCTTCGGTCTCTTCAGGTATTGTTGGGGATGATTGTATTGTTGCTTCTTGTTCGTTTTTTATGATTGCCATGTCTTGTATGCATATTGATTTTATGTTCTTGTTGGCAAAATTGTATGCTTATATCTGATCTGAGTGTTATTGTTTTGTATATGCTTGCCTTGTATGGCAACAAGGATCAAATTGTTGATGTATGTTCATGACCACCTTAATAGGTATGTCTTTCCAATCTGATGATGAAGACGTGTTTGGAGAAGATTATGTTGAACTGGCCGATTTATTCTCTATGGACGATTACATGTCTTGGCAAAACTAGTTCAATAATGCAGTGGGCCAAGTGGTGCAAAATATTAAGACAATATTGAGGCCTTCGTCCTTGTGGAGTGGACACAGAGGTCACAGGAGGTACATATAAAGGGATCATGTTGCTAATCATCGAAAGATTTAGGCAGATTACTTTTTAGATAACCCAGATAAACAATAATATCAGAAGTGCATGACTTGTTATGCAGATGTTAGCCTATGCAGTTTGTTCACCAAACAAATGACTATGTACGCATACGTGAAATTGTTGTATATGAGAGCCTTGCAAAATTTTGAGGGTTTCATAGATATGTTCGGAACATGATATTTGAGAAAACCAAGTGCTCATGATGTGCAATGTGTCTTACATATGCATCAGTACCATGGCTTCCCTAGCATGTTCAGTAGTATTGATTGTATGCATTAGAAGTAGAAGAACCATCCAAACAGATGAAAAGGTACGTACATAAGGGTGATTATTGTACTGTAACGATCATTTTTAAGCTAGTGGCTTTACATGAAAGATAGATTTGACATGTCTTTTTTGGTGTGGCGAGATGCAACAATGATATCCATGTTTTGAATCAATCCCCATTGATGTCATCAATAGAAGATCGCCTAGGGTGTGGTTCATGATAAATGGGAATTAATATAAATTGTGCTACTATCTAAGTAGATAGAATATGTTCGGTGTGGACGACTCTTATGAACTTGATCAGTGTGTCTCAATCTAATAAACATAAACTTTTTGCAAGTTGTTAAGAAGGGGTGAAAAAGATATTGAGTGTGCATTTGGTATACTGAAGACGTGGTCGCAGTTACAGAGAATGCAAACATCGGCAAATGAGAATGATTTTGTGGTATAAGCTGCAAAATATAGCCATGCAACACCTCAACCATTACTTGGGCACATATGGATAAAATTCGGTGGCGCCAGTCATTCTTAGTTACAAGTAATTATGCCAACATTTACCATTAGAATCAATCAGAATGTTATCTAGTTTTTCTTATAAGTAATTGATATGATTACTAAAAATAACTTAAGCCAAGCAATGTGTATAAATAAAACTAGGCACTTTAATAGTTGTAATAAACCTCCTGGCAGCAGTTTGCATTGTTTATAAATAAATTTTGTAGGCTTTGCCATGTATATAAATAAATTTGAGCTGCCTTGTAAATAAATAAAGCTAGAATTTGCTAATAACTAAACATATTGCAACTGCTACATTTCCTCGCAGCCCATCATCATCAAGGCACATTTCAAATCAGAATGATAATATCACATTTCATCATCCACTTCACACTGACATCTACTACGTTTTAATTGATACGGACATCCCACCAAATCATATCTCATCTCACTGGAAGACATCATTTCAAGACATAACCAACCAAATATGTTCAACATAGATCCAATGTTAGTTTTATGGTTGGCTTGGATAGATCGAAGTTCAACATACATAGATAGGACTTGGTTCATCTTGGCCATATGTACAACAAAATCAGACCACGTAGAATTTTCCACCAAGCAGTCTAGGGTATCATCTATAAGCAGAGGTCTTTACACCCAAGACCACTTTGTCCTCTACCTGTGGTTTAGACCTTCATGACACGTGGAGGTTACAACTAGGAGCGGCCTCTAGTGCGAATGGTCCTAGGCCCATTTCGACCTGCCTGTAAAGCACCAGATGGGGCCCACTCGAAAGAAGAAGGAGAAGGAATAAAAAAAAAACCCACGTGGGAGAGGAGAAAAACAGACCAAGGAGAGAGGCGGTCCAAGGAGGCGGCGACGGGATGGAGGCCACCGGCGGCGGCGGCGACGCGGCGGCGGAAGGGAGGAGAGGGGAAGGAGGAGGAGGAGGGGCCGCGCGATGGGCGGTGGGCGCCGTGTGTGGCGGGCTGGTGTACTACCACTGCGCGGTGCGGCGGGCCAGCGCGGTGTCGCTCGCCGCCGACGTGCTCCTCGTCCTCCTCTGCTCGCTCTCCATCCTCGGCCTCCTCTTCCGACACCTACACATCTCGTCCGTACACCCCCTCTCTCCCTCTCTCCTTCCCTTTCCTGGTGGCGCTCACGCCGCTCAACCTCTTGCCTCCTCCATTTCTTGAATCGCGCTGGTTCTTGCTGTCGATTTCGATGCTCACTGTCTGATGATCCAGGTAGGGTTCTTGTTCTCTTCATTTCATACTATTAGGCTCCTATTTGCGTACGATTTGAGCAGTAGTTGATGATGTCACCAATCCTGTGATGATACCAATTTGGGATGTATTTATGCTTCTGCGTTCATCGCGAAAGAAGGTGATCTTCAAATTGTGATTTGGTGCATCCTTGATCGTTGGGATAGAGATGAAGAGCTGACTTACACTCGTAATTAAGGCATTTCTAGTCTCAATGAAAGGGGAAAGGATGCAGGGAAGTAAAATGGAGTGATCTAACTATGGATCCCCAAATTGTTAGAATTTTTAGAACTTGTTCGTATGTTATTGCTAGGCCGCACAAGTACACAGTACAAGAGGTGAATTTTGTTTTCACTCCTTATCGGGGACCAACTCCAACTGTAAGTTTAGTACTAGCTACTGACTTATGCTAGGTTGAAATGAGCTTCGCAACGGTACTGTATTGTTTTAGCAACAACAGTCACTAGTCTGTACAACTCTTCCACATCATCATAAGCTGGCTTTAAATAGGCTGTGCATTTTCACATCTTCTCCCTCTGAACATTTATGCTCTGTTATTCTCCTTACCATATTCATCAGATTATTGGACTGATTGATTTATTCTAAAGTTTTCTGAAGTGCTTTGTTTTATTATAACAAGTTACACGTAAAATGTACCGACAATTAAGCACTTTTGTTGCTGGTGTTTTGTTCACATGAGCAATACATCTAATCAATTTTTTTTTTTGAACAAAAAGAGGTGGTGCTGAATGATAAAGATGATGTCTCTGGCACTCTTGTTTGGTGTTTCTGTTAGCTGTACAATTTTTTAATTGATTTTCATGATTAAATTATGACTTCTGCTATGCATTTACCATATAGTATTGGTAGACTGGTTGTGTCAAACATGTTGGCAGTAGTTTCTGATGGCTTGAAACATGTAATGTTATCAATTTTTGGGGAACTGTTTGCATTTGTGCCTGCTTGATGCATGCAGTGGTAAATAATGTGCAACATGGGATTGCAAACATTCATCCATGAAATAGGTTTTAAGAGCTGGCTCACATTGGATTAAAACCAATTTTAATCTCAAAAGAAAAAGGATAAATGAGATAGGAAGTAAAGATGAGTGATTCAATTTTAGATCCCAAGATTTTTACTATTTTTGTGGAATGTTAATATTTTATTGGTATAACCGGCCATAATAGTACACAATAATAGCAATGAATTTGTCTTGATGGACTCCAACTCCAAATGTATTGCTTCCTTTTCCTTTTCTTTCTGTCGTAACCTTAATACTTAGCAACAACATTGTATTCTTGTAGCAACAATTCTCACTAATCTATAAGCCCTTTCACATCATCAAATAGCTGCTTTGGAATATGCTTTGCATTTTCACACCTTTTTCCTCGAGACATTTCTTATCTGCTAACTGCCTCCATCACCAAATTATAGAAGGATTTGTTGATAGTTTGCAAGCTACATGCTTTTGCTTTTACTTGTGGGACTACCCCAAATTCCATTCAAACTGTATCGGTTATTAATTACTCTTCTTGTTGGCATCCAAAGTCCACTCTATTAATACACATAACTGAGATAAGGTAACTATATGTTGCAAAAATGAAGTGGTGCATGCCATCAATATTGAATGAAAAGAATGATGTCTCTGGTACTTTGCTTTGGTGTTCTTGTTAGTTTCTATTTTCTACAGCTTATTTATGTGACTGATGATAGCAGTGATATTGATGAGTTAATGATGACTACCAATGTGCGTTTTGTCTTTTATAGTTCTAATTTTGTGTTACAAGTAGTTATGTACTCATGTTTGATCATTTGATATGAATGTTCACATTAAGTATTCTTATTTTGCTCTCTGTTGTTTATTTTTGCGTGTAGGGTGCCTGTGGATCCTCTTGAATGGCAGATTTCTCAAGAGATGGCAAATAGTATAGTTGCATCCTTGGCTAACACTATTGGAGCCGCGGAGTCTGTATTGAGGGTGGCTGCGACCGGACATGATAAGAAGCTCTTTTTCAAGGTATTTATCAAACTTTAACTGTAGGTTTGTTCTTTGAGATATTTGAGACAAAGAAAAGTTTATGTTCTTATGATGGGATAAATTGATTTATCTTCTCATGTTTCATCTTAATTTGACCTGTTAGCTGTATTTGCTACAATCATCTAACCATCTTGTACAAAAGAAACTGTTGGGCTTACAGTGGACTAGCCTACTTGTGTTAAAAGATGTACATGCACATATTGTTTATACCAATGAAACAAGGAAGTTTTCTGTTGATCTTTATCATTCAGAACCATATTCATACACCGGAAATTTTTCTGGATAGGTTGTACTATTGGAAGCAGATGGAAAGGTACTCTGAGTGGAATCAAAGAAACTATTGGACTAATCACTAATATAGATAGTGATAGGTGCAGATTGAAAAACCAACCTTGCCTTCAGCTTCATCAAAATTTCACTTTCTCTGCAGTTTATCACATCATGAACACTATGACTTCACTGTCTTCACCGTTTATCATTAATTCTACCCATAGTTCCTTCAACTCTTTGATGGGTTGGTCCTGCAGTATATGCTCGCATACTTCATTGAGAGTTCAGCCCTCTGGCCCTTCAATCCTGTTCTCTTCCCAATCCATGGCAACCACGCTATCTAAGTCTGATCTGAGTGTTTCCTCATCATTCGGTGCTTACAGGGAACTGTCATACTTGTGTGAAAACTTAAAGGGTGCATATATGCATATTGTTTGGCTTACAGTGACTTAGTGAGCTATAACCTTGCAGGTGGTTTTTACTTTGTATTTTCTAGCAGCTTTGGGAAGGGTGGTGTCAGGGGCTGCAGTTGCTTACGCTGGTAAATATACCTTATTAACTTACTCTGGCTCTGATTTATTGTTGCATACTTTATATCTGTTACATAACACCTCTGGGCTTTCTCTCTAAAATAAAACTTATTGCTCAACATGTTGTGACCAGCGCTCTGCGTCTTCTGCCTCTACATGTTTGCGCAAAGCACTGATCTATTTGATCATCTCCCTTCTTGGGTCCCTGTTGGAAGAGATTCTCTTGGCGGCACTCAGGAAACAACATGATTCCCATATATATGTACATCGACTATGAGTTTGTGTGTGTGTAACTCTTCAGGCCAATAGCTTCTTGAACTGTACAGCATCCATTGCTACTCAGGGTTCACCTCTGTATTGCAACGGTACCTGTTGTCCTGTAACTGAAGAAGCATCACCTCTGTATATCATATGCTGTTGCTAGCAACTTTCTGCAAAAATATCACCTGCAGTTTCTTTCCTGTTGTGTGGATCTCACTCTCCGTACATGAGACACTCGATGCATGTTCGATAACTCAAATTATGTGTTATAGTTGTCTCCACTCTCTAGGTCCAACTTACGGTTGCTAAACTACCAGATTGCTACGATGATGATGTTGTCAGAGAAGGGGGATAATTTGAACCATAGATTAGTCTTCCAATGGCTATAAACAATTAAGATGATGTCGTTTTATGAGAGGAGATAAATATCATTCTGAGCATAACATAACAATGGCAATATATTCGATGAAAAAAAAAGTGGGGCTGAAAAAAGTCAAGACATGTTCAGTTCATAACTTGCTATACTCGATCTGTTTTAGGTGTTTTGCAAAATAGGATTGGATTTTTTTTTTGTTTTGAACCTGTGAAGAATCAAGCAGAGCCTGCTTCAAGCCCGGTTTTGAGACCAAAACTAATATGAATACTGGCCCATAAATTTAGTCATGCCAAAGGCTGCAAATATGCACTTGGATAAACCAACGTGAATGCTAGTTTCGTTCTCTACCATTTCGAACCTTAACAACTTTTTGACAGTAGTTTCTTTAAAAAAAAAACTTTGACGATGGCAAAAATTGGCCATTCACAGTTTTTTGGAAAAAATTGGTTGGGCTGCTATTTGGTTTGCTATCAAAGTTATGGTCTCAATTCAACCAAGCCAAACAATTTGACAACGACAATTTTTTTGGCTTGATTAAATTTGGCATCAAACCAATCACACTCTATATCCCCGGCCCCCTTGTTTCCCTCTCATGCGGGTGCGAATATATCAACAGCGGCAAATTGTCGTCCTTATCCCTTCCTTTCTCTCTCTCGTTCTTGCCAAGCAAGCTAGCTCCGGTGCAAGCCAGAGCGATTGGAGCGAAGCTTCATAGCTCGAACGAAGAAAAAACCGAAAAAGAAGAGGATTCAGTTCAGATGCTCCGCTAATCTGACACGTTTTTTTTTCCGGGATGGCCGAAAAATTAGACCGTCCAATTTTATTAAAGTTGGGAGAGAAAGCCGTCCAATATGTCTAACATGTTTTACACCCTAATCGTTTATTCTTTAGCTTATAAGCCACAGCGAAATTTTAAATTTTAAAATATAACTTTTGGAGCTGATTTTACAATTTTTTTTCATCGTAGTGTATTTTTCAATATTTACTTTTAAATCGTTAAGAACAAATTTATAAAAGTTCTACCTACGATTTAACAAGAAACATTAAAGAAACTAGTTACAACCCAGTGTGTTTCTGCAGGCATCACCCACAGCAAACCTAGATTCAATTTACATCAATTGTAAATATGGATCATCAGTATGCATAATTTAGCTTGAAAGAAAATTAGCATAGCACAATAGGTATTAACGGGCCAATATGGAAGGATATGATATATCATGCGTGCAAGGGACAACATCCTACCCAAGAATCTAAATTTAGGGAGTAGTTCGAGCTTCACGTCACAGGGAAAATGGGCGAGCAGTTTATCAACCTGAAAGCAGAAACAATCATACAAGCAAATAATGGAGCTGGATTGATTTATTCTCAGAGAGTGGCAAGATATTAGGTCAAGGCTGCCCTGTAGAAGGGATAGCACATTTCTGTAATAATCAATAGCCAATCTGGAAGGTGTTTAATGACTTCCTGAACTATTAAAAGATATGAAATTGTTAGATAACTAGACTTATATATATATAGGCCTGACCTCTCTTATAGAAAATGAGGTCTCAGTCTCACTATATACTACACTTCTACCTAATATCAGAGCAGATTTAGACATTTTCGGCACGCTAGCATCCTCTCGCCGGCGAGCCAACGCTTCCTTTCCATCACAGATCTTCTTCCCTAGTATTCCTCCTTTGCCTTCTCGTTTCGGCTCTCATCCTCTCTGTCTCCTCCACAGACAGTCTTCTCCTCCTCCACCGTCTACTCGCCCCTTTCCACCACGTGACAAAGAGACGGCCTCTATTCGCCTCCTCGTCTCGTTCAGACCCGCCTTAGCTTTCCTCTTTCTTTGGCGCACCTTCCCCTCTTTTGACTGGGCTGAAGTGCTAACCACTGCGACCTACTTACTCAATCGGCGTCCTTGCTCTTTCATTCGTAACAACGTTCCCTACACCCTTCTGTACCACAAGACGCCCGATTACTCTCATTTACGCGTCTTTAGGTGCCTCTAGTATCCCAACCTCACAGCCACCACTCCTCATAAACTCGCACCACGCTCCATCGCCTGCATCTTCCTTGGCTATCCCTCTTCCCACAAGGAATACCGCTATCTTGATCTCTTCATCTGACAGATTATCATCTCCCGCCATGTCGTTTTTGACGAGTCCTGCTTCCCTTTCGGTTTACTTTACCGTGGATCCTCGTCTGGCGACCTCGACTTCCTTCTAACCAACACAGTACCATCCCGACATTCTCCACCCACCCCACCTCTACACTCTTCATCGGTCGTTCCTAAGAATCCCCTAAACGACTATCCCACCCTTCTTCGCTCCGCTGTCAACCCCATCGAACCTCCATCGACTCGACAAACCCCATCGGCACCCCACACTCCATTAGCCCATCAACCTTCATCGGCTGACCAACTCTTATCGGCCCCACACCCTCCATTGGCTCAAGCTGGCCTCGTCCAGCCCTTTCTCCGAACCTACAGTCGCCGATCCCGAGCCGATGCCACCCTCCCCCTACTGACCCTGCCTCATTGGACTGCACAGCCTCTACCGCCTCCACCTCCTCTCATATGGTCACCCGATCTCAAATCGAGTCCCTCCGCTCTACCCAGCGCTACGGGTTCTCCGTAGTCCATTGTGTCGTCTCACCCATCCCGACTACTCATTGTTCTGCCTTGGCCGATCCTCAGTGGCGCGTGGCCATGGCCGATGAGTATAAGGCCCTCATAGACAATGAGACCTAGCGCCTCGTCCCTCGTACTCCCAGTGTCAATGTTGTGACTGGCAAGTGGATCTTTAAACACAAGTTCCACTTTGATGGCTCGCTTACCCATCACAAGGCATACTGGGTAGTTCGAGACTTCTCTCAACGTCCTAGCGTTGACTACGACGAGACTTTCGGCCCCGTCATCAAGCCTGCTACCATTCGGGTTGTGCTCACTCTCGCTGCCTCGTGCTCCTAACCGATCTATCAGCTCGACGTGAAGAATGCATTCCTTCACGGCCATCTGATGGAAATGGTCTACTACCAGCAGTCTCCAGGCTTTGTCGATCCATCTCATCCCGACGACATCTATCTCCTTCAACATTCTCTCTATGGCCTCAAACAGGCCCCTCGGGCCTGGTACCAGTGCTTTGGTGCCTATCTCCGACAGCTTGGCTTTGTGGCCTCCATCTCCGATACGTCCCTCTTCATCTTTCACACCGGAGACACCACTGCCTAACTCCTTCTCTATGTCGACGATATCATTTTTACGACGTCCTCGACAACCACCCTACAGCACATCATGGCCCGACTCCACTCGGAATTTGCCATGACTGATCTAGGTCCTCTTCACCACTTTCTTGGCATCTCAGTTACGAACTCTTTCCACGGACTATTCCTCTGCCAGCGCCAGTATGCCATGGATTTTCTTCAGCGTGCGGGCATGGCGGAATGTCACCTCACCACCATTTCGTTCGACACTCGTGCCAAGCTCTCCGCCACCGACGGCTCTCTCCTCGTCGACCCTGCCCAGTACCGGAGTCTTACTGGTGCTCTTTAGTACCTCACATTTACACGGCCCGATCTCACATATGCTATACAGTAAGTGTGCCTCTTTATAAATGCCCCGCGCGAACCTCACCTCGCGCTGCTCAAGTGTATCCTTCGCTATTTAAAGGGCACACTATCTATCGGCCTACATCTCAGCTCTGGCCACATCGACTCTCACCACGTATTCTGACATGGACTGGACGAGTTGCCCCGACTCCCAACGCTTTACCTCTGGCTATTGCGTCTTCCTCGGTGATATTCTAGTCTCTTGGTCCTCCAAGCGTCAGACTACAGTGTCTCGGTCCAACGCTGAAGCCGAGTATTGCGCTGTCACCTATGTCGTCGTCGAGTGCTGCTGGATTCGCCAGCTTCTCCAGGAGTTCCGTACACCCATCGCCTCCGTGACCATTGTCTACTGCGACAACATCAGTGCCATCTATATGACCGTCAACCCGGTTCATCATCGACGCACGAAGCATATTGAGATTAGCATTCACTTCGTACGTAACAAGGTCGCTTTAGGATACGTTCAGGTGCTCCATGTATCATCGATGCACTAGTTCACCGACATCATAACCAAAGGTCGTCTCGCGCTTTTATTCACCAGTTTTCGCTCTAGTCTCTGTGTCCGTTCCCCTCCCGCTACGACTGCGGGGTGTTAAACCACTAGACTTGTATATATATATAGAGAGAGCCAACCCCTTATAAAAAATAGGGTCTCAGTCTTACTATATATCACTTCTGTAGAAATATATATAGGATTGGTTTGACATTAACCATAGATTCCCTCTCAAGTCATAATATAAATGTATTTTATATCCATGTTAACGAGAACTTTCAATTTGTAACATTTTGCAACTTGGAGCTAGCCCTTACATATGGTTTATATATATCTACGGTTAATCAAGATTTCTTAAACATTCCCATTCTGTGCTGTAAAAGCCGTTCGGTCAGTAGGATTGACTGTACTAAGATAATAAAAATAAAATTTAACACTTCCTACTTAATCATAAAAATTTTAAAACGTATTTTTACAAGTTGCATGGAACACTAATATCACTTATGCAAACCACTCTGGGCCATTGGCTGCTTTTGAGCCTTTGCTTATGCGAACCGCAACTTAGGCCAACTCCTCTACATGCCTGTGCCACACCTAGACCGGACTTCTAAGCCTCTATTTTCCCGCACGCTTCTAGGCTGACTGCACCACACCTAGACTGGGCTACCAAGCCTCTGCTCTCCCGAATGCTTCTAAACCACCTGCATTGCCACCAGCTGAGTAGACATCTCTATGTTGCCCCGCTAGGCCATGTCGCGCTCCCACTCCCATGCAAGACAGCTGTCACCTGCCACGCCACTCACCCACCATGCTGCTCACCCTACATCCATATCATGGCTAGCTAGCCTACTCTCACCCTCGCTGGCTGAGCCCACCAAGCTGTCTTGTCTGTGCCTCTTAGTCTACCATTATTAATCTTTTGACCTACGTCAAATCTACAGTATCTTGGATACTATAGAAAATCTTGAATTTTCCAATTTTTATCTTAAATTTCTCCAATTTTTTTCACGGTTTAATAGTAATTTATAGCATGTAATACCTACGCACATATAAAAAAAACTTTTTAAGCATAGATTCCCACAACGTGATCTATGCCAATGTATACACATGCTCACCACACTTTATCATAATAATTTTAATATAACATAATTATGCAATCTCAATTTTATTATAGACCAAGTTTTTATCACTTTTGATTTTACAATCTCTCCCTTGATAAAATATTGACAACAACACATGAATATTGAACATTAGCATTTATCTTTTCAAAAAAGTTAGATAAAAAAGCAAATATAAAAAATCAAAACAACAACAACAAAGCGT
Organism: Oryza coarctata; assembly: GCA_030770085.1. Taxonomy (NCBI): domain Eukaryota; kingdom Viridiplantae; phylum Streptophyta; class Magnoliopsida; order Poales; family Poaceae; genus Oryza; species Oryza coarctata. Next base: position 4,470,444 of record CM061476.1, on the reverse strand, counting down.
TTTAATCTCAAGCAAGTTATGGTAGACTAGAGTTGAAATCCAACAAAAGTCTCAAATTATGGTTTAGGTACATTAATAACTACTTTCTAGGTAATCTCATTCAAGTATAGATATTTAGATATATCTTAATCTTTTATAAGTCTTTTGTTATTATCACTACTCATGTTAATTTTGGTATTCCTCTATCTTTTCTCACATTATTATCTTAACTTAAGATTCTACAATTTACTGGTGCCTCTGGGGGTCTCGTTTAGACATGGCCAAACCACCTAAACCGATATTAGATAAGTTTTTCTTTAATTGGTGCTATCCCTAGCTGATCACGTATATCCTCGTTTTGAACTCGATCCATTCCTATACGACCACAAATCCAACGAAACATACGTATTTTTCAATACTCAGCTTTTGAATATGTCATCTTTTTATATAACATCATTCTGCAACATACAGTATAGCAGGTCTAATCATTATTATATAAAACTTATCTTTTAACTTCTACGGTAACTTCTTATCACAGATGATGTTAGATGCTTAGCATCACTTCATCTACCCATCTTTGATTCTATGGCTAATATCTACATCAATATCCCCGTCTATCTGTAGCATCAATCTTAGATATCGAAAGGTATCCTTCTTAAACATTACTTGGCCTTCTAAAGTCACCTCCCTCCTTGTGTGTGATAGTGCCAAAGTTATAGCTCAAATATTCAGTCTTAGTTCTGCTTACTCTAAAACCTTTAGACTCAATAGTCTACTAGCACAACTTTAGTTTCCTATTTACTCTCGTCCAACTCTCATCAACTAACACTACATCATCTGCAACGAACATACACCAAAAAATCAAAAAAGGTTAAAAAAATTATGTGTGTAAACTCTTTCCCTCTTTTTGATAATGGATTCATCAAGAATACATAAAGAAAGTTTTTCAATTTTATACTATTTTTTATGAACACCACAAATCATCAGTGTAAACAAGCTCGCATATACCATACTAAAAGTAATTTGCACTATCATATCCACACTCATGCAATATAAATCCAGTATAACTAAAAATTAATTGTAATTAATATTTTATTGTAAAATATGATATTCTATTCTTAACTATTTTAAAACTTATAAGCATTAAAATGATCATTTCATTGGTGCTTTAAAAGATTGAGAACTTGATTAATTTCTACACAATATAAATTACAAGAAATTATATGCACCATTAGTCTTACTTTTGAACTCATTACCTATGTCTTTAGACAATTTCAAACTTAAGAACCAGGTTTCAGCCATACACAACTTCTTTTAAATTCATTTCAAATTGTAATAGTAAGCAATCTCATTAAGAAAAAGTGTGAGAATGTATATTTTCTTGATCTTTCTCATATTTTTCATAGCATATAATTTTAATCTTTCTCATATCTTTTTTATAGAATATTAGCATATTTGAAACAAGATCAAAATATATAATAAACTTCAATCATATCAAGATTTAGTCTAAGTTGTCATTCTATTTAGCTAGTAATGTAAAAACCAACACCACACAAATAGGAACATAAAATCACTTTTACCTTATAATATGAACATGGCAATAAATGATACATATGAATCATATTTAGTGCTTATTATTTTTTTCAATATAATTTTTAGTTTTCAAATAAAGAAAAAATGTTTAAAAAGGTTGATGCTCCCCTCAAAAACAACCCTATATGATGAATAATCCTAATTTCTCCCTGAAGATAAGCAAAACAAGATGAATCTAAAAGTTTTATGAAAATATCTTTCAACTGATGTTCAGTATATACATGATGAAGTGTCATATTTCCTTTTTCAACATGATCTCTAAGAAGTGTCATATTGCTTACTGTTATTCTACCTTTAGCCACAACCATAGAAATAAAAGTATCTCCAAAAATTACCTTTTCAATATGCGATACTCCTGTGAGATAATAGAAATAATTTTTGTCACCGGACATGTGGCATGAGGATCCAAAAATTCACTAGACAAATGTTCTCCTTCCTCGCACGAATTGTCTATATAGAAGAAAACAGTGTCGAGGTCTCAATTCTAGAGTTAGATTTATAAATCCAATACTAAGACACACAACATACACCAGTAGACATAACACAAGTATCTTTGTGTAAAGGTTTAGATCTATCATAGAACAAAAAGAGCATGCATTTTTCAAATTATACTATCTCTTAGCCTTTTCTCTCATTTATTGCTTAGCTAGTCTAAAACATAATTCTATTTTATATTCATCTCTACCACAGTAAGTGCAATTGTACTTAATTTTATATTTACTTTTAGAACTAGAAGCTATATTTATATTAGTTGTGCCAGTTGATAAAATGATTACTACTAGATCTAAATATTGTCTTTTTAGCTTCATTGGTTATCTCAATTATACCTCTACCAAATGATTTAATAACAGTTGAAGCATTCGTTTTAGAATAATCATAAGAATCATAACCAAAATTTGTTATAAACTCTTGAGAACTAGTCTTTTGATTCAAAATTTGATTTAACCTTTTAGTTTACATCTTTCTTTGCAAGTAACCAATACGTTTTAAAAAAGTGACACAATTTTTATAAGAGATATGCTAAAATTTATCATTTTTATCATAATTAAAGCATGAAATGATCTTATGAGGAGTAAGATCATTTGTTAGTTGAGCAATTTTAGTATCAGCATCTTTCAACTTTAATTTAGGAGAATTATAATTATCATAAGAAGCAGATTTATCAACTACACAAATATATTTATCATTTTTCTCTTTTCTCAAGCTTAAGTTCCTTTTAAGGTAGAAGCATCATATTCCATAGAGAAGTAAAGTCAATATAGATTAAGTCACATGATTTGCAAGAATCATTCAGAGGAGTTAAAAGTTTTAAGTCTTACAATTTTAGTATTTAACTGTTCAATCAAATAATATTATTTTTTAATCTTTTATTTCTCTTCTCTAATAAATTACCATGTTTTTCAATAGCACAAACTAAATTACCATAAGAAAGTTATATCTCTTTATAGATGTCGTTGTCAATGTCACTGTTGGTGACTCTTTTATTATTTGTTATCATACATAGATCAATCAAGTTTTTTTTATCTTTAAAAGTAGCATCATCATCTCTCGGTATCCACATCGCTTAAATTTATTTATTCAGGAGCAAAAATAACAAGGAATACCTTCAAATGCCTCTTCTTCTTCGTGCCCTTGAGTGTGCGCTTCTTGTCACTCTCTACCTTGTCTTCCTTCTCATCTTCATCCCTAGAAATATTTACTAGAAATTTTAGACATTTCAAACGAAAATGATTAAGCAAGCCGCACTCAAAAATCCCTGAGGTTCTCCACCATTTTACTCTCTTTCTGGATCGAACATTTTATAAAACTCTTATGAAGCATGTAGAGAGAAGTCCAAATCATCTTCAGAAAATTATTCTAGTTGTTCATCAGTTAGTGAATATAAAGAGAATAAAGCATAGATAGATGAAGAGTTATCACCAATAGAGTTGCTAGTTTGTGAAGCTAAGGCCATTGACTTATTAGTCATATTTTTTCTAGTAAAAAAATAACTCATAAGTCTTTAATTTAGAATAAAGCACATTTAATATAAGTGTACTCATGATAGTAAATTCTCTAATTGATGTTACCTTTATCTTCTATATATAGAGATATATCTAAAGCTCCTACCTCATGTGACTTGAGATGCACCACACGGTCAAAATTTCTTCTTTCTAACTCTTGAATAATCAAATTTGTTGTCTTGCTGTTAGCCTCTACATGTGGTATATTCGTCGCTATCGCTATATTATTTTTGAGAACTTGATATTACTTATAGATCTTTTCCCATTGAGCGTTAAGCTCAAATGTATGTTTCCATCTTAACTTTGTAATACTGAAAATCAACACCATCGAAAGCATAAGGTTTTGTAGAATACCTATCCGTCTATATATTTTCTAATCGCCGGTTAAGATAAACTAGAAAAGATAAGATAAATAACCTTGCTCTAATATCACTTATAGAATCGACTCACATTAAAATAGAAAATCAGAGGGGGTGAATGATTGCATAGGTCAAACATAAAACTTAACACTTCCCCCTAATCACAAAATCTAAAAAAAACGTATTTTCATAATATAGATAGAAATCTATTTTGTAACTAAATTGATTGTAGCCATAAATCCATAACTTTAATCATCCTAGAACGTTGTCATAATAAACTAGATAAATATTTTCAAACAAATCCAATTGGAATCATATCAATCAGACTTTTGTATCTTAAAATATTAACGAAACAAAAATTATTAGATAGAAGGTTAACGCAAATTAATTAAGTCCTCATTAATTGATTAAATGAGATCAAAAATAATTAACTAACAAAACTTTCTAGAACACTTAAAAAAACACACCCTAGCTAGATTCTAGATAAAGAAACCAATCCAAAACTCAAAGAAAATAAATAATCTAAAATCGATCACTAGATATACATAAAGTGAATAAGAAAAAAATGGATCAATTACCACACTATTCTTCCAAAAACATTACTTTTTAATATCAAGATTATGTGTACAAGATGCTTCTTCAAAGCATCCAAAAGATTTCTCACAAAATCACTAAAACCCTCTATTAGAACTCTCATCTAGATTCTAATACATACTCTTCAAAATATCCTCTAAAAATATAGAAAAATATTTCTATATACAGTCTCAGCTTGGGTCATCGGCCACTTCTAGGCCTTTGCTTATGCAAACCACTCCTTGGGCTGACTCCTCCGCACTCTTGCACCACACCTAGACCGACCTGCCAAGCCTTCCATCTCTCGCATGCTTCTAAATCGCTCACGTTGCCACCAGCCGAGTTGACACCTCCATGCTGCCTTACTGGGCTATGTCGCGCTCTCGCTCCCGCACAAGACAGTCGTTGCCTGCCACGCCGCTCGGCCCACCTCTACATCATGGCCTAGCTCGCCTGCTCTTTCCCTCGCTAGGCTAAATCGTGCTAGCCAATGCGTTCACCCGCTAGGCTACCTCGCCCGTGCCACTTGACTGCTACTGTTGATCTTTCGTCTAGTCCTATTTGGCTTCAAAATAGAAAAAAAAATACTTTCTAGTTTACCTATACGCTCGTCACGCTTTAACATAATAATTTTAATATAATTTAATTATGTAATGTTAATTTTATTATAGACTAATTTTTATTACTTTTAGTTTCACTAGTTGTGTTTATATGATTAAGTCTGAGCCAACAATTTTTTTAGTCATATGTGATTTACAAAAACTACTGTAGATGTATTTCTAATACAACACGTCTCTACCATAGTTTTGACAACACTTTTTTTTTCATTATCGCCGTTCCAAAGTCTAAACCAGACCAATGCTGATTTTTTTTTTAAGAGAAAGAGAGCGCATCTGAAAGGACGAGCTCGCAAGGCCGAAAGACAGAACCAAAGCCCCTATAAAAATCCATCTCCACTTCAGCTAGTTGCGTTTAGGAGAGGTCTGAGAACGGTGAATTAGTGTGTAATTAATTAATTAATAACTTAAAATAATTTAAAATAGATTAATATATATTTTTTAAAATTAATTTTTCTATAATTTTTTAAAAAAATTCATTTAACGGTTTAAAAAGAGTCGCGGAGAAGTTAACGAACGCACCCTCTCTCGAACAGCCGCCCTCGTTCCTATCGCCACCTCTCCTCGATTCACAGCAGCAAGCCGAAGCCGCCACCGCGCTTGCCTCGAGTCCCGCTCCTCATCCGCCGCGCCAATGGAGGCTGCCGCCGCCGCCTTCGCCGCTGTGCCCGCCAGATCCGCGCTCCCCTTCCCGGGCCGCATCGCCGCGGCCGCCGCCCGCCCCGGCTGCGCGCCGCTCCTCCCGCCGCCGGTGCTGTCGGCCCCGGGACGGCGCCTCGTCGCGCGCCACGCGGCCGGCGATGGCCAGGCGGTGGAGGCTAAGGAGGCGCTCCCCATCGAGAAAAGTCGGTTCCTTTGGTCTCTTCACTCTCTCCGCCTAGCATCGCCTGATGAATTGCTCTCGAGTTGCTTATGTTTGAGAGAAATGTTCATGGTATGTGTGCTTTGTCTCGCAGGGTTCCCTCCTTTCCCGAGTGTCATGGACATCAACCAGATTCGCGAGATCCTGCCCCACAGGTGAGCGCGCGCTACATTCCTCTGCGGGATACTTCTTGCCTCTTGGCTTGCTTGTGTGCGTGTCACTGACTCGGCTTGTGCTTCAATTCGCTTACAAGATGTTGGCATTGCGAAATTAACTATTCAAATTACTGTATAGAAATGAAAATTACCATTTCGAAGTTCAATAAGAGGCATATGAACTGCGCGTGCAATCTGTTGAAAATAATAACAAATATCCTGAAATTAGAGTAAGCATACTGCTCTGTTTTTTAGGAAAAAAAGTAGCAGGGTCGTCTGAATTAAGGTAGAGCTAGTTAGAGGGTTATATCCATTTCTTTTATCTCACTTGGGGAAGAAAGGCATGGCCTTTTCAACTAGAAAGTAATATGCATCTTGGATATCTTTATGCTTGCCTATGTGGACATGCAGCTGAATGATTGTCCTGATTCATGAATATGCAATTGTTTAGTACTTTCTCCTAACTTCTTGTGCATTTGAATGTGCATGTTAGGTTTCCATTCCTGTTGGTTGATAGAGTTATTGAGTACAAGGCAGGAGAATATGCAGTTGGAATCAAGAATGTCACAATAAATGATAACTTCTTCCCTGGGCATTTCCCAGAGCGACCCATAATGCCTGGTGTTCTCATGGTTGAGGTATAATTCTCTATATAGGCATCCATGTGCTGTGATGAAATTGTTTAGTATATGGCCTGCATTGTTTACTAAGGCACGATCATTTCTAGTTGAGTTATACACTTGATTTTTTTTATAATTGTATTGCCATCTCTGCCTGATCTAGTTGTCTACTTTTTTGCAGTGTAGTTACATTGCCTATACATTATCTATGGAAATGCCAGTTCATGCTAAACAAGTTACTTCTTCAGTTAATTTTACAATGACCTCTATCATATATTCATATTTATTGCTGTCAAAGCATAACATTGATACTCCCTAGGCATAACTTAAATTCATCCATTTCCAGGGTGCCAGTCTCATTCACAAAAAAGAAAAGAAAAGAAAAGAAAAGAAAAGAAGAAAAGAAAAGGAAAGGAGAGGAAATAAAAGTTTGATTTTATGAAAAAAGCAGCTTCTCAAAGCCATTTTACTGCACTTTTCAACTCTGCTGAGAAGAACCATGAACTCATGAAGTAATATGGGATTAGTATCACTTGATATGTCTATTTTCTTGTAGCTTTTTTGCCCTCTGCTGAAAAGCATTGATATTCAAGTATTCAGGCACCAAGTAGGTAGTGAGAAACTGGGTACCATGAACAGTGATTTCATAAGGAATTTGTAGCACCCATATGTTCTATAGTATAGATTTTTCTACAACTATGTTGTTTTTATAATCCAAACTGCACCAACGCACAGCTTAAAATCCCACAGCTGGCTGATGTTTATTTTTTTAAAAGATAATGAACTGGCTGATGTTTATAGCTGTGCTAATACTTTGTGTGTATTCTGCCGAGGGCTTCACTGGGTGTTTGTTAATTGCTTATTGTTGTATCAAGTAGACAATTATCTGAGCTTCCCTCACGTGAGATATTCCATTTCTACCTTTATGGACAGGCTATGGCTCAGGTTGGGGGTCTGGTGATGTTGCAGCCTGAAGTTGGCGGATCTCAAGACAATTTCTTCTTTGCAGGAATTGACAAAGTGAGGTTCCGTAAGCCAGTAATTGCTGGGGATACCTTGATCATGAGAATGACTCTGACCAAGTATCAGAAAAGATTCGGTCTTGCCAAGATGGAAGGAAAAGCTTATGTTGGTGGTGACCTAGTGTGCGAGGGGGAGTTCCTCCTGGTTAGCACAACCGAATAGTGCAAAAGGCACCTAGTATTGTGTGATTCTCTTGTAGAATCATTGATTAGAATGGGATGAGGTTCGTTGCTTGAGACGAGTTGAGTTTTGAACTGAACGTACGGCTTTTGAGGCTATCTTTTCATTTACCTGTTAGGCGAGTTGAGTCCAAATGTCCAAAGCGCCATATGTTCTGTTCAGGCGCTTAATTCTACCTGGCTGTTTGCTGTTGTAAATTTGCAATACAGGATACAACAATATCATGAAATAAACAATGCTTGTCGGGTTGTGCTTATACTGAATTTCTGAATAAATATTTAACAGTCGTGCCACACAAGTACCATTAATAAAATATCAAAGATTTCCTGTAATCTTCTCATAGTATTCCTACGAATTTCTGTCTTTTGGGGTGTGAAGAATTGAAATGTGAAATTACAGTCATTTTACTGATGTGCTCAGAACCCTCTCGCTGACACAAGATAATAACAAGCAACAACTATCCGTTGATCTCTTCTGTTGCACAAAGGCCTTTCTTTTGTCCGAAACAACAGTAGGAAAGAAAAGATTAAGAAGGTAAGGGTGAAGTACTCTGTCTACTCATTGTAAACATACAAAGTCAACTAGAATTAGTCAACACAAACACACTATAATCACATCCCATGGTTGTTAATTACAACTGAACTTCAAGGAGCCATCAAGATCCAAAATCATCTTGGTTGTCAACTCTTCGGTTCAGAAGCGATAAGCAGGCTAACTTTATGTTAATTAAGAGACTCCAAAACTGCTTGATATATAGTCAAATCACTAGGTGTCCTGGGTCGTCTAGAGGCTGTTAGGATAGCTTAGAAGATGGCTAATTTTGTGGCAATGAACATGAAGAGGAAGGAACATGCGGAAGTGGCCAACCATGGATTCTCCATCTTTGTTGATCCTAAGAGGCTCAAATTTCAGGTATGGCAACGGTAATTGGCAAGTGCTGTCCCCACTCCTCTGTACTAATTCATATACATAAGATTTTTTTTGTTTTTACGATATCGAGTTAGAAGTTAGCATTATTTTCGCTAAATCGTAGAAGGCGTGAAAATGAAAAGCCTAAATGTTGCTCTGATCATGTTGATGTTAGCATATGACTAGCATAGAGTATTTCCAATGTTCCAGTCCATGTCAATATGTGCTGATCTAAGTTCTAAGACCAGTACATGTTGACCTACGTATGCTGATTTGACGGTTAGAGTATGCCATGTGAATGCCACCTGGAGATTCTTTCAGATGAACATAGTCTGCAAAATTATCTCTTTCAGATGAATTTCGTTTGCAGATTGAAGTGTGAGAATCACATGAACCTTCACTACCATGTTATGTATATCACGTCATTCATCTGCAGACTGCAGTCAATACCATGTATACAACGATATTTTACCCCAAAGTATATCATCTTCAATGTACACTGATAAGTATCAGGCACTGATGAGCTGGGCAAACTGAACACAACATTCTCAGTTAAGGCAAAACAAATAAATGAAATAGACCAGGGTCATCGCACAGTTCGTTGTCTCAGAAGTGTCGTTTAGTACAATTAGGGAGTATGCAACTCTAATCACTCCACACACTGTTAAGTAATAACATACAAGTATACAACAATGTTTTGCTGAGCACCTGTTCAGCTATGAATATTGTCCCCTCCAGGGACAACAAAGTAAAAAAAGAAAAGAAAAAGAATCATGTATGTGAACTCTTGCTGTTAAGTGGACATTACTGACGAAAAAAGGGCGACAGTAGATTTTTAATTTAGTTCCTTGAGCTGGCTCCTTCACTGAATGGCCATTAATTGTAACTGACTATGACCTTTCTATAGCCAAGTGTTGCAATCTCTGTTGTAGAATAACTTGAATATAAGTGCCACAATATTTCTGAACCATTAATCTCCAGAGACAAATTTCTTTTGTGTGTAGTATCTGTCTTCGCTTGCCTTTTTTTTCAAGTTCCTTTTCTGTAAACCAAAAAGAACAAAGCAACAATGTTTAGTAGGGTAATACTAGTGATCAGCAGATCAAAATAAAAATGTTTCCTATGCATGAAGTAAATCCCTGCGACCAAAAATGTACCTTGTAAGCTTCATGGTTATCAATTATTCTGGTAGCGACTGAAACTGTTGTTATAGGTTTGGGGCTTGTGATCGTTTGGAAAATACCCATGCTCTTTGGAACAGCGTATGGATCAATACCACCCTGCAGCATAAACTCGTCAAGTTCCAAGTAGAATTAGGAAATTCATTATGGTAATCTTTCAAACCGTTGTGATTAGATTAAAACTAAACACTTACTGCAGAACTACCCTCGGTTACTGTCCCATGAACAACCAATGAAATATTAAATGTAGTGATCTGCACCATTTGATAAGAGGTGTGAGGGCTTATTCAGTTGTCAAAAAGATGTCAAACGACACTGCATTGTGTGCACTACGATCATTATTTGAACTTATTCACACAGCCATAGCTAAACATGTGTGGATCAACTCAAAGAAGTTTGAACATACCATATCCCTCGAAACCTCCCATGGTGCACCTATTATAACTTCATCGACATAGCGACAGGCAAGTACACTGAGAGTTCGCTCATGTAGGTGCATGATAGGACGATACCCTCTTCTATCCCTGAATATTTAATTTACATAAGCATCTTATATGAACTTACAAAAGAGAAATCACATAGCAAGAATTGATCTCAAATGTATTTTATCTTCGTTTGTGGTTAACTAGTTTCCCATAATCTTAAGTGAAGAAAGCAAATAAGTACCTGATTGCATGGTCATCATGGACACCAACAAGGAGGAAGTCACCCAGTTGTCTTGCACTTCTGAGGATCTGCATCAAACAAAAACAATATAATATTCTCAACATGTGAACCAACACAAAGAACAATTGGGTGAGTTATGATAAAATGATTGGCATATGATAATATGAACCACAAAAATTACCTCAACATGGCCGGCATGGAAAAGATCAAAAGCACCATCTATATACACAACGCGAGCACCTGGCGAAGGAGCCTGAGTGCATAGAGCATATTGTTCAATAAAAGCAATAGTCATAGAAATATGTACAAAAATTGCTGAATTTATCCTGTCAAGATTATCATTCATGACCAAGATTGAAAAGATACAAATGGATGTATGATATATTAATTTGTGTGCTAAGTCAGATTAGCTGAGAGTTGCAGCTGATTATTTTTATCCATCAATGCCCTAAATAAAGAACGATCACACAGAACCATAAGAATGTCGAGTAACCTTAGCCATGGCATAACTGAGAATAGAATTCCTTAAATTATCATACCTGTCCATTCGAAAACTGCATTATCCGGCGAGATGTTGGAAGAAAATTTGATAACTGACTTTTCACTTGATCACATGTATCGGCTCCACTGTTCTGATTGACAGCAACATTTGCATCCAAGGTAGTTTCTGTTTCCGTACTGCCAGCCTCTTTCCGCTTGAATGTCAGTAGTATCCTCCCTAAGTGGAAAAAACATTGTTCCCACATTAAGATCACAATGGACTGAGAAGACATCATTTTAGAATGAGCATGAAAATCATTCTTCATGTCAAGAATGATCGCTTTAATATAACATTGATGACCAATAATAGAACATAATCACAAAAGAATAGTGTTATACTGATCCATGTGGTCATCTTACCAACTATATCAGTGCTTGAGACACCTTCAGTGCGTTTAATTTGTTTGTAGCGTCCAACCTTCTTTGCCAAAGCATAAGCATCCGTTCCATCAGGTAGGAGACAAGGATCATCTCCATGTATAATGTAATCAATGTTGTATTTATTGAAGAGGGTATTCATAAATTCTTCAGTAATCTCATAGGGTGCACTGGGAATGACATCGTCCACCCACTTCAATCCACTAACAAGTGTCAGCCTACACAGAAATAGCAGGTCAATGGAGAACCAGAAGATTGTGCATCTACCCAAAAAAAAGAATTTGCAATTAATATAAAAATAAGCTAGGACTAGGCAGTTTGTAATGCTAATCTCTTGTGAAGACAATACCTTCAGTTGATCCCTTAAAAAATACAGACAGAATGTGTAAGGGTATGCAACATCATCAATAACATAGTGGAGTACTTAAGCAAAATGTATTCAGAATAGAATGCCTCACAATATTAGCAAGGAAACCCAATCTTTTGAGTGAATTTCCAATTGAAGATCAGGTAATTCTATGAATGCCATGAGAGGTCTAGAACTCCAGCTTTTAGAAAAAGTTTTGGACATCAAATGATCAGGTGGTGATTCTACAAGCTTCCCAGTCAATTTTGCAATCCTACTACTAACATCAACAGCATAGATTTAAGAAAAATTGATAGTGCTGTATTGCACAAAACAAGAGAACTACTTTCTGCAGTACCTCTCATCCATTGAAAGCACAGGTGGACCCTTGTTCGCCACAATCTCCTCATCACTGACAACTCCCACTACAAGTTGATCCCCCAAGAACTTGGCCTGCCGCAATGCATTAGCATGGCCATAGTGCATAAGGTCAAAGCATCCATCCATGTACACTCTCACAGGCCTTTTCCGTTCCTTCTTCTTCGGAAGTTGTCCTAGATATGGCCAAAAATATGGAACAAAAGGAGCACCAATTCCTCCAAGGTAGCCTGTAGATAACCAAAGTATGGCGACAGTGATCATAACTCCTCCAATCCCAAACAACTGGGAATAATATCCACTATTCCAGAGCCCTTGGTTGCTCTCAAACGCTAACAAGCCCATCATCATTTGACGAGCAGGTATATTGTCTAACCTACCCCAATTTACTTTGGCTTGAAAGGTTTTGATGATGATGATAAATAATGTATATTGTCTTGGTATGATCTCTGAAAACAAAGAATAAACAACCAAAATGAGATCCCGAGTTGACAGAATTGTGACACAAAAGGATAGTCATATACATAGAGATAGAAAACGCGTCATTGTCCAACCAATGGAGATTCATCCTCATTTCTTTATTGTTTTAAACAAAAGAAAGTGATTGGATAGAAGGAAAAAGGTGTCTTTTTCAATAATTTATTATGAAAGGTTTGAAGGCGATTAGACGCATAAGCAGAAGAAATAGCTACATTTTCTAAATGTGATTAACTACCAAATAATGCTGAACAAATCCTAGCCACCAGGTATATTTCATAAAGCTACAGTGCGAAAAAAATAGGAATATACAACAGACTTAATTGCGTTTGCAAGAAGCCACATAACGACAACCAATGGAGCCAAATAATGCACGCGGATTGCATGAGCTGTGTTCTACTTTTCCCCATCAGGTCAGCTCAGAACAACAACTTCGATATACAATACAAAGCACAATGAATTGTTCTTATATATCACCAGCTATGACAAATAAAATAATTAACCAATGGAACATTTATTGTAGGCAAAGTAAAGGAAATCTAACAGCAAATGGAAGTATGATCCCCCATTCCAAAGTGGCAATACTAGCATGCGTCATACAAACAAATTTGTCTTTCTCTCTTCAGGCCATAGCATATTTTAGGCAAATAACTAGTAAAAAAACAAAACGAAAGAAGAATTTGATTCCGATTGCTAAGCCAAAGCCCAACTTATTGCACGGCAATCAACTATGAGCAACTAAATAAGCTACGAACCAGAATCTTAAAGGAGTGAAGTGGTGATCCAACAAACAAAACAAGCACAAAATTTGGGAGAAGAGAAACAAAAACAAAGCATCAGCTCAAACCCCCCAGCGGAATCCTGTTTCCGGTGCCCGCGAACAATCGAGACATCAAATGCCGTCATCGTTCCATCCGCCCGCGATCCAATGAAACACGAGCCAACCACCTAATCTATCTATCGAAGAGAATCAAAATCAATTCTTTTTTTAAAAAAAAAAGGAGAACAAATTCCGCGTGATTCCTTGAAGAACAAGGCGCGAGATTCAACGAAACGCCGCCCCCAAAAAAAACCCAACGAAAAAAATTACGGACTCTCCATCCGTTCCAACAATGCAAGCGCCGACGGAAACGAACCGCGGTTAGGAGAGGTGTTGGGAGGAGGAGGATCGGTAGACGGACCGAGATCGGGCGAGATTCCACGGCGGGTGGCCAAGAGAGAGAGAGAAAGGCTCCGTCGGGGGAGGAGGAGGACGCCGAGGCGGCGGCGGCGGGGAGCGCGGATCTCGCGCCGGATTCCGGCGGCGGCGGCGGCGGAAGATCTGCCACCAGGTTCGGGGCGCGCTCGCCCTCGCCCTCCTCTGCTCTCGGCGTGTGCGCCTTCCTCCCTCCCTCCCTCCCTCGTTTTGGGGGAAGAGCTCCGGTCGGTCGTGGTCGCGTTGCAATTGGGATCGGTGTTTTACAACGCGTGCGTGGTGGCATCCTCTCCTCTCCTCTCTCTCTCTCTCTCTCCACCAACTGCTTTCCTTCAGAGACTCTCGGTCCCACCCGGGGGCTACGAGATCCTTTTTGCAGCTCCAACCCTGCACTTGTGCCGTTCTTCATCCGTACCTCTGAAAAAAGATATGGGAAAAACCGTAAGGATGTTAAAAAGAATGTAAATTTTTAATGTGATACCCGAGTAGAAGAGGATCACTCACATGACACCCAGAATGCAAGATAGAGTGACACATTTGGAGTTTGAGGCGTCCTTGATGAGATTGAGTCCGATTGTTGATGTGCCTACTATGCTTGATAAAAAGGTAAGAAGCATTTCCTCACCAGAAGAGAATATAAATAGGGTTGTAATTAGTATTAATTTTTTAGGAAATTAGGTGGTCCACAGAATTTTACTTTTGAACATTTCCTCCCATTAAAAAACACTAGAACATTTAAATCCTCAAGCAACGCTCTAAATGAAGGTTGTAAGGGATGTATAGGTGGCAAATTGGTGATAAGCGAAGCAGCCGTTGCAACTTACCCATAGACAAAGAGCTCATGAGGACATGATGATCTTGCTAGGGTGCAACAAAGCGTAGATGCTCATGAGAAATCAAGGAAGGCACAAAGACATATGCAGATGTAGAGAAAAAAGAGTGCTCAATATATTTGCGACATCAAGTGGACAAAAGGATCAGAAGTTCTTTCCTGCTAGCATTGCTCCTTGCTCCTCTTTCTTCGATAGCGGTGGCTAAGGCCATGACCGCACATGGTGATGGGTTGGTTGTCTCTTCCTCTTTCTCACCATCTCTCTCTTCCACTTTTCTCACCCTCTTTTCCTCTCCCCTTCCTTATCTTCATCTTCGTATCCCTCTATTTCACACGGGCCACCAAGGTTGGCTAGATGCTAGTTGGTACCTTGCCGTAACTAGCATCTATCGTATTCTCCAACCTATCCTAAAATTTGTTGATTTTGGTACTCCTGTTTGTATATGCTTAGATTGGGTACAAGTATATGCTTATAATACATTTATCCTTTTAGCCTATCATGGTGATGTGTGATTAGTGCATTATGAAACTATCCTTTGTCGAATGAATTTCATTAAGATCTATGAATGCTTTTCTATAATGATATAAGAACTAAGACAATATTTAAGTCATAGTAGGTTTCCCATCGTTTTACTCTTTAGAAGAATAAACCGTACGGTTTATTAACAATCAAAAAATATTTTGTAGATAAAACTTTTATATACATGTCCTTAGCAATTGAAAAGTAAATATTTTAAAATAAACAAAAAACCGTAAAATCAACTATAAAATTAAATTTTAAAATACATAAGCAGAAGCAAAATGGTAGTAGCCTAAAGAACATTCCCAAAAAAATTAACAAAAACATACTCACATAAATGATCAAAAGCCCCTAAGCATCATTTGATCTCCAACAGCCCAACAACTACATCACCGGAAGAAAAGACTCCCAACCAAACAGGCTAGTAGCAGTACTACATTGAATTAGAGTAGGGAAGCATCAGACTACCATTAACCATAAATTTCAGGGGTTTACATGCAAAAAAGTCCGCGACGGGACGAAATTACAGGAGAAGAGCACCGGCGGGGGCCGAGCGGAGCCAGACGAAGCGATATTTGGGAGGGGAAGCATGCGGGGCCCACTGCCAGTCTGCACGTCGCGTTGGCCTCATGTTCATGCCTCGTGGGCCCCGCACCCTCGCTTCTTTGACCGTGCGATGAATATGCAAAGTGAGAAACAGGGGAGGGAGATTAATTAGCAGCGAAGGAAGAAGACGACGACGAGTCTACGTGAAGGACAGTGACTTATATACTTGGCATGAATTCTAGAACGGTATACTACTTCAATTCGTAGAGTATGACGTGTCTTATACACCTGGGTGTTGTCTTTGTTTACTTACCTTGGTTTAATTAATTAATTAATTTTGGTGTGTAGTTAACGACTAGTAAAACTTCGTGAACGTTGGTTATCTTTGGTGGCGCATAGAGACCGCAAGCTGGTACTGATTAAATACCCATGTGGAGACCTCCATGGTGATCGGGAAGATTGGTTATCAGCAACCAAAGGCGGATTGGCTATCCCGGTTAGTTGTATGTTGTTTTCTTTGGTTGTCTATGGGGCGGTAATCATTGGTAGTGGCAAGGGTCTCTAAGGGTGATAATTTTGATCCAATTTATCTGGATTTGACGATGTCGATATTTATTTATCGATTTCTTGTATTGAATATAGTAGTTAAAACAGTTCGACACGCTTAGCCCCTAGATTCTTGTCACCAAGACTACAAGAGGAGCACGCGGGTTCAATTAGCTTACGCAAAGTTATCTTCTCATAGAGACCAACCTAGGGATAGAGGCCTGGGCTAGCCATCTTGAGCTAATTAGCTCGGCACTCTAGTTCGACCATAAGAAAGACGTGAGCCTAGGAGCGAGACTTTGAGAAATTCGCGGACATCACCAAGATGCCTTAAGACCTTTGAGGTGGGACCCATAGTCCCTACTTTACCGACAATAGCCCTTAGGCCCTATGCCGGGTGGCATCATGGCGGCTGGGGATGGGACCATTTGTGTTAGAGGCCTAGAGGTGTCAAGCAACGGCCTTCTAATGTATTTCCTTTTGAGCCATCTTGGGCCGATGTGGCACCCCCTCTTCTTCTTTTCAATAGGTCGAGTGAATGGAAAAGCTTCACATCTCTTGGTCTAACAGAGGACGTGGGAAGGTAAAACGGCGTGTGCTACTTCGTCTTCCCCTATCTTGTCCATGCACGCCCCCAACTTCACACGAAATTCAAGGCGTGCGGGGGAGTGCTGGATCCATTGACTAGTTTCACTCACAAGGTTGCGGTTCCTCACGGGTTTCCCCATAAATTAGGGATAGCACCACATCCCTTCCTTTTTCGCTCCTTTATCTTCTCAATAGAATTCTCACTATCATCTTCTCCATCTTCATCCACCGTCTTAACTTCTTTCATTGTTCTTGCGCCCCGACATTCTCCTCCTACCACTCGCTTTACTTGTGGCCATGGCCAGAACCACGCGGAGGCGCGTATCTCACAAAGACTCGATGCAGTCACCCTTCCTTCTCGACGGAAGACACCATGGCAGTAGTGAGGAGGATGGCGGTCCCCAATAGGCAAAGGAAGGCTATAGCGATTAGGCTAGCTACATTCCCTTCCCAGCTAGAGAAGCCCGACAAGGTAGTGATCTTCTCATCTTTCATCGCGGTAGGGCTAGTGTTACCCTCCTTCTCTTTCTTTATCTAGGTGCTAGAAATCTTCAATATCCATTTGATCCACCTCACCCTTAACTACATAGTAGCACTAGCCATCTTCGCGCACTTGTGTGATATGTTTATCGACGTTATGTCCTTGATAGACCTCTTTTAGCACTTCTTATTGGTGAGGAAGGAACAAAAGGCCCGAGACCAACAAATTGAAGGTGTTGGGGTATTGCAAGTTATAGCCACACAAGGGCATCGACAATAGGCGGGGATAGTATCCGTATTGTCGCACGTCGTCTGCCTATCAGGTTAGATATTTATCTTTTCGTCCTGATCATCTTAGACGCACATGTGTCATACATATATAAGTTTATCAGATTAAATATGGTAGTTGGAACAGTTCAACATGCTCAACCCTCAGTTTTTACCACTAGGACCGCAAGAGGAGCGTTTAAACTTAACCAGCTTATATGAGATTGTTTCCCCATGAAGACCAGCACAGGGGTGTAGATCCAAGTTGGTCAGCTCAAAGTAAATAGGATAGTCTAGGTAGCTTAGGCTAATTAACTCGAGCTGATTAGCTCGGTATTTCAGTCCGAGATATTCAACTTTGAACCCTGAGAGGACATAAGCTCCGATTACTATGAATTAGAAAAACTTTAAATCATTCCCTAAAGCTGACTCATAGATAATCTATGACCGATTCTAATTCATTTAAATAAATATTTAATTGAACTAGACCCAAGCTACCTATATTTGGTACTGACTCGTGTCGCAAACAATGAGCATTTGATGTAAACTCCGCAAGAGAAGTCATCTGATTAAAACAGGACCAACTTCGGCTGTCTAAAGCCTTATCAGCCAAAATTGATCGGTATCACTCTCACATGTGAGAGTGAAGTGTCAAAGATTTCTCACAGATCACAAGTCACTGTATACACTCGTACATGACTTGATGTTGAAGTGAACGGTGCTACCAACCAAGCTGTGTTGCAGATGGCATGACCATCTTCTCCAGTAGCCGACATCTCCACACGTTACTTTCGCTGATGTATACAGTGACGGGATCAAATGATCTTTTAGCATGCTGATTTTGCCCACTTGTACATGCTGATTATAACGTCATGACATGGCAAAAAATAAAATAAAATAAAATAGAAGACAGCAAAACAAAAAAAAATGATATAATAATTGTGCATTTAGCTCTTAGTATTCCATTCACATCAGGTCGCGTTCGAGAGCGACATGAAACATTACAAATGGATACCCACGTGCAGCACATGAGACTGGGCGAGTTAGCGTACGTCTTAGCGAATAAATAAAGTTAACCCAAACACGCGCCCAACGAACGCATGGTGTGATGATGGGAACCCCTCCCAATTTGATGCAAAAATTCGCGACGCAAACACAAGACACGCATCCAATTCTATACTCCAATAAATAAATAAGATACAATCAAACTTCTCTTTTGCAGATGAAATATTTTTCACACTAAATCAATGGAAAGAATCAAGTTCATCATAAGATTTGTGAAAGAAACATTTGATCCCAATGCATGCATGCTACCAAGTTACAAACAACCAGGACAGGTGTTTTGCTCCTGGGAGATCCGATCATCAAGGATTACGAGGTGTACTCAAATGGCTGGGGAGGCAAGGGCTCCTCGTCGACGGCCATGGCGGCCACGCCTGAGCCTTGCTGGCCGCCAGCAGCGGCAGTGGCGTTCGTCTCCTGAGTTGCCAGGGCATCGGTGAGGACTAGTTCCTCCGTCTCGGTGGGCTTGAGGTCCCGTAGGAGGACGAATCCAGAGGGCGTCAGCTTCACTGGGTCGTACCTGCCGCCCTCCAGGAATTTTATGGACTTCTCCTGGGCCGGGACAACACGAACCAGGTTCGTCAGGATCTGGAAGGTCGGTTTGAGTTCAGGGACCGCCTTCTCTGCAGCACCATCGACCTGAATTCATTGATTGAGACTGTGAGCATATGTGATAATGGCACGAATAATTTGCAGACAATGTAAGACGTCATTGTTTTTAGCAAAGATATGGACAATCAGAAAACAGCTTCTCCATGATGGTTTTAGGGTGGCAAGACAGGAATAACGTTAGGTAATTAACACTGCAGCTCTTACCTGCATTGAAGTAGAAGCATCTTCACTTGGTGGTGCTTCTGCTTTCTCCTGAGCTTTGCTCTCCACTTCCTTCTTTGCCCTAGATTTTGCCTTGGCATATGTCGATAAGATGACCATGGGCAGCTTAACTGAAGCAGTCGTGGTTTGTTGGGTTGTTGACTTTGGGTAATTGAAGAGTGACGGTTTAGTGTTTGACAGGAACTCAAACTTCGGCACTTTCATGTCAGAGTTGAGGCTGATAAAAGCCGTCGGAGAGAAGGCCAGGCTGATGAAATAGGTGAGCGAGTACCAATACCAGAACTGGGTGAAGATAGCAAGGCCAACAACAGCAGTGAGCTTGTCATTCTTTGACCTCGACTGAAGCCTGATAGTAACGTTCCTACCACCAGCATCGAGGATACCAGTAGCCAGTATGGCACCCATTTTGCTCATGGTGTCCTCATGCTTGTCAAGAATGATCTTTTCCAATTGACACCTGAATGTTCCAACGAGAGTCATATGATTTGTTAGTTTGGATCATGACCATTGACATTGCAATGAGAGCAACTTGCCGCACAAAGTCAACAACATCAGATGTAAGAGGCTCCAACAAGGAGATGGCATCACTTAACCCTGCTCCTGCACAGGATATTCCAACAGCTAAAGCTGCACCATAACGGACATGCGGATTATATGATTCAGAGAGCAGCGACACAATCCTTGGAGTCTGCATTGACAACAATTTTAGGAAAGTTAGATTCAAATTAAGTGGCTTAAAATCAAATGAGACGATAACAATAACAATAAAACATTTCAATCTCAAACAAATTAGAATAGACTAGAGTTAAAACCTAACAAAAGTTTTAAATCGCGCTTTAGGCATGTCAATACCTGCTTTACAAGTATTCCTATTCAAGTACAGATCTTTAGAAAAATCAAATGAGTTTTAACAAAAAAAATTGACAACACAAAACTAACCTGCTCAGGCTCATTGTACAGGACAAAACCAAGAGCCAATACTGCAGTCCTCCTGATATCGTCCCTCACATCCAACATGGAAAAATGAAGAAGCTGGTGGATAGCTTTGTTATTTGCAGTTCCCCTGTACACTAGAGCCAATGCATACATACCACCATAACGGAGTATGGGATCTTGATCTCTAGTCATTTGTTCAATCAAGGTGTCAGCTTCCTCTTCCCTGCCATAAACTGAGTGCAATTCCAAGTGACAAGCCCCTGGAGAAAAGAGGATACAGTGTATCAGACTCAACTTAACTCAACGTTCCAAACAAATTAGGATAGGATAGAGTTAAAACTCAACAAGAACCTCTAAATCACGGTTCAGACACGTCAATAACTACTTTATAAGGATTTCCATTTAAATACAGATCTTCAAATATATCTTACTCTTAATTTTGGTATTCTTTTACTTTTCTTCACATTATTATCTTAACTTAGAATTTCACAATATACTAATGTTTCTGAGGGTCTCCTTTAGATATGACCAAACCATCTCAACCGATATTAAACAAGCTTTTCTTTAATTAATGCTACCCTTAGTTGATCACGTATATTCTCGTTTCGGATTCGATCCATTCATATATGACTATAAATCTAACGTAACATACGTATTTCTGTAACAGTTAGCTGTTGAACATGACGTCTTAAAAACATAAACATATTTACTGTCTTAAGAAACAAATTTCTAGTAACAGATTACAGTAAGAACTTTCTTGCCAAAAAGCTAAAAAATTAGTTACCTAATATTTTTCTCATGCTGTGTGTCATGTACACAGGCAAGCATCTCTCCAGCTTTCTCACTGGCTGTTCCAACCATAAGCAAGCCCATGCCAATGCCAGCAGCCTCGCCAGCCACAGCACTGTCATTGTAAAGAATATTCTTTATGTCCTCAAATATTTCCTCATCGGCTGTGCCTAGAGCTGCAAGTCCAAGTCCCAGACAAGCACCATACTGAATAACCTGTAGTATAATAATGTTTGAAAGTTTAGAAGTCTTCTTTATGATAGATTGCCTAAAGAAAACAAGGGATCACGGCCCTGAAAAAATACCTCAGAACTAGTGTTGCGAAGACTCTCACGAAGAAATTGTTTGATTCCTTCACCATGGTTAGCATGGATCAGACCTAGAGCATAAAGGACACCACCTTAAGAATATGGACTACCACCACTTGCACCACCACTCTGAGGAAGGTATGGGGCCATTAAAGCTCTGCCTTGTGTGAGATGACCTCTATGAACAACACCTAACCCAGCAGTTGCACTGAACTTAGCCTAGTTGGTTGCCCTACTAAGCCATTCCTGTAAGACATGATTACGTATGCACACAAATATCAGAAAGTGAGAAAATACAGTGAGTAGAAAACTACTTTAACAAGTAGGTAAACTATGAAACGTACCAAGTTTTCTCTTAGTAAGGTATCAACTGTTGTTCCTGCATGCATGATTGCATTGGAACATATAGTTGCACAATGGCAAACACTATTCCTCATTTCCAAAGCTTGCTTTATGCTCTTCAAAATCAAAAGATCAGACCTGTCAAATCAATTACCAAAATCAACATAAGATTAAAAACTTAAATACATGATCAGCTGTAATAATTGTCAGATATTATCACATTACCTATTATGGCTATATAAAAACTGCAACGTCAACTGAATAGGCGTCTCCCCTGACAGTATCGCCTTAATTTTTGTCAGCCTATCAGCGTGCACTACTTCAATTGGATCTACAGTGTGCGCATTTTCATTTGATGTGATAACATTATCCATCATTTGGGCATCTGTAGATGGTTCTGTAGCAGCAGCTTGATCACTAGGTAAAGTGTGGGCAGAGGTCTGCAAACTCAGTGTGTCAAGGTGATTTTTCACATTCAGGAGGAAGGCCTGATTTTCATTTTCAACAAGATCAAAAGCAATTTGGAATGCAAGGAGAGCATCATCCTGTGGAGCAAAAGCACATATTAGGGCAAAAAAACACACCAAGCAGCAATTAAACAGTTAACAGAAAGCACAAGATATTTTCAGCATACCTTGCTTCCATAAAGCAGCTTGCCCAAGATAGTTCCAACAGTTTCAGGCTCACCCAATAACATAAGACACTGGCAAATGCTTAAGTAATCTGGATTTGGCAGTGTCTGGTATATTTTTACAAGACATCAAAGAATCTGTATAAATCAAACAAAAGTTCTTAGTAATAATATGGCATTCCCAAATTTATGTACAATATTGTATGCCAATACGAAATCTAAGAGATAGCTACAATTTAAATCTGCCATGACAAGACCTTATGTCCTTACCTCACAGCAATATTCACGATGACTAACATATTGATGAGATAGATTGATGCAATAAGCCAGAGCTCCATTAAGATTATCACATTGTGATATAGCCTCTTCCAGCTTATCAAGTCTTTTGCATTCAACAGACATACCCATGGCCTGTTGATATTTGCCATCAAAGATGCACAACAACAACAACAACACAGTTTTTCAGTCCCAAGTAAATTGGGATGGGCTAGATGCACCTAAAAGAAAATATTGAGATGAGAACTGTATTTTACTGAAAGAAAATATTAAGATGATAATATAAATTAGCTACTAAAATATGGAGGATTCTATCATACTTGTCCAGCATTCTCCCCACGATGGTCTCCAATCTTGGATTCATCATTCCTTCTTCTGCTGTAGCTTTCAATCTGATGCTGGCATATTCATCTAATGCTTTTGCTGAAGAAAGGAGCAAACAAATGTTAAAACTATGTCAATATTGTTTCTTTGAAAGATGCAGATCATAAGATGGTAATGAATTTAGTCAATTCCGCACCTAAAAGTGTTTTGAGTGTAGTCAGAACCATCGAAGAGATCAAATAGTGGTCCAGCACCAAGTGCATACAACAGAGAATCATCTAATTCACCAAGGTAGTAAAACAACTTGGAAACAACCAAGGCTGCCAGCTGCCTCTGGTCGAATTCCTCATCTTCATAAAAGCTCTCACTATAAGAAATAACATTACAAAATAAGTAAACAAAAACACGTTCTCAAAGCAGAGCAGAAAGTCAGAAATCTCTCATATAAAAATCAACACCTTTTGCAACTAGTGAACTCTTTAATGCTTAATAGAGAAGTCCTAGAAAAGATTAAGTTCTATCAAGTTATTAAGTACCAATGAAGAACATAATTTCCAGAAACTAAAATACCAAATTGCAACTGCCAAAACATTTAATGGACATGTGTCTTCCAATGTCTCCATGAACAAATCATAAACAAGAAACAAGACGACTCATGTTTTAGCTCAATGTTTTTACTTGACAGGACAAGCACTAAAGATCAAACAAAATGTCCGGCCATAGTCTTGTAATTCAGACATTTAAATGTCAGGATTTTGCATACTTCCCTAAACAGAACCATAAAACAGAAAGAAAATGTCTCAAGCTAGGCTCCATCCTGCAGGAACGTTCAAATTAAAATAATGGTTCATTATATTTTACCCTCCAAACAAAAGCCTTAGCAATCCGAGCCTAAACATAAACTAGTTAAAAATATATATTATTTTTTATCATAGCACACACCAATTCGACAATTCGAATACATGAATCAGAACGGTTAGGAAAGCTTGAAATTATTGTCTCTACACTCTACAGATTCTAGGTTTCCTGCTACCAGTGGCACTAACCACCCATTATAATCCCTCCCAAAATCTCGAGCATAATAGATCAGACCTAGGGTTCATCGAACAAGCGCCAGATCGAATCTAACCAGGCTAAACGACACTAATCAGATGAATCCCCACACCGCCGCTTCGTAGCCAAACCTCTCACCCATAACACATAGCGCATCAAACCAAGCCCCCCGCCCCCAATAACACGAAACGAATCGCGACGCCGCATCGGCCGCAGGGAGCGGCGGCGTCGGAGACTACAGCTAAAGGTGCAAGGAGGTGGGGGGTGGCGGCGGCAGGTAGGGAAGTATACTCACATGGCGGGGACGCTGGTGGAGATCTCGGGCCAGAAGACGTGGACGAGGGAGTTGAGGTTGGCGAGCGCGTGCAGCTTGAGCTCCGCCGCCGGCTCCTGCAGCATCGCCAGGAACCCGCTCGCCGAGCTCACCATCACCGCCGCCGCCGCCGCCATCTCCCCCGCTCGCCTCTCCTCCTCCTCCGCCGCTGGATTCGATGCGGGTTGCGGTGGAGTTCGCGTGCGCGCTCCTCGGGCTCGGTTCGATTCGTCGGCGGCTGTGGCTTTTGGTTTTCGATTCTATCGTGTGATTTTTTATAAAATCAATATTACTATGTCTATGAAAAAATATAGGTGTTTTTGTTGGAGGGGAAGATTGTCTCTCGTCTCGCTAGGGCAGAATGTAAATATAATGCTTTTTAGAGGTAAGTCGCGAAACCCGGTGTATATGAGCGGAAGTCGAGTAGGATACTGCATACTACTTTGGTTTATTTTCATTTTCTCTACTACCTTCTCCCCCACTATTTCACATCCCCACATCAAAAAAAATCCACCTCATCTAAAAACCACTCTAAAATTCTGTAGAAAGAAAAAAAATAAAACCATAAGATGAGATGCTTCCCTATCGTAAATTTTTTTTTAATGGGATAGTCGCGTCCTGAGGAATGAATAGAATGGGATATTATTTTCTAGATTCACCTTATCCCACCTACCTTCAAACTAAACAATATAAAAAATAGGCTCATCACTTCTCTCTAACCAAACACACGATTTAGCTGCAATAGAAAGGCATAGTACTCGAGCTCGTTAGAATTGGCACAACTATTTATGTATTGATTTTGCGTAAGAATTTGTTGTGTAATTTTTTCGCTAAATCCACGTGAATGTAATTATAGTATAATTATAATAAAATTGTAATGTACTAGAAAGTATTTTTTATTTATATGAGGCTTATATTTATATATATTATAGGTATATGCAGTTGCATTCGTAACATTTAAGTGAAAAAAAAACTATCAAGACTTTTATATATAGGCAGCTCTTTCCGCATTGGTAGGGTCCTATACGTACTCAGGGCTCGGGCCACCCAGTCAATAGAGCAAGAGGGCCAATTTTTTGGTGGGCCAGAATAGGTTGGGGATGGTCCGGGCTTCAGCCCAATTCTGGCTCTTCAAATCTGGTATTCTGGTTCCACACGTGAATTACGCACCTTGGGATACCTGCATCGTTGCATGTGACTTGCTGGAAATCTGTAAGGATCAAAAAAATTTTACAACGGGGATACACAGACCAAAGTTACAGTCTTGTGCAATTACCTTGAGACTACAATGGCAAACTAAAAGCTAGCTATAATATAATCGTTTTATTTGCACACGTAGAGAAAAGAGACAGAAAACGTAGAGTTTGTGTCTATGAGGTGAAGATGGGAAAAAAGAAAGATGGTCAGCAAGAAACAAAATAGTCAATAATATCATGCATCTAAATACATGTAATTCCGCTGTTCTAGAAATATAAATATCTATATTGTTTTAAGTAAATATTAAGCTTAAACTAAAAGATTCTCTTAAAGTCGTGATTGATTTTTAAATTTTAAAGTGCTTAAATTTATTTCAAGCACCCGGTTGGTAGAAAATATATTGTTTTTCACGTATTAGCATTAGTGCCTTAAAAATATTTATATTATGTCCTAAAAATATTTATATTTTATAATAGAAGGGGGATATGATATGATATTATCCCCTATTTTAAAAAGTATAAGCAGTACCTTCATCTATAAACTATAAACTAAGAGATAAAAGACACCGGTACCAAGGAAAAAGAGGACGAAATGTATTTTTTTAAGGATGTGAAAATGTATTTTGGTGTGTATCTAGTTATTATTACGTGACGTTTCTCATCCACCCATTTTATGAACTAGTTTTATCCTCTTTGAAGCAAATAAGACAATTACCAAATCCACGCTTTAAGAAAAAGGAAGAATACCATATCTATACTATTATAAAAAAAAATTTAAGTCGTTTCCGTTGTATCGTTGAGACGTCGTCCGACTGTTTTTCCCCGCGCGCGCATTCGCGTCCAAGCGTTCGTTTCGCAGGGCTGGCACGAGACCGATCTGGCTCGAGACGTAGGCTGGCGCAAACCACGACGTACGACAGACGAAAAACAGAAGTCGTCCGTATTTAAGAACAAAGAAGTGGACGCTAAAGATTCTTATAAAATTCTCGCGGAACGGTATAATTCACGGTAATTTTGTAGGATTTCTAAGATGAGGTTAGACCTCATGGAAATAAACTTTCTTATATTTATTTTTCTCACAAAATCCTGTACCTTTTTATGGAACATCCAAACAACAAAATTTCAGTACTTTGTATATTTAAGAACTCCTCGTGGTTTCGACTAGATAATAATTAGTAAAGTATTAGTCCTAATCAAAGACAAAAGGACGCATAAGTTATTTTAAAAACTAAGTAACAAGTAACCAGCACTAATCACTAAGTACAGTGGATTCAAATATACTAGATGATAGCCCGCACATCACTATAAAGATTGATAGAAAGTGATTAGGAAGAAATTATAATGGATAATGTCTTAAGACAGTGGTGCAAAGGAACATAATTCTATTAGGTACACAAAGAAAATCAAGCAAAATTAAATTGATGAGCAATGGCCAAGCAGCATATCTGAAAGTACTATAATGGAAAATCAACTGAAGAGGCCATCCTATATTAAGTATATTGGATAAAACCATGACTAAAGCTATTACAATATAGATTATTCAGGAACAAAAGGACAAACTGCTTGAAAATTGAAGGCAAGAGAATGCCAGCTTGTTCCTTAGCTATTGCTGACACAAAAGGGGCCTGTAAAGTAGTTATAAATGAAATACTAAAAACAGGAACATCATTGAAAAAAAATGTTATGTATAGACCCTAGAAATAATGATGAAGCACAATTACACACTGCTTGCATACAATCAAATCAGTGCCACCTGTAAGATCATATCAACCAAAGACACAATGAGCAGATACAGTAAGTTCCCTGAGAACAGTTGTATACTTGTATTGATAATGTAGATGCATGGCTGCGCTTGCCTGTAATATATCTATTATCTTGTAAGTTCAAATATATGAACACCTTATAATCTCATTTAGGAAACAACCTTTTGCAATAGAGATCATTATTTAGTATTGTTATGAAAATATACATGGAAGACACGGATTTTTACGTAAAAAGCTTTTGAGGAAAAAAATCATAGACATCAATCGGGAATAGCCACTCTAAGGAGACGATTACATAATATTAGGCCATACCATCCTTCATACGACTTATAAGAGTATATAAAAAAGAAAATACTTAGTCTTAATAGCTAAAGACTAGAAACCTATTAGAAAACTAATTCAAATGTGTTACATGTTAAAATTCAGATTATATATTTTACAATCTTCATCTTAAGATGAATTTCCTTTATAACATAAAAATCATCGATTACTAAAAAAACCTCACATAGTAAAATCACTCTACGCTAAATAATAAACTGTGACACCAACTAAACTTAAACACAGCGAGAATCTCGCATCACAGTCTGAGAATAGTGAATCATACTTTAAACTCATCATAGAAATTACATCCTAAACTCGTCATATTACCCTAGCAGAAATACGAAACTTGGTTGTGTGCTCGTAGAAGTTTCATCGAAATAACGTGATCAAAACAGGAGCCATACATCATATTTCAAACTCACCGAGCAATTAATCCTGAATCTGCTACTAAGAAATTGCGGTAAACCGAGAAACGAGGTATCTTGATCTAGCGATAAATCTCCTAGTACGCCTGGATGTGTGCTTAGCAATTTTTGCCAAAAAATTCACCATCCTACGGTCGGTCTGGTTTAGACACGAGCAGTAGATGTAGGTGCATGCGCCTGCCTATTTGCTTTTGATCTATTGTGTGGTTAGCGTCTCAACTTGAGCCCGCTTTGAATGCAAACTCGATCTCGTCGAATTTACTTCGACGAGACAGACAAGACGGTAACTACGTCGAATTGGTTGCAAATTCGTCAAACAAGATGAATCGATGGAACGACGAACGCAACAGCCGCAGAAACAATAAATTCATCTATTGGACTGCAACAAACTTGATGAAACCAGCGGCTGTGTGGTAGATCAATCTTCGATGCCCTGATATCGTTCTCGTCAATTCGGTTTATTCGGCGAGATTGAACTAGTCGCTGGTACGCAAGACCGAAGCCGTGCCGCGGCTGCCTCGGATCGTCCCGTTGTCCTCTCGTCGAAGAAACCAACTCGCCGAGATCGATTTTTCAGCAGCTGATCAACTCGGAGTCGACGTCAAGGCTGAAGCCGCTGATTGCTACCCTGTTCATGTGGAATCCAAATTCATGTTCAATTGCCACGCCTGGTTCGTCGAGTTCGTCGCCGATCAACCGATCATCTACTACCACGCCACAGTCTCTCGTCGTCCCGCCGTTTCATCCGTTTGGCGGGTTAGCAGCCCGAAGCAGAGTTGATCTGAGCGACGTCAAAAAAAAGAAAAAGAAAAAAGAGCAGATGAATCTACGTACTGCCAGCGCACACGCACACAGGAGAAAAGATAGGCGGAGGAACCATCTACACGTCTCATGCACGCGCATCGAGGGTGAATTGAAAAATCAGAGTAGCCTGATTTCTCCTGTTCCAATCAATTTCTAGTGGATTTCTGCTACGTCTACACCACAAACCTACCAGGAGGTTATCAGAAGATCAATATACTTCATTTCGGCATATAAAAAGTGTACAGAGATCGTGTTTCTGCCGGCTTCCATAAATTTTAAATCAGTAGATTTAGAATTTAATTTCCATGGTGAGTTTATGAAAATGTGGGAATTGATTCTATTTCTTGTAATCAGTATATATAGAGCGACTGGAGTGACTCACAAGATAACCGCATAGCCATATCACGGTTAAGCTACTATAATTATACTTTCTATAATTACAATAGGCTAACATTTCCCGTACTTTAATCGGAGCATCGCTAACATTCAGACTGGATCTTGAAATAGTCAGATAGGAAGACCCTTGGTAAAGACGTCGGTGTACTGCGATGTCGTAGAAACATGTAGGACCCGAATATGACCGAGGGGTGACCTTCTCTCGAATAAAATGAAGATCAATCTCAACATGCTTCGTCCGCTGATGCTGTACTGTGTTGCTAGAGAGATATACAGCACTGATATTGTCGCAATAGACCCAGGTAGTACGACGAGGAGGGTGGCGAAGCTCAAGGAGCAGCTATCGCAGCCAGGTAGCTTCAGCAACACCATTCGTCACAGCATGATATTCAGTTTCGGTACTCGATTTAGAGACTGTATGCTGATGCTTGGAAGACCAGGACACCAAGTTATCCCCAAGAAATATTGCGTAACCAGAGGTCGACCGACGAGTGTTAGGACAGCTAGCTTAGTCGGCATCCGTGTAAACAACAAGATCTGCAGGTGAAGATCGACGCATAATCAGCCTAAGAGATAGGGTGCCCTGCAAATAGTACAGGATCTGCTTGAGAGCAGCGAGGTGCGGCTCTCGAGGATCATGCATATAGAGGTATATCTGATGAACTGCAAAGGTAATATCTAATCGGGTGAAAGTCAGATACTGTAGAGCACCGGCTAGGCTGCGGTACTGTGTAGCGTTAGTGACAGGCGGTCCATCAGTAGATAATTTGGAGTATAGATCAATAGACGTGCTGCACGGCTTGCACGCATTCATCCTGGCACGCTTCAAAATATCCTAACTGTACTGCCGCTGAGAAAGGAACAGACCATCTGCAGAGCATGTCATAGAAATGCTCAGAAAATGATGCAGCTGACCCATATCCGTTATAGCGAACTCACGCCGGAGAGCCTCAATGATGTGCTTGAGTAATCCAGTAGAGGAGACGGTGAGGACAATGTCATCAACATATAACAGTAAGTAGGTCGTATCTGGACCACGGCGATATATGAAGAGTGAAGTATCTGACTTTGTTTCAACAAATCCAAGCGACACGAGGTGAGAGGCGAACCTGTGATGCCAAGCACAAGGAGCCTGCTTCAAACCATATAAGGACTTGTTGGGCCGATAGATAAAATCTAAGCGAAAAGAATCCACAAATCTAGAGGGCTGCACGTAGTACACTGTCTCAGTGAGAGTGCCATGGAGAAATGCATTTTTCACATCTAGTTAATGAATGGGTCAGTTCTGAGATAATGTCAGGGAGAGAACAATTTGAACTGTCGTAAGCTTGACAACGAGACTGAAAGTTTCATCATAATCAATACCGAGCCATTGTGTAAAACCCCGCAGTACCCAGCGAGCCTTGTAGCGATAAAGAGATCGATTGGCGAGCAATTTATATCGATAAATCCACTTGCCAGTTACAACATTGATGTCAAGAGGGCGAGGCACAAGACTCTAGGTGTCATTGGCAATCAGAGCATCATACTCAGCCTGCATAGCAGAGCGCCAATTGGGGTCTGATAGTGCATCACGAACAGAACGAGAAAGAGGTGACATGGGTACAGCGTGGAAGTTGAGGCGATCCATGGGCTGTGCAATGCAAGCTTTGCCACGCGTGCGCAAAAAGTGCGCATTAGTGACTAGAGGGATGACGATCGGTCGAGTGGCAGCTGTGCGGTCGGTACCACTGGCAACAACCTGCATGCGAGCAGTAGGGGCAGCAGGACCAACAACACTCGTGGTCAGTGTGGCGTTGCTAGCAGTGACCTGTGCAGGGTGCACAGGGGCAGCGGCACCGGACGATGCGAACTCAGGCGACCATGGCCCTGCACCAGGGCTGGACGGCGTAAGTGGGGCCTTAGGCATGGGGTGTGCCGTTGAGGAAGCTGTTGTACCTGCACGCACAAAACGAGCTCCAAGAACTGAAGCGGTGAGATCATGATCATCAACAAGAAAGTCCAGAGCGGAGGGTGCCATGGGTGCGCTAGACATGTCAAAGAAAGGGAAAAAAGATTCATAAAAAACGACATGTCTAGAAATGAGAATGTAGTTCGACTGAAGCTCGAGGCATCGATAGCCTTTGTGCTCCGAAGAGTAGCCGAGAAACACGCATAGAGAAGAACGAGGGGCAAGTTTGTGGGGCGCTGTAGAGGACATATTGGGGTAACAGGCGCAACCAAAAACTTTGAGATGATCATAGGAGGGCAGGACAGAGAAGAGAGCATAGTATGGTGTGGAGGAGGTGAGAGTTGTGGTAGGGAGGCGGTTCATAAGATATGTAGCGGTGTGAAGGGCCTCAACCCAGTAAACCGGAGAGAGACTCGTCTAAAACAAAAGGAAACGCAGAGTGTTATTGATGGTACGAATGGAATGCTCTGCTTTACCATTTTGTTGGGAAGTGTATGGGTACAACATGCGGAGGGCAACACCGTGGGAAAGAAAAAACGTGCGGACCTAGGAATTATCGAATTTATGACCATTGTCGCACTAGATGCTCTTGATAGTGGTGCCAAACTGTGTGTGAACATAAGAAAAAAGGTAGAAATAGTGGAAAATATCTTGGATTTGAGACGAAGGGGAAAAATCCAAATGTAGTGAGAACAGTCATCAAGAATAACAAGATAAAATTTGTATCTTGACACACTAACAAGTGGAGAGGTCCATAGATCACAATGGATTAAATCAAAATTGTGAGTAGCACGAGAGGTAGATGAACCAAAAGGTAGACGTACATGACGACCGAGTTGGCACGCATAACATATATGATTGATAACATCTTTATTGCAGGAAATGACATTGGACCTAATGAGTTTGGACAGAACTTCGCGCCCAAGATGACCGAGATGATAATGCTAAAGGAAGGTGGGTGCGGCGATGAACGCAAATGTGCTGGTAGATGGTGCAAAAATGAGTAGAGGTCACTGAAACTATTGCACCTGGCGATCACGTTCTTGGTTTGTAGATCCTTCACAGAAAGACCAAATGGATCAAACTCAATGAAACAATTATTGTTGGTGGTAAACTGACAAATAGAAATTAAATTCTTAATAATGTTGGGTGATACCAGAACATTATTAAGAGTAAGATCACGGTGCGGTAAGGAAAAACGATGAAATCCAGTGGCTGTGATAGGAAGTAAAGCACTATTTTCCACAACGATAGATGAAGGAGTAAAATGAAGAGGGTGGGGGAAATGGTAGAGAGTATACTAGCATCCGATGTCATGTGTGAACGGGCACCCGTATCAGCATACCACTCAGAGGCCGGTTGGTTCAGCGTCATGGTGTTACAGGAGTGCGCCAGGGAGTCCTGGTGCCAAGACCCTCTCGTGAGTGGGCGTCCAAGGCGCTGCCTGATACGCTGGTGAGGGTGACTAGAAGCCTGGCGGTGCAGCTCCCCTGTAGTACGTGCCGAACGGGGGCGGTGGGGCACCGTATGCGTCTCCATCGGTGCTAGGAAGAGCCCCGTAGTACGTGCCAAACGCAGGTTGTGGCGGCGAAGGTCGGCCGGACTGGTCGTATGACCACATGCGCACGGTTCCAGTCCAAGGGTGGGCGAAGGATGGGTACACAGTCATACCAGGAGGGGTGCCACCCTGTCCACCTAGGGCCGCTCGAGCAGAGGGCGCTAGAGAGCTGCCACCAACAGAACCGCCGCGTCCACCGTGGCCACAGCGGTGGCCGTTGCGCTATCCTTCAGTTGGTGCAGCAGGGCGCAGAGGAGGAGGTGCTCCCGAACGAGGAGCAGTGGTGGAACCTGGAGCCACTGGACGCAGCGTCGCAGAGACGAGGGCGGCCGGTAGGAACGGAGGACGAGCGTCGATCTCCATCTCCTTTAACAGAAGATGTGTGTGTGCTTCAGTAAATATCGGGAATGACTTGTGCATTTTGAGGATGGACACCATGTGGCAAAACTTACCACTAAGGCCACAGAGAAGCATGAGTACCATCTGCCGGTCGCCAATGGGGTCACCGAATTTGGCTAGGGAGACAGTCATGGATTCAAGGCGGCGGTAGTAGTCGGTAATGCTCAGAGACTCCTGGCGAAATGTGCGGAACTGCGTCTCCAGGAGAAGGGCACGAGACTCCTTCTGGCCAAGGAATTCGTCCTCAAGGTAGCACCACGCATTGCGGGCGTGACCTTGCCACATCATCAGCGACTGCTGCAGGTCGCTAGAGACGATGCCGTAGACCCATATGAGGACGCAGCAGTCCGCTTGGAGCCACGCCGGGCACGTGGGGAACGCTTCATCCTCGAGCACGTGGCGGGTGAGGGCATATTTGCCGAGGACGATGAGGAACATGCGGCGCCACTTGGTGTAGGAGTTCGTGGCCTTGTTGAGAACGATGGGGATGAGTGCCTTGACATTGACGATGGTGGTGGCTTGTGCCCAGAGAGCCGCATGAGCGCTCTCGTACATGTCCAGGGCGTTATTGCGAAGGCGGGCTTCCTCAACCTGACGCGCTTCGTCAGCGCGAGCAGCATCGGCCGCAAGACAGCGGTCTTCGGAAGCAGTGGTGCCATCGTCTTCGCCAGCCATGAGGGGGAGGACTGGCGATCGACAGTCGATCAGATCGGAGGGATCAGCAGCCGATTGGAATTGGATCGACAGTCGATTGGCCGATCGGATCGGAGGGGTTGGCAACCGATCGGAATCGGATTGGGAGCCGATCAGATCGGAGGGGTCAGCAGCCGATCAGATTGGATGGGCAGCCGATCGATTGAAATCGGATCGGTAGCCGATCGGATCGGAGAGCGATCGGATCAGCAGTAGGCAGGATCTGATCGGACTGATCGGTGGGCGATCGGGTCGGTAGACGGATCGGATCAACAGTAGATCTGATCAAATCGGATCGGTGGGCGATCGGATCGGCAGCAGACATGATCAGATCGATCGGATCGGCAGCGCGGGCGATGAGACCGGCGACACTCCTGGCGACATTTAGTCAGCAACGGTAGTGGCGATCGGATTGGTAATGGGCGCTGGTTCGGGAGCGGAGACAGGATCGGATCGGCGGCCACACCCGGTGATAGGGGCAGCTACGGGGTAGTCGATCAGATCAGCAGCGCGGGCGATGAGACCGACGACACATCCAATGACATGCAGTCAGTAATGGTGGTGACAAGCGGATCGGCGATGGGCGCTGGTTTGGGAACGGTGGCGTTGTGGAGGCAGGGCGTCGGACCTCGGCAGTCTCCCACAGCATAGTAGTGGCGGAGAAGGAGGAGGTCGGACGATGGCAGCAATAGCAACGATGGGTTTGGTTGCGAAAAGATAGTGGATTGGAACCGCTCTGATACTATAAAAGTATGGAAATGATTGATTCTATTTTTCAACCAGGGTGGCTCACAAGACAACCACGTAGCCATACCATGATTAAACTACTATAATTATACTTTAATAGCATAACAGTTTAAAATATAATTTACTACTCTTGGACTATGATACAAAATTCTCGTTATGCTTAAGCTTGATTGGTGTCATAGTGTCCTAGAGACTACTTGCGCATGGTAATTTTACCTACGTGATGTTTTTTTTATAATTGATGATTTTTATGTAAAAAAAATTCATGTCAAGGTGAAATATATGATCTGAATTTTAGCATATAATATATTCAAATTAGTTTTCTAATAGGATTTTTAGTCTTTAGTTATTAGAACTCTTTCTATTTTCTTGCGTACTCTTATAAGCCGCATAAAACTGGTGCGACCATTGTTATACCCCCAACGTTATAATCATCTTCTCATAGTGGTTATTAGCGTTCGTGGTTTTTTCTCGTAAGAGTTTTTCATATAAAATCAGTCTCATATATTTTTTCTAAGAGTTATAGTGTAGATAGGATCAAAAAAAACTCAAAAGGTATATTTGTACCTTAAAAGATTAACACAGGAAAAACTTAGAACGTAACATTTATATGAATGAATTGAAAGACTTTAATAATCAGGATCTTCTAATTGTTCAGAACTGTCTCTCCCATCAAGCAGATGCATATATTTCTTGTGTTTTGATTATGAAACATTAAGGTCGTCTGGGGCATGCATGCTGAATAAGAGAGACTATCACAAGAGATACTAAGAGTGATATATCAATTAGTAAATAAGATGCTGAGTGAAATACCTTCATCCACTAGCATCGAATCTTGGTGACTGTCAATTTGGAAGAACATAGGCTCTGCTCTGGATGGATTCTTCTCAGACAGTATTTTATCCAGCCAAAGAAAGAGGAGAAAGAAAGAAGCTCATAGCTTCTGGAGGCAAGGCCTCTGTTGTGGATAGAAATTGGATGTCTTAGTAGTAAAAGCAGAGGGCAAAACACATTAACACAAGGAAATAAGAGAACATACCTGAAGAAATCTCCGGTGGTGCCATGGTGGGCGACGGCATGGATTCTCACAGCAGTAGCTACAGGAAGCGTTCGTCCATGAGAAGCGTAGGCGTAGGTGTGTCTACCTTCGTCCTGACCGGCGGAAGTGCAGATGTGAGAACACAGTACTGACATGCGGGGGCTGCGGTTCAGATGGAGAAATTGGAATAGGAAAGGATGAAGGTAGCTCACAAGCTGGCTCGGTTTGCATTTTGTGTTGTTGTTAACCAGCTAAACATCTACCTCGGTTCGTTTAGAACACGAGTTTAATTCAGTCCATTGGGCTTGCACGCTTCGAGCTTTTTATTCATCCTTATTTTTTAGAGGAAATGATCTGAAAATAAATTAACTTCACACGTCACATCAACTTTTGTGAGATAACTAAATGTAAATTTCTTGACAACCTCCGTGCAAATTCCTCCACGATACAGGGCAGAGTCTTCCTGAGATTCCTTCGCTTGTTTCTTATTTGTAATTTCTGCTAAGTTTGCCGCAACAGGTCTTCCTTATGCTGTTTTAGTTAATTGATTAATTACCTGAAATTTGTCCTCCACTAGCATCCTATCTATATGTCGACCTACATTACATACAGAAGGTAGAAAACATGAACTGAGAAATCGCCGAGGAATTCCGAGGGAGAAAAAGGTTGGACAGACGTCTCAAATCTGAAAATGGAGCTAGCAATTGTCAGTTTGTGTCGTGCAGCACCATGGATCTTCGTCTATCGCCTCTCCCAAACTGGTAAGATTGGTAATTCCATTCGTAAATTAATCGTACTGATGTGGTGATGTCTTGATGGAGTACTTCCTTGTATTATAAGTTAATCTTTTTTTAATCTAAGTTTATAAAAAAAAATAGCGCTATATACCACATCAAATTAGTTTTTTAATTCTAACGTTAAAAATGTTTTAATAATATGTTTGTTTTTACTAATAATTAAACTTAGAAAAAGTTTAACTATAAAAAAATAATAAAAGACCTAACGGAGCTCAAACCAATAGTGATCCACACTGTACATATATTGGGGTCTTGCATTGACAGGAAGGGGGCACGTACGTGCTGATCACTTCGTCGTCCCGCCGGTGAGCTTTGTGAGCGGCGCCGTACGTTCATGGAGACCATGCAGTACGACAGCAGCACAGAGGCTATGGGGCCGGGGCGCTCGAGTGGCACCAGAAGCTGCGGCGGTCGATCTACCGAGACTCGATCCGGGGCGTCGTCTCCGGCGGCGGCATGTACTGCAGGTCGGCGACGCTCTTCTTCCCGCAGATCAGCAGTAGTGCGGCCGGAGAAGCGAGCTGCGGCTGGTTGAGCGACAGCTCGATCCACGTCGTCGAGCCCGGCGCCCCCATCTGGAATGTCCTCCCTTGGGGCGGCTGCTCTGGCCACGGGTGGCGGTTAGCCTCTTCGTAAACTCAAGTCATAAGCAACAGTTTAAAGATAAGAGGAAACTCAACCATCATCATCTTCGCATCCTAAAACTTCTAAAAGAAGACATAAAAATATAAACAGGTTTCAAAAGAAGTCTGTGTTTATTTCACAACTTCATTTATTATTTTATATATACAAAACTTCTAATCTTGATTAAGGCTCTAATCTTAATGTGTAGTTTATTATTTATAAGAGAATCATATATTAATACAACATATGAGTTGCTTTGCAATGACATCAGAGTTAGAAATCTCCCAAAGCCTACCGCGTATCTATAGCTTTTATCCTATTACCTATTTGTTTCTTTTTACTTTACCAAAACTATGGGTCTTTGGCGGAATAATTATCCAACAATATTCATAGGGATAGTCCCCTCCTCAATCACGCCTCCTAGAGCTATCTGCCCTAGGTAGCCCATTAACTAGCCCATTAACTGTACTATTAAAATTTAAGTTACTTTCTTTATATTGCCGTCATTAGTTTTTGTCTTAAATCTAGGGTTATCATTTTACCCTATCCCATCTGATTTTTTAGACTACATAAGTCTATTCCTGACCATATATATCAATCGTTAGCTACATAGTATAACTCTGAAAACGGTCCCATCCCACAACTTTACTTCATAACCATTTACAAATAAATCTATGTAAGAGAAACTACTTTACATCTGTCCATAATTATGGGCATGATTACTCGAACAGTTTGACCAAAAACTTCTACAGAAGGAGTATACTTTACCTACATATCGCAAAGCTCTCTAGCTACCTGTCAATTGTGAAGACTTTCTACAAGGTATTTTCCAAGCAAAGCTAGAATGACCAATTGCTAACTATAAGGGCCTTAGACCAAGTGCAAATCTTAGACTTCTTGTAGTCAAGATCCCATGAACACCACTTCTCATGGCTACTCCACTGATTCCACAACTCCCAACAAATAAGTAATTCTAGCCTCACTAGTTACTTAGCTCAGGGCATCTTATAC
Organism: Oryza coarctata; assembly: GCA_030770085.1. Classification (NCBI taxonomy): domain Eukaryota; kingdom Viridiplantae; phylum Streptophyta; class Magnoliopsida; order Poales; family Poaceae; genus Oryza; species Oryza coarctata. The sequence goes on along the minus strand of CM061476.1, from coordinate 4,432,039 downwards.
TACCCATGTGGTTTCAATATACTATACTTAGTGATGTTCACTAAGAAATTGGTCCTTGTGTGAATACAAAGCCTTACCACACAGGTAAGCACTTCGCACCACGATTTTATTTAAAACAAACCACCTTTTATTTCGCAAAGCCATCAATATAAAGCGTCGAGTTTTCAAAATAGTTAAAACCCATTTTCCCAATATGATCAATTTATCTCATCTAAACATCATATTATTCATAAAAAAACATATTATTAATTATTAATGGTAAAAAAATACTGGAGGTCTCAACACCAATGGTACAAGACTCAAGTAATAAAACACGGATCAGAAAGGTTAGGGCAATTGATTTTTAAAGAAAATGATATAATACAACAATTAGGTTGGCCAGACAGATCGGTCTGCGATCACCTAGTAGTTTAAATTTGTAAATAATTTAATTTTATAATCTAAAATCTATATGATCAAATGAGTTACTTGTCTTGCTCTTAGGTGACACAAAACTCTTTAGATTCCACTTCTAAGAAATTTTCGTTGGTAAATTACACGCGAAATGAGAGAAATCCAAATAAATCCCAAGAAAGAAAATATTAATATTAATAATAAATAATAGTAACATTGGATATATCTTAATTTTAGAAAAAAATTGAAAGTTAAATGAAGTCAATCGGACTTCGGTATAAGAGATATGAATTTTATTAGAGGTTTCTTTTACAAAAAAGAATATTCTAAGGAATATTCTTTCGCGGGACCTTTGTGTTACACACATAGAATGACGGCTCTTGATAGACCAAGTCCACCAAGCTAGTGGTGGGATTTTTGGGTGGACTTGACTCATTGTCAATGGATTGACGCATGGGCCCGGTGGTCAGTGACATGGCCTAAATAGACCAAGTACACGAGATCAACAAGAAGAGTGAAGCACATGTGAGTCCCACCTTTTCTTTTCCATGTCTTATTTTTCTTATCTTTTTTTCTTCTTTCTTCCTTCCTATGTTTTGTCTTCTCCATTTCTTCTTCTCTTCTAACTTTGTCTCTGCTTCCATTTCTTTGTTCTTTCTTCTACTACACATGGACAAGGAGGTAGCAATGACCCAAGAGCAAGGATGGCGGCAGCGCCAGTCGGTGACAATGGCATGGAGCAGGACTGGCGGTGATCTGTGGTGGCGGGGCGGTAGAGAAAGAGGTGTAGAGGAGGAGGCGCCATGCTAGGGAAGAGAGGCAGCGTAGGGGCAATGGGGCAGGAGGTGGTGTTGGTAGGATAAGGAGGGGATGGAGACGTCAACATCAACTAGGATAGAGGCAACGACAACGACGGGATAGAGGAGCTGGTGGCGGGCGATAGGAGCAGTGGGAAGGGGATGGAAGAGCCAGTGGCAGTGTAGAGGTGGCGGGGTGGCAAGATATGGCGTGGAGAGGATGCCTACACAAGGCCAACTTGGCTAATTGCATGGAGCGGTGGTGGCGGCGTTGGAATGAGGGGGCCGGTGCCATAGTGTGTAGACCAGAGATAGCCTATGGCCTGTATAGAGAAGCTTGGGACACGCACAATGATGGCCGCTTGGTCTCACCAAGAAGAAAGAAGAAGAGGGAGAGACCGAAGGGATGAGAGCGAGGATAGGTGCAGGGCTTGGCTACTGGATTAATAACTGCTTTTAGCAGTTTGCGATGAATTGAGGTATGACACATATTCTTTGCTGGTTTCTCTCTGCGTTTGTCACGATGGGACAACACCCTCATCTTTAGAGCAGATACAGAGGATGATGCAAAAAACCGTGCAGGTCACCTTGGTTGCGTACTCACTGTCTTGCATGGAGATGTGAAACAAGTGCATACATATAATGCATGGGACATCCCTAGCTCATGTTGTCTCATCTCAAGAGAGTTAAAACAATCTTCTGTCTTAAGGAAAAAGAGGAGACAAGCCACCTGTGTTCATGCATGCATGCAGGTTGTGTGCACTCGTGGAAGATATAACTAATGGGAGAAAAGACCAGTGCATGCTTTGCATGCTTAGCTTGGGAGAAAAGGAGTCTTACATGCATACCATGCAATTTGCATGAAAGAAAAAGAGAGGTAGGGTTAAAGTTTTGGATATATGCGAGTGAATGAAAACTATAGATTAAGTGACAGGAGGATTTATCGGTACGCGATTTAATTCTATGAGAAATTATGAGTTAGAAAAGTTGGTCTGTGCATGTAAAAAAAAAGAGAAAACTAGACTATGGTGCGAGAGGAAATTCACTGGAATGGTAGAGGTTCTAACTTTTTTTTAATGATCTACTATTTGAGATTATTTAAATAAATTTACAAAAGGGATAAAAATGAGGAGAATTTATGTAAGGAAGTTGGAGTTGTTTGGCATTGGTTTTTGTTAACTAAATTTTTAGTTGGAGATTCAGGACGTAATTGGAATCCTAAAATTTGAATATTTGAATACAGACACTTTTATTCATAGAAAATTTTTGAATCAGGATTTTTGAATTTATGAGGATGGATTTAATTGAGATTTTTAGTATAATTCCTTAATACATATAGATAACCAGGTTTTTAAAATGTATACTTTATTAAGATAGTTTTAAAATACATGAAGATCAGAGCGTTATACCGTGTCAATCATTCTGCCAAAGGGCTCATAAATAAACCAGATATCAGTCTAGGCTGCAGTATGCAGCTTGGTTATCGGCTCTTGCCTCCTTGAATGCAGCTGCGAAGCATGTGGACAATGGATCACTACTGTGGTGAACTTGTCAAATTGGGTCAGGCCATCAAGCTAAGGTACGATCCTAAAAGCAACTGCAATAGGAAAAAAATATGCTTACTATTATCTGATGTCATCGGTTTTTCTCACAGATGGAGGTGAGAGAGGGTTAGGAGTGAGTAAATTAGTCGACGGCTTGGCACGGGCTCCTACGCCTGGCATGGCCGCAAGGGCTCGCTTGTCTGTCGGATTGCTCAGGAGAGAGAGGATAAAGTCGAGGCCTATGTTTGAGCAGGTACAGTACAAGATTTAGGCCGGCTATAACATGTCCACACTCGCAAAACCGAGGACGCTAGAAAAGAGGAGCAGAAATGGATGTAGAGAACGATTCGCCACACTGGCTATAACTAGTGCCGGCTGCACGCGCGCTGCAAGACGTGCTGAAGCAACTACAATTGGTCTACATATGCAGAGGGACGAATCTAAAACAAAAATAGCCTGGTGTTCCACGTATAACAGAATAATACTATATTAAAACAGATCCTCATATATTTTTATACGTATCAAAATAGTACTATTTTCAATAGTAAGTTTATAACTTCTAACCATGATGATTATGATGATCATGTTCCAGTTGCTCACTTGTAGTAATTATGGAAGAAATAAACATATAGAAATGTGTGACTATAGTATTTTTAATTGTAATATAATTATTTTAAACTACATGTTTATTACTTAGCAAGTTAATTAAGGAAAATCCCATCAAATCGAACCGCTGGGATAGAAAATATATAAAATTTAAAATACCTTTAATTTAAAAGCCCTCCAAACTTGATGTATTTATCTAGAACTTGCTGCATGGTTTTGCTCCTAACCAACCATCTAGGCGGCCGACAATCATACGGTGGCACAAGAGAAGACCAAACACCTTCGGCTCGAGTTCACTTTTTTTCTATATGCTGCACGATAGCTCGGAGACCAGAACCCCTTTATCGATCATATGCTCCAGGTCATACTGTCAAAGCCCATATGATTACCTTGCTGTCTAGGCTTGACGCTCTTAGTATCTCATATATGGTCTGCTTGTATGGGCTTAATTTTTTTAATGCTGCTCGCATGGACTATTACACCTTAAATCAGTCTGCGTAAGGCATGATTAGGTATGGGCTGCTGCAGTGCTTCGTTGTGCAATCCTACGGGCTGACCAGCTGGAGCTCCTGATGTCCCAGTAGGTAGATTAATGGTGCCCCACTTGTGTGTATACACACACACACATATGTATATATATGTATATGGGTTTTAGCAATTAAAAACGAAAATCTAAAGTGTTCCGTGCATCAGGTAGCGTGACGTAGCGTCGCCCCTGCATATGCATGCAAACTGTGATTGGACTATTAGCTCTTCAAGATAAATTGTGATAGGACAGCAAGCTATCATGCATGAAGCTTTGCACTATAAGCAAGCAAAAAAAAAAAAAAGCTACCCTCCAATACTACAACCTACTAAGTGTTGTGGCAAATTTTGGAGCTAGCAATCAGCTACATTATGGACTTTGCTCTTAAAAGACTATTAATATACTTAATAGTAGTTCATAGATGGCACACTGTCCGAGTTATAGGTGGCTGCTTACTCTCTTAGACATGCCCTAATACACACGGGAAGATATAAAGATGTACAATGCCGCAGAAATAGAGCTAGCACTGAGAGACTAATTAATTCGAAATTGGAACAATCAAATCGTCTGGAATTTGGTGCTTAAAGACTGCTGCATGCACAGCCAAGCAGCCGGCAGAAACGTCCTGCATGGTTTGTTGGTATTGAAGGGCTAAACATTCATACTTTTAAAACAAGGGTAATTTTATCATTATGTTTAGTACTTAACTTTATACTTAAAATTTTAATACCTTAATATCTTAAGATACGTAGTATTTGAAGATATCAAATTTTACATAAAAAATAATACATGATAAAATTACCTTTAAAACAATCGTGTCATTAATTGGTGTTATTAATTGAGATACAGTCGGCTCATCCTAACTTAAATCTCCTGATTGCATTGCATGCCGTTTGCAGAATTAATGCAGATCATATATATGTAACCAAAAACAACAAATCAAGATAAACAAACAGCTATTTTGTCGAGTATAAATTAAATTAACAAGCATGTGTTGGACACAATGATCAAGTCATCATTCAGATCATGGACACCAAGTACGGCAGTAACGACGCAGCGAGGACGGCGCCCGCGACCCTCCTCGTCGTCGTCGTCGGCGCCGCCGCTCTGCTGGTGGGCGTGATCTCGATGATGAAGTGGCAAGAGCCGGCGGAGGGGTCGACGGTAGTGGTGGTGGCGATGCCCTTGAAGTCGCAGGCTCGGTCGTCCTGGTCGTTGGTCTGGTAGTAGCTGTTGAAGGCGTAGGACACGTTGCCCTTGGCATCGAGGCCGCCGCAGGAGGTCTTGTACCCGAGGCTGGTGCAGTCGGCGAGGCCACACGCGTAGCTCACGCCGTCGCCGACCTTCTGGTCGGCGAGGCTGGCCGACGGCTTGAGCACGCACCACCTCTTCTGGAGGTAGGTGACGCCCTTCGCCGGCGTCAGCGTGCTGCCGTTGACGTCGCCGCGGAGGCTGAGAGGGTACTTGGGCTGACCGTCGTAGTAGAAGACGCCCCAGTGGCGCTCGAAGTTGCCCGGCCCGATGCTCTTCTGGTCCTCGTCGATGAGGCTGAAGAGGTAGGCGTCGACGGGGCCCGGCCGGAGCGGCGTGCCACGGCCGGAGGCGATGTGGGTGAGGAACCCCTGGTTGAACTGCCGCGCGTACTGCGGGTTCGCGTTGGCGTCGCCGTCGGTCGGCCACCCGACCTCGCCGACGACGATGGACACGTTGGGAAACCCGTTCCGGCGCAACGCCGCCACCAGCGTGTCGTGGTTGGCGTCGAACGTGTTCTGGTACGTGACACCGCCGTCCACCACCGGCGCCGACGAGCCCTGGAAGAAGGCGTAGTCGAGCGGGAAGTTGGGGTCCTTGTACAGGCTGATGAACGGGTACACGTTGGCCACGAACGGCGCGCCCGTGGCGGCGAGGAACTGCACGATGGTCATCAGCAGGCCGTGGATGTCGGCGCGGAAGTCGCCGTCGGACGGCTTCCCCGTCGGCGACTGGTACACGTCGGCGTTCAGGGGCACCGTCACCTTCACCTGCCCGGCGAGCCCGGCCTTCACCAGCGCCGCCTGCACGCTCTGCATCGCCGGGAACGTCGTGTTCAGGTACGTCCCGTTGAACGTCTCCAGGAACGGCTCATTCCCGACGGCCACATACCTAATTTGTCAGGAAAATAACATTTCAGTTTTCATCAGCCTAAAAAAGTAAATTTTTATATTTTTTTACAGCATCACGGCAGATGATGATGTGCACAGAACTAAAAGTGATTAAGATTGGAGCGATTAATTAAGAGGTGGAAGATTAAGTGAGGCAAGGATCACTTCAGCACGGTTAGACATCTGCGTCAGACAGGGAAGCATGACCATGCTGCTATGAACTGAAAATCATCCATATATCATATGAATGTCTGTGTGGCAGGAATTTTCCACTGAAATTCTCATGATGCTAGAATGAGAGAAATTGTGGCATGGTCCCATGTTCTTGTGACTATCACAATTAATTATAGCCCCACAATAATTTGTTAAATCTTCAAACAAATTGGCTCTAACAATAAAGTCGAATGATTGAAACATATCAGATTTTTAATAACCACTGAATTTTGGACAGAAGAATTTCATAGGTAATAAAAAGCATAATCCCTTCCCAATTCCTGGAGATTTTTCTATGTTCCAAGCAACCCAAAATTCCAATGCTGAAAAAATATTATTTTGTTTTAAGATAAGGTGAAAAGATTGCTACTAGTCAGCAAGAAAGAAATGGATGGCATTTCAAGACAAGATTAATGCATATGTGGCAACTGGCAGCTGCATGGTCTTTCCGGATTTCTGGACAAGATGGTCTAGAAAGCCACATTGATTATGAGAGGCAGGCTATTGTCAAACCAAAACGTGTTAAAACCTCACAAAAAAATCACAGATATTGTGAGAGGCCTAAACTTCCTTGAGCTTTAGCCTTTTTCTCTGATCTGATTTCATCACTGCCCATGCATGTCCCAATCACACAAGCGGAAGAATCATCAAGACCATCCCAAGAGATAATGGTTTCTCAAAGCTATTTGTGTGCAGTAGCACTGAGCAAAAGAAAAAAAAAGAATTATTGCAAACTGTTGGGACAGCAGAAAGAATTTGAGTTGCTTGTGGCTATGCTGTTGCCAATAAAGAGAAGGGGGACCTAGCTTTTTGTGACTGCTGGGTGTCTTCTGAAGCTTCTACACCAGTGATGTCAAAGAAAACAATGCCCATTTTGGTTTGTTTTCAGGAACTCTACAGTGTGACAGCAACACTTGCTACTAGTTGCTATTGCAGAGAGTCTTGAGAGTTATGTGAAGTACAAATGCCTTAGCCTAAATGTGATGTAAGTTTTTTTTCATTTGTAGTGTTATATTATTTTCTCAAATTAGTTAACCCTTTTTACTTCTACAACAAATATTAACATTTTACCAAAAACATGTCCACACCACACCACAGTAGTATATATGATAGAAACTAGATTATCTAAAAAAGTATGATAGAAACTAGAGCCTATTTTTCCCCTGTTGCCAGAAGCCATCTGGAGCATCCATTTCCAATCCAACGGCCAAGAGTGTGTTCAATTCATCATGAAAACGAGAGTTTGCGAGGTTGGGGCTGACCTTATGTCGACGCCGTTGTTGACGTGCTTGGAGACGTTCTTGGAGACCCAATCCTCGGCGGCCTTGGCGCCGGCGGCGAGGTCGGCGAGCATGTCGTTGGGGATGCCGACCATCACCTGGATACCTGACCCCTTGAGCGCCGTCAGGATGCCGTCCTCCGCGTCGAACAGCTTCACCCTGTCGATTCCGTTGTCCTTGAGCAGCTGCACCACCGTGCTCGCCGGCAGCGGGTGGCTCAGCTGCGTGCCCCAGTTCACGCCGATGCCCTCCGACCACCGCGCCATGCACGCCACCGACAGCACCAGCAGCACCCTGCCCACCGCGGCCGTGGCGGAGAGCGGCGAGGACGAGGAGGCCATGGTCTCAGATCCAGAGCAGAACTGTTTTGATCAAGAATTAAGGTGTTTCTTGGGATATTCTCTGGGTATTGTGGACAGTGTTCTTGCATCAATAATTGATCAGAAAAATCTGGAAGGGTGAGTGTGTTTGATTCTTGAAGCTGATCATGAACAGGCTCAAACCTGCTCAACCAAAATCCCAGAACCAGCTCAAGAAGATAGAAGGAAATGCTGATTGATCAAGAAGAGATTATGTGGGATTTGATTTGTTCTTGGTACACAACCAAGTGCAAGTGACCAAGAACCAGATCAAATGGAAGACAAAATAAAGGGGGAAAAAGAAGAAGCAAGCCTTCCAAAATCAAAGAACTCCTCACACTAACTGAAATTCAGACAATTTCCTTCTTGTGCCAAAAGAACAGCAAAAAAACAGCGATCATCGAACAGAAGGAACCTCAGAAATGAGACCACAAAATGGAGGCCAATCTCTTCTCCGAAGAAACTTGTGGGAGGTAGCCGAAGGTGTCTACACTGATCACATCCTCACAGGAACAAGGGCATGACAGGGACAGGAGGAGGCATTAATAGGTCACCACAAGTGGAGGCTGTGGTACAAGCAAGAATCCTCAAAAAGGGGAAACCAGGTGACTATAAAAATTGCAGAGGAACAGGGTGTTTATGCCCTAGGTTGAGACCAAGGCGATAGGTTAGTAGTCTAGAGGAAGATCACAGAAATAAGCAATGGACAGTTGGACACATCACCAGCAGGAGAGGATTGCCAGGTGTAGGAGAAAAAAGAGGCTGTGGATAGCTAAGAGGTGGTGAGGTGTATCCACAGTGCGGCAGTGTGTGGCAAGAGGTCACACTGTGACACAAAGGAATGTGATATGATATGGAAGTAAAACGGAGAAAAGAAAGGATGAGAACTTACTACTGCGTATGTGAAACCTCTTCAGATTTTCTGTTGTGTTTCATGCGAAGCCCTTTTAAATGGTGAAAATGCTCAAAACAGGGGTAAGGTCGTAAGTTTTATTTTATTTATTATTTTGTGACTGAAGGGTGTAGAATATGTACAGTAACTAAGACTCCGAGCGTATAAAGGGGTGTCGGGTATATATATATATATATAACCCAGGGCAGTGGTCTGTCTAACACCCCGCAGTCACAGCGGGAGGGGAACGGACGTAGAGACTTGACCGATAACTGGTGAACAAAGGCGTGGACAGGCCTTTGATCATTACATTGACAAACTAATGTGTCGATGGTACATGGAGCACCCAAATTTGTTCTAATGCGGCCTTATCACGGACAAAATAGATATCGATCTCGATGTGCTTGGTACGTCGGTGATGAACCGGGTTGGCGGTCATATAGACGGCACTGACATTGTCGCAGGAGACGACGGTTGTAGTGAAGAGGGGTGCACGGAGCTCCTGGAGAAGCTAGCGAAGCTAGCAGCACTCGGCGACGGCGCTGGACCGGGACACTGTAGTCTGGTGTTTTGAGGACCAGGATACGAGAGTGTCACCAAGGTAAATACAGTAGCCGGACGTAGAGCGTCGAGAGTCGGGGCAGCCTGCCCAGTCCATGTCGGAGTACGCGGTGAGGGAGTCGATGGGGCTGGAGCTGAGATGTAGCCTACTGGAGAGGGTGCCCTTCACATAGCGTAGGATGCGCTTGAGCAGCGCGAGGTGAGGTTCGCGCGGAGCATGCATGAAGAGGCACACTTGCTGGACAGCGTACGTGAGGTCGGGCTAGGTGAGCGGGAAGGTCCAGCAATAGTGTGTGTAATCGTCAAGTATAGCGAGATAATACTGATTACTGGAGATACTTTTAACTGGAGATGTCTATACATCACAATGTATAAGTTCAAATGGAAGCGAGGTACAGGAGAGGGAACTAGAAAAGGGCAGACGCGCATGTTTGCCAAGTTGACATAAGTGGCAAACTGTAGAGCTGCTGTGAGTACATCAGATGGAGGCGCTACGACAGAGGGTGGCGACAGCGTTGGGGCCGGGGTGGCCGAGGTGAAGGTGTCAAAGGTTGGTGGAGAGGGCGACACTGGTGTGTGGTGTGGACGACGTAGCGGGAATGGTGTAGAGGTCTCCGCCACTATTACAGTGAAGGATCTGTCAAATTCAATGGAGCAGTTGTTGTCTCTTGTAAATTGGCAAATAGATATAAGATTGTGAATAAGAGAAGAGACGATAAAAACATTGCGTAGGGGGAGGTTAGTGGTGGATGTAGACAGAGAGGAGTCACCTCGTCATTGGACAGGAAGAGAGTGACCATTGCGGATGGTGACAAAAGGAGAGGAAGAGGGGTGATAGGAGCGAAGTATACCGGACGATGACGCCATGTGTGAAGACACCCCAGAGTCCAGCACCCAAGGGTGCTGTGGTTGGAGCGTCATCTGGTTGAGGGCAGCGACGAGGCCAGCTTGGTTCTAGGAGGGAACCGACTGGGTGGGTGGGGTCGGTAGCATCGGCTGAGGTGGCAGAACGGGAGCCGATGCAAGGTGAGCCTAGGGATGGGCGCCGAGAACCCTGGGTTGCTAGCCGATGGGGCTGCGTGGCTGGGGCTGGGGCGCCCAGGGGTTGTAGCAGAGCCACGGACCCATGGGACCGGCAAGGTGGGCAGGGACCGAGGTAGGTTGTGATTGCATCGGACCCTGCCAAGTCCTGCCTTTGCCTTTGCCCTTGCCTTTTCCGGTGCGGGCTATGTTGCTGTGGCCGGAGCCATGGCCACCAGAACCGCGGGAGGAAGGGGCAGCGCAAGAAGCTCGGCAGCTATTATCGGCTGCGACAAGAAGAGCGGTGTGGACCACTGTCTTCTCATCATTGGCCAGACGGAGTTCTTTAAGAATTAGCATGTCATGAGCCCGGGCGAACGATGGAAGAGGTGTGGCGTTGGCGATGTCATCGGCGGTGTTGGAGAAGTGGGGATTGAGGCCTCGCAGAAGGGCGAGGATGAGTTGAGAGTCGGCCATAGGGTGGCCGACGTCCCGAAGAGCAACAGCCTTGACTTTGGGGCGCTGATAGTACGAGGAGATAGAGGAGTCGGCTTATACCATGGAGTGGAACTCGTTGAGGAGAAAGATAGCGCGAGGCTGCTTGTTGGCCAGGAAGATCCGCTCAATGGCCACCCAGAGATCGCAGGCGGTAGAGTTGGTATCGTCCATGGAGAGGTCGAGGACAGAGTCATCGACTGAGCCGAGCAGCCAGCTGCGCACACAGCACTCGGCGATGTCCCACTGAGGATCATCGGGGCGAGGTGGAGCGGAGCCATCAATATGGGACCGGAGGCCGAATTTTCCACAGAGAGATTTGAAGAAGAAAATCCACTTGGAATAATTGGCGTTAAGGTCAAGAGAGATATGAACGTGAGATTTTATATTCACAGCAGTGTAAGGAGGGGAGAAGATCGGCGAGGTGGTGCCCGAGGTGTGGTCTGAGGCACCGAGGGCCGGAGCAGACTCGGCGACTGGGAGAGTGCCGGAGCTGAGAGCGGACTTGGTGGCCATGATGGGAGAACGAGAGCAAAGAGCCGATGGGAGAAAGAAGCCGATAGGAGGGAGAAGCCGATGAGAGGACGGATCGGCCGATCAAGAATGTGAGAAGTCGATGGGAAGTGGGCCGGCCAGGCGATGAGAAGTGGTTGGCCGATGGGGAGTAGGTAGCGGAGTAGGTGAGGAAAAGGTGACAGAGTGGGTGAGTCAGAGAGTTGTTGGGTCACGGACGTGTGAAGATTCACGTTCATGAAGAGAAGATTCACGTCCGTGGACTCGTGGAGGCCAAGGGGTGGGGCGGACGCGAAAAAGGTGGGGAGTGGCCGAACGCGAAGAGAATATGTTCGTGTCCGGGAGGCAGGGATTTGTGTCCGTGGACACGTGGACACGTTTGATTGGCTTGAACGTGAGGGGAGAAGGTTCGCGTCTGAGAGCCGTTGAGCTTGTCGAAAATGGCAAGAACCGAGGGAGGGTTTCAGCTGATGGAGGGCTGGACAAGTTCAGCCGATGGGAGGGCGGATGAGTTCAGCTGATGGAGACAACGAGCGCGGAGGTACGCTGGCGTCAGATAAGGAGAGATGCACGAAGCAAGAAGAAGAGCGGAGACGGGTGCAAGGCGAGACGAGGAGGTGGATCGAGACCGTCGCCTGGCCGTGTGGAGGTGGGACGGAGAAAAGAAGATGACTGCGGGAGAGACGGGGAGAAGAAGAAACGGGGGCGAGAGAGCGAGAAGAGTACTGGGAAGAGGGTCGGCGACGGGAAGAAGACGTCGACGATGAGGAGGAAAGGGTTGGCTCTGATTCCATGTAGAATATGTACAGTGACTAAGACCCCGAGTGTATAAAAGGGAGTCGGATATATATATATACAACCTAGGCCAGTGTAGACAAAGGGTATGACAATAATTTTAGTGTCAAAAGACCATGAACTTTAAGATGGGCTCTTTCCTCTTGGAGAACATTTTTTCTAGAACCATAGAAAAATCCCCAGTTCCTGATTCATTCATTAGAAACTAAAACCCGGAGAACATTTGAGCATACAAATTAGCAAGGTGCATATTGAATTATTGATAATTGAAGGGTGAACTTTTCTTTAGAGTTATTTGACTAGTGATGTTAGATTATGTTTTCAATTTGAATGTCTATCAGTTAACATTAGAAAACGAGGAAACCTCCTGAATTCCTGATTTATGTGGAGTGATGATGAGCATAACATAGGAGCAGGAAAAAGCAGCCAACGTTAGCAAAATATATATAGTGAGAACAAAAGTAAAGTTTGTTGTGCCTTCTTTTTTCTTATCTGTATGTTACCTTTCTCATCAAGTAAAATAAAATAGAAAAAAAAAGAAGAGGGCAGGTGATATGTACAGAGCAACCAGCTTTGCTTCTTACATTTCCACTTTATCCTCCTTTTCTTAGCATCAGTGCATTGTTCACCTTCATATCATAATTTGACAATAGCACTTTATTTTTCAAACTTAACAACTCCTCCCTGGTACATTACATTTGGGAACTAAATCAACATTAGGAGAAAAGATATGTATGTGGTGATTTAAACATTCAAATTCATAAAAAAGAATAATTTCTATATGTTTCATCACAAAGGTAAAGCTGTCAAGATGATAGGTGACAACAGGGAATGATTTGTATGGGGAAAGGGATCTCGCTCTGGAGTGGCAAGAGAGCTTAGGTATCTGTCTGCCTTTTGCAAAAATTATATATATTTATTAAGCACATGAGAAAGAAAGAGAGGAGCATCTCCAATCTGTCCATGAAATTCTTGCCTTGGACAGGGGAGAGGAGCATCAAGGTGTTGTGGCAGTGTGGGGAGTAGGGTCTGATGGTTTGGCGAGCAGCTGTCTTAAACTGGAAAGCGTGTGGTTATAAATTGTGTTTAAAATATTACTACGTAGTAGTAGTATTAGTAGCTATTAGCACGTGAAATCTTCTGTATTAATTTTTTTCGGCATTTGCAGGTAATTCCTCCTAGTTATATATGGTGCATATCTTGGGGAAAATGCACAAGTAAATAAATTTTTTTGTCGGGTCGGCTGAAGACAAGGTTGACTAAATTTCATTAAGATTTAGAGAGGCACAAGTTACAAATAGATTACATAGACAAGAAGTTGTCAAAACCGGAGTGAGATTGACAAAAGTTCAATCACACCCCAAAGGTGAAACTTTGAAGAACTCTGCTTCCTTCCACGAAGTGATCTCTTCTTTAATGCTCCCAAAGATCCATCCAGCAGTAAAATATCGATTTTATCTGGAGTAAAATATCGTAGATGTAGAACATGCTAGATCAAGTGCGCATGCAAAAACTATGAAAAACATGGTTGTTTGTGCACTGTGAAAAAATTGTAGTTCAGGCATATCTCCTTTCATCTACCACTACCAAGGGGTAAAAGCATGCTGCACAATATCGTTTGTTTTGCGGCATGTTTGTGCACTCGTGTTGAAGTATAAGTAATTGTTCATCCCTGTCTTACGGCAAGTTTTTTTTTAATAAACTAGTAGCTGATACACAACTTAATATTGTATCAGAGACAGAAATGTTGAGTTCAAACAACAATGGCAATAATTAAATAAAAATCACAACCTAGTCCTATTCCAAGGCGTAGTCCTATGGAAGCCAGAAAACAACCCGAGGCAAAATGAGTTTGTGTGACCAAACGGACTATTAGAGAAACAAAATGAGAGAATTCTTTATATGGTTGGTACTTGATAATGAATAATTCATTTAGTAGAGAAAGAGTAAACAAGACATAGCAGAAAAAAATATGACATCAACACAAAAGTCTTATCTCTCTTATCAAATTAAAATCAATTTATACGATTGGATGGCATTGATTGATGGTTTCTTTTTCAAAGAACGAAAACAAATATACAGCAAAAACAAAAAATCAATCAATCGTCCTAACACCTGAAAAGCTTGGCACAGGTACTCAAAACAGAAGCTACAGTACTCACAGATACAGTACTCGCTGCATAAAACCACATTTACTGTTCACAGTAACGCAACATGAAAAACAGCACTCCACCTCACACTAAAAAATGTTAAAACTCCAATAAAATCTATTTGATGTGAAACTTGGAACATAACATAGCATATGTTCAGTTCTAACAAAAGAAATGAAAAACTGGTATCTAAGTAAACTTGATTTTGACCTGAAATTGAAAAGCGTGCACTAAAAACCTAATTGATTAAAAACTAACTGATAAATCTGCATCGTTAAATCTAAATCCGAAAGCAATATAAGAACAATAAAAAACATGCCAAACTCATCATGCGCGAAAACCAAATTAAGAAATAGAATTAAAGATGAATTTGGTTAATTTTATTAACCAATTATTTTTTCTAAAAGTGTCTACAAAAGCATCCCATCTTCTCAACTTTCGTTCTCTTAGACCCTAAAAGGAAAAATCTTTTTCTCTTCTGTTTTCCATCACCAATCTATCTTTACCTCTATCTTTTATACCATAAAATAAAATAAAGATAGTCTAATAACCATATGACTTTATCTAACATAACCAAATTAACACATATGGACTCACATGTGCGTAATTAATTACAAACTAAACCACTTGCCTAAAAACTATCCCAACTCCATTAGTCCAAACACCATGGACCCAATTATCGTAGAATTTGTCCATTTCACGCATCCATCATCTTCATACACCTAAGCTAGAGTATACGATCATTTAATGACATCTCTCGATAGACTCTGACCTTAGAAACCCATAGTCTAAACCCCATAGTCTTGGTTTCTTATTATCATTGTATAGTTTCTCCTAGGTATCAAAGACAAATAAAATATATTCAAAGAATAAATTCTTTCCAACTTTCTTCATATTAATCTAAACAACAATCTATTTTGCTAATTATTCATCATACATATATATGATCTAACACATTCACTCTACAAATCATATACTTCTCAATGGAGGAAGGAATTTCAAATAAAACTGTTCCTCCATGGGTTTTACTGTAGTGAGCTAGTGAAAATGAATGTATTTGAGGAAGGGAGAAGGAATTTTTTTTCAGGATGGGAATCACTAATTTAGGTCCCCAAATTACTTGCACCAAAATTTGTCCATTTGGGCCCCCTAAATATTTTGTTTTGGTTCCATATGATCAATTCACATATGAAAAAGAGGAGAAGAGGAAAAAAAAAAGAAGGGTGTATGCTAAGTCCCATGAGTAAGGACCCACTCTACGAAATGGAAAACTATCCTATGGAAATTGGAACAAAGCCTCTAATTCCAATTTTTGAGATCCCATGTTACATTATCGTCACATTATTACGTGACGGAAAAGACTATAAAAATATTGAACAACGGATTAAGACGACCTGTGGCATTTATCTAAGTCTAGAAAAAATTCCATCTGAACGTGGCTTGCGACCAAGCACGATACTGCCCGTGGCGGGAAGTTTTTTTTTTGGGGGAAACCTATATATTCGAGCCGGGTCAATGTCCCACTCGGCTGCGTGTTCACTGGTGGGAAAAATTATAACCAATTTTTTTTCATACAAAACTTGTATAAAGCTGAGGTAGCGCATTTCAATTGAATCTAGATTTTCTGTTAACTAATTAAACAACTGCTAATTTTATTGGTAGTAGTTTTATAAGAATTTTCTAAATACGTGTAGCACAATAATATATATTAGGCCAGTGATATATTAGGTGGTAAGTATATTATAAATTGTCGTGAATATATTTCCTAAGCTCATAAATATTAGTTTCGTGCTAAACTTTTCTATATAAAAATTCCTCATATAATGTTTTTAAAATAAATTATCAACTTCGTAGTCGCTTATTTAGTAGTTTATACCGCAAACAGGCCGGACCCTGGGGCAGCGAGGTGGCCACACTGAGCCCCCAACACGTAGTGCCCAGTTGTAGTGTATTAGCATTTGCCCGCAGCATACACCACGAGTTGAGCAGGCAGCAGCCACGTGTTCCCAGTTCTAGAACCAGTGCGCGTGACTACGCAATATTGCTGTGCAGGAGTCGAGACCACCAAAACGCCGCGCCACCGCCGCGAGCCAGCGAACGCAACAAGCGGGCGAGTACCGTTCTGCTATCATCCATTCCCTCGTCTGCTACTCCTCGCCCAGAGTCAATAAATTGGTAAATTTTAGATTTGTTTGAAATAATCTGGTGTGCTTTTAGCTTTGTAATCTATACGAGTTCGACCATGAATGCATTAGTTTATTCAGTTATCAACCCAGTCTAGATATCGTATAGTTGAGGAAGAGTCAGCAATTAAATGGCTTGCCAACTTTATATATTGAAAAAAAATTTCTGGATAAAATTGCTATTGATACCATAACTAGTAACTTTATAGTAACTTTATATCTTGAAATATCTAAAGAAAATTTTAAGCTGACACCTATGAAGTTTTTAATATAAATATTGTATTTTTAATGAAATTTTCAATGTTTATTGGCAACATTTCATATATGTATATTGATTATTATTTAGTCGTTATATTAAGGCTCCTGTTTTTATAGTTTTGGCTGGAGCTATCAAAATATCAGAACCAGCCCTGCTCTTAAATATTCATCTTAAAATCAGATAAATATAAAAATTAAACGGACATAGGATCTTGGCAAATTTTTTATTTTTTTATTAAATATTTTTTTATTTGAAACATTTATAGATCTATAATTCCAACATTCTTTGAGGTTTTATTTAAAAAAATATGATATCAGAGAATGTGAAATTCGATGTGATAAACACTCGTTAGCATATATTAATAATAGGACGGTGGAGGCTAGAAAATTTATAAACGACTCTCTTACCGTCCTAACTGAGAGCGTTTTTTTAGCAACCCTCTTAAAGTCTCTGGTTAGACCTCTTTTTTTTCTCTTAGGGTCACCTACAAAATTCCCAATTCCCAAGCCCACCATGTGAAAGTAAAGGTCTTTCAATTTTGCAAACGGCCCCGTGATGCTCTTTGTTAAAGCATTTTTCAGTGGCTACCTATAAATCCCTTTCTAGAGAGCCAAAAGTCCATTTTATTAAACAAAATAGAAAAAAATAGAAGACAGGGTTGAGGGGAGGAGAAGAAAAGCGATGAAACCTTCATGGCTTGTAGATTTGTACGGGGATAAAGATTTATATATTTTGTAATATTTATGTTTAGTGATGAAATAAAATAGTTTCTATAGCATTGTTTTAGATCCGTAGATAGTTTTATTATTAGATCTGTGATTTTATAGTTTCGTTTCTAAATCTATAGATGGTTTTGTTACATCAGTGTTGAAATATTGATTATACAATATTAGATGTGACGATTAATTTCTTACTTAGTTCACCTATATTTTTTCCATGAACAGATATGTAAAATAAAGTGATATTTTAGTTATATCAAAGTCGAGTAAATATTAGATATGGCCTATATGGCATATATTTATCAGAGCTTGGATTAATTCTTAAGGGTAATGAAAGAACATCTAAGAGAAATTTTTTAGTAGTGTATAACTGGTTAATACAAGACTTTCTAATCAACCCTCATGTCAATGCAATAATCGTGTATGTCGTAATGAGCCGTTCAACCAAATGTTTTTTTTAAGAATTGATGTTGGTGGATTCCACTAACATTATGTGGAGAATGCATTAGAACGAGGTTACCCATCTAGCATTATTGTGTTAATGTATGAGAAAGACATCACTATTTTAATAACCATGCAAGACCAAGAGGGTCAAAATATGATGGAATGTGATGCTAAAATAGTAGAGAAATTTGAGTTAGAGCACTAAGGAGGAGGACGAGTAGGAGGAGGAGATAGATAGGAGCCAGGAGGATTAACAAATGAGAGAGAGATAAATGACACTATTGTTGAGACAATGGATAGGCAAGATTCTAATAACAAGCATATAGAGGATGAAGAATCGTTAGATAAGAAGGATGGTAATGTAAATTTTTCACAATGGTCCAATGAAGACTTCTCTGAACTTGTTATCTCTGATGGTATCATGTGCTATAGGAGTAAAAAATAATGAGGATATTTAAGGGGCTAAATATGTATATAAAGAGGAATTAACAGAGACAGTTAAGCACTGGGCGGTATCACTTTGGTGGGAGTTCTGGGTCGTGAAGTCAAGCAAGTTGGTGTACGAAGTGAAGTACGTAAACTTAAGTTATGGGTGTAAATGGAATGTGCATGTATTCAATTGTAATAGAAGCATCATTGGAAGGTGTCAATTGTCATCGAGCATAATTGTCACTTACATAGAGTCGAGAAATACCATAGAAATATGATATTTGTATTTGTTATAATAAAGATGTACTCTGATGTTATGCACAACCTAGGGTATGAGCTAAGGTTAATTATAAGTCACATTGAGGATAAATTCAAGTAGACAATCAATTATACGAAGGCATGTAGAATGAAATAGAAAAATATGGAGATGAGGTTTGACACATTTAAAATTTCAAACAATAATTTGCCTCGTCTTCTAGCTTACATTCTTTAGAGTATTCTGGAGAGCTACTACGACCTCAAATCACTCCCATCACTTGACCATTCTTAGCAGAGCGTGCTTCAACATGCTTTCTTCGTAGTATATGTGCATTAACGCATTTGTGCATTGTCATCCTATACTCTACATCGACGGAACATTTCAAACTTGAAAATATAAAGGGTATATATTGACAATAATTGGAGTTGATGAGAACAATTAGGTGTTACTCGTGACTTTCGTTTTCGTTGAGAGCGAGAACACTGAAAACTAGTATTGGTTTCTAAAGTGAGTGAATGATATAGTTGTACATATGAGGCCAGGTGTATGTCTTATACATGACCATTACGCCAAACTTCGGCAGACTATTGAGTATTTGAGGGATGGTAATGGGAAGAAGAGGTATACACAGGAGTGGTCAAATATTCGTAGCAGATGATGTTTACGTCACATGGGTGCTAATTTCTATAAGCAGTTCAAAAACAAACACCTTATGAATCTTTTCAAGAGGCTTTGTGCCTAACATCAAGAGAAAAAATTCAATGAGTTTTAGAGGAGGTTGGACGAGTTGACAACGAAACAAACAGATGAGTAATCAAGATGGCCAATACCAATAAGTGACGAGACTTCTAAGCTTTAGGAGCAATTCCTAGTGATAATCATACTGTAAGAAAGAGGACAACATCCTAGGTTAGAAAATTTTTACACTGTATTGAGAATGAGCTAAATGAGAAATGTGACTTATTATATGATGATGGTGGCGCTAGGTTTGGTATAATGAACACCAATTTGGCTAATATGTACAATTTGGTAATGCTTGATATGAGAGAGCTACCATTGGTTACCATTGTTAAGTTTATCATACAAGGCGCATACAAGTATTTTAGAGATCAGTATAAAGTAGATGAGTCCTCTATGTCAGACAATGGTACTTTTTTTTGGCACAGTGATGATAAAGTGGATGAAAAACATAAAAAGGTCCAACAACATCAAGTTATACTTCAAGATAGAAAACATCATAGATTTAAAATCTTATGTATTAACAAGGTCAAACGTAGAATCTACCGTAATAGAGTTGTGCAAGAGTATGTCTTAAAAGACGACGAGACCTGCTCATGCTAATGCCAAAAGCCAAGGTTGTACCACAAGCCATGTTCTAATGTTATTACTGTGAGCTTAGAGTGTAGAACACTTGACCATCATTTTGTGTCATCTTATTTTAGAAATAAATCTATTTTGCGTACCTGAAGTGGCGATGTATTTGGCTTCGGTATTGTAGGGTCTTTCATAGCTCAAAAATCTCAAGTTTTTTACATTCTGACCAAATGAAAATAATGTATAAGGCAGATAACCACAAGGCTAGATGGATTCACAATGACATAAATGAATACAAAGCAGGTGAAAGGTTTAAACATTGTAGCAAGTGTGACAAGGATAAGCATACTTACAAAGCAGGTGGAAGTTTTGAGTTAAGCGGAAGTTCCTCTATCAGGAGCATGGTTTGATGGAAGACAACCTATGGGAGAAGGCACCACTTTAATACCAACCCAATCTAGTTGTTCTCGTGTATCTATTGGTTCAGTCATATAGTGTAAGTTTATGTATTATTTTAAGGATGGATGTATAAATTAAATTGCCATTAATTAGAGAGTTGTGAACCTTTTCTTCTATGTTGTATGAACTATATGTATCATAGTTAACCATTATTTATTTTGTCTAATAAAAAATTATTGTCATTTATATTAACTATAAATTATGTTTTTATTTATGATAATCCTATTAACTTTTTTTTCAATGTAGATATGGTGTACCAGACACCGAAGCTGATAGAACATAGCCTCGATTGGTCAAACTGCTCGTACCTCTCAGCGGTGGAGAATGCCATGCTGACCATCCTCATCCACACCCTTCGCGATATCTACTGACTGGAGACTCTCGCTTTCATTCTAGTTAAGAGCTATCATTGTTGTTTGACGTAACTTTAAATATGATTTCTGACCGATAATATATATGTTGCCTTTTTTAGGTTATGTGAGGCCAATCTCCTTCCATTGTATAGGCTAGTCAAGGCTACATCATACAAGAAGGATCCAACGAAGTGGTGGTCTGTAGATTGATCTCTTCTCACGGCACTTCTAGATAGCTATAGGCTAGAGATGGCTCCTATATTTCAGGACGTCTCATACCTTCTGGATCTTTCCCTTATGAGTGACGCAGTAGGTTCGGTTGGTGAACTTTAGGGATGGTGCAATAACATCTAGGAGCATTTTGCTCATATTCAGCACTTGCCTAATCTTGCAGCTCTAGACGCGCTCCCTTACTACACCACGGATGGCCTCACCTAGATGTGGCTACTTAAGTTTACTATAAGTAAAATAGTTCCTAGTGAACGAGTACATAGTTAGGTCTAATTAATTACTTATGTAAATAATCTTCTCACTGTATAATCCAATCAGCTCCATCCTAAGGCCAATGACTACTCGGTGTGATAGAGCTTTGAGGCATATCTGCTATAGCTCTTTGGCTGGGTGATGTTCACTAGTACAGCTAGCCACATTGTGGACAAGAAGCTTATCCACTATGCTCGGGCGATCACTGATGCTAAGGACGGGAGAGTACCTTAGTGAAGCTAGGAATATGCTATCCTCGCAGCGACGTACTAGGGTCTTTGTGACACGTGCACGAAGATCGACCTAGGTTTGTTAATCGCTGGTTGTCCACTACTTCTATAGCTTTGGGTGGCTGAGTGGTTCACGATTGACTGACCAATGGTGAACCACAATGCCAACGATAATGACATCTACACAGAGGCCGCCCAAGGACTTCCCTATGATAGGGACAATGTGGTATTGTCATCAGATACGTAATGTGTTTGTTTAGTGTTCGTACCTTAAAAAATGAACATCTGATACTTTATATCATGCTTTGCAGTAACGATGGGCCCATTTTGCATGTCGTGAGGTTCTACTCGAACTTCATGCTATAGATCAATTGGCTATAACTGAACGATAACGTCTGGGATCCATAGAGCTCTACAACCCTATAGGCTTGTGCACCACTTGGACTTTTGACTTTGTGCACATTATGACCAAACTTACTAGTTGATGACTTAGTTGATGGTGTTCAACATCTTTGTTGATCCGCACTATACGTGGCACATGTTGTGACAGTTTGGCCTACGATAGCTATACCCTCATCGTGTCAACTGTGTCGACTGATGTTCACCGTTAAGTATTAATACAAAATCGAACGTATGATTGTATACATTATACATATTTTAATACTGTTGTTGTAACTAGGTATAATCGACAGGGACAAGTAACTAGAACTTTGTGGGTTCTATGTCTCTAGAAGTTCATCAACGACTGGTTGTTGACGATCAAGAAAGTCTTTGAGGAGCAACGCCAACATATAGAGACATCATACATAGCGTACCTAAGTTGGTACTAACCTCATACACGTACTCGCATGACGTTCACTCCTGACGCTCCACAGCCACACATAGCCGATGTGCAAGAAGTGTAACCTGGACATCGTGACTATGACTTCTTTCGTGCTATGAGTCAATCAATCTTTTGTATCTTAGTTAAATATGATATGCCTCTTATATATGACATGTCATATTAAATAGGTAAATGCTACGCAACAAGTTGACGGTGAGCTTGAGGCTATATGCTGACAGTTGGAGGTTGGGATTGTGCTGACGGAGGATGAGTAGAGGATTACCTTTGTTAGGTTGCGGAACACGATATGCGCTGTCCTACATGCTCTCATCTCACCTATTGTACCACTGATGTGGTTCCTCCCGTAGTGGTAGTAGCAGCAAGAGTCCGTCCTGTAGGAATGCAACCTAGAAGTAACTTTATCTATCCACCTCTCAAATATACTTCTTTCTTGGCGTGTGATCCTACTGTTAATAAATTATACTTTTATAGCTTTCGCTACGCCGTACCATGCTTCCTCTGTAGCGGGAATATCAACATAGAGAGTGGAGATGTTGACACAAGGAAAGGGATTGTCCATATAAGGGTTTTCAGGTTTGCTGTATGGTACATATTTCTGTTTGATCCACAATATTCTAGTTTGCATTCTCTAACCATTTTTCTCACAGGAATTCAGGCTACATCACCACAAATTTCTATATTCACGGGCAAATCTAGGCAGGCTGCCTCTGGATGGGCGTATGACTTTTTCGACCATGATGATCTTATGGCAGATCAAGAGCTCCACCACCTCACACACAAGAGCCGCATGCTTTGACTCCTATGCAGTAGATCCACACTAGTTGTGATTTCTTAGCCGACCGTCTCACCTACTCTTAGGGTCACGTGCGAGCATAGGATAGGAGGATAAAGAGGGGTAGAGGGTAAGCCTAGAGTCAGTAATATGTTATGGCAAACCCTAAACTATACTACTTTGTATTTACTGTTTCGACTCTACATACCTACATCACTTACTATGAGTTAAAACAAATGTCATTTTCACTCTTTTGTTGTGCCCTAATGACTGTTGGTAGCATACGATAACCAATTTTCGGTGCCTTCACTCCTTACTGCACGCATGACCATTGAGTCACAATCCATGCTCAGTGATGCCAACCAACTTTTGATGCGTGACTAATACGTCGATTTCAGCACAACCCAACGACCAACTTTTAGCGTGTTAATGCCACGTCACGTTCAATGAATTTTTATAGGCACGGCATTTTCAGGCGTGAATGTCACATTGTTTTTAATGCTTTCATTTATATCTTCCACATCTAACATAACCCACATTATATAATACCTCTATATGCATAATAAAGCTCAAGTTTTTCATCTGTTGATATCCTTGCAAATCCTACATCACTCGTTTGCTCTATCCCCTATAACATTAAAGAATAATAGCTGCTAAACACACTTTTACTGAGGATCCTGATTGGAGAAGTGGTCTTTTGACTTGGCTAATTTCATCTTAGTATGACCATTCATTTTACATATGTGGTGATCATTGCTAACTTATGACATCTCGCTAACTCAACACTCATAATTAGATATTCTTCTAATATCGAAACTTTTTATAAGATATGGATTGTATGCATCTATTTTTTTAATTATTCATTACCATAATATTTTCTTCAAACTAATATATTTTTTTTGGCTTGATAAAAAAATATAGTATTTGACCTGAACCATTGGTTCTTTAATGACCATTGGTTTGTCTCTCGAAATCAAATGAACAGTACATGGCGATGAAGGAGGAGTACGAGTTGAATAGTCAGACTAGAGGCTGCAACTTTTTATACTACTTCCATGGCAGGAGTGTACTAATTGTGTTTGTGATGATTGTTGTTGGGTGGTGAGATAAAGGGACAAAAATTTTGGTAGAAGTTACTTTGTTTGTGTAAACATTTTTTACAACGATTTGTTGTAAGTTCGTTATATATCTCTCTAATTTATTTTAATTTTATTATCATTGTGACTTACAATAGCTATATGTACCTTTTTCCATAGGAACCAGAATTCAAACAATGTATAGATATGAAAAAACACTGTACAACTCTGTAGGGATCATATAATTCCAAACAATTAAACAATACAATAAGCGATTATACCGTGTTATCCGTTGTATTATTTATATTGTGCATATGTTCTATCCGTAATGTGTAAACATCTTATTAACCGTGTAATGTTTTTACCAATATTATCTAAATAATATTTACGTATAAATCTATTAATCATCTAACACTTTATTTAGCGTAATAATTTTCTAAGTATTAACGCTAAGTTTCTTACCTAATTCAGGCATCTTAATTATATTTTTTATTTACTCCCAAATTTTCTTTACAATTAAATTTCTAAATAAAAATATATTTATTTAAAATCTCTTTTTTTATTTTATTTGTATGGTAGAGAAAAAATGCCTATGTAAAAGGGTCATCTATAAAATTGTGAAGCCCTCAGCTCCTGTACATATAACTAATAATTTTACAAGTGAGAAGAAAAAAAAACCTATCTAGAAGTCTATAAAGGAGCCATCTGTATCCATCATGATACGTCATTTTATATTCTGTAAGAAAAAAACACGCTTGCGCAACGGACCCGCCTAGGACTTAGTCGCTCCATTGTTAACGTGTATTTGTATATCAAATTTTACATAGTCAAGTGAGTTATTTAAAAAAAACAACGAATACGTTAGTAGTATAGACCGTAAGTTTTTCAAATAAAAAATATTTTTTAAATATTTTAATTAAAAAAATATATAAATAAAAAATTCGCTGTTGGCGATGTCGCAGGTCAGGCATAGGCAGAGTCGTCCAAATGGGCCAACGCCCAGTAACGTTCTACTAGGTCGTAGCCCAGCAACGCAATGCAAGCAGCGTCACGCCATCGTGAAGCGGGCGTCCCCTTCCTGTGTCTTATCCACTCCTCCCGACGATTTTCTTTCGTGGATGCCACCGCCACCGACCACCACCACCAGCAGCAGCCTCCTCGATTGATGCTGCGGCCGCGGCAGGCAGCAGCAGCTCAGGCAAGGGGTAAGGCCGCTCTCGCATTGGGCTCGATCTCCATTTGCGCCGCCTCCTTCTTGATTTCTTAGGGTGGTTCCTTTTTCTTTTTGTGGCTGCTGGTGAACTAACTTTACTTGGATTGCTTTCAGCGAGTTTGTTGGCGGTCTAACCAAAATCTTTGCTGTTCTTCTGCTCCAGTTAATCCGTCGAGCTTGTCGCTTGCGAGCTGCGCGGCGGGGATGCTGATTTTGTCTTAATTATTTCGCGGGAGATTTGATGGTGTCTGTCTCGATGTGCATTCGCCACTTTATTCTAGAGAAGATTGCTGGGGTCCTGGGCGATGATGCGGTCTCCATTTCATGAGCTTGGTTGATGAGCTGTTCCGCGGTCAGCTCTGAAGGCGGCATTGCGCTCCGGCTCTTGGTGGATTGGAGGATCAGGCGCCGGAGGGTCTGCTGCGCATGCAAGATGTTCGGCGCTGGTTCCCAAAGGGGCAGGGTGAGGCAGCTGGTGGTCTTCGCCAACAAGAGGAGGCGGCCCAAGAAGCAGTCGTGGCGGCCATGGTGGAAGGCGTGGTTCTCGGACTGGAACGACGACGAGGAGAGCCTGTCTGGTTGGAGGGAGGATGATGAATTACTCGAGGAGGTTGGCAGCGAGGAAGGGCTGTCGGACGACGAGAAGTTTGAGACGTGGAAGAGGAAGGCTGAGGCTATTGTCGAGCTGCGGGAGGCGCAGCAGGACGCCATGAACGCGGAAGGGCGGTTGTGGGAGGATTGGATTGGTGGAGGCAGCACTGCAGGGGATGGCGGCGGCTGGGGTGGGGATGTGGATTTGTCGGACTTGATAACTGATGATCCTGCAGAGATAGTGAGGGATAAAGGTTTGATAGAAACTTTTAGAGACTCCATCGATGAAGATTACAATGACATGTTGTTTGAAGACCGGGTTTTCCTTTATGCTTCAACTAATTCGGTGAGCTCTTTACCTATCTTGTTTTCTATCACCAAATATTGTAACCCACTGTCCAGCAATAACCATGAGATACCTGCACTGTAATGCTTTTTGAATATGGTGTACCACTAAAGTACTAGAATGCATAATGTACCAACAAACTTGAATCTTTTCACCTTATAATTTTATTGAACGCTGGGGGTCCATTTGATGGTAATGATTTTGTATCTGGTGACTGATGTATTTTGACCATTTTGATGAAGAAAACTTAAAAATGTCAAAAAGTATAGCAGCATTATATTGCTATATTAGGACCTTAGCAAATTGGGTCTAACAAAAGAAAGTTTGCGCTTCCAGGCCAAATTTCTAGCATTATTGATTGTGATTCCATTGGCGTTGGATTTTCTGGTTCATGACTATGTTCTGATGCCATTTTTGGAAAGGTAAATCATCTTAAGGTGTTCCATATTTTCTTTTTAATTCTTTCTACTCAGTTTTTAATGGAAAAATATGCATTACATGAACAGCCAGTCTGATGTTAGGAATTTATAAGGTGAAATTTCAAGCACTGATGATATTCTCAGTTTCTCACTCTGTGTTTCTAAAATTACGTGCAATCAATAATCATCAATGCTAAATGCAGAATTGATTAGATGGAACATTACACAATAACAGGTATGTCCAGAAGGTACCACTTGCTGCTGAGCTGCTTGATGTAAGGCGTAGCCAGAAACTCCAGATGGTAAAGGACATAAATATTGAGAAAGCAAGATATCGTTTTGAAGTAGAGATTGGTAAATCTCCTCCACTTTCTGATGATGAGCTCTGGTCAGAGTTGCGGGGAAAAGCGTGAGAAACATTCTAACTATTATGCTTTCTTGCCTTGTTGTAACTTCTATTGATGCGCTAGCATTGTCTGACATGAGCAATGGATCTTCTGCTCTGTTCAAATGATAGTGACGATAGTTTGCTATGCAATTTCATATGTTCAATCTTAACAGATCTGCTCTGCTACTTGATCAGGATAGAGTTGAGAGATGAATGGAGATTGGAAAACCGAAAAGCATTTGCAAATATATGGTCTGATATGGTTTATGGGATTTCCCTATTCCTTCTTATGTACTTCAACCAGAGCAAAGTATGTTTCATCAGATAAGCAGCTTTGTTTTCTCCATCGTTGCTTGTGTTCCATTAAAATTTTCACCTTTCTGAGTGTGCATATGGGCTAGATGATTGGTTGTAAATAAACTCCCCACAAGTTGGCAAATTTCTGCACTAGTAGGCCTCTTGCATAGTTATATCCAATATCTGCTGTTAATACATAGTACATGATTTTGTGTGAAAAGAACTTCAGGGATTAACTGGCCAGAGTATTCTCCGTTCTATTTATACTTGGTTGTACATCATACTTTTCTGACCTAGTGCAGTAGTAACACCATCTTAGTTTCTGCAATATGTTTGATTTTACTATCATTTAGTAACACATGCCTGGCATCCATGATTTATCTGTACAATGCCGCCATCAATATATCTTATCCATCATCACAGCCTATTTTTCTCTCCCAGTGAATGTTTAGAGTTATCCTGCTATTATACATCTTACTCTTATTGCCTGCTAAGCTTTCAGGTTGCCTTGCTGAAGTTCACAGGATATAAGTTACTAAATAATATTTCAGACAGTGGGAAAGCCTTCCTTATAATTCTAGTTTCAGACATCCTTCTAGGGTGAGTTACAATTTATTTTTCTTGAGTTCATACTTCATATATACATGTGGTTTTAGTGTGGCAACCTATTTTGTAATTTCTTTTACTGGATAATAGATGCCAGCTACCAAACTAGATGTGAATAACATGATGTCTAACTTAC
Source organism: Oryza coarctata (assembly GCA_030770085.1). Lineage (NCBI taxonomy): Eukaryota > Viridiplantae > Streptophyta > Magnoliopsida > Poales > Poaceae > Oryza > Oryza coarctata. The sequence continues at coordinate 4,403,934 of CM061476.1, read as the reverse complement.
CTCTCTCATATGCTACCTGCATGTGACAAGCTAAACTAAAATCCACCAGAAAACTTATATAAAAAGAAAACATTTAAATAAGTAATTCTTGTTAAAATAAGATTTGTCCAAAGTGTTCAAAGAAGTTAAAGAAAAGGAGCCTCCATGGCTCCCTCCAGGGGAGAGTGCCTTTTCTTTTTAGTGTATCAGGGGGAATACTCAGCAGCATGTTTTAGGAAGCATTATTCATGATATCTTATCATCATGATTCATGACTGATCTTTTAAGTATCATCTCTCATAATGTTAATCTGGATAAGTTTATAAAATGCATGGAAGTATTTTGTATTATAGCTATTTTTGTCAGGAATGCGGCAGATAGTTCTGCACTTCTTTGTTCACACTTCAGATATGATCTTAATATGTCTTCATTTTCTCTCTTCAAATATGTTTGTAGCAACCTTTTGTGTGGCAGTCTTATTTACCATCTAGCTAGAAATACTGAACCTAAAGATACTCAGTGATGGAACGAGAAAGCCCAAAGGGCTATTAAGAAGATGAAAGAATACTATAAGCTCTTATACCATGACAAGAGTACGAACAACATAGAAAAGTACAAAGTAGTGAAGAAGTCCGTAAAACGATTTGTGAGTGAGACAAAGAGGCAGGTTTACAAAGATTTTTACCAATAATTGAGTACGAAGGAATGAGAGGACATCTATAGGACGATTAGGGTTTGTGAGAGAAAGACAAGAGATCTTAACCAAGTTAAGTACATTAAGGATGAGAAATAGCAGCTCGTAGTGAAGAAGAATGATATCAAACATGGATATAAGAGTATTTTAACAATTTATTTAATGGTAACAATGAGAACACAAACTTTCGGTTGGATTACTCATTGGATGATATCAACAAGCGCTTTGTACGAAAAATCCAAAAATCTGAGGTCAGAGAGGTATTGAAAATGATGAAGAGGGTAAGGCAATGGACCCTGATGGTATTTCAATTGAGATGTGAAAATATTTGGTAGATTTAGCTATAGTATGATCGATCAAGTTGTTCAACCATATTTTTTTCTTAAATAAAATGCCTGAAGAGTAAAAAAATATATTGGTATTGGTCTATAAGAATAAGGGAGATATTTAAAATTGTACTAATTACCGAGAAATTAAGTTGATGAGTTATGTTATAAAGTTATGAAAGAGTTATCGAGCATTGTTTAAGAGGAATAACATGGATCTTCATGAACCAATTTGGTTTCATACCCTTATAGAGCAATATAGAGAGCAAAAGAAGGATTTACATACAGTTTTCATTGACTTGGAAAAGACTGACGACAATATACCAATGAATGTTATGTGGTAGGCTTTAATAAGCATAAAGTTCTAACAAAGTTTATTGCTCGCATTAAGGATTTCTACAATAATATTGTGACTAGGGTTCGAACAAGTACTGATGACTTCTCAATTAAAATAGGACTGCATTAAGGGTTGACTTTGAGTGACATGGTTATGGATGAGATCACAAAGGGTATATAAGGGGATATCTCTTATACTTTTCACTAGCAATGTAGTGCTAGTCGATGAAAGTCGAGCGGGAAAAGTTGAAGTTGTGGCGGCAGACTCTAGAGTCAAAAAGATTTTAGACTCAGCATAACTAAAACTGAATATATAATATGTGACTTCAATACTACTATATATGAGACATCAAATACTAGTTTGGAGGGTCAACTAGTGCTCAAGAATGATACATTTTGCTATTTGGGATTGATTCTACAAAGAGATAGAGATATTGATGAAGATATTAGCCATAGAATTAAAACAGAGTGGATGAAATATCAAAAAACATCAGGCATTCTCTGTGATAAGAATGTGCCTAAAAGCTTAAAGTTAAGTTTTATAGAATAACAATTAGATCTATGATATTGTATGGTGCAGCATGTTGGCTTATAAAAAGCCAATCTATTTAATAGTTAAGTGTTATAGAGATACGTATATTACATTGGATTTGTGAACATACAAGAATAGATTGGGTCTGAAACGATGATATACGTGATAGGCTAGGGGTAGCACTAATTGAAAAAAAGCTTGTCTAACATTAGTTGAGATGATTTGGACATATCGTGTATAGTGTAATAGTAGAATTCTAAGAAGCGACAATAATGTAAGGAGAGGCAGGAGAATGCCGAAATTAACATGGAAAGAAACAGTAAAAAGAGACTAAATGTTAAAATATTTCTTAAAGTTTTATCATTGAAGGGGAGTGTTAGACCACTGGACCTGTATATATATATAGACCCGACCCCCTTTATAGAGTTGGGGGTCTTAGTCTCATTGTACACCACATTCCTACATGGTATTAGAGTAAGTCTAGACATCCCCGGCGCGCTAGCATCCTCTTACCGGCGAGCCGACATTTCCTTCCCGTCGTAGACCTTCTTCCTCAGTATTCCTCCTCTGCCTTCTCGTCTTCGTTGCCTTCTCGTCTCGGCTCTCTCCTCCCCGTCTCCTTCGTAGACGGCTTTCTCCTCCTTCACCGTCCTCTCCTCCCACTTTTTCCACCACGTGACAAGGCAACAGCCTCCATCCGCCTCCTTGTCTCGTTCAGACCCGCCTTAGCTTTTCCCTTGCTTTGGCGCACCTTCACCTTCTCCGACGCCGGTGCAACTCTACGCTCGTCGTCTCCATCGGCTGGACTCGTCTGCTCTTTATCGGCCGGAACCCTCTCGGTTTCCGCTTTTCCGACACGCTCATCTGCTCTCGGATACGAAACTTCTCCACTCGTGTCCGAGCCACTCCGACGTGTCCACGTGTTCACGGACACGAATTTCTGCTTCCCGGACGCGAACCTCCTTCGCGCCTGCGTCTTCTCCGATTTTTTGCGTCCGCTCCACTCCGTTGCGTCCACGAGTCAATGGACATGAAACCTCTCTTCACGGACGCGAACCTTCTCACGCCCGTGACCCACCTACTTTCTCCCACTCGTGACCTACCTACTCTGCCATCCACTCCTCACTCAACTACTTCGCTACCTACTCCCATCGGCCAACCACTCTCCTCATCGGCTATCTACTCCCATCGGCCAACGACTCTCCTCATCGGCCCCTACCTCATCAGCTTATCGCGCCTCGTTACTTTCTCGTCATGACCACCGAGTCGGCTCTTAGTTTCGGCACTCTTCTAGTCGTCGGATCTCTTTCGGTTATCGACGCTCCTGACCATACCTCGGGCACCACTTCGCCGATCTTCTCACCACCTTACGCCACTGTCAATGTGAAATCTCACGTTCTCATCTCCCTTGACCTCAATGCCAACTATTCCAAGTGGTTTTTTTTTCTTTAAATCCCTATGTGGAAAGTTCGGCCTTCGTTCCCACATCGATGGCTCCTCTCTAACTCGACCCGATGATCCCTAGTAGGACATCGCCGAGTGTTGCGTGCGCAGCTGATTGCTTGGCTCGGTCGATGACTTCGTCCTCGACCTTGCAATGGACAACACCGACCCCACCACCCGGGATCTCTGGGTGGCCATTGAGCGGATCTTCCTCACCAACAAACAGCCGCGTGCCATCTTCCTCCTAAATGAATACCACTCTATGGTACAAGGAGACTTATCTGTCTCATCGTACTGCCAACGCCTCAAGGTTAAGGCTGCCGCCCTCCGTGATGTCGGTCACTCTGTGGCCGACTCACAACTCGTCCTTGCCTTTCTGCGAGGACTTAACCCCCGCTTCTCAAACACCGCCGATGACATCGCCAACTCCACACCTCTTCCCACGTTCACTTGGGCCCATGACATGCTAGTTCTCAAAGAACTACGTCTAGCCAATGACGAGAAGACTGTGGCCCACATCGCTCTCCTCACCGCAGCCGATCATGGCTGCTTCAACCCCATCAGCTGCCGACCACCGTGTGCTGCTGCCACTTCTCATGGCTTTGGTAGCCATGGCTTTAGCCCTGGCAACAAAGCCTGCGTTGGTGGCAATGACAAAGGCAAGGGCAAGAACTAGAGCGGCCCGATGCAACCGCACCCTGCTTCAGTCCCTACCTCATCTGCCAGTCTCATGGGTCTGTGGCTTTGCTATAACCCCTGGACACCCCAGCCCTAACTACGCAGTTCCATCGGCTAGCGACCAGGGGTTCTCGGCGCCCATCCTCAGGCCCACCTGGCATCGGCTCTCACCCTACCGCCTCAGCCGATCCTACCGTCACCACCCACCCAGTCGGTTCTCTCATGGAACCAGGCTGGCCTCGTCGCCGCCCTCAATCAGATGACGCTCCAACCCCAGCACCCTTAGGTGCTGGACTCTGGTGCGTCATCCTATATGGCGTCATCGGCTGGTATATTTCTCTCTCACCATCTCTCCTCTCCTTTCGTCACTATTGGCAATGGCCACTCTCTTCCTATCCAATGCTGTGGTGACTCCCTCCTGTCTACACTCACAACTAACTTTCCACTTCGCAATGTCCTAATCGTCCCCTCTCTCATCCACAATCTAATATCTGTCTGCCAATTCACAAGAGATAGCAATTCCTCAATTTTATTTGACGCTTCTAGTTTTTCTGTGAAGGATATCCGGACTTGGCGCGAGATGCTTCGATGCAATAGTGGCGGCGATCTTTACACCATCTCCACTGCGCCGTCCACTCCGTATGTCAGCATCGCCATCTCCACCAACCTATAGCATCTTTGCCTTGGTCATCCCAGCCCCAACGCTATCATCATTCTCCGTTGTAGCGCCTCCATCACGTGTAACCATAACAGTTCCGCTGTTTGCCATTCTTGTCAACTTGGCAAACACGTGCGGCTGCCTTTCTCAAACTCTGTCTTGCACCTCGCGACTTTTTGAGTTAATACACTGTGATGTGTGGACTTCTCCAATTAAGAGTGTTTCTGGTAATCAGTACTATCTCGCAATACTCGATGACTATATGCACTATTGTTGGACTTTTTCACTAACCAGCAGGTCTGAGGTTGCCTCCCACCTCATGAACTTTACCAACTATGTCTCCAGCCAATTCAACCTCTCTATTCAAACCATGCAAGCCGATAACGGTACGGAGTTTATCAACCATACTGTCCAAACCTTCCTTACCTCCCGTGGCACCCATCTCCACCTCTCCTGTCCCTACATCTCTCCCCAAAACAGCAAGGCCGAACGCCTTCTTCGCACACTAAACAACATGAGTCGCATTATGCTACTTCATACTCACCTACCCGCAACCTATTAGGCTGAAGCACTAACCACCGCGACTTACCTCCTTAATCGACGCCCTTGCTCCTCTGTTCGTCACAATGTCCCCTACACCCTTTTATACCACAACATACCCGACTACTCTCACCTATGCGTCTTTGGGTGTTTCTGTTATCCCAATCTCATCGCCACTGCTCCCTACAAACTTGCACCCCGCTTCACCGTCTGCATTTTCCTTGGTTATCCCTCATCCCACAAGGGATACCGAAGTCTCAATCTCTTCACCCGCCGGATCATCGTCTCCCGCCATGTCGTCTTTGATGAGTTCTACTTCTCCTTCGGTTTACTTCATCCCGGACCCTCGTCTAGCGATCTCGACTTCCTCCTTACCAACACCGTACCCTCCCAGTCCCCTCCATCAATCTCACCTCTGGCCTCCCTATCAGCCGCTCCTGAGGACTTATTGCACAGCTATCCTACTCCTCTCCGCTCCGATGCTACTCACATCGGACCTCTATCAGCCCTACCACCCTCATCGACTCTGGCTGATACTGTCTCACTCCCATCAAACACATCAACTCCATTGGCTCCTTAGCCTCCATCGGCTCGCCCACACCTATCAGCCCCTCGGCCTCCATCGGCTCGCCCCTCCCTATCGGCTGCTCCGTCTCTATCAGACCGCCCAACCCCATCGGTTCATCAACCTTCATTAGCTCACCTACCCCCATCAGCTCAGGCCGACCTCGTTTAGCCCTTTCCCCGAACATACAGTTGTCGATCCCAAGCCGATGCCACCCTTCCCCAACCAGTCCCCACCCTACCTCTCATGCTTCCATTGGCTCCTGCGAACCCTACTGTCCCCTCTACCTCTCATATGATCATCCGATCACAAACCGGGTCTCTTCGTCCTACCAAGCACTATGGGCTCTCAGCAGTCCATTGTACCATCTTGCCCATCCTGGCGACTCCTTGTTTAGCCTTGACCGATTCTCAGTGGCGCGCGGCCATGGCTGACGAGTACAAGACCCTTATGGATAACGAGACCTGGCGCCTTGTCCCTCGTCCTCCCGGTGCTAATGTTGTGATTGGCAAGTGGATCTTTAAACACAAGTTCCACGTCGATTGATCGCTTGCTCGTCACAAGGCACGCTGGGTAGTTCGGGGTTTCTCCCAACGTCCTGGCATTGACTACGACGAGACCTTCAGTCCCGTCGTCAAACCCGCTACCATTCGGGTTGTTCTCACTCGCTACCTCGCACTCTTGGCCGATCCACCAGCTCGACGTGAAGAACGTCTTCCTTTATGGTCATCTGATGGAAACGGTCTATTGCCAACAGCCTCCAGGCTTTGTCGATCCATCTCGTCCCGATGACGTCTGCCTCCTTCAGCGCTTTCTCTATGGCCTCAAACAGGCCCCTCGGGCCTGGTACCATCATTTTGCTGCCTATCTTTGGTACATCTGCTTTGTGGCCTCCGTCTCCGATACCTTCCTCTTCGTCCTTCACATCGGCAACACCACCGCCTATCTTCTCCTCTACGTCGACGATATTGTTCTAACAGCGTCCTTGCCGTCCTTCCTACACCAGATCATGATCCGACTCCACTCCGAGTTTGCCATGACCGATCTTAGTCCTCTCCATCACTTCCTTGGCATCTCTGTCACCCGCTCTCCTCACGGCTCTTTCTCTCCCAGCGTCAGTATGCCATCGATCTCCTCTAACGTGCGGGCATGGCCGAATGTCACCCCACGGCCACTCCCATCGACACTCGCGCTAAGCTCTCCGCCACCGATGGCTTTCTCATAGCCGATCCCTCCCAGTACCGGAGCCTTTTTGGTACCCTCCAGTACCTCACACTAACATGGTCCGATCTCACCTACGCCGTCCAGCAAGTGTGCCTCTTCATGCATGCTCCACGTGAACCTTATCTCGTGCTGCTCAAGCGTATTCTTCGCTACGTGAAGGGCACACTTTCCACCGGCTTATATCTTAGCTCTAGCCCTATCGACTCTCTCATCGCGTACTTCGATGCGAACTGGACGGGCTGTCCTAACTCTCGACGCTCTACATCCGGCTACTGCGTCTTTCTCGGCGACACTCTAGTCTCTTGGTCCTCAAAGCGCCAGACAACAGTGTCTCAGTCCAGCACCGAAGCCGAGTATCGCGCCGTTGCCTACGCCATCGCCGAGTGTTGCTGGCTTAGCCAGCTTCTCTAGGAGTTCCGTGCACCTATCCCCTTTGCAACCATCGTCTACTACGACAACGTCAGCGCAGTCTACATGACCGCTAATCCGGTCCATCATCGACGCACGAAGTATATAGAGATAGACATCCACTTCGTACGTGACAAGGTCGCACTAGGACAGTTTCGGGTGCTTTATGTACCGTTAGCGTATCAGTTCGTCGACATTATGACCAAAGGTCTTCCCACGCCTTTATTCACCAGTTTTCGCTCCAGTCTCTGCATCCGTTTCCCTCCCGCTATGACTGCGAGGGGTGTTAGACCACTGGACCTATATATATATATATAGATCTGACTCTCCCTATATAGAGTTGGGGGTCTTAGTCTCACTGTACACCACATTCCTACAGGGAGTACATGAAAAATAACTATTTTTATGTTTAAACCTTGATTTGTGACTTTTGTTGGGTTTCATTTCAGTCTATCTTACTTTATTTAGGACTGGACTATGCTATTGTTGTTGCTAGAAATAATGAACCAAGTGGTATGGTATTCTCCTCTTAGAAGTTGTTTCACACAAATGCATATGCACTGCTTTGCGAATAATGGAACTCTTCATGTTATGTTTGTACTATATTTCATGGCGCCTTTGCTGTTTCAAACAACTATGGGTAGTTTGTAATTTTATTTCTGTTTTTTTGTTATTTTCATATAAACGTAACACAAGGTTAACATCGTTTTGGTTTATCTGTGATCATGTTGACTATATTAACATCAGTCATTTGCATTTTCACAGGTACCATTCAGAGTCAGGTTGGCATTCTTTGGTAGAAGTCATTCTCGAGCACTATGGCCTTGAAGCCGATCAAGCTGCAATCACTTTTTTTGTTTGTCTGGTTCCTGTTGCGTTGGATGTGTTTATAAAATTTTGGGTCAGTCTACTTCTTGCCTTCGCACAGTCAAGCTAAAAGTTTTATGAACATTTATTTTTAAAGTAAAAAAGCATAGAAATATGTGTTAAACGTCATAATTATATTACTAGTTTCAACCAAAGTTGATAGTATTATAGATTCACATTTGGCTACCTCAGCGCTAACATTTCAGATCACATGAACTGAAAGTTTTAGTCTTTTCTACAAAGTGAATTTGAACTTGCTTGCTGGCTTTAAAAGTTATTTGGAAGACAACCTTTTGTAGATACAGTTCCATTTCCTGACACTACTCTTAAATCAAATGTTCACCTTGCCATGTGCAATAACCCATTGCAATTGTTTATAACCAGAAGTACCCATTCTCTTGATAAGATCGACATACTTACTTTTTTCCTTATTTTGCAGGTATACAAATACCTTCCAAGATTGTCACCTAGTGTGGGTAACATTTTGGATGAAATAAAGCGTCATTAGAGAGTTTCCATCGGGAATATGATCTGCTTAATTCCTTACGTTAAGGAATTTGTAGGAAAGGCCATCTCTTCCAGGTATGTATTCGCTGTTATGTACCTTCCCACTGTCCAGCGATAACTATGAGATACCATCCATATTTGTGTTGTTATCAAAAGTTAAATATCAACTTAGCAAGTAGTAGAAAACTTAGCCATGCTTGAATCTTGAGACATTCATTCACAGATTGCCCATGATGAGAATTAATGTTCATCTTTGGCCTGATGATATGGATGCACCTTTCTAGATGTCAAGTTTTTGTCAAATTGTTTTCGAATTAAAAGATAGACAACAGAATAGTTTGCGAATTGCATGGTATAAGTTTTGGGAAAGCATTTATGATGGTGTAGTATTAGTAGTATATTACTTCTTGATTCTTGCTTAAATTATTGAAATCTTGGTTTCTTTCTTTCTTTTTGAACCAGACTGTGAATGAAACAGACATTTACTGATTAAAGAACTAATTATATATTGCAGTTAGCATTTACTTGATCATTGAGAAAACAAATTTGAATATGAGTTTCTGAATAGAGCTGTTCTTCTGCAGTGCTCACTTGTAGCCAACGTCCAATCGATGCCATAGCTAGCAATTTCGGAGGTTGCCCTAACCAGTGCTTACACTACAAAAGGTGAACATTCTGTAGTATATATACTCTCCACGTAAAAAAATGTGCTGACTACAGATATCCTCCAAGAATATTCAGGTTCTCTCTGATGTGATATTTACCAATAACGAGCAATTTTGCCCCAGGATGCTCACATATGGAACCTTGTATTGTGTGTTTTCGTCTTTCTGTTATGTAAAATCCAGTATATGTATACAGACAGCAGAGGCAGCAGAGGCGGCAGCAGGGGGGAATTTGATTTCCCCCCTTTTCACCACTGTAGTTCGTTGTGGCATTTGTAATGCCATCAAGGAATGGCCAGTCTAAGAAAAGAATTTAGGTCCAATTTGGTATGCAGGATGAGACTTTTCTTGTTCCTGCAGGAAATTATTCAATTCATGCATGTGAAGAAATACCTAGCTTCAAACAGAAATTAGTCCTTTTTTAAACATTCCGGTGAATTCAATCTGTGCGTTGAATTTTTTATATCTTCGTGCTTGGTTTAATTGCATACTGCGATATGTAGCAGAATTTTCGTCTGATGAACAGAAAAGTTCGATATGAACATGCCTGACTTCCCGAAAAGATTTGATCCTCCTTTGGAACACATAAATTTGTGAGAATTTTGAAAGATTTTCACAAGAGTTTAATTTCTGCAAAAATCTGGAAAATTCCTAGGTTCTAAGGGATGCTTTAAAGGTGGAAATAAAATGTTGGTGATGTGGCTTGCTTACATTCTTATTATCAACGCAAGCATAATCTACACATGTCACGTAGTTGTTTCAGCATCGGGAGTGCCCTAATGAATACTCTTCTTTTTTTTCCGTTTTGCGAGAGTGAATACTTTTCTTAATCTCTACTATTATAAAAGATGTTTCCGCGGGTGATTAGGTACGTCGTCCTAGTTGCAATCAGCGCGCGTGCCCACGCGTCTGATTCCGCCCGCCTCGCGGTACTTCAAAACGCGCGACGTTTCGATGGATAAAACAGAATCCCGCACGGCGACGAAACAGAAACCACATGACCCAATGTATTTTTACTATTAGGAGCTAAATATATTCCAAATGTTATACCCATGGATTTGTTTATGGGCTAAAACCATTACCCATCGGGTAAACGGGTGTGGTTATATTTGTTAAATATAAAAGTGTGTAATATATATTTAGTAAGAGATTATATATATTTGGAGCTGTGTTTTTTAATTACTGTTCTATGTATGCGATCTTTTATATATATGAGTGGTTATAATTCATAGAGATAATCTAACGTCAATTATATTAATATGATATCAAAGCCAGCATTCTTTCTCTAAATCAATATCAACATCATCTTCTATCTCCTCCTCCACCACCTCCACCTTCACTTTCAGTCTCTCCTCTGCTACTACCTTCACCCTTATACCAATTCATCATGTCGTCACCATCCGACTCAATAAAATAAATTATACATTATGGCGCGCCTAGCTTCTCTCGTATTTGCGAAGTGCAAAGCTTATAGGCTTCATCGATGGATCCAAGACCGCGCCTCCCCAACAGATTTCTTCATCGACTGCTGATAGTGCCGAGCTCGTGTTTAACCCAAAATATTACCTGTGGTATAATAAAGATCAACAACTACTAAGTAGTCTTCTCTCGTCAATTACTGAAGATATACTTAAGGACGTGGTGTCTGCTTAATACTAAAATTAAATATGTCCAATTCGATTGGGGCGGGGAGTACCAAAAAGTTCATATTAAATTTTTTCGATCCCTTAGCATAGCCCATCGTATTTCATGCCCACATACTCACTAACAAAATGGATTGGCTGAACGCAAGCATCGTTATATAGTTGAAACTGGTCTTGCTCTACTTAGCTCATGCCTCCATATCGATTAAATTTTGGGACAAGGCCTTCCTCACAGCCACTTATCTCATCAATAGATTGCCCACTCGAGTCCTTGATAATCTGTGCCCTCTAAAACACCTCCTCAAAACTCCACCGAATTATTCCATGCTTCGTATATTTGGTTATGCATGTTGGCCCAATTTGTGACCCTATAACTAGCACACACTTTCCTTTCAATCCAAAGTCTGCGTATTTTTGGGATATATGGTCTTCACAAGGGATACAAATATCTTGATATAGATTTCGGACGCGTGTATGTGTCTCGTGATGTTATATTTAATAAAACAAATTTTCCTTTCTTCACTTATCCTTCATCCAACGTTGCACCTAATTAGAATAGTGGCAGTTTTAATTTAAATAATTACGATATGTATATGTTTCCTGCTAACCCTGTAAATGCAGCCCCTCAGTATACAGCAGATCACGGGATGCTTAAAACCTTATAAGGGTTGGCGCCAACATTCCCTATGCCCGCTTCTTCACCCAAGGTAGGCGCTCCGCATGTAGCGCCTGACATTGACCTGCTTGCATCGGAGTCTCCGCTTGCCTCTCCCGTGTCCCCTATGGTAAACACAGAGGCTACGACTGGGCTATCATCTGTTGACCCATCATCACCAGCATCACGGCAAACTTCGTCACCGAGCGTCCGGCCTAAGGCCGTGCACCACTCAGAGGTTCCTGCACCAGATCCTCCTGCCTACAAGTACGGGATGAGCCACAACATCAAGAAGTCCAAGATTCGTACCAACAACATGGTTACTTATTCTGCCATACGGACTTCAGTTGTAGAGCCTATATCGCATGTTACTGCTATGGCACATCCTCTTTGGAGGTCAGCAATGAATGATGAATTTCAAACCCTTGTCAAGAACAAGACTTAGCATCCGGTTCCTCCACGTGTCAGCCTTAATGTCATTGATTGTAAGTGGATTTTCAAACTGAAGCACAAAGCTAATGGCTCCGTTGATCGCTATAAAGCACGATTGGTCGCCAAGAGCTTCAAGCAGCAGTATAAAGTTGATTATGATGATACATTCAGCCTGGTAGTAAAATCTACCACTATTCGAGTCTTATCGTCTCTTGCAGTCTCTTGTGGTTGGTTTCTTTGACAGATTGATATTTAAAATGTATTCTTACATGGCCATCTTCAAGAGAACGTTTATATGAAACAGCCACCTGGTTTTGTTGACTCGGCTCATCCTACTTATCTTTGCAAGTTGGACAAGTTATTTTATGGCCTCAAATAGGCCCCACGTGCCTGGTTTTCTCGTCTTAGTAACAAGCTATTACAACTAGGGTTTCAGGCTTCTAAGACTGATGTTTCTCCTTTCATGTTCAACAGAGGTAGTATTCAGATGTATATTCTCATCTATGTGGATGATATTATTATTATGAGCTCTTCGTCATCAGCTACGGATCATCTACTCATTCAACTTGAAACTGAGTTTACCGTGAATGATCTTGGCACTCTTAGATATTTTCTTGGCATTAAAGTATATCATACTTCTACTGGCTTCATCTTTATACAACACAAATACATCTAAGACCTACTGCAGCGCACAAATATGACCTCCTCTAATAGTGTTCCAACACCTATGCTTGCTAACAACAAGTTACTCTTAAAAAGTGGTGACCCTCTCTCAGCTGAAGATACTACACGCTATCGCAGTGTTGTTGGGGCTCTCTAATATTTGTCTTTCACTCATCCCGATATCTCCTTCTCTGTCAACCGGGTATGCCAATTTCTGTCAGCACCAACAACGGCTCATTGGGCGGTAGTAAAACGCATACTGCGTTATTTTCATTCCACGTCTGATATAGGGCTATGCATCACTAAATCTGGGTTTTCATTGCTAAGTGTGTTCTCTGATGCTGATTGGGTCGGAAACCCAGATGATCGACGCAGTATAGGTGGCTATGCCATTTTCTTTAGTGACAATCTTGTTTCTTAGAGCTCTCACAAACAACTAACTGTTTCTCGCTCAAGCACAGAGGCTGAATACAAGACCATCGCTAATGCTACCGTTTAAGTAATATGGATACAAGTGTTACTAAGGGAACTTAGGATCTCTCAGTTTCAGCCACCGTCCCTATGGTGTAACAACATTGGTGCTACTTATCTCTCTGCCAATCCCATATTTCATCGTCGCACGAAGCATATCAAGGTTGATTACCATTTTATTCGTGAATGTGTTGTCTCTCGCCAACTCGACGTTTGCTTCATCTCATCCAAGGACCAAGTGGTCGACATCATGACTAAGCCGCTCCCGATTACTCTCTACTGCAATTTACGGCGTAATTTGAACCTAGTCTACCTACGTCTATATTGAGGGAGTATTAAACACATAAGTGTGTAATCTATATTTAGTAAAAGATCATCTATATTTGGAGTTGTGCCTCCTGATTGCCGTTGGTCACGCTTGTAACATTTTATGCATGCGTAATATTCCATGTATACGATCCTATATATATATATGAGTGGTTATGATTTATAAAGGTTAACTAGCACTAATTACATTAATAATATTATTTGGTCACCTGGGCCACTAACTCATGGATTAAAAATACCTATAAGTCTAGCCTAAAACTATAGATTGCCCAAGATCCAAAGTCATCAAACCTTAATTATAAAATCATTCTACTATTTGAATTGTCATCTCCTCTTAATTTTAAAATATGGTTGAATGGTTTGCTTAGTTTATTTAAAATAATTAATTCTAGATACAAACGGATATGGTTACCACATAGGTACCCATTACTCATATGGGTATAGGTAGGGGGAATCTTGGACCATGAACAGGAATGGGTTTTGTAATGGGAGTTTTTAGTTTACAACAGGTGTGGGTATGGGATAAGAGAACCGGTGAGTATATATCCATAGTCAGCTCTAGAGTGGAGGAGGCGCAATAGGACTAAGGCCCATGATCAGTTTCGGTATCTGTCCAACTAGCTGGAGGAAGCAACAGCGACACACTTTCTCTTATTGGTCATTATTTATAGATTTAATTAGCAAGGTGTTGTGATATTTATATACAAACTAACACGTTATAGTCTGAAGATAAATTGTGAAGAGGTTCAGTGTGATTAACTAAAATTTAATTACTGGTGTGCATCAATTATAACTAAAAATCTCTCACAGAAATAATAAAAAAGATCCATATAACACGTATATAGAATAATTATTTTAGAATAATAATATTTCTCAAAAAGTGATAGGTGATAAATGCTAGAATCAGTGAAGAATGTTCTGAAACCCATACGAACAGTAACATACATTAGCTAGGGAAAGCTGTACATTTGGAATCTAGAAATTTCATACAAATTTTGCAGGAATGAAAGAATACTAAAGCAAGAATCTCTCGTCATGTACACAAGGATACGAAGCCCATCTAATTAAATGCACGGAAGAACCTAATTCACTCTAACCATATACATATCCATATACATAACCAATGTGGAATAACATGCATATGTAGCCAATATTTTGAATCTCGAAATTATACAGACTAACATACCAAAAAAGATTGATCTCAATCCATCAGGTCCTATCCTTCCCTCTCAGCTCTCTCTAGCTACGCTATGAATTGCTGCCTCTATCTTCCGTTGAATGATCACTCATTTATTCTTCCTCACCACTGCCTCTCTTGGTCACCCACCAATTATGTTCTCACACTTTTCTCAACTTTCTCGCATTTCCTTTTTTTTCGATAGCATTCACCCGTTTCATTAGAATGTGAGAAAGCTTTTTTTTCCTACAATCTCTTTTTTTTCCTACAAAATCTCAGCCCACGTTAGAGCTTGATAAGAAATAGAGTATTTTCTATAAGTTTCTTGTCATGTCCGTGTGAATAATATTATTGTTGTTGAGATCAAATCATAAAAATTGAACCTTAATTATTTAATATTTATAGAAATTTTAGTTTTTTTTTGGATAGGAAAAAGGAGTCATGGGCTCTGCGATGAATACTAGGTTTTTATAACCGGTGATTAATGTTTCATTGGTACAGTTTACGTGCATAACCCCAATTGTTCTTTTTAATCCTAGGTGTCACTCGTTTGGTATGGTAACAAGTAATTGTAATTTGTACGGAACATTTAAAATTATAACAAAGGTGACTTTCAATAACGATAAAATAAATGTGTTTTTTAGCGCGATGAAAGTAAAAAAACATAAATTATAATAGAAACACATCTTCGTTAGTATGATTTTTTTTATTTTATTATGGGATTACCACTTTTATGGGTGGAGATACTACTAGGAGTTAGCATTAGTGACAAAAATAATAAGCTCTAGTATAGCAGATAAAATATGCTAGTAGTGAACTTTAGAAATAGTTATGAAAATAGTGAGGAAGTTAGACAAGCGAGCACATTAAACTAAGAGCTGTCAGACTAGAGTTTCAGGGTCAACTGGGTGTGGATGAGGTTGTAGTAACCTTTTTTTTAAGGTGCTAAAAGTGGAAAAGCTTGATTAGAGTGTTTTCTTATTTAGATTAGTAGAATAATAAGATTTTACTAGTTAAAAACTTGTCGATGACATACCATAACAGTCACTAAAATCTTTTAAAATCTATTAGATAAAATACCACACAAATTTAGCATAAAAACAACTTAATCAAATAAGCGCAACAACAATACCCACAATCCAAACAGCACTAAACAAAAAAAAAATCCTCATTACAGGTTCCGCCGTTTCCCTTTGCAACGGCATCCGAGGTGGGATCGAGATGTCAGATCCACAGAGTCAAAACAAGGGGCTATCTGAAAAATACAAATCTTTCCGGGGTCATTATTGAAAATTGTCCCATGGACTATAAATCATTGAAGGGCAGAGTGGCATCGGTTTCGTTCGTTTTTTCCCCTCGTGTCCCATAAAAAGAATCCCCCAAATTAAATTCTTAAACCCTCGCCGCGAAATTTCCACCCCAAATTTCCTCTATTTCCCTCGGCCCCCGCCGGATCTCGGCCATGGCGGCGGCGCAGCAAGCCCAGGATTCCGCTGGTACGTGCTTTCTTGCGGGCTCTATGCGCCTTTGACTTTGCTTTGCTTTTTTTTCTTTTTTCTTTTTTTTGCTGCTGTATTCTTGGCTGTGTAGTTCATAGCTTGAATTCTGCTGCTGCGGGGCTGGATTTGTGGGGTTTGGGGTGGAATTCGCGGTTAGGGTTGGGTTCTGGGCGGTGTTCTCTCCGGAATCGTGGTGAAGCCGCGGGCTTTCGTTGCTCTCTCTCTCTCTCTAGGTCAAGATTGGTTCGGGAGCCAAGATTCGTTTGGCGGGCGGAGCCCAGGAACAGTAGCTTCTGGCGCGGAATTCGTCAAAATTTCGGTTCTTGCTTCGTTAATTTCGCCGTTCTCACCGCACTGTGGGTTTGAAACATGGGTAAAGCTACCGCGAGCAGCGGAGCGTGTGGCAGACAGAGTTTTGCGCAGAGCGCGATTTGGTTGGGTCTTGCTGATTGCGTCATGCCGCTCTAAAGTACAAGAATCTTCTCTTCTCCATGGGTGCTAACGCTGACAGGACAGTAGTTGCTACCGAGGGGAAAAAAGTTGGGAGATTAGTAATCCGTAGTTGTGAAATTTACGCATGTACGAGTGTTAATCTAACGCGGTTAAAATGACTAAAGCGTCCTCTGAACTTTGGTTAATTATGTGTTGTACATTGTTGGACTATTGGAAGTATTTGAATAAGCTGCTGCACATTGTGCTGATTTGAGCATATTGGTTATACCCTGATTATGCAAGGCTGATTTGCAGTGTTGATGATAGGACATGTGGCAATCACTGAAGTGGTTTGAATGTGCAATTGTACAACATGTAGTAAATGCTTGCTCATATAAACGAATTGGTAGTTTTGGTGATGAGCAAAAGCCATTTGTTTGCGTTTTGCTTAACGTGCTGGTGATATGATTATTAGTTTGTAGGGTATAGTTACTTTAGATATACCTACAATTACTTCGTTTGCTTTTTTTAAGTTTTGAAAAATGCTATGAGAATGTAATTTTTGTGTATGCTCCTTATGTAGATTTGATTCCGCTGCAATCAGAAATTGTAGTTGAGAACAACACCTCCAAGAGTGCTACCAAAGAGCAGGTAAATTGTATATCCTTTTTCTCCTCTTACACACAGATTTTGAACTATTTACTTAATGATTTATTGTTTTTGCATCAGATTCTTTCTAGTACAAATGAGAAAATGACTACTAGTGTTGCCCGGGGTGCTAGCTCCTTAAAATCACCAAAAGGTGCACAAGAGAAGGCTAGTTTTTTGGGTAAAGGTGGAGAACAACCTTTCTACCAACCCAATGTGTACACACCTCAGCCACAAACAATCTATTCTGGAGGTTAGGTTACATTCATTGTCTGTGTATTATCATTAACTATTGAACTCTGATGGACAATGCAATTCCTAAAAGTACAAAACCAAGGTATTAAAAGATAAAGTTTCTGATATTTAACTCTAAATTTGGTTTTCTCCGTACTTACATGGTTGATTGTAGCTATCAATTTTTACCGTTCACCATCATCACTATTTGATCTTACTATTGTTTAATTGCCTCTAGTGACATTTATGAGAGCAGAGAACAGATTATTCAATTTCCATATCTTGTTCTTTAACAAGGCAGATCCTTCTTTTGAAGGAATGTTATTATGTGTTATTATTTAATGTTCTTTCCTTTTTTTTCTTTAGGATACATGAACCATCTGGGCCAATGGGAAAAATACCCCCATCATGTCAATATGGAAGGACTCCATTCTGTCTCACCTGTAAGTAGTTTTACACTTCGACCTCTGAAGTTGTTTTCCATTTTTCATAGTTTAGTTTTCTTAATCTTGTTTTGCTGAAGGGAATCTATGACAACAACCAGTCAATCATGTTATCTCCTGGATATTCAAACAACCCTCAAATGATGTATGGAACCTATTCTCCTGGCGTGGGAGATGGCCAGCCATACCTCCCCTTGCACTTTCCCTTCTCAAGTCCTTACTACCAGCCACCGGCCTCTCCTAGCATGGGATGCTCTAATTCTGCCACTGGAATGTCTCAAGGAGATCCTATGCTGCAGCAAGAGTACTTTCTTCCTGACGGCCTTCTCTACTCGCCAACACCAGGGTATCATCAACCATTTGGGTCTTTCAACAGAGGTAATATTTCTCCTTTTCAATCTTTGCTGTTCTTCAAGTTGAACTTTTGATGATTGCAAGAAATGTGTATTGTAATAGTTGATTAGGCCCATGTTAAACATAACATGAATTTCCTTTGCAGCACCCACACAACCAAGCAATGCTCCTGGTTTGTTTGGTCAAGGGAGCGCACCACTGGCTTCTGGAATGGTATGCTGTCTTGCAATTGGGCTTTGGCAAATACTGGTTGAACTAAGATTTTGTTGGTCCTAATGCTTATTGTGCTCTTCGTTGTTCAGCACTGATGATGTATGTTTTTGCAGCATCATGGACCAATTTATACCCCTGGATTCTATAAGCCACGCCAACAAGGTGGTAAGTTTGGAGGTACTACTCCAAGTTGGAGTTCTGGTCGCAGATTTGGTACTTTCGAGCTAAGTGCCAATCAACAAAAAGGGAGCATGCCATTTGGTATTCAGAATGTTGCTCTTGAGTTCCTGAATGAGCAAAACCGTGGGCCACGTGCTACAAAACCAAAGAAACAAGATACAGAGAACTCTTCAATAAATGACAAAAATGAGAAAACTGTTCCTCTGGTTGATATTGAACTGTACAATCGCCCTGATTTTGTCACTGAATACAAGGATGCAAAATTTTTTGTAATAAAGTCCTACACTGAGGACCATGTACATAGGAGCATTAAGTACAATGTTTGGGCCAGCACAGCTTGTGGGAATAGAAAGCTGGATTCTGCTTATCGTACGGCCAAAGAAAAAGAAGACTGTTGCCCTATTTTTCTTTTTTTCTCGGTAAGACAAGCCCCTCTTTTTTGGCATTTTATTTTCTTTACTATGGGAAAATATTGAGTTATAAAAAAAATGAATATTCTATAAGCATGCTTTTGATTTATGTCCTGTATTTTAAAGATTTTAAATTGATCCATAACCACATTTTTTACAGGTCAATGGCAGTGGTCAGTTCTGTGGTGTGGCTGAGATGATTGGACCTGTCGATTTTGACAGAAGTGTTGATTACTGGCAACAGGACAAGTGGAGTGGCCAGTTCCCTGTGAAGTGGCACATTATTAAGGATGTCCCAAACAACCTGCTGCGGCACATCATTCTTGAGAACAATGACAACAGACCTTTAACTAATAGCAGGGACACCCAGGAGGTAAAAGTTTCTTTGCCAGCTTCTGTGGATTTAATCTTAATCTTCCCTTAGAGATCTTTTCTGCTTTTCTGAAACATCTAGTGAATGTAGCTTTTCTGAAAATGACTTATAACTTGAGAGACAAAACATGCAGGTGAAGCTGGAACATGGTTTGCATATGTTAACTATCTTCAATAACCATGAACCTGAGACGAACATTCTTGAAGACTTCGATTTCTATGAGCAGCGGGAGAAAGCCTTGCAGGAGAATAGACGTCAGCAGCAGCCTGCCAGCACAGAACCCCAGAAACCAGCAGAGAATAAGGCCCTAGGAGAACTTATGGCCCACATCTCAGATATGTTTGTGCAGACCGTCCAGCTAAAAGAACCTGAGAACAGCGGAAGCAAGCCTGGAGTCGAGGGTGTTGCTTCAGCTGATGACGCGTCCACTGCAACCATCAAGGCTGAAGATGGAATTTCGAACGCGAACGCGAATGCTAGCCCTGTGGAGTAAAGCAGTTGATTTTCTCCCTCGTATATCATTTACTAATTTGGAGCAGCAGTTGGATCGTATGATGCTCTTATGGAGGTGAGAAGGGAAAAAGAGCAGGTTAGTTATGTCAGGTGGGGCTGCTGCTTCAGTTGTACAACATCATAGGCTTTGTTTCACCTCCCTTTAGGTTATAATTTCAATATCATAGTTCTGAAATTCTTCTTCGCTGTCATCTTCTTTCCTGTTCTCTCAATGTTTCCTTTCGCTTTACTTTGTGTTTGCATCATGAATGCTGTTCAATGTGAGTGGTGGTTTAGCCATAAGAAGCTGCATAATTATGCTGCGGTAGCCTTCCAGTCTCATTGCCTCTCTGGTTCCATCCCTGTATATGTTCAGAGAACCGTTATTTTCCTGTGAGTTTGGAGCTTGTTATGCTCTCATGTACAATTCTGTAGCGAAGGCTCCTTGGTCACATGGTACTTCATGGCTGAGATATTCAACTTGTGATACAAACAGAACCTAATCGAAATTGGGAGGCATTCAGAACTGAAAACTAGCTGATGCACCGAGCAAACCTGAAAGCATTTGGTACAGTTAGTAGCAAATACTTTTAAGTACTACTAAACACAACACAGGATATACCATAAACTGCTTAAGAACCCACAAGAAGGAAACCATGACAGATTACATACTTGGTTGGCATCATTCAGAGCTGTAGAAACACACATGCCAGATATCTGTACATGCTATAAACCATAAAGCATTAAGGTGTACATCATTCAGAACTATGAAGTGCCATCAATCCGAACTATGGAAGCAGGCAAAACACATGCCAGAACTATGGAAACAGGTAAAACACATGCCAGGTAACCATACATGCTACATACTATTAAGCATCAAACCTTGCAGCCTTAAACATGTTCCAGCAGGGTGATTACAACTGACAGCAGAGAGCAGGAACATGCACTTGGTACAACAGGAGCCCTGCATGATGTTTTTGTCAAGGATAAAAAGCTGCCGCTAGTACATTCCAGTCTGGTAGTGGATACTAGGTATTGTCTAGGGTAAACGAAGAGAGCGCACAACAGCTGAGTATACATGTACACTCAGCTTGGGCTTTCAGCTTCTGCAGAACAAACCTATTAATATGATAGGTACACAGGATTTAACTTTTCTCCAGGTTGCACCCTGGATCCTGGCTCTCAGTCTAAGGTCATTGGCTGGGAGATGCAACACCGGAAGCGGGCCTTCCGGACAGTGTTAACGACCTCCATCTCCACTTGCTCCAGCATCCTGACAACCTCAGTGAACGGAGGACGGGCATCAGGATTTGCATCCCAGCATCTGGTCATGATCTCCGCAAGGGCAGGGAGGCAGTCATGGGGTATGGCTGGACGGACGCCCTTGTTCACCACAGCAAATGCAGCTTGCACTGCTGTCATGTTTGCAAAAGGCAGGTTCCCAGTTACTAGCTCCCACAGGACTATGCCAAAACTGTAGACATCAACTTTTTGGTCATATGGTCTGTGCTGGATCACTTCACTGCAAGTCAAAATAAAAGGTTAGCACAATTGGAAACAGTGAAAAAGAAAACACAATGAACAATAATTGATCCAATACTAGTATACTGCACAAGATTTGAACAGGAACATAATATAAGTATCCACCTATCCAGGATAGGCACTGTAATCCCCAAGACTAATTCATACTTTATGAGAAAAATATGACGGCCCAATCTGATGGGTAAAAAAGGAACAAACTTAGATGCACTAATCTCTATGGCAAGAATATGATCAATAACAGGCCAAGGTTGCAAGTGAATAACAGATCAAGCTTGATATTTTTTTTGAAGTTCTAGTTATAACTGTAGTTAGTAAAATTGCCAGACACTAATTGCTTCTTTGCACCAAGAACCAAGCAGAATACTTTCCTGCTCTCTGTAAAGTTTTAGATAAATCCACCACTTTGTGCTAATTTGCTGAAATGGTAACACAAGATTTCATTATTCATGCAGAGCAGAAACTCCATCAATAGGAACTTTTAACTTAAAAATTCATTTTGCCAGGTAGTTACTTGCATGCAATTACCTTGCTGTTTAGGCAACATTTCATACGATTACTCATAGACCCCATGGAAGGGAGATGATGATTGCGAATAGTTGCGTGGAGTGCATAGTGTTAACATTTTGCTCACTTGATATAAAGCTTTCCTACCGAAACAAGGCTCTCTTGGGGTGCAAATGCTTTCATTAACAATGAAATCACCCCTTATCGGCAAAACTAACCTTCAACATTCTAGCTAGTAACACAACTTACCTTGCAAGGTTAGCTATTGAAGACATACTCTTTTTCTTTCCCTACTCTTCGAGTACCCTTGGGGCTAGGGTTTTGCGTTACTGGGATGTAGTATTGATAGTTTTTGTCCAAATTATCCATTTATGCAGCACTAATATCTGGACTACCCAGTTAGTTAAAATTCAATGAGTATGATTATTTGTTATATCCAGCAAGTGTACCAAAATAATCCAATTCATAATTGATCCGTTTTCACCTAAATGGTTGGTGTGACCAATGGGAGGATAGGCCTGAGTTACCTGATGTGGCCATATTGTACTCTCAGCTGAGGATTAGCAGCCAAAATATCTTGAACAGGCATCTGAACTAAAGATTCAAGCTACAATCTCAATACTTTTAAGATGAACAGCTTATGCATATCTCAGAAAGAATGAGGATTTAGTGCACAAATGTTTTCAAAAGGCATGGTAGATGCAATCCAATACCTTAAACAGCGATAGTTTGTTAAAGATTAGCACCCATGGACCAATTATAATCATATGTAAGTAATGTAATACAATTCTTAGAATGAGATATCTTGGACTATGTCTAAATAACGTTCATATATTTCAACCCACGCAGCCACACACAAGAATTTCCATGACATCTCCTGTCACAGCATGCTTGTTACACATATTATAAAATTTAGTCTGCCAAACCAGATTTCGAAGGAGAATAAGAAAAACAGAAAGCAAAAAAGGTCAATGACAAATACTCCCTCTGTTCTCAAATATAAGGAATTTTAGGTTGTTTTGGAGAAATTAAGGATAGAGGAAAAAGACTATAATGCCCCTCATTAATAGAGAATGGAGGGTGCTTGAGGGTAAAATTGAGAGAAATTTGAATGAGAGGTGATTGATGGGACATGTAGTAATATATGATGTTTTACATTGTTGAACAAAATTCAAATCTTAAATCCCTTACATACAAGGACAGAGGGAGTATTACAGTTCAGGGCAGCACCAGTAAAAAGCTTTACATGCAAATTACCATGCATTTTCACACAACTCAAGTATTTGATGCATGTAAGAGAGTACTAAAATCAAGGAACTTTCAAGGGAAAAATCAATGAAGAAAAAAAATCCAGTCTGTGCCAAAACAGGATAAATTAAGCTAACAGGACTGGCACAGTGGCATTGCATGTAATTAGAACACATATGCATACCTAGCTACTAATGCACATGAATAGGTTACTGTATTTTATCAAACAAGAACTGCAGATGTGTTGCATTTACCGTTTGAGAAATATCATGACCTTGGGTAAAGAAAAATCAAACAGAATTGTCTTAATATGAATAGCATAATGACTGATTAAAGTAAGCAAAATAAAGAGCATGCGTGCCAACTTACGGAGCCATCCAGCGGTAAGTTCCTGTTTCAGGTGTCATTCCCTCAGTCTTCACTTCAATCCTAGCCACTCCAAAGTCAGCAATCTTGATAGATTTGTCTCCAGAAATCAATAGGTTGTCTGACTTAAGATCTCTGTGAATAAATCCAAGGCCATGAACATATGCCATGCCACGTGCAACATCTAATGCCTGTTTCATTGCAAGCTTCAGTGGAACAGACCTATTCTGCCTTCTATTCAAGAAATTCCTAACAGATCCACCCTTCGCATACTCTGTAACGATACACCAAACCATTGGCTTCCTGCATGAACCAACAAACTTGACAATATTTGGGTGCCTCAATGTTGAAAGCATCATAACTTCTTGCACAAATTGCTGCTCCAACAACTGAGCCTTCTCAGGGTCAGCCTCTGGCCTCTCCAAAAGCTTAATTGCAACATCGCCTCCATTGTAGGTTCCCCTATAGAGCTTCCCAAAGGCACCTTGCGCAAATGGCATTCCTATGTGCAGCTTCCCCAAATCAATGGTCCACTCCTCGTAATCCTTGAGTGTCTCAGTGGGGAACCTAGAGTCCATCAAAGCCTGTGCCAATGCATCATCACTTAAGGCATGTGACACCCGACCAGGACGGAAAATGCTGTTCCCAACAGAATAACTAGACACGATGACTGGACCCCTGAGGCCAGGATGATTAAGCATCCCAGTACGAGAATCACTAGATGCAACACTACTGTTGTCCACAGACATTGCAACCGAACCACCATGCATGCTTGTCTGCATGCTGTTAAGGCTATCAACTGACAAGTTGGAGCCCTCCCCTAGCTTCTGGTAGTACCCCATTTCACAAAAGTTCCCACCAACATCATGCATGCCAATGGCGCCAACAATACCATGGAATTTGGCACCTTCCGCCATCGTCCAGCAAAACAAAACCTCAGCTTCAAGAGCCGCTCCACAATTCCTCCCTCCCTCACAGTCCCCTAGAAGGCGATTACCTGCAGAGGAACCCAACAAGATCATAAGTATGCATACTCATTAACTCAATACAGCAACTCAAATGGATCAAAGCCTTCATTCCTATAAGCACCACAATTCTTTGCCAAAATCATCAGTACTAAGCATAAAAGCAACAACAAAAATCGATTTTTTTTTCAAAACCAACAGAGATCACAAAAAACATACTACCAGAACAAACGGCAAAAAGATGACAGATTTGATTCCTACAAGCACTACAACTTGCCACTCGGGGGCGTACCACGTAGGGCATGCGGCTCAGCTCAACCCCAAAAAATTTCTTTTGGAAACAAACAGCTATTAATACTAAACCACCCACACGTCAAAAAAGGAAATCGGGAAGTAACTGGATGGGTTAATTCGGGAAAGAAATCAACCCATGTCCGAACGGATCCCTAATATAACGCCATCCATCCATGCAGCCTCTATCTCAGTGGCACGGAAGAGGAGGGAGCTAGGAGCTCAACCAGAGAAGAACGCATACCTCCAATTCGACTCGAGCCGAAGAAGGAAGCCAGTGGAATGAGGCTCTGCTGCCGCGTCTCCTCTCCCCCCTCTGGCTCCAAAGTACAAGCCTGGTCGCTCCGGGCGTGCGCGCGAGCGAAGACAGGTCGCGCAGGTAGAATCCTAGGGCGGGGAGAGGCCTCCGTGCCTGCGCGCGAGCTGGAGGAGGCGGGGGAGAAGGCTCGCGGTGCCTCCGTCCGCCTCCGCCGAGGTGGAGGAAGAGAGGAAGGAAGGGAGAGAGTAGAGAGAGGCGAGGGCGTGAGGGTTCGCTTCTCTCGCACAGCTAAAAAGACTAGATGAGCGGCGGAAAAAGAAAAATAATTCCAAAAGACAAAAGGCTTGATAATTTCGTTTCTCGTTTATTTTGTTAGGAGCAATGGAGAGCATCGTAAATCCTGCCGATGTCTTTGCATTGAACGGGTGAGTGTAGAATTGCATGTTTCTCCACTTTTGCAGCAGAGTTGTTTATGGGAGAAGTAAGTTGTAACTATTGCTAAGGGAAAAAATATATATGATGTTCATCTATTTTTTCCTACATTATGAAATGGAAGTTTACCTTTTTAAATTTTGCGGTGACATTATCAACCGTGATCTTCTTAAACATGATCACAACTCATGGAGGACAATGTGGGAAGCGAATGCTAGCTCAACTAAGAAGTTTGAAAATGTCTTTAACAATCAAGATCAAGTTGTTTTCAACCTCGACAACAATGAAAGTGAGGATCCGATTCTCTCTTCTGACTAGTCGAACATGGCCCCTTCTTACTTTTTCACAATCGGACATAGCAATCGTAAGGTCATGATCTAGTGGTTGGTGCGGTTGGTGACGATAGCCTAAGACAACAAAAATGAGATGGTTGAAACACCGGTTTTTAGTAAAGAAAGAGAGTAATGATTGATCACACGTACTAGTTATTATAAGTTTAATGATATGCTAAGTCATATGTTACGTAAAAATCTATCTAGATATATTTAATAATTTTAGAGCTATATAGATAATATTTTTAGTTCATAAAATCTAGTTAACATCTAATAGTTGTCATGTATTTTTACAAATTACAACTACATATAAGCAGTAGAGATACGATGAGTTAACGGGAAGAAAAACATATTTGATAAGTACAGTAGTGCTATGATTTTGCATTATAATGAGATAAAAAAAGGAAGAATGGTTTTATGAGATTTAGTTTTATCTATCATGTTTTTTTAAGTCTCTCAGGCAGAGCGTGTTTTAGTCAGGATGATAGGGAGTGCTATGTGTAGTAGAGATAAGTAATTTTGCACTTGTTTTCACCCTTGCTATTTATACATATTTGGTTATTACCCTTATTGGTAAATAAGAAACATGTCTAACGAAATACGTGGAAATGTTTCATACTAAATAAATTTATTCCAAGGTCTTGCAAAAATCTCACCAACTCTTAAAACAATGCACTTTAAATAGTAAATAGTGTTATCTTTGGTATTTAAATATTATATATTTAACTAGTATAATAAATTATCTATTTAACTCCTATTTATTATAAATAGAGAATAAATTTATACGCATCACACTTACTTTCATTAGATATTCTTTCATAAACACATTATCCGACGTTCGATATGGTTTTGCTTATTGATTTATTAGACACAACCAAAACTTAAACATTAAAACGGTTGATTTTAAATTATTTTTATTGTAGCAAATAATATAAATATATAAGTTTTAAATTATTTCCGGGTGATTCATCCATATTTTTATGGATCTCAACCGATCGGAGGCTAAAAGTTGCGAAATAAGTAATCTTGCCCATTTTGCAACCACTATTCTGAGAAGACTGACACTGCCAACCACGCCGGCGACCAGCCGGACGTCGCCGTCGCGCTCTACGGCGGCGACGCCACAAAATCGAGTCTTTGCCTCCGCACGGAGCTAACTTCTCCAAGACTCCTCTGCGGTGGTCTTCTTCCTGCGGAAAAAGACGGAACACTCCACAAGAACCCCACCCGTTGCGGTTGACCTGACGTCGCCGCGCGCTGCTCACCGCTCACCGCCTCCCCACCACCACCACCACTGCGCACGATGCTGAAGAAAGCGAGGTGGAGCCAAATCCTGAGGGCGTCACTGCGGCCGCCGTACGTACGTGTGTCAGCGCGCGCAGCCAGCCCCTCTCGTCGTCTTCTTGCCGCACTGCACGAGGGAGGGAGACCTGCCTGCTCGGTGAATCTGATGCGTCCGTCTTCGAAGAAGGGAAAGAAACGGTGGTGCGTGTCCTCCACTTCGTTAATCCTGATCTGGTGGATGCGTACCTACTCCTCCTTCTTTGCAGTTAATTGCCGCTAGCTTCTTTAAATCTTCAAGATATGATGCCCAGATGGAGTGGATTGATTGCAATGTAGGTCTTACATTTGTCTTCATCTGGCATCCTGATCTATGAGTCTGATTTTACCAGGATTTTAAATCATGTTAACTTTTGCTGATTACTGTTGTGTAATTTACGCGGGGGGGGGGGGGGGGGGGCGTTAAGGTAACTCATATCGTTATTTTCCATTCGATTGCAAGGATATTGTGATAGTATTATGACATCGGAGTTCATCTCATGGATGTTTCTTTGATTCTTTTCATTGTGCTGTTGTTACCAAAATGGCTGAGGTGCATCTGTCGAGTTTTGTGATCTCCGTTCTTGGAAAGGTGGCCTTTTGTGCTGCCAGTGAGATTAAAATCAACGTGGAACTTGAAGAAAGAAGTGAAGAAATTGGAAAGATCTCTGAAGTCCATCTGTTAAAGATGTGGAGCGCAAGCAATCTACTTATTTTGTTCTTCAAGTGTGGCTGCAAAATTTAAATGATGTTGTCTACAACATTGATGATGTGGCCACCAAAAGTTTGGAGAAAAAGGCTCATAATGGTTTATTTTCTGGCATCAGTTGGTTGCTTGTTTACCCATTCAAATTGAGCCATAAGATAAAAATAGTTCGTCAAAAGCTTGATGAGATAGCAGCAAACAGAAGGGAGTTTTCATCAACTGAGGAGACCATAGATACCCAATTTTTTAGTAGCAATACCAGGGAAACACATTCCTTCATCAATGAATTAGACATTGTTGGTAGAGATAACGCGAAAAACAATATTGTTGAAATCATATTGAGTGCTGCAGATACATATGCCTTTTCTGTGCGTCCTATTGTTGGTTTAGGAGGCATAGGGAAAAATGCACTGGCTAAACTAGTGTACAATGATACGAGGATTAAGAAAAAGTTTGAGAAGAACTTATGGGCTTGCGTATCTAATGTATTTGATCTAAAGAAGATATTGGATGACATAATCCAGTCAGATACAGGTGAAAGCAACAAACAACTGAGCCTGCAAATGCTACAAAACAAACTTCGTGGGCTTTTACAGGAAAGAATATTTTTTAGTACTCGATGACATATGGAGTGATAATGTTAATGATTGGGAACAACTTAAAAACCTGCTATCTAGTGGTGGAAGTGGAAGTGTGGTTATAGTCACCACACGTAATCTGAACGTTGCATCAGTGGTGAAGACATTGGAGCCATACTATGTAGCAGAGCTTTCTTTTGATGAATGTATGCAAGTATTTATTTGCCATGCATTCAGAGACGAGGAAAAAAATGATGCAATGTTGTTTTGAAATTGGCAAATGTATTGTGGAGAAATGCCACGGTGTTCCCTTGGCTGGTAAGACGTTAGGATCTGTACTGTTTGGTAAACAGGATGTTAATGAGTGGTCACATATTAAGGATGCAAATCTGTGGAATATTGAGCAAAATAAATGTGATATATTACCAGCCTTAAAATTGAGTTATGATGCACTTCCACCTCATCTGAAGGCATGCTTCTCTTGCCTATCTGTTTTTCCAAAAGACTACATGATTTTCAGAGAGCTTTTAATTATGTTCTGGATGGCACTAGGGTTATTGCACAAAACCAGAGAAGGCAATGAAAAAGAAACTATTGGAGGACAATACTTTAATGAACTGGATCAAAGATCTCTTTTCCAAGACCATTATGTTATTTATATTGGCTCAATTCAAAGTTGTAAAATGCACGATCTTTTTCATAATCTTGCGATATTTGTGTGCCATAAGGAGCATGCTGTCATTAATTGTGAAAGTATAGATTTATCTGAAAAGGTTAGGCACCTCATATGGGATCGCAAGGACTTCACAACAGAGATTGAATTTCCTAAGCACCTGAGAAAGGCAAATAAGGCAAGGATATTTGCAAGCATTGACAACAATGGGACTGTGACTAAAGCTTTTCTCGACAACTTCTTGTCAACCTTTACACTCCTATGTGTTCTTGTTTTTTCTGACGTTGATTTTGATGAGCTGCCAAGTTCTATTGGAAATCTAAAGCACTTAAGGTACCTGGATCTACAATGGAATGGAAAAATTAAGTTCTTACCGAATTCCCTATGTAAGTTGGTGAACTTGCAAATGCTGCAACTTAGTTGGCGTGACAAATTAGAGAAGATTCCAAGAGATGTGCATAGACTTATAAGCCTTAGATTCTTGTGTCACTCACTGAAGAATAAGTATTTGTCAGAACTGCTCATTGCCAAAAATCCTGCGATCGGGAAAGGACGGCGGCTTGGTCACGCGAAGGCCTGGGAGGTCTGCTTAACTCCAGTGTAGGTCCTTAAGCCTCGAGGTTGGTGAGCGTGCCAGTTAATTTGATCCTACAATTAACAAGAAAAAGAGGATAAGACGTGTTCGTCGGTCGGTCGGAAGGCCTGCCTAACTCTCCGTATCGGCTGATGGCCAATAAAGACGAGAATGCTAGCGCATCGGCTGAAAAGCTGATAGAGGTATGGGAGATAGATATGTGTAACGCACTAAAATGTCTATCAACCAAAGAACTGATGGCACTACCCACATCCGATACGCGGAGCGGAAGCTAATCCCCCATGAGGCCATGTGGGCAAGCGATAGCAGTAACGGCGCCGTTAAGGCCAGCCTCGATAGATCAGATCTAACCAAGACAGTATGAGGTCGGTGGCTAACGACACCGAGACGACGGGGGCTCAGACCGAACATGACGATGAGGAAGAAGGAATGTCATCGGCTTCCTACAGGCCTAACGCCTGAACCCATCGGGCGCACGATAATAGGGGCCTACGTTTAGGATAACTCATCGGCTACTCATTCCGATGAGACGCCATAGAGAGACGTATAGACCTAAAACTCAATCCTTCGTCGACAGACCCGTAGGTCGGACCTAACCGATACAGCATGAGACTGACGATGGCGGAAGGAGTTTGATAGGCCGATAGATCCTGTACGGACGTGATGCGGTACACCTGATCTGACTAAGAGTTCGAACCTAAACTATGCAGCCTTAAACAGTACAAAGTATACTAGGATAGTGGCAGCACTTACCTCTTCGCCAGATATCGGACTTAACCAATGCAGCCCCACGTCGAGAGTTAGAACCCGTTGGTAAGACCTAGATGAACTAGGGTGATGATACGCCGAGTTTGTATATGATCGAGAGATATCTTACATATTTCCAATGGGTCTATATTTATACACTGGATTTACAAACAGAGTCCGACGTGTTTACGACCATCGGACATTATTTTCTAATAAGAACAAAGAGAAATATTCGTAAAGAAGTTAACTAACCAGCTAAACCTTCCTAATTAAATAAGGTTATAATTTACAAAGACAAGCATCCTGCCGTGGAGTTCACGGCTCTTCCGTAAACTCGGTTTTATCTGAGTAATATTTTAATTTAGAACCGAGTCTTCCTTCGCTACAACCCGATTGGCTTCTCCACTGTAGCAATCGGACCTTCTTTTACTCAAACCGATCTTTTTCCTATCTTTTCTTGGGCTTCTCGGACCTGACGCTGATCGGATAATTCCCTGTCTTCAAACCGATCCAATCTTCTACTAATCTGATCGGCTTCTCTACAGTTCCCATCTGCTTTGTCTCCCGAGCTGACCAGTATCTCCATCGGCCGA
This sequence comes from Oryza coarctata, assembly GCA_030770085.1. Taxonomy (NCBI): domain Eukaryota; kingdom Viridiplantae; phylum Streptophyta; class Magnoliopsida; order Poales; family Poaceae; genus Oryza; species Oryza coarctata. The sequence continues at coordinate 4,372,715 of CM061476.1, read as the reverse complement.
TGACTGAATCAAACTCTCCATCGGACATCTCTCAGCCGATCGGCTTTAGCACCATCGGATCGTTCAGATTTTGGTGTTAACAAGAACATGATGGATTTTGTGGTTTGACTTCCCTGACATTTCTGTTCTTAAATTCATGTGTTGAGTTATCATCATTGACAAATGGATTTGGTAATGTAACTTCCCTCCAAAAGATCTACATCTTCAACTGTCCAAAGTTGGTCTCTCTACCAACCATGAATCCGCTCTCCATACTTCAAACATTATCGATTAATAATTGCCATGAGCTGGATTTATTGGAACCTTCAGAAGCCATGGGTGGCCTGGCTAGCCTTGATGTGCTCCACCTTGTTGGGCTTCCCAAGCTAGTCTGTTTTCCAGAGAGCTTTATTTCTGCTGTTACCTCTCTTCAATATTTTGGTGTTGAAAATTGCAATGGATTAAAGAAACTGCCAGATTTCATTTAAAGTTTCACTTCTCTGAAGAAAATTGTAATCAATGGCTGTCATGAGTTGAGCAGAAGATGTGCTGTTGAATCAGGGGAGGACTTCCCTCTCATTTCCCATGTTCCACAAATAGCAATTGACAAGAAAATATATCGGAAAATTACTCCATCGCATCCAGAGAGTTCATCAGTAAGTTGAATTACTTAGTTATGTATTTCATTATGGATGGGAAATAGTTTTACTTACCTGTCCATTTCTTGATTATCCTAAACCTGTATTTGTATGTCTAATAAGTACTCATAATAATTTTGAATGAGGTTTGCCTTGTAATGGAGTTTCATAAATTTCTCAGAAATATGTGATCAGCTACCGAAGGAATAGTCTGTCTGTGACTGTCAGGCTATATTCTTGCTAGAGATTTTTTTTCCATCTATGATGAGTTTCTGTTATAATTGTATCTGTGTTCAATTTCCCCTAAATTGTTTCTGTTTAAATGCATCAGAGAAGTCTCTAGTTTCTGTTATGGTGGTGGCTTCCAACTCTGCTTTCCATGCCATTTCTGGCCATGATCCCCCCTGACACGACAGCAGTGTGCAAAGTATTTTGGAGTGCACCGCTCTTTGCTTCCCTCTAACCCCATGCGGGCACGCCCAATACAGTATCTGTATGTTCTTTTACCTTTAGAATTCATCTCCATGCTTTGTTTTAATCACACATTTTCGGTATTATTACAATAGTTTGTGGGTTTCTGTTAGAGATTCTGTGGTGCCTTTCTACTGTTGGAGCAAACAGAGGTGGATTAATATGCATTTTAGTACCAAGATTTATGTTATGGGCCTTGGTACTGTTCGTACTGTTGAACAAACAGTACCATCACCCATAACAGTCTATGAATTAGGTTTATGAACCAGAAAGTCGTGGCAAAGTTTTTGTTATCCTTTTTCAAAAGTACCTGAATGTGAATCATGATGTACATGTTCTTGTGCATCAGATCTAAAAAATGCAAACAAATTCATAAGCATCTCATAAAATTGGCCAAAACAATACAGCAGATTCTAGATTTAGAGTTTTGTACTTTTTCACATAACCTACAATACACTGGACGGTTTGCTTTCTGCCAAGAAATCAAGTTGGTGCTTTTGTACTTGCTGAATTCTGCAGAGCATAATTGCCATCATATGGAGCTATATTTGTTTGCTTGATGCTAGAAGGTTTGATAGTTCCGAAGTACTAATTTCTGATACTCTCCAAGAGCCCATATAGGGAATATATTACGATATGCCATATAACACAAGGGGCCATTTTTCAAGAAACTTCCGATCATTTCCTACAACATAACAAAGGGACTATTAGTAAATGAGTGCGAACAATACTGAGTGCTAAGACAAATGGCCATTTACATGACAGCTAGTATTGGACAATTCCTAGAGAATAATATTGTTCGAGTCTTCTTAGACTCTTTTCCTTCTTAATATAATGATGCACATCTCTCCTGCACTTTCAACAAAAAAATAGTTTCAAATGACATTCTATACAATTTCCAACAAGGGGTGAATTATTAGCAAACAACTCATACCAAGAAGTCCTCCAAAATGAGTAATAAAAGGGTTGGTCAGGGTGTTCTGAGGGAAACTTAGAACATTAATTTCTTGAATATCACTCATATCTCTTTAATGAAGTATCGTTATTGCTCTATTATGCTTAACTTTATTATAAGATAGAAATTCAAGACTTCACATCAAATTGTATGACACATGTAGTAGTCACCTCTTGTGGAAAGTCACCATCACTGAGCTGCATGCTCATGATAAGTGTTGCTGCTTTGTGCAGAGGAGCGGGATCTCTCTCTACCTGAACTCAGAAGAAAAGTTGGCTCAATACTTAAATACATTGAATTATAATATGAGCCTTTAAGCTACACATATTGGTTGAATTATTCTGGGCTAAACATGCATTGTCCTTAGTGCCCATTAATGCTGCATCAGTTCTTTGCATTCTGACTGTTTGAAATTCTTGTTGGGAGAAGTAATAATACCTGTCCAGCTTTCATGAGTGCTAACATTGCCCATGCAGTATTGACTATATGTGATTTCTCCCCATCTAGGTTTGTGTATGCCTGTTTAAGATTTGAAACACCATGCAGTCAGTCTCTAGAATCATACAGAAAGGCAAGCCAACTTATTTGAAACAATCATATACCTTGTAGTTTTGTAATTTTTATGGAAGAAAGATGCAGAAGGTCTCTAACTAGTAAAGTACCAGTATTACATTTTCTACTATTGAAGGTATATATGAATGTAGTATTAGTTAAATGAGAGCCGGACAGGAGTAAATAGAAAACTAGAGTTATGACGATAGACTCTTGAGTCTAAAGGTTTTATAGTAATTAGAATTAATGCTAAATACTTGATATGTGATTTTGACACCATTGTACACGAGAAGAAAGATATGAGTTTATGAGGTTAAGTAGTATCTAAAAAGAATATTTTTTGATATCTGAAATCGATGCTATAGATAGGTAGAGATATTGATGTGGACTTTATCTATAGAATTAAAATGGGCTGGTTGAAATGACGGCATCCTCTGTGATAAGAAAGTACTACATAAACTAAAATACAAGTTTTATAGAACGATGATTAGATTTACTATGCTATATGGGGTAGAATGTTGGCCTATAAAAAGACGTTATATTTAACAACTGAGTGTTATGTAAATATATATGCTATGCTAGATTTGTAGTTATATAAGAATAGATCGAGTTCAGAACGAGAATATATATGATCGATTAGAGGTAGCACCAATTGATGAAAAGCCTGTTTAACTTCGGTTAAGCTGGTTTTATTATATTCAAAGAAGATTCTTAAATACGTCAATATAGTATAGAATTTTAAGTCAAGATAATAAATAAAAAGAGATAGAGGAAGATCAAAATTAATATGCGAAAAGTACTTAAAAATAGATTTAAAAGAATAGGATATACTTAAAGATCTATATTTAAATATAAATATTTGAAGACTCTTGTTGAATTTCAACTCTAATCTATCTCAATTATTAACGTACCTAAATCGTGATTGGAAACTCTTGCTGGATTTCAACTCTAGTCTATATCAACTTATTTAGGACTAAAGACTGTTGCTGTTGTTGAAGATATATATGAATAGTACAGTTGATGATATCTGATTTACCGGTTTTTATTTCACTTGTGCATGTCATTTATTTGTTTGATTTTTTTCTAAGTGACCCTTAAAGCTAATTAATTCAATGATGATTTTTAACTCCTAATGAAGTTCTTACCTGATTACCAGTTAGAAAATGTAGTATATATATTTGTCTTCAATTTGTTTCAAGATAATTCAAGCAGGATAAAATCCTGTTAACATTTTCTAGATCTGCTGTTTATTCTAAGCTGTCGAAAATTACAGTTTATCCACTATAAATGTTACCTTGGTTCTGGATGAAAGATGGCTCTCTCCCCATCCACCATTCGTTAGCTGCTTTGATAATAGAAATTTACAGGCCTTCCGAATGCAGGTGCTGTCATCATAACACTGCCCCACTGCTGACAGACCCTCTATGGCAAACCATGTTCCATAAGTGAAGCAAATACCCCATGATCCAAACCTGTAAAACAATTTATTGATCCAAATCATCAATCCCTCTCAACCATCTATCATTATTAGATTTAGTTGTAGCGGTACTTAAAAATCTATTCTGTACCATTGAATTTATCTAATCTTGATCCAATCTAATTTTTATTTGTTATGCAAAAGTCTTTACTTTTAGTAATGCTGTTGGAAACTGATTCTCTTAATAAGTTTTGTTAGTGTGTATAATTATCTCAATTTTTGTTGTTTTCTTGTCTGTACATTGTCAGTCCTAAATATGTATTGCAAGTTAGTTGTAAGGACACAAAGATCTAGCCTAGTCTGTTTGGCGATTTGGTGAATCATTAGTTTCACCGGATTAGGCATATTGTTTCCTAGATTTAGGTCTCATTGTCAAACTACAAGAGCATTCTAAACAGCGGCAGTGTGCCAGAATCTCATCATTGTCCTATCTAATAGGACTGTAAATATGTACTTAAATTTGCTATGATATTTTTTAGGAGTACTAACCATGAGCCATCATCATTCTGTAACTTCTCAATGAATTCTGTTGCATTCCAGATGCATTGATCTATTTCATCTTTACGATGCCCGGGGTATTTCTCCCGGAACAATGCCAATGCTTGGATGACTGATGAGGTACACTCAACATACCTGCAGTATGTATGCATGCTAGCATTCAGTTATAGGAGAGTTCTGGGAAAGAAAGATTGTAAAAATTCTCACTGATGCTCCACGATGATGTCTGCATATATCTCTGTCATGTTGAAAATCTGCAAAACATAATTCAAAATCCTCATCATTTCGTTCTTTAAATGTGTATAATTTGTTACTTGTATGCTCCTTTAATGTTAATTTCCTTAAATCTCATGATATTTGTGCCATGTAAGTATCTATCCCAGCTAGTTTGCTTCATTGATCTTCTCTTATCCATGTAGCATAAATGTGAATTCTGGAAGTTGTAGCATACTCTCCTTCATCTGTTATAGGCTGATAGCTCTAATATTCTGAACTATGCTTTGTGACTGAATAATATATTATATTTTCTTACTATATTATCTGTCTGAAACTATGATCTGACTGTTTATTCTAGATATGTGTAACCATAACAAAATCCAGTGGCACTAATCATATCATTCCTTCATCAAATAATAGTACAATATAAAAAGAGTGTAGTAGCATACATATGCCACTGCTTTACACTATAGTGCATTGATACAATTAATAGGTTGAAGCGTTGAGAGATTTACCTCCATCCATGGATATGTGCGAGCTATCTCCCATGTTCCATACCCACCATTTGGATTCTGCATAGAATTCAGTGTCAAATCTTTGTTACTCTGTTATGCATGTGATGCGAATGTTGGTTGTTCACTGCTGCTGGCCTTTGTCCATAACAGTTTGGCATTCATTTTGTACAATTCTTAACAACCGTTAAATGAATCAAAATGTTGTTATTCAACTCAGATCTATACTTGAAGGTGCCACTATCGCTGATGGTTATACAGTTATCGTTTGGGCATGTACAGGAAGTAAAGTTTAACTCTTGGTTTAAATACAGTATACTTCCAAAATTTGCCATATTTTTCTGTTTTGTTGTGTTATAGGTTGGGTTAGGATAAGGGTCCAAAGACCATTGATAGGGCTGGTCGCCTTCAGGTTGCATGAGCTTCGCCTGGTGTGGCCAGAGGCTCTGAACAGCTAGGGTTTGGGGGAAGCCGTTCTTGTTGATTCATTGCTTAATTAGAATGGAGGCACATGGATCCCTTTTGTAGGATGACATGGACTTCTATGATACCCTATTATCATCTATTCTTTTTCTTGTTTATTCATTGCTTAATCGCAATGGAGTTTTATGGGTCCCTTTTATAGGATAACTTGGACTACTACAGTAATGTTATCTAATCACTGATCGATCCTGATCATCAAGGCACCAATCAGGTCAATCAGAATGATTAATCGTCTATCAGGCCGATTAATTGAGGCTAATCGATACTGTATATAGAAGAACCTATATTCTATATAGTGAGTAGTATAAAGCAATCATAGTATTTATATTTAATGGCAAGATAGTTACTTGTGAGTTTTGATTTGTGAAATATCCATTACTCCAAATTCCAGTTCTATACTCCATATTCATATACAGACCAAATTGATATATAGTCTAATCGGATAATTAATCAGGCTGATCGAATGAATGTCCTTAATGGGAGTCAAGGGACTAATCAGGACAATTAATTGTGATTAATCGGACGATTAGATTACATTGTACTACAGTACCCATGGGTGCTGTTCACTGTACATGTGAATAGTAACTTGACCTGCCCTTACTTTCCTAGCTAATAGATAGGATATCAAAATAACGGATTCTTGTCCTAGGAAAATAAAGAATTTTTTAGGCAGTAGATACTTTTTAAGGTGAACTCTTTCCAAATCACATGCTATAGTATGTGGTTCTGTCTGTGCTGCAGAACCATCACCATAACATGTTGCTTCAACTGCAGTGTTGCATAATAGCATAGGTGATATACGGAATATGAAGTAAATTGTGAAGTTCCATACCTGTAAAGAGAGTAATACATTCACTGCGTCAAAGTAGCAGCAGGTTTCCATCTGATAATCTGCACCATCTGATGAACACTTTGACAGCAGTAACAAAGCCTGAAACAGATAACTGTATTACTTTGTATGTTTGTGTGATCCATCTTCCATGTATGATTTAGGTGTGGTGTAATGATATCATATGGCATCGTAAACTCTACAGACAATAACACCGGATTTTGGGGGTAATTTTGGTGCATATGTCCCATACTTCCTTTTCTTGTTTCCAGTTTTCCATTTTACTTTCTAGCATAATTCATCAGAATGAATTCCTATACAGATGAATAGAAATGAAAAAAAGGACCCTGCTTGATTCATGTCTGCAACAACTAGCCCTAATTTGTTCTCCACTTTATGTTTGATTTTCATATTTAAATTTTGACACACACCTTAAGGGCTTCTGCTGTGCAATCTGAAACCTGCCACCCCTGATCTGCAACCTGGAAGGCCCATCCTCCTTTAGATATGTGACGATACTTTCTGCTGAAGTCACCAGAAGGATTGTCCATAATCTTAAAATTTAAGTTAGTAGTGTTAAGGAGTAAGTTACGGGAAATATAGCTAGTTGTTTCAATTCTGGGCAAAAATACCTGAGAAGCTTTTATAAAACCATGTGCTTTCTTGAGGGTACTTCCAAATTCTTCTGCAATGCTACATGCTAATATTGCTTGGACTGCGAAAGCAACATCCCATAATTGACCCGCACAGACCTTTGAATGAACAATGATTTTGTTTACCAAATGTGGCGCACAAACTATTGCAATCTGGTGTAAATGTATAAAATGAACTGATCTTATATTTACCCGAACTTTCATTCCATCTTCGCCAACCCATAGGAAATCAGCCACTCTAGCCAAATGACGCTTGAATGCATCTGAATTGGGATTTTCAATCCAACAACACAACATGGATAGTGCCTGAAATATTTTTTATTTGTAAGGATTTAAAATAATGTGCACTCACTGCTAGAGTTTAATATACCAACTTAAGGCAAAACTATTTCCTAGATTGTTAATTCTTGGCTTCTTGCACTGATCCTTTTCTTTACCATGTATTTTTCAGAAATGCGCAAAGATCATTTGGTAAAAATGAGTGTGGTGAGCTATCTTCTTTTACTATGCATGTATAAGGAAGCCTGAAATCTATCGTTAAGTTCTTTCTGAAAATTAACATTCAGATAAACCTTAATTTGCTTAATTTGTATCTGATTTAACAATATCTTTAAGATTTTGCTTTTAAATATTGAAGTCTTATATTTTGTTTTGCCTTTTTATTCTGCATATGCATATGGAGTTTCAAACTTTTATGAAGTTATGCAGTTTCAACTTTCAACCAAGTGCTGTATACTACGTACTGATGGTTTCATGGTGATGCTTGCAAAGCAAATGCAGTTGATGCAAGATATGCTGGGTCATGAGGCTTTTGGACAGTCAATTTATCCAAAGGAATCTGAGAACCAGAAGCTAATCTATTCAGCCTGATCTGGTTTCTTCCTTTTCTTCTGGAATTTATTGGGTCAGAATGAATCCCTTTTTTTGAAAAGGAAGAACTCCTACCTTCTGTGCAGCACCAATGCAGATATACTGGGAGTTCTTATCTTCATACTTGAGGAACTCAGCAATTTGTTGTAGAGCCCTTTTTCTCATGTAGGAGATTGGCCAACGTGTAAGAAAAGGCTCACCAAAACTATAAAGGCAGTCAGATAGACACTCTTGTAGCCATGTATGTGGATTATAGACATCTTCCTGCATTTGAATTCACAATATTGTTGCTTCCAATTCTAAAATTTGAACATAAACAAAAGAAATTTACTGCAGTTGATTCAAGTTATTGGGACTTGGAATCTTCTGATAGACAACTACACATCTAAATACCAAAAGCATGCGAATATTGCAAGCATTGAAGCACATATTAGCCACTTGATAGCTGATAATATGGTTTAGCAATATCTGGCAGGTTTAGACATCTTTGCATAAACCATAATATTACATGGTATTACATCTGAATTTGCCTACATTTATGTATGGAGTATTTAGTGAGGTGACCTAGCGTGTACCTGTTACTGATTTTGGAGAGCCTTGCTAAATTTCTTGTGCAATTAATCAGAAATTGTATCGAATGCTTGCAGAAAATGTGTTAAATATTTAGTGGACTGACCTTTGCACATAATTTGCGAGCCTCCTTCCAGTCAATCTTTTTATAGGGGTGAATATGTAGCTCTTCCCTTAATGATGTAACCAAGTTTGTTATAGGACCTACAAACTTCTTTCCATATAAATAAGACATGGGGATAAAAGCCATTCGGAAGTGACTCCACAAACGTCCTGCATATGAAAACAAAATGCACCCATAATGAGATTTGATTTGTTCTATTTACATACCTACTCTATATATACAGATGAAACAACTTTCAGATAAAGTAATGGGATAAGAAAAAAATATCAACATTTAGCGAGTGAATTGATAATTCCTTTTATGCTAATGAGGTTTACTTCAGCAGTTCTGGCAATGATTGTGATCACCTTTAATTTTCTTGTCAACATGTCTCTCTTTATATAGGGACTTTATTATGAACTTCTTTCTTAGTAATTGCAGAAGACAATTTGATGTCAGGAACTAAAACAGAATTTATATTACTAGCTAACATGTTTCATTTCAAAGGCTGGTGATAGGATTTGTGCTAATGTAATTAAACATATAGCAAGGAAGAAAATTTTACCCGGTTGGATAGGAACCAAAGATGGTAGAAGAAATAATTCTGGGGGAATAGGATTGACACCTGACCATTCAAAAACTCCAAGCACCTGTAATATTAAGTATACGGTTTACAATAGGGTAAAAAGCAGGTTGGTTTAGCATATGTAGCTCTTTATGTAGATAATGGAAGATCCACTCCCATAATAATATGAAATTTACATAGCTGACATACTACTAAAAAATATTCTGATACTTTTGATAACCTGTTTTTCCAAATCTTTTTGATGTTTTCATGGACTAGTATTAACCATTTGATTTCTGTAGGTGGAACGATCTTTAATTCAGGTGAGATACTTATTTTTTTAGATAATGGATGTGAGGTAATTATTATATTTGATATATTAAACTAACTTGTGGAAACTCTAGTTTCCCAAACCATCTTAATAAAATTACTAGCTGAAAACATATTGAACATATTTGAGCAGCTCAAAGGATTGTTACCGAGAGCCACACTTTTCCCAAGATTGGTATCATTGTTGCACCTCCATGGTCATGAATCCATTTTCTTGCTTTATGCATGGACATATCTGGTCCATCATCGACATTCTTACCAAGTAGTCTCAGAGCAGTATAGTTGAGAGCTGTGCTGAGCATGGAACTTTCACCTTCTGCATGTAGTCCCCATCCTCCATCCATGTTCTGGTTCACAAACTTGATTTAGGTCTTGTTTCATCTTATATGAAATAGAATTAATCTTTAGGTTTATTTACTTCAGAAATAATCTATTACTTCCTGATATCTATGAGTGTTACCTGACGATTGTACAGATATCGACAGATCTCCTTGTGATGTTCCCATGACAATGTAATATTTAACGACTCTGTGACATATAGAACTATGATCTGCAGTTGGAACAAACAAACATCAGAATCCCCTTCGAATTGAATTGATGCTGGAAGCTTGATGTATGATGGTAATCCTAGGAAACATGAAGTTGATTGTGTATGTTACCATCTTACCATGGTTGCAGTGGTAAACAATGGTCCTGGGAAATCCCCTGGCCAGTGCCCATCATGTGCCTGTATGGCTGAGAAATAACTGAGTGCCTTCTTCAGTATATCTGATACTGTAGCCATGTCGATATTTATGGGTTTTCCATCTTTCTCTTTCTGTAGATCAATACTGAAGTTGTTCACCTTAGCTAACTGCAAAAATGAAAATTCCAGATAGATGCTAAACGTCATATTGTGCTATTTAGTTTCATTTTTCAGGACTAGTTTCATGATTGCTTTACACATCTATAAATGCGTATGCTTGTGGTTAATGTCAGGTGTTGCAAAGACTGGCATGAGTGAGTTTCTTAAAGAGCTGCACAGATGCTGCTGTGATCTGATACTAGGTACGTATCAAGCTCTGTGCAATAGTTGAACTTAAGTTTTCATTATACCTGCATGCGAGCTAAAATATCAGAGGTGTGTCTTGTTCTGAACCTATTCTTCTGGAACTCTACCCGTGCAACCTCAACTGCCTCCCGCTCTTCACTTGTTCCAAGATTTTGATCGAATTCCCATGTTTCTCTTCCAACATGACTGTTGCCACTCTTTAGCCATGGTCCTCCCTCGGCAATCTTGAGCTTCCACATATTGTAGAAACTATTCTGCTACTTGTAAGTCTTACCTGTTGGAAGAGAAAAAGGGTTCTTAGGACAAACCAATCTATATCGTCGTCACAGAAGTTTTCAAAAAGGATATTTTATATCTGGATATTGAGATTATACTATTTACTGTTGTACCTTAGAGTTTTTCTAGCTGCAAGAAAGCTACCCAGTTTCACATATATGTGTGCGCGCTTGTTGCGGACCTTTCTGGTTTATACTAATTTGGCACAGCTAGCTACTTTCTGATTACAGTAAATTTTGGTTTGTACTTGTTCTTTCTGATCATACAAATATTAGCACTTTTTTACCTAAAAGATTAATTTTTACTCCTTGAAATATCTGAAATGTTGTGACATAAACCTTGTTATGTATGCATATCACTTGTGAAACCATTATTACATTTTATGTAATTTTTATCTACAAGTAGCAAATATTTTCCATGTGCACCTTAATTAAGACTAGCTTCATGATGTAAAAGTAGTAATGATCATCATGTCATAAAACAAATGCTAAAATACATTTAGGAAAACAAAAGGGGGCTTTGAACTTACATAGAACCTTTAATTGCCTTACTCTTGTTTTCAGGTATTTGAAAGCAACCATCTATCACAAAGACAAAGCTGACCAAATCAAACCAGGCTGATGAGGGTGATCAAATGAAGATACATTCCTACATTATTTATTCTCTGGTACTCTGGGAGTGTGGGAGCTGAGGAGGATCACATGGAATTGATGAGGCAGTTTGCTTGAGCTGAGCATGCACGGAAGGAGCAACTGCAAGCCGTGCTGGGTGGAGCTAGCTTGCTTTGCTTGGCAGCTGAAAACATGGGGGAAATGGCTTCTGTATGCATGATCCTCTGCCTTCTCTACCTCCTGGTCATGCGAGTCTGATGCTGCTAGCTGCCCTGCAGTGTGCATCTGTGCAAGCCAAGGCCTTGTTTCCTTGTTCATTTCGAGTGGCAGAGTCAGAAGCACTAAAATTTATCTTAGGAGCAGGACTAGTAGTACTAATTTGTCTGAAATTTACTCAGACGCAAGTGAACTTATTGAAAATTGTACAAATAATTAGAGAATATCTTCAGATTTGGGATTTGGTGGAAGAAGTGGTCCTGCAAGAGGATATTCTTGATCAGCATCTTCGGAAGCTTTCAAACTCCGGGGTTTATTCGATCAAATCTGCTTATGAGGCCTTTTTTGTTGGGACGATTCGGTTTGCTGTATGAAAAAAAGATTTGGAAGAGCTGGGTACCTCTAAAGTGCAAGTTCTTTATGTGATTGGCTATCAACAACTGCTGTTGGACGGCTAATCAGCTCGCCAAGCGTGGGTTGTCACATCCGGTCACTTGCCCCCCGTGTAATAAGCCGAGAAAACGATGTAACATATCCTTATCACTTGTGTTTTCAGCTGGCAGGTTTGGTCCTTGATTCTATAGAAACGATTGTGTCTTTAATAGCGCTACTCCTAGCGTGGCGGTCGTTCTCCAAACGGTAGCCAGTGAGCGAGCCCTTCGGTGCTTGTCAGGGGCTTCCAAGCTCCAGGTCTTGCTCCTAGGGTTGTTGTTTTTGTGTGTTTTTCTTTCTGTGTTCTTCTTATAAGACTTTTTGGTTTTATTTCTTTCTTGCTTAATAAAATGATGCGCAGATCCTCTATGTGTTTAAAAAAATTTGTAAAAATTTTGATGTCGTGGGGGCCGAGCTGATGCTCACCCCTGATTTCGATAATATCTTCTTCTTTTCCTTGTTGCGCTTTCGCTTGTTTGCATCGTCTGTCATGTGAGTACGAGACGTGAGAGTTGTGAAATATGGAGAAACATTGGAGGTGAGTCTCGTATGTACGCCAATCTGATCTGATTGGTTTTCAGCTTTGCTCGCATGTAGTGGAGTTCTCAGCTGCGTCCGCAAAATTTGCCAAATTGTGACAACAATTTGTTGATGACATAACGATATCCGGCTCCTTCATCCTCCTAAAAAGCACTGGATTCGTTCATTTGTTGCTGAATTCAAATACCAGAATTTTGAATTTTTGACAGCATAACTTTTTTCTTTCCGAAGTCTCAACACTGATGGTTCATAGCTGTTCCTTACCTTTTTGAGTCTAAGACAGATAACTTCAGCTGTAGGTGTAAGATAAGATTGCAATGCCAATCTTCTGTAGAAAATTTACAGACTGAAGCTCTTAGCTTCATATTTTGTTTAGATAATCTTAGTTTCATACGTTTGGATCCTTTCTTAAAAACTGAGAGTTTACTCTTTGCAAAATAAGTCAGCACCTTAATTCAATCTCGAGCTTCCAATATAATCAAGAAAAAAAGATTAGATATTTTCAGTGTTTTGACACATTTGCATAGGGCACGTTGCTGCCTGCTATCGTTCAGTATTGCACCATTGGGAATAGATTTGCTTTCATTAGTTAATGATAACATATGTTGTTTCTGATGAAATTTTGTTTGGCGTTGATGGTCAATGAGGAGATATTGTTGTGTTATAAGTAGTGGTAAAATTTTAAATATTAAAGAGTTAATTTTAAGGTACTTTAGCTTATTTTTTAGTATTTATTTTTAAATCACTAAAAACATACATAAAAGTTTTATTTATAAATTATTTATTGATAATTGATTATAATTAGATGTAGGCAAAACGATTGGAGTGCGCTGACAGTGTTCAAATTCACAGGTTTATTTATAGGCAATGGCGTGATAATCCAAGGTCTAAATCGCGAGTTAACAACTGACAAATTACTAGCACTGCAAACTCAAAGAAGAGAATTGCAAATTCACAGGTTAATTACAGGCAATGACGTGCTAATCAAGGGCTAAACCTTAAAAAGCTAATGGCCAGCCGCTGTGCGGTTTACTTCGCCGCCGCGGTGGCGTCGGCGGCGGCCTTGCGGGCCTCGGCGAGGCGGGAGCCGATCTCGGCGTCGGTGTAGCCCTGCTCCTCGAGGGCGTCGCGGAGCTCGAGCAGCCGCACCTCCACCGCCCGCCTCCGCTCGTGTTCCGCCATCTCCTCCTTGATACGGCCGCCGCAGCCAGCGGGCTCGCGCGGCGCACCAGCAGCAGCGGAGGGCGGGGACGGGCGAGGAACTTGTTGGACTGCACGCGGCCGCTGGTGCTGGAGCCGCGCGCGGTCAGGGGGTCGACGCCGTTGTGCATCGCGGCGGCGGCGGCGGCGGCGGCGATCGGATGGGTTGGGTTTGGGTTTGGGTTTTCAGGCTGAAGAGGCTGTAGCCGAAAGGTGAAAAAAAAAGTTGAACCGTGCGGGCCCGCTCGTCAGCCTGTGGCTGCTGACTTCTATCTGTCTTTTTTTTTCTCTCTAGAGAATTATCTGTCTTTTTTTTTTCTCTAGAGGATTTTCTGAGTTGTATTATGAAAATATATGGTCCACATTGGTAGGAGTAACAAGACAAAAGTCCTAATTTAATGGTGTGTTCACTCTGTTGGCAAAAAAAAAAAACTTATTAAAATTTGGTAATGATAAAAGTACATTTTGGTTAGATTAGGTGGTGTTTGGTTTGAGTTTTGGTAGAGTTCAGTGAAAAGCACCAGAATTACCAAAAATTAATATGTTTGTGTTGATAATAGTGTGCTTGTTTGCTGCGTTGTTAAATTTTAAGTAAGGTTGAAAATGATAAGTGACTGAATACACCTTAAATTTACTCTTTAATTACTAGTTTTAATGCGGCAGCGTCGTTGAGTCCAAATGGCTAAAAGCATTTCCTGGTGATCGATCAATTTTTATGAACATCGATGACCAGGGAGCTAGCTCTATAATGCAGATACCCAGTACAAATGCAGTAACCACTATAATCACCTCTATGGAATTGAAGCAGATACCCATACATATATACTCTATCTTTATAATCACCTCCAAATGGCTAAAGTAATATATTTTAGATTGATAAAATAACCATAAGTGACTTACTGTTGTTGATAAATACATTATTTATTATTAAAATAATAATTAGCTGTGAACGTGAGCACTGACGTTAAGTCAAATCCCTTACTAATGATGAATTTTGCAAGTCTCACCACAAAAACCTTAATTAATTATGCTTAGTGAGCAAACACCCCTACCTATCTCTCTGTATATATACAACTTTACTTTATATTCATTATATTGGGGTGGTATAGTAAAAGATAATATTTAGAGCTCAATGCATGATTTTCAAAATGTAGAAATAAAATACTATTCTATGTAGATTCCTAGAGGGCTTTAAAATACGTAGATATTAGAGTTGGTGCCTTTAAATGATTCGTAGGAAACAAACATACGAATTTTGAAGGAATTGATGTTTAAGAGAGAAAGAAAGAGAAAGGAAAATAAAAACATGATGTATAACATGCTTATTTTCCTATGGAATAAATGGTATAGGAATCCATAGGAATTTGAACATCTCATTTGATCAAAATAACATCACAAAAAATTTCCACATAATTTCAATTCTCCACAGATCTTTTGAAATCCATCCAATTCAAATGAGCCCTGAAATTCCTCCAATCCAAATGAGCCCTTTGAGTTAGTCACGCCATTGATTCAGCGTATTACTTTTGCTTGGGTGAACAAGCTGCAACTGGTGGAATTTACGGATAAATATCAACTAATCAAGAGACGCAAGACAATCCACAAAGCAGTTGACCATGATAGGAAACCATGTGATGACTTTCAAGCTGAATCAGAGAAAAAAAACATTCATCTAATACCTCATTATTTGGTAAAGAAGTTGAATTTCTGAATTTAGTTCATAGCAAGCATTCGAGGGGAATAACAGTTGCAAGCCAGAGTAAGATTCTATCCAAGAATGGGTGAACGACAACAGTATAATCTTTACTTCAGATGGGTACGGTGAACATATTCGCAGGAGAGCTCAACTCAAACACACAAGGCATTAACATCATCACGACACAGTTATAAGTTTACAACAATCTGCACGTCTACGGCCTGTCCATAACTGAACTTATTTTCATCAGAAGAAGGCTACCGCTCTAGCCTGTCTCTATATATATCTACACAAGAATCAACACCCAAACCTAACTTTCTTTTGCTTACGCCTTGTTTGGCTAAAAGTCCTGTTTTGCCCAGTCATGAGCTACTTCTAGAAATCCAGATGCCACAAGCCACACAATGTACAGAGATCTGGCACACAGAGCCACAAAACGAAATAACCACTTCTGAGTGCAGCAAGATGCATGGCAAGAACGATGAAGACTCACTGGCTGGATGGCATGAAATTCAGCATTGGAAACGGATGATGATGCACGAAATGTCATCCTTACTCATCTTCGCGAGTGCCTCCGATGTCAATCGCTTTGCTGCGGCCTGTGGGTCCTTGATAGACTTCACCAGATCGACAGCTTCCTGGTTCTTGATTACCTTTACTCAAGCCAGCAAAGAGATAATGAAGAAGTGATTTTATATAATTAAAATTTCAGACCATACATGACCCAGATCGGCTTGGTTTTCTCGTTTAGGCACATATGGACTTCTATTAAAAGACGATCAGGAAGCTGCAATGCTACTTAAATAAATTATATGAGATTGTTTGTAAGGAATGCTGATATAACTTCCTGAAGAACATGGTATAAGTGACTACATGAGATTTAATCATTTCAGAACCATCTATCTTGTGAGGTCAAGGGGTAGACTACAGGAACAGTTGAACTGGTTACAGGAAAAAACACATTGATCAGCCTATGTTAGCTAAGTGCTTGAGTAAGTCACATCAGTCCTAGCAAGGGTATCTTGAGTTTTCTTGTTTCGACCAAAAAATGATAAAAAGTAAGAATAAGAGGGAAGGGAATTCAATTGGAAATCTCCAATGCAAGGTAATAATTTTGTATTATAATCTATAAAAGCTTTAGTAGCATAGCAACTTGGCAAGGAAAATACATACCTTCCATAATCCATCACTAGCAAGTATGAGAAACTCTACACTCGAGTTTATGGCTACATGTTTAACATCTGGTTCTGAGCTCAAGTGTGCCTTGAGGCTCTGATCACCAAATGCTCTGGCAACCGCAAGTTGGCCATTTACTCGAGGAACATCACCTATGAGTAAGTGGGAAATGAATCGAGGAAATTTTATGTTGTGATCAGAAACAATGATGATAGAACAAGACACTTACCAGGGAAAGTAGAAACAAAACCACCCTGCTTTTCAATCCTCTTTCGTTCATTTGTAGTATGAGGTTCATGATCAACAGTAAGTTGATTAGCAGCTCCACTTTCACACACAACAGCCCTTGAATCACCTATATTTGCTATCCACATATCCCTACCATCAACTACAATAGCTGTAACTGCAGTTGAGCCACCTGGTCCTAGCTGTTTAGAATTTTCCAGAATATACTTGTTTGTAGAGCTGTATGCATTTTTAATTGCTTCTTGAGGGTTCGTCCAGAAGAGAGGCTGCAAACAGAACAAAAATGTTACAAAATAAATACAATGAACGCAAATAATTCGAATAAAGATATGATGCATCTCAATATCTCATGTTTTACAGAGATAGCAAAGCTTACCTCTTTCAGTATGTTATTAAAAAGATTAGCTTTCAAATAGCTTGGCACACTATCTCCCAAATGGCCATCATAAATGGCAAACAAACCAAGTTCATGATTATTTTCATACTTATACTCCGCCACATGGTAGTCTTCCATGTCATGGCCAGATCTTCCCTCCACTAGATGAAATCCATGTGTTACCTTGTTGGTTGACAACTTACTCCGTCCCTTTCCAGTATCAGAAGATGATGAATCGAGACACACTGCACTCTTTACATACATGCAGATGGAACTAGGAAGTGTGTGAATAATATCAATTTTAATAAAAAAATGCTGAGTTAACTAAACTATTCACAAAATAAAACCAATAGAAGGATATGCTAATCCAAAATGTCATACTCCCTCGATAAGGTATAAAAGTTGGACATAAAAACTGCAACCACCCTAGAGTTGTCACTAAAATACTTGTCTAGTGTAACGTATAAATTCCATTTATACAAAGGAACAAAAAGTAATCGTCCAAGTTGCACCTCGTTGGAGATTGAGAAGTCAAAAATGACAAATGTAAAGGATGGAGGGAATAACTCATAATGTCTCTGCTCAAATAGGGGGAATCACAATAAGCTAACAATGCAGATAAATTTTGGGATACATGATAATGAAGGATACCAGATCATAAAAAAGGATAGTGAATATTTCAATTGAGTCATTCGATTCATCTTTTATATCCAGCTTTCCCAAGAGGCCATAGGCATTTTCACAGTTTGTCAGAACACGCCAATAAGGAAAATTTCAGAACCAAGGACAAGCCTTGAAGCCTATTGAGGTCGACAGCACTTAACTAGTTTCATAGAGAATAAAATCCAAAACAACAATATCTTCTCCCGTTCTCTTTACTAGAAGGCACTCTCTTGGAGCATATGGTCGTCAGGAGTAAGCTAAAATTCCATTTATCCAAAGCAAGCAGCAGCAGAGGATCTGCAGCCTAAAATAATAGGCTTTTGCAAGGTGCACATATCACCATGAGAAGAAGCTAACTAAAACCAGTGATCCTGACTAATTTCAGTTCATTAGTTCATGCTCACCACAACGACGATAGTAACAGGCCATGTAGGCGAAGCATACATCGACCTCGGCAGGTGGGTTTCCTGTCCCAAATCGAGACCGAAACGCGACCGGAACGATCGAAGCTGACCCGGCCGTGGTGGCGGCGGCGGCGCAGAGAGGAAGCTAATCGAGAGGGGAAGTGCTCCCCGGGGAAGAGGGGGAGGGGAGGAACAGAAGCGAGAGGGCAGCAGCGTTACCCGGAGCAGGCCGAGTATGTCGGGCCGGCGCCGTCCGCGCCGCCCCGACGAGGCCGACGGCAAAGAGGAGCAGGACACCGACGCCGGCAGCGTCTCCGCCTGTCCGCCAATCATAACCGCCTCCGGGTGCTCGGCTGCTCGCCTCTTCCTTTCCTCCCCGCCGGGGTCGGGTTCCTCCGTTTTTTGCTCCATCGGAGAGGAATTCGTCTTGGCTGGTTGCTGCTGGGGTAGCGGGGAAGAGACGGCGGCCGGCGTGAGGAGATAATAATAATAATAATAATAATAATAATTATTATTATTAAAATAAGAATTAGAAAAAGAAGGGGGAGGAAATTAGAGGGAGATGGACAGCAAAGGAGTAGCAAGTTGGGCCCACTAAGGTCTTGTTGAGGGTTTAGAGTTATCGTAATGTAAGATAAAAGGTCGTAGCAGTACGATACTCATAGTTAAAGTATAGTAATGTAAGACTTCACTTCATAATATATATCGATAGCAGTGGTAGGACGAGAAAAATAAGATAGACATTTCTCAACATACTGTACATATAATATTATTTATTTATTTACGCCGACAATAATAAGAGACTTAGAGCTATTGCTGTCTCCTCTCATAATACTTATTATTACCTTTCTTTACTCAATATAATTTATAAGTAAATTTTATAAAACCATATATATTATGAATCAAGTTTTATTAAACCATATGATTTTTACTACGTTGCATATGTATTATGCTTATAGAGCATCGTAAAATCATATTTTTAACTTATTATTCTTTGATCTATTATAATTACGATTTATAAAATTATATTTATAACTTCTTTGATACATTATATATAAGATTAATTATTTTTATTTTGTTATATTACCAAGTTAAATTTATTAACGTTTTATAGAATTTTTAATATGGGATTATATGTCACATACCTATAGTCTTGTAAATTTTACTTTATAATTTATTTAGTTGTTTTATGAAATTTAACTTGGTAGCTACTAGTGTCTCCCGTAATATTTACTACCTTGTTGCTTCCCTGTTTACTATATTGTGGTTGCCCTTACGTATTATCGCCGATTGTAACCGTCCCTAATAAGAGTAGAAATATTTATTTTTTTATTAGTATTTTTTTGCTATCAAATCTCTAGGAAATATGACAATGCTAACAATTCCTTTATATCTGAGAAACCGATCAACCCTGTTAGCACTGTTTGAAACAAAGAATTCGTAGATGAGCTACGTGAGATTCAAATCATAGGAATTTTTCCTATTTGTCCTTTTGAACATGGCAGAAGGTTAACATCAATGGTAAAAAGATTTTAAAAAAAACAAATGGTTGTGTGGCCGAATTCACATTTATCGATGGTAATTTGTATAACTGTTAGCAAAACGTAGAATTCCTCATTGAAGAACATTGGATTGAAGCTATCAAGACATTACAAAGTTCCTTTGTATATTTTGCACATTTTTTCCGAGGAAATTCCTTTGTAATGACTCAATGTACGAAGATTTTTTTTAAAAAAAATTAGTATAAGATCCAACCACCTGAAAAATTTCCTTCCAGTTAATCACTAATATAACTTTTGTGTTCCTATAAAGCGATTTTTCACACATTGTTTCAAACTCTTCTTAGAAACCGAACTTAAAAACTAAAAACCACTTTGGATTAAACTGAAACGAGTGAGCAGAGCTGGCTAGTTTAAGGCTCCAGTTTCCTTTATTATCATTTTAACACTACCAAAGCTTTGGTAAGGCTAAATTATGGTGTTAAAGGCTTGCAACATTTTGGTGAAGTTTTTAAGACTACAAACTTGTAGAATTGCCAACATTTGATAGGGTAACAATATCAAGAATATGTTTGGTTGTTGCCCTACCAAAGATAGAATTAAAAGTGGCACCAAAACAAACACGCCTTCTTTGTTTACAGTCCCTACCTTTGCCATTTCTTAGCCAAATCTTCTGTGCCACACTGGAAGACAGATGTTGAATCCTAGCCATCCAAAATTCCAAATCATCCACGAGGCTCCAGCAGATATAACTGGACATGCATTTCAGCATTACCTTTACCCTAACTAACATGCAGAAACGAAAATATTTTTTTTCACGATGGTCACTAGACGTCGGGAGAATGACACCGAGAGATCACATCATTCATCGCGATGCCCCCTTCCTGTCCAGACGACCAGACCTGAATACCTTGCTACCTCACTGACAGGTGGGGCCAACCTAGAACCAACAAAAGAGCACTTCCCTAATGGCTATGTTAAACAAACAAAAGAACAATGGGTAATTGAGTAGTAGCGACAAACATAAGCTGCTTTCTTTATACTGTAAACTACTAATCAGTAAGTCAAGGTACTACTTGACAGCTCCCTGCAGGATGGCTCCCCCAAAGGTAAAGGTGCACCTCGTGAGGTCAACCGCCTCAACTTTACAAATGACTAGTTTGGTTCGCAACACCAGCAAAAAGAATGTGAAATGAATTAACTTCTTGTCAAGTCAGTCAATCGTCAATATCCTGGACCCATTGCAGATCTGCAACAGGACAGACTAAAGGTGTCAAGCACTAACAAAGAAAGCAACATGAGTGTCAAAATCTCGCTGAAGTATGCAAGAAAAAAGAAACACCAGATCATGAAAAATGACGAGAATGATTTTAGAAGTACAGAAAAATGCGTGGGTCATCAGGGGAAATCTTTAGCCCAGTCTAAGAATATTGTATTCTCATAGTAGATACTAATAATTTCTACAGAGATGGTGCTACTTTCTGGTGTTGTTCGTGACAGTTCACACCACAAAGATTAGCTGCTAGGAACTATGAGAAGGTGGAACTGACCTTCTAATACTGACTCCACAGCTGCATTTGGAATCATAAGTCCAACAATCCACAGATTATCATTTGTCGTCTCCAAGTGTGTGACACGTATCCTCTTGTAAATTTGTCAGACCTGTTTGATCATGCCAACAAAAGAAAAATGCCAAAGAGAGAAGCTCAAATAAAACATCGGCTATATGTACAAGCAGCAACCATACTTTACAAGTATTTTTTGTCTGTGAGCATCAAGAATGCTATCCGACATTACATTTGAGAATTGAGACAATGAACTGGAACAGCCACGCATAATAAGAGCGAGAAAAATAAAAGGAACAAGAGCAAACCTGCTTAGCTACTGCCTTTTCTACTATGCCCCAGACAGGAAGTATTAGACCACCCAAAATATTGATTTCCTGTAACCTTCTACCTACTGTGCAATAGTTTCCAAGTTTGCACTTGGGTCCATCCATACACTGAAAGGAAGTCACAGGACACACGAGTTAATGAAGTAACTTGGTTAAAGTACAGAAGACAATTAATCATGTCTGTTCTCAAAACAAAATTGGTGTACTCAGATAAAAGTTACAAAGTAAATCCTGATCCTGGAACTATAAATTACTGACACGAAATAAGGGGATAATAGCTGAAGAGTTAACAGATTCAGATAGTCTTGGCTTACTAAAACATATTCATCACCTTAAAATAATTATTGGAAATTTCCCATTCAAAGAGACATCCTTTTGAAGATAGAGTATAAAGAAAAGTCTATTTGTAGTCCCTCAGTCTGTTGAGTCAATTTGATTCTCATCCCACAACTTCCAAGATCAGGTAAAACCATTCCCTCTTAACTATTAAAACCGGACAAAACTCATCTATTCACCTGTTTGACAATAGTTTTGACCCACATGGTGTCCACATAGGTTCAGGAGGTCGCAGCCTACTTATAGCGGGATGAGAATATATGAATTAAATTCATTCATAGGCGATGCTTGACCAATTCATTGCACTATAAAACTGTGAAACTCTAAATGGTTTTTCTTTTGCTTGTCCATAAATTCATAGTCACCAACAGACCACTGGCTGCTTAAAAGGAAAAGGGAACCTACTTAAATGTTATCTGTTGTTTGATAGTCTACAAATCCATTCAACATAGAACCTCATTCTGATCAATGTTGAATAAACTTATCTAACTTCAGTATTAACTGCTTGGATAATGCATCAACCTCTTCCTGCCAACCATTGCCAATTTTGTCAATTGATGAAACCTTCCTGTACTTGCTTTTAAGTTTAACCAAAGGCATTTCCCTTGAGAAAAAGAGGACAGTAATTAAAAATTTTCAACCAATCACCAATACATAATGCATTTAATAACAAGCAATAAATAAGAGCTATGCCATTTTGCATAGGATGAATCTCTATGAAGAGTTTAAAGTATTTACTGCTCTGTTCATAGTCAAAAAGATGTTCAAGATCTGCGCCCGTGCCAGCACCACCGCCGTTACCGCCGGAGCCCCCATGACCACTTCGTCGACCACATTTACCGGGCTGCTGGTAGAAGACGCCACCAAACCCGCCACCGAAGTTACCACTAGAAGTCACCGGTTGCGAATGAGTTCGATATCCGACTGGCGGAGCAGTCGATGGCAGGTAGGGGGATGGCGGCTTGAGTCTGCTTGTTCTAGAGGTAGCAAGAGATGTGGCGGGGAAGGTCTAGTCCATGGTGAGTTCTTCCAAACACAGGTCGTCGTGCACCTGCAGGGAGTGGAATGGATTGTTGTGGCAAAGATGGAGCCCGATGGCGGTGAAGCGCTTGTTAAGGCCTCGGATAATGTTGAGGATGAGGGTGCGGTCAGTGATGTGTTCTCTAAGGTCACAAAGGTCCTCGGCCATCCGTTTGTAGAGACGACAATAATCAATGATGGGGAGGTCTCCCTACTAGAAGAAGCGGAACTCCTGGTCGGCGTAGAGAGCATGTGTTGTATGGTTTCCAAGGAACTGGGACTCAATAGCGAGCCAAGTTATACGGGCGGTGGCGTCACGCTGGGAGACGGTGTCGGTGAGGTCGTCGGAGATGGTCCCGAGCAACTAGGTGTGGACAACACAATCCATTAGCACCCAGTCCGAGGAGTGAGGCATGGTGTCGTCGAAGAGGATGTGGCACTCCAAGGAGAACTTCCCGACAGTGAGGAGGAACAACTCGTGCCACCGAGCATAGAAGTTGGAGGTGATGTCGAGGAGCAGCGGCACGAGCGCGCAGATGTTTTGCACGGTGACAGCCTAGGCATGCAGATTCAGAAGGGCGGTGTCGAGAACGGTAGTATCGCCACCTGTGACGGAGCCATTGTCTGTGGCAACGTCTTCTTTACGGTGCAGCTCCGTAGCTACGTGTTCTTGGACAGTGTGGTTGAGGGCGTCGCGAAGGCAGGCGTCGACCGCGTCACGCTCGATTTGGGCGAGGACGGCCTCGCGTTCTGCTTCTGCCATGTGGGCAAGAGCAGCATTGCAGGTGCCTTTGGTCGCACGCTCGCGATCCACCTAGATAGTTGCGTCGACGGCGACGGGGGAGTGTCAAAGAGGATCTTCCAGGACAGCAGTGCGAGTTTCCTCAGCGCGCTGGAGGGCAGCAGTGTCAGCGAGATCCATGAACCGACGCAGCGGAGGACAGAAGATGTCACGGCGGCGGAGATGGAGGAAGAGGGCGACACGCTGGGTGCTGGCGCCGAAGAGGAAGGTGCGCAGGGTGGTGGCGCCGGAGAGGAGGGTGCACTGGGTGACAACGCCGAAGAGGATGGCACATTGGGGTGGCGCGTTGGGTGGTGGCACCGGAGAGGAGGGCGCGCTAGTCAACAGTGCCGGAGAGGAAGGCGCGTAGGATGGCAGTGCCAGAGAAGGGTGGCGCGCTAGACGGCGGCGCCGAAGAAGGGTGGCACGTTGGACGGCGACGCCGGAGAGGTGTGTCACGCTGGCGGCGCCGGAGAGGAGTCAGTGGTGGTGAGCATGACATAAAAAGGGCAACGAAAAGAGCAGGTGATTATCTATGCTTTGATACCATGAAATCTGAAATTAGTCATACATATATTAATCGGTGTTGCGGATACATATAGAAGTGTATAAAGAAGGGAATCTAGAAAACGTGGTCATCGCATGGCAGAAGACCTATAATTTATATATCACTTTTCAACTAGACTAGAAGATCCGCTAATTGTAGATCACTATCCAAATGAGACTGGATCTGACTGGTTGAATACATCTGACACAAGAGGCAGTCAATCAGGTCAATATGGCTACTTTCTAACAATGACCATAAAGCATGTGGTTCTTTGAAATTCTTAAGAGGAAAAATCTCTCACTTGTTCCTTGCTTGATAATCAACACCTTTTCCATCTGATGCTCTTATCAAGATACACTGACGTCCAGTTATTTCTGCAACATTGTCAGGACCACCTAGCTACAAATGCAAAACAGCCAGAATGGCTTAAGGCATTTGAAGCTTAAATAATCAGCTAATACCTTTAGACACTGTTTCTGTTTATGCTATTTTGGCAGTTCTTGAGCACGTGACAAACTAGAAGGGTGATTATATCATATAACACAAATAGGAGAATAAAAATAGCAGGTTTGGCCATTCAATCAAAACTGGATGGATAGATCATAAATTAAAAGCCACCGGAACATTTTAAATCCCTCGAATTATTCTACAGTTGTAATATAATTCTAACTTGCATTATAATGGGTAGTCCATCTTGATTTACACAATTGCTTGTTCCATATTTCCCTGGCTTAAATTGTGGTTCTCGTGAGGGTGGAAAAAAAGATCATTTAGCTGGCTCAGTTTAAAATTGTTCCGATTGATCTAGTTTTCTTTTAAAATAAAAATTATTTAATTTTGAATGGAAGTTGTTTTTACCCCGGTTCGGTCGGCTTGGCTCATTAGCTCGTTAAAGAAAATAGTCTCAAATGATAGAGAAAAATATAAAAATTATAAAAATCAAAAGGTTGGCTACAAAATGGGTCATGTTATAATAATGCTGAAAATTAGGAGGGATAACAGAAAACAGATGGAATAGCTTAAGGCATATTTCTACTTTGTCTGTGGGGCATTTGTAATGCAATGATATGCAACTCCTGTGCATTCGAGAAAAATGTGAGAACTAAATAAACAAGCCTATCAAGAAAGTTAAAAAATATGTTGTATAATTTGTTATATTCAACATGACAATGACATATAGCAGTTAGTCACCATGGTCCATATCATGTGCCATATAGATGCTGACTAGATCGGTTAAACCATTGCTGATATTGAATAAAATTAAAATGGACTTCTTCAAAGCTTAATAACTTGACTGGCAAACTCTAAACAAGTAAAGGGTTTTTGTGTTTGAAAGTACTCCATTAGAATTTTGAATAATGTACAAATTAATATATACCAGTTGCATGCTCAAGGGAACAGCTTTAAAGTACTTGATCTTCTGACTTCTGAGGCTACATCTTGTAAGTTCAATCAGAAATCTGTAACAATTGAATGCACAACTCCTAATTGGAAACAAGTCAATTACCTGATCGATGATATCACCTAGGGGATTGTTAGGCAAATCTAAGGATCGAATGATCTGTAAAAAATTCAACTTCCTTTCCCCTGCAGTATCATACCTGGCATTAATTTACCAGGTAAAATGCACATGAACTCAGCCATATGAGCATAGCTATTAGTTAGTAAATGGTTATTGATATACATAATAAGTACCTCTTGGAGAGTTCAGCTATGCAAGCATCTCTCTCTTTGAAGTAACTCTGTATTTTCTCCTTGCATGAATAACATGATCAATCATCCTTTATCATACCAGTCTGAGGAATCAGACAACCAGGGTGAACATGTGCGGCGCAACCAGTACAATGAAGCAACATCGTCTTCTCCTAAAATGGCATTCAACTGAAGTATTATGAAAACTAGCAAAAAAGAGTTGGGAAAGGAGTGACTGCGGTACATATGAAAAGTCAAGAGTCTTTTCGTAGGATGTGCAGGACTCTAGGAAAAAGTATTTTCTAGTACTCTATCCCCAAATAGAACAATGAATGAAGAAAGGTAGAATCATTCAGCCATGTCTAAAAAAGTCAGGATGACATTGAAAATACAAAGCAAACTGTGGAATAAAATGCTCTCGCTTTTATTTCCTATAGTGTGTTGTAACAAAAAATGGGGGGATAGCTAAACATGTCAGGCCCAACTTAAATCACACAATTTCCAGTCAAAATAAATAATACGTCACAATAAGGTGAAAACAATGAAGTTTTTATTGAAACATCACAAATCACCTCCTCAGTGTTGCAGATTTGACACATATTGAATTCCTCTTTAGATTCTGTTGATTCATGATCTGACTCTGTTGTGACATTTTGCAGGAGACATCAATAAGCACTTAAGTAATTAGTAAGAAATATCATAGCTCATCTGCTGCAATCCATGCAACCATAATTAACTACTTAAGGAAACCACAAAATATTACCAGAATGCACTAATGTTAACAAATTAGGCTGCGTTCGGCAGCTGCTTGTACAGGACTTCTCTCCCTCGTTTTCCACGCGCACGCTTCCTGAACAGTTAAATAGTGTGTTTTTTGCAAAAAAAAAATCTATAGGAAAATTGCTTTAAAAAATTATATTAATCAAATTTTAAGTTTTTTTCAGCTAATACTTAATTAATCATACGATAATCGGGCTTCTCATTTTGCATGCGAGGGAGGAGGGTTCCCAACCACTTCTCCTGAATGCATCCTTAGATGTGCATTAGGCATAACGGCCATTTTGGTTCACTTTCTCTGCATGATTTCAATGGCATTATATAGCTTTCAAGTAATAAAAAAAGCTGTGTGCATATGTTAGTGTGTGTACATATACCTTGAGAATATGCAATGATGCAGCCTTATTAAAATAAAGGATTAGATGAAACCTTAGAATGTAAAATTGAACCAGGTTCCACTGGTCTGTATACAAAAGGTGATACGTTATCATTTTAAGATGTGAAAACACAAAAAACATTTTGTTTTTAGTTCCTCACCGTACTCATGCTATTCCACATAATTTCTGTAATAGGAAAATCCCATGAAATACTAGAAGAGAATTTCTCAAATGACAACCATCCCTGACATGGGAGAATGAGAAGCTAGCTATGTTTGAACATTGAGTCATCACTCATCAATTTATACATAAGTGGCTTTGGTCGATTAGGGTAAAAAATTTGTTGAGATCATCCACTAAATGACAGTTGTAGTTGTGCTATACTATGTATTGTAGATGGCTATGGTAATCTTTACCAATTACGATAAGACTTGATGCTATGGACCACGAAAAGAAGATTCCCAACTTCCAAGTAGTTATTATATCAAAGAATGGGAAATATAACTGCTTTTGCCACATAAATATCATGCATTATAGCAAACACTACCAAAAGTTTGGAAGAAACCTATGTAGAGAATATTCATCACTTCCAGCATCACTCGGATCTTCCATTTTTGCGAGTTTCCTAACTTGTCCTTTAAAGGATACATCAGGTCCATAGTGCCGCTTACAGTGAACCTCTGCAACTTTTTCTTCAACTACCACAATATGCATAAATAAGAAACAATAGAAAATTAGAAATGCTCAAAAGAACCCAACCAAACACAAGTTCTACATGACAAACACATGCTAAGTTTGTTTATATTGGAGGCCAGCTTACTGAACACCAAAATATTAACATTTTGATCCATATATAGATGCAAACCTTGCTGAAAACAATCAGGTTTTGGAGGCAAAGGATACTTGTCATCTACCAGCTTAAGAAGCAACTCCCTTGGACCAGAAACAAGGTCTTCCATTTCAACACCCTGCCACATTCATTCAGTAAACAAGAAAAGAATTCTGAGAATCAATTCACCATAACAGGTTTTCGAATAGAATAAATTTCACAAAACTGCAACAAGTTTGTCAAAACCATCGGTTTTGCTGCAATTTTAGTTGAAAATTTCAGAAAACTGCAAAAATAATTGATGATTTAACCAAAAAACAGCAATTTTTCAGTAAAGGGCCTGTCTGATAGGTCAGGCCCACTAGTCAGACTAACTGTTACAAGTTGGACCCACATGTTAAATACACACAGGGGACAGTTGTGGTTTTCTGACAAAATATTGTGCTGTTATTGCAGTTTTGTGAAATATCTGGCTAAAGTTGCAGCTAAGAGATAGTTTTGACAAAATATTTGAAGTATTGTGAAGTTCACTCTTTAGAATATACGAGATGAAAATGTTATGCATGAAAAACACATTTACTGATAGCTTCCTCTGTTCGATTTTCCCCAGTGCTTTGAAGACAAATCACCACACATTTTTCTTCTGTTAAGGCTTCTTTCACTAATCTCATGACAGAAGGTACCTTAGCAGACATATACATATGCCTAAAGAAACGCTGCAAAAATATATATACATAGCATGCTGTAATTTAGTCATTAATCATATGTAGTAGTGTTTTGGAAGGTCAAGCAAAATGCCACGTTCAAATGTACTGCATCAAAATTTAATCCACAATCAGATCCTATATTATAACAAAAAGAAGTAATATGATTTTTGGGGAACCATAGACTCACATTATTGACCAGGATGCTATGGTTATAAATATATTGTTACGTAAAATGAAAGAGAACCACCTGATGGCTGGCCCAGTATAACCGCCAAATCTGAGATGAATTACCCTTATCTTCTGCATAATATTCAATTGCTGAAAGGAGTTCAACACGCAACTTGGCCCAAAATTCAGCTGCCTTTCTGTACATATTCTGCATCATGA
The DNA here is from genome assembly GCA_030770085.1 of Oryza coarctata. Classification (NCBI taxonomy): domain Eukaryota; kingdom Viridiplantae; phylum Streptophyta; class Magnoliopsida; order Poales; family Poaceae; genus Oryza; species Oryza coarctata. Next base: position 4,343,281 of record CM061476.1, on the reverse strand, counting down.
GATAACAAAATACAATATAAAAATCAACACCAGGACTACACAAAGAATGACTATAAAAGGCTAAACTTAAAGGAACATTGGTTTTCAACGTAATGACAAATCACACAGTATACTAAAAAGAGTAAACTAATCATAGCACCAAAACAAAAGCAGAAAATAAAAAACGTCACTCTAACCATCATTCTTTCCTCTAGAGGTGCTTCTACTGCAGCAAAAGCAGCACCCTTATAACTTAGCATTCGGCAAACATACATACCCCTGGGACAAGTTGAACAAGAGGTACTAATCATTATTAGAACAGGAAATATATCAACAAGGCAACTGGGTTACCTATGTACACAAAGAACATTATATATATGCCCAATGTATATGGGTTCTTCATGTCAACTACTGCGTCCATAAGGTAGAACTGATCACTGAGAAGTTACAGGAAGAACTAACATGGCTTTCATGTCCATAGCAACAACTTCAAGAGCACCTACACCACCTTTCTCAAGAGCACCTAAAAATTGTTATCATAGCTTTTAAACAATAGCAAACATCATTATAGAACTGTGAATCAGTTCATTAAACTTTTAAAATGTCTACTAGACAACCTTTAACTATCAAAACTTTCCAATTTACCCCCTCAGCCGAATTATGGTGATTTTTTATGACTTGACAGTGGTTTTGTTGACATGGCTGATACTCAGCAAACAGAATGATAGATTATCAGACCCCCATGAACGCATGTCATCCTCACATCCCATCTCTCTTCATCCCCTTCTCATTTCTTCTTTGCAGAACTGATGAATTGGTAACATCAATGTTTGGTTTAAACCACAAACCAAATCAATTCAGTTTTTTGTGTGGTTTGTATTTCCCCAACATGAATGTTGGCTTGCAATGTTAGAAAACTGAAGTTTTCAAAAACTGAAGAAACCAAACTGAGAGAGCTGAAAAAAAAATTCCCACCACTAGTCATCTATCTCAGCAAATCCGACAGGCAAATACTAATTCCAAGAATCAAAATTGAATCAAAGAGACCATCCTTTTTTGAGGTTCTGAAAATTGCATTTCCATTAGAGAATACCTACAGTGTGACAACATCCGTGGGCAAGCAGTTCACGTGGGCTGGACTGCTGGACTGATTTAGCACGTCCAACACACTGCTCAGTGAAACCACAGGGACACTTGTTGAAGTGGGGATAGGAGAGAGAAGGTTAGAAAGGAAGCAAATGGACAACAAAGAAGCTTACTCCACTTACATGTAGGCCTCCTGTGTAAGCAATTCTTGAAGTTTAATTTGCCAAAGCTGTTTCAATGCCATGTCAACATCCACGCTCAAAGACTTACAAATGGCTCACCAGGGTGGATTGGATCTAGGGTGGTGAAGTGTGCAGTTCAGGGGAAAAGTGAACCAAGGCCAAACATAAAAGGACATGCAGTACTATGGGTAAGTTGTGGGAAAAAAAACCAGGCCTATCAATAGTGAACAGAGGAATTATTCTTCTACAAATACCAGTGCTAGTGCAAACAGCTCATGGCATATATTAGTATGTTTTCTCCCAAAAGAAAAGAAAAAATATACTCTTGACTCTAGTGATCACTAAGCCTTTCAAGATAACTGGACCGAACACGGACAGTGGATGGTACTTTACTATCAGTTGAAAAAGGAAAGAATGCAGGAAAAAAAAACCTGTTCATTTTGACTATTACCTCAGCGGTTTGGGTCGCATTTTGCAGGGCTAAGTGGACAACTACTGCTATGCTTTGATAGAGACAACTACTAGTCTATGTTTTCAAGAAGTGCTTGGTTCTCGGTCTTATCATTGGTTGGACTGCAGCAGCAAACACCAGGGCTGCATGATCTCAATTTCATTAAGTGGTGGTGTCAAGCTTTGCAGAAAGTTGACAAGCAATGCCGTAAAGGTTTCAATTCTTAGTTGTGTTGGTGGCTTGGTGGTTTTGGAAGCATAGGAATGGATGTGTCTTTGAGGGGGCCTCACCAAATTTGTCATCATGCAGGACATAGGTATGAGGACAGGTTGTGGTGTATGGCGGGGCCAAAGGCCCTAGTAGCATTTGGCCATAGATGTTGCTTGTATAGGTCATTGGTCGTAATCCTTTCTATTCCTTTCACAAGTCTTCATGTATTAAACCTTGCCCTAATGGGCATGTTTGAGTTCTTAGACTTCTTTTCCTCTTAATATATTGATGAGCAGCTCTCCTCTGCGTTCAAGAAAAACCACTAATATCTACTACTGCTCCTGCCCTTATATATTAAAATTGTTATTATGATGGTAGCTGGCCAGCATTGGAAGTTGAACATAACTGTTGTAAATTTGTGTAAATTAAGATAACATATAAACACAAAATGAAAAGGTATATAAAAAATTAAGAACAAAAGAACAAAAATAAACCTAGAAATTTCTGAAAATTCTGGAATGGTGTTCCATCTCCCCAGAGACCAAGGTGAACCATGTAACCCAGATTTCGAGGCTCTGATGCACCAGTTGCTGAGCAGTAAAGCACCTGAGCTTCAGGTAACATTTCCTGCAATGTTTGGTGACAATAATTATGTACAGATCATCAGTAAAGTTTCTTTGAAAAAACGATCTCAAACACCACGTAACATGCTTAAGTGAGGACTGAGGAATAATACTATAATATAGAACACCAAAATGTCACCAAAAAAATGGCACATTCATAGGACATGCAGATGGTTGAAAATTAACCAAATTTATGTCAATATAGGAGAATATGATGACTGCTAGCTCAGCAAGGATACTCATGAATGTATCCAGAAAATGGCATATCAAACCAGAGTATGTTGGCAAATGTTTTTTCTTAATAATTTGCTTTATATGCATTTTATAAAAAAATCTACACAGGTTACAAGACAACATAAGGTTATTGACTTATGGTTTGGAAAATATATGCTAACACTCTGGGAAGGTGTTTGCTTTCAACAGCCAAAGAATTTATATTCAAAAAATTGGCTACATAAGACCAGTGCAATAAATGTATGCTAGCAATGTTCGGCTGATCACAAGGAGAGCAGAGCAAGAAAACAGAGCAAAATATAGTCATGCACCTGGATCTCAAGAACTGCTTTACCAGTGTGAGTGGGCTGGCTCCCTGCCTCAGGAATCAAACGTTTTGCTTTGTGGCACTGCAAGAAACACATCATGGAAGCATACCAAATTAATGTACAGCAGATTTGAGTAGAAAATTGCATGCTAACTGGAAGATGTCAAGCGCATTTCATTCAATATTTGTACCAGATTCTTACCTCATCAAACACTAGAAGACCATCGAACTCAGATCCACACCACTCTATCAACTGCTGCAAATGGGAACGGCCCTTCTCAGACGATGCTATCAAGCTACTATAAGTTACAAAAATAACTCCATTTGTGATCCCAACAACCTTAGAGTCTATCTTAGAATATGGTAGCTTGTTTAAAGCATGCACTGCAGAACAAATATATATGGGTATCAGTTACAAATATTAGCAATGTACAGAACCAATAGATGTATTTGCCCAATAAAGTAAGTATAATTATTCAAATAAGAGTATGTGTTTTCATCTCCACTCAATTATTGAAAGTACAAGACAAGTAAAGCATGAACCAATTATTAAAGATTCTCACTCATATTGTTACATGACATCAGAAATTACAAAAAAAATAAAAATATAATAAAATGCCACACCTAACATTGCACTCTTTAAAATGTCATTGTCTACCTTGCCTCTTCTATATTTTTCCATTGTTAATTTCTATTTTAAAATGCCAAACACTCAGACAGGTAAGCGACAACCGAACAACCAGTGGTAGTGACCGCCATGCCCTCATGCCCATACCACCAGAGTTTGCAGCACTGGTATACATCACGTCCAGAGTCCGATGCAGTGGCAACAGCTCAGGGCAGTGCAAGACAAGCAATGCAGCAGCAGCTACAGTGCAAAGTCAGGAGCACGCCAAGACTGGTACAGAGATCTTGGGGGAGAGAGAGTTAGAGCTGGTCTTGCTGTTGCAGCCATCCGCCTAGCTCGGTCACCATTGCTCAAGGAGCCACAATTTTCTTTGTGGTAGGAAATGGGAGGAAAGGGGACACATGCTAGATAGGTGGGTGTGGCTCAGTCAGATCTGTCCAGCCAACCAAATCCAAACATGAGGCGATTACTTGTCTTTGCACATGTCCAGGACATGGGAAAAAATAAAAAATAGACTTAAAATCTCCTAAATTGCAAAATATAGAAGAGACAGTGTGGAGAGTGGCATTATATGCATTTTAAAGAGTGCAATGTGGGGTGGCATCTTATCGAAGCCCACTTTGAAGAGTGGCTTTCTATCAATTTTCTCGATGATGGGACAGGGAGTACACTGACTATGAGGCAGAGTGGAGAATGCCAGCGCAGATCAGTGGCGGGATGGGAACACCACCAACTAGGGTTCCAAGATGAGCCCCCTTGTTCTTTCTCTTGCTCATCTAGTTTTGCCCACAAGGCAGAGGCGACATAAGGTGGAGTTGACACCTTAGCTCCTGCACCTGCCTTAGCGCTTTGTCAACGCCATAGCAACACCTTAAGCCCTTAACAACCATGGCAATAACCACCAATTTGGATGTACAGAGTTGTCTTTTGGTACTCTCAGGAAATTATGCCCAATGTGAACTTGCTAAGTATTGGCATATACATGAAAATGAATTCGAGTTTACTTTCTTAGCCCTTTTCCTGTTTTAGTTGTTCAGGCAAATGTCTGTATATGGATTAGATAATTTTATTTTGGTTTATTGTGTTTTTATTTTCAAGCCGCGTCAGTTTTCTCTTTTGATCTAACATGTTAATATAAATAACATTGATGCCAGCCTATATGTTCTGATAGAAGATTCAAACACTCCCACATTGATGGGTCTGTTCTCCAATACCATTTATTTGCATACAGTGAGTTACAATTCTTCTGTTGTTTTTGCTAAATAAATGTTGTAAGGTGAATGTGTAGAATCATACCTTCCACATATTTTGCACCAACATCATCCAAATCTCTACGAGCATCATATTTCAGATCTGAACCAATGGAAATCCACCTGTTTAGTTAAATCATCGTCAGAAGCATAATCAAGCAGCAAACATGACTACAGCCAAAATAAATGGTTAGGTGCTTTTATCAGGTAAGTTACTGAATCATTTTTGTTTCATATGTTCTTACAATGTCTTATGCCTTCCCTGTTTCCAATTTTCCCAGATCAATCCAGCAATTGTACGGCCTTTACCAACACCAGCTCCATCACCAATAAAGAAACCTGCTCTAGCACCAGTAGGCAGATGATGAAGGTGCCTCTGCATACAAGAATCTAGACTTACATATACATAAAATTAAAAATAAGGAAATGTCAACAGCAAGAAGATATTTAACCTGACAAGCATACACTGTTGTTTCAATTTGTAAGCAAGACAACACCTTGGTCTCATTCAATTCGTCCATAATAGTCAAGTCATATGTAGGTTCAGGAGGTTGCACTGCAGACAAAGATGAAGTTTCTACTACAGGGTCTGGATGAGGAAGACCAAGAGATAGCTTGGGAGGCCTCTGGAAATAGAAAATAAATATGGAAAAAATATTAGAGCTGATAAAAAATTAAAACAGAAACAGATCTAGGACTCGAAGGAACTACCCTTCGTTTTGCCATAAAAGCAGTTGAAAACCAGAAATCTTACATAGTTCATAAAAGTTTCCCCAACAGTACCACCTTCATCTTCCTCACGCTCAACATCAGCTGCAACCTGCTTGAAGCCAGCCATAGTTACAACCCCAGTACAATAGCAAGAAGGTATTGGAATATAAGGTTCTTGAATGAAAATGTACTAAAACAATTGAAGATTTATGACAGAATGTTATGGAATATTCATGATTCCATATGCACCATTCAAAAGCCAAACTGCAAGAAATATGGACAATGGTATTCCCTCCATCTAAAAATACAGGGCTTATTTTCTCTTGCACATAGACAAATAAAACATTGAAAATGATTCCCTAAAAAAGAATTGCGCATATTTTCTTCAGTATGGAAAGCTGAAAAATGGGTGTGGGAAAAACTATATGAACAGATGACAACTGTAGCAAATTACACCAAGGATTTCAGGTAATTGAATAGAAGCATGAAACTCAATCAACTTACCAGGAATTTAAAGTTTTAAACTCCCTCACCCCTCCCCCCCCCCAAAAAAAAAACCACAAATAGCAAAAAAAAGTGTGACCAGCAATAAGCCTACAAGTATACAGCAGCTGAGCTAATCGGTAAGGCTCAATTTTGATACTGCAGTATATGATAATTTTTTTTTGGTAGCAGCACTTTAAAATAAACATAGCAAACACAATCTAAGCCTAAGACTACAATTTTCTGTACAGTATTCCTCAGAACAAAGGAGAAAATCAGCCAGGTGCTCACTGCATCATCTTTAATATAAGGTTCACCATTCATGTGGAATTATGAGAAACCACACAATATTTTATAGAATTAAAGAGTAAAAACAAGTTTCTGGTGCCATTCAAAATTCCGTTATTGATAGGATCATAAAATAATCTCGTCAAATATTCCAACCCCAAAACAAGCATGGTGTAATAAGTCACAGACTAACAGTCATCTTATTCTTACCTAGTTATTTATCCAGCAGAAAACAAGAAAGAAATCAATCCTATGTGCATGCAAATGGTGCAGTTTATAGTTTTTCAATACATGTAGTCTCTGGAGATCGCAAGCCTAGAAATTGTGTCCATAGCCCACCCAACTTATGGGTTCCCTGCTCCTATTATTACTAACCAGGGGAAAATAGATGATGAGCATGAGGTAACAATCCCATCTTTCTTTAATAGGATTACAGCTAAAATAATACATGCACTATAATACACTTCCCCATGGGTATCTGGTTACCACATATGTAGAGGTATACTAGGCAATTTGACAGCATAAGCAATAAGGAAGCCAAAATAAAATCTACAAGGGCTTCAGTGAGTTCAAGCTCTCCCAAGCATAACATGAACATAGGCATCTATAAATATGACAAATTCTCAGGAAATGACAAACCTTCTGACATAGATTCAGTCAGCCAGCACCACAACTGTGACGTTCTGGCCACATATGCAATCACCGCAATTGTAACTGGTATAATGCAGGTTGCTCACCTCATTAATCTCCTCAGGCTGGCGCCATCGGCGGCATCAGCACCGGGACGTGTGGCATCATCGGGAGGAAGGGCATGTGCGGCAGTGGGACGGGCGGCATCGGCGGTGGGGGTGGCGAAGGCGGAGCCAAGCCTGGACCGGCGGAGGCGAGGAAATTGCGGAGCTTAGAGAGGTCGACGGCGAGGTCGACGTCGCACTGGGGGCAGCGGAAGCGAGCGAGGCCATGGGGCACATTGAGGATGGCCTTGCAGAGCGCGCAGGGCAGCTGGATCTTCGTGGGGTCCACGCCCTGCGCCCGCGGGGCGGAACGGCGGGAAGGAGGAGGAAGGGCAGCAGCGGGAGGCACCGGCTGAGGCTGAGGCGGTGGCGGAGGGGGAGGCGGCGGAGTAGGGGAGGCCTTGGGCGGGGAAGGGGCCATGAGCTCCGGGGGAAGAAGCTGCGTCATGCGGCACTTGGGGCAGATGAACTCGGTCATGCCGGGGGCCACGGCGAGGACGCCACGGCATCCGGCACAGCGCACCTGCACGGGGGCCGCCGAGGCGGCTACCGGCGAAGGGGAGGCGCCGCCGCCGCCGGCCATCGGGGAGACGCGGCGAAGGAGCGATGGGAGGGTTTGCGCCCGGGGGTAAGATGGGAAATCTGGGATTCTAGAGGGGTTTGGCCGTTTTGGATATTAGTCCTCCTGTCTAAATTTTTGGGTCGCAGGCTTGTACTAGTACTATAGAATTACCGCATTAATCTGGTATTTCTTTCTAAGATAATACTATATTTTGATTTATAAAAAATATAGTAGTAGTTTTAATATTATATTAACAAATATAGTATCCAAATATATGATTTGATAAAATTAATTTGGTGTTGTCAATGTTGCTATATTTTCTTATAAACTTAATTAAATATTAAAAAAATTAATTTTGAAGAACTTAGGGAGTGGTAGTTACCTCCAATCAAATAAATGCCGTTTTAGACGGTCTAGTTAACTATGTTTTGGCTAAAACTTTTTATCCAAACAACATGCATCAATGATGGAAGAGAGTACTAAATTTTGGGATATAAGTAGTGAGAAACGGTGAGACAAACATAATTAGAAAAGTAAAAGGATAAGATAAAGACTGTTCTATTCTTAGGCTCAATGTCATGTGTGTCTCACCAAGTAAAAACTAAACCTATCCCATATAATTTCCAATAACCATTTGACAAAAGCATCATATACTGAATTATGTAAAAGGAAGACCGCTCACAAATATGAAAAAGTGTCTTCTTTATGAAAATGAAACTACAATATGTAAGTATATGCCTACTACTCATTTTCATATTATAAATTGTTTTATATTTGTCTTAAGTTAAACTACTTTTAATTTAATATACCTTATACAACAATACCAAGTTTATAAAAATTTATAGCAACATCTACAATATAAAATTAATACAAAATTATTTTTATTAAATGTACCATTGAATATATTTTTATAATAGTACATTTATTTTTACGCTGAAAATATCACTATATTTTTCTATAAACAATTGTAAGGGCAATAATTTCGTGAGAGTTTTTCATCGTCTCCTTAACATTTACATTGGATGGTTTAGTATCTACCTAATGAATTGAGTTAATGTGTAACATCGAGAATTGTTAGCATGAACTTGACACATTCCTACAGCATAGCGCTTCCAGTTCCACGGATAAATTTGTATTCCTGATTATGTTCTTGCCTTCGCCATAACAACATTTCAATTCTTTGTACCTTTATGTATTTCTTCAAACTATAGTAGGAAAGGCATGTTAGTGAAATCAGATGCGTTTCGATTTCTTTGCTTCCTAAATTCAATCACTTTAGACCATTTTGTTTTTCTTTGAATTGCAAACCATCATTTACTGTCCTCCAAACACTTGCAACGAAAGTTTAAGAGAAAACCATAAGTGCAATTTTTTGGCTCAATTCGGGTGTAAACCACAGGCCCAAAAAGTGTTGCACCGTGGACAAAATTTTTTTGCTTGGATGGACGGTAAACCACAATCAGCTGCTATTGATTTGCGGATGGGGCGGACAGCAAATCAACACAATCTCCCTCTAGTCACTTATATTTATATTTGACGGTGGAAGAACTGAGTTAGTTCTCCCAACGTCACATATATTATTTGACAAGAGACAAGAAAGAGCAGCATTTACCCCAGATTCTTCTTGATAGCGTTTGGCATTCCTTGTTTTTATCTGTCCGTGGAGTGCATATATCTGCTTTTGAAACAGTTTTCTTCTTAATAAATAGGTGGACTATTGAAAAATAGTACAGCTATAACAATGAAACTGAACAATGCAGCATATTTGGATATTGCAATCCATGTCTACACAAATATTTACAAAGGATTCTGTGTTGGAATGAAAGAAAGTTTGTTGCACACAACAATTGCAGAGGAATGCCATTCAAGTGCTTCTAAAGTCCTAATCACTACTATTGCTATCAAGGCCATTTCTCGAGGATTGACATGTTTCTCCATGAGCAGAATCCGAGTTATTCTATAAAGCATTGCACGCGTATTGGATCAATCTTCAGTAATAAAATAACATTGGGATAACTATACTTGCTGGGTTTGCAGAGACCAACAGTGGGCGCGGATAGACGATGACAGGCACAGAAATTGGTTGCAGAAAACTGATTAATTTTTGTCATGTACCTCATGCAAAATTTGGTCATCCTCAGCCCTAGGTCCATCTGTTGAAGGCCATGGGGAATCCAGCAGATCGCCACATCAAAATGAAATCTCAACCTTTGTTGGAACCGTGAATCAAGTTGGATTTATCTGTGGATCATCTAGTGATACCATGCCACGCATAATTTGTTCCAAAGACTGAAACCTCTTTTCCCAAGTTTCATTTAATTGTTGCATAGCTTGATTTATCATCCCCTGAACTTGCCCCTGTGTGAACATCTGTTGATTTGTCTTTTGACCTAAAGAGCCTGGAATGGACTTTGACAAAGCATCTACTCGGGCTTTGTCAATGATGCCGTGAAGTCCATAGTACTTCCCTTGGTTATGGCCCCCTAGCTCCTCAGCTCTTACAAGATGAGGGTCTAGTTCAGTATCACCTTCCTCTTGCAACCGTCGCTTGCAACCCTCCTGAAAAATATAGATAGTATCCAAACATTATAATTCTGGTTGACACATCAGACTAATCTGTGACTTGGTAATGTGTTATTAATGACATATGATACGTATAAGCAAGTACATACCACTGCCTGTCTTGCTCTCGCGATAACAAACTCCCCCTTACCGCCACCATGTTTATGAGTCTTATTAAATACCTCGAGATCCGATACTGGCTTCCCACCATTTTCTATTATCTATTTGAATGTATTCAGTAATAATCATATAAGTAGGTAAATAAGTGTATATCAAGCACAAATGTCAGCCCTACCATAAGTTGACGATGCATTGCTATGCTTCGTGAGCCTGCCGTGTGCTGAGCAAAGCCTCCTGTGTACCGATTTTTCCTCTTCTGGGCAGAGACCTTCAAGACTTCTTCTGAAGCCCAGTGTTCACATAGCATCTCCCACCATTTTGGCAGCATCCATTCAGGGGGGAACCGCTTCCACTGCAGTGGGTCATCATCTTCTTGCCCCACTGCTGCTGGATCTCTGCGCGGATGATTCAACTCTTCTCTACTACCATCATTATGCAAATTTGTCTGTCTATTGGACCTGGTAGCATCCGAAGCTTCCAGCACTTTCCTTAATGCAGCAAACTCCACTCTAGCCCTTCGCTTCTCATCGCACAGCAGTCCAGTGAATTGTCTGACTACTTTGCGGTCAAATATCTTCAGGCACTGAGCTTCCTGCCCAGGAGCCCACTTGTAGCGTTGCTGCAGGAATCAAATTAGAATTGTGTTCCACCAAACGTGACAAATCTACATACACATTATTGGATAAACTTACTTACAAGAAATTCATCCATGATGATATCTCTTGTATCTGAACGATACTGGTGAAAGTGGAGAACCAATTGTCCCTGATGCACTTCATTTGTCTGTTCGCTAGATGGTGTATAGGCTGACCCTGGGTGCCATTGTTTGAGAAGTGCAGAGATGGTAGAGGCCACCTTGGGGCAAGGAGGATGGATATCCCACGTGCTGCTAGAAGGGAAAGTAGATATGCCAAGTATAACAAAATTATAAAGTACAAGTTGACCCCCCCTCCCCACCCAAGATATGATGGAAATACAAATAAATAGGAATGACAAAACTTACTCTAAATTATTTGGAGTCAGAACAGGCCTATCAGATTCCCTACGTGGTTCAATTAGCCTTGTAGGGCCCCGTCCTCTGCGCTTTTTAGATAATTTGGTTGTAGATCCTGTGCCAACAGCTTGTGTGTCCTGCATGATCTCTGTTATTGTGGGCACTTAACCATGATCTTTGAAATAAAATTTCATTGATGGAAATGAGGCCTTCTGACCCAGGACATTTTATTCGATCTGAATAGACTACATTTCTCATTATTAAACTCAAACAGATGGCCTTGTGCAGAAACAAGAGAGAGGGCATACATGAGAATGGAGATTATCTGCAGGTTGGTGATGAGGAGGTTGTTCATGAACTGATTGTTCTGCACGAGTGAGACCAAAACATAAAACAACTGTAGGTTTTTTTATAAAACAAAACAATATTAAAAGGAAATAAATATATAGAGAGAGATGGAGGTTTTGCAGAGACAAACTTGTGAGGGCAGAAGCCAATGTGACTCTGGGCAAGGGGGTGGCAGTCAGCAGTGATGAAGTGGTATGGTTTCTACAGACAGTAATGGAGGTCACCTTCTCCATATAGTTCCCCTCATTTGACATAAATATGACACACTTTTCTGTATTCTTGTGACAGCCTGCTGTTTTGCAGTGGTGACACTCAACTTGTACCTGCTCTGGAAGACTCTCATCACTGGAAGATTCTTGCATCTGTTGCTTATGCATAAAACCAGATGATGGATTTGACCAGTCTTGTGCACCACTTTTATCATGAGGGAATGCCCCATTAAAACTCCCCGCATACACCTCATGCTCCTGTTCTGATCTGAAGCGCTTATTGGCAAGGGTACCTATAGCATCTGCTTGGCATTGGCTGTAGCACTGCGAAAAGCAGTTATCTTGCGATGTACCATGATTTACAAAGATTGATGCTGAATGTGCATCAGTGTTATCCAGATCATTTGATCCTGCTTGAGGCATCTGCTTCTGAGGCAATGAACTAGTGCATATATTGGCAACTATTTTGTCAATATTTGCATGACCAAATTGACTTTCATTCGGAGAAAGAGATTGCTGCTTGATTGGATTGCTGTTTCTGATACCTTCTGGCTCCACGGTCGAATGCCTACTGCATGTAAGATGAATCCCTTCATTTGTAGGACTCAAATCCCTATCTTTTTTCTTGTGATTTCTGCTAACAGTCTTGCTGCTCCTTTTCCTCTTCTGATTCCATCCAGTTGCATTACCACACGACAGGATATGGACCTGTTCTGCAGCAGCAGTTTGACTTGGAGGCTCTACTGCTTCCTTCTCCACAGTCCTAGAAATAGCAGCATGCCTTGCTTCGTGACTTCCATCACTCCCATTCAGATCACTTTGATGCTGTCCATATGCCTCCTCTGCATGAACTGAGTACTTGAAAGGTTCTTGTGACTGTGGTGCAGGGTTGACCTTACTAGTATGCTCTTGGATCTTCTCTATACAAATGGATGCAGAACCAGCAGATAGTCTAGCTTTCTTCCTAATATCATGCCTGGAAACAGTTTCGCTGGATAATTTAATTCGTGACTCCTCTCTAGGGAACGATTGATTAATGGGTGCACCTTTTGCATATCCTGCATGGCTTGTGGTCTTTGTGTTTGATCTGAGCGAACTAATTGAGTCCTCTCTATGAACTGAATAAGCAGGAAATGGTCGTCTCTGCTCTAGATGAACAGGCTTGCTGTATCTTCCAACCTCCCCCTGTCTTAATCGAATTGCTTGACTTACGACCTCTTCCTGCACCTAATACATACGGAATGTACAAGAGAATGTTACTCTATAACACTCAGCCATTCACTTCTACGTACATATAGATCATAAATAAATTCCCAATTTTGATATTTCCAACAATGCCGAAATGCACAAGAGCTGCAGTCACCAACCTCCGAGCGCTGCAGGGACGCGGGCGCGACAGCAACAGAGACTGCCGGCAAAATTACCTGGACGCCGCCGGGGTCAGCACAGACGTGCAGCCGGAGGCGGTCGCCGTCGACGGCGAGGTCAGCGCCGCAAGCCGGGCAGGCGAGGCGCCGGAGGCCTCGAGGCACGGCCAACACCGCGCCGCAGCCGCCGCACGGCATCGGACCCCCAGGGCCGGCTGCCCCCACGTGGCCGCCGTGGAGCGGCAGCGCCCGGCGTGGGCGCGGTGGCGGTGGCATGAGCTCCGGCGGGAGCGACTGCGGCATGGCGCAGCCTGGGCACGCGAACTCCGTCATCCCGAACTCCACCTCCAGCGTCTCGCCGCACCCAGCGCACCTCACCTCCAGGGTTTCCGGCGCCGGCATGGCGTGCGCGGCGGCGGCCGGCTAGGGTTTAGCTGCCCTTCTCTTCTTTTCTTTTCGTCCCTATATTTTTCTTGTTAGGGAAAGTGTACAGAGATCTCGTCTGACAGAGCAGTGTGAACTAATGATAATTTGACTATCGCCGACTGTTACGCTGTCGGCGAAAGGAAATCTCGCGGTTTGGAGTGATATTGTAAGGTTGTCGCAGAACTTTATTTTATCTCGATGGGGCTCAAAATGAATTTTCTAATTTTCAAAGTTTTGGACAATTTGTAAAGAATAAGGAAAAACTGTATTCATAGATAAATTTTAAAAGAAACCGTATGCAATAATCAATTTTTATAGATAATTTCTTAACAAATTCGACTATAAAAATGAAAACAATATAAAAGATTAAATTTGTTTATATGAGAACAAATTTTATATGAAAATAATAGCTATCTACAACTTTTTTAGATAAATGTTTTTTTCATTTAAGATAGTTTAAAAGGCCATAATATTCGTTACAAATCTATATAAAATAAAATTTTGATTTTTTTAAATTAGCTCGAATGGATACATATTTTATATCAAGTTGAATAAAATCTACAACTTTATTTTCATTTGATATCATTTAGAGTGTCAAATATGTTTTATAAGTGCTTTATAAGTTAGAAGTTTAGGCATGTAGAAAGAGGTCCTAAATTTGAGTCTTATATACCACACATGCGCATATTTGGTGTGAAAAATTGAGAAAATTGTTACATAAGAGAGCTTCCACTTTTACGGGAGGTTGTGGAGTCCACGTAGACAAAACTATCCATTTCTACAATCTTAAGCAGCAGACAGCTCGGTAAATATCTGTATAATTGGGTTATTGACTGCCAGCATAAATGTTCTCTGTGGAATGAGAAAAAGAAGGAAGTAGGTTTGCTGGCTTTGAAATAAGAAAACTATAAAACTTTTTGCAGAAAAAATTCCGAAAAAATCTAGTGTGTTAGATATATCAATTTAACCGAGAGTTATTCATGATTAGTAATTTTATGAAATTTTCCAGAACTTTCACATATACAGAGATTAATTAGGAAAAAAATCTTTTAAGCCATTTTAATGCATATGAATACAATTTTAAATGCATGTAAAATCCAAAAACTAGCTGATTAATGTCAAAACACAGAGGGGATCCCATTGAATTTTATGTTTCACAAATTTTGGATTTTGTTTTCTATACATAAACTTTGTAAATATTATTAATATAAATATATCTTAGGGGCCTCCTCTACTGATTCAGGTAAAAAAGAGCTAAAATAATTCGTACAAATGATAGAAATAATCCATACAAATGATAGAAGTAACTATACTTGGATGGACAATATCTATTGTTGATCGTTTCTGTGTGTTTTAGTGTTGATTTTTTTTCTCAGACGTTGATCAATAGTTTTCATGAGGTATTTTTATTTTTTAGCGGTCTTATCCCTACTATGTGACGTATAATCGTATATATGCAACTACGTAAGGGGGGAAAGAGGAGAAGCTAGTGTTGATCGATTGCGGTGCCAGCCAGCAGCGTGCGTGCTAGCCCGTGCATATGGCTATTTTCTGGAAAGAGTGTTGCCACTCCATATCTGGTATTCTGGTGCATGCGTTTACTAGTTTTAAAGAAGGGGAGGCCCAAATGAACATTGCAAGGAGGGGGATGACATTAAAACGCTCCGCCCATTGTGCAACCGCATTTATGAAGATGGTGGACATTTGTTTCTTAAGTGTAAATGGTTTAAAAAATGCTGGAGGGAATTGAGATGAGAGGGATATATGTAAAACCATGTGTTGTTTATATTTGTGATGGAAAATTAGAGATTGAATTATGATCCTACTTGAAATTTGATTTGGAGACTTGACAGCTGTTGACATGAGTGTGTACGACTAATGTATATTAGGTTACAATATCTATTCTCTATGATTTATTTGGTCTATATGTATACAAATCCTTAAAGATCAATATTGATCAACGGTAGATCGAGAGTAGACTTATGGATGATTTGAGGTCTAGAGTGATGAAGAATGACGGGTGATAACATTGAATACATGGACATCGTCTAGAGAAGTCTTCATAACGGGCTTTACAAGGTGAAGTATGCAAGCGCCATAAATTTGTGAAGAAAACCAGAGAGAAAAAGAAAAAGAGAAACCTAAAGAAAAAGTGTCGGCCAATAAACGACCCGTGGCAAAGATGGCCTGTAGGAACAGTAGCAGCCGGTCTCATCTTCCTCATGAGCATGGCCTAGCAGGGGTGAGCGCGGCCCACGCGAGCAGGCTAGTGGATGCTCGTGTAGGTGATGGAGTCGGCCCAGCAGCACGTGAGGCCTAGGTGGCTACGAGCACATGGCCTAGTGGTGTTGTGGCACAGTCCACACGACGTGTGTGTGTGCAAGAGGGTGGCCACATAGGATCCCAGGGACTCACGACAACCTATGGTTGGCATGGAGCGGAGAAGTGGCTAGCAGCTAGGATTCTTTGTGCCTGGTAGACAATTTTGTGGTCTCACGTGTGTCTAACTACATGGTGCAATCTGGAGTGTTTCATTCGCATCTAAGGATCAGATCAAGGACTAAGATTGTAGCTAAGCTAGAATTTTGCCCTAGGGGCATTTTGGATTTTGTCTTAGTGGTTTTTTAGCCACCCTTAGCCTATAGAAGGAGATGCATATGCAAGGGGGAGGCTTTACATCTTTGAGAACCTTTGAAGAGAGTTTATGATAGTTTTAGAGAGAGTTGAAGAAAGTGGGAGAAAGTTAGGAGAGTCTTGGAGACCTCTTTTAGAATTCTTGAGAGAATTTTATAAGTTTTGTAAAATCATTATAAACATATTTCAATAAAAAATAGTGTTTATTTTACAATTAATTTCTTCGTTCCAATTTAAATTCTATATTTAAATTCTACATTTAAATTTCTTCACCACAATTTAAATTCTAGGTATTGCTCTTCTCATTCTATGTGCTTTTAGTATGAGTTTCTTTTTTTCTTCCAACTTTTTTTTTATTTTGTTTTGCCTTGTGATAAAAAGAGAGTCAATCTCTATATTGTCTTAGAGAAAAAAATCTGAGAGGTTGAAGTCCTAAAGAAATAAGGTCTTTCGGCACCAATTGCTTGAATATTGTGAGAGGTTTTGGCTTTTGTGATAGACATCCATAATTTATGATAGGGTAAAAAAATCCTCAACTAAGTAATGCACATTATTAATAGGAATTCACTAAAAGATCTAGTTTTCTCGTAGCTACATCTTCAAGGTTGACCATTGATAGTTATCTCTATCAAACTTTTTAATAGCTAAGATATTGATAACTTCACCAGGTCAATACTTTATAGGTATCTTAGGGGGCAACGTGAATTGCTCTATATTTACCCTTCTTCTATATCGCGTCCTAGTCTTACAATTGGTATCAAAACATGGTTAAGTTCATTTTAACCTAACCGTGGTAATGAACCACGCTATGGAGAGATACTCTACAAAACTACATATTTTCGATGGAGAAGATTTGTTTATTGGAAGACTCAAATGAAAGCATACCTCCAGTCGTTAGGGTACAAAGTGTAGAAAAATGTAACAATACGTCATACTGTACCCAATGATGCAACAATCATTGATGTAAATCTTGAGGTGGTTAATGCTAATTTCAGTGCACAAAATACATTGATAGCTAGGCTAGGACATGGTGAGTTCAATCATGTACAACACCTATCATCTACCCATGAGATTTAAACAATCTTATGCAACTTTTATGAAGATACTAATGAGATTAAATTGGTTCACCAAAACCAATTCAGAAAGAGTAACAAAAGTTTGAGATACAGATTGGAGAGTCTATTGATGATTACTTCAAGCGTTTTAACAAGATTGTTTTAAACTTGAGATCGATTGGCTAGATTCTCACAAACAATGAGAAAGCCCACCATCTCTTAAATTGTATTCATTGTGGTATTTGGAAAATAAAAGCTACTCTATCACGGAGAGTGTGCCTTTGGGTGACCTTACTGTGGATAAGCTTTACTCAAAGCTGAAAACCCACAAGATGGATATTCTCCATTGAAAATGCCTCAAGCATTTGGTGGGTTTGGTAGCTAATCCTTCTTCTAGCACTTTTGCTACTCACTCAGCACTGGTGTGTGATGGCTTTTCACTAGTCGCTCTACACACAACATCTAAGGAGTAACTACATAAGATTCCTGAAGATGATCTTGCATGTTTTGCTTGAAAGTTCTCCGAGGCCTAAAAAATATGAGATAGAAAGAGATTAGGACTAGCCACTCAATCACTTATTTTGAGTGTAGAGAGCCTAACCACATTTGGGAAACTACTCAAAGCTGAAGAAAAAAGATGACAAGACTCTCAAGCAGTCTAAGGGTCAAGGATATAAGAGAGAGTTGATGAAGAAGGCAATCCACATGGTACCAGTGATACTTGATGAGATCTAGATGAGCAACATCGACGCCACCGACGATAATCAAGATAACAAGAACAAAGACTTCTCTGGCACGTATTGTCTTGCCAACAATGATGACTTCATCAACATATGTCTTATGGCACTCAAGAATGAGAATGACTCAAAGGTATGTCCTAATGATAGCTTCTCCCTAGAAAAATCTCAATGTGATGATTCTTGTTCTAATGATAGTTCAAATGATGGTGATCTTAGTATAGAAAGGATGTCTAATCTAATTATCACAATTAGCAAAAAGTACATATCCTCTATGCTTAAAATTGAGAAACTAAAATATGAGAATAAAGGAATGATGTTATAAATTGCTAGGCTTCGCTCTATGACCCTAAGGAGAATACTTGTCTTTTATGTGCATCATATATGTCCGAGATTAATCTCCTATAGGATATAATTGATTCTTATGCTCTAGGAGCTAGGAAACCTACTAGTGCTAGCACTGCTGGCTATGAAATGAAATTGAACCTAAGATTACTTGAGCTTGAACTAAAAGAATGAAAAGAAAAGTTTGATCAATAGCCTATATGAACATGATAGGATAAAATCTTGTAAAAATTGTCCTAGGTTCACAAGTGAAATTGATGAGATAAATCAACCACATGGTCTGCTTAAAATTAGGAACAAATTGCTTGAAATTTATGCTTCTAAAACACTTGTTCAATCCATCTATTCTAATTGTGCTTACTTAGAATTTGAACTAAAAGATGCTAAAGTTACTATTGCTTTTGGTAAAGGTATTGATTCTTATGCATCATGCATATCTCTTAGGTTAGATCTTGCTAGCATAAAAATAGAGTGTGCCTTGAGTGAGGAATCCCGAGTTACCCTAGCCTAAGAAAACACCCATCTTCAACATTCTTTAGAGAGGTTTACCTAAGGAAAAAAAGCTTAACATGATTCTTGTTCAATACAAAATGTGCAAAAATAACCAAGATATAGGCTATGACTTTACCGAGTCCATAAGAATAAGTACCCATAAGATAATAGGTGTCATAGATGGTATCATAGAACTAGCCAAAAAACCTATAATTTTCAAGTTAGTCGGGTTCATATGTGATACTAGCTCTAGTTTACCCAAAACAATAGAACCTATTTTAATACCTTTGTCTAGCAAGTCTAAGCCTAAAATATGGGTAGAGAAACCCAAACCTGTTGACACAACCAAGCCTATAGAGAAACATAAGTCTATTGATATAGTCTATAGAAAAAACCAAGCCAGTTGATACAACCAAGCCTATAGAGAAACATAAGTCTGTTGATATAGTCTATAGAAAAAACCAAGCCAGTTGATACAACCAAGCCTATAGAGAAACACAAGGCTGTTGACACAATCAAGTCTGTAGAAAAATCCAAGTCTATTGGGAGAACCAACTTTGAATGCACCTTTTGTAAAATTGCTGGCTACTTGGTAAGATTTTGCTTTAGAAAAGATAGAAAGGAGCTTCAAGAATGCCTTAAAACCTTAAGAGCCATTCGTAGCACTTCTACGAAAGTTCTTGAGAGATTCGAGTGTGCTTGTCATTGTCGTGCAAGTGATGTATCTCATTTTCCCTTTTGAGATGTGTACTCTCAACATGACTTGATAGGGCTAGTATAAAACAGGCAGGCTCAACATGCTCATCATTTTGTTGGTAACTCTAAAGCTACTTTTACTCCTTACATGATTCAGTACTTGATGGCTAAGTCTTTTCTCACTAACCTTAGTACTAAGTCATTGAGATTTGTTGTGTCTCGTATGTAGGACTTTAGAGTGAGAAGAAGTGAACCATGGTTAGTGGACTTAAATTGCTCATGCCATATGATCGGTAAAACCAATTGGTTTACTTCTCTCACTTGTGACTCCAGTGATGAGACGATCACTTTTAGGAATGCAAGCAGTGGACATATGATGGGAAAATGAACAATAAAGTTCAATAATAAGTTCATGCTGAAGGATGTGGCATTAGTGAACATGCACAAGTACAACTTTCTCTCAGTGTTACAATTATGTGATGAGAATCTCGAGGTATGTTTCAAGAAAAATCAATATCAGGTTTTGTATGCTTCTGAATCTCTTATGTTCGACACCTCTTGAGTTGGTTGCATTTTCTTTACAAACTTTGATGTCCTCTCTAGACCCTCTCGTTGTATTGTTGCTTCTAAAAATCGAGATATGTTCTTTCACATGGGCTTTGAGCATTTGTCTCGAATCAGTGGTCCAGATTTGATTCTAGGATTTATAAAACAAAAAGTTGCTAAAGATTCAATTTGTGCGCTTTGTTGCCGTGGCAAGATGACATCTTCTTCTCAAAAGTCCATCACCTTGGTCATGATGGATAGTCTAGGACAATTTCTTTACATGAATACAGATGGTCCTATGAGAGTCCAATCAATTGATGGAAAATGGTACGTTCTAGTGATTCTTGATGATTTTTCTTGTTACTCTTGGATCTACTTTCTTTTGTCAAAGGAGAAAATATTTGGATTCTTTCATGATCTTGCTTGTCGCCTATTTATGGAGTTTCCAGGATCTCTTTGAACAATTCATAGTGATTGGATATTACTAAATTTAAAAACTTTGCTTTTGAATCTTACTATGCTTCTTTTGAAATTGAATATTAGTTTTTCTCGCCATATGTTCCAAAACAAAATAAGGTTGTCGAAAGAAGGAACCACATTCTTGTGGAGATGGCACGAACTATACTTGATGAGTATACCACTCTAAGGAGACTCGAATCTAGTATTTTTTGGAACTACCTTGCACAAGACACCATATGAGCTCATATTTGGTTGGTGACCAAGTGTTTCGCACTTCACGGTTTTTGGTTGCAAGTGTTTTGTTCTCAAACATGAAAACTTGGACATATTTGAGTCTCGTTCTTCCATGCTATCTTTCTATGCTATGTTTCTTATTCTCATGCCTATCGAGTATATGTTCTTGAAACTACGACTCGTGAAACCCTTTTTGATGAGGCTAGCCTATGTGCTAGACTAGAAAATTTAGGTTCTCTAGATATAACGGAGAACATTTTTGTGGAGGAGGGCTCTAATAAGGATGATGCTGATTCCGTCTTTTCACCTCTAGCTACAACACCACCCTTGCTTGAAGGTGAATCCCCTATCACAACAACATCACCTTCAAAAGAAGCTCTAGCTACTTTTTCTTCATCAGTGGCACTTTAGGACTAACGGCTCCCTAATACATTCAAAACCGACATCTGTCTCATATGATGATCAGAGGCCTAGGTGAACGGACAACTAGAAATCAGTCCTATGACCTTGCCCATTCTGTATTTGTTACCTATTTTGACCCCAAAGATGTTTGCCATGTATTATCTAATGAGAATTAGATCAATACTATACACGAGGAGTTAAATTTTTTTTGAAAGAAATAAAGTTTGGACTCTGATTAAACCTTCAATAGGTCACAACATCATAGAACCAAGTGGGTTTTCAAAAATAAATAGAGAGATGATGGATATATATAGTTAGAAACAAAGTCAGGCTGGTTGCACAAGATTTCACCCAAGGTAAGGACTTGGATTTTGAAGAAACTTTTGTTCTAGTTGCTAGATTAGAGATTATTTGAATCCTTTTGGCTTTTCTAGCCTCTAAAAGTTTCAAAATCTTTCAAATGGCTGTAAAAGTGCCTCTCTTAGTTGTATTATACAAGAAGAGGTTTATATCAAATAATCCACTGGTTATTTTTTTTAAAAAATCTATGTTTACAAATTATATTTTTAAACTTGAAAAAGACTTGTATGGTTTGAAACAAGTTTCTCATGCCTAGTTTGCAAAATTTAAAATCTTTTTGACTCAAAGTGGTTTTGAAAAGGGAAAGGTGGACAAAACTCTTTTCATTCTTCGAGATAGCATTGATTTTCTTCTCTTTCAAAATTATGTTGATGACATAATTTTGGAGGCTCCTCTTATACTTTTGTGGTCAAGTTTTCAGAGACAATGAATAGGGAATTTGAGATGAGCATGATGGGAGAATTGACTTTCTTCCTTAGCCTTCAAATCAAGTAAACCAAGGAATGCATCTTCATCCATCAAACAAAGTATTCGAAAGATCTTCTGATCGAGTTTGAGATGAATGACTATAAGCCAATCGCCACTCCCATGGCCACTAGCTCAACACTGGGTCCTAATAAGGATGGCGAGGTTGTTAACCAATGTGAGTACTGGAGCACGATCGACTCCCTCCTCTACCTGACTATGTCAAGCCTAGACATTCACTTCTCTATATATCTATGCGCAAGGTTTCAGACATCTTCGAGGAGCTCTCATCGTCAAGCAGTCAAGCACATTCTCCGCTACATCAAGTATATCCTTGAATATGGTATTTGGTACTCTTGCTCTTTCACTCTTTTGATTCGTGCCTTTTCTAATGCTTATTTTGCTAAGTGCAAGATTAACCATAAGAGTACTTCTAGAATTTGTCTTTTCTTGGGTACTTCTCTTGTTTCTTTGTCTTCTCACAAACAGTTCACTGTTGTTCAATCAACAGGTGAGGTGCTACAAGCTTCTACATCTAAGTTTTTTTTGGATGGTTTTTACTTTGAAAATTATGGCTTGACTTTTTCTGGTGTTCCTTTATTTTGCAACAATACTAGTGCCATTAACATTGCAAAGAATTTGATTCAACATTAAGGACCAATCACATTGAAATCTGATATAAATTTCTCGAAGACAATATTAAGAAGGACAATATTGTATTAGAATTTGTTAAATCAAATAGTCATCTTGGAGACATTTTCACAAAACCTTTTAATTGTGTTTGTTTTGAAATGTTGAGGAGTGACTTATGAGTCATTTGTCCCCATTGCTTGCATTGAGAGGGAGGTCTCTTTTTTTGCATTTGTACCATATTGTATCATAGATTTTTTATGTATTATAATGTACTCTATAATAAATTAAGAGTTTTGTGTGTTATCTCTTGTTCATGTTTATGTTAGGCGTGTGTTATTTTTATCTTAGCTTGATCTACTATCTAACTTATATGCTCTTGAGTTAGTTATATGATTTTGCTATGTTTATCAAGCATGTTAAAAACTTATTTAAGTCACAATCAATTTAAACTTAATTAATATGTAAGTGCTTAATTTATTAGCTAGCTCTTTTAGAGTATCTTTCTTAAATGCATGCCTTGTTTACTTATTCTTGGCAACAACTATAGTACATGTTTTCAAAATTCTCATGCTTTCATGTTCAAGCTTTGTATCAGTCATGTTAGCTTTGCTTACATGTTTTATAGATACATTCATTCACATTTGTTCGGGCTAGTAAGTTTACATAGGAGTGGTTCCAAAGGTAGCATAGAGACTGCCTGTACTAGAAACTCTAGATGCATGTCTTGATTAAGGCTCAGACGACCATGTATGATAATGATAGTATTGTTGGCTTAAGATAAGATCAAGAGTAGCATCGCTATTGTGTTATATGTGTTAAAAACTACAACAAGAAATGAAAAGTGAAAATGAGCTTACAATTGCTATGCATTAATGCTATCTTAAACTTTACATTATCACAAATTGTTTAGGTTGATTGTTTTGAGTGAGTAGGCAAAGCATATTTATGAGATTACTTGAGTGATGGCAATTGCACCTTAAATTTCTAATAAAATTGAAAGCTTGTTACTTGCTTGTGACAACAAACGTGCTCTATATATCGTAAATCATATTTCTTTTGAGCATGTATTAGCTAGGTTCTAACACCTAATTTTACATGAGTGATTTATATTTATATATTGATGCTTTAGATAACTCATAAAGCTCGTATGAACTAAAAATATGCAAGTTACCTCTCATTTCATATATTTTTGCTTCCTTTTGCTTTTGATGTCTCCATCGTCAAAGGAGAAGAGAAATAAAAATTAAAACAAAGTTGCATTCATTGAAAATTAAAACTTTGTTTTAAATCTTAGTCAAAGGGGGGTTAAGCATATTAGGTAATCAACTTGTATTTGATTGCATTTGTATCCCTTGTATTTTCTCTTATTACTTGGTTTTGATTTTCTCTCCTTCAAGGTTTACCAAGTTGACTCTTGCAAAGCTCTTTTTGCTTTTAAATTTTCAAAAATCAAATTTTAAGACCTTAATTTGTCTTGCTGATGTTTTTATCGAGCAAGAGATTATAAAACCATGTATTGGTTTATATATTTGTAATAAAAAATTAGAAATCAAATTGTGATTCCAGTTTAAAATTTGGTTCGAAGACTTGGCGATTATTGACTTTAGTGTGTACGATTAATGTAGGTTAGATTATGATATATGTTCTCTATGGGTTGTTTGGGTTATATGTGTGCAGGTCCTTAAAGGTCAATCTTGGTCAACAATAGATTGGGACTGGACTTAAGGGGAATTTTAGGTCTAGAGTGATAAAGATGCCCAGCGACAAGGTGGAATATAAGGTGACACATGATGGACTAACATGATATGGAGAGATCTTTGTAACGAACTTCATAAGATTAAGTATGCAAGCACCAAAAATTGATGAAGAAAATTGGAGAGAAAAAGAAAAAGTGAGAAAAAGCATCTGTCCATGAACAAAGCAGCCCATGGTGGCAATGCCTTGTAGCAACAGTAGCAGCTAGCCTCATCTTCCTTACGAGCACAACCCAGCATGGAAAGCATGATCCATGAAAACTGGTTGGTAAACCCGTGCGTGGGCGATAGTGTTGGCCCAGTGTGTGAAGTCAGTCTAGTGGCATGCGAGGTCCAAGCAGTGGTAGGGATGGGTGCACGGAGTCAGCCTTGTGACACACATGCACTACACGCATGCGCATGGCCGTATGGGATCCCGGTGACACGGGGCAACCTTTGGTTGGCACGGAGTGGAGAAGCGATTGGTGGTTGGGGTTCTCTATGGTTGGTAGACAATTTTATGGCCTCACGTGTGTCTAAGTACGTGGCGTAATCTAGAGCATTTTCTTCACATCTAACGATTAGAAAGGGCTAAGATTGCATTTTGTCTTAATGATTTTCTAGTCACTCTTGGTCATATATAAGCGGATGTTTTGACCTTTGATATGCAAGAATTGAGGAGAGTTTTAGAGAGTATTGAAATGAGAAAAATAAGAGGAAGTTAACAGAGTTTTAGAGCTCTTTTAGAGCATTTTATAAGTTTTGTAAATATATTTATTTAAATGAAATAGTGTTTATTTTAGAATTAATTTCCTCGTTCCAATTTAAATTTTGCAATTTAAATTTTCGCATTGTAATTTAAGTTTTCCCTTCCTTCTACATCTTTGTGGTGTAAGTTTTTTTTCTCCATCTCCTTTGGATTTTGTTTTGCTTTGTGATGAAAAAGGAGTAAACCTCTATATTGTCTTAAATAAAAAAAATCCATGAGGTAAGTTTATTTTGTATTATTTGGTTGACTCTTCTGAGAGCCTTTGATTGTTTAATAGGATAAAAAATCCTCAACCAAGTAATACACGTTATTTTCATAAATCCAAATCCATTTAAAAGATCTATAGTTACATTTTTAAGGTTAATCATTAGCAGTTATTTTTATCTAAGTTGTTTTTAATGGTAACTTGAATCTGAAAGAGTTCTTTTCTGCAGTATACAGGCCTCAAGTGCGAAATCAGGTGAAGTGGCTTCCTCCTACAGTTCCCTTCATCAAGATTAATTGTGATGGGGCTTATGTGGAAGATGGAGGAAGAGGGGGATGGGGATGGGCGGCACGTGATTCTACAACAGCATTGTTGGCGGCTGGAGCTGGAAGGCAGGATAATATGCAGAACGCGATGCACGCTGAACTGGCAATGGGCAGAGCAGCACAGCGGGCAATCCAACTGAGAATGAACAGAATCGTCCTGGTGATAGACTCCCTTAATGTGAAGAATGCTCTCACTAGCGAAAGCTTTGATCTCTCCTGTTTAGGGCCTCTAATTCTAGAAGTTAAATTTCTTTTGCAGTTTGCAGTTTGCAGTGGACGCTTTTCTAATTGAGCATTGTCCTAGAACCTGTAACAAAGTAGCGCACAGTTTAGCTCAGGTAGGACTGGATATGGATGCCAGCCTTGACCAACTTTGGTCAGGAATTGCACCAGATGATGTACTTTTTGTTGGTGACCACCGATTTGGCTGGGTCTCATGGTTACTGGAAAAGCAATTTTCCATTTCAAAAAAAAAGAAAAGAAAGGGAGGGTCGCTAGTTACTATTAGCTTAATCTGCTTCTTCCTGCGGTCCAGTTGCTTCCAAAATAATTACTCTCTCCGTCTAACAATATATATGAAGCTTTTTAAAGAGATTAACAATGAGTGGATGAAGAGTTATTATTGATTGAGATAAATAGTCATGTTAAAACAATAAATTAGCTGTAGTGGTTAGTGGTTATAATTGGCTGAGATAAAAGGATAGTTGAAGATGTCCTTGCATTATATTGAATAAATTTTAAAATATATGTCATTATATTTCTGGAGCAAGTAATTAACTATGAAAAACGTGTGGATTTGCCAAAAATATATACGCCAACGGCTAATTGAATGGACATGAATAAAAAAGCGAGCATGCTGTCTATATATGGTGTGAAATCATGTGATAATTTAAATTTTTGTGATGAATAAATTAACAAAGACTTTAAATATTTAGTCATTAGATTTTACAAAATGGTATTAAAATTGGCGAAATGGTATGTGCACTCAAACTGACTGGCTAGGCCAGTCAGACCAGTAATATTTATGTAGTCAGACCGTGTTGCCTAGTGATTGTGTTGTCTAATGGTCTGATCGGCAAACTACTATTTGAAGTTTGTTTTAAATTGATTTTTTAATTTATGATGTTTACTTCATATTTATTCATATTTATGACTTTTATATGTTTTTCTATACATGAGATATTCTATTGCATGAGTTAAGTTAGGTGAGAATTTATGTTTAAATATGATTTCTTTGATTGTTGATATTGCTTAAGACTTTATAAGTATTACCGGTAATAAATCAAGACTAGACTTAGAAGAAGTTAAGCTCCAAATAGTCAAGAAGATCATACGGGATAGTAAGCCTAGAAAATAATGTATGTGAATATGAAGTTTTTATATAACATATAAGAGAGATTGTGTGCGTATGAAAAACATAGTTAAATTTAGAAGGAGACCAAATTTAAAAAAAATAGAGTTCGTATTTAGTATGGATGAGTTGGATGAGAGTTTGTATGTAATTAGAATTCTTTATTTTAGTTGGATTTATGGTTATGGATAACCACATCCAAGGGTATAAATAGAGAGGGAGAGTAGGCCCTAAAAAAACCGAAAAAACTATGATAGAGAGATTTGAGAGTTGATAACTCTTTGTATTATGATTTCTTGATAAAAGGGGTGATATGCTACACCTTGTGAACAATACTTGAGCAATAAATATCATATCTAATCATTAAGGCGTTGATGATTTCATATAGTTTCGTAAGTTTTATGTTTTTGTTTGGTTTTAGCATTAACTTATGATTCTTAGTTTGGTTGTGATTTTATTCGACTTAATCCATCCAAAACCTTTAATTTTTAGGTTTTATTTATATTTGTTGTAATTTTTAAGACAACTAATTTTTAAGAATGTTTTTCTTAAACTGTTAATTAGTTTATAAATCCCTCTAGTGCATTTGTTTCTTTGTTTATATATTTTATTATAACCATGTTGGACGGTTGGTTTTGGAGAAATCGTATTTTTGCAAAAAAGTACTGTTAGGTTGTTTTTAGGCTGATGATTAAACTAAAAATTATGCTAGATCAGCTCTAGGCTTGGTTAGAGCGTCGGTAAAGGTCCTAGAAATATGTTTTTTTTTTGCTTTTAAGGGGTTGGGATGAGTGGTTTCATTATTTTTCTTTTGCTAATGTTTTCTTCCCTTCACCTGGTTTATTTTTTCTAATCCTACGTACGTATGGACTATTAGTTGCATTAATATGGTAGTTTATAATTGCAAGCTTGCGTGATTCTAGAACAGCCATTGAAGAAATTAGAAAGGTTGTTAATTAGAACTGACCAGTCGAGCCTACTATAAATTGATTATAGTACCTCATTGATTGATTATATGAATTAAATCATCTTGTAATTAAACTAGAAGAGAGAGAGAGAGAGAGAGTTAATTAATATGTACCATGAGCAGGTCGAGCGTGGCCACCGTCCTCGTGGTGTTGATAGTGGTCAGCGCCGGCGGCTTATCCCCACCATGTGCAACCGCAGCGAAGGAGGAGGGAAGCCAGTGGTGGTGCTGCCACCAGCGGCGGCGCCAGGGGAGGCGCCCTCCGCTGAGGCGGCGGCGTTCGTCCGTTCCTGCTGCGACACCCTGCAGCCCGACCGCTCCGTCTCCGGCTTCTGCTACGAGGAGCTCCTCCCGTACGCCGACTCCTTCGAGGGCAACCAGGTGAAGGTCGCCGAGGCGGCCGCCACCATCTTGGCCACCAAGATCCGGGCCTTCCTCGATGAGATGCGCAAGGTCCAGGGCGGGGGCGGCAACGGGGACAGCAACCTGGCGTCTTGCGACGAGGGCTTCCTGATGTCACCGACAGGAACGTCACCGACGAGGCGCTGGACAGCCTCGGCCGCCTCGCCGCCACCGGAGACGGCAAACGCAGAAAGGAGGATCTGGAGAACGTGCAGAAGTGGATCAAAGATGCGAACAACTGTTAATGTAATTGGTGACCACTAAGGTTACGCGAAGGTTACCTACATATGAAAAATTATAAGCGTAATTAACGACAGTCAGAAAACATAGCTTTAAATATAAATGATTTTTTACTATAGATTATATACTTCTATATTTAACATCTCTCAATCTAGACGGAGGTGGACTAGATTCAGATTATACCGTAAATTACAGTAGGAAGTAACCGAGAACAACTTAGTTATGATGTTAGCCACTTGGTCCTTGGATGAGATAAAGCGAACGTCAAGTTGACAAGAGGCAACACGTTTACGAACAAAATGATAATCAACCTCAACATGTTTCGTATGGCGATGAAATATGGGATTAGCAGAGAGATAATTGGCACAAATGTTGTCACACCATAGGGACGGTGGGCGAAGCTGAGAGATCCCAAATTTTCTTAATAACACTTGTATTCATATTATTTCAGCGGTAGCATTGACGATGGCCTTGTATTCAGCCTCTGTGTTCGAGCAAGAAATAGTTGGATGTTTACAAGAGCTCCAAGAAACAAGATTACCACCAAAGAAAATGACATAGCCACCTGTACTGCGCCGATCATCTGGGTTCCCGGCCCAATCGGCATCAGAGAACACACTTAGCAATGAAGACCCAGATTTAGTGATGCATAGCCCCATATCAGATATAGAATGAAGATAATGCAGTAAGCGTTTTACTGCCGCTCAATGAGCCATCGTTGGTGCTAATAGAAATTGGCATACCCAGTTGATAGATAAGGAGATATCGGGACGAGTGAAAGACAAATATTGGAGAGCCCCAACAACACTGCGATAGCGTGTAGTATCTTCAGCTGAGAGAGGGTCACCACTCTTTAAGAGTAATTTGTTGTTGGGAATCATAGGTGTCGGAACACTATTAGAGGAGGTCATATTTATGCGATGCAACAGGTCTTGGATGTATTTGTCTTGTGTCAAGATGAGGCTAGTAAAAATATGATGTACTTTAATGCCAAGAAAATAGTGCTAAGATCTTTCACCGCAAACTCAGCTTCAAGTTGAATGAGTAGACAATCCGTAGCTGATGACGAAGAGCTCATAATAATAATATCATCCACATAGATGAGAATATACATCTGAATGTCACCTTTGTTGAACATGAAAAGAGAAACATCAGCCTTAGAAGTCTGAAACCCTAGTTGTAATAGTTTATTACTAAGACGAGAAAACTAGGCACGTGGGGCCTGTTTGAGGTCATATAATGACTTGTCCAACTTGCAAAGATAAGTAGGATGAGCCAAGTCAACAAAACCAGGTGGTTGTTTCATATAGTTGTCTTCTTCAAGATGGCCATGTAAAAATACATTTTGAATATCAATCTGTCGAAAAAATCAACCACGAGAGACTGTAAGAGACAATAAGACTCGAATAGTGGTAAGCTTTACTATCAGATTGAATGTATCATCATAATCAACTCCATACTGCTGCTTAAAGCCCTTGGCAACCAATCGTGCTTTATAGCGATCAACGGAGCCATTAGCTTTGTGCTTCAGTTTAAAAATCCACTTGCAATCAATGACATTAAAGCCGACACGTGGAGGAACCAGATGCCAAGTCTTGTTCTTGACAAAGGCTTGAAATTCATCATTCATTACTGATCTTCAAAGGGGGTGTGTGCTATAGCAGTAACATGCGATGTATAGCAGAATAAGTAACAGTGTCATTGGTACGAACCTTAGGTTTCTTGATGTTGTGGCTTAAGCGCGTCCCATACTTGTGGGCAGGAGGATCTAGTGCAGTAACCTCTGAGTGGTGCATGGTCTCAGGCTGGACGCTCGGTGACGAAGTTTGCCGTGATACTAGTGATGATGGGCCGGTAGATGACAACCTAGCCGCAGCCTCTGTGCTTGCCGTAGGGGACACGGGAGAGGCAGGCGGAGACTCTGATGCAGGCAGGTCAGTGTTAGGCGCTGCATGCAGAGTGCCTACCTCGGGTGAAGAAGCGGGCGCAGAGAATGTCGGCGCCAATCTTGATGAGATTGTAGGCATCCCGGGATCTGCTACATACTGAGGGGCTGCATTCACAGGATTAGCAGGAAACATATGCATATCGTAATTATTCAAATTAAAATTGCCACTGTTCTGATTAGGTGTAATGTTGGATGAAGGATAAGTAGAGAAAGGAAAAATTGTTTCATTAAATATAACGTCATGGGACACATATACGCGTCCGAAATCCATATCGAGACATTTGTATCCCTTATGAAGACCACTATATCCCAAAAATACACAGACTTTGGATCGAAAGGAAAGTTTGTGCTGGTTATAGGGTCGCAAATTAGGCTAACATGCGCAACCAAATATACGGAGCAGAGAATAATTCGATGGAGTTTTGAGGAGGTGTTCTAGAGGGCACAGATTATCAAGGACTCGAGTGGGCAATCTATTGATAAGATAAGTGGCTGTGAGGAGGGCCTCGTCCTAAAATTTAATCGGTATGGAGGCATGAGCTATTAGAGCAAGACCAGTTTCAACTATATGACGATGCTTACGTTCAGCCGATCCATTTTGTTAGTGAGTATGTGGGCAGAAAACATGATGGACTATGCCAAGGGATCGGAAAAATTGAGTATGAAGTTTTTGGTACTCTCCGTCCTAATCGGATTGGACACATTTAATTTTAATTTTAGTATCAAGCAGACGTTCTACATGTGCATGAAATTGCAAGAAAATACATTGAGCCTCAGTGCGGTCATGCATCAAATATTTCCATGTAAATTTACTAAAATTATCGATAAAGCTTATATAGTATTTGTATCCACCAACAGACTTGGGGGTAGGACCCCACATATCTGAATAAACAAGTTCAAGGGGCAATATAGAACGATGAATAGCATGAGTATAGGAGAGTTGATGACTCTTGCCTAATTGATAGGCATGACAAACTGAGAGACTCGACTCCTTGATATATGAGAGATTATTCAAACTCAAAATATATGGGAGATTGTTCGAGCATCAGCCACAGCCAGCTCAGAGGCTAGACTCTTGATCTTGCGGAAGTAATCGGTGGTAGAGAGGTCATGTTTCTTGGTTGTAGCAAGGGCGACACGCACTTGGACAGCGCGCGCACGTGTGGCGGAGGAGAACATATGCCGAAGAGTGTCCCAGGCTTCTTTGGATGTGGCAACAGACACCACGTCCTGAAAGATGTCTTCAGTCATCGATGAGAGAAGACCACTTAGTAGTTATTGATCTTTATCATACCACAGACAATATTCTAGGTTAGCCACAAGCTCGGCACCATCAGCAGTCAATGAAGGAATCTGCTGGGGAGACACGGTCATGGATCCATTGATGAAGTCCATAAGCTTTTCACTCCGCAGATACGGGAGAAGTTGGGCGCGCTATAATGTATAGTTTGTTTTGTTAAGTCAGATGGTGACGGTATGATGAATTGATATTAGGGTAAATGTAGTAGTAGAGGAGAGGCTGAAAGTAGAGGCGGAGGTGGTGGAGGAGGAGGTAGAAAATGATGTCGACATTGATTTAGAGAAAAAATAATGACTCTGATACCATGTTAATGTAATTAGCACTAGATGATCTCTATGGGTTATAACAGAGGATCATATATATAAAAGTTTACGTATATATAGGAGCTTGTGCATATATGAAAGGTTATAAGCGTAACCAACGACAATTAGGAGATATAGCTCCAAATAAAAATAATCTTATAGCGACGATCTTCCCACCAAGAAAATCCTTGCGGATTATCTCAACACGGCCAGCTCCCTTGCCAATGATATAACGCTTCAATAATCCATCTATATAGCCTTCCATCCATGCTCTCTAGCTAGTACATTATTTTATTTTGTTTACTTGTTAATTCCCAATCAGTGGCGTTATGGAGGATTTTAGGTAGGGGTAGATGGTTCAAACTTAACATTTTGTTTTTTCAAACTTCATATATTCCCAACTCTCAATTCTACATTAAATATCATTTTTTCCTTCAATTTCATCGTACATATAATTCCTCGGTTGACTTAGGCTAAGGAATTCTTGGGATACATTCGATCATATCATGCATGCTTCTGTACTTCAAATAATTAATTGTGATATGTGCATGTGGATTGCATGCATGCCACATTTGTAACATCGTTATCAACTTGTTGGCACTCGTGTATAGTTGCATGATTAATTAGGACACGTATCCACAACCTTATCATTATCCATACAATTTATATAGCATGTAAATAGATAAAGTGGTACTCATAACTTAAACTACATAATCGTTACGCCAATCAGGCAAAATAAAAAAAAGTTTAAACACAGCGAAAATAAGATACAAGACTTTAATATGTCCATCTACACCCTAACTAGGAAGAACTGAAAAACTCTAGAATCTAGTGCAAAATAATCGTCGCTAGGCATCTCATCTTCTACGTCTGTCTTGAATCAAGGTATTTACAGGTCATACCCAAGCCTTGGGTCTATTGCAGGCTTGATCAAAGAGAACTTTATTTATAAACTCATTTTTAATGTAAAAGAAATTTTAGTTCACAATAGTAAATAATAATAGATTACAACAGAATT
The DNA here is from genome assembly GCA_030770085.1 of Oryza coarctata. Lineage (NCBI taxonomy): Eukaryota > Viridiplantae > Streptophyta > Magnoliopsida > Poales > Poaceae > Oryza > Oryza coarctata. The sequence continues at coordinate 4,309,908 of CM061476.1, read as the reverse complement.
TATAAAACAATAAGTAGTAATACAAATAGCATCAACTTTGTGTCTTCCATGGTAAGGAGTACACATTTTATTCATAGCCCACGCTAGGTAAAATCATCGTTATTTTCACACCATGGCAATTTCACAAAGTATTTAGCAAAATCACCAATATTAGCATCATTTCACCAAGTTGCTCGTGACCGTAAGTACAGCTAATCAATTAGTTTAAACTCTATAAAGTTTGTGTATTTTACCCAAATAACACGAGCTAGCAACCATGTCAAACATGTCACGCAATACCAACCTACATCTATTTTGTTAGCATATGACGAAACCATTACATTGCTTAAATACTAAGCTTGCATAAGTATGGAGAATGTTTCTCCACATTGGCCATGAACCAATGATGCTAGGAAAGGTGGATCCGATCTAATCCTAACACCGTGAAGGAAAACACACCATTCCTTTCACAAGATATTATTCATTATATTGGATATGCTCATACAAGGTATATGGTGAACACATCGTTCTAACGGGGCACATGGGTAGCTCCCATGAACACCCCCTTAGGCATTGCCCTCACTAGCAATTCTTAGTAGGCTATGCCCCTACTACAACAACATCCTAATACAAGGTTAAGCAATAAGCAACATAATAAGCTAAGGTTATCTCATAACTAATACATGTGATACATAGTTCGGTCCTTAATTAACTCGGACAAACACTCCCTCTATCGGTATGCAACTACGACAACCATGCACACCTCTTACCACCCAAGTTTGAAAATCATCATTTTTCAGCTTTTATTTTTCACAAATAATAGAGACAACCCCTCTGTATAATATTTTCAAATATCCCATGTTCAAAATATCTTATCATTTGTGACCATCACAATTTCTAAGCATGGTTAAGCAGTAGCAATAAATATTTGCTTGAATATACCCATTTCGGTGCTTAGACAACACCGTAACTTATAAGGGTAAATTAAAGGAGGATAATGTAGTAAGTAGGAGTTTTTCTACCGTATCCCAATTTTGCAAAGTATGCAATTTATAAACAAAATAGCATTTATAAAAATATAGGATTCAACATGATCAAAGGAGGATTGAATAGAGCTTGCCTTGCTGATGTAGTTCCTTAAAATATCTTGGTCATACACACTCTCATTAATGGCAACCTTTTCTTCGACTATCAAATTTATTTATACAAATGGACATCCAATAAAACTCCAACATAAAATATGCTCCAAAAATACACAAACATGTACAGTGCATAGAGGATGATTTTAGATGAATTTAGGTAAAAGAATTTCTATTTTATGATTAAGTATGTGAAAGTTATAAGTGGTTAAAGTTTTAATATAGTCAAATACGATATTTATACATTATACAACTTTGGAGTATTTTTATGTGGTAGTTTTTTCAAATTCCTATTTACAGTAATAAGGATCATAATGTTATGAATCCAACGAAATTTGGTTCAACTCAAATGGAGCTAAGATGAATTAACTATGATTTCTAAAGTTTTGGCATTTTATAGTACAAAAATAATTGTCATAAATTATTTTCTCGTGTTAAATGTTAAAGAGCTAAGGTGCATTTTTAGGAATACACTTTCAAAATGGAAAGGTGAATCCCATCCTATTGGCTAAATGGGTTACACGGAGAATATGTTTTCCTTCCGGAAAGCGTAAAGTATGAATAATGGAAAACATATTTTTCCTATTTACTAATCAACTTAAACGCGGGGTCCACATATCAATGTCTAGCATTTTTTCATAAAGACCCCTACTCTTATAACTAATTTCATAGTTCCTTATTCATAAGGGAGAGGATAGGTGGCAGGCTCGGGTAATATACGTGGTGAGTGGAGGTCTTAGCGACCATCCCTGGCACTCGTAGCGAGGCATGCAGCTTTTGGAGTTGGGTGGCAGTAAGCTATAAAACCTATGAAAAGACCTAAGGACGATAGTGAGTTATTTCAGCAAGGTTAAAAACATAGGTCCTAATTTATTGATTTTATTTCTGTATACAAAAATTAATGCATGGAAATGAAACATGACATGCAAGGAAAATTCAAAACAACAAAAATAAAATTCATGACATTGATAATTTTCCATTATATAAAATTTTCAACATTTTACAATTTTGGGTTCGTTACACATATTTTGGAAATAAATTAAACTATCGTGTTAATTGTTTCAACTTGCGGGTATCTTAAATGGTTGTTTTATTTCAAGCCACCTTTTATGCCACATGAATGCTAAAACAAAAACATAAAATTAAAATTGATAAAGGTAATCAAACTCCATGCCTAGAGTTAGGCATTCAATTGTGAAATAAAATATTATTGTAGTTGTGTGAATGAAAATAGAAATGAAAAAGTATAAATGTTAATTCGTGATCGTCCTTGTTTCTTTTGAGAAACTTGTAGGTGTTAATTTGGTAAATAATCCTTTGAGAACAGGTCTCATGCATATGAGTGATAGATCCATTTTATAGCATGCCACGCAAGATAACTACCATCTAAAATCATCTACCATATGATGTACCTACTCATTTACTCATGACCATAACCATCAACATTCATCAAATGCGACAACCAACAACTTCTACATCAAATCGATCATTCTGGATCGCTCTCTTCCTCCTCCGCTATGCCCCCACGGGTAGATAGCAGCCAAACCCACATCCCCATAAAGCATGCAATGTCACCTACATGCACGCAATCTCCTCCTATCTCCTCCTCTGTGCGATTGCTTGCACGATAGGCAGCAATCTCCCTCTCCGTGCTTCCCCTTCACCTCTCACTTCTGTTGCCTCATGCCCTCCCTCTTCATGCATGCCACAATCTCCGTATGGAGCCAATTCATCATGACATGTGCAAGCGATGTGATGAAAGCGAACATGATTGAGAGAGACAATGGCTAGAAGATCGGAAGGTGGAAACATTTCCTTTTTTCTCTTAGTTTTTTCTGATTTTATTGGAGAACATGGGTCTAGGAATTAGGTGTGTGTGCTGCGGATAGGGAGAGGAGGCCTGGTCCACCAAAATCTGCCAGACGAAGCAGCCATCTGCAGGATTTGGCATCATGTGCCTAGCACATGCATGTGCGCTCACCTCCTAGTCCATCAATATTTTTCCCTCAACACTTTCTCTTCTCCTCTCACACTCATCTCCCCCATCGCCTCTCCAACCCTAGCCACATCTCCACTAGTAGTACATGAGGGAATTGAGCAGGAAGCTATGACCGACAGACATGAACTGAGTAGGAAGGTGTTGAACAAGTGAGCATTGATATTAATCTCCTCCCCAACCCCCAATAACTGAGGTATACTTTTGATCTATCACAACCTAATCTAGCACCGCCAAGCAACAACACCAGTTAAGGCATGCTGTAGGAGAATGGCGTGAATCATCTCCCACGAAACCACTATACTGGTATTAGTCCCAAGATACAGCACTGGTATCAATGACAATAATTATAAATCATTGTAGTCCTTAACTTAAATAATAATGGAACTTATACCTTAACTTTGGTTGCAGCCTTGGGATAGCTCGTGAATGCAACCAGTAGCATAGAAGCAGCAGTAGTAGAACCAACGGACTAACTCCCAACACCACAGATAATGGTTGGGAATCAGGATAAAACCACAGAGGAACTATATATAGAGCAATGGTGAGTTCTTACGTACTTAGCAATCCAAAAAATTTAGGTATTTATTGAAGGCTTCAAAGTGGGGCAAGGTTGTTTTGCAAATCCCTTTTATTTTAGACTTTTTAATCATCTAAGTGTGTGCTTCTTTGCAACTAGAGCAAGACATGATCTCAGCTCGGTCAAAGTGATATGTGTCAAAAGGATTTCTCAATTTGCACCACTCCTCGAGTTGGCCTCAAGATTGGTTGCACGAGCCGAAACATCTTTCTGGACTCCTCAAGTCCTACTTAGATAGCCCTTCACTATCTTGGACTTACACAGTCCCACTATACTAGATAGCCATTTCATCTCAACACCCGGTTTCCAAACCATTTTAGCTTTTTACAAAGTAGTGTAAAACAAGTAAAACTATGCTAGGAAGCACCTCATATCTGCTATGACCATAGGTACGATTGTTCTGAACACTTTGTTACTCTGTAGAGAGGGTACACTTTACCCACACGACACGAAATTGATACCGAATACCCATAAGCACCAGGAGTTTATGACAAGACATTTCCCTAGCTAGCACATGGTCACCTCATGCCGATAAGAGGGGTCATCAAGAATGGCATAGGTTTGATCCTAGACTATGTTATACTAGAAAGCTTGGGATTGCCCCTTGCCCTTTCCCAACAAATCCACTGTCTTTTAGCATTTAAGGTTTTCCTAAACCAGCTAGTTACTCATCCAGAAACATCTCATTTTACCGTAGAGTTGTATGATTGGACAAAATTCCAAGGGAATTGGTTCTTAAAGGCGACCACACAGGCTTCTGACCTAGGAGCGGCCTTGTGTCGCGAGTTTTCTTTTTAAAAACTCATTTTCTTTCATAAGGCACCGAACTAAGTGTTGGGTTTTCTAAAGCTTTTTTAAACCAAGTTTTACTCAGCGTGTTTTTAAATTTTAAGTTTTGACGATGACTGTTGGTACACATACAGGATTGCACGGATACCGAGTCACAATAAGGATGATAATAAGGAAACATGGTATATCAATTATAAAGGAAGGATTAAATGTAATAAGTTACATGGAAAGGCAGCCCATGAGGCCGAGAGGAAGGGCCCAAGGGAGGCTGGCTAACTAGGCGCACATGTGGCCATCCCAGGCTGAGGTGGCACCGATATGGTTAGCCACGTAGGACAAGAGAATAGGAGGGGCTCGCCAAGATCAAACGGTCAATGGTGTGTGGTGCGTTCCGGCGACTGACGGCAAGGCGGAAGGAAAGAATCACACTGGCGGACGGAGGAGAGGGCAAGGAGGAGGATGAATGGCCTAGATTAGAGTGAGGATGCACGACGGCGGCCAGTGGCGGTAGCCAATCTCGTCGGTTCGTCGCTGTGGCAGCACGCGTCGAGATCGCTTGGGCACGAGGGACATGACCTGGGCGTCTAGCAGCTTAGTGCAACACGCATGCGACTGGCTCGGGGATCTATGGTCCAAGTGCCAGGCCGCGCGGCGGCGTTAGGTGGCGGTGTGCAACGGCGATAAGGGCGGCACAGCGAGGAAGGAGATGAAGAGGTGAGCGGCAGCGACAATGCTCTGGTGGGGTTCGTGGGGATCCAAGGAGGCCGGTGGCGTGAGGAAACAGTGGAAGAAGGGCTGTTGGCGACGCGAGGTTGCACGCGCCGGCGGCGGAACATGGCCATCGGCGATCGGGCTACTCGATGAGAGAACGCGCACACCATCGCTTTAGGAAGCTAGCTAGAGGTGTCTAGTTGATGTGGGCACGGGGAAACGGAAGGAGATCTCATCGGCGACGATGAACGACGTCGGTGGCGGTGGTTCGGTGACGAGAGGGGAAGCCAGCGCGGCAGGCGGCTAGGTTCGAGGAGGGGGCGTCCCGGGACCGGCGTGGCGCCACGAGCATGCTGGCAAAGCTAGCACTGTCCCTGTAGCGTCGAGTTGGGTGCGGCGTCGGGACGGACGTGACCGAGGAAGACGACGAAGTCAGGCGGCGTCCAAGGAAAGTGCAGAGCCAAGAAGAGGAAGGAGGAGAAGAATGGAGGACAAGGGTCAGCTTTTATAGGCGTTCTAGGTTGGTTTGAAGGCGGGAGAGAGCGCGGGGTGGTGCGCTCCTCGCTGGAGCGGTGGGGCGGCGAGCTGGAAAAAACTGCGGGCCTGCGTCAATGTTCAGAGAGAGATGAAGAAGGAGCAGCTGCAGCTGGCCAAGGCCGGAGAAAGAGAGATCGGCCTAGGCACAAGGTGGGCTGGGCTTCCCGAAAGGATAGGAGGGAAGTCGGCCGACAAAGATATGGCCTTTTGATCCTTTTCTAGGAATTTATTTTGACAGAGTTTTGAATTGGAGTTTGAATTCAAATTTGATATTTGGGCTGAACCAAGGTGGGAATTTTGATAGAAGAATTTGGATTTGTGTTTGGATCTCAAGATGGGATTTGAGAAGGATTCCATTATGAGAATTCGAACTTCAAGATTATTGTAGAACATGAATTTTTGAGGGGCGGTTTTTGATAGCACAAAACTGAATTTTTGAGGGACGGTTTTTGATAGCAAGGAATGAGAACTAATTGAGATTTTGGCACAACTTTAGACACAACAATGAAAGATCAAAATATTTGCGGATAGATTTTTATTAATTTAGTTTTGGAATCTCATCCTCGAGATTTGAAGGGAGATAACAAAAGGGAAACAAAAGGAGCCTTCAGTCTTCTTCGTAGCTTCAGTCTCTTGAGAGCTTTCTTGAGCCTTGGACTGACCAAAAACGGAGGTGTCATTGCACTGCTTCGCTTTCCTTAGTAGATGTTGTCCGGTTGATGATCGAATTCTTTCTCAGTGACCGGTTCATGTGTTTCTTACTCAACAGTCTCAAGGTACATTGCTTCTTCATCTGCTTCGCCTTGCACATGGTTCAGACGTCCTTGTCCTGCGGACGGTGACGTTAGGGATGCTGATCTACTGTTCTGTGGTCTTGCATTTCCTTGCACAGATGCTCTGGTGGTTGCATTGGGTTGTATGGATGCTGTTTGACTTTTCTTAGGGCGTTGCCGTGAATAGTGTCCCATCTCATGGCACGTCAAACAATCAACTCCTGTGTTTCTTATTCTGATAGTTGCCACAGCACTCAACCTTGGTAAACTTTCACCAGCAATAAAACCTAAAGCAACAAAATAATAACAATAGCAAGAGTCAGTATATTATGCAGGTAATGTATTGGTAAGGCCAAAAGAAAGCTTTTTTTTTTGCATAAAGCCAATTTTATTTTACAGGCATTTTTAACGGTATTTAATAAAGTATTTAAAACATGAATAAGTAATAGATCATAATGATATCATCATCAATCTCATATCATTGCTTCCTACCCTTTATGGCAATAAGTCATTAACTCCATATTCATAGGCTCGTAACATAGTAAAACATCCATACCATGTCCAAACAATTTTAGAACACCAAAACTATACTCATAACGCTTCACTCTACCGTACATGACCACGAGCATGATTAATTAATTAATTTAGGCTTTACAGAGTTTGTACAACTTTACCCACATGATGTGATTTCTCTAGTTGGTTTGTTACCTATCGTTGCCATTGTACTCTACACATTGAATGCAATCTTAGCTTTTACATTACTCAATGTGTAACATTACGCTAACGACGGTAAGTGTGAATCTATCCTAGGTCGTGATCTAGAGACGTTAGGTAGCGGATCCATACCTTAAACCTAGTGACATGGTGGCAAACACATGTTTTCTCACGAGACACGAAATTGTTGTATTAGACATACCTAGACGTCTACATCGTGAGGTGATCCTCTATCCCTCATGATTCACATAGGTAGCTCCTTTGAATCATTACTCGAACTAATTCATACTATTCTGGCCTACCAAAATATAGGCTAGACATTCAAGTAACTTGATTAGCTAAGGATATCTCATTGAGTTTGGTTCTTAATTAAGTCAGGTGAACACTCTTTCCATCGAGTGTGTTACTAACACTATATGCATATTCCTTGTTGTCCAAGTCTAAAAATGAATTTTTACTATTTTAGTTCATAAATAACTAGATATTTCACCTTTGTTAAGAAGTAACATAATGTCCAAATACTTATTTATAAAATGACGATAATATGTATTTGTAAATTTCTAAGCATGGCTAAACATATGACCTTAATATGAGCATACATAGACTCAAATGAGCACAAGCAAGATACACTAATCCATCCTAAGGTTATAAACAGCAAGGATTACAAGTTCAAGGTGAAATATGTAACAATTAGGTCATGGCTACTTTCTAACCACATTTCAAATATCAAATAATTTAAACACGCATGCAAATTCACAAACAGCACAATTTCATTCCCTAAAACATGGGATTCAATATGGTCAAAGGAAGAGGTGAGCACTTTTCTTACTATTGACCAATTTAGATACCAACTATTTCACCCATTCACTGATTTTGGCTCATCCTGTAAATGAGATTTACATACAAGCGAGTAAATAGTAAATAATGTGAAAAATACAAAATGCTCTAACATGCATAATTTTGACACAGTAGATAGATGTTGACTTCAAGTGAATTTTAGTGAAATAATTTCTATTTTATCACTTTTCATTTGGGGGTTATGAATTTTACAATTCTATATACATTAAATGCATGTTTATACATTACTTGAGTTTTAAAGGTATTTCTCGAGTTGGATAAGTAAGTTTGAGTTCTATTCAGTGGCTAGGTTCTATTCTAAGTTATTTTTGGTTAAGAACTTTCTATTTTGTCATTTGGTGTTTGTGAGGTGTGGATTTTAGAATGTTTATACACAATTGCAAGCAAATAAAACCAAACACCAAAAATCTAAAACTACTCTAATATTTGTGAAAACCCTACAGTATGTTGCTACTGATTTTATGTGAACCATGGTGAAAGAATTTCCATTTTACAAGCTTTATTTCAGGAGATATGAATTTTGTAAGTTTTATAGATGTATTTGGTATTTATATGTGTATTACAAACATACATGTACTTTGTGAGCTTGTTCTGTGAAATATAATCATTCAAAATTAAAGAGCATAATGTTTCATCAAATTTTTAGTTTCTATGAATTTCCAATGAATTTTACAAACTATGGTTCATTTTGTGGTAATTATATAATATACAAATTTTTGAGACATTTTATATACCAATTATTATAGATTTTAGTTCACAGTATTAAATTTCATAATTTTTTGAATGCACTGTAGTTTGGTTCATCTCATTTTGAGCTAATATGAATTAGTTATGAATTTCCAAAGTTTATACAATTTTCAGTTCAACAAATAATGTATTTTACGATTTTTCTTAAATTTCCAGATTTAATACACCGGGGGGTGGTCTACACGTCAGTGACTAGAAAAGCTTTCACTAGAACCTCTAAATTTTAGAGTAATAGAACCCGTGGTCCCTTGCTAATGCAATCTTTCAAGGAAGGCCCTGGATATTTCTAAAACTACAAAGAAGATTGGTCCCACATGTCCTAAGCATGAATGACTTACAAAATGGTACCTAGATGTTTGAATAATTACAAGATAGGTCCTTGCAGAGGCCAGCCAGTGTCGACCAGTTTCGTGGCAACTCCGATGGTAAACAGTGGCTATTCGCATGATGCGGCCAAAATAGGAAATGTGTGCATGTATCTCTTGCTCTCTCCAGTGGTCTCCTTGTCGATGGAGGCTACAAGCGACAATGGTGTTCGGCCTACATATGGACAGGAAATTACAGCGCGAAGCGATCTAAACTAATGGGTACATGGGCCTCTTATGGGTTGGAAGCTCACCCGACAGGCTGCGAAGTATGGTGAGGCTTGGACGACGGCAAACATAGCGAAAACGGCTCGGCAGTGGAGGAAATGGCAACTTGTCTTGGTTAACAATATGCCACAAAGAGATGTGTATAAGGTGCAGCAGATCGGCTTGAGGCGGTCTGCTTGTGTGGAATGTCAAAGAGGCACGGCGGAGATGGCCTAGAGCCAAGGAAGATGATAGGCATGATGCCGTGAACTTGACTGGTGCGATTTGGAGAGAACATGACATATTCATATTAGGCATGGAGAGGGGATTATGTTTTTGAGGTTCATCTACTAGGAAGCTCACTAGGGAAAGATCAGTAGCGATTGAGCACCTTCCAGCATAGAAGAAGAGGACGCTATTTTCCAGTGATTTCGAGGAGAAATCCCTAGTTTTCACCATGAAACATTATAAGTGATGTGTAGGGATGCTAATGACGAAGTAGGAGCTGAAATGGTCGATGTTGTCTTGGTGGTTGATGGCCAAGGTAGCAATTGGTGGCACCGACATGTGAAGCACATGTGTCACGTGTTCTGAGGATGGGGTTGTGATGGCATGTGGTCTTAGGCTTCCAGGTGGGTCCCATGGCCTCCAGAGCCCACTGCCAGTGAGGGAAAGGAGAGCACCATCCAGTAGTTACTGTTTCAGTTAGCTGCCTTGCAACATGTGTTTCATCTACTTTCTTTGAGGTTTAATTGCGGATAATTTACTGGAGGTAGACAAGGATGTGATTTCTCATTGCCAAGTTTGAATGTGAAAAGCCTTTTCAATTCACTATGGTAATTTTGTAAAGTAGGCTAGTCAATATTGTTCACTACAGATAAATAATGCTTAGGTGTTTTGTGGTTGCAATAACATGTTTTTCCTTTGTGAAATAATTTAAGATATTCTTCCTGGTGGTAGAGTATATCTTGATCAACATCCTGTCCATAGTGCATTGCTATAGGAGCTATGGATGAATTATTGAGAGGTTGCAAATATAGCTACTTGTTAAGGTTAGTTCCAGCTCACAAACTAATTTAGTGATATTGAAATGTGAATTAGATTTAAAGGAACTTGTGACTAGAAAAGGATATATTCATCTAAAATTTTGTTAAAGGGAATTTTTAATGTAAGCTTTTCAGTAGACTTTGGTGTTAAGGCAAATAGTACAATATGCTGTAGTTGATTTTCTAGAATTTGCTGATTTGGGTGATTTAGTTGAGGTACTATTTGAAGTGATAAATTTATGCAAAAATCACAGTAGACTAAATATTTTGTGCTTTATTTTTTGAGAATTTTTTCATGATTTTATCCTGAACTAATTATTTTTGGAATTTTCTGTAGTATTTGAAATGCAAATGACACCTATTATGAAGATGCATTTAAGAGCCAAAAACAAGCCCAAAATAAGGAAATGCACACACAATCAACTTTATCCTATTACTCCTTCAGTTATTTCCAATTGTTTTTTAAAAATTAAAATTTTGAGTGAATTTAAAATATAGTCTCCGGTATAGGTGAACCTTGTGCCAACTTAGTTCAATGAGTTAGTGTTTTCTCTTCTCAAGGTTGCCAAGTTGTTTTGAATTCAAAAGTTTTATGTTGCAATGCTTTGTCTTTAGATTGGCTAGAAACATTTACTAGTCGAAATTTTAAATTTAGAGTTGAGAGGTTAATTGAGCCAACCGTGCTAAAGAAATTCTAAATGTTACATGAAAACTCTCCCATGGTCATTTCACTTGTAGACTGTATCCTCTCAACTTCGTCCTGAAGAGGCTATGTGTTTTGCTTCCATTGATCGAGAGAAGCTTTAGAATGCTCTTTTATGTCATTTTAATGAAAATTTTGAAATTGAAACTCAAACTTTCTTCTAGGAAAAATTCGTGTATGTTACAGGAAGGGCACATTTCTTTCGTTTTTGTAGACTCTTTAGGAATGGTGGCTTGCCTGTAGATACTATACATATGTCCATTGAAGAGAAAGTGGCTATATTCTTATATGCAATTGGCTACAATGTTAGAAATAGGATAGTTGTCACCGATTTGATAGGTCTGGTGAAACTGTGAGCTGCTATTTCCACCTAGTCTTTCATGCTATTGGTGAGGTGATAAAGAAAATAGTGAGGTCACCCTTAATGACTACCTGCTCAAAAATATTAGGGAATCCAAAGTGGGATTATGACTGTTAATGAACCAAGAACGAGTTTGGCCTAGGCTCAAGCTCGACACAAGCTTGACGTGAGCTTAAGTTTGGCCTATGTAACATATATTATAACAATAATACATTGATAAAAATAATTAATTTTTAGTCAGCCACATTAATGAAGTAGGAAAAAAATAAATAAGGTAAATATATAATGCCAACACATGTTAATTCATTATGTAGATTATATATATAAATGGAAATTTTGATCTACTAATTTGCTAAATGAACAATAAAAATTATATATTGTTAGGCTCATTTGCAGCTCAAGCTCGGTTTGTTAGGAGATCAAGCCGAGCTAGAACTAGCCAAGCTCGAGCTATTTGCGAGCCTCGAGCTTTTTTGACAAGTTCTAGGTGGGATCCTTTAAGTATGATCCATATCTAGTGCTACATTCCTTATTTGTAGGCGTAACATTGCATGTCACTTGAAAGTTTTAACTTCTTCTGTTGACCAAGTAAGATTGTATTGGAGCTATTGAACTATTGGTGTGATGGTTGTTACTCAAAGGTGACTGTGTTAGCCTTCTTTTGCATCTAGTCTAAACAATGACTTATGGGTGTAATGGTTGATGGTGGAAGGTTTGTGTGATAGCCTTTTTTGTATCTAGCCTTAAAATATTGAACCTATGTACTCATATGTAAAGCAAGTGTGGTCAGAATTGGAACGATATTTGTGGTTAAGCATATTAAACTAGGCTCTCATATTTATGCATAGTGATATTAGCATGGCTTTTTTTACCATGTGAGGAATATTAATTTTTTGTATGCACTTGTGAAGTTGACTTATAAAGGGACATCGCAAACCATGAGAGGAAATTTATTTTGTGTGTAGTAATATGTACACAAACAAGTCTAAATTTATGAGCTATATAATGTGGAGGGGGTATTCTCACCATCTCCAAGTGCGAGGTGATTACAACAGCTTGTCCATCCTATTCTCTCTAACCAAACATAAAACTAGATAACCAAATTCACCTTTTATCCCTTCAACCAAACAAAATAATGGATCATCCCACTTAACAAAAAAAACTAGACCACTATATCCCTAAAAGTACGGATGGCTATATCCCATCCACCCTTGCCTGAACCAAACATACCCTTGGTTATGCAGAGATTGAAAGCGATTTCAAGATGGTGGTATCATCTAAATGTAATTATCTTGGTTTAAATAATAGCTTTCTTTATCTAAAATTATATGTGGAATTTTGATTGTGATATATGTGTGAGCTCTCATGTATGTGGATGTGTATGTATATGGTTTCAACTTCAAAGTGTGTGCATAGAAGAACCTGAGGCTGCAACAAAATAGAAAAAAAAGACATAAGTAAACCCTCATGTATAACAGTTTATAAAAAAAAACTATTGTAGATATCTAGACAACACCCTCATGTATAACGGTCATAACAAAAGGCTATCATAGATATCTAACCAGCATCATTTAGCACCTCATCTATAACATGTGTAATGGGAGAGCCATTAGAGATGTGACTCATCTATATTAGTTTGTCAAAATGGTACATTACATGACATCATATGGTACCCTCTTATGTGACGGGTAGAAATGCTTATCTATATTGCATATATTGGACATATCTAATGAATGTTCACTTGTTATAAGCTTCTGTGCACCAGTGACCAATAATATGCAACAGTAGCTATATGATGGTTTTCACCCGTCACAGATGAAGATTTCTATAAAAGTATATTGAACAATTAAATTTGATGTGTTAATATTGATCAGAAATACCATTTGATATGTGAAGACAATATCAGTATATTTGCCACAATAGATACTTTAAGGTTATTTTCTTATAATTTGTACAATTCAAATTTAGACTTCTATGTTTATATGGTGATATATCACATATTAATCAACGTTGTCAAAATATTTTAAATTTTTTCATAACTACTCTCTGTTGACATGTAAAAAAAACAAGATAGCATCTCTCGAGATCAAAAGCGTTTCCCAGAATCGAAATGCCTTCTGTCATTTTTTTCTCAAATCTCCCATGTTGCCTCCAAACTCTGTACAACCGGTGACAAATATGTCTCCTAAGCCCTCGTGATCTCACCGGCGAATGGTGAGGATCTCCGCGCCGTCGCCGGTGACCAAGACGGTGTGCTCGAACTGCGCGGTGAGGCTGCCGTCCACCGTGACGGCCGTCCAGCCGTCGTCCCACAGGGTGCCTCCCATAGACAGTGTAGGCTCTGCATATATGCAGCCCAGCACCGACGACACGAGATATAATTGATTTCGCCATGCGTTAACCAAAACGCAACATCACACTAATTAAAGTAACAAGAAGCTTAATTCCAGGAGGGGCTTGTGCGTGTATGTATGTACCTACCGATTGTGAATGTCTGGCCTGCAACCATGTAGCCTGGCTCGTAATAATCTGTTTAGAATAATTACTTACGAGTGTGTTTCATGTCTCAAAATTAATTAACCATGCTGAAATTTATGTACACTGCCATGGTGGATTCAACATGATATGGTTATTGGTTACTGACAGGTGTGCCAAATGATTGGTTCCGAATGGAATATTTTCCCGACTCCATGCCCGACAAAAGGATCGATGCCGTAACCGTTCTCGTCCACGTACTCACTGAAATGAAAATTATGAAATTGTATGTACAAGCTGAACTATCGCGGAAAGAATAAGTGAATTCATGATTAATTCATGGCATTTGAAATTCAGTATTATGTGTTTTTTTACTTACTTTTCAGCTTATTTTAGTAATACTGCACCAGGACAAAGTGTTTGATAGATAATATACTACATATATAAGTACGTGACACAAAATTTCTCAGTAAATTTAATTTGGAGGAAATGTTTGCTTATTACTGTGAAAAACATCATCCTGCTCAGTTTTTGTGTTCCTTCTTTCAGTGATTTAAGATCGACGTTGATCAGTTGATTTATTGATCTAAAAACATCATCATGGAATTCACGAGTAAAAGAGACGATCAATACCTTATTCTCTGACCAGTTGCCTTAAAACTAGCACCGTGTTTGCAGGCTGATATTCCCCTCAGCATGCACTCTTCAGTGACCTGCTAAGTTACAGAGCAATAGATAAGTTTCTTCAGATACAGGATGGAACATTATCGTCTCATGAAACAATCAGCAGAGACCAGCAAGGCCATTTAACACCTTTACAAGTTGCGCAGTGGATTCATCAACTTCTCCACATAGGTATGTCCTTGAGGTGTCCACATGGTATCCCTAGATAAACACTCTACATGTCACTTAATTTACACTGCAAATATGTGTCAATAACCAGGTGAACGGCACAAGAACAGCACACCATGAGTAACAAATTGAACGTTGCTATTTTTTTTTCTAGATAATGCAAATGATTTACGTCAAATTGAATGGTGATGACTGACAAGGAAAAGAGTAATCAAGGAAAACAAAAGGAATCACATGCATTCAAGTAGACAGTAACGTCGATGTTAATGATGTCTCCATTCTGCAAGAAGCAGAGTGATCAATAATTGTTGAAACCAAGCAACAAACTGGAATGGATGGGTAACAAATTGAACTAGAATATACTATATGAATAATTAAGAAGCAGAAGGACGCATGAATGCCTCTTGATCTGTAGCGCTCGCGAATCGGGGATTCCATGGCAGATGCACTCGTTCACTGACGTGCAGACGCTCTTCGGAAACCCACCATAGCCTAGAGGAGACGGGTACGCGCCGGCGTCGATGATCATCTGATGAACTGCTCTGTCAATCTCATCTGTCGTCACCGATGGCTGGCACATAATAAAAATCTCGTATGATCATGCACGCACAAGTTTGATTATTGCATTTCTCAAAGCAAAATTTTCAAGTGAAAATTGGGCAGAAGAAGATGAAACCGTATACGAATCAGATACGTACTAGTATGAGGTTACCTTGACCAGTGTCCCTGCGTGCTCAAGAACTCGAGCGGCGAGCTCGCAAGCGGTTCTCATGCGAGCGATGCTCTCGCCGTCATGCAGCCGCCGATCGGGGCTGACGTCCGGGAGGCGATCCGTGCTGGAGTAAGGAGGGAGAGGGATGAGGTCGGACACCGGGAGCCGCGCCTCAGGGGCTCCCTGACCCTCCGTCTCCATGGTTGCTGCTCCGATCACTGAATATCTGCTCCTAAAAAAAGTTTATTTTGGTTGTGTCCTTAATGAAAAGGTTCCTGCTGCTGAGATACTAAAACACTAAAAGAAACATAGAATTTTGATTGTGGAAAGCACAATTGAATTATTTTTTCAATTTTGCCAGAGTTTTGTTTACTGCATTGTGGTGGACTGGGAAATGGGTTGTTCGTACGGTAGGGTTTAGATCTGGCCATCTGGAGATGGTCAAGTTTTGCCAGTTTGCTAACATGATACCTGTTTGCAGAAGCCAGATGTAGGAACTGAAGAATGGAAACTTCTTGACGCATGCGTAAATCCCAGGGACTGGATCTGATTTGGTGTGTTGTTTATTTGCATAGTGCAGTTTGTATCACATCATTCCTTTACTGTATGTTTTGTACGGCTTTGTGGAATGCTTCTGTACCTATTTCATCCACACGAAGGAAGCATATGGCATAATATTATTCCATTTTCATCCGAAAGGGTTTTTTTCTATTTCCTTATTCCACTCCAGGAAAGACCCAATGTAATGAAGTATCTTGTAGGGTCATAACAACTCAATTTTACATATAAAAATTGAAATTATAAGAAAGCATTTGCCTTCTTTGTCTTGTATTTGTTGTACTCATATTTGTTGAGGTGTATAGCTAAGAATAGCTATGTTTTTGGGACAAAAGTACAAAGGAGGCCTTTTTTTTGTTTTACCTACTTTCAAAGCTGCGCATGAAACAAGGTGAGAGGCTAGCCTACTCTTCAATGAACCAGATTTTAATTTCTTTACAGAAGTTCAGCTTATCACCTCAACTAGTGAACCATCACCTTGTCATCTATACATTTAAGATCAGATAAAAAACACCTAAGTCTGTTTGAGCTTCATGGGTCAATACACAGACAACTGGTAATGGCAACACATCAAAGTAATTACGATCTCATTTTATCATCATAAGCCCAACAGTTTGTAGTTGCAATTCACGACTATTGCTGCACATTCCCAGCACAGCAAGGTAATTGATCAAGGAACTGATTTATCAAAACAAAACCGGAGTTACTGGGCAACCAAACATCAGACAGATCCAGCACATTCACAGAAATTCAGAGAATGTATCAGAGTACGGCTCAAAGCTGTGAAATGGGCATCTCAAACGTGATGATAGTACATGGCATCCCAAATGATTGCAGAATGTGACCAATCCAAAGGAAAGGAGAACAAATCATACAATCCGTTCCAGCTCTCTAGCATAGCTGAGAGCTTGATTGATAACCTGCAAGGATGGTATCTCCTTGCAAGGCTGGGTCTCCTTCACCTTCTGGAAGAAGACACAGCCATCCTTTATTTCCCATTCTGGATGCTCCTGTTAACATCATACATAAAATCCGTAGTGAATATCATGTAAATTATTCTATGATCCAGTTAACATCATACATAAAATCCATAGTGAATATCATATAAATTGACAGATAAATACATAAATATGGGACTTGGGCAGAAGGGGAGGAAAGACAATTTACCTCTGTGATGTACTGGTGCAGTTCTTGGTCAGAACTGAACATCAGCACTTGTTTTGCTTCAGCTATCGACATGTAATCATATCCCTTCTCACTGCATCCGGCTAGTTCATCTCTGCATGAGCAGAATAAGAATTGAAATAAGAGACTGCATAAATTTTAAACCAATACCTCAAATGAGAAGCAGCGGTAACATAATTATACTGACCTCACTGTTTTGGCAAGAAGATCCATAAAGTAAACATATGTCTCATGAGGCACAGCCTGTCGAGCACTCAACACTCGGTTATAAGCACCCTCCATAAATGACTGCTCAAGCTCCACCGCATGCTTGATGCAAGGATTTTCTAGTGCTGTGACAGGCAGAAGTTCCAGTTCAGTGTGGAACTCTGCAATTCTATTCTGAACCAACAGCCTCAGAAGATTAAGACCCAAAATTGGGTACTCCTCTGGTGATGGTGGAATTATGCCACTGCATGAAACAGTATGATTTAGTATCATATGACAGAGATACATGAAACAACCATTCCATCTAGCCCCTCGATTATTTACTATGTAAGTGTTCAGCCAAGCTTACATTTATAGTTAGATGAGTACATTTTAGAGGCATACGAAATATTCATCATGCTGGTAAGGATATCACAGATTAAAACTAGTTCAGCCAATGGATTCTTCCATACAAAACCCAATGTACTGCACTTCAGAGGTAACATAATAACCCATGCTAGCATAACCCAACAGACCAGTATGGGCTCAAATCAGTCAGTAACTTGCACATAAGGAAAACAAATTATACTTCATTACTTCTTCCATTTGTAGTTGCTAAAACCTAATGGAAGATAAAAAAAATTACATGCATCGAAATGGCAGCCTGCAAAATGAATATACAGAAACAGAACTGATGTGAGATGTAGACAGGAACTAACCATGTATCCATGTAATAAGGCTTGAGCTGACAGAAGTCCCTTTCAAATGCATCTTGATCTTCAATTTTCACACTCAAAACAACTGCATGCTCATATATGTCCCCTGAAAGGTTTCACATTTATCTTAGTATGTGTTCTCTCATGGATAACTGGAAGGCTTACATAAAGAATTGACTGGCTAAAATACTTTCTCAAATGTATATTACTAAATAGATGGATCATAATGATGAGTCGATAAAACATATACATACACAATTTCCTGAGAAGAATAGATATCAATATAGGTAAGATCAATTACCACAAAAGCATGTGAGCAAACATGCTAATAAGATAGCCACCAAATTTTGGCATCAGACGTCAAGAGTATCTAACCATTTAGAGCATCAAATGTAACAAGTGCAGCATATTTTTAGGCAGCAATTAATCTAAATGGCAAACGATCCAAATAATCTTACTCGCTATTTTAAGTTCTTCCACTGCATTGGGTGTCTGCTGAAACGATGGAGGAAGGCTGGGGAACTTGGTGAGGAGGACCTGCAAAAGGAAGGGGTTCCACATGTCAAACACATGAAATTCACAAAATTTACACCTCCCTGCAATGCCAAATCAGAACTGGAATTCAGTTAAAACCTAGTAAAAACCGAGCCTTTCTTCTCTGCACCAAAAAAAAAAAACGAATCATTGTACCAAAACTCGAACTCAATCTACACCAGGAGTTCCTAAGCGGATCTACAAACTCGGATCTAATCATACAAAGCAGCAAACGCGACAGCACATAACGAAATTCCGCCAAATTCTCGTCTGTAAATTACCAATACACCCTTCCTCCGAGTTACGAAACCCTAGACCCAAATCCAAAAGCAGTAGACGCGCCCGCAAACCCATCGCGACCGCGGCCATCCGAATCAATCCCTGCGCCCACGAGAAAACCCGACGACACACCCAACGCAGAACCGATAAAAAAAATCGAATCTTTTCCCGCAGGCGACGACGAGATCCAGGGCCTACCTTGAGCTGAGACAGGAGGCCAACGCAGGTGTCGAAGTCGTTCCTGGCGAAGGCCGCCTTGAAGCGGGAGAAGAGCTGCGTCACCTCCACCAGCTTCGGATCCATGGTGGCGGAAGAGTTGGGGCTGGAGGTCGTCGCGGCGGCGTCCGCTCCCCTCTATCCTCTCTCTCTACCAATCGAAGGTTGGTTTTCTCTCTCTAGCCGTGCGGAGGACCTTTCTTGCGGTTTGGGTTTGCTTCTGTTCTTATTCGGAGCAAAGGAAGCCGCTTTGGTTTGGGTGATTGGGCTTTGGTTGGGCCTACTTACCTGGATTCGGAGTCGGGCCGGATTGATTTCTTTCTCTGACCCCAACCCTGACAGGATGGTTCTACAGTCTCGGCGTCTCAGAAGATTTTGTCCGCCCCTTTGAATTGAAGGATTAGCTGTTTCTTAGGATTTTTTTGCTAAAGAATTTTTTGATTTATAAGAAGAAGGTAGAAAATTTTACTTACCATTTATATACTTAATTTCATAGAAAAATAAACTTTCCTTTACTTCATTCTTTTCGGCCCTTTTAAAATGTAGAATTGTAAAAAAAAAGGATAGAAAAACTTATTGGATTTCTACGGGATCTAAATAGGAATACATAGTAATAAAAAATGAGATGAGACCTTGTGTTTATTTTTCTCTAAAATTAATTTAGGATAGTCCATTTCATAAGAATTTCCTTTGTTTTAACAACAAAAGGTTCATAGGATTTTTTTCTCGTAGGATACAAAATCGTTAAAATCAAATGGCTACTCTTTTCTATGTTTTCAATTTTTATAGGATTTTAAAAAACCATGTTTTTTGTGTTCATTTTTTCTATCCTGTATTTAAAAAGGACCCTACGGCTATTTATGCTGTGGCTTATGAGCTGTGATACGTGATTGAAGCAATAAATAAAAATAATAATAAGGCAGACTTTCATGCTTCTATTATAAATGGTTTAAAAATTAAATGTTAAAAAATAGAAAACAATTAAAAAGCACCTAAAGCATTTAAAAAATTATGTTTTAAAATTTAAATTTGGCTACAGCTTATAACTGATTGTCTTTCTGCATTCAAATCTTGCAAACCAACGACGAAAATCCCCAAGATGCATTCGGTTGCTTGTCTATAGTACATGAGCATTAGGTAGGCAAAGGTTGGCTCCTAGAGAATGTGTAGCAAATTTGAGTCTAACTAAACACTACCCTAAAAACAAAGGATGGAAATAGGTCGTGTGAGGCATGGGTGAGTGGGTGATTTGATAACCGATTTCGGTGCCCATGCCCTATGGATGGTAGGTAGAACTCGATGCTCATGACATACCAGTTAGGCATAGGCAATGTAGTGGACACCTAGGGATATCTCACAATATGAGTGATTTCTCTATCAATACAATCAAATGATCAACAAATAGAAAAAAAAACCAATAACTTAAATTATCGTCCATAAGTAAGCAAAATTTCATTACCAACCGTTCATTAACATAGTAACACAAATTATCACCAAAAAACACCCACAAGTATTCAATCACCCATAAGTATTCAACGATTAAAAGCTACATAGTACAGTGGATGGAGCAAAATCAACACTGCAGTTATTAAACATGCCAAAGCATAGAGGATGTGCCAAAATCAACTAAAAACACATATATCGGATGGGGTTTGAATTATACAGACATAAAACAATACCCAAAACGTACGATAGGGCCATCAAGTTGGGTTTGTCCACGGGCAAAACAGTGAACCCACACCCATGCCCACTAGGTGTCTGTCACTAACGAAAGATTCAGTCAGCATTCAACGAGATTTTTGTTGGGGAGGGGGGCAATAATATCATCATTATGGATCAGAACACCAGATTTGAAGCATCTAAAGCTACCTCCGTTCATAGCATTCCAGGAATCACTTGTCAGTAACTTAAAGCTTAGTTCATCTAACATAACCACCACCACTACCACAATTCAGAAAATACCTAGCAATCAGCAACTGGTGTTAAATTGATTAAATAAAGCAATGAGCCATAGCTTGAATTGCTCAGCTTTCGATGCAGATGATTATTGGCAAAAATATCAACACAGTGGGACTCTCAGTGGCAATGGAACTTTCTAATGCCAAAGGTTGCAGCACCCACCATTCGGTTGAGCAGGCTTCTCCTTGCTGCAGACAACTTCCATGAATGAATCGATCAGTTGTGCTACCAGGCTAGCCGGATCACTGATCAGAGCATGTATGAAGGCATTCACAATGCGTCGCTCCTGTGCCGATGCTTTCAGGCTAAACCAAGTGAGGAACTTCACACGGAAGTCCTTGTCCATGTGCCCTTCGTGCTCCAGCCATCTGATGACCTTCACACTGTATTCATACTGCCTCTCGACATGGTTCTTGAAGGCTGAATCTGGGGTGCTTCTAAGCCAGTCAGGTTTGTTTGGAACTTCCGAAAGAGAGGAGTTGGAGCTCACAAATGGTAAAACTTCTGATGTTGGTAGCAGCTGGCTTTCGTCATTGTCGCTTGCACCATCCAACCTTGTGAACTTGACTCGCTTAGGATACAGGTCAGGGGACACATTGTTCTCACTTGAGTTTGTAGAGGGTGAGTCATATTGAATGGCCCTCCGCTGTTTATTCTTCAAATTCAACTCATTTTTCTGATGCTGCATCAAATCCTCCTTGATGCACATGATCTCAGAATTCTGTGTTGAGCACTGGCTGCTACCATGGTCAAGGCTCCGTGTGGAGCATTTGCCCTCCCATTCACCATATCCCTGTGAACAGCCAAAAGGCAAAACCTTGAAGAAATACTCAGTTGAAGGGCTTAGACCTGAAACAAGACTCCTTGTATTTGGTCTCAGAACATGGCAAGTGGGCTCTGCTGGATAGTTGACCATGTTTGCACTTCGGTGCCAAACTTTGCAACCATCAATCTCCTCAGCGATATTATCTTGGTACTTCAATACAACAAGCACAGAAAATGGAGTACTCTCCTCAAAAAGGACTTGAGGCTGGGAACCTGCAAAAGTGGATAACATCTCTTCACACACAACATCGTTGTCTGCTTTAGTATGCAAAACTTTGAATGTGTTTTTAAGATCGTAGATAACTTTTTTGCGTAACAATGTCTAATTCTACAAGGATACTTTTGCAGAGTAGAATTGCAGTTTTTTGAGTGAGAGTCAATAATATCACAAAATTACCTGGCACTTTCAGATTATTGTTCATTTCAAGGTCCAAGGTGCTACTCAATGTGGCGTCTACCATTTCTATTGCATGTGAACAAAGTTTTTGAACATCAGCACAACAACAAAGCCGATTCACGATGGCCCGTCCTGTGATTGCAGACACTTGATCCAATGCACCACCAACTTCTTTCTCAAGTATTTTTGCAGCTGAGTTGATTGTGTTTGCCAGTTCCCTGTAACGTTCAGACCCTTTCACCATTTTATGACTCAATAACAAACGCTCACACAACACATCAACTCTTCTAGCTTCTCTTGCTATTGCCAGCTGCTTATGCAAACTCCTGCAATGGGGTAAGAGTAAGATGAAATCTGGAGGTATAATTTCACTGTGAAGGGATAGAGATGACTCTTGATTTAATACAAGACTGAAACTGTAAGTGCCAAAATGAGTATGGGTACATTGAGAAATTCTGGCACAAATTTTCAATATAAAGTGGCAGACGGATTACTTTGTACACAAAAACATGATACTACAGCTGAGCAACCATGCTACAAAAAAATAAGAACAGTTTTGATTTGGGATCAGTACCACACCATGCCGCTTAAGAATTAGGATAGCATGCAGAGCACAATTTTAGATGTGTTTGTTTTCACATAAGTAGCTCGGATGTTAAGATCAAAATAGCCAAGTGGATACCTCATTAGCCAGTTCATCTTCCCACACCAAACACAGTAGAAACTACCATCTGACTTCTTGTTGAACCCATTCTTGAGAATGCCAGCTTTTTTATTCTTTAGAGCACACTTTAGGTGGCATGACGTGCCACATGAATAGCCAGAGTATGGCATATCAGAGCTGCAAACCAACCATAAGCTAGGATCTTTGTTCTCATCATATTTACGGCAAATGCAGCATGAGCAGCGCTTGCAATATGCATCTCCAGAGTTCAGAGTGGCCTGGCATGCAACATTTCGGCATACCACTGTGCTACCAGCTTGGGCCTCTGTGCAAATTGATGAGCCAGAATTTGTACTTCTATTGAAATAATATGGTTGTTCCCCATTTTCTTTCTCCGTGTCATCTTCGTTATTCTGCCCAAAAACTGAAGCATTTGCATTATCATCCTTCAGCTGTCCATTCTTTCGTAAAACTAATTTCAACAGATAGGCAATCATCTTAGATTTTGGAACATTAGTGTACTTCCTCTCCTTGCCCAACTCAGCACAGATAAGCTCAAGAAGATCCCTGCGAGTCCAACATTGTAGAATCTCAGAGGCACCTTGTGGCCATTGTGAAACTTCATATACTAATTCTCTTCTGTCCTTCAGACTCATTCCATTGTGTTTCCCCGAATCCATCACAAATCCTGGGAAAATGGAATAATGAGGTGTGGGCTTATAGCAACTACCAACTAGAAATGATTCAATTACGGTGAGTACACAAATAAGAAAAGAAAATTAAGTGTGCTGCAAAGGAACAGAACAAATGTGCTGCAAAGGACAGAGTAAACATGCACTCTGAAATCTAAACAACACAATAAGCTATATAGTATCATATACTGATACCATCAAAATGTCTAGTTGAGTCATATACACTGGCTATACTGGGGAATAATCCAATGGACAACTCATAACTTCATAAGTTGACCAAAACCCAATTTAACTCAATTAATCTAGTTGGGATTTTATAATAATTCATATTTCGTATTACAGCTTAAAAATATATTCCAAAATTAAAGTCTACCATCTTCTGGAGTTTCAAGAAAAGGTTGTAGGACTCAACTGGCCATCAAATCCAAGATTTTGAACAACTGTCCATCCAATGAAAGTAGCTCAACACAGATGAAGAGAAAACAAAGTGTGAACAAGGCAATAAGAGGTTTTGGGAATCTTGTAAACTTGGAAGACATGCCCAGTTTATTGGGAAAAACTATTTCACAATAGTTGTTCACTGAACGGATCCATACTTTAGGCACTATATCTGTTCTATATCTACCCATTCTTTTAAATATATGAAGGATAAGATTGGGTGGGAGATATGCCATTGCAATCTCCCACAAAGTAGAGGAACAGGAACTCCAGTGTTATCTATTGGATGAGATATTGATGTTGTAGATCAAGGACTAGGCAGATACATTACTTGTGCCATTAGAAAAATAGAGAGTAGAAGGGCCTGAGAGCATTTACTAAATAGTGATCTAAATGATCCTTTTTGTAAGATTCCAAATAATTTTTAACATTCGATCTTAGTCATCCGAATCTGACCAACACAATAACGCAGTAGTTCCAGTTCACTTATAAGGATTAATTTGTATATGTTATTATTAATGTAGTTACAGTGAGTATATAGGACTAGATTTTTTTTTAATCGAGGAGCAAGGATTAGATGTATTGAGCAGAATACATCAAGACTTCAAGAGAAAAAGGTAAATGTAGCATACACCCCCACAATACTGCAATTAGAGTATACCTGAAAACAGGGACTTTATCACTACATCCACACGTGAAAACTCATCTATCTGGAGGAAATCCAAACACTTGCAGTGCAGAAAACCTTCCTACCCTATTTGACATAAAAAAGTGAACTTTTCAACACCTTAGGCGTGGGAAGATAATAACACAAACAGATGACAACAAAAGAATAGGAATAAAGTATTCTTGAGAAAGAACACAGGAATATCGTGAGATGAGCAGCATTCTTCATCTGCAGAAGCATTATTAGAAATTTACCAGTAGCGTCACCTTCGTTGAAGGTGGGTCTCTACCTGGCTGTCGAAAACGATAACACTAATAAGTTCTTGGACACGTGTAAACATATCATGGATGACCATAACACTGAACAAATCAGCAGCTTTAGTTAGAAAAGGCATGACCCTACCATGGGAAACTGGCGGATTCCACGGTGTTCTTCAGGACACCCAGTCAAAAAGAACCAACTTTGCCTGACCCAACTCTCTGCAGGGAACAAAAGCATATCGCATTGTACACTTGGACATCATATGAATAGTGGAGATAACAAAAAATTGCAACAACCATTGACTAAATAATGCGCAATCAAGTAAGCCCAGACAGTTGACCAAACGTGCGGCATGGGGGTTAAGCTTATCTGCCCAATCTTTTTAAGAAAAAAATTGCTAAAATGCTCTGCTAGTAGGAAAGAAAGATTTGGCTGGGCTCATTGTAACTGCTCACAGCAACGCTCAGGTGATAGGAAAACTCCCAAGTCACAACTATCAATCAACGCGGTTAGGGTTCGTCACCAACAAAAAGGATCAATCCCAAGTCCAAACGGATAGTCCAGCAGAGCAGAAGGGCAGTGTCGGATCTGAAAAAAAAAATGAAATTCCACAAGCCGCATTGAAGCACTGCAAGCTGGACTCAAAGCGGAGGAGCTCCTCAGAAATTCCCCACTTGCAAACCACGGAAACACTCCAATTCCTCCCCCCATATACCATCCGCAACCCACAGGTGCATTCCACGTTCCCGATCCCCAAACAAAACCTCGGGAGCAGCGGAAGAATTAGGACAACTACCTGCTGCTGCCCTGCCGCCGCCGCCGCCGCCAACACCCGGTCGAGGCACCTACGCCGGCCACCGCCTAGATCGGGATGCTGACCGGCGGCGAGCCGCCGAGCTGAGAGCTTTAGCGCGAGGTAGATGCTGGCGGCGCCGCCTCCGACTAGCGCGAGGCCATCATGTGCCCTCTTGTATGGGCTGGGCCGGGTCGGGTCGGAACGGTGGTGTGGTGGCAGAACCAATGGGATTTCCAGAAGCGGGCCGTCAGTTTGTGGGTTGCTGCAGTGCCTGTACGTTATAATTTTTTTACTGTTTGAACATTTTGATATACTAGCAATTTATTTGTCCATGACGCATAAGTTGAAAAAAAGTGATCAAAGTGATAGCCAACTGAGGCGTTGCATGTGTTATAATGAGTAAGTTGAAAAAAGTGATTGAAGTGATAGTCGACCGGGGTGGTGCGGTGTAAAAGAAAAGAGAGGATGATTATTCAATAGTAGATGAAGGTAGTGATACACTAGTTCAAAATGTTCATGACGTAGAAAGAAAACAATGGGTTAGAAGATGACCTTAAATAAAGTTTTTTATTGTATTTATGAAGTGATATAATTATTATATATTATCAATTTTTCGTAGTATTTTTAAGAAGATGATATTTTTACCATTGAAATTTGGAAATATAATTAATATGGTGTATTTTCCCAAGGAGTAGGGTAGATTTTATCAGTCGTGCTAAACCATCTTGTAGTAAATTGCTCTGAGCAATTAACTGCTCTTTGCTGAACCTGATTTAAGACATGTCACCCTTTCTAGAGGGCATATTTATCGGACCTCATTTGGGACTTCGATGTCAATAGCTTCTGCGCGCTCTACCCATGCAAAAAATAGAAATTAACTTGCTCATTTGTCAAACTATCCAACTGTAATCAAATACACCTTCACTTTCTCTCTCTCTCTCAAGAAAAACACCTTCACTACCAGCTCTGTCAAAAGCCCAACAATAGATGATTCATGTTAATGGATGGACCACTGCATCATCCGTTCAAGAAGTGCGCAGGCTAGAAAGGTGACAGTACTAATCAACTGTAGAATAGCATAGTACCTAACAAACAGAAGCCAGAAGATTAGTTCCTAGGCGCTACACACTCGGACCTAATCAGGTGAGGCAGCAAATCGTAACAGCGCATCACAAAAACCCTGAACTACCAGCACACCGGTCCCACCAAGGTAAGGAACCGTCGGATCAAACCCACAAGCAATGGAAGCGCCGCACACCCAACGTGTCCGGAGCCACACGATCATCAATCCCTATCCGACGAAACGTCCAACCAAGAAGCGATGAAACTTGGCATGTTTTTCGGCAGCTGACGAGATGCAGGACCATGAGCTGTGAAGGGAGGCCGACGCAGGTGTAGCTGCAGCAGCAGGTGACAGCATTGGCGTCCGAGTCGGGGCTTTCTATCGGTGGCTGTTCTCGTTTCTTAAGCCTACAACGCTCGCGCAGAGGCCCGACAGGAAAAAATCCTAATCCAAACCGTTGTCCGACCTGTGGTATATCTCGTGTGGCACAGACGACGGAGCACGAAAAGCAGCTCTAATTATAATAATAGTTTATCCTAGTTTCACAATTACTATATAAATTATTCTATGATATACTATTAGCCTAAAAATATTTTAAAAATAACGTAAGTTTATGTAAATCATTTTTACCAGCTACGTAATTTTTTAATATTATTTTTGATAAGCAATTCCTCTCTTATATACCACACAAAATAATTTTTTCAAAAATATATTAATAAAAAAACTTTAAGTACATACAATAACGAGGCTATAAAAATTATAATTTTTTAAAGCATCTATTAATAAATTATGTTTTAGATATTTTTTTAAAAAATTCGACCAAATTGTATATTAAAAAATTATAGAAAATAATAATTTCATTAAAAAATCATTAAATGAGGACAAAACCAATGTCGTTTTTTTCTTAATATAATATTTTAAAAATAAACTCTCTAGATATATTTTTAAATATACAGCCAAAAGATTACATAACCAATGATAGCCCTGCCGCGCTACCGTATTTCCTCGTCGAATCCAATCGAATCGAGTCGGTTTCTCTCCCGTCTTCTCGACTCGACCTGATCTCTCCCGTGTTTGAATCGACGGGACGACTTGCGATGGTTCCCACGGCGGCAGCGGCGGCGGAGAAGCAGCAGCAGCAGCCGAGGAAGGCGGTGGGGCTGGCGGCGCGCGACGCGTCCGGCCACCTCTCCCTGCACCCCATCGCCCGCAGGTGAGTACACGTACGCGCGCTCTAAGGATAATGTTCTTGCTAGCTAGCTAGGGTTCTAAGGATAATGTTGCGTGTTCTACGCCGGTGAGGACTAGATTCAGCCGCGGTGATTTACGATCGGCCGGCGCCGCGCACAAACGCACGCCCGGGAAGATAACGGTGCAGGATGGTGAGCGCGCGCGCCGTACGATCCATCCGGGCGGCGTGTGCGTGCGTGAAATTCTGGTTGAAAAGCCTCCACTAACACAGAAAATGGCTGGCTTCATTTATCGGTTCGTAACCCTCCTCACTATTAGAAATCCAACCGACGCTAAATTTTTAGCATATCGGTTTTAAATTGATGCATTCCCTCGAGTAAAAAAAGAAACCAGCTCAAAGAATCGGCTCAAATCGAGTCAATGTTCCGAGTGCCCTCCAAGATTTACAGCCTGATGTGCAATTTTTCCATCTATATTGGAGATCAACGACAAAAATACAAGACCACTGATTAAGAACAAGCTAATCACATCACACATAAAAACATCATGTTTATCATCACAAATCAACATCTTCCACTATGACCAAGTATTACAAGTTTTAATAAATCTGACTCACCGTTTGAGTGGAGTTGTGACCACTGTCATCTTCTTTCAGCCACACCACACCACACCAACCCTCAAATGCATTATAGGCAATGGACTTTTTCTTTGTATGACGTCAAGAACGGCATTGCTATCAGAGAGATTCACGGCTGTGATATTGGAGGCGGCTAGAATCCAATGATCCCTAACCTCTAGGCGGTAGGATCCAGTGAGGAGGAGTAAGCACTATCCGAAAGAGATAGCTCGAAGGTTGTGAGGAGGAGTGGCGGTTGCGAGGAAGCGATAAGAAGTGGACACCGACAAAGAGAACTTAGAGGCGGTGAAGAGATGCGACGTTAGCGTTGTCGGGAAGAGATCAAGACGAGACGAGACGAAAAGAACAAGGAAGAGAGCCTAAGAAGGAGAGAAAACGAGCGAGAGAGTTGGGACTAGAGATCAAATAAGAGAGTGTGAGACAGACTTTTTTTTTACTCAGCTTGTTGGCTCACCTCTCGCTTCAATTGTTTTTTCTCTCCATTCGGTACCTATGTTTGGTATCGTATGTTAGTATTAGGTTTTATTTCGAACCGACGTCAGTCTAGTTTTTAAATAAACCGATACTACTCACATAAGTGCTGGGTCTTTTAGGTTCCGCACGAGTTAGAGGGCGCAGAACCTTATCAATATCGGATTACCGTTTTGTAGTAAAGCTCTATTTTCATCGATAGCCTAATTCTGGTTATCAATTCTGGTAGATGTGATTGCTTTGATAATTTCTCCTAGCACAATTTGGTGCTGGTTTATTTGCCTAGCCTTGCAATTTTGGCGAATGATTGCATAAATTTTGTCCCAGCATGCAAGTACATAATAATTAAGGTTCTGACGTTCGTAGTACAAGATGTTAATCCGTAGGAATCCAATTCAGCAAGAAGCCAATAACGTACGAAGAGAGTGGCTAAGCTGTCTTGTAATTATTACAAATAATTATTCAGAATAATGCATGCACGTCCTTTCATGCCACAGTCTGTCTAGCTAGTGGTAGTCCAACTTACCTCAAATTAATCAACTGTGGATTGCACTGTTTTTTGTGAGGATACGTTCACCGAGAGGCACATCTTGACAAATCCAACCCGCACATAAGTATACCTGTTCCGAAAGTGCACTACCCACGCACTGTTCGTTATAGGTCAGTTGTTCTGTTCTACTACAGGCGGGGTGGTTAACTAGTACAATTATTTGTGATTACGTGATCACCTCGTATACTTGGATCTGTCATTTGTGTAGTACACGCATGTTTGGACTTTGGAGAGGTCTATGTGTTCTGTACAACTAACTGTACATGCACGATGCCATCAGTAAATTGGTCCTTGTCACTGTTCATGTATAGTGGGCTGATAGCGTTGCAGTACTTGTCATTTTTCTGTTTGGTGGGTTGTATTCTTCGACTATTGTCACAATCGGCCTATTGTCTGCTACTTATGGTGTGAATTCCTGGCCATACAATTTGCCTTTTTTTGCCAGATTTTGTCAATTTTGGATTGAAAGTTGGTGCTTCATGCATGATATTCATTCAGGACCTGTTCTTTTAAGAGCTGCTAGTTTGTCAATTTTCTGATTATCGTGGAGATATGCTTCCAAAGCTTCGTGCAATTTTTGAAAAAAAAATTGTGTAAAAGTTTCTTTAAAAAATTTAAATAAATTTATTTTTAAATTTATAATAGTTAGTTTTTAATTAATCAGGCGCTAATTCTTTTGCTTATCGCTATAAGAGAACATGCCAGCTTTACTTTCAGAGTTTTCAGTTGGGGAACAGTGACGTAAAAGTACTTGATTTTTTTTCAACAACGGTGTTTCTGCTAATTACCTAAAATTCCGTAGGACCACTGGAGATGATGATGTGGCTTTAAAGATTCTCTACTGTGGGATCTGCCACTCTGACCTGCACAGCATCAAGAACGAGTGGAAGAACACCATCTATCCCATCGTTCCTGGGTAAGCTTATTCGCCGGGTTGTATTGTTGTTACACGGAGTACAATGCAATCTGAATTCTGATCAAACAAACATGACCCCTTTTCCATTGGCGCAGGCACGAGATCGCCGGCGTGGTGACGGAGGTTGGCAAGAACGTGACCAAGTTCAAGGCCGGCGACAAGGTCGGCGTGGGCTGCATGGTGAACTCGTGCCAGTCATGCGAGAGCTGCAACCAGGGCTTCGAGAACCACTGCCCAGGGATCATCTTCACCTACAACTCCGTCGACAAGGACGGCACCGTCACCTACGGCGGCTACTCCAGCATGGTGGTGGTGCACGAGCGCTCCGTGGTGCGGTTCCCGGAGGCCATGCCGCTCGACAAGGGCGCGCCGCTGCTGTGCGCCGGCATCACCGTCTACAGCCCCATGAAGTACCACGACCTCAACGTCCCCGGCAAGCACGTCGGCGTGCTCGGCCTGGGAGGCCTCGGCCACGTCGCCGTGAAGTTCGCCAAGGTGTTCGGGATGAAGGTGACGGTGATCAGCTCGTCCCCGGGGAAGAAGCAGGAGGCGCTCGAGCGTCTCGGCGCCGACGCGTTCGTGGTCTCCAAGAATGCCGAGGAGATGCGCGCCGCGATGGGCAACATGGACGGCATCATCAACACGGTGTCTGCCAACATTCCAATCGCACCACTCCTGGGTTTGCTGAAGCCCAACGGCAAGATGATCCTCGTTGGTCTGCCGGAGAAGCCCATGGAGATCCCTCCCTTCGCTTTGGTTGCGAGTAAGTCCTTTCAGCCACTCACGACTTCTCCATGCTAGTTCATGTCGCAACCCTGTTGCTCTGTTCCATTCTGTAATTTCATTATTAACGAAATTAAGAAGGAGATTGTTGATGTGAATTGTGACAACGACGCAGCGAACAAGACGCTGGCCGGGAGCTGCATCGGCGGCATGGCGGACACGCAGGAGATGATAGACCTGGCGGCGAAGCACGGCGTGACAGCGGATATCGAGGTGATCGGCGCGGACTACGTCAACACGGCATTGGAGCGGCTGGCCAAGGCCGACGTCAGGTACCGCTTCGTCATCGACATCGGCAACACCCTCAAAGACGCCGCCGAGTGAGTGACGCGTCCGGACGTCCGGTCCGCTGCTATTTCACGACTAAGTCAATACAAAAATAAACAGTTCGATTGGTTCTCTTGTCATTGATGTTTGTCAGGATGCATGGATTGCTGTTGCTTCTTGAATCTTGACATTATATGTATAATGCTTTGTGGACGTATTTACGTTGATAAAAATTGTTCAATATTCAGGCTGATATATCACACGTATAAAGCTTAATATAGATTTTTAAATTCTTAGGATTCTTACGCGTGTCAATCAATTTAAATTATAATTGATAAGAAAAATATAACAAATTACTAACGAGATAGAGATTGAACATATATTCGATTAATATTGGCTGATACAAATTGGAGCTATCGACTTTTTATCTAACTTTATTACAATATTAATATATCAAACTAAACCAAAATAATATAATAAGATTATAGCTAATAATATTAGGTATAATTAATAACGGATTAAACATAATATATAATAAGTATATCACATAATAATTTGATACGGATGAGAGTAAAAACTCAGTATAAAATAATCTATTAGCTATAACTCTGATGAAATGATAAATAAAACATATCAAATTACCAATAATTATCTTACTTAAAACAATATAATAGATTGAACTTAATCATAAGCTAAACTTAATAATTAATAAATTCTATATCAGTGTAATACGTGAACCAGATTAGATTAAGAGATCGAATCAATGCAGCCATAGATAAAACTGAACATATCAATATAATCAACAAATGTATACACTTAGTTAAAATATCAAACTAATATTAGTTAAGCCGATACGTTTACTATATGATGAGACTCACATATCGCTAGAGATTGAACTTAACTCATGCAATCCATCCTAAAGCAAAATCTCATTTGAAACTACGTTACTTCTATTCCTAGAGGTGATGATACATCGAATTTGTTATATTTATCTAGTTTATTATTTATAGGACTTCTGGGTGTACATATATATACTCTAGGTTATGAAGAGTCTAATGTGGTTACAAACGACCTTATTAAATAAAACTTTCTAAAAAGAAAAGGAATGTGACTGCTACTTATTTATAGAAGATATTTATAAACAAAATTGCCTCACCCACAAATATGTATGGGCATCAGGACTTATATCGTCATCGGACTTGGCACGTGTTTAAACCGGACATAGAGTTATATCTTCATCAGACTTGGCTTGTACTCAAATCGGACATCTCTTGTTACTGGCTGAATCCAATTAACGATGGTGATTATTCTCTCCGGGCTTTGGAATTTGAGGACTTACACTTCATAATTATGTTCTCTGGGCTTTTAAAACTTCAAAATTTTCTCATGGATTGTTACAATCCATTACATTTCATTTGACCCAGCCCAAGTAACAATGCCGCCAATGGTCCATGGTCTTATCCCGCAATTCTTCCTAAAAAAAACCTTCATCTTCCCCAAAATATCACATCTTCCATACACATTGCATAAAACTCTCCACCTCCTCGAATCTACAGGTGAATCTCTAGTGACTTAAAGCATTTATCTCCTTCTGCTCCAGTAAATCTCCAATGACTCGAAGCCTCTATCTCCTTCTGCTCTAGCGCAACCCAACCAACCTCCAAAATGGTGTCTTCAATCTTTGTCCTAGAGGTAACCTCTTTGGATTTACTTTTTGCTCATTGCACTTTAGGTCTGCCAAGTGCCTCTTATTCCGTTCATACTATTTTTTGTTTTCCACATAGAACCTTAAGAACCAAATTCTAATCCATATTGTAGACCACCCAAATAACTTTTACCTGGCCCCATGAGTAGTGATGATTCACTATACTTTATCAATGCTAAAACCCAGCGGATTCCACTCAAAAATGCTTTCATGTCTGTCAATGATTGGACTAATAGCTTTATATCCTGGCCTAGCAAACTCATAAGTTGAAGAAATTGGTATCATCAAGTATCGGCCGTGAAGAGGACCCTCTGGAAAGAACTGGACATTGGACATTATATTAGACTATACTTAGTAAAGAGGGAGAAGAATAAGCCTCTACTTGCATCGACTTCTTATTTTTGTCTGATGTACTAAACACTTTTTTGTTCGGACATGGGATGATGACACCAAACTTGACGGATGTGGCAGTGTTAACCTACCATAACACCACCGTATACGTCAACCCATCCACTCTCCAATTCAAGTCACGCCATCGGTTACAGACCAAGGATGTTAGCGGCTGGTCCATGTATATAGCAACCCATAGCAAAATATTGGGATCAATCAACGATTGGGAACATATGGCTTTCGTGAACTTGTGGCTCAAAAGGTTCATCTTCTATGACTCAACTTTGGGTCCAACAATAAATATGCAATGCCTAGCAGAATGATTAATAGATCATTAGCAGACCCCTAGGGCAAATATCTTTTAGGGGCCACATATTTGATGCTATATCAAGTAGTCACAAAGCTAGTGGCTCGTCAGCCCGTCAAACATATTAGTGATCCTTGGTGGTTTCTGCAGCTATGGTTAAACTTGTACACCCCCAAGGTAGTGAATACTCCTTCTCTCGAAAGCCTCCAGTTCCCCTCATCGAAACACGCAAAAGATGAAGAAACCATCCAACACTAATGTACATCTTATGAAAAAGCAACATTGGCTCTCCTAGGCTGCAACATATCTCTTGTTGGAACCTGCCGATAGTTCAAAGATTTTTACTATGGTTTTACCAGGGAAGCCACTATTTGGTTCACCTGTGACAACATGGCAACCTTTGAAGCACCTTTCAAATTTTTTTTTTCAACATTGTCACTGACGAAGAGTCCAAGTCCATCTTCACATCGGCCATCACTCCATGCCTCTTGTCCACTGGATTCTCTCTAGGCTGATTGCAATAGCCATCATACGAGTTTAACCATCCATTGACCTGCTCCCGCTAGCTCTGATTTAGGCAGCTCCTTATCGGTTTATTCTTGATCAACAAAGTTCAATCCAAAGGCGTGGTGAAGAGCGCACTGGAATATGATCAGCTAAGAACTTTAACAGAATCACTGTCCGTGGGAGAACGTACCGGATGGAAGATTTGTACCAATAGCTCAAAACTCTTCTCCCAATGGTGGAGCAAATGGAGAAAACATGTTTTCAACCTATCGGCTACCTATTATTGCTCCTTCTTAAACCCACACTACGTTGAATCTAATGAGGAGGTATCTTCTTTTATGCTCTTATTTCTTTGTCCTCATTTTTTGTAATTTGAGATATTTATGACTTTACTCTGCGAGCTGCAAATAGAACCACTCTTGAGGTAAGCCAAAGTGGCCAACCAATAGTTTATAGACATATATCGGCTTCTCCAATGCTCCTCCACCATCATGTCTCCTCCAAGGGCCGAAACTTGTGGTCTAGAAGTGCAAGAAAACTTTCATCCATCCAAGTCACAAGAAAAAGAAAACTTCAATTGACTCGACTGCCCTTTCTCAAACCACCCAAATTCCAGATGCCTAAGTAACATCGGATCCCCTTTCTCCACCAGTATGCATGATCTCTCTTCTGTTATTTCCAGCCATTCCCGTATATCATACTTAGTTAATTTCAACCCATGAGGCAACGTGAATCATCGGCTCTAGAGCCCTAAACATCAACCGATTCTCTAACTAAGCCTAAGTCGATTACTACCCAAGCTATTCCAGAACTCCAAGCTGCCAAGCATGACGGTGATATTGAGATCATCCCCACCACCACTGCTTCACCATCGAACCTTGACCATCACTAAGAAGACTCCATTACTACGGCCACTACCGATGTTCCAAAACGCTCCATCTTGCCCCAGGTAAGTTTACTTATTTCAACCCTACATCTTCCTTCATTGTCTTAATCTTTTTTTCTTATTTTTTATCGATATGCAGTCCTTAGATCTCTTCCTCTTTTACATCGGCAAATACTTAGAAGAGAAAGAAGAAGCGATCATCAACACACTAATAAAGCCATCCATCTCCGCATTTAATTGACATATATTTTGTGTCTACTGGAAAACCCCATTGATGCGCTAGTGGGGGACTTTGGGCCAATTCGGACGAGATTTGACAATATTGAATTCCAGCTGCAAGAAGAACTTGTCGATGCTTTGACTCTAGCCACCTTTTTGGAATCTCATTGGTTTAAAGTTATTAAGGCGAGGCAACGCAAGATTGATCGTGTTGACTAATGAACCATAGTTCAGCATGTGCAAATTGATGGACTAATTGCCTAATCAAAGAAAGTCATGAAGTTTCAAATCATGAAACAAATCTTTTTATGGAATAAAAAGATACCTTTGATCTAGATGAAGTTTCAACGATCTCTCCAGATGTCGCTAGTCCAACTGCCTCCATCCTACCGATTCAACTCCCGTGTTGCCGATGATTTGACCATAGCCCTGCTACCAGACCGATCGCCCATGGACAAAAAACATGACTTAAAGAACTATTGAAAGTATACCAACTTTAGTGCATCAAGATGTATTCTACAAAGTGCATACAAAGCACTCTTCTTTCTCTCAAAACTAAACCCTAACTTTTCTCTCTTATAAAAGTTATGGCTCTAGGCCTCAATTGCTTTTCTATTTATACCAAAAAATTCTTGTCCTAAAAGACTCAAACTCTCATACTCCAAATCAAATACAATAAGTCAAATTCGAAACCATATCTCACAAAATAGGAATCCAAGCTTGCTACAGTAACCCACACTACTATCGTAGCCGTGTGTGAATAGTCCGCACATATTTCCTCTTCTATTTAGTCTTCTAATTTCTCTGTGATTTTTTCAACTCTTTCACTTTTCAATCTTAAACTCTATCCAAAACCATCTCCACTTTTTGTATACAACTCCTCTCATATACCATATGGAATCTTAATCTCTGTGTGCATTATTCTCTAGCTTTAGTATCCTATGTGATCTCTTTGATCGTGTGGACCTCAACTTTTCCAAGTCTAGTTCCAATCCATCACTAGCAATACTTTAGAAGCCTCAAGACACATTTACACACAATAGATAAAATAATCATTTTTGGGCACAGATATTGCAACCTAACCCACATAAGTCACACACACTCACACCAACACTACAAATATTTTAAATATTTGTGAAATCAATTGTTCATCATAAAATATTAATCATGATAATAATTCAACATAGAGGTGGTTTGTTGGACCCTTCATTGGCGCAAGAACATTAAATCCATTCCAGGCTCCAATGAAGAAGACGCTTCTTTCATCGATGAGGCTAATAAGATTCACCTGCGAGTGGTTGAATCAATTTAAAAATTCCTTAGTTGATGTAAAAACTTTTATGCTTGCCCAATGACGTTTTGTAATCCGTAAACAAATTGGTCTTCGAGCTTGATCTACTAATTTTACCATTTTCAAAATATATTTTCTCTCTTGTGTGTGTTTCTAAAGGTGATACGTATAGTATCGGCTATGTTTAGGCGATGTAGGTAGCATTAGCTTTATATATGTTTGATAATCTCTATAGAAATTGATCTATGAATTGATCCAAACACTTGGGTGGCATCTTTTCATGTACTTCCTGTTGAGTGCCTTGGCAAACTCTTACACATTACTAGACACACATTGACTTATCTGATAGGGTTCTTTCCAATTAGGTGACTATTTTCTAAACTTGTTATCATTGGACCTAATCAGCAATATCAACTTCCACACGAGATTTCCTTCATCAAACGATTTAGGCCATACCCTTTTATTGTAGTATTTAGTCACCCTAGCTTTATTCTCCTCAAACCTTTCAATAGCCCCTTAATCCATTAAAATCGTCTAAAAAATCCCACACCTATAAATTATATGCTCCTTAATAAATTCTATGGCATCCTTGGATGTAACAGTTTTCAAAGGAACAACTTCTACTCATTTAGTGAAATAATCCATTGCTGCTAATATGAACTCTTGCTCTTTGCTCAACGTAGGATATATCTAGCCGATCATATCAATTTCCCATCTTGTGAACGACCATTGCTTGATAATTGGGTTTATAGCTGATGTTGGGGCTCATTGAACATTTTTAAACTTCTGACAATCTTGACATCCCTTATAATACTTGAAACAATTCTCCAGCATCAGTTGCCAAAAATATCGAACCCTTCTTAGCAGCCACTTCATTTTGTACGCCAATTGTTGAGTTCCACAAATACCCTCATGAAATTCACACATAACCACTTTGGCATCTTCTAGATCTAGGCATTTCAATAGAATTCTCTAAATCATCTAATAGTATAATTCCCCATCAAGTAAATCGTATTTGGTTGCCTTATACCAAAGCTTTTTTGAAACTGATTGTGAAGGATTTTTTAAGTAACTTATAAGTTCTTTTCTCCAGTCATCGGCTTCAACAACAACTACTTTAACTTTCACATCTCCTCCAATCGGCTGATAACTCAAAACAATTTGTGCAAGATCATTGACTTCTGCATTTTACTTTCTTGGAACTTGACTTACCAATGCAATCCTAAATCCCCTTAGCAATTGTAGGCACTCTTCGATATGATTTTAAAATCTTGTCCTTGCACTCAAATTCTCTAGATAATTTGTTGATCACCAACAATGAATACCTCGTAATCTCTATAGCGTCGGCTCCAATTTTCTCGAATAGTTGAACTACCCTAAACACTGTTTCATATTCTACATAATTATTGGTGCAATAAGGTTAAATTGTGAAAGCAAATTCAAAGCTTACCTCCATGGCGATATGATGACCAAGTCGATGCCACATTTGTGTCTACACACTGATTCATATAAAAAAAGGTCCAAGGTACCAGCTCCATGTATCCTATGAAATCAACATGATGTTGTATAATGAAATTGGCTATTGTATGTCTTTTTACTGCTTTAGCCGATTCATATCGTAAATTAAACTTTGTCAAAACAAAGATCCACTTTCCAACACTAGAGGGGATAACATATACTTCACCACATCGACTTTGCATACAATTGTGAACCATGTCGATAGAAGATAATGCCTCAATTTTGTATATGAAAAATGTAAACAAAGGCAATGTTTTTCCTCCTTGGGGTATTTTATTTCAGCATCCAAAAGTCTTGTGGTAAGATAAATATTACTTGCTATTTTCCTTCAAACTCTTGAACCAAAATATATCCAATAGATTTCTCATCACCTGATAAGTATAACATGAATGGTCACTCCTTTTATGATGGAACCAAGAATCATGGGGAACATAGATAATCCTCAATTTTATCAAATGCCTTCCACTATTCAGCTCTCCATAGAAACTCTTGATTGGTTTTCAACTTTAATAACGGAGTAAAAGGCTCAATCCTTCCTAATAAAGTTGAAATAAATCTCGTGAAATTAATCTTACCAATCAATGATTATAACTTTGTTTTGTCGACTTGTGGCTTTGTATTTTTGATAGCTTTGATGTTTCGTTGGCTGATTTTGATGCCTCTTTTATGCACTATAAACCCTAAAAACTGCCCAACCAATACACCAAAAGTGCATTTGTTGAGATTTATCTTTAGTCTATATTTCCTTGTCCACTCTAGCACTCTTTGTAGATCGGCCAAATGCCCTTCAATACTCTTAGATTTGACCACCACATCTTCTATATAAATTTCTACCAATAAACTGATGAGATCATGAAATATATAATTCATACCCCTTTAGTAAGTAGCACCGACACTTTTAAGTTCAAATGTCATAACCACCTATTCATATAAACCAATGGCTCCTTAGACAACTGAATAGAGTTTTTGTAATATCTTTTTCAACCATAAAAAATAATTATATCCTGTATTACTATCCATAAAGCTGATAACTTTTTAACTTAATGCTGCATCTACAAGAAGATCTATAATCGACATTGAATACTCATCTTTGGGTGTAGCTTTGTTCAAGTCCTAGAAATCGATGCATATCCTCATTTTTCTATTTTTCTTTTTCATCGGGACTATATTAGATATCTACTTAGCATATCGATATGGTCTAAAAAATTTTGCATCATACAATATTATAATCTCCACCGTAATTTCTTCAAATAATTTTATTAATTCTCTTTTAAATCTAGGACATAATTTACCACTTATAAATGTTGGCCTTGGCCTATCTCCAAAACCTATATCTACTTCTTCCAAATCATCGTCCAACATAAACACTTGTCCTAATTTTCTATCTACATCATCTATGGTGCCTTAAAGTAATAGTTGTGAATGAATTCCATTGATTGGTTGTATATTGTTATCCATGTTTTTCAAAAAATCCCTTTCCCACACGCATCCAGACAGACAATCAATTCTTTCAATTTCCTAAATTGGTAGATCGACTGTTGCAATATTAACCGATCTATCGACTAGCACAATTTCTACTTAATCTCCCTGCCACTAGGTCAAATTTTGATGCATGGTTGAAGGTACAAAGCTGTTTGCATGAATCCAAACCCTACCAAGCTGTATGATCCTTTTACTTCAATCGTAAAAAATGTCATAGGCAAAGTCTTGCTTCCTACATTCAACTCTACATTTAAAATCACTTTGGCCTTCAATAAATTTCCTCCAAAGTCTTTTAGCACCATATTTATCTTGATAAGATCTTCGACAATTTCCTAAGCTTGCAGTACATAGTGTAAGACATTAAGTTTAAGGCTGCACCCCCATCAACCAGCATTTTTGTCATCGGCTTACTATCAACATGTCCTTTGATGTACAGTGATAGCAAATGACGATGCCTAGATTTTTTGGGCTTCTCAAATATAGCTTGTTGAGGTTGCAACATCTATTAAGCCACATATTTCTCGCTCTTGCGATCATCAGGCAAATGTGCTTTGTACTCTAAGGGTAAAATAAACACCATATTGACTGGAGCCGATGATCGTGTTTTATTAGTTTTTTTGCTTACCATGCCACTCCTTCCTGGTCCTTTTGGGTGGATAGTTGGCTTTCTCATAACTCCGTTGTTGCTCCGCTATTTGTTTTCGACGCCGCAATCGATGTACCCTTCTTTTCTTTGATTTTTGTTAGAATTCCACTAGGGCAACACTAAAGGTTCTCAACCTACTTTCTTTCATCAAATTTCTTATTAATTCCTTCAAGTTCATCATCAACCTTTTTAAAAGAATCTTCATGAATCAGCCCGAGATGGTCATGAATTGATGTCCATTTTTCTTGACGGTCGATCCTAAACAGGTACTAGTTTATGTGAGGACCTCCTATATTCAAAGCATTGTGGCCTTCTGTCGCTGCCCTCAGGACAATGGTCAATTGATGCTAGCCTCATCCCCTGTTCCTAGCAGAATCGAAAAAACATGCAATCCCAATGTGGATCATATTGGAACTCCTCTGTATATGGTGAAGCCCAAAGCTCTCTTTCTTGGCATATTTGGTATATTTTCAATCAGTTGCAATTAGATAACCTTTGATTTTCCATAATTTTTATTTGTCTAGTGTCTCTTCTCATTGACTTGATCTTTTGAATACCCCACATATACCATTTTAACTAGGAAAGGGTGCCTATCTATTTTCATCGGCTTTTTCTCACCGTCAAACTTAATCCTCCCTTACTCCATAGCCGATTGAATTTATTATCGAGTTACTTTGTATTTATTTGTATGGTGAGAAATTGAATTGTGTCCCTTTCATTACTTTTTCTTCTTAAGTTCATGGGTTGATGGAATCGCATGGTTTTGTAGGTATATGTATTTATTTCTCTTAAAGCAATAGATCAAAAACTTTATTGGCCTTATTTATATAAAAATCATACCTTTTTTTTCTCGTATCTTTGATCCATGGACATGATATTGTTTTCTTATTTTTTGACCACTCTGGTAAGCCGATTTCAATATCAGAATTCTCTTCCCATTCTAAATCCGATGAAAATCTCTCCACTTGTGTAATTTTTCACCGGAACTTTTTCTTCCTTACCTCTTGGAGTCGACTTTCATGAGCCGATACTTTTTGCACCAAATGTGCCAAACTCTAAAATTTTTGGAAGAATTTTTTTCTTTATTGGAGCTAGTAATCCTTAGAAAGCTACCTCAGGCAAATATGCATCACTTAGATTTAAATTATATCATTGGTTGTGCACATCATGGAATCTTTGGATATATTCTGATACTGATTCATCCATCTTTTGATGCACCGATATAAGATTTTTCAACCACATTTTATAAATTCTAGGAAAGTAGTATTTATGAAATTATTTTTTCAGATCGGCCTATCTTCTAATTGAATTTGGCTATAAATAAAAAACCATGTAAAGGTTGATCTAGATAATGACAGTGGGAAAAATCTAACTCTCAAAGCTTTCTCCACTGATGCTTCTTCACATTGAGCTAAGAATTGGCCGATGTGTTCCATTTTAGATATATTATCTTACCTTGAGAATTTTGAAAAATCTAGTACCCTATATCGGTGAGGCAATAGAACCATATCAAATCAATCAAGGTACGGACGCCGATAAAGGTATGTTACTTTAGTTTTAAGCTGAACTGTTCTCTTATCACTTTGGCTATGCTTATTGTCCATTCATCATCTCGTGTATTATCTATCGGATATTGCTATAAAGGCAACGGTATTGGCCCCTATGCCTAGTGATCTCTTTGTGCTTGACTCCAATTAGGGATCATGCCATGTTGATTCTGATGTCGGTCCGATAGTATCCAGGAGGAGTTCCATTACGTTGCCCTCCAAATTGCATTTGTCCGGAAGGAATTAAATTGAGAATCACATCTCTCTCTAGCCCATAAGTTACTTGAGAAACTTCTGATGTCATCAGTACTTGTGCACTGGTGACAACGTGTGCTGATGCCCTTTGTGGAAGGTAAACATGACTTTGATAATGTTACTAGGCAATCGATCCATCCATTGGCTTTTTAATTAGATTTTAGAGTGTGTTCACCAATACCCCAGATTGATTTTTTAATGCATGTTGCACAGCTTCATTGACCGATTATTGGAATGATTTCGGTGGACTACTAGGTTCTTGCTAACTAGATTGATTTCTATGGAATGATTTTTGGGAATTGTGTCTTTTAGATCCATCGTTTTCACTTCATGAATGATCCTAAGCATAGGTTTTGAAATCCTTCATGGATTGCTCCACATGTTACCTCTGTACTTCTATTGAGCTATCGAAGGTCACTAAAATTATGTTGTTGGTTTTGACTTTCTTCCTATTCATGTTGGTTCAAAAAAGATAGTCCCACCGGTCGTGCCTATGGGGCTCAAGCTATGCCAATCTGCAAATACTAACTGGCATAGGTTAGATATCCCATTAGCTATGCCAAGCTTTACCAGCGATCTCGGGCCCTATAAGCGAGAAAAACAAAACAACACATAAAACCACTAGTATGCACAAATAAACACATAAAAATATAGTGCCATTGTGTAGAGGAGAATTTTAGAAAGATTTTAGGACTTGAATGGGATCAAACGGAGTTATGGACAAAAAGATATGAATTTTTAAAGTTTAAAGGGGTTTTGGGACAGGTAAAAGGATTAATTAAAATTCAAAAGGAATATTCTAGGTTGACGGGTGGGGCCTGTTGTAAGTGGAGTGGATGGTGATCCATTTTGGACCAAGTTCACAGGTAGGCTAAGAGAGAGAGGGGTCCACATGAGTCCTACTTATTTTTTTTCTTTTCCTTCCCTTTTTTTCTCTTTCTTTTCTTTTCCCTTCTTCCTTTCTTCTCTTCCTCCTCTTCTCCTCCCATCACCTCTCCCTATCTGATTCCCTCTTGGGTGAGTGGTGACAGGTGGTGAGTGGCACTAGCATAGGAGAATGGTGGGGCAGTGAATGGGCTGAAGGGCATCGGGGCGACACCGATAGGAGGGGCACACACGGTTGCAAAAAGAGGGTGGTAGCATGGGAAAGGTGTGGAAGGGCACCGGGGTGGCTTCGGCATGGGAAGCCAGGGTAGCACGCAGGCAGAGGAGGAGAGAGGTGGCATCAGTGCGGGAAGGCAGCAAGGCAGGGGCAGCATCGGCATGGCTACCAGGGAAGAAGGAGAGGAAGACCAACGGACATGGCTACCTTTACAGTGCCATGATGATGGTGGCCCTCCCAGTGGTTTAGCTTGGTGATGATGACGGCTCAGAGTGGCAAAAATAGAGTATGCAGGAGGTGAAGGTATTATCCAAGGCTCTAGAAATTCTTATAACTTCCTAGATGCACCACCAAGGTGAGCACAACGAGTAGGGTAGCCAATCCTTGACACCGTCACCTCCCCTCCATCCACAACTCCCTTTCTGTTGCCTGTCTTGCTTGGAGTGAGGGAGTGGGTACCCTGCTTGGAGGGAGAAAGAAAATGTTGGGGTGACATTAGTTGAAGAGAGGGATGTGTGTGTGCATGTCTGGTGCAAGGTCATGGGTGCCAGGAGCGAGCATGCATGCTTGTGGTTTACTTGCACTTGTGGAGAAATGGATGAATTATGTACACCTGTTTAATGCAGTCTCACTCATGGGTTGATAGTGGAAAAAGATGGAAGCGGGAAAATGACAGCCATGTAGTTAGAGTCCAAAATGAGTATTTTTTAATATCTCTGAATGGAAGGAAAGTTATTTTGGTAGGACTGGTAATTTTTGAAATCGAAATAAAACTTGACCTCAAAATTTTGGAGAATTGAAATGGGCCTTAATAGCTCGACGAAACAAAATTTTTGGACTAGGATTTTAATAAAATAGCAGGCATTACAAACCTACCCCTTTAAGAGAATCTTAGGCGAACAACTCTGGCTACTCTGTTCAAAGTCGAT
This sequence comes from Oryza coarctata, assembly GCA_030770085.1. Lineage (NCBI taxonomy): Eukaryota > Viridiplantae > Streptophyta > Magnoliopsida > Poales > Poaceae > Oryza > Oryza coarctata. The sequence goes on along the minus strand of CM061476.1, from coordinate 4,265,329 downwards.
CTTCTTGTTCCCATGTGACCTCATCCTTTGTATGGTTACTCCACTAGATCTTGAGAAAATTAATCATCCTCCACCGGGTACTGCAATCCTTCTCTTCAAGAATTATGACAGTTCTCTCCCTATAGGTCAAATCTCCTTGTACATCAATCACTTGGAGGGGGACCTGCTCCTTAAGGATACGACAGCACTTGTGCAGTTGAGAGAAATGGAAGACATTGTTTACCCTAGTTAATTCTATGGATAACTTGAGTTGATAGGCGATTTCCCCTCATCTAGCTATAATGGGATAGGGACTGATGTAACGTGGTGTGAACTTTCCTATCATTCTAAATTATTTCATCCCTCTTAGTGGTGACACCCTAAGGTACACATGGTCTCTGATTTTGAACTCAAGCACCCCTCACCAATGGTCAGCGTAAACTTTCTGTCTAGATTAGGCTTCCCTAAATCTGGTTTGGATTACTTTCACTCGTGCCTCGGCTGCTTGCAACACATTAGGTCCGAATACTTTCTTCTCTCCTACATCTTCCTAGCAAAGTGGTGTTTGGCACTTCCGCCCATACAAAGCTTCATTAGGGGCCATTTGGATACTCTCTTGATAGCTGTTGTTGTAGGAGAACATGGTATAGGGTAGACATAGGTCCCATGTGCCTGCAAAGTCTAGGGCACATGCTCTTAGCATATCTTCTAGAATCTGGTTTACCCTTTTAGTTTGTCCGTCGGTTTGAGAGTGATAGGTGGTGCTGAAATTCAAGTTTGTGCCCATTGCCTCGTGAAGCTTTTGAAAGAAATGTGAAGTGAAGTAGGTGCCTCGGTCTAATACGATTTTCTTAGAGACCCCATGCCAGCACACAATTTAGGCCATGTATAATTTGGCTAGCCTTTTGCTGGAATATGTGGTCTTGACTAGAATGAAGTTAGTGACCTTGGTGAGTCTATACACTATTACCCAGATGGAGTCATAACCAAACGGAGTCTTTGGAAATCTAGTTATAAAGTCCATTCCTATTTCTTCCCATTTTCCCTCAGGTATCTTCAAAGGTTTCAATAATCTGGCGGGCTTCTGGTGCACTGACTTAAACCACTAGCAAATGTCACATAAGGCCACATACTCAGTGATGTCTCGCTTCATCCCAGGTCACCAATAGTGGGTCTTGATGTCCTAGTACATTTTGGTGCTACCCGGGTGTATGGAGATGTGGACTTGTGGGCCTCTCAGAGTATCAGGTCCCTTAGTTCCTTGCTGTCAGGGACACAAAAGTGCTTCCCAAGCCATACTACCCTTTTTCATCCATAGAGTATTCTAGGGTCTTGCCCTCTTTGATGAGCCCATTGATTCTCACGATTCCCTAGTCATCTACTTAGGCTTCATTGATCTACTGCTCTAGGGTAGGATGTACTACTAGAGTGGCTATGGTTCTAGGCATAATGATGTTTATCCTTAGCTTTTGTAGACTTCTACATATTCCTGCTAGTGGGGTAGGATGGACAGGGTGTTGCAATGCACCTTCCATCTCAATGCATCGGTGACAACATTTGTCTTACCCAGGTGATAATGTATTTTGAGATCATAATCCTTGATCAATTCTAGCCACCTTCTTTGCCTGAGGTTGAGTTTGGTCTGGGTGAAGATGTACTTTAGACTCTTGTGGTCATTGTAGACTTCACACCTATTGTCCATCAAGTAGTACTGCAATATTTTGAGAGCGTGCACTAGGTGGCTAACAACAGATTGGGGCTTTAGTTGCCTGAAGGTATAAGCAACCAATTTTCCTCCTTGCATGAGCACCCATCCTAGCCCTTGTCTGGACACATCATAGTAGATATCAAAATATTTTTGTACGTCCGAGAGGGTTAAGATGGGAGAGGTTGCCATCCTTTTCTTCAATTCTTGAAAACTCTTTTCATAGGTTGCCATCCACTCGAACTTTCATTCCTTCTTGAATAGTTCGGTCATGGATCTTGCAATTCTGGAGAATCTGTCAATAAATCTTCGATAATAATTTGACATGCCAAGGAAAGTTCTGATCTCGATGGCTGGGGTTGGGGTTTAACAACAGATTGGGGCTTTAGTTGCTTGAAGGTATAAGCAACCAATTTTCCTCCTTGCATGAGCACCCATCCTAGCCCTTGTCTGGACACATCATAGTAGATATCAAAATATTTTTGTACGTCCGAGAGGGTTAAGATGGGAGAGTTTGCCATCCTTTTCTTCAGTTCTTGAAAACTCTTTTCATAGGTTGCCATCCACTCGAACTTTCATTCCTTCTTGAATAGTTCGGTCATGGATCTTGCAATCCTGGAGAATCTGTCAATAAATCTTCGATAATAATTTGACATGCCAAGGAAAGTTCTGATCTCGATGGCTGGGGTTGGGGTTTTCCATGAGAGCACATCTTTGACCTTGCCTAGGTCTACTTTTACTTCATTAGCAGAGCTAACATGGCCGAGAAAGGCAACCCTATCAAGCCAAAATTCACACTTGGAGAATTTGGCATAGAGCTAATGGTCTCTTATGTGATCAACATGTTCCTGCTTGCTCTTGGAATAGACGAGGATATTATCTATGAACACCACCATGAATCTGTTAAGGTATTCTATGAACACTTTATTCATGAGATTCATGAAGAATGCTAGGGCATTTGTGAGTCTAAAGGACATGACGGTATACTCGTAGAGCCCGTAATGAGTTAGAATACCATCTTGGGTATGCCCTCTGGTCGAATCTTTAGCTGGTGATATCTAGACCATAGGTCTATCTTAGAGAAGACCTTGGCTCCTTGCAATTGATCGAATAAGTCATCGATCCTTGGGAGGGGTACTTATTCTTAACAATCGCCTCATTTAGAGCATGATAATTCACACACATCCTCTTGGTCTTGTCCTTTTTCTCGACCAAAAGAATTGGGGCTCCCCAAGGAGACGTATTGGATCTCACTAATCATTTCTCTTCCAATTCTTTGGTCTACTTCTTAGCCTCAACCAAATCATTAGGGGCCATCCTATAAGGTCATTTGGATATTGGGGTTGTGTTGGGTGCAAGGTTTATGGAGAGCTCAATCTCCCTATGGGGAGGCATTTTGGGCTGTTCTTTTGGGAATATGTCCGGATACTCATTGACTACTGATACTTCTTCCAAAGGGGTGACCTCGATGCTATTCAGAGCTGGTTGACTTTTTGGGTGTCTAGAAGGTGAGAATCATACTTCATCTCTATTTGGTCCTTGCAAGGTTATGGTCCTTGTGGCACGGTTGATCTGGCTTTGGTGTTGGATAACCAATCCATACCTAGGATTAAGTTTAATCCCTTAGATTCTAGAAGAATGGGATAGGCAGTGAAAGTGACTCCTTCCAGGGTCAGGTTCACCTTTGGGCAAGATCCATAGGCCTTAACCACTTTTCTAGGGGATTGAATGATCATGGGTAACACTAGCCTTTTAGTTCTTAACCCATTCTTTTTCCACAAATGATCATGAGATGAAAGAATGTGAGGCGCTCAAATCAAACAAGACAACAACAGGTAGAGAATTAATATGAAATGTACCTATCACCACGTCGGGGGACTCCTAGGCTGATCTTGCATACACTAGTTGACTCGGCCTTGCCCAAACGTTGGGATGGAGCAGGAGGCCTAGCCATTGACCTAAGTAGCGGCCCTAGTTGGAATGGTAGCAAGCGCCCTAGTGGTACTAATATGGGATGCTCTAGAGGCAGTGGAAACGAGGTGCTGAGTGCAATCCCTAGCATAGTGCCCTGCAATCCCACAGAGGTAGCAAGTGACCTCATCCATGTTCGGTGGGTGCCTGGGTGGGACGTTAGAGGTGGTGATTTTGCTACCTCTAGTGTTACTGCTGTGGGCCGTCGGCTAGGCTGGTGTTGAAGGATAGAAAGGAAGAGGATGAGCTAGAAATCCATGGCTTGGTCGTAGAATCGACTGATGGTACTAGACACGATAGTTAACCCTAGGGTGTGAACCTCTATGGTGCAAGAGTTCAAGCTGAACAACCTTGCACTTTTGGAGGGCTTCTTGCTCCTTTTGGATCTCTTCCACGATCAATGCCTAGTTGACCATTTGTTGAAAGGTGGAGAAATTATGGGCAACCAATTATATCCAAATACCCACGTTCATGCCCTTGAGAAACTTCTAAATTTTCTTCTTTTCTATGTCCACCTCATCTACAGCATAGCAGGCCAGGGCCGACATCGAAGGATGCTAGGGTGCATACGGTGCGGGGAGGATGCCAAGGTGGCATTAGTAGGGGAAGCCAAGGCGGTGTGCAGGCAAAGAAGAGGGAGGTGGTGTCGGCACGAAAAGATGGTGAGGAAGGGGCGGCATCGGTGCGGCTACTAGGGAAGGATGAGAAAAAAACCAATGGACGTGGCTACCTTCGTGATGCAGTGACGATGGCAGCCCTCCTAGTGATTCAGCTTGATGACGACAATAGCTTAGAATAGCGAAAATGGAGCGTGCGACAAGTGAAGGTATTATCCTAGGCTGTAAAAATTCTTATAGCCTTCTTGATGCACCACCGAGGTGAGCAGAACAAGTAGGGAGGCCAATGCTTGACAATGTCACCTCCTCTCTCTCCATAGCTCCCTTTCTGCTGCCTGTCTTTCTTAAAGTGAGGAGTGGGTATCCGTCTTGTAGGGAGAAAGAAAATGTCGAGGAGATACTTCTTGACCTTGCTAGTGAGAGTGCAGAGAGTTGGAGCAAGAGATGTGTGCGTGCATGCCTAGTGCAAAATCATGGGTGCAGAACCATGCGTGCATGCTTGTGGTTTTGATTGCTCTCATAGAGAAATGGATGAAGTGTGTATTCATGTCCGCTATAGTCTCATTTGTGGGTTCACAGTAGGAAAAGATGGAAGCGGAAAAATGACAGTAGGTGGTCGGAGTCCAAAATAAGTATTTTTAATATCTCTGGATGGAAGGAAAGTTGATTTGGTAGGACCAATAATTTTTGAGATCGAAATAAAACTTGACCTCAACAATTTGGAGAATTGAAACAGGATTTAATAGCGCGATGAACAAAATATTTGTACTATGATTTTAATAAAATAGTTGGCGTTACAGTACCAAAGGAGTATGTTGTCAGGAAAATTATTTGATATCCACACCGATGCGTTACACTTCCGAATGCCTAGGAGGTCTGTTTAACTCTAATGCAGTTTCTTAAGAAGTGTGCCAATCAATTTAAGCTACAATTAATAAGGAAGATAGAAAAAATTAGTCCAATAAGTCAATCAGACTATAAGACAAAACAGACTTGAGTCATTAGCTATTTAGCAAATAGAGATTTAAAAAAACATGTATCCGACATAGATTAATACTGGCACCCGAGGTATGACTTTCTAGCTAAGTTTATTATAAACAATCATCGTGCTAACCCAAAATAGTATAAGATTGTAATAATGTTATATTCGATTGACAACGTATTACACGTGATATATAAGAATTATATCAGATAATGATTTGATACGGATGAGAGTGAAAACTGATAATTCATCGGACAGAAATCTGATAAAATGTTAAATAAAACATATTAAATTATCAAGAATTATCTTACTTAAAGCAATCAGAGTATAATTAAGATAGTATAAAATTGTTAATAACAAAATAAAATTAATAAATCGATAAATTTTGATAGATTGAATTAAAAGATGTACAGAACTGCTATCAACAGTTTGCTTGTTCTCCTGTGTTTAACAATTGATGAGCGGTTGTTGGTAAGCAATCTATTACTCCTTTTTTTATATGAACATTAATTGAATAAAAACATTAATTTGGATTGTCTTATTTATGAAATGACTTATCTACTATGTTGATATTTTAATAAAGTAATAGAAAAAATAAACCACCACATTCGCTCTACAAATAATTGAAAAAAAAGTGTCCAATTAGCAAAATAATTTAACATATCTAAAATTTGGAATAAATAACAAAGAAAATTACAAGAAGAGTTAACATAGAAATACAATTTAGAAAAATCTAGAATTTATATGAAAAATTAAAAATAATTAATATTAAGATAAGAGCAATATAGGAAAAATGTGAAATTCGAATTAAAAATTTAAAAATAATAATTAGTATTGAGAGAATTAGTCCATGTAAAAATAAAATTTTATATGTTTAGTTAAGTTAGTCCAAAGTTTAAAATTATATGCTATTTTAAAAAATGTATATAATAAAATATGAAATAATATATGTTATTGTGTGAGAATGTTATAATGGTGCTGACCGCGTATGTCATGGGCGACTAAGCTAGTTTAATATAAACAGCAATCTTAGAAAAATTGTCATATCGCACAAGACACACCTATTCAAAATAACCCTAGTATATGGCAACATGAAAGGTTTGCCTTTTTTTTCCTTGTTTGAAAGAGGAGTAAGGCAAGAAAGCGATTAGCCTTTAATGGTGGCAGCTAGTTCTGGAACGGACTCTCTCCAGAAAATTTTCTGGACAATAGGAATGCCTACGTGGTGTTCGCAAAACAGTTGATAAGAAACCAAACCCACTAATTGGGCCTGCTCACAAGACATGCGATTATTTCCAGACCACGTACAGGGAGCCAACGTGGGTGGGTTTGAACACAACGGTTTCAACTTTCAATCGGATAAGAAACCTCTCTGTTCTAAGGACTAAACTATTGCCTTTTATATCTCTAGTCTTTTGTAACGCAAAATCTAACGAGTGCGTAGGCTTAACCGGAGGCGCACCGCTCTGCCATCCGATCCCACGTGCGCTTGTGAGGTCGTCCGATCTACGCATCGCTGAGAATGTGCATGCATACGGTGATTAAGGACGATTAACGATGGGTCGGCACTATTTGTGATTTAATTAAATAATTTTAGACTCATGCACGTGGTGATTAAGGATTGTTAATTATGAGTAGGTGCAATCAATGGCTTAATAACTACTTAGATCAAACCATTAGTTCGTGTGCTGCTTTTGGTGTATTTTTATTTAAACTCATCACACATTTTGTACGTTCAGAAATACATTATATTATATTTTAAGATTGTATTATATTTTAGAACTCAAAAAAAGCAATTTTGTGTCATTCAAAAAATAACTTTTTAAGTAAAAGTAGAAGTAACTACTTATCGGACCAATGCCTCTAGATTTGGGGAAGCACAAAAGTGGTTTGTTGGGTTTAATCTAATGCTAATTATGAAAAGGTGGGGTTTGTACGTTTAGGGGGGTTTATGTGTTTGGTTTGAAAAGTTTAGGGGTGTAAAATGTCCAGTGTTAGTGGAGTGTAATTCAGACACTTCAGGACCATTATTCGGACTTTTTCTAAAAGAAAAAACAAGCCAACATCTATGCCTACAACAAAAAAACCCACTCGAAAGGAACAAACATGAAAAAGACAACCCGATACACTCAACTCTATCCACAACTTTGAGATGGAGAGCGAGAGGATGATATAAAAGAATGGATCCGCTCTCCTCCACACAGGATCATCAATATGGCCATCTTGTAGTGGTTAGAGGACTCACTGCAAGAAGATAACTGTCTATATAAGAGCAAGTAGGTAATGGACCTTCAAATGATGCTTCTAAGGAGGTTGTGACGCTGACAATACGACTGTCACCTTTTTTAGAAGACCAAGACTTGATTTTCACCCAAAGGAAACCACCAAAGGAGGAAAGGGAGACACCACAATAACACCCCTAGGTGGGCTGTGTCGCTCAAAAGCATCGCTGCCACTGGCCTAAAATAGGCTAGTTTTCACTCGAAAATCTCCCTACCCCTCTCTTTGTCATTACTGCTTGTCATTCCCAATTGCCATCACCATCCAAGCACCTTTAGCGTGCAACCACTATACTAGCACCCTACCACTAGCTAGCCAACCAGCAAGAGGTTCTTTCTAGGGAAAAAAACAATCCTTGCATGCTATGGAACTCCGTCGACCACTGTCTGTCTTCCCGCACGCCATTGAAAGGCCAGCAAGCCCTAACCACCACCATTGCTCACCATGCAGCTCCCTACTATTGTGCCAGTCCTCGCCTCAAGTAACCACACCAAGCTCGCTGTCTCCATCGAGAGCTATAGGCTACCACACCATGCCTACTGTCATTGCTAAGAGTCACCTCTAGGGCCCAACCCCTCTCATCGACGAAGAACTAGATCTGGTAAGGACTCTAGATTTGGCTAAGGGGCACTAGATCTGACAGCCCTTGTTACCACCTCCGTGCTTTCTACTCTACTGCCATCCTTGTTGCCGCCTACCATTCCTCTTCACACTTGTTTAGTCCCTTTGTTGCCCCATTGTCGTATCCGGCCAAAGAGGACTTAGATCTAGGTGGTGCTCCTTCGTCTTCTTAGTTGCCTCGATATCTCAGTCGTCCTAGTAACTGCTTGGTATGCTGAAGGAACGCTTGGGTGACAACGAGGTGAGGAGAGGGAGGGGTGGTAGCAAGGCATTTAGGTCGCTACCTACGTTGTCCCTAGATAACTTTCCATCGACTTTACAAACTTTTCCGTAATTTCTTGTAAATTCTCCCAAAATCAAATTTTGCGTCTCACACCTATTCTCTTTTAATTCTAATTGTTTTACAAAGAATAACTGAATAGTTACCAGTAACATGACCGTGCTAACACTACGGTATTTACTGTTCTAGTGTGTTGCAGTAAAATAATAGGGGTTATGTTCATGCAAAAGGCAAAACGCAGCGGCCAGCGCAATAGTGATTGCTCCATAGGTTCAGCCTTTCCCCTCGCGCCCCTATCTAGCTTCCATGATGCTAATAAACCTCTCGGAGCATATACTCAACTAATTGAAATGCGTTATTCATTTTGGTGAATGGGAAACATTACCAAATCAGGACAACAATGCATGATTATCTAATATGCTAATAACATATAAATAGCAGGCATTTCTATAATGACAAAAAATAGCAGGATGACACTTCATGGTAACTCATCCAGATAATGTTGCACTGTATACAGTGTCTCATGAGCATTCCATTTTGCGATTCTGATGAACTTATCAATATCAACCATATAATTGTTATCAGTAATACCGAGATGTTCCATGAGTATAGTTCGAGGTAGTAGTGTTAATAGGTGATTTTACCGCACACCTGATGAACTTGTGCATTGAGAGCTAGCAAATATTTCATGTACTCATTTCCTTTTTTTTTTTGACTCAGAAAGGTAGAGAGCCTCTACCATGTAACCATTATATTAATGGTGGTCAAAATATAAATTTTGGCCTAAGCAGGCCGGTCAAGTGACCGAGAAAAGCACTCAAAAATGAAGGATGAACTGAAATAACAAGAGAAAGCGAGAAGAAATAAAAGGAGACAAAAAAAGAAACTGAGAACAACATAAATTGCTATAGTCAGCAAAACCTGACGGTCCATTGTTGGATTGTCGTGCGGGCGTTTGGATTTACTCTAAATTCCCATAGAGAGAGAGTTTCTGATATCGCTTATCACCGAGCGGGTATTTTCTCTTGATTGTTCATTTCCTGTTTTTTGCTCGTCAAAATTTCCTTTTTCTAACCAAATATAGAACAACTGCAGCAAATATCTCAGAATATAGCATCAGTCCTAGTTCAATATCCTAATTTCCAGGAACTGGTTAAAAAGGCTTTTGTTACCTATCTCAAGTCATTGTACCTCCAGAGCGACAAAGAAGTCTTTGATCTGAGCAGGTTCTCCATAGAGAACTTTGCTGCATATGCTGCTTCGCTTGATCTTCCTGGGGTTTCGAAAAAAAGAACTCGGTATTCCTGTTACACCAAAGAACAACTACACAGAAATACGTTTAGGGAGATTTCATTAGTCCAAAAAACAAAGAAAAACAACTTTGAAGCATCTCTGGCTGAGGAAAAAATAACAGAAATCTCTCACCATGCTCTCTGTTTCTGTGAGACTGCCAGCACCTCCGCCGGCTAAAAAATGTCACCAGCATCTCATATTTTCATTCGTAGAATTGAATTACAGAGGAGAAGGATAGAATGGCCCACGGTTAGCATGAATCTCATGGCCAGTAGACCTGAAACAAAAAATAATAATTTGCTTAGAAACTAAAAGTTGGTGAAAGAAGAAGCAAACTAATGACTTCATTAGCAATGCGTCTGCAACATTTTACCAAACACATGGTCAGCAGGGTTAAAACCGAATATTTTTTAAAAAAACATTTTGCTAGAACTGACTCCTAAAGTAGGAAAGGAAAAAACCAATTATTTGTCACCACCCATAAGAAAGGTCTGGACAAAGAAATTTTAATATCGGCTGTGTGAAAGCATTTCTAAGCAAATCAAGATAGAGCAAGTGAAAACAGAGCACCATCCTGAATCAAATTATTGGCGACAGAATTAGTTGTTTCACCCTCGGAGCGACTCTTTGCTGAGGAGACTGGAGAAGTCGCGCGGTCGAACACCTTGCCGTCACTGTCGTAGTCTCGTCGTCCCCAAAGTTGCAGCACCTTCCTCCTCACCTCTGCCGCATGAAGCGCAGCCCTCGTCACCGACGCAGCACGATGGGCGTGGCCGCGTGGGGGAGGGCTCGATCTAGCACGCGGGGAGCGAGGGAAGAGGGAGACGATCTGGGGCATTCCTTTGCATGTGGATGATTTGGGATGTCCGTTGTGTCACACGATCATCGTTGTAGTCGTCAAGATTTGATGTTGCTGCACTATATAGTGGAAGAAGAATGTTACCGCTTTCAATTACTGTGTGCAGGGCTAGTTATCTTACCAACCACCTGTAGAGTGTGTCGTCTACCTCAATGAGGCGGCAGGCTCCATTAGCGCTCATTCCATTGCTAACTTATTGTTATACCACACCTTGGTGGCCATTGCGTAATGACTGATGTTCCCAGTGGCACCTTCTCTTGCTTCCTCAACCAAATCGATGGAAACGGTTTGCTTGTCCACAGGTTGTAGGAGGATGGTCCTTAATTATTTTCCCTCGATCTTTGTCGACGTCATGGCTTCATTGCCGAACAACATTTTGAAAGGGGTGAACCCAGTCGCACATGTGACTGAGGTCCTATGTCCCCATAAATTGTCCGCCCATGTCCCCTTCGGGGTGTCGATAAGGTGTTTATCCAGGGATAGAGGATGTTGCATTTGGCTTGTTCAACTACTTCATTACTTTTCAGGTGCTGGATAGAGGCAAAGCATAGCTCCATACCCATGATGATGCAAAACTCCTTAAAGGAGGCCGAATTGAATTGTTGATTGTTGTCCATAGTTAGCTGCCATGGCACCCTAAAATGGCACATTATATTTCACCAAATGAATTGTTAGACGCTGTGTGTAGTGATCATGGAGAGGGTCTCTATGTCAACCCACTTGGAGAAGTACTCGATAGTCACCATGACGAAACGGAGGTTGCTAGGGGCTCGCGGGAAGGGGCCAACTATATCGACGCTCCAACGAGCGAAGGATCATACTAGAATTATGGGTGTCAACTATGTCAGTGGCCTATGTGATGTCTTTCCCATTCACTGGCATGCTTGAAAGTAGCAGACTAGGTGCTGCACATCTACCGCAATCGTGGGCCAATATAGCCCTTGGCAGAGAGTTTTGCTTGCCAACACCCATGGAGCAAGATGTGTGCCGCAGTAGCCCTTATGTACTCTCTTTGATAGCTTGGCTCCTTGCTGATGCATCGTAGCAGGGGGTGTACACGCCTATCTTGTAGAGTGCACCCTTAACAAGGACATAGCCTTTGGTTCTCTGGCAAAGCCACCGTTCTTCTGTTCCTATTGTGGTTTCCACCCAGCCGATCAGGATGTCGATGATGGGGGTGCACTAGTCTGGTGCCATAATGATTCCTACCACGAGGGAGGGCAGCGTGTTCATAGGTTGGGTCACAGGGGTGTGCTAGACCTCGTACATGACATCCAGCGGTAGTTGTGCATTTGTTGATATGGCCTTGGCCAAAGCATTGGCATCCACGATGTTGACGCAAGGGGTGTCGAATACTTTGATGCCTCGGAAGTGTAACTTAGCCTTTCGAAACACTGCGAAGTACTTGGTGAGCTATGGGTTCTGAGCCTACTAAGATTTCTCAATGTGCCCCACCGGCACCTAGGAGTCAATGTTGATGATTATGCATGGAGCGCCCATTGCTCGGGCTTTGTGGAGTGCAAGGAGGATGGCCTTGTATTCGACTATGTTGGTTGTGGTCGGGAACTCAAGTTTTGTGGCGAAAATTGCCCTCTGGCCAGTGGGTTAGTTGATCACCACGGACATGTCAGCCCTAGTGGCATTGCACATTCCGTGCATGTGCGTGGTCCATACTTCTTTTATCGGTGTGGTTGGTATCTCTTGAGGAGGCTTCGTCCATTATGCGTCAAATTTGGCAAGCACTTGTGATTTGATCGCCATTTGTGTGATGAAGCGCATGTCAAACGGAGCTACCTCGATCACCGATTTGCCGATGCAGCCTGTGGCCTCCCTATTCCAAAACTTTGTCTCCTAGGGGTACGCCATGTGCACCGTTATGTTGTATGCCAAAAAGTAATGGCAAAGCTTGCAGCAAGCCACGACGAGGGCCTTGGATTGAGCGGAGGTTGCCATTGCTTTTCATCATAGCACGGTAGAGATGGCCGCTGTCAAGTCTGATAGATACATTAGCAGCCCTTGGTCTAGCGAAGGGGTTGTTAGGGTGGTGAGTTCAGCTAGGAAGGCCATGAGGCCATTGAACACCCGTTGACATTCATCTGTCCACCTACTCGCAGAGCACCATAAAGAACATGAGACAATTCTTGGCTGACTTGGCCAAAAAATGTCAAAGGGCTGCCAGACGGCCTCATACCTAGTCCCTAGCAGCTTATTCACCTAAAATAGCTTCTTGTCGATCTCATCGCCTCCATAGCTGACTGCTCTCGCCATCTTCCTCATCATTCTTATCACTTGTGGGACACTTTTACTAGCTCCTCGTACAAGCCCATACAGTTTACTAAGCTGTATTGTCCAATTCTTCCTGACCACCATGGTACCCTCCATCTTCGGCATTCTAACAAGAGACCATTATATGTGAGCCAACCTATGGTACCCTCCATCCTCCAGACACCACCATGTCCAAGGTGAAGCCAACAACTCTGTAAACAAAGCACAGCCATATAGAAGAATACTTCCGATAAATAGGGTGTAGGTGATCCCAACGTCAACCCTACTGTGTAATATGCTCGTTGTTTGTTTGTTGGTCATCACAGCAAATATCACAAGAGCAACAATAATAGATACCTTAGAGATGCACCGTATTATAATGCTACTCCTTGTCCGAAGCAATGTATCCTTGGTATACATATCACATTGTACATAAGACTAAGCTCAACATCGAACGACTTGGGCAGCAGGCTGCGATCAAATGTTGCAACAGCATTTACTTGCTCCCCACCATGAAACATATCATTCTCATATAACATATGCCTTCCAAAAAAACATGCCATTTTATTTTTTTTTTCATACTTAAAGCAGTACAAACAAGTCCCTGGTAAACGTCACGTTGTGCCAAGTGTGAAATCCTCTAGCTAATAATTTCAATACTGGATGCCCTATTACTGTTTAGTTTCCCATGCATGAGAGCCATTGTCCGCTCTCTATACTTGATAATTCCGGAAGTAAACAAGAGGACACCGGGAACAAGAAGTTGCACATTATTGTGCCAGTTAATCGACTTCCATAATGTATACAAGGCTAGGGTAACCTGAAGTACCAAGTTTAGTATATGTCTCAAACACAAATTATTGTCCTCCAAGGAGAAAGCAGTGATGGTGTCCTGCCCACCAACATGAATTAGGAGGAAGGGAGCCCACAAGGAAGCCAGTGGGTGGCTTTCACCTAATGTGTTGTAGACTTTTTTGTAAAACCATGTGATGGTTTTTATGTTGTGATGGAAAATTAAAAAAGAAAATATGATCATGTGATAATCATTGTTGGAAATTTGGATAGGAAAGATCACAGTTGTTAGCGTGAGAACATGCAACTGATATTGGTCAGGTTACGATATTCGTATCAAAAACGGTTTGTTCGGCCTATTTGTGCGTAGATAATGAAAACCAATCTTAATCAATTACGAGGACCGAGACTATGCTTAGGGAGAAACAAAGGTCCAGCACTATCGGGATACTATTTAATAAGGTAGGACTAAAATCAGAATAGTTGAAGATTAATCTTGGTCAACGACAGATTAGAACTTAACTCGAAAAGGAGTAGAGATGTGTAGCAATCAAGGATGTCGAGTGACAAGGTTGGGTACAAGGTGGTATGTGATGAATGGATACCGTGTAGGGAGCTCTTCGCAATGGGCTTCACATGGTTGTTGTGCAAGTGCCAAAAATTCATGAATAAAATTGGAAAAGAAAAAGCAAAGAAGAAGAGTGAGAGAGGCAGCCCAAGCTAGAGGCCTAGCCGGCCTCTCCCTCCCTTCCTCCTTGCGGCCCATGGGAGATGGCCTAGGATGCACAGGAGTGAATGCAGCCCACTTGTGCGCAACGTTGGCCTAGCCATAGTAGTGGTGTGGTAGCATGCGCGCAAATTAGTGGCACGATGGCCTGGTGACAGTAGTGGCCTAGACGTGGGTGTGCGGGTAGGCGTGGCCCATGTGGGCACACACACATGCATGAGGGAGCAATGGCATGTGCATAGGATTCCACCTTAGGTACATGTGGTAGTGGTAAATTGGTGCAGGTGGCATGGCCGGCTAGGGAGGCTGGATCTTCTGTGGCCGGGCATTGCTCTATGTGACCATATGATAGCGATCTGAAGTGTTTTCTTCATGTCTAAGATTCAAATCAATGATCAATGACTGAGATTTAGCCTAAGTTAGAGTTTCTTCTTAGAGATATTTTGAGCTTTATCTTAGAGGTTTTCTAGTCACACTTGGCCTATAAAGGAGAGGTAGAATTATATTTTTAAAGAGAACTTTAGAGAAGGTTAGGAGAGCTCTAAAGAGGTCTTTTAGAATTTTTAAAAGTATTTTATAAGCTTTGTGAAAGTTTTATAAATATATTTTATTTTATATGCTTGCAGGTGTATCTCGAAAATTTAATCACTAATGTATGGAAAACTATTTAGATTTGGTAGGAAAAAATGATATTGTTATATATATGTCATAAAACGTTTCTTAGTTATATTGTCAATAATTTGTTTAAGTATGTGTAGAGAATATAGTAATAAAACCGTGTATTTGGAAACTATGCCCATTTCCTAAAGGACATGTATTATTTTCGAGGAGCAAACTAGACGATAAGCGTTCAGAAGTTAGCCTCAAGGTTGAAAGGCTTTAGAGGAAGTATTCCACCAAGCTGGTATGTACAACCCATCTAGGTTCGGTAAGTGTGGCACATGCAGGGTTACATATGGTTTCATGAGTGATCACCCTCAGGGGCGAGGCACTTGCTCGGGGCGCGTCTTGCAGTGACCTCATGGACATGCTTATTGCTGCTGACGACATATATATTTACGACCCCACGCTAGCTCTGCGATACCTGTCTTGTGTAAAGAGCTGAAGAGTAAAGAGCTGTGCAATCTCGATCGTATTCTATGCATTTCTTGCAGGAAGAGCAAAAGAGCAAAGAGAAGCTGTTCTCACATGCATGGTTCCTATCTTGCACACCTGATTCAGTTACTGTAAAGCTGAAGGCCTTGGGCTGGCAAGTTGGGCATTTCATGCATTTCTTGCATGACGAAGGGAGGGCCAAGATCGATGCTTTTCTCATCACATGGTTCATTCTCTTGATTCAACTGTTGTGAAGACGAAGGCGCATTTGCTGGGGACAGGACTGCTAGCTAGCTAGTTAAGAGCCATGAGCATGAATGCGTGTCCTCTGTTAAATTTTCCGGTAACCACATATCTTTGATCATGCTTTATCCAGCAACGCACACAACACTTGTATACGTAGAAGCACGTGAACATCACTAATAGAAATTGAGTAACCAAGTAGGAGACAATAGAGATCGAATTCATCCCAGGGCGAGCCCACACATGCTTCCGTTTCCACCACAAACACCACTGATCTTCCTCCACCTTCAACAGCCCTGTAGGCGCACCAACTAACACCCATTACCAATCAACCACTTTATCTTATGGCTAACCTATATAAGCTCTAGGATCCTCACTTTCCTAATATCTTGAAACCTAACTCTAATCCGACATAGCGTCAGAATCCATCTATGCGTGTGTACCCATCACGTGCAACTTTGCATATTAGGATTCCTGCGAGCAAAATACTCCGTTTGGTAACTTTGACCATCTATTTTTTTTCTAATACTATTTTTACACCTAATAATATGGTATAGTAGTAACATGTGCTATACCATAAATATAACTTATATTATTAGACAAAGTAAATCAGAACTATGTGTCATGTTATAAATACTACCATACTAAATTACTCCAACTAGTCGCCCTCTAGTAAAAACCAATAAAAAAATGCTCGGTTTTCATGAATTTTTGTGGTTTGAGCTTGGTTGAGTTGAAAAATCGCTCGATAAACATATTAATTTTTTTAAAAAAATCAAACTGAATTTCAATCTTATAAAAAAAGTTCATAAAGGTTTTGTGTTAATATTGCAAATATTAAAATCTAATGGTATGATATATATACCGTGGTTATTTTTCCTTAAAAGTCTCTCAAAGGACTGATTAATGAAAAAACCAAATATCAAAATAAACTAAATCACTTATCGCTGGTGCAAATAATAACAAAAATATCATTTCAAATAGAAATTGTGTGATATTTACATGTGCACTATAGGCCAGCCCAGCACATCTGCCAAGTGTCCACTGCCCTGCTGGTGCTGACGTCCGCTAGCTGATCGCACCCACTTAATTAACTGGGCCTCAAGCCCCCAACCCTCAGCGACCAGCTACATCTTCTCCGGCGATCGAACGATGGCTCCTGCCGCGGCGATGACGGCGGAGGAGGAGAAGCCGCAGACGAGGAAGGCGGTGGCGCTGGCGGCGCGCGACGCCTCCGGCCACCTCTCCCCGCTCACCCTCGCCCGGAGGTACGCACCAACACACACGTGGAGGGTTCTAGAACCTTCGAGTCGTCTTTGAGCGGTGATCTGACTGACCAGCGGCGCGGGCGTGCAAGAGGGGAGTGAACTTTAATGTGGGGATCAATGCTTCGATTTAATTGCCGCTTAATTTGTATATTTGCCCTCTAGTTGTCGCGTTGATTACTCTCGATTTCGTGGCGCACGTGTTCCACGCGCATGCAGCGCTAGCGCAGCCATCACGTGGTGAATTTGGATATGCTGTTTTTCTAAATAGTATCGATTAATTGGAGAGTTTGTTAAATATTTGGGAGTGAATCGAAAACCGTTATTCTGCAAGTAATAGCACGCATGGTAGGATCTGACTATACTAAGCACTAATAAGGGTCTTTTCGCTTACACTAACTAACAAATATTATTAAAAATTGAGATAAAAATATACATATACTTTCAATCTCAATAGTAGTACATCCGTACACCCAAGTACTATACTCCGTGTACACGGGATATGTTTTCCTATATATAACGCTCTACTAGTTTATTGACAGAGTTAGTACTTAGTAAGTAGTACATATAATGCACACCCTCAGCTGAATTAGCACTGCAGTGTGTGCCTGATGCAATTCTGTGCAGAGAGACTGGAGATGACGATGTGGCGATAAATATTCTCTACTGTGGGATCTGCCACTCTGACCTGCACAGCATCAAGAACGAGTGGAAGAACGCTATCTACCCTATGGTTCCTGGGTATGTAAGTAGTTCCAATGGAGATTCTGAACAACAGTGTTAATTACATTCTGAATATATATATCCTGATCAAACAACCACGAATATAGATGTTAATTGCATTCTGAATGTATCCTGATCAAACAGACATGAATACAATGCACCTGTGTGCATTTTATTAATTTTCTGTGGACGCAGCCACGAGATCACCGGCGTGGTGACGGAGGTGGGGAAGAAGGTGGCCAGGTTCAAGGCCGGCGACCGCGTCGGCGTCGGGAGCATAGTGAACTCGTGCCAGTCATGCGAGAGCTGCTACCAGGGCTTCGAGAACCACTGCACCGACGGGATCGTCTTCACCTACAACTCCGTCGACCGGGACGGCGCCGTCACCTACGGCGGCTACTCCAGCATGGTGGTGGTGCACGAGCGCTTCGTGGTCCGCTTCCCGGAGGCCATGCCGCTCGACGAGGGAGCGCCGCTGCTGTGCGCCGGCATCACCGTGTACAGCCCCATGAAGTACCACGGGCTGAACGCGCCGGGGAAGCACGTCGGCGTGCTCGGCCTCGGAGGACTTGGCCACGTCGCGGTGAAGTTCGCCAAGGCGTTTGGGATGAGGGTAACGGTGATCAGCTCGTCGCCGGGGAAGAAGCAGGAGGCGCTGGAGCGGCTCGGCGCCGACGCCTTCGTCTTCAGCAGCAACGCCGACGAGATGAAGGCATGAACGATTCGATGTCGACCTCTGGCTGGGATTGTGATGTAGATGGAAAATACGTTGATGTTGGTCTTTCTTAGGATGCAGGCGGCGGCGTCCACCATGGATGGCATCCTGAGCACGGCGTCGGCGAACATCCCAATGGCGCCGCTGTTCCGGCTGCTGAAGCCCAACGGCAACCTTGTCCTGCTTGGCCTGCCGGAGAAGCCCCTGGAGGTTGCACCCTTCGACCTGATCATCGGTACGTAAGACCATGCACATGCAGCTGAGATATATACTCGACCTGTATTTCTTCCATCTTTATCATCTGTGATCCATGGCACCAATTTGTAGCGTTCCTAATAACGACGTGCTTTGCAGGAAGCAAGACGCTGTCTGGGAGCAGCTTCGGCGGCATGGCGGATACGCAGGAGATGATCGACTTCGCGGCCAAGCACGGCGTGACGGCGGACGTCGAGGTTATCGGCGCGGACTACGTGAACGCCGCCATGGCGCGGCTCGCCAGGGCCGACGTCCGGTACCGCTTCGTCATCGACGTCGGCAACACCCTCCAGGACACCGCCGCCGCCACCGAAACCACAGCTGCCGACTAGTACAGCGTCTCTGCCGCCGCCGCCGGTCATGAAACATCATGGTGATTCTGCTACTTTATCGTTAAGGAGTTCGTCCATTTGTCCAGGAGTGAACATATGCTCCAGAGACTGTCTAAAAAAATTGAAGTTACAAGCAAGCCTGCGTTAATGCAGCATGAACCTCAAGAGGCAGGATCCCCAAGATAAATAAAAGTCACATTAATCACTTGACTTCATCATCAAAACGACGTGTCAAGCCTTACAGAATTTCCACCAAAGTTACATTGCTCCAAATATGCGATACAAGCTAGAACAGTACGAAATTTGGGAATTGTCTCAAGGAACCATTCCGGAAAAGACCATCAATACAATGTCATTTCTTTGTTAGTTACTGTTAGGTTACAATAGTGCATCAGTCATCTTTCAAGATACAGGCTTAGGCGTAACTTATTTGAACTAAAAGAATTAATGATCTCAGTAGTCTAGTTCAGATATCTTTATATCACACACAACATACTACGGGTGTGCAGCTCACAAACCCTTTGATAAGCCATTTCCTTGCCACTGCAACATTGCGCCAAATATTACCAAGCAGTTCATCATCCAAAACCGCTGCTCATACTTCAAATGCTTGGGCCTATGTTAGCTTCTTTATTTGGCCGTGCTATTAATTCAAAATAATGTCCCATGAATGCACATTCTGCAAACTCTGCAGTTCAGTTCCCAAATTGGTAAAAGGTTGTCTATACAGGAACTTGAACTGCATAAAGAAATACAGGAATTTTCAAATATTATTTTTTTTAGCCTTTCAAGCAAAGCTGATAATATTAACGGCTGATAAAACATGGTACTGTACCAGAAGAAATGAAACGTGAAAGATACTCACAATCTGTTTATGCATGCCTCTTTTTAGCAACACTAACTTGGAGGATCAGATGCACATCTCGCTTGAATATGGACCTTAATTCTTCATTGGCTTCAATACCAATTCTCCTGAAACAGTTGCCACAAATGAGATAACACATTAATAGCATATCAATCATGCATAATAACATCTGTCAGAATGAAATTGATTGGAGAAGTAAATTGCAAGGGCACTTGACAAAAGGCACCATTTGCCATGGTTAGCAGTTTTTTTTTCTTTGTTGTGAGTGATGAGCAGCTTTTCCATAGGAGAATGTGTCACCCTATCTTGGAGCCATTTTTCCCAACAAGAATCTGACGTTGGCTTTGCTTTGGTGCAATGAAGTGCTGTTCCACCCTAAAAGAACCATCTTTTAGCTCCTTCCAGTCCATCAGACGATGGTCAATTACATAAGGAATTTCCTGCAGACATATTTCAATCATTCCGTAGCAGACAATTCCATCAGAATCAAAGAGTACCCAATTACACAGTAGCAATATGACCACAAATTACTTGGTGAATGAGATTCAGCATCTTCTCCCGCACAACCTCCAATGAGATAGTTTTCATGACCTCTTCAGTCATTGTAGTTGGTTCCTCATCCCAAGGTCTTCTCACTGCCTACATAGCATATATATGATTAGAGTACTGATCATAATAAACTATCACAGTGCACAACAGAGACAACAGCTATTGAATAATTTATAAAAGTGAAAAAACTGGATATATGTGACAGAATGTTAGGCTAAAAAAGACATCATATTCAATAGCTTAAGTGTTACAGAAATATATATACTATATTAGATTTATAGTCATATAAGATTAGATTAAATCCAAAATAAGAATATACGTGATTAACTTAGAGGTAGCATTAATTAAAGAAAACTTATTCAACATCGATTAAGTTGATTTGGCTATGCCCAACTAACACCTCCAGAGATATCAGTACATTATAAAATCGTAAATTAAGATAATAATATGAAGAGAGTAAGAGAAAAGCCCAAATTAACATGAAAAGAGACAATAAGATAGGTTTTGAAAGAGTGGGTTATACCTAAAAATAAATACTTAAAAAACAGTTATTGATATGTCTGAACCGTAATTAAAAGCTCTTATTAGGTTTCAACTCTAACCTATCTTAACTTTTTTGAGACTGAAAGTCTGTATTGTTGTAAAAAAAACTGAGTATAAACGAAAATACCTGTTCCATTAAGAACTGTACAAGGTCTTTCACCCCTTACCCTTTTAGTCCAGATACCATGAAGTACCTAACATTCCAAGCAATTCTTCTATGAGGCAGATGAAATAGTAGGAAAGCAATGCAAGTACTCTTGCAGACTAAGGGGAACCTTTCGTATCCAGGAAGATCTTCAAATTCCTTTGCAACTTTAAGCAAGTCTTTTTTATCTTCCACGAGGTCAACCTTATTCATGCATAATATACGCTTCTGATTTGGGTTTACCTCAGCACCCAATCGTTTGATTAACTTGATGACTCGTGAATCAGGGCTGTATAAATGAACAAATTGATTAGAAGTGTGCTTATCATGATCTCTACATAAAATAAGAACAGCATTTCAAAGATTGACTGTCAATACAAAGGGAAGGATTAAAATAAATATTTGGCAAGGCTTACGTTTTAAGATGCCTGTTGGCATCAAACATGACTATTAATAAATCATAAAGGCTAATTGAGCTCCAGGCACTCTCTACACGAACTGTGACATCCCTATGTGGCAATCCATGGTGGCCTAACATGAGCCCTGGGGTGTCAAAAAAGCACTGCAGAGAATATTATCAGTGAAAGCAACGAAGAATTAAAGAACATTTTATAGACAACACCCATAGGCATACATTTTTCAGAGCAGCAACTTAGTTATGAGCCATACATTTCACAACTTTTACAGACAAATCCAATCAACACAATTTTTTATAGAGATAAATCCATGAGTTAGATACAATCAGGCCACGGGGCACAAATGTGCTTGCACTAACTGATTTGAACATATCTCTTAATGTAATCAGTAATGATAGAAATAATCACAATGTACTCTGTAATATATTCATCATTGTCCTAAATCGAATTAGTTGCAAATGGAATACAGTCAAGCATTATTAGACAAGATTTTGAGAAATCCATCATAGTACATCAAAAGTTGAAAAATGTGAATTCATTTCATACTAGCACAAGTAGATACTTGGTAACAGATCATACTATTTGAGTTTTCCCATTTGTCAGCACGCCCAAAATTTCATGAGTTGTAGTATTTGTCTTGTGGGACACTGCAGCCACTTTTGTTCCAACCTGTAGTAAATATGAACAAGGAACATCAGGCTCCACTACAACCAATCTTTTTTTAAAGAAATGGTAGGAGATTGCCATTTGATTCAATTGATGAGGAAGTAAAGGCTCCAAAATTACAAAGGAAAATGCCCAGGGCCCCAAAAAAACACAGTTTACATTTGTTGTCTTTGCTACTAACTATTTAATCTCTAGAAATGATGCTCTGACACAACAGCCAGCTGGTAAGTCTACCTGCTTACTAAACTCTACATAACTCAAAGAAGACACTACATCAACAGAATTCCAAAACTAGAATACAAAATTAAACCCAGACAATAATATATTTATTGAAGTTTTGGTATTGTAGTAATAAAAACACATTACTCAAATAAAACAGGATACCATGAGGCAATGATTTGCAACAACTCGTGGCCATGCCCACACCTTCTAAAGCAATTCAACATTGAACTAGAGGAACTTTGGGAGCCTCAAGGAACAGAATCAAATTTCCTTAAATAGTCTATAAAAATGGTTCGGGTTACAATAACTAGCCTAGGTAATATTAACCTAAACAGGTTAGTTTACCCAGTTTTTGTCTCTGACAACACACCTGGTTGAACTAAAGTACATTTTGGTTGGATCAGGAGCATTTTTAGTAGAGAAAGAGAGAGCTCAGGATGGTCGTTGCTGTTGATTAGGCTACTCCTAGGTTTAGCGAAGTTAAAATTTTTCCACCAGGATAAATTAACCAAATTTCCATCGTTGAGAATGTGATATTGAGAGGTTTAACAAAATCCTGTGTAATGTCAGTGAATATACAATTAGATATGATCAGTGTTCAACACAACAACACTTTAAACTCCTAATGCTTAAAGAAATGTTAGAGCAAACTAAGCCATTGCCATATCACTGGACTACTGTCTTGTTGCACGAACACACGTACCATGGTGTGGGTGAACGAGGACTTGCCGGCGTTGGGGGCGCTGACGATGCCGACCGACAGCGACATCTGGTCCTCCTCCCTAACCTCGCCGGGGCCCACGTCGTCGTCGTCCTCATCGGGCGGCTCAAGCGCGGCCTCGAGCAGGGCCAGCGCCACCCCCCGCGACCGCTCCTCCTCCGCCGTCTCGACCATCCCACCACCCGCTCCATCCCTCCCCTTCCCGAACAGCGCCTCGTCGGCGCGCGCGCGGAGGGAGGGGTCGAACCGGAGCTTCCGCCGCGCGGAGACCGGGTTGCGCGCCTGTGACGCTGGCCCCGAGGGCGGCAGCGCGAACTCCGAACTGTCGAAGTCGGCGGAGTCGGAGCCCGATGAGGAGGCGGCTGCGGCGGAGGCGGAGGAGGAGGAGGAGGAGGCCGAGGCGGTGGAGAGGACGCGGAGGGGCGTCGGGATGGGGCTCAGGGTGAGGGTCCGGAGCAGACGGAGGGCCCCGACGAAGCGGCGAGTGGCGGCTGGCGGCGGAGGGTTTAAGGCGGGGTATTTTGGGGAGAGAAATGCGGAGAGGGAGGAAGCGAGGAGGTATGCATGTTGTGGGAGTGGAGTGGAAGGTGGATATGGGCTTTTGGGCTTTTTTGTGCGCCTGGTGGTCTTTACTATTGGGCCTTTAGGGCTTTCGGCTTGTGAGCTAATTGATCAGTTGGCCGTTTTGGACCCATGAATAGCGGCCTCTGTGTTGCTTGCAGGGTTAGAGCCCCTTTGAACAAAGGGAAACTACAGTAATTTCAGAGGATTTTTATCTTGCGGAAAGTAATCATACCAAAGTAACATATCCATTTCTTCGAAATTCCTATGGAATTGACTATTCTATAGAAATTTTACAGCAACATAAGGATGTGTGGCTCGTATACATGTTTTCTTCTTCTTCTATGTTGTGTTTCTACATTTTTCATGTGTGCCAATCAAATGGCAGCTTTAAAACTTTCATATGTTTTAAAATTTCATAGGAATAAAATGAGCGTCACATTACATTCTTACTTTTTTTTCTATTCATGTGTTTTGATAATCCTGTGTTTCAAAGAAGCCCTTAGAGAAACATAAAGGCTCCATTAGAACATAGGATTTTCATAGGAAAAATATAGGATTTTGATCCTTAGAAAAGAAATTTCTATGGAGGTTGGATCATAGCATTTGAACTTGTCAAATTCCAATAGAATGCATTTACATGCCTCAATTCCATAGGATTTCAAACATGTGCTCTAACCTCATTGTTTTTCTTTTAGTTGAGAAGTCCAGTACAAAATATCTTTCTCTCTCTACTATATCTCTCTCTAATATAAGTAGCATATAATCTTAAAATTCATGTATTTTTCTTGTGAACCATCTAAACACATGTTTTGAGTAACTCCCATGGTTTTGTTTCCTAAAGTATAGGACATATCATGATATCTCTATCCTCCGTTTTTCCAGTTCATATGTTTTTAGATTATTGCTTTCAAAATGAGCCCTAAAGGCCTCTTCTAGGATGGCTAAATTTCAAACGGAATTGAAGAAGAATTGAACTAAATCCTACTCCCTCCGTTACATATTCTAAAGACATCTTAGTTTTGTCCTAAGTTAAATTTCTCTAATTTTAATTTTGCCTATGATATTGCTGTATTTTGTCTGATAGTTTGACATACACAAATTAAAACAACTTGTGTTAGAAAAGAGGCCTAAAAAAGGCACAAATTATTTCGTAGAGGAACTAAATAGTGGTTCTAAAAAGGAGAGAGTAAAGATAGGGGTCATATAATATTATATTATATAAACTTAACAAACAATTTAAAACAAGTGATGTAGAAAGTTTTTGATAAATAGTTATGAGGTAGGATTAGTTGCCACCAAATTTAGATGTACGTGTCTGTTTAAGTAGGGTTTTAGCTCTAGTCTAGATCCTAACTAAACAGTTTTAGCTCCAGAGGTGTAGCGGTATTAACATCGAAATTTGCTAAGCCCCATAGATAAGATCGAAGAGCCGATCGACTTATAGATAGAATTCAATTGATACAGAGAAACAGTTGATCGGACGGATAAGGATGTATTCGGTTCGGTCAAATACAGAAGATTATCTAGATGAGATTGAGTTTGAAGGGGAGCTATAAAAATCATGGCAAGATACTTATATCTTTATAGAATATATCTTTTAAGATATACAAGTTTAATTTGTTTTTAAGAAATTTTCTTTTTATATTTAGGAAAGAACGTACGAAGATTGTTTGTAATCATATTTGACTCTTGTAGCCCTATGGTATAAATATAGACCTCTGGAACCTTGTAATCACCCATCACTAATCAATTTAATCTCAACACATCGCCACCCTAGTTTATCTAGGTTTTTACCGGTGGGTTCTGGCTCTCGACGCGAAGCTACATCGGTTAAGTCCGATATCCGGCAAAGGAGTAAGTCCCGTCACTATCCTGCTGTATTCGCTCTATCTAAGGCTGCATCGGTTAGGTCCAATCTCTTAGTCCGATCGAATATACCACATCACATTTGCATGGGTTCTATCGACTTATCGTGCTCTTCTGCTGTTATCGGTCACGTGTTGTATCAGTTAAATTCGACCTATTATACTGCTAGTAGTAGATTGAGTTGTATAATGATAGGTCTTTACGCGATGTTTCATTGGAGTAGTTAACCGATGAGTTATCCATACACAGAGCCTCACACCTAGTGTATTGACTTCTCAGCCGATATACATATATCTTACCTAGCGATTATTCACTAACGATCAATTTAGTTCTCTTAGATCTGGCATAGTGGGTTTTGTTTCCCCCATTGGCTCAGCTAGCCGATAAGTTTACTTATATGCCTATATTGGACTTGTAGCCAATAGCAGCCAATGGATTCATCCGGTCCCTCCGCCATTACGTCCAATCTAGCTTCTACCGTCTCGGTGCCATTAGTCTCAATCTTATACTATTTCAGTTTGGTCCAATCTATCGAGGCTAGCACTAACAGTATTGTCAACAGTGATCACTGGGTCTCGTCTCTTTAGGAGATCAGGTCTCACTCTTTACTATTCATCACGTACTCTATTTGAAGTGTCATCGACTCTATAGCCGATAAGTCCTTTACTTATTCCTCACCATTCGCCTATGTCGTCATCGGCTTTCTAGCTAATATATGAGTGCTACAATTGTTATCGGCTAGCAACAGATAGCAGGGGTGTATCGGACTCACAGTCGATGGCTAGCCTAACCCTATCAGCAACCAGTAAATAGCAGAAGTTCTTATAGCCTATTAGGTGATTGGCTCTATGATATAACTCTATCTGTCTTCCTTATTAATTAGAAGTCAAATTGACTGGTACATCGGCAAATATAGCAACCCGACGAACACACCTCGAAACCAATAGACCTACACCGGAGCCAAGCAAGAAGACCTCCCAAGCCTCGACGTGTTCAAGTGCGATTCCATCATATCTCCATCGGTGAACACAGAGGATTGATTCGGCTCGAACATATCTTTAGACATATCCGGTGGGACTATCGGGAGTACATTCCAATGAGCCATAGGAGACTAGAGTGAAGCTGATCTCCCAGGTCTCAGCGTGTTCACACGCCATCGCATCGAACCTCCATCGGCTTACGCTCGCGCTCTCTCTTAGCGCACACCTCCGCCGGGTCCGATCCGCACCACGCGGACGTGAACAAGCGGACTAGAGTGATGGAGTGAAGTTTGAGCCACTCTACAACTCTACTCTAAACACTGCTATTGAAGTTATTTGTAGGATTTGTAGGCCTACCAAACATGTCGTACAATGTGAAAAAACCGCATGAACTCATGTTCATGGGAATTGTATCTTTTAATAGACCTTAATCCTAAAACACACGCTGAGGAACTTTTACATATTTTAATTCTTTTACTTGTATTAAAAATATATATAATGTTGAACCTAGTGCTAGTTTAGATAATTTATGCTTGCTTGAGATTTTTACTGCTCAAATGCTCTTTAAATACCATAAATGCAAATAAAATAAATTTACTTGTATTTTAAAAATAGATATCAAATCATTGGCAAGAATATTCAATATATTCATAGTGAGAAAAATAATAGATACCGAATTCTTGAAAACAGTAATCACGATAAATAACAAAGTTTTAATTTTTGTGTTATCAATGTGCATCTAAAAAAAGAAAAAAAAACTTGAAATTTTGATGAAATTTTTGCTTATCAATTATCTTTTAAAAAAGAGAAAGTAAATTTAAGAAATAGTGGTTTAACCTTCTTATCTATGTGTGAGGATATTTTGTTCAATCTAAGTACTAGCTGAAGCATTGCACTATTGAAATAACGAATTTTAGTGTTGATTTGATATTGATTATAATATCATTTATACATGTTTAGACATTAACATATGCTTGGTTGATCAGTCTATCTCTCTTGTCTTGCAAAATATGTCTTCACTTACACTTCAAAGCTTCTCATAAATAAAAATAAAAAGTTGGTTACTAATTGTGAAATCATAATATTTGAATTTTAATGGTTATTTATTCTCTTTTTTGAAGTTTTGATAAAATCATTGTTAAATGGAAAACATATACAAAATGCATAGTTAAAAAGGGGGGCAATTTGAAAGCGGGAGAAATACGAAGAAATAAAAATTTGCTTTGATTCATAGTCAATTTTGTATTTTTATTGCATGGGAGATAAATTATGTCTTAGGAGAGTTTTTCTTTTCTACTTTTGTGATTTTTGAGTTATTCATGACTTTTTGACATCTATTTGGTTTTTATTTTTTAAAAAAACACCAATTTGTATTTTAAAGATGTTACCATTGTGTTCATCAAGATATTGTTAAATTATTGTTATGGTTAATATTTTATGATAAATAATTGGTTTTAAGAATAATCAGAGTTTGTGGTGTTGGCATGAGTGTATGTGACTAATGTAGGTCAAGTTACGATATCTATGTTTAAAAATGTTTGTTTTATCTATTTGTGTTTAGATGGCTTAAGATCAACCTTGGTCGATGGCGAGGATTAGGACTATACTCAAAGAGGAATTAAGGTCTAGCACAGTCGGGATGCCATACGATAAGATTGAACTATAGCTAGAATCCTTAGGTCAATATCGATTAATGGCAGGATCAGGACTATACTTAAAGAGGAGCTGAGATCCAGAACGATAAAAAATACTACATGACGAGGTTAGATATAAGGTGACATATGGGGGATATACTACATGAGAAGGTTTTTTAACAGTCTTTACAAGATTCTAAAATTTGGTAAGTCACATAAATAGGATTGGAGAGCTGATTGACTTATGAAAATAGTCTTATTGATATAGTGAGAAAGCTGATCAGACAGATTGAAGATAGATTTGGTCCAATCAAAGATGGAAATTTATCCAGATAGCATTGAGTTTGAGGAGGAGGTGGAAAAATTATGGCAGGGTACTTTATCTCTATAGAATATATCTGTTAAGATAGACAAGTCTAATTAGTGTGGTTAACTTGTTAGAGATAGTTTCTTAAGAAATAATGTCTAGAGATTGTTTCTAACTGTGTCGGACTCCTGTAACTATAGGATATAAATATAGACTTCCTATAAACCTTATAATCCATCATAGATCAATTAAATCTCAGTGCATCGTCACTTTAATTCATCTAGGTTTTTACCGGCGGGTTCTAGCTCTCGACGTGGGGTTGCATCGGTTAAGTCCAACCTCCGACGAAGGGGTAAGTCCCACTACTATCTTGGTGTGTCCATTCTACCTAATGCTGCATTGATTACGTCCGATCTCTTAGTCCGATCGGGTGTATCACATCACGTGCGCGTGGTTCTATCGGCTTATCGAGCTACTAGACTGTTGATAGTAGATTGAGCCATAGGTCGATAGGTCTTTACACAAATGTTTTATCGAAGTGGCCAGCTGATGAGTTATCCATATATTGAGCCCCTCGTCTAGTGTATTAGTTTCTCAACTGATATATATATATATATATATATATATATATTGAAAGAATTTCTCTTATCGGCTCAGCTAGCCAATAGGTTTGTCCGTTCCTTCTATCCGCTCGTCCGATCTAGCCTCTCGTATTTTCGAAAGATCGACTTTCACTCCTTACTACTCATCACATATTTTATTCAGAACTCTATTGGCTTTACAGCCGATGGGGTTATTTATCTTATTCAGAGCGTTATCGCATATTCTATTCAGAGCGTCATCGGTTTTACAGTCGATTGGTCATTTATCTTATTTGAAGCGTCATCGACTTTGCAGCTTATAGGTCTTTTATCTTATTCTCTGTTATTTGTATGTGTCTTCATTGGTGTTCCAGCCGATGAACGAGTGCTTATGCCTGTATCGGCAATCAGCCGATAAGAGGATTCCGCATACTGCTCATTGACCACTCTATTCTAGAGTGTCATCGGCGCTACAACTGATGTGTCATTTATCCTATTTCTTGCTATCTATCTATACCTTCGTTGGCTTTCCAACCGATGAACAAGCGTTACACTTTCTATTAACAAATAGCTAATAGAACAAGTCCATATACATGCTTATTGACTATTATATTTCAGAACGCTATCGGCTCTACAGCCGATGTGTTTTTTATACCCTTCGTCGTCATCTGCCTACGTCTTCATCGACTTTTCAACCGATGGACAAGTGCTTTAGCCCCTATCAGTAACCAGCCGATAGCAGGAGCACATCAAATATAGCCGATAACTATCTTAACCCTATCGGTGACTAACCGATAGTAGGAGTTCGTATCAGTCTATCGATCGATTGACTCATCGATTTTTTTCCTTATCAATTATAGAGTGAGGCACATCCGTAATTCTAACAATGGACCAAGGAAACGAAGGACTTGCACTGAACCAAATAAATCACCAAAGCCGTGTATTTAAACGCGATCGTATCAAACCTCTAAGGAGTATCGATTCTGATTGAAAAATATATAAGCGCCGAAATTTGCGAAGCAAATTGGACGAGAAAAACTGGAGAAGGAAAGAGATGCGGTAGCTTGCATATGTGTTTACGTACTACGTGCTGGCTGGCTCGATACAGGTGTACATATGCCAGTACTGGAGCGGCAGCAGCGACGCAGGCCAAGGCAATGCTGGCCGGTTGGCCTGATTGCCTGGAGGCCAGTAGAAGCACTGGTCGCCGCCAAAGAATCCCGCGATCGAGAAGGGATGGTAGCTTGGTCATGCAAAGGCCTGAGAGGTCTGCTTATCTCCAGTGCAGGTCCTTAGGTCTTTAGGTTCGCGGGCGTGTCAGTCAATTTAACCCTGCAATTGATAAAGAAGTGAGACGAACGGGTTCGATACAGGCGCTCGCTATCGGCTAGTTGTCGATAGGATCTGGACGCTGTTCGATCGGCTGGAGAGCCGATGTGGACAGGTGTCGACGAGGGGACGACCGCAGAGCCGATGAAGAAACCAGAATATGCTTAGAGGATATCGAGGCGCACAGGATCCCTCCGGACAGCCGAACAGTGATTCATCGGCTAGAAAAGCCGATGAGTGCGCATGCGGCCTAGGCGATGATTAGCGTAAGAAGACACAGGCTGCAAATCCGATGCCGCTCCGGATATGACAGCAAGAGACCCGTCGCCCGTCGTGGCAGCGCCATCAACACCGAACCTCGAAGATCGGACCTAACCGAGACAGTACGAGGCCGGGGCCAGCGGCGATGATACGGAGGACACCGGATCGGCTATGCCGTAGCAAGGTTAGGAACGAACCCATCGGCTAGCTGAGCTGATGAGGGGACGCCTCTCTGAAGACGGGTGCGTATCGGCTAGGGGTCCGATACGTTTGGCGTTACGCGTCGTGGGACGCCTCTAAAGGCTGATGCGTATCGGCCGAGGGGCCGATGCGCTGGGCGTGAAGCATAGAGCATGGATAACTCATCGGCTAGCACTCCGATGATACGCTGTGCAGAAGCCTATAGGCCTAAAGCTCGATCTACCGTCGGTAGCCCCGTAGGTCGGACCTAACTGATGCAGCACGAGACTGACAACGGCAGAGGGAGCTTAACGGACCGATAGGTCCAGCACGGACGTGATGCGATATATCCGATCAGCCTAAGAGGTCGGATCTAACCGATGCAGCCTCAGACAGAGCAGGACATATCGGGATGGTGGCGGGACTTACCCCTTCGCTGGAGATCGGACTTAACCGATGCAGCCCCGCGTCGAGAGCCAGAACCCGCTGATAAAACCTAGATGAACTAGGGTGATGATGTGCCGAATTTGTATATGATCGAGGGATATGTTACATGTTTTCAGGGGGTCTATATTTATACTCTGGATTTACAGACAGAGTCCGACGCGTCTACGACCATCGGACATTATTTATTAGTAAGAACAAAGGAAAATATTCCTAAATCAGTTAACTAACCAGCTAAACCTCCCTAATTGAGTAAGGTTATAATTTACAAAAATAAGCACCCTGCCATGGAGTCCACGGCTCTTCTCTAAACCCGGTTTCATCTGAATAATCTTTCAATTTGTAATCGAATCTTCTTTTGTAGCAACCTGATCGGCTTCTCCACTGTAGCTATCGGACTTTCTTTTAATCAAGCCAATACTTCTCCTTCCTTCCCTCGGGCTTTTCGGACCTGATTCCGATTGGACGATGTCCTGTCTTCAAGCCGATCCAATCTTCTATTAATTTGATCAACTTTTCTATAGTTCTTTATCGGTTTTGTCTTAGTACCTCCATCGGTCGATGACTACATTAAATCTTCCATCGAACATCTCAGCCGATCGGCTTTAGCCCTATCAAATCTCCTAGCCGATCGGCTTGAGCGTCATCGAATCCTACAGATTTTGGCGTTAACAAGCACGTGGCAAGCAACGAGCATGGGACCATGTACTTGCTCGATGATTGGCGTGTGTAGAGAAGAGTCCGATCGGAGTCTGGTTTTCTATGGACGGCTGTCTGTTTTCGGTGAGAAAGAGAAATAACTAAGTTTAGAAATTGTATTTGGTTTGAAATACTGGGGTTAAGTTTTATTAGGATCCAAAGTTACACGAAAAAAAAATTATATATAAATAGACGAGAGATTAAGACCAAAAAAAAAGTTAAGGTTTAATTTTAAAAGAGTGAATTGTTTTATAACGTAGTAAAGTAGATTTATTTTTAAATTGTATTTCTTTGTTTTTGTTTTTGGATGGTCAAACTAACGGCAAGAGAGAATTGAGGGTTATTTTATTTTCGTTAAAAGATTTAGTTATTTAGTTTTTTTATTGTAATTCTCCAAACAAGAAAAAAAGAGACCAGAGAAGCATCCTGTTCTGTCCTGCAAACCACGGATGGTGCAGGGTTTCAGGCACGTCATGCATGGTTGCGTTCTCCTCATGCTTTCGTTCTTCTCTCCGTTTGCCTTTTGATCTCAGCGTGGTCCAATCAAATTCCTTTTGCATATATTCTCTTCCAGTTAACAATTCTGCAGTGAATAACAACGCGGCAAATCAAAAGAATGTTTCTGTTACTTCATCATTGTGCCGTTTAAACACAGAGAATCAAATCAAATCAAATCAAATATTCAGTGAACAGTTTAAACTATCAATGTCAAGCTTCATAGGTTTCGCGAATAAAATTAGGCTTCAGGAGAGCCACACAAGTGGTATATATGTCTGAAAACAAATAACAGATTTCAGGAAAAAGAAGTTTGCAGATTTGCAATTTTGAAGGACCAGGAGAAAAGAGACAGAATTGGGGTTTATTTGACTCTTCACTGAACAAGTGAACAAACTTTCGCAGAGCTCTTGTCATACAAAAAGATTTACCCTAGCTAACAATCTGTATATTGCCATTGACTCCAAAAGGAGGTTGCCCTTTTTATACAAAGCTTTTGGATTTGAGAGGGAATCTGTTCAAGGACCACTACCTCGTCTACCATTTGATTCTTGTTCACCTCATTTGGTGCCATTCTGGTGGAAGCACACCATTTGCCAAGAATCAGATTTGTCCTGAACTTTTGACTTCTATACTCATGTCAGAGAACTCTAAAATTCGGTTGTATTCAGGCCATCTTTTCCCCTAATTCTGGTTGATGACGATTCTACAACAGCTGCTGCAGTAGTGCTACTGCTATGACAACATCAAACCATGTCAACAACAAACTAAGCTCAGGGTCTTTTTTGCAGAGACAATGTGCAGAATTGCAGCTCTTGGTTGCTCTGAAAATGTTATGCCCATATGGCAAGCAGAGACATCAGCCCTGCGCCGAGGAAAAGGGCGAGGAATGTTGCTAGTTGAAGCCTTGTATTTGTTTGAAGCTTTGGGTTGTTGAAATCTGCAGCTAGAAGATCAACCAGGGACATGTAGATCAATATCCCTGCTGCAGCAGAGTTGAAGACTCCCTCGACGACAAGTGCGGTTGAACTGTGCTTGCTATAGCTGGATGTGATTGCAATCCCCAGCGCGATGCCCACTGGAGCAGTGAAGGAGAAGAAGGTCGCCATGATCACTGTTGCTTTTGCCTTAAAATTTGCCTGTGTAAGAAAATGTGACAAAGTATGTCAATTCATTGTATCTTATATGAAAGTCTGTCCCTTTTGATTTTTATGAAAAATAACTTATAGTGGATTTTCCCCTAATTGAATGATCTAAAGTAAATTGTTGAAGTTGTGATTCTTCTGAGATGCGGTAGTATCTGCGTGGAGATTGATCAGCACTCGATAGTGGATACAGTATGTTGATGACAATTGAAAAGGATTGAGAATCCTGTAAAGTGTTACTTGACAGACCAGTCTCAACCCATTTGTGAAACACACGGTATTTTAGGTATATGCTAAATCCAAAATCCTATTTTAAAAGCATCTGTGAAAACGGAAGGGCGAAAAATGACATGGCAGTTCCTGTTTGTTTATCCTGAAAAATTGGCAGTGAGAAGCTCGGCACTGGGTTTAGCTTGTCAGTTAGTGAAGGACTTCTGAACCATTGTGGAATCAATTATTGATGGTCCTACTTCAAGTTTACTTTGTACAGTATAGTGTAGCTAGTGATAAGTTCTATCATCTGAGCTATAAATATCTGTCTATACTCTATATGTAGTCTTTCGCATGCTTTTGCTAATGGGGCACACCCTTCTGTTTCTGTCATGAGTCCAGGTGCCTTTAACTTGATTTTCACGTGTAGATATTTTATCATTTTGCAATGTAACAATGTAAGTAAAGAAGGGCACAGCGACGATTTCAATCCTTCTACGCCGATTACCTTATACCGCGATACACATGTAGTGTAAGATGTTCATGTTAACCATGGCTGTAAACTGTAATTGTGGTATACCTGAACAATGCAGCCACCGAGGCCAATGCCTTCAAAGAACTGGTGGAAGCTGAGGGCTCCGACGAGTGGCCTGATTGTTGTCGGCCTCAGTGATGCACCTAGTGAAACCCCGATGATCACTGAATGCACCAGGATTCCCAGCTCCAGAACCTACACGATCACAATTCTTTTGTCAGTTATTCACTAAAGAATACCAAGCTTGGTTCATGCAGGCATTGCAATTTTGCAATGTTGGGTGCAGAATATGCATAGGGGGTTCAGTTGTGAGGCTGAGGATAAAAGTTTTATCCCCAAGTGCAGAGTGGGCAGACACTTCACACAAAAGCACAAGTACAAAGGATTGATCTTATTGTCTGTATTTGGATTATTTATGCCTTTAAATCTTTAATCTCTTAGAAGGAGACATGTATTTCTCCATCAAATAGGCTAATTTAAGCAGAACACCACTATGCCTTCTCTATCTATGTTCCCAATGATTATTGCATAAAAGAGAGGGACATTTGAAATAATTGGTGGCAAATTAAAGCAGCCAGTACTACCATCCATATTTAAAATATCCCAAATTTGAACTTTTATTTGAATCGCTCGGAAAATTTTGATTTTTACTGTGTTTTGTTCGTGATGTGCAAAAGAAATTGAGCTTGACGATTGGTTAGGAGCTCACCTGGGAGACCACCCTGTGCCGGATTGTTTCGGCGACGGAGACATCCTCCGGCGAGGTGACGGCAGCCTGCCCGCTGCCGTGGCTGTGGCCGTGGCCATGGGCGTGACCGTGCGTGGCGTGCGTGTGGACGTGGACGTGGCCGGCGTGCTCGGCGCCGCCCTCCTCGTCCCCGGCGGCGCGCCCTCTGCCGTGCGCAGCGTCGGCGGAGTCGTCGACGGGGCGCGGTTTCTTGAAATGGGACCGGCGGTAGTACCCGGCGGCAACAGAGTCGATCATCATGGTGGCCATGGTCGCGGCCATGGCGACGAGCCCGGCGAACGGGAACCCGCCCTTCCCGCCGCACGGCGACGCGAGCGCGTCGAACGCGGCGGGCAGGATGTGCACCGTGCCGGTGGCGAGGATGACCCCCGCCGCGAACGCCTTCACGGCGAAGAACACGTCGCCGTCGGGGCGCAGCGCGGCGAACGACCTCCCCAGCACGGGCACCAGCACCCCCGCCACGCCCGCCGCCAGGATGGACGCGATGGCGATGAACTTGAGCCGCAGCGCCCCTCGCGCGTCCACCCCGGCCTCCGCCGCCGCATTCCCGCACTCACACCCCACACCCAGCCCCGCCGCCGCCTCCGCACCAGGCGGCGCAATGGCTATCATCAGCACGAGCGACGACACGGCGCACAGGAGTAGCGTGGCTCGCGGCGAGCTCTGTCTCGCTGTCGTGGCGTCCATGGCGTATCGGCGTGCGTGCGGGCGCGGGTGGCGTGTGGGGGAGAGGAGAGGGAGGCGGCGCGGAGGGCGCGGGCATTTTACAGGTGGGGTGGTGGGCGCAGCGCGCGCGGCACCGCGAGTGGGTGCGCCATCGTGTGCTCATCTTTCTCACCACCTCCGCTGCTGCTTCGCCGCTTTAACTTGCCTTCTGCTGCTTGGATCTTCTGCGGTGGGAGTGTGAGAATGGCCGACGTGCGCAGGTGGATCTCAGACGTGGCATAAATTATTTTCTATAAACTTTTTTAAATACTTTTTCTTTAAAAAATGTTTTATACAGCATTATTTTGATCACCTTTCTAAGTTATTTGTTTATTTTTAAAATTTTTTGACGCAGTGCTTACAACGGTTTACACACTGAAAACCTTACTCATGCTGACTATCTACGAAACCTGGTGAAATTCATTCAAAATTTACCCAGAAAATATATTTTAGTGAATTTAACCAATCTATGGAGCATTTTCTAAATAGCGACCGCCTTGATAAGAACAGTTACTATCGTTTTTTTTTCTATTGTCGTATTTGAAACCCTGGTCTAGTGTTGTCACAAACAGTAGGAAGTTTCACTAGTGATTATTGAGCTGTATATATACCTTAGCAAGTCTAAAAAAACACATCCGTCACTGTGTTACATGTTATACACATCACATGCACCAGTTAGTTTACCTGAAAGTCAGTCTAAGCTAAGGAGAATGGGTAATTCAGTTATATTGGCCTAGATGTACACAATGTTGTGCGGAAAAATCCACCAAAAAGTTTGAATCTATTACTAGCTAAGTTATGGCTAGGTGAGGAACTAGAGTGCATTGTGTTAATTTGATAGTTGATACATAGGTTGGACTTCCAAAAGAAAACTTAGAACTTTCAAATGAACAAAGTTGAAACTTATAATTTGATCTATAAACTTTCAATCGGGAAACATCAAATTTCGGCAATTGCTAAGCTCGAAGCTTTCGTCTAAACAAGTTTGTAACGTTTGGCCATGAAAAGCCAATCTTCTCTTAGCGATTTTGATGTGGATAGCAGAGCCGCAACGAATGGGATCACTGTTTGAGGTGTAAGTAGTCACCGGCGAGAAAGATGAAGTAGTACGTATCATCTTCACAAACAAGCATAGCAACACAAGGAAGAAGAAGATAGGGGCATGAAAGATGGAAAGGGAACCCCATGTTCCTGCACGTCATACTCAATTCCTAATGAAGGTTGTTTTGACTGTTACAATTGGGACTATGGATGAAGTGTCATGTCTTTGTTTAATAATAGTGGGGTAGTTCTAGGCTACATATAATAGCAAAAAGACACAGAGTAGATAATCATTGATACTTCACTACAATAAAACCACTATAATAAGACCATGTCGATTAAATGAAGCTGAACTTGAGATGTTGATCAAATAAAGCCGAAAACAGGAGTAACACAGAGATACCTTCCTGGTCAAATAATAGCCACAGAGATACCCCGAAAGAAAATATATTTATCAATGCACCAAAATTCAATTTAGAAATATATGTATTGGATTTACTTAGATGCCTACTGGCCAGTACTCCTAGGCAATTGTCAAGGGGATATATAGGGAGTAGACAAAGCAGTGACGTGCTCACCCGAGGTCCTTTCTACCTCTCTACTAGGCGTGTTGACACCATGTTGCCATCCTCTCCGGCACCATGTGGTCCCGGGCGCGTGGCTCCGGCGGCTGTCACTGACGCGCCAGGCCCACGGATTGGGGACTCTCGCTTCGCTTCGAATTTTTTAATACTATTTGGACCATTTTATTTTATTTTATTAATTTTAAAACTAAACCACTCCAAAACAAATGCCTAAATCTGTAACTTTTTCCCACCCACATATGTGCCAAACAAAATTAACATAGGCCGTGCTGCGTTAATTACACTAATATAATAAAATAACAGTGATAATCATATTTCTAATGTCATGGATATGTTGTTAAGCATCACAGAGGTGGCGTCGTCAAAAGTTGCGGATTTAAAATCAGTTTTGGAGTGATTTAGTTTTAAAATTTAAAAATAAAAAAGTTTTAAATTTTTTTTAAAAAAAAAATCGTTTGGTTGCCGGCTGCCTTCCTGGTTCCGCTGTTGCGCCGGCCACCGGTGCTCTCTTGGTTTGGGCAGGTGGGTGACGCGTGTGTGAAGTGCTGGTTTAGTGAGAGTTAAGTAACACGTGGTAGCTGGGTTTTGCTTGCTTGGTTGGTCTCTCCGGTTTTTTGGATTTTTTGGCTATTGAAGCCACGGGCTAGGGAGCATGGCAGTGTTCGGTCTAGCTTTACCTTTAGTCAATGCTGTGTTTATATTTATATAGGTTGTATTATGTGAGTAATTTGATTTGGTCTTAGGAGTCTAAGCCCATTTTAAATTTTTAGAGATGATTTAGAGGGTTTTTAGGTACATTTTTAAACCGCTAACCGTAAAATTCTTATGCTAAAATTATTTTATGTAGTCTCCGTAATATATATTTGTTTTATAACACGCAATGAAAAACTTTTTAAGCAGATCAATAATTAATTTATGTTTATATAAATATGTATTAGTATTAAGGGTGTGTTTGAGAGGATGGTTGGGAATCCTCTCTCCTAGCACGTAAAACGTGGATTAGTGCATGATTAAGTAACTATTAAAAAACTTTAAAATAGTTTAATATGATTTTTTTAAAAAACTTTTCTATAATTTTTTAAAAAAACACACTGCTTGAAATAGGTACATACGGAAAACAAGATAAAAAGTTTCTAGCAATAACTATCGAACACACATACATATGATATTTATTCTTAGAGGTTAAATCTAGCATCTAGATTTATAAGTGCAAAAATACTGTTAATGGGTAATATCTGACATAGGCGTATAGTTCAACTAATGTCAAGGTATATGTAAAATGATAGTGAGAAGCAACTCATGTTTATATGTATTTAACGATTTAAATCAAACAGAATATAAATCAAGAGCAAAGTACTCTATTCTATCCAACTAAGATATAGTTAGTAACTAGTAATGAGATAATTTCTTAGATGTGGCTTATATTTGATTTAAAATTTAATTAAATTTGATACCTCCTCTTTTTAGGATATTATATTTATAGATGTTTTCTTCTATAAAAAACTATATAATACGTATGTTAATTTATACACAGATCGAATTCCATAAGACTCTGACATGGTTTCTACACAGTTATATATGCTATGTATATATGTAGGTATATAGTATTTCTAAAAATATTTTTTTAAGTATAGGAAGTATGTTGTTTCTATGAAACTGACAAACGCATGCGTGCCTTTATATATAAGAATTATTTATTTTATGAATTTATCCGTTGGTTTCTTGTGATGACACTGGACGCCCTCACGAGTGCATGCGTGTCGTGAACATTTATAAGTTGTGACCCGTGCA
Organism: Oryza coarctata; assembly: GCA_030770085.1. Lineage (NCBI taxonomy): Eukaryota > Viridiplantae > Streptophyta > Magnoliopsida > Poales > Poaceae > Oryza > Oryza coarctata. Next base: position 4,226,104 of record CM061476.1, on the reverse strand, counting down.
CGTCCTACATAATAAAAATGACCATTACTTCCCGCAACAATTTTGCTCGTATTATCTAATATTGACTGATAATTGTGAAAAATAAACAAAATGGCGTTGGACTTTGCTAGCATCGTTAGTGCTTGGCTGAGTAACAATAAGCTGACATGGGTTGTTCTCGCCGAAGAGGATTTAACTACTCAATCAGGTGTTGTTTTTGGAATAGCAGGAGCCCCTCTCTCTCTCTCTCTCTCTATATATATATATATATATATATATATGTATGTATGTATACACACACAATAATTGTCATGGTAGTACTACGTATACACACTCGTCTTCCAACTTGTTTGGAAGTTGGAATACTATACTAAAACAAATCTGATTTAACTTATTTATAGTGAGATAATATGCATGGGTGGACAATTTTAAAACCTTTTTGTTTGGATTCTCATGGTACAGATTTCAACCCATACGTTCCATGCTATACTACTATCTGTGATTAATTAACTACAAAAATATTCTCTCAACTTGGTTGGACCAAATGGCAGCCATCCGAAATAGAATACGCACAAAAGGTATTATGACGACATCCCACAAAGCCTTCACTACTTTTCCATGACTAGCTGAATGAGCACAACGCGCTTTCGGCAACTTAAAGTTACCCATGGTAGAGATTCTTGGATTAATAATAATCAAGATAAATGTGCAAAGAAAAATATAGAAAATATATAGGTGGAATTACAGAGAAAATGGCAGAACAGTATACTTTCATAACGAACAATATATAGGCAGAGTGATTAATTACCTGAATACATAGGGTTGATATTGAGTTGGCGCTATGGTTTGCTCTAGTTTTGTTCGAAACTGAATTATTATCATTTATTATCTCAATTTTAGAAACGAGCAAAATAGTCTAGCCAAATCGAGCTATGGTGAAATTAAATCAACTTAATTTCGTTCAAACTAATTGACTTTAATTTTGAAAGAAAAAGAGGTTAGTTGGAGGCTTGGAGCAATTTCTGATCCAGGCCAAGCCAGCTAAGGGAGCCTTTTTATTCACTGTTAGAAACAGCTTGGGCTTGGGGACATAAAGACCTAATCTCCCTTTATCACTTTACACCCTAAAACTATTTAGGTTCGTCTTAAACCCTTCAACTAAACCAAGTATTCTGCCCTAAACTATAAAAATAATCTAAATAACCTTTTTTGACGTTTTTAAAGATGGTTTTACTTACATAGCCTCATATGTGGGTGATGTGGTGGCACTATGTCATTTCCCTAACTTTTTTTCTCTTTTTCTCTCTTTGTTACAATTAACTTAACTAAGGTGTAATATTTTCCTTTCACACATCAATTCCTTTATCAAATGATGAATTTTAATCTTCTCTCTCTTATTGGCAGTTATCACTTGATTTTACTTTAAAAACTAAATTATTAGAGTGGAGTCAATGACATACGAATATGGTGAGTTGTTTTTAAAGTATCTTTGTCATGTCATCATACATGTTAGCATCACTTAGGCAAAATCATTTTAATACCATCTCTTGGTGAAGTAGACTTATCCTTTATATAAAATACATAATAATTTATGTGGATTTTATGAATTCATTGACAAGACAGGCAGGTTGAGGGAGACATATATACTCCCACCAGTGAAAGATATATGAAATTTATTTTTCTATATCAGTAGGTACTGGATCGTATTAGATCCACTCTATATTTGTAAAATTTATACTTATAAATGTAACTTTGATCCTTGTTTTTTTTAGAATGGAGGGATAGACAGCGCACGAGGATGCGCAATGGTGCTATAACACCCCAACCTCAAATCCACGTAGCTTATTTTACACGTTAAGGTCCTTTGGATTAGAGGAATTTCAAAGGAAATTTGAAGGATTCCAATCCTTAGAAAAAATTTCCTATGTGCTCCTTTGGAACAAAAGAATAGCATTGGCAAAATTCCTGGATTTGTTTCCTATACCTCAATAGGAATTTAAGCATGAGCTTATAACTCATGTTTTTATTTTCCTTTGAGAAGTTACATGCACTTTCTCCCTTTCTCTCTCTAATATCTCTCTTTCACAAAATAATTTTCCTTATTATTCCTATGTTTTATTTTCTATAAACTATCCAAACACATGAACTCTTAAATTCCAGTATTTTAAAATCATATATTAATTTAAGGTGTGTGACATCTAATTACTACGTTTTTTTATTCTCGCTTTTTAAAAACCATGTATTTCAAAGAGCTTGTATGGATCCACGTTCATATACAGCCTCACTTATACTTTTGTACTCGTTTTTTTTATAAAAGTGTTAAGCTGAAGAGAAGTATGACATCCCAGTTACCCAAGCGCAACGCAGCAGCAAGACCGAACCTCTCAGGCCGCAGCCCTAGCCGCCGTCGCTCCCGTGGTTGCTGTGCTATCGCCGCCGCTGCCGCCATGCTAGGAGGCTGCTTGCCGCTGCCGACGTCACCACTCCTGCTGCTACCGCCACTCCTGTTGCTGGTAAGACCTTACTGCTGCGTTGCGCTTGGGTGGGTTGCTATGGATCTGCTTCTGTTGATTTGAGGGCTGCGGCGTTAAGCGATGCTTGGGATGGGAAGACTCGACAGGATAATTAACTACTAAATCTGAACTAAATTATCTTAGTGCCATGGTGGGTGACTTCCTTAATTATCAAATTATTTTTAAAAAATACCCACACCAATGAACGGTCACTAGTAAGGAGTACCATAAAGAAACTCAGATACAACTTTGATGATTACTTTTTTTATAGAAAGCCATGAAAGTCATTTTCAACACAAATTTGTACATTCCATTTTTATGTTTTTAATCTAGTTGTTTCAAAATCTATTGCTAGCCAAATTTCAAAAGTTATTTTTTTACAATCTTTTTTTGACCGCGGGAATAGTATACAGGAGTCTATGCATGTGCAGTGCGTGAAATTTTAGATTGGGTTAATTTCACCTGAAAAATAATATGGTTATAAACCAGCAGGAATGCCTTATCAACAAATTGGAAATATATCATGGGCACACAAATTTCATATGTGCACACCAATTAATAAATATCATTGAAAATTTTAGAAGAAATTGTACATACACTTTCAATAATATTACACCTATATATAAATTCTTAATTTTCAAATTCATCATACAGACAAAATTGTAATCAATTTATATTATTAAAGCTATCATTTTTTATTTTTAGGTTAAAATATAATAAATTTGAAGTTGAGATGTTACACAGATGTGTAATATTAAAAATTAAAGGTATATGTATAATTTTTTGTCGAATATTTGATGATATTTATTAGTTGGTGAATATGACTTGTGCACCTGAAACATATGTACATAGGATATGTTCCCAACAAAATAAAGGAAATCCAATTGTGTGTAGATTGCAATTGTCCAGTACTTCGGTGTTTTGGTGTGCACGTTAAAACTTAAAACTCCCAACCATGGCTGCACGTTTAAAATTATCTATATCCTTCATCTTTAAGTTGTCTTAGTTCCTTAACAAAATGATAAAAATGCATTATTACTAGTATCAATTCTAAACTCGCAATCCTTTTTCTTTTCATTAGATAGAAAATACACTCACAAACCGCTATCATATGCACACTGCATCCAAACGTGAGTACACAGAGGCATGTATTCACAGCTACTCCACCACCACACCATGAACGTTTCCACTCAAACTCTCTATCTTGAAAATTTTCAAATTGAAATTTCACACATCAAATCAAACCACTTTGGTGCTGGAAAAAATAGGTTAATTTCCTGGCAAAATCCCTTATCCTTACAAGCAAATGAAATGTGTCATGGCACACGTTTCTGGTGCTTCAATCAACATGCTGATGATAATCGGGTTTGCGTGGTGACGAATGTTCAAGAAACTATATCAATCAGCACTATGCTAAATTGTGCCCGCTTATGTCCTTTTCCTGTTGTGTTTGGTAGTACATCACAATTTTGCAAACAGTACATACTGTTCTTCCATAAGCTTGGCATTATACTCACAAAAAGGGAGCTGATGAGAGATGTGGGAAACCAAATTAGGACGAAGTTAACACACATGTGAAAAAGGCTTATGAGATTAGCTGAATTCTAGTTTGAAAAGAGAGGTGGTATGCTAATTGCTATATGAGGATTTTGGTCACTTGCTATTATATGACACATTAAGTATGAGTGAATTCTCTTGTCATTCTTCGTCGTCAGTTTAATTTTACCTTTGGATTATATATAATAGAGTAGTGGTGTAACTCATCAATAATAATAATAATAATAATAATATCTTCATGTTTTACTGTATGTTCTACTAACCATGTGAGTTGATATTTTCATGGAGATACTGTATAGTATCACTCATGTCCTTTTTTGACGCGCAAGACTAGACTTTTATGCTACTTCAGAGTTCAGACTGAGTGTTCGTTGAAAGGATCACCGACACCAAACATATGTATCCAATTCCAACCATACGGTCCAAGCCTGATGCAACTTTCATTTATAGCCAGTGAACAAGGATGATGTTGCCATCTCCCACTCCAACTCTTGTAAATGTACTAACTAGTATAAACTAGGTCACGAGTGATTCATTCAATGGATTCGTCCACATCAGTTCAGATTGCATTAAGTGTATCCTTGGGTGTCTTAGCCATATCCCTATATTTTCCATGAAGTGGCAACAATTTGGGAACTCCAGATTTGCCACAGATAGTAGTTGAACTTCTTGCATTAGAGCATTCCCAATGGATAATGTCTATATTCAATTATATCATATAGACACAACTATATAAAAAAATTCTTAATACACAATGTCTGTGTATGGGACAAAAAATAAATCCGTTCATTTTTTTCATTGTCTTATTTCTCACGATTGATCATATCTTCTCTATAAGTGAAAAGTAAATCCCAAGATACAACGTGGTTGAGCCACGGAAGCAACATAAATGCAGCCGTCCGATTCAAGAGAAAAAACGATCGTAGCCGTCGAATGATAGAGTCCCTCATGATTCTTCATGAGGCTTCCAGGCGAAACCTCATAGGTGTGGTCACGAACAGAAAATAGAGCGGCAAAAAACAAAGGGAAAAAAAAAAACTCCTCGCGCACTACCCGGGCACCGACGCCTCCGCTTTTGGCCTTTGTTTCCTGCCACTCTCTCACTGTCGCCCCTGTTAATTTTTATTATCATATGGTTTACTATATTAGTACTCACATTTCTAAGTCCAAAGAACTCGGAGGTCTTAGATTTTTCAGGACATCAGATTCCTAGCCCAACTGACAGCATGCATCCCACGTAGCCACCAAACAGAAGTAATATTTGTAGGTTATAACAGGATGGTTAAAGTTATGTGAAATAGAACGAGGATGAGCCGCATTAGCTAGAAAATAATAGCAGTTGGATTAACATAAAGAAAAAAAAGACATGACAAAACATTATTTACTGGTGCATGTTTGTATTACAGGCTTATATAGGTACTCGTGTGACTGTGCAAACATTATTTCTTAAATAGTAGAATATATGGTTAAAGTCGCGTAAATGTGCAAACATTATTTCTTAAAATAACACTATGTATTTTATACATTTTCACAACAAATTCTTCAATTAAATAATACCAATAGTAGATTTTCTTAACTTCATAAGATGACGGGCATACTCACGCGAATGTGGGACTTCGTATTGAAGAGTTAATTTCTTCTCCCCCATTTAACATATTCCTTCTTGGTTTGTGTGTATGGTCAAGATCTCCTGCAAAACACCATATTACTCTCTTTTCTCCTTTATTTTTAACTACATAATTAAAATTCCATGTGTCAAGTTCTTATCGTGTGATTAGAGTAACCGTTCTATTAGAATTTGAAAAGGCGAGTAAGAAATACATTAGAGATTGAGAATGTGAAGAGTACTATAGTTTTATAATGATATGTATGACATAAAAAAATAAAGGTTTTTTTAGACAGGAATATCAGCAATATTTATCTGCAAACGGGACGTCACAGTACAATGCCGGTCTTTTGTTAAGAGGCTCGACTGGGAAGGTAGGAGACAGAGTGCGAACGTATTCCCAATCAGTCAGTCACTGTGATCCCAAAGAGATTATTGCGTGAGATCGATCGATCAACGCCACGCCGCACCAAAACTAAACCCCAGAAGCACCCACCGGTTGACGACGACGACATCGCCGGCCGCAGCACCATCACACACGTCGCCATAAGCTAGCAGTCGAGCTGTCGTGCTCAAGTAGGCGGCTAATTAAGCCCATGAATGCACGCTAGCTCGATGCACATCATCCATGAGGCTGCATTGCCAGCAAGTTGAATCGACGATCGATCAGTCACCCAAGGAGGCGGCGGCTAAGACGAGCAAACGACGGCCATGCCGATCCCGGCTGGCGAGAACAGATGGGAGGGGGAGCTGTCTATATAAAAATAAGATATCTCTTTTTCTTGTGTTTTATAAGCAGATAGGTTTTTTCTATCTAGAGAGGCATCTAATTTTTTTTATTAGTGGTTTTAGGACGGGGAAAGTAACTAGCTGCCTCCACGCTTTCTGATCGAGGAACTGAATCTCCATTCATCAGCTGCTTGCCGATGAACGTACGTGAAGTCGTGAACCAGTCATAGCCTGATAGGATATAGTCTTAGAGATCACATGCTGGGGTATCAAGAAAGACACTGAGGGACGTATGGTATGGCCTAGCTGACACATCCTTGCTTTACTTTCTGTAAAGCTGATAAGGATATATAATGGGCCTTAAATATATTTACGGTTAATTTGAAACGTAAGAAGGTTACAGGATTTTTATAACATTTTGTTGGTTTCCATAAAATTCCTCTATATTTCCTCCCGTTCTAGAATCGAAGTTGTTTCTTTTTGCTCTTGATTCTGATTCTGGGATCCAGAATCAAAGCAAAAGGAAACAGGTAGATTGAATTACAATTTTTCTCTGTATTTAAAATCTAAGGCTTGCTATAAAAAGCAAGTGTTAGCTAGGACATAAAATCCAAAAGTTGGTTTGATATTTTTAGGATTGTTGGAGTGGAGCTGTGGTCTTCTCTCATTTTCAAAGTTGTGGATTTGTAATAAGAAATTTGTTGCAACTAACATCTTTATTGCTACTTGTATTTGGGAGCTTTGGAAGACGATGAATGATCTACATTTTTGACGTTTTGTGTGGTCTGAATTATAGGTGCTGAGATTCAGGATGATGGCTACACTGCGACGATGGAGGAAGCTATGTCCAGCAGCCCAGATTTCTCAACTCGAAACATACATCGAAGCACTTGCTCAAGTGGAAAGAAGGGCCGAGGGGTTGTGCTGGCATTTAAGATAAAGGGAAAGAGAGTAATGGAGGTTTGGAGGAAGATGTTGTGTAGGTGAAGCCAGTGGTTTATCCTTCTTTCTCAGGTTGAGTTTGAGAGGAGTGTTGTCTCTGATTGTGGTGTCTTGTACGTGTTTGAACTTTCGTATTTGTGTTGTAAACTTGTAATGCTTTAACCTTGTCAGAAAAAAAAAGTTTCTGATTGATGTCTCAGGAACTGGGGCTTTGTTCAAACGGTTCTAAAATCCAAAAGCAAACCATGGATCTGCTTTTGTGGATTTTTAGTGATGATGTTCTAAAACTAGGAGTATTATATAAATTGCACATTATGTATGTATCAAAATTCACGATCAGATTTTAAGAAATCAACTTCTAAAAACCATAATCCACATGTAAAGATTGTGAGAATCAAAAGAAAAGGAGCATGGGTCTTTTTTAGTATTTTTAGAGAAAAAAGCAACTAAAGAAACATCGCATATAATTTTTTAAAAGCAAAATTGAATTTTCATAAATTATTTAACTTGGTAAAATTATGTAATTATACAAAATCTGAAATCTATTTTAGTCGAAACTTCCTCTATGAATTATAAACAGCAGGACCATACCCAACCTCTCTATGCCTACTTTAATCTTGAAAAGTGTAACATTTTATTCTAGGGATAAAATTTTTACATCATCTCTCTGTTTTTAAATAGTTCTAATTATTTTGAAACTTTGATCACTTGTCTTTTAAAAAAATACTGCAAAAAATTACAAATACTAAGAGAGACACCATATTGTCAAAATTTATAGCATACTAAATATAAACATAAATCTCTTAATCATCGTAGTCTAATCATTAAAGACTAATTAGTGGTTAAAGTCAAAACAGTGATAGTCAATATTGATAAGTATTAAAAACAGAGGGGTACCTTTTTACTCGAAGCGACCTGTAAGCAAGGCTGAGTAATGAGAACGACAAAAAAAATAATTCTAATACTTCTAGAATTCAAGAAAGCATCAGGTCCTTTCTCTCACCCAAAATGAATGTTATTGGCACTAAGATTAATATTCATAAATACATTTGGGATGCTTTTTGGTTTTACTATATATATACACACACACACAAGATGTTTAGAATGATACTTTCCGATGGCATCAACCAAATCTGTTGGCAGATGCCGCAGCCCAGTAAGCGTCAACTTTCTCCGTCTACATTCAAACCGTCCTCCTGTTCATCTACAATACTATGCTCTAGGCATGTCCCAATGCGATGCTCACAGGGATGCTTATAATTTATAACATAAACCTGGTTCTTTTTGCCACTTCAGATTAGCACGCTTAGGCATATATTGGGTGCTTATTCAGGAGTCAGCGCCAGCCCAAGTGTTTAGTTCACCAAACGAGCTATTTTTTAATCTACCTCTACATGGCTACCCATTTAGGTAGTGCAACTGTGTGCGCAAGTGCTTATTATTGGAAGCAGCTGAAGCACTATCGAATTGCTTTTGAATTGGAGGATATAATCGATCAGATCTTATACAATACAAGGTGCTTGATGATATTCTCTCTCCCCGTAAGCACCTGAGTGCGTACTTTGCATTGGGTGGGTGTGGGTCTAATCTGCACGAACACATCAGGGCATCATGGAGACTTCCCCAAAACAGAAACAGACCACAAGCGTGCATTCCTCCCGTTCCCTTTTCCTTTTGGAGCCCAGTGCATCCGCACTATGTCCCGTGTGCACACAACGAACTCCATGATCGGCCCATGTGACGATTATTTTCCCACGTTCGGCCGACGAGCGCATGTATAACCTATTTATTTAAATGCATGCAGCCCGCTAAAAATGTTACAAACTTTATGTACATATAAATTTTGTATATATCAACTTTAGATGTAGAAAAATTCAGTCAATATTTATACATACAAATATTCAAATTCAAAAAACTATTTATATACAAATTTTATACATAAAAACTTTATGTACAAAACTATCCCGAGGATATCACAAAGACCGAACTATGGGAATAGACGTGCGAGTGCGTGCCGCATGGGATACATTATGATTACCATTAGGACATAATAGATCATAGCAGGACATACGCCCTATCGTGCATGCTGCGTGGGGCTCGTGAGCTATTACATTAACTTCTACTTTTCTACTTTCGTGCGATGTGATGGCCTTTCCTAAAAATAGAGCCAAGTGTCGTGGATAGTAAATCTTACTCACGGGTTTGGGGCATGACATCTAGTACACCGGTCGTTAAAGACTCTTGATGGTCGTACCTATCAACTTCTAGCTAGTACGAAATAGGGCGAGACATGCTGCTCGGTATGACCCACGATGTCCGACAGTCACAATGCCTAACACCTCACGCGTGTCCTCCGAGAGTGAAATGACCCATCTCAACTCCCACACTATGTGCCTCAGAGAGCATAGTGACCGGTCAAGTCGCCCTTTCTTGAAAAAGGGCGTGCGGAGCCATCAGAACCACACAATTTGGTCCGACGCATTTAATACATTGGTTACTGTTTGGCCCTCGAGCACCTACCCTTTTTGTTTTGTTGAACATGAGTGCTTTTTGTTTTGTTGAACATGAGTGCTTTGGGACAATCCACTTGAGACTACTTGTTAAGAGTGGTCCTTGGACAAAGTGAGGATTGGTGCTTAAGGGCAGCACGATCAAACCCTAAGCACCTTTGACCCCGCTTATTCTTAAGCCTCGAGCAGTGACTTGAGCGTCCCTTTTGGTGAAGCCTAGTCAGCCCTTGAGCTCGGGGGAAGGGGGGGTTGGGGCATGTGGTGCCAGCGCCGCTCTGTGCCCATGAAGTGGTGAACCCTAGCCCCCGTATTTCCTACGGCAAAAGACTAGCATGCAAATATTCACCAAGCAATCTTTTCACTTTGTATGAAGATGAAGATGTATGTTCTTAGCCAAAATTGGCATGTCATGAGAAAACCAGATGATCCGGTTTCCTAAACTAGATAACTTGGTTTTGGGTACCAAAGAGAGAATTTGTATATTCACGATTTCATTACGAATTCAACTTGTATAAGGGGTAAGACTTCTCCATCTTATAAATACGAAGGTCATGGACGATTGAGAAAATTGCAATCCAATTGATAAATCTATGATTATATTTATCTTTTCTTTTATCTCTTTGCACTTTACCCTTATAAATTCTAATTGTTGTCATCCTTCGTCTCTACGATGATTGAAGGCGCTCTAGATAGCATGTCGATCGTAGAGCAACTCTAGGCGCACCTATTCTAATGGGATCTGGTCTGGTTTTCACCGGTAGCGTCGTGAGTTTATTCAATTACAATCTACGTAGTGCTTTGTTGTTTGCCCGATCAATGCACCAGCAATGTTCAATAAGTTATATAGCTATAGGTTATAACTATATGTGTGCGCTTCAGGTAGGTGGCATGTTCAACATAATCCTATAGCAAGTGCATTATACAATGTGACCTCTGAACACAAATGTTAAAACTTATAGGGACCTTCCAGTAAAACTTCCACACTGAAGTGCGGAAAAAAACCCCTCCGTTTCTGTATAAGATATTAAGATCACCGCACCTTTCTCGTTAGGGTTTGAGCCGCCGCCGCCGTCCCGCATCGACGCTGCAGCCTCCAGCTCCCTTTGCCGCCGTACTCCCTCCAGCCATGGCGGAGCAGGTGAGCGCCGCCCCCCTCCCCCCCGCCCCCCCTCGGATTCTTCCCCGTCGAGCGCTATTTTCTCCCCCCTCCCATTACTCGTTAGGAGTTAGGACTAGTTAATTGGCGCATCTAGCATTCTAGGTGTCTACTGCTTTTATCCGGTGTAATATCGCAAGCCATTGCTTGTGCTTATGCGTTCGCGCATGTAAAGTTTGGATCTTGAGGCTTGGATCCATGGCCTTCTTCTGAGGGAATTAGGAAGTGGTTGCACATTTTGGCAAAATTTCGCAGTTTATTTACTTTATTTTTAGATTCCACGATGTCCTATGGTTTGCGATGAGATGTTAATCAGAGCTTGCAACTCGAGACACAAATGCGTGGTACATTTTGTGATTCGGTGACATTCAGTAGTTGGGGTTGTCGCATTGGCATTACCCAGTCTCCCATATGTTTATTTCAATCGAAGGTTCCTTGGTTCCTGTGATGTGCGTTGACAAAAAAAAAATGATGATGCCTTTGGGGGTGGAATGGTCAGATTGGATTCAGACATGTGAAGGAAGTTTTATAGTGTATAGTACAAGGTAAAGTTGCATAAAGGCAGTCTTTTCCTTAGTAAGTACTAAAACTAGCTAGAGTTGTCATAACAGGTAGATTTCATAACATGTTTTGATTGGGTGATGCTGAATTGTTGGGTGTTTTGATACTATCTTTGTCTTGTTTCGCCTTAGCAAAGTTATATGCTGTATTAACTGTGGTACATGTTCTTAGAAATTTGGGCTCGGTACCAGTGATTACCTAGTTTTGATGTATGACATCCTTTCTTTTGTTCAGACCGAGAGAGCTTTCTTGAAGCAGCCCAAGGTCTTCCTTTGGTGAGGGTTCTGTTTCTGCCTGTTGTTTTTTCTGTTCATTAAATACCTCATGTGTATCATTAACAAACAAATACATGCCTGATTTCAGCCCAAAGAAATCTAGCAAAGGGAAGAAGCCTGGTAAGGGAGGTAATCGCTTCTGGAAGAATATTGGCCATGGCTTCAAGACCCCTCGGGAAGCAATTGGAGGTACAAACAAACAAGTTCTTCCCTGTAACTATGTGATTCATGTACCTTTTAGTTTGATATATACTTTAGCTTTTGAAGTGTGCACTACTATTTCTTTATACTTATAGGACGGAAAATTCAGTTGAATGTTCATACTATTCTAACCTGTTTAATCTTCTTTCATTTATACCCCTATGTCATAATCTTCAGTCACCCGAGGTTGGAATAGGTTAACTAGCTAGATAAGTTACTGATTGCAAGGAAATTTTGATGGTATTATGTTGCCTTACCAAAGTTATTTTACTTGGCAATAACTTATTGGTGATAGCGTTTCTTTTTAGATAAAAGCTTGATGAAAAGGAGCATTGTTTCCTAACCAAATACTAATTAGTATGCCTTGTAAGTTGGGCTATGTTATGAAAGATACTTACCCTAAACCTTTCCATATGCTAGAATTTGTCAGTCTATGTAACAACATTGTGTCATTACCTGGGTGACATGCTTCAGCGACCTGCTACCTTCTATTATCAGAGTGTAATTGAAATTTTAACTCATTTCATTTCAGGGACCTACATTGACAACCGGAACTGTTTCCATTAGAGGTAGAATTATTGCTGGAACATGCCACAGTGCCAAGATGAATAGGACTATCATCGTCTGCAGGAACTATCTTCATTTTGTGAAGAAGTATCAGAGGTAAGTAAAGCACTGGAGACTATAAACTCACTTTTATCTGTGATTTCATCTGACATAGAAGGTGAACTTCACCTTGTAGGTACGAGAAGAGACACTCCAACATTCCAGCTCACATTTCTCCATGCTTCTGTGTCAAGGAAGGAGATCATGTTATCATTGGCCAGTGCAGGTAATGCTTTCTAGCTGATGTAGTATTGAGTTCATGTTTTTAGTTTTGTTGTGCACACCTGAATGCTGGGAATGTGGGAGTTCAATGTTCCAGCTCCTGCACAGTTCCTTGGGAACCACTCATTTATCTGCTTGTTTTAAAATAGTAATGAAAAATATAAGATACTAATATCTTTTACATCTGAGTCTGTGCTTCCTCTTGTATCACATTGTTGATGCCATAACTTGTAACCAGGCATCATATTGTTTTGAATGGACTGTTCATATGTCTTAACCAGGTTAAAATTTAAAAAGAGAATCATCTTTAGTTGTTTGGGTGGTTACTTATTTTGTCATGGAATTTGTCCTGGCTCTGAACATAATGGCATTACCAGTCCTGTACTTGCTTAGTTTCCTGAATTTATACTTGATGCTGATCTTCCCCTGTATGTGCTGCAGGCCTTTGTCGAAAACTGTAAGGTTCAACGTTCTTAAAGTCATCCCAGCTGGTTCCACAGGTGGTGGGAAGAAAGCGTTCACTGCAGCTTGAGCTTATTGAAATTGAAACTGGCTAAACGATTAGTAGTTATATATACAAGCGTTCACTTAGAATTCTTCTAGCTTGCTGTTTCAACCTTCTGTTTAGATCCCTGGAGTTTTTTCCACGCATCTGAGCATATTCATGAAATGTATCCGTGCAAGTTTTGTTTAGATCTCTGGTCATGCGAATTGTGGCTGTTGTTGCCCTGTCGTTGGCTCATGTACCTTCTTTGAAGCAATAGCATCAACTGCCTGTTTGTTAACGTCTTATGATGGTGATGTGCGTTATCATTATTTATTTCTTTTTAGCTGAAATTTTTCACCATTTCACTGACGTTTCAAAAGGCATATGACATGAACTAAAAAATAGTATTTTCTTGCGTGTGTTTTCTATGGTGAATTGTTGCTGCCTGATTAGATCATCTCTAGATTCTGACAGTGACATGAGCATTTTTGCACGCGCTAAATAAACATCGTAGCCTGGTAGCTGTTGTAGTTGTAGGCTGCGTCTCAAGCTTGAAGAAAGGAGATCGGTTGTTTGCAAGGCATTCAATTTAAGCTTTTTCTTAAAGCGCAATTTAAGCTTCTTAAAATGCATTTCACCATGTTAAAATCCCAAATCCATCTCAGATTCTCGAAGAAATGAACCAATTCAGTCATACAAATGATCACCAAAATTATCATTGCTCTCTCCTGCTGCACAGCTGCTCTTCTGCTGCTCTCATCACATCTCCAAAGCCCAGCCACTTCATTCCTTCGAATTCTTCTTGATCTTGCAACACCTTCCCTTCCATTCTATCTGCTAACATCTGGCACTGCTAATTCTACTGAAAATCATTGGTATCACGACGAATATAACCCGTTATGCCACGATTTCCCACCGGATTTTCTGATACAGCAGCAATTTCAATCTTTTGTGTTGATCCCAATGGCTGCTGCAGCTTCACAACGGTGCAGGCGGCTGTCAATGCTGTTCCAAAGCTTCAGCAGGAAGAGGAATGTTGTATGGATCAACAAGGGCATCTACTAGTAAGTATCGGTGTTCCTCATTCAGACTCGTAATACTCTTTATAAAGTATTGTTGGATGTTGTTAAGTGTGTTGTTACTGAAGATGCATTGTTGCAGTGAGAAGGTGACAGTCCCAGCAACCAAGCCCAACATCACATTTCAAGGTCAGGGATTCGACCTGACGGCGATTGTGTGGAACGACACCGCCAACTCATCGCACGGAACATTCTACAGTGCTTCAGCCTGTTGCGAAAAATGTCAGCTTCACTGTAAACACATAGTACACAGCATTTTCAGCTTAAGTCACAGTCGTGCACCTTGGGTAGCAATGCTAACACTGAATAATTGACACCAGAATGTCTCACCAATCCCAAGACCCGGTGCTGTCGGTGCTCAGGCGGTAGCACGGAGGATCGGTGGTGACCAGGCAGCTTTCTGGGGGGGGGGGGGGGGGGGGCGGCTTCTTTGGTGCACAAGAAACGCTTCACGACGATCGGGGCCGGCATTACTTCAAGGAATGTTTCATCCAGGGCTCCATTGACTTCATCTTTGGAGATGCCAGGTCACTCTATGAAGCGAGTAAAAATCATAATTCGAAAATTCCAAGCCAACACACTCCCACAGTCTCACTGATTGCTTCCACTTCTGCACTTTCAGAATTGCAGAGTGATATCCATGGCAGATCCTGTTCCTGCAGGGGTGAGAACCATCACAGGTTCAGTCACTGCACATGCCCGGGAATCTGAAGAGGAAAACACCGGCTACTCGTTTGTCAATTGCAGCTTTGGCGGCACTGGTAGGATATGGCTGGGGAGAGCCTGGAGACCATACTCCACTGTCGTCTTCGCCTCTGAAGGATGGAATGACTGGAATGATCCTTCAAGAGACCAGTATGCATTTCTCTCATGTTCAGTATCAATTGTTGTCTGCATGACAAAAGGTAGATCAGCATTAATATTTGCATGGTTTGAATTGTCAGGACTGTGTTCTATGGAGAGTACAAGTGCACAGGTGATGGAGCAAACTTATCAGATAGAGTGCCATATGATAAAAAGCTTAGTGATGTGCAGGTTTTGCCATACCTGAACACATCTTACATTGATGAAGACAGATGGCTGAAACCATACTGTGATTCATTGATTCTGCCTGAAGCAATCAAACATAGACATTAATTGTATTGCAAACTTGAAAAAGGAAAAGGTGCACTCCATTCTTTGAATTTTCTCACTTTATAGCACGTTGAATTAACAATTGTGCATAGACCATTCTTACAGAGATGTATTATGTTTTACAAAGATTTATCAATATTCTGATCATCTACATTTGAGCAGCACAAAAATGGTACATGAAAAGGGAGCCAACTCCAAGTGTTACATTACAATAACAACCAACAAGAAGCTGACTAATATCAACATTCTAACTGCAAGAGCTCAAGTCCAACTATCTCATCTTGTATCCTAATGAAAATTGAGGGATCCTGCCATTCTCTTGTTGAGACTGATGCTTTTTAGCTGGGTCTGAGACTGTTGCTTTTGACAGCCACTATTCCTAAAATGAAATCTCACTTGGTGCATGGAATGTCCGTCCACGGCATATTGCTTCCAGGTTCTCTCCCGCATAAGAGCTAAGTGGAGAAACTTCGACACCTGAAGTACAAGAGAAGTTACATCACAATCAATTAACAAGTTTCCATCTAAAAAAAATTCTGTTGTGACAGTCCTCAAAAGTTTCCAAATGTATATATACAGGTGGAATGCTACCGGTCAGATACAAGGGCACAGAATGAGTCAAAAAGCCTCCTGCAGCAACTACCCATCGGCTGTGAAGGCGAAGCAACATTAATCTGGCACTGTCAGGAGTATCATAGGTTGCACCATTAGCATTCTTTACTGGTGCAAATTCCTCCTCCCTCAAAATCTGGAAAAGGTGCCAACAATACCAATGAGATCTTTCCAACTAATGTTTGCTTTCAGTAATCAAATAAAACTTGAGAGCAATCATGAATTTGAAGTCAAACCTCAAAAAGAGCTGTTGATGGAGAATAGGTGAACACATCAAATATAAACTGTTCAAGTTTTAAGCCTGTCGTGTACCCATGGATTGAAGGAATCTTCTTCTCTGCTAAGTGGTAACTGGGCACAGGATTTTAAAATTAAGCACAAAACATGGAGTGAATTGTAAAAGTTGACACTGAATTAGTGTTGGTGTAAAACATTCAACAATTGCATTGCAGGAAGAAGCAAAATGATAAAATACAAGAGGTCGTATGACAAAAAACTAGTCACAGATGATTTATTGTATTAGTCAATATAATAATATCTGTTCTATTATTACCACAAGGTTAAAAGAAGCCTCTAAGTTCACTCTCAAAGGCTAGAAATTACACACAAACTGGTAAAAGAAAAACAATTATATTGTTGATTGTGGCATTAGGTACAAATTGTAACTGTGTTGATTGATATGACAGAGTTATATAAGATTTTATATTTAGCACTAGGCAAAATAGTTGCATGCAAAATAAAACTACTTTAAAATAAGGATGCATTACAATCTAGCAGCAAATTGTCTTAAAAAAGTGTTAATATACCCATAAAATCACGTGTAAAATTCAGAAGTTAGCTATAATACTAAATAAATAGTGAAAGAATATACTGGTGAAGTTATTTAAGAGAAGTTCTGTATTATTTGGACCTACAATAAGAACATAACTGTTTAAATATTATGGCAATTACCTATGCTTAAATCACAACTTTTGGTACGGAAAGAAATATTGGAACGGAATGAAACATCATGAAACATAGGCTGCAAGAACAAAATAGTTCTTCAATAAGAATACTTACATGCTATCCTTTTCAAGACTATTTGTTACTTGATTCAGAAAATCCAAAGTGAACATATGCAAGCATACCTGACAAAATGAAAGTAAAACAGCACTGAGAGAGGATGCCAGTGGGAGGGGAAAGGGAATAAGAAGAGACATACATTGCTCCAACAATAACGAAGGCGCCCTGTGCTTTGATTGATTTCTGTAGTCATAGCTGCATCCATTTCACTGTACTCCACTACAGAAAGAGGCCCACCCCTGCCACGCTGAACGAACACTCCAACTTTCTCCTGTGGATACGCCTTTAACAACACAGCATAATAATGAAATAAATCAACAAGGTGCATAATTGGAGTTAAAGACTACTTCTCATTCTGCTAGGGATTGGATAATGCACTGGCATACCTTCCTTACGACCTTTGCAGCAGCAGACACACCCTTGTCAATGAAATATCCTAGGAATGTTGGATCAGCAACACGGACCTGTATCAAAGAGATTGATTATTCTGGGTTAAAACAAAGGAGATTGATTATTATTAACAGAAGCAGAGAAAGGCCCCCATTACAATATTTCAAAAAAACAACGTACTCACCAATACATTGTCAACTCCATAGCAATCTACATATTTCACACCTCTTCCAGCCATATCATCCAGCAACCTTTGAGATTTTAGAGCTGAGGCACAGTAAAAAGAGGAACTAAATAACATATAATTGTGGCTAACATCGGTAGTATATAATTTCTGTATTGTGATATAAGGAATTACCAGCATATACTCCACCATTGCCATCAGGAGCCCTTGCTACCTAGTTTTCAACGGAACATTGCAAAAGATGTCATTACCCCAGAAGATAAGCACCGTTGAAGCAAGTTTATTATCACAGTACTAATGTTCTGATTCAGATAGCCCAATGCTGGTTCAATTGCAATGGACAAAATACAAATGCATGATGCTGAATGGGAGATGAAATAAAAAAAAATCTAAATAAAGCAAGTTAAAAACCTTATAGGGTGTTTCCATAATAAACCTTCCATCAGTTGAGACACATGGGATAGTACCTTGATGGAAAAAGGTTACCTACAAACAAAGAATCAAGTCAAACATAATTATTTCCAGTGACATAGGACTATAGGAGGCTACTTGTTGAACTTCACTGGAATTTCTGTTCATAACGAATTGAGTAATGACCCTTACTTGCTCAGGCTCTAAGCCAAAATATCTATGGCTTTCAAAAAATTTGCGAGTCGATTCATCAGTAAAGGGGCTAGTCATTATATACCAGTGGATTTGTGGAGTGTTACCTGGGGTTGCACAGAATTAACACATTGACAGTACGAACTTTTAAGAAAGAGCAAAGAAACCACTAATGGCATGCTTGACTAAATTACCATCAGTGGAACGAGCAGCCAGCTTCTGTATGCACAAAATTCGTTCAGCTTGAAGTTGGAAAAGTGACTTCCCAGACGGAAGCCCAATGCCTGAGCAGAAATCAGAGGAAAAGAACACCATGAATCTTAAGATCAATGAACATTGAAAGGAGACCATGATATTACTCTAAAATACTCTATGATTATCAACACAATAGAATGAACAACAAATGCAGTACAGAATACCTGCCAAAGGTTCTTTTCATCAGTAAAAAAGTTCCTTTTTTGTATTAATCATAGGACAATATGGAAAACATGGAAAATTTAACACTAAAATTTTCCTGTTGTGCGATGAGAAAATAATTCTACAAAATAGTATATAACGGAAATATAATTTATCTGTAGTGTAAAATAAATAACATTAGTGGCACAGTGGAAGTAGCATTCCACAAGTATGGCAACTTACTGAAGCATCCCTTAGGATCGGAACTGCCAAGCCTTGTTCCCTGCCACAATTTGAGAGAGATAGAGAGGATAAGTGAGATTTTTATCTGTTATGGAGCACATAGATCTTTTTTCTATTATGCAATTTTCAGGAGTTTTAAGAGTACCTGACCACCAGCCAAAAGGACAACAGCCAATTTTCCATCCAAAATGGCTTTCAAGCCCCTCTTCCACCACCTCTGCTTGTCCTCAGGAGTTCTATCTTCCACGGTCGAGACACTTGACTCCGGCACAGGCTCGACAGCTGGCACAGGAACACCTGTGCTCCCGAGCACCATCACATGATCAGAATTCAGAAATTTCCACACGGTACAAATAAACATGGGAAATTTTCTATGGTTGAATGTTCTCACACCTTGTGATCTGAGCGAGCATCGGACGATCCGGTCAATCCTAGCAAGATCTAGGCTCTGAAATGCAGTTCATGAAGCTCAGTAAGCCAAGGTCAATCTTTTAAGAGACACAAATGCATTGCTGTCAATTCACCTTGGTGTATGAGATCACAATTTAAGCTCAATGTACAAAGGCAACAGCAGACGGTGAATTATGAATGCAAGGATCGTGCTAACTATCTTGAATCCTATTTCAACTAAGAGTTTCTCTATGGGATCAGCCGCGCATCTAAATTATGGCACAATTTAACCTCAAAAACAAATCTTTACAAAAACAAACTAATCTCTACTCAAAACCAAATCTTTACGCAGAACCTCAACTCGCAACCCAATCTAAATACATCCAAAAGCGAGAAGCAAACGTTCCCGGGGAGAGAGAGCGCAGCAGCAGCAGCGATCTTGGCCGCCGGCTCGGAGCTCACCTCGATGTCCCGGACGAGGAAGTCCCGCTCCTCGGGCGCGAGCTCGTCCCAGAGCGCGAAGGCGCCCTCCTGGCCGTAGTCCTTGAGCCTCTCCAGCAGCTCCTGCGGCGGCGCCGCGCCCCACCTCCCCGCCGGCGCCGGCGCCCGCGCCGCCACCACGATCTCCGCCATCTCGTCCTCCCGAGCTAGAGCGCGAGAGATCTGCGAGCAGCGATGGTGATGGTGGTGGTGGTGGTGGAGGCGGAGACTACGATGACACACACGATCCAATCTTGGGGAGATTAGTAGGAGAGAGGTTGGCTTGATTGGGTCGTCATTAGCTTGTGTATGTGCGTGTCAGAGTGGGATGAGGAGGTGAGATGCCCGATGACATATTCCAATTCTTTATCCCTGCTGCTACTACTAGTCTAGTGCACTAGTGTAAGTGTTTCATCTGGAATAAAAAAAAAGTGTCAGTGTTTCTTCTTTTAACTTAAGAGTCAGTGTTTACTGTTTATTAGTGGTTGTTAATGTTGCCCATACAGTGTTTGACTAAGTAAGAAAAGGGTGGGCGGTAAACTTATCCCCAAGGATTTTTAATCCTAGTACACTTTTCTCCTGTAAAAATCCTTGTGTACTTGTGTCGGTGTTTCATCTGAAAAAAATGCCAGTGTTTCTTTTTTTAATGGATAGTGTCAGTGTTCACTGTTTTACCAGTGGTGGTGGATCATGTTGCCTATACAGTATTTGACTTGGTAAGAACGGGAAAAAAGTTTATTCATATCCCTAAACTTTCGCCAAATCTAAAAATCGCCGTTGCTAATTTGGAAAGTTGAGGAATAATAGTGTGTGATTTTAATATTAAGGGACAAATTGTAGACTTTGGTGAAAGGTTAGGATCGTAAAGTAATGGACTTTTCCCTGGCAACAAAAGAGTGGATGATAAACTTATCCCCAAGGATTAAAAATCCTACTATATTTTTCATGTAAAAATCATAGAATCCCAAAACATTATCAAGCCTATAGTTTATAGTTGTCATTTAATAAGATTTTAACAGCAGTAGAATGTTGTATAGTTAACCATTTACGCATAATTAATTAAGAAGATCCTAGTGTACTAGTGTCAGTGTTTCATCTTAAAAAAGAAATGCCAGTGCTTCTTTTTTAATGGATAGTGTCAGTGTTCACTGTTTTTAGATTTATAATAGTAAGAGAGGAAAAAAGTTTATTTTATGTCCCTAAATTTTCACAAGGTATAGAAATCGTCATGGCTAATTTGGAAAGTTGAGGAATAATATTGTCTGATTTTAATATTAAGGGACAAATTGTAGACTTTGGTGAAAGGTTAGGATCGTAAAATCATGGAATTTTCCCTGGTAAGAAAAGAGTTGGTGGTAAACTTATCCCCGAGGAGTAAAAATCCTACTACATTTTTCATGTAAAAGTCCTACAATCCCAAAACAGTATCAAGCCTATAGTTCATAGTTTTCATTTAATAAGATTTTAACAGCAGTAGGATGTTGAATACTGGACTTATCTTGTTAGTTTAGGTGTCAAGATTTTCAGGAAAACCAGCTTCAGATGCACTATAACTCTCAACTCAAAAAGAGAGAATAATTCTCAGATCTTGGGGACTCAACCATTCTCTTGTCCAACTAGCACCGGATAATAAAGAAATAAAACAACTCCACAATTATTGCAATCACACAATTAATAAAGAATCCAATCAGCGAACCAGAAGAGGATCAAGGTTCAGCATTATTACCCTAGAATGCGGTAGCATTGTTACCACCCCATTCAAACATAATTCACTACATGTTTGGCTGTTTGCAGTGAAACCAAAATTAAAGTGATCATTTGCATAGCAGAATTTTTCACAAATAACTGAGACACTCCTTGCGATGGCACATTAGTAAGCTGGCTCTAACAGTACATGGTATGAATTCCCCAGCAACTGCACACAAAGTACACAACCCAAAGAACAGCTAACAACGTTGATCCCACTACTGGACATTCTCTTCGCGAACCTATGTTAATCCTACAGGGGAAGGGAACATCTAGCTGAATGTACATTTTGTCTACAAGTTAGAACAAGATACAATCGTTTTACAGCATATACCGTCACTGAGGTGTCATGAATTACAACATAGTTCTAACAATAGTACCAGACCATTGCTCCAGGTTTGGCAACTTGAACTCTACTCTTTAGCATTTAGCAGGTACACAGTGGTACTGCACTTTTTAATTTCTAGGCAAGTCACTTGGGAAAGAACCAACCACCATTGTATAGCTTATCTGATGGATTCGGTGCTGGGAGGCTGACATGATCGACTTGTGTAAAGTTTCTAGTATTGTCAAAAGGGGAAGAAAAACGACTTGGTGAAGCAGAATAATCTGGTGATGGAGGTTTATTCAAGTCATGTTGAGGGAAGTACTCTTCAACAGCTGAAGTATCATCAAGAACAGGAATGTCACCTGTAAGGGTCTTGAAGGCAAACTCAATGCACGGATCTGACCAGGAATTTCCAAATAGAGATGGCACGGCCTGCCCAGATGGATCAGCCACTGCTCCAGGCAGTGCATCCCGTGTTGGCTGAGCAGGTGCTGTGACCGGCACATTTTGGCATTCAACATTTAACGCAGAGCTCATAACATGTTTTCCATCTGTTTGCATAGAAACTGGTAAGTCGTGGCTTTCAACATTTTTCCAAAAGTTTGTGACAAGTGCTTCCTCTGGCTCAGAAAATACAGAGAAACCAGCTTGCAGGATATTATTTTCAGCATAATTTGGCTGCAAGTGAATGGCAGTATTTTCCGCATGATTTATGCTTAAAGCTTGGATGAGCTGTGGCTGATTGGTGGTGCTCTCTTGCATGGTAAGTATTTCGTTGACTGTGCCAGGTTGTCTCAACTGGAACTGATTGGCAATGCTATCCTGATTAACCTGTATATGATTCAAAGTATCTGCCTGCAAGTGATTGGCAGTGTTTTCCCCATTGGCCTGTATTTGATTCACAGTTATAGCTTGGATAAGCTGTGACTGATCAGTAGTGCTCTCATGCATAATTCGTATTTTGTTGACTGTGTCAGCTTGTCTCAACTGGAATTGATTGTCAGTGTTATCCTGATTGACCTTTATATGATTCACAGTATCTGATTGCCTTGACTGAGACTGGCTGGTAGTGTATTCTGGTGTAGTCTGTATTTGAAATATAGTGCCTTCTTGGCTCAACTGCAACTGATTGACAGTGTTTCCTAGATCAGTCTGTATTTGATTTGCATGGCTCAGTTGCGACTCTGACTGATCAGTAATGTATTCTGGCATAGTCTGTATTTCAGTGAAATAGTCTGCTTTGTTTGACTGTAACTGACTGGGAGAACTTCCCCGTTCTGTCTGTATTTGATCAAGAGAATTTGCTAGGCTAGACTGCAACTGACCAACCGTGTTTCCTTGATTATTCTGTATTTCATTCACAGTGGCTGCATGGCTCAACTGTGATTGCGAGTGAGTGCGAATGTATTCTTGTATGGTTTGTATTTGAACAAAAGAGTCCATGTGGCTCGACTGTAATTGACTGGCTGCATTTTCTTGATCTGTGAGTATTTGATTCACAGTGTCTGCTTGTCTCAGCTGTGATTGATCAGTAGTGTCCCCCACCTTAACATGTATGTGATTCACAGGGTCTGCTTGACTTGATTGTAACTGATTGGCAGCACTTTCCTGAACAGTATGAATTTGAACGGCAACGCCTGCTTGACTCATTCGTGACTTATCAGTGGAATTTTCTTTAATAGCCTGTACCTCATTGACAAGATTTACAGTGATAGGTTCATCTTCAGGTTGGGTATTTAAATCATGAGTGATCTTCAGTGAAGCTAAGCGGGGTGATGCTCGGAGAGGCGTGGCAACCATTTTTGCAGGGATGATTTTGTGCTTCTTGGGCTTCACTTCTGCATTTCGTTGTTTTATTTTTCTTGTAAAAGATTTCTTTTCCCTTGGAGCATCCTCTGAAGAGGCTGGTAGTACACTCTTGCACTCCAAAGCATCAACTTTGTTGGCATGTCTTTGAGCTGCTGTCATGCTCTCCAACTCAGGCATCTTATTTTCGGTGGTGAGTTCTCTATATGGATTGAGCTGTTCTTCCCATGGCAGCATGAGACCTTCTGAAGTTAGTAATTCACATTGAATAGCCTTATCAGCAGTACCTGGCCTTGTATGTTGCAACAATGTTGTCTGATTTTCACAAAATGATCTAATAAGTACAATTTATTGCAAAAAAAAGGGGGCATAAAAAAGGAAAATTTTGTCTAAACCATCTCCAAAATACAACTTTGACCACAAATGTCTATTTAAATATATTTATAAAACCCAACAAATTTATACAGTAATATTTTGAAAGTGCCTTTTGAGGCAGATCTGCACGTATGATTTCCAAGTATCTAAATGACAATTATTCATGACCAGAGGGAGTAGAATCTATAGTAAAATTGAATTCAGAAGGCATCAGAGTTATTTATTTGATGTAAGATAGTGCATGAAAACTCTGATTATTTATGTACGGCAAAAAAAATGCATTTTGTAATTTGTATGAGGGAGCAGCCAGGACAAGGAGTAGTTAACACTTTGCATGTGGCTGATGTCTAACCTACAGGAAACATATAATGAGTTGATGACTAGGAATGAACTCTATAAATTTTAACTAGACCAGAAACGCTCAACTTGAGGTGTGCATGGTAATTAGGGTACCTAGCATTTTTGTTTCTTTAATGTCCTGGTGGAAGAAGCATAATGCCCCAGTAACTCAAACCAAGAAGAACTGCAAGAAACTCACATGAGATTGGTTTTCAGTGGTACAAGGATCTTGGATAGTTCTCTTTCTTGGCCTCACACAGCATTGATAAATGTCCCCTGATTTAAGAAAACGGTGCACATCCTTCAGAGAGCGAAATTCATATCCACTGACTGGATCAATGTAGTACTGCAGAGATTAAAACAAGGCAAAAATAAGTTTAAGATGCTCTAACAATCCTATAATGCCCTGAAGGCTTTCATTATTGAAGGACTACATGAACTACACATTATAAAGTCAATAAGGGGAACAGTGCCCGCCTAGGCTGACAAGCTGATTTTTCCTGCTTAGTCAGTCACTAGCACGCTTTGGTGGCTGTTGGTGCTAGGTGCAGGCCTGTCACCATGCCCGCACCTAGCACATGGTGGCTGTTGGTGCTAGGTGCAAGCCTGTCACCATGCCCACACCTAGCACCAAGGGAAACACTGAGCACACCAAACTGAAAGTTCAATTGACAGAAGCAGATGATATACTCATATAAAAATGTTAACACTATCAAATTATAATGTACTTTTCAAATAAAGACATGCTTCAAATAATGTTACAAGTGATGCCAGCACCCACATTTGCCATTGAAGAAACATGGCAGTTCAGGACAAATGAGTTTATTGTAAAGATGGCAAGTTAACCTAAAGATACAACAAAACAGGGGTTTTGCAAGAAACACACAGCCTTTATCTTGCTTTCATCTGCTTTTCTTATTGAGGTGGTTGCATATGACGTGGTTACTCTACCTCAAAATAGAACTGAGATGCAAGTGGAACAATATTGCTGTTTAGAATTATATTATGCACACGGAACAATATTAGGCAAGCGGAACAATATTGCTGTTTGGACATATCCAATGAAGACCTCTAAAGACATCCGTGTATAGTAGAATCTTAAAGCGTGATAATAATGTGAGGAGAGACAGTGAAAGACCGAAATTGACACAAGAGAATGCAATAAAAAAAGACTTCAAATGTTAGAATATTTTCAAAGTTTTGTCCTTAAACAGAAGTGCATGAAAAATAATTATTTTTATATCTGAATCTTGATATATTGCATATGTTGAGTTTTATTTCTAACTCACCCTAATTTGCTTGGGATTAAAAAGCTTTAATGATGAAATTATATTAGGCATTATAGGGTATAGTTGCTACACAACATTGAGATGAAGCTTAAGCAGAAGAGAGTCTTATAGCTGTAGAATGAGGAGAATTGAAACACAACTTAAATCCTTGAGAGATAATGACTTTGGTTCAATATGGTGATTGTGCTGCGCTATGGAATATAGTTTTTTTTTACTTATTCTAGTAAGATTTAGCTGTCACGGCTTGAAAGAAATGAGTGCTTCAAATAACTATTAGTTCACAGTTAGAATTAAATAAGTGCTTCAAACAGACACTCGCAATGTCAATTTGACACTTAGATATATTGTTTTAGATAGAAATAAGCAAGAAAAAATATCACACTGCAGGATACCGGATCAGTCTTCTGGTTAGATCCATTCTTCCTTGGTCTGTCCTCTTTCCACCATCCATCAGGAAGCCCATTAATGATTATCTCATCCTTTCTTTGGACCTAGCAATGAAATAATTAAAACTGGTTAGGTATGTTATTTTTACTGATAGAAAGGAGCAAGAGAAAAAGGATCAATGACAGCATACCTGGTCACTCCTATACTTCGACCCATTCTTTATTAGCATGCCTTCTTTCCACCATCCATCAGGCCCCTTCATGACTGGTTTATCTTTGTTTTCAACCTAATAATAAAATAATTATAATGACAAAGTGTTTTAGATAGATGAGGCAAGACAAAAACAAGGATTGTTACAGCATACCAGATTACTCTTGAGATGTGGTTCATTCTTTACTGGATTATCCTCTTTTAAACAACCATCAGACAGCCCATTCATGACAGATTCATCCTTGACTTGAACCTAGCAACGAATATAGAGTGGTCATTATTGACATATTTGCCATGTTGCACTTGGAACAAATGAAAAGGTGTAGATGAAGTTAGGAATCTGCATACCATAAAGGGCTTTCTTCTGATGAGCCCACTTCGAGTTCTAGAGCATGAACCCTCACTGTAATCCATCTGGGTGCTTTCTCTGACAAGTCCACTTTGTGTTGTGGAACATAATCCCTCTTTGGAATCCACAATGATGCTTCCTCTAACAAGCCTGCTTTGTGTTGCAGAATATGAACCATTGCTGGCATCCACAGTAGTGTTTCCCCTAACAAGCCCACTTCGTGTTTTAGAGGATGAATCTTCACTGAGATTCACAGTGCCACCTCCCCTAACAAGCCCACTTCTTGTTTTAGAGGATGAACCTTGATTTAAACCAACGATGCCATCTCCCCTAATAAGCCCAATTCGTGTTTTAGAGAATGATCCCTCGTTGGAATCCAAAGTGATAATTCCCCCAACAAGCCCACTTCCTGTTTTAGAGCAGGAATCGTCAGTAGAGTTCACAATGGCATTTCTTCTAACAAGCCCACTTCGTGTTTTAGAACATGAATCTCCCTCATTGGAATCCACAATGCCATTTCCCCCAACAAGTTCACTTTGTGTTGTAGAATATGAACCTTCATTGGAACTTGTGTTGATGTTTCCCCTAATAAACCCACTTCTTGTTTTAGAAAGCAAAACCTCATTGGACTTTACAGTGCTGTTTATCCTAACAAGCCCACTTCTTGTTTTAGAAAACAAAATTTCATTGGACTCCATAGTGTTGTTTAACCTAACAAGCCCACTGCGTGTTCTAGAACATGAACCATTGCTGTAATCCATAATGTTTTTCCCCTGACAATTTGTGTTCTAGAGCATGAGCTCGCTTCAGTTCACAAGGACCTGTTCAATCACAGAAAAATACAAATAGATAAAATTTCCTGAAGCCACAGAAGATAACAATAAATTCATTCCGTATAAGCAAAACAATGATGATGATGATGATGAAGTTGTTGTTGTTGCCCGATTGTTCATTAAGATTTATAGAAATTAAAAATGACAATAATGCTGCCAGATCACAACTCAAGAACAAGAGGAAATTAGACAAGCCATATGGTTCATAAATCATAATTTGGTTCGACAGATGAGCAATTGAAGTGGTCGCATGTCTTGGGTTTTATAAGGATACTCTTTCCAACTTTGTGTGCCCAATTAAGGAAAACAAGCTTGATTTCCAAGGAATAGCAACCTTCTGCAGCCTAATTTAACCTTTTTCTATCAAAAAGGAAAGCCATGCCATACTATTAAAGAAACACTTTATTCTTCTCGATCTCCCCTTAATTGTACTGGTGTAGAATCCTGCCCACCAGTCACTTAAAGCTAGTCTGCAAGCCATGCATTCAAGTTTTTCTTTATGATGGGACACATGAATACCATAACTTTACAAGTCATTTGTTCAAAACTTAAGAACGAGTCTCATCTCAAAAAAGCCGTATGGCACTAATTTTGTATTTACCCAGAGGCGGACATAATGTGGGGATAATGGGTTGGGGGAGGGGGATCGGGGTTCAGCTGAATTCCTTTTCTTTTTAAAAACAAATGAACTGCCGTCACACTACTCCGCTACGCATAAGCTTAACAAATCACCAGCAAACTTTAAAAAAAAGGATTCAATGGAGGGATAAAGGTCCGGATTAGACTATCAGGGTACCAGAACAGAATTTCCCCCAAAAATTCAAACCAGTTAAGGCTCATCACCATCAAAATCAAAGAAATCGACCATCCCCCCCCCCCCCCCCCCGGTTGGTGGATCCCTACTCTAACCCCCAGCTCAGTACCACCGAAAGACGTCGACTCCTCCGAGGCCGAGGCCAGGGAGAGTACCATCGAGGAGGCGAGGGCGGCCCGTCGGTGCAAGGAGAACTGCACCCCCGAACCCACCAAAGAGGCGGACACACCTCCTCGCCGCCGGAGACCAAACCCTCCGAAGCAGCGCACCACCCAAAGCCGAGCGCGCGCGTCGAGGAAGAGACAAACGGACCGAAGAGAAGCGGAGGAAGAGGAGGAGCGCTCAACGCCCACCGCCGCTAGGGCTCGTCTGCTGCTGCGGCCATGGCGCCCGCCGCGCTGCCGGATTAGGGTTAGAGCACCACGCGTGGGGGCGGAGCGGGAGAGGAGCGTCTTTAGCGAAGACGACGAGGTGAGCTTGGTGAGGTGGCTCGACGCCACGTCAGCACGCACAGCAAATTGGCCTCACCTGTCTGACCGGCCGGCCGACCGACCGGCAGCGTGTGCGTGTGTTCACTCCTATCGTCATTCATCGATACAACTCGAATGAGATTCATCTTTCCTATACTCGTCGAATCTCTATGGCTATGGCTTTTTACTCACTAACCACCTAACACATGGTATTACATGGAGTCACTTAGTTTTACAATCCTTGGTCTGAAAAAGAGCTAATTCTTGCCCAGGTTATAGTCTGGAGTTTGTTCTTGGACTGACGGAGTAGATGGTTAGGTCAAATTAACGCATACGTTTGGACGTACGTGGCAGGTTCTAGTACTATCAAATCGGAAGTTACTATTACAATTGACTGTGGGTGAAATATCGACTGTACGGTGCAACAGAAAATTCAAAAAATTGACATTGAAGCATTTGAAAGATTTGTAAAACATATTAAAATAACTGTTGAAACTCGTGTAGGAAACATAAAAAATTTAACGATTGAAATATTTTTACTTCATCAAAATTTTAATATAAATATTTAATTACCACAAATATAATATTATAAGTAGGTCGAATAAATAATTTAGGGGAAAATCATTTCCAACTTGTTGGTAGAGATCATATATGCGTGTAGAGATTGATTTTTTTTCTTGTAATGGTACGGTATCATGTTTCAACAGGATGATGACATCTGACATACCAATATTAAATCTAATATTTTATGTGTATCAGGTGATACTTGTGGTGGTCGGTACCAGAGGAACACCGTGCTGTCATGTGTTTGGGCAGTGGAGTACACGACGAGACGCGGCAGGTCGGCACATGCCCCGTGACGGCGTTCGCCGGCGCTACCGTGTGTACCCCATTCGTCTCCGACGCACACGCGTAGGTTGCAGGCGACCCACGTGTCAACCAAGTTGTTGCGCCGCGTGTTAATTAGATTGTAGATTGGATCGGTTTAAGCTGACACGCCCTTCATCCAAAAGCAGCGAACGTGTAATTAATGTCTTGTGGTTTTTCCGAAAAGAGCTGCACGTGTTAGAACCGTGCCTTGATGCAGCGGTCGCATGGCCTTTCGTTTTTGAGGCTTGGATCAACCAGATCTCTCGCTTCGAGGCTGGGTTACGTGATGTGCTCGCAGCAGCAAAGCATGCATGCATGGTTCCCACTCGGTTTGCCTGTGCGGCGCAGCTAGCCGAACGGCGGCAAGGATGGATGACGGGCTCGTCTGGGCACCGGCGAGCGGACTCGGCGGCAGCTAAGGAGCAGCGCATGCATGCGATTTCATCTCCGCTGCAGTTTCATGTGGATCCCATCTTCTCACTCGCTGGGCAGCAGCATGCCACGATGGTAACCGGGCGAGGGCGCGAGCGATCTAAGTGACGCCGCATCTCTCAATCGATAAGGACGAGCGAATGGATCGGAGGAGTTAGAGTTCTCCTTGGTCAATGCTTTTAGATTAGCTCCTAATCTAATCCTAGTAGGCCGTTGCAGTAGTGAAAGCATGGGCTCCGGTGCTATAGCATTTCCCTTCTTCTTTTTTTTCATTTTCCAACCGGGGGGAGAGAATCTTCACCTGAATTGCATCAACCGTAAAAAGGAGGGGGTGGGGTTGTAAAAGGATAATAAAAGGATGGCAGTTGTGCATCTTGCAAACTCTACTAACCTTCAATGGCATCCATATCGGAGAAACTTTCCCATAGAGAATTCTAATAATGATGACACAATCTTATTATCACCATGAATCTTATTGCAAAAATTCAAGCTCAAATTCTGTCACATTCAGTGGCGGCTAGCCCAAGGCGAACGAAATGCCGATCGATCTGAATGCACTTGTGCTATAGCAAGATCGATCTGCCATGTTATGCATGCATGCAGAGGTGGCAGCTCATGGTGCATCGGTTAGTTCATCAGTGCCTGAAGTGCCTGACGCCGGTGAAGAGGAGGGAGACGCCGTACTTGTTGCAGCAGTCGACGGCGTCGCTGTCCCTGATGCTGCCGCTGGGCTCCGCGATCACGCCGATGCCGTTCTGGCAGGCCTCCTCCACCGCGTCGTTCCAAGCTATTTTTTGCAGTGTGTGATAGAACGTGTAAGGAAGGTATCAATGAACATGATAATGGTGGTTGGCTGGTTGCAATGGTAAAAATGTAGTAATTATTGAGGAAAAAAACAAAAGGCATGTATTTCATGATTCACAATCTACAGATGCTAATAGCTTTGGTCATAAATCAAACATAAGTTCAACTACTACTGATCAGCAAATGAATGATTCGGAACTCATAAATCAAACATGAATTCAACTGCTACTGATCAGCAAATGAATTCTTCCTACTAGTGAGGCTTGCATTGTCTGTTTTGTTTTGATTGCCTATGTGCTCCGTTAATGCTATGTGTAAATAAATTTAGGAAATTATTAGAGTCAAGGATTTCTAGTAATGCAACATTTGTTCTTACCAAATGGGAAGAATGCATCGCTGGCCAAAGCAGCACCTTTGGCCTCTTCTCCTGCTTTCCTGAAAGCAATTCTCAGACTCTCCAGTCTGTTTGGCTGACCACTCCCCATGCCTAACATGCAGTTATTCTGATAATAATCCACAGCATCAAGTTAGTTCAGTTAACCAACAGATTGTTTTGTGGCTGCATCAGAAGCAAATATACTTACCTTCGCAATGACAATGGCATTACTCTTTACGTGCTTGACACAAAGCCAGGCGAATTTGGCATCAGAGAGCTCGTTGTCTTGAGGAGCCCTCTCGGAGACTGTTGTGAAGGTGATGTTTTCTGGGGTTAGACAATCAGATTCTTGAGCCAACCAGCCACCACTGACTTGTCTGAGTGATAGCATCCCTTTTCCACTTCTCTTCGCTTCTAGTATTCTCAATGTCTTTGATTTCCCTTTGAGGATCTCAAGACCCTTTTCCGTATAACCAGCTGCAACAACAATCTCATAGAACATTCGTGTTTGTCCATCTGTGGGGCTCCTGAATTCACGTATTTCTTTTGCAAGATCCTGAAACATGATGTACCTTGTGAGTAATGGTCATGTCCTACAACAGAAATATGTTGAGGCATGAAGTCTCCTGGATACCTCGTCAATTGTTGTGTTGAAAGCAACTATCCCACCAAATGCACTAACAGGATCTCCCTTTACAGCCAACCTGTATGCTTCAAGTATATCCTGTCGGGATGCTACACCACATGGATTTGTGTGCTTAACCACGACACAAGTAGGACTCTCAAACTCTGACACACAATTCCATGCAGCATCCGCATCCAAGTAGTTGTTATAGGACATTTCCTGTAACAAAAAAAAGTCATATGTAAAATTAAGAAACGTTAGATTACTGGTGCAACATGAGTTCTCAAAGAGCAGAAATGGCCAGAAACATGTTATATGTACTGAATAAAACAAATGCTAGAGTTGGTAAACATGAAAATAGTAACATCAAGTTGAAAGAGATGTTTGTCCAAGTTGCAACCATCCATGTTTCATTTTAGTGGAGCGACAAAACGCATGATTTTCTCACCTTCCCATGGTGCTGAATTGCTGTTGCAATACCACCAGCGTTGACTAGAGAAAGACTCTTGTCCCCATAGAAGGCAGCTTTTTGATGAGGATTTTCACCATAACGAAGTGTAGACTTGAGTGACATGGGAACAGTAAAGTTGTGGGGGAATATTTCTCCTACATAAGACCATGACAGTGATGAAATCTGCTGAAATGTTGAAAACCATCATATAAAAACCAGATCATTACAAAAAGTTAGGGTCAATACCTTTGTTTGATTGCTTCCATAGCCATTCTGAGACAGCTGAATCATAAGAAGCGACATGTTGGAAAGCTTTCCATGCCAGCATCTTGCGAAATTGTTGGTCATCTTGTTTCCCCTGTAGATACTCTAATAAAGCGGGGTAATCTTCATGATCCACCACAACAAGAACATCCTTATGATTCTGTCAGGCACAGGAAACATATCACAATTAAGCAAAAATAGAACTGTTCCTAGAAATGAACTTTATAAATACCACATGTATAAATGGATGGGAAATCCATTTACATATGTGATAAATCAACATGATATCAACATTGCAGGAAAATAACAATGATGCAATAAGCCCAGCTAAATAAAAATTTTAATAAATCACCTTGGCTGCCGCTCGGATCAATGTAGGCCCACCAATATCAATGTTTTCAATGCCATCCTCAAAAGGAATTACACCAGAGGTGACCTTGTTATAGAATGGATACAAATTCACCACAACCACATCAAATGTCCCTGTGCCCAAAGGAAAAAGTCCTATTTAACTGACAAAACCTCATCACATGAACCTTCCTTTACAATGTTTTGAAAGAAGATAAGTCGGTCACACAAATGAACGAATAATCTCACCAATGCCGTGCTCATTCAATGCCTTAAGATGATGCTCCTGGTCTCTTCGTGCAAGAATACCACCATGTATACTGGGGTGCAATGTTTTAACTCTTCCATCAAGCTGATTTTACCAAAAATGAAACATTGGATAAAATGAAATTTATTTGCAGTCAGCGGTAAAATATTTGATTAAGGGATTACTGAACTGAGCAACCAACTATGATAAACAATGCTTGGAAGCAACAATTATTTCAAGAAATGCCACATAAGTAAAACTAAAGTTAGGTTATACCATTTCAGGAAAATTTGTAATTTGTTCAACTTTCGTAACATTAACTCCAGCTGCTTCCAGGCTTGATGCTGTGCCACCAGTTGAAATAATAGAAAACCTACAGTAGCAAAATATCCATAAGATAATCATAACTAGAATGAAAAATAACCAACAGTAGGAAATCTAATCATGGTTCATCATTTATAAAATCATGTTTTGTTATCCTGATACAACTTGTCAGCCTAAAATTTATGCAGCTGGGAGGATAGATAAACTGTAATAAGAAGCTTACTACGGCGAATAAAGCCTAACTTTGCAAAAGGGCAAATATGATAAGTTAGTACTGTTTGATATAGGCATTTAATATACAACGAATGGGCGCTCATGGTGATGCTGAGAGAAGCTTTAAACCACAAAAATTCAACATAATCTAAAGTGAACAGGACAGCAAAACCACAAATGTTAAATATAAAACCGAACAGAGGGGAGCATCCCACAAGATGAAAGATTTACCCCAAGGCTTGAAGGCCATTCCCAAGAAAGGCCAAGTCTGTTTTATCCGACAATGATATCAGTGCTTGTTTGACTCCTGAAATATATCTTTATGTCAAGAATGAGAAAGCACAGAAATTAATGGGCATATAAAAATCAGCAGGACCAAAATTTATTTGCTCAAAATAAATCTAATCATGGTTCAAAATAAACTGTAATAAGAAGCTTATTACAGCAAATAAAGCTATAAGTTCGTACTGCTTGATATAGGAATTTATTATTAGCTCACACAATGAAATACATCTTTAAGTCAAGAATGAGAAAGCACAGAAATTAATGGGAATATAAAAAACAATGGCACCCAAATTTATCTGTTCATCCGACCAATTTGCACCAGTGCAACAAATTAAATACATCTACATGGATTTCTGGATGGAACTAACACAAACCAGTACAAAAGGATCTCAACAGTACATAGTCATCATGGCGTGCAAAATGCTAAATGTTTCAATTCACATGTATGAATTCTATACCGAACTTAGGCCTCAAAAACGCCAAAGCCAACTGTTGTTAAGCATGCTGCATGCATTTAAGCATTTAAAGCGCATATTTGTCCCTCTTAAAAAAATCATATATCCCTGCGGATATTACAGCTTTTCTTTAATGCAAATTTTGCATAAAAATGCAACTTATTCTTTCCACACTAGGGTTTTGCGGGGGTTTAAGTGATTTAAAACATATAGCTCCTGGTCAAACAAATCCCTATACACTACACTAGCCAATGTCCATCATTGGAAACAAACTTCATATATCCATACATTGCACTACAATCGTGTCACAACAAAAATTCAATTTTATGGCATGGAAAATATTGCAACCGAACACCTTTCCATAATCTCCAGCATTTCATGAAAAGACCAATAATTTGCACCAGGTCCGAAATCCAAACCAAGAAAGCAAGCAAGCAAGCAGGGACACCCACCGCTCGACTTAGCCTGTGTAGCCGTCGACGCACCAGCCTCCGCCGCGGCCATGGCTGGCACCGCCGCACGTCCCGCCACAGACGACGAGGACGACAAGCTGGGGACGCGGCGGCTCTTCACACACAAAAAAGGGAAACCAAACCATCCACTGAGCTAGCTAAGCAACGAGAGAAGCAGCTCGAGAACCAGAACGAGGGGGAGGGAAGGGAAGCAGGATAGGAGGGAGCACCGTGTGGTCCAGAGCGCGGAGGAGGAGGTGGTGACGGCCGCGGTGCTGCGGGGACGCGCGCACGCCGGCGCAGACCTTGGCGGCGGCGGCGGGAGAGGAGCCGATGTTGAATGGCATTCTCGTAATATATCGCGGTCTTTTTCTCCGGATGGAATCGTTTTGTTGTCGCGTCTCTCTCGTAGGAGATAAAAAGGGTCGCGTTGTTGTTTGATGGCCTTTGATTTTCTTAGATGGGCCACATCATGGGCCACATATGGGCTCGGCCGAGCAGATCTGTGAGCTCAAAAATTCTGGAAAATATTTACAAACATTTTATCCCTTTCAAACCAAAATTAGAAACAAATTTACACCAAATCCAAATTTATTATCTTTCCACATTTTCATGCAACTTTCCTCGTATTTCTTCCTTGATTTGCGCGATTTTCCCATCCACTAGGGAAAAAAAGAAGGAAAAAAGAGCGCAACCTGAACCCAATCCCTTTCCCCAGTTCGGTCCCACCAGGCAGTGTCACAGCCGATTGCCACCTCAGCCCGCCCGAGGAGACACTGCGCGGTGGGCCCCACATGGCAGTGACTCTAAACGCGCTCCGCAAGTGGTCAGAGTCAGGTCCCCCTCTCTTCTTCGTCGCGTCGCCTTCCCACCTCTCCTCTCTTCTCTCCTCTCCTCCTAGGGCTCGGATTCCGCCAGGTGTTGCCCATCGCGATCGCGCCGCCGCCGTCCGAGCCCCCTCGCGCGGTAAGCGAGCGTCACACCACCGCCGCGTCCGTCGTGTGTCCACCACCCTAACCCCGCCGTCCGGGGTCGTCGGGTTTGCTGATTTTTTTTTTTTGCGCTTTTACTGTCGTGGTCTGGGGTTTTGGTGGGGTTTATGATGATGGCGATGATGATCGGTGCCGTGTTTGCTCCTCGTGGGATTCTTTTTTCCTCTCCTGTTTGTAATGGGTTTGGTCTTGGGTGGTGGTGCTGTTGATGTGGATGGAGACTTATTGCTCGTTTGATTACGATCCTCGGCACCGCTGCACATCAGTTGGATCAGCCAGAGCCTGTATCACTATATTTGCTTCACATAAGTGCAAAAGGCGATGGAGGGGACATGGAAGGAGACAGGGAGCAGTTCCCTTGTTTCTTTTTTTCCCCTAATGGTGAATCCAACTTCGATCAAAAGTACACAAGTTGGAATATGATTGTCTCTTTCATTCAATAGTGCTTGGCCATGATGTCTGTTTCGAGATAAAAAAAGGGATTTTTTTCCCTGGATTACAATCATATAGCTTTTGGTTTGTTGGAATAAACACTTTCCTAGGTTGCGCAGCTATTCCATCGCTATTCGTGCATAGCATATTGTATCAAAAAAAAATCCGGGAATCATATTTGTGGGTAATGCAGTGTGTCTACTCAATTTCATAGCACAAAGGATATCTGTAAACCAGTATGAGTAATTGAGTATGATTTTCTCACGTAGGCGAATGCAGGTCATGGATTGTGCATGGTACCCGTAGGCCGTAGCTAGTCAATCCACTAGTTTTTTTTTTTTTTTTGAAAACCAATCCACTAGTTTGTTGGACCAGATAATTTATATCATGATGTGGTGCCACTGCCCTGTGCTGCGCCACATGGCTACATGTGATTCTGCCCTCATACTATCATAGTTTTCACCCATTTGGTTTCTCGACTTCATTTATCACTGTATCAATATCCTCTTGCCCTCGTAGCGGGAAGTTGTAGACTTGAAGTTGGGATCGATTTCAATAATGGGAAAAATGATAGTCCAGTTGAAGACATTTATTTGCTCCTATTCCATTGAGACATATTAGCAAGAGCAAAGAGAGTAGTTTTATATAGTGATTCATGCAATACATTATTGATTGGTTCTGTTTATACATTTCCCCTCAATTTGTTGAGGTGCAATATTGTTCATTCTGAATCTTGTGAAGAAACTGGAGTTTAGTCGTTTTCACTCACTATTGCCATCCTTACTGCATTGTAAGTCCTGAAGTTTAAATTTGGACATTGTTGTACTGTTGAACTGATTATTTCGTTTTTCTTTTGTAAATGGCAGATCCTATAGTAGTTGCATACTGGACTGCATCGTTGGAAATGGACCGACCTTCACACAAGGCAAAAAATGAAGGCCTGACTGGTGACAACCCTGACGCCTATGCTGCAATGACATATCAACCTCTGCGGATGGTACCTGGACACCCATCAGCCATTGCTGCTTTTCCTCCAGCTTCCCAGGGTGCTTCCGTCTATCCATTCAACAACCAGCCGCAGCTTTCAGAGCAGCAGCAGCAGCTCGCAATCCAGCAAGTGCAACAGCTCCAGCAGCAGCAGAAGCAGCAGCTTGAGGCCTTCTGGGCCGACCAGATGACCGAGGTTGAGCAGATGATCGAGTTCAAGCTCCCCAATCTTCCCCTTGCAAGGATCAAGAGGATCATGAAGGCCGATGAGGATGTCAAGATGATCGCGGGAGATGCACCGGCTCTCTTTGCCAAGGCCTGTGAGATGTTCATCCTGGACCTGACAATGCGTTCTTGGCAGCAGACCGAGGGGGACAGGAGGAGGACAGTGCAGAGGAATGACGTCAAGGCTGCGATCAAGAAGACTGACATCTTTGATTTCTTGTTGGATATCTTTGATCAGGAGGAGGGTGGCATGGGTTCGCAGGCTGCATCCATGAATACCATGGTTTCACCGTATGCCCCAGGAATGGCTTTTCCCTATGAACTGTATCCAAACCAACATCCCCTCGCGTTTATGTGGCCTCCACAAGAGCAGCAGGAGCAGTGGCCTCCACAAGAGCAGCAGCAGCAGGATTCTGATGGTGGTGGACAAGATGAATGAGAATATCTGAAAAACGGATAATCACATTCTGTGATTAGTGTCCTAGTGTGGTTAGCTTGAGTTTGGTTCGAATTTATCGTACACTATTTTGTGTTTATTTTGCTGCCTTCTGTTAGAGGAGGGCGATCCGATCTGAAACTGTTAATAGCATTCGTTATGAGTTCTTCAATGGTCATGAATCTTGTTATATTTACCTCAGTAACAGTTCTTGCAAGAACAATTATTTCCTCTGGTTAGGAAAAAATAATTCCTCTGTTTTTTTTCCAGATAATTGTATTGATGAATCATGCACTACAAATGAGTTTGTCTTATCATGGGTAATGGCAACGTTTGCTTTGCATATATAGGATTCAACACTATCAGTCTAACCGCAGGGTAGTTAGCTACTTAGCTTTAGTTTGGTTGAAACTTATCGTGGACCTTTTTTGTGTTTACTTGCTGCCTTGAGTTAACGATAGGAGGGTGATCTCTAATCTGATCTTAAACTCATGGTGCCTTTCGTGATGAGTTTATCTATGGCTATGAATCTTGTTATATTGCATGCCACAGGGTCTCTTGCAAGAACTATTTACTCTGCGCAGAAAAAAGAAACTAATTCCCCTATTTTTTACAGATAATTTTTTTATGGAGGTTTTTTTCCCCGGATAGTTGTATTGATGAATTATTACGAGTGAGTGCCTTGTCTTGACAGCGTTCGTTTTACTTTGAAAACGTTTGTTTGTATATATAGGATTCAACACAACAGCAAAATAACCAAAGCATCACAGTCAAACAGGCACCAAGACGGAGCCATTTTATTATTTGAAGCCCAGCATCTACACCGTGTGTGCAGCAGTAATGGGTTGCATGTCATGGTAAATAAGCATTTGAATTTTCAGCCCTTTCCTTTTTCTCATTTACTGGTAAAGCTGACAGGATATGGCATCTACAAAAATCAATTCATACTGACAAGGGGGAAGATGATGAATGAACCTTACTCTAAAATGATCATTTACAAGTTCACCTACACTACAAACAGCAGAATGTCACATCTACTCACTCTCTGAATCAAAAACCAAAGAACCAAAAATGTTCATATATAGTATATCTGGCCTACATTCAGAAGACTCTCATGGGGAACATTGAATATCACACTGTTCTCCCTGCAGATCTTCCGGAGAAATGCAAACACATAATTTACAGCAACCTTCTTGATGATCACTGAATCTGGGTGTGCGTGAAGGACGGTGTTCCCCAGGATGTGCACGACGCCAGCGTCTATGCACTGGTTCAGGAACTCCAGTTCATCACCAAATGTCTGGCTCGAGTACCTTGTCAGGCTGTTCCCTCTTATGAGTGACTTGGCAGGCACAATAGAATCCTGTGATGAGCAGCTCAGGTCACCAGTGGAGCACATTGTGTTGCTTCCAGCCTTTCCAGTTAGCAGCAGTGCATTGCTTGATCCCTGAGTCTTCTCCTCCATCATGGTGAAGTCCTCGGAGTCTGAGTAGTCATCCATCATGCTCTCCAGCCTTACAAAGAGCAAGAGCTTGTCGAGGAGCATCTTCTCGAAGTCGTCATCTCTCTTGTGGATGTCCTTGTATCCATACCTCACAACACAACGGAACATGTGGAAGTTCTTTGGCCCAATCCTCTTCATGATGAACCGTTCTTCGACTGGGACAGTATATACTGGAAGGTACTTGACACATACGAAGACGACAACTGAGTGGATGGCAGGGAGGTTGGTAATGAAATGGGAGAAGATAAGAGGGACGCCACTTGCCAGCTCGGTGTATACAAAGCCTATCCCAGGCACCCTGACAAGGCCGAGGCTCGGCCCAAGTCCTAGAATCCAGGCCATGGAGACCTTGCTGTGCATCTCAAATTCATACTGCTTCACGGTGCAGAAATGCCACACATACATGATGATGAAGAAGGCAATTGCAACCACAAGTGGAACCCAACCACCTTGGTCAACCTTGTTAATGCAGGCTGTGAAGTATGGGAGCTCCACCATCAACGAGAACACAATAAAAATGACAACAAGGATCCAGTGGCTTTTCCATACTAACAACATTATTGGGACCATGAGGAATGTTGTGACCAGCATAACTATCACCACTGCAGTGCCTGTCCAACAGCATCATAAGAAAATAACTAGGGTGTCATTAATGGAACACAAAATGCACCATTAAGGTTCAGTTGCAGGTATATTTTGAGAACCTCAGTTGTCAATTTACAGTGAATCCTAAACAAATTGTAGTGCTCTGTTTTGATAAAGCAATGCTGTTTATTAGATAATGCTGACCTACTTTATTTCTTAGAAAGATAACCTTGTTAAAAACCTGAAGCCATGCAACATGACAACAGAAAGTTCATTTAGGATTTAATGATTCTCCAGCCATCAGTTCTCATCTGAATCGCTTCTTTTGTACCACTGCACCAGTCTATTAGAACCTAGACTCAGTAATTGACAACACATTGGCCACGTATCATGTAATAAAGCTGGGAAATACTTATGAACAAATGCTGATTGTGTTTAGCTTAAAATGAAATAATAACCATCCTAGCTATTATCCTCTACTTAGCAGCAGTGGGAAAAATGGTTGATTGTCTAATTTAAGTGCATTGGAAGTACCACAACACAATCATGTTTACCCCAATTCAGCTGCATGTTCGAAGATGGAAAAGAAGTAGTAAAAAGAAAAACTCACCATATGCATTTCCTATCTGGCTTTGGTTCTTGAATCCAGCTGTTACTGCAATGCAAAGAATCATAAGTACCCAGTTGATGTCAGGGATGTAAATCTGCCCAAGAAATTTCTTTGAGGTGTGGACAACACTGACTCGAGGGAAACAGCCCAGTGCAAGAGCTTGCTTTATTATCGAGTATGTGGCAGATATAGTGGCTTGACTTGCAACTATTGCTGCAAGGGTTGCAATAATGAAGACTGGCCAGTATATGGTATCTGCAGCAATCAGGCATCATACCATAAGTACATAACAACATATAGTGCAGACAGCACTAATAAACAATAAGAATGGTAGGATATGCACTTTGCCAAGTTGCACATGGGGTGCATTTGCATTTTACTTTATAACAACCAAATTTGTTAGTTTAGAGGGGCAGGGACCTGGAATGGAGCGATAGAATGCATCGACTACATGGTCCTTGTTGCTAATAATATACGCAGCCTGCCCAGTGTATGCTAGGAGAAGGCAAGGGAATACCACTAACGTGAAAGCAATCTGCAGATAGACATTATTAGTTTACTGACACAATTTATCATGACTGATATGTTTGAAGTGTTAATACCTGAATGGCCAAGACAGGGAAATGACATAAATCAGCATATAATGCTTCAGTCCCTGAAGAGAGAAAATATATGAGTAATTCTGCTGCATATTATAATTGATGAATGATGAGATTACTCAATGAAAGGTACATGAGAATTGTCAATAACCTGTGATGCTAAGCATGATTCCTCCAAGGGAGGTCCAGCTCTCAGACTTTCCTTGTTGGAAATACCGATAAATATAGACTGGATTATATGCTTTTAGGACTGAACTGTTGTACTTGTGAATGTTCAGTGCCCCAATAGTCCCAATTAGGACAAACCAAAGGAGCACTATAGGTGCAAAGAGCCATCCAACTTTATCTGTACCATAGTGTTGCATGCTGAATAAGCCAATTAGAATGATCACAGCAACGACTACAACCACATCTGCCAGGTATTGAAGCAATAAATATCAAATAATTTTACAACAATGGCAGATAAGATTACTTAGAGAATAATGTTTCTCACTAAATCAAGGAATGTGACCAATGCCACACAGTGACCCTGTTGGTTTTCTAACACTAAGATCTAAATCACTCGTGGCACAGAACAAAGAGCAAGAGAATGGACTATAGCAAAGGAGCTACATTTTCTTTTTATCTCAAAAGCATATTTACATATAACGGGTTCATGTCCTTATATAGGATCTTACAAACCGTCATACATAAAAGACAACTCACACTAGCTAATAATCAATTCCTAATTCACTTGTACAACTAAGCAACAACTTGACTATAACTAATTCTCTAGATGCAACATGTCATTTACAATTCATATAACAACAACAATATAACCTAAGTGTTAACTAGAAACTTCAAGTATTCAAATCCATCTTTACTAGTAAATGCTAACTAAGCATAGTTCAAGAAACTAGTGAAGTCCAATTTTAACTTCTCTTTCTTTACTATGCATCTTCACACTAGTCAAATTCAATTTTACTACTTCTTTCTCAAGAAAACAAATTAATTTCTAGCATTCTGCCCCTTAATTTGTTTTCTTCAGTTCTTTACTTCACTCAGTCTAGTCACATCTTCAAACTTGAAAATTGCTCAAACTCAATAGCATGGTAGCCTGTTGGATGTTTCTTCAACTTGGCTCATATGTTTTTGCATGAGGTGACGACACAACTGAACACGCCTTAGACGAATACTCGTTCAGCCAGTCAGTCACATCTTCGGCTTGCCAATCTTCTACTTTCCTTCAAGCTGAGTAGTCGGTCACTCTTACAACTTGCTAACTTGAATCAAAACACATATTCACAATGCCCTAGACATAACTCTTGGAATCAATTCAGGGCGGCGAACACATCTTTCTCAACGTCTGGACTCAACTCTTGGAACCAATATAAGACACTAAACAAAACTACCTACTCGCCCTAGACACAACTCTTGAATCCAATTCAAGACAGGGAAAACATCTATCTCAACATCTTGGACACAACTCTCAGACTCGATTCAAGGGAGTTTGACTCAAGATGGCATCACATCTTATCAACATCCCAAGTATCATCTTCATGGATTCAAGACAACGACTCAACTTTTCAACGTCCTAGTCTCACCAACCATGGCATTAATTCTATGAACCCGATTCAGAATGGCGACACATCTACTCAACGTTTTGGACTCAACTCTTGAGCTCATACTTTCTTGTGGACACACCTTCACAAGAACTAACACACAACTAGCTTATTTGTGTATGGACTCAACTACATACATATACCTACCTAAATGACGGTTCAACAACTTGTGGTTTTGCACCTCATCATGGAGCCTCATCCTTCACATGGTGTGCACGCCACTACACCGTCTCAGCTTCTCACAAGTTGATGCTCTTGCATCAGTATGTATGATGCCATCTCCACCAGCTTCACAATACCACTGTCTTGCTCATGCTATGCCTAACTCAAATGAAGGGCTCAAACTCTTGCATCTTGCTTTCTCTATGCCTCACCTAAACCAGGCTCTGATACCAATTGTTGGTTTTCTTACACTAGGATCTAAATCACTCAAGGCATAGAACAAACTATAGAAAATGAGCTACATTTTCTTTTTTTAATCTCAAAAGCATATTTACATATAAGGGGTGCATGTCCTTATATAGGACCTTGCAAACCGTCATACAAAGAAGACAACTCACACTAGCCAGTAGTCAATTCCTAATTCACTTGTATAACTAAGCAATAACCGAGCTGTAGCTAATTTTCTAGATACAACATGTCATTTACAACTCATGGGACAACAACAACATAACCTAAGTGTGAACTAGAAACTTCAAGATTCAAATCCATCTTTACTAGTAAATGCTAACTAAGCATAGTTCAAGGAACTAGTGAAGTCCAATTTTAATTTCTCTTTCTTTACCATGCATCTTTACACTAGTCAAATCCAATTTGACTACTTCTTTCTCAAGAAAACAAATTAATTTCCAACAGACCCAATATCACAATATTTGTGTACACACTATTTCATATACCATTGCTGGTTTCTTTTATTGCCTTTGGTCAAGCTCACATTCCTGTATATTACTTTCACAATCTTGAGTTCAATTAAGAATTGACCAGAGTTGACAACACCAATATAAAAAAAAGCAGAATTACCTGTACTCATCTTCTGATTTTGAACTCTTATACCACCTGATGCAGAGAGAACTGCAGAGCAAACAAAGGTCAATCCAAGTTCCAATTGGTTTACTAATGAAACTACCATGCTGAATACCTGATATAGCAGGAGTAAGGATCCCATCTCCAATCGCTGTACAGGTACCAATGAGAACTAGAATAAGAAGACAGTTCTTTTTATATGCATGTCCCTCTAGCCATCTCTTTACTTTTGCTGCAAGTGAATTCTCTTCATAAGTTTGCCGACTATATGTTGTTAATTCTTCATCTGTCTTATGTTGGTTGGGTATAGTG
Source organism: Oryza coarctata (assembly GCA_030770085.1). NCBI lineage: Eukaryota > Viridiplantae > Streptophyta > Magnoliopsida > Poales > Poaceae > Oryza > Oryza coarctata. The sequence continues at coordinate 4,181,789 of CM061476.1, read as the reverse complement.
CTGACCTTTGCATGCCGGCAAAGTAAAGAATAGAGAGCAAATGTGCCACCTGTGAACAGAGTCTAAAAAGCTATTATATTAAAAAATGCGTAAAATGCAAAAAACTACTCCTATGTCAATTTATTGCCAAGTGAACAAGAGCGTCAGTAACTGTTCTCTGAGCACATAATGGGGTGAACTCAGGACGTAGCCTCCTACAGATTTCATGAATAGTATGCTGTCTACCAATCACTCTGGCATCTCATAAATCCTGTTGATAAAAAAACTCCATTGCTACAACTGTGTTCTGTTATTTATTTGCCAACCTATTCAAATGTCAAAGTAGCATAATCATTCTAAATTCTCATACCATACTAAAATCCTGGTATTTTTGAGTGACATGATATCTTTCCTAGCCGCATTTATATTTTTGAAGATGACAAGTAAATAAAGAATCAGCATATTGGGTAAACATTGGCAGAATGTGATACTCACCTTGGCCATTATCATTTGCCCGCAAGACAACAAATACATACTTCATCAGAGGAATGAGGGTGAGAGTGTAAATGATCAAGGAAAGAGCTCCAATCACATCCTCATCATCATCGACCCCATGAGGGAAGATATTGTAGAAAACATACAATGGAGATGTACCTAAGTCACCAAAGACAACACCAAGACTCTGAAATGCGAGCCGTAGTAACAAAATCGACGAAAACTTCTGCATGAACAAACATAAAACCATTTTAGTTTCCCATGAGCTAAGAATATGATATATACACATTGCCAAAATGACATAAAGAGTATATCATTTTTCTACACCAACAACACTAATACCAGTGCGTAGCAATTTAAGATGAAACGAATAAAGCATACTATAAAATTCGTATATGTTTCCTGCATTTGGAAACCTACAGTAACAGCACATCTATCATACAGTTTCCAATCCTTTTTTATATTGGCATGGTCCCCAAAACCATGAGGTCATATAGAATCATCCATATCAAAGAAGCAATGTTTTTCTTGCTCCAAATGCAAGCAGAGACTAAGCTGGAAGCAAGATGGGTACCCAGGGAAAAAATCTTTTAGAAAATTTGACATGCAAGGATCAAACTCTGACCTTTTCTGTGTACATGTTCTTGAGCCGGCTAGCCTCCTCATCCATTGGCTGATCAAGGTTCTGATCCAAATCCCATACGCTCCCATGGTTCGTCGTCTCACTATCCGATATCGACGCCATAGGTCTCCTTCAACCTCAAAGCCTCTCTCGCACCAGGGAACTCTCAAGTGGCTGAAAGCGACCTTTGCCTGAGCCAAAAAATGGAAGCTTCCAACTTCCCAAATGGAACTCCTGAAGCTTCGCTACCAAAGCAAAGCTCAATTACAACTTCTACAACTCTCACCGGTAAATTCCAACTCAAATCATCAAATCTACCACCAAAACCGCTGTAACTTTGGTATATGCAAAGACTAATCCTTGAAGAAATAGGCTAAGATAGGAAGTTGTATAATCCAAATCAGAATGCCACTTCGAATCTTGACAGCAAAACTCTTGCCAAGATCGAACTCCTCCCTCTTTGATCCCCCACAAGAACAAAAAATGGCAGCTTTGGTACAGGAGCACACAAACAACCAAGAATTGCAGCGAAAAATCTCCAAATCAGAGGCTCAGACCTCAAAACCTGATTCCGGACTGATTGGACTAGAAACCCTCGCTCCAAACAATCCCAAACTTTTCACGGGGAGATACGAACCAACAAAGACTCCTCTAGAACCAAGAAACCTAACCAAAATCTCAATCTTTCCTCCCCAAAACCTCCCCAAGATCAAGTTTTGATGCCACAGTTGCCCACCCGGAGCAGATGCACCGAGGTGGGCTGTCGTCCAATTGGCAAAAGCGCAGCAATCTTGACAGAAGAGAGTGAAGGGAAAATGAGAAAGGATGTTATGGTGCGGAGAGAGAGAAGGTGAGGAGACGAGAGAGAACACAATATGCACGAGCACAAAAGAAAGCTGCAGGAAGAGCATCATATAGCTAGAGACTCGAGGGTAGTTGGAGGAGCCCACAATTTGGAATTTGGAATAGAGGAATTTTAATTGAAAATTCCAACAAAAAAAATTTTTCAACTGAATTTCTTATGAATATTGCACACCAGTTGTGACAAGAAATGAGACGTGTAGTAACGATTCTCTTTGGATTCTTGCACATGAGCACACAAGTTGTGTGTGCCAGCCCTGACTTTCCTCAGCTGGCAGTCCCCTGGTCCTGCTGCCCCTTCTATTGCTGGCTTTCTGTTTGCCTTCCTATAGATTATTAGCTGCCATCCTTCTTTGAATTGATTTCACCCTTATGGATTATTTTAGTGAAGAAATCTCTCATTTTATATGTTGGTGATTGTACTGTTGATAGATTTGCTGTTTCCTTCATCTCACTGAACTCAGAAGAATGGCATTTGTTTATTATTGGGATCTAGATTTTGTTCTTGACTTTGTTGAGAGTTATTCTGTTTGTTCCATACAGAACCATGTAGTTCTCCTACTGAGGTATAGAATAAGTATGTGAATAGTTATATCATTTTCTCATTATTAAGAAAACTCTTTCTGTACGAGTAAATTATGAGTAAAGCTACACATTTTATTAAGTTAGATATAAATATATAATAACTGCTTGTACCTTGAAGCAAAGCAGTATACCAAATTAACATCGCCATTAGAAATGATTGTCTTGTTGCAAATGTTGACTAGATACAATTATACAAACCAGCCACTCAAGCATGCAACCTGTGCAAAACCGTCTCTTTGGCACAAATGATTGTAAACCTATTTTGTTTTTGGGTGCACAGAAGAAAGTGCAAAACAAAAGAAGCATTCATTTGCGCACCTACAAAATTCAAGCCAAAGGTACCCAACCTCAAGACACGTACGGTTGAGACGAAGGCAGAACAACCACCTCATTGGCATCATCGACAGCGTGCCACACAAATCATGAATGCAGAAACATATGTGTTGTATTCACCATTAGCGTCAGCTAGCATCGTCGATCGAAAATGACATCTCTACCGTCGATCTTATGACTAGTGCGGTCATTTCAATTGTATATAGATGTCATGAGACTCACGAAAAGCGTTATAATTTATAATACATATGGTTAGAGTTTTAAAATATTGTTGGAAATTAAAATTTATATGTAATAGTTGGCCTCTGAAATGCTGGAGTTTTGCCCGATTCCTATGAGAATCAAACTTATTTCAATTTATTTCTTCATGGTAGACTGGTATGTAGCTTTCTACTGTTTGCCTTTTTAAAGTTATAAGCTGTTGTTAAAATTTTATTTTTAAAGCTTAATTTTTAAATAGATTTTGAGGGGTTTATCATAGTTTATTTTTCAATATTGGTTTTTAAACCATAAATATATTCATATATTATTTTTTTAATTAGTTGCTTATATGTCATTTAACGACTTATCAACTTTATCACGCATGAATTTAAATTTGATTCTTTAATTTGTGTAATTTTATTTAATTTACTTAGATCAGCAGAGGCATGCAAAGCGATATATGTGTAAACCAGCTAAAAACAAAATGCTCTTACCGTAGTTGTCCTTCTCTAATGATATATGTGTAAACCAGATAAAAAGAAATGCTCTTACCAGCTAAAGTTGTCACGTAGCAATTGTTTCTTTCTAAACAATATGCTATTTAGATCCTGTCCACAATGCCTGCTGCTGACTTGCTTATATAGTTGATAGAATCTTATCAGACTACATGATGAGTCAGTCAAGTTATTATTTGTGCAAAAATCTAACTATGGCTCTTACATCGTATATGACAGCCTGAAATATCTATTTGACTCGGATGCATGCTCTAACTTTCGTTAAGTACGTATCGAAATATTAACTAATGGCCAATATGAGCTTCCATCAGTAGATGGATGATAAAAATAATAGTATTGTGTATTAACAATAAGACTGATGTAGATATAAAGATACATATAATTATCGATGGAAAAAATAAAACCCAATAAATTACGACGTTGGCCTTATTAAAAACAATATTGATAGATTGGACTAAACTAAGATAATATAAGATTGAATCTACTAAAATTAGATTGATCAATAGTAGATTAATCATAAAAAAATGAATATCGGCTGATGGTTCCATATGTGTAAAGATAGTTTATGATTATGATAAGGACAGATATATCGACTAAAGAACCGATACATGTTAAAATTGAAGTTTAATTATAAAGATATCCCATTGGCTATAATTTTGATGAAATATTGAATAAAATATATCGACTTAGTAGGAGTTAACTTATTAATATCAATCGGATCTAATCGAGACAATATCAAATTAAAGATAATAAAAAAGCTCATTTAGCCAATAGATCATACATAAGCATGATGAATACATTACATCAATTTAAGAGATCGAAACAATACAGTCTTAGATGAAACTGATATATAAAGATAAACCGATAACCGTATTGATAGATACTAGTACAACCTAAGAGATCGAAATGATGTAGTCTTAGACAAGACCAATCTAGTCGATATAACTGTCAGGTGACTGAACTTACCCCGTCATTGAAGATTAAAATGATATAGCCCTGCGTCGAGAACCAAAACCTGTCGGAAAAACATAGAGAATTAGGGTTGATGATGCGTCGAAAGTATTATTGTATTGAGTTGTATGTTATCTTATTTATACTAACGCATGATTTATATTTATTAACTATAATTAATAAGTTCTAAATGGTTAGCAACCATAAAAATAAACCTTTCTAATTACGATACAATCTTACCTAATTATAATAGATATATTTAGAAATAAGTTTATTTGTATTGGCTCAATCATTCACAGGTCAATTGATTCACCCGGAGCTAAACTTAAACCTACCAGCTAATCCATCAACCATTGACTTAGACGATTCATCAGCCATCAGCTCTAACTAATTCAATCACCATCGGTATCTATCAAGGACCATCGACTTTTATTACACAGATTAAAATCGTCATGGCAATATGCTAGTCTATGTGATTTTCTGCGGTTAACAGTTATACATTAATTTCCACTAGTGTAGACTAGGTACAGTGTCTCTATCCTGGCAATTAATTTTAAGAGAAAACCAAACACATGCAAAGTGTTTTGGTCACGTTTTACTCCATCGGATTCATAGTTTTCTATTCTATTACTTTAACTCTCCTTCACATGCATTAGTGTAGCCAACAGATCGGTTTGATTAATTAATATCATCTATATAGCGAGATGAGAAGAAAAAAATGAAGAAAAAACGGAGGCAAAAAGTAATTAAGATAAAAAAAAGTCCCATGATAGCGAAATGTGCAAAAAAAAATCCTAACCTAATTCGGTAACATATGGACTTAGAATACTTGGATATAAGAATTTAGTGCTCTAAGCATGGTGCGTGCAATCTGATCAAGGTAACTTCACATTCAATAATACGTCATAGTGTGCATTAAATACTATCATGCTCTCCAACATATTTTTTTATCATTGTTACTTCTATTGGGATATGATAATAAAATAATAATCAATTGATGTAGGCGTTTTAGATAAATACAACACCAAGTTGTAGAATTGAAACATAACAACTAAGCCTATAAGATAGGATGAATGATAGGTAGCATCAGAGAAAGTTAAATAATTAAACTTTAATATATTAAAACTCATCCTAACCTTAAAAACAAAAAACACACTTTTAGCGGTGTAACTAGACCTCTACCTGTGGTTTGATCAAGCCTAGGGCTGGTCACCATAGTATAATTTTTGTCTGATCATCAGTTTAAAAATAGCTTGATGGTATTTCTATAAAAATACAATTTCTTCAAACCCAACTGTTGGATCATGCTCAAACCTAGTTAGAATAAGGTATACAAATTAAGGAACAATTCCATTGAAGTGATTTATAAACAAATCAATAGTTTAAAAGAAAACACCTTAAAAAGTCAGTTGTCTTATAAATTTCAATAAATTTAAACAAAACCTAAAACTTAGACAATTTCAAATCTAGCAAAACCAATTAATAAAACATTCCAGATCTAGTCTATGAAGTATCAAAAATATTTTGGATGGATTAACTTGAACAAAATCATAACCAAACAAAGAATTAGAAATTAATGCCAAAACAAAAAAAACGTAAAACTTATGAAAACTAGAAGAGATTGTCGATGCCTTGATAATTAAATATAATCTTTATTACTCAAGTATTGTTCACATGGTGCACCCACAACACCCCACATAAGTTTCTTTAAAAAACCTAATATAATGAACTCTCAACTCTCAAATCTCTGGATGGTAGCTTTTTTTTACTTATCCTTATGTTCTAGCCTCTGTCTCTATTTATATCGTTGGATGTGGCTTTTCATAGCTGCGTATCTAACAATAATAAAGAGTCCTAATCATATAGAAAACTCTCCTATACAAATATCCAACTCATTCATATCAAATACAAACTCCAATCTTTTCAAATTTGAACTCCTTTTAAATTTAACTCCGCTTTCTACATGTACACAATTACTTTTATATATCATATGGAAGATTCACCTTCACATGCATTATTCACTATTGACTAACACTATTCATTGATTTTGCAAATTCACTTCAAACACAACATTTTTCACTTTAATTTCAATAAAATACATCATACAAATTATTTATCACACAATCTAAATCATCATCATGATTTTATAATCTCCTCCTTGATGAATACATTGGTAACATTTCTAAAATGCATATTTATGTGTTTGAAAAGAAAGAACAAAATCAAAAAGAAAAACTCTCCTCTTTGCAAAACAAAAGAATTTCTCCCCATTTTTCATTCTTTTGACAATATAACAGAAAATCAACTATTTTTAAAAATCGATCAAAATTGTCAAAACTTTTTTCAAATAATCACAAAAACAAAAACAAAATAAAATTTCTCACTCTCAAAATTATCGAATTGCTGTGATACCAAAATATATGCCAAATGTATAGTTAAAGAAAGCATGATAGTTTCCGATGTGATTAGAACTCTTTCTTCTAGTTAGATTCATAGCTATGGACAACCATATCCAATGCTATAAATAGAAAGGGAGGCTAGGCCCTGAGGGTAGGCTAAAAAGTTGAAAAAGCTATGGTTGAGAGATTTGAGAGTTAAGAGCTATTTGTATTATGATTTTGTGAGAAACTTGTGAGGGGTGTTGTGGCTACACCTTGTGAACTTGATCAATAAATATCATATTCAATCATCAAGATATCGGCGATCTCTTCTGGTTTCATAGGTTTTACATTTTTTTCAGTTTTGGCATTAACTTGTGATTCTTCGTTTGGTTGTGATTTTGTTCAAGTTAATCCATCCAAAACATTTCTAATACTTCATAGATTAGATCTAGAAAGTTTCTTTTATTGGTTTTTGCTAGAGTTAAAATTGTCCAAGTTTTAAGTTCTGTTTTGATTTGATAAAATTTCTAAGACAACTGATTTTCGAGGGTGTTTTGTCATAAAATGTTGATTAGCTTGTAAATCCCTCTAGTATAATTGTTTCTTAGCTTATATACTTTATTCTAACCAAGTTTGAGCTTGATCTAATAGTTGGTTTTGAAGAAATCATATTTTTACAAAAGTAATATTAGGCTGACTATCAAACCAGAAATTATACTGCAGTTGAACCAGTCCTAGTCATAGTCAAACCGTTGGTAGAGATTTGGTTAGACCACTAGAAGTATGTTCTTTTGGCTTTTGAGGTTGGGGTGAGTTTTGATCTATTAAAGTTCAATTATTTGACTTCTGCTGACGCTACCTACCATTCACCCCTCTCTGGTAGGATTGGTTTTTGTGTTTTGATCGTACAAGTGGTATCAAAGGCACGTTTGCTCTTTTTGATATTAATTGGTCTTGAGCTTTTGTTGCCATATCTACTAGTATATGTTCATCGTCACCTTGTATTTTTTTGGGTGGTAATAATAGGAACTCTAAGCTTCTCAAGTAAAGAAGTCATCGTTGCTCAAGAAGGGTGTTCTAAAGATTTGCACGGAGATGGCTAATATGGATAGTGATGATGATGTTGATAATCTAATGTCGATTGATTTTCTCTCTAAGCAAGATAAGTCTTGTAATACTTATGATTCAGTGCTTAAGGAGAATGAGCGGTTGAAAGAAATAGTAGATTATTTAGAATATCAAGTTGATTTCTTAACAACACACTATTCACATTTTAGCAAACCTTATGATGATTTAACTGCTCAAAACAATTATGTTGTTTCTTTGAATGATGAACTAAAATCTTCTCTTGCATGCTTAAATTTTGATATTGGAGTTTTGAGGTGTAATGCTTCTATGCTATATGATTCTTGTGATATATTGCATGATGAGGTTTCTAGTGCTAGAATTGAGATAAGTAATATGGCTACTAAAAAGATGATAAATTTGGCCTATACTTCATGTGTTGATAAATTAGAAAAGGATATAGCTAAGATTAATGCGTTTAAAACATATGCTTATAATATGTGCTCTTTGATTAGTATTACGAATGATCATAACTTGGTTTCTTCTTTTAATCCTAATAAATTGCAAGATATGCACACACATAATATTTCTTCTATTTTTACTTCTGGCAATAACTTGTTGACTGATGTTAATGTTGTTAAACATGAGAGCAGTGATATAAGTGCTAAGCAGATTGAACACAATGAGAAGAGTGCTAGTTTTTTTTTGAAAAATTAGAGAAACTAGAGAAAACACTGTATTTTGAAAAACCTTTCTCACAAATTGTGCAAATGCTTATACTTAAATAACTTGTGTGAAGTATAATTGCAACCATTGTGGTAAGGATGGGTATTTGGTTCAATATTGCTTTAGACATGCAAGACAACAAAAAAAGAACAGGAAATGAGAGCTCGCAAGATTGATGTGGTAGCGACTGTGCTTTTCTTCTAGTGGCTCGGTCAAACCAAAGACCATATGGAGATCAAACTGGTGGTCAAGAGTAGTTAGACCGCATGTGTCTCAATGGTCCAACTAGTGGCCAGGTCCGATCGACCGACGTTGAAGACGCAATCAGACCGGTGCCAATCAAACTGCGGGGACATTGGTGGTTAGACTGATCTCGGTCAATTAGACCGACCTTTTATGAAACATGGAGGTAAATTTTTAGGTAAGTTTGATTTTGATTTTATTTATTATGTACCTACTAGTTCTAGTAGTCATGTGACTCAGTGTTGGATTTCCAAATTTCCTATTTCTAACCTTAATACGGATGTCTCGAGATCTTTTTGTTCGTAGGTCTTTCGGTGGCATATTCCCCATCTACGTAAACGTGGAGATGATGATTGTTTTGAAGGTAACATCAATTTAGTTTAGAATTGGTGTATTATTTTTTACTATCTTTTTTGTTAGCTTTTCTTCCTAGTTATGGAAGTGGTAGTTTTGATATGCACTACACATGGATTTATATTAATTTTTGAGAACATTGATGATATCATTGGCAATTGGTGTTCTTTTTAAAAATCTTTATTTCTTCTCATTTTGCTACTTTTTGGAGAGAATTAGAGGTTGATTTGAGGGGAGGTTTTATGCTTTTCATTGCATTCATATTTATAGTCATACATTACTCTTAATCTAAAAATAAATAAAAATAAGAAAAGAATTTATGACCTTTACCTCTAACATATTATTGTACTTGCTAGTAATATAAGTGAGGTTTATTGATCTCTAGTATAGCTTGTACGTGTTTTAGTTTTTATGCAGGCCTTTGATATTACTTTTGAGGGATATGATGTGTGACACATAATTCTTTTACTTAAATTAAAAAATATGCAATATTGATACTAGTGCTAGTTTGAATAATTTATGCTTGCATATGGATTTGCTTGAGTTTTTTTATTCCTCAAATGCTTTATAAATGTCTTAAGTATAAATAAAATCAATTTGTTTGTATTTACTTTGTGAGAGGTAAAAATAGATACCGAATCCTTAAAAATTTCACTTCTCACATAGCCATGTTAGAAGATTGTATATGGTCAATAATACATGCTAAGTGCTATGTGAGTTGGTCAAGTCACCAAAAGAGTTCATCCTATTGGTACTCAACATAAATCTAATATTCCTCGGATCCATGACAAAATTTAGATGTATTGCATCAAAATGTTTTCACTGGCAAGCATTGGTATGATGGTGGAGCTTCCAATTATTCTTGTGCTTCTTGTGATACCATTTCATTAGTTCAACGTCCCTAGGTATGTGTACAAACGCTTCACACGATCTTTTACTAGTAGGTATCACATCACTATGGAAGTAATTTTCTTTTTGTTGTATGGCAATGAATCATTTTCTTGCCCATCAAAATTATGTGATTCATTACTTGATTTGTACCGACTGGTCCTACATGTCAAGCAACTTTCTAAGTCTATGTGCTCTTTGAGATATATGATACAATAGTTCTCTCATGTATGAATCTTTTGCACACCTAGTGATAATGGATATAAGTTTTTTCGCTTGATTTGTGTTGGCTGGCAAAAAGTTAGGCTTTAGAAGGATCTTACTTAAGAGAGTTAATAAATCATTAAATCTACTATCTGACCATCCGTTGCACAGCTTCAATCCTAGTAGTTCAAACACCGAATATAAGACTATGAACTCCTTAGAACAACCCTTCAATTCTTTGTACAATAAATTTTTTGCTGCCCTCTATAAAGACTCAAAATTATCTAACCTTCTTGTAAAACCCTTCAACAACTCATGGCACAACACCTCCTTTAGATTAAAATCAAAGTTATCATTAAAGCCATTCATCATTTCATCGTCCAACATATCTAGTATGAAATTGTCGCCTCCCCTCTTTCATCGTGATTACCCTTACCTTAGAGGTCGACATTTTCATCATGATAGAACTAAACCTTATAATTCACAACAAACTCACACTTAACTAAAGCGTGATTTGATTATATTTGTAATAATCCACACTTTCTGATTCTTGTATTCAACACACGGATAATGTATTTTATTTCTACCCACTATTGAAGCTTGTGCCCTAACCGCTTCAATAAATTTAATTATGACTACTGAAATCTTGGTGTATGTACATCCATGCTCTATCCATCTAAAAATTTAAATGAAATTAATTAATAGTAAACATGCAAATAGAACTATCCCATAAAAATAATCACAACACAGTTAAAGCCCCTAAATATGGTATAAATCTCATTTGGTATTTATTATTTAATATTGAGAAAAAATGGATTGAAAAAACACCTCTTCTCTTGGAAAAAATCCCACCTCTCTCTCCAACTAGATCTAGGAGTCCACATACACTTTCAAATCATCATTTTTTTTTGCCTTGGAAGACATTCAAATTGCATATATATGGATTAAGGCATATCATTGCACTAATATTAAATAGAAATTTTGGTTCAATTTCATACTAAAATATAAATAAAAAAATGTTACATTTAGGTCAAAAAGAGCACTATTCTCTAGTAAAATTCACACCATCCAAACCGTAAATTAGAAGGAAAACTTTATAAATATAGTAGGAAAACATGATTCTAACCTTAGGTAGGCAAATCCACAAAAAATCCGATTTCAAAACCTTCTCCCTATATTTTGGTAAGTTTTGGTGAGAGAAACATTAGGTTAGGAAAAATAGGTCGGACTAGGCTAATTTATAGGTGGGAAGAAATCATAGGCAAACAGATTAGTGGGTCACCAGCTAAGCCATTTTCCTATGAAAATGAATCAATTATCGTAATTGGGCGGCTTAGTACTCTATTTGTGATAATAGATCTTTGTAGGCAGGCTGTTGCGACCCTCAGATCAAGATTATCGCAGGTGGGCTTTATCTTGTTTACATGTAATCTTGAGTGGTCATATAAAAAAGTCAGATCAATACGAGTCTTGTGATTATATTAATATCACATTCACTGTATAAACATAAACAAAGGACCAATGGTTCACGAAATGTAAATATATTATATAAGTTGTTCAAAACCTTTGATATATATGAAACCAATCTCCAAAATCACTTTAGTTGGTAATAGAAACTATATATTTTAAAAATTTAAAGGATTGGATGTCTAATTTTAAATTTTAGAGTGTTAGAAGGACTTTCAACAAAGTATAGACGACTATATGGACTTTCTTCCACTTGACAATAACTAGACTAATATTTAGGGTTGGGATTAGAGTCATAGGCGTAGAAACCAACGTACACGTGACAAGCCAATCTTCCTAAAGGATCTGCCAGTCGATCCTTGGTCTGGCTAAGGATCCATAAACCCCAATAACTCCGAATGGAGCATGCTAAGCCGGCCCAGCCCTGGAAATTTTTAGCTTTTTATTTTTTTTAAAAAAAATTCTAGCTTTTTTTTATTTTCTAGGATTAATTTGGGGGCTTCTAGAATAAACTCCAATTAGTATATACATACAAAGATAGATGTTATCAAGAATTCAAAGGGATGTGATTACAAACTGATTAAGCATTAAACCCAACAGGACCAGAAGAATCCCCTACAAAAAACAAAGTAGAATAATGTGTATTTGCTGAACAGATTACGTAAAAGGCAATTATTTACAGTACCCAATCTGCATAAACGGCAATTAGCACATGTGAACACCAACTTGCACCTGGGAAAGCTGGTGTTCGTATACTGTACATAAATTAAGTTGCAATGCCCCGAGATAGACATTACTGCAGTGCTTTGCAAATTAGAACAGAAGACATGAAAAATACAGGAAGTAATACCCTCAAATATCAATGTAATATTACAGCAAGGCAAAATGGACATAATAACAGAGAATGAGCCGATGCATAATTTTGTCACTGCTGCAATGGAGAAGATATTTGTTGTGATAACAAAAATAATTCAGAGGTGAGCCCAATCATACCTAATCGTTCCTCAATACAATAATCTTGTCCTGTTTAGAGCAAAAAATATACACCTGAAAGAACGCATTAACTTAGCAGTGAAGAAAGTGAAGCAACTACATACCTCAAGCACGTACAGAGCCTGAAAAGGCTTTAGGACGCTGAGGGAAAAAAGCCAACTTTTGATTGAAGTAATCCATCACGAGAGCTTCACTGAGTAAACCTCCTCCATCAGGAAAATTGCCAACTTATCTGCAAGAAGACCAAGCAACCAAATGCGGGCAATCCAGAAGAAAAAAAAACAAAGAAAAATCCAATCGAATCCTACATGCTGTACCTTCTTCCCTGACCAGAGTCCGGAGTATTGAATGAAAGGGATGGATGGGCGTGCAATACCAGAGAAGTAGCTGCGGATCCAAAGGCACCGAGGCAGGCGTCGAGAAACGGCTGCTCAAGCTGGGATCGGAGAAGCATCCAAAGGCACCGAGAAAGCGGAGCAGCCATCCGGTGAGGCAGCGATGGAGTTGGATGGACGGCGTTGACGAACCACTGGGAGAAGAGAAGGCAGGAGACAGCGTCAAACCGCACAGTCGCAGGAGGAACACGTTGCTCGATCGGATGGATGAAATTTCAGGCGACGTGGCCGGAAAACGAATGAACAGTAAACAGTAGAGGCTGAATTAGCGCAGGGGGAAAACCAAATATCTTGCTGGGTGAAACCCCGCGCTTCGCCGTGGGTGGGCTATGAATAAATTAACAGAATAAAGATGCATCGGGAATCAAGTTTTTGCAAAGAGTCAAGCTAGAAAATTTAAGAGTCCGCTTGTTTACAGCTTTACGGCCCTCTTTAATTCATAGAAAAAACATAGGAAACTTAAAAGATTTCAATCCTATAGAAAACTTACTAGAAAAATCTTTGAAACAAAATATTGTCATATAATTTCCCTTGGAATTTCTTTGAATGGAAAATATTTTAAAGAAAAGTTAGAAAGAACTTCGATCTCTTAAAAATTTGTTTTAGTCTATCTCTCTTATTTAATTACTGTGTTTTTTCTTCTATGGTCTATTCAAACGACAATTGTTGTATTTTTTTTCCTGTGCTTTACAATTCTCTATTTTACACTTACATTTCTATTAAAATCCTGTTTTTTTTATTCCTCTATTTTTTAATTCTATATTTATTGCCATCAACTACAAGGGCGATAAGAGCAGCTAGACATATGGGACAGAAGGAAAGATTGTGCGAGCAATAGACATCAAGTGCACATGAATGTAAACAAAGAGGCACCATGCTTTCTAGATTGTTGACCTAGCTGTAAGCATGAGTATGTTGAAGTCATCCTGAGCTATAAATCACAATGGTACATTGGTGTTAATGTAGGTATTTTGGTTTATAAGTTGCCTGTCACATGAATATATATACCTGTGATACAACACTTCAAAAGAACATCCAGGGCACAAACAATTTATAGAAGTTAATCTCATTCATGTAAACAAAACTAAAAATTATATAATTACATCAGAGGATACAAGTCTCATGATAAAACTGGGTATCACTATAAAATTGTAAATTGACACATACCTGATTAGATCATTGAAAAGTCGGTCACTTATGCATTAGTAGATGACCCAATTCAGGAGAGAGACTGAAATCACGGGAAAAAACAGATGCATGATAGTATGGCTGTAGCAAGAACAGAGAATCATATGATCTGGAGTTCAGAAAGACGCCCTTTAGAATGGCAAGCAGCAAATACAATTAAATAAACAAATCAAGAATGCTGAAACTTTAGGCCCAAGGCCTAATAAAGTTAATCGTTTAGATGTTAATACCAACACAACACAACCCAATCGTGACATCCTAACTCAGCATTCCGCATGAACTTTGTAGGATATCGGATAAGAACCAAAACATGACATAGGCTATGAAAATCATCCAGTAGAAAATCAAGCGAGCTTCATGTTGGCTAGCTATTTTTTCATCTTGCATTCATGATGTAACATCTTCTTAGTAAAGGGACTTCTTCCAGTTTTGAACTACCTTGTATCAAATAAAAAAAAAACATAAGCAAGGAGTGGAGATATTTACCATGGAGCAGAGATCAGACTTGGATGCAGAGCTGTCACACTGATGTTTCATTTCTCTTGCCATAAAACTAACTGATTGTTCCAAAATGCAAGCATTAAATTAAAAGCCTAATTCCCAGTGATGGAGGATAGATTGTGTAGCAGCCCACTACATGCTTAAAGGGAAAGAATGAGTTTGTTTAACTAAGAATAAACATCATAAAACTAAATGATGTAATAAGACACTTAATGATAATTCACCCCCTTAAGATGGGATGGAAAAGCGAGGGTTTTGGTTACAGTACATACTTTTAAGCAGTAAATCCTGCTCATAGTAGAACAAAATATTAGCTCAAGTGGGATCATTTGTCAGCTCAGAAAATATTATATCCTGCAGTCGTTGATAAACAGTATGGTCAGTAGGAGAATCAATTCAGATAGTATAAGATGAAATAGCAAAACAGTGATGCAAACCGATGTAATTAAGTAGGACTGAAATGAATAAGAGATCTAGCGTTGCAAATCGATGTAACTAAGTAAAAGACTGACATGAATAAGAGATCAGGAGAAGTACCTAATACAGTCTGCAGAAATCCACCAAAAAACAATAAAGCTGCAACAAAGAATCCTCCAGAAATAGCAGAGGATGGTACATTCGAGCAACCAAATGAAGCTGATTGGAAAGAAATAAAGGAATGCCAAATCTGTACAACCGCATAGTCAAATGGACGAAAAATAAACGGATGGGTGAGTGGGACAACCGGTGAACTGTTGTAAGATCCGGAGATGTAGCCGCCGACCGGATGCTAATCTCAGAAACAATGGCAACATCTGGACAGGAAACCATGAGCCCAAGCTAGAAAATGTAACCTAGAACACGATCAACGATCATTGGCTAGAGCAAATAAACAACAATTAGCAAGAGCACAAACCTGCAGCTGCTGAAGTTGATATAAATTCTCTACACCTGCGATGTGTATCAGGCGGTGATTCCACAAGTGAGATAGACATTACCGCAGCGTGGAATTGACGATAGGCAAACCTAGGAAGCAAAAATAAATCAACACAATACAAAGCAATAAACCCTGTTAGCGCGAGGCGTCCTTGCCGGCGCCGACGAGCGGCTGGGAGGCCCATGGCAAGGCCACCGTGATCACACATGGCAGCAGAAGCGTCGAAGGTGTCGTCGTACGGCGTCTCAGGCTCATCGGCCACCGCCGGTTATCGGTGGAAGCAGCAAGGCGCGCCGCCGTGAGAAGTGGGAAAAGTGGACCCGGCGTCGCCGATGTGAAGAGGCGGGCTATGCTGCGTAGATAGCCAGCAATGGTCAAATGGGCTGGGCTTTAACGTGCCATCCCGAGCACGTATAAACGGTAGCATGCTCAGCACAGTCCGGACACTTGCCATGCCGTGCATGGGCTAAGAGCATGGCACATGGAGCCTGCACGGGCTGTTGTAGTGGGTCCCACCCACACAGTACAGGCCCGCCACGTGGTGAACGGTATGATTTGGATTTTCATATCACGCGTCTTATAACGATATTACTTTTTTAAAGCCGTTAGAGCTTTTTAAAAAATCTAAAATATATAAAAAGTGATTTTTTTATAAATATAAAAAAGCGTGCACACTATCCACACGAGCCTACGCCGACACGGCATGACATGACTTTTGAATCATAAGCCGTGGCACGATATATGAACCGACACGAAATGATTTATTGTTATAGGATCTACACCTAATATTCCGTAGCTGGTCGTGCTAACCCAACGACTCATTTAGGCATAGCCTCGATTGTTTTTTTTTTCTGATTACCCGAGCTATCCGGAACGGAAAGGAGGCCTGCAAAGCATACGGATGAGGCCACGCAGCTCAGCAGTAACATCCGACGGTCTCGATTTACCGGTGACGTGGCCTCCTAGGAGCATGAATAGTATATAGTAACTGAGTTAGTGGAGGGAAAAAACTAAAATCTTATATGATATGATATGATCCCTTCTGTAGTTCTGTGTACACGTCTTTCTTTTTTCAACGATGAATTCCGTTTACATGTTCATTTTTTTTTTGTTCAACCATGAACGAGTTACATATTAATCCCTTCTGTAACTTGTGCGCTACCGTGCTAGGATTAATTGTGTGGAGATGGGTGCTTCACTTTTTTCCTATTCAATCTGTTCTAAACTTTAACACGGGAATAGAAAAACACAAGAATTACAAAAACGCAGAAATGACATGTGTGTAAAATTAGGATGAAGTGATAAAACACAGGAAAAGAAAACATACGAAAAACATGTTTGGAACATAGGAAAGAAAAAACTAAGGATTGGGAATTAAGCCCCATTTGTTAATCACTTGCTCTTGTCTAGGGAATTTTTCCATGAGGTTTGACCTCATTTTTATTTTCCTTGAAAAGCAAAGTAATTGGGGTCAATCCTTTGGAATGGAAAGGGGGAATCCTTTGTTCCAAACACCTCCATAGGCAAAAATTCATTTGGAATGAAAACTTTTAAAAATTAAAATTCCTCCAATCCAAACAGGCCTTAGGTTGTAGTTGGATTGGAAAAAGCTGCATTATCACGAGGGCTCATTCGCCAGCTAATTGCAATATAAACTTGCGTTTCAGATTAGCCAGTCCGACACAACTAATTTCTCGTCAACTTTCTGAGCAAACAGATCAGATTAAAATGCTACTCTGCATGTGAGTTTTTAAATCGTGCATGACTGAGTTTTTAAATCACGCGGATCTCTTTTTTGATTGACAGTAAAATTGTGGAGCAATATTCTTTCCCGTGCAATCACATATTTTGTTTCAGACTTTCAGTTAGGATGCGGCAAGAATTACATGGCTATCTGCATGACTCATGAATCCTAATCACATCTTATTCCATATCACGATCTACTCCGGGACGATCTCCAAGCTTATAAAATGGCTAAATACATACATGTTTGATTTAATCACAGTAGACACAGCATGGTCACATAATTTTAATAAGATGTTTGAGGAAACTAAACATAAACTTCTAAAGGGAGGTTGGTTCAGTATAGTTGGACCCTGGCTAATTTCTCCGATACAAACATATTATATTTATTATTATTATTTTAAGATTGGATTTTTTATATAAAACTTTCCTAAATTGGACACTAACAAGATTTCAACTTTACCATCTTATCACAATAGATTGTGAAACAATTGTATAAGACTATTCTGTATTCTTTTTTAGCTTTTTAACCATCAAAGCTGATTTTTAAGTGAAACATGTGAATACTCGTTTTATGTATTCTTTATTTGTTTTCCAGTTGCGTGTGACAAAGCTAAGACTTTCAATATAGAGGTTCTATTGTGCAGTATTTCAAATCAAGCTAGTATTGGGAGGGTTGTGATGCGCTTTAGATTATGTCCTGGAGTTCCCTCAACTTCACTGGGTGAATCTGGAGCGATCTTAGCAGTAGACTCTTATGTAAGATGGCCAATTAAAGCACTTCGTTCCTCCTTCCCTAACTTATTTCTTCGACAGCGCCTTATCCTCCTCTACCGGCCTCTAGATCTTTTCTTCCTTTTGCATTGTACCATGTCAAGGGCTTTGAAGCAAATAATTCCATTATCTTCCTCTACAATTCCACTCATCTATAAATCCTATATAAGTGTCCCCATTAGCTGTGATTAGGTGCAGCCACAACATATGTATTATATTAGCCATTAGATAAGAGAGTATGTGTGATATGGACCGTTCGATTAAATCTGAGCATTGGATGCTTATGCGAGCCCAACTTTAATTCCATATAGTATGTTGTTAATTAAAGATATGCCATAAATCACTGCTTTACTCTTGTAAATGTTCTCTATTTAATCTAGGAACCACTAGGCCACCAACGCCGTAAATTCTAAACCACTGTTACCATTTCATTTATCTTCTTCTTCAATTTCACATGCATATACTTGATGAACAATTGATGACGTACCCCCTATATATAAGATAGCCCATATGTTTGTTTACCTACAATTCCTGTACTCGCTGCTCAAAGCTGAATCTGAATGTACCGTTTATGGAATCAGCCAAGGATACGTGCCAGTCAAGAATAGGTTAGTCTATTCATATTTCATTGTGTTTGTATTTTTGTGTGATCTTCTTACATATCTTTCCCATAACTACAATATAATTTCCCTATTTTCTATACGTCACACCTATAACAATATGTTTGCATAAAAATTTCCCTTTAGATGTCTGTTGGCAAACGTACACCAAAAAGGGGCCTCGAGTTGGCTCCCTTTGTGTTCGTTTCGGCTCAAGGATGATCTAGTGCGTGATGGATTCGATGAGTGGACACAAATGATTTTAAACATGTTCAACTCACTGAGAAATGCAATATCCTACTCATATGTTCTTTATTATTTTTAGTGTGCTACAGTAGTTCTTCCTCGCCTCTCTTCTCTTAGTCATAGTCCACCTCTTGTATTTTTTCTATGGTACCATGTTGACAGAACAATAGAAAAATACGACCGGATGGACTCCCATTTATAGGTGGTTGGTATGTAATATCTAAATCGATTAACATGCGTCTCGTTGGTTTCGTCCGCTAACTCTTCCTTTATCGAGTCCACTAGCCAGTGTCTTGGTAGAAAAGATGGATGATAGTTAACCCAAATAAGATGCATAGCCATTAAGTGCACTGCTTACACACCCACTCCGCCTGACGGAATGCACAGGCCACATGGTGCTTCGATGGGACGGTAGGTGCATCAATCACTATCTTGTCACTCGCTATAGACTTCAACAGGTACATAAATGTCCCTTCGCCCTTAAATGAAAAGGGTGCAGGACAACTACGGTGATGTAACTTGTCTTATCCATTCGTATTAAATGTAAGGTTAGCCACAACAATCACACCTTGACCTCTCGGGCTCGAGTGCGACCCTACGAGCTTGGGGGCAGTTTGCCCGAGACTCCCTACACGAGGGCATGTGACAGGAGCTCAAACAGATGTCGACATGGATCATCTGAGCTTAATCTCAAGGGCAACGAGCTCAGGGTTGCTTGAGCTCACACCCGAAAGATTAGGCTCAACATCAGTCTAGGACTAATTCATGAGAACTCCTAAAGCTCAGGGGTGTGATGATGCAGCACCAAGCTGCTCTATGCATGTGGCGAGGAAAGCCTGGTTTCCACATCGCCGATAATGTCACTGGCACTAAGATGTATCTGGTTCTCTTACGTATTCTCTCCGATGGATATATATTTGAGATTGATAGATGGGCATTGTTTTTCATAATGAATGCATACTTCAATCAAGGTTTGTTTCATCTTCCAAAACAAATCACATCAAGAAGAAATTAATGGCCTACATTGTTGCGAGAAAATGTGCTATATCACCTTACTCGATTTTGTTACTTCAGTTATGTAAAGTTTTCCTAATAACATTTCAATGTTATACATTTCTACTTATACTTAAGCTGTACCATTCTTATATATGTTCAATGTCACCTAATTTCAGAGTTGATCTAGCATGTGACCATTATTAGGTTGATATGACCCCAATGATTTTTTTAATCCCACATTAGAAATGAATATTTGCTCTTATAAACATGTTTTTACACCATAATATTTGAAGAATGACCTAATGGTAATATTCGCTCCGTCACTGTCTAATTTTCTCACATCATATTTGCTTATGTCAATTATACATATTTTCGCAGCAACGGTTGGGATAACAAGTTTACTTGGACACTGGACTGCTAGAGTGATAGCATTCATTAAATTTGCACAAGTGTTTGTTCCGTGAAGAGAGATATTGAGAAGTTGGAATTATTGATCGCTTAATCCAATGCTTTGAAAAAACATTAAATACAGTTTTGGATGCTTCAGATATAATTGCTGGCATGGGAAACGCCCCGATAGATGCAGCTCGTTTGTTCGATCCTATAATTGCTTCAGATATACTTCTCGAGCTCAAGTTTGTTCGATCCTTGGCTGCCCTGGGATGAAGAACTCAGTAATGTTGCACAGCTCTCCTGTATCCATGGCGTTGCTGGGGGTGCTACTTCTTGCTCAGCGTGCACCAGATCAAGTCCTAATGACAGATTTACAGTGCTGCGAGGGAGAGCAATCTTGCGGTGAGAGGAGAGGAAGGAAGAAGAAAGGGTAACGTGGCTTAATCCAAGCCATAAGCGAAAGCCACCGGCGAGGTCCGGAGGAACACGAACTTGACCATGCACGCGAGGAAGCACAGAACACTGAGAACACTGGAACTTTGGTGCTGCTTAATGTCGCCCAGCTTTTCTGATCTTCCCTCCTCTTCTTACTCAACCGAAGAAACAAAGCGTACGCGGCCATCGTGGTCCGTCATGCGCGCCACACACAATCCTCATTTTTTTCTCCTGTGTTCAGAGTGTTAAGAGTGAGTTTCGGCTTATATGTGGCATCTCCCCTGTGTTCCTGGTTTTTCTCGTGTTGTCAGCATACTAATGTTAGTTGTAGGAATCATTCCAAACAAAAGAGAAGGCTTAGTTGGGAATCTGATGTTGGACAATTGAGGGTGATCCAAAGCCAGATGCAAGTTGCATAACCTGTGATTCTCAAGGGTCCCACTCGTACCAATAATGACTCATTAGGATCAGTGTCACTACTGACCCGTTAGCTTGAATCATCACTATTTAGCCTCTTCATATTCTTTTCAGCTTTCCCCTACCCTACTGATCACTTCAGATAATTGCATATTTTTATGACAATTAGCTAGCTTGTCATCCATCATGCCCTTTTTTTTCTTTTTTCTTTTTTTTTTGCAACACACCATGCCTTTTTTCTGATATAAAAAGAGTTTAGTTTCTTCTTTTATTTAGGACAGAAAATGTATGAGTCACTTGTCCGTCGCATGCCTTGTCACTAACAATAAGCTGATGTACGTCTCAATCATCTCATATTTCTTTGCTTGTCATATCCTCAGACACGCTGAGGTGGACTTGCTCAGGGGAGGGAGTACATGGTTGATAAAATAGTTAACGCCA
This sequence comes from Oryza coarctata, assembly GCA_030770085.1. Lineage (NCBI taxonomy): Eukaryota > Viridiplantae > Streptophyta > Magnoliopsida > Poales > Poaceae > Oryza > Oryza coarctata. Next base: position 4,159,882 of record CM061476.1, on the reverse strand, counting down.
CACAACTGTTAACCAGGATAGGTAAAGCGTGGCATTCTTAAGCTTAGTTAGGATAATTGTGATAATTGCGCAAATTTCAGATGAAGTTCAAAATGCTAATACAAAAAATGTAATAGCTCAAAAGGCAGTGAGTATTCCGGCAATTGCTAAATTCCCATATGTCGTGTTGGCTAAGCATTATAGTATATCTATTTACATACAGCTACTATTTGGTGAAAAAAAATAAAAAAGTTGCTTATAAAGTTTGAAAATTTCAGAGGCCCGTGCTATAGATATATTACTGTGTTATAGATTATCTAAATTAAAGTTAAAAGCTTATATTTAAATTGAATTTATAAAATTAGTGAACAATACAGATAGTTCATATATATAAAATATTCTATTTTATACTAATATGAGTCATGAGTCAAGTTATATGATAACTTATGGTCGGATATGATTTTTTAGATGTTTATATATAAGTATTGATTGAGGCTTTAAGAGTATTTGCCGTTAATGGATCGAAATTAAACTTAGATAAATTAAGATCTAAACAATCAACAAGATCACACGAGATACCAGAACAATACACATGAAGGTGAAGATTTAATATGCTATACGAGAGGAGTTGTATGCGTATGAAAAATAGAGTTGATTTAGGATAAAGTCTAAGTGCAAACACCAAAAAATCATAAAAAAACACAAAAGGTAAAATAGAAATACATGTGATTACTGTTCACACATGGTAATATAACACACAATTAATGTAGCCATAAATTTTATAATAAAAGAGATGTTGAAATTTAGAGTAATAACTTTTGTAAAAGATAAAAGATATGATTTAGTTTTAAGAGAGAAAAGTATGTTGTATGTATTTTGTAAAATATATTTTGATGTAATAAAATTAATGGCTTTCAATATTTTTTTAAGTTGTGTTTTTTTTCGATCGATTCGATGGTAAGGCTACATTCGAATTAGCAGCATCAAAGTGATCGAAGTGCCATCGCCAGTAAGCGATAGAGACGGTTAGACCAATTATATTTGAAGAAATCGCTTAACTTCGTCGTATTTTTATTTTATAAAAAGATTTAGTTTTTAACAATCTTGCCATTTACCTAATCTCATAAATTTTCATCCTAGGACGTAAAGACACAACAATAGAGCTATTTTAAGCCCTGTACTAGTGTATCCCTGGCAATCTTTTCCAATAATTTCCGAGAAAATTGATGTACTAATCCTTGCAGAGCTAACTTTATTTTTTTATAAAAAACATTTAAAATAAATACGACTATTTCAGCTCTAAAGATGAACCAGCCACGATCTTGGGTCACGTTCAGTGCATTCACATGCACCTGACGTTTTCTACTGGGTGGACGTATCAATTGTCGCCTCCTTCCCTTGTCCACCGGAGCCGCCAATCGCCTTTCAACAACGCACGGATAAATTCCAGCAATCCAGCACGTCCTCCTCATCCTTTTTGTCTGCCTCCTCTGATTCTTCACTTCAGCGGACGGAATCCCGGCGATATGATTGCTCACGGCCGTAGCCTCCTTCTCCTCAGATCCAATGCGACCTCCAAGGTGAAGTCGATTCTGCCTCTATTGGAGTTTTTACCGCAGCTGTATAGTTGTGGGAGATGAGTTTGTTGATGTGTTTTCTTTCTTTACGGTAATGCAAGAAATGGAATGGTTTTGATGTTTACAGGTTCTTGTTTTCTGAATATTCAGAGGTATAGTTTGTTTCTTTTCTGCACCATGGAACTATTTTTTGTAACTTAAAGACTCAAGAACAGGTTGTTGCTGTAGGATTGGATGAGTGTATTTGATTTGTTTTGCAGCCTTAGAAAGGTGCAGTCTTTTGTTAATCAAGATTTATTTAATAACTGGAACAGTTATGTGTTTATGATTTTAGTCATTTTTTAATTTGTCTGCTATAATTCAGATTTAAGATGTTTATGCTCCTTTAAGCAATTCTAGAGCAACACTGAACTCTGCATTTTTTGTACCCACCAGGTTTCTCTCCCGATCATTTCATCGTTCTGTGATCAGCAACTTGCCTTCGTTCTTCGTTTTGTTAAAAAAAAAGTACTTGGATGTACAGATTTAAGATGAAATGGTTTTGCTCAAGTTTAGAGTTTTCTTCAGAACAGTTGCTTTGAGCCTTTGACAATAAAACTCGAGTAGTTTGAAGCGATTTTGAACTCTGAATATTATTTTATCGTCAGCATTTCTTACAGCCCATGTACTTAATTCTTCATTTCTTCATCTCTATTCTCTCTCATCACATAGGCAAACAGTTTAGTTAAGTATATAGCTGCCACTGGATGTTTGCCTGAATATTCCTCAGGGCCACCAGCCAGATATTTCAGCTCTGAACCGTCTCTTCAAGTCGACTCGACAGAAGAAAATGGGTATGTGTTGTGTGCAGAATTATCATATAGTTTATGTGTATAGGCATAACTGATGTAACTTTCTTGTTATCTACCATTAATGCTGCAACATTTTACCTTTATCAGGTTCAAGGGGCATGGCATGCTGGCTCCATTCACAGCTGGATGGCAGAGCACCGATTTGCATCCTCTGGTTATTGAGAGATCTGAGGTTCTGCAATCTGGCATTGTCTTAAATTTTTTCTTTGGTTCTCAGATTATAGCACAAGATTCGAGCATGAAGCTTGCCATATTGACTTCTCTTCATATTGCAGTGGTTTCTAGCTTTATCTTACATTATATTCAACGAATTGCAGGGTTCTTACGTTTATGATATCAATGGCAAGAAATACATAGATGCTCTCGCAGGATTGTGGTCAACAGCTTTAGGTATGTGCGTCAGTTCAAGCTGTAGTGTCAGATTTTTGTGACATATCAGAGAGTTTTTCCTAGTAAAACTCGTTTCCTACATATGTAGTAAATGTCTTATTCCATACATAATCACTAAAACTTTGCTATTGTGCTTTGTATATTGCCTCTTTTTCTTTGCATTTGATTCCCTTCCCTTTGCTTTCAGGTGGTAACGAGCCTCGATTAATCAAAGCCGCAACTGATCAATTGAACAAATTACCCTTCTACCACTCCTTTTGGAACCGTACTACCAAACCCTCATTGGTACATATTTCTCTGATCTCTCACTATCTTTACAGGAATATGGTTAAAACCGTACACTTTGTGGTTGTTGATATTATATTTCAAACAGTGTGCTTCTTATTTTACTTGATAATTTCTAGTTTCACCTTCTTCCAAATAGGAATAAAATTTGATGCTACAATTGATTACATCGCATTTAGTAGCTCTGTTGTTTTTTGTCAAAAACTGGTAGTTTGTGAATGCTGATCGTTGAATTTATACTGCTAATTTCAGGATCTTGCTAATGAAATTCTCAGTATGTTCACTACAAGGGAAATGGGAAAAGTATTCTTTACAAATAGTGGTTCAGAAGCAAATGATTCTCAGGTACAATAATTAATCAAAACAATTACCTATCATTTATTGGGTTTGTGCTATTCCTTGTTCTCGTTATGGCCTTTTCTGTTCAAGTTTGGTTAGTAAAAAATTTCAAAAATAAACATTCTGCAAGATAAGATAAAAATATTGTGGGATTTTATTTACTGATACATAAATAGTGTATGGTCCATCAGTTGTGATATACCACAAAGTACGAAGGGCAGATACCATCATTTCAGAGGATTATGGTGGAGTAAAAGTAAGGAAGTATTCAGTATTATAACAGTGCTTGTTCTTTACAGGTAAAGCTAGTTTGGTATTATAACAATGCATTGGGAAGGCCAAACAAGAAGAAATTTATTGCACGCTCAAAATCGTATGGTTCATTTTACTTTACACTTCAGCTTTTCTCTTAACACAATAGACGACTTGTTGTTACAACCTCTTTTCATTTATGTTGATCTGATTCCCCAGTTCATTTTGTCCTGCTCCTGCATGTCAGTTGTATATTTTCTTGCAGTCCACTATATATGTCTTCCACATGTCAATACCAGATTGTAGAAAATGTACAGTGACTATGAATCCCCCCGTGTACACGAGGGGGTCGGGTCTATATATATACATCCTAGGCCAGTGGTCTGTCTAACACCTCCCACAGTCGCAGCGGGAGGGGAACGGACGCAGAGACTGGACCGAAAACTAGTGAACAAAGGCGTGGGCAGGCCTTTGGTCATTATATCGGCAAACTGATGTGCCGATGGTACATGGAGCACCCGAACCTATCATAATGCAACCTTGTCACGGACAAAATGAATATCGATCTCGATGTGCTTGGTGCGTCGATGATGGACCGGGTTGGCGGTCATGTAGACGGCACTGACATTGTTACAGTAGACGATGGTCGCGGTGGAGAGGGGTGCACGGAGCTCCTGGAGAAGCTAGCGAAGCCAGCAGCACTCGGCGACGGCGTGGGCGACGGCGCGGTACTCGGCTTCAGCGCTGGAGCAGGACACTGTAGTCTGGCGTTTTGAGGACCAGGATATGAAAGTGTCACCGAGGTAGACGCAGTAGCCGGACGTAGAGCGTCGAGAGTCGGGGCAGCCTGCCCAGTCCGCGTCGGAGTACGTGGTGAGGGAGTCGATGGGGCTGGAGCTGAGATGCAGCCCGTTGGAGAAGGTGCCCTTCACGTAGCGTAGGATGCGCTTGAGCAGCGCGAGGTGAGGTTCGCGCGGAGCGTGCATGAAGAGGCACACTTGCTGGACAGCGTACGTGAGGTCGGGTCGGGTGAGTGTGAGGTATTGGAGAGCCCCGGCAAGACTCTGATAGTGAGAGGGATCGGCAACGAGGGCGCCATCGGCGGCGGAGAGTTTGGCTCGAGTGTCGACTGGGGTGGTCGTGGGGTGACAGTCGGCCATGCCCGCACGCTAGAGGAGGTTGATGGCGTACTGGCGTTGGGAAAGGAAGAGCCCGTGGATGGAACGGGTTACGGAGATGCCAAGGAAATGGTGGAGAGGACCAAGATCGGTCATGGCGAACTCAGAGTGGAGTCGGGCCATGATCTGGTCGAGGAGAGATGTCGAAGACGCTGTGAGGACAATGTCATCGACATAGAGAACTAGATAGGCAGTGGCAGAGCCGATATGGAAAGTGAATAGGGAACTATTGGACGCAGAGGCCACGAAGCCGATGTGCCGAAGATAGGCAGCAAAGCGCTGGTACCAGGCACGAGGGGCTTGTTTGAGGCCGTAGAGAGAGCGTTGAAGGAGACAGACGTCGTCGGGCTGAGAAGGGTCGACGAAGCCTGGGGGCTGCTGGCAGTAGACAATTTCCGTCAGGTGGCCGTGAAGAAAGGCGTTCTTCACGTCTTGTTGATGGATCGGCCAGGAGCGAGAGGCAGCCAAGGTGAGGACGACTCGGATGGTGGCGGGTTTGACAACGGGACTGAAGGTCTCGTCGTAGTCGACACCGGGTCGTTGGGAGAAACCCTGGACTACCCAGCGAGCCTTGTGACGGGCAAGGGAGCCATCGACGTGGAATTTGTGTTTGAAAATCCACTTACCGGTCATAATGTTGGCGCCGGGAGGTCGGGGAACGAGGCGCCAGGTCTCGTTGTCCATTAGGGCCTTGTACTTGTCGGCCATGACCACGCGCCACTGAGGGTCGGCCAAGGCTGAGCGAGAAGTCGCCGGGATGGGCGAGATAGAGCTGTGGACGGCGGAGAGACCGTAGCGCGGATTGGGTCGGAGAGACCCGGTCTGGGAGCAGGTGACAATGTGAGAGGTGGAGGGAACTGGAGCCGATGGGGGTGCGGGAGTAATGGGAAGAACTGGTCGGGTGGGGGCGTCATCGGCTCCGAGTCGGCGACTATAGACAAGAGGAAAAGAAGGGATTAGATCGGCCTGAGCCGATGAGGTCGGGTGGGCCGAGTATTCCGATCGGTCCGATAGAGGTGGATCAGCCGATAGGGTGGGGGGAGCCGATGGAAAGTGAGGAGCCGATGGAAGTGGGGTGTCCGATGGAGAGGGAACGGTATCGGCTAAAGGATAAATAGGATTGGTATCGGCCGATAAAGGTGGGTCCGATGGGGGTCCGATGGTGGAGACATCGGACCGAGTAGTGGTGGGAGATGTGACGGGTAAATCCTCAGCAGCGGCCAATGAGGGGGCCGATAGAGAGGGCAGTGGGGGAGACCTGGTCGGCACGGTGTTGGTGAGGAGAAAGTCGAGATCATTAAAGGAGGATCTCGGATGAAGGAGATCGTCGGGTGGAAAGGTCAAGCCATCGGTATCCCTTGTGAGAGGTGGAATAGCCGAGGAGAATACAGGCGGTGGTGGAGAAGCGGGGATTGAGGCCTCGCAGAAGGGCGAGGACGAGTTGAGAGTCGGCCACAGGGTGACCGACGTCCCGGAGAGCAGCAGCCTTGACTTTGAGGCGCTGACAGTACGAGGAGATAGAGGAGTCACCTTGTACCATGGAGTGGAACTCGTTGAGGAAGAAGATGGCGTGAGGCTGCTTGTTGGCCAGGAAGATCCGCTCGATGGCCACCCAGAGGTCCCGGGCGGTGGGGTCGGTATCGTCCATGGCGAGGTCGAGGACAGAGTCATCGACCGAGCTGAACATCCAGCTGCGCACGCAGCACTCGGCGATGTCTCACTGAGGATCATCGGGGCGAGGTGGAGCGGAGCCATCAATAATGGACCGGAGGCCGAATTTTCCACAGAGGGATTTGAAGAAGAAAACCCACTTGGAATAATTGGCGTTAAGGTCAAGAGAGATAGGAACGTGAGATTTCACGTTCACAGCAGCGTAGGGAGGGGAGAAGATTGGCGAGGTGGTGCCCGAGGTGTGGTCTGTGGCACCGAGGGCCGGAGCAGATTCGGCGACTGGGAGAGTGCCGGAGCTGAGGGCGGACTCGGAGGCTATGACGGGAGAACGGGAGCAAAGAGCTGATGGGAGAGAGAAGCCGATGGGAGGGGGAAGCCGATGAGAGGACGGATCGGCCGATCAAGGACGTGAGAAGCCGATGGAAAGTGGGCAGCGGAGTAGGTGAGGAGTGGCCAGCCGATGAGGAGTGGTTGGCCGATGGGGAGTAGGCAGCGGAGTAGGTGAGGACAGAGTGGGTGGGTCACGGACGTGCGAGGATTCACGTCCGTGAAGAGAAGATTCACGTCCGTAGACTCGTGGAGGCCAAGCAGTGGGGCGGACGCGAAAAAGGCAGGGAGTGGCCGGATGCGAAGAGAAAATGTTTGCGTCCGGGAGGTAGGGATTCGTGTCCGTGGACACGTGGACACGTTGGACTGGCTCGGACGTGAGGGGAGAAGGTTTGCGTCCGAGAGCCGTTGAGTGTGTCGGAAAGGGCAAGAACCAAAGGAGGTTTCCAGCCGATGGAGACGACGAGCGCGGAGGTGCGCCGGTGTCAAAGAAGGAGAGATGCACGAAACAAGAGGAAGAGCGGAGACGGGTGCAAGGAGGGACGAGGAGGCGGATCGAGACCGTCGCCTGGTCGCGCAGAGGTGGGGCGGAGAAAAGGTGACTGCGGGAGAGACGGGGAGAAGAAGAAATGGAGACGAGAGAGCGAGGGGAGTACCGGAAAGAGAGTCGGTGATGGGAAGAAGACGTCGACGACGAGGAGGAAAGAGTCGGCTCGCCGGAGGGAGAAGCTAGCGTGCCAGGATGTCTAGACTTGCTCTGATACCATGTAGAAAATGTACAGTGACTATGAATATATATACAGCCCAGGCCAGTGGTCTGTCTAACACAGATGATGGCGTCAGCATGCTTTTTGTAATAATTTGGCATCAAACTTAACGATAGATGAAACACTCAAAGAATTATTTCTAAATCAACGTCCTTGCATCCACCAGCATTACCATTGCAATATCATTTAAGCTCCTTACCTTAATTTTAGTTCTCGAATCATTTTGGATGTCACTAGAAATATTGCGACATTAAGGAGGATATCTTGATATGGAAGGCAGCCAGCATTTTCACAGCTTGTAACGAGTAGCCTTTTCTCATTTGTTGTCTGACAGTAGTTGGGTGTTAGGCTGTGCCTATGCACCCCGGTTTGGCAGCTTACTTCCGTTGTTAACTTGTACCATGTATCCTTTTCCTATCTCTTAATGAAATATGGTCGGCCTAATCCTTCAGCCGACCCGGCAAATTTTGGATGTCACTACCTTCTGCTTGTATATTTTTACAGATATCATGGATCAACATTAATATCAGCCAGTCTATCAGGGTGAGTAAATCATACTCCATAACATCAATATTTCCTTTTTTTAATCCTTAAATCTGTGAAATAATATTCATAGTAGTACTGAGGTAATTCTATAATCCTATGTAGGTGTTTCCTTCTCCTGATATATTTAGAATAACTTGCAAATTTGTTCATTATCTCCAGTCTTCCTGCTCTTCACCAAAAGTTTGATCTGCCAGCACCTTTTGTTCTGCACACAGATTGTCCTCATTACTGGCGCTTCCACCTTCCTGGTACTCTTGTTGCAGCATTTTTATTGTGGGATTGGGGTTACAATCACCACACAATATTACGCTAATGAAATGATTTTGCTGTGATATAGATGAGACCGAAGAAGAATTTGCAACTAGACTTGCCACCAACCTGGAGAATCTTATTCTCAAAGAAGGGCCAGAAACGGTGAAAATCTTTTTCCTTATGCCATCATAAAAGACCATATCCTATATTTTATCAAATAGCTCTCTGATATATTTGATCTCCTTTTTATTTCTCAGATTGCTGCGTTCATTGCTGAACCTGTGATGGGTGCTGGCGGTGTTATCCCTCCTCCAAAGACATACTTTGAGAAGGTGACCTGATCACATGTTAGATTTTTTTTTCATGATCCTTAGGAAAGAGAAATTGCCTTCTATAAATATTTGGCCCCACAGTATACAACCTTGATGTATTTTCTGAATTCAAGAAACTTTTATTGCTTGTTGAACATATTACAATCATCATATCCTTCAGTTTAGCTGACTGCTGTAGAGAATTTATTTATTCTATCTCTGTAGGATTATATTATTTCCATCAAACTTGGATGGAAAACTGGGACTATTCTGTGTTTATTGTTTCTCGGTCAGCCCATACAGCTGTTCTGTGCATGCATAAAAAAATGCATTGATATTTAGGTAGAATTTAGTTAGTATACTGTCTCTAAGATTCCTTACATTTTAAACAACTTCCAAAAATAAGGTAGCCCCTATTTTCTTTTATGAAGCTTAATTATTATTTCCATGGACTGCAGATACCAATTATTTGTTTTGTCCACATCAAGTTTTTTTCTTGTGCTGCGTACAGTAATATTGTGTGGGTTTGTTCTCTACCAACAGATTCATGCAGTCCTCAAGAAGTATGACATCTTATTAATAGCAGATGAGGTACTCAAAAGTTTCTCGATTAGAAAGAAATTCTGAATGCTAGAATATTTACTTGGTGTAATAATTAGTATATCATCATCAATTTGTAGGTCATTACAGCGTTTGGAAGATTGGGAACTATGTTTGGATGTGACATGTATAACATAAAACCAGATCTTGTCACAATAGCCAAGGTGAGTTCAGTCTTCAGTATCAGCAGAATGCTTCTGAATTCTTATAAGAAGAGAATTCTCTACTCTCCTCTATTTGTTTGGAGAAACTGATAGAGGAGAATTGTTTCTCCTTTTTTTTCTTCTATCAGGCTCTATCTTCTGCTTACATGCCAATTGGAGCTATTCTTGTTAGTCCAGAAATAACGGATGTCATTTATTCACAGAGCAACAAACTTGGTAAAGATAATTCCATGGCATGAACTCATTTTTGTTTTGCTTCTGTATTGAAAAGCACATTTTTGTTTGTTACAGGTTCTTTTGCTCATGGCTTTACATACTCGGGGCATCCAGTTTCCTGCACTGTTGCCATAGAAGCGTTGAAGATTTATAAGTAAAACACACTTTCCATAACAATTCAAAATATTACACTTCAAAACAAAACAATGCAAAATGTTCCTATTATGTTGGTATGAATGTCTGATGAATCCTTTCCAATTGCTTTCAGAGAAAGGAATATCATCGAACATGTTCAGAAAATTGCCCCAAGGTTCCAGGAAGGAATCAAGGCCTTCTCTGGAAGTCCAATTGTAGGGGAGGTATTATCATGTCTAAGTTTTCTATTATTTTTTTGTGAGATATCAAAGAGTCAGATGCATATTTCTTGTTCAAACACATAATTGTGCTTCTTTGTGCAGATACGTGGTTTAGGATTGATACTTGGGACTGAATTCGTCGACAACAAGTCGCCCAATGATCCATTCCCTGCTGAATGGGGTGAGTATCATGATTGAATGCTTTCTTTTGGTAAGAATGCACCGAGAATTTTAACTAGGAAATTTGAGGCCATCATAAGGGGAAATTATAAACAGGAAAAGTTGGTTATTTACCAAGTACCATTGGTGTAGGTAATTATTATTTGTCCATCTTACAGGTTCAAGTCAGCTAGGGACTCTGAAGCTAAATGTTAGCTGTTACCAATAACTTATAATCCATCAACTTAATAGGGTTGGGTAACCTATTCTTCAGGATTAAGCACAGTTGATAAATGCAAACTTTCTTAGCTGTATAAGAAGCCTTTCGAAATGGTTTACATGATTAGAGTAAACTGATGATCACCCTATGGTTGTTATTTTCAGGTGTTGGTTCATTGTTTGGTTCTGAGTGTGAGAAGCGTGGAATGCTCATCAGGGTTGCTGGGGATAACATTATGCTTTCACCACCGCTTATAATGACTCCTGACGAAGTTGAAGAAGTAAGATTACATATTCACAATATCTCCTTTTTTTAATAATTTTTTGTGTAACTGATTGAACTAACTTGGATCTATCCAAATTCTGGGTCAATATTTAGATTATTAGCAAATATGGTGATGCCCTGAAGGCCACAGAGGAAAAAATTGCAGAGCTCAAATCCAAGAAGGCTTAGCCAATGTTTGTTTGAAATAACAGTGATTGCTGATGGCGATGACAACGTTCAATGTACATAGTAGTTTCATCTCTAGATCTTAATAATGAACTGTAAGCTTGAAGCTTGTTCTTGATGTGAACATTGAAATAACACAATTGTTTTCTTCAAGTGAGTATTGGAACGGGGAATCTGGCAAAGTGCATCTCTCAATCATATCAGTGAGCCTTTAACTTTTTTTGTCAAATGCCTTCTTATGTTATTAGGTGTTAAGCTACATGTATAATTTAAGCCACAATAATACAGTTAGATATGGCCTCAACCTGTGAGAAAACAGGTCTTATCACAGTCCATTCAAAACTGTATGGTAAGACAGTTAGCTTAAGTAATCGAACGTTGACCTGAAATGGTACCTAAACCAACGCTAATGGTACACTTGTTAGAGTTGCAGTTGCAACATGTGGTGGTGGCTTGTAGATATGCATTGCCAATATATATAGTACTTAGAAAAATTCTACAAGTAAGCCTAATAGCTTTGGTCATTATCATAGATAGGTTATTATTTCACCCTTGTAATGTATGATAGCTGGCATGCATCAATAGTCTCACACCTAAAGCTATGCATGATGGCTGATAAGTTTGTGTTCTGTTGGTTAGGTCGCTCTTGTTTGAATTTGATTTTGGACATTCAGAACTTTGCTGGTGCGTTTGGTGGCTAGCTTGCTTTGCCCTTCCTGATGTTGTAATGGTGACTTAGTCAATCTTATGCTGGTAACCCTTGTACCGAATTTATGTTTCTCTCGGTTTACAGCTTTTTTTCTTACGCAATCGAACCTTTAGCCCTGTTTGAAGGAGCTTTTGGCAGGAAGCTCTCTCAAATAGCATTTAGATTTTTAAAAATCTGTAGTTGTATAATTTAAAAAATAAACTAAAAAGTCAGAGAAGTTGAGAAACCTATCTTTTTTAGATTTTTATTAGTTGGTTTCTCACCAGCTGTTTCTTATCCGTTGAAGGAGCCCTTCGTCAGTTTGCAACATCTTTGAATTGTTGATTACTCTGTTGAAATAATCTATAGTACTTCTGCATTATTACACCATTAAGCAGGTCTTCTCCCCTCCAATTATCAGAAGTAAAATTCTTTACATAGTAGATCTATCTGGTGAAGTTAATATTTCATCCCACAGGGATACCACAAATTCAGAATTCATCAGCAAACCAAAATGGTACTAATAATCCACCAAATCAATATCACAAATGAACCCAAATATACATAATGAACAAGATGATCAAGTAACAAACACTATCATACAAAAAAATGGTGCTTAACATCTCATACTCAACACGGAGACAACCACATAAATACATAACAAAAGGGAGAAAAAAAATAAACTGCTGATACACGAGACGCAGCTAACACGCCACCATGATCGCCACGATGAACAGCATGCACGAACCATCACGAATGAATAGCCTCCTCATCAGAAGCACATGTCAAGGACGCAGCAGCAGCAGAGGGCAGCACAGCTGAAACAAAAACAGGAGCAGGAAATGCCACGTCAGCAACGCGTCATCAGGAGATCACAATGAAGCAGAAATCAGTTAACCTGAAGAAGAAATGAGGAGAGGAGAAGTTTCAGAGAGAGAGGGGGGAGGGAGGAAGTTAGGGGGTACTCACCATCCTTTCCAGAATCCGTCGCCGTGGTGGCCGCGGCTCCTGGTCTCGCCGGCGCCGGCGGGGTACTGCTCCTGGTCCTTGGTCGGGTAGCCGGCCGGCGGCGGCGCCACGTAGACCGGGTACGCCTGCTGCTGACCTGCTTGTTGCTGAGGGTAGCCAGCTGCTGCAAGATCACACGCATACAGCATTATTGCCCGTGGGAAACAAATCGAAATGCTACTAAAGTTCAGAGCTACGCGAACTAGTTTAGGTGATGAGCTGCTCAAATTCATAAAGTAATTCACACCGGTCGATCTCTTGGCTAGGTTAAGGTTACTACTAACTCGTATCGTACCTGTGCCGGGAGGAGGAGCCTGGTAGCTCATGGTGAACTGAACGCAAAGATGACGATGGAGCTAGCTAGCAAGCAAATCAAGAACCAATTGGCCTTGTCTGTGAAGTGAGTCAGAACAATGCAAGATATATTGCAAGAAAGCAGCTAGAATGAGATGGAGAACATGTCGAGTGGTTGATCTCTCTATATATAGACAGAGAGAGAGAGAGAGAGAGAGAGATAATTGCTTAGACGCGTCGTCCTCTGGGAGACTTGACGGCAGAAGCCAATTAGTAGGAAAGAAACCAACCCCAGATTTTTCTTTTCTACTCATACTTTCTATAATTGATGCATGGATGCAGCATTGATCACGCAAGCAATCGTGGGAGATAGGATGATGAGAGGAGGAAGGAAGGAAGGTTCATGGCAACGCCATTTGGACGCGTTTGCGGTTGGCTGCTTTGATTTTTCTTTCTTCCAAGCAGCTGACGGCTGCGGCCGGTCAGTGTCGTCGTCGCCGTTGGTGGCGCATCCACGAGGGCGAAATGGCGAATACGGGGATGGTCGGTGGAGGGAGATACGTGGATCGAGACGGGTACAGTACGAATGTATGAGGAAGATGGCTGGTTTGCGGTGTGTTCACGTCTCCGTCCATGCAGATTAGTATGCAACGATGATGCAGCAGTTCAATTTGGAAGATTTTATCTAGAGTAATTGCTTTTAGAGGGTGACATTTTCTCGTGGGTTTTTTAGATTTTTTTTTGATTATCTAGTTTTGTGGTAGCTATTTAAGAGTATAAAAAAACTAAATTCACTTCTATAGAATAAAAAAAATCCTTTAAAAAGAACAGACCAAACTCAACGGACGGGAGGTGGGCTTTGCATACATTCTTTCAGGTGCAGTCTTCATGTATTTCTCACCCGTCAACGTTTTGGTCAAACAAATCCACCAATGTTTGGCCGCAATGCGCAAGTAGCTAACACGGATGGAGGCCAGCTATTGAGCAATGACCTAGCCTATCATGTGCGCATAACCAATCACTCTTTTTTCAAGGAACTCTCTGTTTTTTTTAGTTCGTCTCTATCTTTTCGTTTCTTTTCTTTTTCTTTATTTCAAGTATTCCATCGTACTCCATCCTAGTGGGGCTAAGTGCATCTCCAACTGAGGCCTAAAACTCTTGTCTGAATATTCTAATTTTAGGATTCCAATCAGAATTTTAATGTATGGATTGATTACTCTCTCCAATAGACGACTAAGAATTTACTCCTAATCATAAAAAATGGGTTCACCATCCAAGCGTTCCTACCATTTTCTTCTCCCACGCGTCACGATGGTGACTTCTCTCTCGTCCGATCGTGGATTAGGAATCGGTGCTCTCTCCCCACAAGTGGAGAGCAAGAAGAATGAAAAAGGGTATTAGCCATATAACAGAATTATTGGAGGTGACTTTGCTTGTGAATTATGTTGGACATCTGGTGGTGATGCTCTAAGAGCATCCCAAGCAAAACCTCAATACCCACCCCCAATAAAAACAGTTTATTAGGGTTTTGAGTGATTTAGCATATCCCTAATCCCAATTTATTTTGGTAGAAAAAAAAACAGCCCTTCCCAAAAAGGGAAAGAAATTTTGGCGATGTTCCGACTCGTCGATGGCCATCTGTGCCCTCCACCGTCCCATCCCCACTCCTATCCCTTCCTCATTGCTTGCTGCAACGTCCTTGGTGACCAACACTCCATCCATGCTTGTCAAATGCCTATCCACCTAGAGGTAATTCTAGACCTCTGTCCTTCATTTACTCCTTTCTCGCGTGAATCTCCTAGATCAATGATGTCTAGATCTCCTGCTTGATGGTGTGCCCCATCCCACAACCGTTGTCACCCTATCCCCCTCACACCACCCACCCTCTAGATCTCACTGGCCAAAGAAAAGCCTACCACCCAGGAGGAGCTTCGTTGTCTCCTTGCACCAGGAGCTTCACCACAACACCCCGCAGAGCTCTACCCTTCTGCACCGCCACCGTTGAGCTCCTGTTTTGTATGCACCGTCTGCTTGCGTAGAGCTCGGTTGACACCATCCTAGGGATTCCACCTAGAGAACCCCTGCAACCACTACAGTGTGCTCCACCACCGATGTTAGAGAGATTAGGAGAAAAGTAGAAGAAGATAAAAGTAGTTTGGACCCATACTTATTAGGGATGGAATATTTGGGATCTACTAAATCATCTTCTCCAATATTACAAAAAGTAGCATTGGGGTTAAGAGCTCCAATAAATTAGGGATAAGATATAGAGGATCTGCTAGAGATGTTTATTGATTATATTACTGAAATAAATTATTTTTTCACGCTTAGAAAAATATGTTTTCTCAAAAAAAAATCTACTTAATTGTTTAACTATTTGTTAAGTTTATTCTTTTATCTCTAAAGTTAAGTAGATAACTAATAACAATAATCTGCTCAATAATGCCATTTAATTTAGATTATTGAGCAGATTATGGTCACAAATTATCAATATGATTATATAGATAAATTAAATATTTTGAGAAAGAAACTTAACAAATACTTAAAACAAGTAGTTTAAGAAATGTAGTAGAATAAAGTTTTTCTTAAAGACATATTTTTTTAACATATTTTTTTAACATGAAGGAAACAATCCAATTCAAGTGAATACGCTGAAAGGAACTGGCCTAAATCAGATAGTGACTAATTAAGGTGGTGCGAGCCATTCAACCTTAACTTGACATGGCAGCCCTACCACCCAAATAGTTTGTGGACTCAACAAGGCCGAGCCTTGGGCCATCCAAACTTGACTAGGGCAGGCTTAGGACTGGATCTGATTTGGATATCATGGACTCATGGGCCATGACATACCCCCAAAGGGTAGGGCTTAGTACAAAACGATTCATGATTGTCAGGACCAATCCATTCTTGTTTGTAGTATCAAGTTTATTAGGGTTGGGCTCGCGAAAAGGTTATATGAGCCCAAAAAGGCCCATTCGAAGCCTGGCCCATCCCTGGCGTACTTTGCAGAAAACGGAAGCAAGCAGCACATGCAAGTTGTGTTCATCCCCTTAATGTCTCCACGATGCCCAAAAAGTGCCTTCATCCCTGGGAATGAGTGTATACAACTCCATAGAGAGCCAGAAACGGAAAAAATCGTCGTGTGCGGTTAAATTGGATATGATGAAAGTGTATGACAAGGTAGAATGACAATTCCTGGAGGAAGTGCTGCGCCGGTATGGTTTTGCAGAGGGCTGGATAGATATGATAATGAGGTGTGTGCAGTCTGTCAAATTCACAGCAAAGCTTAATGGAGGAGGCAGGGAGATCCACTGTCGCTGTATCTCTTTATTCTTTGTGCGGAGGGTTTCTCGGCACTGCGTCGCAGGGAGCGTGAGATGAACAGAATCAGAGGAGTAAAATTTGGAGCTACAGGGCCCCATATAACAAACCTCCTATTTGCTGATGACAGTGTGGTGTTCCTTGAAGCTTCTGTTGATAATTTAGCTGTTTTGCGTGATATCATTCAAAAATATGAAGTTAGCTCTGGACAGAAGTAAATCTTAACAAATCATCTATTTGTTTTGAAAAGGGGTGTGAAGATACTGTTAAGAACAATCTTAAACAGGTTATAGGAATTGAAAATGAAGCCCTTCATGAAAGATATTTGGGATTACCAACACGGGTTGGTAGATCAAAGGAAGGAGTTTTCAAAAAATATCAAAGAAAGGGCATGGAACACGATTGGTGCGTTCAAAGGTCAAGGGTTGTCCAAAGCAGCGAGAGAATTGTTGGTTAAATCGGTGCTGCAAGCGGTGCGTGCGTACGTACTCCATGAGTGTGTTCAGGCTACCGGGCTCGGTTTGTAACCAACTTAGGTCCCTCACAAGCAACTTCTGGCGGGGTGCGGAAGCCGGTCTGGATTAGCTGGGGAAGAATGTGCAAGACGAAGAAGGAAGGCGTTCTGGGTTTCAGGGATTTGGAATGTTTCAACCAAGCTATGCTAGCAAGACAAGGTTGGAGATTACTTATTAACCCTGACTCACTATGTGCGTGTGTGTCACTTCCATAATCGTGGATTTCTGGAAGCATGCTGTCCAAGGAGGGCCAGTTTCTCTCCTCGGTGGGGGATGTGTGTTTTGCGGAATTATTGGCGTGCAAAGGGGGAGTGTGGTTTCCTTTCTTTGCGCATGCTAATTAAAGACTGTTCATTATCATGCATAACCACACAGATGTCTCCACCCTTTTCTCTACATTGGCCTCTAATACTTTGCCCTAAACAAGCATCAATGATTAACACTGGCATTTGTGCTCCCAGTTGTAATTAATCATACAGATCAAAAGCTAGCTTAGGGTACTCTCTTCTCTGAATCAAAACTACTCGATGTTGAGCTGATTTGAGTTGTCCCGGGTATATATCTCAAATACTCTAAAAAATATGTGTATAATAACATGCTGATACAGCTAGCTAGCTAGGAATCGATGTCTTGGGATTAGTAATGCTTTAAAGATAGTATCTTAATTTTCAAGCATCAAGCTGCTTCATCCGTATAAATTGAGCAACATATGAACACGGCTAACCATATGTTGTTTGTGAGCGCGGGAAACACACCTGTTTCTCATATGAATTGAACTGATTCTTGCGAAATTTCGGTGCAATTCTCGCGTTCCAAACAGGCCTGTGATTTTCATGGCCAAGGAACACGATCTGCTCAAGGTATGCACATGAACAGAGCAAACTCAGCTTCATGTTTATTGATCTATTACTTACTAATAAGACTGTATCAAATCGTGATTCGGTTAATTGTTCTCATGATGCCATTGTTCATGCAGAGAGTTGAGCTGAAGATGAGTGTCAACTGCTGCGACGGATGCCGGAGTAAGGTGCTCAAGGCGCTCAACCTCAAAGGTTCTGAGAGATATATATACATGATCTACAAAATGAGTTCAATCTTCGTCTCTGGATATTGTGTTGACAAGCTCGAGTTTATGCGATGATGTAGGTGTGTTTGTAGGAATGTGGTGTATAGTGAGACTAAGACCCTATGTCTATACAGGAGGATTGGGTCTATATACAGTCCAGTGGTCTAATAGTCTAATACCCTCTTCGCAGTCGTAGCGGGAGGGGAACGAACGCAGAAACTGGAGCGAAAACTGGTGAACAAAGACGCGGTGAGGCCTTTAGTCATAATATCGGTGAACTAGTGTGCCGATGGTACATGAAGCACCCGAACCTGTCCTAGTATGACCTTGTCACGTACGAAATGAATATCTATCTCGATATGTTTCATGCGCCGATGATGGACCGGGTTGGTGGTCATGTAGACGGCACTGACGTTGTCACAGTAGACGATGGTCACAGAGGAGATAGGTGCACGGAGCTTTTGGAGAAGTTGGCGAAGCCAGCAACACTCGGCGACGGCATGGGCAACGTCGCGATACTCGGCTTCAGCGCTGGACCGAGACACTATAGTCTGGCGCTTTGAGGACCAGGAGACTAGAGTGTCGTTGAAGAAGATGCAGTAGCCGGACGTGGAGCGTCGAGAGTCAGGGCAGCCCACCCAGTCCGCATCAGAGTACGCGGTGAGAGAGTTGATGGGGCTGGAGCTAAGATGTAAGCCGCTGGAGAGTGTGTCCTTCACGTAGCGAAGAATACGCTTGAGCAGCGCGAGGTGAGGTTCGTGCGGAGCATGCATGAAGAGGCGCACTTGCTGGACGGCGTAGATGAGGTCGGGCCGTATTAGGGTGAGGTATTGGAGATCACCAGAAAGACTCCGGTACTGAGAAGGATCGGCTACGAGAGAGCCATCGGTAGCGTAGAGCTTAGCGTGAGTATCGACGGGAGTGGCCGTGGGGTGACATTTGGCCATGCCCGCACGTTGGAGGAGATCAATAGCGTACTGACGCTGGGAAAGGAAGAGCCCGTGAGAAGAGCGGGTGACAGAGATGCCAAGAAAGTGATGGAGAGGATCAAGATCGGTTATGGCAAACTCGGAGTGGAGTCGGGCCATGATCTGGTGTAGGAGTGACTGTGAGGACGCTGTAAGAACAATATCATCGACGTAGAGGAGAAGATAGGTGGTGGTGTTACCGATGTGAAGAACGAAGAGAGAGGTATCGGAGACGGAGGCCACAAAGCCGATGTGCCGAAGATAGGCAGCAAAGCGCTGGTACCAGGGCCGAGGAGCCTGTTTGACGCCGTAGAGGGAGCGCTGAAGGAAGCAGACGTCATTGGGACGAGAGGGATCGACGAAGCCTAAAGGCTGCTGGCAGTAGACCGTTTCCGTCAGATGACCGTGAAGAAAAGCGTTCTTCACATTGAGCTGGTGGATTGGCTAAGAGTGTGAGGCATCGAGAGTGAGAACGACCCGGATGGTAGCGAGTTTGACGACGGGACTGAAGGTCTCGTCATAGTCAACACCAGGACGTCGGGAGAAACCCCAAATTACCTAGCATGCCTTGTGACGGACAAACGATCCATTGGCATGGAATTTGTGTTTAAAGATCCACTTACCGGTCACAACATTGGCACTGGGAGGACGAGGGATGAGGCGCCAGGTCTCATTGTTTATAAGAGTCTTGTACTCGTCAGCCATGGCCGCGTGCCACTGAGGATCGGCCAGGGCTGAACGAGGAGTCGCTGGGATGGGCGAGATAGTACAATGGACTGTTAAGGGCCCATAGCGCTTGGTAGGGCAGAGGGACTCGGTTTGTGATCGGGTAATCATATGAGAGGTAGAGGAGACAGGAGCCGATGGGAGCGTGAGAGGTGGGGTGGGGACTGGTTAGGGAAGGGCAGCATCGGCTCGGGATCGGCGACTGTATGTTCGAGGAAAGGGCTGAACGAGGTCGGCTGAAGCCGATAGGGGTGGGTAAGCCGATGAATGTGTATGGGCCGATTGGTTTGGGCGGTCCGATAGAGGCGAGCAGCTGATAGGGAGGGGCGAGCCGATGGAGGCAGATAGGCCAATAGGTGAGGATGAGTCGGTGGAGGCTGAGGAGCTGATGAGGTTGATGTGTCCGATGAGAGGGAGATAGTATCAGCCGGAGCCGATGGAGGTCCGAAGAGGAGTGGGATAGCTGAGCAACAAGTCCTCAGGAGCGGCCAATGAGAAGGCCGAAGGTGAGATTGATGGAGGGGACCAGGAGGGTACAGTGTTGATGAGGAGAAAGTCGAGATCGCTAGACGAGGATTTGGGATGAAGTAGACTGAAGGGGAAGCAAGACTCATCAAAGACGACATGGCGGGAGACGATGACCCGGCGGGTGGAGAGATCAAGACATTGGTATCCCTTATGGGATGAGGGATATCCGAGGAAAATACAGGCGGTGGAGCGGGGTGCAAGTTTGTGAGGAGCAGTGGCGATGAGATTGGGGTAGCAGAGATACCCGGAGACGCGTAGGTGAGAGTAGTCAGGTGCCTTGTGGTACAGAAGGGTGTAGGGGACATTGTGGCGAACGGAGGAGCAAGGGCGCCAATTGAGGAGGTAAGTCGCGGTGGTTAGTGCTTCAGCCTAGTAGGTTGCGGGTAGGTGGGCATGAAGTAGCATAGTGTGACTCATGTTGTTTAGTGTGCAAAGAAGGCATTCGGCCTTGTCGTTTTGGGGAGAGGTGTAGGGACAGGAGAGGCAATGATGGGTGCCACGGGAGGTAAGGAAGTTTTGGACAGTACGGTTGACAAATTCCGTATCATTATCGACCTGCAGGGCTTTAATGGAGAGGTTGAACTGGTTAGAGATATAGTTTATAAAGTTAATGAGGTGGGAGGCGATCTCGGACTTGCTGGTTAGTGGAAAAGTCTAGCAATAGTGTGTATAGTCATCAAGTATTACAAGATAGTACTGATTACCAGAAACACTTTTAGCCGGAGAAGTCTACACATAACAGTGTATTAGCTCAAAAGATCGTGAGATACAAGACATAGAATTTGAAAAAGGCAGTCGCACGTGTTTGCCAAGTTGACAGGAGTGATAAACAGTGGAGCTGTTATGGTTACACGTGATAGAGGCACTGCGACGTAGATTGACGACAGCGTCGGTGCTAGGATGACCAAGGTGAAGATGCCAGAGGTTGATGGAGAGGGTGATGATAGCGTGTGGAGTGGATGGCGCAGTGGGGATGGTGTAGAGGTCACTGCCACTATTGCATCGAAGTATCTGACGCCGGGTCAGGATATCATTTACAGAGAAACCAGAAGCGTCAAATTCAATTGAGCAATTGTTATCTCTTGTGAATTGACGAACATATACTAGATTGTGGATGAGGGAGGGGACGATGACGATATTGCGAAGTGAAAGATTAGTTATGGGTGTAGACAGAAAGGAGTCACAACGGCATTGGATAGGGAGAGAGTGGGCATTGCCGATAGTGATGAAGGGGGAGGAGGAGGGATGGCGAGAGAGTAGTATACCGGTCGATAACGCCATGTGAGATGACACACCAAAGTTCAGTACCCAAGGGTGCTGAGGTTAGAGCGTCATCTGATTGAGGGCAGCGACGAGGCCACTCTAGTTCTAGGAGGAAAACGAATGGGTGGGTGGTGGCAGGAGGATCGGCTGAGGCAGTAGGGTGGGAGCCGATGCCAGGTGGGCCTGAGGATGGGCGCAGAGAACCCCTGGTTGCTAGCTGATGGAACTGTGTAGTTGGGGCTAGGGTGCCCAGGGGTTGTAGTATAGCCATAGACCCATGGTACTGGCAGACGGGGTAGGGACTGGAGCAAGGAGCGGCTGCATCGGACTGCTCCAGTTCTTACCCTTACCCTTGCCTTTGCCGTTGCCACCAGCGCAGGCTTTGTTGCCATGGTTAAGGCCATAGCTACCAGAGCCACAAGAGGTGGCAGCAGCGCACGGTGGTCAACAGCCGATAGGGTTGGGGTAGCTATGATCAGCTACGGTGAGGAGAGCGGTGTGGGCCACAGTCTTCTCATCATTGCCAAGCGTAGTTCTTTAAGAACGTCATGGGCCCGGACGAACGATGAAATGGGTGTGGAGTTGACGATGTCGTCGGCGGTGTTGGAGAAGCGTGGATTGAGTCCTCGCAGGAGGACGAGGACAAGTTGTGAGTCGGCCACAGGGTGACTGACATCGCGGGGGATGACAGCCTTTACCTTAGAGGCGCTGGCAGTCCGAGGAGACAGATGAGTCTCCTTGTACTATGAAGTGAATTCATTTAGTAGGAAGATGGCACGCGGCTGTTTGTTGGTAAGGAAGATCTGCTCGATAGCCACCTAGAGATCCCAGGCGGTGGGGTCGGTGTCCTCCATGGCAAGGTCGAGGACAAAGTCATTGACCGAGCCAAGTAACTAGCTGTGCACGCAGCACTCGGCGATGTCTCAATGGGGATCATCGGGTCGAGGTAAAGTAGAGCCATTAATGTGGGACCGAAGGCCAAACTTTTCATAGAGTGATTTAAAGAAAAATACCCACTTAGAGCAGTTGATATTGAGGTCGAGAAAGATGGGAACATGAGATTACATGTTGACGGCGGCTTAGGGTGGTGAGAAGATCGGCGAAGTAATACCCGAGGTGTGGTCAAGAGTGCCGATGGCTGGAACAGATTCGGCGACTAGGAGAGTGCTGGAGCTAAGAGCCGACTCGTGGTCATGACGAGAGGCTAACGGGCGCAAGAAGCCGATGAGGGTAAGGGCCGATGAGGAATAAGTGGCTGATGGGAGTAAGCCGATGAGAATAGTGGTTGGCCGATGAGAGTAGGTGGCCGATAAGGAGAGTGGTTGGCCGATGGAAGTATACAGCATAGTAGTTGAGGGAGAGGTGGGTGGCAGAGTAGGTAGGTCAGAGAGTAGGTGGGTCACGAACGTGAGAAGGTTCGCGTCCGTGAAGAGAAGTTTCGCGTCCGTGAAGAGAAGTTTCACGTCCGTGGACTCGTGGACGCAAAGAAGTGGAATGGACGCGAAAACTCAGAGAAGGCGCGGAGGTTTGCATTTAGGAGGCAGAGATTCGTGTCCATGGACATGTGGACACGTTGGAGTGGCTCGGACGCGAGTGGAGAAGTTTCGTGTTCGGAGCAGGTGAGCGTGTCGGAAAAGCGGGAACCGAGAGAGAGTTCTAGCCGATGGGGGACGGACAAGTCCAGCTGATGGAGGACGGATGGGTCCAGCCGATGGAGATGACGAACGCAGAGTTGCGCGGGCATCGGAGGAGAAAGGTGCGCCGAGTCAAGAAAAGAGTAAAGGCGGGTGTGAAACGAGACGAGAAAGCAGATGGAGACTGCCGCCTTGTTACGTGGTAGAAAAGAGAGAGGAGAGAGCGGTGAAGAAGGAGAAGACCGTCTGCGGAGGAGATGGAAAGAAGAGAGCCGAGACGAGAGAGCAGAGAAGGAATACCAGAAAGAAAGAAAGTCTATGACGGGAAGAAAGCGTTGGCTCGTCGACAAAAAGATGCTAGCGCATCGAGATGTCTGGACCTGCTCTGATACCATATAGAAATGTAGTGTACAGATTAAGACCTAACAATATACAAAATGTCAGGTTCAGTGGTTTAACAGTGCTGAGGACGGAGGTACACCCGACGGCCAGCAGGGTGCCCGTCGTCGGCGACGTGGACGCCGATCGCCTCGTGAAGAGGCTCGCCAAGGTCGGCCAGATCGCCGAGGTGATCACACGGCCGCCACCGGATGAAGGGGGAGAAGAGGAGACACGACGGCGGCGACAAGAATGGCAAGAAGGAGACGTCGCTGGACAGCGAGAAGACGGGCGGCGAGAACACCGGCAGCAAGGCGCCAAAACATGGCGCCGATGGCGACAAGCGCGGCAAGAATGGCGGCGAAGGAGGCGGGGCTAGCTCTGCTCGCCATGGCGTCCCAGAAGTCGCCGACGTGAAGGCGGCCATGTGCTACCACCGGGCAGAGCCGACCATGGCCGTGCCCGTGATGCAGCTGCCGTACTACGCCGCGAACTGCACAATGCCGCCGCCGCCGTATGGTTTTGGTGGCTGCTGCCACGGGATTCCTCAACCGTTGCTGGCCTGCCGACGTCCTATTCCGGTGGTCCGGCCGCAGCCGACCCGGTTCGTCGACGAGGGCTGCATGTACGGCGACGACGGCACCACCGGCTGCCACGTCATGTGAAGTCCAGTTTTGGTCTTATCTTAGCTAAGGCATCGGAATGTATTCTTTATTCTTCTTTCTAGTTTAACTAATGAAAGATACGTAGTACTATCCAAAAATTAATTTCTTTGTTTGATTTTTTGTGAATTAGAAAACTAAAAGTTGGTATGTGTTACTGTATACTAGTGCGTGATTATATTCCTAACATGACAATCTTACACATCCAGATGCATTGCAAAGATTTATTTATTGTTCAATATATTTTACAAAGAATCACCAACATCCTAAAACTAAAACGAAACAGTTTTCATTCGGTGATGATGCAATAGCTTAGAAGTCTAGCAAGCAAACATTCAAATGTCACAGAAACGTTGCGCATGAATCATGTGTTTTCCCTAAATTGATCAAACCGGCAAAGGGTAGAATGGAATTGTACTGCAAAGCATAACGGTGTACATATGTAACTAGCTATCTGATATTATTTGTAATAACTTCAAGTTGACAATCATAAGAACAGGCAACTTTGTGATCTCACATTACGGTTCCACTGGGAAATTGTTACATCAACCTTTACATATCAGAGATAAATGGCATTTTAAGACGAAGCAGCAGCAGCTTCAACAGGTGCAACCGATTCATTGGTTGCAGGCTCAGCCTCCCAGAACTCGGTCTTTTTGCCTGTCTTTGAAACAGTCTGAAGAACAGCATCTGGGGTAACATTTCCCTTGACAGTGACCTTCTGCTCCTTGATGTCTACGTCGAAGGACTCAACTCCTGAAATAACCACAAGTCCAAATATGTTTAGATTGATATGCTAAAAATATAGCAATGAGGCTTACAAGGGTATATATGCAAGTATATCAAGTCATTTGTGATTGCATGATCTAATGCAGAAAAGTGGAAGTCACTAGTGCTGATTGCTGAGGTTGGATAAAAAAAAAAGCAATTGCCTTGGACCAAAATGCACCAAAGATGAAGCAAAGATAGTTCTCTTACCAACCATTCTTTCAATTTGATTGAAATCAATTGAATTTATAACTGGCATGCAGGAGAGAACTTTAAAATTATTTGTTTGGCTACTATACTCTATAGTTGTGGAAATATTTTTTCAAACAACAACAATCATTGACAAAAGAGCTCAAAACCTATTTACAGTACCATGTGGCAAATCCTACTATAAATTCTCATTTGAATACTCCAGTTTTTGTCTACCTTGTTTGCTTCTGCATACAAGATACTACTTACATATGTGGTAATGTCACAGTAATGAAGAAAAACTTCAGAATTGCTAAAGTATGAGCCTAAAATAGAATCAAAAGCAATACCAATTACCTTTATGCCTAGAATTAGCTGCAGCTATCATTTGAAACTAGATATTCCACAAAATTTTCACTCAATCAAAACGTATCAATTTGGCAACTCGCTGCCAAAAAAATAGCTAAAATATCCAGTGTTTATCAAAATTATACAGCTGAGGGAATTTTAAAAGAGGACAGCAGGATACCAATTGCAGAGAACTACCAAGATTGGGTCAGATTCAGCATTGGCACAAGTGAAGTACAATGATGCATTTCACACATTTGATTGTTGCTCACAAAAAGGAAAAAATTCTCAACAAACAAAAACGCCAATGACAGGTTAAACTAACCTTGCATCTTTCCCAATACCCGCTTAACAGCTCCAACACAACCTTCACAGGACATGCCAACCCTGAGTACAACAGTCTGCATAACAGACAAAAATATCAAGGAATCAGATAAGTCCTCATTCCTCAGTCATATCATTTCAATGAATAAAGAATAAAGACACCGAACAATTCTCCAAATCTCAAAATCTTTCATCATACTTCCCAGTTCCCAATCAAGATTTATTGTGATTGAAAACAATTACATGAATTTATGCTTCACTCAAGTTATGTTAAAAAAAATACCCCTATTTGGAAATCATACCTCCCAATCAAGATTACTTGATTGAGAACAATTAAATGAATCTATGCTTCATTGAAGATATGTTAAAGAAACAAACTAACCTTAATTCTGGAAGGGAACTAATAATCAGGCACGCATGTTCTATCATGATTCATGACCTCACAGAACATAAATAAGATGGCTCAACTAAGGTAGGTACAACTATCCAATCGTGCCTACCTATCCAATTGTGCTTACTCCAGTACTCCGCAATCTAGGTCTCGTGTGTTTCATAGTAACAAAGCATACACGTCAATAAAAAGAAATGTATTACTCATTTCAACAATAACACAGACAACTCAAATCATCATGAAGTTTCGACCCCACCATAAAGCTCTAAAATCTGTTCATCAATTGGAGTTTGAACGAGTGAAAGGTAAACCGAACCCTCAAGCAAATTCCTTAAACTATTTCCCCCCAAAACCATCCGCAAGTCGTACCCTGTCAGGCGTCAACACAATCACGCAAGCTAAGCCAACCAAGCACAAGAACAAAACAACCTGATCGATCCACCGGGCCATCAGATCAGAATCAGATCCCTAATTAATTCCACACGCAAGCTAACAAGACGCTCCGTCCCCTAGATTCTAACAACTCGGAGCAAAAAAAAAAAAAAAACTTCTCGGCAGCCTCCCAATCTACCCATATCGATCAATCCTCTCCTCCCTCCCTCCAGGACCGCAGAAGGGGACCCCTAATACCGAACGAATCGACAAGTACTAACCAGGAAGAGTCCTGTCCCGGGGCATACCTCAGCCATGGTGGCGCGGGCGGATGCAGCGACGGTCGAGGGCGCGAGGCGGAGCGGAGCGGAGAGGAGAGGAGAGGCGTCGAGCGGTGGGAGGAACTCCGGTGGTGTCTCCGGCCGGGCGGGGGCTAGCCAAATAAATGGAGACGGTGGCGTCGTTGAATGGAAGAAGTAAGGTGACGACGACGTGCATTGATTTTTTTTTCCTTTTCGAACCGAGGGAGACCGGGTCTCGCGTGGATGACAGGTGGGGCCATGGGTGACGTGTGGTACGCAGGAGTACTTGTACATGGGTATTGGTGGGGGTGGGGCTGGTTCTAGGTTTGCCCTTTTCTTTTGCTCCGGTGCTGACCACGACGGTCAACGGGACGGACGGCTCCGGGGCCGTCGTGATTCGTGCCGTCCGTCACCGCGCACGTCATGCAACGAGCGCTGCCACGCGAACTTGGACAGAGATTTCACTTTTATACATAAAAATTCGCATATGAAAGCGAAGCCTTTTTAAGATGGAGACAATAGCCAATGCTGACACATGAAAATAAACAATTTGAGAGAGAAAACTTGAGAGAGAGAACTATACATATATAAAAACGAACCAATCTAAAACGGAGGTAGTACATACAATTTGAGAGAGAACTATACGTATGTTTCAAACACAAAGTTTATTCACAGACCCGAAGTTATTATACTCCCTCCGTCTAATAATATAAATATTAGGACTAGAGCTATAAATCTACAAGATTCATAGCCCCATGTTTCTATGTTTTCATATTTTTGAAGTTTCTAAACGGTAAACAGCCATGCTAGGTTCATGTGATGGACAAAAAGTGCCGAAAGGCACGAGCGGTTCCAACTTTCAACAACCCAAGATACCCAGCCAGGCAAAACCAGCCTTGCCATCACCCGTGCAGTTGTGAAGACTGATTTTTGAAGATTCTAAACCCCTACAGCTTGTATCTAGTTCCAGAAGAACGAAAAGACAATTGAGCAAGTTGCTAAAATGCAATTATAATTCAGATGAAAAGAGAGATTGACCTTTATTGGTACACATGAGATGCAATGACATACAATCAACTACACCATGACATGATAAAACAGATGCTTCAACAGGAGATCAGCTTCTGACTACATAAATTTCGAATGTTTAAATCACCAAGATAAAGGTGAATCAGAAGTTGTACAGCACAAGCAAGACTACCTAGAGCGGATACAGTCATACATTGCTGACTACAACATGGATTGACTGTTTCGAATTCAGTGAATGAATGGTGTGCACATATCTCTCCATATTAAGGTGTATCAAATTGCTGTTTTTGTCAAAACTCCAACCAGCTACGAGAAGTACTCCCACCACAGAAGTGTTATGAGCCCCTGCCAGATAACAACTCACATTATCAGATAATAATACGGATAGATTTTGTTATGAACCTATGTACAATCAAAAACATGCTCACCATAGTTGATTTTATCACACAAAATAACACTTCAGATTTGATATCTCACGGGCAGCTCCAATTTGAGTGAACACTAGCCTCGTCTGTTTTCCCTTTTTTTCTGAAGGAATAAGACAGGTTGTACACCTAGCCCATTGGAGCAAAATAAATATTTGAAAAAGGAAGCTAGGCCTAACAAAAATCTGGAACTCATAACAAAGCTTTTCTGTGCCTTGGTGATCTAATGCTTTCGGAATTGGAGGTGGAATTATGTGGCCAAAGCAAAGATTTATCTTTTCTAACAGAAAACATCCAGTTGGCTACCGTCCCATCCCTTCTAAACCTAACCTCCCAGGAAAATATTGTGACCTTAGTAGCTTACAAATTTCAGTAAAAGCTATCTCATGACCAAGGTTGTACTGAAATGACATTCTCTTAGGAGATTCAATTCGATTGCAGCAAACCAGAAGATTAATACACAAATAATAATAATAGCAGATTATAGAACTAGAACTGGAAGTAGTGGTGGAGGGTGGTGGAATTAGAGATGGTTCTGGTGACTTTCCCACATTTATTTGCCAAACAACAGAATTATTATTCAAGACAAAGCTGGCACCGAGGATCTTAACATCCACTTTAACAATTTGACAATACTTTGAATCCATGTGAAGAAGCTTGTTAGATGATCCAGTAAGGAGGCACTTCAAAAGGTAGTGATAAGGGAGGAAGCTCAATGCCAGAAGAAGATAGTGGAGCAAAGGCGGGGGCATGAAGTGTTCATGTTGATGAATTGGAAGTAACCGTGTGTTCAACTGGAAGGCACTCAGGTGGCAAAGGAGAGTGTGGAGATAGACAATGATATGGTTGGGATGGAATGCGACCCATCTTTGTTTCATGATCAGCAGGGGGAAGAAGAAGGCATGAAAATTCAAGGGAAGGGTAATGTATGTGCAAGGTGATATCAAAAGGGGCATGTCGCTGCGGATTGCACTAGTGAAATTTATTGTGACATTTGTGATATCAATGAGCATGTGAATCATGGTTGTCCGGTGCTCAAGCTACCAAAACCGGCGGCGCATGCGGTGGGATACTTAGTGGAAGGCCTTGGTTTCTACCATATTCCGCATCTGCCACTGCAAAGAAGCAAGAAAGGAACTCGGTGTAAAAGAGCAAAGAATGATGATATGACTATTGATGGAAAGAAGGATAAGGAGCTCGGTGTAAATGAGAATACAAAGGAGGATGGGTTCCAAGGTCAAGAGATGCAAGAGAAAGATTTTCTTGAGTTGGCTTCTAAAATAGTTGACATAGCAGGGGGAAAGGTACTTGCAGCGGCATGTGAGAATGTGATGGGGAAGGATGAACAATCGGCAGTGGAGGTGAGAGACTTCTCCACTGATCAAAGGAGGAGGAGGGGAAGGGTATGAGAAGGGTGACAGGGAGAGTCCACAAAGGAGGATGGAAGAGAGGGTGTTCCAGACACCATGATAGAAGAGACGATAATAACGCCGGTCCGATCTAGTGCAAGGTTGGCCTCAAATGGTGGGATGCACTCAATGGAGAAGGCAAAGAAGAGGAAGGCATGGAAGAACTTGGAGCTGCAACTAGGTAACAAAGTTAATAATTTGTCTCTCTCTTTATCAGACTTTTCCATTGCGAGTGATCTAGAAAGCATAGGTGTCAACCTAGGATCTTCTAGTGCTTGTATTTCAAACTATATCTCTAGTTTAAGGGAAATAGAGGCAAGTAGATTTATAGGTAACTTAGAAGCTAATTGTTCTAGTGTTGGTGGAGGGGAGGAGTTGGAATTAGAAGAGGATGAGGCTTTAGGTAATCTAGTCCTTGGTCACTTATGTGGTGTCTTAGTGGACGAAGTTATGGATTATTAGAATAATCACCTAAGTTGTGATGGACAGAAAGTTTTGAGGGTTTACAAATCAAAGTTAGCCTCAAAGAGAAGTAGGAAGCAGAAGGTGAAGATTGCTAAATTAAATAATAAGTGTTTTATATGAAAGGAATTTTCTAGAATAGCAGAGGTCTAAGTGACCTGGCCAAGTTTAGGTTCCTTTCAATAATCACCAAGAAGCATAAGCTAGACTTTATTGCTCTTTTGGAGACTGGTAAGAAAGATTTTTAGATAGTTGTCTAAGAAATATTAGTGCAGGAAGGGATTTCTTGTGGCATTGTACTAAACCTAGGGAAAGGTCAATAGGTATTCTCTTGGGAGTTAACACAGATTTTGTTGATATTGGAAGTATTAATGAGGGAGATTTTCTTGTGAAGTTTCATTTAAAGAATAAGGAATACGGTTTTCAATGGATCCTCATTGCAGTTGATGTTTATGGGGCTGCTCAGGAGGAGTGTAAGGAAGCCTTTCTTGTGGAACTTGTTAACTCTTGTAGCAAGGAATCGTTACCATTGTTGATTGGGGGAGATTTCAACATCATTAGAAATCCGAGTGAGAAGAATAACGATAAATGGCCGTTCTTGTTTAATATTGTCATAGATAGCTTAGACTTAAGGGAGCTAGAATCCTCAGGTCGCAAGTTTACTTGGGCCAACTCTCTACCAAACCCAACATTTGAAAAGCTTGATAGAATACTTATGAGTACAAATTGGGAGCAAAAATTCCTGCTAGCTACTGTCAGAGTATTAGGTAGAGATCTTTTGAATCATACACCATTGCTTCTTGATACGGGAGCAGGGACACATGCTGATAAACAACAACTTTTCAAGTTTGAGCTTGGATGGCTAGTAAGGGATGGATTTTTTGATATAGTGGCAGAGGTGTGGAGAAAGGAGAATAAAGGCTCAACAAGTATAGAGAGGTGGCAAAATAAGGTGCACAGACTCAGGCAGTTCCTTAGAGGTTGGGCAAAAAATACTAGCGGCGTGTACGAGAAAGCAAGGTTAGCAGCAAAAGTAGATGAGTTAGATAGGAAAGCAGAATGTCAACTTTTGACCGAACAGGAGCTAGATCTTAGGAGCTTTGTGAAGTACAAGCTCACGAGTTTTTTAAGGACAGAAGAGATTAAATGGTATTAAAGGGCAAAAAATTAAGCACATAATAGAAGGGGTTAGGAACACAAAATACTATCACTTGGTAGCTAACGGCAAACATAGAAAGACCAGAATTTTCTAGTTAGAACAAGATGGGGAGATGATAAAAGGGGATATGCAACTAAGGAAGTACATCACCAACTACTACAAGAATCTATTTGGATCTCCAAAGGAAAATATTTTTTCCTTGCTGGAGGCTTAGAATGAGGATATTGTCCAAATTTCGGGGAATGAGAATGACGTGTTAACCAGTTGTTTTATAGAGGAGGTGAAACAGGCAATCTCCTAAATGGAACATAATAACGCTCCGGGGTCTGACGGTTTCCTAGCGGAGTTTTATCAGGTTTTTCGGGATGTGATTAAGGAGGATCTTATGTCTCTCTTTGGTGATTTCCATGTTGGGAAATTACCTTTACACAGCTTGAATTTGGTATAATCACGTTGTTACCTAAACAGAAAGATGACAGTCAAATCCAACAATATAGACCCATTTGTTTGTTGAATGTAAGCTTTAAAATTTTTACGAAGGTTATGGCCAATCGAATAGCTCTAGTAGCTCAGAAGGCCATTAAGCCTTCAAAGACAACATTTCTGCTAGGCAGGAATATTATGGAAGGAGTGGTAGTGCTACATGAAACGATTCATGAAATGCATAGGAAGAAGAGTGGGGTCATTTGGAAGTTAGATTTTGAAAAATCATATGATCAAGTTGATTGGAAATTCTTACAGCAAACATTTAGAATGAAAGGTTTTTCTCCATTGTGATGTAAGTGGATTGACCTCACTATTAAAGGTGGGAGTGTGGTAGTCAAGGTGAATGATGGTATTGGGAATTATTTCCAAACAAAGAAAGGTCTAAGGCAAGGAGATCCTTTACCCCCAATCCTATTTAAGTTGGTGGCAGGTATGTTAGCCATCTTGATTCAGAGGGCAAAGGATCAAGGAACATAATCTATTCTCTTTTGCAATATGCCGATAATATTATTTTCTTTATGGAACATAATCTTGAGGAGGCCAAAAATCTCAAACTATTACTAAGTGCTTTTGAGAAATTATCTGGTTTAAATATTAATTTTTATAATAGTGAATTATTCTGTTATGGTAAGGCAAAAGAGGAAGAGAGGAATTATGTTGCTCTATTTGGGAGTGGGACAGGTTCTTATCCTTTCAAATATTTAGGCATCCCACTGCATCATAAGAAGCTCTCGAATAAAGACTGGCATACAATTGAGGAGAGGTTCCAAAAGAAGTTGAGTAGTTGGAAAGGAAAGTTTCTGTTAGTAGGGGGAAGATTGGTGTTAATTAACTCAGTTTTGAGTAGTTTGGCTATGTTCATGTTGTTCTTTGAGGTACCTAAGGGTATACTCAAGAAGTTAGATTATTACATATCGGGATTTTTTTGGTAATGTGATGAGCACAAAAGGAAGTATAGATTGGCAAAATGGAGTGTCCTTTGTAAACCGAAAGAATGTGGAGGGCTGGGAATTCATAGCCTAGATTTGCAAAATAAGTGTTTGCTTAGTAAATGGTTGTATAAGCTCTTCAACAAGGAAGGGGTGTGGTAGAGCTTGCTTAGGAAGAAATATCTGACCAAGAAAACAATTACTCAAGTAGAGAAGAAGCCGGGGGATTCTCACTTTTGGGCTGGGAAAGCTCTTTTTTACAACTTGGATATTTTAAGGTCCGTAACGGAAAACAAGTGAGGTTTTGTCCTTTGACAAACTGTACCCATCATTATATATGTTAACGAGGAGTAAGAATGCTAAAGTGGTACAAGTCCTGGGGAGTGAGCCTTTAAATGTTTCCTTTAGAAGGGCGTTGGTTGGGGATAGCTTGGTAGCGTGGTATAACTTAGTGGCTAGAGTGGCTTCGGTGAGCCTCTCAAATCAACTAGATGTGTTCTTTTGGAAAGCTCAGAAGAATGGTATTTTCATTGTAAACTCTATGTACAAAGCTCTTATGTATGAGGGGTAGTGCTGATGAAGTTTTTTATTTGGAATCTTAGAATTCCTCTAAAAATTAAGATATTCCTGTGGTATCTAGTAAGAGGAGTCATTCTGACTAAGGATGACTAAGCAAACAGGAGGTGGAAGGGAAGTACTAAGTGTTGCTTCTGTATTGTATATGAAACAATACAGCACCTCTTTTTTTATTGTCATGCAGCAAGATTATGTGGAATGCAATTTTTGTAACATGGGATTCAACCGCCTGCTTTTGTTGCTAATCTTCTTGGTAGTTGGCTTAATGGTTTACAACCTAGGCTAAAATATCAATTTTTTATGGGTGCCACAGCTTTGTGTTGGGCAGTATGGCTTGGCAGGAATGATATAGTCTTCAATGGCTCTAGAACTAACTCATTTTTGCAGATAATTTTCAGGGGGACATATTGGGCGCGTCAATGGTCACTGTTGCTTAAGGAGGATGATAGCAATGTGGTGAAGTATGGTTGCAAGCTTTTGGAAACTAAAGCCTTGGAGTTCTTTTCAAGATTTGGATGGAATTGGAGGAAGAGGCTGGAAGCTTCGTCTCTTTTGATGTCGCCGGTTGGTTGGCTCTAGGTGTGGTGTCTTAAGTTTGGAGCCTATGTGCTTTTTGTATTGTTTTATCGGTGGTGAAAACCTTGTGTAAGATGTGAGTCGAAGTACTCTTATGGCTTGTATGACTTGGCTATGTACATCCATTTTGGATGTAGAGGCCAGGTTTTTAATCCATTTTCTAAAAAAAATTGTTGCAACTAGGTTGGTTAGCATTTCAGCCCAGCCAAATCTTTCCATATACGCTGTACAGATCAGCATGCGCTCATGAACTGAATATTATGGTCTTATCTGTATGGTATCAAATTGAAAGCCAAAACCAATACCAACAATGAAAGGAAAGTACGGAATTCTTACCCACTAAAAGAAGAAGCAAGCAGATGGGTTATGTTTAGCTCATCCTAATCAGCCATGCTGGAATCACCACCATCAGGGGCATCAATTTCATCTTCATTCCTCAGGTTCCCACAGACATTGCACTCAAACACATGGGATGGTTCACCATTCAGCAAAGGTGGTAGTGGTGCAAGCATGCCATAGCAGTCACCATGGTTACACAAATACCTCACAAAGAAGTAGGCGTGCGGAAAATCATATTCGCTACCGCTACCATCCCCCTCCTGCTCCATTCTATCATCAACACCATTTCCACCACCATCCTCTTCCTCCTCTTCCATGGTGTCATCCCCATCGCCACCCTCTTTATCATCATCTAGCTTCCACTTGCTCTCCACCTGACACCGCTCACACTCACATTGGAAGCCGTAGTCCTCCAGCAGCCTGCGCTGTCGATCTTTGTATTGCCAATTCGCTGCGAAGTAGCTAATACACACCTCCCTCCCCTCAGTGATATCATGAAGAGCTCGCACCACAATGTCAGTGTTCCCCGGCCCTGGCCTATCGGCGTAATCGAAATGGCACGCATTGGGCAGGCAGTCATGGTTCAGCAATGACGCCCGCGGGTACACCGCGTAGGCCCGCGCCTTCCGGAGCTCCTGTGGCACCTCGGGGCGGTAGGGCTCCATGATGGAGAAGCTGTTGGTCCGGTCCTTGGCGAGGAGCGCCGCCGTAAGATTCGGCGAGAACCCCGGCGGCAGCATCTGCGGCGGCACCAGCGCCGCCACCATGGAGTGCAAGCTCGCCGGGTCCTGCTCGCTCGGTGGCGGCGTCGTGGCGGAGGAGAGGGAGAGGAGCACGCGGAGGGAGGGCTCCTGGAGGGAGTAGGCGGAGAGGAGGAAGAGGAGCGGCTCCTGGTGCGGCTCGGCGGCGGACGCGAGGTTGCCGCCGCCGCAGAGCGCGGCGCAGAGGAGAAGCGGGTGGGAGGCGGCGGCGGCGCAGGACGGGGAGCAGAACGCGGCGGCGCGGCAGGAGGGGCAGGGCGAGGCGGGGGCGGAGAGGGAGCGGAAACAGGCGGAGCAGAAGGAGGGGAGGGAGGCGAGCGACGCCGGGTAGAGGAGCAGCGGCTGCTCGGTGAGGATGACCTCTCCCTCCCGGATGTTGCGCGCCGCGAGGAACCCCCGTCCGCGGCCGGGGAGATCGGCCGCCCGCAGCGGATCGCCGGCCATGACGGAGGGCTTCTTCCGCGTCTCACTCGCCGCGGCGGCGGAGGGAGAAATCGAAGGTTTTGGGGTTAACGGTGCGAAGAAAAGGAAAAACTGTTTGCTTAATGGGCCGAAAAGATAATTAGGCTTTTCATTGGCTTGGACCGAAATTATGACCCCAAATTTACAAACCAAGAGATAAGTCTCCACTGCATTTGGCTCTGTTCGTTCCGATTTTGGATTTTCATAGTCATATTTTCTAAAATTTAAAATGGTGTGTTGTGCAAAAATTTTAAAGTTTCGATTTTTCTAAAATAAATTTATCGTTTATACCTTAAATATCTATGATAATCTAAAAAATTAAAAAATATCGTGGGAAAATAACATGGCCTCAAAGAGTTGACAAATTGAAGCAAGGAAATGCAATAGCGCACGTGGAAAGGATATATTTTCGTGCACGCGACATCTCATGGTCATCATTATTCTTCAGCTTAAAAATAATAAGATTCCGTGATCATTACGTGCAGAATTAGTCATGCTTTTTTTAAAAAAAAATCGGCAACCTTGTTTCTGTTCCACTCAACCGAGAGATATCTTCGTACAGAAAAGAAAAGCTTTCATATTTTTATGACGTCCAAAATATACTCCTAACTTCGACTACCCACTGCTAAAAAAAACTTAATATCTGTTTTCATAATTTCTTCTGTGATATTTTATCGACCCCACCGTGCCTACAGTGCCAACAGCCATTGCTGTCAGTGAGACGAAGGATCCAATGGCTGGTTTTTTTTTTTAAAAAAAAAGCAAGGACGAATTGAAAGCCACGTGCGAGGAATCTGCAGCGGCGAATCAGCGAAGGAATCGATGGATGCAAGTCGCTATGGAGCAGGAGTATTTTGTACTGCAGCTTTTTTGTGCGGTTAGGGGTACTAATGACGGTGATTAAGACTGCTGGTTTAGAGATCGCATTTGCGATTTCGAGCGAATATTTCAGTCTCCTGTAAGGCTGTGAAAGCAATTCGTTGGTGAAGAGAAACAAGGGAGAACGACCCCCTCTGTCCCTTTTACATTTAATTACAACAATTCTGTATTCTCAAGTGTATGATTACCACATTTGTACGATGGTAAATGCCTAAAATATGTGCCGGTACTATTCAATCTTTTTTTTCCTAAAAATCATACATTCTAAAATTTAAATCATACTAGCCTATTACCCATAGGAAAGAAGATTTCGATTAAATAAAATTATCATTAACCTATTATTATCGTTATTTTTTTCATATACACATATGTCTTTTGGTCGCACACTTTTTTTCCAAAAAAAATAAAGAGCTATACGGGTGGTTGGCATGTGGCCATTTGACTCTACACTTTTTTTTTAAAAAAAAAAGAACAGGGAGTTGATGGTGAGACAGTCATCACGACTGCTTCTTTTTAAAGGAGTATATTTTGTGCAACATATTTATTTCCTATCCATAATATGCGAAATTAAAAATTTTCAAAGAATCCATTCAAAATTTTTCAAACGAATTGAGATTTCAACACCCGACTAGCCAAAGCGAAAGGCGCAAGGAAACAGTTACGTCCAGTCTACCCATCCATCCAACCAACCCAAGAACCCCACCCAAATCCGCCGCCTCCTCCTCCTCCCCCTCCGGCGGCGGCGATGGCCGGCGGCGAGTACACCCCGGCCGACGCGGAGGCGGACCTCCTGCTCCCGCCGGCGGCGGGGTCGTTGGAGGAGCCGGCGGCGCGTCCCCCGCCGGCGGACACGCTGGGGATCGCGTACGCCATCTTCTTCACGCTGGGGACCGGGTTCCTCCTCCCCTGGAACGCCTTCATCACCGCCGTCGACTACTTCTCCTACCTCTACCCGGGCGCCCCCGTCGACCGCGTCTTCTCCGTCTCCTACATGCTCTCCTGCTTCCTCCCGCTCGTCCTCATCGTGCTCTGCTTCCACAAGTCCGCCGCCCCGGCCAGGATCAACACGGGGCTCTCGCTCTTCACGCTTGCGCTCCTCATCGTACCAGTCATGGATGCGGCGTACGTCAAGGGGGTGCCGCGGCTGTACGGCGCGTTCGATGTCACTGTTTCCGCTACGGTGCTGTGTGGCGTCGCTGACGCGCTCGTGCAGGGTGGGGTCATCGGCTTCGCCGGCGAGCTGCCTGAGAGGTACATGCAGGCTGTTGTCGCTGGAACCGCAGTCTCAGGTAATTCCCCCGATTTCTTGGATTCTCGTTGGTTTGAAATAGTTCCCTTGAAAATTTTGAGCACATCCGTTCACAGATCATTCAGTTGACATTTAGAGCTGTCGAATTCATAGCGATTTTCGGAAAAGAAAATTGATCTGAATTTAGTCAAAAATGGTCAGTTGTCTTGGTCCAATTGAGTTCTTTAATGGTTGAATAGTTCCCCTAAAATTGTTAACACGTCCCTTCACAAATCAGTCACTCAGTTCGGCATTTAGAGCTGTCAAACTCATGGTGGTTTTCTACAAATTTCTGTATGATATGAATTTAGTCAAAACGATCAATTGTCATCTGTCAATTACAAATGTGTGGGTCGAGAAATCCAGGCAGGATATATATGGTCATTATGGTGCCAGTCAGTGGCATAGCCAGGGCCTGGCCACCCTGGGCTCCTGCTGGATTCAGCAAAGTAAATTAGGACTAGGATGCATTCTGGGAAAATGAAACTTCCCTGGAAGAGAAGCAAATGAAACGCTTTCATAAAAATTCTCGTATAATCAAGAATCAAGTTTTATTCTGTACATGCCAGATCATGAATTATTAACTGCATCCAATCTCCAAAAAGTCCCGATTGTTTCAATTTTTGGAATGGGATATTTACGGAATCCCCATAAATAGGATCAAACCTTATTCCATGCTATTTCCATAAGATTCCTCTTCTTAAGCAAGCCCCGAGAGGGCTTAGTTGATCATGATTTCTGTTTTCTCTTTCTTTTCCTTTTTGTTTGTTTTGATAAAGATATTGTCCCATTCTCCTTCTATTTATTCTTTTCCAATCGAGATGTATGGATCCATGTGTCTACATACCTAGATTATGTTCATGGATTAACGAAAATGTACAAATTGCCCTGCTTGATCTGTTGGTTCTCGTGGTAACAGAGGCAAAATTATCCATGAAAATTAGCAAATTAATCAGGGCTCCCACCATCACATAGATTTGCTAGCTGCCTGCTTCCTATTAGCTCAAGCGACTCAACTTTTTAACACCCGTTGTATTTTTCTTTTTCAACACAATACTAGCTACAGAGTCTAGTCCATCAGCAAGTCCATCAGCAATACACAAGTACACAATGCAACCATCATCTTATCAATATGGTAAATGGTCATCTTGCACTAGATTTTCTCTCCCTAAATTACAACTCAGCGCTATCAATCTTTTTTGTGTATATGATAAATGGTCTATGGAATTGTAAAAATTTATGTACATCTATTATCTGTCATTCGTCTTGCCTGGGCTCAGAAAAATTCCTGAATCCACCATTGGTTCCAGTTGTAATGCATAAACAAGGTGATTTGAAGTTAGTGGTCAAGAAACAACTACTGGCCATCTGGGTTTAAATCCATCAAATTAAGGTTAGAGCTGTGCCAATGGACTACTTGCAAACTTTGTACGTCCTAGTGAACAAATTGCAAATGCAGGAATTTCGAGAACCAAAAGTCAATCTGGAAACCCACCAGCACCTTACCAATCTACTTGTTGCAATTCAGATTGTTATGATGATCTGTTTTGATGGATAGATGTTGATGCTAGATACACTGTGACATGGTTTACTATATCGTATTTTACAGGTGTACTTGTCTCTGCATTGAGGGTAATTACCAAAGGAGTATATCCACAAGACACCCATGGATTAAGGAAAAGTGCGATCCTGTACTTTGTTGTTAGCATTGTTGTCATGATCATCTGTATTGTGTGCTATAATGTGGCCAACAAGATTCCTATTGTCGTGTACTACAAGAACATCAAGAAGAGGGCTCAGAAGGCAGAGGAGGATGACAGCATGTCTGGATCATCCTGGAGGTCAACCTTGTGGAGCATTGTTGGGAGAGTGAAATGGCATGGGATAGGGATAGCTATCATCTACGCAGTCACTCTCTCCATATTTCCAGGGTACATCACAGAGGACGTGCACTCTGAGGCGCTCAAGGACTGGTACCCCATCATGCTTATCACTGCCTACAATGTGTTTGATCTTATTGGCAAGTCACTGCCTGCCTTCTACTTCTGCGAGAATGCCAATGTTGCTGTCGCTGGGTCGTTTGCAAGGCTCCTGTTTTATCCTCTCTTCTACGGCTGCCTCCATGGACCCAGCTTCTTCCGCACCGAGATCCCGGTCACCATCCTGACATGTCTTCTTGGACTCACCAATGGATACCTGACCTGCATCCTTATGACTCTCGCACCCAAGGCTGTGCCAATCCAACACTCCGAGACAGCAGGTATAATCATAACGCTGTTCCTTGTCACTGGGCTGGTCATTGGTTCATTTGTTGCTTGGTTTTGGGTCATTTGATAGTTCTTATCATGCCAGCCTGTGTATCCATGCCAGCGTATCATAGTCAAGCTCATTCTTTACTTTTTGTTGCTTCATTTACGCACCAAACGACCAAGGGTATGTAATTTGTTAATGTAGCCCAGATAAAACTGGTGCTATTGCCTGTAATTTGCTATTCATGGAATGTCATCCACTGTCCATATTTACATTCCCATCTCGCATGAACGTTCCTGTTGTTTTCATGAATTTGCATATCCTAGAGCTTAAATATCAATGCTGAATTTATTCTGCAAGGATTTTACTGAATTTCAAGAAAAAGACAAGGGCATGTATTCATCGTTGTCTTATATCACCTTACGGTATACATGAGTGCTAAAATTTTTTAGAACTACTGTGTAGTAGGTTTCAGGTTTCCGCCTGGTTGTGATGTCCACTACGTATTCCCCATCCCCCGATAGATACTATTGCCAGGCTTCACGCCCATTGGAATCGTCACAGTGTTGAGATCGGTGACGGGTGTGTCAGTACGTTACCACAATTATTTGAACGAAGGAAATCATGCATGCTCTGCTCTGGGTACAAGTGTAACAAACAGAAGGAGAAACATGGCTGAAAAGCAGGATGTGCTGAAATGCTGGACATTACACCTGCCTGGCCATGGAAGCCCTGCCGTGAGGCAGCATCTCCACCACGGCTCAAGAGCTGGGAATGATCCCCCACTGGCGCCGAACACGATGGTACCCTTGATCTTGAGCTCCACGTGCAAATTGGAGGTGGACGAAGGAGGGCAGCTCTCCGGAGAAGCGCCAACATTCCAGTTCCAGTTTCTCAATACGGCGAGGAAAAGCTGACAATGAACCCAACCGGTCATCACCATCAAAGATAACACTTGGGGCACTAAGCTTCAAGTATCTAAGGTTTTGGAATCTAAATCTGCAGCCTTGGACGGCACAGATAGACGGCGGACCTTATTGCAGTTGTACCCATGTATGCCTTATTGCAGGTATGCTTAGGTTGAATCAACCCCCTATTGATAAGCTCATTGAAATCGCTCTTGCCAACATATTCCAAGTCTCGCCCAGGAGAACTCCTCAGGAAGCCTTCGGCTATCCACTGTCTAACCACATCATCCCGATTGATACTGTAGTCCTCTGGTTCTTTGCCAAGATACTGCAGGCATGTTCTAAGATAGAAAAGGAAGATTCTTGTAGCTAAGGTTTAGAATTTGCCTCATGCCTTCCAAGCTTGGATTTGCGCCAAATGGGGTGCCCAAAGAATTCCGTATGCTCTCCCATTCTTGCATTATTCCTGCCGGCTGACAAGCTAATAGGCTGGCTATAGTAATGGCAAACCTCCACACTTTTTTAATATTTCAGCCGATACTTCTTCATACCGTGAGGGGCAGCCATCCTCTAATCCAAATACTCTTTTAAAGAATAGCCTTTTTGAGTCCTCGTTATCAAGGGGCTTCATTTTGTAAATGTATTGATGGTTGCCGCATACCCAACAAACCACGTCTGCCACACGTGTGGTAGCTATCACTCTGCTGGCATTACCATTTTCTGGAAAAGCACACCTAATAATATCCCATGCTTCTTGTTTCCACAGGTCATCGACTACAATAAGATACCTGCCAAATTATTGTTTGCACATGTTATGTTTACATGCATCATAGTAAGATATGACAGAAACTATATATGAAACCACGCATTACAACATTATTTAACAAAACAAAGTAAATCTATTTCGGCGAATCCATGAAAACTATGGCTAAATTAGTTGATTCAGATAACAATCAAGTTTACTAACACTGAGTAATAGCAGCTTAGTTATGCTTTGTCAATCGAGCCTCATCAGCAGACTTGAAATGGTCTGATGGTGCAAAGGGCCAGGTATTACACCGAACAATGCAAAATGCATTTTTATGCAATTCTTATAAGCATAGATGAATGCACACAATTATTAACATTTAACACATCTTGCACTCGGTACAACACCTCATAGTGTTAATCATGATTTTATTGAAGTATATTATCTCTATTGAGAGATACATATACTAAATAGTTTCCGCGGACTGTAAAAGAAAACTCTAGTTACTCTCTATCCCAAAATAATTTTATTTTTTTAACTCAATATTCTACAAAGGCTACATCTTTAGAACAATCAATCTATATATAAAAATGGGAGACAAATATATTAGAGTTTACAAAAGTAGAAGACACATACATTAAAGTTGTTAAAGTGAGAAACAATTACATTGGAGTTGACTAAAAATGAAAGACATCCTAATCTTTTTAAATTTATATTGGTACGTATGAGATGAATAAAAATGAAGTCCTTTTAGAAAGAGGTAGTAGCTGTTATATCTCAAATAATCTCTCTCTAAGACGGTGTCTTGCCCTTCACAAATTAAGTTTGGGAAGACTCTTGTATCGCAAGTTTTGATTTTATGGTACCCGAGAAGTCTTGGCATAGCAGGTCTTTGCGAAACTGAAACGAATGCCTTGCAGTCAAATTGCTCTTGGATCTTATCATAAAGCTGTTTGGCAAGTGTTGTTTTACCAAGACCCCCAAACCCCACAATGGACACCACCATCAGTGGTTGCTGTTCCGCATCTGTCAACAGTTGCACAAACTCCTCCCTTGGGCCATCAATACCCACAAGGCAATCACAAGAACTGGACTTGTTGCAACCATCAAGCTTGTACCTCTTGCGGCGCTGATTTGCCTCGATCACACGAGCCTCTAGCTCGTCGATCTGGTTAGCAATCCGATGGCGAATGCGCAGCGTCTTGAGACGGCGAACCATCTTCTGGGTGAAACCTGCTGCATCGTCACCATCAACACGATGCATGAAGTCATCAGTGCAGTCCTCAATGTCGTAGGTCATTTCCCTGACGCGGTTCCTCCAGTCCTTGACCAACGGATCAAGCTCACCATCATCATCCATGAGCTCCAACTTTTCAAGGAAAGCGCTCATGGTGGTGAGCTCATCCTTGAGGAACGACGCCCACCACCTCACCCCCTTGAGCTTCTTGTATTCGTCGCCCATGAGAGTAGCGAGCTTTCCCAGCAGGGGTTTCATCACCCCATGGATGCACTCACCACTGTCCTGGCCATGCTGCTTCAGCTTAGCACGAAGATAGGGCCTGCTATGATCACATGAATTTCACAAGGGTTCAATTTCAAATGGAAAAAAACAAATCAATGTTTGAATTTACCTTTGGAGCAAAGGATTGGATGAAAAGTGGTGCTCCCAATCTTGATTTGGATGCCTTTCAATCACTTCTCCCCCATTCTCAGAGGATAGCAAACATCTGCCAACTAAAAGTTCATGGGATTTTCCCTGTGCGCGAGCTTGTGACGAAAGCTCGAGATGCCACCTCCCTACCGACGATACGGCTGCCGGAACTCTCGGCGGCAGGGAGCTTGGATATAGTTGGATGCCAGGAAGCCAGGAAGGAAGAGAGCTTAGATGAGAGGTTAGGCTCGTGGAGATTAATTAGAGATGAGCCGATCGAGCGGCTGAGCCTGAGCATAAACAAGACAGAAAATTTTCTGTTCTAATCACTTTTGCAGGGGTTGCATTCAGATAATGTACACGCAACTCGTATAGTAGGTGACAACTCGTAGAGTAGATTGTTTATTTAATGTAGATTTTTTTCACGTAATTTCACATGGAGCTGCATTTTTAAAAACGGAATCAAATTTGAAGTCTTGTTTTCATATGTATAATTGTGTTTTGTATATAACTATATCAAGCACGTTTCTTTATATATTGTTGCGTTTTATATATTACTACATCGATTGATCTACACCGTTATAATTAAATCCACCATCATCCAATAGTAAAAATCTTTCTATTTTTGTTCGATTAATATGCTAATTTGTAGATATCAAGAACAAACGTAGCGTCATCTTTTCAACCTCTGTTAATAGCAATATAACAAATGGATTCGTGCAGTATTCATGTGATTCTAGTATATAAAGTGGCATATACACATTTTTTTAAGATAAAAAACCGACACAAGTCGATCCAGCTTTATAAAAAGCCGAAAGAACAGGTTCAGAGTCTACAAAGCAACAACTAAACACGCTGGGTATTCCAGCTTTACAGCCATCCAACTACACACCATCATTACCAAGGAACACACTGATTTCATAAGAATGTTCTCAAATACAAAATCACTGTCAATCACAAAGCCCAGCAAACTTCTGCTAATAGCACTATAAAAGGATTTATCATTTTTCAAATTTGACCAACTCCGACTCTTCTATTGTCCTAGGTAAATTTTGTACACCACACGCATCATACGCCAAGTAAAGACAACTACGGGACATTCAAACATAATATGATTAGTTTTTTCTACTTTGTGACAAAGTTTATAGAATTCAGATCCAATCCAATTCGTTTTCCTCAGCTGTACTACACTAAGGATCCTATCTCTTATCACCATGTACAAGAAATGTCTGTTTTTTTTTTGATAAATTTTGCTTTTCCGTACAAAGCCCGTCTTCCTATCAATTACTCCTGAAAAACTCATAATTTTGTATAATGATCTGGTGCTATAGTACCCTTTGGTACCATGAGACCAAAGTAATATATCCCTATTTTGGGTCCACTTAACATCTCTGCTCTGATCCCAATCCCTCTATGTAAAATTCCTCCTAAAAGTTAATTAGATCCCATCCATTTTGTCTATACATTCATCCCCGTTTGAAACAGATTTTCACTAAATTATTGTCATGGATTAACTACTTGATTATAGTGACAAATTAAATATTTTAAAAAATAAACTTAATAAATAGCTTAGAACAAATGGTCAATACGATACACTAGAAAATATATTTTCAGAGACATAGAGTAAACAATCTGCTGTAATAATCCGATGAAGTAGTGCTTTAGAACCGGGTCGTTCATGCAGGTTGTCAAACTGAATTTTC
Organism: Oryza coarctata; assembly: GCA_030770085.1. NCBI lineage: Eukaryota > Viridiplantae > Streptophyta > Magnoliopsida > Poales > Poaceae > Oryza > Oryza coarctata. The sequence goes on along the minus strand of CM061476.1, from coordinate 4,115,207 downwards.
TGAGGTACTTGACAAAACAACAAACATTTTCTCCAACTTAGTTTTTTCTGCATTCCTCCAGCGCCACTTACATTCATGCAGCCCTCTCTAAATTTCCATGCTGCAAGTTGGTATGGCCTTCGAGTCGTACATCGAAATACGAAGTTGGAAGCTGTTCAAGTTTGGGAAACGAAGAAAACCGATTGGATTTGGTTTCTTGTTTATTTCTACATGCAGAGGAAAGCAAGGGATGTGGAGTACACCAGGGAGTGGGCCTTGGTGTTGCATATATAATGAGAGGAAGGCTATGCGCAAGAGGCTAAGTCACAGTCTAGAGATTTACGAATTTAGAGCTAATTATTTCAGGAGAATTTGTGGGAGATGCCATGGCTCACCTTATAAATTATAAATAGTACTTGAGCAACAAAGATCACATTTAAGTATTAAGGCATCAACGATTTTTTTCGGTATTGTAAGTTTTATGGATTTGTTCGGTTGTGACATTAACTTGTGATTTTTTTGGTTGCAATTTTGCTGGAGTAGATCTATCTAGAAAATATCGTTGATTGGTTTTGTTAGATTCAAAATTGCTTAAGTATTAGGTTTTAATAAAATTTGCTGAGACAACTAGCTTTTGAGGTGTCTATTTTAGAGATCACATCTAGAAAAAATCGTTGATTGGTTTTTGTTGGATTCAAATTTGTTTAAACTTTTAGTTTTGTTGAAATTTGCTAAGACAATTGGCTTTCAAGGGTCTTCTTCTGTAAAATAGTTGATTAGTTTTCAAATCTCTCTAGGTCAACTATCCTTACTTCATCTAGTTGACTATGACAAAGTTTAGCGTCGATCAAATGGTTCAATCTTGAGATATCTGCATTTTACACCGGTGCTGTCAAGCTATTTTTTATCCTAACGGTTAGACTGGAAACTGAACAACGAAGTTTGACTTTTTTTATACCTCCGCTGACTTCTGCTACCATTCCTCCCCCTCTTTTGCTGGGAATTTTTTTGCTGCAAACTTGCCGCGACTTTTCAGGCTTTCTTCCGTCCTTTTATTGAACTTAAAACAGATCATGGTCATTATAGCACAGTGCGCGTGCCATCCCACATGATCAGATCATGCCAAGCGCAGGACACAACAAACTTGTGCCTACTAACGCGCTCGGCCATTATCTGGCCCGGTTCTGCAACAGAAAGACCAAAAACAGAGCAAATGCACAACACTAAATCTCTCTCTCTATATATATATTCCTAAATAAGTGAATTTCTATCGCTTGAAGTATAAATTACTAAAGAAATTAAATTACTTACATGCCCCCTATTGGATGAAGAGTGACATAATTATTAAAGCCGGGTTCAACCAGAAAAAACCGTTTCAAAATAAGTGCATTTCTAGCTCTTGAAGTGCAAATTACTAGAGAAATTAAATTACTTATGTGCACCTATTAGATGATGAGTGGCATAGTTCTTAAAACTGAACCTCATCACTGGTTTAACCGGAAAAAACCGTTTCTAAATAAATGTATTGCAGCATTTGAAGCGCAAAATTGACTTTTAGCCCTGTCAAATTCATGGCTGTTTTCCACGAATTTTCTTAGTCTGAATTTAGTCAAAATGGTCAATTATCATTTCTCAATTACGAATTTGTAAACATGTGGAGTGAGACGAAATTTAAGAAGCATATGTGGTGCCTGCCTATAACGCATAAACGAGGTGATTTGAACTTAGTACTTAAGAACTACTGGTCATCTAGGTTTAAAATCATGAAAATATGGTTAGAGCGACATGACGGACTACTAGCAAACTTTATACATTCAAGTGTGAAGACATTGTAAATGCAGCAATTTCGAGAACCAAAAGACAGTTTTTTAGATAAAAGAATCTTTTATTAAAATCAGTCAATTATATGAAGGTGATAGAACTAAACTGTTTGCACTTCAGCACAATTATGCTTCTATGCTAGTTGCACTCCACAGCTGTTGTAGTTGACATTTTTATTTTTTTTTCATGTTCACTAGTAAATTTGGGAAACTAAAGTTTTTTTTGGAACCAAACTTCTCTTTTGTCAAAACTGTACTAGAGTTATGAATTTTATTGGAAGCCATACCATTACACAGAACACTACTTGTTGAAATTTTATTGGAATTTTTTTTCAAATCTTCTCTTCATAAAAGCTATTTGTTCTTTGATTTCTTCTATACATTTACACTATTCGTTCCAATGTTTGTTCGATAATAGATCCCATGGTTGATAAGTATATTGTATGAAGTTTTAATACATTTAATTACTTCTAAAAAGTACATGAATCTAAATAAGTGCTTGTTCAGATTTAGGTATAAAATTGAACTTATTTTGAGACAAAGGCAATATATTTCAGCAAATTTGAATTTGTATACCCTACAATCCCTTGTCAGTCAAATGCATAAGTTTCAAGTCAGCTGTACATGTTCCTACAAATTCATATGTTTTTGTTTGCTTTGCCATCACTTGAATAATTAATTTACTGTATTTATTTTTGTATTAAATGATGTATGGGTATGTTTGGTAGGGCTCTAGCTCTAACTCGACCTCCCTATAAGTGGAGCCTAACCAAATGGTTCCAGCTTCACCAAAAAAGTGAGTGGAGTGAGCTAAAGTGATATAAAAAAAATAAACTAGAGATGTGAAGTGGGGTTCAAATTGCTCCAAAACTAACTCCAGACTCCATTCCCAAATCGATTTTTAGAGTTATAGACCTAGTAAATATACCCTACATATGTAGTTTATAGTCCACTTGAGCCTAAGAGTTCAGCTTTTTGTGTAGATGATATTAGCAATTGATTGTGCTAGCAGCAAAAGACATGCCCATCTCTGAAATTGGAACAACGGAAACTCTCATGGCCCAAAGCTTTATAGCAAATATGTTGTTTGATCTGTGTAGCTGAGAGCTTCAAAGCATCACTATTAGAGAAATATTCTTTTAATCATTATTGTATAACCGATACACACAATCCGAAACTAAATATAGGTATTTTTAGTCTCGGTTAAATTGACCGGTACTACTAATTAGTACTAAAGATAATTATCCGCATGAAATATCAGTTGCTATTACTAACCGATACTAAAATATTTTTTTATTATACTGTTTTTACTGTTTATCTTACTATAATATTTATTTAATGTTTTCTATACTGTTATATATATATATATATTATATTGATACATACCTATATATATAATTAACCATCTCATTCATAATAAATTTAATGATTTGTTCTTGAATAATCCTTATGTAATCCACCGAGTGGAGTTTTTGCTTTGGAGACAGTAGCAGCGTCGATGGCAGTGGCATCGGTGGGCAAACGAGTGACAGCGTCGATGATGGAGATGGTGACTGCGGCAACATCAAGGGCGGCACAGTCAGTGGGAAGGTGGGCGTACAACGGTGTCAAGGGCGACGACGTTGGTGGGAAGGCGGGCACACAGCGACAACGACGGTGGAGATAGGGACAATGATAGTGTTGAGGACGACGTCGTCTGTGGGAAGGGGAGCGTACAGCGTGGAGGGCATCATCGTAGGTGGAGATGGGGACGACACTAGCATCGAGGACGGTGTTGTTGGTGGGAAGGCAGATGCACAGTGTGGAGGGCGATGTCATAGGTGGAAAGATGGGCGCGCGGTGATGTTGATGTGGATGGTGTTGATGTGAGGACTGTGCCGTAAAAATACAATAAGAACGCAATCTAGAGTATCGGAGAAGACAATATATATATATACTATACCGATACTAAACAATTTTTCCGATTGGCCAAAATTTTTTTAGCCTTATTTGGTATTAATAACTGGGACTAAAAATACATTTCTTTATAATAATAGCTACTAAAGAGTTTTTTCGCTGAAGTACCGGTTATATTAACAACTTGAATAAAGATGTATTTTTAAGCATCGATTATTTTTAATAACCGATACTCAACAGTTTTTCTATTCGACTAAAATATCTTTTAGTAGTAGGTATATAAGTAGTTAAAATACTGTACAAACTTTGAAAAACATAAAAGGTGTAAAAAGTAATTTCAAAAACAGACAAAATTACAGAAATAATATCATAAACCAGAAAATTATTATAATTAATATTAAAAACAATAAAATTATGAAACATATTTTTTAAAAAATGTAAATGTAGGATAAATAATATTGAAAACAGTAAATATATGATAAATAATTTAAAAAATAAGAAAAACTTAAGTGGTTTCGTCCAACTGTTGTAATCTCATACTCATCAACTATTACACCTATACTAGTCATCCTCACCTATTGGCATCGAAACATAGAAACATTCAAAGAAAACAATTGCCATTAATACGTGTTAGTCATGAGACTTTAGGTTTGTAAATTTCTTCTCTTTCATATTTATTATTCCATTTATATTTGTTCTCTTTCATGAATTTGTTTAGTGCATTTTCATTTTCACAATTTTTTTTTCATCACACAACATCTAACAAAGATCATCTTCACTAATATCTTCTATAACCCCCTACTTTCGTCTCACCCATTGCAATATCTGTAAAGTCATCGTATTGAGTCCAGGAATGTTGTCTTCTTCTTTATCATTTTTCATCGTAACGCTTCTCTTTTTTACTTGGTTTTAGATATAAATCTTGAGTGTAACAAATAGCTATGAATAATTCTTGAGAAAGAGTAATCTTTTTGGTTCTTACAGTTTTTACATAGACAACAGATGAAAAACTTAGGTTCGTGGGCATCAGCCACTCTAAGAAAATAATGCACACCATTACACGTTTATTTACATTATAAGTAAATAATTACTTAAGAAAATTAATAACTTTAAATAGCATACCCAGGTGAGTGGATAAAGAGTATTACTAATATTTGTGTAAAGCACTTTGATAGGTGGAAGTTATAAAAATATCTAGACAAATTCGGTCACGCCTCCTCTTTTTTTAATCTTTTTTTCCTATATTTCCTATATTTTTATATTATGAAGTACTTAGATTATCTTTATTATTACAATTAAGATAAAATTTTATTTTCTCAAAAAAATTATTATTTTTTATCCATATATATATATTTTTGAGAGGACCGGTTATTAACATTAAAATGCATGAATCTTTAGACTAAGTGTCATTAATCGATTGAAAAAAAATATTAGTATTAATTGATATTAACAATTAATAATAATGATTATACAGTGCTCGATACCAAAGAACATCTAGTATATTTATGTTTTGCTCTGTTACCAACAGAGTAAAATGTGTTATGTTTTTCTGTACCCTGTGTTAATTAGAAATCCACACTAGTAGTTAAAGCAAAGTAATGTGTTAAGTCAGTCAGTTTTACATCCGCAGCAAACTCTTTTGTATAGAGAATGTAAATACACACGTCCAGCTATTTTATTGGGTCTGTAACGTCATAGCCTATCTAAGTCGAAAGGAGCAAAACCAAAGTGACCGTAGTCAAATTTTTTCTGCGCCTTGTAATTAATGGTTTTTTCTGGTATGTTAAGGTTTTTTTTGACCCGTTACTGATTCTTTACGGACCAGTTAAGGATTGTTTTGTGTTTTGTTTACCGTTGATTTCCATGGTTTAGACGTTTTTTTGGTTTTTCGTCAGATTTCGATCGGATGGATAAGAAAATTATTTGCTATTTCAATTACCTTTTTACCACATGATTATAAACTCCCCTAATATATATCTCCTTTTTTTCTTTTTTTAACGAATTACATTGTTTTTCACTTGTGTGTTAATGTGCACTACTTTTTTTGTTGGATCAAGTTGGTATCAGTTGTTTTTTTCCCCTATTTGTTCTCTATATTTTCTTCAGTTATAAATATTTAATATTTCAATAAGTCAATAAACGGCAAAACAGTGGTGCAGAGGCATAGAGGCATTTCAAAATAAACTATGTTCATTGACTAAAGAATACCATGTTACTTTATTTCAGTCAGCTATATCACGAATTGCCTCTACCTCTCTAGATGGTAAAAGTCAATAAACCGCAAAACAATGATGCAGAGGCATAGAGGCATTTCAAAATAAACTAAACTTTGTTCATTGACTAAAGAATAACATTACTTTTTTTCAGTCAGCTATATCACGTATGTATTGCCTCTACCTCCCTAGATGGTAAAGGGGGCATGTGCATCCCTTGCAGGTCAAAGTAATTGAATGGTTTGATAAATGATGTAAGGCTCATAGACCTTTATATGTAGCTTGTTAAGCTTACGAATTTGATTTTGGTCAGGATCGCAGGAGGTCAATGAAGAAGCACATATTTGTGAAGAAAAAGTATGCATATAATTTTTAGTTAATATAAAACTCAAATATGTGTACCACACATGTAGTTCAAATTTGAAGTAATTCCAAAAAAGGGCATAAATATAGCCCCTAAGTAGAGAGAGAAGAAATACCATGTTGGTCAAAAAGAAAGATCGGATATTTCGATATTAAAATCGGAAAATTTGTCATTAAAACTTGGACCAGACTGAGCAGGGAGTTTGTCTGGGAAATGAACATTCTGTTACATAGGATATTCTGATGAAATTTCTTCCCTCAACTCTAGAGTTGAGTTCATTCAAATTTTGGACATTTAGGAGCGTTGGACATTCCATCAAACAATCAGAGATTTTGATTTACACTTAGCCACAGAGAAGCAAGCTCATCAACTCAAGAAGGCATCGGACATTCTAACTGAACATTAGAAACTCTGAAGTTTTTCAGGCACCCAAACCGAGCAACGAGTTTGAAAAAAAATGGAAAATTTGATAGATCGGATATTCCAACATTGTGTCGGACATTCTGACAAACCTTGAGCAAAGCACTTTAGGCAATAAGCAATTAAGGACAAGATCTAATTATATATGTGTGACATCCCTCTTCGTAGTATAGCATTCCAAGATCAGCAAATAGATAAGTACACAACATTTTCCACGAGGTAGCAACGTCTTTCCCTTTTAAATATGATTATGATACTTTTCTTGGTCTATTCTTCAACAAAAACAATTCAACCATAATTAGTCCAAATGAATTGTATTCTAACTAATCAACAAAATAAATTAAGGGGCGTAGATCAAGGAACAATAATAACAAGAGACAATTTTGTAGGTGCAAATAAAGAATATGGTCAACTTACATTATTTCTATTTTTTAACATCACAAAGTCATTATGTATTAGTGATTACAATAATCTTTTATGCATTTATAATGATGTATGAACATAGTATCATGTATAAGGTATTAAAGATTAGAGTCTTGTCCATTGATCGGGTAGATTACACTTGCATTCAGAATTCGTGCTAAAAAACATGCCTATTATGAAAACTTTAGTTTAGTTTTCCTAAGTTTAATTATTCTAAAATTTGGAATTAATGAACATAAACTTGTAACCATCTAAATCTATCCATCAATATCATCGTTAATTTATTTCTAAAATAACAAAATAATAAGTAGCAATTTGTAAGTGACATTGTATTTTCTCTATTTGACATATGTAAAGATCCCAAAACTATATTTCATAAGTTAAGTTAAATTGTTTTAAAATGTTATATTTAATTTAAAATAAGAACAAAATGATTAATCCAAATGATATTAATGTAATTGTAATTTCATATTTATGGATTTTTGAGCTAGCGATACCTGACGATCAAATATATATGATTAAAATTCTAATATTTGTTTTCATTATCGTGGACGTGTTTTCTAAAGGTGTAAATTTTTTTTATAAAAGTTCTTATCCGATCTCACTAAATAAAAATATTAACTAATTTAATTATTTATGCGTTTAAATAATTTTTATAAAATCAGATAATCCAGAAAATCTTTAAAATGTCTTTGAGAAACCCAAGGTGGCTGGGCTCAAAAATTTGGAAGCTCCTCTCGTCCTTGGCGACACCAGCGGATCAACCGGCGACGCGAAAGCGAAAGAGCGGTTAGCTCAACGGCCACGCCACCCTCGAGCCCGACGCCGGCGACCCCATGGCGGCGGCGCAGAAGCCGACCAAGCGGCTGGGGGGCATGGCGGAGGCGCTCTCCATCGCCGCCGACCTCGGCTTCCCCGCTCCTACAGCTCAGGTCAGTCTCAGACTCCCTCCGCACCTTGCTGATTCGCCTCTCCGCCCGAATCCTCCTCCTGTTCTGGTTTCCCCTCCGCGGTTTCTCTAGATCCAGATCTGCCCGATCGGGTTGCAGAGCGTTTCGTTGGAGGTGATTACAGGGTTTGGTCCCTGGCAATTGTTACTAGGTTGGGAAATGTAGGTCTTGGGCCAAGTATTGCTGGTACGATTGAGCCCTGTCACTGCGGTTCCGAGTGATTTGGGTGGGTTTAAGTATTTAATTCTGGGAGAGTTGGATGAACTTGGCTAATATTGCGATAATCATGAGTTTGTTTCATTATGATACAATGAAATCGCGAGCTAACATTTCTATGTTATCCTATGCATATTTCTGTTGTGTTTGTTTAATTTGCTAGAAATTTTCAGTGTTGTTTTCATGCACAGTACTCTGCATTGGCAACTTGCAGTGATGGTTATTAAAGTATTTTTATTTTGGAAAATGTGCATCTGATGTCTTTACTCTTGCGGTGGCTTATGGTGGCAGGAAGATCAGGAAAGCTCAGACAAAAGCGATGATCTTGTGAGGGTCTTGAGGGAATTGACTGTCGTACAGCGGACCATTGCCAATTTGCAAGTGGAGCTACAAGGCAGAAAGGTGATGGATTGATATCTACATTTATACCAAAATTCCATACCTTGTACACCATGCCAACACATATTTCAGCACCAAAATTCTACATCTTTTGTTCATCATTACCTTTCAGGTCTGGTACTACATGACAATGCCCTCACCTTAGACCACCGCATTCATGTTTTCACTTACCTTTGGTGCAATGAACAATTCATTCTCTTGTTATGGTGCTGAAATCGCAAACATTATGCAAAATATCACTTTGAATTTTCGTAGGTATATGTGCTTGCCGTAGCTCTTTATTGAGAGCTTAAGGCTAAAGCATTTAACTGGTTGATGCATGAAACCTGAATATTTGTGCCCCTGTAAAATCTATGCTAGACACAAAATTGCTACTTACCATTTTTCTGGCATATTCATCTCCTTGCAGGGCTTATGTTCTGAATATATGTTATTATATTATTTTTGTTGATGAAGTTTGGATTTCCACAGGATGACAAAAATATTGCCCATTTGACTCATGTTAGTGAAATGGAGAAAAAGTGTGATTCTTTGACCAGAATCACTTCAATTTTGAAAGATGTTATCCAAAACAAGGTAATGGAAGTCTGAAATTCTTCTTTCACTTCTTTCCGCCTTCCTCAAGATTAGCAGTTACTCAGATTGATTGAATGAAGAACGTTATGCTTCCATTGCTGCACATACATTGCCCAACTATAGAAAATCTATGTATCTTAAAATGGCAATCTTTTTTCTATCAGGATCGCATTATTGCTCGGCTCCAACAACCTTACTCCCTTGATTGCATTCCTGTTGAAGCTGAATACCAGGTTAGATTCTTTACCATTTCGACCTGTGATTCTTACAACAACATGCCATTCATTACTAAATAAGGTGTGCGGTCATCTGAGTGGATCTTGTTTTGCTTGCTCACTGTGTTAATGTCTTCTCAGAAACAATTCTCCGAGCTACTTGTGAAAGCAGCAAGTGACTATGGGGCATTGACAGCATCAGTAGGTGATTTCCAGTGGAGCCAGAACTTTAGAGAGTCACCTGCTGTATGGGGGGTAAGTTGAAAAATATCATTCCAAGTATTGTGTTAGTGTTCATAACAAATTCATCGTCTGGAAGGCACCTTCCACTTGGGCTTCAAATGTTAATGTTATCAATGACAGGTTTAAATGACATTTGATCTATCAAATTAATCATTTATGTTAGTATAACAATATGTTTTGTTGTGCATTACGACTGCTTGGCCTTATGAGAGCTCATATTTCTAATTGTAAATCTGTTACTGTCATGTTATTGGAGATTGGTTTAATGGTTACTTTCTCTTGATGAAGGAAATGCTGCGACCCATACCTGCTGCACTTGCTTCGTGCACACGCTTCTTTGAGGCCATGTCTGCGATGAGGGAATCCTTCTCTACGCTTCAGAATTTACGTGTTGGTCATTCTTCTGTGTCAATGACCCCAGGTGGCTCCAGTGATGATTCAAAGTTCTTGACGCCACCTCGGTGGCGAGAGGACTCAATGCTCAATAGCTGGAAGCAAGTGGAGGACACAAACCCTGAAAGTGACGGACTCGATGGCATGAACCAGAGGAGGTTGTCATTTCCATCCTCCATCAAGAGGGACCACTAGGATTCTGAGGTTCACCAAACAGATACTACATATGTTGTATAAATAGGAATCTGGGGTTTCTTTACTTTTTGTGGTTTCTTTACTTAAGTTTTTCAAATATATTGTATGCTTCATATGTTGTTTTCAATGTTTTACTTGTTGAAACTCAATGTTTCATTCAGTGGTCGGCGGTCAGTATTTTTTGAGTGCTCCATCCCTTCGAAATATTTCATAAGGTGAGTTGAAACATTTGATAAAATAATGAAACAATTTTCTACTAGTGGTAAAACATCACATTTCTTGGGGACATATTTTTCATCAAACTATATTCGTATGGGACTATGTTGTAAAGATTTAATTATAACGAGGTGAATTAGATTGGATAAGTAGTTTAAAAACAAAAAAAAATCTTTTAAAACTTGCTAAACTAGTTAGAGGAGAGAGCAATAAGGAGAGTGAATTAATGGAGCTAAGCCCACGATTAATGAGATTGGTCCTTCCCCCGAAAAGAGAGAGAGATAGAGATTGGTCCTCCGTAAAATTCACACAGGAAGCAGAAACACAAGATTTTGCCAACTGCTACTTACTACTGGTTGGATAATTTGTTAAGTGAAGATGAGAGAACCAGCTAATAAATCAATAAATATAATACCCCGACGACAAAGCTCTTAAAACATGAATTTTCACATAAACTCAATACGAAAACAGCCTTTTGTTCGGAGCTAGTTACTACACGGAGATCAAATGAATCCACCAAATCTCGCTGGCCAGCTGTATGCCTGTACGTGCGTACCGGGAAGGGTGTTCAAGGAAGAATGAAAGATGAGGTTGAAATCGAGCGGCAATGGAGGTGGAAGGCCGTCGTTGCTACGCTATGGAAACAAAATCAGGCCACCGCGCGCGCGAGAACGAGACACAGAAACAAGGAAAAGCCGAAACAAACGGGATGCTTAATTACTGGGTCGTCATTGAATTATCTCCTCAATTGATTGTTAATTATTTCCGTGACTTAGTTGGCTTCCGTCGTTATTATGGCAGATGCTTCCACTAAGCCGCATCCTTAACTAGCGGCTCGCCATTAATTATTTCCGTAATTAGCTTCCGTCGTTGTTAATTATCTTCTTAGTTACGACGCGTCGAGATTAGCGGAGTCATTAGTTTCCTTAATTAGCGGAGTATGGTATACAGCAACTTACGTACAAAATGCATTACGACGGTAACATGTTTTAAATGGTATAGTATATGTCGGAGTTATATGTCCGTAACGTTATATTAGTAACATGCACGTCCTAACGTTAACGTTTGGTAATAAAAATCAACCAAACAAAAACGATATGTTTTGATAATCAAGAATAGAATACATATGTTGTGATGGTTATGAATGATACGCATAATTCTTGACAAAATATTTTTTGTGTGCTTCAACTAAAGAAACAGCAGGATTTCTTGACACAAGACAGATGATGGAACAAGTGCATTTCTTAGCACGCGATCAAACAAATGAACTGACGGAGCAGGAAGACGGCTCAATAACCCTGCCAGTTTTTTACCATACAAAACATGCGTCCATTCAGACCAAAAGAATTTAGTCTAGATGAATAATAGTTTCACTCATAAGCAGGTAGTCGACAAAATTTAAGCTGAAAAGCTTCAATGCTTCAGTTTGAATGACACATCCGATGCTTCATCAATCTTTCTTTTTAATCAATAAACACTTCATGGTAGCGGCACGGTAAAATTAACTTTAAATCCTCTATTATTGGAAAGGATACAGCGTAATTTTGATCATTATTAGGCACCACCATTGCACATAGAAAGAACCTTGTGTATGACACCAACAAAAAAACAAAATACATATACTAGTGTTGACCCTGAGATTTATCCCTGAGAAGTGAGCATGCAGGACTTCATTTGCCAAGCGATGAACCACCAACACCCGCCACAAGAACAATGGGAAATACAGAAATCCACATGACCACCTTTGCCACGTGCTCACGGTTTCCCAGATCACGGCTGACCCACGAGGCAATCAACACCTCCAAAAGCCCCACGATGATGAACAAACTCAAAATAATAATAATAATAATAATAATAATAATAATAATAATAATAATAATAATAATAATAATAACCTTGTTTGTGGTGGCTGAATACTCCTGCTTGATCATTCCAGGGCATTGTTGCAGTAGCAGAGACAGCAGCAACTGTTCCAGTTCCTCTCAGCCACTCGACAGTTGTGGAGTTCTGCCCAGTACGTGCAGTCTCAGCTGTTGATCCAATGATATCGTCAACAATATTGTCATCAGAGATGACAATATTAAAGCTATTAGCATCAGCTGTGTTAACAGATGACCCTCCAACTTTTGCAAGTGCTGCATGGTTTGTTTCAGCCATCCTTCTTACAGTGTGAGAGGTACCCTGCAGACAGAGTTGTTTGTTCATGAATCATAGGTGTGTTCATAAGAGAAAAGGAGGGTTGCTTAAATATAGAATTACAGGTAAGTTTGATTTAGATTACGTGGCTAAATAAAAACAAATCTAAAAGTATATATATCCATAGGTCCCTGGGAGAAAGTGCGATATAAGACATATCACAACAAGATCATTTCATTAAAAAAAAGATTTCTCAATTTTAAAGCATTTTCAATTTTTGTAAGACGTAATGATCAAAGTTGTAAAAAACAAACATATATTTATTTAATTACAGAGAAAGATAAAGGTGAAGAATGCATAATTGTATACCGTATTCTTCGTGACTATTCCACAATATTACTCTAAAAAAAGTTATATTGTAGTAGGAATTAGTTCAATTTTTCTTAGGAATGGAAAAAAAATTATACATTTCAAAGAAGCCCTTAGAGAGAAGGAAAACTCCTGCAAGCAGCTTCTCACGTCACATCTCAGCAGGCATTAAAAAGAAGAGGACATATAGGAGAGGAGAGAAGTACGCAGAAATTTCATGGTATTAGTTATTATTTATAGCGAGCAAATCAAAATGCAAATGAAACCATCTACTAGCTAGGAAAATAGAAATTAATTGGGAGGAGAGAAGTACTAACGAATTGGAGAGCATCGATGAGAGCAGCGCGTGGTGGGGACGAGAATATGGTGGCGGTGGCTAATAATCCAATAATCACTACTGCAGAAAACAGTCTTACCGGGTCTCCAACCGACGTAAAACTTAGTGTAACGATGAGCCCCGCTTATCAGTGTCGGCCTAGAACCCAACACTAATAAAGGTGATGAGGTGTAGAATAAAGAAAGAACTAAGCCGGCCGGCTCGATTCAAGGCGGCTCGTCCAAATCATTTACCAAATGTCTAAACCAGATACATACGTTATTAGATCCATACTAAATGTCTAAATCAATACACATATACACGCTCAGGTCGATACCAGTTGTCTAAACCAATATTTCACATATCATCATAGATTATTACAGCATCACAAATGTAGAAATTACTATCATAGGGGGTCATCGATCTCCTTGTTCATAGATCCATCGCCTCACCCTTAGTTGTTATTGCTGTCTTTATTGTGGTCATTGTTGAACCAAATCGACCCTACTACCTCCTTTTACTCGCCCTTTCCTTATCCTCCCGTCATAGTGGATGAGATGGCGCGGGGGCAAGATTTGATAGCTCTAAGCTTGAGCCCGTTAGATCAAGCATGCCTGAGCTCGAGGACTATCGTATCTAGCCCTCATGCAGCCTCCTTCACCACGAATCGATGACGCTGGCTAGAGAGAGGGGGAGCTTGGGGGTGTGTAGCACCACAATGGCTAAGAGGAGGGCTCAGTGGCGGAGGATGTATGGTGGTGACATAGGAGGCAGTTAGATATAGCAGCCCCCGACCTCCATACGACTAGATCTATTGGCTTATGGTGTAGTGGACATTGAGGGTGAAGGTGTGGTGACTGGAGCTGGAGTGTGCGACATTGAGGGAGAGAGGGAGTCACCACTGCTTCAACTATTGGTGTGCTCCTAAGTTTCATTGACCTGTTGGTTCCTGTGAGGGCGACCGCCGTTGCCGCCACCTAGTGCACGTGATAGGGAGTGAGAGTATCGGGGGAGAGAAGGGAGAAGGGAGATAACGAGAGAGGGATCAAGAGAAAACATGAGGGATCAAGATCGTGGGCGCGTTTAAAATGAATAAAAGATGGATCCAGAGGGAACTTTACTCGGCTTGGATTTTTATTTTTTATGGCTTGGCTCAGTTTTATCAATGTCAGGTATTTAAAAACTGATATCGGTGTGCTACATATCAGTATCGGTTTATCAACATCGGTTCTTTTAATGAATTGGTACGATGCCGATTTTTTAAAAGATTTGGCACTAATTAGTAGCACGTGGGGTCTGAGGGCGGAAAACCACTATCAATACCAAATTCAGTTGAATCATTACTAATGAGGGCAACACTGATGTTACGGCCGAGGATCAGAGGGCAAACTAACGAATTAACCAGACGTGGAAAATTAAGAGAGAAGGAAACGAATCGAGCCTTTGAATTAACAAGCATGCATGCATATGGTGTCGGACGCACAATATATACTGGAAGCTAGCGCACGAGTGAGAGTGACCAGCTGGAAGAAGGTTTGGTATGGTAGGTTAGGCCCGGCCGGGCAATCTCGGCGACGGCGGGCGCGCGGTGGTGTCGCTTTGTCCGTGGCCACTTCGCCAGCGGTGGGATTAAACCTTCAATTCGCGACGGCAAGCGTTTGGAGCGTGAGACCGGCAGGCCGGAGATCACGCGAGAGAGTAGTACAGTCTCCACGTGTAGTGTTCTACTGTTCCAAGCCACAGCTAGCAGCTGAGGAGATTTGGTTAAGTAGGAAGCCGAAGACACAGTTGGACGCAGTTTACGTGCTCCCAAGACCCCTTTTCTAACTCTCTACTCTAAGATCTGTACGCATGTATGTACTCTTTCGATGTAGAATTGGAGTTTTGGATCGATACGCATGTGCGTGTGCTTTGGAATTTGATGCTCTGCCGTTTTTCCTTTTTTTCTTGATTTTTTGAGCTAATAAAATTTGTTCCTTTTCTATTGAAAATCTCAGTTTGGAGAATAAATGATGCAGCCTTCACAAGGGTAAAATGGTATTTTCACAGTATCTAATGGAGCACAGGTAACAGAATAATGACAGCGATGTCATTTCTTAAATAATTTGCCTTGTAGAATGGTATTTTCAGCAAGTTGCATTCGTCAGATATTTAACTATTGGCCACTCTCTAAATAACACTGTTACGTTTGTACGTGCAAAATTACCATCAGAGAGTGACAATATATTAATAATTTACCCTTTTTGCTGAAGTGGAGTGCCACGTAGACGTGCTAATGAGGAGGCTGGCCCTGTGTGCATGGCCGCCAGCAGCATGGCCAAGTGGAGGTCACCGGAGCAGCTCGTCGAAGCCACGTATAGGGGAAGGAGCTCGCCAAAGCCATGAGAGGCGAGGGGGATGGAGAGCTCGTTGGAGCCGCGCACGGAGCTTGTCATCGTTCTTCCCCTGCGACGACCAGATCTGACCAAAGCAAAGCGGTGGGTGCGGGCGGACAGGGCCATGGACGCCGACGTCCTCCTTCGAGCTGACGATGGTGGTGGCAATGGCCGGAAAGGTCTAGCGTGCGGGTGGATGGGGCCATGGACGTCGGCGGAGGCCAGCGAGGTCAAGGGTGTGGGCTGGCAGTGGCCATGGATACTGTCCTATGTAGTCCAGTCCCATGCGCAGCCGCCGGAATGTCCCCGCCGGTGGGGGGAGAAGCGGGGACTGCGGGCGCAACGCTGAAGAGAACAGTGTGGAGAGAGGAGGGGGAACCACCCATTTTGTCGACGTGCGACACCGAGAGTGCTGTCGCCACACCACTGCTGCACCATCGCATGCACATGCTCGGATGCATGCATTCCATCAGCCAAGCAATTTTCTCTTGCTGCCGGCTCCATCCGCCATCTTTGAAACTGCACAACATCCGTGTTTTCTCCTTGTCAAGAGGCCAATTCCCCCTCTTCTACTTCCATTATAAATTACAATCGTCCAGGCAATATCCAATCTGTCCAATTTCATCTTCTGTTCTGAATTTCGATGAATAATGATGATTCAATCTGGTTTTACTTCGGTTTATTCAATCATCTGTTTTCAAATTTTTGTTTCGATCTGAATTTTTTTCTGTCCGATGCTATGTTCCTGTCACTTTTTTTTATCAGCAAATAACTCTTTCTACAAGTCATAGAGTTAGGCACCGGGTGTTCAATTCTTCTCCCAAACAGCTCGACGTGATTTCTATTTTAGGGGTCGTTTGGCAAATGGGTTATATCCATTGGGAAATGGAAATGAAATCCTGGTGGAATAGGAAGGTGGGTAATAGACAGGGGCATTTTATCCCATGTAGGCTTAAGTTATCCTAATCCCACCCTATCCAAACATTGGAAATCTAAAGACTGCAAATAATTTCCATTTCCCACCCCCTATAACACAATTGCCAAACGAGCCCTAAAAGCCACTTGTATTCTTGGTACCCAGAAAAATTACAGGGGGAAACATTTTACAAAGTGAGAAAAAAATACAAAACTCCCAAGAAGGCCCCTAGAATAGGATTCGTCTCATTTTCCACGTAGCACAAATCAGAGGAGGGACCTCAAAGGCAGGGGATTGAATTTTCACCCACTTCTCTCTATTGGGTTGATACCCTTGCTCACCTAATACTCCCCTCTAATCCACCTCCATGTGAGATTAATCTTTTGCTCATGTGTGGATTGGTGGCCATGAATTCTTTACCAAAATTCAAATTTTAATTAGTAGTTAGAAAACTTATGTAAGTATAATAGAAAACTCAAAATATCGTACAAAAATTTCAAAGATTCTTGGAAATAACAAAATTGCTACAAACTTCCTAGAAAATTCAGAAAAAAATGTGACAGGGCATATACTTTCTGTGGTGACTTGCAGAGGAGTGTAAGATCTAAATCATAGTCACCACAAGCAGCATCGGCTGCTATAATTAATTTACAAGATCTGTGATGCATACAGAATCTCACGAGGAATGGTGAAGCCGGTGCATGTGCATCAATCAGTGAGAAGAGATCCAGCAGTTGTCAGATCCTCTACAGTAGCATCTACCGATCGCAGAGGACCACACTTCAAAGACATTTGGGACAATGAGAGTTGACAGCCGCCAGATTACTAAGGAGCGTTCCAAATCATACGGTACCAAAAAGATTGAATTGCATTCTACCAAAATACAATACATTATTGCCGAAATGGCCAAGCAGATTCTTAGGACAATATGTTAAGGGTGACAACAACTACATTCTATTATTGATCAATAATTTAATATTACAGATTTACAGCAAGCAAATTGAACATCAAAACTGAGTAGGATCTCTGGAAAATAAAATTCAAAGCAGAGTAGAATCACTGCAAAAAATTAAACAGAATAGAACCTCTGAAAAAAATATATTTCAAAACAGAGTACAGAATCTCTGAAAAAAATTGAATGCATCTTGTCAAAAAAAAAAATTCAAAGCAGAGTAGAACCTCAGAAAAAAAAATTCAAAGGCAAATGAAATACCCTTCAGATGAGAATCTAAAATGTGCGACGAGAAAACCATCCACAAAATCACATTACGGTGGGAAAAAAAAGCAGAGTACTGAGCTGAGCAGGCCTTCATTTGGTAAATGTGGAGGTAATCACACCAGCCACAAGAACCTGGGGGACTAGTGCGAGGAGGACGACCAACTGAGCAAGGCGAGCTCGAGAGGTCCGTGTGGCGGTGGATACCTGAAATAACCCCATAATAAGAAATGCGCAAAGAATGATGTAGTAACCGTCTTGGTGGTGATTGAATACTCCTCTGAGGAAATGAGAGAGTATTGCTGAAGTAGCAGATGCAGCTGTGGCAACACCTCTTTCGAGCAGCTTTGTCCTGGTATCCTTTTTGTTCTGGATACTGTCAGACACCCCATCTGTTGATTCCTGGCTAACAGCATTGTCAGCCGTTGTGTTGTGGCCAGCATCGGGAGAAATAGTGACAATCACATGCCTGGGAGCTTCAGCTGCGTTGGAGAATGCCAGTAAAAAATTGTTACTGATAGTACCCGGTTGGATGAATTCAGTCAAGGCAACTAGTGCTTTCACAGTCACATGGTCGTTGGTTTCAGCCAACATCAATCTGTTCATCCCTGTGGGTAGTACAAAACAAGATGAAAATGTTGTTGAGGAAAAGAGTTATAATTAAGTATGATCACGGTTAATTGATACTCCGAATTAAGTGTAATAACATTTTGAAAAGAAGGATATATTAATATTACGACTAATCGGTCCCTGGGAGGTGTGATCTAATTCTGTTAGAGGTCACAACTCATAACAAAAAGCTAGCATTTCATAAAACAAAATTGCTCGATCTTATTAATCATTGTTCAATTTCGTTAGGACTCAATGACCAGAGTTTCTTTGGGCCCTGCCATGCGTCCAGGCCGAGTCCCAAAAGTTGGCAGTGGCCCCATCTTCTATTGTTATTTTGGTGGCTGTTATGAAAATAAGTCTGTTAAGATCTTCACATGGGGTGTCCAACCCCATCCATATCTTCTTGGGCACTTTCCATTCCTGCCATAGCCATCTCACCCGTAACGTCTATCTCACCCGTAACGTCCTCGCAAATTTTTTTAGGTTTAGCACCCCCAATCCACCATATGTAATTGGTAGGCATATTCTTATCTAGTTGACCTTACATTTTTCTCCTGTTTTCTGATTTTGTCCATAGGAAGTGCTTTATCTATTTGTCGAGTACTTCCAAAGATTTCTTGTTGACTTTTAGTGTTGTTAGAGGGTACACTGACTACAACAAGGGTACTAATTTGACTAATATCGTATGACCTACGATTCCCATATTCCTTCCCTGCTAGTTGGCAAGACGCCTTGCTAATTTATTGAAGAGATGCTAAAGATCTGCGTTGCGCTATCTGCCAACAGTAAGTGGAAGGACAAGATACTTTATAAGGAATGACGCTCTTGTTGCTGGCATGTCTTCGAGCACGTCATCCATATCAATGCCACAGCATCTAATGATGTCACTTGGGACTTTTGTATGTTTGTGTATAATCTGGTCACTTGATCGAAATGCTTGAGCAGATTAGTGAAGACTTTCACGTCGTCCTTTTTTTGGATTGATCAAACTGTAGCATCATTGGCAGACATAGAGATTCGAAGGCATGTTGACCTTTCCCATAGCTTGCTAATCAACTTAAGCTCTATGGATTTAGTGAGGAGACACTCCAACGAGTCAATTGCTAAGATGAATAGCAGAGGAGAGAGTAGGTCTTCTTGTTGAAGGCCATGCCCATAGCATATTTTGTTACTGGGGTACCATTGAAGAGTATCTTAGAGCATGATGTTGCAAGTAGGGTCAAGATCCAATCGCCCCATTGTTATGGGAAACCCCACTATTGCATGAGAGCGGATAGGTAATCCCATCTCACTAAGTCAAATACATTTAACATATCTAGCTTGAACAATAGCATTGGGCATTTGTTTCGATGATTGTAGCATCCAAAAAATACTCATATATTTTCCATCCGCACGTATATAAATTATTGTCCCAGTAGGTGGAAGCGTTAACATGTTTGTTACATGGGCTACTAAAGGTCCAACAACTCAAAGATAAACAATAAAAAACCAACGAAGACTAATAAAGCCCCATAGACACTTGATGATAGGCATAAGCTAAACCTCAAAGCCTTCATCATCTTGGTACTCTTTATCTGGGTTGAGGGAAAGAGAACAAGGCTAAGTATCACCACCATACTCAACAAGCCATACTAAGAAACAATGCACATTGACGGGAAAGGGAATTGACGAGATTGATTCCCCTCAATCAATTTAGGGAATAAGGTTAGGTATCACGTGGATTTGGCAAGAAAAATAGGAGGCGTTCGTGGTGGCGATTCGGTCGGGCCGCACAACGCGTGTGAGAGAGAAAGAGTGGCCTGGCTCACTGAGGTGACCCGTGGAGAGAGAGAGCGAGAGAGTGGCGTGGCCGAGCAAGCCAAAGGAAGGGAGGGGAAGGAGTGTGGGCCGAATTTGGCCTAGGAAGAAGAGGGACAGGGAGAGCGGCACGGTAGAGCAGGCTAGCAAGCTAAATGATGGAAGGGGAAGGAGTGTGCATCGGATTTGGCTTAGAGAGGAGAGGGATTTTTTAAAAAAATATTTAGAAATTCCATTGATGGTCATTGTTGCTTAATAATTACTTAAAGTGCTCTAAAAATTTAAGTAAAAATTTATTAAATATTTTGAGGCATGAGGAATATAATAAAAATACCCACAAGCCTATTTAAGCTTTTAATCTCATATTTTTAATTTTTAGAGGTCCTTTTAAGCTTTTATTATTTCTAGAAATATATTAAAAGGGTGAATTAAATTTAGGGTAAATTTGGGACGTGACGGTAATATCTTCTCACCATGCTCCATACATAGAGGAAGTTGTTATGGATACACCTTCTATGAATGAAGGTATTTTGGTTTATTGAGATTAGGGTCTACATGATAGACCAAAGCCGAAGAGTTAGGAGCTTAGAAAAGATCTTCGCGATGCTATGTATGAGGCTTATCGGCCTATAGTCAATAATCTCTAGTCTATGAAATTCCTAGAAGAAAAAAATAAAACCTTGAAGCATTTCATTGAACACGACAGGTGGATACAAGACCTCCTCAACCTCTCACCTAACAGAGGCATAACTATTGAGCTTCTGGACCAATTGGTTACCCTATAGAACACAACATAAGGAGTGTACCTTATCACTTATGAATGGGATGGAATCACTTGGAACCTCACAAGCCATGAGAGTATACGGTAGGATCCGCTTACAAGGCAAAGTCCTTTGGTTCTGTTAAAACAAGCTACAAGATGATCATTTAAAGCCCCAGGCACCGAAGAAATGCAAGATCTTTGCTTGGCTAATCGTGCAAAACAAAATGTGGATGTCTAAAAGGCTAGAAGCCCATGGCTAGCCAAACAATAACTATTGCTCACTCTGCTAACATACCCTGTAGACGTCCTTCCACCTTCTAGCGGAATGCAGATACACAAAGAAAATATAAGTCATCCTATTAACATAGATGTTACTTAACTAAATCAAATCAGAAATGTGTAACATAAATATGATGGTCCACAAGTGGTGGATGATGCTAGCCACTAGTAAGGAGCTATTAAAAAAGGAGTCTGCACCCTCATTCTACTAACGATATTGAAAAGGATGAAGAGAATGTTCTAACAAAAAAAACTCTCGATCATAGTTATGGTGGTAAAAATAGTTATGGTGGCAAAAATTAAAGAGGATGTCAAAATTAGCCCTAGCAGAAGCAAAATGACTCTAAGAGCTTATTCTTATTTTTATTTTTTTTCTTTATATAGTTTTTTATACTCGTACAACTTCTTACCATATTCAATAAAATTGGCACATATTAGATGTCGATTTGTTAAAAAAAATGACCAAAGTTGTACCAAAACAACGAAGACGGACACACTTATTCAAAGATCAGAGAGAGAGAATAAAAGGTGATGAAACGCATACTTCGACCATATATAATTTAGTATTATTATAGCAAGTAAATCGAACATAAAAACCCACGTAAAAATACTACCGTATGCCAATGTTCATAGAGTGTGCTGAGTAAAAAATCCTAGGGTTCGGCTGTCTGGCGCTGGGGAGTTCGGATCTGCGGTTTCATGGGGGGACACGCCCGATGAAGCGGCGGTGTGCATGTGGTCGTCGAGGTGTTTTCCTCCCTAATTAACTTCAGATTGTTTTTCTCGCAAAAGAATCTTCGCACCCATAAAGAGGAGAATTTGTGTTCTTTTTTTCTTCTAAATTTGGTATTTTATGTTTCTGGAAATTCTCGAACATTGGAGCTGGAAATGAGGATGAGGCACATTGCCTCGAGCTGAGGATGGGGTCAATGATAGATAGGTGGGACCCACCGTTTATTCTGCCTAATCAGTACGTAAGCGCCAGAACAACCGTTTACTAATCAGGAAGTGGAGTGGTTATTTTTATTTCATTATTTGCCTACACTGGGAATGCAATACGTAGGCTCTGGCACGGCTATAGAGCCCAGGTTCATATTAGATTTGAAGTTTTTATGTTAAATTATAGTGATATAAAATTTTATATTTTATCTAAAATAAAAACAAAATAATTTATCTATATGTTATTATCATAATCACAGATCCAACAAATCCATAGATTTATAAAGTTAGGAATAACCAATTTTAAAAAAATCTTTAACCCGAAACTATGTTTATATTTGACGGATAGCATGGTCAGGCACAAGAGATCAAGTTCGATGGGCCCAAATCTGAACTAACACGCGTGTGTACAGATCTGCATATTGATTAAAAAAAATACGTGGGATTCTGCCTTTACCATCTCTAAAGTGCTACTCCCACATCTAAATTTGTAGGTTTCTAGAGGCTTAATTATATACCAACGAACGTAGAACTATCTTCAACTGTAGAACTCGCTCCATTTCAAAATACAGGATATGTTTGTCTCTAAAGAAAGCTTTAATCAACAAATATTATTTATGTGATAAAAAACATAATTATAAGTAAAACTTTTGAATACAGATATAATAAATTTAATTTTGTGTTATAAAAATTATATCCTAACAAAGTAATTGCTGATTAAAATCTTGTCCTAATAAAATAAAATATGCACTATATTTTGAAATGGAGATGCAATTAATATTATATAAACTTTAATATGCACTTACAGATGACATAATACGCCTAATAAAGTTCCACAGAAGGTGTAACATATACATACTGTCCAACTCTATTTAATGGATGTCTCCACTTGAAAAAAAGAAGTAATATATAGGAAAAATAGAGTACCAGTATGAAGTATGTACCGATCTGTAAATGGCGGGACGGATTCGACAGAGAAGAACCCTGAGAGGGTGGCTTAGAAAGAACAGACTCTGAAAGGACCAAAGAAGCGGGATCTGATGCACATATAGTGCCTTCCCAGAGCTTGGAACCCCAAGAAACGCCCCCCCCCACCTGTGGAATCGGATTCGTAGTAGGAAATACAGACAACGGATGGAATTCTTTAGCATGCATTGGACTAGAAAAAAAGATACAAAGAGGCTATATAACACGGTAGCTGGATCTTCTGTATTGAAGTAGAAACTTGAGCATGTGCGCCAAAACCCAAACTGTTCATGTTCAGGGACAAGCACGACCACGAACCCTCCGCGTCCGTCCCGGATTTTTTTTTTGTCTTTGATACTTAATAATCCCTGAATTAAATAATTAGTAAATAGCGGGTGTTACCTAGCAAACTAGTAAGGACGCTATACGTTCATGTGCAGCAAATTGAAGAAAAGAGATTAGTTCATTTCCCTTGCAATATGCTTAACTAGATGCCGCTACACTTGCTTCTCTAATTTCTCCACTGTATAATTTAATAATCTTGCAGAGGCATGGTCGTGGGATTAACTAATCATTATTTGTATAGCAAATTAGCCATGGAGCCTAATTCTTACAAAAGAAATGATAAACAATTAATATTGTTGTATAGCAAATTATGCCGCTAAGAGCATCATAAGGACTGCCACGGTTTTTCTAGTCAGTTGGCGATCACATGAGCCAATTGTTCTTTGGCCTTTTTTTAGAGTAACAGACAAGGTCTCAGCAATACAGATTTGCAAGGATTGGTACCAACTATTCTTTGGCCTTTTTTTAACAGACAAAGTCTCAGAAATACAAAGATTTCGCAAGGATTTGTACTTAAAAAAATGTACAGATGGATAAATACAAATTGTTGACCGGATATTTAGGCCACAAAAAAGTTGAAGCGCAAACACTGATATTTGACATCAAAATTTTTATTCAGAACTGTGTGCAGTTAGAAACCATGGCCAGCAATCAGTTCTGATGTTTTATTCAGAAGCTGGCGTATTTGTTGGAACACCGTGACAGAACGGTTGATATGCACATGGATGCAGGCATATGCATGAGAATGCTACCTGATTCTTTGCTAAGATTTTATCCAATCAACCAAATCAGCTATGAAACAATCCTGTTCATTTGGAACAAGACAGCTTAAGTAGCCTCGCAGGTCATTTTTAACAAGAAACACCTAAATAAGTTTGTTGCATATAACATTATCATTGGACCAAACAAAACCAAATTGGAAACAATCTGCACAAGATTGAAAAAGGTTTCATCTGATGAGTAGAGTTAACAACAGGTTTCATTTTTTTTCTTCTTGAAATAAGAAAACTGGTGTCACAAAATATCTTATGTTCTAGAGGAAATATGTAGCACGCAAAATTGCATAGAACATAATTATTTTGAAGCTAAACTCCATCAGTGTTATGGTGCCTTTTAATGTCTTAACATAGGAGGTTCTAAGCTATGATAAAGGAGCAGAGTTGTGTTAATCTTTACGAACCAACGTAAATACTTAGCTACTCTTATGAAGATGAAAAAAAATCCCATTAGAACATAAACCTCTTAGAGATACGCCATATCAAAATCTAGGTATGGTGTTAAATTGATAAGGATCAAATCGTCACCCCCATGACATGCCATATCGTGATCTGAACATGGTATCAAATAAACAAGAATCGAATCATCGCATCCTTAGTGGCGTGCCGTATCAACGTTCGAGTGTGATAAAAAATAAGTAAAAGTCTTCACACCCAACTTGGCGGGTGCGAAGGATAAGGAAACAAGTCGAGCTAAATAGGATCCATTTAGATAGCTGAAATATAAGTTTCCTTACGGATAAGTTAAAAGAGCTAATCGAGACAGTGGTTAGGATGTATGTATATATTTTATATGTTTAATAGACTAAATAGAAGGGTTAGAAGGTGAAGGAGGTGGACAGTATCGACTTTAAGCTCTAGTACATAAGAATAACTTTAAATAAAAATATAGTAGAAATTCTAATTAATAAGAGTCTCAAGAATGATGTGATGGAGGTGAGAAGACAAGAGAATATGATCAACTTAGTTAAACTTGTTATTAGTGATATAGTTTTAAATATAATTAGTGCGTATGTCTCTTAAGTATGTCAGGATGAAAGTGCTAAAAGGTATTTATGAAAAGACTTAGATTATTTGGTTAGAGCTGTACCTAGTAGCGAGAATCTTTTTTATAAGAGATCTTAATGGTTATGTAGATGCAATAAGTATCGGTTTTGAGACTGCACATAGAGGTTTTGGGTATAGTGGTAGAAATCAGGAAAGAGAAAATCTTATACTTTGCTATAGCTTTTGATCTGATGATAACCAATACTTTCTTTAGAAATAAACAATCATATTTGGTAACTTTTAGTAGTAGCTATCACTCTAGTCAGATTGACTTTATTCTTATAAGAAAAGTGGATAAACGAGCATATGTGGATTGTAAGATAATATCTGAGGAATGTGTAGTTTCTCAATATAAGCTGGCGGTGGCTAACTTTCACTTTCTGGTGTATACTCATAGGGATAAACAAACCAAAATTATAAAAACTAAGTAGTAAAAGTTTGAAGGGGGAGACATCAAATATTTTTGAGGAAAGTGTTATTGAAGAGAGCTCTTGGAAGAAAGAAAACGATTCAAATAACATATAGGACAAGATGACAACATATATTTAGAAGATTGCTTAATAGATGTTTGGAACGACCAAAAGGAGTGAATGCGAAACTAAAAACACTTAGTGGTGGAATGAATACATGCAAAGAGCTATTAAGAAGAAGAAAAAATGCTATAAATGCTTACACCATAACAGGAGTGGTCACAACATGAAGAAGTATAAAATAATAAAGAAGACCGTAAAACGAACTATGAGTAAGACAAAGGGACAGTTTTTCGAGGATCTTTATCAACGTTTGAGTATGAGAGAAGGATATTTATAGAATGGTTAGGGCTCATGATAAGAAGATGCAGGACTTCAACCAAGTGTATTAAGGATGAGTAGAAGTAGCTTTTAGTGAAGGAAGATGAGATTAGAAATAAATGGTAAGAGTATTTTAATAATTTATTTAATGGTGGAAACGAGGTCATCATCATCCAGTTAGACGACTAATCGAATGACATCAGTGGACACTTTATACGAATGATCCAAGAATCTAATATTAGAGAAACTTTAAAAGGATAAAAGGGGATAAGACGATGGCCTCTGATGATATTCCAATCAAGCTATGAAAATGTCTCAAATATATAACTATAATATGACGAACCATATTGTTCAATAATATTTTTCAATCGAACACGATGTCTAAGAAGTAGATAAGAAGTATATTGATACTAATTTATAAGAATAAAAAAAATATTTAAAGTTATACTAATTATCGAGGATTAAGTTGATGAGCTACTCTATGAAGCTGTGGGAGAGAGTTATCGAGCACTGTTTAAAAGAAACAACGTAGATATCTATAAACTAATTTAATTTCATGTTTAAAAAACAACCATAAAACTAATTTTCTTAAGATAAATTATAGAGTGGTTTAAAGAATAAAAAAAAGAACTACATAGCTCAGAACCATATGGTGAAAATATCAAGAACGACGAAGGAAAGGTCGACAACTGCCATTTAAGGCGAAGGCGGCAACCACTCCCAAGCTAGGGTTTCTATAATTTTCCTTTTGCAATTTTTATTTTTTTTGCTAAAAATTCTTTTTTTCTGTGGAGCAGCATAAGTCACCTGCAAAAATCCCGTTTTGGCATGCGGTTGTATTGCCTGCCTAGAAAAGTCCTGACTCTGGACAGATGGTTGCTACACCCACATGTGAAAAATTATTTTAGTCGCCTAAGAAAATGATTTGTGTAGTAGTGTTTTAGACATTATTATGATTTTATTTATTATTAAATAAGCCTAACTTATATTTTTACATATTTTAAAACATTTAAATAAGACGAATAGTCAAATATATATATATAATAAACATAAAAATAAACATAGTCATAAATTAAAAAACGTAGTGAGTATATGCATATATGCATGCAAATAAATTAACACTGCATCATCCTAGCTAGCTTTGATCATCAATTACACTAGCCACAAGAGACATGCATGCATAACACTGACGTGGAGTAAATTAGTTTGCATATGACGACACGTGCATGCATGTACAGTCTACTAATCTTGCAATAGTTTTGGAAGAGCTGATGTAACGAGCTCCCGAGTCCGGCGATGCCGACGACGGCGAGCTGGCCATCACCAGCGCGGCGCTCCTTCACCCCGATCACCTCCTCCATGTCCAGCCTTTGCAGCACCTCGCCGTCGGCCTCCGTGAGGCCAAGGTAGTATATCCTGAACACCCTCAGCTACGGCGCCACGACAGTTACTCCTTCAAGAACGGCTCCACCATGTCCCTCGGCATAGCGCTCACGCACACAAGCCGCGGCCTCCGCCGCCTCGAAGACCTCGGAGCTCACGTCCTGCAGGAACAGCTTGGGCATCACCGCGGTGCCCAGCCGGAACCCATCC
The DNA here is from genome assembly GCA_030770085.1 of Oryza coarctata. Classification (NCBI taxonomy): domain Eukaryota; kingdom Viridiplantae; phylum Streptophyta; class Magnoliopsida; order Poales; family Poaceae; genus Oryza; species Oryza coarctata. Next base: position 4,087,453 of record CM061476.1, on the reverse strand, counting down.
TTCTCCTTCCTGATGCCGGCGAAGCTCACCATGACCATGACCTTGATGGCCCGGTCATCGCCGCGGCCATGGCCTCCAGCGCGACGAGCATGTAGTACGGGAAAGTCGACGGCGACATGAGCAGGCCGCCCTCCACCTTGCACACGGTGACGACGTCCATCGTCGTGTCTGGCGCTGGCAGCTCGTCGTCGTCGATGGCGCCCGCCTGACGTGTGGTGCCCTCTCGGCGGCGGCTGACGCCGATGGCGGATGCGCATGGACAACGAAGGATTTGAGCCTCCTGACGATCTTGTTGAAGTGTAAAAACAGGGACGTGGTGAAGGACTTCCACATGGCTGCTCTGCTTGCTTACCTTAGAACTCGATCGATCAACTAAACGCGAATATTAAGGCAGCATGTGCAACTCTAACAACTAATTAAGCTAAGCTATGGCTATTATTGCATTGCACCTGTATATATTATATAGACGGCCGAGGAGATCAGTGAGAGTAATTAACTCTCTATTATTGACATGTTTGATCGTTATCCTTTTATCGTATATTTATAAAAGAATAAAAATATAGCTACATGAATGTATTTTAGTTTAATTGAGAACCTACTCTGGTCACTTGCATAATAATAATAATAATGATAATATTTTTTATTGTTGTTTTTATTAAATTTGGGTACATACATAAATCGTTTATGTAGACAGTGGTAATTTTTAGAACACTAACCATTTCAATGAAATATAAATCCGTTCATGGATGGGTCGACCATATATATACTGCCTCCGTTGGCAAATACTTGGCACATGTACTGTTCATCTTTCAATGTTGATCACTTGTCATTTTTGAAATAATAAACTTGTTACATCCTAATTAATCATATATAAGCATGCATAAAACTCTCATTTATCATAGACCTATAGTCTAACCATCATAGATGGTCAAAAGTGAAAACAGTAAAAATCGAAAGTGCCAAGCATTTGCAAATCACCTAACTAACACTATTTAGACAGTGAAATTTCTTATGAAATGCGTAATGATCTAAGCACTGTATCAGAGAGACTCGGTATAGAATGTTGAATATATTGTAAAGATGAAAACTACCTGTATCCAGGCGTACAAAAGGCTTTATTGTTCCTTGAGGTTGGCTATGTGCGCCTTGCCTATATGCAGTTTAGGTGGAAGTTAGGCCCAAACTTAAGTTGCATTGCAAACTGTTGGGGTACACATAGATAACCAAGATCGAACCCTCACCAGGTTGCAGCGGCGGAAGCAGCACAGCGGACGACGATGCCGGCTCCCCCGCTCGTTCGCGATTGTGGGAGGCGGAAGAAACGGAGGTGCGTAGTATACACATCGCCGTCAACGTCGCCTTGCTCACGTTTATCAACTCACCGGTGTAAGCAGAGGTGACGCCGCCGGCATGTCTGGGCCATCGCTGGCGAGCTCGGAGAGTGCTGTGACATCGACGGCAATGAACTTGGCCCCGCTGCCTGCTCCCATGCCGGCAACGGCTAGGCTGCCGTCCAAGTTGGATTGGCCAAGATGACTCAGCGCAAGAACCCGCAGGCGAATGAAATTCAACAGTCGCTGTTTAGCAAAAACACAAGCAAAATCATCCATCTGTTTCCACAAAACAGAAGAAAATAAGATCAAAATTGACGGCTTGTGATTACTCAAAACAAGTACACAAACATATATCAACCAAGAGAGAGTCTTATACGTTGGCTGGAGGCGGCCTCGTCCATGTCGTCGCGGTGACCGGTGCTCTGCGGGGATGTGGGGCACGTCGACGGCGTCGGCCAGGCGGAGCTCCGCTCACACCTCGCTGGAGAAGCTGGTGGCGTTGGCCGACGTCGCCATTCCGCTGTGGAGGCGGAGGGGATAGAGGGGCGGCGGAGCTCATCGGCCTGAGCCGCCATCGATCCATGTTGTCGCATGCTAATGCCACATGGGGGCAGGAGGGGGTGCAGCGGGGCGGGAAGAGGAGCAGTCGGTCACCGACGGCTCAGATCTGGGATTCGACCACCGCCAGCTCGAAGCAGTAGTAGTAGCTCGGCGGCAGAGAGCTCATGGTACAGTGAAGCTCAGGAAGCTGTCGGCTGCCGTTGGGTTGAGCTTGGGGAGGAGAGATCTAGGGCTGCGCGGGGATGTAGGAGTCGTCGTAGCGGTCCGGATGTCGCCGGAGAAGGAAACGGGAGAGGAGGAGATCGCCGGAGAAGGAGGCGGGGCCATCGGGTACCACTCACCGGAGAACGAGAGGGGATCGGAGAGGAGGAACCAGGTGGCGGCTGGGGTGGGGCGAGAGGCGAGGGCACAACGGGCTTGGTCACCCCGCGGAGGAGTGGGCGGAGCGCATCAGGAGAGCCGAGAGCAGGCGGCGGCGAGCCAATGGAGGTGAGCAAGGCGGCGGCGACGATAGCAGAGGGAGGAGGAGAATGGCTGGATAGGGTTTGAGCAATTTTACAAGAAAACACCTTCATCTTCGTATATTACATCTAGGTCCACCGCACCGATATCAACCGTCGATCCGTGATCTGACGGCCGCGGGAGAACCATGCCGCGCCACGTGGCACGACTTCTGCAGGGGTCACTCTTGATTTCCAGGGAGCCACGTGGCCCAATCAGGTGCCAGGGTTTGGACCCTGAATTCGGTCTATTAGATTAGTCCTCTGGGCTCCAGCTACTGTGCTAGAAGCCTCTACATGAATTCGTCTAAATTTTCTCTAAATCAACAGATTTAAAGGAAAAAACAGCAGAATTCAGATCAAAGATCAACATAAAGATGCAGATACCCTAAAGTTATCACGTGGTTTGTTGAAATTTGCAGCTAAACATGCTCACAAACATGTAGGGGAACATATCCAGTGAAATATAGCAGGTGTCGAAAGCTTAAAATTTCCAATCTGCACCGTTGCATCGTATCCACGCGCTATGATTGCTCTGGTCCACTCTCTCACCTCTTTGATGAACACTCCCTCAACATGTAGACGCATTTATTCAATCACCTGAATTCTTCATGAGCTTCAGATCTGTATCAACAAAACGAATAGTAGCACATGGCACTTCATTTTTATTTTCTCCAAAATGAAATGAACATGCAATTTATGCTCCCATGAATAATGTCCAAAATTATCACTTCAGTGTTCAAACCAATACAACTTTGCAATCATCTTCCAGCATCGGTTTCTCCAGTGATCATTTGCAGCTTTTCATTCATCTTCCATCATCAATTTCTGCGGGGATCGCTGGGGAAGGCGTGAGAGGGGCGGTCTCCCTCTGCCCACTGGACTCATCGGCAGTAGACCCGGAGTAGCTGGTAGTGACATGGCAGCTATTCCTTCCCCTGAGCTGCCACTCGGTGATGTAGTTCGGCTTCGTCACCACATCAGTCACTGGAATGTCTCCGGTGAGCATTGCCACGACCCTTGACATTCCTGGTCTTTGGTGCGGTGAGCCCTGGGTGCAAAGGAGCGAGATCTGGATGACTCTCAATACCTCCTCATCATTGATTTCCTGGAGCCTTGGGTCCACAATTTCAAGCGCTTGCTCCCTTTCATAAAGACCCCAAGCCTACAAATTTAACATATGAAGGAACATGTTTCAATAACCTAGAATTTCAAAAGAGTAAACTGGCGTGTTCTCTTGGATGCTAATATTGTTTATCAGCTTACCCATTCAAAGAGATAGGTCTTGTCTTCCACGAGGGAGTGGTCAATGTTAGATCGACCAGCGACAGTCTCTAGAGCGACCACCCCAAATGCGAAAACATCAGCCTTTTCAGTGAGACGGCCTCTCATCGCATACTCCGGTGCTAGGTAGCCACTAAACAAAGGTCAAGCAAGTGCAATTAGTCCAGGTTACAAATTTAACTTACGTACAAACATGGTAATCATGATTTATGTGCTTACAATGTGCCGGCAACTTTTGTGCTAACGTGAGTCTTCTTCTCATCATAGAGCTTGGCAAGCCCAAAATCAGATATCTTGGGGTTTAAATCAAGGTCAAGTAGGATGTTACTGGCCTTGATGTCCCGATGTATGATGCGCACAGTCGACTCCTCATGGAGATAACTTAGGCCTCTCGCAATGCCTAAAATGATTTCAAAACGTGTTGACCAACCAAGGTTCAGCCTACTACTATCCCCTGTATTTCCAGAAATTAGGAATTAGATAAATGAGATGATGGGAAAATCAACATAAGAAAAATCTAAATAGTTCATGAAGCAAGGGCGCCTCTTAACAGGAGTACAGCATAGGCAATTTGGCAGGCGATGGTGATGCGATGTGAGCTCACCAAAGAGTGCTTGATCTATACTTCCATTTTCGAGGTACTCATAAACCAACAACGGTGTGTTGCTGTCAATGCAGCAGCCATATAATTTCACAAGGTTCCGGTGTTGGACAGAAGAAATTGTTGCAACCTCTGTAACAAACTGTCTTTTCCCCTGCTGAGATGATTGAGAAAGTTGTTTCACAGCTATCACCCTTCCATCAGTTAGCTTACCCTACCAAAAGAAGAGCTTTCCTTATTGCTTACTCAGATAGATATTCAGTTGCGATTCACAGGAGTAAAAGAGGGGAATAACCAACCTTATAGACTGGCCCATATCCTCCTTCTCCAAGTATGTTTTGAGAATCAAAATTCTCAGTAGCTAACTTAAGCTCAGCATTGCTGAAGACATTAGGCCTTCCAGCCATGTTGTAGAGTTCTGCAATTTTTTTCCATGACATATTGGAAAGAATTAGGAATTAGAATCACCTATTAGGTGAATTGCTAGAAGAATATGTCTACCTTCTTTCTGTTGTGCCATTCTCCTTCTCTTCTTTAGCAACATAAATATTCCAACTAGGGCTGCTAATACAAAGAATGAAGCGCCAATCACTATTCCAGCAATTGTCCCCGCCTTACTTTTCTTTTTCGGAACACCATTTCGCACGGTAGGAATAAAATCTGAAACAGGATATTTATACTTGTTAAAAAACAATGGAATCTCCTCTTTGGTTGTACATATTGATTGACTGGCGCAGTACTTGGGGTCACGCTTAATGCTGAGATCATAGGTCCATAGTATCCTTGAGTAGGAATGCAACAAGTGCCCTTCCCAGCCCAGAACAGATGGATCTCAAGGAAGTTTTTCGACACAGTTGCAGTATATCTCTTGTTAACAGCAGTAAGAGACTTTCCACCAGCTGTCTTCCTTATATTGAAGTTCTTTTCTTTCAGGTCACCCTATGCAAATGTCTAGTTAGAAAATGTTCCATGCAGACATGCACAATTTATTATGTGACACTCAATATATACCTGAACATATATGTCAAAAACTCTCCGTCCGATGCTATGCCAAGTTAGCGTGTTTGGATAAGCAAACTCTGCAAACTCAAGTGAGACTGTGTAATTCCCATTCTCAAGTCCAATACCATAGTATCTAAGTGATGATGGTGACATCCTTGCAGTCTGGAATAATTCTGAGTTAAGTGCACTCTGAAACTGCTGGGAGCTATATATTGCATAACTTCCATTCGGAGCCTCATTGAATCTACCTACACTGCTTACACCCCATCTTGCATTATCATTAACATAATAAGATGCGGTTCCAATGCTTTGAGCATCAGTTTCATACAAAGTATTATCTGAGCCCCTTGTAGATTTATTACTGCCACAGTCCACAGCAAAGGAATAATCTGCAATTGAGATGGTTGTAATATTACTGAGATAATATCAGCTACCAATGTGAGTGAAGAGTTGGAGACTTTGAATTATACATTCTGGAGAACCACGGAAACAAGGAGTATCTTGCTGGAGACAGTTTAGCCCTGAAGGCAAAATGCTGCATAAATAATTAAATTACCAATCACAGATCACGCAAAACTGTTTTCATTAAAATTATCTCTTCAACGTTTAATTAGATGTGACACATACCTATTGTTGGTGCTGTCAAGAACGAAGTTATTAGCCACCAAATTCCTTTAGAACACAAAATGGTTAACTTGTTAGGAAACAAATATGTACAACCTAGAGTATGTATCTTTCCCTCTCTGCTTGCATTCAGATGTATATAAAAAATTTTAGAATTTTGAACTTACAGTTGCAAATTGTTCTCAGTAGCCCATGGAGGAAAGCTTCCAGATAGGTGATTATATGAAAAATCTCTGCAAAGGTTCCATCAGAAGTTAAAAAAAATAAGTACAACATTCAAACACATACGAGTAACATGTGCTACAATTATATGTTAATTTGCTAGACATACAAATTGTTAAGTGAAGGGCTTTTGTCAGATGGCAAGCTTCCAGAAAGGCTGTTGTTCCCAAGAAACCTGATTTATGTACATTTCAGTATGACCCCCCAAAAAAATCATCTTATGAAGCCATTATATGACAGGAATAGGAATATCCAAAAAGAATTTCTTAATTTCTTACAAGAAGCCAAGCTTGTTCAGATTCAGTATGGATTGAGGAACATGGCCTGTAATATTGTTAAAGCTCAAGTCCCTGTGCCAATAGGGAAGCAATATCGTTGGTACAGACACCTTAGATCAAACTGATGAAAAAGTAAAGAGCAGGAAAATAAATACTTACAGTAACGTTAATCCTTCAAGCTTAGAAAAGTTCACTGTTCCAAGATTATCGGTTATCTTGCAGTTCCTCAGTATTCTATAAGAAAAGTATCTAATCTCAGTAACTTGCCACTTTGTGAAGACTTAGCAATTCTAATCTCTATAGAAAAATATTTTCACCATACAACACATTCAAAGATGTCAGATTAGAGATAAAGGACAGCGAGGAGCTCCCATTTAGAATATCACCGATCCGCCTGAAGCACGAACACTTAAAGATAATTTCACTATAAAGTTTGAACGTTTATAACAAAAGTACTTATATTGCTTTCAATGAAGGAAACAGTGTCATATAAAAATACTTACAAACTTGTTAATCTGGTTAGATTGGATAGACTTGCTGGAATTGGGCCTTGAAAAGAATTTCCTTGGAACCTTCTACAGGTCAATGTTTTGATTAGATCATAAATATATGATGGCAAAAAGGGTAAAATTCTACAAATTTATCACTCTAGAGGCAGGTAATGTGTTTCACTCCTGTTAGGACTAGGGCTGAGAATCTGAGATGCTCTTGTACTAATGTAAATGGCAAGAAGTGCAGGAGAAGTATTTTATGCTACAGTTTCCATTGATTTTCCTGTTAGAATAAAGCAGGATAAATATTTATGTGGAGCAATAAGTTGATAATTAATCCTACAATTCTTGTAAATTTGGCAAGCTCCCAAAATAATCAGGCATTTTTCCCGTGAAATCATTATCTGATGCCCACCTGCAGGCAAAATAGAATCTGTTACTTCGAGCATGTGGAACCACAATGAAAATAACATTTGTGGCACTCCTGTAGCTTACAGTATCCTCAAATTCTTAAGCTTTGAGAATGTCGAAGGGAAGGGACCACTGAAGCCAGAACTAATAATATACCTGCAAAAGAAAGACTGCAGTAATTACAATCAACTTTCGATGGACCTCATCAAAATTTTAGTTCATAGGAGTCTAAGTTTGAAAGCTCAAAATGGATATGGGATTACATTTGCTCAAGTTTTTCCAAGTTGCCCAGTTCTGCAGGGAGTTCACCAGTAAAATTGTTTGAACTAATGCCCCTGAAATCCCAAAGAAACATATTGATTATTATTTTATTTATGTACGGACAGGAAAGAGCATAAATTCGCCTCTATAACACATTAAGCATGTTACAAATAATGCTTAAGAATCTGTACAATTTTGTTATTTTGGATAGTGGATTAGATCAATTTAGTACTGGTTGGGTCTCAAGCAAACATAAGAAACTCATGTAGAAATGGAAAATTATTATGAAATTCTTAAGTTATCAGTTACAAGTTGTGTCCCATGTATAACTAATTTACTTCAGATTATCCGTAGTATAAACTTCAATTCTGAGTAGAACAAATAGCTGTAATATAAACTTCAACTCTGAGTAGAACTGCATGAAGCACCACTTTTTATTGAGTTTAGTTGAGAAATTGAACAATAAGAAGATATCTCTTACAGTGATAGGAGATTTCTAAGATTTCCAATCTCCTTCGGAAGAGGTCCAGATAATGGATTGAGGGACACCGCCCTTGTCATTTTTTCAATATTAAGTGATTAGAGAAAGACAAAGTAACAACTGATGGATGCAAAGTGAAAATAAATTGAAATCAGATTCTTACAAGTACTGCATGGCAGAAAAGTTTCCAATGAATGATGGCAGGGGACCCGTCAAGTAATTCTGCCGAAGATCCCTTAAGTAACATCAAAACCATCAAGCTAAACATAAACAATTCATAATCGGGCTGTTGTACCCAGATGATTCTTGCTAGTTTTTCTAGATAAGGAAGATAATAATTCTTGCTAGTTCTTAGGATTTTTTTACCGAACGCTTGAGTAACACAATTGAGAACAGGGTACCAAAAGGCAGTGGCCAATATCATGGTGATAGTGATTCTACAAGTTGTATTTTCAACCTTTTCATAATATTTATGTTTATTGTGCTCTTAAATTTATATATGATATTTAGTCCATACTTATATAATACCATAAAGATTGTGGTATAGGATTGTAACTTCTGCTATATGATGTACTTCCTGATATCTGCTACATGAAAGCCAACCACTGTCAACCCCCTTTAGAAAGAACAAGTATATGCCCCCACAAAGATCACACCTTAAGAATTTTTCCCTGCATGTGTGAATGACATGTGGACCCATCCTGAAGGTGCAATCTTTGTAGGCGCATACAAGTGATTCCTGCATCTCCTCTTAGCACTTTGAAGTGATATATCCTTTATTATAATTTTAACATGAGAAGTTGGAGTCAAACGATTAGTTAATTATGCATAAATTAGATAAAAGCACACCTTTTAAATTTTTTTATATGTAACTGTGTATTCCACTGAAAGACTAAAATTAATCACTGATATAACTCTTATCATCTAACATAGGTCAACCATCCATACGAAATATGTTTTTTTTTTCATTCTGCTTCCTCAAAAGCATCACAACCGCAATTAATCTGGCTATGTTCTCTACATCATACTAGCTCTCAACAAACATATGAAAAAAGTAGTTATTTACTGCTTTACCTTCAAAACAGAGAAGAGAAAGTCAAAGTCCTTACAGGTTATTCAGATAAGTGAGATTCTGCAGCTCCTCAGGTATTTGACCAACAACGTTCAATGAGTACACTTTACTGAGTAGACACACAAAAACCCTGTTAGAAAGCTCCCTGGATCCTAAAGATCATGATTCCAGAAATCAAATGAAGGAGTTTGTAGAGACGGATTGGCAGGAATTGATATCAAATAATTTCGTTTTCATGTGTGCAACAGTGCAAGCCTAAATAATTGGGACGCCATGGTCCTGGCCTTTTGCAGGCATTACGTCGAACAACTGGTGTGCATCTGAAGCAGGTTGAGGATACGTACAGCCGGATGATGTGGCAGACGGTGCTGGCATTGAAGGAGCAGTCGCACTTGATGGCCGGGTTGATGCTGGGGTTGTTGTCGACGCCGGTTTCGTCGATGGCGACGCCGCTGCAGGGCTCGCCGCTGATATTCCACGCCGGCGAAGCACGCAGGCCCCATCTCCCCAGGATAGTGTTCAGTGCAGCCACTGGACAGACACATACGCATTTTAGTTTAGCAAATGTAGCTCAAAAATCTTTTTTTTTTCCGAAAGACACTAATTATACTTTACCCTTAAAAGTATCTCGATAATAATTAGCTGTCTCGATAAGAGATTTGAACCCGATGGTGGATAGGTTCCACCGTAAAAAAACTTAACAATGTACACATGCCAATCAGTTATAGTTGTATATAGGGATATTGGTAAGCTAAATTCAATAAAGTTGGATTGATGACTAAGGACCAAATAAACATGAAAAACTACAAAACGCTTTAAAATAAATCAGCCAATAATGTGTAAACTTATTAGACTATCTGTAACAAATAATTGATAAAATAGATTATCATTTAGATTAATATGGATAAAGTTAAAAATAACTTATTTTCGAAATATGTTTTGAAGAATTTAAGAGATGACCGACTAGTGGCTGAGATTAGAACGAGATTTTTAAGAACATAGTTAATTGAAAAATATCATTAAATAGTTATGTTATAGTTTAGACGCATAGTTTTTTTATTGGATCTATAGTGTTTATGTGATGGAGTTAGACGTGTGTCCATAGTTTAGTTGGAATTAATTATGGCCTTGTGAATTTATATAAGTTAATTATAAGTCATATAGTTATTGGTCTATTTTGATTAATGTGGTATTGGACCATCTATATGATCTTTTAACATAAATTTAGTGAAATTAGCGATATATCGTTAATTGTTATTAAGACGTATTTATGGTCGGTGTTATATGTGTAGTCGTGTATGTGCGTATATATTTGCCATCTAATAAAAAAATAACTCTAATATTTAATATTATTTGTTATTATTTTTGCTGTATATGTGTCTTCATTTTCATTGTTTTAAAGAAGAAACCAATGATTATTCATTTTCTCTCTTTCGACGCCATCCAATCCCACAAAACTAGCTAAGGACGTGAAACACCACCTAACAGATTCACTCCCATGACATATTATGAAAGAGGGCATGTTCAATACAGTAGACAACCATTGTCTTTATCTTCTACATGTCATCTTAGGAGACAAGGTCATCAATAATTTATTTCTAGGACACGTAACACCATATCTTACTATTCTAATTAATTTCTACTTATTTATATTAAAATGGTCCCCCTTGAGTTCATAATTTCAATTACCTAAGGAGAACATTTAATTAAGTAGGGCAAACCCATCTGACCTCGTCCTCTTGATTGGTTTAGAAATCTTTTTAATTGTCACAGTGGATCTTTAAAAAAAAGATATTATATCGACTAAAATATATACTTTAGAACATATTTATTGTGTAAGAGATAGAAAAATAGGCTAATACCATTAAACAAAATCCATCATTTATGGGGCTAAACATACCACTACTACATGTTTAAGGCTCTAATACATCTTATTACACCCTACTACTTTCATCCTCATATGTTTAGTGTAAAAGAGTTAACCTGCGGTGTAATGGTTTGAGCATGTCTTATAAGCTGGTCTTACCTCTAACTTCGAAAGTAATGTAAAACCACTACCATTATAACCATACTTGACCACATAGGGGTCAACACCATCACTACTATATCTTCATACAAGCTGAGGTATTACTCTAGAACGAATTTATATCTTTTAACACATCTCACTAACCAAACTAGTGGGACTAGGCCTAATCCTAGAACATTCATGTCCTGTCCCACTATAGTTCCATGAACTAAACATAACGTTACGTTGTTTGAAGAAAAAAAAAATCGTGTGACATAATTTTCCCTTCTAACCTAGCATGGTCTAGTGGAACTTAATTAACTCATGATACAACAAAATTGATCCTTGTTTACTGCTAGCCCGACTTGTATGTCACTTGCCTTGTCTAGAGGCCTTTTTTTTTAAAAGGAAAAGAGCCATAATTTAATTCATTTCTCATGCTCGGTGAAGTAACCGTGTTAGACAGATCACTGGCCTGATCTGTATATATATAGACCCGACCCCCTTATATACGCTCGGAGGGATTCATAGTCACTGTACATTTTCTACATGGTATCAGAGCGAGTCTAGATATCCCGGCGCGCTAGCTTCTCTCTCCGGCGAGCCGATCCTTTTCTCCTCCTCGTCGACGTCTTCTTTTCGTCGCCGACTCTCTTCCCAGTACTCCCCTCGCTCTCTCGTCTCTATTTCTTCTTCTCCCCGTCTCTCCCGCAGTCACCTTTTCTCCGCCCCACCTCCGCGCGACCAGGCGACAGTCTCGATCCGCCTCCTCGTCCCTCCTCGCACCCGTCTCCGCTCTTCCTCTTGTTTCGTGCATCTCTCCTTCTCTGACGCCGGCGCACCTCCGCGCTCGTCGTCTCCATCGGCTGGAAACCTCCCTCGGTTCTTGCCCTTTCCGACACGCTCAACGGCTCTCGGACGCGAACCTTCTCTCCTCATGTCCGAGCTAGTCTAACGTGTCCACGTGTCCACGGACACGAATCCCTGCCTCCCGGACGCGAACATATTCTCTTCGTGTCCGGCCACTCTCTGCTTTTTTCGCGTCCGCCCCACTCCTTGGCCTCCACGAGTCCACGGACGTGAATCCTCGCACATCCGTGACCCAACTACTCTCTGACCCATCCACTCTATCCTCACCTACTCCGCTGCCTACTCCCCATCGGCCAACCACTCCTCATCGGTTGGCCACTCCTCACCTACTCCGCTGCCCACTTCACATCGACTTCTCACGTCCTTGATCGGCCGATCCGTCCTCTCATCGGCTTCCCCCTCCCATCGGCTTCTCTCTCCCATCGGCTCTTTGCTCCCGTTCTCCCGTCATGGCCACCGAGTCCGCCCTCATCTCCGGCACTCTCCCAGTCGCCGAATCTGCTCCGGCCCTCGGTGCCACAGACCACACATCGGGCACCACCTCGCCGATCTTCTCCCCTCCCTATGCTGCTGTGAACGTGAAATCTCACGTTCCTATCTCCCTTGACCTTAACGCCAATTATTCCAAGTGGATTTTCTTCTTCAAATCCCTCTGTGGAAAATTTGGCCTCCGGTCCCATATTGATGGCTCCGCTACACCTCACCCCGATGATCCTCAGTGGAACATCGTCGAGTGCTACGTGTGCAGCTGGCTGCTCGACTCGGTCGACGACTTTGTCCTCGACCTCGCCATGAACGATACCGACCCCACCGCCCGAGACCTCTGGGTGGCCATCGAGCGGATCTTCCTGGCCAACAAGCAGCCTCGCGCCATCTTCCTCCTCAACGAGTTCCACTCCATGGTACAAGGCGACTCCTCTGTCTCCTCGTACTGTCAGCGCCTCAAAGTCAAGGTTGTTGCTCTCCGGGACGTCGGTCACCCTGTGGCCGACTCTCAACTCGTCCTCGCCCTTCTGCGAGGCCTCAATCTCCGCTTCTCCAACACCGCCGATGACATCGCCAATGCCACACCTCTTCCATCGTTCGTCCGGGCTCATGACATGCTAGTTCTTAAAGAACTCCGTCTAGTCAATGATGAGAAGACAGTGGCTCATACCGCTCTTCTTGCCGCAACCGATAATGGCTGCCGAGCTTCTTGCGCTGCCCCTTTCTCCCGCGGTCCTGGTGGCCTTAGCTCCAGCCACAGCAACACAGCCCACACTGGGAAAGGCAAGGGCAAAGGCAAAGGCAGGACCTGGCAGGGTCCGACGCCACCACGACCTACCTCGGTCCCTACCCACCCTGCCGATCCCATGGGTCCGTGGCTCTGTTACAACCCCTGGGCGCCCCAGCCACAACCACGCAACCCCATCGGCTGGCAACCCGGAGTTCTCGGCGCCCATCCCCAGGCTCACCTGGTATCGGCTCCTGTTCTGCCGCCTCAGCCGATGCTACCAACCCCAACCACCCAGTCGGTTCCCTCCTGGAACCAGGCTGGCCTCGTCGCTACCCTCAACCAGATGACGCTCTAACCACAGCACCCTTGGGTGCTGGACTCTGGGGCGTCTTCACACATGGCGTCATCGGCCAGTATACTTCGCTCCTATCATCCCTCTTCCTCCCCTTTTGTCACTATCGGCAATGGTCACTCTCTTCCTGTCCAATGCCGCGGTGACTCCTCTCTGTCTACATCCACCACTAACCTCCCCCTACGCAATGTTCTTATTGTCCCTTCTCTCATTCACAATCTTATATCTGTTCGTCAATTCACACGAGACAACCACTGCTCCATTGAATTTGACGCGTCTAGTTTCTCTGTGAAGAATATCCCAACCTGACGACAGATCCTTCGCTGCAATAGTGGCGGCGACCTCTACACCAATCCCGCTGCACCGTCCACCCCACACGCCAACGTCGCCCTCTCCACCAACCTTTGGCACCTTCGCCTCGGCCACCCCGGCCCCGACGCTGTCGCCACCCTCTGTCGCAGCGCCTCCATCCGATGTACTCACACAGCTCCACAGTTTGCCACTCATGTCAACTTGGCAAACATGTGCATCTGCCCTTTTCTAGTTCTCTCTCCTGTAACTCGCGTCCATTTGAACTTATACATTGTGATGTATGGACGTCCCCAGTTAAAAGTATCTCCGGTAATCAGTATTATCTCGCTATACTTGACGATTACACACACTATTGCTGGACCTTCCCGCTCATCCACAAATCCGAGGTCGCCTCTCACCTCACTCACTTCGTCATGTACGTATCCACTCAGTTCAACCTCTCCATCAAGGCTTTACAAGCCGATAACGGTACGAAATTCGTCAACCATACCATTACAAACCTCCTCACCTTGCAGGGCATCCATCTCTGGCTCTACTGCCCCTACACCTCTCCTTAGAACGACAAAGCCGAGCGCCTCCTTCGCACCCTCAACAACATCAGTCGCACCATGCTACTTCACGCCCACCTACCCGCCACTTATTGGGCCGAAGTTCTGGCTACTACGACGTACCTTCTCAATCGACGCCCATGCTCCTCCGTTTATAACAATGTTCCCTATGTTATTCTCTACCGCACGGCGCCCGAATACTCCCACCTTCGCATTTTCGGGTGCCTCTACTACCCAAATCTCACTACCACAGCTTCCCACAAACTCGCTCCCCGCTCCACCGCCTGTATTCTCCTCGGCTATTCCATCTCTCACAAGGGATACCGATGCCTCAACCTTTCCACCCGACGGGTCCTCGTCTCTCGTCACGCCATTTTTGACGAGACATGTTTTCCCTTCGGTCACCTTCATCCGAGATCCTCCTCTAATGATCTCGACTTCCTCCTCACCAACACCGTGCCGACCAGGTCTCCCTCACTGCCCTCTCTATCGGCCCCCTCATTGGCCGCTGCTGAGGATTTACCCGTCACATCTCCCACCACTACTCGGTCCGATGTCCCCACCATCGGACCCACCTTTATCGGCCGATACCAATCCTATTTATCCTTCAGCCGATACCGTTCCCTCTCCATCGGACACCCCACTTCCATCGGCTCCTCACTTTCCATCGGCTCCCCCACCCTATCGGCTGACCCATCTCTATCGGACTGATCGGAATACTTGGCCCACCCGACCTCATTGGCTCAGACCAATCTAATTCCTCCTTTTCCTCTTATCTACAGTCGCCGACTCGGAGCCGATGACGCCCCCACCCGACCAGTTCTTCCCATTACTCCCGCACCCCCATCGGTTCCAGTTCCCTCCACCTCTCACATGGTCACCCGCTCCCAGACCGGGTCTCTCCGACCCAATCCACGCTACGGTCTCTCCGCCGTCCACAGCTCTATCTCGCCCATCCCGGCGACTTCTCGCTCAGCCTTGGCTGACCCTCAGTGGCGCGCGCCCATGGCCGACGAGTACAAGGCCCTAATGGACAACGAGACCTGACGCCTTGTTCCCCGACCTCCCGACGTCAACATTGTGACCGGTAAGTGGATTTTCAAACACAAATTCCACGCCGATGGCTCCCTTGCCCGTCACAAGGCTCGCTGGGTAGTCCGGGGTTTCTCCAAATGACCCGGTGTCGACTACGACGAGACCTTCAGTCCCGTTGTCAAACCCGCCACCATCCGAGTCGTCCTCACCTTGGCTGTCTCTCGCTCCTGACCGATCCATCAACTAGATGTGAAGAACACCTTTCTTTATGGCCACCTGACGGAAACAGTCTACTGCCAGCAGCCCCTAGGCTTCGTCGACCCCTCTCAGCCCGACGACGTCTGTCTCCTTCAACGCTCTCTTTACGGCCTCAAACAAGCCTCTCGTGCCTGGTACCAGCGTTTTGCTGCCTATCTTTGGCACATCGGCTTCGTGGCCTCTGCGTCCGATAGTTCCTGTTCACTTTCCATATCGGCTCCGTCACTGTCTATCTACTTCTCTATGTCGATGACATTGTCCTCACAGTGTCTTCGACATCTCTCCTCGACCAGATCATGGCCCGACTCCACTCTGAGTTCGCCATGACCGATCTTGGTCCTCTCTACCATTTTCTTGGTATCTCCGTAACCCGTTCCATCCACGGGCTCTTCCTTTCCCAACGCCAGTACGCCATCGACCTCCTCCAGCGTGCGGGCATGGCCGACTGTCACCCTACGGCCACCCCAGTTGACACTCGAGCCAAACTCTCCGCCGCAGATGGTGCCCTCATTGTCGATCTCTCTCACTATTGGAGTGTTGCCAGGGCTCTCTAATACCTCACACTCACCCGACCCGACCTCACGTACGCTGTCCAGCAAGTGTGCCTCTTCATGCACGCTCCGCGCGAACCTCACCTCGCGCTGATCAAGCGCATCCTACGCTACGTGAAGGGCACCCTCTCTAGCGGGCTGCATCTTAGATCCAGCCCCATCGACTCCCTCACCACGTACTCCGACGCGGACTGGGTAGGCTGCCCCGACTCTCGATGCTCTACATCCGGCTACTGCGTCTACCTCGATGACACTCTCGTATCCTGGTCCTCAAAACGCCAGACTACAGTGTCCCGCTCCAGCGCTGAAGCCGAGTACCGCGCCGTCGCCCACGCCGTCGTCGAGTGCTGCTGGCTTCGCCAGCTTCTCCAGGAGCTCCGTGCACCCCTCTCCACCGTGACCGTCGTCTACTGTGACAATGTTAGTGTCGTCTACATGACCGCCAACCCGGTCCATCACCGACGCACCAAGCACATCGAAATCGATATTTATTTTGTCCGTGACAAGGTTGCATTATAACAGGTTCAGGTGTTCTATGTACCATCGGCACATCAGTTTGCCGATATAATGACCAAAGGCCTGCCCACGCCTTTGTTTATCAGTTTTCGGTCCAGTCTCTGCGTCCGTTCCCCTCCCGCTGCGACTGCGGGAGTGTTAGACAGACCACTGGACTGGGCTGTATATATATAGACTCGGCCCCCTCGTATACGGTTAGGGGATTCATAGTCACTCTACACTTTCTACAATAAGACTAACCGGATGCTGTTTTATTTCGGATTTGGGTATTACAGATTGAATTTTAAGCTCTTCAAAAATTAGTGAATGAGACTCGGGAACAAATTAAGCAACAAGACACACTTTGCGTGTAACTAATTAAGCTGTGCTAATAACCTTGTTAGGCTTTCAAGTAAAGCCGGGCGCTAAGCCTTTTATCCAAAAATTAAGCTGTGCTAATTAGTAAAGACGAGATTTCATCACGCCGTAATCATGGCAGTTTCTGAAACACCTGCAGCTCTACATATACCACTTGCAGGTGGAACAGATCTATACAGAGCTATTTATAATCTAACTACAGAAGTGAATTTACGTACCTTCAGCTGGATCAGTTCTTGCTGCTTGCTGACCTTGAGCAGCTGCACCTGCACAGCACGCGTAGACGATGAGTACCAGCAACGCAACGCCATGGACGCTGCTGCAACAACTCATCTCTCTCCCTCTCTCTCTCTCTCTCTCTCTCTCTCTCTCTCTCTCTCTGCTAGCCAAGCAAAACGCAGCAGGTTTGGTGCAAAATGTGGTGCTGACTTGTCCGAGGTGTGTATATATGTACCAGCAGCAACGAGGCTTCAAGGTAAGCAATTAGTAGTAGCTTTGGCACCAAATCATCAGCATCGACAAGAACTGTGGTATGAAAAGGCTAAAGAAACATGATGTTCTGATTCAATGTTGCTAAAAGGTATTGTATGTGTGTCCAACAAGATAGCGACAAGAATGGTGAA
Source organism: Oryza coarctata (assembly GCA_030770085.1). NCBI lineage: Eukaryota > Viridiplantae > Streptophyta > Magnoliopsida > Poales > Poaceae > Oryza > Oryza coarctata. The sequence continues at coordinate 4,069,688 of CM061476.1, read as the reverse complement.
TTAAGGTTTCATTATGTACGGCATGGACTAGTTCATGTTCATCAAGGAATGATGGTGACACAACTGAAAGCCCCCGTTTTTTGGAATAATCATCCGCACTTACCTGCTCCCACCACACTGATCTAAGGGTTTTAAATTAGCTAGCTACTAGTCAACGATCACATTGAGGACATGAATTTAAGTTCTAAGACTTTTCATGGTTATTATTTGTAAGTTGTAACTAGCGAAATGCAAAATCTGTAGCTTGTTTTGGCCATCCAAAATCACCTACGAATGCATATTTAAGAAAAATGAACCTATGCTTTTGGTGGTCATGACTTTCAGTGAGTCAGCGGCACAAGCTCCCTCTGTCCCAAGACAATGGCATCATGTCCTTATGGCGATTGCTTCCAGGGTAAAAACCTTGATTTGTTCGACAACGTCAAAGTTTGTCTATCGTCAGGGGTGGAGCTACAATGTATTTATCGGTATTTATCGGGGTCAGACGACCCCCGATGACCTCTAGCAAAATCCATTGCTTACCCAATGAAGTTAACACTAAGTATTAAGTGAAATTAGTGTACCGTGACACCGGTGATACCAGCAAATTATTTTTCTACATCCACCCATGTTTGCTGTTTTCTTGATGAAGGTGTTGTCTCAGAGACCTCTTTGGATGAAAATCCTACAATAACCTTTGGGTTGGTTCGGATGACATTAGCGGGCAAACATCAATACCTTCTTCAAGGCATTGCGATGGAGAATATTTCAGTCCTTCTGTTACAGTCTGGATTACAAACATCGATACGTTCATGTTGTCTTTTTTTCCTTCCTTTTGGGCTGTGTGCAGCTGGTACATGCATAGGTTGGATACACATGTGATTTTATTTATTAATGAGATATCCATTGTATAAAAGAAGTTCATTGGACCAAAGGGATTTTCTTCCATTGAGGTCTAAAGGAGTTTTAAGCACCAACTCTGCATGTTTCTAAAAGGATGCTTCGAACGCACCCTTTAACCTTCTTTTCAACTCCTACTGTTGACCTTCTGCTTGATTGATCACTGATCAGTTTGAAATCACCAAGAAGTTATCATCGCTCTTTTGCCATGCGTACACCGCAAATATCTCGATTCCTGCAAAACCATTTTGTTGGACATATGGAGGCACATAAAGCCTTCACTTGTTCACCTCATTCCTTCATGTGGTAAGCATATGTGCCCATGAGGCCATGGACTCATAAAGTTGTCTTCCAGCCAACAAATTTCATAGACACTTTTTACAATTTTGCTGCAGAATGTGCTCATAAACATGTTAATACGTTTATTAATTTCGAAGATACTAGGACACGAATATATTTCACTACCTATAAATTTACAAGGAGTAGTACTTCTATCATCATGACATACTTGAGAATAATTAAATTTCGTTATTTGCTCCGACTCACATTTACACACTCATGCAAGAAGGAAAAACGCTTAGTACAGTCACATCAAACCAAGATCACCTGCAGCACTTCAACTTTGCATTCACCTTCCTTCGTGACTAGCTCCGCTGATTGTTGGTGACTTGGTGAGAGGGTGTAGGGTCGATTATATAGGATATTCAAATTGTGAAAGTTAAAAATAAAATTAAATATTTTTTCTTAATTTTTTAAATCTGAACATAACACTATTTTATCATTAAATAGGTTAAAGCCATAAATCTGTAATTCTGAACAATTTAAAAATTTTGTAGACTAAATAGAGACAAAATATATAAACAAATCCAATCATCATAATAAGACTTCTAAACCTTGTGATATTAACAAAACAAAATTACTAAAATATTAATTAAAATTAATTAAAATCTAATTAATTCATAACGTGATATAAAAATAATTAACCGATAAAACAGAAAACCTTCTGACAAGTGACTCCGTGTATGTAATATATTAAAGAGTAAGTTTCACAACACCGTAGGTATTATGAATCAAGTTTTAAAAAATCATAGGATTTTTTTGGTATGTAGCAAATAATCACAAGTATTAATTATATAGATTTATAAAATCACACTTTTGACCAAATATTATAAAATTACATGTAAAATTATATCATATTATAAGTATTTGACCTGCCATATATAAGTTATAGCCACCTAACATTAATCATTTTATTTTTCTGTAGTACCAACTTAAATTGATTATTAGCGTAGTTTTGTAAAAATCTTAGATCATAATACCAAGGTTATATACAAAACTGTTCTAGTTTTATGTAATTTAGATCATAATACGTGTAGTCTTATAAAATTTACTCAATGTTAAAATACCTATAGACAATGCCTTTGCATGTGAGTAGAGCGCCTAAAAATACTTCTAAAATATAAATTTAACAAATATATTTAGAATGTGTTAGAGCTATCTGTAAAATGTTTCTAGGAAAAAAGTATTCTAGGTTATTTTTAGAATGCCTCTAAAATGTGTCTCTAGGCTATATGAAATTCCAAAGTTATGAAATAGTTTTAAAATCACCTCTAGAAAAATATCTCTTTGTAAGGTTTTTGGCATACGCTGGCATGTGCGCAACTCACGGGCAGCGGCAAATTGTTGGACGTAGCTCTGGCTGAAGAAGACATCCTCTGTTAATTAACTTGTATGTGTACGGGCATGCAGTCGATTGACAAATTAACTAGTAAGAATCCAGTGGGATCGGCAAATTAACTAGTAAGAACCCCACGGCTAGTGCAGAACTTCTCTACGATATTGTATCTAAAATATATTCGATAGGTTGTATATATACATGGTAAATTTATTCATTAATTTAACTTTAGGTGTGATTAACATTTACAATGATTTAAATATATCTTAATTTTATTATAAGTTAATTCTTTATGTTGAGATTTATGTTTTTAAAGTCGGTAGCACGTAAGTACAGTCATTTTGAGAAAATTAATGCTCAATTCATGGTCATATAAAGTATTGGGTATAAAAGAAATTAAAATAAAAAATCAGCAGCATGTATAGGATAAGGAAACATTTAAATGTGTAGAAGGGATTGAGCGATAAAACATTTTCTCAATTTCATTATTACAATACTCAAGGTCAATTTTGACATGTCATCCATCTATCCCATTGGATGCATGGTGGCGACTTATGTTGGAAATGTTAACCATTTTATTTTCCTGGGATTGAGATATCAAATACTTCCTCCATACTTTTTACTCGGCATTTTGAACATTACAATAGCTTGCAATATACATTTTATCTTTTTAATTAGTATATTTAGTGATTTAACAATTTTCATATTTAAGTACATATCTCCTAAAATGACATCTGTATATGTGAACACCCCTTGTATATATGACTTGTGCCCAGATGAACGGCAGAAGGATCGCTAGCTGAAAGGAACAAGCAGTAGTACCAACAGTTATTAATACATGCGTCTACATTAGATGTAGACTGCGTCAGAAAGTTGGAGCACTAAATCACCAACCTATATATACTAGTAATTGTGCAATATATACTTCGTAACAAATTAATTAAAGGGCTAGCTGGAGGCTTAAATACCTCCACGGCACCAGCTTCAACTACCGTAGTTACTCTATAAATATGTAGCAACCTTCTTTGATAATTTAATCTAATAAATTCGAGATTACTTATTTTCCAAGTGAACAACTAAATAACTTGGGTTTTAGTACCAATTGGTCTACAACTTCCATGTAACCACCATATATCAGTTGGACAAGTGGTGTGTGAAATCATGATATCAAGCAGCCTTAAAAAAAGGGGGGAAATAGAAAAAGAACTAAAAGGCTCTAGGTTTCTCAAACATTAATTATTACTCGAGCCAATGTAGTCCACTGAAAGAGGGCGACTGATTTGGATTGGATACGGATGTTTATATTTTTAGTTAACCCTGAAAAAGACGGCAGTAGCTTTAATAGTTGTTGGTATTATTTTAATTTTGCTGTAGTTTTCAAGATATCTCAAACATTTATTTACTCGAGCCAATGTAATCTTCTCAAAGATGGCGATTGATTTAGATTTGATATGGATGCTGCTAGTTTAGCTAACACCAAAAAGGACTGCAGTACCTTAATTGCAACTAATTGTTGGTATTATTTTAATTTGATGGATATCGAGTGTAAACGTCAGTTATGTTTTGACATATTCAATGGAACGCGTGATGGATATCGAGTGTAAACGTCAGTTATGTTTTGACATGTTTTGACAGATGGTAGTAATCAAACCATGGAAGATAACCTTATCGATCAGTAAATAAAACCAGGGTTATATGGTGTCATAAATTCTTAATTATTGCCAGCCTGGAATATCCAACTTTATACAGGGTTGGGTCTATACAGTACTGTGATCCAGTGGTCTGACACCTCCCGTAATCATAACGAGAGGGGAACAGACGCAGAGACTATGATTGAAAACTGATAAACAAAGGCGCAGGAAGGCCTTTGTTCATAATATCGGTGAACTGATGTGCCGATGGTATATAAAGCACCCGAACCTATCCTAGTGCAAACTTGTCACGGACAAAATGAATATCTATCTCTATATGCTTCGTGCGTCGATGATAGACCGGGTTGACGGTCATATAGACGGCACTAACATTGTCGTAGTAAACGATGGTCGTAGAGGAGATAGGTGCACGGAGCTCCTAGAGAAGCTGGCGAAGCTAGCAACACTCGGCGACGGCGTGGGCAACGGCACAGTACTCGGCTTCGGCGCTGTACCGAGACGCTGTAGTCTGGTGTTTTGAGGACCAGAAGACTAGAGTGTCACCGAGAAAGACGCAGTAGCCAGACGTGGAGCGTCGAGAGTCAGGGCAGCCCGCCAGTCTGCGTCGGAGTACGCGGTAAGACAGTCGATAGGGCTAGAGCTAAGGTGTAGGGCGCTGGAAAGTGTGCCCTTTACGTAGTGAAGGATACGCTTGAGCAGCGCGAGGTGAGATTCGCGTGGAGCATGTATAAAGAGGCACACTTGCTGGACGGCGTAGGTGAGGTCGGGCTGTGTTAGGGTGATGTATTGGAGAGTACTAGCAAAACTCTAGTACTAGGAGGGATCGATGATGAGTGAGCCATCGGTAGCGGAGAGTTTGGCGTGAGTGTCGACCGGAGTGGCCATGGGGTGACATTCAGCCATGCCCGCACGCTGGAGGAGATCGATGGTGTACTGGCGCTGCAAAAGGAAGAGCCCGTGAGAAGAGTGGGTGTCAAAGATGCCAAGGAAGTGATGGAGAGTACTGAGATCGGTCATGGCAAACTCGGAGTGGAGTTGAGCCATGATCTAGTGCAGGAGGGATGACGAGGACGCTGTAAGAACAATATCGTCGACGTAGAGGAGGAGATAGATGGTGGTGTTGCCAATGTGAAGAATAAAGAGATATTGGACACGGAGGCCACAAAGCCGATGTGCCTAAGGTAGGTAGCAAAGCGTTGGTACTAGGCCCGAGGAGCTTGTTTGAGGCCGTAGAGAGAGCGCTGAAGTAAGCAGACATCATCGGGACGAGAGGGATTAGCAAAGCCTAGAGGCTGCTAGCAGTAGACCATTTCTGTCAGATGAACGTGAAGAAAGGCGTTCTTCACGTCGAGCTAGTGGATCGGCCAAGATGCGAGGCAGCCAGGGTGAGAACGACCCGGATGGTGGCGGGTTTGATGATGGGACTGAAGGTCTCATCGTAGTCGACACCAGGACATTGGAAGAAACCCCGAACTACCCAGCGTGCCTTGTGACGGGCAAGTGATCCATCGGCGTGGAACTTGCGTTTAAAGATCCACTTACCGGTCACAACATTGTTACCGGGAGGACGAGAGACGAAGTGCCGGGTCTCGTTGTCCATGAGAGCCTTGTACTCGTTGGCCATGGCCGCACACCACTAAGGATCAGCTAGGGTTGAACGAGGAGTCATCGGGATGGGCGAGATAGTACAATGGACTGCTGAGAGCCCGTAGCGCTTGGTGGGGCAGAGGGACCTGGTTTGTGATCGGGTAATCATGTGAGATGTGAAGGGGACAGGAGCCGATGAGAGCGTGGGAGGTAGGGTGGGCACTGGTTGGGGAGGGGCGTCATCAGCTCAGGATCAGTGACTGTATGTGAGAGAAAAGTGTTGAACTAGGTCGGCCAGAGCCGATGGGGGTGTATGGGCCGATTGGTTTGGTCGGTTCGATGGAGGTGGAGCAGCCGATAGGGAGGGGGGAGCCAATGGAGACGGATGGGCCGATAGGTGGGTATGAGCCGATGAAGGCTAAGGAGCCGATGGGGTTGAGGTGTCCGATGGAAAGGAGACAGGATCAGTCGGAGCCGATGAGAGTGGTGGAGCCGATGGAGGTCCGATGTGAGTAGCATTGGACCGAAGAGGAGTGGGATAGCTGAGCAGTAAGTCCTCAGGAATGGCCGATGAGGGGGCTGGAGGTGAGATTGATGGAGGAGACCGGGAGGGCACGGTGTTGGTAAGGAAGAAGTCGAGATCGCTAGATAAGAATCTAGAATTAAGTAGACCGAAGGGGAAACAAGTCTCGTCAAAAACGACATAGCGAGAAATGATGACCCGGTCGGTGGAGAGATCGAGACATCGATATCCCTTATGGGATGAGAGATATCCGAGGAGAATGCAGAAGATGGAGTGGGGGGTAAGTTTATGAGGAGCAGTGGCGATGAGATTGGGGTAGCAGAGACACCCGAAGACACGTAGGTGAGAGTAGTCGGGCGCCGTGTGGTACAGAAGGGTGTATGAGACATTATGGCGAATGGAGGAGCAAGGACACCGATTGAGGAGGTAAGTCATAGTGGTTAGTGTTTCAGCCCAATAGATTGCATGTAAGTAGGCATGAAGTAGCATTGTGCGACTCATGTTGTTAAGTGTACGAAGTAGGCGTTCAGCCTTGCCGTTCTAGGGGGAAGTGTAGGGGAAGAAGAGACGGAGATGGATGCCTTGGGAGGTGAGAAAAGTTTGAACGGTACGGTTGACAAACTCCGTACCATTATCGCCCTACATAGCTTTAATGGAAAGGTTGAATTGGTTGGAGATATAGTTTGCGAAGTTAATTAGGTGGGAGATGACCTCGGACTTGCTGGTGAGTAGAAAAGTCCAGCAATAGTGTATGTAATCATCAAGTATTGTAAGATAATACTAATTACCAGAGACACTCTTAACCGGAGAAGTCCATACATCATAGTGTATTAGCTCAAAAGGCCGTGAGGTACAAGACATAGAATTCGAAAAGGGCAGTCGCACGTGTTTGCCTAGTTGACACGAGTGGCAAACAGTGAAGCTGCTGTAGTTACACTGGATAGAGGTGCTGCGACGTAGATTAGCGACAGCATCGGGGCCGTGATAACCAAGGCGAACATGCTAGAGGTTGGTGGAGAGGGCGATACTAGCGTGTAGAGTGGACGGCACAGTGGGGATAGTGTAGAGGTCACCGCTACTATTGCAGCGAAGGATCTGACGTCGAGTTGAAATATCCTTCATAGAGAAATCGAAAGCATTAAATTCAATTGATCAATTGTTATCTAGTGTGAATTGGTGAACAAATACTAGATTGTGAATGAGGGAGGGAACAATGAGGATATTGCAAAGTGAAAGGTTAGTTGTGAGTGTAGACAGAAAGGAGTCATCATAGTATTAGACAGGGAGAGAGCGGCCATTGCTGATGGTGACAAAGGGAAAGGAGGAGGGATGACGAGAGCGTAGTATACCAGCCGATGACGCCATGTGAGAGGACGCACCAGATTCCAGCACCCAAGGGTGCTGAGGTTAGAGCGTCATTTGGTTGAGGGCGGCGACAAGGCTAGCCTGGTTCCAGGAGGGAACCAACTAGGTGGGTGGTGGCGGGAGGATCGGTTGAGGCGGTAGGGTGGGAGCTGATGCCAGGTGGGCCTGAGGATGGACGCCGAGAATCTCTAGTTGCCAGCCGATGGAACTGCATGGCTAGGGCTGGGGTGCCCAGGGGTTGTAGCATAGCCACAGACCCATGGGACCGCCAGACGGGACAGAGACTGGAGCATGTCGCTATTGCATCGAACCATGCCAGTTCTTGTACTTACTCTTGCCCTTGCCTTTGCCGGTGCCACCGGCGTGGGCTATGTTGCCATGGTTAGGGCCAGGGCTACCAGAGCCGCAAGAAGTGGCAGCAGCATATGATGATTGACAGCCATGATCGGCTGTGGCGAGGAGAGTGGTGTGGGCCACGGTCTTCTCGTTGTTGGCCAGGCGTAGTTCTTTGAGAACTAGCATATCATGGGTCCGGGCGAATGACAAAAGGGGTGTGAAGTTGGCGATGTCGTTGGCGGTGTTGGAGAAGCATGGGTTAAGTCCTCGCAGGAGGGCAAGGACGAGTTGTGAGTCGGCCACAAAGTGATCGACATCGCGTAGGGCGGCAGCCTTTACCTTGAGACGTTGGCAGTACGAGGAGACAGAAGAGTCTTCTTGTACCATGGAGTGGAATTCCTTTAGTAAGAAGATGGTGTGCGGCTGTTTGTTGGCAAGGAAGAGCCGCTCGATAGCCACCTAGAGATCCCGGGCGGTGGGGTCGGTGTCCTCCATGGCAAGGTCGAGGACAGAGTCATCGACCGATCCAAGCAACCAGCTACGCACGCAGCACTCGGCGATGTCCACTGGGGATCATTGGGTCGAGGTGGAGTGGAGCCATCGATGTGAGATCGAAGGCCGAACTTTCCACAGAGAGATTTGAAGAAAAATACCCACTTAGAGTAGTTGGCATTGAGGTCGAGAGAGATGGGAACGTAAGATTTCACGTTGACAATGGCGTACAGTGGTGAGAAGATCGGCGAGATCATGCCCGAGGTATGGTCAGAGGCGCCGAGGACCGAAATAGATTCGGCGACTGAGAGGGTGCCGGAGCTAAGGGCTGACTCGGTGGCCATGACAAGAGGGTAACGGCGCAAGAAGCCGATGAGGGTAAGGTCCGATGAGGGGTAGGGGGCCGATGGGAGTAAGCCGATGAGAAAAGTGGTCGACCGATGAGGGGAGTGGTTGGGGTAGGGGGGCGATGGGAGTAAGCCGATAAGAAAAGTAGTTGGTCGATGAGAAAGAAAAGTGAGCCAACCAGCCGATGGGGAGTGGTTGGCCGATGAAAAGTAGGCAGCGGAGTAGTTGAGAGAGAAGTAGGTGGTATAGTAGGTAGGTCACAGACGTGAGAAGATTCGTATCCGTGAAGAGAAGTTTCACATCCTTGGACTCGTGGAGGCAAAGGAGTGGAGCGGACACAAAAACTCAGAGAGGAGGCAGACACAAAGAGAGGAGGTTCGCGTCCGGGAGGCAGAGATTCGTGTCCGTGGACACGTGGACATGTTGGAGTGGCTCGGACGTGAGTGGAGAAGGTTCGCATCCGGGAGCAGGTGAGCGTGTTGAAAAAGCGGGAACCGAGAGAGGGTTCCAGTCGATGAAGAGCGGACGAGTCCAGCCGATGGAGGGTGGACGGGCCCAGCCGATGAAGACGATGAATGCAGAGATACGCTGACGTCGGAGGAAAAAAGGTGCGCCGAGACAAGGAAAGAGAGAAGACGGGTGTGAGACGAGACGAGAAGACGAATAGAGACCATCGCCTTATCACGTGGTGGAAACAAGGGAGGGGAGAGGGTGATGGAGAAGGAGAAAGCCGTTTGCGGAGGAAACGAGGAGAAGAGAGAGCTGAGACAAGAAAGCAGAGAAGTAATACCGGGAAGAAAGCGTCGGCTCGCCGGTGGAAGAATGGTAACGCGTCGGGGATGTCTAGACATGCTCTGATACCATATAATACCATATAAGAATGTGGTGTAGAGTAAGATTAAAACTCAACTTTATACAAAGAATCGAGTCTATACAGTTCAGTGGTTGAGTGGTCTAATATGCTGGATAAGATTTTATGTATTCATACGTTCCAGTGATACGTCTAAAAATCATGATATTTTTTAATAATAGATTTTACTCCAGCCTTTCTTAAAAATCTACAACAAATTCATTATAGAGTATTGAATTATAAAATCACAATTTAATTAAAAACAAAAAAACTAGTTAGAATACTAGCCTAGAGAAGAAAAAACAACATTATTATAAAACGAGATAAAACTAGAAACCAGAATATCTAAAATTAGCGACTCGGATCGAATTTCACTAACAACACCACAAACAATTAAAATGTAATCAAAATAGAAGGTAACTTTAACTGAGCTATAAATCAGCTTGGATCCTACCACCGCCACAGCCATCAAAACCATGGAAACGACGTAGGTTTTCAACGATGGCTCGGCACCACACGTCCGGGAATTAGAGCAATGTTTTCACGTGGAGGGACAGGACGCTGTGACGATGCGTTCGAGAGGAGAAACGACGGCCGAGGGCGTTGCCATCGTCATAGCCGGCAAGCCTTTCACCGTTGCATAGCCCGCTCCTGACACACAAGCCAGCCGAGTGATGGAGCCCACGAGCTCAGGCGCAGCCGCTGGCTCTCCGCAGTCCGCCGGCGTCGCATGATCCGGTGCCTCCAAGCAGCCAGATCGACTTGTCTACCGCCTCCTCTGCGGCGCTGCTGGCCATGAACGCGGAAGGAGCCGCCAGGTCGGCGTCGGCGGCCACCTCCTTGCCACCGTGGCCCGCTGGCCCTACGAGGGGGGAGTGCGACGACGAGGAGGAAGCAGGAGTCCTCGCCTCCCCACGGCGCCCGGCCGGCCAACGTAATCCGCAGCTCCCTCTCGCCCGCGTACGATCCAGAGTACCGCCGCGCGGCTTGCAGATGGTTGCAAAGGAGGTGGTGGGACTTGTTTCCCATCACCTCTGGATCGCCCTCGTGGAGGCGACGCAGAGGTTGGTTGCAAACCAGATTTTCTGAGGCCTCGTCGCAAAAATCATGGTGTTTTGAGAGTCGAGACATTGATAAAACAAGAGTGTGGCAAGGTCTCCTAACAAGAAATATCTAGACAAGGCAGTTGTGTCCCAGGGATTACCTTACCAAGGTGAACATTGGGAAAACCAAACAAAATGTATCAAAAATTCAATTTTTTGTTTAAACTTCTTTTGAATTTTGGTAGGGTTACCGGGCACTTACTAAGCCTGGTTACCACGATAACTGGCCGCAAGGAAACCCTAGTCTAGCCTCCTCAACGTACAGATTATGGAACCAAATTTTAAGGCAGTGGTTCTATCCAATGAGTTTTGGTAAGAAAATCTTCTAAGGAGTAAGGACATACTCCCCGTAATAAGATTTTATAGCCAAATTTGTTTAATATTGTTAACAAAAAGCAATCTACTATGCTACTCAAATATCTCTTTTCATGGGACTTTGTGGGTATTGATATTTCACAGCTGAAATTTGAGGGTATTCCACAATTGAGTTCATCAGTAATAATCCCTGACTTCTCTGTAGACCGAAGATCTTTACTGCAAGAAAGCCATTGCACTTATTTAATTGAGGTCCATACAGCCTTGTAAACTGTCCAATTAATTCCTTCATCATTCATTTTAATTGATGCCGTGGCAAACATTTGCGCTCAGGGAGGAGTCTAGCCAACAAATTTGGCCATATTTAATAAATTTGTGCTAACTGTGTTGAAAATCATGTAAATACATTTATTCAACGAAACAACCTAGCATACAACTGCCAAATTTACAAATTACAAGGGGCAATGCTTTATCATCATGGAAACAAAAGCAAAACAAGTAATTCCGTACGTTTTCTTGCAACTTGCATCAACATACAGTTACATAATCAGGGATAATGTCCAAAATTGTCACTTGATACCAAGAACAACAGTGGTTTTGCAGCTCTGTATTCACCTTCCTTCGTCCATGCGTCCAGTTATTACCGGAGATGAGTTGAGAGGGGAGGTCTCCCTCCGCTCCCTGAATTCACCAGTAGTAGATCCAGAGTAGTAGGAGCTGGTGGCATAGCTAGTGTCCCCTCCTCTGAGCTGCCATTCAGTGATGTAGCTCGGCTTCGTCACCACCTCAGTCACGTCAATATCTCCGGTGAGAATTGCCATGACCCTGGACATTGATGGTCGCTGGTTCGGTGACCCTTGAGTGCAAAGGAGTGCAGCACGGATGACTCTCAAGGCTTCCTTGTCATCGAATTCCTTGAGTTTTGGGTCTACTATCCCGAGTGCTTGATCCTTTTCATACAGCGCCCATGCCTGTAAATTAACAAATTCACAACATGTTTACATTACTTTCAGGACTAGAATCAACTGATGTGTTCTCTCGGATTCAAAGATCATTGATAGGCTTACCCATTCAAAGAGATAGATCATATCTTCTTCAAGGGAGTTGTTGGTGTTTGATCGACCTGCAACAGTCTCCAAGGCGACAACACCAAATGCAAAAACGTCGGCTTTTTCAGTCAGAAGGCCTCTCATTGCATACTCAGGTGCCAGGTAACCACTTGAAAAGGTCAGATAGGATAAAAATTAGTACTAGGTTAGGTTTTAAGCATAAATTCAGAGTAGGTTAGGTTAATACAGCGTGCCTGCGATTTTCGTGCTGATATGGGTCTTCTTCTCGTCATAGAGCTTGGCAAGTCCAAAATCAGAGATCTTGGGTGTGAGATCAATGTCAAGTAAGACATTGCTGGCTTTGATGTCCCTATGTACAATGCGTACGCTGGACTCTTCATGAAGATAAGTTAGGCCTCTTGCAACACCTAAAATTATCTCAAAGCGTGTTGGCCAGTCTAGAGTGAAGCTTTTGCTTCCTGAACATGTAGAAATAAGGTCTTGAGAATTAATATGACGGTAGATAAGATAATTCTAGAGAGTGCATGAAACAAGGAGCTTAACAGGTGCTAGTGATCAGCTGCAGAACTGAACTTACCAAATAGTGCTCTGTCTAGGCTTCCATTTTCGAGGTACTCATAAACCAACAAGGGCGTGTTACTATCAATGCAGCAGCCAAGCAATTTCACAAGGTTACGGTGTTGCACTGCTGAAATTGTTGCAACCTCTGTCACGAACTCGCTTTTCCCCTGATGAGATGATTGAGAAAGTTGTTTGACAGCTATAATTCTTCCGTCAGGTAGCTTACCCTGCCAAAGGAAGATATCTGGGTCACGTTCATATTTTGATTATGTACCAATTAAGTTGCAAAGAATGCAGGACTTAGTAAGAGGAAACTTCACGGAGAGAGTCGAGGGAACCTCTAACCTTATAGACTGGCCCATATCCGCCCTCTCCAACCATATTTCGAGAACTGAAATTCTCTGTAGCTAACTTTAGTTCAGCGTTACTGAAGATATTCGGCCTTCCAGCAAGGTTGTACAGCTCTGCAATTTTTCAGTACAAATGAGCAAGAATAAATCATTTGAATTTTTTTTTGTTTGATTTTTTTTTCTTTCTTGAATACTGCGCATCATAAAACCACGCACAAGTGGGCAAAAAAATGTTTGAATAATTGCACTAATAAATGATACCTTCTTTCTGTTGTGCCGCTTTTCTTCTCTTATTTCTCAACATAAATATTCCAACCAAGGCTGTCGATCCTAAAACTAATGCACTGATCACTATTCCAGCAATCACACCTGCCTTACTTTTCTTTTTTGGCACTCCATTTCTCACAGTAGGAGTAAAATCTGGAAAAAATGGTTTTAGTAATTAGAATAAACTATAATCCACTCTTCAAGTTAAGTTATTTAATTATTGGGCTTACTTGGGGTGACACTTAGTGCAGAGATCATCGGTCCATAGTAACCTTGAGTGGGAGTGCAACAAGTGCCCTTGCCAGCCCAAAAGAGATGTATATCAAGGAAGTTCTTCGACACAGTTGCGTTGTATATTTTGTTAACTGCAGTAAAAGATTTTCCACCTGCTGTTTTCCTTACATCGAAGTTCTTTTCTTTCAGATCACCCTAAGAAAATGTGAAGATGGATAAGAGAATAGTTTTAGATAAAGAACAAAAAACGCAATAAACGAATTGCTGCAGTAATAATATAAATGTACCTGCACATATATGTCAAAAACTCTCCTTCCATTGCTCTGCCAAGTCTTTGAGTCTGGATAAGCAAACTCGGCAAATCGAAGAACAACGGTGTAATTTCCATTCTCAAGTCCTAGACCATAATACCTCAGTGATGACGGTGACATCCTTGCAGTTTGGAACAGTTCTGAATCCTTTGCATTTTGAAACTGCTGGGGGCTAGATATTAGGTAACTTCCATTTGGGGCCTCATTGAACTTTCCTACATTGCTGATGCCCCATCTTGTTTGCCTGCTAACATAGTATGATGCAGCTCCGAGATTTGTAGCATCTGCTTCGTACATAGTATTATCTGAGCCTCTCACGGATCTATTACTGCCACAGTCTACCGCAAAGGAATAGTCTACATTTAAGATGTACAAAATTATTACCATTAGTGAAATTCGTGGGTGCTACAAATAATGAAGAGTAAAGAAGTATACATTCTGGAGAACCAAGGAAACATGGAGTATCTTGCTGGAGACAGTTTAGTCCTGATGGCAGAATGCTGCGCGTATAGTGGAAACAAAAATTTAAAAAATTGTGCAAAATAAATGCTTGTGAATGAAATGTCACGGGTACCTATTGTTGTTGCTACGAATAATGAACTTGTTTGCCACCAAATTCCTTGTACACGACAAGACATGTAAATTGTCAGGCAACAACTTCATACAATCAACACTGAGTGTGTCCTTATTTGCCATATTAATCAGAAATTACAGAAGTTTCAACTTACAATTGCAAATTGTTCTGGGTAGCCCATGAAGGAAAGCTTCCCGTGAGTTGGTTGTATGAAAAATCTCTGCAAAATGCCAAGAATTACCACATATTGAAGGAATATCATAGCAATGCTGAAAATTATCAGCACTATAGTACTATGTTCAATTGAATGGCGTACAAATTGTTTAGTGAGGAGCTCTTCCCAGCTGGTAGGGTTCCTGTAAGGCTATTGTTCCCAAGAAACCTGAATTGAAGTACAGTTCAGAGTTCTTGATAATGAAACATGGACAACAGCTTAAGGGGTGTTTTTATAGTTACGTAATCTCCAGAAAGAAAAAAAAACTCCTTACAAGTAACCAAGCTTGTCCAGATTGAGGATCGACTGAGGAATTTGGCCTGTAATATTGTTGAAGCTCAAGTCCCTGTGCCATAGGATAGCAATATTACTCGAATAAACACTTCATATTAAACTATAATAAATAATTACCAATAGAAACAGAAAGTGTAACTATGTCACTGTGTATCAAAACTTACAGCAAGGTTAATCCAGACAGCTTAGAAAAATTTACTGTTCCAAGATTATCGGATATCTTGCAATTCCTCAATATCCTAAAAGAACAAAAAAAAAATCCGAACTCAGGAAATGAGAAATTTCTGAGTATATAAAGCTGTAACATATTTAAAACTTAAAAACATGTCACATACAGGATACTCAAAGATGTTAGGTTACTGACAAAGGCCAACGAAGAAATGCCATTTACAATATCACCAATCCGTCTGCATATGAATATTTAGCACATAAGTTATGATGACAAGTTAGGACTTCCCAACCATCAAGGGACATATGTCACCGAAGAAAAAAAATACTTACAAGCTTGTCAAGTTGGTTAAATTGGAAAAACTTGCCGGAATCGGGCCTTGAAAAGAATTTCCTTGAAACCTCCTACAAATTCGTAGTTTAAGATAAAGTAGGAAGATGCACACTCTATTTTAACCTAAGAAGAAATATGCTCACATCTCAAATCTTGTACAGATGAGTTAAATAAAGAGAGAAGCCACATCACAGTATACCATTCATACAATATAGCACAATTATCAAGAAAAGGTTTGCTCTTGTTTCGCAAGGGTATCATTATTCATTAGTTCATGACTATCTTTAATGTTTCTTAGGTACAATGGGTATCCTCTGTACTTCCACAAAGTTATAATGGCACTGTATGTGTTTTGTAGAGGGATAAAAGGTGTCGGTGGTTTTTTATGAAAGTACTATGGATATCCTCAGTGCTTCCATGCCTCTGTTTGAGCTGCGTATCCCGTGATATTGTATTTCTCTTAAATAAAATGCAAATGTATTTCTCTTAACAAAGGTTATATTTATAAGATGACAAAAAATCTTACAGTTCTTTCAAATTTGTGAAGCTCCCTATATAATCAGGTATTTTCCCTGTGAAATCATTGTCTGATGCCCAACTGCAAGAACAGAAAAATATATAGAATTCGAGCATATGAAAGCACAATGAATATAACAAATGTGGCTCTGCTATTGGCTATACAGGATCTCCAGGTTCTTAAGCTTTGAGAACGTCAAAGGGATTGGACCACTGAGGCCAGAACTATCAATGTACCTGTTGTTGAAACATTATAGTAATTATCATGCTCAGCAGTATAGATATCGATTGTCCAAATTTTAATTCCTTTAGAAGTAACATTTGGCAGTTAAAGAGGCATTTTACAGTTGGGTGAGTTTTGTCAGGTTGCCCAGTTCTTCAGGAAGTTCACCAGTAAAATTGTTCGAGCCGATGCCTCTGAAACAAAAGGAAATAGTTCAGGTGTAACATAGTTTACTTGTCCACATAGAAAATAGCAGAAAAGTGGGATAGTTTTCCCTGATGATCCATATATTCACCATTTTTAGGATTTCATTTGGATTTAAGCTTATGAAACACCACTTGAAAAGGCAATTACACTGGCATGCCTAACATATGAGTTATGCTTTTCTTTTTTGGAACTTCTCTTAGAGAACTTGTGCAATTATTTTTTTCCATACAATTATATTACTTCAGAAATCACTAACTTGAGGAATGAGAAACCATGCAAGGGATCTCTTACAATGAGCGGAGATCTGTGAGATTTCCAAGTTCCTTTGGAAGTGGTCCAGATAGTGAATTGATTGACAAGGTCCTTTTTTTGCAAAAAAACAAAAGAGAGAGAGAGAGAAGAATGAAGACGGTTAAAAGAAAGCTCCAGCCAATGGACTGTACGCAAATCTATAACTTGAAATTTATCTCTTACAAGTATTGCATGGGAAATTTCCCAATGAATGATGGCACAGGACCTGTCAAGCAATTTTGCTGCAGATTCCTGAAACAACATAAGAAACATTAAGCAAATTGGTCAAATACCACAAGCTTTTATAGAACAACAGTTGAACAGTGGTTGATGGCGATCTATATACTTAATGTGCTTCATCAAGAATCAAGATGGAGTTGTTAAGAGCTAGACATCATACAGGTTGGCTAGAAAGGTGAGATTTTCTAGCTCTGCAGGTATCGGACCGGCAACATCCAGCGAAAACACCCTCCTGCATAAACAACATCAGAAAAAATCCTTTCTTGACAATAACTATTTTTAAAAAAAAACTATATATGCAAGCAGAATAAGTTTTACTAAACGAATTGCGTAATGTTGCAAGTTTCTAAATCCAATTCACTCCATTACTGAAACTGCCCAATTTTGGAGGAGCCCATGGCTTCCCTCTTTCAGGCATTTTATCGAGCACATGGAGTGCAGCTGAAACGAGGTTCGGGGATACGTACAGCTTGGTGATGTGGCAGACGGTGCTGTTCTTGAAGGAGCAGTCGCACTTGATGCCGGGGTTGACGACAGGGTTGTCGTCGATGTTGGTACCGTCGACGGCGGTGCCGCTGCAGGGGTCGCCGGTGGTGTTCCACGTCTTGGGCGGACTCGTGCCCCATCTCCCCAGAATCGCGTTCAGCGCCGCCACTGCGTTGACACGTGCACACGCGATTACTCCAATCCATTTCTTTATATGCAAAGACTAATCCAAAGAAAAAACAGAGCAAGAAACATTGGCAAAGGACACAAAAGATAACATTTTTAATCACCAACCACACCGGGAAAGAGTTTAGTAGTTTATTGAAGGTACCGCCTAATAGACACGTTGTTCATCGCTTTAAATATTAGTGATTGAATTCTTCCTCTGAATTTTCCTTCGAGAAAGTACACAAGAACAGCGTGTCATGAATTGCATTGTATTCAATAGAAGCAGGTTTTTCTGACCTATCTTCCTGGACCAAAAAAGAGGTCTCTTTTGACATTTGCTCTGAATGTATGTGTTTGTATTGCGTTTCATAAAAAAAAGTTAAAATAAAAGAAGGGATAGGAAACAATCAAGAAGGAAAGAATTAATAGCCCGACATGATTAACCCTGCACTGCTAATTTGTCTTTTAAACTCGTTTAAAAATTTTGTCCTTAAACTATTGCAACCGCTACACACACACAAGAAACAAACATCAAGCATGTCTCTCTCTCTCCATGTCTCCCTGTCTAAAAAACAGAGAGAAGCTAGCATGCACGTATATGTAAACTCGACTGGAAATTCTACATGCAACTCGATCGGGATCGGAGATCCAAGAACATCTATCGAGCAGCACCTACATGTATGTAACTGAATGCGTACATACATACCTTCGACAGGATCAGTTCTTGCTGTTTGCTGAGCTTGAGACTCAGCTACTGCAACCCATGAACACACGATCACCAGACAGTACAGGAGCTGCACGCCATGGCGGCCTCCGCAACGCTTCATCCCCATCTCTTTGCCTAGCTAGCTCTCTCTCTCTCTTTCCGTCGTCGTCTCTCCTCTTCGTCGCCTAGCTAAAAATCGAATCTTGTGACGGGCTATATATGTATCAACGTATGTGTACAACGTACATAAGCAACTTGTCGGCACAAATGGGCAACTTGAGGATCACCAGCCAACAAGTTGCGTGCTGACAGGTAGCATAGCAACAGCTCCAGCTTGAAGAAGACGTCGAGAAACGAGTCTCAGCTTGTGTTTGTACTAGCATTAATTAGTATAAGATTAATCAACGCTTAAGCCGTGTAGACGTGTACTAGTGACGAGCTGTCTCAAGTTGACCTTCTTTCTTAATTCCGACTTCAATGGCTGTACTTGTTTTGGCTACGTGAATCAATTCCAACAGTACATGTCATCAGATACGTGTAATTTTTATATTTCAATGTTAGTTTTGAGATTCTACTATACAACGTCCATCCCATTGACTAATCGGCAGCGACCTTGATATGACCATGCCATCAAGTAAGATATCATAACTCTTAACTTAAGCTATACTAACTCAGGTCTCACCTACATCAACATCAGTCCAAGTAATTGATAGACCAATTACACGTAGTCGAGCAAAGAAGCTTCAACAAGAGGTGCACGTGTTACTTTGTGAGATTTATTTTAATATTAATGAGAATTATATACTATCTAAGTCATGTACATTATTAATGGTTAGGTTCACTAAAAAGAAAGACATAAACACACAAGGAGATAACTTCCGACCAGCTGCAAACCACTTCAGACTAGTTGCCAACCACGAACTACACTCGAACAAGTTCAGCTCTGCAGAACCGTCTAGAAGAAATAGTCATATATTTTGATTCCCAGAAGCTATGGTGGTCTATGAGCACGTTTAGGAAAGCTCTTCAAGTCTAGTTTCCAATAAGTCTATCCCCGACCAGTTTGGAGCTACCATTTGGGCACAGACCACCGTTTAGTGTATACTGCTCGGAAGGTCAATAGCCAGCCTGATGCTAAAGTTCATGTATTAAACTGTACCATTCTATAATATTACGTGGTGCATGACATACATGGTTGGAAAGGGTGTCAAGTCAAGAATCCAACGCAATAAACCGTGCATCATTTGGACTTTCCTTGGTGGAGTTATTGCAAAAACAATAAAGATTGCGCAGAAGACTAACAGCCATACGGAAACTCTCCAGGAGCTCATTCTGAAGAGGTATTTTCACATAGTCGAACTAGTTATTTTCTTTTCGAGTTTCCACCTACCTAGCAGGGCTGTTGCTAGTATAAATACCCCCTAAACTCATTGTAATCACAGATTATGATATTGAAAATATAGACCACTTTGTTTAGCTGTGCGCTAGCAAACCCCTGAGAGTTGATCTCTACCCCTTTGCTCTTGTGACTTCCTTCGCAGTAATTACAGAAGCGGCGGCTTCATCCGCTCCCAATTGGTGCTCCTACTCCCTTCGAGGTCTCCTCGATTGATTGTAGGCTGTGTTGGTTGGTTTCTTTGAGAGTGTGGTTGGGCGAATCCTCGATTCAGGTTGCCGTATTGAGACGGTGGTTGGCTTCGAGTTTTATTCGTCAGGTTGCATTTGTTATCGCTGCTTGCAGCAAGTTATCTCGGCTTCTTCGAAGCTAGTTATCTGGTGATTGATCCTACGTCGTAAAGATCGGGACATCGAGGCGTATCATCTGGTATTAGAGCTTTTGTTACCACGGTAGGATTCTTTACCCTTAGCTACATATAATTTTGTTCGTCTTATCCACTATAAGCCATAAAATTGTCATAGCCCTTTGTTTCAATCTGTTATTCGTGTGAGTTTTCTTAAATTTCGGTCCTTTAGAGTCTTGTTTAGTTGCTGATCGTATTATTCTTCGTGTGTCCTTTGTGCCTCTTTCATATATCTGAAAATCCCCACACACAAAAAAATCTAAAACCTTTATCATCTTTTGTGTAAACTTTGATCCTATCAAGTTATAGCTTCTGGTTGTGTCTTGTTTCTTTTATAAAGTGTGCTTCTGTTATTTTTAATCTTTGTTCTTAGTTCTATAAAGAAAATAAAGTGTCTCAAAAAAAAAGAAGAAGAAAAGTAAAAAAAAAGAAAGAGTTGAGAAAAGTTGAGAAAGAAAAACTGAAGTTCAGTTTGTTGAAGTGCACAAGTACTGAAGTTTATCATATCAAGTTGTACAACCAGTTTGCTATTTGTGTTTGGTGCAAAATTTGGTTGGGTTTGATCGCAACACTTGCATCCTAATCATACTCCTTTGTTTGCATCAACTCTAAAAATTCTTTGCGTATGTGTGATCTATTTATATCTATCATATCTTGTGGTCAGCACTAGATATAGAACTTCTAGTTTGGATTGTTACTTAACTTAACAACAACTAGAATTCAGATTGCATTCCTTGTGTATCAACTCCCCACCAAGCTCCACATAAAAACTATCGCAATCGGTCCTCTCTGATCTTGTATTTGCCTCGCCATCACTTTTGGTTACCACTACACATTTTATTTGTAATCTGCAGCACGGAATTCATAAGAGCTTTGGTTGGTCAGAGAGGTGAGGTTGAGAGAGTCACCAAAAACTTTCCAGTCGACATATACAAATATATTGCTTGTATTTTGCTAACCTTTCAGGAAGATGGGTGAATCTGAGGTAGAAGAATGTGTTACTATTGCACAATTTAATGAGCTCAAACAAAGCCTACAAGATAGACAAGACCGGTTGACATAAGATCTTCAAGCCATCTTGGCTAAAATCAGATAACACCATCCACCTCGTGATGGTGCAAGCAACCACGGTGAAGGTGGAGAAGAAAGTGAAGGAAGAGCTGCTGCTAGAAGAGCTAGAGAGCAAGGAAGGAGGAACCGAGGTGCTGCACATGGTAGAGGAAGAGATTGAAATCGAAGAAATGATGATCATGATGAATCTAAAGAGGATGATGATGATCAGTTCCAATATCGATATAGTCGCCGAGCTCGTAGAGGAGACAACCGAGAGGAGAGGTTTGGCAAACTAAAAATTACCATGCCAAAATTTGATGGAGGATCTGATCCTGAAGCTTATTTCACGTGGGAGTTGAAAGTTGGAAAGATCTTTCGCTTGCATAATTATTCCGAAGAGAAGAAATTAGCCATGGCATCTTTAGAGTTTAAGGGATATGCTTTGATTTGGTGGGAGCAACTTCTCTCTGATCTTGAGGAAGATGGAGAACATCCTATTGAAACTTGGGATAAAATAAAGCAAGAAATGAGAAAACGTTTTGTGCCGAAGCACTATCGGCGTGATCTTTTTAATAAATTACAGAATCTGAAGCAAGGAAGTTTCTCTGTTGAGGAATATTATAAAGAGATGGAGAAGGCTATGATTAGAGCTAATGTGTATGAACATGAAGAGCAAACTATTGCACGTTTCATGGCTAGTTTGCATCGCAATATTCAGCGCATTGTTGAGTTTCAACCGTACCGTCATCTAATTGATTTGGTACATCAAGCAACTAAAACTGAACGACAATTGCAGCAAGATGCTAAGAGTAGCAAGTCCTTGTCATTTGGTATGAGGAACATATCCGGGGGAAGCAAGCAAGTCTTGAAGTTCACTACTGCACCCTCATCAGCGAAAAACTCGTTTGGAGGCTCACGTTCTAATGATTAGAGTGTTTTTAGTGGGAAGAACACTGCTGCCCCCAACCTGAGCTCTAAACCAGCGGCATCCACCTCTACTTCAGTAGGTTCTACAGCCAAGAGTAGTGGAATTTAGTGCTTCAAATGTGGAGGCCGTGGGCATATAAGTAGAGAGTGCCCAAACAATCGGGTGATCATTGTGAATGATAATAAAGAGTATGAATCAGCTAGTAAAGAAGAATATGTTGAAGAAGCCTATGAAGATGAGAAACATACAGGGTGTGAATTTGAGCAGGGGGCTGCTCTTGTAGTGGCTCAAATCTTGAGTGCTCAAATGAAAGAAGCTGAAAATAGATAGCGGCACAATTTATTTCAAACACGTGCAAAGGTGCAAGATAAAGTAGTGAAGGTGATCATAGATGGAGGGAGCTGCCACAATCTTGCCAGTTGTGAAATGGTTGACAAGCTTGGTCTGAAACTATAGCGGCATCCGCATCCATATCATGTCTAATGGTTGAATGATTCAGAAGATATTAAGATTGGGCATCGTGTGAAAATTCCATTCAAGATTGGTGAATATGTTGACACAGTAGAGTGTGATGTAGCACCCATGTCTGTGTGTCACTTGCTGCTTGGAAGACCTTGGCAATATGATCGTTACACTCAGCATTGTGGGAGAATAAATCAGTATACACTAGATCTGAAGGGAAAGAAGTTTGTGTTAAAGCCCATGACCCCTCAACAAATCATGGCTGAGCACTTACAAAAGAAATCTGAAATTGGTCCAGCAAATAATGGAGGAGAAGAGCAAAAGAAATTGAGTGTCATCCACAATTCGATGAGTGAGAGCCACAAGCCAAATGTGAGAGAAAAAAAATGAGAGGGAGAAAATCTAGTTATGTTAGCCACAAAATCTGAAATGAGAGGAGTAAGGAACAACCCAAATCAAGTGCTCTTTGTACTTTTGTGCAAAGATATTTTAATTTCAGCTAACGACATCACCTCTCTTCCTAGTGTTGTATCTCATCTATTCCAGGACTAGGGAGATGTTTTCCCAAAGGAAACACCGGCTGGATTACCTCCAATTCGTGGGATTGAGCATCAAATTGATCTCATTCCAGGGGCTGCACTACTTAATCGACCACCATACCGAACCAACCCTGAAGAAACGAAGAAGATACAAAGCAAGTACAAGAATTTCTTGACAAAGGTTTTGTTCGTGAAAGTTTAAGTCCTTGCGTTGTTCCTGTGATCTTAGTATCTAAAAAAGATGGATCTTGGAGGATATGTGTTGATTATAGGGCTATAAATAACATCACTGTCAGCTACCGTCATCCTATTCCACGCTTAGATGGTATGCTTGATGAATTGAGTGGCTCCACAATATTTACTAAAATTGATTTGAGAAGTGGTTACCATCAAATAAGAATGAAAACTGGAGATGAATGGAAAACTGCGTTTAAAATAAAATTTGGGTTGTATGAATGGTTAGTTATGCCTTTTGGTTTGACTAATGCTCCTAGTACTTTCATGAGATTAATGAACCATGTCTTAAGAGCTTTTATTGGGAAATTTGTGGTTGTCTACTTCGATGATATCTTAATTTACAGCAAATCTTTTGAAGAACATGTGAGTCACATTCGACAAGTCCTAGATGAGCTTAAAAAAGAGAAATTATTTGCTAATCTTGAGAAGTGCAATTTTTGCACAGACCATATTATGTTTCTTGGCTTTGTTGTTTCAGGAAAAGGAATAGAAGTGGATGAAAGTAAGGTGAAAGCCATCAGAGATTGGCCCACTCTAACAAATGTAAGTCAAGTAAGAAGTTTTTATGGCCTTGCTGGTTTTTATAGAAGTTTTGTGCGAGATTTCAGTACCATCGCTGCTTACTTAAATGAATTTACCAAGAAAGGAGTTGAATTTAAATGGGAAAACACACAAGAAAATGCTTTTCAAAAATTAAAGAAACGTTTAACTAAAGCACCACTACTTGTTCTTTCTGATTTCACTAAAACTTTTGAAGTGGAATGTGATGCTAGTGGGATTGGGATAGGAGGAGTTTTAATGCAACAAGGAAAACCTGTAGCATATTTTAGTGAAAAATTGGGAGGTGCTCAATTGAATTATTCTGTATATGACAAAGAATTATATACTTTGGTACGTGTGCTTGAAACATGGCAGCACTACTTATGGCCAAAGGATTTTGTTATTCATTCCGATCATGAAGTTTTGAAGTACTTGAAAGATCAAGCTAAGCTGAACCGACGCCATACCAAATGGGTTGAGTTCATCGAAACATTTCCATACATTGTGAAGTATAAGAAAGGTAAGGACAATATTGTTGCCGATGCGTTGTCTCGGAAGAGTGTGTTGCTGAACCAACTCGAGGTAAAGGTTTTAGGTCTTGAAAATTTGAAAGATATGTACAAAAATGATCCTGAATTTTCAAAACCATATGCCCATTGTAAAGACGGAAAAGGTTGGAAACAATATCACATCAATGATGGATTCTTGTTTAGAGCTAACAAACTTTGTGTTCTAAATTATTTGGTTAGATTATTGTTGTTATAGGAATCACATGGAGGAGGATTAACAGGGCATTTTGGACAAAAGAAAACATATGAGCTACTCGGTGATCATTTCTATTAGCCCAAGATGAAAAGAGACGTCATCAGATTTGTGGAGCGATGCGTCACATTCCACAAAGCTAAGTCCAAACTGAATCTTTATACACTCCGTTACCTACTCCAAATACTCCATGGAAAGATATAAGCATAGATTTTATTTTGGGATTGCCTAGAACTTAGAGGGGAAAATATTTAATTTTTGTTGTGGTTGATAGATTTTCAAAGATGGCTCATTTTATCCCTTGTAATAAGACCGACGATGCTTCACACCTTGCTAATTTGTTTTTTAGAGAAATTGTGAGGCTACATGGAATGCCCAGGACTATAGTGTCGGATCGTAATGTCAAGTTTGTGAGCTACTTTTGGAAAACGCTGTGGGCAAAGCTTGAGACCAAGCTCTTGTTCTCCACCACTTGTTATCCCCAAACCGACGGACAAACTAAAATGGTGAATCGAACCTTATCAATGTTACTGCGAACCATGGTGAAAAAGAACTTGAAGGATTGGGAGAATTGCTTGCCTCATGTGGAGTTTGCTTATAATAGGGAAAGAACCAACATGGAAGCCTCCAAGCGTGCTACATACATAAAGAAGATACATGAGAAGACTAAGTAAGCAATTGAGCTCAAGGCGGTACGCAAGGCTGCAAGTATAAACAAGCATCGGAAGAAAGTGTTGTTTGAACCAGGGGACTTGGTGTGGATTCACTTGCGCAAGGATCGCTTTTCAGATCAGCGCAAATCCAAATTGATGCCACGAGGGGATGGTCCATTTCGTGTTCTTACAAAGATTAATGACAATGCATACAAGATAGATCTTCCACCAAGTTATGGCGTGAGCAACACCTTCAATGTTGCTGATCTATCTCCATTCACAAGTGAACATACTTCAGAGTCGAGGACGACTCCTTTTCAAGAGAGGAAGGATGATATGACCACGCCATCAAACAAGATGTCACAACCCTCAACTTAAGCTACACCAACTCAGGTCTCATCTACATCAACACCAGTCCAATTAATTGATGGACCGATTACACGTAGTCTAGTAAAGAAGCTACAACAAGAGATGCACACGCTACTTTGTGAGATTCATTTTAATATTAATGAGAATTATATACTACCTAAGTTGTGTACATTATTAATGGTTAGGTTCACTAAGGAGGAAAACATGAACACACAAGGAGATGACTTTCGACCAGCTGCAGACCACTTCAGACCAGTTGCCGACCACGAACTACACTCGAACCAGTTCAGCTCTGCAGAACCGTCTAGAAGAAACAGTCATATATTTTGATTCCCAGAAGCTATAGTGGTCTATGAGCACGTTTTGGAAAGATCTTCAAGTCTAGTTTCAATGAGTCTAGCCCCGACCAGTTTTGAGCTACCATTTGGACACAGACCACCGTTTAGTGTATACTGCTCAGAAGGTTAATAGCCAGCCTGATGCTAAAGTTCATGTATTAAACTGTACCATTCTATAATATTATGTGGTGCATGGCATACATGGTTGGAAAGGGTGTTAAGTCAAGAATCCAACGCAACAAACCGTGCATCATTTGCAGAAACTCTCCAGGAGCTCATTCTAAAGAGGTCTTTTCACATAGTCGAACTAGTTATTTTCTTTTCGAGTTTTCACCTACCTAGCAGGGCTGTTGCTAGTATAAATACCCCCTAGACTCATTGTAATCACAGATTATGATATTAAGAATATAGACCACTTTGTTCAGCTGTGCGCTAGCAAACCCCTGAGAGTTGATCTCTACCTCTTTGCTCTTGTGACTTCCTTTACAGGAATTACAGAAGCAGCGGCTTCATCCGCTCTCAATTGGTGCTTCTACTCCCTTCGAGGTCTCCTCGATTGATTGTAGGCTGTGTTAGTTGGTTTCTTTGAGAGTATAGTTGGGCGAATCCTCGATTCAGGTTGTCGTATTGAGACGGTGGTTGTCTTCGAGTTTTATTCGTCAGGTTGCACTAGTTATCGCTACTTACAGTAAGTTATCTCGGCTTCTTTAAAAATAGTTATCTGGTAATTGATCCTACGTCATAAAGATCGGGACATCGAGACGTATCAGACTTGTTTGGAAATATCAGGAATTTCCTGGGATCGGGGATGCCAAATATGACTTGCATTTGTACGTGCCCCCTATCACCTCCATAAAACGATCGCTGAGATTAGCAGAAGAAGCAGTAAACCATTCCATCAGTAGAATGCATGCGTCTACATTACAGAGAGTCGGATCGAGTAGTACCAACTGCTAATAATTGAGTGGTGCATCTCGGGCAACAAATTATTTAAAGGCCAGGAGGCTTAATTAAGCACTAACCACGCTGTAATACGAAGCTGGCCATGCATGCATGGGCAACCTTCTGGGCTTGTTTTTGGGAAATGCTTCGGCTCGCAGAGATCCGTGCGGTAGCGTTGGTCTCTACTTTTCCTCCACCCCGTGCATGCAGCAGTGTGAGTCTCTACTTTCCACTCTCTTTTTTTCCTATACACTGCTTTCCCTCTCTTCCCCATCTATGTGAGTTGTATGCATGTAACAAATTCATTAGCAACCTTCAAAAGAATTGATTTTCTAAACTACTTATCTGATCGACAATACAATTATACCGTTGCATTCGTTATAATTAAATCTTACTACAAGATTTTACATGATTATTTTTTTACTGAAAAATATATATGTTTTAATGTTGAAGTTTAATGTTTTGTGTGAGAAGCAAATGTTTCAACTGGAATTCGAGTCTGTTGTATATTTTAAGTTTTTTTATTGAAATGGATCTTTTTTTAATGTTGCACAGGGTGTTGTTTAGATGTTTCACTAAGTATTTTTAGATGTTTCACTAAGTTACTTTGCAAATGTTGTACGTTTTTTTTATGTTTCAGCAAGTTTCTTACGATGTTTTAATAATTACAACCCAATGTTTTATATATGATATAAAAATGTTTCAATTAGGGATATAGAATTATCTACATTTTTACATTCAAAATATAATCACTTGAGACCTTGTTATAAACATATAATTGTAAATAATACAACATACAATCAGACCATAAATCAAATAAGTAATTTAAAAGATAAAATGCTTTAGATTTTACTAATGGAGTGTAAAGGGGAGAGAGAGAGCGTGTGCTTTAAATTTTACCGCATGCATGCAGAGGGCCACAGGCCGCCTGTTGTTCGGAGTGCTGCACCTGCATGCGATCGCCGATGCAGCGCGGGGAAGGGTGCCCCCATTTTTGACGATATATCGGGCGCCCGAGGCGTAGTTGGATCCCTCGTTTTTTCTTACTTTTGCAGCCGATGACTCGATCAATCCATCGTAGATGCATGCATGTGTCATAATCAAGTACAGTACCAACAAACGGAGAGAAGGAATGACGAGCTAGTTGTCGGATCAATGTACGAGCAAATTAAAAATGCCACCGAATCGCTTCTTATACACGGTTAATTAAGCTATTTAACAACCCTCAAGCTGGCAATAATCAAGACCTGACCAATTGAATTAAGCAAAAGCTGAACCATAAACAGCAAGTGTGTGACAACTCTCAACGACTCATACGTATACTCCTTCTCTCCCCCACAGTATAAGAATTTTAGGATTGAAATTTTATTATATAATATAAGTATTTTTATCACCATTTACTTATCTCATCAATTACTTCTTATTCAAAATTTTTACTATCTTATTCTCACCTATCATTTTACACACATATATTTCTTATTTACTAAGAGGTAAAGTAGTTTTTTTCTTTAATCTTAATCTCTAAAAAACTTTAAAATACTTATATTATGATACTCCCTAAGGATCGCTAATGATATTATTGCAAATTCTGTCATGAATTCCCTTTTCCTTTGATGAGATGTTGCGGATAACTGCTTCACAGCTACCATTCTTCCATCAAGCAGTTTACCCTTTACACAAAATATACAAACAACTGTTTCATCACGTACATGAAGGATACAAGTGTACAGTGTAGATGTGTAGTGCATTTAGCAGATTGTGAATGGCAATGTGATACTTTAAAACAACATCGAGAGTACAGAGAGTGGTACAGAGTAGAACAGAATTATATAGCAATGCGTTAGTTTGGATTTTTCTGAGCAATATTTGCTCAGTTATAAAGTAAATTTCCATCAATGGTCACTCATCTTTAGGACTTTAGCCCTTTAAAGCAAACAAATGACAATTCTAATAAGTAGGGTCTACAGGTAGGAAGGGAAAATGATGTTCGACCACGCTCGATTCTCAAAAGTTAGTCAGCCTCTCATGTAGTTTTGCTAGTTGAGTGGTTTTAAGGCTCTTGAGAATACAAAGAGGTACCTCTAGTACCATAACATTAAGGAGGTGCTCACTCACTATTTATATTTAAACATTAATTATTTTTCCTTTTTCGAAGCTTTTCAAAGTATTTAAATAGATGTCATATTATCAAAATGTATTATAGTATTAATCTTTTATTTATAACAATCTAATTATTTAAAAAATATTAGTGATCAAAGTTGTTACAATATTAATCAAATTAAAAAGTAACAAAGGAGTACCGAGATTTAAATTAGAAAATGTGACGCCTCTGGTACCTTATCAAAGACCATAGAAGATCTCTTTCTGGTTAGATAATACAAACATAGTCTTACTGAAGTTTTCAAGATTTGATCTAATTGAAGTTTGAAAGAACCATAAAGTAACAAAAATGAGGATCGATTGTTTGACGCTGGTATTTTTTTAATAGAACATACAATATGATAATCTTTTTTTATTTCTGTAATAATGTAGGGAATTCAGCTAGCATTATAAATTCTCATTCAAACCTAGAAGGACTAACATTGACATTAACTGCTTTGTAGAATGGGAACCATGTTTTCAATTTGCAGTCCTGTCTTTGTTGGAGGAAACGAAACTGACCTTGCTAACAGGTCCATACCCCCCTTTTCCAAGAATATTTTGAGGACTAAAGTTATTGGTAGCTGATTTTATTTCTCCATAACTGAAGATATCAGGCCTTCCCACTATGTTGAGCAATTCTGCAACATTTTACATTAGCACGCAGAAAGTAAGAACTTAAGTGTTTCTTCATAAGATCACTACAATAGTTTTGAAAATGTGCATTACATTCCATCTCCATCTCTAGCCTTTTACCTTTTTGTTAGTCTCCAAACAAATGTGCCTGTAAGTGCTAATAATCCTAAATCTATAGCACCAACTACAAGTCCAACAACCAAACCTCTTTTGCCGCTACTTTTTATTCTCACCACCAGTGTTGTTTTTGTTTTGACCAGTATCCTCTTCTCCTACAGCAAGAGTATGACAAACCATGTTATCAAGCTTCAAACATCAGGATAAAGGCATGATCGCTTTCAATGGTGTCGGACTTGTCCTAATCGCTAGGAAACTCTTATCAAGTTTGATCTAACTTTATGATTCTTTATTACTAAATTCATAATGGATGCATGAGGCCGCTTACAGGGAGGTTTCCTCTACTACAGTTTCCTGGGTACTATTCACATGAACAATACCATGAGTAATGACATGTCCCTTGATCTCTATTTTCCTGATAAACCATATTTCTAATTCCTCCTAACTGAACCAATACCTTCATCACTAATAGATTACGATACAAAATAAGTGATCTCCATTCTTGAATTTATGGTGATAGATATTATTACTGTGGAAGGTGAATTCCTTCCTAATAGTAATGCTACAGTACCGACACTCATAAGACTATGTACGAAGATATATATGAACAATTTTTCTCCTTAGTAAGACAAGTAAAAGTACCATAAGAAGATACACTTAATGCTGAGATAGATGGCCCATAGTGCCCCCGTAAAGGAATGCAACAAGTGCCCTTTCCAGCCCAGAAGAGATGAATCTCCATGAAATTTTCCGTAACTTCAACATTATACTGCCTCTGAACAACACTATAAGATTTTCCATTTCTCTTTCTTTATGTCAAAGTCCTTTTCTCTGAGCTCTCCCTGCACCAAGCACATCAATAAGAGATTTTATTTTTCACAAAAGGAAAACGAATGATATTGGAATCAATTTAGCAATTGACATACAGTGGAGACTATATTCTCACGTTATTATTGAGTATATATACTTCTTATTTGAGAAATTATCATTTAAAGTAACAGTGAAGAATAACCCACCTGGATGTATATATCGGAAACCCTCCTTCCTACGCTTTTCCAGGTCTGGTTATCTGGGAAGAATATCTCTGCGAATTGGAGTTTAACATCATAAAAACCATTCTTGAGCCCAATGCCATAGTATCTCAATGAAGAGGGTGACATTCTATCTGTCTGGAATAGTTTACTGTCAAGTGTGTTGTTAAATTGGTGTGGGGTGTATAGTAGGTAACTCGCATTAGGTGAATTCAAGAATTTTCCGGTGTTGCTAACACCCCATCTTGTTGAACTCGTAACATAGTATGATGCACCTTGAAGATTTGCATCGTCGGGTTCATAGCTATTTTTGTCTGACTCTCTAGTGGATGCCTTACCACTAGAATCTATTGCAAAGGAATCTACAAGGTAACAAAAACATAGAAGTGATCGATGCATTGTTTAGTGTTACCCAAAGCAGGCATTTCTATGAATAAGAGATAAGAGATAACACTCTGGGGAATCATGAAAACATGGTGTATCTCTCTAACGATAATTTAGTCCTAGAGGCGAAATACTGTAGACAACATATTGTTCGAAAGGATAGTTAGATTAGGTGCTTCAGTATTTCATAAATAGAAGAGAAACGAAATGATGTAAGAAAATAAACCTCCTGTTGGAGCTATCTACTGTAAAGCTGTTCCACACCAAATTCCTAAGAGATACAATGCAGAAAGTTAGATTAAAAATTCCGTATTCACTTCAGCATCACAGTTTAACAATCTAGATTGAAAATACACAAGACATACGCTGATAATGATTGCCTTCTACATAGACACGAGGTAAGGAAACCTACACATGTATATTGTTTGTGCTAATCCAAGATGGAAATATTCCTGAAAGCATATTGTACGATAGATCTCTGCAAGAGAAATGAAGACGGATTATCATAAGAAAGGAAGAAAACGTAATGCCAAGGTTACATCACAAAAACAAAAAACCCTTCTAAAGTAATAGTCTAAATATAACCTAACTTTGCATATAGTAGTATGCATAATGGAGTACGTGTGTTTGATACTGATAAAATTAACCAAAAACAACTTACATAGTACTGAGTGAAGGGCCTATGTTGTCAGGCTGGTTCCCAGAGAGGTTATTGCTCCCAAGAAATCTGATTCCTATAAATGTTAGTTTGGGAAAATTCCAAAGTACTACTTACAATAGAGCTGATAAATCATTATATTGTATACATATTTTATTACAGATCATTAAGGGAACCCAGGTTCAAAAGGGTTGGTGGAATTTGGCCTGTGATACTGTTAAAACTTAAATCGCTGCTTCAGCGCAAATATACAAAGAGTAAAAAAAATTTCAAGATCATCACACTTTACTCTCAAGTAACAATAAAATTTTGAAAATTTCTGTAATAAATTTAAAATGAAGCATACAGGTATTTGAGTTCTGATAAATTTGAGAAATTCACTGTAGTAAGGTTGTCATAAATCCAGCAGTTTCTCAGAATTCTGTAAGAAGAAAATAATTAAAATGCTTTAGGATATCCCACATAGGCGAAAGCAAAGACTAGGTTGTTAAGTTCATGTGATGTCACCGTACAGAACATTGAAAGATGTCATGTTGGACACAAAATCCATTGAAGAAATCCCGCTCATTAAATCACCTATGCGCCTTCACAATATAGAAGTTAATGATGTGATGTCACCGTACAGAACATTGAAAGATGTCATGTTGGACACAAAATCCATTGAAGAAATCCCGCTCATTAAATCACCTATGCGCCTTCACAATATAGAAGTTAATGAACCACAATCATGATCTTTGCAACGAGCACACAACAATGTTACAAATATAAACTAAAGAAAGAACCTACAAATTTGTTAATTTGCTTAGATTAGAAAGGCTTGCAGTAATAGGACCATCAAAATTATTCCCTTGGAGTCTTCTGCATTTGCATATATATAGATCATATTAGATGTAAAAATTATCAATTTTTTTCTATAAATTGTGAAAATGTAGTTAATGAAGTGGCATCTCACAGTTCTTCCAGATCTGAAAAGCTTCCAAAATAACCTGGTATGAACCCAGTGAATTTGTTATCTGATGCCCATCTGGATGTGAAGGAATAAAGTTGATGAACCAAATAAGATTTGAACAGAAAGCATGTTCTCAAAATTTACAGAATTTTTAGTCTCCTAAGTTTGGAAAAGGACGGAGGCAGCTCCCCACTTAAACCGCAACTATCAATATACCGGCACATGAAAGAGAGAAATTAATGGTTCTGCACAATTATGGTACACACACATGGTTATTGGAAGGAAAGTGATAGTCAAGCGGAACAAAGATCAACAGTTGCTCAAGTTTGGTCAGGGATTGTATTTCTTCTGGAAGTGGACCAACAAACTTATTCATTCTAACGCCCCTGACACAAAGAAAATGGGTTTCAGAGAATGCAAAAGCTATGCAATTAGGAAAGCCCCAGCAATACGGTTGGATTTTTTTTTCCATCTGAATTTGTTGTATACGTAATAACTTGAGGTTACCAAATTACAGGTAGAAAAGCCCCGGCCATACGGTTGGATTTTTTTTCCATCTGAATTTGTTGTCTACGTAATAACTTGAGGTTACCAAATTCTCTGGTGAAACTACAGTTAAGACATCATTGCTTTTCCAAAGGAACATGATAAGCGATGTACTGCATAAAAACCTGCCAGTTGAATTATAGCATTCTTCATTTGATTTCACTTTAACATATGAAACACCATGTGAAAAAGTAAATTACACTGACGTGCGTAAGATATGTCTCATCCATTGTTTAGAAACTTTTGTGGATAAGTGGAGAGCGAATGCATTTAATTTTGCCATAAAACTAAGGAGTGAAGATATTCTACTTCTGGTGTAGGGTATGCCCCCGATCACAAGCTGCTAAATTACCCTTTGCACAGCATAGATATTTATAAATATTAATCATGGAAATGGGTAAAAGGGTTGTATTGTGGAAAAAATTATCTACCTAAATAGTGCAAATTTTTACTCAAAATTTGAAGATATGTAAAATAACTTTCATATCAAATCGTGCAGCTGGCCAGCATGGGCCCATGTGGAGGCGCACTTGGACAAAGAAAAGCAATTGTGTGCGTGTGCACACACTCAGGTGCTTGCATGATTGATTTTCTGTTTATCTGGTAAGGATGAAAATTGTTTTGAGTATAATATCATGATTTATGAACTCATAATATCCTAATATCCTTTGTAAGTGGTCTAGTAGCAGATGTCTTACAATGAGATAAGATTGATGAGGTTCCCAAGTTCCTTTGGAAGTGGTCCAGACAGCGCATTGATGGCCAAGGACCTTTATTTTTTTGGAAGAACAAAAGTAAGATGGTTAAGACAAAAACCAGCTGATTGATGGTACGATCAATAACTGGAACTTTAACTCTTACATGTATTTCATGGCAACAAATTTCCCAATGAAGGATGGGATGCTACCTGTCAAGTAATTTTGCATCAGGTTCCTGAAAGAGCACCCGAAGCACCACACCGATTCACAATCAAGCAAGGTTGAAAACTGAGTTTGAATTTAAATCTTCTACAAAACATTTCTTTTGCGGTGATTGTACAAAACATTGATACACAGCTTAATTGGTGATTTGGTGTTAATGCTTGATAAAGAGTTCAATAATGTGGTTCATCGTCAAGCCAGAGATGGAAAGAGAAAATAGACACCATACAGGTTCTCTAAATAGGTGAGACCCTCCAGCTCCGCAGGAAACTGACCAACAACGTCCAATGCATACACCCTCCTGTAGCGTGTCAGAAAAATTCCATTGTGCTGTTAGTAAAATATATGCAACACAGCAACTGAAAAAAAAATGCGGTCTTGCATCCCCGGAGACAAATTAAATTGACAGCATGTGATCTCAGAGCATGTAACGGGTCATGACACCGATTTTTGGGACTGCATAGCCTCTTGGAGGCATTCTTTTGAGAACCTGGAGTGCAGCTGAAACAAATGATACATCTTGGTGATGTGGCAGACGGTGTTGTTCTTGTAGAAGCAGTCGCACTTGATGCCGGGGTTGTATCATCTATAAAATAATAGCCTTTAGATCCCTCTAATGTTTTGATCATAATCATCTACATATGATGTGTATTTACAACCTGATATAAAGCTTAATATGAATTGAGCTATATAACTAAAAAATAAAAGCTGTTGGACCTCTCTCATGCTTGATCATGACAAACCATGTGTCATACATATTTATAATTCCACATTAAATATTGTACAGTTTAAAATATTATCTTTTTAGACATTATGAATACATGGTTTTCAATATGTTTTCATCAAGTTTTCTTAGAAGTATTTATAAATTTCCCTTTGCAACCTTCGTTGTGTTCACTAGTATACTTATAGTTGTTTGCCGTCACAAAGTATAGTTAATGCCCTTTTCACATAGAACAATATCATCTCAATCTCAATTTGTTTTTAGCCTTTAGATAATTAATCTATGGTTAAAATTGTCTTCTCTCTCATATCTCATAAAACCACATTAATCGATCTATATTTCAAAATTTCCTTAAGTCACATTGTCTATCTACTAAGAAAATATATTTCTCATAGTATTTCTTCCATTGACATATATGTTTTTGACAGCATCGTGTGGAGTATAATCTAGAGTTGATGAAGACTAGCACAAGACAAGGCACAACCTATTTCACTTTATATGAAACCATGTTCGAAGACTCGCAAAAGACAAGGCACAACCTATTCCTCTTTATATGAAACCATGTAATGAAATCATATATTTGTGGGTAGTTGGATAAAACAAGAGAAATCATATATTTGTGGATCGTTGGATAAAACAAGAGAAAGAAAAAAAGTTAGTATATCGACCACGATGGGACTACAACCCCCAATCTCCCTCTTTAATGAAGGAATAAAAAGGAAGCGCTGTCAGCTCCATTACTCTGTTCCAACAAGCTTGTTCCAAGATGCATGGTGAGATGGCCTAATATAAATTAGGGTTAAATTAGGCTGAAAAAATCCATATTACCTCCCAATTATAACATATCTCT
This sequence comes from Oryza coarctata, assembly GCA_030770085.1. NCBI lineage: Eukaryota > Viridiplantae > Streptophyta > Magnoliopsida > Poales > Poaceae > Oryza > Oryza coarctata. Next base: position 4,033,770 of record CM061476.1, on the reverse strand, counting down.
CACTATTAAAACCGATTCATTTTACTTCCTGACCTATTTTGACGGTGTTTTTATTTGACATGATGCCTATGTGACATTAATGTGGTGGTACAGTCAACCAAATAAAATTTAAAAAATGGATCTTCTAAGTGTAAGTCTTTCTCCCTCTTTCCTCCCAACTCTTTCTCTACTGAATAAAAAAACATTTGACTCTCTACTCAATGCAATGGTGCTATCCCCTCCCACAACCATGGTGGTAGAGTGCCACCACGAGTAGCGCCAATGCTGTGCACAACAGTGAGCACAAGCGCGCTAAGCCAAAGTCTCACCGCTGTAGTGCTGCAACCGCCCACACCACCAAATTGAGATGGGGAGCTTGGTGGATCTGGCGACGGCGGCCTAAGATGGCGGCGAGACCATAATGGTCCCACTTGCTAGATACCGTCAAAGGCTGGCCACTACACTATGCCACTCCTCTTTAGGCTTGTCTTTTTTGTTGCTTCCTTGTCGCCTCGGCGGCAAGGATCACAACTTTGCTCCCTAACCTTAGGCTCCACCTCACCACCATTGTCGGACCTCTTTTTTCCCAAGCAACACCGCCGCCAATCTTGTCCCCTTGGCCAACATTGTCGCCAATATACTTCCCAAGCAACAGCATTGCTGGTATCATTCCTAAGCAACATCATCACTGAACTCCTCCCAATCTGACATGGAGAAGAGACATGGCAAGAAAGAGGCAAGTCCACTTGTTAGCGATGCACTGTAGGAGAACCTTCACCGACAAATCCCTCCAGCCATCCTTCGCCACCAATCTTTATCGAGCTCAAGTGCCGATTTGTTATGCTACTACCACTACCATCACCATTGCACTATAAGGACAACAGCAATGGCAATGACCAGGAGAGGTGAGGAAGAGGATGGGGAAAGAGATGGGAAGAGGGAGAAGAGGAAAGAGAGTGGGCGTATGACAGTGCCATGTGGTCTAAATGAGGATTTTATTTTTACTTTTATACGTAATATCATGTGGATGCTATGTTAGCACTTGTTGGCATGTTCAATACTAGGATAAAATCAACTTTCACACCACCAAGGTAAATTGAGCCAGTATTAAGAGTTGAGAGAGGTGTTATATCGGTTTACTGTTGAATGAGGTAAATCGGAGTTGAGGGTGGCAGTACGAATTTTTTTCCAATTGTAGACTAGTATGATTGGCAGTAGAATAAAAGCCCACTACCGCATTGGCCACTCGCGGCCGGCGATCTTGTACTGGAACCTCTCTCTCAGTGGCGAGCGCGACGCAAGGACAAAGCCGCTCGGCGGGGAGGAGGTGCCGCCGTCACGGCCACCGGTGCCACCCTGTACCTGTACTAAACACCATGCGCGCCGGTGGGCGAGCGGGCGAGGCCATGGACCGATGGACGAGGAAGAATTGCCTGCCTTGAATCCACAATCTTTCTGTGCGAATCTAATGGAATATATCATATCATACCATAGAACAAAAGTTCCTTTTGAACCCCGAATTATACGTCAGATAGTCTAGAAGCAGAGTATAGCACGGTCGTCAGTCCGACGTAGTAGTACCAGTAGTGGCATCTCAATCTCAAGAAGGCAGCTGAGCCGGCCGGCCAAGGAAAAAGAAACTCGAGAGATTTCACTTACAGTTAGTCGTCTTGTTATTCATGAACCCGACTTGCATCCGAAGCCATCTTGAAGCCAAGTCGACCACGGCGCGCGGCGCGGGACGGCCATTGGCCCGCACGCACTGTCGCGGGCGGGCCTGCCTATATATTTTGCTGCTATAGCGCACGAGCCAGTGCAATGCCGGCGTCAGTGATGCCGGCCACGCACGCTCAACCGTCCGGCGCGCGCGCTCCCGTCGTCGACGGACGCGAGCCCAACGTAGCGGTAGCGGCGGCGGCGGCGGTGGCCAACCGGAGGAACGGCGCACACGCTCTCCTGGCCGCGGCGTCCTCCCTCGTCGGACTCCCTGCGGTGGACAGCAAGGCGCGGGCCCTCGTCCTCTTGCTGCTCCTGCTTCTCGGCTGCGCCACCGTCCACCTCTCCATGGGCGGCCGCCGCCCCCGGCTTCGCCGAAGCACCGTGGCTTCCTCGGGGCCGGCCGTGCGCGTCGTGTGCCGCTCGCGGACGCGGCTCCGGTGGACGTTGTTCCACGCGCTGCTCTTCCTGGGTTGCACCCGCCTGCTCCTCGGCCCCAGGACGGCAGAGCCGTCGACGCCGCAGCTCCTGCAGGTGCTCGTCGGCTCAGCGCCTATGCCGCCGCTGTGCTGGCCTCCACCTTTTACGACGGCGTCCCGCGCTCCGTGAGCCCGGCTCCTATTCAGCGGCCGCTTCGCTCCGGCGTCCGACACCCGCTTGTGTGCAGCACCATCTTCCAATCAATTGGAGCTATTGATTTGGTTCTAATTTATCAGCTCGTCGATTACTTAGGGTGCTATTTTCATCTTGTCGTCTCAGTAATCAGATGAGATTAGAAAGGGGGAGATATCTCTGGCTCTCCGACATAATTGCAATTTCTTGGTGATTTTGTGGGCGCCGTCTGATCATAATGATTGTAATTGGAGTACTAATTAGCACATCAGCTGCAGCAAAATGGTATCAATGAGAAATGTTTGGAGCATAGCAAAAGCTGTTGCATTTGGTTTGAACTGATTCCATTTGCTCTGTATTTAAGTCAAAGAAATCCTGTTGCAGAAGCTGTTAGCTCTTGAGAGGCGTTGAGCCCCCAGAGTCCAACCCCAATTGGATTATGATCGGAACCCACACTAAGCTTGAGCTAATGGAAATTAAAATGATGATAGAAAATTCCCAACTTAGCAGTCATTAAGATCCTGTCTAGATTAACTCCAACAGGATGCTGTTGTGTTGATTGGTTCATGTAAATCACACCCCAGATTATTTCATTTCCATCAGTAAACATGGGGACTAATTAATCCTCGGTCAATATTACTTGAATTTCTTTCACCTGAGCACCCAAAGCCTTATAACTTTGAAGCCCCTCTAACCAAAGGCAAGAAATGTATTACAACATTTGCGAAAAAGAGCTCATCCAAAAATCAAGCTATCACGAGACAAATCATGGTTAGAAGGACCATAATTATTCACTACTGTAAGATTTTGTTTTGAGATTCTTCTGCTCCAAATAACCTTACTGACATAAAAACCTTCTTTGGTCACACAACTCAACCTCCAAAAGCATCCTCTTTTAACACCGAAATGAATGCCCAAGTGCGTAGATTTCCAATGGCCTCTAAAATCAAAGGTCAATCCCCTAATAATCCAAATCTCTGTGTCTCTGTCTGATGAGAACGACTCTTTGAGTAAATAATTCGAAGAGAAAGCGGAAGCAGTAAACTAGAAGACTTGAGCACGCTGCTCAGCCTTCTGGCCCTTCTTCCCGAGAGGAATATTCTTCAACAGATAAGCTAGCATATAATTAATTAAAATTTTATTATTTAAAACTTAAAATTTTAATTTATTTAGTTTTTTTTAAAAAAAATTATATCGTTTAACTTACTTTTTAAAAAAAGTTAAGCGATTAAGCTATTAAAAATGTAGCCTTAGTGAGTAGAATAAATAATATATGTAGATTTTAAAAATTATAATTAGATAAAAAAATATGTGTTTATATATAAATATTATATTATATAAGTAAAATTGATTACATAAGTAGAATTGATTGTAAATGGCGTTTCAATCTTTAGAGCAGTCTATCCTATATTATTCGTCTACCATTTCGATCACATTGAAACCACCCCTTCTCCTACTGCTTCTAGAAGAGTGAGACACCGTCTTCTTCTTGTCAGATCGATCGCATTGACCCTTCTGCTGCTGCTGCTGCCGCCGCCGCCTCGTCTTCTAGAAGCGCTACCACCTTCTTCTTCCCACACTATACTCAAGCTCATCGCAGAGCAGAGAGGGGGAGACGGAACGCGGTCTCAGGCTCAGAGTTATGGCGACCACGCAGGAGGCCGCGCGGGCCGACGTGGACGGCAGCCGCGAGGGGAATGCCGCGGCCAACCGGAGGAACGCCGCGCACGCCATCCTGGTCGCGGCGTCTGCGCTCGTCGGCCTCCCGGCGGCGTGCGGCCGGGTGCGGGCCCTCGTCCTCTTGCTGCTACTGCTTCTCGGCTGCACAACCGTCCACCTCGCCATGGGTGGCCGCCGCCGCCTCCTCCTCCGCCGCGCCGTGAGGCCCGCGGCGGCGCCGCGCGTCGACCGCTCCCCGGCGCGGCTGCGGTGGACGGGGTTTCACGCGCTGCTGCTGCTCGGCCCCACCTACTGGCCGGCGGAGGAGCCGCGGCCTCAGCAGCAGCTCGTGCAGGTGCTCGTCGCCTACGCGCTGTTCGTGGTGGGCGCCGTCCTGGTGCTGGTCTCCACCACCTACGACGGCGTCCCGCACTCCCGCGGTGGCGCGGGGGCTCGACGGGCTCCTCTTCGGCGGCCGCTTCGCTCCGGCCTCCGACGCCGACGACTGAGCTGCGTGCATCTATCGTTCAGCACCATCCTCAATCTGGGCAATTGATTTTCGTGTTAGCGATTCCGAATCAGGAATTGCAGGTAAGATGACAAAGATGCTCTTCTGGTTCGTCGCATGGAAAGAGATTAGAAAAGGGGTCATATCTCTGTGACATAATTGCGACTCATTAATTGGGGATTGTTTTGAGATTCTTGATCATGATGGTTGTAATTAGGATAGAGATCACTTTCAGCAGATATCAATGTGGAAAGCTAGCAACCTAGCTAGCTACCAACTCGTAATCTCATACAATGATTAGATGGAAAGGATCAAATTCATGGTTGTGCCACTCTTAATAATTAATTAATTGTTAGTGCTTATAGTCGATTGATTGAAAAATGTGCTGTGAGTCTTGGTATGTTCAGAATTCGGCTTGGGAAGCTCAGTTCGGATTGACAACTTTGAATAGTTTGTTGCTAGTTGGCTTGGATAATTCCCCTTTACTTCTAACATCTCGTGAGGATACCAGTATTCAAACTAGATACTTTAGATTTGAACCTTCTTGGTTTCATGTTGAGAGATATAAGGACTTTATTTTTGCTCTTGAGATGATAGATATATTCTTCATTTTTTGACATAAAAGATGTCTTTCTGACCAGGACAAAGAATTCCTTCTCAAACCTTTTTCTAGGGAGGAGTTAGATAGTGTTGTGAAAAATATGGAGAACTTAATACAACACCTGGATCTGGTAGCTATAAATGGTTTTGGCATTTTCTCAAATATGATTTATTTGAGATGCTCCATTTGTTGTATAGAGGTGAGTTGGACATTAAAAGTCTCAATTGTGGTGTTATCTTGTTAATTACTACATTTAGAGTTGCAAATACTAGAGAATTTTAGGCCTATCTGTGTCCTTAATGAGTTTGTCCAATATATCAGGAAAGTATGCTCAATTATGGTGTTACCTTGTTAATTACTACATTTAGAGATGCGAATACTAGAGCATTTTAGGCCTATCTATGTCCTTAATGAGTTTTTCAATTTTATCGGGAATTTTTGACAAATATACTGACCCAGGTTGATTCAGCCATTTCTCAATCTCAAACAACATTTATCGCTTGGAGGTATATTGTAGAGGGTTGTGTTGTGTTGCACTTGCATAGTTGTTTATCAGTCCTCAAATTGGATTTTGAAAGAAAACATGGGAGTTTCTTAATGAGGTGATGCTTAAAAAGGGATTTCCTTCAAGGTGGGTCGAATGGATTCAACAGACTATTGAAGAGGGCAGGGTTTGTGAACATAAATGCAGAAAGGAGTGATTTCTTTAGAGCCTATAGAGGTTTGGGGCAGGGGGATCATGTTCATCTCTCTCCTCTTTTATTTAATCTAGTAGGTGATGCTTTAGCTGGTATCTTTTGAGGTTGTTAAATCTTCTGATCTACTACTGTAAGGCTTAGTGCCTAATCTAGTGGTGGTCTTCCAATCAGTCTTGAAAAGATCTTGACTGCTTATCTGGATTACATCCTTCAGAAGTTGGAAAAACGATTGGACACAAGGAACATACGCAATTTATCGTATGGTGTCCATACCTATTAATTCCTGTTTATCTTCTATATACCCACCTATGCTATGGGATGCATATCCTACCTGAAGGCATTCATAGCAAGATGGACTCTATATGAGGTAAGTTTTCTTGGGCAGGCTTGGGTTCAAGAACTGAAACTCAGGTTTGGGTTTTACTGAGACTAGGAAATGAATTTTTGCCTATTTGCCAAGTGGATCTGTAAGCTGAGTCTAATGCCCGTAGTATGTGTTTGATGGTGGTAAGAAAGAGGTATCTAGCCAATGGAGGATTTTCTTGGACTGATGGATGTGGGGATTCCCAATTTTTAGAAAGGTGTACATTCTGTTTAAAATAGTTCTGGTTAGGAGATGAATGAAAATGGGTACTGATAATCATATTTTCTTCTGGCACAATATATGAAGTGGCTCCTGTTCACTTAGAGTTAGTTTTTCTCATTTGTTCTCCATCTGCAATCAGCCGGATATCTTAGTAAGTGAGGTTACTAAGAGATGGCCATAGGCTTTGTCTTCTAGGCAATCTTTCTTGGACATAGAACTTAATGAATGGAATGAGTTGTTGACCTTAATATCATCTATGGAGCTGAACATGGATGAAGATAGTGAGCTGGGGCCTTATAAAAATCTTGTCAGTGTTTAGTTAGATTGTTGTAGAGCCCTTCCTTTCAGTTGGGTGATTCATAGCCCTATGAGAGATCTGTCAAATGATAGATGCCTCTGAGAATAAAGCATTTCCTTTGGTGCACTTATCGTGATAAGATTTAATCAGTTGTACAATCAGTTAGAAGAAATTGGGGTGTTCCAATTTTTTGTCAGCTCTGTGCTGCTCCTGAGACTGCTAAATGTAGTTTGTTGTGTCGTCCTGTTGCTCGGTTTACATGGAGTGTGTACGGAGATGGTGTGGGATAAAACTCCATCCCAGTAAGTTCATATCTTCTATTTTCTGACATTATTGGTAGAGGTGGTAAAATTCGAACGGGATCAAAATTTCTGTGCTTTGCATTTTTTTTTCGAATTTTTGGTTCACTGGAAATTATATCATCTTTAAAAACAATTTTCTATCTACTCCACTGGTTCTTAGTGTCGCATCATCTCTTCTTTGCACTGATGTAAAATGTGATCGATGGATGGCGTTAGAGTGTTTCAAGGTGTGTTGTTCCTATTTTACCTCTCAGCAGCGGGTGATCGTGTTGCAGACACGTGATGTGGTTTGTTTTTTTTTTTCTGATTGTAGCTAGTCTTCTAATTTTTTTATATCAATATAAAATCTCACTATCTTATTTACCTTGCACTATCTTTAAAAAAAATGCTCTCGAGGCTTTGTCATAATAGGGAGATCCTGATTGAGGAGCTCAGAAGTACCGTAAAATTCTCTCCGTTGGGCACGCTCTGGAGTTTGAGCTGCTTAGTGCTGGGCTAATTGAGTTTGGGAGATTTGTTAAGTGTAATCAAATGGTCTCAACGTACCTTCGTACCTAATACATCGGTTCCAAAAGGAGTTCATTTTTTACCATCAATCTGGATCATGGAACCAAAAATACCATTTGTACCTCCTACCTCAATCTAAAAGGACTTCATGTTTTACCATGAATCTGGTTTTAAAATTTATACAAAATGTCAACTTATTTGTAGACAGAGATGAATTAGCCATTTGTTTCAATCCGAAGTATAAACAAAATCTTTCGAAAAAAAACTTAGCTTTCTAAAAAGTTAAAAAAAATAACCTCAAAAATATATAAATTCTAAATTAAAATTACCAAGAATTTCAAACCAAAGAAAGCCCATGCTTAGCCAGGAGTGCCTGCAAGAGTTGCCCCCATGGATTGGGCCCTCATTGGATCCTGTACACAGTAACGTGCGGCGATCACAGCCCAAGTACAAAACGCACGCGTGTGTATGCTGTGTAGTGTGCCTCTTTGTTATGCCCTAAAAAAACAGGTTCACAGCAAAAATAATAATAAAAAATAAAAAGGAAAAATGCAAGAGAAAAAACAAAAGTACAGACCTGCTGGATTCGAACCAGCGACCTAAGGATCGATCCGCGCGTACTACAGTCCTCCGCTCTATCAACTGGGCTAAGGTCGATCTCGCAATTGTTTTCTCTAGAACTGCTAATGATTCTTTCGCTGATTAATTAGCGACTGATTAAAATGTTGAGCTGGCCTTACGTTGAGGCTCAACCACAAGTGCCAGAGGCAATCAATGACAATGATGTCAATATTGTTAACCTTCTTGTCCATCAAGTTCAAACAATAATGTTTTGTCTGTTGCGAAAATAGGAGAGTATAGTTAGTGCTATCTCGAGACTAATTTTCACGAAAGCAATGGCTGATATTCTCACCACCCATGTTTCAATTGGCCCAAAAATGGGTAGTTGGACCTACAAGTTTAAGCTGTTTATCATTGGGTACTGCACTTTCTTGTTCAAGTTTTCTTACAACCCCATATATATAACAACCACAACTACGCTGATTAATCCCATTGGAGATATATAGTATGTGAATTTCCTAAGGATCAATCATCAATCCTATACAAATCTGCAGTTATATAAAGGGTATTGATAGTTTTCATGCGTCTAAAAATTAGTTTTTAGATTTTCAATCACTTAAAATTATATATTTTTAAGCCTAAAATCACAGTTGTATGAAATGTGCAATTTTAGTTCTTCTTAACTACAATTAATTTTATTGTTATATATGGATTTACTTTATCTTTATCTAAGTTTGAATATTTTTGTCTGTAAATTTATTTCTTGTAATTTGCGTACATTCCAATATATTATTGTTCAACCCTTTATATAAGAAAAAAAGCGAGGCAAACCATTAGATTGTCATGTAAGGATAAGAAAGTGACACTCCTATATACAATATAAACGTCCAAATTTCTAACGAAAAACTCTATCTGTCCGATTCAACGGTGGTTTTGACACTCATGTAGGCGTTCAAGTACACAACATAATAGCTCTTGCCTATATGTACATTCAACAAAAAGATTGCCTCCTTCTGTGAAGAAATATTGGCTACGTGTACTGTTGCCAATATTAGTGAGGTGCTTACTTGGCATGTTCTTGATATATGTGCGACACAATTTTGTTACCCAGACACACATTTATATGAAATATATATACGACATAACTAAAAGGCCACGCATTGACACACACAAGTATCATATCCCGCATTAATTAAGAATATGACACTTGTACTTACTTGTTCCTCGTTTGCCAAATATGCTGGGCTATGACGACTCATGATACATTTGTTTATAATGTTGTCAACGTTGACACGACGAATCACTGCCTTGCTGGACACCGAGGTGTACAAGTGTCTAGAGCATTCTTGATTATTGTTAATAATATTTACTCATCAATTCATCATCTAACTATAGCTAATCTCATGCAGATATATATTTTACTTCCTAGCAAAAGTTCTTTCCTTGCAAGATTGATCATAAGATCGATCCATGCATGCTGGAAGCTGATGATTATGCATTGCCTCATTGCTTCTAAACTATATCATTTTCGTAGAAACGAATTTCTTAGAAAACTATTTTAACTTTATAATAGTAAATTTATTTATTTATACACTTGAATGGTTATCACAAATCATCCAGCTATTAGGCATTTAGCTATATATTCAGCACAAAAGAACGGACATGTGTTGATCAAATGGACATGCAAACGAATATATAATCCTGATGGAATTTTTGCTTACGTCTGTTGACAGTGTTAGATCGAGGCAGCATGACCCGAGTTTGTTCAAGTGGACACATCAACTTGTGATGGGTATACTTCCTAACCCCAGCTACTATTATGTGATCTCTGATCAACTGCTGACTTTGACCAGCTCTTAATTAGCAACTCAGCTAGAATAATTAACATATTAATCCTGGCTCGTTCTAGCTAGGTTTAATTAATTCCTGGGTTTTCAACTGGGAGAATGGGCTCCCCACTGTTTTGTAGGTAATGTGGCTAATTATGTACTGGTAGTTTTTTGTTTAGTCTGATACTGTGTCATTATCTGTTCTCTGTACATTAATCTCCAATAGTAGCAACATTCAGACAAATATTTGTCATGTCAAGATCTGGCTACTGTTCATGCAAGCATCCGTACCTCTCACCCTCAAAATATTTTTTGCAGTATCGAAAGGGAAAGAAGTTGATATTACCAATACTTTAGCTTACATTTCCCTTGATCTACTAGCTTACTAACAAAGTGAAATAATATGCAGATGTCAGTTGAAAGTGACACTCCAATACATATCCCTTATTCCCATTTAATCTCATCCATTGAGAGAATCGTATATGTACATTTGTACACGAATTAAGTACGTAGAGCATCAAACTCAGTGGAATTGTTCTGATAACGACACCAACAGCGACTAGGCATGCATGCAGGGCACCTAATCATCAGAACCCAACAAACAATTGTTGCATGTTTTTTTCATCATCATCGTGCATGCATGGCAGTAATCATCGTATATGTCAAGTTGGCGAAACCAGTATATATATATCCCCGTCGATTCATTACTTACAGCTTGATGTAGTAAATCCGTGTGTGGTCAATCTTTATAAAATTTCACCATTAACATGTATATGTGCATATCTTTTTTTAATAAATACACATAGGATGCAAGTGTTTTTCATCGAGATTGAGACAATTGTCTAAACTGCGTCTAAATATATCATAAAAAATATATATTTTCGATTACAGACAACGCACGGCGACACAGCCACTGCCAAGCGACCCTGTGCAGCAGCCCATGCTCGTCAACGAAATTGTTATAGAATTTTGATGTTAATAGAAGAACTTTTTTTAGGAAATGTTTGACGTAGTTAGATTTACATAGGCTCTAAAAGTTTTCTGGTTTTGACACAACACACCACTCCGCGTTCCATTTTAACACACACATTAATCGTCAGTAAGGCCTGGTAGCTAGTAGATCGCGACAAGGCCTTAATTTCCACTAGTAGATAGCATCTCCATCCATCAATCTATCATCCATCCATATCATCCGTCTCGTCCCATCTCATCGATCGAGATCTCACATCTGTTCATCCCATCATCTCATCTCATGTGCAAGTGCAGCCAATAATGGGAGCCAACAAGCACTACTAGTTGGTTTCAGATAAAAGACGAGGCCCTTCCGTCCAGTAATAATCGCGCTAGTAGCATGGGGCCCTCGACGGCGACCGGCCGGCGATGTCCCGGCCGTCAGCGGCCGATCGAGCGGCGACACGTCGCCGGCAGCACGTGACAGGCCACGTGAAGAGAGGCCCTCGAAGTCTCGACCTGGGCCGGCGGCGGTTAACGTCGCTCGTTCACGACGACATGCCGGGCCGGCGGTCAGTTTCCGGCCGGTGTCGCCGTCGTCGTTTATCTTGCGAGATAAGATAAGTACGTTGATCGAGAAGTGGTCACTGTTGAAGCTAAAGCTTGAAAAAGAAAAAAAACTAATTAATTTATGCGTGATTAGACTGCGGAGTGCTGACCGGCTAATGATTCCTAGTGATCTCTCTTTTATTGGCATATATGTGTTAGTATGGAAGTCGTAATTAGATTGGTTTAATTATGCATATTATATAGCATAAATGAATGATTAGTCAACTTAATCAAACGCGTACTAGCTGTTCATGAAAAACAAGTTTTTCTCTTGCTACCATTTTTTTTTGTTGTTAATTGCCTCTCCTTGCCAAAAGAAAAGGAACATAACATTACAATTAAGGAGAATGTTTCCACATGGAGAATACGCGTTCTATGATAGTTGTCATGATTTTTTTGAAAACAAGATTGAAATGATAATTTCCTTGATTTTTCTACATTTTTCGTGGTTTCCTGTGTTTTTATTAATTGACGGTCAAACAACTTTTGACTCGGTGGAGCAACAAGGGGACAGAGGATGCAAATAGTGTAATTGGCGAAAGAGGTAATGGCATTTTTCGAGTGATTGAAAATAGATAGTAATTAAGAAGTTACACCAGCCATCGTAAAATTTCTGTCGTTTCATTTGGCGACAAATTTGACTTTACTACTTGATTTGTTATATGACCTATTTAAAACCAGAAAATGCTAGCGACTGTCCCACAAATTAATCACCACCCAAATTTAAATCAAGCTCAATTGATGTGTGGTACGTACAGTATAAAAAGTCAGCTCTATCAATAATGCACAACATGCATGTCTTTTTCCCTGTCTTTTGCCGTACTGTGACGTCCAGATTAATCACTGCCGCATACAGATTTCTTATTAAAATAAATACAATTGAAATATATCGTTCCAATCGAATTTCCAATGGATCCAGATCGAGCAGTTGGGCATCTGCTTGGCATGATAAAGAGAGGAGTCTTGCAGCGAACTGAACTGAACTGAATACTGATATGATCCGAGAGAGACGACGACGACGACGACGATTAAATTCCGTACTCCGGACGGCACGACACGCTCCCCAAACAAGCGTATACTACACACGTACACATACATACACATTACGTATACAATGTATATATACTTTTTTTTCTGAGTGTAATATATGTATAAATAATTAGCATGCATATCCATGCTGCTTCATGTGGATTTAACTACAAATTTTGCCACATATACATAGATAGTAGATGTATATGTCAAATATTGTAGCTTAATTGTAAAATATGGTTAGGCTTCTTGTGATACGAACTATATATCCACACACTATATATCCACTCAACTATATCCACACAGTTGAGTGCTATTAATTATTTTTTTAACGTTAGATAATATATCATTGTTAACAGCTAGACGTTCGTGAATATTTTGCCGATATCAAGCATATATATATTTATAAGGTTAAGTGTTCCCTTGTGTTTATAACATTTTTTTAAAAAAATATTGTAGCTTAATTAGTTTGAATTTTAGTATATATTTAACCACCTAGAAAATTTAATAAGTTTTAGGTAATCAAGTGCGGTTGATTTATTGCTGTGCTGCCTGTACTCGGTCCGTCTACTTATATATAACCCTAGCTGGCTAGAGTGGTTGGATGAGACTTAGCAAACTTCGAATCATGCATATTGCCTCGTAGGCTGGCTCATGTCTTACGACTCTCCTATTGGTTAATGAAAGCTCTCGAATTCCTCCAAAAATATTTAAAGTATGATTGAGTATATTCATACTATTTCAACTCCAACTTAATTAGGTAGTTTTACAATCGGTGAAGATGCATGTATTTTTTTTAGATAATCTGAAGATGCAGGCATGTCCACGTACGCATAGGCTCCATCTAGTTGATCTGGCCAACACTACCTGATTTTGACAAGAACAGATAGCGCAGTTTACTTCATTCCTAGCTGGTGACTTTCTTCTTTAATTCCTTTTTGTTTTTTTCTTAGTATATTTAGTATTCACCCGGGGTCAATAAGTATAATTCGATGGCTATTTATATAGTGGTATATATGTATGAAAATAATTGAAATATGTTTTTTATTTCATCGTGAAAATAATATAATTATAGAGATTAATGTTTTTTCATGCAGCTAAAAATAAAATGATATCAAATAATTAAGAACTCTGTAGTTCATCTATTTGAATAAAAAAAGAAGACATAGGCGTCGATCTAAGCCTCAAACTTGTGTGGACGCATTTGAGGGTGTACAATTCAACTCCCCTTGATCTTGAAAGGCCAGAATGTGAATAAAAATATATTCATTTCGATGGATGATTTAAAAAAACAACTATTTCTTACCAGAATATTTTAAAATTATATGAAAATCGCATTTTAATTAGTTTTGCACTTTATTGTGGCCAAACCCATCACACCCTTCAACTGGTTCTTTGGTCTACCGTTAATGAGTCGTAAAAAAATAACTAAGTAATAAAAAAATTATGAGCAAATGTTCTCGGAGGTTTAAATTCAATGCTAAAAAAATAAAGTACGGTAAAAACTTAAAGTCAACTCTAAATATAAGTTTTAAATTTTAAATTTTAACTACAACTAATAAAATAAGCAGATGATGAAAGAACTAATAACACAATAAGCTAGGCTCGCCTGTTCTTCCACCCAAACAACTTAATGTAGGTATAGCTAGACCAATCTCTATATGGTGTTTCTTTCTTGAAAAAAAAAACTTCTGTATGGTGTTGCGGCGCTGACGCATATATTATTAGCCAAATTTTGTAGTGATAACGTGGAATCTTGCATATCTTTACAGAAAAGAGGAAAATAGGTAGAAATATATGTAATATGGTTTCTATGGCATACTATTATTAATCATATATCTGATATTTTTTTATGATAAGAGGGTCTAGATAAGTTTTATAAAACGATGATTATGCGTAATGTATATATAACAGAATATTGGTCTATAAAAAACATCATGTGTTAATAACTGAGTGTCATAAGAATGCGTATGCTATGCTAGATTTGTGTTTGTGTTTATAAAAAATAGATCAAGTTCAATATATGATTGACTAGAGCTAGTTTGGCCATATCCCCCATAAATATTATTAAATTATGAAATAGTTTAAGAGATACAGAAATACCAAAAATAATATAAAGAGAGATATTTAAAAAATACGGTATAGTTAAAGATTTAAATATTTAAAAAATAGCTATTAATGTGTCTGAACTTTAATTTGTAGATTTTTATTGGGTTTAACTCTAGCATATCTTTAACTTAGATTGAATTGAAAAGTTAAAGTTGAGTTGAATTAAGAATACTATTATTAATCACCATCATGTAAAAATGAAATGGATTATTATGACATACACGCATTCTATTCTTACCTGACTAGCTAGCTACTAAAACAGCTCCAGCTCATGCTTTGCAAATCCTGAAACCACAAGCGATCTGGAAACCATTAGAACGGTATTCAGCAACAGCATATCATATAGGCTCATAACATATTATTAGCACATATATATATATATATATAAACACCCCCAAAATATTAATCACACGAGTCCAAATCCTTAATCCGTAAGCACACACAAATTAAACCGGCAAGTTACATTACCGATAATTCGATGAGTTGCTATAGGCTCTTGTAGGGCTAGTTGCTAGCTCTGGTTGACCAGCCAGCTCTATTAATACCGCAACCGCTGGTAGCGGTCGGACTCGACCATTCGCTCTCTAGCTAGCGAGTCTCTCTTCTTCCTCTTCCTATTGCTCTTTTACTATCGTGTCTTGGTGTAATTGAGGTGGAGGAGATGAGTTTCATCGGCATGGTGGAGGCGAGAATGCCGCCGGGGTTCAGGTTCCACCCGAGGGACGACGAGCTGGTGCTGGATTACCTCCTCCACAAGCTCGCCGCCGGTGGCCGGGGCGGAGGAGGAGGAGGGGTGTACGGCGGCGGCGTCGCCATCGTCGACGTCGACCTCAACAAGTGCGAGCCATGGGATCTTCCAGGTACGTATTAGCATATGCTTTTGCTCATCGGTCACGCTCCATTGTTGGGAGTAGTACTCTGCTCTGCAGATCGTTGGTTGATTGATTCTCTTCGAGAAAGAAAGAAAAAAAAAAGAGGAAAATTTTTCACGTTGGTGTTGTTGAATGATTCGTTTCGAGAAAGAGATATAAATTCCATTATTGGTATTGTTGATAGGTTCCTGTTCCTAGGTTCTTTTCGGTAATTATTTTTGGTCTTGATTGGTTCATGTTCTTAGCTTCTTTCTGGTAAATGAAATTTCCGTCTACAATGAAGCAGAGTGGCTTCTCTGAAGACAAAAATGCTTCTTTTCAAAGAAAAAGATGAAAAATAAATTTTGAAGACAAAAAATGCTACCTTCTCTAATTGGTTCGTGTTTTAGCTTCTGTCCGGAAAATAAAATTTCCAATACAATGAAGCAGATTGTTCATTGCTTCTGTATGGAAAACGATATTTCCATTTATAATGAAGACGAGTGGATTCTCTGGAGATAAAAATGCTCCTTTTCAAAGAAATTTGAAAGAGATGTCTGTGAAGATTTTTAAAAAATCAAATTTCAGAAAATATGTTTCTGTGAAGATAAAAATTTTCAAAGAAACTCTCAAGATAATTTTTTTGAAATCAAAGAAATTTGAAAATCGTGCTTCTCTCACGACAACTCGAACTGGAGACTGACGTGATAACCAACTACACCACGACACCTTCCTGTTTAATTATTTCTTCTTCCAATTTTTGATCTATCTGTCTCATTCGATTACCTCTTCTCGCTTTCTTGATCTCATCCATGGTGTCCGCCATTGTTGTTGGTTGCAGAGGCGGCATGCGTGGGAGGTAAAGAGTGGTACTTCTTCAGCCTCCGCGACCGCAAGTACGCCACCGGCCAGCGCACCAACCGCGCCACCCGCTCCGGCTACTGGAAGACCACCGGCAAGGACCGCTCCATCACCCGCCGCGGCGTCTCCTCCGCCTCCGGCTCCGGCGCCGAGACCGCCGTCGGCATGCGCAAGACCCTCGTCTTCTACCGCGGCAGGGCACCCAAGGGCCACAAGACCGAGTGGGTCATGCACGAATTCCGCCTTGAGCCTCAGCCCCTCCACCTCAAGGTACGTGCCTCCTCATCCATCCATGATCCATTCAAAATTTCAAATCCCCCCCCCCCTCTTTTTTTCTTCATTTGGATTGCGTGAATCCGACAGGATCAGAGCACGCCGTTTTCGTTTTCGTATTCGTTTGGTTTTTCTTTCCAACGAGTAGAACGGCGCGAGGAGGAAGAAGATGATGAGTTTCTTTTCCCCTTTCGAAAACCGTCATAGTTTTTTTCTCAAAAGACGGAGCAAAAAAGAAATTTTGATTACTGCAGATATTGCTGTTTCATACAGTGAAAAATCCCTGTCGGAGAATTCACTGTCAAATTATACATGTTCAGAAAGATCTTTATACAAATACAAAATCAGCTTTTAGGAAAAAAAATCTTTTTTTCTACCTCTAGTGAGCTCATCCTGCGTGTTGCCGTCACCTACCATGGCAATTGGCAGGCCTGAATTTTGTAAGAATATAATCTCTAACTGTTTCTGTCGCGTCGAATGATCTTTCTCGTCTTCAGGCTTACGATGCTTCTCTGAACATTTCATCCAGATAAAACTAGCTGCAAGTTGCCAGGGCTCTAGTTGCATGACGACCTACAAAAGTTTACTACTCTTCTGTTTGATCCAGTCAGATTACTGAGCTAGATTAATGTCCTAAACATTCCCTCCAAAAGGATTTGACTGTCCTAGAGTGGTTTTTTTACTCCAACTTGCCACTTATAACATTCAGGATTCTATGATTGCTAACTCCCCAAGCAACTATATAACTTGCCAACAATGATTTCTTCATGCAACTTGCTGCAGAGTCTGTTATGTTGGTTGCATCAGCATTATACATTGTGCTAATCAATTTGAAGTCTTATTGTCCTTAACCTCTACATATGACCAGAAAATGATTTAATTGTTATATAATACATGTTCAATTGCAGTTATTAGTTATCACAATGCAACTATTTCATGGATCATTTATACTTAGTTACCATGTTAATTTGAACATCACCTAATTACACAAAAAAAATACAGGAGGACTGGGTGCTATGCAGGGTGTTCTACAAGAACAGGCAAACAGTTCCAAGCCCATCATCTGAAGAGGCCGGTACACTGTCCAATGAGCTAGACCTGCCTGCCGTGCCTTCGCTTCCACCCTTCATCAACGCCTACATCACCTTCGATACCACAGCGACGATCAGGAGCTGTGAGCAAGTGCCCTGCTTCTCTGGCCTGCCGGCATTGCCAATGAAGGGCTCAATCAGCTTTGGGGACCTTCTGGCAATGGACACCTCTGAGAAGAAGGCCATCAGGACGCTGCACAAACAGCAACACTGCAAAGCTGGAATTCTCTCCAGCTTGGGGGCAGGAGAGTGGCCTGTCACAGATGTGGAACCCAGCCCCTCTGAATAATCTTTGATATGATGATGATGATCTGTTGCTACGTTGCTAGAAAGTGATTACTGAAGAATGAAATGTGGCAATAACTTTGTAAAGAGGTGGTATATTCTTTTCCTCTGCTGGAGTAGTAGCTGTGAATACATTTCTCTATTTGATTGGGATTTTATTAGGGGTGTGACATACCCAAGTAGAGTAGTGAAAATGACTTGGTGTAGAATCTGTACATAGGATTGCAGAAAAGGGTTATCCCTTTCTCTTTACTCTATAGATGTATTTATCATTGAAGATGAATGAATATTTCAGGGGCAGGCATTGTGTGGATAAACCATTCAACACCTTTAACTTCAATTTACTATAATATATTGGGAACATTACACTGTGTAAACAATTCAACACTGTCCATTTTCATTTTCTGAGCTTGGGCCGGGAAAGAGGCAGTGGGGAAAAGAATATACCCATGATTGGTTTGGCATGTGTAATTGAATTCAATATTTGTTCTGAGGATTGAGGTTGGAATTTTATATATGAACTAGAGATATAGAGATATGACGATGAAGATTAAGATCAATACTAAATAAGAAATATTTTTTAGAATTACATATTGTGAATTTAATGTTTTTGAAGAAGACAAAACTAGAGAGAATGATGGAGACAAAAAGGTGCCTCGGGCACAGAGGAGTGGGCCTATAGATAGTAATTCTAAGTAGAAAAGACAATCTTAACACTATCCCTATAATTTAGGTTCAACGAAATAACATACGGTAGAAATTTACGGTGTACCATGTGTCTGCAGAAGGTTTAGGTTTGATATGCTTAAGTGTGAAAGTCATTATATCCAAGCAATGTGTTCTTTTTTTTCTCTTAATTACGCATGAGAGCTGTGTAGCATTGCATTAGTAGAAGAAGAGGGGCGTCCAAAACACAGAACCAAAAAACACAAAACATAAAAAATGAATTCAACAAACGAAGAACAAAGTGCCTCAATAATGCCCTTTCAACACCCTAATTCACAAGCCAACTTAACTAGGATCTATAATTAACAAAAGCCTCTTGGCCCCAGCTAAACTCCAAAGACGAGCCTCCTTACTTGCAAGAACTAGACAAGTCGAAATGCTTGGGGAAGCCCCGTTAAAAACATAATTATTTTGATGCTTCCAAATAGTCCATGCACCAAAAATGATTAGACTATTTAAGCCTTTCCTGATAGCGAACACACAAGAAATAAGAAGATGTTGTATAGTGTCATCCTCTTGGTCACACAAGGGGCAATGATCAGGGTGTGGAAGACCTCGATGTGCCAAATGATCCACCATCCAACATCGATTATGTGTGGCCAACCACATAAAGAAACGACACTTTTCTGAGGGCCTAGGATTTCCAAATGTGATTCCAAGGGCCAAAATAAATTGCACCTTGAAAGAGAAGCTCATAAGCAGATCTGGCCATGTATTGTCCAAAACTTGAGAGCCGCTAAGAGTGCACATTCGCAATTCCTGGTTGCAAGACTACCAAGGAAAAGGTGTCCAAAAAACAAGATAATCTGTTGGCACATCAACATAAAGAGCAACCTGAATGCCTATAATCCTTGTATGATCATTCAAGGACTCAAGGATGTTGCGCTTCTTAACTCTTCGCTTTGGCACCAAAGCAAAAAGGTGTCGCATCAAGCCCTCAATACGTTGTCCAAACAACCACCGATCCTTCCAAAATAGTGTGGAATCTCTATCACCAACCTTTGAGATCATTGCCATGGAAAACATGGAGTGAACATCTTCGTTTACTTGGATAGGAAAAGCTAATCATGGCCTTGTTGGTTCGGTTTTTTGCAACCATAGACATCTTACCCTTAGGGCATAGCTAAGGGACTTGAGATTAGAGATTCCCAATCCTCCGCCTCTCATGGTAAACAAACCTTAGGCCAAACAATCAAATAATGGCTTGCTTCCTTTCTTTCCCTCCAACGAAAGCCTCATTGAATTTTGTCAATAGCTTTATAAGTCCAAGATGACAGATCAATTACCATTGCAAGATAGACAAGGGTAGAGGTGAGAACAAACTAAACTTGGGCCGCCCTACTAGCTCTAGTCATAAGATCAGCCTTTCATCCTGGAAGTAGATTCGCAGTGCGATCAATTATGGACTGAGTCTAAGACTTAGTGAGTTTCTTGTTAGAAAGAGGCAGCCCAAGATATCACACATGGAAGTAGCTCCTGAACCACTGCAAAATCATTCTCTAAGCAATGGATGGGGAGAACATTACTCTTTTGTACATTCATCTTTAGACCAAATACCTCACCAAATAAATGGAGAATGTCTAGACTCAGAGAGATGTATATGGCTGCCAGAGAAAGAACAACACTACATCATCCAATATAGGGACATTTGATGTTGTATAGGCCGGTTAGATAGATATTGCAATAGCCTTGCTTTAGCTGCACTATTCACCATCAAGTTTAAAACAACAATCACTAAAATAAAATAAAGAGCATTGGAGACCAGGGATCTCTTTGCTATAAACCCCAACAACAACAATATCAAAGTCTTTTAATCCTAAGTAAATTATGATAAACTAGAAATAAAATCTAATAGAAACCATCAGGTACAAAAATAGTTGTTTTGTATACACTCCTATTTAAGTCCAAAACTTCAAGAATATTTTAATATTTTAAGTCTCTTTTTATTGCCATCTCCTATATCAATTTCGGTCTTCTCGTTCCTCTCCTCAGACTATTATCACGTCTTATGATTTTACTATACACAGGTGTCTTTAGATATCTTCGTTGGATATATCCAAACCATCTCAACCGATTTTGGACAAACTTTTTTTAAGTGGTGCTACACCTAGCCTATTATCTATATCATTATTTCGAACCCAATATATTCTTATATGCCCATAAATCCAACGTAACATACGTATATCTACAATACTTAACTATTGAATATATTATCTTTTTAGACCAATATTCTTTACCATACAACATTGCAAGTCTAATTGTCATTCTATGAAACTTAATTTTTAGCTTTTAGGGTACTTTCTTATCATAAAGAATATCCGATACTTTTCACCATTTCATCCACCCCACTTTGAATTTGTGGCTAACATCTTCATTAATATCTCTATATCTCTATAGCTTCGATTTTAAATAGCAAAAAAAATCATTGGTGGACACTACTCTATCCTCCAAACTAATATTTTATGTCTCATGTCTAGTAGTACCGAAGTCATATATCATATATTTAGTTTTAGTTTTTTTAACATAAAACCTTTTGACTCTAGAGTCTTCCGCCACAACTCTAGCTTTCTATTTACTCCCGCTAGACTTTCATCGACTAGCATTACATCATAAATGAAAAGTATAAACCAAGTAATATCTCCTTGTATATCCCTTATAATCTCATCTATGACTATGTCAAAAGATAAGGACTCAAAACCAATCATTGATGCAATCCTATTTTAACCTGAAAGTCATATATGTCAAATAAATAAATATATATATATTAAATCACTTGTTCAAATCCTAATCACAATATTGTTGTACATATTCTTAATGAGAATAACGAACTTCGTTGGAACTTTATGCTTGTCCAAAACCCACTACATAATATTTCTTGGTATTTTATCATAAGTTTTCTTTAAGTCAATAAAAATCATGTATAGGTCGTTATTTTGTCCTCTGTATCGCTCTATAACTCGTCTTATTAAAAACATTAATTTTATGGTTGACTTTTTGAGCATAAAACCAAATTGATTCATGAAGATTCATGTTATTTCTCTCAAACAATAGTCGATAAATCACTCTTATAGATACATAGTATGACTCATCAAGTTAATTCGCTAATAATTAGTATAATTTTGAATATCTCGTTTATTCTTGTAGACCGGTACCATTGTACTTCACTTTTTAGGTGTTATTTGACAATTTATAAGAAATTGTCAAACACCGTTTGTGAGAAATTTCCTCACTAGGAGAATCAATAAGAAGCACATGTGTGGATGAGCTAGCCAAAAGCCCTCTCAAGATGTCGTGTCAAATTGACCCAAAACCAAGCTTTTGCATTACCTCAAGTAACAAAGGCCAAGAAACTGAATCAAAGGCTTTCGAAATATTGAGCTCGAGGAGAATTCTTGGCTGCTTTTGTGAGTCAAAAATTTTGGTTTTTTGCTGCATAGGCATGAAGTTATCCTAGATAAAATGTCATTTTATGAAGGTACTTTGATTAGGGGACACTAACTAATGTAAATGACTAGCTACCCTATTCGACAAGATCTTTGTAACTAGTTTAGCGAAACTGTGAACTATACTTATAGGTATGAAATCATTGGTAAGGATGGCACCCTCCTTTTTTGGCAAAAGAGTAAAATAAGCACGTTTAAGAAGTCAAAGATTCTAAAAATCCCTTTTCCAAATAGCGGACATTGCAGGCACAACATCTCTTTTGATTATATGCCAACAAGATTTGTAGAATATACCGATAAACTCGTCGGAGCCTAGGGTTTTCTTTGGAAATAAACCTACTGTTTTCCACACCTCTTCTTCCAAAATGGGTGCATCAAATAACTTGAGATCATGAGTTTGCATATTAAGGACATCAAGATTGATAGAGGTTGTGCGCTCCTCACTAAAACTAATGAGAGAATTATAAAAATTTAAAATTACCTCAACTTTGTCCTCATAATTAGATACCACCCTCTCTCTCTCTAAGTTATCAATAAAATTCTTGTGTTAGCGATGTCGGGCATGGAGATGAAAAAACTTGGTGTTAGCGTCACCTTCTCACAATCAATTAACTATTGATCTCAACCGTGCAACCGTGTGCATTAGAAAAGACAACACTAGACAATGCTTCTTAAGATTATTGCATAGCCATAATTACCTTGGGGTCAAAGGACGACCATCTTGAGTAATTTCTAGCTGATGGATAATTTCTTTAGCGACCTCAAGCTAAGATTTAAGATTTTCAACCTTTTTATCACTCCAACTTTGCAAACCCCATGCAATGGTTTTAAACTTCAAAGAAAGGGTGAGGTGCGAACATGGTCAATCTTATACAATAGTCCATGATTGCTCTACAGTCTCAAGAAAACCATTAAATTTGGGCCAAAAAGATTGCAACCCAAGCAATAAGGGGCAGTGATCCGAATCCTTTGTAGCTGTAATTTAGAGTAAACAATTTAGGAATTGCAGCTCCCAATCTACTAAGCAAAGGACTTTATCCAACTTGACAAGAGTAGGAGAATCATGATTATTTGACCAACCATACCTTCTACTATGTAGAGGGAGCTTCTTGACAACCATATGATCAATAAACTTCCTAAAATGGCCCACCATGGCACGATTAAGATTAGAGTTGTTCTTATATTTATCTTTATAACCAAGGTTAAAATCTCTTGCAAGTAACCAAGGCTCCAAGCATTGTGATCTTATATCCCAGAGCTCCTGAAGAAAAAGAATTTTCTCATTATTATCTTGTGGGCCATAGACACATGTCAACCACCAAGGAGTCCCAATCTCAGGACAACATTGAACTGAAGCACTATAAGAATCCACCCTATTGGAACCGATGACTCCAATTTACTTCTCCAAGCAATCAAAATACCACCACTAGCTCCTACCGAGGGCACTTCAACATAATTGCTGTCAAAATCATAACCAAGCATAGAGAGAATAACACGTCTAGGAACATTCATCATTTCTGTCTCTTGTAAACAAACCACATCGAAACAAGAAGAATCCATAAGAACTCAAACTAAATCCTACGTAGCCGATGAGTTAAGGCCATGCACATTCCAAATTGAGGATTCATTAGAAAAAAAAACAAGGAGGAAGACGGCCCCAAGAACACATCCCTGTCAAGGAAGACATGGGACCAAGTCCCCTCCATTGTCAGCTGGAGGAACCCAGCTAAAGAGGGCAGCCAAGGCCGCCACATGATCATCCGAGGGCAATCAAAGGAATAGCTTGGTGTATTCATCTAGCTCCTGCTGCCCTACTTGTTCTTGCTCCTCCATAAGACCGAGAGAAAAAATCACTTTCTTCTTTGACCGCTTGGTACTTGCACCAGCGAGTGGAGAAGCTGGATTGAGACTAGCAAGCCGATGGCTGTGCCTCAGAGCTATGTCGGGAGGTAGAACTTTCTTTATCCTTTTGTCTATCTGCAGAATCGGAAAGAGAGATGTAACTGTCTTGGAAAGATCACTGATGAATTGCTTGTGCAGGGTCAAATTCATCAGTGAATGAACCGAATGAGCCGTGGGAGTGCTCGGTGTAGTGCTGCTCGCAACCACCCCCTAGGTCGTCTCTGCGAATACACCCTTAAGTTCTTGCTTGGCGTTGACAAGACAACACCTTCTCTCCTAGCCTCAGGCGCGCAGGTGAGCTTGGCACAACAGTCATGGAGGAGAGGGAAGTAGTGATGGCGTGATGGTGCAGTCATGGTGCATGCACCAGGGTTTAAATCCTGTTTCATGAATATTACACACACGTGCATTTTCAATAGAAACAAGCGATATTTGCAAGTAGACTTTCTATATTTATATTCCAGTGCAATGCACGGCATTTGACTAGTTTACATATAATGAAAGAACAAAAGAACAACCAAAAAAGGAATAATGCAAAATCCCTATTGGCTATGGTATTTCCATAGCACAGAAAAATGCCAATCTTTCACCACTATGGCATCCATCATCCCAGCACAACCTCTCTTTCTTTTTAGATAAGGAAGATAAAATTACATCTCCAGCCTCTGCACCATAACAACCTCTTTGTCTATCTAGCATAATAATTTATAACAATTTACAATGGAATAAGTTGGTTGATACATGTATTTTTCATAGCAACGATCATGTACTCGTGTCTGATGATGTGGATGGTTCAGTGATGGCAAAGGATCTCATCAGGAGAGAGTGTGCATCGTTTGGTCTCTGCTGGTTGTTGCCTCTCAGGTCTCCCAGGTCACCAACAACAGAGGGCTTGGTTATCCTTTCTGTGGATACATCCTTCTCTCCAGTCAGCATCTGGACGATGTTGATCATGTTTGGACGGAGACTCATTGCATCTTGAGTGCATAGTAGACCAACCTTTAAGAACTGGCATGCCTCCTCCACATCCACATCATGTTCTAAATCTGCATCTATGATGCTCTCCAAATGTCCTTGCTCATAATATGCCCATGCCTGCAAGAGAACCAGCAAACCCTTTACAACTTAGTAATGTTCGGACGTCAATGCATAAACATATTAATAATTAGGTTTCTTTAGTATGGTATTATGGTAGAGCTTACCCTCTCAAGCAGAAACTGTTCTTCATAAGGCAATCTAGCATTATAGTTACATCTTCCGCTAACAATTTCCAAAATCAAAACACCAAAACTGTATATATCTGACTTCTTAGTCACTTGTCCTCTGAGTGCATATTCAGGAGCTAAGTATCCTCTGTCAAAAAAATACAGAGTGAGATAAAAATGGAGATATCTATGTAATTATTTTCAAAAAACCTCCTAAAGAAGGTTAACTTACATTGTTCCTGCAACTCGGGTGCTCACATGAGTTTCATTTGGTGGAAGGAGCCTGGCCAACCCAAAATCAGAGATTTTGGGAGTGAGATCCTTGTCAAGAAGAATATTGCTTGCCTTTATGTCCCGGTGTATTATGAGAGGTCGGACCTCTTCATGAAGAAATGCAAGACCACGGGCAACACCTACAGCAATTTTGACGCGAGCTCTCCAATTGAATTGGATGTTGCTACGGCCTGACCCTGCAATGCCATGTGATGTATATATGTAAGTGAGATAACTGTGAAAGGATGTCTTGATTAAGCAAGGACAGACAAGGTAGACCAGTATGTTACCTAATAGTGTATGTTGAAGGCTGTTGTTCTCAAGATAATTGTATACAAGGATCTTATGAGACCCTTCAGCACAGCAGCCAATTAATGTAATTAGGTTTTCATGCATTATATCGGAAATTGCTGTTATTTCATTAATGAACTCTCGGACGCCTTGCCTTGAAGTAGCAGACAGCACCTTTACTGCAACAATTGTCCCATCTTTGAGCCTTCCCTGATTAACCCAAATGAATTTTAGGCAAGAGAGGTTGATGTAATAATGGATATTTGATTTTTGCTGAAGCAACCAACGGCTTTGGCACATTACCCTGAAAACAGAACCGAAGCCACCCTCACCGATTTTGTTCGCCCCACTAAAATCATGTGTAGCTTTCCTCAGCTCACTGTAAGAAAAAATCCTTACTTTTTCTTCTCCTGAAACCGCAAGAAAATAACTGCAAATAAGAAAACCTACCAGAATGAGGAGCGTTTTGTATGCAGAAGAGACTATAGAACTAAACGAAGACATGCCCACCTTGTTCACCTTCACTAGTTTGGTTTGTGTTATTTCCAATCATAAAGCAACAAGCCATTTCTGCAAATCAAACAGTGCGAGCACCTTCTGCTGAATTTCTGCAGAAGAAAGACCAACATCAAAACAGTTTTTTTTACGAGGAACAACAGTTAATTTAATAAGTAGCACCGCATTACAAAACCATCGTTGTATAAAAAAATATAGTAAGTCCGTTTACCAATACCACTTGACGATAAAAACATATTGGTTGGCCACACTGTAGAAGTAAAGTGTACAGAGAGAGACCTCGTTTACTGTAAAGGGAGTCGGGCTTATATATACAAGTCTAACAGTCTAACACCCCCATAGTCATAGCAGGAGGGGCACGGACGTAAAGACTGAACCGAAAACTAGTGAATAAAGACGCGGTCAGGCCTTTGGTCATGATGTCGGCGAACTGATGCATCGACGGTACATGGAGCACCCGAACAAATCCTAGAGTGACCTTGTCACGGACGAAGTGAATGTCAATCTCGATGTGCTTCGTGCGATGATGGTGAACCGGGTTGGCAGTCATGTAGACGACACTCATATTGTCGCAGTAGACAATTGTCGCAAAAGCGATGGGTGTATGGAGTTCCTGGAGAAGCTGGCAAATCCAACAGTACTCGGCAACGGCATGAGCAACAGCGCGGTACTCGACTTCTATACTCGACCAGAACACCATGGTTTAGTACTTGGAGGATCAAGAGATCAAGGTGTCGCCGAGAAAAACGTAGTAACCAGACGTAGAGCATCGGGAGTCGGGACAACCCGCCCAGTCCGCGTCAGAATACGCGGTGAGAGAGTCGATGGGGCTGGAGCTGAGGTGGAGGCCAGTGGTCAGTGTGCCCTTCACGTAGCAAAGGATACGCTTGAGCAACGCGAGATGAGGTTCGCGGGGAGCATACATAAAGAGACACACTTGCTGGACTGCATAAGTGAGGTTAGGCCGTATGAGCATCGAGTACTGTAGAACGCCAGCAAGGCTCCGGTAGTGGGAGGGGTCAGCGACGAGAGAGCCATTGGTGGCGGAGAGCTTAGCACGAGTGTCGACCGGAGTTGTGGTAGAGTGACACTCGGCCATGCCCACACGCTAGAGAAGATCCATGGCAAACTGACGTTGGGAGAGGAATAATCCGTAGGGAGAGCGCATGACGAAAATGCCAAGGAAGTGATGCAGGAGACCAAGATCGGTCATGGCAAACTCCGAGTGGAGTCGTGCCATGATGTGTTGTAGGGTGACGGGCGAGAATGCCGTAAGAATGATGTCGACATATAGAAGTAGGTAGGCAGTGGCATCCCTGGTGTGAAGTACGAAAAGAGATATATCGGAAATGGAGGCCACAAAACCGAATTGCCGAAGGTAGGAGGTAAAACGCTGGTACCAAGCCCAAGGGGTATGTTTGAGGCCATTAAGAGAGCGCTGGAGGAGACAGATGGCGTCGGGATGAGCTGGGTCGACGAAGCCTGGAGGCTGCTGACAATAGACTGTCTTCGCTAGATGACCATGAAGAAAAGTGTTCTTCACGTCAAGCTGATGGATCAGTCAAAAGCGCGAGGCAGCAAGGGTAAGAACGACCTAAATAGTGGTGGGCTTGATGACGGGACTGAAAGTCTCGTCGTAGTCTATGCCGGGACGTTAGGAGAAGCCTTGAACTACCCAACGTGCCTTGTGACAAGCAAGGGATCCATCGAAGTGAACTACCCAACACCCGAAAACACGTAAGTGGGAGTAGTCGGGAGTTTTGTGATACAGAAGAGTGTAGAGAATGTTGTGGCTGATGAAGGAGCAAGGGTGTCGATTTAGCAGATAGGTTGCTATGGTGAATGCTTCAACCTAGTAGGGTGTGGGTAGGTGGGCGTGGAGAAGTATGGTGCGTCTGATGTTGTTGAGTGTACGAAGGAGGCGTTCAACCTTACCGTTTTGGGGGAGGTGTAAGGACAAGAGAGGCAAAGGTGGATGCCACGGAAGGTAAGAAAGACTTGGATGGTACGGTTGATAAACTTCGTCCCATTGTTAGCCTGTATGGCTTTGATAGTAAAGTTAAATTGAGTCGAAATATAGTTGAAAAAGTTGATTAAATGGGTAGTGACCTCGGACCTGCGAGAGAGGGAAAGTTCAACAGTAATGTGTGTAATTGTCAAGTAAAGCAAGATAATATTAGTAGTCCAAAACACTTTTAACTGGAGAAGTCTAACACATCATAGAGAATAAGTTCAAAAGGTCGAGAGGTACAAGAGGTAAAGAGGGAGAATAGCAGCCGCACATGTTTGCCAAGTTAACAGGAGTAGCATACAATGAGGCTGTTGCTAGTGCACTGAATGGAGACGCTATGACGAAGAATGGCGACAGCGTCAGGACTGAGGTGGCCGAGACAGAGATTCCAAAGGTTGGTGGAGATGGTGAGACTGGTGTGAGAAGTGGATGGCACAGCAGGAATAGTATAGAGGTCGCCACCATTATTGCATCGAAGCATCTCGCGCCGGGTCGGGATATGCTTCACAGAGAAACCGGATGCGCCAAACTCAATAGAGCAATTGTTATCTCTAGTGAATTGACGGACAAAAAGGAGATTGTATACAAAAAAGGGAACAATTAAGACATTGTGGAGTGGGAAGTTGGATGTGGGTGTAGGCAGGATTGAGTCACCGTGGCATGTGATTGGGAGAGATTGCCTATTGCCGACAGTGACAAAAAGGGAGTAAGAATGACAGGAAAGAAGTATACGGTCCGATGAGGCCATGTGTGATGACACACCAGAGTCCAGCACCTAGGGGTGCTGGAGCTGGAGTGTCATCTGGTTGAGGGCGATGATGAGGCCAGCCTGGTTCCACAGAGGAACCGACTAGGAGGCTTGCGAGGATAAAGTGAGAATGTAAGGGAAGGTGGAGGTGGACGAGACCAGGAG
This sequence comes from Oryza coarctata, assembly GCA_030770085.1. Classification (NCBI taxonomy): domain Eukaryota; kingdom Viridiplantae; phylum Streptophyta; class Magnoliopsida; order Poales; family Poaceae; genus Oryza; species Oryza coarctata. The sequence continues at coordinate 4,004,575 of CM061476.1, read as the reverse complement.
GCGGATGAAGACCGTCTCCTCGTCACGTGATGAAGGTGGCGAGCAAGGGTAATCTCGTGGTAGAGGAAACTGCGGAGGGTGAGCTCGCGGTGAGGAGTAGACCGCCTGCGAAGGAAACGATGGGGATGAAAGACCGAGGCAAAGAAGCAAAAGAAACACCAGAGGAAGAGGTAGAAGGGAAGCGTGTGGTGGAGGGGGGGTCTCGGAGGAGAAGAAGACGCCTACGACGGAGAAGAGACGTCAGCTCGCCGACAAGAAGGTTGCCAACGTGCGGGGGACGTCTAAACCTCGCTCTAATACCATGTAGAAGTAAAGTGTACAGACAGTGAGACTGAGACCCCGTTTACTGTATAGGGGATCAGGCTTATATATACAAGTCTAACGGTCTAACACAGGCAATAAAAAACTGGCATTAGCATTAGTAAGATAAAACTATCCTTTGATTAGTGAGTTCAATACTATCTAATCAACTTGCTGCATTGCTAGTTTAGTGCATTAAAGTATGTCCAGAGGAGTACAGGGGAAAACATAATGGTGAAACCAGTCAATGCAATTCATGGGCGCACCCAACAAAACACCAAGTGAAGTGGCAAACCCTCCTCCACACCCTGTCTGAAAGCCAAATAAAGAGAGCAATTTACAAATCAATTCCAACAATTGTCACAGCTGGCAAAAACAATTGTCTATCTCAAAATCAAAGGGGCTTGGATCCAGTTGACAGGCACAAGGTGGGCACTCCTTCAGATCCATACTGAAAAAATGGTATGCTCCTTGTCAAAGTACACATTCTGCTAATATGTTTCTTATCAGACCTCAGACCCGTATACTTGAAAAACAGAGTGAGTTTTTTTTTGTTCCTTCTGAAACTTGCATATTTTTTGAAGCATTGCTAGAACTATTCCCATTCGTCTCAGCCAATCACTCGATCAGGGGGAAAGCACAAGTTAAATGGTTCGTACTTGTAAGAATGTGTATAGTGAGACTAAGACCCTAACTCTATAAGGGGGGCGGGTCTATATATATACAGTCCAGTAGTCCAGTGGTCTAACACTCCCCCGTAGTAACAATGGGAGGGGAACGGACGTAGAGACTGGATCGAAAACTGGTGAACAAAGGCGTAGAGAGGCCTTTGTCATAATATCGGCGAACTAGTGCGCTGATGGTACATGGAGGACCCAAACCTGTCCTACTGCGACCTTGTCACGAACAAAATGGATGTCGATCTCTATATGCTTCGTGTGTCGATGATGAACCGGGTTGGCGGTCATGTAGATAGCACTGACGTTGTCGCAGTAGACGACGGTCGCAGAGAAGAGAGGTGCACGGAGCTCCTAGAGAAGCTGGCGAAGCCAGCAACACTCGGCGATGGCATGGCCGACGGCGCGGTACTCGGCTTTAGCGCTGGACCGTGACACTGTAGTCTGGCGTTTTCAGGACTAGGAGACTAGAGTGTTGCCAAGAAAGACACAGTAGCCGGACGTGGATCGTCAAGAGTCGAGGCAGCCTGCCCAATCCGCGTCGGATTACGCGCTGAGGGAGTCGATGGGGTTGGAGCTGAGGTCAGCCCGCTGGAGAGTGTGCCCTTCACGTAGCGCAGGATGCGCTTGAGCAGCACGAGAAGAGGTTCGCGCAGAGCGTGCATGAAAAGACACACTTGCTAGACGGTGTAGGTGAGGTCGGGCCGTGGGTATTGGAGAGCATCGGCAGGACTCCGATACTGACAGGGATCGGCGACGAGTGAGCCATCGGCAGCGGAGAGTTTGGCTCAAGTGTCGACCGAGGTGGCCGTGGGGGGACATTCGGCTATGCCCGCATGCTGGAGAAGATCGATGGCGTACTGGCGCTGGGAAAGGAAGAGCCCGTGAGAAGAACGGGTGATGAAAATGCCAAGGAAGTGATTAAGGAAACCGAGATCGGTTATGGCGAACTCGGAGTTGAGTCGAGCCATGATCTGGTGTAGGAGGGACGTCGAGGACGCTGTAAGAACAATGTCGTCGATGTATAGGAGGAGATAGGCGATGGCGTTGCCGATGTGAAGAGTAAAGAGGGAGCTATCGGACGCAGATGCCACAAAACCGATGTGCCGAAGATAAGCAGCAAAGCGCTGGTACTAGGCCCGAGGGACTTGTTTGAGGCCGTAGAGAGAGCGTTGAAGGAGGCAGACATCATCAGGACGAGAGGAGTCGACGAAGCCTGGAGGCTGCTGACAGTAGACCGTTTCCGTCAGATGACCGTGAAGAAAGGCGTTCTTCACGTCAAGCTGATGGATCCGCCAGGAGTGTGAGGCAGCCAAGGTGAGAACAACCCGGATGGTGGCGGGTTTGACGACGGGACTGAAAGTCTCGTCGTAATCGATACCGGGGCGTTGGGAGAAACCCCAAACTACCCAGCGTGCCTTGTGACGAGCAAGGGAGTCATCGGCGTGGAACTTGTGCTTAAAGATCCACTTATCGGTCACAATGTTGGCGTCTGGAGGACGGGGGACGAGACGTCAGGTCTCGTTGTCCATGAGGGCCTTGTACTCGTCGGCCATGGCCACACGCTACTTAGGATCGGCCAGGGCGGAACGAGAAGTCGCCGGGATGGGCGAGATAGAGCAGTGGACGGCGGAGAGCCCATAGCGCTTGGTGGAGCGGAGAGACCCGATCTGTGAGCGGGTAACCATGTGAGAGGGGAGGGGAAGGGAGCCGATGGGAGTGTGGTAGGTGTGGGGAGAACTGGTTGGGGAGGGGCGTCATCGGCTCAGGATCGGCAGCTGTATGTGAGAGGAAAGGGCGGAACAAGATCGGCCTAAGCCGATGGAGTTGGATGGGCCGATCGGTTTGGTCGGTCCGATGGAGATGGAGCAAGCCGATAGGGAGGGGGGAGCCGATGGAGGCGGATGAGCTGATGAGGGCTGAGGAGCCGATGGGGGTAAGGTGTTTAATGGAAAGGGGACAGGATCGACCGAAACCGATGAGAGTGGTGGGGCCGATGGGGATTCGATGGAAGTGACATCGAACCGAAGAGTAGTAGAAGAGCTAAACAGTAAGTCCTCAGCAGCGGCCAATGAGGGGGCCGGTGGGGAGAACGGTGGAGGAGACCGGGACGGCACGGTGTTGGTGAGGAAGAAGTCGAGATCGCTAGATGAGGATCTTGGATAAAGCAGACCAAAGGTGAAGCATGTCTAATCAAAAATGACATGACGAGAGACGATAACCCGACGGATGAAAAGATCGAGACATCAGTATCCCTTGTGAGATGAGGGATAGCTGAGAAGAATGTAGGCGATGGAGCGGGGATCGAGTTTGTGAGGAGCAGTGGCGGTGAGGTTTGGGTAGCAGAGGCACCCGAAAACGCGGAGGTGAGAGTAGTCGGGCGCCGTGCGGTAAAGAAGAGTGTATGGAACGTTGTGGCGAACGGAGGAACACGGGCGCCGATTGAGAAGGTAAGTCACAGTGGTTAGTGCTTCTGCCCAGTAGATTGCAGGTAGGTGGACATAAAGCAACATAGTACGACTTATGTTGTTGAGGGTGCGAAGAAGAAGTTCGGCCTTGCCGTTCTGGGGAAAGGTATAGGGATAGGAGAAGCGTAGATGGATGCCCTACGAGGTGAGGAAGGTTTGAACAGTACGGTTAACGAACTCCGTACTGTTATCGGCTTGTAGAGCTTGGATAGGGTGGTTGAACTGGTTAAAAACAAAGTTTGTGAAGGTAGTTAGGTGGGAGGCGACCTCGGATTTGCTGATGAGTGAAAAAATCCAGCAATAGTGTGTGTAATCGTCAAGTATGGTAAGATAATACTAATTACCAGAGACACTTTTAACCGGAGAAGTCTATACATTACAGTGTATAAGCTCAAACGGTCGCGAGGTATAAGATAGAGAATTAGAAAATGGCAGTCGCACATATTTGCCAAGTTGACACGAGTGGCAAACTGTGGAGCTGTTGTGGGTACACTGGATAGAGGCGTTGCGACGGAGTTTGGTGACAGCGTCGGGACCTAGGTGGCCGAGGCGAAGATGTCAGAGGTTGGTGAAGAGGACGACGCTGGCGTGTGGAGTGGACGGCGCAGTGGGGATGATGTAGAGGTCGCCGTCACTATTGCAGCGAAGGATCTGTCGACGGGTTGGAATATTTTTCACAGAGAAACCAGAAGCGTCAAATTCGATTGAGCAATTGTTATCTCGTGTGAATTGGCGAACAGATACGAGATTGTGAATAAAGGAGGGTACAATGAGGACATTGCGAAGGGGAAGGTTAGTGGTGGGTGTAAACAGAGAGAAGTCGCCATGGTATTGGACAGGAAGAGAGTGGCCATAGCCGATGGTGACAAAGAGGGAGGAGGAGGGATGACAAGAACAGAGTATACCAGCCGATGACACTATGTGGGAGGACGAACCAGAGTCCAGCACCCAAGGGTGCTGAGGTTGGAGCGTCATCTGGTTGAGGGCGGTGACGAGGCCAGCCTGATTCCAGGAGGGAACCGACTGGATAGGTTGTGGCGGTGGCATCGGCTGAGACGGCAAGATGAGAGCCAATACCAGGTGGGCCTGAGGATGAGCGCCGAGGACCCTTGGTTGCTATCCGATGGGGCTGCGTGGCTGGGGCTGGGGTGCCCAGGGGTTGTAGTAGAGCCACAGACCCATAGGACCAGCAGGCTAGGCAGGGACTGAAGCAGGTCACAATTGCATTAGACCATGCCAGTTCTTGTCCTTGCCTTTGCCCTTGCCTTTGCCTGTGCGGGCTGCGTTGCCATGGTTAGGGCCATGGCAGCTAGAGCCGCGGGAGGGGGGCAGCAGCGTAGGATGCTCGACAGCTATGATCGGCTGCGGCGAGGAGAGCGGTGTGGGTCATGGTCTTCTCGTCGTTAGTCAGACGGAGTTCTTTGAGAACTACCATGTCATGGGCTCGGGCAAACGACGGAAAAGGTGTGGCGTTGGCGATGTCATCGGCGGTGTTAGAGAAGCGGGGGTTGAGGCCTCGCAGGAGGGCGAGGGCGAGTTGGGAGTCGGCCACAGGGTGTCCAACATCCCGGAGAGCAGCAGCCTTTACTTTAAGGCGCTAGCAGTACAAAGAGACAAAGGAGCCTCCTTATAGCATGAAGTGAAACTCGTTGAGGAGGAAGCTGGCGCGGGACTGTTTGTTTGCGAGGAAGATCCGCTCGATAGCCACCTAGAGATCCCGGGCGGTGGGGTCAGTATCTTACATGGTGAGATCGAGGACAGAGTCGTCGATCGAATCAAGCAGCCAGCTGCACACGCAGCACTCGGCGATGTTCCACTGGGGGTCATCGGGGCAAGGTGGAGCGGAGCCATCGATGTGTGACCGTAGGCCGAACTTTCTACAGAGAGATTTAAAGAAGAAAACCCACTTGGAGTAGTTGGCGTTGAGGTCAAGAGAGATGGGAACGTGAGATTTCACGTTCACAGCAGCGTAGGGGGGTGAGAAGATCGGCGAGGTGGTGCCCAAGGTGTGGTCTAGGGCGCCGAGAGCCGGAGCAGATTCGACAACTAGGAGAGTGCCGGAGCTGAAGGCTAACTCGGTGGCCATAACAAGAGGAGAACAGGAGTAAGAAGCCGATGGGAGTAAGAGGCCGATAGTAAGAAGCCGATGAGAAAGGGAGATCGGCCGATCAGAGAAGTGATAGGTCGAAGGAGAGTGAGCCGATGAGAGGAAAGGGTGGGCCAACCAGCCGATAGGAAGTGGTTGATCAATGAGGAGTAGGCAGCGGAGTAGCTGATGGAAAGGTGGTTGACAGAGTAGGTAGGTCAGAGAGTGGTTGGGTCACGGACGTGCGAAGATTCACGTCCGTGAAGAGAAGTTTCACGTCCATGGACTCGTGGAGGCCAAGGAGTAGAGCGGACGCGAAAAACTCGGAGATGGGCCAGACGCGAACCTCTTTTCTTCGCGTCCGTGGACACGTCGGAGTGGCTCGGACGTGAGGAGAGAAGGTTCGTATCTAGGAGCCGTTGACCGTGTCGAAAAAGCGGGAACCGAGAGAGAATTCTAGCCGATGGAGGGCGGATAGGTTCAGCCGATGAAGGGGCGGATGAGTTTAGCTGAAGGAGACGACGAGAGCAGAGGTGCGCCGGTGTCGAAAGAGAAAGGATGCACAGAGCAAGAACAAGGGCGAAGACGGGTGTGAGTCGAGACGAGGAGGTGGATGAAAACCGTCGCCTTGTCGCGTGGAGGAGAAAAGAAAAGCGTTTATGGAGAAGATAGGAAGAAGAAAGGAGCCAAGGCAAGAAAACGAGTAGGGAGTACAGGGAAGAAAATGGGCAACAGGGAGAAAACATCGACGACGGAGAGAAAAAGGTCGGCTCGCCGACGGAGAATGCTAGTGCACCGAAGATGTATAGACTTGCTCTGATACCCTCTAACGAGTGGTCAGGTCTATATGTATACATATATATATATATATATACTAATGCCTGTTACTAATCCATCCATTGATAATCTTTCTGTGGTGAAAAACATTATGTGCATCCAGGCATCAACCTAGCCTCCTAAGCAACAGCAAGCGTTTGCAGAACATTTACATTAACCAAAATCGATCAAATCGGCAAGCGAGGGCGAACAGAAGCCCAAAGGGCTCAGAATGCAACCCACAATCAAGATCACTTTACACTTCCTGAGACGGACAAATCTTGCGTTGAGAAACCCCAAGAAACACAACCCAGAAAGGCAAATGCAATCAAATCACGCAATCCTACCAATACTCTACAAAAGCCGAGCCGGCATCGCAGTCAGGTCGTCATCCCGCAGCAACAAACACAGACCACATTCTTCCACCGAGATACTAAAAGATTCAATATTGAACCAACTATGTTATCTTTCGCGTGACTAAAGCGCAAGGTGAAAAGGTTTAAAAAAAAGATGAGATTTTTTTGCCGAATCCAAGGCCAAGAAACCCAACCACCCCTCAAATCCAGACCCAGGGGACGAGGAATCACCTGGCGTCCGTCTCCGTCGGCGCGCCACCCACTCCCCCAATAATGCCGGTGCCGCCAACAACCGGCGGCCGGCGCACTGGCTGGCTGCCGATGCTGTCTTTACGGAGGTGCGAGGAGGAGGAGGAGGAGGAGAGAAGCTGGAGCTCAGCGAGCGTGGCAGCTTTGATGAACTCGGCGAGTCCCAGTTATAACCAATATTTGATTTTTACTCCTTCCCGGTCTCCCTCCCCCCCCGCCCCCCTCTCTCTCTCCACTTTCTGTCTCTATGGTTCTTCCGAAACGACTCTCTCTCTCTAACAAATGGGAGGAGTACTACTAGTAGCGATTAAAAAATGGTTGGATCATGTTTTTTTTCTGCTGCCGACGTGTAATTATCACGTGGCCCTAGTCCCTAGGGCAGATCATGGATTGTTTGCTGTAAAAACAAAAGAGAGAGAATGAAAAAAAATATTAAGGTGGGAATATAGCATTGGGCTTCATGTTGTTTGTCTTTTTGTGGACTGTGATGACATATCATATGCTGACAGCTCATCTCAATATTTGTAGGTGGGAATATAGCACGAGGTTTCCAGGAATGTAGTGATTTCATCCCAAGTTGTTTTATGTTTTTAAAGATTTTAATCTTGTTTTATGTTTTTAAAGATTTTAATCTTTTCGAGATGGACCAAAACTTTCCCTTAGGTGACAGAGAAATATAATATACTGGAAATTAGGATTCTAATAATGTTGAGAAAGTAATTTATCTTTACATATCAATTTCTACACTACTTTATTTTCTACTTATTAATTTTTCTACTACTCCATCCGTTGTAAATTATAATAATTTCTAAATTTAAATTTTATATGACAATATAAATATTTATAGGGCACTAATTCATATGTATGAAAATCCATACATTTTGACCACTGAAACGATTAAAAATAATATTTTTTTTCCTCTATCTTAATTTTCACTGAAGAATCTAAAAATTATTATATTTTTTTAAAAAAATAGTACGATCTTTATACTACTTTATTCTTCTAAATATCATCTTTTTATACTATGTATTATCATTTTACAATATCCTTAATTTTTGAAAAAAAAGGTATAATCCATAATATTATGGGATGGAGAAAATATCTTGTTTGATGTAAAACTTTATGTCTCTACTAGGTGCTGCCATCCTTTTTATAAGGTGATACATGGTAGCTAAAGATCTGTCATCAACCAATCATTTTATCCTTTTCCCTAAATATAGAGAATGTGAAGAAAAAAACACACATGCATCAACATAGCAGTCATGTTAGGCCCAATGATATGGTATTCAATTGTCCGACAGTCAATTTCATAGAAGAAGTCATATAAGAAAATGACACCAAATAAAAGCAAGTCTTCTCTTCTCAAGTCCACCATAAGATTTTCTTTGGGGGGTGAGAAACGGATTATCTCATGCTTTTGATCGTAACCAATGTGCACTCGCAAATCATTTGGTATAGTTATTGCTATAAAATTTAATATGTATTAAGCCACATCACCTAGTCTTTAAACATCTCTCATGTTTTTCATTATCATCCATGTGTTATATACGATTGCAATTCTCCATCAATATCCTTTAAGACATTATGAGTATATGATTTTTATGATTGTTTCTCTAAGCTTTATTAGAAGTATTTCTAAATTTTTCGCCATAAAGCATGAGGTATCCATTAGTTATTCTGATTTTTCAAGAGTTAAACTAATTCATATGAAAATCCTATATTAGTTTTATAGAATTATTATTAATACCAAAATTTGAAGATAAGATTAGAGAGCTGATGAACGAAGTCAATTATATAGAAAAAAACCAATCGGATAGATTAAAGATGCACAGTTAAAAACGAAAGATTATTTAAAAAGAATTAGGTATAAGGAAGTGTCGTGAAGACATAAGAATATATCTTGTAAGATAGAGAAGTTTAATTAGTTTTGTTAAATTTTTTAGAAAGATTTTTTTTGTGTTTAGGAAATAATATCCGGAGGTTGTTTATAACCATATCCGACTCTTATAACTCTAGTGTATAAATATAGATCCTCTAAAATTTTATAAATTATTTCTCGATTAATACAAATTTGATAGATCACCACCTTAGTTCATCGAGATTTTTATAGGCGGGTTCTGGCTCTCAACACAGGACTATATTGGTTAAGTCTAATCTCTAATAAAGCCATAAATCACGCCACTATCTTGGCATATTCATTCTATCTAAGACTGTATTGGATAGGTTCGATCACTTAGTCTGATCAGATGCATCACATCACATTCATGTAATTCTATCGACTTATCGAGGTCCCTTTACTATCATCGGTCTTGTGCTACATCCATGAGGTCCAACCTACTAGATCACTCATAATAAATTGAGCCGTAAATCGATAGGTCTTTACGGGAACATTTCATTGAAGTGGTCAGCTGATAATTTATCCACACATTGAGTATCATGTCTAGTATATCCGCTTCTCAGCTGATATATATATATATATATATATATCTTCAGAAAATCCCTCTCATCGGCTCAGCTATTTGATGGTTTCGTTCGTTTCTTCGGTCCGCACGTTGGATCTAGTCTCTCGTATTATTAGAAGATCGGGTCTTGCTCCCTACTATTTATGGTCTATTATATTTAAAGGGCCATCGTTTTTATAATTGATGGGTTCTTTATCTTATTTCTTGCTATCCGTATATGTCTTCATTTGTTTTCTAGCCGATGAATGAGCGATGCAGCCTCTATCAGCAATTAGCCGATAGAAGAATTATATATACTACACATTGATCTTTGTATTCCAGAGCGTCATCGACTCTATGTCTGATGGGTACTTTATTTTATTCTTTATTATTTGTTTACGTCTTTATTAGCTTTTCAGTCGATGAAAGAGTGCTACAGTCTCTATCGGTAATCAGCCGATAGTAGGAGTTCATATAGGGCATATCAACTACTTTATTTCGAAATGCCATCGGCTCTATAGCCGATATATTTTTTCAATCCATTCGTTGCCATCTGCCTACGTCTTCATCAGCTTTTTAGCCAATGAGAGAGTGCTTCAACCCCTATCGGAAATCAACTGATCACAGGGAATGTATCAGACATAGCTGATGACTATTTCAGCACTATCGGCGACCAGTTGATAGTAGGAGTTTTATCGATATATCAGCTGACTGACCCATCGGTTTATCTCCATGTTAATTGCAAGGTCAAATACGTCCATAGTTACAATAACCCTAACAAAGAGATCTCAAAGATAAATGTCCTTCACTAGAGTTATATAGATCTCTCAAGTATCAGTGTGTTCATGCGCCTCCATCGGACCTCCATTGGATCATACTCACTCATTATCTCGGCACACTTCTCTGCCCAGTCTGATATTTCCCACGTGCACAAACATATCTTTTGGCACGTTTGATGGGACTCAAATTTTAATGTCTAAAGAAAAAGTGCATACCAAGGCGCACTCGTCCAATGTAGAAGTCAATGAAGATATTATTATTCCAGTTGTGTTGAAAGATTTGACAAATACACAGAGACAGCAGGTGGAGCAATCTGTGAAAGATTTTGAGATATTGTGCTTGCAATCTTTTAGCATAACGCAATGACTGATCTAGAATAATTCACTCCCAAGACCAACTCAGGCATCGGCGTGTTTGTGTGCCTTCATCAGATCACGCTCACTCGACACGCTTCTCTTCCAAGTCTGATCTTCCTCGCATGCACAAACATATGTTTTGGTACGCCCGATGGAACCCGAATTTCAATATGTCTGAAGAATAAGTGCATACCAAGGCACGTTTGTCCAATGTAGAAGACAATAAAAATATTATTATTTCAGTTGCGTTAGAAGACTTTGACAGATACATAGAGACAATAGGTGGTGCAATATGTGAAAGATTTTGAGATGTTGGGTTTGCGATCTTTTAGCATAGCGCAAGAACTGACCTAGAAGAATTCACTTCCAAAACTAACTTAGGCCTTGGTATGTTTGCGTGTCTCCATCGGATCATGCTCGTTCGCCCTCTTGGTGTGCCTATCCACTCAGTCCGATCTCTCCCACGACGCACGAGAACAGTGGTCCATTACAAAAACTTTGCTTTTTTTTGTCTGCTTCTTAATATTCTTGTTTAACTGTTTATCCTAATTGTAATGGTGATGGATTGGTAAAGGTCTACACTCGAACACAATAAGTTTGTAGAACTTTTGACTTGCTGATTCTGCTAGTAGCTGCATGATTGAAAGTCATAGATTAAACGTGTACCATTTCATACGTTAGTATTTAGATATTTTTGTTATTGTGCAATGTACAGGTAGATCGAACGTAAAGACACAAATCATCGATGAAGACAGTCTATAAAATTAAAAATTTGTTTGATGGATTGAATTTATAGATCGGGTCGTTTTATTTACATTTTTTCATGGACAAGTAGCCAGCTGGTGATATGGCAGGCTGAAAAAAAATCAAATTATTTATTAAATAGTCTATCGAATAATCCAATAAAAAATCAAATAATCCGTGTCTGCCAAATTTTAATTTTAAAGATACTGCCTCCAAATCCGACTACATGATTTCTACAGATGCCTCTTTTCTGGTCGGATTCAGGGCAAATCGATCCGTTTCCATTATATCCTCTCGGCCGGCCTCTCCCCGTCCCCAACATCAAAGACTTTCTTCTCCTAACTCACCTTGACCGCGACGCACGCAGCTCAGGGTTCTCCGCCACCTCAAGGGGGGACACAACCCGGGCCTCTCCTCGACTCGATCCCCAACCAGCGCCATCCTCTTTCTAGGGTTTCCGCTCCTCCCCCTCCTCCTCCCCGATCCCGTCTCGCCGCCGCCGCCGAGGAGGCCGTCTTCTCCCGTTCCCCCAATCCTCCCTCCTCCCCCGCCGTCGTCGATGCGTGGCGGCGGTTTTGGTACGTCCTTGCTTTCAATCGGCCGCCGCTTCGTCGGTGCCCTCCCACACTCTCGCTTCGTCCTTTATGGGACAATCGAAATTGTTATGTGGATTCGGGATTGTGGAAGGAAGAGCAGGGGAATTTCGTGGGTGTTAGGGTTAGGTTGCTCGCCTCTTTTGTGCAAATCCGTAGACGTCCTATGTTTCCTCGTGGGAGCCTGAGCCTTCTGTTCGAGACTCAACGTGATTGTTCTGCTGTTCATGCTAATGCTTCATATCGATTGGTTCTGATGCTGCAGACATGGGGACTAATGTTTGCTATGCCCAAATCTTTTGTCTTGTGCTACCGATTGTCGATCCCGTTGTGATTAATCCATAAACATAATCCTGCCGTGCGTTTCGACTAGCTCTCTGTCATGTTTTGCTTGCTGGGCCTGCCATATTCATCATTTAATCGTGTTCTTTGCTTTGTCACTCTAGTGATTCTAAGACATTCATCACCGCATCTAGTTCTTTGTCTTGGTTTCAACATAGCACTTTCATCGCTAATCTAGTCGGTGGAGCCTTTGGGACAAGTATTGCATGCCTTGGGGCTGCATGGTTTATGCCCACTTGTGCAGCTTGCACCATGTATGTGTAATATTTTTCCGTTTATTAATTCAATTACAATACCTTCCTGTATAGTCATGTGCATTCAGTCAAATACGATCTACTAAATGTTGTGACTGACATATTTGTAGCTCCACATGATAATGGCTGACATTTTATTCTATTCTATCATTTCTTTGTGGTTTGTGTGCTCTGACTACTAAGGTTTGACCTTATATGTTTAGTCAAAAAGGGTTGCTTGTTGATTTTTCCTTAAAATAATCTAATTGCCAAGCTTTGCTGGGTGAATGTTGACAGTGGCTCACCAGCATCATTGATGTCTTACCGTTTTGTTAGATACCATTTTAATTTTTAGTGCCTAATATTAAATAGCACTGTAAAATGTTACCAAATACTTACTTAATTTGAGGTCTGAACTATTTATTGGTTGCTAGTTTTTCATTGTATTTATAAACCACAGTTTCCTCTTAGATTCCCTTTTTCAGAAAGTATTTAGTTGATTGATGTTCTTTATTCATCTATAATGCCTTCCATGGTTTTAGCCTGCATTTTCTTTTTGCGGTTAACGGAATAAGATTTTTATCCTGCATTCTCATTTCCAGTTAGCGAAATGAGGTATACTGGTAAACGCCCTCAGCAACACAGGGACCATGACAGAGAAGAAAGGAGGGACCAAAAGAGGAGGCCAGTAGCGCGTGCCCAGGAAAACTCCAGTAATGATGAATTGGTCGTTTACCGCATACTCTGTCCAGACAGAGTAATAGGTAGTGTGATTGGCAAGAATGGGAAGGTTATAAACTCTATCCGACAACAAACGAATGCTAAAGTCAAGGTTGTTGACCCTTACCCTGGTTCAGACAAAAGGGTTATTTTGGTATATTGTTATGTCAAGCATAGAAACCTAGATGTTAATGACGATGATGACAGAGAGCCACTTTGCACAGCACAAGATGCATTACTCAAGGTACATGATGCAATTGTTGATGCTTTGTCCATCACTAGTGACTCTGATGATGAAGAAGCAAACATCCTTGTACCAGCCAGTCAATCTGCAAGTGTTATAGGAAAGTCTGGTGCTGTCATCAAGAGGCTTCGGTCAACATCAAAAGCATTTATTAAAGTGAGCCCAAAAGATCCAAATGAATTAACACACTCATGTGCTATGAGTTTTGATAATTTTGTTCAGGTAAATTCTCTCATCTTATACTTTTCTTAATTAAAATCATTTGTCAACATAATAGGGCAGTAGCAATTATTAAGATAAATTCTGCTACTTTATACTGTATCATGTTTAACTATTAAAATTAGTAACCACTCTTTTAAGTTCTGCTACTTTCCACAATATCCATGCTGTGTTTCCATATATAAATATTCTGTTTATTGCTATGCATAATATTTATGCTAAACAGATAACTGGTGATGCTAGAGCTGTCAGAAAGGCGCTGTTTGCAGTATCAACCATCATTTACAAGTGCCCATCAAAAGAGACCATTTCTCTTGAAACTTCTGTTTCAGAACTATCTCCAAGCATTATAGTTCCTTCTGATCTTCCTGTTTATCCATCTAGTAACTTCTATTCACCCTCAGATGCTGCCATATCTTCTGGACATCCAAGTTTATCAATTTTAGGGTCAACACCTCATGTTCCTGAACTTACAATATCAGCTGATGCTCATAGCCGACTGCCCATTTACCAATCTGTGATTCCTGTAATTCCTGCTTATAATACACCAAAATGTTCTGGGGAGCTAGTATTGTGTGTTTTATGCCCTGCTGGCAAGATTGGGTTGGTTATTGGTAAAGGCGGGGTGACCATAAAGAGTATAAGGAAAGAGAGTGGTGCAAGGATAGACGTTGATGACTCAAAAAATGACAGAGAGGAAAGTATAATCACCATTACATCCACTGAGGTTAGACCACACTTACTTGTAAAGCTTTGTTGGTTCTGCCCTATGTTATGGTGTTTTATTTGAGGTGTTACCTTCTGTTTCAGGCCACCGATGATGCTAAGTCTGCAGCAGTGGAAGCTGTTCTGCTACTGCAATCGAAGATCAGCGAGGACAGTGAAGGTAAAATGAATCTTCGCCTTCTTGTTCCGGGTAAGGTAATAGGCTGTCTTATTGGCAAGGGCGGTTTGATTATCAATGACATGCGGAGTAAGACTAAGGCAGCTATCTACATATCAAAGGGTGAAAAACCACGGAAGGCATCTTCCAGTGATGAACTCGTCGAGGTATTTCATTTTGCCATTTAAAATAGTCTGTTAGTGTGATAGCTCAGGCTCTAAATTGTCATTACAAATAGGTGTTTGGAGAAGTGGACAACCTGCGTGATGCTCTTGCTCAGATAGTTTTAAGACTCAGGGATGATGTTTTGAGGGACAGTGTGGACAGGCAAAATTCTGAGAAAGATGGGAAGTCAACAGTTGCCACTACTGATCCTTTGTATTCAAGCAGTTTTTCTTTGCCTGCATTATTACCTTACAGACAACAAATCACTCCCCTGGGCTATGATCAAAGGGGTGAAGTTGAACGTGGTTTGGAAGTTTATTCGCGTAGCAGTTCGTATGGGTACAGCTCCTTGCAGGTACACCATTTTGATTTGACATCAATTACATGTGTTTCTCCTTTGATCTTCATTATTGGACATACATATAATTTTGTGATATCAGCTTAACCAATGATATTTTGCATCAGGCTGTAGTTGATGGCTATACATCACACTCATCGTATACATCAAAGGGATATGGAGGGTACGTTTGAACAGAACTTCCCATGAATCCTGATCACAAGTGCTGCTTACCCTTCCATTCAATAATTCGTTTTAATTATTACTTGCTATCTGATTCCATTCTTCCTGTTTTAATCCTCTTTGCTAACTTCAATTGGTCAGACGTCTTCCGTATATGGAAATGACTATTCCTGCTAGTGGCCTGTCAAAAGTAATGGGAAAACATGGCACAAACTTGGACAACATTAGAAAGGTTAGTTTGTCATCCATATTGCTGGCAGCTTGCATTTTTTTTCCATGAAGATATCCATAAACTTAAATCTTGCCTTTTGCAACATAAATACACCCCTCATGTGTTGAATGTAATAACTTTTACTTCGTTCTACCTTTGATTTGGATTCAGCAGCTAGAGAAATGGCTTAGGTATAACAATATTAACAACATCAAAATCTTTCAGTCGTAAGTACATTAGGGCAGGCTAGAAATGATACCCAACCGAAACCACATAATAAGGCTCATACACGAAAATAGCTGTTTTCCATACACTTCTATTCAAGGACAAAACATTGAGAATATTCTAACATTTCAAGTATCTTTTTATTGCTTTCTTTTATATTAATTTTGATCTTTTTCTATTATTTCTTATATTATCATCGCGCCTTAGGATTCCACTATGCCTTTAAGGGTTCCCTTGGATATGTCCAAATTATATTAATTGGGGTTAGACAATATTTTCTTCAATTAGTGCTATCCTAGTTTATCACATATATCATCGTTTTGAACTCGATTCTTTCTTGAATGCTCATAAATCTAACGCAACATATGTATTTTTGTAACATTTAATTGTTAAATATGCCGTATTTTTGAAGGCAAACGTTCTGCGCCATACAACATCATAGGTCTAATCGTCATTCTATAAAATTTGACTTGTAGATTTTAGGGTACCTTTTTAAAAGAATGTCCGATACTTTTCGTTATTTCATTCACTTCATTTTGATTCTATGACTAACATTTTTATCAATATCTCTATTTTTTTTAGCATCAATCCCAAATACCGCACCATAACTTCTCTTTTGACCTTTTGGGCATGAAACCAAATTGGTTCATGGAGATTCACGTTATTTCTCTTAAACGATGCTCGACAACTCTCTCCCATCAACTTAATATCTCGGTAACTAGTATAATTTTGCATATCTCTCTTGTTCTTGTAGACTGGTAGCAATATACTTCTCCAATCTTTAATTATCTTGTTTGATCAAAAAATATAATTGAACAACTTTATCAGTCGTACTATAGCTAAATATCTAATGCATTTTCACACCTCGATTGGGATATCATCAAGGCCCATCGTCTTACCTCCCTTTATCCTTTTCAATGCCTTTGTGACCTCAGATTCTTGGATTCTTCATACAAAGCGCCTATTGGTGTTATCAAAAGAATCATCTAACTGAAAGTTTGTGTTCTCATTGTTACCATTAAATAAATTATTAAAATACTCTTATCATGTATGTTTGATATCATCTTTCTTCACTATAAGCTGCTCTCTTTCATTCTTAATGCACTTAACTTGGCTGAGATTTTGTCTTCCTCTCATGATTCCTAGCCATCTTATAGATGTCCATCTTCGTAAACCTGTCCCTTTGTCTCATTCACAGCTCGTTTTGCAGATTTCTTCGTTAACTTGTACTTCTTTATGTTGTCCGTACTCTTGTTATGATACAAGAGTCTATATCATTCTTTTTTCTTGTTAATAGCCCTTTGGATTTTCTTGTTCTACCACCAAGTATCTTTAGGTTCACATCTACTCTCTTTGGTCACTCTAAACACCTCTGAAGCCATCTTTTAAATGTAAGTTATCTTTTCTCACATGATGTTTACGTAATCTTCATTCCAAGAGCACTCTTTGTTAACAGTTTTCATGAAGACAACTGACGTCTCTTTTCAATTTTCACTACTTTGGTCTTGCAATCTTGGCTTGTTTATCCCTTTGGGCACATACCTAAAATTGAAAGTCGAACACCAAAAGCTCATGTTGAGAAACAACACTCCCGCATTACCTTACAATCCAAACTTGCACGCTTGTCTTCTCTTGTGAAGATAAAGCCAATCTGGCTATAGTGTTGTCCACTACTAAAGTTCATTAAACATGATTGTTTTTTTTAAGAAAGTGTTGGCTAATAATTGGTCAAAAGCTGTAGCAAAGTCCAAGACCTCTCTCCTGATTCTTTCTACCATATTCAAAATCTTTATGTGCTGCCTTAAAACCTGCATTTGTAGACCATTAAAGTCTCACCCTATAAAAATCTTATCACTAATAGATACATCTCTAACCATACCATATAAGTCTTTCTAAAACTGACTCTTAGCATTCTCATCATGGCTTACGTTCAAGACATATCACCAAAGACGAGTTTGACTACGATAATGCTATCCTCTTGCCTTCTCACTTCCACCATATTATTCTTGAGGCTCTTATCAATCAAAACGTCTCTATTTTTATTGGCAGTTATCCTCGAGTACTAAAGCTTAAAACCAATATTTTTTATCTTTTTCGCTCTGTCATCCTTCCGTTTAGTCTCTTTAACGCATAAGATATTTATACGTATCCTAATTGCTATAATCGCTATATCAACTAACTCTTTTTAAGTTAAACTATAAGGAGCCCTACATTCTAACTATCTAAATAAATCTTAGCTGACATGACTAGCTTTCTTACCCTTACACTCATCGAGTCAGATATGAAGACTCTTGCTCATTTTTTTGTTACACCTGGACGACGATGTAGCGCATCTCTAAGGAAACAATGGCTTGATCTTTGCTCACTTGACACCATTTTCAGATCACGACAAGGCACGTCACCAAGCGGGTGGCGACCCGGACTTTGTCTATTTAACACTATACTCAGATTCTGATATGATGCGTCGTACACACTAATGGTTTTCTCTTGAGTTTCATTTTCATCTAAGAAGCTGGATTTTTTTATATTGGCTTGTTAAGGCTAACACAAGCTTTTAGGATGAGACCTCTTTCTCTATCAGTGTTTGGGACCTGCTATGTTGAGATAACATAGGCGGAGTTAAATGGCTCAGGTAGATGTTAAAAACATTATAAACACAAACGATTATATTGCCAAAATGGTTCTGGAGTAAATACTTGCCATCTCTTCTAATAGTGAGTCGAATACAATGTTAATTTTCTTAAAAGAATATGCTCCATTGTCCAGTACACAACACAAGTTTATTTTTTTGCTAGTTTTATTACAATGATTAGAATACATCATATGATGTGTGTTTATAAGATTGCAAGACTGCACTCATCTGATTGGACTTTGTAGGAAAGGGCATAGTTTGTTAGCAGGATTAACGTGAAAAAAATATTAAAATGTAATTGGTATTATTCTGTCATCTTCGTCGGGTTTATGTTCAGAAAAAAGCCTTATTGGTAAGCTATCGTTCTCTCTTTTGTATTGATGTTTAATTTCTTGAGTATTATTGCAGATTTCTGGAGCTCACATTGAAATTATTGAATCAAAATCATCTCGTCATGACCATGTCGCTCGCATATCTGGCACCACTGAACAGAAGCAATCAGCAGAGAATTTGATCAAAGCTTTCATAATGTCTACTTAAGGTTCTTGTCTTAGTTCTTGATATAGTTGGACACTTCAGTCTGTTCCTTTCAACTTCTCTTGCCATCCCATAATTTCCTTGGGTCCAGGAAAGAGCATCAAAATACCCATCCACGCAAGTTTCTATGAATCTCATGCTTGTCTAAGTGTGTATCCCAGGGTGAACTGAGCACTCTATTTTCCTTAGGTTCTCAACCTTGACCTATTTGTGTTGCCTTGGTCATCTTTTTTGGCATGTTCAAATATTCCCAGTTAATCTCAATGATTAGTTCAATCTCCGTGTGGTTTGACTTATGATTGTGTCCTTTTATCAGCGATAGCTGATTCATTCCGTTGTTAGTACATGTTTTCTAACAATCTGTTGCAGAGCCAAAGCTTCCGTTTCTTTTCACATGCCCCTATGTCCCTATGATGGAATTTTCTTATCGATGATCATGTGTATAATCACAAGCAATTTGGATGCCTTGTTTGGCATGCTCAGATATTCCCAGTCAAGTAGTTCATTCTATGCATAGTTATAACTCATGATTGTGTCCTTTCATAAGTTATGGCTGATTCCTTCTCATGATTGTCCTTTCAGCAGTGATGGCTGATTCCTTCCATTGTTAGTGTGGGGGAAAGAGCTCTTTTTTCTAACTATTCTTCTGCAGAGCCAAAACTTCCTTTTCTTTTCAAAACCCCCATGTCCTATGATGAATTTTTCATAGCAATGGTCATGAGTATATAATCTTCACCAGATTCTTTAATCACAACATACAGATAGGTTTTCTGGTGTTCTGCATATTGCTTGTGACCTAATATTTAAACTTTTGAAGTTAATTATTGTAGTAAAACTCACTTTGCTGTCATCTCTGTTTATCTTCCACGTCAATTCAGATTTTAGAGCCATGGCCCTAGACTACTTTCCAGATAGGTTCCATCGTGCAATATTGCTCTCTTTTCCTTTTCCTCATCTCATCGTCGTCAGGTTATTCCTTTGACATGTTCTCAGATGCTCTTATGGTATTTGGCATTATCAACTGTGAATAGTAGGTAATTTGTTGTAACAACACTGGGTACAAACTTGTACTCAAGCAAGAGTTACAATTAACAACAAACTTACAACGGACTTGTTCTCAAGCAAGAGTTACAATTGGTAACATGACTAGGGCATGCAGGTTTTTTAGATGGTTAGGGCCATGCATTTGCCACTGGCGCAACACAATAGTTGGGGTCTCTTGTAAATAGAGGATTTGAGATTCTGAAATTTTGTAGCAATTAGCCAATGCATTGTTTTTTTCTCTCCCCTGTGTAGAGGAGTGACACACTCCTGTTCTGGATTCTTGAGGATGAACTGCAGTGGTTTTCTTCTGAAATGCAGAATATGTGGAATTGTTGATGAATGTTGTCTTGGACTAGTACCATGATATGCAATTTTGAGCAATCAGCATCAGGATATAAACCGATGTATGCTACGAGTTACACTTGCAAATCTGCCCTAAAAAGGTCACACCTATGTACTGATTTTTTGGGTAACAATGTTGGACGAGAAAGAACATGATTCTATTTGTTGCGATAATATGATAACACTTTGTTTGCCTTTTGTAATTCTGCCCAACAACAACATGGATAATAACAAATCCTTTTAGTTTGAAATATAATATAAATTTTAAATTATGGTTTAGATACCTTATTTGCTGTTTTTCAATCATTTCTATTTAAATACATATATCTTTTTATTGTCTCATTTCGGTCTTTTTTTTATTTTTCTTTATATTATTATTTTATTCTATAATATGCTTGTTACTTCTGGCCGATTACGTATATCATCGTTTTGCACTCAATACATTACGATTATAAATCTAGCATAATATACGTTTTTTTAAATAATCATGTTCTTTTTTAGCATGATATAATTATTGTCTATAATACTTCTTTTAACTTCTGCTATCCTCTTTATCTAAATGCTTGCGTCATTTTTATCCACCCTGTGTTGATTATATGACTAATGTCTACAAAATATATACTTCCTAGACACTATCTGATCTACTCACATATCTTTTCTCGGATATAATGGTGCTAAAGTTACATTATGTAGAGCATATCTCTATATTTTTTAATTTTATCCATTATGATAAAAGATATGGGATAAAAGATATGGGTTTAAGATTGATGTCTGAAATATTTTTATTTTAATTAAGAAATAACGTGTTACGTGCGATATATTATTTGCGAAATTAACCTCTCTAACGGGCTCTGCGTGGTTTAATCGGGAAGTAACCTCTAGTTCTGCCAAAAAAATGAATTACAGAATACTCTGTGATATATTATTTGTGAAAGCTGCAAACATAAGCTAATCAGACATACGGTAAATAGTTGTTTAAACGACAAAGAGGCTAGCTGATTAAGCTCATCTAGATAGACCATTCGGTGCTGCATCATGCATGAACTGCAGCTTACTACTGATTGTTTTGGGCATTAACAGGTTTCAAAATTTAGCTGACTCGTCAAAACATATATTAACTGACTACTAATTTCTAGTATAACGTATTTGTAACAACTGGTAAATTTATATTATCACGATAACATTATTCAGTGGCAGCAAAGCTGAGGCCAGGAGCTTGCTCTATTGGGGATTTGGGGTACAGATCCAAAGGAGGTCCAGACAACTGTGATTTGATCTATTAATCCTCCAGTTTAAATTGTTTGTGCATTTTTATTTCCCATAAAAAAAGTTGTATTGTGATAGGATTTTCAGTCTCCTTGCTGGATACTACTTGCTGGTGGCTGAAATTATCCAGTGGGATGAAAATCACTTACCTTATCTTGCATTGTGACAGGCTCAGAATTAATTTTTCTCCATTGGCAGTATAGTAGTTTAATCCCATCTTTGGCAAAGAACATGCAACCCAGATTCATTTTTTTTAGATAATGAATAGAAATCCTGTCTCTATACCCATAGGTGTATATACACAACCAAGCAACCCGGATTATCTAAATATGATGCTCCAGTGACCACATTTACATTCAATTCTTAATCCACCTTCATACCAGAACATTCCAGACTGTAATTGCATCCATTGGCACCTGCAGTGCCTCTGTCACTGATACCTTGGCCACCACAGGTTGCTGATTCTTTCATCTCTTGATTGATTTATTTGGTGATTTTCATGGTAAAGACCTCACCTGTCCAATCCTGGCACCACAAATTTTTTCCCTGCTAACAGTGTCCAACAAAAATTTACTCATGTCCAATGAAAATCCCCAGAGGATAACGTTTTGGCACTGCCATATCAGGACCGGACCATACGCGTGCCGACACGTGGCGTGGTGGCAGTCACACCTGTGCACCCAGCATTATCCCATCCATCCTGTGGTAACTGGCATGGCCACCAGGTTTTGGCGCCACAGGTATATTGAGCTGCCATTGCTGACCACACCTGATTTTCATCCATCGGATCAGGGAGAACAGTGAGAGTTAGCTACTGAATTGAGCTGGGCTGAGGATGGCAGCTTCCATGATCACCTCGCCGCTGGTGGCGCCGACCAGGGCCAAAGGCCTGCCGTCCATCTCACGCCGGGGATCCTCCTTCGCCATCGTCTGCAGTGGCGGCAAGAAGATCAAGACCGACAAGCCCTACGGTCTGCCTGAAACTTTTTTTCAGAATTCAGACTGAGACACCAGTTTTCAGCTGATTGTGCAGCAAGTTTTGTTGCTAATTGTTGAGTGGATTTCAGTGTCTGAAGCTTTGTGGTCTATCTTTTTCTTTGCAGGGATTGGAGGTGGCATGAGTGTCGATGTTGATGCATCTGGCAGGAAGAGCACGGTCAGAACTTGTCCCAGCTCCAAAGCATTTCAATGTTTCAGTCAAAATTTTACAAGTTATTTTACATGGTGGTGACTAGATTTTAGACACAAAACACCATAGGTTCTAATAAACTTTAAAACGTGCAAGAATAATTATCCCATATCTGTCCAAGTTTCAGTGACAGTTCTGCAAGTTTTGTTCAGTTGTAGATTCCATTTGTCAGACGTTGTACTGAATAAATTGACAGATTTTTGTGACGGATGCAGGGCAAGGGTGTGTACCAGTTCGTTGACAAGTACGGAGCAAACGTCGACGGCTACAGGTAACCAAGATGCCATAAGCGTGAAAGAGTACTTTTGCGGTGGTATCTACTGGCAATTGATTGGCTCAATTTGACAAACTCATTGCCTATTTGCAGCCCAATCTACTCACCGGAGGAATGGTCTCCCAGTGGTGACACCTACGTCGGTGGTAAGTAACCCTTCTTTTACAATCCATATATTATCTGAAAAATAGTTTCATACAAGAACAGAGAGGTCTTAGAAACAAATTCGATAGAAAAAAGAAAAGATATGCTGTAAATCAGAACCATCAAATCCAAATCTATATATGTGGTGCAGATTTTCAGTCAGTCCATTGTAGTTACCAGTAGGTACAAAATCTGAAAGGGTCTTGCCAACACCCTGTGAGGAGATGGAGAGTTCTCTTACTCCGTAGAAATCAGAAAGGCAATATCTTATCTTAATCAATTATTCAGGTTATCGCTAGCTACTTACTTTGGTAGAGCTGCGTGCATGCCCACTTCGCTACTCCAGTACAAGTTAGTAGGAGCATCAAGATGTTAGCTAGGCATATTATTAAGAAACTTATAATTCTCTATATTCTCATTAATAATTCATACTGCCACATCTAGCTTGCTGCTGCGTATATGCTGTATGATTAATTAATATTTATCCTTTTATATACTGGTAATTAATCTGCAGGAACCACCGGGCTTCTGATCTGGGCCGTCACCCTCGCCGGACTCCTCGGCGGCGGCGCCCTCCTCGTCTACAACACCAGCGCCCTTTCCGGCTAAATTAATTGAATTCAGTCTATATATATAGTAACACCAAGCTGGGTGTCTTCATATCTGTAATCTAGCCTCCTCTGAATGCAATGTGATGCCCACTTCTTACTTCAAATGCATTGTGATTAATCTATGTAACACTGTACGTACTGCATGATGATGCTACACTTGATACTTCATTAGGAGATTAATTATTGATGCCAAATATTTAAATTACAAGAAAAAAACTACTTATATGTACTGCTTGGGCCTTAGTTTTACTACTACTAGTAGTTATATATATAGCTCAATGAGGTTGCAAAAATGAGAGTAAATATCCAACAGTATTAAGTTGACTCTCTACTTACTCCTCTTTCTCCCAATTTAAAGCTAAGGACTGAATTTATTTTGATTTATTTATGGTCCTGTCAAGTGCTCCTACTACTTCATTACATGTACTATCCATAACTCTATATATGTCAGGACAATAAAGTGTGATTCAGTCTATGTCTAGCTATCTATAGGTGATTACGTACTACCACCGGAAATACTACCAGCGAGTGGTGGTAGAAACAATCTGAGCTGTTTTGAGTGTCTCACTTTATTGGACAATCATACTTCACCTGATTCTACTACCAATAATTCAATTCAACTGGTAGTAAAAATATATACTACTATCTAGATTAAAAAAAGAAAAAAAGTCTATCATTTCTACTGCCAGTAGATACTACCATAAAAGTTCACCCTAATAAGCTAGTTATGTAGAGTACTATCTCTGTCTTACAATATGATAAAAGAGATCCAAGTAATTGAGTTTTGTTACAAAATATAAGAATATAAAATATTACTTGTTATATCCAACCATCACCCATTCAATTTTTACTACTATAGTCTTTTTTTTCTTATACCCTTTATAAAAAAATCAATTACTGGCTATTCGTATAGCCAGAAATTTGTTTTTTTAGATGAAGGGAGTACTCATTAATCTTTTTAAATAACTTAGAATCCTTTATATTATGGACAGAGGGAGTATATTATTATCAGTAAACAGTATTGTCCACTTGTAGTATGAATCCTTTTCCAATACCTATGAGAATTGAACTAAGCACTTCTTTGAATTGAAAGAATTTTGAATAAATTTTAGAAGATTCCCCATAATTCTTGAAATTAATTTTATCTAATTCCATACTTCAAACATAGGACAGCACTACCTATGGATTGAAGCCAGGTTGTAAGTGCATGTTTGGTTGGTGCTCAGAGTGTCATGCCTACAATTTTACAAGCCTGAAGAAGACGAAAATTGCCTGGTCAGGCTGCCTGAGACTTCACTTGTTTGGTTGGCCACCTTAGCCTGAATGGAAAAACTACGATTAGAATTTAGATAATCACTGTTAAACCATGTGTTAAAGGCGATAATCAAATCTGAGAACAATTGCATCGTCTTCCATCTACTAACCAGCTTTCCACATTCAAATAATTCGCATGAATGCATTCAGCAAGAAGGGAAAAAGAAAGAACAGAAGGAAAGAGATCCCCAAATCCATGCCGCATCCATCAAGAAGGAAAAAAAAAGAAAGAACAGGAGGAAAGAGATTCCCAAAATCCATGCATCCAGCAGGGACCATGAGAGCAACCATCATTATTTCTTCCATCTGCGACAGGCGGCAGGGGCTTCGCGCAACGATCATCGGACGATGGCTTCGCACGACGATGGGTACGGCAGTCCGGCCGGCAGGCGGCAGGGGCTTCGCGCGATGGCAACGGGCTCGGGCTACAGCGCCTTCGTGTGGATTTGACACGGCGGTGATCGTAGCAACGTCGTGCAGCCAGATGACGAGGGGATTACGATGCTAACTGCAAATCACTGCTACGCCTGGAGCTCAGGCTAATCCCATGCGTGGTTACATTAGGCCAGGCAAGGGAGAAGAAGGCTAAGGGTGGCAACCAAACAACTCACAAAATAGTCCCGGGCATGTCTTCGGCCAGAAAACAGCAACCAAACATGCCCCAAGTTCCTGCTTAATTGATCTCCGGATTACAATCCGAAGCTGATTTCGAATTTTTGAATTTGACTTTTATGATTAATTTTAGAATTTCATCCATCACTTTTGCTGCCGAGCTCTTTTTTTTTCTTCATGGCAAATAAGAAAGGCAAGTAAAAAAAATCTACCTAAAATTATTCTCAAATTTCAGAACCGAACTAGATTATAATCTGAGACGAGCAGGGCTAAAATTAATTAGGTACACATGAACAAATTATACACGAAGTTGTTGGTCATTTATAATCTATCATCTGCGAATTAAGGGGCCGGCTGCTGATTTATGTAGCCAGAATCTGCCGTCCACACATTCATATATATAATTTCATTTATGTCAGTACTTGACTAAAGTACGAGAACAAAAGGATATATATCAAGAATATGGAGTGCGCATGCATGCATGAGTATTAATTCCATGTGTCTGCTGGTGAATGATACAGTGTCCGTCCACGTACTCCAAATTAATCTACATAACTGCACACGTCCTCACGTACAACAGCTGCCAGCATGCATGCACATGCACGCCGCTGCAATGCACACTGTGCAGGCTACAGCCTCGAGTTAATACGCTCATCACACGCTTGTATATATGTATCTATCCACCAGCTACTTCAGAAGGATATATATCTTCCCCGCAAAGAAAAGAAGGATATGTATCTATAATTTTCTGAAAAAAAAAATTCTAGGCTTCTTGTTATATACTGGGATGTAGTAATGTGGATGTGATTTAATTAGATTTATGAATCAAAGGATGTAACATATTAAGTTGCACTCCCTTCGTTTCATAAAATAAGAGATTTTGACTTTTTTGACTTATAAGTTTAATTAAATTTATAGAAAAACGTACCAACCGTTACTTTAAAAAACCATTTTCGCAATTATTCTCTTTATTTTTACGGGAGGTCTAAAACAAACCTAAAAAACATCATAGCATGAAAAGGAGGGAGTAAATCAGAGTTTCTAAGGCTAAGATTAGAGCCATTAGACTGCTGACATTGTGATCCAGTCCTTTAATTTGTCATGATCAACCGGGCGCCCATTCCAAGCCATTGCATCATCATAATTTGGATAGATATTTTTTGCAAACTAGGAAATTAAGATGATTAGAACTAGGAGACATTGCTTTACAATGAAGGATTTTGGTCACCGATGCATTCATACATT
Organism: Oryza coarctata; assembly: GCA_030770085.1. Lineage (NCBI taxonomy): Eukaryota > Viridiplantae > Streptophyta > Magnoliopsida > Poales > Poaceae > Oryza > Oryza coarctata. The sequence continues at coordinate 3,977,737 of CM061476.1, read as the reverse complement.
GCCCAAGAAAGCAACAACTTTGGCCAGCAGAATTCAATGTTTAGCCTTCCATTGTCGAGGTGAAGCTTCTCATTTAATTTTCAGCCCATGACAATGGCATTATGGCAGTGCACCTTTTCAACTCTGGCCCAAACCACAAAACAGGGAGAAAAAAAGTTATATGACAAAACTAGTCCGTGATCTCCTTACCTATAGAAGAAACTACAGTCCAAGGAAGAACAATGTTGTAACTTTGAATATGATCCACTAATTAAGTTCACAATGGATCTTATTTCGTTTAAAAATAAGTGACCACTTTGAAAGAAAGATGATAAATTATAAGAAAGAAAAATAACCAAGATGTTTTTATTAAATTGAAGATGTTTATAAGTGAGAAGGTGTTCAGGGATAAGATGAGGAGGAATTTAAAGAAAGGGTAGTAGGTGAAAGTAGTACTACAAAGTGGTGCTTATTTTAAAATAAAGTTTTTAGTCAAATGATCACTTATTTTAGGATAGAGTGGATAGAACGTATTTTGTACTATATGACACTTGGCACAAGTACCCATCTTGATTTCTAAGTTCACAAATTTAACCCACTAGAGTACAATGTAGCTCACTCAGTTAGCACTGTTCCTATGTGACTTTGTTTGTTTCTTAGAGTAAGTATAATAAAATAATATAAACATGTTATATGAGTTGTCATATATTATATATGTAGAGGAGAGAGAATGAGAGAAAAAAGAAGCATGCTGTAGATTTTTAGTCAGTTGCAGCAGGCTTCAACAAGCTCGGTTAAATAAGTAGTTTATTAATAGTGTAGTAGATATCATATAGGTAATTATTAGATTATCTATATATGATATAGCAATAAGAAATAGTTGGTTTTATTATTAGTCTTACCCTTACAGCACTCCCAGTACCCTAACTTTAAGGGTATGACATTAAATAACATCCCATGTAGTAAGATAAAAGTTGAGGGATACTACAATTAACATGGAGAGATGCAAGACTTAGATGGATCTTGTATAAACCCAGCTTAAACAGGAAATCCAACCATGAAGACTTGAACAAAGTTGCATTAAGGCACATATGTAGTGTCTAAACATATTGATTGAAATGCTAAAATAATTTGAAATTGATCAGACTCAACTCGTCTATAGCATTGCTCCTACAAAGCTACTGACATTGGTGACTTGGAGTAAGTGGGCCCATATGTTAGTCGGTAGTATTTGTAGAAGTATCGTAGAGGATCTCATTCCCAAATTTAGATACTATATACTTTTTTTAGATAATAAAAATATTTTACATCCTTGGTTTTTATCATAGGGCACACAACCAATAAGTTTTCGATGAAATAAAAAACAAAGAGTAATGTGACACCCCCTAACCTCCTTTAGATGATAAAAAATAGCTAAAATACTAAATGAACCATAAGGATTTTAACAAGTAAGTTATATATGTTATGTTAACCATAATAAAATAAAAGACTATTGATAACAGATTTTAAAAGTATAGCATTGTTGTACATAATATTCTGCTTTTTCTATGGTAATATCATATACTAATATTAGAGCAGCTAAAAGATGATAATTTCTTTAGTGGTATCTTAACGTGAATAAAATTTAGGTCTGCCGCTCCCTACAAAATCAGGCTTGATTTTTTTCTTTTAAGTTTTCTAGTTTGTTGCTCCTTCTCTTATCATTTGAATAATTCAGGTCCACGATGATACCACACGATGCTGCAATGATGATTTATGGGCACTCATGAATGATTCATGAGTACCCATGACTCAAATCCTGATTCTTACAGTTCATAAACTTAACTCGCTACAGTATAATCAATACATAGTTTTGTCCCACTGTACGGAACTGTTCCTATGCGTGATATTAATTGCTTCTCAACAGAAGAGCCGCCCGACAAAATCAGGCTTCGATTTTTTTGTAATTTTTTAATGTTTCATCTCTACCTCATGCCACCATTTTTGAACAATATAATGCAGGGCCATACATGATAACCACATGATGTTTCTATATATACATTGAAATCTTTGATGATTCATTTTCATGGTACTACTACTATCGATGACTCAAATCTTGAAGATATAGGAGTATATATAATTATAGCACTCTTTTTCATTAAAATCGATCGATCATTCAAGGCCCAAACTACGATCTTCAGTTCTTCATGCAGACGAAGGAATCAGCTGGCATCAACGTGACAACGAGCCCACTGCAATGCAACTTGCACCCATGCATGTATACACTAGGAATTAAGATGAGACCGCAACTGATGACGGCAGCTTTCCCCAGGTCAAACAGATCAACTAGTGACTGTACAAATATTAATGGACTAAGATCCTACTCCTACTATTAATCACACACGAGCTTCACAACCTGATACCACCTTAATTATTTCACTCTTTATTTATTCACAAATAATCATGGCTCCATGTTTAATCCATTGTTCTAGCATTCAATTTTTTTATCAAAATACTTATCATTCTTACTATATAAATTATTTTTAGAGATAACATTCGATCTCTACCATTCATTAATACAGTCATGCCCAACTATCAATCAGAATTAATGCTGCATTGGGAAACAATTAGGATATACTCCGTATTCCCTCCATAAAAAAACCAGCCTTGTCCAAGTGCATAGTTAGCATTTGATTCATTTTGGGACAAATGTTGTACTTAATAAGGATAGCAATGTGATTTGTCACATCTTGTTTGGTGTCAAGTTTGATAAAATGTTAAATATTTTGAATAGAGGATTATGATTATAAAAAATGGTCATAAATCGACGACTGAAGTCGTTTCTACTGTCATCTTTACTGGAATTAATTTCCTAATGTACTAATAGGGACAATACAACTATTTAATTAAGACATCATCGTTGGATATGTCCTCTTAATAGTTCATCCATATCCAACTCCATGGACATAACAGTCTGCAACTACTCACATAATTCACCTCTTAGCTCAAAACACAGGTTGATAATTAGTGTTGCCCATAATACAGTCTTGTCAGGTTCTCCCTTTAATTCATCCCATATATATATATATATATCTCATCATCCTAATGGTGCTTTCGGCGCTCTGCTTCCTTCAATTCTCCCTCTCACAAACTCAGAAGCATGCATGGAGATCCACATATTTAATACCATTGTGGTCTTGTGTACATCCACACGGCCATACAAGGATCCCCAAAGCTGCACAAAAATATGCCACCAGCTAGAATATCTGATCAATGAGCACCAAAACACAACACTTCGCCTCCATAATGTGGGTATCGTTTCTACAGCAATTATTTGATGCGACTAGATCATTCGGTTTGTAATCTGTGCCAAGATTTGTTTCACATGTAGTATAGAAGTCATGGGGATTGGGGATTGAATATAATACAGTAGACGTCTAGGCAATGGCATGGTTAAGGACACATTTCCTCCTCCAACTTAGGTTAAAAAAAAGGCAAGAGGACGAAATTTTTTACTTTATAATTTCTGAAGTCAACCACACGATTCTATTCAGTTAGTACCATTAATTAAGAAAACTATAATAGAGTAATATCATGTAATCATCTGCCATGAAAGATCTTTTAAGAAAAATCTCAGCATGAAAATTACATATATTTCTTAAGAGAAAAATATATATAATTTCTAAGCAAACAAAACCAAAAGCAAGCTACTCGCTTTATTCTTTTTTACTTTTCAGATAGGACATCGGCATAGTTCCTAATACACATGTTTTATTATTTCTTTTCTAATCATATATTTATAAAAAATATTTAAAATATAATTATATGAAGTATTTTTTATGAAAAATCTACTCATATCATTTTTACGTACCAAATATTTTTTTCATATATTAGTGATTTACGATTTTTGAGATTTAACCTCTCCAAACAGGTAGGAATGCCACAAGGGCAGCTGAGCCATGGGATAGATTTATCAAACCACCTCCCCCCTCCCTCCTGCCACACACACGTGCTGCAAGATAGAGTAGATAAATTAAATGTAGAAGTGAGAGATAGAGAGAAACTGGAGATTGCCTTATAGCTAGCTTATTGAAATACTACTTGCAGTTAGTATCTATTATGTCTAGCTGGTAGTTAACTCTTTTATTTAACTTTCTCTAGCTGTGCTGTACATATTATAGGACGCAACATAGCCCAAAGGAAAAATAGATCTTTTTTTGGAGGAATAATGCTAGGCCATTGCCTAGCCATTTATAATTTCATAAAATTATAGAAAGAACAAAATACTCTACCGACTATACAAAGTTTGTAATGGTTCTAAGATTCTCATTCGTCCTGCATGTATGCAGGAGAATATCATCTCTAAAAGAATTGAATTCTCGAAAATGAGAGCATTCGTTACTTAGGTTTTCAAATATTCCAAGTCGCTAGGAAAAAGATCTCTGAAATGTCTTTTACATGAATAAAAATCTGGTAAGAGAGCCATCATTGAATAGAATTCTAAGGCTATGTTTGGCAAAGAATAAAAGGGTGAAAACTCGCATCATTTTCTATGAATAAATTTTACAAACTATTAGACGGTGTGTTTTTTATAAAAACATTTCTATAAAAATTGTTTTAAAAATTATATTAATTTATTTTTTAAGTTAAAATAGTTAATAGTTAATTAATTATTCAGTAATAAGCATTTTTATTTTATGTGATTATCTTCCTCTTGTTTTTAACTCACTTTTAAACACACCTGATACACTGTTCCTATGATCCCAATTCTCCTAGCGCTAAGTTGGCACCACCAAAATAAAAATACCTAAGTCTGACACAGATATTTTTGAGATGTGACCCCTAAATGATCGTCACTTTTTTTCCTGGTCCACACAAAATTCTGTTGCGGCGTGCAGTTACTCCTCCGTGACACCCACTCTGCCATCTCTTCTTGAGCAGACCAAGTGTCCTTTTCCCCTCCCTCTCACAATTCTCACAATGTATACAGAGATGACTCATCACCAGGGTTTACCTTATTGTCGGAGTATGACAATGATAACCGTACGGTGACCACGGTATGTTTAAACAAATTTTAAAATAATTTATTTTTTAAATAAAATTTGGTTGTTTTTACTGTTTGCCATGGTTACTACACGGTAACCACGCTTACCTCCAGAGCTACGATAAGAACATCCTTGACGGTAAGGTAAACCTAGTCATCACAGCAACGTTATATGGCCGATATTTTCATGAGCATTCGGCCAGCATCCATGGCTAAGCTGGGATTTTATTGCCCCTGCCTGCCTACTGCTGCTGCTGCCCCCTGGCATTGTTGGCTTCTTGTGCGTACGGTACAAGCAGCTTGCAGCACTGGCCGTGTGTACAGCTGATTGCAAATTCATTGCCTTGTAGGAGTAGTAGCTGGCCTGAATGACACTGCCACTTGCTGTCAGAGAATTCATTGCGAAACAAGCTCGTCAGATACTAGTACCACGATGTGTTTGGTTAATTTTGTGGTCATCCTATCAAAAAAAAAAAAATTGTGGTCATCTTGCATCGTCTCGCCACCTTAGGAGTGAAAACGGATCCAATACGTATGGAATTAAATTTGGATAGCATGATTTACCACATTTTAATCCGAATATGAATACAGATCCAGATACCCTCGGATGTGAATACAAAATAATGGATAGTCCAAATTCAAATTTGCATTCAGATATTTACTCAATTCAACTCAGAAGGGCATATCCTTAAATTCAACCTAGATGAATAAAATTTAAGTGCAAGTTTAGTGATTGTTACAACCAAAGTAGACTCAGAAAATCTCCCAGGTTCAAGTCAACTAAAACCATTAGGGATAATATTTAATATAGTGACATATCAAAGTGAAATAAAGTCAAAAAACAACAAAGTCAAACAACAAATTGGTAACTGAACTTTCCAAGTTATGAGAACAAATCAGCAGACTCTTTGTCCAAGACATATATAGGACAACAACATATATTCTAAAAAACCCATGAGGAGGTATTGATATAAATTAAATCTTGATATAAATTTGTGTCGTTATACTCCATATAGCCATCATGAGAGTGGAAATTTTAATAATAAAAAATCCAAAAGAAATAGAAAGTCACCTAAAGAAAGAGCCATCCTAATTTCCTTCCAGTTCCAGCTCCACAATGGTGTCACTAGCATGAGTATCGACTACACATGATGATCAAACGATATGTATAAACAAATAGATCTGAGTATCTAAAAGTAACATCACAAAGTCTAGCTAAATAGTTCATGTACCTTTATCTTGTTGGACTTCATTTATACTAATACAGCTAAACCATCAAGAATTGAAGGTACGCTACTTTGATCTAAAATAAATAGATAAAAAGATAAAAAAATTAGCAGTGACTAATGCTAACTAGAAATATATATATACAGTTTTGAGAAGCACCAAAGTGGCAATTACCTATCCTTGATGCTCTTATCCAATATTTGATACAAATAAGTGCCTCAACAACTTAAAGGTCTAAATGACTATGATATTTATGAACAACTCTTCCTTCAGAACAAATTCAGATGCTACTATTGTCATAGGAATAGTTAAAACATCCCTTACAACTCAAGTGAAGATAGGATTTTTTACACCATGGGCCTTCCACTAGCTTAAAATGTCGAAGTACTTATCTTCTTTCCAACTCAACAATGATTCATTGCTATATCGATCTAGGTCAGACTGCTCTTGGCCAATTTCAGTATTGTCCCTTAGAAATGAATTTAATCTTTTTCTCCTTAGCTCCTCATTTAAGTCTGTATAGCGGTGAGAAGTTCTAACATTTCTAGTATTTCTGGCTACAGTTTGTTGCACAGGACTACTCGCAGCTGAAGCATAAATGGAGGCATAGGAATCATAAAGCATCTACAAAACTTTTTTGAATTCATACAAATAATCAAATCCATAATCATCTGACATCTCACTGTAATAAAATTCTACCACCTTCATCTTGTACTGAGGATCTAAGAAGCATGCAACTGCTAGAGCAATATTGCTCATCTCTCAATACTTATCAAATTTCTCCTTCATGGACTTTCGCCATAGAAACAATGAAATTGTTACTGCTTTGGAGTCACTCAATAATTTTGAGGTTAATTTCACAAAATTCTGAAAAGAACAAGTTTGCTATTGGATAATGAGTTCCTGAGAGAATCTTGTAGGAGCATGTGGACCATATTTATGAGGATTAAGTAGAATAAGCCTTTGAAAAACTCTTTTAAAGTGAAGATCATCTGCTAGCATTAAGTAGGTTGAATTCCATCTAGTAGACACACCTCTTTCTACTATTCCCATATTAGTAGCATGCTTAAAAAACAACTCCCCTTGCACAGGTGAATTCTTAACAATAAGGACTAATGAATGAATGTTTGCAATAACAACTGAAATTGTGCTCACACCATTCCTAGCAATGAGGTTAATAATATGGGCAGCACATCGCACATTAAAGAACTTGCCACCGCAATGTATAGAACCAATATTCTTAAGGGTAGAAATAATTCTGTCCACACAAACATCATTTGCAGCTGCATTATCTAAGGTTAAAGCAAATAACTTATGATGAAGGTTCCATGAGGCCATGTTTTGCATAAATGCAGCACTCAAATTAGCTCCCATATGCCTTTCCTGAAGATGTATGAAGTTAATAATTCTTTTGTGTATCTTTCATTCATCATCAATGAAATGACAAGTAACACATAAGTATCCCTTATTCTGATTAGAAGTCCATACATCCATTGTGCAGCTGAACCGACAGTTAAGAGAGCTACAATAGTCAAAAAGCTTGTTCTTCTCATTATAAAAAATATCCATTATCTTAGTCCTTGCAGTTTTGCGGCCCATTATCGGGAAATTTGGGCACAAGATCAAATAAAGTCATTTGTATACTCATGCTCGCAATAATCGAATTGATACTCATGCATGATAATTGCGATAGTATTTTCTAAGAGTAGTTTCCTCATCATACTTCCCAACATTTGAATATGATTTTTCACGCTAGATTTTGCTTTGTTTTCATCGTGAAATAAATAGTAATGATTCCATAGACCTGTTGTAGCTTGCTTGCATGGGGCACAGAGAACATCATCACAATAGATGCATGCTGCCATCGGCTTCTTGATAACCAGTCTTCCATGTTTTCTTCAACAGAAATTTCAGTGTAATGCTGCCAAACCTTGGAAGTTTTCTTCTTTGGAGGTTTGACTTTGCTGGCTAGAGTTCTTCCTGTTGGAGACTCGGTATTAGTCTCACCACCAATTAGAGTAGCATCCATAGCATCGGCCCCTGTATCCCTCTCACTTGTATTCATATTGGCATTATCATTTGGCTCTCTTCCAGTTACAGATGGTACTGTCCTCTTCAAGAAACAAATTTGATTATGAAAAGGCTGCATATTGTTGTAGTGTACATTAGCAGCTAAAAAAAATTCACATATATGGATGTATCTGCTTATTTCTCGCTGACCTTGTGCTTTTTGAAACCATGGCTATTGTACTGCTTCACTTGTCCTTTTGCTCCTAATAAAATTCAAGAATATCCCATTCTAGAAAAAAAAGTAGAAGCAGTGCCATTGGATCTATCATATATTTCAATTATGCAACTTTCAGGACCATGATTTGGGAACAAAGCTTTTATATATAAACTAACAGAGTTTGGTAAATTGGGAATATAATATTCACCACAAAACACCCCACACACATGCTAGAAGGGATCATTTAAGGCTTAATCACACAATGCAAAAGTCGATTATAAGTATGCTCTTCCATGGGTACTGCAGTGCTGTTATTTATGAACACAAGAGATAGGAAAACAAACTATAGTGAAAGCAAATCACCTTCAGAGAAGGGCTGCCGTGCGGAGAGTATGCAGGAGGTCAGGAGGGGTAGCTGTGTTGCCGTTGGAGCACAGATTCAAAGGGGAAAGCAGAAGCGTCACGTCGTGCGAGTAGAGCCGCCGCCGTGGGAGGAGAGCAGCTGCAGTGGAGGCGTCATCGTGTCGCCGCAGACGAGATGGTAGGGTTAGGGTGTCGTGGCCTGTGGAGAATTTTGGATGAGGAGAGAAGAGAATGAATGGGGAAAGCGGGCGGCTGCGATAGATAAGGCGCACGGACGCTGGATTTTGGCGCGTGCGGAGGTAGGGGTTGATTTTGGCGCGAAACGGAGGCACAGGCAGAGCAGGGAGTGGCGTGCTAAAAAAATATTCCTTAGCTTCCTATTAGATGTGGATAATATTCGATTTTACATCCGGATCCCACTAAAATTCGGATATGAGCATCCGAATCCGGATTTCCAATCGAATTAGGATACATCCATTTCAGTATCCATATTAATTCGGATGTGAATACGAATATCCATATTTATATTTTTAGCTGATAAGGATTCGGATAATTCGGATTTCCTGCCATCCATTTCCACTCCTATCGCCAGCCTATAGGTCTGAATATCATCGCTTTTGACTGCATATGTAGCATTTATGACTGAATTTCGGTAACACATGGCTAAACAGAGACAGGGCAACCAATATCTCTTAGACCAAGATTCAGTTGGAACAGCATCAATTATTCGGAAAAAGGAATCTTTTTTCAGCATCCACAACCACTCAGATATGAAAAGTACTAATCATTCATGTTAATTAATGTAATTCTCGGTCCATAAAAAATATCGTAACACGCTTTCTAAGATAAAAATAAGTTAGCCATGTGTGGAAACGAACGAAGCTTTGGCCTACAAGACACAACCACTTTTTAAATTCTTAGAATTAATTTAGTGCCTTTTCCGTTAGAAGATAAAAGCCTTATTGCAAAATTATTAAGAGCAACAAACGCAGTTATAATGTTGTTGGCGGTATAGATCTTGGATATACTTATTACATGCTTTCTCGATTTCCTTCCTGCGTGACCCAAGTGCTCGCTCGTACGAGTCAATACGCATTAGGCCATATGTCATGAGCGCTTAAGCCATTTTGTTGGACTATGCTTGACCCCTCACATGCGCTGGCTGAGCAGCGTGCTTATAACCTATAAGCCTAGCCAGATTGGAGCTTTATAATACCTACATGTATCGTCGGGTTTGTCGGGTTTAATTAGGTACATTGTATCACTGTAACATTATAATGTTATCTTTATAATTACATTATAATACTTAATAATATTCTAATGATATTTTGTATAATACTTCTAGATATCGTCCAGTATCACAAGTGAACCATGACAATCATAGTATATTAAGGAGTACAGTCAAGTCAAAGTATTTTATCTCAAGGATACTATAATGATACATTAAGATACTTCTATAATACTTCACGTTGATAGCATCTATATGATACTATCATCAATGCCATATAGATATATTAGGAGTGAGTGATAAGTATGATCACATATCAAATATAATCGATATTATACATATTCATGCAAAATCATGAAAAGTTTCAAATGAAATAAGAGAAAGTCACAAAAATATCTAAAAAAAGTCATAAATAAAGGAAAAAAATCAACTTGATCAGCCCATGTTAACACACGTAGGTCTTGATTGAATGTCGAGGTTGTCAACTACTTCTTCGTTTTTTTTGCGTACAAGCATTAAATGATGTGTTTTTTTAAAAAAATTCTATAAAAAAGTTGTTTTAAAAAATCATATCAATTTATTTTCAAAATTTTCAATTAATAATTAATTAATTATATGTTAATTCATCGTTACGTTTTATCTACATGTTAATCCGATCCCACCCCTCGCACAGATGTGTTCTCGCCTCCGCTCGGATGACGCCTACCACCACCTTGGCTACACCGGCATGTCGCGCGCGCCTCGCTCGAGCGTCACCTGGCCATCGTGTGGCATCTGGCTGCCATCGAAACAGGGCACTCGTGGCTTCTTGAGACAGTTCGTTGGCGCTCTACTGCATACAGCAAAGCCCGTGCACATCGACCCACTCGCTGCTTTTGCTTGAGTTATAATCTTTACCGTTCTAGACACCTGGACGGTATGACGTGGTATCGTTTTTCTACGAAATAGCTTTGGTTGCGACACTCCAAAAAAGCACAAGCAAGACGCCCATGATCATGAACACCCGGTCGATTGTGGGGGACAGACATAACCCATGACGTCGATGCTAGTTACATCCCTTCTTGGGAAGTCTTAATTTGGATGGTAACCTTCACCCCACGTTTCCAAATGATAGCCGAGTATCCCCCCAAAAAGGAAGAAAAAAAAACCTGAATAGTTTTCAACACAAAGCTAGTAGAGTAGTAGATTCTTCTTTAAAAAAAAGGGTCATAGCACGATACCCAGCCACCAACCAATTAAAACATTTTAATTAAGCAACAGTGTAATTAATTAATCAAATTAACACAAGCTCTACAAGTATATATATGCACACGTATATATGCAAGTGGTAGCTAGGTAGTCGCATCCACTGATCCAAGAAGGCTCGTCGCCGTCGCCGTTGCCGTCGACGTCGTCGTCCTCCTTTATCCACTGCTCGAACATGGCGGCAGCAACAACCTGCACCTTAGCAAGCAAGTTTGGATATCCAAACAGCAACTGTCACTTCAAGCCACTGGTAATTTCCTCGGGCCGAGTAATCTGGTAAGCTTTTAACTGCCACTGGCCATTGCTGTGTGCTGCGTGAGTGTGCATGCGTCGTGTTGACGTGGTAGTGTGCATCCATGCAGGCGGTGCAGGCGGAATGCGGCGGCGATGACGGCCGTCGGCGGCGCGGTCACACGGCGGGAGGCGGAGGAGGCACAGGAGCTGAGGAGGTGCTTGGCGCCGGAGAGGCTTGAGGTGCTGGAGCTGATGGAGCCGTGGGTGGAGGAGCACGTGCTGCCGCTGCTCAAGCCGGCGGAGGCGGCGTGGCAGCCGGCGGATATGGTGCCCGACGCGGCGGCGCTCGGGGCGGATGGGTTCCACGCGGCGTGCGTCGAGCTCCGGGACAGGGCGGCCGCCGTGCCGGACGCGCACCTGGTGTGCCTTGTCGGGAACATGGTGACGGAGGAGGCGCTGCCGACGTACCAGAGCATGGCGAACCGGTTCGAGTCGGCGCGCGACGTCACCGGCATCGACCGGACGGCGTGGGCGCGGTGGATCCGCGGGTGGACCGCCGAGGAGAACCGCCACGGCGCCGTGCTTAACCGGTACCTGTACCTCTCCGGCCGCCTCGACATGCGGCAGGTGGAGCGCACGGTGCACCGGCTGATCAGCTCCGGCATGCCGATGCACGCGCCGGCGAGCCCCTACCACGGCTTCATCTACGTCGCATTCCAGGAGCGCGCCACCGCCATCTCCCACGGCAACACGGCGCGCAACGTCCTCGCCCACGGCGACGCGGTGCTCGCCCGAATCTGCGGCGCCATCGCCGCCGACGAGAAGCGGCACGAGGCGGCCTACACCCGCGTCGTCGAGAAGCTCCTCGAGGCCGATCCGGACACGACCGTGCGCGCCCTGGCGTACATGATGCGCCGCCGGATCACCATGCCGGCCGCGCTCATGGACGACGGCCGCAACGCCGACCTGTTCTCGCACTACGCCGCCGCGGCGCAGCAGGCCGGAACGTACACCGCTTCCGACTACCGTGGCATCCTCGAGCACCTGATACGGAGGTGGCGTGTGGAGGAGCTGGAGGCGGGGCTCTCCGGCGAGGGGCGGCGCGCGCGGGACTACGTGTGCGCGCTGCCGCAGAAGATCCGGAGGATGGAGGAGAAGGCCCAAGACAGATCGGCCCAGATGAGGAAGAAGCACAAGGCCATTCCCTTTAGCTGGATCTTTGATAGGCCTGTAGATGTCATGCTGCCCTAATTACTTTCTTTTTTTGTGATAATTACATGGTGGGTGTTGAGCTTCTGCAGTAGTCTGGTTACCCAAATTGTGTGTGTGTGTGTGTGTTCTGCAGTAGTCTGGTTACCCAAATTTTGTGTGTGTGTGTGTTTTGTTTTGTTTTAATAGGACTCAAGTTGTGTTCCTTGTATTTATCCACCTCAAACTAAATAAAATGGGAAAGGGCAGCTAAAATGATGTTATGCTACTAGTAAGGTTGTTCATCTAATGTTTTAGGTTTGATGGCATTGTGCTCCAAATGTTCAGAACTGTATTTATCTATGGATTGTAAGCAATTTTACATGGATACTACTTACTAGCTAGTCATATTTACCAATTTACCACACTGCGTTGCTGTAGGTCTGTTGGTGCCCTGGAGGACTGCTCAATATTCATTGTCAATAAGTGTACTTACATGCAGCTCACTTACTATTTGAATTGCAAAATGTATATTGTTGGAGCAACAAAATATTACTTCTAAAATGTGAAATAATAAACAGTTTGATGCAAAAGAAAATAGTATTAACACTTTTAGAAGGCTTGGTACATTTTTAATCAACTATTACTTCATGTCCTTTAATATTTGTTCTACAGATTGATTCTATCTTACTTTACCTCTAATATGAGTTTATTTTGCAAATATATCTGTTAGGACAAATTGTTCCAAAACACTCACAATTAGTTTGTTCCAAACAATGCTAGGATATGTATGTCATATTTATCCATAGTAAAACACGGGTATTTAGTTAGTTTTAATTAATGAAAATGATATCAAACTAAATACTGGGAGATATTTAAGCATTAGAAAAGAACACTGCAACTACAATAATTGAAGAACGATGTGTGCACTTCTAGGCATGGAGGCAGGAGATGCAATCACCTTTCTTCCTCTAGAACACATCACCTCAAATTACATAATAATAAGATTTTAGCCAAGAAAATGGACAACCAAATATTATTATACCAATTCAATAAAACAATCGTTATTGCTGAACTGGTTGATTACATTTTGGTGTTAACAAAAACAGAGTTTCACTAGGTTTTCAAAAGAAAAAGAATCAACGGAAAGCAGGCATTATAAAACTTTGTATTAATGTGATCCCGAGATACGGGGAAGAATATTTATTGGAAACATAGCAAGCATGAATATACAAATCCAAATCACATCTTCATCTAGGAATCACCACCTCAAATAACATAATATAAACTTTTGAGCGACAACATGGACAATTAAAGATATGATCTTGCCGATCCTATCAACACACAGAGCAAGCAATACAAAACTCAGTATTTTAAGCATGAGATACACAGAAGAATGAAGAATCAACTCAGAGAAGGCATGTACATAAAAAAATCTGGTATGTGTTTGCTACCAGAGCCAACAGGATGGGTGAGGATCCAAATTGCAGCACTGCATATGGTTGAAAGGAGAGGATGCGTTTGGTTTCTAATTAGGGTGACACAAACAATTAACTTTTTAAGGACATGGCGTTTCAGAGAGATACATTACGTGGTTCTATTGGCAAGTGACAACAAATCTGATTGCCAAATGGATTTAGAGGTTACAATATGAAAGCTATTAGTTTCCTAGTGACGTGGCTTAACCGAAAGGTTTTTATTTGAACTCAATAATATAGTGTAGAAGAGAAAGATTTAGATTGATATATGTATAATACAGTGTAGTGATATTAAAAAATGTCAGAATAATGTTTCTTTAAGTAAAAAAAATATAAGTGCCTAAATGATCAGGGGAAGAAATCAAAGGATGAGATTTTTAATGATACTGGAGGACGTATTATATCTTTTAGTTTAAATTAAGTTTAGTAAATCACAAATAAATTAAAAATAATTTTATTACCTCTATGGTAATACCCTAAGCTTTAAAATAATTATCCCATAATTCTATATTACTATATAATTAGAAAAAACTCAACATGTATTAAGCCATGTTACCTGAGAAATATTAGCCATCCTGAGTTTAATCTTTACCATCATTCATGTCTTCAGGTTCTTTCATTTATTGATCACAAACATCTCCTAGATGACATCTTGGCCTCTCATAATACTACCAAAAATTAGGATTTAAGATTGTTGTTTTGTGTATTAAGACTATAATGTGTTTGGTAGTTGCTTTCCCTTTTATCTGGAGAACCGGAGATTATAATTGTGTAATGGGTATATGTTGTTAAATAAGTTTGTCACCAGTTTAATTCAACCGATTCATAGTTGAACCAATGAACGGACACTTTCGTCGGTTCAATTACCCGTACAATCCTAATAATAACTATGTTACAAAGCACCTTTCTTTCCTTCAACGAAAGTATTTCAATGCACTTGTCACATTGTGTGAGATAATTTACTCCATGTCTTTTTAATGATATACTTATGACTCTCAACTATGTTTCGAATCTACCTGCTAAATTGACTCTTTTAACTATTAAAATAGGTGTAAATCAACTTTCTTGACGATTTTGCAAGCGGTTAGCGCTTTGACTTGATGATGTGGTGCTTACATCTTATTCTAGTCTAAGAAAAAAAATTAAAAATAGACTAGATCCACATATAAGTTTCTTAAAAAAATAAAAAAAAATGGGATCACTACCGACCCTAACATGCCATCGCTCCTAGGCCCCTGGTCGCTTTCACCTCCCATGGCACTGCCACTGTTTGACTTTCGTCCCACCTCTAGGCTCGAGCTATGCCCTGCATGACCATGCTTGAACACTACCCACCTACACACTCTTTTCTCTTTCCCACATTGCGGCCATTTGTGACCCACAGGCCACACACTTTTCTATGTCTCAACCTCTCCCGTTTGCTAAGGGGACCGATAGAAGGTGTGATGGTGGAGTAGCCCGATGAGCTTGAGATTCACTGTTCATGCAAGACTGCCAAATCAGAGGAATATGTGTAGATGAGATCGGACTTACTGCCACCTTCTTTGTTCAACGGGCCACACCAGCCTCACCAAAGTGGTGGCGACAGTGGTGGTTCCACCTTCGCCATGTCACCTATTATCGACTCCTTTGGCAACCGTACTTGGGAGAGGTGGTAGGTGTCAAGTTGCCGCATACACCATGATGCCAAATGCCGACAACACGTACAAGCAGAATACTTGCCTCCTCGGACCTTGGTTCTACCACTTTGTTCAGGGCAACACCGCCTGGTGCTCTTCTCCATTATGGCGGCACCTAACCTCCGTCGCATAGGATGGCACCACCTGGCTGGTCACCACCACCACTCATTGGTGCCTATGAGCCAGCTCCTTTATCTTCACGAATATCTAGAAGAATAGCGCGGAGCAACGCTTGAGGACGTGGTCGAGAAGGTCAGGATGGGATTTGAGAGCGAGGTCATGTAGGCGGCAAAGGGGGAACAAGAGGCCGTAGTGGAGGAAGAGGCAAGAGGCGGAGAGCAGGGAGAGGAGCGTGAGTTGGAGGCAGATCTATGTCTTCCCAAAGATGGACTCACTAGTGAGAAGGGATAATAAAGTAGGCACTGACATGTGGGTCATATATTTTTTAATTCTTCCTTTTCACTTACATATGCTGAATCAGCTGGTTTGACCAAGTCAACAAGCCATGTTAGCCAAAACCACTCGCAAAACCATTGAGGAGTCAATTTGTACTGGTTTATAGTTAAAGGAGTTAATTTAGTGGTTTTACAGTTGGAGGGCATGAATTAGATCTGGGCTATAGTTGAGACGGTCCAAATATACTTCTTTCCTCCAAGAATTGCTTCTTGAATTTTTCCATGCATCATGTTCGCAATGGATGACCCACAATGTTCGCTGTTGAACAAGATCCCCATTGAAGTGCGGGCCTATTTGGGTCATTTCAACAAGTAAGACCCAACTTCCAGTGGTCAACCCAAGAAACGACGAACACCATATGCAAGGGATACACACATAGGGCCTAAAGTGAGGCCCATGTATAGATCAATGGTATGATTAAGTAGGCCTAACACAAGGCCTATATGTTCTTGGGCGTAAATTAGGCCTAAGATTAGGCCATTTAAAAACGATACTTAATACTGTGTTTGGTTACCTACATCGCTTTTGGCTCACATGCATGGGTGCAAGAGAGCGGTGTTTGATTGTTCGCATGGGCGCCCGAGCCTGGTTCCATAGCATGCAAAATGGCCTCCAAGAAATGCTCGATCTGAGCTTCACTCATCGTCCAAATTGAGCATGTGCAGGCGGGAGGATATGGGTGCAGTAAGCGAGAGGGGTTGCACTCACATCACCTCCTTCTCTCTCATTTGCTCCCTATGGCCGCCACCCAACTCTTCGCTATCTCTAGGCCACACATTCTCACACTTGTCATTGTCTCTCCATCATCCTGCTCCTCCTATCCATGTCATAGCCACATCATCTTTGCTACCAACTCCTCTCCTCCTCCTTCAGTTGGATCAGCCATCTAGCGGCCATAAGCACATAATCGGCAGATCTAGCAGCATAGCGCTCGTGACCACCGATTGCAGCAACCACGATCTCCGATAGCAGCACTACCGGGGCCTAAGAGGGTAAGCAATGAAGGGAGGCGAGGGGCAAAATGTGAGGGGAGGTGAGGATGGAATCTGACCTCCAACGTGATGAGTAGCGCAGGACCTTCAGTGGTGACTTGCGAAGTAGCGGTGTTTGGTGAGGACTAGCGATGATACTAGCGAGAGAGTTCTTTCTTTCTTTTTTTCCCTTTACTCTCTTTCGGGTTCATATAACTAAACAGAGTATGTTAGTTGATTTTTTTAACAGTTGTCTCTATTTTTCTTGATGGTTATACGGAGCATGTGATTTAGTTTTCCAATCTACTTTTTTTCAATTAATGGTCTCACTGTTTGTGTAAACAAATTTTATCTGTGAAGATAACCTCACCTATAAAATAAAGAGGTAACTATATAACTAACCAAACAAAATCTCCTACATCCAGTATGTTTACCACAATGTTTGACATCCAAATTTGATAATAGATCAAAAAATATAAAAAGATTTAGCCAAATTTAAAAAGATTCGGGTCTTTCCTAGCAGGACAGTTGGACCACCCATAGGGCCGGTTAGACTGGTATAGTAGGAGCGGTCTGATTAGCATATCCGATGGTTGGACTAGCAGACTCCTTGTCTGAGTGTGAGTTTAGTTTAGTTTTTTTCGTGTTTTCTTATTTAGGGATCGAGATTTCTCAAATTCTAATGCTTCCATAAGTCAAATAGTACATAAAAAAGACTTTGTAGATACAAGGCCACCCAGTGGTCACGGACAATTGAAACAACTATTAATCAATTAACAAAATTAATCTATTATTCCAATTCTTTATATTCTATATCACCCTCCTATTTGTTATGTTTATTTACCCTTATAATCTCCTAATTGTTCATCATCTCTCATTTGTATAGCTTTAGAAGATGTTCTAAGACAAATCCGTACATGTTCATCCTAACGGGTCCCTCCTAGATGATCGTTTGGCGGTATCTACCCTGCCATAGTGGTGTATCTCTAGCTGCCGCTATGGGTTGCATACAATATGCTTATAATGTTTCCTCACCAACAACAAGCAACCAAATAACATCTAACCATATATCTAGATTACGCCAATGAGAATATAATCAAATAGCTGCATGTGTATCCTCTTAGCCAGACCAAAAGAGATGGAGCACTATAAGTGATTAAACACACTCTAAGCATTCGGAACAGGACTGCATGTTTTCTATTTACGTGTAGACTGGTATGGACCACTACGAAAAGAATTTCACACTAGTGAGGTGTGGCCCAAGCTAAGCCCCATATAGACGTGTGAGGGCCAATACAATGCCAATGGACGAAAAGAAAAGGACTAATATAAGACCCAATTTCAACGGCTCTTTCCCCATAGGTTATGGCTCCATTCAGCGTCCAATCACCGGTAGCATATAGATCATGCTAATAGACTCCGTGGAAATATGAGGTCATCCAAATTTAAGGAGATAAACAGTATCCGGTGATGATATTCGTTTTCAACGTGATGAACAGAAAATGTAAATGCATGAGTCAGTATAACTCAGGCTTTATTAAAACGCTTGTACGTGTGACTGAATAAAATTCATATGAAGAACTGTTCCTGTGGTGGAAGGGTAGGTTTGTAGGCGACGGACCAGTAGATATCCAATTGATTGAACTTGACAGGCGCAGGCGGTAACACAGTAATTTGTTTCCGCCTTTTGTCTGTGTACCGCGTTTGACGCGGGAAGCACGGAGCCTTTCCGTTTTCCCTGTGTCCTCTCTTCCTCTCGCTCTCGCGTGATTGCAGCCTTGTTGCCGGTTTTTTGCGTCTTGAGTCCTCGCGCGGCTGTGACGGAATCGGCCGATCCGGTAGCCGGATTTTGTTCGCGTGACGCAGCAACGCCCGTCCCCTCTGCAGCTGCGTCCTCCATTGCCGCTTGATCTCTCCTCCTTGATTTCTTCCTCATCTTTCTTTCTTTCTCGAACACCCTGTACGTACGGGCGTTCAGCTGGCCAGCAAGATTCACTATACCACAACACTAAATTCGCGGCAAATATCTGCCAGCAAAAATAAATATTTACCGCCGACCCATCTGCCGGTTAATAATTGTGGCAATATATCTGTCGGCAATAATGCGTTGAAGGGCAGACTATCAACCGGTAATTCGACAGACGTTCAACGTCGACTTATTTGCCGGCAATTGTACGATGTGGGGGCGAACTGTCTGCCGGTCAACATACCGACAACTTATCTGCCGGTAAATCTTCATTGCATCAGAATCGGACGGATCAAAATTTACACGTACTATTACATACATACATACATACATACATACATACATACATACATATACATACATACATACATACATACACACACATGCATGCATGCATACATACATACATATACATACATACGTACGTACGTACATACATACATATACATACATGCATACATGCATACATACATACATATACATACATGCATACAAACATACATACATACACATAAATGCATACATACATACATACACATAAATGCATACATACATACATACACATAAATGCATACATACATACATACACACACATACATGTATACATACATACATACATACACACACATACATACATACGTATGTACGTACATACGTACATATACATACATACATGCATACATACGTACATACATATACATGCATGCGTACATACATACATGCATATATACATACATATACATACATGCATACATACATACGTATGTACGTACACACACACATATATACATGCATACATACATACATACGTACGTACGTACGTACATGCATGCATACATACATACGTACGTACATATACATGCATACATGCATGCATGCATACAGACATACATACATACACTCCCTTCCTCCAGCCGCCATTCCCCATCCCCAACCTCATCACACGCTTCACCACCTCCACCTCGTCAGCGTCGATGGGGGGAAGTTGCTCGCCGGCGAGGCCGTCCGCGAGGCCATTCCCGTCCAAGTCCGGATCGGCTCTGCTCGCCGGCTGGGTGCCCACCGTTGCCAACAGCTACGGTTATCCGGATCTCCATCACCGCGAGCTCCCGCCCTCCGGAGGTCGTCCCCGTCGGCTCCTGCCCTCTGGATCTCCTCCGCCAGCTCCTACTCTAGTCTCCTTAGCTACTAAGGACTGCAGCTCTCTATGGTTAACTCACTCTCCGGCGCCGCGTCGCTGAGGAATGATGGGATTTCTCCAGCTATCCACTGCTAATCCTCTCGTAAGCATACGTCTTTCTGTTGGTCGTTGTATGCTGTCAAAGTACTTATTAGTTGTGTACTGCTGAGCACCCGTTTAAGGTTTCGTCTTCCTAATTTGCAATTGGTCTAGATCAAAAGAAAAATTTAAACTTCATTTTTTTTGTTTGATGTACTGAACATAACCTGCTCATTATGTGTTTGCTGAAATGTCTACATCTAAATCTGTGTTTTGAGCACTTCGAAGAATTGTTAGACAATGCATTAGTATCTTACTGACTTAAGATACATAATAATAGCGTTGTCCCGTGTACCTTTGTCTAAGTGATTGAGTTTCCCTTGCTACATAATGTTAAATTCAGATTTCTATATGATTAAATTTAGACTGCTATATGAGGATTGAACTTGTAAAGATAGACCTTGTCTATATTACTAATTAATTGAGTTGTGAGTTCTATCTTCTTTTCTCTCATTAGTATAAGCATAGAGTTGAGTTGAACAGCATAAATTGTGAGACTAAACTAGCTTCTAGAAAAGTTTCCAACCATTGTAAAACGCAAATCCATAGGTCCGTGATGTCTTTTTATTCGTGCTAATGCCAATTTCTTGTTGGGGAGGTACTATTTGTATAGATCATTAGTCTTTTCTAATATAGAGCACTTTGCAGGTGTTCCACAAGATGTGGTTGCTGTGGTATATGTTAGGAAGTTTGCGTGGGTCCAAAGATAGCTAAAGAAAATAGAGGTGACCATAGAAAACATTTCTTACACAACTTGATCTGCCTTTGACGGAAGGAATAATTTAATGATCACAAACCATCTGGCAGCTTGAAGGCAGCTTAGTGACAGACAAGGCAAACTAAAGGCTGTGCAGCTGACCACTGACCTGAGTCCTTACCATGAATGTAAGTCTGTATGTTCCCACTGATGTCCTTAGTTTGGCCATTTCCCTTTTCTTGATATCAGTAAATACAGCATGTGTTGTATTTATAGAAAGCGTGCATATGTTTTTTCTATTGAAATATCTCAGTATGTGCTGTCCCATTGATCAGTACGGGGAGGAACTCAGTTATATTGTATTTGCAACATTAATTCCAATTATAGACTCTACCTGACTGACTATCGAATAACATCTAAGGGCATGCGTTGAAGATGTGGTCATATGAATTGTCTGGCACTTCTTCACTCAGTTTTAAAACACCATGCTTTTGCAGAAATTAAGAAAAAAAATACAGAAGCATGAATGTGTTAGATAAACTATTTCATTAGAAGTTCAATGTGCCGTACATACCTTACAAGACTAATATGGGAAGAATAGAACAGATGAGAAGGACCCATTTACCTCCACAAACATGAATTCTTTCACATGTTTAGTTAATTGTACGTAATATATGATTAATTAGCATTGGCATCAGCTTGTATTTATTTATGCTTATACACTAAAATTCAATGCTCATCAATCTATTCTTTGAATTGTAGATCACGATTTGTCAAGCATGAGATGTTGGCTGCGGAGAAGAAAAACAGAGTATGGGCTACTTGGAGATAAACATAGTGTTGTATAGTATCATTGAGTGGCAGTAGTGAAATTGCATGTGTATGCTGATGTAGAGTATAGTTCCTTTTTAAAGTTAAGTTACCATGAAATAAAATTGATATATTTATGATGTTGGAATGGATGCAATGTATATGGAGTATATATGCATGTATCAATGCATCGAGTAATAATCGTTGTCAATTATGATATGATCTGGGATATGTATTTACTAGTATGTGCCGCTAATTATAGTATCTACCGGCAAAAAAGAAGGGAACACTAGCAGGCTATCTGCCAGGGAAAAAATTATCTGCTGGCAAAAATGAATGAAAGGTTGGCAGCCTATCTACCAGGAAAAAGTTATATGCCGGCAAAGACATTTGCCGTCAGGACTTACTTGGCGGACGCCATCTGCCAGGGAAACTTTTGCCGGCAGATGCATTGCCAGCCAATGTCACTTTTCCCGGCAGATGTTTTGATGGCAATTTTGTGTCATGGTGTAGTGATTTGGCGGAGAGGTGGATTGATCTACCCGTCGTCGATATATTATCAAGGCATTTGATTTGATGTTTTGGTATCGTGTAGATGCTATCGCACAACCGAACAGTTCTAGCGCGGCAGTCATGGATCCAAACAAAAGGCTGTTTTCCTATTGAGTTTATGTGAAAAGAGCTTGTCATCAGAGTACTAGAAATTATCCAGCCAATAGTAAGTAGCTGGCATAATTTTACTACGAAACACTTGGGTAGAGTTTTGATTCCGTTCTTCATCCTCCAAATTTTCGTTCTCCTTTCGCGTGGGCCCGTTGATGAGATTGCACTCACGACGCAGCACGAATCGCGTTACGAAATCACACAAATCGCGGTCTGAATTGTGTTATATTCTATTTCTGCTTCCCAGATCTCATCCCCAATCGTGCGTGGGACAGCGGCTGTGTGACCACGCTTGGGCGTGGCTCGGTGCCTACGACACCAAGTTCCCTGGCTGTGCAGGAGCAGAGCAAGGGGCAACCATGGCGACGAATCGGCGATGAGCGAGGTGAGAAAGGAGAGAGAGGCAGGGAGAAGAAATGGGAGACGGGGAGGGTAGTGAAAGAGCGATAAAGTGACCAGAGGCATCCCCCCTGCTCACCTTTTTCATAATTGCTTTTTTGAGGATCATGAGTTGTTTAAGAAAATCTAAATTGTCATAAGTTCTAAACCGTGTATCAAATTTGAAATCCATCGACAGTATCGTATTCATTACGATTAAATTAGAACCCATATTAATTATGTTTTCCGTTGTAAAAAACTTTAACTTTATTTTATATAATCACAAACATATCGACGGTACTTTTAGTTGCAAAAAATATTTAAATTACTTCGTCTCTCTCTGCCGTTCAACGACAACCTTGAGAGATCACATGGATGAACAACTCATTGGCTTCTCATCGCTGGAACCGAGACACCTCATCGGACGGCATGGCACGCCACACCCGTAGGTGCGATGCCTTTTGGCCGAACTTGGCAAAGCCATGTGCCACCTTGGGATGGTTGTGTGTCACGTCGACCACTGCCTTTGACGCAATGGTGAGCTCGAGGCCCGGCTATGCATGGTGTGCTTCATGACGGAGTTCGTCACCATGCTGATCCACTCCACATAGCTGAGCACGAACGCACAGGTATTTTTCTAGTACTTATAATATGTGTTGTGTTGTGCTAGGTACAAAGTCAATGTAAAGATTGTTCTAGTTCATTCAATTCAACACATGCACTGAAGAGTATCGACAGTGAATGTCTGCTTAATTTTGCTTTCATCAATTGCTTGTAGAGCCAGGAGAGGGGATCGATCGACTAATTTTCTGCTGAAGATTATGTCCTGACAGATTATATTATACTATATATGAATTAACGAGGCCTCTTTATTTTGGCTTAGACTTTTAAGCTAACTTTTTGGCTTCTATGATTTATAAATCAATGGGTTTAATTTAAGCCTCAAGTTTAACAATGGAGTCATACATCTACTTTAAATAAGCCAAAAGCTACGGGTCAGAGTGGCTTATAGGTTAAAAAAGTCTAACGAAAAATGTTTGTTTAAGCTTTGACTTTTTGGCTTAATTATAAGCCCAAACAAAACGGGCCTCAAGCTAGCTAGATAGCTCTCTGACTCTCTCTTCATTGTGCTCTAGCTAGCTGAAATTAATCACGAGTTAATTAGACCGATCAGTATTTAGGGCTCAAATTAACAACAAAAGCAACAATTACAATTTACTCAATTAATGTTAAAGGATAATCGATCAGAGAAGGAACCGAAGCTAGCTAGCTTGTCGTCGTGTTGGTGAATTATTATTAGGAATTATATCGTCGTCCTGCCATCTCTTCCCGCTTAGCTAGCTAGTACGTACGAAGAACGCGCTCTCCTTGAATGCAGCATGTACTTTGCGTCAGTCTCTACTCGAGATGATGCAACTCAATTTCCATTATCCATCGATCTATGGTTGATACATGTATGATGCTGTACATTTTACGTGGTCAAATGCATGTCTACATTAATTCATGCATGCATGCATGCCACCGTGTACAGTACTATTAGCATGTAGCGTTGTACGCATGTCGCTGTCCACAATTAATACGAACTATGCATATATAAGATGATCATGCCATGTGTGTCATCCTGTGAAACATTATCATTCCCTCTATTCATGGACAAATATTTGATATAATTTATCATACACTTCTGTTTTTTTTTTGACAAATATATACTTCTAGTTAATTTATTCCCATACCAATACACTCTAGAGTATAAGGGATTATGCCACTTTTAGCAAATTAAGGTAGCACAAAAATACAATTGAGATGATGTTTATTCCACTTTTTAGTATATTTAACAGGAATAAAATACAAAAAAGCATGCCTATTTCCTTCCTTAAGTGCTCGAAGAGGTTGTCACTTTGATTGCCTAAGATAATAGGGATCACTTTAGGCTTTTGGGGAGTAGTTAGCCGCCAACGCTAAATGGCATGCGCACGCTAGTAGCTCACGATTCTAAGTCGGAGGTGGGTTCTATGCACGTGTGACGAAAACTTTCAACTTCAGTTCGAAACTTTCAACTCCAGTTCAAAACTTTTAACCTCAAATTTGAAACTTTCAACCTCAAATTTGAAATTTTCAACTCAAATCCAAATGTCAAAACTTTAAATTCAAATTTGGAAATACTCAAAATGAAAACTTTCAACTGTAATTATTTGAAACTTTCAACTCAAATTTCAAAACTTTTAACTCAATTTATTATTTATTATTTTATAATAAAAAAATCACTAATGTTAGAACCCTATGTTGCCACCCCAAACCCCACGCTTTGTTCTAACGATGCCACTGTGGCGCGCTTCTTTATTCCAGATCAACCCCGTCATCAGGACTAGGGATGCAAGGCTAAGCTCGTGCTAGGAGTGGATCTCTCTTGCGATGATGGTGTCACCGACGTCGAAGCAGGTCATGGAATTTGTGATGAAGCCGGTGAATGTGAAATGGGTACCAAAAGGGTAAGTTTGATTTCCCCTCTTTTTGATTCAATTGGGATGCATGGTTTGTTGATTCCATTGTATTGGGTTTGCTTTTCACTGAATTTGCCATCATATTTTAGGATGGATCTGAACTCTGCTTATAAAGTTACCATTAGGGTTGTTGCTTATGATGAATACATGGATAATGGTATACAAGATTACCATGTTTTAAGTTCCATTAACTAGGTTTTAGACAAGGATACAATATGCTTGGTAGATTTGATGAAGATTTGGATGATGAAATCAAACGTGGTATTAAATAGGAGCTCATAGTGACATTCTGGGACAAGAGAGTTTCTGGGGATGGAGCTTTACTAGAGGCTTTTAACCAATACTAGGATGTTAGTAAACTTCCTTTGCAAGTGATTGTAAGTGAGGGTAGACTGCCTTGTACCCATACTGGTTCTTGTGTGGATGAAATTGGCACAGTGGACCAAATAGCATGCTCGGAGGTAGCACTATGTGTTCCATTGTGTATGGTTTTTACCACACAAACAAGTCAAGTAGAGCATGCTACAGCTTGCAATGTAGTTAATACAGACCCAAAAGGTAGCACAGATGCAAGCACAGGCAAAAATAGAAAAGCCAAGGACAAATCTAGTGACCAAATCTTTCCAAATTCAGACCCATGGGGTGAGTTTGATGAGATTGAGTATGTAGGAGTTAGTGATGAGAAGGAGAATTACAATGACCTGGTACTGGATGATGAGGCCAATGATCTAGAATATAACCTTGATGATGATGGTAATGAAGAAAATGATGATCCAATAGATGATTTAGAAGTTAATAATAGGGATTGTGAGCCTCTTGTCCATATAACAGATGTAGACAATTGAAAAATAGAAGTTGGTGTTACTTTTGAAGATGGTCTTTGTTTAAAGAGGTGTACGAGGCAATATGTTATCCTGAAAGAAGTTGAACTTACAGTTCCCTACTCTAAGGCCACAAGGTATAGGGCTTACTACAAGGCACAAAGGTGTAGATGGAACATCGATGCTTCAAGGTTGCCAGATGGTAGAACTTGGCAGGTATGTAAGCTAATTATGTGCTTAAGTATTACTTTATCATTAGTGAATTGAAATTGAATTGTGTACTCTCACTTCTTTGGTGTAGATAAAGAAGATGTCATACAAGCATATGTGTGCTAGTACAGAAAAAAAAAATGGAGAATAGCATGGTCAATAATTCATTGGTTAATGATAGAGTGATCGACAAACTGATAGAAGATCCTACCATAAGTGCTACTGCTATGAAGAAGAGCTTAGATGAGAAGTACTTCATCAAGCTTTCGTATTATGCAGTTTAGGACAGTAGGCAGATGACTCTTGATGAGATACTTGGTGGATGGGAGGAAAGTTTTGAGGCAGTCTATAGTTTTAAAGCTGAGATAGAGAAGAGATCTCTAGGTAGCATATTGGAGATAGAGTATGATGTCATCAATGAGAAGCATAGGTACAGTAGAATATTTGTAACTTTGAAGCCTTGTATAGATGGTTTTTTGGATGGGTGTATACCATACCTAGGAATTGATTTAATCGTGCTAATAGGTAAGTGGAGGAGATAGCTAGCATCTACTATAGAGATAGGTGGCCACAACTGGATGTTTCCTATGGCCTATGTAGTTTTTACATCTGAGACAAAAGAGAGCTAGGAATGGTTCATGGTTTGCTTGAACAAGGCAATTGGTTCTCCAGAAGGACTAGTACTCTCTACTGATGCAAGGAAGGGCATAGATGCTACAGTGACAAGAGTGTTCAAGTATGGAGTAGAATACATAGAGTGTATGAGGTATCTCTACAAGAATTTCCTAAAGAGGTTTCATCAAGAACTTTTTGAAAGAAATCTATGGCTCAGCTTCAAGAGCATACAAGAAAGATGTTTTTGAGAGGCATTTCAATGTCATGAAGGAGGCTTCCCCAAGATCCATGTAGTGTATTGAAAAGAATCACCAACATCCATGGGCAAGGTCCAGCTTCTCTATTGCATCTAAGTGTGAATATGTCACAAATATCACTGTTGAGTCATTTAACAACTTGATTAGGCTTGATAGGTCAGAACTACTTGACAAGATAAGGGAAATGATCATGGAGAGGATGTGTACAAGGTATAGGCTATCTCTGAAGCTTCAAGGCAATATCTTGGAAAATATAATGAAGTAACTCCATGAGAAGTAGGAATCTAAACTAAAAGCACCATAAGAGTCTTCCATTTGTAGGTGAAGTCACTAGAGTGAATAGGGATTTGACAACATGGGGGCACATAATAGATTTGAACACACAAGAATGCAGCTGCTAGGAATGACAACTAATAGATCTACCTTGTAGGCATGCAATATCTTTCATTGGCTCTTTAAGAGAGGTGGATCTAGAAGACCATGTTAGCCCATACTACTCTGTGGCTATGTTCAAGGCATCTTATTTATCATCTATATCTCCAATGCCAGACAAGAGCCTGTGGGAGAAGGTTGACAATGATTTCAAGATGTGGCCACCAATATCGAGAGATCAGTTGGAAAACCTAGGACAAGAAGAATCATTAGAGTTGAAGAAGCTGAGGCAGGAAAGGAAAGAAGGAAATGCAAGAGGTGCCATGGATTTGGCCATCTATAGAAGACATGTAGTGAACCTATGTATGATCTAGATGCCCCTCCACTAGTCCCACCTAAGCTTAAGAAGGTAAGAAAGAAGAAGACCAAGCCTGGACAAGTCCATGTCATTGTTGAAATAACTACTATGTAAGTGTGTCCTGTAAAATATAGTTCTTATTTATAATTACTGTATGATGTTTGTGATCTACCATAATGATGCTTTCCATGTCATAGGTCTTTGTTACAACTTTGCAAGCTCCTATGAGCTTTCTTGCTACTTCTAGTCAAGCTTTGAACTCATCAGTGCCCCATGCAATTTCTACTGCTATTGTTGATCAAATCACTATCGAGCTAAATTCTATCCCTAGACCAATCACTAGGAGTAGGAGTGCTCTACTATAGACATCTCTAACTCATGCCAACCCACTAAAGGCTAACAAAAAGAAGATTGCTATGAAGCTGTAATCTAGTGATGAAGTAACTAGTAGGCTTTTGTAATTTGTTGTTATCAAGTGATTAAGTAACTATCAAGACAGAAATTTTATGTTGATGCAGTGGAAATGCCAACTATGAGCTAGTGTAATGAGATAGTAAGACATGTAATGAGCTAGTTTGCTAGCATTTTATTTGGATCAGTAAACTTAATGTGCCAATGGTTGCCTATGAACTCCTTATAATTTGTCATTTCAAACATAAACTGCATCACATTTCATTCTAGATCAATGAAACATTCCATTACATTGAGTTCATTACTGCCTACTTGAATGCAATGTTTCATCACATTATTGCCTACTTCATCACATTCATGGCCAAAAGCACAACAACTGTAGTGACAAACACAATCCTAGCCATGAAAAATTCTATTCATTGACTCCTTCAACTCAGATCTCCTCTGCTTAATTCCATCATGCATTCCTTTCAATGAACCATGCACCTCGTCTTGTGTCTTGTTGATGGCTTGCTAAGCATTGCAATCTGTCGAGGCATGGAGCCAACCTTTGTTCACCAACCAAACAACATAGTCCCCCTACCACATAAAAAACCTATATTGTGCCCTAGTCTGTAGAACACTACAATAGCAAACATCTAGTTAAATCCTAAGGCCTAAATCTTCTCAAACCCTAGAAAATTGGGGAGGAGAGAGGAAACTTACATATTCTCCTATGAAGCATCTATAGAACTTGCAATTGAAATTCTTTTGCTTGCATGTATGCTTCATTACCGTAGAATTGACCTTGCACTATGGGCATTTCACAAGAGGTTGCTCACTGACCTAGGAATCACGACTACCACATGCGGGGGATGACGGGAGAATGATGAAGCAGAAGACATCATCATTGATGTGGGGTTGTGATCACCTAAGCCGTGCCATGGTCGTCAAGGTCCATGTCGCCTTTGCCTCATCATCGCCGTTGGGGTAGAAGGCTAGATTCGCCTAGCTAGTGTCGGTCATCAAGACTAGTTGGCTCAGGACATGTTCAAGCTAAACCAGCTCAATATAAGCCAGATGCGCTAGGGGCAACTTGGTCATGCCATGTCAAAACGTGGGCCCTCTCACCTGTCATCAGCAAGAATACACTAAAATAATGGCGCGGTGTCCACTGGCTAATTACCATATTTTTAGAGTGTCTTCCCCCAAATCTTCACTTTTGCGATGTCCTACAGCTAAACCTATAAAGTCACGATGTCCTGTACCAAAATTTTCCTTAGATGGAAATGGTTTCAAGTGGATCAGGCCCTTCACATGGGTCATGGCCTAGTTAGCCATGATCAACCAATATTAGTAACATTGGTTCAAACCTATTCTAGAAAGTGAGGATGGTCATGTCAATACCCAAGCTATGCTATTTGTATTTTGAGTCTCGGATGATACTTGAAACCAAGATTATTAATCCCCAGATATGCATTTTAAAAGTTTGTGGAGTTAGATGACACATCAGTTTAAGTTTTAAATATCAATCATGTATTTTGTCCAATTTATTTTGGAAAGAAACATACCACCATGATTTAAGAATGCATACAATAAATTTGTGAGTTACGACAGCCTCCATGTGGTTCCTTTCTCTCCTTGTGGTGAAAACTAGGAGCCTTAGATAGTGTTCAACAATGCTTATTGATGGAGGCTAGATGATGGATGATGGATGGTGGTCAGGTGATGGAAGATGGGTGATCAAGTTGCAATAAATTGCTGAGCAAAAAAGCTTGAAGTAGCCTTTGGTTTCTTGCCACCGATTAGCTTTGAATGGTGAGGCTTTCAATGGCGTGCGACAATGGTGGATTTGAATGCTGGACTCAATGGTGGATTTGAATGCTGGACTATGTGGCAATGATGTCTATGCTGGGCCATCCATCCTGCACCATTTCTAACTCACGCTACGAGCACCATTTTCATATCCCACCACCTCCTATGATTGGCAAGCAGTTGTCATTTTATGCATGTGGCAAAGGATGGGTAGGCATATTGCACTATGCAGTTCTAGTAATAAAATTGTTCACACATGCAATTAAGTAGTAATCAACGATTTGAAAATACTGAATATTAAGCATGTAAAATATACTAGATATTATAGAAATAGAAAGAATAAAAACTGTGACAAAGTACAACCATATTGGGCAGAACAACTAGGGGGTTGCTATTACAAGCGATGCATACAAATAGGAGTCCTACACAAGATCATAGATCATGTCCACATGGTGATTACGGACCAAATACATGACATGCTGATTATTGTTCGCATGATATCTAGCTTGCGCAGTCAACAGGGGTAGCACATGAGGAATATTTTCATTGTACAACGGGCGCCAACCCACTTGTAGCGTAGCCATACTCAGACCCCCTAGAGGGGGACACTGTGCTTGCTATAGCACGGCCTTCCTTGCTGCAATAGATTTGCCGCATAGCCAGAATTACTTGTGCCAGTATGAGCTAGCAAACAAATGCATGGCAACCCTCACAAATCATTTCCAATTGCATGTCTATCCTTGACCATCCAAGCCATGCATTCATCGACGGAGGGAATCGAGCCACGTTGTGCACAAAGCAAGTTGAAATGTTAGCCATCGGGTCACTGCTATTCGTCTACTTCGAAGAGCCCAATCCACCACCACTGTCACTTTGTCTTCCCTCTATGACAACCGATACTATTACCACCAGCCACAGATGGCAAGGAGTTTAGGCTGCTTGGTGTTTGACTTCAAGATTAATGAAATAAAGGTTCCATGCCGGGTACTGAGATTGTGCTTGAGCATTACCGACAGCCTCATTCCATGTAGCCGTGGCGCCGACTACCTAAGTCGAAGTAGTAGAGCCATCAGCAACCACATTCCAACCGGTAGGTGCACCAGCTGGAGGCTATCCAATGTTGCTACTGGTGGTTGCAATAGCATCACTGCCACCACCGGCTACTACAACAACCTCCTTTCCATCATCCTCTTTTGCTGTATTTCTATGGTAGCCGGTAATAAGCAGGCCACTGAAGACCTACTCATGCAGTTTCAGGAATGACAACCATCCCTTTGCTGCAACATGAAACAAATTGAGGTGCAAACAATTTGTGAGACACATGTATTGAGTCAACATGATAAAAAACACACAGAAATATACTGTGAGTATGCCCACTATTTTGAAATTTAAAAACAAAATGTTAAACCACACAACAAGATGGCATATGTGGACTTGAAATTAAACTAGATTTTCTGGTTGTAGTAATCAATCAATTAGCAGTCACTTGACATGTACAACCAAGAAATTAAATAGCCATGCATATGCACATGGAAGCATGTACAATAACCTATACAATAAGTAGCATACGCACTAAATTTTAGATGTATTGGAAGCATATGAGAACCTTTTTACAACTAGACTCATATGTGTTGAACATAAACCCTACTAGATTGCGAAATCTTGAAGATATATGTATCCTTCATAAACCAATGGTGACACATATTGTTGTTATGGTAATTACAAAAATGGGTCAAAATGTTGTTGGCATACAATTGACAGGATTCATTATACCTAAAAAGAAATATACTGATTAGTAGTAGTAAAAATTTCTATCTTTGCCTATCGAACATTCATGTAGGTTCTTTTTTTTTGACTCTGTAAGCTTGCCCTATGCAAACAATGAAGTGAATATTCCTTTCTACCAACTAAATAGCACTAAACATTGATACTATTTAATATGGAGCATGCAAATATGGCCAATATTTTGTTTGCACTGCATGCCCTAATCATACCATTAAGTTGGTCATAATTGTGTTTTATCAATGTTGGAGCCTATGCAAACCATAGGCGCAATGTAATGCTACACAAAATTTCTATGTTTCAGGCAGCAGAACAAACATAGTTCACACCATAATGACGGAACATAATTAACAATCAAATTTAAATAAAAAATACATTGTACATGATGAAATGCATTGCAATTGTTGAAATAACGAAACTTCTTGATGTGGATTGTAGGAAGTTACCTTGTCCCACCAATCCTTCGTGGCAAACAATAAGCCCAGTTTGCGGATCACATCCTACACCGGTTGCGATGGTATGAAGTAGCATCAGTCTGCGTACCAGTAGCGTGGGTAGTCCCACTAGTTCTTGATTGTTTTTATTAGGCAAATCCTTTTTGAGTTGCTCTAGTATCTTGTCATTGAGGTACAGGTATCTAAAGAAGGTAGGATAATTTCCAGTGATCCCCCTGATGCGATGACAACATGACAAATTTCCAAGAAAACAAGGAGGTCACTATCACTATAATGCTCACACATCTAGCACAAAATTCTCCAACATTCAAATAACGCAAATCAAGCTAAACCACACAAAAAAAATGCACACACACCTTCGGTTTTGATGTCGCTCACACGTCCCAATCGATGCAGCGTGCTATGGTGGCGGTTGATGGTCTCTGGACGAAGGCCTTGAAACCTTCCGATGAGCTTGCACAATACTCTTCAAGGGTGAGGGCAACACACCCCACTTCATCGTCCTCCTCACCCTTCGGTGATGACACTCCATCCGAGGAGAGGGAGCCGATCGACCCTTGCTCGGATTCCAGCGCCGATGCCTTAACAACGATAGGCCTCCTCTTCATCGTGCTAGCAAGGGATGACACGGCTAGCCACTTTGAATGCATAGGCTCATCATGGCAAGCCTCTGGCCAGGCTCGCCACTTACCCATGGTGATAGCCTCCTGCTTCAAATAGAGGGGATTGGTCATCACTACGACCAACCAACCTAGCCTAGCTTCATGAGTGCTCAAAGGCATGCCATCGATAGAGGCTCTTTGTGAGGCATGCCTTTCATGCTTACCAATGGCCACAACAAAAGTTGGGGCTCACTTTCTCGATAGCCAAAGCAAAGTCATCTTGTCTCTGTTCCAATGTAGCACTATGCTGCACCATGAGCTACAATCAGCTGGTAGGGAGGTCATCGATTTCAGTTCACTGTAGTAGATTCACCATAGATAGACACAACCATGTCATGATGTTGCCTCCTGTGGAACCTGCCACAAGAGACCGTGCCTTGCTGATCGTGCTCCGATTCACTCTCAACCACTATGGCGCGCCCTCAAACCTCACTTTTGACCGCTTTCGGCTTGACGCCACCAATAGAGAGTAAAGAGAGATGGCGTGAAGGAGAGGACACGAGGAGTGAATTGGGGATAGATCAAGATGGGGAGAGGATAGGTGGGATGGGTGGGCATTGAAGTGAAGCCATGTGCAGTTGCGTGTAGGGCACAGGGGCATTGTTTCACCTTATTTCTCTGGGGTCGCTTTTTTTTCCATCCATCTGCTATATCTGTACTGTTTCATCAACTTTCTAACAATGTCAAACACAACCTTAGGAGTTGTGTCCATCAGTATTAACGTATGTCTTTACCGTTTTGACTATCAGTGCCTTGGCAGCTCGTGAGCCGTGATGGAGAGGAGATATATGAAATGTCTGAATGCATGAGGCCATTCCCAGTATAGGTTTCATAAGAGATTCAATCGCATTAAATGAGATACCACAAAAGCTAAACTAATGATATATCAAGAAATTAATAAAGAAAAAGAAGAAATATGTTTTATCTAGATATATACACACTTACTTATGTCTTGAAAATAGAATAAAACCCCACCATAACTAAATTATTTCATTTTATGCCTTGAAAATATAAATGAAACCCCACTGAGACCGAATCATTTAACAACACAATTGAACACTTAAATGCTATAGCTAGCATATAAAACCACAAAATAAAATTATATATTGGAGACTTTTTAGATGAAATGGTCTTATTGAAAACCATGAAATGAAAGGGCTGAGACCAAGTTTAAGCTTACCAGTTTACAATCTATTGCTTTGGTTTAAGGACAGTCGTTAGTGGTGGTGTGCACAAGATTTGATCGGTGAGTCTATTTACGACTTTGAGTTCGACTACAGAACTTGGACGATGATGTATCTTTTTATTGGCTTCAACTTTAAGACTTCACTACAAAGGTTTAAGGAAGACAAGAATTATGCAGATTTATAGAGGTTGTAGAGTGTTATAAATGTCTTTAATTTGTTGTCTTCTTTTCCATCAGCCTATGTTTTGAAATTTGATGTCGTTTTGACTATAAACATTATAATAATTAGTTATACTTCTTTAAAGCAAATGCCAGGATAATTTTTTTATCTAAAAAATTTATACAATCATCTAAAAATAATATTAGAGTTAACATATCCAATAGCTTAGCTATAAATTTATCTATATTTTTATTATCATCTTTTTTCTCTTATTTATCTATTTAATATATTCTTTTTAGAGCATGCGTAAAAATCCCTTACACGAGAGAGCGTATATACTCTCTTCTCTTCTCTGTATATGTAAGACAGTGATTCTAGTTATCTGCTATTGTATTTGCTCTAACTGTCCTATCCACAATTTTTTTGTGCTATGTATGCGCATAACTGAACTCGATCTGACACGAGGCACGTTACCCAACTAAAGTGGAAGGAGTAACATAGATCGTCTCTCTCTATAAAGTACGCAGCCCCAGCCTTCGACCTGCTGAAAACATCACAACTCAGAACTAGACTTGTTTCGATCCGTATCTTCTGTCAGCGTGGCACCAACAGCAACAATGGCGATGCCTTTAGCTAATAGGCTTGGTTGCAAACCAAACACCACCTCATCATCACCATCAACAAGAACCCTAATTGGTATGCAAGTCACCATAAGTAGTAGCCACTGGTATGTGTAATAATAACACACAGCAAAGTTAGCTAACTGAATGCCATATTTATATTTATTGTTCGTTAATTACCAGTTGCAAAAGTTGTCATCCTCATGCATGCAGGAGGTGCAAGAGTAGTACTACTGTTAGTGGGAATGCGATCATGGCGGCGGCCGACGTCGCCGTGCGGCGGCGGCACGAGGAGGAGGAGGAGTGGCGGAGTTATCTGGCGCCGGAGAAGCTGGAGGTGCTGACGCAGATGGAGCCGTGGGTGGAGGAGCACGTGCTGCCGCTGCTCAAGCCGGTGGAGACGACGTGGCAGCCGTCGGACCTGCTCCCCGACGCCGCGGCTCTGGGCGCCGAGGGCTTCCACGCGGCGTGCCTCAAGCTGCAGGAGCGGGCGGCCGGAGTGCCGGACCTGCTGCTGGCGTGCCTGGTGGCGAACATGGTGACGGAGGAGGCGCTGCCGACGTACCAGAGCTCGCTGAACCGCATCGAGGCCGTCGGCGACCGCACCGGCGCCGACGGCACAGCGTGGGCGCGGTGGATACGTGGGTGGTCGGCGGAGGAGAACCGCCACGGCGACGTTCTCAACCGGTACATGTACCTCTCCGGGCGGTTCGACATGGCCGAGGTGGAGCGCACCGTGCACCGGCTCATCCGCTCCGGCTTGGCCGTCGATCCGCCGTGCAGCCCGTACCACGCCTTCATCTACACGGCGTTCCAGGAGCGCGCCACGGCAGTCGCCCACGGCAACACGGCGCGGCTGGTTGGCGCGCGCGCATCTGCGACGCCGCCCTCGCGCGCATCTGCGGCACCGTCGCCGCCGACGAGAAGCGGCACGAGGCCGCCTACACTCGCATAGTGTCAAGGCTGTTCGAGACCGACCCGGACGCCGGCGTGCGGGCGCTGGCGTACATGCTGCGCCGCGGGATCGCCATGCCCACCTCGCCCATCGCCGACGGCCGCCACGACGACCTCTACGCCTGCGTCGTGTCCCTCGCCGAGCAGGCCGGAACGTACACGGTGTCCGACTACTGCTCCATCCTGGACCACCTTATACGGGAGTGGCGCGTGGAGGAGCTCGCGGCGGGGCTCTCCGGCGAGGGGCGGCGCGCGCGGGACTACGTGTGTCTGCTGCCGCAGAAGATCCGGAGGATGAAAGAGAAGGCCCAAGACAGGGCAGGGCGGCCAAGGCCCAGAAGAAGCCCATCAGCATCCCGATTAATTGTATCTTTGATAGGCACGTCAGTGTTATGCTGCCCTAATTTACTTAGTTTAATCCCTTCAAGAGTAATTATGTTATGTTATTAGTAGTTCATAAACGGACCGTTAGCAGCCGTAGAGGTCCGCTAGATTTGGGTTGCAGTTCGTACGCTAAATCTTGCTCCGTTGATCGCATGCGTGATAACACCAGTTTTTCCAGACGATAGTTTGTGTTATGATTAGCTTTCCATGTTCCCAAACTAATACATAACCTGACTTATTTTTGTTAATCCACAATTCAAACGACAAACTAAAAGTGATGCTTCTTAAAAGATAATTGTTCCAATTATTGCCGTGATGCAAAATTCCCAGTGTAAGCGCAATATTATCAAGAACAAAATAGCAGTCAGTTTCATTTACCCATATATTTATAGTACTTCAAAATAAAATACATAGAAAGATAGCAGAAACCAAACTCTTTATTTGCCCGCATTCAGTTGAGTGCATAACATCAAGTACAACAAAACTTTGCACGGCAGTTAACCATTGGAATTACAGACGTAGCCTCAGGCAAGACAAAAAAATATGCCCAGAATGCTTGGATTGCAAGACCGACCGTATATTTTCTGCGATAATTTAAAGGCGCATCATACAATCGTTGGGTAATTTATAGCCACATGGTACAAAATATCGAATCATAACTTGTTACTGCTACAGAGTTAGATGTGTGGATGTTTAAAATAAAATGCAGCACTCTGTTCAACGTCCTTCAAACATTGAATTCACTTCTTTCCACCTCCAGACACGTTAAATTTAAAGAAGATGATGTCCCCATCCTGTACCACGTAGGTCTTTCCTTCCTGCCTGTACTTTCCAGCAGCCTACAGTTTGCAATAAAAGGTGTACTCATTATGTATATACATCGAAACTGGCACTTGAATAATATCAACTTTGATAGGAGCATTGCATACCTTTACAGCAGATTCACTTCCCAGTTCTTTTAGATCGTCAAACTTCATTACCTAATCCCAGACAAAAATGGTACTTTATATATTTCTGTTTTAAATGTGCATGAAGCTAAAAAGAGCGATGCTACTGGACTAGACCAGCCCCATCAAATTTATAAAATTTATAGAACATAGAACAATTGAGTAAAGAATGATATCGACATAGAAAGCATCAGAAAACATCTAGATCAATGTGTCCACTTAGTACTATGGAGTTGGGGAAAACTGTAACAAAACGAGGTATGTTAAAAACTACCGAATGACCAGCTACTTATAAGTGACCTATAAGGCTATAATGCCATATAAGCATGTCATATTCTACCATATCGCATGTGTACCTCAGCACATATGAAGCCTCTCTCAAAATCAGTGTGGATTGTACCAGCAGCTTGAGGTGCTTTAGTTTGAC
This sequence comes from Oryza coarctata, assembly GCA_030770085.1. NCBI lineage: Eukaryota > Viridiplantae > Streptophyta > Magnoliopsida > Poales > Poaceae > Oryza > Oryza coarctata. The sequence continues at coordinate 3,939,730 of CM061476.1, read as the reverse complement.
GTCTGATCTGCCAGCACTTTACCTGAATAAAGAAATTCCACCCATGTCACTAATCCAGCAAAATTTATTCAAACATTTCTACTTGAATGCGAAACAAAAGGAATTTATAAAACTGAATTTTTTGCTTCACTGCATCTGAACATTTAAGAAAACAAAAAAAAATACTAAAGAAAGACTATCACTTAAAACTAAGCACAGTAAATGCAAAGAAAGACTATCACTTAGAACTAAGCACAGTAAATGCACAGTACATTTGTTAAAAGCTGTGCTACTGTCAAGCACTCCCTCCATTCTTTTATATATGACGTTACCATGAAATAAAAAAGAATGGAGGGAGTAATAGTGTAAGAAAAATAAGCATAACATTAACAGAAGAAATATATATACCTCATCAGGGCCAGCAGTGAAAAAGTATATAAGATGGATTGCTGCAAAACCAGTCTTGATAATTTTTGGGATCACACTGCGGCACAAAATAGTGTTATGGGACAAGTTACAGGTAACGACAGATCTGAAATTTTGAATCATATAAAACGAGAAGCTACAATATATGATAATCGATATGCAACTAAAAAGACTATTTCAGCTTGATAGTTCTATTGATGATTACTTCATTTTACAAAACATATAAATGTGCATCTTCATGAAGTTAGTATGGCCAAATGGAATTCAACTCAAAAGGCTTGTAGTGACCTAAACAAAAACCAGACAACCAGTACTGCATCACTCAGGAAATAACATCCACAGCATACCATTGATCTTTTGCAACTAAGCTAATCACATAAAGCACATTTAATGGTATAATAGTGTGGCATGGCTTGCCTTGTTATCTGGTTTTCAGCACAATATTTAGCAGCTTCATCTGGTGGCATATCTGCCAGCATCCGTTCAAAAGCACAGCTAAAAGGAATAATAGTTTCACCACCATGTTCCTGCACCCTGAAAACAAAAAAGAACAGTTTGCCTTATTTTCCATTACCCCTTAATCCCCTCATGAAATAATTACTATATACTACAGAACAATACCAAGCATGTATCTTAGGTAGGAACTTGTTCTTTTTTCTCTGGTAGTCCTTCTCACTCATGTTCACCTGCAAAAACAAACGAAGTGGATTAACAGCCATTAAAAACTGTATAGCTCTATGTTAAAAAAAATTGATATGTAAAAGGCGTATGAAAGGAAAGGAATCATCTCCCTTTCGGTTGTTGAGAAAAGGTCAAAACTCAAATATCCATGTTAAATTAGCTGGATATACAGCTAATTACTATTTGTGTTTTAGTTGACTGTGGTCAAGTTCTCATACATAAAACAAGAGAGTACTATTCACTGTTTCAGAATATTGCTTGATGCTTCAAAATAAACATTACATAATAGGAGGCAGACTGAAACACAAACAAACAGGGCACAAAAGAAAGAACTCCAGAGGATAAGTTTCACACGAATCCAATTTAACTTGGTCATTGGGAACAATATGGACACAATTATATAAATTCAAAAGCATGCATGGCCTATTGACCTTAGAATGAATCAATACGGTGACATTTTTAATGAGTCTCTAAATGCAAAAGCATGAAAACATTAAAATTTAAATCACATCAAGAACCAACTGAAAATCTCCTCATGGAAACTCTTTATAACTTCTTGCGTAAACTCATTTGAAAGAAAGAATGGGTCATACAGATGACACAAAAAATTGTACCAAATAGACAACTGGCTTGGCCGTAAGTAGCTGGAAGGTATTCAAGATCTCAATGTCAGAACTTTTCCAATCGCCAAAGCGGACATCTTTTCCGTCTTTGAGATGGGCTTTGACCTGTTAGGAAGATAAGTCGAATGCAAATTACAACTCAAGAAAAGAACAATTTGAAATATTATACAAGGCTAACAGATAGAAATTTAGCAAAGCAACAGTTGGCTGCAACAGGTGCCCCACCTTCTCACATAATTCATACTCGATTTTCAGCTGCTTATCATTGCTTCTCTTCATTGACTTCTCAAGGTCCTCAATTTTGTTCTGCACAAACTCTATATCCTGCAAAAGAAATTGCAACAAAATACAGTTAAACGAAGGTTTAACCAAAGCATAACTGACATGCAAATCAAGCATCCCTATAAAACCTTGAGTCTCAGCTCTTCACCAATAGTTTCCAAATCTCTAACAGGGTCCACTGTATCATCAATATGAGTAATTTCTTTGTCTTCAAATGCTCCTGAAAAACATAAGCAACATTCATGAAGTGCATGACCTTGTGATTACTGATTACACAAAATAAAAGCAAAGAAAATAGGTTCGAATCTATGGATCGTGCTTTTACTGGAACAATAATAACGTTTACTTTGCTTCACACTGAAAACAATACCATGACTAATGGTAAAATTTGATTATTTGGCATTCTATTCATTGCCACTTTGATTATATTGACACTCGTGTCAATGGCATGTGGGACCATCTGAATCAATGACAGTGGGCTAGGATGTCAAATAATCAACGCCCAATTTGTGAAGTGCCAAAAAATCAAATCGCTCATCACTAATGTAAACTAGATACTCAATATGCAAGATGCAATCAAAATAAGTAACAGGAACATACTCAATACATGAAAAATTCCATCAACAGCGCGTATATGGGATAGGAAGGCATTGCCCAAACCCTCCCCAGCATGGGCTCCTCTAACAAGCCCGGCTATGTCATTGATTTCTAGATATGCAGACACCTGCAAAGAATTTCAGAAGACATTATATGTCTTGAAACATAAGACAAGCTGCACATTATAGTACTAGTGGAGGAAAGAAACAAACCTCGCTCTTTGGCTTGTAAAGTTGGCAAAGCCAATCAAATCTCTCATCTGGAACATATACTCGTGCCTCATTTGGGTCGATAGTACAGAAAGGGAAGTTCTCAGCTGGGATAGACAACTTTGTTACTATATTAAAGAAAGTGGATTTGCCAACATTTGGTAACCCAACCTGCAGAGAAAATAAATAAAAGACCTCATAAGTCTTGATAACTAGTGATCCCGACCCAGGGTAAATCAGAAGGCTAAAATTTGATTATCGGTAATTATGTTTCGCCATAAAATTGGAAAAGCATCTCTGCACAGTATAACTAATGATAAAATCAATCGCTGATCTAAAAATTGACAAAACAATGAACAAATCTAAAAAAAATATATTGTGTTATGAACTCATATTGGCATATATAAGATAAAAACAAATGGTTGCACATCATCATTCATCATAGGAAGGTATCTGAGCAATGTCATACTATCAGCACCCAAAGCTGGATCCACTGGGAAGAACTAATGTCATACTATCAGCAACCAAAGGTGGATCCATTAGGAAGAACTAATGAATAGGACTGTACAAGTATCTACACTGGACTATTATGCTTCCAGCTGAAAAAGAACTACATAAGGTAACAGGAGATCGCCTAAACAGTTATGCATATAGATCTGGCATAGACAGTTCTTACATAGCATGCTTTCCAAATTAAGTACACTGTGACCTACTAAAGTTACAGTCAACTCACACAATACCATTATGAGTCTGAATCCAATATGACAGTATATGTAATTCATAGCATCCACTAAAACCACGGTAAGATACACAATACAAAACAAATCACATCCATATAAGCACACAGCCGACGTACTTGAATCAAAACCTAAGCACCAACCAAATCCCACTAGACATTAGGGAAACAAAAAAAAAAGATCCTACTAAAACTAGTGCCTTTGGCTGGGCATGCTCCGCTCTAGACCCTCGAACCAAACAGATATCTCCCGAAGCGCTAGAGCTCGCTGTCGCCGTAGTTGTACACGCACATCCGCCCGTACGCGATTCCCTTGCACAAGTGCAATCTATCTACCTAGAGCTAACAGAGCGCGGACAGTAAAGTCTCGAGATCCACTGGCCCGCACCCGCCCCAACCGATCACGGAACACGAGCACCCACACACAGCGCGCTCGGGGGGCAATTCAGGGAAGGGGAGGGGAGGGGCCGTACGATTCCGATCTTGAGGTGGGAGGAGAAGCGGCCGAGGATGGGGCGCTCGGCCGGCGCGGCGTCCTTCTTCGACGCCTTGGGCGGCATCTTCGGCTACTGCTCGGCCCGGCGCCCGCGGCGGCGATGAATCTGGGAGGGAGAGGAGACTAGGGTTTTTGGTGGGAAAAAGGAGGTGGAGGTTCTTTGCGGCGGGGGCGCAGACGAGGAGAGGGAGAAGGGGATATGGGGGAAGATTTCCGGCGAAGGACTCTCTCTATCCATTTACAAGACTCTAAAAATACAAACAACTCCTTTTTATTTCATATTTCAAGTTTATATCTAGGCTAACACCATATAATTTAAATATAAATATTTTTAATACACAGGATTCAACCATATTCAAATCTGTATTTTCAAACGCCATAGTTTAAATTCAAATTAAAATTATTAAACTTGGAAATGGCATATCTAAGAGCCAATTAATGTTTAAGGCACCACACAACTCATAGAAAATAAAATGAAACAAATCACTAAGCACCATGGCACGCTCACAAATGCTCTAACAGATTAAACTCAAAAACATATAAGAAAAAAATACATTTTTATGCTATTCAACGATTTTATATTCATTTTTCGTCCACGAGCCATTGCATATAAGTATACTCTAGTGCATTGCACTGCATATAAGTATACTCTAGTCCACTAGCCATTACAAAAGCACGGACTGTGCTGAAAAGAAAGCTTAAAAAAAGGATAGTGAAGGAGATGCTTTGGTTGCTGCGAGCTTGTGCTTTACTGCAGAGATTTGTCCCCAAGTCGTGCGGCCAGCCGTGCGTACTGCGCTGCGTGCGGACGGTGCGGCCCAGGATTGAAGGCCGGCGTATTTTAGGACTGTATTAGAGTTGGTTTTCAAAAACTGTTTAAGGGTTTTGTTTAGAGGCCTCGTTAAAGACCCGTCTTATAAGCGAAGCTGAATACAAAAGGATAACACCTAGCTAAAATGAAATATTTTTTAGGATAAATCTAAAAAGATATATATATATATATCTCATAGGGTAAAATAAGAGATAAACTAATGATTCAATTAGTAGATGTTGCATTAGTTGTTCTAATTAAAACGGGCTTAACCCCCTATAGGGGCTAGGCTTGTCTCCCCTTATTAATTAACATATAGCAAACCTCATGTATACCTAAGCAAATAAGAAATATTTTAATTAGATTTAATGATCTTTCGGTCCAACCTAATGGTTGGTTGGTATGACCACTCCCTACGAGGGTGTATTGGTCAAATATTACTATATTTCAACCTATGGGTTAAATTTAGGTGTCAAACATCTTCACATGCAGACAAGTTACCTTAAGTCAAACTTATCTAGGCCTCTACTAAGAAATCAAGAACCATCCATAATGCATGCAAGATCAAACAGCATATCGGCTCTAAGAAAGAAAACACACCATGAAAAACCACATCGAACAAAGCAAAACACCCAAATCAAAAGTTCAAAACCAAAACGAATAATGACTAACACAAAAATCGAATACAATTAACTCGAACTTCAAATCTCAGAACTGCATCATCCCGAGCAAAATAAACATCACAAATAGCACCTCGGATCAACTCGCGCCTTTGATTCAGAACGAAAAATAACCAAAACAAAAATTAAGTCCTAAAGGAAACTAATGCTCCGGCCCAACGGGGAGCAAACAACACGCAGCAAGGAGAAAGTAAATCACTCGACCTTACCCAGCATGTGTACCAACTCTTCCAAGTTCCTATACGAGCTGCCACCCTCCGCCGCCGCGGCCAAGCCCCGCCGCGCGCTCCCTGTAGGGCTTCCCCTCCTCGCCTACCGCGGCGGCGATAGCTTCCGCCATCTGTCCGACGTCGGGCATGGCGTCTGCGCCCTCCGCCAGATGCATGGCCACGCCGGCCTCCTCAAGCAGGATCTTGTCCACGAAGTGGTCGGCGCCGATGGGCCATGTGAGCATCGCGACGCCGGGCGAGGCTGCCTCGAGCACCGCGTTCATGCGGCAGTGCATCAGGAACCACCCCACGGCGCGGTGGCGCAGAATCGCCACCTGCGGCTTCCACCCGCAGATGACCAGGCCCCGCGCGAACCCTTCCAGCATGGCGGTGACGCTCCCCGCGACCCAGACGAAGGCCACCGAGCTCCGCGTCAGCGCCTCGGCCACGCACGCCGCCTGCGCCAGCGACAGCGCATGCTTCGTCCGAAGTTTACGTACACGACGGCGCCGTCGCCGAAGGCGTCCAACCAGGCGGCCACCTCCATCGGTGGCACTGCCGGTTTCCCGCCACGGTCGTTGGAGGTGGGCCATGCTTCAGACAGTGGACCCACGGCTAACACCCTTGAGCTCAGTCGAGCGGCGAGCGGAGCCGGAGACTCCAAGTAGGCGGGCTCGAGGGTTGCGAACGATTTACGACGACGAACTCGGTTTCCAGGCTCCAGAGCAAGATTTGATGGATCGCCTCGTCGCCGGGCATAGGGTCGCCGGGTACGACAGGGAACAAGAGTGCCTCGTCGGCGTCAGCGCTGCGCCAGACGGGGCGCGCCATGGAGACGAAGAACTCGCTGCAAGGCGAGAACGTCACGTGCGTCGAGGAGAGCTCGTCGGTGAGCGGCCGCGTCCACCCCGTGAACAGGTCTGAGACGACGCCCGTGACGCGGCGGCGCTGGGCCTTGCACCAGGCCAGGAGTGGCGCGCGTAGGGCGGCCATGGACGGGACGAACATCCAGAAGAGGTGCCAAGCGAGGACCCGTGCTGTCTTCTGCCATTTGCATTTAGCCATTGCTCACATTCCTTTTAGACTTTTTCTCTCTATCTAAAGTCTGACACTTATCTAAAGTCTCACACTTATTTTATTCTTGCTAATTTTTTTCTTATATTTTTACCTGCTTCTATTAAATCCCTCTAGTGCGACAATAGCTATGACTTTGACAACTCTTCCGCTTGCACGCTCTTCCTTACTCGTGGCATAGTTTTCCGTACATCTTGCCCCTATACCATATCGTAAAATGGCAGTCTGAACGTATCATTCACATCACTAATAACATCATTCACTCTCTTTTATTCCAAGCCAGTATGACTTTTTTTTATTGGGTTAAGGCACTTTTTATAGCCACCTATCTCCTAAACCATCATCTCACTAAGATCATGCCCTTCACTATGCCTTTCTATATCCTTCACGGAACCATGTCATCCTATAATCATCTTTGCGTGTTTGAGTGTCGCTGCTACCCCAATCTCTCAGCGAATACTCACCATAAGCTCACTATGCATTCCACTGCTTGCGTTTTATCCCTTTGAGCATAAGAGGTATCGCTGCCTTGATCTTTTCTCTAATAAGATCATTATTTTTCATCATGTTATATTTGATGAAACCTCTTTTCCTTTCTCCGATGTCTCATCCCCTCTTTTATCCGACTTTAATTTCTTATTGGAGTTTGATACTGCACCTGTTATTCCAATTGATCCTCTATGTGCTTCAGGTTCTCAGGTTGCTCAGACTGCTGCTGCACCTTGCTCCGCATGCTCCCCACAATACCCTACCGCCCCTGCTGACATTCTGTCATAGGCTGTTGCCAACAGTGCCCCTGGTCATCTTTTCAGGATGCGTTGTGTGGTGCAACGTCTCCCTGGCGCAGGTGGACCATCATCGTCGTCCGGTGTGGCTGGTGAGCAATCACCATCGTCATTACCATGCGCAATTGGCAAGTTGTCCATAGCGTTCACAGAGGAGGTCGCCTTTGGGCTGCCTAGGATAGCTGGCAGGCCAACCAGTGTGGCTGCTAGGCCAGCCAACTCTACCGCTGCTGCTGCACTATTGGACCCTTTGCTTCCCAATGTTGTGCTTGCTCCTCCATCAACACACGAGCATGCCATGGTCACGTAAGGAAAGCGCGACTTTTGACAACTAAAGCAAATCTTCGATCTCCATGCGACTCTCTTATCTCTAATTCCAAAGACATATCGTGGGGTCCTAACTAATCCGAATTAGAGGGTCGTCATGATCGATGAGTTCTCTGCTCTTTCTGCCAACAATACGTGGGATTTAGTTCCCCGTTCCTCTGGTGTTAATATTGTGATTAGCAAATGGGTTTATCGATACAAGTTTCACCTTGATGGCTCTTTGGATCGATACAAGCCACGTTGGGCCCTCTGTGGTTTCACTCAACATCCTAAAATTTATTTTTATGAGACCTTCCGCCCTATGGTTAAGCCGATCACTATCCGCACGGTCTTGACAGTGACTCTTTCGCATGATTCGTCTGTTTATTAGTTGAATGTAAAGAATGCTTTTCTATATGGTACTCTTGATAATACTGTTTATTATGTGCAGCCTGCTAAATTTATTGATAATGCTCATTCAAATTTTATTTGCTGTCTCAACAAATCTCTCTATATAGTCTGAAGTAAGCTTCCTGCACTTGGTATAGTCGTTTCACTACTCACATTCTCTCGTTGGGCTTCATAAATGTTAAGTCGGACATATTTTTATTTATCTATCATCGTGGGAGTGAGACAATCAATTGTTTTTCTATATTGATGATATTGTCATGATGGCCTCCTCTACTTCACTATTTTGCTGGGTCATTTACACACTTTAACGATAATTTTCTACGAAGGATCTTGATCCGTTACATCATTTTTTAAGTATTTTTGTTACTCGTTAGGATAGTGGTTTTTTACACAGTTAGAAAGAGTACAGTTCCTAGGGTCTTCAATTAGATCGGCCACTAAGGCACAGTTAGACTGCCTAGGGCCAAGCAGACAGTGACATGAATTGTGGTCTAACCTGCCTTTGCGCAATGGCTCTAATCCATTTCAAATTTAGTTTAAATTTGTTATGTACTGACTTTTGTCTTTAACATGAATATTAATGGTATTCTAGTTGCCTCCTGCCCCCATGCGCTGAGCAAACGATAAATGATATTCAAGATGCAATTATTGGGAATATATTGGGTGACTTGCTATAATCACGTGGTGTTTCTCGTTCCGAGGAGAGAGCATCTCCGGCAGATTTCCAATACCGAGAGAGTGGAAGCCCTCATCTGCACTCAGGACTGGATAAACTCTTCAGGTACGGTACCGATTTTACTTCAAATTATTCAACACGTAGTGAACCCAGTATTCAGCATTGCTGACTGTAACTGTGATCCTGTCGGTCAACACAAACAAGTGATGGAAACGGTGGAAGCTGAGATGTAACAGTTTGGTGGTAGAATAAGAATAGGGTTTTTAGCATCTATATAAGACTGAACATGTTCTTTTCCTTTCGAGGAAGACTGTACATGTTCTTCGTAAGCTCATTGGTGTTGGCTCGTCGCGACGGCTGGCGATGTACTGCTGCAAAGTTTTTCTTTGTTAGAAGTAAATCGAATCCAGCATTAATCACAGCGTTTTTACCACACAAAGAAGACTGAACATGTCCTGCTACATGTTCAGCTGTAACATTCAAGGAAAGAGCACTTTGTTTAGTTCGTTTGAGGAAGAAGTCAACCTCAAACTAAAGATAACATAGCTAATCATTCCACTAGAGAAAACCATTCTCACGTTCAGGTAGCCATATATACATAGTTCCAAGGTACTGTACTCGAAAGAAGCACCATATGCTGTACAGCCATCATGATTACTGCAAGTGAAAAACCATGGTTTATGTTACCTTCAGAGCCCTGCTAAATCTCTGTAAGTGTAAAGTTTTCCTCAGGATGCTCTTAGAAGTAGCCACATCATCAAGCAAAAGATGGCCGTTGGATTCACAAATAGACAAAAGGTGCAACCAATATTGACCGTCGGATGAAATGTGGTGGTGAGAGTAGGATATAGAAATAGAAAGGAGGATCTGGAGTCTTCATGTGGCTTCGATTGGAATGATCCATCAGATAGGGATTTTAATGACCCTTTGTAATATTTAGTTTACAACTAACTATGACTTTTAAGTATTTCAAATATTTGTAAAACTTATTTACAAATAGATCCAATAGTTTATTTACTTGAGGATGAGGCTTGAGGACAAGTTTTTTAAAAATAAATATATTTTAATTTATCTAGACTTACATAAGTATAATACAGTAAAAAAGTATATATGTTATAATAAGTATGCTATAAAAAGAGGGAAAATTGACGATTTTCAATGAAATACGATGTACAGGATAAATGAAAGGTCATTTTAAATGTATAATCTTTGCAAGAATTTAACAGGGATTAAAAGTACAAATATTATAAAAATCTTGCAAATTTTTTGCATCACTAACAGGGGCTAAAGAGGGTGTGTCAACAACAGGCACACCCATTAAACAGAACATGTTTATGTTCAAACTTTCATATTGTGAGAAAAATTGACTTAGGGTGATTACTCATGGTCACGTAAATAATTTACCATAATTTATGGCAAACTTTATATTGTCATGTTAGTCTATTATGAATTTTTCACAGAGTTGTTACAAACTTAAAACTAATTACTACAGCTCAACATATAAACATATTTAATAAAGAGGGAGGTTATAGTGATGCAAAACGTGCGACTTAATAGGCTAGTACAATGTGATAAGTAAAATTATCATGTTGGATAAGATCATAAGGACATAAGATATTATTGGTCCTACCACCAGTGCAGCTCCTACATGACAGCCTCCCTCTAGCTTGAAGCCTTGACGTTACCATGGTCAGGTGGGAAGGCCTTCTGGAACATAGCAGTCTATGGTTTCACATCATCTACCACAAAGGACTTCAAATAAACAAAAATTCCTTGCCATTTAACAAAAACAGTAATAATGTATGACGGGTACTGCAAATTCATCACAGATGAGAGTTGTCAAGACAAGTATTACTCACAAGTGCTGCAAGTCTGACGCACATAAATATTCTCAGTGGGTATGCCATTAGCCCTGAACAACTTTGCCAACAAATGGACTCTAGCATCATCCATAGAGCATTTGATCTTCACCATTTTAAGGTGTGTGCAAGCAAATGAGCTTCCCTCTGGTTTGTTACCTTCTTTCTTTTCCTGTCTGTCGTCGTAATCCTTTTTTATTTTTGGCAGAAGAAGATAACTATCAATGAACATGTGCTAAAATTCTTGTGTAAAACATCAGGCAAATTCAATAGATACAAACACATAACAATTTAAGTTCAAGGAAAAGCTTCTCCAGATTAGGTGAATGCTGCAGGAAGGAAACTAATGGATCAAAGTCAGCACCCATGCACACCATTCATCAAGGGACAATGTCTTCAGCTTACTAAAATTTGGGCATGTTTTCAGCTCCCTATTCAGAATCACCTTCATATAGCACACAAAAGTGAATTAGTTCATTGTGTATAAATTATAAAGAAGTGTGGTGCTATATACTACAGAGAGGATTATCAAATTTCAGTAAAAATGCAAATTTTCTTTCTGGTGTAAAAATTTGTAAGAATAGTGTCAAGATATGCAAACATAAAATCCAAGTGACATGTGAACTGTTGCGATCACAAGAGTTCACCTCACAGCAATGAGAAAAAAAATATGACTTTGATCCCAAAAATTCAGTGTTAAAACTAACAAAACCCACACTTCTAGCCTGAATTTCACAGAATAGCACTCGCGATTAAATATGTGATTACAACATAATTGAAATTATGTAGGTCTTAGTAGTTGACAACAAAGTTCGTAGCTACGTTCTGAAAACAACAACAATACTGTTATCACCCTAAACATTTTTAATATACAATAACTTCAATTTGTAAAATTTGATTGTACTCAAGTACCAATACTTCTAGAGATTTGACGAAGTTGAGAAAATTATTTGTCTGTAATGAAAATAATCGTCGAATTCATATTAAGGGAAATTGACATATAACAGAGGAGAGAGAGAACATCAGCAGAGGATTCATAACTATACCTCGCCAGCATCAGCAAACAGCTCTAAACTTCTAGCATTTAATAGGCTGTGAAGAACATTATGGCCACCTAGAACTTTACCACCATCGAATTTATCCTTGCAACCATCACCATAGCCACGATAGTTGCCATGTTTGCTTTGACTATGTCCCTCACTATGCTCTTCATGCTATTTTTCATTATCATAGTCATTTGCAATCTCACTGTATTCACAGGTACTTGCATCGCTAACAGCGTCACTATCATAGTCAGAATCATTCAAGCAACCTTCACAGTCATCGCTACCGCTACCGCTTCCTTCAATTGCATACTCATCGATTTCTTTGTATTCGTATTCATAACCAGCATACATGAACGAATCATCAAGCACGATAGTAGCCGTGTCCAATTTGAGTGACCCTGTATTCTCAAACAGGGGAGCTCGATGGTATGGCGTGATGCAGTGCAGGGATACGAGGTTCGGAGCAGTGATGGTGAAGCCCTCCATGATCCTGGATTCGACCATGGTCAAGCTCTTGAGAGAGGCAGACGATATCTGATGGCCGTCCAGATAGCAGCCTTTGAGCTCTAAAACTTCCAATGAAGGGCACTGACAAGAGAGCTGCATTAGCGCCCTGTGTCGAAACCAGTAGCCAGACAGCTTCAGGTGTTTGAGGTGACAGGAGATGATGGGGACGTTGTCAAAGTAAGTGAATGCCTCGTCCTTTGGATGCCCGGAAATCTTGATTACCCGAGCTCTCCGTTTGATGGCGGCACGGATCCACGCATCGACATCGCAAGTGGAGTAATCCTCCGCTTTGCACTCGCAAACGGGGCTGGACAGCACCCGGAGAGTGCCACACCTCCCGCTCGAGCAAGAAGCGGTAGACAAACTTGGAGAACTTCCTCGGGGGCGGAAGGTGGCCTCCGCCGCGCCAGACGCGGAGGTCGACGCAGGGCGCGGAGGCTCAGAGGTGGCGCCAGCTGCGGGAGAGCACGCAGGAGCGCGCCACCTCCCACGCCCCCAGGAACGACATGACGTGGTGCAGAAGCGCGTCTGAAATTGCGCCGAGGTGGTCGTCCGCCGCCGCGGTGCCATCGCCTCCGCTGCCGTCCCCGTGGGACAACTTGGCTTTCTTCAGGGGCATTTCGTCGAACACATGTCCCGCGCGGCGCCTCCCGCTCATCTTTTGAAAACTTTTTTCCTTGCGTCAGGAATTTGCAAGAAAACGAATCCCTCGAGAGGATTGCGTTGCAGGGGAGGTGATGGGAATCGAACTTACTGAAAGATTCGTCGGGACGATGGTGAGTTCTCGCCGTTTCAATGCCGGTGGTCCAGTCGCCAGCACAGGAGAAGGCGGTGGTTGCAGAATCAAGATGAGGCGCTCCCCGGCTCTTAAAGGAAACAAAACCCAGAAATCTAGGCCCGAATACTTAATTAGGCTGTTCTTCAGGGCGCGGCCCAGAATTCTTGGCCCGTGTCGCATTGGCTCGCCTCCTGCTACAACGCCGGCGAGTCGGCGATGGCAACTGTTTCGGTGCAGCAGAGCAAAGCACGCCGTCGGCAGCCGCTCAGCCGTAGCAATGGCTATTGTTTATCAGAAATACTAACTGAATAAAAAACGATTTTACCATAATGTTATATGTATAGAGGACCGGACATATTCTAAAACATTAAAAAATTTCATCTTTTAAGAAATAAACCTAAATTTATAATAACAATCATGAAGTATTCATATCTAACAATAGAAATTAAACGTCCATAGATCAAAATGAATATAATTAAGAATTTCTGTGTGATGAGTAGCAGTGATAAAAATAAAGAGTTTGCCAAAAATATAATGTTTATAGAAATTAGGTTTATCAATATTGTTTAAATGACATTTCTTACCAAGAAGATGCATACATTTCTCACTAATATCACCAAGTGTATATGCTATAGTTTGATGATGTAAGGATCCGATGAATAATGAAAACAACTACAATACCTCTAACTATAAATACTTGAAAGAAATAAATACTGCCAATTCTATTACCCTTTAAAACAATAATATTACCTTTCAAAATCTTAAAAATACCACTGTCACCAACATATTTATATCTTTAAGAATTCAAGAGTATCTAGAAAAATAAGATTTATTTTTATTTTAGAAACATGACGAACATTTGAAAGAGTAACAATACCATCATATGTCTTGATTCAAACAAAATCAATTATAGTAATTTTAAGTGAAGACCCATCACCAATAATAACTTTACCAATATCAATAGAATTATAAGTAAAAAACCACTATTTATATTAATATATATAAAAGGTGCAATCCGAGTCAATAATCCAAAAGCTGAGTTAATAGTCCAAACAGTTTGATCCTCTATACTAGTTGTGCTAATTATAACATTCCATCAAAATCAATGGCAACAAAATTAGGTTTAGCAGATTTTTACTTTTGAGTTTTACTCCTTTCTTCCTATCTTTTTAATTTAAAGCAATTAGAAATATTATGATTTATTTTCTTACAATAATGATAAAATAATATAGATTTACTATCTCTCGATTTAAATATAAACTTTGATCTAGAAGAATCACATTTATCTACCTCTAACTATTAAACTATTAGCCTTAACATCAGAATGAGAATCAATATCAAATTTCTCTTTGGACAATAAATTTAATTTAACATTATCAAAACTAAGAAAATCATAATTGACATATAATGTATTTAAAGTGTTTAAAGGTAGAGACAATCAATAAAATAACCTTATTCTTATCATCAATTTTCACATTTAACTTTTAAAAATAATAACAAGTGAATTGATACGACTGGATAGAGATAGCTTCTGCCATGCGAATTGTGTACAGACGTTCCTTGAGACATAATATGTTTGTAAGAATTTTCTTCATGTATAACATCTCCAATTTTATCTATAACGAATACATAGATGTCTCATTAATAGCTTCATACACAACGTCGGTAGACAAGCTAATTTGTATAGCAGATAACGTTTTTTATCCGATTACTCCTATTTATAATCCATTGGTTTAGCAACTAACACCTTACAAACACAAACTTATGTAAAAACATATTTCATCTGAATCTGTCGAAACTGATTTTGCCATCGAATTTCTCAATATTAAATTTAGTGGACATATTGAAGAATAAATTCCAGATAAAAAATATGATAGGTTTAAAAGATTCTAGGTCGCTTGTGTGTGGACGTAGAAAAAAAACACAATGTAAAATTAAATTCATATAAACAGGAACATGAGTGAACAACTAAACCCATCTATAATTCCTAGCTAGCAACGTGGCATGGAAATGACAAATAAGGTTATCCGCTCCTCACAAGGTTTAGTTAAGCAAAACATCATGCATATGCATTTGACTTGCTAGTCGAGTGGGGAAGTATACACTAATAAACATGTAATACTAAACACGAAACAACAATTCAATATTTTTATAGGTCCTAGCCAGCATCGTGGCCCGATCAAGATGCTCTCAGCCAGTGTGACAAGCCATTAGCAGAACTAAGACTATATTTCAAACCTGGGTTGTTACACATTATCTAAAAAAATAAGCCAACACAATAGAACATGGATGCTTCAAGACTGCGTATGAAAATTTCCATATATTAAAAACTCCATCCCCACCGTATTAGGGCGTGTTTGCATCCAACAACAGGCGCTTGAAATCGGACGCCTGCGAACGGTGCATGGCCCAAGCGAGATTCTCAGGGCATGATTCGAACACGCCCTTAATCCCAAGAGAGAACGCCAAAGCATTGCACTACGATATTGAACCCGTAAAAGCAGGCTGACCAAAACCATCTGGAACCGGCTTTTACGGTTGGGCTATTTCTTTCGCTAATCTGTTGAGACCACGAGTGAACAGCGCTGGCGCAGTTGTGTGTGAGCATGTGCATCTTCTGTATATTGGAAATAAAATTGCCCCATGAGGAGTCCAAGCTACTCAGTTCAGCATGGACCCTACCTTGTAATTAAATATGTCCCCATCAGGAACCAACACTAGTTTGGATAGAACAGGATTAGGCCCAACCTCTTTGGAATGGTGATATACCAATTCAGAGGAATCAGCTCTAATCCCCACATATCTAAAAAAAACCTTAAAATGTTGTCAGTATCTGTGCCATTGACAATGTGAGCTGTCAGCTGGCCAGCACTAACAAACAGAAGTAAAAGCCCCAGAATGTGAAATAGGATCATTGTGTGTGAGCAGAATTATGATAGGTCCTGAACACCAAGAAGGCAGGAAATGCAACTGGTGAATTATGAATGGAGAAATTAAAGATAGGGACACATGATATGAGGTTCTTAAAGACTCATTGGTTCATCCATATAATGGTCAACCAGCAACCACACAGTATAAGGAACCAGGACTCCACATCAAAGACAACATCCAGACTCCAGACTAACACATATAGTCGAGTAACAGCTAATGGATACTGCAACAAGCATGATCCACTCCAATTAACACACAAGAAACTTAAATTGGTCTTAACGTTTCCAACTAGCAGATAACAGTTGCAACACTTGGCAGCAATTTTATTCATCGTTGCACCATTGCAGAAGCCCTCAGCCTTCAATACCAATCGAAATCAAGATATAGGCCACGACTATCACGAATGCTGACCAACGTCTTTGCATGTTCGTCCGTGAGTTGGAGCCGCCAATGCAACTGAAGTTGAAAGGTTTGAAGTATTGTTAGAGATTAAAAAAATTTGGACATAGGAAGCATAGGGATGATGCGAACCGATGATACTGACCAGACTAAGCTTCAGAGTCACCATCTCCAGCATGGGTGAGTGTCGGATGTATCGACGTAAAGGCGAAAACAGATCAACAATGCACCATACACCCAGGTGCAAGCTTCTGAGATTCCTGAACATTGGGCCGCTCCCATCTTTTTCCACGAATGTGAACTTCGTATGTACATAGAAAAAATTGAATGTCTTCAGGATTAAGTATTAATGCTATCGAAACAAAAAAAATAATGTGGCCAAAAAGGTACTACAGAGATTAATTTGCCTCGTCTGTTCAAGTATTATATATAGGATCACACAAATATGAGTCGAGTTGAAAGTCGGTATATACAAATCATGCAAAATCAATGTTTCATGTTGTGCTTGTTATGAAAGAGAAACTCACTATATGAATTTCTAAATAAGGCAGCAACATTTTCATAAGTACGTTCACACGAAAATATACTATGGTAATGTACACATGCATATATTCAAAGGACAGTAAAACTGTGAAAGTAACATAGTGTCTGCAAGAAAGGATCAGTGATACAGTGGTACTACACCTGTCTATCAATGGCTGATAGCTCCATACTAGTGACACTTGAAGCATCAATGAGAGTGACCGTTGCGAACATCAGGTAAGAGTTTCTGAATGAAGAATTGTTCATTCGTTTATCCTTGATGCACAATGAAACCAAGCTTGGAATATTGATGCTAAGATCTTTTAGAAGAGAACAATCAATTATCTCTAAATTCTTCAGTGAACTTGACAAGATTTCTTGCACCTCCATTAAGCAGTCTGTCAATAGCAAATTTCGCAAAGCTGGGCATGCATTGTTCAACGGGTTAAGTATCATCTCATCAAGGGCAACATTTGTAAGCTCCAAAGTTTCCAGATACTGAGAACTTAACCCCACAAGTTTTGGATCCATGTAGAAAGGTTCCCATCTTTCATACTCAGCAAATTTAATCACTTTAGCATTATGTTTAATAGCATGATCAATCCAATAACTAGCGCGGTCTATCGCAAAAGAATTTAGTTGGAATGTATTCATGGGAGCATCAACATGGTCACGGCTTAGCAACAGTTTGTCAACAAAATTACTGAATTTCTCTCTATCCATATGGAACCAACCTATATCAAGCTTGATGGATTGCAAGAAGGGCCACCGATTGACCCACCAGTGGGACAAAACACTGGTGCGCACTGCCTCCCGCATTGATAAGAACGACATGATATGCTGGAATAGATCATTAGGGAGTTCGCTGATCCTGTCTTTTCCAAAAAGGTGGGAGGGCCCCTTGTGATCATTCAGGGTCAGTTGGTTAGATATCATACCTGCAATATAGAAGTGGATATTGAGTTATGTTATTTCAGTAGAGAATCAGTATTGACATTCACTCAGTACATGCTCCTAAATTAGCAAGTGTCTAAAGAAGAAAAAACATTAAAATGATTGTTTAATCAAAGGGGACCAGGTTGTACATGTTGAAAATTTTCTTTGCTTATGTTTTCATGTATAAACTAGTGTAGAAGATTATAATCATGTGTAGACACTGGAAAAAAAATTCACATATGCCAAATATTTGTTGTATAGTAAGCAAGCATTTTTTTTTGTCATACAGGCACCACAAAAAACAGAAAACAGTACATCTATGTAGTATAGTTGTGTTCAAATTTTCAACAACATACTGCTAGTTGATGTCCCCTGAATATTTCCTTCTGCCTGGATAATTTGACCTTGCTTATTATCCTGATGGAGCAAGATAGATGAACTGGTTGAAGCTTGTTGACGAATGTGTAGAAAATTATTCAACAGCATAGGATATGTATCCTCCAAATCGCCTTTTGTCAGACTAATCCTTCGCAGATAATCGCCCTAAGTGTAAGACAAAAAATTATGAGAAATTTAGTTCCATAACCATATGAATTTAAGATAAAGCATGCATATGAACACCACCAAAACAAGTTACTACATGAGAATAAAATCAATATATTGTAGAATTAATCTAGATATACACATCTACAAGTCAATAAATCAATAAGGAAACATAAATCTTTAGAACTACGTATAAAAGAACACTTTAATTAAATACAATCTCTGTCCTAGTGCCTTGTGTGCGATACCAAATTAAGAGTAATAAAACCTTTTTAATTAGATCAACAAAATTTGTGTAGCACATCTTGCAACTAATACGTTTTGTTATGAAGCAAGACAGTCGTTCCCATGGTTTCACACAATTGTTATAGTTCTAAGCAGTTCAGGACTTATAGCAAGAAGTTGTAGTTATTATTCAAAAGCTTTGAGACTTTGCAATAACTAGCAGATGAGTAGACGTGTTGCTATTAAGGTTAACACTGTCATGTCCACATCACGATACATAGAAAAGTTATACAATTAATATATAAGAAAATTATATTACATAAAAAATCAATTAAGAACAAACCACATACATAGTCGATAGCTATTGCATGGATTCTCTCCTCTATTCTGGCAGCAACTTTCTGGAGATCAATCAATGTTGTAGAATTAGTTGTTTGCAATTTCATCTCTAGGCTGAACAATCTGCAATCAGAGTGTTGAATATTAATATGAGGGATTTGATATTTCAATATGGTATGTACATCCTAAATAATTGAAAATATGGTTCTAATATAACAAGCAATACAAAATCCAGGCAACTAAGGATATATGCCTTCATGCGAGAAATACATGCAACTATTCACTATTTTAGAAAATGCATGTGTGGGAAAGTAACCAATAATAAGGAGAAATCATATATAATGCAAAAAAAAGCTAGAAGTGCCATCTTTCAGCAATTCACTATCATGCATGTTAAGAGTTTGCTGGAGAACATTCATAACTAATAATAAGGGGAAATCATATATAACGCAAACAAAACATGAAGGATGTGGAAACATGGGATCATCTTGCTTCTGAGTTTTATCACTTACATCTATAAACAATCACCTATACTTATACACCTAAACAATCACCTATGGCTTTTCCAGTCTCCTCTCCCTGTTCCTCTTCCCTCATGGTGGGAACATGGGATCATCTTAAGAATTTTAACACCTAATTAAATAAGATAACTCCAAACAAAATTGACAGACAGCTAGTAGATTAAGTGCAGAACTAAAATACTAGTCCATAACATAAAGCTTAGACCCATGCAAAGAACTAGCCACGCGAAACTTAGTAGGGAATTATTGGCTTACATTTTTCTAAATATGAAATAGCTTACCTTTTATACATGGGTATGATCAATACACAAAGGTTGGAACCCAACCAGCATCTTTTTACAAAGAATAATAAGAACCATTAGCGATCTTGATGCTTAGATAGCAAGTGACATAACTATTACTCTTAGATCTAGAAAACATCAGATTAGATCTGACTACCCAATATGTACCATGATTCAATTAGACCATTGTTTTAGCATGGAGTATGGTTTCAAATCTTAATAAATTATCATCGATTCAAAACTCTGTAATCAATTTCTCATAGCAAAAAAAGTAAGAATAGAGAGAGAGAGAGAGTTGAGGAGGGCACTCACATATCATTTTTCATCCTATCGCGGATGTCTTGGCCAAGGCGGGTCCTCCAGTCGACGCCTTCCTCGATGATCCCTAACTCATCCATGGCGCCAACTAAGGCAATTCTTCGCCTCCTTGGAATCGTTAGGTAGGAGTGCTCAGATGTGGGGAAGAACAAGAAGAGGTCAATGATATAAGCAAAATTGAACCTTTGGTGGCATCCATAAAAAGAGTAACGCTTCTATGGGATGGGAGAAGGGTATGACTCACATGACACAACATTTGCTTGCTTACAACGCGTGAGAGGTAGCTTCTAGAACCTCAACAGTAAAAACCCATATAAAATTGTTTTGTGGCATTTGCCAACCAATACCTGTCAACATGGAGTTGGATGCTAAAGTGAGGATTAAATATGATTGACATTTAGTATGATGGGGTGATAAAAAGGGACAATTTCGTATTTAATCCTGTTTCAAAGCATAACTACTATTTTATCCCTACTTTGTTAATTTTACTCATTTTACCTTTCTTTTCAAAAATGAAGATTGGGTTTGACCGTTTTCTACAAAGGCAAAGTATTAACTGAAGGAAAAAATGGCATTTATGTCCTTCCACAAATTCATGCCCAATAGTGTCGATGAGCTAGGCCTCCCTACCAGCGAGCTTGGCCTCCTTCCATGCCACGCAACACCCTTTCTCTACATGACCGTGCCACATGTCATCATGGCCTCCGCCTCCTACAGGCGGCGCTGGTGAGTTCTCTCCCATGCCTCTTTTTGCACCCAGTGATGTGTGTCCGTGCCTTCATCCACGTCTGGAGCGGTGCTTCCTCCTCCATCTGCACACTGGCCTCCACCTCCCTTCCCGCCACTGGTGCCAGTGAGTACTCATGCCTCCATCTACGCTAGGTGCCACTTGTCGTCCTCCTTCCGCCCTCCAGCCTCTTCCTTCCTCCACACCTGGCACCACCGAGCGCTTGTGCATTCATCTGTAGCTGGTGCGGTGCGTTGTCCTTCCTCCACGCGCAAGCCTCTGCCTCCCTCCCCATAGCTAACGCTGGCAAGTGCATGTGCCTCCATCCATGCTCGACGTCATGCGTTGTCTTTGTCCGCGCATGGGCCTCTACTCCCCTTCCTGTGGTTGGCACCGACGAGTGTCTATTCCTCTATCCGTATTTGCCCTTTCTTCATGTGATGGCCTCTGCCTCCCTCCGTGCCAATGCCAACGAGTGCATGTGCATCCATCCATGCTCGGCAAACTCTCTTACGTCTCCCTCCATGCCCAACACTGATGAGCACCTACATCTCTCCCTCCACTCCTGATGCTTGTGAGTGCCCACGCAACACGCCTCTCGCAGTCCCTCTGCCCAGTGAGTTGCTCATTGCACACCTCTAATTTCATTCTAGGTCATCCTCTAATTTTATTTCTAAATTTTTCTAGATTTATTTATAACGTTGTGATTAAAACAGAGTGCCACTTCAATTAAAAAAAGTCATCAAATAAGCAAATTTGAAAAAATAGGGTAAAATTATTAGTAGGCTTCCAAACGGGATCAAAAGCACAAATATCCCAAAAATAAATGAGAATGTCTGATTTCTCCTTGGATCTGTTGATTGAGTCTGTTTTCAAACTAGACACCTTCCAGAGCATTTAAATCGGACATATTACTCCCTCCATCCTCTTTCCTCGTGTATCGTGCATTCCAATCATCAAAATTGGCAGATAAATAAAAATAATATGAATTTGCCCTCTACAAACCCCATGTACTTCCTTCCTTGCCATCTGTGACCACTTTAGTATCCCTATGGGGAAGAATGCAATGGGAGCAGAGGATACTACAAGAGCGTAAGGAGCTTTGAGAAATTAAACTCACGGGGCAGTAGTTTACTGAGTAGAAATTGTGTCCCTCAAGTTTAGCAATTATGCATCGTCTTTGATCCATCACTCCTGACCAGCCAAAATTCGGCTCAATTTGCAGTTGTGACATGCTTATTTTTAAAGTAGTACGGAACATATATAATCATAGTCGTTTCTTTGTGGTAAAAAAAACAAGGTTTGATAGAATATGTTACCAAATCGCAATTATCCCATCTCAGTATGCAATAATACCTTCATTTGCGTCACACCCTGAATTTTTTAGGATTTAATAAATCAGTTTTAAAATGCATTTTCTAGTATTTAAGACAATTAAAGACAATTCTACATGCAAATAAAACCAAGGAATACATTTCTTTTAAGTTGTGCTCAAGATATCTTTAATAAACTCTTCATGCTTTAAACAGCTTAAGTTTGTCCTTATATTTCCATAGCACCACATTTATGTATGGTTATTTCTTTTTTAAAAAACTAATAAAAATCCTCTCCTGGACCACCTCTCCTCTCCCTCATGTACGCTTGCTTGACAGCCCAACCAAGTTCCCCCGCCCTTTCCAATCCACACATTCCACACTATTACATCCACCTTCAAGTGGTGGTGATCATATCACCTGTGTTGTTCTACCACGGCGCACAGGACACTGGGTACAATTTCAATCTTTCGAGTTGTTTTAGCCTTTTGGCTCATGTTAATTACAATATTGCTTAAAAAAATAGAGAACTAGATGTGCTATGATAATTCCTGTTCTGGATTTGCCACTTCTTTCAGTAGTAGATTTTGCGACGGAGAAGAGCAACAAGTTCATAACTTGCGCCAAGTATGGTCACGTAGTTCAATAGTTGGTTAAGCACACAGATATTGCTCCATACATCATGAATAGTAGCTTTCTTGCTTCCATTAAGCCTAGACGCATGAACTTTTTTTTGTATCATATGGTTAGTATTCGCCCTAAAACAGTCACATTTTTATCTAAGACTGCCTTCGTTTGTGTGTTGGAGAACTAACTAATTATTAACTAAATTTTTTTAAAAAATATTAATATGATTTTTTAAAACAAGAAATTTTTTTGTAAAAACACACCGTATAGCAGTTTGAAAAACGAACACACCAAAGAGGAGAAATTCTGAACCTGCTCAGCCCAACAAGACCTAAGTCCTCAGCAAATTTGGGAATGAACAAACTGTTTTGTAAACAACGGAATTCTCTTGGTAGTTCCAAGGAACTACTGTGCAAGCTCAAATTCGAAAAAGTTCTAATTGGAGGTTATCATTCATTAACAGGACCAATATACAACAGTGATAAAGGTTCAAAAATCTACATTCAGCAACAAACCCTAGCTGTCTAGCACTGAATTGCTCCCGGAACATGTTCACTCTACTGTCATGGATTTATCCACATCAAAACTAGCAGTTACGTACAGACTTAAACTGCCACAACAGAAAGCAAGGACACAATTCAACTGGCAAGTTGGTTGGATTAGGGGGGATTGGCTAAATTAGCATTAGGCAACATCAGATACATCTGCACCTGGCTGGGTTGCTGGGCTCGCATTCTCCGATTTGGCACTGCTATTGGTCTCCTTGTTGCCTCTGTTCTCCTCAGATGGCACAGCTCCATCTTTTTTATCCACGGATTTATTGTCTTGCTTTCCGTCCACGACCTTAGAGTTGAGAAATCGACCACAGGAACCCCTTGCCCTTTTCAAAGCATGCAGATGGCGGGACTCATGTAGGTAAGGCTGAAAAGGGAATAGAACCAAAACATGAAGAAAAGATGAGAAACAAAGAACATAACTACATAAGTGAGTATCAATAGGAAGAGAAATTAGTTGATAGTTCATTGAACACGATAAAAAAATTAGGAGCACATCCTAGTTTTTACTTAGTTCTCTACGTGTTCAAGTGTGAAACGGTACTGAGTTTAATTAGCATCTCATTACTTGAGAAACTTATTACAACATTAACCATAAATTGCTAGTCAGTCTTTAGTTATCAGAATAAAAGAAGAAAGTGACATAATTTAGCTAACCATTGCATTTAAGTTAAGATTGTCACAATTTCATTGAATGGTGTTCTATTTAAATTAGTTGGCCATGGTCAATTTTGATATAAACTTGAATAAAGGTGAAAAATATTCCCAAAGTGATGACAATAACAGGGTTGTTATTTACCCCCTTAAACTTTGCTAAAAATTGATGAAATCTAATTGTTGCAGTCAAAATGACTAGGGATGATCAAATAAAGGACGCCAAGTGAGGCTAAATTGTTCCCTTTATCTTGATTGATATGTGGAATTCTGGAGTCCAGACATTGCAAATCCATAGCTGCAGCAGTGAAAAGGAGGAAAGCAAGAAATGAAATTCCAAACACATATGCATACATAGATTAATGAATGCATTTATAGGGGAAAAAATCAATTCAGAAACAAAAGGGAAACTGCAAAAACCCACTAAATTGTCACAGCCATGTTGAACTTTGGGCAAACAGATTAAATGTCATTTGCCCTATACCAATATTTTGAATTTTTTACAAAGCTTGTTTTAACTACATGGATCGATCTTCACACAGCAATCTTTAAGATTTAGCAGAGCAATTTCATCCCATCTGTTAAATACCTTGCAAATCTATAGCTCAAGCAAGTATTATATTGAAGAAATACCTTGCGGATTTTGTTGGCCTTATTTTCTGATTCAGCTTCCGCACAAGATTGCCGTCGTCTTAATATACCATGATACTGCCTTGCATTGACATATATGGGTTCTACAGCAGCATCAGTCACTAACGGCACAGAATGTGGAAGCATTGCCATTAAAGTAGCATTCACCTAAAGAAAAATAGATAACCAAAATCAGCAGCTATATTGTGCTAAAAATCTGATATCTGACTATATCTGTAATGTAAATTACCAGAGGTTGTCCACTATAAGCACCATATAAGCTTCCATAGTAGGTACCAATATATGGATAAGCTAGTTGTGCCTATCAAATGAATAATTTGGTTATCTAGCCTGAGCAGCATAAGAGAAAATAGGTAAAAAAAATAACAATAGGTAGTGATAGTAATCGGTAAGAAATTAGTCATATAGTGACCTTTTTTTACTGTTGATCAGTTGAATTGTAGTCGAATTTTACCATCAGAACATTGAGCAGAAAGGATCCTAGGTAGCTGTTGCATAACCTGTGCTATCATGTTCCTAAGAGAAAAGGAGCAGATCATTCTGTAGCTGGTCCTATAGGGGCCACATATTCTGGAGATGATGTCCAGCAGCTGTAGGACGAAACTGAGTTTCACCATCTGGCTTCATGTGTGGCTATTGGTTAGTCAAATTCACTGTCAGAAAAGGGAAAAGAATTCAGTATTTCAGTAAGTGACAAAGGCATCACATATGATATCTTGTGCAAAGCTACAAGCAAAACTGTAGTAAATAGTAAGCCACAAAGTGCACAAAGTATAGGACGGACAACAGAATCCTCTTCAAGCATTCCCAATTATTCAGAGCCATTCTTACCCTGTCATAAAAGATAGCTAATAACAAAATTATTTCGTGACAAGTATCAGTAAAACTTCCACCTGTACGCAACATAGCTCCATTAGGATTTTGCATAATACACCTCAATATTTACTTTTAACAGAAAGTTGGAAACCAATTAAAACTGAAACGTGACAAGTTTCAGATTTTCATGAATACCACGAATTACAGATTAACGGGCTACATGTTCTTAGATCATGTACTGTAACAATAAACATTCACTTGTCAACAATCCTAGAGGCCAGCAACCTAAACTACATACATCAGAAAAAAGAACCCGCTCTATTCATCATTAAACTGTCATGGCATACTTATTTTCTTTCTCACGCACACAAAAGAGCAACCTTTACAATATACAGGTAGAGTTAATTGCATCAGTATGCATCAAAGAAAGGAAACAGAACGAGAAAAAGGCATCCACATAAAAAGGTATCAGTGCCACCGACATGTGCAACTAGTCACGAATCCCTAAATGCATTGGCAATAAGCAACAATCCTAACCCCCACGCACAATTGGGCAGCCACACGCCAACACAGCACGAAATTATTCTAGACAGGCGGCCCAACCACACCGCAGGAGAATTCGCGAACTGCAGAAACCCACTGCCTCGAGAGGCCTCAACGACAAACCCCGCAACCACCAAAAGAAGCACCGGCCGTCGGTCCGCCCGGGAGAGCCGAGGGCCTGAGGCGGGCGGGCGACGCGCCGAGAGGGGGGAGACGAGACGAGGGATTGATTACCTCGAGCGCCGCGCGGATTCGCCTGGAAGATTTTTTTGGGGATTCTGCTCGGGATAGGGAGGAATCGTCTCGGGGGGAGATGAACAGGGTTTGTCGTGTTTGAGGCCGATGCGCTTCTGGAAACTTCGATCACCCGCCCCATGGTTCGAACTTGACGAACTCTTTTGGGAGTCGATACTACTAGTACTATCTTACAGAAAGAGCCTTCGTAGATAAGGAATTACACCATGTTCCCTGATAATAGGGAAAGGGCTTCCAAGGAAAATATAGAACTTTGCATTCAGGTCCTCTCTAATAGGGGTGAAAACGATATGGAAATTTCTAACCGTACTGATTCTATTTTCATAAAAATAATACAAAATGATATCTTTTTTATCATGTCTGTTTCAAAATTGTATTTTTTTTCTAATTTCTATTAGCGTAGTATTGAAGTCGTTAGTTAAATTTATAAATATAAAAAAATTTTGACAGCTGATCGTTTTCAATAAAAATTATACTGTTTCTAACTATTCTCATTCCTATTCTCCATCACGTCATTGGATGGCAATGCACACAACTTGAAATCTAGAATTCAGTTTTTCTTTGATGAGCTTTTTTTCTACAGGGAATTTCTTTATGGAAACTACAGCTGGCTTGATGCCAGTCTGAACTCTTATTGGTTTATGAACCAATCATTACAGTGAAATCCTATATATACTTGTAAAATTCATCCACATGCTAATTTACTCTTCTTTTTATAAAGCTACCTTGCCCTAATTGTTTTTAGCCATTGGATTATTCATGTATGGTGTAAATTATCTCTACTCTCTAGCTATATCTTATTTATCGCTACAATTTTTAATACATCATTTTAATTATTTATACCCTTTGATCTTTTATGAAGATTTTTTTATTGGATGACATATGGATGGTATAAATTATTAAATCATTTAGCGGCAAATCAAATCAAATTTATACCCATGCTTATCTATATCATATAAATTTCTTACAGACGCACCGCTGTTGTTAAGAGAGTTACAATGGGGAGCAGGAGGACATGCCTACACGCTACTAAAATCTAAGAACCTATGTTCCTAGGATATAGCAGCCTACCTGATTGCCGTTTTGGTGGCATAGCAGCATGTCTTCTACATATCGACTGGAGAAGACTCTAAGATGTTCGTCCATGTTGTCAAAGGCCTTGCTGTTGCGAGCGCTTTCAAATGTTCCATAGCACACATAGTAGCTGTTGGTAATGTGGGAACCAAGGCCTCTATTATCGAGGACACGGAGTAGCTTGACACCATGTCATCATTTTCTAGAACGCCGAGGGTGCTATGAGTTGGTTCCAAACCTAACGCGTGGATCCAAGGCTCGAAAAGGCATTAGATCTACTAACGGGAGTGAGGTGTCCTAAGCTAGTTGCCCCTCGAGCACAAATTTGGACAACCCCCTTAACACCAACTCGAGCCTTTGCCCTTGTGGCCTTTGCATCAAGAGGTATCTAACAGGTCACCCTTGAGCACTCATGGCCTACTTGGTATGGCTAAAGAGAGCCCAGGGTGCTAAGTTGCTAGAGCTATGGCTTATCTTATATTTAATGTGACAAGACAAGATACACTGTCCTACCTTGGCCTATGTATGCCCTTTCTATTAAGGGTGATATGATAATTATCTATCCATAAGATATGTGATGTGGGGGATAGGATGGTGCCTAATACCTCTGCCACCTATCATTCAAGGTGTTGTGACCCATGTGCTAGGTCAAGCGACATGGCCTAGTAGGTGGCTCAGTTGACTACCGTGTCGCTCGTCTGGGCCTACTACTTTTTACCTACCTTGTTAAGATGTCGATAGGTGGGCCCCATAGCAGCGCATGTGAGGCTACCTCAAGCTTTTTCCATGCAGGCGAAAGGAGTAGGCAAAGGGAAGTCTACCAATTAGACGTTACACACCAAACCCTGTGCACAAGGCCTCACTAAACCTCTTTCCTCTGATTATGCCATTGTGGTTCCTGGTGCTATATAAGAGGAGGACCGATACCAAGGGCGGAGAGATAGAACCAGAGGACAAAAAAATTGAGTCTTGTAAACTCTCAGTCCACTAAAAGAAGAAATTAGAAATACAGGAGTATAATATTACACATCCACCGACCTAAACCTGTATAATCGTCTATGTCTCTTCTTTCTCATTTTTACTTAGACAAACTCAAAGGTTCTTTCCTTCTGTCCGAACTTGCAAAAAGGATATCGACAGATTCTGTTATCAGCACTGACACCAACATTGTGCGCTAAATAGGGGGAGGTGTCCTAGGAAGTTTGATTCTATGCAAGCCCACAGATGTTCCAGTGATGATGGGAGGTTGGTGATGAGATGCCACCGAAGTTCAATCGAGTCCATATGGCCATCACTTAGGCACAGCGAAGGGTCCATATGGCCATGTTTTTGGCACAACGAAGGAACATGTGTTCCAGGCTCTCGAATCTTTGGCAGAAGAACAGTTCGGAGAAGCAGCGATTCCTTGTTTGTGCCTACATTCATTAGTACAGATTCTTCATTTGGGCGCTGTCCAGAGAAAGACACGACATTTGTTTGGGGCGAGGTTGTCTAGACTTCAGCAGCAAAGTTGTAAGGTTCCATCGATGCAAAGGCTAGAGAGTATAAACCTTCGGTGGAGAGCGGATGAGATTTGTCTTTGCTGGTCAGGGAGACTCCTTCCAGTTATGACACTCCAGATAAGGCGCCCTGTGTTGAAGTAATTTCATGGCGC
The DNA here is from genome assembly GCA_030770085.1 of Oryza coarctata. NCBI lineage: Eukaryota > Viridiplantae > Streptophyta > Magnoliopsida > Poales > Poaceae > Oryza > Oryza coarctata. The sequence continues at coordinate 3,910,676 of CM061476.1, read as the reverse complement.
CATCGGCTACTCGTTTTTGTTGGATCATGGTGCATGTAAAGCTCTGACACATGCTGTGATCATGTGAGAGGTTGTTTTGTTTTTCCGTTTTAGAGAGTGCGTGTGCCTTGTATGTTCTTCGATCGTGGGATGGCGCGATCACCTCGGAAGACATGGCCGGGGCGCCGGGTTGGTAGGAGCACATGGCGCACACTTCGATCGTGGAATGGCGCGATCCAGTCAGAGGTGGGAGACGTGCGTGTGCTTGTTATTTAAATTCCCTAATGCATCAGAAAATCGCGGCGAAGTTCACCGCAGCATAAAAACTCGCTCTCGCTTTCTCTATTCTCGATCGGCATTTCGTCGAACACCTTCGGGAGTCCGCCAACACCCTGCAGTGAAAGGAGATCCTGAGGCGCAGCCGCAGTTCCGAGGGGGATTTCTGTCCATAGTGATTGATCATACGGTGAGAGCAAGGTCAATAAAAGAACTTGTCATTGGCTCCGAAAGTTATCCACCTCGACTTATTGCTAATCATATACAGGTAGTGATGTGCAATAGTAATCCCTCGATACTGTCTCTAAAGCTAGCTCTTGGCAGGCGCCCGTTTGCTTTGCTCACCTATGCGGCCATGCCCGACCGGCGCTCGTTTAATCAGCCGCTTGCTTCTCGTCTCTCTTCTCATCTACGTATGGTACGTGTGACGTGGCTTAGTTAATAGCTGGCAGAGGCGCGGCATGATTATTTGGCCTACAGCTGATAAGCCATAAAATAGTACATAAGTAATTTTCAAAAATAATTTGTAAGCAGGAAAATCTCCAATCATGTTACGTAGTATGTACTACCTCTGGCTCCTCTGCATCACCGAGGAGCCGACCAGCCGCCGGCGGCGCGCGAGGTAGTACCTCTGCCTCCGGCTGCTGGAGTACTCTCACGTGCCCTGCTTCGACTGCGGATGCTGCGAACGACCCTTTTCTCAGGAAGAACTAGACGAACTCGATGATTGATACAGTTAATTAGTTCTAGGTACCTAAATTATTTTACGCAGAAGTCACTTTCTTGCGGATATTTTTCGAATTAATTAGCTGAGGCTAGTTTTCGGTTGTTGGTGAGCTCCGTGGGATGCTCTACTGTATGCAGAAGGAATTATTTAGGGGATCACAAATTAGGTGAACGGACGTGGCACAAATTAATTAATATAGTTTAGTTTTTTTCTTTTATATAACTAGGAAATTTTCTGAGCAATTTTGTATGGGCTAACCTTGAATTGAATTTGATATGCTATTTTTAGCTTTTTTTTCTATGTATAGTTGGTATACAATAGATATTAAATGTAGAATTAGATTTAATATATAACCCTTATAATGTTTTTAAGATTGTATTTTGTACCTGCCTGTTGCTTATATATTAATCTACATTTAGTTCCACGACAATTCAACGATGAATATTTAATTCTTATTGTTTTCGATTCGTGTGATTTTTAGACATGAAGAGCAATAGTGATAGCTTCTTCTGTTACAGATAGATACATAGCCTTGTCATCCTCCTCCTCCTCTAGCCCTCCTCCTCCCAATTGCTCGCCGGAGTATAGAGGCTGATCAGCAGCACCGTGTGACATACTGCTGCCCATCTTCAGGCCGACATCCTCCGTGGGGCCGGACAAGTGTGCGCAGTGTGGCGGCGGGTCACCATCTCCGAGCCCTCTTTGTGGCAGCACATCGACCTATCCGCCGACAAGGACAACCTCAACCTTAACCTCGCCCCGTTAGAGTGGCGCGGGATGGCACGCGCCGCCATTGACCGTAGCGCGGGTGGCTGCGAGTCCCTCCGCGGCTGCGCCGACGGTGACTTCCTCGCCTATCTCGCGTGTTGGCGAGGCATAGGATCCTACACCTAATTTTCTGACTAAATGTGAGTGTTTTGACTAGGAGAAATAGATGAAAACATAGGACGCAAGAGCACAAAGAACTCGGGGCAATTTTTCGAGATTATATTTCTTACAATCAAACACCAACTCACTCTTACTACCCTTAGCTAGTGCTATTTATAGAGTACATGTAAGTTCTTTGGATCACGCCATCCCATGACCACTAACACTCACTGCTAATGGCCGGTGATTGCTTTCGACTACACAAACGGTCAGTAGTTACTTGGTGCGCATGCAATGGGTGTAACGCTTAGCCGTTGCAAATTTTGAATGGTTTAGGACCACAGCCATGAATAGCATTCAGCATTCTCCTCCATGGTCCTGGCGTGGTCCGAGTTCGCCAACCTTGCTGCCAGCAACGCCTTCGTCAATGCAACAGCTCATTGTTCCTTAGTGTGGACAAACTTGACGAAAATCATTCATGGAAGCGATACAGAGGTTCCCTCTCCTTGAGGAGCTGGAGCTCTCAGAGTGCTGCGAGATCAACGACAAGCGGGTGTTCGAGGTCGTCGCCAAATCATGCCCACGGCTGAAGCACCTGAGGCACAGCCACCCACGCCGTCGCAGAATTTTCTTCGACTTGGACAGGGAAGCCATGGCCATCTCCACCATGAGCGAGCTCCGCTCCCTGAAGCTCTTCCGCAACGAGCTCACCAACCGAGGGCTCAACTCCATCCTCGACAACTGCCCTCACCTCGAGTCCCTCGACATCCGCAACGGTCACAACGTCACCATGGACATGGCCCTGCGAGCTAAGTGCGCCCGGATCAAGACGAAGAAACTGCTGCGACCCTTGAATTTAGAAGACTGCGTGGAGTTTGAGCCTGGCAGCCCGATCAGCGTGTGCTCGACGTGTGCCATGGATGACTACTTCGGTAGTCTTTGGGATGTCTTGGATCTTGATGACTATGCCGATTACTATGATCCTTTCTATGCCCTTATGAACTCGACGAGCCCGATTGCGGTCAAGTGCTCGCGAAGGTACATAAGTGTAAGAATATACGCAGTGAGATTAAGACCCCAACTCTATATAGAGGGTTGAGTCTATATATATACAGTCCAGTGGTCCAGTGATCTAACACCCCCGTAGTCGCAGCGGGAGGGGAACGGACATAGAGACTGGACCGAAAACTAGTGAATAAGGGCGTAGGGAGGCATTTGGTCATAATATCGGTGAACTGGTGTGCCGTTGGTACATGGAGTACCCGAACCTATCCTAGTGCGACCTTGTCACAGATAAAATGGATGTCGATCTCTATGTGCTTGGTGCGTCGATGATGAACTGGATTGGTGGTCATGTAGACAGTACTGATGTTGTCGCCGAGGAAGACACAATAGCCGGACGTGGAGCGTCGAGAGTCAGGGCAGCCTGTCCAGTCCGCGTCGGAGTACGCGGTGAGAGAGTCGATGGGACTGGAGCTGAGGTACAGCCCACTGAAGAGTGTGCTCTTTATGTAGCGCAGGATGCGCTTGAGCAGCGCGAGGTAAGATTCGAGTGGAGCATGTATAAAGAGACACACTTGCTGGACGGCGTAGGTGAGGTCGGGCCGTGTGAGGGTGAGGTATTGGAGAGCACCGGCAAGACTCCGATACTGAGAGGGATCGGCGACGAGTGAGCCATTGGCAGTGGAGAGTTTGACTCGAGTGTCGACCGGGGTGGCCGTGGGGTGACAATCGGCCATGCCCACACGCTGGAGAAGATCGATGACATACTAGCGTTGGGAAAGGAAGAGACCGTGAGAAGAACGGGTGACGGAGATGCCAAGGAAATGGTGGTGGGGGCTAAGATCGGTCATGGCGAACTCGGAGTGGAGTTGGGCCATGATCTGGTGTAGGAGGGAAGTCAAAGACGCTGTAAGAACAATATTGTCAACACATAGAAGGAGATAGACGGTAGTGTTGCCGATGTGAAGAGTGAATAGGGAGCTATCAGACGCAGAGGCCACAAAGCCGATGTGCCAAAGGTAGGCAGCAAAACGGTAGTACCAGGCACGAGGGGCTTGTTTGAGGCCGTAGAGAGAGCGTTGAAGGAGGTAGACATCGTCGGGACGAGAGGGGTCGACGAAGCCTGAAGGCTGCTGGTAGTAGACCGTTTCTATCAGATGACCGTGAAGAAAGGCGTTCTTTATGTCAAGCTGATGGATCGGCCAGTAGTGCGAGGCATCCAAGGTGAGAATGATCCGGATGATGGCGGGTTTGACGATGGGACTAAAATTCTCGTCGTAATCGACACCGGAGCATTGGGAGAAACCCCGAACTACCCAGCGTGCCTTGTGACAGGCAAGGGAGCCATTGGCATGAAACTTGTGCTTAAAGATACACTTGCCAATCACAATATTGGCGCCGGGAGGACGGAGGACGAGGTGCCAGGTCTCGTTGTCCATGAGGGCCTTGTACTCGTCGGCCATGGCGGCGTGCCACTGAGGGTCGGCTAGGGCAGAACGAGAAGTCACTAGGATGGGCGAGATAGAGCAGTGGACGACGAAGAGCCCGTAGCGCTTGGTGGGGCGGAGAGACCCGGTCTGTGAGCGGGTAACCATGTGAGAGGTGGAGGGGACAGGAGCTGATGGGAGTGTGGTAGGTGTGGGGAGAACTGGTTGGGGAAGGGTGTCATCAGCTCGGGATCGGCAGCTGTATGTGAGAGGAAATGGGGGAACTATATTGGCTTAAGCTGATAGAGTTGGATGGGCCGATCGGTTCGGTCGGTCCGATGGAGATGGAGCAGTTGATAGGGAGGGGGAGCCGATGGAGGCTAATGAGCCGATGAGGACTGAGGAGCCGATGAGGGTAAGGTGTCCGATGGAAAGGGGACAGGATCGGCCGAAGCCGATGAGAGTGGTGGGGCAGATGGGGGTCCGATGGGAGGGACATCAGACCGAATAGTAGTGGGATAGCTAAAGGGTAAGTCCTCAGCAGCGGCCGATGGGGAGAACGGTGGAGGAGACCGGGACGACATGGTGTTGGTGAGGAGAAAGTCGAGATCGCTAGATGAGAATCTCGGATTAAGCAGGCTGAAGGGAAAGCATGTCTCATCAAAGATAACATGACGAGAGATGATGACCCGATGGATGAAAAGGTTGAGACATCGGTATCCCTTGTGAGATGAGAGATAGCTAAGGAGAATGCAGGCGGTGGAGCGGGAAGCGAGTTTGTGGGGAGCAGTGACGGTGAGGTTTGGGTACCAGAGGCACCCGAAGACGCGAAGGTGGGAGTAGTCGGGTGCCGTGCATTAAAGAAGAGTGTATGGAACGTTGTGACGAATGGAGGAGCACGAGTGCCGATTGAGGAGGTAAGTCACAGTGGTTAGTGCTTCTGCCCAGTAAGTTGCAGGTAAGTGGGCATGAAGCAGCATAATGCGACATATGTTGTTGAGGGTGCGAAGGAGGCGTTCGGCCTTACCGTTTTGGGGAGAGGTGTAGGGCAGGAGAGGCGTAGATGGATGCTCTGTGAGGTGAGAAAGGTTTGAACTGTACGGTTAACAAACTCCGTATCGTTATTGGCTTCTAGAGCCTTGGTTGGGATGTTGAATTGGATAGAAACATAGGTGGTGAAGTTAATTAGGTGGGAGGCGACCTTGGATTTGCTGATGAGCGAAAAAATCCAGCAATAGTGTGTGTAATCGTCAAGTATGACAAGATAATACTGATTACCGGAGACACTTTTAACCGGAGAAGTCCATACATCACAATGTATAAACTCAAACGGTTACGTGGTTAGAGCGTCATCTGGTTGAGGGCGGTGATGAGGCCAGCCTGGTTCTAGGAGGGAACCGACTAGGTGGGTGGTGTCGATAGCATCGGCTGAGGCGGCAGGATGGGAGCCGATGCCAGGTGAGCCTAAGAATGGGCACCGAGGACCCCTAGTTGCCATCCGATAGGGCTGCGTGGCTGGGGCTAGGGTGCCCAGGGGTTGTAGCAAAGCCACGAACCCGTGGGACCGGCAGGCTGGGCAGGGACTGAAGCAGGTCGCGATTGCATCGGATCGTGCCAGTTCTTGCCCTTGCCTTTGCTCTTGCCTTTACCGGTGTAGGTTGTGTTGCTATGGTTAGAGCCATGGCCGCCAAAGCCGTGGGAGGGAGCGATAGTGCAGGATGCTCGGCAACCATTATCGGTTGCGGCGAGGAAAGCGGTGTGGGCCACAGTCTTCTCGTCGTTGGCCAGACGGAGTTCTTTAAGAACTAGCATGTCATGGGCTCGGGCAAATGACAGAAGGGGTGTGGCGTTGGCGATGTTGTCGGCGGTGTTTGAGAAGCGGGGATTAAGGCCTCACAGGAGGGCGAGGACGAGTTGAGAATCGGCCATAGGGTGACCGACATCCCAGAGAGCAGCAACCTTTACCTTAAGGCGCTGGCAGTACGAGGAGACAGAGGAGTCTCCTTGTACCATAGAGTGAAACTCGTTGAGGAGGAAGATGGCGCGGGGCTGCTTGTTTACGAGGAAGATCCGCTCGATAGCCACCTAGAGATCCCGGGCGGTGGGGTCGGTATCTTCCATGGCGAGATAGAGGATAGAATCGTCAACCGAGCCGAGCAGCCAGCTGCGCACGTAGTACTCGGCGATGTCCCACTGGAGGTTATCGGGTCGAGGTGGAGCGGAGCCATAGATGTGTGACCGTAGGCCAAACTTTTCATAGAGGGATTTGAAGAAGAAAACCCACTTGGAGTAGTTGACATTGAGGTCAAGAGAGATAGGAACGTGAGATTTCACGTTCACAGCAGCGTAGGGGGGTGAGAAGATCGACGAGGTGGTGCCCGAGGTGTGGTCTGGGGCACCGAGAGCCAGAGCAGATTCGGCGACTAGGAGAGTGCCGGAGCTGAGAACTGACTCGGTAGCCATGACGAGAGGAGAACAGGGACAAGAAGCCGATGGGAGTAAGAGGCCAATGGGAGGAAGCCGATGAGAAGGGAGATCGGTCGATTAGAGAAGTGAGAAGCCGATAAGGAGTAGGCCAACCAGTCGATGGAGAGTGGTTGGCCGATGAGGAGTAGACAGCGGAGTAGGTAAAAAAGTGGTGGCCGAGTAGGTAGGTCAGAGAGTGATTGGGTCACGGACGTATGAAGATTCACGTCCGTAAAGAGAAGATTCATGTCCATGGACTTGTGGAGGCCAAAGAGTGGAGCGGACACGAAAAACACGGAGAGGGGCCGGATGCGAAGAGAAGAGGTTCGCGTCCGGGAGGCAGAGATTCGTGTCCGTGGACACGTTAGAGTGGCTCGGACGTGAGGAAAGAAGGTTCGCATCCGAGAGCCGTTGAGTGTGTCAGAAAAGCGGGAACCGAGAGAGGATTCCAACCGATGGAGGGTGGACAGGTCCAGCCGATGGGGGGGTAGATGAGTTCAACCGATGGAGATGACGAGCGTAGAGGTGCGCTGGCGTCGGAGGAGAAAGGATGCAAGGAGCAAGAAAAAAGGCGAAGACAGGTGTGAGGCGAGACGAGGAGGCGGATGGAGACTGTCGCCTTGTCGCGTGGAGGAGCAAGGGATGGAAGAGGGTGGTGAAAAGGAAAAAGGAAAAGCGTCTGTGGAGAAGACGGGAAGAAGAAAGGAACCGAGACGAGAGAGCGAGGATGAAGTACCGGGAAGAAGTCGGCGACAGGGAGAAACGTCGACGACAAGGAGAAAAGATCGGCTCGCTGGTGGGAGAATGCTAGCGCATCGGAGATGTCTAGACTTATTTTGATATCATATAAGAATGTGTACAGTGAGACTAAGATCTCATCTCTATAAGGAGAGATCGGGTATATATATATACCAGTCGTCCAGTGATAATGGAATGACACTGTTGTTAATTTCTCATGGAAATGCCAGATGCTGCCTTCCTTTGTTCCAACCTCTGCAGAATCATTTCATCGTTGAATTTATTTATTGAGGTGGAGCAACGTTGCTTGTGGGCGATTTCATCTTTCTGCTAGAAGTAGAGGTTTGATGGACAGTTCAGTGGCTATAGTCTTCATTCTGCTGTCAGTTTATCATATTCAACACCTGATCTCGCCAACGAATGCCAGGAACATAAGACATCTATGCGTCTGTACTTCCCTAGAATTAGTGGAGGTAATGCTACCGGATGCCCAGAATAAGAAAAAGACAAATTAATGCTGCTATCTTTGTTTGGAGGATGATTTTTTGTCTGAAATATGGCGGTTTGCTGCTAATTAATCAGGTGTATCTCATTTTTATCAGGGGAGACAAAAGTGGCAAACTACCTCATCAGTAAACTGGCAGCTGAAGTGGCTTGCTTGATGTTTCATACTCCTGAAACTGTGCATGGTCTTGCTCTGATGAGCCTTGCTGGCATATAGGAGGAGTAATTCCCTGAAGTTCGTTCCCGCGAAAAAAAAATTCCGCGTAAAATGACAGAGAGCTAGCTGGACAGTCAGCTCCGAATAAAATGACGATGGCTGAGAACTACTCGCTCTCTTGAATTTCATAAGACGTATTTTTATTTTGAAAAGTTAAATTTTGACCAACAGCTAATCAAATTCTAAGTGCTTTCACACAATTTTTGTTTTGTAACTTATTATTAAGAAAAAACTTAATGAGAATTAACGGTCAAAGTTTATTATCGAGAAGACTATTTTTGAAAACGATAATACATTATGGATATTCCCCCTTATATAAATCAACTGAGCATTACAAATAGCAGCGCTAGTAGTGAAGATGAGGCATGAAAATGCACGTAAACAGGTTACATCGTCGAAGATAAAAAAAAAAGGATTTCCCAGTGCAATTTTTGTGCTAAGTTCTATTCGATTTGATATACAATTGTTACCTGCTACTTCTATATATGCAATTATATTTTGTATATAATAGATATTAAATTAGGATTGGAATTAATATACAATTATTTTCTTCGGTCTATATATATAAACAATTGTATTCTATATGCAACTATTGTTATTGTTATTAATTTACACTGTTATAATTTGATCCATTTAGTAGTGTTGATTTTATCCTTTTCTCTGATTAATGTTTGTAATTTTCAATCCTCCAGAGTAAGGTTGGTAGATAGATTAACCACTCCCCCCCCCCCCCCTAAAGGATAAGCTTATGCCATATAACACCGATAACACAGTTTATATACAGTGTAGATTGATCACTGAAGATATATACGAAATACAATTGAATGTTCAATAGAAATAGAAACGAGTAGTATATAGATGCAATTCTACTTGTCAATTGATTTTAATCCAACTTCACACTTATGTTGATATTTTTCATGGAAAATCCGACAGTTCACGAACACATGCACGATGTCTACATTTATACGAAGTAGTACTAGCATATGATCTTCACCTCTGATGACCACATCAGAACTCGGAAGCAAACTCAACTCCCTGATCTCCGCGCTCGCCACGCGATGCCATCCTCTACTCTTCTTGCGGCGGCGGAGGAGCTGCCGCCGCCTCCTCGTCTTCGTCGGCGGCGGCAACGGCTGAGGTCCGTGACACTGCCGCTCTCGGTGTTCCGGACGCTGCAGCTGCCGCCGCCGGACCTGATCCTGGGCATCCTCCACCGGCTCGGCCAGGTCGAGGTCATCATGGGCGAAGCCAACAAGGTCCGCTCGTGGCGCCGCGCCGCGCGGGAGGAGACCGTGCTGTGGCGGCGCGTCGACATGCGCGGCCACGCCGACCGCACCATCGACGAGGTGGCCGACCTCGACGGCATGGCCAGGGAGGCCGTGCTCCTCCCCGCGGGGCAGTGAGAGACCTTCTACGGCGAGCGCGCCAGCAACGACGACGAATTCCTTTACTTCCTGGCCTACCAGTAAGATTTCTGATTTTATTAAGTTGCTAAATTATTGATTTATTATTCCCAGGGATTTTAGGGGATTTTGCTATGAGTTTCATTCGTTTGTATTTGTTTCGATTAGGGACAACAGAATTTCATTTTTTTTTGCAAGGAATATTACGTTTAGATAGCAATATTTACCTCCAGTTTCTATTACAAATGTATTTTTATAACCAAACAATATTAACTTGTCCTAAAATATAGCTACTTTAGTTATGCACCTAGATAAGTGTGATGTTTTAGAATGTGTATAGTTTATTGGAATTTTTAAATAGGCTAAGACTCATACAAAGAATAATTCTTATACATGTCAAAGACCCACCCTATAAGCTTACATATGAACATTTAAGTACCATCTTACTATTTTTAGGAGATTAAACTTATAAGAGTGGATCTTCTCCTAACCATTTGAGTCATACATTATGAACAAGAGGAACACACACGCTCACTCTCCTAGCCAGGCTAGGCTAGACAACGCGTATGCGACATCCGCATGAATGATCCATTAAAATTAGACCTTCATGCTTGCACAAACATAGCTTACTTTTATAGTTTTATTTTGCTATATCCAATGATTGATCCGTTTTTTGCATTAGAGTAGTATGGAGTCCAAATAGTTTACGCGTGACTTATCCAGTTAGATTACGCGTTATGGAGATCATACATGTGTTTTGATCACGCGTCCTAATGTATCTATAAGTATTGAGCCGCTGTCTCAACTCGATACACATGAAAACCAATTTAGGGTTGTCATCCTCTCTGTATTGCGCCATCGCACATTGCCTACTCTGTCTCACTCACTGGTGTGCATTGGTGGATCGAGAGAGCAAGTCTCTGGAACCTCGTCCTCGTGAAGTCCTGCACCGAGAGAGAGAACAAATAAGGTTTTTGAGAAGCGCTTCACACAATTGCTCATCGGCCGTCTAGTACAGCTCATCTTTCTCTTTGGTCCGCTACGGCGCATCATTGTTATTGTCCTATACCCTGCGCCATTTGGGTGATACTAGTTGTTGCTATTGTTAACGCTCTAGAATAGAATCATCGGTACATGTATATCACCTCTTCTATATTTGATCTATTTATATTGATTACTGCCGTATGTATGTTTAGATTAGATGGTATGCTTAGATTAGATGATATGATTATGTTACTTTATGATATTAATGCCATGATTTATGTATAGAATAAGTTAAATCTACATGTGCTTATATTTTTAACAATCCAAAAAACTTATTATAGTCACTGTGATTTTTAAATGGCTGGTTTTGCCGATACATTGAGGCCAGATAAATTTATTAGTGTATAGTTTAAAAATGGCAGATTAGAGTCACTCTGTGGCTAACAGCAATGAAGTTCTTTTAGGTTTTTACTGGCAAAACTAAAGGAGTTCTCTCTATTGAATAATAGAAAGAATTCGAGGAAGCCACTAATATCTTTATAAGATGAATTCTTAGCGCTCTTAGTGATCATCTGGTCAAGATGTACATGCACATGACCAAAGCTAAGGAGTTGTGAGATGTACTTAAATACCAAATTCAGTGCTACTGATGCTAGTAATGACTTGTACGTCATGAAGCAGTTTCACAACTTCAGCACGATTGACAACCATTTTGTGGTTGAACTAGCTCATGAAATACAAACTTAAACTCCATAAGTGTGTCTTTCCCAACAAATTATTAGTTGGATGTATTACTGCAAAACTAGCATCTTTATGGGGGAGTTTTTTACTACACTCAAAGATAAGAATACTTCATTGAGGGGTTAATTAAAGTTTGTCAAAACCTAAGAGACCACCAACTTCAACAAGAAAAAGAATAACAACAACAACAATGACCAAGATGATAGAGCTTATTTTTGTGTATGGCTTGCTAGGTCACTTAGCCAAAAAAGTGTCCACGGTGCAATGGAAAGTGGGCACCTATATGACAAGACTGTTCTAATTCTATTAATATGACTATTGGCAACACTGGAGAAAGAAGCGGGTATGGTAATTTATCTATTGTTCTTTTAGTTAATCAATTCACTAATTGGTGGATTGATAAAGGGGCCAATATATATATTTATGCTAACATCTCGTTGTTTTCCTCCAAAAAAATGATATTTTGTGATATTGATGGATGAAGATTCTGCTATGTATATTTGTTGAGAATAAAAGATGAAGCTTTAGATTATTTTAAAATTTATAAGATAAAAGTCAAAAACAAACTTAACATAAAGTTAAAAGTTCAACAGACTTAGTTTATCGAAAGAAAGAACCACACGTTGCCTAACTTGGTGAATAACATGTTATATACTACGGGACTACCTAAGGTATGATCGGAGAGGCTTTGTTAATCTCGAATCATATTTTAAATAAAGTTTCTAAAATAAATAAGTATAAAACTTCATACGAGGTATTAGGAGAAAACTATCAATTTCTTCCTCACACATATCGAGATACTTGGTAAAAGTCAATATACCAATAAATTATATCTTTCTAAGATATACTCATTTTTAATATTTAAATCTGAGATACCTGAGTCTTGCAATGCTTTTTGGCTGTTAAGTTCGCTAAAGGATAGGGACATGTTGAAAACCAAAGTTAGCACTGAGACAAATTTATGCTATGTTTAAACCAAATTTTAAAGAAATCAGGATACAACATAGAGGCCGGACTGGCCTTATAGCAATCAAACTGGGGCAGTGGCCAGTCTGACCGGACCATAAAAAACCAGTTCAATCCGCAGATTTTGAGTCCAAGTTCAATTGAAATTTTTCACGAGTTTTTTTAAATCCTAATTAATTTTCAATCCTACGAGAAGCCCTGATAGCAAGTTTTGATTATCTTATCATCTTGGTTGGGAATTTTTAAAGATAAGGTGGTTGATAACTCCATAACACCGTAAATTTTAGGTGAATCACTTCTTGTGACAGAAAAAAAAGGCGTCAACAGTAAACTTGCTAAATCATCGTGTTTGCGCTAAATTTGTGTTAACAAGAGTTGGCAAACTTGCCATAGAACGCCGTGGATGTTCTCCACTGCAACAACACCAGATTGGGCTTAATTGAAATTTAGCGCTAATGTGGTACACTGTGTCCGTATGGGCCACCTGCCCTCGCACAACGCTCGTAGCTAGGATCGGTCAAGTTCCGTGCACGCATTACGAGTTTCCGAAAAGCTGAACGTGATCACGCTTAGCTGTAAGGGGAGTGCGACACGTTCGAGCGCTCGTAGGACGAAGGCAAAGAACAGTTTTCCGTTGCAAATAATCACTACGTCGGCAATGTACATTCTTAATTATCCAAAACAGAGCCTTACTTTTCGTTGGCAGTGAACACTCGACGGCCATGAGCTGATGAGAATATATGCGACTCAGACCAATCCTAATGCGCCTTTATTCACAACAGTTGAATCATCAGCTATCGAGCTACGTGAGAAAAGCATCTTTTAGACAAAAATGCGAGAAAAGCGTCTATCTTTGCTTTTCTTCTTTCTACCTTGTCAGGGTATATCTTAGTTATACTATACAGAGGCACAGTTATATTATCTTACAGGGTAAAAACTAAGCAGATTTGATAGATATCTATCTTACCATATTCTACACCATATTTTTTTAATAGATTTAGATTTAAATATAGATGTTAGCAATGGTAGAAATCAGAACAGACTATAAATCATAATTATCAAATAATAAGTGCACATATAAACAATAATATAAAAGGCAACAATAAGCTCGGTTAGGCTCAAATTCATGAGAGAGTTTCGAAGTTAAAAAGAAATAGTTTCGATCAGTTTTTATTTTTAATGTAATTGGCTAAGTATAATAAAATTTCTATTATAAAAAAAAGATATGCCACCAAGAGCAGACTCGTGTGTACCAAGATTTTCTCTCGTATTAATTCATCAGTATCCTATCCTTTGTTTATTTCAACAATTTATACTCTTGTTATGCCACATCGAGTGGGGCCGTACAGGCATTTCAGGGCTTCAGTCTGCACGGATTCTTCCCTCTCTCCGTCTCATTTTCATTATGTTTTGCTTTCCGCTCGTTTCTTCTCCCGAGACCATAGTCAGTACGAAGGGGAAAAGCTTGCTCTAGCATTAGCATCTGCGTTCTCCAAAGACGCATCTTGCCAGCCCGGGCTGCTTCTTCCGTTATTGCTGCTGGATTGGCCGTGACCTTCAGCTTTACAGGGATCGATTGAACCAGGTAACCAAAGAAGCATGCATGCGAGAAAAGCTTCTCTTTTATACTCTTTGCTCTTCCTGCAAGATATGCATAGAATACGACCCTGAGATTACCCCTTTGCTCTTTTGCTCCTACCCCAAGTGTGGGATCGCAGAGCAAGTATCCATTTCTGTTCTTATCGGAAAGGTAGTATTCGACAATAGAGCTAAATTAGCAGTGGTTTTTGTGGTAAACGAAGGTTAATTTTGACAATACGGAATTTTTCTGAAGCGAGTCTTTCTCTAGTTTTTATGGTTCATGCTACCTAAAGGAGAGCGCACACGGATGGCACCACATCTGATCGCTTAATCAACACCCAGCAACCAGTCCATGAAGTAAAACGTACTCTCGAAACTTGTTTTTCATGTACATATATATCGTTCAAGTCTGCCGTGCTAATATTATAATTTGTATTTTCGGTAATTCATCCTGTCCTAAATATTTGAGTTTAGGTTAAAATCTTGAATTTTAAAACTTGATCGATTTTAATTAAAATAATAAGTTTATACAAAGTTAATAAATTTATTATTATGATAGTATATTCAAGGCAATTAAATATAAGCGTTACATTTTTTAAAGCTAATTAAGTATTTGAGAAATTATTATTAGTCAAAATTTTAAAAGTTTGATTAAATCTAATCTATTAGACATCAAATATTTATGATGGAAGCTACCGGTATTTATATTATACTATAGACGCGCCGATGAGAGATAGCCGTTGACGAGCGATTCTTGACTCTATGTCTAGTGATGATGTCTCAGTATACGCACTAGTGTATGTATCGTTTAAGTTAACTCTATGAAAGAAACCTCGAAGGGCCATCACAAAAGATATGTGGTTTTGAGCTTTTCAAAGTTAAAACATTAATTGACTACTTATTTTTAAAAAATAAAAAAGAAAAAGTAGCACAAGTGTAATATTATGAATGTTTCTATAAGGGTGAATAGCCAGCAAGTTCGCTGAAGTTTCGTTCTACGGTTAATTTAGTGGAAAAATTACTCCCTTGCCACATGGTTGGAATGATTAGTCTATTCTGCCACAAAGTTATTTGCAATTTTACCGTTTGTTCGGGAATGAGTAAATTGGATGAGAATGGAAAGATATTCCGTTGTAGTTGCAATTTTTGAGTTAGTTTTAGGGAACTTGAATTCTTTTATTTGTTGGCCGAGACCGTACTAGAAGCTCTAGATCAGAAACCACTCTTCCATGCCATGATGCTTGGACATCCTCTGGAAGCGTTCCAATGCCTCTGGAATTGACTTGTCACTCAGCTGCTGGAAACCCAAGACTTTGTTCTGCAGTGTCGTAGTCTTCCCGATGGGGAATACTTTACAAGAAATGCATTAGAGCATCTCTTTCAGGTAGAGATTAAGTCTTTGTTAAGTGAATAGAACCATTGCTTCGCACTTCCAACTAGTGAGAAGGGAAAATGGCAGAGGTGAATAGCATCGGAAGAAACTCCCTTGATACTGAGGGTGTTGGTGTTGGAAACTTTGAAAAACTGTTGGAGATGTCCATTGGCATCTTCAGATGGTTTACTACAAGAAGGGCTGTTATAGTGACCATATTGATATGTGCCGGTTTCAGCTCAAAATTCTCTGGGCCTATGTTCAGCGCAGGTCTTTACGGAACCATATTGAAGTAATCACGGATTGTCCTCTCGGACATAATAACTGGTGAAGGCGGTCGTGTGACTCAAGGCAGTGGCGATTGAGGAATACTTTGTCGAATATTCTTAAGACATTTAGCTGCTGAGGCCGAGGTGTGTTTTCTTTCTTTCTTCCTTTCTTTTTTTTTTTGACCAAACTACTATAAGAGAGGCCCCCACAGTTAAAGCCAAGGTGTGTTGCTGATAATGGTGCTTGATTTCTTCACCAACAACTCAGCGTCACTCTGATAATTAACTAAGAGGTTAAATCTGGTCATAAACCTATCCTCCTCACCAAAAAGATAAACACAGACAAGTTTAAACCCGCTAAGAAAAGCGATAAACTTCCAACATAAAAAAACACAGTAATTTTAGCCAATTGTGTCCATCAACTGCAATAAAAATTTTTTATTGGTATCTTTTATACCCTTACAAAGTATATCCATAAGTGCATGGATTTATCCATATATCACTTTACCTTCCAACGTATCGTATTTATATTGAAGGACGCAATGCTGGTTAAAATATAGCTTCTTATTTTACATTGTCTTTCTAATTAAATTTATCTACCAATCCAATACGGGGATTATCAAAGTTATTATTAATAACAGCCAGACAAGAGAGGAACTACCACTCCTTTTACTTCAGGCATAGGAGTAATTCACAGAAGGGTGAATACCTATATACCAATATATGGCTGACTTCCAAGGACGAGCAGGCTTGTTACCACCTGAACGACTTTGTACTCCATTTCCCTAACTAACCTTTCTTATTAATAGAAGATTTAGGCATCACAACTACGACTTATATAAGTGTTCTACGTGTAATCAAAACGAAGAACAACTAGACCTAGCTAGATGAACTCAACTTAAACAAGAAACTAGTAAACAGTTAAATAAAGCATTCAAAGCCTAAGCTTAAATGACGATAGGCTAAAAGGTCGACTAGTAAATATTCTACTGATAAACAAAAAAGATTAATTGGCAAGAGATGAACCATGCAAGAGGGGGCCAGCCTGCTAGGTGGAACCTTCTGACCACCACCCTCCATGATTGAAGCTTGATGGTGGTTGTGACAATTAAGATTGATGGCTTTGGCAGTTGAACTAGTCCTAAAGTCGGTTGAAAGTTGGTCATGAAGTTGAGCTAGGGGCTGGCTGATCTACTTATAGGTCGGTCGGTCAGCTCCCTCCAATGTCAATTGGCCTCTATGCTGAGGAAGAGAGGTAGACAAGGCCAAAGAGGTGGCCAACCTAACCAGAATGGTCAGTGGCCTAGCTTGGCCTAAAGGCCAATCCTGCTTTACTCCAAAACATGTATTTTCTTCTTATTTTGTTAAGCACCAAAACTAGTCGAAATGAATTATCTGAAGTAAATTATCTAAAGTAAACCTATGCAACGAATATTTAGTTTACCCATTTAGGTGCTGACAGTTGGGAGTCACGGTATTTAACAGCTACTAACACTCTCCAAGCCTTGTTATAGGATATCTCGTACCTATACTCTTTCTCTACGTCACGCATTATTGTGAACAGTGACAAATAAGTTTCCTTCATCACCCTGGAAAAAACTGTGCGCCCGGTAGGCAGCAGTCATATTTATGTGCACCAAAAGGGTATTTTCTAGCATACATAAGTGTTACACAACCTTTGAAGTCACCCATAAATTATCTTCCTACGGCTTATAACCATGCACTTGCCAGAGACAACTTGGCCTTGTGCACTTCACGCCGTAAGTGGTCTAGTTGGAAATATTTACCCTATATTTTAGCTTCTACAAGAATGCACATTTCTTCACCACATTTTGTAGATGGCTTTTATCATCAAACAACCGGCCAACTTGCACCTACTTATAGTTGTACTCACCTTTAGATGACTAATTGTGATGTTCGTTCATTTCTCCGACCCATTAGTTTTCATGTCCCATTATGCTGTATCACGGACCTTCAACGTGGTGAATCATATATGTACTTGGGGCAGACTCAAGAGAACCTCGTGTATGCTGATCTAGCTTAGAAATATTTTGCATTCCATGTGCATTCATGCATTGTGCTGTCAACTAATTTAGAAAATATTTTTTTATAAAAACTCATATATATTGAAATATATATGTTTCCTGTCAACATCTTCAGGGGTTGGTGACATATAGCAGATAATCTAATTAGTAATGAGTAGCTTGTTGGCACTACTTATTGAGTGGGAGATCCAGATTCTTGTGCTTCTTAGCTTCATCCTACAAGCATTCCTATTCTTCACCGGCAGCCTTCGACAACGTAGCACTAACAGGTTACTTATGGGCACCATTTGGCTAGCATATCTGGGAGCAGATGTGGTAGCTCTTTATGCTCTAGGGTACCTCTCACGACATCGAGATGATGCTATGACGGAAATCCACCCACTAGCTTTCTTCTGGGCACCATTCCTCCTAATTCATCTTGGTGGGCAGGATACCATCATTGCTTTTGCCATAGAGGACAGCAACCTATGGTTGAGGCATCTGCTAAACTTGGTAGTTCAGGTGATCCTAGCCATGTATGTATTCTGGAAGTCATCTATCTGGCACAACAATATGCAAATTCTAGTTCCTGGTGTCCTCTTGTTTACTGCTGGTATCATCAAGTATGGAGAGCGGACAATGGCTCTCATGTATGGGAACCTAAACAACAATAGGGCATCTGGTTTTAGAAATAGCGAGGAGAAGCCACCCCTAGTGCTTTGGCCCAAGGATGCCGAAAGCTATCCAACTACATGCTATACCTTTTTGCCGTGCATCCTGCTGCTTCCATGCTGCGGGTTGCCTTCGCCATCAGTCCGGAAGAGTTGTTTTTGCATGATGCTTCCAGTAAATATGCATCGTCTAGGAATATCGGCGGCAAGGATGCCACGCTGCGTGCAAGCAGCAAGGACGTCAAAGATGCATTTCCCAGCTTTCCTTGGAACGAGCGGCGTGAGGAGGTACTCAGGGAGCTGAGAGACACTTGGGTGAGGTTCCTCATCTACGCTGCCAGCAAGTCCCGGCCGGAGGCACACGCGACACAGCTGGCTAGAGGAAGGGAGCTCCTCACCTTCGTCTGGGTACTCATGGCGCACTGTGGCCTCGGGGATTGCACATTGAATCCGGTCGAACCTACAGCCGCATCTCCAGGTGATCGCCGAGATTTCAAAGTATTCTACGCCTTCAAGATCTCTAGTCACGAGGATCGAGCTTGCATGCAGACAGGGATCGGCGACAGCGGTCAATCAGCTGTATAACAGGTACTCCCTCTGTATATATTTTTATAGGCGTTATTTTGTTTTGAAAAATTCAAACTTCATAAAAATTGTTCAACAATTAATCGAATTAAAATACTTTATAATTAAGCATTCATATTTTAAAATTCAAACTTTCACCACCTTTCTTGAACAATTATTTTATTTTTTTTAATTCTTGTACAAATTTCTCATAAAAGTCGCGAAAGTTTTAAAATGAATGTATTTTAAAATTCAAACTTTCTCATAAAAGTGTTTTAATTTGTTATACAAATTAAAATACTTTATGAGAAACTAACATTTTTTAAATTCAAACTTCATAAACATTGTTCAACAGATTCATATTTTAAAATACTTTCGTAAAATATTGTTATATATTAAAATTATGTTTTATGAGAAACCAATAGTCACAGTGACCTTTCTTGAAGACTATTTTAATCCCTGAAAAAAGAAGACTATTTTAAAATAAAATACAACATATAGAAAACTACAGAGGTAGTAATAGAAGTAGCTAACTAATTGCTGATCCTACATATATATATACATATAGTTAAGAAATAAAAAGATTTATGGCCTTTAGACAAGCGCACGATCAGCTAAGATTGTTAGGCTTGCCTACAGCTCTTATCAATCTGTCACTACACGAACGTACGTGTTAAATTAATTAAGCAAATGTAGCAGCAGCAGTGATTAAGCAAATGTAGCAGCGGCGCCAGCAGCTCTATTTGCTATATATCTCGTCTCTGTTTGAGTGTTGATAAAAGTAGCTATTGTCTGTTTATTCTGATATGTTATCTGCTTATTTGATCGTTGCTTTCTCGTGCTGCGCATTACAGGCATGGGAAAGCGTACTTATCAAATGCGTCAATCTGCACATCCTGACCTGCTGGCTGGTGATGCTTCTTTCAATCATCAAACAGTTCCTATGCCTAGTTCATATCATCAATATTAGATTATATATTGGAACTAATAAGCTAATAGCTGTTGGCATGTTTATGTACGCCTTATGTTGTAGTACTTGTGTACACGTGCTTATATATACGAGCCGATCAGCTAATTAGTTGCCAAAAAAACTGCTCCAACGGTCATAAACATTTAGTATGGGTCTAAACTTTTTAAATTTTGACCATCAATTTCATATTAAAATAAGTTTATAAAGCCTAACCAATATTTGATATCATCAAGAGTATTTTTAAACTAAGAATGTAAGGAGTGTAGTTATTAAAGTTTAAAAAGTTTAACTAAATCTTATTCTAAATGATAAACATTTTGTACATGAACATGAATAAAAAACAAATTTATACATCTAAGACTAGCATGGAAAATAAATAAAGAACGAATTTGTCCATGTGAGACTAGCATGGAACTTTAAATATTTTGACCAGAATAAAAATGAAAAATATTGGAACAATAATAGAATATCATCAACTTTTTTTTTGACTGAAATACTGCTGGGAGGCCCCCGCTGTGTTTTTATTATATAATTAGAAAATGTTACAACAGGAGATTACTGAGCATAGATCCAAGGGATTGGTGTCTCTATAAGTGATTTAGACGAAAAGAACGTAAGAGGAGATCATTCTTATAAAGATATCTCCAGTTTTGGAACGAAGGTCATTTGTCTTAAAAAAATCTGCCAATTTCTTTGTTTCCATAAGTGCCAAACTGCGTGTAGGATCTTTTCCACGTACTGAGATGAGTAGAAGATTGCACTGGCAGCAATCAACATGGATCCTAGTTCCGGACTCAAGAGATGTGTCGTACTTGGATAAGACTCCAGCATTCTCTACTGAAAGGAGAGTCAAACAAGAGGTGTATGCATGTTTCCCTATTCCCCTGCATAGAACATATGTGAGGCACAATTATTTATGTCCAACATGTCTATGGTATTTAGTCTATCAAGCAGCAAGAGCCAACCAAAGACTTTAATATTCATTGTGCATTTGCTTTTCCAGATTATTGGAGGTAAAAAGGTGGCTGAATGGCCATGAAGTTTATGGCTTTTTTTTTTGTGCGATAGTATAATTGTCATCTGACTGCCTCATACAGACTACCTCTTGATATGCCTGCGTGAGAGTGGCAGAGCAAAAGCTTCTTGGATATCTTTACTGCTCTAAGTCCATTTACCAATTGCGTTTTGGACTGGCAAGAGCTTCTTGGACCTTGTATTACACCCAGTACCAGGAGTTTCTTAATACATTATCAGCACGACATTTTACCAGAGGTAAAGAATCCATGGATCCGCTTTGTCCAGAGGTGAATACAGAGTGATTTACTTTGCCCTAAATTATGTGCAAAAGCTTGACCAATTAATCGGTTATTAAAATCTTAACTATTTAAAAAGTTATATCAAGACAATAACCGGATCAAGCTTTTATAGGTAATTTGGGGTAAAGTGAATTGAGCTATATTCACCCTCCTCCTCTATAGTGTGTTTTGGTCTTTCAATTAGTTTTATAGTCCAGCTAAGTTCGTTGTAACATAATCGTGGCAACAAACTACACCATAAAAAGATACTCTGCAAAATCATATATTTTTTATGAAAGAGATTTTATTTATTGGAATGTTCGAATGGAAGCATACGTTATGTACAAGGTGTAAAAAAAATATAACAATGCCTTATACTATATCCAATGATACAAACAACACTGATATAAATCTCGAGAAGGTTAATGCTAACTTTAATGCACAAAATGCATTATTGGGTTGAGACAGGGTGAGTTCAATCGTGTACTATAGCTAACGTCCGCCCATAAGATTTGGACAACCTTATATAACTTTTATGAAGATACTAATGCGATCAAATTGGTTCACTAAAACCAATCTTAGAAAGAGTACCATAAGTGATGCACATTGGAGAGTTCATCGATGATTATTTCAAGCAATTTGATAAGATTGTGTCCAATTTGAGATCGGTTGGGAAGACACACAGACAATGAGAAACTCCACCATCTCTTGAATTTTCTTGATTGTGATATTTCGAAAATGAAAACTACAACTATTATAAATAGTGCACTTTTGAGTGATCTTACTGTAGATAAGCTTTACTCAAAGCTAAAAATCCATAAGAGAGACATTCTTCAGCATAAAGTTCTTAAGCACTCAATAGATTTGGTAGCTGATCCCTCTTCTAGCACTTATGCTCTCTACTTAGCTCTTATATATGAATGTTTTTCACTAGCCGCTCTACACATGATTTCTAAGGAGCAACTAAAGAAGATTCCTAAAAATGATCTTGCTCTATTCACTCAAAAATTTTCTAAGTCTCACAAAAATGTGAGAGATAGGAAGATAGGTAGGACTAGCCACTTTATCATTTGTTTTGGGTGCGGAGAGGCAGATCATATCCGAGCACATTGCCCAAAGCTGAAAAAGAAGGATGATAAGACTTTCAAGTAATCCAAGGGTCAAGTACATAAAGGACAGAAGAAGTTGATAAAGAAGGCGATTCACAAGGTCCTGGCAGCACTTGATGAGATCTAGCTGAGTAACGTCGACACTGATGGGGATGATCGTGCAGCAGCAAAGGACAATATGATCATCTAGACATGTGTTGTCTCACCGATGGTGACTTCACCAGTACATGCCTAATGGCATTGAGGATAAAGATGACTTGATAAAGCATCCTAAGGTACTTCTTGATGATTCCATCTCCTTGGATGGATTTATCTTGAGTGGTTATTCTTGCTCTGATGTTGATTCTTTTGATGAGGATGTGATTAGAGAGAGATTGGTTCATCTCATGATCACCATTAGCAAAAAGTATATATCTTTCATACTTAAAATTAAGAAACTAAAATTTAAAAATGAGGGCATGGTGCTAGAAATTACTAAGTTGCGCTCCATGATACCTAAGGAGGATGATTATCTTGCTTGTCTGTCTCATCTCGCTAAGATTGTCTTGCTTATTTGTCTCATCTCTCTATAAGTGATTTAATTTGTTTCTGAACTTGGTGTGGTGACTAATGCCATTAGTCTGATGGACCTCTATTGTGATAATAGTAGGGCCATTGAACTTGGTGTAGTGACTAATGACATTAGTTCGATGGACCTCTATTGTGATAATAGTTGGGCCATTGCGTAAGCCAAAGAGCCTAGATTATAACAGAAGTCCAAGTACATTTTACGGTGTTTTCACCTCATCCACAAGATAGTGGAGAGAGGCGATATAAAGATATGTAAAGTAGAAACGGATTTGAGCATTGCAGATCCATTGACAAAGCTACTTCCCCAGCCAAAGCATAAGACCCACATTAGGGCAATGGGTATTAGATACCTACATGATTGACTCTAGTGCAAGTGAAAGACAATTAGTAATATGCGCTAGAGGCAACATAGAGAAGTTGTATATATCACATACTATATTTATGATATATTAATTTATTTCTTAAAATAGACATTATCATTATTAATCAATGAGTACATGACTTATTCAAGAGACTCGTAATGTCAGATATTGCTATTTCTAAATGATCCATGATCATATATCATATGATGAACAAATATAATTGTAAGATCAGCATATATATTGTTTAATGATAATGTCTTATGTATTATGGCATAGAGATACCAAATTGATAATATAGACATATGTTGAATAGACCCGCTATGAGATACTGGATAGATTTTATGTGTCATTGGTTAATTTTAAATAGTGTTTGCGTGTAGTTCTTAGACTTGAGATCATCATGGTTCTCAATATATGTAGTAACTTATTTTGAGACTACCAAACACTACTCCGTAACAGTATAGTCATAAAAGTGTCTTTAGATTTGCTATAAAATATGTAGTAGGATATGAGTGATCAAGATAGAATTTGCCCCTCTTATGTGAGAGATATTTCTAGACCTATCAATGTAATGGATTATAGAAGTGTATGGCCATGCCAAGGTGATTGAAGAGTCAATCATAAGTTTATAATCCATCATACGATCGAAAAAGTGATTGAGCTATTAAAAGAATGACACAAATCTCGCCTTGAGCTCGATCAATATCATAAATCAAAGAGATTCATACATGAGAATATTACAGGTTCAGCCGATATGATCTTTACGTATACTTTATGGTTAATATGCCTTGCTAGAGACTGCTATTAACAGGGTGACTAGAAAGGCATTTCTAGGTCACGACCAAATATACATAAACCTATAGTGTCACATGCTTAACGGATTGAAATACTTATTCGAATAAGGGCTTGATTTAGATAGAGATTCAAGTATACTCTTATTAGGCCATGGTTCCTTAGGCCCAAGTGAGGAAGCCTATATATAGAGAGGCGGGGAGGTCGAGAAAAGACACATCTATTCATCTCGAGTAAAACCCTAGCCGCCACCTGCTGAGCCAAACCCTAGCCGCTTGGGAGTGCCAGTACACTAGCAATCAGCGTTCCAGCACCAGACGTGTGGATACTGATGGAGACGTTGCTCATTGTGGCGTTAATCAGCATTAGGATCGCAGCGATTGACTACTTCGTCTACTACCTCAATACGCATGTGGTTAGATCAGCTTCTCCAACCCTACTTCCACTGCACTGTGCGTCTTATAGTAACGGTCCATAATCCTTGCTTTGCATGATGTCTTAGTGTGCGCGGTAGAAAAATTTTATTTTATGGTATCATAGCCTACGCCTTCCCCTTCATATCTTACTTACATAAAAAGAAAGTGTATCATAAGTGAAGAATCTTGAGCTACCCTAGCCTTAGAAAACATCTCTCTTTGGCGATCTTTAGAGTGGTTTACCCAAGGAAAGAAAAAGTTTAACATGATCCTTGACCAATCCAAAGTGTGCAAAAATAACCAAGGCATAGTCTATGACTTTGCTAAGTCTCTGAAGGTAGATACCCATGAGACAATAAGTATCACAGATGGTACAATAGAGCTAGCCCAAAAATCTATAGTCTTCAAGTCAGCTAGTTTCATAGGAGATGATTGCTCTAGCTTATCCAAAATAGCATAATCTAAATAGGTATCTATGTCTAGCAAGTCTAAGCCTATAGAGCATAAGAAGATTCTAGAAGCTAAAGAGCCAAAACAAGTTGAAACAAAGAAAAACTTAACCAAACATGTCAAAACAACTAAGCCTATAGAGAAACACAAGCCTATTGAAACAACCAAGCCTATTGAGAGAATCAAGTTTGAGTGCACATTTTATGAAAATGCTAGCCACTTGGTAGGGTTCTGCTTTAGAAATGCCAGGAAAGAGCACCAAGAGTGCCTTAGGACTTTGAGAGCCATCTGTAGTATACCTATGAGAATTCTTGAGAGATTCGAGTGTGCTTGTCATTGTCATTCAAGTGGTGTATCTCGCTTTCCTCGTCAAGATGTGCACCTTTAACATGACTTGGTAGGATTGGAACAGAATATGAGGGTCAACATGTGCACAATTCTCTTGGCTATGCTAATGATGTTTCTACACCTAGCATGAGACAGTACTAGAATACTAAATTTTTGCTCACTAATCCCCATACTAGATCAACGAGGGTTGTTACTTCTCACATGTGAAGCTTTGTAGAGAGGTAGGACACTTGGTTTTGATCATATTGTTGTAGGTTTATGCTAAGTGATCCCTCTACCTCATGATGGCACTTAGACTAGGTTTGTATGACTCTGTGTGCCTATTTGCTACACCTAGGCTAGGCATTGGTAGCTCCGCGTGCCTGTTTGTAGTATGTAGGCCATACTTTCGTATGTCTACGTGTATTTATGCTAGGTTAGTTGATACTTCCTACTCATGCTTTTTTTTCTTCATTTTGATGCTTTAGGTTTACCTGGTCATCATGGATTGAGAGAGAGTGTGTTCTCTTTTGCATGTTTGGCTTTTGCTAGCTTTTCTATGCTTCTTATTAGCTTGCATTTTTTGTTGGATGAGGTATTTGATTTCTTCATGATCTTGCTTATATCTGCTCTTGGAATGTCTTGGTACCACATGAGCTATATGCGGTGACATGGGTTGATATTTAAAGATCCATCTCTTGGAGCTTTTATAATAGTCTTTTTGAGAAATAATTTGCACTATATTTCTTTTAAGCTCCATTTTAGTTGCAATTGGTTTGCTCTTAAATTTGAAAAATTGGAGTCTCACTCTTCTGATGGATTTTCCTTGGATTTATTTCCATCCTTATGTCTATAGAGTCTATGATTCTTTCTTCACCCCTATGACATGGTTGAGAGGAAGCTTCTCTATTTTTGAGTTGCGTGTGTACTATAGTGTATCATGTTTTTTTTTCTACAATGTAATATACTCTACGATAAATTAAGAGCTTTGCTTATTATCTCTTATTCATCATTATGTCAGGCACGTGTTACTTTTGTCTTAGCTTGATCTACTATCTAGCTTTCATGCTTTTGAGTAGTTTGTATGATCTTGTCATATTTATCAAGCATATTAAAACTTGATTAAATCAAAAACAAATTCAATATAATCAATGAGCAAGTGTTTAATCTAGTAGCTAACTCTTTTTGGAGTATCTTTCTTATGCATGTGCCATGTTTACTCTTTTTCTTTACAACAACTTTGGAATATACATTTGACATGCTCATGCTTTAATGTTTAAATTTTGTATCAATCATGCTTCTTTTGCTTACAAAACTCATGGATACTTTCATTTATCCTTGTCTAGGCTACTAAGTGTGCTTATGCATAAGTGGTTTCGAAGGTAGCATGGAGACAGCCTAAATGGGAACTCTAGATGCATGTCCTGATTAAGGATCAAACGGTAACTGTTAACATCAAAATTTTGTAAGCTCGTAAACCTATTCGGTTAAGGATCGGAGATCTGATCGGCTTATGGAAAGAGACCAATTGGTAGATGGAGAGTTAATCAGCTTATGGAAAGAGACTGATTGATAGATGAAGAAGCTGATCAGACAGATGGAAATGTTGGTGCTCTCAGATAAGGCAAGAACCGATTAAATTAGATAAAGATGGAAGATTATCCATTTGAGACCGAATCTAGGAAGAAAACGTGGAAACCATAGTAGAGTTGTTTTGTACCTATAAGGTATCTCTTATAATTAGACATGAATAGTTAATTTTATTATTTTCTTAGAGATGGTTTCTTTTTCTGTTTAGCAAATAATATCAGAGGTTGTTTGTAACCATCTCGGACTCGTGTAATCCCGAGGTATAAATATAAACTCGCAGTATCCTTGTAAATCATCTCCACAGATCAATACAATTTCAGCACATCACCACCCTAGTTCATCTAGGTTCTTCTCGGTGGGTTCTAGCTCTCAACACGGGGCTGCATTGGTTAGATCCAAACTCCAACGAAATGGTAAGTCTCGTCATTATCATGGTATATCTGTTATGTCTAAGCCTGCATTAGTTGGATCTAACCTCTTAGTCCGATAGGATATATCACATCATGTTTGCGTGGGATCTATCGGCTTATCAAGTTCTTTTTACTGTCATCGGTCTTGTGCTACATTGGTTCGGTCTAACCTTCTAGACTGCTGATAGTAGATTGAGTATTAAGTCGATGGGTCTTTACGCAACGTTTCATCTGAGTAGCCAACCGATGAGTTATCTTTACACTGAGCTTCACGCTTAACGTATTAGCTTTTTAGCCGATATATAGGTATTGCACATAATTAATCTACTAGTGATCAATCTGGTTTTATTATATACAACCTTATACTGTCTTAGTTAGATCCTATCTATCAAGATTATGGTTAATAAGGCTAGCATTGTGATCTAGCAGGTTTTGTTTCTCCCATCGGCTCAGCTAACCAATGAGTTTACATGTTTATATCGTAGCTAGCCGATAAGTTTACCTGTTCCTTCCGTTGGAACGACTAATCTAGTTTCTGTCGTTTTAGTGTCATTAGCTTCAACCTTACAATGTCTCGGTTAGGTCTGATCTATCAAGGTTGGCTCTAACGTTACGATCATCGATGGTTGTTAGGTCTCGTCTTTTTAAAAGACCGGACTTTAACTCTTTACTGTTTATCATCTATTTTATTTAGAACATCATCGGCTCTATAGCCGATATATCTCTTATTTTATTCCTCGCTATATGTCTATGTCGTCATTAGTTTTCTAGCCGATGTATAAGTTCTACAGCCCTTATCGGTAACCAGCCGATAGCAGAAGTCTGTATCGGCCTATCGGCCGATTAGCCCGTCAACTTAATTCTTTCTATCTTCTTATCAATTGAATGATCAAATTGATTGGCACGTCAACCTCAAAGTTTAGGAACTATACTAGAGCTAAGCAGATCTCTTAGGTCTTTACGTGTATAGGCATATCACATTGGACCTCCATCGGCAAACATGCCTCCTGCCGTGCCTTTTGCCCGGACTAATCTCTGCATCAACAATAACGTATGATGATAATAGTATTATCGACTAAAGATAATATCAATAATATCATCACTATTATGCTACATTTGTTTAAACTTGGAAAATGAAAGAAAAATGAAAATGAGCTAAAAATTATTATGATGTGCTATGCTAATTCTGATATTAGCATGAATTGCATTGGTTCTTTGATTTGAATCAATAGGCAAAGCATGTTTATAAATTTGTTTAGTTTTCTTTACTACTTCTAGTGATGGCCTTCGCACTCTAATTTGTTAATGAAGTTGGAACCTTTTTGTTTACTTTTGATATAAATTTGTTTTATATATTATGAATCATACTATTTAAGCATGATTTAATTAGGTCTTGCTTTTACTTGATCCATGTTTAGATATCAATATCCTTAGATAACTCTCAAATTTCTTATAAACAAGTTACATTTTATTTTATGTATTTTTTGCTTCGTTTTATTTTTTTATCTGTTTTGTCAAAGTGGGAAAATAAAAATTAAAGTAAAATTACATTCATTAAAAATTAAACCTTGATTTAGATATTTGTGAAAGGAGAGTTATGTACTTAGAGGGAGCATCTACAAGGAGCTAAAGCTAAGGGCGGCAAGCCACCGCTTCGACTGCGCCACGTGAGTGACCATCTCGTAGCGCTTCACGATGAAAAGCCTCCTGATGAAGATCCTCAAGAAGCTGACAACCACCGCCATCGGTCAGCAGAGCACCACCGACGGCAGCGACACGAACTACGGGTCATTCATGGCGACGCTACGGGAGCACCTCACCAACAAGAGGTTCCTAACCATGCTAAATGACATGTGGGACGAGACACTGTGGGACGGCCTGGAGTGCACCATGCCTGACGACAACACCATTAGGTGTCAGGTGGTGATCACCACGCGCAAGAGCGGAGGTGCAAGAGCGGAGGCACCAGAGAGGACCATGTTACTAGAGCCGCTACCAAGGCAACAAGGTTGGGCCCTCTTCTGCAGCGTGGTGTTCAAGGACGTTCCCAGCAACAGGTGCCCCAGCCACCTCAAGGAGCTCGCCGGTGACATGCTAGAGCAGAGTCATGGCCTACCACTGGCCATCGTCGCTGTCAGCAAGCTCCTTAGACACAAGGATAGAACAGAGTTCGCCTGGAGGAACGTCTGTGACAGCCTAGCCTAGGTCAAGAACAACAAAGATCTTGGCCTTGGGGAGGCCTCCAGAA
The DNA here is from genome assembly GCA_030770085.1 of Oryza coarctata. Lineage (NCBI taxonomy): Eukaryota > Viridiplantae > Streptophyta > Magnoliopsida > Poales > Poaceae > Oryza > Oryza coarctata. The sequence goes on along the minus strand of CM061476.1, from coordinate 3,881,359 downwards.
TCCTCAACCTAAGCATCGATGATCTGCCATACAAGCTAAAGAAATGCTTCCTGAGCTGCAGCATATACCCTAAAGACTTCTTGATCACAAGGAAGATCCTGATCAGGAACTGGGTTGCACAGGGGCTTCATCAATGAGGCAGAGGCACATGGCGAGAGAACAATGAAGGACGTCGTGACTCATTACCTAGAAAAACTAGTATAGCATAGTCTCTTTCAGGTTGCTATAAGAAATGAGTTCAGCTGTGCCAAGTGGTTCCTCATCCATGTCCTCATCAAGGATTTGATCACTCACAGGTCCAAACATGACAAGGGGTTCGTTCAGTTTGTAGAGTGCAAGGTAATAATGGATTCTAACATTAGTGTTCGACCTCTTGCAACTTGATAGATGCACGAGCAGCAGGCGATGCGCATCCCCTGCAAAGATCGCCACCCTTTGCTCCTTCCAAGAATTTGATTCAAAACTTAATGCCTTACTGATGTCTTGCTTCAGGCTATTGACTGTGCTAAACCTATGGTTCATATTCTACTTTAGCTGTGCTGATCATTTGTTCTTTGTCATCCATGTCACGGAGTCGAGCCTGCTATAAAAATTGCAACAGTCTATATATACAATATGTGATACAAAATTCCATTCTATCTTATAACTTTTAGATAGATAGATATTCATTGAGATTTGTGTATACAACACCTTATCCTTTTCCTTCCCTTTCCCACACACATGCGTGGGAGCAAGCGAATGCTTGCCTCCTCTATCGCTGGCATCGGTGATGCCCACTCGCCCTTCAGTCCCTCTCCTCAGCTCCTCCTCGTCTTTAATGGCTCCCTTTACCACCAAAGATGTCACCACTACGTCCTCCCCATCCCATCATCCTCCCCGTCTTACAAATATCTATCAAATACATTCCCTAAAAACTAACCCAAGAATTACTATTCAAATGAGGCCACCACCTTCTTTTCTTTTGTAACTTCTCTCCCTTCTTAGCCCAATCCCACTTTGCCAATTGCAAGGTTGTTGGTGTAAAAATTGTTAAGACCTTCACATTGTACACGGAGGCCTAAGACATCTGTTTAGCTCCAATATAGATTCTTAAGCTCTTAAACGTTGTTGGCCTGATGAGGTATATGCATACTAGTCAATTTTATCTTCTAATTAACAAATAAGATAGAAAAAATTAGATCAACGAACCAATCGACTGAATTGCTGATAGGGGTTAAAACGAATATCAGTCGGGGGTTTGATGCAGGCATAAAGCAAATGTTGTATACATTGAAGTTCATAATGAAGATAAATGCATCAACCAAAAGTCCGATGTAAGCTGAGGCGATGAAAAGAGAATGAAACCTACTAGCTCACAATGCTAACATTATTAACAACAATCTTAATCTTAGTAGATCGGACTAAAATAAGATAGTATAAGATTGAAACTAATAAAGATAGATCGGTTGATAGTAGATTAATCACAGCATGATATTTATCGGCTAATAAAAGATAACTCATCAGCTAACACTTCGATGAAATGTTGCATAAAACCTATTTACTAAATAAGATTTAAACTATTAGTAGGAATCTAATATATCGCATCTAACCGAGATAGTATCAGATTGAACATAATAAGAAAAACCAACTTTGCTGATAGATCCTACACAAGCATGATGGATACACTAGATTAATCTAAGAGATCGAGATGATGTAGCCTTAGAACAAGTTAATGAATAAGGATAAATCGGCAACTATAGTTGGTTGAACTAGAATAATCTAAGAGATCGAAATGTTGCAATCTTAGACAAGACTAATCTAACCGATACAACCGTCGGTGGTAGGACTTACCCTTTTGTTAGAGATTAAACTTAACCGATGCAGCCTCACGTTGAGAACCCAAACCCACCAGAAAAACCTAGAGAACTAGAGTGGTGATGTGCTGAAATTGTATTGTATTAATCGAAATATATGTTACAAGACCCCAGGACATTTTTATTTATACCCAAGGATTAAATGAGTCCTAGGTGATTATAAGCAATTCAGTTGGATATGACTTCCTAATCAAGAAAGAAAAATAACTAAAACACTTACGCATAAAATAGAAACTAACAAACCTTTCTAATTATAATACAATCTTAATTAATTACAATAAATATATCTAAAAATAACTCCTTTCTTTGCTTTCCACGAACCGACCTGAACTCAATCATTCATGGGCTAATTGATCCATTCGGACTCAAACTCAAGCATTCCAGCCGATGTATCAGCCATTGGCTCTAACTGATCCATCACTATCGGCCTTTGTCAAGAACCATCGGCTTTCATCAAACCCACCAAATCTATCATGCCGATGTGCTAGTCTGTGCCAAATTTTGGCATTAAACATGCCCTACAATTTCGGACTTTGATATCTCAATGTTTGAAATTCCATTCATTTTCATCTAATTTCCTTATCGTACTCTTGTTTTCACCGCCCATTGTAGCCTGGTTATCACGCATTAAATGCATTCAAACCAATTAGAATCCCCTATCCGATGGTGTCTCATATAAAATCATTACCCTACCACCACTTTACCCTCAATCGCTTTGCCTATTCATCATTCGACTCTTTCGGTGACTTCGCTCGAGCCCTCTCCATTTTTCTGTGACTTGCAACTTCCGCTTTCTGGCAACCAGCGGTACCCATTCTTTGGCATTTTCTACTCCCTTGTCCATCGCGATGGCCACTCCAAACGCTATCCTTGATGTAAATTTTTCTCTCTTTTCTCAAACTTTACTATTTCTCCCATCGTGCTCCAACTTGCCTTCTCTTGTTCCTGCTTCTTCACTATTCTTGCCTTCCTTGTTCATCCCTATAGAACCTCAAGAATCAAATCCTCATCTCCATCGCGAACCGCCCAGAACATTTTTACCTCAATCTAATGGATGACAAAGACCCCATAAACTCATCAACACTAAAACCTATCGTCTTCCCATCAAGAACACCTCTCCATCAACCAACTATTGGGCGAACATCTTCAGGGGATGGCCAAGCAAATTGATAGGCTGGAGAGATTGGTACCACCATGTGTCTGTGGCCAAGCAAACTTTTTGGGATGAAGTGGGCATCGACAATTGCATCAGCTTGTCCCTTGCAGAAATAGAGAGGAACAAACCTCTCCAATCGTTGGCCTGATATTTCTAGTCGAATGTCCTCAATGCTTTTCTCTTCGCTCACGGGCTGATGACGCCCACATTAATGGGTGTGAAAATACTAACCAATATCAACATTACTACCTCCATCAACCCAAGCAATCTCAAGGTCAAGACTCATCGTCGGCTGGAGACCAAAAAAGTAGGTGGTTAGACTGGGTATATATCAACCTACAACAAGCAGAGAGGCCAAATTACCGACAGGGAGCACGTGGCTTTCCTCAACTTATGGCTGGAACGCTTCATTTTCTGTGGATCAACCATTGGTCCGACAACCAATATATAATGCATCACGAAAAGATTAGTAGCAGGAGACCATATCCCACTAGGCAAGTATCTCCTAGGGGCCATCTATTTGCTACTGCATCAAGCTGCTGCCAAGCTATCAGCCAATCAACTTGTTGGTCACATCGGAGGGCCATAGTGGTTCATCCAAATGTGGTTAAGTCTCTACACCACCACCGTAGCAAACGCTCCTCCTCTCGATACCCTGTTCTACCTATCGGGTTACATAGAAGATGAAGACCCCTTATCACGCCGATGCACATCATTCGAAGAAGCAAAATCGGCTCTTCCAAGCAACAGGATGGCCCCTGATGAAGCAAACCATTGGTTTAAAGCTTTCTATCATGGCTTTATCCGAGAAGCCATCATTTGGTTTTCTTACATCGATGCATCTTCTTTTAAAGTCCCTTATAACTTTGATCCTCTGTTCATTTCAACCGATGAAGAATCCAAGAACAACTTCATATTGGCTATCACCCTTTGTATTATCCCCACCGGTATCACTCAAGGCAGATCTAGTTAGCCATCATACGAATGTTACCACTTGTCAGTCTGTGCTCATTAGCTTGGGTGTGGCCAACTCCCGATCGGCCTTTAACTTGTTGACAAAGTTAAGGCCCGAGATAATGTATCAAGCGGATTAGAATACGACTAGTTCAAACTTCTCTCGAAATCACTACCACTGGGCAACTTCGCAAACAGAGATGTCTGCATCATCAACTCGAGGATGTTTGCCCAATGGTGGAAAGAATAAAAGCGTCATATGTTCAATTTATCAATAACTCCGTATTGTAAATCCATCAACTCTGATTACAAAGCTTCTAATAGTGAGGAAAAATTCTTTGCATCATCTCTTTCTTACTCGCCACACTCTCTTATTTTCATCCATCATTATAGGTCACTGATGTGGACACCCCTGTAATGAGACAAAGTAATTAGCCAATCGCTTACCTTCCTCCCTTGGCCATTCCATACTTGGGATCCAGTGCCCCGCCTCCATTGGCACTCCTTCGAGGATACATGCCAAGTCAGTCCACATCGAAACAAAAGTGCAAAAACATTAAAATACACCCAAGGCATACTAGGGCTAGAACACTTGCCGATGCTGCCAAGACCCCTGCTGACGACACCGTTCATGTCATCTCCGACACTGAAGCCACATCAGAACCCCATCCACCGGTGGTAAGCATCGATCTTTTTACCTCCACCAACAGCCATAACCAACAATATTGACCTTTCAGCCGATCGTTTCAGCATAAAACATCAATCCCCAACTCATCAATGCCACCAGAGACACAAAAACCCGAGCCATTGTCTCCCTAAGTTGACCTAGAAATCTAGGCATCAGAAACCCTGCAAGCCTCTACCTGTAGTAGGACACCAAAATTATCTCGTCAGCTACAGTATCACAATCTAGCATCGGCCAACACCAAGTGATCACCATCCCCTCAACCGACGCTGACACCTCCACTTAGCCTGATGCACCCTAGGTAAACTTTTATCTTGATCATCACCAACCCAGATCCCCTAGCTCATGAATTCTCTATCATGAAGCCTCTCACCTCCCTCTTCTTCTTCGATGTTAGCAAATATTTAAGGAAGATGACAGAGCAGTCACCAGCACACCATTAGCTCTTCCTATTGTGGATAGCTTTTGGGACAACTGTTGGACATCCTAAAGCATCTTGGTGTACCAATTGATATGCTGGTGAATGACTCAGGGCCAATCAGAGCAAGGCTACACGAAGTGTAAGATCAGCTACTAGAAGATTTGGTTAAAGCCTTAACGCCAGCAGCCTTCTCAGAGTCCCATTAGCTCAAAGTCCTGAAGGCCAGACAGTGCATAGCCGATCGCGTTAGCCAACAACCCTTGGCCCAATGCCTTCAAGATGACTGATTGGCCGCTCAATCCATCAAGAATCAACTTGATGAGCTATCTACCATCCCAACTACCATAGCGACCACCATCACCAACTTGATGAAAAAAGAGGTCGACCTATTGTTAGAGCTAGAATGGACACACAAGGACATCAAAGTAGTGAAACTTTCACTCACCACTCTTCCTCAAGCCATTCAAGAACAAGAGGCAAAACTTAAAGAGATATTGTGCCAGACTGTCAACCGATCCAAACATATCAAAACCATCCAAGAATTTGATGCAGAAGATGTGAAAAACATCGACAAGGCTGACCAAATCCACCTACGTGCGATCAAGGCAATCCATGACTTCTTGGGTTGATGTAACCTTAAATTTTAATGCAGTCTAACAATCTTAGCCTAATGCATGTAACATAACTCCATTGGCCTTGGGCAATTTGACCATCCATGTAACTTTATTTTTACTTCAATATCTTCTAAACACGATGCCCATTGGCATTGGCTATCTTAAGGTGACGTATCATCGTCAGCTTTATTTATACATCGGCCATGTTCTAGCCGATTTAAGAATCAATTCACATGCTAGGATAATATTTCTTCAAGTGCTTTCCATTTAATGCCCTAGCAAATTCTTCACCTTCAAAATTTTTTAGTATATACGTATTACCAAGTACATAATGGCTAATCTGATAGGATTGTTCCCAATTAGCTAACCATTTTTTAAACTGATTATCTCTAGACCCAATCGACAAAATTATTTTCAAATAAGGTCACCTTCAGTAAACGATTTAGAAACCACTTTCTTATTATAGTGTAGAACCACCTTAGCTTTGTTTTCTTCTATCTACTCAATTGCATGCAAGTGATTCTAGGCTAAGTCCTTAAGCTCATCCTTCATCAAACTATGGTAATAATTGGCTGCCAACTAATTTTTTAACGATATCCTCCTTGAGCCGATGTTAGTTTCCCACGGCTGCCCCTTCACTACGCTAAAAGCCCAGCCGACTCTCTAGGCCACACCTACCCCTGCCTACCGACATGTGGGGCCTAACTACAGGCCTTTCTTCCACTTTCGGCTAATGTCCAAGCCGCGCATAGCTGCCACTTTTTCCCTCCAAATCTAGTTGCCCCGTTCGTCCCCAAGTCAAATTACTAAGGGAAAATACTCCCCTTATCTTCCTCTTCCAATCCCATGAAGAATCCCAGAGAAAAACACATGGATTCACCATCAATTGAGCTCATAAAAATTAGGATAAACCTAGCTGATTCTAGGGTCATTTCCCGTAGTATCCGCATCGGTTTCTATCTCCCGTGGATATATGTAGCGCCGCAGCCCTCCCCTCTACCCTCTCCGTCTTTTCCCAAGCTTCCTGCACCATAGACACTGTCCCAAGCCTCTTGCTCTTGAGCCGCCACCGGCGGCCATCTCAAGCTGTTGACCGTTGTTGCACGCCGCCATACCTTCTGTTGGCTCCACAGTGACGCCTCAGAATTCGGCCAGCGCAATGTTTCACCTGACTATCGCCACCATCCGCCCAAGATTGATGCTACCAAAAGCTCATCACTAGCCTCTCCTGTTTGTTGTCTGTCACCGTCATGGTGGTGAGCATCACCGTGAGCTCTCCTACCCGTCTGTGTCCTCCGTTCTCGCTACGTCATCGTTGGTCATTTAGTCATCGATGCACACCTTCGTTCCTATGTCATTGGCTGGTGGTCCCATGTGGCATCACCTCAAAATCCTTCTAACCTGTGTGGCAACCACGTGTTGCACGCATGTCATGCCCGCGTGGCAATCCAGATCGGATCGATCTCGATCATTGATTCGGATCAACCTTAGGTCAACCAAATCTTGACCATTGATTCTTGTAGACCACCTTATGCACTTGGTCTACTGTGAAGCGAGTCCATATGATGTAATAAATCTTGTTATCAATTCAAAATTAATTATTTATTACATCATAATTTCTTAATCAATTTGTGCATATGTTTTAAATTGATTTAATCTTTAAAAAAATCATAAATAATTCATTCTAGGTCCAAATTAGTTGGTTCAAGTTGCTAAATTCTCTAAAAATCATGATCTATTCATTAAAAATATCAACTGCTACTATTGTGCCTTGTGCTTATGTTTTTTTTTTTGTTGATTTTGTTATTTTTCCTTTAGTATCCAACACTTTTGAGAAGTCTGTTTTCCCTAAGGAAGGTCCATTAGTTTTTGTGGACTAGCAAGCTAAGTCACACAGTTCCAACACTCTTTAAGTATGTTGATCCAATAGTTTGAACTATGTTTTTTATTCAAATATTGCATTTATTTTCTAGTCATCGGAACAGGTTAAACCTATATTGATTACTATGGCCCTTTTGTCTATTGATCACTTATTCCCTAATAACTAGGTGTCATTAGCTAGAACTTTATAATGTTTTAGCTAATATAATTAGTTTTTCTTAGCTATGCTTACTAGACTCATTTATAGGATAACTAAAGCTTAATTTATGCTTACTTTGAATTAATTAATGTAGCTCACGACAGTTGGTCGTGTTTATTTAATTAATAATTATCTAACTAAAACTTGACTATGATTGTGATGGTCATGCTCATTACTTTTATGGACCAATTCACGTGCAACCATTATAAAGCATTTATTATACTAACCACAAGCCACTAACAAGAGGCATCATAATGTATTTAGTTTATCGATGGTAGTGATAATAAATCCACATTAGCAGGTTATCAGTCTTGATTAGGAGCCAAGAGTTTCTCTAGCCTAGAGTATAGGCCACCTCTACTAGAGACTTGGTCGGTGACTATACTAGTACGTGTGTTTTGTAAATGGTCTTGTCACAATTCCTTTCTAAGATACCATAGTGCTATTGAGGTGCATAGTAACATGTTATGGAGTTATGTCTTATAGATAAATTTGTATACCTCTAACTAGAGTAAAACTATTCGAATAGCCATGCCCACGGTTATGGGTGAGTCTAACAATATTTTTCATGATTAGTCTCTTACTTCTCATTAATAATAAATAATATGATGAATGATGGTATTTTGGTAACTCCGGGTATGGAGTGGTTTAGGTCGGTGCAATGAAAATAGCTTGTACAGTGATGGGTTAATATTGCTTAATTACTTAGCTATTTTATTATTCTCCAATGTTTATTAAATATTGTTTATTCAAATTAGTCATATTATGCTCCTTTTGTTATATTCTATACACTTACATATTTGCTATTTGGCTTATTTTATGTACTTGTTTAGGCGTGAATCGGCTCACCGTGTTCGTTGATAGAGATCCAATGTGATACGCCCAAACACGTGAAGACCTGGAAGATCTGCTTAACTCCAGTGTAAGTCCTTAAACTCCTTGGTGTGTTCGGGTTGTTGGGTTTAGGGTGTACCAGTCAATTTCTTCTAATTGACAAGAAAGATAAATAGGGTTAGATCATTGAGCCAATTGGTCGATAGGCCGATACGGACTGCTACTATCTGATAGGTGTGCCGATAGAGTTGAGATAGTCATCGGCTGTGAATCCAATGCACTCCTACTATCGGCTAGTTACCGATAAGGGTTGTAGCACTCATACGTTGGTTAGTAAGCTAATGACGGTATAGGTAAATAGCGAGGAATGAAATAAAAGACACATCGGCTATAGAGCCAATGGCACTCTAAATAAAATATACGATAAGCAGTAGAGAGCGAAGTTCGATCTTTCGAAGAGACGAGACTTGGCGACCACCGATAACTGTACCGTTAGAGCTAGTCTTAATTGATCAAACTGACCAGAGACAGTATAAGGCAAAGACTAATAACATCGAAACAGCAGAAGCTAGATCGGTCATGCCGACTGAAGGAACGGGTAAACCCATCAGTTGCTATCGGTTGTGAATCTAATGCAGGCATATAAATAAACTCAACAGCTAGCTAAGCCGATTGGAGGAATGAACCCTACTAGATCTCGATGTCAGCTCTATTAGATACAATCTTGATAAATTGGACCTAACCAAGACAGTATAAGGCCAGATCTAATAGAACCAGATCGATTGCTAGCAGATTAATATTTGAAAATATTTATATACCGACTAAAAAGCCGATACTTTAGGCGTGAAGTTGGTGTAAATATAACTCATTGGTTGGCTACTCTAATAAAACGTCACGTAAAGACTCACCGATTTAATGCTCAATCTACTATCAACAGTTTAGAAGGTCGGACATAACCGATACAGCTCGAAACTGATTACAATAAAAAGAGCTTGATAGGCCAATAGATCCAACGTGAACGTGATGTGATATATCCGATCGGACTAAGACGTTGGGCCTCCAATAAACTCCACGTGAATGTGATGTGATATATCCAATCGAACTAAGACGTTGGGTCTAACCAATATAGTTTTAGACAGAGCGGATACTCTAGAATAATGGCAGAATTTACCTCTTCGCTGGAGTTTGGACTTAACCGATGTAGCCCCACGTCGAGAGCCAGAACTCGCTAGGAAAAATCTAGATAAACTAGGATGACGATACGCCAAGATTACATTGATATGTGATAATTTACAAGGTTACAAGAGATATATATTTATAATCACACGAATACGGGATAAGCTTTCCTAATAATAAAATAGAATATATCTTAGAGATAAAAAGTAAACTAATTAACTTATCTATCTATAAAACATATTTTTACAAAGATAAAAAACCACCTTGCCATAGCTTCCACTATTTCTCCACAGATTAGATCTCATCTGGATAATTTTTCATCTTTAATTGTCCGATCGGCTCTTTTAATCTATCAATCGATATCTTTTCATAAATCGATCGGTTCTCCGATTTTTAGCCGAATCTATTTACATGACTTACCAAATTTTGATGTTAACAGTACTCAACTTGTAATAATAAATCATTTGATGAGGAGATCTATAGTGTTTCAAGGTGATCTAGGGGACTAGGTTGTGTCTTGATAAGTTGCATGTGAAGTTGGAGTCTTCACATGTGCTAGTCTTTGTTTTCCGTTGTTTAGAACTTTAGTTGTTTGAGAGGTTCTATCTACTTTTATATTAATTATGTACTTATTTTAATATTAGTTTAAAGATTTATATTTTGTTATCAGCATTGTTATTATGTGCCTCTTCTGATTCCTAAACAAGAGTTAAATACACATATAAGTGTTTAGAATTTTGGACAAGTGGACCCACCTCCTTAAATCCTATGAAACCATCGGCGTTCTCACTAGCCTGAAGCCCATGGCCCAAAAGTCATCATCCTTGGTATCGGCCAGTCTCCTCCTCCTTTGGATGTAGCCTAGTGGACTAGCCCATTTGATCGAGTCCACCAATGTCCTTTTCCAACCTCTTCTGGATCCCATGCATTGTGGACCATTGCCTTTGGTCTCCTCCTCACTCATTAGCATTGGGCCCAGCTAAGGTATATTTTTGAGAAAATTACATTCCAATTCTCCATAAAAAATAATGAGTGTTATCAACACATATTACACGGATCAATTTACAGAAGAGTTGGACAATTCCGAGTCTACCTTTCGTCCCTTTTTTCTTACAATTCTCGCGTGTCAACCAATCTGCTGAGCGGTTGTATTAGTGCTAACATCAGTACTATGGCCAGGCTGCTGTAGATCACCTGGGATCTCTTGCCATGTATCCTCGTGGTTGCGCACGCTAGTGCGACCAACATGTTCAGTACCAATGTTTTGCATCTTCAAATCCCTCATCTCCAGCGCTACCAAGAAAGAGAACAACCCGTGTGAGAGGGAAGTAAAACTGGATGCCCGTATGCAAGCTATGCAAAGAAAATAAATCCTGCAGTGGCTCTTCGTTACTAAATGAAGCTACAGAATTTTACTTTTTATTAAAAAGAAAAAGACGTAAAAGCAAAAGAGAAGCAAGCAAGTGCAAACCTGGCCTTTTAATCCTTTTAATACAAGATTGGTCCTGTTGTTCAGCCTAGGGGGGGCTACCATGTGTTTAAAAGCTCCAAAACAGAAGACGGTAAGTCGTTAATTGCTCTCGATCAGGTGGCCGTGGAGATACCTTCTGATCAAATTGTACTGGTATATCTGATCCTCATTGGCGATCGCACTGCCTGCGTGTCTCTTCAGCCTATGATAAATATTGGATATGTCTAGCCCTCATGGGCGATCAGACTACTTTCTTTCTCCATTCATAAATATTTTGCCCCGCATGCAGATGCACACGAGCAACTATCAAAATTCTTGAAAGCAAGCGTCATTCGCTAAACAAAAACAACGCTAGCCGTCAGGGCAAGGCGTGCATATTTAAAATACACGTTGACACCATGGCCGAGTGTTGATGAGATGAGACGGACTAATTTATCATTATCTACGCTATGTCCGTGACCGACGAGACCGGACAATACATTGGCTAATGGCTAACGAGGCTATAGCCACCCAATTATTCCTTATGTCTATGACCAACGAGGCTAGACGAGATCATGATCAGGCGCTGACGAGGCCAGGTCACTCTACTATTAACACATCCAACCGGAAGGAAAACAGATACACCGTTGCTATAACCGACGAGGCAAAAGCAACCACAAATTCCATGTTTGATGAAGGCTAACGTACATGACTGGCACCGATCCATCCCCTTTATCTAAATCCCTCCACACAACGACTGTTGATAATGTAGTGTGACTAGGTTTTGGCGAAGCAAAGCCATCCGTAATACATTCATCAAATCCACCGATAAATGTTCACCAACCTCAATACCTTCGGCGAGCAAACACTATTTTGAAGACGATGATCACAAGCGTAGCTTAATCGAAGGTGTTCCGTAGACTCGATCCTGTGGATATAATTAACTGGCCACCTCATTGCTGGCACCGGAAATCAGCGGATGCACGTAATTTTTAGTCAGATTCCTTTCTATTAAGTATACTCGTAGAAGACAAAAGGTGAACCGCGGGAGCCCTCATGTCTTTGTAAGCGTTCATGTTGATTAATAAAATACATGGTTTCCTTATTTCCATGTGTTCTTTATTTTGTTTTTATAAATAATATGGAACACTAGTATACGGCGTTTTCGAGGAGTATCTCCAGGTTGTTGAGTAGAGTAAGAAAGGGAGGCTTGATTTAGTACTCGGTCGAGATGGATAGGGTATTTAACAATCAAAGCTAGATGCTTAATTTAGATTAGTTTAAGCCGTCTCACAGCCATGAGGTACCCTAGTACTCTCTTGAAAGACCTTGCTGTGAAGCTGACCAATGAGAGAGTGATGTAAGGTGTGCACCTCTGCATAAATTTGAAGTGCTTAAATAGCTGTGTTTGCGAAATAAATAGATAGTTCATAAAATATATATAAATAAATGATGTAAATTATAAAGTAGATAGGTATAATAATTAGTAATAATAATGGCAAATCGCATGTGTAATTGAAATGGTATATAGTAAAATAATGTATAGGAAATGTCGGTCTGATATTTGGATAAATATGTTTGCACAACTATATATTATTATTATATGTAATTGAGATACTGAAATAATTACAGAGTGTATATAGTATAAATAAAGTATGATTTTCATGTATATTTATTTGTCTTTATTTAGTGCATATCTGATTTATCGCTGGTAGATGGATGGAGGCCGGATGTCCTTAAAAATATCTTTGAAATAGTAGTTCCAGAAGGTATTATTTTAAATACGTTTGGCAGCTCAAGGGTCTTCTACTAATGGCACAAAAGGAGCCATGTGATGACACATTATGCGAGACAGTCTTTTAAGTAATACGAACCCGTCTTTGTGAGACGGTCCTTTAAATTAATACGAACCTATTCTTTAACCGTCCTTTCGCACAGCCGAGAGAAGATTAATGTTGTATTTAAAAGTGCTAATAGAAAAAACTATTATTATTTAATAGTACAAACGATAAAGTTAACTTAAAAATATATTTAAAATATTTTAAAAATGTAAGATTTAAAACAAAACTTTTTAGAAAAATATATTGTTTAGTAGTTCGAGAAAAGAAAAAAAAGATAGGAGAAAAAGTTGTCGAACGCAGCCTTAGATGCCGCCGGATTCATTGTGCGCCGTGGTATTGGTGCTTGGTAAACCAGCTCGCAGCCCAAGCTGGTACCATGGGAGAAGAAACTGAAGTTATATAAGAGACTAGGATCCCGTTCCCTAGCTGCGGGGCAAGTGTTCGCGTCGGGCTCCATCGCTGCATCACAGGTATGCATCCATGGTTGCAGAAAGCTAATAACATTATTTAAGTGACGTCTATTTCGATCGATTTGCATGCTCTGTTGTTTCCAGGCCTAGCTTGTTCGACTGTTGTAATTTCTTTTCATACATGCAGAACATTTGGGCCTGGATACGGTTCTGAAACTGTGAGCATTCCACGCTAATTGATAGCGACCAGAATTCGCACCCTTTGAATTGCAGCAGGTAAACTTTTCGATCTAGGTTAGTCCGTCACTCCCACGCTTTTCTTCTTTTTTTTTTCTCTCTTTCAGCCTGTCAACTGTCACAGTGCGTTTGGTTGAGGGTGTTTAGAGGGTTAGATTTTCGTGGAGTTTAAGTTTGCTATAAGATAAAAAGAATATATGATTTTTACAATAGTTATTTAATGATATAAAATAGTTAAAAATCTACTGGAACACTTTTAAAACTTTTTATAAAAAAACACACGGTTTATCAGCTAAAAAAATTTGTTCATAAAAATAGAAAAAACTAGAGAAAAAAAAGACAAAAGAACAAAACCTTAGGATGGCAATGACATCCAAACCGAATCCTACAGCCAAAAACTATTTCAGAGCTGTAGATAGGGCCATTTGAACCCCCATGGAGCTGTGAGTGGCCAAAACCTCCCCCGCTCTCGACGACTCCTAGCAGCGACAATGCCCTCACGAGACGGATTCATCACTTCTCTTGCTGCTCAGAGCTACTGCTCCAGGACATTGTCGATGGTTATGGAGAAGGTGGGTGTGACACCTCGATTCTCATGCTGATAAAAACTAGTTTAATAAAAATCTTATTTTAAAAAAATTGTTTATTGACCTAAGTTTCAAGATATCAATTAATCCATCCCTTGAGCCCTAAAAACATATCTTATCTTAAATCCCTTCTAAGCCCAAGACTCGAATTTGGAAAATTCAAATGTCTATCTTAATATCTTTGAATAAAAATCAAAACTCAAATCCTCAACTTTGAATCCCCTATTGAAATTTCTAATTTGGATTTCAAAAACTTCCTTGAAACCTCTCTCTTTTCTGAATGTCTAATCCTTCCAAAAATTTTGAACCAATCTCCAAAACAATAATAATATATTCAAATCCCAATCAAGAATCCCTTATTTCAAACCCTCAAAGTTTAAATATCAAAATTTGAACCCAAAACCCAATTCAAATATAAAAGATTTACACAAATTCTATTTCTCGAGAAAATACCAAGTTTCACAGTTCATCTAGGCCACCATCTCTTTCTTTCTTTCTAGGCAGCCTATCCACGTTCACTCAGCCTTGCCATGCCCCTTCCCCTCCAGCAAGCAACCGCCCGTGCACACCCTGACAACTATGAGCCCACTACTCCATATCCTCTAGCTGACCACCTCGGCCCACATGGCAGCTTCGCGACAAGCGCCCATTCACCAGCCTCAACATAGTCATCTCCTCGCCTCTCCTCTCTCTCCTACTTCGGCCACCTTCTCGATCAAATGACCATGCGAAGCACGTGACACCACCGCCAAAAAATATCTTCTCCTCTGCGTCCCTTCCACGTCCAGCTATGCCACCAAGGTCAAAGAAGCCCATGCGCCCCTGTTGTCCCATCCCATCATCTTAGCACTTCCTCTGCCTCTCCCTCTTTCCCGCCGACAAAGCTAGCATACCCATACCGTTCTCCCATCACATCATCTAGTCAAGCAACACTGTGTTGTTCTTGTTGTCATTGCCTTACTACGTTATCGGCTAGTGCCACAACTTGCCGAGGAGATAAGCTCACCCTACTCCAGTCGAGCAATGCCACCGCTGCCTAGCTCCCTATTTCATTGCCTTGCCACACCATCCCATGATTCCCATGTCATAATTGACTGATCCAACCCAACTCCTGAGCTCCTCAAAGCCTTGCGACCCCTTGGAGCACCTCACGGATTCCTAGTCACTAACGGAACCCAAAGCCCAAATTGATAGCTACCATCCAAGGTAGTAGCCAATAGACCCCTTCCTTTCCTTTCCCTCCTTGAGCTTCCCCTAACGACCCCGACCATTTTAAATCCCTCCGGTACCTAGATGGTCGTCAAAAATGATCTAATGGCTGTGGTCGCCATTGCCGAAGAACTGTAACGCCTTTGGTTTTCATTATCGGTTAAAATTTATTTTAACTTAAAACCTATTTTCTAAAAAAATTGGTTCCTTATGTGTATTTAGGATCTAAAAATGCCAAAAGATCTCAATTATACTCCTCCTTAAAACCCACTACAAAAAATTCAGACCAAATTCAAATATCGGGATTTGAATTTTGAAATTTAAAATTTCTCCAAAAATCCATCCTAGAAATTCCTCCCAAAAATCCTTCAAATTCATCTTCCAAAATTTTCCTCAGATTTTCCCTAAATTCAAATCCCAAAATTTGAATTCAAATACAAATTCAAAATCCTACCAAAACTCCATTTCAAAAATTCTAAAATTATGGAAAATAGTCACTATTTCACTTGGGCCGCCAAAATGCCAGCCCAACCCGGCCTCACCTCCTTTCTATTTATATGGGTTAAATATAATGCTACGTTAAAAATAGAAATAAATTTTAGGTCTTTAAAAATATAGAAAAATTAAAATTATACTAAAAATGAGAATAAAAAGAGCAATAACATTTATTAATATTGATATTATATGGCTAACTCGTTAAAAATTTTGTAATGTAAAAAACTCATATTTAAGAAATCCATGACAAAGAAAAAAGAGCAGAGTCTACTGTTGACAACTCAAAAATAAAAATTATCTAATCTTGTGCATCTGTATCCACGAAGAGATCTCCGAACTAAGCGATCAATTATAGGTTCTATGGAGTGTTGAGAACGTTCGTTATCTAGGTCCTAGTCTTCTACAACAAGCATTATTTCCAACACGTTGTTGCTCAAATTTCTTCTCTAGTCCTTAATTATTCCACAAGTACTAAAGGCTGATTCAGAGGATATCATAAATACGAGCATCGTGAATACATTCCATGCTAGTTTTGAGAGCACGGGATATTGGGTCTTGTGATCGAATTCACACGAGCACATTGATTTCTTTATGATTGAAGGAGTCACTATCCAAGGTGCATAGTTTTTAGAAAGCAATAGCAATTTGTATGTCAAAACTCCTAGCAGTGGTAGAAGAGGAACCAACACTCCAAATTCAGCCTGATTGTAATATCTTTTTATCTACCATAGCGACAAGTGGGGGACTTTGTAGATAAACTTCCTAAAACTTATTCTAATGCTTTGTAAATATCTTATATATTTTAGTCTTAGCATCAGAATAAAAGTTAGTATAATCTATATTCATTTCATATCTAATAAGATTCAACACATTAAGTAATCACTTCAATTTACCCATAGGATCAAGAATAAATGCAAAATCATACAACATAGGGATAGATATTTTTGTTTCATATGAAATACTGTAGATCCTATTAGATAGGTACCAATCTTAAAAAGTTTGTATAGTATTAAATTAGCTATTGGATAATATATTCTAGATAAAGCAATCGTGGCATCATAAAATGTCTCAATAAATATAACACACTTTTCAACAACATACTAAGCTTTTTCTATCATTACTAGTTGTCCAACATTGGATGTAGCATTATTTGATTGGAAAAAAATAGTTAGTAAATGCTTGTAATGTAACACATGCCTCAACATTAGATAGGTTATATTCCACCGATGGTCCACATTGGTTTGGAACTTACGTGGTCTTAGATCAGATACATCACATAATTCTTTTCATTTTGCAATTAGTTTGTTTGATGCATTTAAGCATGCAATTGCTTCATAGAGAGAATCAATGTATGTAATTACCCTCTTAAGACCACTTTTCACTATAAAATTAATGACATGATATGCACAATGTTAATGTAAAATAAATAATTCATCATAAATAGAAAAAAAGTGGATGTATAAGTTCTTATTCTCTATAAGTACGTGGCCATCAACACACTTGCACTTATAGTTCTTGATCCTTCTAAAGTAGCATGTGTGTTTGCTTGCTCTTCTCGTGTCGATGCTGATCCGTTGCCATCTTGCTTGATATTTGGGTACAACAACGATATAAAGTTTGGATCGTACTCAAAGGGAACGATGATGGGTAGTTTGAATCTTCCATACTAAAATTTTAAAATTACATGTATAAAATTTTAGTAAATAGTTCTTATACTCTCATAGCGACAAATAACTAACAAATAATAATACACAAATACAATAAATTTCTTACCTCCTTTAACCCTTGGTTTGTAGCCTTTAAATAGGAGTATATATCTTATCTAAGCTAGTTTTGATTTTTTACAAACGGGAGAAATTTTTGACAACTCAACATCTACACAAACAATATTACATGAGAGTACAAGATGAAATATTTCGATGAGCCAGAATGTTGGGACTGGCTACTCTATTTATAGGAAAAAATTTTCATATTTTTAAGGATTTTTTTGGGATTTTTTCAGATTTTTTAAGCTCCAACGACAAATTTTTTGATTTTAGCCATTGAAGTAGCCATTACCATGTGACTGTTGCAATTTCATAGGCATGACCGAATCAAAAGACGACATGTGGCTAGGAGGCATAGTCAAATTAGAAGACGACACGTGCACAAGGAGGGAGACACAAGCACGACGCGGCCATGTGGGCACGCACGTGACGTAGCGTGGGCTGACACATGCCCTTGGGCTGTGCCGTGCACGTTAATCATGACAGGCTATGCTAACATAGTGGACCGACATGATGGCTGAAGCACGGCACAGCCTATGACCAAACAAGCTATGCCGTACTTGGGCTGTAAACAGTGCCTCCGTGCCAAGGCTGGTCTGGTTAGGCACGACCCATTTGGTCGCATATACCTCTTGACATATACCTCCTGACTTTATGTTGCTTCTTTTCTTCTCTCGGGCCATGTGCATGGTAAGATTCACTTGAGAGTCTGTCGACAGTAGCTAGAATCTAAATCTTCGCTTTGGTACCATTATAGGAAAATATAAGCACATGAATTTTAACATGGAAAAACTCCTCTAAAGAGAAAAAATTATAAAAAACAAAAACAACTAATATAACTTAGGACTTATTGCACTTGAATTAGAACTAGTATTGGAATAGTACTACGACTAATATTTGAGTCAATATCCAACACTCATCGCACACTTTCTTAGTCCTAAACAAAATAAGGGTCTGTAATTGTTTTACTTGTGTTGATCAGTCGATGGGTAAATCTGTTTCAGAAGCAAGCAAACTAGAGACATCGATGGCAGGAGCAGCCGTCATAATGCGTGCATGGAATGAATGGGGTATCCAAGCTCTGGTGCTTCTAAGCTTCACGCTCCAGGTCTCGCTCCTCGTCTTGGCGGAGTTCCGCCGGCGCGTGGACTCCGGTGTGCTTAGGTTCTTCATTTGGTCGGCGTACATGATGGCCGACGGGACTGCCATATACGTCCTCGGCCACATGTCCGTCACCAGCAGTTTGCCCGAGCATCAGCTGATGGCCTTCTGGGCACCATTCCTGCTGCTGCACCTCGGTGGGCAGGACAGCATCACCGCTTACGCCATTGAGGACAACCGTCTGTGGCTGCGCCACCTGCAAACGCTCGTCGTGCAGGTGGCTGCGGCTGGTTACATCCTCTACGAGTCCTCCATCATCAGCAGCCATTCCTTGCTCTGGTGGGCCACCATGCTCATGTTTGTGGTCGGTGTTGTCAAGTACGGGGAGAGAGTGTGGGCGCTTAGGTGCGCCGACAGTAGCCCCATGGAAAAGAATTACCGAACTCTTCAAGTATCCAGCAGAGGTTTTGAATGCTCTTACTATCTTGACAAGATAATTTATTCTAGATTTCCATGGGACACAGAAGCGTACCTATTGATGGCTCACCGAATGCTGGAGGTTCCCAGGAGTTGGTTGAAGGGGCCGCCGCCATCTAGTCTATCTGAGTACCCTTTTGCTTCAGACTTGAGCGGGAAGGATGTGTATAAGGTGGTTGAGATGCAGCTCTCCCTGATGCACGATGTCTTCTACACCAAGGTAGATGTGATCCACAGTAATTTGTATGACCTTTGCATTCACATGCTCCCAGCTATGGCCACCGCAGCCGCATTCTTGCTGTTTCACCTGCTGATACTAGGTGAGGGCCACGGCTACGACAATCTAGATGTGGCTGTCACTTACGTCCTGCTAGTTGGGGCCGCCATCCTGGAGACAGCGTCGCTGTTGCGGGCCATGTTCTCGAGCTGGACATGTCCTCTCCTGGTGAGGTGGAGTCGTGATAATTGCGGAATGGAGGACAATACTGCATGTAATAATCTGGGCCGTATAATTACGAGTCTCCGCCGGCTCGTGCACGCAGCGCACTGGAGAAGAAGGTGCTGGTCGGGCTCCATGGGGCAGCACAACCTGCTTCGGTTGGGCGTTGGCAGCAACACCAGCCGAAGCAGCAAGATGGCAAGATGGATGGGAGTTGAGGATTGGTGGAACACCATGGCTTACTCGTGGTCCATCCCCGTCTCGGAGTTCATCGAGGAGCTGTTGGTGAACCAAGTCTTGGAGAGAAAAGGTGCCTCCTCGATGGAGTTGGATGCAGACGAGGGACAGGTAGGCGGGGAAGAAGAAGAAGCAGATGATCAGAATAACAGTCTTTTTGATTCGAAGGGTCGAGCGGAGTTGAAGAGATGGGGACTGTACGAGGGCGGCCTGACCTGGAGCGTGGAGGAGCGCATCCTTGTCTGGCACCTCGCCACTAACATCTACCTCAGCTGGTGGAACGAGCAGCAGGCCAACAAGCAGGAACCCACGGCCGAGGCGGTCCAGGCGCTCTCCAACTACATGATGTTCCTCCTTGCCGCACGCCCCGACATGCTGTCTCCCACTGCCAGCCGCGACGCGTACGTCGAGATGGGCTATGCTCTCACCGCCGACGGTGGCCTGCGCTACAACTCAGCCGAGGAACTGGCCAGCTTTCTACGGACCTACGGGAACAAGGCACCCGGGTCTGAACGTGGTCGGCTACGAAGCAGGTACGGTTCCAACCTTGATTTTACAACACAACTCCATCTCCAGCTGGTTCTTGACACAGGATGTGAGCTTGGCGCAAAGCTCATCGGCAAGGAGGAGCTGTTGCATCGAGACGCATCAGCGAAGGGGGGCACGCCTCTGGGCCTGAATCTGATCGCGCAAGTCTGGGTGGAGATGCTTTGCCACGCGGGCCAGCAATGCAGCGCGTATTCTCATGCCCGGCAGCTCAGCAACGGCGGCGAGCTCATCACCATCGCTGCCCTTCTAGTGGAATACGTCACAAAACGTATCCTCACGTTTCCTCGCTAATAGTCCCAACCACGAACAAGCGCTCACCAGCCAACTCTTCCCTTCACGCATGGTACGGTGTGGGCAATCGTACAAGTGGACGGAACTAATTTGTTGTTTCTAGAGTGCCCTGTTCCCTGTTACAATCGAAAGTAATTTCACTCAATATGAATCATGGATTTTTTTTAAGGTGCACCAAAACCGTCCATTGTGATATGATGTAAGGATCAATGTTTCATCTCACGTAAGAGTCATTTAATTCCTTTAATGACAATTTTTCAATTGTGATAAGGAAAGGATCAAAGTTTCCTTAACTTATTAAAATGAAAATTCGTATCATGGAATGAATGTTGGTAAAGTTTCAGTTTTTTTCGAATTATATTTCAACAGTGGATTGAAAATGAAATTGATTTAGTTTCGTTTTTAGTTCATAAACGAATTTCCAATTGGTATTTGAATTTTTTTATCATAACAGTAATCTGAGGTTCAAATATACAAATATTTTCATCAGAGGCATAGAATTATTTGGTTAATTTTATGCGATTGAATATATTCCATACAAAATTCAATATTTGAATTAAATACCCAAAACTAATATATTCAATTTTTCCATTGACTTGTAAGCCCCATTTTTTAATGGCTGTTGACTATTTGGTAGGTGCATGTAAAGTTAATTTCAGTAGGATAATTATGCTCATTATTACTTGCTTTTTTTGGTTGTGATGTATTAATGGAAGGATCCCATAATTATTTATTCAATATAATAGATCATTAACAATCAACGGTCACGATAAAAAGTAGTCCTCTTACAAAACCTGGCCGCATCCTGGCAAGCCAGTACGACAACTTCCTCAAGGGTTACAAAACCTGACCAGCTTTACAATGTGCATTAGGCTTCGCGCTATGGACATTATTCAATCACTCAAGAAAACACCACTCACGATTGTAACACTTGGGCAAAGGTACTTGGTTTATTACACTCAAATAAAGGTATTTATTTTTGACTCTATGTCTATTTGTTTTTCAACTAAGCACAGAGTTAGGAGTTACTCCGCATCTATTCTGTGCACCTAGCAATTTTTTTGAATATAGCCATATTTACTCTACGTTTAGGTGTTTTCTATCTAAGCATAGAGTCGACGGCTACACCTAATAGGTGCATATATTTGATACACCTATTTCCTTTTTCAACAAAGGGCTTCATACACCTATTTCCTTTTTCAACAAAGCGCTTCATAACCTCTTTGCAAAATATCAAAGGGAACTCAAGAAAGAAGTACTTAGGAAAAATTCATAATAAAGGTTGAAGCACTTGGTATTAGTCAAGAATTACGAGGAAAACTACAACTCAACTGTGAAGGACTACTGGTGTAAGGATATGGGTACCGAGTACCCACACAACCTACTTATCCAACAAGAGATAGCACGAGGTCCGATCCATGTAATATGAGATATAGTAGAAATTGGTTATCATGTTGACTTATATCCCAAGATATGATATAATATCTCAACTGAATACTATCATATATATATAGATAAGGTATTTTAGACCGAGTCTGACTTAGACTCCTATCTTATAACCCTGCCCCCACTATTTATAAAGTGGGTAGGGAGTCATAGCTATAGATAGCTAGACATAGCAACACTACAATGCAACACCCCCAAAACATCCAGCAAAATACAATTTAGGGAAACAGAAGTAGGGTATTACCTCATATCGAGATTCTAAACCTGTATTAATCTTTGTCTTCCATCTCCATTGTATTTTAGGTCTCGTGCACTATCCCATTTAATTATTACCACTACAAAACATCGATACTACTCCAAGCGAATATGCCTCACATGACAATGGGGACTAGCCATTGAGTGCACATGACAGCTCGGGCTTATGGTACAAGAAGCTAGACCATTTTACCATATTACCCTCTATTATATTGTAACTTTTCCTTTATATCCATAAGGCTATAAAGCTGGACAAAACCTATTATAACACTTATATTATATTAAATTGAATATTACTGTGGCGGACCTTTCGTTCTAGATCAAATTCACAAACCTATTCTACCACCTACCCTCACATTTTTATTCATGATCTAAGATCACAACATAGTTCTTTGACAATAGTATGTTATTAAGGTATCATCCATGTCAGTTTTTCATGATGTCCAGATGTAAAAAATGTCTAATTGTGTATATCTGATTTATCCTAAGATGATATTATGTCTGATATAATAAAAAAATTGTTTGTATTCCAAAACTTGATACTTCTTGTGTATACATCATCCAACTCTCGATCTCCTGACCCGACACTGTAAGAATGTGTACAATGAGACTAATACCCCAACTCTATATAGGAGGGTCGGGTCTATATATATATACAGTCCAGTGGTCCAGTGGTCTAACAACACCCGCAGTCACAACGGGAGGGGAACGGATGTAGAGACTGGATCGAAACCTGGTGAACAAAGGCGTGGGGAGGCCTTTAGTCATAATATCAGCAAACTGGTGCGTCGATGGTACATGGAGCACCCAAACCTGTTCTAGTGCGACCTTGTCACGGACAAAATGAATGTCGATCTCTGTATGCTTCATGCGTCGATGATGAACCGGGTTGGCGGTCATGTAGACAGCACTGACGTTGTCACAGTAGACGACGGTCACAGAGGAGAGGGGTGCACGGAGCTCCTGAAGAAGCTAACGAAGCCAGCAACACTTGGCGACGGCGCGGTACTCGGCTTCGGCGCTGGACCGTGACACTGTAGTCTGGCGTTTTGAGGACCAAGAGACGAGAGTGTCGCCGAGGAAGACGCAGTAGCCGGACGTGGAGTGTCGAGAGTCGGGGCAACCTGCCTAGTCCGCATCGGAGTACGTGGTGAGGGAGTCGATGGGGCTAGAACTGAGGTGCAGCCCGCTAGAGAGTGTACCCTTCATGTAGCGCAGGATGCGCTTGAGCAGCGCGAGGTGAGGTTCACGCGAAGTGTGCATGAAGAGGCACACTTGCTAGACAGCGTAGATGAGGTTGGGGCATGTGAGGGTGAGGTATTGGAGAGCACCGGTAAGACTCTGATACTGAGAGGGATCGGCGACGAGTGAGCCATCGATAGCGGAGAGTTTGGCTCGAGTGTCGACCGGGGTGGCCATGGGGTGACATTCGGCCATGCTCGTATGCTAGAGAAGATCGATGGCGTACTGGTGCTGAGAAAGGAAGAGCCCGTGAGAAGAACGGGTGATGGAGATGCCAAGGAAGTGGTGGAGGGGACCGATATCAGTTATGGCGAACTCAGAGTAGAGTCAGGCCATGATCTGGTATAGGAGGGACGTCAAAGCCGCTGTAAGAACAATGTTATCGACGTATAGGAGGAGATAGGCAGTAGCGTTGCCGATGTGAAGAGTGAATAGAGAGCTATCGAACGCAGAGGCCACAAAGTCAATGTGCCGAAGGTAGGCAGCAAAACGCTGGTACCAGGTCCGAGGGGCTTGTTTGAGGCCGTAGAGAGAGCGTTGAAGGAGGCAGACATTGTCGGGACAAGAGGGGTCGACGAAGCCTGGAAGCTGCTGGCAGTAGGTGGTTGACCGTGAAGAAAGGCGTTCTTCACGTCAAGCTGATGGATCGGCCAGGAATGCGAGGCAGCCAAGGTGAGAACAACCCGGATGGTAGCGGGTTTGATGACGGGACCGAAAGTCTCGTCATAATCGACACTGGGGCGTTGAGAGAAACCCCGAACTACCCAGCGTGCCTCGTAACGGATAAGGGAGCCATCGGCGTGGAACTTATGCTTAAAGATCCACTTGCCGATCACAATGTTGGCGTCGGGAGAATGGGGGACAAGGCGCTAGGTCTCGTTGTCCATTAGAGCCTTGTACTCGTCGGCCATAGCCGCGCGCCACTGAGGGTCAGCTAGGGCAGAACGAGAAGTCACCGGGATCGTTGGGATGGGTGAGATAGAGCAGTGGACGGTGGAGAGCCCGTAGAGCTTGGTGGGACGGAGAGACCCGGTCTGTGAGCGGGTAACCATGTGAGAAGTGGAGGGGACAGGAGCCGATGGGAGTGTGGTAGGTGTGGAGAGAACTGGTTGGGGAGGGGCGTCATCAGCTAGGGATCGGTGGCTGTATGTGAGAGGAAGGAGAGAACTAGATCGGCCTGAGCCGATGGAGTTGGATGAGCCGATCGGTTTGGTCGATCCGATGGAGATGGAGTAGCCGATAGGGAGGGGGGAGCCGATGGAGGCTGAGGAACCGATGAAGGCGGATGAGCCGATGATGACTGAGGAGCCGATGGGGGTAAGGTGGCCGATGGAAAGGGGATAGGATTGGTCGAAGCCGATGAGAGTGGTGGGTCCGATGGGGGTCTGATGGGAGTGACATCGGACCAAATAGTAGTGAGATAGCTGAATGGTAAGTCCTCAGCAGCGGCCAATGAGAGGGCCAGTGGGGAGAATGGTGGAGGAGACCGGAACGGCACGGTGTTGGTGAGGAGGAAGTCGAGATCGCTAGATGAGGATCTCGGATTAAGCAGGCCGAAGGGAAAGCATGTCTCGTCAACGATGACATGACGAAAGACGATGACTCGACGGGTGGAAAGGTCGAGACATCGGTATCCCTTGTGAGATGAGGGATAGCCGAGGAGAATGTAGGCGTTGGAGCGGGGAGCGAGTTTGTGAGGAGCAGTGGCAGTGAGGTTTGGGTAGCAGAGGCACCCGAAAACGCGGAGGTGGGAGTAGTCGGGCGCCGTGCGATAAAGAAGAGTGTATAGAACGTTGTGGCAAATGGAGGAGCACGGGCACCGATTGAGGAGGTAAGTCATAGTGGTTAGTGCTTCTGCCCAGTAAGTTGCAGATAAGTGGGCATGAAGTAGCATAGTGCGACTTATGTTGTTGAGGGTGCGAAGGAGGCGTTCGGTCTTGCCGTTCTGGGAAGAGGTGTAGGGGCAGGAGAGGCATAGATGGATGCCCTGCGAGGTGAGGAAGATTTAAACAATACGGTTAACAAACTCTATACCGTTATTAGCTTGTAGAGCCTTGATGGGGAGGTTGAACTGGGCAGAAACGTAGGTGGTGAAGTTAGTTAGGTAGGAGGCGACCTCGGATTTGCTGATGAGTGGAAAAGTCCAGCAATAGTGTGTTTAATCATCAAGTATGGCAAGATAATACTGATTACCAGAGACACTTTTAACTGAAGAAGTCCATACATCACAATGTATAAGCTCAAACGGTCGCGAGATACAAGATAGAGAATTAAAAAATGGCAGTCGCACATGTTTGCTAAGTTGACATGAGTGGCAAACTGTGGAGCTGTTGTGGGTACATTGGATGGAGGCGTTGCGATGGAGGTTGGCGACAGCATCAGGGCTGGGGTAGCCGAGGCGAAGATGCCAGAGGTTGGTGGAGACAGCGACGCTGACGTGTGGAGTGGATAGCGCAGTAGGAATGGTATAGAGGTCACCGTCACTATTGCACCGAATGATCTATCGCCGTGTTGGGATATCCTTTACAAAGAAATCAGAAGCGTCAAATTTGATTGAGCAATTGTTATCTCGTGTGAATTGGCGAACAGATACGATGTTGTGAATAAGGGAGGGTACAATGAGAACATTGCGAAGGGGGAGGTTAGTGGTGGGTGTAGACAGAGAGCAGTCACCATGGCATTGGACAAAAAGAGAGTGGCCATTGCCGATGGTGACAAAGAGGGAGGAGGAGGGATGACAAGAACGAAGTATATCAGCTGATGATGCCATGTGGGAGGACGCACCAGAGTCCAGCACCCAAGGGTGTTGAGGTTGGAGAGTCATCTGGTTGAGGGCGGCGACGAGGCCAGCCTGGTTCCAGAAGGGAACCGACTATGTGGGTGGTGTCGGTAGCATCGGCTGAGGCGGTGGGATGGGAGCCGATGCCAGGTGGGCCTGAGGATGGGCGCCGAGGACCCCTGGTTGCCATCCGATAGGGCTGCGTGGCTGGGGCTAGGGTGCCCAGGGGTTGTAGCAGAGCCACGGACCCATGGGACCGGCAGGCTGGGCAGGGACTGAAGCAGGTCGCGATTACATCGGACCGTACCAATTCTTGCCCTTGCCTTTGCCGGTGTGGGCTACGTTGTCATGATTAGGGCCATGGCTACCAGAGCCGTGGGAAGGAGCGGCAAGACAGGATGCTCGGCAGCCATTATTGGCTATGGCGAGGAGAGTGGTGTGGGCCACGGTCTTTTCATCGTTAGCCAGATGGAGTTCTTTAAGAACTAGCATGTCATGGGCCCGGGCAAACGACGGAAGAGGTGTGGCGTTAGCGATGTTGTCGATGGTGTTTGAGAAGCGGGGGTTGAGGCCTCGTAGTAGGGCGAGGACGAGTTGAGAATTGGCCACAGGGTGGCCGACATCCCGAAGAGCAGCAGCCTTTACCTTAAGGCATTGGCAGTATAAGGAGACAGAGGAGTCTCCTTGTACCATGGAGTGAAACTCGTTGAGCAGGAAGATGGCGTGGGACTACTTGTTTGCGAGGAAGATCCGCTCGATAGCCACCCAGAGATCTCGGGCGGTGGGGTCGGTATCTTCCATGGCGAGGTCGAGGACAGAGTCATCGACCGAGCCGAGCAGCCAGCTGCGCACGCAGCACTCGGCGATGTCCCACTGGGGGTCATCGGGTTGAGGTGGAGCGGAGCCATCGATGTGTGACTGTAGGCTGAACTTTCCACAGAGGGATTTAAAGAAGAAAACCCACTTGAAGTAGTTGGCGTTGAGGTCAAGAGAGATGGGAACATAAGATTGCACGTTCACAGCAGCGTAGGGGGTGAGAAGATCGGCGAGGTGGTGCCCAAGGTGTAGTCTGGGGCGCCGAGAGCCGGAGCAGATTCAGCGACTGGGAGAGTGCCGGATCTGAGGGCTGACTCGGTGGCCATGACGAGAGGAGAATAGGGGCAAGAAGCCGATGGCAGTAAGAGGCCGATGGGAGGAAAGATCGGCCGATCAGAGAAGTGATAGACCGATGGGGAGTGAGCCAATGAGAGGAAAAGGTGGGCCAACCAGCCGATGGGGAGTGGTTGGCCGATGAGGAGTAGGCAACGAAGTAGGTGAGAAAAAGGTGGCTGGCAGAGTATGTAGGTCAGAGAGTGGTTGGGTCACGGACGTGCGAAGATTCATGTCCGTGAAGAGAAGATTCATGTACGTGGACTCATGGAGGCCAGGGAGTGGAGCGGACACGAAAAACTTAGAGAGAGGCCAGACGCGAAGAAAAGAGATTTGCGTCCAGGATACAGAGATTCATGTCTGTGGACACGTCGGAGTGGCTCGGATGTGAGTGGAGAAGGTTCACGTCCGAGAGCCGTTGAGCGTGTCGAAAAAGCAGGAACCGAGAGAGGGTTCTAGCAGATGGAGGACGAACAGGTCCAGCCGATGGAGGGTGGACAAGTTCAGCCGATGAAGACGATGAGCACAGAGGTGCGCCAGCGTCGGAGGAGAAAGGATGCACGAGGCAAGAAGAAGGGCAAAGACGGGTGTGAGGCGAGACGAGGAGGCCGATGGAGACCGTCGCCTTGTCACGTGGAGGAGTAAGGGATGGGAGAGGGTGGTGAAAAAGGATAAAGGAAAAGCGTCTGCAGAGAAGACAGAAAGAAGAAAGGAACCGAGACGAGAGAGCGAGGAGGGAGTACCGGGAAGAAGGTCAGCGACGGAGAGAAAACGTCGATGACGGGGAGAAAAGGTCGGCTCGTCGGTAAAAGAATGCTAATGCGTCAAAGATGTCTGGACTTGCTCTGATACCATATAAAAATATGTACAGTGAGACTAAGACCCTAACTCTATACAAGGAGGATCGAATCTATATATATATATACAGTTCAGTGGTCCAGTGTTCTAACAGACACAAAACCTAGTTGTTCCTTATTTTGGCTTTAGTTTCAATTTTGTCTACATGGGTGTCTATGCAGGACAAGCTCACTGAAGAGCATCAGACTGATTGGATGCACACGTGTTCCAAGGGAAGAACTGGTCACTCTTGCTGCTAAATCTCCATTGCTGGAGGAGCTAGAGCACTCTTACAGGTACGATTCTCCTGAAGAATTTTTCAAACACCTTGGTCGCAAGTGCCCACAGCTGGCCTCCGTCTTCGTGTATGACGATGCGAAGTATGACCTGATGTATTGTCCAAGGAGCTAGAGCACTCTTACAGGTACGATTCTCCAGAAGTATGAACCGTCTGATGGATTGTCCAAGGAGTTTTGCTGTCCTCCCAAGGATGCAGAGATGGAGGATGGATGGGATGATATATCTGTTCCTTCAGATGATGGCCGTGGTCCTGACCTGAGCAATGTGGACTGTGACGATGTCACCTAGTACACTTACCTCCATGATTACTATTCTGTTTAATTAGTTTTTTTCAAAGAAATTAATATTTTTGCTAGTGATCTTGTGAGTTGAACTTTGTGATGGATGGTAGTGAATTTATGTATCCTGTGCACTCAATATGTAGTTTATTTCGTATGCATTTATGCATAGATTATCCGCTGGTGATCTTAGAGATTGAACTTTACAGTCATCCATGTCAGGGAATGTATGCAAGCGGTGCACTTAAACTGGATTTTGGATTTTGGTTCATGTTCATATATGCAGCGAGTGTGATGAGTGGAGCTGTGTTGCTCTAAGATTTCACATTTGATTCGGGCAGAGTGGATATTTCCCCAGTATTTTAGCGGTGTTGTGACTGCAGAAATGGCCAATTTTTAGTTTCGTAATTTTTTTCTGCACCGTATATTTTAAATCCATTATATATTTCGAGTTGAAGGTACATGCCCTATCTCCAGAAGTCCTTTTGCTGACATTGACTACATTTGTGTCATAAATCATCATCCAAGTAAATTTTGATTTCTTAATGAAATGTCTATTATCTAAAAAAAATCTGAGTAAAGTTCTATACAGACACCGGTCAAACCCATTGGTGGATAATAACAGAAAAAAAATCAACTGGCAGAGTACCATTACTTTTTTTTCCAAATAATTTTGAGAAGTCATAGACCTACTCCAATTGTTGTTGTTCGTGAACGCTAGCAAGAATACTCTATTGTCCAACTTCAAATGATTTGATAACCCGTTTTGACTTTGTTGGAGATTGTAAGTGATTTTGAAGTGGAAAGTTTGTTTCTGAAAAATAATTCTAGGCAGATTTTATTGGATATGATCTTGTCGTTCCCTCAATTAGTATTTTGAATTATCGATTAGCTATGTTTGATTTTGATTATTTAGCAGATTATTGTAAAGGATTATTTACTTAATTATAGAAATAAATTAAATATTTTTGAGAAATAAAATAAGTGGTCTAAGCGATGTAATTGAAGAAAGTATTTTTAAAGTGTGGAGTAAATAATCACTTTAATAATCTGATAAATAATCAGAAAAGATTACGTAGAAAATAATCAGAAAAGCTGGGTCTAGGAGGAGATAAGATTTCAGCGAGAATTCTAGGTGCACAAGTTACAGTAAAACTTAGGTTGTATTTAGTTCTATCGTTATATAAAAAATCAAAAAATCTTTCATCTTTTGTATTTCAGTTATCACAAACACAAACTTACTACTCGTTAAATTCCACTACTAGAGTGTAGAACCATCTATCAAGAAGTCAAAATGTTCACTTCTTAAGAAGTCAAAATGTTCACACCTTAAGGAGCTAGCTGTGTGATGCATGCATATTCATGGATAAGCCAGAGAGTTTTCTGGAAGGCAATGCATATTCATCGATAACCTTGAGCAATGCTCTTTTCGGTTATAAAATTTTAACTTTTAAAATTCAATCAAACTTTTAAAAATTCTTACCCTCAATTGTATTTTTCAATAAATTTATAATACTATTATATTAGTTTTCAATATAAATCTATGATATGATGGTAATGCGTAAGAGTATATGAGCTCATATATTTCCTAGATTTTACTGCTTACTCGTTTAGTGATTATTGATCTAAAAGACCAATGTATTTTTAGTGGTTTTATTAGTAGTCACAGAAAAATAGCCCGGCAATAAAATTGACAAATAAAAACTTTAAAATTGATTGTGAATCAAATTCTAAACAAAATGAACTTTACCTTATGATCGAAGATGTTCCCATGGGCATGAACGGGACAAGAGGCATAAGCAAAAAAAAAAATTAAAACTTAATATTTTAGTGATTTTAGATTTTTTATCGTAATTTATTTTTCAGCATATGTTTTTATTATATCATTAAGAACATATGTATATAAAAAAGTATTATGTATAAATTATTTTTAATGTTTCGTTTATAAGAAGTATAACAGAAATGAGGTTGTTTTGCTAATAACTTGTGTTTATATGGTATTTTAAAATAATAATCTACATTAATGTTGAAGAGGTTGTATATTTTGAATTTTTAGTGTCAAGTCCTGTTTAAGGGCTATCTAAAATGCATAAATTTTATGAGATTTAGTTTAACTTTTTCACACTACTCTATATTTTCTCCTCCCGAAGGAGGCCTGAAAGGTTATGACACTAATGATAATGTTCATATTAATTAATAGCCTGCCACGTAGGAGTAATGTGGCAAAAAAATTAATGAGGTGAAAGAGTGAACAATGTCTTGCATGAGACATTACTAAAAAATAGCGTTGGGGATAAGGTGGTATCTATGGCACAGCATTAGAGATAAATCAACAAAAGAAATAAGGTGGTATCTATGGCAGAAAAGAAACTACGATTAGGTAAATTGTTTTTAAGTTTTGTTTATATGATATTAAATAGGATAGAGATGATAATACAATTGTTCATGACACCTTAGATGATAGAATCTAGAATGGATTACCTGAATGAAATTAGGTCCTGTTTGATTAATACAAATAAAAAGCCTTGTTGATTTTCTCCAAACTGAATCAGCGCAAATTAAGACCTTTTTCTACTCTTCATTTCCGTCTCAATTTCAAATTACGTTCTGTTTGAAATTGAAAATCACCCTAAATTTAGCCAAATTTCTACAAAAACCGCATCACCGCAGATAAAACTGTTCTGCCCTTGTGTTCTCCATTTTCCTCCTTTTCTCCACTCCACTTCCACCGCAATGCCTCCCTCCTCCACCTCTCGCCGCCGCCGCCGCCGCCGCGGCAAGCCTCACGACCCACAGCCGGAGTCGGAGGAGGACAACGAGATCCAGGCGGAGCTGCCGTACGACCCGCTGCCGGACATCCTCCGAAAGCTCCGCGACGCCCAGTCCCAGAGCGCCGCAGCTCTCCCGAACCCTAACCCTCCCCAGCCCCAGCCCCATCCCCAGGCCGTGATGCCGTCACCATCGGCGCCGCCGCGGCCGCGGCAAGCGTCACGACCCGCAGCCGGAGGTGGAGGAGGACACGACGGACCGGGCGGAGCTGCCGTACGACCCGCTGCCGGACATCCTCCGCAAGCTCAGCCTCGCCCCGAGCGCCGCCGCTGTCCCAAACCCTAACCCTCGCAAACTCCACTCCCACCCCACGATTCCCTCCTCCACGACCACCACAAACACTACCTCTGGACGCCGTCGCCGCGGTCGCCGTGGGCGCGAGCGCAAGGAGGCGGAGGTGGAAGCGAGGGACTGGGCGGGGCTGCCGTTGGACGCGACCGTGGCCGTCTTCGGCAAGCTCGACCACATCGAGATCCTGATGGGGGCCGGGCAGGTGTGCCGCTCCTGGCGCCGCGCCGCGCAAGAGCGGAGGCGCCGGAGAGGACCATGTCACTGGAGCCGCTACCAAGGCAACAAGGTTGGGCCCTCTTCTGCAGCGTGGTGTTCAAGGACGTTCCCAGCAACAGGTGCCCCAGCCACCTCAAGGAGCTCGCTGGTGACATGCTAGAGCGGAGTCGCGGCCTGCCACTGGCCATCGTCGCTGTCAGCAAGCTCCTTAGACACAAGGATAGAACAGAGTTCGCCTGGAGGAACGTCTGTGACAGCCTAGCCTAGTCAAGAACAGCGAAGATCTTGGCCTTCGGGAGGCCTCCAGAATCCTCAACCTAAGCATCGATGATCTGCCATACAAGCTGAAGAAATGCTTCCTGAGCTGCAGCATAGACCCTGAAGACTTCTTGATCAAGAGGAAGATCCTGATCAGGAACTGGGTTGCACAGGGGCTTCATCAATGAGGCAGAGGCACATGGCGAGAGAACAATGAAGGACGTCGCAGCTCATTACCTAGAAAAGCTAGTACAGCGTAGTCTCTTTCAGGTTGCTATAAGAAATGAGCTTGGCTGTGCCAAGCGGTTCCTCATCCATGACCTCATCAAGGATTTGATCACTCACAGGTCCAAACATGACAAGGGGTTCGTTCAGTTTGCAGAGTGCAAGGTAATAATGGATTCTAACATTAGTGTTCGCCCTCTTGCAACTTGATAGATGCACGAGCAGCAGGCGATGCGCATCTGCTGCAAAGATCGCCACACTTCGCTCCTTCCAAGCGTTTGATTCGAAACTTAATGCCTCACTGATGTCTTGCTTCAGGCTATTGACTGTGCTAAACCTATGGTTCCTTGAGATCAATAAGCTACCCAGCACAGTGACCAATCTTTGCAATTTGCGATACCTTGGGATACGCTCCACATTCGTCGAAGAGCTTCCAAAGGTTCTGGGCAAATTACAGAAGCTACAAACTCTGGATACCAAGTGATCCATGGTCCAAAGGTTACCAAGCAGCTTGGCAAAACTGAAGAGCTTACGCCACTTGATACTGCTCAAGCGCAAGGCTGCTGACTACTACAAGCCATATCCAGGCATGCCAGTAGGACAACTTCCTCAAGGGTTACAGAACCTGACCAGCCTGCAGACACTCAAATATGTCAAAGTGGATGAGATGATCGCCAAATCTTTAGCAATGCTGGACCAGATAAAGAGCCTCAAGTTGTTTGACGTGGATTCAAGCTTCGCCGTCGATTTGTCATCGTCTATATCGAAATGTGCCACCTCCAGCGCTTTGGGAAAACTAACTGTAATACAGAAGCTGCAATAGATCTGGAGTCCATCACTCCAGCGCCCAGGAAGCTACAAAAGCTTGCTTTGTCTGGAACATTAGCAAGATTCACTCTTGCTTCTTTCGTTGCTGCCAGGGCTGCTGCATCTTAGCCTCATTGCTGCCTACATCGAGAAGATGATGACCTTTGCTACAGGTAGCTTTCCTGCACTCCAGAATCTCACCTTGCAGGAGTTGAGCAACCATAGTCAGATAGAGTTTCAGAGAGGATGCCTTGTAGAGCTACGTGAACAGGTGCTTCACCGGTGCACCCAACTAACTGACTCACCACAGAGCATGGAGAACCTGACACATCTCCAAACTCTGAAACTTGTTGGCATGGCAACAAAGCTTATGGAGAAGCTGCAAGATGGAAAAGGAGATGCTGGGTATTATTACAAGCCTGGCGGCTCAATGATATGTCAAAAAAATGTACCTAGCCCTTCAAGATATCATATGAAATCATTAGTTTTCCTAAGACCACCAGCAGTGCTGGTTTAGCAAGAGAGGCCTGGGATCAGCTACAGTAGCATGTCCTCTCTTGCTCCTTCTGCTCCTGTCGCCGCAAGCTTGGGCGACTTTGCTCCACCCACGACTTTGCAGCTGCAAATTACTAGTAATTGTTATTTACTGTTTTATTTATTTTCTAGAGTTTACAGCTGCAAATTATTTGTTCTGTAGTGTTAGATGGAGAAGTTTCAATAGTTGTCAAATTTTGGTATAGAAGTATATCTATTCGCTGCAATATAATTGTTATGTACTGTTAGGGATGCTTGGGGATTGCTACATTATCGAAAGTTGGTAAGCAAACAAAACATGTCCTGAATCATTATGCTGTGATCTTTTCAAAAAAAATCATTACACTGTTAACAATTTTCTTATACCTCTTGAGGATGTTTCAGCGAAGATCTTGCAACACATTCAGTAGTTGACAGACAACTGATTTACTAGCCGATCACCAAGGTGCCTATGGTTCATCCGTAAAGCAATTCTGTTCCACACCTGGCAAGCAAAAACACGTGTTCCAAGGTGTGCTTCAGACTCCTCCAGCAAACAGTATAGGGGATGGATGTGCTCCCACCCTGTAATCAGCAGTTCAGCACTTGAGTATATATAGTTTATCATCGGCCAAATTCTTCAATTTAAAGAGAGCCATGAGAAGAATTTATATTTTTCAAATTGCACAGCATATGATGATTCATCAGAGTAATCACCTCACCTGAAGCTGTCCATCGCCAGGTGAGTGAACCTGAACCATCGACGCCGGAAATGATATTGCGCTCCAAGAATTTAATTACTCTATCCAGGAAGTCAATAGAAGCTAGAGAAGAAAACGGCATAGTGCAATTGCATTTGCAAGCAGAACAAACCACTGTATGCTCTTCAGAGTCAGAACTAGGCAAGGTAGGTGCATCGTCCTTTATCTTGCAAGAGGAAGGCCGCGCTATGAAAAAGGCTATCCAACTAAGTATATAACAAATTATCACAAAATAGTCGGTGGCTAGCAATAAAACAACTCTAAGTACTTACTCAATATAACTTATATTTAGCTCGAGGTTAGATGTCCTCTCTAAGGCCATTGTATTTATACCGATAAATAATTTTTACTTAAAGAACTTATATGATCGATTAAATCGGACTCTATAGTCTTGTTTTGTCTTATCTTTAATCTCTTCTTAAACATGGATTCTTATTCTCTTACCTAACATTAAAATAGAAGTCCCTCCCTGATATGAATACTTCTTCTCGGAAATTTGCTCGAGACTTTTTTCCATGAACAGCAGCTAGAGATTTTCTTTGTGGCAGTTCTTAGCACAGTAATTAGTTGGGAGAGTTCTTTGTGGGACACTTCTCAAATGAATGGTTGTAGTAACTGAGGATAGCACCAAAAATTGGATAAGGATTTGTAGTTGCTTCAAAAATTATTTGATGCCCCCTCCTAGTATTTTGAAGAAGTGTTTTTATTGGACCCCATATGTTGTGATTTGTTACTGCAAAAAAATGTTCTAGGTTAGATATATGGAGAAATTTAACAAAACAATCAAGTTTGGTCCAAATGACAGCATGTACTACGATTCCACAGTGACTGTGAAAGTACATGTAGACCTTATGACTTAACTCCTTTTTAGTTTTTCTCCCAAAATTCTCTCATTTGGTGATAATATATTTCTAGGTGCTATTTGACACAATGGAGGTGGAACCAAGCCCCTTGCCCATGTCACCTGTCAGGGATTGGTCCGAGCTCTCAACCGATGCACTTTCTTCCATGTTCGTGAAGCTTGGGAGCATTGAGGTTCTGATGGGCACAGGCCTTGTGCCGTTCATGGCTGGCTGTTGCAAAGTCACCTGAGCTGTGGCGCTCCGTGGACATTACGCGCCATAAGGTGGTTTTCTCGAAGGGCATAGACACCATGTGCGTGATGCTGAAGGTGGCTATAGACCGCTCTCAAGGATGGATGGAGCTATTTTGTGTTCATAAGTTTGTTACTAGTGAGCTCTTAGATTACATGGCTTGTGGGTTTTTTTTCCCCTCCTATTACTAAATTTCAGTCCTTGGCTTTAAGTACTTGGCCCATGTTAAAATTATCAGAGTTTAGCACGGATGCTACTTCTATGATTTGTTCTCAAATTTGTATTTTAATAAATCTTGTGAAGTTGAATTATTCAATAACATGATATCACCATCAAGTTAGGTATGTGAATTTGTAGCTAATGGACTTCTAAAAACAACCCAATCTCTTGCATCTCCCTAACTATATGCCTAAGGGAGAAAATGTGAATTACGTTATTTGAAAAAATTTAGGGGCTTCTTTCTATGCAATTTGATTGGCGAGGTACCTCTTATTACATAATAAATAATTAAATATTGCTCCAATCATTTAATTGATGCCCTTTTCTGTGTTTAAATCTGTAGGGCTAGTTCATTAAAGAGCATTTGGCCCATCGCATGCAGAAATTTTTAAGAGCAATCATTGTCTAAATTTGGAGCTCAATGTCCATTGCTAGAGGACATTGAGTGCTCAGGAAACAAATTTTCTACAAATTTTCTCGAATACATTGATAGGGTACACCCACATCTGAAACATCTAAGAATTCATATACAATGGTTTGATGATGATGATGCAATGGAGCATAAAATAGAGCATGAGATGATGCATGATGATGATGATAGTGGTGAGGAGGAGAATGAGGACATGAAAGGTGAAACAGAGAGGACATGAATAATTATAGGGATGAGATAGAGACAGAGGAGAATGTAGATAAAAACAATGATGAGGCAAAAGTAGAGACAGAGATAGAGGAGGAGGAGGACATGGGCGAGAATGGAGATAGAGATGCAAAAAGGATGAAGGTGAAGAGAAGGAATCTAAAGAGGAGTGGAAGATAAGGAAAAACAAAGATACCTTTACAATAGCAAAAAACATATATGAGCTATGGCTTTTTCAGATTTTAGGTAACAACTTGATCAATAGAGGATCTATACCATCCTCCATGACTGTCCCCACCATAAGTGTCTTGACCTCTCTGAGGATTACAATGTCTAAGTCAATGATCAGCTCTAAAATCACTTTATGAAGATCAAACATGTCAGGCTGTCTAGACAATGGCCTCATGTTCATTGCATGAATCTTCTTGTCATTGGGGAGAACGAAGGCAAAGACTATAGGATCACTATGCAGGATCTATAAAAGCTAAGGATGCTTCTCTATAAGCCGAGGTGGAGATGGATGGAGGATGGTAGCTATGGCAACTATTATGAAGACTACTCAGCCCCCTCGTCCCCTAAGTCTTGTGTCAACTCAAAAGACGCATATTGTGATAATCCTAAAATTTTCACTATGTATCATGATTACTATTCTTCGTGATCTTCTCAAAGCCCTATTCAACCAATGTAGGACGTGCCAGTGCTACCTTCAGTATTTCAAGTCCTGGCCTTGGTATGTCGAGGTTAGAGTAGTTACAATAGGGCTATATATGTGTACATATTGTTCATAGAGTAGGCCTTTTGATTTTGCTGACAAGGTTATGTTGCTTCTATGACCTTGTGAACCTGTCAGCTTTTATTATCTTGTTACCTTGATTGATTGATAGATTGATAGATGGATAAGTATCCTCCTTCAGGTATTAATGTTGCGTCTGTTACAGGAGATGTGTATGCAAGCAATGGTTGGTACGTACGTACCGTGAGCTGTGATCATCTCATGAGCTGCCCTGTTGCGATGACAGATGAACCCATCCGGCAGTTGACCACCTGTTTGTATCATCTAACAAGGAGCTAGGAAAGCATATTGGAACGTTGGCTTAGGACCGTTTCGAACCAACCCCGGATCAGCGCTTCAAACATCATAGGAACGAGCACAGTAGCGACTTCATAGGAATGATCATAGAAATGGAAGAAAAATCATGATCACGTAAGCACCTTTTTCCGATGCCGTTGACTTAATATTTGAGCCTACGTTTTATTAGAAAAATATTATTTATTTTGTGTCCCAAAATAAATTTACATATTTACATTAAATTTTTAAATAAAATAAATGGTCAAATTTCATGTCCCAAAATAAAAGGCATTATGTATCTTAAAATTAAAAATAGAGAGGGAGTGCATTTTTCAAGAATTTGTTCATAACACAAAAAAATTACATGGCTCATAGGCCCTCTCAAATGTAATGTAAGGCGTATACTTATTAATATTTCTACAAAATGGGATTGTCTATACAAATTTTAAAAGAAAATTAGTAAAAAAATTATCAAATATAACTTTAATATAATTATAGTGCAATATAGCTACAATGTAACTTATATATATATAACACATTACCATTATATTAGAAATAGGTGCAAGCGCAAAGATATAGTCACGCTAACCTAAACAGCAGGTTACGAGTTCGAGCCTCAACCCCCACCCCCCACACGTGCCAAAAAAAAATTCCCTCTCAAAGCAAATCTGATGGCTGAAAAATCAAAAGTTTTTCTCCCACGTTTTCTGTCGTAGCACCTGAATTATTTGATGATACTAGGATTCCTTGTTAAGTTGCATTATTTGGTATTGTGAAAAAAGCATCATCTGTTGGATTGCATAAGCTGCAACCAATTCTTGCAAAAAAAAAATCAGCGAAGTTTGATTTCCATGAGGAATTCGACAGAACAATACAAGTTTGACATGGAAGGCCCCATGCACTAGGACCCTCGGTTATTATGAAAGATATTGCAGAGATGTATAACTCATGCTTGTTAGAATCCCCAACCCTCTTGAATTCCAATATCTCACTGATGATGCCCTCATTTGTAGATGCTTTGCACAATGGAGGTGGAGCCAAGCCCCTTACTGCTCCTTCAGATTTCAAGTAATAACCTGACCAACAAAGGGGTGCACGCCATCCTCAATGGTTGCCCCCACCTTGAGTGCATTGATCTTTCTGAATGCTACAAAATCGACGTTGATGATCAGCTCTGAGCTCCACAAACATCAAACATGTCTAAGTTGCCTGGACGATGGCCCTATGTTCACTTCCCAGATCTCCGTGTCATTCAGGAGAACGAAGGCGAAGATGACGGGATCACTCTGCATGATCTTTGGGAAGCTGAGGCTCACTCCCTGTGTTCCGAGGCAGAGATGGAGGATGGTAGCTATGACGACTACTGAGTCCCCTCATCCCCTGAGCCTTGCCTCAAAACTTAGCTTGTGATTACCGCAATATTTTCAGTTTTTCACTGTCTACCATTGTTATTGTTATCTCCCCAGCGTGCTGGTTAATTAGCTAGTGTAGGATGTGCCAATTTCTAGCTAGTCACTGCCGTAGTGTTTTGGGAGGTTAGAATATGGCTAAAACGTGTACATATATAGCATGTAGTAATAGGCCTTGTGAACTTTGTGTCTTTTACTAGGTTAAGCTTAATATGCAGTAGCTAGTCACTGCCGTTGCATCTGTTGCCTAAGATATGTATATACGCAAGCAATATAATGACTACTGTGCATTGTGCTCATCTCATTAGCTAGCCTGTTAATGAAGCTTAAAGATTAGCAATATATTCTCTTCTTATTTCTTAGAATTGGCATTTACTTAACTGATTGTTTTATATGTTTACCAGAGACTTTGGTGGTGTAAGTGTATTGCGTTGGCATTTACTCTACTGATTGTAACCGTCTAATATGCAAAAGAAACCAGGCCAGTCAACGGTCTAACAATAAAGAAAATTCAGCCCGTTAAGGACGGAACAAGAGAGACAATTTACCCCGTTAAAGGCCCAGTGAGAAAAACAGCTTAGCCTATTAAGAGCCCATTAAACAAAATAATTCAGTCCGTCAAAGGCCTAGATGTAAAATAAATCGGCCCGTTAAAGGGCTACCAGGCAAGTGAACGCAACTACTCAGGAAGGAAGTACTCCCTCTGTTTCCCTCTGTTTCAAATTACTGATGCAAAAGGCAATTTTTTTTACCAAATTACTTCTCGTTCTTACATTCCAAGATATTTTTAGAAGTATTTTTCCCTTTCCTGCAATCCTCTCCTGCCCTTCATTAATACATCCATACTAATAGTAGTAGTCCTCACAAGGAATTTTAATACTTACTTTGGAAAATATTGATTAGGACATACTATATTTAACAAGGGTAATAATGTAATTTAACACACCTTCTAGTTTAGTGCAAGATTTGTTAGAACAATAATTAAATTGAAATGGGTGGAGTAGAATTTAGCCTGTTAAAGGCTAGAAAGTTAAAGACATCAGGACGCATCTGAATTGAGGCCCACCATAAATAGGCTCGGCCCATCTCTATGAGCCATTACGTAAAGATTGCCTCCGACTGGCATCTTATATAATTGCTTCACTTTGTTCTCTTGATGAGCTTTTGTGTAAGATCTTTGAGTGCTTGTCTTGAGATCAGCACGGATTCATCCTTGCTCTCAGGAAGAGCATCTATTGCGTCTGCTGCTAGTTTGGCATGTTCAGCAGCAAGTAACCTTGTCTTCTCAATTCCCTGACTTCTGTCAAGGTATTCAAGGGCCTGTGGAAGGAAAATGAGCATCTCTGAATTAGGTAAGTTCAGAGCATTTCACAACACAAATAATTGGAGAAATACTAGAAAAAAAACAAGGAAATAAAGTTTCAGGACTAACTGCATCTACATTTGAAGGGTCATCAAATCCCTGTTCTACAATCTCTTGCAGTTGGGGGTACTCTTCCATTGCAAACAATATGGGAGCTGTCACGATTCCCTGCTCATACAAGGCATATATCATTCCTTGCATATTCATGTATGTGAAAAGGTAGAATCCATAAGAGAAATATTTCTAAAAACGTATTGCTACAGTTTTGTTCTAATTAGATCAAAATGTTTTGATGGACACTGAACAAAAAAACCTCAAGACTTGTGCTTAAATGAGCTCACTAGTCATAATATAATAACTGGAATTGTCTGGCGACACTAGTAAGATAGGAATTCAATACAATAGTGACCAAGAGTATTGGTTATACTTGATGGATGTCAGACAAGGAGCCTTTGCCTAGGGAAGCTGATGTGCCTGTGAAATCGAGGATGTCATCGATCAACTGATAGGCTATACCCTGACAATAGATTGCAGAAATAGATCGTCAGTTATTAGTTGGTCATGGTTAGCGAAAGAAGAA
This sequence comes from Oryza coarctata, assembly GCA_030770085.1. NCBI lineage: Eukaryota > Viridiplantae > Streptophyta > Magnoliopsida > Poales > Poaceae > Oryza > Oryza coarctata. Next base: position 3,839,940 of record CM061476.1, on the reverse strand, counting down.
AAAGATTATGAGCATGGATAATTATAACAGACCAAGTGTTTGCCATACTGATAAGCAAGTGTCACAACTTCAGCTGTTTGGCCAGAAAGAACTGCAGCAGCTTTGCAACTGTTTGAAATCAATGCAGCTGTCTTGTAATATGACTTCTGCAAATAGTAATCCATGCTGCAAATGCATTCAGTGATTGTCAAATAAAGTAAAAAATAAAAGAAAATGTTGGATTGCCATGCAATTGATTAACCCAACTTACATTCATTTTCTTCCAATCCCTTATTCCCTAGAACAAGGCTACCTCAGGTTTCAAGCTGATATTTAGCATAAGTTAATAAGTTGTATCAAAATGAAGTTAGTAATATGCACCACAGCCCAATTGCATTAAAGTTGATATTTAACATTTTTTTCTCAAGTTCTTTACACACTCTATTGCTAGGAAGAGCCCCATTACCCAGGAATAGCCTCAATGCCAGAAATGTGAACAATGAATTGGATATGCACCTGCAGCGTTGCATCGGTGTTATTGTCATTTGCATAAACTCACCGGTTACAAGGTTATTTACCGCTGTTGCTAGCAACAATATAACCTGCAGAGAGAAAAATACAGAGAAAAAAGGTGGGTATCAATATAGCCTGCAAAAGGTCCATACTTGAATACGACCAATAAAATCCGATGTTGCAAGAATTGGAATACAATGCAAGGCATCATGGCAGCTTAAAAGTAAAACGAGTTTTTTCTTACTTCACTTCATCCTAGACAGCAAAATTGCCAACAGAATAAAAGAATGATGGGACAGAATTATTTCACTAACAAACAAAGGATAAATAGTCAGACCTCAGTATTGTCAAGATACACCGCAGCAGTAGAAAATGCCTTGGAAAGTAGAAAATCACCAGCCAGTACTGCAAGCTGCATGAGAGCATTGATGCACCAATTATTTGGAAAATATTGTGCAAATGGAAGATAGATATATCAAAATGCGATCAAGATGTGCTGAACAGACAGATTTATCCAAAAAGAAAGAAAACAAATTTGATAGTGTGAAGCAGAAAATAGAACAGATGAGCTTGCCTGCATATTCAAGACTAAAAGAGAGTGATAATAATTGGTTTGTGCGAACTACTAAATATACAAAATAAAGTAGTTCAATTAATGCATTTAACAACATGTGCCCTATCAAACTGAAATCCACCAGCTCAAGATGTATACTTTTGAAATTACATCTTCCAGGTTTCACTTTGCCATTCAACAAAACAGGCATCAGGTTTAACTGTCAAACTGACTTTTTGCGTGTCACAGATACCATAAGACATTAACTATGCCTATTATAAACACATTGTTATATTACCTTCTTTCCCATCACACAGTTCAGCGAGTCCATGCCACGCCTAGTATTAGCATCATCCAAGACATCATCATGTATAAGGCTTGTTACCTCAGATGCCAGGTAGAAGATAAGTCATTGAGATAAATAATTCTGGAAGGGCTAAAAAGTCAAATGAACAAGCTTGAAGCTAGGTTGGATGTATACATGGATCAGTTCGGTTATCTCAGCGAGACGCATATATCTCTCATGAAGCTCATTCTTTGAATCAACAAATGAGTCAACCATGTCCATGCTTATAGCTGAACCCATCAATAGTAGAACCTGACACATCAACAATCAAGATCTTCAAATGATGAAATTGGCAGAAGTAAATTATGAGCACGTATGCATATTACAAGTATCTTGTGTTCACAGCATAATGAAGAGACATTCTTCTGCTCTTACAGTTGAGCAAGTTCTTTTTCCTTCAACTCCAGCTCTGAAGAAGTACCCAGCTGCTAACGTCAGTTGAGGTACCTGTTCATAACAGATTTCATAGATACAAAGATAATCTTTTTACATAAGGGGATACAAAGATAAATGGTGAAGGATTCATGCCATCATACATTTATATAGCATATCACAGTATAAATTTGTAGTTAGAGCATTCACCTCAGCTACTACCATTGAGCGCAATCTATTTGAGATTTCAGATACTTCATCTTTAATCAGTGTAAAGGGGTCTAGCAGCTCCTACTATACAGAAAAAAAATAAAAGATTGTGTCAGGACATCAGAATCTACTATGCATTAATTTCATTTTTCATGATTTCCAAAATGCACGATTAAGACGATAGCAATTGTGGTTATATGGCTAGAGTCAATATCTAGGTTGTGTGACTTCATAATATGTGTTTAATAGGACCAAAATCTCTAATTTTCCTGCTTATAAGATTAGAACACCTGATGTCATGGCTTTATCTGTACCTTAGCCATTGGCTCCCCTTCTCTGGATGTCTGATGCCTTGTGCTGTAAAAACAACATGAACTCCACAGAAACCCTTCCCTGTATGAGACATTCTGTGAAACAAGAAGGTGGTATCAAAGCATTACACAAACAAATCCAATCACTTTCCACGCTAGAAACACTATACTCTCATGCATACATCTGGGTTAATTTGAGGAAGTATTAATTGAGGATTTGAGGCCATTGTAAGCCTAAACTACCCAATGTTATGTGCAGCAGCAGCAGAATCTTGCACTCAGGCTACCAATAGCAATTAGCGGCGCAACATGGCAGGAGAAAATCAGAAATATGTGCCCAAATCAACAACAACGTGGATGCCTTCATCTCCCTCACCTTTGGGTTTGGAGCAAGGGAGGAAGCAGCGGAGGAGGCCGAGCGCAGGAGATCAGCGAAAAGAATAAGACTCCTCGTCAGCAGCATGGCGACCGCCGCGACCGTCCGGGAGGTCGCCGGAGCTGAACACAGCCGTCGCCACCGGCGGGATGCGTTTCGAGAAGGAAGCGGATTATTGTGGACCGGTGGCAGTGGTGGTGGTGGGGCCCACCACAAGATTATTCTAGGGGAAAATTGTAAAGAAAAAAAGAACCAAATGTTAACTCGCTTGAGATTCGCTGCAAATACCCTATTCTAACTAATTCTGGTTTGAGATTTCTCTCCATTGCCACTGCTTACACGGTTTTATGACCGTATACTCCGTTTCTAGGAATAGTAATTTATTTTTGTTCGAGATTTCTCTCTGTTATCGCTGCTTATACATTTTCATGGCCGTATACGCTGCTTATACGTTTTCATAACCGTATACTCTTTATACGTGTTTCTAGGAATAGAAATAGATTGTTACGTATATTTTATTAGGCTCAGCGACAACTATTTTCTTCCATGGATTCAAAAGATAAGCTTAATGTGATATTATGTCACTGAGAAAGAAAATATGTTTAAGGTCATATGTGCGGAGGGACGAGGTAACTATGTCTCATCCTATCGAGACGGACTCAGTTGATGTGCTCCTGTCGGATCGATCTCGGCTGATGCGCTCCTATCGAGTGACTTGGCTGATTTGATAGATTCTGTAGCAATTGATCAAAAGATGCGCCAGGCCATATAGCATGTGCGAACATGTAAGCAGCGACGATAGAAAGAATGTCAAACCATGTTGAATTAAGAGCGATATATTTGCAACACATTGTATTGCGTGTAGAAATCTCAAGCTCAGTGTGGTATTTGGGGTGATTTTTTTGCAATTTTCAGTCACCAGCTGAATTCAGCACCTCCCAATTTTCCCAGACGAAAATCCATCGCCGTCGCCGGCTGAGGAGCTCACTGCGCATCGGCATTGCTTCCTCCGGCGGCGCCATCGTGCTGCTCCCCGACAACTCCGGCGCCAGGCCACGCCGTCAGTTCCCCTCTCTCTCGGAGAGCTGAGATCGAGAGGCGCCCGCCCACGCAACCTGCTAAATTTCAAACACGGAGTCAGAATCCGGTTGCAACACGATAGCAAACTACAAAATCCATCTAGAGTTGAGCCGCGCCGCCGTCGCCGTCGCCAAATATCATCCATGGCCAAGGAGAGACCGTCTCGAGGCGGGCATAGTAAATGTTGAGCAATCCATGCTGCTCGGAGAGGATCCACGCAACGTTCTCCGAGATGCTGTCGACGCTGTCCGGCAAGCTGAACAGGTTCGGCTGCGGGCTCTCCTCGCAGCCGCCGGAGGAAGAGGACGATGACGATGTCGTCGCCGCCTCGGAGCCGGAGGACGCCATGCTGGGCGCTCCGTTCCTGCTCCAGCGTCGATCATCTTGGCATAGATCGGGGACGATGCACCCGTGCGCCGCGTCGTACCGATATCGGCGGGTGTTCGCCGACGACGAGGAGGAGAAGGAGGAGAAGATAAGGACGGCAAGAGCGAAGGAGAAGGAGGACGGTGAGGAGGGGTCTACGGGGTTGCGAAGCGTCGCGATGTTTATGTCGCCGGCGCGGTCACCGAAGCCGAGGGGGAAGGATGAGGAGGTGAGGCTCCCGTGCCTGGCGTTCCCTTCGCTGGATGGGTATAGGGTTTTCTCCCTCGCCGAGAAGTGCATGTGCGACGACGGCGACGTGCGGATGCGGATGGCGTGCCGCCGCCGCTACGTGGCGTCCCCGTACGGCGGGAAGGTGTTCGTCACGGACTTCAACTGGCGCTACTCGTCGCATCTCGTCGATCCGTTCAGCGGCGAGCGGACGCCGCTCCCCGACTTGCCCATCCCCTTCTCGGAGACGGAGCCGATGCCGTGCGCGGCCGACGAGCCCCGCGCGAGCAGAAGCGCGGCGGGCACCGACGACAGGTTCGCGTGGGACTGGTCCCCGCGCGGCGTCATGGTCGCGCGCGGCGACACCGTCTTCTTCTGCGAGGGCGGCGGCGACGCGTGGAAACCGGTGCACCGGTCGGGGTGCAACTCGCCGATGACCGTCAACTACCGCAGCGGCTTCTTCTTCGTCCTCGAGCGGCGGACGCTGCTTACCACAGTGATCGACGCCGAGACACTGGTACCCTCCGCCGAGATCACTCCGCCGCCGAACAGCCACAGCATCGACGACGCCTACCTCGTTGCGTCCACCGACGACGTGCTCCTCCTGGTGCACCGCCGCCCACTGTACAGCGAACGCGAGCTCTTCTCCGAGGCATACCGCGCGCGGCACCGGAGCCCAGCGTCCCCCTTGTGGGCGCCGGTGAGGGACATCGGCGACCGCGCGGCGTTCGTCACCAGGAATCACGGCTTCACCGTCGGCGTCGACGCTCACGCGGCAGCTGCAGTGCGGAGGAACCACGTATACGTGGTCCTTCGTGGCATAGAGAAAGACCATCGTGAGCGCCGCGTCGTCAACCACAAGGTCGGCGCGGTTCACCTGAAGAACCCCATGCCGCCGTCGCTGCTGCCATTGCTGCAAGGTGAGATCAACAGCAGTTGCTTGCTTGAACGGAAGTTGGGAGAGCCACATTGGATCATCCGGAGCGATGGGTCGCCGTAAGGATCGGTCAACGAATCTGATAAGTTTTTAAATAATGACGAATCAGAGAACTAGTGTTATTTCAGGATTAGTTCGTGGTGTTCATAATTTCAAGTTTTCTTTTGTTGGTATTAGTCTCAAACACTCAGTTTGTGTGCACATATTTTTGACTTGTGAGCCTACTTCTCTTCTATAGCGTATGATATTTTAATAACTGCTATATATAATATTCTATTATATAATAGTATTTTATCACTATATAAGATAAAAACATAACATCATCATAACATAACCACAGACTTAAAAACTTTGAGGTATTGTTGTCCTTTTATCCCAATTCACCTAGTTGCGACATTGACATCTCAAGTAGCCTAAGGAATGTTCCCTAGCTATACTGATCGTTTTTTTACCTGCCCATACAAGTCCTCCTCCTTGGTTTGTGGACTAACAGGGATAACAACGCATGGCTCTATTGGTGTAGCTTGCCAAGGGCATTGAAGTGAACTATTAGGAGCATTTTACTATCATCATTGCTAACAAGCGCTTCGCCCCTATGTCCTTGTTGTGTGCACGTGATGCCACCAACTTGAGACCCTAACCCCAAACATTTATGCATGTCACCTTATTCATTTATGGCTACGGTAGTTGCCCTTTCAGCTCCTTTCGTCCTTCACCTGGCACCGCATTCCACTTCTACCATGAAAGTAGTCCGTGAACACACACTCTCTTTCTCAACTAATGTGCAGCTCAGTGAAAAAGTAAGAAACCTAAGGCAACAAATTTGAATTAAAACAAGACGTAAGGAGGAAAGGAACTCAAGTGCCTCATACAACAAGAGAAAGATGGAAGGGAGATTGAAGGGGTAAGAAATGCCGTGTAGCATGGTGTGAATGGAATACCGTTGTTTAGCATTCCTCTTTGACTTTTCATTAAATCAAATTTTGTTAAGTTTGAAAAATATTACAGCATATATAATACCAAATTATTTTCATTAAATCCATACATTTATTCCGTGTTAGAAATATTAGTAAATTTGATCAAAAGTAAAAAAAATAAAGTGTACAAGCAGTTCTTAAAGTTATAGGAGTGTGTCATGTAACTTCTCAACTCTCAACAGATCAATATCATAAAAACATGTTAAAAGTGTGTTATTTTAGTTCTAAATCATCACAGCCCTCCAGAATCTCGTGATATTTTTAGGCTTCAGAATTTTTTCTCTCCTGAAACGAGAGGAAAGCATAAAATATTTCGCTCTAGTTCGACAAGTTACTCCTAAAAGAACTGGACTGTCGTTGTGTAATACTGGAGCACTTTCTGTTAACGACCAGATAGATGGACTCCTCACAAACGATATATTAATGGGCCAGCCCACATCACAAGAGCCCAACAAAAGCCCACCAACGAGGCCAATTAAAAGCCCACTCCACTTGTAAAACCCTAAAAATCCTCCACTATAAACTCCATCTCCACCTCAAGAACCCTCTCCTCCTCCCTAAAACCCTAGCCCCACTAGGGTTTCTCCTTCTCCTCCCCCTACACCGCCGCCGCCGCCTCCTCCTCCGCGCCGCCTCGACACCGATGGGGAAGGCGAGCAAGAAGTCCGCGACCGCGGTGGCGGCTGTGGTGCTGGCCAAGGGCGGGAAGAAGCGGGAGGCGGAGGACGAGATCGAGAAGGCGGTGAGCGTCAAGAGGCAGAAGGCGGCGGCGGCCAAGGCCGTCCCCGCGCCCAAGGAGGACGCCAAGAAGGCCAAGAAGCAGCCACCGCCCAAGAAGGCCGAGAGCAGCAGCAGCTCTGAGGACTCGTCGGAGTCCGAGGAGGAGGTATTTCACATGTGCATTTCCTGGTTCTCCATTACGCTGCAGTCGTTGCTTGCTATTCGTGTAGTACTATGTCCGTTCCCGATTCTGTATTACGTAGTACGCAAAAATTGATAGTACTATGCGTGTGTTCGTTCCCGATTTTGTATTGGGGACTAAACATCTGGGAACACTCTTGTAGCGTTTAATGTTTAATATGTAGGGCTTAAGAGTCTAGAAATGAGAGTACTTTTTTTTTGAAACGATCAAAATTCTATTGAAGGGATATGTTTTATGGGGTGGTATAATTATTGCTTTTGTTTTTAGTCTAATACTGTACTCATGTATTAGATACCACTTAGTAGTCCTTAATTCTGCATTCATAAATATGTTTCCGTAAACTTTCTTTTATGATTTTTAGGTGTTCACGGGCTTTTGTTTTGTGTGACAAACGTCTGTTGAGCTTCATAGCTTATCTATGCTATCTTTGTTAGGTCAAGGTCCAGCCAAAGAAGGCTGCAAAGCCTGTCAAGCAGGAATCTTCTGATGAGAGGAGTGATGAATCCTCTGATGATGAGGTATAGCGTCACTATTGCAATTCAATCTTCCTTTTAGTGGATGGGATGCTGATTTTTCTCTCATATTTTAACTATGGATGCTAAGCCTGCGGCTGTGGTTGCTAATAATGGATTTAAGAAAGGCAAGCCAGGGAGTAGCAGTTCTGAGAGTGATTCTGATAATGAATCGGATGAAGACGAGGTTGGCATTTCATTTCTGTTTGGATATGTTTCACTTACGTAGTTTTGTATTTGTGCTTGTGATCTCATGGTAGCTAGTTAGACTATAGTCATTCTTTTTTCCAGTATATATATATATATATATATATAAACATGCGGCATGTCAAAGGGAACTGAGCTTTTTTTTTAACTCGTTTGACATTGTTTCTATTCATTCTTCAGAAACCTGCTGCTCCAGTGAAGAAACCATCTGTGACTAGTGCACAAAAGCAAAAAGATGATTCTGACAGCTCTGATAGTGAGTCAGATGAGAGTGACTCGGATGAGGTGAGTGCTGAGAGATGACTGGATGAGTTCCTTTGCAATTTTATCATTATACTTACACTTTTTTTTTCTTCTTTGTTGGATAATCTACCTTTTATATTTATTTTCATATTAAATGTCAATGAGCATTTTTAGTTAGTCTGAGGGCTATTGATTATTTTTTTTCAGAATGTGCCTAAAAAGTCTAAAGCCCCTGATGTAGCTGCCAAAAATGATGATTCTAATGATAGTTCTAAGTCCAAAAGTGACTCTGAGGATGAGGTATCCATAGAACTAACATGTCTAATATGCTTCCATTGTTGTTAAGTGTAACTCCATTTATGTTTTTCAACTATGTAGGAGAAAACTAATAAACCAGTCCAACCCGCCAAGAGAGCTGCCCATGCAACTGTTTCAAGTGATTCCTCTGATTCTGATGAGAGTGATGAAGAGCCTCCCCAAAAGAAGAAGAAGGTGATACTCAAAATTTGCATTTAGTTTATTTTGAAGACTCACTTTTCCTTGTTTACATGACCATCTGATGCCCCTTTTACCTCACAGGATGCTGCACCTAAGGGTGCTGCCAAGGAAAGCAGCAGCGATGATGAGGATGACAGTTCTGAGGAAAGCTCTGATGACGAACCTAAACAACCTGAACAAAAAAAGGTAACGTGGAAGTTTATGTATAATCTACTTGCTTCCTTGGCTACGTTCTACTTGTTTTACAATGATCTATTTGCTAGATGCCTGTACTTTCATTTTACAACTATCTAGTTGTTTTAACAAATTTATTTGATTAATGTTAAAGCAGGCACAAAAGGAATCTGAGAGCAGTGGCTCCGAGGAGTCCTCTGAAGAAGGCAGTGATGAAGAGGATGTAAAATTGGCCAAAACTCTTAAGAAGGTTCTTTTTCATGCTAGTATTGTAAATGTGATTGTGTAGTACATAGATTATTCTTTTGAATCTACATCATGAGTTATATGAATTAATTACTTTCTGTAAATTCCTCAGGAAGCGCCTGCTGTCACCAAATCACAAAATGGAGAAGTATAGCTCTGCGCCTTCCTTGAAGTTTTGTGTATTTAGCATTTTGTGAATGTAGGATACATAATATGGTGCTTTTTGTAGCCTAAAACTCCTGCAAGTAACCAAAGTCAGGGAACTGAATCAACAACCCTTTTTGTGGGCAACCTTCCTTTCAGTTTAGACAAGAACCAAGTGTAAGCATTTCTGCAGAGATTTATGACTTATTTCAGAAGGTATGTATTTTAATGCTTTCCCAATTGTGTTTCCAGGAAGGAGTTTTTTCAGGAAGCTGGTGAGGTTATTGATGTTCGTTTGTCTACCTATGAAGATGGCATTCCTAGAGGCTTTGGTCATATTCAGTTTGCTTCATATGAAGATGCTAAGAAGGTAAGATTTTATTTGTCTTGTCATGTCTTCTCGTGTTTGTCATTTTTAGTTCCTTGAGAGGTGTTATGTCACAGAAGAATCTGATTACCAATTATACAATGATTTGATGTTGTATAGATCCACTTATATGATTTTGTGCGATTAGTTTGATACAGTATCAGAAAAATGAGGCCAATAATTGCCAGTTCCATCTTCTACTTTAATTACAGCAATCAGTGGCATGCTTGCAATTGTCTTAACTAGGTATGGTCTGTTATTTTCTCAGGCACTTGAATTGAATGGCAGAGATCTAATGGGTCGTCCAGTGAGACTTGACTTGGCTCATGAAAGAGGTGCATACACCCCTCACAGCAGGTAACATGTTTTCTTTATTTATGAAATGCTTTAGCTACACCGACTGAATAAGTATGTATTGATAGTGTGATAACTACTTTTTTAATTTGATAGGAATGATACTGGATCATTCCAGAAACAGAATAGAGGTTCCAGCCAGTCTATATTTGTGAAGGGTTTTGATTCATCTCTTGAGGAGAGCAAGGTAATTTCTTTTGGTTAGCCTATTTTGTATCACCTGTATCACCTTTTCTGATTGTTTGTCATTGCCACATCCAGATCCGAGAATTGCTTGAAGGACATTTTGCTGAATGCGGAGAGATCACACGAGTCTCAGTTCCCATGGATCGTGAAACTGGTGCAAGCAAAGGGTCAGTTGCAAATAATAATAATAACTGTTGCATTCTGATTAAACATGCTAGTGATTTAAATTAATTTTCATGTGCTGGTTTTGCAAGTGTTCTTTTAGCAAAGGGTTCTAGTAAAGAACAAATTAGAGAGTGTAGTTATGGAACATATATGGTAGCCAGCTATCATTTGCATTGTTGTGAATTCAATGAAAAGAAATGAAACCCATGGAGCTAATACCTCTTCCTTCAGGAAATACATTATTTCAGCTTATAGCTGAATGGGTTGACTTAAATTGTTTATGCCAAACGATTTTCTTTGTCAAATGATCGGTTACTATTTTCCATGTATAACTTTGAACTGGACCTTGAAAATGAAGATTGTGAATTCTAGACAAACGAACTTGATTTATGCTATTATGTAAAATACCTTTAATTTAAGTTGATGCCCTTTTGTTTTACATGTACTTGTTGTTTTATTACTGTTTTGGTTACATTTTCTGAAGCATCTACTGATAGAAGTATTGTACAAATGTTGCTGAGCAATGCAGGATAGCATACATAGATTTTAAGGATCAGACTTCTTTCTCGAAGGCTCTTGAGCTTAGTGGGTCTGACCTTGGTGGCTACAACCTGTATGTTAATGAAGCCAAGCCTAGAGGAGATAGCCGGGATGGTGGTGGGAGAAGCAGCGGTGGACGAAGCGGTGGCAGCTTTGGTGGACGAAGCGGTGGCAGCTTTGGTGGACGAAGTGGTGGCAGCTTTGGTGGACGAAGCGGTGGCAGATATGGTGGTAGGTTTGGTCGTAGTGATGGCAGAGGTCGACGTGGTGGCAGAGATGGTGGCAGAAGAGGTGGGCGTGGCGGCTTTCAGAGCAGGCTGAGTGCAAGTACAGCTAGTGCAGGTATGCACCTGTGCTAATGTGCAAATCAAATTTTGTTGCATGTTTAGAAAATTATATGTTGAATCGGCTTGTTAGCTAGATACTCTGGCTTAAGAACTTGTATTTTGTTTTGCCTTGCAGGAAAGAAGACAACCTTCGGAGATGATTAATGAGCTCGATCTTGCTTTGCTACAAGATGTAGCTGTCAAAAAAGGACTGCCTACCTGCAACTGTTGTGAAATGTGATGAATTTTACTCTTATTTTTACTGTATTACCAAATGGCTGTACCAGTGGACAAATGACCGTGCTGGTATTTTGGTCTGCAGTTTTGGTGTGTTCCTAGTGATTGTTCTGGACTTCTAGTGGATAGTGCAATGCAATGAATTCTATTACATTATTATACATCAAGTATTTGCTTCCTCCGGTTTTGGTTTCATCCGAGTTTAATTTGCACCTGCCCTTGGCTTTGTTTTGTAGTACTAAGCTGTTAAGGTCTGCTTGAGGGTAAATTCTGATTGTGTTCTACCTTGAATGTGTTTATTTGGCGCTCACTCTGAACTGAAGATAGCGGAGGCCTTAGCATGAGTCATGGGTAGGTTAGAGAATTGATGATCTGCGAAATCAGTATCATAAAAGTAGCCATGCCTGTAATTACTGTCACTACTAGTACTAATTAGCTAGCTCCTGGCCACGTCAGTTGGAAACTCTGGTGAACTGGATCTATTAGGGGCCTGGTGATCACACTAGCATATGTAGTAGTAGCATAGCAAATTTGCAAGCGACCATCACCAGAGTCGGTTATAGTATTATTCCCTTGTAGGAATGAATGAGTTTTTGTTGATGTGCTGTACAGGAATGCTTTATGACAGTATTTCTGTCGGCACAGCTGGGTCAAGACAAGATTGCTAGTCGTGCAACTCCCATGAATGAAGGCTTCGAGAGGCTGTCGGTTTGTTTCCGTGTGCTAAATTACATGACAATATCCAAAACTTTCTCCCGAATTATAAGGTGATTACTGTCGGAGTCCTATTTGAACATTCCACTTTGGGATTTTCAAAGTTTTTGAGCCAGAAATTGTGTCTTTTCAAGCGCAAGTGTGCAGAAGTTATTACAGCCAACAACCCTGCAAAACACACCGACCAGTCGTCGCGTACTACTTTTCACAGATCAACCAAGAAACTGCCTATCACCATCAACTTCACACATCCATACAAACTCTTCCTCTGAATGCTCCAGTCAACCAGCAGTCATCACACGACCGGGGAAAGCAACCATGAGAGCACAAAATAAATATAAATTAAATGTCACAGACAAGATTCGCAGATCAACGAGGGCTTCATTAGCAAGCTTCAAATGGCAAGCACTTGAACATGAGACAAATCAAAACTTAGCACTCAAGGATTCCATAACAGCATCGTGTACTACTACGTTCACATTGGCACACAGAATCAGTGGAGTGGTTGTTAATCACAGAAAAAAAAAGCTCTCTACGCCTGACATAAATAAATAGATAGACTTGCATAACCAAGTCAAGGTGACGATTGCTAAACCCAGATGATGCCAAGCCATGGGCAATCAAGAACAAAACTGAGAAGAACAATAGAGCGAAAACTGTGTTCTCCATATATCTTGAAAAAAGTTGGCATTCTTTAAGACCCATGTTCCTCTGTAAAATGGTCTAAAAAACGTTCCTCTGTAACAGCTAAAATCTCAATGATAACAACAGAATAGACACTCTTGATTCAAACTTTTGTACAGAAACATCAACAAAGAATTGGATCGATTACTTGAGTTCACCTCATTTTAACTTCATCCAATCACATCTGCGAATTATGAATCAAACAATGCCAGGTCACATTTTTTTTAGAAAACGTGATCCTTCAAAATTATGAACAAAACAATGCATTTTGGTCAACATTTTTTTTGTAATTATGCTCAGGATAGGATAGAAGGCACGTTAACCCATTATTCATCATCCCAATTATGCGCATCATTTTGGCATCCAGAGCAAAACATCCACCCCTAACTTATGATTAGTCACTTGCAGTTACCACCAAATTAGTATAACAGCAGATTCCAGTGCTATCATTTATGTTGCCAGACCATGATCCACAGAAAATATGACACAAGAACAGAGACAGCAGGCATATGAAAATATGAAGATGGTTTTGAGGAGACAAATTCATGATGAAATGCTAAGACATTGCTACCTTTCTGTTTTCTCGATTATATTCGCTTCTTTACAATGGTCTTCATTTACCAAACTACGCACAGAACTAGCTATCCACTACAAGTACCAACAACCTAAGCTGAATGCAAGCGCACACGAGAACATACCTCATACCAACTCGAACAAGAACCCATCCAATTTCCTATACCACTACTCAAAATACCTTGCCAAAATGGACCTCAGTCACCAACTAAAATCACTAAAATCCTATTGTTAGAGAAAGGAGCACCACCTAATTGGGAGACTGGGCATCGTCCCCATCTGAATCAGAGTCCCCAGAGCTCCTTGAGTCAGAGTCTGCAGAATACTTTGTATGTCAGAGCAATTCAAATATGAAACAGAAACCATGGGGGCACAATTCATATGTTCCACCATACCACTGGATGCAGATGAGCCACTTTCAGACCCGCTTGAGCTGCTCGCCACCTGGGCATCCCTCTCAATCTCCACTGACTGGTAATTTGCCGCTGGCATCTCATCACCAATATCAACATACTCATCAACCATATCAACCTCTGAAACCCTCTTCTCCGGCATGTCATTCTCCTGCAAAAAAGCAACAGAAACACAACATCCACATGAGAACACAATTCAGGCATCATTCACACAAAACCAAGAATTGCAGCATTGCCTCCCCATGCCATACCGAGTCTCCAATGTCAGCAACCGCAGGCTGATGCACATTAACCTGCATGGCATCATCATCAATTGGGACAATTGGAACAATAGCAGTCGCATCAACAGCATCACCATTCATCACAACAGTCCTCTGGCTCTTGTTGAGTGCCTTCTTGCAATTGACCACAAATCGATCGAGCTCCCAGAGCGTCTCGACATCCATTTCGTCGAAATCAAGCTCAACAACCTCTCCCATAAGTGCCGGATCGGTATTCCTCTTTTGCACAATCTGTAGCACATTCACCATTTTCTCCTCGGGCAAGTTCCCGATCTCCACCCTTAACTTGTGCTTTTCCTCCTCGCTCATCTCCCTCTTATTGGGTTCCCTCGCCTTGGGCTTCGGCCTCCTACCCCCACCCCCAATCCTTGGCGGGGCCTGCACCGGCATAGGCAACGGAGGCTGCGGTGGCGGCGGCAAAGCCAGCGGCATTGGCGGCTGGAGACGCTGGCACTCCTCCTCGAACCAAGACACGACCTCCTTGTACAACCCCTCGAAGGAGCCGAGGAGGTTGCCGGCATACTTGTGGACATGGTGGTCGGCCGGATTGTACCGCAGCGCGTTATTGAAGGTGAGGCGGACATCGGCGGCGAAGGCCTCGTGAGAGGGGTACCTCCCAAAGGCGAGGTTCTCCTTCACGGTACCGAGATCCATGGGGTTCCTGATGATGGCGTGGTAGTCGTGCAGCTTGAGCCGCTCGACGTCCACCGGCGAGTTGAACCAGACGCTGATCTTCTGCTTCCGCAGCCGCGTCAGGATCTGCATGCACCGCTTCTGCATCGCCGCCTGGAGGGCCGGGGGCGGCGACACGTGGCCCCGCTGCTTCTGCGGAGGCTCCGTCGCCGTCACCGGCGGCCGCCGCTGGTCCCCCCACCTCTCGATGTTGGACAGCAGCGCGCGGACACGGTCCAGCTCACCGGTGAGCCGCGCGCGGAGCGCCTGGGCCTCCCTGCGGGACAGCTCGGAGGTCCGGATCGTCACGTGGCCCGACGGCGAGGGATCCGGCGCGGACGGCGCCACCGACGCCGGCTGCCGCGGCGGCGGGACACCGGGGCCATGGTTGGGGATCGGCCGGTGCCGCCTAGGGTTATGGTTGGTGTGCTTCGGCATGAGGGGGACGCGGGCGTCGCCCCAGTGGTGGTGGTGGTGGACCTCATTCCGGCCGGCGAGCACGGCGGATGTCATCGCCTCGCCGGCGGGGAGGGGCGCGCGCAGCCGCGGCGGCGATCTCACGATCTCCGGCGAGAGGAGGGCATCTCTATCGGGTCTGGGCCCTTAGCGGGTTATCGGGTTCAATACCCGGGTGGGGATCTGGGCTTGGGGACGAGGAGGAGAGGGGAATGGAGCGCCTTTTAACGGCAGCGCGAGGTGCCCGGGGCCGCTTCGGGCAGGATATGAGCCGTCGATACGAACCAGATGGCGGATCGGACGGTCTATATTTTCGGAAAATGTGACCGCGGGCAGCGCGGCGCGGAGGGCCGGGATGCTGGAGCGTGACACGTGGCGGTCATCTGCGAGGTGGCGTGGCTTTTGCCAGGGAAAATGCTACGTCGACGCGTCGGGTCGAATGGTTGCTGGAAGAAATTCATTGACATGTGGGCCATAGATCACCGGGAACTGTGGGCCCGTTCTGGCAGTGATTCTTACTTTTTGTGGGAGATTGGCTGGGTGCACGTGGGAGTTTTGGAGACGTATTTCTCGCGCGAGTTTGGGCCGCACGAATCGTGTGCGTCTCGCGAGTTGCCCCCGCTATTGTCCATTTCTCTGTTGTGTGGAACCGGGGGAGTATTATTTATGCATAAGCCCCTGCTTAAAACTGAAATCTAACAAGTGATGCACCGGTACCCACCAGCAATAACGCCGATGAACCGTTAACACATCATTTTTGTCTACATGGATATGATATTCAAAATGTAAATGTGACAACTGTGTTTTGTTATATTTCAAAATCCAATAAAATTATAATATTATGAATGTCTTTCTGAGATAAATCTAAGAGTATGTTTTCATTTGTTTAATTCAAACATATAAAAAAGATACCAAAGCTATATTTCTTAGAACTTTAACATGATATTTTTCCCCAACAATAGTTTCATGGCGATGGATCGCACATAAATGTTGTAATATAACCCTTTTTGGGTTGCCACATGTTTTTCAATTTTATTAGTCACAACTTAATTAGTAGAGAATATAATATTAAAAAGTACACATACGTTATGATTGAATTTCTTTGGTGGTCTTAAAAAATGCCATGCTGGTTTGATTGATCGGTTTCAAGCATCATAATATACTTATAAAACAAATACAATTTCTTGTATTGTGCTATTGATTATTTTTCAATTATGTGGCTTTTTACGTCATGGTTTGAGATAATACCAAGAGAGTTTAGGACAATCATAAAAGTATGACTTGATCCATGTCTATTCCTACTGATCATAGGTCTAGGATCAAACAAATTTAGGTTGTACCAATTCCAATCAATAAAAAGCGCGCCTTAAATTGTTAGTTGGTGTTGGATTTGCATGTCATAAAGATGCAAGGTGCAACTTCTATAACTTGGTTTGTAAGTGTTTTTGGTTAGGACATTTATCTAAGTACAATTATACAACCACTAATGTTAAGCAAACACCATCGCCTAGGATACATCAGAAAGATGCCAATTTCCATTAACAAAATTTGGAACATTCAAACAATTTTACTATGTCTTCTATGTTAAATTATACCTAATCGATTATGAAAATATTTCTTGTTCAGACTTTTTTTTAAAAAAAAACATGATACAATTGTAATGTTGCAAAAATATTTTGAGGCAAATTTGCAAATATCCTTTTTTACATTCGACGATGTAAACGTTTAAACTATTTAAAAAGATTTTTAAAGTTTTTAGAATCTGACTTATGTACATGTTTAGAGGGCGCTAATGAAAGTACATACTAACCATGAAATACCAACATATAAAACTTCCACCATGATTGCACATTACCAATCAAATACGGACTAATCTCTCGTACCCAAATTGTACCACGACTACGCAACCATGGAAAACCAAAGCTTATAGTATATAACTGTACCTCATGATCCATTGAAGTGATCCCCTGGTCGGTACGGTGTTGTGTTTCCAACTTCCAAGGATCCACATCGAATTTTACGTTCCATCAGGAACCTAACTAGAAATCTCTTCACCCTGCGTCTCAATTTCGCGGGAGGCGGAAAGTAATAAAAAAGGAAAAAAAAAGAGGGGTGGATAAGGGACGTGGGGTCCACCCTCGACGCCAGCTGGGAGCCGGAAGCAGCGCGCGGGGGGTGGGGAGGGGGGTTGAGATGCAAATTGCAAAAGCGACCAAGAAACGGACCCACGCAGCAGCAGAAAGTGGGCCCCCCGACGTGCCTCGCGCGGGACGCAAGGGTAGGAAGAGGGAGGGTGACCAGCGCCTGCTTATTTCGTTCTATAACGTAATGTAATAGTAACATAATAATAATAATAATAATAATAATATATACCATAAATTGATTTTAGTTTTAGATGTCGTGAGACGACGTGGAAATGGAAATCGACTTTTTTTAAAAAAAATTTCTCTCGCGGGACTAAGTTTGCCCGAGCAAGCGAGCAATAAATACGCGGGCGCTGTAGGAAATCATCCTCTCCTCTCCCGCCATACGACGCCTTTTTTTTACCCCCTTTGAATCATCTCGGTGTGCATGTGACTGGTGAATCGGGTTGGGATGCCTAGTTGGATATGGCCGCGGCAGGGGGGTGGTTGGAGGACGACACGTGGGCCCGAGCTGTGGTGCAGCACGAGTAGCACCTTTAATCATCGTAGAGTTCTTTTACGCTCTTCTACGGAACAGCTGAATGCCTTGCTTTTGCTCCCGATAAAAGATATTGTATTATAATATTATTTAAAATAAATAAAAATATATTTTCATGATATGTATTACACATCTTTTAAGAGTATATTTATACGTGCCTGTTTTCTAATCTTACGAAATTTAAGAGATAATTAATAAAATTTGTGATAGGAGTAGTCATGGTGGCAAATTTACTGATAACATCATTACTTCTTTTAAAACAATATAAATATACTTGTTAAATTACAATTGAAGCTCTTAATCCTACTAAAAGTCCTAAATATTGGTAGGTAGTGATAGAGGGGCAGTGGTGAATCTTTCAATTTTCTAAATGCATGCATGGTGGTCATCATAGTGGTATGATGTGACGATGAGACCAGGCCGAGGGTAGTTATGTAGATTATTGCTACCAAAATTTGGTAGTTATGTAGATTATTGCTACCAAAATTTAAGATATGAGTATATGTATTATTAAAATTTTATAAGTGGAAGTAGTAGTACATCCTAAAAAATATCATCCTTTTAAGATAGCGATAGTACCATATTATTGGCAAGTGGCAATAAGCAATCTAAACCATAATTTACTTCTATCCTAAAATAAAATATATCATCATTTTTTGTTCAAAACAAAGGTAGTACCATATCATCCTTTCAAAACAAAGGTAGTACATATTATTAACAAGCCGCAACAAGCAAGCCAGCTTAACCATAATTAGCACAGAAGTATCTTTTTCCCACATAGTAATGGATCCCACATGTTCATGTGTTATTCATAGCATGGACACATCCTTTTGCATCTTGCTTTTTTCAAAGCAAGCACCAAACATGAGAAATGTCTGAACATGGTTGGACCAAGAATTGTCATAATCCACCTTAGTACTAATGGGGACCTTAAGCATTTGGCAAAAATAAATAGGCACAAACTATATACAACTCCATGACGTAGGCACATGTACCAAAACACTATAAGCACTGAATGCTAATACATAAAAAAAACCATGTTAATGTGTTTTTTGAAATATTTTAACTAAGCTAAGCTAAAATTATTTGAAATATATATTTCCTTCATCCTAAAATAAAAAGCTAGTAACTATTAGGCATTTAAGATATTTCTAATCGTGATTATATTGAATGGAGTAGTGGTCATGTTTCTTGGTGACAGGCTGACACATGCCATGCCATTAAGATGTTTTTTTGCAAATGTCATCAAACCAAACCACTATCAGGGGCCTTGCAAAACTGAGCTACAAGTCTACAACAAAGGGCTAGCTAGCTACACCTCCAACAACTTAACCATTCACTTGAAAAATAAAGAGTTGGTAACCATAATTCAGCTAGAACAGGGATATTTACCGAATTATTATAACAAATTATGTACTTAATTATATGAATAAATTAAATATTTTAAAGGTGGTAAATAGCTTAAAACAAGTATAGAATTTTTTTTAAAAAAATCATATTTTTAAAAGTATGGAGTAAATAATCTAAGTCAATAATTTAGCAAAGTAGGAGGGTAAGCTAAGAGCCTTCATCAGCCCAGTTGCTTCATGACAGTGAACTTTGCCATCCAAGATCAGCCCAGACACTGATTGCTATCAACACATCAAGAGATTGGCAATGTTTGCAAGACATTTTCCTCTGCCATCCTTCAGTGCTCTGCCCTGCAGAGCAAGAGAGGACTGGATGAATGGCTGATCATAGTAAGGTGAGGAGGGACAGTAACAACCACCATGTGACCTGCCTCTTGGTGTTCAGAAAAACATGCTTTGCTTTTATTACCCTTGAGGTCTACTCATCTATCCAAATTCAGTAATAGCTTTCAGGGACAGGTGTCCAAGATGGTACATAGTGTGCATCATGCTTGTTTGTGCATGCTTTATGTTCACAAGCATATATATGTAAACAACTTCTTACAGGTAAATGCATTGCTAACTGTTACACTGTTAGTTTAAACAAGTTTTTGAGCCTGTTGATGTGTGTTTTGGTAACCAATGCATCAGATAGACTGAATAGTGTTGAGGAGAGCTTCTCACGATGGAGAAGGTTATTTTTCAGACTAAAGAACAATTTACCAGGACACTGATGTGTGTCAGTCAGCTCAGCTGATCCCCTCTGATGCACCTACTCACCATTTGATGCAGAATGTTTTTGTTTCCATGCGTCAGAGTGATGCCTGCATGATGTGGAGCTTTTGCCTAAAAGAACAGGATGAATTTAGGGTCAGTGGAAGCTAAGCCCTAGGTGCAGGCCTGGAGCATTGATGCTTGCGTGTGTGCAATATCTTTTTTATGGGCAATTGAATGTGGTGAAATGATGAAGCCGGTAAACTGAAAGCCCACAAACCTACTCTATTGAGTACCAGAAATTTATGCAGGAAAAAAATGTTTTCCTTTAGGTCATTGATTTGATGTTTAGAGCACAAACGAGTTAGTTTAGTGTCTGAAAAAAATAATTAATAATCTTAAATACGTGATATGTTCATGGAGTGATCACACAGATAGAACGTGCATGTAAGTTTTAGGACAAAAGCCTCACAGTCCAAGTACAGAAGTCTCACAGTTGCAATATTCCTGGTCCAACAGATCAGCTGGATAAAACATCAGATGCAGCATAGAAGAGATTTCTTGCATTCAAGATCAGGAATTAATTCTGTATACCTTCCTTCAGAAGTTCAAGGTTCTGGGTGACATGGTTGATGCACTATGCGTGAAGGAAAGGGGTCTCGAAGTCGAGGCGCCACCTGATAATCCTTTACTTGCAAACCTTGAGATTGGAATGTAGCAATGCACATGACAAGTTCTGAATATGTATTAGTGCACCAAGCCGAAATGGAAGAGAAGAAATGCCCATCTGTTCTTGATAATAACTGAAGCTTCTGAACAATATGGTAGGAGCACGTATTTTGATAACCTGGACAATATTTATCAGCATCTGTGTAAGATTTCCATGATGTGGAGGACAACTTCAGATTTCATAGAGATTGTGCAGAAGTTACCCTGTCAGAACAGTACAGAGTGGTTTGGCTGCTGAACTTAACGGCCAATTATCTGTCAAATCCTTTTACCAAGCACTGTGTACAAAACAAGCAGCTGGGTTAACATAATTACAAACTGTGCTGTTGTTTTTCTTTTCTGGTCTTAACTGTAACGCTTTCTGTTGGTGGCATACCAAGGGTGCTTACGAAAGTGTGGGAAGAACACGATTATTAGTAAATAATTAATTAAGTATTATATATTGTAAATAGATTAATATGATTTTTAAAGTAATTTAAGATAGAAAATTTTAAAAAATAGATAATTTAGTGAAATTACATCTAGATCCTTTTTAATGATAAAAAAAATTAGGAGACTAATATATTTTAATAAGCTAAATTATAGATGTTAGCCCTCGGTAAGAATGAGTTAATAAAAAATAACCCCTATCACAAAAGAAATGTATAGAAGAGAATTTGACGTGTGCTCTAAATATATTTTATTTTTCTTAAATTTTAGAAATATCGTACAAAAGAGGTATAAATATTAGTATAATTTGTAAAGCAAGTGCTCAATTAAATCAATTTATTTTTTCTTAAATAAACAATTGCAACACGTATGCTTGTGGGTTTTGGATTTTCTCTAGTCTAAATTACCGGACATGTTGTTGGGTTTTACTGCTTAACAATGAAAGTCATTTAGAGTTTTCGTCCTTAAGTACGAAGTCTCCATAGAATTTTAGCAGTAAGGTTTGTCTAGAGTCTCTAGAGGCTTTGACTGGATACTCCGGACTGGCTTGTCTACTTCAAATTCGTGTCTAGAGTCTTTAGCCTATAGGGACGAATAATTTGGAGTTTAAATCTGTGAGTAACTGCTAGTTTTGCATGGCTTTATTTTTAGCTCTACCAACCTCCCACTTGCAAGGGTGACTAATTATTCATTTTATCTCTACTCCCCATAGCCTATCTAGGTTTCCCATCTTTCTTTCTAGGTTCTCCACTAAATTCACCTTTTTGTAAGTGATCTTTTGGAACTGGAGAGTAAGAGGGTTAGGGATTTGATTAATCACTTGTAGATCGACGCTTGGCAAGGATTTGCATTTATTACTCTTATAGTTTCTTTACCTAGACAACTAGACATCGCCCGTTAGGATTTGAGGTTGTGAATCACCCGAGAAAGTTTGTAAATGTCTTTCTCATCTCCACAAGGAAAGAAGTAACTATAATGGATATTGAGCTTATTCTTAGGAATTGGTTTTGGTGGAACAAGCTTCACCGGATGTGGTAGTATTGTGTTCTAATGAAAACCTTAGTAGTTGTCTTGGACTTTGTACCAGCCTTAGTGAGAGCTTGGAGACCAGATCTCTTCCTAGGTTTGAGCCTGGTAAGATTAGGTATCGAATGCGGTCCAGCTCCTTAGAATTTCTCAATGGAGACGTAGGATCATTTGATCTGAACTTTAGAGAAAAATCGTATCTCCTTACATATTTAATTTCTGCATTTATTTACTGTCTTTGAATCATCCATTAGCCCTCTTTATTTCTAGAGATTGCTCCCTCCATGCCCTCTTTTGTGAGGTAGTGAACGAGGACCGGAATATCCAAACCCTAAGACCTTAATGTCCGGCTGAGCTTCGTTGTCTAACAGTGAACCTCGTCTAGAGTCTCCGGATATCATGACTGGATACTCCATAGAGTTTTAATTTCCACTGTAAGTTTCTTTCAGGTTTTCAGGCGTATACATTCACCTCTCTGTGCAATTCAAGGTTTTTTCAATTGGTATCATAGCCTCATCTTCGAATAAGCTTAACTGCTTAAAGAGATGTCGCAATTGGGAGAGGAATCCGTTGATCTAAACAAGAAAAATGAAGAGAATGATAATGTCTCGACTTCCAAAAGTGGCTCCAAGAAGAGAGTAACCATTCCTCTTAATTATAACAAGCTCAATTCACATGATTTATTTACACACTTCATCTCCGTGCCTTTCAAACATGCTTCTCACTTTGATGGGATACATTATGCCGCTTAAAAATACAAGATAAAATTGTATCTAATGTTATTTTATCCTAGCGTGTGAAAAATTATTCTTAGAGGTCTTGACATTTTGGAGGAGAACATTGATCTCATGCCTGCTCAAAAGGCCCATGTACATAGTAAAGCTTAAGCCGCAAGCGTGATGTTCGAGTCGTTGAGCTTGGAAGAGTTCAACAAGGTAGACTAACTTGAGGAAGCCAAGAAGATTTGGGATACCTTCTAATTGGTGCATAAGAAATCTCTTGGCGTGAATGAATCGATGACCGAGTTGTTGGAAAGACAACTTGGAAGATTCATGATTGAAGACGAAAGATGTCACAAAAGATGTATGATCGCATGATGATAATTATCTACAAAATTAGAAGACTTAGAAGTAAAGACATGACCGATCACATTATCGTTAAGGTACTCATCCGTGTTTTTGTTCCAAGGAATTCTACATTGGTCATGTTCATTCAAGAGAACAAGAACTTTAAGAGACTCACCACCATAAGTGATGCCCTTTTAACAATTATCTCCCATGAGCTCTTGGAGAAAGACGCCAAGCACGTTAAGGCCTTCGCCAAGAACAATGGGATTGCTTTGAAGGCCAAGGTGAGTGACGAGTAGAGTGAAGATAATGACTTCACTCTCGTCATCAAGAGGTTCAAGAAATTTCTAAGAGAATGCGGCTACGACAAGAAGAAGAACATTAACAAATCTAAGACTTACCAATCTAAGAGGACATGCTATGAGTGCGACGAGTATGGACACTTTATTGCCAATTGCTCCAAGGAGAAAAATGAGCAATATGGTAAGCCTAAGTTCTACAAGAAGAGAAGTTTGGGACACACTTACATTGGAGAAGAGTGAATATCTTAAGGTGAATCCAACTCCAAAAGAAAGAAGGTCATCGTAACAATCACCACCAAGTCATCGTCACTGAAGGAAACACTTTTCAACTACCAAAGTGACGATAACTACTAAGCCCCAACTTATCTCATGGCAAAAGGGCGCAAGATACTTTTACATTCTAAACATGTTACTAGTGATGATAATAATAAATTTAATCTCTAAGGCATCAACAAAAGCACACTTAACCAAGTGGCAAAACTTATAAAAGCATTAGAGAGCAATGGGAAGATCCTTGAGAGGCAAGAGGACTTACTTATTATTGAGAAGGAGAGACATATTGCTCTCAAAAAGTCTTTAGCTAAAGAGAAAGAGAAAGTTGATGATTTGACCAACAAGATAGATACGATCAATAAATCAATTGCTATTATAAGTAGCTCAAATAAATCACTTGTTAAAATGTTTGAGAGTTTGAACAAGACTCATAAATCTCTTAAAGTGTAATTCTATGCCTTTTGGTATAGCACATTTACTTCAGATGAACTCACTAATATCTCTAATACCTTCACAAGAAATAGGTGTACTAGATGGTATAATCTTGATGTGAATGCTTATAGTACTAATATACAAGTACTAGATAAGCTTAAGAAGAAGAGTGAAAAACTTGATGCTTTGATGAAATATGGTTGCATAAAGATGTATTAATCTAAAGATACTCTCTACAAGACTCTTACATGCACAACAATAAGCACATCTTTGGGTTTGGTTTTTACCCACATGAAAACAAGCCACCGAATCGTAAGGTGATAGAGTACAACAAGCCCATCAAATTCGTGAAGAGTGATAGAGATCCTCAAGCCCAAGAAAAAAAGAAGTATATGGCTCAATCTAAATTCTATACTTCTTATGTTCTTAAGAAAACCATCGTAGTAAAGTGGTAGCTTAATTTATAGGGTCTCATAGTGAAAAATGCGATAGATGCTTGTGGATTCCTAGGTCTCTTGTTACTAACATATAAGGACCCAAATTTTGCCAAGTTTAGATATTTAAATCCTAAGCATAGCTTGTTTTGTAGGCATATTTCTATGACGGATCGAGTTAGGTCTTGGATAGTAGATGAACTAATTATATGATCGGTGAAAGAAGTATGTTTACCTTTATTAGAGATGATGGAGAACAATACGGCAATATTATATTTGAAGATAATGGTAAAGACAAGGTGACGGGCCTCAGTAAAATCGCCATCTTAAACAACCTTTCAATCACTAATGTACGTCATGTTTGATTTTTGAGTTACAAATTGCTTTTTGTTTTTTAATTATGCAAAATTAGTTATAATTCTCTTTACCAACAAGGGTGTGATCGGTTTTAGGTGTGATGACGTGTCCGTGGTTTTCGTTGATAGGCTGAAGGATGATCTCTATCTTATTAATTTTTTATAAAATAAGGTGAGTCTTGAAATTTGTTTGATTACTAAATCTAGTAAGGGTTAGCTTTGGCATCGTCGGCTAGTTCATGTTAGAATATGGAATTTGTCAAAACTTCTAAAAGAGAAAACATAATGTGATCTTTTAAAAAAATTGTGTGGGTAAGGCTTACCAAGCGTGAAAATAAATCTGAGCTCCACATTTGGCTAAAAGAGGTGTTGAAATATCTAGACTCTAGGACCAGAGTGTTTGGCCGAGTTTTGCTATCTAGCAGTGAATCTTAATCGTAGACTCGAGATATTATGACCAGATACTCTGCAGTTAGTTTTAATTTCTGTTATAAGTTTCTTTTAGGTTTTTAGATATACACATTCATCTCTTTCGGTATAACTCAATATCCTTTTATTTAGTAGTTTGGAAAAGGTACTCTTGAGAAACAAAGGGAGTTCCCTTCCCTTAGGTGTGAACTCAGTCTAGGCTTCTTTAAAGGAAATAGGGGAAACCGTGATAATTGGAAAAAAAACTGTTCTCGGCACTACACATTGCCAGTGGATAATTCATGTAAGAAAACATAAATCATGCTAATACATCAAAATTTAGTACTTAACAACAAGCTGATTAAGGGTTCCCAAATTTTGTTAAAAAAGGTATGCAGTTTCTGAAATATGATTGCTTCACCATTTAAGTCTTACTTTCAGTTTCTACTGTAAAAAGGGCAGAAACCAAAAACAACCTTATTAGATCTTACAACATAAAAGAGATCAACATTTATTCAAGGCTACAATACTTTCTGCTCCAACATGAGCAGCTCTACTCGGCACTGAGCAACAACTCTCTCTTAGTACTACATGGAGTAAACCAGTAAATCACTACTGTAGAAAAAACGAATAGACTCATGAAAGTTCATGGATGCTATCTCTGATCAAACCAAAAGGAAGGCAAGAATAGACACCCTGAAATTCCATCCCTCCTATAATTAAACTAGGCCTTTGATCTTCAGACACCCTATTTTCACCATTGGGGCAAGGAGCACCTGCTGGTCATTGCAGTGCACCGAAGTGTCACTGACTTCCTTTTCATAGCTTTGTTCTGTGAGAAGGAGCCCTTGGTGATTCCATGGCCTCTTTGTCATCCTCTGTGATGGTGTCAAGCATCGTCAGGAGCCTAGCCCGCCTGATGATCGATGACAACTTCGATGGTGCAACCTCCATTGTGATCTGGCCAATGAATTGAGCCATATTCTATAATCTATAGTAATGACTTTAAAACTTTGTAGTCTGAATTTGGATTAAAAAAATAAGGAAGAGAGAGCGAAAACAAACTCAGGGACAATTGGGTTTTGCACAATGTGGCTTGTCTCGGCTCCCATGAGATCTCTGGGGGTGGCTTATATAGCTTATTCTCTGTGAAATAACTAGAGAAATGATAATTAATCAAATTCGCTGAAAATGGTTTTTGGGAAGGATGAATGAGGTGATAGTGAAGTATGAAAACAAATGGTCAGCTGGGTAGAGTTAAACAGTTATGTAATTATTCCACTCGACCTTGTTCTGGCCATGCATACTGATATTTTTTTGAGTACTATTCTAACCATGCAAGTGTACATGCATGAAAAAGGATGTCATTATAATTTTCAATGTAAGTGTAACTTTCAACCAACATAGATTAAAAGAAGAATACTCACAGAAATTATTTGCACTTTTTTCTAAAGAAAACCACTCAGGTTCTAAAGTAAATTAGGAACTGAACAACTCCTATGCAACAGTCCACTGCTACACTAGTAGTTAGAGACCTAAGGAGTATTCATTTTAATTTGTGAAGTCTAGACATTTTTGTTCTTAATTATATTAGACAAACCAATACTTTTTATGGCCCTTTCAGTCCATACTGACTATGTCCGCAACAACGTAGCTCTTGTTTTTTCTTTTGCTTTTTCATAAGACATAAAAACATAGCCATTTATCTGTTTTTTGTTTTATTTCCACAAATTACCAGTAATACTTTTGGAATTATAAAGTTGTAAAAAACAGGCATGTGTGCGTTATTCCATATATGAGGGCTAAGAAAAATATAAAACCAAAAATCATACACAGTAGACAGCGATCTACTTAAAATCCATAAAATACCAAATGCATATGCAAGTATGCACTTTTTTTTCATACTTTTCCTTCTCAATTTAGTTATGCATAATTTTCAAAGCAGGAGAGACATGCACGGAAGTGTACCATGCTTTGTAGGGCAGACATAGTATCCTCATGGTGATGACAGCCACATGGCAACAAAAGATGTTTTTGTTCTTCACCTTTTGGTAATGCATGACCTGACAAAGACAAATGGTGAAGAGGTGTGATGTGAAATGGCCCCTTAATAGCTTAGCTAATTAACAAAGAAAAAACAGATGAGTTTTTTTGATCAATTGGTGCCAATGGCTGCCACAACTCGCTTTTGTCATCCATACCTCAGAAGAAGTCATATTTTGCTGTTGTTTTGGAGTTGCACAATACAATGATTAAGATTTACTATTACTGGCTCAAGTAACTATAATTCATTACATGTACCTAAGTTACACTTCGATACAAGTTACTCTCTGTGCATTTTATTTCTAATTCAATTAGAAAGGTTTAGACATCATCTTAATTATGATGAATGGGTAGCCTCGTATGAGCCGAAGATTCATACCTGCCCAATTTCTGCGTATAGTTATAGATGAGAGTCACCAGACCACCTGGCAACTAAACTAGACATTGAATCAGTTTAATCTAGACTGTCCTTAAATTGAATATTGCTGCGTAATAATCTCCACGAGAAGTGTGATCAAACCATCAGGGTGAAATAATATTTCTTTACCACTCGAAATCTACAGGACATCCGATGATAGCAGCTCGACTAGCAACTTCTAAAGGCCTAAAGCCATTTGCTTCTATTCTTATGTTGAAACAACTTTGTTAATTTAAACTTAATGACTTTATGGACAGTGCCTAGAAGATTTCAGGTTGGAGCAAATTTCTGCATTTTGGTCGTACAACATAGTCAATTAGTCATTCGTAGCTAAGATAAGAGGCTGAATACATTCTTAAACAGGTTTTACTAAGCAACGAACCACATCCGAGGGAACATCATCAGAGTTGAGGATATTGATCAGTCATATAGGCAAAAAAGATAACAGCTACGTTGATGTTAATTAATCATGTCATAGGCAATTAGACCTAGGTAACTGAAAAAGAGGATACTGATCATCTCATATAGGCAAAAAAGAGAACATTTATGCCGATTTTAATTAATCATGCTATAGGCATCAGACCAAAGAGAACTAAAAACATCCTATGATTTTGTATCAACATTCCGTACAATAAGAAGGGCATTCCATTATGCACAATGTTAAGCTTACAATACATGTTTCAAGTGAAAAACATTCCAGTAACTTCCAGGATGAACCCTTTCTTCCGTGAGTTTTTCTCTTCTTTGGATGAGTTCTTCTATTCTTTGGATGTAAGCAAAAGGTACATGTATCTCATATTAATTTATAGTACAGGTATAGGCCCTGATCTTTTTCTCTAGAAATTTTGGTTCCCAAGAATCCTGTAAAAATTTTCCACATAAAAGTTCCTCATTTGATCTTTTTAAAGCAAATTTTCAACTTTATAGTAGTTAATTTATTTCTTTGTACCCTCAAATAGATATAAAAAAATCAAATAATCCAAAATTGGCCTATATACCCTCGATTAGCACTTTGCCTAATCTCCCAAGAACCATCTATACATTTTTTTTGCTCAGCAAGAAACCGATCATTCTCTTGGCCTGCTTTTGTTATGGTGGTGATGATGCTTAGATTTATTCTTTTCATTTTTCTTTCTCTTTTTTCTCTGAATTGTTCTCCTTTTTCTTTCTTTTTTCCTTGTGTTGCTCAGAGATGAATGGTTCACCATCCAATGTTTACCTATTCCAATAATCATCAGTGGATTGGGATCTCAAAGACAGTGGCCTCTCTGGACCCTGTACTCGGAGTCCCATTTTTCTTCCATCATATATCAGGACTATGGCTGTTATCTTGCCTACGTGATGAAACATTAAGGTATGGACCAGTCAATCAAATAAATAGGGTGGATGAGATCTTCACTGACTGAAACATTACCTTCACCTTAGCATAGCAGACAATCAATTAAATTGTTTGTCAGCAAATGTTAAAAGATTGGTAAGAGAATCATATGGAGGAAATACACCACATTCTAAAAAAAACAGAGACATACATACAATTATTTGATGCTACTATCAAAAAGTAGACAAATGGACTCATTAGTTTTATATATGACCAGGACAAGAGAAAAATCTACAGTTCCATCAAGAAAAAAAATGGATGCTACTAACATTGAGTGAAGGAACATCTCAATTTCATCATACCCTAGAGCACCCTCCTGATCCGAGCAACAATTATTATAAGCTGCGCTTTCTTGCTGTGTCCTTGGACTGGAGCTCTGGTGTCACTTTTGTGTTTTTCACCTCTGGCATCACCATGATAAGTATCTATTCTTCTCGTCTTAGACTCCAATTCAAGTTCCTTTTCCCTGGCCACATTTCATTGACCTCCACTACTCGGTTTGCTGCAGGTGAAACAATGCGTGTTGATTCAACAACTAAAGCACCAGAACAGCACTAGATTTGTTTTAACGAGTCAAGCACCAGAACAGCACTAGATTTGTTTTATCGAGTCGGCAATTTGATATTGGCTATACTTATGAGGTAGCTATTGATGTTTATCCGGTTAATCATTCCTAGACATTGGTCAGAGGAAACAGTTTTACACATATGGCTTTTACATTGTGTTTAGCTGTTATTCTGGTTCTCCAGTCACCTTATTGTATAAGCTTCAAGACATCAAAAAAGTATTATCTTGGGTAAAAAGCCAAATACACAAGATTTTAGTATTTTGTAAATCTAGAGAGGAACAACTGATTCAAGAAAATCAAAAGTGCTGCTGCATTGAACAGTAACCAACACCAGGAGTAAGGAATAACGACGAAAAAAAACATGATGGTAACCTTGTTGAACTCCAAGAACAGTGGCTGTGAGAAATCGCGAATTTGGGCGATGCCTTACATTGGGCTTTTGCAGATATGCATGAACACCTTCCCTGTCAGCCTCTAACTGCAACTTCTGTGCCTCTTTAAGGAGGAGTAAAGAAGCAAGATGATTCTCCGTCTCCAGATCCGTTGTCTAACTCAACTTCAGCAACTGTGGACACAAGCAATAAAATCTTCACTGACTGAAACCAAATATTGAATTCAACTAAGATCGAAGGTAATCTTGAAAACAGAAACAATGAAATATACCAAACAATTCATTATCATTGACTCCAGAAGTAGTTTCCGGAGTTTATTTGATATTTTTTTTACAATTTTCTAATTTATTACTACCATGAGACTCAGAAATGGAGGCCAAGATTCCAAAAGGAACAAAGAAAGAGATCTTTAATTTCCAGATTATTAGTATTTCACCTCACTATTCTTTTGGCCACATTTTGCTGGTTTGGGCAACAATGGAGCCCATAGTCATGATGCTATTTCTAGTACTTAGAAACACCATACTAATTTTTAGCCAGTTTACAACCAATCTAGGTTTATTCAACAGCAAGGTGGTAGACTTGAAGCCATTTTATCCGTGTCATGCCAGTCAAATAACCAACGACTAAGGAGACAGCATGGCATGGGTGATGCATGGATCTGGACCGAACAACATGACAGCGTTGTTGATTCCGAAGGATAAGCAGAGGTGACGCTCAGATGAGAGGTCTGATGATCGAATAAACGAGTGAGCTAAACAGGACCTCCAATCGCAAATGTAGATTGCAGTAGGCCATTGAACTATTGGTCGGCCCACCAGATATAATGAATCTCGCTGCAAGAGTTGCTAATTGAGAAAAACATGAAGAACATCAATGCTCAAAATACTAGCAGACTTACGGGTAGCATGCGCGCATTGCCTTTCATCACTAGAAAAGATGAACCTAATCCCTCCTACGTTCCCTCCCCTAAAGATCGAATGCTTTTTTTTTTCCTCCAAGGCACATGATTAACAAGCACAACAATCTCTCCCACCAATTTGGAACGGTATAATTCCCCTCCATACAAAATTCATCGCACCTTGGCGTAGGCAGGAGAGCGCCACGGAGCGAGCTCAGGACGGGGTAGCCCACCTGAGGAATCTTCCAGATCCAGCGATGCGGCAGGGAGAGAATCGCCACGGACCTCGACTGCCCAGACCTCCTAGCCCGTCGCAGAGTACGCCGAATCGGTCACCGCCGCTGGCTACAGATGCGCACGCTGCCGACGGGAGGGCGGTTCGGGGAGGCGAGCGGCCAATGTGTGATGCTCAAGACAGAGACCATGTGCCTAAGAGCTTAAAGCTTCTTATAGTTATATATTTTTCTTCTTATAGTGTCGTATGGGATTTTATCTAGATCTTTGTAAATATGTTTATTTTTCTTTGGCGTGGTTGTATGAAAAGATTGATTTATTTAGTATGCCATGATATCCACGTATATTATACAAAACTATATATCGAACATAATCAATTAGATTTGATGTATCTAGCCTAAGAAAATACTATAATTTAAAACCAAACTTAATGTCTAATGGCTATAGAAGTTGAATTCCTCAATATAATAATAATATCCGATTGATGTACTCAGCACAAAAGAAAAGGAAGCCATTTGACGTTGGCAACAGCGAATCAACGATAGATCACCTGGACCTGGCACAAGCCTCTCATTGGCCAATGGCACCATTGACGTCCCAGCCATCTCATCGTGCCAGCTCTTCGCCGGCGCTCTACACTCAAACACACACTGGACAGCAAGACCGCCGACCAAACTGCAGCGGCGCATATAAAAAAAACTGTCTTATTTGCCATATATTATTAATGATCACATCAGTGGCAGAAGTCAGGATAGGCCACATTTTGATCTGCACAGTGAGATGATGGATGATGGATAGTGCCATGCCATGCCCCCCAGGCAGGATGGAAGATGCTGGGTGCATGCTGCAATGCTTGTTGTTGTCGAGCAGATTGTCAAGATCTTGCAGGAGATTCTGTAGCAGCTGGTGTGAAGGTCAGAGATGAAATTTCCCAGGAATTACGTGTCCTTCAAGGGTTTTTGTTTTTTCGGGTTTGCGGAAAAATTGTTCAGGATAGGGAGAATGAGGAGCAACAAGGAATAATGGTAACATTGAAACTTGAGTGAATAGAGAATAGAATTGGTGAATCATCACCATTTCACCTGAGGGAGGAAGAAGACAACTAAGATGCTGCTATTAAGTATTAACTATTAAGCAACAATCTGAGCAAGCAGTGCAAACAGGACAAAACACAGATAGTTTGGCTTAGTAATGCATGCAGAGTGCCATCTTAATTTAACCCAATTATTTTATAATTGTAGCCATTGATTCATGCTATATATTATGACGAGAAAAAAAATGGGACATGGAAATTGATCATTTTAATACATGTTGGGTGCTAATTCACATTGGCATATTTTTTAATTTAAAAGTGCACGTAGATCTTAGTGAGTTTTGGATGATAATAATAGAATAAGAGACTAATGATCTTTATAAGTATGAGTACTGTGTTAGTCATGTTGATGATTTCGTTGATGCATGATGACCCTTCAAAAGGATAAAAAGTGGCAAAAGTGGTTAATATAATGTAAATTATTTTGTGTCTATCTTTCTAATCAAAAGAGGTTTATACTAAGCCCCGGTGTTTATCTCTATATGTTCAAGCGCTTCCTTATCTCTAGAGAGTCACAAAGTACCACACTTATATTAGAAAATGGTTTCAGCTAAGTGTTAGTCGAAATTTTTGATATTTATGATTAGAAGTTCTGATCAGTCCTCTCTGTCAAACCATGAGGCCATATCAAAAGTTTCAGTAATTAAGATTGAAAGTTTCGATCAAACCTCATAGTTGGATAGAGAAGTCTAATCGGAAGTTTTAATCATAGAGATTGAAAGTTTTGATTGAGGACATCTATCCCCTCGAGAGGGTGGACCAAAAGTTTCGACCCTTGAGACCAGAAGTTCTAGTATTCAAATCTGTGAGTAACGACTAATTTTTGTAAGGGGTGAGTATTTAAATCTCCTCACTCCTAGTTTGAGGGGTTGGCTATCACTTTTTTTAAAACCTATTCCTAGGGTTTCTCTACATCCATTCTCTTGATTCTAGAACTTCACTTGAGCATTTTCTTGAGTTTTGGATCTATGGAGATCTCACATCTTGTGAGGATAGATTTGCTTGAGCACTTAGAGATTGACATCAGGGCTTCGTCATCGATCTTATTACTCTTGGAGGTTCACCTCCTAAACGGTTAGGCTCACCCACAAGCTTTTGGTTGATTGTGGATAACCCAGAAGAGTTTGTAAAGGTTTTTCTTTACCTCTATAAAGAAAGAGATAATTAAGTGAAAACCAAACTTCTCAAAGATTGCTTTGGTAGAGTGAACGCTATCAAAAGTGATGACTTATTACCCGAATAGTGGACCTTGATGATTGTTTATGAACAAAGTTTTATTTTAATGGTTACTTGAAAACCAAAGTTTCACCCTTGATTGTTATTTGGTAAGGCCTGGGATTGGGTAAGATCCGGCTTTTTGAAGTTTCTCAACAGAAAGTAGGATTATTGATATCTAAACTTTGGAAAAATATTGAGTCTTTTGTCTCTTACTCTATATTTGTGATTTGCTTTGAGTTGTGGACATTTTCCTTATCGAATTTCCCTTGTTAGATTCGACTCAAGGATTGGAAGTTCCAATCCACATGATTGAAAGTTTCCATTAGTCTTTCTATGAGATAGAGAAAGCCAATATCGAAAGTTTCAATACTTGAATTTATTCTACTGCTAAGTATGTTTTAAGATCATCTATTCACCTCTTTCTATATGATATCAAATTCCTTTCACAATTGAGCAGGAAAATCTGCAAGGAACTGTAGATTGGATGGAAGAAAATTCCAGCTTTCATCATAGGATTCTAGCTTCACCATGAATTTTATCCGTACAGAGTAACCAGAGAGTAACTCTTGCAATATTATTCATCAATTTCAAGAATCGTAACCATTGCAGTAGAATATCTGAATTCAACATATGAAAATTCAGAAACATCACAGTGAGTAAATATATAGAAGGTCAGCATGAAGGCGGGTGGAATCAACAAGACACATGTCAAGTTCAATGACATGAAGGGTTGCCAATGCTCAGCACATAAAAATAATGATACCTCATTAACTTAGACTGGATAGTGAGTCAATGACCAGTTTCTTCGTGTCCAATTTTATGTAATCAACATTTGGAATCCAATAACACAACACTGAAACACTCACCTGATCTTTTCAAGGAAAAAAACCCAGTCATATTTAATCTTCAAAGGCCAAGCAGTACTCATGGTAAAAAAGTTCGACAATGTTCAAGGAGGTCAAATCAAAATTTCCTTTTGATGACAAAGAGGCTTGCCAACCCAAACTATGTAGAAGTTTCATCATGTGGTCAAACAACATGCAAAACCTTGTGACCGGAATACGTACACCAGCACCAAGCCATTAGATGAAAGAGGCGTCTCAGAACATGTGTATAATGCCCATCTTCTCTTGATAACAACTGAACCTTTTAAAGAAGACAGTCGTTGGCACACTTATTTCCAGTCATTGCCCAGCATGAACCATTGCAAGAATCTATGTTTAGAACGTAATACAGTTCATCCATAAAAATCGAGAACAGATTTTAGCTAGTGCCATTAAACAGAAACGGCTCCCAATTCCTGTTTAAAAAATATACGTAACTCCTGAAATCTTCCTGTCTTACCAAAATAATATGGCAGGGACCAAGAACAACCTTATTAGCTTTCACCACATCAAAGAGACAACATTTATTCAAAACCACAGTACATTCTGCTCAAACATGAGCAGACCTCGGCACCAAACAACCCCTTGTGTTTGGTACTGCAAAGAGTAAACTAGTAAAAACACTAATGTTTGCGAAAATGAAAAGACTCACGGATGCAATCTGCTCAAAAAAAAAAAGAGAGCAAGACTAGACCGCCTGAAAATCCATGTTTCCTACCAAACTAGGCTTTAATCTTTAGGCACCCTGCCTTCATCATCGAGGAAAGGAAAGCCCCCTTTTTAGAGTAGTGCATTGAGGTCTCGCCAACCTCCTTGGCGTAGCTTCTGCTGTGAGAAGGGGCCCTCGGTGATTCCATGGCCTCCTTGTCATCCTCCATAATTGTGTCAAGCCTCCTAGGTAGCCTAGTGCGCCTGATGATCGATGACAGCTTTGGTGGTGCAACCTCCATTGTGATTCGGGTAGCAAGCTGAGCCATTTCTAGTAGCAATTAAAAATTTTCTAAGCTAAATTTGTAAGAACATATAAAAAGAGGGAAGAAGAGTGTAGAATAGGGGAGAGAAAGCTAGCTCAAGGGGGCATTTGGTTCCTATTCTGTGTGGGTGTGTGGCTTGTGTTCTGGTTCCCATGAGGTCTCCTGGGTGGGCTTTATATAGTCTATGCTCAGTAAATTTTTAAAGTGTACTTTACACATGGGAAATTGAAGTGGTCATGACTGGAGAAATTAGAATTACCTTCCCTGAAAAGGAATTCTTGAAAATAATAAATGAACTGACAATGAAGGCTACAAACAAACAATACTCATCAATCAGAAGATGGACAGGCACACAAAGGAAGAATTTAAGACTTTGAACAATTATGTAATTTGTATTGCTTTGGTCATGCATACTGATATCACCAGTGTACTATTCTAACCTGCATGTGTACAATCAAGAAAAAGATGGTATTATACTTTCTCATGTTCCTGTCAATCACCACAGATATAACAGAAGTTATTTTTACACTCCTTTTGTAAAGAAAAGTACTTAGGTTATCAAATAAATCTGGAATCAAAGAGCTTATTTGCAAGAATAGAACAGTACTTTTGGCTTTGTACAATTTTAATTTGTGAAGCATAGACATACCCGTTTGTTCCTAGTTTCTGTTGGGGGACTTTACTCATAGGCTTATGAACATGACAAACCAGTAATTTATGTGTTTTTGTAAATCGAGAGCCGTCTTTCCCCATCTCTCTTGAAATCTATTTTTTTGAAAGTGAAACAAAAAAAGTGGTGTAGCACTATTAATGCGTTGAATATTTGTCTTTCTGAAGTGGACGACAAAATTAATAGTGAAGTAGAGAAAATATCCAAGAAAGCATTCAAAATGAAACTTAATATAAACAGAAGAGGCATTTTTGCAGAAAACTTACTTTACAATCATCAGTATATTTCCAAGAAAGGGTCAGATTTGCGTATGAGCAATATGATGACAAATTTGTACAAAAATAACTCATACAGAATATGGCTAATGCAGCCTAACTCCCAATTTTTTTCCTCTTGTTTTCTTTCAACACATCAAACTACATTCATTAATCTATTTTTATTTTCAAAATTACCAAACTACTGTAGGAATTATCATAAAAACAATCATGCTTGCATCATTCAGTACTTTGAGTATTGCATATAGTCTGCTACCTAAGAGTAGAGGAACCACAGCATCCAAAAAGGAAAAAATTGTAAATGGTAGGCTGCAAAATCCATACATCCATAAAAGAACCAAATATGCACAAAGGTATTACATAGTCTTCTTCTATCATTTTTAATGTAATACATAAATACACCTAACTGTAGAATGGTTTGTAGGGTAAGTAGACAATGGAGCGGTCAGGTACCCTCATGGCAAGGGCAGCCACATTGCGACAGTGGAGGTTGTTTTCTTCACCTTTTTGTAATGAATGAGCCGATAAAGACAGTTTAGTGAGGTGTGGTGCCAGAGGCTGCCATGTATACTTGTGTCCTGGGATGTGTTTTGGCTTTTGTGCACAGTTTAAGAGGCTGTATGGTACGACGATTTCTAATTAGGGTTAACAATTTACTGGCTTAGGGACTTGCAAGTTAGTTCAAGTTAACAGACTTACGTGTGTTGAGGGACCTACACATTATTTCTAGTTAATGGACCCAAGTGAAACTTTGCTACAAGTTACAAACCTATATCTGCAATTTTCTCTAATTCAATTGGAAAATGTGAGATTACAAGGAGGAACTATCAACTTATAATTAAGGATAATAAATTCCTAAATAAGAAAACTCTAACATAAGGTGTACATACTAGTATCGCACACACCTACCAACAGAGGTAAGCTCCATTCAGTTCCTCCTAAGTTAATCAATAAGTCATCCTTTTTAATGGTTATATATTGTTGTGTTGTGCGTCTGTGGATGTATTTCCTTTTTAATGGTCATATTTTGTTTGTGTTGTCCGTCTGTTGATGTATTTCTATATTTCCATCGACAAACTAATAAGTGAGATAAAGCTCATACAATAAGGAATAGAAAATTGTAACAAGTGTATATTATGAATTTCTCAATGCAAGCCAATTGTGAGGCTAAGAAATAAAGTGAGAGAAAAACAAAACCATTTAACCTTGGCAACATGGTACTGTGATGGGTCATCAAGCACAAGCATGTCTTTCAATAAGAATGGCACCACAGATATGCCATTCATTGTGCCAGTTCTCAGCTGGTGAGAATCCTCACCGGCTCAAGTGTTCAACACATGCGTGACAGCAACCGTTGTCTGGTGAGAATCCTCACCGGCTCAGGTGCCCAACACAGGCTTGACAGCAAGACTGCCAGGCAAGCTGCAGCGGCACAGAGCAGCAAGTGTATATATCACTACATATCTTTTCCCATAGATTATGATTACCAGTCAGAGGAGGGGCAAGATTTTGATCCACAAACAATGAGATGATCAGTGATGGGCAGGATCATGCCCCAACAAGGATCGAAGAGGCAGGGTGCATGCAGCATGTTGTTTTCAAGCATATTAGCAAGATCTTGCTGGAGGTCAGAGGAAAATTCCAGGAACATTCACTCAAAGCACTCCTTTTCAGGTTTGTGGAAAACTTGTTCCGGATAGTGAGCAAGAAGAAAATAAAGCAGAACTACTGTTAATATTTAAATCCAGAATAAGCATGGAGTCATCAGCAGAGAGGAAGGATAAAACTAGTAGATGTATTAAGCAACAGTTTGGATCAAGTAAGAAGAGTAGTTGTGCATGCAGACTTGCAGAGTACAGCTGTTTTGTATTTTAACCGAGGCATTTCATTACTCTAGCTATTAATTTATGCCACAGTATGACAGGAAAAACCACGAGATATGGTATTAATCATTCTTGCACGTGCTGGGTGTTGAGCAAAATTAACAACTAAAATCTGGAAGGAACTCCAGAGTCCAGATTGGATGGCAGAAAGTTCCAATTAAGCCATCATAAATTCAATATTTAGATTTGATGTTCCCTTTTCACTATGAAATTTAACAGTATATAGCGAATAGCTATCGCAATAATAAACCTCAATTCTAAGAACAGTATTCACTGCAACAGTATATCTCAATTTCAAGAAAAGTACATGGAAAATTCATAAAACGAGCAGAACGAGAATATAAAAGGCTAGAATGGATACAAGTAGAACCAACAACAGCCGCATGTCAATTTGATGCACAAAAGGACTAGTTTTTGATATATCATATACCCTATAACAGTTAATAGTCAGTGACAACATATCGTCCTTGCAGCAAAAAGTGATGCCTTAGGCAAATTAACGAGAGTACGAAAGCTTGTCAATGCTCAAGTACAATAAAAGAATGATATACTGACTTAAATTGGGAAATATGTCAATGATTATACTATTATATGCTAATTTTAAGATATCAACATTCAACTTCCAGTAATCCGGTAGTATAAGCAATCACTAAAATAACTGCTACCAATTTTCATAGGACCACCAATATACTATTTTGGACAGGAGAGAAAATCATAGAAAGCTCGAGAACTTACAGGGGCCAAGTGAATATTTTCTTTTGACGACAGAGAGACATGCCAACCCAAATAGTATATAAGATTCATCACATCATATGGCCAAATAACATCAACACGTCAACTACTACTGTTAGACCACTGAACCACTGAACTGTATATATATAGACCCAACATCCCTTTATATACTCGGGGTTTTAGTCTCACTGTATACATTTCTACATGGTATCAAGTCTAGACATCTCTAACGCGTTAGCTTTCTCTCACCAGCGAGCCGACTTTTTCCTCCTCGTCGTCGACGTTTCTTCCCGTTGCCGACCTTCTTCCCAGTACTCTCTCCTCGCTCTCTCGTCTCCGTTCCTTTCTTCTCCCCATCTCTCCCGCAGACACTTCCTTATCACCGTTCCACCTCCGCGCGACAAGGCGACGGTCTTCATCTGCCTCCTCGTCTCGCCTCGCACCCGTCTCTACCCTTCTTCTTGCTTCGTGCATCCTTTCTCCTCTGACGCCGGCGCACCTCTGCGCTCGTCGTCTCTATCGGCTGAACTCGTCTGCTCTCCCATCGGTTGGACTTATCCACCCTCCATCGGCTAGAACCCTCTCTCGGTTCCCGCTTTTCCAACAAGCTCAATGGCTCTCGGACACGAACCTTCTTCCCTCACGTCCGAGCCAATCTGACGTGTCCACGTGTCCACGGACACGAATCCCTGCCTCCCGGACGCGAACATCTTCTCT
Organism: Oryza coarctata; assembly: GCA_030770085.1. Lineage (NCBI taxonomy): Eukaryota > Viridiplantae > Streptophyta > Magnoliopsida > Poales > Poaceae > Oryza > Oryza coarctata. The sequence goes on along the minus strand of CM061476.1, from coordinate 3,800,158 downwards.
TCGCGTCCGGCCCCTCTCCACCTTTTTCGCGTCCGCTCCACTCATTGGTCTCTACGAGTCCACGGACGTGAATCTTCCCTTTATGGACGTGAATCCTCGCACGTCCATGACCCAACCACTCTCTGACCTACCTACTCTGCCACCACCTTTTCCTCACCTACTCTGCTGCCTACTCCACATCGACCAACCACTCCCCATCGGCTAGCCGGCTCACTCTCTATCGGCTTCTCATTCCTCACCTACTCCGCTGCCTACTTCACATCGGCCAACCACTCCCCATCGGCTGGCCGGCCCACTCTCTATCGGCTTCTCATCTTTCTGATCGACCGATCTTTCCTCTTATCGGCTTCCTCCCATTGGCTACTTGTCCCTGTTCTTCTCTCGTCATGGCCATCGAGTCCACCCTCAGCTCCGGCACTCTCCCAGTTGCCGAATCTGTTCCGGCTCTCGGTGCCCCAGACTTTACCTCGGGCACCACCTCGCCAATCTTCTCATCCCCCTACGATGCTGTGAACGTGAAATCTTACGTTCCTATCTCCCTTGATCTTAACGCCAACTATTCCAAGTGAGTTTTCTTCTTCAAATCCCTCTGTGAAAAGTTTGGCCTACGGTCATATATCGATGGCTCCGTTCCACCTCGCCCCGATGACCCCCAGTGGGACATCGCCGAGTGCTGCATGCGCAGCTGGCTGCTCGGCTCGGTCGACGACTCTATTCTCGACCTCGCCATGGAAAATACCAACCGCACCGTCCGGGATCTCTAGGTGGCTATCGAGCGGATCTTCCTCGCAAACAAGCATCCCCGCGCCATCTTCCTCCTCAACGAGTTCCATTCCATGGTACAAGGAGACTTCTCTGTCTTCTCGTACTACCAGCGCCTTAAGGTCAAGGCTGCTCTCCGGGATGTCGGCCACCCTGTAGCCGACTCTCAACTCGTTCTCGCTCTTCTGCGAGGCCTCAACCCCCGCTTCTCAAACAGCGCCGACAACATCGCCTACGCCACACCCCTTCCATCGTTTGCCCGGGCCCATGACATGTTAGTTCTTAAAGAACTACGTCTGGCCAACGACGAGAAGATCGTGGCCCACACCGCTCTCCTCACCGCAACCGATAATGGCTGCCGAGCGTCCTGCGCTGCCGCTCCCTTTTGCGGTTCTGGCAGCCATGGCTCTAACCATGGCAACAGAGCCCGCACCGGTAAAGGCAAGGGCAAAGACGCCCAACTTTACCGCACGGCGCCCGACTACTCCCACCTTCGCGTCTTCGGGTATCTCTGCTATCCAAACCTCATCGCCACTGCTTCCCACAAACTCGCTCCCCGCTCCACCACCTACATTCTCCTCTGCTATCACTCATCTCACAAGGGATACTGATGTCTCGACCTTTCCACCCGACGGATCATCGTCTCTCGTCATGTCATCTTTGATGAGACATGCTTTCCCTTCGGTTTGCTTAATCTGAGATCCTCCTCTAGCGATCTCGACTTCCTCCTCACCAACACCGTGCCGTTCCGGTCTCCTCCACCGTTCTCCCTATCGGTCCCCTCATCGGCCGCTGCATAGTACTTACCTTTCAGCTATCCCACTACTATTCGGTCCGATGTCACTCCCATCGGACCCCCATCGGCCCCACTACTCTCATCGGCTTCGGTCGATACTGTTCTTTTTCCATTGGACACCTCACTTCCATCGGCTCCCCCCTCCCTATCGGCTGCTCCATCTCCATCGGACCGACTGGACCGATCGGCCCATCCGACTCTATCGGCTCAGGCCGATCTAGTTCCCCCCTTTCCTCTCACCTATAGCCGTCGATCCAGAGCCGATGACGCCCCCACCCAACCAGTTCTCCCTACCTCTACCACACTCCCATCGGCTCCCGTTCCTTCCACCTCTCATATGGTCACTCGTTCACAGACTGGGTCTCTCCGCCCCACCAAGCGCTACGGGCTCTCCGCCGTCCACATTTCTATCTCGCCCATCCCAGCGACTTCTCGCTCCGCCCTGGCCGACTCTCAGTGGCGCGCGGCCATGGCCGACGAGTACAAGACCCTTATGAACAACGAGACCTGGCGCCTCGTCCCCCGTCCTCCCGGCGTCAACATTGTGACTGACAAGTGGATTTTTAAACACAAATTTCACGCCAATGGCTGCCTTGCCCGTCACAAGGCACGCTGGGTAGTCCGAGATTTCTCCTAACGCCCCGGTGTCGATTATGACGAGACTTTCAGTCCTGTCATCAAACCTGTCCACCATCCGGGTCGTCCTCACTTTGGCTGCCTCGCACTCCTGGCCGATCCATTAGCTTAACGTGAAGAACGCCTTTCTTCACGGTCATCTGACGAAAACGGTCTACTGCCAGCAACCCCCAGGCTTCGTCGACCCCTCTCGTCCCGACGATGTCTGCCTTCTTCAACGTTCTCTCTACGGCCTCAAATAAGCTCCTCGTGCCTAGTACCAGCGCTTTGCTGCCTATCTTCGGCACATCGGCTTCGTGGCCTCTACGTTCAATAGCTCCCTGTTCACTCTTCATATCGGCAACGCTACCGCCTATCTCCTTCTATATGTCGACAACATTGTCGTTACAGCGTCTTCGACATCTCTCCTCGACTAGATAATGGCCCGACTCCACTCCGAGTTCGTCATGACCGATTTTGGTCCTCTCCACCACTTCCTTGGCATCTCCATCACCCATTCCTCTCACGGGCTCTTTCTTTCCCAGCGCCAGTACGCCATCGATCTTCTCCAGCATGCGGGCATGGCCGATTGTTACCCCACGGCCACCCCGGTCGACACTTGAGCCAAACTCTCCACTGCCGATAGCGCACTCGTTGTCGATCCCTTTTAGTATCGAAGTCTTGTCAGGGCTCTTCAATACCTCACCCTCACACGACCCGACCTTATGTACGCTATCCAGCAAGTGTGCCTCTTTATGCACACTCCGCGCGAACCTTACCTCGCGCTATTCAAGCGCATCCTGCGCTACGTAAAGGGCACGCTCTCCAGCGGGCTGTATCTCAGCTCCAGCCCCATCGACTCCTTCACCGCGTACTCCGACGCGAACTGGGCAGGCTGTCCTGACTCTCGACGCTCTACGTCCGGCTACTTGCGTCTTTCTCGGTGATACTCTAGTCTTCTGGTTCTTAAAACGCCAGACTACAGTGTCACGGTCCAGCGCCGAAGCCGAGTACCGCGCCGTCGCCCACGCCGTCGCCAAGTGTTGCTGGCTTCGCCAGCTTCTCCAGGAGCTCCGTGCACCCCTCTCCTCTATGACCGTCATCTACTGTGACAATGTCAGTGCTATCTACATGACCGCCAACCCGGTTCATTATCGACACACCAAGCACATCGAGATCGATATCCATTTTGTCCGTGACAAGGTCGCATTAGGATAGGTTCGGGTGCTTTATGTACTATCGGCGCACCAGTTCGCCGATATAATGACCAAAGGCCTGCCCATGCCTTTGTTCATCAGTTTTTGGTCCAATCTCTACGTCGGTTTCACTCCCGTTGCGACTGTGAGAAGGTATTAGACTACTAGACCACTGAACTGTATATATAATATATATAGACCCGATCCTCTTTATACACTCGGAGTCTTAGTCTCACTATACACATTTCTACAACTACTACTACATAAACAAACCATTTCAGAATGGTTATTTCCTTCTGTAGGCAGAAAGTAACTCATAATGTATAATAAAAGAGAACAATGGTTAATTTAGGGAGTTGCTTCAATAGATAAACAGCGCATTCCAATTTTAGCCTATCAAAAGCACAGAGATGTGTTAGCATTAGTACTAAACATTAGAGGAAAGCAATAAGTTTACAAACATGTACGAACAAGCACCAAGATGTAAAGCATCCAACTACCGCAGTTTCAAAAGTCATATGGTGTTGTAATACTTGCATAGCAAGTAAAATTGCTTGGATGAAGTCAATGCTTATCATTGCAGTGTATTCATGCCACTGCAATCAACTGGAAAGCAAACTTACCTGATAAATCTCCGCAATTATATTGCAGGTATCCACCATTGATCTTTTTAGTTTCATTCCTTAAAACAGACAAGGCTAGACAGAAATATCACTAAGACAGCTGTATGCCTGTATTTGACATTTCATGAACACCATGAATACTTTTGTATAGAAAATGCCATCAAAAGTTTGCAACATAAAATATACATCAATAATGAGAATATCAAATTGCAAAATTTAGTTCGCTCTTATCTTTGAAAGAAACAAAATTTAACTCTCCATCATCCTCTTCATCATAATCATTGTCATCATCATCAACCTCCTCAAAATGACCCTTCCCAGCCTCAACTTTACCATCTAGATGACTTCTTGTGCACATGCCATCTAACAAACTGTGATGTCCAGCATCAGTTTCTCCATGTTTATACTCATTGCCAACACCATTTACTTCTAAACCATATGTTGTTCCATTGGGTTTTGCTTGTAGCTGAATTGCACAATTCCTGGTCAATTCATTCGCTTCTTCTTGTTCTTCAGGGGTTTTGGCAAGAGAAAGTAGGATATTCTTTGCTTTCTTGTCTGCTGGGCATCCACGAGCTTCCATTTCTTTGAACCAAATGACAGCATTTCCAAAATCTGAGTTCCTGCCATGCACATCCATGATGGTAGTATAAATAGTTTGGTTGGGTTCAACACCCTGAATCCACATTCTCTCATACACTCGCATTACTCTATCAACATTATTTAGTTTTGAGTAGCCCTTCATCAAAGTTCCATAAACAACAACATTGGGCTTCAATCCATCCTCTTTAATCCGGCGGAAAAATTTCTCAGCCCCATCCATGTCAGAAGCATTTACATAAGCTAAGACCATTGTTGTGTAAGAGCAGAGATCAGGCTCAACCCTGCAAAGGAAAAAAGTGATAAGATGAGAAACCTACAGTTCGATTAGTCTTGAAATTTAAGTAGGCATAAAATTTGTACCTGTGTCTTCTCATGGCCTTGAAAACTGTATGAGCTTCTTCTACCAGTCCAGATATTGCAAATGCATCAAGCAAAATGTTATACGACTTGCGTGTTGGCCTGGAAAGTTAACATCAAAATAACCACCATTAGAATGTTTCAGAACATCTCTTACAGCAAAATACAGATCTTGAGCAGATATTCTTTGTCAAAAATTGTTTTTATCTAAGCTGTGGATGTAACAGAGTACTGACTTGCTTTCAAGGAAAATAATATCCAAATTAATTCCCTCTTGTTACTAAAATTTTGAAGGTACATGGCTTGACATAAACAGCAATGCATCACATAACATGCCATTGGTACGTAGCAAACAACTCTTTAATGTGCTTACGAGTGACATATTTTCACTTAACAAAAAAAAAACCAAGAGAAATATGTGGCTAGAAGTATGATCAGATCAAAACACTGTTATCTGAAACTTCACATGGATAACGCATGTGCTTAGTGCTGTTCATTGTTACATAGAGTCAAACACAGTGATCAACGATTAAATTGTATGAAGAAAATATTTAAAGGAGAATGAACCTGACTCCAGCATCAAGCATCTCTTCAAAAACTGCCAATGCTTCTTCTTCCCTCCTAGCTTTTCCATATGCTTTGATGAGCAGGGAATAGCTCACAACATCTGGTTTTAGCTCAGTTCTTTGCATCTAAAGTTATAGTATTTTTTAAGGAAAAGAACAAAAAAAAATGTATTCAAGATTCTGTAGTGTCGCATGGCTGCACTGATTTTGCAGTTAAGCTGGGGATGTACCTGATCATAAATACTTGAAACTTCCTTGTAATCTGTTTCAAATGACATCAAACTATTAAAGGTGACTGTTGATAGAGGGATTCCTCTCTCTGACATCTGAGCAAATAGCTTTCGAGCCTCGGCATAGTTGCCAGCTTTCTTGCACATATAAATCATCATATGAAACATCTTCTGGTCAGGCTTAAAAGAAGCTCTTTTTTCATTAAGAAGGTCCTTGAAAATAGTTTCAGCTTCTTTATATTTATCGCCCTGTTAGCAACCACCAGCACATTTGTTATGGACAAATTTAGAGGAATTAAGGGAACTGCTACAATCATAACAAATTATTTAATTGGTGTCTAACATAAGTTACAAAAGAATAGAATGAGGGACAGGATCTTGGGAAATCGGCATGATTGACTGTGGAGCAGTACTTAGGATAATGACCAGAATACAAGGGATAAATAAATTATAAAGGATCCGATAATATTTCAGCAAAGAGGCACCAGGTACTATCGATGCTTGGAGGCAGTTCATGTGCAACAGCATGGGATCAGAGCAAAAATGATTTTTGCAGAGAATGACATTTATGGTCGAGACACTACAGCATATCACAAATCTGATTTCAAGCACGTACACATGAGATCTCTACAGGATTGGTGATCATTTCATTGGTGCATGCACAAATGAATTATCTAGAGGATTGATGCATCTACACCATATAAGATTCAGACCTCTTATGCCAACACCAAGGAGACATGAAATTTTTGCAAGATAAGGCGCAGCATGCGAGTAAATCTGTAAATGCCAATTATACTATGATAGGTCTGAAACAAAACATTATTGTGAAAAAGGCTTCAGGGTATTAATTTTTTATCAGTTAAGCCACCATAATTCGTATGGTGTGCCAGGGGGAGGGGACAAACTCACCACCTACTGACTACTGTCAAGTGCTCCTAGGGGGTACACCAGAAAAGAGCTCACAAATTTGTAAACATTTATGTATCAAAGGACATAGATGTAAAATGTTAATGTCTTATGATGAATCATAGTAGACTGACTTGTTGACATTCAATCTGGCAAAAGATTAATGATTAAATATAGGATTATATTCTCATCTGTTTCATTGACTAAATCACAAGGTTTTAGATTGGATGTGCGAGTAGATTAAATGCCCACCTCAACAAAAGATTTCAAAATGACTTGATATGTCACAGCTGATGGCTCAGGGCCAGATGTTTGCATCCTGCGAAACACTGCTTCGGCCTTACGGTACTGCTTGGCTCTTCCATATGCCTCCATCAGAGCAGTCTGAGATATCACGCTTGGTTTGTAACCCTTCTTGTTCATGTACTTCAGGACCCTCTCTGCTCTGCTAAAATCTCCCAACTTTCCATAGGCCGTGACAAGCATCAAAAAGTCCATCTCACCGAAGTCCCACCAATGTTGCGTACGTAGCCATTCAAGAATCTGAAAAATGAGGCATAAGAATTAAAATATTTATGGCATATTTTTTTGTAGATGAATAAAAGCAGCTAGCTGCTTAGTAAACATGATGGCTTTACTCTATTTGATAATATGCTGCAAGTGAATATACCTCGCCGACCAGGTTCCATTTCTTGAGCTGTTTGAACCTCACAAGAGACCCAAGAACAGCATTCCTTGGCAATGGCTCTTTCTTGCCTCGCTGAGTCTTCAAAATGGACACAGCTGATCCTGATTCCACTATCTCCCTCATCATTGTCCTCCAATTCTTCTGCTCAGCCTCATCAGCAGCATCCTTGAAGACTTCCTCTTTCTTCTTCTTCTGCATAAACTTTCTGGTTGTCAACATTCCACGGCAAACCACCTCAAGCCTTTGACTGCTCTTGATATTCACATTGTGAACAGGTAAACCACAGGATCCTTTTGCATTACTGACAGCATAGAAAGATATTTGAAACGGAGTCATACAAGGAAACAATCATCAAGGGCGAAAAGAAAAGAAAATGCAATACACCAGGTGTTGTATTAAACAAGACTATTAGACAAGTGGACATAATCAAATTGGCACAGCTGAGTAAGCAAGAAATGATATAAATCTCTCAAATACATGTACAATAACACGTAAACTTTTGTGCTCAATAACCGGATATGTTTTTCCCCTTGTTATTTACCCAATGCACTTATGCACGTGATACTGACACATGATTCACTAACTGCCACCTCGACAAACATCAAGCATGAAGAAACCGAAGCTTAATGGCTTCCTCAGGAAGTAGATTAGGGCATACGGAACTCAAAGACTCCATTAACCTAACAACAACCCGGAATGGACATCACATAACCACGCACCCTCGACGATGCTCACCCTCGCCCCTCACGAAAAGTAGAATCCCCAACCTTATCCAAACCTTCTTTCGCGATTGCGCAAACTACAACACACACACACACACACAAAACACTATCTTCAAATTCTCGGAGCCCGTTTGCGTTCCCAAACCCACAAGGAGCACCGCCAGCGCCAACCCCCTAATTCAACAAGCGCACCGCTGCGCAAGCCTAGCGGGAACCTAGAGGACGGGGCGCGCGCTAACCAGAAGCTGGAGGAGGAGAGCGGGGACCGCACCCCTCCAATCTCCGCCGCCGCCTCCATCGCCGTCGCCGCCGGCTCCAACCGGAGGAGGAGGAGGCGACGCGGCGCAAGCAGCAGCAGCAGCAACGGCAATGGCGAGCCTTATCGGCTACAGAGCAGCCGTGACAGCGAGCCGAGGAGAGCCTCCGACTTTCCCTCCCCGGCTTAAACCCCACGAGGATTAGGATCTTTTCGGAGATGGCCCGGGGCCCACCTGTCGGCCACCTGTATAACGACCCCAAAAAAGCCCAAGTAGCCAGAGAACAAGGCCCAAAGGTGCAAAGGCCCAATAAATGGCCCATTACTGTCGTAGGCCCATGTAATACATGTGAAAGCGCACTAGCACAAAAAAGGCCTACTCACTAGAAGCCCAAGATGCCCAGTAAAAGAACACCTCATCAGCCCAAGTAATGCAGACGTGAGCCCATGGTAACAAGTAAAGGCCACCACCAAAAAGAGCCCATGTAGGCCCACTGCAATACAGGTCCAAGTAATCCGCAACTAGGCCCACAATCAGGCCACTGTACCGATCGGATTCGTGCACGTGTGAGCACGAATCTCAAAGCATGGTAGGCTATAAATATTTGTTCCGTTATTATCTGACGGTTTCTCGTCTCGTCTCTACGACCACGACTCCTTGGCTTCCAAAAAAAAAAAAAGAAGAGGAAAAAGAAAAAGACTACGACTCCTCCACTGTTACGGCGAGCAGCCGCGGCGGCGAGGGGCTCGCACGGGCTGTTTCCCCGGTGGAACTGGATCGGGAGGTGGTTATCTGTGTGCCATTGTTGTTTTTCCTCTGCTTGATCACCCAAACCCTGCACCCGATCAGCCCCCGAGAGTGGTAGTCAGCGACGTGTTGTTGCTGTTGGTTGCTGCTGGTCCGCAGGGGCGAGGCGGCGGAGGAGATCATGGCGATGGGCGAGGAGGAGGAGGAGGAGGAGAGGCTTGTGACGCTGTTAGGGATCGCGGAGGAGTGCGACACGGAGGACGAGCTCCGGCTGCTGCTGCGGGGGAATCCCCACCCCGTCTGCTACGACAGCTTCCAGCCCTCCTGCCGCATGACCATCGCCCAGGTGAGTGCGTGTTTGCGTGCTCGATCTCCATGTTACTCCTTCCGTCCCAAAATAAATAACTTCTATTTCAAGCTTTATCCCGGAATAAATTGATTTCTAACCTCAGCCTTTAAATCAAGAAATTTTACCCCTTGTACTTTTTACCTATTCACTCACGAATATTGCTTTTCTATTAACGAGGGGTCATTTGCCCTCATTACTAAAATCTTCTCGGGATGTGAGGAATCTATTTATTTTGGGACATTGCCCTTATTTTAGGTGTCTATATATGTTGGGACAGAGGGAGTAGTTGCTTTCTGTTGGATTGGTTGCAGTTGTGCATACCTTCAGTGTGCCTCGTTTAATTTGGAGAACTTGTGGCGGATGGAGCTATTTGCTGATTTTTTAGGTGCTGGAAGGGTGAAATTTTACTTAATACTCCTAAAAACATTTGGTTATAATTGCATCTTATTACCATCTGATAGGGTGTTTTGAAAGCAATACATGTGAGAAAAATGGTACAAGCTGGATGCAAAGTGAAAATCTGGGTAACTGATTGGTCTGCCTTCCTGAACAACAATCTGGGAGGTGACATGGAAAAACTCCAGACTGTGGGCCGCTACGTGATAGAGGTCTGGAAATCCATTGGAATGGACCATGATGGGGTCGAATTTCTTTTGTCATCGGCTGAGATCAATAGTCGGGCAGATGAATATTGGCCACGTGTCATGGATATTGGCACACATCGGAAGATTGGAATTGTGAGGTATCTTCTCATTTGAATTGCATGCAATTTTTAAGAATAATAATTACATGATATTTCTCCGCTAGAAAATCTTGAAACTGATGATAGTTTAGTCGATTGTTTTTGTTCCTATTATTTTACAGTGCATGTCAGTTTATCTTATTACTTACTGTGCATATGTTTTCAAATTATGTGAAAAAGGGAGCTCAAGGAAAACAAAATGCCTACTGCCCAGATCTTCTCCCCTTGCATGCAGTGTGCTGGTATATTCTTCCTAGAGGTAAGAATCTTCAATGGTTCATTCATTTGGGAAGCATGAACAACCGTGTTGGTCTTGTTCAGTTCATTTAGCAAGAGAATTTTAACAAATCTGCTATATATATATCAGTCATTTCACAGAAAAAAGGATTCATACAACCAAAGAAAAAGCAGATAAACAATTGGTTAACATACCACTGTTAATTAAATCAGTTTATGGGAAGTCATGGACAAACAGTATGATGTCTCTTGCTATGATGTTGATAAGCACTAATAATATGTTTCTAGCCCATATGGTACTTGTACTTATGCATTTGTTGTTATGATATTTCCAGATTAATTTTGATTTGTCTGCACTGGATATTACAACATATTCGTTTTAGTAACAAGATTTTTTTCCCAACGTTTCTGTTTAGATTAAACCTACATGCAGTCTATATAATTGTGTTTCTGCTTGAATCCTTTTCCTTTTCTAGGCAGACATTTGTCAGATGGGCATGGATCAGTGAGAGGCCAACAATCTGGCAGTAGTGTATTCTGATATAAAACAGGAAAAGAAGCCAATTATTCTGTCACACCGTACCCTTATTTGCCCATGTTCTAATTTAGTTTTGTGAATTTGCAGTAAATGAGGTTTCTGTATTAGCTCACACACAGACACTTCCATTTACCAGATTTGTAATAATTCCTCTACATAATGCTCACACCAACAAGAGCTGCAGCATAATTCGTACAGATTCATATAGCATTTGGTCATGGTGTTTTGATTTTCTTTAACGAATCATAGACTTGCTCCCTGGTTTGAAAGGACAGGACAAGATGTCTGCAAGTGATCCATCATCAGCTATCTTCATGGATGATGATAAGGTTTTAATCTTGCCATTACCAAATAATAATTTTCTTTATAGTGAAAATTTCCATTTTATGTATATGTTCCTCTCTTGGAGTAAGTGGATGATGAATGCAGTTGGCTGTGGACATTACTTGTATAGGAACTCACTATGTCCAATTTTACAACATATGTATGTTTTGACTAACAATTAGTCAAATTATTAGTACCAATTTCATATTTCAAAGTGTTTTCACACTATATTGGTTTTGTATCTATTGACAATATATTTTATGAGAAATTAATGGACACAGTCTTATTTTTGACGGCAGTGCCAAATCAAAACTCACTAGAATTTTGGCAGAGGGAATCTTAACATATTATGCCATTCAGATCTGAAAGATTTTAATTCTTGAACAAAAGAAAAATATTATGATAGTGTCGACATCTTTGTGTTTGCTTTGGCTTTGGCTGGCTCAGTTGAATCTACTTGTAGGCAGGAAACAATAATTTCTCAACTATTGGTTCTTTACAGGGAAGCTTGCAATTAATATTATTTAGTTACCATTTTAATGGGCTGGTTCTGCATATGCTACAAGAATGTTCTGTGCAGTGTAAGCTTCTGCATATGCTGTATAGTTCAGTTCTTGTCTTCTTTGATGTTTCCGTCACTATATAGCACAGTGTGTTTATCCTTGTGTAATTGTGTTGTCATTCTATTGAACTGACATTAACTCATTGTCAGCAAAAATCTGCTGCTTACTAGTGAACTTAACGTGTTGCAGGCTAAGATAGATTTAAAGATAAAACAGGTCTTCTGCCCTCCAAAGATTGTTGAAGGAAATCCATGTAATGAGTACATAAAATACATTGTTTTTCCTTGGTTTGGCAAATTTGAGGTGGTCCGGAAGGCTAAAAATGGTGGAAACAAGTAATAATCCCATTTTCCCTCAACTACTGCCATTCAGGAAAAAAAACTTTTCTGTTAAACATTAGTTATTCAATAAGAGTGTACAATATGTAAATGTCTAATTCAGTGAGAATCTTGTGCCGAGCACATCGTTCATCTGCCAATGTTACAAATGTCTTTTGGAATTATAATGACTCATTCTATTGTACAGGACATGTATGAGCGCTATGAGAGTGGTTCTTTTCATCCTGCCGATGTAAAGCCTGCTCTGAAAGAAGCAATAAACCAAATGCTGAAAGTATTGTTTCTTTTCTATCTCCTGTTAACTAGACCAATGATCAGTTTTACTATTATATTTTTGAGCTGTATAATTGATGTGGCTTTTTTTCCATTAGACATGAGTGATGTGTTCAATGATAACTTGCAATTTGTCTCAGTTCGTTTCACCATTTGTCCAGATGCTTATGTTTTACCTCAGCCTACCAATATCTCATTATTTCAGCCTGCCCGTGAGCACTTTGAAAACGAGGAGGCCAAATTCTTGCGTGATACAGTTAAGGTAATAGAGTCCACTCTGTTTGACATTAAATCAGAATCACACCTAGTCATGGATAGGTGCATGTTGGTCAGAACTCAGATATATCTGTTTAGATAATGACAGCATAGTAGCATACTATATCTACTTGCGCCTTGTGTGTTGTCCGCATATTCATATCCCGGCTCAAATCTGCTCAAACGTTCATACAAGAAAACAGGGAAATGTGTATTTGTTAACTAACTGACTTGAACTGCAATTTTATGGCTGGTGGTCTTAAGTTCATCTCTTCTTTGCCAATACAACTCGGCTGCGAGTTTAAATCACGGGAACAATTACCCTTGCAGGGCTACAGCGAGGTCAATAATGGAGATCCTGAAAAAGGTCGATAGTGAAAGGAAGCTAGATTATAGAACATGGCCACGTGGAGGGAGGCTAGTCAAAATCGATTGAGCAAGCAAGGACACCTAAACTGGTGGGCTGATTCTGCTGACTGGCACACTTTCTGTGGAAGTTAAAGAGTTGTGTATATACTTCACCCAGAATTGTACAAAGGCCTTGCTTAAATACTCCTCTTTTAGAAAACTTTACTAATTGCAAAGCTAAGCAGTTAATTCTAGGTGAGAGAAATCTGTATTAGTATGATACTAAGAACAAGCTGAAGATTAGATCTAGACATAGTCATATAGGTGTACAGATACAGATACAGATAAAGATTTGAAGATCAGATGGGGACAACAGTTTGATTCGTTTTTTATAGTTAATGCAGAATACCAATTACTTTGCCCTATGATTAGTGACTTTTAAATTGAAGTGTCATTATTGAACTTTTGAAGCACATTTCTAGCAATTTTGACTTTTAGTATTATCCCTTTTTACTATTTTTCCCAAGATCATGTTTGCGAGATTTTTGATTTTGGTGTGACTGCTCCACCAGAAATTGGACCTTTTAATTTCCGAAAATCCGAAAAAGAGGCACGGCTTCAAAATTCTAGTGTACAGTTTGAGGGCTCCTTTGGAAGTTGAAACACAGGATTCTAAGAATTGTAAAAACAGAAAAAACGCAAGAATATGATATCATGCTATTTAGATTCATATAGGTTTTTAAAACAAAGGAGTACTATAGTTGGTGCCTTTGGAAGTTTGGATGGTTCACAGGAAATAAACATGGAAATTTTGAATGAAGTTTTTTTTTTGTTTTGGAGAGAGAAATTACATATACAAATGAAGAGAGTGCATTGGACTTTAAAAAAAAATAAAACATAAGGTATAAGCTCATACTTATATTCCTATAGAATTTAATTCTCCACCAATCCTTTAAAATTCCTTCAGTCCAACGGAGCACTGAAATTAATGGAGATGAGAAATCTGGACATCAGCTTCAGGTAGATGCTTAGCACATGTACACCTGAACTGTGACTTTTTGAGTTTGTGTTTTTTCCTAGCTTTGCCTGTGATTTTGTTCACAACATGTACACCTTAATTAGTCTCCAGGCGTCGTCTGATTGAGAAGCAGATCCACTACTTTGGAGCGATGACACTGTGATAGCGACACCTGTACTATTTAGTTGATTAAGGAGGATGCAATGATTGATGTTTTTTTGAGGTTCTGCTTGTCTCGGAATCAGCAGTAAGGTGAGGCTTGTGGTTAAAGATCAGCAAATTAAACGTGTGGACGGTGCAATCCTACGATGGAGTGTCAAAAAACTTAACACATTTTCTATTGGTGTATTTGGATTTACATTGATTTTTGTTGAGATTTATTGAGAAAAAAGATAAATGCTTTCCATCTTTTCGAAGTGATAATATCCAAGTATTTTTGTCAGTTTCTGGGTGTTCTCGAGCATTCTTTCAAAAGAAAAGGGAAAGTATTTTATAGAAAAGAAAATAGCCTTTCAAAAAAAAAAAAGAGAAGATGAACAAGAGAAGAAAAGAGACACGTCAGCGGTTCAGCCCGGTAATTGAGTCCCCTTCTTCCTTCGTCTTCTCCATCGCGACGCCTCCGCCGATCCCTCTCCACTCCACTCCACTGAACACGCCCCAGGGTCTCATCTCCTCCCACCGGAGCCCCACCTCTGCTCGAAGGTACCCTTCTCCCGTGCTCCCTCTCCTCCTCCCGAGCCGGTGTAGAGCGGAGATCTATTTTCCGGGATTCCTGACTTGACTCATCACTGTTCTTGTGCTGGTGATAAGCTCCAACTTTCTTGGGTTGTTTTGACAAATTTGTTTAGGTCTCCTGTTTACTGTGGGAATCCTTGTTTCTCTTCAATTTATCCGATTTGTCGCGGATTTGATTGCAGATTAGGTGGTTTATTTCCGAAAATTTTTGGGGGTTTTAACTGAACCCGCATGTTCCCTGAAAGGTGGAATCTTTTGTGTTTATTTTGCCGGAGTTCTTGTCGTAGGTTGAGAAGCGGCTGCTGTTGTTTCTGCGATAGAGGAAAGGTTGCTACCAGGCCTCGGGGATAATAACCCCGAAATGGAACGCAAAATTAAAAACGGGTCAAGAAATTGGCTGGCAATTGGGATAATTTGGGAAATTGCGTTGTGTGCTAGTTTGGGGTTAGTCTGTGAAAGATAATATGCTTTCAAATCTTGAACTTTTGTGTCTTTGTTTTAGAAAGTGTAGAGAAAAAGGTGCAGTACTGCAGTTGGTCTGCGAAAATAACAGTAAACACCATGGGAAGGAAAAATAGATAAGGGAAAAATCGACTAGGACCGAAGGGTCTTCATAATTAAGCTACTCAGCTAGAGCAGCATATAATCCTATCGGTTTGTTGTGCCGAGCAGCACATACTCGGTATCGGTTTGTTGTGCCTTGCTAAAGTAGCTCTGACTTGTCACACCGTCGGGCACTACTCCATTGTCCTTGAATTAAGGAAAATAGTTTTTTTTTGTAGTACTAGCTGAATACCCATGTGTTGCGCCGTTGCTATGAATAACAAATGATAGTAATAATAGTGATGTTCTAAATGGTAGTTTTTTTGCATGTTATGGATGCCACTGCAATAGTACTCATTTATTACTCATTTGCATGATGTCAAATAGTTTGTTTTCAGACTTTCAGGACAGTTTTTGTCTCAAATTGACAATTGACAATTGACAATTGCAATTCTCAAAATAGAACTTGCGCTTAAATATTTGAAGCCCAGACATTTGGAGATTAATTTATGGAGATAAATTGCTTGAAACCAAATTATCTTTTTATAGTATCAAAGTGAGTCACATTTGGAAGGGATTGTTTTGCCTAAATACACAGCAGTAGGTACGTTTTTTCAACATTTACAGCCACCATTTATGTTCGGTTGGCTTGGCCCATTTTGGGCGTTGCATAAGGCAATAGTCCACTTCACCACCAAAGCACACTGCCACGTCAATGTTCCAAGGCAGATACTACTAACAAGGAAATATCAGAAGGGGAAAAAAGAGTAGTAGCACCGGTCAGAGTAGGATGCATTGACAGGAAGATGGCAAGGACAAATGACAGAGGGGAAGAAGCACCACTACAAGTAGTGTACACTTGTAAGCAATGGGAGGGGAGGGAGAAGACACCATCGCCTCCAACTTGATCTTCTAAGGAGTAGAGATAGGGTGAGAATTCTAGTGCATCCACCCTGCTTGTCCTAAAGGCAAGAAAACTCTTAAGGAATTTACTTTCAAGAAAGAGTGCTAGCTTCTACTTCTAGGATGAACAACCTGTGGGACAAGGGGTCACAATGTTGTGAACCATGGCCATAAAGGATTCTCTTCCTGAGGATATGAAACTTCCATCGTATCTTAGAACTGCCACTTCTTGGATTATTTGGGTTTTTGAAATGATCTCATTGAGGCATCCTTGCTTTTGACCAGAATTCTGACCAAGTAATTTACTGTCATTGCATGGACGCTGAGAGTATTCTTAGGTCTTTGATTTGATTGTAATCAGCTTGTTCATTATTCTTATCAAATTTACACCGTCTCACAATAGGAATGGCAAGTGGTAGTGAAGCCGAGAAGTCACCTGAGGTTGTCCTGGAGTGGCCTAAGAAGGACAAGAAGAGGCTTCTTCATGCTGTTTACCGTGTTGGAGATTTGGATCGCACCATTAAGTATGGTTTTGTGCTTTCTGTAATATTTGCCACACCAAGACCTAGACACCTAGTGGAAATTGCTTTCTGTCATGTCTGCTAATGTGATGTGATTCTGGCAGGTGTTACACAGAATGCTTTGGGATGAAATTGCTGAGGAAAAGAGATGTTCCTGATGAGAAATATACGAATGCATTTCTTGGGTTTGGACCTGAGGACACCAACTTTGCACTTGAATTGACATACAGTATGTTATTGATCCACTGAAAATCTGTTTCTCCATAGATGATTATATATCCTAGTTAATGTTTTTTTGACATATGTGCTGACCTAATAAAACAACTGAAGAATTGTTCTGTTCTGCTTCCCTCTTAACTTGAACAAGCCAGCTCTTGTTTTTATTTTGAGTGTACTGCCATCCATTTCTATGTTCTAACGTGCTTATACCTTTTTTATGTTTGATAGATTATGGCATTGACAACTATGACATTGGAGAGGGATTTGGGCATTTCGCTATTGCAACTGAGGATGTACGGATTGTTTATGTGTGATAGCTTATTATTTATTGTTCTGTTTTGTGATTATGTTAATTGTTAACGTGGATACATGATATCATGATGCAAATATAGGCTGGTCTCATGATTATATTAACATGATATCATGGATGCAAATATAGGTGTACAAATTGGCTGAGAAAGTTAAATCCAGTTGTTGCTGCAAGATCACTCGTGAACCTGGTCCTGTCAAGGGAGGATCCACTGTGATTGCCTTTGCACAGGATCCTGATGGTTACATGTTTGAGCTTATCCAGAGGGGTCTAACGCCTGAACCTCTTTGCCAAGTTATGCTTCGTGTGGGTGACCTTGATCGCTCTATCAAGTTCTATGAGAAGGTATTCTCATTACTTGCATAACTATAGGCTATTCCAAGAGTTAGATATGTTGAAGTATCTATTTTATTTATTCTCTACAATAGTGGGCTCATATGTGATGTTGGCCTTTTTTGTGCTTAATGAAGGCCCTTGGTATGAAGCTGCTGAGGAAGAAGGATGTACCTGACTATAAGGTACCTCTACTTATTTTGAAGATGCAATAATTCTGTTATGTCTGAAAGTGCTGAGGCCCGTGCCTTGCTATTGTTCCTTAGACATTATTTTATCCTATCAACTTCCATAGACTGAATAACTTTTGGCATGCACAGTATACCATTGCCATGTTGGGCTATGCTGATGAGGATAAGACAACTGTTATTGAGTTGACATACAACTATGGTGTCACAGAATATACCAAGGGCAACGCATATGCTCAGGTTTTGCATAATCCTTCTTTTCTTCAGCGATTTCCTAAGAGATGTTGGCATTTCTTGATGATCTCTGATGCATGTGCAGGTTGCTATTGGCACCGAAGATGTATACAAGAGTGCTGAGGCTGTTGAGCTGGTTTCAAAAGAGCTAGGGGGAAAGATTTTACGGCATCCAGGTCCGCTGCCAGGTCTCAACACAAAGATTGCCTCTTTCCTTGACCCTGATGGCTGGAAAGTGGTATGGCTCCCATCTGTGTGTGTCAGTGTTTTGCTACTGTTGACCATTGAATGATCTGTACATAGAGTTTTATTTAAGGCTAGAGCTTTTGGCAATTCTTGTTGAAGAAAGCCTTGTTAAAAAGAAAGCAAACCACTTGGCTTACACAGAACATACCTTTTAGTGCAGGCACAAAGCTAAAATGGAACCATACATAGTCACAAAGTGCCAAAGTACAAGGGCTAGTTCTTAAGCATTACCATTTAGTATATAGTTCTGAACTCTACCATTGACAAGGTTGGCACTTGTGAGTGAAGACATTTACTTGTGAAAAAAGATCCCTCTTCCATGGCCATATATATTTTCATTGAATATTTGCTGATCTTCATGAGTGTATCATAACCCGCAAAACACAGAGGATAGGAGACATCTTTGGTACAATATACTAGAAATGCTAGCCAGTTTTCTTCTGGATGGATTTAAGAGGATAGCGTGAAAATAGGATTCATATGCCTGTCAGATCTGCTTAGAGCATAATTTTCCAAAGGTAGTAACATTGAGCTGCATGCTGATGTGCCAACTGGCCCAGTGATTGCTGGTGTAATCATTGTGAAACTACACATTGTGACTAATGATATTCTCCACTGCAGGTTTTGGTTGATAACGCTGACTTCCTGAAGGAACTCCAGTGAAGATGAGATGGCTCAAATGCGGTGCTAGGAGGCAGAGTGCAAACCCTATGTATTAATGCCAGTGCAATGTAATAAAGAGGCGGTTTCCGCTCCATGAACACAAATAAATACTGGCACGGGTATGCTAGTATTGTCTGGGTTTGGCTGTAAATCCGCTGTGCATTGCTACCTGTTGCAGCATGAATGTTGAGTGTTGTTGATGATAAGGACCAGTTTGTGCAGTTGAGCCATGTTTCCTTATCTGTTGTGATTGCTCGATGATCTTCCTTGCATTTGATTGCAGAGAGTGCTTGGTGATGTTTCTTTTGAGATGATGCATTGTACATTTTGTGCAGTTACGGTGCAAATAAGTTTAGCTGAGAAGGGCCTGGGGTCTTCCGGCTAGCACCACAAGGTGACGGGCTAGCCAGCCCGGATTTAAACCTCATTCATCTTAATGAATTCCGATATGAGAGCTCATTGTCTTATATCCAGGGTTTTTAAATAAGTTTAGCTGCTTGCCAATATGCCTTGCATTGGCATTGACAATATCAGTGATGTAACCGTTTAAATGGCACCAGGTTTGTCATTTGGATGGCAATTTGCCTGGGAGCTAATATGAAACCATATTTGATGATATTTTGGTAGCATGTCCATGCTAAGTTTGGTACGTCAATAAGTTCACTTATAACTAAGTTTTAGTTGCTAGAGCATATTGTTTCAAAATGCTTTAGATTAACCATTACTTATTACTTTACCGATTTTGTTGCTTATTCTAAAATATAGCAATCTAGTAATACAATTATATATCATCCAGTAGTATGAATGGTGTCTAATTGTAATACCGTCATAGAGGGAGTAAATAACCCAGGTATGGACCCTCAAACAGCATCTCCATCATCTCCATGGCAAATTGTCCGAATGTCACCGGTTTTCGTCGGAACCAAGTGGTAATTGCAGTTATCAACAAAACGGCTCAGGAGCTGTATTCGGTGACCAAATGGTTTTGAAACCTGGCATGTACAGCTAAGTTTCCTCCGTAAACAAATTCACTTATAACAGAGCTTAAGTTGCTGCAATTTTGTTATTGACCATCTGAACTAAATGACACGGGTATGAACCCTCAGATCTTCATCTTCATTAGATTGATGGGCACTTCAGAGTTGTTAACCGACGAGTCGGTTAACGAATTTCTGATCTGCAGATTACAGTTCACATACTGTGGAACAGAACGAGTCGGCTGCAGGTGCATTGTAAGTAGGCTAGAAGTAATTCTTTTCTTAATGTAAATAGAAAGCAGCTGCACTGTTGCAATCCAGAAGAAAGAAAGAATATGCTCATTACTGCACCTTGTGAAAAAGATAATACAACTTTGGGTGATGAACTATTTGGTGATTCTTTTTGCTTGATCTCAAGGTGAGCTAGGCTTCTTTACCTCTTGCCTGTCAAGCGCTCAAGCTTTGCTCTTCCTATTGGACCACCTCCATCACAGTTATCCATATTCATAGCCAGAAATTAAGTTTTTATGAGATGTAGGGAATACTAAACATTACCTGATCTTCCAAAATTTCATCTCAATGTATTACTCCAAAAATGTTGAGGGAGTTTTGCTCCAAAAAAAATGTAGAGGGAAAAATATGTTCCTCAGAGTAAGCTGGATATGTCTCCCTTAGCTTCAGAATTTGACTGTGAGTCATATTATTGGGAATTTGCGCAGTTGCACTACAGCTAACATTGATTGTTCTTACATAAACCTTATTTAGAGTGACTACGATAGACATTTGGTTTTCTGAACTTTTCGTCCCAATATTATTTATGTTCAATGGAATAGATAAGCATGACTTTGGCATGAAGTTTCTTCCTTAATTAGAGCTCATAATGCTTTTGACTAACTATAACCATACTAACTGGTTGTGTGCATCTTAGAGACTGAGAGCGTTTTCAGAATAATTATATCACCTTGAATTGACCAAGTTCAATAAAGTTTCCACTATCTAATAAGAACCTTACTATGGCAGTTGCACCAGAACTTGGTATGGCAGAAAAAAGAATTTGATTCTGATTAACTAGAACCTAACTTAGTATGGCAGTTGCACCAGAACTTGTGAAAAATTCACAATTAGCACCGAGTTCAGAAAAAAAACTAGAAATATGATGCTACCACTTACTACCATAACTGTAAGGACAAATTTGATTACTGACATGAATGCCCTTGTTCTGTGATTCCCAGCTTAGTAGATGAATCCAAAAGAAGCAGCATACTGCAAAGGTTCAGGCTTGAAACAGATGCAGGCAGCTCACACTGTCCTTCACACCGCAGGTTCTGTTGGATCACGTTGATTCCCTGCGGAAGCTGCACTGACGGTTGACGACAACGCCCCTCGCCCTCGCGATCAAGCAGATATATCTGGCAGCTTGTCTTGTTCATGCACAAAAGCTGTATGATTCTGCATACTTGCTGTCCTTCCTCGGACCTACTTAAGTGTATCATGTCCGTATTTCCTCGTTAGCTTAAGCTTTTAGGTGAAGTGTAAAACTCGGTTATACCGAATAGTCGCGATTCGCTGTCAGAATACCTGACAAACTATCAAAAAGTCCTATCATTCAGTCATGATGGATTCAACTGTTTCTTGAGCATTTTATACAGTGAAAGATCCGAAACATTTTGATCCTTTGCAAGCTGTGGTTTTCATGCCTGAGATGCAGAGGTTTTTGCACATGACCTCTCCTGTCATGTCCTGAAAAATGGCACTGTTGGTTCTTCAAGGAGAACAGTCACGCGCTTTAATCGCTGTCAGTTACGCTGATAACCTCCTATGCAATGATCCTCAAGAGTATCAATACAAACAACAAAGTTGTTACTGTAATTTGAATGACTTTATGGTGTCGTTGTATTGTTGTTTTTGTTGGCACCAATTTCCTGCAAGATTCTGCATCATTCCATGGTCACCAAGGATCAGTGTCCCTGTACTTATCTGCTAGATACTCTTGACCATCACATCCTCTTTTGGTCCCCCAAAAGGAAATATTCAGTCCCACACATAG
Organism: Oryza coarctata; assembly: GCA_030770085.1. Lineage (NCBI taxonomy): Eukaryota > Viridiplantae > Streptophyta > Magnoliopsida > Poales > Poaceae > Oryza > Oryza coarctata. The sequence goes on along the minus strand of CM061476.1, from coordinate 3,778,186 downwards.
TGTAATACTGAATTTTACTGCAGATTTTTTTCACCGATTTAGCTAGCACTTCATGAACCAAAGGATTACAATGCACAAGATCAGAGGTGGCAATGATTTGTAGTAAATTTCACAAATCAAATATCAGATTTTTTTTATTTTTTAGATAAGGAAGATGATTACATCCCCGGCTTCTGCATCTAGAATGCACACAACCACAAATTGAAAGTTAAAAAATAGTCTCAATAAAGGGCAAACCCCCTATGAGATTAAATAAAGCTCAATAAGGGACAAAACCCGCTATGAGATGAAATTAATATCAGAAATACAAGATATGGGAGAGCCTTTCCTAATTGTCCAAGGAAAAACATAACACGTACAGTTGTACACAACATGAGAAAAAGATGACAGCAAATTTACTTCAAGATATGACAGTAAGAAACAAAATGTACAATCATGAAGCAAGATTAGCTTTTGCACATTAATGCACTGCCATCAAAATAAAAAGGCAAGGAAAAGAAGGGACAATAGACTGAATAGAGCTCATCCCAATTATCCTTCTACATATTCTTTCTCTGGAACCCTCCATCAAAAGAGCATTATAGTTAATCACACACAAAACTTTGCAATGTCCATCAGTTGGCCCCAGCATGAACATTTCATGGTCAAGCTTTCAATGTGTTTTCAGGCAGTGCATTGTGATCGATTCCTTTGTCTCTACTACAATTTTTTTCAGTGTTTCTTTCTTTTTTTTTTCTCTCGACGCGCCGCATAGTGCTGCACCCATGAGTGCCATCTTCTGTAGCCAGAAAATTTTCGGGTCTTGACTTAGATTCCTGCTGCTGGCATTACCTTCTCCATGCTCTATCTGAATGGCATATCCACTGCATCTTGCAAGAAACTGAATGTGAATGGATGAAGTCAGGAATGATGCAGCTTAGTTCTTGTGTCATAATTCTGTTGCAGATAGTGAAACCGTCTTCTATCTGTGTTTCAGGATGAACCTAGATATATTGCTGAATGGAACCCAGTTTTTTATTAATAATAAATACGGTAGTGCTCTACTTAATACAGATTTCTGCGTTCTAAGGCCTTAGATACTGAACTATCTATTTTATCTTAGAATGTAATGAAATATTACTTCGAACACGGAATACCCCACATTGTAAAGATCGAAAGAAAAAACTGATGAACTCATAAACTTACAGATTTGAAGGACATTGTGTACATTTCAGTCTTATTCAGATAGAAAACCTAAAGTCCAGAAAACATTTAGACGTACCGGTGCAACTTCATGTAATGGTACTAATGACAGGCAGAATTGTAATTTGTTACTGCGAAGAACAGATAGCATATAATTCCATGCTAGGTAATCGCATATTGATGTGTAAAACAAAAAAAAATTCCAAATGAGACAAATCAACCTCACTGTAAATATATGCATATACTCAGCTAACTCTACATCATAAACTGTAACTAGTAAACTCAGATATACAGTAACATACAAACTTACAATGCTTGCGAAAATTAAAGAAATCAAGGCCTGCATGGAAGAAACAGCAAGAAGCATCCAACAGAGATGTGATGTGATATTGGCACGGCTCAATCAAAAGAATGGAGCTCCTCTCCTCCGGAGCGCAAGCTTTCTGATTGAACCGCCCCAATATCCCGTCGCCGCAAAGGTCTAATCGACCAACCTTAAACATCACAAAAAAACACAAATCACGCAGCTAGGTAGGTAGGCTTGATGGATACAATGTCGTTGCAACGACAGACGGTCGGCACACCTCGAACATGGGCACAAAGAACAAACGAGAGAGTTAGCACGCATAGGCAGAGACACTCTTTTGCACAACACAGAAGGAGATGGCATGGAAGGAGAGAGAAAGCGGCTGGTATGAGTGAAGCATTAGCCATAACCTTGCTTCTTTAATAAGCTCACCTCTTGGAGACAGTTGCTTAGAATATGTGTGTGTGTGTGTGAGAGAGAGAGAGAGAGAGAGAGAGAATGGTGAAATGAAAATGCAAGAAGGTGATGGAGTGAATGAGCCAACAAGCAAATAAAGAGGAGGTTGGAATATTTATTGGCAACATTCAAGAAAAGGAGACTGCTGTTCTTGATAAGAGTTCAGAGAGAGAGAGAGAGAGAGCATTCAAGATTCAAGAAAGGGAGGGCGATAATAATATGAGATGCCTCGAGTGAGACATGTAGAGATCAGAGAGAGAGAGAGGGAGAGATGTCAGCAGTGTTATGCTTGTGTGTGGTGTAAATGAATGCACTGCATTTACAGTCTGCAGGTACAGCATGGGATGTTTGCCTCCTCCCTCCTCTTCTCTGTGTGCTGCACTGCACTGCACTGCTCTTCTCGTCCCATATTCAGAGCTGGAGTGTACGTACCCTGTTGTGTTCTGGAGCCGCAGTAAGTCAGTAACACTGCCATGGTAAGCTAGCTAGCCTCTGATTATGATTTGGGATGATTCTGATTATTCAGGTATTAAGAATATATGCTTACTGATTAACAGCATTGTGCATGACACCAGTGCATGCATGGTACTGTAGCTCTGGTTAATTCAGTGGGATGCAATTAAACAAATCAGTGTATATATATTACATTGTTGTTTTTCACTTTGGTTACTAGTTACTACTGTAAATTAAATGAGATGTTCTCGTTTATTCAGAAGGTGATCGATTTCTCCATTTTGGTGCAGAGTTTTGTTTAGTCGTAATCATCTAGTGTAGTGTGCAAAGTAGCATGGTCAATCAACTAATAATCAAGGGCACATCGCCGCCGGGGAGCTCCGCGGCGTCGGCGGTGGAGGGGCACCTGACCTAGATCGCCCACCAAGCAGACGGAGATCGCTTATCCAAGGCTGGCCATCCATCCGTTGCCGGCCGGAGCACGTACGATGACCTGGCCTCTCTAGGTAAGGTAGATCGACCGTGAGAGTATGGGTCGCCGCTATATTTTTTTAAAAAAATAATACAGATTTTTTATAAAAAAATGTACTCTAAATATTAAATTCGACGTAAAAATCAGGTGCGTAAACAATTTACGGCGACTAACTTTATTCTAACCGAGAGCGTTTTATCTGGTAACAGAGAAGTGCTTGTAAAATACCAAATACCATGGCAGAGCCTACGAGCGAGAAAGAGGTCTACCATTTTTATAAGCATCTCTCTTGTCGTCCTCTGCTTGAGAATTTTTTCGTCTCTAGGGAAGCATCTACGTCCCGTTCATATAAATGTAAAAAAAATATTTTAAATAAATATATTTTTACTTAAAAATTTAATTATAAAGAGAGTTTGAAAGTAGATAGAAAGGATAATTATTAAACAAGAACTCGATGTTAATATAAAAAAATCATTACAGTAGAGTCATTGATTAATAGGTTCACATACGAATATTATTTAGATAATAATAAAAAAAATATTACATAGTGAGAGATTTATATATTATGAATAAAACATAGATGTAATATAAATAATACAACAAATAACATGGTATGAATGCTAATTTGATACTTATGAAGATCATCTATTGTCACTTGTAGGCATCTGTTATTAGAGAAGTCGACTGTTCGCTTGCACTTCAATTGTTTCAGTTTATATAATCCGTGTAGAGTTGTATAATATTTTTTATGTCTATCCATTATTCGAATTCGCACATTCTTAACGGTCTGTAGGAAAAACTACACACATAGCTATTATAGTCAAGGTGATAATAAAATTAAAACAAATTAAGAAGATGTATAGTAAATTTACAATGAAATCGATAAATAAAGTATCTTTTACCAAAAGTATCATCTCTTACTAGCCTCAACATCTGGTAATGATCACTATGAGTGTAATTAGTATGCTCCCGCCATAAAAGTAGTAAAAGAGGTTGCAGTCTCTAATCTGACCATTTAGCTCACTGACGTTGTTTGTACTCCTCTTTTCTCCTTGTGTATCGGCCCTCCAAGAACCAATAGTTGGGGTTAAATAATAGATTTTCTATATCAACCAATTGAATGAATCTACACATCCTTCTGTGGATCTCGTAAAGAAAGTATTAGTATGAAAAAAATATTGCAATAAGAAACAATTAAAAAAACAAGAGCAAATAGTACGTACCTCATAAGAATAGTTTAGACATTAGAAAAAAATCTCCTCCCACGAGTATTGGGGCCCTGAGATGTCATTAGTTGACATCGATCACCACATGTACAGAACGAGCAGTCAAAATAAAGTAGAATTAGCCAAGTCAAATGATCTCTTCTTCAGTTCGGATCCTTAGTGAAAGCATGTAGCTATTGTTCTTTGATGTTATAGAGAATAGAGTAAACGAGTGGTGTGGGATTTGCAAGGGTATCAACGTGTACAAACCTTGAGGTTCATCATGCATACCGAGGTCTTATATAGTGTGGGTTATATTAGGTGTGGAAGATATGACCAAAAGCATTGAAAGCAACATGACATTTAAGCACGAAAAGTGTCCTGCCTGTAAAAATTCTTTGAACATGATGTGACATTAACATGCTAAAAGTAGGATGTTGGTTTGTGTTGAAAGCAATGTGACAGTCACATACCAAAAGTTGAATGTCGAGTTGTGTTGAAAGCAACATGATGGTCACGCGCCGAAAGTTGGCTAACATCACTCAGCATTAATTGTGACTTAGCAGTTATGCGCACAATAAGAAATGAAGGCACCAAAAGTTAGTTGTCATATGCTACCGATAGCTATGCACGCACAAGAAAGAATAAAAGCAACGTGGTATTAACACATAGTAAATAATGTAGGTACGTAGAGCTAAAATAGTGAATGCAAAGTAGTATAAATAATAAGTATAAATGGCACAATGTACTACTGGCTTAGGGCCTGTCCTCTACCCCTCTTCGTCCTCCTCCCCTGCGCTCGCACGTGACCCTAAGAGTAGGTAAAGCAATCAGCTAAGACGTCATGGTTTGCACAGACCTACTGCATAGGAGTCATAGCTCCTATGTGTGCGGTGGCGGAACTCCTACAATCTAGAAGACGCCGAGAATGTTTTGATCTGCCATGAGGTCATTATGGTCGAAAGAGTCATACACTCATCCAGAGTTAGCCTACCTAGATCTACCAGTGACTGCAAAGATCTATGATGATGTAGCCTAGAACCCTGTGAGAAAAATAATTAAGTAATGCAAACTAGAATATCATGGACCAAATAGAAATATGTAATGTGCGACAAACCTAAAAATCCTTGTGCAGATGTCCCTACCCCCCATGTCAACATTCCCTATACGAATGAAGCAAGATACGACATAACGAAAGTTATAAAGAGTATACTTTATTAATGGTAGCTTCACATGGTAAGATGAAAACAATATATTTGAGCGGTGGATAGCTTAAGTTACCTGTGGGCTCTATTCCTACAGGGTGAACTCCTATTGCAGCCATCATTACGAGAGAAACCACATCGGCAACACGATAGGTAAGAGCATAGAGGACAGTGCACATCATGTTGCATATCCTGACAAAGGTAATTCTCTACTCGTCCTCTGTTAGCACAACCCCTACCTCTAACCATTGGCATGCAGCCTCAAGCTTGTCGTCAACCTACCGCGCAACATCGACCTATTTAAAATGATGTGTCATACGTAAGAGGTATAGCACATTTAACTAAGATACAAAAGATTGATTGACTCACAGCATGAAAGAAGTCCTAGCCGTGGTGTTTAGGATATGCATCTTGCACACTGGCTACGTGTGGCTACGGAGTGTTGGGAGTGAATGTCACGCATGTGTGGGTTCGAGGCTGATACTAACTGAGGTACACTAGGTACGACGCCTCTATGTGCGAGCGTTGCTCCTCGATGACTTTCTCGGTCGCCAGCAGCCAATTTTTGACGTACTTCTAGAGACGTGAAACCCACAAAGTACCGGTTACATGTCCTTGTCAATTATACCTAGTTACAAAGATGGTGTTAAAACATGTACAAAGAATACAATCGTTTGTTTGATTCTGTATCAATACTTAATAGTAAGCGTATATCAGTACAGTCAGCACAACTAGTAGAGGGTACAGCTGATGGAAACCGAATTGTCGCAACACATGCTATTGATAATGCAGCTCGAAGATGTCGAACACCATCAGCTAAGTCATCAACCAGTCAACCTAGTTATGTGTGTATAGAGTCGAAAATCCAAGTGCTACACTAGCCTATAGGGATGTAGGGCTATATAGCTCTCCTAGACGATGTTGTTCGGCTACAACCGATCGATCTCTAACATGAAGTCCGAGTAAGACCTTGTGATCTACAAGGGGGCCCATCATCACTATAGAGCATAATAGAAAGTGTCAGCTAGTCACTTTTTTAGCTATGAACACTGAGTTAACACATTATGTACTTGTCGATGACACCATACTGTCCCCATCATGAGGAAGTCCTCAGATGACCTCTATGTGTACATATCATTATCGTAGATGCTGTGGTCTACCATTGGTCGGTCGATCATGAATTGCTCGGTTGCCTAGAGCTACAGAAGTAGTAGACAGCTGGTGATTAATGAACCTATGTTAGTCTTTATTCACGTGTCACAAAAGACCCTGGTATGTCACTTCGAGGACAGTATATCCCTAGCTCTACTAAGGCACGCTCCTATGCTCAGCATCGGTGATGGCGTGAGCATAGCGGATAAGCCCATTGTCCATAGCGTGGCCCGTTGTGCTGGTGAACCTCAACCAGCTAAAGTGTCACAGTAGGTACGCCTCGAAGCTCCATCGCATTGAGTAGTCGTCAGTCTCAGGATGGAGTTGATTAGCCTTCGTAGGGAAAATGCTATTCCCATAATTAATTAATTAGGCATAAGTATTCCCATAACATCATAGCAATTGTTTTACTTACATTGAACTAAGTAGTTATATCTAGATAGGACCACCGATGGTGTAGGGAAGGAGTGCACCTGGAGCAGCAAGACCAGGCATGTGTTGAACATGAGCGAAACACTCCTAGATGTCATCGCGCCATCCCTAAAGGAAATCAACTGAAGCTACTATGTCCTACGTGAGGGGAAGACCTAGAAGGTATAGAGGCCATCTCGCCACACGGTAGGTAGAACGTGTGCATTTTTGGCCTTCAATGGTCTAGAAGTGTTGTGAAGAAAGCTCGTTAAAGCACACTCTGTTAAGGATGGTCAAGTGATGAGAGTGATTTGAGGTCGTAGTACCTCCTCGAATTTCTCTAAAGAATGCAAGCTAGAAAACAAGATAAATTATCATATAAAGTTTTGAATGTGCCAAACCTCATCTTCACAATCTACTATTTTGCCCTCCATGTCTTCGCATAGATGGTATTTCTCGATCCCTTGTAAGTGACTATTATACTCAATGATGATTGATACATTCTAATAATTCTTCTATTTATCCTTGAATGCATGCACCATTTATGGAAACCTATAACTTGAGTTTAAGAACTTCACTTTGTATACCAACTTTCTTGACTTTGTGACCTAAAACTCCCTCCAAAATGATACCGTCTAGTGCTTAACTGCCTCCATCAATTCTTATTTGTATGCACACTTAGCCCCCTAAATGATTTCTTTATCTTTATACTCCCATGACATGTAATGCCCTTTAGAGATAACAAGTCTAGAACCATTGCGAAAAATTTACATTATCGCCCTCCTCGTTTGATGATTCATCATTCTATGCATGCTCTTATCAGAATCTTCTCTACCCCTTATCTCAACGATGGTATTGTTTCTCTCTTCCTTGCATGTCAATCCTCTAAGCTCCTCATCTCCTCCTCCTTCTTCTTCATGCTTTCAATTCATTTTTCTTCATTGTTTCAGCATCATCTCCCGTCATACTTAGATCATCTTCGTCTTGCATGCCCATTGAAACAGTGAGGTCTTTCTCATAGATTGACATAAGAACACTAGGTGGCCAACCTCATTACAATACATTCTCCATGTACCATCTCCAAGATATAGTGCAATCCACCGGCATTTATTCATAGAAAAAACCTTCGGTTGCTCGACTCACTACAACATACACGATTATTATGTTAATCTGAGAATTAATTCAGAAGTCTCGTATTAACCAGTTGTACATTGTTAAAAAACTTCTCTCAAATAGACTTTCAATGCCCTTAAGGGTTAGGCCGAGCTCTAATAGATCCACACCATATAAACCATATTTAATATTTTCTCGACTGTTATATAACTGAAATACTGATATATAAGTTCATCAAAAATAAAATTATCCTAAGTAAGAAATTAATCATCACATTTAGTGATATGTCTTTAAGCTTTACAAATGAAACTATTTATAGATTTAGGAACAAACCTAACAAACCACGAATCTAATAACTAAACCATTCATGAATTTATAACAATACTACGTATACACATTCTTTTCTTCATTAGGAATAAATTTTATAAATTATATAAATATTTTACCTCCGTATGAATTCACAGGCCAGCAGAGCTTCACCACTTCTCTTTGCCTCCTCAAACCTCTCCTCTTTTTTCTATTTTTTTATTCAACTTGATTTTTGAGCGACTGTGAGAGGTTTTATTTTCTGCCGTCCAAAAAATACCTAACATATGGCGACAAGAAGGCCACCTATAAAATTGAAGGTCCTTCACTCCTTCCACGGACAGGTTTGACAATTTTGCAGGTGGCCTACTGGAGACAAAAAACCACCCAAGCAGAGGGCGACAAGGAGGCTGCTTATAAAAAATGATAGATCTTACTCCCTCCCTCGCCTTGCTTTGTCATTTTACAGGCGACCTTCTACCATAAGATAAAACGTCTTTGGCTAGGGTGATAGCTAGGGTGGCAAGAAGACCGGCTATAAATTTTCCAACCTCCCTGAGTTCACCGTTAATAGGATCAATGGATGCTTGCCACGTTAGATTTAATACTTTTTTAAAATATATGATTTTATAAACATTTTAATAAAAATATATATAAATAAAAAAATTCTTCTCGCCAGCGCTTCTCACTCACTCAGCTGAACGAGATGGAGAGGAGAAGTGTGGGCCTTGGCTATCGCGTTTGGGTCCCATTTAAAACGACCCAGATTAACTGTGCGGCCTGTCTGATCAGCTCATTCTACATCCATTTTAAAACATATATACTTTTACTAGATTTTGTATTGCAATATAAATATTTTTATACCGATTCCCATGATATTCATCATTACAGCGATTATAAAGCCTTGAAAAGGAAATATTAGTAATTCAAAATCTAAAAGCTTACAACTGAAGTAAATGAAAAAGAATATTTTAACTTAATTTTAGTATTTACTAAACAACGTAGAAATGATTATATTTTAAATAAAGAGTAGCTGTCGCGTATTTTTCACTGAGATCACTGCATTGTGCAAAATTAGCGCCCTTATTGCACATATTTACGTATTTGATCTTTCCAAGAGCAGTCCATGTACGACATGCTAATGTCTATAACCTCACGTCACATAGAAATTAATTACGCCTCGCTCCTCTCGTCTCATCATGTTACAACTATTTTATAGAAAAAAACTAATTTTCTTATTTAATATATAGTGCTATATCGTTTTTTTATTCTATATGGCACGCTATTTAACACTATAGAAACCATCCTAGTTGGGGCATTTGAATTGCCCCTGCTACTTAGTTGAGGATTTGAAACCGGATTATAAACTACCCTAGTTGGAGCATTTGAATCGCCCATGGTCCTTAGTTGGAGTATTTGAAACCGGATTATAAACCACCCTAGTTGGAGCATTTGAATTGCATTGTGTTCTTTTTAGCTACTTCATCAAATTATTGCTACAGATTGTTTGCTCCTACTACATTACTTATACCATTGTTCTAGCCTATCTGTTGTCATGTCTCAATTCTCGGAAAACATCGCTACAGCTCAAGGTCTAAGAATGAACCAAGGCAATGATTTGGTAATCTCAGTTAGATTCGATCCATCACGTAGAGTTAACGGCTGAGTGCCACTGCATCATACAGGGCCCTGCATAGGTTTCCTGCCGGGGCAAAGCAGGACCACCAGTCCAGAGCTCCAGATTCTCCGTCGCCACAACCAGTCATCATCAAAACATCCAGAACGGGCTTACATGGCAGAAAGAACAGAACCACACAACGTATGGATTTTCACTTTGTTAGAAATCATAGCGACTTCAGAGCGTACGCTGACGCAATGCAACTTGTTTAACACAAGGACGAAACAGTTAAATGTACCGAGCACCGTGTGCTTTGATGATCTTTGGATAGGTTTTTGACAATAAGATGCTAAGGGGATTGGAACATGCTACTAGACCAGATTCTATACACAGGTTTTTTTAGATACCTATTTACAGGAGGCATTGTCCAATGGTGATTGCGCCACTCAGACGAACAGGCCAAAGGTGTTCTCCCCGCTGTAGGTCATGTAGAGGAAGCCGTCCTCATCCTTGTTCTCCTCGTAGATGGCGGACATCAGGGCAGCTGCAGGATCAATGCAACACGTAACTTTAGGATCACATGATTATGATTTTTTAGTAGATGAACCGAGTGTTCCCAGAGCTCATATTGGTGTACCTGTAGGTGGAAGCGTGTTCTTTACGAAGATGAAGATTGCCTTCTCAGCACTGAGCTTAATCCGCTTCCGAACAACATACACAAACTGTCCAACGGTGAGGTCAGCGGGAACAAGGTATCTGCATGGATAAATAAGAGCATACGGTTGTTGGTCAACAGTGGTTTTGATGCAGCAAAAACCGCTGGTATTACAGGATGCAAGAGATTATTAAGTATCATAAACAAATCTTCTATCATGTCTCATCAATATTGGAATTTGGATAGCAGTACACGAAAAGAATATGCCCAAGTTGAGTAACTAACTAGCTTTCGTTAACAACTGCATGTACACACACAAAAAGAAAAGCATTGGTTAAGACTTTTTTTAGTTCTAGAACCAATAGGAATGGAGAGCATTATTGGCAATGCAATAATTGAAAACCAAAGCAATTAACCTACAGTTTGGCAAGTCAAAAGTCTTTAAACGAACAAAATTACTAGAATTGTTTTCAGCAGCATAGGAAGTACAACATCAACAGAACTTCCCAAACAATTAATTACTCAATTAGAGATGAAGTCACACTAAATATTCATAAAACGTTTGAGAACTGACTTCTTTTTGTCAATGTCAGGAATGTCACTCCTCTCAGCCTTCTCAACAATGACCTACATCACAGGCAGTTGCTTCACATGAGAACAAAACAATCATGAAAAAGTAAAGCAAACACCACAATCAACAAGAACATAATCCAACTTACTGGAATTCTATCAGGATACTTCTCTCTGATGCGGTTGGCCTCAGCCTGCCTCCTTTCTGCAACACATGGCATAAACAGAATGAGATTTCAATTATTCCACACTGCGAGCAAGTAATTATGTTGGATAAATGAGAACTGAACGAACAGGCAGTAAAAGAAACAGATCATTAAGGAAAACTATTATGCACTAAGAATTTTTATACAAGCGGCATCATCCGACTAATAAGCCATCAGCACCACACATTATAATTCTAGATACTGTCCAAACAAAACATTGTCCTATACATGTACAAATAAACCATAGAAAGGCTGGTAAGATTGTGTAGTACCACAAAAACCTAACAAGCATGGCACAAACCCGAAGGATTCACGCAGACACAAACCCCAAAGGATTCACACAAACAACACCTTCAAGAAACGATTGACCAAGGCGCGTGCATCTGTTAGACTGATTGGAATGATTGATTGTATTCCATATCGTGTACAGGGGTATATATAAGCAGCCGGGGTGATATGCAAGGCAACCGTCTCGGTGCAAGATTACAGCCACACAATTAAGAAAACCTACTATATTACATTATGCTAACACTCTCCCGCAGTCTAATCAGGAGCTCGGTGAACGTTTAGGCTAGATCGAAACTCCTGAAATACAGGTGGTAAGCCCCTTGGTAAAGATGTCGGTGTACTGGGATATCGTGGGAATATGAAGTACCCGAACATGACCGAGGGCAACTCGCTCCCGAATAAAATAGAGATCAATCTCAACGTGCTTCATGCGCTGATGTTGGACTAGATTGCTGAAGAAATAAACAACACTAATGTTGTCGCAGTATACTAATGTGGCACGGTGAGGTGGGTGCCAAAGCTCCATGAGTAGCTGGTGCAGCCAAGTAGCTTCAGCGACACCATTGGCCACAGCTCAATATTCAACCTCTGCACTTAATCGGGAGATTGTATACAAACGCTTGGAGGACCAGGACGCCAAATTATTCCCAAGGAACACTACATAACCAGAGGTCGATCGACGAGTGTCAGGACACCCGGCACATCCAACATCGATGTAAACCACAAGCTCAGCAGATAGAGACCAATGCAGAGTCAAGCCAAGAGAAAGAGTGTCTTGTAAATAGCGTAGTAGCCGCTTGAGAGCACCAAGGTGTGGCTCGCAAGGAAGGCAAATCTGCTGGACGACATATGAAATGTTTGGATAGGTGAATGTCAAGTACTGCAGTACACCAGCTAAGCTGCCGTACTGTGTGGAGACAGCAACTGGAGGACCGTCCATAGACAATTTGGAGTGTAGGTCGACATGGGTGTTACATGGCCTGCAAGCACTCATCCCGGCGCGCTCCAAAATATCCAGAGTATACTTCCGCTGAGGGAGGAATAACATATCATCACAATGTGTGACGAAGATGCCCAGAAAATAATAAAGTTGGCCCATGTCTGTCATAGCAAACTCATGTTGGAAAGCGGCAATAATATGTTGGAGAAACCTAGCGGACGAGGCGGTGAAAACAATGTCATCCACATACAGCAACAGATAGGCAGTGTCGGATCCCCGATGATATGTAAATAACAAAGTATCTGACTTGGTCTCAACAAAAACAAGGATCAGGAAGTGAGTGGCGAATCTATTGTGCCAAGCACGAGGAGCCTATTTCAAGCCATAAAGAGACTTATTGAGCCGACAGACAAAATCTAGACATAATGAGTCGACAAAGCCAGAAGGTTGTACACAATAGACCGTCACTATCAGAGTGACATGTAAGAACGCATTCTTGACATTCAGCTAATGAATGGGCCAATGTTGAGACAGAGCCAAAGACAAAGGCTTGACCACTGAACTGAAAGTCTCGTCATAATCAACACCCAGACGCTGTATAAAAACCCCACAGAACCCAGCAAGCCTTGTAGCGATCAAGTAACCCATTTGTGAGTAGCTTGTGATGATAAATCCACTTGGTCACTAAATTGACACCAGGAGGCCGAGAAACAAGGCTCCAGGTGTCATTGGCGAGAAGTACATCATACTCAGCTTGCATAGCAGAGCGCCAATTGGGGTATGACAGATCGTCATGAATAGAGCGCGACAGTGGCAACATGGGCACAACGTGGAGATTGAGACAATCCACAGGCTACACGATGCCAGCTTTGCCGTGCCTACGCATGGTATGCACATTGGTGACCGAGATGATGGAGACTGGTCGAATAGCAATGGTACGGCCGATGCCGCTAGCAACCTATGTGCTAGCAACAGGGGCAGTGGTATCAGCAGTACAGGCGAGCGCCGTAGAGGACAAGGCGCTACTGGCAATGGCCTTTGCTGGATACACAGGGGCAGCAGCACCGGGTGGCACGAGCCCGAGCGATGGTGGCTCTGGCAACCACAGCCTTGAGGATGGTGGTGCAGGGGCATGCTCAGGTGCAGCAACAGGCCCATGCACAGGCACAGTGTTATGCACAGCATGCAGGGGTGCTGACTCCGGAGCAGCCGAGGTGATCGGCGGAGGACCTACACACATAAGATGGGCTCTAGGGGGTGGAGCGGTAAGATCATTTTCATCAATCAAAAAATAAGGCAGAAGGAGCCATGGAAGTGGTGGACATGTCAGAGAAAGGGAAAAATGATTCATCAAAAACGATATGGCGAGAGATGAGGATACGGTTTGACTGGAGCTTAAGACACTGATAATCCTTGTGTTCTGAGGAATAACCAAGGAAAACACACAAGGATGAGCGGGATGTGAGTTCGTGAGGTGCCGTGAAGGACGTGTTAGGATAGCAGGCACACCCAAAACCTCGAAGGTGGGTGCAGAAGGGCTAGGTGGAATAGAAGGAAGTGTATGGTGTCGAGAAAACGAGGGTTTTAGTGGGGAGCCAGTTTACAAGGTAGGTCGCAGTGTGAAGGGCCTTAACCCAATAAACCAGAGAGAGACTCGCCTAAAACAAAAGGAAACACAGAATATTATTAATGGTGCAAAGGTAACGTTCTGCTGTCCCATTTTGTTGGGAGGTATATGAACATGACATGCGGAGTACAACACCGTAGAAGAGGAAGAACGTGTGGGCCTAGGAATTATCAAATTCACAGCCGTTATCACACTGGAGGCTCTTGATGGTGATGCCAAATTACGTGCAAATATGAGAAAAAAATGGAAAATAGCAGAAAAAGTCTCGGATTTGAGATGAAGAGGAAATGCCCAAATGTACTGTGAGCAATCATCAAGAATAACAAGATAGTACTTATATCCAGACACAGAAGATGTCCAAAGATCACAGTGTATTAAATCAAAATTATGAAGAGCTCTAGATCTGATGATCTAAACGGGAGACAGACATAACAACCAAGTTGACATACATGACAAATATGATCAAGATCATCCTTATGATAGGAAATAACACTAGAACTGATAAGTTTGGACAGAGCTTCACGCCCAAGATGCCCGAGACAATAATGCCAAAGAGAAGTGGGTGCGGCGATGAATGCAGAGGTGTTGGTGGAGTGGGTAGAACGGGTGGAGGTCCCTAGAGCTATTGCACCTGACGATCACGTTTCTAGTGTGCAAATCCTTTACAAAAATGCCAAAAGGATTAAACTCAATGGAACAATTATTATCGGTGGTAAAACGATGAATGAAAATCAGATTCTTAATAATGTTGGGGAGACCAATACATTGTTAAGGACAAGATTATGATGTGATAAAGAAAAGGTATGTGATTTAGTGACAGAAAGTAACGCCCCATTACCCACAATGATAGATGGAGTAGATGAGGACGGTGGGAAAATGGTTAAAAGTTTACTAGCATCCGTGATCATATGAGAACCGGTGCCTAAATCAGCATACCATTCAAAAGAGGGTGCTGGCAGATTGAGTGTCATGGTGTTAAACGAGTGCGCCAAGGAGTCCAGATTCCACAAACCACCGTGGATAGGGTACCAGGACGTGGGTGGTGTGGACCAAGGCACTGCCGAGGGGGCCTCGAAGGCCGGCGAGGGCCCGTGAAAGGCCGGCGAAGATCCCTGGTAGGCCGAGAGAGGCAGTGTAGGTGATGAAGGTGAGGCTCCCCCGTAGTACAAGCCGCACTGAAAAGGGCCGTAGGTACCGCCATAGACGCCACCGCCGGGGACGCTGCCAAAGTTGCCACTGTAATGGGGCATGGCCGTGAAAGCCAGAGGAGCCATCGAAGGGTGGCCCGACCGGTCATACGGCCACATCTGAATGGTACTCGTCCACGGATGCGCGAAGGATGGGTGCAGACCTGGTGGCGCGCCACCAATAAATGCAGGGGGGCCACAACGACCACCACGGTCGCGCCGGCAGCCATTGCGCTGTCTACCAACGCCAGAGTTGGGCGTGGTTGAGACACCAGAAGGCCATGCGGGAAAGGTGTAGGCATCGCCAAGCGTGGAGGTGCTGCAATCCCGGGCGCCGTCAGGCGAGGTGCTGTGGCGACGAGAGCAGAAGGAGATACGTTCGAGCCTCCGCAGAGATCAGGAATGGGCGATGCATCTTGAGGATGAACACCATGTGGCGAAACTGACCGTTCAGGCCACAGAGGAGCATGAGGACCATTTGTCGATTGCCAATCGGGTCGTCGAACTTGGCGAGGAAGGTGACCATCGACTCAAGGCGGCGACAGTAGTCGGTGACGTTCAGGGAGCCTTGGCGAAAGTTCCAAAATTGCGTCTCCAGGATGAGCACACGGAACTCTTTCTGACCAAGGAACTCGTCCACGAGATAGCACCAGTCACCGCAAACGGAGAGCTGCCGCAGCATCAGCGACATCATCATCCGCCACCATCAGGACGCAGGCGTCTTAGCACCAGAGTCAACGAGAGAGGAACCGGCGACACAGTCAGCGACCCGAACAAGCTAGCGTTGGTGCACGGCAATGGGAGATCGAATCGGCGGGTCGGCGACGCGGCGTCCGATCGATGAAGTCAACGATGGGTCGGCGATTCGATTAGCAACGGAATCAACGGTGCGTCCGGCGATTCGGTCGGCGATGGACAAACCAGCATCGATGCCCGGTGACGGAGTCAGCGACGGGACGACAATTCGGTCGGCGACACGCCCGGCAACGGGAGATTGGATCGACGGGTCGACAACGCGAGTGACGCGGTGTCTAATTGACGTGGGCGGACCAGCGTCAGCGCCCGACAACGGGAGATCAGATCGGTGGGTCAGCAACGTGGCATCCGATCAATGAAGTCTGCGACGGGGCAGCGATTCGGTTAGTGACACGCCTAGAGTCAGCGACGTACCCGACGATTTGGTCGGCGATAGACGAACTAGCGTCGGTGCCTGGCGATGGAGTCAAAGGCACACCCGACGATGCGGTCAGCGACGGGTGGACCAGCACCGGCGACGGGAGGTCGACAGAGATCGGCGGCAAACCAGTGTCGGTGCCCGGCAACGAAGTTAGCATCGACGACGACGGGCGGATGAGCGCAGTGACGGGCGGACCAAGGTCGGCGCCCGGCGATGGAGTCAGCGTTGACGACAATGGGCGGACGAGCGTTGGCAATCGACGATGCCAGAAATTGACGGGTCGGCAACGCGATGGCGATAGGCGGTTCAGCGACACATGGGATCAACGACGCGACGGCGACAGGCGGATCGGCGATCGGCGACGCAGGGTAGCAGAAGAATAACGGATAGTAAAGCATGTTAAGAGTGATTGAAATGATTACAAGAATATATATATGCTGCAAGGGTGGCTTGCAATGCAAGCCAACCGCTTAGGTGCAAGATTACGGCATCAAGCACGCAACAGATTGAACAACTTCTATCCGATATCACACCAAACGAAAGCGTAACAAGGAGAATAGGAGGAACGAACCGAGGGAGTGCTCCAGCTTGAACGAGCTCCTCGCCATCACGCCGGCGCTGCCTTACGACCTTCCTGCAACCAACGAACCACCACCGCAAAGATCAGCCCCAAAAGCTCCCCAATCGAACCCCAACACACCACTCAATCTAATAACAAACCCTCGCGGCTCAGATCGACGACTAGGCAAAAAATACCCCCAAGAAACCCAACCAAAACACCACCAAATTCTGTCGAGAAAAAAAAAGCGCAGGAACCGATGCGATCGAGCACGCAAGTAGTCCGCCGAAAACTAGGGGAAGAAGAAGGCTTACGAGATCGGACTGGGGATTGCGGGGGGAAGAGGAGGAAGATGTTGTGTGCGGCGTGGCGTGGAGCGGAAGGAGGAAGAAAAGATAGGACGAGGGGAAAGGTAAGGGGAAGAGTCGGGGGTAGGGGTTGGTTAAATTGCTACGCGCACGAAACGTATTGCACCCGGAACTTAAAACAGGTTTGAGGGGCGAGTTAAATAAAGTATTAGCTTATGATTATTTATATATTAATTATTTTAAAATATATATTTGATTTTTTAAATTAATCTTATAGTTTAGAAAGCGAGCGGCTGCTCAGAACAATTCGTCCTAATTCTATTGCCTAAGCTAACTTCTCACCTTCCAATTCCATTTGATTTGATTGATTGATTAATTGTAGTTAGTTTAGTTGCATGAATACTTCTGGCCTCCCAAATCTATTTGATTAGATTAGATAATTAATTAGAATTTTATTTTGATTAGGAGTAGTAGCCGTTTTTGAGAACTCAATGCTGTTAATGTAATTACAAGTAGGCACTAGTTGCAAAATCATGACGGTATCCTGCTTTGAAAGATAGAGGTTTCTTCTTTTGAAACGGAGAATTTCTAGATGAATTTTTCGGAAGCTGACAAAAATCATGTAAAATTTCACGTGTTGTAAAGAATTCTGAAACATGGCTTGTGCCACTTAATTGTACCAAAACAATATTATGAAAATAACTCTATATATGCGATCCAAATCTAATCAAGTGATTCAATAGCATATCAATTAAGCAAGCAAGCCGTATCATTCAGGTCAACCACGCACATGCCAGCAGAATTTGTGTGATAACCACTTTTTCCTCTACCATGAAGTACCTCAGCTAAAATCTCTCGAAAAAATTTTCTAAATTTGTTTTTTAAAATGCATTGGCCACACGTGAATGTACTGTACTGCCAAATTGTCTCAAATTAGATGCAAATTCCATGAAACATAGTTTGAAATTCTGAGCAAGATGACCTGGAACTAGACCCCTGCTCTGAGGAGAACACTTCAGCATCCATAGATTGTGATGCCCAGAATAATCTCTCTTCCAAAGTAAAGATGCATAGGGAGTATTTCTCTTGCAAGTCACACACAGCCATGCCATAGCCGTAGATGTAGAGCAAGTGAAACAAAAAAAAAAGCATTATAAATTTATAGTTCTACATCTCCATTTCACTTTCAAACATATGTACACGGTGATGGTATTAAAACTAGTGTTTATAATTAAAACTGAGGCTAGGAGACATAGTTGACACATACTCCCAGCTGTTAATGGATGCTGTAAAGAACCGTTATTCCGAATATATATTTGTAGATAAAATAAAAGATTTAACTTTGAGCCATGTTTGACTTAATTTGTATCTGCCAATGCTTGCTTTATCATGCCACAATTGGACCGGCCTCAAAATTTGTGAGCTGAATGGTACAGTTCAATGTAGTCCAGGGCAGCCCGGTTCCAGGACCAGTCTTGATCCATGACCCTTCTGCAGAGGGAGTGGAACCAACCGCGGGCTTCAAACCAAGCAGAGATTGCTCTGAAAAAGGGTAGTGAACATTGCGTTAATAAGATAATATTGTTCAATTAGGGAAGATAATTCTTCTTTGTTTGCGATTACATGGAAGACGCATAAACACATAGACGCATAAAAATAATTGCGAAAGGGAGAAGCATGTTCTAGGGAGAGACTAGAAGATTGTCATAGAGTGATTAACCTGTCCATTGCGTTCAAGTGTCCGATAAAGTGCATGTTTAATGAGGTGGATTCCATTCTGGGCTGTCGAGTGATGATTCCAACAATGGGGACATCGGTTTGCTGCAGTCCAAACCTCTGCTGCAATTCTCTCTTTGCAGCATTCTTGCCTTCAACCGCATTTTCAGAAGTATAATGCATCTGGCATAGGATGAAATAAGCAAATCATGAAAAATGTTTGGAGCATTATTGTGGCATCGATATGCATTTGCACTTTCAATAACTGCATATTAGTGCAACCATCACATAAGTATTAGTTGAAATGATAATTTTGAACTTATGAGAGAGCATAATTAGCAAACCTTTGTTTCAGTTTACCAGGATCAAATACATATGGACTGCGTAGTTATATAAAAATGTATTTGATTATCATGACTTTACCAGGATGAAGTTATCAGTATATGGTAAATATCGGGATGGTACAGTGTGGCTGAGAAGGAAGTCGAGGTCGCTAGACGAAGGTTCACGGTGGAGTAACCTGAATAGGAAGCAGGACTTGTTAAAAACAACATGTTAGGAAATAATAATCCGACGGGTGGAGAGATTAAGACAGCGGTATCCCTTATAGAAAGAGAAATAGCTAAGGAAGATACAGGAGGTGGAGTGTGATGTGAGTTTATGAGGGGCGGTGACTGTCAGATTAGGGTAGCAGAGACATCCAAAGACACGTAAGTGAGAGTAGTCAGGTGTCTTATGATATAGAAGAGTGTAGGGATGTTGTGACGAATAGAAGAGCAAGGGCGCCGATTTAGCAGATAGGTCGCAGTGGTGAGTGCTTCAGCCCAATAGATTATAGGTAGATGGGCGTGAAGAAGCATGGTGCGACTGATGTTGTTTAGGATATGAAGGAGACGTTCGGCCTTGACGTTTTGGGGAAGGTGTAAGGGCAGGAGAGGTGAAATAGATGCCACGGGAGGTAAGGAAGGCTTGGATGATACGGTTTACAAACTCCATGTCATTGTCAGCCTGTATAGTTTGGATAGAGATATTGAATTGAGTTAAAACATAATTGGTAAAATTGATGAGATGGGAGGTAACCTTGGATCTGCTTGTGAGGGGGAAAGTCCAGCAGTAGTGTGTATAATCATTAAGTAGAGCAAGATAATACTGATAGCCCGAAACACTTTTAACTGAAGAAGTCCACACATCATAGTGAATCAGTTCAAAATGTCTAGAGGTACAAGAGATAGAGGGGAAGAAAGGCAGTCGTACATGTTTGTCAAGTTGACAGGAGTGGCAGACAATGGGGCTATGGTCGTTGCACTGGATTGAGGCGCTACGACGAAGAGTGGCGATAGCGTCAGGGCTGAGGTGACCGAGGCGAAGATGCCACAAATTGGTGGAGATGGCAAGGCTAGTGTGAGGAGTGGATAGCGCAGCAGGGATGGTGTAGAGGTCGCTGCCACTATTGCATCGAAGCATCTCGCGCCGGGTCAGGATATTCTTCACAGAGAAACCAAAAGCGTCAAATTCAATGAAGCAATTGTTATCTCTGGTGAATTGGCAGATAGAAAACAAATTGTGGACGAGGGAAGGAACAACTAAGACATTGTGGAGTGAAAAGTTGGATATGGGTGTAGGCAGGATGGAGTCACCACGGCATGTGATAGGAAGAGAGTGCCCATTGCTGATGGTGATGAAGGGTGAGGAGAAAGGATAGCGAGAGAGTAGTATACCGTCTGATAAAGCCATGTGGGATGACACACCGAAATCCAACACCCATAGGTGCTGAGGTTGGAGCATCATCTAGTTGAGGGCGGCGATGAGGCCAGCCTGGTTTTACAAGAGAGCCGACTAGGTGGCTTGCGAGGGTGTGATTGGCTGAGGCAGTTGTATGGGAGCGGATGCCAGGTGGGCCTGGGGGTGTACGCCGAGGACCCCGGGCTGCCAGCTAATGGAGCTGCATAGCTGGAGTTGAGGTGCGCCAGGGATTGTAGCAGAGCCACGGACCCATGAGACTAGCGGACGGGGAAGGGACAGGATCAGGGCGCAGTCCCACTAGGGGTCATCGAGGCGAGGTGAAGCAGAGCCGTCGATATGGGAGCGAAGACCAAACTTTTCACATAAGGATTTGAAGAAGAAAACCCACTTAAAATAGTTGCGTTGAGGTCGAGAGAAATGGGAACGTGAGATTTCACATTGACGGTGGCGTAGGGTGGGGAGAACATCAGGGTGCCCGAGGTATTGTCGGGAGCACCGATGGCCAGAAGGGATCTGGCGACTGGGAAAGTGTCAGAACCAAGAATCGATTCGGTGGTCATGATCAGACGCGGAAAAGGGCGAAAGAGTAGTGGGGCGTGATAAGCCGATGGGAAGGTGTGAGTGTTGAGCCGATGGGAACGGGCGCGGGGCCGATGGGGATCGGTGCGTGGCCGATGAGAATAGGTAGGTCACGAGCGCGAGAGGGTTCACGTCTGGGATATGGGGTTTTGTGTCCGTGGACACATGGATGCAACTGAGTTCGGCGAACCCAAAAAACGGGGGAAGTCGCGGGCACGAATAAAGGAAGTTTGCGTCCGTGGACATGTGGGCATGTCGGAGTGGCGCGGACGCGAAGGAAGAAATTTTGTGTCCAGAGGGCAGGTGAGCGTGTCAAAAGAGCAGTAACCCAAAGAGTGTTTCAACCGATGGAGGACGGACGGGTACAGCCGATGGAGGGCGCGGACGCAGAGGTGTGCCGGCGTAAGAAGAAGAGAAGGTGCACCGATGCTAGGAAAAGCGAAGGTGGGTTTGAACGAGACGAGGAGGCGAAAGAAGGTCGTCTCCTTGTCATATGGTGGAAGTGGCGAGTAAGCGATGGAGGAGGAGAAGACCGTCTGTGGAGGAGACGATAAGGATAAGAACCGTGGCGAAGAAGCAAAGAAAGAATACTAGAGGAGAAGGTCAGCGACGGAGATAAGACGTCGGCTCGTCAGTGAGAAGGGTTCTAGCGCGTCGGGGATGTCTGAAACTGCTTTGATACTATATAGAAGTGTAATATACAGTAAGGCTAAGACCCCGTTTTCTATAAGGGGAGTTGGATCTATATATATACAAGTCTAGCGGTCGATATTTGGTGATTTTACCTTGAATTCTTATTCAGATTTAAGCTTTGTATCACATACTTGAAAAAAATGCATACATCAGTACAAGAAGGGATCAAAATAAGGGCCTAAACAGGGCAAGATTTGGATAACTGCTACTAAATTAGCTCTTGTACTCAGCAGGAACCAACCATTGGTTTTTAGAAGGATATCATAGCCTGTATCTTAGGCTTAGTAAAGTGTGCATTAGAAACTAGTATAAGGATTAAGAACTGAGTATAGCTCAGTTGGTGTGGAGTGAGGGTGTTCACCAGCCCACCTGGGTTCCTGAGCTAAACGTGTTCCTCATGGGGTTACTTGTGCCTCTTTCCTCCTAACACAAAGATAGCTAGTTCCTCCTGGCTATTCCTCTTTTTCTAAAACTAGTATAAGGATTGGGGATGATGTTTTTTTTGTGAAAAAAGAATAATAACTATGCTTTTGTTTGAAGAATGAGATGCAGCATACCCATTTTGAGGTTCCAAGAAGTAAACAGACAGATCTTCAACTAGTCCAAACCATACTTTAATTTCTGTACCACTCCAAGAAAAGCTTTGACATACATGCAAATTCTTCACCTTCGTTGAAACGGATGAAACACAAGATATAAAAACCACTTTTCTATATTCTCAAGTTATCTGCTACACTTGGGAAGGTCTATTTGCCTACATAGTTCACCTGCATGAAAAGGCTGTTTTTTTAAACTAATATAAATTAAAAACTAAAACTGTATATGATATACTAAGTTACAATTCAAACATTCGAAGGCACTCCACATATATGACACAGAACTTAACTAAACGAGAAAGGAAGGACACGCAGGGAGCGCATCCATATACAGTGTCATAATATATTCTCTCAAAATAGATAGGTCAACTTCAGTTTGACTTTCTTAGCGACAAAACCACCATAGAAATGGATTTTTTTTAAAAAAAACATCATATATAGGAGAAACATGGGATGTCGTGCTACTTAAACTTACATTGCTTTGATTCATAAAACTATATTTCTAGAGAATAACCTCAACATTATGGCCTAACTCTTGAATAGCACGTGAAAGACTTGTAACAACGTCAGCAAGGCCTCCAACCTGAGATTGGCGGTTATAGAGTATGGCATTTATTTATGCACATAAAAATAAGGGATAAGGGATAACTTAGCAAGTGTTGATGTCTAGCGGTTTCTAGTCACAGAAATTTTACATGGAAATATGGCTTACCTTTGCAATTGGTGCCATCTCAACAGCTATATGGACAATATGAATGGGAGGTTCCTTTGCATTGGAACCAGAAACATGAATATGATACTCTGTCCCAATCCTGTTGTCATAGACTCCACCTTCTTCCGACTCAGAGAAAACAAAGTCCATCATATAAGCGTCCGATGGAAAACTAACTGAACAAGGAACACAACATTTAAGAGACTAATGAATATGGAAGGAAAAAAAATTGTATTACACACTGTAATATTGAGGAAACTGAAGGATGTGCTGATCATACGCCAACCAAAGTTCCAAAATAAGTTAAACAGAAAAAGGCCAATTTTGACAGGAATATGGTTGAGTTTAGTCACCAAATTGCCACCTTTTATCAAGTTGAGTAATAATCCAAGGGGTAAGTAGTTTGAAGTTTTGAGCTCTAATGGGTTAGACTGCAATATAAGATATTATAGTGAAGTGTGCTTACAGTACACCAGATATATTTTTTGCAGTTACAACATCTAGAAAACTCTAGATAAAGGATTGTAGTAGCTCATTTGGGCATTAAACTAGCTAGCTCTTCAGAATAATACAATTATGTCACCTTGCGATTCAGGTTTCAAAATTAGGTAATAGATACCATTTATGGATCAAATTTGGAACACTGCTAGACAAATATTTCAGCAGTGTTTGATCAATTGATAGTCCAGTAGCACTTGATCATATATATTAATGGATAAAAGTGCACATCAGTATCCTATAAATCTATCGGCATTAAGAAGAACAATGTAACAAGTCAAGCTCAAACCTGTAGCTTTTAAGTGACAACCATCTTCTACTTTCACCATCTTCTTGGGTGGCAAAACACCACTTGGATGCATCCATCGGTTAAAGGACCATCTAAACCAAACCTCTGGCTTTCCATTTAGCACTGTATTAGAAGGATTGTATAGAACATTCACAGTTGTTCCAGCATGTACTTCAAGTGGTTCAGTATAAACAATGTCTTTCTGAGAAAGTAGAAACATTCTCATAGTCTTTTCCTTCATCTCAGATTTCATTTTTGCTCTTTTTTCAACCTGTACAAGCAAAAGGTGGGAATACTAAACAGAAGGACTTCACAATATATATCTGATGTTCAAAACATCAGTATACATCCACGACAAAGAATAATTACCCTATTCCTTGAATAATATAATGTGGTATAACCAAAGTTCCAATAAATTGTGCTAATTGGGTGGGCCATCAATTCATTTGGTCAAACCAGTCAGCTTAAGGCACAAGTTTGAAGTGAAGAATGATCTAATTGGTCTAGTTAGTTATGGTATATTTGAAAGAATACTGAGTCTGGATGAATTTCTATGGGAACTTGGGTGTGGAAAATAGTAACTTGGTTGGTCAAAAACTTGATTTTACATGTGAAGTTGATTAACTCTAGGCAAGTTAATTACGAACGGAAACAGTTGCTAGACAATACACCAGAACCATGTTGTAAAACTCTGGATCAAATAACTTAAGTCTATATTCAAAGATTCTATTTTGACTGACCTTCTTTTAATTGCTTCCTCCCGTTCTCATATCTCCTGGAGAAGCCTTGTGTAGATACAGTGTTCCTCTTTAACCCAATATTCTTCGTAAGTCATGGCATTCGGAAGAATAGCATGAAAATCTTGTCGGCCATTGTTGTCATAATTCCTTGCATTTCCTGGTGGCCCGTCAGCAAAAACCCAGTCCAATACAAATGCCTTTTCAGGTATATTAACTGTTTATAAAGAAAAGCCATGTGTTACATATATTCTTACTGAAGTAAACAAAAAGAATTAAGAATACACGACAATAGTAGACCAAGGAATTTTTCTAGAAGCCCTATGCTAACGTGGCAAAGTATGTTATGATGATCTAAAATACCAAGGGCAAATTGTCTAATATCATACCATTTGCATACCACCAATCACCATTGTCGTCATCACATTCAACAAGTCTTTCAACTATAGAGAGTCCATCAGTCCAACTATTGCAACCACCATGCATCCAGATCTCAGTACTATGCATAAGCAGCTTTGAGCTTCTGTTATAGTACAATCTGACAGTGTCCCCTGGTCCATATGTGCTAGGCTCTATGTGCCACAAATTATCAACATGTGTTCTGGCTAAACTCTACATATTTTGTAATTTGTTCTTCTTCAACTCTATATCCTTCTTGGCTTGTTCTCTTACAGCTTTTTTTTCTGTAGCCTTTTTGTTAGACAGACCACTGGCCTGGACTGTATATATATAGACCCGACCCCCTTATATACGCTCGAGGGATTCATAGTCACTGTACACATTCTTCATAGTATCAGAGCGAGTCTAGACATTCCGGCGCGCTAGCTTCTCCCTCCGGCGAGCCGACCCTTTCCTCCTCCTCGTCGACGTCTTCTTCCCGTCGCCGACTCTCTTCCCGGTACTCTCCTCGCTCTCTCGTCTCCATTTCTTCTTCTTCCCGTCTCTCCCGCAGTCACCTTCTTTTCTCCGTCCCACCTCCGCGCGACCAGGCGACGGTCTCGATCCGCCTCCTCGTCCCGCCTCGCACCCATTTCCACTCTTCCTCTTGTTTCGTGCATCTCTCCTTCTCTGACGTCGGCGCACCTCCGCGCTCGTCGTCTCCATCGGCTGGACTTGTCCAGCCCTCCATCGGCTGGAAACCTCCCTCGGTTCTCGCCCTTTCCGACACGCTCAACGGCTCTCGGACGCGAACCTTCTCCCCTCACGTCCGAGCCAGTCCAACGTGTCCATGGACATGAATCCCTGCCTCCCGGATGTGAACATATTCTCTTCGCGTCCGGCCACTCCCTGCCTTTTTCGCGTCCGCCCCACTCCTTGGCCTCCACGAGTCCACGGACGTGAATCCTCGCACGTCCGTGGCCCAACCACTCTCTCACATGGTCACCCGCTCCTAGACCGGGTCTCTCTGCCCCACTCCGCGCTACGGTCTCTTCGCCGTCTACAGCTCTATCTCGACCATCCCGACGACTTCTCGCTTAGCCCTGGCCGACCCTCAGTAGCGCGCGGCCATGGCCGACGAGTACAAGGCCCTAATGGACAACGAGACCTGGTGCCTCGTTCCCCAACCTCCCGGCGCCAACATTGTGACCGATAAGTGGATTTTCAAACACAAATTCCACGCCGATGGCTCCCTTGCCCGTCACAAGGCTCGCTGGGTAGTCCGGGGTTTCTCCCAACGACCCGGTGTCGACTACGACGAGACCTTCAGTCCCGTTGTCAAACCCGCCACCATCCGAGTCGTCCTCACCTTGGCTGCCTCTCGCTCCTGGCCGATACTTCAACTAGACGTGAAGAACGCCTTTCTTCACGGCCACCTGACGGAAACAGTCTACTGCCAGCAGCCCCCAGGCTTCGTCGACCCTTCTCGTCCCAACAACGTCTGTCTTCTTCAACGCTCTCTCTACAGCCTCAAACAAGCCCCTCGTGCCTGGCACCAGCGTTTTGCTGCCTATCTTCGGTACATCGGCTCCGTGGCCTCTGCGTCCGATAGTTCCCTGTTCACTTTCCATATCGGCTCCGCCACTGCCTATCTACTTCTCTATGTCGATGACATTGTTCTCACAGCGTCTTCGACATCTCTCCTCAACCAAATCATGGCCCGACTCCACTCTGAGTTCGCCATGACCGATCTTAGTCCTCTCCACTATTTCCTTGGTATTTTCGTAACCCGTTCCATCCACGGGCTCTTCCTTTCCCAACGCCAGTACGTCATCGACCTTCCAACGTGCGGGCATGGTCGACTGTCACCCCACGGCCACCCCAGTCGACACTCGAGCCAAACTCTCCGCCGCCGATTGTGCCCTTGTTGCCGATCCCTCTCACTATCGGAGTCTTGCCGGGGCTCTCTAATACCTCACACTCACCCGACCCGACCTCACGTATGCTGTCCAGCAAGTGTGCCTCTTCATGCACGCTCCGCGCGAACCTCACCTCGCGCTACTCAAGCGCATCCTACGCTACGTGAAGGGCATCCTCTCTAGCGGGCTGCATCTCAGCTCCAGCCCCATCGACTCCCTCACCGCGTACTCCGACGCGGACTGGGCAGGCT
The DNA here is from genome assembly GCA_030770085.1 of Oryza coarctata. Classification (NCBI taxonomy): domain Eukaryota; kingdom Viridiplantae; phylum Streptophyta; class Magnoliopsida; order Poales; family Poaceae; genus Oryza; species Oryza coarctata. Next base: position 3,750,678 of record CM061476.1, on the reverse strand, counting down.
GCCCCGACTCTCGACGCTCTACCTCCGGCTACTGCGTTTACTTCGGTGACACTCTCGTATCCTGGTTCTCAAAACACCAGACTACAGTGTCCTGTGCCAGCGCTGAAGCCGAGTACCGCGCCGTCGCCCACGCCGTCGCCGAATGCTGCTGGCTTCGCCAGCTTCTCCAGGAGCTCCGTGCACCCCTCTCCACCTCGACCGTCGTCTACTGCAACAATGTCAGTGCCGTCTACATGATCGCCAACCCGGTCCATCACCGACGCACCAAGCACATCGAGATCGATATCCATTTTGTCCATGACAAGATTGCATTAGGACAGGTTCGAGTGCTCTATGTACCATCGGCACATCGGTTTACCAATATAATGACCAAAGGCCTGCCCACGCCTTTGTTCACCAGTTTTCGGTTCAGTCTCTATGTCCGTTCCCCTCCCGCTGCGACTGTGGAGGGTGTTAGACAGACCACTGACCTGGGCTGTATATATATAGACCCGACCCTTTTGTATACGCTCGGGGGATTCATAATCACTATACACATTCTTCACTTTTGTTCTCCCATCCGTTGCTGCTCTTCAGCATGTCTCCTTTCGGCTTCTTCAGTGGCAAGTCTCTCAAGTTCCCTTTGCTTTTCTTCAAACAAGAAATCCTCAAACGAATCTTCATCCATTGTACTTTCGACTTGTAGCACAAAATCATTATTATCATTGTTATCATAGACTAAACGACCATTGAAGAACACAAAGTCTAATCTATAAGCTTCCTTGGGTATGTGCAGTTTTCAAGACCACCAATCCTCATTCAATTCACTCTTATTAAGTCTTTCGGTGAAAGGCCTCCACCTCCAACTATTGAATGCTCCTTTGATGTGGACATCAGGCTCGTTCACCAAAGCTGATAGGTGACGATTTAAATATAGATCAATTGTCGAATTAGCCTTCACTGCCTCTGGAAAAACGAAAAGCTTGTTTCCCATTGAACAATTTTGGTCAGCAAGTTCTTGGAGCATCCTTCGGAGTTCTTGTGGGTCGACATTGTCCTGTGGTGACTCCTGAATATCTGGAGACAAAGAGATCACACCAACTTCATGCTGTTTTCCAGAAGCAATTGCCCTTGCTTCAACTTCAACCTGTGAAAGCTCTTCCATGTCATCTTTCTTGCTAACTGTAGTCCCCAGTGCTTCTTTTGTAATACCTGCTTGATGTTTCTGCAACAAGTTGTCAACATCAAACTTAACATGAAGTGCATCTCCATCAAATTTTTGCGAAAGGTCATCTCTATCCTTTGTTTCCACTTCTTTCAAATGTAGTGGACCATGTCTCCAAACAATAGACACTTGCTTTGATTGACTCTCTCTGGATATAGCAACAATTGATAGATTTTGTTCGCTGACAGCAACAATTGATAGATCTTGTTTACGAAAACAAACTATTGATTGTGTTTGTTCAGGCACACTAACAATTGACATGTCTTGTTTGTGGAAACCAACAATTGAATGGTCATGCTTAGTGGAACCAACAATGGATTGGATTTTTTTAGGAACACCAACAATTGTTTTTTCTTGTTTATGAGAGCTGATGATTGATTGATTTTGTCCATGAAAATCCACAAGTGATCGGTCTTTTTTAGGGGAACCAACAATTGATTGTTGTTGAAATGGGAGCCCAATAATTGACAGGTTTTTCCTATGGAAACCGTCAACAGACAGGTTTTGCTCAGGGAAACTAGCAATCTGTTGGTCTTCTTTAGAGAGGTTAGAAACTGGTTCCTTTTGTTTATCAAAAGTAATAATCATTTGCTCCTGTTCATGAAAATCTACCATTGATTGGTTTTCTGCATGCCAATTAAAAATTGATCCTTCTTGTTGATGAACACTGAAAATTGGTTTGTCATGTTCCTGAACCTTGACAGCTGACACAATTTCAGGATTTAAACTTACAGGTGTTTCATCAAGGGTTTTGTCCTCTATGGATGTTGAAGACAACATTGGATATTCAAGATGTTTAGTCCCTTCTTCAATTACATCATCCACAGAATCGATTGTTATCTGTTTACCTAATAAATCCATATCAAATGTCTCGTCTTCAATTCTAGCTTCACCAACCACATCCACTACCTTATCTGTTTCAGTACTTGAAGCATTTATTGACACATCTACATCGACTTCATCATCTTGAGCTTCACCCATGACAGTCACTTCTTTATATACTGCACTGCTTAAAGCATTTCCAAACAAATCGGCCTCAAATGTGGCTTCGTCTGTTTGACCCTCATTTACCACATCTACTCCCTCGTGTGTTGAATTGCTCGAATCATTCCATAATAAGTCATCCACAAATGTGACATCATCATCCCGAGCTTCATCCAACATATTCACCTCCCCATACATCGCACTGCTTGAATCATTTCCAAACAAATCCACCTCAAATATGGCTTCATCATCCCAAGCTTCATCCACCATATGAACTTTACCATGCATTGTATTGTTTGAATCCTTTTCTATTGAATCCACCTCAAATGTGAAATCATCAGTTTGAGCTTCATCAACTTTCCCATATTCTGTACCGCTTGAAGCATTTCTAAGAAAATCCACCTTAAATGTGTCTTCATTAGGCCAAGATCCATCCACCACATCTGTTCTCCCATACGCTTCATTATCTGATGCATTTTCTGATGAATTCACATTAAAAGTGCCTTTATCAGACCAAGATTCATACACTTCATCCACTGACCCATACATTGCAGTGCTCGAAGTATCTCCTAATGAATCCACCTCAAATTTAACTTCCTTATATGTTGAACTGCTTGTAGCATTTCCTAACAAATCCACCTCAAGTGTGTCTTCTATAGCCTTAGCTTCGTCCATCACATTAACTGCCTCTATCATTGAATTGCTTGATACAACTGCAGATAGATCCACCTCAAATATGTCTCCTTCAGCTCCAGCTGCATCTAATGCATTCACCTGTCCCATTGTAACATTGTGCAATACTATCGAATCCATCTCAAACAAATCTTCTGTAGCTTTAGCTCCATCTACTGCATCCATCTTCCTCACCGTACTGTGCAGTGCTGACAGATCCACCTCAAATAAGTCATTTTCACTCTCAGTTTTATTTACTGCATCCATTTTTCCTACTGTAGCATTATGCAAGGCTGACAAATCCATCTCAAATTCGTCTTCTTCTGCCCCAGCTTCATCCGCAATATCTACTTCCTCCATTGTTACACTGTTCAATAAATTTCCGGGCAAATCGTCCTCAAGTATATCTAGCTTAGCTTCACCAACCACATCCACTTTCCTCATTGAACTGCTTGAAACATCTTGTGACAAATCCACTTCAGTAGTATCTAATTTTTTCCACTCTGTTGCCTCAGTATGTAGCAACCTGTTGTATGTATCAAATGTTTCGTCATCACTATTAATATATTCTCGCTCCTGAATGCTTGATTTAGCAGTGATTCTTGGAATATATCCCCTAGAAAAAGTGACTTACGTATGAAGGGAAGCCGTCCTCTTTGGTTTCCTATTAGGACAGTCTGCATGATATGATTTTAACAAACATGACCTTAGTATAATAAATAAGAAAATTACTAAAGTTTTTACATCTCATACACAAACCTGAACTTGAAACCATGCATCGAACAATACTGCTTCCAGTATATCTCCCGGTCATTAAAAAATACTAGAAAAAAGGAAAGTATTTTTAGCTAAAGATGTTTCAATAAAAAGAACTTGTTAAATTATTTGAACAAGAATTGTAGTTTTGAAATATGTAGGTTATTTCACTATTAGACTCTATGCCTCTTATATGCTAAATATAAAATTATTAAAAAAATATATACTGAATGCACGTCGGTTTAAAATGGATGATGCACTTTTATAATAATGTATAGTGTAGATTAAAAAGAGGGTGCATAATGAAGGGTATTTTCCCTTGCAAATGAAGAACGTAACAAATCAAAACACGAGGATAAGGTGTCGTGGCTTCACTTAAAAAATGATTAAAAATAGTGTGGGATTAGAACGCTAATACTAATATACTATTTTAACATATGTCATAAATATATATCATCATTTTACCCCTCCTAGTGGTTTTTTCTCTCTCTAGTTTTCTAGAAAGTGGTATCAGACTAGTCGGTGATTTGTTCTGCAATCCGGCCACTCGGCGCATTCGTCCACTGGTGAATCCATCCGATCGTCTGCGGCAGACGCACGTCCATACGTCGTCTTGTCGCTGTTTCGTCGAATCAATCTCGACGAGTTGGGCATGATCAAGGAGAAACGGAAGTCTACGAGGAGAATCGATTGTGTGTTGTCTATCGCACTACTCCCGAGGAGAAAAAGGCAAAAGAAGATCAGAAGCAACAGCCCATCGTCAATAGCCAACTAGCACGTTTCCCGATGTGAATAAAAATCACCCGAAGCAACTTCCCGTCTAGGAGTTTATTTAGGGGATTTTGCTAAGGCCACACGCAAGATCTACCAGGAAGTTTATTCTTTTTGAACCTACCATATTTTTTGTTTGATATGCAATCTTTCTCCGATATATCATCCACTTGAGAAGTTTAATGGCAATATCAGTTTTAGCATATGTTAGATTCATATGAAAAATATTCTTAAGTTAGGCTTCGCAAAGCAAACTAAGAGTATAACAGATGATAAATAAGAGAAATTAGATCAAAAGATGTTTATCTATCATACAACTCAGCTTGTCTATATGTTTTACGTGAAATTATTAATATGATATCCGTGTCTTCATTGTGGATGAAATTAAAGACGTTATACATAAAAAAAGTCTCGCAAAAAATTTACAACTCAAGAAATGTCTGTATATAATTCATATGGATAAGTTACCTCTATCCAGTCTCATTTTAACGAGTTTAATTCACTTACTATTGATAATGCTATTTTACTAGTTATCCTTTTGCCTACTTCCTTTAAACACTTTAAAGAAAGAAATTATGCTTTATGTCAATTATGTCTCCCTGAGAATATTAAATTAAATTTATTGTCTAAGGAGAAATTTGATATTGATTCTAGTTCTGAAGTTAAGGTTGAAGGTTTAATAGTTAGAGGTAGATCAACCAAAGAGATGTTATTCTAGATCAAAGTCTAGATCTAAATTAATAGATATTAAATCCCAATTATCTTGCCATTATTGTAAGAAAACAAATCATGATATTTCTAATTGCTTCAAACTTGAATTACTGACTTGGTTTGTACCTTTTATATATGTCAATATAAAAAGTGGTTTTCTACTTTTGATTTTGTTGATACTGATGAAGTTGTTATTGTCGATAAGTCTTCACTTAAAATTAATATAATTGGTTCTGTTTAAATTAAGACACATAATGACAATGTTATGACTCTTTTAAATGTTCACCATATTCTTAAAATAAAAAGAAATCTTATTTCTTTAGGCATTCTTGAATTCTTGGGATATAAATATGTTGGTGATAATAGTGTTATTAAGATTTCGAAAGATAGTCTTGTTATTTTAAAAGGTGATAGAATTGGTGGTCTTTATTTCTTATAAGTATCTACGGTTACAGGTGTTGTGGATATTTCCACTATTGCATTATATGCTCACATTTTCAAGCTTTGGCATATGCACTTAGGATATATGAGTGAGAAAGGTATGTATCTTCTTTACAAGAAAGCTGATATAAATAATATTGGTAAAATTGATTTTAGTAAACATTGTGTTTTTAGAAACAAAAGAGGGTTAGTTTTACTACTGATCATCATATTGAAGTAATTTTTGAATACTTCATAACATTCATAGATGACTTTTCTTGTAAAGTTTGGATTTATTTCTTGAAATATAAAGATAAAGCTCTTTCAGTGTTTCATAAGTGAAAAATTTTGGTGACAACCAAACTGGCAGAAAAATAAAAGCTCAAAACTGATAATGGATTGGAATTTTGCAATGGTGAGTTTGATATTTTTTTTGCTAATCATGGTATTGCACGATATTTGATTGTTATTAGAACTTCTCAGCAAAATGACATAACAGAGCGTATGAATCGCACTCTTCTAGAAATAGCTTGTTGCATGCTTTTAAATATATGACTATGGAATAAGAGTGTATTATGGGCTGAAACTATTTCTACAGCTTATTATTTAATCAATCGCTTTCTAAATTCTACCATTAATTTTTAGATTCTAGAAGAAGTTTGGTCAGTTAAACCAGTTCATTATTCTAATTTAAGAAATTTTTTTGTTGTCTTGTTTGTGCTTATATTAGCATTAAAAATTAGAGTATAGAGTAAGACAATGATTATGATTCTGGTGTTAAAGTATATCGTTTATGGTGTTCTAATACTCAATTGATCATTAGTCGTGATGTTACTTTTTATAAAGATGTTTTCTCTTCATGGGTAGTGTTAATTTACCCACAATTAAATATGAAACTAATGAAGTTATTGCAAGGGATGTAGAGTTTAAGGTAGTTTCGCCTAATGTTGATTCTAATTATTTAGTTACTCCTGCTACACGATGAGTTACTACTGTTACATAACAAGTTTCTATTCATCGTCTTCTAATAATAATAATCAATATATTACTCAAAGTAGAACTAGAAGAAATATGCAATTGACTATTAAATATTATGACACTCATGATGCCCTTCTTACTGCACAAGATATGATACTATTAAACATTCTTTTTATTCTAAAACTATCTCATATGAAAATTCTTCTAAATGGTTGATAGCTATGAATAAAGAAATTGAGATTTTTAATAAAAATTATAATGGGATTTGTCAAAGCTTGTAACAAGTAAAAAGCCATTAAAATACAAATGGATTTATAAGAAGAAAAAATGTATTTCTAGAGTTGAACCTAAGATTAAAAGTTCTATTTAGTGGTGAAAGTCCGTTCCATTCGAGTGATGCTTACTTTTATTGCTTTATTTGACTTAAAATTAGAGTAACTTTATATTAAGCTGCTTTCTTATATAGAAATTTAGAGGAGATTTTTATGACATAGCCTAAAAATTTTGCTGCTCATGAACATTTAGTTTGTTATTTAAAGAAATATCTTTATGATCTGCTAGGTAATGGTATAAAAGGATTAATTCTTTTATAATTCTACAACAGTATTTATGCAGCAATTATAACAGTTGTGATTATTTTAAACAATTTTCCAATGTATTTTATTATATTTGTTGTTTTATGTCGATGATATGCTGATTACTTCTCATGATAAGACACTAATTGATCGATTAAAAGTCAAATTAGTCATAAATTTGAGATAAAAGATCTTGGTTCTAAAAAATTTCTTGGTATAGAAATTCAATGTGACCGCAAGGTTGATAAACTATTCCTATCTTAAAAAAAAGTTATATTGAGAAGGTGGTTAACAAATTTAATCTTGATAATTATAAACATGTTACTATATCTTTTGCTTTATACTTTAAATTATCTTTAAGTCAATATCTTATTAATGAAGATGACAAAGATAATATGTCACGTGTTAGTTATGACAGTGCCATTGGTAATTTCTTGTATACTATGTACTCAACCAGATTTAATTCACACAGCTAGCGTGGTTCGCAGATTTATGTATAATCAAAGAACGTTGAAATACTGTAAAGTAGATTCTTTATTATTTGAAAGATACTTCTAATTTTAACTTGATGTTTGATAAGAATAAAGCGAAGACAAATAATATTTTTGGATTTATTGATTCTGATTATGCTGAATATCTTAATAAAAGAATGTCGGATATATCTTCTATTTGTGTGGTTTAGCCTTCTAACAAATCTTCTCTTTGTGTGGTTCAGCCGTTAATTAAAAGCATTCACTTCAATCTATTGCTGCTTTTTCTACTATTGAAAAAGAATATATTTTTACCACTAAAGATATCAAGAAAGCTATTTGTTTACAAGGGCGTATTTCTAAATTTGGTATTCTGTGGGATATTAATACCATTTATGATAGACATAATGCTATTTGTTTAACAAGAATAATATGTTTTATGCAAAGACCAAACACATTGATATAAAGCACCTGATATTGTTTCTTAATGGCAAGTTATTATGTGGAAGATACATACTGAAAACAATCCCACAAATATGCTTACCAAGCCACTATCAAATACTAAATTCAATCATTGTTTAAACTTAATAGATATTTATGGTATTTAGTCCTTTAGGGTTTTGGAGATATTTTCTTCTAACACATATTTATAATAGTTTTAAGTCAAGGTGAGATTTGTTGGATTATGACTAGTATTAGTCTAATAATAATCTTAGTCCCTTATACTAAACCATTATTAGTTGATTTTGTCTTCCATGATTTTTACTCTCTACCTTGAATGGGGTTTTTACCCTATTTTTCTAACAATTAGCCCAGATGGGGAAATCTTTCAATGATCATGCAAACCTAAATATACAGGTACTTGGGGAAATTTCAACAAATGGAATAGAATTAACTACCTTTGGATCTCAAAAAAGGACTTTCAGTCATGTTGTTTTCACCCAATCTAAATTTGAGAATTAAGATCATTGACCATAGAGACATTTCCCAAAATATGTCAATCAAAACTGTCAGCAACCGTAAGAAAGTCCAGGAAAAAAAACCCATAACACCAAATTCAGCTTGATCCCCAGAGAAGAAATGTTCCCAAGATGAAACAAATCAAAACCGCAAGAAACACAACCAAAAAATTTTAATAGTTGGGATCTTGAAACCGAGTAAATAATCTCGCATGCCACTTCAAAAGGACGAACACTTGGTGGATCAAGCCAATCAAGAACAGAAAGAGCAGCAGGAATCATGGAATTTTTGGAGCTGAATCATACCTGGGCATGGCCACCACCGCTGGTGTTGCTGGCTGGCCGGATGACGAGCGTCGGCCTGCTCCGAGGGCATAGAAGACTTTGAGACCGGAGAGCCATTTCCATTGCCAAAACCTCCTAAAGCCCGCTGAACACACCACCCAGCGATGCCTCCTTTGCTTGAAGAAGAACTAAATATAGAACACAGGTAAGCACATGAGCACATCTTTGTTGGAGTTTTGCGATGGCCTGCCAAACACCACACTGAGAACCTTGTCTTTTCTTAACTTTTTTGTTAAACTAATTATGATCCTTCCTTTTTGTCTTGGCTTCTACTCTGTAGTTAGCTTTCCTCTGCTGTTTTTTTTTGGTGTGTGCACACAAGGAATATGTAAGTGGCATACTGTGGGCCACATGGGCTACTTGGTTGCTCATGAGAAGCATGAAATGAAATGTGGACAGTAGTGGTCTTGTGAATTGTGTGGTGTGATATGTCTTATGCCAATAATTCAAGCAACTTATCACCGGTGTTACACGTAAAACTATGGACATGTTTCATAACCACCGAACCTATTTTGGAAAACCAAGAACCCTTATGTAAATGTTGTGTTAAACCCAATTGATTTTTTCTAGGTAGTTCACATTTGTAGATATCCAATCACGATGGTAAGTGGAGATTGCTGTCACATTGCCAGGTATGCTAACAATATAGCTCCCATTTATTTTGACTTTGCCCGCAAGACTTTTACTTTATTACAAGTAGTTATGGCCAGCTTGCCATTGGAACCTCATTTAGAACAATGCAAAAAAAAAAGGTTGGTATTATAAAGGATTTAAAACTGATAAAAAAAATTTCTATGTGGTCTTGTTTTGGAATATGTTTCTCATAGTTCTCACAGAAATTGCCTATTTCGCAAATGTTCTCCATGGAGAATTCATAGGCAAGGCCCCCGCCTTCTTAATTTGTGTATTATTGTCATGTGAAGCAGCAAAAATCCTATTTTCTACTCATTATTTTGTGCTTTATTTTGGAAAAAGCGTATTTAACCCCAAAGTATGGTTAGTCCACATAATCTCTAGCGTGGCCGTGCTCGTTGTACTGTTTACATACGACAAGAGAGGCAAGTTGTAAGTGGTTGCGTGACTTCCAACAGTAGCCTTGCCTATTTGATTCCAGTAAAGAAGTAGATGCCGTTACGTTTAATTTTCCAGAAATCAAGTTGTCGAACAAAATATAGTTAGAAGCCATTTCGTTGGGTGAAGGACTCACGTTGTAGCCATTCATGTGCACACACAAGCCCGCGCATAAGCTTATGAGACCAGGAATATAATTATCCCGGTCTTCGAATTTCTAGGCGTGTGTCGAGAGAGCCAATTCAGTGCCGGTTTAGTGGCGTGTTAATGACGCATCAAAATATGGAGATAAGGCATCAAACTATAGAAATATTTCACAGCTTATCTTGAAGAGTAGCATCATGAAATCCCTTGAGCATTTTCTTCACAAATTTCATGTTTTCAGTCCTCAGCGACTATCACCAGAAATGCATTAGTGAACCGGCGTTAACATACGAAAGTTTGACAATTCGGCGTTTGCCATATTAATCGAAGCACAAAAAAATTAAGACAACCACCAGGAGATTTTATACAGCTAACGCAACAAAATGTGAAAGATCATTGGAATAAATAAAAAACCATACCGTGCTGGTAAGCCACATTGGGCAGCTGCAGTTTGAGCTCCTCCAGTCATCTGCACTGCAGCATGTTAACATGTATACCAAAACTTCACCACATCAGTTACTGAATAAATAAATAAATAATGTTTTCGCAATTTTTCTCTTTGCCTAAAACAAGTTCCAAACTAAATTCCCCATCTCACGATAGTTGGCATGTTCCATGATTCGAAGCATTTCCGTGCTGAAAATTAGGTTACCAATATATCGATACCTCAATTAGCCGTAGTCGGTTGTAATGCCAAGAACTCGGCACCGAACATCAAAACACACACACATAACAGCAATGCCAGTGAGGTCGGCGGCGGTGAAGGACGCGCGGGGTAGGATCGGCGGAGCAGGAGGAAAGGGGACGGGGGCGCCGGCCAAGGGCGGATGGCGGCGGTGAAGCGGTGGGGGAACACGGTGCGGTGGAGGTCGACGGCGGTGAAGCGGTGGGAGGACACGGTGCGGTGGAGGTCGGCGGCGGTGAGGGACGAGTGACGGTGCCGGAAAATCGACTAGCAGCCGAGCGCAGCAGGTAGCCCAGGTAAGGCTGTGTTCGTTTGCTCCAAATTATATATTTTTTAAAAAATTATATAGAAAAGTTGTTTTTAAAAATTATATTAATATATATTTAAAATTTTTAGCTAATATTTAATTTATTATACACTAATTTACTATTTTGTTTTGCATGCTGAAAAATCTTTTGCAGCCTAATGCGTGTGCTGGGCTGGTTTTTTTCCTAGAGAAGCCTAGTTTAGATGGGCCTTAATTGACCCGAGTTTCATGTGCTCATGGTCCAAATATAATTAGAACAGATACCTAAATTTTATCTTCTAAATATTTTTTTAAATCTCTAATAAGAATTTAGATATTAAAAAGTATACTTAGATAACTTAAAGTTGACTCTCTCTTCCTCTTACACTATCTCTCTCCCTTTCTCCCACCTCACGTGCGGAAACAATAGATTGGTAGTGAGCGCTACGAAAATTTTTTTTCATATAGTTAGGAAAAGTAATGAAGCCAATATTTTAAAAAATTGCTAAAATTTTGCGATTGTGAATCATATTTTTTAGCAAATAATTAGGGAGCCAAACTTTTAACAGAAATCCTAAAATTGTGCGATTGAGAATCATATTATTACACTTGACCATGGGCAGGTACAAAGCTGGTGAATACACTTTATATTTATAAAGAATTTTTAAGTGCATATTATATGAATTTATTCCAGATTATATGCTCCCTGAAACAGATAATGTAATTCTGTCATAGTATATGCTACAGAAGAAACTCAATCCATACGTATGTTCCAATTTTTGTAACAGCTGTATATACACTTTTGTTACGAAATATCCCCCAGCTTTCAGATCCATTAATTCCGCCATCATACCCCGTCTTGATACGTAGAAAACGGTAAGATATTTTATTTCCTGCGAGTGACAGAGAGAACCATTCGAAGGATAGAAAAGAATAACAATGACCAAAAAGCTAGCTACACCAAGGTTCACCTTTTTTATGGAGAGCCGGATCGCGCCCCCAGCGGTATAACATTTTTTTCTCAAATTTTTATCAAAAATTGGTTGAATTTTACTGCTTCGAATTTGAATTCTCCAAAACGTTTTGGAATTTCACTTAGAATCTACTTTCACCCTGCGTTAAGACCTCAAAATTTCACGATTTTCGATTGGTTTTCATCGAAAACTAAACCCTGCACTACACATGCATATGCATGCAGGCGCCATAACGTTATTATTGACACCCCCCACCGCATCAGACTTGCAAATCTATGAGTCCAACTGTCCATCTCTCTTTCCGTTGGGCGCCCACGTCATCGGCACATTGCTAAGAACACGCATCCACGTCCTGCCGGTTTATCTGTGGCCCGAGGTGCGCACTACGTACGCAGGAATTAATTCTGTAAACTGCTGAAAATTAAAGGGCAAAGTTTCATGCTTTCAGACTAAAAACGTCACCAACTAAATCTGTGCACAGCTTTTATTTGCTTGTGCAAAAGTCAGTTAATTTTTTGAGCAAGCTAGCTAGCCTCACCGCGTAATGAAAAGTAGAGATAGATCGATTTCTCACTGATGCATTTTCATTTTCTACCGTAGTTTTAAAACATAATCGGTTTGTAATATATATGCGCGCAAATAAAACTACATGTTTTTTATCACTATATTTAGCATTGAATTTTTATAAAATTATAGAGTTAGCATCGACTTTATTACAAATATACTTATTTTATAAATTAAAACAGTGTTATAATTGAATCCCATTATGTGTTAAATCTTATAAAACAACCTTGTTCTTTGTACTAGTGGGAATAGTCATCATCAAAGGGAAGGCAACGAACCCTAGAATGAAAACCTCTACATGCCAAATTTCATTTAGGATAGTAAAAAAAAGCTGGACTGCATGCAAGTGATCATTGCTGCAGTGGCAGAGCTTCAACAAAGATTAGATGGGCATATATGCCACTAGAATTTTTTAATCATAAACAACTATACTTATTTAATAATATTAATAAAGTACTTAGTCAAGGGTCACACGAATTAATGCACTGCCTATGCTGAGGAGGCGGTGGCACATGTGTTAGGGTAGAAGTTGCTGCATGAATCTTAAAATAAGTGGTCATGATCGACTACAGCTTAAAATTTATATGTTAGAAAAAAAATGTGTACCGCTACAAAACACGTGATGATATATATATATAATATTTCCTGCACTCCCAAACCCTCTACACAAAGCTAAAATTAGAATTGGTGTCAATAGTGACGATTTATAAAATAAAACTAACATCTACATGATGGATGCCTATTTTTTAAAAATAAATCGGCACTCATCAAGTCAAGCTAAAACTGGTCAACTTTTTAAGTCATATACATCTCCCCCGCTTGCTCAATCTATCTCTCTTTTGCTCACTCTCGTCATCTCCCTCCCACCTCAACATGCCTCCTCCTTCATCACCATCACTATCGTTGCACCTCCTCCTTGTCACCCTTTGTCTTCATTTCTTGCTCCCTCCCTCCTTAATGCCACTACGGTAGCTATGCCTTCTTTTGTTTCTCTCTGCCACTACCATATCTGACCACTTAGAGCTCGAGGGCTACCGGATTTGCTTACGCCGAGCTCAAGGATAACCAGATCTAGCCAGCGCGCCCTACTCACTAGCGATAGCTCCCTCCCGTAAGGACTGTTAGATCTGGCCCCCATGAGCTTAGGGACGATCAGATCTAGCCAATACGCCCTATTGACGGCGATAACTCCCTCTCCTAGGTATTGCCAAATCCAACAGGCATCGAGCTTCACCATGACAAGCACTGTAGGATCTAAATCCAACGATCTCTTCATCTTCTGCCTCGTCTGAGGCTTCACTATGGTGGGTTGGGTGGGTGAACTCAAATTGAATGGTGCTTGTGCTATTGTAGAAATTTGTGATGAAATCTATGAGTTGTCGATGGAATTTGTGATAAAATCTATAAGCTGTTGATAGAATTTATGATGAACTTTGTGAGTATTTAATGGAATTTTTTTATGCTTCCTCTGGCCCAAAGCACCATCAAGCCAGCTGGATGCTTTTTTTTTTTTTTGGCTCGTGGAACTCCTATCTGTGATATGGCTGCATCATCAATGTCGTTTATAAGGTGTCCGTTGGAAATCCGACACCTATAGGACCTTTAGAACGGGCACTGATTTTGTGTCTCTGTAGCACTGGTGTCATGTACTCATGTATAGATAGTCCCGAGATGAAAACGTTTCACTTCCCGCCGGCGCATGCATGCTGTCAGCACTAATCTATGATTAATTGCTGCCTCGTGAACTGAAGAAGATGACGAGAAAGGTTCATTGCTGACTCTGCGAAGGAGTGAAATGTCTTGTGCATGCTTCGGCCTTTCGAGTTCTGGGCCATTGATCGTAGCACCTGTGAATGTAAACTGGATTGCATGCAGATAACCAGTTTTGAAATTTGCCAACGTAGATATACACCTATAAATAATCTCTGATCATCGGCACATGCTTTTCATCCTTGAGGATCGACTTGCCTGCCGTGCCGTGAAATGGACGCTCTTCCATTGCCGGTGCCGGAGGAGCGGCCATCTCCGGAGACCAGGGACTGGTCGAGGCTGCCGCTGGACGCGCTGTCGGAGGTCTTCGGCAAGCTCGAGCTTCTCATGGGCGCGGGTCTCGTGTGCAGCTCGTGCCTCGACGCCGCCAGGCTGCCTCACCTGTGACGATGCGTCGACATGGTGCGCCCCCACAGGGGCATCAGCTGGAAGAAGAGAGGCGTCTGGTGCAAAATGGCGGAGGAGGCCGTGAAGCGCTCAAATAGTGAGATGAGAAGAGAGTGGAGGAGTCACTTCTTATACAAAAGACAAAGACAAGCTAGGAGTCTGAAGCTCTACACAAGCTTTAAGAAAAAAAGAGAATAAGAAAGAGTAGATTAGAGGTTAAAATTAATGTATTAGAACTATTATAAATGTGATATGTTGTATGCATCACCTTGCTTTTATAAATAAAATTGGGATACCATCCACCTCCGTTATAGAACTTTCCTCAGCCAAGCGTGTAGCAGGCGCCATCACGTTATTACCGGCACCCCAATTTAATCCCCCATCGTGATACACTTGCAAATCTGTCCATCTGTTTCCGTTGGGCGCCCACGTCATCGCCACGATGTGAGCTGTGAGCACGCACCCAGGTCTTGCCCCACGTACGCACTACGCAGGAATTCTGGAAACGGAAAAAAAGGGGCTAAAGTAAGTTCCATGCTTTCAGCCTAGAAACGTCGCCAACCAAAAGGTCCCCACATTTGGACATAGCTCTTGCTCGCGCAAAAAAGCTTTTGTTTTGTGGGCGACGGCTTCTGCGTGCTTAAATATCAGTGTAACAAATCGTATGATCTGCTGGGAAATTACACCGGTTCATGTGTAACCATTTTTTTCTCCCCCACACGGCCGGCTGGTTGCTAAGATAACTCGGCAGGGTTAACTAACTTAATCTAAAACCTACTACGACAGGGTAGAATGGAGTGCTAGCGAGGTTAATTAACAACTTTGCATGGGTGTTATCTGGGGACTTACAGATTCAGATAGAAGAGAGAGAGAGAGAGAGTGTGTGTATATATATACTATATACATCTAAGAGGTGTATAGTTAAAAAGCTAAAAAATTTTACTCAAATAACTATCATCGTTAAATATTCTTATTGAGCCAATTAGTAAAATTTTAACTATTTAAAAAATACGTTTGTTTTGTTACGCACGTTAGATGGATTTTAGCGCGTTCGTGTACACCCGCGCGCGCTACACCCATGGCCACACGTCTCCACGCGTGTGGACGCACGACGTACGGAGTACTCGCTGGATCGATGGTGAGCACGCTCCGTCCCCAACCTCTCCCCTCTCGCCTGGACGTGTGTCTTACCGGTTGCGGCGCACGTCACGTACGAACGTAGCGCTTGCAGGCGTGTACCGGTCGGTCGGTCTAATCCTGGAGAACCAGGCAAGTTCACTACATATAGCTAGCGAGGTCGAGTCGGGATCGATCGGGTGCAACGGCCCCCCTCCGTCCGCCCGTAGCTGCAGTTTCGCGCACGCACGCACGCCCTACCTCTCCGCTACGGAACCGAGCTGCTACGAAGCATCCGACCTCTGGATTTTGTTCGTCCGGCAGCCTGAAATCAAGTCAACCGGGCTCCACCTGTGCCGCAGCATCGTGCCTAACCCGGCCGGAACTGATTTTAAGGGGATTTTGTTCGCCCCCACGATTTATACCAATAAAAAACAAACTATTTTTTTTAGATATCAAGCTTTAAAATTCAAAACCATTTTGGATTATATATAAGTCCGTGTTAATGAACCGATAATTATCCTAGGATTTAAGCAGGAGCAATATCAACACTCTTAACTACTCTCTCTGTTTTTTTTTAAATTTTTTTAGTAGCATATACCTTTTGAAATTTGGTAGCCCCGGGCCCCCGAGTGGCCTTGGTGGAACTTCATGGGTCATGTGGACCATATGTATCATTAAAACTCTGAATACATGGTCCTTGTATGAATCATCTTGTACATATTTTAGATTCGTTTTAAATTACCCTATTTTCATATAAGAACATTCATATATATATAAGAAAGGAGTTAGAGCTTTTAAAAAATAGCTCCATACTATTGATGATAGCGACGTCAATCAAGCATGATATCCCAACATAATCCATTGCTGTCGTCGTATCACACATAAAATCACAAATATGTTCTCTTTTATTAATTATTCTGCCTAGATGTACACCTTTTATTAAGTTATATATCCATCACATGGTTTACTGTGACTACTTCAACCAAAAAAGTTCTGAAGTGTGGTCCTTATATATGGGTAAAAGTGAGGTGCATCAAGCAACTCAAGGACACATTATAGTTCCTTTTTATTCAAAACGGAAAGTGAAAGGTGAGCAATCAATCACGTAAAGCGGGCTAGTAGGTTGATGATGATCAAAGATTTCAAAGTTTTAGAAATTTATTTTCATGTGTAGCCAAATAATAAACAAAAAATTGTAGAATACAACTAAAAATGCTACCAAGCTTTTAAATATTTATCTTGATCAAGGTGGCTCATAAAAGAAACCGATTGAGTAGACAACAACATGCTAATGGACTTACCTTAAATCTGCAACATGGAAATGATGAGAAACACACACTGAGTCAAATATTAATTATATGTAATTGTCATTTTCAGCTATGAATGTTATCTGAGGTGTCACAGATCAAATTGGTCATGAACAGTCAAACTTTGAAAAGTAATCTAGTAGTATAAACTGAATAAGTAAGTAGCTCTTGAAAATAGTAGGAAAAAAGCTTGTACCACCGGTTCACTAAACATCAGATGGTCCGTCCAAATCGAAACTTCTTATTCTACCGCCGAATATCTCTGCTTCTATCGTACCGTCATCCACTAACCACTTTTGCCAATCCCACGAGCCCTGAACGGCTGAACCCAAACCACACCTGACCTTTTCCGGCCCGGGAGGCCGCACCCAACCTAACGAGCCAAGTGTCCCAAAATCCAGACCTAAACCCCCATCCGGTCCCACCTGCCAGCAACCCAACCTCCAGCGCCCGCGTGTGTTAGCGCTAACCCTGATTAATCGCCAACCCGGCTCCACCTGCCAGTCACCCAACCCGCGTGGCCGCCACGCCCTACTATCGTGAACCATGGTTAAATCCAAACCCCACCTCGTGTCAGGCAACGATAATGTCGGACATTTTTTCCCCCTCCTCCTCTCCCCTCGCGTCGCCGCCCCATGTATAAAGCGGCCTCCTCCGCCCGCCTCTCTTTCCATCTCCTCAGATCCCCCCCGTCTCCCGCTCCCTCGTCCGCGTCGTCCTCGTCGTTCAGGACCCGCGCGTTCTCGCGGCCGGGCGCGTGGGCGGCACGCGCGTCGGGTGGTGGTGCGCTGCGGGCCGGTGGGTGGTCCGGGAGAGCGACCTCGTCGTCGGTTGGAGGCGTCGGGGCGCAGATCGGGGCCGTCGCGCCTGCCGTCGAGCGGTTCCAGCGCAGGATGGCCGCCGCAGGTGAGTGAGATGGGATTGAGCGGTGGCGTGTGTGCTGCCGTCTGGTTGCGAGTGGTGGTGGTCACGTGAGATTTGAATGATGTCCCTGTGCAGCTGCTACTGCTCTCCCTCTCGTGTGGATTTCGGGACGCATCTACTAAATTTGGAGTTATTTGCTTTGTTATAGAGAGTTCGGAATTTTTGGGTGGATGCTTTTGGATTCGGCGCGTGATGCGTTTGAGAGGTTTAAGCTAATGGCGTTATGGCGGCAGCGAGCGATCGGAATTTCGGGAGCCGATCCAGGCTTGATCGTGTAGTTGCGTTTGCACCTGCAGATTCGACTTTAACAATTCAAAGTGCGCCTCGTGTTGGAGCGCCGGAAGGATCTCTTTACAACTGGATTCGGTTGGACTTTTAGGGCCTAGGGGGTTTAGGGATCGGCAGGAATAGATTCCTAGTACCACGCACTGCTTATCTTACATAGAGATTCGACATGGCTGCTTGTAGCTTTTTTGGGTGTAATGATTCCATCTCCAGTCTTAAATCATCATGCTGCAAGCTCGAAGCAGAGTTGGATGTCCAGATTTGTTGGAGTTGGAACTAGTCGTGCTAATGCTCGCAGTTGGTCACTGACCACCTTTTTTCTCTGGAAGATTTTTCTTTTTGAAAGTTTTGCCTGGTAGTTAGATGGTGATGTCTATTATGTGGCTCCCTGGTTGCTTTTTTTAAGCCGCAAGCTTAGAATTGGTGCCCTTTGGAAGCTCTATACCATATATGCATTCTTGGACCTGTTAACGCCAAAATTTGGACAGTCCGATGATGGACTGGAAAAAACCGATCGGCTGAAGAGATGTCCGATCGCTACAGGGAAGAAGCCGATCGGATTAAAGCAAGAGAAGACTCGGTTCCAGAATAGAATACTATCCAGATAAGACCGAGTTTGAGGAGGAGCCGTAGTTCACAACAGGATAGACTATCCTATCTTATATGGATAGGAAGATTTAGTTAGTTAGTTAACTTCTCTATAGATATTTTCCTTTATTTTTTTAGGAAATAACGTCCAATGTTTTTTTTAAAAGCGTCGGACTCTGTAAACCTAGGGTATAAATATAGACCCTCTGGAAATATGTAATGAGGATCAATCCTTCGGTCAATACAACCTTGGCGCATCGCCACCCTAGTTTATCTAGGTTTCTACCGGTGGGATCTGGCTCTCGACGCAGGGCTGCATCGGTTAAGTCCGATTTCCAGCGAATGGGTAAGTCTCGTCACTATCTCAATATGTCTCGTTTTGTCTAAGACTGCATTGGTTAGGTTCGACCTCTTAGGCTGATAGGATGTATCGTATTATGTCCGTGCAAGGTTTATCGGTCTATCAAGCTCTCTCCGCTGTCGTCTGTCTTGTGCTGCATCGGTTAGGTTTGACCTACGAGGCTGCCGACGGTAGAATGAGCTTTAGGCCTATAGGTCTTAGCCGATGAGTTATCTATACGTTGAGCGTTACGACCAGCGTATCGGCTCCTCGGCCGATATGCACCAGGTCTTCAAAGATTTTCCTTTGAGCGCTACGCTAAGCGCGTCGGTCTTCCAGTCGATACGCGCCTGTCTTCAAAGAGACGACCTCTCATCGGCTCAGCTAGCCGATGGGTTCGCTTCGTCCTTGCTTCAGTACGTCCGATCCGGCATCCACCGTCCCGTTGTCATTGGCCTCGTTCTCGTACTATCTCGGTTAGGTACGATCTTCGAGATTCGGTGCCAGCGGCGTCGTCACGGCAGGTGATGGGTTTCGTGCCGCCATCTCCATCTTGTGTCTCCATCAGCTCTACGGCTGATAGATCAGGGCCTCACGTCTGCTACACTCGGAGGCGTCGTATCTTTCGTCAACATCCGCCTACGCCTACATCGGCTCTCTAGCCGATGAAAGAGCGCCCTGATTCCTATCGGCGACTAGCCGATAGCAGGAGTTGTATAGACGCGGCCTAACTTGATCCTATTGGCAGCCAGCCGATAGCGAGCGCTCGTATCAGCCTGTCGTCCGACTGACCCGTTCGCTTTACCTCCTTATCAATTGCAGGGTTAAATTGACCGGCACGCCTGCACTCGCACCGTCGCGTCGGAGCCGAGCGAAACCCACGGGCCCCGGTGCGTGTACCTCGAGCCACAGAGAGAAGCCGACCGGTCTGCACTGGAGCTAAGCAGACCTCCTAGGCGTCGGCGTGCTCGCGTCGGGATCCGGCACGAACAGGACCCTGAGTGGAACCATTAATACAAAAGGGCTGTTGTGAGTTTAGTGCGTTACTTTGAGCACAATGTGCTGTCGATGAAACTATTGTATGTATTGGACAAATACCTGCCCACAAGAATTCCCACTTCTCACACCAGACTCTCTATATATATCTGGTTGCCCATTTCTTCTCGTTTAGAGTTCTCAAATCGTGACTAATCAGCAGGTCACTACTAAGTTATGACGACTGACTTATCCTGTTTGACTCTGTAGATGTTTCTGTTTTAACTATTAATTCTCCTTGACCTTTACGTGTCTTGTGCTATGCAAATTCAGCTTTAGCAAGAATGTAATGGTTTGTTTATGGGTTAGCCTTTCATTACGCTAATAATTAATCTTGTTGCTTGTCTTTGCCTACAGCTGCTAAGCATCCCTTCAAGAATATTTTGACCACTCTCCCTAAGCCTGGGGGTGGTGAATATGGGAAATTCTACAGCCTTCCTGCACTAAACGATCCAAGGATTGGTAATTGCTCTGCTTACTCGTGGAGTTTTAAATTTTGTCATCCTTTCATCGGCTTCATATTACATTTTAAGTTCTTATTTGGGCTGTGTATGTTGAGCATGATTCTTGTATTCCTTATTGTGGAAGACAACCTTGCAACCCATCAGTTCCATTGAAAAAGAGGGTTGACCTGCCAGTTTTAGTGTTTTTACACTACTTAGCCTCTCTGTTTTCTGAAATAAAGCAATTTAATGTTTTATCGTTAGAAATCTAGATTTTTGCAGTAAAATTTGTCTAATGAATTGATTTTGCATAGGATTATGTCAAATGCTATGTATCATGTAAGATCCACCTAGACCTTTACACATACTCTCTGTGTGTGTTCTAGAAACTGCAATGCTATAGTTGTAACATTTTGGCTGCACATTAAATTTGGTATCATTGTTACCTAACAATAATTTTCGTCTGCTCTATCAGATAAGCTGCCCTATTCTATCCGTATTCTTCTAGAGTCAGCTATCCGCAACTGTGATAACTTCCAAGTCACCCAAAATGATGTTGAGAAAATTATTGATTGGGAGAATACATCTCCCAAGCTGGCTGAGATACCTTTCAAGCCAGCACGAGTTCTTCTTCAGGTTTGATACCGAAACACCACATACGATTTTCTCTGTTTCTAAATGCCTATTTGCTTATGATTGGTGTTACTCTCTAGGATTTCACTGGAGTTCCAGCTGTCGTAGATCTTGCAGCTATGCGTGACGCTATGGCTAAGTTGGGCAGTGATGCCAACAAGATCAATCCATTGGTATATATATCATTTCTTCTTGTTAGCTGTAATTTTCCATCAGTTTGTTCTGGTTGTCTTCAGTTTTCACTGAAGAACATTTTCAGGTTGGACAGAACTTAGGTCCTAATACATCTGATGACATTGCTCATTCTCTCTAGCAAACCTTTTCTCTCACTAAACTTCCATGTTCTCTTTTGGACTGCAGGTTCCAGTGGATCTTGTTATTGACCACTCAGTGCAGGTGGATGTTGCAAGGTCTCCAAATGCAGTGCAATCAAACATGGAGCTGGAGTTTAAGCGTAACAATGAAAGATTTGGTTTCCTTAAATGGGGTTCTACTGCTTTCCACAATATGTTGGTTGTTCCCCCTGGTTCAGGTATTGTGCACCAGGTAATGCTTTGGATTGAAGGAAATTTTGTATTGATCATGTTTTTTATCTGGACAACTCTTCATCTGTATTCATATTTCAGGTCAATCTTGAGTATCTTGGTCGAGTTGTTTTCAACACAGATGGCATTATGTATCCTGACAGCGTGGTTGGTACTGATTCACACACCACTATGATTGATGGTTTGGGTGTTGCTGGTTGGGGAGTTGGTGGCATTGAAGCTGAGGCCACAATGCTTGGTCAGGTAAATCTCAGTGGAGTCTCACCTTTAACGATATTTGTTAAAATCTTGTGCTGAGAGGAAGAAATGCACTAATTGTAGTTTATTAGGATTGTAACTATTTCGCTTTAATCCTTCACTATAGTTGAAAATTCAATGCTATTTCCTTCAGTCAATTCATTATAATATACAGTAAATATTATTGGTACATAGTTCAATAACAAAAGCGTGGTAAATTTTTACTGCTCTTTATATATTGTTTCATCACCATTTGATGATCTCCAGTTAACCCCTAGATTATTATTCTATACAGCCGATGAGCATGGTTTTGCCTGGTGTTGTTGGGTTCAAGTTGACTGGAAAGTTGCAGAGTGGTGTCACTGCTACCGACCTAGTTCTTACTGTCACCCAAATGCTAAGGAAGCACGGCGTTGTTGGCAAATTTGTTGAATTCTATGGTCAGTATTTATGTTAGCAAGGGGGTAAAGTTGCCTTGATTTTGTCACATCTTGTTGATATTTTCCTTTCTCTGTTCTATTCAGGTGAAGGCATGGGAAAGCTTTCTTTGGCTGACAGGGCCACAATTGCAAACATGTCACCAGAATATGGAGCCACCATGGGTTTCTTCCCTGTAGACCATGTGACATTAGATTATCTTAAATTGACTGGCCGAAGTGATGAAACTGTATGTTTTATTATCTGCAAACTCTTTTCTCCATTCTATTGCTTTGGTAAACAAAATAAGCATGAAATAGGTGGTTGAATTGAAAGCAAAAACATAACAATCCTGTGACATGCACTTGTTGTTTGCGATGGTAAAAAAAATCCATGGGATTTTCCGTAATTTGGCCTTGCAGGGGTCTTATAACACCCCTAGTATTGTATTGGTTACACACATGATGGCTTATTCATTTGTAAAAACATTGTATGCAGATGTGTTCCACCTTCTCAACATTCTGTAAACTAATTTTGCCTTTTGATTTAGGTGGCAATGATTGAAGCATATCTGCGAACTAACAAGATGTTTGTAGACTACAATGAGGTGGGCCTTTTTTATTTGTTGTTATAGTGCTTGAATTTAATTATTTGTTAAATAGAATGTAAACATATTTGAATTTATGATGACAGCCTCAAACAGAACGAATTTACTCTTCATATCTTGAGTTGGATCTTAATGAGGTGGAACCTTGCATTTCAGGCCCAAAGAGGTATGATTGTGTGGTCTTGATTATGTTCTTGTTGGACATCGTTCAGCTAATGGGGAGGTGCATAATGTTAAACTGTTTGATTTTTTTTTTACTTGTAGGCCTCATGATCGTGTCCCTTTGAAGGAAATGAAATCTGACTGGCACTCTTGCCTGGATAACAAAGTCGGTTTCAAGGTAAGCATGAGTTTGTAGGATATGTATTTTTGCACTACAGTTCTGTATCTGTCATTCTGACTTACTAACAAAATACATGCACACAATTTCAGGGTTTTGCTGTGCCAAAGGAGCAGCAAGATAAAGTTGTGAAATTTGACTTCCATGGACAACCTGCTGAAATCAAACATGGCAGTGTTGTTATAGCAGCAATCACTAGCTGCACAAACACATCAAATCCTAGTGTTATGCTTGGTGCTGGTCTTGTGGCAAAGAAAGCCTGCGAACTGGGTCTTGAGGTTTGATTTTCATGATGTTTTCACAGATTGTTGCATTGCTTGCTTTTATCTGCTCTCTGTTGACTGTGCAACATTTCTCTTCAGGTGAAACCATGGGTAAAGACAAGCCTTGCCCCTGGATCTGGGGTTGTCACTAAATACTTGCTACAGAGGTACCTTCATGTCATTGAATAATTTTAGTAAAGATGGAATTATAGTATGTCATGTGTGGACCAATCTCAACCGTACATGGTAATATCTCTGTGCAGTGGTCTTCAAGAGTACTTGAACAATCAAGGCTTCCATGTTGTTGGATATGGCTGCACCACTTGCATTGGCAACTCTGGTGATCTAGATGAATCTGTATCAGCTGCCATTTCAGAAAATGGTACAGATTTTATGGGCACTGAGATAGCTGGAATGAGCCAATGAGTTTCTGTATGGCTAACTTGTGGTTTAATTTTTTATAGATGTTGTTGCTGCTGCTGTTTTGTCGGGCAACCGTAACTTTGAGGGTCGTGTGCACCCATTGACTCGGGCTAATTACCTTGCTTCACCACCTCTTGTGGTTGCATATGCACTTGCTGGCACCGTAAGTCTTTGTTGTGTTCTCCTGCTTGATGCTCATATTAACTCGTTTCTGTTGGAAGGATTGGCATGGCATTAAAAATTTGTTCATCTTTGCTTTTGTTTCATGGAGCCTGCTAACATTTGAACTTGAACTTGTACATTTCAGGTTGACATTGATTTTGAGAAAGAGCCAATTGGAGTTGGAAAGGATGGTAAAGAAGTCTTCTTCAAGGACATATGGCCCTCAACTGAAGAAATTGCACAAGTATGTGTTCTGTGTTGTTATTTTAATATGTTACATATTTCCATCTGTATGTGTGGTTTTCATCTCATATGTTTATTGGTGATATTTATCTCGAGCCTCGCTTAATTATTGGCACTAAAATGCTACTCGACAGGTGGTCCAATCTAGTGTATTGCCTGATATGTTCAAAAGTACATATGAGGCTATTACAAAAGGCAACCCAATGTGGAATCAGCTGACTGTGCCCGAAGCATCGCTCTATTCATGGGATCCAAGCTCTACTTACATCCATGAGCCTCCATACTTTAAGGACATGACCATGTCACCACCTGGCCCCCATGGGGTGAAGAATGCCTACTGCTTACTGAACTTTGGGGACAGTATCACTACAGATCATATTTCACCGGCAGGTAGTATTCACAAAGACAGCCCTGCTGCCAAGTACTTGCTTGAGCGTGGTGTGGACCGGAAGGACTTCAATTCATATGGTAGCCGCCGTGGTAATGATGAAGTAATGGCAAGAGGAACATTTGCGAACATCAGGATTGTGAACAAGTTTTTAAACGGAGAAGTTGGACCCAAGACCATTCATGTTCCTACAGGGGAGAAGCTTTATGTATTTGATGCTGCCATGGTACGTACTAGTATGTAGACGATGATGCCTGTATATTCATTGATATTAATCTTACCTACTAATATCCTTGGTTTTGTATGGTAAATGCAGAAATACAAGTCTGAGGGTCATGACACTATTGTTCTAGCTGGTGCTGAGTATGGAAGTGGCAGTTCTCGTGACTGGGCTGCCAAGGGACCAATGCTCCTGGTAACTCGCATCTCTAGATTCATCATCTTGTTTGGGAAAGTATAGCATTATTAATAAGTACGTGCTGTTTTCAGGGTGTTAAAGCTGTGATTGCTAAGAGTTTTGAGCGTATCCACCGGAGCAACCTGGTGGGAATGGGAATCATTCCTCTCTGCTTCAAGGCTGGTGAGGACGCCGACTCACTTGGTCTTACTGGACATGAGCGGTACACAATCGACCTCCCGACCAACGTCAGCGAGATACGTCCTGGGCAGGACGTGACTGTCACGACCGACAATGGGAAATCCTTCACTTGTACCCTTCGCTTTGACACAGAGGTACATACTTTCAAAAGACTTGTTGGATGAACTACCAGGCCTCTGTATGGTGTTTGAACTGCAGCTGGTTAGGTCCTCAATCAGTTTGCTAAATATAACATGCTCTTTGTTGTGCTACAGGTGGAGCTGGCATACTTCAACCATGGAGGCATCCTCCCTTATGTCATCCGCAACCTGGCAGCATCGCAGAATTAGGAGAAAGCGCACACCATTTCAACCATGACGTCCACATTGCAGGCTCCCTCTCCCCTCTGATTAGCCTGCACCAACGTCGAGAGTTCACCGGGGACCTTCAGCCCACCCTTTATTCACCCTATAAATAAAAACCGAAAATAATGCTGCTGGAGACAAGGAGCCGGACCATCTCTCACACCTGGAGACCTGGTGTGAGCTCTGTTTGAGGAACAAGCAATTTTGCCTGCTGTTTGGTTGTGATGAACCCTCGATTGTTCTGAACAGGCCTCTTTTTTCATGGATTGTGTGTGTTCGGTGCTGTGTTCGTAGGCAGGGCGAGGTGCCGAGGTGTACATGGTTTGGTGCGACCAGCTTTGTGTGTGATATACTGAACCCTCGTTTAATCTTTCTGGTCAGCTGTCTTTGACCAGTCGTACGCCTCGCCGTCTTTACATTGTTTTGCCGCGGCTGAATGGTTGTTTCTTTTCAGGCAGCGATCGGGGGGGGGGGGGGGGGGGCGGTTGTATGGGTCTATTTTCTCGTGGAAGTGAACTACAGTTAACAGCAGAATTCTAAGTTTCTAATGTCCCACCTTGCATTTTCAGCTGACAGTAGCCCATGTGCCAGTGTAGAGTTAAGAGGGGCTAACATCGTCTTTAGCCTCTCTGATCCGATCTAAACAAAAGATTCCTAGAGCTGAGGTATGTTTCGTCGTAAAGGCTGAGTTTGAGGAAGAAAAAAAAAGACAGATGAGTTATTAGAGCATGATTAATTAAGTTTTAATTATTAAAATTAAAAAAGATTTATTTAATTTTTAAAATCAATTTCTATATAAAAAACGTATCGTTTTTAAATTGTTAAATGGTATTATGTTTTTAAAAAATTCTACAGAAAATCTTTTTTTAAAAAATTGCATTAATTTAGTTTTTACCCAATTAATTAATTATGTATTAATCTATCGCTATGTTTTATGTTACAAGGTCTAGGTTTTAAACACCTAATTACTTTAAATCTACTCTGTAGAAAAAAAGCATTTAAGAGATAAAATTTCTCAATTTAGTTGGTTTATTTTGGAACAAGTTTAAATAAGTTAAGTTAATTTTGGGAGGAAGGGAGTAATAAGTAAAACAGAAATGTCAGCTCCACATGTCATCATTTCAGAGGAGAATGAGACGAGAGGGAAGGGAAGACATTGATGCATCCCTCATGCCCGTGGGGTAAGAAACATGGTTAGCAGTTTAGCAGCGGGTGCGGTCACGGGTATTTTTTAACCTGATTCAACTAAATGAATAAATTTCGCATATGAAGTTGGAGGAGTCACAGCCTGCATCCACCACTAAACATGGCCGAATCTGTTATCTTTTGTACAACAGCAGGTGGGATCCATTTCTTAGAGAAATTCAGGATCTCACACATTGTTCGTGCTCTTGGCATTTGACATCATGATATGCCGGCACACAAGTGCCAACAAAAAATACGCTTTGTATTGCATTGGTGATTTTCAAACTTGGACGATTGACTGGAACAACGGCCCGATCATAACGACATGGCTTCTGTGATCAAAGGCGAGCACTCCAAGCTAGCGTTCTTCTGGGAAAAGAGACATAGGGATGATACATCAAGAGCAAGAGGATATCTGCCTATCTCCAGATAATTTTAAGTCTGTATCATGATCTAGCTAAAGAGCCTACCTCGTTTTACATGTAAACCGCAGAATAAACATCCTCTCAAAAGAAAACGATCACAAACTCACAATGAGCACATACCTGCTTTCTGAAATTACAAAATGATCAAAGAGTGGAAAACTGTTGTTAAATGGCGTTCAAATCTATCACCGAGAGTCTGAGCATCTATATTTAAGCATCAAAACAGCAATATATTGATTTCCAATGTAGTTGTACAACTTTGAGCAGCAACTGTAATGCTGCAATTGGATCAAGAATGCACAAGTAAACAGCAATATATTGATTGTAATGAACAACAAAAACATATCTCATGTTCTCAAGTTCTACATGTAACTGAAATATAAATCACTAATAAATTACAAATACTTTACATACATTTCACCATAAGGAGACGTGGTGGAAAATCCATTCAAGCACCCCTCTCTCCCTAGCAACCGCTTTGCAAGATGAATGATATACACCAATTTTGGAAGGCAGGCCATCATCTTTCAAATGGTCAGCAACCTGAAATATACAATCAGGTAGATGGAAAGAGATAGCACTGCACAAATGTGCTGCCAAAATAGGAGCGCCGATGCTTCCTTGACAGCATAGCCTCTCAGGCTCGCAATCGCTCCAAGCAGGATGGCACTAGGGGTGGAGTACTGCAGTGATAGCACAAAGCGGTACATGTGGTCGTCCTCAACAAGTAGATGCAACCGATCAGCCAGCAGCATGACACCAATGCCAATGCATGGGAGGATCAGAAGCCTTGCCACAATTATACCAATGATAGTACGCATACCCAAGGCATTATCATTTGGTCCTTCTGCAAGCATGCCCCCTAGAATTAACATCACCGAGGGTACAACAGCTGCAGCCAGAATCTCCAAACTATCTGTGAAGAATGACAGTGGTGCATCAGCCCCAAACACAAAATCTTTGAACATAGGAACCATGCCAATTATAATGGCAAGCAAGGAGGAGATGGTCGGTGGCTGAAGAACGTGTTGAATTGGAGTCTTTTCAGCTACAACCCTGATCCTCCTTACAACTTTTGGTTCTGCCAAACACCTAAGTGACTTTGGACTGCTAGGTCCAGCACCAGAAGTGCCCTCTTCTGCAAAATCAATATCAGGAAATGTATTCTGTGAAGAGCCTGAAATACTCATGAAAACCCGTGCAATGAATGGCGTTTTCGAGTGCTCCGTTTCTTTATCAGCCATCCCTGGCCATTCCGCTTCCTGAAGCAGAGGTCTACTGAAGTTGCTGATCTGTTCAGGCTCTTCCTCAATCTCGTTACCCTCACCTACAATCTCATAGAATTGCATCGGCGGCTCCATCATATGGTACACCAAAGTGTAGACAAGAAGAACAGCGACCCACTGAGCAAACGAGACATAAGCAATACCCTTACGGTCGCATCCAGGACCAAACGGGTGATCTGCAGTATGGCAAACTGACCCGATGATCGCGATCGGGAGGTTACCCGTGTTGCCAAACCCGGTCATGATCACCGTGAACCTGAAAAACTGCAGCGGCGGGCGACAGATCAGCGCGACAATGTACCCAAGAATGCACCCGATTGCCGTGCTGATGAGCACGTTGACCGGGATGAACCACCAGTCCAGGATATTCTGAACGGTGACGGACTGGCCAAGTTGGACAAAGATCATGCAGGGCAGGAGCAGGGCGAAGACGAGCTTGCTCAGAAGCTTGAAGGTGGCCTTGGGAATGATCTGCGTCCTCGGCTTGGCGAGCACCAGGCCGATGACCGTCAAGCACAGCAGCTTCATCAGCGGCATGACGGCTGACACCCAGTCGCCATGGATAGTCACCTGAGGGTTCACCTTCGGGTTCGCGGATAGCCAATCCATTCCCGCCACTAAAGCTGGATGCTTTTTTTTCTGATTTGACAAGATTATATCTCTTTTATCCGTCCAACCAACCAATTAAATGTCTATCTTGCTAAGATTCAAGACGTGTCAATGTCTAACAAATCGCACGTAGAAAGCTAATGACTTTTTCTGCGTAAAAAAAGGGAGAGGATTCAGTTATTGCCGATAAGAGCATTAATAGTATGTGAGTATAGTGGAAAGATCTGCTGATGGTGCAAAAGTGAACAAATTTGCTGATCAAACAACCCAAATAAGAACAAAAGGCCAAACCCCCCAAAATTTTCTTTGGTAATTAAGAAACCCGCTGTCACTACTGCAGTAGGCGCCAAAGAAATCCGCGATAAATTGGATGGGTTAACCCAGCTCCATATGGATCTCCAATCCAAACCGGCTCATCAAGCGGCGCCGGCGGAGTAATGAAGGCTACGAAGTCATGAATGAATACCTCTCCACTTCGATTGAAACCGAGATGGACGAGAGGTCGGCCATGCGCGTAAGGAGGCTGAACGGAGGAGAGGAGGAGGCGGGCCACGCGTGCCTCCGGGATCACGCCGGCTGTCACTGCAGATCGGGATCACGCAGAGAGTGAGAGGAGAGCGAGGGAGCACTGAGGTGATGACTAGGAGGAAGGGAGAACGAGACAGAATGAGGGGGAAGAGGGCATTTTGGTCATTTCAGTCATTTTCTCAGATTTTTGTTCTTTGATGAAATTACTTGCACCACTAAAACTCCATTTCAGTCCAAATCAGTGGAGATGAGTGATTAGCGTTTTTAATGTAGACGCATGATCGGGAATTGCTTTAGCCATGGTTGATAGAAAATTGTGTGGTTCTGTCTTGTTTAGGATGTAGAAAAAATTGTGTGGTTCTGTCTTGTTTAGATGTAGCAATTATGTAGGATTTTTATAGGATCAATCTACTTTTTCTAAAATTCTCGTGAAATTGTTTCGTTCTAAAAAAATCATAAATAAATTTAAATCACTTTGCTTACATATATACGGTCAAACGGATATTTTTCTTATTGACGCTAAATTGAATAGTCTAGTCGGATTTTTTATATCAAAAAATTACTCCCTCCAAACATAAACCAACAATTAATTTATATTAAAATAAATTTATAAAAGTATAATAAGTTTATTCTATAATTTTTTATTTCTAAACTAGGCATTCAAGAAGATATTGATTGCTGGAATTTTAGAAGATTCCAAATGTCAAATATTTTAACCAAAGAGAGTACTCAAATAAAGATGAAAGGTTTATGAGCAATGTCTGTGTTTGGAGTGAAAAAAAAGTGGATGTAAAACTAAAGACACTTTTGTGATGTGATGGAAGTAGCTAATAAGAAAAAGAAAAAATGTTATAAATGATTGTAATATGATATGAGTGAGGATAATATAGAGAAATACAGGATGATAAAAATGATCGCAAAACGAGCCATGAGTGAGAAATAGAACAGGCTTTCAAGAATCTGTATCAACGTCCAATTACGAAATGAGAGAATGACATTTATAGAATGTCTAGAGCTCGTGATAGAAATATGAGAGATTTCAAAAATGTATTAAGTATGAGAGGGAGCAGATTTTGGTGAAGGACGATAAGATTAGATCTAAATGACAAAAGCATTTTAATAATTTATTTAATAGAGAAAATAAGGATCCACCGTCTAGTTAAACGACTCATACCATACCAATATAAGCTTTGTGCAGAGTATCCAAAAATTTAACGTTAGAGAAATTTTAAAAAGGATAAAATAGGTAAGATGATGGATCTTAATAGTATTTCAATCAAGATGTAAAAGATATATCCTGAATATAGTTACAGTATAGCTAATCAAATAGTTCAATAATAGTTTTTAATCGAATATAATGCTTAAGGAGTGAATAAGAAGTACAATCTATAAGAATAAGGGAGATATGCAAAATTGTACTAATAGATAATTAAATTGATGAGCCATACTATAAAGAGCTATGAGAGAGATTTATTGAGCATTGTTTGAAAGGAATAACGTGGATTTCTAATGAATTTAGTTTCATGTCCAAAAGATCAACTATAGAAGCAATTTTCTTAATAAAAAAATTATAGATTAGTCTAGAGAGCAAAAGAAGGATCTATATATGATTTTTATTGGCTTGAAGAAGGTTTATAATAAAATACCAAGAAATATTATGAGATGGGTTTTGGATAAATATAAAGTCATAATAAAGTTTGTTTCTCTCATGAAAAATATGTAACAATGTTATGATTAGTATATTAACAAATGATAGTAATAGATTATTTTTCAATTAAAATAGGACTATATTAAAGATTAGCATTGACCTCGTACCTATTTGCCTTAGTAATAGATGAGGTTACAAGAAATATATAAAGTGATATCTCTTAGTGTATGTTTTTTTACAGATGATGTAGTGTTAGTTGATGAGAGCTGAATAAGAGTAAATAATAAACTAGAGTTATGACGACAGACTATTGAGTCCAAAGATTTTAGATCAGAATTATGAGTGAATATTTAAAATATGACTTTAGTACTATCGCACATAAGGAGGGAGATGTGAGTTTAGGAGGTCAAGTAGTGCTTAAGAAGGACACATTTTGATATCTGAGATCGATGCTATAAATAGATATGAGTATTGATGTAGATGTTAGCCATAGAATTAAAGTAGAATGATTGAAATGACGCCAAGCATCTGATATACTTTATAATAAGCGGATACCGTAGAAGCTAAAAAGGCAAGTTTCATATAACGGTGATTAGTT
Source organism: Oryza coarctata (assembly GCA_030770085.1). Classification (NCBI taxonomy): domain Eukaryota; kingdom Viridiplantae; phylum Streptophyta; class Magnoliopsida; order Poales; family Poaceae; genus Oryza; species Oryza coarctata. The sequence continues at coordinate 3,718,432 of CM061476.1, read as the reverse complement.
TTACTATGCTATATAGGACAAAATATTAGTCGACGTCACGTAAGAATGGATTGAGTTTAAAACGAGAATATACGTGATCGATTAGGGATAGCACCAGTTAAAGAAAAATTTGTCTAATATTGTTTGAGATGGTTTGATCATGTCAAAGATATTCTAAGGCACAGTACATCATAGAATTGTAATTTAAAATAATAATATAAAGAGAGATTAAGAAAAACTAAAATTAATATTAGCAAAGGGAGTTAAAAGAGTATGATATAATAAATAGAAGTGTTTAAATAGCTATTAACGTGTCTAAAGACTCTTGTTGGTTCTACCTTTATTATATATTGGTACTAAAAAAATCTATGTTGTTGTTAAAATCATAATACCTAGAGTGTTGATGTCATGAAGTTTTTTTTTTTTAATTTTGATCATGCGGTTTTGAAATTTACTATTTCTTCTGATATATTTACCTGCAAAATTTTTGCGCATTCATGAAAAAAAAGTTTACTACTTAATAGAACAATCCGAATGCGAAATGAAATCGGACCGGGCTACCCGCTAACAAACGGGTCCAGCCTCCAGACCCGAGCCGAGCGCTCCCCCGGCACCGCCTCCTACTCTTCCCCTCTCCCATCGAGAAGAAGAGGACTTCTCTCTCTCCTCGGCCGCAACCCCAACCAGCTGCGGCGGCGGCGATGGTGTGCGCCAAGTGTAAGAATCTCTACTCCTGTCTCAAGCCACCGCCGGATCGGCTACCCGCTCGCTTAATTTCTTCCGCTTTTGTCCTAGATTTTCTCTCTTCTTGTTTGGGAAGAGCATAATGATCTAGGTTTTGGTTTTTTCATTCGCGTGTTGAGCGAGTTTTGGGGTCTGGTTGTGATGCAGGCGAGAAGAAGCTGGGGAAGGTGATCGTGCCGGACAAGTGGAAGGAGGGGGCCAGCAACACCTACGAGAGCGGCGGCCGCAAGATCAACGAGAACAAGCTCCTCTCCAAGAAGAACAGGTAGGGTCTCGGAGGCTCCTCTAATCTACGCGAAATCCTTTTATGATTCGGTCTCGGTTCGTAGCAGCGATCCGGGGTGCAAGGTGTTGATCTATTTGATTCGATGCTGCAAAACCCCTATGATTTGATTGGTAAATTAGGTTAGAAATTGGCGACGATTATTTATTCGTGCTCCCCCAATCTTATATGCCCTAGGTTCGGAATGTCCGGCAAGGTAGAAATTAGTCACCAAATGAGGATCATAAGTGTTCCATAGAAAACGGATGTAAAATCCATAGTAGTAATGATAATAACTGTTATTTTGATTGAACAACGCTGGTAGCTTGAAGCTCAAAACACCCAAATGAAGTTTTTTGAAAACCATCCATTTTTCGTCGTCATCCTGTAATGTACTAAAGACTTATTTCTCCAACTACATGTCAAGTCAGACTGCCAATACCTAAAAGATGGCGCAAGCTTCTTTTCTTTTTGCTCTTGTAGTCTTGTTTCCTTTAACACCAACCAGGCTACTACTATCCTCAGTTCTACTGTTTGGGACCATGGTGGCTGATTGGTTATCATTGGAGGAATGTTTATAAAGAGCACCATTTAGTTATAAACATAGGAAAAAAAAGGAAAATAACCAATCAAACCACTGAGCCTTTTATTTAAACATAGCAAAAAGGAAAATAACCAATCAAATCGCTGAGCCTTTTATTTAAACATAGCAAAAAGGAAAATAACCAATCAAACTGCTGTGCCTTTTATTTAAACATAGCAAAAAGGAAAATAACCAATCAAAGTGCTGAGCCTGTTAGAGAAAATATACAGTAGTGGGAAAGGGGAACAAAGTGTCAGGGTTTTGTGTAGGGTGTGAAGAAGTAGGGGCTCTTATATTGATATGGTTGGGTAGCAAGGTATTCAGTTTTTTATTTTGGTGCCTTCAACTTAAAATTCAAATTGCTACCCTAAATAAAATCAAATTGCTGTGTTCATTTTTCTGTTCAACCAAGGTACTCTTCATTTTTCTGTTCAACCAAGGTACTCTTGAATTTTTCGTAGTAAATTTTAGTAGTGATGTTCAAAAACAGGTTGGACAAAACATTCAAAATCTTATGTCACATCTGTACCGGCTGGGAGATGTACCAGCAAAGAATGAAAGTCATCTAGTGTATGCGTTGCAACCCTATCCAAAATCAGATTGAACACCTTTATTGCTCACTATTTTAGCTGAAAGTTTTCCATATTCAGTGGTTCTGAAAAATCATTGGGTGTTCCCCTGAAGCTTTTTGTGCTTTTTATCACTTGTAAATTTCAACCCTTAAATTATACTTGAAAGTTAATATGTTTTGAGTCTAGCCTAAGTTTACGTACTGCTTTTCAATATCAGGTGGACTCCATATGGAAACACAAAATGCATAATCTGCAAGCAACAGGTGCACCAGGACGCCAAGTACTGCCACACCTGCGCATATTCAAAAGGTAACACCTTGGACCTAACTGACATGATGACATACAAGAGCGTTGCTGTTTTTTTCAACTTGATACATGTGTATTATTGCACTCCAAGTGAATATTACCTGACACATGCTTAGTATTATGAGAGAATATCTACAATTTACTAAATCTTGTTCTGATCATAATATTGACTTGTTTCAGGTGTATGTGCAATGTGCGGGAAGCAAGTGCTTGACACGAAGCTGTATAAGCAAAGCAATGTGTAACGCCAGCTCCTGTGCCATCCAGGACAATCTTGTAATGCTGTCAATGCTAAAACGTATTGAGCTATTGTACTTGCAATCTAGCTGTTGAAAAAGTGACTTGTGTTTAAGAACTACTCTAGATTGTAGAACCGTTGTAATATCTACAATCTAGTGTGTACTTGGCTAACCATTGTAGAAATCACCAAGCTTCCATGCAAATATTTCTATTTCTCGATGTTACAGATGTAAAATAATGCCCCAACAAGTATTTGTGGCTGCCATCTGAAAAATGGCCAAAAAAAAATCTTTGTTTGAAATTATTCTAAAGAAACTAAAAAACACTGTAGGCGATCTGAATTTAGACCTTTAACACTGGGGAGATAGAGCTGGATTACAAATCTTCATTGATAATGCTCTGCAGTTTGTCTGAAAAAATGCTGCTTGCATAATGTGCTGCATTACGCATCCAAGCAGTATTCAGTACCACAATGGTACAGCATCAACGACGGCCTACCACTACAACTACAAGGCTACAACCAGCTAGCTATTCATTTCTATTGAAGTAAAAACAGTACAAGGTACAGGAGACTAGGCTACATGCTACAATGCACAAGAGGAAATGGAGTAAATCGTGTGACTTATTTCTTGCTGTAAAAATGCAGGGTTGCAGTGCCTGTCGCTCTTCCGTTCTTGCAGCTCTAAGCTTTCTGGTTGAGGACGTGGCGGAGCTGGATCTTCTGGCTCTCCATCCGAGCTTCTAGAAGCTTCGCCTGCAAGCTCTGCTTCTGAACCAGCTCCATGCAGCCTCTGAACCCGCGGTTGAGCTGGCTGTTCATCGAGTCAGATGAGCTCCATTGCCCTATGCTTGGCGAGCTGAGTCCTGCATCTTGATTGGCAACTTCGTTTGAAGAATGCATGACATTTGACAGCCTTTCGTTTGATGATCTCCCGTTCATTATCTCCACAGCGTCTTTCTTGAAGATTTCGCAGTTCTTCAGAGGGGATGACTTCCAGAGCTTTGATATGGCTGACTCTTTCTTCTTGGATTGTTTTTTGTCTATTAAGTAGCCACTGTTCAATTCACCACTCAGGTTGTCATTCTGCCCAGCCTCAGAATCATCTCCAGTGGTCCAGGAAATTTTGTCACATATCTTGTTGACTGATTGTTCGCTTCCATTCCTTGAAGAGATCGAGCCTTGCCTCTCTTCATTGCTTATGGTTTCCCAGCTGCTGGAATCATCCATGTCACTCTCGTTGTAAGGGCTTCTATTTGAGTACACTTTGGTTGGGTTTTCCAGGAATATATCAGACATTGGATTACATTCCTGGTTTTCTGATTCATGTACTGGAGAGTAGTGCTTATGACATGCTTCAGTTTCCCTTGTCACAAGCTCTTCACTAGAGCGTAACTCTTCAATGATGGATAATATATCATCCGATGCTGGTGGTGGCTCATACTTGAATTCAATCTCCTGTTCCCTGGTTGATTCTATCGACTGTATGATGTTTTTTGCTGCTTGCACTACGGTGTCATCTCCCTTGGCATCACTGAAAGAGGCAATGATTGCCTCAACATCCTGTTGCAGTTTGCTCAACTCTTCATATTTGGCTTCAAGGGTGAGTTTAGCATCAACAAGTTTCATCTGCACACGCTCTTCACGCCACACCTCAGCCATCTGCAGCAATTTCCTGTCCTCATCCACCTCCGCGCGCAATTTCAGAGAGTCTTGCTTCAAGCCTTCAATCTCGGACTTTTGTTCCTCTAACTCCCTCACCAACTTGGTGCACACCTCCTCAGTGAGCTCACGTGTCTTCCTCTCATTATCGTACTCCTGCAACAGATTATTTGCTGCCATTTTGACCTCCTTCAACTCATCAACAAGCTTTAAGTTAATCTTCTCTAGTTGCCTCCGATTCTTCTTCTCATGTTCGAGGTCTGCCTTCATGTCTTCAACAATGGCTTCAATCTTCTTGTGCTCTCTCTTCCGCCAAGCTGCTTTCTCCTCTTTCAATTTCTTGAACAAGTAGTCTAGTTGCTTCTTGGCTGAATGCCGCTCAGCTTCTAGCTTGCCCACCCTATCCCGTGTCTGCTGAAGCTCCACCTGGAGGCTAGATACATAATTTTCCCCTTTCTGTTCATCAATGAGATTTAGTTGGCTGGCAATCACATAGGCACCATCTGGTTCTATCCCCTTTATGCTATCAGGCTCCCACTTTGTTGCATTCTCCAGGCTGGTGATAGGCAACACATCTGAGGCAAGATGAAGTTGGGCCTGCACAATTAAATCCACCAAATTAATTTACAATACAGCAGAAATACCAGAAAGTTCAGTGCAAGTAGTTTGCAGCATCACCTTGTGGAGTTCACCACTATGTCGCTCCAAGACAGAAATGGGGCTTGAAATCTCATTCTTCAGGCCATATCGATTACTAACATGATCCTTCCTGAGTAGTTGGACTTGTAGATGTCTTGGTATATGCTGTCATAAGTAAATGCAACCAAAAGATTGTCAATAAGGAGAAACTATACATTGTTTTAATTTTCATCTCACCCAGAAGCAAGATTAACCAATAAGCAGAAACTAAACATTGTTTTCATTTTCGTCACCCCAAGAAGCAAGATTCAATCTGTTACTATGCAGCTAACAAATTCAGACAGCACGCACAGTCAGATCTACCCATTCTTGTTGTTACATTTTAAAACAACTCTCCCGTAAAAACAAGCAAAGCTCCCAAAAAGTTGCACAGATAACCCAAGATGCATAGCCATGTCTATAAACCTCAGGCAGTTCGACCGCTTTCCATTGGTCATATGGTTCCATCGCGAGACAGCATAGCATCCTCCAAATTAAATCAGCACAGCACAGCCCCCAGCCCCCACAAGTTTGAAGTTTCTGAATCCAACCCACACTAGCATAAATTTGTTTGTTCTTGGAACCAAATGTAAGATGCACAGAACTGACACCTATAGCCGCAGTAGAAACATTCTCACAACCTACTTACAACAAGCAGCAGCTGACAAGTTACCAGTAACTCCAGCATGCAAAGAAGCCGCAGCCGCAACAGTAGCAGTAGCAGCAGGGGACAGGCGGATTACTTCCATATCAAGAACCAAGCAGGGTACAAAAGTACACACTGATTGCTCTGTGCACCCGAAGATTCAATGCCAGAGCCGGTCCCCACGTTGGCGGCGTTACTAGTAGGAGGAGCGGATGGATCACATGAGCAAAAAGATTAGTAGTAGATCACAAGAAACGCGCCCATGGCCGAGGGGCTCAATAAATGCCACTCCCAACGATCAAGATGGAGCACCAAATGGTGAGAGATAGCTGTTGAGAGGCAACAGGACGCCATTAATGGGGGATCTGTGCTTCGATCTGGAAGCGCCGTACGCTCGCAGCAGCGGCAGAAGCAACGGCTAAACGCCTACTGCCCTGCCGCCACGGGCAGGAACGGGTGCTACCCGCGGCGGTACACGATGCGATTCAATGCGGCCACCGACACCCACCCCTCCATTTGGTTCCCGAATTGGCGCGGGGTTAGGTGCAAATTCGAGCGAAATGCGGCTAAATTGAGCTGAAATTTGAGATTTCTCGAATGGGACAAGAGACGTATTACTTACCCCGAGGCCGACACGATCCGCGGCGCTGCGCTGGGCGGCGGGAGGAGGCGCCTCCTCCTCCGTCGGCCGCAGCCGCCACACCGCCGCAGCGAGCCGCCTCACGGAGTGACCCGAGGCCGAGCCGCCCCCCACCGCATTGGCCTTCTCCGCTCCCTCCTCCCGCTCCCCGGCCTCCCACCGCAGGTGCGGGGTGCCGGGCCCGGCGCGAGGGCAGGCGGCGGCCGAGGAGGAGGTGGCAGCAGCGGGGGCGACCACGAGGGGGGTTTTCAGCGCCCTGCGGTGGAGGCGGACGGCGGCGGGGCGGGAGGCCGACGAGCGCGGCATTGTGGCTTGCTAGAGTTGAGGCGGCGACATGGGGGAGGAGGCGGCGCCGGTGTGGTGGGGCTGGGGACTAGGAATGGGAATTCAAGTGGAGGTAAAGGGTGCGGCTTTTTTTGGGGAATTGTAAGCAAATGGGGGCATTTAATGCCTGTAATACGAATGACTGTTTTACACGGCGTAGCAAAGAGACTGTTTTCACTGGGCGAGCAGAGTGATTGTTGTGCCGACTGGTAAATTTTCTAAAAAGGACAATGCTCTAGACATCTACATATAATTCCATGCAAATGTTTTATCATTACTTGACTAGGCTATATTTATAGAAATATTAAAAATATTATTACACAAGATTTTTTAATCACGAATCTACTAATATAATCTTTATATTTTTTTCATCTATTAAAGAATTAAGATTTTAGAGTTTAACTACATGTATTATAGAAAGACATCCTCTTAAGAATGGAGGTAGTATACAGATGGTTGAGCAATATGTAAAAAAATTGTAAAGCAAATCTAGCAGTTGAGATGCGTAGAACATCTTGCTAGTTTTAATGACATTTACTATATATTTAGACAATCTGTTTCAATTCACTTATTATATATTATTATGTTTTTTTGAACCCGTGGAAACTTTAAATATTTTTTCTCCTTTGACCAGAATAGCACCAATCTTCCTCGCACCCTTACAAAATCACACAACGCACAAATTGTTCTTATCTGGTAACATAAAAGGACATATATATGTCCCCATGATCAGACCAATTAATTGTTTAGTCGGTGTGCTTACCAAATTATTACACATTAGGCACAACATCTTCATATATTTAGTAGTGTCAATAAAATAAAATGACAATAAAGTACTCTCTCCATTTTTTAATATTTAACATCATTAACTCTTAACCATTCGTCTTATTAAAAAAATATGTAACTATATTATTTATTTTATACTTAACTTATATTTTTATATATTTACATAAAAAATTAAATAAAATGATGGATTAAATGTATATATCTACACGTCAATGATGTGAACACCTATAACAATAGTGAACAGAGCAGCGAAAAACAACAGCTATCCAGCATCAACTACGTCCAAGCTTCTGTGACAGAAGTGCTAACATAGTTTTCAACAAAACCAAAGGTTGTCCACAATTCACATCGCCATGTTTTTGTCCCTGTGGTTCCCCCTCTTTTTCTAAAATTAGATGTTAGGTATGTTTCCAATGTAGAGGTTAGTTGGAATTTTTTATAATGTTATTAGCATATAATTAATTAAGTATTAGCTATTATAAAATAAATTTATTTAATTAAAAAAATATTACCATAGAAAATTTTTATAAAAAACACGTTAAAAAGATTACTGATATAATATGGGAAAACATCTAACCCTCCAAACCCTTCCTATATCGATAACAAAGGAAAGTGTCTTGGAATTATGAACAAAAGTACACTAAAATGAATTATGAATAAAAGCACTACAGATAGTGATTTTTAAGGACAGGGTGAACACGGAGAACATTTTGTTTGACGAAAAAAACTGTAGGACGTAAGTTTGGAGCAAATGTAACGTGGAAAGCATCAAGCGGAGCTGTGGATGAAATGTATCTTGTATCAATCATCAGTTACACCAAAATGACATATTTGAGACAAGTGGGGTAAACGGCTTGGTTTATTCTGCACAAAACTACAAATGTAAACAACGTAAATAAAGCAGCTTTTTCACACAAATGCTGAAATATTTTTACTGAATTACTACAACAACATATGGCTTTCAAATTAAATATAATGGATGAATAAGAACAATTGCTCGGATCTTATTGACACCAAAATTTAGCAATAGATTGGATTAAAGTAAGTTAAAGCTAAAATTAAAAAGGACCAGAGTTTCCATAGGTGTTTGGGCAGTCTAACCAGCTGCACCCAATCCGAGTCCAATTAACATAGTTTTCGTGTTTTCTTATTTGTGATAAGTTTTTTGAGTCATAATAGATCTCTAAGTTTAGACAAAAAAAATTTCCTGTGAATGTAAATCCATTCTTTCTATGCCAAAATGGATTAAAACAATCACATGTTAATTGTCAAAATGGACCTACCCTTTATCTTGCACATCTTCTTTTTCTTGCTTTTGGTATCTCATATCTATTCACCCTCCAATTTTTAAATTGCTTATCGTCTCTTATCTTTATAACATTAGAGTAAGTCTTGCTGAGTTTAGAATAAACTAGTGGGCGTTCACCTTGATAGGGTTCCTCCCTAGGTAATTGTTCAACGACATCTACTTTTTATGGCGACATGTCTCTAGATGCCATTACACTTATCTTGACATGTTGGTGTCAATAGATCTGAAAGGACATTCTTATTGAGAGAAATAGATTTAAAACAAACTTTGAACTTTGTTTTAAACAAATTCCCCTAAGGGCCTTGATACAAATCTGAAGGAAATATACTTTCAGTCATAAGTTTTAACAGTTAAGCAGTACACCAATCACTGTATAATATTAAGTTGTTATTAATTATTCCTCTGTTCAGAAATATAAGTATATTTAGAGTTTAAATTTTATCCAACAAGGAGATATCCATCTACCTAATTGCCTCAATCAATCACAACGATTCCTTATTTAATTTTGTCAATCACATAATGTGTTGGAATGTAATATTTTTTTAAGAAATAAATATGCATTTCTACTTCGCAAGAAACTAAAACACCTAGCCCCACCTACGTGGGAAAATTGGCAAGTTGTAGTCTATTATTTATTTAAGTGCATGGCATAAAGTATATTTTGGGTATATTATATTTGATCATTGCGTGGGCTCTATAATGTAGCAAAATTAAAATTAGAAACGTTTTAGAGCTAAAAACTGATTTTTTTAAACCTCAGATGCAGTCTAAATTTCTAGCCTCTAGGTTATAGAACATCTGCGAGAACCTATTTCTATACTGTTCCTTTCATATACGGTTTGTGAAAATAATATACAACCACACATAAAAATCATAATTTTAGACGAGTTCTTAAGAAAGCTGTCCTAATCCGTTTTCTAAGTAACCACATCGGAGAATAGAGATAGACTATTTTAAGAAGAAATCATGTCCTTTTCTCATGAAGTTGAATGATGATGTATAAAAATTGTAACTCTCAACAGTTTGTAATTGAAAGTTTTTTATTTGAGATTGTAAGATTGTATATAAGACCAAATATGAATTGTATATTCTCATATCTATTTTTAAAATTAGGATAATTTTTACGTACTATTCTCTTAAGGAACTACTTTATGGGAAAAATCTATTATTGTAAACAGTTCTTAAAGAAGTCCGCATGTGGAATTTTTTTTCTTATTTAAAAATGCCTTCATTTTTAGTCTAAGGTGAAACAAAGTTCTCTAGAATTCTTACAATATTTCTTTTAATATGGTGTAGTCCATATTTCTTTAATATGGTTGTTCACTAATGTCAAGTTGTATAACATGTGAACTCATATAGTGGCAACTTAGACATATGTGAACTATCACACTAAAAAAATATTCTAAATAAATATTGACCTGACCATATTAAAAGAAATATTGCAGGGATTATAGTGAACTTTGTTTCACCTCAATGAGACATAAAATGATTTTTATGAATTTTTTGGTCATTTTTAAGGTTTATTAAGTTTATTGCAATTTTTAACCATACCATAATTTGATATTAATTTTGGAACATTTTGGCGTTATTTGATAGGGTTGGCATGCATTTTGTTCGATGCCCTACCAATGTTTTCTAGTGATTTTGAGGGTGGAAGCTTCTGAAATTATAAAATTTTGATAGAGTAGCGTTGGCTAAAGTTTGTTTAGTTTATTGTCTTAGAAAAAATTGACATTGCCAAAATAAGATTAAAAATAGAACTGACCAAGCACGTAATAAAAAAAAGTTTCCACTGGTAGATTATAAAGAATTGTCCGTACTAATCCATTGATGCAGACGGTTCCTCTAGCGAGCCGCTTCTAAATATATGTCAAAATTATATAGCTCAACACGATTTATAACTTTATTTTTTCGTTATATGTCATTTGGAGTGCTAAATATATATGACAAGTTTTACATATGTGAAATCAATATGATAGTATTTGTCCCATAGAGGTTCATTTTGCTAGACTTGTGACTTGCAACACTATCAAAAACTAGAAATTCTTCACAGGCGTTTGTGCAACCCACTTGCACAAAATCTGTAAAAAGTAGTTTTTCTAGTACTGTTTTTAGTTCAACGGCATTGGGTTGGATAAGTTTACTGTCATGTAAATCACAGTGGCAGAATAATCCATGAAACAAAATAGACCATGAATTTATACTCCAAGGCAAAGCCATATTACTAATTAGATGATGTTTCATGCTTTGTTGTGGAATGTACTGATATATTCGTGCTTTGCTATGAAATATTGTGTTAAATATTATACAAATGAAGTATGAATATATATATATAGAAATATTATAAAGATAATATGGGATGATGATCTAACATAATTATATGTTATGGTCTAGAATATAATAAAATATGTTTTACTAGCTTCAATTGTCTGTATTTTTCTTAACTAGCCACAGTCCTGGATGGTCTTTTTCCACTTATTTCCGCTTAGAAAAAGGACAAATTATTTGTTTATGTTCATAAGGGTAGTTTCTGTTAGATGCCGTGCAAGTTAATTCAGAAGCTAAGGATTATAAATTCGCATAGGGACGAAATTGCAAACTGCTTGATCAATCCTTTAACTATTTGGTTTTTAACCAACAATTAATCAAATTAAAGTATATTTAGTGCATAAGAGTTATACCAACAAATTCATCTTTCAAAGAGCTTTCATAAAACATTGATTGTTGGGGGCTTAGTGGGTCTTGCCCTCAAAATTTTGACAATTTAACCCTTTTATAAAACTTATTTTAATAATAGACAATAAAAAAATTATTGTAGAAATGAATCATGGCGCTCACTGCTAGCCCGGATGACGGTGAGGTCAAACTGCCAGCCCCGATGGCATTGAACCACCTATCACCGTGGCGCCTAATCCAAGCTGGCAGGCCAACGTGGCAAGAGAGAGGTCAGTGTCAGGCCCGTTGAAGCCGAGGTATGAGCAGTTAGTGGCATGGGCGCAGCCGCTCCCAGCCCCATCCACTTCTTTGCCAATCTGTCTGGTAAACGCCATGGTTTCTTAGGGAGCCGCATGCTCTATATAAAGAGATTGACGTGTGTAACATCGACATGCACTGGGGCAGGGTAAACAGATCTGAAAGACTGAAACTGAAAGGCAAAGCAATTAATTACCGGCGAGCTGGCGACCAGCATGGCGGACGGCATGGTGACGGCGGCGGTGTACAAGCCGGAGGAGCTGAGGCTGCAGTGGATGGTGGGGAAGAAGGTCCGGAGGCTCAGGGACGCCCTGGACCGACAAGCGCCGGCGGCGGCAAGTGAACGAGTACATCGAGCTGTGGGTGACAATGTCCATTAGGGAATTATCCATTTAGGTGGTGCAATACTAAATTCTTATTACTTATGCGGTATATATATTAAACCAACGAGCTTAGCTTATTTATTTTTAGGATGCCAGAGATAAATTTTGAAGTGCATGAACCTAATTATTACCTATAACTAAGTCGACCCATGCTTAAAAAAGAGTCACTATATTTGTGTTTTTTTTTGACACAGATCGACAGACTAAATACCTTTTTTTAGGTCTACGTTAGAACTGGGCTATGACTGACTATGAAGATAAAACCAGCCAGAAGATCCTTGTTCGAATGGCAAAACCCTATCATAAGGTGGTGAAGTTGCTTAACTCGGATGAGAAGCAACGGACTGTAATTGCCATCTCAGGGGAATGTGGTATTGGCAAAACAACAGTAGCCTAATGTATTAACAAGATAAACTTTGTCAGGCAGAGCTTTGGTTGTCATCTGGGTTGATGTACCTCAGCAGTTTAAGCTGGTGGAACTCAACCACATAAAGGAAGCAACTGGTGCAATGGAGGAAAATATTGAAATGAATAGCAGTGAGGGGGATATCAAGCGCCATTTCATCGAAAAGCTTAGTGGGAGAAGGTATCTGGTAATACTTGATGTTAAACATATATATATATATATATAGCCGACATTTCTGTACACTAAATGGAGTCTCTCTCTTTGTTTGTTTACACTTATATGGTATCAAAGCAGACAGACAGCCTATGTGCGCCGATGTCTCTCTCACCGACAGGCCGACGATTCTCCTTCGTGGTCTCTTCTGCCATGGGCTTCTCCTCCGCGGCCCTCTGACCTTCTCCACAACAGATTTTTCCTCTGCGGCCTCCTCCACTATAGGCTTCTCCTTCACGGACTTTTCCTCTGCGGCCTTCCCCACCACGGGCTTCTTCCCCTTCACCACCATGCCTAGGGCTCTTCCAAGCCAAGACCTTCTTCCCCACACTCCTCCCCCTTCTGTACGTCGCCTCCTGAATCACCCCACGCTGCGGCGGCTGCTTTTCCTTGTCCACCTTCCGCGAAGCGGGTGGCTTGGCATGGAGGCCATCGTGTGAGGATGAGACGGAGCTGGACGCAGGCGAGCACCAACTTGTTCTAGATGCAGCCTAGCACCGTCCCTCACCTCATCCGCCTCCTCGTACTTGCCCTCGCACCGTCCCTCTCTTCGCAGCTGCGTTGGCGCTCCTCCACGCTTGAGCTCTTCATCTCCGTTCACGTCCAGAGCACGCGACGCGGACGTGACACCTTCTCTTTCGTGAACGCACACCTACTCCTTTCACATTCGTGATCCTTCTCGCTTCCTGTCCGCGCCAATCCGCCGCACACGTGTCTCTGCGGACGTGAACTCCTCTCCCAAGGACACGAACTCCTCCTCTCACGCCCGCGACTCCTCTCGCCTATCGTCCGTGCCAATACGACGTGCACATGTGTCCGCGGACGTAAAATCCACTCCCCCGGATGCGAACTCCCCCCTCTCGCGCCCACGACCCCTCTCGCCTCGCGTCCGCGCCAATACGACGCGTACATGTGTCCGCGGATGCAAAATCCTCTCCCCCGGATGCGAACTCCCCCCTCTTGCACCCATGACCCCTCTCGCCTCGCGTCCGTACCAATACGCGGCGCACATGTGTCCCTCCGTTTTCATGGACGTGCACTCCCCTTTTGCGCCCGTAACTCCTCGCATCGCGTCCGCATCAGTCGGTCTCGCACACGCGTCCACGGACGAGAAATATTTCCCCACGAACGTGAATATCCCTCTTCTACACCCGTCGCCCTTCTCTCTCGCGTCTACTCTCTGTGTTCCTCTCACGTCCGGAGCACACGCGCTTGCGTCGTCGTCTTCCCTCTCCGTGTCTCATCACCAGCGCACCCGCGCGTGATCCCCTCACGTCACGTCCAACTCTGCTCGGTGATCTTTCACAATGGCTACTGAGTCAGTTCCTGGCTCCAGCACCCTTTTCGTTCCCGGATCTGGCTTTCTACCTACCATCGGTGATCTCTCCATCAGAGCTCTAGGCGCCGCTCCAGCTAATCTAGTGTTCTCTCTCCTCTACGCCATCGTCAATGTGAAATCTCATTTTTCGATTTCACTCAATCTTAACGCCAACTACTCTAAGTGGGTTTTCTTCTTCAAATCCCTGTATAGCAAATTTAGCCTCCGTTCCCACATCGATGACTCAACTCCTCAACCAGATGACCTCCAGCGGGACATCGCCGAGTACTACATCCGTAGCTGGCTGCTTGGCTTCATCGACGACTCCATCCTCGACCTCGCTATGGATGATACCGACCCTACCGCCCACGATCTGTGAGTGGCCATTAAGAGGATCTTCCATGCCAACCAACAACCCCGCGCCATCTTCCTCCTCAACGAGTTCTACTTTATGGTAAAAGGAGACTCCTCCGTCTCTACGTACTGCCAATGCCTCAAGATTAAGGCCGCCGCCGTCCGCGATGTCGGCCATCCTGTGGCAGACTCGCGGCTCGTTCTCGCACTCTTGCGAGGTCTTAATCATTGCTTCTCCAACACCACTGATGACATCGCCAACTTTGCCACTCTTTCCACGTTTGCCAGAGCCTATGACATCTGGTCCTCAAGGAACTCTGCATGATCAATGACGAGAAGATCATTGCCCACACCGCTCTCATCGCCGTAGCTGGTCTTGGCTGCACCAGCCCGGCGGCTGCCGCTCCACGTTGGCTGCTGTCTCCCCTGGAGGCCACAGCAGCCACTTCGGCGGCCACCGCTTCGACAACAACAACAGGGCCCGAGCCGGTGGCATCAGCAAAGAGAAAGGGAATGGCAAGGGCAAAAGTTTGAGTGGCTCAGCCAGCCGCGCCATATTACTGCCTCTCCATAGCAGGCCGTTCCTATGGGTCCTTGGCTCTGCTACAATCCTTGTAGCCGCAGCCAAGCGGTCACACCGGTTGGCGACTAGGGGTCCTCGGTGCTCTCCCTTAGGCACACCGGTGTAGCCTCCCATGACTTCCATGCCCCTCTAGTCTCCTAGTCGGCTCCCATGTGGAACCAGGCTGGCCTCATCGCCGCTCTCAACCAGATGACGCTCCAGCCTCAGCATCTTTGGATGTTGTACTCTGGTGTATCATCTCACATGAGATCTTCGGATGGTATACTTTTTTTTCCACCATCCTTTCTCCTCCTCTTTCGTCCCTATCGGTAATGGGCAACCCCTCTCAATTACATGTCGCGGTGACTCACTCCTTCTAACACTAGCATCAAACTTTCCTCTCTACGATGTTTTAATTGTTTTCTCTCTTGTACACAATTTACTTTCCATTCGTCAATTCACTAGAGACAACAATTGGTCTATCAAATTTAACGCTCTTGGTTTTTCTGTTAAGGATATCTCGACTCGACGCGTGATACTTTGCTACAATAGTATTGGTGACCTCTACACCATTTTCGCTACACCATCCACTTCTCACACCAATATAGTCATCTCTACCAACCTTTGGCATCTCTGTCTCGATCACCTCAGTCATGCCGCCATCGACACCCTCCGTCGAAATGCATCCATTAAATGTACCAGACCAGCCCCTACTATATGCCACTCATATCAGCTTGGCAAACACGTGCAGCTTTCCTTTTTAAACTCTAACTCTTTTACCTCCCGCCCTTTTGAACTCTTTCACTGTGATGTGTGGACCTCTCCCATTGCCAGTATTTCGGGCTATCAATATTATCTTGTTTTGCTTGATGATTATACACATTACTGTCGTGTCGGACTTTTTATTTCTCTCACAGATCTGACATCATAGCCCACCTCATCAATTTTTGCAATTATACTTCAACTCAATTCAACCTAGCCATCAAGGCTATATAGGCCCACAATGGGATGGAGTTCGTCAACAAAACCATCCGAGTCTTCCTTCATTCTCGTGGTATCCATCTTCGGCTCTCCTGTCTTTATACTTGTCTCAAAATGGTAAGACCGAACGCATCCTCCGCACACTCAACAACATTAGCCATACCATGCTTCTCCACATCCACCTACCAGCATCTTACTAGGTTGAAACACTCATCACAACGACTTACCTACTGAATCGGCGTCCTTACTCCTCCATCCGCAATGTCATTCCTCATACTCTCCTTTACAATAAGGTTCCTGATTATTCCCACCTACATGTCTTCGGGTGCCTTTGCTACCTCAACTTGACAGCCACAGCTCCTCACAAACTTGCTCCACGTTCCACCGTCTATGTTTTTCTTGGCTATCCCTCCTCCTACAAGGGATACCGCTGCCTCGATCTATCCACTTGGCACATCGTCATCTCTCGTCATGCCGTCTTCGACGAGTTTTGTTTCCCCTTCAGGTTAATCAACCCCAGACCTTCACCTAGCGATCTAGACTTCTTACATACCGATACTATACTAACACGTCTCCCTATGACTACTTTACCCTGCGATGACACTGTACATTCACGGCCCACTCTGGTCATACCCGAGGACCCACTAAACGATTCCGCCATTCTTCTACGCGGCCCAGCCATACAGGCCATCTCCCCACAGGCTCCAATTCCACCTTCCACTGCCATTGCGCCGGCGGTCGCCCTGACTGCCCCAGTCCGTCACTTCCACCAGACCTATAGCCACCGGTTACATGCGTCTACCACCTTAGCTCTTACACAGTCCACCCTCCGACCGCTGATACCCTCGGATTGTGTGGCAGCCCCTGTCCCGATTGTCTCCCACATGGTCACTCGGTCTTAGACCGGGTCCCTTCGCCTGACTCAGCGCTATGGTTTCTCTGCCACCTACTGTGTCGTCTCGCCCATCCTGGCGAATCACTAGTCCGCCTTGGCCGATCCTTAGTGGCGCGCGGCCATGGTTGATGAGTACAAGGCGTTGATTGACAATGAGACCTAGCGCCACGTTTCTCGTCCTCCTGGCGCCAACACATTGACAGGCAAGTGAATTTTTAAGCAAAAATTTCACTCCGATGGTTTCCTTGCCCATCACAAGACGCGTTGGGTAGTTCAAGGCTTCTCACAGCGTCTTGGCGTTGACTACAACGAGACTTTCATCCACGTCGTCAAGCCCGCCATGATTCGAGTCGTTCTCACCCTTGCTACATTGCACTCCTAGTCAATCCACCAGCTTGATGTGAAGAACGTCTTTCTTCATGGTCATCTAGCAGAGATAGTGTTCTACCAACAGCCTTCCGGTTTCATCGACCCCGCTCATCCCAATGATATTTGTCTCTTGCAGCGCTCCCTATATGGCCTCAAACAGGCACCCCGGACTTGGTACTAGCACTTTGCCGCCGATCTTTGGCAACTCGGTTTCGTTGCCTCTGCCTCCGACACGTCCCTTTTTATACTTCATATCGGGGATGCCACCGCTTATCTACTCCTATACGTTGACGACATCATCCTTACGGCATCCTCGACCGCTATCCTATAGCACATCATGGCACGACTCCACTTGGAGTTCGCCATGATGGACCTTGGTCCTTTGTACAACTTTCTTGGCATCTCTGTCACGCGCTCCTCCGACGGATTATTTCTCTCTTAGCGCCAGTATACCGTGGACCTTCTCCAGTGGGCGAGCATGGCAGAGTGTCACTCTACAGCAACTCCGGTTGACACTCGTGCCAACCTCTCAGTCACCAACAACCCTCTAGTTGCTGATCCCTCCTAGTACCGAAGCCTTGCTGGTGCCCTGCAGTACTTGACGCTCACACAACCTAACCTCACTTGCGCGGTCTAGTAAGTGTGCCTCTTTATGCATGCTCCCCGCGAACCTCACCTCACATTGATCAAGAGCATCGTTCGCTACGTGAAGGACACCCTATCCACTAGCCTCCACCTTAGCTCTAGACCGATCGACTCTCTCACCACATATTTCGACGTGGACTGGACGGGCTGCCCTGACTTTCGACGCTCTACATCAAGCTACTACGTCTTTCTCGATAACAACCTGTTCTCTTGGTCCTCTAAGCGCCAAACCATGGTGTTCCGTTCTAGTGCGAAAGCCGAGTATCACGCGGTTGTCCATACAGTCGTCGAGTGCTATTGGATCCGCCAACTCCTCTAGGAACTTCATATACCCCTCGTCTTCGTAACCATCGTCTACTATGACAATGTTAGTATCATCTATATGACTGCTAACTTGATTTATCATCGTCGCACGAAACACATCAAAATCGATATCCACTTCGTTCGTGACAAGGTTGCTCTAGGATTATTTTAGGTGCTCTACGTGCATTCGACACATTAGTTTGCCGATATTACGGCCAAAGGACTACCTGAACCTTTGTTAATCAGTTTTTGGTCCAGTCTTTTAAGTTCGTGATCCTCTCGGTGTGACTACAGGGTGTTAAACATATATATACAGTTGACCCAAGCAGGATCTCTCTCTTTTTTGTCTGTTCACTCCTACACCTCATAATGTGCGCACCTTGGAGGAATGGATGTTCTTCTTGGTGGTGCCACCTTACGAAGGCAAACATGGAAATAGAGTGCTGATCACAACAAGAGATCAAACCTCCTTGTGACTTTTGTAATTTGTACAAGAAAGATGAAGATAAAGTAGGGAAGTTAGTTCTTCTCTTTGCCATTATATCGTGGAGATGGAGAATCTAAAGATGGATGAGGGGAAAGTGTTATTCTGCAAAAGAGACTTTGGGGCAACCGATTTTCCTGAAGACTTTTGGAGCTCAGAGAAGAACTCAAATAATATGAACAGCTGCTGGATGGCTCGCCGCAGTCGATTACACTACTAGCAGGGCTTTTAAGGTCCAAGAGAAAAAAAATGAATGGCCAAACAAACATTGTTAGTCAACTTCTGGACTTTTCAGATGAAAGATCCCAGGATGAGACCTCAAGTGGCAACAAGAACATGAGCATCAACAAATCAAACAACTGGCAGACAAGCAGCAGCAAGAACAACAAACAGAAAGTCAGAATGAAAAAGCGCAGAAGCAGCACCAAGACCAAGATAAAGAAAAAGAAAAAGGGAAGAGGCAACAACAAACCCCAACCATGCAGTACAAGCAGCTACCTCTAATGAACAAAATCCTTATGTTGAGCTTTGCTGACCTACCGACACACCTTCGCTGTGTTCAACGCCGAGATCAGTATCAACTGCCAGAAGCTCGTACAACTATGGATAGCTGAAGGGTTTGTGCAAGATGTCAACGGAGGGTTGACTCTGGAGGAGTGTGGCCAGGAATACATAAAGAAGTTAGTCTCCCGTTGTCTAATCAACTTAGTTGATAAGGACAACAACAACAACATTGTCACTATCAGCATCCATGACAATGCCCTTGCCTTTGCACGGTTAGAGGCATGCTAGACCAATTTTCTCCAAGTCCACAAAAGTGCCAACAATCTTCCAACTACATCAATCCGCCGTGTCTTCCTCCAAAGCACATTTGATCCACACAAAAGCCTAAACCTTTCTGCTCCAAAACTAAGGTCCTTGCTATGTGATTTTCGAGAAGCAAACACTCATGACATCAGCAAGGGAGCACCTAGTTGCTTCTTCAATGGCAGAGACCTCTTGAAGATGACAAGTGAATTCATCATGGGCGGCAATGGGGAAAAGTTCACCGTTTACCACTGCAAGTTTCTCTGAGTGATTGCTCTCAAAGGCATGACGCTTTGCGACAGCTTGGCGACGGAGTTTGGGTGGTTGATCCATTTGCGGTACCTGGGGCTTGCTCAAACCAGCTTGAGAAGCCTCCCAAGCTCTCTCCGCAAGCTTCATATCTACAAACACTGGATATTACAAATACCAATATCGAAGAAGTTCCAAGAGGATTTTGGAAGATACAGACACTTCGCCATGTGCTTGCACAGATTATGAAGAATGGGCCATACAAAATCAACAGATTGTGCAATCTCCAGTCCCTCCTCGGTGTGCCCTGGGGCTGGTGGGCTAAAAAAGTTGCCTCTCTGAAGAGGCTGGCCAACCTTCGGTCACTGCATTTGCTGAATTTATCAAGTGAAGAAGACAATAGGTCTCTTTTGGATGCACTTTGCAGCCTATAGAGCCTCACATCATTGAAATTGGAGGGGTTTCATCTCCCCCACTAGATGGACTGCTCACAAACCTATTCCTTCACCGTCTTCAATATCTTGGTTTGTGTGGCACTGTAATGGCAGAAATGGGTGTAGGGGACAGAATCAAGTCATAGGTACCTGCTCCCCAACCTCACCAAGCTTGATCTAGAACAGGGATCAGGCAAGCAGAATTGGATGCAATTGCTAATCTGCCAAATCTTGCTGATCTCATGCTTGATGAAGCCTCATATAATGGAGATTGCATGATTATTCCAGACGATGGATTCCTTGAACTAAGAAATCTCCAGCTCAAAAGGTTGTATGAGTTGAAGAGATGGGAGATTGCATCTGGTAGTTCTGGATCTACACTCAACAAGCTTGAGCAAATATCCATCCTGAGCTGTAAAGCATTGACAAAGGTCCCCGAGTACATCAAAACACTTCAGCATCTTGTGCCGTTAAGGATCCACAGCTGTTCTCTTTGCGAGGTTTCCAAGAACAACAATTTTTTCTTAAAAAGCAAGTTGCTCATAGAAGTGTCCGGCAAACAAGAAATAGAGAACTAAATCGAGAACAAGGCTATATCCAGTGGTGTTTGATGGCATGCTGAAAGCCTTAAACTATAAAGTAAATCAGTCAGCATGAGAAATGCACCATCGTGATATTTTGGGGGTTATGCATGCGATTTTATTAGGTTAATGCTGCTTTTACCTTGTAATAACTAATAAGTAGTCAGATTTCCAACACAATTGCACAGAGGATACTAAGACATGCTTATATTTAAAAAATAGAGTTGTGCATGCTTCACAATCCTCATGCTTATAGAAGAAAATACAATGTATGGTACTGTTTAGCAGTTGTAGGCAGAAGCAGCTCTAATGGATATTTGTTCAATCTACACTATTAGTATGGACCTGCTATGATTGACCATATGTAGTTCTTTGTTTTCTTTGATTTCATGGTATTTTGTATCACTTAATATTCAAATGTGACGGTTCCTTTGAATCTTGTTTTCATAATAAATTTACGAATATTAGTGTTTGCCTCACTGGTTCATTTGGTCTCTTTTACTTTTAACTAGCTGAAATTTTCACATAAGTGCTGGTTGTTTGTATTTGAAAATAGAGTTTCTTTACAAGAGTTGTATATACAACTCTTGAGCTTATCAATAAAAATATAGTTATATGCCTTCTACGATTGTACAATTCTATTTTATATTGATCAATCTACACCAATATTCATAAAACAAAAGGACGAATATGCATTGAGACCAAACACTACTGTGGGTCTTCTTCTTTCATTGATCTGTCTGAAGACAAATGACAAGACGAATTTAATAGGTACTACATTGTGCACAGAAGAAATTTGGAACTGAAATGATCTAGCTTTTAACTAACCAACTCACCATTATCAAGTCACAAGGAGATATTGAGACATGGCAGCAGATAGATATCTGGATCCTGGAATTGCATAAGACCAGAGAGATTCCAATTACACTATCAATGAACTTCCCTCATAACTTCTCGAGGAGACATTCTTTTATCTTGTTCATGGACCATATATTTCAACTTACATCTCTACCAAAGAAACAACTACTGAATTAGTACACCAACTCTTGCATAGGAAGCATAACAAGGACATGAAGCTGAATTAACCCCAGCAGATACATGTCACTCACCATATCTGTTTTTCTGGAAGGAAGAGATGAGATCAAAATTATAAGTTGTGCAGTTGATATTAAAGATCCATCATGGTTTCTTAAAGATCCATCATGTTTTCTTGATTTTGGCAGGAATCAAAATTTCCTTACTCCATCACGATCTCCGGATTGATGATTTCTGAAAGGAGAAAATGAAGCAGAGATACTACAAAATACCATACTTCAACTTGTAATAAGAAATTGAATGGAACGGCACACCAACATTATATATTTTACTTGACAAGCAGTTCACATTTCATGGATCAAACAGTATTTTAGTAACATCATGAGTACATTGATTAGTTTAATAAAATCAGGTAAAAGAAAGAGAAGTGCAGTGAATAGTTTTAGCCTGTATATTTCTTAGAAGATAGCAATAACTTATACATGATGGTGATTAAAACCACAATGTAAATGTTAGCGGTGCACTATTCAGCTACAAACAACTTTTGATTGTCAAGAACTCAAGACCTGTCTATCATTTCTTCAGCTAAATTTTGAGTGCGTTCTTGATACAAGAAACCATGCAAGCTGTTCGATTCTTTATGTTTTAATCAGACTGGCCCAACATCTGTCATTAACAACAATGAGTCTTTATCAATTGATCTACTTGAATTTGGTGTTGAAGCATTGTTAGACAGACTACTGGCCTGGATTGTATATATATATAGATCCGACCCCTTTATACGCTTGGGGTCTTAGTCACTGTACACATTCTACATGGTATCAGAGCAAGGTTAGACATCTCCGGCGCGTTAGCTTCTTTCCCCGGCGCGTTAGCTTCTTCCTCCGGCGAGCCGACCCTTTCCTCCTTGTCGTCGACGTCTTCTTTCCATCGCCGACCCTCTTCCTAGTACTCTCCTCGCTCTCTCGCCCCCGTTTCTTCTTCTTCCCGTCTCTCCCGCAGTCACCTTCTTTTCTCCGTCCCACCTCCGCGCGACCAGGCGACGGTCTCGATCCGCCTCCTCATCTCGCCTCGCACCCGTCTCCGCTCTTCTTCTTGCCTTGTGCATCTCTCCTTCTCTGACGCCGACGCACCTCCACGCTCGTCATCTCCATCGGCTGAACTCGTCAGCTCTCCCATCGGCTGGAACCCTCCCTCGGTTCTCGCCTTTTCCGACACGCTCAACGGCTCTCGGACGCGAACCTTCTCCCCTCACATTCGAGCCAGTCAAACGTGTCCACGTGTCCACGGACACGACTCCCTGCCTCCCGGACGCGAACATATTCTCTTCGCGTCCGACCACTCCCCGCCTTTTTCGCGTCCGCCCCACTCCTTGGCCTCCACGAGTCCACGGACGTGAGTCTTCGCACGTCCATGACCCAACTACTCTCTGACCCACCCACTCTGTCACCACCTTTTCCTCACCTACTCCGCTGCCTACTCCCCATCGGTCAACCACTCCTCATCGGCTGGCCGGCCCACTTCCCATCGGCTTCTCACATCCTTGATCGGCCGATCCATCCTCCCATCGGCTTCTTTCTCCCATCGGCTCTTTGCTTCCGTTCTCCCGTCATGGCCACCGAGTCCGCTCTCAGCTCCGGCACTCTCCCAGTCGCCGAGTCTACTTCGGCCCTTGCTGCCTTAGACCACACCTCGGGCACCACCTTGCCGATCTTCTCCCCTCCTTACGCTGCTGTGAACGTGAAATCTTACGTTTCTATCTCCCTTGACCTTAACGCCAATTATTCCAAGTGGGTTTTTTTCTTCAAATCTCTCTGTGAAAAATTCGGCCTCCGGTCCCATATTGATGGCTCCGCTCCATCTCGCCCCGATGATCCTTAGTGGGATATCGCCGAGTGCTGCGTGCGCAGCTGGCTGCTCGGCTCGGTCGATGACTTTGTCCTCGATCTCGCCATGGACGATACCGACCCCATCGCCCGAGATCTCTCGGTGGCCATCAAGCGGATCTTCCTGGCCAACAAGCTGTCTCGCGCCATCTTCCTCCTCAACGAGTTCCATTCCATGGTACAAGTCGACTCCTCTGTCTCCTCGTACTGTCAGCGCCTCAAAGTCAAGGCTGCTGCTCTCCGGGACGTCAGCCACTCTATGGCCGACTCTCAACTCGTCCTCGCCCTTCTGCGAGGCCTCAATCCCCGCTTCTCCAACATCGCCGATGACATCGCCAACGCCACACCTCTTCCATCGTTGGCCCGGGCTCATGACATGCTAGTTCTTAAAGAACTCCGTCTGGCCAACGATGAGAAGACAGTGGCCCACACCGCTCTTCTTGCCGCAGCCGATAATGGCTGCTGAGCTTCTTGCGCTGCCCTTCCTCCCGCGGTTCTGGTGGCCATGACTCTGGCCACAGCAACACAGCCCGTACCGGGAAAGGCAAGGGCAAAGGCAAAAGCAGGACCTGGCAGGGTCCGATGCAATCACGACCTACCTCGGTCCCTGCCCACCCTGCCGGTCCCATGGGTCCGTGGCTCTGCTACAACCCCTGGACGCCCCAGCCCCAGCCACGCAACCCCATCGGCTGGCAACCCGGGGTTCTCGGCGCCCATCCCCAGGCTCACCTGGCATCGGTTCCCGTTCTGCCGCCTCAGCCGATGCTACCGACCCCACCCACCCAGTCGGTTCCCTTCTGGAACCAGGCTGGCCTCGTCGCTGCCCTCAACCAGATGACGCTCCAACCACAGCACCGCTGGGTGCTAGACTCTGGGGCGTCTTCACACATGACGTCATCGGCCGGTATACTTCGCTCTTGTCACCCCTCTTCCTTCCCTTTTGTCACCATCGGCAATGGTCACTCTCTTCCTGTCCAATGCCGAGGTGACTCCTCTCTGTCTACATCCACCGCTAACCTCCCCTTACGTAATGTTTTTATTGTCCCTTCTCTTATTCACAATCTTATATCTGTTCGCCAATTCACAAGAGACAACAACTGCTCCATTGAATTTGACGCGTTTGATTTCTCTGTGAAGGATATCCTAACTCGGCGACAGATCCTTCGCTACAATAGTGGCGGAGACCTCTACACCATTCCCGCTGCGCCGTCCACTCCACACGCCAGCGTCGCCCTCTCCACCAACCTTTGGCACCTTCGCCTCGGCCATCCCGGCCTCGACGCTGTCCTCACCCTCCGTCACAGCGCTTCCATCCGATGTACTCACAGCAGCTTCACAGTTTGCCACTCATGTCAACTTGACAAGCATGTGCACCTGTCCTTTTCTAGTTCTCTCTCCTATACCTCGCGTCCATTTGAACTTATACATTGTGATGTATGGACGTCTCTAGTTAAAAGTGTCTCCGGTAATCAGTATTATCTCGCTATACTTGACGATTACACACACTATTGCTGGACCTTCCTGCTCATCCACAAATCCGAGGTTGCCTCTCACCTCACTCACTTCGTCACATACGTGTCCACTCAGTTCAACCTCCTCATCAAGGCTTTACAAGCCGATAACGGTACGGAATTCGTCAACCATACCGTTACAAACCTCCTCACCTCGCAGGGCATCCATCTCCGGCTCTCCTGCCCCTACACCTCTACTCAGAACGGCAAAGCCGAGCGCCTCCTTCACACACTCAACAACATCAGTCGCACCATGCTACTTCACGCCCACTTACCCGCCACTTATTGGGCCGAAGCTCTGGCTACTGCGACGTACTTTCTCAATCGGCGCCCATGCTCCTCCATTCAAAACAACGTTCCCTATGCCCTTCTCTACGGCACGGCGCCCGACTACTCCCACCTTCACGTTTTCGGGTGCCTTTGTTACCCAAATCTCACCGCCATAGCTTCCCACAAACTCGCTCCCCGCTCCACCGCCTGTATTCTCCTCGGCTATCCCACCTATCACAAGGGATACCGATGTCTCGACCTTTCCACCCGACAGGTCATCGTCTCTCATTACGTCATTTTTGACGAAACATGTTTTCCTTTCGGTCTATTTCATCCGAGATCCTCCTCTAGTGATCTTGAATTCCTCCTCACCAACACCATGCCGACCAGGTCTCCTCCACTGTCCTCTCCATCGGCCCCTTCATCGGCCGCTGCTGAGGATTAACCTTCACATATCCCACCACTACTCGGTCCGATGTCCCCACCATCGGACCCCCATCGGACCCACCTCCATCGGCCGATACCAATCCCATTTATTCTTCAGCCGATACCGTTCTCTCTTCATCGGACACCCCACTTCCATCGGCTCCTCAGTTTCCATCGGTTCCCCCTACCCTATCGGCTGATCTATCTCTATCGGACCGATTGGAATACTCGGCCCACCCGACCTCATCGGCTCAGGCCGATCTAATTCCTTTTTTTCCTCTCGTCTACAGTCACCGACTCGGAGCCGATGATGCCCCCACCCGACCAGTTCTTCCCATTACTCCCGCACCCCCATCGGCTCCAGTTCCCTCCACCTCTCACATGGTCACCCGCTCCCAGACCGAGTCTCTCCGCCCCACTCAGCGCTACGGTTTCTCCGCTCTCCACAGCTCTATCTCACCCATTCCGGCGACTTCTCGCTCAGCCCTGGCCGACCCTTAGTGGCGCGCGGCCATGGCCGACGAGTACAAGGCCCTAATGGACAACGAGACCTAGTGCATCGTTCCCCGACCTCCCGGCGCCAACATTGTGACCGGTAAGTGGATTTTCAAATACAAATTCCACGCCGATGGCTCCCTTGCCCGTCACAAGGCTCGCTGGGTAGTCCGGAGTTTCTCGCAACGACCCGGTGTCGACTACGACGAGACCTTCAATCCCGTTGTCAAACCCGCCACCATCCGAGTCGTCCTCACCTTGGCTGCCTCTCGCTCCTGGCCGATCCATCAACTAGACGTGAAGAACGCTTTTCTTCACGGCCACCTGACGGAAACAATCTACTGCCAGCAGCCCTCAGGCTTCGTCGATCCTTCTCGTCCCAACGACGTCTGTCTCCTTCAACGCTCTCTCTACGGCCTCAAACAAGCCCCTCGTGCCTGGTACCAGCGCTTTGCTGCCTATCTTTGGCACATCGGCTTCGTGGCCTCTGCGTCCGATAGTTCCCTGTTCACTTTCCATATCGGCTCCGCCACTGCCTATTTGCTTCTCTATGTCGATGACATTGTCCTTACAGCGTCTTCGACATCTCTTCTCGACCAGATCATGGCCCGACTCCACTCTGAGTTCGCCATGACCGATCTTGGTCCTCCACCATTTCCTTGGCATCTCCGTAACCCGTTCCTCTCACGGGCTCTTTCTTTCCTAACGCCAGTACGCCATCGACCTCCTCCAGCGTATAGGCATGGCCGATTGTCACCCCACGGCCACCTCGGTTGACACTCGAGCCAAACTCTCCGCTGCCGATAGCACCCTCGTTGCCGATCTCTCTCACTATCGGAGTCTTGCTGGGGCTCTCCAATACCTCACACTCACCCGGCCTGACCTCACGTACGCTGTCCAGCAAGTGTGCCTCTTCATGCACGCTCCGCGCGAACCTCACCTCGCGCTGCTCAAGCGCATCCTACGCTACATCAAGGGCACCCTCTTCAGCGGGTTGCATCTCAGCTCCAGCCCCATCGACTCCCTCACCGCGTACTCCGACGCGGACTGGGCAGGCTGTCCCGACTCTCGACGCTCTACGTCCGGCTACTGCGTTTACCTCGGTGACACTCTCGTATCATGGTCCTCAAAACGCCAGACTACAGTGTCCCGGTCCAGCACCGAAGCCGAGTACCGCGTCGTCGCCCACGCCGTCGTCGAGTGCTGCTGGCTTTGCCAGTTTCTCTAGGAGCTCCGTGCACCCCTCTCCACCGCGACTGTCGTCTATTGCGACAATGTCAGTGCCATCTACATGACCGTCAACTTTGTCTATCACCGACGCACCAAGCACATTGAGATCGATATCCATTTTGTCCGTGACAAGGTCGCATTAGGACAGGTTCGGGTGCTCCATGTACCATCGGCACATCAGTTTACCGATATAATGACCAAAGGCCTGCCCACGCCTTTGTTCACCAGTTTTTAGTCCAGTCTCTGCGTCCGTTCCCCTTCCGCTACGACTGTGAAAGGTGTTAGACAGACCACTGGCCTGGGTTGTATATATATAGACCCGATCCTTCTTGTATACGCTCGGGGTCTTAGTCACTGTACATATTCTACAAGCATTATATTGACAGACAAATTAAAACATTCAATAAAATCAGAGACAATGAAGCAAATTACCAATATGTGAACTGCCTAAGGGCCTGGATGTTACTGTTGGTTGGATTGTTATGATTCAATTCCCTTGGCTTCTTCATTCCTCGAATTTATTAAGGTTACTTGAGTCCCTTCCATCAAATCGCCTAATGAGATTGATGGTGCCAGAACAAACCGCGTCAAATGAAACTTTATATAACACTGCGCTAATAAGTTCCACAGTCCACATGACACAGTACTGTCACAGATTGATGACGTTGATCGCCTACATGGACCACTATAGTAACAACTCAGAAGTCAGAAGACTACTGGCTTGCAACATCATCAGTGTTGCGTATGCCATGCTACCAACCACCGACAGGGATGCAATTACCATAAACAACTTAGGAAATTGATAGAGTTGGAAAGCAGTATAACAGACAATTGCATAATTGCATGTAACACCTCATGAAGCTGCATGCTCTCTATAAACAAGGGGTGCACTGGGACCTGTCAATTACACACATCTAACTGAAATAATCAAGTGGCCATCCAGTTACTCACCGGTATCAATGGTGGATGGCATCGTGAAGGTGACAGTGGACAAGCTTGAGAGCCTGGCTGTCCAGGAGCTGAAGCCTGAGGCCCAGGTCGGCAAGAACGTGCAAGCGCTCAAGCGAGAGCTGGAGTGGATGTCCACATTCCTGCACGATGCAGACTGTCAAAGGCAGCAGGATTCAAGTGGATACATTGACCTGTGGGTGTGGCAGACTCGCGAGGTGGCCTTTGACGCCGAGGACCTCCTTGAGGAGTATATTCACAGGGGCCACCTGCACTGCCACCACGCCCTTGACCTGCCCAGCTTGCTCCGGTGGCTCTGGCGATTGACTAAAGGGCTGTTCGTAAAACACTCTATTAGCAACAGCACTGACGAAATCAAAGATAGTCTCACTGAAATTAAGAAGAGAGATGAGCATGATCTGCATAGCATCCCATTCACTTGGGCTCATCCACAAAAGTACTACATTGACTGGTACGTTCGTGTCCTTTAGGGAAAAGGACTATTTTACATCTCACGACTAATGAGCGTGAGGTGTCGTATGCATATTTGGCTACCCCCTGTAACTTACAAAATGATAATCCCGAAGTTTCACTTGTACAGGCAGTGTACACACTTGACATATTTTAACTACAACTAAAACATCCCTGAAACTACAATTAAAGGAGACTTGGCATCATTCACATTTATGTACATCATTTTTTTTTTAAGAAAAGTTTTCAGAATGCACCATTACAAAGGTGACCAGGTAGATTAATGCCACATCGATGGATATTGTATACATTTCATATGCAAATGCTATGATCAAGCATTTTTTAACTTGTGGTAAAAGGGAAAATGAACATGATTTTGTACTCATGGAGCATGAAAATAAGTACTCTATCCGGTTTTTTTACGTTTGACTCCGTTAACTTTTGAATCTATGTTTGACCATTTATTTAATTAAAAAATATAATTATTATTTATTTTATTGTGATTTATTTTATCATTAAAGATATTTTAAGTACAACTTGTATTTTTGCATATTTGCAAAAAAAATTTAAATAAGACAAAATACATATCCAAAAGTTAACGGCGTCAAACATAAAAAACTAGATAAAATATTAGTTACCATCCTTTTTTTTAATTAGAGCTGGTTCTTGCTTAGATTTTGCTCTAGAGAGGATCTGAGGAACCTAGTAGATCCCCTTAAGAACCTACTTATAAGCTCTAGAACAAACTTGGAACTAGGGGAGGTGCTACATGGAGCGCATCACTTGGAGCAGTTGGAGTTATTCTTGGCTGTGCTACTTGAAGATGAAAGCAATCAAGGAAGCCTGGTGGTAATCACAACTCATCTCGAATCTTCTGGTGCCTCCAACACCACTTTTGATGCCAGTCCTGACGAGATGGTTGAAGAAACAACAGCTGGGGGACTGCCTCTTTGCCACCACCAGGTCGTTCTAGGGGAGGTGGGGGAATATGAGGACAGAAAGCTGGGCAGAGAGATGTTCTGCAGAAGGGTATTTGGTAAAGACAAATTACCAAATGATTTCCGTCATGGAAGGAAGAATTCCATGTTCATTGGAGAGGTTCTGCGCCGTAGTTTACCACTAGCAGTTATTCTCTTGGCTGGGCTCTTGAGGACCAAGACAGAGGATGAATGGGATAGTGTAATATGTAAAATTGAGTAGTCCCCAGAAGGTGAACAAGAGAAGCTGAAGCCGAAGGAAGAAGAAAAGACAAAGAACGAATTGCAGACAAAGCTAGAAAAAAAAAAGATATACAGCTGCAGCAGCAACAAGAACAACTACATCGAGACGATAAACAAGATGGTCAACATTGGCAACAAGTAGAAGTAATGCAAGAAGATATACAAGAGCAGCAGTAGCAAGTACAAGTAATGCAAGAAGATATACAAGAGCAGCAGCACTAGCAAGTACAACGACAGAAAGAAGATAAACAAGAAGAGCAGCAGCTACAGATACAACAAGAAGATAAAAAGGAAGAGAGGTGTCATCAGCTGGACCAGAGTGTGCAACAAAAGCATCATAGGCAACACGAGGCGAACCCCATGAACGAGCAATTACCTTTGGTGGACAAGATCCTCATGGGGTTCGCTTGGTAATTGCCGGTTGTTTGGGGGCTCGCATCATAGGCAACTATCTTGTTGTTATATCAATTTCAAGCAGCACTACAGGCAGAAAACATATGCTGAAACTATGGGAGCACTACATATTCAGATTTCATTTCATAAAAGTAGTCAATAGTCATCAAAGAATCGTACTGCCCGCAGAGCGTGTCGAGCACGTAGCGAGCACAGAGGTCGGCACAGCATGCATCTAAGTAGCTAGCACAACTACACAAGCAAACGCGAGGAGAGGGGATCAGGGAGCAGTAGTGGTGCAGGACGAACCTGTCGAAGCGCGCTGAAGGGCACCGTAGATCTGGCGCTCCCCTGACGGCTCGGCGGCAACCACCATGGGTGGCCGCCCAGAAGCACCCCCCGCCGCGGGCTATGGACTCCGGAAGCTCAGGTGGACACTCCGTCGAGCACCTGGAGTGCAGACCGACATCGACGACATGCATTGTGGAGCGCTTTTGCTCCGACTCGGAGCGAGGGAGAACCGCCGAGCGCATCCGCGTGCAACTGAAGGAATCGGGTCCCGGCGTGGCGCTCCCCTCCGGCGTCACGACGCGCCGCTGGCCGCCGGTATGGGAGACGGGGAAAATGGGCCGGACCCCGCGTCCCTGTGGGCCCAAGGGCTCCTCCTTTGTTCTTTCTGTCTGTCACTCTCGCAGTCTCTCTCTCCTGCCATCTTCCGGAAACTGCTTGATCGTTTTAATAGTATACGTTGAAAAAAGCTTCTTTCGTAATGACATTGCACCTAGAATCTCAAGTCGTGTGAGTACCACCTCCTATATCAGGTATAATATCAAGTTATTAGCAATTATAAATACATGTGAATAAGAAAGAGAATAAAAATGAGTAGTGATGTCTCTTATATAAAAGCTAACTATACACATGTTTTAAAATAAATATATTAAATATATATGTAAGAAAAAGAGAAAAGAGATAAACTTATAGCTAATTTATCATATATTTTAGTTCTAATACCATTTTTAAAAAATAGAATTATAGCTAGTAATTAGCTTTACTATTATACACAAAGATGGTGAAACCATCAATTCAGGTTTCAACAGAAGCTCCGGTGATTTGGCCAGCCAAAAGATAAAGAGTTCTAGAAAGCCGAGCAATTTGAATTCGAGTTTATTCTAGTTTCCCCAAAGCTCTAAACATCTATTACCTCAGGGCGACGATGCATCTAAATATATTTCATAATGGTTATGGAATTCAAAAGTAGATGTTGAAATTCACCAACCATCACAGATGGGCAGAAATCAGAATTGTAAAACAAAATTCTCCGAACATATAGCTGCTCAAAATTCCATGCTGACTGGCATTGTCGGAAGCCATTAAAAGGGTTAAACCAAAATCATTTTATTGATTTAAAAATTTATGATTAACAATTAACTTAAAATTTAATTGAATTAATTTTGAATGAAGTGTTTTTATCTACCTACGGTCTAATCGGGCTTGGAGACCGATTGAGCCTAAAATAATTGTGTATGGACGCGGTTGGATCGAGTCATAAAGGCCGGTTAGCCTGCAAGCATGAATACGATAGGACTTGACCAACCCAACGGTTCGACCAGCAGACTTCGAGCAGGATTTGGTTTTATATTATTTTTATATTTCTCGGTGATTACTTAATGGATATGACTTCTATATGTTTCATATACGTATGATATATCACTTATGTGTTAATATAAGTTAAGTTAGGGAGAACTTATAGTCAAATATGATTTCTTTGTTTTTATATATGTAGATGAGTCTTAAGGTCTTAGAGTATTGCCGATGATGGATCGAGAGTCGACTTAGTAGAAGTTAATGTTCAGACGATCAAAAGATCACATAAGATATTAAAGACTAGAGATCAATACATATGGAGGTGAAGATTCTATATGATATATAAGAGGAATTGTATGCGTATGGAAATTAGAGTCAAATTTTGAAAAACTCCTAGTTTGAAAAGATGGAGTTTGAATTTATGTAGTGATAAGTTATATATCTGTATAAGAGAGTTTTCTATAAGATTAGGAGTATTAGTCCTAATAGAATTCAAAGTCTTTGTGCAGTTATCTATGTATATAAATAGATAGATGGTTTAATCGCTTTTGAAAGAGAGAAAAATTAAGATTTAGACATGAGTTGCGAGTTTAGTCAAAAGTTAAAACAGAAGTAGTATGTAGTTTATAGTTATATCTTGATATAACAAAGTTGATATATTTTTAAGAGTTTCGTTAAATTTTGAGATTTTCATCGATTGTTTTTTTTTCTAGTTACAGGCAGTTTGATCGGTATATTAGTGATGGTCAGATCGAGTGGAGCATGGTGATCAGATCGATGGCAAGTCACCGATTGGATCGGTAAGTGTGTATTGATCGAACAGACAACAGGAGTACGGTTAGACCGATGACATTCAGAAATACATGGAATTTTGACTACAACAAGATTAACTTCATCAATCAAATATAGTTTTTAATTCCACTAAAAGTTTTTAATTTTTAATAATCCTATTTGTCCTATGCTTTAAACTTATATTCGATTAACTATTTACCACTCAATCTAACGCAAGGTGACTTACACTTGGTAAACACAACAGCCCAACCAGTTATGACAAAAAATCATTTAACCCAACCTGTCAGTTCCCAACAAAAAATAAATCTCCAGCTTCTTCACTCAGGATTTTTCTTTTGCTTCTTTGAGTGGTCCTTGTTTCTCTAGTCTTCAGGGCGCTCCCTCAACTCCTTGATGTCGTTTGATAAACTCATATTTGCGATCTTTAATAGTCAAAAACCATCAATCAGCTTAGCATGTCAAAAGGCAAGTTCAACCTTTACAATTACCGCAAAAACAAAACAAATACTTACCTGCTGGTCTGGAATGTAGACCTTGCCCAGCTTGCCCTGCAGTTCATGATAATTGTGAGTACCATAGTGAATTAGTGATTTAAGGGTTTATAGGAAGAGTACAAGGACATGGGATATAGTTGTTTAATATCACAACAGTTTACTGCTAATGGCACCTCAAAAGACAGTTATCAATTGGGTTTACCTTCTTAGCATGATCAGCAGTCTTCATTGCTTCTTTCTTCAAGCTTTCAACTAGAATTTTGCATTTGAAAAACAATTTTCATAGGCAGGGAGTGTCATCACCACAGGACTTTGGTTTTAGGCAAAAATTAATTTTGGCTGTCTGTATAAACTTTTTTTTATAGTGTGTCATACTCATATGATTCAAATGATCTGTAGTTCTCAACTCTTCAATAAGGTCATATATGCGGTGATCAACTGATCATAAGTTTCCCAAAACAAGATTGTTGGGCCTCTTCTTTGAGTGAGAACCATACTGGAACAAAAACATCGTCTGGTTACTGCCACATTTAAAGAAAAATGTAGAAACTAAAAGCATTTGAATAGGCAAGGAGTAATTATATGTTTCATATAGGTTTCTATAAGCAGTGAGAAGTTCATAGGAGCTCATTGAGTAGAGTATTGCTCTACTTCTCCGCACTATCAAATCAAGTCACTAGAAATATTGAAGGATCCTATGTTTTGCAAAGGAAACTATTTCTTCACACCAATAACAACCTAGCTACAATCGTAGTTTGAATAATTGAGCCGCTTACCACTTCAAGGCTGCAATCAATCTTGTGGGAGAAGAACCGAAGAGAAGTTAATTTCCCCGCCGCTCTCGAACGGCTTGATGTTGTCATTCTTCTTGGAGTACTTCACGGTCTTATCACGCTTCTTGGAGTACTTCCGAAGAAACAATAATTTGTCTCCAAGCACAAATTGATCATAGAAGTATCCGGAAAACAAGAAGTAGAGGCAGTGTAATCAAGAACAAAGTTGTCTCCGATTAACACTGTAGCAAACCGGACAGTATGAGAAATACACTATCGTGATATATTGGGCTAAACCTACATTCCTAGGGGGTTAATGCTTCTCTTACTTTGTAGCAGTCAGATTTCTCACACAATTGTGCATTGGGTACTAAGACATGCTTGATTATGTTTTTTACATGGTGCTTAATTATGTTTGAAAACAAGAGTTTTGTATGCATACTACAGCTGAAAATACAACTTATTGAAAATAATTTAATTTATTTCATCATGACGATATAAATATTAACTAGCACAATTATGTCATACGAATATATTGTATACATATGTAGAGTAAGACGAGCCGTGATGGACAAATGACGAGCAGATGCGCATAGCATGTTTTAAAAACCATTTGTCCTCTCCTGGTGTAGGATGTTAAAAGAGGATGGTTCCAAAGACCTGCTGGGTCTCTTCCTATTATCGGTGCATGGCGACAAGCATGTTAGAGTAGACAACGTGCGATAGTGCAATATAGAGGAGGTGGTAAAGACTTAGATTGTTTTTTACTTATGTTGCGTGGATGTGGGGCACCTGAGCTAGATATGGTGTAAGATATTAAACATGACATCATGAACTATATATTTAGATATGGTCTCAAATAAAACTCAAATAATAATGGTAACAATCTAACCTCATCGTTGACATGTATACAAAATACCAAACATGACATAAACCCCAAAGCGTCGGATTCAGAACAAGGGTGATTTCCAATAAGATAGCTGCACTAGTCCTCCTCGAGGTATTCCCATCAAACCACATGATGATAATGACCAAACATGATACATATCCTAGAGGACTCGATCTATAAAAGGACATCATATATGACTATCTCAATTATTCTTAAGCTTATACTCATATAGCATGAGGAAATTGATAGTTCACACTTTCATCTTAACCAATGATATATAAACTTAACACATATAAACATATAAATTTAGTGTAGGCCAAATTATTTAAGGTTGAATGAAATACATGTCTACCCATCCAAACTACACCGTAAGGCGGATCATTACAATTATCTCCTCACAATTCACAAATATATAAGCATGAGGAACAATCATATTTGAAGTGGAACGGCACACATGTAGATAGGTCTATGGTAACTACAACAGCCTTCCGAATGTAATGATAGACAAATAAACAACTTAATTATCTAAAACCATCACATTGGTTGTTCGGTGAATAATTAGATGCTAACATAGAGGTTGGTTCTTAATCAATTTAAGTAAACACCCCCTATTAATGTGCAATTAACACCATATACACACCGCTTGTCGCTCATGTCTTAAAATAAGTTTTCCTTTATTTTATTTCACAAATACATAGAGCTAACCCCTTTGTCAACAAGTTGTAAATTGCCCAAAACGTTGAGTATAAAAGTTTTATGGTGTTCGTAGTATAGTTTCTAAGACTAAGCATATGGCATTTATATAAGCTTAAATATACCCAAATAAGCACTTTAACACTAATCCAACCACCATCAAGGAGGATTATACAGCAAGTAAGCCATAGCTACCATTGTAACCACATTTCAAATACCGATAAATTAAAATATACGTGTAATTTACAAACAACATATTTCATTCCCCAAATCATAGGATTTAATATGGTCAAAGGGAGTGGAGATACTCACACTCATATACTCCAACATCTCGTTCTCTATACAATTTTAACGGTATACAAATAAATACCAAATAATTAAAAAATCCAATATGCTCTAACATGCATGATTTCCTTACATTGGGTTAGTACTGATTTTAGATGATTTTTGGTGAAGAAAATTTTATTTTATGATTAGAAGTTATACATGCTAAATACGACACTCTAAAAATACATGTAATTTAAGAGGTTGTTCTATGAAATCTAAATTTACTAGAATAAAGATGACATTTTTATGAATATAAAAAAATTGGTTTCATCTCATTTGAATCTAGCATGAATTTCCTATGAATTTTAGAAGTTTATATACATTTTCTATACTAATTAAGGTATTTACCAAGTGTACACTTTTTTAGAGAATTTCTCTGTACTGATTATGCCAAGTTTTAATTCACAAGAATAAACAAAATAATTTTATGATTATAAAAAAATTGTTTCACTTCGTTTGTATCCAAAATGAATTTCTTATGGATTTTACATGTTAATCATTTTTCTGTTCAACAGAAAACATATAAAGCATTTT
Source organism: Oryza coarctata (assembly GCA_030770085.1). NCBI lineage: Eukaryota > Viridiplantae > Streptophyta > Magnoliopsida > Poales > Poaceae > Oryza > Oryza coarctata. The sequence goes on along the minus strand of CM061476.1, from coordinate 3,681,775 downwards.
CTTTTCAATATTTATACCTTGCTGGGTCCCACATGACAGTGAGATAGGAGCATGCGACCGCCGGTCCTGTTTGGCCTCGCCGCCGGCGAACGGCGGCCGCTCTCAGGTCGAGGCTAAAATATAAAGTGGAGCCTGGATTGAGGTGGTTCTTTGGGTGGCAACGCGGAGCACGTAGATGACCGGAGTCTTGCCGGCGAGCTGAGCGAGCGGCTGCAGTCATCGGGTCGCCGATGCATGTGCATCTAGAGGTTCTGATCGATGAACCTAATACATGCATGTGTGTCTACGAGGCTCTAGGAAGCTCACCAAGCGGTTCTCTGGGAGTAAGGACTCCGGAGAGGCGGCGGCGATGGCTGAACACGGCGGCGGCGCGTTGAAGCTCCGAAGCGGCGGTGACAACCTGATCTGGAAGAGGAGCCATAGAACCAACACGTGCTCAAGGTCAGGGGATTCCTAGGGAAGGTGTGCATGCAAGGAATTGAGTTGGAAATCACTGGAGAGATGGGAATTGACGGCGGCGTTGTGAGGCGGCGGGTGGCCGGAGGCGGAGAGGACGGCGATCGATCTCCCTACTCGTTGCACCCCCGGCTTCGATTCTTGAGGCAAAATGAAGGGGCCACCGAGGCAATTTCATTGGTGCGGTGGCTCAGCTCGTGGTGGTCCGAGACGGCCGGAACCGGCGATGACGTCGCAGCTGCGGCGGCATGGCCGCGCTCTGCGCGTGCCCGCGGGCTCCGATGGCGCGGCGGCGTTCCGAGCAATGCACTGCATAAGAGGGGGTATGTTCAATATAAAAATATCTTCGGCAAGGTGAGAGGAAGAGGGAACACCAAAGATAGAGGAAGGAGAACGCTTCTTCAGGGATCGGGGACGTCGTGTCCTCGGCGGCCGGCGAGGGAAAAGGGGGAGCAGAGGGCTGCTTGGAGCTCTCCCTTCCCGTCTATTTGTTCTAGAGTGGAGATGAAGTTTGGGCAGTCAAGCTAGAAGAGAAATTGAGGGAGAACGCGGCGATGACACGTCGGTGGCAGGTGTCGACGCGTTCTGCCGCGCGTCCAGGTGAGCTGATGCACCTCGGATGCTAGGGCGGTCTCTGGGGCTTACAGGTAGGGCCTATGGACTGTGGGGCCCACTGGTTTGGAAAGCCGGTGACGAAATCGTGGTAGAGGCTAAGTGTTGTGCTGTGATCACTAGGGTTTTTGGTTAGCTGATTTGGTGAAGCTATGGTCGAGATCAGTTCGTGGTTAAATTTCTGCAAGTAGAGGAAGTTGTGCTTAACTCTCTGGATGACATGCATTGGCAGAGGAGGTGTGGACCGTGTGGTTTAAGTTGACCAAAACTGCAATTGAAGCTAAGTTGTATGAGTTTGATTCTTGCTGAAGGCTGTCCTAAAAACTGAAGCAGTTAGCTGGCTTTAGTGCTTAATCTCATTCAGATATATTAGGTTATAATTTGTGGCACAATTATTGTGAGTAAACGGCTCTGTGGTCTACTTACTGCCCAACATGCACTGGAAGAGGACTTATGGTTTAACTGCAGAAAAAAAAAGTGAAGTAGGCTAAGTGTTATCGTTAAATTCCAGTTTTTAGCTGCTTTCACAATTTATTTAGGGTACATGCTTAAGTGGTAAAATTATTCGAAAATTACAGTGAGTTATATGTGTTGTATAGTATTTTTGAGAGTTTTCCATGATTTTGTGTTGAATAATTTACTTTTAATTTTTTTCTCTTGTCCACTTTTAGTGCATATGAGCCTATTATGCAAATGCAAGAGAAGACAAAAACATTAGAATAAAATTTGCACACAAAGTTTTGTTTTATCTTCACTTTTTATTACATGACTTCTAAATATAAAATCTGGTGGGTATGCTACAATGGAGGTGTTGGCTTTGGCTTAGTATCTACAAAGATATCATGATGTATAATTTGGATGTCTACACGATGTTTATAACTTATAACTAGACTGGACAAATAGACGGTGTGCGACAGCGTAATATAGAGGAGATGGAAAAACTAGATTATTTTTTTACTTATGTTGCGTGAAGATACTAGGACACTCGTTTGATCTTTTGAACTCAAAACCAAACCGGGTAAGTAATTCGGACTCCATGTGCATTAGACGATCTGGTGAGTTACACAAACAAACACCATACAATCATAGGCATACGATAAAACAAAACCACATGCACCAGATAATCAGGTGAGTTTAAAAAATAAACACTAGATAATCCGTTGAGATTTATGCTAAAACAAAATCGCAAAAGAAAGGCACACACACCAGATAATCCAGTGAGTTTAAAAATAAACATAGGATAATCTGATAATTTACTGAGATATATAGTAAAATAAAACCGTAAAAGAAAGCCGTGTGCACCAGATAATCCAATCCAGTGAGTTTAAAAACAAACACTAGATAATCTATTGAGATTTACAATAAAACAAAACCACAAAAAAAACGTCTACACAAACATGAAAGCTAATTTTGGTGGACCGTTCACATCCAAGCCCGATCAGACAAGACAAGCGAGTGTGTTCCTCTAGTTCTCTTTTATACTTTTGCTAAAGTGGCTAGACAAGCATACACTTTTTAAGTAAGTATCCCTCTTTCTAACAAGGTGAAAGTTCATATGCATGTCTCCCATAAGGTAGGCTTTTATGACTTTCCTTGAAATTATTCTCTATGGGTCTTAGTCCATATAACAATGCTTACACACCTAAACTTTTTAGCAGCTGTATAGACTGTTGGCAGTAGCAACTCCAATATATATTCAGATAATTGATCAATTCCCTCAGTAGCATTGGCATATCTTCTCTTGTTTGCCAACAGGGGCGGGCCTACCATGATTCATGGGTATTCAAATGAATACCCAAGATTTTTTTTTAAAAAAATCACATATATGAAGTCTATATTTCATCTGTAAATAAAAAAAATAGAAAAGGGGCATACTCATCCAAAGGAGCCCAGTTAAAAAGGGTTGGCATCATCCCAAATCACTCCTCTCCTCATTACTATTGACCCAACATCCTAAAAAAGCTCAAAATCGAAGTTCTCCTAACTCCTCCCCATTCCCCAACTCCCTTGTCCACCTCCTTTCTATTAGCGGGTGTGTAGCCGCCACCGGTCGTACATGTCGAGCCACTGATATGTTGCCAACTCACCAAACCCACTCACCATTGAGTTGTGCCACCATCAACTGTCTTAGGGTAGCACTGTTGCACCTCGCTGTCGCCCCGATGGCCCACTCGGCCCTTGCAGTCTTGCCAATCACCACCTCGCACTCGGTAGCCACCACGGCCCCTGTGGGCTATTCCTCTACCTGGCGCACCTCCTTGCCGATCTGCTAGCCTTGTGTCCTACCCTGGTCATACTCGTGCCATTGTGCCGCCACGTCCCTAGCCCCCGCCTCCCTTGACCCTATCTGCCGCTACCACTGGCCCACTGTGGCAATACTTTGAGAGGACCAAGATAACTGTTGTCTGCTGTTGTGATTTTGGATTAGGAACATCTTTTCCATTTGAATCCAAAGATGGTTGATTGATTGCTAGTAGATAAGAACATGATTCCTTGGATGAGTTCCAACAGATTGAGAGGATAATGGTTTATAGTAGTAGTAGTAGATCGAAAGAGCATCATGAGGGAGCATAAAAATGACAAGCATATGTTTGAACAATTGAATTATGAAGTTTGAATCTTGTCCCAAACTCCCAATTTGTTGAATGTGAAGCATATGATTGATTATTTGATTCCTGTAAAGCTTTGTACTTTTGTAGAATTATAGTGCATATGTTTTTTTAGAAAGTATGAAATGGATAGTAGTTAAATTTAAATTTAAAGACCATATTGTCGATTTGTACGTAGAACTCAATGTTTTGAGAGAAGATTTTAGATGGCAAGCATTTGTTAGGAAGGTCACTTCTTTTTGTGTAAAGCATAAAGTTAAAGCCGTTAAAAATATAAGTCTATATAAATATCAAGAAAGTTCTATAAAGATGCTATTAATTACCATCGATCTATTTTTTGAAGCCATAGGTAACTTCAAGAGCTCAATAGTAGATTTGATAAGGTAAACACAGAGCTACTTACATGCATGGCATCATTTAGCACAGCCAATTCCTTCTTTGCTTTTAATATTGACAACTTAGTTAAGCTTGATAGGTTCCATCCTAATGATTTCAATTTTGAAGAAATGAACCAACCCATCTTTCAACTAAACTGCTATATTAGTGATATGAGTAAAGAAGAAAAATTCATATATTTGAGAAGTCTAGCATACATATTTATTTGCTTGTCAAAATAGAAAAGGTTTTTCGGTATGACATTGTTTACATACTTCTCAAATTGATGCTAGTCCCCCTTGCAACTACTAGTGAGAGGGTTTTCTTCTAAATAAAATATATCAAAAACAAATTAAGAAGCAAGATAGGGTAAGAATATTTGAATGATTGTTTTAAGAAATATGACATCGTCTTTTAAAAAAATCAAGAATCGAATTTTTTTTATAAATTGTAAGATTTCTTCTCATTTTACTATTTTCTATTATGATATGTTGAATATTATCAATTAGTACTTTAATACTTTCATCTGTTAAATACACTCAATTTATGGCTAATTCTATAAATTTATAAAATTATGCTTATATCTGCTTATACATTATACAACTATTAGTTTAGAACTACATAAAATTATACATATCAAATATTAGTCTTTGATGTAATTTTTTTATACTTTTCCATTTTGAATATCCAACCTCAAAAGCCGAGGCTCATCCCTACTTGCCAAGGTAGCTAGCTTTATTAGCTTCTCACCATTGTTAACTCTGTCATAATCACAGCTACAACCAAATATCAAGATACAATTTGGTGGTTGTGTGCATTTTACAGGAAAAGGCAAAGGAGGTGAATGATTACAAAATTAAAAAAATAACACTTCTTCCTAATCACAAAATTTTAAAACCATGTTTTTAAAATTTAGACATAACACTATTTAGTCACTAAATAGATTGTAGCTATAGATCCGTAACTTCCAACTGATGTGAAACTTTGTCAGAATAAACTAGATAAAATTTTCAAACGAACTCAATGAGAATCACGCCAATCGGATTTCTAGATCTCAAGATATTAATAAAATAAAATTACTAATGGAAATTAATTAAGCCCTAATTAATTAATTAATTAGACGAGTTCAAAAACAATTAACCAACCAAACTTTTATAAGAACACTTGAAAAATATCCTAGCTAGATTTTAAATCAAAGAAACCAATCCAAATCTCAAAGAGAAATAAATAAATATAAAATCGATAGTTATACATGCATAAAAGTAGAAAGATTAATTACTATATTAATTTTTCATAAACTTTATCTTTATTACAAAGTTATAATTAGATGTGTCACTCAATTATCTAAAAGATTTCTCTACGAAATCCCTAAAACTTTATATTACAACTCAAATCTATTATCTAATTCATTCTCACATCCTATTCTCCCAAATAACAAAAAATATTTTTATAGTAAACAGTAACAGACCATGTAACTGTAGCTGACCACGACATCTACTATATACGTCGCTCACCCACCACCAACTCAGGCCATGCCCGCATCGTGCAACCGGACCACGTCCGCGCCGCTGGTCCATCTTGCTCCCGCGTTCACTGTTCTGACCCACGTGCCACATCAGCCCACTCTGCTGCTTAGCTGGTCCTCGCCTCTACGCGTGCCAGCCCGCTATGGCCAATGGCCTTCTCACGCCTCTTCTCCTCGCTTGCTATACAAGCCCACTGTGACCCTTGGCATGCACACCACTTGCACCGGCCCATGTATAAATAATTTTCGTACACAGATTTTTATAGTCATCGTATACACACATTCGTCACATTTTATTATGATAATTTTAATAAAACTGAATTATACGATACTAATTTTAATATAGTTGAATTTTTCATCATTTTCACTCATTGGCAGGATGTATACTCTTACCTTGCATGCGTGACAAAAAAATCAAGATAGAATTAAGATCTGTGCCCTAAGCATAATGTGACCTAAACCGAATTAAAGAATAATAACTGGTGCCAGTGGGACCCAGTCTGCACGCTTAGGGTTGACGGGTGACCGAGCTAACTGATGCCGATTTATAATTTGATTTATACGCGCACACACAATTACACAAAATGCCTTGTGTGCTCTGGCGCGGACAGCCACACAACGTGAAATCTGATGCTAAGCTACTAGCTAGCTTCTGCTACAATCATACGTCTCTCCTCAATACAGGGAATAGCATCTTTCACTGTCATGCATATATGTAGATCGATGGGAATAATCACTTATCAAATTGGATCGATATAACGAGCAATATATATGCCATGCAAATATATACGCATGCAGAAAATATCTTAGTGCTCATTTATTAAAATCTTAAGCAACACTATAACGTTGGTCCTGCAATATGGATGCCAAATAGCGATTTGTGTCGGAAATATGATAGCTGTTTTTCTCCGGGCGAAATATTAATTAAATCCATGATGTTAAATTTGGAGATATTTTAGCCGTCACCAATTTAATGTGAAACCGCTATTTAATTTGGCAGTCGACACTGAGATATCACCGTCGAATCTGGGCCCTTTTGTTCATCCTATGCTTCTTCAATCGATCCAAAATCGACGCCAAATTACAATCTCGGAACCCAACATGCATGTATATATTTTTCTGGCCATCCGTAGTTATTCATTTAGCATCTAAATGCATGCAAGTAGTCATGGGTACACGGAACAGATCGATAATGCCCAACGGTACTCGCCAAAAGTTATACCCCCTTTTTCTTGACAGTTTTTGATAATCACAAAACATCATATGTTTTACGTGTGAGGTGATTATTAACATTTAGTTTGTATATTCCTTTTAATCTATTGACTTTTCAACATTTTATCATTCATAAGTACAAATATACATAATATAAGTTATATTTTAATTACATATAATGATAAAACATATTGCAACAAAATAAATATATATTTCTAAAAAACTTAAATGCATGTTAAAAAAGGTAAACGGTGTTATATATTTAAAAATAGTGGTAGTATTTAGTTACTCTATTTTTTCTCAAAAATGTTGTATTTTTCATATTAAAATAGATAATGGTTTAAAATTTTCTCAAGAGAAAAGGCAACAACGTGTTTCATGCAATAATATTCCATCCTCGAAGATAATCTAGCAGCTACAATGCGTTCCCACACAAGGTACCTAACCCTAGCCTCTTCTGCATTGTTTAGCTGGCCTCTCCAATTGTCACTAAACAACATATGTTTTATGTGTGAGGTGATGATTAACATTTAGTATATATACATCTTTTATATTGACTTTTGAACGTTTTATTATTTGTCTTATTTAATTTAAAGATGAGTACAAATATATAAAATATACATTATATTTTAAGTAATTATAATAATAAAATATGTTGCAACAAAATAAATATATAGTTTTTTAATAACTTAGATTAAACAACGTCATATATTTAAAAATAGTGGTAGTATTTAGTTACTCTACTTTTTTATGAAAAATATTGTATTTTACATATTAACATAGATAATGGTTTGAAATTTTCTCAACAGAAAAGGCAACAACGTGTTGCACGCAATAATATTCCATCCTTAAGCTAATCTAGCAGCTATAATGCGTTGCCACACAAGGTAGCTACCCCTAGCCTCTTCCCCCATTGTCCAGCTGGCCTCTCCTCTCTTATATGTGCAACAATGGCCACACATAATATGTTTTACGTGTGAGATGATCGATTAACATTTAGTATATATACTTCTTTTAATATTATTGACTTTTAAACATTTTATTATTCTTCTTATTTAAATGTGAGTATAAATATATAAGTTATATTTTAAGTACATATAATGATAAAACATGTCACAACAAAATAAATAAATATATATATTTTTAATAACATGGATGATTAAACGCATGTTAAAACTCTGTGTTTTATCAAAAATATTTTATTTTTCATATTAACATAGATAATGGTTTAAAATTTTCTCAAGAGAAAAGGCAACAACGTGTTGCATGCACTAATATTCCATCCTCCAAGCTAATCTAGCAGCTACAATGCGTTCCTACACAAGGTAGCTAACCCTGGCCTCTTCCCCATTGTCTAGCTGGCCTCTCCTCTCTATTTAAGGTGCAACAATGGCCTTCTCCATGATCAGGCCTCATCAAGACAGCAAGACTTGATAGAGCACACACACAGCTAGTAGCGAGCTAGCTCACCGGCGGCGATGACGGAGGGCGTGGTGAAGTTCGCGGTGGACAAGCTGGAGGACATGGCGGCGAAGGAGCTGAAGCTGCAGACGGAGGTGGGCAAGAAGGTGCTCGACCTCCGCCACGAGCTGGAGTGGCTGCGCACCTTCCTCCGCGACGCCGACCGCAAACGCCGGCAGCCGTCGGCGGCGGCGGCCGCGGCCGATGACCTAATCGAGGTGTGGGTGCGCCAGACGAGGGAGCTGGCCCACGACGCCGAGGACCTCCTCGACGAGTTCGTCCACAGGGGCGAGCTCCACTGCCACGGCTGCTTCGACCTCCCCTCCTTCCTCCGCTGGCTCCGCCACACCGCCACTGGCGTCTTCGCCCGCCACGCCATCTTCGACCACATCGAGGACATCAACGAGCGCATCAATAAGATGAAGGAGCAGCGCGAGAAGTGCAACCTGGAGAAGCTGCCCTGTGTTTCCAAGCCTCACAGGAAGCAATATACGGACTGGTATATATACATGTACTCATATATAATTAAATTAAATAAAAATGACATAAATTTGAAATTGGGGAATTTCAAACGAATGTGTCAGACAAAAAAAATAAATTTAAGCAAGAAATTTAGGCAAACTTCAAATTTAAACAATAAATTCCAAAAGAAAATAGGAATTAAAAAATGTTTCGATCAATGTTTTAACCTACAAGGTGCTTTCAATATTCTAAAACTTGTTCAAATATATACTCACTCTGCTATTTTTCGCTTGTCATTTAGAATATGCTCGTATGACATATAAGGCATAAAAAAATAAACGAAACTTATATCTTATATAGGTTTAAAAGCTAATGCTAAAAAATAAACATTCAATAAAGATTCTCAAAACCAACTATGTTTCAAAATTTACATTCTGTCTGCGGCTAATAGCTAACAATTGCAGACAATGAGAGGCTACATTGGCATGATCTTTCACATACATGTTCAAAATTCGTTTTCTAATAATATATTTATATTAAATATTAAATTATAACTACGTAAAAAGTTTTTTGTGACAATATATTAATTAATGTTTTTTACTTATAAAACCTTAATATTTTTAAACCTATGTAAAAGTCTACCTTCAGTCAATTACTACTTACTATATTTTTTTAAAAGAAAAAAAAACATGTGCGTTTGATGGGGTGGGGATACCATAAACACAGCGAAACATTTTTAAAGTATTAAGAGGACGCCTTCTTGTTGCTTGTATGTCATTCAAATAATCATGTTTTTTTTTAAAAAAAATAGGAAGGTAGATTAATATGTAATATATCACTTTACAAATATGAATTTTATAAGTTAAAAAATAAATATAACTTTTTTTATAATTTCTAGAAGTTGAATTTTAATTTATATATTTATGGAGTGATATATCACATATAATCTATCTTGCTAATTTTTCTATGGCCATTCAGATGACATGCAAGCAACAAGAAACATCTCTTCAAGAGTTTAATATCCACTCCACGTAAAAATGGTGAAAACACCAAGATTTTATTTTGGTTTTATAATTTAGAATCTGTTTTCGATTTATTTTAAGTTAAATATTATTAAGTTTGACTAATTAAGTATATATAAAAATATAGTGACATTTATAAACCAAATTAGTTTCATATCAAAGATATCATTACCACTAACAATCTTGTATTATTCACTATCATGTAGTTTTATTAAAGATTTAGTTGTATATGTTCTTAACAACTTTTGATTGCATTAGATTCTGCATATAGATCTAAGCTATATATATCTTAGGCTGGGACTAGAGTGGTTGTGTAGATCAATTGACTTTCTCAACTCGACTATGTAAGCGCATTTACACTTGAGTTGTAAATTGACTTTTTCTCTACTTTACATTGATACAGGTCTTCACTCACTGAGCTCGAGATTGAAGAGAACATGGTTAAGATCAATGACTATGATGAAATTGAAAAATTGGTCCGTGAACACACTTTGGAAAGGATGGTCATCGTGCTCACCGGCAAGAGCGGCATCGGAAAGACGACGCTGGCCAGCTACCTGTGCAGGAAGAAGAACATCAGAGAGCACTTCACATGCGCCGTGTGGGTGCCCGTGACCCACAAGTTCCGCTTCGCTGACCTCCTCCGCCACATTATCTCTCAGGTCACCGCCATCACCTCTTCCTCCGGCGAGGTGGCGGGCCAGGCGGCGGCCCAACGACGACTGGCCGATGCGATGGAAGAGGAGAGGGTCCTCAAGAGCGAACTCGACGCCGCGCTCCAGGGGAAGAGGTACCTCATCGTGCTGGACGACGTGCGGAGTCGGGAGGAGTGGGCCTTCTTCCTCGCCGCGCTCCCCACCGGCAGCGCCGGCAGCTGCGTGCTCGTCACGACGCAGCTCAAGTTCGATGAACCACCTGTGGCCGGCGGCGATGGTGGTGATGGATGGCTTCACATCAGGGATCTCAAGAAGCTGGACTCTGACCAAGCCGCTAATCTGTTCTGCCAGAGGATGTATGGTAAGAAGGCTACAGATAATAAGCAGAAGCAGGTCCAGATTCTGGTGGATTCCATGACAAAAGGTGCAACCTTGCCGCTGAACGTCGTCATGTTGGCCGGACTCTTGAGGTCCAAGAAGGAGGATGAATGGGAGGTTGTAATCAATAGCCTTGATGATACCCTCGTCGCCGTTGAGCCGACGCCGCAGCCACCGCCGCTGGAGAAGAAGCCCGAGGAGGAACGGAAAAAGAATGAATCCTCCTCCAAGGGTGTAGCGGATAGCTCCGATGATACCCTGGCCGACGGCGAGACGACGCTTCTGTCATCCTCGGAGCAGGTGCCAGGGGAGCGGCAACAAAAGAAGAAGAATAAGCAGGCGGTGTCGGGGCGGCTCCAGAAACCGACGTCGACGGAGAAGATCCTAATGGTGTGCATGGACGACCTGCCGTCGCATCTCAAGTCGTGCTTCCTCTACTTCGCCGGGTTCACCGCGCAGACGCCCATCGACGCAGAGAAGCTCCTCCGGTTGTGGGTGGCCGAGGGGTTCTTGCAGCCCAAGAACGGGCAGACGAAGGAGGAGCGCGGCGAGGAGTGCCTCAAGGAGCTCATCTCCCGGTGCCTCGTCCAGCTCGTCGAGATGGACGCCGCCAACAAGGTCACCGCCGTCAGCGTCCACCAGGCCGTGCTCGACTTCGTCCAGGCGGAGGCGCGTGACACCAACTTCCTCCACGTGCACAGCAGCACCACCGGCCTCTCCCACGGCGCCTCCCGCCGCATCGCGCTCCACAACACCTACGACTCCGACCTCAGCGTCGTGGTCGAGGCGCCCAAGCTCCACACACTCATCTGCGACATCCCGGAGCGTGACGCCGACGACCCCACGGTCTGGCAGAGAGCAATGGAGTTCGTCCATGGCGGCGCCCCCACCTTCTCCGTCCACGGCTCGAGGTTCCTCCGCGTGATGGACATCAAGGGCGTCCGGCTGCCGCGCGGGCAGACGCTGCCGGATGAGATCGGGTGGCTGTTCCATCTGAAGTACCTTGGGGTGTCACACACCGACATGAAGCATCTCCCCAACTCCATCAGGAAGCTCCGGAACCTGCAGACGCTGGACGTGTCGCACACGCTCGTCGACGCGCTGCCGTGCCGGTTCTGGCGAATCCCGACGCTCCGGCACGTCCTGGCGAGGAAGCTCGTCGCCAAGTCCGCGCCGGACGAGCGCGACGTGCTCTTCGACCTGCAGACGCTCCATGGCGTGCCGTGGGGCCGGTGGGCTCGGAGCGACGCTGCCATCGGGAGGATGACCAGCCTGCGGTCGCTCATGGCATGGAACGTCGGAGCCCCCGCCGTCGAGCTGCTGTCAGCTCTGGCCGGGCTAGAGTGCCTAACGTCGCTGGAGCTCGAAGCACAGGAGGGCGCGGAGACGACGCTTCCGCTGACGGATCTGCTCGCCATTCTTAGCCTGCGGCAGCTACAGTACCTTACGATACGAGGCAAGGTAGCAGAGATACCGGCAACAACGACGACGACGCCGCCATTGCAAGGCTGCCGCCACCACCAATACTTGCTCCCCAACCTCGTGAAGCTCGAGCTGCAAAATTCGGAATGCGACCAATCCCTCATCGACGTTCTCGCCAGGCTGCCCAAACTCGCCGAGCTGGTGCTCGGGAAGAGATCCTACGTGAAACCCTACATGAGGATCCCCGTCCGGGGGTTCCCCAAGCTCAAGAAGCTGCAGCTGACCAACCTAAAGAAGCTGACGGAGTGCACCGTGGCGGCCGGAGATGGGGACGGCAGCCAGGGCAACGCGCTCCAGCAGCTGCATCACGTGACCGTCTTCCATTGCGAGAAGCTCAACAAGTTCCCGGCAAAACTACCGAAGTTGGATCTGTTCAACGTCCACGAATCGCCGGAGTTCAAGAAGTTCGTGGACGCCGAAGCCCAAGGCAGCGAGAAGACGATCCACGTGGTGAGCGGCAAGATGCCGAGCAGGAGGAGAGTGTTTGAGCTCAGCCTAAGAGAGGTACTACAGTCAAGGAGACAACAAGGTGTTGCTTAGGTTGAAGAAGATGTTCTACCGTAGAACTTCCACGGTGATCAAGATGACGAACACTAAGTTGTAAACCCGTGTTCTTTCCTGAATGTTCTGTCGTAGGTTCTGTAGCGTGTCACCTAGTTTCTTCAGGGTCTTCTTCAGTCAGGTTTGTTAGTTGCGTCTTTTCAGCGCGGGTTACGTTGTTTCCAGTCACCCGCTTTGTAAGCCTGAGATGCGCTCTGTTCGCATCGAGGGAGTCTGTAGTGGAGTCCGCGCACACGACAGTAAGGATCGTGGAGCGCGCATGTGACGAGCATCGGGCCGAAATTCCCGGCACGACCTTGTATTCTTTTGGCTGAATAAAAGGAGAGAAAACGCTGCGCCACATTAAGCACACTAAGTCTTACGATGGGTCATAGGTTGGGTTTCTCTATCTCGTCTTTAATGAGTAGTAAAAGAACCTACGAAGGACGAGTGGCCTGACCCATAATAGATAAGTTTTTACGTGTGACAGACTCACTTCCCCACCCGTTAGAGATAAGCGTGTGACACTTTTGACGAATCTAGAAGTTAGCCCATCATAGATAATCTAGTTACTTGTGACGGGTCTCCGTTAAAAACCAATCACAAGTAAAGTTTTGAACCTATGATTTTATGATGACACCGGCCTAAAGTGAGCGAGCACCACTAACATGTATATGATTTCACAACTTATCATATCTAACTTTACACACCTCTGACGAGTTGTATATATTTAACCGATAGAGGTACAATAACTTCTATAAATACCTTCACTAATACATTGCTTTCCCATCCCATCATATGCAATGTACACAATTTAGCTAGAAGAACAAGGGGAAGAATCTTCATCATAAATTTGTATTAAGGGTACAGAAAATAATTTGAAACTTTGCTATTATGCGAATATAATTTATAATAGTGTAGCTAAATTTGTTATATATTTTTTATTACTTTAGATAAATCATAGTTAGACATACAACACTAACCACCTGAGTCAAGAGTACAAAAATTGGATTGTTGAATTCTTGAATGCTACAGATGACGATAAGAGAAGGAGCGATAAATATGTAGCTTGTTGACTGCAAAAATGAGAAGTTGTTTATAAACAAAGTTAGTTATAGTCTCATTTGATACAAAGAGATTTCATAAAAAACTATAGTTACTTAGTAACTACAGTAAGTAAGAGCTATCGAATATTTGTGATGATAAAGTGGACGATGAGTAGAACAAGGAACAAGAAGATGGAGATAACATGTCCGTCCCTTGTCCGCTAGGAGGTGATATCATCGATATCGATCCTAAGATTTTCAAGATGTTTGTGATGTTCTAAAGACATCATACAATGAGAAGAATTATGAGAAATTCTCTGCTTTTGTGGATGATTTAGAAATACATATATATCTTGGATGCAAGCAGAAGCACACGAAGCTATTTATTGTCCTCGATATAATGAAGCTGAGACAACTAATGGTTAGTCAAACAAAAGTTCCACATATTTGCTTGATTTTCTAAAAAACTTGTTCAAGGAGAACGAAATGCCGAAGATGACATATGAAGCAAAGCGAGTGTTGTCCGTTGGGGTTAGATGTTAGAAGAATTCACGCGTATCGAAACAAATACAACTTGTTCTATAAAGAATATGCCAACTTGGATACGTGCTTAAAATATACAGCTTTTCGATATAAACAAAAGAAGAATATTCTTGAGAGGAGGAAATCCAAGAGGGACAATTCTTCAAAGATTGTTTGGTATCTTCCTATTGCTGGCCACATAAAGCGAATGTTCACTAATCTGAAGGAAGCTAAATTGGTTCGTTAGCAAGCAATTGATAGGAAGGAGTATGGATTGCTTAGTCACCCAACCGATTCTAACGCAGTGGAGGAATGCTGATAGATATTACCTTGAATTTGTGAATAATCCAAGGAACATAAGGTTCGGCCTAAGTACAGACAATATGAATCCTTTTAGTGACCTAATCAGGCGTCATAGAACTTCGTCAGTGCTTCTTGTGAACTTCTACCTATCGCTTTAGTTGTATTTTAAAAGAAAGTACATTATATTTTCTATACTAATTAAAGGGCTGAGATAGCCTGCCAATGATATTGATGTGTACTTAGAGTCTTTAATTGTTGACTTGAAAATGTTGTGACCTTCTTACGGATGGAAGAACTTTAGAATTTATGCCTTGTTGTTTTGTACTATTAATGATTATCCTACACTTGATAACATTTCTAGCCTAACTATAAAAGGAAAGAAAATTTGTTCAGACTATATGGATGAATCTGTAGCTATAGAATCTACAAAATGAATTGGTAGACAAAATTTAGGTTTTTTCAAATTCTCCAAATTCTCACTAAGTGGATACTTATCGATTGTTTCCTAAAATCTCGAGCATCTTAAATAGGGTCTTCACTGAACACTTATATAATGGAGGTCTATTCCATATAGAGTGAAATATGTGAGTCTATGAGCTAATAGGATGAGTTTTATTTTGTTTGGGGAGGGATGTTTGCACCAAGCCACCAACACATATCTATATATGTCTTGCACATGTGTTACACTTGTTCTGCCAAAAGGAAAACTTGTATCCCTTGTATCAATAGCTGATCTAAAACATCTCTTTTAGCTTCATGCATATAAATGTGGTATGTCTTCTACTCTTACTAACAAGTTTTTTTTAAGACAGTAGCTATTATTAATATATTTTTAAATTTATATTGATGGTTATCAATGGATTTAATGTCATAGTGTATATCCCACAGTTCAAAAATATAATTATGTTGTAGATTAATTATTTAGCACAGATTAAAATTAAAGATAAAAGATTTTGGTTCTACCTATTAAATAAGATATGGTTGGAGGTAAGGTTAGGGTAAGATAGAAAGGAATTTTAACTATGGAGTAATTGATGGGACAAGTAGTATAATAGTATTTTAGAAATTTAGAAATTTTGTATTTTGGAATTTAGAAGTTTACTAATTTTAGACTAATTAATTTTTGTAATTACCGTGCTATATTAATCTAGTATTGACACATGTTAGTTAGTTTATGGTAATTAAGTTTTAAGCCACAATGTCTGGTAGCCAAGAAACGAAAACATTGATTCATCATATAGTATGTTGTTTTACTAGGCAACTATTTCCCATGCGCCGAATACTCTCAAATAATTAAGACAGAATGAGATAAGTTCTATGCTTAGATGTCTTATGTAGAGTTTATGACAACAAGTGAGATGTGCTATCAGTTGCAAGTTCAGAATGAGCACCCATATCGACTGGCAATACCGTTTGCCTGGTGTTATGTCATTTTTTGATAATATTCTAGCCAAGTTTAAAAAAAATGTTTCGTGAGTAACTAATTTTAAATTACACCGTACACTATGATACTCAATAATATTATTATTAATTTTATAACATTACAGCTTATATTTTACAAGAGTTTATACTCGCAAGCATTGGCGTCGAGTTATTTTTTTCTAAGTTTTTGTTTCAAAATATCAAATGATGTTGCTCTTTGTCTATGTAAGTATATTTTAAATATACATTAATTGTAAGTTTTTATACATTTATATACGTGGATATATGTAAGTTTGTGATTAATTATGTGGATTATATAATCTATTTATGGATGGAATAACTAGTTTCTAGGAATATTTACTATATGTATTTGAAAGGATGTGGCTAACGAGATATAATAAAAACCCAATATAGAATATTAGTTCTGACAAGTGCAAAATTAAACCGTCAAACCATCAAAGGTGATTAGTTTATGTTTGATGGATTTATATACCGTTTGTCACAAGTAGCAATACCTCTAAAGATTTCTTGCTTCGACGCCCATTATAGATAATATTATCTCTCTCACAGACCTACATAGATAGATAACGTAGAGTTATTAGTGACCACTTAGCTATTACCAGGACCAAACTCTAAATATATGTGGGTTTAAGCTCTAGGTAGCTTGCTCCAATGTAGTGGTAGTACAAAATCACTTCTTTGTACACATTGAAGGAGCTCTGACTTTAATCCTAAGGAGGCAAAGGACTAAAAATTCTCACATAAATCGGAAAATCTAGAAATTCTCATATTAACCTTAAAAAAAATCTTGACCCTCCAAACTTGATAATAAAATAAACGGATGACTTGGGTTAAGTCTTAAACATCACAATTAAATTGGTAGAGTTCTGCACAGCTATGTACCAGCACAAACCGTGATCTACATATCAATCCAGGAGCATCTATCCATAAATTTTGCACGGTCAATCTAATGTATGGGTTGGATTTAACTTGCAAGCTATACCACAATTAGAGTACAACACGTGCATGGACAGAAACAAAGAAAATATCTATACTGATCGGATTGAAAAATATAGAATACTTCACGTTCAAGTTTCCATGGATGCATTTGATTCCGATTCTTCATGCACGATTTCTTAATTAACTTGAAAAGGAAAGAGTTTGCAGTAGCTACTACGAAAGGTATACAGGACATGATAATTAAACTATTGCATGTGCCTGTTTGTATACGTGTTTGTATTGACTATATTTAATTAAACCTTCACTTAAAACGTAACAAAGTTGGTTAGCCAATACATTTTGAAAAAGTGACATATGTCCTAATTAGAATCCATCTAAAACCTCACCTTAATTCTGGATGGATAAAAAGGCAGAAAAATCCTATATTGATAAGCAATTCCATCATTAATTGAGAAAATGAGAAGAATCAATTGTACATAACGATAATAACTAATTTATTTTATAATTATTAAATCATGGAAAATACTATAACTTAGACTCCTGTACACTTATTAGTTCTAAATTTCAGAATATTAACTCGGTAATTAGAAATTCTGTATTTCGGAACAATTAAATCATGAAGATATTACAATTGATACTCCAAACTAAGTACAACTCTATAACCATTAACTCTGAATTTCAAACTTAATAAATCATGTAGATATATTATAATTGATACTACAAACGAGAACAACTCGGCACAGATTAGCACCAAGACTCACAACGTCACAATGTTAAATCATAAATAATATTATAATTGAGACTCTAAAATGGCTATATTTTTATAATTATTAATTCTAAAATTAGATATTAAAAACTAAAATCAATGCTCCATGACATGCACACCAATTTTATTGATTAATTCTAAATTCTAGAATTATTAAATTAAGAAAAATATAAAACAATAGAAAAATGTTAGGCTGAATTCTAAAATTGTGTAATTACTATTTTAAATTTCAGAGCTATAAAAAAATTAGTTATTTTGTGATGAGTTCTTCAAAGTTCAGGTTTATAGGGAAATTTTACTACAAAGTATGTAACATAAAAAGCCCATGCGAATACACGGGTTGATGGCAGTGTGTCAAAGTTCTCTTCTTGTCTTGAGTGTGTGGTGATCCTGGCCGTGATCTGATGATCACCGGCAACACAGGCAACACAGGAGGGAGAAATATATCTATCTGTAGGATATATTCAGTACTAAATGATAAATGTGTTAGTTACTTAATTAGTATACGGGTACAATAATCATGAAAATGCTAATTGTCACATTTTATTGGAAACTTTTATCTGCAAAACCTTCATATGAAAAAATTTCATTTTGAAACTTTTCATCTGAAACTATGACGTGGGCCTTATGGGCCAAAAGTGTGCTTGTAGCGTATATATGCACCACTTAGCAAACCCGTAATCATGTATGGCAATATGTTTACTATGAGTAGGTTGTACTCCATACAAGGATGAGGATTTGTTTGGTTTATGACTCTAATCGGTTGTGCCAAAAAAAAACCAATACCAATAAATTGGTTATCCATTTGGTTTGTAGAAAAAAATGCATAGACAAATACTTGGTTTGCTGAATTAAAACCTTTGCCAAAATTTCATATCATTTTGGAAGCAAACTATACAAAAAACCAACCAATTCTATCAAAAGTTTGATAGCAAATACAAATGGATGCACCTTAAGAAAAATCTAGTTGACTAAATCTTGGCATTTCTTAAAAAAATTACTCCCTCAAGTTTTTTATATTTAACGCCATTAACTTTTAAATCTATGTTTGATTATTCATATTATTAAAAAAAATTATTATGTTGTGATTTGTTTTATTATCAAAAGAACTACTTATATTTTTTTATATTTGAAAAAAATTGAATAAAATAAATAGTCAAACATATGTAAAAGAAAGTTAACAGCGTCAAATTTAGAAAACGAGAGAGAGAGGGAGTAGTAAGAATAGCATTGTAAACAACGGATCATGTATTTATGCTAGCTACTACAAGCCATATTTTGAGTTTTACATGGAAATGAACGATAGACCCAAGCTCTAATTATATATATAGAAAGTGAACAAAAACTTAATAACAACATCATAAAAATATTATTTTATATAGGATAGGGGCGAAACAATTAAAATGTTGTTATGCATGATAATTAAGTGGACACATTATTGAGGTGCCTGACTTTGAGCCTTTAAGGATAGATGAATTATGGATTATCGCGGGCATGCTTCATAAGCTTACAAACAATATATTTCATACAAAAATTTTGAGAAAATTTTAACTATACCACAAACTTTTATTTTACACCCCTTTTAAATGTACCACAACTCGGAACAGGTGGAGTCCAAACGACGCTATTTTTCTAGCCAAAAATGCCCCTACGCTCTTCTTCCGTCCCTAGTACGGTGTTTTTACGCTCTTCTTCTGTCCCTAGTACGGCGTTTCTCTCTCCTGTTCTCATTTTCTCGCTGCTTCATCTCCTCCAAACTCTACAGCTCGAGCAAACCATCCATGGGGACAGCTGCGGCACAACACACATTCATCTGCAGTAAATCCATCATGCCCCATCTCTTCTCCCTCAAATCCTATCTCTCCTTTCTTTCAATTTGCATTTTATACTAGTTCTTTTTCCGAAAATCCATGTTCTGCCCTATCCCTTCTCCCTCAAACCCCATCCCTCCTTTCTTTCAATTTGCATTTTACTAGTTTGTTTTCCCCAAATCCATGGCAGCATTTCTCCCTCAAACCCTACTATCTCTCCTTTCTTTCAATTTGCATTTACTAGTTCGTTTGCCCCAAATCCATGGCAGCATTGCAGCAGACCACTACTGGGCACAAATTCAGATCGAGGGCATTGGTGAATCCATGGCAGCATTGCAGCAGACCTCTAGTGAGCACAAATTCAGATCGAGGGCATTGGTGAAGAAACCATAGAACACTTACCATGGGAGTAACTTTTGATGCAGGAGGAAGGAGAGTAGAGCGAGCGGCTCGAACTTTACGATTTGGTGAAAGAAAGGGCGAAAAAGGCAAGAGAAATCGCACGGGACAAGGCGAAGGGTTGAAGAAGAGAAAGAACGGGGCAATTTTATCTCAATAATTAGCATTGTTTATCTTCCGTTCTCTTCCGTGAAGTTTTGTGTTATCTTTGGAAGAGTTAGGCCTGCGTTGTGGTATATTTGGAAGGGTGATTTATTTATTTATTTATTGGTACCATTGAAAGTTTTGTGGTATAGTTGAAAATTTAAATAAATAAATAAATATATATATAAGATTTTCTTATCTATTTTTTATAAAACAAAATTTTAGCTTTTTATAGTAGTTAATTCAATCTTTATACTTTTAAATAGCTATCACGAAATCAGATAATTAAAAAAAACATGGCCATAATTATCCTTTACCACTCAACAAAACTAGCCTAGCTGCATCCTCTCTCTTATTTCCACTCCCCCACATAAAATGGCTTGCATTCTTCTTTAGTGACTTGACCTGTTTGGTTTGAAGCCATTCCTAACCTCGTCATTTTTTTTGGCAATGGTAAGGATTTGGCAATTGCCAATGTTTTAGCAAGTTGTTTGTTTGGATTGTTCATTTTTTTTTTGGCAAGATTGAGTTGGCTTTAGTTTGTGTTGCTATCATAGAAATGCTAAATAATTTTGCAATGTCGATTTTTGAGTTGCAAACCAAATAGGTGATAGTTTTTAGCTAGCCAATTATTTAACATGGTTAGATTGGGCTATAAACCAATCACACCTTTGGTAGCGTACGATACCTGCATATACCTCCGGATCTCTAGTTCCTCACTTGTCCTTTTTCTTTTCTTTGCCTACCACCATGGTGTTGCTAGAAAACTGTTTTTATTTTGCTGCACGGTTAAAGACTAATACGTACGGAGTACTTCTTCTGAACATAAAAAGATTATAAAGATTTTCACATAAACCGCAATCCCTTTAATTTGTAGTAAAAATTTAGCAAGTTTGGAGGATTTCAATCCTGTAAAAATTCCTATAAAAATCTTTAAAACAAAGGATTGAATTATATGTTGCTATGAATTGGACAGTCCTATAGAGATTTTAAAGAAAAACAAACATATGGTTCTACCTTATGTTTTCTTCTTTTTATTACTCTAAATTAGCATGCTGGCTAGTATCTTCACAAAATTTTCTCACATAATAGTATATATGCTTTCACATTTTATCGTGAAAACATGTTAAAATGGTAATATAATATTGAATTCTGGTCTAACTTAATCAAACTTGTATTCTTGATATTTTGACAAATTAGCATGCTGGCTAGTATCTTCACAAAATCTTCCCTCTATGTTTATTTCTAGACTATTAGTGGAGTCTTGTCATTATTTAAATAAAAAATATCTATCCTTATTAAAAATTCTTTATTATCGAGTTTCTTATATTTTATTTTATCGTTGTTATCCATGGATTGGACTTTGCAACTTTGTTGTCATGCTGGTATAGTTTTGAGGATAATCTCATATGTTAGTTGTATTTCTTATGCAGATTTGATGCTCAAGCAATTTTTTCTTCGATTAGTCTGTGAATTCTAAGAAAATTTTAATTAATGTGAGTGTTTTTTATGGGATTAATATGAGTCTTTTAGGAGAGTCTCCAATTAATATAAATAAAGATGCAGACTCTTCTTTCAATATTATTTATATTTAAAATATTTTTAAATTGTACTCCTATATTTTTCTCAATAATAATTATTTTTAACCCGATCTAGCATATTTCTAAATTGCACCGGATTCTTTCTCTTAATATTATTTATATTAAGAATTTAATATTTTTTATATTAAAAAATATTTCCTGCAAGAACTCTCTTGTCCATCATATTTTTTAACCCAAATTTTGTGGACTCTTAACTCAATATTTGTTATTTTAATTTTAAATACAAATTTCAAAATTTTCTAAATTGATCTCCTTTTAATTTTCTTTATTTTTATTCCAGATGTCAGATATTTTAAATTATATTTCTATGTGGACTCTTTATCTGAATATTATTTATTTTTGATTTGAATTTAAAATATCTGTAAATGATTCTCTTATCTGAACTCTTTTCTATATAGTTCTAAATTTTATTTCTACCTGACACACACACTCTCTTTCTCACTCTTAATATTAATTATTTCTAATTCTAATTTAAGAATTCCCTAAATTATATTTCTATATAGGATATTTTCACAATATTAATTATTTTAAATTTTTTATCAGATTTTTTCTAAATTAGACTCTTTTCTTACTATTAATTATTTTTTTCTTTTTAATCTGAATTTTAGTTTTTCTAAATTGTATTTCTACCAGACTCTTATTTTAATTTTCTTTATTTTTTTATCTAATCCAAATTTTAGGATTTTTAAATTTTATTTATATTTCTAAATTTTATTTCTAGCTAGACACACACTCTCTTTCTCTTTCTTAATATTGTTTATTTTTAATTCCAATATAAGAATTCCCTAAATTATATTTCTACATGTACTCTTTTCTTAATATTAATTATTTTAATTTTTTATCACTAGATTTTTCCTATTTCTACGTAGACTCTTCTCTCACTATTAATTATTTTTTTACTTTTCAATCCGAATTTTAGATTTTATAAATTGTATTTCTACATGGAATCTTCTTTTAATTTCTTTATTTTTTATATCTCATATGAATTTTAGTATTTTTAAATTTTATTTATATATGGACTCATTGTTTATTTTTTTTATTTTTTATTTCAAATTTTAGATATTTTAAATTTAATTTTTATGTTGACTCTAATTTTTTTCTTTTGTCGATTAATATGAAAATTTGTATGGCATGAGATTTAATGTAATGTCTCCTTTTTCTATTAAGATAGTAGATTCAAATGTTTCTCCTATGTGTGAATCGAACAACAGGTTTGGAATTTTCCTATGTTTTCAATTCCTAAAAAAATTTAATGAGTGTGACATTTTATTTCTATTTCGACGTCTTGACAATCCTGCATTTTAAAGTTTAAAGGAGGGATTCCTCCGTCCGTTGTAAGGAGGCATTGAATATAGCAAACATGAGCGAAGCAGCAGCACACCGCAGGTCACAGTCCAGCCCATACGTATCCCGTTCCAGGCCCACCACACCACACACAGAAGGCGAGGCAAAAATATCTAACGCGCAGACGGCATCCCAATCCAAACCACGTTTAGCCATTTCCTCCTCACCTCTCTCTCACCGCCTCACCCCTCCTCGCCTAGGGTTCGCGGCGCCACCGCCACCCCGTTCCCCTCCCGCACCGCCGCCATGATGCCGCAGCCGCAGCCCGGGATGGCCCCGCCGCCCCCGCCCCCGCCCCCGCAGGCGGCGGCCGGAGGAGGCGCGCCGCCGCAGTGGGGCGTCGTCCCTCCCCCGATGCCGTCGCCGCAGCAGCAGCAGTACGCGCCGCCCCCGCCGCAGATGTGGGGGCAGGCTCCCCCGCCGCCGCAGGCCGCATACGGTCAGGCTCCGCAGCATCCACATGGAGGATACTACGTGGCACCACCGCCGCCGGCGGCGGCGGCCGCGCCCGCCGTCCCCACGGGGCCCAACGAGGTCAGGACGCTCTGGATCGGGGATCTCCAGTACTGGATGGATGAGAACTACATCTCCGCCTGCTTTGCTCCCACCGGCGAGGTATCTGCTTCTACATTCGTCTCAGAGTCTGAGCCATATAATAGTTGATTCGATCTGTTGCTGTGGAGTACTCGTATTAGGGTATGATATTTTTTTGATCAACTGCGCATGGAATTGTTAGGGTTGGATGCTTTGATGTTCTATAGGTCATCAATTGTGAATCTAGCATGCCCTGTTGATGAAGCGGCATTGTGATGTTGCATACTGCAATAAAGCGATTCATGCTGTATATATTTCTCTATAGTTGTGAAAATGAACTTCCTAAACTTGAAGATCTAGATGATTTGGGTCCCTCGTATGATGCCAATTGGTTCAGTATTAGCTTTTTTTTGTACTTCTATTGATTGCCGTGTTTGGATGGTGGTGATTTATTTTCTTCATGTTTAAGTTTTTTTATATGACTAATACTTCTAAGATATTTTAAGGGGAAAAGGCTAGATGGTTTCTGCCGTTCTTAATATCCTTGTTTCGTTTTGATGTTGTAATGTTTGGGATATTCTGTTGGATGGAATGCATTTTTGAACGCATCAACATTTTTGTGGCTTGCAAAAACAAAATCAGACAAATCTTTATGAGTTTATGAGTGATGATGTTATGCAAAGTAGAGAGTTACATTTCTATGGTAGCTATTCTGTTGAATTATTTAAGACTTACATGTTTTTGTCATTGCACAATTTGTCCTCTAGATCTGTTGCTTTTCTTTAATCATGTTAGCTCATCTTTTGTTTTGTGCCCGTCACTTTGCAGCTACAATCTGTGAAGCTAATTCGTGACAAGCAGACTGGACAACTTCAGGGTTATGGCTTTATTGAATTCACAACCCGTGCTGGTGCTGAAAGAGTTCTTCAAACATACAATGGGGCAATGATGCCAAATGTTGAGCAGACATACCGGTTGAATTGGGCTACTGCTGGTGAAAAACGTGATGACACTCCTGATTACACAATTTTTGTTGGTGATTTGGCTGCTGATGTTACAGACTACATATTGCAAGAGACATTCAGGGTACATTACCCATCTTTGAAGGGTGCAAAAGTTGTCACAGATAAAATGACAATGCGCTCAAAGGGCTATGGCTTTGTGAAATTTGGTGATCCTACTGAGCAAGCTCGTGCAATGACTGAAATGAATGGAATGCTTTGTTCTTCAAGACCTATGCGTATTGGCCCAGCTGCAAATAAGAAAGCAACTGGAGTTCAAGAGAAAGGTAATCACTAACTGAATGCTGGTTGAGTTCATCTAGTTTTATCTGTGTTTGGCTGGTAGCTGGACCATATCATTGTTATTTATATGTTTTGTAGTTAATAGCAATTTGTTATATTATTTTTCTGTGTTTTCTTTCCATGGCATGTTCCGTATTTCCGTATGTATTGAAGATCCGTTGAAATCCTTCTGCAAGAACTTAGTAGCTCCAACGCATTTCCTTCGTGAATTCGGATAATTTAATACGCTAGGATTCTGAAATACTCATAAAACTCCTGTTGTCTGGAAGCAGGATACCAACAGGCTCTCTTCATATAGGAGCCTTGGAACTGACTTGAGCTGCCATGCATGTCTTGTGTAATTCGTGGCCTCTGTTAGGTCAGTGTTAATTGTTTATGTCCTAAATTTGAAGTCAGTTCTTTTGGTATCAAGTACTTAATTTGTTAATTTTTTTCCTTTGTGCCACATAATCCTTTTGTTCTTCCTGCATCTTTCGTTAAAGCTATTACTTGAAATTAAGATCTTCCACAGCTCATAGGTTTCATGTGGAATGGACATTAGCTTTCCTTTCCATATAACGGGAGCCCATACTCTTGCTCTTGTTATTCTTTTGTTACTTTTTTTAGTAGAACGCTATGTGGAAATATCGCATGGTCTCAGTGCCAAGCCTTACTTGTTGATGCTGCTTGTTCAATTCCATTTGCTATTCCTATATCTTCTCTTTGTTTGGACTAGAAAACAGCTATTTTTATGCCTGAACCTTGATATGTGGTTTTTATGGGGTTTTATTTCTAGCCTATCCTAATTTGCTTGGGACTGAAAGGCTTGATGATGTTCATGTTGATATCTTCTCTTTGTTGTAACATCCACTCGTATTATCTTTCAATAACAGTGATAAAAAAGCTAAATTATTGTCTCCTTTTCAGCTCTGTAATCTGTTATTTTGTTAATACCTAATAAAAACTTGTACCATTAGTCTTGGTTCAAAAGCATACCACCTGCTGTGATCTATGTGTTCACAGTGCTGCTCTGTCGAAAGTTTTCTTGTTAGGATAGACTTATTTCTTGAGGGCTTTGATGTGTTATGCCAAAGCCCAAGGATAAGTTAGGAACACTAAGAAATCAAATGGCATTTGTTTAATAGTGTTCCTTGCCTTATATCATCTTGATACCTGTTAGCTCATTGGCACCGTGTGAAGATTATATCTGACAAGCAAATGCTGCAGGGTGTATTTTTTCCTTGTTTGCTTTGAGTTTGTTGAGATTCCTTTAAGATAACCTGTTTTATTTGTTTGCATATAATTGAGTTGGACTATCAGGAATACTAAACTACTGGGCACTATTTTAATTTGAAGTGCAACAAGTTTAACATACGGGTTGCCTTTTTCTGCCATTGATTTCTGACTGTATATGCTTTGTTCTACTTACAAAAGGGTGGCTCCATGTCTTTCTGTGATCTGTCTAGTTGGCCCTATTAATTTTCACAAGCAAACTATAACTATTTATTCAAAATTTCCTTTTTCAGACTCTATATTAAGTTGCATCATATCAACATGTTGGGTCTAATCGTTTACACAATCTTTAATATTGAGCTATTTGAATTAGTTTCAATAATGACCACAATAAGTTACATGGTATTTGCAAGAATTAAAATTATTTTACTAAAGCTTCATTGTGGACATTTTCTCCGTTGTTGTTCTTAGCACTGGAGATTTTGCAAGCAAAGAGTGATATATGATATGGCTGATTTCAATTTCTGAGGATTGTTTTGGCTGCTGCATTTATCTTGTGCATCAGCTTATAATGATATTTTATGCTTGTTGCTTAGGTTTGTATCTCTTGAGCCATGAAGCATGCTGTTTTGCTTGCATCATATTTTTAACTAAACAGCCTCTTGCATCTAGGTGAAGTTCACAAGTTACACGATATGCATCCAGATATGATTTTTTAATATTTAACAAGTCTTACAGTATATTTTTTTCATTTGTGTTTTATTTACAGTACCGAGTGCTCAAGGAGTTCAGTCTGACAATGATCCTAGCAATACCACTGTGCGTTCTTTGTTCTAATTTCTTGTGTGAAAGTAGCTGCACATATTAATTTTATTGAAGACCATCTTTGTTGTTGAGAACAGATATTTGTTGGTGGCCTTGACCCCAGTGTCACTGATGATGTGTTGAAACAAGTTTTCACTCCCTATGGAGATGTGGTCCATGTTAAGATCCCAGTTGGAAAAAGATGTGGTTTTGTTCAATTTGCTAGCAGGTTGGCTAATTTTGCACCTTAGATACCCCTTGTTTGTGTTTACAATGTATACCCTCCATATGTACATTTATCTTGACCATCCTGCTCTATGCATTCAGAGCTTCTGCAGAGGAAGCTTTGGTACTTCTGCAAGGTACCTTGATTGGAGGACAGAATGTGAGGCTTTCATGGGGTCGCAGCCCTTCAAACCGACAAGCTCAGGTGATATTCTGATATCTTTTATATGATCTGAATTTCTTTGCCCAGTCAACCAAACCTGACACATACATTTCCAGCCTCAACAGGATTCTAACCAGTGGGGTGGTGCTGGTGCTGGTGTTGGATACGTTGGTTATGGGCAAGGATATGAGGCTTATGGGTATGCTCAACCTCAGGACCCTAATATGTACGGGTATGGAGGTTATGCTGGTTATCCTAACTACCAACAACCACTAGCTCAGCAGCCGCAGCAGCAACAGGTGAGATCTTTGCTGTTTAACTGATGGTTCATCTGTTAACTGATTTATGCCTGTGAGCCATGTTATTCACAGCCATGTAGTTTGTAATACCTTGTAGCATTCGTTTTAATGTATTTTGTCATAGGAAAGGTAATAATTGTATTGACATGAAAAATAAGTTTGTAACCTGTATGTTAGTTTGTTAAGAAACGTCGTAGTGTCAATTCATAGTGATTTCTATTGGATGTTACATCAAAAAAACATTCTCTTTAGAAATTCTTTTTTAGTGAGTGAACATTGTGGATCTTGGTTGACAAAAGATGTTGTCAAGCCATCTGTTCCTTGTCCTTTCTAATTTCTTTGCTTGGTTGACAAAATATGTTGTCAATTCATTTGTTCCTTGTCCTCTCTAATTCCTTTTTGTTTGTTTTTCTATTGGTATGCACTAGACTGGCGAATCTGAACTATTTGCCAATAGTTTTGAGTGCACATGCTTTTGTTCTCTAGCTGATAAGATGGTTATTAATTTTTGGTTCCAGTAATGTAGTCTGAAAATGAGGTTACCAGCTATGGTATCACACATCGTGCTGAATTTCTTACCTTCTCATTTACTTCCTCTGGTTTGGTTTTTAATAGATAACGCCGTTGGCTTTTTGTATACGTTTGACTATTCATCTTATTAAAAATTTATGTGCAAATACTTAAAAATATAAGTCATAGTTAAAATATCTTTAGTAATAAACTAAGTCGCAACAAAATAAATAATAATTACATTATTTTCTTTGAATAAGACAAATGTTCAAACACGTATCCAAAAGTCTGTCATGGAGTGAGTATAATTTTTGGAATGAAACAGGATGTCTCCCTTGGTCTAATTAACTTATTTAACAGTGTTTGAACTAAGCAGACATAAGAATCTTAAGAAGCTTCTTCCTTTGCAGTGAGATCCAAGTCCTTGTCGCATGATTTGGTTGTCAAGACTGATCAGAGCCGTGGAATGAGATGCTGCTTCCGCCCTCCTGGGGCTTGTTTGAGTTATGTCAATAGAGACAATTTGTAGTTCTCCAGATTTTGACTGCTTCTGAGGTGTTACCATTACGCAACATGTTCTTTACTTCAGTGCCTGGGCTGGTGCAGTGTGATTTTATCGCGCATGTGGACTGCATGTAGTAAAAATGTCTGTCGTGGTTTGTTTTCTGCCTTAAATTATCATTGATTGCCGGTAATATGTATTCTGTTTTCTGTACTGCTTATTACCCTCAGGCATGTGGATGTCTCGATTTGAAACTATGAAGTTTCATGTAGATTAACTGCTGTTATGTACCGAATTTCGCAGGTATAAGGTCAGTTGGTCCTCATTTTGATTGGTCCAATCCTAGCCTATAGTTGTCTAAGCTGATATTTTTATTTGTTTCTTTGGCCCACACGTGGATGGGCTGGACCAACCAAATGAGGCCTTATGCCTGTAGTTAGGCCGTACTTTTGACGAAAATATACGGAGGAAGAGGCCTCATGCCTCTCTAAGCTAAATTTTAGCAAACCTAAGAAAAAATCGTACTCCTGGCCAATCGGATTGTGAAGCCATTCGGCTGGCCAAATTGGGCCAAATCATTCACATAGCGTGTATTATTTGCCCACAGTGGGTTCCACGCACTCTTCAATCCCTTGATCTGTCATAGACGTCTCCCTTGTTGCACGTCATTATCGCTGTTGTGATCTTTGAACGTAGTAAATTGGCTACCGCAGCCCTGATCCTGGCCCATCGTAGTAGATCTAGCGTTGTCGCCCTTTCGAGGTTGTCGCCGAAGCCAAGGAGACTGCATGGGGTGAGGTTGATGGGGCCATCGTCAGCCTCTAGACCTTGAGCTCGGGGCTGCCATACTGTGTCTCGCCATTCACCTCGTTGTCACTTTTGAATCATATTGCCTCATCCATCAACCTTCTAGCGGCATTAGAGCTCAGTTGTCATCGTTGTCGAAAAGGGGTGTCGTCCTTGCCTGATAGGCTTGGCGGCGATGTCCTATGGTGTTTTTCAAAACCAGCCACCACTTAACGTTTTCCAAAACTGGGAAAACAGAATTGCTATTATATTCCTATTCGCCACCAAACTTTACGGGTAAAGGTCCGATCGGGCCGAGCGGAGGTCCGATCGGAGAGAGACGGCGGCTCGGTCACGCGAAGGCATAGGAGATCTGTCTAACTCTAGTGTAGCTTCTTAAGCTTTGAGATTCGAGGGTGTGCTAGTCAATTTGATTCTGTAATTAACAAGATGAGACGAACGGATTAGTCGGACGATGGACTGATACGAGCTCTTGCTATCGGTTGATCGTTGATAGGATCAAGTTGGTCATCGACCGCGCCTAGATGGCTCCTACTATCTACCGGTCGCCGATAGAGATTGGGATGCTCTTCGATCGACTAGGGAGCCGATGAAGGTATAGGCAGATGTTGACGAAGAATATTTATTTTGTATTGAAAATGTTGCTATGTTATTTTTATAAACTTAGTTAAACGTAAAAAAATTGACTGAAAAAAAATCAAAATATCTTACATTATGAAACATAAAAAGTATTTTATAACATTCTTTTAAAATCACATAATTCAAAGATGTATGTAACTTATTGTAGTGAAACTGGTTAGGGTATAATTAGTAATTTTTGTCTTCCTATAATTGAGCCTAGAGTTAATCAATAGTCCCCTTTTCCAGTTGAAAGGCCTTGGCCAAAATATCATCAGAGATCGGTGGCTTTGATCCAAAAACCACGTTTGCAATGATGATCACCACAGGGTTTTAGCTGCTAAGTGCAGCAATTGTTGATTGTAGGCTGATGTGGGTTAGGGTTGAATTGGAAGTGGATGAGACCCATTGGAAGCACGAACATGTCACCCTTGTTGAGTACTGTGGACT
This sequence comes from Oryza coarctata, assembly GCA_030770085.1. Taxonomy (NCBI): domain Eukaryota; kingdom Viridiplantae; phylum Streptophyta; class Magnoliopsida; order Poales; family Poaceae; genus Oryza; species Oryza coarctata. The sequence goes on along the minus strand of CM061476.1, from coordinate 3,651,239 downwards.
AGAGTTTGTTGTCTGGGTTGAATGTGACAAAGCAAACACAAAGTGTTTTCTCAGGTATCGTGAGGATCTTAGTGGCATGGGTGTGTGTGGTGGGTTCTTGTCCAAGGGCGCATAGTCGATGCGTGCAATTGAGATGCTAATGGTGTTGAGGCCATAGAGTTACAGGGTGCTGATCAGGGTGACGTTCGACACAACCTTACTGCCCATTGTGTTTCTAGGAGTGTCAAGCATGGCTGCCTTAGAAGTGGTTCACATTCACATCCATTGGATTCTGGCAAGGAAACCATTGACACGTATTGCATGCATAGGTGTATTTTTAGATACCAACATAAAGTTGTACATATAAATATTTTTGTGAGAAACATGTAAGAATAATACTGATTTGTTTTACTGCCAGCAGCACGCATTGCTTTAGATGCGCACCTCTGAAATTAAGCACATATAGATACCTGGTGAGTACATATTGGCGACACAAAAGTCCTGGAAGTGAGAAGAGTCTGAGGCAATGGCCAGCCATGAAGCCAACACAAGAAGAGCAATGAGGAGAAGGAACTGGAGGAAGCAACCACCATATTTCTCTAGGAGTGGTAGCTAGCTTGCTGGATTCTTGCTTGCTTGTTTGTGTTTATGCCTTTTGTGGTGCTTTGGCCATGGAGGGGATGTATGTGCTTATATAGCCGCTGGGAAGAGTGCATATGCATGAGTGATGTTGGAAACTTGTGACTGACAACTAGTAGCAGGTAGCTAGCTAGGAAGATGCAAAATGAAACCGTCCAAAGGATTGAAACGGTCTTGCTGCTTGTACAGCGTACGTGCTGATCCAATATAGGAGTAATATCGCCACGCAATATTATGTGCTGTTGTATTGTGTAAACTTTTCAAGTTTTCTCCTCACAAACTGTATATCTACGTATTACGAGTTGTGATCTAGCCTGACGTGAGGTTGCACCGTTTATCAACAAGTTTTGGATGCGGTGGGACGGGATGATCCCGGCCACTTTATGGGTGTTTGGTTTAGGGATAGATGAAACAAAATCATCTCTAAAGTGGAATAATCTTTTAAGGCCTAGGACAAACTTATTTAACCCATTTTCTCTCTCATACATATGGGCCATACTGACTCAGAAAAAAGACTGCTTCATGTCTCATGCCAAACAGTTAATTGGGACCATTCCATCTTAAAAAAGTAGAAATAGGCCTAGGTGGGATATCTAACCTATTTTTTAAACCAAACACATGTCTAAGTACTAACACACATAAGATATTTTCTGTCAACCTTAAGCCGCACAGGAGCCAAAGTTAAAAGCCAGCACAAATAATACCATCACATATGTTGGATTTTGAGAACCAAGTCGAATTAGTTCTTCACAAAAATTGGCATCATGGTGCCACTCATATGTACCTTTTTAAACTAGATAAAGAAAAAATATATATCAAAATTTGAGCTCGACAAGATCTATACAACTTTCAGCTTTGTAGTTGATAATTTTTTTTATTTGAGATCGTTTACATATATATATATATATATATATTAGAAGTTATTATATCTATTTGGATGAAATGATTTTTAAAGATTTTCAAATAAGTTTGGATGGAGACAAACACTTATAGAGCTCAGATGATTTTTTATTTGAGGTAATATAGAATATCAAATAGAAATTAAAAGTTTTAGATAAGAAGAGTCAAAATAATAATATATGCTATTTAAACAATAAGTGTTTTAAAGGTGAGATGATAAAGGTGCTTGTCTGTGTGGAAGTAGAGAGGTCATGAAAAATGGTGTGACCTATAACTTGCGGCATGAGGTACACGACCATGAATTGATACAAGATGCAATAAAAATATTTTTGAGGTTTTCTCTCACCTGCATAATTAAAATAGTACACCCCTATATGTAGTTTTTCTTAAGAAAAACTGACAAATATATCCTCATATGCCAGTTCTACAGTACCAATAACAATATGCTAACATATTAGTGCCCGTTGTAAAATAAGCGTATATGAAGGGTTTAGAAACAATACTAATTTGGAGTTTTATGCTAGTGAATGCAACTAATAAACGCAAGCCTTCCGCGTATTCTACGACAATCCATGGAAAACATGCGTCATCATTCACTGTGTCAATGTTCACTAATTAAACACCCAATATTTCTTAAGAGATGAAGGAGCAGACTTAATAGACACTACGAGTAGTATCTACTCACCTCGTTCCAAAATTAATTAGAATATAGCTTTTTTTATTTTTTATCTCAACCAATCATAATTTCATCTACTTTTTTAATTAGTACTCTGGTAAAACTTTAGAACTTTTTATGTTAGTTACGGGAGGGTGAAAGTACATCTTTATTTATATATATTTAACATTTAATCACAATTTTTGTTATTAGACGGACCCCAACATCAAATTTGCTTCTATAATTAATAATTCCACTCCCATTCAGCAATCAGACTAAGCTTCTATAGAGTTGCTTAACACCGCAAAAAAAGTCATATCCTAAGAGATATGCATGATTTGCCTAGTTATTTATGTGCTAGCAAAAAATGCCAAAGTAAATGAGAACGGAGCGAGCACTAATTAATGGAATATAGGCCCGCAAATTGTAATTTGTGATAGAGTTGTTCGTAATCCTGGCTTCTGGCCGATATGCACGTGTGTATCCATACGTACGGAACTAACAAGAAAGTGCGTGCTGACAGCAAGAAAAAGCATCGTCGCTAACAGAGCTTTTACGTTATAATATAACATGTTGGTAATCTTAGATTTGCCATTGATCACCCTGAAATTTAATATTTGTACTTGGTCATCACCATGCAATTTTTCTTGGGAGTGGTTAGTATTGTACTTCGACGAAATCAACAGAAGTTAATATGCACGCGTAAGCGTAACACGTCTGCTGAAAGCAGGCTATCACACACACTTTATTAATCATATGACTAGTTCTATCCTCTATATTTTATATCTTTCTTCTTACTTCCTATATCTTATATTTATTTATGCTCTTCGTTTCTCATTCCGTCCGAATAATCATTCCATAGCATCTTTCCACTACAACGGTGTATCTATGGAGGCTATTATAGGTTGCACACAAGGTATTCACTTATGACTTGATTTGGTACCAACAATGCTTCGACAAAATCAAAAAAATAAAGTGTAAACACACATGCGTGTAAACAGTCAAATGAGAGTCCATTGTACACGTCTCTCAAAAATTAAACGTTGTATTAATTAGTTTCTCACTGTACATATATGGTCAGCTTTTCTTGACGTGTTCACAAATCTCATACTCCTAATCTTGCTAATCATACCTGCTGCTCCTAATCTTGCTACGTGATGCTAGGATAGACCATGAGTTTGTACGCGTGGTGTACGTGAAAAGTCAAACACTCTCATCGTTTGTATATTATAGTTTACTGGCAGAAAAAAAGGGTTTTGAAATTTAATTTTAGACTTTATTTGAATGTTTTATTATAGTTTATTTTTTCATATTAGCTTTTAAATCGCTATAAATACATGTATAAAAGTTTTAATTATATTTAATTGTTTTATTTATTTTTCCATGGTTAGTAGTCATCAAGCAAACGATGACGTGAAGATATAGCGGTAAGACCGATTAGTTGACCAATCAACTGACGCAAATGCCGTGAGTGCAGCATTGTGGAAACATAAATGAACATAATAGAGAATCTATTCTGTTTTGCTATAGTTTAACGATTTAAAATTTACATCACTATCTTGTATAATATGGCAGTGAGTTTATCAATAGTTATATAATATATTATTGAAGCTATTTTTTTCAAAAATACCTAAAATGCCCTTATAGTTAACTATTAATTTATACCAGTAGAAGTTTTTTTTAAAAAATATAATTTTAGCCTCTTTACATGACGAGGAAGTTTGTGTTTTAAGATTTTTTATTTCTATTTTTAAAATATAATTTATCCGTTACATGCTATGTGTTATTATTTTTAATGCAAATCATCTTTATATGCTATACAATTGCTATTATTTTTTGTGTAAGCATCTTCTCTCTTATATACCACACAAAATAACTTTTATAAATTAAAAATATATACACAAACCTTCATGTTGTGTAAAGAGGCTTAGCAAAAAATTATATTTTTTAAAAACTTCTTTCAATAAATTATCTACCTTTATATGTATACGAGGGTATTTCAGGATTTTGAAAAAAATCATTAGCCCAATGACATATTGTAAAATAATTGATAAACTCATTGGTATATTATAGAAATTGATAATTTCAATAGCAAATCATTCAACTTGGACAACTCCGTGGTATAGAATAAATTATCTCTAATATTAACCGTCATGTTAATCTTTTTCTTGGTTGCAGTGTTCCTTTTCAATTCGTTTCCAATTAATCGTTTGGATCTGTATCTGAATATTGCTTCTATGCACTATATTATGACAAACACTATGCAGCAGAGAGAAATATATATAGGTACATACGTAATTAACACATGTGAATTAATCCTGAGAAATCAATTAGTGCATTTATCATGGTTCCACTGAATAAACCACCTTGCGAAGCATCTGAAGAAGAGTTATGCCGACAGATCATCAAAATGCCATCCTAATTAATTACTACAGCTGTGACTAATTAAACTGTAGCAGACTAGCTAGCTGTTACTGAGGTCACAACTATTTCTCGTATATAGAATATATCATGCACGCATTATCATATTGACAATGTTTTCATAATGAACTTCCGAACATTCTATCCTTTTTGTAACGAAGAACACACAGTATTCCGTTTATTAAACAAGAAAACCATACATACATTGGTATTACATCATACAGAAATTGAAACAAAGAAACTCACAGCTCGCAAGCAAGCATGCAGAAGCAGCACACAAAATACACATGCCATTTATTTATGTAGTACATAAAATTAAAATGGAGAATCTCTGCAAGGGCACTCAATTTTTTTAGTTGCAGTCAGTAGAATGATTAGTTGTGGTTGTTCTCCCAGAACTGAGCCTGAAGCCAATCTATGGTGCCCTTCTCAACTTGGAACGCCTTTGCTAAAACATCGTCCGAGATCGGTGGTTTTGACCCAAACACCGCATTTGCAATGGTGATGGCACCAGGGTTTTGACTACTAAGCGCAGCAATTGCAACCGCAGGCTGATGAGGATTAAGGTTGAATTGGAAGTGGATGAGCCCCACAGGGAAGACAAACACATCACCCTTGTTTAGCACCTTGGAGAAGAGCTTATTGTCTAATTGGTTGGACGTGACGAATCCAACATACAGTGCTCCCTCAAGCACCGTGAGAATCTCAGTGGCACGAGGATGGGTGTGTGGTGGGTTCTGTCCCAAGGGTGCATAGTCGATGCGTGCAATTGAGATGCCGAGGGTATTGAGACCAGGGAGCTGCATGGCATTGATCAAGGTAACATTGGACCCAACTTTGTTTGTCTTTCTAGGAGTGTCGAGCATGGCTGCCTTGAAAAAGTGGTCCGCGTTCACGTCCATTGGGTTTAGGCAAGGAAATCCATTGACACGCACTGCTTTCATGCACAAAGTAAATGTATACAGAAAACTCAGTGTGTATGTTTTCAATAGATGAATTAAATGAGACATGCATGAAAAATTCTATAATTTCACCAGCCTGGGTTTGTGCTACAAGCAGAATAAAGCATCACATAAACTGAAAGTTTGTATACCAGGCGAGTGCATGTCGGTGACACAGAAGTCTTGTAGAGGGCTAGGATCTGAAGCCATGCCCTGCCATGAGACCAACGCAAGAAGAGTAGCGAGGAGAAAGAATCTAGACGAAGTCATTGTATTTCTCTGCAGTTAGATACTAGCTAATAGCTGCTTGTTTATCTCGTTCAGGTGGAGTGTTTTGAGGTGCTTTTGTCCATGGCGAGGGTGTGCTTATATAGCAGCAGAAAGAGCATGTCGCTGTCTGAACTTACATACGCATGCATATCAGCAACCGAGAACAAGTCCACTTGGAACTCAACTGAGCAATTAAAGGATTGAAATGGTCACTGGCGTGGCTGCTAGATTAGAACGTGCTGCATTTGACTCATTAACATTAACTTTATATCGCTAAAAGCTTTATGTATCAACTCTTACGTTTTCTTTTAAAACACATATCTTCTCTAGTAACTAATCTGACGTGTGTCACTGACCGTGTATAAATAATTGCAACTGCATATATATGTGTAGACCAAGTCGAGACCATTTCACATGCTATCCATCAATATTTGATGGCGTATTGTCCACTATACATATTAAAATAAATATAATTAAATTAAATCACCAAAGAGATTTATAGGGATCAAGATAACGAACTGTTAATGCTAAATGGTGCATTCGTTTCTCTCATTGTAACTTTTACTCTCTTATTTTTCGCGCACACCTTTTTCAAACCGTTAAATTATATATTTTTTAATAAATTTTAATAGAAAAGTTACATTAAAAATCATATTAATATATTTTTTAAGTTTTTAGCTAATGCTTATTTAATTATATACTAATCCCTGTTCTGATTACATGTCAAGAAAATCTTTTTTCAATATAAAAAAACGAACACAGTGGAAGTCTACTGCCCATCCGATCTGATCGTGATGGTAGGTGTGTGGATCGACATCGGTCAATGCATGCTCATATAATCAGAGATACGTCAGAGATACATGTGAATCCATTCGTTCGTACGGAGGCCGGCCGACTGTTATGAGGACATCACAAGAGCGTTTAATATACTACCAATCCTTTAATATCTATCTATATCTATACATATACCAGCTTCCGTGTTAATAATAAGATCTGGTTGTTGATTAGGAAAATAAATTATCACTGAGAGTCCTTCTAGATTATAAAAAAAAGAGTCCAAGAAAAAAATATGACATGTTGATTTTAATTAAAAAATTTCGGAATTATTAAATCAAAACAAATAAATAGTTGAAAATGTAAGTAGGATACAACTCTTATTTACCAATTCTGAAATTATTTAGTTAGAATACACAGACAATAAGGACAAAGCAACGTGAGCCACCCATATTGGCTGCCCACGTGAGTCGTGAGTTTAAATCTAATCCGAATATATATGTTACGCGGAGCTCCAAATTTCTTCTAATGACCTCGCCACGTACTCTTTGATTGCTTTAGCCGGCGGGGAGGCAATGGTTTTAGACAGCACGATTATCCATGATGAGGTGATCTGTTATGAAGAAGTCTAATTAATTTGTCTGGGGAACATAGACCGATCCCCAAGAAAAGCAGTCGCAACAAAATTAAGTTACTACAGACCAATAGAGGTTGAACATTGTATCAAAGAAAAAAAACACACGTGCATACTTTTTACGAATATTGATGTGGCACAAATCTTGATTTTCTGCAATTCTCTCAACTGATTAAACCAAATGGTTAGTTGAGACCTTTGTTAATAAGGATTTTGTACTATTTTTTAAGTACCTACCGCAGTGCTCATGAGAAACTACGTGGAAAGTGCTGATTGGGAAATGTTAATATATATGAAAGATCTGGTGACCGAAGTTTTTACTTTGGTTTCCCACTGACCTAACAAAAGATGTAACTGGAAATTCCATGGAATCTTAAGTTTTAGTTTTTTCATGATTTAATAATTCAAAACTTCCGGATTATTAATACAAAGTTGTTACCAATTTAGTCTCTCAATTTAGTATCTCATAATTTAATTCCAATTAATAATAAGCAAGTAACAACTCAGATAAACTTATATTTAACATTATAAATTATTAACAATAATGTTGCACGGATTTACGACTAGCCAACCTAATACATATAACAATCTAATTAACTTTGGTCACTGACCAGTCTGCAGACTTCTCAAATATTTACTTGGTCACCGTTCCTTTTTCTTGGGAGTGGTTAAGTACTGGTACGGACACGTACAAATACAGGCAGTCACAAACGCTAATACTCTGGATTAGAAGACCAATTCTATCTGGCTACGCTATGTTTTTTCGCCGGGCCGGCAGAAGCCGTCCAAACTTTATTATGATTGAAGGAAACATAGTACATTGTTCAACAACAGAGCTGTTGAGGTACAATAACCATCTGACCAGAAGGACAAAATGACTAAAACATGGTGTAGCACAGTAGGTAGGGGCAGAGCTATAATAGGACATGGGTTTACATTGTACACCCAAAATTTCTTACAAAAAAAATTCGAGTACATATAGTATGCATCAATACAATAGTTGAGCTTAAATAGCTGACATTGCAACTAGAGCACTTCAATTCTAGCTCATTCTTCATAGAGAAAATATCGAGACACCCAAATTAATGGGTCATTCACATAGCAAACATGGGAATGCACAGTTTTCTTTTCCTCTCTACCACCATCTTGGCAATCCGCCTATGACACTAGAGTTCCTGTAAAATCGAAACAAACGAAAGGAATAAATAGTAAGATTAAAAAAACCCAATTTTTTATAGAATAAAAACATTCATATAACCTAGATAAAGTCGTAGAACGCTCTTTGGACACCACCAGTCCAATAGTCTTCTTGCCGCTGGTTCGACCACCTCCAATCCGTTTGTCCAACCTTCGCACTATCACCGGTCGGATCATCTTAATTTTGTCACTGTGATCATGAGAGAATAGAGAAACATAGCTCAATAAATTTTTTTAAAAGTAGATTAACTTTGTTTCATTAAGATGTATTTATAAAGTAAACTACAAACCTCCTTTCTAAACTTTCAAATATCTCTCACATCTCTAATCTAAACCCTAATTTTACTCTCTTCAAAAGTGATCCAATTGAGTCTAGACCTATACTTTATTTACATCCATAGGTGGCTACATAAAACCTATAAATCCTATAAATAATATCACTTCTAATCTCTTAAGAAAACCCAGGTATAAAACTTATCTCTATACATATTTCAATACAATCTTCTCAAATTTAAACTCTATGCAAATTCAACTCCTTACATAAGCATACATATCGTCCTATATATTGTATGTATTTTTATCTCCACGTGTATTGTTTTATAGTTTTCATATCATATATGATTTTGTACGCGAAAGCGAAATATTTCAACATTCATTTTACTATGTTTCACATATATCTTTTAAATGTTTTAACGACTAAATTCTTTTTCATGGCATATAAATTAATTTTTCACTAACGGTCAACTTTAATCGATTTTTTCACCGGACCAGAGGATTGATGCCTAACCGTCTCTTATTAGTTGTAAACTTAAGTTGTCTTTTTTGGTAGCTTGTACATGCAAAAATATCTCCAATGAATGAATAAAGATGAGAGAGGGAAGCATGCATGTAGCTGTACAGTATTGTTGATTTGTATCTTCTGGAAGGCCCGAAGCAATCCGGCGTGATTCCGCTCGGGCACGACTAAGGGCACGGTTACCAAATTCCTCTCTGAAATAGGCGCTGTGCGTATAATTTCCGTTCATGTATTAGGTTAAGATTAGCTCAGATTGTAATATATAAATCTTGAGCTGAACAAATCTTTGCTCTTGCTGTCCTGTTTCTGCGTTCACTGCTCTGTTTCAGTTGTCGCCAGTTTTTGCCGAATTCGCTACAGTGCTATTCAATCGAGAGCGCGTTCACTGATTAAACCGTGAGAAAAGGGAGAGAGTGAAGTGCCAAATCCTAACAAGAATTGCATGCATGCTTGATACTGATGTGCAGAGAGAGCGAGCTAGCATGCATGCGTGGATGGAGCGGCTGTTTCGAGAGAGCGGGGACGGGCGCCCGATCGATTGGCTCAGGTCGAGCGCCCGGAGGGAAGCATTCACCACGCATACACACACGTGTGTGTTGTATTGATGTCTTCATATTTTCTTGAAATTTTTCATGACAGTTAGGAGTCATGAGTATTTCTATTTTATCATTGTCGGTGCCAGACCTTGGTCATATCAGAGACATACCTGTGAGGCTAAACGAGTATTCCGTTAAGAAGGAGATACGTCAGCTAATATTTGCTGCATCCTATTAATAACTTGGCAACAATTGTATATATCATGCATGCCCAATAATCAACAGTGTTCTTGCATCAACTTAATTATTTGGGACATTCAGTTTTTGTAACGAACACCATATGCTGTGTTCCATTTATCAAGAGGGAAAGCCATACATGTATACTGGCATCACATTAGTACATAAAAAAAATACTCAGAGCTTATTAGAAAAAAAAAATAAGAAGCAGAAAATGTATACCATTTTTTTATGCTACATGAAGTACAAAACTAAAGCGTAGTTCTTAAGCGTATTTGATAATTAATAGTGGTTGTTTTCCTAGAATTATGCATAGAGCCAATCTATGGTGCCCACCCAGCATGGAACGCCTTTGATAAAGCTTCATACGAGATCGGTGGTTTTGATCTAAATCCGTATTTGCAATAGTGATGGCACCAAGGTTTTGGCTGCTAAGTGCTGCAATAACAACCGTAGGCTGGTGGGGGTTAGGTTAAATTGGAAGCGGATGAGCTCCTCGGGAAAAACAAACACATCATCCTTGCTAAGCACCTTGGAAAATAGCGTGTTGTTTGGGTTCGATGCAACAAAGCCAACTTAAAGAGTTCCCTTAAGCACAGTGAAGATCTCAGTGTCACGTGGATGCATGTGAGGTGGGTTCTGACTAAAGGATGCATATGCGTACAATTGAGATGCCAAGCGTGTTGAGATAAGGGAGTTGCATGACGTTTATCAAGATGACATTAGACTCAACTTTATTTGTTTTCTAGGAGTGTCAAGCTTGGCTGCGATGGCTTGCCATGAGATCAACGCAAGAAGAGCGAAGCGGGTGAAGCCATTTGGCTTTTGATTTCTGTTCTCTTCTCTGCCGAATTATTTGCTGTTTCTCTGCTGGCTGAAAGGCTAGCTAGCTCCCTAACTGCTAGTGTCTGTCGTTGGGTGATAAACATGTGAACAACTGAATATAGCCGCTGGGCGTGGCAACGTGAACATGCGAACAACTGAACAAGTCAAGCTGAACTGATGTCAGGTCGTAGACTGAAATTGTCTGTCACCTGCAGCCTGCAGGTTGAAGTTTTCAGCTTTGAAATATGCATATCTTTGCCCCTACGAACTAATTTGACGTGGTCGACTGTGTTTACACCTTTTGACAACGACATAGTAGTAGCTTCTTTTTTTTTCTTTTTGAAAGAAGACGTATTAGTTGTGATCGGATCTGCACAGAAGGGCCATTATATCTGCGTGTATTATCGATCTATGATCCGCATGCCAAAGTTATGTTAGGTATGTTCGGTAGTCTCCAAACTTTTATTCTCCCCTTTTTAATACATATGTTTTTTAACTATTAAAATAATATATTTTTAGAAAAAAAATTGTATAAGAAAGTTACTTAAAAAATTATATTCTTTTATTAATATTTAATTAATTATACGCTAATAACCTATCTGATTTTTCATATGGGCAATAAGTAACCAACCAGAATCATTTCCAACCTTTTCTATTCATGGTCACCATTGTCTTGGAATCAAATCAAATTGTCATCCCCCATAAACATCGGATATTATGCCATGCGTGACAAACAGTATTAATTAGGAGGACTGTCACAATCTGACTAATAAAAAAAAATCTTGTGAGTGGTTAGCCAAGACAAGTTTAAAATCTATGGCTAGCTAATTCTCTTCATAGACTTGTTCAGAACATAACCATCATTTGTAAATATAAGATACATTAATATATTATCCACACTAGTATTGTTGGTGTGTACTAAATATGTGACCCATAAGTATACATATACACCTGCAGGGAAATAGTATGCCAATCAATATATGAAAATAACTTTCTAAAACTACGGCTATCCCCTTGCTCACCGTCGAACTTCACGGGGAAGGTCCGACCGAACCGAGCAGAGGTCTGACTAGGTAGAGACGGTGGCCCAGTCACACGAAGGTCTAGGAAATATGCTTAGCTCTAGTTCAGGACCTTAAGCTTCGAGGTTTGAGGACGTACCAGTCAATTTGATACTACAATTGATAAGGAGGTGAGGCAAACAGATCCGTCGGATGATGGGCCAATATGAGCTCTTGCTATCGGCTGGCCGCTGATAGAATCTAGTTGGTCATTGGCCGCGTCCTGATGGCTCTTGCTATCGGCTGGTCGCCAATAGAGATTGGGACGCTTTTTCATTGGCTGGGGAGCCGATAAAGACATAGGCAAATGTCAACGAAGGATGTAATAACTTTAGGTGTAGCGAAAGCGGGATCCTGATCCATTGGCCGTAGAGCCGATGGAGGCACTAAAGGGTATTTAAAAAATAGCAAAGCATGTGGGATCTCTCCTAGTTACTGACGGAATCTGTAGCGCTCGAGTATTGGCTGAACAGCCGATGGAGACATGAGAGATAGACGCGTTGAACGGATTAGAGGACCTATCGGTCAAAGAGCCAATAGTGCTCTGCGGCATTCGACTCACGGAGCGGGGATCAATCCCTAACAAAAACACGAGGGCCAGCGACCGTGGTAAAGGAGCCGTTAGGACCAGTCTCGATAGATCGGACCGAACCAAGAAAGTATAGGGCCGAGGACTAACAACACGGAGCTGACGGAGGCTTAGACCGAACATGACGATGAGGGAGAAAAGAGGCGAGGTCATTGGCTACCTATCGGCCACGTCCGACGTATGCCTACACCTAAAACCATCAGCCGCTCGAGCCGATGATGAACGAGACCTGCTAGAACTTGACGCCAGTCACGTCAGATACGAGCACAAAAAGATTGGACCGAACTGAGACAGTACTAGGAAGCGCACGACGTGTCTGGATCGACCTTTAGAGAATAGATCGTTAGACGATACATCTGACATGTTCGGTAGTCTCCTAACTTTTATTCTCTCCTTTTTAATACATATGTTTTTTAACTATTAAAATAATATGTTTTTAGAAAAAAATTTGTATAAGAAAGTTACTTAAAAAATTATACTAATCAAACTTTCAGATTCTTTTAGTAATACTTAATTAATTATACGCTAATAACCTACCTGATTTTTTCATATGGGCAATAAGTTACCAACCAGATCGTTTCCAACCTTTTCTATTATTACTTGGTGACCATTGTCTTGGAATCAAATCAAATTGACATCCCCCATAAACATCAGATATTATGCCATGCGTGACAAACAGTATTAATTAGGAGGACTGTCACAATCTCTGACTAATAAAAAAAATTCTTGCGAGTGGTTAGCCAAGACAATTTCAAAAATCTATGGCTAGCTAATTCTCTTCATAGACTTGTTCAGAACATAACCATCATTTGTAAATATAAGATACATCAATATATTATCCACACTTGTATTGTTGGTGTGTACTAAATATGTGACCTCATAAGTATACATATACACCTGCAGGGAAATAGTATGCCAATCAATATATGAAAATAACTATCTAAAACTACGGATATCCCCTGAAATAAGTAAGGATGAATGCATCCAACTAGACAATATTGCAAAACTCCAGGATTTCACATAGAGATGTCACAATTATCCCTTTGATTTCCTAAAGAACACATGGGACCTAGGGGTATATACCCCAAGCTCTAGGTGGAAGCTAGACAAGCAACCCAAGATTAAACCATCCACATATATATTTCTGCAGAGGAGATTCCTGAAGACCAATCCGCTGGCTGCATTGTGCCAAGCTATGTATAGAGTGTCTCGCTGAGTTAGTTGACTAGGTTAGATTAAGGTTTTTCTTACTGCTTCACCAAGGAGGTGATTGGTATTGCCACCCCCTCCTATGTGCTTCCATCACAACCACCTTATTATGTAGCCCAGCTCAATAGCCCATCTTCTAATGAACTAGGTTGTACCATGGTCGGTGCCAAGGCCAGCATACCCTGCTCCTAAATTGGTCTTTACCATCACCCATATGTCGGATATGTGAAATTATTATCTTGATTTAAAAATCTATGATAAATAGTTAGCTCAAATTTTGATTAAATTGATTTTAAGTGAAGTATTTTTATTTGCACGTGGTTATATTGGGTCTAGAGGCTGATCGAACCGTAAGTGCGTGTACTAGTCCAAAACAATTCTGCATGAACACGGTTGCACCGAACCATAGAGGTTGGTTGGACCGTAGGCATGTATGTGGTAGGACTGGCCATTCTGACGGTCTAACCGGTAGAGTTCGATGAGGAGTTGGTTTTGCGTTATTTTTATGTTTTTCGGTGATTAATTGCTACATAAGATTTTTATATGTTTTATATGTATATAATATACTATTTGTGTACTAAGTCAAGTTACGAAGAACTTATATTTGAGTATTACCGGTGATAGATCAAAAGTAAAAAGTTAATATCTAGACAATGAAAAGATTATACGGGATAAAAGACATCCTACACAATAAAGCAACTGGGGGTCGTCGACTCACCACATCAACCTCCGTCTCTTCCAAACTAAACTTATCGCTGCTTGTCCGAACCATTTACCCTGCTCACCAGTTGCCACATCAACCTCCGTCTCTTCCAAACTAAACTTATCGCTGCTTGTCCGAACCATTTACCCTGCTCACCAGTTGACTGCAATAAGTTTATGACTGCTGTTGCCACTGCATGTCTCCAGAGCTAGCTTAGCATAGTCTCTCTCTCTCTCGCTCTCCACCTATCTCCCTACCACATGCCACCCCACCCCTCGTTAAGCTGATTTGGCGAGCTTAATTACAATTGTTAGGGACTAGGTAGAAGGCATGCAGCAAAGCGGAAGGACATCATCTCCCACAGTTAACCAAAGGAAGAAGGGCCTTGAGTGCAAATAAACAAATGTATGATAGTCCAACTTATATATGTTGGTTTTGCATCAAATTAATTTTCGAGGAAAATCAAATTTGTATATAGAGAAATGTACAATAGTTTTTTGTATATAGAGAAATGTACAATGGTTTTTTTACTTTATAATTTATGATATTATATTTATAAATGTTTTGGTCAATCTAGGAAGCATTCCTATTTTAAAATAGGCAGGTTTAACTTTGGGATGCATCGTCATCGTCAACTTTTACAGGAGCTTAATTCAAATTTTCACCAAACAAGGGCAACATAATACCAATGCACTCCTTTATTAGACTTACACTGCACCAGAAGAACATACAGAGGCTTTTCCCAACAGAAATATGTATAGTTCAGCGCACACAATTAAGCGATCTAGAAATAGAAATTTATTCTATATGTTGTAGCATGATACAACATGCCAATAACTAGACTCCGTTTAGATTTAATAGTGGTTGTTCTCCCAGAACTGAGCCTGGAGCCAATCTACAGTGCCCTTCTCAACTTGGAACGCCTTTGCCAAAACTTCATCTGAGATTGGTGGCTTCGATCCAAACACTGCATTTGCAATGGTGATGGCACCAGGGTTTTGGCTGCTGAGTGCAGCAATTGCAACCGCAGGCTGATGTGGGTTAGGGTTGAATTGGAAGTGGATGAGTCCCTCGGGAAAAACAAACACATCACCCTTGTTGAGCACCTTGGAGAATAGCGTGTTGTTTGGGTTAGATGTGACGAAGCCGACACATAGCGTTCCCTCAAGCACCGTGAGGATTTCAGTGGCGCGGGGGTGCGTGTGAGGTGGGTTCTGACCTAAGGGCGCATAGTCAATACGTGCAATTGAGATGCCGAGCGTGTTGAGCCCAGGGATCTGCATGACGTTGATCAGGGTGACATTGGACCCAACTTTGTTAGTTTTTCTAGGAGTGTCGAGCTTGGCTGCTTTGAAAAAGTGATCCGCATTCACGTCCATTGGGTTTAGGCAAGCAAATCCATTGACACGCACTGCATGTATCAAAGAATTAACTTTTAAACACAAAGTTTATGATGTTATTTGAACACAGCTACACATATTTGAATTAATGCATGTTAGTTAAGTTGAATAATCTCACATCTGGATGTGTGAAAAACAGAGAATTTCAGATCATGGACTCAATACTAAAAATTGTCCGAAAATGAATATATAATATACCAGGCGAGTGCATGTCGGCAACGCAGAAGTCCTGCAGAGGGCTAGGATCAGAGGCGATGGCCTGCCATGAGACCAACGCGAGAAGAGCAGCGAGGAGACAGAAGGAAGAGGGTGAGGCCATTTGGCTTTGGATTTCTGCTCTTCTCTACCGAATTAATTGATTGCTGTTTCTCTACTAGCTGGGAAGCTAGCTTAGCTAGCTAGCTCACGGCTTGTGTTTCTCTTACGGCGATGGTTTGGCAATGGAGGGTTTTATGTGCTTATATAGCCAGAGCACGCGGCAGCGTGAACTTGTAAACAACAGAACAAGTCAAGCTGAATTGATGTCAGCTAGACTGAAATGGTCTGCAGCCTGTAGGTTTCAGGTTGAACTTTTCAGCTTAAATTAATGTATATCGATCTGCACCACACTAATCATACGTAGTCGATGGTTATATACATTTCTACATTGCAATAGTAGTTTTTTTTCTTTTCTATGACATACTGTAGTAGTGGTTATGATCTGATGTGCACTTTGAAGGTTCAATTTGCGTGC
The DNA here is from genome assembly GCA_030770085.1 of Oryza coarctata. NCBI lineage: Eukaryota > Viridiplantae > Streptophyta > Magnoliopsida > Poales > Poaceae > Oryza > Oryza coarctata. Next base: position 3,634,740 of record CM061476.1, on the reverse strand, counting down.
ATCATCGATAATTGTCTACCTTCATGCCAAATCGTCAAACTATCGGTCCAACCTTTTTATTTACTTGATCACCATTTTCTTGGCATCGAAATCATATAATATCACCCCTTACGAAACCTCGGTTGTCATGCACGACAAACTGATCATAAAAGGACATGACCAAGAGATTATAATTCTATCCTTTAGCACCTAATACATATATATAACATTTTCACCGATCGCTCCGCAACTTCTCGAATATTTACTTGGTCACCATGCACTTTTCTTGGGAGTGGTTACTTCCTCGTGCAATACAAATGCGTAATCAACATCACCATTTTCTATTTTTGCGAGGGACACATGTAGTCTAATAGTGGTTTTCCTCAAATGAAAATCACTCAGGACTACGTACTGGTACGAACACGCAGGCTGTCACAAACGCTAATCCTGTGGATTGGATTAATAAGAACTTTTTTTTTTCACAAAACCCGTTTTATCTATCTAGTTGGTGAGACTTCCCCGTCGTCTTTGTAGACATAACCTCACCATCTTGAGGTTTCTCTACCATATCCTGCTGCGCACGCATAGTGCCAAATTCTAATTCCACCGGAATATAGATTTTGTTGCTTGATATATGTATGCTGTGTATACAATGATGTCATGCTTTTTCCGGAATTTTCCACACCCGTTATAAATGGGTTTTTCCCCTGGCCCAGAGATCGGAGACATCTACCATATCTTGTATTTTTATGGTCGTCGTTAAAAATTTAGCTAGGTGATTTAGTATTAAAAAAGAGGAGATGCGCAACAATGAATAATATCATACTCCCTCCGTCAACAATATAACAATGTTTGAGGCTTTTTGGAGATATTAAGGTTAAGAAAAACGACAATTATGATTAGTTGAGATGTGAAGATAGATGAAAAAAATAATAAATAGAACATGGTTGTGATTGGTTTAGACAAGAAGATAGATAGGCAAATGCTTGGAGAGATTGAATACTCTCTTTCTCTTTCTGTGTGTTCTGCCACACATAAGTGTCATTTCAAACTTTTCAATGAGACATAACTACAACCACTTATGTTTCATAATAAATAAAAAATAGTTACATAAATGTAACATTAGAAAATCTTTTGTTATAGCAAATTTATCTGTCATTTTCTTGTGCCCAAACCTATATCCTGAATTAAAATTATAATGAAAGTTAATTTATTTTTATTGCACGGATTATAAAACTACATATATTTGTGACCGGTGGGAATAACTCCTTAGTGGTGCCAACAACCTCTCCCATAACAAAGTCCCATTCAGAACACTCAGACGAGAACTCACCAAGTCGATCACCACCTTATATGCTGCATTCTATCATTAAAGTTGAGCCACTTGCTGCTGCTGCGATTTGATGCTTGTGTGCTGCAATTTGGCTCGGACAACGGAAAAAGAAGAAATTGGAGAGGAGAGATTTGAGCTGAAGAATGAATTTGGCGATGCTGGTTGCCTGCTCCTGGATTAGGACCGAGAGGATCGAGATCGATGGGACCTGCTGTTGCTGCTAGTGGCTGCCTATTGGAGGAGGGAAGAGGAAAAGCTAGTTGCTTGGATTGTTTGTGTTTGAGAATGAAAATAGAGGAGGGAGAGTGAGCTGCTTGTGCTAGAGGCTTCATTGAGAAGAGAACAAGATGGAGGAGGGAAATATTGACTTGCTTCTTGAGTGAGGAAGAATTGAGAGAAGGAGCTGCATGCTGGCCCCAAGGGCAAAAAGTTTGCCCACTCACATGCCTATAAAGAGGGCAAAATCCACAAAATAAATTTTAGGAGGAGGAAATGGCATTATATCAACTAGACATCAGTTTATAATAACACTATAGAGAAGCCCATGTGCGGATGGTATCATGCGAAAGCCCACTTTTGATGATGCCAGAATCTCAAATTTCTTTGAACGATCGTATATACCATGAACGCACAACAATTCACAGTGTTCTTGCACGCACTTTGGGGCATTACGCTTTGGTAATGAACATACCATATATGTTGTTCGATTTATTAAATGGGAAAAATACACATACACTGCTACTACATTGGTTGATATTTTTTAAAAACAAAACTAACAGCCTGCAAGCATGCATCTGAAGTACAAAATACATACCACTTATTTAATTTATATATAAAACTAAGTCAAACGTAGAGTTCACAAGTATAACAATTTTTAAAGGACAATTAATAGTGGTTGTTCTCCCAGAATTGAGCCTGAAGCCAATCTACGGTGCCCTTCTCAACCTGGAACGCCTTCGCTAAAACTTCGTCTGAGATCGGTGGCTTCGATCCAAACACTGCATTTGCAATGGTGATGGCACCAGGGTTTTGGCTACTAAGTGCAGCAATTGCAATTGCGGGCTGATGGGGGTTAGGGTTGAATTGGAAGTGGATGAGCCCCTCGGGGAACACAAAGACATCACCTTTGTTGAGCACCTTGGAAAATAGCGTGTTGTTTGGGTTAGATGTGACAAAGCCAACGTAAAGAGTTCCCTCAAGCACCGTGAGGATCTCAGTGGCACGAGGATGCGTGTGAGGAGGGTTCTGACCCAAGGGTGCATAATCGATGCGTGCAATTGAGATGCCAAGCGTGTTGAGACCAGGGATTTGCATGACGTTGATCAGGGTGACATTTGATCCAACATTGTTTGTCTTCCTAGGAGTGTCAAGCATGGCTGCCTTAAAAAAGTGATCCGCATTCACGTCCATTGGATTCAGACAAGCAAATCCATTGACACGCACTGCATACATCAAATAACGAACTTGTGAGCACAAGCCTTATAGCGTTATTTCAACTTAGACATACATTTTACTTTGCTAGAAAATGTCTGAAAGAGCACATATGATATACCAGGTGAGTGCATATCGGCAACGCAAAAGTCCTGCAGAGGACTAGGATCAGAGGCGATGGCTTGCCATGAGACCAACGCAAGAAGGGCAGCAAGCAGACAGAAGGAAGCCGGTGAAGCCATTATTCGGTTTTGGATTTCTGCTCTCTTCTCTGCTGAATTACTTGCTGTTTCTCCGGTGTCTGATAAGCTAGCTAACTACTTGTGTTTAGCGTTGGGTGATGCTTTGGCTATTGGAGTATTGGTGTGCTTATATAGCCGCTGGGCGTGGCGGCGTGAACTTGTGAACCACTGAATAAGTCAAGCTGAACTGATGTCGGCTGGAGTGAAATGGTCTGCATCCTGCCGGTTGTAGGTTGAAATTTTCAGCCTAAAAATATGTATCTGCATTACTTTATGCGACGTGGTCGATTGTGTTTACACATTTGAACGAGGACGTAGCAGTATGCTCTCTCTCCGTTTTTTTTAAAAATATATTTATCATTCATCTTATATAATTTTCTAATTATTATTTATTTTTATTGTTCCATACTTTAAACATAACTTAAGTCTTTTTTTATTTTTCATAATTTTTTTGATAAAAAGAATATTGAAATATATGTCAAAAAATTAACGGTGTTATATATTAAAATCGAAGGGGGTAGTTTTTTTTAAGACAAGGCATAGCAGTAGTTAGTTATGATCCAATCTGCATATTGAAGGGGCCAATTTGCGCGTATCATCTATCAACGACCTGCATGCCAAGTCTTCAAACTATTGTTTGCAAACTTTTTAATTGCTTGGTCACCATTTTCTTGGCAAACGAAATCAAATTGTCACCCCTCACGAAATTTCGGTTGCCATGAATAACAAACAATATTAGGAGAACTGTCAGAATCTGACTTTTAAGAAAACGCTTTCATGTGACCGGTTAGTCAAGACATGTTCAACAATCTAAATCGCTAGCCACTAGCCAGTTAGCTTTATTGAATTGTTCACAACATAGCCATCACATGTAAAGATATACATCAATATATTATTGTGCCACTCTAGGTCACTAGAGAGAATATTTGATGATGAACAATCGAAATGTTGGTGAACAATGGAAATTGCAGCATCTCAAAACCGTATGCCATCGACAGAAACATATTTAATTATATTGGACATGTGCACTAGAGGGATTCAACGGTCCATATCAATGTGAAAAGTTCTTATTATGTTGTTCAACAATATAGCATCTCTCTGCACTGGTAAATGGATTTTGTTATAGAGGAAAGCTGCTGCTAAGGAATTACAACACACATGTATGTTTGTATTTAATCAATAGGAATAAAAATGGTTAGCTTCTATGTTGATGTGTGGCATTTTCATATATGCCAACTTTAGAAACCTTTAGTAATCTCTAATAAGACGTGTAAAAGGAGAATCAGGTAGGTTGTTTTGACACTACTACAAAACATCTAATAGGGGATGATCTTATAGATACTGGTTTAGATAAAATTGGCTCATATAGAGTTTTTCACGTATGCGAGTGCTCCTGTAGAAGACAAAAACTTGGAAATCAGCACCTATGATAAATTATAGGTGTCAGTTGGTACCCAAAACTGACACCTTTGTCTCTCTGGAAATATAAGTACCGATTAGGAGTATTTAAATGGGGGCATCAGTATTGGTTTTTAAAATAAACCAGCACAAATAAGAACTAGCTGAGCCTATTGGTAGCAAGACAACATCTCTATTTATCGGTGGTGGTGCTCTTTGGTTTCTCTCTTTCCCACTCTCTCTCAATCTCTCCTCAACACCATGCCTCCTTCTCTGTCGATCATCCTCGTCCCTACCAATGCCACCAACTCCTCTTCCTCACCGCAATGCCTCTTCCTAGCCCCCGACATAACCAGTCTTGCCATTGACGACCTAGTCCTCCTTGCCGTCGATGCCCTAGTCCTCCTCAATGTCCAAGTCCTCATAACTACCAATTCTAATCACCTGGATCTTTGGGGCTATCGAATATAGCCATTAAGAGCTTGGGGATGGCCAGATCTGGCTAAAGTGGTGAGCTTGATGGTGACAATTGCGACATTAGCTATCATGTACCCCTCCCCCTCTCGGATCTCTCCACCCATAGCGGTTTGACCATGGTTTACTAGATTTAAGTGGTAGGCAGACTTCCCTATCCACGACATGCAATAGTGGTGATAGTGGTAACTGATAGGTCTTTATCTATTGTAGATGAATCTTGATATGTTATGGATATACTTTTTATTGATTTGTTCTAGATGTTTTTGCTTTGTGGGTGTACTTAGTGATACTACGCAAGTTTTTGATCTATGTTCTATGTTAGGTTGAGTAATTTGTTTTGTGGAGGAAGATACATCTATGTTATGTTATGTATTTCTACATATTCATTATTATGATGAACATATATTGATTCATTTTTGATGGAAGCATCGGCTCGATTGAATTGAGTTAGCTCTTTTTTTGGCTCGTGCGAAGCAATTGGAGTCTGTTCTCAAATCCGACACCCAAGCCCGTCCCCAGTGCTGCCTACTGAGTGCCAGTTGCATATCCCGCACTGATGAGGGGTTTGGGACCGGCACTGTTATAGTAGTGTGCTATCAAAGCTAAATGTATTTAATTATGTTCAAAAAATAAGAAATAGGATTAAAGTTGTCAATTTGCGCAAAGTAGAATAACACAGAATACTTTGGACAACACTACACCAAACTCAATATGCATCCTTTGGGAAAAGTATTGTCCATAATTTGGTTCAGTACACTACAATATTCATTAAGAACAAATAGCGCATATTTTAGAGTGCATTGGTCTCGACGAAAATTATAGTGCATTACGAAGTAACAGACAACTACTTTTTTGTGTGTGGAGGAATGACTGCTTAAATGAATCCAGCAATATTTTTTGCTTGCACTTACAATATTTGTTACGTGATGCAAACCATGGAAATGAAAAGATATGAAGAACTTTTTAGGCTAGATCTAGTGTACTAATTGATGAGGTTCTTTCTAAATATTTGCATCAATATTAGCCGCCATGAAATGGTTATATGACTGGAAGGCAAGTAGAAATGGTAGAAATGATTTTTGTACGGGATGCAAGATGAGACACTAAGATATCTAGCGAAAAAGATCAATTACTAAGTTTTCTAGTTCAGGGCTGTAATATAGACTAAAATTGCAAGTTTGAGGCTTCGGGTTCAAGTACAGGAAGAAAAGTAACAGTACAAATACAGATCTTAAGCTGTTTAATTTATTACACATTGTTTGTTAGCTGACCTCTGAATTGTTTGTGTAAAAAGCAGCCTTCTGCTTGCATTCTGGATAGCAAACAATATATTCAACTGGATATGATATTAAGGCAATGCACTCGCCCAAAACCAATTGGTTCTTCTTACCACTACTCTCAGCCATTGTTGTCTGGACTGACCGATAGATGGATGCAAACAAAACATAAATAATTCAAGAGGCAACAAGGAAGAAAATACATGGAGAGGAGCATTACACATAGCTTAAATCATATAAGCTAGCAAGCAGGATAGCCACCTGAAGAATATCAGCACGACCTCTGAAAAATTAGAGGACAAATTATACAAATAGCATATGCAATAAGTAGATGGAAACGATCCTCCTGACACAACATTGGATGTTCTATATTTCATATTACATTGATTTTTGTAGAATTTTCGTTGATAGTACGATTTAAATAGGTCAACAAAATTGTTCAGTAGTTCATTATGTGACGTCTAAGTCCATTCCAATCGGCTAGTTTCTTGCGTTCATTACTCAATCTAGAAAGGATAATTATATCCTTTATGCTTTACTTTTGTTGTGATTTACTAATTAGGAGGTTGAAATATATTAATTCTCATTACACAGATTTTTTTTGAAAGAAAACATTTCCGAAGTCCAATCTCATTCCTACCTTGAGAGCAATGGTGAAAGCACATAAAAATAGTTTGAGCTGCATTTTATGTGGTAATGAAAAACAAAGGGCACAACTAATTATTATCATATATAACCCATAAGTTTAGGTGTAGTCTAAACATCATTCTTATAGTTCAATTATCTTTCAAAATACTGTACAGTGTAATCCTCAAGCTCCGAAGGCCTGAATCTCCACTGGTTATCATTTAAAAATGTAACTACTACACATAATATGGTTTACTAAATGCAACCTGGTAAAACTTGTCAGTATACTATATATGGTTTACCCAATGCAAACCTGAGGAGCTTGGAAGTAGGCCAGGCAGTGGAGACGCATGCAACATTGTGTTGACTTAGATGCAACTATCGATCTTTGTTTCTTCAAAGATGGTATTAGCATCTTTGCATCAGCTATGAGCAAGCAGCAGCTATGAGCATCAGCTATGGGGATAGAAGGATGATTATATTTTTTGTGGATTAGGCTTTCTAGGTGGACCCTAAATTGGTTGGACCTACGGCGACGACCTAAGCTTTGGATCGGCACTGGCGGCAGCTGCGGCGATGACTCAAGCTTTCGATCGAACGTGCTGAATCGAGCTTGGGAGGACAATTGTAATAGCTTGATGTGGTCATGAAAGATTTTTGAGAAGTTTGAATCAGAGGAGGAGCTTTGAGGGGTGGTTACAGTAAAATCGAAGGGCGTAGTTTTTTTTTAAGAGAAGACATAGCAGTAGTCAGTTATGATCCAATCTGCATATTGAAGGGGCCAATTTGCACGTATCATCTATCAACGACCTGCATGCCATGTCTTCAAACTATTGTTTGCAAGCTTTTTAATTGCTTGGTCACCATTTTCTTGGCAAACGAAATCAAATTGTCACCCCTCACGAAATTTCGGTTGCCATGAATAACAAACAATATTAGGAGAACTGTCAGAATCTGACTTTTAAGAAAACGCTTTCATGTGACCGGTTAGTCAAGACTTGTTCAACAATCTAAATCGCTAGCCACTAGCCAGTTAGCTTTATTGAATTGTTCACAACATCATCATCACATGTAAATATATACATCAATATATTATTGTGCCACTCTAGGTCACTAGAGAGAAAATTTGATGATGAACAATCGAAATGTTGGTGAACAATCGAATTGCAGCATCTCAATACTATATGTCATCGACAAAAAACATATTTAATTATATTGGACGTGCACTAGAGGGATTCAATGGTCCATATCAATGTGAAAAGTACTTATAATGTTGTTCAACAATATAGCATCTCTCTGCACTGTTAAATGGATTTTGTTAGAGGAAAGTTGCTGCTAAGGAATTATAACACACATGACATGTAGGTTTATATTTAATCAATAGGAATAAAAATGGTTAGCTTCTATGTTGATGTGTGACATTTTCATATATGCCAACTTTAGGAACCTGTAGTAATCACTAATAAGACGTGTAAAAGGAGAATCAAGTAAGTTGTTATGACACTACTACAAAACATCTAATAGAGGACGATCTCATAGATACCGGTTCAAATAAAACAGGCTCATATAGAGTTTTTCACGCCTACTAGTACTCCTGCAAAAGACCAGAACTTAAAATCAGCACCTATGATAACTTATAGGTGTCAGTTGATACCCAAAACCGACAACTTTGTCTCTTTGGAAATATAAGTGCCAATTAGGAGTATTTAAATGAGGGCATCAGTATTGGTTTTTAAAATAAACCAGCACACATAAGAACTATCTGAGCCTATTGGTAGCAAGACAACATCTCTATTTGTAGGTGGTGGTGCTCTTTGGTTTCTCTCTCTCTCCTACTCTCTCTCAATCTCTCCTCAACACCATGCCTCCTTCTCTACCGATCATTCTCGTCCGTACTGATGCCACCAACTCCTCTTCCACCAACTCCTCTTCCTCACTGCAATTCCTCTTCCTAGCCCCCGCCACAACCAGTCCTTGCCATCGATAACCTAGTCCTCCTTGCCGTCAATGCCCTAGTCCTCCTCAACGTCTTAGTCCCCATCATTGCCAATTCTAATCACCTAGATCTTTGGGACTACCTAATATGGCTACCAAGAGCTTGGGGGGCGGTTAGATCCGGCTAAAGTGGTGAGCTCGACTGTGGTAATTGTGACAATAGCTAGCATATACCCCTCTCCTCTCGGATCTCTCCACCCATAGCGGTCTAACCATGGTCTACTAGATTTAAGTGGCGAGCGGACTTTCCCATCCACAACGTGCAATAGTGGTCACAGCGGTGACTGATAGGTCTTTATCTATTCTAGATGAATCTTGTAATGTTATGGATGTACTTTTTATTGATTTGTTCTAGATGTTTAGATTTGTGGGTGTACTTAGTGATACTATGCAAGTTTTTTGATCTATGTTCTATATTAGGTTGAGTAATTTGTTTTGTGGAGGAAGATGCATCTATGTTATGTATTTCTACATATTCATTCTACCATTTGTTCGAAGTATGGTATACGAAACAGCTAGCCGCAACCATCACTAACTAATCCCAAAACAGTATATACCCAACTTAATGGCTGCTAAGTGCTAGCATTGTCATCAGTAGGATTCTTCATGCCAGCAACTTATGGTTGACGGAAACCTTTAGTTATAGACGGTAGAACATGTATGAAAACTATGGCTAATGTGTTTGTGTTTTACTACCTTTGTTTTAAAAATACTTTATTTTTCTCATCTTACCCATACAAATACAAGAAAAAAACTAGCATGTTCTTCACTTTACCAAACTAATTATTGTCTACTTTATTAAGTTTCAATATATTTATCATTTACTTTTATAAACTTAGATGTATTTTGTAAACTATAATACATTAACTGTTCTAAGGATGAATGTTTTGTGGGATAATAAGTTAGGCAAAGGATATAGTTACTTTTGAAATAGAGTTAGGCAATTTGTATGTCACTATTTGTGAGTTACTCTCTCTCTCCTCTCACCTAGGTAATACTACTGTTGACGTCAAGGTCACCCTATGACTATTTGCAGCCATCTCCACTGCTCATGTATGGTGGAGCAGTGGGATGTTGATTCCCTGCATCCCCCTCCCCTTCTCACCATAAATCCCATCGCTGTTTATCCAACTTTGACCCTGTTCACCACTCGCCTCTAAGCTTGTGGCTCTTGTTGCCACCATTACTGTACAACCTAGCCTTGCAAACTCATTCTCTCCACCTGTCATCACCATGTGTTACCTGACCCATCGTTAATCTGATTTGGTGTGCCTAGCTACAATTGTCAGGGAGAAAGCACGCATTGAGGTATAATCAAAGCGCATTGCAGAAGTAGCAACACTCGGGGAAAACACAACTCGCAATTAGCAAAGGAAGAGAAATTGGGTGCAAATAAAAAAATCACGTGCTAGTCATTATCTTATATATTGATTTCTAGTTAACTTAATTTTTGTGGAAAATCAAATTTGTATGTAGGATATACTAAAATAGTTTTTTTTTCTTTGGAATTTACAATATTATGTATTTATAAAATGTTATGTTTATTTTTATAAGGATTGATATAAAATGTAAGCAGTATTTACTTTGGGATGCATGATCGATGCTCAAACTTTTACGAGAACTTTATCTAATATTTTCGCCAAATGAGGGGAAAATAATAATAATGTTTTCCTTCATTAGAGGGAACACAACACCAGGATAACAACATAGTCTTACCCGAACGAAAATATGTTTTGTTGGAGATTCAAAATAAGAATTTGGAGTGTTCGCAAGCACACATAATTAAATGGTCTACAAATACAAATTTATTTTATATATTGTAAAATAAAAACACATACGAGATACACTAATAAATATTAAGATTTAATTAGTAGTGGTTGTTCTCCTAGAATTGAGCCTGAGCAGGCTATGGTATTCTTTTCCACTTGAAATGCCTTCGCCAAATCTTCATCTAAGATAGATGACTTTGATCAAATACTGCATTTGTAATAGTGATATCACCTGGGTTTTCACTGCTATGTGCACCAATTGAAACATTAGGCTGATGTGGGTTAGGGTTAAATTGGAAGTGGATGAGCCCCTCGGAAAACATGAACAAATCACCCTTGTTGAGCACCTTGGACAATAGCGTGTTGTTTGTGTTAGATGTGACAGCCGACATAGATGGTTCCCTCAAGCACGGTGAGGATCTTAGTGGCACGGGGTGTGGTTGTTGGGTTCTCACCCTTGGGTGCGTAGTCAATAAATGTAATTGAGATGCTAAGCATGTTGAGGTCAGGGATCTGTATGACATTGATTAGGGTGACGTTGGAGCCAACTTTGTTTGACTTTTTAGGAGTGTCGAATTTGGCTGCCTTAAAGAAGTGATCTGCGTTCATATCCATTGGTTCAAGCAAGCAAATCCATTAACAGCACTGTAAACATTGGAGAGAGTTAAAAAAATTCGATTATATGACAGACACACACGTACATACACCACTAAACACCTAACATCACACTCATACACTCGTGAATATACCCTATAGCATACTCTCAAGGAAACAAAAATCAGCGGTATATCCTGATCTCATTAGAGTTAGGCCGTGAACACATGGCTTAAAATAGTCTGAATAATGTTTACTAGAATAATCTGACATATAGGGTGCGCAAAACAGAGTTTGTGATCATAAGTACAAAGCATGAGACTGTCTGAAGGCTCATATATTTGCTGTTTCTCTAGTTGCTGTGGCAAGCTAAGCTAGCTAGTTAACTGCTTGTTCGGTGATGCTTTGGCTATGGAGTTTATATAGCCTCAGGGTGCGGCAGCGTGAAATTGTGAACAAGAAAACAAGTCAAATAAGACGATGTGATGTCAGGTAGACTGAAATGGTCTGCAGCCTGCAGGCAGCAGGTTGAACTCTTCAGCTTAAAAATATACATGTGCACTGCTAACTAATCTGATGTGGTCGATTGTGTTTATACATTTTGACGACAACATATAGTAGTAGTAGTAGTTACATAGTTGTTATGATCTGTTCTGCAAATTGAAGGAGCCGGCGATTGGTGTTAAAATATAAAAATCTAGTATCAGATTAAAAACATCTCTAAATACAACTAAGATATGCATTATTATATTTTGAAACGGAGGGAGAGAGTAGATCATCAATCAATAACCTGAATGCCAAGTCGTCAAACTATTATTGCCAGCCTTTTTAATCGCTTTGTCACCATTGTCACGGCATCGAATCAAATTGTTACCCTCACGAAACATGGGATGCAATATACATAGGAGAACCGGCACAATTGGGCTTACAAAAAACGCTTCCTTGTGAGCGGTTAGTCCAGAAAGTTCAACAATCTATATCGCTAGCTAGCTAATTGATTAGCTTAATTGACTTGTTCGCAACATAAATAACCATCACACGTGCACAGACATGCAAATTACATACGGAAATGAATAATTGTGTCTCACTAGCACTTGTTTTAGAAAATCTGTACATATGGAATATATATTATTTATTTCTTTCAAAACATCAGACCCATATTTTCTGTGTAAAAATCATCTATCCATCCATGCAGGTTGTGTAATTGACCCTCTGTTTTTAGTCTGGTATATATACAAATAGCTTGCACATCTCGATATATATAATTATCCGTAACAATAGTTGGTACCCACATGGCTGCAAAGTGCTAACACTGGCACCAACAGGACTCCTCATGCCACCACCCACGGTATGATGGAAAACCTTCAGTTGCAGAGGGTAGAATATGTGTGCAAATTTTAGCTACTTATGCATTTATTAAGGATTTTCTATATGCGTGGTTTCTTACTGCTTTATCTAGCTAGGACGAGGCCTGTTTTATTGGTCTCTGATCTCGTTTTGTCCTCATATCCACCTTCACTATCGTTCGAGTTCAGTGTGCCTCACCACGTTCGTCGCTGTTTGTCCCAACTGCTGGTCCTGCTCACCACGTCGCATCGAAGCTTGTCCATGTTCTATATGTTGGTTTACTGCTAATTAACTTAAATTAGCACTAAACTAACATATAGACAAACACAATGCTAGTCCATGTTATATATGTTGGTTTAGTGTTAACTTAAATTTCATGGAAAATATAATCCAGTTTGTATAAAGAGTAATTTAGAGTAAATTTTTTACATTGGAATTTATGATATTATATTTATAGATGTTTTGGGCATTTTTGAAAGCATTCCTACATAAAATACCTCTAGGATTAACTTTGCAAGTGGATCATCATTATCAAACTTTTACAAGAGCTTTATGCATCATTTTCCACTAACAAGGGCAAAATAATAGTAGGGCACCCAGGCTAGATATTGTATAAGTTATTAAGTATGACAACCCAAACTATCTAATTATATAGGGTCTCAATGAAGACTTAAATAATAATGGTAACCATCCAATCTCATCACATGTGAAATATCAAACTCCATATAAAACCTAAAGCGCTAGACTAGGACAATGAAGAATGCCGCTAAGATAGCAACACCAATCATTCCCATGGTATGTCCATCAAACCACCTGATGGCAGCAACCAAACACAATACATATTATAGAGGACTCGATCTAAAAAAGCCATCACATGGTTATTTCAATTGTTTGTAAGCGCATACTCGTGTAGACTAGCTCAAAAAGTTTTAGTCTATACTTTTATCTCAAGCAATGATATATAAACATATGGCATACAACTAAATAAATTTTAAATTATAACTAAAAAGTTACATAGGTTGATTAGTCAAATGGTTAGAGTTCAACGGAAGATTGTGTACACATACCCACGAGCAATTCGACTAGTGGTAGACCCTAATAGAACCATCTTGGAGAGCAATGGATTCCACAAGGCTCTCAACCTAAACAAGTCATCACTTGCAACAATAATCTAAATAACAAAATATAGAAACAAGAGAAAGTTAGTACATTGAAAGGTTAATGCACTGGCAAATAGCCAAACCTACATACTACATAGAAGCTTATGTCAATGGAGGGCTATTTGTAGTCTCATATTGCATAAGGAATATTTTATTTCACATGTATTTACAATGGTATCTTTAACAAAGCCTTTAAAACAATTATATAATATAAATCATAATATCCATCATGATCATATAATAATAACACACTTGCTGCCCTCTGGCTAATAAATTGCCATAAGCATCATAATCAACATAATAAATACAATATATCATAAGTCCCATACCCCATTTTTATTAACACATTTATAAAACATAAAACTATACTCAACATATACAACCATGACTCTCATAACCGTGAGCACGACTAATCAATTAGTTATAACTTTGCAGAGTGTATACACATTATACACATGATGTGATCGAAGCCAAAAGTCTACACTCTAGGTGGTTTAGTACCCATCAATACTCCACACTCGATATATTAAGTGCAGCCTAGAGGTCACAATGTAGCTATTACATTACTTAAAAGATAGCCTTGCACTAGAACGGCAAGTGTGAATTCACTCTAGGTTATAACCTAGAGCCATCAGCTGGCGGTCCATACCTTAAACCTAATGCTGTGACAACAGACACCCATTGCCCCACGAGGCACTGTACCATTATTTTTAACAAATCTAGACACATAAACTACCCCATTGGATAAATGGTAGCTCCTCTGAACCATCAGTCAAATTAGTTCATTCTACTCCACCCTACTAAAATACAAGGATAAATAATGAGCAACTTAATAAGGTAAGGACATTACATACTTATAACATGTCGTCGTACTAGAACATGACATTGAGCTCAGTGCTTAATCTACTCAGACAAACACTCCTCTTATCAATGTATAGCTACACCATATGTAGATCACTTGTTGTCTAAGTCTTAAAACATATTTCCCTCCCATTTAATTCACAATTAACCAGAGATTTCACCTCTCTCCAGAAGTAATATAATGCCTAAATTTTCATTTATACAGTGACCATAATATATATTAGCATAATTCTAGACATGGATAAGCATTTAGCATATATATAAGCAAGTAAGACCCCAAATAAGCCCAAGTAAATCACTCTAACCATTCCTAAGGTTACAATTAGTATCGATCACAGGGTTTCAAGTTGCACCATGCAGCAAGTTAGCCATAACTACCATTTTCCACATTTTAAATACTGATAGTTACAAATACGGATGCAATTTGATAAACAACACCTTTTCATTTCCAAAATCATTGGATTCAATATATTCAAACGGAGGAGATGTGCACTTCCCTTGCACCTGTTCACTTTGGCTAGCAACAAAAGTCACTTTTTCACTGCAACGTATTTGCTATCTATATAAAATTAACGAATAAATGAATATACATCAAATATGTGAAAATTCCGAAATGCTCTAAAATGCATGAGTTTTGTACAGTGGTTAGGTACTGATTTTATATGATTTATGGTGAAGGAATTTCTATTTTTTCGCTCTTCATTTGATAAATATGAATTTTACAATTTCTATATGTGAGCACATTAAATATACTTGCATTTTGTGAGGTATTTTTTTTTTCAAATTTGAGTTCACATGATTAAATATAGAATTTTATGAGTTCAATAAAATTGGAACCATCTCATTTGGAGCTAGAACTAATTTTCTATGCATTCTGGAATGTCTTTACATCCCATGAGTTAAATAAACCATTTATTGACTATATAAATTTTAGAAGCATCTCCAGTATTAGTTATGCCAACTTTTTGTTTACATAAACCAATTCATATTTTTTATAATTGTAACAAAATTGGTTTCATCATTTTTGGAGCTAGCATTAATTACCTATGAGTTTTATAATTTCTTGTACATATTATGTTATTTTTATGCTACACAAAATTTTAGATGTATTTTCTGAAAATAAAGTGCTATATTTTAGTTTATATAAATAAAGTTCATAATAATGTGATTCTAAAATTTTTTGGCTCAACTCATTTGGAGTTTGGATGAATTTGATTTACAAACTCTGAGCATTTTTCTGTTGTAACCATTTTTCTTAGATTTTTTTGATTTTTCTGGTAAAAGAATCTATTTGTGAGGAAGTTCACAAAAAATCTTCGCACTTATACCCCTTGGGCTCTCATGTCATAGAATCAAGGCTATTTTTTGATTTGATATAAGATGTTTCAATTTATTATAGAGTGGCCTTTCCCATTCTCTGGTGGAGCCTACATGTTAGTGAGGCAAAGTTGGGCTTGGGTGGGCGGTGGCTAGCCAGCAAGATTTGAGGCGTTGCCACCGGTGAACGGTGGCTCCTTTGGCGATTCAACCAAAATATAAAAGGTGCATATCTTTTCTTTAAATCTTTTAGGTCTCATTGGCTATGACAGCCAGAATGTGAGGCGACGGTGGCACGAGCGATGGCGAGACTCAACATGCCCATGCGTGTCTAGCTGGGCCTCAAATCTAGCCTAACTTGCATGTGAATCTAATGTCTTAGGGTTTCTGGGTACTCTTCAGGGTTGGAGTGAGGTTCAGTGAGGTTGGATTGGCGATGATGACTCCTAGAACGTCTCAGTGGCGGCGATGGACATCGGGCGAATGGTGATGGCTTAATCTACTCTATGAACATGCATGCATGTTTGTGCAGGATGTTAGTAAGGATACTCTATGTGCACAGAATCAGATGGTGGCTTATTGAGGTGATCAAATTCGATGGAAAGAGCGCAATGGCTAGTGGAAAATAAAGCTGATCTCTCTCCTAGCTTCCTCCCTAGCCCTAATTTTTGTAGTGTTTTGATGCTAAGGAAAATTCGACGGTGTGGTGCCTTGATGGGAAGAGATCTAGGCTGGCCGAAACGGTGGCACGACTCTTTGGTCACGCTTCGTGCAAGCACTGAAGATCCTGTCGGCAAGGTCGTGTTCCTACATGCTCAGTGCATGAAACATGACGATGTTAGAAAGGATCGAACCAACATGGAGAGGAGTTAATGGAACACAAGAGAAGCAAAAAAGGCTACAGCTCGTTAGCAGTTGGGGGCATCATAGTCCCTATAGCCGAATGTAAGAAGGGAAGGATTTGAGGCAGAATGGCTTGATCTCGTTATTTCCTTGGCTGAGATGAAGTGACTAAGGAGAAGTGAAGTGTAGACGAGACGAGACCATGAGAGCAAGGTCTCCATGGTGGCACCGGTGGGAGCGTGGCTACGCATGGCCAATGCGTGGGAGGGGAATGTGGCACTCGTTTTAGGTGATGGAGCCGTACCAAAAGGTGTTCTGTGACTTATAGGTGGGTCCCATGGCCTTGGGCCCACTGGTAGTGAAGAAGAACGATAGCACCAGCTAGAGCCAAAATATAAAACCGTGGGCACGAGCTGTATTGCACACCCTGGTACATAGTCTTCCAAAGAGCTTTAAATTGTGGCTAGATCTCAAGTGGTAGAGGATGGCTTCATCTAGTAGTTTGGCAAGGTGGAATGCCTAAAAGGTTTATGGATTTAAAATAACAAAGCAGTAATGTAGGCATCAGAGCATTTTTAACTGTGACTAATTATTGGATTGGGTTTTCCTGGTAAGTATTATTTTATGTGACATTTTGGTGGAATAAATTTATCCAAAATTCCTGGTGGTGAGGTACTATGGTATTGACATTCCGACCAAAATAAAATGCATGATTTGCCTATGGATGAATTTTGGTGAGTGTTTAAATTAGACTATTAAATTAATTAAATTCCAGTTTTCAACATATTTGTGGAATTTATTTGAGGTAGCAAATTAATTTGTAAATTATTGCTAGAATTTTGGTATTCTTAGGGTGACGTTTAGTATTTGTGAGAATTTTCCTATAGTTTTTTGTTGAACCAATTATTTTTTGAAATTCCTCTTGTCCACTTTAATGCATATGGACCTATTATGATAATGCAAGGAAAATCCAAAAACATACCAAAATAACTCAAAACACATAAAAGAAATCATGAATTTACACCACACTTCATATTTGTGACTTTGCAAATGTTATTTTTATTTGTTATAGTGAGAACAAGTTTTTAAAGAGCTATTTGCATTTTATTTGGGGTCCAATGGATTTTTCGTGCGGTGTTCCAACATGGCATATGTGACTAAAATGATCTACTGTGAAATCATGAGGCCAAGACATATGTTTGGAAAAGTTTTTGTACTTTAATATTTAGTGTTTTATTGACATAGTGTTGACAGGGACATCTAGACCGAGTTTGTGTTTGAAAATTCAACTTGTCGTTAGGGCCGACTTTGCAATTATAATCGAGTCGCAAAACACAAAGTATGGTGAAGCTTGTTAGAGTGCCTTATTTTTATATAAATTTTTAGTGTCATACTGGTAAAAGACTATACATACATATTTCAACTTCGTGCATAGAATTCTGTCAAAGATGTTAATCTCCTAATTGTTGTTGTTGGTGAAACCTACTGGTCTCGCAATTTAGAATTTTCATTTCAGTTTGTGTTTAAGTTTAGGAATTTAGCTAGAGCTCAATTAAACTCATTGTACTTAACCCTTAAGAGGTACTTAATTTAGTTGCTAAGACATTTTTATTTTAGAAAGCAAAAAAGTTTTTAATTTAACCTATTTAAGTAGGCACTAGCTAGTTCGACTTTAGTTTATTTTATACAGAAAAGACACCACCTTTGAGAAGACTTTTAAGATTTTCCTACAATCAAATTTTGAAAGTCGAAATTCAGTATGTTACAATAATACCAATGTTTTCCCCTATTAAAGGAAACATAACATAGCCTTGTCCCAACAAAAATTTGTACTGTTGGTAATTCAAAAGAAGAATTTACATTGTTGCACTTACACACATAATCCGTCTAGAAATACATATTTATTTGTATATGTTGTAGCATTACTGATACTGATAAACAACAAACCAATAGATATACTCTATTTACAATCAATAATAGCACTAGATTTGGTTGTTCTCCAAGAACTAAGCTTGGAGCAAATCTATAATTTTCTTATCCACCTGAAACGCCTTGGCCAAAATGTCATCTGAGATATTTGGCTTTGATCTAAACACTGCATTGGCAACAGTAATAATCCCAGGGTTTTGGCTACTAAGTGATGAGATTGCGACTGCAGGCCTGTGTGGGTTAATATTGAATTGGAAGTGTACAAGCCCCTTAGGAAACACAAACACATCACCCTTGTTAAGCACCTTAGATAAGAGCTTGTTCTTAGGGTTAGATGTGATAAATCCGACATAGAGTGTTCCCTCAACCACCGTAAATAGCTCGGTTGCACGAGGGTGGGTGTGCGGTGGGTTCAAACCCAAGGGTGAATAGTCAACACGCACTATTGAGATGCCAAGGGTATTAAGGCCAGGGATCTCCATGACATTGATCAATGTGATGTTGGACCCAACCTTATTTGCCATTGTATCCCTAGGCTTGTCGAGCTTGGCTGCCTTGAAGAAGTCATCTGCACTCACGTTTGTTGGGTTCTTGCAAACAAATCCATTGACACGTCCTGCAGGACAAAAGAAGCAATCAGCATAGATGCGAAGTACTATTTATTTTGTTTCAGTCCCAGCATGTTTATAATCAATACATGGTTGCAGATATGCTAGCTGCTTGTTCTTATAGAAGAAATTGTACTTTTTTTTCAATGAAATTGAGCACATATACATATAAATACCTGGCGAGTTCAAATCGGCAACGCAGAAGTCCTGGAGAGGGCTAGGAACGGAGGCAATGGCCTTCCATGAAGCTAACGCAAGAAGAGCAGCAAGAAGCTGCAGGAATGAAGAGGACGAAGCCATTATATATATCTTATCTAATGGCTAGTGATCAGATGGTTGTGTTTGTGGTTTGTGTGATGCTTTGAACATGGAGGAGATGGATATGCTTATATAGTCGTGTGGAGAGAGAGCATGCAGTGGTGTTGATCTGGTGAGCAACAGAACAAGTCTCAGGTGTAACCGCGTCCAACAGATTGAAATGGTTTTGCTGACGCTGTCTACTATATATAACGCGTTGCTTAAATATTGCCACAATGCTGTATCAGGTTTTCATGTTTCTTAGGAAACCTATATATGAATATCTGAGCTATTAACAAATCTGACGGCTGGTTGACTGTATTTACACAGATATATGTTGACGACTCAGCAACAGTTAATTAATTAATAATTTTGGCATCATCGTACCGCATGCGGCATGTTATTTAATAGATGATGCCGTTTGTCTTTTTGATATTCGTCTTATTCAAATATTTTGTGCAAATATATAAAATACAAGTTTTGACAAAAAGTACCTCTAATAATAAATCAAGTCACAACAAAAATAAATAATAATTATATGATTTTTTAAAATAAGATAAAAAGATAAAAGTCAACAGCTTCATTTATTAAAAATCGGTGGGAATAATTATTAATTGAACTCACAGGATTTAATTTATATACATGCCGGCTATCATAAATGCATTATAATATTTGTGTAGATTTATATATACCGAGAGATTTACCAATAGTTCAGCTCGCATTTCTTGACCTGTTCACAAAACAGTTGACATATTCTCATACTTTTAGACGGTAATTGTTTTCATAATCATTCTTCTGTCTTACGAAGATATTGTTGCATACGCATGTTTCGTAACCTGACAGAGCACTACCTATCTGTGTGCAAGGTGTGCTAATATGCAAATCCGATTGCTATTTTTCTTTCAATTTATTCCCAATTAAATGTGCTATTTTATTTTTTTTGCATCTACTGGTTTAATATAAATCGTGGCATTACAAGTCATAGATTTCTAAATCTTTTTAGTTTTCTCTGGTAACATGGAAAATTTCTAAGAAGTCGACCTTACTAGAATAGTACTCCCTCATGTAACTATTTTTTTCTGTCTCCCAATACCATGCATGTATATACATGCATGCATTAACTAGCACATCTCCCTCTCTAAATTCAGTTTATTTTAAATCCTCTACCGTTAAGCCCTTAACCCCATTGTGTGTATGCACAAGTCAATCCAAATATTATAATTTTTTCCTAGTCTTTGCGTTACTAATAGTTACATCTTATATTAATCTTATATTAGTAACATCTTATATATTGGAATAGAGATATATATATAGGGATAGACGGGGATATATTTGATATACCATCTTTTCATTATGGGATATGTCCATTTGATCTCTGAACTCTTTGCATTGCCTAAAATTTATCCCCAAACTTCAAAATGGGTATTTGACCGAAAAGACCAATTGGCGAAATCCTGCGAAGGTGCCCTCCTGCTATTTTTGGCCTTTTTCTTGTTTCCTTTTCGGGCACAGCCCATCTCTCATTTTCTTTTCTTGAGTTGATACTTGCTGGACGCATGAGAATTTTTTGGCACATGACAAGCCCATTAACCGTGTAGCCCATGAACTTTTAACATGATCTCTTTGAAGTAGTTTTGAGCTAGTTTTGGTCGAGTGTGATGCCATGTTGGATGGCACATATACAAAGATGTCATGTTAGCCCTCGTGGCCTATATATATGGGCCAATCCCATATATTCAGTTATGAGGTCACCCTCTGACGCATGGCTTGCCTGTCAGCGGCGGCGACGAAGCGGCGATGGAGGAGAGGCTAGCTAGCAGCAGCGGCATGGGGGAAGAGCCGGCCGATCAGAGTCGGAGAATCGACCACGGCGGCACAGCAACAGGATACTGCTTGGGGGAGTGCAAGCAGATGGTGGGGCAATTCACCGACGCCATGGAGGGTCAGGCGCCGATGACGGCGAGCCGCCGGAGGCACTGCTTGGTGGCCTGCAAGATGGTGGGGCTGGAGACGGTGTGGACGAGGCGGGACCGCGGGAGCTTGTGCCGCACGTCGGCCATGCCCGCTTCTGCTGCGTCGGCCACCGCATCATTGCTAGCTCGGCAACAACTGAATTGAAGAAGCCTCTGAACTGTGCATTAAAGCTGAACTGAAATCTTTTTAGACAAACCATAATGAGCCAATCGAACTGAAAAATCCAATGCAGGGGGTGCATTCTCTCGGTGAGCATGTCGGTGCACCACGAGTTGATTCAGACCCTCCTTCCGGCCACTGCGCCAACGTGCCGTCGCCACCGCCCCGTCGCTTCTGGGCAACACGCATGGACACAGAAAGCGAACGATAAAGAGATTATGTCACAAGAGCTAAGATACCATATGTGAATGAAGAATCATGCCAATTCTTTTCATCAACTTCATCCACCTTTTTATTCTATTAACAAAGAGAAATGGAAACCACTGTCCATTGTAGAACATTTATTAAACATGAGCAATCAAGCAAACTTACAATATATTATGATATTATTAATAGGACAAAAGCCCATTTATTCTACATGTGACTGAAGCCAATCAATCAGCTTCTTTTCCACATGAAATTCCTTAGCCAAAACATGGCTTTGATCAAAAACTAGATCCACTATAGTAATAACTCCAGAGACTACTGAATAATGACGGGCAACAACTTGCTTATTGTGATCAAAATTTATTTGGAAGTGGATTATTGTCTTAGGGAACATGAATACATCACCCATATGAACCATCTTGGAGAATATAGGAACAAACATAAGGAGTGCTGTGGCTGCACCTCATGGATAATGATTAAACAGTAAATATTATATTCAATCATCGAGGCATCATGATTTTAATTCGTTTTTAGCATTAATATATTCTTTGTTTGGTTGTTATTTTATTAGTTAATCTATTTAAAACCTTTCTAATATTTTATAGATCAGATTTGAAAAGTTTTATTGATTGGTTTTGGTTAGATTTGAATTTTCTCAGTTTTAGATTTGTTCAATTTACTAAAATTTCTTAGACAACTAAAATTTGAGTCCTTTCTCTCAAACCGTTGATTAATTTATAAATTCCTTAGGTGAAGTTGTTATTTACTTTATATATTTTATTATGACTAAGTTAGAGCTTGACAACGATTGGTTTTATAGAAATCGTATATTTATAGAAATATTATTAGGTTGTTTTTAGACTAATGGCCAATTTAAAAATTGTACTATAGTCAGACCATCTTTACATTCGGTCAACCCACCGGTAGAGGTTCGATTAGTCCGTTAGAAATGTATTCTTTTGGTTTTTAAGATTAGAGTGAGTTTTAATCTATCAAAGTTTAATTATTTTACTTCCGCAACATTTTCTACCATTTACCTCCCACCAGTAGATCTGACTCTTATATTCCATCCTAAGTAGAAAAGATTATTTAGGTTAGACGTGACAAAACCAACCTATAGAGTTCTCTCCAGCACAGTGAAGAGCTCGGTAGCACGTTGGTGTATGTGTGGGGTTCACACCGATGGGTGCATAGTCGATGACGGCCAGTGAAACGCCAAGGGTGTTTAGTCCTGGAAACTGTATGATAATGAGGTTGGTGACGTTGGACCCAAACTAGTTCATGGTGTTTCTAGGCTTGATGAACTTGGCTGCATTGAAAAAGTTGTCCGAGTTCACGTCCATTGTGTTATTGCAAGGAACCCAATTACTCGCACTTCTTGCATATGGAACAAGTAGAGCATGTAACATAAGCTCGATAGGTTGTAATTACATATGTTATTTTTGCGTAAGTAGTAGTACAATTTTTTTAGTGCCAGCATGCAGACATAATTTCGGATATTGAGAGCAGTGATGTTTCTTCATATACATTAGAACACCATTTTAAATTAAGTGAACAGCAGATATTCTTACCAGGTGAGTTCATGTCAGCAACGCAGAAATCTTAGAGTGGGCTAGGATCATAGGCGCAGGGCGGGCTCTATATCTTCAACAGCCATAAGGCGAACTCGACACCATGGACCCTTAATATACGCTCTCTATGTATATGTATGTACGTTTTATTTTTCGAGTATACCTTTCAACCACTCATCGGTTAATCATGATAAAAATAATCATTAATATCATATTTCTATGAGTCATTAGAAACACCAAATCAGCAGTTCAATACATGCCGGTGGCAAGTGGCTTCACGGTGTTAACGGCGAACCGACAAAGGGCTCAGAGCGGCGGGCCTGCCTATGCGACGGTCGTCTGCCATGAGTCCAGCGCAAGCGGAGCAGCTAGGAGAAGCAAGGAAGAGGAGGAGACCATTGTGTTTCTCAGGCAGTTAGCTTTGCTATTACTTAGCTTATCTTCCTGTAGGAGATGCTTTGGCTAGTGACGTGATAAATGTGATTTTATAGCTGCAAGGGTGGTCGAGGGAACCCTGTTGTAGCGCCAGAAATTGCTTAGCTTGTGAGCAACAGAACAAGTCTAGTACGTGGAGTCTGATCATGCCAATTAACCAATTGAAAACTACTGTGGCTGCTAGTACTTATTTGCTGATTAAATATTTCCGTTTAAACTATACATATCTGCCCACTAATTAATTTTCCTCGTGCTTGACCGTAGACAAACGTATACTGAACAGCAATCTTGATCACTTCTTGTGTAATCAACCATTGTTGGATTACAATATTACATGCATATAGGTAAAGAAAGGTCGTCATCGTATCGATTATCCGTATTTTAATTCATAACTGGATGAATGGATAATATATATAGAACAACTAAAAAAAATCTGGGAATGTCTATTCTTTCTCCAACAAACTGGCACACACATCCATTAGAATATGCTACTGTTAAATAATAATGATGAAAATTTGCTTTAGAGTAAAATTAGTAAAAATAATTTATATTAAAATTTTAAAAAATAGTTTATATTAAAATTGGCATTGTTTAATTAGTTTATATTAAAATTATTTATAAAAAATATTTTGAGCGTGTGTACGTGGATATAGGTCAGGCTATGAAAATATGTACTGAAAAATGCTTTTTTAGTTGTGTGCAGTATTAAATTTAAAAAATAGATGAAAAATCCAGAAATTTTGGACGAAAATTAAAAAATTAATTTTAAATTTGCTATAGTACAGGCTGATATTATGAGTAGGTCGAATGAATCTATAGGATATAGCGGTATGTAAATAGTCTGGCATATGCTGAAGGAGCCCGAATGCAACTATACTCATAGGTGGGACCGAAATACCGACATGGTGCGCACATGCAACCATAGGAAATCCACAGGCAACGTGGTGTAATCAGATTGCTATTGAGGCGCGAAAATAATGGTTGAGTCGAATCCTCTGTGAAACATATTGGACTCTGTGTTACTCGGTGTAATGGGTGACATGGTAAAATCTTGAACGTTTGTTTTGAATCTAATGGTTAAGAATAAATATAGTCGTTATGAAATCTTGAATATATATATATGTCTCTTTCTTGAGTTTTGCTATAAATAGTTGGTAAGATATTAGATATTAGTACATAAAAAACTGAGTGTGTTTTGTTTTAAATTTTTTGAGTGCAATTTTGGTAATAAACGTAAAGATTAACACAGTAATTAATCTTTCTTTTCGTGTGTGCCTAGCATTTGATTTTATATTAATTCGTTTTTGATGTGTTTTGGATTGATTTTTTTATCTAAAATTTAGCTAGTGTTATTCAAATATTCTAAAAAGTTTGATTGGCTAATTATTTCTAGCACTTGTGTTATTAATTAATTAATGTTTAATTAATTTTATTGAACTTTATGTTCACTAATTTTGTTTTGTTAATATCTCGAGATCTAGAAGTCCTATTGAGATGATTCCTATTGGGTTTGTTTGCAAATTATTTCTAATTTATTCTGCAAAATTTTTAGGCTGATTAGAGTTACGGATCTACAGTTATGATCTATTTAGTAACTAAGTGTTATATCTAGATTTATTTTAGGTTATGTGATCGTGGAAAATTGTTAAATTTTATTTTTGACATCCGTAGTCATTCACCCTCCTCTGATTATCTATCTTAGCATGAGTCAATCCTACAAGTGGTATTAGAGCATGGTTATTTATGTCGATGGATAGTTATTTTACAAAACATGTTTTCGATGGGGTTGATTTTTAGTATTAGAAGGCCAAGATGGAGACATATATTTAAGCTTAAGGCTTTGCAATATGGGATAAGATCTATAAGATTCCAAAAAATGATGTAGGGATAGCAGTGAACATGTCACATATAAAGGCTAACAATACGGTGAGGAATTTGATTATACAAGCGTTAGGAAGAAGCGACTTTGATTGTATAGTGCATCTCAGCACATGAGGTACCGAGAGCATTTTGTGATTATCATGAAGGGTCGAATACGGTAATAGAGGTATGTCAGGTCATGTATAAAAAGGAATACATGTATTTTGAGATGAAACTTAATAAATCTTTTGATGATTTCTTTGCTCATTTTAATAATATTCTTAGCAACTTGCATTCTATTAATATTATATATTCTAAAGCTAAAAATTCTCATCAATTACTAGGAACTTTAGATATGTCTACATGGGATATGAAGATAACATCAATTAAATAATCTACTACTATGAGTACACTTACATTAGATGTGCTTTATTCTAAATTAAAAACTCATGAGCTAGATGTTTTGGCTACAAAAAATATGGCTAATAATCAATATCTTTAGCTTCACAAACTAACAACTCTAATAGAGATAATTCTTTAGCTAGCTATACTTTATCTACTTTGTCTTCACTAACCGATGAACAGCAAGAACAACTACCTAAAGATTTTTTAGCATTTCTCTCCACACACATCACAAAAGCTTTGTGGAATATTCAATCTAGAAAGAGAACAAATGGTGGAGAACCTGAGAGATGTTTTGAATGTGGATCGCTTAATCATCTTCATCTTAACTATCCAAAATTTATATCAAGTCTTTCTAGGGATGAAGATGATGAGGAAGGTGAGGAAGAGAGTGACAAGAAGCAAACTCTTAAGAAGAAGGAGTATTTAAATTAAAAGGTAGTACACCGTGTTCTTTCTGCTATTAAGCAAGATGAATCTAAGTGATGTGGACCCTAAGAGTATTGATGATGCTACTTCTAAATACAAGAAAAAACTTGATGGGCTATGTATGATGACAAGTAACAAAAGCATCACCAATAGTGATATCGACAATGACAGCGACAATGAGATAAAACTTTCTCATGATAATTTAGCTTGTGCTATTGAAAAACATGCTACTTTATTAGAAAAAAAGATGGAAAGATTAATAAACAAGACATTTTGTTTGAATAATTAAATGCCAAAATTGAAAAACTTAAAACTTTGACTTCCATAGATAATTCTTGCAAAATAATGTATTTAGTCTATACTCAATTTACTTCTCTAAGTAATATGTATGCTTCTACTTCGAAGAAACTAAATCTTGAAAAAGAGTAAACTAATAAGCATGTCTATGTAGTTAATAAATGTGATTATTATGATAATTACAATTCTTTTATGTTAAAGTTAAAAGATTCTGATATTAAAATTGCTCAACTAAAAGATAATCTTGCTACTCATAAGGTTTTTTCATGCTTTAATTGTGATAAAAAAGGATAGATTTCAGCATATCTATTATAAAACTTATGTCACTCTTTTAATCATATTGATTACTTTCAAAAAAGATGGGAACTAAAACCTTACATCAAATGTTGAATCAAAACACTAGTTTTCAATTGTTTAAGGCATGTTTGGGTTATGTTTCTTATAATTATTCTAAGACTCATGCTTCAACTGTTATTAAATCTCTTGGTAATGATATAATTGAGATTGCTGATAAACCTAAAAACATAATTTTTAAATTTAGTGGTGTCATATCATTTACTAGCACAATAAATATAAGTGTTATTTCTACATTAAAAATTAACTATAAAATTATGTACACTTGCAATCTCTATGGTTAAAATAGACATGAAGTAGAATTTTATTTTAGACTTACTAAACAACAAATTGACAAAAGACTAAGTCACTTTCTAATTTAAGAAAATCACACTCTTTTGATTTTACTAACATGAGTAATAAATATTTAAACAATTGCATAAAAATACTTATGGTATGTCTTCTGATGTGCATCGTGTATCTCAATACTAGATTACTAAATGTTATATTACTAATCCAAGTATAAAGTTCTCGATAGTGCTTTTTTCTATATAGGCAATTTGTGCAAGAAAGGAGTACTTTTTGCTAGTGAATCCTAGATGCTCACATCATATATCCGGTACATGTGCATACATTTAGAAAAAGAATATCTTTGTTGATGAAGATGATGCTTTGATTTCTCCCACACAATCAATTGAATTGATTCTAGAACACTTTAGAAATAACAGAGCATACCCAAGAAGATATCCAATTTGTGATATGTTTATATGTATGATTTCAAACTTCTAACATGCTCTACTTTATCAAGCAATTAAGCAAATTCTTAGGTACGTTCGTGGTACTTAAGATTTGGGCATATAGCTATATGTATCATCATGGATTAGTTTAAGAGCATTTTCTGATGCTGATTTTGGAAGACGTAGACTTAATAGGAAAAAAACACTTCTTGTGCTTGTTTTTTTTCTTAAGTAACTCACTTGTTGCTTGGTCACCTGGAAAACAATTGTCTATAGTGTAATTAACTATTAAATCTAAATATGTAGCTACTGCTAGCTGTTGTTCTGAAATTCTTTGGTAGTAGCTACACTTAAATATTTCACTTTTCTATGAAAAATGTTTCACTTTTCTATGATAATAGTGTCATTTGTATTGCAAACCCAGTTTAACAATCTAGGATAAAATATACTGATATTAGATTTCATTTCCTTAAAGATTATTTTGTAAAAGGTAATGTAGTACTTTATCATGTGATACTGAACATTAATTGGTAGATATTTTCATAAAATTTTTAGATTCTTCTTGTTTTGCTCATCTTGAAAGAGAACTTGGGGTTATTAATACTATAAGTTTGTTTTTAAGAGGAGCATCAACTTTTGTAACATTTTTTTCTTTATTTGAAAATAAAAAATAATTAAATAATAAACACTACGTATGATTCACGTGTATTACATATAGTCATTTTCATGTCATAAAGTATAATTACTTTCATATTTCTATATGTGAGTTGTTGATCTTTGCATGACTATTTAAATAAAATATCAATTTGAAATAAATGTTGACATGATTGGACTTTCTTATTTATTTTCATCTTGTTTTAAAAAAAAATGCTATGAGGAATATAGGAAAAATCAAAAATATGTGATCTAAAAAGTTTGAGAAAAATCAAGAGAATATGCATTGCCGTTAATGCTTACTATTACACTTTTAGTATTAACATGAAAAAGAAGTTGTGTAGGACCGAAACATGAGCTTTTAATTATCAAAATATATATGCTTGAACGGATTGAAAAGTAAGGTTGATGGTGTATATAATTCTTTGCAATGAATATAATGATTGAGATTAATCAGGTTCTCAATTTATTAAAAAAGCAACACAAATAAAGTGTATCAGCTGAAATTGTTAAATAAGGGAGATATATTAATGTGAGAGTGCAAATTTCTTTTAGTATAACATGTGTGTTAGTATAACATGTGTGAGCTTGTTTGTGTTAATGATTTGAGGTGTTCATCAAAATAAAAAATAAAGAAATAAAATTGGTACAAAATTGAAAATCTTTCTTTTTTTATGTTTTCTTAATGAGTTTATTGTCAAAAAGGAGAGAGTTTTACACAACTTTTTGAAAAGTTAAATGCTAATGTGTTTTGAAGTTAATGACAATGTTCAATATTCATATTTTGTTGCTAATATTTTTATCAATTGAGAGATTGTTAAATAATAATTATGAAAAATTGGTTTAGAGTAAAATTAGTAAAAATAATTTATATTGAAATTGAAAATATTAGTTCATATTAAAATTATTATTGTTTAATTATTTTGTATTAAAATTATTTATGAAAACTATAGTGAGCTTGTGAGTTCGTTGACACAACTTTGGTCATAAAAATATGTATAGAAGAATTTGTTTCTATTTGTGTACAGTTATTAAATTTTGGAAATAAATGGAAAGTTGCTAAAAAATTTTGGAGAAATTTGGGGCAAAATTAAAAAATTAATTTTCAGAATTTGTTATAGTAACGTGCTGATTTGTGAGCTCGCCGAATGGACATTACATACTTAGCCCAACAGTAAATGGGCTAAAGGTACCGTGTGAATGAACTAGCATGGGCTAAAGGAAGCCAAATGCTACTAGACTTATGCAATGCGCTGACGTGGTAAGTAGGCCGAGAAGTCTATAGGCTAGCGAATTGGGCTGAAGGCGAGAATTGGCCTAGCAACGTGGACGTGTGTGCATAATAAGAGAGAAGCTAATATGTGGGCCAGGCCTATCAAAGAGCAAGGGCACGAGCGTGGGGAGGCGCGATGGTTGATAGCGTGCCAGGCCTATTAGCGAGTACGGACATAGGCGCGAGGGGCGCTGCGGCTGATAGGTGGCATCAGATGAGTGGGCGTGCACACACATGTGCGGGTGCAGGAAATCTGCAGGCAATGTGATGCAATCGGATTGGTGCAGAGTCACGGGAATAGTGACCAAGCCAGATTCTCTTTTGAAACGTGTCGGTCTCCATGGTTCTTGGTGTAACAGGTGATGTGACTCAATGTAGAGCATCTATTTTGAATCTGACGACCAAGAATAAATAGATTAATAGTTATAAAATCTCAATGGTATTTAGATTTTTTAAATATTTTTTTCTATAATTAGAGGATAAAATTTTAGGGATTTTTACATAGAAAATTCAGAGTGTTTTTTTTAAAAATTTTAGAAGCACAATGATAAAGGCAAAGTTTTCAAAAGATTAATACAGTAATTAATCTCTCTATGTGCATGTTTATCATTTGATTTTAGATTAATTTATTTTCTTGATTAATTTCTTTACTCTAAAATTTGGCTAGTGTGTTTTTATAGTATTCTATAAATTCTAATCGATTGATTATTTTCAGAAATCATGTTATTAATGAATTAGAGTTTAATTAATTTCAGTTAATTTCCTATTTTATAATTTTGTTTCTAATATCTCAAATTTTGTAAATTTTATTTAGCTTATTTTGTAAAATTTTCGCTTCAATTAGAGTTAGGAATCAATGTTTCGAAAAATATAGTTTTTAGCAGTGAATAGTATTAAGTTTTATTTTTGAATTTCGCAGTCATGATTATCTATCACGATCCTACAGTTATATGGCAATGAAGTACGTGAAGATTATGCAAATATTGTCCATATTATCTAGTGAACAGAAATCAAGGGTTCAATTCATGGACATTTTTTTTTACATATGCGTCTATGCATGTAGGCAAAGGGTTGACCACGTAATTAGTAAAGATTATACAATAACTTGCTTGTGCATGCACCTAACCCAGTATCAACCTATATATTTCTGCAGGTAAGCAATGTAATGACATTTTAGACTGATCACTAGCTTTCCAATATTCCGTTGCTTTCGCACGGGAGTTTTTTTTAGTATAGTCCTCTGGGAGTGGAAAAGAGTTGTTGCTTGCACGTAATCCAGGAATGCAATTAACCAATGCATACCTAACCAATAATTTTATGGAAAAATGATCGAGGCAATCACCAACTGTTGGAGGGACATATAAGCAATGCCCTCATCCTAATTTCCTGGCCTATTTGTTTCTGTTGCTACAGTTGCAGCTAATATTGATTAATCACCGACTAAGTAATTGTTTAATTTGAAGGGGAATATGTACGTACGTACGTACGCACGTGGAAGTACATTTTCCTGACTGATCGAATATTAAATCAAATTAGCATCTGTCAATTAGTTACGGATGTAAAGAAAAGAAAACGATGTGACTGCTACAGGATGAAGACAAAAATAATGCAGCAGGTACATCGATTTGTTAGTCATTGCATATGTGTATTAATTATAATGTACATTAAGATCACCAGCTGGGGATGGATTACAATATAAACTCCCCTTTTCACCTAATGGTCTAATCAGCAATCGCATATATATTGTAGTTCATCTGATCTCACGACTTTGTCACCATTTTTCTTTGCATTGGGAGTAGTTATTGCTAGATTAGCGTCTTAATTTAGTAGATATGCTGGCTTTGCAAGCAACACAACTTAAAAAATATGATAACTGGTAGAAGTCCATCACCAATTTAAAGTACGATTATTTGCGCGTTAATCAACCGATTAAGACCAGGCCAATTCAACTGTTGAACAGAATGTTCTAGTCGCCGTTTTTTTGAATTGTCATATCCTCATTCCAGCTTAATTATATTGGTTACCTAGATAATTAGTATATGAGGCAGTACGCATAGTGCACCAGCTTATTATTTTTTGAGCCTATCATAATAGTACCTGGTAACTGGTAGCCAGACCTGGATTAGCTACTAGTACAATATATAGGGAGAAATCAGTTTATTCAGTCATGTTTATATTACTAATCAATACTGCACATATTTCTTATTGGAATCACTCCCTCTTAAAATATGTTGTTTTGGACAATTATAATACGGACTACGACTCTAACCGCTTATTTCTGTTGCAAAATATTTAAGAAACTAGATAAAACTATAATATTATGAAAGTAATTGTTGAGACAAATCTATAAATGTGATCACCATACATCCAATCTATATTTTCAAAATGATATCAAAATGTTAAGTTTTTAAAATTAACTTAAAATTTATCCAAAAACAATATGTTTTCATAACAAAGAGGGAGTA
Source organism: Oryza coarctata (assembly GCA_030770085.1). NCBI lineage: Eukaryota > Viridiplantae > Streptophyta > Magnoliopsida > Poales > Poaceae > Oryza > Oryza coarctata. The sequence goes on along the minus strand of CM061476.1, from coordinate 3,602,460 downwards.
GCACATTAACATTATTGAATGAGTGATTTTACAGCCATTGAAAACGTACCGGAGGTAGCACACTTTTTTTTATAGTAGCTGCAGTGTTATCAGAAACCAAAATTTACATTAAAAAAATTGGTAACGTGTCGCTACCTTTCAAGAACCCTAAAATTTCTGTTATTGGATGGAGAAGCGCATGACGGTATTAATTACATGTGAGTGTGGAACGAGAACCACGTATGGACCAATTCATGCTAAGCCCAGGAATTCAAGTGAGTGCTGCAGCAAAATAAAAACAAAAAAAAACAGCAAAGTACAATTCCTTGCGAAAGCACTATAGTTAATCATGAAAATGCATAACGAGTCAGCTCGTTAACGCTTACGTACAAGCTATAAGTCTGCAGAGTCTACTCCGGAGAACTAAACGAAATTGTTTGGTTGCCAGACAGTTCTCTACATATTGCGATAAAGGTTTTCCATCCACGGAACTTGCTATAGACTAATTTGTTTTAATTCTCTCTTGGTTCCTAAGAACAAATCACCTATTAATTCACCTGTATATGTAACTCAAGATTGAAGCATAGCTCCTGTACATGTAAAAGCGAGTCGATAAATACGGTTCATTCACAATCACTGACAATTCCTTTCATGAACCGTTCATTTATATATTAACGAGGACAAAGGATGACACTGTGTCCATTATATTTCATTCCATTTATTAAACATGGACAATCAAACATACTGTACTAAAATATTATCACACATAAATCGGGCAAGAGCCCATTTATTCTACATTACATACATAATATATATAAGTATAAGGTGTATTCCACCTCCCATACACAAACTCACAATCAATATGAGATAATTAGTAGTGGTTGTTCTCCCAGAATTGAGATTGGAGCCAATCGATCAGCTTCTTTTCCACCTGAAAGGCCTTGGCCAAAACATCATCAGAGATTGGTGGCTGTGAACCAAACACAGCATTCGCAATAGTAATAACTCCAGGGTTTTGACTGCTAAGTGCAGACTGGGCAACCGCTGGCTTGTTGTGATCTAGGTTCATTTGAAAGTGAATCATTGCCTTAGGGAACACAAACACGTCACCCTTATGAACCACCTTAGAGAAGAGCTTGTTTGGGTTGGATGTGACAAATCCGACATAGAGTGTTCCCTCAAGCACGGTGAGAAGCTCAGTAGCACGAGGATGTACATGTGGTGGGTTGACACCCATTGGCGCGTAGTCGATGCGAGCCAATGAGATGCCAAGGGTATTGAGGCCTGGGAACTGCATGACGTTGAGGTTGGTGACATTGGAACCAACTTTGTTCATAGTATTCCTTGGCATGTCAAACTTGGCGGCATTGAAGAAGTCATCCGAGTTCACATCCATTGGATTCTTGCAAGCGAATCCATTTACTCGCACTGCTTGCGTATTAGGTAACATAAATATACAAGGTTATAGTAAATCTTAAATATATATACATGTCAAAGTTGAGTAATCACAAATATCATTTCTCTAGTGCCACCATGCAAAACATACTATTTCAGATGTAAGTAGTGATTATATCCTACTGAACATTAGGACAACATTAAATTAATTATGTGCACACACATACACACCAGGTGACTTCATGTCAGCAACGCAGAAATCTTGGAGTGGGCTGGGATCATAGGCGATTGCCTGCCATGAGGTCAGCAAAAGAAGAGCAGCTAGGAGAAATAAGGAAGAGGAGGCCATTCTATTTCTCTCTGGTAGTTAGCTAAACTATTTGTTACTATCTCCTCTCCCAGTGTTTTATTGTTTGGGTGAGATGCTTTTCTGTGGAGGGGATGCATGTTCTTTTATAGCCGCATGCAGAGATCGATCGAGGGAGCGCAGTGGTGTGGTGACAGACAGATAATTGCTTGCGTGCAACAGATCAAGTCAAGTACATAAATGTGGAGCTAACCAAAAGTGATTGAAAAGTACTTTGGCTGCTAACCTAGACCTAATTGTTCATTAAATATTTCCTCCATGTTTATCTGCAGCTTGAAAATGTTTCTTTTGAATATATATAGGATTATCTAAATCTGCACTACTATTTAACTAGTCTATCTATCTATAGGACTGCAGTACATCTCTCTTTTTTTTTCCAAAGACTAGTAACTAATCTCCTTATTGTAGGTACGGCTAGACGTGTTTTCGTTTTGGTTTAATTATAAGCCGCAGTCTATAAATCTTAAGTAGGTAGTTTTATGATTTTCTTTTTCATTATCGTCGCTTACTTCTTACTTTGGATCGCTAAGGGTGGAAACACGAAAGTTGTCTTAAAATTATTTTTTCGACTACTTCAACGATGTGCAGCTCTAAAATTTCATTTCATAATAGGCCAGGAACTGAGCAACATTTCTGACCATTTCTGGTAGTCATCAAGCAATTAATGGTGGATTTCTATTATATTACGTGGTACAAAACGGTGTTATACAGTGAAGGTGAAGCAGCAGACAAGATCTGTCAAAGACGGCGTTGATGTCTAAAATATCTAGCGTATTTTCTTGGCAGGGATAGTAATAGAAAGTCAGAAACAATTATAAAAAAGGGAAATGTCTATTCTTTCTACAGCAAAGTAGCATACATCAGTTAGGCCACAATTTCCTTATGATGAGACTCCTGTATGGCGAAGCAATGTGCATGCATGTGGCATGCAACAAAAAAGCATTTATCGGTTAAACTGATGTGTCTTAAAGTTCGAAAAAAAACTGATGTATCTTAGTTACGAAGTACGCATGCATCCTACTAACTGGACATTGCGCTGCCGACGCGCAATTTGTGGATTGACAATGCCATAAACTAGGTTATGTGTTCAATATAGATATCATTATTTTATGACAGATCGAATTGACTTCTTTTTCAAATTAATTTGTTTTGGTCCAAATTTTTTTGTATTATGGATCTTTTTGTATTATGAATCGAATTGAGTTTTTGTTTACAAATTATGTTGGTAAGTTACTTTTATTTTGTTCCAAACCAGTTATATTTTATTTTAAAGGTATAAATCTTTCAATTTTTCTTAGATTAACATGGGGATTTCTAAGGATACCTAAGTACCTATTGTGTCGTGCAGATGTATAGATGGTGATGTGCCACTGCCACCAAACAAGTACTAGTTGGTTTACGATAAATTCAATGTCATAGAAGAAAAATAATTGCTGTGTCTATTATCCACATTGTTTAGTGAAGTCACTGAAAATATACTAGGAAGAAACCAAGGCGCATGCGTCGCATCAGTGCATTCACGTACATGTACCCATATGTGTGTAGGGCAGACCATGCATGTGAGCTCAATTATATATATATATATATATATATATATATCTTGCTGGTGCACCTAACCCCAACTATAGTTGACACAAGCATATTGTTGATTGATCACTAGCACAATGTTGAGGCTCTATATGAAACACAAAAGGAATTACTGGATTTTTACATAAAACAATTTAATTTCAAGATTTTTTTTAGAAAAATCATTGAAATCTCGATTTTTCTTTAAAAATCATCTGAATCGAAGAGTCCCTTACCGGCTTACCGTACCTGATCATCATATTTCTTCTGGGAGTGGTTGCCTGCACTTCAAAGAAAACCTAGATTGCCAATTAATGCATACCTAACAAAGAATCTTATGGTACAATAATAGATATCATAAGCTGTTGGAGGATCAATATGTATCCTTATCCTGTCTAATCGTACCTATTGCTACATTTTGGCAGCTACTTTATGTTTCATCCATTCTAAAATAAATTAGTACTACATTAGGTATATATTTTTAACTACTATAAATTTGAACAGTCTTATATTTTTGGGATTGAGATGGAGGAAGCATAGTATAGTACATACTATATACGGAGGTAGTATATACAGATAGCGGCAGTTTTCTGAAAAAAAAGCGCTAAGATTGATCGACCAATTAATAACCGACCAACTTATTGTTAATTCGAGGGTGTCGATCCAAGGTAGATCACTGTCTAATTTGTTAAATAACTATACGTTACAATGGATTTTTAGAATAGTATATTATACATTTTAAATTTAAAAGTTTAATCGCGCATTTGGTCCAAAAGGTTCTATGTTCATTACTAATCACCAACCAACATAAATAATTAACTATTTCCTTACGTAGACGAGGAAGAACATTCGCAAACTTTCTCGGACTATTCACATCAATTGGATGCTTATGGGCAATGTTTAGCCAACTAGAAGAAAAAAGACCTCTAAGAGGAATAAGCTCAATGACGAAGACCTGAAGCAGATCTATAAGTGCTCAACTCAACCAATGTCCTAATTTTTCAGACCATTAAAAACTATTTTAATAAAAATCTTATTTTTAAAAATTTAGTTCTTTGGGTGTGCTTAAGGATGTAAGTGCCAAAAATTTAAATCTAAACCCTCTTCCTTGTGACCTTAAAAATCTCGTCTCAAAATTCCACCCAATTCTATGACTCAAATTTTGAAATTTGATTGTCTCTATCTCAACCTATCCAAAGTAATTCCATTTCTAAAATCTCCTGAAAATAATATCTTCTTTTCTCTGAGTCTTTGGTTAGAGATTCAAAATTTTGGATCCAAGGTCCTATCAAGGTTCCATTCAATCCTATATTTAAAATTCCATTTAAATCCAATGAGTTTAAATTTTAAAATTTTGAATTGAAATCCTCGTCTAAATTTCCCTAAAATTTCCTTCAAGTTTGAACCTATTTTCAAAACATTCAAAATTCTATCCAAAGGACTCTAGTCCAAAGTCCATAGATTTTTTTTGTAAGCTGAAATGTCAAATTTAAATTCAAAACCAAATTCAAATTAAGCAAATTTCATTCTCTAGAAATTATCAAAGCCTACTATTCAATCAGGTCACTCCTTTCTCCCTTCTCACCTAGCCCACTTGGCCTCTTCCCTCCTTCCTCCTACTTCCCGCACAGCCTGACTACTTCCTTCCCACACGCACGGCCTAGCACTGCATGGTCTATCCCCCTTCTTCACATGTGCTTGCCCATGCATCAGCCGCTCGATTCCCAGCGTGCACCCACTCGCCAACGCTGGTGCTATCATCCCCATCCTTCTGTTGTTGCCTGTACACACCCCATGTGCTCGAGGGAATGCCACCAAGGAAAAATTTCCCCATACCAAAAATATCTCTCTCCCTCTGTGTCTCTTCCCCGTCCAATCATCCTCCCTTCCTCGCCATTAAATTCATCACCCTGTCTATCATTGCCATCCTATTCTCCGTGCTACGCATGTTGTAGTGCCACGCTCGCTCTGTCAGTTCCACATTCATGAGAATAATCTATTCACTACCCTTGTCGCTAGCCGCCTTGTGCCGCTCCGTTGCTATAAATAGTCAAAACCTTCTTTCATTTCTTCTGCCACCATCGCACCTTCACTACCTCGCTTGCACTCGCCATGGTCGAAACGAGCTCACGCTTGAACACCACTGGTGCTATTGCTTCTCTCGGTGAACATTCTTTCCCATTCCTTCATACGCTTCTTGCCACCTAGCTTGAGTACCCAAAACCAGCCCAAACCCTCTATGCCATCCTTTCAGTCACCACCGACAAACAAATGTCATGCCCTTGAAGCACCTCACCGCAGCGCTTGGCCACCATTGATCCTCCATTGGTCCAAGCCGCTAATCATGTTCCTCTCCAATCAGTCGTTCTACTGGTGGCCACCAATTGTTGGAGGCCATCATCGATCACTAGAACCAATCACTCATTTTCAGCCACGCGATTCGGCCTCACGTCTTTCCCAACCTCTAGTTTGACATAGTAGTAATGTCGACTACCATTGCCCCCATGCAACCAAGTCACCTTCCTTCCACTGACATGTGAGCCTAGGCACCTTATCATCCCCTATCAAACCTTGAGTAAATGACATGTGGACCCCACATCTACAAACCCAACTAGGCCACTAGCCATATTGCATGGGCCAAATCCCACCAGCTTGGCTAGCCTCATCCTCCTTCATGGACCGAAGGCCATTGGCCAACCCAATACACCAATGCCATGGCCTACTCTCTCTTTCCCTTCGTGGACCAAGTCCGTGGTGGACCATAGACCTTAGACTTCCTCTCTCTAACTAACCTTGGGCCCCACTTGTCAGTCTAAGGACTATTCTAAAAATGAGATCTACCTAATGGCACTATTTGTATTAATAATAGTATTTTTATTTTTATGGTTTTGTGTGATTTTGTCTCTTTTACGTGTAGTTGACAACAACAAATATTATTTTGGGCAAAGATTTTTGAGAAAAGTGAAGATGAAGATAGAGACAAGTAACTCTTTGATTACATTGCTCCTAGTTTATAAAATATTTTCTTTGCAAAATTGCATTGCTAGTGTACATGTTAAATTTGATTGGCCTCGGTTTATGTGTCAAATTGATGGATCTGCCTAGTAGTTGCATTCTACCCATAGGATGTTGATGACCCCTATCCGTTGTTGCTCCACCTCGTGGTGCCTCGGTAACCATGCTATTTAAGCATGGTATCGATGGTTCCACCGAATTACCCTTGTTTGTTGACATGGGAAAATTTTGGGTCATGAAAGCTTTGAAAACCCAACATGTTATGTCTGTGGTTTGCGAAATAAAAATGATTTGTGAAAACTCACGATGCAAAGTGAGAAGTTTTATATTTGCATATAAGGATCAATTCTTTGAGGAATTGCAGTGATCATAATAATGTGTGAGCACACAGATGGTATGAGACACCCAAGGTACCTCTTATGCCAATAGATGAGGGATGCTAGGATGTGGAGTGAGGTGACATGCCCAGATTCCTGAGTAGGGCAAGGATAGAGAAGCTTGGCAAACTACTCAGTCGAGGCTGAGTTTGTTGGAACTTATAAGCATATGAAATCGAATTCTTGATGTTGTTTGAGAGTGGATTGACCTATCTATTGGGCATGAGGTATCCCTAGAATGGCTTTAGAATGGCTTTGTCACGAACCTCTTCACTTGGCTAGTGAGAAAGTAAGCTCTTATCGTGTGGGTAAAGCATGCACCTATACACAAATGAAACTGTCTGAACAACCATGCCCATAGTCATTGGGGAATGTGAAGTGATTTCTCTTATGTATATTTGTTTTCCTGTGATTTACAAAAATGATTTTTGGTTTAGGAACAATTACTAGAATTGACTTTGGTGGCTAATGGATGATCTGAGTGGTCTTGGACAAAATTAAAAAGAAGATAATAGATAAGGTAGAAGGTGAAATTTGCCTGAGGACAAAAGTCTTTGAGCCATATGGACGATAGGCCTTGTAGTCTATTTCTCAATTAATCATCTAAAATTTGTGTTATTTGCATAAGTTGTTGCAAAAGCAACTCATGAATCGGACTGAGGCAAGAGCCTCTCTCTATGACCATTTTGAGATAAATCCCACTTAGTGTTTTAGAAAAATATTTTTCAAAAGAAAAATTTGTGAAAACAAACCCTAATCTTCCTTTGAAACTTACATACTTATATTTTTCAAATGACTTGCTGACCACATAAATACTCAATCATTGTTTTTTAAGGTAAAGATGAAGATTATGATTTCTTTCCTAATCTGAAACTGTTGCATGTGGATTGGATTTTAGTTGTGCTAGGTTTCGCTGCTGGTCACGATCCAGGAGTGCTCCGAAGATGTGAGCTCCTAAAGATATAATTTATTCATATTATATTTAGTTATAATGATACATCTTCGTTTACTATGAGTACCAACATTATGTGTTACGGCTGGTATCAGCATCGCAGTTTTACAAGGATTTACATCGAGCAAGTAGAACTTTCTATGGAGAGTATTTGCTTGGGCACGTATCACACACAGTTCCCATCGATCACTTCAAGATTCGTGCACGTACATGTCCGCATTATATATCTTGCTTGTGCACCTAAAACAATAACCTACCACGAAATCTAGCTCTTGCATGTTTTTGGTTGATCGGCTGATCGCCGACGTTTCTATTATGTAATTTTCTCTTGGATGTTATCTGCAAGTGTTGCGCTAATGCTAGTAAAACATCTAGCTACATGATGAGCCTGAAAAATAGGTAGCACTGTTAGGCAGCTACTTTAAATAGAGACCAGCATTATTTAGAAAAAAAGGGGCCATATGGGTAAGTTTACAATAATCCACCGATTTATATTTTTTTCGTATGTGGAGATCTTTCAGCATAAATACTAAAACAATCTGATTTTGTTTCATTATTTATGGTTCACTGTCTATACTGTTATACGTTAATTAGCTACTACGCCCTCCCACCAACCACACTAATCCTGCCCCATCTTTATATATCTCTGTTAATGTTACAGCTAACCAACCATGAACTTCCCCATCCCCTTTCTGTTCTTACCGATCTAGGATTGGGTGAGCGGCGATGGCGCGACAGGCAATACTATACTCAGCTAAGTTGCACGGATCACAACTTCGAAAATAATTTTTTAGGTGAGAATAAAATATTTTTTAGGTAGCCTTATCTCAGATCGTCTGTAAAGAGACTTGTTCGGGCTCGGGAAACACTGGCAACCTGCAAGAAAATGTATTTTTACAAGTGTTTTGTGTAATTGGCAATCTAAAAAACGGTGGAATTTTTACGAGCCGCCTATGCTATCGGCCAACTGTAAATATCTATTTACTCTCTCCTATATAGTTCTTTCTCCTTAAGCCTCTCATTTTAGACTTACTCTCCCGCGGAAAAAATAGGGGAAAAATTTTGGTCTCAATTCTTTTAATAGTGTATCATTTTTGCATTCTCTTTGGTAATTTTTTTTCTAGTTTTAAGCATTTGTTTGAAAGGAATATAAAGAAAATGGTGTTTTCTTAATAGGTTCATAAATTTAGATTGCAATTCTACATCAATTTAGAACAAATTTTATTGTGTAAATCCTTCTTTAGTGGTGTTTTTGCATCGAATGATTATGAACAATTAGTGCTTCTAATGGTAGATCAAAGTAGATGGGTCTCTCCAGATATGGTGTGGGTCTCTCCACATAGTTTAGAGAGAGAAGCCTTAGTCTCTCTAGTTTTTTTAAAATAATATTACTCTTATTTTTTTCCTCTTGATTCCTTCAAAGGAAATAAAAAAGTTGGTTATATGGAAAGTATTATATTTACAAATTTTAAAAAGTAATTCATAATTAAAATAAAGGAAAGATGTTATTTAAATTATTTGTATACTGCAAGTAATAATGTGGTTTGTATTTACAGATGGACAGGTAGAAATGAATATATGAGACGTCAAGATTTCAATAGTAGTTTCTTAACGAGTTATCAAAATTCATTGAAACTATGAAAAAGCATACTACGAACAAGACAACAAATGAGATATGTTGTTTATTCTTGGACTAAAAAAACAAGAAAGTATGCATAAAAATAGAAATTGTGATGTCTTACTTGGTTCAGCGTGGGTTTAATGTAGGCTATACAGTTTGGTCTAAACATTATGAGCCAGTCGAAGGCAAAAGTAGCGCCATAGAAGAACATTATATCTATTTGGAGGGTGGTATTCATAATTTTATTCATGATGGTTCAATTATTGTGATGGATAACAATGGCCATAAAACGGTAAATGATATTGTATCGAACTAGAGGAGATATTGCGGCATGCTAAACCATAAGTCATAATGGGATCGACGAGAGACCTAGATAATTCTGAGGCATTGTAGAAGAGAAAGAAGCAATTGTTATACAATGAGTCAAAGGGTTGTGACAAGGACTTCTCTATACTTTATTCTATGCTAAACCTTCTTAAGTTCAAGGCTAGCAATAGTTGGTATGTTCTCTTAAAAAAATACTACCGAATTCAAACTCATTGCCAACAAATACATAGCAAGTAGAGAAACTGATATGTCCTTTGTCATTAGGCATGCAAAAGATTAACGCATGTGTCAATAACTGCATCCTATATTGTAAAGAGAATGATAATCTAGATAGTTGCCCTTCTAGCAGCTCAAGTCGATACAAGATAGGTACTGAGTCTTTGAATAAGAAAGATAATTCATCTAATTTGAAGAGAAAAATAACTTCCATAGGGATATGATACCTTCTAGTGAAAGATCCACTGAAATATTTGTTCTTAAATCCTAAGGATACCATAAAGAAAAATACAAGAAGGATGGAAAGCTTAGGCACCTTACGGATGCATACCAGTGAAATTTTTTTGATAAGAATTACAAAGAATTTGCTAAGGACCAAGAAATATTAGGTTCATATTAAGTACATATGGAATGAATCCCTTTGATGACCTAAGTAGCACACGCAACACTTAGCTAGTACTTATGACCATGTACAACCTAAATACATACTTTTGTTAGAAGCGAAAGTCCATGTTGTTGTCCAAACTTATACAAGGTTTGAGACAACCATGTAGTAAAATAGTTATTTTTCTTATACCTTTGATGGAAGACATGGTAGATCTATAGAACAACGGTTTACGAATGTGACATGAATACATGCATGAGTACTTCACGCTAAGAGCCATTATTTTTGTTAGTATCAACCTCCTCCCTACGATGTTTTCTCTATTGGGACAGATGAAAGCGAAGACTAGATGTTTGGTCCACATCAATGAAACTATATAAAGTTCTTCACATCATATAAAAAGTTAGTGTACATGTGTCATCGATAGTTCTTAACCAGAGATCATAGATACTGCTCCATGCCATGTCATTTCAACGATATGATGGAGAGAGAGGGTGTACAAACAAAAACTGAGATAAAAAAATTTGTGTTTGAATTGATAAAGAAAGTAAAGATTATATTTGGAAAGGGCAACAAGTAAACAACTAAGTGTAAGAAGAGAAAAAAACATATCAAAAACACAGAGGAAAAGGAAGAGCCCAAAGTACTATTTAAGAAGCATTCCATCTTCTTTAAGTACTTACCATATTGGCAAGACATAGATGTTTACCATACTATCGATGTCATGCACCTTGAGAAGAATTTTTTTTTGACAACATCATTGATCTCTTACTAGACATAGTGAGTAAGATAAAGGATAGATTGAAGTCATGTTACGACTTAGTAGAAATGAGGATAAGAGAAGATCTTCACCCCATGGATAGACCTAACGAAAAAGTATACATTCCTCTAGCCAACTTTACCTCAACAATGGAGGAGAAAAAGTCATTATGCAAGTGCCTTTACGGGTGAGAGTGCCCACTAGTTTCTCATCAAATATCAAGAGACTAGTTTGTATAAAAGATTTGACATTGTCAAACTATAATTCTCATGACTATCACATGATGCTAACTGTATTCCTCCTCATTGCAATAAGGGCAATCAAGCCATCACATTTAAAAATGGTAATCACTAGAATGTGTTATTTACTTAGTACCATTTCATAGAAGGTTATTGACCCTGATGAACTAGGTCCTTTAAAACTATTCATCATAGAGATGTTATACCAACTTGAGATGTGATTGCCTCCCTCTTTTTTATATCATGGTGCACCTCATGGTTCATATTATTCCTCAAATTATTTCTTTTGGTCCTTTGTACATGCATCAAATGTGGGCTTATGAGCATTACATGTTCATTCTAAAGGGCTATGTACAAAATCATACTCACCCAGAGGGCTTGATGATAGAGAGATACACCACCGAAGAAGTCATTGAGTGTTGTGTTGACTACTTAAAAGACACTTAGGTGGTTGGAGTACCTGTCCCTAGACATGAGGGTACATTGCATGGGAATGGGACCTTAGACAAGAAAAGATTCATTGATGATGATTACAAAGTAGTCTGAGAAGTGCATTTTAGCATCTTGCAGCAGCTTGCAATAGTGGAGTAGTATATCGAGCAACACTTGAACCAAATTAGATTGTAATTTGTCAAATAATCAAATGATTAGATAATGAAGATGCACAAGCATCTCTTCGTTGATTGATTAAGGGACCAAAACCTACCCGATGGAGAAACCACAAAGAAAATCACTACAAAAATATTGTCGTGTGGCCCATCAAGTGTGGTCAACTCCTAGCAAGCATACGATATTAACGGTTACATATTTTATTAAAAAAAGAATAAGAAGAACATAACCCAAAATAGTGATGTTCGGGTAGAGGCAATCGACGCAAATGGATAGAAAAACACTTATTATGGGTTCATAGAAGAAATCTAAGAGCTAGACTATAGACTAAGTATGCAGATCCTATTGTTTTGATACCGATGGGTGAAACACCCACAGGGCATGTTCAACCACAAATTCAGTCTAACAATTGCTAACCTCGACAATACGGATCATAAAGATGACCCCTGGGTACTTGCTTATTGTATCGCATAGGTTTTCTATATCTTCAATCCTGTGGATAAAAAAAGGACGTTGTGATCTCTAGAAAACAAAGTATCATAGGAGTTGAAAATTTAGAAGATGTCAAGGACTACAATCAGTATAACCAAATGCTGCTATTTACATATTTACAACAATATAAAGCTTGTAGAGGCAACCATCGACGAAATAACACTTAAATTCTATATGTGGTGATAATTTGTAATAGGATAATTTGCGTGGACGGTGAAAATATATAATTTAATAATTTCTACAAATGATTAAAATTTATGTATGATGTATGTAAAAATACATAAGAATTATATTGGAATATAAATTTATTGTATGAAGTACAATTTAAAGGGAAAGCACACGCCGCCTATGAAAATAGTTTTCATAGGCGATGCATGGTGACCCTGCCTACGAAATACCCTACCCCTCTAAGGCATGTGGGAGCAAAAAAATTTCCAAGTCTCGTGCACCGATCACAAGTATTGCATCACTAGACGCCCAAAATTCAAACTCCAACCGCCCTCAACCTCCCATCCGCCGCTGCCATCGGCCTCCCCTCCACCCCCCCTCAGCCTCTAGGAGTTAATTATTTTTTTTGAGCATTTTTAGTATGTGAAATTTATCTAAATTTTATATGAAAATGTTAAATGTATTTTGATGCGAAACTTAGGATTATTTTTTATGTGAGTTTAGAATTATTTTTGATACGAATTTACAGTGAATTTGATTTGATATGAAATTTAGGATGAATATGAATTTTAGTTCATAATTAATCTAAATTTGAGATTAATTTTTTATGTAAATTTAGAAATATTTTAGATGTACAAATTTGGTTGGATGAATTAATGTTATATATTATGTGAATTTTAGATGTCAATTTTATATGTGAATGTTGGTTTATTTCTAGAAGTATATTTTAGATAAATGTTCTATGTCAATTGTACTTGTGAATGTCGGTTCAATTTTAAATTTGATTTTTAATGGATGTATTATTGTTAAATATTATGTACACATGGTGGGATATTGTTGAAAATTTATGTATTTTAATAATTAACTGAGACACGATGGACACAGGTGATAGACCCCAAGAGACCGTAGAAGCGTCGCGATAGGGGGACATATTACCTACCTAGCCTACATCATCCGAAGAATGCCTCCAAACCGAAGGGTCATATCATTACCCTAGCAATCCACATCCGAGCTTGCAGTATAGAAAGAGGGCTACCGACAATGCTAACAATGTCCCAAAGGTGGTAAGTTCTTTGTATAGTCGACTTCACCTAGTTCATTGTATGCATCTATTTTTATATAACACCGATTATTCTATTTCATGCGTAATTGAAGATCGCTTCATGAAGATCCACACATCATAGAGTTCCATCAAAGCGACAACAAGAAGTCGAGAAAGTATTCGAAACTTCCCCTGTCCTGAAACCAGAAACAACTACTGCTCAAACAAAGCCTAATCATAGATGGAAAGAACGGGACAAGACCAAGGTGATCGATCCTGTAGAGGCACACGTCATGACCCACATCAATACTAAGGGATGTCCAATAGTCTCCCGTAAAGTGCTTATTAAGTGGCAAACCAATGTGGGGCATTGTCAAGGACCATATCTCAATATTAATTAACGATTGGGAGCTAGTTGTAGAAGAGACCAAAAATTACCTATGGGATGAGCTAAATAAAAGAATCATATTCCCTAAAAGAATTGAGAAAGAGGCAAAGGTAGCCACCCTTTAGAACATGGCCAAGTCATGGCGTAATTGAAAGTCAAACCTCAACACAAAATGCGTGCAGAGGAGATTAACCCTAAAGTTTGGAAAGATCATCACACCTGCTTAGTGGGACCAATTTGATGTGAAGATGACCACACCGGAAAAGATGATGCTGAACAAGAAGATGGCGGAACTCACGTAGAAAAATAAGTTTCACAATCGTCTATGCTCTGGTGCCTATGCTAAAAAGGTCAAGAAATAGAAAAAGGTCGATGATGACTTGAGAGCACAAGGAAAAACCGTACCAATGAAGGACTGTGACGAATAAAATAGTAACTAGGTGCATGCATAGACCCTAGAGATCACTGACTCTAGTGAAATTGTATTCCTAGACTCTAGCCTCCAACAAGATATGGATAAGATGAAGGATATCGCAGAGAGGAAGAAATCTAGCTCTTTTAAATCTATCAAGGAGAGGGACCAATTAACTACCACATTGGGCAATCTCAAGCATGGTAGCCATATCCATAGCATATCATCCAAGCTAAACTATGGATAAGGGTTCAAACAAGATACACATATATATAAGAAGCATAACCATTTCAAGAAGACACTACAAGAAATAGTACGAGTAACGATGGCCTGAAAAAATGGCAAGGTTTACAGTAAGTGCCATTCCAGACCTATTTTTATTGTAGTTGCTGTACATAGATACGGTCATAGTGCCGACAAGTATTGGAAGATACTCCATGCACGCTTCATGTCCTTGTTGGAAGGGTGGGTCAAACAATAGAGGTTGCGAGGGAAAGGGCAATGTCGAGCCATGTCTTTCACTATTAGCCAGTCCCAAAAGATTATGTCAACAAACATCAAGCCATGTACGAGATTGATATTCCAACAAGCAAGGGTATCAAATATCTTAGAGATGTGGTTGATCAAATTATTCTTTGGTATAGAAGAGATATAGTCGAGAAAACATCGGTGGAACCCTCGAAGAGGCTATCAAATCCAACTCCACACCAACTTTCACCAGAAAATCCCCTCCTAGAGGAGGAAGACATATTCTCCCTAGGCCAGCTCCCTTGTACGCCACCATGACAACCTTCTGCAAGGACACCAACACCTCTATCTTCCTCAGTAAATCCTATGCCAGCTCCCATTGAAACAAGTATCTTTCTAGATCAAGAAGTGTCTACTCCATGAGAAGCCTCTCCAAAACCTTTGGTGACACTTAAAATGAAACCCTATCCCTACAAGGCAAAAGACAAGAATAAGCAACACTGTATGGTAAAATCATTTTCAGGAAGAGAGAATTTAAGCATAGAGCCCAGTGCATACATGGAGCGGAAAACCCAAGCTCTATTAGGATCGTTAAGTATTTGTTGCCACCAACGAACATGTGCCAAAGCAATTCGAGAATGGCAAACTATTCCTCCTATCTTGGATGCTCGAGAATGGTCCATTTCAGATGAGGAGATGGCACCAATAGTATGTGAGAGCTAGTAGACTTGGCGTCTCCTATATTGTCATCTATAAAGTGTCACAAGTAACCGCCATATAGTGTGCGGTTATTGTGTCTGCCACTACCTCAAGTCTAATGAGCGGTACTATAGTAATCCTAAAAATGTAAGCTAATATACGCATTTAAAAACTCTATATATGCACATATTGAATACTTAACTATAACTTTTAACATGACATGTATGCGCAAATGTCTAGAATCAATGACAGAGGTAAGATATGATAGAAGACCTCTATCATTTTATTCACCGTTGATAGAGACTTCTTCGACAAAGATTGGCACGTCATGCAACACGAGAGCTACAAAGGCCTTATATCATTTCGATAAATTGTAATTTGGCTATTGTAAAAACTAAGTATTTACTTAAATATTCATATTGCGTGTATATAAATGTCTATACAATAATTTACTTATATATTAATTAAATTATATCTTTTGATATAATATATATAATATGGCCCGCTATTTTTATGGATACATGATGTACAATAATTTAGAATAAATTTTATATGAAATTATATTGAATTTTAGATGTGAATTTTAGTTGATAAATGCATTTTTGTGTGTGGAACCCTATGCGCTACCTACAAAGAACATTTTTGCAGGGGCAAACCCTATGCACCGCCTATGAAGATCATTTTTACTGGCGATAAAACCTATGCGCCACCTACAAAGATTATTCTTGCATGAAGCAAACCCTATACACCGCTTGCAAGAATATATTCTGTAGGTAGACTATGGGCTGGCTAAAAAAAGCCTATTATCATGTGCATTTAATTACATGCGGCTCCTCTGGCTGCCTACAAAAAGGGTTTTTAGACTAGTGGACAGCATGACAAGGAGGTGGCAGTGCTGATTGTTCCAGCAACAACATGACGATCTCGCCATCCACTCATTGAATTTCCCTAATTTCTCTCTAAATTTTCCTTAATCTAGACCTAGCAATGACTCCATAGGCAACTAGGTGAACTCCTTCGACATGAATCAAGACAGGCTCGACCTTCCCACGACCACAAGTCCGCAACTGCACAAGGCGGTGTTGGAGATGCCAATGCAAAACCAACGTGATTGCACGAGGCTGCCTCCTTCAGCTCATTCTCCTATTGGATGTGCCACCTCCTGATCACTTCTCAAGCATTTGAGGTGCACTATGGAGGAGGAGGGGTGTTCTAGGTATCTAGGGGCATGGACAGGAGATCCCCTACCCAGTAGGAATGGTCACATTGCCATCCTTAGACATGGATTTTGCATCTCCATTCCACCACCATGGATCACTCGACAACCAACGCTTCTCCATTGTCAATGAAGAATTGGACAAGGAACCGATGCCGGAGGCAAAGATGGATCGGGTGACGGTTAATAGTATGGACAGTGAAGAGCACCACAACACCTTCCTCAGCCCATCAGGGTAGCAATGGCCTAACTATGCCGACATCTAGATCTGTCCCCCCTAGCAGCTGTTCCTCACGTGTCGTCAACATCCATCACCATTGCCTTTCCTATCAACATCAAGATCATCGATCCTCTCTCTGCATAAACCACCTCTCCTCCTACACCGACTAGGGATGGGCCCCTCCTCACGTCATGCCATATGCTAATATGGGGCCTTTTATTTTTTTTCTACCCCACTCCACTTATGGCTTCGATGTCATCAGCACCAGTGGCAATGGGGCATCAAGGGCAGTGATGGGATAGAACGGCATGGACCAACGAGCAATGAGATGAGCCACACCCTAGTTCCACATCACGTTGCCCTCCACGTTGTCTCATACAAGCGCTACCCTCCCATGAGCCCTTCCTCTAGCTATGGTCTAGCACCACCATACTCCCCTACTCTCTCCATTTTACCGGCATTGCCCTTAGCTGGATCTAGCTATAAGGAAGGCTAGAGAAGGGGAGAGGAGACTTCTAGCCTCCTTGTTCCCTCCATCCCAGATCAGTGACAAGGACGTAGCAGTAGTCCGATGAGGTGGAAGCCACCAGCGGTTGGCAGTAGTAGCATGAGGCAAGGGTGAAGGCCACCTCTGATGTCAATATAGACCGCAGCATCACTATCATCCATACTGCCGTCTGTGCTTTGACTCCTGTAGTCTCTCTCTCATATGTTTCTTTTATTTGTGTTTTGTAAGATGTGTAATGTATTTATCCTTCCAGACATTAATATGATTGAATGTAATGATATGTACTGTAAAAAGATTATTATCCATATAATGTTACGTTGAAAAAAATTACAATCACTTTTCTTCCAGTAGATTGGTGTAAATATACCTATATTACTGACTAAAAATATCTTTTAATAAAAAAAGATTACGGAGGCAAGAAAAGAGTTGTGTACAATTTTTTCACCGCAGGCTTGATAGAGGTGGTAAACTTTTTTTACGGAGGACCTGACGGGTTCATGGACATGGGGGAACAAAAATTTATCTAACCAGTTGATTATGTAGTAATTGTTTTTACTCAGAGATAGATAGTAATTGTTTTTCACACGGAGCAAGTGTGGGTGGAGTGGGAGGGGACAAGGAACACAGGATAACAGTTTCTGACTTATCTTTGGTAAAATTAATTGGTTAGCATCGAAACATTATTTTAGTCATATAGGGTTACTTTAGTAGAATCGAAAGTAAACTACTCCGTTCTTACATTTAACGATTCATCTGATCCAAACCTCTTCTTGATTTTCATTATTTATTTTAAAAAATAAGATGCAAAATGTCAATACTACCCTCTTTTTCTTGGCAATCCGCTGCCCTTCCTCTGGCTCGAACGTCGTCGGCATCGTCGTCAGGCTCATCCGGCTCTAACGCCTTCCCTCATGCAGTCATGCTTGATCAACTGCTGATGGCGCCATCCGCAAGCACAGGTGTCCTTGAGCTTGACCACTTCAAGCCTTCAGTACGAGCTCAACCAGCATAATCATCCTCAAGCTCAACTACCGTTATCCTTGAGCTTGATCGGGCCACCGCCAACCTCAACCACCAACCTTTCACTGATCTTGGGCTCGACACAGTGTCCCAGTGCATACTACTGCCTATAAGGAGGTGAAGGGAGGAGGAAGAAACGAGGGCAGAGGATGTGGTAAAGGTATCTCTCAGTGCTAATAAAATCGGTGCTATTGATATAGAACTAAAATCATGATATTTGGATGCTACATAACCAATTTTTCTTCTCATATATATTGGGGTCTTCAACTTACGTAGTTAGTTATCACAAGATGACGCTGCAAATTCATAATCATTAATTGTTCTAGATACTGTTACAACAAGAAGAAAGGCTGAGTTTTGCTTGTCTGCTACATCTCACTTCCTTTTCTTAATTAATTTTCACATATCATCTGCGAAATTTCAAAAGGTTTAGACGGTACTTGATAGCCAACTAGTCAGTGAATTTATAGGCATGTGGCATATGTAGAGAGTGTCGCCGCTTCAAGTATTATTTTCTGAATTGGAGGAACAGATTACCTCCCAAAACTGCATAGATCGAGTAGTAAGGGGGATATGGAGCGCTATTTTCTTAAGTGGCCACTGTTATTTTTTGAATAACAGTGATGAGCCAATCAATATTTTATTTGACTTCCACACACAAATAAGTACATTTATGAAATGAATTTTACACGATAATCAGATACAACAAATAAAATACATATTGGCTGATACAATGTTTTTATCAAATAGAAATTGCAACAGTTAACTAATTGTGGTTGGCAGCCAGTCCAAGGTCTTGTCCAATTGGAACGCCTTCGCCAACCCTTCATCAGAGATTGGTGGCATTGATCCAAAGACAGCATTCACAGTAGTGATGCTCCAAGTTTTTGGCTGCTAAGTGCAGCAATTGCTACTATAGGCTTGTAGGGATTAGGGTTCAACTGAAAGTGAATTAGTCCCTATGGAAAAACAAACACGTCTCCCTTGTTGAGCACCTTAGAGAAGAGCTTGTTGTCTTGGTTGGATGTAACAAAA
This sequence comes from Oryza coarctata, assembly GCA_030770085.1. Classification (NCBI taxonomy): domain Eukaryota; kingdom Viridiplantae; phylum Streptophyta; class Magnoliopsida; order Poales; family Poaceae; genus Oryza; species Oryza coarctata. Next base: position 3,582,984 of record CM061476.1, on the reverse strand, counting down.
CCGACGTAGAGTGTTCCCTCTAATAGGTAAGCATCTTAATGGTACGAGGATGCGTATGTGGTGGGTTTTCACCCAAAGGTGCATAATTGATATGTGCTAGTGTGTTAAGACCAGGAAACCTCATGGCATTGATCAGTGTGACATTGTATCCCTAGGCATGTCGAGTTTTGCCACCATAAAGAAGTCATCTGCATTCACATCTTTGAGTCTTTACAGACAAATCCATTAACAAACACTGTGCAAAAGCAATAAAATATAGATATACCAGTCAGAAAACTACTTCTGATAATGTAAGCTCATATGCTGCAGAACTATTTTATGTGCTTCAAAATTCATCAGAATTCAGATGTGATATAATGCCAGAACTGCAAACCTTTGGAGTCCTTGTCGGCCACGCAGAAATTTTGGAGAGGGCTTGGATCAGAAGCTATGGCCTGCCATGAGACCATTCCAAGAATGACAGTGACAAGGAAGTAGGAGGATGGGGATGCCATTTTCCCTTGCACACACAGGATGCAGTCTTAGCTATTTGTTAGTAGGAGTCAAATGCCTGTGTGCTCTATTTCTTTGTAATGGTGTGGTGCTTTGGCTGTGGAGGGAGGATGGATATATATAGCTTGCCTGTACCATCTGCAGGGGTGAATTATTCATGAACAAGTCAAAGAAGGCTCACTGGATTGAAACGGTCCCTGCAGGTAGACTTGTTCTTCTATGGATTGTGTCTCCCAATAATTAGGTGATCACCACGCAATACGATGTATTTCACTAAAACAATCATGTTTCATGTTGTTGTTTGTCATGCATATGGAACTGTTCGATGTAAAACTCGGTGGCGCGTAATTTTACCTGGGTCTAATTAAGTAATAGAAGAGAGAAACCCATGACATTGATGCATAATGAGAAGTTATCCTAATTGTTGTATCAGATCAGATATCCATTAGTAATTAATGACCAAATACCATCATGGCCCCTTAAGGCGTTCGCCCTTTCTATATATACACACATATGCACTTTGCACTTTTAAAGTATACTTTTAAAGCATCCATCCGCTTATCATGGTGAAAATAAATATTGATAGCATCCTTTATATATGTTGCTAGAAATACCGAAAGAGCATTAAAATGGAATTAATATGGTTACCTTGAATACGGATCAAACTCCAACAACTCCATCAATAATACTTGACAAAAGAAAAGATGACAGACATCCATTTGCTTCTCATAAAAAAATTCCTTCAAGCATTTTTTCATGCAAAATCATTAATGACAGTATCGAGATCAATTTGTCCAAGACATTCTTCTCAATGTATCACATAGCCAAGCCATTTAATCTTTGTTGTGACATGGTTGATCTCAAATAGTTTTCAATAACCTTAATTTTAAGAAGCTTCTTTCAGCTGAGGCTCAGTTAAGAGGATTCGATAGGCAGCTGAAACATTTGGATTGCAATCTGTAGCTACAATGAATTCAAGAATCTCAAGTGCTGACTTCAAAACATCTAGCAAATTCGCTTCAAACATTTTTAATTCAGAAAAGAAGTCATTTAGCTCAACATCGGATGAGTTATTATAAGAAAATGTTTCTACAAAATTAGTGCAGCACTTCCATAGATCAGCATCATCAAGGACTTCTGATTCTTTGAGGTGAACAAGAAACCAAACATATTTTCAAATACCTTCAACTGCTCAAATCGACTAGTCAATGAGGCAATTGCAACATCAATCATGACTAAGAAGTAATTAACTCTAAAGGACTCCACAACTTATTGTTGTTCTTTATTTTGGTCATTTTCTTCATCAAAATGTTTCTTTATATCAGGTTGACATTTTGTAGGAAATTATAGTTCTACATCCATGTCAGATGCAATGACTTTTGCAATATCTATACTAGAAGCCTTCATTTCTATAACTGTGAAAAAAATATATGACACCTTCAATTTGTTTGAGAGTAGCATCCAGCACACAATCTCAGACTGCAACTTCTTGTTCACCATATTTATAGAAAATAAAATATCATGCCAAATAAACGTTCCAACTAAAAATTTAAAATTCTCAAGTGCAGTGACTAAAGATTGGGCATCACTCACAGCTTTTGGGTCATCTGTAGAAGCTTTCTCTAATTCCAACAAAGCTGACCTTATTTGGAGAGTTTAGTATCTAATAGCTTATACTCCCATCGGGTATTACACACTGATTTGATAGTCAAGTGTGGAATGTTCTCAAGCAAAATCTTCTATCTTTTTGTTGAACATGAAAACAGTGTATATATTCGTTGTATAACACCAAAAAATAAAATAGCTTTTTTGCACGATTTTGCCATATCACATAGAGTTAAATTTAGACCATGACATGCATATGGCATATATAATGCTCTTGGATTAATTTCAAGTAAATGTTTCTGAACACCTTGGTGTTTTCGTTCATATTAGAACCATTATAATAACCTTGTCCCCTCACATCACTAACTTCAAGTCAAGGGAGTCCAATGCCTTCATCAGTTCATTAAAAAGCCCCAATCCTGATGTATCATCTACCTTCAAAAACTCTACAAATAGCTCTACTCTTGGAATATTACTCGATATATTGACACAGCAGACAATTAAAGACATTTCTTCTTCATGGCTCATATCTGGGGTACAATCCAATATTATAGAGAAATACTTCGAATCCTTGATTATCCTTAAAATAGAAACATTCACAGCCTAAGCAAGAAGGGAAATTAGCTCATTCTGAATATTGTGGCCAAGATAGTGATGATGAATTTCATTATTTTGAATGTGCCTAATGTGCTCTTGCATCACAGAATCAAATTCAGCAACCATTTCAACTGTGCCCAGAAAATCGCCATTGTTATCTTAATAAAGTTTCTCATTTGATCTTCGAAAAAGGCAAATTATGTTTAGCAAAAAACTTCACCGCAGCAACTATTCTTATTAAAACTTGTCTCCAATGCTCTTTCACCTTTGAAATTCCCCGTTGCAAATCATCATCAATTGTATGATTTTGGCTCAACCTCAACCTAGTTCATTCCAAATATTCATGTTTTTTATATGATCCACACTGTTTTCATATTGTTTAAGTCTTCCACTGAGATGCCTCCAGTCCTTCAATCCATCAGAAGCTAACAAATTTTTGCACTGATTTGATTTGAACAATTTGCAGCAAAAACAATACACTTTGTCCGCATGCTTAGAGTAAACCAACCATTATCTATCAATCACCTCACCATTGCTTAGCTTTCTAGAGTAGTAAGCATATGAAAAATGTCTACCACTACTGTCTAAAGGGAACTGTAGATTTAAATCTCTGACAGGCCATTTTCAATTAATATATCTCTTTCCCTGTTGTCAAGATTTTTTCAAGTCCTAGGATCATAGATATTTTCCTGTACATCAACATTTGCATTCTCAGTACAAGGTGAACGCTGCAAATTTTCATGTTCTGAATCGACAGGATAAGCATCATCTTCAATATTTAAAAAAAGAGCATGTTATAGCTCCCTACTAGGATCATCTGCCTCCTAAAAGATTTTTATCAGGAACAGCATTACTTGATACTGAAAAGAACTTATGCATAGCACCCTTTTGGGATTCAATAAATTGATCTTCTCGTCTTCTTTTTTTCCTTTTCTTAGCACCAGATAAATGCTTCTTAGGTAACATTACAAACCTAAAATTAAACTGAAAACCGATTGACAAGAACACCCATGTACCATCTAGCGTTCTTGATTCTTTAGTCTGTACTAATGAATAAATAGTACGTCGGTAGTTTAATGGACAATATAGTTTCAGCAGTACGCAAGAACCAGAAAATTGAAATCTGGAACTGGAAGATTAGATGAATTCAAGGAGCACTCCATGCCGCCAGCCCTGCCCGCGGCCGTGCGGCAACAATGTCTCGGTGTCAGTGTTGACGTCAAACGGGCAAAGCTGTAAAGGCTGAAGGGCTCACCGGCAACCCAGCGGCATGGGGCGGACTTGCGGAGGCGCCGTGGAAACGGACGTGGAGATGAGAAGTTGGAACTCTGACGGTCCAATTATACTTTCTGCTCATTGCACCCTAAACAAACATTATCACACTTTGTTATAAACACTGTATTTGTGCTGAATTGGCTCCTGGTGTTGTTGTGCGCTGTTCACAGTATCTGTTTGCTGCCCAAAGCCTGCAAATAGCCAAACAAAGATGTTATCCGAAGAGACAATTTCCATGGAATGTTGATTAGTATTCAGTTTCATTTTATTTTCATATATCTCAATCAAAATCAGTTTATAATTTGCAAATTACCAATCGCTTCCTCCATAATTTGTGCTCCGCCATGTGCAAATGTTGTTGATTTCTGTAGCTTGGTGATAGCTAGAAAAATAATATACAACTTTAATTAGTAGTTTCATCATATATAATGTTAAAACGAGTCAAGTGACTCGACTATGTATGGATAGGCACATGCAACTTTACCTATTAATTCCTCTGCACTTCTCTGTGACTGATTCATATTTTTTGCTTGCAGATTGATATCTATATATACATACAGATCGAAAATTATAATACAGAAAAAATCAGTTTTTACATATTATATATATCAAATATCCAACTAATTAAACAGTATATTTGAAATTACCCATCAGTATACCTGCAGCTTCCTTCGTATCAGCACAGTCAGCATATTGTTTTTTGGAACCTATATTAAGAAAGATGAATCTCATTACTGCTGATGAATTCGTATGAGAAATCAACATACATAAAATGCTCTACACTGCACTCTTATTGCAGTCAATTCTTTAGTTAATAATTCAGAGACAAACTGGACAGATTTGTTGTTTAATATATATATGATTCAATAAAAAATACAGGGCAATGAATTAATTGTTCAAAGTTAACCAGCTGGGTATTACTCTTTCATGACTACTAGCTAGTAATACATTTTTTATTTCATTGCAGCTAACCTAATTTATGCAACATCCATATTAAATATTTCACACTAGCTAGATTTCGTAAAAAAAAACTCAAAATCACATCCAGATTCCAGGTGGAGGCGCGGATTGGCGAAGGTGAGGATCAGCCGATCAACGAACAGAGAAAGGGCGATTGGCAAAGATTGAGTGGTCAAGCCGCGAGGGCGCGCGAGCAGCTGATCTGCAATGTTCATTGATGTGGATGGCGAGTTGTTCAGGTAACCCACTAACCCTATCACAATTTCTTGATTATTATCATCACAATTTGGTTGTAGGCTGGCTCTTTGACGGGAAAGCCTTTTACAGGTGAAAACCTATCGCTTATAGCGAGATGTGTGATGGGCCGTAACTACGGCCATCATAGATGTGGGTTCCCCCCTACAGATGGTCAATTTTTTCACCTTGTCACTAAAAACTTACTTCTAACGGGTGAGAAATACGACTCATTAAAGGTGATATCACCCTCAATGATAGGTACAACTACAACCCGTCACCGATAGCACTGTGATATGTTGTTTTCTGTACCCATCACCGATAGGGTCACGTTTGATGGGATTTTAGATACCACCCGTAAATAATGACCTTTTCCTATTAAAAAATCTATTTTATAGGCTAACCTCACAATTAGACTTCAATAGAAAAATGCAATACATCCGTGAAGCTTTTGAAAAAATGAAATAGCAAATGATTAGTATAAACAGTGCTTAGAAGAGAGGTATGTATGGAATAAATTATATCACAAATATAAAGAGTCCTATGTGTACATGATCTAAATGTCGTTGCAAATTAATGAAAGCTTCACCACAAGCTAAGAAAGTAATTAAAATTGGCAAGTCCTATTTCAATCAATTTTCTAGCTGGTCTTGAGATGAAAATGTCCATTTGGGTTTATCACTCTGGCTAATAGAAAGTGGATATTTTCCCTCTAATGCTAGCTAGGTCGATCTCCCTCGGCTTTCAATCATTTTTCTATGATATATGAATACAGTTAGTACGATAATCAAAATAATAGTACCGATTATTTAAAACATTGTTTTTTCTTGAGTTCTAACCTCTGGGTCCAACAAGGCCACCTGTCTCAAGTTTTTCATGTGATGGCACACATCAAAACTGCAAGTATTATTGGTTTGTTGACCTTGAAGTCATATTTGTGGTAGAGTGATGGCCTAGTTTGTCGATGCAAGCCACCATTATGGATGTACGGTTCCCAAGAATTTCCCATTGCAATGAATAAAGGTGTAAAATTATAAACCTTTTAAGGTAATAAACCATGTTCTATTTGGAAACTATGACCATGAGAATCCAATGACGGCTATAAATAGCTTAATTTAATTGTTTATCGCTTAGCTTTCCTATAATACATTAATATAGTTATAAATTGAAGTCCCTTCCTCTTATGTGGGCCAACATTAGACAATCTTTGTCTTAGTAGCCCCACAAATATTGTTCGATGTATTGGATGACATTGTCCAGTTTTGTTCTTATGTTAAGCTCATTAATTATAGTTGGATATAGAAAACCAACCAGGTTACTCGTCTTTCGAGCATTTAGCCAACATGCCATATAATGATTGCATTATAGTTTAGAATATAAAGAATATGTGTCTTATTGTAATATAGTGAAGATCACTTACAAGGTGTAAGATTTCAGCAATCCCATGTCCAGCTGTCCGAGCCTAAATAAGTCATGGAGATCATTCAATCCAATAGCAAACAACTGTTCAGGGGATAAAAATGGTTGTTGATCAAGCTGGCCAAGGAAGGATTGGTCCCTCCTTGTTCGCTTGGCATTTCTCATCTCCACCACTAAGTGTGCAACTCTTAGCAGGTAGGACACATTGTCTATAGTTCATCGTCGTCGACAAGGGGATTGCTTAGCATGAACTCACTGAGCGCAAGCATCTTAGTTGGTGCCAGGTTTTGTATTGATTTTCCCTTCCCCTAACCTCTGTTGCCCCTCATTGACAGTGAAGCATGTGCCCTCTTAGGTATCTTGAGTGGAGGCAGATCTAGAGGTATGCTAAGATTAGGTCCATATAGCCAGCACCAAAATGTGGTCAATGTGAGGTGTCGGGACCACCCGAGCTTCTTGAAGAGGTACTAATGATTTTGAGGGTGGATGATTTGACCGACCATTCATGTTCAAGATTATATCTGACTTGGGTCATTAAATATATGTCCCATGTGCAGCCCCTAGTGTCATAATCTTATTGTTTGGTGGGATCTCAAGGGGACAGTGTGCCTAGTTGTCTCTCACCACATCTACTTGGACCCTCATATAACCGACTCTCAAGTCAGCACCATGCACCTTGGTTGTGGCGGTCGGTTTAAAAGCTAGGCCTTTTGCTGCTTCGAAACTAAAGCTAACCATAACCCTCACCATTAGGATGCACTCGGCGGTCTCCTACAGCACAATTTAAGGATTTTAGATACAAACATAATTAATGTTTTGCTATAGGTTGTAGTAATATTGTAGACATGTAATTCTTACCTCAGTCATGTAGTTGACTGCAGTAGGTACAGGGTTTGGCTGGTGACCAACCTCCATTGATGCACAACGTTTGGTTGACCCATGGGGCTTACTTCTATGTGAGTGCCTACATGAGGAAAAGGTTGTGCGACACCTTACTATTGTGCCCATTCGAGCCTTAGCCTCTGCGCCTCTCATTCAAGCATTTCATTCAACTCTTGGGATAGCTCTAACTTGACCTCCTCTTTGACCTGTTCCTTTAGGTAGGCTTCTTTCTCCACCTTTGGGATTTTTCACTTCTTGTACAAAGAGTTATACTTGGCTAAACCCACCTTCAAAGGTATGGTTGAGTCAATTCCCCAAGTATGTCCTAGATGTTTAGAGTTTCCAAGCACTCTAGTCAGGATATCATCCTTGCACATAACTGATTTGACATTGCTTTGTTAGGTATGTTCCTCAGCCAAAGTGAGATACAATGGTACAGTTAAATTATTAGACAAAAATGTAGTGTGTAAAAATAACTATTTTGAAAATGTTTCGTATGGAAAAACTCACGAGTTAACAATTCACTTTGATGTCAGCGATATTTTGGAAGACAGCAATCCCATCAAGCAGCACCTTCCCTCATGCTCTAGCCTAGTTCCTAGGTCATACCTCTAGGATACCTTTGAATGGAGCAATGATGTTAGCTTGTCGTGCAGCTTCATCCTCCTTTGCTCATGCTATCTCCTTCTCGAGATAACCACCTGTGCCAAATTGGTGTGGGTGTTGGTTCCTCGTCTAGAGGTTCCATTGTGCCTCACAAATGGCCTAGAACTCCATCATGTTCTTCATGGCTAGAAAGTCGGTCCATACCATTTCGGTTGTCTATGGGAACTCAGCCATTGGAGTGGGCCTTAGTGGGCTGAGGATGTACTCATTCATGAGCTTCAACTTGAAGTTCTTCCATGACGTACATATCTTCTAGAATGCCACATGCTTAAGTGCATCCTCTATTGAAGGTGGATAGTTGTACTTCTCTTTCAACTTATACCAAGCCCCTTCCACATTAGGAACCTTATCAAAGTCCTTATGTAGGATTCCTATGTGTTCCCTTGTGATGACCCCGCAAGAGTTGCTAAACTTCGGCACAATGCTTTTTAGTGCCATTGGTCTTCCGAGAGTCGATTTTGGTGATGGTTAGCTTGTTCTCTGATAGCCTATTACATGTCCTATGGGACTGACTCGATGTGGTTGTGCCCATACCAATCAACGGTGTTGTAGGATTATTTGACATTTCTGGTCATATAACATAGTTAGTTGTATGGCATATAGAGTGTTTTGCTCTCACTTGTCGGGCTAAAGGAGTTTAACCTAATAACTCCTTGCCACATGGTGTGCGGTTGAGGAAGATGTTATCACTTACATGTAGTCAACACAGAAACAATGACTTCTTCGGTTGTGTATGCTTCAACAATGCTCCTCTTCATCTTCAACATATTCCATATGTATGACTTCAGAATTCGCATGTACCTTTCAAGTGGGTACATCTATCGTACGAAGGTATGACCGCATAGTTTCACCTGCTTCACAATATGCATGACGAGATAAACCATAATATCAAAGAACGAAGGGGAAAGTACACCTCTAGATGGCATAGTATTTTCATAACTTCTTGTAGGTCATCTAAGTTGACAAGATCAATGATCTTCTAGCCGATGGCTTTGAAGAAGCAGTAGAGCCGCATTATCACGTGATGAATTTTTATGGGCAAAATATTCCTAATAGCAACTAGAAGAAGCTCTATAATAAGAACATGATAGTTGTAGGACTTCATGCCTGCCATTTTGAGGTTGTGCATCGAAACAAACTTGTCGATTGTTGATGAGTATCAATTGAAACTTTAATACCTTGCAATCATTCTAACATATCATTTTTCTCCCTCTTCAATAGAATGTGTTAAGCTAGAGGGAGGTATGCTCTCCTTGTTTCTTCATTAATCGATGGTGCAATGTCGCTCCTAATATTTATATCTTCTAAATCTCATCAGGCATTGAGGCTATCCTTCGTCTTGCTAGAAATATTGAGCAGTAGTCCGATAAGACTCTTACAAATATTCTTCTCTACAAACATCAAGTCAATGCAATGGTAGACCTTAAGATGTTTCTAATATGGAAGCCCTTATAAGATAGATTTCTTTTTCCACATTGGCTTCTCCTTTATCATAGATACTTTTGCTTTTTTTTCCTAAAAACATTACTGATGTCCTTCACCTTAGCAAATACTTATGTTCCAGACTTATCCTTTGAAGTTGGACCCCACTTGCTCTTACCATTATATTTTTTTTCATTCCTTTGTAGGGGTGATGAAGCTTAAGAACTCTCCTATGACCCATGCAAACTATTTTGCAAGAGTTTTTCAGCCACTTATTGTGTGCTTCTTACATCCAGTCTGAACATACCTTCTTTCCTTTCATAGTTTGCCCGATAGGTAGACTAGTATGAGATAGTCGTTAACCATATAGAACAACAAAACATGAGGTTAAAGTTCTCTTGCCCGGATGTATCCTAGGTCTCTACACCTTCATCAAAGAGTTTTAGAAAATCATTGTACAATGGTTCTAAAAATACATCTATGTCATTGCCAAGTTGTCTCAGTCCTTGTACAAGTATGCAAAGTTTGATGTACTTTCTTTTGAAGCACTACCAAGAAGGTATATTGTAGTTCATAAAGAGGATTGGCCAAGTGCTATGACGAATGCTCATATCCCCAAAAGAATTTATTCCATTAGTACTCAAAAATAACCAAATGTTTATCACGTCTTCCGCAAATTTAGGGTATATTCTATTGATATTCCTCCATTCAATCAAATATGTCGAGCACCTAAGCAAACTGTTTTTTTTTCTGATCTGTGTCATGCCATCTAACTAACTTAATCTCCTTCTCATTCATAAAAGGTTGTCTTAAACAGTCTGCAATCAGTAGGTACCATACAACCTTTTTAAAGCCACCCTTTTTTAACTTACCCTCTGCAATACTATTCTTCATCTTGTACCAAGAAACTTGGCATTTAGGGCATGAATCCAAGTCGGCATACTATTTGTAGTACAATATGTAGTTATTTGGATATGCATGAATCTTTCTTATATCCAAACCCAAAGGGCAGAACACTTTTTTCTTCATATGTCATACTTGGCAAAGTGTTTTGCTCATGGAGCAAGTCTTTTAACAAATCAAGAAGCTATGTGAAACTCTTATCCAACCACCCATTACTTGTCTTAAGCTTCATAAGTTTAAGTACTATTGATAACTTCATGTACTTTAGCTTGCTCCCAAGGAAAAGAGGAGTCTCTGAGTCTGTTACCAAGCATATGAACTTCTCATAGTCTCTTTCGTTCTACACTGGGACCTCAACATCCCACAACCTCTAACCAAGGGTATTATCGTTGATGCCAAACATTTCACCACCCAACAAAGAAAGAACGAACATGTCATCTTCATCTTGCTACTCGTTTAGTCCTTCCACTACTGTTATACTTGTAGATTCTTCCATGCCATATTTGGTCTAGCAAGTGTAACCTTTCATAAATCCTCTATGTATTAAGTAAGACTGTAGCTAAACTCTTTCAGCAAACATCTTCTTATTTTTACAGTTTATGCATGGACATACCATATATTCTTTGCTCCTTATATACATGTCATCCTCCATAGCATTTAAAAACTAAGCAACTCCATCTCTATACTCTTGGCTCAAGCGATTGATACTATACATCCATTTTATATCGATCTGCAATATTAAAATAAACAATAATTAGAATAATACATGTCGCTAAAAATAAATGCAATGTGCATCGGCAATATATATATATATATACACTAACCTGGCAAGGATTTTCTTTAATTTTTCCCCTTGATTTTATAGCAAAAATTCACTCCCCTACCACTCCTATCCCAATAGTGAATTTAAACTTAGTGGGATAGCTCACACAACAAATGAGCTTGATATATATATAATCCAACATACCTCTGATGGGTTCAAAAAATGATCCGTCATAAGTATCTTAATGTATCTTTGATGGGTAGCATCAAACAGTCCATCACAGATGGGTAATCATCTGTGATAGACCAATACACCGAATCAACACCAATGATCTATGTTGGTTTAGGATATGCAACCCTATATATGATCATCACCTATGATAGCTCGGGCCGCTCAGCCCAACCAATGACAAGTAAATTTGATTCTCGTCAAAGGTGATGACTTCCGTGATGGGTTGTCAGGTACCATCAATAATGTTGGTGAGATTTGTAGTAGTGTGGTTTCTCAAGTTTGAGATTTTGGGAAGTTACTAATTGGGTTCTGAAATATGAACTTTTTATTTCTTCGGACTTAAGTTGCATGATCATGAGCAAGGAGGATTAAAGCATACTTTTGTTCTTTCCAGCGGAATGGAAGATAACAAATTAATGGTTTTGATAATCTATGGCAGAGGGTGCTTGTGCATTTGGTGTCTACTTTGTTTTACAGATTAATCATTCCATATTCTAATAAATTAATAGGCAAGCAAAGTGTAATGGCGAAATTCTTGAAAAGAAAAATACCCCGTTGGTGAAAGAGAATTGTCATCATTAATTTTGTTCCATGTTATGCATAGTATTATATCATTATAAGCTATAGTCATCAGTCCATCAGCTAGTAGTGACCCCGGCGACCTTTTATCCTAGCTTCGCCTATGGTTGTAAGCTATATATATGATTCAATGTTTGCCTAAGGAAGTTATTCGCCAATAAAGTTGTTACTCGTTTTTAATTTTTTTTCCTAGATGAACCTACAGCCACATGCAAAGTTTCTTTACAGCTAGTGCCATGTTATGATTACTGTTTGCTATTTTGAGTGGCATTCTCACTCAAAACATACGATATCACAGCACCATAGTGCAAGAACACACGTTGTTTACCCATAGTAGAAAATTATTGAAGGTACCAAAGGACTCCTAGTGACGCGATCATGCACATACGTGGCTATATATTGTACAGCAATCACAATACAGCATCAATACTTGATATATAATCAGTGACCACCCAAATGTCTAGCCATCTGACTGCAAGATATAAATGTGCTATAAGGGATTTTACTTATTAGTTAAGTCAAGGTAGCCTTTTTTTCCTTTTGTACAAAGAGAAATGGTCGATTTAACCATTGTCAACTCTTTCTTAAAATACTACTTCAGTAAAAAAAAAAGTATAAGGACGTGAGGGTATGAATATGTATAAGTTGATTTATTAACTTGTATATACTTTTTCTACTGTCCTTCCATGTTTACCCTTGCTAAATAAATTTTACCACACTCATGAATAAATTAGTATCTCGTCTGATCCAAAGCACAAAGGACTTTCTTTGTCCTTGTGGATATATAAGTAATAACTGACTTACATTTGGAGGAGAGAGCGCATTGTGTATTAAATTTAAAATACTGTGCATGTAAATGTTTCCATGCATTTTCTGTGACTTCGAATTTGCATCGTTTGAATGTTCTCAATCGAATTCCATGCACCACTATGCATGGTCTCTATTTCAAAGAATAGCATACTGGCCTCATTTCCCAAGTGTTGGAGGTAGCAACAGAGAATGGGAGGTGAGGCCACATAGTGTATGAACTATATGAACAGAGGTGTGGAGACTGGGGATCCACCTCATCAATATACATGCATGATGGGATGCCATTATGTACTTCCCTTCTTCTGGATGTATTGACTCTGATTTTCATTATTGATTACATATGTTTTCTCATTTATATAAAATTTATTTTTAGGTCCCCCATCGTTTTTGGTTTAAAAAATTAATACGATTTTAATCATTTGTCATTATTAATGTTAATAGGGTACATAAGAAATCAAATATATTAAATTGATATTCCAGATCATACATGATATAACATATATATATGTGTAGTGTTTTACATGATCTGTAACCAAATCAATATAAAATATTTTGTAGAAGAAGAATGCATATTGATTTAATAAAAATCAACAAATTAACAAACTCTTTTTACTACCAAGCATTAATTATGAACTTTTTGAAGCACCAATAATTTTAGTTATGGTTATTCTTCCAGAATTGAGCTTGGAGACAACCCACTGCCTTCTTGTCCACTTGAAATGCCTTAGCAAGGACATCATCCAAGATTGGTGGATTTGATCCAAATACTGCATTGGCAATGGTTATCGCCCCAGGGTTTTGGCTACTAAGTGCAGCGATGGCAACAGCTGGCTTATCATAACTTGGATTATACTGGAAGTGAATCAAGCCCTGTGGAAACACAAATACATCTCCCTTGTTGAGTGTCTTGGTGAAGAGCGTGTTTTCTCTGTTTTGTTGGTTAGACGTTGCAAAGCCAACATAGAGTGAGCCCTCAAGAACCGTTAAGATCTCAGTAGCACGAGGATGCGTGTGTGGTGGGTTTTGTCCGTTAGGAGCATAGTCGATCCTTGCCATGGAGATGCCGAGGGTGTTGAGACCTGCAAGTTTCATCACATTGATTAAGGTAACATTGGATCCAGCCTTGTTCTTGGTTGTGTCCATCGGCTTGTCGAGGTTAGCTGCTAGGAAGAAGTCATCAACATTCACATCCTTAGCATCCTTGCAGGGGAACCCATTGACGCGCACTGCGGTGAACAACATATGTGTTAAGAAAGCTAGAAACATATATATACATACAGACAGATCATCAATTTGTTTCAGTTGCATGAGAGTGATGAAGTACTACTCTACCTGGCGAGTCCTTGTCAGCAACGCAGAAGTCCTGGAGAGGACTGGGATCAGAAGCCATGGCATGAGAAGCGACGAAAGCGATGAGAGCTGTGAGAAGAAAGAACTTGGAGGAGGCCATCTTAAGTTGATCGAAATTTTCCTGTTGATCAACAGATGCTTTAGAAGTAGTAGTTGATGCTTGTTGTGTAGATGGAGCTATAGCTGATGCTTTGGCCATGGAGGGGATGCATCGATTTATATAGCGTGTGAGCTAGCATGAGATGATTCTGAAGTGGTCAATAATAGGAGGCTGCAGAGCAACCGACTGGTTCGTTCTCCTCTGAACTGGTCTAGATAGATTGCATCTGGGCAAGAAACTATTTTATTGGATGGATTAGTGGATGGATTGAAGTTATCCCTCCCAGCAATAAGGTGGCCGAATAATTAATTTGATTATTTCAGTGACTGTCACGCATGCATGATATTGATGTTTGGCTGGCTGCGTCATCTGGTTCAGATAAACATAGGATAAAAAGTAGTGTTGACCACAAACATGTTAATATCAAATCCTTAATTTTGACCGCGTCTGCTCCCTGTAACGTATACGTAGTCCCTTTCCTATCTTTGATCCATATGGGTCTTTAATTTGTCAATGATTTCCGCGTATTCAGGCATCCATGTGTGACGCAATGTCTGAGTACTAGTCAATAGCACACACACATGCTAATTAAAAGGGAAGTTGGATGCAACAATATCGCAGTTAATTGCCGAATCAACACGCTCTGTTGCCTGCAGCAGCCTAGCTGCAGACAGTTTCAAGCTAATGGTAGTTTGATTAATTCAGTTCAGAAAGCTCACCCGATCGATCGGCCGGCCGTCCAGCTATTAGCTATTCGTTCTCCTCGGCCTGCTGCTCATTTTTTGATCTGGTCTCTGCAGGCAGAGGCCAAGCATGCATGCATCCATGCATATCGCTTCTAACTCTGGCCGACCTCTCCAGGACTTATTATTCATCATCTCGACAAGAAGTCGTGCCATGTGTGTATTATAACCCTTGTTATTTTGCAATAGAGAACGCTCTACTAACTCTTGTCATTTTGCAACAAATAGAACACCAAAGTTCTGAGATTATCTAATGATATGAGACATGTTCTCAAGGGAGACAATCTGTGCTGAGAATTTGGGATGATAATTGATAAATTTCTTACTTAACTGTGTACATGCATGTATCTGTGTTTTTGATGCAGTAGTGAGTGTCAATGGATTGGCTTACAAGGATATGGAAATTAAATGACATGAAATAAACCATCAATGGAAATCTTCCTAGTAGACAATTAACCTTCTGAAGCGAACGGATATGTATCATGAGAAAGTAATCTAGAGGTCTGGTAAAACGTCACCCCTGTAAAATGTGATGAAAATTGCAGATCTCAATATACTTACTGGAATATACATGACACCCTTAATACCAAATAATTGGCACCATAGGAACACAATAAATTAAGCGCAGCCTGTCTGCAAATAAAGTATTCATTTATAAACTGATTGTTTGGACTATAGCTTCTTATTAACAAAATAATAATAATGTATAGATAAAAAATTTATATTTGTGTCCTTAACAATTTATTTAAAAGCTAATGCTTAAAAAATAAACTATAATAAAAAAACCTCTAAAATCAACTCCAAAATTGAGTTTTAAATTTTGCAACGGCTTTAAGATGAAAGACAAAGTGATAAAAAACCACAACAAGATTCCAAAGGCAATTAACATCTATAATTTCTTCAGATAACAAATTTATGCATCCGGACAAGCAAAATTAAGCATTATTTCTCTGGACCTTGTGTCCTATGTGCACTAGAACTATGGCTAATAAAATAGCTTTTGTTCTGTTCTTTGCCAAGCGTGGCTTCAGTGCAGATGGATGAGTACAGGTAGTACATGCAACAGTTGGCATTTGTTATGAGCTAGTCCAGATAGAAGAACGCTAGTGGGTGGCTGTCAGGTGGGCTTCTATTTGGCTGGGCCCTAAGGGCAGAGAGAGAGAGAGACAGAGAGAGTTGGGAGGGAGATAGTGATGATTTCCCTCGAAATTGAATGTGGTGCTGTTTGTCTTAATTTTTCACCAAAGCTACAGTGCACCGTAATTCATGGAAAATTTACTGTTTGTTGCAGTGCTCATGATTGAGCTGATGGTAATAATTTCGAACTTTTACGGTGGATGTGGTTTGGGTGCAGAAATCTTGGGAAGCTTGCTGTTCTGAATTTATTTGTATTGAGCTTGACTGGTTTGACCGAATTAATTGAGATGAAAAATGAAGTGATTAAACACCAAACTTTTACTGTGAGTTATTAAGTATCATCTAGAATCTTTCCCCAAATTTAGGCTGAGCAGAAGTGCATCGTGTGAAATTTTCATTTTCACTATGCATGCAAATGCATTTATGAAGAAGCAGAGAACACTGAGGTTCAAAGGTGCATTTTTTTTAATTTTGGAGAAGTTTAATTTATTTCCTTTACATGTTGGATACTTTATTTATTAATAACCTTTTAAGCATGAAATTGCAAAAACTCCTATCCGAGACTTAAAAAACGACGAGGAAATTTCAGTGCATATTAAATTTATAGCGCCATTTATTTAAGATTTTAAAATGTTGGTATACAGCATCCCCAGTGGCTCTAGGTTCAAAAATAATATGCTTTTAATATTTTTAGTTATAAATGTTAAAAGGGCACATAAGAAATAAAATATATTAAATTAATATTCCATGCAATACATGATGTACTTAGTGTTTTACATGATTCTTAACCAAAACAATATAAAATATTTTATAGTAGAAGAATACATATTTAGTTAATAAAAATCAACAAATTAACAAACTCCTTTTACTACCAAGCACTAATTACAAACTTTATGAAGCACCAATAATTTAATTATGGTTGTTCTCCTAGAATTGGACTTGGAACCAATCCATGGCTTTCTTGTTCGCTTAAAATGCCTTAGAAAGGACGTCATCTGAGATCGATAAATTTGATCCAAATACTACATTAGCGATGGTAATCGTCCTAGGGTTCTAAGGCCATGGCCTGGGAAGCGACCAAAGCAACAAGAGCTGTGAGAAGAAAGAATTTAGAGGAGACCATCTTACGTTTGTGCAATTTTGCTATTGATCTACAGATTCTGCAGAAGTAGTAGTCCATGCTTCTTGCGCATATGAAGCTTTGCTGATGCTCTGGCCATGGAAGGGATTTATCCATATAGCCTATGAGCAAGAGATGATTCTGAAGTGGTCAATACTTAGAAGCTGAGCTAGCTAGCGACCGATTCGTCTCCTCTGAACTGGTCTAGATAGGTTGAAACTGGGCAAGAAACTATTTAATTGGATGGATTCAAGTTATCTTCTTAGTAACATGGTGGCCGACTAATTAATTAGATTATTTTAGTTCCTGTCGTTCATGCATGATATTGTCGTTCAGAGAAAATGTATGATTAAGAAAGTGTTAGAACAGAGTAGATCGAGACCACAAACACGTTAATATCATGTGTCTGCTCTCTGTAACTTAGTAATGATGTCCGCGTATTCAGACATCTCCACATGTGTGAAATAAAGTCCAATAAACAATTAGTCTAAAATTAACATTGTATTTTAAAATTATCATAATAACATGTAGCGAACGTATGTATATAGATATGGTTAGGTTATGAGAATTTATGGTTAGAAAATATTTTTTTATATGTGTGTCTAAAACTGTCATGGCAAAATGTTTTTTTTTATATCTATGCTGGAAAATTGCTAAAAAATAGAGAAAATTTAGATAAAAATTAACAAATTTAAGATTTGCTACAGTGCCTCATACTATAGCTCATATGAAAGACCGGGTTAAAAGATAAGTGGTGGCCCAAGCGATACGGGAAGGGCAGCCTAGCGGATGTCATCCTATAAAATATATATATGCGACCGATGAAACTTGCAGTGTCAATTTAAAGCGCTTTAAGGAATATATGGAACCCTAAGCCAACAATGGCCACCTAGAACACATAAATTAAGATAAGCTCGTCTACAAATAGATTTCTTCATTGAACAAATACCAGAACAAGTTTCAAAAGGTAAAAACACGCAGAATTTCTTCAGATAACAGATTTGCGCATCCAGACAGTCAAATTGAGCATTATTTCTCTGGACCTCTGTGTCTCCTAAGCACTAAACCTATGGCTAATAAAATAGTTTATGGTTGTTCTTAGCCAAGCACAGCTTCGATCAGTTCAGATGGATGGATACAGCAGGTAGTACATGCAATAGTATGGCATTGTTTTGAGCTAGTCCAAATCCAAGATAGTATTGTTGAGGGCGAACTCAAACACATCGTTCACGTCTTCATCAGGATCAGCTGGAACATATTTGATAAAAAAATAGTATATATTCCGTAGATGTATATAAAATTGTTGTGATATTGATAACAAAACGAATGAATATTAACATTTTTGATACAATGTTACTTTAAATTAACTCTCATAACCATCAAAACTACATGGAAACGTATGATATCATCTTCCCCTAACAAGTTAAATAGCCCTCATCTTGAACAAATCAAAAGTACATTAAAAGTGCGACACATTACAGGTTACTTTAAGTAGTTCTGTTCTTTTTTTCTTGATGTTTTTACATTTTGCCCTATTTGATATGTGACCCTGACTATTACATTTTAGTTGTTAATTTTCATTAAGACGTAAGAAGAAAATTATAATAGTATGAAGATCATTCTAACAACAAATCTAATTTCTGATTTTAATTAACAAAACTGATGCAGATAGTTTCAAAAGTTAAACTTTGGAAAGATTGTTGACACGGATGTTAAGGAAAAAAATAATAGATGGGTATGAAGTACCAGCTGCTTCCTCTGGAATTTGCGGTCCACCATCTGCAAGGTCCGGTTGTTGCTGATTGAACCCTATAGAAAAATTATGCCATTTGTTATTTAAAACTTTATTTGATAAATGCTCCAACTCCAAATATGCATGGCGATGAGTAACAGGTTAAAATTTCTCACCTATAGGCTCCTCTTGGTTTTGTTGCACGTTGTTTTCCACAGTATCTGCTGGCTGCCCAACGCCTGCAAAAAGGCAAAAGAAAGATTTTATCTGACGAGCAAATTCCCATGCATAGACTTTTATGAGTGTTTAATTTCATTTTAGTTTCACATATCTCAATTATCTCAATCAGGATTAATGTTTATATAATTTATGAATTGCCAGTTAATTACTACCTTAACTTATTTGTTCTCCACTATGTGCAAACATATTAATAGTTAAACTTTAGAAAGGTTCGTGACGAGGCCCAATACAAATAACAAAGTATACTTTCTGCTCATTAAACCCTAAAGAAACATTATCCCACTTTGTTATAAACACTGTATTTGCTAAACGTTCCAAATGTGCGCACAGATGAGAGTTACAGTTTCTCACTTGTTGGCTGAATTGGCTCCTGGTTTTGTTGTGCGCTGTTCACAGTATCTGTTTGCTGCCCAAAGCCTGAAAATAGCCAAACAAAGATGTTATCCGAAGAGACAATTTCCATGGAATGTTGATTAGTATTCAGTTTCATTTTATTTTCTTATATATCAATCAAAATCAGTTTATAATTTGCAAATTACCAGTCGCTTCCTCCATAATTTGTGCTCCGCCATGTGCAAATGTTGTTGATTTCTGTAGCTTGGTGATAGCTGGAAAAATAATATACAACTTTAATTAGTAGTTTTCACTATATATAATGTTAAAAGGAGTCAAGTGACTCAACTATGTATGGATAGGCACATGCAACTTTACCTATTGATTCCTCTGCACTTCTCTGTGACAGATTCATATTTTTTGCTTGCAGATTGATATCTATATATACATACAGATCGAAAATTATAATATAGAAAAATTCAGTTTTTACATATTATATATATCAAATATCCAACTAATTAAACAGTATATTTGAAATTACCCATCAGTATGCCTGCAGCTTCCTTCGTATCAGCACAGTCAGCATATTGTTGTTTGGAGCCTATATTAAGAAAGATGAATCTCATTACTGCTGATGAATTCGTATGAGAAATCAACATACATAAAATGCTCTACACTGCACTCTTATTGCAGTCAATTCTTTAGTTAATAATTCAGAGACAAACTGGACAGATGTTGTTGAAATATATATATGATTCAATAAAAAAATACGGGGCAATGAATTAATTGTTCAAAGTTAACCAGCTAGGAATTACTCTTTCATGACTACTAGCTAGTAATACATTTTTTATTTCATTGCAGCTAACCTAATTTATGCAACATCCATATTAAATATTTCACACTAGCTAGATTTCGTAAAAAAAAACTCAAAATCACATAGATTGATGATCACAAACCTGACGGTCCAATAGTTGGTGCCCCTTCTGCTATGGCAACACTGGATGAAGCGTTGTCTTGCTGCTCTGCAGAAGAATTTCTGTTCTTTCTAGGGACCACATAAGACCTCCTTTTGGGGGGCTTGGAACTAGGTCCAGGTGCTGGTAATGCTAGAACAACAAATCTTTTATTGTTGTTTTGCTTCCTTGATGCCATGTGAAAATCAACTTTTTACCAATTAGTATAATCAATTATGACAATATAATTTGTATAGACACCAAATAACATCATTTGTACTTGTGTGTTTTACACAAACTATGCTAAAGAGGATGTGTTACACACAAATTAAGTAGAAACACAAACAGTGCAAGCACTAAAGAGTAGTGATGGACATAGATGGATGCGTGGGTAATCTGGGGCTGGTTTTAGTTCAACTAAATGAACTAGGTTTTATTTTTGTTTCTAAAAAATAAAATCTAGTTTATTTAATTTAACTAGAGCCGGCTACCATATTATCCATGGTCAATCCGTGCCTATCCCTAAGCGGTTTATTATTCACACATATCTTACGAGCTCTAATGCCGTTGATCTGTTGGTAACGAATACAAGCAATGTGTTCTACGAATATGGATCAAAGATCTAGGAAATCAAGAAGGCTAGATCTAAGCTAATACTACTGATAATCTCTAACCTAGACGAAAAAATCGGAAAGCACGGTGAGAGATTAGAGATGGAAAATATGTACCAGACTACACAGTCTCTCGAGTGTTCTTTCTTGGTTGATTCTTCTCCTCCGATTAATCGAGACACTTGAGCGCAATTGCAAGCTTTTTCTGGTACGTTTTTCAGGATGACCCAGAAAATGGGCGTTAACTCTGCTTATAGGTTTTAAGGGCACAAGCGCTTTAACTGCCTGCCATCTTTGTACGCCCACAGTATAGATAGAAACATAATCATACAGCTAGCAGACGTATAATTAATATAAATTGCTGTAAACCACAAAATTTTGAAAAGCCCAAAAATAAACGGTCCAATTCGATGGCCAAAATATCCCCCAGCAACGTAACGTCAGCATTCAAGCTGAATTGCACGTGGGATTTGCAAGCTTCTTTGCCTCCTAGCTCCAGCTGGTGCTGACGTCGTCACTATGCATGCACGCAAAGCAAGCACGGAAGAATATGCATGCACGCTGCAGTGGGAACGCGTCCCGGTGCAATGCTCTTGGTCCGGCCCTTTAGTTGAACCAATTTGGCCTTAGGCCTAATTACAAATTGGGCCATGCGCGTGTTCTGGTCCTTTATTGTGGCAACACCAGACCTATCAGGCCTAATTACCATGCCTGCCTTGTCAAACCCACCCGACCATTTTGCCTTCCTCTCGCTCTTTACCCTATATGCTTCTCCCTCGTGAGCTCCTCCTCCCATGGCAGCATGCCGCTGTCGCTGCGGAGGACCTCACCCGCCACCTCCACCAAGTGTCATCTTTGTTCGAACCTGACGCTGACCCGTCACTCACATGGCTCACGGAGCACCCGCCTCAAGCTCCCTCAAAGACTGCCATGTTAGGGGTGGAGGAAGAAGAAGAGAGGCGAAACACAAGGCAGGAGGATCAGGCCACCGAGCCAACGCGCTCCTGTTTTCTGTTATACTCCTACCTAGAGATGGAGCCAACATGGAGGCCCGTCGGGTTTCACAAGCCTACCCAATTCTCACCATTCGCCCCGGGTGAATTTGCAGCTTGCTCTATCCAAGACTGAACAACCCGGCCAATTGATAATCCATCCAATACAAATTGCGTATTAGACAACCTCAAGAGGTGCAGGCGCCAATAATCAGCACAAGCGACTGAAACATGTAGCATATATGAATTCTTCGTGGCATAAAACTCATGAATGCAAAACATTCCAGCAGCTCTACCAGCACTAGGATTGTCTTGATCAATATAAACAACGAGCTCATAGCCTCTTTTCTCAGTTATCCGTGTACTCATATAGGAAGTGGACTGATTTTTAACTAACTGTTGAAAGAAGTTTTTTTTTTCCTAGCAGATGGAAAGCATTGTGCAAACCATTCATGCAGCAGTCCCATTCCATCACTGTGTAGTAAGTGCAGATAAGTTTCCAATATGTTTCCAGATAAGTGCAGTCCAAACCTATAACAGAGCAAAATTATGAGAAGGTTAATCTTGTTACCACATGGGTCCCAAATTAATTCCACCAACTGGACGAGTTTAAATTCCAATGTTACCAAAAATATGAGTTTCCTGCCCACACTGAGTCCAATTAATTTCTCATCAATCTAACAATAATAACCGTGGCTAAGCTTACACATATTCCTTCCCATTAGAACCACATCAACACTTTTAGTGCTAAACACATTGGCTCTCCTCATATTCCTTCACGCCCGAGAGCCAATTTGGCTCTCCTTCCACGGCGCATGTTTTATGCATAATTGAACGAAAAGCTAGCGTGCAACCAAATAGCTAGTCCGGACAAGGTTCGCTTTCATGGATACGCTCTTAGGTGCATTTTGCATTTGGAGATGCTTAATTTATTTCCTTTATGTGTCATACTTTATTTTTAATAATCTTTTTAAGCGTGAAATCACAAAAACATTCATCGGAGCCTCTAAAACACGACAAGGAAATTTCAATACACTTTAAATTTATAGCTCCATTTATTTAAGATTTTAAAATGTTGGTATATATGTTGCAGCATCCCTAGTGGTTTTTTGTTTAAAAAAATAATATACTTTTAATCATTTATAGTTAAATGTTAAAAGGGTACATTAAATTAAAGTATATTAAATTAATATTCTAGATCATGATGTAACATATATATATATATATACACACACGTATTGTTTTACATGATTTCTAAGCAACCCAATATAAAATATTTTGTAGGAGTATGTAGTATTTAGTTAATAACAATCAACAAATTAGAAAACTCCTTTTACTACCGAGCACTATTTACAAATATTATGAAGCATCAATAATTTAGTTATGATTGTTCTCCCAGAGCTTAGAGCCAATCTATGGCCTTCTCGTTCACTTGAAGCGTTTTAGTGAGAATCTAAACATTAGTAGATTTGATACAAATATTGCATTGACAATCGTGATCGTACTAGGTTATGACTACTAAGTACAAATATTATGAGCTTGTTTTCTATGTTTTGTTGGTTAGACGTTACAGAGCCAACATAGAGTGAGCCCTCAAGAATTGTTAGCATCTCAGTAGCACGGGGGTGCGTGTGTTGTGGGTTTTGTCCTTTTAAGAGCATAATTGATCCTCGCTATGAAGATGCCAAGGGTGTTATGACCAGTAAGTTTCATCACATTGATTAAGGTATGTTGGATCCAGCCTTGCTCTTGTTGTGTCCATTGGCTTATTAAATTAGTGGCTAGGAAGAAGTCATCAACTTTCACATCCTTGGCATCCTTGCAGGGAACCCATTGACACGCACTGCATTGAAGAACATATATGTCTAAAAAAGCTAGAAACATATATGTAGATCATCAGTCTGATGTACTCATCTACCTGGCGTGTCCTTGTCGGCAACGCAGAAGTCCTGTAGAGGACTTGGATCAGAGGCCATGGCCTGGGAAGCGACAAGAGCTGTGAGAAGAAAGAACTTGGAGGCCATCTAAATCTGATGCAATTTTGCTATTGATCTACAGATTCTGCAGAAGTAGCGTAGTCGATGCTTGTTGTGTATATGAAGCTATGTATAGCGGATGCTCTGGCCATGGAAGGGATGCATCCCCACACACGCGCGCGCGCGCATACATACATACATACATACATACATACATACATACATACATACATACATACATACATACATATATATATATCATATGTGAGCATGAGATGATTCTGAAATGATCAATAATAACAGGCTAGGCTGAGCTAGCGACTGGTTCATTCTCCTCTGAACTGGTCCAGGTAGATTGCATCTGCAGCAAGAAAACATTTAATTATGGATTAGTGGATGGATTCGAGTTACCTTCCCAGAAACATGGTGGCCGACTGATTAATTAGATTATTTTGGTGCCTGTCATGCATGCATGATATTGATGTTTGGCTGGCTGTCATCAGGTTCAGATAAACATAAGGTAAAGATAATGTTAGAACCGAGAATATTGACCATAAACACACGTTATTATCATATCCTTGATTTTGACCATGTCTGCTCTCGCTGTAACGTATACTTTGTCCCTTTTGTACCTTTGATACGTATGACCCTTTTAATTTGTCAATGACTAGTCAATGGGTAGCAGACATGCATGCTGCTTAAAAGGGAAGTTGATAGCAACAACGTATCAGTTAGTTGCTGAATCAACACAATAGTTCTGTTGCCTATAGCTGCCTGAGACAGTTTCAAAAGCTCAGTCGACCTATCGGTCGCCTGATACCTATTCCTTCGTAGCTTCCCGCTCATACGGGTCTCTGCACGCAGGCCATGCATGAATATATCGCTGACTCTAGCCGACCTCCAGTACATCTTGACAAGTAGTGGTAAGTGACATGTATTCTAACCCTTGTATTAATTATGCACCATCATAAAATTCTGACATTATTTAATAATGATCTAAAACATATATTGTTTTCACGGAAGGGTGTAGCATATATGTGCTGATAATTTAGGACGATAAATTTCCACTGCTATAAAAAAAATGGTCATCAGCACCAGTTAAAAAACTCTTATCTGTGGTAGCTAAGTCCCAACGGGCACTACACTTGCGGCACCAGATATGAGAACTACCACTAATGGCATTCCACGAATTAAAAAAAGCAATAAGCTGCCTCAATTCGATCCTGTTATACCCTAGTCCATTAGTAGTCTAGTTCAGTCCATGTGTATGTTTTAGTTATGGTTTTGACCCATTAGACCCATATGTTTGTTTGATGACATTAGTCTCATATAGACAGTCTAAATAGGCCAGTTTATATACCCAGTTTACTCCAACCATAGCACCTCTGGATTAACCTCTTTACACAAAGCAAGATCAAAAGTATAAGTAGAATGCCATGTAAATATAAGCCCACTCAATATGTAGAGTATAGAGTGGCTATGCGGATGTGTGGATAGGGTGTTATAGAGTCGGCTATTCAAGCTAGAGGAATGTGCATCCAGAATCATAAAATCATATCTCACAATCCCAAAGCCAATGCTTTGAATCTAAAAAATAGAACCAAATATTCAACAAAAAAAGTCATGAAATCAACACATCACATGATCTTTACAACATTCATCACATTGGAAACTACATAGGGGAGGAAGGGAAATCTTTACAATATTCATCACATCACAGGATCAAGAACAGAAACACAATATTTACAACATTCATCACATTGGAAACTAGAGAAGGACATGGGCCAGGAGGGGAATTACTTACAACATTCATCACATTATAGGATCAAGAACAAAAACACAATATTTACAACATTCATCACATTGGAAACTAGAGGAGGACATGGGCTAGGAGGGGAATTATTTACAACATTCATCACATTATAGGATCAAGAACAGAAACACAATCTTTACAACATTCATCACAGGATCCACCGCCCTGTAGACAATCGCTAGTGAATAGAGTATGACAAGGGGGAGGAGGAGAGGATGAAGAGAAAAGGGGGGACACTGACTTTGAGCGTCGATGTCGAATCTAGGGGCGGCGGATTGAACCTTCACTAGCACTATACAGTGTTACTAGCTTGGACGAATAGGAAAAGGTGGCTCCATATCCAATTCTCCCTTCACTCTCACGATTCATCATCGCCAAGCTGTTGCCACCACCATCCCCATGGCGCCACCATTGCATAACTCGTGCTCACCGACGCTACAATGATCCCATCTAGCACCGGAAGAGGGGGAGAGAGGAGAGGGTTGCCACAACAAGTTGAGAGGAGCGGACGATCACTTGCCAGCTAGAGAGAGAAGGGGCGACTACTCGCTAGCTGAGGAGAAAGGAGGGTCATGCTCGCTCGATCTATAGGTGGTGAGATAAGAGAGGAAAGAGGAGGTCTGGCTCAATCTATTGGCACTCGCTCAATCTAGAGAATATCGAGCGACATATCGATCTCCCCTACACATTGTCTGCCTCGACTCAAAACAGTAATGGCTCGGCTCAGTCTTTAGTGACAATTCAACTAAAGAACCGGAACTAATAGTGGTTCTTCTATTTCGGTTCCCCTAAAAAATCAACACTGCGGTGTGCCCCCCATTCGTTACCGATTGGGGTTGCGAACTGACACTAATTAGTAGTCATCAATGTTGGTTCTTGCTTATGGTGGGCCTAGACCGGGTGGGTGGGCAAAAATCCCCTTATCAGTGTTAGGTTTATCCTAACCTTATCAGTGTCAAGTTTATCCTAACATGCATTGATAAGAGGGTATAAATATGTTGTTCTATATTAGTGTTTTTACTTAACTCTGTACATGCATTGTGTTTAATAAAGTGGCATTGATTGATTAATCACTTATAAGGATGGAAATGACATAAGACGTGACTATGAAATCCTCTTGGTAGCCATTTAATCTTCAAATGCACAACAATGAAACTTTAAGCACTACCTAGAAACACTCATTACTGCTGGTTCTCTAACCGACACTATATTTTAAGCACTGATGAGTGGGTGACATTAATGCCAGCTCCTAAACTGGCATCAATGTGCTTCCACAAGTGAAAAAAATGGGGGCCCAACTCAAAGAATAGGTTCATTGAGCTGATGCTATGAGCGGCCCCTAAGATCCACATCCTAATCCATACCCCTAATTAACCCCTATGATTAAGAAAACCAGAGCTAACATTTGATTCAACAGATTCAATGAATAACATTACATTGATTCAATTACACATTCAAGACTAATGAATCCCCATTATCAAAAACAATATTATTACACATTTAACATATCAGCACCAGATTGGTATGGGACTACATCTAGATCCAGAGCAAGAGGCCCCTGACATGGGCTTTCCTCCTGTCTCTCTCTTCTTCCGCCCGACGCTGCCTCCTCCTCCCCCCTCCCCGACGTCACCTTCTCCTCACTCGCATCTAGACGGAGAGAGAGGAAGAGGGGGACCCATGGTAGTAGGCAAAGAGGGAGAGGCTAAGAGAAGTGGGAGACGGCCCGGTGGTGGCAGCATATTGTGGAAATATGGAGAGAACAAGAGAGAGATAGTGAGAGCGAGAAAGACATAGAGAGATCAATAGAGGATTTTGATTTTTGAGTCTGAGTCGGCCTTATAGATTCGATCTATCGGTCTAGTCGATCACTTGGCTCACTTCATTACCATCAGTCCTAGCACATTTAAAAAACTGGCACCAATGATCCACACATTAGTGTCAATTTTTAAAATAAACCAATACTAAATACTATTAGTGTGTGCTTTTTTAATAAACTAGATCTAATATGGTGTCATCAATGTTGATTCCTGCCTATCGAGGGCACGGGCCGGATGGGTCGATGAGAAACCCTACACTAGATTTTTCTCAACCGATATTGATAGGGCGGTGCGTTTGGCCTGTTACATAATAATGCAGGTCTCAACTTACATCACTTGCTGGAATGTCCAGAGAACCCTAACCAAATTAAAACAAGCTCGTCTGCAAATAGAGTTCTTCATTTAACAAAAATCAGAACAAGTATTAGAAGGTACATATGCACAATTCTTCAGATAACAGATTTACGTACGCAGACAAGCAAATTGAGCATTATTTTTTCTGGACCTTGTGTTCGCCGGCACTAATCAAAACTATGGCTAATAAAATAAATTATGTTTGTTCTTAGCCAAGCTTGGCTTCAGTTTAGATGGGCGGGTACAGGTCGTACATGCAACAGTATGGCATTGTTTTGAGCTAGTCCAGATCCATGGTACTGTTGTTGAGGGCGAACTCAAACACATCGTTCACGTCTTCATCTGGATCAGCTGGAACATATTTGATAAAAATTAGTAGATATAACATATACTACTAGATGTGTACAACATACAATTACCGGGGTATTCATAACAAAACGAATAAATGTTAAGAACATTTTGATACAATGTTAATTAGTTTTAATTAACTCTCATAGCCATCAAAAGTAGATGGAATTAAAGCGTGAAAGCAACTAATCATGTATGATATAATCATTCCCTAACAAGTTAAATGGCCTCCATCTTAAAAGGAAGGATCAAAAGTACATTCAAAACCAGACGTGTTTCAAGTTATTCTAGTTAGGACTTGTGTTCTTTTTTCTTGACATTGTTATGTTATGCCTCTTTTGATATGTGACCTTGACTATTAATGTTTATAACTTTGTATTTTTATAATAATAAAATTATAATTTATTTAAAAGTTTTTCTATCAACAAATATAATTATGCGGTTTAATTAAATAAATCAATGCACATAGTTTCAAACATACGAATATAGTTAAACTTCAGAAAGATTATTGACAGCACGGGTTTTAGGATGTTAAGAAAAAAAAGATTATTGACAGAATAGATTGTACTAGTATAGGACGTTAAGGAAAAAAAGAATAGAGGTAATGCAAGTTACAGTACCAGCTGCTTCCTCTGGAATTTCTGGTCCAACATGTGCAACGTCCGGCTGCTGCTGATTGAACCCTATAGAAAAATTATGCCACTTTGTTAAAACTTTATTTGCTAAATTCTCCAACTCCATGCATGCATGTGGATGAGTTACAGTTTCTCACCTTCCATGTTGTTCACAATATTTGCTTGCTGCCCAAAGCCTGCAAAAAGCCAAAGAAAGATGTTATCTTTAGATGGAATGTTGATTAGTATGGTCAGTTCCATTTTACATTCATATATCTCAATCAGAATCAGTTTCTAATTTACAAATTACCGGTCGCTTCCTCCATAATTTGTGCTCCGCCATGTGCAAATGTTGTTGATTTCTGCAGCTTATTGATACCTAAAAAATAACATAAATTAAACTTAATTAGTAGTTTTTACCTGTATATCTACCCTATAGTACTCCAACTGGTTTCATCATGAATGTTAAAACATACCAGTTTGCCTCGACTATCCATATGTATGGATAGGTATGCAACTTTCCCTATTGATTGGGCAAAGGTGTCCAGATTCAAGATACTGTTGTTGAGGGCAAACTCAAACACATCGTTCACATCCTCATTAGGATCAGCGGGAACATATTTGATAAAAATTAGTAGATATGACATAGATGCATACAATTACTGTGATATTCATAACAAAATGAACTGAATGTTAAGAGCATTTTGATACAATGTTAGTTTTAGTTAACTCTCATAAACATCAAAAGTAGACGGAAGCGTGGAAGCAACTAATCATGTATGGTATCATCTTTCCCTAATAAGTTAAATAGCGTCCATCATTTAAAAAAAGGCATCAAAAGTACGTTCAAAATGGGACACGCTTCAAGTTCTACTATCTAGGACTTCAGTTGTTTTTTTTCTTGATGTTTTTATGTTATGCCCCGATTTGATATGCGACCTTGACTATTTACTTCATAACTTTGTTTATCAAAATAATAAAATTATAATATTATGACAAGTATTTCTAGCAATAAATATAATTATCTGGTTTAATTAAACAAATCCATGCAGATAGTATCAAACACATAAATAGTTAAACTTCAGAAAAGATTATTGACAGCACGGATTTTAGGACATCCATAAGAAAAAAAGGATTATTGACAGCACGGATTGTAGTATGTTAAGCAAAAAAAAAGGATAGAGTTAATACAAATTGAAGTACCAGCTGCTTCCTCTGGAATTTGTGCTCCACCCTGTGCAAGGTCCAGCTGCTGCAGATTGAACCCTAGAGAAAAATTATGCCACTTTGTAAAAACTCCATGCATGGATGAGTTACAATTTCTCATCTATTGGCTCCTCCTGGTTTTGTTTCACGCTGTTCACAGTATCTGCTTGCTGCCCTGCAAAAAGCCAAAGAAAGATGTTATCTGAAGAGAAAATTCCCATGGAATGTTGATTAGTATTCAGTTTTCTACTTTCCTATATCTCAATCAGAATCAGTTTATAGTATGCAAATTACCAGTCGCTTCTTCCGTTACTTGTGCTCCTCCAAGTGCAAATGTTGTTGATTGCTGCAGCTTGGTGATACCTAGAGAAATAATATACAATAATTAGTGGTTTTCAGTTTTCACTATATATAATGTTAAAAAGTGTAGTGGCTCAACTATGTATGGATAGGTACATGCAACTTTACCTACTGATTCCTCTGCACTCTGTGACTGATTCATATCTTCTACTTGCAGATTGAGATAGTGGGTCTAGGATGCATAATTTCATAAATTCATAGAATTGACCATAAATTAAATGTGTCTAACATATAGAATATTAAGCTATTAATTGACAATTGTTCAACATATCAAATATACAGGATAAAAATGCAAAAATAAGAACTAGCATCAATTTGAGAATTCTGTAAATAAGGTCATACTTCTCAATACCATTAGTTTCAGCTCTTTAAAAAACCTTCAAACAAATAGCAGGAATATTCTTCCTCTTTACGTTTTAGACTAAAAATCACCAATATGGTATTTAAATTTATGTGCTAGCCATTTCATACTTTCTAAAAAATATATGCACTACAATTCTACAAAATTAGAAAGCTTCACAAGAATCAAATAATCAATCATATGCTTCACATTCAACAAATTGGGAGTTTGGTACAAAATTCAAACTTCAAAGTTCAATTGTTCAAACATATGCTTATCATTTTTATGTTCCCTCGTGATGCTCTTTCGATCTACTACTACTACTATAAACCATTATCCTCAATCTGTTGAAACTCATCCAAGGAATCATGTTCTTATCCACTGTCAATCAATCAACCATCACTGGATTCAAATGAAAAAAATATATTCTTAATCCAAAATCACAGTAGCAGACGGCAATTACCTCCGCCTCTCACAGCAGTGGTAGACAGGGTCAAGAGCGGCGTGGGCCAAGGACAGTTGGACGAGAGCACTCCAAAGCGGCAGTGTGAGCGTGGGTGTGGCCATGGTGAGCCAGCAGACCGGCGAGGAGGAACGCTAGGCAGAGCAATGACCCACGGAAGCCAGGGCGGTAGCCAACAGCCAGTAGGACTGCAGGGGCCGAGCGGGCTACCAAGGCAACACGGGCAGCAGCGAGGCGCGACCCCGTGACTGGCAACAGCGGCACGGCGCGAAGGCAAGCGAGCTTGGCGAGTTGGCTGCACATCGGTGGCTTGGAGCATCCTGCTAAGAGAGAGGAGGTGGACGAGCGGAGCTGGAGAATGGGTAGGAGTTAAGGCAACTTCGATTTTGGGCTTTTTTGGCCAATGAATCTAAAATAACAATGAGAGGAGGAAAGTGGGAGGATGTCATGCCTTTTTAATTAAGCTCCTTTGGATTAATAGGCATCTTTTTTATTTTTTCTATATACATATAAAAAATAGACTTCGTATATATATTTTTTTTAAAAAAATCTTGGGTATTCATTTGAATACCCATGAATCATGGTGGCCCACCCCTAATATATACACACTTATCAAAAATTATAATATAGCAAAATTCAGTTTCAACATATTATATCAAGTAATCCAGCTAATTGAACAGCAGATTTGAAATTACCCATCAGTATCTCTGCAGCTTGCTTCATATCAGCACTGTCAGCATGCTGTTATTTCGAGCCTAAATTAAGAAATATGAATCTCATTACAGCAGTTGAATTCTTATGAGAAATCAACATATATACAGAAAATGTTATACATTGCATCTTACTTTCAATCAATTGTTTAGCTAACAATTCTAATCCGACTAATTGAACAGTAGATTTGAAAATTACCCATTAGTATCTCTGCAGCTTCCTTCGTATCAGCACTGTCAGCATACTGTTGTTTGGAGTCTATATATATTAAGAAAGAATCTCATTAGTGCTGTTGAATTCATATATATGAGAAATCAGCACACATAAAATGCTCTACATTGCAGTCTTACTGCAGCCAATTCTTTAGGTAATAATTCAGAGAGACATATTGGACATATTTGTTATTGAAATATATATATATGATCCAATAAAAAAACAGGGCAGTGAATTAATTGTTCAAAGTTAACCAGCTTGGTATTACTCTTTCATGACTACTAGCTAATAATACATTTTTTATTTCATTGCAGCTAACCTAATTTATGCAACATCCATACAAAATATTTCCCGCTAGATTACGTAAAACAGAAACTCAAAATCACATAGATTGATCATCACAAACCTGAAGGTCCACTACTGGTACCCCTTTTGCTATGGCATCACTGAACGAAGCTTTGTCTTGCTGCTCTGCAAGACAAATTCTTTTCTTTCTAGGGACCACATAAGACGTCCTTTTGGGTGGGGCTTGGAATTAGGTCCACGTGCCGGTAATGCTAGAACAACACACCTTTCGTCGTTGTTTTGCTTCCTTGATGCCATCTGAAAATCATTTTTTTACCGATAATAAGTATAATCAGTGATGAAAATATAGTTTGTATAGGTACCAAATGCCAATCATTTGTGCAATACACAAAATGAAAGCACAAATTATGCTAAAGAGGTGTGTAATATCAAAAGCAATCAGATAGGGGTGGATAATTGTGAAAGAAAAAAATTAAAATTTAACACAATTTCCGAATCTGACCAGAACAACAATTCGTTACTAAACAAAATTATAAATGTATATCATAACTTCAATTAATCTAAAAAATTTGCAGAATAAACTAGAAAAAATTATAAACAAAACCAAATAGAATCTTGAGATATTAACAAAATAAAATTACTAAACGACTAAAATTAATTAAAACTAATTAATTAACAACATGAGATCTAAAAATAATTAACAAAAATAGAAAAACACACTAGCCAAATTTTAAATCAAAGAAATCAAACCAAAAACCAAAGTAAATAAATTAATCTAAAATCTAACGCTAGGCATAAAAAAAGAGATATTAATTACCACACAAGTCTTCAATAAACTTTAACTTTATTCCTAAAATTAACCTTACAAAATTTAAAAAAAAACACTCTATGTATAAATCCCTAACACATTACCCTCTATTTATAATAAAAAATTCTAAAAGAAAATAATACGTTATTTATTTTTAGCCGTCGGATAACATGGTTACTCTAAATTGTGCCATGTCACCTATTATACGGAAGGCTATAGAGTCCGATTCGTATGCACGGAGAATTCAGGTTGGTCACTATTACACCTCCACACTAATTCAAACGTGCCCCGTCACCTCCAAATCTCATACGGCCGCACGAATGTGGGCGTTTGCACAACACATCACTTATTCTAGCCCCTCCTGTCAGTCACTGCACCTCCCTGTGTCCGCACTCACACTTATTGATAGGCCTAATCCGCCTGTCAATCATAGCGCCTCTCCGCGCCCACACTCGCGCTCACTAACAGGCCTGGTCTGCCTATTAGCCACACCACTGTCGCCACACATGCTCACTGACAAGCCAGTCCTACTTATCAGCATCTACGTTGCTGCCACGCACGCGCTCATGTCTACTGACAACCCAGTCCCATCTATTAGCCTCTACCCTGCCGTTGGGCAATCGCTGCATCACAGCCTACTAAGACATCTTTTAGTTAAGCAATTTTAATATCAGCATCCTTTAACTTCAACTTTAAATAATTGTAATTATCACAATAATCATATTGTATAACTACACAAACATGATTATTATTTTTCTCTTGTTTTAGATTAATTCCCTTCAAAGTAGAAGCATAGAGAAGTAAATTCAGTATAGGCTAAATCACATCATTTGCAAGAATTATCTATACATGTTCTTGCAGTTTTAACATTTAATTGTTCAACTAAAACATCTTGTATTTAATCTTTTTATCTTTCTTTTCTACTAAATTACCAAAATTTTCAACACCATAAGCTAAATCATCGTAATAAGGTTCTACCTCATAGTCATGTCACTATTGGTCACGTTTCTACTATTTACCATCATATAGACCTATCAAGTTTTTCTTACCTTTCAAAGTATCATCATCATTACTCTTGGGATCCACATCACTCAGATTCAAGTGTTCAAGAGTAGAAAAAACATGGTGTTCAACCTTTTTATTCAAATACCCCTTCTTGGTACTCTTAAATGTTTGTTTCTTATCACTCTCTTCTTCGTCTTCCTCCTTATCTTCATCTTTAAAAAGTCTTGCTAGAAATTTTAGATATTAAAGACAAAGATGATTAAGCGAACCACATTCAAATCATCTTCGAGATTATCCACCATTTGTTCTCTTTCTAGATAAATATTCTTCAAAACCCTTTTGAAGCGTGTGGAGAGGAGTACTAAATCATCTTTAGGTAGTTGTTCTATCTGTTCATCGGTTAGTGAAAATAAAGCAAAACTAGATGAAGAATTAATATCAATAGAGTTGCTAGTTTGTAAAGCTAAAGCTATTGATTTATTAGCAATATTTTTTCAAGCAAAAATATCTAGCTCAATAGTTTTCAATTTAGAATAAAACACATCTAAATTAAGTGTACTAATGGCAGTAGATTCTCTAATTGATATTATGTTCATCTAAGATATAAACATATCTAAAGCTTCTAGTAATTAATGATAATTTTTTAACCTTAGAATATATAACATTAACAGAAACAAGTTACTAAGAATCTTATTAAAAACAAGCAAATCATCAAGAGATTTATCAGGTTTCACCTCAAAACATATGTATTCTATTTTATATATATCCTTACATACCTCTTTTATCATATTTGATTCTTTATGATAATCACAAATTACTCTCCATACCTCATGTGCTGACTTGAGATGCACGACATGATCAAAGTTGCTTGTTTCTAGTCCTTAAATAATCATATTCCTCACCTTGTTGTTAGGCTCCACATGTGACAGATTCATCGCTATCATTTTATCGTTTTCAGGAAATTGATATGACTTGTAGATCTTCTAAAGCTTGAGATTAAATATATGTCTCCATCTAAAAATCAGCACCATCGAAAACATAAGGTTTTATAGAATACATATTTTTTGATATATTTTCTAATCACCGGTTAAGATCAGTTAGAAAAAATAAAATAACCTTGCTCTGATACTACTTATAGGATTTAATTACTCTAAGAAATTAATTAGAGGGGTGAATGACTAAATAAGACAAAATTAAAATTTAACGCTTTCAATTAATCACAAAACCAGATAATTGTATTTTTCAAATCTAAACACAACACTATTCGTTACTAAATAAATTACAGCTATAGACTGTAACTCTGATTAAACTAAAAATTTTGTAAAATAAACAAGACAAAATTTTCAAGCAAACCCAACTAGAATCACCTCAATGTAACTAGATCTTAACATATTAATGAAAAATTACTGAATAGAAGGTTGACTGAAATTAATTAAAAACATAATTAATTAATAACACGATATCTAAAAATAATTAAGTGATCAATTTTTTCAAAAAAATAGAAAAACACCCTAGCTAAATCAAACCAACACCTAGAGAAAATAAATTAATCAAAAATCAAACTTTAGGCATGTATAAAAAAGAGATTAATTACCACATAAATCTTCGATAAACTATACATTTATTCCCAAAATTGCGCTTACAAAATATACCCAAAAAACTCCCTAACATCATACCCCATATTTAGAGCAAAAAGTCCCAAAGGAAAAGACCTAAATACCCCTAAGATTTCGTAACCACTATATTGTTTATCTTTAGCCGTTGAATCTGAAATGGACGCTCTAGATTGCACCGCATCACCTATTATACGAAAGGCTATATAGTTTGACTCGTATCTACAGAAAATACGGCTTTTCACTATTCTAGCACCTCCAGTGCCACGTCGCCTCTAGATCTCTTGTGACCTCACGCGCGCATCCACGTGTGATACGTTGCTCATTTTGGCCCCACCTATCAGTCATAGCGTCTACTTATGTCCGCGCTCGCACTCGTTGATAGGTCTAGCCTACTTGTCAATCGTAGCACTCTTCATTCCCACGCCCGAGCCCACACTTGCTGACAGGCCTAGCCCGCTTGTCAGCCACACCGCTACCGCCACACACGCTTACGCCCGCTGACAAGCTGGTCTCGCCTGTCAGCCTCTACGTTGCCGCTAGGCAATCACCGCGCCGCAGCCTACTGGACCATCTCCACGCGCTATCGCTGCTAGGCCATGCCCATTACTGTGTCTCTACGCCCTCAAAATTTTAGCTCTGTAAATAGAAAATTATTTTCTCAATTTTCATCCGAAATTCATCCAAATTTTTTCAATAACTTCTTATCTATTTACTAAATTTAATTCCTGCACACAAATAAAAAACAGTTTTCAACATAGATTTTTTTAAACTGACATATATCAACGCACACACACGCTCACCATGTATTTTTTTTATAAATAATTTTAAATATAAACCAATTGAATAATACAAATTTTAATATAAAATAATTTTATCAATTTCAACCTAAATTATTTTATTTAAACCAATTTTTAATCGTCATTATTTATACACAAAGTGCAAACACAAACAGTGCTAAAGAGATACGGAGTAAAGCATTTCGTGTCCACTTCTTCTATCCATTATATTTATTTATTTATTTATATGAAAGTTAGCAACCCTAGATTGTGTACATCCTTTGTGTACATCCTTCTGTTCTTTCCAAACCTTATTAATAAGCAGTTCATTCACATCTCCTACAAGCTCTGATACTGTGGATCTGTTGGCAGCTATATAATCCGACCAACACACCAGACTAGACAGCGAGCTATAGATAAGATGAATCTACCATACAAATCAACAGAGAAATGGTGAGGAAAACAAAGAACAGCTAATGACAAATGTATCTGTCTCCAAGCAATGAAAGATCAATCGATCGATTTACACCGTATGCCAAAAGGTTGAGACATATCCTGAAAATCAAGCTAGTACTGCATCTCAAGACTCCATGGGATAGATCTTGGAACAAATAATCTAACCTAGAAAAAAAATCATATGAAGGCTAATCTAACCTAGACAAAAAAAGAATTTCAGAAAGTAAATACCACTATCGATTATCGAGTGATCTCTCCTTGCTTGCCGACCGCCTTGCGTTTGCGTGGTCTCCTCGTCCGATTAATCGAGGCACTCACTTGAGGGAAAGCTTGAAGCTTCTTTGGTTTTAGTTTTGAGTATGTAAACCCAGAAATGGGGGATATTATATATTCTGCTTACTGTTTGAGGGCACAAACACCTTATTGATTGCCTGCCTCATTGGGACGCCCATAGCTGTATACATAATTAATTAATTTGCTGTAAACCACAGAATAAATATTAATTTTAAAAAAAATGCCAAGAACAAATTAGAATAATTCGCGAAAACATCACTCAGCAACGGTAGTATGCGAGGTAATTTCACGTAGAATTTGCCAGGTTCTTTTCCTAGCTCCAGCTGGTCTGCAAGCAATGCGCCCCGGTGCAATGCATTTGATCCGGCCCATGAGGAGAATCAACTTCGGCTTAGGCCTATTTATAAATTGGGCCTAGTGAGTTTGACATGGCCCATTAGGCCCACCTACTCCTCTGCGTGCTTGCCTCGTCAAGCCCACCCTACGTATGCTCTGAAGTTTTTTTCATTTTGGCCCTTTCAAAAAAACGTATTTTACAAATAGACTCTTTTGGGCCAATATCTAAAAAAATCAGCCCGTATGGTTCTCCCTCGCGAGCTGCTCCTCCTGCTCCCATGGCGGCGCGGGCGCGGGCGCGGGCGCGGTACTGTCGCCGCGCAGGCCCTCGCCCGTCGCCTCCACCGAGCGCCGTCCTACTCCGAGCCCGACGACGACGACCCGCCGTTCACGCAGCTCGCGGAGCGCACGCCTCGTGCTTCCTCGAAGCCTGCGGCGGCGGCGGGGGATGGGGAGAAGAAGAAGAAGAAGAAGGCCGAGGTGCAGGGCGGGAGGATCAGGCCGCCGGAGCCGGCGCGCTCCGACCTTTCGTTCGACTTCAGGTACTCCTACTCGGAGACGGACCCGGCGTGGAGGCCCATCGGGTTCCGAGAGCCCACCCGGTTCTCGCCGTTCGGGCCCGGACGCCTCGACCGGCCCTGGGACGGCGTCGCGGCGGCGCGCGGCGGCGGGGAGGGTGCGGGTGCTGTTGCGGTCGCGACGAGCAGGTTGGAGGTTCTTGGCGAGCCGCTGTCCGAGGAGGAGGTTGCGCAGCTCGTGGAGAGGTACCGGCACAGCGACTGCTCCCGGCAGATCAATTTGGGTGGGTGCGCAAATGGCATTCCTTTCTGATACTTTTAGCTTGTATAAGCTTTGAATTTAGGAGCTTTAATCGGTTTTGCTCGTTTGTTTGATTGATTGGGCACAGAAGGTAGTATTTTGATGATGAATTGAGCTTAAGTTCAGTCGAAAAGAGTGTATCATGTCAATTTGAAAGTATTGGAATGAAATCCAAATTGTAGAATTTAACACCAATACTACTGCCGGAGTTTTGTTTTTGAATCACTAAAATTTGATGATTTATTATCCTTCTGAGTTCAGCTATTCAATTTCTTCATTAGTTCAGATATTATGTCAGTATGAAAGTTTAGAATGAAGTCCAAATTGTAGAATTTAAATCAATGCTTAGCATCAGTGGAGCGACATTATGCAGAATATACTGGTGCAACTGTGTCATTTCAATGTTTGATTGACCCTGTTGCTCAAGAGCATTTCATTGTGCTTTGAAAATATTTCCAAGTAATGCAATTGTGTTTCATGTTCTCAGGCAAAGGTGGAGTAACACACAATATGCTTGATGACATCCACAATCACTGGAAACGTGCAGAGGCTGTTAGGATCAAATGTCTGGGAGTGCCAACCCTCGACATTGACAATATATGCTTCCATCTTGAGGTCACAGCAGTAGTACTTGCTTGAGGAAATACTGGAAATTACATTTTACTTCCTATTTTGTTAGGTCTCATGTCAGTGTACTATTGTGCAGGATAAAACAGGTGGGAAAATAATATACCGTAACATAAACATCCTTATCCTATACCGTGGTCGGAATTATGATTCAAAGAATCGGCCTGAGATACCATTAATGTTGTGGAAGCCTCTGGCTCCTATTTACCCTAGGCTTGTGCAAAATGTTGCTGAAGGGTTGACTTTTGAAAATACCAAAGAATTGAGGAATACAGGATTAAATTCTCCACCTCTTATGAAATTATGTAAGTTGGAATTTTCTGGGCAAAAAATCTGCCATGCAATTGTATAAGCTGGTTTCACCATCCTGCAGTTGTGTTGCGAGTTCTTTTCTGTAACTGATGACATGAACTTCTATCTTGTTCAGCTAGGAATGGTGTTTATGTTAATGTTGTTGATAGAGTGAGAGAAGCCTTCCAGACGGTTCAAGTTGTTAGGTTAGATTGCTCACATGTTGGCACCAGTGATTGCAAGAAAATTGGTGTGAAGCTACGGGTATGTCGACGTGATCCTAGACTTTTGCTTCTGTGGGTCTAAGAGCTGCTTAGATGAATTGACAGTATTAGCTGTTTGCATCTGTACGCTATTTAGGTGAGGTTAGTAGAGAAAAAGAGCATCATCATATATTTTTATGAAGTTTGATAAATTTTATAACTAAGTACTGTGGTGGTCATTTCAACATAGATGCCAATAGACACTGGACAAATTAGTGTTTGCATGATAGAAAGCACATATCCCTTTATCTCTTGCTATCGCTGCAGCATGGATAACTGTTTAGACCTTTTCTATCCATTTCACAGGATTTGGTTCCATGTGTTCCCCTATTATTTAAAGATGAACAGATTATTCTCTGGCGAGGAAAGTTGAATCAGGAGAGATCTGTTTCATCTCAATGCAGTTATCAACCATCATGATACAAGTGTTTGTAATACATGAGTTGCTAGTAGCATCCCTGCTGCTTGGATTACTTCATCAGTTTCATGGGATGTTATCAGAAGAAATCACCGGCAGCCTATTACTGGGTTACTGGAAACATTGGAAAATGCATCAATTGGTTATTAGATTGCTCATCAGCAGTTTCTTGTAGCCCTGCCTGCTGCTGTCTGGAATTGTCTAGAAGAGGTGCCGTGCTGAATGAGACGAAGATCCTGCCCTGTTTGAACTTAACATTGAACAGTAGACTGACATTGCACCTCCTGTAAATAACTACTGGTGCTTTCAGCCGAGGGATTGTTATCGTCGTCTTCCATCCTCTGCAACTTAGTTCAAATGGCACTTGTTCCTGCTGCTTCTGCTATCCAATCAGAGATCGATGCTCTAGATTAGGACACATCAAAAGCTGAGAGATACAACATGTTGTAATACTAGAGTACAGCCAGGCATTTTGAACCAGAAGTCGGTGATCATCAGAGCCTCGAACGAGGTGGTGGCTGCTGTCTTGATGTACAGCAATTTCAGAAAGTACTTGATGCAGTGAGATGAAATCTGTTTATTTAGAAAGAGAACTGCAGCGGTGTATGTGTATGTATGACTATTGCCTATTGGCCTTGTTTCTGGAAAGACCAAAAAATTCAGGCCACTTATCTGAGTGTGGCTGGCTCTGAACTTTCTGCCAAGAGGACAAAAGAAAAGGAATATCCTCAAACAATAACTTATACACCACAAGAAAATCGTAGGCAATGAAATTTTCAATATCAAAAGAAAAAAACCATAAAAAAATCGAATGTCCTTTGTCACAAGTATTTCTCTTGTTTTTTGTACTTACATAAGGTTTGCGAATGGCAACAGAATCATCAAGAATGATGCTCATTTGAAATAACCTAAAAAATTGGACTTTCTTCCCTCTGACTAAAATTGTGTACTTTGAACAATGCCTCTGTCCCTCTACTGAGATCAGTTCTTGATAAACAAATGTCTCTTCACAGGAGTAAAACATTTTTCTGTATCATCTTACTGCTATATCTTTATATCTGTATATGTACATACCATCAGTCAGAACCAAAGCTCACTGTGTATGCAACGAAATGTCACCGCCGGCGGTGGCGACGGCGGCGTCCTCCGTCCAGGCAGCGTCCGGTTCGTCCCACGACCGTGGCCGGACGCCGGTGCGGAAGAAGACGACCATCTCCAGCACCTCGAACACCCTGTGCCTGTCCAGCAGCTCGTTCCACATGCCGCTGACTATGCAGTAGTTGTTGTTGTACGGCGCGCGGTGGTGCGCTACGTGCTGGGCACGCGACACGAGCACGCCGGCGGCCTGCAGCGCCTCGACGCCGGGGGGAAGCCTTCGCGGGTTCTCGTGCGCCCACGAGTGGAACTGCTGGCTGAGCACCACGCACGCCGCGAACACGCCGGCGAAGGCGTGCGCCGCCGCGGGGAAGCCCGCGGCCGTGGCCACGGCGTCGACGGGCAGGAGCGTGAACGCCACGGCGCGCGCCAGCGCGTGCAGGTTGTTGCAGGGCTCCCGGCGCGTGATGGTGGACGGGTAGCTGTGGTGTCCCTGGAACGCGGCGATCTGCGCCCCGAACACCGGGGTGGACGCGTCGCCGTAGTTGTCGACAAACCAGTGGTACACCCCCGTGGCGAGGTCAGCGAGGGAGTAGGCGGCGACAGCCGCGGCGAGCGGCTCGGCGAAGGAGCCCGCGTCGAGCGCGAGGGTGGCGGACGTGGAGAGGGAGGAGAGCACGGCGGCCGAACCGACCAGCGTCCACGCGCGCTGCGGCCACGTGGACCGCAGCTCGTCCGGGTCGGCGCATGACGGCGTGCTCAGCGCCGCCGGCACCGGCGTCGTCGTGGTGGTGGCCGCTCGGCACGGCTGCTGCGGCGCCCGGCGGAGCTGCGGGGGCTGGCAGCGAGGGGTCGTGGCGTACATGGCTGCCTAGCTAGCAAGCTCGCTCTACGCTTCCCGAGTTCTTGGCAATGGCAATGCCTATACCAGCTAAAGAACACGCCTTTGCAAACTTCTAGCTACTGGTTATATCATCTCTCTCTCTCTCTCTCTCTCTCTCTCTCTATAACAAAGATAGGTTTTTCTCTCTAGAAAAAGTGCATGGGGAGGAGTATGTGTGGTGTGATGAGGGAGTACGTGGAGAGAGGGAAGGCAGAAGAAGAAGAGCATGGGTGTCGATCTTATAAACATGGATGGAGCACAATGATAGACCAAATGTGTGATTTGTGTCGAATCAAGATGCGTGTTGAACTTCCTTCTCCATGAATTTAGGAGCGGGTCTAAACAAGTTTTCAGACAGTTTTGCTTAAAAATATGACGCCATGATTTTAGTCATTTTTCGTCCCATGTGATTATTTCTTTTTGTTATATGTAAGCATGTTTTTATCTCTTTTATCACCTCTTTAAAGTAGATAATCAATTGTATTATGCTAATTGTTTTATACAGCATGTACTAGAAAAATTACTTTGTTAGTATTTATATTTACAGTGTA
Organism: Oryza coarctata; assembly: GCA_030770085.1. Taxonomy (NCBI): domain Eukaryota; kingdom Viridiplantae; phylum Streptophyta; class Magnoliopsida; order Poales; family Poaceae; genus Oryza; species Oryza coarctata. Next base: position 3,540,073 of record CM061476.1, on the reverse strand, counting down.
AATCTTAAAATTTATAGTGTAATTAAAATGCAAATGTATGTATTATATAGTGTAAAAAATGACTATTTTCTGATAAAAATATAGCACTATAAATATAAATATAGTAGTCATGTTTTTAAATACCAGCCACATCTAAAGAGAGTAATTTTACATGTATTTAGATAAAAAAATACAGTAAAATACACCTGTTCGAAACAAGCCCCTTTTTACAGGTCATATCAATAGAGATAACATAAAATTAATTAAAAATGTAAAGATGTATTTTGGAGTTAAAGGTCTATATTTGTAGAGCACTATTTGTGCAGTATATGTTTTGATAAAGTGCTGAACCAAAATAACACGGATGAAGCAAATGTTGGCATTGGACTGTGCCACGTGGTGCCAAAAAAACAAGTCCACACAGCAAACATGTGGTCTCTAGAGAACGCACACGATTTATTGGTTTTCTGGCCACGTAATGGAACAGAGGCATCAACTTTCTCTTTTTAAGTGGAAACAGAGGCATCAACCAGATCTCATCGTTGATGCCCATGAATACTAACTAGAAAGAGGCCTCCTCCTGAAGGCGCATTCCCATCCACTGAGGCCCACGGTCTCTGCGTGCATCTCATCGTTTCAGAGCCTATGAATACTAACTAGAAAGAGGGGGGTTGTAAGTTGTAACATTTATGATTGTAAGGCATACAAACTGTTCATACAACAAATGCTCAGTTAATTTAGTTCAACATGCATAATCTATTCATCCCGGCAGAACGTTCATACAAACATGTTTTTCAAGTATGAGACCTTTACATTAGCTGTCCGTATACGTTGTATGTGGTGTCCCATTCAGCATCGAGAAACAGGAGAGATAGCAGCTCATAAAGTACTTGCGGTGAATCCATGCATAGCAAACTGATATTCTCTCTCTCAAAAAAAAAGCAAACTGATATACATCGCAAGGAAGAGAATTAAACACTTAAGAGTGTAAGAACGGCCAGATGCAATAGAGAACTGTCAATAGTCACAATAATCTTTGTATGATAATAGTTGGGCCTTCAGGAATTCTCGAGAATCGAAGAGCAGCACACACATTGCTAATCTGGCTATACATGTCATGGTAAGAAAATGCATAGATAATCAAAACCAGCAAATGGTAAATTTTAGATGGAATGTGTATGCAAAAGACAACGAGAGATAAAATATTTGTAAATGTCAATGAACGGAGATAGTAGTAAGGGATCAAAGTTTAGCACGTACAAGCATAAAAACAGATTTAACAAAAGCTTAACCACTGTTAGATATATATATATATACAGGTCTCTATCTCTCTTCCCCTTTATCTTTTCACTTTCTATATGGTATCAGAGCGAGCAGACAGCCTCTACGCGTCGGTATCCCTTTCGTCGGTGGGCCGACACTTCTCCTCCGTGGCCCTCTGACCTTCTCCGCCGTGAACTTGTCCTCCGTGACCTCCTCCACCACAGGCTTCTCCTCCACGGACATCCCCTCTACAGTGCCCAGGGCTCTTTCAAGCTGGGACCTTCTTCCCCACACTCTGTACGCCGCCTCCCGAATCCCCCACACCGTAGCGGCCGCTTTCCCCTATCTACTCTCCGCGAAGCGGGTGTCTCAGCACAGAGGCCATCGCGTGAGGAGGAGACAGAGCCGGACACAGAAGAGCACCGGCTTGTTCCGGACGCAACCCAGCACTGTCCCCATCCTCATCCACCTCCTCGCCCTTGCCCTCGCACCATCCCTCTCTTCGCAGCTGCATCGGCGCTCCTCGTCTCTATTCGCATCCAGAGCAAGCGATGTGGACGCGACACTCTCTCCTTCATGGACGCATACCCACTCCTTTCGTGTCCACGATCCCTCTCGCCTCTCGTCCACGCCAATATGACGCACACACGTGTCCACGGACACCAAATCCTTTTTCCCGGACATGAACTCTCCCCTCTCACGCCCGCAACCCCTCTCGCCTTGCATCCACGCCAATCCGACGCATACACGTGTTTGTGGACGCAAAATCCTCCCCTCGGACGCGAACTCCCCCCTCTCACACCCACAACTCCTGTTGCCTCGTGTCCACGCCAATCTGACGTGCACACGTGTCCGCGGACACGAAATCCTCTCTCCAGACGCAAACTCCCCTCTCTCGCGCTCGCAACCACTCTTGCTTCACGTCCACACCAATCTGCCGTGCACACATGTCCCTCCGTTCTCACAGACGTGCACTCCCCCCTCGCGCCCGTGACTCCTCGCCACACGTCCGTACTAGTCGGTCTCGCACACATGTCCACGGACGGGAAATCTTTCCCCACGAACGCAGAATCTTTCCCTCTTCTGTGCCCGTCGCCCTTCTCCCTCGCGTCTACTCTCTGTGTTCCTCTCACGTCCGGAGCACGTGCGCTCGTGTCCTCGTCTCCCCTCTTCGCGTCCCGTCACCAGCGCACCCACACGTGGTCCCCTCACATCGCGTACAACTCTGCTCGGTGATATTTCACAATGGCTATAGAGCCGGTTCTCAGTTTTGGCACCCTTTCTATTGCCGGATCTTGCTCTCTGCCTGCCATAGGCATTCTCTCCATCGGAGCTCTTGGCACCGCTCCGGCTAATCCAATGTTCTCTCCTCCCTACGCCGCCGTCAACGTGAAATCTCATGTTCCAATTTCACTCGACCTCAACGCCAACTACTCCAAGTGGGTTTTCTTCTTCAAATCCCTATGTGGCAAATTCGGCCTTCGTTCCCACATCAATAGCTCCACTCCCCCTCAACCAAATGACCCCTAGTGGGACATCGTTGAGTGTTGCATCCGCAGTTGGCTACTCGGCTCCGTCGACGACTTCGTCCTCGACCTTACCATGGATGACACCGACCCTACCACTTGCAATCTATGGTTGACCATTGAGAGGATCTTCCACACCAACCACCAACCCCGTGTCATCTTCCTCCTCAATGAGTTTCACTTCATGGTATAAGGAGACTCCTCCGTCTCTACGTACTGTCAACGCCTCAAGATCAAGGTTGTCGCCCTCTATGACGGCGGCTATCCGGTAGCAGATTCGTAGCTCGTCCTCATACTCTTGCGATGTCTCAATCCTTGTTTTTCCAACACCGCTGATGACATCACCAACTCCGACACTCTTCCCACGTTCGCCAGAGCTCATGGCATGCTGGTTCTCAAGGAACTCCACCTGGCCAATGACGAGAAGACCATCGCCTACACTGCTCTCATCGCTGCAGCCGATCCTGGTTGCACCAACCCCGATGGTTGTCGCTCCACATTGGCTGCTGCCTTCCCTAGAGGCCATAGCAGCCACTCTGGTGACCACAGCTTTGGCCACAGCAACATGCCCAAGCCGGTGGCAGGGGCAAAGGAAAAGGGAAGAACAAGGACAAGAGTTAGAGCGGCCTAGCCCAGCCGCGCCATACTACTGCCTCTCCACAGCAGGGCGTCCCCATAGGTCATTGGCTCTGCTACAATCCCTGAGCACCTCAAACCTTCCCAACATAGCCGCAGCCGTGCGGTCACACCGGCTGGCGGCCAGGGGTCCTCGGTGCTCCCCCCCAGGCACACCTGGCGTCCGCACCGATGCAGCCACCCATGACTCTCGCGCCCCCGCAAGTCTCCCAGCCGGCTCCTATGTGAAACCAGGCTAGCCTCATCGCCACTCTCAATCAGATAACGTTCTAACCTCAACATCCCTAGGTGTTGGACTCTGGTGCATCATCTCACATGGCTTCTTTGGATGATATACTTCTTTCCCGCCATCCTTCCTGCTCCCCTTTCATCACTATCGGTAATAGACAAACTCTCCCAATTACATGTCGCGACGACTCCCTCCTTCCAACACCAATGTCAAACTTTTCTCTCTACAATGTTTTAATTGTTCCCTCTCTTATACATAATTTACTTATTGTTCGTCAATTCACCAGAGACAATAATTACTCTATCGAATTTGACGCTCTTAGTTTTTCTATTAAGGATATCCCGACCCGGCGCGTGATACTTCGTTGTAATAGTGGTGGCGACATATACACCATTCCCGCTACGCCATCCACTCCTCACACAAGTCTCGCTATCTCTACCAACCTTTAGCATCTCTATCTCGGCCACCTCAGTCATGCCGCTGTCAACACCCTCCATCGAAGCGCATCCATTAAATGTACCAAACCAACCCCCACTATATGCCACTTATGTCGGCTTGGCAAACATGTGCGGCTTCCCTTTTTAAACTCTAACTCTTTTACCTCCCACCACTTTGAACTTCTTCACTGTGATGTGTGGACTTCTTCTGTTGCCAATATTTCGGGCTATCAATATTATCTCGTTTTGCTTGATGATTATACACATTACTGTTGAACTTTCCATGTTTCTCACAGATCCAAAGTCACAGCCCACCTCATCGATTTTTGCAATTATATTTCAACTCAATTCAACCTAGCCATCAAAGCTATACAAGCCAACAATGGGACGGAGTTCGTCTACAAAACCATCTGAGGCTTCCTTCATTCTTGTGTTATCCATCTTCGACTCTCTTGTCCCTACACTTCCTCCCAAAATGACAAGGCCGAACGCATCCTTCACACACTCAACAACATTAGCCGCACCATGCTTCTCCACGCCCATCTATCAGCATCATATTGGGCAGAAGCACTCATCACAGCGACTTACCTACTGAATCGGCGCCCTTACTCCTCCATCCACAATGCCATTTCTCATACTCTCCTTCACAACAAGGTTCCTAATTATTCCCACCTACGTGTCTTCGGGTGCCTTTGCTACCCCAACTTGACAGCCACAGCTCCTCACAAACTTGTCCCACGCTCCACCGCCTATGTTTTTCTAGGCTATCTCTCCTCCCACAAGGGATACCACTGTCTCGATATCCACTCAATGCATCATCATCTCTCGTCATGTCTTCTTTAACGAGTCATGCTTCCCCTTCGGGTTAATCAACCCCGGACCTTCGCCTAGTGACCTGGACTTCTTACTTACTGATATTGTACCAATACGCCTCCCCATGACTACTTCACCCCGCGACGCCGCTGAACATTCACGGCCCACTCCGGTGATACCCGAGGACCCACTAAATGACTCCACCATTCTTCTACATGACCCAGCCGTGCAGACCGTCTCTCCACCGGCTCCACTTCCACCTTCTACTGCCACTGCGCCGATGGTCGCCCTAACTATCCCAATCTGGCACTTCCACCAGACCTATAGCCATCGGTCTCGTGCATCTACCACCTCCTTTCCTGCACGGTCCACCCCCTAACCGTTGATACCCTCGGATCGCGTGGCAGCCCCTATCTCAATTGTCTCTCACATGGTCACTCGGTCCCAGATCGGGTCCCTTCATCTAACTCAATGCTATGGTTTCTCTACCACCCACTGTGTCATCTCACCTATCCCGATGAATCACCGGTCCGCCTTGGCCGATCCTTAGTGGCAAGCGGCCATGGCTGATGAGTACAAGATGTTGATTGACAACAGGACCTGGCACCTCATGTCTCATCCTCCCGACGCCAACATTGTGGCAGGCAAGTAAATCTTCAAGCACAAATTCCACTCCGATGGTTCCCTTACCTGTCACAAGGCACGTTGGGTAGTTCGAGGTTTCTCACAGCGCCCTGACATCGACTATGACAAGACTTTTAGCCCCGTCGACAAGCCCACCACGATTCAAGTCGTTCTCACCCTTGCTACATCACGCTCCTGGCCGATCCATCAGCTTGATGTGAAGAACGCATTTCTTCATGGTCATCTAACGGAGACAATATACTGCCAGCAGCCTCTCTGTTTCATCGACCTCGCTCGTCCCGACAATGTTTGTCTCTTGCAGCGCTCCCTATATGGCCTCAAACAGGCACCTCGGGCTTATTACCAGCGCTTTGCTGCCTACCTTTGGCAACTCAGTTTCATTGTCTCCGTCTCCGACACGTCCCTTTTTGTACTTCATACCGGGGATGCCACCGTTTATCTCCTCCTATACGTCGACAACATCATCCTCACAGCATCCTCAATTACCACCTGGCAGCACATCATGGCACGACTCCACTCGAAGTTCGCCATGACAGAACTTGGTCCCCTGTACCACTTCCTCGGCATCTCCATCACGCACTCACCCGACGGACTATTTCTCTCTCAGCGCCAGTATACCATGGATCTTCTCCAGTAGGCAGGCATGGCCAAGTGTCACTCTACAGCAACTCTGGTCGACACTTGTACCAAGCTCTCAGCCACCGATGGCCCTCTCGTCGCTGACCCCTCCCAATACCAAAGCCTTGCCGATGCCCTGTAGTACTTGACGCTCATACGACCTGATCTCACCTATGCAGTCTAGCAAGTGTGCCTCTTCATGCATACTCCCCGTGAACCTCATCTCGCGTTGATCAAGTGCATTCTTCGCTACATGAAGGGCACCCTGTCCACTGGTCTCCACCTCAGCTCTAGACCGGTCGACTCTCTCATCACGTATTCTGACACGAACTGGGTGGGCTACCCTAACTCCCGACGCTCTACATCAGGCTACTGCGTCTTTCTCGGTGACAACCTGGTCTCTTAGTCCTCCAAGCGCCAAACCACGGTGCCTCGTTCTAGTGCGGAAGCTGAGTACCACGCGGTTGCCTATGCAGTCGCCGATTGCTGTTGGATCCACCAACTCCTCCTGGAACTTCATACACCCCTCGCCTCCGCAACCATCGTCTACTGTGATAATATTAGTGTCGTCTATATGATCGCTAACCCAGTTCATCATCGCCGCACGAAGCACATCGAGATCGACATCTACTTTATCTGTGACAAGGTTGCTCTAGGACTAGTCCGGGTGCTCTACGTGCTTTTAACATATCAGTTCACCGACATCATGATCAAAGGACTAGCTGAACCTTTGTTTACCAGTTTTTGATCCAAGCTTTACATTCGTGATTCTCCAACGGCGACTGTAGGGATGTTAGACATATATATACAGCCGACTCCTTATAGTAAGCGGAGTCTCTGTCTCTCTCTCCTTTTGTCTGTTCACTTCTACAACCACTATTCATGTAGCAAGTTGTCCGCATCAGTTGAAAATTTCACTGTAAAGTGGTGAACAGCTTCCAGAAAAAGTATGTTCTATCTCGTATATCTGAAAATACAGTAAGTGGATTTTCATCTCCAGATTTTTTGTCGGACCATCTTCCAAGCAAAAATGAAAGATGAATACTTAAATTACATGCTGCACGAAAAAAAAAAGGCCACACAACCAATTCTTTTAGGGCAAACAGTTTTGGAACTGCCCTATAATTTTGAGCAAGTGTTAGCGTTGAAAAATAGCATCCAGAACAAAAGGAAAAGATGTGCACTTTAAAGATCTGTATCCTGAAATTGTTTTCCAATACCTAAATCATTTACTGTAAATATAAAATAGTTACCATGCTTTCATCTTAGGAAGGTTCCTCCCAGAGGATTTGACTAACAACAGTCGTCATGTGCCTATAGATGATAAGAGCATTATTTAACTTGGAGAATTTTCTATGTATATAACTGAAAGCCCCTAGAAACATATTCATGTAGTGAATTATTTAAACACAACATGTTCACAATTGATATAAGGCTATCTAGCATAGTATGATGCATCCAAGATCTATTGGCACAGGATACAGTTCGTTCTCTGAACTAACTGAAAATGATACATACTTCTATTTTTAAACTCTGGCATGAGTTAGCATTGGCCAAAAAAACACATTCAGATGAGACAATAGTATTTCATCGATCTATATTACAAACATCCAGCTACATTTCAGATTCATTGAGTTAAGAAAGGGGCCAACTTCTTCAGTATGAGAACTTTGCTCAAGAAACATTTATGCTTCTACTCACCCTTGTAATCCATTCATTCAATGACCAAATGTAATGAAAGCATCTGTTCATCTCATTACTCCAACATAAACAAAAGATGTAGCAAGTTAAATCAATGTTAAGATTCTGGAGAACTATCTGAACACACAAGGAGATTTATTAAGTGAATCAAATGGCATTCAACGTTAATTGGTAGTTTCTCTCTCCATACGATAGCATAAAACTAATTAAAGCAACGGATTCCTAAAACAACACCTGAAGTATCTAAAGCTAAAAATACCTTAAAAGAGATATCTAATATGCAACAACTTCACATCCAGTGCTAATGAGTGGACCGATATGTCATTAATCAGCATGAATGCCATTTTTTGTCTATATGGCCCTCGTATTCTAGAATAGCTAAGGCAGTTGTACATGATAAAAAATGATGGATATATATGTGTCGCTATGGCTATAAGATTGCAGAAGGGAGTAATTTACCTGCCCTACAGTATTTCAAAAAGAAAAGATCATGATGGTTTGCCCACTGTGTAGTTACATTTCCATATGTATCTCAATTAGCTCTGCTAAGCACAACCTTCAATCTTGTTTCACTCACTGAGGAGAATCTGGATAATATTGAACTACATATAGTACATGAAATATGTTAAAGCAAAAGGTGAGTGAAGTACTTCAGCTACGCAAGTGAGAAAGAAATTACCATTGCATTAGGGCGATGTCGAGGCAGGACACGTCGATTGCGAAAGTGTGGGAACACAATCATGCTGCATTGGAACTTTTCAATTTGTACAAAATTTGTCAATGATGAGGTGGCAGAGCACACAAGTGTTATAACTTTTTACAACCAACAGACTAAAGAGCCCATACTGTTTGCAAAACCCGTATGGCTTGATTCTAGTAAATCTAGTTAACAGAAGAGTTTAATTGAAGTCTAAAGACATGGACCAGTTGATACAAAAGCATAAGCTGCTGTGTACATGAAGTATTTTCCTGCATATATAGTTGGGAAAATTATCAAACCTACCTTGTGATATCGTTTGGTCAAACTGGTAATATATGTACAATGCAAAATTTACTAAATACATATAATTAATGAATCAAACAGAAATGTTCAAAAGGATTACGTTTTTTCTCTGCAAGAACATCTACGAGCAAGTGTTGTGAACAATCTCTGTTTCCTTATCTTGTATTTGTTTGTCAGCATGGTGCTGACAGATCCATTCATGAAGATCAGTGGGAAGGCCCTCCCATTAGAAACATGAGTTATATGAATGAAAGTTGCTCCTCGAAGATTGAGCTAAGATCTTGGGAATTATTAAACATAAATAAGATATCATAACCGTCTCAGATGAAAGAATAATTTTGGTAAACACCTCTTAAGGCAAAAAAAACATAGTCTTGTTGCCATGGCAGGATTTTTCATGCTATCTCATGTCTATAATTTTTATTTACAGAGAATGGCAATGTATGGTTATGTACCAAGGTCCAAGGATGCAAACCATTTGCAAGGTCACAGGGACTTATAGCTGAACTGCAACACGATCTGTGGCTGCCTCCCATCCGAAGAACGTGACGAAAGATGGAAGATCGTACAACAGCTACAAATAATCGAAGACAAATGCTGAACGTAAAAAAAAAATCAGAAACACCAGCGGCTTACCCTTCTGAAATCAAAAATAATAAAAAAAATAGGTTATATTAAAATTAGCAAAATTTTATCTATATTAAAAATGACAAAATTAAATTATATTAAAATTATCATTGCATAATTAATTATATTAAAATTATTTATTAAAAAATATGGTGAACATATGGGTACACTGAAATAAGTCATATTATGAAAATCTGTACCTAAAAAATAGTTTTTTATATATGTGCATTTATTAAATGCTAAAAATATATAAAAATAAAAAAAATTGAAGAAATTTTGGACAAAAATTGATAAATTTAATTTTAGAATTTGCTACGATAACCGACCAAAACTATGAACAGACTGGTTGCATAATATAAACGCGACACATCTGAGAGTGGGCTAGTGACAGCGAACAAGCAGACCGACATGAGCTGGTGTAGATCGAAAGTTAGCAGGTAGACAAATTAAACTGACTCGACAAGCATGGTGAAAGTTAGCAGGACGATAAATTGAACTAACAAAGGCTGCGACAGTGGACTAGGCTGACGATGGAAGGAGGCCAACGGCACAAAGGTAGCCTAGCAGAGACATGGGTATACATAACAGGATGTGTGACTGATATGCGTGTCTGGCATGGCGGTAAGTGGAGTGAGCATGAGAGGACATAGAGCGTTGATTTTAAATCCGACAAAGAATATTTATTTATTTTTCTTTTGGATTTTTTTATTTTTATTCTATAAAAAGAGGGCAATGTGTTTAGGATTTTACATAGAGTAGAAAAATTTTTTGATAGAATTTTTGTTAGTATAATTTTTATATTAAATATAATATTTATAAAAGATTAGTATAATAATTAATCTCTTGTTCTCGTTTATCAATTTTAGATTAATGTGTATCCTCTATGATTTAGATTGGTTTAGATGTTACAGTATTAATTAATTTCGATCAAACTTAATTTTATTTCGCTAATATCTCAAGATTCAAAAGTGATGATTCCAATTAGTTACGTGTGTGTATATATATATATATATATATATATATATATATGATATAATGATAAAATAGTGTTGTATCCAAATTTTAAAAATAAGGTTTTTTTTATTAAGAAAACATATTAAATTTTATTCATTCACCCCTATGTGTTATAACCTTTTTACGTTGCCTTGCGTGCCTTTCCTCGCTAACGCAGAAGTAGAGGGCAGGGCATGCAGTAGCGTGTGAAGCTCGTGCGATGGAGAACTGGCCGACGGCGTCGACCTCAGGTGGTTGCAGGAGTGGCTGTGGGTGGCGGCGCTGAGGCTCAGGCTAACTGGAGCTGACGGAACTGCCGCCGGGCAAGATGGTGGGATCCGCCTAGCGTAGTTGATCCATCAGGCCGCCGCCGATGGGCACATCCAGAACCAGCGAAGGAGGTCAGGGCAACACTCGATTCAGCGATAGGAGGATGTGGTGGAGGCAGATCTGGTGAGGAGGCAAACGCTGCCGCATCAACACTGATCCGACCACGGACGTCGTCGGTTGGTAGCGGCGGGGAGGCGGAGGTCGCGGAGAAGGAGCGGAGCGGATCGAAGCGACGGCCCGCAGGCAGGCGAGGCGACGTCTCCTCCAGTCCTTCTTGCGCTTGCGAGAGAGGAAGGGGCCACCGCTGGCTGATGCGACGGCCTCGCTGTGAGAGAGCGGCGGTGGCATCGACGGCGCGCGCGAGGGGAAGAGGAGGGAGAGGCGCCGCGAGGGGAGGAGCGCAGAAGGGGAGGAGGGCGAGGCGGCGGCGGCGGCGACGACGCGCGCTAGGGGAGGAGAGCGAGGCCGCGCGCGATGCTGAGGCGGCTAGGGTTTGGTGCGGGATAGCAAATTCTACCCGTCCGTTCCCGATCCGACGATCCCACGGGTGCGAAATGGCCGCCACAGCGGGACACGTGGACGGTCAGTCGAATCTAGCGTGAGATCGAACGCTGGACAGTAGCTGAACCGGTGAATAATTAACGAAAAACACAAGAGGCTTTTTGCAAAAAGCGGATGACGTGGCGCATTAATTTTCACCCATCTTACGGGGTTTAGAGAGATTAATGTACATTCCAGATATCCCTCTAAAAATATATATTCCAGATAAAAACAACATGTATGTTCTTTTATTCATACAATATTTTTTTCATCAAGCATGTCCTTCAAGCCTATTTTTTCCTTTTTTCCTATCCTATAATGTGAGACATGTGACCATGTCCTCCAACTGAACTCTGCCTGCAGAGAGTTAAGGGTGGGCAATTCAGAACATCTTTAGCAGAATGATTCACATCAGGGTAGGCAGTTCAGAACTTCTTTAGCAGAATCATTCAATACTTGAGCAAACCATAAAGCATGTGAAGTGCTGTATCCCAAGTTCCCAACTAGAATTATGTACCCGAATACATTCAGACAGTGGCTTAACCAAGCAAAGTCCGGAACTTCGATCTGTATTTTTGTTGCTCAAGGTGCTGCACTAATAATTGTCTCAGGCAAAGCATGAAGAAACCATTGAAGAGAAATTGCAACATATTTGTGACCTCCATATATTTACCAGTAAGGAAGGTAATAACTATTGAAACCTGAGCACATGAATGAAACATCGACAAATTCCCATTCAGTTTTTATTTCAAGATACACTCCAAGAAGTACAGTTTGCACTAAGGAACAAGAAAAGAAGAGCAACATAACCCATTATTATGATGACCTCATATTAAAACCTAACCCCTATATCTACAAGATACTTGCACAAGCAAAATTGGCCTCTGCTTGCTACTGAATCTGCTCTATCGGGATCCCTTCATCCATGGTCCTGACCTTACCACCTTTTTAACCTCACTGCTTGGCCTACATCAGGAGTAAAAGAAGTAAAGAAAATGTCAGCTTCAGCAAAAAGGAAAACGTTTAGGTTAAGCGTATCTAGTCTTAACCTCACTGGAGGCATTGAAGTCAGTGCAAGAAGGCTTATCTAGTCTTATTTACTCCCTTATGTTTTCTAATATTTGCTCCTCCAGTATAGTCAATAATATGCTCCAACAACAAATTCAGTCAAGGAATACTATCTCCCATGTATTTTGATCATGAACCAAAAGAATCAACTGAAATTCTCTTCGATGCCAAATTACAGTTGACACTAAAATACCAGTTACCCATCCATCCTACTTGTGATTCAGTGGAAAGGATTGAAAAGTATATCACAAGTTACACCACGCGTGCTTCTACGTCATAGACCACGCACTTGTGGCGAAAAAGATGGACAAGTGGGCACTACTACATACAAAATTCCATCCTTTCCATACAGTTAAAGGCAAGTTTGTTTTATGTCTACACAGGGCAAGTGCAACCATACTAACAATAACAAGTCTTTCAATTTTAAGTAAATTGAGATAGGCTAGAGTTAAAACCCAACATATACTTTAAATCATGGTCCAGAAATAACTAATTTTTCTAAATCTCTATAAGCATATCCAATCTTTCTAAGTCTTTTTTACTATCTCTCTGCTATTAATTTTGGTCTATTCATACCTCTTCTAACATACGTATTTTTATAACACTTAGCTGTTGAATATATCGTTTTTTTAGGTAAATTCTGCCATATATAGTACAGTAGGCCTAATTGTCGTTTTATAAAACTTGTCTTTTAGTTTCTACGGTACTCTCTTATTAGAGAGAATACCAAATACTAAACGCCACTTCATCTACCCCGCTTTGATTCTATAGCTAACGTTGGAATCAATATTATCATACATCTATATCATTGATCCTAAATATCAAAAGATATTCTTCTTAGACACTACCTAACCTCCTAAACTTACATCTTTCTCATCGTATGCGATAGTGCCAAAGTCGCACCTCAAATATTTATTCTTAGTTCTATTTAGTCTAAAAACTTTGGACTCAAAGTTCTATCGCCATAACTTTAGTGTCTTATTTACTCCGCCCAACTCTCATCAACTAATACTATATTGTCTATGAAGAGCATACACTAAGAGATATCACTTTATATGTTTTTTATAATCTCATCTATTACCAAGGCAAATAGATACGGGCTCAAGACTGATTCATAATGTAGTCTTATTTTAATCAAAAAGTAACATATGTTATCATCATTTATTCAAACACTAATTATAACATTATTGTTATGCATGTCTTTGATGAGGGTAACATTTTATTAGGACTCTATGTTTATCTAAAACACATCACATAATATTTCTTAGTAGCTTATCATAAGACTTTTCTAAATCAATGAAAACTATATGTAGGTCATTCTTTTACTCTCTAAACCACTTCACAACTTGTCTTTAAAAAAATTACTTCTATGGTTGACCTTTCAGACATAAAACCAAATTGGTTTATAGATATTTGCATCGTTCCTCTCAAACAGTACTCGATAGCTCTCTCATAACTTCATAATATGGCTTATCAACTTAATTTCCCGATAATTAATACAACTTTAAATATCTCTCTTACTCTTATAGATTGGTATCAATATACTTCTTCCTCACTTCTCAGTCATCGTGTTCGATTAAAAAATATTATTAAACAACTTGTTTAACTATACTATAGCTATATCTCCAAGATATGTCCACACCTTGATATCCCTGAGCTATAGCCCTGAACTGAAAAGTTAAAGTAAGAAAAAATACCTGAGAATACAGGAATGTGCCAAGGATGGCAATGGCAGCTCCTAGTGCATTGACAGGGCGGACAGGTGTGTGGAAGATAATAATTGAAGAAACGATCACAGATATGCGCTTCATTGTATTGCCAATGCTAAATGTCAATGGAGAAATCTCATCCAGAGACATGTATGACACCTGGTTGTACAAGTGGTAGAAAACACTCTGCGCAGCAACCCACCTACAACATTCAACTCGGCCAACATTTAAGTAAAATCAACAAAATACTTAATGTTACAGCATAGTATGTGGTATATCGTAAATCATCCAACATTAATATAAATCCATGCCAGCAAAGACCGAGTAAAAGCAATGATCCCTTAAAACGTGTTAAACATGTGACAAAGCATGTGAGCATATGCATATCTTCTAGGTGAAAATCATGTGAAGATCATTCCAAATAGTTGCCCCATATTATTGAACATATAACACAAGTACAGAACTACAACCTACAACATAGCAACTGCAGAAGAAAAATTGCAGAATGCTTGATTTGTTTTGTTGCTTACCAGACGACATTGGGGCCAACTTCTGCAAGAGCCTTTTGCCAACCAGCAGCCCACATTTGGGGCCCCTCCATAGCGATAGCAAATGGTGTGAGTATGACCAGGGACATTATTGACAGGCAGGCATAGTAATTCATGCCACTGACAGACTTCCCCTTCATGCCCCTCTTCGAGAAGATGTTGCGGAAAACAAATGCAAGGTTTGATATCATGGCACCCATGAATCCTGGTGGGAGAAAAAACAGCAACCATTAACATCAAAGAAAAGCGAACAGGAGAACACCTGTCCGACCTAACCTGAGCAAGACTATTCAAAACAATAACAAAGCCTATGACTCCTATTTTTTCTGGTTCTTAAACATAAATCTGAGCATGAAACTTCAGGAAGAAATGAGAGAAGGATTTAACCATGCACCTTCAGTAGAAAGAAGAAAATTCTAGAGCCCATTTTTGTAACAATTAAATTAGATAAGGTTAAGGTTATAAGTATGATTTTTTACTGTTTATCACTTTCTGTAAGTCTGAATCTGAATCATACAACAATTCCTGATAAACACATACGTCCAGATAGAGCAAAATAATCATTCGATAAGTCAGTTTTGTGTTAAAACATAGTATTAAAGAGTATTGATTACTAAATCAACCACCTCAGTTGACTCATGGCTACACATTGTCTATAGAAATTAACATTACAACTATAATGGCTGATAGTATACTATACATCAATTTAGAAAACAAATATACTTATATATACTTACCAACCATATTAAAGTTCAGCTCTGTGACAGCAGCAAGAGCACATCCACCAATGATTGGGAGAAGGGAAAGATATACGGGCACTGGAAATGTCTCCCCAAGAAGGAACCTTGATACCAAAACACTGAAAGCAGGCTCTGCACTTTTGATAATGTGTGTGAATGACACTGCTACTTTCGACATGCTCACTGTTGCAGCAACATGCCCAATTGTATGAGCCACGGCAACCTTTATCAATGAAATTAGCCCAAATCAATCATGCTTGCCCAAGCCAAGCACAACAAAAATTCAAATATTTGCCAAGCAACGATTCCACTCACCGGGAAAAGAACTTTCCAGAAATCTAGGTCAGTCTTGGGGGCCTCAACAAGGCGGGTGGCCCATGACACGAGCATCATCGCAGAGCCACAGGCAAGGGAGAGCGTTGAAGTGAGCCAGGGGTATGGGAAAGCATTGAGAACCTTCTTATTGTAGATGTTAAAGATCACATTAAGCGCCCACCATGTCGCAAAATAGATGGAGATCTTTAGCTTCTGGGCAGCTTCCGAGTGAACCGGCAACACCTCTGTCTTGGACTCCTTGTCATCAGCCGCAGAAGCAGCACACTTGAAATCAAGCGCCTGCCTCCTAGGCTTTTTCTCAGCAGCTCTTGGGCCATCTAGTGGTGCAAGGTAGAGTGGCCTGAGTGAAGAAACCACAAATTTGGATGGTTTGAGACTTGAGACAGATGGAACTGAAGCTGATTTGGACCGCAGATTGGTGCTAGAGAAGGCCACAGGGTCAGGAGAGAGCTTCGCAGCAGGTAGCATGGCTTCTGTAAATCAACCAACAAAATTTTAGACGGCGGCAGGTGATGTAGCAGGTAAAAAGCAATTTAAAGCTTCATCTTTCTACAAAGAGCTGCTTGAAAGAAATTACGATATTTTCTTTGAACAAAAACTTTCTTTGAGGACCTGAGCAGAGTAACTGATCTATCAGAACCAGAAAGAAAATGACATGGAACAACTTTCCTCAAAGAGTTGGTTAAGTAAATTTTACACAACTTTTCATTTGAGACGACTCCTAAAAATATTTCTCTTGAAACAATCAAACGAATGAATGAATCAACCATGTATGACCCAACAACCATTTAACTTTCCTCGCAAATTACTCAGTAGACAGTAGTACTACACAATTCCTGCACGGCAGGGTCGTCCCCCAAAAATTCCCAAATTACAAAAGCTACAACTCATAGATGAGGACAAATTTTCCCATCGTTTTCGCGCGAGTGATCTACACGTAAAGATACCAGATTCCCCCGTGCAAAAGTCTCGAACTCCCGTGATCTACATGATCAGATTTTGCATGCAAAGCATCCACTTTGCCACCCCGGCCCCAGATGGAACAGCTTTGGATCAAAGTACCCCCAAAAATGGATGAATGAACACACCAGTTCAGGCTTTGCGGCAGGGGAGGAACGAATATGGCACGGTGTGGGACGTTAGTGCGGCGAAGCGGGCGGCAGAATGGCACCAGCACCGGCGGCGGCCACGGTTGGTTGCGGCGGCGGCGTCGCAGGTTGAAAAGGGGGAAAACCAATTTTGCAGGATCAAAAGAACAAACCTTTGCAAGATCTCACCTTTCCCTCTCCCCAATCACTCTATAACTCCTTCCGATACCCTAGATCAAACCGACCCGGTTCTTCCCCTGCAAAAACAGCCCCAAACTCGCCGAAGAAAACAAGAACAGGAAAAGACGGCGACTCTCAGCAATGGATTCGAAAGCCCAGGCCGCAGATAGATAAAGATATATGGAGGGTGAGGGAGAGAAAGGGATCGATCGAATGCCCCGACCCTCGGAATCTGAGATGGGAATTCGGAGATCACAAGGGACGGGACGGGGGCGGAGATGAGAGGGACTCCGCTCGGCTCCGGCGAGTATAAAGGGGGAGAGAGAGGAGAAGGTGGCGGCTGGGCTGGTAGGTGAAGGCGTATGCGTATCTTCCTTGTTGCCTTGTTGGTAAGGTTGGACAAGTGTGAGGGTTTTATTGCAAATATCTTTTCTTGGGAGACCGTAGTATTTTTTTGCTATTCCGCACGTGGATTTTCTAGGATTTGGTTTTGGGAGGAAATTAAAAGTTGGCTGGAAAAAATGTATAAAGAGCACCGGAAAATCCGGAGGAGTATATCAGTTCGGTTGTTATTTTTTTGTCGAGATAACATAATGCTCGAAGGCAATGAAAATATAAAGCAAAAGAAATTGGCAAACAAGCAATCGATGATGGCACGAAAAAAAAAAGTTGAATTTCATGATCCAATTGCTTAAAAAAAACTGTAGCAAGTTTTTAAAGTGAAAAGCTTTCAAACATAACTATAATATAATTATAGCCTAATTACAATACATCTATATTATAACTACATAAAAAATCATTTTGCCCTCGTGTTGCTCCTAGGAGCGGCTCGAGTAGGGACCTCGACGCCATACATTGCCACCCCCTCAATCCCTCGCCTACCTTGCCATTGCCCGAGCAGGGCATCGGAAACTATGTGGCTACAAAGACAGCGGTAGTGAGACCTTCACTTTTTTCTCCTCACAAGTTCTCGGAGGCTTCAACAATTATAGTTGCAGAGGCAATTATGATAATAGCAGAGGTGGTGCTAGCTTTAAGATGGTAGCTCCATGGCCGAATCTAAGGTTGATGTCGGCCAAGTGACAAGGAAGACTAGATCTAGAAGAGGCGATGATGGCCCACCAAGTGGTTGCTCAAGATGATGGGGCCGAATCTAGAAACTTCTCGATCAGATCCGATTGTCCCCAGCTAGATTTGACGTCTCTTTAGTGAGAGAGACCAGCTTGAGCACGAAGGCTGTTTGGTGGTCTCCTTAGCAATATTCTACAACGACGACGGTGTGACCTTTGATGTAATGACGATGGTGAGGCCATGCTTGGACAACGGTCTACGCTAGTGTGGTAGCTAGCGGCGTCAGCGATGGGCATAGTTGTGCTAGCCTAGTGATGTTGGATGCACAACCATGGCACAAGTGGCGCTAGTTGACAGTGGGTGCAACTTCACCGCCCTTTGGTGACACTAGCAGCACAAGTGTGATAGCCTAGGACATCGGTGAAGGCGCAAGATGGTGTGTTTGCTTGGTGGTCCTAGGGCTCACGGCTTGCAACAGTGAGCCAACAACACGAGTAGAGACAATGGCAACATGCAAAGGTTGACGAAGGTTGACGTAGGTTGACATGCAGTGGACTGTTCTCTAGATGATAATCGTCTTGCGACGATGCTTAGCCACCATAAGATGGCCACATTGGCGAGTATGTGTGGGAAAGAACGGATCAATTATTCTTTCATCCTCTCTCTCTCCAACCTAAAGACATGGATGGAGTTGAATGCATCGAGATGTCGCACTCCTACCTGATGGCCGGTCGGCGATCAAGCGTTGGTTGCAGTGGCTATGCACTGAAGGTACTCAGATGGTGGTGGTTTGTTGATAGTGATAGGAACACCTTGACAAGAGAGGGTGGGTAGATTGCTAGGCAAAAGCCTAACCTATTCAAGGCCGACAATGATGACGCTTTCGGGCATTGCAAACCCCTAGGAGTGTTGCCATGGTGTTTCTCATTCTCTCCTTAGTGGATTCTTTCTAGTGAAAACTATATCCTAGTTTTCTAGGATAGATAATGTGCGGCGTTCTCAACATGATAACCTTTCTAGAGGTGTCGTTTGAAGGTCTATTTCTTACCAAGCTCTTCTTCAAACAATTTGTCCTCTCATGTAGCGCCTAGTTACTATAAGTTGGCCACGTTGGTAGGCCAATGAGGGAGAGTGGTTCCATCTTCTCGCTCACCCTTTTTCTCTCTAACCTAAAGGCGTGGATGGAGTAAGTGCGTTGAGTTGTCATGTTCTTGTTTACCTATCAGCAGTGGGTGTTTATGTTGTAAGTGGGTGCTTATGTTGTAAGCAAGTAGTATGACTTTCTTTTCTTTTTTTTCAAATTGTAGTCTCTCATAGCTATGATATTGTAATATTTTCTATTATATCAATACAAAACCTCACACTATATTATTATATGTGGATGATTTCACAACTATATTATGTGGATGATTTAAAAAATATTGTAACCATTTGATTTCTTGAACATCAGATCACACCAAGATTTATATAGAGAAAAGGAAAATACATATTGCATACGGATTTCTACGGGGTTATCGGTACATCATTACATTATAATTATAGTGTACTATTTCATTTGATTTGAAAGTTTCTTTAAAAAAACTTGCAGTAGGTTTTTAAGATAGTCCTTTCAGGATTTGGTTGGGAGGAAATTAAAAGTTGGCTGGAAAATATATAAAGTGTACCGGAAAATTCGAAGGAATATTTCAGTTCATTTTTTCTGAATTTTTTAGATAAGATAATGTATAAGGAAATTGAAAATGTAAAGCAAAAGAAATTAGTAGTAGCAAACAAGTAATCCATGACGAACGGCAAACAAGAAAATGAGCAATGCAGTGTGAGGTAGTTGGAGGTGAGCCCAGCAAGCACGTGGAGCTCACTGTCGCTGGACGTCCGGCCTCGCCATCAACCAGGGCCAAGGTCTATGAATTCCAGGCAGCAAGGAGTGGACGCTGGGCAGCCTCGCCGGTCTTGTCGCCGGTGAGCGGAGTTGCGCAGATCACGCGTCTACCTTACCGCCGAGCCGTCGTGGTCTAAGATATTTAACTTTCTTTTATTAGATATAGTGTTTAACTTTTTATTTCGTTATAGACATGTGAGTGGCAAAAAGTTAAATCACCATCATCATTTTATGAGTGGCAAAAAGTTAAATGCCTTCTGCTACCCTACCAAGTGAGTAATGTGGAACACTTGTACAGTTGTGCTTATCTTCAATTTTGTTTCCTCAAAAATTGCTAAATTCTGATGAATTTCAAACCAAATTTAACAAATATTCGAATATTCTGGGGAGCTCCAAATTTTGAGCTGTGAAATTCGAAGGAAATTGTGATCCCTTCCTCCCTGGTCCAATTTTACGGGGTGCGAGTGGACAAATAGGTCATCCAATTCCTACCAGGTCTGTTTTTTGAGATTTTTTGTCTCCGAGTAGTTCATGTGAAATCTGCTTGAGATTTTAATACTTCAGCAACTTGCTAGTGAAATAGTGGCTATGTCTTATTTTTAAATGATAGAACATAGCTGTACGTTACACATTTCCCTTTAAAAAACAACTAGTCTTAAAGTTAATATGTTAAATCATCTAAATCTTGGTTAGTTTGGATAGGTAAAATAGGATAAAAGAACTATTTGTTGCTATTTAGTAGTCATCTGATTTTTCCTTAATTATTAGTGACTTACACTTGCACAAAGTGTAAAATGAACACTAAACCTGTATAATATAGAAAAGTACAAAATTAATATAATTCAATGTTGCTTTATTTTTAAATAATTCAATGAATCTAAATACACTTTCATATATATAGATTATAGATGTTTTTCTATATAAGTGATAATAAACAAGAAATTACATTTTTTAAAGTTTAGGTTAGAATATTGCTTTTTTCTCAGAAAAGAAGAAAATAACTTAGTATGAGTACTTTGATATCGAGCTAGTGTTGAAAAAAGTGGTTGATAGAAAAAATCATTAAATCAATCAATCATAGACAACCCCATTTCCTTGTAAGTAATATATACAAAATAAATCTTTTTTATGGCTTGGAAAATAATTCAAAACCTTTTACAATACTAAAAAATTAATAGAACTTGCCCATATATTAACTGGTTGTGTGCTGGTATCTTAATTACTTAGAATAAAACGTTGTACGTCTGATTGGCGTTGTAAGATAAAATTGTTACGCCTAACTTTTTTTCTGCGTGATATTAATATCTTGCCATGTCAAACGGACTGACATGGCAAAAAGTTTAGATTTATAAATAAATTTTGAGAGGTCTATTTTTAAAATAAAAAATAAACAAATTCAAGCTTCTACGCATCTTGGCATTCATTGTACATGAACATCACCAGCCAACACACATCCGTACTAGAATCAATTAAACAATAATCCATTCAGGTCAGTCAGACCATATGTCAATTTTTCACAACCGCACCCCTTCTCCATATTCACATATTGAGAGGGGAAACATGAAAAAAAAAGGAGGTTACCAAACACCGTAGAAAGAGTTGGTAGCTGGTAGGAGAGGAGCATACTTCCAGATCGCCCCCAATTTTCCTGGGGGGGCAATGAGCCGCCATAAACAGCAGCATCGCATTTGGTCACTTTGGCCTTTCAGGAAAATTTTGACCTCTGGGAGAGCCCTTTGAACACTGGCGGCTCTCTGCTAATCCAAGAGGTCAACAACTACCCATTTGATGATGGCATCACATAATACTGCAGCTAAATGTTGTTGAGTAGTAGACTATGCCAATTTGTTCTCTTGTTCTCGTAATTTTGCAGAAAGAAATTAATCAGCTTGTGTAATTGGATAGTCCTCCCAAGTGTCACCAATCAAGCCTGAACAAGAACTGAACCGTGGAAATGGAACTCTATTTTTTTTTTCTTCTGTCAATGATTTCAGGTGAACAGTAACGTGTTTTTTTTCGAGCACGAGCCATACCATTTTGACCAAGAATCAGGTTGTACTTGGAGAGAACAGGTACTCATGATAAGGCTAAATTTTCATCTCCTTTAGTCTATACCGAATTTAGAGCTCATAACAATTATTTATTTAAAAAAATTCAGAAAACCTGCACGTTAATATAGCAAGATCTGTTTAAGCAACTGTACAACCGGTTGTTCTTCCTCCCCTATGTCCCTTTACAGGAGTTCATAAGGGTCACTCGAAACTCAAAACTAATTCTGACGTAGAACTCAAAACTAATTCTTTTATTGCTCAAAAACCAACAATTTAGTACTAAAAGCATACTTTGTGCATGTACCTCTACATCTGCCAAAAATAAAAGGACAAAAGGGGAAAAAATATCCCATAGAAGCCGTTGAGGCCTCAGAAAGCTGGCCCCTGACCGTCTGTTCTTGGACAGGTTAGTTAGCGACTTAGAAAAAAGATTTAATATTACATCACTTCTGAATTTTGATCCCTTTTTTATTTCCGTTACTTCGTGGACGTAGCTTTCGTTGCGAACCTTTCTTGTGCACTGCACTCTGACTTTTCGTCAATCCTCACGCCGTCCCCGGGCGGGTGCCTGCGTGCCATGAAACTTGCCGCCGCCTGCGAAACTCTGACGTCGTTTCCGATGAGGAATTGATAATTTCTGCAGCTTATAATATGCAGGTTTTAGTGTGTTAATCTTATGCTTTAGGATCATATCGTCCTACTTATGATCAGAGCAAATTTAGTATTATATCCAATTATTAACTCTAAAAATTGGCAATTTATTTATCCATTAATATCTGACCATCTCTCATATATACACCCTCAAGCTACTGTTAGCCTCTTCTCTTATCTCTCCTCTACTGAAACATAAATCTTATATGTTATTTTTAGAGCCTCTTATATATCATATTTAACTTCTAGTTTTAAAAATTGACATGTAACGTATAAATATATATTATATTGGTACACCTCTCATACACACATTAACTTAAATATATATTGTAGTTGGCATGTTTTTATTCTCTCTCATATCCTTACTTCTCCACATAATCATAAATCTTGTGGTAATTTTTAGCCTCTCAGAAAAAGAAAATGACAAGTTGTAACTTGTGAAAAAAATTGATCTTTGTGACATTAGTGAAATCTTCTTTGTGCATGATAATACTAATAACATTGTGCACATCGAAGCTACCCAAGCACAAGTACCTAGGTCCTTTGAGAAGATCATGAACAACGGTAGGGCTATTTTTATGTACTTGCCTAGTGTTTCTTTTGTTCTCAGAATATTCAGATCTGAGCATTTGGACTGAATTAGATTAAAAAATATGGTTCCTATTCAGATTCGAGGAGTTAAATTGAATCAGATTAAAAAGTTTGATTCCTGTAGATTGATTCATATGAAAAAAATCACTGGAGTTTTTTTCCAATAGTACTCGTGGGAAACTTTAGCATCACTGCTTTAAAACAGAACAAGGTAACGCAGAGAGCATCGCCTTGACAGGATTGTGCTTTATTTTGTCTCTTTGAATTGTATCGAAAACATAAATTTCAATTCAAGGTGGCCACCAAACTTGTGGAATTAAATTCCAATTCGACAATTTTTGTACACATTCATGGGAGCTCAGTGTGTTGTTCAATGTGGCCAAGCATTCTAATGAAGTTCACCTAAAAAAAGTACAAATGGCAAATACTCATATGACGATTTTTTTTAGATGTGAGAGCTTTGTGTCTCTCTAGGTATTATGATAGCAACTTTCGCATGGCATCTACCTAACATAACGTAGATATTGACCTTGGTGTCTTAATCATCAATAAACTATCAAAAGCACCATGTGGAGAGAATATCTCAAGAAAGATGGTTATAATACACCAGCTAGCTCTTTTTTATTTTAGAATTGTAACAATCTTTAGGCTACCTAAGATGTTGATTTCTGTTTAGTTATATGCAAACGGTGTAGTCTATGACTGTAGTCATGTGCCTTGTATATTGTTCTCCCTTCAGGCTTCAGCTGACTAATTGGATTATGTAGTGGACCCACGCATAAATTGCTGTCCATCTTTAACACAATGACAGATGTTCTAGGATTAGTTAGCCATGGACCTGACATAATTGGGCTAGCTATGAAGGTTAGGCCTAACAGCCCAGCATGCATCTGATCATTTTTGCAGGAGGGATGGGGTTGGTGTCTGCAGAGTACTTATCTTGTACTTCTAGGAATTTGATCATGCTACATAGATACCAGGAACAATTGATTGAATTAATTGGGTTTTGAGTTTCATACCGAAATTCACATTGTGATATTGGAGGAAAAACATGTGCAAATTCTCTTAAATCCACATGTTATTCCTACTTATCAAAATCATTTGAACTCTGGAAATTTCTTTTTTAAGGATATGTCGTCACATGTCTTAGTACTCGTATGTTTGTTGCGCATTAAGTGACATTGGGTTATTTGTCGAAGAGATAAGATAGTTCAAAGTTTTTAAAAAGAAAAAAAAGAGAGAAAAGGGTGTATGCATATCTAGTGCATTTACTAGCCCATTCAATCTTTTTGAAGGTGATTGAATCTTTGAGTGATGTAAGAAGTGATATTTCTGTGGAAGGCTAACAAGTAAAGATGCTCAAACTAGTTCAAAGATTGAAAACTATGATGTACTTCATGCTTTTAAATCGTAGATATGAAATTGAATGTACATAGGTATGCAACAAATACAAAAGATTCACCATAACATCATTCTATTGAAACACGTGGACAATGCATATAAAAAATGGCAGTCTATTCAAATCTTGGTCTTTAAATTCAAATAACATGAATAGTGTAATGTGTATGCCAACTAAGCGACTATTAACAAAAATAAAAAGGAATATTAACTCAAATGACTTTCTCGTAAGCACCTCAGAACATAATGTCATCGTATAAGACTTATACATTTGATATGTCATCTATCCTCGAGATTACAAATCCACATAGGAGTAAGACATTATTTTTTTTAAGAGGAGGAAGACAAGAAGTCATGAAGCCCTAACATACATGATGCTTCTCATGCGAAACAAACCGAGCCCACAGAGCCACTTTGCTCGTCCTGTTTGATCTGGAACGTCGGATCACGATCGGACGGCAAAAGCCCTGCCAGTTACCGCCGAAATTAAATCCCAGAACAGGTGGAGGTCACACAAAATCAATCCCCAGATCGCCAGCCCGAAGCGAAACACGCCCCCCCCCCCCCCCCCGTCTCTCTCTCTCTCTCCGCCTGCGGTCCGCTTCCGCACCGCGCACACATGCCTCCTCCGCCTCCGCCTCCGCCTCGTCGCGACGCCCCCAAACCCTAGCCCCGGCGCGGCGAAGCGAGCCCTCCCCCGCTGGGAGCAAGCGAGAGGAGGTAGGTAGGTAGGTAGGCGGATCTCCCTCCCTCATGGCGGGGGCGGCGGGGGCGGTTGCGCCCGGGGTGGGGCACGTGGTGGAGAGGTTCCGCGCGCGGCTGCGGGAGGAGGAGGAGGAGGTGGGGGTTGGGGAGGCGGTGGTGCGCGTCTACGTGGAGGTGCTCTCGGAGCTCACCTTCAACTGCAAGCCCATCATCACCGAGCTCACCATCATCGCCGGGCAGCACGCCGCGCTCGCCGCCAGGGGGATCGCCGACGCCATCTGCGCGCGCATCGCCGAGGTTTCTGTTTGCTCTCCTTGCCCCCTGACTCGGGGTTTCTTTTGGGATGTTGTGGCTTGTTGTACTTTGAGAGCCCGGTTTTGGGGATGTGTATCTGTGAAGGGGCTTGCCTCGCTTGGCCTACTCGTCCAATGGATGCTTGCTTGCTGATTATTGTGAATGCTAGGGGTTCGGTGGTTGATGTGCTTGTGCTGAAAATTGAGATATATACATATTTTTGAATTTTGGAGCCAGTGTAAAAGTACGTGTTTGCTGCGCTTTGTTGATGACCTTTTGTTCCTAGGGTTTTGAAATTGCTGCATTTGATGTTAGATTTTTGTTGGATTGGTGCACATATAGCGAGCAATCAGATCATCCCTGTTTGTAGTGGTCCGATTGTTGCAAATTTGGTTGCTAGGATTCAGTAATCAGAGTGAGATTCAGTAAGTTTTAAAGTGAAGGGATGGAAACAGAGTGTATGCGATTGGCACTTAGCACCAGTCTGCGATATCTAATTGCTCTATTTTTAACTAGAATCGAGTTTGAGAGAGTCAAGCGTACAGGTAGTAAAGACATTCACAGCCTCTGTGTGTAGGCTTTCTTGCTGCAAATTTAAGCTGCTAGAATTGAAAAGCTTCGGTTCTGGAAGAAGTTTTTTGTGTCTAAAACTGAACCAAAGAAACAGGGAAAAATAATGGTGATAATTGGTTTCTTGGAATACTACATGACTGGGATTATTTTAATAAGATTATGCTAACTGTTTCCAACATAATTGCTGCTTGAAGCGGAATTACAGTAAAAAGATTTATGAACTTCAAGTTATTGTTGGACGCTTGGGCAATATTGTTTTGCTTTGTATTGTCTGCTTATACTCTATTAGTTTTGATTTTCTTTTCTGAATGGAACATTAAAACTGCAATTTTATTTTAAATGGCAATAATATGAGAACTAATGTTAAGAGAAATGAGTAAATAAACTAACAGAGCACCCTATAGCTTTATTTTCAGATTCTGTCAGTCATATCATTAGACTGCTTAATTTAATTTTAATCATATGCATGCTGTCTATTAATTATCTATATGCACATATCGTTCCTTTTGCATGATTTCTTATGCAATTTTGTTGCAGGTGTCTGCGGACCAGAAATTACCATCTTTGTATCTGCTAGACAGCATTGTGAAGAACATAGGACAAGAGTATGTAGGGCATTTTGCCACTAGGTTGCAGAGGTTATTTTGTGATGCCTACAGGAAAGTTCACCGCAATCAGCATGCTGCAATGCGACACCTCTTTGGTACCTGGTCTCAAGTGTTCCCTTCATCTGTGCTACGAGGAATTGAGGATGAGCTTCAGTTTTCTCCCTTAGAGAATAAGCGCTCTGCTGCAGTGTCTGATATCCGACAATCAGAGTCGATATCTTCTACACCGTCTCATGGTATTCATGTAAATCCAAAGTATTTAGAAGCACAACAACAATTCAAGCACACAACTTCGGTAATAATTTTTATGTTTTATGTTAATATTAACTAGATAATTTCCTACATATAGTTGTATTTGACTATTTTTTGTGTGATTTAAGCATGAAATATATGTATTTCACTGTCTAGCTTGAGATACATGCAAAATATGTGCCTTGAGTACTGCAGAATATATTGTCATCTGTGAACTGGCACTGCTATGCCTTTTTGTTTCAGATCAATTTTTTACTTTGAAGTTTGTGCATATTTTTTAGGTGCATCAGCCAATAACCCATGGCAATCGGCAAATGATTGATCTGGAGGAAGATCGGATAAATGGATTAACATCTAAAAGTTTGCGAGGATGGCCTGGAACTAATTTAAAGCTCCAGGTATTGGGTGTTTCATCTTCCTTTTCTCCTTTTTGTCATTCTTTCACTGTCTCTTATTACCAGCCCCAGGTTTGAGACCTATAAGCCAATGCTATGCAGATAGATGCTACTGTTGAGTTCGCTCTCTTTGTAATTACACAGTAACAAGGTCTGCTTGTTGTGAAAGTGGATCTCCTGTGATCACCAAAAAATTAAACTGCATAAATCCTAAAGCAGTATCTCTACTAGTTGCAAATCAGATCCATAATGCACTTAGTGCATTTTTACAACATAGAAGCAGTACTGTTGTTTTGTTTCTCATACATATACTGATTGCTTACTCATCAGTAGGGTCTTTGAAGGTGCTCTCTTTGTAGGTTCACAAAGAAAAACCTCTCTTTTGTTGTTCTTTTTTCGGAATAGTTATTTGAGATAGCAGCAACCATGTGCCTTGTTCATTTTTAAACTCTGCCTCTGTTAATTTATAACTCTTGTAGATGACTTTTGCATTGCCTGGGACAGTGCAAGGGGCTTTGGTTGTCTCCAGGTGAAATGGAATCCATCCATCTCAATATAACTATAAAGTCAGAAAATATGCATTTTACAATCCTGAACTCCTGTTGAAATCTGAAAATCAACCCTAGACATTAAAATAGGACACAACTCAGCACTAAACTTTCAAAACTCTGTGCTTATCAAGTCTTAACCCTTGCCCAAATTTAGTCTAGTTTTGGGTGATGTGGCATAATACTGTACATATTTTCTTGTTTAAAAAAATTGGCAATGACATCAATTTTTTTAAAAAAACTATCACTTCTATGCAGTATTTATAATATAGGTAAGTTTTTGTACAAGCAAAACAAAGTATGAATACGAATAGAACCATGTTTAGGAGATATAATTAAACTCTATTCCACTCTGAACAAAAAGGTTCTAGATAGTCCAATGTTTTTAGTTCACTCACTATTCATATACATGTAATTGCATTTGAATTTTTAAAATTTTTAAACCACTTCAAACAAACTATAAAAGCTCAGTTGCATATTGATATATTTGAAACATAAATAAATTGGGAGTATAGAAAAAGAAAGTTTATTTGATGTACAAAATGGTTTTATCTAGACATTAAACTATTTTATACGGAAATTCTAGTTTATTTAACTCCTATAAAATTTTGTTAGATTGCAAATGCCACAGAGCATGTGATAATATTTAAGTATTTTTAATTTATTCACTAATTTTTGAAATCCAAAATATTTTGCAGCCTTTCAACACTTTGCCATGTAAGCTTTACGTCTCTGAAAAGTCAAATTGTCAAACCCCTTTAAATTCGTGCCAGGGATGAAAAGTGCATGATAGTGAAAGTTCAGGTTTGGGATAGTGTCCGGTTTTGAAGTTTATGGTTTAGAATGATTTTTTTTCATATGAATACTCCCCCGCTCAGTAAATTGTACTATTTCAATTCAAGTTTTGAAATGCTGTTGCTACTTATTGTTTTTCCCCTAATATGTGATTTTTGCTTATAATCTGTCTTGTTATATGGACAGAAATCTGCTATGCTGTATGCTGATGATCTTGATCAACAAGGGGCATTTCGTTCACATACTGGAGGACTGTTAGCCAATTCAAGAAGAACCATGTCAAGATCACCACCTCTTGATGTGCTCCCTAGAAATGCATCCCCCAAGAGAGCATTGGAGAGGCCACCTTGCCATTCTGTTCTAGGACTTGACCCCAGAAGATTGCCTGATCGAAACGGTTGGTTTGAACGACCTTCAATGGGCATACTTGAAGAATATAGGAAGCAAAGTGCAAGGGAACTTATTGATGCCTATGGAAATTCTCAAGGAAAAGATGTCGATGAAAGGCTTCCCAAGATGCAACGTCTAGATTCAAATGGCATGGCAAGCAAATCTAGTGCACAAAAATGGCTCACTTCGGAGGAAGAAGAGTATACTTGGGAGGATATGAGCCCTACTTTAACTGATCGAAACATAACCAGCATGCCTTCTTTACCTCCCACTGGAACTGCGAGAGCTGGATTTCCTGGGCCAAACAGCGTACTACTGGAATCTGATATTGTGAGGCACAGTTGGCCAGCCCAAGCTCCTCGACCAGCAATTGATGGGCCAGCACTAAATCTCGAAGATAGGATTCCTGCTAATGGGGTATGCTTTTCTGAACTCTATTGATTATGATAAACACAACTAACATTGAAATGCAATTTGCTTCCCTTAGCACTTCTTTTAATGTTTAATGAAACAATTTCAATTAATATTCAACCTCTTGCTTTCAGGAAGGTGTGCTCTTTTGTTTTTCACGTTTCCAATATACAACTATGTTAACTCTTTTTATAAGGAAAGGCTTCAAATTTTGTCCATACACATAATTAAAGCTTAAAAGATTATGACACTGCGTTTCTTGTTGAGTCTTCCTTTTATGGTGATTCTCTTCCTTTCAATTCAATATGTGTTTGCCCAAAGCTATTCCATTTTGTTGCATATTTGGAGGCATTAAACACATTGTAATTTAATCTTTGGGTTTCAGCCTGTCAGAACTTTGGTGCAAAGTAATTTGTGCCCTCTTTCACCAAGAGGTTTTGATACTTTTTGGTACTGTATATTGTTTGGTCATATGCTATGTGTAGGGTTGGCACATGATATCCCAGTAGTCTTCATTCTTCAGAAGTTAATTCTGAATTTTATACACTATATATTCCTTTACCATTTCATTACCATAATACTTAACTGCCTCCGTAAGCTCAACATTTTGTCCTTGCGATGAACAAAATTCATGGACAGTTCAGCTTATAAGAACCGAATGCTGTGCTGATCTGAATTTACTGTAATCACTGTTGAAATAGCATTGCCTTTTTTTCAGCCTGTTGACAGAGCCACTAATAGGAGATATCCAGGCAATTTTGGTGTTCAGAATGGAGGCTTTTTAGAATACCAGAGTTCTGAACATACTCTTGATCCTGGGAGAACTACTATGCCAGCTCCACTTTGTCAGCCATTGCGGGTACAAGCGCCCCAACCTGCATCAATTCTGAATAGAATGCCGCTGCCTACTGATAGTGATGTGCATGTTAAGAGGTTGGCCACTGGTGGTACGCTGAATGTAGATATTCCTTTGTTGGAGAAGCACAGGTCCTCACCTGCTCATGCTCCAATAGAATGGCCTCCTCTTCATACACAGTCACTAACTATACAACCAACTCCATCTGATACCGGACATCCTAGAGGTGCAGCAGATAGTCTAGATTCTAGGCCATATATTAACCAAGGAGTCAATTCATCTGTTTTTGTTCCACAGCATCAATATGATGCCATGGATCAGAGAACAATAAGTACTGATGATTTAGCTCAACCATCGTATCAGCACCCTGATTTGTTGCCATTGAATCAACAAAATCAGGGTGCAATTTTGGGAAACCAAGCTCAACCTCACCACCCACCACAATTTCATTCCCATCCTCATTCTCACCTTCAGGAGACAGTTAGAAGCTTTGTGCCCAGCATGTCTGTTGCTCCTCCACAAAATATATTCCAAGGGCAAGGAGGTAGTGCAGCAGCTCCTCCAGTTCCACTCCTGCCAAGTTCTTTTCCTGTACCACCTGTAGTGCCTCCCTATGGTTTGCCATCTATGCCTGTATTTCCTCTGTCATCATTACCTTCAGGGCCACCACCTCCATCGCAGATAGGTCCATCTTCATCGCAAGTTGGTGGCCCTCCTTTTGTCTCTGGATTATTAAGTAACCTTATGCAGCAGGGTGTAATTTCACTGCAACCACCCAGCCAACCTCAGGTACTTATCATCCATATGTGCACATCATCTCCAGCTCAGATATTGTTCTATTGATATGCATGCTGTTTATCTCCATGCTTACAATATACCTGTAAATCTGTTCTTTTAGGATTCTGTGGTTGTTGACTTTAATGTTGACCTCAAGTTATGGAATGAGTCTGTCATTAATGCTCTGTATCAGGATCTTCCAAGGCAATGCAAAACTTGTGGCCTTCGTTTTAAATGCCAAGAGGAGCATCGTGCTCACATGGATTGGCATGTTACAAAAAACAGAAATTCAAAGAATCGTAAGCAAACTTCACGTAAATATTTTGTCACTGTGGGTGAATGGTTAAGAGCAGCAGAAACAGTAGGAAACGATGGTCTTCCTTCTTTTGAGCCTGCCGAACCAGTTGCAGACGCAAAGGAAGAGAAAGAATCGGCTGTTCCTGCAGATGAGGACCAAATGACATGTGCTTTATGTCAAGAGCCATTTGAAGATTTCTACAGTGATGAAATTGAAGAGTGGATGTACAAAGGTGCAGTTTATATGAATGCTCCAGATGGCAATGTTGATGGTCTAGAAAGGTCGCAGTTGGGACCTATTGTCCATGCTAAATGTCTATCTGGGCCAAACAATACTTAGGCTGGCCTAGCTGCTGGTGAGTGTCCTCACTATGAAAGTATAACTTGTTGCTAGTATATGCTAATGGCCGTGTGCTCACATGTGTTCAAATATGGTTATATGCTGTGATCTTATTATCTGAGTAGATTATAATGTTGGATGTGATATTGACTTCTTTAAGTTGATTTAAGGAAAAATTCAATGCCAGTGATCGTGATAGCATGACTTCACAGTGCATCTTTCTTCATTGGTTGGGGACACCATTTAACCTTGTTAATATGATTCTTCATTCTACATAAGTATATTCTTAATTCCTCTGTCAGTTCTCTGGTACTTAAATTGTCAACACTATTCTATGTCTACACATTTAGGATATTCTTCTATTAATCCATTTGCTTTCTAGTTCTGAGGTCATGCACTCATGCTGAACCTTTAACAATTCTACCAGTTTGGTTTTCAAATTCCAACTCTTCTGGTACTCTTGATCCTGTGTTGAGTGATCAGTTATTCACCTGGTACATTTAGGACAGACATGTGTTTTCGTTTGATAGTTTGATCATTTCTCTGTAACATAATCCGCTAATTAACACAAGCAATGATTATGCCATAAGATTCTGGCCTTTCAGTGTCTAGGATGGGCAGAACCTTTGGCATGTTTTGGTCACTAAGTAAAATTCATGAATTAATTCAGTATATATGGTGTGTGGTTATGATTACCATGATTGTCAGTATAACTGCATTTAATGTGGAAGTGTCATGTTTGCTCATGATATGGAAATAACATTATTATTCTGCAATGCACTGCTAAAAATGAAACAGTTGTGCTTTTTTAAAATGAAAATCCAATTAAATAATTTTTTTTTCAAATGGACATCCAATTAAATGAAGAACCTGAGTTATTCTAGACACAAAAATATATATTCCTAATTTTTTATTGCCTGCATAGGACACCGCGCATGATGTTGAAGGGAAGATTGGATTTGAATACCTATGCCTGCTTGACTCTTTTAGTTTGTTATGAAAAACTACTCTTGCTTCATGTTATGAATGTTAGTAGCACACAAACAACTTTTTGTAAAACAAATGATTTATTTTTAACTCTAGGCCACCCAAGACAGCCCATCTCATAAGAATTAGCAGGAGTTGTCCACCAATTCCCAAAACTAGTTGGTTGTTATGTCGTTGTCCTACTGGAAATATAGTATTCTTCTTTTCAGAATGGAAATAAAATGTGCTCCATTGTGCTTTCTGTTAACTGATTTATAGGCAATGTTTTAGTGGTCAGGTCCCTTTTGTTTAAGATTTGGCATATATGCTAAATATTGTGTTTGTAATTGTTCATGCAATATGTAAAGCCCCAGACAGTTAAATATTTGGATATACATGTGAGCACCGAGCAGTGTAATTTTACATTTAATATTAATAGAATGTGATGGCTTCAACTTTGATCACCTTTTGGAGCTAACCGTTAGCAGTGTTAATGTTATGTGGGAAGTTAATTCCTTCACCCTACACAGAATGATCGGTCCTTCTGGGGTTACTCTGGGTTAAGAGGACTTGCATAGCCACTACAAGTAGTACAATTAAGCTTTTCATACTAAGTATTTGTTGTTACACAGTTTGAAGTTTGCCAGCATCTGCTGCTTAAACCCTTAGAAGCACATCATTCAAACAGATTAATTTTTTGATATGTTACATGAGTTGACTAATTTCTAATTTAACTGCAGGTACTCTTGCCTCATTTGTTTCAATTTCGTTGGCTGTGGCTCTAGACAAGACATGTAAACTACTGGAGAAATCAGATTTTGGTATGCTTAGTTTTTGAATCCTCATTTGACCACCGTGATTTGCATAGAATGTTCATGTGATGATAGTGTAAAACTGTAAAATGCCATTTGTAATATAGTGATTGAGCATGAGCATTTGCTCAACGGTCACTATGGTGCATGTTCAATCGTTTGGTCCATCTCAGATGCAGTGTCCTGCTTTTCCATTACTACAGTATATTGAAATCCATGTCTGGGTGATAGGAAGAGCAGTTCAGGACACTCCACTGAACTTGCGAAACAATATCTTTCGTGCTTGTTTCCCTTCTCTCCTTTTGTGCAGGATAATTTCAGTCGGCTAGCTGGCTGGTAACTTCCAAAATCCAAAGAGCGTGTAAGGCGATCGATGATGGAAGAAAAATCAACAGCTTTAATTTCCAGAGTTTAGAATGGAGGAGCTACCATGCTAGATGCTGTCTCTTCGTCCTGCCATTTATATGTTTCATACCCTTTTGTATGGGGGTGGCATTCTAGCATTAAACATGACAATTCTTTTTGGTCGCATGTATGACTCACCTTGCTGGATATGTTTGCACATGTCAAGTTCAGACATGAGTTTTTTAAAGTATGCTATTTAAGTTCATCTCTGGAATTCTTGCACCTTTGTGTTCTAAGCAAGAGCATTATTATAGTTCTATCACACAGCATTTTTGTTCCCTGCATTCTGTTCTGATGCAATTGGTTACAGGAATCTCGGACACACGGTCACGGATTATACTTAGTACTATACTACTACGTAACTTTTCATATTCTGCTTAGTAACATCTAAAAACAGCAAGTTCGTTATGTCATTTCATAGTACGTGTTAATAAAAAAACAATTATTGTGCATATATAGTTTCTAAACCGAAAAGACGAGTGAATTATGTACACTCACTAAGAAACGTATGTATGGTTTATGTCGTCTCGCTAAGAAGCGTATGAATGATATGTGCAAGTTTTTAACCACATGTGGACTTCCAAAAGGAAAAGAAGTTGAAGTGATCAGCTGTTTTCTCTATTTCTATCAGCACATACAATACATTGTGCACTGCCACTTCTACAGTGTGCATTGCTATTTCTATCAACTATATTTGCTTATTACGGTGTGCATTGCTACTTCCAGTTCTGCTCATTCCTACCCATGCTTACATGAGGACTACCATGGTCCATTTCCTCGGGCTATATTACTGTGTATGCTTCTCTAATATGTAGATGAGGGAGGCTAACCTCTAACCTGCCATTGTAAAGCATGCAAATGAGAAATAAAGTATGAAAATTTCATTTGATATATGATGGAGGAATATTAAGATTTGTCTGAATGGTCAGAGGCCTGCATGACTAAAACGCCGTCCTGTTTTCTTCATTGTGATGAAGCTGCGTGTTAGTGCCAATACCCAGTTACATCATTTAATGCGAAGTGCTTGAAGATTCGGGGCCAAGCTACATGTTTACATAACATTCCCAATTGTTGCAGAATAATTTATACACATCTTTCAACTGTCCGAGTGAATTTGCATTGTCCTACATAACTATTTGCAGTTGGCATAAGTTACTTGGATGAGGTCGAATGCACCCATATCTACCACAAAACATTGCAGCGTTCAAAATTGGTATGAAAAATCTCAATTAAAACTTGATCCTTCAATCTTGATTCTTTTCTTAGAGAGTTCATTGATTTTCCCCCTGGATTCGTAATCCCATCTCATATTATCTAAGCTACTTACCCTGCTGATACCTAGCTACCCGCGGCAACGCGCGGGGATCACTCTAGTTTGTATATATCGCCACAGCATTTTTGTCGTCTGTATTGTGTCCTGATGCAATTGATAACAGGAATCTCGGACACTCGATCATGGTCTAATTGTACAATTGTAATTTTACTATGTTACCCTGTATCCGTAGTAATTATTTCGTAGAGAGGACACAATCATGGATTCATGATGCAACTGTACTTAAGAACAACCTGAGTTTTGCTAAATTTCAAAAAAACGAGCACTAGTAATTTGCCCAAACTTTACCACTAAGTGTTTCATGCAAAAGGTTATGCAAAGTAAAGTCATCCGTCGCAATAATTTGTCGTAGCATTTCAAACACCTGACAGAAAATCTGCCATGTATTCCACTAGCGAAGTAGCGATAGGTTGAAGCTGAAAAACTTAAACTTCTAACTACAACATTTAAATATCACGTAAAAAAAAGCAGGCACAAGAAGCACATTTGAGACATGAATGGTAATGACCAACACCGCAAGTCTACAAATCATTGGAAATGTGATAAAATCCAAAAGGGGAACATGAATCTCTATTCCCAACTCCTAGCTAGGGCAGGAACCTGAAGTCTGAACAGCAGACACATCACAAAGTACACAGATAAAATTGAGGCTTCATGCCTAGCCCTTTTTAAGACAGGTAAAAAGAATCCCTAACAAAGAGATTCAGAAAACAAGGTAGCAGCATCCACTCTTTGATGCATATGATGAAATCAAAAGGTGGAAGTCAATGCCCGAACCATCCCCCCTTGCATAGTGGTGACACATTCATTTTTGCGAGAATTTTCTCGCAAAAAGCGTCAAGTTCCTCGCAAATTCTTCACTAGCAAGGGCACCACATGGCAAGGAGAGTTTGAGGTGCGTTCTTGACTCCCTACCGCTGAATCAAACTCCAAAATTTTGCTGCTCCTGCAAAAAGACCCCCAAAAAAGAAATTCAAAACATTGCGGGACTTGCTCTAATACTCGTGCGGCGACAGCTACTAAATGTGGCGAGTTGCATAGGGGGCATGTACCTTGGGAACATTGTCCATGGTGCTATCTGGTTGAAGCCAGGGCTGCTACTGAGGGTTGCTGTCCCTGCAGACGGCGGCCTTGATGTGCTCCACCGTACAGGCGATGAGGCTATTCACCGTCGCGACGGAGCCCAGCGAGAGCTTGGCCGTCGGCACGGAGTCAACGAGGATCTGGAATGCCACCGTCAGGAGGGAACCCCCACCGGAGCCGGAGCCGTTCTCCCCAACGGTCTGTGAGTTTCCTGAGGGCCCGTCGGGGAGTATGGCGAACCCTGACGGCAGCAGTGCCACGTAGTCCGGGTCGCCGCCGTTGAGCACCACGTTCATCGCCACGATGTCCACCGGTGCGTACACCACGTAAGATCCCGACGCGTCCGTGCAGCTCTCTTGCAGGATCAGCATGTTGCTCTGGTTTGAGTTTGCACTCTACACACAGGAATACACATACCATCACATCTCTTTGAAATGATGCCTTTTCGTATCGGGTGATGCATGTATCTTACTGAAGAGCGGCGGCCAATTAAGGTATGTAATCATCATGTTCACGATCAGCAATTGGCACTTACATTGACACGAAGAAGCGAGACAGAGTTGCCATGGTCGCGGCCGTTGGCGATGTGAGCCATTTCGTGGACAGCGCCGCCGTTGGACAGAATGTCCCACTGCGAAATCCAAACTCGTCAGGAATACACATACATTGGTCAGAAATTGCATGAATTCCCTAGCCAAGCTATATATAGCACCGCACCTCGCTGCGAGAGCTCTCGTCGCGGAGGAAGTCGAAGACGGTGGCGGGCTGGACGGGGAGCCAGAAGGAGGTGGCGGCGTTGAGCACGATGCCCGGCGGCCTGCCGGGGTCGTCGACGCTCTTCCTCGTCATGACGCGCACGTCCTCGGCGCCGCTGCCCGACAGCGTCGTCCACTGGTGCGCCACCGACGCCGTCACGCCGCCGCAGAAGCTCGCCACCATCCTCTCCGCCAGCTTCAGCATGCTCTTCCTCCCCTCCACGCTGGTGATCACTGCACCACAGCATCATATGTACACACAAATACTAATCAGTAATCAATAACCCTAAGTGGCAATTATTTGGACGCAATTATCTGTGCTGGTAATTGTATCGTGTCGTAGGGATTAGATGACTGGTTCGTCTCTTGTACCTCCAAGGTCGCCGTTGGGGATGTTGCTAGCCATGGCGCTGGCGAGGCGCTCGCATTGCCGGTCCAGCGTGCCGACCCACCGTTTCGCGCCGAATGCGAGGCCAGAGTTCACCAATGGCTTGTAGATGTTGTGCACCGAGCTGTCGTCCACCTCCACATGCTCCACCCAGGTCACCTTAGTACACACACAACAAACCAAAACATTTCATACTTTGGTGAGACAACATGAAACGACAAAATCTACCCCTTTTATATGTTTTCATCAGGTAAAAGAATATTGACACTTCATATTGCAGTGATTAAATTGGCAGATATATGTTGAGATTGAATTACCTTGGAGTAGCCATTGGGCATTTCTTGGATCAGGCAGCCTGACGGCCTGCGCCGGCATTTCAGGACAGGGCTAGGGCGGAGGCTGTCCAGAGAGACATCAACGACGGCCCATGTCCCGTCAGAATTGTTCTTGCAGTACCTGACGAAATAGCTCTCCCTCGTTGGCACCAGCGGCGACGGCACTTGAAACTCCATTGACATCTGCAAGTGAGGTTTGAACATCATTGTTCCAGCCACTCACATATCCATCATCTGATCTGAATTCTACAATTCTCGAGGCGTGCCATGAACAACAGATTAATTAAGGATTAAGGAAGACGAAGACGAAGACGTACCACTTGCAGTGCACCATTGTAGTTGCCTGCCACACCGGTGGACAACACCTCGTGCGTCGACGCTCTGGACACGATGCTCGAGAACACCGTCGCGAATTGATTCTGCAAGAAATTCGAACCAAATTCAAACGAAATTCAACTGAAATTGATTCACAGTTTGACACACCATGCAGATTTGGTTAGTAGTGTTAGTTCAGTTTGCGACTGACCACATCCATGAGGATCTCGACGAGGTTACTGTGCGTCATGATGACGACGGCGCCATGGCGGGACGCCTCCGACTTGAGGCCGTACTGCTTGGGGCCGAGGCCGCGCGGGAACATGCGCGCGTACTCCTCGTTGAGCAGCGCCTCCGACGACCAGAGCGGCTCGTCGAGCTGAGCCATCTGGATGAGCTCGTCCATGGCGGCGACGGCGAGCTCGACGATCATGGGCTTGTCGACGTCGAGCGGGTGCGGGTGGACGGGGGCGGACACGCTCCTCAGCAGGTCGCCGGCGCCGCCGCCGAACATGTCGAGGCCGGTGGGCTGGTGGCCACCGCCGACGCCGTATGAGCCGGCGAGCGGGCTGGAGAGGACCGGGAAGGAGACGATGGGCTTGCCAACGTGCTTGGCGGCGATGCCGGAGATGCGGTCGATCTCGTCGCGGAGGCGGGCGTTCTCGACGCGGAGGTGGTGCTCGTCGAAGGACATCTCGCCGAGGGCGGCGGGGCCGCCGCAGTTGGGGCAGGAGGCGCTGCTCAGGGCCTCCTTGTACCTCATGTTCTCGGCGCGCAGCTTGTCGTTCTCCGCCCGCAGCTGCGCGTTCTCGTGCCTCTCGTGCTGGTTCTGCACACACATATATACACACCATGGCATGCGCACACTCGTCAACATGGCAGCATTTCAATTTATATCTCTGTTTTTGTAATTTTCAATTGTCAATCAATGTCAGAAAATACGATATTTCGATGCATGTGTTCAATAGAAAAGTTGCATATATAGATACACCATTCACATTTGTTTGTATATACACTCATCAACGTGGCAACGTTTTATAGATATACTCCATGTACATACAATTTTTTTAGTATTTATAATTGTCAACCAATAGCAGAAAAATACAACATTTCCATGCTATCAATAACGAGAGTAGAAGTGAAGTAACACGGATTAGAGAGGTAAAAACATGGAGGACTTAGAAATGAAGAAAGAAATAACATATTTCCTACTAGTATTTAATCATATATAAACTAAATGGTCATCTCCAACGATTCATAGTCTCATGGAGAGAGAACAAACATATTCCTGCTTATCATTCAATCATATGAGAAATGGTGAAAAATGGGTTAAATTGTTATGTGAGGTTTAGCCTTGGATTGATTTCAAATTGAGGAAACTTATTTCCAGTACTTTCTAAGTATTGTAATTCTAGATAAGAAAAAGCATTGATTGTGCACAACTTAATTGACTTTTTTTTGTCAATAATTGATAGCAGTACTAACTCCGCTCACAAATAATTAAGTATGTTTGATAACGTTTAACAAACACAACTTTGAAGACTAAACTTGTGTTGGATTATGAATTTTGAAAGATAGTATAAGATTTAAAATTATGAAAGATCTATGGAGATAATTATGTAAACATTACCTTCGTTGTTCAATCTAAATATCCATAAAGATAATGTAACTAAAAATTATAAAAATAACTCGAGTGAGTAGCAGGCTGTTCATCAGTATTATACCAGTACGAAGAATGAAAGTAAGACAAATTGTTAGCTGAATTAGCCTTGGATTCTGCAGTTTTAATTTAGGAAAATGTTATTTTCACTAATTCCCAAACATTTTAACCTTATCAGGTCATCAACTAATCAACAACATATATATATATATATATATATATATATATATATATATATTCTTGAATGAGTTTTATACTTGCCTTCATCTGTGT
This sequence comes from Oryza coarctata, assembly GCA_030770085.1. NCBI lineage: Eukaryota > Viridiplantae > Streptophyta > Magnoliopsida > Poales > Poaceae > Oryza > Oryza coarctata. The sequence goes on along the minus strand of CM061476.1, from coordinate 3,499,857 downwards.
GCGCTTGTTCTGAAACCAGAATTTAACCTGCAGCGGCTCCAGACCGAGCTCCCTGCTAAGCTCCTTGCGCTGCTTGTCGTCAGGGTGCGGGCACTCCTTGAAGAAACTGATCAAAATTCACAAACATTTACTTTACACAAGAATTCGATCAAGAAACAACAAACTGATTAAAAGGATTAATAACATGTAATCAATTTGACAAAGCTTTGCGAACGAATAAAATTAAAACACTATGGGTGTAATTCATGGGAAATAATTGATAATTAATCTTACGCTTCCATCTCTTGGATCTGATGCTGAGTATGGCGGTGGTAACGCTTCTTGCGCGGCCGCTGGTTGGGGTCCTGGTCGTCGCCGGAGAGGCCATCGCCGGCGCCGTCGACGTTCTCGCTGCATGACTTGCTCTCGAACTCGTCGACCAGCCCGCCGGCGTCAGCACGGCCGTGCAACATGATGTCGCCGCTATCCGCCGCCGCCGTCGTCGTCACCGGGATCTGATCAAAGTATTGCTGCTGGAGTGCTTGCTGGAGATGATGGCTGTCTAGCATATCAGTCTGCAATTTCAGTGCAACGGAGGCAAAAAATAATTAAGATATTTGTGAGGGGATCAACTCATCAGATATGTGCCATAAATAGCTTAGTATTTGGAATTAATTGAATGAGAAAGCAATTAAGAAGTACCAAAGAAAAATTCATATGAAACACTAATAAAAAAATGAACAAGTGATCAAAACCTAGAGAGACTTTAGAAGGCTATGGTTCTTCAAGTTCTTGCTTGACTCGTGTATATGAACAAAAGATCAACTTCTCTTTTCTGTACTGTGTATGATATCTCCAACCAGACTTCTGATTTTCAATAAAAGTGCTAATCAATTGGCCAGTGAACTCAGTATCCTCGAATGGCACGCCAATTAATGCATGCATGTATTCACAGCTAGCAACCGTTTCACGCCGCAATTAATCCAAGAGTCAAAACAAGAAAGAAAATCAAGGAAAAGCAAATTCAAGTGCTACTTTTCAAAAAGTACAAACCTTTTCAAAATTTAGATCAAAACAAAACCGCACTATATGAACATATCCGCTGGGTTTTTTTGTTCATCCCCCTTCATCTGAAAACCGTACCTGGGTCAGAGGCAGCTGCGCCGACGGCGATCCGTACGCCACGCCATTCCGACCGATCACCGGCGGCATGCGCCTCGCCGGCGTCATGAACGAAGCCCACGTACGCACGTTAGCAAGCTACTGCCCACCAACCCCTTCTTCCTCTTCCTCCAGCCAGCCTCTAGTTCCTCCCATTCGCTAGCATTTCACCAGTACATAGAAGTGGCTTGCACGGCACGTAACAGCACAGTCAGAAGCAGATCTAGGGCAAGCCAGAGCACAGGCAAGTGCTCACTGGCCAGCCCAAGAACTCCGCAAGAAAATCAAAACTGTGTTAAATACAGTACCGAGACGAGATCTAGCTAGGGCAAAACTCACTGTATCCCTGATCTCTGCGTTTGTGCATATCTACGCCTACACCATGTAATTGCTGCTTCCAAGAACCGTGATATCGCATGCAAGAAACTAACAGGTAGCAAGCTGGAAAGAAGCCAGATCTCTAGCTAAGATGAGGAAGGAGAAGACGCCGCCATGGGAGGAAGAAGAAGAGAAAGGGGAAGGGCGGATTGGGGGAGGAATGTGGAGATGGGGAGGAGTTATTGCGGGCGAGTGTTGAGCGGATGCAATCGCATTTATTGAGAGAGGGTGCAGCGTTATTGCTCACTCAGGCTCAGAGGGCTATAGAGAGAGAAAGTAACGTTTCACTTAGAAACGTATACTGTGTAAGTAGAGGTAGAAAAGGACACTCTACCGCCAGGCAGTCAACTTTGTTTTCTTTTTTGATTGAACAGTCAACTTTATTTATGTATATATGGTGATGTATTATATATGAAATTAATTTATATACGTTTCACTTGCACTGGCTAGCTTGTGCTAGCTGTATATGCATTTGATTTAGTATTATTCCAGCACACAATGGCTGGCAAAATATTATTTCGATTTTCTCGTGGCTTTTTTGTCGATTATTTCTATATAGTGAGAAATAATTTTTCACATATAAAATAATGTAGGTTTTGCGTCACAAGGTAGGTCTGCAATGTAGTACAGTGAAGATGACAAGCAGCTAGCTGCTTGCATTCTCAATTAACCATGTGATAATCTACAGTAGCACATATATCGTGCATATGTTGACTAGTTATTTACAGTTCTTACTACTATTAAATTTCTTTTCCAACTACGGAGAAAAGCCATAATAGTGCACCAGATCGTCCAACCCAACACATTGATGTACACCATCCATTATTATTTCCCGTATTTAATTCCTTGGTAGTATATGTGCATGAGTACTGTTATGCTGTGGTGAAACAGGCATGCAGCTATATAGCGCCAACTGAATTGATGATGCAGGAGAGACCTATTGCATCATCATTGGATGCTCCCAACTCAAAGATCGCCTATGACAATCTGTTTTGGTGGGTGACAGTATTTATGAGTCAAGGGATTTCAATAATGAAAATCCAAAATTTCACGATTTCTCATTTTCTCCCCTTTGTGTTTAAAGCCGATTTTTTAAGTTTATATATATCCTGCTTACATTTGAGAGAATTTTAAAAATACCATAGTAGAGGTACACCAGTTGCATCATCTGTTTATTTATTTTAATTTTAAGGTCTCCATTTTAAAAACAACTTTTGATCATCAGTTGTTAAAAAATATAGCTATAGTTTAGAAAAAAATGAATTTATTATGTGAAAAACACTCCCGGATCATTATTTTTTTAATTGTTAATTATGTATAAAAATATATTTAAAAAATAAAGTAGGGATTTTGATATATTTAGTTTTAGTTATGGAAGCTGAAAATCAACTCTACTAAATTTTGTAAACTAAACAAAAAAATTCTCGTCAACCAAATAATAAGGTTTTGCGTGGCATAGCAATTCAACAAACTCAAAACGTAAAAGGAATATGATTTGTGGAACCCCATGTCATGCTCTCGTCTGTTTCTTCCTTCAACTTCTTGTGTATCTCTTTTTCTTTCCTCTCCAATCTCTTGTTTCATGTTTTCATTGCATTAGCTAGGTGTTTTGGTATATTTGTAATAGTGCAGAATCGCGGGCAAGTTGGAGACTGCACGTCTTGCGCCGTGACCTCTTCTTCAGGCTAGCTCCTGTCATGGCGTGCACGCCGTGCATGTCACATGGGTGTCTGAGAAAGGAGGCACACTATGCAGCTGGACGTTGAGGCAGGGGAAGCGGATCAAGGTCGTGATAAAGACTAACCAATGCATTGGAAAAGGCTGTGCCATTCACAGTGAAAAAACTTCCTCTCTCGCGTGTGCGTCTGTGCTCGCTGTTGCCGTTCGTGTTCGTGGTGACCGCGCTCTCTGTTCATCGGTGTTCCAGCAGGCTTGGCTCGTCGGCGGTGATCACCAGCGCCAACAATCTGGTATCAGAGCCGGTTGATGTTCTATAGTGGTTCCATAAGGCTGCCTAGATCACCAGCCCTGAAGAAGTTCAAGCCTAATTGCAAGAAACCGGCGGAGAAGAAGATGGGCGACGGTCTGAGCTTCGTCCCCGGCGGAGCGCGGGAGAGCTCGCTGATGTGGCCAATGCTGACCCACTCCAACTACCTCGAGTGGGTGATACTGATGCAGTGCAATTTCAAGGCGATGGAGATCTAGGAGGTGATTGATCCAGGCACCAACGCCAAGCGTTCGCAAGATCGCTAAGCCATGAGTGCGCTCCTGCGCTCGGTGCCGAAGGAGATGTGGTAGTCGCTCGACGGCTGCAAGATGGTGAAGGAGGCGTGGGAGGCGGTGAAGACCATGCGTCTCGGTGCCGATCGTGTGAAGAAGCTTATGAAGGAATTTGAGAACATCGAGTTCAAGGAGGGCAAGACCATCGACGACTTTGGCATGCGGATCACGAACCTCATTGCCAACCTCAAGACGCTTAGTGAGATGGTGGAGGACACTTGCGTGGTCAAGAAATTCCTATGCGTGGTGCCTCCTCGGTTCAATCAAGTGGTCATCTCCATCAAGACGTTTTGTGGCATGAAGATGATGACGGTGGAGGAGTTAGTGGGGCGTCTGCGTGCGGCAGAAGAGCGACTCAACGACAAGGTCGAGCAAATCATCGACAAGGCAAGATGTCTTCTCACCGAGGAGGACTGGATTGAGAAACACAACCATCGTTTCCATGTTGGTCCAAAGAAGGGAGGCGATGGTGCCAGTGGAAGTCACATGAAGGGAAAGGCAGCGGCACGCTCAGATGGCGGCGGCTCGGGGCAGTCAAATTGACCTCCGAAGGCATGCTAAGGCGAAAGGGGTGCTGTTGTAATTGTGGCATATATGGCCATTAGGTGTAAGGCTGCAAATGCCCAAAGAAGGAGAAAAAAGAGGCCAAGCAGCTAGAGGCAAACGTGGCTGTGGGTGGTGCGGAGCAGCCGGCGTTGATGCTGGCGACGTGTGACGTTGACATCATGCTCGGGCCGACCTAGATCATCCACTTGGCAGAGAATGTGATCCCGGTGGATGTGCCCGACGGCGTGTGAGTGCTAGATACTGACGCTAGTAATCACATGACTAGAACACGATTGGTGTTGACACAACTGAACGAAGGTGTTCGTGGCACAGTGCGTTTTGGTGACAGGTCTCACATCGAGATCCATGGCATTGGCTCAGTGGTGATGCAAGGTTGCTACCAACAACATAAGGTACTAACTGACGTCCATTATATTCCTAAACTGAAAAGCAACGTTGTTAGTTTGGGTCAGTTAGAAGAAAAAGGATTTAAGGTCACCCTGGAAGATGGCAAAATGTGTGTGTTTGATCAAGAACTTGTTTTGTTGATTGCTGCACCAAGAACTGCTAATAGATTGTATACTGTCAAATTTGGTTTGGTCCCACCAATATGTGTGTTAGCAAAGTCTGATGATGAGGTATGGCAGTGGCATGCTAGGTTTGGTCACTTGGAATTTTAGAGCTTTACATGATCTTAATGGTAAAAACATGGTAGAAGGTGTGTGATGGATGTGTTCTTGGCAAACAACACAGAAAACCTTTCCCACAAATGTCATGTTTCAGAGCAGAAAAGAGATTAGAACTTGTGCATGCAGATTTGTGTGGACGCATTACCCCCAAGACTCTAGGGGGTGCCTCTTATTTCTTGCTGGTGGTAGATGATCACAGCAGGTATATGTGGGTGGAAATGCTCAAGACAAAAGATCAAGCTCTAGATTGCTTTAAGAAGATCAAGCTAAGAGCTGAAGTTGAAGGCCCTGAGAATAGATAGAGGAGGATAATTTACTTCTAATCTGTTCTCAGCTTTCTACAGTGAAGGTGGAATCAAGCACTACACTACCACTCCCTACTCACCTCAATAAAATGGAGTGGTAGAAAGAAGAAATCAAACAGTTGTTGAAATGGCTAAGTGTCTGCTAAAATCCATGTAGGTTCCATTAGTCTTTTGGGGAGAAGCAATTTGTACTGCAGTTTATGTATTGAACAAATCACCTACAAAGGCTCTAAACAACAAAACCCCATTTGAAGTTTGGCATGGGAGGAAACCAAGGGTCAGTCAGTTGAAAATTTTTGGATGTGTTGCTCATGTGAAACTGGCTGGTTCAGGTTAGAACAAACTATCTGACAGATCCAGCAAAATGATTTTCATTGGGTATGAATCAGGCACCAAAGGCTATAGATTATTTGATCTTGCTAATAACATAGTGGTGGTGAGCAGGGATGTCATCTTTGAAGAAAACAAGCCTTGGGATTGGATCAATGCAGGGAGCAACACAGTTTAGCAAGAAATTGACATCTTTATAGTGCACTATGAGCAGTTTGACTAAAATCCGATAATAACAGAAAATGCAGTGCCTCCAACTGTGCAGGTAGAGGGGGAGAATTCAGGAGCTAGGGGTGAGGTTGTGGATCCATCAGAAGCAACACCCAACCATGGTGGCACCCTAGGCTTAGTTCAAACACCACAACAAGGATTGAGTCAAAGTTCAAAGAATTCTAATGGAGGACCATAGATATTCAGATCACTGACAAAACTGTTTGACTCAACTGAAGAAATACATGACTTTGAGTATAGTGGTGTGTGTATGTTAGCAGCATATGAACCAGTAAGTGTGGAGCAACCTCTTGAAGAACAATGCTGGAAAAGAGCAATGGAGATTGAGATGGACTCTATTATTCAGAACAAAACTTGGGAAGTTTTTGAACTACCAAGCAATCACAGAGTCATTGGTCTAAAATGGGTGTTTAAGGTGAAAAGGGATCTAGCTGGGAATATAGTGAAACATAAAGTCAGGCTAGTAGCTAAGGGCTATGCACAAATTAAGGGGGTGGACTATGATGAGATCTTTGCTCCTGTGGCTAGATTGGAAACGGTAATAATTTTATTGGTTCTAGCAGCTCAAAGAGAGTGGGAAGTACATCACATGGATGTTAAATCTGCTTTTTTGAATGGGGACCTCCAAGAGGAGGTTTATGTGCATCAACCCCTAGGCTTTTCTAATCCCAAATCATCTGGAAAGGCACTCAAGCTCAAGAAGGCTTTGTATGGGCTTAAACAGGCCCCACGAGCCTAGAATGCCAGACTTGATCAAAAGCTAGGCAAGCTGGGTTTCATCAAAAGTGCTGAAGAACATGCAGTGTATAGGAGGGGGACAGGAAAACCTCTGCTCCTAGTGGGTGTATATGTTGATGACCTCATCATCTATGGGCTAGATAACAAAGTCATTGCTACATTTAAGTAATAGATGAAGATGAGTTTCAATATGAGTGATCTTGGCTTACTGAGTTATTACCTAGACATGGAAGTCAAACAGAAGTTAGGAGAAATCACTATTTGTCAGAGTTCTTATGCAGAGAAAATTGTTGAAATCTTTGGTATGAAGGGGTGTAACCCTGTTGACACACCAATGGAGTAGCACATAAAGCTGCTGAATAGCAAACCTGAATCAGTAGGAAATGCAACCAAATATAGAAGTATTGTTGGCAGCCTAAGATACTTGGTGAACACCAGACCTGATCTTGCTTTCTCTATGGAGATGATCAATAGGTTTACGGAATCACCAAATTCAAAACACTAGGAAGCCATCAAGAGAAATATCAGACATGCTACATGAACTACTGGATTTGGCTGCAAGTATGTTAAAGGGAAACATTCAGAGCTGTTTGGCTTCACTGATAGTGATCATGCAGGAAACATAGAGAAGAGGAAAAGCACCACAGGTGTTGTTTTCTTTCTGGGTGCAAACATTGTTACCTGGGTTTCACAAAAGCAAAGGGTGGTGTCGCTGTCATCCTGTGAATCTGAGTATATTGCTGCTGCTACTGGAGCCTATTAGGGAGTGTGGTTAAGCAGACTGTTGGCTGATCTGACTTGCAATAAGGTGAAAAAGTTCAGACTTTACATTGACAGCCGATCTGCTTAAGAGTTCAGCAAACCCTATATACCATGAGAGGACCAAGCATATTGACACTCGTTAACATTATATCAGGGAGTGTGTTACCAATGATGTGGTGGATGTTGAGCATATGAGTACTGATGAGCAGCTGGCAGACATCTTGATAAAGCCAGTTGGGAGGATTAGGTTCATAGAGAAGAGAAGACAGCTAGACGTCACCAGAGTTTGATAAGATTAAGGGGGTAAAATATTGCATGTTTTCATTCTGTAATCGTGTCAAACAATGTATCTCCGTATAGTTGCATTAGCTAGTTGTAAGTCAGAGACTGCACGTCTTGTGCCGTGACCGCTTCTTGAGGCTAGCTCCTGCCATGGCGTGCATGCCGTGCATGTCGCATGGGCGTCCGAGAAAGGAGGCTCACCGTGCAGCTGCACGTTGTGGCGGGGGAAACGGATCAAGGCCGTGATAAAGACTAAGCAATGCATCGGAAAAGACTGCGCTTCCTCTCTCGCGTGTGTCCCGCTGTTGTCGTTGGTGGTGACCGCGCTCTATGTTCATAGGTGTTCCAGCGGGCTCGGCTCGTCGGCGGTGATCGCCCGGCGCCAACATCTCTCACCATACCATGCGTACATATATCACAAGGCTTTTCAATGGCCCTTTCCGAATTAAGACACAGGTTGATGACATATAGGCCCTGTTATTTTTTTCTTTGTTTAGTAGCTGCCATGTCAACACTGAAGCATCGCTAACCTGGTTGTAGTAGGTAAAGAGGTGTTTTAATTTTGTCTAGTTTAAAAAAACTAAGAGTTGAACAGCATCTAGTTTTAATTCTGAGTGATTAGTTTTAGACTTCCGTAAAAGATTGAGGTTTGCAAAACGGGCTTTTTCCATGAACAGAAGAGGCACATATTATATATATGACTGTAGTGCTATAATTAATTAGCATGCAGGTCCTATGTGACCTGTACTAGTAATAACTGACAACCGTTACTACCAATCGGCTCATGTGTTGACTCAACATAGAATGGAGTATACAAACCTCCAGATAACCTGCATTGAATTTAGTCATCACTACATGTCAACTTCTGATACTTACTAATACGTATGCAAGTTCTTTGGCTTTTTGCTGGTTTCTCTCTTTTTTGACTTGCTCACGACAGAAGTAGTCTAATGGTAGCAAGACTAGTTAGCCAGATTCATGTTGGAATTACATAATTACTGTCGCTCGGAATATAGTAGTATATATAGTAGTTCAATTGACACAGTTTGTTGAGTTGTAGTATGATCTAGGTTAGGACTTAGCAGAAGTAGTACTGTTTACAATTATCTTAAAAAAAGATTACTGTTTACTGACGGTCCCATAAGAATAAATGAATTCATCGATATAAGGCATGTATGAATTCAACGGATGCAACAATTGCATATTGTCTGCGTATTGCAATACGTTTGTGAAATACTCAGCTCATCATCGAAAAAATATGCAAATGTACACTCATCGTTTCACTGATCTAGGTTAGGACTTAGCAGAAGTAGTACTGTTTACAATTATCTTAAAAAAAGATTACTGTTTACTGACGGTCCCATAAGAATAAATGAATTCATCGATATAAGGCATGTATGAATTCAACGGATGCAACAATTGCATATTGTCTGCGTATTGCAATACGTTTGTGAAATACTCAGCTCATCATCGAAAAAATATGCAAATGTACACTCATCGTTTCACTGATCATAAGTCATAATGGCTTATTAATGATAAAAAATAATTTATTACTTAAAAATATTATGTATCTTTAAGATTTAAAAGTTAAATAATAAATTACGATAAAAAACCTTAAAATAAACTTTTAAGTTGTAAAATTTAGATTCTAGCAGTGACTTATATACGCAAATGATGGCCAACCACGTAAAAACTTGTAGTTAATTTGTCCAACCTGTAAGATTTTTTTATGCACCTTCACCATAATATACACTTCCTCCATTTTAAAATATAACTAGAATTCAAATTTATTTCAAAATATAGCTTCTTCTTAAGTTTGCACTGATGAAATATCCAACATATTCCTTATCTCCATAACCTCCACCTAGGGCTATCAAAGCTCGAGACTCGCAAGCTTCTTGAGCATGCTCTTTGAGCTCTTTTAAGAGATGAACCTGAACTTCCAAAGCTTGTGAGCTTTTCGAGTCAAGCTTAAGCTTCTTACGAGCCTCTATATGTATGACTATATGTATAATTTTATTTTTAATTTAATGAGATAGTATATTAAGTATACATTATTTATGTGATTAGCTAATATGTATTGGTATTATATATTAATCTTAAGCCTTACTTAATTTTATTTAATACGATTAACTTAAAATTATTATTTTTAATCAAGAAATTATCATCAAAATATATGTTATCATACACTTGAGTCGAGCTTACGAGCCTAACCTGGCTCAAGCCAAGCCTGCTTGAAAGCTCAAAGGTTAGATAGGCTAGACTTGAGTTCGGCTCAATCTTGTGTCAAACTCAAGCCTAGGCAGTTTGGCTTGCTAACACTCGGGTTGTTGACAGCCCTATCTTCACCCATCTCCTACCACCAACAACTACCTTTACTATCTCCTACCACCAACAAGACAATATAAATAATAAAGGATTTTTTATCTCTCTTTATACTTAGTAAAAAACTTTAAATATAACTATATTTTACTAGGATAGGAGTAAAGAGTTCATCATCCCCGTTACGCTCTCAACATCACTGGAGTAGTAGTAACGACTCATATTGTCTTGGGTTAATTTATCTCTCTTTAAACTCCATTAAAAAATTTAAAAGTAGCTATTATATTTTACTAGGACGAAGTGAGCAGTAAAGAGTTCATCGTCCCGGCTATGCTCTCAACATCACTCGTAGCGGTAATAACTCATATCGTCTTGGTTTTAAGAAAAATACTCCCTCAGTTAGTAGTCTGTTTCACAAGGTAAACTGAGCACAGTAACTGCGAATGCCATTAGTAATTAAAAACCTCTTAAATAATCTTGCTACAAACTAAATACCGAGGGGGAGATTCTGGATCAGAGGCGTAGCTACAGCCACCGGCTAGCTTACGGCACGGCAAAGATGGTGACAACAATCATCCTGTTTCCATATGTTGAAAAGTATACGTGGATGTAGTAGATGCCAAATAGTATCTTTAACCCCAAATTATTGGTATATATGTGCATCGATCCTTTTCTCCTCACTGTCATGGCCAAGCCCCACGAAAATGTACGGAGCCATCAACTTCAATTATTGATGAATAACAAACCTCTAGCTTAAGAAGAAATTTTCTAGACAAACATTAGTCCATGATGTTGGCATAAAAATTATGAATGCCATGCCTTGCAATTATAAGTACCATATAAATTTTCGTATAACCAAAACTAATGAATATCAAATGTAATTTAGTATTGTGTAAAACTACACACTTTGAAATATTAATTATATTTCATTATAGAAACTTGTATAATACGAAACTGGTGAAGTCGAGATTACTTATATATCTGATTATCTCTTCTGATAATTGGTTGGAAAAAGTGCACATATTGGAACCCTATATGCATCATTCGAAATCTCACGAGTAAGTATCATCACTAATGCCCCATTGTCATCGATATACATATTGATATTGACATGTGGGCCTCCATGTCCTTGTGTCGTGTTAGTTGATGTGGAAATACCAACTTGTGAAACCAAGCCTCTTCTCCTGTAACATTGTATTTATGGCACTGCCACTAATAACATTTAGTTTTTTTTGGGTGGCAGCTGTATGATATATAGAAGTGTGTATACATATATCCCTAGAGATTTAACAGAGACATATATAGGCAGAATTATATTACATAATTAATTAATGGTCCGCAGTGTAATGCCATACCTAACTTTGTAGAGGCCTACTTAAACACTTTTTTTTTCGCATCCCAAGAGTCTTTGTGTATGCAATTTCCTTGCTATATAGAGGAGTAGAATCATTAGGCTATGATGGAAGAGTCTTGACACTAAGTGAAGTATACTATTTATTTATTTATTTATGTTTCTTTATATACTTGTTTGGGACACCAACATAGTCACCAATGCAGGTGTCACTATTATAACTTCTAATCATGTGTTCATAAATAAATTATAACAATATGATCATATTTTTCATGACAAATATATCTACTGATATCATATTGTTCTCACATGCTAAATCTCTATATTTTTGTGGAGATTTGAGGCCGAAGTTTTAAAGTTTGATTACACACTTTTATAAAATGATGTCTGGTTGAGAACTGTAACAGTATGTTTGTTGAGGAAGAAACATTGATTTCCTTTGTGTTAATTATGGTTCAACAACCGGGATTACCCTTAAATGCCGACAGACACAATGGTCATAAACATATACTCTACATCATTTTCTTCCACTGTCAGTACATCAGAATTAAGTTTGCTCCATACTAATTCTGAGCGGTTTATTTCAACTATCATAAAAAGATAAACCGTCATTAAATTTTCAGGCTTATCAGCATGAAAATCCAAATTTTCCTTTACTACTTTAATACTCCATCCTCTCACTTATTGCCCAGTGCGTGAGATAATAAATATTGCAGCATTAACGATGCAAATTGTTCCGTTTGGTACTTCAACTTCAACAGACTCACTTATTGCCCAGTGACATAAATATTGCATTTATACACACAAGCAAGCTGTAGGTGACACTGGAAGTTGCAGAAGTATGATAGTGGAAGCTCAAAGGAAAAATATGCTTATGTGCTAACCTGACAGTCTTTGGATATATATTTGGATCAATCCTCCCATTTCAGCAGTAATGCACTATCAGTACTGTGCTAACTTTGATCCAATGACAACTCGTACTCGTAGACTCCTACTAATTAGCAATCATATCCAGCGAACATTCTCAGGTCTTAGATATTACTGGCTGTATATTATTAGATTCATGTCTGCTGCAGGCCTACGCCGTTATATAGAGTAAATATACATATAGCCATTGAACCAAAAAAACAGGCGCTACAGCAACTTGGACAATATAAACTGACCAGATCAGCTAGCATTAAGGTGGACCTTTGAAGATTCACCTTAAGAAATACTCAAGATTCTATCTGGTCACCCATGTTCTAATCCAAATACTATATCCATTAATCCAATGCAGCAACAGAAAGTCATTCAGATAAAAAACAAAAGGGGATCTAAAGTGAAGCTGCCCAGCTGGGTCATCAGAGAATCACTTGAATAGAGAAAGGCCAACTCCAATCCTTGTCCGTTGTGCATATGCATCGCCATTGCAACCAACCAAGCGTATATCTGCAAGCTAGCACACGGTGGGCAAAGAGAGCTGCAGCCGAGGAGAAAATCTACAGGGAAAATTACAGCGGCCATATTTACTTGTGCATTGGTGCTTGTGTAGGGACTGGCTTTATACCTTGTCTTGAATAGTGGGTCAGCTGTTGCCAGAGCCAGTTATGCAGAGAAGCACAAGCATAGCACCTCTCATGGTCCCTGGGGGCGTATTTCACCACGTATGCCAGCCTACCATACTGATACTGTGTGCAACAATGCACTGGTCAGAATTCAGAATGATTCAGATAACTCTGTGTAAGACTGCATAATCAAGATTAATATCAATTCTCACTTTTGACATTCAGATACCTAGCTCGCACTGAAAGAAAAAAAAAAGCTTCCAAATGCGAGCTTCTCGATCCTCCAATTTTCATGATACAATAGTTTACACGATTGGAGTAATGCATTACTCTATTTACAGCGTTGGACATGGACAACTTTAATATGTGGCAAAAAAACTAAGTGTGTGGTATGGTGTGTTGGCAGTACATTTACCAAGGGTTGCCAAAGCAAAATAAAGGCTTATAAAACATAAGAAGACAGAAATTAAATGTAAATCTGAGGTACAGCAGGGCCATATTAATGGTACAATACATATATCATAATAATCTTCTCCAGGATGCATGAGGCAATTGTACATTGGACCACCAAGTACACCTTGCTCTAATGGAACTACACTATCGAGTATTGAGGCATCATTGCCATCCAGCTATGCAGAAATCGTGTATCCTCATCGGATGACTGAAAAATTTGAGACCGCCAAATGAATCTTTGGGCAATAATATCTGAATTAGGCTAGTAAAAGGTCCACAAGACATCGTCTGAACTCTGTGTGAAGGTTCAGTACTACTGAATCCTGTACTGTGGTAGTATCGTTTTAAGTGATTAATGAACTTGGACGGCGAACACACAATAAGACAATTCAATTAAATCATCATGTACACAGGTTCCTGCCTTGATGATGCTACAACGTGCAAATGAAAAATCTGAAATCAACAAACTGAATAGCCAGTTCGTACAGACTAGAGAGTACAGGCTTGGTGATCGAGTGACATACCGAAGGTGCACCAAACATGGTAAATTACGACCATAGCCACGCATACAGCAAGCTTGATCAAGCTGTGCATCGCCTCGCCGCCATCGCGCCCGTCGGCATCACGACGTGAGAGAGACGGCTTCTTCGGGAGAAGAGGCGGTGGCGAAGTGGCCCTTGGGGGATCGGAGGAGGGTGGGAGGGGGCGGCGGAACCTGTCCGGAGATTTGGAGGTGCTGGTGGGGGGATATGGTGGCCGCGCCGGCGAGGGAAGGAGGCACCGGCTGCGCGGGGTCTCCCCTCCGGGCTCCGCCGCCGACCGGCCGGCGCGAGGGAGAGGGCTCGGTCGCTCGGACAGTAGATCCAACGGCCTGTATTGATCTGATGGTACCATGATTTACAAAAACACTCCAATTTTAGGATTTTATACTGTAGCGGTCCAAAATTATTTTGCATCCAGATCCCTTGTTTATCGCTACCAATGGTCACGATCCTATATTGTCAGAAAAGCCCTCACTGAGACCGCTATTAGTCGTAACGGTCCTGATGTTTTTCGCAAAAGAGCCCATCGCTGAGTGGCGTTTGCTACCTTACCTGGTAATGGTTCTTTTCTTCATCTCGGTCAAAATTGCTTCAGGCTTGGAGCTACAGTGTTACTGTTGCTCGTTCTGTTGGGGGGATCATTAGCACAAAACGTATTGCATTTTCAAGTTAACTGCTTTGAACTCCAATATCTGGTAAGAGATTGCACTTGCGACCCTGGAATTATATTCTAATGGAGTATTTGCTTACGACAATTTGTTTGCTGATTGTAGTAATTTTAGGGGAATCTACTAATGCAGATTCATGGTATGAAATCACCCTCTATGAAGGGGCGGGCCCACTGTAATTCAAGGATATTCATATGTATACCTAAGATTCTTTTTAAAAAAAACAAACAAACAAATAAATAAATAGCGCATAATACATATGTACAATGAAAAAAGGAAGGCCATAGTAAAACCAAGACATAAAAAGGCCATTACACCCACACCCTCAAGCCCAAACTAGCCTACAAGGGGGAAGGGGCACTCCCAGGCCGAGTCCCGCCGCCAACGCCGCCGGAACCGCACTGCGCCGGTGCCCGTCCGCCTGCCCTCCGATCCGCGTCACCGGCTCTCGGCCGCGCGCGCCCCCAGGCCCCCAAGTCCCCGACGCCGCTGCAAGCCCGCACTGCCCGTCCGCCTGCCGTGCCGCCCGACTCCGCAAGCGGCGCCGCGAACTGCGAGGAGCCGGGGAGAGGAAGGAGCAGCCGCCGCCCGTCGAGCAGGCCAGCACCCGGCAGGGACCAGGGAGGAAGCCAGGAAGGGAGCCGAGCACCGCCACTGCGCCAGCCGCCCAGCGCTTTGCTTCCTGGTGCCGTCGTGCGGGCGTGCGCCGCGGTGCCAGGGTTGGGCACCTGGGCAGCCTGGCTGGCTTGGTGCCTCGGCTATCAGCTCACTGCGGCACTGCCCTACACAGCTTCACCGTATGTCTGTCTCAGCTCTCAGCTCTGTTCAACACTTCAACTGTTCAACGGCTCCTTTACGCCCTACGGATTTACATTTTTAGTTCGAATAGATCAATACAACTGTAACTCTAGAAGGAAAGGGATAGGCATTTAGTCCGGCTTTCAATTGGTCAGTAATCCAGAGACATTAATCCTATATTGCTTGGTTACATAATGAGAACATCATCGTTCATTTTCAAGAAATCAAACATGGAAAAGTTACCCGATTTCTTATCATTTTACCATTTTCTATCCTCTATATTTCATATGTTATCATTTTGATATGTTGAACAATTGTCAATCAGTAGCTTAGTACTTCTATATGTCAAACAATGTTGGATTTATGATCAATTCTATCAATATATAAAATTATGCTCAATTTTGTGTCATATCTGCTATATAATGTACAATTAGTAGTTTAGAATTATGTGATGTTATACATGCCAAATATTAGTCTTTTGGCTATAAAATTTTTTTCCTACCCCTTCACATTTCAAATACACAACCTTAAAATCCTGGGCCCCCCGTGTCTATGATCCTACATTATGTGCAAAACAGAGATGGAGATCCACCGTTCTTGTTTGCTGCCAATATTGAAGTTTTCAGATGTAGTCCTCTCTGTTAGGAGTAGGAGCTAGGACAAGTGCACTTGATACAATATCCGAATATGTTTACAGATCCTCAGGGTAGCTTAAGATTATTGTGAAATACTTAGCCTTCTTTCCTCTGCTACTATTTGTCTTTACTACTAGGTGCTAACAACCAAGTTAATCAACAATGTAGGATGAATTTTTAGTTCTTACACAATAGAATATGTTGTCATGGTTTGACTGAACTTCCAGTGAAATAAAAATGCACATCTCTTCTTACTTTCTTTCCTCAAGGCAAAGGCTTCTACATTCATTTTAGCACTACATTTCCTTCTGTGAAGGACTCAATAAAATTAGGATTTCACTGCATAGAAAATTGTACGGTCCCAATCTTCATAAGTAGAGTTCTTCTGTTACATCTTACATGTGACGCCCATTTCTATTTTCAATAAACAACACTGCACAACCTGCTCTTTTCTAAGATGAAAGATCCCCACTATCTAGACCTCTCATCGTCTGTTTGTTGTCTTATCAGTTGCAACCAAAATTAGAATTTTAGAACTTAATTTTACAGTATTTTAATCAAATTATTTTTGGTTGCTTAGTTTAGCCGTTGATGAAACGATCAAAGTTCTTCTGAATTTGGTAATTCCTTCACAGCTTGATGGAACTCGTCCATCGCTACCTGTGTAGAGCTAGCATGATTCGTGCTATTGTATGTGTGACATGCAGGACGCAAAATATATTTATTTTTTATTGTACGCAATAGTTGAAGACACAGCATTTTCCAGGTAGTCATATGAAATAAGTATTTAGCTTATACGAATCTATGTCTCTAGTTGTATTTTTGTTTTGTTTGTTGGTAAATTATCTTGTGTAAATGAAACTTAGAACATTATTTTAGCTTATTGATGGACGTAGCAAGACCCTTTTTTCAACTCTATAGCTGCACACCATATGACACCTCTTTTTTGGACTTCTTTTCTTGATATCTAACTTTTCTAAAAGGTTGATATCCTATAAAATTAAGAGTTAGATTTTTTTAAAAAATTATAGGATTATTTCTAATTTAGTAGATGCTTAGAGAAAAGTCGACTTTCTTGGGGCACTCTAGATGATGTTTTTAGTTAAATTTGTTCTTTTTTTTACTTAGATATTGTATATGTAATTTAGCTATAGATGCTTTGCAAAATAATGTATGATAATGCAATGGATTATTTAACATTTTTATGGTAGTTTGGATGACATGCAAATGGAAGGAGTGTGTCCCTCAAGAACATATTATTTTACATGTTAATATTATTCACAATTGCTGTTGTTGTTGCTGTTAGAGATGCATGTTTGTAAAATGATGTATGATGATACTATATTTGATGTCAATTTTTTTACAATGTATCACAGCTATTTGGAGACATTGCGTAGGGTAGGGCATGTAACAAAATGACATATTTCTTACATAGCTTACATGGTAAAAGTATGGGTATTATAGATCTTAAATTATTTGTTTAATTTTAAGTAGAACAATGGTTTAGTCACATTAGAAGTTAGATGTGTGGTTTAAAAATTATAATAATGAATTTGAATTGAATCTTTCTGTGAATTTTTTCTTAAACAGCTCACTTGAATATAGGGGAAAGGAGGGAGGAGGAGAGGGAATGTCCAAGGGAGAGGAGGGCATGTGTTGGTATGGCTAGGTGGGACCAGTTGGGGTTTGATCTGGTTGATGCTTCGATTTATTTTAGATTAACCTAATCTAATGGTTTAGAATATTCAAACCACTAATTTAAAAACAAATTAAGTGACAGATGTTCTTTTTTTTTTAGAATTTCTGTGATTTATTAAAGGATATATGGCGACTAAAACATGTTTAATAAAACTTTATTATATAAGAGATAGATTGGCATGTAAGTTATGTAAGAAACCAACAGTTCCAATAGAGCTCCAGTAAGGTTAGACCGGTAATTAACCTCATACCCCTCGATGATTTTTTGTTGTGTTCTATTGGTGATATCCTAAAACCAGTTAAAACGATTTCAACAATCAATTTACAGAGACTCGCATGAATAGATCAACCTCTGTGGTCTGTGCCATGTACAGTAGACAGTATTACATTACCGGGCATAAGCGTGGTGCGTGGTCATACGACGTACTCCATCAAGTCAAATCCACCACCATTTCAGTTCACGTGATAGTTTGACCCTTCTATTCTATTCTAGTACGCCTAGGACTTGTAGTTTCACGCTTGTTTGGGATAACAAAATTTAAAACAGCACCGCCTCCCCTTCCCCTGCATCGTGCCTGCGTCCCCAACCTCCACCGCACGAGTGTCCTCTCCCCCTCTATTTTTTCATCTTTTTTACTCTATGGTAATTAGGAAGAAAACACATTATAGATTATATCATCATTAATAACTTCACATATATGTTTAGTTTTAGCTAAGCTAGATCCGCAATGTAAGTAAATAAAGTTTGTGTCGTATTCTTTAAGATATATTTTAATATTTAAACCTATGTTAAGAATTTTTTTAAAGTCAAATACTTATATTTAATTATATTTATATAAAAATATAACGATATTTATAACATTTATTAAATTTAACATTGAATATTACTATATTTTTATTAAATTTGATTAGTTTTTTCACTCATCAATTGGGGGACTGTTCTTGAATTGCTAGTGAAGTAATTCAGCAATATTATTTTCTTCTCATTACAAATCTACCAATAAATAAAAAAAACTTAAGGTTCAATTTTTTATAAATGACTATAGATAGCATGAGCATAGCGGGCGACTATACGAGTAGCAAGAAGCTCCGGGCGACTATACGAGGCCAGCGCGGCGTCTTAGCACCCATAGAGCGTAGCAGCTCGCGGCCAAGTGCGCAGCTCCCTGTGTTGACGCCGCTCATCGCAGTCGTTGGCATTCGGGTCTTAGGCTACTGTGCTGCCTACTGCCATCATGGCACCTCGCGCCCTCGCCCCTTGCATGCCCGTTAGCACCACGTCGCCGCTGCCGCAAACGTTGTTTCTAATCCAACGTTAAGGCCACCAGGTCTTGTAAACGAGATGGTCGTCCATAATTGGCCAAATTAATGGGCCTTTAATGCATACCGCTTCAAGCCCTCTCCAACCAAATCGCTTCCGTCAATGGGCTCATGGCGCAGCTGTGGGCTCGCTGGTGAGCGACCAACTGATGGAGAGTTCAACTCCCGATCTAGCACCAGCGCCAAAAGTTTTCCTGGCTTTCCTCGGGACTGCTTCTTGAAGTAGTCTCAATTAGATATAGAGTGCACATAAGTCCTCGGGACT
This sequence comes from Oryza coarctata, assembly GCA_030770085.1. Classification (NCBI taxonomy): domain Eukaryota; kingdom Viridiplantae; phylum Streptophyta; class Magnoliopsida; order Poales; family Poaceae; genus Oryza; species Oryza coarctata. The sequence continues at coordinate 3,480,580 of CM061476.1, read as the reverse complement.
GCGACTTGAGTTTTTTTATTTTGTCTCTTTCATTTTCTATTTTAGAATGGCCGCATGAATAGATTGATAACTCTGTGTCATGTACAGTAGTGCAGTACAGTACCGGTCACAATTCACAAAGCGAATTCATACGACTTATCCATCGAGTCAAATCCACAACTATTTTCAGTTCAACTTTTGAAGATCCATACCCTGCATCCATGACTTGAAAATGTTCTCTCTGAGCTCTGCTGCAGTTAAGTGCAGCTTCTAATAGCTGCTGCTGAGTGCTGACCATTGGTATACTCAAGTTGGTTTGTCTCATTTTGGAGACTTGGACCAGCCTTGCGTGATTGCCTCGGAATTTCGACCGAACCGGACGTGTCGGCGCGTACACGGACGTCACCGGCCGCTCGTGCGCATGGCCGGACCGGAGTCACCGGACCGACCAGTTCGTCAGTTAACCGTAATTTCAATCATGCACGGTTCCCATTTCTTAACCGTAGTTTCGATCAGTTCCTGATAAAATTCAACCACCTTTTTTGGGTGATTTTTTCTGACTCTGTTTCATCTTTCCCGGCTCTTGCATGAACTTTATTCTTGTATAGTTTTATAGGTTTACAATCTCAATAGGCCAGTGAAATTCGAGCCTCCTCAAGACATTAATTTTCACTAATTTCGAACAAAATCGTTTGAAAGACACATAATTCATCAATATTGACGCTAAGCTGAAACGTAAATAATCCATTTTGGGCCGAATTTTGCCTCATTTACCCCAGCTGGCCGGTCTTATTGCCTATCTCTGGCGTACTTACCGTACTGTGATGGGGCATTTCGGCACGAAAAATCATGTTGACCAAGGTGTGAGCTCTGGCTGCACTCAAAACAAAAAAAAGGTGTGAGCTCTGGACAAACGGAGATAGCTAGCCAAACACGTGGTGAAGCTGCATTGCGGCAAATCTGTGGGCTAGCTTGAACAACCAAAAGAGATCGATCTCAGCATCATGGGTTAGGTGCGGTTAGCAACTACGAAATCTAGGTTGCTACTGTATCTAGTATTGGTTAGTTAACTGGCTGTTGTAGCGCCGCTCGGTCACTGCTGTCTACAAGTGTCAGTGGAGGCCGCCAAGGACTCCACGTTGACCATGGCGACGCCGGGCAGTAGCATCACGAAGACGACGAAGGAGACGACCGGCACCGGCGACGTGCGCCAAGACGGCAGACGCCACCGTGAAGAAACCTACCATGCAGAGGTTGCGGCGAAGGAACCGTGACGTTAACCGCGTTAGGGAAGCTACGGCACCGGCTGCGGAGAGGACGAAGGCTGCTGAGTTGCCGGCCGTCGCCGTTTTCGCTTTGACGCCGGCGAACATGAGGCTGGCGCCGGCGAGGACCCCTAGGAACCCGACGAGTGGACCATAGCTGACGAGGGCGTGGCCCCCTCCGACGCCAAGCGGGCGGACAGTCGCACTGACCGCAATCAACGTGACAAGGAAGCCCAAATGATTCATCGGTGCCGGTCCTGCCATTAAAAAAAATGATAGCAATCTGACTTTTCTACCTAAATTTGGATGTCACAGCGAACAGAAAGAGCTTCCTTAAGCTACAACAATGTGCGGAACGATTCAAGATTCATCATCAACGAAGAAATATCAAACTAGAACATTTTATGTTATTTCTTTAAACCTTGTAAATTCTGATTTTAAAAGTAGTCAAACTAGCTGAATGCATGTATATTTAGGCCATGTTTGATTTACATTATTGAGCAAATTATCACCACGAATTATCAGTTTAATTATATAGATAAATTAAACATTTTAAAAATTAAAGTTAATAAATATCTTAAAATAAGAGATCCAAACAAATTAGTAAACAATGTTATTTGAGAATATATATATTTTTAAAGCATAGAGCAAGTTAAAAAGAACGGGGTCTTATTGTAGACAATTTTTGTTACCATTTTCCCATCGTATGAGGTTAATTAAATTTGATCCTACCAGGTTTTGACTTGAAATCTTGGGTTATCAAACACTAGGTAGCTGTTGATGTTATAATTACAATATATTTCCGGTAGTGGTTTGAAGATGACATACTATGAGATCAGCGCCAGTAATTGTTGACTTGTTCAGGTGTTTTTTGCTCCCTCTACTCCGACATTTCTCGATTTAACAAACTTTTACCAGACCACAAAAACTTAGTGTAAACTATAACTAATCACAAACTTTTACCAGACCACAAAAACTTAATGTAAACTATAACTAATCTACAAACACATTTACAGGGAAGTCCATGATAGAGCAGCTGGTTCTGTTCCTTATTTATGGTTGAGAGTGGAAACATAAGATGAGAAATTTGAATTAAGAGTTGTCGAAAGGAAAAGTAGTAATCCGAAGTGCGCTTATTTTAGATAAAAATTGTCACCATTTTCTTTAAAAACTATTTTAGATCCATCATTTATGTTCTTTTTAGAATTGGAAGAATGAATTGATGCACATGCTTCCCGTAATTATAGATGGCGCGATTTTCATTAAAAAGTTTCTATATTTTCTTTAAAAAACATTTTAAATCCATCTTTCGACTTTATAATATTTAATTAATTTATTTGTATTCTCTAATAATTATCATAAATTATTAATCTATTTAACCATTCAACACAACACAGGCGGAGAAAAACACTCCAGGTGCAGACCTGGGTCAGCCCACATTACATAAGAACGTAAGTTCTAGCCGGCGGTGCATCATATCGAATGTATATTTGGCCCCACCAAAAAAAAGGAATGTATATTTGGCTACAGACTATATCTTCAAAAGGAACCGACCCTTAACGTCTAGTTCAAACGAATACAAAATTTATTCTTCGGGAAATTGAATTGTTTGCTGCGAATTCGATGTGTTCCAAACTAAAACTTCATGATATTGAGGTCATATGTGATGCTCTATTATTTTGTAGGCACTAGGCACTAGGCACAGCCAGAGTTTTGTAGAGTTGTAACATGGGGTGAAACAAATCGTACCAGTTTTACAAATGTGGAATCACCGAAACAACATTTAGGCCTAGGCACACCCTATCACCATATTGAAACTTGGAACTTACTGTTAAAAAAAAAACTTGGAACTCTCATTACTTTTTATCCCCTTTAACGGCCCTAAACCGATGTTGCTCACCAATAATATACTGTTATTTTATTTCTTGAAAAAAAGAATATGAGGAATAACCCAGAATCCACGTTTGCTTAAACATAGAAAATATTCCCCGGGAAAAAGAAAAGGGAGAAAAGATTAGTGTGAACCAACTAACAAACAGTCCAAAATCAAATTTGTAAAAGGACAAAAAGTCAACGCACTGACAAACTGTAAACATACCAATGATTGAAAAAGAAAACAAGAAACGATTATGAAAATGACAAAAGCATGAAAGGCAGCATCCACGTGGAAAATATATCAAAGATATTAATTTCTAAAACCGTACAGAGGCTTTCCTAATCCCTTATTCCAAGATAGAGAGATAATCGAGTTATGTGGGAATAAAAAAATACGACAATTAACGTACATTGCATAACCATGCGGTTCTCATACGGATCAGAAATGAAAATAGAGCATGATCGCAGAACACGTTTCCAAAGGATTAATGCCTATAATTGCATCTCACGGCCTTGTTCGAAATAATTTGAGTTAAAAAATTGGGCTATGTGCACACCCAAATTTGAAAGATCTAGGAGTAGCTCTTAACTTATGCCTTACTGCTCCACAAGTTGACGGCAAGCTCTTAAAGTTTACACCAATTTAACGAAACCGTATGCAAAAGTTCTTTCGTAGGACCATTCCGGTAACACATTTCTTATGTAGGATCTTTCCGGCAACATATTTCATAGAAGATATCTCCTGTGGCCCGGGAAATAAAATGAAAAGATGTCTCCTGCGCTTCTCATACGGATCAGAAAAGATTTTGTTGCTGACAAGGAGGAGATTCGAGAAAAAAAACAGAGGAGAAGGGAGGAGATTTGGAGAGACATTTGGGGGGGGGGGGGGGAAGCAAAGAGGAGGAGAAGAGAGGAGATTCCGAGAAAGAAGGATGGATACCTCAAAAAACCCCAAAGAGGAGACGAGACGATCGAGCAAGGAGCAAGAAGGACGAGCAATCGATTGTATGGAGCAATCCCATGGCATTTATAGGCTGAGCCGGTACAGGTAGCCTCCTAGGTAAGTTTCCACGAAGCTTCCTTCCATCCCCCAAAGGTGGGGCCCGTTCGGGGTTATAGACCGCTTGGCCGAATGAGGCAAGCAGTTGCGGTCGGCGCGAACCAGGGAAGGACACGCGCCGCGCGATGGAGAAGGCCAGTGGCGTCGCAGAAACCGCGTGCTCGCCAGGCGCGAGGACGCCACGAGGGATTGCAGCGTCACACGCTCTTTTGCCTACTCCCATTCCGGTATTATTTCTCAGATCTACTCAAATTATTTTGATCGATTGAACTTATATAAATACTCGGAGTTAGTCGATGCAAAACTCTATTTTGCAAATATTATTAATACCTAGATGATGATGCTTATCCTACAATTAAATAATACACCAACTATTTTAACATATAATTATATATATATCGGGATACAGAGGACATAATGTCCTACTCTACTAATTTCTTTCGTCAAACTGTTACTCACACCACTAATATTCTACTCTCTTGTCAAACTGTTACTCACACCACTAATATTCTATCTTATATATCAGTTACCTATGTAGACCTTCTTTCAAATGGAGATGGAGAAAATTTAAAATATCTATTAGTAATTAAAATATTTTTTGGCAAAATTTCTGTAACCCTCACGAGCAAATTTAGCATAGGATGCTACACGGTTCTCTTGTTTAAGCCCTAATTGCTTGAAACTGTAGTTTTGGTTGCTACTCTAATAGGTGATTCTACAATGCTAACATGGGCGACGGAGATTACCTGGTGCAGTAGTAAATTTGACACGTGGATCCAGGTCCAAGTGTGTCAGCGGTTGTCACTATGCCAGCAGTGCTACAGAGGATCACGTCAAACATGAACGCGTGTCAATTCTCTGGATTAAAAGGGCACGTACGGTGATGATATACATGTGCTCATATAGTCATTCACATGGTCCAACTCCTCCTCGTGTCGGCTCCAGAATGAAGGAGCCAAGTCACTTTTTCTTTTGTGAAAAGAGATCAAATTAGTTAAAGTATGCCTTTATTTGTGGTGCTCCGTTCGTGCCTCCTAGCTAGGTGGTATAACGTGGCTGAATGACTATGCAGTTTGTGTTGGTTTTATGTCGCCGATTGATAGGTAAACCAAATGGTTTGTTTTTGCCTCTACATTTGTACATGATGGCACATGTGAAGTCGTACGTTCAACATACATGAGCATGTATATGCATTTGTGATCTAAGGTTTGTGACGGTACTTTGAAATGATGACGATTCAGTACGTCGCTTAATTTAGTCCCTAATAAAACAAGTAGATGTGCCTATAATTAATGGGGCTTGTTTTAGGCGGCGACCCGTCAGCGCTTTTCAATTTGGCTGCTCTATTTTTCCTCATAATATTTCCATGCATGTTCGAATGGACTACAGTCTGTAAGAAAAATGCAAGTAGTTTCCATTAACTCAAAAGCAAAGGCTGTGTCCATATATCTATACGTACAAATCAGAAAAAAGAAAGTACATGATTTAGGGCAGTATATCCTGCCTTTTCTCCTCAAATTTTCATGGGACGTTTTCAGACTTCACAAATACTATGTTCATTCGTTGCCTGTGGAACTTTGCAATTCATACATCTATCTTTTTTTTTTGTTAGGCTTATATGACCATGTCCCAATCAGCTATTGCATTTTTCTTTTTAAGTAATTCTGGTCAGTTTAACTGATTCTACTCCTTTCCCTACTAATCTTTTCTTTACCTTTTTGATAGGATTAGGGATTAAGTACAAGGATATTTGGACCCTGTGATCCCCTTTTCTCACCTAACAAAGAATAAAATAGCTCATCAAGCAGGCTCACAACAAAGGATATTACCTTTCAACCATCTCTATTTGTTTGGTTGTTATGTTAGATGCTAATTATTGCTAGTAGAGTACGACTAAAGATCCTGTACGCGTTGTGTTGGATCTGATAATAGAGTTTGATACTTTGATAGTATGTGACATCACTGTTCTTGATGTTCCGAAAGAACCATGTCATGCGACGAATTTGGTCCAAATTCATCCAAATCCTACAAAATTATTTCCTAAACGTAACCAACAACCTAATTCTCAAGAACACCAGAGACTGCGACAAAGAGTCCTCCGAGAAGGAGCAGAAAGGTACCAAATACCACCGGCGGACTTACGGCGCCGGTGGCGACCATGGTGACGACAGATGAAGCAGCGAGGATCCCAACCACAGTTGACAGGTTGCCGCCATGGCCGCCAGCATTTGTGGCCTTTGCTGCTATCGGAACACCGGCGGCCTTGTCGTCGACAAGAAGAACATCAATGGTAACCTGCAGGGATTGAACGATTGAAGCGCGTAGAAAGGAAGCAACTCAAGATCAGTAAGAAATGGTGGCCACTAATTAGTCTCGCTAGTTTACCTGCTCTGCGTGCGGGAAGGAAGGCGCCACGGCAATCCCGGCGATGGGCGGCGCGCCTGTCTTTCGCGGGACGTAGTCCTCAGCGAAGAATTTCTTTCTTCAGGATAGTTGCGTTTGTCTCGCGGGCGAGAAGGCATCGTCGGCGTTGGTGTTGGTCACGCTCAGCCCGCAGGCGCGGTCCGTGTCCACGATCGGCGCGCGCCACGCGCCGACCTCACGCTCAGATCGGTTGGACACGGACAGCCCGGCTGGGCCGTTCTTGCCCAGGAGGGCCTCCGGGGAGGACACGCCGCGCTCGCGCGCGAACAAGTCGGCGTTGGTGTTGTCGGCCACGCTCATCCCGCCAGCGCGGTCGGCGAAGGGAGCGCGGTGATCGCGCGCGACGACGCCTTGCCCGGCCGCGCGGTCCTTGCCCAGGATGAGGTCCTCGGCGATGGGCTCCGGCTCCGAGGCCCAGTCCTCGAGATGCGCCGCGACGGGTACGAACCCGCCGGACTCCGCCGCCATCTTCCGTCTCACACGATCGAGCAGAGGCTGAGAAGAGCAGCCGCAAGGCTGTTTCTTTCGCGTTGTGGTTAGCTGTGGATGGTGAGTGGGATGCGAATGTTATAGGGGTCGTACCGGGACGGGTGGCCCAGTTGAAAGGCAACTGACACGTGGCGGTTCTTGGCCCCGGGAATCAACACTACAAATGCAGCAGTGAAATTTCTTGGAAAACTTTTACTGAAAGTATAGCTTTTCGCTTTATTCAGAACGGCTACTTATGTTTTATTTTTCTTGATGAGATGGATGTTAGAAAACCGATTGCTTTATATTTCTTCTATCTCAAAATATAATAATCTATCTATTTAATTTATTACTAGATTATTATATTTTAGGATAAAGAGAGTATACATGGAACTTATGTTTCTATTAACACAAACCGTGATAATTTCACAGAAGAAAATAGAAACCTATACATAATTTGGCAGCAAGAAACAAAAGGATAAAGACGGTATTTTGCTTCCAATGTTAGTCTATGTTTTTATAGCAATCTCTCTTAGCGGAGGTGCTAGCAGAGTTCCAGCTAGTTACCACACCCCAAATAACTATGCCATGCTATGAAAAATCAAACAAAATTTTATTAAAAAAATATTTCCAAAATTTGTTTGAATTTGACATGATTATAACGCTAGTTAAGAAAAAGCTAGTACATGGATGGAAGGAGAATAAGATTATATAGCTATTTTAATAGGTTATCTGCCGTTATGATTTTTTAAAAGGTTTGACTAATTTTTTTAAAAAATATATAGTAACAATTTTAACATATTTATTCAATTTTATGCACTCCATTTACAGTGAGAATACTTAATTTGATCAATCACCATGGACAATTAATCACACGTCTAATTGTCTATCCGCATTGCCTTCTTCGCGCGCGTGCGCCAGCGACGTAAGTCACGTGCGCGGTGGGGTGTCCCTAAGCAGCAATTAGTGTTAATAATGAGGTTATATAATAAAAATAATAAATAAATATTTGAGTTAAACGTTTGCAAATTTGATTTGAAAGTTTTAAATAATTGCAGTTGAAAGTTTTAATTCCGAGAATTTCCAAATTTAAATTAAAGGTTTTAAATTTTAAATTTAAGTTAAAAGTTTTGAATTTGAGATTGAAAGTTTCCAAGGCCTGTCGACTCAGCACACACGTGCCAATTAGCACCGTCCTTGCCTATCACTCCATTCCGTTGGAAAAGGTTTTAGTCCAGTTTTAAATGAAATAATCTGTTACCATGGAAAAGTGAGTTATTAGCATATGATTAATTATATATTTTTTTATAAAAAATGTAGAAAAGTTGTTTTAAAATAACAAATAAATAATTAATTATACACTTAATAAATTATCTCGTTTTACGTGTGCAAATTAATTATTGCTAAAACTGGTGAGTTTAGTTACAGTAGTTAGCCGTACTGCTGTGGGCGCTGTCTCTTGTCCGGATATCATATCCTCTGTCCTGCACAGATTACAGATGTGACCCTGGTCCTGCTAGAACTGAACTGATCACCCCGCTTCGTTTTCATGGTTTGCTTATCTTTCTGACAATTTCTCAGATCGGTTTCATACCAGATAACGAGATGACGCGCTGATCTCTGACGTCCACGGATCCACGTACGCCATTTCGTCATCTTCGTCTCGTCACCTAGTTACCTCAATGCTCACGCCGTCGTGCCTCGCTATCATTGTCACAAATTGTAACAAATCTATCGTAGCACTGTATCTTTTGCTTCCAGCGACAGACGAATAATATACTTGTGGTTGACACCAGAGAGCAAATAAGTAAAGCAGACATAGAAACATGTATGGATGCCAAGCATCGCACTCTGGGAAGGTTATAAATCCAGGTTGTAGAAGAAATTTCTCCATTGATGAACTGCACAATTTCTATAACAAAAAAAAATCAATGGTCGATTAGTGATTTAGTGTGGTACTACTAATTAAGCTTAGTATTGGAACTAATGTTGTAGGATCTTTGCAGTCCCATGAGCCGGGTGAAGCATGAAAAGAGTACCTGATAGATCCATCTCCTATCTTGTTTTCATATCCAAATGCACATCAGGCCAATCATCGATTCATATATACTGAAAGTGTTTTTGGAACTCACAGGTCTGAAACTTGAAGGTTCAATTTAGAAATTTGGCTCCATCTGACTAGAAAAGGAGAGTTGGCTCCGTCTGGGATTGCAAGATTTTTTTTTCTTACTTTGGTTAACTTCGTGCCTTCGCCATCTCTCGATCTGGCCGCAAGCCAAACAACGACTAAGATAGCAATTGTGATAACAGAAACATGCACAGATGTATAGATTTGCACTTTAGCTTTGATGCGATATCAGTATTAAATTACTCAACTAACCTCCCAAGTAAATACATACACACCATTGTACTATCTTGTATCGCTAGATCACAAATGATCAACGGATTTCGTATTCCAAGCACACTAAAAAGTCATGAAAAAGATTCTTATCGCAAGGTGGTTTAATTACCACTCAACCTGCTGGACCAACCATTAGGTTTGCATATCTTTCTTGGTTTCATACGTTACGACGACGCGCTCTGACGTCTTCCCCACGCGCGTATACTTCCTTTCTCCTCTTCTTCGCATCACGGGTTGCTGACTGCTAAGTTATTCCTTCCTATAATTATGTTGTCGTGCAAGCTTTTCTCCTTTGATTCGGTGGCTGTCTTCTCACCTGGTCACCTCTCAGTATGCTTCGTCATCACTACCACAAATTTCAATATTATAAATCTATCGTACTATCCGACTATAGTCTTCGTTCTTCTCACCTGGTCTTCCTTTTGCTTCCGTTGACAGGCGAATATACTAATGGGAGACAGCAAAGAGCAAGAGCAAACAGGTAAAACAGACAACGATCGAAACCCAAGCCAAGCCAACCATCAGATTTAGGAAATGTCATAAATGAGGGTGATAGAAGATATTTCTCAATTGGTGCGGATGGGATATGTTACTGATTTGCCGTAAAAATAATATGGTTATACTGTATATATCACATATTATATATGTAATATATTAATTTATTTTTCAAAATAGATATTATCATTATTAATTAACGAGTATGTGAGGCTTCTAAAATCAGATATTACTATTTTTAAATGATTTCTAATTATATGAGGAAAAAAATAATTCTAAAATCAACATTAATGATGATGTATTATAAATTATGGTATGAAAATAATAAATCAATAATATAAACATATGTTAGTGAATATATATTAGATAAAGCCATTATGAAATACTGTAGATATTTTATGTGTTATCAGTTAATTTTAAGTAGTGTTTATATGGAGTAATTAGATTTAAAATTATTATGGTTCTCCAGATATAGCTTATTTTGAGACTACCAAATACTAATTCGTAACAGAATAGTCATAAAAGTAGTTAGCTTTGCTATGAAATATATAGTAGGATGTAAGTGATCAAGATAAAATTTATTTTTTCTATGGGAGAGATTATTGAGTCTCTCGATGTAATGGATTATGAAAACGTATAGTCAAGCCAAGGTGATTGAGAAGCTAATGATAAGTTTATAATCCATCATAGGATCGAGAGAGTGATTGAGTTATTAAAAGAATAATACAAGTATCGTATTGAACTCAATCGATATCGTAAGGCAAATGGATTCATACATTACAACATTACAAGTTTAGCTGATATGATCTATACGTATACTTTGAGATTAATATGTCTTGCTAGAAACCACTATTAACAGGGTGACTAAAAATGCGTTTCCTGGTCATGACCAAATATATGCGAACCTATAGGGCCGGACACTTAACGGGTTGAACTGCTTATTTGAATGTGATTTGGATAAGGGCTCAATTTAGATAGAGATCTAAGTAGACTCCTATTAGACCACGGTCCCTTAGGCTTAAGTGAGGAAGCCTATATATAGGGAAGCGGGGAGGTCAAGGAGAAATACCTTTGTTCACCTCGAGCAAAACCCTAGCCACCACCTCCCAAGCCAAACCTTAGTTACTTGTGAGTGCTAGTATACCCATAATCGACATTCTAGCCCCAGACGTATAGATACCGGTGGAGACACTATTCGTTGTGGTGTTGATCGACATCAGGATCATAGCGATCAACTACTTCATCTACTATCACGATACGCATGTGGTTGGATTGACTTCTCCAACCCTACTTTTGATGTACTACACGTCTCGTGGTAACGGTCCATGATGATCCTGACTTCGTATGAAGTCCAGATGTGTGTTGTAGAAAAAAATTATTTTATATTATGGTAGCTTACGCTTTCCTCCTTAGGATCAATCAACTCATATAAATGATTGTGGAAGTTAAAAATAAAATTTAACAAATCTTCCTAACTATACAATTAAAAAAATGAGTTTTTAGAATCTAAACAGAATAGCATTTCATCGCTAAATAGATTGTATCCATAGATTCGTAACTCCAATTGATCTAAAATTTTGTCATAATAAACTAGACAAAATGTGAAAACAAACCCAACTGAAATCACATCAATTAGACTTCTATATCTCGAGATATTAATGAAAAAAATACTAAACAAAATGTTAACAAAAATTAATTAAACCTTAATTAATTAATAATGTGAGATCTAAAAATAATTAACCAACCAAACTTTTCAACATGTGATGCTCTTGTGAGATAGAAGAGACAATTCTTCTAACTGAATATGTGGCGGCATCATCCAAAATTTACTAGTCAAATGTTCTTCTTTATCGCGAAGCGACTATATAAAAGAAAGAAGAGAGTGTCAAGATCTTAGTAGTTAGTAATATAACATTTAGAAATTTAGAAATCCAGTTATAAGACATACGATACATAGTAGTAAATATAATATAAGTATTTCTATGTAAATGTTTAGATATATAATTACTTATGTTAGTAGAATGAAAATAATATGCATTTCTAAAATTATACCATACCTTAGCCTTTTCTATCATTTTTTAATTAGCAAGTCTAAAATAACATTCTATTTTCTATCATCTCTACCATAGAGAGAGTACATGTGTACTTAACTTTATATTTACTTTTAAAAGTATAAGCTACATTTATTCTAGTTGTGTCGATAGATGATATGATAACACTAGATCTGAATATTGTCTTTTTAGATTTATCAGCTATTTGCTTTAACAATAGTTGCAACATTAGTCATAGAATAATCATAAGGATCTATGGGTGTAGAAATCGGTCCTGCCAAAAGGTGTGCCAAGAGGCGTGTTTACCGATGGAGGTCTGATGCAATGCGTCTAAACACACGAAGGCCTAGGAGATCTATTTAGCTCCAGTGCAAATACTAAACTCGAGGTTTGTGAGTGTGTTAATCAATTTAACCCTGCAATTGATAAGGAGATAAAAAGAATTAGATCGACGAGCCAATCGGCCGATAGGTTGATACAGACTCCTGCTATTAGCTAGTTATCGATAGGGTTATAGTACTTATATATCAGCTAGAAAGCCGACAATGACATAAGTAAATAGCAAGTAGTAAAATCACAGACACAATGGCTATAGAGCCAATGATGGCCTAAATGAAATAGACGATAAGTAGCAAAGAGCGAAATTCGGTTTTCCAAAGAGACAAGACCTAGCAACCCCCAATGATCGTACTATTAAAACCAACCATAATAGATCAGATCGAACCAAGGTAGTATAAGGCTGAAGCTATCAGCACTGAAGCGATAAAAACTAGATTAGTCATGCTAATGAAAGGAATGTGTAAACTCATCGAGTGTCTATGATATAAATAGGTAAACTCATCAGCTAATTGAACTGATGGGAGAAACAAAACCTACTAGATCATGGTGCTAGCCTTATTAAACACAACCTTAATAAATTAAACTTAACTGAGACAGTATAAAGTTAAATCTAATAAAACCAGATCGATCGCTAGCAAATTAATCATGGGCAATCCCTATGTATTGTTTGAAAAGCTAATACGTTAAGCGTGAACTCAGTATAAAGGTAACTCCTAAGCTAGCTAGTCTGATAAAACATCGCGTAAAACCCACCGACTTAAGGCTCAATCTACTATTAGCAGTTTAGAATGTTGAACATAACCGATACAACACGAGATTGATGATGGTAAAAAGAGCTCGATAATCCGATAGATCCCACATAAACGTGATATGATATATCCGATAAAACTAAGAGGTCAGACCCAACCAATGCAACCTTAGACAGAGTAGATATACTAGGATAACGACTAAGACTTACCGTTTCGTCGGAGATCAGACCTAACCGACGTAGCCCCGCGTTGAGAGCCAAAACCCACCGGAAAAAACCTAGAAGAAACTAGGGTGACGATGCGCCGAAATTATATTAATCGATGGAGATAGATTACAAGGTCATTGTGGGTTTATATTCATACCCTGTAATTACACGAGTTCGAGATAGTTACAAACGACCTCCGGATATTATTTCCTAAATAGAAAAGGAAAATATCTATAAGAAATTAACAAAATTAATTACTCCTATCTAATTACAAGAGATATATTAAAGATATAAAACCATTCTGCCGTGGCTTTCATGATTTCTTTCTAGATTCGGTCTCATCTATATAATCCTCGACCTATGAATTGAACCGAATCTTCTGTCCGATCGACTCTTTACTTCCATCAATTGGTCTCTTTCCATAAGCTGATTGTCTCTCCGATTCTTAACCGAATTTATTTGTAGGCTTACCAAATTTTAGTGTTAACAGGATCATAACACAAACCCATTTTAAAGTTTTAAAATCTATTATTTTAATTCAAAATTTGATTTAAGCTTTTAGTTTCTATCTTTCCTTACAAGTAATCAACACGCTTTAAAAGAGTGCCACAATTTTTATAAGAGACATATGGAAATTTATCATTTTTGCCCGATTAGAGTATGAAAGAATCTTATGAGTAATAAGATTATTTTTTGGTTGAGCAATTTTAATATCTAGCATTTTTAACTTCAATATGCATATACCTTAGAGAAGGTTCTACCTCACTGCCATGTTTATCACAAGAAATAAATTTATCAACTACAGAGAGACATGTTTATCATTTTTCTCTTTTTTGAGCTTAAGTTTATTTAAAATAGAAGCATGTATATCACTTATAGAAGTAAATTTAGTATAGGCTAAGTCACATAATTTACAAGAATTATATATAGAAGCCAAAATTTTAAGTCTTGCATTTTTAGCATTTAATTATTCAATCAAATCATCTTGTTTCTTAATCTATTTGTTTCTCTTTTTTTAAAATTACAAGCTAAATCATTATAAGAAGGTTCTACCTGTTATCAATATCACTATTGGTGACACTTTTGCAACTTGCCATTATACATAGACTAGTCAAGTTTTTCTTGCCTTTGGGAGTAGCATCATCATCACTCTCGGTGTCCACATTAATTAAATTTACATATTTAAGAGCAGAAAAAACACGGTGCACTATCTTCTTACTCAAATACCCCTTCTTCTTCGTGCTCTTGAGTGTTCATTTCTTATCACTCTCTACACTGTCTTCCTCCTCATTTTCATCCTTAGAAATTCTTGCTAAAAATTTTAGATATTTGAGATGAAGGTGATTAAGCGAGTCGTATTTAAAACATCTCTTAGATTCTGCACCATTTGCTTTATTTCAGATCGAACATTTTACAATAGTCTTTTGAAGTATGTGGAGAAGAGTGCCAAATCATCTTCAAGAAGTTGTTCTAGCTGTTCATTAGTTAATGAAGACAAAGAGAACAAAGCATAGTTGGAGGAAGAGTTATCACCAATAGAGTTGCTAGTTTGTGAAGCTACAGCCATTGATTTATTAGCCATATTTTTTTAGCAAAAATATCTAGCTCATTAGTTTTTAATTTAGAATAAAGCATATCTAATGCAAGTGTACTCATATTAGTATATTCTCTAATTGATGTTATTTTCATCTCCCATGTAGACATATTTAAAGCTCATAACAATTAGCGAGAATTTTCAATCTTAGTATATATAACAATAATAGATTGTAAAGTTGCTAAGAATCTTATGAAAGCAAGCGAAAAATTCATTAAGAGATTCATCAGGTTTCATATCAAAACACATGTATTTAGTTTTATGCATGTCCTAGCGTACCTCTTTACCATGTTTGATCCTTCGTGATAATTACAAAGTGCTCTACATACCTCATGTGCTGATTTAAGATACATCTCATGATTAGAGTCACTTCTTCCGAGCCCTTGAATAATCAAATTTCTTGCCATGCTACTAGTCTCCACTTGTGACATGTTCACTATTATTACTGCATTGTTTTCGCAAACTTAATATGGCTTGTATATCTTCTCCCATATCGCATAACATTAAGCTTGAATGTATGCATCCATCTTAGCCTTCTAATAATGAAAATCAACATCATTGAAAATACAAGGTTTTGTGGAATATATGTCCATCGATATATTTTTTAATTGCCAGTTAAAGATCAATTAGAAAAGATAATAAAATAAATAATCTTACTCTGATACCACTGATAATACTAATTCATATTATAATAGGCAATCAGAGATGGTGAACTATTGCCAAAGGTCAAAAATAAAATTTAGAAATCTCCCTAAACACAAAACCTAAAACTATATTTTTAGAATCTGGACGCAACACTATTACATTACTAAACAGATTGTAGCCATAGATGTGTAACTTTGATTTACCTATAATTTTGTCGGAACAAATTAGATAAAATTTTTAAACAAACCTAACTAGAATCACATCAATCAGACTTCTGGATCTCCAGATATTTATGAACAAATTTACTCGATGGAAGGTTGACGAAAATTAACTAAAACCAAATTAGTTAATATTACAAGATCTTAAAAAAAGTAACCAACCAAATACTAGAAAAACACGATTTTAGACCAAATAAACCAATCCTAATCTCATAGAAAAACAAATCAATCTAAAATCGACATACATAGATGTGAAGGGATTAATTATCGTACTAATCTTTTATAAACTTTATCTTTATTATTAATATTATGTTTACAAAATTATACCAAAGTGTCTTCATAATCATTACACTTTATCCCTTTTATAGCGCAAAATAATTGAAAAATCTTATGAAAAAAGACATCAAAATCCTTTATATTTTATAGCCACTACTCAGCCGTTGGATTCGAAATTAATGGCTCTGGATGAGCCACGTCACTGGTCACATGGAGCATTACACAAAAACAACGCTTAGTCGTAGAAGATCCAGTTGCCCTCATTAACTACGCCACCCATGCTAACCGTAAGTCGACACGTGTCCAGGGCGAAATCCCGTGCAGTGGCGCCATTGATCTTCTACGTGCTTCCGCTAGCCACCGCGGCGTCAGGCCCACTTGTTAGCTATGACTCGCATTCGCGATCATGTGCGCACCCATGCTCGCCCACGGTTGGGCCGCTTCTGCACCATAAGCCTACCTGTGTTGCTAGCCCATCTCGCATCGACACATTTTACTCGTTTGCTCGTTGCGCCTGTACTGTCGGCCGGCCTACTCGCTCGTGCGCTAGCCTTTTGCTACAGTCATCTATAATAATAAAATAGTTTTGAGACAGATTCTCATAAACTAAGTCAATGACGCAGCACTCGTCACATTTTACCATAACAATTATAATATAAATCAATTATATAGTGCTAATTGTAATATAAATTAATTTTAATATAGAATAATTTTTACCACAAATATCAGTAATGGATTAGTGACAGTAATTAAGATTAGCGCTGAAACTAATGTTTTAGGATCTGTGCAATTCCATTAGCCGAATGAAGCCGGGAAGAACTACCTGATAGAAGTAGGATCCATCTCCATAATCTTTTTTTCATTTACAATTACACATCTGGCCAATCATCGATTGATATATACTGAAACTGTTTTTGGAACTCAGGTCTGAAACCTGAAGGTTCAATTTACAAATTTGGATTACCTACAATCTACGGCCCGAGACTTTATAAGGAAAGCTTTTCTCTGGTCTAAGTTGTAGCAGAAATAGTTCGCATAATAATCTACGAGTCCACTAACTCTGATTTTTAATATTTAACACAGTTAACTTTTAAACACACGTTTTACTATTTCATCTCAATTAAAAACATTACATAATGTAGAATCGGATAGCTTCGATTAAAAGGGTGAATGATGGTTAGTTTCTTTTTCCAAACAATAAAAACAAATATAGAGTAAAAATAATATAAAACAATTAATCAATCACGCTAATATGCAAAAGGCACAAGAAAAACTTCAACGAGCAGCTACAGCACCGAATAGTGTCGTGATACAGTTCCAAACAATTGATAGTCGGATTTTTTATTCGAGCTAGCCAGGTTACCATGAAGTGTACATGACCTAGGATGGCATGTTTCCAATTTGACATTCATTCATGGACCTATGCTGCTATGCATCTTGTGTGCATTACTGCTGATTAATTCCTGAACAGTGGATTGCACTTACTAGTACAATTAAAGCAAAAGTTTATCTTGATGTGAAGTTAGTTCTATGTTCAAACACGTCCATGCATCCCCTCTCTCTTGTCGTTTTCTTTCTTGATCTCCCAAGAATTAAGAAAACGTCATGTCAATATATTGGTTTTACACTTTAGTACATCTTGACTAGTTAGGTGTTGCCATGCACATCAATGGGTGAAACCGTGAAATTGACGTGTTAATAGATTCCTTTCGAAGTTTGAACACAACTACTAGCTAGTGGGGACAAGCCAATGTGTGCTCTCGAAATAATTTGTTCTCTTTTGTAAAACTAATTAAATGGTTTTGATCGTATCTTCTTTTCTTCTTTTTCTTTAAAAATTATAAAGTTCCCTTCCATGATTTGGCACCAAAGAAACAAAGGGAGGACATGAGATGGTTTCCCTCCCTGTGATAACTACTAACTACTGTGATCTCTCCCGATAACTACTGGTGTAAAATGACACCTGGACATGAATGCATTCCCGTAGTTTTTTTTAAAAGGAAAAGAAATGAGACTACCGAAAGAATTCGTAAATTCATAGTTTATTTAGACTAGTCACCGTGGACAGTCACATGTCTGTCGTGCCATATCTTTGAACAAGGATAAACTAACAATCTCCTTGTTTAATACTCGGGCAGTACCTAGGACACTGTTCTTTTTAACTGCCGGCTGTCCATATCAAAAGGACTTTTTCCCTTTATTTTAGCTTTGTTCTTTTATTTTTGTAAGTTTTTTCTGTAAATCTCCTACTTTATTAAAGCCAGTAAAAAGTTGGATCATTTTAAAGTAAAAATTGTACATTTTTTATTAAGGAAGACATGAATCATTTTTAGAGCAACAATAGAGCTTTCATTATTCACAAAATTAAATTTCACGTTATTAATAGCTGGAAAGCCAACATACAGAAAGGGAAAGAAGAAAAGTTGTCCAAGCTGTCCAACATTTTCATAACCATTTGATGCTCGTAGCTATATGTTGGTCCACAAGAGCTAGAGAGAAAAAAGACTTCTCTTTGAAGTAAGAAAATTGGTGTACCTTTCGAAGATAGTACTGTATATTGATCAAAATCCAAATTAGTCACAATGGTATCTAGTAGACCATTTTTTGTGTGTTGAATAACCTTATAAAACCTGTGAGATGAGATCACGTCCAATTTCTTCTTTTTTAATACCATAGCCCACTCGAAAATAATCCTATGATATTTTAATTCACGGACCTAATGGTACCAAATATTTTTCTTCCGTCCTTTTAACTTATTGTGAAAAAGACCAAAACAATACTGATAGATTAAACCTGAAATGTTTTTGAGAATTAGCAGTGTAGGGGTACACATGTATGCATCAATTGAGAACTGAAGTCTAAAAAAACATGTTTTCTATTATTGAAAAGAAAGGTAGCATACAGTTAATTATCTCTCGATTTTCATGAACTATTAAAATGAACCAATGATAACGAAGAAAAAAATAGCTAAACATATAAGTATATAAGCATACCAGTACTAGAAGAGAAAGGCTGGCAATATGACGGCAAAAATCGACGCATGGATGGGAAATTACGTTATTGCCACTGATGCTCGACACGCCTCGTCCTACTGTCCTACATCATGCGAGATGTGCAGCCATCTTAGGCTCAAGCACCGAGGATGACCATGGCAAGCAGCAACATGAAGAGCGCGAAGCTCGCCACTGGGGAGGCCATGCCAGCGGTGCCGAGTGAGCAAACAAGAGTACCGACGTGCGTAGCGTTGTCCATGCAAATCTAGCTCTCAAATACAACGACCACTACTAGAGTACTGGTTAGCAACTCCTTTTAATCCGGTTGTACAGTACAATCCGGGACGTATTTTTAGTTTCAATTAAATTGATCAGTATTAAAAAACTATGTTTAGTATTGCTTACAAATAGTTGGTCACGTGATGTGGAGGAGACCTCTTTAGTAGTATCAGTTGGTAAGTGTTTTTTACTATATTTTTGCTATAATGCTTATTTGATTTTTTTTATTTTTATACTGCTTTATATATACAAACACAAACTAGTAGCAGTAACATTTAAATTCAGCAGTTGATCGACCAACATTTGATTGCTTTCTAGGAGTTCAAGCAAGCAAATAAGTACCAAGAAAATGATATATTGCAATAGTTCTGGTTCTTTCTACAACCTCCAAAATCCATATCTAAATATCCACTCAAGCATATAGAGAATGATATAGAGTACCAAATTTTAAATTCAAGAATGTATTGTAAATACCTCATAATCCGTTTGACAGTTTGACAATATAAAGTACGTGAATAAGCTTAAAATCGAGCACATAAATACATAGCAAATTATATCTATAGTCTCGAAGCATTGAGATAAAGCAAAGATCCAATCATATCTTGATATTCCTTTTGATCAATAGCTTCACCATCTTCATCTAGATCCAAAATATTAGTAAACCCGATTGATGTAGAATTAGGCTTGTAGTTCTCCATCTCAAAGCATAGAAGATCCTTGATGTACTTTGTTTGATGAATAAACAAATCTTGTGTTGTTTGCTTAATTTGTAGTCCCAAAAAGTAACTCTCCCATCATATTCATCTCAAATTCTTTGCGTATAGTCTTAGAAAACTCCATAACTAAAGTGCAAAATGAACAACCAAAGATAATACCATCCATATAAATTTGAACAAAAAAGTTGATTATCATCATTCTTAAGAATAAATAGAGTTTTATCCAATTTTTCCGTTTAAAAACCTTTTGCAACCATGCTCTAGGAGCTTGTTTCAAACAATATAAAACTTTAGATAAATGAAAGACATGATTGGAAAACTTAAGATTTTTGAAACAAATGGTTGTTTAACATAAACTTCTTTCAAAAGAAAACTATTTGAAAAACGCTTTTAACATCCATTTAAGATAGTGTAAAATTTTTTGAAGTAGCAAAAGCCAATAAAATCTTAATAGCTTCAAGTCTAGTAGAAGGAGCAAAAGTATTAATAAAATCCAACCCTTCCACCTGAGTAAAACCTTGAGCAACAAGTCTAGCCTTATTTCTCATAATTAAAGTGTCCTCATTTTGTTTGTTCTTAAAAAACATTAGTTCAAATAATATTATGACAAAGAGATGGTTCAACTAAAATCCAAACTTTATTTTTCTCAAAATTCTTAAGTTCTTCATACATGGTGTAAACCCATGATTCATCAGTTAGTACATAAATAACATCTTCAGATTCAAAATAATCAACAAAAGCTAAATTCACATGGTCATTAGTTATTTGACCATGTAGTTCGCTCATCAGTGTTATTTATAATTTGTTCAGAAGGATGTCATCATTGAATGTATAAAGGAGTAGCAACATTTGAAGTTATTTCATGTTCTGAATCTTGAATTGTCAAAGATACAGAGGCTTCCTGGTCTAGCTCGGTTGGACCGACTTTCCTTTTCTGGTCGGACCGGCTGGTTGCCATCGGTCGGACCAGCCATCACCTCAACCTTGTCTTCTTCATTGTCACTTTTATCTAAAAAATACTTCCATCCTCCCCCTGAAACTGTGATAAATTACCTACAATTTCTAGTCTAAGTAGTTGCACTAGTCTCGTCAAAATTAACTTCACAAGTTTTAAAATTTTTGTGAGTCTCTAAAACAAGCACATGATATCTTTGAGAATGAGTAAGGTACCAAGAAATATTCCATTAGTAAAACACGCTTCAAATTTATCCAAATTTCTAGATTTAAGAACAAAATATGTAAATCTAAAAATACACAAATGAGAAACTTTGGGTTGATGTCTAAATCAAAACTCATAAGAAGTTTTTTCAAGTTTAAATCTCAAGAAAATACGATTAAAAATATAACAAGCAATGTTTATAGCTTATGTCCAAAATTTTCTAGGTGTATGATATTTATCAAGCATAATCCTAGCAATTTTAACAAAAAAAGAATGAGTTTTTCTTTCCACCACACAGTTTGTTGAGGCACACCTTGAGACAAAAATTGATGTTGAAGACCTTTTTCATTGCAAAATTGTTCAAAAGAAGCATTTCTAAATTCGCCACCATTATCACTTCAAATAATTTCCAATGATCCAAGAAGTTCAATGGCCATGCGAAGATACAAATTTCAAAAGTGCTCAAAAGCCTCATCTTTAGATGCCACAAAGAAAACATAAGAATATCAAGAAAAATCTTCCACAAGAACCAACACATATCACTTTTTTCCAACAGATTATACTCTACTTCGACCAATAGTGTCCATATGTAAAAGTTGTCTAGGTGCATCTGTCATCACAGAAACAATAGAAGTATATGAAGCTACGTTCTTAACATAACGATAAGGTGAATAATCCAAATCAAAATCATTCTTAAGTTTAGGCAATCTACGAGAAAGATCTGAACCACTTATTATAGTTAAATGATTAAAACTAATATGTCCTAGCCTTCAATGTCAAAACATCAAATCTTTTACAACTTTAGCAACTAGACATGTGATCTAAGATGAAACACCACTTTCAAAATCAGTCGTAAAAACTCTTCCATAACGAGAAATCTCCGAAACAGGATCTCCAAAAGAATCAAAAATTTTACTCCCAGTTTTCTTAAATCTATCAACAAAATCCTTATTAATAATGTGAGAAACTGAAAGCAAATTGTATTTCAAGTTTTTCACCAAAGCTACATCGTTCAAAACAAATTTATCACTTATCTTGACAAATCCAGTAGCAAGAATGACACTTGTAAGAGCATCTTCAAAGATTGTCGATTCTTTCCTAGATGCTAGTTTGAGAGAAGAGAACTAACTTTCATCACCAGTCATGTGTTGCGAATAACCGGAGTTCATAATCTAGATGTTATCTTTCCCCACTGCAACAACCTATACACTAGCATATGTTGATACCTTAGTACTGGGGTTAAATAAAAGAAATTTAAGAATATAGTACGAAGACACACATCCAAAAGTACCAACATGCATATAACCACGAGCAAAGACAATTTTATTCTGTTTAGAAAATTTTACATGAGCTTGGTCTGACCACTATTATATCTGTGGTCTAACTGGATGCCAATCTAACTACTGATGAATAGTCGGTCTAAGCACTAGCCGGTTTGACCAACTGGTCAATGTTAGTTTGACCAATCTCCTTAGCTCAAAACATATTTTTTGTCACTTTAATTTTACAAAAGCAATTTTCCTTTCTAGTAAGTCTAAAATAAAATCCAACTAGATGTACATCTTATCCACAATAAGAATAACTACACTTTTTATAAGCAAATGAATTTGTAATCAAAGGTTTCAAATCAACTAACTTAGATTCTTTACATGTTGATAAAAGAGAATATATAATCCCAGTAGATTTAAATACAATTTGTTCAATTTTATGTTTTATCAAAATCTCACCCATTTTAGCGGTACTTAAAATAGTACGTTAATAAGATGTAAAATAATCATGTGCATTAAAACCTAATATTCTATTCTATGTGCTTACTTTTAATTGATACAAAATCATATTTAGTTTCTTATTACTATCAGAAAATTTTTGTAAGGAACTTTTCAAATAAGAAACCACTTTTGTCACATTAGCACAATTTTCACAATCAAGCAAAACATCTTTTTATTTACAACACTTTGAGCAAGAAAGCACCTTATGATTCTTTACTATATCCTCCATGTACTCAACACGACACATCACTTTTTACTTTTATCTCATTCAAAGCACATGTTAAGAAGGTTTTAGATACATTAATATCATTTAGTTATTTAAACTTTCTAGCAGAAAAAGTATTAAACATGGAACTTGCACAAAAAGAAACTTTGTATTTCTTCAAAATATTTTTTTGTCAAAACCAATTCATCTACAACTTTGTTATGCATCACAGTTCCAAGAGCAAAACAAGTTTCCAATTCCTTCATTTTAAAAAAGAGCATCATCAAGGCTTGTACTAGTAGTAATATTTACATCTCTAATAACAAAAATTTTAGAAAACAAAATTTCACAAGACATACAATCATCATCATCATCAGGAATTGGAGATCTTAATATAGAAATTTCAGAATTTAGTGACTCAATAACAAAATCTAGTTTCTTAATTTTATTTTCACAATTCTAAAGTGTAATACTAAGAGCAACAACCATGTCTTGACAAATTTCAATGGAAGAATTAATTATCTAATTATTATCGCCATCTGAATTAGATCCTACATGAGCCATAAGACAAATTACATAGATGTTTTTGTCTTTGTTATTGCCACCATCATCACTCTTATAATCAACACTACTTGAATAATCTTGTTAATGCAGCATAGACTTGGTTGAATATCCTCTTAACATCTTCTATACATCTCCTACATTTGAACACTTGGTTCTTCTTGACATCCTTGGGCTTCTCCTCCTCTTCTTCCTTTATTGATCTTTCAAACTTGGGATATTGAAAGCGAATGTGGTTCAATTCACCATATCCAAAACACCAGATTTCACCTGATCTTTTCATGTTTTTACATTATTCCAAGCTTAAGAAAACTTGTTAATTAATAGTGCCAAATTCTCCTTAGAGATTTGCTTGAGTTGGTCATGAGAGATGTCATTTAAAACAACAAAAGAACTTGATGAAAAGCTATCCAAAGAAGAATGAGATGAAGAAACTAAAGCTATAGTTTTCAAATCAGATTTGTGTGACAGAAAATTCATCTCATGAGTTTTCAGCTTTGTATATAAAAGGTCATGTTAACATATTCTTGTATTGAAATAATTTTCATCTCCTAAACCTTCATATATAAATCAATCAACAAATGTCATGAAATTTTAGATTAAGAATAGTTAGCATAAAAAAATTATCAACAAATTTAAGATTTCCTAAAATCTTGTTAAAACAATCGAAGTAATCATTAAGAGTTTTTTCCAGGTTTCATCTCAAATTTAATATAATCCATTTGTAAAACATCCTTGAGACTTTACTTGATATTAAAAGACATTTCAAGAAACTCAGCTAGCACCTTTCACATCTCATGCGCAGTTTTCAGATGAGAAATCCAATCAAATCTTAGTAACACCACGTAAAATCATGTTGCAAACTTTGTAATTATTTTCAAATTTAACTTTGTTTGTGGCAATAATAGCATCACAAATAGTATAAAGAATTTCAAACTTTTTACGGAATATCATAACCTTCAGATTTATTATAAGTTTTCATCTTTTTACACTAGTACTCAAAATCAACTACATCAAAAACATGCGGCTTGGTCGAATATCAACCAACCTTGGCTATATTGCAAAATCAGTAAAGATTAAATAGAGAAAACAAAGCTTTGATACCACTTATAGGATAAGTAAGCCTATAAGAGAGGGGTGAATGGTAGGATTACTAAAAGCAAATTTTTTTATAGAATTAAAAGTTACTTATAATTGATGGAGTCAATCGTTGAAATCCGTAGATGTCACCGGTTTAACTGCTTTCCTGTTGTTGGCCTGACCAACACATACTTACTAATCCAACCAGTGACTTATTGTTGGTTCGACCTTCTTGCTTCACTAGGTTCAACCACCAATTAGATGCCAGTCTGACTATCTATAATTAGAGAAAAATAATATCAATAAAAATCTTAAAAATTGAAGAAACCCTTAAAAATATATCTATTTTGTTATATTAAAATCTGTCTATAAAGTATATACAAATCACTATTCTATCAACTTTTAACTAAACTCATAACTCAAGACTAACTGGTCTCGTGTATGCACCCAGTCTGATCACGTGTAGTTAAAAACATTTCCTTCAAAATCAATTTAATCAAATTTTAATCCAATTATTTATCAAAATTTTTAAATCAAGATAATAATTTTATAAAATTCTAGTCAAAAGAGGACAGTACGGGTAGCTACAGTAGGTCTGTTGCTATGAAACTCTGGGTCGGTCATCCCGTACCAAGACCTTTTAATGCATTGGTCGATTACTTGCCACATAAAGGGAAAGCAACAGCAAAGGATCTCACAAACTGATTGTCACGTTGGAAATCTGTCAAGAATAGATATCGGCGCACATACATTAGCGCAGCTGGTAGATCCGGTGTGATCAGCCACGTGTCACTATTCACTAGTGGAAAGTTCTCATTCTCCCCTCTGCTGCTGCACGTTATTTTTACCAGCCGAGGCATCGCCTTGGAGAAACCTCGCAAAGCACCTCAAACCATCCTCGCCTCACGGTTTCGGAAACCACCAAGCCCGACAGCCAAATGACGTCTGCGCTCCAGGGCGACGATCGCGCTGCCTCCCTGCTGGGCGCCGAGCGCGAGCGGGGCTCCCAAGCCAGCGTCTCCGCGCAGGAGCTCGGCCTGCCGTTGGGCGAGGGGGTTCTGGGCACGGGCCATGCCGGCCGGATGGGTGTAGCCAACTGCGACGATACAGCCGCCACTGGGCCGGGCGTCCTTGCGCGTGACCACCGCGTGCCTTCGCCGACTGTGCCGGCGGGATGAGCGTGGCCTACAACACCAAGGCCGACTACTTCGCGTGCGAGCGCGGCGTGTCTTCCGTGGAGGCCCTCCTCTGCAAGAAAGGCCCTGCCGGGCTGGCCGTGTCCGACGGCTTGCGTGGTAAGACCGGCGCGCCGCTTGTGGACAAGCACCTCACCGGCGGGCTGAGCGTGGCCGACACCAACGCCGACGAGGCCTTCGCGCGCGAGGCCGTTCCTGTCAAGAGCCACCCAACCCGGCAAGGCGTGGGCCTCGCGTGCCAGCGCGACATGTCCTTCGGCGAGGCCCTCCTCGGAAAGTATCTCCCCGCCGTACTGGATGTGTCCGACTCCGTCGCGTGCGACACCCCGTGGCAAGAAATTCTTCGGCGAGGACTACTACTCCGCGCGCAAGACCGGCGAGTCGCCCTTCGCTGGCCTTGTCGCGGCCGACGATCAGGGCTTGCTGTTCGACAAGGTACCCATGATGACCGCGGGAAAGGCTCTCTGCTCGGCGCTTCCTCCCCGCACGCAGAGCAGGTAAACTAGCGAGCCTACTTAGTCTCACTGATCTTGAGTTGCTTCCTTTCTACACGCTTCAATTGTTCAATTCCTGCAGGTCTCCATTGATGTTCTTAACGGTGTTGCGATTGCGGCAAAGGCCGCAGACGCTGGCGCCCGTGGCGGCAACCTGTCAACTGTGGTTGGGATTGTCGCCGCTTCATCTGCCGTCACCATGGTCGCCGCCGGCGCCGTCACCCCGCCGGCAGCATTTGCTACTTTTCTCCTTCTGCTTGGTGGTTTTTTTGTCGCAGTCTCCGGTGGTTGTTGATCTTATACTAGTAAGCTTCATAAACTGTGAACGCGCAAACGCGGGATTAGGTTTTC
This sequence comes from Oryza coarctata, assembly GCA_030770085.1. Taxonomy (NCBI): domain Eukaryota; kingdom Viridiplantae; phylum Streptophyta; class Magnoliopsida; order Poales; family Poaceae; genus Oryza; species Oryza coarctata. The sequence goes on along the minus strand of CM061476.1, from coordinate 3,453,732 downwards.
CACATGCCCAAGAGGAAATGGTAGTGGAGTATAAATACAACTGGCGAACAGGCCAAACAGGCAGTATGGGGTAAATATAACGCGGGCCGATATCACAAGTCTAACACAGCGAACATTCAGATTAGATCTAAATTCGAAAAAGATAGATGTCGGAAGACTCTTGGTGAAAATATCGATGTACTAGGACGAAGTAGGAACGTGTAGAACACAAACTTCATCAAAAACGACGCGTTCACGAATGAAGTGTAGATTGATCTCCACATGTTTGGTTCACTGATGCTGGACGGAGTTAGTCGAGCGATAGACAGCGCTAATGTTATCGCTATACATGACGGTAGTGCACTGAACCGAGCAGCAAAGTTCCTAGAGTAGCTGACATAACCAGCAAGCTTCAGCAATGCCATTGGCTATGCCACGGTACTCAGCTTCAGTGCTGGAACGAGACACAGTGAGCTGGCGCTTAAAAGACCAAAATATGAGATTGTCTCCGAGGAAGACAACGTAGCCTGAGGTAGATTTGTGAGTATCGAAGCACCTAGCCCAATCAGCATCAGTATAAACCGTGAGATCGGTCGAAGAAGTCTGGTGAAGATGAAGACCGAGATCCGAGGTACCTCGTAGATACCGCAATATCTGCTTCATGGCGGTAAGATGGGAATCTCAAGGGTCGTGCATTTGTTGACAGATCTGCTGAATGGTATATGCAATATCTGGTCGGATAAAAGTGAGATGTTGTAGCGCACCTGCAATACTCCTGTAGTAAGTGGGATCAGGCATCGAGTCTCCATTTTTGGACAGTTTGGATGGAGTGTCTACTGGGGTGTTGCAGAGCTTGCGGGCGCACATACCGCCATGGTCTAGAATGTCCAGCATATACTTTCGTTGTGAGAGAAACAGATCGTTGTCCCAATGATCTACAGTGATGCCCATGAAGTGATGGAGTGAACCCATATCTATTATAGAGAACTCCTGCTTGAGAGCTGAGATGACCTGCTGGAGGAGTTGCTTGGAGAACGATGTCATCAACGTAGAGTAGCAAAAATGCCATATTAGTGCTACAGCAATAGATAAATAGTGAGGTGTTAGACTTAGCGTCAACAAATCCAAAGGAGATAATGTGAGAAGTAAAGCGACAGTACCATGCTCGCAGGGCCTCCTTGAGACCATAGAGAGAACGGTTCAGACGGCAGACATAATTGGGTTGCGATGTATCGACAAACCTGGATGGCTGGGCGCAGTACAGTGTCTCTGTCAATGTCCCATGCAGGAAGGTATTCTTGACGTCGAGTTGATAAATAGGCTAAGAGTGTGAGAGAGCCAAACTGAGTACCACACAAATGGTGGCGGGCTTTACAACTATACTAAAGGTCTCATCGTTGGGTGAAACCCCGGAGGGCCTATCTTGCTTTATAGCGAGCAAGAGATCAATCGGACTAAAACTTGTGGTGAAAAATCTACTTCCTAGTGACGACATTTATGCTAGCAGGGTGAGGTACTAGTATCCAAACATCACTCACCTGTATGGCATCGAATTTGAACTACATACCAGCACGCCAGTTTGGATCACACAACATCGATCTGAAGGACGTCAGGATTGAAGAGAGAGCCGCCATGTTAAGGTTGAGGCGGTCAATAGGCTGAATGAATCTAGATTTGGTCCGAGTGCGTATGCCGTGCATGTTGGTGATGGGCATGACTATCCAAGGAGCTATGGCGGTGGTACATCTAGTTACATGTAGTGGGCAACTGGAGGTGTCCGTAGGAGGCACTGTGAAGGGCTCAGTTGTGTCGCTGGCAATAACCTAGGGTGTAGCGTCCCCAGAGGCAGCAGCACGAGGCCAGGGTAAAGTAGACCCCGTAGTAGAAGAGGCGCTCTCGAGAGGCGTACCTACAAACACAGTATGAGGCCCGATGGGTAAGGTTGAGTAGTCATCATTGCCTAAGAAATCGAGAGTGGTAGGATTGAGGGAGGATGTGGTCATCTCAAAAAAGGGAAAGAATGACTAATTGAACACAATGTGATGAGAGACAATAATCCTATTGGAGTAAAGGTCGAGACAGTGATACCCCCTTGTGATCAGTGGAGTAACTAAGGAAGATGCACAAGGAAGAGCGCGGAGAGAGTTTATGTCAAGTGATTGAGGAAAGATTTAGGTAGTAGGCATAGCTGAAAACATGAAGATGAGTGTAGGAAGGATGTGTACGATGAAGGACAAAAAAGGAGTAAGTCGTTGAGAGTTGTAGTGGGATAAAGATTGAGGAGGTATGTGGCCATATGGAGGGAATCGGCCCAATGAGTAGGGGGAAGGCTGGCCTGAAAGAGGAGAGAGCGCACAATGTTGTTGACAGTGCAAAGAGTACGCTCAGCTCGATCATTTTGCTAGGAGGTGTATGGACAGGACATACAAAGAATGACTCTATTTGTTAGAAACAATGTGCAGGCCGAGGAATGGTTGAACTCGTGACCGTTGTCGCATTGGACTTGCTTGATAACAGCGCCAAACTAAGTACACACATATTTGAAGAAGTTCGATAGGGCGCCAAAGGTATCGAATTTGACATGGAGAGGGAAGGTCCATGTATAATGAGTATAGTTGTCGAGAATAACGAGATAATACTTATAACCCGATATGCTGACCATAAGAGAGGACCAAAGATCATAGTGGATAAGGTCGAAAGGGTAAAGCTCACGAGAGGCAGACTTGTTGAAAGGAAGGCACACATGTGTTAACGCCAAAATTTGAAAAGCCTAGGGAAAGATTGGAAAAAAGATCGGCTTAACTAAAGAAGAGTCTGGTTGCTACAGGGAGGAAGCCGATCGAACGAAGCAGGAAAAGATTCGGTCCAAGAATAGAAGGTTATCCAAATGAGACTGAGTTTGAGTAGGAGCTGTGGAACTCACAACAGGGTATTTTATCTATGTAAATCATATCTTATATGGATAGAAAGGTTTAGTTAGTTTAGTTAACTTCCTTGGAGATATTTTTCTTTATCTTTATTAGGAAATAACGTTATATGGTTGTTGTAAACGCGTCAGACTTTGTAAACCCAGGGTATAAATATAGACCCCCTAGAAACATGTATCAAGACATCTTTCAATCAATACTACTTCGGCGCATCGCCACCCTAGATCATCTAGGTTTTTACTAGCGGGCTCTAGCTCTCGACGCGGGGCTGCATCGGTTAACTTCGATCTCCAGCGAAGGGGTAAGTCCCGCCACTATCCCGATATGTCTCGCTTTGTCTAAGGCTGCATCATTTAGGTTCGATCTCTTAGGCCGATCGAATGTATCGCATCACATCCATATAGGGTCTATCGGCCTATCAAGCTCTCTCCGTCATTGTCGGTCTCGTGCTGCATCAGTTAGGTTCAACCTATGAGGCTGCCGACGGTAGATTGAGTTTTAGGCCTATAGGTCTCTGTATGGTGTTTTATCGGAGTGTTAGCCGATGAGTTATCTATACATTGAGCAACACGCCAAATATATCGGCTCCTCGGCCGATACACGCCTGTCTTTAGAGAGACGTCCTTTCATCGGCTTAGCTAGCCGATGGGTTCGCTTCGCCCTTATTTCAGCACAACCGATCCCACGTCCACCGTCCCGTTGCTGTTGGCCTCGGTCTCGTACTATCTCGGTTAGGTCTGATCTTTGAGATTCGGTGCTAGCAGCGTCATCACAGCGGGCGATAGGTCTCGTGTTGCCACATCCGGAGCGGCATCGGTTTTGCAGCCAGTGTCTTTTATACGATTTCTTGCTAGTTCGCATATGCTTTCATCATCTTTTCAGCCGATGAATAAGCGGTAAAGTTTTCGTCGGCAACCAGGGGAGATCCCGCATGCTTTGTTGTTCTCTGAATACCCCTTGGTGGCTCCATCGGCTCTGCGACCGATGGATCAGGATCTCGCTTTCGCTACATCCAGAGTCATCATGTCCTTCGTCGACATCTATCCACTCCTTCATCGGCTCCCCAACTGATGGAAGAGCATCTTAATACCTATCGGTGACTAACCGATAGCAGGAGTTATCCAGACACGGCCGATGACCAACTTGATCTTATCGGCGGTCAGCCGATAGCGAGAGCTCGTATCGGCTCATCGTCCGATTAACCTGTTCGTCTCACCTCCTTGTCAATTGCAGGGTCAAATTAACTGGCATGCCCGCACCCGCACCGTCGCGCCGAAGCCGAGCGAACCCCACGAGCCCCGGTGCGCGTACCTCGAGCCACGAAGAAAAGCCGACCGGCCTGTATTATAGCTAAGCAGACCTCTCAGGCGTCGGCGTGTTCGCGTCGGGCGCGCGAGATCCGGCGTGAACAACATGATGATCTAATTGGCAGGCATGACATGCATGATCAGAGGTATGTTTATTACAAGAAATAGCTTTAGATTTGATAAGTTGTGATAAAGCTGTTGAACTAACATGACCAAGACGACGATGCCTGATGGTGATGGAGCAAGCATTTGCGGTGATGGCAGGTGAGTTGACAGCAGATGGAAGGAACGGGTAGAGGTCACCCGTGCTATTGCAGCTGCCGATCACACTCTTGATTTGCACGTCCTTCACAAAGAGGCGAAATGGGTCAAACTTAATGAAGCAATTGTTATCGGTAGTGAAACGATAAACAAAAATTAAGTTTTTAATGATGCTAGGAGCTACTAAAACATTGGAAAGAACAATGGATCGTTGTGGTGTGGAGATAGTGGATGACCCGATAGCGGTGGCAGGGAGTAGTGTTCCATTTCCTACAACGATTGATGAAGGGTTGAATGGATATGGATGATGAGAAGAAGTAAGTATACCAGCTGTGTTGGCCATATGGGAGTCGGTACTAGAGTCGATGTATCACTCATTGGAGGCCGACGGAGTTAGTGACAGTGTATTGAAATTGTTGATGAGGGATGTTTGAACCCATGAGGGGCTGGCCATCAGGGTCTAGGAGCTCGGTGACGACATTGGCGGAGCGGGCAACATAGTGCTAATGGCCGAAAGAGTGCCAAACCTTGGTGTTGAAGCAGGCGGCCCACCTCAAGTGAATCCAGGTGGCAAGGAAGGCAGATCCCTGCACACAGAACCTAGTGGCGAGGAGGGCACGACCCTATAGGTGAAACCCGAATGAGGGCTAGAGCCTAGCGGTGCAGTATAGTAGAGAGGGTTGGCTGAGGCAGTGAGAGCGTCTAAGGGCTTGAACGACGAGACAGGTAGGCATGGTGGCGCCCCCGGGGTGTGGTGGGGTCATAGGGATGTGGTCACAGCTGCACTGTCTTGGCTCAAGAGTTGAGGAAGGGAGCTCTAGGTAGGCGACCACCATGGCGAGGTCCAGGGTTGAAGGTGTTGGCGCCATAATGGGAGGGGGCAGGTTTTTCAGCGCAACAACGATGATGATTGGGGGTCGCGGATTGGTGTAGCTCCCATTGCTACCTCGTCCCGAGCCCCCCCCCAAGTTGACCCGCTTGGGGAGCGTTGCTAGTGTGTGGCGATGAAGGCGGGGATTGGAGCTTCTTTAGCGGCGTCATCGAGGTTGATCTCTTCGAGAAGAAGCAAAGTGCATTTGCGCACGTGTGCCATGACCCCACCGCGCCATGCAAAACACAAAACCAACGTCGCGAATCCCATCGTTGACTGCCCAAATCCTCACAGTGCCACATTATGCCAAACATGGACCACTGCTATGAGTCTTGCCATATTTCCTCCTTTTCCCCACAGAATCCCGCAGCAACGTCTCGTCCCCTCATCGGTCCTACACCGTGTTGTCATTGGCATCGCTTTCCATTGTCCCATACCATCCCAGCTACTCGTCGTCGAGTCACAGCCATTGGCCATGCGTTCCTGCTACCGCTTAGCCCCGCTCGTCGGCCCTACCGCACACGGTACCATCATGCCCTACACGCCACCACCTCACTGCCCTCCACCACCTATAAAAGCCCTCGGCAACCCCCCAACTCCCTCACATGCTTTCTGTCTTTTCCCTTCAAGCTGAGCCGTTGCGTTGTCCCTAACTGGCGTCGAAACGCCCCTTTGCCTTGCCAAAGCGCCACTAGAGCTCCACTGCCTGCCTCACCACTAAACCGAGTAGTTGCCACGCCGGGTCGGCTCGACCCATGCTAGCGCCATCCCATCTATCCACTTTGGTTGCCCCATGTTATTGCCCTACCATCATTAGTGACCAAGCCTCAAACCACCTTCATCACCATGCTCGGATGCTGCCTTGCGCACGCATGTCCCCGCTGCTTCCTGTGATGAAGAGGACTGAGAGGAACCAGAGGAAAGAAAACAAGAAAGAAAAGGAGAGGAAAATGAAGACAAGAAAAAGGGAAAGCAGAGAAGGAGGGCCATAGGTTGGTCCTACTGTGTCCCACTCACCCTTCTAATCTTTCATTTTTCTCACTCTGAGAGTGGGATTCATCCATTTATATTTGTTTTAATTCTTCAACTAAATTATGTCTCACTTACATGTTGGAACGAATCCTACTATCCTACCAGAACAAGACATGTTTGCTCATGGGCTACTCTCTAATGGGCTGCCTCCCCTGCCCATCATCTACCTTCCTTTCACTTATAGGCTAGACATCAATCCCACACTACCTCCATTAGCCCACACGTACCTCCATGGCATGGCCTTGTAGGCCCACTTTAGATTGAGCCAAGCCCATTTACCCCTTTCTGCTCTGCTATTCTCGAGGGACTTAGTCCGTTATAAGCTTGTGGTCCAACCTCATCAACAGTGGGCATGCTATTCATTTAAACTTCTAAAATATATGTCTCCCACAATATAACTCCGATCGACTCCATTCAACTTCTATAATTCTTCCATAATTCTTTCTTTCGTGTTTTCGTAGTGATGTTTTGGAATTTTGTCGGATATAAAGATCGTGAAAATTTAAAGACTGATAAGTCACCAATCATATTACTCTTAATTTATAAAATAGATGATATAGTAGAAAAAAACATATAGCAAAGCAAATAGCTTTTATAGATGGCCAATATTATAAGCCGCTTGTAAAAATTCGACCGTTTTTATAAACAATCTAGCGTAAGCCGTAATTCTATCGTTTTTCTATCGTTTCCCAGCTATATTAAAAATGTGATGAAATTTAATTTTCTCAGTAAAGAAACTCTCTATTGTTGCTCTTTTTTAGATAATGCTTTAAATAAGTTATAACCAATTATTGCAAAGTTTACAGTAAAAATGACTGTAAATTACAAAGCATAATTTGATAAAAAAAACAAGAGAGCTAATTGAAACACATGCCCAGAGATAACAACCTATTACTAAATCTCTATTTATAGTTGAGGACACCTCAACTCTCTACATCAACGTCCTAAAGTCAAAGCCAATAAAGAGGATATGTTATCCTCAAAGTTCTGAAATCAATCTCGAAGTCGGAAATTGACTCACTGAAATCTACTGCCGATCGTTCAGCCAAACATACGTTCGCATCACCATTGATGATTATCTTTGAACTGACGAGGAAGGTATCGTCAAAAAGTTTCGTGGCTTAATTAAGAATTTACAAATTGACTTAGCAGTTAAGATCAAACCATGAATTGGGTCGATATCTGGATAGCTAGTAGATGATGATATATCATTTATGAGGACAATTTTGTTTTGAGAGATCCATCTGTTAATGGCTTTATATATATATATATATATATATATATTAAAGTATAAGGTTAATTTATAGAAAAACTTAAAAAAGAAAAGAAAATAAACCATCAAACCTTAATCCGTAGCAATCCTGATTCTCCCACTCTCCCGACTAGAGGTGATTCTCTTATCGTTGGATTTGGATCCAATGGTCAAGGAGGAGCTCATTGAGCGATAACCTGAAACCTAGCGGTTTCCTTTCGTTTAAAGATTATAGGAGCACAAATTATTTTCGAGAGTACACATTGCGTTCTCACCAACTAGTACTTGTTCAACAGGATTCAATTACATCACTTTCAACATTGATGTGCTTGGCACATACTACTTAGCAAGTCATGTTATACTAAGTAGTACTAGTAATTAAACAAATATATTGACATGACGTTTTCTTAATTCTTGGGAGAAAAAAAGTTAATACGAAGGGAGATAGAAGGGCGGCAAGGACGTGTTTGGACTTTGGACTAACGGAACATCAAATGAACTTTTGATTTAATGGTGCTAACTAGTGCTAAGGAATTCAGCGGTGTCACTAAAACTACTTAAATCAAAACCCAAATGCATATATACAAGATGCATAGGCCCATGAACGCATGGAAAATTGGCAATATGCCTAGTCTTGTACACTTCATGTTAAACTGACTACAATAAAAAAAATCTCTGGGGTGATTAATTAGTATGCTTGATCAACGTTAAGATTCCTATAAGTGCCAATGATCGATGATTAAATTTGTAGTGCTGGAGTCTGGCTTGATCAACCCCTTCTCTGCCACCAATTTCGAAAAGGATTGTTGCTTTGGACTATGTCATGATGGTCAAATCCATTATCTTTCGCTTTCGACCGTGATAGCAAGATGAAGTTGTGTGATTTTAAAAACCCAGAAATGTTTGCCCATAGAACTATTGCTGCTATTAATATTTATCTGGGAGAACATCACAGTACAATTATTGTTACTCCGAGAAGATCAAATGATTTCTCTTTCATATCAACTTTAAATGATCATAGCAGTAGAAAAGCTTTCATATAAAGTTTCCTCGTATTTTACTTCAATTCTAAGAAATTTGATCAAATTAATTTCTTATTTTCAAGGAGCACGAGAGAAATTGCCTATTAATTTCTCCTCCTCTCGTCTCTGTCTATTCCTTTGAAATTCCGGTGGTCACCTGAGAAATTAAAAGAGACACTCATTTAGTTTTCTCATTGAATAGCGTTAGAAGTACCATAGTTATAAGTGAAGTCTGGCATACTTTTAAACAGAAACATCTAGGAAGTTTTCAGGCTTGCAAGCCTGCTTGTTTAAGCTAAAAATTATTTTTTTTCACTTTTTTCAATCAGGTATAAGCTGCAGCCGAACAATGCTCAAACAAGCAACCTAATTTGAAAAAAAAAACAAAAAAGGGGGATGATAGTCTTGAAATACTTCGTAGCTGTAGTAAATCTCAGCAACAAATACAGACATGTAGATCCATGATCCACCTCATCTAGCAAGCTTTGATAAATTGTATCTGTGTTTGTTCAATTAGTTCCCCAGTGATATCTCTGTTTTTTAGAGGATGAAGATGCAGCAGGATGCTTGCGGCAAGAAGCAATAGCAAGCATGCAACAGTTGAGAGTGACCCCTTTTTTTTTTATTTCGATGTGCCACTGTGTAAATAACATAGTTTATGTTTTTACGACCGGTAGTAAGCTGTGCGACCGGATATTTGCTGCTTACCATTCCCACAATAATTATCACTAGATACTAAAAAGACATTTAATGCCTACTACCAGGTTTCTAACTACTCTGTGGATGCCCTAGTCCGCAAGTCACCCTTCGCTAAATTCAAAGGTTGTGCTGGCCAGAAAGCCGGAACCGTACCAAGATTATTCCTCGCCACGGAAGGAGAGAGCAGCAGATAGAATATATAATACTAAACTGTCTCATCCGGAAAGAAAGTTGTGTACACGGGGGGAAAGTAGTATTACGTCGGTGCAATGTACGATCACACCTACCAACTGGTAGACAATTCTACGTATACATTCGGATGCATCCTACATACGCGACGCCTCACCCTCCCTTACAGTAGAGATCGCCGTCGTCGCCATTATTTAAGGCGACGCGAGGTGTTGCCATGGCTAAAACCCGCAAAGCATCTCAAGCTCGAGCGCCAGCTGCAGCTGCAGTAGCTACGAATTGGTAGGTTGAAGCTGCATCCGCCAAGCCCGAGACCCCAAATGGCGCGGTCGAAGATGGCGGAAGCCCTCCTGGCCGACGGCCGCGCCGCCGTCTCCGCGCGGGAGCTCGGCGTGCCATCCGGCGGTTGGGTTCTGCCCACGAGCGACGCTGGCGGCTCTGCGCGCGACCACGGGGCGCCACTCCTGGGCAAGGACCGCGCCGGCGAGCTTGGCCATGGCGATGCCGACAAAACCGGCGCGCCCTTCGCGGGGCTTGGCGCGCCTTACTCCAGCACCTGCGACTTCACGCGCGACCACGGCGCGCTGCTCGCGGGCTTCCCCTTGGCGCGGCCGACTTCCTCGCGGGCGACACGGCCGCGCCCTTCGCAGGTTTGGGCGATCTCTACTCAAGCGCCGGCGTCCTCGCGCGTGAGCACCGCGAGCCCTTCGACCAGGCGGAGGGCATCGCCGCATCCGGCTCGGCGCCTACCTCCCCAAAAGCGGGGCAGGTAAACCACCTAAAATTCAGCTCCTTCATCTCAGTGCAGTGTGGATCACTCCTAAAATTTTACTCCTCTGAGCGCCAAGTAGCACCATCTCCTGTTCTTGAACTTCTTCTATTTTTACAAATGTCGTCTACACGTTTCAATTACTCAGTTCCTGCAGGTTACAATTGACGTGGATATCGGTGCTGACGCCGGCGTTCCGACAGCGACAAAGGCAGGAGCCGGTGGCCGTGGCGACAACCTTGCTCCATCTGTGGTGGGGATTGTCGCCGCCTCATCTGCCGTCACCATGGTCGTCGCCGCCGGCGATGCCAGCCCACCGGCGGCATTTGGGCTCTTCGTCCTCCTGCTCGGCGGTCTCTCCCTGGCTGTCTCCGGCGTTCGCCGTGTGTGAAGTGATGATGGTCAAAAGGCTCTGGAGCATGTGAGTGGGGTCATCTTCCTCCCTGTATCTTCCTTTTGTCTGTGGACTGTGGCTCGCGGATTGAATAATTTCGGAGGAAATGGTAGTGGTAGGTGCCAATGTGGTGATCGATGGATGTTTTAAGGCTTCATATGGGATGATTTTAATATGCTCCTGCCGAATTTTGCTGAAGTTCAAATTCTCAGGCTCCTTTAATTCTGAACATATATTTACTCCTTGATTTCTGTGTTTCATGATCCTACCGGAATTGAATTGCGCCCGATAAAATATCGTCAAAATAGATCTCTGAATTCGAAAGCATATTTATTTGGTCATGGGTTTTAATGTGAGTTTTGGTCTGAGGGAGCCCAATAAAGAAGAGACAGGATAACGTTTCAGCTGGTTCAGTGCTGCAAGTGGCTACTACGCCCTTGTCCTATTCGGTCTCTGATATGCTAGGAGCAAGTGCAATAAGCTTGCATCTGTAGGCTATAAGGGTCACGTTCCATCCCCCGGTCTCGGAGTCGCCAAGCTCGAGAGCCCAATGGAGCAATCAAAGATGGCGGATGCCCTCCTGGCCAACGGCCGCGCCGCTGACTTCCGGGCACTGAAACCAATATAATGCTTTATGATTTGCGAAAATTGGGAAATAATTTTGTAGGATTTGGATCAATCACAGGTGAATTTGGACCAAACTCATAGCATGACATGCTGCTCTATAAACTGCAAGAACAGTGATGTGGCATGTCAAACTGTGGGTTAGATCTAACTCCATTTGTATGACATCTATAGTCCTAGTATAGTACTACTCTGATGCTACCTCAATACCTTTGTCTGCGGTTTACCAATAATGCAGGTGCATGGATGTTGATGTGATGCAAGGGTGCTTATATGATGTTTCAGAATTTTAGCGAGGTGAATTTTGCCAGTTCTTGCTGAAATTGGTTGCCGGTTCAACTCAGGCTCTTTTTAACATGCTACGAGGAACTGAATTGTTTCTTGTCGAAAATAAATTTCTTGTGTACCAAAGCATACTTATCTGATAATATCTCATTTGACATAGCATCAATACGATGGGCACAACGCGTTTCAGCTTGAGGTTTAGTCTGCTCTGCCGAGGATGTCCAAATAGGACGAGACAGATGAACATTTCAGACATTATCAGCAATACAAGTTGGGAAAGTGGCGAGTGCGTGTGTCACCGGACGGTTTGAGTCATGCAAGTCAATTTTAGAAGAAGAAAATAAATCAAAGAACGTCTTATGCTCAGTCCGAGATGCTAGTTATGTCGTCAAAAGCTTTTGTTATGAACCGTCGTCTTGTGGCGAATTTTCCTGGTGTTCTCAACGGATTACTCAAAACAACTAAGTTTGATGTTTGTCTTGCAGTGTGAACAGAGATTAATTTCAACCACTAGATGATCTTTGACGATGCTTAATAAGTCTAATTCTGCGTTTAGTTCATCTCTGAATTCTGTAGTAATCCTGGTCACATCATTGACGGGCTCGTACGTATGATCAGCACAGTTCCCTTAGTTCTGACGAAAGGAAAATATGAGATCGAATTGGTTGGTTCAATTCAGTACCAAATGAGTTCGAAGTGTTGACTCTTGTGAGGCAAGCAGTACAATTCAGCCTACACTGTACACAGCCTACACAGCACAGTTAAAATTGCCAAACCAAATACTTGCTCTCTTTTATTGAGATTCGCATATTATTCTCATTGAATAACGAGAATTATTGTGTTACAAACACGTACGAATCCTACTAAGATACTTTATTAATATAGATTGGAAGTGATTTTTTACGGCATAAAAATACTATATGATTAATTAAATATTAATTATTATAAATTGAAGAGATTTATTTAATTTTTTTAAAAAATTATATATAAAAAAAATTTATAAAAAATATACCGTTTAACAGAAAAACATGCTTATAAAAAAGGATAAGCAACTTCAGCCAGCTCCGCAAAAAACGAAGCCTAAGTGTTTTCATTTCCTCATTTATTCTCTAAGATCGTTCATTTCATAAGAGTTTTAATCTCATTAAATGAGATGCCACTTAGACTAAATTGATGGCATGCTAATAAATTTATGGAGAGAGAAAATAAATGAGGCATGCTAATAAATTTATGGAGAGAGAAAATAAATGAGTTTTATTAAGATGAAATCTAGTATATATATTTATCTGCATGTTAGAAACAGAATAAAACCTCACTATGACTTCAATATTTCATTCTATGTCTTGGAAACCATAACCAAAACACTTCACAATACAATTGGATAATTAAATGCTATGGCTAGCTAGCATATAAAACCATAAAATAAAACCGTGAATTAGAGACATTTATTTCATTTATCAAGATGACATGGTATTAGTGCAAACTTGCGAAATAAAACTCCCCACAAAATCATATATATTATTAGTTTATAATTAGTGAAAATTACCAATGTTGATTCTTTTTTTCAAAAAAACATCGAAGCCTAATGTTTTGAGATAAAAGGAATTTTGATTATTATTGGTGATATTTGCTATGGTAAAGTTCACCGGTCATGTTTGTCAGATCATGCAGATTTGTATCCTTTTATTTAAAAAAAAGAGAATTTTGGTTACACCAAATACGATGAAGTAGTTATAAGTGAAGATCAACGTGGACTTAGTCCTTTACTCCTTTTCACTATTGGGAAACATCTAGGATTGATCTCTTTCAAGGAAATTGGAACAAGACGGAGTGCTACGTGTTTTGGGGATTCCACACATTCGGTGATAAGCGACCCTTCGGTAGATTGAATGGTCAGATAGTTAGTTCATCAAGTAGGTTGTGTTGATCAGAAATTACCAATATCTTTTATTCGATTACTCACCGCGGAAAAGGAAAAAAAAAGCCAAGGATACCTTTGTGTAACTAAATTCCTCTCCAAGAAAAAGGCCAACTCTACCACCCGTCTCTTTTCAATTTCAAAAGGTCTTCCTCCCTTAGATTGTAGGATTGTAGGAAACTATAATCCTAACGAATCCTTTTGCTTCCATTTTATATTTCTTTTTAAGGATTTCAACAATTTAATCAAATTTCTTATCTATACTAGTGAAATGCCCGAAAGCTGTTAAGAGATTAAAATAAACTCATATTGCAAATAAGAAAACTATTTACTTCCTCTATTTTGATAATTACAACCGGTCTCCAAAATATATTTGACTATAATTTTCTATTATATATATATATATATAAATAAATATTTAATTTTATTAAAATATTTTTAAAACTCTGTCCTAAGTATCTTCACACCAAATATTTTAAAAGTCATTAATAGTATTTTAAAAGTTTAATCTCGACCTTCTTCAAAATAAGTAGAACTTATTTTAAGATTTATTAGGGTTTTATTTTTTTTATTTTTCAAACATTGTTTTTTACCAGTAAAAGCAAAGTTTAGAGGTATAAAATATTTGTATGCAAAATATCCTTTAACAAGTTCCACATGTCAACTTAGGAAAGTTGATGATGGTGAGAATGGCAGACTCATCACTTATCACCACCATAATTTTTTATGTTTTGCAGTATTATAGATTTCCTTTAATGAGCGTGAGATAACGTGTTTCCTCTGCCCTAATAGCTACAACCTGCCATAGCTTCTTCCCTAATTGCCATTATCACGAGGAGACGAGGACTTAGCTATTTCATTTTTTTTCCTAACGTGAAATATAGCTTTCTAATACTTTTTATTACTTCTTTCTTTTCAAGCATCACAACTTACCATCTCATCCTATTAGACTATACTAGTCGCCAACCATTAATGCATGGGCTATTATTATTCATACTACAAAACTTGAAATTAAAATATTATGTTAAACATGTAGCTTACCTTTATAAATTGCTTATATTAAAAGAAAAGTCCATGTCAATTATAACTTTCTAATTATTAAAATTCAAATTTTAGAATTAAAATAATAAAATACTATACTAAGAGTCCAAGATGTGTATGATATCATATTTATAAATTACGGATTTTAGAATTATAGTAAACTTAGAGTCTATGCTATTTCCAATTATATGATTTATTTAACAGAGAAATCCATATTTAGTCCTTCAACTGTAACCTTTGTTTGGATTTAGAACGTGAAACCATTTAATTTAATTCTAGTCCATTAACTCTTAAAATCATCCATATTTCATTCCTAATTAAAAAACGTGATGGTCGGCGCATGTATGAAGTTTACATAGGTTAATAATGATGGAACCAACATACTAATAAATAATAATTAAAACAAAATGAATTAAAAATGAAGAAAATAGTACCATCAACGAGTGAACCTTATGTCCTTTTTTCTCGTTCTCTCCCATATTCTATATATAATTTATTTTAAATGGCTAATTAGAATGTCACATCACAAAAAACATCTTGATTTGGACCCAAGGATAAAATGCGTATGATTTTAAGAGTCTCCCTCGAAATGCCGAATTAGTATAACTATGAAAGAATGTTAAGAATATCCTTTACACACATAAAAAAAATGGTTTGGACTAAGGCAGCAAATATAGTCGCCAACGCGTCATCTACTTCTTAAAAACATTTTCCACTGGTCTAGTGCAAATAAATATGCTGAATAAAATTTTCTATTCTTTTTCTGTTTTTCTAAGAGAAGGCACACTAAGAGCACACAATGTGCAAGATCTACTCACAAAGGGTGAATGATTGTGAAAGTAAAAAATAAAATTTAACAAATCTCACTAATCATAAAAAAACTAGGACAGAACACTATTTTTAACTAAACTCCGATTAACTTCAAATTTTGTTCAAATAAAAATTTATAAACAAATCCACTTTTTAATATCGAGATATTAAAAAAAGAATATTAGTTAACAGAAGGCCGATAAAAATTAATTAAACCCTAACTAATTAATAATACGACATCTGAAAATATTTAACCAACCACTAAAAAAACAACCTCAGTTAAATTTTAGAAAACACTCTAGTTAAATTTTAGATGAAAAAAACTAACACAAATCTCAGAGAAAAACAAATCAATTAAAAATCGATCGCTAGACATAATTAATTACCAAACTAATCATAAATAAACTTTACATTAAAATATCTTCTAATATAAAATGGATGAGGTATATTGTTTAGAAAATTAACTAGGAGTTTTTTTGAGGAGGAATTCTGTTATTCCTGTATCCAGAATAGAGTTCATTATCTATAAAAAAGTCCAGAAGAGAGTTTATTTACAAGAAAAAAAACAAAATTAATTAAACCTATACATCAGAGGTGATACATAGCCTATTTACTTCCTAGCCAGAGTTTCTCAATTTCTTCCTTGATCTATGTCATCTACCATCTTCCAGTTTATGTTCGAAGATTCGCCTATCTCATCTCTATTTTCATATATACTAGTAGTATCTATTTTCATGTATGGTTGTATGTCGGTTGTTGTTGCCACCTTATTTTTGTCCTTCCCACGCATACCAGATCGACTTTTCAACTTGAAGAATGCATCTGAACCTGGCCTGTCAAGAGTCAAGTCTATCGTTCACATCAGTGCACCGTTGTGCTTTTGTGGACGTTGTTCCTCTCGTGGTTTTTTCTTCCGCCGGCATGCATGCGTTTGCCTACCTTGTCGGAAATTAAAATATTATGTTAAACATGTTGCTTACCTTTATAAATTGCTTATATTAAAAGAAACGTTCATGTCATTTATAACTTGCTAATTATTAAATTCAAATTTTAGAATTAAAATAATAAAATACTATATTAAGAGTCTAATTACGGATTTTAGAATTATAATTAAATTAGAGTCTATGCTATTTCCAATTGTATGATTTATTTAACAGAGAAATCCATATTTAGTCCTTCAACTGTAACCTCTGTTTGGATTTAGTCCTTCAATTATGAAACCATTTAATTTAATTCTAGTCCATTAACTCTTAAAATCATCTATATTCCATTCCTAATTCAAAAACGTGATGGTCGGCGCCTGTATGAAGTCTACATAGGTTAATAATGATGGAACCAACATACTAATAAATAATAATTAAAACAAAATGAATTAAAAATGAAGAAAATAGTACCATCAACGAGTGAACCTCATGTCCTTTTTTCTCGTAAATGGCTAATTAGAATGTCACATCACAAAAAACATCTTGATTTGGACCCAAGGATAAAATGCGTATGATTTTAAGAGTCTCCCTCGAAATGCCGAATTAGTATAACTATGAAAGAATGCTAAGAAGATTCTTTACACACACAAAAAGAAATGGTTTGGACTAAGGCAGCAAATATAGTCGCCAAAGCGTCATCTACTTCTTAAAAACATTTTCCACTGGTCTAGTGCAAATAAATATGCTGAATAAAATTTTCTATTCTTTTTCTGTTTTTCTAAGAGAAGGCACACTAAGAGCACGCAATGTGCAAGATGGACTCACAAAGACAGGCAGTTAGGGAGGGTAAATGATTGTGAAAGTTAAAAATAAAATTTAACAAATCTCACTAATCATGAAACATAGAAAGCTATGATATTGAAATCTGGACAGAGCACCGTTTTAGTCAATAACTCCGATTAACTTAAAATTTTATTAAAATAAACTAGATAAAATTTAAATAGAATCATATCAATCAGATTTCTTAATCTCGAGATATTAATAAAACAATATTAAACCTTAACTAATTAATAATACAAATCTGAAGATATTTAACCAACCAAACTTTTTAGACCGCTAGAAAAACACCCTAAGTGAAATTTTACAAAACATCCTAGTTAAATTTTAGATGAATGAAACTAACCCAAATCTCAGAGAACATACACATAACTAGATAAAAAAGACAGATTAATTACCACACTAATCATATATAAACTTTACCTTAAAATATCTTTTAATATAAAACAGATGAGTATATTGTTTAGAAAATTGAGTAGGAGTTTTTTTCGAGGATTTCTGTTATTGCTGTATCGAGAAGAGAGTTGACTATCTATAAAAAAAATCCAGAAGAGAGTTTATTTACTAGAAAAAAAACAAAATTAACTAAAACCTATACATCAGAGGTGATACGTAGCCTATTTGCTTCCTAGCCAGAGTTTCTCAATTTCTTTCTTGATCTAGCTCATCTACCATCTTCCAGTTTATGCTCGAAGATTCGCCTATCTCATCTCTATTTTCATATATACTAGTAGTATCTATTTTCATGTATGGTTGTATGTCGGTTGTTGCTAGCACCTTAGTTTTGCCCTGCCTACGCATACCAGATCGACTTTTCAACCTGAAGATGCATCTGAACCTGGTCTGTCAAGAGTCAAGTCTACCGTTCACATCAGTGCACCGTTCGTGCTTTTGTGGACGTTGTTCCTCTCGTGGGTTTTGTTCCGCCGGCATGCATGCGTTTGCCTAGCTTGTCGGAAATTATAAATGCAGACGCCGCCTCCTTTGTGAACCTAACTTGTCTTTTTTTTTTTTGTGAAAACTTGAACCTAACTTGTCGTTAATCAAACTCCGAGATCTTACTAGCAAAGTACTTTAAGACTTTCATGTGGCCGCAGCAAAGCACTGGGCAATTTCGTGACATATATTGATTACAAAAAGGCAGCGGATTCAGTGGTGGAGCCATGATCAAAAAAGTTTATTTGTTGGAGAGAACGAATTTAATTACAAATGTTATGGAATTTTGTAAAAGCTAACGTAGATATATAAAGTGGAAATTATCTGAACATGAGGAGATTCGATGCACCATAGCTGCTTGACATAAAGACAAAAAACTTGCTGTGCTTTTGTGAGCGTCGTTTGTAGTCTATGTGCGATTGTTTTCGTGTTTCTTTTCTCTTTCACAAGGAATCATATGTTTAATGTATATATGATAGTTTTTTTCTGGAAGCATTGACGAGGATATCACATATACTGTACTATTGCGCTGAGATTCCCTATGTGCTAATGAATCAGTGCGTGTGTATTCATAAGAACGAGTATACGCTCGTTATACATAAGTGAATGTTTTGTATAAAACAAATACTAACGACCGGTTAAAAAAAATACTAGTAAACCAAATGACTAAACAATAAAAAATTCCAATCGCTATTTGTCTGAAGTTCCCCACCCCCAGCACGTGGCACTGGCCATCATGTCATCGGAAAAAAATTGGTCATTTTGGAGTACAAGTTGCGGCTAAGATAAGATTTGCTAACTGTTAAATCCTAATGGATAGTACGTGCAATCTTTCTCTAATCTATATGGGTCCTGGCTTTAGTACATATGGATGTGTCCACAGTTTATAGATACTTGTCTCCCCTTTAGGACCTTATAAAATCTCCTGCATCCTCACCTTCCTCATTCCAACGGGAAGCCTTCTCACATTATAAGCTCACTGAGCTCTCTTCTCTTCAGCCAGACTCACCTTCCTTATTACTACATTCATCGGTCATCGCAGTATTGTAACCAAGCGTTTTTTCTACTCTTCCATTATTTTCGATCAGGGCATGTTTTATTGCTTGCATATCCCTAGCCAGACTCGTAGAGTCATCCAGAATGGAGCTGGCCTAGCTAGGGTGAGATGCAAACAGCTTTGTTTGTTTGCTTGTATGAGTTTAGCTAGCATATGATGAGCTTATGTTTGTTTGGTTGATTGTATGAAATGTATGGTGGGATGATTGCGTGTAATAGATCTTGTTTGGTTGGTTAGATGAGACATACTACCCCTTTTTTTTATAAGGTGAGCTTACCTTACAGCTTCAGAATAAAAAATTCCAAGTACCAAGCATTAGATTCTATGCAAGTTAATATTTTAGTTACTACCATAATGTCCGTGTGTTGCGATGGCTAAAATTATACATATATACCACTACGTCATCTTTCTCAGACAATACCCAAAAATCAAAGAATTTACACTTATAGCGTACCCAAAAGTCAAAGCAAGAAATTTTTGCCTCTCTCATGACCTAAAAATTAAGATAAAAAAGTTATAACCATTTGCAGCTTAATATTTACAATGATTTTTGAAAGGTAGTAAGATTGTCCCTACTACTGAGCAATAGTAGAGACATTCACCCAGTGACAAAATTTACTACTATCCCCCACAATTATCTCCCTACCAACAATACCATATTAAATATCGATCGATTAACATGCTTGCCATGAGTCTATTGAGGTTAATAAGATAATACATATGTTCAACGTTTTAATCCACGACACTGAAAGCATATAGAATAATGTTTCGGTGGCTTCTATACCAGCACGAGTGTTTATCAAAAAAAAAATCTAATCCTAACTGGCCTAATCCCCAACCAAGATATTATCAGATCAAAATTATGAAATTATATTCCACAGCCTAATCTAATAATACACATCACTTATTCCCATATCCTACTTTGGCAGCTGGTTTATATTAGTTGGATCATATGTTCCCTGTTCACTACTTGTTACTCCACTTCAAACCTTCTAGTTTGCTCGTCTGCTCTTGATGGCCATCAATGATAGTTTGGCATCTCTAATGGGTGCTCCAAACCAACTAAACCATATGTAAATAGTTACATAAGAAATGTAAAAAACAAATAAAAATAAAAATCTAAATTCAGCCTACTCATTGAAAGGGAAAAAAAAGAGTGAAACATCTTCTATGTTTTTTTCAAGTTGCATTTTCAGCATAAGACATCTGATGGTGTCATTTTATCTACTGACACAATAAATACAATTGTTGTTTTTACATCTAAAAGTAAATATTAAATTAAGTCCACTTGTGTTCACTGTGGTAGAGATGTACATACAGTAGAATTTTATTTTAAAATTACTAAGTAATAAATGAGAGAAAAGGCTAAGACAATATCTAATTTAAGAAAAACATACTCTTTTCGATGTAATATGAGTAATAATAGATCTAAACATTTACATAAAAATACTTATGTTATGTTTTTTAGTATGTGTCATGTGTTTTAGTATTGAAATCCTAAATGTTATATTACTAACTCCTCCAGTATAGAGACCTCGATATTTTCTTCTTTTAGGAACTAAAAGAGAACATTTGACTAGTGAATTTCAAATACTCATGCCACATGTTTGTGTCATGAGTAATATATATGATTTATATATATTAATTGCAGCTATGGTTGTGTCATAATATATGAGTATTTTCATATTTCTATATGTGTATTGTTGATCTTTTCAGAAATACCTTAATGGAATGATAACTTTAAGTAAATCTTGACATGATTAAACTTTCTTATGTATTTTTTATCTAATTTCAAATGTTCTTATGTGCTATAAAAATATGAGAAATATTTAAAATATGTGTTATGAAAAGTATGAGAAAATATTAAGAAAATATGTATTATCGCACTTCTTCTTAACGAGATAACTTACTATGAATTAAGAAGTTATATATGATCGAAACCTGATTCTTAAGCTTAAAATTATCAAAAGACATAAGCTTAATGACTTAGAAAATAAAAGCTGATAGTTCATATATTTTATTATAATTTATATTATAATTGAAATCAGTCAAGTTCTTAATTTATTAAAAAGCACCAATGAAGTGCATCATGTTAATGCTTACAAGTTTTGAAATAGTTAAGTAAGAAATATCATATCTTGAAATAAATTATTAATTCCATTTAATTTTTAGTTATGCTGAATTTATATAGTATATGTTTGGATATGTGAGTGCAAATTAATTTTAGTATGATATGTTCGATCTTATTTACATCGATGATTTGTGATGCACATGACAATAAAAAAAATAAAATTGGTACAAAATTAAAAAAACTATCTTTCTTTATGTTTTCTTGATAAATCCATTATCAAAAAAGGAGAGAGTTTACACATAATTTTTGGAAAGTTAAATGCTAATTTTTAAAAAAGATAAATGCTAATATTTAATATTCATATGTTGTTGTCAATGTTTTTATCAAACAAGACATTGTAAATGAAAATGATAAAAAATTGATTTGGATTAAAATTGTTAAAAATGGTTTATATTGAAATTGACAAATTTAGTTTATATTAAAATTGGTATTGCTTAATTGTTTTATATTAAAATTATTTATGAAAAAAATATAGTGAGCATGTGTGCGAATTGACATAAGTCTGGTTATGAGAATCTGTGCCAAAAGAATTTTTTTATTTATTTATGTATAGATATTAAATACAAGAAATAGATGAAAAATCGTTGAAAATATTTAGAGAAATTTTGGACAAAAATTGATATATTAATTTTCATAATTTACTATGGTAATAGGATAAATGAGCATGTCGAATGAATGGTCCAGCTAGAAGTGGCCTAACGACAATATGTGAGTGGGATTACGTGAGCTAAAAGAGGCCGAAAGTAAGTAGACTAACGAGTGAGCTAACTTAAGAGCTAAACCGAAAGGTTAGTAGGTCGAAGAAATAGGCGGACGATAGAAAATTGACCAGTAGTGTGTGCATGCGCTTGGCGGGAGAGAGCAAGTGATAGGTGGGCTAGGCATATCGGGAGTACGGGCATGAGAGCACGCGATAGCGTAGCAACTAATAGGTGGCCCAGGTGTAAGCATGAGGGCGTGCAATGGCCCAGTAGTTAACAGTTTTGGTCAGACGAGCAGACGTGGTGCACGCGGGCGTAGGAGATCCGAAGGGTTACGTGTTGTAATCAGATTGGTGCGGAGGTGGTGAAATAGTACTCGAGTAGAATTCTCTGTGAAAACATATCAGACTCTATGTGGTACTAACATGGCATAATTTGGAGCTTTGTTTTTAAATCTAACTACTGTGAATAAGCAGAGTAGTTATGAAATCTAAAGGTATTTAGTTATTTTTTTTGGAATTTTTTTCTATAAATATAGGAAAAGGTGGGATTTGAACACAGAAAATTGACCCAGTTTTTTTATTTTGTAAGAACAATTTTTTTAATAAAGTTAAAGTTTTCCAAGATTGACATTGTAATTAATTTAATAATTGATTTTAGATTAATTTGTTTTCTCTTTGTTTTAGATTGATTTCTTTGTTGTAAAATTTAGCTATGGTGTTTTTCCAATATTGTAAAAAGTTTGGTCGATTAATTATTTCCAGAACTCGTATTATTAATTAATTAAGATTTAATTAATTTTGGTCAATTGTTGTTGATTAATATCTCGACGTATTATCTTGATATGTAAGAAGTCTAGTTGAGTTGATTTTGTTTGAAAATTTTACGGAACTCGGATATAATCTATTTAATAATTAAATGGTGTTATTTGTGATTAGGAGAAATTGTTAAATTTTATTTTTTTAATCATTCAACCCTTTCTAATTAGTAAGTCAATCACTACACCTAGCAATCAAACAGAAACAAGCTAAGACGGAATCAAAGACCAGATCGTACACAGATGTTTCGAATGCGTGGCCGGCGGCCGCGGTCGCCGGGGTGGCCGTTGCCCGTCCGACGAAGAGAGGGAGAAATTTCAGTATATGTCATCCAATTCATGAGCCGTTTTAAATTTGCCACTTAATTCACCTGTCTTACAGAACTTACCACCACATATGCGAATTTTGTTTCACGCCACTCTGTCCATCCGAAGTTGCGCGTCGGTCCGTCCTTCGCCATCGCGCATCTCCACCACCGGCGCCGGCCATTCGACCTGGTCACGCTCCCGCGGGAGGAGAGGAGACGGGTGTCGTGTCTGATTCTTGGCGCACATGCCGGAGGAGCTCCGTCCGCTAAACGTGTCCACGGGCTCGACCGTGCACAGCCGAGCTCGTCCTTCACGCCGCCACTATCGCCGTCTGCCGGCAGCGGGTTGAGCGGGATAGGCGGCGGGCACTCAAGCTCGCACATTGCAAAGCCGCCGCCTCGCTCGAAGCCACGCCGTCCGTCCACCGCCACCGTGCAGCGCCGCGTCGCTGGCCCTACCACCGCCATCGCTGCACAGGGAGCCGCCGCGTGCCGCCCCGAGGCTAGCGCACCCCCCAGGGCGTTGCTACAAAGGGAGATCGAGAGGGGGGCGATGGCCGAGGTGGTGTTTGGGAGCAATTGTTGCTGCACGTCGTGGTGGGTGTCCGTCTTCTCTGCCCACGCCACGATGAATGATTTTGGTAGCGCTACGGCAGCGAGCTCATCAGCGAGAATGCACATGGATGAAATCAGCCATCTCCGGCGACGAGTGTTGACAGTAAACATGAGCTAAGCTGCTCGCGGCGGCGGCGGACTATGACAGCCTCGTCGGCAAGCCTGCTTCGCCGTGGTCGACAAGGGGAAGTCATTCGTGTCGTCAAATCTCAAATCTCGATGAGCTCTTCTCGGTGAAGCTAGAGGGGGCGGCGGTATGCCGAACAACGTGGTGTGGCTTTCTCTTGCCGCGGTCACCTCGGAGCTGTCTTCCCGATGAGCTCCCGGAATTGGCAGATGAAAGTACAGAAACCTTCTGTATTATTTAAAGTAGTAAAAATTAATATTGAAGATCCTGATAATTATTAATAAAATTGTCAAACAGTAAATTATATTATACACCTACAAAACATGTACACTTGTGCTATCGGTGGCTAATGGCAATTGATGAGAAAAAAGAAAAAGGAAAAAATGAAGAGCGGAGTAGGCAAGGCTATAGGCAACTTGCTGCTCACATTATCAAACAATCCGTTTGTCCTCGTTGGTGTGACTGGATCCAACGGTCAAGAGCTTATGGCCGCTAGATCTAAGTAACCATGAGCTCTTAACCGTTAGATTCAGTCGGAGAAAGGCAAGAGAGTGAGCCAAGGTAACGGCCGCTGACAATAAAGGTGATGGTGGTGATAATAGTGGTGATGGCGATATGAGAAGACGATGGTGGTGATGGCAACGGTCCCTTCCTCAAGCACAACATTATGTTGCCATCAGATAAGAGCAAGTGACAACCGGATTAGTGGATGGCCTTGAGGTTGTTATAATACCCCTAGTCTATTTATAGTCTGGTTCAGCTCATGTTAGTTTCAATTTCAACCTGTTAGGTCTAAGTGTTTGTTGGCGAAAATAATCATGTATGGAGAGTTTTGATAGATTTGGGCTAGCTTTTATAACTAATTCTCTCTAACCATAATATTTTTAGGTTAAACCTTTTAGCGAGGATAAAATTATAAGTGAAGTGTTATACAAATGTGAGATTTAGGATAGGGTATTACGGTCGTGGCTGTTAGATCCGGTGTTATTGAGCTCGTAGCCGCTAGATGTGGTGAAAATATGAGGCGAGCTTACCTTTCTATATGGCAAGGAGGACGGCTGCGAGCTCCGTGAGATGATTCCAGAGAAGAGAGCACAGGTGAGTCGAGTCTAGGCAAATGGAAGAGGAAGGTGAGACGCGAGCTGCCTGCATCCGCCCCTGTACCCACGGATCGATGGTTGCAGCCGTGCCTGCACGTGACTGGCTTGGCTACCGAGCGATGCTGGTTCGCTGCGTTCCTTGGCGTGCGGCCAACGAAATAGCCGTCGCTCGCGTAAGCAACAAACAACCCCTTGGGCTTTCTCTGGAGCAGAGATTGCACTGGGTTCAATGGAAACTATGTGATTTTTTTTTCTGTGTTTCCATCTTTCCAAACAGAGCATTAGCACGGAGAGGTGTGGTTGCACCGATGAGGTCTCTGGGAAGCAGAGTGACGGCCACTGGCTTCACCATCGTTGTCTTCTTGTGTATAGGGTGGGGCTATATGGTTTTGTCAAACTTGCGTACTACACCCTGAATGATTTGTTCTCACCACTCACAGGCACCTAGGATTGCTTCTCTTCTTTGATATAATATTGGTAATTAGCAATTTTGTAATAGCAAGCTTGATTTCAACTCAATTTTTTCTGTTATGCCTAGTCTGTGAACATGAACAAAATCGACTGCACGCTCTTACATCTTAATTTAACTTCTTGCTCCTCGTAAGTCCTAACTACCTTTTACAGTTTGTAGCTTTATTTTGAAATAGTTTTCATTGCCTTGCAATAGCCTATTACCATGAGGTTTATTGTAACTGTTGCCAACGAATCCAATTTTGTTGCAATAGGTGTATATAATAACGGATTTAAGGTTATTGCAATGCAAATTTTCTTTGCAATAAGTTGGATTCCTTGTAGAATATATTCCTTTTAAATATTTCATAAATGGTTATATTTGTCGACTGAGAGTATAGGTTTGATGTAATGTTCTTCTTTTAGTAAAAAAATGTTTGATGGGATATTTAATATGTTCATGTTGCCTGTCAATTATCTCGCAGCTTGTTTACAAAGACGATGCTCTTTTCCTGATCCTCTGTGAGAATTGATTTCTTGATGAGATTTATATTTATTTGTCTGTCCGATAGGGCCTGTTTGGATCAAACTGGAAAAATTATTCACTCTCCAAAAAAAAAATTATACGTAAAATATGTGCATCTTATTTAAACAACCACACGCAATTCATCTCGATGAACTAACGTGATACAATCTGTCCATCCGTATTTAAATTCAGACTAGATTAAACATAAGTGTTCATATTTATAAGATATGAGTGTATGTGTTCATAGAATAAGTATATACATGTATATATAAGCATCTATTTATACTATGTTTTAAAAAATAGCGTGCGTTTCAAACACACTTCTCTTCCCGATCTACTTTGCTGGAGGATAACGTAATACGGCCATAAGAAAAGAAAAAAAGGAAAAATAGCACAGGATCAGACCTGGCTAGAACACGGCAGTGCAGATCAAGACAGGCCCAACGGATAAGGAGGAAAGCATTTCACTCGGTGATACTACCAACAAGCATGCATACAGCGGAAAAAAGCGTAGCATCTCATGCGAATATGACACACAGAAATCAGTTGCAACGCCCGGTATGGACCAGGCAGAAGGAGCGTGAGTGCGAAAAGCGTACTCTACCTGATCCACGTGAGGGCCTGTTCGAAATGGGCTTAATCCTCAGCCGTGGCGGGGAACTGGCCGAGAATTGGGTAATTTGTATTAGGCCAGTTTTCCTTGTAGCTACAGTGTCCACTGTGCTTTTACAAAAGAAGATTATGCATTCCTTAGCTAGGGTTTGTTTGGGGAGTTTTTAGCACCTAAATACCTAATTCAAGAATCTTCATCTCGTTTAAGGCCTGCTCCTTTCAACTTATTTATCCAATTATTGAAATAGATTATTTTTCTCTATACTTTGAAAAGACAACTTGTTTCAATCTATTTGTTAAATTTATTTATCAAATATTTAATTTATCTCTATAATATAATATATAATAATAATTCACTCAATAATTTAAATCAAATAGGGTCAAATAGTTCGAATATTTATTCAGATTTAAGTGCAGAATCATAGAGGGTTTTGTCCCTTAATAAAAAAATTTAAAACTCAAACTTTTATGACAGTTTGCATTCTAGATGCAGAGGCTGAGGATGTAATGTCTTCCATACCTAAAATATTGAAAGTAGCCAGAAGCTGGATTCTCAACTCCAGCAGATTATCAACAGCTATTTCTCAAAATTCCCAGATGCCCAAACAGATCCATAGTTGCACTAAAATCATCATCCAATATGTGTTTTTTCCACTACATGGAACATGTGCGCATATACACACATAAACCCATATTTTTTAGCATATGCTAAAAAGACGTAGGCATCAATAAATATCTAACATCACTAAATTTCTATTATTAAAAATGCATTCGTGTGTGTAAATATCTAACCTCACTAAATCTTCATGTATTTGTGAGTGTTGAGAAATAGTGGCCTGTTGTTATCGACCTAAAAATAGTAAATGAACAATAGACAAAAGGAGATTGGAATATCCAACCCGTGCTTAGTATGGTTCTGGTTTGCTCCATTTGTATGTCCTAGAATGTTTAGTGAGGACAACCTTATATGAAAAGTTTAGATATATTTAGATTAGTTTATATATCCAGTTTATTTTATCCATACTGCCTTTGAGTCAACCTTTTTACACGAAATGAGTGTGAAAGTATAAATAAGACTCTCTGTAAAGGTAGGTTCACTGGTTGGATTTGGAGCTAGGGTGTTATAGAGATGCATTGTATCTTTATCCTTTTTCTCATGTATATATATATATATATATATCTTAATATCTTTCTCAGTATATATAAAGAATCCTATTATGATAAATATATCTATATTTAGTAAAGCCATCTTTATCTCTTACTGAAAATAAATCGAACGAACCACGAGAGGAACGCCACGTGGACCCAGCCTACGGACGATGCGTGGAGCTTTCACGGTTGTGAACACTAGTATTTAAACATGCATAGACAACTCCATCTTTACACCTTTGAAACGAAATCCTTATTCTTATTAAACATCAGATACAGATGTGGTAATAACAGCAAAGCTTATTCTTTCCCGGCAGGTTTCTTGGACACTTTGTGAAAGTAGGGAGTTAGCCGCAGACTCAGTTTTTTCAGGGTTTGCCGCTTTAGGATGAGACCAACGAGTGGAGTTCTTTTGGGTGATCCGTCTAACTGCCCTCGTCTTTATCGGACGTTCATGGTATTAGGACGGATGATCTTAAAATAATCCCCACTTGCTGAATTTATCCGAAACACTGGCTTTGTGTGCTTTGTTTGTCCTTGTATGTTTTGTTTGGTGAGAGCCCAGTGTATATTATATTTACTTTCTTTCTTCTGCTCAAAGAGATATACTATACACGAATGAATACTTTTAATAAGAAAATAAAATTTAATTTCTCCGAGGAAAGGCAATAAATATGACATAGTCAAAGAAATTCCTTATATGTCATGTTATGAGCGCTAGTAATGTATTTTGAAAAAAAAACCCTGATAAGCTGCATCTCAAATAATCTGTTAGAAAACCTCATGCCTATTTCCTGAGTCAAATCAGATGGTCTTCTTTTTTTCCTCCATCCTCGGGTCGTTAGAGCACGAATAAAACTGAATTGTACAAACGTGAAAAATGAAGAATAACGATTATGATTTTTGTCGTCGAAACGAACAATAGTAAATATACTGGTATGTAAAATTTTTATAACTCATAATATTTATAGTCCTAGAGATAAGTATTTGTTAATACAGGAGGGAATATAAGATGGTTTATGTTTAATTAGGTTAAGCCACTATATGGATCTTTCTTAAAAAATTTATGGGCTTAGTGGTCGAAAGACTGCTAACCAAAGGCCTATGGACTGGCCAAAGGCCTGATGCCTATATGCCTATTATGAGCTTCTGAGCCATTACCTAGCCTAAGGCCATGGAAGATGAGCCGATGGCAGGCCGGTAACTATCTCTAACAAGCCCCTCACGAATAAGGGTGATTGTAAGTTCAGCTAAAGCCGTGGTCATTTAGTTACCTAGATCCTAGTCTTTGCCTTTCTTTCGAGGGCCATCGTTTGGGCTTTGCCTATCCCTTGCTTGCTTGACCTTGCCACCCGGCTAGTCTTTTTGATGTTTCGATCTTCTTTGACTTAGGATGCTGTTTAGGTTCATTATGCTTAAATTTCCCTCCTTAACTAAGACTTTTTTCTTCGACCTAGGTGGCTTCTTCAGTCCAAGTTGTCTGTTCGGTCTGGGTTGCCCCTCTTCGCCCCCTTCGATCAATCTTCTGTTGCTGAGGAAAAAGATAGAATGATAGGGTCATCACGACTCGCTCGCTCCACTCCCTTTTCCATCTTCTGTCTTTTCAAGGAAAAGAAAAGGATGAAGTTTTTGTAATTTGCTCGCTTTATCCCATCTTCGCCATTTTCTAGCTTTTCAAGTAAAAGAAAAGGATGCAATGTTTATAATTCGCTTGCTCCAGCACCCCTTTGCCATCTTCTGACTTTTATTCCTTAATTCTTAGCGTTAATTTACCTTCTGGTCATGCTATTTGCGCTTCCCAATGGTCTTGCCATTTGCACTTTCCGATTTAACCGAGCTTTGATTATTACGGCATACATGGCAAGTCATAATTGGTTCTCACTTCACTTCCCCCAGGACACGTGCCACGTTGCAATTCGCTGTCGCTTGGTTTTCACTCCCTATATATATCCCCAGGGGAAACCACCTCGTCTTCGTTTGCACATGCACTCAAGTTTTCTAGAGTTTGCTATGCTTCTTGAGCTTGGCTCACTCGTGTTTACCCACTTCACGCATTTTGCCTCTTCCAACTCTTGTTTAGATTATCTCCAACATGCTATGTTTAGATTATCTCTAACAAAGTCTTCAAATAGCTCTCCAAGCCCCAAAATTTGACAATTCACGTGATATACGCATATCCCCCATTGTGTCATGGTAGGACCACCCAAACCGAGGTGATTAACGCTGGCCACCTAGCTGGCATGGTCAGCCATGGTCAGGTCATCTTCTTGAAAGTTAATAGAACATCGTAAATCGAGCGCTTCATGTCGAGGTTCCCAATCTAAATAGCAGATCATCAGCAAGCTCCCAATCTAAATAGCAAATTATTAGCACGAGTAGTCACTATGATGACGAATCAAGATTTTCAGAGAGATTAACGTCAATGGACATGAGGTCATGGTTGACGGAGAGAGGACCTAAGATCGACGGCGGCCGGAGGGCCACAAGATCAACGTATGCTATAGATTGCTTTTTGTTGGTGAAAGGTCATGAAGGATTAGAAGATTTGCTCATTCTAGAGTGATGCAACAGATTGAACGGAGATATTTGATCTAGATGAGCCAAAGAGGATACATCTGTAGGAAGCGATAGAAAGGAAGATGACAATGTTGCTTTGAGATACGTTTTCGCTATGTGCTTATATCTGCGTAAGGGTGCCACAGCTCTTTTATAGCACCTACTGCCATATAATTTTTTCCTACCCTGCTTCACTTGCCAAAGCGTGGATCCCATGCCATCTCTCTCCGCAATACCCCCGTCACGCCTCCCCGCAGCGCCTCCATCGTTGCTACCCTAGCAGAAAGCAGAGAGGGGTGAGGCCTATGGTCGGTAAGACGGTCTGATGGAGGAGCTAGCAGCCCACCGCTAGTGAGGGTGAATCTTCTCAATGGTGCCACTTGGATCCAACCGTCTCTCCTGGCCTTTGAGCACTGCCACTATCAGCGGCTATCTCCTAGCAATAGAGGGCCTACCATTGTCCTTGCTTCTAACGCCTCCCTACGCCATTGTCCCTACCTTCGGTTCCTCCCTACATCATTGTCCCTACCACCGAGGAAGAAGCATGCCTCCCCTAGTCTCCTAGCATTGTCGTCGTCAGCCACCAGCTACATCCACCTCAAGCAGTCATCCCCTAGCTTCCTAGCACCATTGTCATTCGCCACCATCTCCTAACACGAGCTCAGTGCGAGTGGGCCATTGGAGCAAAGGCAACCGCGATGGTGGGAGGTGGTAGAGGCCATGACTAGGGCAGCGACAGAGAGGTCCCATGTGCCTAGCACCATTGAGCCCGTCCGTGGGCACCTAGGAGGATGTGGTGGAGAAAAAGAGATAGAGACACTAGTGTGTGGGTCCTACTATCAGACTGACACAATGGAGAGTATATGTAGAGAGGCTGTCAGAGCAGAGAGAAATCTTTTTAGCTAGCTAGTCAAATGGGTTAATTGAGAGTCAAATTTAAAGAGGTCATTAGAGACACTCTTACAGCTTACATCTACTACTCTCCTCTTTGACATGATCCTTTGGGGAACCAATTTGAACCTCTTTGCACCCATCCATGAAGTGTCATGAAAACCATACAACCATATTGAAAATATAAGCACATATAGATTTAATTTATTTCATAAATAAATCATGACATCAATTGCATAAAATAACAGAACCATATCATCTAATCTAAACATATATACAATAGTAATCAACACGAATAGATAAAATATGGAAGATATGATATACATATACCAACGGTCCTATTCTAAAGCGTTAACAGTAGCAACAGCTGGCATCATACGAATGATGTGTAGTATAGGACGATGCCGCTGACACACCATAGCTAATCAAAGAGAAAGATGAGCCATAGTGGATGACCAGCGGGCAGCCACATGGAGTGCTTCTCAAAAACCTTATTCACCCTCTCCTGATACAAGACTTCATGAGGATAAGGTTTTGGAGAAAAGCTCTTCCGATCCACTGGTGCACGCCGGCGAGCAAGACGGAGTAGGTGACATGCGATGGTGTAACACAGAGAAGGTGACAAAAACCCTAGATTGTTTTCATGTGTATCAAGTTGAGGTGGTAGCTAGGTATTTATAGAAATATCAGGATGTGTGATTAGGACGCCTACACGTTCTCCATAACACGTAACCAAATCAAATATGTCACGCATAACCTATCCAGACTCCATGCTACTCCAACACAAAAAAAAATCAACCATTGGATGTAGCAAAAGGACGTTGCGTCTATGCATGCATGATGGCCCAATTTTGATGGACCATTCATGGCCATGTTATGTATGCTCGCCGGCTGGCCTGGCCTAGCCAAGGTGAGCGAGCGTGCACTTATGTTTCTCTAGTTCTTTTCACCATACATTATTTAAGTAGCTAAGAGAGCACCCACCCTTATAAAGAGGTCTCTCTTTCCTAGAATTAGCAAAATGCTACTAAAGGTTCACATGCAACCCTTTTTATGAGGTGAACCTTTTAGATTTTTCTAGAAATTATTTTTCATATGGGCCTTAGCCTATTTTCTAATTTCAACAATCTCCCACCAAATCTCAAAGTCCCAAAGAGATTTGTCATTCTCTAATGTATTGTTTATATACTAATGTTTCAATGCAAAACTAGTTAAGGTTGAACATCCATTTAGGTCACTAGGTTACACTTACACATAACTTGAACAATGGACTATGTATTAAATTACAGATTTTGTGTAGCAAGTTTCACCTAAAGACTTAACTGATATTAGACCATCAATAGCCTACACCGTAGTTAGAGCCTATAAGTCATACTCCATTGTCTTTTAATGAGTTTTCTAAGATATTTACCCAAACACTCCATAGACAATGATTATGTTCTTTGAAGAATACTATATAGAATAGCATCTTCACTATTTAAAGCTAACAGAACACATTAACGCTTTGCCAACTTGCTTTGCAGTTTGATAGTATATGCATCTTCACATAGAGAGCATTCTAAAAGTGTATTCTTCTCCAGTTAAGCAATTTTTTGTTTTTTCCAAGTCCTAATTCACGGGATCTCTGATCATATAGGTTGGGTTACTACCATAGTATAACTCATATGGGTCTCATTCCTATCTCTCTCGATGCATTATTTATCATATTCCATGATAGTCCTTTCGTAAAGGGATCTGTTAGGTTTCTAGCTATTTGGATGTAATTTAGTGTTATAATTTCAGAGTTCCTTAATCTCCTGACAAACTTTAATAGTCTCTTCACATGCCTTGATGATTTCATATTATTCTTAAAACTTTTCACCTTAACAATCACAATTTAATTGTCACAGTTCATAAGGATAGCTAGTACTGGTTTTTCAACCATAGGCAGATCCACTAATTGATCACACAATCATTTTGTCTCAACAATTGTAGTATCCAGTGCCGTAAGCTCTACTTCCATGGTTGACCTCATTAAGATGATCTGTTTTTAAAACCTCCATGAAACAACAACACCACCTAATGTGAAAACATATTCACTAGTGATATTGATCTCATCAACATCAGAGATTTAATTGCAATCACTATAACCCACTAATACCACTAGGTACCTAGTATAGTGAAGTCCAAGAATCATTGTACTTTTCAGATAGCACATGACTCCATCAAGTGTACGCTAATGATTATCTCCCATATTAGAGGTAAATCGGATTAATTTGCTCACAACAAAGGAGATGTCACGCCTAGTCACACTAGCTAGGTATATAAGTGAGCCAATGATCGGTGAGTACTCTAATTGATTTCTATCAATTCTCTTATTCTTGCGAAGCAACAAGCTAGGATCATAAGGTGTTGGAGAAGACTTGATATCAAAGTAGCCAAAGCAACTCAAAATAGTTCCTACATAATGAGATTGCAAAAGTACTCCCATTTTCACCTCTAATGAGTTTAATTTTCATAATGACATTAGCTAATCCAAAATCCTTCATATCAAAATTTTAAGACAAGAAATGATTTAACCTCATTAATCATATCAATGGTTGTTCCAAAAATCAGTATGTCATCAACATACAAGCATAAAATAACTCCCTCACCCTCACCAGATTGATAGTATATACATTTATCTATCTCATTGACTACGAAGCCCATAGATGTCAGTGTTCTATCAAATTTCTCATGTTACTACTTAGGTGCTTGTTTTAGACCATACAAAGATTTTAACATCTTAAGCACCTTACCATCTTGACATTTTACTACAAATCCGTTAAGTTGTTTCATGTAAATTTCCTTCTCCAGCTCACCATTAAGAAAAATTGTCTTAACGTCTATTTGATGAATAAGAAGATCATGTGATACAGCCAAAGAAAGTAGCATTTAAGTTGTAGTCAATCTAGCAACAAGTAAGTATTATCAAAGAAATCTTTGCCTTCTTTCTCAGTATAGCTTTTAGTCATAAGCGAAGTTTTATACTTTTTGAATTATACCATCAGACCTAAGCTTTTTTTTAACACACACTTACACCCCACGAGTTTGCACCCATACAGTCGATCTGTCATCTCCTAAGTCCCGTTAGTGATAATGGAATCCATTTCACAATAGACGGCTTCCTTCCAGTAGTCTGCATCAGAAAATGCATAGGCTTTTGAAATACACTTAGGAGTATCATCTACGAGGTACACAGTAAAATCATCACCAAAGGAGTTTCACTATTATCCTTCTGAGTAACATGTTCATGTGTTTATTTAGATGGTTCTAGTTGTGTGATTAAACTTGAAATTATTTCAGGAGAATTACTAGAAGTGTTATGTGTATCCTTCTTTAGACAAAGGCTCTCAAAGAATATAATATCACGAAACTCCATAATTGTACCAACAAGCATGTCAGGTATCTTAGATTTGACTATTAAAAAATTATAGGCAATGCTATGTTGAGCATTTTCCAAAAAGACACAATCTACGGTCTTAGATTTAAGCATATGCTTTTTCATTATTGATACATTAACTTTCATTAAGCACTCCCATATACACAAGTAAGAAAGTGATGGCTTTTTCCAAATCCATACCGCATATGGAGTTTTGTCCTTATTTATGTTAGAAACTTTATTCAAAACGTGATTTTAGGTTATCAAGGCCTCCTCCGCCATGCCTTAGGTAGTCTTACGGTATCTAACGTGTTATTCACCAAGTCAGTCAGCATATGGTTCTTCCTTTCAGCAATCCGATTAGACTCAGGAGAATATGGAGGCATTCTCTCATATATGATACCACGTTCCTCACCAAATAAGTCAAATTTATTTGAAAAAAACTCTCCATTACGATCTGACCTAAGTCTCTTTATCTTTCTGTTAAGTTGGTTTCAACTTCTGTCTTATAGACTTTAAAACAGTCTAGGGTCTCATCTTTCGTTTTCAATAGATACACATAGTAAAATCTAGTACATCGTCAATCAACATCATAAAATATCATTTTTCAATATTCATTAACACCCCATTCATTTCACAAAGATTTGAATGTAGGAGTTCTAATAGTGTCAAGTTTCTCTCCTTAGCAGTCTTGTGAGTCTTGCGAGGTTGCCTTGATTGTACATAACTATGGAACTTAGAATATTTGACAATGGAAAACTTTAAAATTAAACTCATATTGAAAAGCCAAGACATCAAACCAAAATTAATATGACATAAACGTGAGTACCAAACATTAGCCTCATCATTCACACTGCCACAAGTATGGTTCACAGACATATTGCAGAAATCAAAAATGAAAAAATCAAATAAGCCTTTTCACTCATAGTCTTTACTAATAAAATATCTTTATTTAGATATGACTACTTCATTTGACTCAACACCTACTTAAACTAATCTCTACATAGATGGGAGCCACTAACGAGACTTTTGTTGATAGTAGGGGACATGCTACATGTTCTTCAGCTACATGATCTTTTCTAAAGTAAACCTTGTCTTTTCCAAAGTAAACTTTAGATCTATTATGTCAACACCATGCATAGTAGTAGGTGACCCATTCTCCATTAGGACGGAGGAATCCTGAGTAACCTAATAAGAAGAAAACAACGAGATGCCAGAACAAATGTGTACATTGGCCACCATGTCAATCCACCAATGAGTGGATTGATTAACTGAAAGAACAGTAGGTAAATTATTGTACCACTTCCTTCATTAGTATTACCAACGGTCATATCAACAGACTTAGAAGTCTATCTTGTAGGTACCCTCTTTCTCTTGCGCTTTAGACACTTATTGGCTAAGTGACCAGGCAAGCCGACACAAAGTAAATTCTGTCATGTTGCTCATTGTTGTTATTGTTATTTTTCTTATTCTTGAAGTTGGTGGTCTGTTGGGCTTTAACAAAAATTTTCTTGTTCTTGTTTGGTGGCTTCTACACCACATTGGTGCTAGATTTCCCACCATCACCCTTTAAAGTGGTGTCCTTTTGCCCAAGCTTTCTCCTCAACATCAAGAGATGCAGTTAACCCCTCAATGGAGTACTTATGTCTTTTTGAGTGCAGTACCAAAACTCCGCCATGAAGAAGACAGTTTTTCAATAATGCATGTAGCCACAAATTTGTCAAGAAGGACACACTTAAGGGGTTCAAGTTCCTTAGCAATGATTTGTATTTTATAAGCTTTTTCAACAATAGAATAGTTGTTAACCATGCCAAAGTCGTAAAACTACTCCATAATGTACAAGTCATTCCTAGCATCACTAACACTGAATTTGGTATTCTAAGTATCCCACAACTTCTTAGCGTCAGTCATGTGCATGTACACCTTGACTAGACGATTACCAAGAACACTAAGAATGCAACCCACAAAGATAGTAGTGGCATCCTCAAATTATTTCTATGGTTTAGGTTTGCCAGGACTAACCTAGAAACACTTCATAGCCATCAATCACATAGTGACCTTGATCTGCCCTCTTTTAAAAGTATACACCAGTAAATTTATCTAGCCTCAATGTATCGGCAAAACCAACCTTTGAAAAATCACAAGGCCTATAATAAGGTTTTTGGATTGCTAAAAATATAAGAACGTATAGATTTAATTATTATATAAATAAATCATGATATTAATCGCATAAAATAATAGAAATATATCATCTTATCTAAGTATGTATACCACAACAATCAACATGAATATATCAAATATAGAAGACATGATGTACACGTACTGACGGTCCTATTTTTTAGCGTTAACAGCAGCAACAATCTATATCACGCAAATGACGGACGATATAGGACAACGATGACAACGCGCCATTGCCGACCGGAGAGAAATATCAGCCATAGTGCATGACCAGTGAGTAGTCGCGTGGGATGCTTCCCAAAATCTTATTCGTCCTTTCTAGGTGCAAAACTTCACGAGGACAAGGTTCTAGAGACCTACTCTCCCGATCTACTAGTGCACGTCGGCAAGTAGGACGGAGTAGGTGACATGTGATGGTATAACACAGAGAAGGTAGCAAAATCCTAAATTATTTTCACGTGTATCGAGTTGAAGCAATGACTCGGCAATTATAAAGATATCAGGAAATGTGACGAGGACGCATACACGTTCTTCATAACATATAACCGAACCAGATAATTTGTGAATGGCCTATCCGAACTCCACGCCACTCCAACAAAAAAAGATCAACATTTGATGCAGCAAAATCAAACTATAAAAAGAAGTCGCCAATTTTAATAAAATATTCACACACATGTTGCATATGCGCACTGCCTGGCCTAGCCAGGCAAGACTAGCGAGAACACGTGTGTTCCTCTAATTCTCTTTACCATATATGCCTTTGTTAGGAGTGCATCTATTCTGAGATCTTTCTTCTAAAAGTAGCAATTATGATGTGGGATTTAAGATTTTTTTAGAAATTGTTTTCCATATGAAGTTTAGCCTATTTATAAATTCTAACAAACCATGCATGCATGACACACCCCACGCACATATACTGTACATGCTCAGACATATTTCTCAGGTTTCAGCTTCCCTCTTGCACCGTCCAAATTTATTTTACTCACACACTTGCTCTTATACACCTCTAATTATCTTCTTCAGATGTTCACTCTCTTGTCCGGCCTCACTGTTCATGTGGCTCACTCTTTCCTCGCCATTTAATCGTTGCCTCGTTCTCTCACATGGCACCTCATAATATATACTCTCTCACCTACTTTGTCATTAATTGAACAATTGGGTTTCAATTAATTATTTACAGATTTTCTATTTGAAATTAGGCTTGTTCGCCCCCTCCTTTTCCGACTTACCTCTTTTATTTTTTAAGCACACTCTTTTCATAAGTTTTTTTAATTTTCTTTTAAAAACATTTAAAAATGTATGTTAATTTATTTTTTAAAACTTTTTAATAAATATTTAATTAATTATATGCTAATGCTCCAACCTCACAGGCGAACGCAGCCTTAAACCTGCCAGCTACCAAGCCAAACCTGCACACACCAAAGCAAAGCAAAAGCGAAGCGAGCAAGCCACGCGCCACAGGCCTATAGCTCGTCACGGTTCCACTGGTGCCCAGCCCCGGTGGAGGCATCGAGCTCGATCTTTTCCCATCTCATCCGTTGATTCCACCGTTTCCGATCTGATGGCGCAAGGGAAGGTGGCGGAGGGCCACGAGTTCGTGGAAGCCGCCGCTCACCTGAAGAACCGCGCCTCGATGCCATTCGAGGAGAGGCGCCTTCTGACCAAGCACCGCGCCGCTGGGCTCGGCCTGGGCGCGCCGCATCGTCATGCCAACGTCATCATGCCCGACTTTGGCATGATGTCGGGCAAGGTATGCGCCGCCGGGTTCGGACTGGGCGCACCGCGGGCACACGCCAACGTCGTCTAGCAAAACCTACCTCGATATTCAGGTAAGTACCTTTCCTGGGCAAAAATATGGGGACAACTAGGAAGGATCATCTAGGACGAATAGGAAGGGGGGAGCAATAAGAAAAATCCACGTGCCTCCGAAGCACACAGATTTTACGTCAAACGACGTATTAGTGTTTAAAAGATTATTTATAAGTAAATTTTTTATTTATATATTTTTAACGACTTAAAATTAATATAAAAAACTACATTAAAAAAATTAAAATTCACTACAAAATTGGTACAAACTGCAGAGGACCGACCATAATATGCATTAGGGTATGATTTTTCTGTTGGATCCGCATCCAACAGTCCAAATTAAAATTATACAGCAGATCTGAATGTAAACCGTAATTCTATGAGCAGTAAAATTCTCACTGTTCGAACAGTACTTTTGCTATAATTCTACTGTGTTTCACTGTAGCCACGCACACAATCCTCAGCAGAGGATCCGTTTCCTCCTTTTGCCCTTGCTATGGGATGGATGGTTTCTCTCGAGTATGGAGGGAGATGAATTATTTACCAGAGTTTATGTGATTTTTCTTATTTTTTAATTAAGCTGGTTTTTTTATTTGAGGAGACGAGGATTTGCCTCACCACTTTATTTAGTTTTTCTCCCTAATAATAACACTTGTTGGTTTTGTGCATATCGTGTTGCAATTGTGTATGGGCTAGAGCCAATGGAGAAATAATTTCTAAAAAATTTTTAAAAACTCATGTGTGTACCATCTTGTTAGTCATAGAAAAGTGCTTCTCTAGCTAGTTGAGCAATCATGTGGGAGACAAGTAGAAAAACACGCGTGTGCTCATTTGCTGTACTGGCCGGACATGTGAATGGCTAGCCAAAATTGGCTCTCATGATTATGAAGATATAGTTGTTTTTAGTTTTTTTTCTACAAATCAATGGATTATCTTGTGTTTTTTTAACACTGGATTATTCGGTGTATTGGAGCGGCGTAAAATTTGGATAAGTTATAAGTGACTTATTCGATTCGATTATGAGTTATAGAGATCGTGTAAGTGACCTGATCACGTGTCTTGATCTCTAAGCGCCACCTCCATGCTACATACGTGAAAAATAATTTAGGGTTTTGCCACGTCTTATGTATTCACTATTGCACGTCATCTACTCCATCCTACTCGTCAACGTGCACCGACAGATCGTCTACAAGCAGTACATCTTCTTCTTTGCCTTATACCAGCAGTGCCTCATCTTTTTTCACGAGCCGACACATAGAAGCAAAGTGACCTAAATTATTGTAAGTATAGCATCGCACCTTTGTGTTGTCAAGCTTCCTATTACGCCCACTTGATTTTTCCACTTTCGCCAACCACTTGGCACAAGTCAATAGTAATTGATCTTTCGATTTGTCTTTATTGTAGCTTGTTACAAGATCATGCACCTTGAGCCTTCCAATCAATTCTTCCAATGTAGTAGTCTTCATATCATAGAATTGCTCCATGGTAGAGACAATTGGAAGAAATTTGATGAGTAGAACACACATCAGCTTCTTGCAAATGGACATATCATTCATCTTCTTGCCAAGCGCATTGATATTGTTGACCACAGTTGTTAACCATATAGTAAATTCATTAATTGACTCAATGTCCTCCATCTGTAGCCCCTCAAACTCGGTCTTGATAATCTAAATCCATGTCTCCTTCACACATTCCATGCCCATATGCATAGTCTTGACCATATCCTAAGCTTTATTTGCTATCTCCTTCTTGGCAATCTGAAAGAGAATTTCCTGATGTCTTGGTAGAATGTTGGGAGAGCCATATGATCTTTGCATGAGTCCATTGATGCCCCTTCGATTCAATCGTTTCCCAAAGACCATACGCCTTGAGGTACACATTTGCCTTATTGTCCAAGCCAAGTAGTTGTTCTTGTTGAGCATCGGTCATTATAGTGTGATGTAACTCTCTCATGGCACCATGTTGCTTGATGAATTGATCATCGCTGACCTAGCTCTAATACCACTTGTTGGTATTTCACTAGGATCAAACACACATGAAAACTAGAATGAAATAACATATGATAACGATAACAAAAATAATTTTCGTCGATATTTTCTTTTCTATATCTCTGGACACACGCATCGATTACATTGCTCAGAATTAAATAGGTTTTCTAATCAAAACCATGTCTTGGTAGAAGTCTAATTAACCAAAGCAAAAAACTCTGACCCATATACATATACGTACACAACTTGACATCTTGGCTGGTGTAGACAAATACATATATTTCACTACTACGGATTCCACTTTTGTAAAGGCACCTCCGGATCACTGGCGGGCCAAGATAAGCCCTACCTGCGATAATCCAGTCTGGGGGAAGGGTCCTAATGACATGCTTACTTAGATGTATTATCTCGGATGGCCTACTAAGTCTATCACCTATCATAACTGACATAGGTGACCGGCTTAGTGGGCCACCTATGATAATATTCTTTCACAGGAGGCCCACTAAGCTAACCGACCTCCACTTCTTTAACCTAAAGTTCCTCTCACCAAAACAAGCTAAAATTTTAAAATCAGATTTCTTAGTGGATTTAAAGTCTAGAATCATATTTTTCTACTATATTTATAAAGTTTTCTTTTAAATTTATGTTTTGGATGGTATGAATTTTTCTAGGGAATAGTGTTCTTTTTGACGTAGATGTAGCAACTTCTTTTATATTTTAGCACCAAGTTGTATCAAAATTTGTATGTAATATTTGTGCAATGGTATGCATTAATTCATATATATATATATATGTAATTTGAGTGTCTTTGAAAGTGTATGTGAACTTTTAGATCTAGTTGGAGGAGAAAGAGGTGGGTTTTTTTTAAGAGAAGAGGTGTTTTTTTCATTCCATTTTTTACTCATTAAATATTTAATAACAATTGATTTGTACTACCTCCGTTACACTGTATTTGGGTCCCTCTGCTATGCCTGAAAGGATGTTTTCCTAAATAGTTTTGTCTACATGTATACTATTAATTAATTTTACTTGAATTTTCAAATGAATACGACATGTGTCAAAGTCTTGGTGCATGTCGCCACACCTATGCTTGACCCCTCCCGTCGTAGGACTAGAGGGCCCACCAGTCAACTCTTAGCCTGGTGGTCGAAAAGCTAGGTTGTAGAGTAGGAAGACTATAGCCTAGCCGCCTAATGGTCATAGAGAGCAGTATGCGTCTTATCCCGTGTTGTCCACCATAAGGATAGATATCCATCTTATCATTCTAACCAGAGTAGACACATGAGCATCTAACAAGGCTATGCATCCTAAACCACCATATTCATGAGATGGTTGGCATAGGTAGAGCTACCTTGGCTCTAAGTACCCTTGGATCTAGACATTACGGGGCAAAGGAGCCTAGGGCTACCCGCTCGGGGTCGCTTACCTGAGGCAACCAACCAAAAGTGGCTAGCCAACTCAGGAGTGCCACCTTGGGACCTCTTGCACTAGGCTGACATGGTGGGAGCTCAAGGTGGTGCTAATGGAGTGAGGGCTCGAGTTGACACTAGCGGGGTTGGGGCCTAAGCTTGTATGCCGGGCAACAAGCTTGCGACAATCAGCTCATGGTCCTCCGCCTACTTTAGGTTGAAGTCTAGATGCCTCCCTAAGGCTAGGGGCCACGTGTCCTACTTGGGTCCAACTCTTTGCAGTCCTTAGAGCTCAGGGGAAATGATGGCGCGTTGGGTTGCTCCGCACCCTTGTGGGTAAGGACCTTGATATATCATAGATGTATGATACACCAAGATTTTAGTAGTCATACAATAAGGTTGTTTCTAAATTTATTGAAGCAGCCATGACATGTGTTTCATCAACAGGTAGAAAGAAAATACATTGTCCTTTGTGTTTAGTGCAAGAATCAAAAAGTATGGATTAATCTAGATGTAATCATGTCACACATAGTAAAGCATAGATTTATTGAGGATTATAAGGTATGGTCCCATCATAACGAAAATCTTGACCTCGAAAGGAAGGGTAATCATGATGAAATAGGGGTGGTGAATATTTTGCATTAGATATTTTAGACAATGAAATGATAAATGATGTTAATGACAACACTGATTTTAATCTATAGGAGATGTTATGCTATGATGAACCGGAAGTGTTGACATGTTTTATAAGAGGGTTAGATAATTTTGAGTCTTTATAGAAAGCAGCAAAAGATCTATTGTATGAAGAATCAAAGGGTTATTCTAAGGAGTTCACAGTCTTTTGTTCAAAAGAAATGGTTGGAAAAATGATAGATTCAATTGACTCTCCTAAGTCGAAGATTCACCCCGAGAACTGAGAGAATGGAAAAATATACCTTTCACCAGCAAGCTACACCCTAATACTCAAGGAGAAGAGGGGTTGTAAGTCTTTACATGCTTTGAGAGTGCCTACTAGGTTTACATCGAACATCGGGAAACTAGTCTTGATGAAGGACTTATCTTTCTCTAGCTATAATCCTCATGACTGTCATGTCATGCTAACTATATTTCTCTCTATTATAATTAGGGCAATTAAACCAACTCTAATTATGGTCATTATCATGAAAATTTTCTACTTCTTTAATGTTATTTTACAAAAAGTTTTGAATCATAAAGAACTAGGAACTCTTCAGATATTTTTGATGGACACTTTATGAAAGCTCGAGATATGCTTCCCTCCATCATTATTTGTTATGATGGTTCATTTAATGGTTCACATCGTTCCTCAAATACTCAAAATAGTTCCTTTGTACTTATATGAAATGTGAATGTATGAATGGTTTATGACCATTCTTAATAGCTATGTACGAAACCATGCTCACCCAAAGGGGTCAATGATAGAGGGATATACTACTGAAGAAGTTATCGAGTGTTGCATAGATTACATAGAATATGCCAAGTCCATTGATTTACCTATGCCTCATCATCAAGGGAGACCATTGGAGAAAAAAATTCATGAAAATGATTTTGTTACGGTGCGAGCAACACACTATAACTTCCTACAACAACTTGCAATAATTGAGCCCTACATCGAGCAATACATAAACCAGATTAGAGCTAGTAATATTAGACGATCAGATGTTTGGATTATGAAAGTGCACAAGCATTGATTTACCACATGGTTGAAGAACCATAACATCCCAAATGGTCACTCTGTTGAAGAAAAAACAATAAAAATGTTGTCATGTGGGCCTTCAAGTTTAGTAACGTCATGGCAGGCGTACGAGATTAATGGTTACATATATTTTACATAGTCAAAGGATAAGAAAAGTATGGCAAAATATAGTAGGGATATAGTGGATGCAATAGATAATTATGGAGGGAAAACCAGCTACTATGAATTCATAGATAAAATACAAGAACTGTACTATGGGTTAAACATTCAGATCCTGTGTTTCGTTGCTAATGGGTGAAACACCCAAACAGAGTGTTCCTAGACATCTTTAGGCTAATAATTATTGACCTCATCAATGTAGGCCAAAGTGACAAACTGTGGGTACTGGCTGAGCGTGTCACACAAGTTTTTCATGTTACCGACCTTTCAAGCAAGAAGAAAGACATAGCTCTATCAGGTAAGCAATGAATCGTTGGTGTCGATAGTGTCAAAGATCTAAAACATTACAACCTGTATGATGTAATGCCATTGTTTACCGACCTTCCAAATAAAATCAAGAGCATTGAGGTGACCTTTGATGAACAAAACATGAAGCACTAAATGTGCACAGATGGTGTTGGAAAAATCATGAAAGACTAATATTGGATCCCATGTGTAACAAATGAATCGTGTCTTGTCATGTAATTCCACATGTTCGCCAAATGCAAGTCAAGCTGTGTATTTATTTCATAAACTTATTAACAACTTAAATATAAATGCAAGGTATTT
Source organism: Oryza coarctata (assembly GCA_030770085.1). NCBI lineage: Eukaryota > Viridiplantae > Streptophyta > Magnoliopsida > Poales > Poaceae > Oryza > Oryza coarctata. Next base: position 3,409,353 of record CM061476.1, on the reverse strand, counting down.
TTTGCTATTTGTTTGTGTGCCATACTACCGAGATTACAATTTACAAATTGTTGTACATATTTTACACATTATTAAGTTACAAATCCTACTTAATTGTTTGATTAAATAATTAAATTACATATTATTAATTTATGAATTTTATATACATTTTACACTTATTAAGTTACAAATCCTACTTAATTATTTGATTAAATAGTTAACAAGCTAAATAACTAAATTATACTTTATTAATTTATGAATTTTTATATACATTTTACACTTTATTAATTTACAAATTATAATTAATTACATGATTAAATAAATTTCATAGGTAAATAATTTAAGTACAATTTAAAATTTTAGAAATTATACACATCCACTGAGAGGTGGCCCCATTACCACGTTGTAGGTAAGCCACTAAACCGCCCACTAGGCCCCCACTACCACATCGTAGGTGGGTCACTAAGCCGCTCGCCTTCAATAATCCCAATCTTATATAGGGTGCATGTAGGAGATGAAATTTTTCTTAAGTCCATGCACCCCAAACCTAGTTAACATCGTCAGGCTACCCAATAGCACCGTCGTCACCCTCTCCCCTTGGTATCCTTGCACCATCGCTTTGGCACCCATTTTTCCTAGCTAAACGTCGCTGCTGAAGCATCCCCGCCTCCAGATCTAGCCTCAACTGGCCCGCCACTGCTCCTCCGCCATTGCCCTCTTTACCAGGCGCCATCATAAGCTCGACACCTCCTCTACCAGGCCGTCCCTATCCTCGTCCTTCTCCACCACCAAAATCGACCCCGTCCTTAGTCCTCTCCCATACCGGCGCCTCCTTGAGTCAATGCCTCTCCGCCTAGCGCCTCCTCCACTGGGTCAACCCCATCCCTAGTCGCCTCTACCACTAGAACCAATCCCATTATCTCCCCTCTCCCTAACCAGCGCCTTTCCAAACTTGGCGTCTCCATCATCAGCGTCGACCCTATCCCCAGCCGCCTCCACACGTCGGCTGCCACCGCCTCCAAACGACTCTAACCACCCCCACGTCGAATAATCTACAGTAATTATGTGTGTAATGAGTAATTTATTTGTACACATGCGTGTGAATATAGATTATGCTATTTGAGAAGTTTGTATGATAAGGACCATTTAAGTATTCGATTTGGGAAATTGGATTCTAGACTAAAATCTAAGGACTATTAAACTAAATGATAAAACACACCTCATCACCGATGTAGGGCCAAAAGGAAACCCAATGAGCCATAATCTATGGCTACAAAATAGAGCAACTCCTATAGTGCTTTATTAAGAGATCCCTATTCAATTCTCGTAGATAAATAAGAGAAAGTAAGTGATAGGGTGAAGGAATTTTTTAGACGAAATTAAAGAAAATATTTATATACCCTAAAGGATCTGGCAATCTCAAAAAGAAGCATGCACTATCACTTATGGATTAACGATGGTGACAATAGAAGTCGGATCTAAGCCCAAAATACATTTAGTAGAACCAGGGCTCCTTTAGAAAATATAGAAAAATCCTCGTAGCTGACTAGAACGATATAACACCGAGGGCCCGAAAACGATTTAGGCCATAAATCTGTTATACGACATTTACACTATAACACACTACATTATCATTTTCTCGCACCAAAAGTTCAAACTCAGTATTAGAGTGACCAGTCAGCTATCCCATCTCCAAACTAGTGGACGGTACAAATCTCGGTTGCTACAGTATCATCTATAGTACCAAACGGAACTGTAGCGCACTGCTGCGCTCTTCAGCTCGCTTGCTCGCTAGCCACGCTCGCTGCTAGGCTTGCTAGATAGCTTTTGCTCTTTTTTCTCTGTTCTTTTTTTCTTTTTCTTATTTATTTGCAAAGCTTCATTGAAGAGTTCGTTAAGAAGAAGTCCACACCAAAGGCATTGGAGAGGAGTACACGGATGCTTGAACTCATAAAGAAAAATCAATATCGACATTATTGACTAGATATGCCCCCAAAGTTGACAAATGAAAAAAGAAGGAAGAAGAAGTAAGGGTGGAAGAAATACCCTTGCAAATGGAAGGGTTAGATGACCTCAGTAAGAATTGGGAAGTTACTAATGATGGACAGTTAATATTTAAAGACCCCAGTGTCCAACAAATAGCCAAAAAATCGAAGGATATCTCCTAGAAGGAAAAAAGTGGTGAGTTCATATCCTGAAGTGAGAAAGATCAACTCAGCACGGGTAACCCCTAGTAGTCTTGCCACGTCAGAGGATATCTTCCATGCTTAGTTGAAAAGAAGGGTTCCCAAAAGACGTCAGAAGTTACAAGAGGTGTGATAGGTATAAGGAGAAACTTAGACAAGAAATCAGAGAAGAAGTAGCCAAGCAATTATTTTAGTTAATGAATAAAACCAAGGAAAATTACCTCTAGATTTGCAACGTATTGCGCAGAACCAGGAACTTAGCATAGCGCCTTCAACTGTGGCCCAATATCCTATGGATGATATAACCGGTTCTACACCATGTAAGTTGCATGTGCCAATTGGAATGGCTGGCTAGACAAAGGAAGTCGCTAGTGACATAGCAGTATTAGGCAGAAAGTTTCACTGCTAGGACATACCTGCCAATTATGCCCACTGCAATCACTACAAACTCGACATTCCCAGACTGGAGGGAATCGAATTTCTAGACGATGTGGTCAATCCATTCATATTGTGGCATTGTAGAGATATCATACTCTTGTAACATTCGCCCTAAAGTACATCAAAGACAGTAGCTTTGACAAAGATGGATGTTGCATCAGAGCTAACAACCCCGCTAAGTTCTTCATCACTGAAAAGCCCAATGTCCGCCAAGGACAAGACACTTAAGTTCCTACCACATCCACCTTTCCTAACACCTCAACTTCACCACTACGTTTGCCTTCCTCGGCACCTCGGACTTCCCCACCGTACCCACCTTTCTTGCCATTTCAAAATTCGCCAAGATTTGAACCTACATAACAAACTCCATCATCCACTACACCACTTCCATTGAACCCTACTATATCACCTGCTCCACCATTAGCTCCACCTCGAGTCGTGCCATAGAGGATGACCACATATGATCACAAGGTCAAATCAAAAGATGTGGATAAGTTTTTATTTTTAGCCTTCAGGGGCAGAGGTTCAGACGACAAGAGCAAAACAAAAGCAACATCTAGTTTGAAAAAATCAATGATAAGTGCCAAGGATAAATTAGAGTTCTAAGTTACTGATGATGTCCCTAAGGACTTTGTAAATGGCAAACCTTTTCTATCAACTCACATTCTGCAATATTTGCCCTGGCAGATGACAAAGTGACATGACTGGTACATGAAGGCAAGTAAATTGAGCCTTAAGTGGATAGGTGTAAATGTTCTGGACAACGCTTTCATGAGTGGATTAGGTGGAATGTTTTTCATTAATTTCAGTGGCATACACTCCTTGTTTAACTAGATAAACTGGACGTCAATCTAGTTGGTGTATGGTGCATGTAAGTATACCAACATCTTTCTTATACATATATTACTTACCGAGATGGTCTATAACGATTCGCGCCCTTTTGTCTAGGTCACAATTCCACGATGCCGATACGATGAGAGAACAAGTTGGCTATGTGGGCCTAGTTAGAACTTGCAAGACGCAACACATCATAAATCCATGTCTATATTGTGAGGAGCTTAAGGACAAATCACCTAAGGAGAGGAAGGCGTATGTCATGAAACTTCATAATAACAAGAAGTTGGATGTGGCTACACGAATGTGCAATGCTATCTCTACAAGACAAGAGAGTCCTAATGGCCCTCACAACTTTAAATAGGTTTGCTATTTTTAACTCAATAATTTATTCTATTATTTACTTAACACATGTGACTTTACCTGTAGCAATCACTATATTTTATTTTTAATATACCCAAAGAGTTACTGATCCCACTGATTAAAAAAGGAAGATTATTTAGAATTCCTCATTCTTGTAATCCTGTAGGTCAAATCCCTTTTTTTTATAATTGTGACCTTGCTCATCTAGTTTTGAAGACCATGTCAATTAAATTTTACGAACTACACTCACAGATGGTACATGACAAAAGGAGTTGCAATAACACAGAAAAAGGGAAAAAATACTTGTCAAGATAGATTGGTCGGTAATGACACAAAAACTATATATATATTTAATGCGTCAATATATATATATATATATTCATATTTAACTTATGTTTTTATTACTCCTTGCAAAGTGGTTCAAACAACCTGAAGGCACAGTTCTCTACGGATATTATGTTTGCAAGATGATGAAGATAAGCGGGAGGTATATAACAAATCTAGATGAAGCATGCTCATACTTGATTAAATTTTGAGTGAACCCAATGTTTGTTGGTAGGATGTATGTTGTAACACCTTGCGTCTCTTATTCCTATCGCAGTTGCAGCAATTACCTCAAGTAGCTCAAAATATGGATAATAAAACACTTATAAATTTTTACCGGCATGTGCCACTTCATCCACGGCTACTGTTATAGCAAACTTAGTCTATTTTTCAACCATGACATAGAATTAGGAATGGGAAGTCCAAAAGACTTCGAGAGTGGGAAAAGGGAACTTATGTAAAATATATGATGAAATATTCGTGAACTAGGTATCTCCATTTGGGATATATGTTATAATTAATTAGGACATACTTTGTGTATTAATTACTATCACATAACAAATAAATATGAATTCCAATTATTGTGCTACATATGGTGATGCTAATTACTAGTGCATAAATAATATTTGATTTGATGATAATTTTAATTAATCAATTAATTGGAGGGAAAAAACTTTTATTTTGTTTTCTGAAAAGAAAAGCATAGGCAGACGGCTTAAATGATTGCTGTCCACCAGAGAAAAAGGTTATTTTCACATACTCCTTCTCCAGGCGGTTGGCCCACCTGTGGCGAAGATCCAAAATGCCTGTTGGTAAAAATCTTTTTTTAGTAGTGTTTTTGAAAGGAATCTAACACAAGATTGTGCTATTTCATGGAATATAGTGAGAAAAAAATACAAACCCATAGAAGTGAAAGAAAAAAGGAGAGACTCCTGTAAGGGGTAATTAACAGAAGGAGCTATTTTGCTCCTGCCGCTGTCCAAGTCCTTGTCTCTTCTTTGATTTTTGTAATAGGATTAGTTGCCGAAGCTTCTTTATGTTTAAAGATTGTCTGATTTCTTTTCTTCCAAATTTTCCAAGCGACCAAAAAGATCATCGTATGTACTCCTCCCTTAGGTACCTCTCTCATGGTTACGAGCATCTTCGACCATTCCTGGATTGAATCAAACCGTCCCCATTTGTGGGGCGCCAACTGGTAGTAGTCAATCCAGTTGGCTAATATGTCCCAAATCCATTTGAAGTATCTATATTCTGTGAGGAGGTGTAGGGTTGATTCACTCGTGCCATGGCATAGGGGGAGTGTACGTGGCCACCCTCTTAGTTGCAAGTCGGTCTAACGTCTTTTGTATGATTAGCCAAGTAAAAATTTGTATTTTCTTGGGATCCAACGCTTCCAGATTAGTGCGATGAAGGTTGTGCTCATTGATCCTAAGCATGGTGCCTTATCTTGTATGCAAATGATCCAGAGTATATGCCATGGTTGGATAGGTTCCACATGATTTGATCGTGCTCATTCTGGTCTAGCCGGACGTGTTGGGTCAAATTCCATCAGATCACGAGTTGAGTTATCAATCTATTATATTAATAAAATAATAAAAAAAATGAGATAAGAGTCTTTGTAGAAATATGGTTTAGGGCAATTCCAAAATTCAAATTAAAAATTAAAAACAATTAATATTAAGAGAATAGTCTAAGTAGAAATATAATTTAGAAACATCTAAATTTTGGATTAAAAATAAATATTACGAAGAAAAGATTTCAGGTAGAAGTACAATTTATAAATATTTTAATTTTATATTAAAAATAAATAAAACTAATAGAAAGAGTATATGTATAAACACAATTTAGAAATATCTTATTCTAGACAAAAATAAGTATTATTGAGAAATGAATTCATGTCAGAGTACAATTTAAAAAATAAAAAAATAGTGCCTACCTTCAAATATCTTAATTTCAGAATAAAAAATAAAATTAAAATAAGAGTCCAAACTAGAATTTAGAAAAAATCTAAGATTTGTATTAAAAATTAGAAAATAATTAATAGTGAGATAATTCGTATTAAGAGAAGCGTCCATGTTGAACAATAATTTAGAAACATCTAAAAATCAAAAAATTGGATTAAAAATAATTAATATTAAGAGAATGAGTGCATGTAGAAATGCAATTTAGAAAATCTAAAATTTGGATTAAAATATAAATATGATGGAGAATAGAGTTGATGTAGAAGTACGATATAGAAATATTTTAAATCCAAATTTAAAATATATTATATTGAGAGATGAGTCCATATTTTAAATCTGAATTTAAAACCAGTAACATAGAAGTTTGACATTAAACGTATGTCATTTTTATAGGTGAGAGAATATCATTGAAGATAATATTAAAATACCACTAATAACCTAAAGATAAAAAAGGAAAAAATAAATACACTATAAAGTTTATATATCTTTGATTTATTGTATTATTAAGAAATACTAAATGTTCTATCATTTTGATTTATGGACGTTTGTATTAATTATAGTAATTGGAATATCAGAGTTGAGTTAGGTCATAGATTAAAGTTATATCCCTATTTTTACAGTAATATGTGAATTAATAAGTGAAAGTATATATGTTATTATATAATAATTTTTTTACGATATTAGCCACGCAATCTCCGTGGATTTATAACAACAACCGGATTAACTCTTACAAGGCATGGGGTAAGTAAGCCGGCGGCAGTGGCGAAGTTGACGAAGAAACCTGCGAGATTCGGCGGCGCAGGCGCGCGAGAAGTTTGTGACAGAGGGAACGACGATCGGATTCGTTGGCGCGGCGGCGGAGACTCCCGCGTTTTTGTTTTTTTTTTTGCCTGCGCTCTTTTCCCCAGGTCGGAACAAGGAAGCGAATCGGACGGCTGCTGGACGCAGCAACGGATCCGACGGCCTGTGCAGTACACACAGTATCCACAGTACTCTGCATCGCTGAATCATAGAAACGGAGCAACGTGGCAACGCACCGTGACTTCGTGAGGGCACAACCTACGTACTCTGGGGCCTACGTGTGTCATTGGATCGGGCTGTAGGTGCAGTAATGCAATGGAGCTGTGTCCAAAAATCACAACCTCGAGTCCTCGACCTTTCCCACGAAATTCGCTACCTCGAGTCCTCTACCTTTCTCACGAAGCTTGCTCACATCCGGTCTCCGGCCCCCACTTCCCCTCCCTTTTAATCTCACTTCTCCTCCATCCTCAATTCCTCATCAACTCTCCCTTCCAAATCTCTCTCATTTCCGCGAGCCGGCCGGCGAGATGAAGCTCTCCCTCCCGTGGCCGAAGCTGACGTGGAGCGGTGGCAAGAAGGACGGCCTGTCCACCGCCAAGAACTCCCGGAGGGAGCTGGAGGCCGTGCTCCGGCGTCTCGGCAACGAGGAGCTGGGCACCATCGTGGCCATCGTCGCCAAGGCCAAGGAGGTGGCCAGCGAGGAGGAAAAGTTCATGGAGGCGTTCAAGATGTTCGACGGCGACGGCGACGGCAGCATCACCGCCGAGGAGCTCCATGGCGTGATGGTAGCGGCAGATGCAGCGGGCGGTGCAGACGCTGAAGGCCGTGGCACCAACCTGTCAACCGTGGTGGGGATTGCTACTGCTTCATCTGCCGTCACCATGCTCGCCGCCGCCGCTGTCACCCCGCCAGTGGCATTTGGTACCTTTCTCCTCCTGCTCGGAGGCCTGTTTGTTGCGATCTCCGGTGTTCTCGAGAATTAGCTTGCGGCGTCTTACTAAAATTTGGAAATAATATCGTAGGTTAGATCCTTTACACAAGAATTTGGACAAAATATTTCATAGCATGACATAGTGCTTTATAAGCTGCAAGAACAGTGATGTGACATGCCAAGCTGATATTATCAAATCCAATGCCACATGTATAGGATCTAGTCCAATAGTACTACATATTCTGATTTCTGATGCTATCTCAGTACCTTTATATGCGGTTTACCAGTAATATAAAAAGTTGGTGTTGATGTGCATGGTACATGTGTGCTATACTACTATGTTTTGGTATTTAGTGAGATAAATTTACAAGTTCATGCTGAATTTGGTTCCTGGTTCAAACTCTCCGCCTCTTTTTTGAAACATACTACTCTTCAGTATTATTTTCATGATCCTATGAGGCTATGAGAACTGAGTTGCTTCTAATAAAATCTCGTCAAAATAAATTGCCATATACCAAACCTGATTTATTTGTTCATGCGTTTCAGTATCTCATTAAACATAGTATTAACATCAATAGGATGCACACGATACTTTTCAACTTTTCCGATAATGGCGTCCAATAAAGACAAGCAAGAGAAAAGAACAACAGTTCAGAAACATTCCGTACTACAAGTTGGCAAGTGGCCTGCAAACTGGCAATGCCATGTGCCCACCTCCGCGTCAATTTAAGAATGAAAACAAAATGTCTTATCCTCAATCTTAAAGATCAGATAAGTGAATAATGAACAGTAAGATTATTAAAAACAAAATTTTTATAAAATAAAAATAAACATGCATGAAGTTACGATGTGCTGCCGTATACCGCTAGTCTAATTATCAACTTACCACCAATCTGGTTACTGTGTTATCGACGTTTCAATTATGTTAAAGTCGTCAGTCCGTTCACCACTTTACCGTTAATATAACCATAGACAAACAATACAACTAGATGAGATTATTAAAAATAGATTTAAAATCTACTCTATCAACTAAGACTAGAACTCCTAGTAAAACACTCAAATTCTAAGACCAACTAGATATAAAACTCCTATTACTAATAGAACTTAATCTCTTATATTCTAAACATTTTACAATTTTCTAATTTAATTTTTCTCACTCTTCTCAGTTCTACTCTAAAATTTATTTGTGATTTTTTCTATGCTTATACACACAACTTGTGAAGCCCATTATAAAATCCTCCCACACGGTATGTATCAACCATATGCCACCTTATGCTCAACTTCGTCACATGATATTTTAAATAATTTTTACTTCAACTTCTCTGAACCAATTCTCGATCTCACCATTGATAGATGTTGGCTTTAATGCCTTAAGACTCAAGTTCAACTTTGTCATCACATAGCGTTCTCATCATACTATACCTCCTCCTCTCTAAGTGTAGTCTCGGTCATCCCCATTAAATAAGATTAATCTTAAATTACATACAAATGTAAATAGATAAAATAGTTAGACACAGATATCGCAATCTGACTTATATTATTCATACACACTCACACAATATCATAAATATTTTCAAACCAATTATTATTAATTGAATTATTTACAAAACTAATTATTTATCATAAAATATTAATCATGATAATTCAACCATTCCCAGTTTGTCCGATGATAATTGTGTCTGCATATGAACAGCTAGCAGGACAGGTCTTGTTTCGAATTTCTTTTCTCCATTTCTCAAATGATCACTCAAAACAAACTTTTAATTTGGTTCATCTTGCAGTTCAAGCATAGAATAATTTAAGCGATCGCATGATGTTTGAGCAGGCTTAGCTGGAGCTTAATATGCATAGTTTTGCCTTTAGTCCATCCGTAAATTGTGTACAATAACTAGACAAAAGTTATAAACAAAACCAATGAATCTATCTTAAGATATTAACGAATCAATTAACTGAAATTAATTAAACCCTAATTTATTAATAACATGAGATTTGAAAATAATTAACCAATCGAATTTTTCAAAATATTAGAAAAACATCTTAGCTAAATTTTTACATTAAAGAAATCAATTCAAAACAGAGAAAACAAATTAACCTAAATTCAAATGCTAGTCATGCATAAAAAATAGATTAATTATCGCGTAAATTTTCGATAAACTTTACCTTTATGCTTAAAAAATTTACACAGAAAACCCTCTTAATTTTCTATGTGCAAATCCCTAACATCTTATCATTTGTCTATAGTAAAAAATCCTAACATGAAATAAGTAAATACCTTTGAAAATTCGTAACTAGTAATCTATTTATTCTAAGCCATCGGATCTAAAACAGATTGCACTACGTCATCCGTTACCCTAAGGGCTACAGAGTCCCATACGTTTCCACAATGAATCCGGCTCAGTTACTATTCTAGCACGCTCGGACCGATCTTGTTGCGTCATGTCACTTTCAGATCTCCTATGGTCACATGCGCGCGTGCGTCTACCTACGATACATCGCCTATTTGGCCCCACCTATCAATCATAGTGTCTTCCCATGCCTATGCCTACGCTCGCTAATAGGAATGACCCGCCTGTCAGTCGTAACCTTGCCGCGCGCACATGTGCCCACGCTACTAGCCTATTTTCCACCGTCAACCCATTCCACCGACCTACTGACTTCTCGCCATACCAGCCAAGTCATTCCACTCCACCAGACCAGTCGCGTTTAGCATGCTTCAGTCCACGCCAGCCTATGTAGCATAGCTATCAGCACATCTTGTACGGGGCTGAATTTACAATATTTATTCAGTACATTAGCAAATCCAGCTCATTAATAATAGCTAATTTAGAAAATTAATTTTTTAGTTTTCCTCCAAAATTCCCTTAAATTTTTTCAGCAATTTTTTATCTATTTTCTAAATTTAATTTCGGCACACAAATAAACAAAAAAATTTTCTCCAGCATATATTTTTACAATCTAATCTATATCTATGTTAACATACATACACGCTCGTCATATTTTTCATAAATAATTTTAAATATAAACCAATTAAGTAATATCAATTTTAATATAAACTAATTTTATGAATTCCAATAAATCATTTTATCAATTTATTTAAATTAATTTTTATCATTATTATTTAATGGCTGTTTCTCTCCTCTTCCGCCTGTTCCATTGAAATCGTTTTGAGTACAGAACATTATTAGGAGTGCCCTCGTAAGTAAAGATCGACGTACTTGCTATTCACAGGAAGCATCTAGGAATTTTACAAGCAAAAGTTAGAACAAGAAGATGGTGACAGTATTTCTGGGATTCTAGATTCGATAATACGGTATGCTACTCTGTAAAAGTGACCTCTTACAGATCGTTCAATGGTCATGCAAAGGATCAGTACAAGTGGCTAGCGGAACAGGCATTCAGTAGCTGTGTTGCTCAGAAATTCTGGGTCATCTCGTACCAAGACTTTTTACGCGATTACTCGCCATATGAAGGGAAAACAAAATCAGAGGTTCTTCCATCTTCATCGAAAATCTGTGAAGATCGGCGCACATCAGCGCAGGTACATGCACGCTAGATCCCGTGCGGTGTGTGAGCCTAAATTTCTACATGTAGATCCCTCCAAATAAGCCACGTGTCACTAATGGAAAGTTCACTTTCTCCGCTCTTGCTGCACATGATATACACCGAGCCGAGGCATCGCCATGGAGAACCCTCGCAAAGCACCTCAAACCATCCTCACCTCACGGTTTCGGAAACCACCAAGCCCGACATGGCGCAAGCGAAGATGGTGGCTGCGCTCCAGGGCTCCAGCGTCTCCGCGCGCGAGCTCGGGTTACCGTTGGCGGAGAGGGTTCTGGGCACGGGCCATGCCGGCCGGATGGGTGTAGCCAACTGCGACGCCGCCGCCGGGCCAGGCGTCCTGGCGCGCGACCACCGCGCGCCCTTCGCCGACCGTGCCGGCGGGATGAGCGTGGCCGACAACACAAAAGCCGACGTCTTCGCGGGCGAGCGCGGCGCGTCCTCCGCTGAGGCCCTCCTCGGCAAGAACGGCCCTGCCGAGCTGGCCGTGTCCGACGGCTTGCATGGTAAGACCGGCGCGCCGCTTGTGGACAAGCAACTCGCCGGCGGGCTGAGCGTGGCCGGCACAAACGCCGACGACGCCTTCGCGCGCGAGGACGTTCCGGTCAAGAACCACCCAACCTGGCTGGGCGTGGGCATGGGCGTGGCCGACGGCTTCGCACGCCAGCGCGACATGTCCTTCGGCGAACCCCTCCTCGGAAAGAACCTCCCCGCCGTACAGGGTGTGGCCGAGTCCGTCGCGTGCGGGACCGACGCACATCTCCGGTACAAGAAATTCTTTGGCGAGGCCTACTTCGCGCGCAAGACTGGCGCGCCGCCCTTCGCCGAGCTTGTCGCGGCCGACGAGCAGGGCTTGCTGTTCGACAAGGTGCACATGATGGCTGCGGGAGAGACTCTCGGCGCGGCGCTTTCCTCCCCACACGCAGAACAGGTGAACTAGCGAGCCTAATTAGTCTTACTGATCTTGAGTTCCTTTCTACACGCTTCAATTGTACAATTCCTGCAGGTCACCATTGATGTTCTTGCCGGTGTTCCGATAGCGGCAAAGGCCGCAGACGCTGGCGGCCGTGGTGGCAACCTGTCAACTGTGGTTGGTATCGTCGCTGCTTCATCTGCCGTCACCATTGTCGCCGCCGGCGCCGTCACCCCGCCGGTGGCATTTGCTACCTTTCTCCTTCTGCTCGGAGGCCTCTTTGTCGCCGTTTCCGGTGTTCTTGAGGATTATTAGGTTGTTGATCACAATTGGGAAATAATTTTGTAGGATTTGGATCCTTTACCACTGAATTATGGCCAAATTCATAGCATGACATTTTGCTTTATAAACTGAAAGAACAGTGATGTGACGTGACAGTCTATGGGTCAGATCCACAGTTCTAGTGTAGTACTATTTTGATGCTATCTCAAAACCTTTATCTGAGGTTTACCAATAATGTAGATGGATGGATGTTGATGTGATACAAGCGTGCTAATATGATGTTTCAGAATTTTAGTGAGGTGAATTTACAAGTTCATGCTGAAATTGGTTACTAGTTCAAACTCTCATGCTCCTTCGTGAACATGCTATGAGGAACTGAAATGACTTGCTTCTTACAGTCTTGTTGAAAAATAAATAAAGAGATTCCATGCGTACCAAAGCTTATTTATCTCATAATATCTCATTAGGCTTATCGTATGCACACAATGCGTTTCAGCTTTTGAGTTTTTAGTCTGCTGTGCCGAGGATGTGGTTAAGGACGAGTCAGATGAACATTTCCAAAGTTTCCAAAAAACACATAGAACTTTCCAACGTTTCAGAGCCGACACTTCGTATACATGATGTAAGTTTCAGATTTCTAATCTGAACCTTCAAGCTTCTGATCTGAAGAACTTGGTCTTCCGAACTTTGTGAAGGTACAGTCTCGTTTGAAAAAAGCATCACACGGGAAGAGACGCCACACACGAAGCAAAGCACGCTGTCCCGCTGTCCATTTTGCCAATCTCGATAGCGACACGGTGAAGGCACTCGTGGCCATCGAAATTCACCAAAATTTACTCCATTTACTGCACTACTGCTTCAGTAGCCATGTTTATCGATTCATGTATATTTTTCTATCCACGTGTTTTTCTATTGTTTGGTGCATTGTAATTTGATTATACACACCACATAGGATGGATCACTGGCTGGTTAGTTACTATAACTGAAGACCAACGTGCTCTTTATTCTTTTGACGTGGGCCCAAAGTTTATTGTAATTAGTTCTCAGTAATATATCCCCTTGCTTGGTGGAGATCAGATAGACAGGCTGGCCAGTTGTCCATTTGAAAATTGGCAGCCAACTTTTTAATAGAGAAAATATTCTATGGACTTGAGAATATGACATGAGATATCTTTAATTAGATGGTCAGAACTCACAATAGGCAATACATGACCTCAATTTCGTTTGCTCTTGGATATGGCTTTCTACGAAAAGCTGTGGGGACAACGAATATGATGTGGGAAGCAATGAGAAGAAGCCACGCGCCCATGGGTTGGTGTAATGAGCTGGCCTCTCGTGTCCTCGTTTTCCAAACCTCTCATATTCCAGAAGAGAATTTTTATTTATTTTTGGGTTTGTTGGAGAACCCTCTTTTGTTAGGTTTTCTGAATTTTGATTAGGATTATTTTTCCTAAAAGCAATTTCAGCAATTTTGGCTTGAGCTAACTCTTTAGCTTTAATGGTACCAATATTCAATTCTATTTCCTCTATAAAACAGTTACCTAAAGTTATAATTGTTGAAGTAGCAATAGCAGTTAGGGTATCATTATCTATCAATTGGAAAACTAAGAAAGGATTTGAGGTGAGAGCTCAAGGTTTTTTTTTTTTTGGTCAACATCTTAGCTCTGAGGGGGACTCGCATCTCCTGGTTCTTATGTCTATCACTTTTCCTTGTAGCAACTACAGTGCCAGTAGTGTTTTTCCTAGTTCATTTCCCTTTTTGCTGGACACCACTTTGAAATGTGGTTGGGAAACCTCTTCCACGTCTTGTTCCTCCCTTAACCTTTCAATACCAGAGTCAGGAGGGATGTCACATTTCTCAGCCTCTCCTAGTTTCTCAAGATCTACCTCCATTTGATCTTCTAGCTCAAGTTGGTAGGGAAAGGAGCACTCAGAGATAGCACTTCTTCATCTTGGGGTTCCTGAGTAGCCATCTCAGATGAGGACCCATTCCAAATTACCAAGGCTTTATCCATCTCTGCCTCAGGTCTGACTTGCTCATTCATCCCTGTGACATCCATGATTGTCTCTCCTTTACTCATCTTAGCCTGGGGAGTCATCTCCAAATATGATTTGTGTTTTGTTGCTGGAGGGGCAGATTTAGATCCTTTGTTTCCCATAATCGAATCAGATAGTTTCTTGAATTCAGTGTTAGGAAACTCTAATTTCTTTTCGCATCTTCCAACGATCAGAACGAGTGATGTCCGACGTAATTTTCAACAAAAACATCTTGGAAGTTTCCAAGCTTGCAGGCCTACTTGTTTAAGCTTTAGCTTATAAGTATATATAACTTACTTCGATTTCAGAACTTAATCGTGATTTTCTGTTGCTTTAGTCGGCTTTAAGACAGCTAAACAAATAAAGTTATAGAAGTCTACGCAAAAATTATTTTTCAATTTTTCAATCACGTATACTAAGCTGTAGCCAAACAAAGATCAAACAAGCAGACAAATTTGAAAAAAAAAAGGGTTTGATAGCGTTTGCAGGGTTCCATAATCAGTTACTGGCCCTTCACTAATTTCAAAGGTTTAAGAGGCAGTAGTCAATGTAAGCTATAAGCATTGTGCATTATCCTCACAAATATTAGATACATAAAGAAAAGAATAGGTGGGGAGCCGAATAGACAGACCCACATACTATATAAAGAGTATCATAATCTAACCATATCATATGAGTAGTATATGATCGGACTATATCGTATAAGGAGGATTACGTTTAGTAAATCAATCACTCTCCCATAGTTAGAGAGTGAGTATAGCGAATGTTTAGGCTAGATCTGAACTCCGTAAAAACTGACGTCGGTAGACATTTGATAAAGATATTGGCGTACTGGGAAGTAGTAGAAATATAGAGGACACGAACTTTACCAAGGACGACACGATCTCGAACGAAGTAAAGGTCAATCTCAACATGTTTGGTTCACTAGTGTTGTACAAGGTTGGTGGAGAGAAAAATGGCACTGACATTATCGCATTAGACGATGGTGGCACGGCGTAGGGGGCAATGGAGCTCCTCTAGTAATTGTAGCAACCAGCAAGCCTCGGCGACACCATTAGTAACAGCACGGTACTTAACTTCAGCACTGGAGCGAGAAACTATCTACTGACGCTTGGATGACTAGAAAATAAGATTATCACCAAGAAACACATCATAGCCCAAGGTGGATAACAAGATCATCTCACCTAGACAACTAGCCCAATCAACACAAGATTAGCCGGTGTAGTACGATACAGATAAAGACCGAGTACGAAAGTACCCTAAAGATAGCGCAAAATGTGCTTCATGGCAGCAAGATGAGATTCTCTCGGGTCATGCATGAATAGGCAAACTTGCTAAACTGCGTAGGCGATGTCTAGGCGAGTAAATGTGAGATACTACAAGGCACCAGCAATACTGTGATAATGTGTGGGGTCAAAAACCAGAACACCATCAGCAGGCAATTTGGAGTGAGTGTCGATAGGCGTACTACATGGTTTGCAGTTGCACATGCTAGCATGTGCCAAAATATCCAATATATACTACGACTGTGAAAGAAACAAACTATCATCTCGACGCTCAATTGAAATCCCCAGAAAATGATGAAGAGAACCCATATCGGTCATAGAAAATTCTCGTTAAAGGGCTGCAATAATACTATTGAGAAAATTCTGTGACGAGGCTGTGAGAACAATATTGTTAATATATAGAAGTAGAAAAACCATGTCAGCACCGTAGCGATAAATAAATAGAGAGGTGTCTGCCTTCGCTTCAACGAAACCAAGGGAGATGGTGTGAGAAACAAAACGACTGTACCAAGCACGAGGTGCCTGCTTCAATCCATAGAGTGATTTATTCAACCAACAAACATGGTTGAGTCTAGAGGGGTCGACAAAGCCAGAGGGCTGTATATAATACACTGTCTTAGTTAAAGTACCATGAAGAAAGACATTCTTGACATCTAGCTAATAAATAGGCCAAGAGTGGGACAGCGCTAAGGTAAGAACCACTCAGATAGTGGCAGGCTTGACCACTAGACTAAAAGTCTCTTCATAATCAATCTCGGGTCGTTGAGTGAAACCACGAAAAACCTAGTGAGCTTCGTAGCGATCAAGAGTGCCATCGGACAAGTACTTGTTACTATAGATGCACTTGCCACTGACAATGTTAACACCAGCTGGGCAAGGCACAAGAGTCTAGGTGTCATTAGCCAGAAGCGCATCAAACTCCACCAGATAGCAGCCTGGCAGTTGGGATCTGACATGGCCGTGCGGACCACTGTGTTCAGGTTGAGGTAATCAACAGGCTAGACAAAACCAGCCTTGCCATGTGTCCGCATGCTATGTGCATTGTTGATCGACACAATTGCTTGCAGGACAGTGGTAGAAGTGTGCCCAGTTCTACTAGCAGCGACCTGAGATAAGATGAGATGACAGGGGCAGCATAACTAGGTGCAGTGGAGGCGGGCTCACGGGTGTTGGCACTCGCTGAGCATGCACGAGCGGCTGGGTGTTGATGTTAGCAGGTGCAAGGGACTACATGCGTGCACTCGCAGAAGAGCTAGCCTACTCAACGTGAACAGGAGCATGTACGTCGCCAGCAGCCGTGGTAAGCATAGTACCTACAACCACAGTACTATGCCTAATGGGCAAAGTAGAGGAATTATAGTCGCTCAAAAATAATCCAAAGTGTGTGGATCTAAAGGGGAGGTGGACATCTGGGAGAAGGGAAAAAAGACTCATCAAAGATAATATATCGAGAGATGATGATCTTGTTAGAGTGGAGATTGAGACATCGATAACCCTTATGATTAGCAGAGTAGCTTAGGAAGACACGCAAGGATGAGCGAGGAGAGAGTTTATGTGGTGCGGTAGAAGAAAGATTGGGGTAACACGTGCAACCAAACAAACAAAGGTGAGTGCAGGAAGGGTGAGTACCATAAAGAGCAAGGAAGGGCATCTAGTTCCCTAAAGTCTTAGTGGGGAGGGTAACGATTAAGAAGGTAGGTGGCAGTGTAAAGTGAATCAGCCCAATAGACGGGAGGAAGGCTAGCTTGGGACAAAAGGGAACATACAATGTTATTGATAGTGCAAAGAGCTCATTCGGCTTTTTCATTTTGCTGGAATGTGTATGGACACGATAAGCGAAGGACTGCACCATTAGAGGAGAAGAACATGTAGGACGAGGAATTGTCAAATTCCTGGCCATTGTTGTACTCGATGGCCTTAATCTAGGAGTCAAATTGTGTGCGCACATAAGAGAAGAAGAAAATTGGACAGGACGCCAAAGGTGTCAATTTTGAGACAAAGCGAAAAAGTCCAAGTATAGTAAGTGCAATCATCAAGAATGACTAAATAATATTTGAAGCCAAACACACTAAGAACTGGAGATATCCAAAGGTCATAGTGGATTAAATCAAACTTATTGGTAGCGATAGAGTGTGACTTATAAAAAGGAAAACACATATGACAACCTAATTGGCAAGCATAACAAATATGATTAGCACTAAATTTATTACAATGAATGGCACTGGAACTGATAAGTTTGGACAAAACTTCATGACCAAGATAATCAAGACGGCGATGCCATAAGATAGTGGACACAGACGTAGTGGTGAGGGCATGTGTGCTGGTGAGTGGAAAGAACGGGTAGAGGTCGCATGTGCTATTGCACCTGGTGATCACGCTCCGAGTTTAGAGATCCTTCATACAAAGAACAAAAGGATCAAATTTAATGGAGCAATTATTGTCGGTGATAAATTGATGAATAGAAATTAAATTCTTAATAAGGTTAGGCGCAACTAAGACATTATTAAGAAATGGAGAACAATTAGGTGTAGAAAAAGAATTGATGAAGGACCAAACAAGGAAGGAGAACTTGAGGAAGATAGAATACGAGCACTGTAAACCATATGAAGGTCAGCACCGGAGTTAGCATTCCACTCGGTAGTCTGCGGTGGAGGAGTTAGACTCATTGTGTTAAAGTTGCTGGCAAATAAGGCTTGATCCCAAAAACCCTCATCATTAGTGTCCACGTGGACAGTTGCTAAGGCAAAGCAGATGGAACCGAGGCGATCATGTTTGGCATCCATGCGAGCTGTTGTGGAGGCAGAGCTCCCGCTGGGAAAGAGGACATCGATGCTGCTACTAGGAAGGAGGATGCCAGGGTACCAGAAACTCCCTCGTACTGGAAGCCGAGTAGTGCCCTAAAGCCAGATAGAGCGCCGAAGCCGAGGACGCTGTAGAGCAGCGTAGAATACAGCTGCGCGGCGAAAGTGGATGGGAGTTCAAGCATTGAATGTAGCGGTCGGAGGAGCTATCCAAGAATAGGCCCATAGGCATGAGGCCACAGCTGGACGGTCCCTGCCCATGGATTCTCGAAGGATGTAGCAGGTGAGGCGTTGACCGAGAAGCTTGCGCGGGAGGAAGAGCCACTTTGCCAGAGTGGTTGTTCATCTTCCCACTGCGGCTTTCTTGTAGGTCTCCTTGGCCGCATGGATCTCGGCATTGGTGGCCATTGCACCAGTGACGACAATGAGATTAGGAGATTCGACGGCCGACGAGGAGGGCTTCAGGGACGGTGCGAGAGAGGGTGACCGTCGAGCGGAGCTTAGCGATGGCGCGAGGTGGATGGCCGATGAGTAGAGACTGGACAGCCAACAAGGAAGGTTCAGTAATAGCGTGAGGAAGGGCAGCCGTTGGGTGGCGCTCAACGACGGCACAAGATGGACGACCGGCAAGGAGGGATTCGACGGTAAGCTAGGAAGGCCCAGCAACAGCGTGAGAGAGAGGGCGGCAACGGCGCGAGGAAAGGTGGCAACGGCACAAGGAAGGATGGCTGGCAAAAAGAAGTTCAGCGACGGCAGGGTTTGCGGAAGTGTTTGTAGGAGTTTTTCTCTGATACCGTGTAAACTATAATCATTAATCATTGTGTATTATCCTCATGAATGTTAGATATATAAATGGCAGGTGGAGAGCCGAAGAGGCATGCCCGTATACATGAAATCATATCATATAAAGAACATCATAATTCAATCGTACACAATTAGCATATAAGGAGAATCAAGTTTACTATCTTATAGTACCTATGCGTTGGTCATAAATTCGGAATCCATCGTGTTCGTACATACGCGACGTGTCAAAAGTAGAAGCGATTCCGGCCCTCACCCTCCGGTGCAGTGGAGATCGTCGTCGTCGTCGCCATTATTTACGGAGGCGCGAGGCGTCGCCAGCAAAGCATCTCAAGCTCGAGTGCTAGCTGCTCCAGGTGCCCGGTCACGTTCCATTCCCCGGTCTCAGAGCCGCCAAGCCCGAGAGCCAAATGGTGCAATCGAAGATGGCGGATGCCCTCCTGGCCGACGGCCGCGCCGGTGGTCTGGGTATAGCCAACTGCGACGCCGGCGGCTTCTTGCGCGACCACGGCGCGCCACCGCCACTCCTGGACTAGGACCGCGCCGGCGGGCTTGGCGTGGATGGCTTTGGCTTCTTCACCCGCAACACCGGCGCGCCCTACTCTAGCGCTGGCAACTTCGCGGGCGACCATGCCGGGTTCCTCATGGACAAGAACCGCGTCGGCGAGCTTGGCCATGGCGAGGCCGACAACACCGGCACGCCCTTCGCGGGGCTTGGCGCGCCTTTCTCCCGCGCCGGTGGCTTCACGCGGGATCACGGCGCGCTGCTTGTGGACAAGGACCGCGCCGGCGGGCTTGCTCATGTTGGCGCGGCCGACTTCCTCCCGCGCGACACGTTCGCGCCCTTCGCCGGGTTGGGCGTGCTGTACTCAAGCGCCGGCGTCCTCGCGCGTGAGCACGGCGTGCCCTTCGACAAGGCGAAGTACATGGCCGCGGCTGGCGCTGAGCCTTCCTCCCCGAACGCGGGGCAGGTAAACCACATGAAATTCATCTCCTTTTCTTCACTGCAGTTGGATTACTCAGAGTGTTTTCTCTTATTCTGACTGCCAAGTAGCACCATCTCCTGTTCTTGAACTGCTTCGTTTTATACAAACGTTTTCTACACGTTTCAATTATTCAATCCCTGCAGGTTACAATTGTTATGGATATCGGTGCTGAGGTCGGTGTTGTCTTATAATCCAAGCTCTATTGGCTCCTCTTCCTCCGGATGTCGCAGCGAGGCGTCGTTCGCTTGCACGTTCGCGGAATGGCGCGGATGTAGTTCGCGGGATGGCGCGGATGTACCAGTATTCGTGGCTCACGCACTAGCCGTAGGAGTTGAGGTCTCGTCGTGCGTTGCTCACACGTCCGCGGGATGGCCCGGCGTGGGATGAGCGTGAAGAACGTCGTATCGTGGCCCTGCATGGTCACGAATTCGAAACTGTCAATCCCTCTATTTATTCTGCAATCAAAAGAAAAGAAGTGTCGGCTTGGTTACAGCAAAAAAGCCCGAGTGTGCGACACCTCCCTCCGGTGATCTGAACCTCGACAATGATCATGATGACGACACTCCTCTCCGTTTCCGCATGCTCGACAACGTGCTGGGGCCGACTGGGGTTCCTGGCATGGCAGAGCGAGAATTCGAGGCCGACGAGGACATGCTCCTAGCCGTGGGTGAAGAGCCGGCGTCATTTGAAGAGGCACGCCGGGAGGAATGTTGGCGTCAGGCCATGAAGGAGGAGATGGCCTCGATCGAGCAGAACGACACATGGAAGCTCGTGAACCTACCACATGGCCATCGCCCGATCAGCCTAAAATGGGTGTTCAATGTGAAACGGGATGAGGCGGACGCCATCGTCAAGCACAAAGCCCGCCTTGTCGCAAAGGGCTATGTCCAGCAAGAAGAGGTTGATTTCGATGAGGTGTTCGCTCCCGTCGCTCGGATAGAGTCCATTCGCATGCTGCTCGCCGTGACCGCGTGGGAAGGCTGGCTCGTCCACCATATGGATGTTAAGTCGGCTTTTCTCAATGGAGATCTACAGGAGGAGGTATATGTCTGGTAGCCACTGGGTTTTGTCGCTACGGGGCATAAGGGCAAGGGGCTGAAGCTACAAAAGGCATTGTATGGGCTGCGGCAAGTGCCACGAGCATGGAACATGAAGCTCGATGGCAGTCTGCGCAAGCTCGGTTTCAAGCGCTGTGTTAGCAAGCATGGCATGTACACGTGCGGCGCCAGCAAGATAAGAGTGGTGGTGGTTGTCTATGTATACGATCTGATCATCACAGAGGCAAGCTCGGAGGATATCCACGCGTTCAAGGATGAGATGCGCCAGCTCTTTCGAATGAGCGATCTTGGCCTGCTCTCATATTACCTCAGGATCGAGGTGAAGCAGGGCCAAAACGCGATCACATTGGGGCAAGCAGTGTACGCGAAGAAGCTGCTGGAGAAGGCAGGCCTGGCTTCCTGCAAGTCATGCTCCACGCCCATGGAGGTCCGCCTCAAGCTGTCCACCAAGAGCTCGACACCAGAGGTAGACGCGACGATGTACCACAACCTGGTGGGGAGTCTACAGTACCTAGTGCATACACGGCCTGACATCTCTTTCACCATGGGCTACGTCAGTCGATTCATAGAGAAGCCCTGGCAAGAGCACCTCGTCGCTGTGAAGCATCTACTTTAGTATGTTGCAGGCACAGACGAGTATGGGTTAATTTACCCCAAGCTGTCGAGCAACGACAACATCCTGATCGACAACCGTGATAGCAACATGGGCGGGGATGTTGATGAAAGGAGGAGTACCGTAGGCGTGTTGTTCTTTCTGGGTGAGATGCCAGTCACATGGCAATCCTAGAAGCAGAAGGCGGTGGCGCTTTCAACCTGTGAAACAGAGTACATGGCCGGAGCAGCCGGTGCATGCCAGGCTGTATGGCTTGTCCAGCTGCTAAGCGACATTATGGGCGATGTCATTCAGCCGCCCACGTTGAAGATGGATAATCAGTCCGCGATCGTCCTATGTAAGAATCCCGTTCTCCATGACCACAGTAAGCATATAGACACCAAATTCAATTTCATAGGTGAGTGTGTGGACAATGGGAAGATTTGTGTGGACTACGCAAGTACACAGGAGCAACTTGCGGATGTTCTGACGAAGGCCCTGGAACGTGCGAGGTTCTGTGAACTTCATGAAAAGATCGGCGTCGTCAACTTGAAGAATAGAGCATGAATTAGGGGGAGATTATCTTATAATCCAAGCTCTATTGGCTCCTCTTCCTCCGGATGTCGCAGTGATGCCTCGTCGTTCGCTTGCACGTTCGCGGAATGGCGCGGATGTACCAGTATTCGTGGCTCACGCACTAGCCGTAGGAGTTGAGGTCTCGTCGTGCGTTGCTCACACGTCCGCGGGATGGCCCGGCGTGGGATGAGCGTGAAGAACGTCGTATCGTGGCCCTGCATGGTCACGAATTCGAAACTGTCAATCCCTCTATTTATTCTGCAATCAAAAGAAAAGAAGTGTCGGCTTGGTTACAGCAAAAAAGCCCGAGTGTGCGCTCTCGGATCGATTGCGTTCGCGCTTAGTGTCTTTGAGTTCCTGTGCTTCTTCTTCATCTCCGGTGATGGGCATCCGCAAGCAGGGGAATCACAACAGGTGTTCCGGCAGCTGCGAAGGCCGCAGCTGATGGCCGTGGCGGCAACCTTGCTCCAGCTGTGGTGGGAATTGTCTTCGCCGGAGATGTCATCCCGCCGGTGGCATTTGGGCTCTTCGTCCTCCAGCTCGGCGGTCTCTCCCAGGCCGTCTCCGGCGTTCGCCGTGTGTGAAGACAATTCGATAGTCTGGAGCATGTGAGTAGGGTCGTCTTCCTCCTTTTATCTTCCTCTTATCTGTGGCTTGCGAGTCGAATAATTGGGGAGAAAATGGAAGTGGTAGGTGTCAATGTGGTCATCGATGGATGTTCAAAGGTTTCGTATGGGATGATTTTAACCATGCTCCTTCTGAATTTTGCTGAATGTTCAAATTCTCTGGCTCCTTCAATTCTGAACATGTATGTACTCCGGAATTTCTCTTTCGTGATCCTACTATAATATCGTCAAAATAAATTTCTGCAAACGGAAGCATATTTGTTTGGTCATGGGTTTTAATTTCATTCGACAAAGCATCAGTAGGACACATAGGGCACACACCATACTTTTCAACCTTTGAGGTTTGGTCTGCTCTAGCTCTACGGAAGTAAAGTCCAATAAAGAAGATACAGAAGAACATTTCAGCTGGTTCAGTGGGCAAGTGACTACTGGACCCTTGTCTGGTTCAGTCTCAGATGCTACTTATGTCTAAACTTCTGAGACGATTGCCCAAAATAAACTGAATTACCTTGTGGTACATCTTGCGGTGTAAATGATTAATTCCACCGATAAGTCATAAGATGATCTTTAATGATGATTAACAAGCTTTATAAGCCTAATTTTACCTTTAGTCCAATCTGTAGTTCTGTAGCAAACCTGGCCTCGTCATTGTCTTGTGTAGAACGATCAGATCAGCTTGCTTAGCATAATGGTCAATATCACTGCTGACAAAAGGAAACACTACTTCTATGCCATTAAACTGCTTGGCCCAATTCTGTAGCATGTCGTCTTGTGAGACCAGTCCAATTCAATCTACATTGTAGACACAACCACCATCTGCAAAGTCTTCAGCTGTTGCCGATCGAGTAACATCTCGTTTACCCTTCAGGCAGATGCATCAAGTACAATTTCATCACAGGGACTTATCCATGTGGAAGTTTTTAGAGATTCATAACCGAAACTTTGTGTAACCAATAATCATGTGAGTTTCTGATTTGCAAACTGAACCTTCAAGTTTCAGACCTGAAGAACTTTTTCGATCGCTGCTATTATAATACTCCGTAACTTATTATCGAAGAGACGAAGAGAAACTTGGAAGTAAAAATGCAAGTCTAATTCCGATTCGAGGAGTCGGGTTTAGATACCAGTGCCCTCCCGAATGCGTCGCCGTGGAGACCCGGCTAGCCGGTTGTTTGGGAACGGGATTATGGCCCAGTTTAGGTTGGCTCATTTGGTTGCTTAATAAGTAGGCACATGAGCGTGATGGCTCGTCCATAATGTGTTGGACTCCCTGCAATTGCAGCCCAAACGGTTCGGGGAAAAAAAAAGATGAAATGGACGCTCCGGAACGGGATTCCCAGTTACCCACCGACTTGCGGACCTATATGCAAATTGAACTGGGACTTTTCTGTCAGTCTAATTATCTATTGTCAGGTAAACCCTGTCAGATTTTTTATTTTTATTTTTTATTTTTTAAACTAGATTGCATCGAAACTTATTTTAAATATGAAAATTTGACCATGCCACTGCACCTAGCATGGCTAAACAACACTATCACAACATAAAGAGTAGGCGTGACTGCGTTCTTCTGCTACTCTAATTTAACTAGTATGGTATAATTCTTGTCACGTCCACTCCTAGACTGGCAGCTTTTTTTGATTGTACCAGGTGAAGTGGTATAGTTAAAAGGTTTAAATAGTTTCGATGTTGTTTAGTTTTAAAATTTAAAAATAAAATTTTCATAACATAAAAAAAATTATGAACAGATTAAAAAACATGAATTTTGCAAATAAACCCATACCGTGAGGTACTCTTCCCTTCCCTAATCAACATAGCATACATAATTGCTACGGATCTATAGCCCCATCCTCCCCTTATACTCGCACTGTATTATCCTCAACATCAGAACGTTCTGTTATATACCAGATGCTAACTTCACCCCTACTGCATATTATAATTTTAAGTTTAATTGTAATATTATGACTATTTGACATGTTCTAGAGAGAAGTTTAGACAGGCAATGTAAGAAAAAAATGTATTGCAACAAGAATAAAAGCAGTGGGTTAGACTAAATCAAATGGATCAGCAATTCAGCAAGAGCATAAAGGTGACGGACGACGGGATGTGACTGGAGAGAAAGGGTATAACTGTAAGAATGGATAAATAAGTAAAATCACACGAATCAGCAGGAGCCAACTCACTTGTCACTGTGGCAACGGTGACACGGACCGCGAATGTGGCAGAGGTCAATGCTGATAAGGCTAACGCCGAGGGGAGGTCAAGAGTAGTAAGAATTTAAGTTAGCTATATTAAATTTTAAACTTTGAGTATGTCAGTGTCGTACAAAATTCATAAGTATATTATTAATTTTTTCTACGACTGTCAGCAGTACAAAATTCATAGGTATATTAAATTTTAAACTTTGCTAGGTGTATGTCCGTGTCGTACAAAATTCAATTATTAAATCTTAAGAGTTAAACAAATTTAATATGATGATAGACATAGACATAGTAAAATTTTTTGCGTCTGTCTCGTGGCACCGAGATTTAATAGCTTGGCGCAAGTCTCATTAGCATAAGCATCCTGGCGCTGACCTGGCCACGTCAACGGCCAGCATTTCACCACTGTCACAATGGCGAAAGGGCTCGAGCCGTTATTGACATTAAAAAGGGTGTATTTTAAAATAAGTTTTTAACGTCAATAAGTTTTTAGCGTCTATTTATAAAAATAGTTTTTAAAAAGAGCTAAAATGTAAAAAAATTCAAGTACGGCGCTATTGGGAACTGAGTGTTATGTATGAATTAATATGTCGTACCGCATTGTATTAGGACGGAGAGAGAAAAGGATGGTTTAATGTTGGAAGCTGAGTTGTGGAATCAAAGGTCGTATATTCATTATTATGAGTTGGATTAAGACGGAGAGAGAAAAGGATGGTTAATGCTGGAAGCTGAGTTGGAATCAAAGGCCATATACTCGTATTTATTCAGTGACGACGACGTCACCCGCCCTCCCCGTGTCACTCGCGTCGCATCTTTTGCCGCTTCCGAGTCAGGAGAGGAGTTGTGTTCGTGGGCGGCGCAAAAAAGGGAAGAATTTTCATGGGGATTTGTGCGTCAGGGATCTGGTTAATTTCCGCTACATTTACTTGTCTAGTTGTCTTCCTCCCACGAAGCCTTATGTAACTGAACACTCGGATCCTCTCCTCTTCCATCCCACTGCAGCCTCGATCACTCCAGCAAGACTTGTCCTACTCATCGATCGGCTTCTTGCCAGTTGCCACTGCAAGAAACGAGCCTCCTCCCTGTGCTCGCACGGCGCCGATGAGCTCTCCGGGCAGCAGGGCGATGGCGGCTTGCCTCGCCATCGTCTTCCTCGCTGTCAGTGCCGGCATTAGTCCCGATGGCTGCGCATTGCTCCTAAGCTTCCTGGGTGTCCTCGCCGGCGTCACCGTCATCGTCGTCGAAGACTGGATGACCGACGATCGTCCTATCGACGTCGTCGTCCGCTCGACCACGTCCTCCAGCATCGCTTTGCTCCCGGTGCAACTCCGCGAACACCTCGCCGTCCTTGGGCTCATATTTGCCTCCTCTGCCATCACGGCGGTCACCGGCGAGGCAAGCCCGGCTGTCTCCTTCACCTTCTTCGTGACGTTCCTGCTCGGGATCTCCCTCATCGTAGCCACGGTTCTTGGGGAATAAACTCTATCAGATCAGATTATGTGTTTGTTTTCTGATTCTTGGCCTCCTCAACTGCCTGCCTGGTGATTGTATCAACGTAAATTAATTACTGTGTTCTTGCAATAAAGTATATTTTGTGCTGTGTGTACTACTTAAACAAGAGTTAACAAAAGTTTATATTATTATCCAAGGCAAGACTGTATATGAGTGTTTCGTAAAGTAACGGAAAACTAGTGCCGAGCATGATGAATACTCCCTCTGACTGTGCTGATTCGCTCGGTCAATTTTTTTCTCCACCGGCTACTAATTAACTAATCTAAGAGAGCATATCTGTCTAGATTTATAAGTAGTAGAAAATATATACAGTACTAGTGTTTTATATATCTAATGTAGATTAGTTAATTAGTAGTAGGTGGAGAAAAGATTTGACGGAGCGAATCAGCACAGTTTAACAAATGGATTGATCAGACATGTATTCTCGGATGATTGATTTACATACACTTCCGAGATTGTGTGGATGGGGATTGGGGGCCATCACACACACGTAGAAATGAACTTTTATGAGTTCCAGAACCGAAACTTTATACGGCTAAAATATGAGGTTCAGATTTCAAATCTGAACCATCATGATGCAGACATTTTGTACGATGTGTCTTTGGAGATAAAAATAAAGTAGAGGATGGATGTGTCAGGTATCCACACTTCACCCCCCCCCCCCCCCCCCTTTACCAAAACATAAAAAAGGAGACCTTTAGCAGGAAGGCAAATGGCAAAGCTTTATCTTGTTGTTTCTTGGTTCCAAATTGTAGACAATGATTAATTGATCCCCTTTTCAAAAAAAAATGAAGGGGGAATAGAGAAGGCAGATCAAATGAGGAAAATTTTTATCTGGTTTCCCCTTGCTAAAATAAAACAATAAATCGTTGTTCCAGATGACAGACGAAATTTCTTACATCCAACTCATGACAGGGGCACTCTGCTTGTGCAGTTCTCAGAACATCGTAGAAAAGAAGGAACTTCTTTGATTGGTCAGTCAAATTACAAACTTAACAACTAGATTATACCTTCTTTTTCGATGAGCAGAGGCAGTGAATTTGGACTTTTATTAGAGTATTTGTCTTTTTCCATGAGTTGCAAAATTGGCGTCCAAGCCGTTACTTGAGCTCCTCATCTCCTCCCCATTATTGCAGTTGCCGAATTGCACCTCCAAAATCCAAACATCTCACAATGCATCAGTCTTTCGATCCTTTTGTATGATTGATGAGAGAACAAAGAATAATACAGTTTTTGTCTGATTTGTTGCCTACGTGTTGTCAGATAACGATGCGTATGAGGGATGTTTCATTAAGGGAAACCTGTTATAACTTGATTAAGATTGATGTTTGCAATTATCTCTTTGCAAATATGCAAAGCAAATCAGCATAGATTATCCAGATGGATCAGCCATTTTCTTCGCATACTGGCTCTGAATTATTCTACACAGCTTCTAATTCCCGAATTGGCTACTTTCCCTGAACTGCTTGATTATTGTATCTGTATCTCTGTCTGCTTGTACCGTATATAATACGAATAGTTTTGTATTGCAAGGTTCTTTTGTTATGCGTGTTACGATGTTCTCTCGATGCTAATTCAGATAATAAAAATGTACAACACGCTTATGATTTTTTTTGTTGCCTACTGCTCACGATATAAGAGAAGTCTGTCTGTCTGTCAGCTCAACTTGATGAAGACTGATGTCGTAACAAACTGTGTTCTTTTTTCTTGTTGGACATGTATGTGCTTCTGAACTGTTTTTGTTTATAGCAAAACTAGGTACGTGTGTAGCCGCTGTTGCTCTTTTCTTTTTGGCATCTTTTGACCACTACTGACAATTGGTAGTCCAGAAATAGAATGAAGTATTTCTTCAGGCAAACTCGAGCTTGTCCATCAACAACACCAACGAAAAAACAGGAAAACTTTGTGCTGCTCTTCCATAGGCTGTGAAAAAGCAGCATGAATGTGCAGTGCTATCCAAATATTTCAATTTGTGAAAATCTCAAGTATGCGAAATCTTGTGCATATTCCGATGTGAATTTGCACAAATGTGACATGAAGATTTGTGTGTTTGCACAAATACTGTCCATTGTCTAAAAAAATTTGGATTTGGTAAAATCACATTTGACGTAAAATTGATGCCAAAATTTTACAAATTTTACAAAATCTTAAGATCGGACGGAGGAGGTAGCGGAGAAGTGGCTTCAGTAGCCGAGTACGTCGCACTCAGGCTGTGCCGGTATGGGCACAGGGTACGAAGGAGACCGGGTGCTGAGTATTGGAGTCTACATGTGTTGGCACTTGGCATCCAACGATGCAAACCATTACTTTACCCCTCCTCTCCTCCCATTTAAGCTTCAGATGGGATTGGAAAATCCTACGAATTATTTGTAAATTTTCAATGTTCTTTGCTGGCGACCAAAACAGGGGAAGGTGTGTCCGCGCACACGATGATGGTGTCATTCAGCAGCAAGATCGTCGCCACCGGGTACGCCGTCGCCTTCTTCGCTGTCGTCGCCGGCATCACCTTCGACGACTATGAATTACCCCTCAGCCTCCTCGGGGTCCTCACCGGCGTCACGCTTATCGTCGTCGGCGTCCAGATGATCGACAACCCGATAGCCTTCCACTCCGCCGCGCTCCACGGCGTCGCTCTGCCTCTGCTCAAGGTGCGTCTGCGCGGCAACCTCGCTATTCTTGGTCTTGTCGTGGCCTCCTCTGCCATCACGTCGGTCACCGGCGAGGGGAGCCCGGTGCTCTGCTTCAGCCTCTTCGCGGCGCTCCTTGTGGGGATCTCCCTCGTCACTGCCGGAGTTCTTGGTGAATAGTATTCTGCAATTCATGAACTAAATTGATATTTTGATATTTCAGATTTGGTGATGTTTCCTAGTAATTCTTGAACCATTTGCGCATACTGCATACTAGTGTGTCATATGATATGAGCTTGTAAAGTACTAGTAGTTAAATAAGTTATGTTTGTGATGTGTATGCCTCTGTACTCTCAAAGCTAATTGATGAGATAACCAAAACAGCCTTATTCATATTTGTTGTCTACGTGTTGTCAGACAAGGATGCATATGAGGGGTGTTTCATTAAGGAAGCCTGTTATGACTTGATTAAGATTTATGTTTCTAATTCTATGCTTACAAATATCCCAGATTAGTAGGTAGAGAAAATTTTTGCAGAGCAAATCAGCATAGCTTATCCAAATGGATCAGCAATTTTCTTCGCTTACTGGCTCTGAATTATTCTGCACAGCTTTTAATTCCTGAATTGACCACTTTCCCTGAACTGCTTGATTATTATATCTGAATCTCTGTGTGCTTGTACTATATATAATACGAGTAGTTTTGTATTGCAAGGTTCTTTTGCCATGCGTGTTCCGCTGTTCTCTCGATGCGAATTTAGATAAAAAAATTAAATAGTACGACACGCTTATGATTTCTTTTGTTGCCTACTGGTCATATAAGAGAATTCTGTCTGTCTGTGAGCTCGACTTGACGAAGACTGATGTCTTAACAAAATGTGTTCTTTTTTCTTGCTTGCACAGTACATGTATGTTCTTCAGGCGAACTCGAGCTTGTCCATCAACAAGACCAACAAAAAGGGAAAAGCTCTGTGCAGCTCTTCCACAGGCTGTGAAAAAGCAGCATGAATGTGCATGCAATCCACCGATTTAGTGGAGTACTCCGTACTTCATAACCCTTGACCGGTCCTAAGATAGTGTTATTAAGTAGAGATTGGGTGGAATTTTTTATAACATAAGCGTATGATTAATTAATTATTAGCTATTATAAATTTAAAAAATAGATTTATTTAATTATATATATATATATATATATATATATATAACTTCAAACGAGGTAAGCACCCCAACCTTCAGTTTCGAACAGGCCTAAATAGAAACCAGTACGCCAACCATAACCCTACATCTTACTGGCTCCAAATTATTCAACAACCGTTTTCCAAAAAAAAAAAGTTTAGCAACCGTAGAGTACGATGGAATTGTTCATAACCTTGTACTGAAAATGTCAAAATGAAATAAGTTTTTTAGAGAATCTCTGCTAGCCAAAGAGTCAACTTACCACTCGTGCTACTGTAGGCGCATTTTCATTTTATATTCTAAACGCTAACTGAATGTGGCTTTCCCGCATCACAATGTGCCATCCATTTGTACTTCTCCCGCAGTGTCAAATTATATCTTAACCAGACTGTTTATGTAATTTGTCGCAGTTTTTAATGTTAGAAATTGTTTAGATTATATCTTTGCCAGATGGTTTGTCACAATTTTTCAGATCTTCTCCATAGAAATTCAATACTTATCGATTTACTCAACTACTATAGATGGCAATTTTAGACTAGATATGTAAAATTTTGGCAGGGAGGAGGATAAAGTTTTTTTTTTTTGAGACTCAATGCAGAGCCGTAAATTAGCTAAGTGCTTAAAAGTGGACAGAACTGAGTTAACCATAGTAAGTTTTTCCGGCAAGAGAGATGAGTGCCACTTCATTATATTAAAAGAAGGAAAAATGGAGCAGACACATGACCTATGGATGAATGCTACTCCTCAATCATAATTAGTAGTAAAGTACAACAAAGAAATATATTTACGGAGACCTGAATCCGAGCCAACAGAAGGCAGGAAAGTCCTACTCCTTGCTTGGTCAATAGTAGAGGCAAACCTAGAAAGGAAAAAGGAATGGTTTCTGCCGGCTGGCCATTGAAAGCTTTGGCCAGAATCTCCACTTCACATCTTCAACTGAAAAATTATTTTGAACTACAAAAGGCTTGCAACAGTTCACCTTCATGCCAATTAATTATGCACAGAGTAATAAAGGAAGCCTGTAGAAAAAAATAATTAGTTTCAACATGCCGGTTTAATCACCAAGATATCACCTGTTTACTGAACATATTAATCGAACTACAGATCAATTTCAGTCCCTCCCACAGAGCTGTCATGGCTGGGCTCCTACTAGCTGATTCGCTACAAGGCAGAGAAACAACAGAAACATTTCATGATGGAAACATAATAATTAGCTTACAAAAGGGATAAATAATTTTAAAAATCATTTTGAAATGAAAAGAAACCTCTGACCTAAATAAACTTATAATACTTTGCTGTATACCACTGTTAACATCTTAAACATATTCGGTAAAAAATTGAAGAGCCAATTAGTTTATAGAAATAGGCTGATTGATAGATAGAGAATCCGATCGGACGTATAAAAATGTTAATTATCTCGGATAAGAAAAGAGCTAATTAGACAAATAAAAATATGTTTGTTTTAGTAGAAAAATGAAAGATTATTGAGATGAAACCAATCGTGAAAACCATAACAGAGCGATTTTGTATTTATAAGATATCTCTTATAATTAGAAATATATAGTTAATTTTTTTTTTGGAAAATAATATCTAGAGTTCATGATTATCTTAAACTTATGTAATCGGAATTTGATAAATCATCTATACAGATTAATACAATTTTGGTATATCACCATCCTAGTTCTTCTAGCTTATGGGTTCTAGCTCTCAACATAAAGATATATTGATTAAGTTTAATTTTTATATTTTAGTATATCGATTATAATATTATATTGGTTTAGTTTAATATCTTAGTCTGATCTGTGTTATATCTCATTATGTTTGTCTGATCTGTGAAAGCTTTGGCCAGAATCTGCACTTCACTTCAACATCTGAAAAATTATTTTAAACTGCAACAGTGTTGCAACCGTTCATGCGAGTTAATTATGCACAAACAAAGAAAGCCTTTACACAGAATAATTGTTTTGGACAAGCCGGTATAATCACCAGGGTATCACCTGTTTACTGAACATATTAATCGAACTACTCCCGCATATTTATTGGTGTTCAGAGTTATCATGGCATGGTTGCTGGGTTCCTACTGGCTGATTCACTACAAGTCAGGGAAGCAACTGAAACAATCCACTCATCGTTATCACTTTCCTGTTCATGATTACATATATCAGCACAAGTTTCTGATCTCAGGATCATAATAGTTACATGTGGCTTAATTTAAAGTACAAGTAGATAGCCAAGAGAATCTTCCAATTCCACATGTTGAATGAATTGTATTGCACACCGCCTAATTCAGATCAGTATAAAAATTTGCTCACAAATGGACCATTCGGGTAAACAAATTTAAGCTGTGCGTTCGTGGCATCCAGATTCCATTTCATCGGCACCAAATATTGTATACTTCCTATTGCATCCATTACAATCTAAACCTTGGTTCTGCTGTTTTCATGGCGTGGGGTTGTTGGGAATTGGTAGTGTTTCATCGAGTTATTGATTAAGAAAGGGTAACAACGAAAGAAACATAAGTTTATTTTGGATAAAGGAAGTGAACGAGATAAACAGAAGTGATCCTTAAATAATAGGTACAATAGCGAATTCCCGTTGCTTGCAAAATTTGCCTTCGTCTTGTGTGTTATGTGTTAACTGATCCCATGATGACAATATGGCATGGTGCATACATTTTTTTTTGGAAGTTAAGTAGGAGGTCTGTCTTTTGTTTTTGTTTTTCTTTGTTTTGTTTGTTTGCTAGGAGGATGACTGTTATTGCTGTATATAGAAGAGAGTTTTCTTTTAACATGAATATAGAAGAGAGTTTTTTTACAATAAAAAACAAAATTAACTAAGACTTAGTATCTCAGAACTGAACTCCAATTTTCCTAGCCTACATGCTTCCCAAAAGCTTTCAATTTCTTTCTTAATCCAGTCATCCAGCTCATCTAGCATCGTTTTTATCCCTTTTTCTTCGCCGGGAACTCATCTAGCATTCTTCAGTAGATGTTCGAATTGAATTCCAAGCTAGAGTTGTATGTCAGTCGTAGTTGCTATCATCTTTTTCTCCTGCCCGCCGATAGCAAGCATGACCATGGAACATGAAGAATCTGAATTTGACCTCTCGAGTTTTATCAGCCTTATCAGGGGACGTTTTTTGCCTTTGTTTCGCTTTCACTTGCCTTAATGGAGTTATCTATGACTGAATATAGTGTATAGTAGGACTAAGACTAAATAGATTGGATCTATATATATACAAGTCCAGTAGTCTAACACTCCCTGCAGTCGTAGCGGGAGGGAACGGTCGTAGAGACTAGAACGAAGACTGGTGAATAAAAACATGGTTAAGCCTATAATCATAGTATCGATGAACTGGTGCGTCGATAGTATATGAAGTACCCAAACTTGTCCTAACGCGACCTTGTTATATGCGAAGTGAATATCTATCTCTATATGCTTTGTACGTTGATGATGGACCGGGTTGGCGGTTATGTAGATGATATTGACGTTGTCGCAGTAGACAATGGTCGTAGAGTGGATAGGTGCACGGAACTCCTGGAGAAACTGGCGAAGCCAGCAACACTCGGCAACGGCGTGGGCAACGGCGCGATACTCGGCTTCGGCGCTGGACCGAGACACTGTAGTCTAGCGCTTGGAGGACCAGGAGACTAGAGTGTAACCGAGAAAGACGCAGTAGCCGAATGTGGAGCTCGAGAGTTAGGGCAGCTCGCCCAGTCCGCGTCGGAGTACGCGGTGAGAGAGTCGATGAGGCTGGAGTTGAGATGTAAGTCGGTGGAGAGTGTGCCCTTCACGTAGCGAAGAATACGCTTGAGCAGCGCGAGGTGAGTTCGCGCGGAGCATACATGAAGAGACACACTTGCTGGACGGCGTAGGTGAGATCAGACCGTCTTAGTGTAAGGTACTATAGGGCACTAGCAAGACTTCAGTACTGGGAGGGATCGGCTATGAGAGAGCCATCGGTGACAGAGCTTGGCACGAGTGTCGACCGGAGTGGCAGTGGGGTGACATTCGACCATGCCCGTACGTTGGAGGAGATCAATGGCATACTGACGCTGGGAGAGAAAAAGCCCGTGAGGAGAGCGTGTGACAGAGATGCCAAGTGATGGAGAGGACTGAGATCGATCATGGCAAACTCGAAGTGGAGTCAGGCTATGATCTGGTGTAGAAGGGACGGCAAGGACGCTGGAAGAATAATATCATCGACGTAGAGGAGAAGATAGGCGGTGGTGTTGTCGATGTGAAGGACGAAGAGGAAGATATCGGAGACAGAGGCCACAAAGCCGATGTGCCTAAGATAGGCAGTAAAACGCTGGTATCAGGCCCGAGGAGTCTGTTTGAGGCCGTAGAGAGAGCGTTGAAGGAGGCAGACGTCATCGGGACGAGATGAATCGACGAAGCATAGAGGCTGCTGGCAGTATACCGTTTCCATCCGATGACCGTGAAGGAAGGTGTTCTTCACGTCGAGCTGGTGGATTGGTCAAGAGTGCGAGGCACCGATTGAGGAGGTAAGTAATGGTGGTTAGTGCTTCAGCCCAGTATGTTACGGGTAGGTAGACATAAAGTAGCATAGTATGACTCATGTTGTTTGTTGTGCGAAGAAGACATTCGGCCTTACTGTTTTGAGGAGAGGTGTAGGGACAGGAGAGGCGGAGATGGGTGCCACGGGAGGTAAGAAAGGTTTGAACAGTACGATTGACAAACGTCATACCGTTATCGGCATACATGGCTTAAATAGAGAGGTTGAATTGGTTGGAGACATAATTGGTAAAGTTGATGAGGTGGGAGGCGACCTCGGACCTGCTGGTTAGTGGAAGGAAAAGTCTAGCAATAGTGTGTATAGTCATCGAGTATTGCGAGATAGTACTGATTACCAGAAACACTCTTAACTGGAGAAATCCACACATCATAATGTATTAATTCAAAAGTTCGTGAGATACAAGACATAGAGTTTAAGAAAGGTAGTCGTACGTGTTTGTCAAGTTGACAAGAGTGGCAGACAGTGGAGCTATTGTGGTTACACGTGATGGAGGCGCTATGACGGAGATTGGCGACAGCGTCGGAGCTAGGTGACCAAGACGAAGATGCCATAAGTTGGTGGAGATGACAATGCTAGCATGTGGAGTAGACGGCGCAGGGGAGATGGTGTAGAGATCGTCACCACTATTGCATCGAAACATCTCGCATCGGGTCGGGATATCCTTCACAGAGAAACCAGAAGCATCAAATTCAATTGAGCAATTGTTATCTCTTGTGAATTGGCGGACAAATACTAGATTGTGGATGAGAGATAGGACGCTGAGGACATTGCGAAGTGAAAAATTGGTTGTGGATGTAGATAGGAGGGAGTCACCATGGCATTGGATAGGGAGCAAGTGCCCATTGCCGATAGTGACGAAAGGGGAGGAGAAGAGATGGCGAGAGAGTAGTATACCGGCCGATGTGCTGAAGATAGGTAGCAAAACGCTGGTACCAGGGCCAAGGGGCCTGTTTGAGGCCGTAGAGAGAACGTTGAAGGAGGCAGACGTCATCAGGACTAGATGGATCAACGAAGCCTAGAGGCTGCTGGTAGTAGACCGTTTCCATCCGATTATCGTGAAGGAAGGCATTCTTCACATCGAGCTGGTGGATCGGCCAAGAGTACGAGGTGCCGATTGAGGAGGTAAGTCGTGGTGGTTAGTGCTTCAGCCTAATACGTTGCGGGTAGGTAGGTATGAAGTAGCATAGTGCGACTCATATTGTTTAGTGTGCGAAGAAGATGTTCGGCCTTGCTATTTTGGGGAGAGGTGTAAGGACAGGAGAGGTGGAGATGGGTGCCACGGGAGGTAAGAAAGGTTTGAACAGTACGGTTGACAACCTCTGTACCGTTATTGGCCTGCATGGCTTAAATAGAGATGTTGAATTGGTTAGAGACATAGTTGGTAAAGTTAATGAGGTGGGAGGCGACCTCGGACCTACAGGTTAGTGAAAAAGTCCAGCAATAGTGTGTATAGTCATCGAGTATTGTGAGATAGTACTGATTACCAGAAACACTCTTAACTGGAGAAATCCACACATCACAGTGTATTAACTCAAAAGGTCGTGAGGTACAAGACATAGAGTTTGAGAAAGGCAGCCGCACGTGTTTACCAAGTTGACAAGAGTGGCACACAGTGGAGCTATTGTGGTTACACATGATGGAGGCGCTGCGATGGAGATTGGCGACAGCGTCAGGGCTAGGGAGACCAAGGCAAAGATGCCATAGGTTGGTGGAGATAACGATGATGGCATGCGGAGTGGACGGCGCGGGGGAGATGGTGTAGAGATCACCGCCACTATTGCATCGAAGCATCTCGCGCTGGGTGGGATATCCTTCACAGAGAAACCAGAAGCATCAAATTCAATTGAGCAATTATTATCTCTTGTGAATTGGCGAATATATACTAGATTGTGGATGAAGGAGAGAACGATGAGGACATTGCGAAATGGAAAATTGGTTGTGGATGTAGATAGGAGGGAGTCACCACGGCATTGGATAGGGAGCGAGTGCCCATTGCCGATGGTGACGAAAGGGGAGGAGGAGGGATGACGAGAGAGTGGTATATCGACCGATGATATCATATGGGATGACGCACCAGAGTCTAGCACCTAAGTGTGCTAGAGTTGGAGCGTCATCTGATTGAGGGCGGCGACGAGGCCAGCCTGGTTCCATGAGGAAACCGACTGGGTGGGTGGTGATGGTAGGATTGGCTGAGGCAGTAGGGTGGTAGCCGATATTAGGTGGGCCTGAGGATGGGTGTCGAGAACCCCTGGTTGCCAGCCGATGGGACTATGTAGTTGGGCCTGGGGTGCCTAGGGGTTGTAGCAAAGCCACGAATCCATAGAATTGGCAGATGGGGTAGGGACTAGAGCAAGGCGTGGTTGCATCGAACTGCTTCAATTCTTGCCCTTGCCTTTGCCGTTGCTATCGGCGCGGGCTTTGTTGCTACCAGAGCCGCGAGAGGTGGCAGCAGCGCACGATGGTTGATAGCCAATAGGGTTGGAGCTGCCATGATCGGTTGTGGCGAGGAGAGCCGTGTGGGCCACAGTCTTCTCGTCGTTAGCCAGGCGTAGTTCTTTGAGAACTAGCATGTCGTGGGCCCTAGCGAACGTGGGAAGAGGTGTGAAGTTGGCGATGTTATCGGCGGTGTTTGAGAAGCGAGGGTTAAGTCCTCATAGGAGGGCAAGGATAAGTTGTGAGTCAGCCACAGGGTGACTGACATCACGGAGAGTGGCAGACTTGACCTTTAGACGTTGGCAGTATGAGGAGACAGACGAGTCTCCTTGTACCATAAAGTGGAATTCATTTAGGAGAAAGATGGCGCGTGACTATTTGTTGGCGAGGAAGATCTGCTCGATGGCCACCCAGAGATCCCGGGCGATGGATCGGTGTCGTCCATTGCAAGGTCGAGGACGGAGTCATTGACCGAGCCAAGCAGCCAGCTGCATACGCAGCACTCGACGATGTTCCACTAGGGATCATCGGGTTGAGGTGAAGTGGAGCCATCGATGTGGGAATAAAAGCCAAACTTTCCATAGATGGATTTAAAGAAAAATACCCACTTGGAATAGTTAACATTGAGGTCGAGAGAGATGGGAACGTGAGATTTCATGTTGATGGCAGCGTAAGGTGGTGAGAAGATCGATGAAGTGGTGCCTGAGTTATGGTTAGGAGCGCCGATGACCGGAAGGGATCCAGCGATTGGAAGAGTGCCTAAACTAAGATCCGACTCGGTGATCATGACGAGAGAGTAACAGGGCGTGATAAGCCGATGAGGAGAGTCGTTGGCCGATGAGAGTAGGTGGCGAAGTAGTTGAGTGAGGAGTGGATGACAGAGTAGGTAGGTCACGAGTGTGAGAGAGTATGTGGGTCACGGGCGTGAGAAGGTTCGTGTCCGTGAAGGGAGGTTTCACGTCCGTGGACTCGTGGACGCAACGGAGTGGAGCGGACGTGAAAAATCGGAGAAGGTGCGTATGCGAATAGAGGAGGTTCGTGTTCGGGAAACATAAATTCATGCCAGTGGACACGTGGACACGTCGGAGTGGCTCAGATGCGAGTGGAGAAGTTTCGTGTCCAGGAGCAGGTGAGCGTGTCGAAAAAGCAGGAACCGAGAGAGTTCCAGCCAATAGAGGGCGGACGGGTCTAGCCGATGGAGGGCGGACGGGTCTAGTCGATAGAGACGACGAGCGTAGAGTTGCGCCGGCATCGGAGGAGGGGAAGATGCACCGAAATAAGGAAAAAGTTAAGGCGGGTCTGAACGAGATGGATGAAGACTGTTTCCTTGTCACGTGGTGGAAAAGGGGGGTGAGAGGGCAGTGGAGAAGGAGAAAGCTATCTGTGGAGGAGATAGGGAGGAGAGAGGCAAGACGAGAAGGCAGAGGAGAAATATCGGAGAAGAAGATCTACGATGAGAAGGAAGCGTCGGTTCGCTGGCGAGAGAATGTTAACGCATTGGAGATATTTAGACCTGTTCTGATATGGTGTATAGTAAAGTCTAGCGACGACACCTCGCACGTTCCGTCATCTGAGACAACGATTTTCAGTTCAGTCCAATAAACTGTTGCAGTCGGTTCTGTCCTTGCTACAAAGTAAGACTTTCAAGTGGCCTTACCTGCAACTGCAAGCTTGAAAAATCGAAGGCAATCATAAAGAAAATTATGTGTCCCTTTGCTCGCGTCATTTGTAATCCATGTGGTGATTATTTTCTTCACAATATTGTACGGCACCTGGACTGCGTAGCTGTACTAACGATCAGTTAAAAATAAAAGTTGTGATGACTAAATGATCGTGCATTCCGACGGCCATTTGTTTTTTTTTTCTGGATGGACTGATCTTCCACCTTTGTTCTTGTTGTTCTGGCCAATAACAATCTCTCCGTTTTGTCCTTTGTTGCGAGTTGCGACTCCACACTCCACCTTGTTTCTTGACTTGGCTCTTTGAGTTCTGAGGAAAACATGACAGAATGAACAAAACGGCCGCGAATTTTGCCGACCAATCAAAGCCGAAAACGCTTCGGCGTTTGGGCAGCTTCGTGGAAGGCTCGAAGCAATGAACCGCGTGTCACGTCCTCACTGCCGTTATAAATACCGGCAGGTGAGAGAAGGATTGCTGCATATTCTGAGCTCCCCATTCCAATTCCTACTATTTCTTAACGATCTCTAGAGAATCAAGAAATCTTGGCTGATCTGAATTCGATCGTTCGTGCGGCCTGCATTCGATTATTGTCATCTCGATCAGTACAGTGCTCTTGCTCTTCTCCTGCTTCCTTCGATTTCCCATGTTAATCTTTTGGTTTTGAAGAAATCATCCGTTTGATCGAGACCTTTTATTATTTTCTTTTCCATTCCTTTGTCTTCGTCAGAGGAGACGACCTGAGAACCGCACCGGAAATGCGCGCCGCGGTCGTCGCCGCCGTCTGTGCGGTCTCCGTGGCCGTCGCGGCCGCGCCAGAGGTTCCACGAGGCCCATACCAGGAGTGCGCCATTCTTGCCTTGTGCGCCGTCTTCCACGGTGGCATGGCCCTCCTGATCCATGGCGTCCGCGGCGGCTGTGACATCACCGCCGCCGCCGTCACCCACCGCCAAATAACCAAGCTAGTCACCGCCGTTCAGGATTAGGCCTAAGCAGGACTTGGTTTCTCTGCATCCATGGCAAGAATCCATTGGGGTAAAATTCGTGGTTTTGTTTTCCCTATGAAATCTTGGTTGAATGCAGGCGAGCCAAGTTTCACTTGGGCAGACACTGCTGCTCCAGTGTTTCGGATCAAATCAGCAGGTGGAGTTCTTTAGATTTATTTATCCAACTGTCGTCGGTTCTACTTGATCTTGATTGCAGTAAGACTGGATGATTTCAAAATAATTCCGCTTGCTGAATTGATTCGAAACACAGGCGGAGCACTGTCTGCCCAAGTGTTAGCGTTTTCCTCTACAGTTTTTTGGGGGTTATATATATATTTGTGCTTGCGCTGGTGTGCTTCGTTTGTTTACATCCATATGTTCTTTTAATATTATGGGAGATCATGTGTGCTTGGTCAATGCAAATTTGTCATTGTATATTGTTTGGTTTTAACGTTGCAAAGCATGGTGTCGTGCCTGTCAACTAATTTGGTGATTTTACTGTTTGCAATTAAATTATGCCCAATAGACAAATATATTGTGTACAAAAGTAATGAAAAATTACCAAAATACCCTTAAACACATCCTACTCATGACACCCCCATTCAAATGCAGCGTGTATGCAATAATGCTATTTAGAAAGCACAACTAAACACTAAGTTAATCACACAGTAGATCGTTATCGAAGTATATAGCTCTTGAATGATGAAGAAGAAAAAGAAGATATCCATCCTCTCAACGAATCTTAACATTTTCACAAACTGAATCCTAGTTATCATAAAACCTTCATAAACTGTCATTGGGCTCTTGGTTTTGGAACTTTGGGACAATCCAATTTCGACAGGAAGATGATGACGATGACAAACATCGGCTCCGATGGGGAACTAATGACGATGATAATAGATTAGCATGATTTTAATGAATTGATGATATGTATTAGACTTTGGAGAACTTGGATACAAAGGAAATTGATTTTCAGATGATATTGATGTATTAGCAAAAGATACAATGGGCACTAGCAAAAGATCTATGATATTAATATATATTATACTGTGCACTAGTGTAGACCGACAGATTCAGTGATTTTCTCCGGGATTTTGTAGCAGTGGACTAGGATGGATATTGTGTACTTGACTTGTGATTATCTTTAAATTCTCTTTTTTTCTCAAAAAAATGCAGAGTTAAAGATTGGAGAGAGAAATGAAAAGCTAAAGGATCTCTTTTCGGGTATATCTAGCGGTGGTTTAATGGCTTATATTTAAGGGGCTATTGATTATGAAAAAACGATAACAGGAAAAAAAAAGGGGGGGCTTGCAACAGTTCACTTGCATGCCAGTTAATTATGTAAAAAGTAGTAAACAAAAACCTTCAGACAAACTAATTGTTTTGAACAAGACGATAAATATAAACACCAAGGTGTCACCCGTTTAATGAACATAATTAATTGGTAAGCCTAACGGCGTACACCATGACTGCCAGTTCGGTGATAGTTCTCTGAGTAGTGTGTAGGTGTGTAATGGTGGGTCTTTTTTTCGTTCCTGATTATAATCTTTTTAGTGTTGTAGTCTTATATTTTTTTATAACATAGAACAGTCTGTGTTGTTTGTTTTAAAAAATAATTAGACAAGAATATGTAAGAGGAAGATTAGCATGAGGTCCAACCTAATTAAAACTTTTCTTTTTTTATCTATCCTTTAATTTCTATGTTTTTTCTGCGATCTAATTGAACAATCATTTATTTTATTTGGATGAATTTCTATATTTTTATCCACATGAATTGGTTTTTTATGAAGAGAGTACGTTTTTTCTATTTCTATATTTTGTTATTCTTGTGTGTTTTAAATGACCCCTTAATTTAAGGTACGGACTAGTGAATAGCCAAGAGAATATTCCAATCGCATGTTAAACGAATTGCACTTTACCTGTTTCAGTATAAAATTTGCTCATAGAGTGGCTATTCCGGTAAAGAAATTTAGGCTGTGCGTCGTGCGGTCAGCCGTTTTATCGGGCATTAAAAATATTGTACATTCCTTCACTTATGTCCATCTCAATCTATACCTTGAATAAGCAGTACTTTTATATGGTAAAGAAATATCTCTCTTTTTGGGTATATGCTGGGAATCGGTAACGTTTCATCAACTATGTTTTATTGATTGAAAAAGGGTAATAACAAAAAAGTGAAGCCTTAAATAAAATGTACAATAGTGAATTCTCTTTGCTTGCAAATTTTGCCTACGTCGTCATGTGTGTTTTATGTGTTAACAAATCCCCTGATGGCAATATGGCATATGCTGCATTTTTTAAATGTTAAATGGGATGCCTTTTCCCTTTACGAGGATGTCTGTTATTCCTGTATTTTGTCATAAGAGAATCAGTTAAGAGGTATCAAAAATTATTTGCTCTACTGTAAAAACCCTAATACTATATAATAATTTTATTTTATTTATTTACTCCGAGACTGATCTTACTTTCTTTTTACATTTTTCCACAACCTACTTAGATACTGCACGAGAGGTGCCCTATCCTCTCTCTTCTCGCTTTACGTTATCACATAATCCTAAGTGACACTTGGTAAGTTTTATGCTAGCTTAATTATATACTCGGTTTATTCTGATTATAATACCTCTGATTTAACCTTTAAGTATGGTCGTACATAGGCCCATACCAATTTAGGGATGGAGTATTACAGATGGTATTCAACCCACGCTGCAATGGGTATGCGTACGTAGCACTGAGGAGAGAACCTGGTATTTATATGCTGAGTAGTAGTAAGGTAATGAGGGCGTCAGCCCGTGAGGGAAGAAGTATAATACCATATACATAGATCTATTAGGGCTAAGTATTTATTTAGTGGGAATAGATATATAGGTTTATAAGTATGATGCTATGTGTATGTAAGCCCACGTGTGTTATACGAATTTACTCCACTTACTTTTAGTGTGATACCAAAGAGTGTATGAGGGTACACATAGTTTATATAGAGCAGATACCACCGCTGAGAGGGATCTACAAGCCTTATGTGTTGGACAATGTCATAGAGTATGGGTAAGGTTTATATTCACTACAATTTAAGTAAACTAATCTATTTAAATAGTTGCGCTCGTGGTTAAAGAAGCATTGAGACTTATACTACTCTTACTGGCTCATAAATTTTAAAATAACTTAGGATGATATGGTTGGATATAGATATGTGAAAATATTGAGATGAGATAAAATGGATAAATGATTGAGAGGGAAAACCAACTTAAGACGTGGTTTGGGTTGGCTGACACACCCTTCAGCAAATGGTTAAGTGAACATAACATGATTTTAATTAAAATGGCTAAATGATAGGTTTGTAAAATAATTTATAAAAATTAGCTTCATGCAAATAAACCTTAGCCATCCTTGCTATGCATAATGCATTTATTCTAATGATTTATGGTGGTGAGTTGAGTATTTCGTACTCATGGTTGCTCTATTTAATTTTTTTAGCATTAGTAAGATGGAAGATAAAGACCTTAGGTGTGCATTCAGCTGGATGATTGGAGTACCAGTTATGAGTATATCACGATCCCAGTCAACTGCTTGTGCCCATGTTAGGCTTTGATGTTTTCTCTGATAGATTATGGGCAAAGCGCCCTATTAAAGGGACTTATAATTCTGTAGCTTTTATTCAAATACGTCATATGTCAATTGGCTCCAATTAACATAAAGCATTGGCTCCACA
The DNA here is from genome assembly GCA_030770085.1 of Oryza coarctata. NCBI lineage: Eukaryota > Viridiplantae > Streptophyta > Magnoliopsida > Poales > Poaceae > Oryza > Oryza coarctata. The sequence goes on along the minus strand of CM061476.1, from coordinate 3,365,166 downwards.
CAAAACTGTTTTTTTTTATGGATCTTGACAATTCCCTTAGCCAATTAACTAAAATATATCCAATTTAATTCATTTAACTACCTTCTTATTTAAACCAATTATAATTATTTTTATGTCAAACTTAACAAAAAAGACACGAGTAATTATATTCTGAGATGATGGATGGAGTATCCATTTTTTTTTCCCATTAGAAAACATGCAAATTCCTCGAATAGCATAGCATCGGCAGGGCGCACACGTCAACAACTAGCTTTTCATTTTGTCCTGCACTGATTGGAAGGATCTCATCCAGTCCACTCGTCGTCCTGTAGGAGAATAGCAGGGTGACAAAGGGTTACGTACAACTCTCAAAGCAAACAGTCCCCATCTTCTCAAAGCGGCCGGTTCTGACGCGAACCATAGCCGCGAGCAAAGGTGCAATTTTTAGACTTTGGGCAGCGCCAGCAGGCAATTTCGACGAAGTTACTACCAGAAAGAACCGTGTGGCGTACGTCTAGACCTCCCCTGATGCAAAATTATAAATAGCGAGGAGGGATCAGTCGCACATCATCCCAACCAACATTCGTTTTTCTTCAGAGCCTCTAGAGAATCAAGAAATCTTCGCTTAATTGCATTCGATAATTGTCTCGGTACAGCTGTTCTATTCTACCTCTTCCGTCCCTTCGGTTTCTGATGCTACTGCTTTCTGTCTGAAGAAAACTGAGGATCTTTTCGTTTGATATCGACGTTTTTCTCACCGTTCCTTCTCTGCCAGGGTAGACGGCCTGTCAACTGCACCTGAGATGCGCGCCGCCGTCGTCGCCGGCGTCTGCGTGGTCTCGACGGCCATCGCGGCCTCCGCCGCCGTCTCACCGGAGGCTCCACCAGGTCCGTACCAGACGTGCGCCATTATGGCCTTGTGCTCCGTCTTCCATGGCGGCATGGCTCTCCTGATCCATGGCTTCTGGCGAGCAGGAGCTCCGCTGCGGCGGGCATGACATCGCCGCCGCTGCTCATCACCGAATAAGCGGGCTAGTCACCGCCGTTCTTGACTAGGCCTAAGCAGGGCTTGGCATCCCTGCATCCACATTTTGAATTTATGGGGACAAAATTGGTGCTTTTTGTCCTGTGGATTCTTCATTGGATGCAGGGGAGCTAAAACCCACTTAGGTCTTGTTTAGTTAATCACTCTCATAAGGGGATTAAAGGAGATTTATTTTACATCTATTGTAGTGTAAAATTATTCTCCCTCAATTCATTTCTCTTACGTATTAACCGAATTATGTTTGTGTGGATTTTTGTTGTCAATTACCTCTCAAGCCTCTTTTTTTAACATGATGTTCATTTTCATGAATCATGACTCTGATAGTTCCTCGAAAAAAGACTCTCTGACAATTGATTATTTTGGTGCCTCAAGAGATGTCATGGTTGGATTCGCACTGAATGATTGACGGCAAGGTAAGGAAACGACAGAAAAATTCCACTCATCATCGTTACCACTTGTCTTTTTCTAGTTACATAAGCCAGAATCATGATAGTTACACACACTTAGACATGGGTTAATTTAGTACTCCCTAGACAAGAGAATCTTCCAATTGCAGACCTTGATTGAAGGGCCTCAGTGCTATAAACTATGTCAGTCATATATGATAAAAGACAGGTAGGTAATCTTCTGATCGTCTTTTCATCGGACATTATATTAAAGTTTGTATAGAATATGTGTGTATAACCAGTTACAATACAGTTTAAAAATTAAAGTTATAATAAGTATTAGATATAGTTAGAGATCAGTTGACTAGTAGGTCAGCTGGTTGAGTATCGTGTAACTCTCATATATTGTAATCATGTTGAATCGGGAATAAGAGTAATCAGTGTCTTAGGACTAGGCTACGGCTAAACCTCGTTAGTAAATATCTGTTGTTATTAAGTTACATCTTCTATCATTTTCTTGGTTTACTCCTGGCAGGTCTTCACCGGGCTATTTCCTTGGGTCCAATTACATAGTAGATGAGCCTGCTATCAATTTCAGGCTCACTTAGTGCCTCGTCCAGTCGTTCTTCCTTCGGCCTTCGCCATTTCCGCATGATCTTTCATTCTTTTGGTACGGCTATTGGCTTATCTAGGCTGGTTGTTGCCTTGTCTTTTCTGGTCTCCATCCATTTCTTGTCTCCGCGAGTCTTCGCCCTCTCTCGTTGGCCTTCGCCCCCTCCGGTGATCTTCCTTCTTCGCCTGTGCAAAGTCGCCGGTTGAAGGATCGATGGCCTTCCTCTAACACCCTAAAAAATCTGGATTAGAATGATCAGAATATTTGTTCGCAGCCTTTTGGACCCTGTCTATCGAATCCGTACTATACGGGATTTCGTGGCCACTATACGGGATTTTCACGGGATTGAATCGACGCAGCAAACAGTGCATCGAAGCAGCTGCATGCTGTCATATGAGCATAGAAGAGACACCAGAGAGGCAGAGGGAGAGTGTAGAAAAAAAAACAAGAAATGGAAGGAGGACAATGAGAAGGCCAACACACTAGAATTTTAGAATTTGAAGGATGTAATGCACAAAACCATAGCAAAAATTTTAGGGTTTATTTGAAACGTAGGGTTAAAAAAACAAAGAGAAAAACATATGATTTTGATAAAAATATAATTATAAAACATATAAAAAAATATAGGAATGATGAATATGTAGTCCATAGGAAAAACACATGAATCAGATGAGATGATAATTTCAAAGAAATTTTTTAAAAAGGTTGAAACTCTTGCTAACTTTTCTTTATAATTTGCATGCATTAAGTCATTCCTTAGAAATTTTGTAGGATTTAAGAAGCTCCAATCCTTTATTTTAAAGGACCAAATAGAAAAAAAATTCCTATATAATTTGAATCCTATAAAATACTTTCACAATTCTTTTGTTTCAAAGGAGAACTTAGAGGATGCAATGTATGGATGCTACAAACCGAACAAGCCAACTTCTCCCATGGTTGACGTTTAATGCCTGCATATACGCCTTATGCAAGACTTTATAAAAAAAAGCATGTATATGTTCATCACATAACAGTAAAGTACCAATTCTGTGTAACCAAGATGCGTGCATGTTCTTTTATATGGAGTACAGTACTTATACTGTCCATGTTGTAAGTGGTCCTATTCCTACCAATGCAAGGATGCAAGGATGAGGGTAGGGTACGAATAACAAGCCAGCCCAGCTCGTTTGAGATAATTAGTGACAAGCTTTATCTTAATTATTTATATTGTCTTTATAATTTTAGATTTATCATTTTGTACCATGTTAAACATAGTAATAAACACTAACTCATTGAATATAAATTATTTGGATGTAACTAAAAAGCTAAAAATACCAAGGATAAAAATATACGATGATATTTTATAATTATAAGTTTGAACAGATGAGAACCATGGCCTTTGAACTTGTCTTTTTTCCCTGGACGAGAGACTCCCAACCACCTTCTGGATCGACGTGAGTTGGATTTTGTGGCGAAAAAAGTCACATGTACTGTGCTGCGTGCATGTCTCGTGCTGATTGATCTAGTGCACTAGCACTAGGGACCTAGTTGTATCCCCCTTCCAAGCTATGCGGGCTCCTCATCCTCGACACATGGGTCCTAGCCTCCATATGGTCCACCTCGGTGTTTCCAAAAGGCGGGATACCGCGTCCTTAGAATCCAGGTGGCAGAAAGAGGAAGCGAGAGCAGGTTCGCAGAGGGTGCACTCTGCATGTGCCTACCGTAGGGGTCCCGTCCGATTGCTAAAAGGGACGGTTCTACAGCAGCAAAAGATAAATAGCAAAGTGGCCCTAGCCTGCACAGGAATCGCCAGCAACAGTACCATGCATGGTCCACTCAGGGGGGTGGGCCAGGGAAGAAGATCACCCACTCAATGGTATCCGGCACATTGTCTATTACTGTCTCTGCAGCTATGGACATCAACTCTGTCATGTCCCCGTCAAGATCACGCATCCTCATCTACTGTTTTCCTATACGATTTAATGTTTCTGGCATACAGTGACCATAAGATAGACCCATAATTATATGGCTTTTTATTTGTAATAAGTGCGTTTCTTGGCTATGGTCCACTAAGAAAAATAGTTTATATTTATTATTTTAGATGTATATATATATATATATACTGAAAAGACATAGAGTAATTTTTTATTTCTTACAGTCTAGCTCTAAGTTTAAGGTTGTCTATAGCAATATCCTCTTTCCATACGTGAAGTTAAACTAGAAAGATTTATTTTACACTCTTCGATTTTAGGTTTTGTTTAAAATTCATGAATGATGAAAGGGCACTCTTTCTATAAAGAACCCGAGCTTTCTGAAATGACACTCGCTAGGCATTCAAGTTGCCTAAGATAATCTTTACATGCGCATCATGAATACCCTAATGCCATGCACGTTACGTCGTGCTCTCATTTCGGATCCCGTCCTCCAAGTAAGTAAAAGCAAATGAAGCCGAACTACAAGGCTACTCTCTCCACAACGCGTGATAGCCTCAATGGGCCCACGAACTCTTTTATGTTTCAGCCCTTTGGTTTTTATGGTTCAGCCCCTGCTCCGTATATTAATTTCACGAGTAGTGTCTCCATTCGGCCCTTTGGTTTTTACGGTTCAGCCCTTGCTCTATATATTAATTGCACGAGTAGTGTTTCCATGCTTTCACCCCTAGTTTCTATTTTCCCACTACACACGAATACGGAAATAAAAAGTGGCATTTCTCTCGGAGGAAAAGGAAATAAAATGTCTCAGGTCAACGACAAAACAAAACAGACGTTCCATGTGTCGGCTCCAAACTGACCTGGCAAGCTGCCATATAAAATGATCTGTCAGAAAACGCCATGCCTCTTTCCTCGAGTCAAAGTCAGATTAGGGATAGGGGCAGCCAAAGTCCTGCGCTTTTATCCATCATTTTCAGCATGACAAACAGATTCCTACTGATATCTGCGGCCCACACGTCGATCGAAACAAAATTATGCAGCAAAACCCATCGCAGAAAATTCAGAAACCTCAATGCTAACTCAATGGCACTCCGCATTCACATCTGCTTTCCCGATACAATAAAAAACATTGTACGATACATCTGAACACCCAGAAGTATGCATTTCGTATATTCCACTTCAAATGGGTGAACGACTAGCGCTATACAAATTTGGAAAAGAATTGCAGAAGCATACCATCAGCTGCAAGATGTCTAATACAGTAAGCCAAATGAGTAGTAAAGTCCTTCCGACAGTCCTAGATTCCTAGTTTAGAGGTACCATGTGTATGTACTGTGTGCAATCTTCAGCAGCAAGATGTGCTCTAATACAGCATGTAGCCTGCAAAATTAATGATGGGAACATCTCATGTTAGAACATTACAGACATAAAGAGAGCAATTCAATGAGCTGAGCATATTTCCATATAACAGAATGATTTTATTCGAGCCAACTTAGAAGCTATGCCATGATCCAAGCATGTCTACGTACAACAGAAGATAACAGTATGCCAACTGATTACTGGTTGCATCTGTCAGTTTACAACCTACAAGAAGAACGATGCTGTGACAAACTAATTGCTACTAGCAGTCTAGCTAAGATTACGCAAGTGAAAAGTTAACATTCTAACTCTGCACTCCTAAAAGATGTCTCTCAAGTTCTTTTTCAAGGAATAAGAAGCAAAAGTACAGTATGAACCATGAGACGAAAACACGCTTACTTAAACGAACTCACATAAGCAGCTAAGGAAAATGAAAAGAACTCAGGACTGCAGAATTTACCATTCTATCTAATCCAATCCTGGGTACACACAAGCCCCTCAATTGTCTTGATGTTCAATGTGCTCCATTGCTTAGGAACTACTGGCCCCTCACTGCTGAAGGCGGCCTTGCAATGAACAGCAGATGATGGCATTGCCAAGACATCCTGTGCCAGAATTGAAAGGGTTGGATACTTTGTAGAATGACTCATCCACCAGTTTAGAATATCAAAATCATCTTTCCTTGGAACAAGGCCATCCTCAAGATAGTTGTCAAGCTCTGTCAACCGTTGACTCCTTGATTGTGCATTAAGATGTTGATCCCAATCCTCCAACGAATCACTGTCAAATCCATCCATTTCAACATCACGAGCTTCATGGTTTGACGTGTGAACACCCGGTTTATCCACAGGGCTGCAATATTCATGAACAGCCCCCTGATTATTTCACATACAGCAGCTACATACTTTGCTGCATCAGCACCAAAAGCTCGTTTAAGACGGAACTCAATAAAAGTAATTTTGAATCTGGGATCAAGAACAACAGGTACTGACAGCCACAGGTATGAATTTTCCCAATATTCATGGAATGCTTCCTGCATTTCCCTCACCATGCTAGCAACTTCAGTGTGATCAGCGGATGCTTCTTCTTGCAAAGTTGTCCTAACTTTCCATAATTCATTGAAGTACATATTTGCTGTCAGGCAAACAGGACCAGAAATTACTTCAATAGCATGATAAAAGGCCCTCAAGATCTTGCAAATAGACTCAACGATCTTATAGTCTTCTACAGGTAACAATTCTTCAGATGGAAATACCTTCTTGCAATGCAGAACAACTTCAAGCCTGAAGTAAATTTTGTGCCACCATTTTGCATCCTCCTGGGGGCACTTCAAACCCATATTCGTAATGACTTCAAAAGGTTGCTGTTGAGTCAACGATGAGGCTCCATATACCAGCATAAATCTTTCTAGTACATTATCAATAAGGTGAAGCATTGATTGCACTTTTGAAACAATTTTGTTAAGCACATCATCCACACAGGCAATGTTGTATAGCTCACCTCTAATAGGAAGACTATTTCTTTGTATGAGCATGTCCTTAAGCTTCGTGGTACCTCCATGGTTTCTAATTTCACTGACAGATATCAAACTGAAAAGCTTCTTATCAAGATTCCAATCTCTTATAGCTTCTCCTATGACATTATATGGCCCACTTGCAGAGTCTAATACACAAGACTCCTTATAAAGTATCATCCTTTCCAAATCAGTAGGCAAAGACCAAAACACACCAAACTTGATTATTTTCCTTTGAAGCTTCCATTCTGCATCAATAAAGTGTGCTGTCAAATAGGTGTACTTCACTGTGGGCTCAGCTCCATGAGGAGCCCAAATGCTTGCTGATAAGGAAACCTGCTGGGATGAAAGTTCAATTTTCTCCTTAAGGTCAGCCTTTTCTTTCTGATATAGAAGAGTTGAATACTCTTCCACATCAATGCTTGACGCCATGTTAAACAATGGGTTGAGGCTTTTTGCAAATCTTTTCATTTCTTCATGCTTCACAATTGACAAGGGATAGCCATGCAAAACTATCATTCTAGTTAGCTCTTGATAAGATGTTTCCTGATCAAATTTCCCAGTGCTTAGGTCTGGAGCAGCACGAGTAGATGAGGTATTTTGTTCCTTTGAGGTCATGTCGTCTCACGCAGGCAAAGCTAGAATGTGTTGGCTCTGGGAAGTTTTCTCAACTGAGCTATTACCTTTGAGAAGTTTGCTAGCATACTCCGCAATCTGAACTTTACCATTTGTCAAGGCAGGTGAAAGCTCATCCTGAACCCCAGATTTAAAACTTGGTACACTAGAGGGGGAAAACAGACCCTTCTTATGATTTGTTCCAGTTTCTTGCGCTGGACAAGTCTGAGCATGCCGGTTCAAATGACTTCTACCTTTATCTGCACTAAGCAGCTTGTGGCAATGGACACACTCAGAACTCTGGATTCTCCCCTAACAAATATAGGCCTAAACTCCTCCCACACCTTTGATCTTAACCTGCTGCTATCACTGTGACTTGCCAAGTTTATATCATGAAGTGAATCTGGATGAATCTGGTCCACTGGATTAATGTCATTCACCACTATCGTGCATAACGCATGGATAGTTTAGTCAGAATACACATAAAAATGAAAGACATGAAACTTGACAGGAAAAAAATGATGCTTTCATCATAATTACAGAAGCAAACTAATATGATAATATCCCATGGAGAAGTTTAAAAATTCCTATGGTATTGACAGAAGAAGAAAAATACTAGAAATTTATCCTCAAGTAAACCAAGCAACTTGCAGCCTTTTGCCCCATCAGCACTAGTAAAATAAGAGAGTTTTTTCAACCACATTGGCAGCAGCCATTCTACTCTTGCAAAATAAATGTAATCTTGTCACTCATCTTGCCAAAAGAAAAAAAAATTCTATGAGCAATGCAGATCAGCAGGGTGAAGAAAATGAAAGATTAAAGGTTTGTGAGATAAATTAGTGAAGTATTTGCGAATTCTAGCCAACTATGATGTTTTTACTATTGTGAGGGTATAGTTCAGATTTAAAAATTTGAACCACACTAATTATTGTTAACATGCTCCTGGCCAGGGTTGCCAGTAACCACCAGTCACCAGCATTTTCCTATAAGAAACTGAACCCTGATTGATATCTCCACATATTTCTTTATTTGATCTTATTTATCATGGTAAATGATCTGCTAAAGCCTAGCCCATTCTGTCTACTACTGTGATAGGAGATACAAATATTAAGAATGCCCTTTAATGTTGTCATTGTTTTAAGAAATAACAAGATCTATACTGCCTAAGCAGGTAATGCCCTCAACTCCTGTTACTGATTTAACCAACAAGCCAATCTATAGCACCTTAAAGGAAATGCCCTCAATTATTGTCATTGTTAAAAACTTAAAATGTCCCTAATTACTATCATCATGGCCTTAGGTAGGTTAAAATTTGAATGCTCTATACATGGGCACCGTAATAAGTGGATAATTATCCAAAACTTTTCTAAACAACTATAAAAATATACAAAAATTACAAACTGTCAAATTAACTAATGCACTGATGCAGATGCTCACCAAACTGGACATGGTCCCCAAGGGAAACAAAGTGAACATACCATATGGGAAGCCAGAATCTTGTAACTGAGTTAGTTCCAATTCTTCTTTCGCTTGGCAAATTTTCTGATGTCACCACAAATGGCTTGTTCCATTGGAATGCCCATCAGAACCCTTGCAACTCATCAGAATATGGCAGTAGCGGCATTCCACGCTTTGAATCGCTCCATTTACATAGATAGGTTTGTACTCATCCCACACCTTGGACCTTTTTTTATTTCTTCTGAGTGCATCATTAGCTTCATCCGAGGCCACTCCTAGTGGCAATTCATCAGTGCCATGCTCATCCATGGGATCCATAACTGCCTACAAAGATACACCACAATCATATTATTTTTACAGCATGAGAGCAGACATGAAAAGTACAACAAAACAAAAATTAAATCATGCATAAATGATAAAGAACCAAGCAGCAAGCTGAACACAGCTTGCAACCTCAACTACAGTCTCCATAGAGAACTTCCAACAAGAGACGATACAAGCACGATTTTCTATAAAGAAGAAGTGCTTGCGAGCTTCAACTACAATTTACAGGGCATGGGATTCAGTTGAACCTCAAAATTTTCAGCGGAACAATCTGCTATTAGTACTGCACCACGCGTCAACGAATTCCCGAGGAAACTAGATGGGTTAATTGGATGGAAAGAAATGAAACAAATCTGGACGGATCTACGGTCTACGCCACGCCGGCTGATAAAGAAACGACGAAAAGGGAGTGCTGCGAGATAAGAGTAAAAATACCTTCAATTCGATTATTTAGAACGGAGACGGAAGCCGGGGGAACGAGGCCGGCCGCGTCGCCCCTCCTTCCACATGCTCGCCGGAGCAAAGCTAGCGCTTGGAGAGGTGAGGACTTGGGCGGAGTCGGGAAGTAGGGCGTCCACACCTGCTTACTGTTTCTTAGGTTGCGAGGAGGCGAGGCGGGAGGAGAAGCCCGACCCCGCGCGCGCGGGGAGGCGAGGCGGGTGAGAAAGCCGGCGGCGCCTCCGCCGGAAACCGAGAGGAGAGAGACGGAGACTGGAGAGAGTCGCTGGCGGTTGAGATGACCTGCAGTGGTTTGCAGGACTGCAACTTGGGCAGTCGTAGTCACCGCCGTTGGATCAAAAATGAGCGGTGCAGATCGTCCAAGAACACTACACTGTTCACCAAACTGCTGTAGCAGAAGTATACTGTTTGCCCAAGTCTCAACTATCAAACATTCAAATTGCATTTCTTTTCTTTTCAAGGAATTCAAATTTTATTTCTTTTTTGTGAGGTATTGAAATTTCAATTCGAAGGGAGAGTTGTACAAAAGGCTAATTAATACGACGGATATTGAGAATGCTATCAAGAATTGAACGAAGAGCTAACTACTTATGTATTCATGGTATAGCATAGACTGCTTGAGCATTCGACTTCAGTCTACTTGCATAGTTCATTTCACATTTTCAGCACATCTTACTATACAGTAATAACCGGTCCCATTATCCCAACTCCCCAAGATGAAAAATTGTGATGGGCAAATTCGTGGAAATCCACTAGAATGTGCCAACTGAAATTGTCGAGAGTAACCATCAAAAAATTGTGTAGATGAGTCAAATGAAAGGCTTGCTTTTGATTGCATGTACGGTACTATTACTGATCATCGTAATGACAATCGTAGGACAAACTGTATTTCTTCTCTTGTTTTTTCCTTGCTAGGCTAGATCAAATTCAGCAAACTGTATTTCATCTTTGGAACGTTCTGATGCCCTTACAACTATGCCAAAAAAGAGTGACAAGAGTAACTCTAGGCTGTACAATGAATGCGAACAATTGGAGGACCAAATATCGATATCTCAATGTATCTGAGAACGAGACTGTATCAATGAACTATATGAGGAATATGTAACTGCTATCCACAACTGTGCAAGTACCTTCTGCCAAGCCCAAGAATTCACTAGTCTAGTTGATGCAGTGGCTGACAACTGGAACAGGAAATATAGACAATCAGCCAAGTAAAAGGAATAAAGCACCACAAGGCAGTCTAATGATGTGTATACATCCTGTAATAGTAAGATGAAGGCATGAAGCAATTGGTGAACATTGAATAATACTCGCGGAAGAAACTGTGTAGATTACATGTGTTACAAAGAATAAAATGAAGGAACCAGGGTTATATTTTCTATTCTTGCTAGCAAATAGTCTTTTTCAGTAAATAAATATAATATAACGTCTGAAAAAATGAACTTCTATAATGAAATTTCATGAATGTGGGGTAATGTCACAAGACATATGCATGGTGCATACCTCTATCCCTGCAGGCAATTTAAGATTGATGTACTACAGTAAGTACAGTTAAATTTTTTTTGTAGTTCAAGAGTCTAGATAATGTTTCAAGATCAGGACAACAAGAATTTTATCTTAATGCAGTTTGTCCACATTCTACAATGTTAGGAACCACCGTCATCCATTGGCATACAATAAATACGTCTGTTTCTAAACACAATCCTGCACTTCTGGTTTATGCTTTTCTTTTTTATGAAATACTACCAATTTATGAATGAAGACCACAGACTTATGGATACAGAATTAAGGATTACTGTGTATGAATTGCCATAACGAAAATTGTGTAAGCATTTGAAAGCCTACGGTGCCCACCTATATTCCAATTGGCACGTCTGAAAATGCACAGCATCCACAACATTTTCGATTATACATGGATGGTGGATCATTACCACAATTTCAACAATTGCTTATTCACAAAAAGGGGAAAAAATTCCACTAGACAGCCCAGGTAGAGGCTGTTCCCAAACAAGAGTGGTGCCTACCAACCAAGTAAACACCTAGCTGTTTTGCAAAGGTGACAGCACAGTGATATCCCGTTCCATGCATTGTAACTGTACTACCAAAACTACAGAGTTGTGGCAACTCATGGTGTTCCATCAAGCAGATAAACAGAATAATGACATGGCAGAACTATTCTAAAAGGGATGATTTCACATAAGGCATGATTTATAGGGAACGAAATCATCAGTGCCACGTGTACACCAGTACTCAACAATTGTGCAGAAACATCAATTCGTAGAAGACACAGAATATCACTCAATCCATGATTCCATGTCCAGAAATGCTTACCTACTCAGCGAACGTAGCTCGTAGCCTGTACTGCAAACTAAACTGCTGTAGCTGGGATGTTGTAGCGACTGCGCAATCCATCAATAGCTCTGTCCACCGACTTTGCCATCTCAGGGATAGTCACCTTGCACACTGACCATCACAGGAAAGTTAGAGCAGAACACACTTATACAATGCATCAGTGGCTTGAGCAACATGTGGAACTGAACTAAAATTCAGGGAATGTATCTCCTGCACGACGTACCACGAGATGTAGAAGCCTGCACCTCCGCCACAAACTTCTTGTACGAGGCCTGGGGTTAACAGGAAGCATCAGAACTTCAGAATCGGAACCTAAGAGTGGTCAATGGCATGCAAACCGTAGAGAACATAGATCGATCAGGGTACCTTCACTGCCTCGGCGTGCTTGGAGATCTTGTCGGCCATCATCCTATGCTCCTTCTCCGCCTCATCCGCCAGCTGCAGGCAGCTCTGCGTCTGCATCTGAAGAGATCATACGCGAAATCACGACATCACTCAAGAGTCAGTGCGCCTCGGCGATCGGAGGGAGCGAAGCGGAGAGGGAGGTCACCTTGAAGCGCTTGGAGATGCGGGAGTGGGAGGCCTCGAGGTCGCGGGCGGATTCGCCGTGGAGCGCGTCGAGCCGGCGCTTGAGGGAGTCGAGGTGGGACGCGGCGAGGCTCGTCAGGTCTGCGACGGTGGAGACGGAGGCGGAGGCGGCGGCGGGGGACAGTGGGGAGGAGGCCGGGGCGGCGAGCGGTGACCTCGGCTTGGGCTTCACCGGCGAGGAGGAGAGCAAGGGGAAGCTGAGGTCGGCCGCATCGCCGCCGGTGTCCTGCGACGAGCCGCCGGAGAGGAGGAAGGCGGGGCTGGGCTTCGCCTTGGGCTTGGACCTAGCCGTGGCCCTCGGCTTGGGCTTAGATGCAGCGGCGGTTGCTCTCGCCTTCCTCATCGCTGCCGCCGCTTGCGCGCGCCTGAGCGAAAGGGGGAGAAGAGAAGGTGGCTTTGGGATTTTTTTTTTTTTGGGGGGGGTTCTATTCGAATTTTGAACGGGAGGCGTAGTGCAGCTGTGCGGGAGAGAGGAGGCATTTTATGCTAGGAGACGTATCTGATGGTTTTCCTTTTTAGGCCTTGTTTGGTTTGGTTGCTTGGGATTTAATCCCCGAGTGGAAGCTATCGAGGGGGATCAAGTGAATCCTTTCTATGTTACTGTAGGGTCTCTGGCTGGGGCCTAGTTGGCCCAGTCTATTTGACCATCTATACAAGTCACTTAAATGGGATAAATCTCTTGTCTTTCCTAATTCCTCTCTTAAAATCTCGTGTTCGGTTTAGGACAGGGAAAACATCATCCAAACCGTGTGTTAAGCACTGCCTTTTTTTGGTTTAGAACAAAGTATTCAGGTTGGAAGTTTACATGTTCAAACAGATCAAAATACAGGTTCATCCAAACCGTGAGTAGATTTTTTTGGTGGAAGTGACTGAATAGTCAGTAGTTCAGTATAATTTTGCATAGATATTCACCATGCTCGTACTCATCAGCATTCATACATCTTCAGGGCACATGACTCGACGCATTTGTAGAGATCAAGAAAACAATAGCTGAACAGCAGCAATTGGAATAATAGTAATAGCTGAAAACAATTGCATCTAAATGTGTTTAAGCTCCAGTCATAGGGTTGATATCTGACTTTCAGGTGAGTGTTCGATTGCAGTTATCACTCTGACTCTGCTGGTTCTAGATAATTTGCAGCATGCTTCAGAACTTGTCTCGTTTTCCAAAGTCTGTGCTGTACCTGGAAGCTATTAACCAAATGAGCTTCAAAGGATAAACTTCTTATTAAAGCACTGGCCAAATAACAATGACGTCACCATAACAAGTATGTAGCCATTTTATTTTCCATTCAATTATTCACTACTGCTGTAATGTCATGTCAGGTAAGAGTAACCAAGCATTTATGTACAATTTGCCACAAGTTCCCCAATTGCACATCGAATTATGATGTATCATGTAATAAAATGGATAAAGTATGAATACAATTGTTTCCTTAAATTGATTAAGCAGTGAACTCATATTCTTTCATTAATCTTGGTCATGTACCATACCAGAGTTCATGTACAGTGTGCAGCCCACTCCACTTCACAAACGTATACATCTTCCATCCTACCACAATCAACCTATTTTCTGATGGAGCTGTCAACAGAAAGCTTATGCAGTTATACAGGGAATAAGAAGGTTCTTATATTCCTTTGGAAAATTAACTAGCAACTCCGATTTTATCACACACTAGAGAAATCATGTGCAATTAAGCATACACTTATTTTTTTAATTCAGTAAAACATTTTAACACTAACAAAAATCAGTTTAGTCCAGTGTCTCCCACACATAAACTAGTCATGTTCAGTTACATGTCCACGTTCAGTTTAGTAGCAGACTTATAAGAAAAAAAAATCCTGCACCCTACCAGAATTTGGTAAAGTTGAGTTTGGAATCAAAGCAAACATGCCCTTAATTTGTCAGTGTAACCCTATATTTATTAATTCACCCTTACTGCGGTAGAGAAAAAAGGCCTTGCTCAAATTCAAATGATTGACACCCATTTTACTAATATCGTTATGAAATCTCTAGCATGCCCATATGAATAAAACAAATATGTGCATTCCATAAATTTGCATGGGTCAAAATGGTAAGCTTTAACAAACAAAATTTCTATGTTGACAACCATAAGGATCATTCTAGAAAGTGGACTAAAACGTATATACTTCTTTCTTTTTTTCAATAGACAACTTGTTTCAAACTAAAAATCTCAGGAGTTTCAGAACTAAAATAAAAACTATCTATCGTGAGTTTCAGATTTCTAAATGGAGATGAAAATAAGAGAAAACGAGATACTCCTTGCCTACTCTCTACGAGAGAACGACAGTACGGAGCAGCAAACGAGAAGTCTTGGTTTGCATGCATCGCATTAACAAGTCTCCTCAACATAAAAAAAAAGGCGTCTTCTTCTTCCTTGAATCACTCTTGCAGCCAGGGCCATGGCGTCCCCCTGCTCCCAACCCTAACCCACCACGGAAGCCGACCTTCCATTGCCACCCATGGGAATGGGATCCCACCCTCCGCCCTCCTGCACCGCCCTCAAACCCTTCGCCACTCTCGACCACGCCGTCCTCGCCGGCGTTCGCCACGGCCATCGCCGCAAGCGCAGGAGACAACCACACGGAAGAGAAGGGAAGGAAGAAAGGCTTACCGACGAGAAGAGGGCCACCGAAGGGGACAGCCGCCGGAGGGGAGAGCGCTGCGTTGCTGTTTCCTCCGAGTCGCGCCGCCGCAGCCGCCGCCGTGTCCTGCGTCGCCTCTTGCGCTCGAAGATTTATTGATAGACAAATGGGCCGGGCCAACTGGGCTGGCCCGATGCCCGCCACCATTGGCCTGGCCCAGGCATAGGGCCGTGCCTAGACGGGCCGGGCAGGTCTGGGACCGCCCGTTTAATAATTTTAGAATTTTTTCATAAATTTTATAACTTATTCTAATTTTTTTAAAAAATTTTTACTTAATTTCATATATTTTTCCCTTTTTAAATTTTTCACGTATTTTTTTATTTTTTTCACGAGTTAAACAGACTATCGGGCCGAGCCGGCCCGTCTAAGCCTTAGCCGGGCCAAGTCTAGGCCGCTATCCGGTCACATGAGCGGACCCGACATAGCTCGTTTATTAACCGAGCCTAAACGGGCTGGATCGAGTCAGACCGGAACATCCGTTTAGATATCTCTATGAAATTTTCTCTCCCCTTGCGGGGATGATTTTTTCCTCGGCCGAGGAGACAGGGAATAGCCGGGTTAGTATCCCAACTAGGCTTAACGGAACATGCATTCTCCTGTGGGACAGGATTTAATCCGTGCGGGAATGATCCACGGGGTTTTTCAGCCCAACCCCGCCTGTTCCCAGGCTAAAAGAACAAGGCCTTACTGTTCAGGTCACGGGAAGTTGATCGCGCCAGATCACCGTGGAACCTGGAGATACGGAGTCCACCCACCAGTCGGTTGGGTTTTGTTTTTCGAATTTGCAAAAAACCTGAGTTACACGAAAGACACAGGATTTGCAAAAAATTCTAGTTCCATGAAAATGCACACGCACACCCCACGCTCATACACATGCAAATACGTCCACTAACGTACATACGCACCACATGCTAAAAAAGATGGAAAAGCTCCTGTGTGTAATGTTCATGGGCACAAGAATTTGCAAAATTTTGGTCCATTTTTAGTTGAAAAGCCTTCAAGTTCCATCTAAAAGTTCATAGTTTGTCCTTCAAATGTACCGTGGGCAATGTCAGCGACAGAGAATACCAGAAAACATGTAAGGGATGTACTGACTGATGTGACCCACATGTCAGAGGAGCGGTAAGGCCCACCAGCCAGTCTGTGCCCACTCGTACATGTAACAAGTACACATCATGCCAGAATATAAGTTACATTAAGTTACACAGAGCAGCACTTTATATAGCACATATACACCACCAGATGGATCTCTTGACAATACAGGGAGCAGTGGCTGAATTCTCCGACAAGCTGGGGTCAAAGTCAACACAGGCTAAGCTACCAAGCCTACTACATTTCATCTAGCAAATCAGGGCATGGCAAAACTGGAGCTGCTGCGGGGGGCCATGGAAGGACGCAAATCCTCAGTACCTCGCACCAAACTACTCGCAGCGGTACACAGCTGTTGGGAGTTGCCTCAAGCAAGTTCACAAGCTACTATACAATGTCATCGCATCACAAAGATCACTGGGGTGCAGCAGCGAAACTTCCGAAGTTCCAATCAAATCCTAAATAGATACTTCAGATCATCCACGGTGAGCCGAGTGGCATGACCACCTGATTTGTCTTCACCAAAAGCAGAGCTAACCATAGCTCTTTTTTCGTCCTGTAAAGAGGCAGAAACATCATCAGATGAGCAGACCACCAAATCATCCAAGACGTTGGTTGTATCAAAAGATAACTCATATCTACATAAGATAATGACATTCAATTTGTAGTATTTGCCCCCATGATCAACAAAAGAAAATATTAAATAAAACTTCAGAAAAGTTGTTTGGTTTTCGGTACACAGCTAGCACCCCCTAAAAAAATAAAAATAAGACACTTCACAAGAATATTACAACTTGCAATATGAACTGCCAGTTCATTTTCGAACCATCAAATTGCAAATTTGACAGGGCAGGCATGAATTTCAAGCACCTATCATGTATTTGAGCACCAATCAGGCATCAAATGATCACTTACATGATTTAAAAATATCAATGCTATTCATGTAATTCATCCCCAAAGTAAAAAAGAAAAAAGAAATGTATGTTGTTTATGTAGGAAAAGGAAACAAATTATGAAATCAGAGCACAAATGAAAGACAGCAATTACCTGAAGAGCTAAAATGCGATCTTCCACTGTATCTTTAATGGTTAAACGGGAGACAGTAACAGGACGAGTCTGACCAATCCTGTGTGCTCTATCAACTGCCTGGTCCTCAGCATAAGGATTCCACCAAAGATCAAGGAGAATTACATGGCAAGCAGCAACCATATTGAGACCAAGGTTACCTGCTTTCAGTGACATGATCATAACCCTAACCTGAGGAAAGAAAAGAAATCAATCAGAATAACTGCTGAATGAATGGCTGGAAATAATAAGAGAAACAAGGTAGTAAAAAAGAGAGTGAAAACAGAACATAGGGACCTCTGGGTCTGTGTTAAAATCTTTCACTGCTCCATCTCTTGAATTGAGGGACATTGTTCCATCTAGTCTCCTGTACTGTATGAGATTGCTATTCAATGAAAGCTCCAGCAAATCCAGCATGCCAGTCCACTGGGAGAACACAATGGCTTTAACTGGGCCCACTCGGCTTGGATTTGATTCAATAGTATCACTGTCGGTAAGGGCATAAGTGTTAATGATAGAATTCAGTATATCAATTGCCGCCTGTATCTTTGAGGAGATGTAGCTACTTTGACTAATAGAAGATGACTCGTCATCTAATGATGAACTCCCTGCTGCATGAGAACTGGATTCACCAGAGATGCAAATCCTTAATGCCCCTGACGAAAATACTGAATCAGTACTTAATGCGTTTCCGCAATTAGGGGAGGGACACATATTCTCATCAGCTGTTATCCGTTCATATATACACTGATAGCAGAACACATGGCCACACATCGCCACGACAGTATCCTCAGGTGGATCCTGCAAAAAGTATACTTTAGAATAATTGCAGCCAGTAAAATAAGTTCAAACATTTTTAAGTGTGACCCACTTTTTTGCAGAAGAAGATTGAATTAAACCAGTAATTGCATTGTCCAAAGACACTGAGACAAGGAAAAAGATATTTGCAAAATGATATAGCCTGACCAGCTGTCCTTGGCATTGTAGCTCTGGATGCAAGAACCCCAAGGTGTTTTCTCATAAAATATATATGATTGGGTTGCTTCAGGTCATCAGCTATTCTATCATTTTTATCATTTTATTATCATCCACTTCCTCTCCACAATTCATATTATGATTTTATTCCAAGAGCATGAAATAACAGAGAGCATATCATATGTAAGGCAAATTTATGTTTTAGTCTGACCATGCAACTTTCCAGATGGGCCATTGGATGGAGGTTGCACACACCACCTCAAATAATAATAACTAGTCACCAACCCATGCATTTGCATGGGCTATTATTAATGTTATGTTATTATAGCTATAGATTTTTTTTCTAAATATGTTGGTTATTTTTTAAACTATAGCTGCTTACATTAAAAGAAAATCCGTGTCAGTCAAAATTTCGAATTTCAGAATTAAATTAACGAAATGTTACGCTGAGAGTCCAATATGGGTACAACTCCACATTTTTTAATTCCAATTTTTTTTCTAAAAATATAGAGGATTAGATTGAAAGAAGAGACCATGTCAGTTAAATTTTGTTAATAATTGATTTCGAGTTTCAGAATTAAATTGATAAAGTGCTAAATTGATAGTCCAAGACAGCTATTACCCCAATTTATGATTTTTGAATTTTAGAAAAAAAAACTAAATCTAAATAATTCATGGTACCGCCAAATAATAATTTAGATTTAATATGAAATCTCAATATATGATATGATATACCTAATCAATGGTCGTATCTTTCTAGCTAACATAGAAGCTCTCTCGGAGTGCCCAATTAGTATAACTATAGATAGATAGATAGATAGCAGCAACAACAATAGTACACCATAAAATTAAAAGAGAGACACAGACAAACATGTCAGGAAAATGTTTAGTAGGGTGCATAAGTCCCACTGAAGGTCAACAAGTTTGCAAGTTACATGACTACAATTGAATAGGCAAGATTCAGCATAATGGAGAGATTAGATTCCTTACAGTGCAAACAGAACAAAGCGCTGCAACTTCCAGCTTTGCAAGCAAATTTATTATCATTTCCTTAGGAAGTTTCTTTGCCATTTCTATAGAACCATCACCTTTATACTCTGACTGATGCCCCTTCACAAGAAGAGGATGATCACAAGCCTGCCTAAGGCGCAACAGCATTAAAAGAATGTTGGCGTAGTTCTGTTTGAGTGTACCAGCAGCAGCATATGCCTGAAATGGATCACAATATATCAGCATTCTGAAATTACACTTGCAAAATCTCCAGTCCTCAGAAGGGGATACAAACATATGGGTCTTCATCAAAGGAAAATCCACATCTTAGAAAATAATATCCACTTTATAACCTTCAATATTAGACAATGGTTCGATGGAAATATGAGGAAACATTTTGGATCATAACAATATTCTACATATACTTGCTCCAGCCTCCAAGTCCAAGGAAGAAGGAAATCCAGTAAGATCGGAGATTATATATTCTTCTGGTCACATCAACATGTGTTCAACATGGTTGTCACGGCGTCGTGTAGGCGTCACCATGTTGTCGCCTTGGCGTCCAGGCGGGCATGGCAGGACACCAGAACCCTTGCCTTGCCTTGCCCTTCTAGGCGTGCGCCTTAGATTTTGTGGCGTCGATGACGTTGGCGTCCATGGCGAAGAGTTGGGCATGCACCTTGGCAGCAGGCGCAAGCACGGTTTTAGACTATTAGACATATATATAGTCCCGACCCCCCTTACAATAAATGGTTCGCAGTCTACTCTCTGTCTGTACACTTTATTCCCATATGGTATCAGAGCGTTCAGACACACCCCGTGCACCGGCACCCTTCTCGCCGGCGAGCCGACACCTCTCCTCCATCGCAAGCGTCTCCTCCGCAGACCCTCCACCACGCGCTTCTCTTCCACTTCTTCCTCTGCTACGGTGTTTCTTCCCGCCGACCTCTGAGCTCCTCCACCGCAGGTTTCATCTCCACGGTCTCCTCTGCCGCGGACCTATCCTCTGCCACGGGCTCATCCTTTCCCACGGTTTTCTCTACCGCGGGCTTATCCTTGCTCGCTATTTCCTTCATGCGTGACAAGGAGGCAGAGCCGCACACCGGCAAGCATCGGCTCCCCCTCCTCATCCGCCTCCTGGTTCCATCCACCTCCTCACTTGTGCTCTCGCACCGTCCTTCTCTCCACAGTTGCGTTGGCGCTCCTCCGCGCCCGTACTCTCCATCCCTACTCGCGGTCCGAGCACGCACCGCGGACGCAACTCTCCTTTTTTCGCGGACGCGAACCTCTCCCCTCACGCCCGCGACCTCTCTTGCTTTCGGGTCCGCGCCAATCCGACGTGTACATGTGTCCGTGGACACGAAACTCTACCTCCTGGACGCGAACTTTTCTCCCCTCGCGCCCGCGGCCTCTCGTTTTTGGGTCCGTGCCAATCCAACGCGTACACGTGTCCACGGACGCAAAACTCTGTCTCCCGGACGCAAACATTTCTTCTCTCGCACCCGCGGCCTCTCTCGCTTTTGGGTCCGCGCCAATCCGACGCATACACGTGTCCACGGAAGCGAAACTCTGCCTCCCGGATGCGAACTTTCCATCTCACGCCCGTGACTCCCTACGTCGCGTCTATCGGCTTCGCACACCAATCCGACGCGTACGCGTGTCTGGGGACGACACCCTGCCTCCCAAACGCGAACTTTCCTTCTCGCGCCCGCGACTCCCCGCGTCGCGTCCATCGGCTTCACACACGCATTCCTTCACCAACGCATCTGCGCGTGATCCTCTCACGCCGCGTCCACCTTCACAATGGCTACAGAGTCGGCTCTTCGCTCTGGCACCCTTTCCGTTGCCGGCTCTGACTCTCTTCCTGCCATTGGCGCTCTCTCCATCGGCGCTCTCGACGCTGCCCTAGCTAATCCGATCTTCTCCCCACCCTACGTCGCCGTCAATGTGAAATCTCATGTTCTTATTTCACTCGATCTCAATGCCAACTGTACCAAATAGGTTTTCTTCTTCAAATCCCTGTGTGGCAAGTTCAACCTCCGCTCCACATCGACGGCTCCGCTCCTCCTCGCCCCGATGACCCCAGTGGGACATCGCTGAGTGCTGCGTCCACAGTTGGCTACTGGGCTCTATCGACGACTCTGTCCTTGACCTCGCCATGGACGATACCGACCCTACCGCCCGTGACCTGTGGGTGGCTATTGAGCGGATCTTCCAAACCAACAAGCAACCCCGCGTCATCTTCCTCCTCAATAAATTCCACTTCATGGTACAAGGAGACTCATCTTTCTCTACGTACTGTCAATGCCTGAAGATCAAGACCGCCGCCCTCCGTGATGTCGGCCACCCTATGGCCGACTCGCAATTCGTCCTCGCCCTCTTGCGTGACCTCAATCCTCGTTTCTCCAACACCACCGACGATATCGCCAACTTCGCCACTCTTCCCACGTTCGCCCACGCTCACGACATATTAGTCCTCAAGGAACTCCGCCTAGCCAACAATGAGAAGACCGTCGTCCACACCACTCTCATTGCCACAGCTGGACCTAACTGCAACAGCCCTAGCGGCTACCGCTCCACGTGTGCTGCTGTCTCCTCTCGAGGCCACAATGGCTCCTCCGATGGCCACGGTTTCGATCATAGCAACAAGGCCCGAGCCGGTGGCAGCAGCAAAGGCAAAGGGAAAGGCAAGGGCAAGAGCTGGAGCAGCCCTGCACAGCCGCACCCACCTACTGCCCCTCCTCCGCAGGCCGGTCCTATGGGTTCGTGGCTCTGCTACAATCCCAGGGCGCCTTAACCACAGCCGCGCAATCACATCGGTTGGTAGCTAGGGGTCCTCGGCGCTCCTCCTAGGCACACTAGACATCCGCACCGGTGCAGCCATCAATGACTCCCACACCCTCGCAAGCCTCACAGCCAGTCTCATTGCTGCTCTCAACCAGATGACGCTCCAGCCCTAACACCCTTAGGTGCTGGACTCTGGTGCATCATCTCATATGGCCTCCTCGGATGGTATACTTCTTTCCCGTCATCCTTCCTCCTCCCCTTTCGTCACTGTCGACAATGGACAATCTCTCCTAATTACATGCTGCGGTGATTCTATCCTTTCAACACCCATATCAAGCTTTCCTCTCCACAATGTTTTAATTGTTCCCTCTTGTACATAATTTACTATCTGTTTGTCAATTCACCAAAGACAACAATTGCTCCATCGAATTTGACGCACTTGGTTTCTCTGTTAAGCATATTCTGACCCGACGCGTAATACTTTGCTACAATAGTGGTGGCGACCTCTATACCATTCCCGCTGCGCCATCCACTCCTCACACCAGTCTCGCCATCTCCACCAACCTTTGGCATCTCCATCTCAGCCACCTCAGTTCTACCGCCGTCGCCACTCTCCGTCGAAGCGCATCCATCCAATGTACCAGCCACAGCCCCACTATATGCCACTTATGTCAGCTTGGCAAACATATGCGGCTTCCCTTTTCCACCTCTACCTCTTGTACCTCCCGACCTTTTGAACTCCTTTACTGTGATGTGTGGACTTCTCCTGTTACCAGTGTTTCAGGCTATCAATATTATCTCGCTTTACTTAATGATTATACACATTACTGCTGGACTTCTCTTTCTCATAGGTCCGAAGTCACAACCCATCTCATCAGTTTTTGCAATTATACTTCGACTCAATTCAACCTAACCATCAAAGCCATACAGACCAACAATAGGCGGAGTTCATCAGCAGAACCATCCGAGCCTTCCTTAACTCTCGTGGCATTCGTCTTCGACTCTCCTGTCCCTACACTTCCCCCCAAAACGGCAAAGCCAAACGTCTCCTTCGCACACTCAACAACATCAGTCGTATCATGCTTCTCCACACCCATCTACCAACATCGTACTGGACTAAAGCACTCATCACAGCAACTTATCTGCTGAATCGGCGCCCTTGCTCCTCCATCTAAAACGAAATCCCTTATACTCTCCTTTACCACAAGGTTCCTGACTATTCCCATCTACGTGTTTTCGAGTGCCTTTACTACCCCAACTTGACAGCCACTACTCCTCACAAACTCGCCCCACGCTCCACCGCCTGTCTTTCTTAGCTATCCCTCCTCCCACAAGGGATATCGTTGCCTTGATCTCTCCACTCGATGCATCATTTCCCGTCATGTCGTTTTTGATGAGTCTTGCTTCCCCTTCGGGTTCAATCCTAGACCTTCGTCTGGTGATCTGGACTTCCTACTTACCAACACTATACCAACACGCCTCTTACCGACCAACTCACCCCACGACGCCACTACACATTCGCGGTCCACTCCAGTGATACCCGAGGACCCACTAAACGACTCCATCATTCTTCTGCGTGGCCCAGCCGTGCAGACCATCTCTCCATCGGCTCCACTTCCCCCTTCCACTACCACTACGCCAGTGGTCACCCCGACTGACCCAGTCCGGCTCTTCCCTCGGACCTATAGCTGTCGGCCTCATACTGCTATCACCTCCGCTCCTGCACACTCCACCCCACGACCAATGACGCCATCGGATCACGCGGCAGCCCCCGTTCTGCCCGTCCCTCACATGATCACCCAGTCTCAAACCGGGTCCCTTCGTCCAACTCAGCGCTATGGTTTCTCCACCATCCACTGTGTCGTCTCACTCCTCCTAGCGAATCACCGGTCCGCTTTGGCCGATCCTCAGTGGCGCGCGACCATGGATGACGAGTACAAAGCATTAATTGACAACGAGACCTGGCACCTCGTGCCTCGTCCTCCCGATGCTAACATTGTGACTAGCAAGTGGATCCTCATGCACAAATTTCACTCTGATGGATCACTTGCTCGTCACAAGGCGTGTTAGATAATTCAAGGCTTCTCACAACGCCCTAGCATCGACTACGACGAGACCTTCAGCCCCATCGTCAAGCCCGCCATGATTTGGGTCGTTCTTACACTTACCACCTCGCGCTCTTAGCCGATCAACCAACTTGACATGAAAAATGCATTTCTTCATGGTCATCTAGCAGAGACCGTATACTGCCAGCAGTCTCCAGGTTTCATCGACTCCACTCGTCCCAACGACGTTTGTCTCCTCCAGCGCTCACTATATGGCCTCAAACAGGCACCCCAGGCTTGGTACCAGCGTTTTGCCACCTACCTTCGGCACCTCGACTTTGTTGCCTCCGTCTCCGACACATCCCTTTTTGTACTTCATACCGGGGATGCCACCGCTTATCTCCTCCTGTACATCAACGACATCATCCTCACGGCATCCTCGACTGTTACTCTGTAGCACATTATGGCACGACTCTAATCGGAGTTAAACATGACGAACCTTGGTCCCCTACACCACTTCCTCGGTATCTCCGTCACACGCTCCCCCGACGGATTCTCTCTCCCAACACTAGTATGCAGTGGATCTTCTCCTACGTGCGGGTATGGCCAAGTGTCACTCTACCGCAACTCCGGTCGACACTCGTGCCAAGCTCTCAGCCAACGATGGCTCCCTCGTCGCTGACCCCTCCCAGTACCAAAGCCTTGCCGATGCCCTACAGTACTTAACACTCACACGGCCTGACCTCACCTATGCGGTCCAGCAAGTGTGCCTCTTTATGCATGCTCCCTACGAACCTCACCTTACGTTGCTCAAGCGTACACTTCGCTACGTGAAGGGCACCCTAACCACTAGCCTCCACCTCAACTCTAGCCCGATCGACTTCCTCACTACGTATTCCGACGCGGACTGGGCGGGTTGTTCTAACTCCCGACACTCCACATCCGGTTACTGCGTCTTCCAAGGTGACACCCGGATCTCTTGGTCCTCCAAGCGCCAAACCATGGTGTCTCGGTCCAGCGCGAAAGCCGAGTACTGCACAGTTGCCTATGCCGTCGTCGAGTGCTATTGGACTCGCCAACTCCTCTAGGAACTCCATGCACCCATTGCCTCCGCAACCATCATCTACTGCGACAATGTGAGTGCCGTCTACATGGCCGCCAACCTGGTTCACCATCGCCGCACAAAGCACATCGAGATTGACATACACTTCGTCGTGACAAGGTCACTTTGGGACTCGTTCGAGTGCTCCATGTACCTTCGACGCATCAGTTCCCTAATATCATGACCAAAGAACTGCATGCGCCTTTGTTCACTAGTTTTCGGTCCAGTCTTTGCGTCCGTGACCCTCCCACTACGACTGCGGGGGGTGTTAGACTATTAGACATAAATATATAGTCCCGACCCTCCTTACAGTAAATGGGGTCGTAGTCTACTCTCTGTCTGTACACTTTATTCCCACACACGGGAAGCAACGTGCGCCTACGCAAGAAGCAGACCCAGCCAACGTGGGAAAGTGTGGACCCAGAGTTGGTTCCCACGCACGTTAATAGAGCTACTCGCCACTGGATTTGGGAGGTCGATCCCAGTTTGGTTGAGCAGAGGCAATGAGTGTGCTCTCCTCTGCGCCTCTTTTTTCTTGGTTCCTTCCTAATCCCCTTTCTAATTCATCTATTTGCTATATTTTCTTCCAGATTTGTTTATCCCTTTGTTCTTTCTAAGCCAGGTAATATTCTTTCTCCTCTGCTCCCTGAATCTTCTTCCCTTATATTGTGCTTCAACTATCGCATCCCTTATCAGTTCATTGCTATTGGTCTATAGACATATTTTGCTACTCTGGTTCTACATATGTATGCTTCTGCTTCTAAATTTTGATGTACTGATGAGAGAGTTATTGATGTGTCATGTACTAATTCAGATATGGCTTAATTTTTACTAAGAGATGTGACTTGTTAGAATTAGATGTTGGTTTAGTGTTCTGATTTAATTATCTTTTTGTTTTTTTTCATGTTTGCAGTAGTTTGAATAGAATCAATGGCAAACCAGAGCAGAAACAATACTATGACAACCAAGCAGGGTGAGCACTATGATCCAGCTAAAGTACCTAAAAGAAGGCCACGAAATCCGAAAGATCCTGGGTGGAAATATGGTTTTTATCATGACGAGCAACGAAGATCGGGTCCAATGCACACTTTGTGGATTTGTTGTTTCTTTAGGAATCAAGAGGCTTAAGCAACATCTTGCTGGGGGTTTTGGAGATGCCCACTCGTGCCCCAAGGCAACAACATCCATAATGAGAGAGATGCAGAACTACCTTAGGAAAGGGAGGAGAAACAAGCCTGTCATTTATGATGATGAAGATGAAGAACAAGATGCACAAGAGAAAGAAGTTGAGGAAGTTGAACAACCACAAGAAGGACCAACACCTGCAACACCATCATCAAGGGCCTCTTGCCTCTCTCTTCGGCCATCCACTACAGCACCAGAACCAACTCCAAGTTCAGGGACAGCAGCAAAAAGGAAGTTAGCAACTGCAGCACAATGCAAGAATGCCAAGAAGCTTTGTCCAGCACCTCCGAAAGGAACTAGATCTGTTATTAGTATGCTTCGGAAGCTCCCTCATGAGGTGGTCGAGGAAAGACATGCAAAGGGAAAGAAGCAAACATGCATGGAGCAATTCAATTCTAAGGTGACCAAGGAAGATAGAGAGAGATGCAATGAATATATAGAAGACTTGTTTCTACTTAAATGGCATACCCTTCAATGTGGTCAAGTCAAGGTCTTTTGAGGTTATGGCTGAGGCTATTGGGCAGATTGGATCTGGCCATATTGGTACAAGTTACCATCAGATGAGAGCACCTGGGCTAGAGGATGCAAAGAAGAAAATAGATGTGCTAAGGAAGACTCATGAGTTATCATGGGCAGAATATGGTTGTATCATGTCAGATGGGTGGACTGATTGGAGAGGGTGTCATTTGATTAATTTCCTTGCTAATAGCCTAAATGATACATTCTTCATGCAGTCTGTTGATGCCTCAAGCAAGGTGGCAGATGCTACAATGCTAGCTAATCTACTGCAGGAGTGAATTGAAGAAATTGGTCCTAAAAATGTTGTTCAAGTCATCACTGATAATGGTGCTAGCTTCAAGGCTGCAGGAAAGCTTCTAATGGCCAGATTTCCTTCTCTCTTTTGGCCCCATGTGCAGCCCATTGCTTAGACCTCATGTTGGAGGAAATTGGGAAGATACCAGAATTTAATCGATGCATTACCAAAGCCAAGCATGTCACTACATTTATCTATAGGCATGGAAGACTTCTTAGTGCAATGAGGGAGAAGACAGGAGGTTATAATCTAGTGAGGCCTGCAGCCACTAGGTTTGCCACGTCATTCCTAACCTTGCAAAATCTGTTAAAACATAGGGCTGCTTTGAGAAATTTGTTTGTGGCTGAGGACTAGAGTAATTGCAGATCGTCCAAATCATAGGTGGGAAAAAAGGTAGCTGACACTGTACTCTCTACTACCTTTTGGAATGCTGTCCGAGACTCCAAAAGAGCAACACAACCACTTGTTACTGTGTTGAAGCTTGTTGATGGTGATGAAACACCAGCAATGCCAGAGGTTTTGGTAGCTATGGATGTTGCTAAGCAAAAAATCTCAGAAGCTTTGCAAGGCAAGGCTATCTGTGATCATGTGATAGGCATTATTGAGAAGCGGTGGAAAGATCAAATGGAAGTGAAGCTATATGGGGCTGCCCTATACTTGAGTCTAAGTAAATTCTATCCATTAAAAGAGAAAGATAGTGTACGTGTTAGGAAGCTAAAGGATGATTTCAATGATAGTTGGTCAAGAAGATGAATCACGTGCTACAACAATACCTACTCAAGCTAATCACTATGAGAAAAAGGGATCTTGCTTTGGAAAGGCTCTAGCAATAGCAAGTACAGGAAAAATGAACCCTTGTAAGTAGTAAAAAATCTTTACATTTCATTGGTTCCTGCTTTTTACTTGTTTAGTTTGATTTTCCATGCCTTTTGCTTCATTGCAGTGGATTGGTGGGATGCATATGGCGGTGGTGCGGCAGAGCTTCAACAATTTGCAAAGCGGTTTCTTGGTCTTTGTGCTTCAGCCTCCAGGTGTGAACGCAATTGGAGCACCTTTGAATTTGTAAGTGACTAAATGACTAGGTGCCCAGCTTGCAAATTAAATGGTATGAGTCTTAGGTGTCATTGTTTTCATTCTTCTTTTTAGATGCATTCAAAGAGGAGGAACAAGCTGTTGCACTCTACTTTGAATGATTTGGTTTATATCAAGTATAATAAAAAGATTGAGGAAAGATTTCAAAAGCTGCGTTTAGAGGGAAGCAATGTCAATCCTCTGATCTTTGATGAGTATGAGTGGAATAGTAATTGGATCGATGCGGGTGCAGAAGATGTCCATGAAACACAGCCGGAAAATCTGGACAGGGCTATTGTTGATGAGGCTGTGGGTGCATCAAGTGCTCTCCCTGGTTGCAATCTTCCTGGGAAAGCCTATGCCACTCCTGCTACTCCTATTATGTATTAACATTGGCAACATGATGGTCAGCGCTCAGCACTCAGTTACTTACTGGTTTATTTGTGATGCATTTGTGTTCTTGCATATCAAATGTTCTTTTTTTGTGCACTTTGTGGTCCAGGTTCAAGCTCAGATCCAATTGAAGAGGAAGGAGGCAAAAGTGATGATGAGAATGATGTGGATTTTGTGGTGAATGATGATGATGAGCAGATGGAAGATGACTACGGCATATCTCCTCCAATTCCTAGTGTTGATGTGGGCTGTCAAGGAGATGACTCAGATTATGATTGTTGATAACTTGTGCCCTTGATGACCTCTGCTGTTCAAAAGATTATCTTTTGCTGTCCTACCTGCTATTATATTATGATGTTCTTTGTCTAAGACTTTAATCTAGTGGGTTCTCATGTGGACTTGTGAGCTATAAATTAGTAGTAATGTAATGGACTTATGGCATGCAGTCATGAATTATGAAGAAGAGTTATGAATGCTATAACTGTTCATGGCTACTGTGCAAGTTCAAATCTTGTTGCTTTTTTTTTATAACTTTGCAGTTTTACATGCTAAATTTTAATTTCTTTCTCAATGTCAAGGAGCTAGAAAGTGATGACTGGATGGAGGTTGTCGCTTAAGCTGATGATATGATTGCTACTAGTACTACTACTTGGGATTGACAAAGTAATAAGGTATGTAACTGTCACTGAAAGCACTAGCCATTTCTACTCGCCTTAGCTCGCCTAGATTCGCCTAGTCACCCGCCTAGTTGAAATGGCATCCACACGCCCCTCTAGCGCCATGGTCACCTAGGTCGCCATGACAACCTTGGTGCTCAAAATGCAAATACAACTATTTTTTATGATATATTTATACACCCCAATAAAACTGTGATAATATGAAAAGTACTCTGCATTACAAATCTCAATGTGATTTTCGTATATACAATCTAAATATTAATTCTCAACGTTTTGAAAGTTTAGTTGATGCATGACCAGAATGACATGTTTCATGACTAGAACCAGATGCAACCCAAATCTACACTACACCAGGGTCATACAGAGAAAAGACAAGGCATATAAGTTTGACTACAACATTTAACCAACCTTGAACTGTTGCCGAGAGCGTTCTTCCAGCGTCAAATAGAAAGCGCGTTCCTCTTTTGTGAAATCTACTTTATCCAGATTAATTGTCTTTGGAGGCAACTTTATGATTGGCTCTCCATCAATCAGAGTTTCTACGTAAAACAAGGTAACATGTGGTCAGCAACAGACAATTTAAACCAAGGAAAAGCTAGAGTAAAAAACTAACATTCAGATGCTATTAAAATCTTGCAACAATAATGTAACCATACCAAATTTCTTGGAAAGAGAAAAAGAGAAAGGAGGTATAGCATACTGAGCAGAAACAAGTAGAAGAGGAAAAGGAAGGACTTATACTGAAATGGCAACTGGCAAGCAATTTTAATGCAGTGTGCATTCTAATAATGAAAGAAAAAAAAAGGAAATATCATCACATTCCACTAGCTACTCCATGGTAATGATCAAATCTGCCTACCCAATGTTTGTAACACATATCCATGGTAATAAAGCCACGGAAATAGCAAAAACAGACCCTAGGAGATGTTGTTTAACCACGTGTGGAGTGTTCACTAAACATGTTTCTGTAGCAACAAAGAATGCTAAGTGTTGTGGTTGAAATTGCTTCCTTACAATGAAATATTGTAAGCTGGTATATAGACAAAAAATGTAACTGGAGAAAACATATGCAATAAAATATGTTTTTATTACCTTTCGTGCGGCGCAGGAGAACTATCCTCAACACAGTTTGAAGTTTCTTATACCCATGAATTGCATTTCTAGCAATCGGGTGCTTTATCATTGTACAAAATGAATTATAGGTAGAATATGGATCGTATTTCAAGAAACGGAAATAGCTGTAGAGCTCGTCAATTGCATTTTGTATAGGTGTCCCTGATAAACACCATCTTCTTTTTGCTCGTAGTCCACAACAGGCTTTAGCCACTTGAGTTCGAAAATTCTTTATTGTCTGGGCTTCATCAAGGACAACCCTAAACCATCGCACTCTTGCAACTGGGCCACTGTCAAGGTCAATGTCTGAATCCTTAATTTTCTTCTTCTTTTTCTTCGACTTGCTTTGTGCTTTGGATGGTTGTTTTCTCTTATTACCAGCAGAGGATTCTTCACCATTCTTCTGATCAGTGTCATCATCAGCATTCTGTTTAGGCACTTCATTGGCCACAATTGTGTATGTAGTGATAACAACATCATATTTTGCCAGCTCACTTGGATCTCTGGTCCTTGAGCCACCATGATAGACTAAAACAGACAATTTAGCACTCTCACAAACCTTGTCATTCAATTCGTTCGCCCATTGCTTAAGAACACTAGCTGGGCACACTACTAGAGTACCTGCAGCTGGCCTTGTCATGGACCGCATGGTAGATGATGTATTTGCCTTATTCTTCTTCTTGCGTTCAATGTTTCTTTCAACCTTCTTATCTGGAGCAGTATTCATTTGACTAGTACATGGTTGAGCATCACCAGTACCAGCTGCTGTTGATGACGAATTGGCTCCTAGATTCGTGGGTTCATCATTCTTAGTCTGCTCCCTCTTATCCACAACAGGCACTGCCTCATCATCTTCATCAAGGTTTAGCGCTTCAGCTTTTAAACGATCTGAATCAACAGACATAAACTTTGACTGCTGGATCCTCTCTCTTTGTATAAGGGCAATTGTAGACACTGTTTTACCAAGACCCTGTTAGAAGAAAACTGCTTGACTTTAAGGACGGTAACACAATAAGATATTTGTATTTGTCAAGAAGTTATGAAATCAGAAATAACCTGATCATCTGCAAGAATTCCACCTGCACAATGAGAGCTATTCTCCTTCTTAACCATCCAAGCTAATGCCATTTTCTTTCAAGAAGAAAAGGTATATAGGTAATATGGTCAATCATAAAAGCAAACCCCTGAATAATTTATGTGAAAAATATTTACCTGGTGCTTAAGCAGAGGTACTGACAGAACACCTTCAGGCAGATCATCTTCCCTCTTATCCTGACTAATATTCTGTATAATATATTATAAAAAGCAATGTCACTAAGCAGAATCAAATTAAAGACCAACAGCTCAACCAGGTATACCTCGATCACTAAAGTACATAATCTACCTGGAAAATATATCATAGACTGGATAAAACCTTGTCATGGACCAGATAAACATAGAAATGCATATGTCCTCATTCAAATATCAAAAGTACCACTTTCATGATTGCATCTATAATGCAACTAAAAAAATCAAAACAAAATGCGAAACAGGTTTGAAGCCTTGTAAACATCTTACAAAAACAGACTTAAATAAGAAGCATGTATCATCTTCTTCACAGAAATTCGATCTTCCTACTTGAAGAATGGAGAATAACTAATATGATTTGTTCAAGGACAAAACTGGTAAAACAAATGGAGGGCAACTATAGCATGTTCAAAAGTCAAACAACCAAAAAAAATGAGTAGCAAACTGAGGAACCCAGGAGATCGGCAACGGGCAAATTTAAACAAGTTTGCAAATTCAAACAAGTTAACACCAAGTAGCTATTTGTGGTTCTCCGCACGTCATAGAGTTTCATTTAGATTATTGATATAGCAAAAAAAATAGAGTGCCAACTATTTATACTAATCCATCAAATCAAGTCTGCAGTTTGATTCACAAAACATAGAAGAAAAATAACACAGTCATACAAAATTGCATCAATAACTAGGAAGAAAGGAACACATACCTGTAGTGCTTCCTGGTATACCGCTCTCTCTTCAGAATCTATAATCCTGTTTTCCAGGATTGTGCGACCTTGCATATCAATGCCATTGGCAAATTCGCTGTGATTAGCAGAACTATTGCGGCCAAAAGATGGAGGAAGAACCCTATGTGAACTGGAGCTTCCATATACATAGACATCCTCTGACAATTGCGAAAAGGGGAAACATTAGTTTTTCTAAGAAAACCTGGACAGATTTTAAGCATATGTATGACTGAATTACAGTCAATTGAGACTAGATATACAAACCATTATTGCTATCTGTGATGACCTTCTGGTTGTTACTAACAAAAGAACTTCGGCTCGGCAACCTTGATGATGAAGGCTCCTCAATTCCATTGGCAACATTTTTCCCCATCCTATTTTCAGCCAATCTATGAAAACTTCCATTGGTAAAAGATGGTGGGAATCTGTGTGTATCATTTGCAGCCACTGGATGCATAGATTTTGCTATATGGCCATTTGAAAAGGATGATGGAAGAATTCTCTTGTCATTATCATTTTCATCTGATGCAAAACCATTGAGCTTCTTGACTACAATATCAGTTCTGTTGGAAGGAATTGCCCTTGTAGAACCATTTGGTGAACCCTTACAAGAACTTGAATGTGGATAAGTTCTGTCACCTGAACCTGCTGCATGATGAGCATTCTCAATATGTCTATCGTTTGTAAAAGAAAGTGGCAGAGTTCTGTATTGACCATTTCTATTTTCAGTAGACCTAGAAGAAGATGAAGCTAGCTGCTGGTCCAAAGCACCAACTGGGTCATCTGAGTCGAAGTCAAAATCTTCATCACTGTCTGAACTCAACTCAATATAATTATCGTTGTTCATATTGGCAGCAAGCATGTGCAAAGCGTCTGTGTTGTCAGAACTCCAGTTGTGCTTAGCAGTACAAACTTTGCATAAACATGATCAGATCACAATGCGTCAACTAGTAGTTTGACCCCAATATTATGAAAGCAAACCCACTTCCTAGTTTCTGCAGATAATTGGGAAGCCAAACAGACAAAGCGCACCACAGAGGTCACAGCAGTAGCCGCAGTTACTTGCAGATGCTAACTTAACCTGCAAAGCAGATCTAGTAATGGTGTGGATGAGTGCATATCGAACTGTGAGAAAATAACAAAAGAAAAACAGCAAGAAAACTTTTTTACAGAACTGTTTTTCCCGAAGCCTTTCTAAAAGTCATATATAGTTCTTGAGCATTATCTACAAGAAAGAAAAACACTAACAAAGATATTTTCCCCTAAAATTAATCACATTAATTATAAATGAAATTTAGTAACCGAACAGTTCATATGACAGTATTCACATGGTACACTTGCCTGACCAGTTCAAATCTAAGACGCAATAACATGTGAGGCTACGCTGAGATAGATGGAGTTTTCTCTACGCTAAGAACTGGATTGAATTAAACAGGCCGTTTCAGTATCAGAAAGGACCATCCACAAACCCGCAACGGGACCAAATATCGCAGCGTGACACCCCTATTCTACGGGATCAACCAATCTCCCATCCCAGCCAACCCCCCCCCCCCCAACCCTCGATAACCTCCCAGCTATCCACCTCAGTCCGATCCAACACCCCCACAAAAATTCGAACGCAAAAAGTCTCCATCTTTCCCGCACGGAACACCCACCCAACACATCGGAACCTGAACCTCAAACCCCGACCAAACGAAATCACGAACCACTACGTGGGGGAGCCAACACGCACGAGGATACCTCCTCGCGGAAGCCGTCGAATCCGCGGAGATCGATCCCCTCGGCGGGACGACGACGGCGGAGGCGGAGGCGGCGGCGGATAGGGAATCGGCGGGTCTGGAGGGATCCTTCCGGATTGGGAAGCGCCGACGGTGGGTGCAGAGGCGGTGGCGGCGGCGATGTGGTGGGGGGAGGTCGCCGCCACGGAGTTTCCAGGGAGAGGTGGAGGAGGCGCCTCGAGAAGCGAGCGAGCAAGAGAGCGCACGAGGAAGAGGACGCGGAGGTGGCTGGAGTTGGGCCGTGTCTGACTCGATGTCCTACCTCCGTTTTTTTACTTACGTTGACTTTTAGATCGATCATTTATCTTATTCTAAAATTTTACATAATTATTAATTATTTTATTGTGATTTATTTTATCAATAAAGATATTTTAATCATATTTTAAACCTGACTTATAATTTTACATGATTTGTTTTATCAATAAAGATATTTTAAACATAAAAAGTATCTTTATTGATAAAATAAATCACAATAAAATAAATAATTATTATTTAAATTTTAAAATAAGATGAATGGTCATATATAT
Organism: Oryza coarctata; assembly: GCA_030770085.1. Taxonomy (NCBI): domain Eukaryota; kingdom Viridiplantae; phylum Streptophyta; class Magnoliopsida; order Poales; family Poaceae; genus Oryza; species Oryza coarctata. Next base: position 3,330,276 of record CM061476.1, on the reverse strand, counting down.
GTGTGTAAAAACCAACAATGTCAAATAAAAAAAACGAAGAAAGTAATAAACTATAACATAAAACGTACGTTGTGCGTTACACCAGATACATGGGGTTGAGAGATTTAGGTGATAACGTTGTGCTATAAAGATTGAGTGGATGATGGATGGTACATGTTTTTGCGATGTGCACTATGATAGTCATAGATAGCATTAGTTAGTTTATACTATAAAGTTGGAACACTAAAGTGAGATATTTATGATCCGAAGGCTTAAAGTCATGCTATTGTGCTATGTGCATATTTGGTATAAGATATGAGCTATTACGAATATAAATTCCATAGTTGTCTTACATGTAGGATAGTGACATATCTAAAAGAAAGGAAGAACTGATTATACAACATAGCAACTAAGTAAAGAAGCTGTAGATAGAGAGCATTGTTGTTAACTTACAATGTGCAAGCACGTAATATTTTTTTGTCAGCTAAGCAAGAGTTTGGTTGATTGACTACACGGCTGTCATCTTAGGAGTTAGCTGGTTTACTGTGTACTAGAGATGAAAAGTTTATGTTAGCGTACATAATCCATTGATATATACATTGTTTTATAAGAATAAGGATAGTATCGGTAAACTAACCTATCATAACCTAAGCATCTACTTTAAATAGTTTTTTTTGCAACCGGTGTGGAAGTTGTAGACTTTGCTCTGATCAATATCACAGTGCATTAGATTTGCTAAAAAAATATGTTTTTTATAGAATATATGCGAATTATATATACCTTTTGTTGCATGTGCTCTTTGTAGGTGGAATGAATGGGACTTGGAGGCTTGGTGGTGTCTGTAGGCAATAAAGGACCTTATGATTTGTAGCAATAAAGTTGTTAGCATAAACAACGGCAATGAAAATTCATAGGTAAAATGCAATACCTTCTCTTAAGTAGCTGGAGCTATATGTGTAGTAGAGGATAGATCATGTGCCACTTATTCATAAAATAAATAAATAAGATTGTAAGTAATGTTCTATAAAAAATACAGTGTATGTATACCTTAGAATTAGTGGTATGATCCTTACTTTGAGCAGGCATAGGGCAAACAACCTCCTTTCTTTTCGCAAGCGGTGAAGTAGTGAATTTGCTAGTGGGTGTAGCGCCTGTTGCAGGCTTGGTGATCTGCTTTGTTGGTGATGATGGACTGGCATGTATTGTTGAAGATTCTTTTGAATTGTGTGGTATCTAGGATGTAACGCTAGTTTCACTTGTTGTTAGCATTGCTATATGTTAGAATAGCTTGTGCATTTTTATGTATAGCCAAATGGCTTTGAAATCTTATAACATATGTCACATGAATTGTACCACCAAAGGCTTTCATTGTATATTTTTCTAATGGTGACATTGATTATGAATCGCATAGGCTGTACAGGAGAAAACGCTTGTTGTGAATGATACGTAAAGAATTATAGAGTTAAATGAATTAGGGAGTTTTTAAGTGCAATTAACCTTGTAGTTGTGAGGATTCATTTTAATGATTTCCCGAATGGTCTTCTCCTCAACAATGTCATGTCTGAACGATGTGGTGGAAGCCTCTATGAATTTGTTTGGCTGAAATTTTGCAGCAAGGCTATGCATGAAAATATATGTTCAGTGTTCATGTCTAAAAACTTTACTAAGGTGCAAATTAGAGCTACATATATATATTTTATAGGCATATATGGAAACATTAGAGTTACCTTTCTTTTAATTCAAGTACCTTAGGAATATTCAAGTTGATATACCAATTGCAAGGTAAGCTCTCAGAAATCGTTAGGCCTATAAGTTGTAGTGGGTATTGTTAGATGTTATTTTATTTATTGTGTAGTATGTATTGGAAAAGAGAAGAGTAGATAGATAGAAGTAAACCTAATGTTATGGTAGTTCTTTACAAGTGTTCCAACAAATATGATAACCTGATATTCAATTTTGTTTGATAGTATATATTTCATCAACGTCAAAGTAGTTGCCCTTTCTCTCTAGAGTGAGACAGGTAGTGTTGAATTGCTAGGTATATGAATGTATGGGAAAATGAACTATATAGTTTTAAGTAGACTATATATTAGGGCTTATAATTTGTAGGGTGGATTAGTTGAAACATTAGTGGATAATAAAAGTTGTTAGAAAAAGAAAAGCTATGCATGAAAGTAGCTAACCTTGCATTGTGGATTCAAATTGTTCTTTTTAGACTATCTATGTTCCTTGACTTGGCCAAAGGGTGGTTAGGTTGTCGATTTCGATGATGAGACCCATAACATTTGTTTATACAATTGTGATGTTATTTGTTATATAGCAAGAGAGAATATAGGCATAAGAAAGATAAGATGGCAATATTTCAGTATATCTATGATGAATTTAGTTTTGTCCATGAGAGATGGATTATCTTCAAAAGACATTAAGGAGAATGTGATACTAGGGAAATCAGCAAGCACATCAATGCATACTTCAAATGATGTCCACCTAGTGAGTTGGGTCATGAGCTTGTTTGTAATAGGCATGTATGTTCTGTTTGCAGGTTTATTATGGAAAGATTCAATATAGTGGACTTTTCCTTCTTTTATAAACGATACAGGTGGATAGGCTTGAACATGTATGCTATTGCCCTATTTATCATGAACATAAATAGCATTAAAGGAAACATATGGGATAGGGCAAGGAATAAATAAAAAGGAGGTAAATTCTATCATAGTAGTATAATTTCTTCAAGCAGGATAAGATTGGTGTGGATGATATTTGTTTTATTGGTAGAATCACAAAAGTTCCAAAACCTAGACAATCAGGCATAGATGCATGTGCTATCATCATTGTACAAAAGGTCTAAAATCAACATGTGCACCATCTAAAACCTTTAATAATACATTTATATATTATTAGCAAATATTAATAATTGTGATGTAATGTATGAAAGAGTAAGTAATAAAAGTGCATATAGAAACCTGAAGAATAATATGATGCAGTACACATGCAATATATAACTGTTCAAATATAGAGGTAATAAGTGGTGCATAATTATATGTATAGGATAATTGGTAATAGCCTATTTAAACAAAAATGCTAGGATCTCAATGGCATAGCCTACAGTAGGATAAAAGTTCCAAGGTAAGTGAATTTGCATGGGAAAAAACAACAGGTATTAATTATTGTCAAGAACGACAATGTTGTACCATAGCAGCAAAAGTATTTCCTTGCTCACAACGTTTTTGTTCCACAAGACCCATTGTTATTTTCAATGAGTATTCTTAGCCCTGATCAAGATGTTGCTCTTGACACAACAACATAAAGCTGTCCATGAGTGAAAATATGTTTTTTTTAAGTACACCCCAACCTATTGGAGAGTTTGTCCTTGGCTTTTGTTAATATTCATTGCATAGCATACTTGAATTAGAAATGGTCTTCTTTGCAATGTGAAAGGACATTTCATTTTTGTTGTGGTCAATGTAATTCTAGTGACATAAATAGCGTCACCAATGTATTGCAAAATTCTTTACCCTCAACAATTAATAATCTTGTTCCATTGTATAGGCCTATGGATTGATTCAAGTTTCGAAGCAACGTAACTACAACACCTTCTTTTAGAACAATCTTATGTGTGGGGAAGTTAGTAGCATTTATCAAATTCAGCAACTCGGTTGGGTATAAGAGATCAAAATTTGGAATTTGATCGGTGCACTTTAATATTGTGTCACAGCTTAAAAAAATTGTTACATCTCCCAAAACCAAACTAACAATATGATCATTGATCTCATCAATAGATGTATTATTGGGCATATAATGGCACGTGATGCTAAGCACTCAGGATCTTTTTAGAAATGAAGGAAATATGGATATATTTTTTCAACAATAGCCACTATTTTGTCATCATTAGTCATAAGAAGTAAATAATCTGGTATTGAAAATCAACTCACTAAATTCATAAAGTTCATATCTTTGAATTTCAAGAAGAGATGGGTTAAGCAACCTCATGTCTATGGTCATAGTTAGTATTGTCACATGTTTCCACAACTCTTATTTTGTAATGGATGTATTGATAATAGCTGAACGCGAACCCTTAGGAACAACTGGAAGTATTTGTTTAGAGTCGCCGTTGAAGACTATTGACTTTCCTTTAGAAGTTACAATAGCATTTGAGGGATAGGTTTCAGAAAGAATATCATGTAATGTACAATCAAAGGTCTCAAAGCAACGTTTGTGTGTCATAGGAGCCTTATCCCATATTATAAATGCAGTTTTTAATAATAATTCATCAAGCATAGTTCCTCATTTTACATTGCAAATGGTGGATTCACTAAGATTAATTGGTATTTTAAATTGTGAGTGAGTTGTTCTACCCTTAGTAATAGTAAGGATGATACTCCTGATGAGGCAACTGCTAGCACAATTTTATTTTGTGACCTTAGCATTGCAATGATAGCATTCCATAAAACTATCATGACAGTTCCACAATGGCCACAAACAAAGAAAAAACCAAGTCGACTTGCAATAACACGAGATGCTATTGTATCAAATATTTTTTTGATCATTGTTTAATTGTGCAATTAAAGAATCGGCATGCATGGACATCATGAGTGGATCAGGTGCAAGTTCTTCATTGATTAATCGATTACTAACAGGGACCTATGGAGCTGAAGTGGGTTGTGGTAGATTGAAGTGTCTAATGCTACCACCACAATTTCGAAAGACAACAATCAATTTATGTAGAAGGAGATTAAGCAAATGCTCATATGGAATAACACATCGTGGGTTCTCTAATGCCTTTTTTAATCTATTGCGGATGTCATCTCTCATGTAAAGCCAATATTTATGAGAGAGTGATCCAAGATTACTAACGGAGTAGTATTAAACTATAGTCACAAATAACTGTCTAAGTTGTTGTGAAGCTGTAGATTGGATTTCCTCATAAAAAAGAAGACTCCATTTGTTATCTCCTTCAAGGAGTCCTCTTGCTTCGCATGCTTCTCTGAACGGGTTATAAACAATGCCATTATATGTTTGAATATCAGCATAACTTTGTGCACCTTTAACTATCATCAATAGCATCTATAAGTAATATAGTTCACTAGTGGTTGGATGTACATAGTAAATTCTACCAATTTTTAGCGTATGTGTTCGTCTGTGCCAAATCCTAGATGATGGTTCCATGTTCATTGTTTTGAGAAGTCATAGTATGTTAATAAACATGCCTCAGGATATCTTGCATTAGCCTCAAACCATTCAGTAAGCAATGATTATTTTGCAGCGGGACTATTGACTATACCTCGCAAATCAGAACATTTCTCATATCTAACGCAAATGGGCAGCAAATAGTTTGTCAGGGGCAGATGTCAAATTCAAATATTCAATTAAGCACCTCATAGTTTGACAGGAATCTATAATCCATGTATTCTAGTATTTTATTTGGTGAAGCTAAGTCGTGGTGTGATGAGATGTTTCCTGTTGGGGCTATAGTTTCAAAATAAACTTTTGCACGATCATGTCCCTTTGTAATATATTTGAATAAATATTTTATCACGTTGGATTTTTTTGCAATATTTAATATTTATGTGTGCCTGATATGTTTTAAGCAATTATAAGACAACTGATCTATTATCTATGCTGATACCATTTTTTTAGATGGAACGTTCATCATTGTGTTGCCTGTAAATTGTAAAACCCGATTCACTTTCATCCTGAAAATCTTTAGGATAGTGATTTAAACATTTGTCATTTTTTATGCAAAGATAATTTTTGTTATCATCACCGCAAGGACCATACATCATAAATTCACTAATTCATATCCTAGTTAATATGTGTCATAGTCAGGTGTATCACAAATGAAATTATCTATAACAGCAGCTGAAACCTCTACAGTGGATGCTACTAGCCACACTAAACAGTATATGTGTGGCAGGCCGCACTTTTCGAATCCAACGGTGTACAGCACTGATATATCATAAAATAGCAAAACATTAGATAGGAACTGATAGGGTTAGGTGGGAAGCAAAATGGTAAAGGAAGGAAACTATCATGTTACTTGCAAGCACTTTACCACATGTCCTGCCTTTAATAAAGTTGTTAACTTTCATGTTAAATAATCGAATAATTGCATTAGCTCTATCTGAAGGTTGTTGGCCAAGTTCAGATCGAATTGTTTTGTTTCAATTATTTCTTAGAAGTACATGTGAATGTCACAAACAGAACCGACATATTGCTATAGCATCTTGATAATTTATGACCATATATCTTCTGCCTCCAGTGAAACTAGTAGGAAAGATGACATGCTTGCTTATTGAGTCCCCATCAGTGACACCTCTATCTATCGTATCTACAATAATGCTATGGTGCAGAATCAGATTGTAGGTTTTTTTATTATCAATGATGTACTGTAACCTATTTGCCTCTGATTGTAGATATACATCAACAACACCTTGATCACTAAAACGACCATTGCACGTGAAAGGGTTAGGCTCGTTTAATCTATAGTGTATTCTGTATCGGTAATATTCTAGCCTAGTGATATTTTCTACCAATTCCATCGTAATCATTGTATTTAATGCCTAAATGAAATCCTCACTTGTCATATGGAAATAACAAAGGGTACTATAAAGCCATGTATGATGAATGCAATGATGAAATATGATGTTAGACCATGATTTTTATCGTGAACAAGTATGCCATATTTGTATTCTTTTGCTGAGAAATCACCTACAATTATGCTAGCTATTTTACTACTTGTTGGTAAATTGTACTTGACTTCATCTTTAGCATTGCATCATAGAAGACGAAAGGTTATTTTCTAGTCACCATGTTGTAAAAGACGTTCTCTGGCGTATCTAAAATAAAATCAGTAGGGAAGCGCCTACACAGTTTATTCAAATGCCCTTCTATCCAATCAATCAGGCCCTCATGGGGCAAAGTTAGTTTATAGCTATATACGCCTATATTGACTGGAGCAAGTACTACAATAATAAAGCTAACCGCTAGTACATGTCACATATAGCCAATATAGTAGCTGGCTGGTAAAATTATCAGTTATTAGTAATTCTTTCGAGACCCACCATTATCTATTTTTCAGCCAATTGTGAACTATAAAATATTTATAGCTGGTTACATCACTACATACAGAATTATGCTAACCTTCCACACCACTGTATTGATATACACGATTACATAAAAGACACTAGTGCACTACATAGCACATCACATTTACACCTTCCCACACATGTATTTACACACCTTCAGAATGTGCCTCCTGCACACGCGTAAATAGACGAATATGCTCGTGCATATGGTAATATTCATCGGGACTAGAATTTAAATGGTGATGTATGGATTCATACGTCTACGACTCCATTACCACAACACTAGTGCTCATGTGCAACATTAGTTATATGGAGGTATCAACACAAAAGCATTTATATTTAGGGGCAATTATATTCTTGCCCCTATTATTAACTGTAATTGTGATTTTGCCCTCAGATTTTGTACCCAAGCTCAAATTTTGTCCCTTGTCTGTTAAAAGAACTTAACGGTGTTAATTTGCTGGTAAAAAAACATATACACCCTTGCATATGCCGCAATACATTGTATCTTTACCATGTTTCACAATTGCAGCTGGAAACAAGGTTCGAACAGAGTTGTCCTCAGATAAGGCATGCATATTTGATCATTTTCACAGCGAAATGCAAGTGAGAAAATGCATTTCAGTATATATACCAACACACACAAAAATTACTTACAAGATACACTAAATTCACATCTCTCTTTCAATCAACAAATGCCCAGTTCAGAAACCAACCAATGCAACAAGAAAAATCAAAATAAAATCAAGAAACATAAAAACTGAAGAAGAGTGACAACGAAGAGAGGGGAACAGAAGGGAATAATACTCGAACATATTCTTCTCCTCCTCGTCGACATCATGCAGCAGGCGAGCTCCTCGTGTCCAAGCTAATGGCGGCAATACATGACGCTCCAAGCCGCAGCACTGCTAACTACGGATAAGCAGCAGTCCGCGTACTCATCTGTTGTGCAACGGGTGAGGCCCCGTGGGCACCGCCGCTTGTCGTCGTCGACCAGCTCTCCCCCGCCGGGCGCCACCGATGGCCGGGCCCCACGTCACCCTGCTGCGGTGCTGACCGTGCGCCGACTCGTCTCGTGCGTGCTGCTCTGCGTCGACCGCGCACCGGTCAGTTCCACCCCTCGCCCCGCTCGCTCGCCCACGCGCCGCCGCCGCCGCCGCCCGCTTGCTCGCTAGGGTTAGGGATTGGGAGGAAGGTTGGGATTTGAGAAGGGGATCAGCAGCAATCAATAATGCTTGGGTTGAACAAATTTGGGGGTATAGATGTCTTTTTACATTTTCTCTGTCATTTTTTTCTTCTCTTTAACTCATTTAATCTGGATCCACTTTAACAGCCATCCAAACTATGGGCAAATGTACCATTCGGATATAAAAAGGTGAGAGCAAAATCACAAAGTTTAAAAAAGAAGAGTAAAATCACAATTGCAAATAAAAGTAAGGGAATAACACAGTTGCCTCTTATATTTATTAAACAAGTAATATGCTAGTCAGCACTATGTAAAATAAATATACTCCCTTTGTAAAATCGTCTTAGATGTCGTTGCATGTCTTTTTTTTTCTAAAGTTAAGTTAAAAGATAAACCTCAACTTTGTTACTAACTTTTTTTCTCAGTACTGGCGCTATGCTATAAGCAAGACTAGTTAGGTCCATTTTAAACCTATGAGAACTTTAGATTTTTTAAATTAATTTATTCTTGTGATATCTATTTAAGAGTAAAATTAATTAATTAATTATTGTAAAGTTGAAATTTTACTCTATAAAATCGGAAGAGAAACTTTTGTATTTAATTTTTTATACGAAACACACTATTCATGTCCTTGGAAAAGCATATCCGTAAAAAAAATCTAAAATCTACATAGAAATAAGAACACGACCTTAAGACTCTATGGTATAACATATTTGATATTTTTAGCTTCATATTATTTTTCACTAGGTGCATAACACACAACGTTGATGCTAGTAGCATGAGAGATATTGGTTAGAACTTGTGGAAAGCTATTTTACCCTACATTCACAGGTGTTCTATTGTGGGTGCATCGTTGGTTATTAAAGTGAGTATTTTTTTTGAAGGGTTATTAAATTGAGTATTGGCATGCAGTGTTGGCTACATGAATCGTTCTTTCAACATATTCAGTAAAATATAAAAAAGTTTATGGTATGGTAAATGGAAAAACTACTCAAAAGCGTGCATAGGACATGTGATATAAATCCAAATTTGACTTTTTAAATTAATGTATATTTATTTAAGAGGTTTTGATTTCTCTATTGGGTGAGTTTTTTATTTGTTTAGAGAACAAAAGAGATTGAGCTGATGTTTAGATTCCAACAGTGAAACCAATCCACATGAGATCCGAGTCTTTGACTCAACATAAATGAAGATATGTGCTCTTACGGTATAGGTGTGTATATGGGTGTCCGCGTTTGCACAAACTGATGCAACGCACGGTTGTGTATGCACGTAGAGTTTGCCTGGGAGCAGGTCTTGAATCTTGAAACCACCTCCCGAACAATGTACTCCTACTCCGGTCGGCGGCTGCAACTCGGATTATAGTTTGAGTTACATCCGAGTCGAACATCCTTAAGGCTTAAGCTGATCGCGAGCCGCTAGAAATCCGTACGAAATATGGGTTCCCAGGTTAAAATTTCTTGAGAATCGCCCTAAAAAAATTCGTCAGAGGCGTCGTGGGCGCGTGGCAGGCCGCAGGCCACCTGCCCTCAGTTCATCCCCTCCTCCGAGCAGAAAGGAGGAAGCTTTCCGATCTCCATGGACTACCTGCGTGAGATTCTCAGCTACCTGCTCCGAGAGCAGCCCGTCGTCGCTGGTTCGTCTGTTGATGGCGGCCACGACAAACGGTGAGTCTCTCTCTTAGTTCGCAATCGCTTCTTCTTCACTCATGGACAAGGGGATCGAGTTGGGTCTTCGATCTGCGCCGGCGGAATTTGTTGTGCTGCTCTTCTGGAGTGGCCTCGACTAGTGTCAAATTGGGGAACTTTTTTGGTTTCTGGATGAACAAAGCAGCTTCTATTAATTGGATGACGAGGGGATTTCTTTTGCTAATTTTGGGTGTGCACGAAACCAGATCCAAATATTTGCTTGATTTATATAGTAAGTACATATGCATTAGGTGTTAGTCCATCGAGCGCGTGACAAATTGTAAACATTTGTTGCACATTGTTCTCCGCGGGATTAGGAGCAGGACTCAAAAGGACCCTAAGCATTTTACTTCCTTCACCCTCTCTATCCAACTAGAATTGCATACGATTCACAAATGTCTAACATGGCATACTTAAACTTAGGTTTTAGATATTTGGCCAGATAGGCAGCGTACTTAAAATTCACAACCGTCTCTTCAGACCACACTACAATTTCTTTGATGAAACATGTTTTTTTAGATTACTTTTTTTTATGAAATATGTTGATCGTGCAATTACGTTTGCTTGATAAAAACATATGTTGTCAACCACCTAGCAAACCATTCTCTTACTGTTGTTCACCTCTCCTACTCTTTTTGTTCCTCACAGAATTAGGAGATTCAACAAATGGAACGAAACAGATAAAAGGGGGCTTCAGTGCTTCCAAGAATTGGTTGATGCAGATGCAGAACAATCGTGCTCTCTTTCTGTAGACCTTACAGAGGTATGCTGTTCTTGTGCTCGTGAAACTTTATTTTTTATTGGTACACACTGTGGCCCCCTATTGGTTGATTTGGTTCCCAGATCCTAGATGGGAGGCGTGCTTGCTTCAGTATTTTCTCAAAAGCTGAAGCTGATTTTGAAATTTTTGGATTTCATTTTACGGTAAGTTTTTAGGCGTTTCATTGCCCTTTCATTGTCCAGCTTTCTTTTCATGATTGCTAAGAACACGAGTAAAAAATCTACCAAAAATTATTCTTAAAAATCAAAATTAGTTTCAGCTTTTAAGAACATTGTGCCTGATGAGTTTTGCCTTCTCTTATCAACATCCTTTTGCCTTTTTCCGTAATAACATTTTATATTCCTTTTAAGTACTTTTTGTACATGTGTTTATCATTTTTGCACATCTCCAAACCACCAGTTCTGATTTCATCCTTGGGAAACATAAGAGAGCCAAAACCAATCATTTGCTTTTATTTTTGCATCAGTTTGCGAATTAATGCAACCCAAAAGGTAAATTTAAGATCTAATTTAGATCTGTAGAATTATCAACCCTAAATATTGTCATCAATAATATAGATGTGCACTTCAGCTGTCTAGAGTGTTCCCACTAGAGGTAGTCTTTACTTGGCCATATTTGTATTTTGCAGGATGTTTTGTATTGCAGGATGTTCTTTGTGATATAGTATCACATTTAACTATGAGAGAAGCTGCTAGAGTTAGTGTACTCTCGCGTTCATGGAGAAATCCCTGGAGATACTTTCCATACCTTACATTCAGTCACAGCATGCTTCCTAGGAAAAACCATGTCACAGCCATGTGCCAACGAGGGAAGTTCACAGTGAAGGAGAAAACAGAAAGGTTCATTCATATTGTCCACAATACCCTGCAACATCACAGTGGTTTTGGGGTGAAGACTCTCAAGATTGAGTTCAATCTTCATAGGGAACACCAGGTGCACATCTATCAATGGGTTGGTTTTGCTGTCAAATCAAAAGCAAGAGATCTAATTCTTGACTTACGGTCATTGTCTCAATCAACAATGAAAGACCCATATATCTTTCCTTGCTACCTTTTCACCGACAAACAGCAACACTGCATTGAAGTACTACGCCTGAACTTTTGCTCTTTTAAGCCACCATTAGTGTTCCCTAACTTCAACAACTTGAAGACACTTGATCTGTGCTTCGTTGACATCATAGAAGTTGATGTGGATAGTCTACTGTCTAATTGCCTCTCTCTTGAATATTTGAGGCTTGAGAAATGTGATGAGCTAACAAACTTGGTCATATCTCAAACATGTGATAGGCTGATTGCAGCTAATACGGTATTAACTGACTGAACCCAGTATATCAGACAATAAACAGGTCCCAGGCTCCCATCTAAGGGAAAAAAAGAAATTCATAAATGGACAAATTAGGGCATATCACAGACAATAAACCGGTCCCAGCTAACGAAAAAAATAAATTCATAAATGGACAAATTAGTGAAAATCAAATCAACTTGCTAGTGCCAGCTGAAATTATCAAGAAAAAGTTCTATTAAACAAGAAATAAGAGTGATAACAGTAACTCAGGCTGCAAAATGGATGCAATTAAATAAAAACATGTGCGGACTAGACATTACTAACTGTCACCTTTAATCAATATTGTCACAAGTGAATTTACAGAGTGAAATTAGAATCTGTCTAGCTCTTTTCAAAGAAGCGAATTTACAGAACTAACAGTTCGTATAGGGGTATCACTGGAACAAGTAAAGAACTACACTACTAACTAGATTCTGCAAACTGGCACCCTGAACAGGGACACACCCTAAAAGCTTCAACCTTCAGGAGATTCAGTTACTGCCATCACTCATTAGAACTCAGAACATCGTGCATATTTCTAGCTAGACATGAACAAGCATGAATATATTGCAGGAGTTAGGGACAATCTTGTCACTACAACCAATATTTTTGTTAGAAAACTCTGTTTCACCGGTATCAGAGAATGCAAAACTGTGCAAATGCGCACACTGTACACCCTGACAATCAGATTTTTCAGCTATTATTATGCAGATGAGACGGGTATCAGAGTATGCCAAACTGTGCAAATGCGCACACTGTACACCCTGACAATCAGATTTTTCAGCTATTATTATGCAGATGAGACGGGTATCAGAGTATGCCAAACTGCGCAAATGCGCACACTGTACACCCTGACAATCAGAATTTTCAGCTGCAGATGAGACCGGTATCAGAGTATGCCAAACTGTGCAAATGCGCACACTGTACACCACGACAATCAGATTTTTCAGCTATTATTATGCAGATGAGAAGCAGACAAAACTGTCGAGATCAGAATTCAGAACGCATGAACAGTAATATATTGCAGAAGCTAAGCACATTCTTGTCATCAATCCATACTAGGCATGAATATTAATTGTCACCATAGCCAATATTTTCGTCAGAAAATCCTGTTTTGCCGGTTTCCAAAGTATATAAACCAGTGGAAATACACCCATTGTGCACCCTGACAATTTGAGGTTTTTTAGTCATTCTACATCTGAGGGCAAACATAAAACTACATTCCAGCATCGGCTGAACTGAAAATTCCACTCTCTGTCTCTAACCAACACACTAATCTTCTGTCAAGTTCCTTGAGCCTGTCAGAAATTCAGCACAAAAGGATTCACGGAATCATGCGTACGCCTTCCTTTGATTCATCAGGCAGCAATGCATTAGGATTTGGGAATATCAATTCATTATCCACTGCAGCCATAGCAAAGAAATCATGCAGTTAGACTTAGATATATGGTACACAAGCAGTATAACTCTTGCAAGTAAAAACAGTGCAAGTGCAGTGACTCTCATGAATTTCTAGCTGAAGTCACTTTGTCCAACCACCATTCGCAGTATTACAAATGCATCTATTAAAAACCGCGGTCCTGAATTTCTGGATAATGTCTTTATAATGAAAAACTAGCGACTTATCAATTCACATGAGAACAGAGACTTGATGAAAAATGCGTAAGCATTTGAAAGCCTAAAGCGTGCACTTCTAACTGCAGGTGATAGCGATTGCTGTGATAGACAGCCCAGCTGGGAGCCGAACAAGAGTGGTGCATAGGGCCTGCTCGGCTGCCATTTTTTAGCAAGCAGCAGCAGCCGCCACAAACATGACAGCTGAGCAGGCCAAATGAAATTATAAAGAAACCATACTACTACCTTCATTTTAAAATATAAGAGATATTGTATAGCCAAAAAAAATTATATTTTAAGATGGAGATAGTATTAGTCAAGTACAGTAACAATCTCAATAAACTTTGAAAGTTTATGAAAATTCATGAGTTTCAGACCATCTATTTTAGCATACCAATACCATTCAGCTACTAAAAAGCCTACACCATTGAGAGCCAAGAAACACACCAAAGTGCATACAGTTTTTCCGAGAAACAAAGATTTTAACCAAAGTGCATATGGTACAAATTTCTTAATAAGACAGTTATAAAGCAGTATAGACGGCAGAAGAAAAATTAGCATATGGTTTTCATTAATTTAAAAAAAATTATGATAAAGTTCCAATAAAATTTATTGCTCTCAATAAGGATATTTATAACAATATTGTAACTAAAGTTTAAACAAGTAACATGAAACACACATATGAATTTCTTATTAAAATAGGACTAGGATGGATTTTATATTTATGGAAGATATTCCTTAGTGCATTTTTTTTAACTGACGATATAGCGTTAGTAAATAAAAATCAAGCGAGAGTAAATAGGAAAGTATAATTATAACGATAGCTTCACAGTAATAGGAAACTAGAATTATAGTGGCACTAGAGTCAAAAAGTTTTAAGCTTAGTAAAACTAAAATTAAATATGCAAGATGTGACTTCGACAATACTATACACAAAAAATGCTAGGCTAAAGGGTCAAATAGTATCTAAAAATTGATATATTTCGCTATTTAGGATTGATGATATAGAAAGATAGAGATATTAATAAAGATGTTAGTCATATAATAGAATAAAATTAGGGTGGATGAAATAACAAACAAAAAAATATCAGTCATTCTCTATGATAAAAAGATAGCATAAAAGATCAAATCTAAGATTTGTAGAATATTGATTAGTGCATAATATTAGCTTATAAAAATAATATATTTAATAGTTAAGTGCTACGGAGATAGACATGTTGCGTTGAATTTATGGACATAAAATAATAGATTAGGTTCGAAACAATAATATAAGTGATAGGATAGGGATAGCATCAATTGAAGAAAAAGATAGCTTGGATATATCTAACAAAGACCTCTAGAAATAACCATGCATAGCTAAACCATAAGACGTGAAAATAATACGAGAAGAGATAGAAGAATGCTAAAATTGATATAGTAAAAGACAATAATAAATAATAAAAAGAAACTTCAATTATTAAAATATTTTGAGTGCATAAAAAACAATTATTTTTGTGGCTTAACCTTAATATGGCTTATGTAGGCTTTATTTACAGCATCCCAATTTACCCAATTTACTTGAAGAAAATGAAAAGCTTGACGATGATCATGATGCATACAGTACAATTTTCTACTGATCAAAGTGGGAGGAGGGAGAATCAAGGCAGATTGTTTCTCTGCAAGCTCTCCAGCACCACCGTGTGGGCAGTACGAAGGGCATTGATCTCGCCCATACGAGTCTATTAATCTCTCATCTTGTGGTCGAGCAGATAAGGGTTGGTGATGAAAACGCCTATGCTATACTTGTGAAAGTACCATATAGTGGGCAAGATTGTGATAATGAGGGTGGGGAGGCCACCCGTGAGGAGGTAGATGAGCACCGTGAGGGCGGATCCGATGAAGACAAAACCTAGGTGCTCGGGATCAGGCTCCCCGTCCCTCCTAACCCCTGCCGGGACCTGTCAGGAGAGATCCTAGGTCCTAGCAGGCAGGGGCGACACTGCTGTGAGGTGGTGCCCCATCCTAGGGCCCTGCGCTTAGCCATCACTAAGGAGGACATCGGGAAGTCCCATAGCACCGATCGGTGAGACCTTAGAGGCTTACACGCCAAGAAGAGAAGGCAAACCTGACGCCTCGTGGAGAACCAACCCTCTCTGTATGAGGGGCAAGGGGCTAGGATCATATTAGATAATGCACTCTTCTTGTTAACTTCATTGTGTTCAGAATTGCTATAAAATAGTCGAAAGTTTTATTAAGGTTGAATTTTTTTACATATGATTGTATTGTAATTATATTGATTGCATTGTAACTTTTGATTTTTTTTATTTCTAGACCGTTTGATCGAATTGAAATTTATGTGAAAAGATTTGTTGCAAATTATATAGACCAGTAGGATGTCCATGCTTTACACTGGAATACTTGGTTTATGATAAGTTATTAGAATATTTCATAGCCCAAACTTATTTTTATGAAATGCATCATTTGTTCACGCTAGTCCGACTGACGTGGCCAAACTAAGCTGCCATATTGACTTTAATGTTGGTTGTTGGATAGGCTAGTTGTTGTCTAACATGTAGATTTGCCTTGTCAGGCAAGTTGGCATAGTACTGCCATACAAGTGGCATTGGCGTGGCATGCCACCTCGTCTAGCATGTCTCCACCATAACCTTGTTTCATCTTCTTTCGGACCCACACATGAGATTCTCCTTGTCTCTTCTCCCATCTTTTATCGGACAATTAATAATAGTTACATCATTTAAAGTGCAATAGTGCTATAAATTTGCTAGGAAATTAATAGGTGGTCCGAAGAGGTAAATCGCTATATTTGCATAAGTGAAGTTGTTCATTTTGATAGGGATTAGAGGTGTCATATTTTTTTATGGACATGCTAATTATTTGGTTTTAGGTCAACGTCATTATAGGTGGATCAGAGTAAAAGGATCTTATGTCACATAGAGAGGGTGAATGTGCACACCCAAATACCTATAATAAACTTGCTGTGGAAATTATAACTCTCTCTGGATTATTTGGTTCTAACTACCGGAGACTCTGGTTGAGGTTCAATATTAGATATCGAAGCTTGACTAGACACTCTAGGCCTATTGTCTAATATACTGATCTTTCTTCACTGCTTCTAAAAAGAATAAGTGGAGAGAGCAATCTCAACAGAGAAAGCGATATGATAGGTGATCCAAAGATAATAATAAATATAAAAATTAAATCACAAAGTGACATAAGATTTTTTACCCAAATTCAAATCAAAAGATCATATGTTTCTGTTTAGGGACTCCAAGGAGCTGAATCACACTCAATCCCAAGCCTCACCAAGCTCAAATCAAGAAGGGGACCTCTTCTATAGAAAAACCAAAACACACATATACAAGTGGTGCAAGTGTTCACTCAAGAAAAAACAAAAAAATCTAATTGAGCACTTGTTTTACAACTTAGTCTAATATTTATGTCTCTATTGATAGTTGATAGTATGGTGAAACTAGAACTCAAGAAAAATAAAATACATTTAAAGTATAACGTCAAGTTCTTTTGTGATTCTAGTAGTAATTTCTTTTTATCAATTTAATTAACCAGGGACTAACTTATACACTTTAGCTCATTAAAATACATGAGTACCCTAAATTTCTTATCATCTATCATCTAAAACCTATTAGAGGGAGTAAATCTAGGTAGATTAGAGTAGTAACTTTTGAATTTTTTTATTTCTAGACAGTTGTGTGAGAAGATTTGCCACAAGTTATATCGACAAATAAGATGCACATATTTTACACAAGGATATTGGATATGATAGGCTATTAGGATATTTCATAGCACCAAACTTATTTCCATGAAATGCATCATTTATTCATGCTAGTTCTGTTGATGTGGCTAAACAAAGCTACTATGCTGATGTTGGTTGTCGGGCCTAGCCTGCTATTGTCTAACATGATAAATTTGACATGCCAAACAGACTTGCGCAGCACTACCATGCAAGTGGCATTGGCATGGCAGTGCTGCGCCACCCCGTCTAGCGTGGTAAGACCTAATATACCTAACCCGACTCCTCTATGTTCTTATTCTATCTTCTTTCAGGCCTAACACGAGCTTCTCCTTCCCATCTCTTCTCCCAATTTTTATGGAACAATTCATCGTTACAGTGCAATTGTGCTATAAATTTGCTAGGAAATCAGTAGTTGTGGTCTAAAGAGGTAAATCACTAAATTTGCATAATTTTTGTAGGTGGAGTTGTTCATTTTGGTATGGTTTAGGATTGTCATATTTTTTATGGGCACGATAATCATTTGGTTTATATCGGTGTCATTAATATATATATAGGTTGATGGGAGTAAATCGGAGTAAAATCCCGATGCAACGTCCACGTGCGTCCATTATACCCTCATGTGTCGTTGGTCGTCCATGTGTTGTCCATGTGTCGGTGTGTGGGCTATGCGTGATCACATATTTTGAGTTGTGAGGGGTTAGATATAGGATATTATTTATTTTGTTAGGAGTATTATATAAGTTATATAGAGAAAAAAACGCATACATATATATAATAAAGTTCTTAGAAAAATCTCAGATAAAAAATAAATAGAGTCATACTCCATACCTACTAAAATTATTTAAATAATATCGTATTTATCTCTCTAGTCCTAGTTAGAGAGAGCAACTAAGCACATAGATATAAGATATCTAAGAGGGGGAAGATAGCAACCAGACAAGCTCCAATGTAAGTCATATCTAATCACATTGAATCAACTTTAGAGACAACGTCTAGCATAACTATGTTTGAGCTTTACGACGATGTAAAATCTATATTAGGGTTTTTCTAGCTTTGATTAATAAGAGTAGAACTATTAACTCGAATATGTATTAAAATCCTTATCTTCCTTCTATTCATCACTTAAGTTTATATATACAAGTATGTCAAGTCAATTTTGATGTCACTTTAAGATTAGACATGACTTGCTCTATGGGATTCTTTTTAATGTCACTTAAGTTTATATGCATATAAGTATGTGAAGCGTCACTTAAAGATTAGACATGAAAGTGATCCGACGCCGATGAGGGCCAGACTCATCTTGATCAAAACAATGCCATCTGACATCTCTAATAATTTAATCATAATTTGCTTGGTGAAGAGGATGATCAGTTTGTCGGTGGAGACTGGCCGGTGGAGATGTGCGAATACGCCTGTGGTTTAATCACCGTCTTGATTTAATTAAGCTCGGCGAAGACAACGACTGGATGATTTAATCAGGAACCTCATCTCTTCCTCCATAGCTGCAGCTCTTATGCGCTGGGCTACGCAGATATCAGCTTGATGGAGATATTATGTTGATGAAGTGTGGCCGAAGACAACGATTAGCTCGGCGTTGCATCAGCGACCGTGAAGCAACTTTGATTCTCTTTGATTCTCTCTAATAATAATATGTTCGTTCTAACGCTACAGCAATATTTGGTAATGTAAATTGAATAAGAAAAAAATGAACCCACATACAATGCATGTTTTCAATAATATATGCATATCATCGAAAATATATAATCACATTTTAAAATAGAAATAAAGGGAACCCACGTTGCCAAGATAACACTATTCAACATTCACCTATAATCCACATGAAAGTAAAAAATAAAAGAGTAAAGTTCATCTAAAACACTAATCATTTGAAGCAATGCAAATAATGTGAAACACCATTCATTTCAAGCAATGCAAATAAACAAACCCGATGCTTTATTATCCAATTGTACAAAATCGCATCCAATAGTATCGTCTTACAAGGTAAATAAAACACGCCACAGCATATTAGCTCTGCTTTGCTTAGTTCAATGGATATATTTCGATGGACTGCTTAGATCAGTTATTACAGCATACAGGCTTTGAGATAAACCATGCAAGTAAATTCAGTCTACTGTACTGCTGAGAAGAAAATTTTGACCAATGTCAAGAATCAAGTCCTAATAGCCAATCTCGAGTATAATTACATCACATCTGAGTGCAGCAACATTTCCCAGTATCAAAATCCTTCATGGAGGTATGGACTTCTAGTTTCAGCAAGGTCTGCAAATACAGTGATGAAGAGCCTAAATATTTTCTGATAAAAAGGAGTTAGCAAAGCGCAAATACACAGGCAGACAGCTACTGTATCTGGAACAAATTAACACATTGAATTTGCTCATTTGCAGGCTTGATGCTTAAACAGAAAAGAGAGCATTCCTGGACACCACTGAAAAGATAAAGGAATGAAACATATGCAAGCTATTAAATAATCAAGACATTCCGGCTTTTCTATTTAATTAACTGCTACTTTGAATGAAATAGAATATGAACAATAAGCATAAAAACCTACAGACTTAAGCAACTGGTTCACTAATAGCCTGATAGCAAATGGATTAATGGAACCATGAACAAGATTCTTGATTTTTGTTTTTAATTAGGTTGAGGTGGAACCGAATGAAAAATTGGTTGAAATCCTTTCCCAAGAATTAAAAACCTACAAACTTTCCTAAAAAATGTATTGAAATATGGTAGCTTTATTTCTTACCTTGAAGCAAAATCCACACGAATTCGACAGATGACAAGATTAGTATCCGCCCTCCCCTGGTATCATCTTGACAGTGTTGGTTTTCATCTGAGTTTTGATAAAATCCTTTTCCTCCTTTTTAGATTTATCTCTTATTCCACTAATGGGAAGGCTTCATATATCTAACATTCTGACAATGATATCCATTAATGGGAGTAAAGCCTTGATTAATGAACCAATAATATTGTTAAATAAAAATTATTTCTTTGTACAATGAATTAATATTCATGATGGAAGCACAAAATATATTTTGTTCGATGCCAGTTTTTTTTTGAAAATCTTTTGGAAATTTAATAAAAACAAATACCTTTTTCCTTAGGGCAGCACAGAAGGCAACCTACAACAACAGAAGCGTATATATGAAATAAAATTCACATTGATCAATTTTTGCATGAAACAAAGCAACCATTGCTTCCACAAGCTCAGACCATACGCCATTGTTACAGTGTTAGAACATAATTACATGCGAATCGTTCTATTCAGTTCGCAGAATATTCTGAATCCTCACATATATTTCCTACAATAATTGATCAAATGCTGCCTCATTTATTTCATACAAAAAATTGATCAAATAGTCTTTTAAGTTGAGAACAAAACTCGAAACTGAAACAGGAAAAGAATAGGGAAAAAAATGTTTTTACCGTCACTGCAGGGGAGGCCCCTGGGTGCTGAAGGGGATATGAAGAAGGGAGGCAAGGTGTCAGCCAATGGCGGAATTTCAATGGCAAAGAGAGTTGGGTTATGTTGCCTATATTTTCGCAGGCAAAGAGATACCTGGAATTAATTGTAAAAGTAACTGGATTTTACTACGATTCAGTATGCAATTATAATTTGATGCAAAATAAAAAGATGGATTGGACTAACCATAGAGCTAAATTAAATTGTAATAAGGAATTATAAATGGAGGGCATGACCATCGACCTGTTATAGATCAAAAAAGGGGTAGTGCATGCTTGTTGCAGACAGAAGCGTGCACATATGCTGGAGGTAATGACGAGGCTGACAAGGCTAATGGCGGTGGGCCCCACACCTCATCTGCACATCCTGGCTGTTCTCGCCGTCGCCGAGAGGTTGGAGATGATCATTAATCGACGTGACTTGCTCAGCGGCTTGTTCAGAGGAGAGGAGAAAATTAATGATGAGATTAAGATGGGAACTTAATCTTAAGCGACAATGGACGGCTTAAATTTATTTAGAAAATGTAAAGAGACAATTCTCTTCTAACTCCCACCCCTTAATTCTCCGTCCCTCTAAAATCCACATATCATCTAACTAAACAAAAGAGTTAATAGACTAATCCCTCTCAACTCCCATTCCCTTCTTAAACACGTCTCTAATAAAAAAAAGTTAATAGCACGATCCCTCTTAACTCCTATTCCCTTCTTAAAACTCCCCCAACCAAACTAGTAAGTTTTCTTTCATAGTCAACCTTTGACAGCTTATAACTTTTGAATTATGTATCACGTCAGAAATGCGTTTGAACCATTATTTTTTATTTGAAATATACAACAAAACAAGTCCAATATTAGATATATTTGAACGTTACCTGTTATTTGGATTTTCTAGGTCCCCGTGTCGTAGAGCCATGTTTCATAGCATTGTAAATGTTATTTGCACGCAAAATTAATGCATGGAAATTTAAATATTTTATACAATGGATCTTCCGTACAAAATTCATCAAACAGTAGTGAAATATTGATCTATCTTGCAATGTTTGGCTGGCTAGAGTAACAGCTGTGGACATTTTTCCTTCTCAAATCAGGATAATGCGAGCTAATTGAACTTCGTTTAATGCCGTATTATGGCAATGTTGTATCTAGGCTCTTGCTTTTCACAACATCCAAAGCCCAATGTCATTATACCTGACGTAAGATGGCCAATGTTACAAAAGGGACGATTGAGCACTCCATTTGTTTAGTATGTGAAATATGGGCATCTATTGAGCACCCCATAGACCACACTAAACGGATTGCCCCTTAGTGATGACACCGACGACGATCCAAACCCTAGGACACCGTCATCACCTTTCTTCTCGCCCTATCTCTCCGCCACCTGAGCAGGCCACCGAAAACCACACGATAAGATGGGACGTGTGCGACGGTAGAGCTAGAACTCATCGCCGTTACCTAGGTCTAGCACGGAAGAAAAGGGCGGCACACAAGTTTTGGTGGCTGGCATCCTAAGGCGAGAAGAAGATGGCCACGACAGTGTGAGGTAGAGTCGGTCGTGGGTTGTGAGGAGTGGCTGGCCATGGCGGTTGCACAAGGAGAGATAGGCCTTGGCGGTGGCTGCTACAACGAGCTACTAGCCTCGGTGGCGACTCGAGGAAAGGCGAGCCTAGACAACAACGTGAGGTGACTTGTCATGATGGCGCTACGAGAAGAGGCTTTGCCACAGTAGCAATGCATCAGCCGAGGAGAAGGAGGGCAGCCATTTCTAGGGCTCTAGATTTGATGGAAGCCAAAGACCCTCAGGATAGGAGCAACAGCGAGTTGAGGGGGCACCGATGGCATCAATTTGGCTTCTTGAGGCTAGATTCGGTAGGCGTCGATGGAGTACCCTAATAGGTGGGCTTGGGTGGCGCCATCAACGTGGATGGTTAGAGTTTGTGCACAAAGTTGGGGTGGAATCTGGCCGGCTTCGGCTAGTCGAACATTTTGATAATGGCTTGGAGACGTCAGCTCGGGTTGAAGGCTAGTTGAATGTTGATGTATCTCTTTACCGGCATTACCTTTCTTCCCCTAGGAGCTCCTTCCCTCTTAAGACTAGCCCTTTCTGATCATGTGGAGCTCTTCCTAGGGAATGGATAGATTCACCAAACGAGAACTACTTGGCAGAGTTTGGAGGCTGTTGATGTCTGGTTGAGAGAGTCACCACAGTGTGGCTACAACCGTGGTACAGCTGGACAGGGAGATGAGGTGAAGCCAAGTGGGTTTTACAAAATGAAACTGTGGGAAACACTGTCAATGAGGTGATAAAAGAAACAGAGAATGGGTGCCGTCGTGCATCCAACAGAATATTTTTCAAGTTATGATGATGCTCTGAGGAAGTTTACTTCGATATTTTAAGTTTGAGCCCATAATCCCAGAGCATGAATCAACAAGTGTACAACAAATTGAAATTGGGCAACTTCTGAACCAAATAATGTAATACTGACATTGAGAGGCATTTCAGTTCAATAGAAATTCACTGATTTAATTGTGGTCTGATAGGCTCATTTTGTCTTTTGCTATTTACATTAAAAAAAACTGAAACACATACCACGTGTTTGCTCTTTAAAGGAAAAGTAAACCAATTGTCCGGTCAATAAGCAAAGTAAGATATCCAGAATGGAGAGACGAAATGTACCAAAGATTACTCAATACGAAGCTGAAGATGTAAAGCGGATAAAACCAAAATACCTGAAAGGGATCTTCTGTTATAAGAAACCCACATATAACAGAAATATACTTTTTTTACTTGTCAACTAGTATTTATAGTAGAAAT
Organism: Oryza coarctata; assembly: GCA_030770085.1. Classification (NCBI taxonomy): domain Eukaryota; kingdom Viridiplantae; phylum Streptophyta; class Magnoliopsida; order Poales; family Poaceae; genus Oryza; species Oryza coarctata. The sequence goes on along the minus strand of CM061476.1, from coordinate 3,306,580 downwards.
ACATAAATTAAGGTACTAAACTACATAGAATACTGAAGGTCATGGCGGAAGGTAAAGAAAACGCAAATTGTTTCCAGGGAACCATAAAAATTTCTTTTTTTGCATGTCGGAATTTTCCTATAAATTATCAAGGTGTCATTGGGAAATGTAATTGAGGCTTCAGGCCTTCAAGAAATGGCATTTCCTTTTTGAACCATCATTGTGACGAAAGTCATGAGTTCTGCTACCATCTACTGAAGTTACAAAATTAAAGTTTGAGTGCACTACTGAAAACATAAGTTACCGTGGTCTATCATTCAATTGCTAACTTGATAACCTTCCAGCAAAAGTTAAAAAGTAATCGCATATTTACATTTGAAAAAAAGCAACACAATCAGTATCCTTAATATATGTGAATGCATAATGAGCAGAACTTACATAGAATATCTGAATAAGCACAGAGCGTAGAAATGAATAGTTCGCTACATCTACTGTGTGATCGCACAGATGCTGCCCTTGCAACTGCCTGCATTCCTCAGGCAGTATCCACGAAAGGATTCGAATGACGAACAATTTCGGTGTTAACAAGCTATAGTCTGAACTATCAGAACAAAAGGATATAATAGATGTTGCCTAAATGCTGCAATTTTTGTGAAAGCAACTGAAAGCATTTTTTTTATAATAGATAGAAATCTGGTCTTTATATCTATGAGTGATTATACACAGCAAAGGTTACAGAAACACTTAGATTCCAGGTCTCATAACTGAGTAATAACAAAACAAAATAAAAAGAAAAAACTAAGTGGATACTTGCAGAGGCAGGTATCTGTTTCTATATATCCTTTTATTTCAGCTTGAGTCTTGAGTCATTCAGTTCTTGACAAATAGATGAAACAACCTTATGAACCCTATGTAGTAACAGTTATGTATGTACTCTGCATGCTCAGGTGTAAGAAATTTTCTCTGAAGATGACAGCAAGCTCAGAGAGTTGAAAGAAGAACACGGTGAATGGCCCGTGCGGAGGAAGCGTCTGTCTAGCAGCGCATCAAAACTATTGGAGATTGAGCCTCTTGAATGGATGCCAGCTATGATTTTTTTCTAAGCATCTATACTATTGTACATGCCCTAAGTAACTTAGTTTTAGCATCAGTGCCTCTTAACAGTGATCAATGCAGCTGGATTATGGTTTGCTACGATCGCCTTTCGATGGAATTGCTAGCTGTCCTAGGACTCTGTTGGAATCTCCTACTGTAGCATTGCAGGGATGCATAAAGTATTCCCTGGATGTATATTATCAGTGATTCTGTGTATATGATGTTGTCAATTATTTTTCAAGATACAAGTTGTATTTTCAGGACTCTACATACTGCACTGCAGGTATGCCACAGGGAGCTAGAACTTACCCCCATGAACCTGCTGCAGCTGGGCAGAACGAAATTGTCCACGGATAAAATGTATCACTCAGTTGGAAACAAGATTACGAAAGCACTAACAGCATGCACGGGTTCAGTCAAAAATTTTCTAGTTGTTACCTAACAAAATGTTAAGAGCAACCTGGCATGATTATGCAGTAAATATTGTGTTGCCGCGTCATGTTGACTGTTGTCATGGTTTTTAACAAAATGTTAAGAAGCGGACATAAAACTGTCAATCCGTACTAGCCGATTTGTTGCTGAGTTCAACAGTTCACCTCCCTCAAACCGGTGATAGCCAATAGCACAATTGAATGAAGAGACAACTTGAACTATGTTTCGGTCTCAGCTAGAGTGGGAGGCGCCTTTATTGATGGTAAATAACGCACGTGGCGTCATTACACACAAGCAAACATGCATCTAATCGAACACAAGGAAACATGCATGCCTCCGCCTCTCTATAAATCTTCACAATATTACTGTGGAACCTCTAAATTTCATGATACATTTATGATACCACGAGGTATCACAGAAGATATACATGATATCTTCGATTGTACAATACCACCAATTTACTAGTGGAATATAATCCTTTATACCTCAAGGTATGTGAGGTTTCATGTATAAATTATTGTATCATGATACCTTAGAAGATATTGCCAAGGCATTATGGAGGTGTCACAATTTCTCAGATGTTATGGAGTATCATTAAGATAATATGGAAGTATACAAGCTAATATTTCTTAACCACATAAATTTAAAAAAGAATAAAACGAGTCCCAATCGAACCAACTTGGTGAAATGAGTCCCAATCGGACCAGTTGACACCTAAAGTTGACTATAGTTTGAATTTATTGCAATTTGACATTAAAATTTAGCTATATTTTAGATTTGAAACAAGTTAGAGTCAAATTTAAAAAGGATTCATTATGTTTCTTTGTATGAGCCAAAGATTTCTCAAAGTTGATCTCTAAGACTAATAAGATACGAAGAAGACCATATAGATGCAATACCACCCCCACAAAGTCAAGATGATTAAAATAATTCTCGGTCAATCGATAAAATTAATCTATTATCGCAATCATCTATTTTTTACATCTCACTCGTGACTGCTACATATATCACACTTCTATTCACCTCTTAACCACTAATTGTTCATCATCTTTCATCTACACGGTGTAAAAGATGTCTTAGCTAGCCTACTGCGCATCAGCACATATTCACCCTAATGGATCCTCTAGGGTAATCATTTGGAGACATCTACCCCACTGTGACAGCACGTATCCAAGTGTAGGTGTAGTCTGTATATAACGTGCTCTCTTTGGTGTTATTCACCACCAACAACTATCCTACAACTCAAATAGACACGTGGCAAGACGGAAAAGCAATAGCCCGAGCTAGAGGAGACACGTGGGCAGCTTGATCAAGGCACAGGGTGCACGCGGTGCCTCAGACGGTCAGACCTCGCACAGGAGGCAGCGAGCCAAGCACAGTATAGATAAAATCAGGAGTCATGTGAATAAATTCATCAAGTGTACCATTTTCAACCGTACGATGTTTTCTAGCTTTCCGAAAAAAATAATTGTTACGAGAATGTTCAACCGGGCGCAAAAAAATTGCACAAATAATTGTTGCGACGTACTCCCTTCGATCCAAAATATAAATATTTCTAGTATTTAAAATTTATAACATAGCATCAACGAATAAACATCAATAGCGGGATCCGATAATATCTCCTTCTTATTTAGACTAGGGTAGCTAGCTCGAATCTCACAGGAGTAATATACACGGTGCGATTATACAGATTTAAGCCACACAGAGACGTAACACTCTATTATTGTTTTATTCTAAGATGGTCAAAAAGATTATAACACTTGAATCTCTTATATAGGTCGAGAGGCACCACATGACCAAATACAGAATAGAGCCTAGTAGACACCTATTTACATATAGTTGGTATGTCCTATCTAATTAATAGGTGACTTTTCTTGCGTGCACCATCCATAGACTTGTGAAAAGTGTGCTAGTGCTAGTTTTATCTTATGTGTGTCACTTTCATATCCACTCGTTAATGAGATAGTGAAGTAGATGATTCATGGTGAGCCTAGAGAGTTGGCACCATCGTCCTATGTGCCGTCTGCCACTTAAAATGAAACATGGGCAATATAGTTCATCAATAATATGGGTGGTAAGTGTTCCAATCACCATCTTATCCCCTTGTTGCAAGTTTCAATAGACAGATAAACATCACATTGCCTTTAATGAGAAAGGCATGAGATGGACAAGACATAGCGGTATTCCTCATCCCATCACATTGGATGCGAGGGCCGCCACAATAACCACACTATGGCTTCTCGAGCTCAAGCATAGGACTGCCGAGCTCAAGTCCATCTGCTTGAGATCCCTCCAAGCAAGAACCACATGGCGATGGTACGTGCAAGTACCAACAGATATAGCCTGAGCTCATGTTCGAGGACGATGAGCTTAGGGCTTCATAAGCTCGTGGCATAGGCATGTGCATAGGATTCTTGTCTTTGGTTGTTGACTTGGCCTCCCCAAGCTGAGGAGCCACAGGTCTCGGTTTGGTATCGATTTGCGGTAGAGGCTCGATGACATGGCTTACAAGAAAGTAGAGTCTTAATTATCACATTATTGACATGTAATATAAGCATTTCTAAGACATTGGTTTTAATGCACGGAAATTCATACATTTTCAAGTAAGCGGCTACTTGGAAAAAATATAAGAAATTTAAAACTCAAACACTGACCACTCAAGTAACTTAAGGAGAATCTCACGGTAAAAAAAAGTCTAAATTACCCTCTTATCTATTGTCTGAATCTAATTTACCCCTAGAGTACAATATCATATATTCCGCACCCAATCCCCTTAGTACTGTTTAGAGCGCTTTCGTGATGGAAATGTACACGTGGCTTTCCACCGTGGCAGCAGAACAATGCTCTGGAAATGCAAACTGGATGCATGGCTTCCTGACTTCGTACGTGCTCGTGCGAGACTGCCAGTGCCGGGCATATCTGCTCCGATTTTGTGTACTGGCTGTAACCAACCAATCCGTATGGATGATCTGATCTCGTGAGTTCCTGGCAGCTACAGCTCCTGCGGACCTCCCGCTGGTCTGGTCTGCTAGAGGACACTGTGCCAGGCGTCCAAAAGGACACTCCCTGCAGCCTTGCTGCTCACTGCGGACGAGCATCCAAAACAGCTTGGAACTCCTTCAGCCAAAATCAGTCAATTTTTTGGCATTGTATGATTAACAACGAATTTGTTACATAGAAATAAAATCCATATAAAAACCCCTAACATATTGACATAAAAAAATAAGTAGCCTGCTATAAAAGGTAACCTAATTTTTTTGTCACTTACTAATTTAAAATAAGAATATTACAAACAAATCTACTAAAAGTTACAATATTGTAAGTGCACGGTTGTAATTACAGTATACTCTGTATTTCTCTATTTCACCTTGCACTTTTTTCTCCCCCTCCCTAACTCGTTTTGTCTGTAGCTAAAGTCAATGGATGTGTGACATGGCTTCCCTTGGGCAGTGAAAAAGTAACTGATAGGATAGATTCACGTGAGAAACAAACTGGCAGCCTGGCAAGTATGAATGCAGAATGCAGTTGAGCCAGGCGCTTCCATCCACGGCCCTGTTCATCAGATTTCCAGATTTTTGGATTATCTGTCATAATTATTTAAGATATAAATAACTAAATCAATTACTTTAAATTTTAATATTTACTTTAAAAGTAACACTTTTATATAGAATTTTAAAAAAACACACCGTTTAGAAACGTATAAAATATGTCTGTAATAATTTATAATCGATAATGAGAAAAGAAACATCTTTAACAAAACCAAAAGAGCATCAGCTCCAACCTTCCTGTTCCTGCTGGAGCTTAGATGATCAGGCATCCAAAAGACCAAAAGGAAGGAGGCAAAAAAAAACAAATGACCATTCTTTAGGGGAGCATATTAGCTTATCAAGTGACTGATATTTAGAAGTATCTTTAGTTGCATTTTTTTAGCCCACATGTTCACTTTCTTCATTTGGAAGAAACATACCTTATGTGTACCCTTGCCAATATGAAAGGAAAAGAAATGAAAAACCCTTATGGAATCATATTTCTAGAAGAGGGAAATTGCATACACCATCATTACGCCAGACTACTTAGATCAAAAGGACATCAATATGAAGGTTTAGTACCGTACGAGTAGGATCGAAATGTCTCATTCATTTTCAAAGAGAGATGTTAAAAAAGATCAAAGAGAGGAGATGAAAGAAATAGTGGGCCCTAAATGCCCATACTTAAGTGCCACAAGATTGTATCCACTATTTCGTTCTTTAACAAACTTTTAATAAAGTTTTGTAAACAGCCTTCTCACAAGGTTGTTGCTTCAATCGACATTGGCTCCTATATTTAAAAAAAAAAGTGGTCTTGCGCAAATAGAACCTTCTCTCCATCTAATTAGATTTAGGAAAACATTGGGATTCAAAAAATATTGACCTCCAAATAAACACGAGAAGAGTTAAATTAAACTCAGATTGAAAGTCTGTCGGTTATATCATCAGAACTTTTGAGGTCATACTATAGTTGATTGTTCAGTCTGATCATCTGAACACCTATGCTCAAACCTGCCTTCGTGGGAAGGCTCTAGTCCACTTATAAATTTATTCCAAATTTAATCTAATGCTAAATTTAGCTATCAACAAAGATATTTGTAAAAGGAAAAAACAAACAATGTAGTTCGAGTTGCGCTGCCTCCCTACATCTTCGCCTCTAATGTTCACCTTCTGTTTTATTCATGTGTATGCTTGTCATGTACCCATATGTATGCAAGCATGTATGTGAGAGGATATCAATCATCGAGGATAAAGAGTAGACATATACACATAATTATTGTGAGAAAAAAAAATGTACATAATGTTTGAATCTTGTAGAGAACATGAACTAAATTGAAATGATAACGTTTTATCAATTTAGAAACTTCAAGGTGAAGGGCATTATTACCACTCGGATTTGTGGACTAGCAAGCAGATCAGCAGAGATTACACGGAGATTTGTGAACTGATAACATTACCAATCCACGGAGAGAAGTGACTAAAGAGATCCTAATTCTGCCATTCTGGGAGAAAAGGGACTAATGCAGTGCTCCATACTAGTTCACATTTTTTTCTTTTTTCTATCCAAATATTTTTTAAACTACTAAACGATATATTTTTAAAAATATTATAAAAAGCTATTTTAAAAAACATATTAATCTATTTTTTAAATTTATTAACTAATAATTAATTAATCATACACTAATAAATCAGCATAGAAAATTAATTCCAACCTAGAGAAACGGAAGCAGCCTAAAGAGATCCAATCCCAATTCTGCCATTCATTCATAAGAAAGCCTATACACAAACCTCATCTTCAAATGCGACTAGCAACTTCTACCAGACTAGCACAGATGACCAAAGAGATACCATTCTGCCATTGCATATTAAAGCCACTAACACAAAGAAATTTGTGATGTGCAGCATGATATCTATAGTAACTTATATTCGCACTGTTTGCACAATCTCGAGGAAAGGGGAGCATATGTTTCAAGTTTCATATCCCAGATAGTAATAACATTTCAGCACATCTCATGCCAAGTTCCCAATCCCATCCAGCACGCTTTATCACAGATCCCTTCTGTACTGTATCACTCCTTAAGGCCTAACATTCTGAATCTTATATTAGGCCAAACAGCTCAACTGAGCAACAGAAATGCGACACTTCCTACAATCTGTAACATATCACTGAATTTAAGATTGCTACTGTTTTGAATTTACACATGAAATATCCACATTGCACATGGGCGGTGACAATTCTACGCGGCGCCAGGGAAAAGGCGCTACATTAAATCAATGATGGATCTATCGGTTAATAATGGAACGCATCTCTACAAGGTAAGGGGAGGAGGGGCTGTACAAATGGGGAAGGTGAGACTGTTGTTACCCTGCTGCCATCTAAAAGCTAAATCCTCATGATTAGGTAGGAAAGGTGTGAGTACAAAGAAAAAAGAATGGTGTCTGACTAAAATCTCCAAAGGAAAAACCAATACCATCTACCTACAATCCTTGGCTAACCTAGGAAGACGTTGGATCTTGTCTTGAGCCAATGCACCATCTCCTTGTCAAGGGGGGAATTATTCAATACGGCATCCATCATTGGAGTACCAAAGAATCTTGGGTCACTCTTGAAAATCCATATCCGGTCCTTGGGCCATGGTCTTTGTGCCTGCTTCTCCTGTAACAAACCACACAGTTCCATTGAGAAAGGTGGACTAAAAAACTGTTGTATGCCATACTGAATCAAATAGAAGAGAAATACTCAATCAAATAGAAGATGATTTAATATTTTCTAGAACAAATAAACAAAACAAACTGTAGAATAGTTGACTCTCATGATGTTGTATTCTGATTCTCTTTTGCTTTCCACACTGAATGAGTTCAAGTACGAAATTCGGAAAATGTTAGCCACAACCACATAAAAGGTAGCACTTACCATGCGCGATAACATGAATCTCACAGTTCTGGTGCCATAGACTCGCTCTTGTGTTGGTTTTACTGACTTCACATAGAAGGAGGATACATCTGGCAATGACAAACAACCCTTTCTAGCTCTTGTCAATCTAGATTCAGGCTCTGCGTTTTGGCTATACCAATAGATAAGTTGACCTAAGCAATAATTATCTGGGTATGTCTTACAGTACTCCTGGAAGCCTGGTCCCAGTTTATCTGCATATTTGGGACCTAAATCAAGAGGACTGATAAGAACTGGTGGAGATTTTACTCTCTTGTAATCCTGTATGTGGTGATCCTTGAGTCAGTTATTGGATAAAGAGAGAACAATCACAAATATTTTGTTGCAAAATTAAGAAGAAGCTTTTACTTACTCGGACTCTGAAAAAACACTTTGTGTAAGCATACATGTGAATCAAATCAGCAGCAGCATCATGACGGCACTTGTATGTGCAAGAAAGAGCTCTCAACTCATCACGCAACCTGAAAAAGAGGGCAGTCAGATTCCAGGAGCAGGTGCCTGGAGGGAATAGTCATTATCCTAGATGGTTAAACCAAACAAGAATAAGTTATAAAACTACCATAAAAGAGAACTTCGGGTTTCTCCCTCAATGTCTTCAGAAGCAGATGGATCATGTGCACAAATTTTGGCCTTAAGGTCAGTAAGTACATCTTCCTCAACATGAGGTTCCATTGACTGAAGAAGTTCATCAACTAATGAGCCTTCCCCTTTCCAGATGGCAGACACTAGACTTCTCCCAGTTAGCCTCACCAGTGGAGGAGGCGCATTCTTGGGATCCCCAAATATGCGTCTCATGACATATCTTACCTGAACATAACAAATGATCCATAAAATTGCATCAGAAGCTGTTTTATTTGGGGTGCAGGTGATAGCATTACAACAATAACAAAACCTTTTAGTCCTAAGCAAATTAGAGTAGGCTAAAATTGAAATCTAACATGAGTCTCAAATTATAGTTTAGACACGTCAATAGTTGTTTTTTAAACACTCATATTCAAGTATAGATCTTTAGATATATCCCAATCACTTTAGGCACGTCATGTGCGGGTGATAGCGCATGTATTTTTTTCCACTTACATCGAGCAACTTCAATCTAGGGGGAATAAAATGTGCACCTTGTCAAGTGTATGAGTCAAATTCTGTAACCTTGAATTCAGAACTCCCTCGGCCTGAGTGATGACAGAATTATATCAATTTTGTGTAAAATTGTTGTAACTAAGTAATCAAGAAATCTGAAGACCTACCTGAACCTCCGCATCATTCTTCTCAGAATCTATGTTTATATCTGTAAAAAACTGGCGCTTCTCTTCCACATTGTTTTTAAAAATCTCATTAGGAAGTTTCTGTCTCTCGAAGAATATAAACCGCACCTTTGTTTACAGGAAAAATTGCCATGAGGAATCATGATACTGATAGTGTATCATAAAAGAAGCTAAAAAAATGGCAACTACAATTACCAGGTGAGCTGTGTAAGCAACAAGCCATCCAGGCAAACCAGCAAGCAAACAGGTACCAAGACCAGCTCTCCCCAAGTCAATTAAGTCTTGTTGAGAAACAGAGTTTGCTTCACAAGCCTGTAACAGAAGACTATGCCGGTCGAGCACACCATGGAATTCCATTAAGACCTGTTTCAGATGGTATTAGTAGATGCGAGGAAATGATGCAAACTAAAATTCAGTGTCTGAAAATTTGATAAACTGCAAGGGAAATCACTATAAACAAGAATGTTTCTAAAAGTTTACACCTTCTCAAAAGCTCCTTCCCCGGAAAAGTTTAAATAGCTGCCCCTGCATATTTGACTTCCGCAGAGGCAAACTGACGCTTCGTGCTCTTCTTTACTCTGGCATAATTAGAATGTATACATAAGATAAAGCAATTTACAATGAAACTTACACAGGAACCAGAAATGGTAATCACCTCAGTAACAGAGTTGTAATCAAAAGTGATTTCCTCGCCTTCTGCAATTGGTCGAACAGTGTAAATTCCAATCTGGTATTGCCCATCCACAGCCGTCACTCTGGAAACATATTTTAATAAACGAGTTATTACAAGTATGACATGTAAACATATGAATGCATTTTATTTGGTTTTATTATCAATTTGAATAGCAAGAAAAAAGCAGGAATGGGCTTTGTGGAGGGCCAATATGGGCTAGTTCCTCTTTCAATCTTAGAGTCCTTGAAGAAGTATCATGTATTAGGTACATCAAATGCTTGAACTATAAATGACCAGTTCTTTTTTTAGAGTTTGTTGGCCATCCATTGATTGCTGGCCCCTTGCCTGTTTGTTCTCAATTTCTGAATTTCCACTACTGGGATAACGCAACCAGGCCATCTGGAACTTGTTCAGACAAATCTATAACAGTGTCATAGTCAACGAAATAGAATAAAGTAGACAAGCAGGAAGAGTGAAATCACATTCACTCAATACTACAGTTCAAATCCTAGGCATCAATCCACCAGAGAGAACAACAACAATGAAGTCACAGAGGCCTTTCAAAATATGAAAGAGAAGGCAAACAGAAGGTAGTTGCACAAATGATAGGGCCAAGAATATATCATGTGCAAACTGCAACACCACATATACCAATGTAGTTAACAGTGTACTCTTGCCTACCTTTGGATCAGTAAACCTCTTTCACAAATACAGTCCAAAAGAACAGGTCAACACTAAAAAGGTACTATAGAACCATAGAAATGATAGAACAGCACACCACACAAGTTACTAATTTGAAGTTTAAAAGAAGCTTACTTTGCTTCACAGTTAGGGTTGCAGGAGTGACAGATTCTGCTCGCATAATTGGCCTTATGCATTGCATCAACGAAAACCAAGTCATATCCATCACGATCTCCCTTTTATCATAACAAAGGAAAACGATCAGTTATCTGTACCTTGTCCTGGAATGACATAAGTCTATGTGGTAACATAAAAAAAATTGTGATTGAACAGTACCTTTGGCCGTTCTAGCATAATGTTGTAAAACTCAGGAGCTTGATCCTCGCTACTGTTTTGTATATGCTTAATGCCATCTTGTTTTTCGTACCATCTCCAAGAAGGGTATACCTGTAGACACGCAATTTCACAAATACAATACTGTTGTTATATCCCTTTGCATGTCATTCTAGGAGGATTTGTTGATCATAAAAATTACATACCTCCCCAAAGAACTCAATGACAAAGTCATCTACACCAAATCCACCCTTTTTGTTACAAACAACTCCAAGACCCTGAAAGAAAAAACAGAAAGTTAAGAAGACTGGAGAAGTTAGCTAAGATGGTATGCAGGGATGAAATCCATGCCTTCCTATAGGCGACATAGTTATATTCTGGGTGGTTTCGCATGGCCTTTAGCATTCCAAGGCACATCTTTGCAGTCCGTTTGTCACCACTCTCCTCTGCAGACTTTTGGGTTTCTTCAAGTACAGGTTTAAGGGGATAGACCATAGGGGTATTTCCAGAACCTGTGAACTGCCTCACTTGCTTATTCAAGGTGTTCAGAAGCAACTGCAGTGAAAAAAAAATAGAACAAGTGCAAAGAATGAGCCTTGCATGTAAACCAAATATGAAATTAAAACAGCTATTCACCAGGACAATACCTCTTCAACAAAGGTATGTTTGTCAGAAGATGACCAATCGAGTTCAGTAGGCATCATTTCAAGTAAGAGATTATGTGTATATGGATCTATTCCATACACTTCTTGCTCAAGAACTTCATCCCCAGGTATTTTTCTAGGTTGATAATCCTTAACCTCTGGAAGCTCCAAATTTTCAGTGCCATTCTTCTGTGAGAGCAGTTTCTCAGAATAGTCATCAGGTAAAGCAACTCGCATCTTTCGTAGTACTTCCTCCTCATCTGCTACGATGAGGTACTTCTCGATAACTTCGTACTTCCTAGTCACTGGGGGAACAAGGCTTGCTTTTGTCATGCGAGCACCCCATCCACGATCATCTATCAAAGACTCACTAGATTCAAATAACTTCGTACCATTTCCCTTTAAATCCCATGCTCCAGAATTTACATCAAGATCACTCTCTGTATCAGAAACAGTAGTTTCACTCTCAGTCTCATCGCCTTCAGAGTAACCATCATCATCATCAGATGTTTCACTGCCAGAATCAATATCCCTTTTCTTTAATTTAGAAAGACTTCTTTTGATTTCACGGTCGAATGCACGAGATGACAGATCTGCTCCAGCAGTAGTCCATCCCCTTCTTTCTGATGTAGTTTTATTTTGTTTCTTTTTGAGTTTCAGGTCTGAAGAATACTGACTCATGTCAGAACTGTCCTTCTGAACTGTTGTCCCATCTCTATCAGAAATCAACCTTGGGTTCTCAAGTTTCTTTGCTAGCTGGATGAAGGACACAACAATTTGCTTCATATCTCCCAAGTCACTTCGACCTTTATATCTGTAATGGCATATCAAATGTCAGATAGTGCAATATCAAACAAAATTCAACTATGTTTGCAAGCCTTCGAAAATCAGTAGAGCCACTTTACCCTAATGCATCTCGGCACATAGAACGGATGTCATTCTTGATATAACTAAAGCCATGGCGAGCATAGTATCCATTTTTCAACCTAACTTCAATTTTTGCAACCTGTAACAGAATATTATGTTACACGAACCGTTATTAGGGTCGACCAGAATATCAATATTCAGTGTTAAAGGATTTTGATAGTACCTTTGGAACAAAAAAATCAAATCTGCTGCTCTTCATGATTTCTTTTAGTTTGTTGATGACAAACTCTTCCATCTTCCGGTAGCTATTCTCGGCCTTCCTCTGCATCAATCGCCTCATCTGTGCATCCCTCGACAAAACCGCAGACGACTTTCTAGCATCAAGCCACTTTGATCGCTTATAGAACCCTTGTCCAAATGAAAGCGTGGAACTCTCTCTACTTGAAATATCAGCAAAATAGCCATCAAGCTCATCAGAACCACCCATTTGACTGGTCAAGATCCTTCCAGCTTTGGATGTGCTGTTGTTCTCATCATCTATCTGCTTCAATCTTCTAATTTTCTGGCATGATGCATCTGGATTCAAAGAGCTCTTAATCCATTTTACATGCTGAAATTTATTTTTAAGATCCCCTAGCTGACTGCAACCTTGAATGTGCACATATGATATGTGTGGAAGCTGCTTAAGTACTTCCGCAAGGGCATGAGAACTAAGAGTTGAACACCCAGTTAAAACAAGTGTTCTAATATTTTGAAAATCATAACCAGCCTGAAAGGAAGATAAATGATTTTGAGCCAGAAGTTAGAAGATGACAAAGGAAACATCTCCAAGATTAAAAAGATGTACAAACATACCATAATGCCATGGAAAACAGAATCAGTGCACTGAGGGCCCACAGAAAACAAATCAACGAATCTACACACACTCCTGTAATAGTTAGCTGCAGTGTTCCAACACCTACAGGTAGCTGCAGAAGAAATAAGTGACTTCACGTCTGCCCTCAGAAAATGGAAGATTCTTACTAACACATGCCCATTTAGTAAGCCCCAGCTCTCACTTTCCATTTTGGAATTCAGAGGGCTTTCTTTAACATGCGTAGCCCCTTCAAATAAGTCTTCAAAACAGCAATCATCCTTCTGACTGGTAAGAATGTCCTCCGACATATCAGTATATTCATCACTTTGATCAGACAGCAACCTTGCCCTTTTTGTGGATCCACCATCTTCTACATGAATCAAAAAGGCAAAAAAGAGAATTGATGAGAATGTCCACAAAACAAACTGCATACAAGAAGAAAAAAGTATTAAAAAAGACCAGAATAACAATTGCATTGATAGAATGAAAGAAATATAGCAAAGAGTGCATTGTGCAACTGGAAGGACTTGAAGGCAAGAGATGAAGAGGGGAAAAACTTGCTTACTGACATGATAGCTGGGAAGAAAAACTTTAGAGCAAAAGGTAGGGAAATAAAAAGTGTATTTGGACAAGACATGATACAGTACCTTGCACAAAATTCTTTGACACTGAACTGTAAGAAAAATATGTTTCTAGTTCTTTTCTGGGCTGCTTTGTTGCAATCCATGGTTCCAAGACCTCATTTATAGCTAAAGTAAGTTCCCTGCTCTTGAAATACTTCATGACTAGCTCATGCAGCTTACCACGCGTATAACCCACAAACTGTGGATGCAACTCATGGAAGCCACCAGATCCATGGTTCACAGCAACATTGGACTGGTTTGAGTGCATGAGAGCAGAGGTAGAACTTCCCGCCTCCCCATTCCGAGCAGAGGAACCAGATTTTAAATCCTTAAGAACTGGGAGCCATGTGTTATCAATCTTTCGGAACACACTGCTCCCTTCAAGGATAGTGCCCTTCTTAACTAATTCTTGCAGTTCAGAATAAGAAAATGGGCCATGCTCATGACCAGTTCCATCCAGGTAGTACCAGTCACCCACTTTGATTGACAGTTCTTCAATAGTACATACATGGTCCTTCGGAATGTTTGGAACAGACTTTGACTTGTGCAAACTTTGTGAATCGTGTTCATGATGCTTCTTGGAATGAGATGATGAACCTTCGTAGGTAGAACTCCTATCAGTCCCAATGGAATGGGAGTGCAAAGATCTAGAAGGTGGCCGATCAGCTCCTTTGGGATTTATACGGTGTTCAGCAGAGGATTGGTCCTTAACAACACGAGCATTTATCTTAACAACTGTAAGTGTCGTCCCCTTCACTCCCTTAGGAGGTTGTTTAGTCTGACCTGACCTCCCAGGCATAACACCACTTTTACTCGCATCGTCTACAGTTTCATTGTTTTCTTCAGCTGATGAGAATGCCCACAAAGGCAGATCAAGCTTTTTACCACGTAATGGGCAGTAGAGCTCATCCTTGAAGAGCCAACGAGGATCCTCATGACTCCCTTTTGGCATTTGACAAAGAGGATAGCCTTCATTGAGAACAAGCTTCTTCCTGTAAGGCCTATCTTGGCTGAAATCATCATATCTCTTCCAGTCACCACCTTTGCATGACCATCTCCCAGAAAACCATTCACTAGATTCAACATATTGCTGATAGGTATCCCTCTCGGCAGGACCAGCAACATAGAAGTGTGCAGCCCTGCTGTCTGGAAATTCAGTGCTTCTTTTGGTTCCATCATCTCTTTCAGATTTAACTTGGAACCTTGGAAAATCTAGCATAAGAATCATAATAACTCAACATGTTAGTAATAACAGAATGAAGAGTAACAAAAAGAAACTTATTATACTAGAGAAACAAAAGAACATATGAAACTTTCTCTGAAGGAAACATTACGCTCAAATTAAATGATTAGGCTTTAGAATAAGAAAAGCATAATATAGTCATTCTGCCTAAGAGATCAATGGCATCTAGATAAACGAAGGAAAACATACACTGGCTTTGATATTTTAGATGCATAAGAGCAAATCCTAAAACCGAAAGAAGAGAGAACTGATCCAGTACCTTCGCTTTCCCAGTTAACAGGCTCAAAATGTGCATTTAGAAGCTCTGCAATTTCCAAATGACAAAAGGCAACGACATTAATACAACTATGAGGAAGTGTAAGCAAAACAACCAAACAAAACGAAATCTACTTGTACGGCTTCTGGAAGTCCTACATTTTTTAACACTTACAAAAGGTTTATATTTACAAAAAAATGAAGTCTAAGATGTATGTTACCAGTCACACCAACAATCCAGAGTTTCAAAAAATATGAATCCGAGAGATGCTTTAAAGGAAGAGTACAAAGTGATATCATAAGCATAATTATTTTCCAATATGAGGCCGGAGGTGTAATACACCTTTCCATTATCAAAAAAAATATAAATAAATCCGAAGGGCAGTTGTGGAAAACATTGCTTCTTTTTCATGACAGTCAAACTAAAAATAGAAATACATGGGGGTGCATATGCAAAACAAAGATGCAACAAGAAAATCCAAGAAAACCCAAGGTCAGGGCTACTAGATTTTGCAACGGAAAAAACTGTATCCAAAAGAAGTCAGTATACACCTTGTAAAACCCGGGCCCAACCACGTGGACAACATGAAACGCCCCAAGACCAAGATTACGTTTAAACAGCAAAACCACAACTGAAGCATCACCCGCCTCTCTACAAAACTACAAAGAAGTCGAGGGGTGTACCACCCAGAATTATGCAAACCCCAAAAAGGATGTAACCAAGCAAACTGAAGAAAAACCCAAGCAAACTGGCACCAAAGGAAAAAAGAAAAAACATTTGAATCTCAGGTTCAAACAGCAAGGGATCGTTTTTACCTCCAAGAATCTCAAGCTCCTGACCATCCACCATAATAGATCCATCCATCAGTGCTTCAACCCTGTCATCAATGTAGAGATCTTCCTGCTCTTCTGCAGAAGCTTCCTCCATTTGTTCATCCCCAGCACCAGATGCCTCCTCTGGAGCTTCATCAAGTAAATTACCTTGGGCTTCTGGTGGACTAACCAGCTGTGTTGAGACATCCGAATATACTGAGGGGAATTCGGATGGAACTAGTGGTGAAGCTGCATTCTCAACAGTCACCCACCGATTGCTGTCAGCATGCTTTATTAGATGATCAGAAAGAAGATATCCATCTTCCACCAGTTTCTTCAAGTCAGCAAGCTTAGAAGGTCCTTGCTCAATACCGTAATGGTCAAGATAAAACCACTTTCCCACATCGCTAGCGGGTGGTTCAGTGGGCTCAGGTGCTGAACTAATGTGAGGTGGAGTGTCACAGATATCCATGTCTTCTTCCATCGAGACAACTTCTGCAGAAGCTCCATTCATTTCAGATTCTGGTGGTGGAGGCAGGGGAGGAGGCGGCATGTTGGGTGGTAAAGGAGGTGGTGGCGGCGGAGGTGGTGGCGGCGGCAGGGGTAGCGGGGGTGGTGGTGGCAACTCAGTGTACTGAATGGTCTCAGTTGCCTTTTCCTTGGATATCCTCTCATTACTTCCGTTGCTACTGCTCTTTGACTTAGTTGATTGCTTTGAGGATTTACTTTTGTGTTGTGCCTTTTCCAGGCTGTTGTTTTCAAGCTTAGCACCTCTGCTCTTCTTGCCTGCTTCATGGCTTTCAGTAGTCCGACCTCGTTCAGATGGTGATTTGTCACGATGAAGTGGGCTTCGGTCTCTGAAGTCCTCGTGCTGAGACCTCCGAGGAGAATTATCAATACGGCTCGGTGTGTTATCCCTGTGGTGGTGCATCTCAATGCGGCTCGGTGTGCTATCCCTGTAATGAGACGGACGAATTCTATGGCGTGGAGAAATGAATGGGCTGCGGTCTCTGTTGTCATAGTGGCGACCACGGTCCCGTGGGGAGGGCTCCAAGCGGCTTGGACTCCTGTCATGGCGAAGGCGATCATGAGGAAAGCGTCCTAAGATCCCTGGGCTCCTGTCATGTCTATCCCTTGTCATCGGCGAGATGTCACGATTTCTTGCTGACAAATGCCTGCCAGAACTCTTTGCTTCTCCCTTCCTGCGACTCTTTGAACCTGTTTGATCAAATGTCTCTGCTTGGTGCTTGTGGTTGTTGGTCTCAAGCTCTGTTGCCCGGCTCTTCCTTGCACCGCCACTGCTGCTGCTCTCTGGTCTAATCTCACCTGGCTCCTCGTCTGAATCCCACGAAGAACCCTTTTTGTCATCATTGCGTACCTGAGCTGACGAACTGTGATTCTTGTTATGATCGCGGTCCCGCTTTTTATCTGATGGAGCAGCTTTCCCTGGCTCCACCTCATCCTTATTGGACTTCCTCCCACTCTTGTCAGACTTGTCCTTCCTGTGTCTCTCAGGGACAATCTCCCCCTTCTCAAGCTCCCCGTTCCTCCTTGCCTTCTTGGAGGGCACCGCATGCGCGCCCACAATCTCCCCCGGTTCCACCTCTGCAGCAGAGGAGGCAGCCAGCACCTTCTGCCACTTGTTGGGAGGCATGCTCCTCTCCATGTCCCTGCTGCTGTCCGCCTCCCCATTGAAAAGCTCCCCTTCCTCCAGCTCGGCTGCCGACGCTGCCTGATGCTTCCGGTGGCTGTGGTAGCGGTGGTGGTGGTTGTTGTGGTGTCCCCTCTCCCCCTTGTCCGGCATGGCTTCTCCCCCTGCTCTCCTCACGAGGCCCCCGGCGCGGAAGCCCTCCACTGCACGCTGCGGCGGGACGGCGCACGCGACCCCCCCATCTCCCATGAAGACCTAGGAGGATGCCGGGGGAGCCGTCGTCCCGGTCCCGGCCCCGGCGAGCACGCTGCGGCGGGCGCGCGAAACCCTAGCTCCCCGGGGCTCCTCCAGGGCTCTCCACGCTCATATCCGTCTCCACCGCCGCAAAACCCTAATTCCAAACAGAATCTCAGAGAAGGGGAAAGAGAACCAAACCAAACGTAACGAACGACGAGCTCGAATTGGAACCAACCCCGCGGAACCCAATCGGATCGACCGAGGGGGGGGGGGCACGCACCTGCGGGGGAATTGGCCCTCAGATCGCGAGATCCAGCGCGGCGAGGCTCCTCCTCCTCCTCCCCCCCCCCCCGGCGGCGCGAGAGCTCCCCACGGGAACTTGGTGGGGCGGGGGCGGTGGCGCCTCCTCCTCCTTGGCGGGGCGGGGGCGCGTCGCCCGCGAGCTCGCTATCGCCTCGTGGGGTCGGGCCGGAGGCGTGCGTGTGTGTGTGTTTTGGCTTTCTCCCTTAGTTTTGGGGTTCGTAAAGCCTCCTCCCTCTCCGCCTCGGCTCTTCTAGGGGAGTCTCGCATGGGACGGCGATAGGACGGGGGACGGAGTCTCTCTTTTTTCTGAGGTGTGGTTTTTATTGGGGCCTTTTTGTTTTACCGGCTTAACGATTTTCCGCTTCGAGCCCCTCGTCTTTGTGCGTATTTGTCAATGAGCCCTTGGTCTCCTTGCGGGATTCGCTGGTCTACGGTTTGTTTTCTCTGCCACATTTTGGGGCGGCGCGCGACGCCGGGGGAAGCGCACATCTGGATTGCGTGGTTTCACGTTTGGATTTTGCATTACAGCCCTGTTCAGCCATACCAAACGATTGGAATGCCAAAAGAAATATCACACGTTTGGTTTTGTGTCAGTAGATTATTTGGCACAGCTCTCATATTGATAGCAATACAAGTTTAAAAGACTAGTCAGCCGTGGCAACTATTCAAACAATAAAGTTACGAAAATTTTGGCAATGGTTAGATATTATCATGGAGAAAAACATAGGGTAAGACTAGGGATTTTATTCTTTATTCAACTGAATAGTAGAATGACTTGTGATAACTATTCAAGGAATATAAAAACAAATAAATTAACTAAAAGTTGAAAATAGATTTAAAATGGTTTTCTAGGGGTATTATATAGATAAAGTTTTTTTTAAATCATACTATTTTAAAGATGAGGAAGCATGCCATCATTTCATTCTATTTCATATGGAGCAAAATAGACCGTTGGCTTTCTGTAGGTTTTTTTCACGACGGTGAGGTGGCATAGTGTCTTCACGACAGAGAAGGTGATGATGTGTTGATCTGAAATGATAAGTTTTATATATTTATTAATTAATTATGACTTAATACTAGGACATATCTTGCATGTCTTATGTTGGATCATAGGTTTCTAATCAATTGCATCATCTTGTTTATTTAGATAAACAGTTTAGCTAGTGTGATGGCAATGATGGATCTACACTTTCATAGGACAACAAATTAGATGACCTATGCTCTTTTAGTTTTTGTTATATTTAGCTAAAACCGGATAATGGATTGTGGATTATTAAGCAGATTATTCATGTCATGCTTCTAAATATGTTTTCTTAGAAAAAACTCATTCATAGGCATTTATTAGATTATTTTTTCTAACCTATTGGTTAGTGATCATCCACCATTTTGCGCATCTGAATTTGGCCCTAGTGTTTTTTGGTATCCCTACTAGATTGGGGGTGCCTCCTTGTGTTGAACCAAAGAGTGAGTGGTTTGTTGTGTTTCTCATCCTTAACATTCTTTTCTCACAAGTGTAAGTTTGGTGGGCCAATGAACAAGTGGATGGATTCATATGGGTAATGAAATAAAAAGGTGTAACCATTATCATTCTGAATTTTTTTAATGCCATGGGATGTATACTCTACTATCTATTTATAATGTATGGCTTCATGTCCAAACATAAAAAAAAATGCTATTGTTTGATTATAAGGTTTTTGAGTAATGAATTAGACAACATGCAAAATCCATCATGTTAATTTTTAAAGGATCCGGTGAAGTGCATTGAAAAGATTACAAGGGTATTCAAAAATTGGTTGGAGTATTGTTGTGTTTTAATTATATAGTTTCAATGTCTTTGCTATTCTTTGGTTTTTACTCTATTTTGGAAAAGCCCGACTATTTTTTAAGTAAAGAACATTTAAAAAATGGTGAATTATATGTGATATATTTGAAAACTTTTGGTACAAGCATATTAAGAGGAAATATATTTAAAAACTTTAAGGTACAATTCCATTATGGACAGAAGATACATAAATCGTATGTCATTGCTTGTCCAAATGTTTATGTTGGCAACATTCAATATAAATTTTCATATCAACAGAGTATCTTTTTTCTATTATTATAATTCAATTTTTAGTATATTAGTAGATGGAGAATATTTAAAAATTTAGTAAAAGCAACAAGTTTGATAGAGGTATGATAATGGAACTTTTTCAAAGGATGAATATATGAATTAAGCAAAAAGATTGGGAGCTAGTGACTATGTTATATTTAATCTTGTTGGTCTGTGGAGTGTATAACAAACACTATACACAAACAATGATTTTTCATATATTCACACATGTGCATCTATTTTGCATCTTTAGCGAAACTATATAATATACCAACCGTTAAAAAAATGAGCAATTGAAAGAACACATACAACTAGAATTTTGTTTTCTACGTGGTAGTGGTAGGTTTATAATATATATTTTATTTAATATACCAACAATTTATTTAGCTCTTTATAACCAAGAGAAAAACTGCATGACGGCATTCCGTCCTAGCGACGGGATGAATTGTGAAGGGCAAAGCGGTACATAATCCTCATCTTTTTCTCGGCAATGAGCGTGTTCATGTGGTCAGCGTCACAGTAAGGGCATGATGGAGACCTGCGTGGAGGGCAGCATCCTCTTGCAACATCCTACTGTTCAGTTGATCAGAGCATTAATAAATTATATCCATACACTTACATCTCGTTGTGCTAATAATGTTCGTTGGTCTCTGTGCATCCGGATCTGATGGTGAGGACGTTGGTGCTAATACACATATATAAATATTAGATCTGTTACGATATAGTATAAGTAGATAATACGTACATAAATATTAGATACAGTATATGTAAATATTGGATTTTGTTACATGGTACCAAATCTATTATTGTATCACATATATATATATATATATAGGTATCGGATCTGATAGCTATAAAATATTATACTTAATAATTATATGTATTATAATTAGTAGACATTAGTTCACGTCGGATCTCGTGCGTTCGGCGCGAACACACTAATACGTGAAAAGGTCTGTTTATCTCCGGTGTAAGCCGTCGGCTTCTCTCCATGACTCGAAGTACGCGCGTCGGTCCGATCGATTCTGGCGTGACGGTGCGGGTGCGAGCGTGTCAGTTAATTTAACCCTGTAATTAGAAAGGAGGTGAGGCAAATGGGTTGATTACGAGCTCCAGTTGTCGGCAGGCCATCGATAAGATCGGGCCGGTCATCGGCCGCGTCTGGGTGGCCCGTGCTATCGGGCAGTCGCTGATAGGGATCAGGGCACTGTTCCATCGGCTAGAGAGCTGATAAAGGCGTGGATAGATGGCGAAGGGCATGATGGCTCTAAGTGTGGTGAAAGCGAGATCCTATTCTATCGGCCATAGAGCCGATGGAGACATTGAAGGGTATCTAAGGCAAAGCGCGTATGATTCCTTCTAGTAGTCGAGGGAGATTGTAGCGCCCGCTCATCAGCTGGAAAGCCAATAAAGACATATATGAAGTGGCAAAGAATCGTATAAAGACGCACCAGCTGCAAACCCGATACCGCTTCAGATATGGCATGTTCTTCTGAAGATAGGCACATATCGGCTGGAAGCCCGGTGCGCTTGGCGTGGCGTTCGAGGAGAGTCTCTGAAGACTGGTGAGTATCGGTCAAGGAGCCGATACGCTGGGCGTGACGCTCAATGTATGGATAACTCATCGGCTAACACTTTGATGAAACGTCATACAGAGACATATAGGCTTAAATCTCAATCCACCGTCGACAGCCCCATAGGTCGAACCTAACCGATGTAGTACGAGACCGACGACAGTGGAGAAAACTTGATAGGCTAATAGATTTTACACGGACATAATGCGATACATTCGATCGCCCTAAGAGATTGAAACTAACCGATGTAGCTTTAGACAGAGCGAGACATATCGAAAGAGTAGTGGGACTTACCCCTTCGCCGAAGATCGAGCGTAGTCGATGCAACCCTGTGTCGAGAGCTAGACTCCGCTGGTAAAAACCTAGGTAAACTAGGGTGACGATAAACCGAGATGTATATTGATCTAGAGATGATAATTACATGTCTCCAGGGTTTATATTTATACCCTGGGTTTATAGTGTCCGACGTGTTTATAACAATCATCAGACGTTATCTCTTAACAAAGAAAATATCTTTAAGATAGTTAACTAAACTAACTAAATATTCCTAATTATGTAAGATATGATTTTAAGAGATATAATACCCTGTTGTGGGTTACACGGCTGCTCCTCAAACTCGGTCTTATCTAGATAGTCTTCTATTCTGAGACCAAATATTTTGTTGCTTCAATCCGATCGACTTCTTTTCTGTAACAATCAAACACTTCTTCCCTTAAACCGATCGTGTTTCCAATCTATCACTGAGATTTCTAAATTTTGACGTTAACAGCATTAAACTAGATATCTACATACACTATACACTATGTTTTGTTTATTACCTATTAGATTTTAATAGTGTGGTACCACATGTTCCATAAGAAAGATGTGAAGCTACCGTGTTTATGAAAAAAAAGAAGCACGGTGCGATGATAGGGTCCACAGGAGAGACACGTGACATCACTTGCATTTCCATATCATGCGGTAGGATTTGCAAGAGAGAGAAATGGATCGGTACGCTCCACACACGATACAAAGTGAACTAGTTTATCCTATTATACGAGATACCATCCTAATCCTATTATTGTTTTATATTGTTTTATAGGGACGTCTTAAAAATCCTCTAAACAATTAGATTTCATCATATTCATACCATCAGAAAATTTTAGATTGACCATTGCACAATTCAAACTTGCATTACGAGTTCAACTTTATTTGAAATACTATAACACTATAGTCGGTCGGTTTCCAAACTTTGCCACCCGCCAACTGTTGGCCTCACCAGAGTCCAGACCCAAACCACCACCGCTCGAGTCCGAAGCCTCCTACCTGACCTGACCAACCCAAACCTGTTCGAGACACGGACACATCGCCGAGCGAGCGAGCGGCGACCGAGCCGAATCGCAACCATCCTCCTCCCGATCCCGGCGGAGATCGCCGGCCGCATGAACAAGCGTCCACGCGACGATCCCTCCTCCTCCTTCGCCTCCGTCCCCAAGCGCCAGTTCGGCGCAGGTAGCTCACTCCTCATCTCACCAACCCCCCCAGCCCAGCCGAAACATGCGCCCCCCGCCCTAGCACGAGGGCGAGGCGGCGGCGGCGGCGGACGGTAGCTAACTAGGGTTTTGGTGTTTCTGGGTAGGCGGCGGCGGAGCAGGAGGGTATGGGGCTCAGGTGTACTCGGAGGAGCGGAGCAGCGCGCGGCGGGTGGCGGACCACTACAGCGCGCGGTCGAACCAGACGCTCGAGGAGCGCGAGAACAGCCCCATCATCCACCTCAAGAAGCTCAACAACTGGGTACGATGCTCAATTTTTCTGCCCCATCCGTCCACCCCTAAAATCTTTTACAAAATCAGAAGATGTCTATGATGTTCGGTACAACTTGCAAGCGGTTGTGCTTAACACTTCAATTTTGCTTTGTGCAGATAAAGAGTGTTCTGATCCAGCTGTATGCTCACCCGGGAGACTGTGTTCTTGATCTGGCTTGCGGAAAGGTGATCAGCGTGTTGAGCATTGATTGAAAAAATAATGACTTTGCGGTAAAAAGTAGTGCTAAACCGTTTCAACTGTTTTGGATCTCAGGGAGGTGACTTGATAAAGTGGGACAAAGCAAAAGTTGGATATTATGTAGGAGTTGATATCGCCGA
The DNA here is from genome assembly GCA_030770085.1 of Oryza coarctata. Lineage (NCBI taxonomy): Eukaryota > Viridiplantae > Streptophyta > Magnoliopsida > Poales > Poaceae > Oryza > Oryza coarctata. The sequence continues at coordinate 3,282,364 of CM061476.1, read as the reverse complement.
AGGCTCGGTTAGTTTCATACCAAGGGACATCTATAATATGTGCATTCAACCTATTGTCTTAACATGACATGCGGTCAATGAATTATTTTTCTTATGATTCTTGGCAATGTATATCCTGCATTTGCTTTCTCTGTCTAGGTAGGATGCCATTGTTTGGTGTAGTTGAATATGTAACATATAGTGTGTTCTTCTCCCAAACATTTAAGATTGTCTGAAGCTTGGGGGTATGTACATATTCAGTCTATATTCTACTTCATCTTTGCAATTTTTTTATGTGCCTATCATTCCAGACCTAACATTCTTGAATACCCCTCTTTTGCCTTTTAGTGGATTACTTATGCCCTTCTAGGTCTCAAGTATGCAGTAATAGATGGAATGCTGTTATTGAGGTATTTACATTACTTCGGAGCACGAAAAAAAATCAATGACCTTGCAATTTCAGATAAAAGACTGCATGACTCGCTATAATGGTGACACGGATCAACAGCGAAGGAAGAAGTTCAGTTTTCCTGCACGGCTTATTTGTGCTGATTGTTACGAGGTAAAACAGAAAATAAATGCTACAACGTACATTATTTTCCATAACCTGATGTGATGTTCTATTGTTATGTTCTGTACGCACAAACATGCTGAAAAAATGTTATTAGCACAGTGCCACGGATTTCCCCCCCAAATAATAGCATTTTTATGCAGTTGTATCAACTCATATGCAAGCCGAATGCCCTTTCATAAAACTCTTTTTTTCATATTCATGCATTTTGCTAATTATAGATGTCTTAAATTTTCACATCATGAAGAATATGCTTCTGCACTTTTGAATTCTCTTTCATTATTACAATTGTGTGACCCACCTTTTTTTCTTTTTGTATTACTTAGGCTCGTTTGGATGAGCATTTATATGAGGATGCTCCATTTGACGTGTGTAGCTGCCAGGTGAGTGACCTACCCTTTAAATTTCCTAGCTATGAGCTTTATTTGTCCATATCCATTGTTATTGGTGTCTGTGTTTAACTGATTATTTGTCAATTTCCAATGGTACTTTGTATTTGTTGAATTTTCTCCTGATACAAATGTTTTTAGTACAGTCACTATTGACAGTTACCGTTCATAATTTTTTTTTCCTGAGATGTTGAGACTGAAAGGGTTGTTGACTCCTTACTATGCCCATACAGAGCAAATATAGTGTAACTATGGTGACTTTGTTCTGTATTAATTTGTAATGTGAGAAGACCTAAAAATGTCTAAGTATTAAATGAGGATGATTATAGTGAGCTATGTAGTTGTCTCCTTTTAATTGCTTCGGGTGTTAATTGCACTTTCCTATGTTTGAAGTTCTCTTTGTATTTTTCAGTTTGCGCTACATTACTCATGGTCAACTGAAGCACGTGCAAGACAAGCACTAGCTAATGTATCTGCTTTGCTTCGCCCTGGAGGAATTTTCATTGGGACAATGCCTGATGCTAATGTCATCATCAAAAGACTTAGAGAAAGTAGGTTACTGTTTTCACTAGCGAACCTATATTTTCTATTAAGTTTTGTTAAATTGTACTTGCGATATAGCTCTGTCTTCTTCTCTCTCAAATTTTCCTATCCTCAGCTGATGGAATGGAATTTGGGAACAGTGTTTACTGGATTAGTTTTGGTGAAGAGTATGCTGATAAGGTAAATCTTGTCATATGCTCATAACAACCACTTTCTATTAGGTCTTGATTCTAACTGGTCTATTTTTTGCTTTTCGCAATGGTGTAGAAGTTCCCTGCATCCAGACCTTTTGGTATCAAGTACAAGTTTCACTTAGAGGTAACAGCAGGATTACTCATAATTTTTATTCATGTCGCTTTGTTGTGTTCTTCTGTATGGTGATTAATCTTAGCACTTGTGCCTTTTAGTTGCTTCAACTGAGTATACTGATAATCTCATTGAGTATTTACTTAATTGGTAAAAGCAAAATTAGAAGATTTGCGATTTTAACAAAATCTGATATGGTTGCATTCTGGTGACTGGTGGTTTTGTATGCCGTGCTTTTTCTAATGCTTGTTCTAAAGTATTGAAAATACCCAAAGTGATGTGCATGCATTTACACTTTATTTTCTTTTTAGATACTATAGGTTCTTCCGGGTTGCAGAGCGTAATCTTGATATTGGCCATGATTACTGTTTCTTTACCCTAGACATTCTCTGGGAGTTTAGAAGTGATGTCTCAGGCCATTTTTGCTTGTTAAAATATTAGCCTTTACTGACATAGACATGTTGTGGGCTGCTCCTCTTTTTTTTTTTCTGTAGACATTTTGGCTTCGTACTTATGTTGTATTGGCATGCCAGAATATTTCTTTTTCTCCAGACTGGCTTCCTTCTTTGTGTTTGTTCTTGTTGGTAGAGTTTGAAAACTTATGATGTAACATCTTTGGCAACATGCAGGATGCTGTTGATTGCCCAGAATGGGTCGTTCCTTTCCATCTATTCAAAGTACTGGCAGAGGAGGTATGCAATTTCTTCTCTTGCTTCAATCATTACAGAGTAATAGCCTATGCTTACCTTGTTTGCAGCAAGTTGATTATAAAATTTATTGAAGTTCTTTTTTTTCTCATGTGTACTACATTAACACCTTTTATATTGTTTATGTACTACACATATAGGTGCCTGGATTTGACACATGTTCTAAATGTATTGCAGTATGACCTAGAGTTGGTTCTAACGAAAAATTTCCATGAATTTGTACATGAGTATTTGCAAAAGCCAGAGTTTGCCGAACTCATGCGGAGGCTTGGTGCCCTCGGTGATGGAAGGCAGGACCAAAGTAACTTCCATTCTGAACCAAGTAGATTTTCTACCCTTGACAAAAGTCAATATCGCCACCATTAACACTGGAAGCTTTGCAGGTACACTGTCACAGGATGAATGGGAGGTAGCCTATCTCTACCTCGCATTCGTTTTGCGCAAGGTACGCTACATAATTTCACCACTTCTCATTCTGTTAAACAATGGAACCACATTTTCTTTTGCTTCATCTTGCAGCGGGGCCAACCACCCACCCAGCGGAGGGCCAACAATGCAAACAGAGGAAAGATGTTTCTCACGGAGAACGACATCGACTTCCTTGGGGTATAAAAGCAGAACTGTACTCTAGAGCTCACTAACAACTTACCGATTCAATGCTTCATATAGCATAAAAAGAAGAAAGTTGTATCTTTAGTAGCTCACTAGCTATTCATCCAAGCTGTACTTGCATACTACGTGTATAAACCTTGCAAGGACTCGAGATGCAATTTTGCAGAAATGAATGAATAATAGGTCTCGTTATAATTCTTATTTAAGCTTTGATAAATTTTGTTGTTATATTGAACTTGAAATATCCACGTGATCGCAAACACCAAACAGATGCGTACTCATCAAACATAGATCAATCCGTACTCTTTTGAGAGAACAAATGAACAATCGTGTTAGAAACCAAGTTTACTTGTGTAAAAGGGTAATATTCCGTGACCGGAAAAGTAGAGAACGGTGAGGAACGGGCACATCGCGACCAGAGAAATAATCTTAGCTAGAGTTGAACGTGCGCTTCGCGCGCTGCACCGGTGGTGACAGGAGAGGGAAATAGGTGATTACAGCTGTTAGTTCAGGTAGGCAGCTGAAACAATGTTCTTTGTAAGTTCGGTGAAGGACGTCTATAACGACATGATGTGTGAGATTTAGGTGAAGGGTTAGCGTAGTGCATGAAATGAAGTTGTGTTGACATGAGCATTTATGTTGATAGTTGTCATAGAGGCTAAAAGCTAATCATGACATATATGCAGATTGTGGACAGTTATATATAGCAAAATTGCAAAATGTATGGTGGCAGGATAGACAGAACATAGTAGTTTTATAGCGGTAGCATTGCAACAGTTCTGCTAGATGAGCACGTACGAATACATTACAGATGGCTAAATTCTAATGTGGTTTGGATGCCTTCGCAGCAACTGGCCTTCAACGCCTGCAACCCCCCATCCCCCCGGAATTCACTGCAAGGGCCTTTTTGTTGATTTGCAAATGGAAGTCGCATACCTTTCGCTACGACGAATTGCTTCCACTTATGCATAGCTGCTTGAGAAGTGCTGCATAAATACATTTTTATTGTCAATACTGGGAGTCACAATCTTATGGCATTGAACTACTCAACAATATTAGAACCATAGGCATCCTCCCCTCCTAATGTTCTTTTTCTGAATGTGAATGAAATAAGTTAAATAAGTTAACGGAGTTATTTTTGTGGCTTATGTTTAGATTGTAAGGATCAGTGCAGCAGTTGTCGATGTCAAGTAATCTGTGAATGAATTAACCGAGGGACCGCAGGTACAGTATCCAAATTTAGACCAATGTGAGGAAATCAATTAAACATCTCAAAGATTGGGAAACACAAAAAGGTACCAGCCAAAACAAAAGTAATGATTTATCCATACTAAAAAACACAACAAACAGGTAAACAATCTAAACTGTTTTCTTAGTAATTTTTTCATAATGAGGAAAATGAACCAAATAATGCACCCAGCAACATAGTAATTCAGCAAAGAATGTTGGAAAGAAGAAATGTATGCGCCTTTTTGTGTTCCGGATATACCTTCCAACTGAGAGAAAAATACGCGCTGTTGTCTTTTTAAAAAAAATGAAAAGGAACAGTTGCTTTTTAGTGGTCAGTTCTTCACAATCATTCAACAAAACCTTTACTCCTAATTCTTATGTATGGCCTGTAATTATCTTGCCTCTACTGTTCACTGCTATCCCTAGCATCATATTGTTTTCAGCTTGTAGTTCACTCAATCGATACTTTTGATGTTACTTTATTTTTCTTTAAAAATACTCCGTTTTATATTACAAAACGTTTGACTTTTTCAAAAGTTTATATTACAAGATGTTTGACTTTTTCAAAAGTTTGTTTATGAAAATTTAACAGTCACCAAGAGCAACGCCACATAGAAATGAACAGTAGCCGAGTTACTGTGCTTTTTATTATGGGAGTTTTGAGTACTGTTGACTGTGCACATCATCTGGTTTAAATAGTACTGGCAGGCTTTCTCGTTTCACGTCCTGCAAACTCCTGCTCCCTTAATCCCAAAATTATGGATTTCTACAGTTTTGTATGATTGTTATGAAAAGAGATGGAATTGTATAGGAAATGTTTGTGATTAATTGAATAAGAAAGTAGCTGAAAAATTGCTATATTTTGGATGAGTAGGAATGCGTTGAATCGTTGTGGTTTATGGGCTTCAACCAAAGGGGCACATGGAACAGGGTTGTGTTTCACCTACAGAACATGTAGAGGGCCCACGGAGCAATACTTTGACAAATAATTATTTTATTTGACATAAAAGTATATTCATGATAATATTAAATACAAATTTTTTACATAAAATATATTTCAATAAAATAATTATTGCTCTTGTATGTTTTATATTTTAAAACAAAGGAAGTGAAGACTTATGAGGCTTACTTATTTTATTGCATCCACGCGATTTTCTTCAAACAGACAACACCTGGTAGGAAAAAAAAGTTTCATGTGCTTTGGCGTCTGATGCAAAGTTGAAAACATTTTTTTTAAATGGTTTATATTAACCTCCGTAAACTGTGATTGACCTGTAATTTGCCGCCCCCTTTTATATTTATCCAAAACCTCCATACTTTTCAAGGTCCTTTAGCTGATATTAAGTATACTAACTCCATCTGATGCTACTATGGAGAAAAATATAGATCAATGGGATGCGTCTCTGAGATAATTTGACCAAAACAACTGCTGCATACGTATTACTTGAAAAATATTTGCTCAGTGGCTCTGACGCTAAGACTTTTAACTGTTATTTGCTTTGCATGCCAGGTAAGGACCAAGCATATGTTAACCCCAGGTCCCCAGCACAACACAGCTCGTTAGAAAACTACTACACACTTCATATTATTACAGCTTAAACAAGGAAAAATAAAAATGGCAAGATGAACATCGTGCTGGCCAAATCAAAAGATCCACAAAAATGCAACGTGTGCTCACGGCACAGACTGAACCATGGTCACAAACTACACACTTCCTATATAGAGGGTGAAATATGGAGCGATGCATTAATGACATGAAAGTCATCTAATATTTCAGCATAAACACAAGTTAGCTTCATACAAGGCGATATAGCACCAGAAACTTGCGATTCAAGGTTCATGAAAGTAAAATGAGTGCGTCTAAAAGAAAACTGTCTTCGATTCAGTTTCACACAGATAAAGACAGATATCTAAACAGCAATGTCCTCCGACAGGAAAGCCTTCCCTGGGGCACGTGCTGAAAGACGACCATGGCAACCAAGTAGCTGCACAGCAAAGACAATACAAAGTTAGATGATCCTCCATATGAGAACACTACAATTGATTTTGTCTAGTCACAAAACGAAAACACAGAACTAAACATTCCCCACAGGATAAAGAAATAATAACTGGACAAGAAACAAAATAATCATCACGGTATAACAAAGATAAACATTGGTTAAGAGCATGTTTACCTTAGCATTGACACCATCAGGCACAATTCTACCCTCACTCTTGAGCTTGACATAATCATCACGGCTGAATTTGGTGAAACCCCTGAACAAGAATCACGAATTAGAAGTGGATACAAAGCTCATGATATGCAGGACATCTTAGAAATTGTGATGTACATGTATGATTTGGCACTTACCACTTTCTGCTCTCAATGATCTTTTGGCGACCAGGGAACTTGAACTTGGCACGACGAAGGGCTTCGCTGGCATGGACAGCATTGTTGGGCTTGCAACGCACTGAAAGGAGGACTTGGCCAATATCCACCCTAGCACAGGTTCCCTGTGGCTTCCCAAAAGCACCCCTCATTCCAGTCTGGAGCCTATCTGCCCCAGCACACGAAAGCATCTTGTTGATACGGAGCACATGGAATGGGTGAACCCGAACCCTGAGGTGGAAGGCATCCTTTCCTGCAGACTTGGTCATGTACTTGTTGCATGCAATACGGGCAGCCTCAAGAGCCTCACTAGAGACATTCTCCTTCTCCCAAGAGACGAGATGCACGCAGTGGGAGAACTCATCCACACCCTTCTTCTTCATCCCGACATCGTAAATCCTGATCTTGGGGTCAGGGACACCACGGCAGTACCTGGACTTGGGGTAGGGCTTGTTCTTGATCTGGCGATAGCACCTCGCAGGTCCTAGCCAAAGGCAAAGCCATAAAGTCTTAGTGATTAACAACTCACAAAAAAAGGCAGACAACAGTGTAAATTGTGTAGTGCAGAAGTGGTTCATAAACATTCTAAAGCACCTATAACGCCATCATTTTTAATCCATACAGCATAAATAATACTCATAATAGGACATGCCTGACTTCTTTGCAAACCACAATATGTTCGATGATCAATCAAACATGGAACACAAAATGGTCATGAAAGTAACGAATTTCACTACAGGGTTTCTCTTCCAATAACCAACACACAAACAAGCCATTTCTAACAGCCGAAAAGTGAGGAGGCCTAATCTGCTAGCAGCATAAGAATGCAGTTCATTTAGATTCACATAGAACCGCTAATCGTATTATACTACTCCATTATCCGTGAGACCATCAGATATTAGTATGGTTTCCTAACAATATTCACATCCTGAAAGCCAAATACTTCACACATAATATGCAACGAAACAACTACGCGCACACCCAAAAATCATCAAAGCGCAGGCGCAGCATAGATCAACACCGGCAACCCAAGGTTGCGCCCAGCTACCACCGGATCTAAACCCAGATTCGCAGCACAAGCGGAAGCATCAAACCATGAAAGCAGCCGCGGCGAGCGACCCAACGCTAGAACGAACAGCAGCAAAGCCAAACGAGTGGGTAGAGAGCGAGAAGGTGAGACTTACTCCTCCCCATGGCGGCGGCGACGTGTGCTGCAGATGGCGGCGGCGCGTGAGGCTGGGGTTCGGCGGCGCGCTGCGCGGACGATTATATATAGGGTGATGGCGTGTTGGGCTCGAGGAGCCCATCAAAGCCCATGTAAGCTGGGCTTCAAGTATACGTTGAACTTTGGGCCTCAGTGGGTAACTTTACGGTTGCGGGCCAATAAATATGAGCCGCATGTGCACCGCACTATCTTTCCGGACCAAATGGTTTTTGGCTGCACGCACACTTCTGTAGCTGTTCCGGCCTAAATGGCTTGGGCTGGTCGGTAGCTCACGATTGCTGGATTTATTTATTTAAATATTAATAAGGAAGTGTATGAAATCCGATGTGACAAACATCCATCGACATATGTTAACGACGGAAAGGTGGGGGCTATAAAATTTACAGACGACCTCTTTACCACTCTAGCCGAGGATAATTTTTCCTATGGTAGGGACTACTATAAAATGCCATGTAGGGTGCGTTAGAGAGGAGGGCTTACCGTTTTTGCTACCGACCCTCTTACAATTCTCTGGTAGAATCTTTTTCTCTTTTAGGAGGCCACCTATTAAAATTATTAGGCCTACACGTGGAAGAGGAGAGTGGTCTCGTAATCTTATAGGTGGCCCTTGATGTCTTGTTAGGGCTTTTTTTTGTCCCTACCATATAAATATCGAAAAGAAAAAAGATATTTTAAATAAATTTATTTTTATTTAGAGGTTTAATTGTAATGAAAATTTGAGATTACATAGAAAAGATAATTGAGATACCTGAATTATGTAAAAAAAACTCAACGTTAATACTAAAAAAATCATAATACCATTAAATAAATAGTCGAACAATTAATAGATTTACATACAGACATTTAGATAATAGTGAAAAAAATATTACATGAAAATAATGTAATAGCTAACACGGTACACATGCGATATCATCATCTATATCACTTGTTGCTAGAGGAGCCGACTCTTCGCTCATATTGTACTTTAGTATGTATGTATTGTTTAATTGTTTTAGACTGTATAATCTTTGTAGAGTTGTACGGTGATTTTTTCATATCTATAAATTCGTATCTTCTTGATGATTCATGTGGAGAAAAAGTGCATATATAGCTATTGTAGTCATGGTGATAACAAAATTAAAAACAAATTAGAGAGTTGTATAGCGAACTTACAATAAAATTATTGTCAAAAATGTTTAGATAAACAAAGTAACTTCTATCAAAATTATTGTCACTTATGATTATCACTAGAGAGTGGTCATGGAGCTTTGAAAGCCTTGTCACTTATAGGTGTTGGTTTTCTTAATTGCTCATCTATTTGTTTTATTTTCGGTCATCCAACCTCCTTTAAAACTCATTGATTTTTTCTATTAGTTTTGGATATCCTCTTGAAAAGATTCATAAGGTGTTTGTTCTTGAAAAATTAACACTGATTTGACCATGCACTATCTATTGTGAATATCTGGCCACTCTTGTACATACACCTTCTTCACATTACTATCCTTTAAATATCAATAGCCCACAAAAGATCGACATGATAGTCATGTATAAGACATACACCTAATAGTCATGTATAAGACATATACCTGGTCTCATACAAATAACTATGTCCTTTACTCACTTCAGAAATTAATACAAGCTTTTAGTGTTCTTGCTCTCAACGAAAGTGAACACCATGGGTAACACCTAATTGTTCTCATCATCTCTAATTGATGTCAAAATTTGCCCTCTATACTTTTTAGTTAGCTTTGTCTCGTCGATGCGAAGTATGGGACAACAGTGAATAAATACGTTAATGCACACACTTAATGCAAAGAAAGTCCATTGATGCACACTCTGTTTGTCAAGTGATGAGAGTGATTTGTGGTCATAGTAGCCCACTGGATTCCTTTGAATAATGCAAGTTAGAAGACGAGATAAATTATCATATGAAGTTTTAAATGTACCAAACCTTATCTCTATAATCTTCTATTTCACCCTCTATGCCTTCGTATAGTTGATTATGTACTTAAATTTAATTTTGATGTGCCTTATAATTGACCTATGTTCGTACCTCAGGTTGTGCACAACATTAGAGTATATTTCTGTTGTAATAAATGCAAATATCATATTTCTGTGGTATCTCTCGACCCTATGTAAGTAACAATTGTGCTTAGTGATGATTTACACTTTTTTTAGTAATCCTTTTATTTACCCTTAAATGCATGCACTCTCAATGCACACTCATAACTTAAGTTCATGTACTTCACTTTGTATACCGACTTGTTTGACTTCGTGACCTAGAACTCTCGTTGAAGTGATACTGCCTAGTGCTTAACTGCCTCTGTCATTTCCTTTTTTATGCATATTTAGCCCCTTGAATGACCTCATTCTCCTTATATTGCCATAGCACGTGATGTCACTCAGAGATAACATATCTAAAGAAGTACTCGTTGGACCATTTTGATGGATTTACATTACCGCCCTCCTCATCCGATGATTCTTCATGTTCTGCATGCTTGTTATCAGAATTTTCTCTATCTATTATCTCAATGATGATGTTATTTCTCTCTATCTCAGCTGTCAATCCTCTTGGCTCTCTATCTTCTCGTCCTCATCCTCCTCATTCTCCCCCTCCTCCTCATCCTTCTTCTTCTTGTTGTTGTTAGTGCTTTGACTCATTTTCCTCTACTGTTTCAACATCACATCCCATCATATTTGGACCCACTTTATCTTGCACAACCATTGAAACAACAATATCTTTCTCGTACACTGACACAAGAATATTAGGTGGCCAACTTCGTTCCAATTCATTCTCCACGTATCATCTCCAAGTGGTAGTGGAATTCACTGGTATCAAGTTTCAAAAAAAACCATCAGTTACTCAGCTCACTATGACATATAAGATTATTGCGTTGACCGAGAGGTTGATTTAGCAGGCTTGTGTTAACCAATTTTAAAATACTAAAAAATGTCTCTAAGCTTGCCTTTTAATGCCCTTGCGGGTTAAGTCAAAATCTGACAAATCTACATCATATGAATCATACATAATATTTTCTCGACTATGATATAACCAAAATACCACTTTATTTGATATATCTGTTCATAAGAAAATAGAGTTGAACTAGTTAAGAAATGAATCGTCACATGTGGTATCGTGCAATTAATATTTCAACATGGATATGTCTTCAAATATTACGAATGAAACTATCTATGGATTTAGGAATAAAACTATTTATAGATCTAGAACAATACTACACATACTATTTTATTTTGCCACTAAAAATAAATATTATAAAATATATAAATATTTTACCTCTATATAAATCCACAAGCCATGAGGTCTTTGCCATTTCCCTTCGACTCCCTTCAATCCTCTCTTCTTTTGTTTGATTTTTAATAAAATAGACTTTTAGCTGGTTAGAAAGAGATTTATAGGTAGCCCTTGTCAACAAACACCCTCACAAAAGGCATCAAGAAGGCCGCTTGCAAAATTGCCAGGCCCCCTCTCTTCCCACAGAAGGGCCTGACAGTTTTGCAGGTGTTCACACCGAAACTAGTGAACACGCCAAGGTCTAGGAGATTTGCTTCACTCTAGTGTAGGCTCTTTGGCTTCATTTGATGGTGTGAGCTCCCGATTGTCCTTCAGCTTCGTTGATTGGATCGGGAGCGTGCCGAGGTCCTTTAACTTCGTTCTCCCTTTATTGGGATGATGAAGATGTGGGTGTGCTAGTAAATTTGACTCTACAATTGACAAAGAGATAAAGAGAATAGATCAGTCGGACGATGAACCGATACAAATTTTTGCTATCGGCTGGCTACCGATAGGGTTGAGATAGTCATCAGTTACGTTCGACGCACTCCTGCTATCAACTAGTTGTCGATAGAGACTAGAACACTTTTCCATCAGCTAGAAAGCCGATGTAGGTGTAAGTAGATGGTGACGAAGAAAATAAAAGATACATTTGCTGTAGAGCCTATATCGCTCTAGATATAATGAAGGTGTAGCACTGGTCTATTGGCTGCAAAACCGATGAAGGCATAAAAAGATATTCAAAAAATACAATAACTATTTAACTGGTTGCAAAGCCGATGGTATTTTGGAATAAGGTATTCAAAGAATAGAATGTGGGATCCTCCTATCGGCTGGTTGCTGATGGAGGCTATAGCGCTCGTTCATCGGTTGGAAAGCCGATGAACGCATTTGTAGATTGGCAAGAAATAATATAAAAGATCCATCAGCTGCAAACCTGATGGCGCTTCGAATATAATGTGCGATGAATAAGGAGCGAGACTCAATCCCTTGAAAGTGCGAGACACAGTGACCACCGTGACGGTACCGTTAGAGTCAGCCTTGATAAATCGAACCGAACTAAGATAGTATGAGACTGAGGCTGATGAAAATGAGGCGACGGACGCTAGATTGGATGTGCGGATAGAAGAAAAGAGCGAACCCATCGGCTAGTTGAGCTAATGAGTGAAGATCTCTAAGATATGTGTATATCGACTGAGAAGCTAATACATTGGATGTAAGATTTAGGAGAAGTCACTGAAGATGTATGTGTATTAGCTAAGGAGCCGATACACTGGGTGTAATGCTTGATGTGTAGATAACTCATCACCTAGCTACTTTGATGAAACACTGAGTAAAGACACATTAGCTTATGGCTCAATCTACTATTAACAGTCTAGTAGTTCAAACCTAACCGATATAGCATAAGACTAATGACAATAAAAGAAGATTGATAAGTCGATAGATCTCACGTGAATATAATGTGGTATATTCGATCGGACTAAGACGTTGAAACTAATCGATGTAGTCTTAGACAGAGCAAATATATCAGAATAATGACAGGACTTACCCATTCGTCGAAGTTCAGATCTAACCAATGCAACCCCGCATCAAGAGCTAGAACCCACCGATAAAAACCTAGATAAGCTAGGGTGGCATGTGCCGTAGATGTATTGATCTAAGAGATGAATTATAAGCTTTTAGGGGGTCTATATTTATAGCCTATGATTACAAGAGTCCGACGCGGTTATAACAACTATCAGACGTTATTTCCTAAAAACATAGAAGGAAAATATCTCTAAACAAGTTAACAAAACAAGCTAAACTAGTCTATCTTTATAAGATATCTCCTATATAGATAAAGTATCCTGCTGTGGCTTTCACGGCTCCACCTCAGATGTAGTCACATCTAAATAATCTTCTATTTTTAACTGAACCAAATCATTTCTCGATCCGTCAAATCAGCTCTTTCTCTATATCAATCGGACTTTTCCCACTAGCCCGATCGGCTTTCTAATCTATCCACAGGGCTTACCAAATTTTAGTGCAAATAGCAGGTGATCCCCTAAGAGAAAAAAAAGGACCAACCAGAGGGCTATAAGGAGGCTGCCTATAAAAACATTAGACCCCCTCCTCCCTCGCATGCCCTACACTATATTTCATAGGCGGTCCTTTGCCATAGCAAAAAAATGCTCTCGGTTAAAGTGGCAAGGGGCTGTCTACAAATTTCTTAGCCCTCACCGCCCCATTATTAATATGTGCTAATGGACGTTTGCCACATCGGATTTTACGCCTTCTGGTGAGGTGTTTTTTTAAAAAAACCCTCTTAGAGAGTGCTGGGAGCATTGATCTATAAATTTTTCAAACAAAAATACATTTTTAAATATTTTAATAAAAAATATAAACAAAAAATTTCACAATTGCTTATAGTTGTCTAATGCAAAGCTTAGATGGCAGGAGAAACCGTGTTGATTGTCGACCATTTCCACGTGCGGTTTTTGACAGTTATGCACGCATGCCTTGGCTTATTGACTTTTGTGAAACACAATAGGATGATCGATGAAGTGTATCATTATTAATGGGTATGTTGCCTAGCAATAAAAAATAATACGAAATAAATACGAGCACCAATGTTAAATTTAGGATTTAAATCTAGGTGGACACATTCCACCACAAATACACTACTACAGATCCACCCATTAGTGACTGTCCATGTAGGATGGATCGAACTGTCTCATCACAAATGACCTCATCTCTAACAGGCTAAAATAAGACCTATTAGAGATAAGGCTAGACAACACAACCTATCAATGGCTATGTGTTATCTGTAATGGGTTGATGTCTAGACCTAACATAAGCACTCTTTGTTGGGTCTAGAAGGTGGCCCGTTGTAGATGAGGGGTAATCTATGACGAATATTTAATTATTAGCTGTCACAGTTGAGCACTCTTATCTATAATGAGTTGGAAATGCTACTCGTCAAAGGTAAAAAATAATCTTAAATGGCTTTGTATTTTTACTCATCATTGGTAATGAGGTAGCAACCTTATCTCTTCATCCCTCGTTTGACTGTGCAAAGCCTCTCATCAAAGATTTTTTATCCCTTCTCTCTCCCTAACATCTTTATCTCCTTTCTCGCTTGATCGCCTATTTCTCTCAATCCCATAGCGCACAACCCTAAGCTCCACCACCAGCAAACGCTTGTCAGCCTCTACCTCTTTTGCCTCGAGTGCCGGAGGCTGCCTCCTTCGGTATGAGTGCTGGCCACAGCCTCTTTCATCCTGAGGGTCGGTCGCCGCCTCCTCAAACCCAAGCACCGGTCGTTGCCTCCTCAACCTTAAGCGTCGCCTTCGCCATGAGTGCCCACTGCTGCCTCCTCAACCCCAAGCGTTGGCCACCACCTTACGATGATAGATCTGATCTCTTCAAAGTTGAGGGATGCCAAAACTGGTGGCTAGATCTGAGCTTTGGCTTCTTCTCCTCCACCTTAAGCACCAGCTCCATCTCTTTTGCTTGCGAGTGTTGGGCGCCGTCTCCTCCGTCCTCGAGCTTCATCTGGCCTCCATGAGGTCGTGGGGCACTAGATCCACATCTTGCTCGACCAAGGAACTCAACCCACTTGGGCATGGTTCATAAGGTAAATGAGTTGGATGGTGAAATTAACCTAGATGGATGGTGAACATTTTTGTTTTTTTAACAATAATATACATTGGTGACAGGTGGCGATACATAAAACTGGATTTTTCCCCATCATTCACAATTGTGATGGACCAAAATTATAACCTATCATAGGTGTCCATTACCTATGTTGGGCCGTAATTATAACACATCACATGTGTCTATTATCAATATCAGATCATTGGTCACTTATGTCTGATGAGGGGTCTACTCATTAGAGATGAGGATCTGAAACCCGTCACACATGACATGTTTCTCAAGAGTGTAGCCTAACCAGCTAAGTTATGTTAGTTCACATTTCTGGATCGTCTTCTTAGAATTCTATGTGCTACTATCCGTTCCTCTAAATAAATATATAATGTTATTGAATTTTAGATATAAGTTTTATTATTTGTTTTATTAAATATATTTTAAGTATGACTTAATATTTTTTATATTTACACTAAAATTTTTTAAAGCACGAGTGATCAAACGTCAGCGGTATCATATATTTCAAAATGTAGGATCATAGCTGTAACTAAGAGAATGGAAGAGCTAAATAGCTAGGAACTGTTTTTGTAATATTTCCAAGGTTGACTTTCTACTATGGAGAGTACGTACATCGAAAAAACGAGACATACACGTCGAAGTGTTGGCACTAGAATCAATCCAAATCAATCATTCCGTCTTCTAAACACAAGTTGGTCTGCCGGCTGTGGTGATCATGAATTCATGATGAACACGGCGAAACCAAAAGGTGATGGAATCGAAAGATAGATCCTCGATCATGTTGACCAATTGAGTCCACACAATTGAGGGAATAATCAGCCTGCCTCAAAACTAAAAGTGTGTTTGAGAGAGAGGATAAAGAGAAGTTGAGAAGACAGTAAAACGGGATAAATTATTATCATATAATTAATTAATATTAATTATTTTAATGTTTAAAAAAGATTAATATGTTTTTAAATAACTTTTTTATATTTCTTTAAAAATACTGTTTAATAGTTAAAAAATGTAGAAATAGAGTGATCTTTCCTCTCTTCTGTTGAACGGAGCCTGGCGTCGTGTCAACGCTGGACATAGAAAAAGGATGTCAAATACGTCGTCCTTTTCTCTCTCTTTCTTTCTCTCTTCTTGACAAAAATATCCACTCAGTTTTTGCTCTCGCCAGCTAGCTTTTGCCAACCAGACCCGATTTTTTAGTCAATCCCCGTTGACTCTTTCAAGTGCCGCACGCGCATGGTTATGTTTTTCCTCTATATAGTATATCATGGACGCAACTACGGATCAAGCATCTATTTTAAATACAATCTTAAACGGTATAGCACGATATTTCAATAGTAGCTAGTATGCCCGCAACATTTTCATTCAACGGTTGCAACAAACTGAATGCCCCTAAAATAATGTATTTTACACAGCTTGAGAAACACCATTTTGTACATGACCAGAACGAGACAAAATGTTGAACAACTTCGAACATGCTACATTTGAAGTCATTATCTTTTGCTTTTTTTAAGAGTGTTTCATGAAACATATATAGAGAGAAGTGGTGTTATATATCAACCATCATTAGTATGATCTAGTGTAGACTAATTAAGGTTGGAGTATTTTTAAAGTAAAACCAAATGAATTAAACTATTATCTATGAAAATTATGTAAAATTCCTATGTTTCACAGAGGATCTTATGTTTCACTGAGGTCCTTAAGGATATATATATCAACCATAAATGAACTAGTCGATAGTATATGAAATTAATGCTAATGTGAAGCAAGGACACGTAAAGAGAGAAACATTGACTCTCTAAAGCATAAGATTTAAGAGAGAGTTGCGAACTGAGCGTAGCAAGATAGTTAAGTTCATTATAGTGTAATCTACGTTAAAGTTTTACGATGCTCATATTTGCATCCTTTTAGTAATATGAATGTACCAAAGCAATACAACAATACATATATATGATAATTTTATCAATTGGCGTATGTTTATAATAATAAATATGTATACGACCGTTTGTGTTTATACTGTTGTTTTTTATATACGGGTGGACGGAGAGAGATCAATCGGCCAAATAGTATCAAGATGTCGAGGGTTTGTACGGTGTTTTAAAAAACACACACAACGACGAGTTACACACAGAGTTGGGGATGGTTAGGGAAAATAAAAAAAAACTAATATTTGGATCAAGATTTGTTTGGTATTTAGCCGAGATTCTTGATGACGGGAAAATCATAGAGTTCGAACCGATTTCAATTTGGCTGTGCAGTGCTTGCAATAAAATCGAGGAAGATCAATGGAGGCCGCGTGCTGTGTAGTAACGTAGGGAATATATCAAGTGCAGCTAGCGAGCACGCGTGCGTGCGTGCGTGGCTGGATATCGCTTTTTGGGTGCACGCGTGCGACCCAGCGGGGGGCCCACGGCTGTGATACATTCCCCGTACCTGCCCAACCAACCTACTCTAGCTGATCTAAGCGTGACGTCACCGTCTTCTTCCTCTCTTCCGTATTCCCGTACGTACGTATTCGGTATTCTTGCATATGTATAGCTGCAGATATATCCTGATGCCTGTTTCTTCGCAAGAGTATTTAATCTGTGTTTTTCATCCGCTTGAAAAACGATTGCGTCCTCGAAAACACCAGTGAAACTTTTGTAACTTGGAAAATTATTTTTTGTGTCACTATGGCCTTGATATGTTTACTACTTCTTGTGATTTTTTGTGATATTTTAATTTAAGAAAGGCTAGTATTACTATATATATAACAGGGATATAGCCAATTAAGTTATGTTATTTTTTTAGTTTATTCATCGAATTATTTAAAAAAGTCTGAATCATCCTCTTAACCTATTGTAACAATCCAAATTAAACCCTCTAACTAAAAATCAAATATTCTACACCTCCAATTTTAGATACTGAATAATTAACACCTCTGAGTTAACACACGATTCAATTAATAAAAGAAAATTAAAAAAATTGAGGGGCTCATATGTCATCTCTCTCCCTGCTCTCATCCAATTCCTCTCTCGATAGAGTCATTGAGATATCCAAACCTAAGAACCTCCTTGCCTCTAAGAGCTTGCCCACTGCACTGAGCGAGGTCTACCTCTACTACCAGTGAGGTTGATAAAGAGTCGATGGCGTGAGCTCATAGAGGGCAGTGGTGAGCGGTTGAGCTTAGTGCTAGCGTTGAAGAAGGGGATGAATAAGGAATGCAATAAGAGGGCATTGGTGGAGCCGAGGGAGGTTAGTGGAGTGTGGTGGTGGAGATGGAATTTGATCCACCATTGGAGAAGGGGACCATGGACTCTACTCAACAGACGAGTCCGTATGTTCGCCTAGCACTGTCATCCTCCATGAGCTCACACGCCATGTTGCTCTCTCGATCAGGGGCCTTCTCCCCTTTCTCCCTCCATGCTGATCTAGTTAGGGATGACAAGATTCTACTATGGGTGGGTAGTGGGGTGGCTGGCCCATGGAGGTGTAGGCCAATCTTAAGCTCAGCCTAGAGGCAACAATAGCAAAGGAGCTCATCGGTGGAGCGGGTTCATAGAGACCGGAAACAATGGAAGCTAGTGGTGAGGAGAGCTCAACCAACTCATTGCAGATGCCGATGGTGATTCCCCTCCTCTCTCCTATATGCCACAAGCCTACAACCACCTCCACCAACCCCCACTACTGGTTGCTGCCTTCATCGACTTCTCTAAGTGAGCTCAAGCTTCACCTCCACCTGTAGGTGTTGCCTCCATGAACTTGCTTGAGGGAGAGCTCCATCCTCCATTGTCGAGTAGATAGATAGAGAGATAGAAGGGTAAGATAGAGATAGAGAGACATGTGGTCATATGATCTTTTTTTAAATTTTTTTCTCACGTTGGTGTCACATGTGCTACATCAAGCTAAATCCACTTAAAATAAGGTTTAGGGGTTACAAACTGGTATAAAAGACTATTTTTCTAATTGTACCAGTTTGAAAAGTTGAAAGGAAAAAATATTTGGTTTTATAGTTTAGGAGATAATTCGGATAGTTCACAAGTAATTTGCACCTCTTCCTTACTAAAATAGATTATTTGCACCATATTTCAAAAAATATATATTTATTTTTTCTCTCTACGGTATTGATTAAATCACTTGTTTTGAGCTCTTTGTTATGGTAATAGTTTACTCATTAATCTAAATCGTCAAACAGCGAGGCTAGGTTAGCTACTATAGAGATTTGGAGATTAGCTAGGATTAGATTAACTCAGTCCTCGACGTGATAAATTCCATCTCCGCCCCCTAATGTATGCTATAGTCTTCATCACAAAAAGTTCTGCATAAGCTCTGTTTGCCGGTGCTCTCCACCGCACTTTGGAAAATTTTGTTTTTCCATATTACCACTCTACAATTAACAATTCTTTTTTAATCATACACACTACATGGATTTCTCTAGTATGTATTTATAGTGCATTGTCACTCTCCCATAAATTGAATAGAGTACATCCAAATCGTTGTGCTGCTCCACATAAGATGTAGCTGAACTTAAATTGTAACGGATATATATTTGTAAGAGTCAATTCTCTAACTGTCATGAAAATTTTACGTGATCCTTTCTATACGAATATGTAGTTCTGAATTTCAAAATTTTAAAGGGTAATTTTATTGAAATTTCAACAAATTGTCAAACTTCTCATCAAATTTGAAAAGTACTTGTTCAATGAATTTGCAGTGAAAAAACATTCATTTGTAAAAAAAACAAAGGGGATGGAACTCTTGGATCACAAATTTGAAAAATACATTTCAAATGTTTAAATAAATTTTTAATCAAATTTGATGAAATTCATACAACATTTTTACCAAAATTTCAAATTAAAAACAAACAATTTTGGTTCTCAATTCGTATTGAAACTAATGTACGGATATGATCACAATTTTTAAAAAAATTTTAAAAAATAAATTTTGTTTTTCAAATTTAGCACTAATGATTGTGTCCCATTTGATTTTATTGTAAATTATTTTTTTCACATTGAGATTTATGAAGCAGTTAATACATAAGTATGAGAGAAGAAAATAAATATAGTCATTTTAGAAGAATTGAATGGTTAACTGACGTTCAACTAACTAATATATAGATAAAGGATTAAGGATGATAAGACAAAATTTAGGAGCATAAAACATATTGAAAAAAATTCTCAGGTCACATAGAGAATTTTCTCTATTTGTAACTCCGTCTAGCAAAATGGTTATATAAGAACATTAGTTCCTTGATATATTGGTGGTGTATATACCATACATATAGAAGATTGTAAATGGCAAATCTATATATAGTGCTTGTGCTGAAAAATTCTTTTCATGTCTATTTTACTTTTTGGTGTGTTGTATATCTGGTAGGCACGATAAAATTAAATCAATCGATTCATACCTGTTGATAATATATATTGCTTATATACTCCCCTGAGTCCACTACACACGTTACCTGTGCTTGTGGAAAAAGGCTATTAGTGCCTGTTCCCCCCGAACCAACACTAAAATTCCGGCACTGATAAGCGCTTTCGTCAGTGTAACTCTAGAACCGGCACTGTAGAGGGACATATTAGTGCTAGTTGATAAATGGAACCAGCACTGTCGTGCATTTTCAAAATAAAAAAAAATGCACCGGAATTTGATTTACATGGCAATTTTTGGTGCAAATCGACAACAATTTAAATCCATACATCAAACAGATGACCTGCTCGGAACACTCATATGACTAGATGAACAGACGAACATCTAAAAAAAGATGAACAAATGAACATGTGACAACAACGGAGAACACAGCATCAGATCGGAACTAAAAAGACAAGAAGAAACCCTTCCAGTGCATCATACATTATACATCAACAACTCCAGATCCACAAAACTCAACTCAATAATTAATCAACAAATCCACAACAGATGGCCATATATAGTTCCGAACAAGTGCCATGGCCGTCAGCCCGTCACCCTGCAAACATGCAGCAATCCCACTCGTCTTTTGCAGGCGTGGAAGCAAGAATCAAACAGTCCGCTTGAGCAAACAGGGGAAAATTCGTTACGGAGATAGTAGCACCACTCGACGCACACGCGCCTTCACGCCGGCATAGTACCACCGCTGCTTCTCCGCCCGAGCGTGCATGCCAGCTTCACTCGACTGGTGCTGGATCCATCAAGCCTCTGCTAGCGCCGGTGCTGGGGCCTGCTGCCGCACCTCGTCGAGCAGCAAGCGGCGACACCGCACCACCTACATCGCAGCCGCGATAGGGACACAGCGCACCGACGCGCGCGGTGAGGGTGGCGGTGTGACGACGTGGAAAAAAAGGACGGGGGAGGAGAATGAGAAGGGGATTGGGGATGTACAGATCTTTGTGGAGTGAGAGAGGAAAAAGGCAGGGTGCGTCAGCGGCAGCAGGAGATGGAGAGAGAGGAGGCGGAGATAGGGAAGAATGGATTATAGGGAGATACAGCTAGCAAAGATGTTTTCCTCTCCATGAGTTCGGATCGGCCCACTAGGTTTGTTTTGTGCCGGTTCATTTACAAAACTGACAACGATATCCTTCACATCAGTGTCCATAATATCAGTGCTGTCTTCTTTTTTTTTCTTCTAAAACCAACATTAATGTGGTCTTATCGGTGCCAGTTTTTATTTATCGATAGAGCCCACGTTTAAGAGAGAGAACAAAACTACTATTAGCGCCGCTCGTTCAATTAACCGGTAGTGATGTGGCAGTCCAGATGCTGTGTTTTGTAAGTAGTAATCACAAAAACATGTCTTTATAACTAAATATTGACATGCGGTCTCAAAAATACAACTACGTTAGTGGGTAGCTAATTTCTATTGCAATTTGAAATAATGCTTGAAAAAACCAAAAACTTTTAATATTACAACAGTATGTTTTGAGGCAAATTTATATACGTCATTTCTTCCATCCAATATACATGAAACACGTGTCTTTAAAAGTTTGACTTGAAACATGATGAAAACAACACGTACGTACGTACGTTACGGTGACCGGATGGAGTATTACTGCATTAGAATTTGGACGAAGTCTCTAGCTAGTATTATATATTTGGTTTCAGGCGAATTAATTTGGCCAGCATTACCATTTATATTTTGTACTTCGAGCCAATAGCTTATCATTGATCAGTTGGTTCCAAATGGACTCTGAACATCTAAAAGGATCAGAAGAAAAATTCAAAATATAATAAAAAATTAATATGATTCTGATTAATATAGAACTAAAAAATCCCATTAATTGATTATGTTTACATCAATTAGACTAGATTAGAGAGGACCACAGCACCTATAAACAAACTACTAGCGTTAGGCGTAATACTACTACTATCACTAACGTGAATTGTTATTTATCAAGCATTTTAGAGCCTAGCTAGATCTTGTTGCTGAGGCCACGTGTGGATTTCAGAATCAACTGGAGAGAGACCACTCAAGATTGTCGAGCGATCTCTCTAGACTGTGTGTGTCACACAACTTGATTGTGATTTGTGATTCTTGGACAATTTCTTATAAGGGATCGTACTGTAAAGTTTCAGAGGATGTACGTCCACAATATTGTACCAGCAGTCTGAAATTTGTCTCTCTAATTAATTAAAATTGTCATAGTCTCAGCTGTTGAGTAACTGCTAATTAATCATGAAGGGAGGAAATGGCATGTGATAATGCGTCGCCGTCATACCGTGGACGACCCTATTAACCTTTCCTCTTTCTCCTGCCTGTCAGAAAACCTAAATTCTCTTCCGCGGTACTTTGATTCCAATGGCGTATATAAAACCAAATATCGTTGTCACCTCCCCACTCACCTCTCTAGCTTTCTCCCGACTAATTATTAATTGAGCTTATTAATTACTCCATCTGATTCTTAAATACAAGTCGTTTTAGTTTTCTCAACTCGTTGCTAAATATAAATTGTTTGGAATTTGTCTGCATTTTTTTTCATATTTGCCCTTCTCTACCTCTTACAAACAAATGATTTAGAAAATAATGGTTTATCTTTTCTAACACAGTGTAAATGAAGGACAATAGAGTCATTTTAACCATCCACATGTACTCTAAAACAACATTAAGTTGTAATCAAGGAGAATCGTCCCGTTATTTTCCTTTCTACCTGCCCACCACACCAGATAGGAGAGCACTAGCCACATACTCAATTGTTCACCACTAGCTACTTTCATAGCTATCCCGGCCTCTCCTCCATTGCTAGCTAGATCGAACTAGCAAGAGAAAACCATAGCAACAGGATCAATCCAATATATATACATAAATAGATAGATACATATCGTATTAGCAAAGGTATGGAAGATCACCAGGAGATGATCCACGCCGCGGCGCCGACGGCCATGTACGGCGGCGAGGCGGCCGTGAGTAGCGCTGCGACGACGATGGGGAGCCACAGCGGCGACTGGTGGAGCGCGGCGGTGGTGACGCCCCCTGACGTGTCGCCGTGCTCGGCGCCGGAGATGCAGGGGTTTGGTGGCTGGTCGGCCGCGGTGGTCGACGGCAACACGTCGAGGTCAGCTGGTAACACTGCTTCCTCGGAGCCGCCTGGATCGAACTCTCTCGCCACCGGCAGCTCCATAACTTTCCAAGAACCCGCCGGCGTCGCCGATCCGGCCACCCTCGCCGTGCATGCACAGACGGCGGCCGGCGGCGGCTGGAATCAGCAGACTTTCTTGTGAGCTCGATCAGATATAGCTAGCTTCAACTTATATTAGAACTCTTGCATGCAACTCACTTTTCATGACTCATGATCATATGTGTCTGCATGATGAATTGATTATACACATAACCAAATTAAAGTATACTCTACATGTTTAATTAATTTCTTATCAGTGGGATTAATTTATCTATTTACATGTGCGATTAATTATCAGCACTTGGATTATTTTTTTAATTATGTGTGTGATTTCTGATCAGAGATGGAAGTGGTTTCCATGGGTACATGAGCTCAAGAAGTGACCATGGTCATCATCAGATCCACACTCCAAGCTTGATGAGCCATTCATCATCAAATAATAGCGTGATGCTACAAGACCACCACCATGACCAGAACTACCAGTTCCTGTCCAACCTCGGGTTCGAGCTGCTCTCGTCGCCGACCTCACCGTACGGCGGCGGCGGCTTCCGCTCTTCGCTGCTCAGAAGCCTCACGGAGCCGACGGCGGCGGCGAAGCGTAACTCGCCGGGGTTCCAGCAGTATCATCATCATCAACTGGCGATGAACCTACAGCCGCCAGCCGCCGGAAAAGAGCCACTGAAGTTCACCAACAGCTCGGCGCCGTTTTGGAACTCTTCCACCGGGTTCACCGTCGCGGGGGATGGAGCAGCCGCCTTAGGCGCTGCTGGAGCACCGCCGGCGCAGCCTAAGCCGGCGAGACTTTCGGCTAAGGTTGGCAAACACTTATACATATATCCACACAGTTGATAGCTGTACATACATACACTAAAAGTAATTAACAAAATTACATATTAGTGAATTGAGGTGAACCAACAGTGATACTATATCATTTTTGGTTCACACCGAACCGGGAGCGATGGGCTGGTAGGGATGGCTTTTTCTGCGGTAGTATTCCTGTTTGAGTTCTGACATTTAATTTGTTCTTGACTATGTGTAGAGTGCATTAGAAGGCGTAGGAGACTCCAGCTCAATCATCACTAAGAAGGCGAAGGCTGACTCCACGCCACTCAAGAAATCGAGAACCGGGACGCCATCACCATTGCCAACGACCTTCAAGGCATGTATATATAGATTATTTGCCTCACACGTTAGATTTCCTTTTAATAAAATTTTGTGTATGTAAATTAAACAATACATACATATACGAGATGAACCATTACAGATGAGTGAATCACTAATGTGCTAGTATACATTAAATTTTCATATAAATTATGTTTCAGGTGAGGAAAGAGAAGCTAGGGGACAGGATCACAGCACTCCAACAACTAGTCTCCCCTTTTGGAAAGGTGAGTGCATGCACCTTACGTATATGTGCATATACTATACATGCCCACATATAGTTACGTTCTTGAAGATAGCTAGCCAAAACCCCAAATTCTTGATTATATATATATATATATATATATAAAGAGAGAGAGAGATTCTCCACTAAGATCGATCAAATTAACAACTCTCGCTTTACAACAACAACAACAAAAAATGATGGATCAACCTCGGCGTGCGTGCGGGCAGACGGACACGGCATCGGTGCTCCACGAGACAATCGAGTACATCAAGTTCCTGCACGATCAAGTTGGTGTATGTGTGCATCTACCTGCAATATTTTGTTCTACCTCCTCCTTTAATCATATACATGTAGAAATTAACATTATTGGTCCATATATATATATATATATATATATATGATCCAACACCAACTACATATATAAATTCATTCTTGTGCTATAATTTCTCTTCAAACATTCTTCATAATTAATATACAATGTACTCGTGCATGTATGTTTTATATATGTATATATGTTCATTGCAGGCGCTTAGTGCTCCTTACCTAAAGAACAGTCAGCAAGTGCCCCACTTGAAGGTACTATATACAAGCTAAACCTGCAGTGCTAGTTCATTATATACTACACACAATATATATAATGCTTTTCTCTACTTCTTTTCACACATATTGCTATCGTCATTGTTTGATCATCAAGTACGTATATAGTGCATATATATAATATGCATGTCAACTCACTGTACATGCTTGAATATTTCAGAGCTCCGGTGACAATAACTCGAAGCTGGATGGCGGCGGTGGCGAGACGACGGCGGCGAGCAAGAGAGACCTCACCGGAAGAGGGCTATGCCTGGTTCCAATATCGAGCACCTTCGCCGTCGCCAGCGAGACGCCGGTCGATTTCTGGACGGCGTTTGGTGCCGCCTTCCGGTAGCTAGCTATAGCTGAGATCAGGAGCTCAGCTATAGCTTGACTACTAATTAACTAGAAATGCTTCACCTAAAACATACTAATTATAATTAGGAGTGCTAGCTAAGCTCTGATGGCAACAACCAGCAGCAACACCTACTGTTGCGTAGCAGTACACATTCTATGCTAATTAATAATTAACAACCAATACTGAGCTAATTAATACTTACTACCTAGCTAGTGATAATGGATATATATAGAATATATATACTGTAACTGAATTAGGTTTAGTCGTATAGATGAATCTTTGGAATGAGTGCTTGAAGATTGGATTCATTCTGGAGGCTCATCGATCAGAGAATAAGGGGATCAGATCATATATATACTGACTGCATGGAGCATGCAAATTAAGCTACGAGTCTTTATATAAAACTGATCAAGCATAATTAACCATATGCATGTTGTAATGTATAATTGGTTGGTATACATGTTGAGCATATATGTAATAAGTCTGGAATGATATGATTAACTTGTCAAAGTGTTGACACTTCCATTTTATCGTCGTTTTTTTTCTGAAAAAAATGGATTGAGTTTGTAGTTCCATAAAATAACAGCAGCATCATATTAGTATTTCTTCGTAATGTCTCGATCTGTTAACGCGTATATGTAGGTGTGTTCAATAAGTATAGAATTGAAGATTTATCCTACTTACTCCATTTTTATGAGTTGGCAAATTCAACAGCTCGACCGATCCATTAATTTTTGTATCTCCACTTGTATATGATTAATTGATAGTTCAACTCAAACGCATCCACCTCTAAATAAAATGCAGATGGAATGAAAAATTCTAACTGGCTTCTTTTTAATAGAAAAGTATATATAGTGGATTTTTTTCTTGATATGTTGATTATATGTACACAGCGAAAAACAAAAGGAAAAAAATAGTTGTGAATTGAATCATATGCAATATTCTCTTGTACCACTCATAGTTGGATTTGTCTTTTTCTGTTTCTCGTTATGTCGATCGAGTGTATATATACTTGAAATTATGTGGGAACAGTAGATGAATATATATTGTATTACTACTGTCATTTTTTTTGTTTATAATTTTTTATAATTATTTCCGTAGTATTTGAGTGTAGTGCGAACGTCCACTTAGAACATCTCCAACCGTAACCCCTAAATCAAGGCCCCTGCTACTTAAGTAGGGGTTTCCCATACTTTCTAGGCTCTAATTTCAAGCTCCAACCTTCAACTCCAGTAGCAGCCCCTATTTCTTATCCTCTTCTATTTAAACTTTTTTTTATATTGCTCTATTCAAACCACAAGCAATCCCATCCATATTAGAATTGAAAAGCATATTCACAACACATTCATAAGCAATAATTTGGAATTGTTTGCGCAAAAAGAAAAAAAAAGCATGTTGTGTAGGCCACCGCCGAGCACGAACGGAGGAGAAAATGTAGTGGAGAGTGGGCGAGAGGGAGATAGAGAGAAAGCATGCATGGAGAAAACGCCCATACTGGTGGAGAAGGGGCCCTCCACTGGACCCCCCTACTAGAAGGGGTTGAGGAGAGGATTTAAGGGTCTCTTTATTATTATAGGGGCTTAAGTAGGAGCCCTGTTGGATCTTAGTTTTTTTTTCTTAACCCCTAAAAATAGGATAGGGTCTGTCAAGAGTCCTACTCGCTATGCTTTTAGGATAGTTAAAAGATTTCTCCAACAACTCTCTATTACCATATGTACGTAGTAGGATTAGTAGGTATATATTTCCAATAATTAAGAAATGACATCATTGTAACTTGCAAATAGTTTGTCACTATTGTTGGAGTCCATACATGCATGGACTTACGAATTGCATGCAGTACTGACATTTAAACAGGACACGCTAAACATTTTCTCAAATTGCTGCAAGAATTAGTAGAACAACATCTTACATTGCAGATCCCATGGGCAATTGCATCACGGCCCACACCAATATTGCAGTGCCCTATGGGCTAATGGCCTTTCATTCTTTGCCCTATACATAGGCTGGCCAGAGTTTTTTCTTTTGATTGACAATTGCTAAACGACACAACATCGCCAATTAATAGCTAATTAGCCACATCAAAAATTTAAATTTCGAAGAGTTGATATTATTTTTTTTCAATTGTAACCCACTTTACATCATTGGCTTTTAAACCGCTAATAACACAGATCTAGGATTTTTACCCATAAATTATTTATGGATGCTTCGTTCATTTTTTAACATCTTATGGCACAAACAATCAGAAATCCTTTTAAGTAGTAAAAACATGTAGTGCATAATACACCTCAGCATTTGTTAGCTTAGCTTTTGGATCAGCTAGCTTAGCTAGCTCTAACTAATCCTAACAGAAGATGTGATTGGCATGGAAATATTGAGTGCCGAACCTATAACAGCACGACACTACCATCCATGGCAACATCTATCCAACAAACCGAATAGGCAATCTTTGCTGGCATCCAGTCGTCCAGTGTACATGTGTCGCTTGCATGGGCGATCATCCATGGAGTCCCAGGCGTGCACAACTCAAACAGTTCATGAACAAAAACACTATAAAGTTCAACACCGTTCGCATGTGCAATATTCTTCTGGTTAAAGTGCAAATGGCTGTCCCATTGATTTCATCACTGAAACTTGTAAATTCAGATTACAATCCTGACAGTGAAAGGTTTTCACCCACGCATTCTTGATATGAACAGATTGGGATACAATATATAAAACGAAGATATCAGAGCCATCAGGCCATGATGACATTCAGATAGATACAGAGCTACTCTTGCTCACCAGTCACCACTAATTTTATTGTGTCGCTATTTTTGAGCTACCACTTGCTCCAATAGGGATGAAAATGAAATACCTTATCAAACAATATAGTTGCAGAAGCTGCTACGTACAGTCTCTGGAGAAGATACTGGAGATTTTGTATTTCTAGTGCGCTTCCAGCGTTGCAATGCTCATTTCATTCACAAAACTTTCCCCTGCTCCATCAGTTCCATAACTCCTGTGTAAGAAGTACATAGGCTCTTTTGGCTCTGGGAGATCAATGTCTTTGTTATCCAAGCTCGACAACACCCAAGACATTAGTGGCCGAGCATTTGGATGGTTTTGTACTGACAAGAGTGCTATATGAATGCATCTTAGAGCTTCATCAAGTGAAGAACTCTCAATGATCGAGGAGTCAACTAAACCGCCCATGTTTCCATCCTTCCATAAGCTCCATGCCTAAATCAGTCGATAATCCCACATTAAGGATTTAATCTTGCATGTGTTAATTAAATTTTGGATATTTCAAACCACTTACATAGGCTATGAGGTTGGAATGGCCAGTGCTTGGGTCTATGACCATTCTCATCTTCAAGGCACTCACAATCTCCAGGAGTAGCACATCAAAGCTGTAGATGTCAGATTTGACAGAAATTATGCCTTCCAGTGCATATTCAGGCGCCATGTAGCCGCTGATATTGACCATTCACCACACAAGGCACACGAAATTTAAATTTCACTAGATCAAGTAGAAATAAAAAATATATTTCAAGTGTGGAGTTACTCACTATGTTCCAACAACTCTGGTGGTATTTGTTTTGTCGTTCATTCCCACCAAAGATCCTAGCTGTACCAAAATCAGATATCTTGGGGCACATATCAGCATCCAACAATACATTGCTCGCTTTAAAATATCTATGAATTATTGTCAGCCTTGAGTCCTGGTGGAGATAAAGAAGGCCTCTAGCAACACCTTTTATTATCTCGAACCTCTTTGTCCAGTCAAGTGCTGAATCTCTTGAAGCATCTGCCAATGATAGAATCACATATGCATCATCAACACATTCCTTCCACTAAAAGCTGAGCATTTGCAATAGGTGGCCAGAAACATACTGAAAAGGAAGGCATCCAAGCTTTTGTTAGGTAGGTACTCATAAATTAGTAGTTTTTCATCTCCATGAATGCAGCAACCAAGAAGTTTAACGAAGTTTCTGTGTTGCAACTTGGCAATCGGAAATACTTCATTTTTGAATTCCACTACACCTTGTCCTGAGCCTTTTGACAGCAATTTCCTTATCACCTTCCATTATTCCCTGCAAAGTTGAATTAATCTCAAACCTGCCATTTATAAATTCCATTAAATTCCTAGTGCTGAGATTGTCTGTGCCAGCCTCGTTACCTTGTAAACAGTGCCAAATCCTCCACGACCAAGCATGTTGGAATCAGAGAAATCATTTGTTGCGGAAGCAATTTCTCTGAAGGTCAAAATTGGAAAGTCTAATTTTCTATCAGAGTGCTCACTAGAGGTGCTAATGTCTCCCAGCATCAGTCCACTGAAGATCTCATCGCCCCTTTGTTTACCTGACAATAATGTAGGTACCAATACATTCAATTTGCTTGGAGTTAGGGACAAATGAAAATGACAACACTCATCTGTGGAATACCTCAAATGCCTCAGATCCAAATAAGCATGCAAATCAGTATCAGCAAATTTGCCACAGCTAGTGATACAGTTCCTAGGATATTGATTTTTTTTCTTGTTACCTGCACTCATTTAATTCAGAGAGAACCATCCATCTCACACATCACATATAAGGTCAAGTAATGTTCATACTGCCTCTCTGTTTTTTCCCTGTCTAATTGTTTCAAAAATATGGACATATTGATTCCCCTTTCCCCAATATCAAACGGTTGCTCTCACTAGACTCAGAAGAATAAAGTGTCTGTATGAAGGTAAGCAGATGAAGAGAAGCAAGAAATCATACCGTTTGATCTGTTAATTTGAATATAGAGGTTCTCCCCACCTTGGGTAACCTTCTCCATGTTGATGAGCTCACCCATCCATACTAGGCACCTTGTATTATCTCCTTCAATAACCCCGATGCTAGTGTTGGAGTAAGCATACGCCACACAGGAGCAGTTGCTCCTGCATTCCGCCATGCACTCATCAAAGCTTCTATTCTGGATGTAGATGAACTTGTCAGGGACCTTCATGCCTGGATAAGTCAAGGAACTGTTTCCATGGCTACATCTTAGCACCTTCCTGCGCCAGCACCCCTGCGAAAACATTCTGTTGGTCCAGCCCTCATCGTCCCTTGGTTCAAACCCATCAAGGCACTTGCATGCTGATACAGTTTCTGTGTTGTCACAGTAACCGTTGGGACCACAATAGCCATACACATTGCACTAGCTTGCAGGGGATGGGTCTTCTATGCTGTGCCAAGAAATGAGGCGCTGCAGTGGGTGTGTATTGTGGCTGAGCCTGAGGTTCATGCCAGGCAAGAGAGTGTCGGTTGGGTGGTCAAAGCTCTGGCATATGATGGCATTGTCAGCCATTGACCAGAGAATGAAGTTTGCGGTGTTGTCTAGCATGGCTTCTGTTGAGACATTTTTGGTGTCTGGGGAGGAGTTCATGTTGCTGCTGCTTTTGGCCATTGTCCAAAGGACACGGCCATTGCCATCAGACAAAGTGAGGCTGGAGCTGCCGGTCAAGGCAAACACTGCAGATGAAGGATCAGTGATCGGCACGGCACGGTTGGCTACCCACACAACGGTGAACTCGGGGATGTTATTGTATCATATGCCAACATAATAGTGTTTCATGGGCTTGGATGGGGAGAAAAAACCTAGGGCCAAGGTTCCATCATCAGAGACGATAGTGCGACCAGGAGAGAGCGGCTTACCAGGGACCAGGTGATTGTTGGATGCACAGAGATAAATTGAATTGAATATCCAAGAAAGAAGAAAAATGGTGGTAGAGGCACGAAGGGAACACATTGGGATTCTTGGTGCCTTGCCTGTAATGAAAATGGTTATGGAATTATGGATGTTAATGCGATATAGAAGCAATCAGAGGGTCAGGTTACCCAAAAGTAGGAACCAAGGAACAAAAGGGAAGTTAAGCTGTTCTAAAATTGGCACTGGCTCCTATCGTCAGTTGTTTTCTGCAAATGATACTAATCATGATGTGATATTCTGAACGCTCTATTCATCCCCTCAATTTTTAGTTAAATGCAAAAAAGACTTATTTGGAGCAAAAAATTCCACACCAAGAAGACAAGATATTCCTTGTAGGTCACCAAAGTTTTTTTAGTACTATAGAAATTGGGAAATATCTGGGAAAAAGTGTAAAGCATTTTCTCTGAAAAGAAAGTATAAAAGATTCACTGAAGTTTCAGGTGGTAAGGTTCAGTTAATTTTCATTCCTAATCAACAATTTCCAGGTTTCCTTCTCTACTACGTATTCGCACAATATAATTAATGGTAAATGGAGAAAAAAAATCTTGTGTGTGTTGTTAAGTAGAATCCAATTCAGAGAAACTAGGCAATTTCTACTAGGCAACTTGTAGAAACTGAGAACAAGACAGGTTTCACTTCAAAGCAGATCTAAATGCGAAACAAATTTAATTTATAGTATTTCATAGGCTAAACATTTGATTTATTTTACAGCAAAGTAACATACCCATGGAAAAGTCATGTTTAAATCCATCGTCAGTGCTAAGCTGAGAACAATTCACGACTTTCTATTCTAGCAAGTTTAAATAAAGGTTAGAAAACTAGCATATGGACAATTGATGTTATACTGCTGACGTAAATTCCTTATACAGGGTTAAGAATATAGAGGTAGTTTCAGAGGTGAAAAGCTCAATGAATTCATGACTCCGTTCTGCAGAATGAGCACAACTAATGACATGAGTGACCATGAGTTTCCGCTGTCCTGAATGCACGAGGTTCCTGCATGCGTACAATGTAGATACTTGTTAAATGAGCGATTCCTCATTGTTAATTGGTCAACTAAATCCTTGGCGTTTCCATCTTACCATAAGCTCCATGTTGGGATCATATCATGCTCCAATCAATGCACACATTTCCTCTGAGATGCACAAAAACCATGAATTCCATAACACCTACACAAACAACAGTGAGGTAAAAACAGCATTCAAAGTGTGTAGTGCTAAATTTTTGTGCTACTCACTTTCTTGAGAAGAAACACTCGAAGCAATAACAAATCAGACTTGACAGAAAAGGGGATTTCCAAAGCATATCAGGAAACACCTAAACATTCTTCAAATCACTCTCAAAATAAACAACAGATAGTTGGACTTAATTTCAAGCACTAAAAAAATCTTTTAGTTCTTAGTGACAAAATTCTCCGTATGTTCCAACAACCCAGTTAAAATTCGAAGGGAACCAAACCTAGCGTTTACCTGGAGTGGCGGAAGTGAAGGAGAGGCAGTCCGCTCGGACGGCGAACCGCTCAGGAGGTGCCGTTCGCCGCATTTCCGCCGCGGGCGGCGTTACTACTGTGCCTGGGCGAACGCTGGGGCTGTCTGGTCCGATCCGATCTCGACGGTGCCGATTGGATCGGAAGAGGTGGCCGCCTGACAACGAGGATATGGAGGAACCTGGTATCCTCGCCGACGGCGGAGGAGGAGCGTCGCCGTACATCCATCGCGAGGCGGCGGTTGCCGGCGAGAGGGCTCTCTCCTCCCCTTCCCAACCCAATACTGTTCGGGCCCAATATATTTGGGCCGTACGGTTACGGCCCAACCTAATTTGGGCATACGTACACCACAACACCGTTCCGGCCCAACATAATTAGGCCTCACGTAAACCACAAACCGTTCCGGCGCAACCTAACAACTACATGTAAACTACAATAACTTTCCAGCCCAATCTAATCGGGCCGCATGTAAATACCGTTTTGGCCCATATATATATGGGCCATATAAACATTAAAAATATGAGCCGTTCATCCACCACGATCACAGTCCAGGCCAAGTTAATTCGCGCCGCACGATCCCAGCATCTGCCGCTGTGTATTAGGGTATGTTTAGCACGGCTTTATCTCCCGGATTCTCTTTTTTTTAGAGATAAAATCCAACCAAACAGTTAAGCTTAAAAACAAAACAGGACGGACTAAAGTGATTTTAAAAAACAAACTAGAGCGATGAAGTAAGGTTTGGTCTACTCCACAGCTTTAACTTCTGACACTGCTCCAGGGGTTAGACCTTGCCAGACATACTCCTAGGAGTTGGTACTGTTGCCTTTTTGTCTGCGAAAAAGCATTCAGGGTATCCAAGCATGCCATAATGCACTCATCGGAAGAGTTCGGATTTACTGTACAATAACCTCATGAAAAACCAACATCTATTTATGTTATTGAGAAACTATTGTCACAACCAACATCCACATTGCTGGATTGTGGCCATCTTTGATCCTTCACTGAATATGGCTCACTTGTGCAGGATGGGCATTCGGTTCCGTAGATCCTGTCCTCTTCTCTCAGAAAGTGGAAGCTATTAGTTCGTTTTATTTACTAGAGCCAGTTACGGATCCTTCTCATTTGCTAGCGCAATAGCATGGTTTTTGCAATTTATGGAGTAGATATGTGATTAATGATAAACCTGTGACAGAAAAATGCCGACGATAGAATTGCGTCGCATTGGTATGGGCATTTCTCCACATATCCGAGTAGGTATTTAAGCAATTGTTAGAACATGGCAATGATCTATGTGGTGTAGACACAGAACAGACATGTGGGCGCTGCTGTACTTTTTATTGTGATTTTTTTCTTACTTGGATTATATCTATATATGTTGCAATGTTGAATAGATGAATATTAACTCAAAAGAATCTGCATTTTCAAGTTTCTGGGAATGTGAAATATAAGTGAGCTAATTA
Organism: Oryza coarctata; assembly: GCA_030770085.1. Lineage (NCBI taxonomy): Eukaryota > Viridiplantae > Streptophyta > Magnoliopsida > Poales > Poaceae > Oryza > Oryza coarctata. The sequence goes on along the minus strand of CM061476.1, from coordinate 3,247,969 downwards.
GAGGCTTGACCTTTAGTTTGAACAGAAAGTTTTCTGTTTGAATCAAGGGAAAATATCTCTGTAGGTTTAGCAAGTTAACTCGCTGGAGATGTATCAAAAAGACAATAAATAAGTAAGTAAGAAAAACTCTTGATTCAGTATTCAGAAACCAATTTCTTTCATGTTAAGGACAGGAGGAGCATTCTACAGCGTAAAACGCATGCAGGCAGCTGCAGCTAGACATCCACTCAGCATATTGTCACCGGATTTACTGCTATATGCAGAAGTTACAACTACCAGCAATGCAGATTGCATGCTGAATATATCCTGATGCGAGCATGGGGTTGTTACCTGATCTTGCTTTGGGTTACGTAATCTCATCTGCAGGAGATGCCGTTTTCAGTTGCGATAGTCAGTCAGAGATCCCATGTCATGACAGAGGATAAGTTCTTCAGGGTAAGTCGGTTGGCGTGCATGAAGGACAGAGCAGAAGCAACAGATCGATCGATGCCTTTCCTGGCGGCATCCAGATATGTTGATCACTGGTACTGAACCCATCAAGAATAAATTCTTCCTTTCAGGAGTCACGATTTCAATGTGAATTTGTGATTATGCAGGTGAACAGGAGCTTTAGTTAACCTTTGTGCCGGAGATGGACTGTAAGTGCGTTGGTATGTCCAACTCTGCAACGCCATATTTTTTTATTGCAAATGATATTACCTTATAATACCCCTTGTTGTCCTATATAGTGTTAATGGTAAAATCATGCTTCAGTTTTATTATTCGCTTATGTCTAAACAAACAAGTCGTTTTTGGAATTTGGACTTTTCAAAATCAAAAGTATATACCTTTCACTATTTAGTTCTTTAACATAAAGTAAAAAAAATGCAAGTTTAATATTATAAAGCTACAAACTTGAATATATTATTTTCATATAAAAAACCAATCCATATACCATTACCCACTAAAAATCAACATATAAATATACCACATCCCACTAAGCATACCATATCATTTATAATTCATGGTATTCTATATCAAATTATTATTCCACGTAACATTAATTTCAATGACATCCATCCGTTTGTTTGTAGCATTTTAGTTTTTTCATCCAAATTTTGACCAGCTGCTGAACATTTCGTGTATTCTAAACTCTATACAAAGTCTCATGAAATTTATTGAATGTTTTATCAACTGCTATGTTATGCCCATCACAACGCGCGTGGTTGATCTATTATACCCACCACAACGAGTTTTAATTAATTTTATGGTCAAAGTTAACACGTGTTAAATGTAAGTATTTTGTATTATGTTAGACTATTTAGTTAATTTCTTAAAATATTTAATTTATCTCTATAGTGATCCGATAAATCACTTGTTTTAGATAAGAAAAAACCGTACTCACTTCATACTAAAATAATTTTTAGCTTTTAAAATTTATTGTAGAATATAATTCTCTGTCTATTCTCTCATTTCAAAAGTTTTCTCATTTTAATCAAGCCATCCTTTATTTGAATTTCACCTCTTAACTTTAATTTCTAAAATTCTTTTAGAACGGAAGGAGAACAATCTACGCAACGATCCAAGCCGTACAGTAGCCATGGGAGCAAGCAAAGCATGCTGCTACTCCGTTATTTATTTTAGGTGGTGAATCTTTTTCCGGACTGCTCTTGCCGGCGGGCCCACCGTGCAGCTGCGCAAAGCAATCCGGCCCACGCCGTCTTCACGTGGCCTCCCTGCCGGGCCCACCTCGTCTCTTCCCCGGCCACAAGTTCTTCCTCCCTTGCCCATAGCCCCAGCCATTTTCTATTCTTCTCTCTCCTCTATCTATCTATCTATCTATCTATCTATCTATAGCTATCTATCTCTCCCTGTCTCTCTCTCTATTGACACTTGTGTTACATACAGTGTCAGATTGCTCTGCTTCACTCCGTGTGTGACCAATGCTTCTCTCTTTGTTTCCCAAGTCACTGTCGTTTCACTCCATGGGGTTAATTACTCTCTTTGTTCTTTTAAGTTGTCGATTAGCATATCGACAGTTTCTAATGTACGTATTTTATTACTGTGTTTGCGAAGGTTATTGAGAAAAAAAATAACCATATAAAAATATGTTTCATGACAGATCTATTGATGTTATTTTACTGCTGTTGTTTACAATTATTTAAATTTATAATCCCCTGCCACCCCACTAAAGACATGCTAAGGTTAGTACTAGTTTTTTTTTCGTAAAATATATTAACGTGCAAAGTTTTTGTGTGTTCGCAAAAATTTAAATTCGCGAGTTAGAATTTTAAGATTTGACCACACATTCGAAAGCGATGGTAATAAAAAAAATGTTTACTCTAGAGATTAGCTAATCTCTTTATACAATTTTAGGTGGCAAACCTTATTCCATCGTCAAAATGTACTATGGATGATCAATCTTCCAAGCCACATCTTGGATAGATATGCATGCATACATGCATCTCGTGCGATAGCTCCAGAGCAGCGCGTCCCTGTGCTGATCTTGACGGATGGATGCGGATTGGCAGTTGATTAATTAGATAGGGTTTAGTATAATAATAATTGGAACGTGTCGATCGATCCAGCGAGTGGGTGGGTAGAGTTGGTGGTAGCTAGCTGCTTACTGCAGCCGAGCGATCCACATCACTTTGCCTCTCAACAGTGAAGGTAGCTAGCTATTGGTATAGAGGGTTGTTGGCCATACGGTTTTTATTTCTTGAATGATTCCATAAGGATAAAACGGAATCAATTTTATTTTATGTAAAGATTCACTTTATGGTCCAATGGTCCAATGACATATATGTACGGAACTAGTTGATTCGACTTTAATGCTAAGTTTCATATATTGCTAAACTAAAAAAAATTTAAATCACTAAAATATAAAAAGTATTTTTTGTAGATTGATTGTTTTAGCAGTAACTGCATGTCAAATTTAAATTTTAAAACTTTATTTTAAGCTGATTTTTGGTTTTTTTTCTTATCGTAGTTTATGTTTCATTTTTATTTTTAGTTGTATACCAATTGTCAGTCTAGCCCAACCAATTAGAGCAATGATAGTAATAAGGTGCAAGCTATTTATGATTATTTAAATGAACAAAGAAGTCATAAACTTATAACCAAGATGGATAAGTATTTGATCCCCTATATCAACCAAGAAAAACTGTACCAAAAAGGGTTAAAAAGCAGCGCTAAACCCTAACCTAAACAGGGTCCAATAAATAACCACAAACCAAGTCGGTGGGTTCGCTAGCCTGGATTATTATTTGGCGGGGAACAGGCGAGAAGCAGCGGGAAAAGAACAGCAGGCGAGGGTGGGCCCCACCTGGCAGCGACCCTTCGGGGCGGTGGGGCCGATCCCCTCGGGGAACGTGCGGCCGCGGTTGGGCGCCGTCCCGTGGGCCGGTGGGCCCCACGCGATCCTCCATCCACAGCCACCCGTCCGTCCCGCCTCCTCCTCGGCCACCAGTTGCACCCGACGCTACCTCCGCCGTCGGATCTGGATCCAACGGATCGGAGAAGCTCTCTGCCTCCCCTTCGCTTTTGATTCGCTCCTCCTCGCGGCAACGTGTGGCCACCGGCGAGCGGCGGCAAACCAACGGTGGGAAAGGGTTCCTCGAGCAGACCAAACCATGGCGCTGCGTTTTGCTTTCGGAAGAAAAAAAAAAAGGGAGAGAATGTCGCTGTTCTATGTGTCAATGTTTGTCTCAATCAGTGCTGCGACTACAATCATTTCAAGGGACTTCAAACGGTTAATTTATGAACATTGGATTGAACAAAAACTTGACGTATAGAAGGTGGCGGGAGTGAAAACTCAGACACACGTAAGAATTTCTGTTTGTTTTAAAAGGTACCACGATGTTTCTTTCGAGTAGTACTGATGTTATGTGAATGATGTGTTTATCCATAGTTTTTGTATCGAAATTAAAATACCATAAAAGGGGTTATTTCACGGCCATGGGAAACATGCCTATTAGTTCAAAATCAAGCAAAGTTGATCGAGTGGTTGAGACTAGTGGCTGGCATGCATGCGTGTACTATGTTAGGATGCATGCCTTGATGTTGTCTTGCTCCTTTTCCTTTTTTCCCCTCAGGGTAGATACATGTGTGTGATCACTTGTGGACTGCCCAAAAGTTGCCTTCTCTTTTTTTTTATCATGCTAAAGCTAGCCTTACCGTCATAAAAAGATTGGAGAATAATTTTAACTTTACACAGTTCAACTGATATATGTGTTGTTTTCAATTGTTTAGATTGTCCATTTGAAAATCAACACAATGAACTAAGGCTGCGTTCAAGAATACCGGAAGATAGAGGATTTTTTTCTTATCTTTTATACTTATGTTTTTTAAACTGTTAAGTGATGTATTTTTTTTAAAAAAAAAGTTTATATCTCATATTTTTAAAATAGATTTTTAATTTTATACTAAGCTAATTACATCACTTATATCATTAAATAGCTATTAAAAATTAGATAATCTTGTATCTTCTAGTATTTTTAAATACAATCTAACAGGTGAAAGGGACGAAGATATTCTTCACAGGATGTTTGTGTGCTTTACTTGACACTCAGCTGAACTAGCTATCTGAACTTCTTAATTAGGTCAAAAGGTCCAAGCCTTGAGAATGACATGTTCAAAGATAAGTGATTCTCCAATGAATTAGCTTTTCGGAGAAGCCTGGGAAACAATAGTTACTAGCTTTAGTAGAACAAATGGGTGGCTTCAAGCTCCCTTGAAAACCATGTGTAGATCGAAATTTGATAGCGTTGTCACTCAAGGTTCATAATCATCCATCTGTTGTATGATAGTATCAAATCTCTCTCTCTCACACACACACAAGGGCTGAAAATTTATAAACCTATGCATGGCAAAATGATGAGCCCCCTTTGGTCATTTGTCCATCATCGTCCTCTTTCACCTCTCCTCCGAGCCCCTTGTTTCTCTTTCTCCGGGACTATCCACCATGATATCCTAGTACCATTAGAACATACCATCCTCACCACCAAACCCTTTCATGCTTGGTCTTTGTCATATGGATATCCTCGAACGACGCCACCATGGTCTTTTTACTCCCTCTAAGCGTACATGCGTGACACATAAACAGTTTTGAATGTTAGAACTTATTTAAGTTTTTGCTGTCGCTCCTCTTACTCGGCTTTATCTTTACGTTTGTAAATTGTAGAAAACTATTCTTCAATACATCAACCATGCATGTGTCTTGCATCATAAGCTGCAGCCAAAAAAAAAAAACCAATCACCCCCAAAAGCTCTGACGGTGGCTTCCACCGCTATGCCATTCATCATCACACATGCAAGAAAATGATCATTTCAGCGTGTACATCTCCGAACCGAACCCATCACAGCAAGAACGCGTTTTCGTGCTCTCACCCCTGTGGCATCACACAGATGAGGAGCCATCTGACGCCTGAACATAAACCTGAGGATATCCTCGTGCAAGTGTAGAGTATATTGTAAATGCCACAGCTAGCACACTCAGATCGTAGATAAATTAATAAGAATGTGCGGATCGGGATAAAATAGATTCCTAGGTGCTGTCCACAGCTTGCCGCAAAATTAAATCCAGATCAGGGTGGATCAAATCGTAGGCGAAGAAGATTACTAGTATTAAATACTAGTACAATAAACAAACTTGACACGGAATGTGATGGATCATTGTCATCGAAGAAGGTAAAATAAGATCCAACTGTGTAGCGTAACAATGTCGCAAGTACTGGAAATACTTATAGGCCAAATTCTCCTAAATTAAGGAAAGCAGTCAAAAGATAAAATGCATCACATAAAAATTATTTCACCCCTCTTATAATATAGCGGTTTAAATTTGTTTTAAAATACTCTCTTTTTTTATATTTAACGTCATTAACTTTTAGACATATATTTAATTGTTTGTTTTATTTAAATTTTTTATTCTAATATGAAAAATATAAATTATGCTTAAATTTCCTTTGATAATAAAATAAATCCTAATAAAAATAATAATTATATAATTATTTTTAAATAAGACGAATGGTTAAACATATATATTTAAAAAAGTCAATGACATCAAATATATATATAAAAAATAAAACTTCTTCATTTACTCTCTCATCTCAAATAATAATATTTAACATAAGGTAACGAATTGAAAACCCACAATAATAATCTTACAGCAAGTTTTTTAAATTCAAATTTAGCTATGCCAAGAAGCTAACACACTCATGAGTGTGAGTAGGGTTTGCAATCATGTTTTGGGAACGAAAGCGAGCCCAGCGAGATGATGAATTTCGCAAGATTCGGTGATAATTTCATTCAATATTTAACGCAGTTGGAGAGGCTAATTTGTGGGAGCTCCGATCCGACGACGAAATTCCTACGCAATTAGACCGAATTTGTGAGCCTGGGTGATGTGACTCGACAAAAGGAAACCCCACGTGAAGTACGGCGATCGATCGATCGACTTGCCAACAAACTAGAGTAATGAGCGACGAGTTTAATTTGTGGCTCCTTAATTTCCTCGGTACGAAAAGCAGGCACGAGTATACGGCTGCGCCAACTAAACCCGTCAAAGATTGCCGTGAGAACCATGATTAGTACGTGTAGCAGCCTAACTAAAGAATTAGCAACTTGTGTTCAGCGAGAGCGAGAAAGCGGATTGATCAAGGCAGCCCAGGGTGACGTAGTGGTGGTAGGCGTGGTGATGGAGGCGAGAGATGAGAACAGGGAAGAGGAAAAATATCTGGCGGAGGAGCGGGCGCCCGGGGGGGGACGAGGAATACGAGGTGGCACGTGGGCCACCTCACCTCGGCGCCCGCCGCAGCTTGTGGCCCTCCTCGCTCGCCCCCCCCCCCCCCTCTCTCTCTATCTTTCTCTCTCCTTTGCTGGCCTCATGTCCACGGCTCGACTGCTAGTACCAGCATTCTTCCCTTTTATTTTCTTCTTCGTTTCTTTGTTCCCACCATCTGCGACTGCTACTAGCAGCCTCCTACCACTACGACTACACCAGCGATTTTTTTTTCTCCTTGGGGGTATGTTTCTAGCTGAGGAGTTCTTTTTTTTTTTGTCATGTGAAAAACGGAACTCGACGGTTTTTATTTAAAAAGGCCATTTTTTAAACAAGATGTACCTCATTTTTATAGAGCTTCTTTTTCTAAACGAATCTAAGATGATAACATATTTCTATATGTTCTTTTTATTAAACTTGATGAAATTACATTATACTTTAGCAAAACTAGATAAGAAATACAGATTTACTCTTTGTATTATTACAAAACAACATATTAAAAAAATACAGATTTTAAAGTTTTTATTTGATAAGGATGTTAGGATGAAGCATATAATATGTTATACGCTAAACATGTAGTTCTGTCCTACTTATATCTTAAAATCTATAAATTTAACAGGTTTGTAACATAGCAGTTTAAATATATATTTTTACGATAATTATCTATAGTTTTCTAACATGTTGTATATTGTAATAATAAGATTATGATATATTTATAAGATTCTAAAGGATTAATTAACGCACAGCCAAAGATAAAATTATAGATTGGTTAAGAGTGTAGAAATAAAGCGTCCAATTGCTTTGCCAAATATTAGAAATACTCCAAACGGCGTATTAATAGAAAAAATAATTTATGATCAAAATTATATGCTCTTAACGAATTGAACGCCAATATTGAAAAAAAACTATTAAGAAAATCTTTAAAATAATTTTAAAATTAAGTTAAATTTTAACAGCAACATGGACAAACGATAGGACCAAAACATTAAATACTATTACACAAAGGAGCGGCGAAAACACTGCATGCGGTGTGACGTGAGGAGGGGAGGAAGAACGAACGACTATGTTTTTTAAATAGTAAGATTTTATGAAAGTATCTGATTTATAAATTTACACAGATTAAATGCCCTACCCTACCAGCAAGCAAGATACTCCTATGTGAACAAAGGGCCGAAACTGACCCTAGGGAGCGAATGTCCACCTGGAGGGTTCAGCGGCAGCGCATCCGCAGAGGATCCTCCCCTTGGAGCCTCAAAACCACCCTTCCTCCTCTTCCCCCTCAACCTCACATCTCTACTCCACCACACTCCCCTCCTCTCCTCCCCACACAACCATAGACAGGGAGAAACATTGACACAGCCGAGAACCAATCGGAGACAGAGGCCCACAGAGGGAGAAAGGAGAGATCTTTGTCTTGTGGTGATCATGTCGTCTGCGGCGGCGGCGGCGGGGGAGGGGAATGAGAAGGGCGCTGGGGCGGGCGCTGGGCCGGTGGTGGTGGCAGGGGCGTGCGAGCTGTGCGGGGCGGCGGCGAGGGTGTACTGCGGCGCCGACGAGGCGACGCTGTGCTGGGGCTGCGACGCGCAGGTGCACGGGGCGAACTTCCTCGTGGCGCGACACGCCAGGGCGCTGCTGTGCCGCGGGTGCGCGCGACCCACGCCGTGGCGCGCCACCGGGCCGAGGCTGGGTCCCACGGCGTCGCTCTGCGAGCGGTGCGTCCGCCGCGGGGTTGGATGGAGAGGAGGAGGCGGCGGGCACGGACGTGGTGATGGTGGAGGCGGTGTTGGCGGCGGAGACGAGGAGATGGGCGGGGAGGGCGAGGAGGAGGAGGAGGAGGAGGAGGAGGAGGATGACGAGGAGGTGGTCGTCGAGGAGGAGGAGGATTACGACGACGACGAGGAAGAAGGGGAGGGGGAGAACCAGGTGGTTCCGTGGGCGGAGGAGGCGGAGGCCACGCCGCCGCCCGTCGCGAGCTCCACGTCGAGCAGCAGCCGTGAGGCCGCCGCCAACGGCACGAATGCCGCCGACCACGTCAAGGTGCCCGCTCCTCTCCCTCTTCCTTGATTTGCTTTCTTGCCGCTCCTGATCTTGCAAACTCGGATCATTCTCGTCAATTTGGGACAACTTCCCTCACAATTATCATGGAACGAAAGATCGATCGTTTCTTCCGATTTCGGAGGCAAATTAGATCATGCGTTCTTGCAAAATATTTGATGCGTCTGATTCAAATGCCGATCGATGTGTCTCTTGCAGGAGGACAAGCCATGCTCGACGTCCCAGCCGTGCTTGTGCTGGTACGCGTCGTCGACTCGCCACGATGGCCGGAGCGATGAGGCCACCTCCTCCCTCAATGGCGGCGGCGGTCGCTTCCTCGCCTCCCGGCATAGGAAGAGATCGCCCTCGGATTTCCGCAGGTTGGGGTCAGCGCAGTCGGTGAGCGGCGTGCAGGGGAGGAATTGCTCCAATGCGCCCATTGGTCGGAATGAGTGAGTTTTCAATCCTGTTGTTCCCAATTATTCTTAAGTATAGCAACTATAATTTCACACAAGAAAAAAAATCAACTTTTTGGACAATGGCACAATGATAGTAGTTGAAATATGGTGTGAAAATAGCAAAAAAAGAATCAAGATTTGATAGATCAATGTGTAAGTAACTAAATTACTGAGTTGGAACATAGTAAAAGAAGGGAGCAAGAAAAAAAAGGGTGAGTGAATTGATGTAGAAGTTTTAGTGAGAAGTTGATAACAACTTCTAGGTTTACTGTCATGAAGCTTCTACCAGTGAAAAGATGGCTACATCATAAGGAGATAGCTTTGCTTGCCTTGCTGAGCGCTATCATATGATGCTTGGAGTGCTCTGCAATCCCACTACTGCTGTAGTTGATTGATAGCAAACTAGCTTTTAGATTCCAAGAGCATTTGCAATTCTGCTTTTCCTTCATCTAGTTTGAGACTATTGCCATGTAGATGGGAGGTGGGACAGAGTGGTGTCGAAGTGGAGGTTCGTGTTGAACATTATAGCCCTGTTTTTAGTGCTTATCTTTCCAACCTTTAACATGAAAAAGTTTATGCATGTATCTGGATTAAGATTGGCAGTTCTTGAAGGTTGAAAGAGTTTCATGTTCTCCTTTTGGTGGCAAAACTTGAGCAACCTTGATCAGTCAGTGCTCTTCTATTTTAACAAAGTAATTGATGTTATCCTTTTTGTTATGCAGCTTTTCCTGAGGCAACCGAAACGATGATGTAGATGCTGATGCTAACTACATTAGAAGGTCACTTTTGGTGTATCCAAGCAGTGGGGAGATGTGGATCACTGCAAGACCAAACCTCCACTGAGCGCACACATCTTTTCCATCCCAGAACTTGGTAGTATTTGTTTGTAATTGTGATGGCTTTGCTGGAGCTAGTATATGTGCCCCCGCTACTTTCATGTGTTTAATCCCTTTTATTTTTATTTGTGGATGAGACGTGTTGGCTAACTTAAGAAATGATATAGGTTTGTGTTCGCAGTGACATTCTTCCATGGTTTCACTGTCTGAATGCTTCCATTGTGCCTTATGTTCAGTCACAATTCACAAGCTTGCTCAGAGATCATAATCTTGGCTGAAATGTGTTGAAATCTGTAAATTCGGTGGGTTTTGAATTTACATAGATCTCATGGTTAATGGAGCCTGGAAAGAATACACATTACCCTATAATTTGTACAAAATGCCATATATATTTTACTAAACTTACCTCAAACTCCAGGTAGGCCTTGTGGGATTAGGATGAGATTCCTGTACAGATACTTATGTGGTCAATTCAGTGTGTTCTTAAATGGAAAAATCCGGCTTGGTGGGAAATATGGATAAGTAACCTCTTTTGAAAAACTTTGCCCCTGGTTGAACTCTTTAACAGTATCAGGTCAGTGAAAGCAACACACAAGTGTTAATATCATTGGGGCTAAGTCTTTTTTTCCTTCTTGAGGGCATCAAATTCTTCATCCTGATCTTTCCATCACCAAGGTCATTATCAGACACCTCTTACCACAGAAAAGGTCATTATCAGACACCTCTTACCACAGAAAAGAAAGAGGTAAAAACAAAACTGAAAGAAAGATGCATTGCTGTGGCTTGCTTTGTGGTGTGAAAGTAGTAGAGATCCATTGGCGTTTGGTACGGGAACATCATGCATGCCACATGCTTTGCTGAATTGATCTGAAAGTTTTTGCTTGGAAATGAGTCACTTGCAGAATAAGATAAGTGGGTTTGGGTCAATAGGAAGGAGCTCAGGAGCGTGCAGAGGAGATTAGGTCCTTCTCATTGACCTGGTTCTCATTTTAGAAGACCTCATTTCACATGGCTAACTTGTCATCCCATCAAGCCATATCATTCTCAACCTACACACTTAGCATAAAAATAATTTGCATGCGCTTCTAAGTTCAAGAAAATTTACACCAATTATACCTTGAAGAGATCGCTCCCGGACTTCCACAGGTCAAAGTCCGACTTCTACAGTATGTTGAATGTTTGACATCAAAGTTCAGGAGGTAATCAGACTACAACAAGGGTTCAAGGGGATAACCCATACTTTTCCTAAATATTTAAACCAGATGAACAAACACGTAAATAGAGAATAGTGCGTTTCTATAGGTTGATCCTCATCAGGAGATGACCCAATCACGGGTTACTTGAACTTGTGGTTGCAAAGGGGTTATGTACTGGCTTAAGGACAGTCCTTGCAAAAATTGGTCCCTCTCCATTTCTTCCACACCAATTTAGCTGCCAACCATATGAGGATGTATGCATTGAATTGAAGGGAAGACGAAGGGTGGAAGGGCCATGGCCACTACCACAAGTCCACAGCCTTTGGTGTAGGACTGAAATAAATCCTAGGCAATGTGGTCCATGCAAAATATATGATCCATATCAGTTGCTGATTTGAAAAGATCTTTGCACAAGGGAACAAGAAAAATGTAAGCCAGTAGATATCCACGCACGACAGAGTTGCTCCGTACCCCACCATCCACTCATCTACTCTCTCCGGCGTAAAAAAATAAATTGTGTTGGACACCAGTATAATTTTAAAATTTTAGCAATACTATAAAAGTACATTTTGAAGGTGAATCTGTACAGAACTTTTCATACGCCAACTCCAAATATTTTATAAGATATAGATGTAAAGTTTTAAAAAAATTAACTTTAGACATGTCATGCATATTATGTGGCCATGGAAATTTTTGAAAAAAAATTCTTGCTATAGTCACTCCACAAACATAGATTACTAAATATAACCTACACATCTAAAAACACAAATTTGGCTATGATTTGGTACTATTCATAACCAAATTTGATTATTTTGTTTCTCTTTGCGCAGATAGAATTTGGACTTAACATTTTGCAAGATGGTAGATACCTATTGTATAAATGTATTCAATTTTTTTTGTAGTTTCTATAACTATTTGATTTTGATATTTGAGGAGTAAAAAGGAAACTAGTCCAACACATGTTGCTTGTCTCCCTTAGTTTAGGGCCTTATTATATTCCCCTTTATGATGTAAGAAAGGAACTGGTGAGGAAAAATTGAGGAACGAAATCCAAATAATAAAAGTCAAATATGCCCGCTTTGATCTTAGGCAGATTTCGTCCTGGTGAACATGGCTCAGTAGTGGTTTGGACTGGCCAGGAGGGTCTAAGGTGTTAGGCAACTTTTTCCAACTTTTACTCTCTCATATTTCTATTTTTTTTGTAAAAAAATTCTAAAAAGATTGCTTTAAAAAATATATTAATTTATTTTTTAAATTTTTAACTAATATTTAATAAATCATACGTTAATTCGTTTTACGTGTCGAGAAAGAAGGATTCCAACCCTAAAACAAACACAGCCTTATATCAGCCAAGAGATTGAGGCTAGCCATAAATATATGAAACTACTTAAATTATATTTGAGTGTATATAATTATGTGAAGAATGATTTAAATTCTATTAGGTCTCTATACACCATAAATCTAACACGGTACCCAAATATGCTTTCCCTGTTTGCAAGAATATTATTAGATCAGCAAGAGAATAATCTTACTGCTAAGTAACTATATTCCATACCATGACATATCGTGTTCTTAACAACATTAGATGAAGTTAGTGTTTGGGCTAGGTATATGTTACAGAAAATTAGTTTTGAAATGCACTTTCTAAGACAACTAGCAACCTAAGCCACAGAAAGGTGGTTTGCAAAAATAATGGATATGATGGGGAGTCCTCACTGGAACCCCGAGGTTATCTTTCTTTACTACTGCATCTGTAAAAGTACATGCCAGAAGTTAAAACTGTATGATACTTCCATGTATAATATCAACCATACTAATTGATTGATTAATAAAAATTAAAACGTATAAGCAATCTCCTACTTTCTTTCTGTATCATATCCGGTAAAAGTATATGCGAACCCATCTAAAATAGAAGCATATATGCTAAAAGATATGCTAATAGTAGTCTACCACCCTCTCGTAATTTGAGCATGGCTAACCATGTAGAATAACGCTCAGACTGAACCTGAATTTAGTAAAAACCGAACTGCGCCGGCTGTGACTTGGTGAAAATATCAGCATATACTGGATGAGATAGGGACGTGCAATACTCGAACTGCGCCGGCTGTGACTCATTCACGAACAAAGTAAAGATTAATCTCGATGTGTTTGGTATGCTAGTGTTGTATCGGATTGGTTGAGAGATACATTGCACCGACATTGTCACAATAAACGATAGTGGTGCATTGGAGGGAAATATGTAATTCCTGAAGGAGCTGATATAATCAAGTTGTCTCAGCAATGGCATTTGCATAAGCATGATACTCAGCCAGCACTGGAATGAGATACAGTAGGCTGTCACTTCGAGGACCAAGACACAAGGTTATCACCAAAAAAGACTGCATACCAGAGGTGGAGCGATGAGTGTCAGGACAACCGGCCCAATTGGCATCAGAGTAAGCCACTAGAGTAGAGATATCCATGCGTCGGAGCTACAAGACATAATCTAGTGTTCCATGCAAATAGCGAAGAATACACTTGATCAAAGCATAGTGTGGCTCTCGTGGGTTATGCATGTGAAGACACACCTGCTGAAATAACATAGGAAATATCCGGTCGAGTGAAAGTGAGATATCGTAGAGCTCCAGCCAGACCACGATAATGAGTTAGGCCAGCAACAGGGGTGTCCTCGGTGCTAGAAACCTTGGTGCACATGTCGACTGGTGTAGAGCATGGTTTGTAATCTGCTATGTCAGCACGCTCAAGAACCTCTAGGATGTACTGACCCTAACTGAGTAAGAAACCATCATCCTAACAAGTGACAGAAAGACCCAAAAAATGATATAGCGGACTAAGATCCTTCATAGAAAATTTCTACATCAATGACCCGACGAAGTAGTGAAGTAGAGGAGGCCATCAAGACAATATCATCAATATAGAGAAGCAAGTAGACTGTCTCACTTGGCACTCATGAAGCCCAACGAGAGAATGTGAGTGCGAAATGACTATACCAGGCGCGGGGAGCTTGCTTCAGACCATTGAGAGATTTGTTGAGATGGTAGACGAAATTTGGATGAGCACTATCAATAAATCTAATATGTTGCACACAAAAAAAAACAGTCTCATCAAGGGTGCCATGTAGAAAGACGTTCTTTACATCCAACTGATGAACAAGGCAATCATGCGAAAGAGCCACTGTCAAGACTATGAGAATAGTGGTTGACTTAACCACAGCACTGAAGGTCTCATCAAAATCAATTCTAGGATGTTGAGTGAAGCCATGGAGGATCCAATGTGCCTTATACCGATTCAAAGATCCATCAGGGTGAAATTTGTGTCGATAAACTCATTTGCCAGTCACAATATTAGCACCAAAGGGACGGGAAACTAAATCCCATGTTTTGTTGGCAAGAAGAGTAGAGAACTCATTAGTCATGGTGGTCCTCCAATTCGAATTAGCTAGAGCCCCACAATATGTCTTCGGTATTGGAGACAAGGGAGCCACATGGAAATCGAAGATTTGCTTCGGTTGTCAAAAGCCACGCTTCTTGCACGTGACCATGACATGCTCGTGTGTTGATGGAGGAACAAGCATGGCATTAGGAGGCAGGGGGTCCGATAGCATAGTAGTAGTAGCATAGTTGGCTGGCCCAGCGGCCATGTCGGTTGGCCTGCTAGCTATGCTAGGCAACCCAGAGGTGACCTCCTTAGTGACCGTTGTGGATAGCTTGCCAGTTGCGTGTGGCGACGACGATGGTGACAGCTCACCAACCTTGCCAGATGACGATGATGGTCCACCTGCACAAGGAGACGTTGCGCCACGCAACGCATTTTAAAGCGATGACCTGAGGACACTGCTGGTAACAGCCTACGACAGGATGTCAGCAGGGGCAGCGGGGCAGTGTGGGGTGCATGTGGAGTGAGGTGCAGCAGCAGTTTGAGTAACCTGAGAACCTGAAGCACATGAAGGACCAATAGGAATAACAGGTGTAGTATCAAACTCTGATAAAAAATCGAATCTCAGAGAAAGGAAAAGATGTTTCATCAAATGTAATATGACGAGAAATGATGATCTTATTAGAGGAGAGATCAAGGCAGTAATACCCCTTAAGCTCAAAGGGATATCTAAGAAAAACGCAAATGGTGGAACGCAGAGCAAACTTATGGTCGGCAGTCGTGGAAAGATTAGGGTAGCAGCAACACCGAAACATGTGAATATGACTATAGGAGGGTACGGTTCCATGGAGGGCATAGAAAGACATAGCAAAGGCTAGGGTCTTATTGGGATGATGGTTTAGGAGATAGGTGGTTGTGTGAAGCGTCTCAATCTAGTAAAAGAAAGGCATACTGGTCTAGAATAAAAAGGAGCGGATGATGTTGTTAGTGGTGCAGATAATGTGCTCAGCCTTACCATTTTACAATGAGGTGTAGAGGCAGAACATGCGGAGAACTATGCCACGAGTAAGAAAGAACGTGCGGGTAGAAGAGTTGTCAAACTCATGGCCATGGTCACATTGGACAGATTTAATAGAGGCACTGAACTAGGTAAAAACATAAGTAAAAAAATTAGCAAGAGTAGAAAAAGTGTGTGACTTTAAGCAGAGGGCAAAAGTCTAAAGGAAATGTGAGCAATCATCAAGAATGACTAAATAATATTTGTAATCAAAGATGCTAGCAATAGGGGATGTCCAAAGGTCACAATGTATTAAATCAAAATTATTGGTGGCTCGCGAAGTGGATTGACTAAATGGAAGGCACAAATGATGCCCAAGCTGACAGGTGTAACATAAATGTTCAGACTCGCTCTTATTACAAGAAATGGCATAAGAAGACACTAAACGAGACAAGGTGTCATAACCGAGATGGCTAAGTCGTCGATGCCAAAGGTTGGAGGTGGAGCTGGTGGCGAGCGCGAGGGGCTAAAACACTGATGACAAAAGAGGGTAGAGTGGCCTAGAACTATTGCACCTAATGATCACGCTTTGGGTTTTGAGATCATTCGCAGAAAAGCCGTATGGGTCAAATTCAATAGAACAACTAGAATAGATATAAGATTCTTAATAATGTAAGGAGAAACAAGAACATTATTTAAGTGCAGGAAACCTGAGCGGTATGAACCAGTGCTAGAAACAGGTAAAAGAGAGCCATCATCAACAACGTTATGGGATGGTGTAAAAAATGAAGGCAAATGGAAATACAAAGAGTTTCAGCATCAATATCCATGTACCATTCTGTTGTTGGTGGCGGTTGCAAAGTCATCGTGTTGAACATCGAAGCCAAGGTGTTTTGGTCCTATGAAAAACCACCGCGATGGTAAGCCCAATCGGGACCAACAACTCTAGAAGGAGGCAACCGTAGTAGGATGAGCGGCGAAGGCGGCCCTAGGTGAACTCCTGTAAATGACCCATGCAACACTAGGTGAGGCGGCCTAGGTAGGGGCTGTTGCCCTACGTAGAAGGTCTCCAGACGAGGTGGCTAGTAGGCGTAAGATAGCTTGGTGAAGAGGAGCTGACGTCCATCGGGTGGGTTGGCCCATAAATCCTGAAATGTTCCATAGGCTAACTGCCAGTTGGATGGAGCAGGACCAGGCCACATGGGCAAAGAGGCCCATGGCACGACTGGTGTAGGTGCCCTGGACGTGATCGACATGGAGGAGCTGCACGACCGTTTCACTTGCTGTCGTGCTTTTTGTTCTTCTTGCCGCTGTTGCCAGCAACGAGGTTGTGTGGCAATGGTGTAGGGGGATAGGAGGCCAAAGCGGTGAGGGCCTGCACTGGGGCGCCAAGCTTTGCCTGCACGGTGATCTTGACGAGTCGAAGGTTGGAGTGCATCTCGATGAAGGTCGAGAATAGCCGTTGTCATTGGAGCAACGCCGTCATATAGGTGAAGCGGTTGTTGAGGCCACGGAGAGTGCTGAGGATGAGTGTGCAGTCACGAACAGGTTTACTAACAAGTTGGTCGGCCATGGCCTTAAGACGGCAGCAGTAGTCATTAATCGACAGATCGCCTTGGACAAATGTGCGGAACTCGGCATCGAGAAGGAGCGCATGGTTCTCCTTGTTCCCGATAAACCTATTAGACGATGCGAGCTATAGGTAGGCCATCCTCATGGTTCATTACCATCTTGAGTAGCTAAGGGTGATAGTGTCGTAGAGCCATGAGAGGACAGTGCAATCCATATGCTTCTATGAGACGTCAATGGAGTAGTCATCGTTGGAGAGCACGTGGTCGGCGAGCGCATATCGCTCAATCGTGTTGAGGAAGAGACTACGCCAACGGTTGAAGTGGGGTAACGTGAGATCAAGAGTGATCAGCATGAGAACTTAGATGTTGAGGATGACTGTCACTTGAGCGTGCAGAGCGGCGGTAGCTGCGACGACCTTGCTAGCAATCACCATGGCATGAGGATGAGCGGCGTGGTGCTCGTCCTCTAGGCAGGTATTCACAGCTTCTTGGCGAGCTGCCTCTTGACACTCTTCTGGGGTGACAGCGGCGACGCGACACTCTAGTTTGCGTTGGGCGGTTGCAGCGGCATCCGAGAGAGCCATCGACAGCTAGGGAACCCGACAGTGACGACAGCGGAGTGGATGGGTTGAGGAAGCCAGTCACCACAAGGCCGTTGCGATGCGTACCATTGTGACTAGTGCGTGGAACCTGACTATTGACGCTAAGAAGAGTTGGAGGAAGACGTGACGCTTAGCGTGCTCGGGGAGACGAGGCATGAGCCGCCAGCCGCTAGCGTCGTTAGGAAAGGCTAAGGTTTGTGGAAGCTAAGGTTTGGAACGAACCATTATGATATTATGATAGACGAGATAATTTATTGATTTATTAATCAGAAATCAGAATGTAGCAATCTTCTTTCTAAACAGTACAACAAAATAGAAAGAAAATTACCACCATATATGATTTCGTATATATGTTAAAATATATATCTTAACACTTTAGACACTCCTTTAAAATGATCAATTCACAATACACAACAAGAACAACATCATACTGTGATGCAATCTATACATCTAAGAAAAGACTTCTACTGTCGTTACCTGCCCTGGAACTCACTGACTAGACCATCACTGTACCAGATATACCGCCCCAAAAGTAGCTAAGATTTATTAAATTAAAAAGTAGTACCGTATATAATATATTTGCTCAATTCCCCATCAGAGTAATTAGCAAAATTCTTTCTTCCAATCAACTTCGCTTCAGATGTGAAAATGCGACATCCTTTAAGACCCACAAAGCCACTTAATATTCTCATAACATCACATATCCATTTGATGATGACATTATAGTTATAATAAACTTATAACATGATCATCAAATTGCTAATAAATATAGCATATAATAAAAAAAATCCAAATGTACCTTTTGGTGTTTTGCTAGTCCAATCCAACCCGGACTTGCGTCCATCTATGGATTGAGCCACCGATCTGCACAATCCTACGGTCTAGATTTCGTCTCATATCTGGCCAGCAGTTACAAATTACGTCATTTACGTGTGGTTAGATTACCTCTAATTAATCGCTCGCGCCTCGTCCTGCGGAGAGCGCCTCCCTTTTCACCACTGATCGCCGTGCGGCCTCCCGCCTCCGCCTCCGCCTCGCTCGCAGGCCACCCGCCTCCCGGTGAGCGCAGCCTCCGTCCACGACCTCTGCCCCTCCCGCGGCCGCCGGCGATCTTCTACTGGCGCCCGCGCCACCGCCCGTCGAGAAAGGTATGCCTGTTCCTGTTCTTTCCCATCCTCTCCTCTCCAACGACCTAAAGGTAATTTTTTGATCTTTTTTTTTCTGAACGAAAATTGGGGATTTTCCCTTTCATTCTCTGCCTCTTTCGATTTGGTGGTGTGTACTTGATAAATCGACACGGTTACTGTAGGTTGTCATGTTGGATTTGGTAAATCATGTCAGGAGAATTTGTGGTGTTCGCATCTGTTTTTGGCTTCTTTTTTTTTTCTCGCGAATTGAAGTGTCCAAGCGATTGGATTTGCAGGATGGAAGGGGAGATGGATACGGTGGTCGGTTCTTCTTCCAAGCCATGCGGATCGTTGACGGATTACCGCGTTCCTGACTACATCCTGAGGCCGGATGCGCAGCGAGTGGTTCTTGATCATGCACCGCGGTGTCCTGTTCTAGTGTTCATCAATTCTGGATCTGGTGGCCAGCTTGGGAGTAGTTTGATCAAAACTTACCGTGAACTTCTCGATGAAGCGCAGGTATATTGTCTGCATATTTGGAAGAGCTACGGAAATGTGATCCCTTTCTTGCCTTATTTTTTGACTCAAAATTTTCTTGCCTTGTGGCGTCAGGAATGTGGTTTTTGTTGTCACTAGGTCATAGATGCTGGTTCTTTTCAGGTTTTCGATCTCTCGGAAGAGGCTCCGGATAAAGTGTTGCACCGTTTATATGTGAATCTTGAGAAGCTCAAGATTGAGGGGGATATTCTTGCTGTTCAAATTTGGAGGACTCTCAGACTAATTGTGAGTAATGATGCTTTCAGGATATATATTATGCAGAGCAGGAAGTCTCTTTGGCCTGTGGTTTTCTTTTTCTTGACTTAAAGAGGTTTCAATTAGGTTGCAGGTGGAGATGGCACAGCAAGCTGGCTGCTTGGGGTAGTCAGTGATCTCAAGCTTTCTCATCCACCTCCAATTGCTACCGTGCCTCTGGGAACCGGAAACAACCTTCCCTTTTCTTTTGGATGGGTAGATGGTTAACAATAATTGTGTACTTAACAGATTATGTTCAATTTTTTTATGAATTAGTTATTAGCGAGAAGTAGCAAAAATGATGTGCTTTCCATGATGTTGAAGTTTTTGTATGTTAAATGATTTTTTAATGATTCTTGCTTTAGCTTGTTCCTGATCATGGTCTCATATACCCTTCCTCAATTCAACACTGTAGGGAAAGAAGAATCCTTGTACTGATCAGGAGTCTGTAAAATCGTTCCTTGGGCTAGTGAGGCATGCAAAAGAGATGAAAATTGATAGGTATTGCAAGAAATGTAGCAGTTTATTATAAGCTTGCCTTTTTTCCTTGATCCTGCTCAGAATGGTGAAACGGCTGAAATGGCTGATTTAACTTGTTTAATATTTTCCACAAACCCAAACTTGCAATCTAGTAAGATATTGAACTATTTTCTGAACCTTAAGGAGTTGAATAATTATCTCTTCAAATCTGATCATCCTTCCTCCCAGTATAAAGCATGATTGCCTTTTTATACCTCATTCAAACACAACAAAAGACTGAAATATAATGTGCACATAAATGTTTCAGCTGGCATATCATTTTGAGGATGCAAGCTCCAAAGGATGGCGCATGTGATCCTATTGCTCCCTTAGAGTTGCCTCATTCACTACATGCATTTCATCGTGTGTCAAGTAGTGACTCCCTCAATATGGTAAGACAATCTGTATAATTTTCCAAAGCTATTATGTTTCTTGTTGAAGAAAATTGCTATATATCAAGGCCCAAGTGGCATTGAATTTAATTCATTTCGTCAACTGGTCTTTCATTTTTTATCCTTCAGGAAGGCTACCACACATTCCGTGGAGGATTTTGGAATTACTTTAGTATGGGTAAGGCTTTGTCTGTTCATGGTCACTTCCCATTATGGACCCTAACAGTCTAACTGTTCGGTTTATATTTTTTACCATGGTACTTGGTGTTGCATGCTAGTTTGTGCTATGAAGATACAGATTTCGCTGGTGCTATATAGGGCAAGTATTGTGGATCTTATGATCCTTAATGTCATAACCAGTTATATTTTGTGGAAGGATCCCAAGTGTCTTCAATGAACCTAAAACATATACTGATTCAATAACTCAAAAAATTCAAAGTGTCATACATGATGATCCTTGCAGGTATGGATGCAGAAGTTTCTTATGGATTTCATTCTGAAAGGAAGAAAAATCCAGAGAAATTCAAAAACCAGCTGACAAATCAGGTATATTATATTCTTATGTGTTCATGGAGACAATATCTTTTGCATTAGTAAATTCCACAGAATGGCATGCATAATGGCTTAATTGTCAAGGGGTTACAATATTTAAGAACTCATTTCAAGGAACTGCAGATTTAGCATTCTTTTTGTTTCGCTGTGCCACAGATTCTGAATTCCTCACAAGTGTTAAATTGTTCCAACTGAATTACCTCTTTGTTTGGCATGCAGAGACTTGAGACGTACAATTAGAACCTATTTGGATGCTCTATGCACTCAACACCCATGTCATATGTGCTTCTATGGCATCTGACTGTAAAGCACTTTAATGAGCTAATGAGAACTGAGAAAGTGTAGGATGGGGTTCATACCCATTGAATGCTACTGTAGTTATTACAAAACGACACACTTATATCTGTAATTCCATCAACTTGATTCTTAAATATGTAACTCCTTGATGGTTCTGCTAATATACATGTGAATATGTGAAATTTACTATCTATATTGATTTAGACAAATGGCCCACTAGTCAATTTCAATTTTTTTTGGGGGAATACACTTTGCATATCTTTGTATTAAGATCAAGGAGTATTTACAGTGTGACAAAAGGAAAACAAAAAGGAAGAAACAGCTATTAGTAAACTTCAATTTGGCTGGATGACCGAACCTTGTCAGGTGTTAATCCATTTAATCTATACAGGGTACATATGCTAAGGTTGGACTTAAACAAGGATGGTTTTTTGCTTCTTTAAGTCATCCATCTTCAAGGTAGCTTGTTGATTTATCATAACATATTTCATGGCATGCCTGATACCTGTTATACTAGTTGTATTGTGTGATCTTCACTCAAGGTTCCTCTGATTTGATATTATACCACTAAACTCGTATAAATATCTGTGAGTAGCCTAGCAGAGAGAAGGCAAAGGA
The DNA here is from genome assembly GCA_030770085.1 of Oryza coarctata. Lineage (NCBI taxonomy): Eukaryota > Viridiplantae > Streptophyta > Magnoliopsida > Poales > Poaceae > Oryza > Oryza coarctata. Next base: position 3,225,846 of record CM061476.1, on the reverse strand, counting down.
AATGCACTTAACAAGACCATGCTTCAGGATTTTTTCAGAGTGCTCTATGTACATTACAGACTACACCGATTATTTCATTTGTGCCTTTTTTGTTCCTTCACATTAGCACCAATCCCCAATATTTGTCGTCAAAGCTTAAGCATGCACTTGACTTGTTAATTTAGAGAATCAAATACTCTATTTTTGCGTGTATTCCAGTTGTTTAATCCCTTTTCTTCTGTCAGTAAGATTGAGTGCTTCATTGTCAGGAATATTGCTCAACTTGCAAAAGTGAGAATCATGAAAAGAGCTGGTGGCTACTGGGAAGAACTTAACATTCATCATAGGTAAACATTGTTCCTTCCTTTTGTTGTACTACAAATTATTTTTTCCTCTTGTGTACTTCTATTTGTACCTACTAGTATGATACCGTGATACAAGAAATCTTCTCATTTTCACCTCGGAATATTTTGCTTATACTGTTCCATTTGTTCTTGCAATATGTTCCTTGGATATCTTGCTTGCAACATGTTGGCAACATTTCTGATTAATGTTCATCAGCCTGTTGTTGGAGGACGCAACCATAATCTATGAGCAAAAGCTGACCAGTGTACTACTGCCTCTTGCAGTATTCGATCAATAGTTTGTCTCAACCTGCCTAGTTTCTCTGGAGGTTTGAATCCTTGGGGCACACCTGGCACAAGGAAAGTAGAAGAAGTGAGTTTTCATGCCGTGTGCTTGTCAACCCATTGTCTGAATTTCGCATTGCAGCTATTCACAGATTATTTTCCGGCAGTCTGCAGAGGAACTAATAATCAAAATTCTATCTGAAAAAACAAAATCTGCAGAGGGACCTGACAGCGCCTTTTGTTGATGATGGACTTATTGAGGTTGTTGGATTCCGCGATGCCTGGCACGGGCTTGTCTTGCTGGCCCCAAATGGACATGGCACTCGCATTGCGCAGGTATGAACTATATGAAAGTGCTTCTTTTTGTCTATTTAACATCATAGAACTGAAAACCACTTCGTCCTCATTGTGCCACAATTATAGTTTTCTATGTCAAAACTACAAAACTAGTATAGTCCTCTCCATTCGAGCTCATGTAAATTTCCTTCAAAATCAGGCCCATAGAATCCGTTTCGAGTTCCACCGAGGCGTGGCCGACCACACCTTCATGAGAGTCGACGGGGAGCCATGGAAGCAGCCCCTTCCAAAGGACGACGACACTGTCGTCGTGGAGATCTCCCACCTCGGCCAGGTCACCATGCTCGCCAACGAGCCCTGCAAGTCCAAGAGCGTCCATGACCAATCCTCCCATGTGCAACCCGACGGCCATAACGACGACGACAAGGACAGCATGGAAGACGATGATGAATGGGAGGACGGTAGGAGGAAGTTCGGAGCAGCGGATACTTTCAAAATCCCTGACGAGGTCGACATTGCTCACCTCAGCTGAGCTTGGAATCTGCTTCTGTTGTGGGTTTCATTCTGGATGTTCATAATCTTCTTCCGTAAAAGTGATTTTGTCGTTGATTACTTCAACATTGTAAAAGTGGGATCCAGTAATTCATTCACTGCAAAAATTTGGAATGTATAGAATATAGGTTTGGAATATCTGTAGTAGAACCCAAGCTGGTTATATTTCATGTTAATTATTCCAGACATTTTTTTGAAAAAATATAGTTATTAACTGTTGATATTTCTTTTTCAAGATTGTATATTTGCGTACCATTCAAAATGTGATGAGAAGATAGCTTATACGAGTGGCAAATCAAGAAAATCTGGGCCAATCGTTTGTTTGATCCGGCGGTCGGTGCATGGTCCACGTCAGCTAGCGCCGGAGAAAACCGCGGGCTGGTTTGAGTTGGCCCGCCGTTTCGCCGGCGTGGGGACGGCAGCCAAACCGGCGGCGGCGCCCACCGCACGGCCGAGCCTACAAGTACGGCGAGCGCGGCCGCTTCTCCCCCTTCACTTCACCGAGAACGTGAGAGCTAGAGAGCTGAGCTGTGAGTGACTAATAGGAGATCGAAGAGAGCGCCCGGCAGCGGCGGCAGCGATGAGCTCTGTGAGGTTGGTGGGTCGCGTGGGCGGCGCTCGTGTGGCGCCGGCGCCGGCGCCGACAGGGAAAACGGGGGACGGTGTCACCACGGCGTCGTCGACGTGGAGCGCGAAGGACAGGGCGGCGGCGGCGGCCTCGCCATCGTCGAGGCAGGCGAGGAGGCCGGTGGCGGCGGCGGTGGAGGATGATCGGAGGAGGAGACGGGAGGAGGAATCGCTCCGGGCGTTCATGTTCCTATCTTTCTGGGGGCCCAACGCCTGACCACATCCATGTCCATCTCCTTCTGGGCTAGCTTCTGATTTCTTTGTTTCTTGCTTGCTTCTTTCCTCTCCATGGATCAAGAATTCAAGATGTGAATATTTTTGCCAATGGAAAAAACATGTGAAGTTTTTTCTCCAGTTCTGGCCTGAAATTGACATGTGTTTGGTACTAATTCATCGTCAAATTTTGCGAAACTGACTTTGATGTGCTTCAAGTGTGGTGTGTTTTAACTTCCAAACTGACAAAAAAAACCAAAAAATTATCACAGAAAACAAAGACGATTGTTTTGATACGAAACCAAAGACTCGATCCTTGAGGACGGCATGGTTCATACTCCTTGTGGCTGTACCTTCTGCAGGACCTGCACAGAGTGGAAATGCAGAAGCACAACTCAACATTCTTCAGGGACTTTCCAGTTTCCACCAACTTGGCCAGCATGTATATAAATAACCAAAATTTATAAAATTTCCCAGATCCAATATATGCAATGCTGGTTGTGGCTGGCCACAAGTCCAAGATCTACAACTACTTTTTTAATTTTCAGCTAAAAAAGGATATTCAGCAACTGCATATTCAGATATGCAGAAAGAAATAACTGAACTGAAGAATTCTTCAGGTTTTGAACTAACTAGGTCCCCAGCACACGAGATGCAACACCTTCTCGTCCTGTTCCGCCCTCCTCCTCACCTCCTCCGCCGCCGACTTCTTCGCCGCCGGCGCCATCTCGGCCGGTGATCCACCACCGGAGGAGTGTGACAGCCGCCCGGCGTGCGGCGGCCGACTGTGCGTCACCGGCTGCTCGGCCCGCACGGCGGCCTGCACCGCCCTGGCGCACAGCTTGCTCACGTAGGCCAGGCTCATCTATCACTAGCTGTCTACCTCCTGCAGCCGTAGCGATGATGCTACTGCTTGCTCACCTCGTCAACTCTATCTTCCACTGCCGCATCTGAAAGACTGAAACTTTTTTATTTGTTGAGATGAAATACTGAAACTTTAGGGGGGATAGAACGAGATCGTGCGTAAAAAAATTTCAGAGATCTTACTGTATTTCATGGAGCTATCGATCCACCACTCCAATGTGTAATGTTTTTGTTCATGATTTTTGTTGATGGTGACACGGAAAAGGCTTCTTTGGACTGAAGGTTATGGTGATTTATGCAGTCGATCGCATCCTGCAACTTGCTGGACAAGAATATGTATAAATGGAAGAGATGCTTATTGGTCAAGAAATCATTAAACAAGATAATCAGTGTAATTTTCCATTTTTAAGGAAACAAATGGTAGTAGTACTTCGCAAAATGGAAGCGGGGAAAGTTTTTTTTTTACATCGAAAGGAGACCGCTCATCACGGCGCCGAATAAATACTTTTAGTGTTGTTAATGAGGTGTTGAGAATGTTAATCTATCTAATTCGTAATTGATTTTGAAGTAGTAAAACATTCTAAAAACATAAAGTCATATGTACAGTGACTATGACCCCCAAGCGTATAAAGGGGTCAGTGATCTGTCTAACACCCCACAGTCGTAGCGAGAGGAAAACGGATGCAGAGACTGGACCGAAAACTGGTGAACAGAGGCGTGGGCAGACGTAGTAGCCAGACGTAGAGCGTCGAGAGTCGGGGCAGCCTGCCCAGTCCGCGTCGGAGTACGCGGTGAGGGAGTCGATGGGGCTGGAGCTGAGATGCAGCCCGCTGGAGAGGATGCCCTTCACGTAGCGTAGGATGCGCTTGAGCAGCGCGAGGTAAGGTTCGCGCGGAGCGTGCATGAAGAGGCATGCTTGCTGGACAGCGTACGTGAGGTCGGGTTAGGTGAGTGTGAGGTATTGGAGAGCCCCGGCAAGACTCCGATAGTGAGAGGGATCGGCAACGAGGGCGCCATCGGCAGCGGAGAGTTTGGCTCAAGTGTCGACCGAGGTGGCCGTGGGGTGACAGTCGACCATGCCCGCACGCTGGAGGAGGTCGATGGTGTACTGGCATTGGGAAAGAAAGAGCCCGTGGGTGGAACGGGTTACGAAGATGCCAAGAAAATAGTGGAGAGGACCAAGATCGGTCATGGCGAACTCAAAGTGGAGTCGAGCCATGATCTGGTCGAGAAGATATGTTGAAGACGCTGTGAGGATAATATCATCGATATAGAGAAGTAGATAGGCAGTGGCGGAGCCGATATGGAAAGCGAACAAGGAACTATCGGACGCAGAGGCCACGAAGCCGATGTGCCGAAGATAGGCAGCAAAGCGCTGGTACCAGGCACGAGGGGCTTGTTTGAGGCCGTAGAGAGAGCCTAAGGGCTACTGGCAGTAGACTGTTTCCGTCAGCTGGCAGTGAAGAAAGGCATTCTTTATGTCTAGTTGATGGATCAGCCAGGAGCGAGAGGCAGCCAAGGTGAGGACGACTTAGATGGTGGCGGGTTTGACAACGGGACTGAAGGTCTCGTCGTAGTCGACACCGGGTCGTTGGGAGAAACCCCGGACTACCCAGCGAGCCTTGTGACGGGCAAGGGAGCCATCGGCGTAAAATTTGTGTTTGAAAATCCACTTACCGGTCACAATGTTGGCGCCGGGAGGTCGAGGAAAGAGGTGACAGGTCTCGTTGTCCATTAGGGCCTTGTACTCGTCGGCCATGGCTGCACGCCACTGAGGGTTGGCCAGGGCTGAGCGAGAAGTCACCGGGATGGGCGAGATAGAGCTGTGGACGGCGGAGAGACCGTAGCGCTGAGTGGGGTGGAGAGACCTGGTCTAGGAGCGGGTGACCATGTGAGAGGTGGAGGGAACTGGAGCCGACGGGGGTGCAAGAGTAATGGGAAGAACTGGTCGGGTGGGGGCATCATTGGCTCCGAGTCGGTGACTATAGACAAGAGGAAAAGGAGGAATTAGATCGGCCTGAGCCGATGAGGTCGGGTCGGCCGAGTATTCTGATCGGTCCAATAGAGATGGATTAGCCGATAGGGTGGGGGGAGCCGATGGAAACTGAGGAGCCGATGGAAGTGGGATGTCCGATGGAGAGGGAACGGTATCGGCTGAAGGATAAATAGGATCGATATCGGCCGATGGAGGTGGGTTCGATAGGGGTCTGATGGTAGGGACATCGGACCGAGTAGTAGTGGGATATGTGATGGGTAAATCCTCAGCAACGGCCGATGAGGGGGCCGATGGAGAGGACAGTGGAGGAGACCTGGTCGGCACGGTGTTGGTGAGGAGGAAGTCAAGATCACTGGAGGAGGATCTTGGATGAAGGAGACCGAAGGGAAAACATGTCTCATCAAAAATGACGTGACGAGAGATGAGGACCCGTCGGGTGGAAAGGTCGAGGCATTGGTATCCCTTGTGAGAGGTGGGATAGCCGAGGAGAATACAAGCGGTGGAGCGGGGAGCGAGTTTGTGGGAAGCTGTGGCGGTGAGATTTGGGTAGCAGAGGCACCCAAAAACGCGAAAGTGGGAGTAATCGGGCGCCGTGCGATAGAGAAGGGCATAGGGAACGTTGTTATGAACGGAGGAGTATGGGCGTCGATTGAGAAGGTACGTCGTAGTAGCTAGAGCTTCGGCCCAATAAGTGACGGGTAAGTGGGCGTAAGGTACCATGGTGCGACTGATGTTGTTGAGGGTGCGAAGGAGACGCTCGGCTTTGCCATTCTGAGGAGAGGTGTAGGGGCAGGAGAGCCGAAGATGGATGCCCTGCGAGGTGAGGAGGTTTGTAACGGCATGGTTGACAAATTCCGTACCGTTATAGGCTTGTAAAGCCTTGATGGGGAGGTTGAACTGAGTGGATACGTACGTGACGAAGTGAGTGAGGTGAGAGGCGACCTCGGATTTGTGGATGAGCGGGAAGTTCCAGCAATAGTGTGTGTAATCGTCAAGTATAGCGAGATAATACTGATTACCGGAGACACTTTTAACTGGGGACGTCCATACATCACAATGTATAAGTTCAAATGGACGCGAGGTATAGGAGAGAGAACTAGAAAAGGGCAGACGCACATGTTTGCCATGTTGACATGAGTGGCAAACTGTGGAACTGCTTTGAGTACATCGGATGGAGGCGCTATGACGGAGGGTGGCGACAGCGTCGGGGCCGGGGTGGCCGAGGCGAAGGTGCCAAAGGTTGGTGGAGAGGGCGATGCTGGCGTGTGGAGTGGACGGCGCAACGGGAATGGTGTAGAGGTCTCCGCCACTATTGCAGCGAAGGATCTGTCGCCGGGTTGGGATATCCTTCACAGAGAAACCAGACGCGCCAAATTCAATGGAGCAGTTGTTGTCTCGTGTGAATTGACGAACAAATATAAGATTATGATTAAGAGAAGGGACGATAAGAACATTGCGTAGGGGGAGGTTAGTGGTGGATGTAGACAGAGAGGAGTCACCTCGGCATTGGACAGGAAGAGAGTGACCATTGCCGATGGTGACAAAAGGGGAGGAAGAGGGGTGACAGGAGCGAAGTATACCGACCGATGACGCCATTTGTGAAGACGCCCTAGAGTCTAGTACCCAAGGGTGCTGTGGTTGGAGCGTCATCTGGTTGAGGGCAGCGACGAGGCCAGCCTGGTTCTAGGAGGGAACCGACTGGGTGGTTGGGGTCGGCAGCATTGGCTGAGGCGGCAGAATGGGAGCCGATGCCAGGTGAGCCTGGGGATGGGCGCCAAGAATTCCGGGTTGCCAGCCGATAGGGCTGCGTGGCTGGGGCTGGGGCGTCCAGGGGTAGTAGCAGAGCCACGGACCCGTGGGACCGACAGGGTGGGTAGGGACCGAGGTAGGTCGTGATGGCGTCGGACCCTGCCAGGTCCTGCCTTTGCCTTTGCCCTTGCCTTTCCCGGTGCGGGCTATGTTGCTGTGGTCGGAGCCATGGCCACCATAACCCCGGGAGGAAGGGGCAGCGCAAGAAGCTCGGCAGCTATTATCGGCTACGACGAGAAGAGCGGTGTGGGCCACTGCCTTCTCATCGTTGGCCAGACGGAGTTCTTTAAGAACTAGCATATCATGAGCCCGGGCGAACGATGGAAGAGGTGTGGCGTTGGCGATGTCATCGGCGGTGTTAGAGAAGCGGGGATTGAGGCCTCGCAGAAGGGCGAGGACGAGTTGAGAGTCGACCATAAGGTGGCCGACGTCCCGGAGAGCAGCAGCCTTGACTTTGAGGCGCTGACAGTACGAGGAGACAGAGGAGTCGCCTTGTACCATGGAGTGGAACTCGTTGAGGAGGAAGATGACGCGAGGCTGCTTGTTGGCCAAGAAGATCCGCTCGATGGCCACCCAGAGATCTTGGGCGATAGGGTCGGTATCGTCCATGGCGAGGTCGAGGACAAAGTCGTCTACCGAGCCGAGCAGCCAGCTGCTCACACAGCACTCGGCGATGTCCCACTGAGGATCATCGGGGCGAGGTGGAGCGGAGCCATCAATGTGGGACCGGAGGCCGAATTTTCCACAGAGAGATTTGAAGAAGAAAACTCACTTGGAATAATTGGCGTGAAGGTCAAGGGAGATAGGAACATGAGATTTCATGTTCACAGCAGCGTAGAGAGGGGAGAAGATCAGCGAGGTGGTGCCCGAGGTATGGTCTCAGGCACCGAGGGCCAGAGCAGACTCGGCGACTGGGAGAGTGCCGGAGCTGAGAGCGGACTCAGTGGCCATGACGGGAGAATGGGAGCAAAGAGCCAATGGGAGAAAGAAGCCGATGGGAGGGGGAAGCTGATGAGAGAACGGATCGACCGATCAAGGATATGAGAAGCCGATGGGAAGTGAGCTGGTCAACCGATGAGGGGTGGTTGGCTGATGGGGAGTAGGCAGTGGAGTAGGTGAGGACAGAGTGGGTAAGTCAGAGAGTAGTTGGGTCACGAACGTGTGAGGATTCACGTCCGTGAAGAGAAGATTTACGTCCGTGGACTCGTAGAGGCCAAGGAGTGGGGAGGACGCGAAAAAGGCAGGGAGTGGCCGGACGCGAAGAGAATATGTTCGCGTTCAGGAGGCAGGGATTCGTGTCCGTGGACACGTGGACACGTTGGACTGGCTCGGACATAAGGGGAGAAGGTTCGCGTCCGAGAGCCATTGAGCGTGTCAAAAAAGGCGAGAACCGAGGGAGGTTTCCAGCCGATGGAGGGCTGGACAAGTCCAGCCGATGGAGACGACGAGCGCGGAGGTGCGCCGGCGTCAGAGAAAGAGAGATGCAAGAAGCAAGAGGAAGAGCGGAGACAGGTGCGAGGCGAGACGAGGAGGCGGATCGAGACCGTTGCCTGGTCGCGTGGAGGTGGAACGGAGAAAAGAAGGTGACTGCGGGAGATACGGGGAGAAGAAGAAATAGAGGCGAGAGAGCGAGGAGAGTACCGGGAAGAGGGTCGGCGACGGGAAGAAGACGTCGACGACGAGAAGGAAAGAGTTGGCTCACCGAAGGAAGAAGCTAGCGCGCCGAGATGTCTAGACTCGCTCTGATACCATGTAAAATGTGTACAGTGGCTATGACCCCCAGACGTATAAAGGGGGTCAGTTCTATAATACAGTCCAGGCCAGTGTTCTATCTAACAGAACAAAAACCGTCAACAAATGTAACGAAATTCAGGACTAGGAAAGAAATTCCGGTTAAAAAAATATGAAAGGAAGAGAGGTGCAGAACAGTAGACCTGAACTCAAGCAAATGAGTGGGTGTTTGGATCAGGGTAGGAAAAGGGTTGCTTTGAAAAATACAGGCAAAAAGGAACTTCCCAAAGAATTGAAAAACGAGACAATCTTTCTGTTCCAAACATCCGTAATAGTAGAACATTTCTTCGTCCGAATACAATTCGACCGATTTTCAATGATCCAAGCAGAGATTTTGCTTAAAGATGCTATCCAATAGTTTTGGAGTATCAGTAACGCAAAAACTATGCAGCATTGCTTCTCTTTGTTCTCTGAAGATATACTTAAACTATAAATCACGAGACCAAACGAATATTTATCTCCATAATCTGTTTTCCTTTCATTTTACGACTCAAGTAATCATCATCATCATCATCATGGAACATTTACAGAGGCTAATCAGCATCTTGAATTCTTGATGCAACAGCCAGCTCTGATGCCAGGTAAAACTATGAAATTAACAAGCAAGAGAAGAAGAGGAGTGGGCTATCTAGCTAGGACCCCAGCAGCAGCTGAGGTACATGACTGTCCTCATCCCCTCCTCCTCCAGCCTCTCCGCCGCCGCCGCCGATCGCCGCAGCTTCCTCCTCACGGCAGCCACCGGCGAGCATCTGCCGCCGTGCTCCTGCGCCAGGCTGTCCATGGCGGCGTGGTGCAGCTCGCGGAGAGCGTAGTTCCAGCGGCAGAGGCCCGACTGGTCCTTGAGCGCCTCCACGGCGCCCACGCTCATCGCCACCGTCCACCACGCCTTCGCCGCCACAGCCGCCGCCGTGCTCGCCATTGCAAGGCCTCTTGAAACTTGCTGTTGATGACTCGATTCGATGCGATGAACTGAAGCAGTAGTATTTGAGCTGATCGAGATGGATTGAGATGATTGTGTGGTGCAAGTGCAAGAAGAGTGTCAACTCAAAGTGGAGTTTATATAGAGTTTTGTGGGCGAAACAGGAGGCGGCAGGCGATGGTTTTTTGCCCTTTTTCTGCATACCGGAGGCAGGATATATATTTGTTTATGTTACTCATCTCATTTGCTTTGGCATTACGCTAGTGTTTTTTTTTCAAGTTCACAAATCATAAAAGGGCATACCAATTTTGAATTTCAGAATTTAATTTCAGGATTATTTTCTGAGTTTTTTGGTCTCTTCCGTCACTCGGTTTAGAGAGCCAAAAATAGAAAAAATACTATGCAGAAATTACTTTTCGTAGTTTGGGACTTTGGGTCAGTTGTCTTTGGCTTATAAGCAGCTGAAGGCTAAAAATACCTTCTAAATTCTAACTATAGAGCCTCATTTAAAAGATCTAAAATTTTAAATTATTTAATTTTTATAATAGCCTTTTGAGGATACAAATAAATAAATTAACTACTCTTAAATTCAAAATTCGCTCTAGAAAGATTAGCTAAGAACTTTTATATAAAATCTTTTACACAAAATGTACGTGGTTGCAAAATATACCCGCCAAAATCTAAAATCTGTGTAGGAAAAGAATAGATCGAAGGGCGATCGATAGTTACATGAATCTTCAAATTTTTGACGAGTGCAGATGCTTAACCCAATGTATTACTTTAGACGTGTTAAGAAGACTCACAGATAAGAGAAAAAAATCGTATGTTATGTTAATGAAATGATTGATCTACGAGACACAGCCACCGACCGACACTTGGTTAAGTGCAGCCGACCAGAATTGATTTAACTAATCTATGTTGCTCAACTTAACCACATGCTCTCAAACATGGTGAAAGATTCCATTCCATTCCATTCAGGGTTGCGGCTGGCCGGCGCCGCGTAGGTGTCATCCTGCCCTGCTTTCCGCACACAACGGTCAGAAGATCCGAGCAGGAATGTGCTTAATTATGTGCAGTAAACCATAAGAAATTAAATCGCCTGATGGCAACTTTTCACTTGTCATCCAGATAATGCATGTTACAGGCTAGCATTTCTCATTTAGTTTCAAATTACTTATTATTTTAGTTTTTTCCTAGATTAAATATTTATATCTTTATCATCAATTTCAATTTTCAGAATTTTGTATAATTTAATATCATAATATTTATATTTTAGATTCACCTTAAGAAATACTTTCGCAATATACAATTCATATATAAATTTTTAAAAATTGATACAAATATAGAAATATTTAATTTAGCATAAAGCTAAAAATGATAAGTAATTTGACTTACAAGTGATGAATTACTTGATGAAGCATGCCATATGGTTGGCGCAACCTTTTTTTTTCTTATTTTTGCGTGTCAGAGAATCAGGTTTCAGAGCCCTGGAATTGGATAATTGAGTGGATAAGGAGCAAAGTTGTGGGAGGCTGGGAGGCCTGTATCTGCCAATGAGAAAACCAGTGACTGCAGGCCATGATTTCCAGGATACCAGTGGCAATTTGTTGGTTGTGTGATTAATCCAACATTTTTCAGATGTTCTTGTCAATTTACATTTGGCGTTTGCTTGACCGTAAAGAAAGCTGACGAGAATGCGGGCCATCTGCAATCAGTGGATCTGTGGATCAAACCTTTTCTCATTGTCATTGTAGCGGGGCATACGCCTATTCATGCTTAACTGAATTCCAGCTAATTCCTTCTTCCAGTGACACGATTGTCAACTGCTAAGCCAAACCAAATAAATCCTAACCTCAATTCCATTCCACAACAGAAGAATGGGAGAACTCGTGTTAGTTTCGAATCGATCATTTCGGCAATGCCCATAAATGATGCCAAATACATATACCACAATATCTAACTTCAAAATATTGGTATGTCTGACTACCTGCATTTACACATGCGTAAAATGCATTGTTTTTCTATAAAAGATCATCAACTTCTCATTCTCATTCCAAGTAAAGATATTCATCGATGTTACAAAATGTTTAAGAGTGGCTAATGGAAAATGCTTAAAATATTTCAACAAAAGTGATACTGCATTTGAATCTCCATGCGCATTGTGCTATTCGAGCACAGCGGTTTCCCGCTGATGACATTACGCCAGAGTCGTTGCTTCCTTCCAAGCACATTACAGTAGTACAACTACACTTCATCAAACACGGCACACAAGCTTCCTAGGCTTCTTTGAACAGCAGCTCGGTGGTTCACACATCTGAGACAGACCAAAGGTAGGCCTCTTGCTCTGTGGCTTGCTTCTCGTTCTTTAGCTTAAACATATCCTTCTCAGATCCTGAGAACACAAATGCTTTGTAAGCGTAGAAATATGGTGTACAGTGACGACCTAACTCTATATAGGGAAGATTAGATCTCTATATATATAGTCCAGTGGTCTAACAACCACGTAGTCACAGCGAAAGAGGAACGGACACAGAGACTGGAGCAAAAACTGATAAATAAAGACGCGGGGATGCCTTTGGTCATAATATCAGTGAACTGGTACATCAATGGTATATGAAGCACCCAAACCTGTCCTAGTGCGACCTTGTCACGTACGAAATGAATATCTATCTCTATATGCTTTGTGCGTCGATGATGGACCGGGTTGGCGGTCATGTAGACGGCACTGACATTGTCGTAGTAGACGATGGTCGCAGAGAGGATAGGTGCACAGAGCTCCTGGAGAAGCTAGCGAAGCCAGCAACACTCGGCGACAGCGTGGGCAACGGCGCGATACTTGGCTTTGGCGCTGGACTGAGACACTGTAGTCTGGTGCTTTAAGGATCAGCAGACTAGAGTGTCACCGAGAAAGATGCAGTAGCCGAACGTGGAGCGTCGAGAGTCGAGGCAACTCGCCCAGTCCATGTCGGAGTACGCGGTAGGAGAGTCGATGGGGCTAGAGCTGAGATGTAAGCCGATGAAGAGTGTGTCCTTCACGTAGCGAAGAATACGCTTGAGCAGCGTAAGATAAGGTTCACGTGAAGCATGCATGAAGAGGTACACTTGCTGGATGGCGTAGGTGAGATCAAGCCGTGTTAGGGTAAGGTATTGGAGGGCACCAGCAAGACTTCAATACTGGGAGGGATCGGTTATGAGATAGCCATCGGTAGTGGAGAGCTTGGTACGAGTGTCGACGGGAGTGGCCATAGGGTGACATTCGGCCATACCCGCATATTGGAGGAGATCGATGGCATACTGACGCTGGAAAAGGAAGAGCTCGTGAGAAGAGTGGGTGACAGAGATGCCAAGGTAGTGATGGAGAGAACTGAGATCGGTCATGGCAAACTCGGAGTGGAGTTGGGCCATGATCTGGTGTAGGAGGGACAGCGAGAACGCTGTAAGAACAATATCGTCGATATAGAGGAGAAGATAGGCAAAGGTATTGCCGATGTGAAGAACGAAGAGGAAGGTATCGGAGATGAAGGCCACAAAGCCGATGTACCGAAGGTAGGCAGCAAAGTGCTAGTACCAGGCCCAAGGAGCCTATTTGAGGCCGTAGAGGGAGCGCTGAAGGAGGCAGACGTCGTCGGGACGAGAGGGATCGATGAAGCCTAGAGGCTGCTGGCAGTAGACTATTTCCGTTAGATGACCGTAAAGAAAGGCGTTCTTCACGTTGAGTTGGTGGATCGGCCAAGAGTGCGAGGCAGCGAGAGTGAGAACGACCCGGATGGTAGCAGGTTTGACGACGGGACTGAAGATCTCGTCGTAGTCAACACCGAGACGTTGGGAGAAACCCCGAACTACCCAGCGTACCTTGTGACGGGCAAGCGATCCATCGGCGTAGAACTTGTGTTTAAAGATCTACTTACCGGTTACAACATTGGCACCGGGAGGAAGAGGGACGAGACACCAGGTCTCATTGTCTATAAGGGCCTTGTACTCATTGGCCACAGCCGTGCGCCACTGAGGATCGGCCAGGGCTGAACAAGGAGTCGCCGGGATGGACGAGATAGTACAATGGACTGCTATGAGCCCATAGTGCTTGATAGGACGGAGGGACCCGGTTTGTGATCGAGTAATCATATGAGAGGTGGAGGGGACAGGAGCCGATGGGAGCGTGAGAGGTGGGGTAGGGACTAGTTGGGAAAGGGTAGCATCGGCTCGGGATCAGCGACTGTATGTTCGGGGAAAGGGCTGAACAAGGTCGGTCTGAGCCGATAGGGGTAGGTGAGCCAATGAATGTGTATGGGCCGATTGGTTTGGGCGGTCTGATGAAGACGGAGCAGCCGATAGAGAGGAGCAAGTCGATGGAGGTGGAGGGGCCGATAGGTGAGGACGAGCCGATGGAGACTGATGAGCCGATGGGGTTGATGTGTCCGATGAGAGGGAGATAGTATCAGCCAGAGCCGATGAGGGTGGTAAGACCGATGGAGGTCCGATGTGAGTGGCATCGGACCGAAGAGGAGTGGGATAGCTAAGCAAGAAGTCCTCAGGAGTGCCCGATGAGGGGGCTGGAGGTGAGATTGATGGAGGGGACCGAGATAGTATAGTGTTGGTGAGGAGGAAGTCGAGATCGCTAGACGAGGATCCGGGATGAAGTAGACCGTATGGGATGAGGGATATCCGAGGAAAATACAGGCGGTGGAGCAGGGTGCAAGTTTGTGAGGAGCAGTGGCGATGAGATTAGGGTAGCAGAGACACCCGAAAACGCGTAGGTGAGAGTAGTCGGGCACCTTACGGTACAGAAGGGTGTAGGGGACATTGTGACGAACAGAGGAGCAAGGGCGCCGATTGAGGAGGTAAGTCATGGTGGTTAGTGCTTTAGCTCAGTAGGTTACGGGTAGGTGGGCATGAAGTAGCATAGTACAACTCATGTTGTTTAGTGTGCGAAGAAGGTGTTTGGCCTTGCCATTTTAGGGAGAGGTGTAGGGATAGGAAAGGCGGAGATGGGTGCCACGGGAGGTAAGGAAGTTTTGGACGGTACGGTTGACAAACTCCGTACCGTTATCGGCCTGCATGGCTTTAATGGAGAGGTTGAACTAGTTGGAGACATAGTTTGTAAGGTTAATGAGGTGAGAGGCGACCTCGGACTTGCTGGTTAGTGGAAAGGTCCAGCAATAGTGTGTATAGTCATCAAGTATTGCGAGATAATATTGATTACCAGAAACACTCTTAATTGGAGAAGTCCACACATCACAGTGTATTAACTCAAAAGGTCACGAGATACAAGATATAGAGTTTGAAAAAGGAAGTCGCACGTGTTTGCCAAGTTGACAAGAGTGGCAAACCGTGGAGCTATTGTGGTTACACGTGATGGAGGCGCTACGACGTAGATTGGCAACAGCGTCGGGGCTGGGATGAACAAGGCGAAGATACCAGAGGTTGGTGGAGAGGGCGATGCTGGCGTGCGGAGTGGACGGCGTAGTGGGAATAGTGTAGAGGTTGTCGCCACTATTGCATCAAAGTATCTGACGCCGGGTCGGGATATCCTTCACAGAGAAACCAGAAGCGTCAAATTCAATTGAGTAATTGTTATCTCTTGTAAATTGGCGAACAGATACTAGATTATGGATAAGGGAGGGGACGATAAGGACATTGTGAAGTGGAAGATTAGTTATGGGTGTAGACAGAAAGAAGTCACCATGACATTGGATAGGGAGAGAGTGGCCATTGCCGATGGTGACGAAGGAGGAGGAGGGATGGCGAGAGAGTAGTATACCGGTCGATGACGCCATGTGGGATGATGCACCAGAGTCCAGCACCCAAGGGTGCTGAGTTTGGAGCGTCATCTGATTGAGGGCGGTGACGAGGCCAACCTGGTTCCACGAGGGAACCGACTGGGTGGGTGGTGGCGGGAGGATCGGCTGAGGCAGTAGGGTGGGAGCCAATGCCAGGTGGGCCTGAGGATGGGCGCCGAGAACCCCTGGTTGCTAGCTGATGGAACTGCGTAGGTGGGGCTGGGATGCCCAGGGGTTATAGCATAGCCACGGACCCATGGGACTAACAGACGAGGTAGGGACTGGAGCAGAGCGCGGTTGCATCAGACCGCTCAAGTTTTTGTTCTTGCCCTTACCCTTGCCTTTGCCGTTGCCATTGGCACGAGCTTTGTTACCATAGTTAAGGCCATGGCTATCAAAGCCACGAGAGGTGGCAGCGGCGTACGGTGATCGGCAGCCGATGAGGTTGGGGCAGCCATGATCGGCTGTGGTGAGGAGAGCGGTGTGGGCCATAGTTTTCTCGTCGTTGACCAGGCGTAGTTCTTTAAGAACTAGCATATTGTCAGCCCGGGCGAACGACATAAGCGGTGTGGAGTTGGCGATGTCATAGGCGGTGTTGGAGAAGCGTGGGTTAAGTCCTCGTAAGAGGGCGAGGATGAGTTGTGAGTCGGCCACAGGGTGACCGACATCCCGAGGGGCGGCAGACTTTACCTTGAGGCGCTGGCAGTACGAGGAGACAAATGAGTCTCCTTATACCATGGAGTGGAATTCATTTAGTATGAAGATAACGTGCGACTGTTTATTGATGAGGAAGATCCGCTCGATGGTCACCCAGAGATCCCGGGCAGTGGGGTCGGTGTCCTCTATTGCAAGGTCGAGGACGGAGTCATCGACCGAGCCAAGCAGCCAGCTGCGCACGTAGCACTGGACGATGTCCCACTAGGGATCATCGGGTCGAGGTGGAGCAGAGCCATCGATGTGGGACCGTAGGCTGAACTTTCCACAGAGAGATTTGAAGAAAAATACCCACTTAGAGTAGTTGGCATTGAGGTTGAGGGAGATTGGAACATGAGATTTCACGTTGATAACGGCGTAAGGTGGTGAGAAGATCGGTGAAGTAGTGCCCGAGGTGTGGTCAGGAGCACCGATGGCCGGAACAGATTCGGCGACTGGAAGAGTGTCGGAGCTAAGAGCCGACTCAGTGGTCATGACGAGAGGGTAATGGGCGCAATAAGCCAATGAGGATAAGGACCGATGAGGAATAGGTGGCCGATAGGAGTAAGCCAATGAGAAGAGTGATTGGCCGATGGGAGTAGGCAGCGGAGTAGTTGAGGGAGAAGTGGGTGGCAGAGTAGGTAGGTCACAAGTGGGAGAGAGTAGGTGAGTCACGGATATGAGAAAGTTTGCGTCCATGAAGAGAAGTTTCATGTCCGTGGACGCAAAGGAGTGGAGCGGACGCGAAAACTCGGAGAAGGCGCGGACACGAAAACTCGGAGAAGGCGCGGACGCGAAGAGAGGAGGTTCGCGTCCGGGAGACAGAGATTCGTGTCCGTGGACACGTCGGAGTGGCTCGGACGCGAGTAGAGAAGTTTCGTGTCTAGGAGCAGGTGAGCGTGTCGGAAAAGCGGGAACCGAGAGAGTTCCAGCCGATGGAGGGCAGACGAGTCTAACCGATGGAGGGCGGATGGGTCCAGCCGATGAAGACGACGAACGCAGAGTTGCACTGGCGTCGAAGGAGGAAAGGTGCGCTGAGGCAAGGAAAGAGCGAAGGCGGGTCTGAAACGAGACAAGGAGGCAGATGGAGACCGTTGTCTTGTCACGTGGTGAAAAAGGGAGGGGAGAGGGCGATGAAGGAGGAGAAGGTCATCTGTGGAGGAGACAGGGAAGAGAGAGCCGAGACGAGAAAGCAAAGGAAGAATACCGAGAAGAAGGTCTGCGACGGGAAGGAAGCGTCGGCTCGCCGACGAGAGGATGCTTGCGCGTCGGAGATATCTATACCTGCTCTAATACCATATAGGAATGTATTGTACAATAAGACTAAGACCTAACTCTATAAAGTATGTCAAGTCTATATATATATACAATCCAATCTATTGGTCTACACTAATTGCTAGCGGCCAGATTTAAGGTTTAAAATGTAAGCTAACTTCTAATGGACACAATGTGAGGTCCAAACAACGAATATTGGCCAGAAAGTTGCCCAAGTTCAAACCTATACACAGTCCAAGTACTCTAAATTCATTTATAGTACTAATCTAGTACCAGATAAGTCTATAGTAAAACTGTGAAGATATGATGGGCCACGAAAAAAAAGAATGTGAACACGTTTCAAGTTTTTATTCCCTTTCCTTATAATACCAGTTCGCCTGATCCTTTACAGCCATAACCATGTTTTCGAATATTTGGGTAGAGAAAAACATGCGTTGCTTGAAATCGGATATTCTGTTGGGTCCATTCAATAAGAAAAAAGAGAGACTATAATGTATTGCTTCACTGTTAATCTACACATTATTTTAACAGTTTTTAATCAGGTTAAAATCACTACAGTTGTAGACTTGCAATTCATTGTATGATATCACTGTAAGCGCATACCAATAAAGTGAAGACAAGCTAAGCTTTTGTCATTCCAAGCAACATGACACGGAATAACAAGAAAAGAAAATTGGGTACGAAATTGAAAGGCGCATACCATTGCTGCGATCCACTCCATCCCAGTGACGACCAGGTTTTATGCCATAGCGGTTTGGAGGAGGATCTACGCCACGTTTCAGCCAGCTGTGACTAGGTATATTTTGGGGAACTATGAAACCAGATTCTTTCATCTTTTCATCATCTCCCAAGTCCTCCAGGAGGTCTGTATCATTCCTCTGCAACATATGTACACAAAAACCAGCATTTAGCCAGGTGAAAGTGTTCAAGGGTTCAACTGAACCACTCCAAATCAAAAGTGGCAGCTACCTTGACAAGATGAGACATAGGATCACCCCATCGGATTCTGTTTTTTAGCATGCTGTCAAGCTCAGGATCATCCCTACATGCAAAACAAGTTCAAATTATAAATATTTGCAATGAAAGTTTCCACACCTTTGACAAAGAACTAATAAACAAATACACAGTGAGGGAGAGAGGATAGAGATAGATATAGAGATAAAGAGAGAGATAAGAGAGATTTTCAACTCCACATCACTAGTTTGTTCAAAGCAAGAGTTAAATACATTGTCCGTGCAAATGGTTTACTCTTCTCAGCTTCAAGCTCCTGTAATCTAGCCTCAGCTTCTCGCTTCTGCACCAACCCTTTACCCCATTCTATATGTATTTCCTGCAAACATGTAGAACATCAGTTATTAGCAACAAACAGCAGCATCCAAGACAGAAATCATATGTTGAATTGAGTCCGAAGGAGTCATGAAGAAGGAAAAGGTATGAAGGAATATTCAATCATCATTTGGTGCAATTTGTTCCATGCTGCTTCTCCAAAAATTGAGCTGATTCTGATAAAAATAAGCATATTTCTCCTAGCACCCCACACATTGTATATCTTCTATTCAAAATAAATATACTCATATTTTTATATATTTAATCTAAATTTAGAATTATATTAACACTTGAAGCTTCAAAAGTATGTTCAAAACAACACGTGCGTATTTTTTATGAAAGTAATTTCCATAATATACACAAACTAAAACCTCTACAAGAAATGTCACTATGCAAGTTTAGAAAAATGCTTACAAGTCCTCAAACCAAGTAGCAAGTGTTTTTACCAACTAATCATATACTCTCTCTGTTTCTTTTTATCTCAAACCAAGTAGCAAGTGTTTTTACCAACTAATCATGTACTCTCTCTGTTTCTTTTTATAAGACATAGTTTTTTTTTTCTTATTTTGTTTCAAAATATAAGGCGTGCATACCAATTTATTGCTTGTTTGTCCCTTTTTTTTCTCTCTTCTAAAACAAGCTTGTGTAGAATGGTAATTTTAACTTATCTTCCCTTGATTTAATACTTTTTTAAATTCTCATGCCGACTCAAATTATGTCTTATATTTCTAAATGGAGGGGATATGATAATTACAGAGGTTAGGCACCATAGATGTGATGGTAAAGTTGCAGTTGTGCCTAACTCGGTTCATCCTACTATTCTAGCTTAAATCTTAGTGCAGTAAATATTATGCAGACACAACACATTCATATATATGCACATAGTGGGTAAGTATGTCTTCTGTCTAATCTAATAATAAAAGAAAAAATATTTACACGTACATAAATTAATTCTCCAAGTCAAAGAATTTACTACAAGAAAACTTTATAAAAACACCTAGAAATTTTGAACCTCTACATGAAATGTCTGAAATCTGCGACGACCAAATTCTAAAGCGCCCCCGAATTAATAAAATAAAATAAATATTCACTCGCATTGAACTTAACTTAATTCTTGCATTAACTAATTACACAAGCTGCATGCACACGTGTGTGTATATATATGTGTGTGTGCACGCACGCAAGCTAGCCAGAGTGCTAGACGCCGTGGCTTCTGCGGTTGCCGCCGGCGACGTCGTGTCCGGTGACGTAGTTGCCCCAGAACCAGTGGCTGCTCCAGACGAGGTTCATCTCCTCGATGGGCACCCCCTTCGTCTCCGGCAGGAAGAGCGCGACGAAGGTGGTCATGACGAGCATCCACGCCGCGAAGAAGTAGAAGAGGCCGAACTTTAGGTGGCAGAGCATGGTGAGGAACGCCTGCCCGATGACGAAGGTGAGCATCATGTTGACGCACACGGCGATGCTCTGCCCCGCCGACCTGATCTCCAGCGAGAACACCTCGCTGGGGACGAGCCACCCCAGGGGACCCCACGACCACGCGAAGCCGGCGACGTAGAGGCAGATGAAGAGCACCAGGAGGATGGCATACGAGCGTGACATCTCGCCGACGCCGGTGGTGCCGAACTGGAGCGCGATGAGCGTGCCGACCACCACCTGGGAGATGAACATCTGGGTGCCACCCTGGAGGAAGAGGGCTCGCCGGCCGAGGCGGTCGACGGAGACGATGGAGACGACTGTGGCGAACATGTTGACGAGGCCGGTTATGACGGCTGACATGAGGGACGCGTCGCCGGCGAAGCCGATAGTGAGGAACAGCACCGGCGCGTAGAACATGATCACGTTGATGCCGGTGAGCTGCTGGAAGAAGGGGATGAGCACGGCGATGGTGAGCTGAGGGCGGTACTTCCGCTGCAGGATGTTCCGCCATGGGTGCTTGATGGCGCTCGCCTCCTCGCTGGCGGCCACCATGTCCTCGTACTCTTCCTGCACGTCGTCGGTGCCGCGGATCTTGACGAGCACTCGCTTGGCGTCGCCGGTGTAGCCACGGGCGATGAGGGAGTTCGGCGTGTCCGGGAGCACGAGCGCGCCGAGCGTGATGATAAGCGCCGGCACGCCGGCGAGCCCCAGCCCGATGCGCCACCCCCACCCGCCCTCGATGCTCGCCGTCGCGTAGTTGATGAGGTTGGCGGAGAGGATGCCGATGGTGGTCATGAGCTGGAACCCGATGTTGAGCATCCCGCGAAGGTTCGCCGGCGCCATCTCCGACAGGTAGAGCGGCACCGACTGGTTGGCGAACCCGACGCCGACTCCCAGCAGGATGCGCCCCAGGATCAGCATCATCACGTCCGTGGCGGCGCCGTTGAGCGCTGAGCCGGCTAGGAAGGTGATGCCACCGCAGAACATGGACCACTTCCGGCCGAACACCCGCGTCACCCACGCCGCCACGAACGACGTCGTCAGCGCCGCCAGGTACAGCGACGACGTGAACAGCGTCAGCAGCTGGCTGTCGAACTTGCAGTACTGGTTGGTGTCCTTGGTCGCCTTCGCCTTGGCGTACACCGACGGGAAGAACTCGCTCAGGAACGAGTCCATGGACGTCACGCCGCCGGAGATGCCAATGTCGTAGCCGAAGATGAGCCCGCCGGAGGAGGCCACGAGGCAGGTGAAGAACACAAACGCCGTCATCTTGCCGGGGTACGTCTTGCCCCCGACCGTCTGCACCATCGCCCCGCCCGCCATTGCCGCCGAGCTAGCTAGGCTCCGGCTTCGCCGAGGAGGTGGAAGAGGTGGTGGTGGTGGTGAGCCGGCTAGCTCTTTGTGGGAGAAAGGGGTGACCTTTCCTTATATGGAGAGAGAATGCAGCGTCGCAACGCTGTCCAATGACTGCACTGATGGATGAGACGGAGCTTTCTATTTCTGTTGCAATTGTGTCCTAACTAGTGCTAAAATTAGGACCATTTTTCAGCCTGTTCTCGTTTTTTCTTACAGTTTAATTACACATATTTACCCCTGTGGGTTAAAAATTAAGATTGATGCTATTGCCGGTCTTAGCCTTTTCAATCCATTTTTAGACTTTACTATTTCTTTCTTGGTGTTTTCTACTGATGGCAGCTCATGCCCCTGCATTGCTTAAATTTACAGATGATTGTCATAGTTACAATTAGTATTTGCCAAATTTTGCAGGTGAAGTGTGACGCCGATGAACTTGAGGGTATCATGTTTCAGTGTGTGCAATATGCCGATACGATGTACCTGAGGGGAAACAGTACCTTGCCTGAAAATAGTGATTCCATTTTGCAATTGTTTCTTGAAGGGTTACATCAAAGATAGAATCTTATTTCGGATCTTGAAGAAACATAATTCAGAGATATATACCCTAATAAATCGCAACTTTATTATGATCAAATTTGATGTAAGGAGGCGTGTGTCAATTGTACAAGAGCCCAAGTGAAATGGAAGTTGATGTTTCTGTACACAAACTATATGGACAGAGCAGACACACTGTTCTGGATAGCAGTGTTCTACCCGTCAGATCGAGGAAGATACACGAGCTGGGCAATTGTGAAAAAACCAAAACCACCCAGCCAGAAATTGGATATGAAAGAGCATATGTAGCATCACAAAATTGCATACAAACACGAAAACCATTCTATTCCATCTCAGGTTTTACTATTCATAGCATCATATAGACACGGTCATTGGAAGAATCTTCTGACCCGTTGGTTGTGGTTTAATTTCCCATGAAGCCTTTTCATCAGACTCCTCAGGGAAAATGAAAGGCAATGAGATCTCCTTGATCATCAGATCGCCGCAGAAGGGGCATTCGCTTGCTACAGCATCATCCAGCTGGGACCTCAACTGTCACAACAAACATGATAGCATTAACTTGGGAACTGCAGATCGAAGGATATCATAGTTTGGATGTCACAAACCTTGTCAATTGGTGTCGCACTGATGATAGGTTCACCATTCATGTTTCCACCATTGTCCTTTGCTGCTTTCCTGTCCATTAGGCTAAGCCGCTTTTGGAGGTCCAGTATTTTTTCAGCCTACAGGAAAATGAATTTATCCATAACTAATTGGTACAAGAGATTGAACTGTAGAAATAAGGAAAAAAAACTATGGAAATGTTGCAGAGAAAGACTTACTTGTGCTTGGCTACTACAACGAGTGACATGCGCAATCAAACAATTCGCATGAAAGGCATGTCCACAAGGGAACACATAAAAGGGGGACACGTGTCCAGCAGACGTATAGCTTCTTCCTACCTGGTGCAATCCTCCAGCAGTCAATATTTTGCGCTTGCACACCTGTTAAATCACAACGAGGAGTTACCATCATGATGTATCAGCAAAGACAGTAAGTACATTAACTCATAAAAACATCTGAATTATAATGGCAAAAAAAAAGTGTACTTGAGAAAAACAAGCAATACCAATAATATAGATATACAAGCAATGCCAATAATACAGATATATAACTATATAGCGTGGGGTCATCCTTTCCTCTTTCTTTGTTGCATATTTACATCTTTACTTACTTGAAACGAAAACGAATATAAACTCATGTAACACCACATAAAAAACAGAACAGCTACAACATTAGTTAAACTACGCCATCATTTTGGGTATTGTGAACGAAGGTTTCTTACCCCACATTCCTCCTCACGATCAATTACAGTGTATCTCTGAGCAAGGGCACCGATATCACTTCTGATGTTGTCTGCCCCACGAGTAGCATCATCCATCTCCTGTTTCAGCTGCTCAATTTGGCTGTCATAATCCTTGAGAGATTTGCATATTTCCTCCTGTTTAGATAAATTTTTCAATGCAGAAACGTGGAAAAGTTATAATTAACAATGAAATGAATTCATTCAGAGAACTTTTTTAAAAAAGAAACTTGCATTTGTGGGTCTTCAAGAAAGAAATAAACATTAGGAGGAATTTTTCTGTAAAGCAGCTGAGACTGCATGAACTTATATCTTACTTTAAAGTCATCAATCAATACAAAGTCTGGGAAAAATGGCAGGATATCCTCAATCTTCAACAAGTTGTTAGTCTCTGATAGGAATTCTATAGCCTTCTTTATGTTCTCTCTCTTGACTCCTTTCTCTTGCTCAATGACATGCTTTGCAACCTTAAGCCACAGTTTCTTTCTAAGCTCTTCATCATCTTCAACTTTATCTGCTTCTGCCTTTGCAAGCTCTAAATCCACCTAGCAAGGACCAAATAGAGTAAAGGAATAAGAAAGCCTCATGAAATAAGAACACTAGCACAATGGATGCTTATTGGATGAACTCAGTAAACTCCTAATGAAATGATGAGACTTAGTGAGGAATGAGATTTACTGTCAATGCAAGTGCAACAGCTTCTTCGTGCATGGACATCATGCTGTAAATACGAACACAAGCACGCATTCTCTTCTCTTGAAGACATAGGCGCAGAGCATACTTGGGGTCATAAAAGAACTCAGGGCCATTTGTTTGTCCTTTACCAAACTTTGTGTCCAAGAATTGCAAAAGCTGAGACTCATCCTCCTGCAGATGAATAAACCAGAGTACACATAAAAAATCATTAGTTATATGTGTTGACAAAAATACATTTGACTGCTATGGCACTGATAACCTCATAACAGAAACATGAATGATTACTTGAGTGCAAAGTAAGCAATTACTTCTATTATGCATGGGCACCATAGTTTAATACTTTAATGTTTCCAACACATAAAAAAGGAACATACATGATAAAATTACTTCAGGATTTTTTTCTAGTTTGTAAGAATATTGATGCTTTCACATACAAGAGCAATGAATAATGCACTATAGGAAGAACTACCTTCTTGGCATATAGTGAGAGCAACAAATTATGCACTCCAGGATCCTCATTGTTCAAATCTTTGACACAGAATTCCAGATACTTGATAACTTCATGTGTTTCATTCCTGCAAGAGTTAAATTCAGCACATCATCCTGATTATGAAAAACCAAGTTGCTACATAGAATTGCAGTTTGTTCCAGAGCTTATGAACAAAGGGGTTTCAGGCATTCTTAGATTTAATTTGAGGTATCACAATCTGCATATGGTATTTATGTGTAACAGAGATAAATTCACTTCCAACACTAGCAGCAAATTCATTTCAACGTAGCAATGTTTCAATATATAGCATTCACCGAGTTCCCTGGTGTGATAACACACTGTAAGGCTGTTAAAATATCACATAATATTCAAGCTTCATATAGTATTATAGAAATAGGGGAAAGAGAATGTATAAGAAGTTTGCATATCATACTTGGCATGTGGTTCGCTCACATAACGCATCATTGCCGGTATAAGTTTTCCTGGATTCAACTTATTTCTTGCCATCATCCATGATTCAACAGTTTCATAAGCATCCAACATGATTAAATCTGGAGCAAATTTATACTGCACCAAAACAAGTTAAAGAAAAATGGCTAGAGTTAAAAAATGTGTAATAATAATATTTATGTAAAAAAATGTAACCTTAATGCAGTAGAATGAACAATAAATTTTTTAAGAGTTCTATAACTGCAGCACTGAAAGAATAAGTGTAAAGACATTATGTACCACAAGGTCTACTAGAACATTATGTCGTTGAAGAACTTCCAATGCTTTTCTTGCTTCTCCTTGCTGACAAAGAAAATAGAAAATGCATCAGGACCTGACTGGAGCTAATGCCAATGGGTTCCAAGTATAAATAGTACTCCATATAATAAGAAAAAAAATGTATTATGATAATACGATATTTTTCAAGATAACTGGATGCAATGATTTGAAGCAATTGGCTTCAAAGAAAGATGTGTGACAAAGTCCAGTAGTATTATAAATGTTCTCTTTCCTACAATTCTACAAATACGAATGATCTAAAAACTACAATTGCTCAGAGAGAATAGATAGAAATGAAACTTGATGTTAGGCTATGGTAAGAATGCAAGATCATACTGGCGGTGAGACTGCCCAAAGCAGAGCCTAGCCTGATTTATCTGGCCTGGCACAAGCCCCATCCCAGCACATGTTACATGAATTCTTCTCTAAAATAATAAATTGGTTTGTGCCATAAAAAACTATTTTGTTGACCCATAGTAGGCCGAATAATCAAGGTATGCATATATTGGCTCAAACATATTATAACAAATATAATGTTAACACTAGCTAGCACTTGGCAGTTTATGGTATGTACTACTGTTATGTTCGACACAAATTAGTGTTTAACACCTTAAAATGATAAATGCCTGACACTGACCTGAATGTAATGATGGACCACAATTTCATATTGCTCTTTTAAACCAGCAAAATAAACCAGCTCATCCAATCTCCCATAACTGCAAAAGGTTTCAAGAGTTCAATTGGGTACTTACACATATGATCAGCAACACTAAGACAAATGGAGAGAACACAGGATCATCTCATTCATGATGAGTCAAAAGAATTACATAAATTAAAGAATGAAATACTTTGATGCAACTTGCAGGCTTGCAGCATTTTTCCTTTTAAATAAATGAGCTATTGAAGGTTCAAAGATGATGTCCTTCTTTATAAAAAGATCCTACTGGTTGTACACAAAACCCTGAGCTAATAGCAAAAGGCCATCATCAGCTTTGTGATTATCTTAAATTTCTCATGATCAAGTCTTTTTTTTGCAAGTGTTGATCAACAATCTTAATTTTTAAATACAGTATTAATGTATAAAATATTAAAACTATGCAAGTTCTATCCAAAGATTTGTAAGTTACCTGTACAATACACATATGCGAATTTAAACAAACTAAAATATCACAGAAACATACTGTGCAACAATAATACAACATACCTTTCCAACAGTCTCATTGTTGTTGCCTCATCTAACACATCTTTGCTATCACTTAGGAATGCACGAAATTCGTTTACAATTGAACGATATTCTGAGTCTTTAGACTCTGCTACAGCATTTGAAGTGGCTCCTGTGCCATCTTCCAACAGGAGGCGATTAATCTACAAATGTCACACCAAATATACTGGATAAGCCCCCATAATAATCACAAGTACAAATACACTGAAAACAAGATAGAAGAAAGATTTCCGATATCAATGGAACATATGTTAATATGTTGTATTACTTTTTTTAACAAAACAGAGAACTGTGTATATTTGTATTAAGAGTGGGAAAAAGGGGTTGTACAAATAATGAAAATAGGACACCAGCCTTCTTGTCATGAAGACTATGCTATATTAGTTTAGAAGGCTGAAAAACAAACAATTGGTACCTTGTCCAAGTACAGCTCAGTAGCCCAAGTAGAGATCATCGTAATCTGCATCTTGTCATCTTTGGTTAGGTTGTCAAGCCTTCTCAACAAGAAAGTCCTGAGAGCATCCTGTCAAGTCGAGGCAGATGATAATTTCATACATAAAATCACAATACGCTCATGTATCATGTAAATAGTTACACCAAAGAATGACAGAACTCTTCCTCTATGTTAAATTCACAACGTGTTAATGATATTATATAATATTTCTCATTATCAATCTTGGAATAACCAACACTTGAACTTCGCATCAGTGACAAAGATCAGGAAAACAACTGAATACATCAATAAGCAAAGATATCTCAGAGAAGTTCTCGACAATATCAAATGTCAGATGAGTATTTTAGAAAGATAGCACTTATACAAACATGCAATAATATACCACATTAGAAAGTTCAGAGTAAATTACCTGCTCACCAACAGATATAAATTTTAAGCTGATTTCCTCAAATGATAGTACATAATTCATCTGAAACCAAGAGAATTTTTTTTTAGTATCAATGTGAACAGGACAACAAAAATAGTTAAAAATTTTATTTAGGAACAGAATCAAACAGTTCGGGCTTAACCTTTGCATAGAAGGAAGCTGCTATATAATACTCTTTTGCATTGAATGCAGTATCAGCCTACAAAAGAATAAGTTTTATACAATAACAGAAGTCATTGATCATCACAAAACAAAAAGGTCCAGCTTATCATCGTAGAGGGAAAAATAATAAAGGAGCAAAAAACGGTGCATGAGATCGATGTGCAAATGTGTTCATATGTATCAATATGTGTAAAACAATAAAAATCACCTGCACTAGATAGACTTGATCCCTCTGGAATGAGTTACAACAATGTGACAGTGCAGTAGCATAGTCTTTCATGTCCAAGTATACTTGCCACATATCACGACCCTCATCAGAAGATGAAATCTAAATGACAGATACATCAGCAACACAATTCTGGAGTCGAACTCTGAAGGATAATTACATGACTCAAAGCAAGAACCGGATGGCCTCACCTGGAATATAGAATTATCATCGTATGCATAGAAAAGACCAGTTGATGCATCACTACAAAGTCCAATGATTCCTTTTGAAATTTCTGGTAAATTATCAACTATAAGTTCCTCCACTATTTGCTGACTGATTCTGTTCACTACCTAAAGAATCATGGGTTATGCTTTGGCTTTGTAAAGAAATACATAGAACAACTGGAAGACAAGATAATGAAAGAAAGTAAAATGAAACGCATTGAAAAGAGTGTCATTTTTTTAAGATTGTACCTTAATCTTGTCCCTTATCAGAAGCAGAAAGTGGAATTCAGACAATGCAAATGACCTTGGCTTGGTGCCAGATTCTCCCAATTTTGAGTAGTCAAAAAAACCTTTATTTTCAACAAAGTTCTCATCCCCACTTGTAGAGCTGCAAAAATAAATTTAATTTAACAAAGTACTATATAAAATACAGAAAGTCCTCCAAATTGACTACCCCAAAATTCATTTAATAAAACAGAGAAAAAGTAACTATACGATTATTATAAAACGGATGGCAAACTAATAAAAGTAGCCTTGCATCAATTCTCCCAAAGGAAAGAAAAACATCATTGCATTAAGAATCTAAGAGTTCATTGGGCCGAACTTCATAAAACTGTAAAAGTAGTTTTCTTAATCATCAAGATACACCTAAGAAGTAGAGTAAATTTCAGAGAACTGCAACTTTATTGATCAAACTATCAAAGAACTGCAACATTAGCGAGCAATTTCAAATAGCTGCAACATTTGTGTGTGCAATTATCACAATGCTGCAACTTTATTGACATCCTGACCTTACTGACAAGATAGGCCCACATGTCATATAAATGGTACTTGGCTACGATCATATGGTGCGACGCTTTAGCAATCCATGTTACTAGAGGCACCGTAGAACACCGCCACATTATACTCCACCTCATCACGCCACCGCGGGAAGACAAGCTGGTCCGGCTTGACCAACTCGATGTGGGCAACGCATTGGGCAAAAACCTGGTCAAGGCAGCCAGGTGGGCACTCCACGCGCACTACTCTATGCTCCATTTCCCTCTTCACACTCGGCGGTGGAAGGCAGTGGAACGAGGCAACAATGCTTCTCTGGCACAGCAAGATGGTAGGGGAGGATAGGGCGAAGCCAACGGGAATAGGGAATGATAGCGTGGAGCAGGCGGCGGATGGAGCTTTGACTAGGTTTTTGCTCAGTGTGTTGTCTGCATCGAGCTAATCCACTAGACCAACTTGTCTTCTAGCCTAGGTGTGATGAGGTGGAGTATGACACGGCAATGTGCTACACTTTAGTGACATGGATTGCTGACGTGTCGCGCCGTCTGACCCCAGCCAAGTACTATTTGTATGACATGTGGGCCCATCGTGTTAGTAACATCGGGGTGTTAACAAAGTTGTAGCTCTGTGATAATTGCACGCATAAATGTTGCAGCTATTTGAAATTGCTCGATAATGTTGTAGATCTTTGATAGTTTGGTCAATAAAGTTGCAGTTCTCTAAAATTTACTCCAAGAGGTAAGGAGAAAAAACATGTAGTGTGTCAGTGCCAACACCAGACTAAGCGAGATTGACATAAATGTCAGATTAAATTTTGTCTCAGAGAAGCTCAAACAGCTAGCAGAGAATTATCAAGTTTAAAGTCAATAAAGGTTTGAAATATGGAAAACTTAGAACATTCATTAGAGGTCATCTTTTAAGGTAGTCATGTAGTCCTCTAGTTCTGTTCATAAATAAAATCCAGTGACATGATTGTCATCAAGTTCTTAAGGGCACAGCATTGATCATTAATTATTGTAAGGCTGCCATTCTACCACAATTTATATTATTAGAAAGATAATAATTTGAAAGCTATTATGATGAGAAATCTACTTATATCATTTTTCATGTGGCCAAAGTATATACTTTACATTTCCCTAAAGAACTTATCTACATTACTTGCCAAATTTCCTATAGGGTAAAAAGGCAAAATTACAACAAACCAACAAGGCTCAGTATGTTATGAAAATATATCCACTATGAGCATGCGAACAATTTAGCAGTTCATTAGTGGCAATCAGATTAGGTAACAAAGAAAACAAAACTATTTAATCTACTTCAGTTATGTGTTACATGATGAAATCAACTTAAATCCAAAAACTACAGTTCACCTGTGTTGAGCTCCAAAATTCAGTTCACCATGGTAAATTCCAGCGCCAGAGAGCCATCCAAAATGCTTAGCCCTTCTTTGCTTGATAAAGAAATGTAGTTCACTGGATCCCATGCAAAAGATACATTGTCACAAGCTCACTAAAAGAAAATATTATAGTGCACTGCACAAAATTGTAGGTACTACCATATAGTACCATATAGAGCATATCAGGTTATACTTACCTACTTGGAATATCTCCTGGGAGCTCCATAAAGTGTATCGCACGATCAGAATAGCTAGCAAAAACAGTCTGTGCAATACAGTTGTTATTAGAGATCACATCATGAGAAAATGAGTAAATAAATAAACCTTGTAGGTCTGAAATTTTTTAAATTAAGATAAAAATCGTATATAGAAACTGTTAGCTGCAATGCTGCTCTCTAAAATGGCAAGCATTACAAGCTGTTCTAATCACGCACATCTCACTGTAAAAAAGGAATATGCTGATTTCAGATAGCAGCTTACATAGTGTAGCACTTTCAAGGTTACTGAGTCATGTTGTCAAATCAAGCAACAACACTGATGAGGACTTTGATATCCAAAGTGTAAAAACTTAGTCTTTCTTTTCCACTAAATTCCGGTCTCAATTGCCCTATTGCATTCAACACTGGTTTATGTTTCTCAAATTTGCAGCTGATAAAATTGAGCATCATACTTACTTCCAATGAACCAATGCCGGTGAATGAGTACAGCCGTGTCGGCGTGACAGCCATCACATAGAACCTTGTGGCGTTGCCAACCATGGCGATCTCCATCTGCACAACCAAATTGCTCCATCACGCTCATTCCAACCAAATAACACCAACACAACACAAGTACCGAACCACATCACTCGATGGCCTTTGGCAACAAGTCGAACCTGAAGGCCCTTGATGCCCTCTTGCAGTTCAGAGAGCTTAAAGAGCGACTTGACATACTTCTCCTTCTTGTCGGCCTCATCTACTGCCATCTCGAAGATCTGCCCATCCTCTGTCCCCAGGATCACCTCCTTCGTCGACGCTACATCACCGAAACCACGGCAACTCGACGATCAATAACCACGAAGCAGCACGGACAGCGCAATCGAAACATAATTCGATCGAGGAAAAGTATATTGTTCTAGTAGCTCACCTTCGGTTATGGTTTGGCGGTTCCACGAGATGGCATTGACGAGGACGTTGCGGAGGCGGGGGAGCAGCTTGGGGCGCGGCCACCTGGCGTGGTGGTAGTACGTCTCGGAGCCCCCCGGGTGGACCACCGTGGCGACGCAGTGCTTCCCGCCGGGATCGAGGAACACGCGGTGCACGGAGTGCTCGCCGGAGCGGCCGCTCCCGAGGTCGAGATCTGCAGGAGAGAAGCGATCAGCTAAAGCGCAGGCGGCGAAGAGGGCCACGAGGAGGAGGGGGAGGAGGGGAGGTACGTGCCGTGGGCGTCCTCGAAGGAGAAGTCGTGGCGGACGAGCCAGCCGCGGGAGGTGCCGAGGACGATGACGTCACTGCCGGCTGCCATGGAGGTGACCACCCCATGACCCCTCGCAGCGTGCCGCTCAAGGGGATCGACGGAGAAGAGCTGCCCGCCGGGTGCGAAGGCGGAGGCGTCCATCGTCGCCGGAGTCGCCTCGCCGGTCGGCCGCCGCCAGCTCGTCGGATAGGCGATGCGATTCTGACTCAGCCCGTGGGATAGACGCAGGAGAGAGATTTTACGAGTAGAAAGGGACGCGACGCCATCGTGGGCATAGGCCCAATTTAAAGCCCCAAACCTGCCCATTTTAAATATTGTAAACTCCATTTCGACCCTCAAACTATCACGGAAGTCTATTCTTGAACCCTGAACCATAAAACCGTTTTTTCACCCTAAACTTTTAAAACCTGCCAAATTTCATCCTGATACTGATTTTAATAGGTGGTTTTTTTCACGCAATGCAGTGACTAGAGAGGAGATGTAAGGAAAAGAAGGGTAAAAAAATGTATAATATGTGAGACCATGTCATGTTAGCAATCTATGTCATATAAAAATAGCAATATGGTTTCTAATATGACTAAACCTAGCACCAAAATCAGTCCTTGGGTGCAGCTTACCCGCTTTTAAAAGTTAGAGCAAAAAATAATTAGTTTTGTAGTGTAGGTTAAAAAATGGAGTTCCACAAAAGTTTAAGGTCTAAAAATAGATTTTATCCTTTTAAATATGGGCTGAAATTTGTATCAAAATTTTGGGGGGAAAATCAATTTTACTCTCTCAAAATGAATCTGATTCATACCTTTCAACGATATGTCGTCTCCCAAGTATTAAAACCAATGCAAAACTACTTTCTCGATTATTTTTAGAGTGATTTTAGCTAAGGTGGCATACATGTGGCAGCTGAGTCATAAAAAAAATTAAAAAATAGATATAGGATCCACATATAAGTGACTACCTCTCATCTTCTTCCTCCATCACTCTCCTCTTTCTCAGTCTCACCTAAGTCATTGTGGTCCAAGTGTTTGGAGGCGGTGGAGTTGGAGATTGCTATAAGGATGTTGACAAAGTGAAGTGCAAGGATGTTGGAGGGTCGTTAGAGCCAACACCTTGAGGTACGTGCCAAGCTTGAGGCAAGAGCAACCGCACTAGCAACATGTGGCTAGGGCTAAAGATGTTGGGTGTGGCAAGAAGCGACGTTAGCCTTGACAGGGCGGGAGAAGTGACCTAGCTACGGCGCCGCCTCACGTGGCTAGCCAGCATTGTCACAGCCTTCCTAGATGCCGCCAACCTCTCTGATTTTGTTTGTGGAGGAGGCCATAGGATCCAACAACCAGGTAGCCCATGGCAATGGTGGATAGCTAAGTCAACGTCTCTTTAGTCGTCGAGGAGCCTACCATTACTGCTAAGGCCATACTTGGTGGATATTTGACGGTGAACAAGGGGTTCTAGGTAGGAATTAAAGCATCTAGAACCTATTGTTAATTTTGGTAATCATTGACAAATAGTAATTATGGACTTTTGAGTATTATAATTTGAGTTAGGTCTACAAGAGGAGTAAACCTAGGAAGTATGGCCATCGATTAAAATTGATGACATAAAGCAATGAAGTGAAGGTGGTAAATCTAGCGTGTGTTGGGTGATCTATTTGCTAGATTTTATTTCTAGTTTTATCGTACAAGAGATAATATTCTTGGCAAAGAGGTGATCAATATGCCATACTATAGCATATGTATGAGGGTGCATGGTTTTGGCCTTCCTGCTCCTGTTTTTTTTTTGTCTCTAGCAGTTCTAATCGTAGCTTGTAAGTCGATCTGACCGGCAAGTGACTACTGGTGCGACTGTGGGCCTATGACTAGTCAAATCATGTTTATTGCTCAGCTGATGTGCCCAAATATTGAAGAATGGTTTGACTAGTCAGACCTTGGCGATCAAACCATGGCGGTTAGATCGGATTTTCTCTGGTCAGACCAGCCCTCTCCAAAGGTGAAGGGAGATCAGCTCAGCCGCCCACGGTTTAATCGAGCCAGTGTCAATCTGACTAACCTGGCATCCAATTCGACCGGTCTCCTTATGGCAGTTTGATCAAGGTTCATTAAATACTCAGCAATGGCTAATTTTCTAACCGTTGCACTAATAGCCGATCTGATTGTCATCCCCTAGCCGTTGCAATCCAATTTGAGATGGCCCAATTCGTACGAAACGAAGCCCAACAAGGTAGCACTTGGGGTGGCAGTTTCTCCGATGGGACAAGGCTAGGGAATCTATACCTGCAGGTGCATCGAGGCGGGCCTCAACATCTCACGGGGTTAAGGGTAGGGACAATCTCGTCCACAGAGACTAACGTGGCATGGATGGCCGTATGTACATGATAGCCCATCAAAACACATAACAAAAGCCTATAATTATAAAGTCGGCCAAATAGCGTGGGATATAAAATGAACCTAACACTGATCCCAGACCCAGACCCATTCCCACCTCTTGAGGGCGGCCGCACTGTGACCGATTCCGCGACTCCCCCTGCCAAGGCCCCGAGCGATTGCCGCCTTCCGCTTCAAGTCCCGGGGACCCGGTGGGTGCGGGGATGATGTCGGGGATGGGGGCGTTCCTGCTCAACCCCGCCCCGCCCGGTTGCCACCTCCACACAACACCCACCTGACCCAAGTGGAAGTGGAACCCTACTCCGCCGCCGGCGCCACCACTTCCCCCCGACACGCCGGTCGCCGGAATCGATTGCGCGGGTCCTCGCACGCAGACCACGCGCTCCCCAAAGCAGCAGCGCAGGAGGGCGGCCGCCGGGGAGGAGCAGGTGGTAAGGCTCCATCCCCTGACTGGTTTCGCCTTGGCGGCCACCAATGAGGAGTTGCGCTTCTTCTCTCTGTGGAATTTCTAGAGTGGCTTGGAGGAGGCACGCGGTGGCCGGAGGAGCTCTGAGCCATCAGCACCACCTGCGTTACTTGGTGCTCAGGCCTCCCGCGCCGCCGCCCATTGGGCTTGCTCTCGAGCGCTTCTTCTCGTCTTCACCCCGGCGCTCCGCCAAGAGATCCGCCGCCGCGAAGCAGAGCAGCCAGCCGCCGACGCCGACGATGGATGCTGCTGGTGGGGGTGGAGGCGAGCCCTTCTATGTCGTCCGCAAGGGGGACGTCATCGGCATCTACAAGAGCCTCAGCGACTGCCAAGCTCAAGTCAGCAATTCGGTAAAGACAATGCATCCTCCTGATTGCTCACTCTAGCATTATGTTTATGTTTATATGAGCATTCACCGTCTCAGCTTTGTTTTCATGCGTTTCGCAGGGACGCTAAACTTATTTTTGTGTAGTAGATAGCGAACTAGAAATTAGGGGATAACTCTGGTGATTGGTGGCTGCGTTATGCAAAATTTATACTTCCTTTGCTGGCAACATATAATGTTAATGCGTATTTGTAATCATGTCAAAAGCCATTGCTTATGTGAAAAATATTTTGCTAGGTGTGTGATCCATCTGTGACGGTGTACAAAGGCTATTCTTTGCGTAAAGAAACAGAAGAATACCTCGCTGCACGTGGTTTGAGGCATCCTCTTTACGCCATTAACGCAGCGGATGCAAGAGATGAATTATTTGATGACCTAGTTCCCTGCCCTTTCCAGGTAAAGACGCTATATGTTGTAATTTCATCTTTTTGAGAAGTATGCCTGATGTCTACACCTGCCAATGTTGCATAGATATGTTATATGTTTCCTATTGAAGCATCATTCTCTGTGTCCCATAGTGTATTGTGCAATGCTAATTTGTTGATGTACACCATTTTCAGTCTATAGATGTGTAATGGAGCTTACATTTCCAGTTACCACAGTGCCACTTCCTTAATTATCACATTTTCTATACTTGTTGGACCTCATTACCATTTCAGTGCATGCTATTATCTGTTTGAACGTCACCCATTCTAGACATTATATTAGAAATACATGTATGATCATCATCAGAGTATAATGGTGTGATGTATATAGTATTTACTTGAATACTGAATGACAAACTGCCCCTAATTCTCAGAGCCTTAGTTTTCTCACATGTGGTTCCAAGGCTCATACACCTTGAATGTTGAGCTGATAATTATTTTACATACATCAAGGTGGTTGCATTACTATTTGTTTCTATGTTTGCCCATAACATAATGTGTGCCGCCTTTTGTTTCAGCAACCTGATGGAGCTGGGACTTCTACTTTAAAAAGGTCACTAGAGATGGTGAGTATCGATCTTTTTCAAGCTTAGTGATAAGACATGATGAGTCGAAAAGTGTGCACTGTAAAATTGTGTTGGTTATATGTCTCATTGTCTCACAACAATCATTTGCTGAAGGAAACTGAACCATCAAAGAAGCAGCCCAAAGTCGCCAAACAAGAACCATTACCTGATAGTTCTGTGAGTATGAATAATACAATGTGTTAAAATGCTTCTACCTTGTTGCTTGGTTATGTGCCCTAGATATTCAATATTAAGAGTTATACTTGGAGACTAATATTTGCTACGATGAAATGCTGACTTGTTCTCACCAGCACCTCATCTTTTACAGCTTTCTTGTCTTCTTGAATTTGATGGTGCTTCCAAAGGAAATCCTGGGAAAGCAGGTGCTGGAGCAGTACTAAGGAGATTAGATGGATCTGTGGTATGTACTATGTACACCAACTGGTACTATGCTGGTGTGCTTTCTTAATCTTGAATTATCATGATTAACTGGTGATCTGTTTACTGTTTGACTGGAGATTGCTCAACTACGGGAGGGTTTGGGCATTGCAACCAACAATGCTGCTGAATACCGTGCATTGATCCTAGGGCTAAGATATGCTGCCAAAAAGGGATTCAAGTATATCCGTGCTCAAGGAGATTCTAAGCTTGTCTGCAACCAGGTTTGTGTTGTGGTTGTACCTTCGCTATGTCTATTTTTCATGCTCCAGCATAGAACCATCAAGAGATAACTGAATGTTGTACTGCATTTTATTGTAACTCTGCACAGTCTATCAGTCTATTAAAACATTAAATTTTCAATAAATAGATTTTTTCAAAACTTTTAACCTGTGCTTTATTTGACGTGCCATGTTCTTCAGTTTTCCTCACCTAAGGAATTTTTATCCAATTATCTGTGCTGCATCCATCAACGAAAGTGCAAGTTGAGGCATCAGTACATATTGTTGAATCAAGGCCTTGATTGTCAATGCCTCCATGGATAGCAAACTCTGTTGGAACTAATCACTAGAGCTCTTTGAATAGTTTTTCTAGCAGTTGGCAGCTCTATCAATTTTAACATTTCTTAACATAAGTAATATGTTGACTTTTTGGAGCAGGTCCAGGATGTCTGGCGTGCTAGACATGATAATATGGCTGACTTGTTGAAAAAGGTTAAGGAAATTAAGGGAAGATTTCATACATTTCAAATCAACCATGTTTTGAGGGTAGGCATTCCATATCTTTGCTGTCTTCCAAGCTTGCTTAAATTTATTTTATATCAGCCAGCGTTGCAGTATGGCATATGAATACTTAGCACCACATTACATTATTGAGTTAATTCTTTATGTTCCATTGGAAATTGGATGCTCCTTTATTTTCCCCTCTGAAATTGCTTCTACGTCCATTGCCCCTAGCTATCAACTTTTTTTCCCCTCCACACCACCTGACTGACCCCAACACCACACTCATCTTGGTGCCACCTGTCTTCAAAGCGAGTCTCCCTGGTGTAAGGAGAATAAGGGAGAAGATGAGGCAAGACTGACTTTTCATATGTGCCAAAGTTGCATAAATTGGAAGGCCTTAACATCAATTAATAACATAGGGGCAAATATAGAGGATAGGAGTTAAGAAGGGGCAACAGAGTGGGAGACAGTTTCAGAGAGGCAAACAAGGGGGGTGGCCAACTTCAAAGTGGGGTCAATAAAGGATTGTCTCTGCATTATTCTATTCTTTGTGCTAGAAGCCTAGAACCTATGGCTCCACATAGCTTGTCGTGTTTCTCAGTGGCTAATTGTCTATACTAGTTTACATGTTAATTCCAGTGGTTTCCTCTGAAATCTTGGTTCTCGACAGTTTGAGATAAAAGTAAAATATTAGAAGGATATTATAAATGCATGGGCATGTTTACATGATCCTACTGAAAACCTTTTCTATCATAACCCGTTAAGCATGGGCAATCATCAATTTACTATTAAAATTACATTAGTGTTGGTTTGAAAATCGCTCCAAACTGCTGGCAGCTAAAACATCAATGACTGTGCTACTCATTATTGCGTAGGAATTTAACACGGATGCTGATGCTCAAGCTAACTTAGCCGTTGAACTTCCTGGTGAGAAATTGCTATCAGAATTCACTTGCATGCTGTTACAATGACTTAGTGTTCCACCTGATGCCTTCCTTTCTACAGTTGGTGAAGTTCAAGAGCAGGCAAACTTTCCGTGACCAAGTGATTGTGCTTGAGAGCAATTTGTGCATTTCACCAATTTTCTAGTGAACTGAAGCTATGTGGCAGCATTTTCTTTCCAGTTGATTCAGACCCAACGACTCGAATGTAGTAGCAGGTGTCACCAAATTTACGGTTGGCCAGCATGGTTACTGGCTTGAACTGTGATGCTGACGTGGTAATTTCAGTGGGATGAATAGTCTCTAAATTTGTAGGTAGTGCTGAATGAACTGGAGGCTAGCAATTAAGCTTGTTCCCAGTAACAATACTGTGTAACTGTTCACTATTTTTGAGCCAATACGAGGCGACGCAGTGATTAGATCCGTGTAACGAGGTAGTAGTATTGATGAGCAGTATGACAAAATACAAAGTGATACTGCAGCTATTTCTGTTGCCTGTGTCGTTATGAATTGAATGGAGAAAATAACACCGGTGATTTTGTTTGCAGTGCCAAAAAAAGTGAATAGAGATTGACATTGGCCAGGATTTAAAAATAGAAAATAGCACTGGTGATTTTGTTTGCAGTGCAAAAAAAAAAAAGTGAATAAAGATTGACATGGGTCAGGATTTTAAAATAGATTAGGAAAAAGGTAAAAAAAATTCATGTTGAGAGTGGGATTTGAACCCACGCCCTTTCGGACCAGAACCTTAATCTGGCGCCTTAGACCAACTCGGCCATCTCAACTAGAATTGGTCTGTTAGCATTGAACTATATAATTCATATTTGATTCATGGTTAAATGGCACGAAGATTGTGTAGTCCCCATTTGATTCATGCTTTAGATGACTAGCCCTTAAAACATATACACACTCGAGCTGTGTTTTCTAGTCCATGACTCTTTGTTGCCTATAATCTTTGATTTTTAAATTAGACGTAACTGGAACACCTGGGGTTTGCTTTTCTGTAATTCGTCTCCTGTAGTGTAGTGTAACACTATTGAGAAAGTGATATACTGATACATGTGCAGAAAGTTTCATATAGCACTGAGCGTCTAGCGTGACGGTGTTGAGCAGCTGGACTATATTGACAAAGAATGGATGGCATCGTCAGATTCAGTGCTGTGTATGCTCTGATACTCAGAATAGCATGCATTGCAAATAACAACCAGCTCACTGTGGATTGAACTAGGCACACGATTATGAATGTTTGCATTGGACATGAGTGACAGGAATCAGGGAAAACTCACTCCAAACTGGGCAGAAAGGTAGACAGCAATCCTATCAAGCTTCACAGCTACCAATGGAAAGGGGGGGCACTCAAATGCAGAGAAAACTGTATTCCTTTCCCACGTCTTCCTGACTGTCTGCAGTGCAGTTTATGAAGAAGAAGCTGAAAGCACACGCATGGGATGAAGGTGAAAGCTGAACCAAGAAAATAAACCAACCATGCACGGTATGAACGCGTGCCCGAAGAGCGTAATGATTCATATCATATCCGACACAAAACAAGGATATTCAGAAATCGGTTTGGGTGGTTCAGCATAACATACCACCACCTAGTGCCATAAGTCATAAGAGACTGGCACCAGATTACAAGAGCTAATACAAGGCCTCTCTACTGGGAGACCAGCATGTCCAGGTCATGTTCAGGGAGAATGGATCTTGACTACAAGAACCATCAGTGCCTGCAGGTTTATGCACCATCAGCTTGGAAGGGGTTGGCAATCTCATCCGTTCCATCAGTTGGTGAAACAAGCATTACCGCTGTACCCCTGCAGACCTGCAACAAACAATCGTTGGAGGTGAGGTTGAAATCAGTGAAAAGAAAACAGATAGAAGAGAAATGGGCAAGGGGCATACAAGAAACCATGGAAAATACTGGTTATTGATTCATGCTTATTTTTGTTTATTAACCGATCTGTTGCAAATCTGATTGTAACAACATTTTCAGAAAATTAACTATGGCAGGCTCCGGCACTACACAAGATAATCACAGGATGTCCTTAACTACTGTTGGAACTACAATCACTAGCTTGTATAAATAAAGGAGAACAATAGGTCATAAGTATTGAAACCAATACAGTAAAGAAACTTACAATCAGACCAAGCTGTCTGGTTTTCCCCGACAGTTTCAATGGATCATCTTGCTCTACAAAATGAGACAGCAAGTGTGAAGTGTTATGATGTGCATGAAGTGTTATGATGAGACAGCAATCATTTAACTTTGCAAAAAGACAATATAAAGTATTTATCTACAAGCATATCACACCTACATTAGCAAGTAGAGTAATTTATGTTTTATGATGTGCATGAAGTGTTATGATGAGACAGCAATCATTTAACTTTGCAAAAAGACAATATAAAGTATTTATCTACAAGCATATCACACCTACATTAGCAAGTAGAGTAATTTATGTTTTATGATGTGCATAGAATATTATTCTGCTGTATTTTAGTCCAATCTTCTTTGTCTGTAACAGTATATTAGCACCATATAAACAGACAAGATGCACGAAGGACGGAAATTTCTTCTCACCCAAGATTAAACACTACATGCATAAATTTGTGATTTATAGTCCAAATCAATGAAGATCAAACAAAACTATGCAATGTATGAAGCAGTACCTCTTTCAAATTCAACCGCTTCATCAAGCACCAAGTTCAAAAGCTGGTCATAGCCCTTCAAAGTCCCTGTAACTGCACATGTAAAAATACCAAAGTTATGGCCTGCGGCGTTGTATTAGAGTATTATAATAAACTGCAAGATAACAAGAATGGTTTCTGGTTTTCTGGAAATGGAACCATTCTACTGTCTATCAACCTAGTAAACTGGCCTTGTTTGGTTTAGTTCAGTACAGGGTAAGAATACCCTCACTGAAGCGAATATTAGTGCTGATGTTTCTTCACCACATTAATTTGTACAAGGAAAAGAAGATCAAAGAACTCACAGCTGTGGAGTAATCAGATCAGCAGTGGCAAGAGGAGGAAATGTCAGATCAAAGTGAATTAGGCACTTAGCAAATTTGAGCTCCAGAATACGAAAATGGTCTTAGGACAGGTGAGACTATTTTCAATCTTTGTCTTAATATTGCCGCTGCCCTCCTTGCAG
The DNA here is from genome assembly GCA_030770085.1 of Oryza coarctata. NCBI lineage: Eukaryota > Viridiplantae > Streptophyta > Magnoliopsida > Poales > Poaceae > Oryza > Oryza coarctata. The sequence continues at coordinate 3,184,682 of CM061476.1, read as the reverse complement.
CCACGGTAAACAATGTCAAAGCTTTAGGTACTACATAAGGGACAGTTTGGCCATCTGCTTGAATAAGTTTTTACTCCAGTATACAGATTGTACATTATCTTTTCTAAAATGGTATTAGTAAAAGAAAAGGCATGACAGATGAAACTCATCATACAGCCAAACATGAGAATGACCTTTATTATCTAGATGAGGTTAGCTGCAAACAGAATACAAGTTGTAATTCAAAAACATGCATTCTCAGAATTTGGTATCTGTCAGCATACAAGATAGAAATAAAAAATGGAAGAGTATGGGAGAGAAATATGGAAGACAGTAAGCTTCTAGAAGGATAAAATCCTCTCCACAGGAACATATAAGTGTTGCTGAAATTCTAATGAATGCAAGTGGAACACGGACAGAGAACAAGGAACATGCCTGGCTCCATTAGGGTATTTGCCCAAGGGTAAACAGGTTATCAGGTACAATTGTCATCCCTATGTCATACACAACACTGAAATCAATGTTCAAGAGAGTGAGCTGAGCTCATTTCCAGACTTATTCATTATGAAAGAATATTAAAGGATTAGGAAGTGCCAATTGATAAAGTAGTTACTCCTCTGCCCAAAACAAGATCAAGGTGGTTCTGGCTTGGAAACATTTGTTAACTAGGTGGCCCTTTTTAGCAGGATCCAGGTAAAGAAACACTAAAAGAGGCCAGTTTGTGACGAAACCTTATCCTCAGAAAGCCAAAATCAGAAGGTTCCCCAATTTAGAAGCAACCCATGAACTCTCTGATAAGTCCCCATGTTGCACTAAAACTAGGATATGTTAAAAGAATAACAAACCATCATGATTAACAACTAACAATTATGCGCTACAAGCATTCAGAAGCCATGTTAAAACTAGCCACAAGGACGCTGTGGTCAATATCTTAGGCCATCCCTCTGGACTGGAGCCGGTGCACACATTTAATTTTACTGAAAGAATTAACAAATTGGCTTCGAGTTGGCTATGCCCTAACTATACGATTTTGTGATTTTGATGAAGACCTAAGCATTTCCTGCCCCTGCCGCCGTAACTGTAAGGTTTCTAGGCACCAAACTGTGCCCGTAACCTACCATGATCCAAGAATGAACACCTGAACATGTGAAAACGATTTTTAGCAACTAACCTTGCCTGCCGCCGGTGAGCTTGACCTGGACGCCCTTGTCGACGAACTTGGCCAGGTCCAGCACCGTCTCCTTGCGCCCCGACTGCTCCACCAAAACGCAAATCAGTCCACCAACCAAGAACTAGATCGATCCAATCGAGCAAGCGAAACACGAGGAGAGGGTGGGGAGGGGGGGGGGGGGGTGTTTGCAGCTTACCATCCCGAACCAGCCACTAATCTGGTCACTTCAAATCTGTGAGGCAAGATGGGAAACGAAAAATTATCAGATTTTGCGACAGGATCCGGTACGGCGAGTGGGAGTAGAGGCGGTGCCCCGGCGACGGCAGCGGCGGCTCACCGGAGTTAGGGGTGTGTGGTGGGGGCGGCGGCGGCGGATGCGGGTGCGGGTGCTGGTTTTTTTTGTTTCTTTTACTCGTTTTCGCTTTATAGAGTAAGGAGGCCGTTTCTGTTGGGCCGTCAGCCCATTACAGACGAGGCCGAAATGTTGCAATGGGTATGATCTGAAGCCCAAGTAATAAGGTGATAAAAACTTTTAAAATGTACAACTTTAACATTTAAATTTTATCTTAAGATATGGCTATGTACATTCTCATTTTAACCAATCACCATCATCTCATTTAATTTTTTTCACAACTATATCATTTAAATTTTTTATACATCTTTTCATAACAATTCCATTTAATTTTTCCACCTATTTTCCCCTCTCCAACTAATATTTTTTTACGAAGGAAGTATGTGATTAAAAAATTAAATCTTAGAAAACCTAATATTTTATGATCAAAGTTTAAAAAAACTACATGTATCGTGAATTTTGAAGCATAACCCTAAATACCACGGTCCTAAGACTTTCACAAAACTCCATCCATGTACTTAATTTTTTCATCTTGAAAGTGACTATTGATTTTTTTTAATGTAGGCGAATGGTATAATTCTTCCATATTTTGAATAATACTATTTTAGATATGCTAATATAAATTTACATGAAATTTAAATAAAGTGGGGGTTCTCTGAAAACCTTAGACCACAAAATATGTGACAACGTGCCACAAATCATATTTTTAGAATTAATTATGTGTTTTTTAAATAGTCCCTTTCAATTTTTCATCTTAGGTGTTGAACCGTTAAGAGTAGAAGCTATCATAAAAGTCTTGGTAAAAATTTATGATATTTTCGGTCATATATATGTCCTTGACTGATAAGCAGTGGCCATAAAAGCGCCTTCCAAACAGATCCTAACGAAAACTGCTATGCTGATATGCAGTAAATATATGCTTGTGCGTAGGGTAGCCCCAGTTCCCGCCAGCTGAGCTTAGCTTGCTCGGGAAGAATGACTGCTTGGGCTATCTAGCTCTTCACCTCCATTGCAAAACCCCACCGAGCTCAAACAACCTAGCAAGCTCTTCATCGATCGATCTGCTTGCCCCAGCTCGATCGACCCTCCTCTCTCGCGCGCAACTAGCTGGTCGCCATTGCTCCTGTCTTCGCGATCGATTTGCAGCCAGTGAGCTAGCTAGCTAGCCGCGATCTGTGGCCGGCCGGCCGGCCGATCGACCGCCGCAGCTGTCGCCGGCGGCGGGGGCGGGGGGCGGGACGTACACTTTGCTGCTGACGATCCATATATAGATCGATCGAGCTAAGGCGTAAGGATCGGTTAATTCATCATCAGCTGCAAGATAGTACCAAATGTGAGCTCGATCGATCTGAGAGATGGATAGATTTGTTCATTTTCTCCACAAGTTTGCATTCTATTATTGGGATTTTTTTTCCATCTATTTGTTCATTGGGAGTTACCTAGCTATGATCTACTATCTTCTAGCCAGAGTAGCCAGTAGTCCGGTAAATGTATTTATATTTGAATGCATATTTAGTAGAAAGAAATATATGCGTGGTTGCAATGTAAACCAGTGCCGAAACAAAATTACAAGTACTTCAGTTTGGTTTTCTCTTGCTCGTCGGAGACCCCTAATTTGGGAACAAGAGTTAGAGCTAGACCACAAGATATGGTTGGGATATTATATTCACTACCATAGAAAAACTCTAACACTATCGGTTCAAAACGGCATCACTGTCAATTAAGTTCTACAATCTGTTTTTTTTTGTCCGGACCCACTTTATCACTATCGGTTCATAGTGAACGTGCAGTGATGGGCCGGCAGTGATGATTGTTTTTCTGTTACTGATTGCTTGGTAGCTTACATGTATATACGAATTTCATGAAGAGCACCTACATCCAAACAACCAGCAAATGTACTGCAAACCCAACAATGGCTAAGCCAAGAACCCACTGATTAAAACTACCATACTACATATCATTACATCAAAGGAGTTTTTTATCTACACATGAGAAGCTCAAAATGAGCTGGATTTCAACTTTCTAACAAGAAGCTTCCAGTTATATAGTGCAGCTAGGGTTTCCTCTGGAGTCTAGTCGTTTTGCATTGAGCCTCCAACCATATCTCAATCCATATACTTCACCGGCCACCTTTTTGAGTAGCTGCGCCCCCCATTGCAACTTTCTTTGCTTTTCCTCCTCCTGTAAAATGGACCAAGAAGAGATCCATAAATTACAAGTGTAGTGTATTAGTTCAATTGGATCCTAGTTCATTTCTAAAACACGCTACACTTCTTGTCCATCACACCTACAGTCATCATTTCTATGTTTCTTTATCAAAACGGCATCCAAGCCCCAAACATGTGAGCTATATTATTTACTGGTTTCAGAATAAAGGTACAAGCTACCACATTCCAAGTAAATCTTGTCAAGAGACACTTTAAAAACAAGTACTAAATTGTTTCATCATCAGCACAGAATTGGCATTTCTTTTCCCCTTTCTTCCATTCTCTCTTAAGCAAGTTATCTTTTGTTAGAATACTATTCATTTGCAATGATCGAAATTGTTACTTCCTATATGATATATGTAGCTGCTGTTCTTTAGGGCTGAAGAAGAAAGCAGCACGCTGCGCATACTGGTGACTAGTGTACAGTGACTATGAATCCCCCGAGCGTATACGAGGGGGTCAGGTCTATATATATACAGCCCAGGCCAATGGTCTGTCTAACACCCCCCGTAGTCGCAGCGGGAGGGGAACGGACGCAGAGATTGAACCGAAAACTAGTGAATAAAGACGTGGGCAGGCCTTTGGTCATTATATCGGCAAACTGATGTGCCGATAGTACATGGAGCACCCGAACCTGTCATAATGCAACCTTGTCACGGACAAAATGAATATCGATCTCGATGTGCTTGGTGCGTCGGTGATGGACCGGATTGGCGGTCATGTAGACAGCACTGACATTGTCACAGTAGACGATGGTCGCGGTGGAGAGGGGTGCACGGAGCTCCTGAAGAAGCTGGCGAAGCTAGCAGCACTCGGTGACGGCGTGGGCGACGACGCGGTACTCGGCTTTAGCGCTGGAGCGGGACACTGTAGTCTGGCGTTTTGAGGACCAGCATATGAGAGTGTCACCGAGTTAGACGCAGTAGCCGGACGTAGAGCGTCGAGAGTCGGGGCAGTCTACCCAGTCCACGTCGGAGTACGCGGTGAGGGAGTCGATGGGGCTGGAGCTAAGATGCAGCCCGCTGGAGAGGGTGCCCTTCACGTAGCGTAGGATGTGCTTGAGCAGCGCGAGGTGAAGTTTGCGCGAAGCCTGCATGAAGAGGCACACTTGCTGGACAGCGTACGTGAGGTCGGATCGGGTGAGTGTGAGGTATTGGAGAGCCCCGCCAAGACTCCGATAGTGAGAGGGATCGGCAACGAGGGCGCCATCGGTGGCGGAGAGTTTGGCTCGAGTGTCAATTGGGGTGGCCGTGGGGTGACAGTTGGCCATGCCCGCACGCTGGAGGAGGTCGATGGCGTATTGGCGTTGGGAAAGGAAGAGCCCATGGAAGGAACGGGTTACGGAGATGCCAAGGAAATGGTGGAGAGGACCAAGATCAGTCATGGCAAACTCAGAGTAGAGTCGGGCCATGATCTGGTCGAGGAGAGATGTCGAAGACGCTGTGAGGACAATGTCATCGACATAGAGAAGTAGATAAGCAGTGGCGGAGCCGATATGGAAAGTGAATAGGGAACTATCGGACGTAGAGGCCATGAAGCCGATGTGCCGAAGATAGGTAGCAAAGCGTTGGTATCAGGCACGAGGGGCTTGTTTGAGGCCGTAGAGAGAGGGTTGAAGGAGACAGACGTCGTCGGGGAACGAGGCGCCAGGTCTCGTTGTCCATTAGAGCCTTGTACTCGTCGGCCATGGCCGCGCGCCACTGAGGGTCGACCAAGGCTGAGCGAGAAGTCGCCGGGATGGACGAGATAGAGCTGTGGACGGCGGAGAGACCATAGCGCGGAGTGGGTCGGAGAGACCCGGTCTGGGAGCGGGTGACCATGTGAGAGGTGGAGGGAACTGGAGCCGATGGGGGTGTGGGAGTAATGGGAAGAACTGGTCGGGTGGGGGCGTTATCGGCTCCGAGTCGGCGACTGTAGATAAGAGGAAAAGGAGGAAATAGATCGGCCTGAGCCGATGAGGTCGGGTGGGCCGAGTATTCCGATTGGTCCGATAGAGATGGATCAGCCGATAGGGTGGGGGGAGCCGATGGAAAGTGAGGAGCCGATGGAAGTGGGGTGTCCGATGGAGAGGGAACGGTATCGGCTGAAGGATAAATAGGATCGGTATCGGCCGATAAAGGTAGGTCCGATGAGGGTCTGATGGTGGGGACATCGGACCGAGTAGTGGTGGGATATGTGACGGGTAAATCCTCAGCAACGGCCAATGAGGGGGCCCGATGAAGAGGGCAGTGGGGGAGACCTGGTCGGCACGGTGTTGGTGAGGAGGAAGTCGAGATCACTAGAGGAGGATCTCGGATGAAGGAGACCGAAGGGAAAACATGTCTCGTCAAAAATGACGTGACGAGAGACGAGGACCCGTCGGGTGGAAAGGTCGAGGCATCGGTATCCCTTGTGAGAGGTGGAATAGCCGAGGAGAATACAGGCGGTGGAGCGGGGAGCGAGTTTGTGGGAAGCTATGGCGGTGAGATTTGGGTAGCAGAGGCACCCGAAAACGCGAAGGTGGGAGTAGTCGGGCGCCGTGCGGTAGAGAAGGGCATAGGGAACGTTGTTATGAACGGAGGAGCATGGGCGTCGATTGAGAAGGTACGTCGCAGTAGCCAAAGCTTCGGCCCAATAAGTGGTGGGTAGGTGGGCGTGAAGTAGCATGGTGCGACTGATGTTGTTGAGGGTGCGAAGGAGGCGCTCGGCTTTGTCATTCTGAGGAGAGGTGTAGGGGCAGGAGAGCCGGAGATGGATGCCCTACAAGGTGAGGAGGTTTGTAATGGTATGGTTGACAAATTTCGTACCGTTATCGGCTTGTAAAGCCTTGATGGGGAGGTTGAACTGAGTGGATACGTACGTGACGAAGTGAGTGAGGTGAGAGGCGACCTCAGATTTGTGGATGAGCGGGAAGGTCCAGCAATAATGTGTGTAATCGTCAAGTATAGCGAGATAATACTGATTATCGGAGACACTTTTAACTAGGGACGTCCATACATTACAATGTATAAGTTCAAATAGATGCGAGGTACAGGAGAGAGAACTAGAAAAGGGTAGACGCACATGTTTGCCAAGTTGACATGAGTGGCAAACTATGGAGCTGCTGTGAGTACATCGGATGGAGGCGCTGCGACGGAGGGTGGCGACAGCGTCGGGACCAAGGTGGCCGAGGCGAAGGTGCCAAAGGTTGGTGGAGAGGGCGACGCTGGCGTGTGGGGTGGGCGGCGCAGCGGGAATGGTGTAGAGGTCACCGCCACTATTGCAGCGAAGGATCTGTTGCCGGGTTGGGATATCCTTCACAGAGAAACCAGACGCGTCAAATTCAATGGAGCAGTGGTTGTCTCGTGTGAATTGGCGAACAGATATAAGATTGTGAATGAGAGAAGGGACGATAAGAACATTGCGTAGGGGGAGGTTAGTGGTGGATGTAGACAGAGAGGAGTCACCACGGCATTGGATAGGAAGAGAGTGACCATTGCCGATGGTGACAAAAGGGGAGGAAGAGGGGTGACAGGAGCGAAGTATACCGGCCGATGACGCCATGTGTGAAGACGCCCCAGAGTCCAGCACCCAAGGGTGTTGTGGTTGGAGCGTCATCTGGTTGAGGGCAGCGACGAGGCCAGCCTGGTTCCAGGAGGGAACGGACTGGGTGGTTGGGGTCGGTAGCATCGGCTGAGACGGCAGAACGGGAGCCGATGCCAGGTGAGCCTGGGGATGGGCGCCGAGAACTCCGGGTTGCCAGCTGATGGGGCTGCGTGGCTGGGGCTGGGGCGCCCAGGGGTTGTAGCAGAGCCACGAACCCGTGGGACCGGCAGGGTGGGTAGGGACCGAGGTAGGTCGTGGTGGCGTCGGATCCTGCTAGGTCCTGCCTTTGCCTTTGCCCTTGCCTTTCCCGGTGCGGGCTGTGTTGCTGTGGCCGGAGCCATGGCCACCAGGACCACGAGAGGAAGGGGCACCGCAAGAAGCTCGGCAGCCATTATCGGCTGCGGCAAGAAGAGCGGTGTGGGCCACTGTCTTCTCATCATTGGCCAGACGGAGTTCTTTAAGAACTAGCATGTCATGTGCCCTGGCGAACGATGGAAGAGGTGTGGCGTTGGCAATGTCATCGGCGGTGTTGTTGAAGCGGAGATTGAGGCCTCGCAGAAGGGCGAGGACGAGTTGAGAGTCGGCCACAGGGTGGCCGACGTCCCGGAGAGCAGCAACCTTGACTTTGAGGCGCTGACAGTACGAGGAGACAGAGGAGTCGCCTTGTACCATGGAGTGGAACTCGTTGAGAAGGAAGATGGCGCGAGGCTGCTTGTTGGCTAGGAAGATCCGCTCGATGGCCACCCAGAGGTCCCGGACGGTGGGGTCGGTATCGTCCATGGTGAGGTCGAGGACAGAGTCATCGATCGAGCCGAGCAGCCAGCTGTGCACGCAGCACTCGGCGATGTCCCACTAAGGATCATCGGGGCGAGGTAGAGTGGAGCCATCAATATGGGACCGGAGGCCGAATTTTTCCACAGAGGGATTTGAAGAAGAAAACCAACTTAGAATAATTGACGTTAAGGTTAAGAGAGATAGGAACGTGAGATTTCACGTTCACAGCAGCGTAGGGAGGGGAGAAGATCGGCGAGGTGGTGCCTGAGGTGTGGTCTGTGGCACCGAGGGCCGGAGCAGATTCGGCGACTGGGAGAGTGCCGGAGCTGAGGGCGGACTCGGTGGCCATGACGGGAGAACGGGAGCAAAGAGCCGTTGGGACAAAGAAGCCGATGGGAGGGGGAAGCCGATGAGAGGACGGATCGGCCGATCAAGGATGTGAGAAGCCGATGGAAAGTGGGCAGCGGAGTAGGTGAGGAGTGGCCAGCCGATGAGGAGTGGTTGGCCGATGGGGAGTAGGCAGCGGAGTAGGTGAGGAGTGGCTAGCCAATGAGGAGTAGGCAACGGAGTAGATGAGGAGTGGCCAGCTGATGAGGAGTGGTTGGCCGATGGGGAGTAGGCAGCGGAGTAGGTGAGGACAGAGTGGGTGGGTCAGAGAGTGGTTGGGTCACGGATGTGCGAGGATTCACGTCCGTGAAGAGAAGATTCACGTCCGTGGACTCGTGGAGGCCAAGAAGTGGGGAGGACGCGAAAAAGGCAGGGAGTGGCCGGACGCGAAGAGAATATGTTCGCGTCCGGAAGGCAGGGATTCGTGTTCGTGGACACGTGGACACGTTGGACTGGCTCGGATGTGAGGGGAGAAGGTTCGCGTCCGAGAGCCGTTGAGCGTGTCGAAAAGGGCAAGAATCGAGGGAGGTTTCCAGCTGATGGAGACGATGAGCGCGGAGATGCGCCGGCGTCAAAGAAGGAGAGATGCACGAAACAAGAGGAAGAGCGGAGATGGGTGCGAGGAGGGACGAGGAGGCGGATCGAGACCATCGCCTGGTCGTGCGGAGGTGGGGCGGAGAAAAGGTGACTGCGGGAGAGACGGGGAGAAGAAGAAATGGAGACGAGAGAAAGAGGGGAGTACCGGGAAAAGAGTCGGCGACGGGAAGAAGACATTGACGAGGAGGAGGAAAGGGTCGGCTCGCCGGAGGGAGAAGCTAGCGTGCCGGGATGTCTAGACTCGTTCTGATACCATATAGAAAGTGTACAGTTATTATGAATCCCCGAGCGTATACGAGGGGGTCGGATCTATATATATATACAACCCAACCTAGTGGTCTGTCTAAACTATCATCTCGGCATCCGCAGGTTTGACTCATTTGATACTTTCGAGGAGATCTGCTCATTAGCAGTGCTAAACAAGTTATATATATATATATATCAAAAATTGATCTTAATTTGGTCTTATTTTTTTCCAAGTAATGATAGATCGTAATGATGAGGTGAGAATTCTTTGATTTTGTTAAAAAACGATGGAAATATAAATCCTGGTGTTTGGATTAACGAGAATGCACACCACCATTATATTCCCATGACCTAAAAATACTGAAAAAAATCGACCGTGTCAAAAAAAAAAATGCAGAGATTCAGGTTCATAAGCTGGAAACAACAAATAAAAAGTCTCCATCTTCCAGCTTAAATCTGAGTTATCTGATAATTGATATGATCATTGGAGGCACTGTTAAATTTGCAGGTGGATCTCATCCTCCTTGGTGGAGATTTGTTCCACGAGAACAAACCTTCTATCTCTACGCTAGTGAAGAGCATAGAGATCATAAGAAGATACTACCTGAACGACCGGCAGGTGCAGTTTCGGGTTGTCAGTGAACAGGCCTGTATGAAGAACAGGTGCAGCTTGCAAATTAATTGATTGCTTCATTACTGATTACCTTCTCAACTTTGTTAAAGGGCATGTTCTTTTCTGCTGAACGGCTGAATGCTTTGTGATAATTATTCAAGGTACAAATGAATAAATTAACTATTAGATAATTGAAAAATAGATTTAAAACAGTTTCCTAAGAAATTCATATACAAAAAGTTTTAGCAAAAATCACAATGTTTAGAAGCTTGAAAGGCATGCATATTCTCACTAGGCTTTGGCAAATTGTCACCCAATTAAGAAATCCAGGCCATTAATACCTAGCTACTGAATAATTATTCAGAACTTATAACATATTCTGATCGTTCAGGTTTGGGAGAGTCAACTTTGAAGACCCAAATTTTAACATTGGCTTGCCTGTGTTCACTATACATGGGAACAATGATGGCCCAGCAGGAGTGGTATGGATATCACATAATGGATAATACCATTTGACAATAGATATGGATCTCTCAAACACTTGCATTTCTGCTCATGAAAAGTATTTTTCTTCAAGTTCTTATTCAACTTCTAAATTTTGGTTTCTTTCTTTGTAGGATGGCCTGTCTGCCATTGACATCCTTTCTGCTTGCAATTTTGTGAACTACTTTGGAAAGGTTGATCCTGGCAGTTCTGATGTTGGTCAAATATCAGTTTGCCCTATATTGATAAAAAAGGTCAATTTATTTGAGTTCTATACACAACCCCAAGTAGCCAACAATTATAAGATAATAATTCTGTGACAGTGTGTCTTGTGCTACTCGATTCAGGGTGAAACTTCTGTTGCGCTATATGGCCCTAGTAACATTCAGGACGATAAATTGAGTAGGATGTTACGGGTAAAAAACTTGCATAATTACGATTTGAAGAATTGTCATGTGCTGTGCTATAAGAATGTGTATAGTGAGACTAAGACTCCAACGCTATATAAGAAGGGTCGGGTCTATATATATACAATCCAGTGGTCCAGTGGTCTAACATCCCCCGCAGTCGCAGCGACAGAGAACCGGACGCAGAGACTGGATCGAAAACTGGTGAACAAAGGCATGAGGAGGCCTTTAGTCATAATATCGGCGAACTGGTGCGCCGATGATACATGGAGCACCCGAATCTGTCCTAGTGCGACTTTGTTACGGACAAAATGAATGTCGATCTCTATGTGCTTCGTGTATCGATGATGAACCGGGTTGATGGTCATGTAGACAGCACTGACGTTGTCGCAGTAGACGACGGTCGCAGAGGAGAGAGGTGCACAGAGCTCCTGGAGAAGCTGGTGAAGCCAGCAACACTTGGCGACGGCGTGGGCGACGGCGCGGTACTCAGCTTCGGCGCTGGACTGAGACACCGTAGTCTAGCGTTTTGAGGACCAGGAGACTAGAGTGTCACCGAGGAAGACGCAGTAGCCGGACGTGGAACGTCGAGAGTTAGGGCAGCCTGTCCAGTCCGCGTCGGAGTACGCAGTGAGGGAGTCGATGGGGCTAGAGCTGAGGTGCAGCCCGCTAGAGAGTGTGCCCTTCACATAGCGAAGGATGCGCTTGAGCAGCGCGAGATGAGGTTCACACGGAGCGTGCATGAAAAGACACACTTGCTGGACGGCGTAGGTGAGGTCGGGCCGTGTGAGAGTGAGGTATTTGAGAGCATCAGCAAGACTTCGATACTGAGAGGGATCGGTGACGAGTGAGCCATCGGCAGCGGAGAGTTTGGCTCGAGTGTCGACCGGAGTGGCCATGGGGTGATATTCGGCCATGCCCGCACGCTGAAGAAGATCGATGATGTACTGGCGCTGGGAAAGGAAGAGCCCGTGAGAAGAATGGGTGACGGAGATGCCAAGGAAGTGATGGAGAGGACCGAGATCTGTCATGGCGAACCCGGAGTAGAGTCGATCCATGATTTGGTGTAGGAGGGACGTCGAGAACGCTGTAAGAACAATGTCATCGACATATAGAAGAAGATAGGCGGTGGCGTTGCCGATGTGAAGAGTAAAGAGAAAGCTATCGGACACGGAGGCCATAAAGCCGATGTGCCGAAGGTAGACAGCAAAACGCTGGTACCAGGTCCGAGGAGTTTGTTTGAGGCCGTAGAGAGAGTGCTGAAGAAGGCAGACATCGTTGGGATGAGAGGGGTCGACGAAGCCTGGAGGCTGCTGGCAGTAGATCGTTTCCGTCAGATGACTGTGAAGAAAGGCGTTGTTCATGTCAAGCTGGTGGATCAGCCAAGAGTGCGAGACAACTAAGGTGAGAACGACTCGAATGGTGGTGGGTTTGACGATGGGACTGAAAGTCTCGTCGTAATCGACACCGGGGCTTTAGGAGAAACCTCAAACTACCCAGCGTGCCTTGTGACGGGCAAGTGAGCCATCGGCGTGGAACTTGTGCTTAAAGATCTACTTACCGGTCACAACGTTGGCGCCGGGAGGATGAGGGACGAGACGCCAGGTCTTGTTGTCCATAAGGGCCTTATACTCGTCGGCCATGACCACGTGCCACTGAGGATTAGCTAGGGCGGAACGAGAAGTCACCGGGATGGGCAAAATAGAGCAGTGGACGGTGGAGAGCCCATAGCGCTTGGTGGGGCGGAGAGACCCGGTTTGTGATCGGGTAACCATGTGAGATGTGGAGGGGACGGGAGCCGATGAGAGCGTGGTAGGTGTGGGGAGGACTGGTTGGGGAGGGGCATCATCGGCTCGGGATCAGCGGCTGTATGTGAGAGAAAAGGGGTGAACTAGATCGGCCTGAGCCGATGGGGTTGGATGGGCCGATCGGTTTGGTCAGTCCGATAGAGATGGAGCAGCCGATAAGAAGGGAGGAGCCGATGGAGGCAGATGGGCCAATAGGTGATTATGAGCCGATGAGGGTTGAGGAGTCGATGGGGGTGAGGTGTCCAATGGAAAGGATACTGGATCGGCCGAAGCCGATGAGAGTGGTGGGGCTGATGGGGGTCTGATGGGAGTGACATCGAATCAAAGAGTAGTGGGATAGCTGAGCAGTAGGTCCTCACGAGCGGCTGATAAGGGGGCCGGAGGGGAGAACGGTGGAGGAGACCAGGAGGGCACGGTGTTGGTAAGGAGGAAGTCGAGATCGCTAGATGAGGATCTCGGATTAAGCAGACCAAAGGGAAAGCATGTCTCGTCAAAAACGACATGACGAGAGACGATGACTCGGCGGGTGGAGAGATCGAGACATCGGTATCCCTTGTAAGATGAGGGATATCCGAGGAGAATGCAGGCAGTAGAGCGGGGAGCAAGTTTGTGAGGAGCTGTGGCGATGAGATTTGGGTAGCAGAGGCACCCGAAAACGCGTAGGTAGGAGTAGTCGGGCGTCGTGTGGTACAGAAGAGTGTATGAAACGTTGTGGCGAATGGAGAAGCATGGTTGCCGATTGAGGAGGTAAGTCGCAGTGGTTAGTCCTTCAGCCCAATAAGTTGCAGGTAGGTGGGCATGAAGCAGCATTGTGCGACTTATGTTGTTAAGGGTACGAAGTAGGCGTTCAGCCTTACCATTCTAGGGAGAGGTGTAGGGGCAGGAGAGGCGTAGATGGATGCTCTTGGAGGTGAGGAAGAATTGAACAGTACGGTTGACAAACTCCATACCGTTATCGGCTTGTAGAGCTTTGATGGGAAGGTTGAACTAGTTAGAAACGTAGTTTGTGAAATTAGTTAGGTGGGAGGCGACCTCGGATTTGCTGATGAGTGGAAAAGTCCAGCAATAATGTGTGTAATCATCAAGTATTGCAAGATAATACTGATTACCGGAGACACTTTTAACCAGAGAAGTCCATACATCACAATGTATTAGCTCAAACGGTTGCGAGATACAAGATAGAGAATTCGAAAATGGCAGTCGCACATGTTTATCAAGTTGACACGAGTGACAAACGGTGGAGCTGTTGTGGGTACACTAGATGGAGACACTGCGACGGAGGTTGGCGACAACATCGGGGCTGGGGTGGCCGAGGCGAAGATGCCAGAGGTTGGTGGAGAGGACGACGCTGGTGTGTGGAGTGGACAGCGCAGTGGGGATGGTGTAGAGGTCGCCGCCACTATTGCAGCGAAGGATCTGTCGCCGGGTTGGGATATCCTTCACAGAGAAACCAGAAGCGTTAAATTCGATTGAGCAATTATTATCTCGTGTGAATTGGCGAACAGATACTTGTGAATAAGGGAGGGTACAATGAGGACATTGTGAAGGGGAAGGTTAGTGGTGGTGTAGACAGAAAGGAGTCACCACGGTATTGGACAGGAAGAGAGTGGGCATTGCCGATGATGACAAAAGGGGAGGAAGAGGGATGACAAGAGCGGAGTATACCAGCCGATGACGCCATGTGGAAGGACGCACTAAAGTCCAGCACCCAAGGGTGCTGAGATTGAAGCGTCATCTGGTTGTGGGTGGCGATGAGGCTAGCCTGGTTCCAAGAGGGAACCGACTGGGTGAGTGGTGGTAGTAGCATCGACTGAGATAGCAAGATGGGAGCCGAAACCAGGTGGGCCTGAGGATGGGCATCGAGAACCCCTAGTTGCCAGCCGATGGGAGTGCGCAGCTGGGGTTGAGGTGCCTAGGGGTTGTAGCAAAGCCACGGACCCGTGGGACCGGCAGGCTGGGCAGGGACTAAAGTAGGTCGCGATTGCATCGGATCGTGCCAGTTCTTTCCCTTGCCTTTGCCGGTGCCACCGGTGTGGGCTGCGTTGCCATGGTTAAGGCCATGGCCGCTAGAGCTGCGGGAGGGGGGCGGCAGCACAGGATGCTCGGCAGCCATAATTGGCTGCGGCGAGGAGAGCTGTGTGGGCCACGGTCTTCTCGTCGTTGGCTAGACGGAGTTCTTTGAGAACTAGCATGTCATAGGCCCGGGCAAACGACAGAAGGGGTGTGGCGTTGACGATGTCGTCGGCGGTGTTGGAGAAGCATGGGCTGAGACCTCACAAGAGGGCGAGGACGAGTTTGGAGTCGGCCACAAGGTGACCAACATCCCGGAGAGCGGTAGCCTTTACTTTAAGGCGCTGGTAGTACGAAGAGACAGAAGTGTCTCGTTGTACTATGGAGTGAAACTCGTTAAGTAAGAACATGGCGCGTGGTTGCTTGTTGGCGAGGAAGATCTGCTCGATAGCCACCCAGAAATCCCGGGCGGTGGGGTCAGTGTCTTCCATGGTGAGGTCGAGGACAGAGTCATCGACCGAGCCGAGCAGCTAGCTACGCACATAGCACTCGGCGATGTCCCAATGGGGGTCATCAGGTCGAGGTGGAGCGGTGCCATCGATATGTGACCGTAGGCCGAATTTTCCACAGAGAGATTTAAAGAAAAATACCCACTTGGAGTAGTTGGCGTTGAGGACAAGAGATATGAGAACGTGAGACACGTTCACAGCGGTGTAAGGTGGTGAGAAGATCGGCGAGATAGTGCCCGAGGTGTGGTATGGGGCGCCGAGGGCCGGAGTAGATTCGGCGACTGGAAGAGTGCCGGAGCTAAGGGCTGACTCGGTGGTCATGACAAGAGAGGAACAGGGGCAAGAAGCCGATGAGAGTAAGAGGCCGATGGGAAGAAGCCAATGAGAAGGGAGATCGGCCAATCAGGGAAGTGATTGGCCGATGGGGAGTGAGCCAATGAGAGGAAAGGGTGGGCCAACCAGCCGATGGGGAGTGGTTGGTCGATGAAGGGTAGGCAGTGGAGTAGTTGAGGAAAAGGTGGGTGGCAGAGTAGGTAGGTCAGAGAGTGGGTGGGTCACGGACGTGCGAAGATTCACATTCGTGAAGAGAAGTTTCACGTCCTTGGACTCGTGGAGGCAAAGGAGTGGAGCGGATGCGAAAACTCAGAGAGGGGCTGGACGCGAAGAGAGAAGGTTCGCGTCCGGGAGGCAGAGATTCGTGTCCGTGGACACGTGGACACGTCAGAGTGGCTCGGACGCGAGTGGAGAAGGTTCACGTCCGGAGCAGTTGAGCGTGTCGGAAAAGCGGGAACCGAGAGAGGGTTCTAGCCGATGGAGGGCGGACGGGTCCAGCCAATGTAGGACGGACGAGTCCAGCCAACGGAGACGACGAGCGCAGAGATGTGTCGGCGTTGGAGGAGAAAAGATGCACGAGGCAAGAAGAAGGGCGAAGATGGGTGTGAGTCGAGATGAGGTGACGGATGGAGACCGTCGCCTTGTCGCGTGGAGGAGCAAGGGATGAGAGAGGGTGGTGGAAAAGAAGAAAGGAAAAACATCTGCGGAGAAGACGGGAAGAAGAAGGAGCCGAGATGAGAGAGCGAAGAGGGAATACCAGGAAGAAAGTCGGTGACGGGGAGAAAGCGTCGGCTCGCCGGCGGGAGGATGCTAGCGCGTTGGAGATGTCTAAACCTGCTTTGATACCATGTAAGAATGTGTATAGTGAGATTAAGATCCTAACGCTATATAAGGGGGGTTGGGTCTATATATATAGTCCAGAGGCTGTTAACTTGTTGATTATGAATAATTTCACATGTATGTGCTTATATTGTTCTTTAGACACCTCATAAAATTGAGTGGATGAAAGCAAACAGTGAAGATGATTGGTTCAACCTTTTTGTTCTCCATCAGAAAAGGTATGCAAAGTGGTTCATGATTATAATTTTCTGTGTATTATTTTGCATTTAAGCTTCTTGGCATACAATTGTTATCTTGCATTTGGGCAGGAAAAAAGGAAGCTCTACCGATGGTATCAATGAACAGATTTTGCCACATTTTTTAGACTTGGTAATATGGGGCCATGAGCATGAATGCCTAATTGATCCACAGGTAACACATTTTGAGCTACTGCAAATTTGTGACTAATGTTTGTTAAGTGTTATGTTTTATTTTTAATCTAGCTGAAATTTTCAGGAGGTTCCTGGAAAGGGTTTTCACATCATACAACCAGGCTCTTCAGTTGCCACCTCACTGAGCAATGCTGAAGCAAAACCAAAGCATGTTGTTTTGTTGGAAATCAAGGTTAACACTACTGCAGAATGATGTACTAATCATCCTCTTTTATCATTGTCTAATCACTTGTATTATGTTTCCCTTGAATCAGGGAAGACTGTACAGGCAAACTAATATACCATTAAAATCAGTTAGACCTTTTGAATATGCCGAAGTAACCCTTGTTAGTGTCTACTTCATGTTTACTTCCAGTGAGATGATTCTCACCATTAGCATGCCATGTAGGTCGAATTAAAAGATCAATTGGGTGTTGAGACCAATAATGAAGCATTTGTTTATGAGCATTTGGATAAAATTGTAAGTGTTGACCCACACAGTATTGGTTCAAAAGATACTTCAATTTCTTGATAAACATGTCCAAGGTATTGGTCATTCAATTGCAGCCCAACAATGATATGTTAAACAGTTCTATCAACAATGTAGTTTTAGCCATTGGATGTTTGTAGATTGTAGTTTTCAACCCATATATGTGCAATACTATTGACTATTGAGTTACTTCAGGTGAGCAATCTTATTGACAAAACAGCAATCAGTGGATCAGAGCCCAAGCTTCCACTAGTCAGAGTAAAGGTAAATCATGTGCTCTTCAGAAAATGTTCCCTTACTTTACAAAATTGTAAGATGCTAGATGCTAAATTTCTGCAGGTGGACTTCTCTGGTTTTTCGACAATAATCCCGCCGAGGTTTGGTCAGAAGTATGTTGGGAAGGTACCTCAACCACTAATGTGAAACTTACTAATATATATCTCCTCTATCATATGATTTAATGGTGTATTCTTTACAGGTTTCAAACCCAAATGAGATCCTTTTTTCTCAAGATTAGCTCAAAGGCATCGAGGTACTTTTTTTTTTGTCTCGTGATAAATGGGAGTTCTCAGATTATCTGTACTAGAACAGTGATGAATGAGGAGCAGTTTTGACATTAGTTGACTGGAAAAATGCATCTTAATCCTTGTTAACTAAGGGTGCATTCGTTTTTCCCTCTTCTCAGCCTCTACTCTCTTATTTTCTACATATATACTTTTTAAACTGCAAAACGGTTTTTTTTATAAAAAAATTCTATATAAAAGTTTTTTAAAAAATTCATATTAATTTATTTTTAAATTTTTTTTAAGCTAATACTTAATTAATCATGTGCAAATATGCTACTCTATTTTAAAAATGAACACAGCCTTATGATCTCTTCACTCTCTCTTTATATTGCAGAACACACTGATGGTTCTGAAGAAATTGAACCAAATGAGTTGGATCAACAAACTATTGAAGAACTAATTGCACAGAGTAACTTGGTACTAATTTACGTCCAATTTTAGGAGCGGTAGCATGTTAGTGTCCTTTTAATTCATGATGGACTGCTATATTTTGTTTCAGATATCCATTCATTTAGATAATCTAGGTTAGTGTCAACAAAGAGAAGTATACTTGCTACATTTAATCCTCGTTTTACAGAAGATGCAGATTCTTGATAAAAATGACTTGGAAGGTGCACTGCATGATTTTGTCAACAAGGATGACAATTTGGCGTTCCATTCTTGTCTGGACAAAAATATTGATGCAGCAAAAGTAAGATATAACTACCAACATATAGTGCCAATTACCACTGTGTTGATTCAGGACGTCTCATTTTCAATGACTAATTGTTTGCTTGGATTTTGCAGAATAAGTTGACTTCTGCAGCAAAGGATTTTAAAACTCAAGAAGATATAGTACTTCGACTGGATCAGTGCATGCAGGTACAAAAAAACTCTATTTCTGCAGTTACTAGATATGATTTAAACCAAAAATAAAGACGGCAAAAAACAGTGTTAATTCTTACTCCATAGGAGCTCATGAACGAAGATTCCCTCCCCTCCAAGGGAGGATCAGAAACCACATTGTGCTCTCAGAGCCTGCCAAATAACGAGCTCAGCGCGTTCCAGGAGTTGAAGTGCTCATCAAATGAGGAACAAGATACACATAAATCAGATGAACTTATTGAAACTTCTGTAAGCTTTTCTTTTTATTCTCCTGTTGCAAACATTGCAAACTATGCTTGCCAAATTTCATCTTGAACTGCTTTTGTTCTTCCATGCTCAAGGATGAAGAGCTCACTCAGCTAGCAAGCCAGAAGAGGCCAGCTCCTGAGAACGGAGTATCTGCATCTTCGAGGAGAAAGACAGATCTGTCTTCCTTCTACCGCCCCGTGGCGAAGAGCGATGACGATGGTGCCAAGAAAGGCAAGGCTCTTGTAAGTGCATCTCTGCATCTCCATTGTCACTATTTTGTAGTCAACCACATTCAGATGGACATTCAGAACTTCAGTCAAGTGCTCTTGTAACTGCTATGTGCATATGGATATTTAAATTCTGATTTTTCAAGATATTTCTGTCTGTCTAGCACGTAGCAGGGCGGTACGGAGCGATAAGAAGAAGATGAGATGAGATGAGAAAGATCAATGGCCAAAATGGATAGCTACTGCAAGCCATCAGCTACATTCCGTTCCTTTTGAGAATTTGACTGCCGGTTTAGTTGATCTTTTGTTTACTGACTTTGCACAGTGTGATGGCGACTCATTTGTCTATCTGCACCTGAATATATTGTCAAGTTCATCAAGGAGCCCAGTTTGTAATACCAAAATGCCGATGTGATTAATAATTGTCTTCCTAGCTCTAGCATAGTTGATTATAATTTGTAACAACTTATCAACGAGAAAACATAATTTATGAGTAAAACTTTTATATATGTGTCTTTAACGATTAAAAACTAAATGTAAAAAATAAACTATAATAAAAAACCTTTTTAAAAATTTTAATTTTTTATAATGCTGAAAAGCAAAGAGTATATGGCAAATCACCGAGCAAGTAGCAATGGACGACGGTCCACCATGGTGGTTTGTCATATCAGAAATGGTAGGAATTTCATGAGTATTAATATGTTTCACCATTTTTCTTATTAAAAAATGTATATAGAGATGTTTTTGAGTGCTCAATCTTACCTGGTAAGAACTATCAATGAATCCTGACCATTTATTTTTATTTGCTTTATCTATTAAAAATATTTTCACACCATTTTTAATAAAAGGAAAGCATTAATGCACATAATCAATCTTTCCAAAATTAACCACGCATGCAAGAGATGTTGTACTCTACATGGCTGCAATTTACAAGCATGCAAGGAATTCTTATCATGTATGCAAATAAAGTGCAATACATATATTATACTTTACAAAAGAAATACATGAATGTTTTAAAGTCATTGATTCAAAGTGACACAAAATTAAAATGAGTTTCAGATTTGAAACATCCGAATTTTCTGTAACATGATAAAAAATATGGGAAATTTTTTTACGAAAATATGTTTTCTGATCCTCTCCTACTCCTGTTCTGTTCCAATATTCCAGCTCCTTGGAGATTTCTTTACGCAAGTCATCCAAAACCTAAGTCAGCATCATTTATTTTGGGACGAGATCGATGCATCGGTGTACACCCACTCTTTTTTTCCTACCTCCCTTTTCTCTCCTTCTGCCACGATTCATCACATTCAAATTCCACCAATTTATTTGGGTAAGGCCATATTTGGCACGACTTTAGATCTTAGATTCACATTATATTTGAAATTTGTATGCTAAATTATGGTGATTTGGAACTTTACATTTCATCTGAAATAAGAATAGAATGATTTGTTATCAACGTAATCCTAGATACAAATTCATAAATTTATAGAGCCATAAATACCTAACTAAAAAATCTTAATCTTAGATTTGGAGCTGCGCCAAACAAAACCTAACATCCATCGCAGCCAATCTGGCCCAGAACCAAGCCAGCAGGCCACCTACCAACGGTCGCGGCTTTCAATAAAATAATAATATACATGCAAAGTAATAAAACAAGCCAATACACAAGTAGCATGAAAAGTGGACAGTCCAATTAGCCAACTGAAACGAAGAAAGCAATCCACATAGCCAGAGTCCACTTGAATAGTTCATGCAAGGGAAGATGGCATGATGCCATTTCTTTTGTCGATACAAGCCCCTCAATAGAGTTAAGTGACCAACCATTTTATATCAACTAGCGGTTCTAAAGTTTTAAAAATTATTTTCACTGGGTGAAATTAAATTGCATAGCACTAAACTAATGCTGCTACCAAAAAAAAGGCTCCTGAATACACATGTGAAGATAAATAGTCCTGCATAAACCTGACATTACAAAAGAAGATTGGAAGCCTCTCAAGCTAGGTGGTCGGCGTCCAGCAGGCTATACACAACAGCGCTCTACAGCTCAGAGCATCACAATATCTACAAATTAAAATCCTCTTAGACTACTGAATCACTGGGCTATAGATCCGACCCCTTATAGAGTTAGGTCTTAGTTCACTGTTTACATTCTTATATGTATCAGATTAAATCAAACATTCTCGATGCGCTAGCATTCTCCTACCGACGAGACAACTTTTCGCATGGGCTAACTTATACTGGTAAATCAATTTATGGGCTAAGCAAATGATGGGCTAATTATGCTTGCTTCCATAAAAAATATTAACTCCTTTTATTTTGGTGGACAATATTCTAACATGTTCCCTAATCGGATCTTTTCCGATTAGATACCTTAGCATTTCAATGAAGCTAAGTAACAATGATTGGAAGCTAGTCGAGAAAAGAACTGAAAAAAATTGAGTAGTTGCAAAAGTAAATACATGTCAGTAGGTGGATGATTGGTTCTGAGATTAATTCCATGTTATCAAGTTCAGGTATGTTTATCATCTTTTTAAAAAATTTTAGAAGAATTCTTTAAAAAAAATTAAAAAAATGATTGCTATACATCAAGATTTTTCTGGTAAACTGACGACCATACGAAGAAATATAGGATGGAATATTATTTGCTAAAAAAATGACAAGGTGGACTTGGTATATATAACTTAGATGTTTAGAACTTAAGTAAGTGGTTGTTTAAGCTCATTAATGAGGATGGAGTGTGGCAGGACCTACTAAGGTAAAGTATTTTACAAAATCAAATGATTGCCCAAATTATGAGAAAACCGGGTGATTCTTATTTTTATCAGGACTTATGAAAGTTAAGTATATGGTTCTAACTCTACGGTCATGGACAATTAACAATAGCAAACAAATAAAATTTTAGGAAGGCAATGATATGTTTAGGTGAAATTTTAAAAGAATGGTCAATTTTCTGTTCGTTATATGTATTTAGCTTTAATTAACAATGGTAATATAGAAATGAATAAAGTTTTGTGGAAATTAAAGATACCTCTTAAAATAAAGATTTTTATGTGTTACTTCTACTTCTGTATGCGTAATGACACTATTCATCATCTATTTTTTGATTGCCATTTTGCTAAATTTCTTTAGAGATATGTTTATATCTGGTTTGACCTAAAACATCCAGGTAGCATTCCTCACATATTTGGGAGTTGGCCTTTTGTTATAGACTAAAAACTAAAAAACATATCATAGTAGGAGCTCTGTATGTTAGACTCAAATGATATGCTTTTTTTTTGATAAATCTCCTACTAAATCCTATATGCAGGTACTTTTTAGAGCAACATATCGGCTTCGGTTCTGGACCCAGCTACAAAGGTGTGAAGAGGACAAGGAAATCATACACATTGCATGCCGAAATTTGGAGTTAATGGTTATACAAATATTCGTCAATTTTGAATGGAGATTTACTACTAGAATAGCTTCTTGAATATGATGTATCTCTCCTTTTTGTATTATTTTGTTCTATACTTGTTGTCTCATCATCTTTTGATTTTGTTGCACTTGGCTGAACGTTGATCAAATACATTTGTAAAATAAATTTGTAATAAGTAGCTGTAACCTCTGTTGAAGCAAGATCGGGTTATCCATTTTGTTAAAAAAAAATGCTTCCTTCTATATAATAGAGTGGTGGTTTCAAGAGACAAATCCCACTAATATCATTCATTGAAGAACATAATAGCTACGTAGTCTCAAAAAAATCCATTGGTGTCATGTGACACCACACCTAACACGCTGGCTCTGCTCCTGCCTTCAGCCTCATCATGCAGCCCTTAAACACATGCTAAGCCACCCCAACTTGAGCTCCACCCACCGCTTCCCCATGTTCCCTCTTAATCGCCCCCATGAG
Organism: Oryza coarctata; assembly: GCA_030770085.1. Taxonomy (NCBI): domain Eukaryota; kingdom Viridiplantae; phylum Streptophyta; class Magnoliopsida; order Poales; family Poaceae; genus Oryza; species Oryza coarctata. The sequence continues at coordinate 3,161,707 of CM061476.1, read as the reverse complement.
GGCTGACCACCACGAACAGCAAACTAGATCTCCTTCCACCTCCTTTGTCATCTGCCGGAAGCTACCCCAGCCTCCACCACCTCAACCGCCGCCACTGGAGACAACCCTAATTTCACTGTCATGAGAAAGATGCGAAATTTGTCACCAACGCTTGCTCTCTCCCCAAAATGAAGATATATATTCATATTCTTCATGTCCAGGGTCTCAAAATCCCTCAACTTCTGTAGCTAATCCATCGGCGGAGTTCTCTGGCATGACTCCGCTGTTCGAGTTCGTTCTTCCTATTCTGTTTCGGCTATTGCATGGGTGCACATTGGACACGACTACAAATCGGGTATCTGATTTTTTTTTTCAAAAATCGGATGCAAATTTTTTTGAAAAAAGTGTTTCATATTCAAACTATTAAATGGTGAAACACAATTAAATCATGCTTAAAACATTTCGATCTAACATATATGAAACATTGAGTTTCAACTATTGAAACATAAATAAATTTGCATCTTCACCAAAATATGACCTATACCATTTCAATCCACAATTCTATCAGGATAGATCTGGTTCTTCCTTAAGATTGGTTGCCGGATCAGACCCGACGACGATGAATAGGAACAATCCAGCTTCATCAGCAGCACCAGCGCTAGAGGAAGACGGTGGCAATGAGCAGAGGCGGGAAGCTCATGTGCTGCTTGAAGGTGTGGAAAGAAGCAGAGCGCGGTTGACGTTGCCGGAGATGGAGGCCTGCCCCTCGGCGGTTGAATCGGGTAGCGGACGCGCGGCGACAGTGTGAGAGGAAGCACCTCGATCGTGGCAGATGAGCGCACAGTGAGAGGGAGAGAGAGAGGTGGGGCGCCTGACGCCAAGAATTCTCCGCGCGCGTCACCAGACCACCTCCATCAAAAGTTGGTGGCTGTCGGGAACGTGTTTTGCTCCGAGCGTTCTCGTCAGTCCATCACCATAAGCCCTCCTCCATCCTGCCCATCTGCTTCTCTCCCTCTCGCTTCGTGCATCACCGGAAGAAGAAGCACACTACCGTGATGGTACTGTGCATTCGTGGTTTGAGTCCAACCACATGCCAAACCTGATCTGAACCCAGCTGCTTCAGTTGGTTCACTTCCAAACATTTTCACTTCTGATTTTCTCTTGTATCATCTAGAACATCAACTTTACACCTCTCCCCCTCCTGTGTACATCGCTTTTCATAATCCTGTAATAGTCCAGAACCTTCCTAACATAAGTTAATTAACCCTCGGTTCTGATTGCTTTTTCCAGCTATTTATTTGCCCGTTATTCGCATCATTTCCTTGTGTACAACCATAGGGAATCAACAATGTATCTACAATATCTACTGCCAATTCCAAACCGTTTGGCACACATGTGACGACTTCCTGGATCGTGCACAGCACATCTATTTCTCACTTCCACATCTACACGTGTCTTTTCTTTCTTTGTTTGCTGTTTGTCTTATAATTTGAGTTATAGGCTTATCTGTTGTTTATTGTTCTTTTTCGGTGCGCTCACGCTAGATTGCGATGGACAATGATGGTGCCATAAGAGCTAAGTTGACCAGAAGTGTGCAAGGGATTAATTGTTTGCCGCCTACTGCAACTCAAGCCACAAATCTATGATTATATTGAGAACCACTTAGTTATTTTTATTGATTATTTTTAAAGATTATTTTGATGTATGATTTAATTTTTGAACAATCCTAGCTTAGTTATTTTCCATTTATTTATATTGCTACTATTGTCAATTCTTGATTTGTTATACCTTGTTCTTGTCAACCTAGGCTTGATTTATTTACTTCAAAATAATTTTGTAGTGAATAATACCATCAATCTTTATACTCACACTTTTTATTGCCTACCATCATGTGATGTGATGACACATTAGGCCAATATAAAATGTTGTTTTGTGTAAGTCACCTGTCTAGAGATGATAGGTGTTGTGGAGTGTGAGGCTATACTTACTGTGCTTGAGATGTGCCTATTGTAGCTTTGGTTGCTTATCTAGAAATAAGGACAAGCTTCTTATGCCATAGAAAATAATATCATTTGCGTCTATATAAGATTGAGTAATCAGATTTAGCCTAGTACACCATAGACCTGAGTCATTAGGCTCGACCTATACCATGATCCGTCACTTCATATGTAATATTTTGGGGTGGACACGTATAAAAGGCCATGGCCAAGTGGAAATTGTGAAAACAACAATAGGACTCCACCTTTTCTTGTCCGGCTAGTGCCATACTTCTAAGATGACGTTAACCTAGTAGGTGAAAGTTCATCTAGACTTTCTAGTGGGTTTTAGTAATATATGATAAAAAAAATAAGGAGCTAATATCTTATAATTAAGAATCTTACAATAATTTATCTAATAAGAGATTGTTTTGGTTAAAAGAAGACCTCATAAAGGTTAGAAAAGAACAAAGGAATTTAAAGCGACGAAGATGTAATTTTTTAAAATTTTTTAGTCGTTAGGACAAGTCGAATTATTAAAAGGAGCTCAAGTTTAACTGGTTTAAAAAGTAAGTGCTCAATAAAATTTATAAGTCTAGATGAGTAAACAATCGCATCACGTAAACCTTAGGGTTTTGGTTTTCTCATACAATATTTTGGATGTTTGTATCTAGACTTTGTGAAAACTTATAGATAATTTTCTTTATCAAACAGAGAAATCAGCTCAAAGTCTCTAGACCCTTTAGCTAGAGTCTCTAGACTGAGCTCTTTGTTTGGTAGAAAGGCTTGTCCAAAGTCTCTGGACATTTATGCTGGAGTCTTCGAATTGAGTTCTTTATCTGATAAAGAGGCCTGTCTTTAAAAGTTTAGACCAGATACTCTGAACATCCTTTTATCTCAAAGCTATGTGCTATCCAAAGTCTTTGGACTCTTTGGTCGGAGTCTTTGAACTGATCACTCTGTCTAGAGCAAAAGGCCTATCTAAAGTCTTCGGACATTCTATCTGGATACTCCGAAGTTTAAAATTATGTGAGTAACTATTACTTTCGAGAGTGGTGGATATTTAACCCTACCAACCTCCTTTTGAAATAAGACTACTTATTTATTTCTACACCACTTCCAGTAGTTTTCTAGAGGTTTTCTACTTCACTCTTTTAGATCTTAAGTTTAATCCACCCTTTAAGTGTGCTTTTGGATGATTTATGAGAGATTGGATCTTAAAATTTATGTGAGCACTTGTGGATCAACGTTAGTAAAGACTTAAACTTGTTACTCTTGGAGGACCACTTCCTAAATGACTAGGCATTGTCTGTGAGGATTCAATGTATGGATTGTCCAGGACGTTTGTGAATGTTTTTCTCACCTTCACAAGAAAAAAGGTACATTAGTGAATCTCTGAGTTCTTCCTTAGAGATTGGTTTGGTAGAGTAAGCTCTATAGAAAGCAGGAGTACAGTGTCCTAGTGGAGACCTCGGTGGTCGACTTGGACTAGGTGATACGCTTTAGTGAGAGTTTGGAGATCAAACTAGTCTCTAGGGTTACTTAGTAAGGCAAGGGATCGAGAGAGATCTGGCTCTTTGGAGTTTCTTAACAAAGACGTAGAATTGGTTGATCTGAACTTTGGTGAAAAATTATTTGTCTTCTTCTATCCTCATTTAATCCTCCCTAGCCCAAATGGTTGTCCTTTGGATATTTTGAAGGAGGTTTGAAATCTTCAGAGACTCCGGATAAGTCTCTCTGTCTAACTAAGAAGCTGGCCTGGATTCTTTAGACTTCAGGACTAATTACTCCAGTAGGGTTTTTAATTTCCGCTGCCAGTTTATTTTAAGTTTTAAAGTGTGCACATTTACCTTTCCTCTATATGACTCAAGTTCCTTTTAGTAGATAATAATTAGTAGTAAGTGTGACTCTCGAACAGGTCTGTTGTCCTCAGCTCAGCTAGCTATTGACATCGTATTGTTAAAGCTATGTAGTCTTTATAAAGGCGAGTCTTCAAACCATTTGAATTTGTCGTTCTCCTGTCTAAGAAGCTATGTTGTTATAGGGGGATTCCTAATTTTAGAGCATGAGTAGAGTTCATAAGTAAAACTTGGAGATGAGTATGATAATGATTTAATATTGTCACCACTTTTAAAATCTCAATTTATAATTGTTTACAAAATAAAATGATTGTCACAATAAGGAAAAAACTACATAAATATTTTATTTGAACCCTCTTTGTACATCTTGCACGTATTATATTTGTTTTATTGTGGACATGGCTTGCTAGGTACATCCATACTCACATATTGCATAAAATATGATTTAGATTATCAGTTCTTCGTGGAGCAAAAAGCTAGGGTTCTCCTGCGCTTAGCTTGCCTGTGAGGTTTGTTGGGTCTTCTGCATACTATCTGATTGGTCCTTTCAAAAAGCTAGGCCGACATGCCATATTTCCATTGCTGTGTAAGTATTTGTAATTGAGCTTGTGCTTTTATACCTTTTTCTATACGCAACCGAAATCCTGTATAGCTGCAGGTTTGTGGGATTCCTGATTAACTCACGTGCATTCCTACATTTTTTAAAGAATTTAAATGTATATAGTCTGAACATCGGTGTTCTAGAATCAAATTTGAATTATATGGAGTTTAAAAATACATTTTTAAAATCACATTCAAGATGTTGATACATATTTTTAAGATTTAAAAATACCTCTTTACATAGTAATCCGAATTTGAAAAGAAATGCAAGAAGCTTTTTTCGTAAGCTATATACATTTGAAATTTTTTGAATTTAAATATTATTCTAAACTGAACATTTGTGATTTAAATTTTAATTTATGTAGTGAAAATTTAATTTGGAATTAGAACATTATTTTGTGTTTTTATAGCATCACAAATTTTTATAACACAAATTTTGGAAAGATTGCTATAATAATTCCATTAATAGAATTTAAAAAGTAATGAATGATGCTTTACCACCCATGACATAAGAACAACATTAGACATTATAGCAATGGATAATTGATGGTGGAAATAAATTTGGTGTACCATAAAAAAATCTACGCAGTTATCATTTATTTTATTGTGACTTATTTTATTATTAAGAATATTTTAAGTATGATTTATATTTTTTTAAAAAAAGTTAAATAATAATAATAATAATCTTTTAGTTCTAAATGAGTTGAAATAGGTTAAACATCATGTTTAATAATGAGAGAGATTAATAGTTGTCTATAGTAATATCTTTCACTCTTGGGTGTTCGATGACGTGTATCGGGAGAAGTGTGTAAGGCTAGAAAGGATGGTGCTCTCTACAACAAAGAACTGACACATCAATTTCACGGTAGTAAAACTTTATAAAGCACAATCAACCTTCTCCCTCTTAAAAAACCACTCCCTTATCTTCTTAAAAACCCGTCAAAATCCAACCCGTCGTGAAAAAAATATTGAAAGAAACTAAATCATATTTCCAACTCACGAGCATGTAAGCCAGCATGTAATAACTAGTAAGGAAAAAAAAAACAAATAGCTGTACAAGGGAAAAGCCTAAGGTTTTAAATTAAGGTAAGAGTTGGGCAAGCTGCTTTGCTCCTGCCATCATCCAGGTTCTTCCCAGTTTGGCTAGCAATACTACCGTCGGGAGTTCCTTGTGGTTCTTTCCTTCCCTGATCCCAGGCTGTGAGCAGGAGCAGGAAGCGTACCCCTTTTTAGGCATGCCGTGGCTGGTGGCAAGATCCTCTCACCAGCGGCAACAGTGGACGAGGAGATTAATGCGTACCGATCGTCCACACAATTTGTCCCCTTAAAGCTATATACTACATATATTTACTTTTCATTGCAAATGTAGAGCTAATAAACATTATAGAAACATTAATGCAATGGCCATCTATGAATATTGCAATGAATGATACATCACTTGCACTGTTTTCAAAAGTTCAGTTGTATAAATATTCAGTATATACCTGCCATTTATACCCTTTTTTTCTTTGATCAACACACACAGACAACCATACCAGTGGCATGATCTTCATGATCACGGCCTGCCTCTAAAAAGATGGGCATAGAGAGCAACATTGATAAATTAGGGAATTAGAATAGGTAGATCAAGATTAACATTACAAACCTTCTCCAAGTACGGAACATCTTAAGCTAAATCCATTGCATATCCATTCAGTAATGGCGTTCTCAAACCAATTATTGGAACCTGATCAAATTAAGACCATAAGACCAAGGTGACTAGTAGAATTTCGTAACTTTCGAGCTTTTTTTACTTTCATATCTTACACACGATTCTGATAAAAAAAAGGAGGATTATATAGTTCTGTTAATCCGTCAAGATTGTAGTTTTTTATGGATCAATAGCATATAATATTTATTGGAGGAACAAAGAGCACAAATAACTTAAGATAATTTCACCTAATATTTTTGTTTTTTCGTTCATCCAACAAGAGGTCGTGTACAAAATACTTTGTTGCGTATCCTCATCATACAACAAACTTATAGGCAGGCACAATCCCAAAAAAGCGGGTTCAAAATTCTACCAAAAGAACATGGAAAATACTAATTACTACAGTACCCATGTTCACACTTTCTACACAGATACATAAGAGTATACTATTATTGAATTACGCCACATGACAATTATAACGATATGTAGAGGAGGATAAGGTTATTTCCATTTATTTTTTTCATATCAATGCTTCCACATTCTGCTTAGTACAAAAATTATTTCTCAAAAAACCACTAACACTTAATCCACTTTCACAACATATCCTTCACTTACATATCTGTATAAGACTTTCTTACACACCATACATAACAGGATGGCTATAGTCACAAAATATTTTCCTTTTTTATCTTGCTGATTTTGACATGCATACTCATAGTCCTGTGAAGGCAAGAGCATGAACCAAATAAGATCAAATCGATATGTTTTCCTATTTCGTCTGGTTAACATATAAAGCTTAAGGTCCAGAAACAGACAAATGTTAGTGCTTTCACATATTGACAAATTTAATTGCATTGGGTAAATTTCTTTGCCAAATTCTACATGGTAGTTTGCAAGGGTTAACAAACGTAGTTAGTGGTGCTGACCGATGCTCAAATCTTGCACGTACCACTGGGTTTAATTATTTTATTCATGATTCAAATACGACTTAATATTTGAACAAATTTAGTCTTTGTTGAAGTGAGGTTTAATATGCATGGAATATATTACAGATACTTGAATAACAATATCTACGGGCATATTAGTCGGCGCGCTAACGGTGTGCCCATTTTCTAGTTCTATCGAACTCTCACATTCAAAAGGTAGCAAAAATGCATTTGAATTCACATCAAGCAACGAACGACCGAATCTCTATTCACAGTACAAAAAGGTAGAGTGCACACAGAATCATAGGTCACATTCGGCCTCATTCAGAAGTGAGAACATCAGAACCGATTGGGATTCAGAAATCGATTGACTTATGTTGCCATGGCCGGCTGGTAGCTTCGTATCTCAAGGATCTCCGTGGCCGGAGCATCTCTACTGGCGGCAGCAGCCGCAGCAGGCGAAGCTGAGTGACGAATACCTCCTCGTACGTCTGCAATGCCGGTGCAAAATCGAAACGAGAGCGTAAGCACACGCACGGGCGTACAACTCAACAACCTCAGATTGGCGAGGAGGGGAGAGTAGCAGCGAGGTGGTTAGCGTGACGCCGTCGAACGCCTCGAACCAGGGCTCTGAGCCCGTGCAGGCCCTCGCAGAGCACGACGCGGACGGTCTCGTGGCCGCCGTGGTGGTCGCAGGGCGCGGAGGGGAAGTCCGCGGCGCAGTCCAGGCAGAACGGGTCCTTCCTCGCGCCGGAACGAGGCCACGCCTTGGCGCTGGCGGCGGCGGCGAGGCGGTCCACGGAGCCAGCCGGCGCGGCCTGCGGTGTCCTCCCCGACAGCTGCCTCATTTTGGACCCAAAATTAGATACATATATATAAGATGGCTAATTATACGCTAATTAGTAAACTATACGTATACAATGCTAGGGAGGATCCTTGCTGTTGGTTTTTGCGCGGGAAGTACTCGCATATAATTGTCCTTTCGATCATAACAACCAAAATGTCACTGTTGCACAGGTGCTGCTACAGTAAAAAGATACACCCTCCATTCCTAAATGTAGAAATGTTCCTAAATATAAACATTTTCTATATTATTTCGTAAAGATTAAAGTTAAGGGAAAAGAGTCCCCTTAGTGATCAAATTTTAATTTTAAATTGCTCCCCTCCTAACTACCTAATTGACTAAAAATATTTAGATTTGTATGTATTGAAATCAATGTCCAAAAATATTTATGTTGTGTGAAAATTTTAATCCTAAAAGTGCTATATTTAATAACAGTGGGTGTATAGGCAAGCATCATGTTCCACCACTTGGCTGTGATTCCTCCACTAGCATCAAGTTGTGCTCTTAGCTGTGACCAACAAATTATCTCGTTGGATTGATGAATTGTGTACAGACACATCATTACAAACATCAAGTTCCTCCGAAAAGTCTGTTCCGTAGGTCCAACTTTAATTGATGCTTGAGGTTAACGACCAGGCGCGTCAGCTTTGGTTCCTTTGCTACTACTAGTCTCGCAAGTTTCCCCTTAATTTCTTTCCATTATCGGCTGTTGCTTCTCTTGCTAAGGCCCAAGGCTAGTGAGCAACGCGCGCGACATGGCTGAGTCACTGCTTCTCCCCGTGGTGCGCGGCGTGGTCGGCAAGGCCGCCGACGAGCTCGTCCATGGCGTAACCCGCATGTGGGGCGTTGATGACTACCGCCGCAGGCTGGAACGGCAGCTGGTGTACGTGCAATCCTTGCTGGCCGACGCCGAGGAGAAGAGCAAGACGAGCGACGCCGTCAAGGTGTGGATGAAGGCGCTCAAGTCTGTCGCCTACAGGGCTGACGACGTTCTCGACGACTTCCAGTACGAGGCGCTGCGCCGCGACGCGCCGAGGCAGCTGGGCCAGAGGTCCATGGCAAGCAAGGTACTAGTCAGCAATATTTTCACATCAAAAAGACATAGACTTGTGTTCCGCTACAAGGCGAGCAGGGACCTCAAGCACGTCCTTGACAAGATCGACGAGCTGGTGACCGAGATGAACAGGTTTGGCCTGGTGGTACGCACGGATCAGGCACTGGCGCCGCAGGTTCCGTATCGGCAGACGCACTCCACACTCGACGAGTCTGAGACCTTTGGCAGAGACGACGACAAGGAGGTGCTGGTGAAGCTGTTGCTGGGCCAACAAGATCAGCGCCATGTGCAGGTGTTGCCCATTATAGGGATGGGGGGCTTGGGCAAGACCACGCTGGCTAAGATGGTGTACAACAACAGCAGGATCCAGAAGCACTTTGAGTTGCATTTGTGGCACTGTGTGTCAGAAAACTTTGAAGCTCCTGCTATCGTGAGATCTGTCATTGAGTTAGCCACAAAAGAAAAATTGGACCTGCCTGACAACGTTGAGCTGCTGAGAGCAAAACTGCAAGATGTCATTGGCCGGAAAAGGTTTCTACTAGTTCTTGATGATGTATGGAACGAAGATCACCAAAAGTGGGAGGACCTAAAGCCACTTCTATGTTCTTCTATTGGTGGACCAGGAAGCATGATAATTGTCACAAGCCGAAGCAAACATGTGGCTTTGATGATGGGCACCTTTCCACCCCATGAGCTATCGTGCATGAGTGAAGAGGATTCATGGCGATTGTTCTCAAGCAGGGCGTTTAGTAGACATGTACAAGAACAAGCAGAGTTGGTTAGGATTGGCAATCGCATCGTCAACAAGTGCAAGGGACTGCCTCTTGCTCTCAAGACTATGGGTGGTTTGATGAGTTCAAAACAACAGGCTTGGGAATGGGAGGCCATTGCAGATAGCAATATTACCGATACCAGTAGAGGCAAAGATGAAGTATTGCCAATACTAAAACTGAGCTACCGACACCTGACATCCGAAATGAAACAATGCTTTGCCTTCTATGCAATTTTCCCTAAGGATTATGAGATGGAGAAGGATAAATTGATTGAACTATGGATGGCAAATGGTTATATTCTTGAAGAGGGAACAATGGATTTGGCACAGAAAGGTGAATTCCTTTTCAATGAGTTGGCTTGGAGGTCCTTTCTTGATGTCGTGCATTTGTCCGGATATGACTATGAGGGAATTGGATGTAAAATGCATGATTTAATGCATGACCTAGCAAAAGATGTCTCGGATGACGAATGTGCATCTGGGCAGGAGTTGAATCCAAAAAAGGCATCCATAAAAGATGTGCATCACATGCAACTGACAAGTGATGAATTAGAAGAAATCAGTGGATTACTGAAAGACACATCATCTCTCTGCACTTTATTATTATCTGAATCATTAACTGACTCAGTGGACAAAGACTTTAATGAGTTAAAACTGATGCCATTAAGAGCATTGTGTTATCAGACCTCTTATTCTGTTATCCATAGCCGGCTCCTAAATACAGCACATTTACGGTATCTTGATCTCTCTGGGTCAAACATGGTTGCATTGCCAAATTCAGTATGCGTACTGTACAACTTGCAGACATTAAGGTTCAATGGTTGTAATATGCTACGACATTTACCCAAAGATCTGGCAACAATGAGGAAGCTCAGCCATATTCATCTGTTGAGGTGTTATAGTTTGGAACGGATGCCTCCAAATCTCAGGTTACTCCATAATCTTCACACACTGACAACATTTGTTGTGCACACAAGTGATGGCAGCCGATGGAGGAGGTGCCGATCGGCTTATGGAAGGAAGCCGATTGATAGAGTGGGAAAGCCAATTGGACGGTTTGAGAATGTATTCAGTTCAATCAAAGGCAGAAGGTTATTTAGATGGGATTGAGTCTAGAGCCGTGAAAATCATGATAGGGTCTTTTATCTCTATTGAATATATCTCGTAAGATAGACAAATCTAATTAGTTTTATTAACTTCTTTATGATAGTTTTATTTTATATTTAGTAAATAATATCTAGAGGTTGTTTGTAATAACATCCAGCTGTTGTAACATTACGGTATAAATATAGATCTCTTAGAATCTTGTATAATATCAATAAGATCACACACCAACACATGACAATCTTAAAGACATGAGACAGCTTAGTAATAAGTTGGACTGTACAATTTGAGAAAAGTAAAGAGTGGATCAAAGGTCTATCTCCACGAGAAGAAGAATATAAGTCATCTTTGTTTGTATTGGGGCCGCACTGAGCTATACGTTCCTACAAATGACAAGGTCAGCTATAATGAGCAACAGGTGCTGGAGTCTCTTGTACCTCATTGTGAGCTCAAAATGGCTGCATGGGTGTAGTGGCCCAGCAATCCCTCAATGGATGAGAGAGGCCCAAATGATTCAGTGCATAAGAAAACTCTCTATTTCTCACTGCCCGAGATTTAAGGATCTGCCAATAATATGGTTGGCATCCTCACTTGAGAAATTGAGTTTATGCTACATGAACAGCCTGACCACGTTATGTAAGTACGTGGACGTGGACACTGCAGAGTACAGTACCTCCCTACAAATTTTCTCCAAGTTAAAGAGCGTGGATTTACGGGATCTGCCTGAGTTGGAGAGCTGGGCAGAAACAAGTGCAGGAGAGCCTAGGAGTAGCAGGTTGATGTTTCCCCAGCTCGAAGAGCTATCCATAATGAATTGCAATAAGCTTGCAATTCTACCACAGTGCCCAGCTCTCAGAGATCTATCTTGTCTCCGTGAGCCATCATCATCAGGTGGCCTTCTGAGCATTCCCTTGGGCTCTTGGCCATCTCTTATGTTCTTGGGAGTCGGGATGCTTGCAGACATCTTGGTCCCTCTTGAGGAGGAGCAGCAAAGCCAAGGCCAACAGCCCACCACCATGCGAACTTTGGGCATACTGAGTGACGACGGGTTCGTATCAATGTTCAACCCGTCAAAATAGCAACTTGGGCTTCAGGCCTGCCTGGCCTTGGTGGAAGAATTGCGGCTCAGCGAATGCCACAATATTGTCCGCTGGCCAGTGGAGGAGTTCCAATGCATGCCGCGCCTTCGATCTCTGCGTATTTCTAGCTGTGACATGCTGGAGGGGAAGGGCTCATCGTCCGAGGAAATCCTTCTGCTCCCCCAGCTGGAAAGTTTTTCCATACATTCATGTCTTAGCTTGCTGGAGATTCCGATGTTGCCCCCATCCCTTGAGGAAATAATTATTAGCCGCTGCAGAGGTTTGGTGGCGCTGCCTTCAAACCTTGGAGATTTGACCAAGCTGAGATTTCTCTTTTTATATTTATGCTATGCACTGAAAGTGCTGCCTGATCATGGGATGGATGGCTTCACTTCCCTTGAGCATAAAAACTTGATTTCTTCTATTCCACATAAAAACATCGAGACACCAGAGTCCAACATAATAATAATAAAAAAGATGTTTGTGAAGCAGCTCTTCCTCTCCTGCTGACTCTAACCCACCCGGGTGCTTATTATTCTCCTGCTCCTCTTGTGCATCGCCCCACTTCCAGTACGCCACTATTACTAATCCAGAGATCAGCATCGTTTCCTTCATTTCTTCTTCCTCTTGTTTCAATTTGCTTTACATCTTGAACTGCTTCTTTTATTGCATGCTCAAGGATGAGGAGCTCTCTCAGAAAAGCAACCCAGAAGAGGCAAGCTCCTGTGGATGGAGGTTCTGCATCTTCAAGGAGGAGAAAGACAGACCTGGCTGGCTTCTTTCTACCGCGTCGAAGAATGACGATGATGGTGCCAAGAAAGGCAAAGGCTCCTGTCAGTAGCTTTGCCTCTCCATTGCCACCACTTTCTAGTCAGTTAGCTGCTATGTACAGATGGATACTCAGAACTACAATCTCTCAATATATTGCTGCTGTGTAGCAGGTAGCAGTGAGGAATGGAGCCATAAGAAGAAGATGGGATGAGATGAATGGCCGAAATGGATAGCTACTGAAATCCATCAGCTGCATTCCATTTGATAATTTGACTGATGCTTTTATTCATATTGTATTGATGTTTGTTAACTGACTATGCGCAATGTGAGTGTGACTGATTCATTTGTCAATCTGAAATTCTGAATCTGAATATATATATATATATATCTTACCAAGTTCATCAAAGGAGACTAGTTTGCAAAATTGAAACACTGATGTGATGAATCAGATCTTGTAATATTGTATTCCTAGCTCTAGCATCCATGGACCATGGTAACTCACCGAGCAAGCAGCAGAATGGACGGCTCCACCATGGCTACCCGCCGGTGCCCTCCGCCGGCGCAGCAGGCCACTGGGGTCCGGCCGGCAGGCTGCAGCGGCATGGATCAACCATGCTTTTTTTCTGGTGGCAAAAAGCAGCAAGCGGCAGTAGGAGTACCACCTCGACCTATGCGGCGACGATGTAGATTTTCACGTGTGTAGACGGCGGACGGAGAGCTAGACGATGCCGCCGCGCTGCTGGTCAACAGCGCAGCAGCAAAACAAAACTGAGCAATAGGGAGCACTTACCGAAGAGCAACCAGACGGCAAGTGGAGCAACCGCAACGGGCAGCAAGAATGGCGCTGTGACCGGCGGTGTGGGCTGCAACGAGCGGCAACGAGAGGAGCCATGGCGGATGGCGTTGTCCGCGACGGGCGGTGACGACGCGGCGACAGCGCTAGTGCTGGACGGATCGGGAGCAGACAGGCGCCGGACGGTGGCGCCCTTCGGATCCTGAGCAGCGACAGCTCGACGGCGGCCGCGGGACGAGTCGACTGCAGCGGCAACGGACGGCTGATTGGGACGACGACAGACGATGACGATGGCGCGCCGATGATGTCGGGGATTCGGGGAATTTGGGGATTTCAACGGTATATAATAGATGTGAAAAAGATTATATTGTCCTTGATCTGTACTCTTAACATGTTCCACTTGTCAAACTTGTTCTCACGCTCATACTTGTCGGTAGGCTCGCCTGTGATCTATAAAAATCAACAGACAGACTGGTTGGCCGCATGCGAAGACGTACTTTTCAGACGGTCAGACTAAGTCAGTCGTCTATAATATCGATTGACTTATATAGACGACACCATTAACCCGCCTGTAAAAAAGTTCTTTTTTGGGGAAAAAAAATGAAAATTCGAGCTCGCGATCACCTGGACCCATGACGGCGAGCTCACGGTGAGGAGGACGCAAAAATAAAATAAAAATAAAGATCTAATTACGGCTATAGAATTTCTCTGCATTCTGTAGATCATACAAATAGAGAAATCACTACACCGCCGGTCCAATGAGAGAATGCATTACAACTTTGATCACAAATTCACGTATAGAATCTTAGAGCAAAAAGAGGGAAGAACATGGTTATATGAAGCATTAGAACAAGATCAAGATGAGTGACCGTCGTAGTGCTTCTTGGAAACCTAGGTCACCCACCACCGTTGAGCTCACCTGGATCTGCCCAGTGCCACCGTGGACGAGCTCATGGCTGAATCGGCCCATCGCCGCCATGCACGAGCTCACCTAAATCGGTTTATCGATACAATTATCTTAAGTGTACGTCTGTTAAAATCAATTTTTGGGTTTAGACCACATGAGTTCATTGTTTTTATTATAAGGGGATTTTTTATGATCCGTTTGTAAAAATAAATCCTCTCTATCTGTAAAAATAATTTTTAGTAATGACTTGTTGTGTGGCATGACAGTTAGTTTTAAGCTACAACATTACTTGTGGACGGTAGTTTTTCAGTATGCAAATGATCAAGCATTGTAGAAACTTTATGATGAGCTACTTCAAAATAAAGTGTAAAATCATTATATTACCAACCAATCATGATGTTGTAGAAAACATGTTATACTGCTCTGAGATATAAATTCATCAGTACATTTTTTCCGCTACTCCGAGCTTTCGTTTCTCCGAAATATTTCAGCATATCAGATGGCATTGGTGTTCACAAATGCTATCGAATAATCTATGATAGTCTCTTCAGCCAGTGTTTTCTATTATTGTAGTTCAGTCATTTGTCAAGTCCAAAACTCATCTGCGATTGTTGTGGCACCTACTTCCTTTTCTTTTGTAACGTCACCATCATCACTAATAGTTGCAGAATCGATCTTGTTCTTGGATCTTGTCTTCTTCTTCTTGTGTCTCTTGTTTTGTTGTTGAATTCCATCATCATTTACAGACACATTGGGCTTTAAAGCAGCAGCAGCAGCCATGTCTTCTACATCTTGTTTCGATCTGTTTTGATTGGCATCACTTAAGCTATGCTTGGATATCTTTTCCAAATTGCCATCAATATTATTTTTCTTCTTGGTTTCGTCAGAAACTTTATTAATCTCCTTCTCCAGCAGTTTATTGTATCTGACACGGTCACTGTCCTGGTCTAGGGAGTTCCCTGAGTGTTCTATCCTATCCAACTCTTCTTCTTGGCTGTCTACTCGACTGTTAGTCAGAAACTTTTTGTTCTGGCGAGGAAATTTGGTCTTACTTGAATGACTTTCCCCATAGATATCGTCTATATCTTCAATGGCGTGACCTGTTTTGTCGTGTAAGCCGTCTTCTTCCATGCTAGTTGCAGACTTCACTTGCTTTTCTTCTAAAGATCTGTCTTTTGGGTGTTTACTTTCTGTTGTTGTGGCATTGGTATTCCTAGAACTCTTCTCTTCTGCTTTAGTAGGTGTAGCATCACTGGAGCTTCTAACCTTTTCGACTACTTCATTGTCAGGTTTTGCCTTTACATTGTTTGTTGGAACAGGAGTGCT
This sequence comes from Oryza coarctata, assembly GCA_030770085.1. NCBI lineage: Eukaryota > Viridiplantae > Streptophyta > Magnoliopsida > Poales > Poaceae > Oryza > Oryza coarctata. The sequence continues at coordinate 3,146,027 of CM061476.1, read as the reverse complement.
CTTAATACTTACACCCTTTCGTTCTATTGTCTTGTAATCTTGGAACCTGATCTTAATCTCTTCAAGCTCGGCTTCCTTTCGCTGCAGGAGCTCCATCAGAGCTGCCATCTGATCAGAATTCGTACCTGCGACTTTCTCTTCCATTTGTCTGATGTGGTTATTTTTATCTGTGAGAGCTGCTTCCAGTTCTTTCTCTCTGTTCTTTAGATTTATGGTCGTGGCTTCTAGTCCTTTTATGTGGCTATTTTTATCTGTGAGAGTTGCTTCCAGTTCTTTCTCTCTGTTCTTTAGATTTGTGGTCGTGGCTTCTAGTCCCTTGATCTTTGTTTTTAGGTCTGTCTTCTGAGTTCTTAGGGAAGATGTTGTGGCCTTCATTTCTTCCAACTTCCTCTTCATCTCTTTGTTAAACGCCTTCTCTTTCTGTAAGGATCATGTATTTTCAGATTGAAAAAAAAAAACAGAGAGAAGCTGGCCAAATGATGTTTTGCTACTTACAATATTAACGTCAGTGTTTTTCATGGAAGAAAAACTATTTAAATAAAAACATATTTATAAAATTTTGAAGAGCATGGCAAAGTATAAACATCAAATCATCTCCAAATCCACCCTAAAATCTATAAGATTCTCTAAATATCCACCCTAGAATCCCTTACAAAATTCTCTAAAATTTATGACTTCAAATATCAAATTTAAATTAAAATTCAAGCCTTCAATTTTTATAAAAAATAATCCTAAAAATTTGAAAAGTTTACATTTGGAACGTCATATCCCTCTTGTAGCCTGCATGGCATGCTTCCCCCTCCGCACAGCTTAACCCAACGTGGCCCACGGCTCGCTCCATCTCTCCGGTGCGTTGCCCGTTCGCTATCTGCCACCGTATGCACCCATGGGATTGTGCGCTAGCTGACAAGACGGACTCACCCTACACGCTGCGACGCGATGGTCCCCAATCCTCTAGTGCTGCCCCATGCGCGTTGAGCGCTCAGTTAAATACATCGGCCACCGTAGCACGCGACAATGCCTCCCTGCCGCATCGGCAATGCCCGCCAACACGCCGCTCTTACCTGCGCCGCGCACACGAAAAATGCACCACTATCACCCTAAGAATTGGCACACCGTGCTTCTCACTGCCAAATCCTAGTGCATCATCACTGCATTCAATTCGGGCCCCAATGAGCATGTGAACTCCTACTCCATCCTGTCTTGTCCTTATCATTGTGTCGTCCACGCTCTCTTCCCCCTCACTCCAGCAAGCACCATCTTGGTGTTGCACTACGCTTTGTCACCTCACACCACGCCACGTGGTCATGAGTCACCTCGCGTGCAACACTATGCCATACTGCCAGTCTCCATTATCGCCATGCGCAACCCCGTGGGCATAAAAGTCTATGGAGCTCTCCGCCTTGTCTAGTACCATCCAAACTCGCTTCGAGCTCCTAAACTACCATCATCTCTCCTTTCTCTTTCTCTCTCTGTCGGGTGCCATTGTCATCATCTTTCTACGTTCTTCGAGGTAGAGTCTTAGGGTTTCTCTTTCCTCTTTCTCTGCCTCACTTCACTCTGGCTCCCACCGAGCCTAATCGTTTAAGAAGTTTCACTAATCATATTAAAGTGACGCCACATATGTGGAATGAAATGATCCTAGCCAAGTAATTATTAGACCTTAGATATGTGCGGGAGTCAATAAACGTAGAGTCACCAAGATGACATCTATAATGTGCCTAAGGGACCCTGAGTACAAGAAGTCTAAGACTTGCTCGGTACTTGATCTGGGAACTATTCAGTTGAAAACTGGTTATCCTAGTAATGCTTCAAAAAGACCTTGTAGTGAACCTCCTTCACTATACGTATCTAATCAATATATATTGGTTGTTTGGAATAAGCTCGTATCGTGTGGGTAAAGTGTGTACCATTTACAAATGTTATAATCTGTTTGAACAGCAGTGACCACAGTTATGGGTGGATGAGAAATGATTTCTCTAGCATAGTCTTTTATTTAGAACAGTTTTGTGAAAAAAAATTAGTTGTAGTATGGGAATTGTAATTAGAACTAACCTATATGGTTGGTGAAAGACAATGGTCTGAAACGGAGCTATGTGACATACAGAGTTGCATGGCTTGTTTAAGATGAAGTTGAAATGTGATTGAGAAAAAAAAGAAAGTGAAAGCGCAAAAATGAAGCTACCATTTGAGACCATACGGTTTGAATCGAAATGAAGATAAGTCGTTGCAAAGCGATTTGTAGACACAAGTTTTTTCTCGATAAATATGATAAATTGTTGTAAGGCAACTCACATGATGAATTGAGTTGTGAATGTAAAACAAAACTTCACATTAACTTTTATGATTAATTGAATGTCTCGTCTACTCAACTTTACTATTTTAGTTTAGCATCTGAGCTATGTTTGTGGGTTTAAGACAAGCTTTTACTTCTTAGCTTTACATGTCCATGATCAGTTCATGGCATATATAGATTTTGTTAAGTAAATAAAAGTAGATTTAATGACGAACTATGTTTTTATTGATAGATTTCTGAGCTAGTATCGATATGTAGATAAAAGTATTTCACGAGAGAGGGGCGTCACAATTAAACCATTTTTCTAGAATACTGTTTATACAAATAAGCCATATATTACTTAATTGTAGCAAGTCTCTCGGTAGTAAATTAAGAAATGTTGGAACACTATACTATTAGTTTCATGGACCGGGCAGCACTAAGAAAATGTGCCTAGTTTTTCATTAATAGATGGTCTTAAGGCCCACTCTCAGTTACAAACAGGTTTCAATGTTGCATTTACATATAAATTGGGGAGAAATATAGTATTGTGTAATGCGAAACTGTTTGATTTACACGGTCTTGAAAGGAAAATTTGGCCGAGACTAGGACTAATGTACATATTATAAATTCTTGCAATGACCAGAACAAGGTTCCATTTAGCATTCTCAATGGTAAGATCAAACATACACCTAATTATTACAGCTTGACCGAACTCGTGCATTGTGCGCTAAGTTTGGTAATCAAGGTCAAGATATGTGTTTTAAGGAGAGCATCCTATCCTATTCCACCAAAAAAATAAAAATAAAAGAGAGATCAAAGAACGGGTTGTTAGTAAGAGCTGCTTGTGATCCCATCAACTGCTTTATACCTGTACAACTTCTCTTAAAGAAATTTGCAATATTATTGTTAAATGTGAGGAAGATAATTTCATATACACCTTCCAGTAACAAATGACAACTGAGATATGAGCAATTGATCTGCTCTTTTGTTCACTTAAACAAGACACCTCAGAAACTAACTAACAGGTTGCAAGACATTGTGCAATGCAGGTACATGGAAGTAGTAAAGAGCATGATCCATCACCATACCTGGAGGAGGATCCGTGTGGAGATGAGCTGCCGGTCGCGCTCCCGGAGAAGGACAGCAAAGGTGCGGCGCTCCCTGACCTTGTTCAGGACAACAGCACTCAGTGCAGCAGCGGCCATTGCCAGCAGCAGGAGGAGGACATAGGCAAGCTTCTTGCTGGCACCTGCCATTCCAGAGCCCTTTGGCTTGTACTTGCTCCCATCCATCTCCTACACCTTCCTCTGCACACTGCACTTGCTCCTGTTTACACCTTATCCCTGTGCTCTCTTGCAGGAATGCAGGATCTTGGAGCCTACCTTGTTGGAGCAAATGTGAAGGAGCTGGAGCTGCAGCTTCTTTCTTGGGTTTGGGGACTACAGGGCTTTGGAGACTTCCTTGTGGATGGAGGAGGGAACAGAGATGAGTCTTCGAGGTGATGCACTCATATGCTGATGATGCACTTCTAGTCCATATCCTGAGCCATGGCATCAATAATAAAGATCATAGCCTTAATAAAAAAATTAAAAAGATGTTCTATCCATTGACTTGCACTTACTGGAAAGTACTAGTTGCACAAGAGATTACTCCTGAGTACTGACTACTGGCTACTTACGGAGAGATTGCACTGGCTTTGGACCGTCCAATGACGCATCGGATGGTCCAGATTGAGCTATCCATCTGAAGGTTCAAAATGTGCAACTAGAAAGTGCAGTTTATAGCTTGTGGAAGTTGATTGGTAGTGTATGTCCAACCGACTATCTTGCGGTAATATAACCTCTTCTCCATCCAATCTTGTAAAAAGTCAAAATTGTTCATAATATGGAAATAAATGTGATTCTTCTTCTATGCTTCTCAGATCTCCAGGCAAAAGAATTCAATCGCTTCAAGATGAGTAATCTATTCATGGATCTGCAGCACTGGTAGAGCTCCACCATGAATATATTAGGCCTATGCAGGATTCATCAAGGGACGTGTGGAATTGTTTAACTAATGTGTGCTTACCCATAGCTAGCTAGCAGCTAGTTCCAAAGTCCAAATGGATTTGCTGGTAGTATTACCAGCTTATTGCCATGTGACTTCAATGGGGAATTTTTACTTTTTACAAGATGACAGAGTGACTTCAGATGCAGGTACAGATGGATATGTTATAGGTGGCTGATAGGCTGCATGTCGACGCTTCCAGGGAGAAATTAAGCTAAGAACATGGCAGACATCAAATGTATATTGGATCGAAGCCTACAAATTAAGCCTATTAAAGATAAGTGAATGATAGGATTACTAAGAAATCAAATCTTTTTATAGAATAAAAAAAGTTATGATGTATTGCCGTATACTACTGATTAATAACTATTGTTATTCTGACGATCGGTCCGTCCACTATATTATCGCCGATCTAACTGCGCATAAGTAAAGAAGATTAATTTTATTGTATCGAGATATGTTTATAAAGTGTATACAAAATAATTATCTTCTTTAAAATTAAACCCTAACTTTTTCTTTTTTTATAAAAATTATACCTCTAGGTCTCAACCCTCATTTATTTATACTTAAAAACTTCTCTACTAATTAGGAGTAGAACTACTACTCATATTTGAAGTCAACCATTCAAATTCTAAGACTAATTAGACGTAGAACTCATATTTCTAGTAAGATTCAACTTCTTATATTCTAAAACTCTTATAATTTTCTAATTTAATTTTTCTTTTTCTTCTCAGTTTTACTTTAAATTTATTCATGTTTTATTCAATGTTTAAAATAACTTATAAAGCCCATTACGAACAACTCCCCATATGGTATCCATCCACCATACATCATCTTTCTGAATCTAGTTTCGATTTCGTTATTGATAGATGTGGATTCTAAGATTTTCTAACTCCAATCCATGGCTATTTCTTCCTAAACGTAGTTTTATCTATTATTATTGAGCAAGGTTGATTTTAAGTCACTTGTAATAAGGCAATTATTTTTACACGCATATATTATAACCTAATCCACGTTAATACATATTCACACAATACCATAAATATTTTTAAACTAATTAGTTTTTTTATAAATTAAATTATTCATCATAAAATATTATTTATAATAATAATTCAATATCACCATGAAATGGTGAGTCTTACGGTGGCTCTACGCGTATTCTTGATGCTAAAAAAATTAGTATCACAAAGGTTAAGTCTCATGTTTTTTACTGGACTAAGATTTGTAATCACAAGAAGTTCCAAAATTTAGTCCCAATTTGGTGGGATGCTGAAAAAAAACTTAAATGTTGATTGTCATGTTTTGTTCATGTGTTATCTCACTGGATGCTGCTTTTCTGAGATGTACTTTCCCTGTATATATCACTAGTTCATAAACTGTCATTCATCAATTGTGAGGCATAATGTGGAATCAAAAAGTGATTTTTACTAGTTGGAAATTTATCTGCCAATTCCTTTTTTTTTTCTCTTAGACCTGAAATAGTTCCAGTTGCAACTTGCAACCATTAATATTATATTTCTGTTTACCTCTGCATTAATGAAATGAAATGCTAGTCTGTTGCGTGTTCCTGAAAAATATAATCAGATTTTATTACCGACGGAAAGGGGGAGCGAAGCACACAAAAACCAAACGTGTCAAACAAGTTGCAACTCTGAATAATGCACAAACACAGCATCCATCAGCATCATTCATGTACTTGACTCCTTCAACTGACCCTCCCAGGCTTTTAGGAAGTGGCCAAAAACTGAGTTTTCAAGGAACATTTCTCATTTGGTTTGTGGAATATGAGTCATACTTTGACCAAGAACTCCATCAGATATTCAGAATTCAGACACTTGTCAGTTTCATTTCCTTGGCTGCCAAGACAGCCATTCCTTTCTGCTGCATCGTCATGCACTACAAATATGCAAGGATTTTTCAGTCAGCTGAAGCAGGCAAGCTGACACTCTGTTCTTGACAAGAGGACAGATTAAAAGCAGCAGTTTTTCTCTGCAGTCATAGTGTACGAAGCGGCTGTGGCCAGTGCTTTCAAAGGGCAGCAGCAGCAGCAGCAGCATAGACGACACAGGGCAGTGCAGCAAGAAGCCATAAGCATCAGGTGATCAAGGAGAAGAAGCAGCAGATTGGTTGCAGCATCCTCTGGGCTGTCAGGAGGATCTACCCGTCCTCCGGGACCTCAGGGAAGAAATGACTGAAGGCTATCTATCTCTGTGATAGTTGCATCATGATGTGAATATATACCAGGTCATAAGACAGGTTTTCAGTTTTTTCTCTTCTCAATTACTATTATACAAGGATAATAGCAAACATTGCGAATTTGGGATCATACTGTGAGAAAAAAAAAGCATTCGATCATAGTCGTAAGTGAACTGTATGCTGTACAATGTACTATTGTAGTCATGAATCTTTTGATACATCCAGATGATGATGTATCATACAAAGCATTTGCAGTTCTGAGTGCTAGTGTACCACTGAAAATGAACCACCTAGTGTGTTGATTTCCAGCAAACAGAAGACTACTCTTCATGCAATTTTCTGTTTATTTATGCTTACACTACAAATTTAGCAAGGAGAGCTTTTATAATATGATTACAAATTTACAGTCTAATTATACTATACCATCAAGAACCCATTTTTACGCATAAAAACAAATACGTGCAGTTCTGCAAATGGCAAATATAGAAAATCTAAATACATGTCACTAGTTTATGCTAACTTGTTTGAGACTGAAATCCTATGTTAAATTGAGTTGAGAAAGTATATGCCACTGTTCCAAAATTAAGCCAGGCATCAACTGAAAGCTACATAAGAATAACCTACATCTCTACATGGTTAGAAGCATCACATACATAAGTGAATCTTGCCACTTTCCCTGCACTTTGGTGGGTTGCATCCACTTTTCTTTCCTGCTAGCCCCAGTCAGCTTAAAGCTTCATAAGCAACTGAAAGCCATGTTTAGTGAGCGCACATAACAACAGTGTTATTCAGTTAGATATTCCTCCACAACTTTAGGCCCTAAGCTTGATGCAAGCTTGTGAAAGCATTTTGCCTTTGGGGTTGGGGTCCTCCAGATGTACATGTCTGGCACAAATTGGCACCTCTAGTTAACCACCCAATCCAACCTATGCGTTCACATCCAGGAAGGAATAGTAAAAGCTAGGCAACTTGACATCGCCTATGTTATTAAAAAAGGTATAATATTTGACCATTCATCATTTTTTTAAAATACATCATTTATTTTTTTATTATTAAAGATACTTTAAATATAATTTATATATTTATATTAATGAAGTTAGCAACATCAAATATTTAAAAATATAGGTAGTATTTACTAATCAATTGCTTGCATTCTTTGATAATTATTGTATTGTGAGTGGGACAAAAGGTTCATCGTGGATCTGTAAGGACACTGTTTCATCCTTATCTGCAGCTACAGATGAAAATCTGCACTTTTTTCAGAAAAAAACCCACTAGTTGCTACCTAGACCCCAATTGCTTGATGGTTCAAACTAGGGCATCATTTGATGATCACTAACCAAGTCAATGCTTATCTCATTGGCATGTACATGCGCATGTCACTGCCACTCAGCTAGCCTCTGATCCTGACTGTATCTTGCTTCTTGTTAATTAATGATGCCCATAATAGTATCTTTCAAAGACAGATTGTATGATCCATTTATGCTAAGGTAGGTAACCAGAGGTGAATTATTGTAGAAGTTATAAATAAAATTTAACACTTTCCCTTAATTATAAAAACTGAAAGAATAGGTTTTTCGAATATAGACAAAATATCATTTCATTAAAATATCTATAAATTTGTAACTTTGATCAACATGAAAATATTATAAAATAAACTAGACAAAATTTACAAACAAACTCAACTGAAATTATCTGAATCAGACTTCTAGATCTCGAGATATTAATAAAAAACAAATATTTACTAAAATTAATTAAACCTTAATTAATTAATAATGTGAGATCTAAAAATAATTAACTCATCAAATAGATTAATTAAAATCAATCGCTAAATATGAAAAAGAGAAATTAATTATCACGCTAATCTTCTAAAAACTTTACATTTATTACTAAAATTGCGCTTACAAATTTTTTTAAAAAAATGTCTCAATTTTTTATATACAAATCCCTTAAATCTTAAAGAAAAAGACCTAAATTCAACCACTACTCTATTTATTCTCAATTATGAAATTCATAAACACGTCACCCGCTACACTAAAGACCAAAAGACCGACATGTTTCCATAGAAAATCCAGCTCGATCATTATTCTCATGCCTCCACGCTAATTCGATCGTGCCATGTATTTCCTACGCCCACACGCGCCACATTACCCTTCTAGCCCTCCTGTGAGCAATAGTGCCTCATTGCGCCTACGCCTATGCCCAAAGTCATGTCTTACCTATTAGCGTCTCTCTCGCCATGTGCACGCGAGCATGTTATTGCGCCGATTCTTACCGTTAGCCCATTTCACCGATCTACTGAATTCTCGATCTGCCATCCAAATCAGCTCACTTTGCTAGCTCAGTTGCATTCGGCCTCCTTCAGCCCACACTAGTCCGTTCTTTAGTCTATTTCCTCTTGGACCGAATCTATAGCATTAATTCGGCCCGCTTGCAATATCAAACCATTCCTGTGGCAAATTCTAAAAATTAATTTCTCGTATTTAATATTTACACATAAATAAACATAAAAATATTTACAATAATAGATTTTTACAACCTGACCTATATCAACACGCACATACTTACCATATTTTTCATAAATAATGTTAATATAAATAAATTAAATAATTTTAATTTTAATAAGATTTTTATAAAACTAATTTTGCTAATTTCAATATAAATTATTTATACCAATTTAACTTAAACTATTTTTTTATCATTGTTATTTAACAGAGATTATAAACCATTTCATCAATAAAAAAATGGACTGCTTTGATTATGGATGACAAAACAAGTGGTTCAATTATTCTTCTTGTACATGTCATCAAAAGTTTGGCTTCAGGCTTGATTGTTCGAAGTGTCCTCCTCCTAATGATCATTGTTTACTTAACAAAGTTGAAGCTTTGCAACTGATAAATTATTATATTGGCGATGTGGTTATCCAAGACTTTTCTTCTCTCTCTGATATTTACTCTAGCTTCCTGTTGATTCGCCAAAGTAGATGTGTGAGCCAATCTGAGTGTATGACTACGTGTTGCGCTCTTGAGTAATCAGGGATTGATGATAATAAATTGTCATCAATTGCAGTGTAAAAGACTATTTTATCTGAGTGGAAGCTCGTACGCTCCATATGTGACGACGTAGTGATGTACAACTATCCAGCATGGTTATAATATTCCAGAAACTTGCATTTTTGGAATTTAAACGTATTTTGTTAATTTGACCTACAATAATAACAATCGACCCACTGAATAGGGTGAATGGTAGAATTAATAAAAAAAACTAAATCTTTTCATAAAATAAAAAGAAATATCTGATCTGAATAAAGTTGTGATGTAATTTCGTATATCACTAGCTTAATTGCCTACCCATCGCTAGTCTGATCGTCGAGAGTTATCAGTGCTCCAACCGTCGTGATACCACTGGTCTGTCCATGCCTTGCCACTGATCTAACTGATTATGAATAAAAAAATATAACTCAATAAAATGATTAAAAGTACATTAACTTTATTACATATAAAGTTGTATTTATAAAATACATACAAATAACTCAACTCTCTCTTAATACTAAACCATATCTTTTCTTTCCTAAAAAATTCTACCTCTAGGGTTTTAACTCCACATCTATTTATATCTATAAATTTCTTTACCAACTAAGAGTAAAACTCCTACTTCTACCTAGAGTTAAACCCTTAAATTCTAAGATCAATTAGCTATGGAACGTATATTTCTAATAAATTTCAACCTCTTATATTCCAAACCTTTTACAATTTCCTAATTTAATTTTTCTCTTTCTTCTTAATCCTCCTCTAAATTTATTCGTGATTTCTCCAATACGTGTATACACAACTTATGAAGCTCGTTATGAAATCCTTCACACAGTGTGCATCCACTATATGCCATACCTTGTACTCAACTTCGTCACCTATCATTCCTAATCGTTCTGGACCTTAGCTACTTCTAAACCTAGTCCCAGTCACGCCATTGAGTGATGTCGACTCTAACCTAACCCACATTAGGCGCACACACTAACACAACACCATAAATATTCTCAAACCAATTTTTATTAATTAAATCATTTATAAAGTCAATTATTTATTATAAAATATTAAAAATGACAACATTCAACAATCTTCTTGATAAACACATTAGCAACATCGCTAAAATGTAAATTGGCGTTTGTGAAAAAAAACCCAAAGAGACGTCCTAAAAGTACAAATAGCTCAAAAATCACAAATGTGAAAAAAAACACTCCCTTTTTTTAAAAAAAAATTCTTCCAAATTTTTTAAAATTTTAATAAGATCATAAAATTGAATCAATCAAAATTATCAAAACTTTTGTTAATTAAAAAAAAGTCAAACTTCTCCCTCTTTCTTTAACTATTTATTTTATATATATTTCTCCCTTTGAGAATGATTTCGTCAAGGAAGTTAAAGTCCAAATACTATGATTTCATAATTATTAGTTGTAGTAAATAACTTTTTATTTTTGAGTAGCATTGAAGTATACAAAAACTAATCATGTTTTACAAGATAAAAGAGATACATTGGTCAAGTAAGAAATAAGCATGGGCTAAAGTCCAAACAAGAATTAATGACATTAAAATCAAGATCAAACCAATATTAAATATCGATGATTTCAATAATTTATAATGCAACGCTTCTGTTAGTATAAAAGTTGAACAAAATATCCCCACATATAATGAGAAAGTTGAATTACACACTTTTTTTCAAATTTAGTTGCTCTTTCACAAAAATTAAGAACTTTCAATAAACGATGGGTTTTACTCACTTTAAACTTTGACATTATGCGCATAAAAAAACTCTCAATTATATTGGGTACATCCTTATTGTGATTTATGTTTCCAAGGATTAAGTTTATTTTTTTTCCTCACCGCAGATACATCTTTATCGTGAATATTGTTTTCAAAAATTCAGTATCTATTTTTTATACCTCATAAGGTAAATACACACAAATTGACTTTATTTGAACTTGAAGCATTTATAGAGCACTTGAGGAATGAAAAACTCAAGCAAACGTATACGCAAGTATAAATTATTCAAACTACTACTTAGTTTCAACATTACATATTTCTAAAATAATTATGTCATACATCATATCTCTCAAAAGTGGCTCATATAAAGATTAAAACATATGCAATCTATAGTAAGGATCAGTAAAATTCACTTATATTGATATCAAACACAAGAATATACTAGAGATAAAAATCAAAGCTCTTTTTTTATTTATTTTTAGATTAATAGTAATGCATGAATATAAATATGAATGCAATGAAAAGCATAAACACCCTCTTAAATCAACCTTCAATTCTTCCAAAAAGTGGCAAAACAAGAAGAAACAAAGATTTTGAAAAAGGCCACCAATTGTTAATGACAACACCAATGTTCTTTAGAATTAACATAAATTCACTTGTAGTGCATATCAAAACTACTACTTTTATAACTAGCACGAAAAGCTAATAAAGGAGATAGTAGAAAATAATAAGACAATTTGAGAGTAAATTGATGCACATGGAGAGTATTCCGCCAAAAGACCTACAAACAAAAAGATATCAAGACTTCTGTGTTAGTGTTAGAAATAAGAAATTTGCAAATTAAACACTAAGTCATATAACTAATAGGTACATATGTATAAACATAATAAGAATCAAACTTACCCGAAATCTTACCTCAATTTTCATAAAAGATTAGTCTAATTATTGCATCAAAATTATCCGAGGCTGATCTAAATGCCGCTGTTTCCATGATCTGATCAAGCACTAGTCTGATTGCAACTTCACCACTGGTTTGACCAAACCTAGATGCCGGTTGGACCGCTGGGATACCTATGGTCTGATAGCCCTTGGCTTGAGATCTGACTGCTCTCTGGCCTCCGGTCTAACCGGGCCACCAGAAGAAAAACGCAATCTTTACCATCTCATCCTTGCAAGCTCACGTTCTCTATCTTTTTATGTTTTCTTATAAGTTAAAAGCAAAATTGAACCAAATGCCCATCCTTACTATAATAGGTGCAACTATAATTTACACGTGTTGTTTCTTTTGAAGATAAAAAATAAATATTTGCACAAGTTGTAGACACATTTTTGAAAATCTTTTTCTTTGGATTGGGTTTTGTCAAAATTTCACCATTTTTACATATATTCAAAACAACAAGCTGATGAGATGTAAAATAGTCATGTGCATCAAAACCTATGCCTCAATTGTGTGTGCTCACTTTTGATTAATCCAAAATCATGTTAAGTTTCTTTCTACCATCTACAAATCTTTGCAAAGAATTTTTCAACTAGAAAACTTATTTTATCAAATTGGCACAATTTTCACAATTAATCAAAACTCCTTTTCGTTTGTAATAATTTGAAAAAAAAATCTCATGATTTTTCACAATATCTTCATATACTTAAAACGACCTAAAGTATTTTTTTAACTTCATCTTATTAGAAAAACATGTTGAGTAAATTTTAAAAACCAAAACATATTTTTATTATTTTAACATTTTAACACTAAAAAGATTAAACACCAAACTTGCATAAAAATAACTTAACATTTTTTCAAAAGCTTTTTAAATAAAAACAACTCATCATTAATATGAGTGTGCAAAGTAAATCAAAGAGCAAAAGTAGATTCAAGTATTTTTTATTAATATCATATTCTAATCTTAAACAACTATCAATATTAATATCTTAAAAAGCAGAAATTTTAGAAAATAAAAATTCATAAGATTTGCAAGAATCATCATCAGGAATCAAAAATTTTAATTTAGTAGCTTCAGTATTAAAAATCTCAACTGTGTAATCACATCTTTTAAACCTTTTAGAACCTTCATTAAATTTCTAGGCAATTTAAAAAGTAGCATGTTCTAATTTATCATAACTAAGATTAACTTTTTTAATATCACCATCAGATTCATCCATATTAGATCTAGATCTAACACAAGCCATAAGAGCTAAACATGTTAAATACATACATTTGTCAATGCTCTCTCCTTCTTTAATCTCTAACTCTTCATCACATTCAAAAGCTTCTAGCAGCTGGCTTATAAGTTTTTACTTGTGGTTATTCCTTTTATCTTGTTTCTTATCTTTTGTTTCTCTTATTTGATTGACTTATTGATGTTAGAACAATTGAAATGAATGAGATTCAACTCACCACACCCAAAGCAATGAACAAGGCCACCTTGTTTCTTGTTTCTCACATTGCACAAAGCTTGAGAAATTCTGATAGAAAGCAAAACCAAGTCTTCCTTAAATATTTTTTTGAGTTAGTCATCAGACATGCCATTAAAAGTAGTAAAAGACAATAACCAAAAATCATCAATAGATGAACTAGAAGAAGATAACAAAATAGTATATTTAGAGCCTATCTTACAAGTAAGAATATTTATCTTATGTGTCTTATTCTTGGTATAAAAAGAATCCAAAGCTAAAATTGTCATGCTAACTGATTCTTTAATTAACGTAACTTTTATCTTCCAAATTGACATGTTAAGACTATTTAAAAGATACCAAACAATTTCAAATTGAGAATAGTTAACATCAAAAAAATTATCAAAAGAACGTAGATTGCTTAAAGCGGACAAAATAGTCATTCAAAGATTCTCCTTATTTTATCTCAAATTCAATTTAATTCTTTTTAAAAACATCCTTGCAAATTTCCTTGATGTTAGAAGATTTTTTGTGAAACTCACGTAGTATGTTCCACATCTCATGCGCAGTTTCAAGATGAGAGATCCAATCAAAATCTGAGTGTAAAGCATCACTAAAAATCATGTTGCAAGGTTTGCAATTATTTTCAAGGTATACTTTGTTCGCAGTAACAATAACATCAAGAATAGTATAATGGTTTAAAACTTTATACCAAATATCATAGCCTTCAAACAGAATATAAATTGTTATCTTTTTACACTAGTACCGAAAATCAACTCCATCAAAAATATGTGGCTTGATCTAAAATCGGTTAGCCATGGTGATATCTCAAGATCGGTAAAAATCAAATAGAGAAAATATGACTATGATACCACTTGAAGTATCGAAACACAAGAACCAATCCTACTAGAGCAAGGTGAATGGTAGGATTAAAAAAAATAAATATTTTTTGGAATAAAAAGAAACCTCTAAACTAGATGAAGTTGTGATGTGTTGCCGTATAATGCTAGTTTTATTGCCTACATGTCACTAGTTAAATCACCGTGTTGTTAGTGCTCCAACCACATTGATGCCGCTGGTCTGTTTGTTGCCTTACCATTGATCTAACTACTCATGAATAAAGAATACAACTCAAAAAAACTATTAAAAATAGACAACTTTATTACATTAAGATATGTTTATAAAATACATACAAAGCACTCATCTCTCTTAAAATTAAACTCTAGATTTTCTTTCTTACAAAAGCTCTACCTCTAGGTCTTAACCCCTCATTTATTTAAATCTAAAAAGAGTGAAGTCATACTCCTACTTAGAGTCAAATCCTCAAATTGCAAGACCAATTAGATAGAGCTCTATTCCTAATAATACTCAACATCTCATATTTCGAACCTTTTACAATTTTCTAATTTAATTTTTCTCTTTCTTTTTAGTAATTTATTCGTGATATTTCAATGCTTGTATACATAACTTGTGAAGCTCGTTACGAAATACTCCACACGGTGTTCATCCACTATATGTAACGTTGTGCTTAACTTTATCACCTAGTATTCCTGATCATTTTGGACCTTAGCTCCTTCTGAACCTAATTCTGTTTCTATCGTTAACTGATGTTGACTGTAAGATCTTTTAACTCTAGTATCACTTTATCACATGCCATCCTAAACATGCTATACTCAACTCATCTATGAGCATAGTCCCAGTGCTCATTGTTGACCAAGTTTGACTTATAGTCATTTGCACACAAATAGACAAAACAATTATTTTAAGCACAAATATTATAATATGATTCATATTATTTACACACACTCACACAACATCATAAATATTTTTAAACTAATTTTTATTAATTAATTTTTTTATAAAACCAATTATTTATTATAAAATATTAATCAATGATTTGACAATTTCAAGCATCAAGGAATCACCTAATGGTGCATTCAAATGGCCAAATTCCATTGTGCTCAGCACTTGCTCTTTTGCACATGAAATAATCGCCACAAAAATCATCAAAAAATAATCACCTCTGATCTGCGTGGGTCGGCCTAATTAGGCCGCATCTAGTCATTGATCAATAACAAACCATCACAAGGAAATATCCAGCATTATCTTAAGACCTAACTGAGTAATTGATATATTTAATTAGTAGTGCTCTCTTTTTGGAAGTAGAGTAAATTATCAAATTGCCCTCTTGCTCATTGTATGACACTTTTGATCCTGAGACTGAGGCCATATTTGAGGGGTCCCTATTCCATGGTGATGACACACCAAACTGCACTACTTTTTTTATTACATGGAAGAAAAATGTACTACATTAGTTTTGTGCGCATGATAAAAACTCGTGTTCCATTTGAAACGACACAATGTAATATTGGAACAGTCTTGTAGAAATTTCTCTAGTTTTAGACTTTCATTGACCAATTTTTCCAAGTTTTATTGATCATTTTGTGCTCTCACATCATGCATATTGAATTGCATTTCAACAGTTCAATCCAAAACCTTAAGCAGATGGGGAAAGACAGACAATTCACTTATACTCCAATACTCTTTACGTGAGGCACCTCTCAAATATCAAATGTGGAATAGAAGCGGACAACGATTTTTTATTTAATCGCGCGCCAACCAGGACTCAAACTCAAGACCGTTGGCTCTAACACCGTATTGAGTTGTATGCAGCAGTCAATTCAACTCAAAACTTAAGCTGATGGGGAAAAGTAGACAATTCACCTATACTCCAACAGCGCAAATCCCTTTTCCTCTCAAAGAAGAAGAAAAGAAGTAGTAGTCGTCTCATGTATAAATTACGTTGCTTGCTGCAAAATATCTACGTTCCAAGTTGGCTTGTACGTACAAATAATGTCTTCATCAAAGTTTATATGTTGGATGGACATATATGGTCCAAAATCTAGGTGTCTAAAGTTATATATTCCCTAGCAAGTTGCACACACATACATATATTGTATGCATGATGCATGCATGGATGTAGCCATGCATGCTGATGCAGAGATGCTGTACATATATACAAGCGCAATTGTGATGTCATGCAGCACCATTCTTTCTAGCTCTAGTGAAATGGAACCCCTCGAACCTCCTGAGGCGCCAACTCTTTCTTTCAGCGAGTGCTTTCGAAACCTCTTTCTCTCCTTAATTGATCCCATGCAAATTCCTTTTCTCCTCTCAGTCTTTTCTCTCTTTTCATCCATGCTGTTTATGGTTAACTTCATGTTGAACACAAGGTACTGAACTCCTTTTGGGCCAATCAAGCACTTTGGTGTAGCACCTGTAGTTGTGAGGCCAGACAATGAAACATGCTGATGTGGCTCAAGTTAATTGATTCCATTAGTTAATCGTTTATGGACCTCATTTCAATAATTCTAATTCTCTCGTATATTGCAAAAAATACTATGGCAATGGGACCATACAAACCTCGGTGGAGAACATTTTTTTTAAACAAAAATGAGAAGATGCAATGTTTCATATTAATATAACAAAAAAATTACAAGACTACAACTACAGGAAGAGAAAAAGGGGGAAAAACAACACGCACCGACATCACCTGCACACACCACAATGAGAAGATATATAGAACATGAATGCCACTAGATCATTTATGGAAGATATATAGAAATACTCCCTCTAGTTTAGCACTCCCAATATCAAATATATTTGACTAGAGGAGTACTATATAGGCTATCCGAATTCAACCCGGATGATAGAAGGGGTGTACTCGAAAAATGATGTGATACCTAAGAAATTATATCAAAATATACGACTGATCGAGGAGACTTATCAGGCTAGCTAGCTGCCCATGGACAGGTTCTCTTGACAAAAGGATGGGTAAATAATCTTTCCTCAAAGCATTAAAAAGTTGCAAATAATATGATGACTACGGCAAAAAGGCAGGAAAGAAGAGGGAGTGAAAGATCAAGTGTACAAAGAAGGAAGGAAGATAATTATGGAGAAAATAACAAGAATCCTCTGGGAAATTAAAGGAACTTCTGGAACCAAAAAGAAATGTTGGATGGGGACAAAGGCATGCAGCTTTGGATAATGCTGCAATTAGCAAGAGGTCCATTACCTTAGGGCCTTCATAATACAAAATAGGTTGTGGCTTAATCAACTAATCACTGTTGATGGATTTGTTAATCTTTGTGCATTCATTACATCAGAGTATCTTCTTTAATTAGGTCCAAAGGTTGTTATCTTCTTTGGAGCCTCTTGAGCAAAGGAGAATCCTTTGTTGCCACGCACCAATTTATACTCCCTCTTGCAGCAGATAAAGAATGATGTTATCTGTTTTTTCAATGTTGACAAAACATATTTTTGAACACTATATATTCTACTTTTTATATATATTAAAAATTGTGATAAAATGGTAATAGCATAAAAACATAATTTATTGATGACAAACTAACTCTGTCACATCCTGTCTTCCATACAAAAAGTAGAGCCATATAGTCGATCAGACTAGTTAATACTTTGGCTACATGAATTCTGGGACATCATTCCATTATGAGTAGAGAGGAAGTACTTTGCTGTTTTGATGCATTCAAGGCACTATCTTACACTTTGTTTAAGTCGAATTTACTACTCATTATCTTGAGCTGAACAGTGTTTTGGTTGGGTTAGTTAATTAGAATGACTTATTTAATTAAGAAAAGAAACAGTAGTAACCTAGCTAGTAGCTATATTGCTAATGATGATTTGCTATGACACCGAACAAGCCAACATGGATGAGGAACACCAGCAGTATCATGAATAGATGGCTGACAAAAGAGGTGTACGGTGTAATTCTGTAAAGAGGCCTCTTTGGGAGGACATGCTAGAAAAGGGAAGCTCCAATGCATGAATTATGGTGTTGAATCTAGTTAACCCTTCCTTGATCTTTAATTAATACTTGCATCATGCATGCATGGAATCAAGTAACATGAGTCATCATATACTAGTACTACTATGAATCTTTCCTCATTTTATAACCTTGAATAGATAAGTGATAAGCATGCCTTCATGGGTCAGTTCTGTCAATGTGACACAGTCAATGAAGAATTTGCTTCAAATTAAAAGTATGGTCAAGTTTTGTACCGATCATATGTGCTAATCAAAACCGTGAGATTATGGAATAAGATAGCTTGCTTGCTGCAAATCTTAATGCTAGTAATGATTACAAGGTGACTTTGAAGGATTGCTTAATCAAGCAAGCTTCTCTAGCTTGTACTTTAAACTTTACTGAATAGGTTAAGAGGAAGTATACTATCTTTTCTTGGTCTGTCATTATACATGCCTTTCTGCCTGATCAGATTGTAATCAGTATGTGTGTGTGTGCACATTACTACTTAGCTTCAAGCTTCACTTTACCTACTTGGGTCTTTAAGTGTTCATCAGGAGGTGACAGTAGCAAAACGCACCTGATTAGTTTACTTAAAGGAATAACCAGTGCATCCTAAGCTAGTAAGAGGCCCTGGTGATAACATTTGTTAGCAAAAGCAGCTCTGCAACTGGCTCTTCCTTTCTGAAGGAAAAAAACAGGTGTGGCTCCTTATATAACCTGGTACATTGTTTCATGTGGGCAAGTGGTGTGTGTGTGTGTCTTTTGGACCTCAGCCAGAGCACTTGCATATATGGGGAACTCTTGAGCCATTTCTTCCTGCTTCATTGCTCACTTGTTGATTTGGTGATTTTCTGGTCATCCTCAGAAGAAGGTACTACCTTGCTACTCAGTTCTCAATTTTGTTCAATTTATTCAGTTTACGCTTAGTTGTCGACTTTTGTTTGATTTATTCAGTTCACACATAATAGTTTCATCTATACACCTTAGCCACAAAAAGAGGTGTTTAAGATTTGGCCAGTATCAGGTTACATGGACTAGAAAATTTCTCCCCACAAAAAAAGAAAGAAAAAGAAAAAAGAAAGGTTACATGGACAAGCATGTTTTTTCCTTGAGAAGAAATGTGTCAATTTTCTAAGGTCTATTTATATTACGATGTTCATCTTCATGCATGGAAAATATGAAATAGAATGCTTTGCCTTGTAGTAGATCATTATCATCTTCCTTGAAGAAAACTATAAATTGGCACAACAAACTAAATCACAGCATCAGGATGTGCTGGTATTTTTCAGAATGGAAACAGTTATCTGGAAATAAAAGGAACAAGACTCCTCTCATGTCTGTTTCTACACAAGTACTTCTGCTCTTTTCAGTTATCAACAACCAAATGTAAATTTGTCATCACTAGATAATTAAGAACTTTGTAAATCCCATCTCTACAGATAGTAATCATGTTCCCGAGAGGCTGAGAGTGACCAAACATGTAACCCCTTTTTAAGGATCATATCTTACCATAGGGTATTATACTAATAAATAATGAGAGCATATCTTTTTTTCATATTCATGCATCACCACACATCCTTAGTCCATTTGCCACAGACGACGTACCGACAACTTTTTTGCTCTTAAGTCATTCAGAAACAAGGGGAAAGAATATATCCTCTCTTCCTTTTACAAGATAAAACCTAATCTTTGTTGAATTTAAAATCATTTAAGAATCTACACTTTCATAAAACGCTACTCCATAAACCTAGACAAAAGAAGGAATACAAATAATAATCTACATTAACAAATTACTAATAACACATTATGCTTCAGGATCTATGTAGTTTTCTTTTAGGTGAAGTCACAGCATATGTATCTCAAAAGTTGAAATGATTTATCAATCCTTCTCTCTCTCACTTAAAGAAAATATATGTTAGATATACGGTGATCAACTGAAGCATCATATATATGGAGCTTTACCCAGGATACCTTGAAGACCATTTCAACATCCACAAACTTAGGTAAGCATTTCTTAACTGGTATTCCGTTCAATATTGTTCCGATATCTAAAATACTGGTGTTCCATTTGAATTTGCACAAAGAAAAGTGATTCTATAAAACCTTAGACATGGAAAACATAGTTGAAGCTTAATCATTTGATGCCACCATATTATATATAATGAATTATAGAGTTGGCTCTAATAGTTCTTTAGCAGAGAAAGTGGACTATTTGCACAACAACAAAGTGAGATCAAGTCCACCACAGTGTTGGGGCTAGGCCCTTCTTTTGGAATTTCCATTTAGTGGTACAACATGACTACATGAGAGTCCATGGAGATGGAGATTTTTTTGTTGACAGTGTACGCTGGTGCTTAGAGAGATTCACCTTACCTTTGAAATTTACGCTTTGAAAAATCGATCGAATTGAAAACAATGGTCCATTCATGTGGTCTAAATAGTTGATTATATTCACCCTGATATTTAGAGGGTATGTTTGAGGGAGCTTTTAGGTCATTAACTACTTCCAAAAATCCATAATCTCCCGTAAAACGGATTGGGCGGTACCTACTTTCTCTCATCGTAACAAAACAATTAAATCAAGGTAAACACTTGACTTCTTCTTTAAGAGACTGAAAGAAGGCAACAACACTCAAAGCATGACAATCACCTCTAAACGACACATCAACTATTACATTAAAATATACATGATGATAAATCTAAAGCATTTAGTTTCTTCCAATGAGATGCCAAATTTTCCTCCCATCCTCATCATTTAGAAATACATGTATACATTTCGATTAAATGATAAAGATGTCATAGAATATTATTATATGGCTAAAATTTTATAGCTGTTGATCTCTTCCTCATCACGATAATTTAGCTTCCAAGCTTGAAATATAGTCCTAGATATGTATGACTAACTATTATCTTTATCACAAAATATAAAAAAATTAATTATTTGTATAGCCAAAATCTTTTGGAACGGAGGCGGTAGGATAGAGCGACCAGAATAGTGCAGAAAGCACTAGGTGTGGCTGCGAAGGAGATCCTGATTCCTTGGCGCCATGGTGGCATGGCGTACGTGGGCCCCACCCACCGAAGTAGTCAGATTCGCAAGTGCTGCTGGTTTGCTGACGATGCACTGGCGGCTCAAACGTTGTGAGAGACGCATCATCGCCAACTCTCTCAGCTCACTAATCAAAGTTGGTCCAATCACACACACACAAAAAAAAAAATCTTTCTTTAGTGTTTACTAAGTGCGTGCTCTATAACAATTATGTTACCATCCTTTCTGAAGAGAGGGCAAGGTTTATGAATATGAAAGCATGCAATCCGGGTGAAAATTTTATATTTCCACTTTCTAAGTATGTTGTGTTAGAGGTTGTTTTGGAGTATATGAATTTTATATGGAATAAATGATCTCAATCATAACTTTTGTGAAATATATCCATGTTCCGAATAACCTGTTAGTGTGACTTTATTTGAACCGATTAATTATGAATAAAATACTCCCTACATCCAATTTTTTTACATATTTTTATGTTGAGTGTGGACAGAGGGAGATTTTTTAAACAATATGTGCATGACACTTAATGTACGGCTTATTAGAAATTAAAAAGTAATTTATGATTAAAACTTTTACATATATGTCATTAACTATTCAAAAGAAGATGTAAAATAAACTACAGAGAAAAAAACCATAAAATCAACTCCAAAATTAAATTTTAAATTTTGGCTAGCTTATAAACATAAACAAAAGTAAAATGATGGCAACTATGATGTCTTCAGCATGTTTTAAGTCAAACTTCAAAAACCTTTAATATCAACATCTTCAAATATTTTGTTACTTCCATAACATTACAACTTATAAATATATTATAATAAAGAACTAGTGAATAAAGTCCTACTCTATTTTCTCTGTCTCATAATATAAATGATTTGATCTTTTAACTTAATCCTAAAGTATAAGAAAAAATTACTCTTTTACTGCACGCATAGTTGAGATGCTACATCTCCTTTTGCCAACAAGGTTGAGTGTCTTTGCTGCTCCTATATGGCAAAGGCAGCAAATTTCCCAATTTACAACGGCCAGAATAAGCTCTCTCCATTGGGCCCGCCCGCACGCCCAGGTCGGACCGTTGTCCGCGCGTGCGATCGATCGAGAAACCAACCCAACCGAAAGGCCCCTGTGCTGTGCGGAGTGACGCCAGCGATGATGGCATGGTCCCCGCTGCGTCACTGTCAACCCCACTCATTACGTCTCTCCACTGCATGGTTGGGACCAAGAAAACAGACACAACCATCTCTACTATATTCTTTTTTTATTTTTCTTAATTAGAAGCTTCCTATACGAAAATAAAATCAAATATTTTTGAATATAAAAGCAAAACGAATACGAATCAAAATGAATATAAAAACTCTTAAACTGATCTTCATAAATCAACGAAGAAATATGGCTTCTAATATTTTCTTATACAACATATCAAAATTTCTAATTTTATATTTTAATAAATCAACGTAATGCGGCTGCGATAAGACAAGATGGAGAGGATGCGGCAGCGATGGGACGAGACGGAGAGGATGCAGTGACGATAGGATAAGAAGAGGAGGAGACGGAGACGGTGGTATAAGATGGAGAGGATGTGGTGGTAATAGGACGAGGCGATTGGATGAGATAGAGAGAATACGGTGGTAGCGGGATAAGGAGAGGAGAGACGGCGATGACGAGATAAGATAGAGAGGATGTGGAGACACCAACGATAATAGAGCAAGGCGACTAGGAGAAAGCGGTAGCAGGCAGCTACTCGCTAGACGTGGCATGCCAACTCTGGAATGGCCGTTGGCTCGCTAAAACTCACTAGATACATCGCCGACACTAGTGTTGTTGAAACTGTGCTAGGTTAAGTGATAGACTCATAGTTTTTTTCGCTGGGTTGATGAATAATTTGAGCTTTAGGGTATTGCAAACCTCTAAATATCTGATAAAAATTTTAAATAATTTTAGACTGATTTTTAATTGTACTAAATAGTAGCCTTACTGTATTTGTTTTTGTTTAAAAAAAATCTAAATTCGTTTCCGTTTCCAAATATATCCGAAACTATCTGATTGAATCTATCATTTCCAAAAAAGAAAAAACTTGCGGACGGACGGAACTATCCGAACCAGTTTACTCCCTAATCCACGAGATAAGCTATTCAATATACTATATAGTATATAAGATGGCGTGTTGCCAGGGAAAAGTTTAGAGCTACTCCAATATTGTTTGTCACGGTGGCCGTCAACTTCGGGATGACGTGGATGCCGCCACGTCGGATCGCCACCCCGGGGCCCGCTGTTCCGTCGTCTCTGACGGAGAGATCCACGGGCATCGGTGTAACACGTGAGTTCGTGAATGGAGAAAGGATGGTGTGTTTTTTTTTTCTTTTTTGTCCTTTGGAAGGCTAGCTGGCTGATGAGCTTTGTTACTGTGACGAAACACTGAACTCCTCTCTTTATTTACACGGTAGCTACTAGCTAGTGCAAGGAAAATAAAGCAAGAGCATTTGTATCTTAGTAGTATTAAGAAGAGAGGTAAACACATGCCCCGATCATCAATGAGCGGGTCGACACACACGTACTCTATCGTTCTGGCCGTCTGTATAGCGCAGATTCAGCTGGAGCAAGGGACCGAAGCTGACTGTATTTTTGGTTTGCCGTTGTTTTTAGCTTATTTATTAGATTATTATTATGAATTATTTGTTTTATACTTCTAAAAATATGTTTTTAAACCATTAGTTCTAAATTATGTATTTATTAAGTTTACTTTCCAAAAATATTTAGTTATATCTATATAATCTACTATAATAATTAATTTGTTTCAAATGTTGCCTAGTAGACTTTTCTTATCAAGATTTTTCTTTTCTATTATATGGAAGGGAGCAGCCACACATATCATACTTATAAAGCTGTATGTCCTCTTAGGACATAGTTAAGGCATAAAAGCCTCATGATAAATCTAGCGACACATTGCTGGTGCTTCTCCTTGAGATTTCAGCGCAACATTATTTTGTCCTTTTTTATTTTAAGAAGTTTAATAGGCATCTCTAGTATATGTATGCCTTTAAGTAAAAAAAAAACAGAGAGATGAGGCACATTCGCTCCATACATGTGATTAGGTGTTAAGGTTGCTTTCCATGTTAGGGATATGTAGATGCCTCATAGCTTATGAAGAATGGTCACAAAAGTTGTCCACTGAGGATGCGCTCCTATACATTTTGACTGATTTAATTATTAGAGATCGAACCATACTATTGTAAATGAACATTTACAATCCAAAGTAGGTCGCTAGTCTCTTTTTTTCACACATAATACCTCTTGCTAATGGAGTGTACTAACTCCTAAATCCTAAGTAAACTGATTGTGAGTTTGGTACATGCATAAAATCTCTCACACTCAATGCTTGATAGGCACTAAAGTAGTACTTGATACAAGAGCCCAACTTAAACATAATCGTTCTTAACGGCCAAGAATTCACATCTCACAAAGTATAATTTCAAAACCCATACCAAATTAACCTCCTAATAAAACCCAAAACTTTTCACATTAGCCTAACCGGTTGACACCAAACGTGGGAGCCCCACACGCCAGCGAGGCAGGCGGCGTCCTCCTTGCCCCCCGCTTACGCCATCACTGCGTCATCATAACGGCGACGGCGCCACCGGAGACGGAAGAGAACAAGGCGACACTTTTCAGTGCCCCATTTGTCGTCTAGAGAGAGGAGAGAAGAGAGAGAGTGTGTGTGAGTTGGTCCAGGCCAGCACGCAACGAGCAATCAAATACGAGAGAGAGAGAGGGTCGTCACCGTTAGCTGGGAGGGAGCTCGTCGGGATTCCGAACTCCACTCGGTCACATCCATTGAACCGGCTCGGCTGAGATCGGAGCGGCAATTATCTTGTCGGAGAAAGCATCGTGGTTCATTCACTAGCTGGTGTTCTTGATTGGTTGTGTTGACTTCTGTTTCTTGCTGTGGTGGCGGCGACGGCGAGCAGCGCGCCAAGGTACATGACCTCGGCGCCGGCGGCGATGGGGATCTACGAGCGGAGGCACCAGTCCTTCGCCGCCGGCGTGTGGGGGGAGCCGTTCATCAGGACGGAGAGCGGCGGCAGCAGCATCAACGGCGCCATGCGGGCCGCCGTAGCCTTGCCGCCGCCGGCGATGGTCGTCACGGCCCCGCCAGTGATGACAGAGCTCAAGTTCGAGAGCCAGGTAAGCCAGCAACCTCGCTCGCGTGCACGCAGCTCCTTCACTATCGTCTTGATTGCTTGCTCTTCGTCTTCATCAGGCAGCTCTGCAGCACGGAGACGAAGACGATGCGCCTCTGCAGGACGCGCCGAGGCAGTCGTCGGACAGCTTCGATCAGGAGGCATCCAAGCCTAGAGACAAGGTGAAAGCTGAAAAATCTCTGACAAAAGCGAAACTAATCGACCTAAACTATAATCGATTGTTCGTCCTTTTCTCAACTAGATCCAGAGGAGGCTCGCGCAGAACAGAGAGGCAGCTCGCAAGAGCCGGCTACGAAAGAAGGTAATAGCTCATAATCATGATCAGATAAAATCCATCTCATTGTTGATGATTATCAATTCCAAGTTGATTGATTTGGGTGTTTAATTCTGACGGCAGGCGTACATCCTGAATCTGGAGACAAGCCGCATAAAGCTGGAGCAGCTGGAGCTGCAGATGACGCGAGCCAGGCAACAGGTAAGACCCAATTCAATTTGTAGTTTGTGACGTGCAGATTCTTCATGGCTGCCATTGCTGACGATGACTGAGCTACGCAGGGCGTGTACATCAGCAGCAGCAACCCATCTAGCCTATCAGCACCCATCGATTCAGGTTAAGCTTCTCTCCCAGAATCCATAACCTCATCGAGCTCGTCAAGAATTCTCATGAAAATTCTGACAACTCATTGAGTTTTTTTTTCGTCAAGAATTCTCATGAATATTCTGACAACTCATTGAGTTTTTTTTTTAAAGGTGTTGCGGCGTTTGAACTGGAATACGCGCACTGGGTGGAGGAGCAGAGCAAGCAGACTGGAGAGCTGAGGGCGGCGCTGCAGGCGCACGCGTCGGACGAGCAGCTGCGGATCCTCGTGGAGGCCGGCCTGACGCACTACGAGAAGCTGTTCAGGGCCAAGTTGGAGGCGGCGAGACGCGACGTCTTCTTCGTCATGTCCGGCGTGTGGCGGACCGCCGCCGAGAGCATCTTCCACTGGATCGCCGGGTTCCGCCCCTCCGAGGTGATCAAGGTCCTTGCGCCGCAACTGGAGCCGATGGCGGAGCAGCAGGCCGCGAAGGTGCACGGGCTGCAGCAGAAGGCGAGGCACCTCGAGGACGCACTGTCGCAGGGCATGGACAAGCTGAAGCAGACGCTCGCCGACTCGCTGCTCACCGAGGCCGTCGTCTCCACCTCGTCCGGCGACGACGCCTCGCCACCGGAGTCCTCCGCCGATGGCGGCGGCGGCTACATGGCGCAGATGGGGAGCGCCATGGGCAGGCTAAACGCCCTCGTCGCCTTCGTCGGTCATGTGATTAGCTTACCACCATCTCCCTACCCTACCCAACGAGCAGAGCTTGCTCATCCTCGTCTGACATCTTTCTGACGGTTTCCATGGCTGCAAGTGCAGGCCGACCATCTCCGGCTGGAGACGCTGCAGAACATGTACAAGATCCTGACGGCGAGGCAGGCGGCGCAGGGACTCCTCGCGCTTGGCGACTACTGCCAGCGCCTCCGCGCGCTCAGCTCGCTCTGGGCGGCGCGCCCGCGCGAGCCGGCGTAAGCTGTCTCATCATCACGCCATGGATGTGATCTGTGACTGTGATTGTGTTAGATAGAAAGATATGTTTTGATACTATCATATGTAATACTTCCATGGTTTAGATGGAGTTGGTTTTGCTAGTTTTGTTATAGATAGAATTTGCAATTAGGAGTCCAAAACCAACTCGTCAAACCAGCGCTTATATTTTCTCCATGCGCGCTTCGCCGCAATCTGAGTAACATGAAAGCGTTTCACCGATCGACGTTCAATCTAATCTCCCGTGTTTCTTCTCAGATTGGTTCCCTGATCGATCAGCGGAGGAGGAAGAAACGTCACTAATCGCCGGGGAAGACGACGGAGAGCTTGCGTTGCAGTGGCTTCAGGCTTCAGCTCAGTTTTGAGCTCTCTGCATTTTGCAGGGACACCAAAGAAACGGACGTGTTCAATCTAGGACATAAGCAGTAGCTAGAAGAAGAAACAAATTCAAGGACGTGTAAATATACAGTAATTAACTTGCCTTGGTTCGCTCATCTTGTAATTGCTGCCGTTTGCAATGGATAAGTCAGGGTTGATCTCACATGAATTTTTTACTAGTCTAGTGGTTCCATCTTGCAAAAGGACATGTGTCTATAGCTCACTAATCAACTTGTGACGAACTGGTTCGGTATGTAGAATCTACTAAATTTTAGTTTAGCATTATTAAACTTTGAGAGAAAACAATCCAAACAAACCTATTATTTTGCGTACTATCATTTGTTCTCCAATTTATTATGAGCTATAACGGCTTATTAGTCATAAAAATAATTCATTTAGTTATTTAAAAATCAATAATAGTACATAAAAAAATCCAAAATCATTTTAAAATTCCAATTTTGGCAACACCTTAAGAGTTAACTCTGGAAATTTTCTATTTATCACCATATAAAAATGTGTTAATGCAAAAACCAAATATTCCATCACACAAATCTACTTACAAAAAATGTGCGATACAAAATTTTGATAAGATTGATTTCAACATTAAACATGCCAATAAAAAAGGATGATGAACAGTCTTTAATTGACGGTTGCAGTAAGATTTCTCTTTTGTTTTTTTCCAAATGACCTGCGTTAAATTTGTACGCTCAACGGAATAGCTTGTTTACAACGCTAACTTGGCTTCCAATCCACGCTCGAACATACTAACTGCAGAAATAATTCCGCCTTCTAGTCAAGTTGGCGCCTCTTGTTTTCCGCTTTCCTAAGCGGAAGGCGTTCCCCAAACCGCCTGAGTGAAGCGCGTGCCCCGTTTCGACGGGGAGGATAACGCCACGCCATCGTCCCGGCGTGCATCCGACGGTGCGGGCGAGCTACTAGTACCCTCCGGAGCCAGCGCCGTACGCCGCCGACCCCATCGATCCCACGGGCCACGAGGCAGGCAGCGGTTGCAGCCTCGCCGGCTGCTCATCACCAGCGCAGCCTCGCCGGCTGTCGCGTCCGGTGAGGCCCCCACGAGCCTCTCCCTGGTCTATCGCGTTCTCACTGTCCTAGGGTTCATGCTAACTCCCGGTTGGATTCGGCGCCGCGGTGTATCTGTGTTGTGTTGGGGGTGCGGCTTCCTGTTCCCAATGCGTTGGTAATCGGGGATTAGATTGGCAGGAGCGTAGGAGACTAGGAGGCGGCTCCGGTGTGGGATCGCTGCTGCTGCCTCTCTTGGGGTTTTGGGGGAAGTTGGTGAGGGGGGCAAGCACAAGCATTGGATCCCTCGTCCCCTGGGTTTCACGCGAGTGTGAGATGGCACTGGCTCTGGAGGTGGATATTGGGTTCGTTCCGCCAAGGCGTGCAGTGTGATTTGGGTGGCGCTTCGATGTTAAAACATCCCGCTAGCGATTTGGTATTGTTGGTCGAGTTGACCTGTATATGCAAGTTTAAAGGGGGTAATTCTAGTGGTGAGGTCACGATCTGGACAACTAATTCGGTTAGCATTGGCTGCATTCTGGTGCTGCGCTTCGTTGCCTGTGCGCTTGTGCTGTGTCTTAAGCGTCATGCTTTTGCGGAGACTCTCCATTCGGTTTACTAGCATATACGATGCTATGCTTTGTGCTGTTCTTAGTTGGAATGTGCCCTCTTGCTTGGGAGATTGCATGACCGACTGTTGGTTTCTCTTGTTTGTTTCTTATGGTATTTGTTAAATTTGAAGGATCAAGCAGAAGGAGATGGCGACTCTTGGTCTTACCACAAACACGAATCCAAACAAGTCATTTGAGGTGTGATGCTCGATGCAATAATTGTCCTTTTTATGTGGATGTGTGTTGTCCCTCACATTTTGTAAATACAACATATTTACCGTAAAATATTTATTTTCAAATTGTAAATGTAGGTACTGCCTAATCCAGGTGACTCTGTATCGAGCCTCAGTTTTAGCCCAAAGAGTAATCTTCTGGTGGCAACTTCCTGGGATAACCAGGTAAATTTGTGTTTCTTGTAAACTTTGAGTGGGCATTTATTGATGTGTTCTCAGGTTTGACTTTGAGTTTTGTATAGGTGCGGTGCTGGGAGATTGTTGGTGGGAGTAGTCAGCCAAAGGCATCTATATCGCATGACCAGCCAGTATGATCTCAATATTTCTCTCAAGAACATGTAATGTACTTGATTGATTTTTCTAGTATTAGTACTTGGTTGCTGATTGATTTGTTTCCTTCTATCAGGTCCTCTGCTCAGCTTGGAAGGATGATGGGACAACTGTGTTCTCTGGAGGCTGTGATAAACAGGTAAAAATGTGGCCTCTGTTGTCTGGTGGGCAGGCTCAGACTGTTGCAATGCATGATGCACCTGTCAAGGAGATCACATGGATTCCTCAAATGAATCTTCTTGTCTCCGGAAGCTGGGATAAGACTCTGAGGTGCAAGAAATCCAATCCTTTGTAGCCTCAGTATCACTGTCACTTTTTACATGGAATTTGAATTCATATCACCCACTCTATTTACTCTTAGTTATTCACTAGTTACTATAAATTTGAAATCTATGCCTTGTGGTTATTGCCAGAAATATTCATTTTGAATTTTAGCTTGTATGGTTGGGGAGGTCCTGATTTCTAATGAGATTTGATTTGGGAAGCTTGAGGGCCAAACATCTAAGTTCAATCTGTCTATTTGATTACTATGCACACATTTTATGTTGTGTCATCTGTTCTTATTTACTTTATCTATTATGGCCCACACTTGGTTTGCTATCATGACAGCTAAATTTTGGTAATGACATAGGTGCATGGGCATTACCAAATTATAGTTGCATTCCAAATGACATTACCATAACTTTTGTGAGGGGAAATTTTGGCAATAAACCAAACTGGCCCTTGATCGTGATCTTATTGCAGCACATAGGCCTCTGATCTTGTGGTTATAATGATCTGTTTTAGTTGACATCCAATACTGACCACTCTGCTATTTATAGGTACTGGGACACAAGGCAAGCAAATCCTGTCCATGTTCAGCAACTTCCTGAGCGTTGTTACGCACTAACAGTGAATTATCCCCTTATGATTGTGGGAACCGCTGATCATAATCTGGTTGTTTTCAACTTACAGAATCCTCAGGTCATTGTGTCTGTAAATTGACAGTATATCTCCCTTCCTTAAAAATGATGAGTGGGGCTCATTCTTTTCCCATCTGAGACTTCTAATATTGAACTGACTGTTTTTATTGTTTCCTGTTTTGATCATTAGATGGAGTTCAAGCGCATCCAATCACCACTCAAATACCAGACCAGGTGTCTTGCTGCATTCCCGGATCAACAAGGATTTTTGGTAATGCAACTATTTTTTTAAGAAAAGAATGATAAGTCTATTATAAATGTTTAAATAGATACTGTTCTAGCAATGCTCTGTTATGGTCTTTACCTTGGTTAGTAAGATTATTCGCATTCACCCAATGGTGGTTTTCAGCTAGTTTCAATTTGACACAAGAAAATCTGTTACAAGCTTTAGTACATAAGACAATTTTTATAGTTGTGCATCACCCCATTTATAATCTGCCTGCAGATGTCTAGCAAGGTAGGGTTTGGTATAGGCTTGGACCAACTTTTTTTTTTTGCCGGGAAGGCTGAAGGAGGCTGACCAATTTCATTAAGATCGGGGAAAAATGAGATACAAGATACAAATTACATCGACAGGATGCTGTCGAAACCTTAGAGAGCCTTGGACCAACCAATGATTACCTGTAATCATCATTGACCTTTTTCTACATCAACATATTAAATAGAATGCTCATCAGTACCTGTGAATAGTTTTTATTTTCTTTTATCACTATTTTCATGTGACATTTGATGAGATATATTTTGACAAAACTAGAAGAGGTATATTTTCATGTGTCTGACCCTTGTTTTTGTTTCAAGGTGGGCTCCATTGAAGGAAGAGTTGGTGTGCATCATATTGATGAATCACAGCAAAGCAAAAATTTCACATTCAAATGCCACAGGGAAGGGAATGATATTTTCTCTGTCAATTCACTCAACTTTCACCCAGTAAGATCTCTTTCTGTCACTCACATTTTCCTCTACCTTGGCCTATTTATTATAGTTTCCTGAATGGCCTTACCTTGCTGTGAGTATACAGAAATGTAGTATTACTCACTTTTGCTGTCATGAAAAATGCCTATGCAGGAGAGTTATGCTGAGCTATGGTGCATTTTTTTCTACCATTGCTTGATTTGTTGTAAAACCACAGTTTCTGTCTTCCACAAAATACCTTGAACTTAATCTTCTCTCCATTGAACAATATAAGACAGTTTTTCCATGATTCTAATGATTTTTGAACAAAGATTAGTTTAACAATATGTATAAAATTAGTGGTCTCCCTGAACAACGTGCTGTGCGCTACTTATTAAGTAGCATGCCTCACACCGTCACCTCCCTTCCGCTTTTCTCATTTTTTAGTGTCTTGTTCCCACTTCCTTCCTCTTTTCTCTATTTTTTTAGTTTCTCGTTCCCACTACTGGTTCCCCTTTGTAGAAATGTATACAGTGACTAAGACCCCGAGAGTATACAAGGAGGGTCGGGTCTATATATATACAACCCAGGCCAGTGGTCTGTCTAACACCCCCCGCAGTCGTAGCGGGAGGGGAACGGACGCAGAGACTGGACCGAAAATTGGTGAACAAAGGCGTGGACAGGCCTTTGGTTATTATATCGGCAAACTGATGTGCCGATAGTACATGGAGCACCCGAACCTGTCCTAATGCGACCTTGTCACGGACAAAATGGATATCGATTTCGATGTGCTTGGTGCGTCGATGATGGACCGGGTTGACGGTCATGTAGACGACACTGACATTGTCGCAGTAGACGACGGTCGTGGTGGAGAGAGGTGCACGGAGCTCCTGGAGAAGCTGGCGAAGCCAGCAGCACTCGGTGACGGCGTGGGCGACGGCATGTTACTCGGCTTCGGCACTGGACTGGGACACTGTAGTCTGGCGTTTTGAGGACCAGGATACGAGAGTGTCACTGAGGTAAACGCAGTAGCCGGACGTAGAGCGTCGAGAGTCAGGGCAGCCTGCCTAGTCCACGTCAGAGTACGCGGTGAGGGAGTCGATAGGGCTGGAGCTGAGATGCAGCCTGTTGGAGAGGGTGCCCTTCACGTAGCGTAGGATTCGCTTGAGCAGCGCAAGATGAGGTTCACGCGAAGCGTGCATGAAGAGGCACACTTGCTGGACAGCGTACGTGAGGTCGGGCCGGGTGAGGGTGAGGTATTGGAGAGCCCCGGCAAGACTCCGATAGTGAGAGGGGTCGGCAACGAGTGCGCCATCAGCAGCGGAGAGTTTGGCTCGAGTGTCGACCGGGGTGGCCGTGGGGTGACAATCGGCCATGCCCATACGCTGGAGAAGATCGATGGCGTACTGGCGATGGGAAAGAAAGAGCCCGTGAGAAGAACGGGTGACGGAGATGCCAAGGAAGTGATGGAGAGGACTGAGATCGGTCATGGCGAACTCATAGTAGAGTCAGGCCATGATCTGGTCGAGGAGAGATATCGAAGACGCTGTAAGGACAATGTCGTCAACATATAGAAGTAGATAGGTAGTAGCGGAGCCGATATGGAAAGTGAACAGGGAACTATCGGACGTAGAGGCCACAAAGCCGATGTGCCGAAGATAGGCAGCAAAGCGCTGGTACCAGGCATGAGGGGCTTGTTTGAGGCCTTAGAGAGAACGTTGAAGAAGACAGACGTCGTCGGGACGAGAAGGGTCGACGAAGCCTAGGGGCTGCTGGCAGTAGACTGTTTCCGTCAGGTGGCCGTGAAGAAAAGCGTTCTTCACGTTTAGCTGATGGATCGGCCAGGAACGCGAGGCAGCCAAAGTGAGGACGACCCGGATGGTGGCGGGTTTGACGACGGGACTGAAGGTCTCGTCGTAATCGACACCGGGTCATTGGGAGAAACCCCGGACTACCCAGCAAGCCTTGTGACGGGCAAGGGAGCCATCGGCGTGGAATTTGTATTTGAAAATCCACTTATCGGTCACAATGTTGGCGCCGGGAGGACGGGGGACGAGGCGCCAGGTCTCGTTGTCCATTAGGGCCTTGTACTCGTCGGCCATGGCCGTGCGCCACTGAGGGTCGGCCAGGGCGGAGCGAGATGTCACCGGGATGGGCGAGATAGAGCTGTGGCGGCGGAGAGCCCGTAGCGCTGAGTGGGGCGGAGAGATCCGGTCTGAGGTTTGGGTAGTAGAGGCACCCGAAAACGCGAAGGTGGGAGTAGTCGAGCGCCGTGCGGTAGAGAAGGGCATAGGGAACGTTGTTTTGAACGGAGGAGCATGGGCGCCGATTAAGAAGATACTTCGCAGTAGCTAGAGTATCTGCCCAATAAGTGGGAGGTAAGTGGGCATGAAATAGTATGGTGCGACTGATGTTGTTGAGGGTGCGAAGGAGGCACTCAGCTTTGCCGTTCTGAGGAAGAGGTGTGGTGTTGGCGATGTCATTGGCGGTGTTTGAGAAGCGGGGGTTGAGGCCTCGCAGAAGGGCGAGGACGAGTTGAGAGTCGGCCACAGGGTGGCTAACGTCTCGAAGAGCAGCAGCCTTGACCTTGAGGCGCTGACAGTACGAGGAGACAGAGGAGTCTCCTTGTACCATGGAGTGAAACTCGTTGAGGAGGAAGATGACGTGAGGCTGCTTGTTGGCCAGGAAGATCCGCTCGATGGCCACCTAGAGATCCCGAGCGGTGGGGTCGGTATCGTCCATGGCGAGATTGAGGATAGAGTCGTCGACCGAGCCGAGCAGCTAGCTGCACATGTAGCACTCGGCGATGTCCCACTGAGGATCATCGGGGCGAGGTGGAGCGGAGCCATCAATATGGGACCGGAGGCCGAATTTTCCACAGAGGGATTTGAAGAAGAAAACCCACTTGGAATAATTGGCGTTAAGGTCAAGGGAGATAGGAACGTGCGATTTCACGTTCACAGCAGCGTAAGAAGGGGAGAAGATTGGCGAGGTGGTGCTTGAGGTGTGGTCTGAGGCACCGAGGGCCGGAGCAGACTCGGCGACTGGGAGAGTGCCGGAGCTGAGGGCGGACTCGATGGCCATGACGGGAGAACGGGAGCAAATAGCCGATGGGAGGGAAAAGCCGATGAGAGGACGGATCGGCCGATCAAGGATGTGAGAAGCCGATGGGGAGTGGGCTGGCCAGCCGATGAGGAGTGGTTGGCCGATAGGGAGTAGGCAGCGGAGTAGGTGAGGAAAAAGGTGGTGGCAGAGTGGGTGGGTCAGAGAGTAGTTGGGTCACGGATGTGCGAAGATTCACGTCCGTGAAGAGAAGATTCACGTCCGTGGACTCGTGGAGGCCAAGGAGTGGGACGGACGCGAAAAAGGCGGGGAGTGGCCGGACGCGAAGAGAATATGTTCGCGTCCAGGAGGCAGGGATTCGCGTCCGTGGACACGTGGACACGTTTGACTGGCTCAGACGTAAGGGTAGAAAGTTCGCGTCCGAGAGCCGTTGAGCGTGTCGGAAAAGGCGAGAATCGAGGGAGGGTTCCAGCCGATGGAGGGCTGGACAAGTCCAGCCGATGGGAGGGCAGACGAGTTCAGCCGATGGAAACGACGAGCGCGGAGGTGCGCCGGCGTCAGAGAAGGAGAGATGCACGGAGCAAGAGGAAGAACGGAGACGGGTGCGAGGCGAGACGAGGGGGCGGATCAAGACCGTCGCCTGGTCGCGTGGAGGTGGGACGGAGAAAAGAAGGTGACTGCGGGAGAGACGGAGAGAAGAAGAAACGGAGGCGAGAGAGCGAGGAGAGTGCCGAAAGGAGAGTACCGGGAAGAGGGTCGGCGACGGGAAGAAGACATCGACGAGGAGGAGGAAAGGGTCGGCTCACCGGAGGAAGAAGCTAGCGCGCCAGGGATGTCTATATATATACAACTCAGGCCAGTGGTCTGTCTAACACCCTTCCCCTCCCCTTTTCTCGTTTTTACCTTCACCATTCCCACTCCTATTTCCCCTTCCCCTTGCCTTTTCTCGTTTTACCTTCACCCCAGTTGTATTAAATAAACAATTAAATATACCCTCCTACCATCTTCCATGCCGTATTTAGTAAAACAATTAATTATATCCTCCTACCATCTCCCATGATTGTATCCAGTAAAACAATTACTTTATACTCTCCTATCATCTCCCGCATCTAGTAAAACAATTACTACTTATACCCTCCTATCCTTCCGTTAGATAAAAAATTTGCTTTCCTATCCTTCAGGCAGTCAAATAAAAAAAAAATATTTACCCCCTCGTCCCCACCCTGGAATAAGCAATATGTTTACTCCAATTTGCTGGAGAGAAGGTAATAAAAATTTCATCATCACATTGTGGATATAATATTTTTAGCATATCATTACATAGAATAATACACCATACATGTTGATGGTTGTATATAAAAAAATTACAACTCAGGATAATCTTAGATGAAAAAGAAAAAAAAAGAAAAGGGAAAAATGGGCAGCAGTTTCTCAGCCAGCAGATTGGGCACCTCCCTCGAGCAGACACGGTGTGGGAAGAAGTTGGGGCCAGAGGATCATGGTGTGTTCGTCGCCAGGGAAGGATGAGAATAATTGTTGCCAACTGATCTAGTGACCTGGAGGATGCGGTGCCACACTTGTAACGGTCGACCTGGAAGCGGAGGAGGGCCTGGCAGCCGGTAGTGTCAACCTGGAGATCACCGCCGTCTGGATCGCTCCGCAACCCTCTGCACTGCCGACTTGTATGCAGCGACAACAGAGCCCAGTGGAGGCAGTGGCAGCTCCCTCTCTGTCACCATCCCCTGGATCTGGTGCCACTGGGATGGCCAAATCATGCCATCAACGAGCGCGCGGGCTTGGAGCTGTAGCCAATGAGGCCGGTGGAGGTGATAGAGGGAAGTAGGGAAGTGGACTCCGGCCGCGTCGTCTACGAAGGTGAGCAGATCAGTGGTGGGGATAGGACGATGGGCGGTGATGGGGCCGTGACTGGCAGAGAGGCAGTACATCGTGGAGGGTGGCCTGATGTGGATCCACGGATGCACCCTCGACAGCATGGTGATTCGGCTCCTAAAGCTGTGTGCGTGGGTGATGATGAGAAGTGAGACAGTGGTGATGACCACGGCTGATGAGCGGTGCAGAGGCTGAACTGCCTCTATCTGACAGACGACGGAGGATGACCAGTGGAGGTAGGTTGCTGCTCGATGCCATCTGGATCCCGCTGCTTGTCACCAACATGTGTCTCCCTGCTGCCGTGCCGTGCCATCTGGATTCGTCCCCCATCGCCCGTGAGCTCCCTGAAGCAGTTCCACCTCGCTCTGCTCACTGCTTTCAGGTGGATACGTTTTGCTAGATCTGTGAAATTAGGATAGGAGATGGTATGAGGGTATATATCCAGGTTGTTTGATTCCTGATGGTAAAACAATTACTACAGGGTTGGGATGGAGGGGCCATGGTCAGGGTGGGAGGGGAGGTGCAGGATCAATGTGAGGTGCACTATTTAGTTAAACAGCGCGTAGCATGCCATGTAGTAGTTGTTATAGCTTTAGATATATATATATATATGATTGGACCATTGGATTGATATTTCAAAGTTCTCCTGTATGATCTTGATTAGTGTGCTTATTGGCAGCCGCCTAGGTGTTCAGTGCTAGCCCCATGCCTAGGCCAGGAAGCTGATTTTTTTTTCTGCTAGATAGCTACTTAGCCCACCTTGGCAGAATTAGGTGCCAGCCTGCCTAAATGCCCACGCTTAGCACCAACGCAACACTACTATTGATTTTGCAGCTGTCCACAAAATACTGTAATTCTGTAAAAGAAATTAATGGTCGAACTTCTGTGTTGGAATGTAGGATACTGCCAAGTCAGACATTGCACCCTATAAAATTCAATGGAAGGAGCATCAAATGTTATGAGCTTAATCTAACAACCATACACTATAATCTTATCATGTTGATGCTGCAATTATCCAAAAAGAGTAATATGTATGTCTGAAAATACTCCAAATAGAGTATGTTACGCATATATCATAGAACACTTTAGCTGTTTTTGGTTGTATCACTTTTTTCTTATTTTTAGATCTTATTCCTTGATTTGATGTGCTTGATTGATGATATTTTACATCCATCGAGTTGAGTCCATCCATCTCTAGGCTGTCCTCCATTGAGAAAACATTACCAGCTTACTGGTAAGGTTTTGTAGTCTGGAAATCATAATTTGTGAAGTCACATTCAGGGTTTCATATTTTCTTTCACCTGGCACAGGTTCATCACACGTTTGCAACCGCTGGATCAGATGGTGCATTCAATTTCTGGGATAAGGATAGCAAACAAAGACTGAAGGTCTGACATCAAAGACTCTTTTGAAGTTCCATTTGTACTGACAGTTGCTTTATCTGTGACATTAATGTCCTGCATATATATTCTTGCGTATGTACATCAGCAAACCAAACCAAGATAAAATTCATGAACTTTCTTTTATAAGCTTAGAACTGTGATCAAGAAAACATCATCTGTTCATATCTACTGAACATTGTAATGCCTTTTGACGAGTATTATTCAATTCTTTTTTTAATGAAACAATCTTATATTTTCACTCGACGGCATGACTGCTCTTATCTCATATGCTTACATCTGCCTAAGTTTCCATCAAATATCTGCCCAGCTTGTAGAAACAGTGTATTCAATATTGCAATCATAGGATTGCTTAGCACAGGTAGGGTCATTTGTGTGCTCTAAGTTTGTTTAGTTGCAATCAATTTCTCATATGGATCCCTTTATTTTATACAGAACATAGTAACTCATTTCCTATTTCACTGTTTTTACACAGGCTTTTAGTCGATGCCCTCTTCCCATTCCTTGCAGTACCTTTAACAGTGATGGGTCAATATTTGCCTATGCGGTAAGTCAAGTGAAGCTGCAGTGTTTTGTTGTACCTCATTAGTTTGTAAGTAGGTTTGTTTATGTGCAATTTCCACGGTATGTTGTTCTGCAATAAGCTAGACATCTTGAATGTACATGTTAACTATGGTGAAATAAGTGCCTGATTTATCTGTTAGATAGGTTTTGAGTTCAAATGGATAGTTGTTCCTGCTGAACTGCAATTTTTTAAATGCATTTTTTGAGTTCAAATGGATAGTTGTTCCTGCTGAACTGCAATTTTTTAAATGCATTCCCTTTAAATTTGAATTCAAATGAAATGCTTGTTCTTCTGAACTGTTATTTTGTCTTTTTGGAAAAAAAATCATTATCCAGTCAGTTTTTTTTAGAGGTATCCAGTCATAGTCTTAACTGAGTCTCCATGTTTTGAAGAAAAAGACTGCAGTTTTCTAACCATATTTACTGAAGCAGGTCTGCTATGACTGGAACCAAGGGGCCGGAAACCACTACCCTGCCACTGCAAAGACATCCATCTATCTTCATAGTCCACAGGTAATATTTGTTTACAGTTTTGTTGTCATACTGAGATTCTTTCTTGAGTTTTGTCTTACAATGCATTTGCGCTGGCATTCCCTCATTTGAATAGGAATCTGAGGTCAAAGGGAAGCCAAGAATCGCAACAGGAAGGAAGTGATTACATCCAGTTACGCAAAGAGTGAACAAGAAATCATGTATATTGGAAGACAACGTTTCTCCAGGACCCCTCTGTGTCCATCTTGCAGGATGCTTTTCTCGGTTGGTCAGCAATTTTGTCGTGTCCAATCTTGTGTTAGCATCTGGTAGATGTAAATGTCAGTCTACCCGTAGTCACTCAAGATAGGGGTTTAGTCGCAAGTCTTAGCATGCGTCAGTTTGCAATGTCTAGTTCTCTTAAGGTTCTGTTTATCAAGTCCTTGCAAAACTATTTCTGTTGTCAATATAATCAGACCCTCAGCCTCTGAGGGAAGTGTTACAAAATGTAGCTTGATTATTTCGTTATAATTATCGCCACGTTCTGAGATCTACTAAATTTACCAGTGACAGCAGTGGATGCTAGCTTTCAAGTTTTGGCCCGTGAATCTGAAAGGACACAGTTAACTTGCTCTGTTCATTTTGATTGGTATTCATATACCCTCTTTGACCTAACTGCCAGATCTGCTAGTGTATAAGGTGAACTATGCGGGAAGGGTGTCTGCTACTATAAAAGAGTATTGAATTGGTAAAAAACTTTTAGCCCATACAAGCCTAATTTTAATGGTATGGATCAATTGTAATGCACGAATATATTATTAGCATTAGAAATATCATTGAAGTGTTTGGTGACCATAACGACCAAAGAAGCTGAGGAACAAGCTTGCAACGTGTTTCTGCCATTGCTTTCCCTTAGCAGAGGAGATGCGCGTAACCCAGATTTAGTGAAAGCTAATCAGGAGTGTCTTTTGCGAGTAACAGAAAACAACAGGAGAGCTGGGTTTACATGCTATCAACCAACATGTAGGCCTCTTTTTTCAGCTTAGGTGTTTAATTGACTTTGCTTTTAACTCTTAATTTTAATGGTGGATTCCTACCTCTATTTTAAATAAGTCAAAAAAGCTAGTTTTAATAATGGCTTGTGGCCTTGAAAAACTAAACAAAAAGCTCTTTGTTTATTTAGGCTTAGTCTTTTTGGCTTTTAAGCTGGCTCATAAGCCTAAATAAAGAGGACCGTAGAGTAGAAAATGCAAAAAAAAAAAAAGACCACTAAGATTAAAACATGTAGAGTAGACAGCTAGCAGGCATATCAATAAACGTCTTATTGCTGCCTTGGTCATCTGCTCTTTAAAAAATTTTAAAGGTAAACCTCTTTTCCTGGTTTATATCAAGAAAATAAATGAGTTCGATCATTTTTTTAAGGTAAACCTCTCTTCCTGGTTTATAACAAGAAAATAAATGAGTTTGATGTGGTTTATAAGAAAAATCGACACAAAAACTGTACAGGTGTGAAAATGGAATGGTTTCCGACCACCCGTCCGACCATATTAATTCATAACAAAAATTCAGATACTTAGGTGTCTATTCGGATATTGGAGCCGAATCCAGGTATTTTTTGACAGATATGGGATTGAGTTTGAAAGGATGATACCGACAGATACGGAGTATCC
The DNA here is from genome assembly GCA_030770085.1 of Oryza coarctata. NCBI lineage: Eukaryota > Viridiplantae > Streptophyta > Magnoliopsida > Poales > Poaceae > Oryza > Oryza coarctata. Next base: position 3,105,241 of record CM061476.1, on the reverse strand, counting down.
GATAAAAAATACGGATAGTAGCTAGTAAACTACCGACCACAAGACCTTATCACACCATTCAGCTTCCGGTCAACCACAATTCCACAAATCACCAGTGCTCCTTGGTTTGGAGGATTTTCAAAGGAATCTTGGAGGAATTGAAGGTTTTCTAAAAATCCTATAAAATTCCTGTATTCTGAAGAGACACTAAATCAGGACCAAAAGACTTACTACTCTAGTAGTTCAGGAAGTTGCTAGTGGCAAAACTATACCAGTGAGGCTACTGCTTTGATATTATTAGGTATTACTATGCCCTAAGTATTTAATATAGATGTATTATGGATAGATGGATAGGTTGAATAGCTATTGTCAATGTGGTATAATATAATTGTTGCTTTGACTTGGTATCCGAATAAGTATTCGTGAGTAGCTCGTATCTGTCTTGATATGTATTCATTCTGTATTTATGTCTTATCATATCTATTTTTATATTCATATATTTGATTCCGATTATAAAATATGGGTTATGATATGGAAAAGGTAAGATCCAATCGAACCCGATCCGATTTCACCCCTATATCTACACGGCTAAATTATAGAAAACTGGGAAAACCCACACGGAGAGCGAACTGCAGCTGAAACACTACTGAGACAACTACTGGAGATGACAAACCATCAATAACCAAAACAAAGCCGGTGAGCAACCACAAGTGGAGGACCTTCACAGCTATTCCTACAAGATGGATACAACGTCTAAGACGTTGATAATGACTGTCTTGAAATACCAGACCTAGGTTTTATCTGAAGGAAGAGGGAGAAGCACTAGGATGAAGCCTCGAAGGCTCAAATGTTGTTACAGCACCTTCTTGCTCGCATCATCTCTCCAGCTACTACCTGCTTTGTGTGGTCTTATCCTCTTTTGTTGCATGCATACGTCTCGCCCTTCAAACGCCTAAAGAACAAACATAACCACAAAATGGAGGGCGGCAAGTGAATTCAATTGAACAGGAATTTTCAAGCACTTAAAGGAGGTACTACCTTAACAATAAAGACGTACTAGCTTACCGTTGCATTCACACAGGCCCAACATCTTTCTTCTTGCATCCAGGAAAAAGTATAAATGCAACAAGTACATATATATAATGTTGGCTTTCTCGTTGTTCTAACAAAACAATACTATATATTTTCTCGTTGTTCTCTTTTTTAATATTTAAATTTGTTGTACAGTTGGCACAAAAATTTACTAAATTAACGACTCATTTATATGCAGAAGTACAGAAGCACCAGGCTTAACAGACTGTACAGGTAAACCAACAACCGGCAGGATTCAACACAGTGACGATTCCAAGTTGTACTAGTATATATAAAGTTCTTAACCACAATACCAAAGACTTCAACAGATATTCGAGCAACTTTCAACAGAGTGACAACTCCCAATTGTCGAAATATCATGGTCCTGCCATTTGGATAGGCAGCATATCATAGTGGGCTTCAGTGACTCCAGCTCTCTCATCACAGAAACCGCACCTTACATACTACACATCATCTACCATTCCCACTGTGTTCTTCACTTCGTCGTCTTCGTTCGTCTCATCCTGTTTGATATGCCAATACATGGAAAGGAATATGAGGTTATTTTTTTCCCTGAGATTGTGGAATCATACTGACATGGAACCATGCACTGGTGGAGTCGGTGAGAGAACTCACCTCTCGAATTTATCATTTCTTTTCAGAAGAGATCCAGTGCCCGTGCCATAATATCTTGAATCAACTGCTTCACCCTCGACTTCAGCATTTCTTGAATAAGTCTCTCAACCGATATTCCATTATGTCGATTCAACTGCATCAAACGCTAAAAGAAAAGAAAATTGACCCAAACAAGGGAGTGACACATGAGGAATTATATATATTAAGGACTTTTTTAAGGCACTCCCAAGTTATTCTAGACCATCCATTTTAAAAGATCCAACTGTTAATATAACTCCTATCTTGTATGAGGTAATATGATATCACTTACCACTCAAGGGTATGAATGACTTTTGATAGCATACTACCGAAGGAAATAAATGCTGAATTAGTATTCTATTTAATATTATTTTACCTTAGTACAGAAAATTTTGACAGGCCATATTTAAAAAACATATATGTTGATCCTTTACCTATATTTCCTAACATGAAATGTGCAAACATCAAACATTGAGAAATATTAGCATGAAATTTATCAAAAATCTGAACTTGTAAATGTTGAGAACCAAGTAATATTTCAGGAAAAAATAAATGTAATAGAGCATAAATTTAGTGCTTTTTTGAAACATCTGGATTATTTACAGTATATTAAAAATTGAACCACCAACAAATTTATTTTCAAAGGCAGCAAACAAAAATTTGATAAATGTGAACTTGAATTTCCAACATATTTGGTATAAATTTAGATTGCTAACAGTTAAAAACTCTAATAATGGTAATGAAATTCAGTTTTAGTAAGCAAATATTTGTACTTTAAATTTTTTATCACATCAAAGTGCCCATAATTTAAAATCCAATTTTTTTAATTGGATAATTAATCTTGAATGTGCTTTACTACTGTTGCACGCATGCTGTCAATCCTCATGCAACATTAATACAATCATTTATTGTGTTGCTTTTCTTAAGCTCTCACGACAGCTACTGAAAACATGTCAAATATGAATATAATTTTGTTGCCAAACTGCCCCTAGACAACGGAAAACTAGGATTAATTAAAAGTCTTACCTCTTGGAAGGTAAGTGGAGCACGTTAAAACAACTCATATATTAAATGACAGAATTTGCAGGACGGAAGAAAGAAATATAGGACTAGTAACAACTTAGAGGATGAAATGAATCAAACGAAGTAATTCTGACAGGTGACTTGTGGTTCTGATAAGCCCATGGAAAGTTCCAATCCTTCCATAAGTTTTTGCTAGTTCGAAACTGCAAATGACATGGTTCGGAAGCGCCTTAACAGCGTCTTTGATGAGGCAAGAAACACTTTTGGCGTTGCTATCTTCCATATTGGCCTCCGGATTATAGTCTTTGCAACTAACCAAGCACCCATATGAACCTCAACCTTGTTGAGGGTGGAGAGGTGCTGGATGCCGAAACCAGAAGCACCGTTTAGGCACTCCATTTCATGTGCACAGAACCTAAGCTTGAGGCGTTCAAGCTCTGGCATTGATCCTGCTTCAAATTCTGGTGTGGTTCCACAAGCAATCTTTTGGTCTTATACAGTAGATATAGAGCTTTAATTCCTTGAGATTTCCGAGTGAGCTCATCCAATTTGGAACCTTACAGATGAAACAATATGTGATGTGCAGCTTCTGGAGGCTACAAGTAGTAGTAGGGCAGCAAGATTCCAGTGATAGCGGGTAAGGAGCTGGCCAAATATGGACATTGCTGATATATAGATTATGAACACTGCATGAAGTAATAAAAGATTGCACATAACCTTGAAGGCCCTCCTCAGCTTGGACGAAAGATCAATCAAAATCCCATGTTAACGTCCTCAGCTTGGTTAGTTGACCGAATTCTTGCAGAGATTTACATTGTTGGTAGGACATGAAACCAAACTCGCTTAGCTCTTCTAGACTCTACATCTTTCCAATTGTTCCATTCGGAAATTTAGCAAATATGGAAATATAAAGGCGGGCCAATCGCTGAAGCCTTGTAATAGGTGACGGCAGTTCTTGAATTGTCAGATCTAGCAGGTCCATTACTTCTGAACTCTGCAGTGATCCTATATTTGCAGTGACATCAAAAGTCATTGAAACAGAACTGGGACGCAAGGCTCTCTAATCCCCAGTTATCCTCCTTGGTTTGGAAAATTATCTTCATAGTCCGACACACGAAGCGCTGTGTAGGCTGATAAAGGAGTAGTGCCAAAATCCCCGAATATAGTTAGCGATCGAACATGAAAGAGAATTAGGCCGGTTGGTCTGGCAACCTCCTTATTTTTGTGATTATTCTTACAAAGTCCACGAACCCTGATCTTGTTGCAGCATCGAATGGAGTAACAAAATTCTCTTCAGAAGCCTTGTGTGTGAGGAAATCAAGAATGATGCCATGAACTTGACACGCCTTTGGCTGACCATGCTTTGAACCAACCGGTTGGATCAAGCTCCTATTGATGAGATAGTAAAAATAGCATTTGCCTACTGCATACGAACTTAGCCCTTGTTCGTCGTGAATGAACCCTTCTGCAATCCATCTATTTATCAAGTGTTGTTTGTCGATCTCATAGCCTTCTGGAAATATGCTCAGGTACAGAAAACAATCTCTTAAATGGTGAGGTAGATCATGGTAAGTGAGAGATAATATCTTTGTCACGATATCAACATCTGGGTTCTTGTCAAGTGCACAACCAATAGAAGTTAGCATCCTTTCCCATTCATCTTCTGCTTGCTGATCGGCTAACAAGCTAGACATGATCATAATGGCCAATGGAAGGCCGCCACATTTTTGTAATATCCCATCAGATACTTTTTCCAATTGAGGATGTACCGAATCCTCAGAATCAAATGCTCTTTTGAAAAACAACATTTTGGAGTCACCAAAGCTAAGAGGTTCCATTTGATAAACCACCATCATGTGAGCATGACGCAACTGCAGTATTCCGTGTTGATGCGACAATTCTGCTACCACATCTATTGTTGAACAAAGCAAGCTTAATATCAATTACAACGAAGTACCTATTACAGAAATTTTAAAGTTATATTTATACTCATATACAGCTGCCATCGGCACTAAATTAATTGAACATAGATGATCATATCTGAGAAAAATATTTGCTTATAGCAAGCTATTATTCATATCAGTAGTGTTAGACCATTGGTCTTGTATATATATATATAGCTGATCCCTTATAAAGAATGGGGTCTTAGTTTCACTGTATACCACACTTCTACATGGTATCAGAATATGTTTTGATATTTCGACGCGCTAGCAACCCTCTCGTCGGTGAGCCAACACTTCCTCTCCGTCGTATACCTTCTCCTCTAGTATTCTTCCTCTGCCTTTTTTGCCTCGATTCTCATCTCCATCGTTCCCTCCGCAGACGATCTTTCTCCTCCTCCACCACTTACTCACCATTTTCACCATGTGACAAGGAGACGACCTATATCTGTCTCCTCGTCTCGTTCAGACCCACCTTCGCTTCGGCACACCTTCCCTTCTTCCTCTACCAGCGCACCTCTGTACTCGCGCCCTTCATTGGCTGGACCCGTCCATCTTCCATCGGCTAGAACACTCCTTGGGTTCCTACTTTCCGACATGCTCACCTACTCCCAGGCACGAAACCTCAACCCTCACTTCTCCAATACCGCCGATGACATTATCAACTCCACACATCTTCTCACGTTTATTCAGATACATGACATGTTAATTCTTAAGAAACTTCGTCTGGCCAATAATGAGAAGACTGTGACCCACACTGCTCTTCTTGCCACAGCCAATCATGACTGCCACAATCTCATCGGCTGCCACCCACTGTGTACTGCTACCACCTCTTGCGGCTTTGGTAGCTATGGCTTTGGCCACGGCAACAAAGTCCACATCGGTGGTAACGACAAAGGCAAAGGGAAGGGTAATGGCAAAAGCTGGAGCGATACGATACAACCGCGCTCTGCTCCTATCCCTATCCCGTCCGCTAGTCCCATAGGTCCGTGGCTTTGCTACAACCCCAAGGCACCCAACCCCAGCTATGCAGCCCCATCGGTTGGCAGTCTGGGGTCCTTGGTGCACACCCCTAGGTCCACCTGGCGTCCGCTCCTATTCAACCGCCTCAGTCGATCACACCCTTGCCGACCACCCAGTCGTCTCTCTTGTGGAACCAGGCTGCCCTCATCACCATCCTCAACCAGATGACGCTCCAACCATAGCACCTCTAGGTGTTGAACTCTGGTGCGTCATTTCACATGGCTTCATCGGACGGTATACTATTCTCTCATCATTCTTCCTCGTCACCTTTCGCCACCGTCGGTAATGGATAATCTTTTTCTATCACATGCCGCGATGACTCCATCCTATCTACACCTACATCCAACTTTTAATTTCACAATATTCTAATAGTTCCTTCCCTCATCTACAATCTGTTTTCTATCTACCAATTCACTAGAGATAACAATTGTTATTGAATTTAACGCTTTTAGTTTTTCTGTGAAGAATATCCTAATTTGACATGAGATACTTCGATGCAATAGTGACGGTAACATCTACACCAACCTCGCTGCGCCATTCACTCCTCACACCAGCGCGTGAGTGCGTCAGAGAACCTCGCATTCAGTGTCACAAGCACAGTGCGAAGGAGAGCTCGTTATCACAGTCGGCTGCGACGTAAACCAGTGAAGATTACACGAATGCACAATTGTCAAATACAGGCATACAACCATCAATCTTTAACACCAGTAAGGGGTTTGAAGTAAAATGTGTGATGAAACTTCAACACATATCGTGAAAAAAAAAGCATGCCTACCTCCCAAGGCCCTTTCTAATATTCTCTCGTCATGTGTATGCAGAGTCAAATAGAATCGCCAGAGGCTTACAGACTGTCCAGCTGAATATGGTACATACATACTTTAGCACAATTTGCAGCCATGCTATTGATAATTAAGCTCTTGGTTTGTAACAAACTCTAATAGCTTTGGATGGTGTAGTTGCCAACGGCACCTTGAAAAAAAAAGTTTAGTTGCCAAGGAGATTTAATGGTTGCCTTCCATTTATTACGGCTATATCAGCTTGTGCACGTCTGATGCCCTTGGTTGAGCTGCATGACGTGCTGAGAGTGCATCTTTATCAGGATATTGATTAACTGTTCTTCGACGTCATCCTCCTTGCTAGGCCTTTGCACAGTTGTCCTCCCATTGCTTGTGACCATCACAACTACATCTTTGTAGTTTGCTAGCTCGTTGGCAACCACAACATTCATACCATACTTTCTCAAAGCAGCCTCTGCCTTCTGCAGAAGGATATCTGGGTCTGTCTCAAGCTGTTACGTGCAGTTATTAGCGGCCAGCAGTAAGGTGGGTCTAATCATCTAGACTATAGAAAATAAGATTTCTGAGAGTAAAACAGGCAAAATGAAGGTACACCGTTTGGCTTTTCTTCATAGCAGGAAAGAGGTTGAGCAACAATAGTTTCCACCGGAAGTGTGAAAATACATTGAACTAACCTTGAAGGATACACAAAATGCTGAAGGAGCCCATTGTTTTCTCAGGATGAAAAGCATCTTTGGAACTTGACTGAGTTGCATGTTCAAAGGGCCATTTGCTGACTCAATTTTATGTTTAGCCTGCCAAAACATGTGTAAGGTATATAATGACCCTGTTGCCTGCAACTACTAGTGCATGGGGTGCAATATACTGATAACAAGGAGTTCATTCCTATGATAGGTAACTAGCATTTTGATAACAGAGATAAAAACATATATCAATACATGGTTCCTCAGTTTCAAGATTTTGCAATGGTATAACTCTAACATTGTGCTAGTAAGAGGGGCTGTGATCTCTTCAATAATGATCAACTGATTTATTGAAAAACCAGGCACCTATAATATGCAATGACAAAGGTCATCTTGAAGCCTATGAGCATCATTAACTGATATACACCAAATGCAATGAGTATACAGGCTATTTGTTTGTTTTACTATGAGAGGTACACAATGACATGATCAGAAGAGTAGAGCCTACCATGCTTTCCCATGGAACATAGAAGTCAGAAACTGCTGCAGCAAGGTAAAACATTCCTTGGTGTCCCAAGCAATTCATTGCTGTAGCTACCATTTGCAGAAACTATTGGAAAAACAAGCAGAACAGATATTTCGGATTCCTCATCAGTATAACAGTATGCCAAGGTTAATCTTTTGTTGTGGAAAATAACAAAAAATTTGGCAAGTTCCTAAAACATCTGATATCTAAGCAGCATAAATTCTAACTATTTTTCAAAATCTCAGCCATCTCCCCATCTCCCTAACACAACAATATAATGTATTGGAGCCAAACCGCGATTGAATTCTTTTGCAATGCCAAGTCATATAATGATATGTCTAAGGAAATAAGGTACAAAATGTTTGTAATGCCAGCACTAGTAGATGTGTGAGCACAGATGCGATTGGGCTGGACACCTGGCCATTGGCTCATCTCACTCAATTGATGATTCACATTCCAGTTAATTGCTGCTCAAATATGTGTATATATGCATTTGAATTACAATTCAAGCAAATGAATTAGCATGGGCCAATTGGCCAGCCCAATCAGACCCACATGCATTGCTATGTGTGAGACTGACTGAGACCTCTGTTTTTTAAGATTGCGTGTATATGATAACATGTTTCTGTAGGAATAATGTGAAAAACCTGAAGGTACTCAAAGATAGTGGTGAAAGAAAGTTTCAACAATAGGCCTTCATCAATCACCTGCAATCAAGGAAACAAGCACTGGTCACACTAATGTATCAGTCTGACCTATAGTTGTACCAGTGCATGAGACAAGATTCATGGCATACATATGTAACTGTTTATACCTTCCGATAATTGCTTATCGCTGTCTTGACAACTGTGGCATGAGAATCTGGGACTGAGGTAAGTAACTTACATGAGAGTTTATCATTTAATCTTTTTGTTTCATATTAATGAAAGGTTTCTAAATAAGATGGTCAAACATTTAGAAACGAAAAGAAAAAAAAAACAGCACAAACAACAGGCAAGCTCTCAAAATTGGGTTTGGCTCAGTTGGCATGACATAGATAATTCAGGATCAATCCCCAAACCTTGAATATCTGAATCTTCACCAAGCTCGAATAAATCAAGAAAGGAATCCTCTGGAAGAAATCTACAGTAAGGTTGCTTGCTCCCACTGCAAAGAGGTGCTGGTGTCACTCACAACTCTTCCATGAATCATGGGGCATTGAGAATTAAAAAAAAAAGAGGAAGAAAAGGGGAAAAATGCAGCTTACACCTAATTCGTCCCAAGCACTGTGCATTTACACTATCGTGAAAATCGTGAACTAGCATGCAACTACATAAGCACACTTAAACTTACACCTAACTAAGCCAGGCACTGCTTTTCTTTTCCCCCGAAAACAACACAAGCATTATCTATCTACGCAATGATCGTGATAGCATGTAACTACTTACTTAAGTTTTTCTGAACTTACCGGCGATAGATGAAGATGACGGCGTAGCCAGCTTTGAGAAAGTACCTGGATTTTACCAGCAAGCTGAAAAATGGCACCCAAACACAGAGAAGAACAGCAAGGGATGGGCGTTATGATGTAAGCATACTCGGTGGACGCGGCCCCTCGCTGGCCAGAGCTGAAATTGTCGATGTATCGCACGCAGCGCTGCTCCAGGGGCACCGTGGTGCCGCCGGAGGTGACGCAGACCACCCCGGCGAGCCGCCCCCCTCCGCTCCCTGCCACCAAACAGGATCAGGTCAGCAGCTCAGCTACCACGCGCATCAAAATTCCAACCTCTCTTAGCCGAGCGGAGAGAGAGAGAGAGAGAGAGAGAGAGAGAGGAGGGACCGGGGATCGGAGCAGGGGAAGAAGGCGAGGGGGACTTGCCGGAGTGGCGGGCGACGAAGCCGGCGAGTTCTCCGGCGACGCGGTCCCGGTCGCGGAGCGGCGGCGCGGCGCGGAAGAAGGCCGCCGCCTCGTCCTCGGAACTCCGGCCGGCCGCTCCGTTCGGATCCGCGGCCATGGTCGCCTTCTTCTGGAGAAAGTTGGGGAGGGAAGAGGAGAGAGCGACGGGACTGCAGCGCCAGCGCAAATGCGAGCGAACCTCTCGTCTCCTTCTGGAGATCAAAAAGTTCTATGGAGCAAAAAAAAAAACTTTAATTTTTCATCAATACTACTCATTCCAATATTTTATATTTACACTATTTATTACACTATTTATTTTATTAAAAAATTATATTATTATTATTATTTAGATTTATTTTATCATCAAATGACTTCAAGCATTACTTATATCTGTATATTCGAAAATTTTAAATAAGGAAAATAAAAAAGTTAATGACATTAAATATAAAAAAAATGAGTGAGTATGTAAGAGAAAAAAAAAGTCTCCTGAAGATTATTAAATCTGAAAAAAATATTATAGCTTTCATTATAAACCTTTGAAAATAATAAAAAATCGAAAATAGAACTTTTGAATTTCAAGAAGAGAAAAGATCGAAAAATCTGCAAAATTAGAGAACGTAAAAAAAAGACAGAACCTTTGATCAAGAAGAGATCAGAAAACCAGTAGCTTTGATCAAGGAGAGATCTCACAAAAAAGGAAGAGATTAGAAAATTTGATCTTGAAAAAATAAAAAACATCCGGATTTGAACCCGACGTGAATCGAACACGCAACCTTCTGATCTGGAGTCAGACGCGCTACCATTGCGCCACGGATCCGGCTCTGTCAGCTGGGAGAATTTAAGTTTAATTTATTAACAAAATTGAAATACGCCTTGCGGACGAATAATTAGAAAGAGAATACGCTTTCATATGGAAAACACGGATAGTATTTCCGCCACGAGACTTGCGCCTTCTCTGAACGGTGGAGCCTCCAGGCAGCCGAGGAGCGCAGCCGCCGCTTAAAACCTCGATCCCCGTGTCTCCTCCAACTCCCAAACCCTCTCCCCTCCCTGCCCTACCCCTGCTTCCGCCTCCGCCTCCGCCGCCGCCGCGAGCCTTCCGTCTCCGCCTGCTGCTGCAACCTCGCGTCGTGCAAGATGCCCCCCTGCGGCTTCGGTTTGCGGGGTGGGTGGTGGCGTAGCGGGAGGAGGAGGAGGAGGAGGAGGGGGAGGCGGGCTGGGTCCAAGCTGAGGCGGCTCGTGAGGTCCATGACGGTGGCGCCGCCGCCGCCGTCACCGGCGCAACAGCTCCGGAGGTGCCCGGGATCGTCTTCACCGCCGTAGCTATTCTCCCCCTTCCGCCGCACCCTCTACTTGTCACGTCCGGCCTTCGCCGGCGGAGGAAGGTAGCCGTAATGTTTTTTTTTGGTGTTTTGCATAAGCCTTTTCTGCTTGGTTGTTATAATGTTCCTGTCATGGAGGTGGGAGAAAAAGAATGAGAAAGCTGTTGGGTAGTGTGATTCGCGATGGAAATAATAATTGTATGCTATTGATGCGGAGGGTGATGTTTTGGTTAGTGGATAGGTGTATATATGTTTTGGGCGTGTTCTAACGTGTTTAGTTAGATTTCGTAGGGCTTTGGACACACTTTTTTGGGAGATTTGTGCGACAGGCTTTGTCAGCTTATTCGAGGTAGTGTCGATTACCGTTCCTTATGTAGTCACGTTCCACTTCTATAGCCATACGATTGTTACTACAGAACTACGAGTTGCACTGCCTGGTAATAGTAATCTGCCAAAGACTACTTAGGTTTTACTGTCACTAACCTAACTGTCGTGCTTTTGCCTTACTACTTGATGATTTCACATTGCTTGGGTGCTTCTTAATTTTGCAAATGGTTCTCACTAGCAGGCAAGACTATTCTCCTAGTTCAGGCATGGGGGTTGGCAGAAACGGTGCTTTCAAGCTTGGATTGTATGCCAACTTAAATGTACAAAGTAGCTTACAAGAATGGGTGGATGAAACCAAGAGGATATTTTTTCTCAGAACAACCAACAACGTCAGAAACAACATCTCTAATTGCACTACTCCTTTGTGGGTTGGAAATCTGCGTCATGATCCATCAGAAGATCTCAGGAGTTCAAACTATCATTCCTTGTATAATCTAAGAGAAAGAGGACCATCTAATTCAATTGTAAATAGACATCTCGATACAGATTTGGCTAAGCATCGTGTGATATATCAGTCAGCCCATGCTGTGCCTGCCCCATTCAGTGTTGTTAATAATGGTAGAAGGGATGTTCTAATGGAGTTTGCTCCTTTCTTTGAAGACCCATCTATCAAAAAGGTTCACTTCGATTCCTTATTTATCTTGGAGTAAATTTACAGTTGTTATTTTTTTCCCTTTATGTGTTTGATAAAATATAGAAGTGTAATACTTCCCTTTGCCTCTTCTATTACTACTGTAGTTTTGTTTCTTATTTTTTATTAGGCCTTAGTTTGGCAGCAAACTGCAGTACAACACCATTAATTGTAGGGAGTTTTTTATAATTATGCATTTCACATGATTCTCAGCACCATAAAGTTGTCGATTTATAACAAAAGGTATCCTACCTGGCTACCTGCCAAAACCTACCCATGAGTGATAATGTAAACGGAGTACCTTAAGATTACTGTTTTAGGCAGACCTTTCTGTGCTCTTGATTATTCTGTCTTTATCTTTTCCATTTTTTCCCTGATAGATTTATTAGATTCACATCATAGTAGCCCAGATTTCCTACTACTACCTCTGCTTAGGAAAACATTTTTTTTTGACATTGACACAATCCCCGAAATACAACTTTGACAAACTTATTTCTGTTATAGTATATTTATGTAAACCTATAGAATTATAATATTATGATATTCCAGCCATGAAAACATGTCTAGACATTGACATGGTCTTCAAGGTGCAACTTTGACTACTAATTTCTATTACAAAATGCTAAAAAAACAATATAATTCTAATATTATGAAAATACTTTTTAAGACAAATCTGCAATATGATTTTCATGTATCCAATCTAAATAGTTAAGAGATATTGATGCTCAAAATTTTTAAAGCTTGACTTGAAACAGGCCAAAAAAGAAATGTTTTTTTTTGTGTGTCTGGAGTGGGTAGTACTTTTGGAGACAAATATACACATATGAGTTTCATATATTAAGATTAAATATTGAAAAGATTAATGTTCAAAGTTCTGAAAGTTTAACTTTTGTATGTGCAAAAGACAAAAACGACATTTTTTCGTGACTGGAGCCAGAGGGAGTTTGAAATTATGATGCTAATTAGTTGTTTCAGCCTTCAAGCTGTTATCTTTGAACTGTGCAGTTCGGAATAAAAACTACAGATTGATCGTGATCCATCAACTATCATTATATTTTTTTCTTCCTGGCTTGTCTGAAGTGATCTGTTCTTTCTCCTCATCATGTAGGTTTGGCATAACTATAGCTTTGATAGCCATATCATTGAGAACTGTGGAATCAAGGTTGCTGGATTTCATGCTGATACAATGCATCTTGTACGCCTATGGGATTTTTTCAGGAGAACTGATGGTGGATATTCACTTGAAGGACTAACAAATGATCACATAGTCATGGATGCTGTTCTGAATGATTTACCTAAAACTGAAAAGATGTCAATAAAAACCATCTTTGGTCGGAAAAAAGGTTAGGAAAGATGGATCTGAAGGGTAAATCATATCCATTGAGCCAGTCGAAAAGTTACAAAGGGAGGATAGAGAGTTGTGGATTTGCTATTCTTCACTAGATTCAATGAGTACATTAAAGCTTTTTGAAAACTTGAAAAACAAGCTTGAAGCAAAGGAATGGATTTTTGATGGTTGTCCTAGAGGAATGATGTACGATTTCTATGAAGAGTATTGGCGTCCCTTTGATGGAATCAGAGGGAATGCTTGTTGACCGTGCTTACCTTGCAGAGATCAAGAAAGCTGCTGTTGCTGAATGAAAATTAGCTGCGGATAAGTTTCGGAAATGGGCATCTAAATATTGTCCTGATGCCAAGTACATGAATGTGAACAGTGATACTCAAATTCGCCAACTTTTCTTTGGTGGCATTGAAAATAGGTATTTCGACCACCTTGCATGGTTTCTTTGTTTGTCTTCTTGATTTGCATATACTTTTTGCCAGGATGTCTTTTTGAATGTATGTCATTTTGGGAATGATTGCAAAAGGATGTCATTAATTTTCGCACTAGTTCACATTAAAACCATTAATTGTTTGTTGTTCATTATATGCATTGGTGGATACATGGTTTAAATTGGATAGCAACCTTTCTTTTGTGTCCAGGCATGAATAATTCTTTATGTCAACAAGAGTAGGAAAAGGAGGGAGAATCTTTCCTTGATTTCCATGTGTGCTAGTCATTTATTTTGTGTAATTTCTAATAATAAAATAATAACTGTGAGTTATTGCTTTGCGTAATTCCTGTGAAAAGAGTCTGATTGTTTTCTTTACATTTGTACCTTATCATTGCTTATGTATAATTCTTAGAGTTGTTAACTGCACAAATCTTTGTGGCAGAAATAAGCCTGGTGAAACTTGGCCACAAAGTAAAACGTTTAAAGTGCCAAATGATGAAAACATAGCTACAGAGGGCAAGAAGACTTCAAAGCCTTGCACGATCAAAATTTTCAGTATTGTGGAAGATCTTAAAATTGATATGTTTACCCCAAGTGGCTGGCCTTCAGTCAGTGGGGACACATTGAGGAGTTTAGCTGGTAAAATACCCACAGATCATATATATATAATTGATGATGATCAAGAGTTTGATGAAGATGGGAGCAATTTGGAACTTCCTGAGCAGGATATAGAAGAATCTTCCCCATATGGAACTGCATATGAAGTGTTTGGTGGAGGAAATAAGTGAAGGGAAACATGTCATGCCATTGCTGCTCTATGTGAAATCTGCTCTATTGACAAGTTGATATCCAGCTTCATTATTCAGTTGCAGGTGAGCCGGGATCTTACTCATGCAGATTGAAGTTGTCATTCTTAAGAGAACACACATTGCTTGCATCAATAAATGATAATGCAAATCAAGTTGTGCTGGTGTGCTGTGTCTTGAGTCCTGACAGCTCCAATGTTCTTTCACCTTATGTGCTTGAACCTTGGGGGCTGCAGCATGCACCATAAAATGTCGTGATTTGGTCAGCATGTTATTTTTTAGGGAGAGTATGGAGCTTAGTTAAATTCAGTGTCAGTCCACCATCAAGTTTGAATTTTGGTTCTTTGGATTACTTCTGTTTGATATCTTTATTTGGTAATTTAATACTTTGGTTATACCATGATTTGTCACTTGTCCATTTTGAGATATATTTTGAGGCTTAAGGGTGTAACTGGGGTCTTCATGCTGGTCCAACTTGTGTAGTTTGTGTGAGGAACAACTATGGTGTATACTACAGGGAAGGGGTTAAGGTTTTCTATTACCAAACTTACAGGTATGCCTCTTCTTTTGCATTTATGTTGGAATCTTGCATCAGTATCACACAGTTCACATTTGGGTTTTCAATGAGCATATGGTACACCGCATATGTCAAGTAAAGAATGAAAAATATACAAATGGTTTGTAAGTTCTTTCAAGACAAAAAATGTTGCAGATTGGCATGGGCAACTTCTCACTGATTTGCCTGGTTTTGAGTGTGTACCGTGTAAGCAGTAAGACTGCTGTTCCACAGTCACTGTATGAGTGTTTTCCAGAGTGAATGTATTTCATGCATTCTTATTTGTGTGCATAAACTTGCCACGTTGGCTGCTACAGAAGGGAGACTTCATGGACTACTTAGCAACTAAGTTACATAAGCTACAGTTTTGATTTTTCATAAAGCACAGAAACTAATGATAGATTCAAACTTCCGCATTCACCCATTGCAATATAAATAAAATGCTCTGTAGAAATATGATAGGAATGATGAAATGGACCTGTCTCACCATCTGGCAAACCTATTTTATGTAGCCAACCCTCAGGTATCAGGACACATTTGAATTCTTCATTTAGTCAATAAGCTGTCTGCTATTTCAGGATACTTGATGATTACCATGCTCCATCATTAAGGGTGTTTGGACCCTTGCTAAATTTGTTATTACTTCTGACAAATGCTTCAATTTTAATAGTTAGAATGGTGCTATATCAATTATCCAGTTATTAATTTGTGCAGTAAATGGTGCTAAGTTTATTCGAAAAATATTATCTTATTTGTTCTGCAAATAGTTTTTTGAACAAAATATATCTTCCTTGCAGAATCAACCTGCTCTTGAAAAGGATAGGTATACGATTCGCCAGGCTTTTGTGGCAGCTCCAGGGAACACTCTTATTGTTGCTGATTGTGGCCAAGTATGCTTAGTGGTTCTCAATAGTAAGTTCTTGTGACTCCGCCTTAGCAGTTCAACCTGATGAAAGGTCTTTTTTCATGTAGCTGGAACAGAGGATCTTAGCACATCTTAGTAATTGTTAAAGCATGCTGGAAGCTTTCAAGGCTGGTGGTGACTTTCATTCTAGAACAGCCATGATAATCCGTGAATTATGACAATCTTTTTACTCTGCAATATATCCTGGTTTCCTTCTCCTGAAACATATATGCTGAGAATTTGGTTAGTTTTCAACTATTCATGATCTATTCTATGCTGTTCAAACAAGTTCAAGTTAATTAGCATGCTAACTTTTTTTGAAAGAATAAATTAGCATGCAACTTTACTAGCAATATGATATCTGCTATCTAAAGATGAAAGTGATTTAATGGCATTTTTGCTCTGTTTTCTGATGTGAGGATTGGGACAAAAGACAGCATACTTCATTTTTTTTACTCTCCAGATTTTTGTTCAAGTGGATTCTATTCACTGCCAATCTTGTGTTCATCACTTGCTCGATAAACAAGGAAAAATGCTGATTACATGCTATATTTTCGAGTTGGCAGGTCTTCTATTTCTGACAATGGGCTTGTTGATTCTCTGGGAATCATTGCATATGTATTGAGAAGACAATGGCTGCTGTTTTTCTGGTGTTGCTCAATGGTTTATGAGAGGACATCATCAAGTTCACATATAAGCGGAGGAGATTAGTGCTCACCATGAACCATCAGGCAACAATGAGTTGTACCCTTCAACTAATCAGTGAACAGATCACTGAAAATTTCCTCTTGTTCAAGAGTGAGTTCTTTAACGAATGTATGCTTAGAACACATTACGATGTGCAACATGTTCAGTCATGTCATGTTGGTGGTAGATGTGCTAGTGAATTTTGTTTCTTATTCTGTATTCCACTTTTTATTAGGAAATTTTTATTCATACCACTACAATTTGCATAGTTTTGTTTTTGTCATCCAAAATTTACTTATTTTGCATTTTTTTCCTTTTCCTCAAGTTACCAACTTTTCTGATTTGTTTCAGAAGGATCTATGATATCTGGAGGAGGGAAAGATAACGGCAAATGAAACAGGTGTAAAGATGTGAGCTTGCAAAACTGTGAGCCAATGAGTAGTTATGCTTGCAAAACTAGCTGACAAATATCCAGTGTGTTGATGCAAATTGGAGGTGATTTTGATCAGTGTACAGCGTGCTTGCAATGGCATGTGTATTTCTTGCTTGTCAAAACTAGTCCAGCAGTACCATGTCTAGTGTGTTGATGCAAATTGGAGGTGATTTTGAGTTGTGGGCAGGGTGCTTTGTGTACTGCTAGCCTGTTATGCTGTACCCTAGAGCAAACCATCGTTCATTTTCTGATGTTTAATTCGTGCAATGTAATCCATATTATCAATGTACTCAAAATGGAGCCCTTGGTTGCCTTTTTCTGTCCGTATAATATCTGTAATTTGACTGACTCATGCGCCAAAAACAAACCCTTGATCTCTCCCCCATCCCCCAAGCGCTGCTCCCAAATGGTGGTAGGGAAATCTCCCTGGAGGTGGAGGATCACTAGGTGCACGGGAAGGAAAATCTCGTTTTTTCGGTAGGTTGTTTTATCGTAATCTATTATTTATATAGAATTTAAATATATATAAAAGTTTTACTTATGAATAAATTATTTTTGATTGTTTTGTTTATTTTTCTACGCGAAACTTACGTTCTTCTGAGTATTTGTTTGGGAATCATTGAATCAAATAATAGAGCCTCAGTGAAAAGATCGAAGTAAGGTTAATTTTCCAACTCATCCTAACCGTCGGATCGCAACTCGCGATCGAGATGGAATCCGACTTCCTTTGGAGCGAAGCAAAGCCTACGACCTAGCCTCCCCGGACAAGAACGCCACTCCACCCAGAAACCAACGCGGAGGCCCCCGTGCGCCGTACACGTGTCCACACGGACGGCCCAGATCCGTCCCGAAGTGGAGCAGGTGCGGTGCGGCTAGGCTACGCGTGCACCGGCCGACGTCGCCGCACACGGCTCCACCTCATCATCTTCCTCGCCGCCGCCGCTATTTAGATCGAATCCCACGCGGCTCCAAGCGGAGGCCCCTGCTGCGAACCACTTTCCTCGGATCGACTGGTTGATTTGGGCGACATGCTGGACGCCTTCTTCAAGGGAGCCGGCGGCGGCTTCCGCGGCGCCAAGTGGTGGGGTTTCTTGGGATCTTGGGGTCGATTCGCTCTTCCTGAGGCTTGTTTCTCTAGTTTGATTCGATTTGCTTTTTTTGGGTGTGAGTAGCAAGACGCTGCTGAAGCTGACGATCCCGCGGATCAAGCTGCTGCGGAACCGGCGGGAGCTGCAGCTGCGCCAGATGCGGCGGGACATCGCCAAGCTGCTCGAGGCCGGGCAGGAGGCCACGGCGCGCATCAGGGTAAAGCGGGGGATTCCAGGGTCAAGGAGGGAGTGAATTTTGGTGTGTTAGATACTGGGATTTGGGGTTGATTTGGTTCCGGTTCTTGTGCGGCTGATGCAGGTGGAGCACATCATCCGGGAGGAGAACATGATGGCGGCACAGGAGATTCTTGAGCTCTTTTGCGAGCTCATCGCCGTCCGCCTGCCCATCATCGAGACACAAAAGTTCGTCATCATCTTCTTTACGTCATCGTTCCATAACAGTACAGTTTACTTGTTTATGTGGTCATCGTATCTAGGCTGCCTTTCCATTGACATAGCAGAGTTGATGAACTGAGATATTCACTTACACACGTGGTTGATTATGAAGTGGGATTTTTTTTGACGGTATAATTTGGTTGGGATTTTGTATAATAGAAACTGTCCTAGCGCTGATTTGTCAAAACTCAGTTGTTGCTTAACTGCATAATGTTAGTTCACCACTACAACAGATAATGGATGTTTTTATTATTTCTTAGCTCATTCCTTTGTTATGATGCATATCTGGCACACACTGTCCTAAGCATCACTTTTGTTTACGTCCAATTTTCCAATGCAGGAGAGAACTTTGGTTCTTATAGCCCTCTCCATGCTCATTTCATCTACATCTGCACTTGCATTAGTCGGAATTCCCTGGATTGTGCTAAGTATTTTTTTAATAGGCATTATTGAATTTTTCTAGATTTTTGAATGTATTAAATTCGTTCTTGAACTGTGTCCTTCTGAATGATTATATAAGAGACATCAGTTATGGTATTTGTGTAACAAAACTATTGCATTATCTGAAAAATTGGTGAGCTGAAAATGCAGTAATGATATCGTTAGCATGTGTGCAGACTACGAGATGAATAGAGCTGACTTTTGTCTCTTTTCACTCCAGAGAATGCCCGATAGATCTCAAAGAAGCAATATCCAGCATATGTTTCGCTGCTCCTAGGTGTGCAGATCTGCCTGAACTGATGCAAGTTCAGATGATGTTTGCAACCAAATACGGGAAAGAATTTGTTGCTGCAGCGACAGAGTTGATGCCAGATTGTGGAGTCAACCGGCAGGTCGTATGACAAGTTCAATTGAAAGAACTTTAATTATGTTATTTGATCATTATATTGTTACTGAAATGGCTGGAATAAATATTCCTGCAGATAATTGAACTACTTTCTATCCGTGCTCCTCCTGTTGATGCAAAGATGAGGCTGCTGAAGGAAATTGCTGAGGAACATGAGATCGATTGGGATCCATCAGCCACAGAGTCGGAATATCTTAAACCACATGAGGATCTATTGGTAAATATTTACCTACCAGAAACCATGGTTAGCTTATTGTTTTGAATCTTACATGTGTTTTCTTTTGTTAGAATGGACCAGCCTACTTCAATGGTTCTACACTTCCTCTTCCAAAGGAAAAACATGAGGAAACACTAGCTGCAAGTTCTGCAGAACAACCTGATGAAGATTACGACGAATCTGATACCGGTTTTGAGTCATTGGATTTGCCTGAAGTCCCAAAAGCAGCAATTCGTCCACCTTGTGATACTCCAGCAACCCCAGATATTGTTACACATGTGCAAAGCTCCCAGCCATCTTCTCATGAATTCTCAAATGTTCAAAGCTCCCAGCCTGCTTCTCATGAATTCTCAAATGTTCAGAGCTCCCAGCCAGTTTTGCATGGATTCTCAAACCCAAGACTTGACTTGGAAGAAAATCCAACAGCTAATGCTGCTTTCATGACTGAACTAAAAGATTCAAAACCTAGTTCCACACCATTTGCTCAGCCAAGTATGCCAGTTTCACCCAATGAAAAGAAGCAATTTGTTCCATTTGCCTCTCCACCGCCATTTGCTGCTCCCTCTCCGATGGAGAAATATGAGTCCAATCCTTCACCTCCATCTCCATCTCCTCCAGTGAAGCCAACTGATCCAGAAATGTTCACAAGGACAATTGATGAAGTGACCCCACCTCCAACAACTACTGATTACTTGTTCTCTAAACAACCAGAACAGTTGCAGTCAACCTGTACCGAGAACATTGCAAGTGTTGACTTGGATGACGTACTTTCTGCTGCTCAGACAGCCGCTGAAACAGCAGAACGAGCTGCATCAGCGGCCCGTGCTGCTGCAAACCTTGCACAATTGCGCATTGCAGATTTGAAGAAGAATAGTAAGGCTTATGAGAACTACAGTGATGGTGTCCGCATGGAAAGCCATCCTCAAACTGAGGTGACACAGAAACCAGTATTTGATCACCAGGATTCCTTTTCCAGTGACACACAGGGCTATGCGCCTTCTCATGTGCCTCAGAGGTCGCCTTCCATGGAGGACGATCCGTATTTCTCCTATCCCAATCTGTTCTCGTCAAAACCTTGAGGGTGAAAAACTGGGTGCGAATTAGTTCTTCAGCGTAGTTCGAAGTATCTTCAATGTTGCTCCTTCAGCCTTATTTACTCGTGAATTTGGCTGTTGGCCGTGATAGGATAATCGGAGTTGATACTTGAAAGAATACTGCAGTTTTACTAGGTCAATGCTTGGCTTGTTCAATGTCTAAATTGTACATGTGTGCTGCTTGCACCAAATTGGTCATACTTTTTACCACCTTCACAAGAAATTAAAAAAAAACTTGAACATTGTTCTTTGCTATTCTGGAATCTGGATGGGAAGTATGAAGGGATATCTAGTATTCTGTGCATGCTGAGTGGTACCTAAATGAGTACTGTCTGTAAATAGTGAGTTTCTAGTGTTTGCTCCATATTTCTGGAAGTGTGCTAACCTCCAAAGGGGAAAAAAAACTTTTGCTCAACTCTACAAGCTGTCATTCAAATAGCATTTATGCACGGCTGTCGTATTCACATGCCTTGAGGTGCATTTTGAGTTCATACTTGATTAAATTTGAGTGAACGACTACGGATCTGTTTGGATGGTTGTCCCAACATACTGAGCCAATAAGTTAATTATGCCACACCTAGTTAGCTTGTAATTTGTTTCATTGCCAAACGTCAGCCTGCCACACAAAGTTAGACAGCAGCAAGTTGCTCTACCACATCATCTTTCGCCAAGAGTGCGGCGCACAAACCGTCCGCCACAATTGTGGCACAGCATGCACACCGAAAACAAAAGAACATGCTAATCTCACTGTGAAGGAAAAGGCTACCACAAAGCAATGAAAAGAACTGTGCAAATATCCTCATTCATCCCATTGAAGAATATGAAGAAAAAAAAAGAGACAACAGTGAGGCATCGGCCGGTCGATGAGAGAAGCTTGGGGTCTGACAAACCACGAAAATAGAATCCCCTGAGCTACCAGAACATGTTGGTCCGACGGTTTGCATTTGATCTAACTATCACCAAGAAATAAGAGGAAAAAAAGAAGAGAAGGATTTGAGGAAGAAAAACAGCAGAGAAGAACGAACAAAAGCTGGAGCTCTCGCTAGCTTCCCCGCTATGCATCAACCAGCTGATCTGTTTGCGTCGTCGCTGGCCGGAAGCACGAATCAGAGGGGAACAGATTGATGCTAGAAACTGGAGAGAATAGAACGAACTAGGGGACGGTAGTATCTGGACAAAGATAAGGACATGGCTGGCCCCACCTAAGTGTCATTTAACCCTCTGATCTAAAAAGTGGTTTCTCACACAAATTAATATAAATATAATTATGAATAAACGAATTACTACTAATTTTACAACATCATGCACTCTAACGATTAAATTAATTATTGCTAGCTACCAAATCTTATTTTGCTAATTTGATTAATATTTTTCCCTATACAATTATCCCTTTTTATTTTTCCATATTGACCTTGTATAAGCTTATGGTAGACAATCTCATCACCACTTCGTATAATTAGGTCATGTTGACAAGTTTAGGCATAAACCAAACGTTTGCCCTATATTTATGCTAAACTTGTGGCATGTTTAGATATAAAAAAACCAAATGGTTGCCTTATCTAATTTGTCGCATTTAAAGTAACCAACCAAACAGACCTACTTTACTTACAAAGTTAATCATGCCGCAATTTAACACATGACTAACTTGAGGTTTGGTAAAGTAAGACATCCATCCAAACATCCCCTACATGTGCCATTGTTTGCCAAGTTAGTACTCTGAATACATAGTCTTGTATGACAGGTGTAATTAATACAGAATTTAACTTGTTAAAGAGTTACTCTGAAAAACAGCTACTTTGCCCAGAACTTCAGTCTTCTGTGAGAAAAAGGATGGTGCTCTCACGCAGTAAGCTGAAGTCTGACTAAGCTGCATGCAAAGGATCACTATTACAGAGTACAAGGCACAAGTCTGGCAGGCCTTTTATTCGTTTTCAGGACAGAATGCATTTGGCATGAAGGACAGGTGAAAGTAACAGAAACAGATGCTCTGCTGCTCAATTCTGAAGGATACTTATTTCTAAGAAGGCTACAAATCGGGTTGAGCTACAGGGCAACTCCTTCACAGATCAATGCATGTGTAGCTGAGCTGTACTGTTCTAGCTAGTTTTGAGGTTCTTGGCAGGCACTGGAAGTGAGAGTGGGATGAAAACAATCTAACTGATCATGACAACTCCAGCACATCATTGATCAGCTTGTTTTCCTCCAGTATCTCATCTTCAGCAGATTGACCGATGGGGTCTGGCTCTCGATATGGGGCTGCATCGGCTAGGTCCGATTTTCGACGAAGGGGTAAGTCCCACCATTATCTCGATATGTCTCATTCTGTCTAAGTCTGTATCGGTTAGGTTCGACCTCTTAGGTCGAAAAGATGTATTGCATCATGCTCGTGTAGGGTCTATCGGTCTATCAAGCTCTCTCCGCTATCGTCGGTCTCGTGCTGCATCGGTTAGGTTCAACCTACGAGGTTGCCGATGGTAGAATGAGCTTTAGGCCTACAGGTCTCTGTACCGCATTTCATCGGAGTGTTAGCCGATGAGTTATTCATATGTTGAGAGTTATGCTCGGCGTATCGGCTCTTCGGCCGATACGAACCAGTCTTCAGAGATTTCCCTTGAGCGCCACGCTAAGCGCGTCGGCCTTCCAGTCGATGCGCGCCTGCCTTCAGAGAGACGTCCCCTCATCGGCTCAGTTAGCCAATGGGTTCGCCTCGCTCTTGCTTCAGCACGTCGGATCTGGCGTCCACCGTCCCGTCACCTTTGGTCCCGTTCTCGTACTGTCTCGGTTAGGTCTGATCTTCGAGATTCGGTACCAGCAGCGTCGTCACGGCGTGTGATGGGTCTTATGTTGCTATCTCCATCCTGTGTCTCCATCGGCTCTGCGGCCGATGGATTAGAGCCTCGCTTTCGCTATGCCCGGAGCCGTCGTATCCCTCGTTGACACCTACCCACACCCTCATCGGCTCCCCAGCCGATGTTAGGGCGCCTTGATTCCTATCGGCTATCGGTCGATAGCGAGAGCCATCCGGACGCGACCGATAGTGAGAGCCATCCGGACGCGACCGATGACTAACCCGATCCTATCGGCAGCCAGCTGATAGCGAGCGCTCGTATTGGTCCGTCGTTCGACTGACCCATTTGCCTCACCTCCTTATCAATTGCAGGATCAAATTGACTAGCACGCCCGCGCCCACACCGTCGCGCCGAAGCCGACGTGAAACCCACGGCTCCCGGCGCGCGTACACTGAAGCTAAGCAGACCTCCCAGATATTGGCATGGTCGCACTGGTATCTGGCGTGAACAACTAGAAGAATCTAGAATAGAGGATATATCCCAGGTTATGGATTTGGAAAATGAATCTCTTATGGCACTTTTTCGGAAGAGGAAGTTTCAATAGTTGTGTTCGGAATAGAACACAACAAAGCCCTGAACCGGATGGTTTTCCAGCAAAGTTCTATAAAAAATTTTGGGATATCATCAAGGATGATCTAATGAATCTATTCAAGGAACTTTATGCAGGAAACCTCGCACTGTCCAACCTCAATTTTAGGGTAATAACACCTTCCAAAAGTTCAAGAAGCAAACATAATATAATACAACAGTATAGACCAATATGTTTGTTAAATGTCAATTTTAGAATTTTCACGAAGGTTGAAACGAACATAATTAATTATGTGGTTGACCATGTGGTGAGCTCTACACAAACTGCCTTTATGCATGGAC
Organism: Oryza coarctata; assembly: GCA_030770085.1. Taxonomy (NCBI): domain Eukaryota; kingdom Viridiplantae; phylum Streptophyta; class Magnoliopsida; order Poales; family Poaceae; genus Oryza; species Oryza coarctata. Next base: position 3,080,750 of record CM061476.1, on the reverse strand, counting down.
GCAACATCCTTGAAGGTGTTGTTATTCTACATGAGATAGTACATGAATTGCATCATAAAAAAATAAATGGGTTGATCTTCAAAGTGGACTTTGAAAAAGCCTATGATAAGGTCAAATGGCCTTTTCTACTGCAAACCTTACGAATGAAAGGTCTCTCCCATGTAGATTTCTTGGGTTGAGTCTTTTGTCTTAGGAGAAAGCATGGTGGTAAAAGTCAATGATAAAGTTGGATATTTCTTTCAGACTAAGAAAGATTTATGACAAGGAGAAACTTTATCCCTAATGTTTTTCAATATTATAACTGACATGTTGGTTGTTTTGATTAACAGTGCCAAAGCAGATGGGCGAATTACAGGAGTAGTGCTATATTCCATTGATGGTGGAATATCTATCGTATAGTATGCTGATGATATTATTCTCTTTATGGAACATGACCTAGAGAAAGCTCAACTTGAAGCTATTGCTCTATGCTTTTGAATAACCATTGGGTCTTAAAATTAATTTCCATAAAAGTGAATTATATTGATTTGGTGAAGCTAAATGCTTCGAGGAAGAATACACAAAGCTATTTGGTTTCTCCACGGTGAATTTCTATTCTGTATTTGGGTGTTCCTATACATTATAGGAAACTAAGAAATTTTGAGTGCAAAGAGGTGGTGGAATGATATGAGAAGCAACTCAGTAATTGGAAAGGAAAACTTCTATCCATAGAAGGATATCTCACACTAATTAACTCAGTGCTTAGGAGCCTTCCAATGTATATGGTGTCTTTCTTCACAATACCGAGAGGGGTACTCAAAAAGCTTGACAGCTTTCGCTAGGTTCTTTTGGCAGCGTGATGGTCATAAAAAGAAGTATCGCCTTGCCAAATGGGACATCCTATGCTGCCCTAAAGACCAAGGGGATCTAGGCATTCATGATCTGTACATTAAAAACATAGCTTTATTTAGCAATTGTGTATAAAAAATGGTATCTGGTAACAACTAATACGGAATAAGTATTTGTGTTCACTAACCCTCTCACAAGTTCAATAGAAGACCCGAGACTCACATTTTTGAACTAGCCTAATGAGGGTGAAACCGGATTTTTTTCATTTTGGATCATTCATAATTAAAGACAATTCCCAAATTAGGTTTTAGGAAGACATATGGTTCGAAAATGCAACTCTGTGAGAATAGTATCCATCCATTTACAATATTGTTAGGCATAAATAGGTATCTTTCGTAGATGTCTTTCTAAATGGATATCCAAATTTTTCTTAGAGAGGGGATCTAATTAGATCAAAATTAGTAGCATGGAATAACTTATTACCACACATTACTAATATTAATCTAATTCAGGACCAAGATGCGTTTCGATGGAACTTGACTCCTAATGGACAGTTCACTTAGAAGTGTCATTATCTAGCACTAGTCCATAGTGATATCCCAAATATACGTAAATGCATATGGAAACTAAAAGTGTCTTTAAAGGGTAAGATTTTCCCTTGGTATCTTTGCCGTGGAGTTGTGTTAACCAAAGACAATCTAGCTAAACGTAATTGGCAAGGCAATCAAAATTGTTGTTTTTGTTACAAGAATGAGACAATTAAACACTTGTTTTTTGAATGCCGCTTAGTCCAAATAGTTTGGTTCATCATTTATGTGGTGTCAGGAATTACTCCACCTCATAGTGTTTCATACATGTTTACTGGTTGGCTATGGGGTGTTCAAACATATTAACAACAATATGTTCTGATAGGGGCGGCTGTCGTTTTGGTTATGCAGGAATGATAAGGATTTTGATAGAAAAGTTATTTCTTTTCCTATGCAGATCATTTATTTAACTATCCATTGGCTCCATACATGTGCTATTCTAAAGAAGCCGGGTTCGCAGGATTTGGTTATTATGGTGTGTCTATGCTGGTGGTCAGGGAGTATTTTATCTAGAGACATGGGTGACAATCTAGTCTTAGAATTAATAGTCCTTAATACTTCATGTACTTCCTTTCTTTTAAACAAGTGGGTGTGTGTTTTAGCTGTGTATATCCTAGTAATGCAGAGGTCGAAAGTGTTCAGTACAGTTGTATCACCTTTATGTAATTGATTAAGTTCAATAAAATCTTCCGTTATCTAAAAAATGTTTACATTAGAATCTAATCTTTTTGTTTCTCATGTGCTTGGACCTTTTCTCCCCAAGACATAAGACCATTAATAGAACAAAATAAAAATAGAAGAAATGTGATCTCTGCACCCTCATTTCAATGAAATAATTAAGGGCATAACTAATAAGAGAATGGCCTTCTTAATGTATACACAGCCTTGTATGACGGGTGTAATTAATACAGAAGTTAACTTGTTCAAGAGTTAACCCTGAAACAGCTACTTGCCAGAATTTCAGTCTTCTGAGAGTTAACCTTGAAATAGCTACTTTGATCAGAATTTCAGTCTTATGAGAGAGAAAGAAGATGGTCTCATGCAGTAAACTGAAGTCTGATTAAGCTGCATGCAAAAGATCACCAGTACAGAGTACAGGGAACAGGTCTGTCAACCTTTTATTCATTTTCAGGACAGAACACATTGGGCATCAAGGACAGGTGAAACAGAAACAGATGACCTGCTTAAGAATGTTATAAATTGGATAGAGCTACAGAGCAACTCCTTCACAGTTCGATACAAGGTTAGTGTAGCAATCTGAACATGTGTGGTCTTGTTGTTCCTGAGCTCTACTGTTGTAGTTAGTTTTGAGGTTCTTGTCAGGCACTGAAAGTGAGAGTTGGATGAAAACAAACTGACCGATCATGACAACTCCAGCAGATCATTGATCAGCTTGTTTTCCTCCAATATCTCATCTTCAGCAGATTGCTTGATAGCTACATTTTAGAGATAAAGAAGAGAAAAAGTAAGAATAAAAAATGTGAGAGTATTAGAGGGAACTGAATCAAACCCATCTGGAACAAAAGATGGACAGTTCACTTTCTTCTAATATCTCACGTTGAATGGTACATTAACATCAACAACATCAAATCCTTTCAGTTCTAAGTAAATTGGAATAGACATATTAAATGGTATATCCTAGCAAAAAATTAGGAGAGGTGCAGACATTCAGTCAAAATTCAGAGAGGTGGACATTCAGTCACCCAACGTGAGGATTGGATGGAATCAAACTCACTTCCTCTTTTGCCCTCGCTTCATCCACAACAATTCAAACCGAAATTATTAACACATAGAAGCAAGTTTGGAGAAAGGTTCAAATCGGTACGTGCTACTAAATGTTCGAAATCCAGCTATTTGAATTGTACCAACACTTAGACAATTACCAAAATGATACTAAACTCATGGTGTTACAGTACCACATAGTACCTAGGCTATTGGAGCACTAGGCCCATTGGCCCACTCAAAGGCTATGCAACAACAAGGGTCAGCTCTATATAATATTGATGGGCTACACATTAACGCACCTACATAATGGATTACTTCCACTTTCAAACTTGCTTCATGGAAAAAGTTCAAGCTACTTGATGGAACATTAAGTTCAGGCTACTTGATGGAAAATGTTCTAACTGGTGTAAGTAAACTATTAGAATATGGTATAACACCATTTTTTGATATACATGTAGAACCACATTTCCACTTTCACCCTTACATCGCAAGAAAATTTCAAACCAGAGTTATTGACATTTAGAACCTGGTGTTAGATATGTAGTTAGATATGTATATATCTAAGGTCTAATTGTAATTGTACTAAAGTCCTTGTGACTATATATATGAAAGCCACCCAACCCAAGGGGTGTGAGATGTTTTGCTATCTCTCTACATTGTATTAGAGGTTTGAGTTCCCTTGCAGACTCTACTCTGGGCCCTAAGTTCCCTGCGTCGCTGATCCCCGGCCGTGCCCTTCTTCTCCCTGCCACCGACGCCAGTCGCGCGGCACCTCCCTTCTCTCCCTCCTCTGCCTGCCTTCGTTAGCCACTTCTCCATCCACGCGCAGCCCTTTCCATAAGCACGCACCCGTTCGCTCGTACGCCTTCCTCCCTATAGCACCTTACCGCTTATGTGCGACCTCCCTCGCCGTCGCGCTGCTCGATACTCTCCTCCGCGTGCCTTCTCCCGCTCGCGGCAAGCCTCCTGCTCGTGCTGCTCAGTCCACAGCTGCTCCCTCCCATGCGTGAACTTTTCCCCTACCGCCCTACTCCCCCACGCGTGTCCCCTCCGCATGAACCAAGTCCACGCGTCCGCGCGATCCCCGCTCGCGCCATCTCCACTACCCGCCACACGCGCGCGTGACTCCCACACGTGCCCTCTGTGGCCCGCCTTTCTTTCTCCCTCGCCAAGTCAGCACAGCTTTCGCGTGCACGCACACGACTCCCTCCCCCGCACGGCTTTCCCTTCATCCAACCACACGCTAATTCCTTCCCACGGGACCACATCTCCCTTACACGTAAACCGCACGCGTCCTTCTATCTGTGCTTGCCTCCTCACACGTGGGCAGCGCGCATCCTAACTTCTTCCCAACCACTCATCTCCTGTGCCCGAGCATCGCTTCCACATGCACGTGGTCACCTCTCACGTAGGACTCGCACTCCTCCCTCTCTGGTAGATCACGCACGCGGTCTCTTTTTCTTCCCAACTGGACCCGCGCCTTCTCTGCCCACCGCGTGCTCGTAACTCTTCTCCCCTACGCATTCTTTCTGTGTTCCTAATGCCATGGCCACCCTCTCCTCCTCGTCGGACTCCATCGCCTCGGCCACCAGCGGCGGTGCCTTCTCCTCCCATGCTATGCCACCTCTAGTTTTCCCAGCCTACGCCACCATCAACGTGAAGACTCACGTGCCGATCAACCCTGAGTTGGGGTCTCTCAACTATAACAAGTGGCCCACCTTCTTCCTTGCTCTCTACAATAGGTTCTTCCTCCATGGCCACGTTGATGGCTTCCTCGACCCCAACCCTGCCGATCCTCAATAGGATTTGGCGGATTGCACCGTCTATGGCTAGATCTTCGGTTCGGTCTTTGACGAGGTACTCGACCTCATCATGGAAGATGACCAGAACACACGTGATCTCTGGGTCGCAATCGTCTCTCTGTTCTAGGCCAACAAGGCTATTCGTGCCATCTTCCTCGCCGAGCAGTTTCACACGTTGACTCAAGGCGATTCCACCGTGGACCAATACTACCAGCGCATGAAGAAGGCTGCTGATGCCCTCCATGACGTTGGGCATGCTGTTCTGGACTCGCAGCTCGTCCTCAACCTCCTGCGTGGCCTCAATCCCCACTTCTCCAACACCGCCGACGACATCGCCAACAAAATGGTGCTTCCGTCATTTGTCGTAGCCCGCAACATGCTGGTGCTCAAGGAACTTTGCCTCACCAATGAAGAAAAGTTGTAAGCGGCCACTTTTCTCATGGCCACCGGCTCTTCCACTTCTTCCTCCTACGATCCAGGCGGTTGCCACTCCTTCAATGGCACTGGCAACATCGCCACTGCTCCTCCACAGTTGTGCAATGGTGCGAGTGGGTACCGTGGCCATGGTGGGTCCTAAGGCAACCATTACAATCGTCGTAGCCACGGACAACAGTAGTCCAGCAGCAGGAGGCAGCCACCACCACAGCCCTCCGGCCCCTTGTTCTGCTTTAGCCCTAGTAGCAGTTAGCAGTACGCCTCATGGTGTCCCAGTGCCCCGGGGATCCTCGACCAGTCACCCTAGGCCCATACCGTCTTCACACCAATTCAGTACTCCCTATTGGCGTAGCAGCAACCTTCCCCGCAATGAGATCCCATTGGTCTGGTGGCTGTCATCAATCAGATGACTGTACACCAAGGTGGCGCCCCTTGGGTCATGGATACCGGTGTAACAAACCACATGAGCAGCAATGACGATATCCTTCTCTCTCACCGCCCCTCTCCTTCCTCATCCATCGTGGTTGATGATGGCAACTCTCTCGCCGTCACTTGCCAAGGCGACTCCCTCCTTGTGGCTCCTTTATCTCACTTTACTTTGAATAATGTTCTTGTGGTTCCCTCTCTCATTTGCAACCTTCTTTCTGTACGTTAATTCACTCATGACAATCACTATGCTATTGAATTTGACGCTCTTGGTTTTTCCATTAAGGATCCATAGACCAGTTAGGTGATGCTTTAGTGCAATAGCTCTGGTGATCTCTACACTTTCCTATCTATCGTCCATACCAAGCACACCTACACCGCTGCCTCTGATCTCGCTACCTTGTGGCATGGTCGCCTTGGTCATCCTAGCCCTACAGTTCAAGCTAGTCTCCAGTAGTTAGCTCCATGTAATAAAGTTGTCATCCATGTCTATCATGCCTATCAACTTGGCAAGCATTTTCATTTTCGTCTACCATTCTCTAGTTCATCATCATGTACTTCTACTCGTTTGAACTTCTACATTGTGATGTATGGACATTCCCTGTTTTGAGTATTTCTAGCAACTCTTACTATTTTGTTATCCTCGATGACTACACTCATTGCTGTTGGACCTTTCCACTTCAGCACAAATCTGATGTTCATCAGCACCTTGTGCAATTCTGTCTTTGTCTACACGTAGTTTGCACTCCCCATCAAGTGACTTCAAACTAACAATGGCACTGAGTTTGTGAACAACGCCACCACTAGCTTTCTCGCAGCCAACAGCATCTGGTTAAGCCTTTCCTATCCCTACACCTTGGCTCAGAATGGCAAGGCTGAGCGCAGCATGCGCACCATCAATAATATAGTGCACACTCTTCTTCTCCACTCTTCCATGCCTTCTACCTACTGAGCCAAAGCTCTTGCCATAACCACTTATCTTTTTAATCACCACCCATGCTCCGGCATACACAATGAGATCCCCTTCTCTTGCCTCTACGGTCAGTAGCCTGACCTATCCCATCTTCGTGTCTTCAGATAGCTCTGCTACCCGAACATTAGTGCCACCTCTGCACATAAGCTCACTCCACAGTCTACTACCTGCGTATTCCTCGGCTACCCTTCTTCCCACAAAGGCTATCGTTACCTTGATCTCTCATCACGCCGTATCATCATTTCCAGCCATGTTGTGTTTGATGAGATGTTGTTTTCCTTCTCCATTAACTCTACAGGTCCTTCTACCCTAGCTTTGCTTGACTTTCTCGTCGATGACAGTGACGCGGTCACCCCACCCTTCACGGGTGGCGTGCCCACTCATCCTGACGGGCATGGGCTCACGCCCCTATCTGGCTCGTCTCCCCTGGACGACCCCGTGGTGATCACCTACGGTCCTCTTGCTCTGCCTGTGCTGCCAACACTACCCCGCCGGCACTTCAAGGTCGCTTCAGCCGTATCTACATGCGGCGCGGTGCCCTGCCATCACTGGACACCGCCACCATGCCTTCGGCACCTTCGGCGTCACCGACGATCCTGGCTCCAGGTGTGCCACTAGCGCCCCCAATGCCTCAAGCGCCGCTGGGGATGCCACCACCGCCACCTACTTCTTCTGCTGCTCCAACAATGGGACGGGCTTCGACGAGGCTGCAGACAAGCGCCATCCGGTCAGTAGACTACAATAGCGCCTTCATGTCCACCGTCGTCGCTTTGCCCCTGCCTACCAACTACCGCAATGCTTTGGCTGATCCGTAGTGGCGTGCGGCCATGGTCGATGAGTATCGGACACTCATCAATAATGGGACTTGGCGCCTCATTCCTCGGCTTCCTCGTGCCAATGTCGTCACTGGCAAATGGATCTACAAGCATAAGTACCACGCCGACAAGTCACTCGCTTGCCATAAGGCCCGCTAGGTCGCTCGCGGTTTCTCCCAACAACATGGCATAGACTATGACGAGACATTTAGCCCGGTTGTTAAACCGGCCATGATTCGCGTCGTCCTCAACATCGCCACCTCACGATCATGGCCGATTCACCACCTTGACATCAAGAATGCCTTTTTCTATGACAATTTTGAGGAGACCGTCTACTGCCAGTAGCCTCCTGGATTCGTTGACCCCTCTACACCTGATCATGTTTGTTGATTGCAAAAGTCCCTCTACTACCTAAAGCAAGCTCCCCACAAGTGGCACCAGTGATTTGCCATATACCTTTGCCAACTCGACTTCATGCCCTTCGCTAGTGATGCGTCTCTCTTTATTTATAAATATTGAGATAGCATCGCCTACTTGCTACTTTACATTGACGACATCGTCCTAACGGCCTCCTCATCGGACCTCCTGTGTCACAACACTATGCGCCTCAGCTCAGAGTTCACGATGACTGACCTCGGCACGCTCCATCACTTCCTCGCCATCTTCGTCACACACTCCTACGACAGACTATTCCTCTCATAGAGCCAGTATGTTGTTGAGCTTCTCCATCATGTTGGCATGTCCGAGTGCCTCCCCACCATGACGCATGTGAACTGCAAGTTCAAACTCTCAGCTACAGATGGTGCCCCAGTCGCTGACCAGTCCGAGTATCGTAGCCTCGCCAGGGACTACAATACCTTACTCTTACTTGACCCAACCTAGCCTATGTGGTCCAGTAGGTGTGCCTCTTTATGCATGACCCCCGGGAGCCGCACCTTGCCCTTATCAAATGCATTCTCCGCTACATAAAAGGCACTCTTTCTGTTAGTCTACACATTGGCACTGGTCATTTCCAGTCTCTCATGGCATACTCTGATGCGGACTGGGCAGTGTACCCCGACTCCTGCCACTCCATGTCAGGCTACTGTATCTACCTCGATGACAACATGGTGTTTTGGTCATCCAAGCATCAGACCACTATCTCTCACTCCAGTACTGAAGCAGAGTACCGTGCCATCGCCCATGCCGTCACCAAGTGCTGCTGGTTGTGCCAGCTTCTCTAGAAGCTCCATCTACTGCCACCCTCTACCACGGTTGTCTTCTGTGACAACGTCAGTGTTGTATACATGATAGCTCACCCCATTCATCACCACCGGACCAAGCATCGAGATTGACATTCACTTCATTCACGAGAAGGTCACGCTTGGTGAAGTTCATGTTTTGCATGTGTTGTCCTCACATTAGTTCACGGATATCAGAACTAAAGGCCTGTATCTATAGTTATTTACTAATTTCTGGTCCAGTTTATGCGTCCGTGAACATCCCACTACAACTACAGGGGTTGTTAGATATGTATATATCTAGGGGTCTAATTGTAATTGTACTGAAGTCCTTATGACTATATATATGAAAGTCACCCAACCCAAGAGGTGTGAGGTGTTCTGCTATCTCTCTACACCTGGTATCACAACATTTTTGGATACATGTAATAATTTACTCCTTTCATCCGAGCTTCATGGAAAAAGGTTTGAACCAAACTTTTTGGAATCTGGCTATTCAAATCGTGCAACTTTTAGACAACTATCAAAAGGTACTAAGCTCTTGATGCTAGAATACTAGTCACACCATGCACGCAACAGTGAGGTTTGTCTCTAAATACCATTTATAAGCTACACACATGTACATTATGGATCACTTCGGTTTTCGACACCACATAATGGAGAGGCAATTCAAACCATTGCTAATTAAATGTTTAGAATAGGTATATCACCATAATATGTGAATAAATTTTCATTTCCTTTCATCACTAGTCTATTAAGGGTCTTCCTATGTAACTTTTGCAAGAACCCCCCCTCAGACGATTTTTTCACCCATATAATCAAGATCCAATGGCCCAAATCAACCAACCAATTTAGTATATATTTCAAACCCTATCCCCATCCTCTTCACTCCCAGCCGCCGCTGCCGCCATCCACACACAACACCTCCAAAGATCGCCGGTGCCATGCCCTCTTCCTCTACTCCACTAAGGTGTCCCTATCTCACCCTCCTCCTCTGTGTCCGATGGCTATTACTATTGGATCTGCCACCACTTAATCACTAGGCCATCTATCCATGCACGCATGGTAGAGCTAATGCCAACACGACTATTGACGGGTGCACCTAAGGCGTGTGGGTGAGCTGATGCTACATGCGGCAATGGTGAGAGGTGCATCCTGAGGCACATGGGTGAGCTGATGCCAAGTACGACAACTGCAGTGAGGTCTGATGCCTAGCTACACACACTTGGTGAAACTGATGTTGGCATGGCCTCATGGCGGTGGATCTCCAACTTGGTAAGTGAAGTTGGCCTGATGTACTAGATATCTATAGGGTTTGGGGCATTTTTGGTTTCTGATCTAAGGACTTTTTAGATAAGGGTTTCTAAAAAAATTGGGAAAACTAGAAATTTCTTCTGATTCCCTCGATTCACCTACATCTGTTTGCTACCCAAGCCTAAATCATCATCAAAATGTAAACTTGAATCTAATTTAAGCATTAACCCAAATTCAAAACTAATTTAAGCATTAACTCAAATTTGAAACTAATCTACATAAATTAAACATGGACTTCAACTAATTCATATCATACCGACTCTAAACTGAAGCAAATCATAATAATGGATTCCAAGAATGGGATGATCGGATCTAAAGGCAAAACCATTTGGCTCTAATACCAAATGTAGATTTATAACAAACTAAACATGAAATACTTAGCCTAAAGATCACCTTGATGTGAAACCTTAGGGGTAATGACCATTGCCTGAAGCCATAGCTTTTCCTTCTACCTCTCTTTGTAGTGTTAGTGTAGTTGAAGTAGTCTGAGGATCTCTGGTCTCCTAATGCATCGGTATTGATGTAGGGGTAGCATAAGTGTTGCCAATGATGTTGCTGGCTTGATACCGAAGGGGTCACCGGTGATCAGCTGCAAGGTGGCGGCGTCCATCCAATTGCCACCTACACTACCCAAGGTTAGCCTCCCTCTAGTGCCCAAAGTGATTGTTAGTGTTTTGGGTGTATCACGGAAAAGATGATCGTGAGAAGGCATCCATTCTCATGGCTAGACTCCCTTATTAATACAGCGCTACAGGAGATCGAGGGCAATTCAAACAAATGGAAAATATTGGCTCTACCGATCATCGCACGATTATGAAAGATAGAAATATTGCGTTGGCCACATCGCATGGGCAATGGGTGGGAGTAGCCCACGTGATCACCTCCCAGTTTTCGAGCCAAGAGGTAAAATTTTGCCAACACTCCACCCCACCATACAATCAAAATGTCCAAGAGGGGAGAGTGAATAGGAATCCTATCGATAATTGCCGAAATAAACAACTTGTAAATAAACTAAGCTAAGTGTCTTAGTTTGATGTGAGTGCCCAAGTTTTTCAATCTATGGCCATTGCTATAAGCAAGAGGCAATAACAAGAATACAAATTGCAAGAAAAGAAGGAGAGAGGAAGAAAGAACATGGTTGAGTTTTTCCTAAGATATCGGAGATTGGCAATCTCCATTAATCCTCATTAGAGCACTCTACATAAGAGTTTTCTCCCTCCTTTGGTCACAAAGTCCAAAGGCACTCCAAATAGTGGTGATTCTTTTCCACTTTGGAAGGTGAATGTCAAACCTTTCACAACAATACTAAGTGGTCCACAAACTCCCAAATGATCACCCAAACGCCTCCAAAGCCATCTAGGCACGTGGAGATGTCAAGAGTAACAAGAGAAGCTTCTCACTTGAAGTCGTAAGCACTAGACTCTTTGTGGGTGCACACTTGGTTACTAGAAACTCAACAACAAGCACTAAACTTGAAGAAAGATGGAAGAATTGAAGATCAAATAGGCTCTTAGACTTGCACGTAATTGCACTAGTTAGCAATGATTCCAAAAGACATCAATGAGTCCAAGATACTAGGTATTTATAGTCCCAACCGAGCCAACTAGTCGTTTGTGACTGTTTTGGAAAACAACCACAAATTGTATAGGGCCGAATAGTACGACATCAGTGACAGACAGTCCGACTCTTTATACATTTACAACGGTCATTGACTAGAAAGCCGTTGGGCTATAAAGAGTCGGACAATCCGATATCACTCGGATTGTCCGTTGCACATTGTCTGAAGCTGATGCTACAATACTATTCACACCGCACATGCAATAGTAAGGGCTGAAATACCATTTTTAGGTTACACATATACCTACATAATGGATCACTTTGGCTTTCAACATCGCTTGATGGAGGAAATTCAAACCGATGATAATTAAATGCTTAGAATATGGTATAACACCGTAATATGTGAATTACTTTTCCTTTCCTTTCATCACCATTCTATTTAGGGACTACCTATGTAACATTTGCTCTGCCCCCCATATCTGTCGATTATTTTCATCCATCTGATCAAGATCCAGTGACCCACATCAACCAATCCATTTAGTATATATTCCAAAACCTATCCCAAACCTCTTCACTCCTAGCCGCCACCGCTATCGACACACACCTTCTCCTAAGATCCCTGCCATGGCCTTTTCCTCTAATCCAGTGAGGTCTTTCCTCCCCGTCCTCCTCCTCCATCTCTGGTGGTTCCCACTATCAGATCCACGACCACCAAACCAGTTGATCGTCTTCCCATGTGCGCATGGCGCAGCTAATGCTGGTGGGTTGTTGGCAGAGAAGGTTAACAGTGCACCCTAAGGCGTGCAAGCGAGCTGATGCCATGTGTGGCAACGACGGCAAGGACTAATGTCCGGTGCACGCACATGGAGAAACTAATGCCAGCGGATCTCCAACTTAGTAAGTGTAGTCCAATCTACTAGAGATCCATGGTGTTTGGGGGATTTTGGCATCTGATCTGAGGGACTTTAAGATTAGGGTTTCTAAAAATTTGTGGAAAACTGGCGAGACTACATTAAAAATTTTGTAAGATTTCTCCCACCATTTTCTGTCAAATGTTAGTAAACAAATCTGTTCTATTAAACTCTCTGATTTTAGAAACTAATTGAAAGTACAGTGACCTGGCCATAACAACTAGCATTCAGCGAGCACTCTACCCTTCTAATGACGTGTATGTTCATCCAGCTTAAGGAAAATTGTAAGGAATGCAAGGTCTACACTCTCGTGTCAATAAGGCAGTTAGTGGCTAAGGCATGGTTGCTTGAATGTGATTAAGTAAAAGTATTGCAATGTGCTATGCATCTTTCAATTTTAAGCTAGTGCAATTAAAGCTATATATATACATATATGTACATATATACATATATATATATGTGTACACATACAAAAGAAATGCAATTAACATTGGGGAAAATGTGGTTAACATGTATTGGCAAAAAATGTAACAAACAATGTGATACAATAAAAATGTAATTAACACACTGTATCAACACACGTCCTTAATTACTATATAGTTTAATGTGTGGCACATTATAACAACCATTGTGTAAAAAACTCTCCTTATATAAATATTTATTAATATAGCCACACTAGGAGTCTCTCCTGTATTGTATATATAATGATAATTTGCCAGCAGTTATAATATCTTTACAACTGGGCGGTAAAAATCTTATTTTCTACGCGTTAAATGTCAGTAGCAATTCCCAATATTTTATTTGGTAAATACCTTATATTCTACTAAATTTTTACCATGCTTTTATTAAGCCACTAACTGCCTTATTGACACGAGAGTCTACACCTTGCATTCCTTACAATTTATTCTATTAGTAGTCTCATGTCTTTGGGAGAAAAGGTCCAACCACTGCAGCTACAAAAGATTACATTCAAGTGTATGCACATCGTGGCATCTTTGTTACACCAGTTGCTTGTCTGATTATGTTAATAACATTCTGTTTTTAAGGACATGGAACCATCAGTTATTTTCATCAGCAGGAATCTATGACCATCTTAATAAAGAATGTTGCTTCTTGTTCGTTGGCAATAGGTAAAGATGAAGATGGTATAACTTCTTGTTGATGGAAACTATTGCTTTTTCCCTCTCCTTATAATGAGAAGGTTTTTAAGACTACTATGAGACCATCACTGATGTAAGAAAAGCCCAAGCATTTGTACATTAGAATATAATCTTTGTGTTTCTCCTGTGCTTGGACATTTTCCCCTGAGACATAAGACTACTAATAGAATAACATAAAATGAAAGAGATGTGATCTCTACTAATTCATTTCCGTGATACAATCAATGGCATAAAAAGACAACTGTAAATTTTAAGGACCACCAATATTAAACTCATGAAATCTCTCCCCTATCTTGGTCGATTTTTCCATCCATATGACTGAAATCCAGCAGTCCAGATCAACCAACCAATTCAATAAATATACATCCAGCGGTCGCCGCCACCCCACACCTTCTGCTTCAAGCACGCAGCCTCTGATCATGCTAGCTGGTGAGCCTTCTGCTAACCACGGACCGCCATGGCTTCCAATGCGATAGCATCTCGCCATTGGTGAACCACCTCCTTCCTAGGCTCTGCCAAGGTGCTCACGTGACACACAACTCCACTTTTGTCTCTAGTGGCTCTTGCCATCGGATCCGCCACCATCGTCCTCTACCACCTAACCACTTAGCTAAGATTCCGTTGTAGCCGTCCTTCATCCTCGTAGCACCAACGGCGCCATTGCCACCTCATTGCCCTCCCATCGCTACCACTCATCACCAGGACGCCCTCTAAGACTAAGAACTCCCCCCTCCCCTCCCCAACCACACTAACCCTAACCCTAAACCCTAACTGATCATAATCACCACCAGGTCTCACCATCGAAGAGTTGCTAGAGTCACCGGAGTTGAACGAGAAAGAGACATGGTGCAATAATCTTCAAGTGAATCGGATGTATCAAAAACTGTAAGATTTCTCCAATTTTCTATCAAATGTTAGTTAGCAAATCCAAAATTTTAAGTACAATATAAATATGGTGCTCCCCTGCTCTGAATCCTTCACAAGTGCTGCCCTTCTCTTAAAGAGGGAACTTAAATATTACCACTTCATAGTGTGTGATTTCATAATTTCCCACTTGATAGAAGTTATTTTTTATTCAATATATTGCCACTTTGGTTCTAAATTTATTTCGTCACATTTTACCTTCTCCAAGCTAAGCACCTTTTCTACTTTCCCTAGTGCCCCTCGTAGCCTGGCCAACTAGCAGTGATGAAAGAACCATTCTCTCAGCCATAGAAAAATCTGCTTGTTTCGTTCTCTCAGCACCCAAAGGATGTAGTGACACAACCCAGCTACTTTGATACAATCACAGTGTTAATTAAAGTGTATTTTGCAAATAATGTTAACGACATTTTTGCCCGATATTGTGCATGTCCCATTTTTAATTATATTTCTTATGCACATATAGAGTTAATCAATGCATTATCATCAAAACTGAAAGACAGATAACACATTGTAATCATTTTACTTACATACATGCAAACAACCACATGTCCTTGGGCTGGATAAGCATATGTGGCATGACAGTGCTATTTAGATGCCATTTGTAAAGGCCACACCACTATATCTGCATAAGAAATGGAATTAACATGTGTTGGCAAAAAAAATATAACTAACAATGTGATAGCATAAAAATGTAATTAACATATTGTATCAACATGCATGTCCTTAATCATGAGATAGTTTTTTATTATTATAGTATTGATCCCTATTTATTTAAGAGAATGGTCCAATCATTTAACACAAATTGGACATAAGTGTATAGGTACCATAATATTTCTCGTCTCCCATAAGGCCTTCGACTACTCATGCTCTAACAACATTCTCTATATAACAAGGGAAAAACATTTTGTGCCATCTTCTCCTAGCTGCTTAGATTCTGATGAGGCTCACTACCTCCACTGCCCGTTTCTCAACTTCAACCCCAAAAATTCACCGGTACTACTGCCTCCTTGCCACCCACCATTTGTCCGGTTCCTCCTTTGGTCATCTGTCTAAGCTGAGGGAGCCCCTGTTTATCCTCCTCCCCCAATACCTCACCCCCATGTCAAACCTTGGATGATGGTGATGTTGCAATGCAAACAAGCTTGCCAAGATAACTCTAGTGGCACGTGCATCTCCATGCGAATCCAACAAAGAGTAGGAGGTGCTTCTAATGGGTTGAGAAAGTAGTTAAATGTCAGTGGCAATTCTCAATATTTTTATTTGTAAATACCTTATATTCTACTAAAATTTTACCACGTCTTTATTAAGCCACTCACTGCCTTATAGTCCAGACTTTGCATTCCGTACATTTTGTTCTATTAGTAGTCTCACGACTTTGGGAGAAAAGGTCCAACCACTGCAGATACAAAAGATTACATTCCAGTGTATGCATGACATGGCATCTTTTTTTTGCACCAGTTGCTTGTCGGATTATGTTAATAATATTCTCTTTTTAAGGACATGGAAGCCGCAGTTATTTTCATCAGCAATAAGTTATACATCTTCTCTACCCATCTATGACCATCTTAATAAATAATGTTGCTTCTTGCTGGTTGGCGATGGGTAAAGATGAAGATTGTACAACTTTTTGTTGATGTAAACTATTGCTTTTCCCTCTCCTTACAATGAGATGGTTGTTAAGAGTAGTAGGAGACCATCACTGATGAAAAAAAAGCCACATCATGTGTACATTTAAATCCAATATTTGTGTTTCTGCTGTTCTTGAACCTTTTCTCCCCAAGACATAAGACCACTAATAGAACAACATAAAAATTGTAAATGTAAGAGGTGTGATCTGAGAACTATAAATTTTAAGGGGGTGCTTATTTAAATTCGTATGAAACCTCTCCCCATCTCAGCGGATTTTTCATTCTATCCAATCAAAATTTAATTGTCGAGATCGACCAACCAATTCAGTACATATATACCAAACTCTACCCCACCTCCTCCTACTCCTAGCCACCGTTGCTGTCCTCAAAACCTTCTGATTCAAGCGCACCGCCTCTGACGATGTTGGATGGTGACCCCTCCACTAACCACCACCCACTGTTGCTTCTAACCCCAAAAACATTGCCAACACCATAGCTTCTCGCTATGCGCAAACTACATTCTTCTTCGTGAGCTCTAGTGAGGTGCCCCCGCCCCACACTCCATCTCTGTATATGATTGCACCTGCTCCTGTATCCACCACCATCACCTATCACCATCTAACAACTTAGGCAAGATTTCCCACCCCACCCTCCTCCATCTCTAAAGGCTCCTACCGTTGGATCCATCATCTAAGCATTTGGTCAAAATTCCCCCTCCGTCACCATTACCCATCACTCTCCTCCTTCCTCATTATTTCAATGGCACCACCACCACCCCCCATCGCCATTGGCCAATGCCTTCTCAACCTCTCCCTGAGCTAGGGAACTTCCTCGCCCCCCTCCCTCCTTACATTGACCCTAACCCTAAACCCTAACTGGTCGGAGCTGCTGCCAAGTCTCGTCATCGAAGAGTCATCAAAGTTGGACACTAATCTTCTTGTGAATCTTGGATGTATCAAAAATCTGTAAGATTTATCCCCTAATTTTTTGGTCAAATGTTAGCTAGCAGATCTGAAATTTTAAGTAGAATATAAATCTGGCAGCATTTACCTGTTTTCTCAATCCTTCACAAGCATTGCCTTTGTCTTAAAGGAGGAAGCTAAATATTACCACTTAACAGTCTGTGATTTGAGAATTTCCCACTTGATAGAAGTTAATGTTTACTCAATGTATTGCCACTTTGGTTCTTAATTAATTTAATCACTTTTTGCCTTCTCCAAGCTACGCTCCTTTTCTACTTCCCCCTATAGTGCCCCTCATTGCTTAGGCAGCTAGCAGTGATGAAAGAACCCTTCTTCAGTAGTGCTATCAATTCCATCATGTCAAAGCTCAAATTTTGCTCTGCGAATCCTATCCAGAACATAGGGATTTTTTAGTCAAACTCTACCAGATTCAGAACAAGAGGCAATGTTCCTGTGAGAAGCTCCCTCTTCTGAGTGTAACTTCAAGAATGAATCCAGTGAGAAATGAAGCAATGCATTGCCTTGATAAAGCCATTTTCGCAGTTGGTGAACTGGTCGGCAAATCCCAGCTAGCACACCATCCGCATGCAGGCCAATAGCGATGCTTTGGCATGTCTGACATTTGCCTGCTTTTAGTAGCATATATGGCATTTGCCACATAAAAAAATGTAAGTCGCCATCTGACATTAGCCTTCTTTCTCTATCCATTAGAACTTCCTCCCCTTCTTCACATGATTCACATGGAGATGCGTGCGCTGCTGGCACAAAGAATCCCTGTAGTGTATTCCATGGAAATGGGAGCAGTGACAAAGGTTAGAGGACGAGGATGAAGAGGGTTAGGGTTCTCTAAAAGTTAAGAGGGACTATTGTTGTGCGGCCATATTGCAACACAACCCAGCTACTTTGATACCATCGCGGTGTTAATTACACTGTATTTTGCAAGAAGTATTAATGACATTTTTGTCCGATATTGTACTAATTACATTTTCTTGCCAATACAGTGCTAATTCCATTTTAATCCTTCTACTTGCAAGTAGTTGTAATATCTTTACAACTAGGTGGTAGAGGTGAGAAAGGGTGGTAACCATTGAGCTGTGGCATCCGTGAGTATAGAAATAAGACAAGTTCTTTATTATTCGAACAGTGGTCCCTATCTATTTAAGAGAACGGTCCAACCACTTGAGAGAAATGTCAACTTGAGTCATTCTTCAGTAGTACTATGCCTGCCGCCTTGTCAAAGCTCAAATTTTGCTATGCGTTTATCCTATCCAGAACACAGGAATTTTATAGTCGAACTCTACCAGAATCAGAATGAGAGACAACGTTCCAATGAGAAGTTCCCCTTTGTCAGCGTTAACTCAAGAATGAATTCAGTGAGAAATGAAGCAATGTATTGCCTGGATGAAGCCCTTTTCTTGTTTGTTAACTGCAAAACTAAAAATTAAAAAATAAAATATTATATAATTCAATTGACATTTAGACGGTGGAACAGAAACAAAAATCACGAGAATCTCTATTGCCAGGAAAGGCTGGACGTATCTCCATGCAAATCCAATTGAGAGGGAGATTCTTGTGAGGATTGTGAAAGTAGGCTAATGTCATATTGAAATTCCCAATTCTTCATTTGGTAAATACCTTATATGCTACCAGAATTTTGGAGCATCTTCAATGAGCTAACTGTTTTTTACTTCCTGTTCAGGGGAATAGGGGGCCACTTTGCCAAACTGGCTCCCTATTTTGGCTCCGTACTTAAGTATGCCTCTAAATCTCACTCCCTACTTCATCCACAAATATTTTATGAATATCGTATAACCTCCATGGTTTAAAGTACAATTTTGCAACTGCTATATTTGTAACCATTATAATTGCAATGGCTAGTTTGCAACCGCTAGTTTTCCAACTGCTATATTTACAACGGCTACTTTTCTAACAGCTATATTGGCCGAGTCTATATATACCAGCACAACCTATTGGTGTTTTACCAACTCTCATTAACATCGCAGTGTTCTAGTTTGATGAGATGAGTCGTCAATCACTGTAAGATTCGTCGTCATCCTCTGATGATGATGGCAATGAACTGATCATTTCCACACTACATATAGCACATATGCCATATCAACATATGATACTCTAAAATACGGTGGTTCTATATTGACATTGATCACAATAGAGCAAGCAGCCATATAATGCTATACCAAGATTATTTTGCAGATGACCCCACCTACAGGCTAACATTTTTTCGCTGCAAATATACCGTAGTCAATCTGTCTTTGCTTCTTTAGTTTGTTCATCAAGTGCATTTGTCAACTCATTAATTCTTGCTGGTTTAGAATGCATTTGTCAACCCATTTGGTGCATCTGTCAACTCATTCATTCTTGCAGTTGGCATGGAGATGAGGTAGCGAGTGAGGGAGAGGTGAGTACTACAGGGAAGAGGAACTGGATTCCAAGCCAGTTATCTTTGGACCTTCTCAGAATTTTAGCTTAGGGAGTGAGATGAAGAGCCCATTGGAGATGATTTAAGGACATGGAAAGAGCAATAGTTTTTATTTGATAAATACATTATGTTAATAGCATTCTCTTTAAAAGGAGACCAGTAATTTTCATCAACAGGGAAGTTGTACATGTTCTTCTCTACCGATCTATGACTATCTTGATAAAGGCAAAGGCAATTATTCTTCTTGCTGGTTGACAATGGCTAGAGACGAAGATGGTGCAACTTCATGTTGATGGGAACTTTTGCTTCTTCCCTCTTCTTATAATGAGAAGGTTGTTAAGAGGACTAGTAGACCACCACCAATGTAAGAAAAGCCATAGCAGGTTTATATTAGAATATAATCTTTGTGTTTCTCGACCTTTTCTCCCTAAGACCTAAGACTAATAGAACAAAAGAAAATGGTAAGAAATATGATCATTACACACTCATTTCAATGACACAATTAATGGCATATATAATGACAGAATGGTAAAATTTAAGTACAATATAAATCTGATAATCACCTGCTTTCTCAATCCTTCACAAGCGCCGCCCTACTCTTAAAAGGGGAAATTAGATATTTGCCGCTTAATATTGCATGACTTAGACTTTCCCACTTGATAGAAGTTAATTTACTCAATAACCATTCTCTCTGCAAAGAGAAAAGTAAACACTATGTTTATTTCCTTTTTTCAGCAGCCCAAAAGATGTAGCGATGAAACAACCATTCGTCAGTAGTGCTATGCCTGCGGCCTTGTCATGTCAAAGCTTAAATTTTGCTCCGCCTTTATCCTATCAGAACACAGGAATTTTAGAACTCAGAAATGAACCATAGCACTGCCTGCAGGAAGCCCTTTTCCAATTTCTTAACTACAAAACTAAAAGAAAAAAATAAAATGCAACTTGATTGAATTGGCATTCAGACAGTGGAACAGAAACAAAAATGAAGAGAATCTCTATTGCCAGGAAAGGCTGGATAGCACTGTTGTTCAATAGCCGTTACAAAATGTTCTTATAACAAGTCAAATGATAATTGTATACTTTTTTTCAGAGCTCCATCGTTGAATTCTCTTGGTGATCAGCCAAATAAGATCAATATCTCACTCCAATTACCAACTGACTGGAGTCTCAAGCAAAACTATTTGATGTGAATCTTCCATCCAAACCAACTCTTGTCATACTATGGAAATGTAGTTATTTAGAAATGGATTACTAAAAGCACACAAGATGGTAGTCTCTGAGGACATGTTCACATGACAACTTCTGAATAGCTAGCGACAGTTTGCCAACTACATGAACTGCAGATTCTGAACATCCGATTTATCTAAGGAGAGTATACCTTGGAAATAACTGATTTGTCATCTGACACTTCATCGGAGCTACTGAACTGCGAGCACTCATCAGAAGACCAATCACTTGATGTTTGTTCCTGATCACCATTCTCACTCTCAACTACTGCACTTTTTTCTTCAAGAACTGGAACAGATGTCTTCTGTGTATGATCCTGTATGGTTCCATGGTAATCCTTTCCCCTCCACACAATAATTTGCTCTTTGTCAAAAGAGACAATAATGCAAGGGACAATGTCCTACAGAAAAAAAAAGGGTGGGCAAGCATTTGGTTATGGACCATCTTCGAGTGAAATATACATATTAAATATATCCTTATACAATATACAACAAACTCACCCTAAGCTTGACTCCAATTTTCCGATAGTCACTTTTTGGTAATCCTTTACAATCTATCCGGACCAACTCACCAGTCAAAAAGGCATCTCGAACCATTGGGACAAGACTAGCGTAATATCCATTCTTAGCTGTGAAATAGCACCAGTTGGTAGGTCCTATCTTTAATGACATATCTGTAAGCAAAAAAATGAGTACAGCGTTTACCTAGCTTTGTCAAAACAGGAACATGTAGGCCTTTCTTCCTCATTTCTTTTGTCTCCTCAACCGTCAGTCCTTCTATTGTAGTTTTAATTAGCCGCGGGTACACAGGCTCAGCAGGCTTCCACAGCATTAACGGAATAACTGGTCTTTTCTTTGGATTATAATGCCTTCCTCTGTACAGTATCAACCGACCACCATGCCTGTGGATGATAAGGCCACCAGTTTTATCCTGAATGAAGTAGCAGTACTCATCATGCCTCTACTAGACAGTAATGTAAGAACAAGCTAACATCAAACATAAGCTCCTAAAATAGCATCAACATATTTGATTCACATAATGAAAGCAGATAAAGAGGATTCTTATTTCTTAGACACGAGAGATGAAGCTACCTCAAGCTGATGGCACACATTTTGCATATCAACCGTTGGCACGCCAAGGCATTTCACCCTGACCGCCTCGCCATTCTTCCAGTGATTATGAATGTCATTCAGCATGTTGTGAGTGAGCCCATCTCTCCCTACAAAACCATCAACCAATTGGATCACCACCACCACCACCATCAGTCACAAACTTAAAATGCAGTAAATTCAGTAATTTAGTAATTTACAAACAAAAATCATTGTTTCTTACCAAGATTGATCTGCTTCTTAGTGCGGTTCTTCTGGCACTTGGCGACCAAGAAGTTGCGCTCGGCGGGGGTGAGCGGCTCCCCGAGCACGCGCTCCCGCTCGCGGCGGCGGGCCTCCTCGAGGTCCCTCTCGGCTGCGAGGGCGGGGTCGTCAGCGTTGACGTCGCGGAGCGTGGTGTCGACGGCGGGCGCGCAGAGCCCCGTCCAGGGGCGGTCGAGGCGGCCAGGGCCGAAGGGAGAGTACTTGGGCTCGCGGAGCCCGATGGGCCTGTCGCCGGGGGAGCTCTCGGTGTAGCTGAAGCGGAAGTCGAAGGGGAGGTCGGAGTGCGCGGCGGGGCGGCCGCCGCGGTCCAGCGAGGAGGGTGGCCGGTAAGGGGGCTTCTTGGGGCAGCGCTTCTTGGAATCGGCGGCGGCGTGGGGGATTTCTTGCTGGGTGGGGTTCAGGGAGGTGGGTGGCACGAAGCCGTAGCGGTCGAGGAGACCTGAGAGGTGGCGGGAGGACGGGCGGCGCGGCGGATGGGCGCGGCGGAGGAGGAGCATGGGGTGGTGGCCTGGCTCTGCTGCTCGTTGGGGTCTGGGAGCCAAAATCCTTTGCCTTCTTCTACCTCTGATCGGTGGGTTTTTGTTGGGCTTTGTTGAATTTGGAAGTCAAAATGTTCTCAAAATCTTTGATCCATGAGATGATCTTTGTCATTTTGAAACTTAAGGCCACATTTGAAACATAAGAATTCGACTACATTATCTTTTAATAATTTTATTAATTGTTAAGTAAATGGTTGGTTAAGCATCGGCTAATAAGTTATAAAAAACAAACGAAGCAATAAAAATAATTTATAGGTCACTTTCTTATATTTCTATTAGTAGTTTATAAAACCTAAACCTAGAAAATAGATTATAATAAAAAAAATCTTAAAATCAACTCTAAAATTATATTTCAATTTTATCTACGGCTCATAATTTGGCGACTAAACCATCCCTGGCAAATTTGTTTGTAGATATGGTCAAGTCTATTTATGAACAGGACGTGCTGAGAAGTAATGTAATATATTGTAGAGCTCCATAAAACCATATGAGAAACGCTGCTGCGTCCATGGCCGAAGCAAGTGAAGAAAAAAGGAAAAAGTTGAATTCAAACGGCCTTAAAAGTGCTTAATGGATGAACACATCCGACTGTTACATGTTACTTAGCTTAGAGATTACTCTTTCGTGATGTAGACGGTCAAACAGAAAGAAACCATATTGCCCAGTCTACCCAAGAAAAAAAAAAGCAATTTCTACCAAAGATTTCATCTCTGCTGAAGGTACATTTGATTCTGAACTAGGTATCATTTACATTAAACACAATCGTAATCAAATGTCCAAATAGAATACACCAGTGAGGCCAACTGCATCATGTTCAAGTTCTGAACCTTTCCCAGAGGAGACAAGTAATGATACCAGGATTCTTCCTTACATTTAGTTCAAAATAGTTAGCTGCCAGTCAGTACAATTATCACAGGTCCAGCAAACAGCCGCGGCAACTCACTCCTATCTGCTACCTTGTCAGATTGAACATACTAGGGTCTTGTTGCAAGCCTGCAGCAACCGCTCAGGATACTATTTCCTTGGGTTCTGCTGTTTTTGGGCACGATATCCATGGACACATCAAGGAGCCAATCAAGCAATATACATCACAACATAATTGTGGTTGACTACATTTGGGCCCATTGGTTGGTATGAACAAATGGCGATTCCACTAGGATGATTGATAAGCATCCCTCTTCCAACGTACAAGAATTAGCAGCAAGCTACTGGTGCGCGGTCATCACCTTGGCCCTGATAGCTCAACCTCATGGAGGTTGTCAGTTGAGTCCACAATCCACTCTGAGTTCAGATGCGGGCCAAGCTCTACCTCTTGCCGTACTACTTCTATCTTTTGCCACTCCTCCCATCTTTCGGCAAGACCATCACCTTCAAGCATCCTCACCACCTCCGCCATCTTGGGGCGGTCTCCAGGGGAGCCCTGTGTGCATAGAAGTGCGACCTGGATTAGTGATTCCACCTCAACATCAATGTAGTTATTCTGTAGATCTGGATCGACCAACATCTCCAGCCTTTTCTCCTTGAGTAATCCTTTTACCTGCACAAAGCACAGAACCAGATTATTTGGCTTACCAGACAAAGCAGGCATTTCTCAGGACATGATGTTGAATACTATCTGAAGATGGCGTAATGATTAAAAAGGGCTATTTTTAAGACCTTACTGAAACTACTATTTTTAGATGATATGTTTTTGCACATACAGAAAAGTTAGTTTATCTAACTCCAACACAACATCAAGCCAAAAAAGGGCATGAACATCTGGACTACAACTCAAATTGAGTACTGTGCTAGTCAATTACCCAGTCCAGTAGCATGACATCATCATCATTGGCTAGGCGAGCCAGATCAAAAGCACGCTGTCCTGTAATAAGCTCCAAAAGCATGATACCATAGCCAAATACATCGGTTTTCTCAGAGGATTTTCCTGTTGAAAGATATTCTGGTGCAATATGTCCAATTGTTCCACGTACTGCTGTTGTGACATGGGTATCCTTGTAATCCATTAGTTTGGCCAAACCAAAATCCCCTACTACAGCTTCAAAGTCTTCATCTAATAAAATATTTGCAGCTTTGACATCACGATGGATAATCTTTGGGTCGCAATGATCATGTAGATAGGACAGCCCCCTGGCAGAACCCAATGCAATCCTTCTTCTTGTTCGCCAATCAAGTGGAGGTTCAGATGGTGGCCGTTCTGTAAAATAAAACTCAAATCAATCATCTAATTATCTGAAAGATGCAGGGATGTAAGACTGGAAAAAAGAAGGTGAAGTACCTCTCAGACGTGATGCAACACTTCCATTAGCCATGTATGGATACACAAGCAACCTTTCTGTTGGTGTCATACAGAACCCACATAAACGCAGCAGATTTCTATGTACAGCCATGCTAATCATCTCAACTTCTGTTTGAAACTGTAGTTCCCCACCAGGTGTTCTCTCCTCCTTTAGTCTCTTAACAGCTACTAAAGAACCATCTGCTAGTCTTCCTTTATAGACCTTGCCAAACCCACCTCTTCCAAGAATGTTTTTATTGCTGAAGGTATCTGTTGCAACTTGTAGTTCTCGTAGTGAAAATCTTTTAAGCTGGCCAAGATGGACCTCTGGATCCTCCTCAGCTGTAGCAAATAAAGAATTTCAATTTAAGTTGCCTCAATGTTATCCTCCAAGTTTTCAAGTTCTATTGGATGATTACCAGGTACATCAAAGAAATGTTCTTGGGGTTTCCTGCGCCAAAACCATGCAAAACCAATTGCAGGAATAGCAAATAGCAAGGCTGCTCCAGCAGCCACTCCACCAGCAATTGCTCCAGTACTAGATGAACTCCCTACAGAACATTAGGTTATTCTTGTCAGAACCACAACAATATGTTCCATTCCAGCATAAGTACCAAATGGACGTGCAAAAAAATAGTGTTGGCTATTGCACAGCAGTGAACATGAACAAATAACCTGGTGATTGCACAGGAGTTGGAGGGTTATACGGAGGCGGTGGGGAAAAGGGAGGAGCACCAGGACAAGGTTTTGTGGTGCCAGGACCACACAAGGAAGGGTTATTGGCAAAACTGCAAAGACAGACAAGTGTAAAATATCAGCATTGTATCGGAAAAGAACAGTGAACTGAAACTATTATTCCATCTAGTTTTACCTGATAGGGGTGAATAATGAAAAGGAACCAGTTGATGGAACTTCTCCAGACAATTTGTTATTTGAAAGATCTCTATAGTTCAATAGAAACATTGACCTTGTGTTATTTACTAATAAAACCACAGAATAACAAACAAATATTACGCTGAAGAAAAGGATTAAACTAGTGCAAAATAAGAGGGAAAAAAATACTTACAGAACTTGTAGTGAAGTGATAGCAGTTAATGATTTAGGAATTGAACCTGAGAGGCTGTTGTTGTTAAGACGCCTGTCCTCACAGAAAAATAAAAAGATTCATCAAATTAGTAACATTGACAGAAAATGGTATAGAGAATAAATATAATGAAGAGACTCAAGATAACTCTGCTTTGAAAATCTAGAAGCACAGGACATGCCCTAAAACATCAGAAAAGGAGTGCGAAGTAGTGAAAAAATATCCATCATCTGATAAACAGGAGTCCAGTAATATAATTGTAATGCACAAATAAGTTCTACGAAAAAGGTCAGAAAAACATAAATCGAACTAAATCATTTTCCTATTCCTATAGTACAGATGATAATGTTTTCCCACGTTTAAGTGCTCGCTGGCAAATCAATGGAAGAGCATGCAAAGAGCTATTGTCCAAATATGTAAGCATTGTGTGAAGGGTTTACATTTTCAACGAAAACTGTGAAATTTTGAGGTTTCAACGCGGGAGAAAAGTAGATTCCAAGTGAAATTTCAAATGGTTTTTGGGAATTCAAATTCAAAACAGTAAAATTCAACAAAAATTGATCAAAATTTGTTGAAAAATGTCATACCACTGAAGGTCAGGATCTGGCACTCAATCAGAAATGTGAATCCTGATTCTGTGTCCACTGATATCAAGTACAGTTGTCAACAAAACCAATTTGGCTATATGGTTGACACATCAGCATCATTCTCAACACAATGTGTTTATGTTGCCATCGACCAAAACTCCATCCACATAAATCAGATGCATTTCATCTTTATCCAATGTACTATGCTAAGAGAATGTTCTCCGAACATTCAAAATCCTTAAAATAGGAGCTCACCAAATACTGAACAGTTAAAACATATGTTTCTGCCCTAAGGGCAATAAAAATATGAGGCAGCTGACCATGTATAACAAAAATATCCCTACTAAACTCTAATATTTATAACAAGCAGTTAGCTAATAAATGGAGAAGGCATACAGGAATCGTAGCTTCAATAGGTTCCCAAGTGAATCTGGTATTGGACCAGTGAAGTTGTTCAAGTACAGATCCAAACTGACCAAGTTTGTGAGATTTCCAAGTTCACTAGGTATCGTGCCACTTATGTTATTACTGTATAGCTCCCTGCATCATAAAGAAGAAAACAATGAACGACCTGGCAAAAACAACAAAAGGACAAACCAAGCCCACTAAGAAGTAACTGATTCATAATATGTTGCAAAAACTTGATAGTGCAGTCAGCCAATCACGAGAGGAATCTATGGTACCTGTGATGTTCAAGTTTTGCATGCAATAGTCTATGTTACTTTTACCATGATTACTTCCTCAGTCAACATTTTGCCACTGCCAAGCTATAGATCATAGTTTTGCATACAATAGTCTATGTTGCTTTTACCATGATTACTTTCTCAGTCAACATTTTGCCACTGCCAAGTTATAAATCATAGGCCTTCTATCTATTATCTAAAAAGGTAGCACGCTACGATTAATATGTACTCAGTTATTGGCTTGAATTGGTCTGATACCATAGACTAGCTATGAATATTTTTTCCATGTGGCAGTAGATATTCTAGTGAGCTAGTCCTGCTTCCATCCTTTAATACCTCAAGAACTACTAGGTGAAACGTTCATCACATATTCATATGGGTAAAGCTAATAGGCATTTACAAAATAAAACATTTATTACATGAATTCGTATATCAAATTAAAAGGTGAAACTGTTAAGCTAAGTTCAAAGATCAGGACAACGACAAAAGCTTGCACCATATGCAGCTGGTATGGCATTTAATGATTAGCATATGCACAATGCTTAGCAACAG
Organism: Oryza coarctata; assembly: GCA_030770085.1. Taxonomy (NCBI): domain Eukaryota; kingdom Viridiplantae; phylum Streptophyta; class Magnoliopsida; order Poales; family Poaceae; genus Oryza; species Oryza coarctata. The sequence continues at coordinate 3,052,726 of CM061476.1, read as the reverse complement.
GAAGAGAACTTACAGGTACTGCAAGTTTTTTAGTTGGCCAAGTTGAGGGACCAAAGTACCTGACAGTGCAGCATTTCCAAGATCACTGAAAAATGGAGATAATTTCAGTACAAATATATGAGATGCATGCTGCACGGTAGATAAAAAGATGCACCTACACTCTGATAACACTGTTGTCATTGTTGCAGGTAACATGAAACCAAGTGCACGGATTGACCAGAGTTGGATCCCAACTTTGTAGCACATTATTAGGATCAACTAAATTAGTCCTCAAGCTGTGCAATGCATCACCTGCCAATAATAGAAAACAAACAGGTGGGCAAAATTTAACCACGCAATCAATGAGGAATGTTCAAAGAAAAACACTCCAAATCATCATGCAGAAAAAGGGTAAAACCAAAAGATTAACTTGCATTCAAGCGGTAGGTGTGTTGCATCTGGAAGCATCTGCATAACTCTATTTGACTTCCATGCCGAAAATTTGTCATTTCATGAGCCAAAGATGGTATAAAATTTGTTTTTAAAAAAGTTAACTGTTACTCTAGTAGTACACAACTCTGACTCTAGACTAAAACTACTGATACAGATCTGAAATATCTTCAACTATCAGAACATCTCAATTATGAAAATGTAAGCCATGAATAAGCTTTATGTTTTTCTTATCAATTACTCCAAGGTAAGTATATAGTAAGAGAAATGCATCTGAGGGTCAAAGAATTATAGAAGTTACAACACCAATTTGGCCTCTTTATATGATACTACCAAGTTTCCAAATACAAGCTACTGCAAGAAATCACCATCATCAGGCTTCAGGAACTTGAAGCTTCAAGTTCACACATCAACTAACCATTTTCGTCGAAAACAGAATTTGACCCACAGGGCATAGGTCCACACTAGAACTTGTCACATCCCCAAGTAGAACTATAAACATACAACCAATCATACTCCAAAATTAGCAGTTTTGCGTCGTCAATTTGAACGCAACACTACCTGTGCCATCAGTAGCACCATTAAATGTCCTAATCACTCCCAAGCAAGCCTAATCAACTGGAATCCCAGACTAAACAGGCCACGCTGGAGAAAATCCTAGGCAATCGAACAATCCACCCTATTGTGTGCCATGATTGTACACAAAGGCCTGCTTGAAAATCACCCAGCCACCACCAACCCACACGCGCACAAAAAGGTAACCAATTATGTCACGAACCTAGGCACCGTCTGCTCGAATCTAACAACGACCAGAAATAGCAAAACCACGTCATTAGACGTCCTAATCAAGACTTAACCACGGGTAAGACTAGATTATCTCATCCATGAGCGAGTATGAAGCAGCGTATGGCAAAGCAATTTAATGCAACAGTAGCCTTCGCTAGCACACTCAGAACCCGATTAGGAAAGGAAATGAGAAATCTCCGCACCCTGCAGCATCGGCGAACCACGCTTCAATAGAAAACACGCGATACAAATACATGAAAAATCAAAATCAAAAGAGAATCAAACGCGAAGAGCGGCTTCGAGGAGTCACCTTTTTCCATAAAAGTTTCACAGTTTCAAAGCACGAATTAGGCCCCATTTTTTTTCTTTTTTGCGCAGATTTTGAAGCAATTCACAGAGCTGGTGGAATTCAGAGTAATTTTGGAAAATAGAGAAATCCAAATTCGTCCGGAGAAAAATTCGCAAAGCAACTCCGACTCTTCGGCGAGAGCCAAAAAGGTAGGATCCGTACAGAGCGGCACGCATCAAACCAAAATCAAGCAACGTCTCGTAGCACTTGACACCCACAGCTAGCGCACAGCAAAACCAGCAGCATCCGTACAGCCCAAATGGAAGCAAACCAAAGAGGCAAGCAGCCACCCCAAGCTCCCCCAACCACAGCACACCAAACCCACTCCAACCCAGCAAGCACGCACAACCCCGCAAACCCCAGATCGACCAAACCCAGCAAGCTCAAGCTCAAACCCCGCCCCACCTTCCATGTTGGCGAGCACCCGCGCCGCCGGGACGAGCAGCCGCAGCAGCAGCAGCGCCCACACCGCCCACCGCGGCGCCGCCATTGCCGCGATCCGCCACCCCACCACCGCCCTAGATCTCCCCTCCACCGCCAAGCATTCCCCCTCACACCAAATCACCGCACCCCGTCCCTCTTCCTCCCCCAGGCAGCCGATCCGGCGAAGATTCCCTCGCAGCAGAAGCTCCCGCCGCCGCCGCCGCTTTACCTCCTCTCTCCTAATCGATCCCCTTCTCTCGCTTTTCGACGACTTTTTTTTCTTTTTTTTTCTTTTAGTCAGTTCGTCGCCTCGCTTTATACCGTCGCTTCGGTTCGATGGATGATGGCTTTTTGCTTTCGCTAGGAGACACGGGTGGGGTTAGAACGGTACGTTGATTAATTATTTTTTAATGCGGATTGGAGCAGTGTGGGGTTTGGTAATTATGGGGTTTAATGGTGGACTAGGGGGGAGTCAGAGGTGATTAGAGGAGGGGATTAGTGGAGTTAAGTGGATACTGGGAGAGTGGAGGGTGGGGGCGCTCCTGCGGTACGAGAACGGAGTCAACGGAACGGGATCGGTGGAGACCAGCTGAGGTGGGGCCAGGGGGAGATGGGATCCCGTGTGGACGGGTGAACAGGAGGCAGATGTGGGTTGGCCTTCTGGCTAGGAATGCTGTCTACACATAGGTTAACGGGTGAGGGATGATAAATTTGCAATTGTGTCCATATAGTTTTTGTTGGTGATTATTGTTTAATTGGATCTATTTAAGAGCATCGTGGCTTAGGTTTATTTCTAGTATATTTTAATTTATTTGCAACTGAAAGGTTTTGATGTTGTATATTGTTGGATGCATTGTTTTATATTGAGATTTTTTTGTTTGGTTAAATTTTAGTGCATAGATATAATAAATTTAAACTATGTTGTTTTTAATGGAGAGGTGTTTTATCTATTCTCATATTGAAGCATGGGACTTATTTAGCAACTTAAACGTGGATTTGGGAAAGGATTAGCTCTTTTTTTTAATTTTACTAGCGAAATGCCCGTGTGTTGTACCGGCGAAGATAATTTTAGTTGTACATTATCGGACATAATTGGTGAAGTTAATTTTAGTTATTAATAATCGGGCATAATCTCCTAGTGTCCCCGCTTTGACGCTTTTGCACGAGTAGTGTGATCAGTTTACAAAGTTTTGCTTCGTGTATGTTCGTATGGAGCATGAAGTGGGCCGTCGTTCTAGCATTACCTTTCGCTGTGCCAGCCGCCCGATTCCATCGGCGGCGCACGGCTGCGATGATTTGGCGCAGCGGTGGCAGCGCGGCTGCGGCGATTTTGCCGGGCGGCGGCGGCGCGTCTACAGCAAGCACCAGCATCCGGCGACGGTGCAGTGCAAGTGCACTCGATTGTTGGCTTGTCGGTTCGCTGTTGCCTGAAGCATCTGTTGGGTTGTCTGTTGCCTGTTACTACAATACAGTTCTACTTGCGTGTTGCTCTGTTCATTAGTAACGTACTTTGCAGGCTGAAGGCCAGTACTTGGCCACTTCTCATTTGATTATGACGTTGTGAACAAAATGGAAATAAAATTTATATATCTTCATGGAAGGATCTTTGGCAGCGAGAGCATGCTTCGGCATCTCCACGAGCTTAGAGATTTGGTTGCCATTCAGATGGATCAATGTATATTTGATTTGATTTTTTAATGTTTGAGTGATTCTTGTTCTAATCTGTGAAAAAAAATCATTGGAGTTCAGATCTATGTAAGGTTGGAGTTCAGATCTATGTAAGGTTTTCTAATTCTTATTTGATTCAATTTGTGTGTTGTGCACTTGTGCTGTCAGTTCTAATCCAGTTGGACTTCGGTGAAATCTTCTTGCTCGAAGTCATTGCAAACGCTCTGGCGATGATGGACGAAAACGAGACTAAGACGGAGGACATACCAAGGATGACGATAAAAACATCTTTAATTTTTATAATGGTAGAGAATCGGATGCAGCGATGTTTCATAAAAATTTCATGAATTCTCTTACAATAGGAAATGTCATAGATTGTTAAGGGATATATACAAACCGTTTGGTTTTATTAGGAGCTTTGCACATCGTTTTCACTTGGTTTGCATGTGGCATGTTGGGTGTCCATAATGAGTGTAATGGATGCATGCTGGCCACAGACAATGGGTTTTGTTTACAAATGAGCACCACAATGAGACAAAAGAGCAACGAGAAGTGATGTCAATAAACACAACTATGCAAGATACTTGAGTGGTAATGCATCATAAAATGGTCATAGGAAGTGTTGTGTTGCCATCAGGAGTTAATGCTAACATGTGGTATCCTTTATCCGTAATGGATCTAGATGATCTACAATCAATGCATATTCCAATGTTACTAGCATAACATGCTGGAGTTCAAAATAGTGATTTATTTAGTTCACGTCGCCTAAAAGACTAACGCAACTAATGTCAAAGCTATTCTATTTTTAAAACTTCACAATGTCTTGTTTTTAGGTTATTTGTATTTCATTTATAAGTTCAAGTTACTAGCACAAAGTCATATTTAAAAATAATAATAATAGATAAAAATATAGCTTAAGATTATACGACTCTTGATTAATAATTTAGAGATATGTTTCATATGTTTTTAACTCCTAAAAATAACTCTTAACAAAGCCAGAGTTGTAGAGCGGCACTCTCCCCTTCATTTTTCTAGATCATGCTATTTCGCTTAGCTTCATTTTTTAAAGCTGAATTTACCACCAAACATGCTATAAGTATATTCAACTTAAAAATAAGTGTATTTCCAAAGTTGTTTCGGATAAAAAAATTATACATGAAATCAAACTTTAAATAAAAAATAGATTATTTAATAAAAAAATTGAATGACATATTGCCACACTGCCTTTACTATTTATTATTTATAGTTCTTTACACGAAATTATTGTGAGTTTTTATCACAAAGGTAAACGTTTTTGTTAAATTACATAAACTGCAAGTAGCAGCAGCCCATAAATATTAACTATTGTTTCACACTTTCATCCATCTTATTTAGTCAAAGGCCTATTAAATAAATATTAAAAGACTATTAAATACGGAGATAAAATAAGAAGAAGAAAAGAAAAGTGAAGGAGAGATTAGTATTGATTTGATGGTTAAAATTAGAAGAAAAAGATGAGGTATCCTTAAAGGTTTTAGTGGAGCCTACTCTAAAACAGTTTTTTTTTTGGATAAATTATTCAGCTAAAACTATTTCTTTTAAGGATGGAGGTAGTAAAACTTGTAGTAAGCTCAATCGATCGAGCAGAGGCACAACACGCGCGTGCGGTGGGCGCAGCAGATCCGTTCAACGGCGTCCATCCCGTTCCGTCCCAGGCGATCGTGGTCCCCACACACTGGTACTTGTCCCTGCACTGAAGAGGCAACGGAACGGGTCGTCCTCCTCCGCCGCCACGAGCGAGCGTAATGCCGCTCCCCTCCTCCGGCCACTCATTACGTCATCATTACGGCGCCCCGGCGCAACGAACGGCCGGATGATGGGCCGCCTGCCGCGTGTGCGGCTGCGATCTCACGGTCAGGCCGGGGCTGGGTGGGGGGAGTATGTGGTGGGGTCAGCTTTCTCGTGAGTCGCCTTAAATTAGCATTTCCGTGGCATGCGTATTGCTCGTCGCCGTTAGTGTCTACTGCTTGTTTGGGCGGCAGCTGGTTTAAAACTTTAGGAGTTAAATTTAGAATTGATTTAGGATTTTCTTTTTGGCCTTCTATGTTCCATCATTTGCTTCCATACCACTGAAAACATAAGTATAAAAGTGTAAAGTTATCTCCGATTTCGTGATCGTAAAAATATATAGTGTTTTTTCTAAGGTGTTGTTTCTAATAAACAGTAATAGGATCGTACGATTAGGGGTAGCCTTCACAATAACATACGATTGGGATAGGCTGAGAGTGTGAACGGAATAAAGCAACGAGTGCAACCAGTTTTTTTTTTAACAACCATTTGGTTTTTTTGGCGCAGTGGAGTTGCACGGTCTTCGTGCGATATGAGTAAAAATGAGTAGACAGCTCTAGTTTTAACTTAAGTAGAGATAATACCATATCATTAAAACAATCTAACTATATAAAGATAAAAAAATAAGAAAAATATGTGTTTCTTTTTTGAAATTTTTTTTCTGAGCAAGGATAGGACAAGATTAGAACAGGTCCATCGAAATGGCATCTCTTTTTGGTCAATGCTTTATTGATCCGGATACCAACTTATTGTGACTCTAATTACTTTTTTAGTATTATACATTTGGCCTCACTGGCAACACGTATTTTGGTTCACGATTAATTCGTAACTAATTTATCAAAAAAGAAATTGCTACTAACTAGTCAAGAGAAAAGTTTGAATGTAGTTTGTAGTCGAACGAGGAGAGGTTAACGTTAGTGATGGACTGATGGTAACATCAAATCCAGCTGAAGAAAGAGATGGTATGATGATGATGTTATAATCCATTAGATCCTTGATGTTGATTATCACTGTCAAGTGTCAACTAGACAGTATTAGCTTTACTTTATCGAATTGGATAGCATATATTATATGCCGTGGTGGCCTGCGACGTTGAAATGTTCTTCCCTATCTTTCCTTTATACAAATTAATTTATACTATATATATATATATTTTTTGTGCTAGTTGCCTATTTGCAAAAAACAAGTCAAATAAAAAGCATTCCAACTAACTACAAAAATATTATATATTTTTTGATTAAATGGAACGAATGTACATGCCACTACTTAAGTGTGCCTTCTAACACATATTTAAAGAAATAAAAACGTTAAATTTTTGAGCTTACTAAAATTGATCTTGTTTATACTATAATTCAAACTTTTAAATCCACAACACCACTACCGCAACTTTTGTGTCCTCCCTTAACGTAATATATTCGTTGCACTGCCTTAATTTAAGAATACTTTTATTAGGTTAGTTCTACTAAGTATATTTTTACTGTTCACTTACATTAAGGAGCTGTTAAAGTTGCAACTCGGAGATGACGAAAAGTCAAAAGCTTAAAAATGAAGAAACGTGGTATCGCTATTATATTGTGTGGATAGTTAGTTCTGATAATAATTAATCTAAACATTTCTTATATTTTACTGAGTAGTGCTCAGTACTCTTTGTTTTAGTTAAGTACATGTTGCTTTAGAAGGTTCTGTCCACGTGTTGGACAAAAGCTTGAAAGCTGAGAGAAATAAAAAGTGCCAGTGCTAAGAAAAGGAGCATCCTTTTGACAATGCTCATCCACTTTCACTTGTGTCCTTTTTTATTGTTGGGCTTCTTTTGGGCTTTGGCCTATTGAACGGAGCTTTACCATGTCTTCTCAGCCTCATTTCCTGACTCTCCCTTGTTACCCTCGGGAAAATGAAGAGAACACTTTTGAAGGCTTGTTTGGAGGCCCAATCCCCCTAATCAAGTCCATTTTGGTTGTTATAATTAGGTTTGTAGCTTAGTCAAGTACTCAGGTTTGAGTCTTGGATAGGCATTTGGATGAAAATACCCTGAGTTTTGCTCAAACTCCTAGAGCAATCCTCATTTTCTGAATCATTTAAAGACAATTCGGTATTTGGATGCGCTACATCTTTGTCCTCTGTATCCTCGTATTCTGAATATCCCCCTTTATTTATTTCAACAATGTATTTCTCTTGAAAATATGTAAAAAGATTATCAGTAGTAGTTTTTCTCAATCAGCTGAACAAAAAGTGGGCAGGGTAAAAAAAATACTACTCCCTCTGTTGTTACTTGAATATAATGGATTCTAAGATTTGAATTTTGTCAAGGTATGATACACTACTATGTACTATCAATTATCTTATATTTTAAATTTTCTCAATTTTACTTCCAACCACTCCCATTCTTTACATGAATGAGGGATACTATAGTATTTTTTATATCCTCAGTTTTTTTTAAAAAAAATAATTTAAAATCTTTTATATTTAAGGACGGAGGTAACAAAGAAATACTCCTGTACTAACAGCAAAGTAATGGAGCTTTGGAAATGACGCACGGTTCCATTGAAAATTTCACCAAGCTTTTCTAAAGATCCCAACAAGTCACAATAGTTAAAAGGAGTCCTGCTTTGATCTTGGCGGTCCGCCTAGCCAATCCTATGGTTCGCACATGCCTGCAGTACTGTTGCTGGTCTTTTCTAAGTGGTATATGGTTGCCAAAGCATAGATGAAGATTTAGTAACAGGCTATACATATGCGGTTTATTTTTTTTTAGGAAAGTTTGAATATTTTCCAGGCATTTTTTAGAGACGATATTAGACAATTACATAAAGATTATATAATTAATATAAGATCACTTCAGAATGCACCCAATTTGTAATTATTTTTTTAAAAAAGAACAACATGACAACAAATATCATACCGCAACAAATTACAACTATAAGCAATCTTTATACTCATACTCCACCTACCCAACTGTGAAGAAGTTCTCCTAAAACAACACCTCCAAGAAATAAACAACGCACCACTGTTATCATAATCCAATCAATAAAAATAACATTGGTTTTTTAGATTTTTTATGTTTCATTAAACCTACTAGTTTCAAAAATAAATGTTTCATTAAACCTACTACAAGTCTAAAAAAATGAGTATTTGCAAGTATCCTTGATGCAGAGGTCGGATGTTATTCCATTATCTAGAATATTTGCCACAGCACAAACAGAGGAAATGAGTTCAGCTGAGAAAGATTAGCCGTTTAAACACTAAACAACCAGCAATTACGGCAGTGGATGGCTCTGGAATCTGACAAATGGAACAATCTCAGTTCTTTTATATGAAGCTCTCCGGCTGCTAAAACTAATCACCCGTTTACCATTCAAACACTCCAAGAGCATAGCATCTCCCCCATGAATGATTTCCTAATGCAGAAGCCTGCAGCTGAAAAAGAAATTAAAACCTAATTTTCAACCTTAAGCTTCTAGGGTTTATGTTAATTAATCCGCGAACTCTACCCCAAGTTGTCATCACATATATTCTTCTATTATTGCGCGATGTGATGGCACGAATAATCCATAGAACTTTGAAGCCAAAAAAAGTGTGGAAAAGGGGAATAGAGAAGCATCTCCACAAGGCCCATTTGCCCTTTGTCCTGCCTTTTTATTTTGTGAAATGCACAAGATAGCATATTCCATCACAAGTGAAGTGAGAGCTAGCAGAGATATTTTCGTGTCACCATTTTTCACAATGTTATATGCACTTGTAGATGCCATCTTTAGCAATGAGCTTACAATATGTAAATCTATTTTTATCAAGCCAAGCTATATGATATGTAAGTGTCACCTCCCTTTTTTTGGGTAGAGAAGATTGCAGTGCATAAATACTACTAATGTGATGCCTTGCCATTAGCCTAGGAACCTCAAAAAATCAAAAAGAGTAAACTGCACAATTGACCACCTATTTTTGCCCAAGTTTTAATTTGGACTACCGCTTTTAACCAATCTTTTTACTGTATACCACCTTTTTTTTCCATTTTGTTTCATGTTGGACTCCTATTCTTCTTCTCCAACGTCCACATGTCAAGGTTTGCTCATCGGTGAGTGGTGGGGAGGTCTAGAGTGCAGGAGGTGGAGAGATTGAAGGCATGCAGCCATTAGTGGTTCTAGCTCTATGAGAAAAAAAAAGATATCAGAGAGTTTGATTAAAATAGCGGGTCTAAAATAAAATAAAGAGTAAGAAAAAGTCATGTTGTAAAAATATATGCGGGAGAATATTTTTTATTTGTATGCATGAATTAAAGTTGAAAAATAGATAAAAAAATTACTGGAAAAATTTGAAGGAATTTCAAATAAAAATTAAGAAATTAATTTTTTGACTTGGCTACACTAACAAGTTGGATTTGCTACTAGGCCCGAATAGTGAAGATTCGGTCCAACAGGAAATAGGCTAAAGGCGGAGTATGAATAGGCTGGTGTGGACTAAAGAAGTCCGAATATGACTGGATTGACGGAGTGGGCTAACTTTGCATTCAAGCCAAGAAGTCAATAGGTCGACAGAGTGGTCTGATGGCAAAAAATGGCTCAGCAACGTGGGCACGTGCGTGATAAGAGAGAGGCTGACAGATGAGTTAGAACTGTCAATGGGCGCGAAGAGGTGCTATGGCTAACAAACGGGCCAAGCTTATCAGCGAACACGGGTGTGAACTCGAGGAGGCGCTACGGCTGACAGGTGGGATTGAAACAGAAGATGTGTCGCACGCGGACACACCCCACCTGTCAATAAATTTTTTATCTGAATTTAATTTCTACACATAAATAAAAAAATATTTTTTTATAGATTTTTACAACCTAACCTATATCAACATATACATACGCTCATTGTATTTTCATAAATAATTTAAATATAATCAAATTAAATAATACTAATTTTAATATAAACTAATTTTATCAATTTCAATATAAATTATTTTACTAAATAACCTAATTTTTTATTATTAGTATTTAACAGGATAGTTTAAAATAAAAACATCGATTATGGGTGATCTAAATTGAAATTTTGTAAAAATAAATAGCCTAATATACTAGTTACTCAATCAAAAATCTTTGTAGATACCAATTTTCTTGAGCCAGTGGTGGTCATCCAGGCTGTGGACTATGATATCCTTTGGAATATTTTTTGGTTTCCTCTGTCTTGATCTTTTTGGAACTCCGGTCTCATGTTCTTCAACAATTATTAGAGCTCGTCAGTAATGGCAACTAGCCTTTCATCGACCTCCGCTTCCTCGCCTCCATTTTATCCCAGCTTATACATGCAACAACATAGTTTCATGCACAATCATTATATATCTCAATTCCCATAACACAAGTCCGTCCCCTTGCTTCGACTCCAATAACAACATATTCAATAATATATCTTAGCCGCTGAACGATTACATGGTTTACTTAAGAGGTCTTCAGGTCAGGGCGAGAATGTTGCGATAGACATAAATTAGATAATGTCCTTACGTTGCTTCGTGTCCGCATCGATACCGTCCTCCCACTTGCATCTCCTCACCTCCTTTCCTACTTTAAAGGAGAGCACCACCACCACTCCACTCCATCCTCAACCCCCATAACCTCCCTCTCTTTCTCTCCCTAACTAAGTAGACACACACTCTCTCTAGCTAGCTATCTAGCTAGTGTTGTTAGCTGCACATGAAGAGTTGGAAGAGCTATGGGCAGCAGAGCCACCACCTACTGAGCCCGGTGGGTAGCCCGCCATCGGACAACGAGTCGGGCGCCGTGGTGGCGGCCGCCGGGTCCGGGAAAAGCGCGGGGTATGGTGGTGGTGGTGGCGGCGGCGACTCGCCGGCGAAGGAGCAGGACAGGTTCCTGCCGATCGCGAACGTGAGCCGCATCATGAAGCGGTCGCTGCCGGCGAACGCCAAGATCTCCAAGGAGGCGAAGGAGACGGTGCAGGAGTGCGTGTCGGAGTTCATCAGCTTCGTCACCGGCGAGGCCTCCGACAAGTGCCAGCGCGAGAAGCGGAAGACCATCAACGGCGACGACCTCCTCTGGGCCATGACCACGCTCGGCTTCGAGGCATACGTCGCCCCGCTCAAGTCCTACCTCAACCGCTACCGCGAGGCCGAGGGCGAGAAGGCCGCCGTGCTCGGCGCGCGCCACGGCGAGCGCGGAGGCCCCTGCGCCGATGGCGTCGTCGACGGGCATTCCCCGCTCGCCGGCCTCGCTTCGCAGACGCAGCAGGACGGCGGATACGTCCGGCTCATGATGGGCGCCGCCAGCGTGGGGTACACCGCCGGGGCCGGGCCGACGACGGCGTTCTACGCGTCGCCGGCGGCGGCGGCCGGGAACAAGGCGTACTGCGGCGACGGGTCGAAGGTCATGGAGTTCGAGGGCATCGGCGGCGAGGAGGAGAACGGTGGCGCAGAGAGGGGGTTCGCCGGGCACCTCCATGGCGTGCAATGGTGAAGAGGACTTAGCTAGCTAGCTAGGCATGCATAGAGAGATCGTATTATATTTGCTGTCGCTGCCTAGCTTTATGATTTAACATTGACTAACTACATTTTGTATGATCATTATGAAATATGGCCTGAACTAATTAATTTGTATGTAAATGTGAACGCAATTTAAATTCTAGAAATATCTAGTTCCCTACCATAAATTTTACTACGGAAAGGTGAATAAATATTAAGGAAAGGGCTCCCCTACCATTACAAATTTGTTTTGTTCTCTTCACCATGATTTAATGATTTTGCAAATTGCGTTGTGTCCAATCTTTGGATTAGGCGATCAAAGAAAAAAAAATGTATTGCTTCAAGCACAATATCTTTAATAACACAGTCAATCGAAGATATTGGGGACAAGGACAATACTCAAGAAAAAAAAAACTTTAACAGTTCGTTGGTTGTGATCACTTCTACTCGTGTTTATACTGGTAGACTACCGTAGAGACCTCGTAGAGGTATTCGTTTTGTCTTACGGATTGTTTGATTCTAAAGTATTCCAAATTTTGATTCCAAACAAGAAACGCGATTGTTTCCAATTTGGATTTGCATCCCCTTCCATCCGTGTAAATTCAACCTAAGTAGCTCTCGAAATGCGACTTGAACGCCTCCATGTGCGCCGGGTGCAGCGACACCGACGCATGCACCCCGCTGCCCTTGGCGGCGACGAGCACCGCCTGCCCGTCGTGGTTCATCGTCACCAGATCCGTCCGGCTCGGCGGGCCCCACCGGAAGTCGGCCGCCTCGTACGCCGGGAACCGCGTCGACCCGGCCATGTTCACCAGCCGGTCCAGCGCGATCCGCGACACCAGCGACATCCACTCCCAGCCGGCGAGCGGGTCCTCCGCCGCGCGCCGGACCTCCTCCTGCACGAGCTTGGCGGCGGTGGCCAGCCCACTGTCGTCGGAGAGCAGGTCCCGCGCGGTGGCCACGGCGAGGCAGCCGGAGATGCACGTCCCGAAGAAGCCCTCCCCCACCGGCAGCGGCAGTCGATGAAGAAGAAGGGGTACACCTCGTCGTTGCCGGCGATGGCGCCTGCGGAGTGCTTGCTCCGGACGAACGAGACCCAGGCGGGCGCCGCAAGCGCCACGAAGCTGGACGGCGACGAGGGTGAGGCCTTGAGGCCGCCAGCCATGATGCGCTGCTTCAGGCGGTGCATTTGAGCCGCCGCGACGGTGAACGTCCGGCGGGAGAGCTTCAGGCGGCCCTCGACGAGGAACTGTGCCACCGTCGCCTACCATAAAAAATGGCGCGGAAACACCAAAATTTATAAAACCTATTACTTGTTTTTCGAAAATCCAAATCTATAAGATTAATTACGCCAAACGAGATTATCATAGTCCAACTCAATTACCAATTCATAAGGCACATGTTCCTTGAAAATGATTCAAAGTTTTTTTCGAAAACAGTTTGAAATTCTAAATGAAACGATGTGAATTTGCGTGCTTACCACTGGTAAGTCGGGGGCGTGCTTCCGGAGCACGTTCCTCGAGAGCTCCTCGCCGCGGGGGATCGAGACGGCGGCGCGGTCGAACGTCGGAGCCGGCACGGTGCTCCACGGGTCGGCGCCGCGGCACGTCGCTGCCCAGGCCTCGAGGAACCTCCAGACCGAGCGGCCGTCTACCACAGCGTGGTGCAGCGCCACGCCGACTGCCCACGCCGTCGCCGCCCAGCCACGTGACCTGCGCGGCCATCGTCTCCGCCGAAAGGGCGTCGGCGTGGAGCACCGGGGCGAGCCGCTCCATCAGCTCCACGTCGTGGTCGGCCTCCCCCGCGACACGGGCCGCGTCGGCGTTGTCGCACTCCGCGACGAGGAACCTGATGACGCCCGCCCCCCCCCCCCCCCCGCGTCGCCGGCAGGTAGACGATCCTCCCGGTGAGCGGGAGGAGCCGCGCGACCGTCTCCGCCAGGGACGTGCGAAGTGAGGCGGCGACGGACTCGAGCGGCGGGATGGCGACGCCGTAGAGCACGAGGACGCGCTGGATGAGCGGGAGCGTGATCCACTGCGCGCCGAGCGGGGACATCTTGAACAGCGCCGGCTCACGCAGCGCTCCGGCGGCGGAGGCGGGTGGCGACGGCACGGCGACGAGGCACTCCTCGATGACCGTGACCGATGGTGGAGGCGCCATGGGGACGGAAGGAAAGGCACTCGCTCGATCGCTTTCGGCTCGGTATGAGAAGGAAAAATGGTGCAGTTTCTGCGTAGAGGTTGGAATCGGTCAATGTCGTTGTCAAAACACAATGCGAATACAAATATTCATAGCAATTGTCAGTGGCTGCTATGGTTGGCCACATCTAGGAGTGTACTACATCTCAGATCTAGGGACTAATTAAGTATGCATAGTGCCGCGTGACAAGTTAACAGTCGCAAGGAGACATTTACTGCTTATCCAGTTGTCAGGTAAACAGTCAGAAATATTTGTAGTTGTCAGATACCTAGTCAGTAATACTTGTATTTTAGGATAGATATAGTAATACTAAGTTGAGGCACACATTTACTTTCAGTAGAAATTCAAGTGTACCTGTATGTGGTAGTTGATAGCACCGTAGATACATGCTACTTTTTCCATATAAAAATGTGACGCATATAATTTATAGGCTCTTATAGCAAGAAAATCAATATTTTACAAAAATAACCATAATTAATGTAGTAACCATACTTAATTACTAAAAAATAAATATAAACATGAAAAATATTTCACATATGATTACTTAAGAAGCCGGGCTAATCCACCACGCCGTACACCCATCGTCGCCACCTGCGGTTGTGGAACTCTCCCGCCATGCCTACGTGCTGACATGCTGCCTGCCGGAAAGGGAGAAGGGAGGAGCTAAACCTCTGCACAGCAGGCTAGGTAGCTCGCCATCTTCTTGCGCAACAACTATGGTTCTCTCCGTTTCGGTTCGATGTACAACCCGCGCTAGTGCCCCCGGTAGCTGGCTGTGTCCAACACGAAGTCACCACCATGCATGCCATATGGGTTGGAAAAAGAAATTTCTGAAACGTAGACTCCATACGTTTCTAGTGTACCTGACGTGATGTCTTACGGTCCTGATCCCTGTCTGCAACCGGAGATTCGGAGACACAACTAGCTAGCTAGCTAGCGTCCAGCGTGTCGCGAGCTCTAGAAGCTGGCAGCCGAGATGCTGCACGTACGTACGTACGTACGCCACCTGAATAATGCCTCTATACATAGCCTGGTTGCATCTACACTACCGTCAAAATATGCAGTTGAACTCTTCTACAGAGTTAGCTACGGATTTGTTTTACATTTCCAAGCTCTTCGTTTATAGCGAAATGGTACAACAACTCGTCCCTGCCACCTGTGGTTGTGTGTCTATATATATGCACCGCTGTTTTCTTATGATGAAAACATTTTTAATGCATGCGTGATAATCAACGTATTAATAGGGTATGGAGTAATAAAGAGTCCAAGACATCAAGTGGCGATTTTAATTACTGAAAAATGTTGGCTCTTTTACATATACAGGTTTTTAATGTGAGGTTTCACCTTTCACCCATCCAGAGTTTACATTGCCGTCCTCAGGATGAAATCCAGTCCCTCTCGATTTGCTGAAACCAAGAAAAAACTAGTAAAACCCGATAATTTTCGTTAACTCCGTACAAAACTGTCTAAAACTGTTAGAATTTTACAAACCACGGTTTCACAAACTGAGCGGTTTTCGCGGTTTTTTATTGATATTGCAAACCCTATCCGATTAATTGCCCCAATTTGTCGATAAACAGTAGGAGCATTCAAATCTGTGACACAGAGAGATATCTTTGACCAATTGGTTTTCTATGGCAGTACGTAGTAGCTGTCAATGCACATTAACGTCGACGCCATGAGAGGCTAGCTTAATTAGATAGCTGGTAGCTTCCAAATGAGCAAAGCGGAAACATGGACAGAGACGTTCATCGAGCAGTAGTAGTTCAATGTCCAAGTGTAGTGTACACTGTACTAATGCTGCCAAAATGCACCTCTCAATACTTGCTAGCTGTCTCTGTTTCAATTTGTTGCAATGTTGGCTTTGGCTACAATATATTCCACAGGCAATTTGCTGTGTGACGTGAAAAAAAAAACTATTAGAATCTGTGAATAGCCTAAGTGCTATCTCCCGAAGTGTTTTGCCCTGTTCCCGAGAGTTTTTTATTACTGAAAAATGTTGGATTCCTTGCATGTACAGGTGAGGTTTCACCCATTCAGATTCCATTACTATTTTTAAGGAGAAAACCATTCCTATCGGTTTTATTAAAACCAAGCAAAAAACTAGTAAAAACCGATGACTTTCGGTTAACACCATGCAAAACCATCTAAAACTAAGTTTTCACAAATTAGTCCCTAGTGGTTTCATGAACTGAGCGATTTCGCAGTTTTTGATTGACATTGCAAACCCTGCTCCCGTCGCCCAGCTGAAATTGACGTTCCAGAAATCCATCAAAATTTCTGAAACCATCACGATCGCAAATTTGGAAGTACTGCTCATACGATTCATCATAATCCAATTCATTGCCTGATTTCTCGAATAACAGCAGGAACCTTCTAATCTGTCACATATAGAGACATCTATGACTAATTGGTTTTCTCTGGTAGTACTTCGTACTTTTTACATCACACACAGACTCCATTTTTAGAGCAAACATAACAAATTAGTACTAAACTACAAGACTAAAATACCCCTTATCCCCTTATTAATGAGAAAGTAATATAGTTAACAGCTATTGAAGTGATATAACTTATCAATTTATGGACTGAGGAGTAGATAAAAAGATGGAAATAAAGTTTTTTTTGAAAAAAGTTAAATGGCTAGTGTTGGCATTAAGACACAACTTGCCACCCAGACATATGATGTCACAGGGATAGATGCCGCTGAATGATAACCTTAGTGACCTTGTCGAGATGAATATAATGCATATTAGTTTCTCTTAGGTTCGATAGGATAGCTGGAACATCATTTAATATTGTAGAGATAAAAGATAACGTGCAATTAGAAGGATTATGAATAGAGATATGATATATAAAATAAGAAGAAAGATTTATAACACAAATGTAGGAATAGTTTATCGATTGATTGATGGTTATTTTAATTATTATTGGTTTTTATAGGAGGTGTTGTCTTGCATCTATACTACCTTGTTTACTTCCTACTAAAGTTAACAATATCTTCTTTACTTCCTACTAAACTTAAAAATATAAACTATAACTTAAAAAACACCATAAATATTTAAGTTGAACTTAGACTTGGGGCTGAAGGTCTGAGCTACTCGACACCTGTGGTCAAATGGTAATTAATTGTGTGGTCTGACCGTTCGGTCACTTACAGTCAAATTGGCCTCGGCGTAAAGACCGGCCTTGACACGAAGGTTCTGATTATTTTCTAGTCTAAATATGATGTAGTGCCAAATCTAACTTTAGTAGTGAAATAAAATCTTTTTACAGACGGAACAGCTGTCAATGCACCCCATGAGAGGCTAGCTTGAATTGGTTAGTTGGTAGCTTCCAAATGAGCAAAGTGAAAACATGGACGTGTCTCATCGACCAGTAGTTATTAACGTCGAGTTGTCCTAGTGTACTTGTTCTGCCAAAATGCATCTCTCAATACATACTTTCTGTCTCTATTTTTATCTTCGTCGGGGAGATAACCATGAACATATTTTTCGTACAGATTTAATTTTCTGCAATATTAACTTTGGCTACAATATATTCTACGCGGAATTCGATGTGCGGCGTGATAAAAACACGCCTTCACCAAATGTTAATATAACCAGGGACCGAGCCAAGCCTAGATTAATTAGAGCTTTAGCCCTATGCTTTGCTCATTGATCTCATATAAATCTTACTAAATTTTGTAAAAATCTGATAGCTAAGTCAAATACAAGAGCCGACCCCTAGGCTTAAAGAATCTTTGTGTCTGCCCTTGAATAAATCTGGAATTATTAGATAAAAGATAAAACGAACTATATGTTCCTTTCAGTTCCATTATATATCAGTCACCTAATTTTATTTATTTCTCAATGGACTTAAGTTGCACAATGTAGAAAATTGCATCCTTGTATGTATAGATTTACCACAACTTCTACTTTTTACTTTTCTCTGTATTTAATTTCAGATTAATTTAGATGCATAATTGATATAATTATGTGTGTTTTTCTCTTCCCCCTCCTACTGTTCTACTACCCATTTTTCTCATTTCTTTAATTTCTTAATTTCTTGCTCTATATAGGACAACAGCTATATGTTCTACAAGAGGATTTCGCAGGTGTATCACACATATATCAGAGGACCCAATACTCATTTACACCGTCAAAATTTGAAACATAAAAAATGTGAGTACTCAAGCCAGCTATTCATTAGATTTTCTCTATCCAAATCAATCTAAATTTGTGTTTCATCGTTATGATAGGCAGTAAAATGTTGTTTTAAACACCGACACATCTAGTACACATGTTTTATAATTACTTTTATAAAACTATATATTTTGATGAAAAAGTCTACTTATCCCCTAAGTGTTGGAGTTTGCCTATCCAATCCTTTCAAGTCTAAATAACCTCTAGAGTGGTTTTGGCGTGTGGACGATGATGTGGCAGCAGTATTGTTTATGTGATAGATGATACTGCTTATGCGACAGAAACATTAGTCTATTTAGTCTAAGTTAATCTAATCGACTCATTTCTCCTACTGATCGATAAGCCGTGTCTATTTTCTAAGCTATTACACTTGTTGAACAAATACCTGCACCATAGTTTATATGGTTAAAGCCACTTATAAAATCACTTTAGAGGTTTATTTAAACCAATTTGAAAACTTCTTGTTCTGTACTTCAGGGCTTAAGGATCAACACCAATACTTCAAAGGATTAAGTAGATTTTTTCCTATTTTAAAATATTAACAATATAACTACATGAAAAAGCTTTTAATGAAGAATCTTTTAATATAATTTTCACATTTTATATATCCTAATATTTTTACATCTATTAATGATTTATGTAAAAAACTTAGAATGGCATGGTCTACAAGGCCTAAGTAAGAAAGTAGGAGTTGTTAGGGCAAGCAAGGTTGCTGCAAAGACAAAGCTCGAGGAGCACGCCAAGGAAGCCATGTTCAGAAACATCGTGCAAACACTCGGCACGATGCTGGTTGCTGTGGCCCCGCTTAGATTGGAGAAGAGAGAAGAGATATGGAGAAAAAGGGAGGAAGGAAGAAGACAATGGTAATTTGGTTAAAAAAATAATAAATATATTGAAGGGATAGGTAGTGTCTTATTTTGAATACATATAAAATTATAATGGTATGATTTAAACATTGTAATGACATGTTTTAAACTAAAAAAAATAATAACAGGTTTAACCACAAAATTTATAATGGTATGTTTCACAACTGGAAAATTACAATGCCTTATAAAATAAGGTCGCGATCATCCCATACGAGCCAACCAGCAGATCAATCGAATCTTCTCAGCTAGCTCCTGCTGTAGTGACGGCGAGAACGAAGCACCGGAGGGACGAAGCGAAGTGATCGATCATTCAGGTGGGATGGGCGAGGCTGCGGGCGTGCGCGTGCTCGCCGTGTCCCGTGTCACGCCATCGCCGGCGCCGGTGGAGCGGGAGCGTGTTGGGCTGTCCTTCTTTGACACGCCGTGGGTCGTTCTCCCGCCGATCCAGCGCGTGTTCCTGTACGAGATGGTGGCAGACGGCGGCGGCGGCGGGTTCGCCGCCGCGGTCGAGCGGCTCAAGGGCTCACTCGCCCCCACGCTCGCGCTTTACCTGCCTCTTTCCGGGAAGATGGTCTACGTGGCGGAGACGGAGGACGTCGTCGTAGACTGCGCCGACGCTGGGGTAGCGTTCTTCGAGGCAAAGGCGGACGCCATGGACGTGCGCCGGCTCGCCGGCGACGAGGCGCACGACGTCGCGGCGTTCCTCTCCCTCGTGCCGGAGCTCGACACCCGGGTGCTCCCGGTGCCCGTGCTGTCCGTGCAGGCCACGCGCCTCGGCGGCGGCGGCAGCGCCGGCCTCGCGCTCGGCCTGTCCGTGCACCACGCCGTCGCCGACGGCCGCGCCGTGTGGCAGTTCATGGAGTCGTGGTCGTCCGCCGCACGCGTCGGCTCGCCGGTGTCAAAGTCCCTCAGTCCGCCACACTACAGCCGGGAGGTGGCCATCCCCCACCCCGACGGCGGCGAGCTCGCCCGACGGATGCTCAAGATGGTCGCCCCCAAGCTGCCGGCCGTTGTAAGCCACGCCCAATTCATTTGACCACACGTCGTACTTAAAAATTCTTTAATTTCTCATGTTTATCCATAAATTGTCCAAAATTAACTAGATTTGCATTACATGAAATTTTTGTTTGTTTTGGCTGCAATTTTATTATTTTATTTGGTTTTACTTCATTTTTTAAATCAAATACAAATTAAATATTCCGAGTGCAAAAAGAAGACAAATTAAACTCTTAGTAAATGCATAGTCATATTTGTTTCAATTTATATAGGCTGTATTTAAAATTGTTTATTGGTGGAGTGATGTATCTCATAATTATCTATGCTATGATTTTCTTAAAAAAATTTCATTACCATCTACACCCTTCCAAAAAAACTAATTCTTAACTACCTAGATTCGTAGCTACGAATTTAGTTTTTTTGAACGGAGGGTTTATATGACATACAAAGAATGAGCGTACATCCTCTTAAGAGCTAAATGACAATTTCCATTTGAATTTGAACAAAATTCAACCAAATATCAAAAAGCAGACCAAAACATTTGACCGTCACTTGAAAAGAAAATATCGGAAGCGTCCATATGCATCATGCATGTACCATGTAGCTTCTTCTTCGAGAAGTGTCAGTGTCGTCAACTTTTGCTTGGTACGTTATCCAAGCATGGTTTGTTCTCCCATGGTTTCGCCATGCTAACCGTATGTTGCAGAGTTCGTCGCGGAGCAAGCAATGGCATGCACGCCTCGTGATAGCTCGATCACCAACTCGGGGTGAATGCGCGTGATTAACCGCGCGCGTTGCAATTCTGATCGCGAGCTGATGATTTACTTACCGCCATGGATTGATCCAATGCAGGCGACCGGTGAGTACGACTTCAGCCAGCGATTCAGCCTGGCTCGCTGGACGTTCTACCTCAGCGCCGATGACATACGTGCTTTGAAGCGGCGCATCGACGAGCTGGCGTTGGCGGAGGCTGCTGCCGGTGCCGGCGGTGGCGACGAGGTCAGCAAGCCGAAGCCGGTGTCGACGTTCGTGGCGCTGGCGGCGATGGGGTGGACGGCGTTCGTCCGGTCCAAGGCGCTGGCCGCCGGGGAGGACACGTACCTGGCCTTCCTCGCCGACCTCCGCGCGCGCCTCGACCCTCCCGTCGGCGACGGGTACCTCGGGAACTGTGTCAAGATGTGCCTGGCGAGGTGCCCCGACGCCGCGGAGCTGCACGGCGAGTGCGGGCTGCTGCGCGCGGCGCGGGCAGCGCAGGCGGCGGTGGCGGAGATGGAGGCGGCGCCGCTGGCCGGGACGGACGGGTCGGCGATCGCGCGCGTGATGCAGCTGCCGTTCTCCCGCCTGGCGAACGTGGCGGCGAGCCCGCGGTTCAGGGCGTACGACGCCGCCGACTTCGGCTTCGGGAAGCCGGCGCGCGTCGAGCTAGTGTCCATGAACCACGATGGCGAGATGGTGCTCGTCGGCGGGCGGCGCGACGGCGAGGTGCAGCTTTCCGCGTCGATCAACCCGGCACATGTGGACGCCTTCAAGGCCCAAGTCCTTGCCAGCTACTCGTACTAGTCACTCACTACTTCTCATGACAGATCAAGCATGTAGTAACAATTGCCATTATTAATTATATTTCTCTTGTATTTTTTGCTTGGTTTGTAATTAATTCAACGGGATGATCTAGTACAAGAAATTATAATTAGGGACTATCTACCTTTAAAATCATGCGAATTCGGCACCGTCAGATCGCTTTAAGATTCAGGCACACACCCCGGCTCAAATCTCCTCCTCCTTTCCTCCTCTAGTCATGCTGATGTCACTATGTGGATTTATAATCTCCTCCTTCCCTCCTCTCGTTCACACCACCGCCACTCTATCGGGATCCATCGATCCCATGCCTCCTCTACCATAATCGTCCTAGCACGTTGACGTCGAAAAGCGCCGACGAGGCCTATCGGACCTCTCTCTCCATCTATATTCCTCAATATGGTAGTGATGAGGTAGATGCCCCCACCGCCCCGCCTACTAATCATTTGAGCTACTTTGACCCCACTGCCAAAACCGGCTCATTGTTTGCTATTGACTGGCTATGTGGCTTCGGTGGCAGTGTCGCCCACCCTAAACCCTGAGCCATCAGCTCCTACCCCTCCTGCAACCACAAACCCTAATTTCTAATCCACAGCCGAAGTTGGGGCCGCCGCTGCCATCATCAGAGAATGTTAAGCTTTACTAGAGCTATAGGAGGAATTGGGCGTATGAATCTTCGAGTAGACCATGTGGTTCAAAATATGTAAGAAATCTCCCTCAATTTCCAATTAAATGCCATTTAGCAATCCCCTTGTAATTAACTAAATTGAACTGGCCTATGCTTTTTTTAATCTTTGGTTGTGCTCGTTGGCCTAATCTTAAACATTACAACACTATAAACTTCAATTTCTTTCTAGTAAATGTGCTTTTATTGGCTAAAGCAATATTCACAAAGGTTTTAAATATCTTGATATTTCTATCGGCCGTATTTATATATCTTGTGATGTCATCTTTGATGAAACAATTTTTTCTTTCGATAAATTGCATCCCAATACCAATGCTTGTTTGCGGTCAGAGATTATTTTATTACCGCATCATCCTCTTAATTCTACTGTATCTATGTCTAGTGCAAAATTGATTATTCCAGTGGCTAATGTTCATAATCATGATAAAACTAATGATGTTGATGAGCAATTAGCAGGGTATTAATTGGTTTCCACAATAAATATTGAGTCAGCCGAACAATCGTCTATACCATCGACTACGACATAACAATCGGCGTCATCGACTGTACCATCGGCTACGATAGAACAACTAGTTGCGTCATCAGCTACAGTAGAACAATTGGCTAGACAATTGACTGCGACAGAACAATCGGTTGTGCCAACAGTTGGACAATCGGTCGCATCATTGTCTGCGAGAGAACAATTGGTTGTGCCATCGGCTGTTGCAAAACTATCGACCGTGCCACACACAGGGCTACAGAGATCGACTGCGTCTGAATTGGCTATGCCACACACACGGCTACAGAGATCGACTACGTCTGAATTGGCTGCGCCGTTAGCTTGGGTAGAACAATCGACTATGCCATCGGTAACATTGCCTCGGCCATACACACGACTTTAAAGTGCAATTCTTAAAAACAAAGTATACACTGATGGCACCATAAGGTATGATAAGCAGTCTCATTTAACAATTACTAGTGAACCTCAAAATCTAAAAGAAGCTTTTATTCACAAAGATTAAAAAAACGCTATGGATTTAGAATATATGGCCCTAATGAACAATAACACCTAGCATCTTGTTCCACCTAAGAGGGCATAAATGTCATATATTGTAAATTGGTATATAAGGTTAAAAAAAATCTAATGGAAGTTTAGACTGGTAAAAAGCTTGGTTAGTTGTAAAGGGGTTTAAGCAAAGATATGACATTGACTATGAGGACATATTTAGTTCTGTAGTAAAGTCTATTACCATTAGGATTATTCCGTCGCTTGCTATTTCTAGGGGATGGAGTCTTAGACATATAGATGTACATAATACATTTCTTCATGGCATTCTAGAGGAAAAGATTTACATGAAACAACCTGCTAGGTATGAGAATAAAGGTAAGCCTAGTTTTTTTTTAAAAAAGCTAGACAAGTCACTCTATGGTCTTAAACAAGCATCAAGAGCATAGTATTCTCGTCTAAGTACAAAGCTATATAATCTTAGTTTTAAGACCTTTAAAGCAAATACATCATTATTCTTTTACCATAAAGGTAACACTATTATCTTTATTCTCATTTATGTGGACAATATTATTGTTGCTAGCTCCACGTAGAAAGTTATTACAACTCTACTCAAAGATCTCAATGAGGAGTTTGCTCTTAAGAATCTAGGATAACTATATTAATTTCTTGGCATAGAAGTAAATAAATTAAAAGATGGTATTCTTCTTACTCAAGTAAAATATGTAACAGATTTACTCAAGAAGATTGAAATGATAAATTGTAAATATGTTAGCACTCTATTATCTACTTCAGAAAAGTTGTCAGCTTATAAAGACAGTATACTTGACCTGAGGACTCAGCATAGTATAGAAATATAGTGGGAGTTTTATAATATCTCACGCTTACTAGACCCGGTATTGTATTTTCTATCAATAAGGTAGGTTAGTTTTTGCATTCACTAACGAGAAAACATTGGACTGCAGTTAAGAATTTTGAGATACATTCATTCAACAACTAGTCTAGGATTAAGGATAGAAAAATCTCAATCAACTAGAGTTAGTACATTTTTTGATGCTGATTAGGCGGGGAGTCCTGATGGAGGTCCACTGGTGAATTTGCTGTATTCTTGGAATACAATTTGGTGTCATAGAGTACGAGGAAATAAACAATAATTTCACGCTCTAGTACTGAATCAGAATATAAAATATTAGCCAAGATGATATGGATTTAGTCCTTACTAAAAGAATTTCATATACAAGCACCACAAGCAACCCAATTATAGCGTGACAATTTAGTTGCTATATATTTATCAATTAATCTAATTTTTCATGTCATGATAAAATATATAGAGATTAATTATCACTTTGTGAGAGAAAGGGTAGTAAGAAAATAATTAAATATTTAGTTTGTACATATAGTTGATTAAGTTACCGATGAATTCACAAAACCCTTATCAGCTCGTAGTTAGAGAAGTTCATATATGATATTAATCTTGATAAGTTGTGATTGAGAGAGAGTGTTTAGAAATATGAAAACGTAACTAAATGATATGCTTAGGTTTGTTTTTCTTATATGTAAGATTGTAATCTTTTTTCTTATTTTAAAGATCGTAATATCCTACTTGTAATTCATACCGAGCGATTTTCTTAGGCTATATAAACACGCATAATGACTCCCAGTAGAACGTTTTTATCAGTTTTAAAGTGAGGATGCTTGCTTGCATGTGCCTGCCATCGCCATGGAGCAAACCACAGGCTTGATCGGCCGGCCGGCGCCGTGCTTGGTTGCGCGCAGTCGTCGTCACCGGTGACGGTAGCGTCATTGTTGTCTTGTGAATGTTCGTTTGGTTGCTAGTGTGTCAGTCGTATCATATATGGATTGTTCGATCGAGGCGATCGACGAAGGCTAGATACGTAGGACGATCCAAGGGATCTGATGCGTAGACGCTTCTAGCAGGTTAGTTTGTCGCTCGCATCTATCGAGATCGAGTCGTATCGAATTGTGGTTTGATCATTTCAAGTTGTACATCATACGTAGGTAAGCTGTTCCGTGTTTTTCTCTTTGTTTCTTTAACGTTCTTCGGATTCAAAAGTCTTTTCAATTTACTGGCGTGCAAAATTTTAGTCGTTGCATTATTCAACGAACATTTTGTCATTTGTTATTTTCTCGAGTAAATTCTTTTGGGTGTTTGTCCCTGAAAGTTGATCGTACATTTTATTTGTCCTCGTGAGACTAACTCTCCCTTCATTATCCTTTATTTTTAACTTTTTTTCTTATTTACGTAATGATCTATGAAAAGAGCATATTACCCTTAGTTTATAAATCTGTTGCTAATCCATTAGCGATCGCTTTAAAAGAGAAGACAAATTATGAGAGGAGAAAAATAACTAAAATGTTTCTGATAAATATTTATAAGTAAAAGAGTGGTTGAGGATAAAATAGAGAAAAAATTATAAAAGATATGGTAGGTGGAAGAAGTAGTACTCTAAAGTGTGTGGTCACTTAGAACGAATTTTAAATCTAAAGTGGTTAATTATTTTATTTTTAGACAGATGGAGTATGGCATTTGGTGGATATGATAACTAAATAGGTAATGCTGTAATGTATAATTATTATATATGTTCTTAAGAATTTTTTCAACACTTTTTTCATTATTACCTTTTTTACTCCCACCCTGTTGGAGGTGCTACGCATGCCAAATAAGTACATAAGTGTCTTTTTATTTTAATTACTCATTAAAAAAAATCTAATACTATAGTAATTAAATTAGGAAACAATTTTTCATAATTTTGTTCATAAATCTGTATTAATTATGAAACACAAAGTGAATATGATAATTAGTTCTTATTGAAATATGATGTCACTAATGTAAGAACATATGTTGTTGTGAAACCATAGCCATTTTGTTTTTCATACCCAGGATAATATTCAAAATTGATTACTTATAAGTGGGAGATAAAAAGGGCATTTTTGAAAAAAAATGAGAGCAAAGCTAATAGGAGGGGTAAATAAGGAATAAAAGTTGACAAGAAGGGCAATATAAAAAGAGGCATATTTACTAGGGTAAATAGGAAATAAGGTTAACTTAAAAGGGCTAATAAAGAATTATCTTTACTCGCCCTGTCTTGTATACAGAATAATATCATCTTTTTTGTTCGAAGCTTACAGTGCTACACTTGATCAGTTCTATTATATTTATTTTTACTACGAGTGAGAAAAACCCTCCTATTTATTGGTATAAGTACATTAACATTTTATACCACTATATACCCAAGTGGTTAAAACAAAATGGATCATGTTATCTTGAACGAGTACGTAATACAATTATTTATAATTTTAAAAGGCTTAAGAAATGCAAAATGTTGAATGGAGTAGGAAACATGAACAAACACCTCACCCCTTTCAAAGCAAAGCTACATGTGGGAATACTAGATACAATGAAGCCCTTCTTCCCCTATTCTATACTAAATAAAAATTATAATTCTAATAAGAGTTTCGAATACTTTTAACTTAAAAGAAGGACGGTTAGAAAAAATCTTAGAGTTTCGAATACTTTTAACTTAAAGGAAGGGCAGTTAGAACAAAGCAAGGTATGACACTTTCAATGCGCTTAACCTGTTGCTTGTTCATTTTACTTGGATTTATTATCATAGTAGGGCTCTAACTAACTACATCAATCATTACTCAATGAGCTATTAATTATCATCAATAGAACTTCGCTTGCATGCAAGGTGGCTAATAAATGTGCCAGTAGACATGCGGAGATGCAGACCTAGTCTCATGTAGCATGGGCAAATGCTTTAATTAGTGAACACATTCCTATGTGCATGTACTACTCATGAGATTACAGTATTAGAAAAACACTCATCCCAACCCTGTCATCACTGTGAGCTCATTTGGAAAGAATACTCATCCACAATTCATCATCACTGTAGGTTCATTTAGAATCAATAGTGATAAGAAGGTTTAGACAAAAAAAACCAACATCTAGAAGTAAGCCAGTGGTAACGCTGCAACTATCACCACCGGTTCATATCATGAAATGGCAACGACAAGTCATAGTTGGATCAAAATTAGAGGGCTAAGATTTATCACTCGCATTATTATATATAGGGCACTTAGACTCACCTGACCTATCAATCCCCTCTCGCTCTTAGCCAAACGCCACCACTTCCCCTTCTCTTGCTCTTCCCTGCCCTCTCTAGTCCTAGGGTCACTAGAGCCTCCTTTCCCTCCCTAGCCTAGGGTAGCTAGCACTGCTTCCCTCTCCTCATCCCTTTAACTTTGCTGCACGCCTCCCCTTCCTCCTCCTCAATAGCTAGATCCAGCTGCCATCGACCTTTGGGGCACTAGATCTATTGAGGATGAAGGCAAGGAGATGGAGGGACATGGGCTATGATGACATCAGTGATGGGATGGTTGGATTTGGTGTTTTTCTAGATAAGACTGAGTTCTTTGTCTCACCCTTCTCCTCCTTTTCTCTCTCTAATCATTCTCTCTATCATAGATGATGACAATCCTAGCCTCCCCTCTAGTGGATCTAGCCATTGGAGGCAAGGGGTGAGCCGCTCAGAGGGAGGTGGCTGCCAGATCTAGACAATGAGGATGCAGCCATGGTGATTTGCTCGCCTCACCCTCCCCTGTCTTTCTTTTTAGTGATGGTAATGGGAAGGCTAGATCTAGATAGGTACGATAGGACTCCGACAAGAAGAGTTGTAGATTGAGCAGATCTAGTGGTGGTGGACTCGAGGAGGTGTAGGAGGCTAAGGCCGAGCACGGGCAACGGTAGGTGAGCTTGGTTTCTTCATTTCTTGTTGTTTCTTCTTTTCATCCTCGAAGTGTATCTTTCTTTTTTTTTGTTGAATTTGGCTCATTAGTATCCCTTATTGTGAAAAAATGCCTCTTTCTTAGTCCTATTTTTGCCTATATTTATATATTGCCAATACAACACAAGCCTTTATTTTATTGACGTTTTCTATCTATTTTTCCTACCAATATATTTCCATTGTTAAAGGTGTATTCAACATCTAGAATTTGTAGATGGAATGTGTGGAACATTTGTTTTGAATTTGTATGTAGGGAAAATTTTCTTGTTGCAAATTTGCCCTAATCAATTGCAAGTTTCATATTTAATCAATGGCAATTTGTGTGAATGCTGTGTATGGTGGAAATTTGTTTGAATGTTGTGTATGTATGAATGTGTGTACATATTTTCGTAACAAAAGGTTTATACACTAGTTGGTATGCAGGAAGGTATGAATTGTTGGAGCTAATCTTATAAATGCATGATGAAGAAGCCATAGATATCTCTTGAACTCGTGTTGGTGTTGTAGATGTATATACCGATGTGGTAACAGATTGAGAGGTTGTGGTCACAATAGTATTATGTCGGTGAAGGAGAATGACGTGCGGTTGTCATCATTCCTAGGATCATTGCCTGTATTGGGCAACAATAGAATTCACCTTGGGTTGGACCTTGTCCTTTGATCACCCTTTAGTGCACCTTAGGATTGGTGTAGTTGGGGTTTTAGGGAGTAGCTAACTCATACATTGGTCATCACTTGCATATGAGGTCATAGTTACCTATTTAATACGCGCTAAGGAGATAGGGATTAAGTTCATTGTGGAGAATGGCGCATATGATTGTCACATAGGAGTGAGTAACATGCACGAGTCCTTGAGACTCAACCCCTCATCATTAGTGGTGTGGGTGGGTAGAGCCCATCACTGGTCTATCTAGCTGGGTAGGTTTGAATCAGCAATGATAGTAGTTGAGCAACACTTCTGATTACTCAGTGTCAGTTCTAGAACTAGTAGTGATACTTGTGGTAGTGCTAAATCTTAGGAAGAATGCAAGAACGCATCCCAAGTTTTAAACTTGTGGGTTAACAAATTTTCTAATTTAAAAATTTTAAATTTCATAGACTATTAAGCCTTACCTGGCTTGAGGATGAAGAAGCAAGAGATGTTGGCAAGGAGAAATTGACAACAGAGTAGGATGACAATGCCTCAATTGTTGGCTACTGTAGGATGCAACATGTGTTAATTGAACACCATTCCATTAAACCATCCAATTTTAGAAACTAAATAGAGATGCAGTAGATTCCTTAACAACAAGCACTCTCCCATAGTCTTCCACTAGTGCCGGTTGTGGAAGGAGGTAGCAGTATGCCACAATAAATTTTCACTCAATTCATCACCATTCCATTAACATCCACCTATTTTAAAAACTGTTTAAATATCTAGTGATGTCACATTAACAATTGGCATCTAGCTAACACTCTACTCTTCTCTGCGACATATGCTCATCCATTTGGAGGATGATATACACCTCCTTGCATGTAATTAAGTAATGGATTGCAATGTGTTAGATCAAGTTAGGTTCAAAGTAGAATTGATTCATCGTGTACGTGTGTACCCTATAAATAGTATTTAGAGCTGACCCTGTGCTAGTAGCCTAGCTGTTCTGTGTGTCGTACTATAGGATCACTAGTTTAGTGTCATGCTGCTTGTTATCTAAGAATGGTGGCAACACTGGACAACAATACCATATGACACTAGCTTATCATTTTTGGACCATATTGGAGCACACAACCTAGGTACTTTGATGCAATAATAGTGTTAACTACTTGCCAATAGTGTCAATTACATTTTTGCATGATATTGTGTTGATTGCATTTTTCAATTCCGTGTTAATTTTACTTGTACTACAGATATAGCTTTAATTAATGCATTATCATGAAAATCAAAAGATATATAACACATTGCAGATATAACATTAATTAATCTATAATACATTGCAATCACATGCAAGTGACCCACTTGTCCTTCCTTCAACTAGATGAGCATATGTCACATGCAAGCGGCCACTTGTCCTTCCTTCAGCTAGACGAGCATATCTGTCATGAGGATATAACTAGAGGGGTTTAATGGATAGTAATGAAATGGTTTACAGGATATCTGACCCAAGAGTAAGAAAGCAAGCAGCTAGGAGGTGATGAGTACCAGGAGGTGATGAGTACCTATTATAAGTAATATTTTACCCTTCCTCATCATAAAGATAGTACCCTTAATTATACCTTAGAAGCGAGAAAAGTCACATTATGCACATGCTAAAGTCTACATTCTCTCCAATATCTCGGCCCTCTTCTTAAAAATGTATGTCACACTATTAGAATAAACTTACGGTGCACATGTATGGTGTGCATGTATGATGGTGTGTGTGGGTATGTATGTGTAGCGTGCGTGTACAATGGTGTGTACGCGTGTATATATGAATCTTCCATGCACTCAATTAAAAAAACTTGTACTTTTGGCTTGATTTTATTGGCACAACTCAATACGTGTCGCTCTTTCTAACCATATTGCCACTTAGTAGTAAAGGGAGTATAGTGCTACAGCCTACCCTCCCTCCCTTAGCTTAGAGGGACAATGTGATGCATTGGATAGCTAGCTAGATGATGAGGTGCTAGTAATGTTTCTGAGCCATTGGCTTGGGGTAATAAGGGCGAGGGGTGGATAATGGATGTTGCATGAGGGATGAGAAATCAAGTGGCTAGGAGGTGATGAGTAGCTATGACATGTAATGTGTTATACTTCCTCATCGTAAAGATAGCATCCTTAATTATATACAAGAAGCTAGAAAAGTCACATTATGCATATGCTAATGTGTATATTCTCTTCAGTATCTCGACCCTTTTCTTAAAAATGTATAGCACACTATTAGAATAAACTTACTTGTGATGCATATGTGTGGTGTGCGTGCATTGTGGTGTGTGTGGGTGTGTTTGTGTGGTGTGCATGCTCTTTGTTATGCATACATGTGTATATGATGAATCTTTCACCCACTCGAAAAAAGTCCCGTATCTTTTTTTTTTCACTAGCACAACTTAATTCCTCAAGCTATTTAACCTACCACTACTTAGTTGTAAAGGGAGTATAGCACTGGAGTTTAAACTCCTCGCTTATGTTAGAGGGATGAGGGGATGTGTCTTACCAATGGCCAAATGGTAATGTTTATGAGACAAGGGCTTAGCGGCAAGGTAGAGCAGGAGGGGTGGATGAGAGAGGAACTGAGTGGCTAGTAGGTGATGAGTAGCTATGGGAAATAATGTGTTACCCTTCCTTGATATAAAGAGAGTGGTCTTATTTATACTTGAGAAGCGAGAAAATTCAAATTATGCAGACGCTAAAGTACACATTTCCTTCAATATCTTGACCTTATTGTAAAGTTGTATAGTCCACTGCTAGAGTAAACTAGTGGTGCATATAAATCCAAAATTTTTACTATTTGGTCCTTCTTAAAAACTTATTTTAGAAATAAATCGTGCCAAAATTTATTTAAAAAATGAGCCGCGACCTCAACACCTTTAGTTCTGGCATTGTACTAGTGCTGGTCTCTGTCACGATGGTGGCCAAAGAAAGTTGACTTACTGACGTGGCAATGGATTCGCACTAGAACCTTTGACGCTAACCTCCTGTTAAGAAAGTGATCTAAACATGGCGCAGTGGTGTGGGAGGACTCTTGCAGTCGTTTATGGCATGTGATTGATTCCTGTCTTGTGCAACTTTTTTCTTTTATTTTTTTTCCGTAGCTACGTTTCTTAAACAGTGTACTACTTCATCAACAATGCAGCAAAGTGGTGTGGTAGTTTGGAAGCTTGTTCCTTTACCAAACAAATTGGGTTTGATTCTTAAGAGTCTTTTTTTTCCTTTTTTTTCTTTGAATGATCAATACTAGGCATATATACACATCTTTTTTCCTGTTTTTCTCTCTACTTTGAATAGTCAATACTAGGCATATATACACATGATCCAAGAGTTCTCTGCTTTTAAAACAAATGTGTAGGATACCATTTACATTTTAAGAATATTTTTTTCTCTTGGTCATATATATATTCAAGATCGAGGAATTATTTACAGAGCTAAAAAAGGACAAAACGTTGCCCAGATTAAAACAAATATAGGATTCCATTTACTTTTTAAGAATTTATATTTTTCTCTTATTCATAGATACACAAGATCGAGGAATTATTTACAGATTAAAAACAGAACAGAAAGTTGCTAGAGCCCAGACTATTGGGTGACCAAACTAACATTCCACCGCATCATATCTCTATATTTGTTTACAAGTGCATACTATCTTTTCAAGGTATAGGAGGAAAGTGCCAATGAGTTTGGTGCTGATGCCCCTTGCCTCGTCCATATGTCAGCTTTCTTCACCCACCAATGTGGCAGGGTTAACGTCAACATTAATACCACTGAGATGCTGTACCTTAACATCGGACCTCTTGTGCTGTTGAGATCCTGATTTATTTTTAAAATAAGCCTTTAGTACTATCTATTTTTATAATATGTTGTAAAGGATTAAATTGCTAAAATTTTAGTCATATGACTGGTGGTGTGTGGGTGTATATATTTGGTGCACGTATATAACTCGTATGCACATATATATATATATATATATATATATGAATCTTTCCATGTAGTAAAATATCATGTTTTTTGCTTTAGATCTTCTCTAAGTATCTGGACCTTTTCTTAAAAATGTATAGCCCACTATTATTAGAATAAACTTAATTTAATGTGCATTTGTTTGGTGTACATGCATGGTGCTGTGTGTGTGTTTATGTTTGTGCACGTACGCAACGGTATGCGTACGCATATATATATATATATATATCTTCCATACACTTGAAAAAAAAACTCATCTTGTTTCTCTTGATTTGACTAGCATAGCTCCGTCCCGATGTTTGCAATGGAATCGCTTAGCTTTTACGTAAGCACCGCACCATTCAGCAGGAATGTCAGCACCCACCATTATCTCTGTTTCAAAGTCTGTAGGCCACACACTGGCCTAAAATTATTTAGAAGGTCTGTAGATCGATCGACATGCGATGAGTTGACGAGCATGGCTAGCATGCTCTGCAGGTCTCGCTACAAAGGCCCTCCAGGGCGAACGACCTCCTCTTCTCTTTCCACACGTGTGATTGCCCGTCTCCACGTATTCTCTGCCTCCATCATCAAGAGTTGGATGTGGCTGGTGACCTGCTCCCAAGTCATCTCTGCATCTAGCTGCACACCCACGCTAAATATACGTTGTTTCTCCATCCTTCTAAAATAAAACATGTGTTGTGCGTGCATGTATTGGTGTATTCGGTGTGTACGTGCCATGTATATGCAACCGTCCGTGCGTTGCCGTGTATGCATACGTGTATATATCTTCTACGTGATGCATAAATAAAGTGGCTTCTTTCCTTATTTCACACACTTCTCAATTCCTCTTGATCTTTGTAACCTGCAGCCAGCCAGTTAATTGCGTATAGTGCGCAGCTTCTTGTAGGTAGAATGTTGTTTCTCCCTCGTGTTGTAGAGAGAAGGTTGTTGGAATAATTAAAGCAACTCCTCTCGGACTGCCTTCAGGAGGTGAGGTTGGGGATCCTCCTCTAGCCACGCAAATGAAAAATCCGATTAATGTGTAATTAATTAAATATTAACTTTAAAACTTAAAAATATATTAATATAATTTTTTAAAGAAACTTTCTAATTTTTTTTATAAAACATACACCACATTCAACAGTTTAAAAAACATGTACATGAACAGATTTTAGTAAGATGGGCAGCCGAAGGCACCCTAAGACTTTTATAGGACATGCCAAATCAACTTACAGTTATGGTATTGCTTCTTCGTACAGTCAGTTCTCAAGCTGGCCTAGCCATACCCATTGACGACAGCTTGCTTAATAGAGAATAAATAATGGAGGAGATTTGCATCTCAATATATAGAAGGGGAATTTTCTCTCAATTTCCATCACGTACCAAGGAGTTAACTTACCCTTTAAACTCCCCATGAATACCTGCCTTTTTCTAATGAGGATTCTAACATATGTGTTGCCCTTCCTTAAATAAGAGAATTTTGGTAGAGAACGAGTAAAAGCTTTTAATTAGAGATAAGAAAAATGACATGATGCATGAGCTAAGCTGTACTATTGCTCTTCTATATTTCGATACTTCTAGATATAAGAGCCACTGCTTAGAATGAGAAACTTATGTGTATATATGGTACGTACGTATTGGTGTGTAGGTGCCATGTGCGTGCGTAACAGTGTGTATACACATGTATGCGAGGTGAATCTACATTGGGCTAACATGCACACGATATAAGGTGAATTACAGTTGAGGCCACACTACTAGGGAAATAGGTTTTAATCCATCCTCTAAAGAGCTATTAGATTAATAACATGTATTAAAAATCTAATAACATGTATTAAAAATCCTTTAGCATCGGTTGTAAAGGCCTGACATCCCTATAAACACATTTAGTATCAGTTAATATTATCAATCGGCACTAAAACCTAACTGGCACTAAAGACTATATGTTAATATCAGTTTGTAACATCAATTGGTATTAATATGATAATAATATTTAATATCAGTTAATATTAACATGTATTGAAAATTCCTCAGCATGAATTAAAAAGAAAGTATCCCTATCTAACTGTAGATGAGTTGGTAATGCTCGTAAGGACGGAGGTGATAGGTCTTGGGTTCGAATCCTATGCCCTCATATATTTTTTTGACTTAATATGCAAAGCTGGCTAATCTCGGTTTTTAAAACCGGTATAAAGTAGATTTGGAACCGGATAGTGCCATATAACTACATGTGGGACACCCCAAGCCCAACTAGTCTGCCCGTAACAAGTAGCAACCCCATTCGGTCATTCATAGTCAAGAAAGCCCATCAAGCCATCCAGTATGTGAGGTGCAACAATCTAGGCAAGCAGTCATATTTGTAAGTTCGTAAGCATAGAGCTAGCAGCTAGTCCAGCTGCACGCCAACACCCCACACTCCCCACAGGCGTACTTGCAGCTGGTGTACATGATTGCTAAGCCCAGCATAGGCATATCGACAATGATGCTCTTGCATGTCTGACATCCACCTGCTTTTAATTACTAGTATATTTGGTATTTACTACATAAAAAAGTAGGAGTTGGCATCTGACATTCGTTTGATTTCTCTATCTCTCTCTCCACTTGAGATGTGTGCACTGTCGGCACTAGAAAGCCTCGTGTGTGCCTCTACATCATTGTCTTCTATGATGAGCTGCCGAATCTAGGTTTACATGGTGTATGCCATGGAAATTAGAGAGGTCACAAGGTGTTGGGGATAACGATGAAGAGGGTCAAGGTTACCTAAATTTAAAGGGACTTGGGGTGCACTTAATAGCTGAAGGGGTTGTGCTAATGTCGTTAGAGCCATAAGTTTGGTATAGGTACCTTTATTAAAATATTTACAATTAATTATTATAGCGGTTACATACTTAAACAACTATAAATTATAAAATCACAACTTGATTAAACAAACTACTTAAAATACCAGTCTAAAGACATAAATAATATTTTCATCTAGATTTGGCAAGAAACCGCATAAATTTACAATTATATGTAGGCATTGGCTTTCTCAAACCATGAAACTGTCTCCCTTTCTCGTTATAAAGATCATCTTGCCACTGATGGCCCAATATAGAAGGATTCACATGAGCTACATCAGGGAACCTATTATGGCACCTAGGTATTAAGATCTCAACCTTTTGCAATGAAACAATACCATATGGCTCTAACATGTTGTATTTGGACCATATTGCAGCACAACCCAGTTACTTTGGTACAATCACAATATTAATTGCATTGTTTTTTGCAAATAGTGTAAATGCCATTTTTGCCCAATATTGTGCTACTTACATTTTTTCCCAATACTGTTAATGCCATTTCTTTTGCACATATAGCGTTAATTAATGCATTACCATAACACATTGCAATCCTTTTACTTAATTACATGCAAACAACCATATGTCCTTCCTTTGGCTAGATGAGCATATGTGGCATGAGAATGATAAAGTGCTAGTTGTTAAGGCCACGTCATTATATTTTTAATTAATTTCTAAAATTGGAGGGTTTTAATAGATAGCGATGACAAAAAATAAAAGTTATTGTGACATATTGCTGCTTCCAGCCGCAATTAGTGGTGGAGCAAGATAAGCCCTCAATAGATGCGCCAGTTATTGCAACCTCGCTCCATGGAAAAAGTTCAAACCGAAGTTATTAAATGTTTATAACACCATATATTTTTGGATGTATACATGACTCGTTTCAGCCTTTGCTCTACTTACGTAAAATTTCAACCATGAGTTGTTAACGCTTAGAATTCGTATAACACCAATTTTAGATATAGACGTAATAACTTTCACTTATATTTCCATCCCCCTTCATGGAAAAAGGTTCAAACTACTCTAACTTGATGTTTGGAAATTAGTTATTATATTGGTCCAACTCTTAGAGAACTAAATGGTATGGTACTAAACTCGCATTCCACGATACCACCCACATGCAGTATTTGGGCTACCAGCACACTAGGCCCATTGGACCACTCAAAAGTCGTGTAAAAGTGAGGTTTGGATCTAAATAACATTAACACCTAAATAATGGATCACTTTCACTTTTGACCTTGCTTCATAGAAAAAAAATATAGGTTGCTTGATAGAAAATGTTATACCAATGAAAAATATTTCATTAGGGTTGTATTCTTAGCAGTTCAACAGTCAAGGCTAAAATAGAAAACAATGAAAAACTACCTAAAATATTTTAAAATTAAGTTTGAAAATTCAAATTTGGCTATGGATTATATAAGCCAGCAAGCCAACAATAAGGGTAACACATTTATTAATGTAGCACACTAGGAGTCTATCCTCCTGTGATCTTGTATAAAAGCATACCGTATCAGTAACAAAATGCTAACTTATATCGTATCAATTTTTTTTACACGTATACCGTATCAATTTGAGATTGGAGAATGTTGCACGGCAATGTATCATGTGCACTCATGGACTCCTGCAACCTGGCCCCTCCGATTTCAATCCAAAGGCCAGCATCTAGGTGTGGCAATTTTGCAAAAAAAAAAAAAGACGCCTGCCTCCTGCACCATAATCTTGCAAAAAGCCCCCCATGTCCCTTCGTTAACCATCCCACGAGGCCACGACTAGATCGATCCTCCCGCGACGACGCGAGGCTGCGACTTCTCAGCTTCTCTTCGCCACACGTTTCTTCTCCCACGATTGCTCCTGCTTGAAACGAAAACAACGACTATGCAAGGAGTGGACATCATTCCAGTCAAGCAAATCCCTCAAGCGAGACCTCCAATTCCCATTCTGCATGATCTTTCTTTCAGTAGTACACCCTTACAGGACAAGGGTTATAGCAGCTCGCTAAAATTAGATTAGCCTGTTCATTTGAGATGTTAAATGGTTCTTCTTGTTTTTTGCAGAGATGGAATCAACAAATATTTTGGGAACACAAGATCACACAGATTCCCATTCAGATGAGATAATCTTGCCGCTAAGTGATGATGAAAGCTTTAATACACCAAAGAAACCAAGCATTAATTCCTCTCGATGTAAGTTTATTGTCTATCAATTTAGCCTAAATTTTGGTGTGCTCATTGCATATATACAGTTTTCTAATGTTCCTCGTTTACACTAGATTGTGCCGAGGAGATAAGGCCTGCAATTGGTATGAAATTTGAAGATACTGAATCTTTCGAGAAATTCTATAAGTCCTATGCGCATGCTGTTGGTTTCTCAGGCCGTATTGGACAGCAGAAGAAGTTGAATGAGGTAGTTCAATGCAAGCGCTTCATGTGCTCAAGGCAAGGATGGAAATCGAAGAAAAGCAATGAGATTATTGATACATCCAAAAAGAGACGTAAGTTGAAGGACACTAGATGTGGATGTCATGCACATATTTTCGTGAAATTGTGTACTGATAATAAGTACCAGATAGCTTCATTAGTTGAGCACCATAGTCATGGACTTGTGTCACCTGATAAGTAACATTTAATGAGATCAAATCATGGAGTCAGTGAGAGGGCAAAAAAAAAAAGAAACACTTTTCACATGTAAATTTTGAAAAGTAACTTTTCATATGCCATAGAGCTAGCATAGGAACCTCCCAGGTCTATAGGCTCCTTCATGTAAGTGATGGAGAGTTTGAGAATGTTGGATGCACTAAGAGAGACTTACAAAATTACTATCGTGATCTAAGGAAAAAAAAGAATGCAGATGCTCAAATGTTTGTGGCTCAGTTATGTAGAAAAAAAGGAGATCAATTCATTTCTATGATTTTGAAGTGGATGAAAATGGTAGGTTGGTACGTGTGTTTTGGCAAGATGCCACAAGTAGGAAGAACTACAGTCACTTTGGTGATATCGCATCCCTCGATTCTACATACACCACTAACCAATACGACATGATTTTTGCGCTATTTACTGGAGCTAGCCATCATTTGCAAAGTGTGTTCTATGGTGCCGTGTTCTTAGCAGATGAGAATATTTTCTCAGTAGACAATAGTTCATGTACATATGGTGGAATACCACTTAGCCTTTTGTAATTACAGAAAGTCCTAACTTCTTATAGTCTTCCTAGGTCTATTTATAGGCCCAATGTTTAGGTAACATATGATTTTACAATGTGCTCTCCTTGACAAGGACATGTATAATGGAATTATTCATGTATGAAGGAAAGCCTCAATTGGGCCAGCTCCTGCCCCCAGCTGCTTGATGGGCCATTTTCTTCCAACGGGCTTCCATCTTGTCCTTGGCCTTCACCTTGATCTTCTTTCTTTGCACCCTTCGGCTCCGCCTGTGGCCAGAGCTCTGGACGGCGCCTATGGTCCGAAGGTGGCCGGACGACTCTCCTCCAACAGAGAAGATTGAGTCTTACATCTGGTTGTTTAAGACCTTCCTAAGAGAAATAGGAGGGAAAGCACCTAGACTAATTATAACTGATGAGGATGCCAGCATGAAATCTGCTACTAGTGAAGTCCTTCCAAACACGATTCACAGGTTGTGCATGTGGCATATCATGGAGAAAAATGTCTGACAAGATTGGACCACAGTGGAGAGAAAACCATAAGTTAAGAGCAAGTATGAAGTCATGTGTTTGGCAATCAGAAACAGCAGCAGAGTTTGAATCACAATGGCATTCTATAATTTCCAAATTTAACTTGGAGGGCAATGGCTGGTGGTCAAATAGGTATGACATTCGTATATCATGGATACCGGCGTACTTCATGGACATACCTCTAGCAGGCATTCTTAGAACAACTTCAAGGTCGGAGAGTGCAAATTCATTTTTTTAATCGTTTCATACATCGCAAGCTTGCTTTTGTAGAGTTTTGTCTTAGATTTGTCACATGTTTAGAATGCCAACGTCACGAGGAGTTAAAGGCAAACAACATGTCAGCGTGTTTTTTAGCTCCTTCTGTTTTCGTTACATCATTGATTGTCGTCGTAACAGCCACCCCTGCAGCTTGCTGCTTTTGAAGCACTTGAGTATGTTCTATGTGGCAGCTAATTCACCATAGGTCAGACTTATCTGGAGTTCCTATTACACTAGTAAGGTGCCACATATGGTGTTTCACAAAGGTTTTTCTGGTGGAGGAATATCACTGACCTTGCAGACATCCTTAGAGGTTTGGCTCAATGCACTATAACTTCAGGTTCTACAGTCCTTTTTTGGGATGATTTATGGAATGGTGAGTTAAGGTGGTCCAAGTGGACCAAGTACCCAGAGAACAGATTCAGTTAAGGTGGTTTGCTCTAGGCCATTGGAAGATTGTGTTCATCTCCCTCTATCTGCCCTGGCATATAATGAATTCTTATCAGTCCAGTCAGAAATAGAACAGCTACAATTCTCCGGTACTTTAGGGGATAGTTGGAGTTACATATGGAATACATCGAAATACTAACAAAAGTTTTGCAGACCGAACTTCGCAGGTTCAGCTC
Organism: Oryza coarctata; assembly: GCA_030770085.1. Taxonomy (NCBI): domain Eukaryota; kingdom Viridiplantae; phylum Streptophyta; class Magnoliopsida; order Poales; family Poaceae; genus Oryza; species Oryza coarctata. Next base: position 3,012,490 of record CM061476.1, on the reverse strand, counting down.
CTCCAAGGCCATTCATTTGGATCTGGAAAACCATATGTGTTTTGAAGATAAAGGTTTTTATACGGTTGTTATTTTCTGATCGCTTGAACACGAGAGATAAGTTAGAAGGAATTGTGCACCGGATAATGCGGATTTAACATGTGAGCTCGGTTCCACTGGTGCAAGAGAAACTCTGGTTCATTTGTTCTTCCTTTGCCCTCTCAGTGAATGTTATGGAATAGAATTGGATTTCGTTGGCATACAAACATGGAATTCTTTCAGATAGCGTGTGAAGTTGGGCACACATTCATTTTAGACAAAGGGTTTCCTGGAGATAATGTTTATACCCTGTTGGCACATCTAGAAGCAGATAATGTTTATAGTCTGTTAGCGCGTCTAGAAGCAACAAAATGGAAAGATTTTTTGTAACATGCAAGCAACCGGATGTGTCCCAATGGTTTGAAGCTTCAAACATGATGTTCGTGCTCACCATTTCGGTGTACCGCTGTGCTTCTTTTGGGAAATTCCAGTCCATTACTCTAATTCGAGTAAATTGCATCTTAGTCCACTCTTTTTTTTTTGTCATTGTTGCAACTTGAATTATGGGCAAAACAAACATTTTCACTTTAGACCACCTATCTTTACCGTCTAGTTCAGTTTAGGCTGGTTCTTCCTCTAGCTTGTTTACCCCTAGTTCGAGTTACAATAGTAGAAAAAAATAGTGACCTAATATACAATTTACTCTTATTTTTATTTGTGAGCTGCATTGGTGCCACTGGCGCCATGTATGGTGTGGGGTCCGGTGATACTGTGAGCTTGCTTTTGTGTTAGAGAATAATAAAAGGAGGTTTCTCTCCGCAGTGAAAGCTTCACTGAGTAGCTAGCTAGGGAAGACTTGCAAAAAATTTAGAGAAAAGCAACAAAAAAAAAAACAAGTCAAACATGTATGACTCCTTCCGCTCTGGTGCAGGTCAATAAAGGGCAGTGGTCCAGGTTGACGATAGAGGTGAAAGATCTGGGTTATATTTAGTGGGGTGACGGTAGTGTACGTAGATCAGTAATGGCTAAATCTAATGGCCACATCAGGTCAAACGGAACTAGAATTTCGCCAAGACATGGGCCAAATCTGATGGCTATATCTAATGACAAATTTGTGTCGCGTTTTGTCAAGTGAAACTAGCTTCTGTTTAAGCTATTCTCACTGTTTTAGGTAGATGGAATTGGATTGTGATATTGGTGCATAACAAAGATTTCATATTTTGGGCTTTTGGTTCTCTTCTCCTTTCCAGCTCTATTATTATAAGTTTAAAGCAAATTAAACGGCTAAATTGATCTGTAGGTGGCTAATCTAGGTATTTGTACAGATCTAATCATGCATGGCTACGTAAAAAATTATCGGGGAGTTGATAATGAAACAAATGGGAGAACAGAAATAAGAGCAGCCGTACGACGGAAGGGGAGTGCCGGAGAGTGGTGCGCGGAAAGGTGGAGATCTCGCCATCCTAGCGTCCCTCCATGGACCATGGTCGGCTAACCGAGAAATGCCGAAACATGGAGTGGCAGAGCAGCAGAGCGTGGTGCGCCGGTGGTTGGCCGGCGACCAAACTGTTTGGTGTAGCGGCGAAGACACCTCCTGGGCTGGTCGGGCTGTCTCTTGGGTTTCGTCACCGACGTTTCTACTATCCTTTCATCAGTAACACATGTAAAAAATTTATCGATCCTTAACAAACGCTCTTTATTGCCTAAACTCGACAATGCCTCTGGCTCTGCCATTAGAGCGGCATACGACAGAGACGTGTAGAGAAAGCGAGCAGTGATGATGCCCAAGGGGTTAGGGCCTTGTAGGGTTGCGTGTCCAGAATAGAGTAATTATACATGGCTAAATAGACCGTTTTGGAACGGACTAGGCTAGCTAAAGCATGGTGGCAGTGTTGATGAACTGATCATGGCACAACCCATATGGTTGTGGGCCATGTCGGCTGGTCATGCCATGCTTAGGCTGCCACCCAGGCTTGGTATGCTGGCACAGCATGACCCAGTACCTGTAAAGGCTGGCACGACACAGCATGGCCTACTAGGCCTGGTACATCAACCCTTCAATCCCTAATCCTGCTCCGGCAATCGTCGTCCATTCCCAAATCCAATCCCTTTCTACTGATGAGTACCTTAGTCGTAGCTAAAGCTTGAACGATAGTTACTAGAGGAGGATAACAACGACCACAAAGTTGCTGGAGAAGGAGGATGGCACTGCCGTGGTGAGGTCGTTGTTCTTATTGGTGAAGGCTCCTAGGTCATCATAGGTGCCGTGGTGGAGACTACAGAGGGCGGCAGCGAGCTCGATGTGAAGAGGAGTCTAGTGAAAGGTGTGGCAGGAGTGCCTTCAATGGTGGCAGTGAGCGGCCATAAACCCTACGTAACATCATCGTTAAAAATTATTTTGAATAAAACCTTATTTTTTTTAAAAAAAATAGTTGTTTATGTGTGAACTAAGAACCTTATTGCCAAATGTCTTAATTAAATCCTTCCCTTGAACTGAGAAAATCTTGACGCAATTTAAAATTTCAAGATTTGAATTTTAAAATTCAAATGTCACTCTAAACCTATCCAAGTCCCTTTGAATAAACTCAAATCCTAAATCCCAGGGCAAGAACCACTACTTAGAATAGTTCTTTAGATACCTAGTTCAAATTTCAAATTTAGAATTCAAATTTTCCTTTCAAAACCCTCCCTTAATCTCCTCTCTAATCCTTTTAAAATTCAAACCCATCTCCAAAAATATTCAAAATCCTAGCCAAAAGCCTCACACTCAATTCCTTAGATTTTTACAAGCTCACATATTCTCTAAATATTCTATCAAACCTTTCCTTAAAAGTTTCCAAACATTACTATTTAATCAGGGCGCTCTTTTCTCTCTCTCCCGACCCTTGCCTCCCCATCACTCTCTTTTCCCCCTCTGCACGCGGCCTAGTCTACCTGCCCCTTTTCTCTCCATGTGGCCTACATCTTCTGATCCTACTACCTCTTGGCCTACTCCCTGCCGCACGTGAGCGTTGGCCCATGGCTTAGCACCGCGCTAGGACCCATCTGTTAGGCCATCATCTTCCTACAGTCACCTCTCTCTTTCCTCTCCCGTACTCTCTCGCTCTCTCCCTGGTTATGCTATGCACATTCATACTTCCGTGTCTTAGCCAACACGAACTCATGCGCCCCTTTGTCAACCTCATGTGACCTACTTCCCTAGTAGCTCAGCACACATCACGCTCCACTTTTCGCCACACTCATTCTAGTCAAAAGCAGGCTGAGCCCGAGAAAAATATCTCAGCGGCAAGTCTTGAGGCCAAAAGTGCACGCATGTGTTCCTCATCCTATCCCATCACCATCACCTTTACCTCCTCCCCTCACTAGCAACCATGCAGCCCATGGACGATGTCAGCCATAGCACCGTGCCAGTGCCGCCACTGTGCACACCACCTCTCTCCCTAGTCTCTTTGCACCGAGCTCCTCTCTATAAATAGGACTTGAGTTCCTTTTGGTCATCGTGGAGCAAAGCCCTAGCTCAACCCCTACTTTGCTGCCAATCACCAGGAGCTTGAGAAGCCCTAACATAGGCACCACCATTTTGCCAATGACGCCACCATCAATTTCTCATCGCCGGTTAGGGTAATAGCCCCCATCCCTTCTTCTCATCACACCGCACCTTACCCAGACCATTCCAAACTCCTCTGCCGCTAAAATAGTCTCCGTGGTGACCCACCCCGGTGCCGTTCTCTAGCCCTCGGCATCGGCCACCTCTAGTCCACCTACGCCTAATCCAAACCATTTGCTAGCTTTCCCTTCATCCCCTTGCTACACAGATGCTACCCATTTCCCTATCCTACTGCCATTCACCGAATCGACATTGGCCATCGCTGGTTGTCGATCTCCACCAGGGCAACACCCTTGGTCTAACCTAACATGGAAAGCCGCATGGCCATCACCTTGGAGCCTCAGGCTGACGTGAATGACCATGTGAGCCCGCCACCTTCCTTAGCCTCTTATGGACGAGGCTCATAAGAGTCAGGTCACTAACTTGTGGGTCGAGCCAAGGTGGCCTAGGAGCAGTGCTCTTGGTCCACTAGCCTCATTCCTCCCACATCCGTGAATCGGTTCCACCATGCACCCATCTCTCCCCCATTGACACTAAACCGTAATGATCAGTCCGACAAATATTCTTAGGAATATTTATTTTTTAATTAAATATATTCTTTTGTATTTTCAAAAAAATATTTAAATTTCTAAAATTTAAAATTTCTCTGATTGAATTCGTCAAGTATCTATTTTTTTTAAAAAAATTAAGATATAACCGATGTCACTATTAGTTATTAATAATAATATTTTATCTTTTGGTTTTGTGTGATTTTTCCTCTTTTACACATAGTTGTTAACGCCGGAAATTATTTTAGATGTGGAATCTCGAAGGAAGTCAGAGGCAAGCCACTCTTTAATTATAATGCTTCTATTTTGCAAAATGATTTTTGGTAAAATTGCATGATTGATCAATAAATTGACGGACCAAAGAACGTGCAACTACAAATCTTACAAACTACCTCACTAGAGAGAACCGAGATATGGAGCTGCAAAATCTTCTAACCCAGCTCAAGCCTTTTTTTTTCTCGCTGATTCCCAAGGCAAAGACTGCAAAAATTGTCCGTGGAATCATCGATGCTGTTGCCAAGATACCTGGAACATCTGATCTTCAGTGCCCTGGAGGACCCAAAGTCCATCTTCAACTTGAAGTACATGCTCCTGTGCAAGGTAATGGTTAACCAAGCTGATGATGTCGCAGGAATAATCTCATCTAAGGCTGGTTTAAAGTATCTGGGTCCTGATGTTGATGCTATGAAAGCTGTAGCCGATGCCTACTAGAAAAGATCTCTCAAGTACTTTGAAACTGCCCTTGATGATTACGAACCTCGACTGGAGGAGGACCCTGGTGTGCACAGTCATCTTTCATCTCGATATGATACCCTCCTGGAGCAGAATTTGTGCAGATTGATTGAGCCCTACTCGAGGGTGGAGATTGCGCGTACCGCAGAGATGATTGAGTTGCCAGTTGATCATGTTGAGAAGAAGTTGTCGCAGATGATCCTTGACAAGAAGTTTGCAGGAACTCTGGATCAAGGTGCTGGCTGCCTCATTATCTTCGAGGACCCCAAGACCAAGGCAATCTTCCGTGCTACACTGGAAACTATTTCGAATGTTGGAAGGTCATGGATAGTCTTTCCCTGAGGTCGGCCATGATCATGGCTTGGATGCCAAAATGTCTTTACAGTCAATTTGCTAGTTGTTGGTTCTGATTTCATCTTGCTTCAGTTCTGTTGGTCTCCATAGACATTTAACCCTGCATATTGACATTTTATTCTGCATGTTGGTCTCACTTAGCTAAAAAAGGTCCCCTGTTTTGAACACGAACAATGGCAATTTGTTGTTCTGACTTTCTATCGTAAACAACATCTGCTGCCTAGCTTATATATATCCATGTTATGGTAACATCGTTTGTCATGACTGTTGGGCTAGCTTCTTCATGGTCTTATAATGCTTACCAATGTTAAATCATTGTCATAACTAATATTTGTGATTAATAATTGACTTTACAAATGATTTAGTTAATGAACATTAGTTTGAAAATATCTAAGATGTTAGTTGAGTGTGTGTAACTAATATGAGTCAAGTTGCAACATCTATGCTTAAAAATGATTATTTTGTCTATTTATGTACAAGTGATTTAAAGATAATCTTGATCAATGACGTAAACCGGATTATACTCAGGAGGAGCCAAGATCTAGCATGACCGAGATACCATATGATAAAATAGAACTAGAGTTAGGTGGTCTTAGGGTAAATATTGGTCAATGGAGGGATTAGGATTACCTTTAGAGAGAAAATAAGATCCAAAACAACCAAAGGTGTTGGGTGACGAGATTTGATATAATCTTGTAATAGGCTTTATAAGTTATATGTGCAAGCATCGAAAAAATCATAGAAAAATTTGTAAAGAAAATTGGAAAGTAGTAATGGGAATAAACATTACATCGAGGTACTTTAGCTAGCATTCAACTTACCATGAGGTTGCACCTTGGCCTAGTTCAATGGAGTGCAAGCAGCGATAGGCCGAGGAGTCAAGACAGTAGGCCCACGTGGCCCATGTAGCAGGAAGTAGCAACACACGCACACGGGCCATGACCGATAGACTAAGTCGTGCTATGTGGGATTTTCTATGGTTGTGGTTTTAAGAAGAAAAAGAGATTATTCAATTTTGGTAAATTAAATTAGATTTAAAAATTATGGAATTGAGTCCTATTAGGAATAGAATAGAAGTTCTATACACCTAGTTGGTGTTAGAATGTTTGAGTATAAATAGATGAGGGGTTGAGTCTCTAGAAGATAACTAGTACAACTTTTGTAAGAGATAAAAACTAAGATTTAGTTTTGAAAGATAAAAATATTTTATATGTATTTTATAGACACATCTTGATATAATAAAGTTAATCTATCTTTAATTATTTTATCGAGTTGTCTTCTCTATGGGTAGTTAGATCAGCGGCAAGGTGACAGTCGGACTGGCGGGAAGGCGACAGACGAATCAACGGCAGCATGGTGGTTCGACTGGCAGCATGTAAGCGGTTATACTAGCGGTATACAGGCGATGCATCGTAATTTTATCTATATCAGATGTGTCTTTTTTATTCTATGAAAAGATTTAATTTTCGGTACTCCTACCATTCAACCCCTCTGGTAGACTTGGTTTCTTATTTCGAGCCTACAAGTGGTATTAGAACCACGTTTTCTCTTTTCGATCTTTATCTATCTTGAGTTTTCACCAAGGCTAATAATTTTTTAAACAAGTCTCATATTTTTTATGGAGTTGATTTTCAGTTTTGGAAACAAAAGATATAATCTTATATTATGTCTCAAGGTTTTGATATTTAGCAAAAAGTATCTACCGCTTATACTATTCCTGAGGTTATTACTAATACAAATAAAGTTGATTTTGAAAATAAGTGAAAATCTTGAAACATGATTTTAAGTGGTGTTTCTCGTCTTGATTTTGATCAGATTTCTCTTCTTTAAAGTTTTGGATGACTACTTTCCACGTTTCAACAAAATTCTTAACAATCTTTGTTCTGTTGATGATTCTTATAATACTACTTGTACTCAATCCTAGATTTCTCGGTATCTTTTGTGTAGTCTTGATAAAGTTATTTTGGTTCAAGAATTTATCAATATGGCTACTTTGTCTTTGAATTTGGATTATCTTTATACCAAATTAAAAAAATGTTAGATGAATGTAAAAGTGATTTTAATTTTGGTTTATTCATTGAATACTTCTTCGGTGTTTTCTTTACCTCCCTTAAAAGCTATATCCGACGATCAACTTGAGAAAACTTTTGAGGAGAACTTGGCTTAGATCATAAACAAGTTTTCTCAAACTTTAAACAGTGTCAAGGACAAAAAAAGGAAAGGACCTATTCGATGCTTTGAATGTGGTAAGTTAAACCAAGCTTAAGAGATCAACCTTAAGGAAGATAAGGACACAGATGTCAAGAAGAAGCATATTTTAAATAGAAGAAGAAACAATGATAGCATCAAGAAGATGCTACATCAAGTGTTTGCTGCTGTTGATCAAATGGATGCTAGTGATGTTGATTTCAAAAGTGAAGATGATGGCAAAGGTAAGCATGTTTCAGGTTATACTCTCATTACTCATAGTGTAATAAGTGCTGATGAAGATGAACCTAATAGCGACGATGATAGGTAAATCTTACCTATGATCAATTAGAAAGTGTTGCTTTATATCTTTCTGATAAACTTGACAAATGCACTTAAAAAACTCTAAAAATGTGATCATGCTCTTGAGATTCTAAATGAGAAAATTATTAGAATTATTCATGCAAGTCTTGTCAAGTGCTTTTCTCTAAAATTTCTACTTTAAGAGATACTAATGCTACTACTTGTTTGAGACTTAAAGATGCTCTTGCGAAAAATAAAAAGCTTGAATCTTGTTTTGGTCTTGGTTCTTTGTTGAATTCTTATAGTGTTGACAAGTTGTTTTAAATAAAGAATCTTTTGAAAAAGTATAAAGTTGCTATTGGTGCAATTTCATTGTTAAATGCTTTATTTGCTAAAAGGATTAAACAACACATAGATGTTTTGAGATCTAAAACTTTCTCAAAGTGTTTTTTGAATGAGTAAAATTGAAAGATGCACTCAGTCATATTGAACATTTAGAAAATGATTTCAAAACTCGTGAAGTGCTTTTTTTTTCTAATTGCCGCAAATAGAAAGGTGTTCAACAATATTGTAAAAATTGTGTTTCTTTGTCGAAAGTAGCTTCTTATTTTAAAAATTCTTTGAAAAGATTTTCCAATGGTAAATAGATACTTAACATGATTTTAGATCAATCTAAAGTTTGCACACATAATGAAGGTTTGATGCACATGTCTATTTTACAAATTTTCTACCTGCTATTTTGAGTATTACCAAAAAATGTGAGATTTTCACAAAGCTTGAATCTAAGAAAACTGTTTTTAAATCTAATGAAATTTTATCGAGTCTTTGTTGAACAAATGCAATTGCTTCGACTTTGAAAACACCTGTGTTAAAAGCATCTACACATTTGAAGTATAATTGCACCCATTGTGATAAGGATAAGCATTTGGTTCAGTTTTATTTTAAATTAGTTAGAAAAATGATAAAGAACGTGAATTTGCAAGGTCTAGGTGGCAAATGACATGTTTTTTTTCAAATCGGCAGCTGACATTGATTAGACCAACTTTCGAATGTCAGCCAAATCGACAAAATGGGAAAGTTAGACTGTTTGGTGCAGCAGTCAAACCGACCTTTTGTGAAGCTTCAAGGTAAGAATTAAGGTAAGTTTGGTTATGATTTTATTTGTGCATATACATGTGCTTTGCCTACTAGTGGTTCTATTGGTCATGTGTCCTAGTGTTGAATCCAAAATTTCTTATTTCTAACCCCAACATAAAGGCTTCGATATCTTCTTGTACATAAGTCTTTTGGCGGCATACTCTCTATGTATGTTACACCATGAAGACGATGGTTGCTTTTTAGGTAACATTATTTAACTCTTAAATTGGCATATTTCTCCTGTACTTGCTTCTTTATTAGTTTTTCTTGCTAGTTGTTGTTACTAATATATTTTAGAAGCGCTTCAACTTTCTTTATGGATATTGTTGGCAATCGGTGGTCTTTTTTAAAATCATTGACTCTTCTCATTTTGCTTCATTTTGGAAAATAGAGGTTGATTTGAGGGGGAGTTTATGTTTTTTAATGCAGTCATATTTATTTTCATTCATTGTTTTAAATCTTAAAATAATATTAAAATAAGAAAACAAGAGTTTTGACATTTAACTCTAATATATTCTTGTGATTTCTAACAATATAAGTGTGGTTTATTGATCTCTAGTATAACTTATATGTATTTTATTCTATATGTAACCCTTTTCTATTATTTTTAAGGAATATGATGCATGATAGTTAATTCTTTTACTTAAATTAAAAAAAATATGTAACACTAGTTTGCATCATTTATACTTGCATGTATGATTGTTGGGTTTTTCATTTCTCTAATACTCTTTGAATGCTGCAAAAGCAAATAAAATATATTTTATTTACTTTATGAGAGGAAAAATATATGTCGAATTCTTAAAAATAGTAATCACGACATGGATGTATTAGCAGTGAGGAAAATAATGGTACCGAATCCTTTGGAAATAGTAATTATGAAAAAGACATACCTAGAATAATTGGAAATTTTACTTTTTGTGCTATCAATGTTCAATGTGGGCAAAAAGCTCAAAAAAGGTAAAATTTCTCTTGTAAATTGTTTTGGAAAAAAGCTTGTAAATTTGAGAAAAGAATGTTTTAATTTTCTTTTCTATGTGAAAGGGTAATTTATTCTAACCATGTACTAGTGGAAGCGTTGCATTATAAATCATTGAAATCATCAATCTTAACTTTAACTTTAATATCTTTGATTCATGTTTAGATTTTGGCACATGTTTGTTTACTAGTAGACCAATATATCTCACTTATCTTACAACACATATTTTTGAATTATTTTAGTTACACTTCAAATCTCTCGATAAAAATGATGAAAAAATGTGGACAATTGGTTTAACGCATTGCATTTATGCTTTAATGACTTATATTCTCTCTTTTGATTATGCTTTAATGACTTATATTCTCCCTTTTGAAGTTCTTGATGAAATTATTGTCAAAGAAGGATAAATATAATGTATGATTCTTGAAAGGTGGAAAAAATTGATTTGATTCTCGAAAATAGTTGATTTTGTATTTAATTGCCTATGTGGGGAGAGAAATTCTTTTTTTTAAAAGGGGAAGAGTTTTTTTTCTTTTTCACTCTTGTGATTTTAAGCCAATTGTGCTTTTTAAGATCTTTTTTGTTTTTATTTTTCATAAACACCAATTTTTATTTTAGAGATGTTGCCAATGTGTTCATTAAGAGGGACATTATTAAATCATTGTTATGATTAATATTTGTGATAAATAATTAGCTTTGCAAATAATTTAGTTAATAAAAATTGGTTTAGAAATATTTGAAATATTGATGTGAGTACGTGTGACTAATATGGGTCGGGTTAAGATATATATGCCTAAAAATGTTTTTTTGTCTATGTGCATGTGACTTAAGATCAACCTTTGTCAATAGAGGATCGGATTACACTCTAGGAGGAGCTAAGATCTAGCATAGCCAAGATATCATGTGATAAGATGGAAAAGGATGTTAGGGTCAACATCAATTAATAGTAGGATTAGGACTACGCTCAAGGATGAGACAAGATTTAGAACAGTCAAGAAGATCAGATGACAAGGTTGAACATAAAATAGCACATGGTATATGGACAACGCATGAGGATGTCTGGTAACTGACTTTATTAGTTATATGTGCAAGCCATTAGTCTGTGGCCATGAGGCTACACCTTGCCATGGTCCTATGGAGCGCAAGGCAGCTGGCCCATGTAGCCCATGTGATAGGATGTAGTAGCATGTGCACATCAGCCATGACCGAGCAGGAGACTGAGTCAGACTATGTGGGATTTTGTGTGATCGAGCAGGAGACTGAGTTGGACTATGTGGGATTTTGTGTGATCGAGTTTTGGGAAGACTTAGAGAAGATTCAATTTTGGTAAATTAAATTAGATTTGAAAATTATGGGATTAAGTCCTACTGAGAGAAGTTCTTAGTGTTAGATTTTTTTATTATAAATAAATGAGAAGTTCACGTCCTATAGGGTAACCGGTATAACTTTTGTAATATTGAAAATTTAGGATTTAATTTTGAGAGATATAAGTGATTTATATGTATTTTATGGATATATCTTGATGCAATAAAATTAATCTAGTTTGGTTGAGGCGGTTAGATTGGCTGTAAGGCGACAGTCAGACTGGCAACAAGGTGGCGGTCGAACCGACAATGGGACGATGGTTGAACTGGCGACACATAGGTGTCACAACTTCATTTAAATCAGATATATTTTTTTATTCTAAAAAGTATTTGGTTCTAATAATTGTACCATTCACCTCATTCATCTCTTTTTACCATTCACCTCATTCATCTCTTTTTGATAGGCTTTGTTTCTTTTTCATACAACAACTAAATGCTGAGTGGCAAAGGAACTGCAAAGTGAATTGATATCTGAACCAAAATTTGGTCCTTCCAAATTTTACGATGACCAGTTTTTGGTAATATAGAATTATTGGATAGCATCCCCAATCTCTCTTATCAGTTCCTCAATGAAATCTACGTATTGTTTTGTTTTGATGCATTATGAAATTTCTGTGTAGTGTTTGTTATGAAAGTTTCCGTAGTAAACAAATTTTGGTATGAAAATATATATGAGGCAAGTTTGGCTGATTGCCTTGTCAAATGTAATAATGTTATTGCCCTATACAATATTTCATTAGTCAACTATTCGTTAATGAGTTTATGTATATTGTGTTACCCCTAGATGACATGGTAAAAATTGAACCCAGCTGTTGGTTAATTATATTGCTCTTGAAAATGAATCTGCACTATATGTCATAGTATGTATTAGGTATGTAAACACAGGGTCAGGAAACAAGGGGCACTGAATCTGCAAAGGTGCTCAAGATGAGGCGCCTGTCTATTCTAGTGGGGTGCATGCAGTGTCTCCCAGACTAAACATTCTTGACATGCACTGTGTCACCTCTGTCTGCTTGCTGAGAGAGCTGGCTGACAGATGTTTCTTCCTCCAACTTGGGGGCATATGCCGCATATCTATTAAACTGATGCCCAGGCCCAACAGCATCGGCGCCGTTTTGTTTTCTTTTAATCTGTTTTCAGAACACTCTAGGAGGTTTCTGAGTTGTCTCTGAATGAACTTTGTGTGTACTCATCAGTACTGGGGCTTTGTACTGTACTAGTATCTAGACTGAACTGATGAAGAAAAAAAAAAGGATCGAGAGAACATTCGCCATTCGTCTGCTACGTTTGTACGGAAAGAGTGCTTTCGGTTTGTTCAACCCAGTTGCATGCCAGAGCCACGTTGTGACCTGTTCACAGTTCTGTTGACGATACCTGTATAATTGGTATTCCCCTGATTTTAATTAATAGATAATACCATTAACTTATATATATATTTATTTATTTTATTTTAAAAAATAAGTACTTATTATTTATTTTGCTATGACTATCTTTATCATTAAATATATTTTAGCATGATTTGTATATTAATATAAAATTTTTAAATAAGACGAATGATTAAATATATATTCAAAAGTCAATGGCGTATCTATTAAAAACTGTTGGAGGATTAGTTGGAAGCAACATCAACATGTCTTGAATAACTCTTGTTTTTTAAAAAATTATTGTCTATTACAATAGGGAATTTTGCTCCATTCACAAATAATTATTGTTTTTTTAAAAAAAATCAGTATGTTCTGTCAATGTAAGTTTTTTTTCTCAAAGAAACTGTCAATGCAAGTTATTGCTTAAAATATAAGTTTTCAGTGTATGGAAATGACACAGCAAAATTAATTTGGTATAAGAAAATCTTTCAATATACTACATTTATATAACTTTTTTAATTTATGTAAAAAGAAGTGATCAAAGATATATCTTGTTGACTAACAACATTTTTATTTTGTGACTGGGTTTTAGTGAAAAAAAAAATCGAAGTCGACAGTAGAATGAACTTGGCAATATGCCAACTCATCAAAGTCATGATGGGCTTATCATGTCGAGGAAAACATGGAGGAAAGCACGCTTTCCAATGCCATCCTGACGACGACGAAGCCGCCCAGCATGCATGCATGCAGCCAACTCGCGCGCAACGCCTCCACCAACCTTTGTCACCTCGATGCCCCGCTATAAAATCCATGGCAAAAAACCTAAACCTAGCAGCTATCCACAGTACAGGCAGCGAGGTAGCTACTAGCTAGCTAGGCTGTCAGCAATGGCGGACGCGGCGGAGCAGCACCAGCAGCAGGAGCTGGCGGCGGCGGCGGTGATCACGCCGCAGCAGATGGTGATCCGGCGGCGGCGGGCGCGGGCGTCGAGTGAGTACCTCGGTGTGCGGCGGCGGCCGTGGGGGCGGTACGCGGCGGAGATCCGGAACCCCTACACCAAGGAGCGCCACTGGCTCGGCACCTTCGACACCGCCGAGGAGGCCGCCGTCGCCTACGATCTCTCCGCCATCTCCATCTCCGGCGCCGCCAGGGCGCGCACCAACTTCGTTTACCCGGACATGCACCACCCTTCGCCGCCGCCGCAGCAGCACGCCCTGTCTCAGGCGCCAGCGCGGTCGCCACCACCTCCTCCTCCGCCGTCGCCGCTGGATGATGATGACAACGCCGACGATGATTACCCGCCGGTGGCGGCGGAGGTGAAGGAGGCGGAAGTCGAGGCCGGCGACGACGAATCGCTGACGATCGCGACCATCCTGCAGAGCTTCCAGTATCAGCAGAGCGACCCGTCGGCGTCTTCCGGCTCCCTGTTTTACTAGCAATTAATTAACCTGATCAGGCCGATGGTGGTTCATTCTCTAAGCTGTCAACACTCGAATAATCAACGGTGATTAGCTTAATTTTTTAGAGATTAATTAACACGCACATGGCGCACACCAATGCATATACAGTACGTTTGGCTGCTTTCATGAATCATCTGATTTTTTTTATAGTCTTGTTCATATGTTTGGTCGACTATATTGGATCAAAACCCAAGCACCTTTCTACTCTCTTCTTCAACATCCAGATTAAGCGATTCTGTTGTATAGAATTGGCAAGAGGGTGGGCGAGGTTATGCTGAGATGTTGCCTAGATCACCTCACACGGTTAATTAAGCTAATATACAAAAGTTACGCATGTTGTTTAACCAATTAATCTCCTGAACTAAGCTAATAAGTAATGACTGATACACACCTTTCATTTTTTATTTTAATATAATAATTAACAATTCGTCTTATTTAAAAATACGGTATAAATATAAAAAAATTATATAAGTAGCATCTTTAATAATAAAACAATTCATAACAAAATAAATAATATTTATTTATTTAAATAATATGAATAGTGAAACATCATATCAAAACGAACAGCATTATACATTTAAAAATAAAGACAGTGCTCCACTTTTTTTTAACATTCGTCGCCAATCGTGATGGAAACTAAATACATATATATCCAACAAGAGTTAGTTACAAATAATAACTCTGCAATAATGCATTACATGTAGTGTGTGTATATATCTCGCTTAACTGAACAGTTCATCAGATATTCAGTTTCCAGCTGAGTAACTTATCGCTGAGCTCTAGTTACAGTTCGGTAGAAGAGGACCATGCCATTATATTTTTCCTCCTAAATCTAAAACTTATACTACACCAGATCCGACGGCTTTAAACCCTCATCTGTTTGATCCTCATTATAAATGAGTGGTTAATAATAAATATACGTCACCAGTGACGGATTAAAACCCGTCAGAACTAAGGTTACCTGTGACACGTTAAAAAAAACCCGTCACAAGTGAGGTAGCACCATAAGCTGATTCCACATACAACCCGTCATAGATGAGATAAGCTAGATGTGATTGCATTTACCTCTGATGGGTCTATTTCATAATTTGTTAGAGATGACTCATCACATGTGATAGCGTAGATTAACAACTATATCATATGTAGTCCCTTGTGACCACTCTTATTTAAAACACATCATAGATAATGCTCATATGTGATGGTTTTGCTTCAAACCCAACAGTGGAATGATTATTCTAAAAAAAATAAATTTATTTTTTGGCTACCTCAGAAATTGCTAGCTATGGCCTCTGAAAAATAATAGATACCACATATATTCCCACAACCTTCTAATTCCCAATAGCAACATTGACATAATTAAACATCCAAAATTCCATAAAGTTGACATATTGACATTGACATATCAACAAGCTCATACATACACATATATATAGATTCCTCACATATTCACATTCCGATATTAATCAATATACACATACATTCATTTCTTGAAATTACATATAGCAATAATTTTCATTTGAATCCACAAATTTATCCATAGCCTTGCATGTGCCGCCCGTGGTTTTCTAACAAGAACTACAACAATCTGTGAAGATAAAAATTGAAAAAAAATAATTAAATAATATATTATGGATTTTAGGTAGCATCATTTTTAATATAACTTATAATATTTTTGATAATTTATTAAACTACTCTAAATTGTTAATAAATGATAGAATACAAGTTCCTGGGGAGACCAAGTTGTCTAAGTCGATTAATATACGCACTAATATAACCAAACCACCTTAAGACCCGTAGAACCTCATAATATGTGATCATTTGACTTCTATCTCCTCGGCATAAAGATTATTTGATAGGTTAGAGTATATTATCTGTGATCATTAGAGTATGTTACATATGATATATATTAGAAATTTATAGTGATCTCAGATATCGGGATGATGGAGTTTAAAACTCCTACCTCTTTGGCACATGGATTATTCAATAGAAAGCCGATCTAAGATGGACCGTTCAGGGTTAGAGATTTTGTTCTAAGTGTTAATCTGACAATTAATGATTTGTCACTCACATGTGCTGTAACATGTGGACCAACTTAATTATTATGATCCACACATGTAGTACGTCAGGGTGATAAATCATTATCGGAGCCTCCTGATGAAGATATCAACACTATTGATACATCCACTCATGGTTCAATTACCCGCGCTCATGTACGTCAACTTAACTATCAGGTGAGTTCATTCTTGAGTTTATGTTTCTCTTCTTTATACCCTAGAGACGCGTACACTCTTGTTTTACTTAGAAACGATGGAGAGGATCCAACGGGGAGATGATTAGTGCAGGTGGATTCGGATTGTAGGATAGTGCTAAATTCTGACGGCCGTCACGACTTCATGCGAACGTCGATTTGGGCTTGCAAGTACTTAATGGAAATGTTATTAAGTCTACTTTCAAATGGATCTGGCCTCATGTCAATATCTATTCTGAAGCAGCTACAATTATCATTTTTGTATCGAGTGTTTTTCTGTCCATGGTGCTGCGTCACCTCTTTTGGGCCCAATAGACCGTGTATTAAGTTGGGTCCATTAGGGGCGTGTCCTAGGGTTGAGCACAACCCCACTACCCCTGTAGTCGTCTCCTCCTCTTTTTAAACCTTTAGTTGCTGCCAAAAACAGTGTGTTTTGTTGATTAGAGTTAGCGTCTTGCTACTTGCACGCAGCGTGCGTATCGGCTAGACCGCCCATCTGTTTGTCTCTAAAACCCCGCCGTATTGTGAATTTAGAGTGAATCTTTCATCTCAATATCTAGCAATTTCAGTGTTTGTTTTACTTGTTCTTGCTTGTTCTTCGATTGCTTATAGGACGAGTGCCCTAGTGGCTAGGTTGTCGCGCACCGCAAGTTAGCATCGACCATCAAAGATGGTGTATCGGTTGCTAAGGCGCATCGTTCTTAGACGGTTGTAGTCGGGCCATGAACGTCGCCTTCATCCCCTAATCGAGTTATCCTCCACCTCTCATCAAAAAATCGGAACTAAACTCTAGCGGATTCTCATCACCCCCACTGTTGTTCGAGATAATAGCAAGCCATGCATGGATTAATTATCCCAACTTATTGTACACATAATCGTCTCGAATTCTTACATTGAAGCTAATTAAAAGCCGGTGCTGTGGTGTGCTCCGCCTTTTTCATCGTTTCCTTCTCTTATAAGTGGCCTTTGTGGAGTCGCCACTGCTGTTGTGCTGATCTGAACAACCACATGCTCTTCCTGCTCGCCACAAGGACACACCAAATTTAATCATCAGCCAGCTCATGTGCAAAATTGCAACCAAACTTGCTGATTAATTACTGGGTAAATTTTAACACCTGGATGGATAATGAATTCACATGTACTTTATGCAAGTTAAGTACGGTTAATTAGTAGTACATTTGTGACTATGTTTTACTTACAGAGCTTGCGACAGTAGTAGTACTGTTGGTGACATCGTTGTCGTCAGCCTGAACTTGTTTCAGAACTACAGCGGGAGCACCTGGTTTCAGATTTTGGAGAGAGCGGCAGAGACTGGCGAGGTAGCCGACGCAGCCATGGACGACCTGATGTAGCAGCGATAATGGATGAGTGAACAAGGATGACGATGAAGCGGCCGACATGGCTTCTCCTTCCTTGAAGCTCTTCTCCATGAGCAGCTCTTCCTTGTGCTCCATTCGGTTCAGAATAAGCACTTCAGACTTCAGAGTACTCTTTCTTTAGCTCAGAAATGTCATCATTGTTGGTATTTGTGATCAATGGGGCTAGTATTGCAGCTCTATTTATTGATTGTTTGGCAAGTGATGCCCTTTGTGACTAATCATGCAGATGTGAGAATTAATTAAGATAGCGTCTAAGTACGAAAAGAAACTCTCTAGTTCTGCACTGACTGCTGACTGTGGTGAAATTTAATATTCAGTTGTGCATTGGTTAAAGATAAGCGTGGCAATATTATAGGTATTTATCTTCATTTGTTTAGTGGACATATGGTCTTCCAGAAGTTCACTGAAACTTGGTATAATAATTAAGTTTGTTGACTGATGGGGGGAATAGAACCATCATCAATCTTGGTAACTATTAACTATTAACCCCTTAAGTACTTTTTTGTCTTTTTGAGTACTCTTGCCATCTTGTGCTTCTTTGTGGTGATTATTTTCCTCTATAAATTGTGTGTTATACTCCGTCTTATCCATCTGAATATACCGTACATCAATGAGTTTAGGAATTAACCATTATTTCTTGTATTTAGTCTCCGAAATTTAACATCTTTAACATGCCACTAGTCAGGCATATATGCATGTGCTGGAAATATTCCTCTTGGAAACTTATCTTGTTTTGTTAGATGCTACTTAATCTTCTGTTTAGGAAAATACTTTTACAATCAAGGGCTACTGAGCATCTTCTGTGTGCTCAATTGCTCATTCCATGTGTCACAATACTGTTACTTCACTGTCCATCAACTGATTACAAGTCAGAACAGAAGAGGCAGTTTCACTGTGCCAGGAATGAATATTCCCAGCCATTTCATGCAGTTGTAAGCACTGAATAAATTAAACCTGCACACTGAACTCGTTCACTTATTAACTCCAACTAAACTAGTAATATACTAATTAGCAGGGTTAGGTTCAACTAAGCCATGGAAAGGGGCTGGCATTGAACCAGACGTGAACTGCAGCATCTCTCGCACACATTCTGAATTCCTCTGGTTTTGCTGGTCATTTGTCTGAACACTTGATGCAGACCTGATCAACAATTAACAGGCTACTCAATTATGTAGTAGACATTTGCTATTTGACATATAAAAATCAATCAGCTCTGTACTTGCACTTAGCACATATAGTAGTGTATATTGATATGTTTTTACTTCTGAAAATATATACCTGCTCTTACTAAAAAAATTGCACATTTCCTAGCTAATTGCCTGGTGCTAAACAACTAAACAATCTTCAAGGCAGGAAGATTAACCTCAGCTGTGGACTTAATTAGGGTAATTAATTGTGTGATTCGCCAACTCCTCCCCCTTCTCTTGGAGGACCGTGTCCCCTTGGAGGTGTTGTTCTAGCCAGCAGCACTGACCGAGTAGAGCCTGCTAATTCCTCCTGCATGTGTAGTTGTAACAAGATAACTGTTTCTTTGTGTGACTTCAAATGTAAGAGAAATTTCACGGTCATCAAGACAAATTTTCTTATGTAAATTTTGCTACCTTCTAAAACCTGTGAGCTACTAAATTTTACACTTCATGGTAATTATTAAGTAGCGTTTGAAACCATGCTAAATTTAGGCCAAACCGATATCATAATTATTAAGTACCTTTTTTTCAACTAAATCTTCTACACTCTCTCTATATAAGATGAGAATAATGATAAACAAAATTAAAATAGGAGATACTTTCCAATTTCAATTTTACTTGTCCTTGTACCAAATCTCATATTAAACTGGGAAATGTGGCAAAAATATATTGTTATCATCATTAAATATATCATAATCAATATTCACAAAGTAAACATTAAAACTTGTTATGAGGAGTACTAGTATAGCTGTATTAATAACGAGGGTAGGAAGAAAAAGTTGTCTCTAAAAATATCTTAAAATGTGAGAACAATAAATAATTTAAAATAGAGGGAGTACATGACACATCTACCTCTTAATACCTCCTAATGAAGAAAATGTCAGATACTTAAAAAAGGAACTTGCTACTAGCAATAAAAAAGAGAAAAAAATAGCAGTCAAATTGATTTCAAGAGAATTCATACTTGCATGGGTGGAGGATTTTAATCAAGGGTCTAGTTTTAAAAAATTGATGCACAGGATGGTGCACTTACAACATTCTTGCTTTCTCCTCCCACTGCCCCATCTTGATGAGCACTAGTAGGAGCAGCTGCGGCAGGAGGATCATCGGCAACGGTGTCGCCGCCTGGTGAACGTCGCCGATCATCACCGGAGGAATAGCCATCGCCACACAGAGCGAGCAGGCAGCTGGCGCAGGCACGGAGGATGCTCTGCAACAACTGCGACGACGGTGCAGAAGAGGAGATGGCCGTCTCCACTGTGAGTTGTTCACCACCATGCAGGCCGCTGCTCTGCTTCACCTTCTCGTCTTCCACCTCATCTCTCTCTGCTGTGTCCGTCGCTATTGCAGATTGTGCAACTGATTTTGGCATGGCAACCAATTGTGAATGGTACTGCTCTGGTCAAGGACAATCAAAGGTAGCAGATTGCCAAGAATGCCCCTGCAGTAGTGCATGTTGATTGTGCTTAACTAATTCCTCTCAACTTTGATGCTCACAGAAATCGTTACCATTGAAGATCACATTAAAGATCGGTCAAATTAAGTAATTACACGGTCAACGCGAAAAATTCTTGATAAATCTGTTGTGAAAATAGTGTTAGTTACTGATGGTCTCTATTTCTAACCAAACTAGCAAAATTTTATGGAATTAAAAAAATCTCATTGGCATGTTACAAACATGAAAACTATTCTGAATTTTAGAGCTTAATTTTAAAGTAATTAGAGGTTTTTTATTGCTATGTTTGGTTTGCAGAGGCAATAGATAGTAGTTCACGTATTAGAATTTTGGAAAGTTGATGGTAGAGTGGTATGCGACAGATTCATCACTCATAATCACCACTCTCTTTCATAAAAAAATAGCTTTTATACTTTAGCGAATCAAAGAGAGCTCCTTTACAACACATATAACTTATTCTTTCAAAAAGAAACAGGATGGGAACCAATCTTCAACGTAGATTACACAATTTAATATTTGTTTCAGGATGTGGGTACCTTTCTAAAGCCCATTTGTTTAATCTGTTGCCAAGCCCATCTAATATGTGAAACTGTTATCCACTATACGTGTATCTTTTTTCAGTCGTGCGTACCTTTTTCGCAGGCGTATCCGACTGTGGAAGATATCCAGCAGTCCTAATTGGCCACAATATATTAGGAGTCCATCGACATTGACATGAATGTTGATTCATCAATATTAACATAGATTCTACTCATTTCTAACACGTATATAGAGTACTGATTGCTCTAGAGCACAAGTATATTTGGTTGAAGCTATGAACAAATGTAGTCTAGAAAAAAAATCTGGACTCCACGAACGTTGGCAGAGAATTTATAAATAAATTATGACATTAAAAATAACAGTCTTTTAGTTTTTTTCCCAAAAAAATAATAATCTGAATTCACTAATTGATATGGACTTCAAGTATAACTCCATATTTATTAATTATGATTAATTAATCATCGAAAACCTGTAAATATGACACCAAATCACATTCAACTCATAATTTATTGATTCAAAATTTTAAAATCATTGAAATGCTACAATCAAAAACTCTAAACCGAACACAACATAATATTAATTAATGTGAATTTTTGAATGATTAAATCATGAGACATCTATAATTAAAACACTATAATAAGGAACGTGTTAATTCCGAATTTCTTAATTACATTAAAAAAACTAAAATGATAATCTGGCATGACTGCAAATTGGTACTTAGTAATTATAAATTTTGAAATAATTAAGTTAAAAAATAGAAAGTAACAAAAGAAAAATTAGGATGGGTTTCTGCATAGAATTTTGTAAGTACAAATTCTTATTTTTTGAACTATGCATAAAAAAAATAAATGTCCTTAGAACTTTAAAGAAAGTTACATGTATATTTTAACAAAACTTAGGAACCAATGTATTTTAACATAATATTAAAATTTTACTGTTTATTATATCAACAAACAGCAACCCATATACCACATAAGTTGGTGACTAAGTATAAGTGTAATTTATTAGAAAATTTAAGATTTATGTAAATATTAACCGTGGTCTCACATCTCCATAAGAAATTTTCAAAAATATCATATCTTTTAAAAAATATCCAAATGAAACTGTTAAATTCCATCTGCCTCTCTATTACTACCATAAAAAGAACCATAAACAAAGCGCTCAGCACTAGCACTATTAGTATGAATAGTGGAGTTATGAGTATATAACTACATCTATTAAAATCTAAATTCTAATGTCTACAAATATAATTGTGACTCAGCACTAGCACTATTAGTATGAATAGTGGAGTTATGAGTATATAACTACATCTATTAAAATTTAAATTCTAATGTTTACAAATATAATTGTGTGTATACTTGGTGCAGAGACAAGACGTTATGCCTAATTCCTTGTTCAAAACAGGTGTGGCTGGCAGTTGATCATCCTTAGTGTCCAGGGACAACATACATGTAAACTGCCCTTGCTTGCTTGAGCCATACAAATTCTCTACTCTCTCTCTAATCTAGAAAAGTCTCAAACTACACCTGCTCCCCAAACACAAGAAGAGAAACGAATCGAAATGGAGCTGAGAAGATGATGCATGCACGAGAAATGCCAACACGATGCAGACAAACCTGCTCGCCCCTGTTGCTCATCACTCTCACCTACCTCGATTTTATTACTGCACGCATGCATTGAAACCTTAGCTACCAACTCGAGCGAACCATTGCCAACAACTACATTACACATGTCATCATTAGATGAGTTCATGACCTGTCATGTACAGCCCTGCACCCTGACTGACTCTTGTCCGCTGGGACAGACAGTGGGATACTGGGATACGATGATGTGCTTTGTTTTTAATTAATTTGTGTGCTTAGTTTTTACTCCTCGTTTCCTATTATGTTGATTTTTTAAAATTTGAATTTTCTTATGTTTAATCAAATTTATAAAAAATGTAACAATATTTTTTACATAAAATAAATATAGTATAAAATATATTTAATGA
Source organism: Oryza coarctata (assembly GCA_030770085.1). NCBI lineage: Eukaryota > Viridiplantae > Streptophyta > Magnoliopsida > Poales > Poaceae > Oryza > Oryza coarctata. The sequence goes on along the minus strand of CM061476.1, from coordinate 2,989,640 downwards.
AACTAATTTAGTGTATTTAGTGTTGTAAATATTGCTATATTTTTTTATAAATTTAATCAAAGATAACTTTAATTTTGAAAAAAAAGGTTAAAATGTTAAATAATATAAAATGGAGGGAGTAATTAATTTGATTGATGTACCTGACATGTTGCCCTACCTGTTTGTCTCATCTGTTTGCTCACGAATCATCCAGGCTTAGTACTCGTACCTAATGCACATTAACTACTTGTACTATATATCTATCTCTCTGTCATTTGCTGAACTGCACGAACAATGAGCGTACTGGCTACGCCTGTGCAGAAGATAAGTTTATCTAGTTCAGGTTATAGATATATCTTCAACAACAAATTTGATAATGATGAACCAATCTTAATTACTATTGCTGTTTAAATAGTACTTCGCTGCTGATTGTAAAAAAATCATTAAATCTTCTTCTAATCGAGTAGATATATATTCAAATTACATACAAACTTACAATTTCAGTAATATATCCAAATTATTCTGAACTTGAACACTGCTCGTATTATACTGAATTACTGATGCACCTACTGATGCACTTAATCCAGTTTCAAACATAAAAAGATGAAAGAGCAGCAGCAAAACTAGCAATCCAATAAATGAAGATCTTGCAGCAGTAGCTCTATCAATTCATAGTTTCATTCTCTTTCTTCAGTCAGGTTGCATGTCTCAACTCTCATCTCGTCAAGAAGAGGAAGGAGTAGTAGTATTGACGACTCCGCCATTGCCGCCGCCGCCTTCTCTCGGGTCGCCCGGTGGCTCAGGCTTGCTCGTCGTCGTCTGTGTCACGGACACCGAGTGGATCACCCCGCCGCCCTTTCCACTCCCTTCTCTCGGGTTACCTGGAGGCGTCGGTCTCCCTCCCCCTCCCCCTCCTCTCCTCGGAGCTGCCGGCCGGCCCTTCGCCGCGGCAGGCGCCCTCCTCTCCGTCGCCTGCAACTTCGCGGCCGCCAGCGCCGGCGATGCATCCTTCTCCTTCTCCCGCGCATTCGCAGCTTCCTTGCCGTGCTCCTCCACGCCACCGCCGCATGGACCGCTGTCCGTCCCGGAGCCGGACACCCCTTGTTGCTCTTGTTCTGGACGCTCACGCTGCTGCCGGCATGAGCTGCTCGAAGACGAAGGGCGCTGCAGCTGCAGTAATGGTACAGGACGACCAGGAGGCCGTGGACTGAGCAGGACGAAGCACAAGCACCCAGCCGGCGATGGCCGGAGCGACTGGAACCGAAGAAGCGGCGGCCGGCATGCGCCGGCCAGTGCCATGAAGGAGGCCATGTTGCAAGATGAAGCTAGCTAGTCGCTGGAGGAGAGAATTGAAGTGAGCTAGCCGCTGCGCTTGACTCTTCTCTCTCTCTATGAGTCACTAATCAGTCGTCGTCATACAATGTATGTTCACAAATCGCAATTAATTAACTAGTTAATTACTTAATTAATTAAAGCGTGTTTAGTTCTTTTGCGACGAAAGCAAAGCTTGTTTCCGACGACTCCAGGTCATTCGTGCTTGTTTTTACAAATATAACTGTGTATATTTAGTTCGTGCAGACATAAAACGTTATGCTTCATTTGTTCAAAACACGTGTGGCTGGTGATTGATCATTTTTAGACTTAATTTAAAGGTGGGGAAAAAATGATGAAGATTAACACGTAAACTTATTAGTAAATGATTAAATTAAATATTAGATATTTTAAACTTAAAAATAATTAATATGATTTTTAAAGTAACATTAAGATAAAAATTTTTTAAAAAAATTCACCCTATGGCTCGCTACCGAACGCAGAAAGACAATTTTATCTCGCACCCTGTCTTGTTGATTATATCCATATAATTACACACTCAACTGCCTAAACCGGCACAGCTACTACTCAAGAAAATTCTACTTGAGAAAAAGCTGCAGCATGGACGACTCCACCGTTGCCTCCGGTGCCCTCAGCCGGCGCGCCTGGCCTCTGCGGCGTGGAGTCGACGACGACGTGGATGACTCCTCCGCGGCCACCACCGCCTTCTCTAGGTCCGGCGGGCGGCGTGGGCCGTATGAGTGTTCCTCCTCCTCCCCTGGCCTTGATCTCGAGGACGGCGTTCGTTTTGGGGCCGTCGCCTTGCACCGGAGGTTCCGCCGCCGCCGCGATGCTCATCAGCAGCGTGATCAGTCGGAGTTCTCCTCCCCTGGGCTTCCAATGCGGGACTGCGTTGAGCTGGGGCCCTGTGCCTTGCACCGGAGCGTCGGCCGCCGGCGCCGGCTTTCGGCGCGCCCTTGCCGTGACCTTCCGCTCCAGGTGGACGGCATTGTAGTGCGGGCCTCCGCATGGCACCGGAGCGTCCCTCAGCGACACGTGTGCGGCGGCGAGCGGCGGCAGGCTCCTGTCGCCACCGTGCACGCCTGCCGCTTCTCCGTCCTCGCCACAGAGACGGGGAGCCGCCGGTCAGAGTCGGATAAAGGAGAGACGCAGCCGTGCCGGCTGAAAGTCGTCGTCGACACGTGGAGCAGGAGGTGCGCCGGGAGGAAGGACGACGGCGAGATCGGCGACGCCATAGTTGCCCTGTCCGCGATCAAGAACCGCCAGGTGATCACGTACGTCGGCGAGCAGATGGATGGATGGATCGATACGGATGCAGTTGATGAGGATGAAATTTTTGTCAGACGATCGAGCTGCCGTCACTGGTCAAAAACTTTTTTTACAGACAACCGAAACTATCTTTACAAAAATAGTTTTTTTAAATTCATTTTTTAGGTGGCGTATAGGTTTTGCCGCTGCAAAAATGATCTTTGCACACGGTGTATAGGGTAGGCTGTACATATACTATAAACACTTAACACTTTTTTGTAACAACTATAGGATATTTCTTATCAAAAAAGTCTTCATGAACGTAGACTAAAGTAACAGAAGTCTCATACTATGACATAATTGATTTTATTTATCTACTTACATATATCATGTTAAAAGATACATCTTAGGATTTAATATATACAGATATAGAGTTAGCTTATATTTTTAGGATTGCTATAGTAACATCTCTTTGACAGAATGTAACACACTATATTATATATTATATATGACAGTTACTTGTAAAAGATATAAAAATAATACATATTAGTTTGTTATACATCTACATAGACTTATATTTATGAAAAATATATATCATATTGTACCGGTCTAGTTGCTTATCACCAATAATTTTTCTCTCTCTATGTCTCAATTACTTTGCCATTCACGTAGCCTTCTTTTCACACTGTGGGTTAGGATCTGAATCACTAGAGAGTAATATGACCCTTCGCTTTGGGGGCTATCGTTGGATGATGTGGGTCAGGTAGGCAGTGTCTCTTCTGTCGTGATGTTTCGTGGTTTGTCGGTTCTATCGCCGATGTCTATCGTGTCTTAGTTAATTATTAAAATATATACATTTTCAACTAGATCTCACTATTTGTATGTAATATTTAACAATAATACATCTATTAAAATTCACATGTAAAATTAAACCAAAATTCACAAGCACAATTGATACATAACAATTATCAAAAATACACATCTAAAAATAAACCAACGTTCACATATAAAATTGACATCTAAAATTCATATAATATATAACATTAATGATCCATCCAAATTCGTACATCTAAAATATTTCTAAATTCACATCAAAAATTAATCCCAAATTTAAATTAATTTACGAACCAAAATTCACATAAAATATTCATCCTAAATTTCATATCAAATCAAATTCATTATAAATTTGCATTAAAAATAAGTTTTGCATCAAAATATATTTAACATTTCCACATAAAATTCATATAAATTTCACACAATAAAAATTCCTCCAAAAATAAAAATTAACTCGAGGAAGCTAAGGATAGTGAGGGCGAGGAGGCCAAAGGCGGTGAAGGAGAGACCGACGGTGATGTTAGTGGGGAGGCCGAGGGCGGCATAGGGTTGGCCAAGGGCAACAGGGGTTTAAATTTTAGCAGTCTAGGAGCATAATACTAGGGTTTGGTGTGCAGTACATGAAATTTTTTTCTCTCCTATGCACTTATATAGGACTGGGAATTTCTCAGGCGATGGAAGTTACATGTGCCTGCACAAAATGGCATATCAATTGCTTTGACTTATATTTGCTTCCTTCTCTAGGGGAAGCCTTTAAATTATATAGAGGCTTTAAATTATATAGACCTCTAGCAGACCCCTTTATGACTTTTTCTTTAGGGTAGCATAGCATCTACTCTTATTCAATACCGGTATCATTATCTACCACAATAGCAGAACCATCATGAATTAAATTATGAATATCACTCTCTAGATTGATATCAGATTCTTCCACAATACTATTTTTGTCTTTATTGTCAGCATGCTTCTCAGCGGTTTCGATGAATTTGAACAACTCATTAAAAAACGACTATTGAATCTTAGTGTCTCGTACATCTATTTCTATCTGTTCATCTGTAAATACAAACCACAATATAATATGTAATTTGCAAATAATTTTAATAACATTTTTTCTTTATTTTAATTCTAATTTACTTTTCAAAATTTGGAAATATAACATTTTTCAAATAATCAACCTTTTTATTTCCTTCCCACGCTTAATATTCTAAAAGAAGTAAATTGCAATGAAATCCAGAAGAAAAAACATAATATTATTTGAAAAAAAAACTAAAGACTAAATTAGGGTTTCTCTTTTTAAACTATATTCAGAGGGACCCATAAATTTTATAATCATGGAGTGAGAAAACATCAAAGAAGGATTTGAAAAAAGAATTACCCTAAGTCAACCTAAAATTGGAATCTAAGTTCATAAAACTATTAAAAACACTATTTTGTTCTTATTATTTTCAAATAAATGTTTAAAATTAAAAAAGAAAATAACAATAAGAAGATGATGCATTAATGTTACCAAGTAAAACCTATTGAAAGATTCGAGACCAAAATATTTTCCTTATTTTTTCTTTTTTCTTCGAGAGAGTGGAGGGCTAAATTAAGGAAGACTCGGAAAGGAAAATAGATATATAGTAAGCAAATAGATTTTTACAAATGGCTCAACCTTACAAGAACCATCTATAAAAATTCGACCGTCTGGCAATTGCTTAGGTCCAGACGACCCATATTCGCCCTCTCATAGCGTCGAAAAAATATTTTGGCCGGCGTGGCCGTGAAGTGGTCAGGTCGTGAGCGAGGGAACCATGGTGTTTGACTGGGAAGAGTGGCTGCGCTGACGATGAGAGAGAGAATAAGTCGTGAATTATTTTTGTTCGTCCGTACGTGTGTATTAATTCAGTGTTGGATTTGACCGATATGTATACGATGAATTTTGATCTGGTCATGGAGACATGGACGGTGAAGTGTGATCAGGACCGTATCTAACAATTTGGGGCAGTGCTATAATGCTAAACATACGTAATAGAGCTATATATTTTAGAAAATGCTAATAAATAAAAGAGTAAATTTCACTTAAGCCGTGTCGACTAAAGTTACACAATGTACTTAAGATTGGATCTACCATTTCCCTTAATACCAAGTATTTTATAATTCGTTGACGATGGTTATTACTGTAGCTCTATAGGCCTCTACTCATCAAACAATAATAGTGGCCGCACCCCTAACTAGGGAAAAAATGATATGGTGATGCAGTTAGAATACATGTTTACATCGTTGTCATAAGCTATAATTTTTTTTAAATCATCGTGATTATCATCGAACACCTGTTGAATAAAAAACATGTCTGTTCTAGCCAAACGAATAGAGCAAGAAGAGAAAAGCTTTTCAAAAATAGAGCGAGACATCACAGAACGCATCGTCTTTAATGAAAATATTAAAATTTTGGGCCCCTAATTTTTTTGGGCTGTGCCGGCGTCTAGCTCGTACATGCTTATCGACGGCCTTGAGTATGTTGTGTTTGTGTGCTACTCCGCCGGGTCCTACTAAAATGTAAGTATTCGTGTAGCTAAACACAGCAGATAAAATTAAATATGTGAATATTATGGCTGTGATTGGTTTAGGGGTGGAAAAAAAGGTTGATAACCTTTTTATCAGCTTTCTTCAAAATTATTTTTTATGATTTATTATAGTTTTCAGAGACTAAGCCGAGCCAAACCAAAGCGGAAATAAATTTCTGTTTAAAATTAAATAATTTCTATTTTAAAGAAAATCTAGGTTAATTGGAGTGATTTTGAGAAGAACTAAGGATGGTTGTGAGCTTATGATCCCTTAGAAATATAGAAAAATAACTATAAAATTTAAATGTTAGAAATAAATATATTCTATATTTTATAACGAAGTAGTAATATACCGTAGACACACCCGTAATGTGTACAGAAGTTCTGCTAGCGAACATGGAGGTATCTGTTTCATCCTTCCCCTGTATTACTACAGGTGAATGGGGAATACGATGGGATTGAATTATAACAGCTTAAGATCAAATAAAAGTTGCTCTAGTCTAATTAGCAGTAGTGCATAATTTAGCGATTCTTATAACAAGAATGTAGTCAGACTTTGACCCGTGATTTGCATGCACAATTCTTTACTTTTTACTACTTAAACATCAATTGAATAGTGTATAGTTTATTGATATAATAGTCATCTAAAATTTCAAGTCTAAACACAATAGAAAAATCGAGAAAAAAAAGAAATTCTATCACGAAAAGTATTGAAACAATTATATTTGAATCACAATAATACACACACTCATCTCTCATGAACCCACACATGTGCATCTAACGTATCTGCTAAACAGTAAACCGATATATTTTGAGGTTGACGAAGTTAATATAAATATCTATTAGTGACTGATATTTCGTATATCACTTAAAAAATAATTAATAATAAATACGAGTACTCATGCTAAATCAAACACTTAAAACCAGATTGATATGTTCTATCACAACTAAGCTAGAAGCCATAATCACATCGTAATTAAGTTGTTAAACTAATTTGTACCCTGCATATTAATAAATTAATGGTATGATAAATTTGCATGTCATATTACTGTACTGTTCAAATAGATAGATCCATAAGGTTACTTATCAGTCTTGCAAATAAAATATTTTAAATACTCATGAAAATATATATAGTCAGATTTAAATTCTATTACCCGCTATACCACCGGCAGTACAAGATATGCCCTTAATTTTTAGTGAAGAGCCCACTTTTAGTCTCTCTAGTCGTCACTTAGCTATGAAATTGTTTACTTTAGTCTATTGAATTGAATTTCAAGTGGACCTCAAGTTGTAGCGGGATGTACTCGATCAAGAGGGTTCACTGAAAAATATCTCATAAAATTAAACATTACTGCTCGATCCATCTGCAGTCTTAACAAGAAAGAACACTTGACAATAATTTTGAATTTATTCTCATATGTGCAAGAGGGTAATTAAGATAAATTTATCTTTACCTCAACGCACCATGTGCTTGTAATGCATCACACACACGCACACTGAACTGCTATATCACATCATAATTAATTAATTAATTAATTATCTCGTTTTTAATCTATCTATAGATTAATTATCTCCTAAGAGCTAGGATGCCTCCCTAGCTACTAGTACTTGACTACTAGTCGATCAAGAAGGTTCTCTCTGCTTAAGAAGAGGCTGCAACTGGAGCATCATGGACGGCACCACCATTGCCGCCGGCGCTCTCCGCCGGCTCGCCTGGCCTCTGCGGCGTGGAGTCGGCGACGGTGTGGATGACTCCTCCGCGGCCACCACCGCCTTCTCTAGGTCCCGCGGGCGGCGTGGGCCGTCTGGGTGCTCCTCCTCCTCCCCTGGCCTTGATCTCGAGGACGGCGTTGGTCTTTGGGCCGTTGCCTTGCACCGGAGGGTCCGCCGCTGACAAGCTCACCGCCGGCGCCGCCTGCCCGACGGCATTGGTCTGGGGCCCTCTGCCTTTCGTCGGCTGTTCATGCTCCCCTGCTGCTTCTTCTTGCAGGCCGGGAGACGTCGCCGCGTGGAGCAGGAGGTGCGCGGGAAGGAAGGACGACGGCGAGGTCGGCCACGCCAGAGGTGCCATGCCGGCGATGGAGATGATAATATCGAACAATTACTCACTCGCTCTGATGATCTGTTCACGTCGCGATCGAGCTGCGAGCAGATGGATGAATCGATGCGTGAGGATGCAGCTGATGAGGATGAGACGAGACTGACATGAGCCGACGTATTTATAGCCGACGAGACCATGCACGCGTGTGGCACTGGGGCGGCGAAATGGTCAGGAGAGCGAGCCGTGGTGTTTGACCGGTCAGCGTTGCACGAGGAGAGAGAGAGAGAGAGAAATTCGTCAATTGATTTATGTTCGTCCGTGTTGGGACCGATATACGACGAGTTTGATCAGGTCATGGATTACAATTGTTATGTGCATGTGTGCTTATGACATACGTGTGTATGACTGTCTCCACCGGAGGAGTAGTAATACACCATGGACACTCTCATACACACCTTACCTGTATATGTACGAATTTTTGCTGGAGAGCTGGGAGGTTTCTGTTTCACTACGGTGTGAGGGGAATAGATACGTTAATTGAGAAAAAAAAACAAGTTTGGACATATATACAAGGTGGGATCCAATTGTAATGGATTTCGATTAAATCGGACTGTCTCTGACTAGCTAGTATTAATTCACAATTAAAATTATTCTATTAAGACTATAGTAAAATGAGCTTTTGACTTTGTGGGTATTTTGTACTGCACTTGTTTTCTTTAATTTCATTCCTCAAATATCAATCAGATAGATATAAGAAATCCTAAAACAAAAAGAAGACACCACTGATATAATAGGAAGTAAACCTAACAACTTGCAAATTTTCAAGTCCAAAGTAAATATAAAAATAATAAATAATAAATTGAATTTAGTTTTTACATGTCTATGCAGTGATATATGACATTATATATATATATATATATATATATGTTACTAAATGATTTTAGAATTGTTTTATGACTTTAATTTTGATGAGACGAGCATTTTGATTTGCAAATTGAATTTACGTTGATTGAATTGACCCGGTCGCTGTTTGATGCTATATGTTCCCGCAGTCTCGACCAATCGGTCAAGTTTTTTTAAAAAAATCGGTCAAGTTGTGGACCATGGATGCACAATGAGATTGGGATGATTATTGGTATATATGCTACCGCACACTGTACGTCAACCTGCTGTTGTACTGATATATATATTGTTAACATGGATAGTTAAATCTCTTGCCAGCTAACACCACGCAATAGCATCAGGCACCCGTATAGTTTCCATTAGCTTTCCTAAATCACGACATGTATCTTTCATTTTCTTTTTTTAACCTTCATGCTTGAGACTAATAAAATTATTGTGTTGAGTCAATATGCTTTTATGATATCAGAGCGGGATCTATCCTCTTCTCTCTAACTCTCCTACTGTCAGCCTCTCGTTGTCCTGCGCGCGTCACCCTCCTACGTGTGTCGCCATCCCTTTCTCTCTAATTGTCTTGCCGCTGGTTTCTCGCCGCCCTTCTGTGCGCGTCACCCATCTGTGCCAACCTCCTGTGGTGTCTTCTCCTTGCCCACAACGTCTTCGCACCATCACCGTGGTGTCTTCTTATGGCATTCTTTCCAAAACAATCGACGCCGGCCTCTCGTCGCAACATCCCTCCACATTGTTGCCCCTCTTGCCAGCATTCTCACCAATATCATCTGACGTTGTTGTTGCCCAGGCAACGCAAGATGCCGCACTCAGACAGGCGGCAACCGATGCCGCCGCCACCAAGGCTAAGGTGGCTTCTGCCAGAGTAGATGAGGCCATCCGTCATCTCATCGAATATGAGAACCTAAAGCAATCTCAACTTCATGCCTAGGGTATCGCGGTGTCCAATATCAAGACGATGATTCCCCTCGTCCTTGAACAGACATCTACAAACTATAGTTGCTAGCACATGCTCTTCCTCAACATCATGACCAAATACGCTATCAAGTGCCTGGTGCTTTCCAACGACGATCTCTCCATAGATCCTTATTGGCATTGCATGAACTGCACCATCAAGTCATGGCTGTTCGACACGGTGTCACCAGAGCTCATCAAAGCAGTGTCAACTATATCCCCAACCTTACGCTCCATCTGGCTTACCCTAGAAGAACAGTTCATCGGCAATAAGAAGGCCCGTGCCATCATCCTTGACGTTGAATTCCGGACTCTTGTTTAAGGCGACCTCTACGTCATCGACTACTGTAACAAGATGAAGCGTATGGCGGATGCCTTGGTGATTTTGGGTGAGCTGGTCTTAGATCACACCTTGGTCCTCAATGTTTTTCACGGCCTTAACGAGCAATACTCTCACATGGCGGCGATGATCAAGCGCACTCGTCTATTTTTGGCCTTCTTCGATGTCCGCGCAGACTTGCTCATTGAGGAGGTGACCGTCGCTAACAAATCACCCACTCCGACAGCGCTCATGGCCTCCACATCCGTGTGCCCTCCAACGCCGCGTCCTGGTATTCTCCACCCGAGCGCTGTTGGTGGCGGCGTCCCAGGTCACGGCAGCACCATCAACACAAGCAGCTATGACGGACCAAGTGGCTCCGAGAACAGGGGCGGCAATGACAGAGGTCGTCGGCATTGACGCCTTAACAGGTGTGGCTGCGGACAGCATGGCCCACCATGCCCGACTGAAACTTAGCCGTCGCACTGGAATCAGTTCGCTGAAACTTTCGTCGTCTGGCCGAACCAGCCTAGCACGTGCCCACACCCACCTCTATCGCCGCTTCCCTCTTGCCCCAGGCTCTTGTCATCAGCGCATCGCCGTCTGTAAGTATTTGGTCGAGCTCGAGCTAGCTAGATTAAATGAGTTGAGAGTAAATTGCGCTGTGGATTGTTGCAGCTGATGAAAAGAGCTCGCTCCTGGATTTTTAGTGTTTGCATGTACCGATGTACGTACGCGTAAAGCTAGCGACGGAAATGGTCTCTCTGCATCACTGAATGCATGGTGTTTGTTTGACCGGTCAATGGCTCATGCATAATTTTTTTTGTCCGCGCGTACGTGCGTGTTCATGTGCAACTTGGACTGGGACCCCCGAGGAATATTAATGTTAGTGTATTAATTTGAGTTACAAAGTTATAAAAACTAGGGATTTCCCGTGCATCTACCCTGATCATGGTTCAAAATTCAGAAACGAAATTTCAGGTCTTTCGGTGGGTCTAAGTAGGCAGTGTGCTCTGGCCAAAAAATTTCGGCAATTTTTTTTACGAGAGCCACACAAAACCCGATTCCCTTTATTCCTCATCCATTCTCAAGCACGAGTTGAAGTTAGTTTATACGGCCCCTCAACACTACCGCCTCTAGTCACCGTCGCTGTAATGGTGGCACACCTCCTCTTTGCTGGCCACGAAGGCCTATAAGATTTCAAATTTGTCAGGCAAGCCCTTCTCTTCATCTCTTTATCGATTTCACCAGATGAAATTCATACCTTTGTTGGGAGAGGGAGAGACAAAGGTCATAGTGCCAACAATGTTTTAGAGACGAGCAACGGTTGTGTAGGCTCGAGACGGCAGCAGCATTGGTAAGGAAGTGAAAGGAAAAGGGAGGATGGAAGAGGAGCAGGTACTAGCACTGGTATGGGATGAGGGATGGTGGCAGTAATGGCGAATATAGATAAAAATTTGTGGCTTAATCTATGATCCCAATTCTTAGCTATACTAAGTTTTTATCAACTAGAAGTCTTTATCTAATTTATTGGAAACAAGTTCTATGGAATCTTATATCTGATCTAGTCTAAGTGCAATGCTTGCTTAGATCTGATGTTATAGTAATCTTTTATCAATTTTGCAATTAGTAATTTTATAGTTGATGTCCTATAATTTTTAATTTTTAATTTAAATTTTGTTTGAAAGTTTCGTCCGAAATTTCAGGATTTTGGTACAGCGAAAGAAATGGCGGAACCGATACATTGAAACCTGACCCCGATACGTTTGACGATGAACCATGCATATGTAATTAACTGTGTGAGGTTCAAAGTATAATTAAGAAATACTAGCTGCAGATCGAACAAATAATAATTGATGATTGCTTGATTGCATTAATTCAGACATGTGCATCATACATGAATACACACGAACTCTTTCAAATCATTCGTAAACAGTAGCAGTAATAACATCTTAATTACTTCTTAAACTAATTTGTTCCCTACATGTTCAATCGTGATCGATAGTCCTGTCAATTTTTCTTTGGGCCATCACCCGGAACAGGAGGAGAATCGTCCGTCGCCACTGCAAGGACCACCCTCCGCCGCTGGCTTCTCTTGGACCGGTGCCACTGGGCTGCGCCGGCCGCCGTAGTAGGAGTGCTCCTCCTCCCCTGGGCTTCAGCTTGAGGAGTACCGCATTGGTCATGCCCCGCCGCCTTGCCTCGGATGAGAGTCGACCATCGCCTGCCGTGCCGACGCGTTTACGGCGGCGAGTCTCGTGTCCCCATGGACGACGGCACCTGGTGCTGCTGCGACGGCGAGGTGCGCTGGACGCCGTAGGTGGTCGGAGGAAGGCGACGAAAGGGAGAGCAGGCCCAGCTGGTGGTGGCGTAGGGACGACGACACGGGAGCAGGAACTGGAACGACGACGGCGATGTGGGCGACGACGCCATGGCCATGATGATCGATCGAGGTCGAGCTAGTCGAGATCAGTTCAGAACCTTGCTGCGCTAGGCGCCGTTGTGGTAGCAGCTGGTAGGCGTTGAGTGGATCGATTGATGAAGCGGCTGATCACGTGAGCTCCTGCTGCATTTATAGGCTTGCAGGTAACCATGGAAATGGTGTGAGTGCATGGTGATGTTTGACCGATCAAGGTCAATCATGAGTTTTTTTTTTCGTTGTGCGTACTGAGTACGTGTGTACATGAGCGAGTTGGACTGGGACCCCGCGGCCGGGATAATCAGGGTTAGATCTGACCCGGTCGTTGATCGCATATTGCTGTGTGCCGTACTGTGTCCCTTTTTATTTTTTTATAGACTAAGGCAGCTACCCAGAGATGACCAAATATACAGTCCGGCCCGCCCGTCATGGCTCGTTTAGGCCCGACGTGACTAGGTCTAGCTGCTAAAAGAGCTGAGCCGGCCCACGTATCGGGGTGGCAGTCTAAGCGTGGCTCGGCCAAGGCTTCGACGGGATTGGCTGGCCCAATAGCCTATTTAGCCCGTGAAAAAAATAAAAAATATGTATTTTTTTTAAAAATAATGAAAATATGAAAAATATAAACATTAAGAAAAATATAGAACAAGTGAGAAAACTTATTAAAATATTTCTAAAATTACTAAACGCCCCTTATAGATGAGCAAATTACACATAAGACCAAATATAAGCAAAGGACTGAAAAGATATCGGAAAAAGCAATCTAATCCTCTATTTTCTTCCCAAAGCAGCATCAGCTTGGTCAATGCACTTGGCGATGGTTGAAGTAGATCAAGCATGGTGCACTACAGAAGATGTTGCCAAACCGGTACTGTTTGGTATTACCAATCTATATTAAGTATTGTACATGGGTACGTTTGACTGTTACAACCGATATTAAAGAAGAACATTAGTATCGGTTGATGTAACCAAACGATATTAATAGTGGCCCAAAACTTTTAGACCCAGTATTAAAGAATATCTTTAGTGGTGGATATTCTACCAGTCGGTATATTTATGTTTTAGGCTATTAGACCAAAAATTTTTTTTCTAGTTGTGAGTCATCGTCGCCCTAACTTCCCTTAATCTCTTGTGCACCCTGCTCACGCGTCACTTCGTGCTTGCCTCGTATGTGGGGATTTTTGAGATGGAAGAGATAGGAGGGGAGGTGTGATGTGAGGAGGAAGAAGAGGTGAGACAATGACATGTGGGGCTTGTTAAGTTTTTTAGGTAAACTTTTTAAATGGATTATCACGTGTGTGCCATATTGGATCAAACCACTTCATATTGAGCTAGGGGTATTTAATCATGTTTGAACGGATAAGTGATGTTAAATATTTGATTTTATAGTTGAGAGAGTAAATCGTACTTTTATGATAATCGACAAGGTTAAATAAGACTTAAGAAAATAAGAATGTTGTTCGGGACAGCTGTTAGATCATCCAGATAACACGAAAATTAACATAGGCGGCAATCCTGGTCCGACAAAAAAGAGGCTTTCGTGCAGTCTTTACACTGTTCTGTTTTTAGACCCTTGTGTTGCGGGAAATTTGATGATTTATCACAATTTAAATTGTCACTTTGTCACACCATTGCAATGACATATAAGACCCTGTGAGTCTAGGTGGATCAGAATGAGAAATCATTAAATCTTCAATCCAAAGAGTGACAAATCAATAAATCCTGTATATGTGTTGACCACGACATAAAGATAGAAGGAATAGGAGTATTCATAGTGCTCCCCTCAGTCAAATATATTTGATGCTACGAGAGCTAAATTTTGTTCCACCAACATCAAATACGTTAGACTAGACATCAGAGGGAGTGACCCTGAGTGGGTAATCTATGAGTGGCCACCGGGCCCACCAGAATTGAAAGCTCGGAACGAGGCTGTTGAAGAACCATACCAATTGTTGCAGCTTTACTTCTATTCTCAGAGTAAAATTCAGAATAAAATTTCTGTCTGATTGTATCTCAAATCTTTGTTATTTAACAGATGATCCCTCTACTCCAATGGATCATGCATGTTAAATTATTGTCTCATCATCCATAGATAGCTGGCTGTACTGTCAGAGTGCTCTGAATCGACAGATCACGAAGACGCAACAAGATGGATGACACCACCATCGCCACCGGAGCCCTCCGCCGGCTCTCCAGGCCCCGGCGGCTTAGAGTTGTCTCCGGCGGCGGCGGCGGCGACGGCGACGGCGACGGCATTGAGCCTTCCGCCGCGCCCTTCTCGTCCTGGTGGCGGCGCTCGCCATGTGAATTCTACTCCTCCCCTGGGCTTCAGCTTGACACGCTCCAGCTCCTCCGCCACGGCTCCCTCGCGGGAGGCGGCATTGGCGATGGCGGTGGCGGCAAGGCTCCAGCTGTCGCCATGGACAGCGGCATCACCTGCTGCTGCTGCTGCTGCTTCGTCCGATGGCAGCAGCGGTTCAGATGGAATAAGGAGCATTCCCTCGTAGTGGCGCAGGAGCTCGGAAGAGAGGAAGGACGACGACGACGACGACGACGGTGGCGGCGAGGTGGCCAAAGGCGCCGTTGCCATTATGCCGGCGATCCAGAAATCGAGATCTGCGCGGGTAAGCGTGGGAGGTCGTCGTCGACGTCGCTCGCTCGTGGTACGTTTGTTTAGCTTGCGTTGGGAGGGTGTGCAATGTAGGTGAACGACGGTGAACTCCTTCCTAATTATAGCCGACGTTCCGCGCGCGGCGGCGGGAGTTTGAGCGGCGGCGAGTGTCACTCGCGCCTTTTCAGTTGCGTTGACAAGAACAATTCAAGCGATTATTTTTTTTAAAAAAAATTGGTTTCTTTTCATGTACTCTATGAATGATCGAACGTGGCACGAGCCAAACGACGGCACGTGGACCCTTCCCGGGTCGTCTCATTCGATCCCATGTGGCCGAGGAGAAGAAACTGTTGGACTGATTCATCCAACAAGGATTTCTTTATTACCTTATATACTTGCTTAATGCGTTTTACCTGGATCTGGATCATACTTATAGTATCAAATTAGTCCATATTACATAATATATTTACCCTTACCACGGAGTTCCATCGAACGTACGATATATATGCAGTAATGTATATCAGTATATATAATTATCACTAACATATATGGGCCAAAAGCTAATGCTAGCCTCACAAGAAGTAGTGGTATATCGATCGTGGACATGGATGAATACATCGTAATTTGGATCCACATACCCAACACACACTGGGATGTACAATACCTAAGTCGTTCAATCGGCATCTCGCTCACTGCTCACCTAGCTAAAGGTGATGCATGTAAATTTGGCAGATCTAGTAAGTCTGAATCATACAGTGACACGAACTCAGTGAAAATAGAGCTATCATGTCATCTAAACCCAAATGAACATTGATCTCCATTTTAAAACAGTAAAAAAATTATAGCACACTGATTTGAACTGTACTAATTTTTTTTTATCTCAAACATGATACACGATCAGGCAGAAGTCTAGCTACTATATACTACCATTCAACAGGTCCACCTGGAATAGCAAGTGTGTAAACGTGTTCAGTCACAAAAAAATAGTGGAACACACACACTCGATTAACTCAAATAGTAATATGTTCAATAAGTCAACTTGATCTTTGCAGAGTTGTTGAAAATATTAATATTTTTATTAGATTTAATTTAGAAATAAACAACCTAAATTATGAAGATGAGATAACCAAATAGTTATGCACCATTTGAAAATATAAGGAATGAGTATGTCTATGTCATTTTATATAGAAATAATATAATCAAAACTTTAATTGAGAAAATAAAAAAACGTATGATGTAGTCACAGCAGAAGTAAAACTAAACTGTCTTGTCATTCCCATTTTCAGTACCATTACCATTAGCGTTGCTGTTTCTGCCTCTAGAGTTGTTGCCGCTCCTATTGTTGGTGTGAACGTTGATGTTGTCTATGGTGAAGAGGATTTAGTCAAAGTAGTCATTTATAAGAATTAGTAAGCAGTTGTGCTTCGTCTCCTCTCTGTGTAAGATTAGGCTCCTCCTCTCTATGTAAGATTAGGGAGGCTGAGGTTTCAGAGGCATGCTCTCTCAACGCATGTGTATGCAGATGTTGGGATGGAAAAAACATGTAGAAATTGAAGTGGAAGGTATGTTTTTTGTATTTTCTCATGTATGGGAGACCTAAACCATTTTTCTTTTAAAGGAGAAAGTGAAGATGAAGAGAAAGAAGCTCATAGAAGAGAAAGAGAGTAGTTGACATACTTTACTATTCCACCATCAATCAACCATCAATTAAAAGTACTTGATATTGGTTATTATTCCATAATCAATCTTTGGATTAATTCTCAAAAACTCTTCACATTTCTCCTTGATTACCCATGAAGTATTGAACTCATGTAACTCCTAGTATAATCAACCTTAAAATTTATTTGATTTAAATAAACCAATTATCCAATTAAATCTAAAAATCCCCACCAAATTTCAAGACTCTTGAAAATGCTCTTTGTTCCATTGCAATTTTTATATACTAGTGTTTTGATGTAAACATTTTAACGTTGAATATCCACCTAGAGCAAGAGCTACATCTATCCACAACTAAACAATGGACTATATCTTGAATTGATAATTTTGTGTGAACGGATTTCATTAAAGCCTTTGGCTGATACTAAGCTACCGTAGGCATTCTCTCGGGTTGGAGCAGATAAATCAAACTCCTAACCTTTTTATGAGCTTCCTAGAGATTATCATATGTTTTTCTAAAGATGTTCTATAGGACAAGATCTTTGCTTTAACAATCCACTCAAAGCACATTAAGAAAAAAATCAGTTTCCCAAACAGATTAGGAGAGTGTTCCATCTCTAATGGAGTAGGTTTATAAAGGTGATGTCCTCTCATTTAACTAATAGTTTGTTTCACCATCCTAATTCATAGGATCTCTGATCACATAGGACAGGTTATCACTATGGTGCAACACACATAGGTCTAAATCCCATCTCTCTCGATGCATTTTTTATCACATTTTATGATAGACCCTCTGTGAATGAATCTATCAAGTTTCTCATTGTTTGGATATAGTCCAAAGCAATTACTCTAGAGTTTTTCATCTTGCTGACATATTTCAATCTCCTTTTTACATATCTTGATGACTTCATATTATCTTTATAACTATTCACTTTGACAATCACAGTTTAATATCACAATTCATCAAAATAGCAGGTATCAGTTTCTCAACCATCGGCAAGTGTATCAAAAGCTCATGAAGCCATTTGGCCTCAACAGTCATTATGTCTAATGCTATGAGTTCTTCTTTAATTGTTGACCTCATTAAGATGGTCTGCTTATAAGACTTCCATGAAATAGTGCCACCTCCAAGAGTAAATACATATCCACTCATGACTTTAATATCATCATTAGATATCCAATTTGAATCGTTATAGCAATCTAGTACCCTTAGATACTCGGTTTAATGAATCCCATAGCTCACTGTGCTTTTTAGATATCAAATTACTCTTTCAAAAGCTTGTTAGTGATCATTTCCAGGATTTGAGATAAACTGGCTTAGTTTGCTCACAACAAATGAGTTGTTAGTCCTTGTTGCACTAGCTAAATACATGAGTGAACCAATGATTTGATAGTATCTCAATTAATCCCTTATTATCTTTTAATTTTTTCTCAATAACACAGTCGAATCATATGGTGTTACAGAAGATTTGCAATCGCTTTAACTAAAGTGACTCAAAATCTTTTTCACATTGTGAGAATGTATTAAAATAATCCCACCATCATCAGTCCTATTTAGTTTGATGTTCAAGATAACATTAGCTACTCTCAGATCTTTTATCTCAGTTTTATGATAAACATTCTTTAAGATTATTCCCAAAGATCAGTATGTCATCGATATACAAGCACATAATAACTCCTTCACCTCCACCATAGCGACAATATACACATCTATCAGCTTCATTCACAACAAAGCTTGAAGATATTAAAGTTTTGTTGAACTTCTTATGTCACTGCTTAGGTGCTTATTTCAAACCATACAAAGATTTTAACAACTTGTACACCTTTCTTTCTTTACCTTTTACTACAAATCCATCTGGTTGTTCTATGTAAATTTTCTCATCCAATTCTCCAATAAGGAAAACCATCTTAATGTACATACGAAGAATAAGAAGTCTTTATGAGGTAGCCAATGATAGTAATACTCAAATTGTGGTGAATCCAACAATAGATGAATAAGTATTAATGAAATATTTGCTTTCTTTTGGGGTATAACTATTGTTCACAACCCATGCCTTATACTTTTTAATACTATCATTAGGACTAAGCTTTTTCTTGAATACCCACTTATATCCAACATTTTTACACCCATAAGGGTGATCCGTGATCTCCTAATTTCCATTAGAAATAATAGAATCCATTTTACTCTAGACAACTTCCTTCCAATAGTCAACATCTAGAGTTGAAAATGCCTTAGAAATAGTACTTGGAGAATCATCAACATGGTACATAAAGAAATCATCACCAAAAGACTTTATAATCCTTTGTTTCTTGCTTTTTCGAATATTTTCACCATCTTTCTTCTCAATAATTCTATCAAGTGGTTGCTCAGAATATTCCATAATAATGGTAGGTTCATGAGTTACAATAGGTTGTTAACTAGATGTGCCAAGCATCTCCATCATTGGAAATATATTCTCAAAGAAAGTGGTATCTCTCGACTTCAACATTGTATCAAGATATATGTCAGGTACTGCAGATTTCACTATTAAAAATTTATATCCAATGCCATGAAAGACATAACCTAGAAAGACACAATCCACAACATTTATATTTCTTGGGAATTAACACATTTACCTTTGCCGGACAGCCCTAAGTCTGTAAATATAACTATGTTAATCTTTTCCTTTGTAGTTTCTCGAATGGAGTTACTTCTTATTCTTTGTGGGAACCCAATTTAGGACATAACATGAAGTCATTATAGCCTCACTCCAAAATTCCTTGTAAAGTACTATTGTTTCTAACACGGCGTTAACCATCTCAGTTAGAGTGTAGTTTTTCTTCCAACAATCCCATTTGACTGAGGCAAATAGGGAGACGTCCTCTCATGAATTAGGCCATGTTGCTCATAGAATAAAGTAAATTTATTAGAAAAATGCTCTCTACCATGATTAGACCTAGCTTTTTTGATATTTCTCTTAAGTTGGTTTTCTATTTCAGCTTTATATATTTTAAAATAGTTTGAAGCCTTATCCATTGATTTTTAACAGATACACATAGCAATATATAGTAGCATTATCAATCAACATAATGAAGTATCTCTTTCCATCAAAACTTTAATTGAGGAAATAAATAAGACATACGGTGTTGCCATAGCAGAAGTAGAAACAAAACCACTATTGTTGTTGCTATTTCCAAGACCGCTATCGTTGTCATTGCTGCTCCTATTGTTGGTGTTGATGTTGTTGTTGATTTCAATAGCCATGGTGATGAGGATGTCGTCGAAGTAGTTGTTTACACGAATCAAAGAGCTGTTAATGATATACCCTAGAGGTAATATAGAGTTGTTGTATATATCACATACTATATTTATGATATATTGATTTATTTTTTTAAAATATATATTATCATTATTGATTAGTAAGTATGAGACTTATTCATAAGACTCATAATGTCAGATATTGTTATTTCTAAATAATCCCTGATCATATATCATAGAAAGAACAAATATGATTGTAACATAAATATATGTATTGATTGATGATCATATCTTATGGATTATGGTATGGAGATACCAAATTAATAATATAGACATATATTAGCAAACATATGTTAGAGAGACCCACTATGAGATACTGTAGAGATTTTATATATCATTAGTTAATTTCAAGTAGTGTTTATATGAAGTTCTTAGACTTGAGATCATCATAGTTTCAACATATGTAGTAGCTTATTTTGAAAGTATCAAACACTACTTCGTAGCAGGGTAGTCGTAAAAGTAGTCTTTAATTTTACTGTAAAATATGTATTAGGATATGAGTGATCAAGATAGAATTTGTCTTTTCTATGGAAGAAATATCTCTGGGCCCCTCGATATAATAGATTATGGAAGTATATGACCAAGCTAAGGTAATTGAGGAGTCAATCACAAGTTTATAGTTCATCACAAGATCGATAGAGTGATTGAGTTATTAAGAAGATGACATAAGTCTTGTCTTAAACTCGATCGATATCATAAGGTAAAGGAATATGTATATGAGAATATTATAGGTTCAGTCAATATAATCTTTACGTATACTTTCGGGTTAATATGTCTTGCTAGAGATCGTTATTAATAGGGTGACCGAAAAGATGTTTTCGGGTCATAACTAAATATACATGAATCTACAGGGTCGCATGCTTAACGAGTTAAAATACATTTTCGAATGTGATTTAGATAGAGATCTGAGTAAACTTCTATTTGGCCACAATCCACTAGGCTCAAGTGAGGAAGCCTATATATAGTGTTGCGGAGAGGTCGAGAAAAAATACCTCTGTTCACCTCGAGCAAAACCCTAGCCGCCACCTCCTAATCCAAACCCTAGTTGCTTGCTTGTGCTAGTACACTGTAATCAGTGGTCCAGCCCTAGACGTGTAGATACTAGTGGAGGTGTTGCTTGTTGTGGCATTGATCAACATCAGGATTGTGACGATCCACTACTTTGTCTACTAACTTAACACGTGCGTGGTTGGATTGGTTTCTCTAACCATACTTTCGCTACACTGCACGTTTCATTATAACGGTACATAATACTTGCTTTGCATGATGTTTTGGTGTGGAGATGGAAAAAAATTATTTTTATGCTATCATAACCTACGCCTTCCCATTCAAAAGTAGTCATGCGTTGCATTTTTGAAGAACCTAATTCGCCTCCTCCTCTTAATGCAAGATCAGAGAAGGAGAGGTTCCGAAGGCCTGCTCTGCATGCAAATACCGAGATGGAAAAACTAAATAGTAACTAAACTGGAGCGTGTGTTTTTTCCTATGTTCATTCTCTGTGTCGCGTATGGGGCACACGGAAGATAGGAAAGATGGGAAAGATAAAGGGAAAGAGACCCATGGAAGAAGAAGAGTAATTGACATGCTCTCTACTCCACCATAAATTAGAAGTAATTGATATTTGTTATTTTTCATAATCAATCTTTTAATTAATTTAAGAAACTCTTCGTCTTTCTCCTTACTATACAGAAGTATTGAACACATATAAATCCTAACATAATGAGTTTTAATATTATTTAATTTAATTGATTTAAGTAGACTAATTATCCAATTAAATAGATCGCCGAGTAAACATTTACATTTTAAAAGTACGGATCACACGCTCTCGACTAGGACATGTTTCCACATCAACACACGCGTGCATGCACACGTAAAAATACTACCAGCTAGTGTGTGAACTTTGACCGACAATTGTTGATCATGTCTTAGTCATGACTCACAACTACGATTCATCTAATTAGTCTCCTGAAACAAGAGTTAGAGATGACGCGTTATACAACCATACCTCTTCAAATGATATTCTGTGTGCTTGTAAATGAATGAACTGTTTTTTTTGTGTGTGTGTTTTGAGTTGTACTAATTATGCAAACATACTTGACCTTATTTGCCATACATGAAAAATATTGCACACTTCATTCCATTCAACCTACATATCACTTCATGTGGGCACGCATCCATGCTCAACAAAGAGGGACAGCAAAATGTGGTTTAATTTCATGCTATGCTCAAGGATCCAAAACTTTACACAATGAGAGATCGAAGAAAGCGAGCAATGGTTAAAAAAAAGAGTAGTCATTCAATCCAGTCCATGGCAAATAAAAAAAGTGGTTTAATGTGGTCCGTCTCGGCTTGATGGTTTGACCGGGTTTGACCTAAACTACACACAACCCCTGCTCGCAAATACAACAAACTGAGGGAGTACCTTATTAGTCCAGGGGGAAGTGATACAATCGCGAAGTTGAGGTCCATATAGCTTATGCAATTTAGTACTCTCCAAGGATACTACTTGTTTTTGGAACATAAACAGTCAGCCGTTTTACTAAAAAATAGCGGGGTGGCCATACAGATTACGCAGCTAGCATCTTTATTAAATTGCTTTCACATTTTATTATGAAAAATGTTAAAAGTCAAGACAATTTTACATTCTGACAAAACTTGACCAAACTTATACTCTAGATATTTCAACTAATATAGTAATTCACATATTTAAGAGGAATCCTTTAATAATATTATGTTAATATTACGATGAATCAAATATTTATAAACCTAAACCTGTTCTGCTCTTCTCTTATTATTATATTTAGACTATTAGTAACATGTTCACCCTATCTCTAATAATATGTCATATTATATTAAATATTAATGATAGTTTATAAACTATTTTGAATAAGACACCATTCGTCATTATGAACACTTCTTTATTACTAGGATTCTTTATTGTTGTTGCTCGCTGTTTGAACTCTTCAACTTGGCTGTTATATTGGTATAGGTTTGAGGCTTATGTTAGCTATAGATTAGACAATCAAGCTGTTTTCTTCTTCTTTGATCAACATGTCAATTCTAAAAAAATTTAATTAATGTGATAATTTAAAGTTATTTTTAACTCATATGATTAATGTGGACTCATAAGAGAGTCTTCAATTTAATATAATATATAGACTTTTCTCTTAATATTACATATTTTTAACTTATATTTAAAATATTTTTATATTGTACTCCCACCTGAACTGTTTTCTCAATAATATTTGTTTTTAATATGAATTTAAAATATTTTTAAATTGTACATGCACTCTTTCTCTTAAAATTATTTTTTAATCCAAATTTAAAATTTTTCTAGATCGTACTGCTACTTGAACTCTCTTTTCCATAATATTTATTTTTAATCTGAATTATAGACATTTATAAATTTTATTTCTACCAAGATTCTTCTCTTAATATTAATTAGTTTTTAATTTTTAATCACAATTTTAGGTTTTCTCTAAATTGTATTTCTACATAGACTCTTATCACAACATTAAATATTTTTTTATTTTAAATCCAAATTTTAGATTTTTATAATTTATATTCTTGCATGGTATCCTTTTAATTTTATTTATTTTTATTCCTATCTTAGAAATTTTAAAAATTGTATTTCTATATGGACTCTTTCTCTTAATTTTATTTATTTTAAATATGAGTTAAAATATTTCTAAATTATGCTCCTACATGAACTCTTTTCTCTATAATATTTATTTTTTAGTTCAAATTTTAGATACTTCTAAATTTTATTTCCATGTGTACTCTTTCTCTTAGTGTTACTTACTTTTAATCCCAATTCTAGATATTTCTAAATTATATTTCTACATGAACTCTACCCTTAATATTAATTATTTTTAATTTTTCATCCAAATTTCATATTTCCCTAAATTCTACTCCATTGTCGAGGAGGAGCTATAGAAGCGAGTGCCTAATGAAGTACTTCTAAAGTATGTATCTCGGGAGGATGCCATCAAATTACTTCATGTCATTCATGAAAGAATAAACGAAAATCTTATTGCAGGATGGACACTAGTCAAAAAAGCCTTTTGACAAGTTTTTTTTTGCTAATCGCCTTTCAAATGCTTGTGACTTAGTTCATCGTTGCAAAGCTTCTCAATTCCACAACAAGTACAGCAAGATATCAGCACAAGCTCTGCAGATAATATCCTTCTCATGGCCCATCTTAGGCTAGGGACTAGACATCCTAGTACTGTTTTCTCCCGTGCAATATAGTGGTCAAAAGTTTATGTGCAATGGCAATCGATAAATTCACTAAGTGGATAGAAGCGATGCTTGTACAAGAAACGAAGGCTCTTTACATTCATGAAAGTTATTTTTATAGATTTGGTCTTCCTCACTATATACTGACACACAACGACTTTTAATTTAGAAATGATGATTTCCAAAGATTACTACATCAATTTGAGAGTCAAGATCTGCTTTGCATTAGTCTCATATTCTTAGAGCAAAGCCAAGTTAAACAAGTAAATGGAATAGTACTACAAGGCATAAAGACCTAGGTGTACGACCGGCTGATGGCTTGTGATCATCGCTGAGATGATGAGCTTCAATCAGTACTATGTACTACATGCACAATGCTAACAACAACTACAAGGGAGACTCATTTATTTCTCGTGTACAAAGCTGACACTATACTTCCAATCGAGCTACGCTAGGTTTTTGCTCGAGTAGAAAATCACTCCAATAAGGAACAAGATGAGCGACATGCAGACAATGTCAACCTGCTTGAGGAGCACCGAGAAGGTGTTACCGTTAGGGCGGTATGATATCAATAGGCTCTTTGTCGATATCACAATAAACACATTTGAGCTTGCGCCTATTATATAGGTGACTTTGTCCCCAGCTTCGTAAGGTTTCTTGTGCGGGTATCTTTTTGTTCTATATATACAATAAAGTTGTGTGATGTTTCCCAAAATTGTGTTCCATATAGTTACTCCAACATTAGTTAGAGGACAGAAGGAGTTTTGCTCCTCATGATAGCGCATGCATAGGCTATAAGTCTAACAAAGTTTGAAGTTATAGCTAGGGATAGGGGCATTTTAGTTTTAGACTATGGTAAAGTGAATTATGGTTGCCTTCTTAGAAATATGATTTCCAATATAATAGCCAGGGACTAGAGAGTACTCAATAACGCTTTGAGCACTTTGTTGACACAAATAAAATTAACAAATAAAACATATGTGCTTCTTCCCTCATACTTGTTTTGTCAATTTAGAATAAACTTAGGAATTACATATATTATAAATACTAATATTTTCTTGCATAAAGTTCTCCCTTTGCAGGAATACCCTACCAAGTTAGCCACTAGCACTGAACTGGGCTAGTGCGTCGACTTCAGTGGGTGACCTCTGAGAACGAGTGAAGACTTAATTTAGTAATTCTACATGCAAGTTTGGACGTTGGCCCTTTAAATAGCCGAGAACATAGGCTCTCCCAAATCAACTTGAATGCCTAGACTTGGCTCTCAATTGTTCATTGATTTGATGAGGATGCCTCATAAGGATGTCACTGGTCTCCTTGATCCAATCTATATATCCTTAAAAGATCTTCGATTGGCTTCGGACGATCAACATGCAGTTATAGGCAAGCGAGTTGAATTAGCTTGTAAGAGTTCTTCAAATAAGACTAGAACCAGATAACTCTATTTTTGTAGAGTTCCATCTCTTGGTCCTTGGCGAAAATAAGGAGTTTAGCCTTTGACTTCTCCAGCTTCTATCTCTTCTCTAGTTTCACATTCTCGCAATTGCTAGCTTCTTCTGAGTACTTGATATCTAACATACACAGATAATTCATAAGTTGATTATCCAATGCAAGAATAGACAAGAAAGAATAGGTGTTGGTGAAAACATACTAATAAGTTGCTTCTCAAGTTACTTGATGCATGCAGGAAAGTGGTGTTATTTCTAGTGGGATTATAGAATGCGTTTAGATTTTTCAACCTCCATCCAAATTCAAATTCTAACAACACCATTCTCATACTCATATGCTAGAATAGCCTTCTTGGATCTTAACTTAGTCAGGAATATTTTCTAACTATGTTCATATTGTTGATAACGTGGCTTCTGAAGTACATGAGATGAAGGTGTTAGAAGGGAATTTACATAGAGATCAAAGGCTACTATCAATGTTCTAGATATGGCATACCCCCTATACATAGATAAAGTATTTCTAGTAATACCACATAACTATATACATATAGACATATATCCCTAAAGATGAGAGTATATATATAATCAATTAAGGAAGTTGATCCTAGATAAGACAAGATTATACATTCTAATCTAGGAACGAATTTAGCTACTAGGTTGTATTACCTATGGGATTGTTTGAGTTCTCCTCGGAGAAGGCATCTGCTAGCATAAATGCAATGAGCTCTTAGGAGAGGTGGGCATCTAATCTCGAGCTAAACATATACCATATTAAGTCAAATCTACGAAGCCATCTTGTCGCTTAGGTTGCTGTATATTAGTTGGATGGACTAAATAAAATAGATTGCTTTTGCCTTATACTTTTTGTGATTTAGTTTATTGAATACATATTAACAAGATGACTATTATTCACATCGAGGGTCCAAACCTATATAAAATTACTGTGTTATTTTTTATTATCATCTTGTAGATATATCGATATCAATCTAGATCCTACGCCTATAAATATTATATTATAGCCAAATATCACTGGTCGACACTAGTGCATGCCATGGGATCAATCCTGCAATCCCTTGTCCCAAGACCAGCGCACAAAACCAATAGGCCAATGGCATGTTATTATATGGTTATATACTACTTACACGTAATGTAAGTCATGTGTAGTTACATAAAAGTTATAGTGTAATTATATAATAATTATATTATAGTTATAAAGAAATTATATGCCCAAAGCTATACAGGTAGTCGCTAAGGTAGCTAGTTAATCATCGTCTATCGGACTTGTGCGTGGCGTACCTTCTAGTGCGATCAGACGTGGACTACGTCTCCCGTCTCCGTGGCGTTACACGAGCTGAACCGGACGTGCGTCCGCCGGCATCTCAGATAAAGGTTTATGAACTAGTAATCATTATATATAAATAATAATTTCGGAGTACTTATTCCTACTCGGATTTATGTAGGTTCCAATAATTAAACGTCCCGAATTTAACGCCGGTCATCATCTTATAATCACCGCATTAGCGACGCTAGCTCTTAATGTGTCTCGTAAGGGTTTGGGCTTTGTAGGTTAGCAGCAGAGCATTACAGCGCCACTCCCACTCGCGAAGCTTTTGCGATTTGATCGTCGTGTGTTCTCCTGCGCAACCGGCGATGGCAGCGGCCGGCGGCGGCGGAGGAGAAGTTGATGGAGATGCCATCGTCGACGTTCGAGAGGCTGCATGAGGAGCTGGTCAGGGAGGCCGGCGAGCTCGTGGCGTCGTGCGGCGCCGACGTCACCGTGCTGGCCGTCTCCCCGCGCTCCGGCGCGCCACGCGTCAGCTGCTCCGCCGGCGGCGGCGGCTGCGCCGAGTTCTTGGAGCGGACCGTGGCCCGCCCAGAGGAGGTCGCGCGCATGAGTATGGATGAGGTGGTTGCGCTGGAGGAGCGGCTGCGGTCGCTCAGGCTCCTCGTTCTGCGGAGGATCATGCAGGAAGAAGAGAAGGCGAAGGCGGCGGATCAGCCTCTGCCGGCGAATCGACGATGACGATCTTGGTTGATTATTTTACTCCCTCCGGTCTTAAAAAGAAAGTCGTTTTGACATACATATAAAAATTTCAAGTTAATAAATTATCTTAAACATCTGTTTTTTGGTATATAAAAAAATTGGTATATATATTTAAGTTTTTTATAACAAGGGTTTTTATAATGTTACATTTAGGTAAGCTTTTTTTCAATTTATGTTATAAGTAACTATGTAGTCAAATTGTATAATTAGAGAAGTCTAACACGACTTTTTTTTACCAAGGGAGTAGTAGTATATAGCTTAGTTAGGTGTATTGTCAGTATATCATAATCTGAAATTCATTTGTGTATCAAATTGCAATGAGATTATGATTAAATTTGTCTCCTACTGCAATCACTTTGTTTTAGTGTGTGCGCGCCTCCTGAAAACACATGCATGATCCTATAAAAAAACACATGCATGATCCCAAAGATATCTGATTCTATCATGTTTTGCATTAATTGCATAAGCTTAAGCATAAAGTTCATCGTATGTTTTTCTTGCTTGGGCATAGTCCATTGGAGCCTACTTGTTCGAGTAGTTTTGGTTTATTAAACAAAATCTCAGGAGGCAACTGGTTTCTTAATCAGTCTCTCTCCCCTCCCTTACATTACCCACCACTTTTTTTTTCTGCGAGGGACATTACCCATCACATATGGGCATATGACAAATAAAAAACACTAGCTGATAAAATAACCTGAAGTTAGTGTTTTGACTTTTGTATTTGGTGATCCCCACCAAGTTGCCGTCCAATTTGAATGATCTCAATTTCATGTGAAAAATCTGATAATATCTCTACAAATATCATTAATTTCATTTTAGAGCGTTGTCTAAAAATTCAGTTTGTAAATTGAGCTCCTCCTCCTCTCCTCTTCCTCCTCCTCCTCCTCCTCCTCCTCCTCCTCCTCCTCCTCCTCATCATCATCATCATCATCATCATCATCATCATCATCATCATCATCATCATCATCATCATCATCATCATCATCATCATCATCATCATCATCATCATCATCAATGCCACAGTTGTCTTTTTCATCAAGTCTAGTGCACTTCACCTCTCTTTGTCTCTCCTCCGTCATCTTTGGCAACTCTCACCGCTTGATCCGCTATCACTGCCCCACCTCCTAACGACATGGCAATCCATGTCCCCACCACTAACACTACTCATCATCCTCTCTCATCTCTATAGCTCCCATAGTGCTACTGTTGTCACTGTCACCCACCGCTAATCCTTCAAACCATCCCTCACCACCCCTTTTCTCTCTCACCCCTCCCCAACCTTAAAAAATTAATCCACCAATTGAGTTCCAATATCGTTGGTCATGGGGGAGACCTCTTCTAGCAAGAGATTGTTAAGGAAGTCACTACCCGTCATCGCTGGTGATTTCTCGTCATCTCTCTCCCCTCTGTCATGCCTCTAGCTTGGCTAGTTACACTGATTTCTAGCAAAATGATATTTCATTTCCGGGTGATATGGTCCATTGGTCCTGGTACACGTCATATATACAATGCTTGTTCCATTTTTATCAAAACTAGAATGAAACCAAACAAATAAGCTGATAGTAGTGTCAACGATTTTTAGTTAGCCTCCTCTTTATATGTGTTACGAGTGCACTCACGTGTGCCTACTCACGTGTGTCTATGTGTATATTGGTGTACGTGCACGCGCATATATATTTGGTGTAATCATAAATAAGATATACTTGTGGATGACAAATACTATTATATTCTTCGTTTTTTAATAAATGACATCATTAGCTTTTAAAATATATTTAATTATTTTTAATAAAATGAATAATTAAATAAATATATATATATATAATTAAAAATTTATGATGTCATCTATTAAAAAAATGGACGAACTAGATAATTGAATTTTTACAAGTCAGAGCACGTGCCATCGTTTCGAGGAGGTGATATGCATGGCCGCCAAACGCGGGCGTTCCCAAGCTCCGGGAGCACGACGACCCAACAAGCCTAACCGCCGAAACGGCCGGCCAGCTTTCTCCCATCCCCACCTGCTCCTTTCCCTCGCCGGCGCATGATAACAACGTCGTAACAGCCATCCAAACCGCCCGCCTCCAAGCCGCACCGTTCCAACGCCCGCCGGCTGGCCACCGTGCCTGTGCACGCGCATGGGCATCTCTCCCCACCCCGTCGTCCCTGCGCGCCCCAACGGCGGCGACCACCGCACCAGCCTGGTCTCCTCTGGTGGTGTCACGGAAGCGACGGCGCCGTTGACGACGGCAGCGGCCAGCAGCAGCGCGAGTGTTAGTAGCCGGACGCCGTCGTCTGTATCGTCGCTCGGCGGCGGCGCTAGCGACGATGGCTGTGGGCGGGAGCGACCGCCGGCCGGATCGACGCTGGAGGTGCCATCGCGGAAGCACCGGTCGGCGCTGTACCCTTCCCGGCCGGCGCGGCTGTTCCAGAAGCTGCGGCACTCGCTCCCCGTCCTGACGCCGCGGTGCGGGCGGCTGCAGGTCGGGTCCGCGTGCGAGATCGCCGCCGCGGCGTCGTCCGGCGGCGCCGACTCGCACCTCATGTCGCAAGTCGTGACGTTCTCCGGCGCCGCGCGGCCGCTGCGGCGGGTGACCGGCACACTGTTCGGCCACCGCAAGGGACGCGTCGCGTTGGCGCTGCAGGAGACCCCGCGGTGCCTGCCCAGCCTCGTCGTCGAGCTCGCTCTCCAGACGCACGCGCTGCTCCGCGAGCTCGGCAACCCCGCCGGCGCTCGCATCGTGCTGGAGACCGAGCGCCGCGTGGTCACGGGCGTCGGCGGCGGCGAGGGCGGCAACAACAAGCACCTGAGGGCGGCCCGCGCGGCGGCACCGCCGCCGCTGTTGGACGAGGCGGCGTGGACCATGTTCTGCAACGGGAAGAAGACCGGGTTCGCGGTGCGGAGGGAAGCGACGGACGACGACCTGGCAGTCATGGAGACGCTACGTCCCGTCTCCATGGGCGCCGGCGTGCTCCCCGGCAGCAGGTCGTCGTCGTCGCCACCCAACACCGTGGCGGCGGCGCAGGGGGCGGACGACGAGGTGGCCTACATGCGCGGCGGCTTCGACCACTTCGTCGGCTCCCGGGACTCGGAGTCACTGTACATGGTCGCGCCCCAGGGCGGCGGCACCGGCCCGGAGTTCGCCGTCTTCTTCGTCAGGCTCTGACTAGTCGCCGCCGGCCACCGATCGATCCATCGCCATGCATGCATGCTCGAACCACCAACGCATGCATGCCACGTGTCCCATGTTATGCAAGATGAAAGGCGGAAGGGCACGTCTTGAGTCGTGCATCCTCTTGACTGCCTCGAGATTCGTGAAGAGCCAATGCCAACTCTACGTCGTACGTGTGGTATTTGACGTTGGAGTGGCTTAGCTTAATTAATCATCTGATTACGCACTAATTTTGTGCTCTTAGTGGGTGATTAAGTTGTGAGAGGTTTTGCTTAATCGGGTTTTATGGCGCCCTACACCTCTTTGCACAATCTAGTGGAGTACGGACAAAATTAAATTAAAGTTGCTTGCTTTCTTTCTCGCTGCGTTTAATCTGATTGTTAATTATTAGAAAGGCAAATAATTAAACACAAAATTCATTTTGGTTTAGATTAAATAAATCTTCGCAAAAAATTAAAAAAATACTTATACTAGGTATAAATTTTAAATATTAAAAGTTCTTATATTTTTGAACAAAAGAATTATATATTTGTTAGTCTCCTTAGATATGACATCACTTGTATACTTCTACTTCATGTTCAGAAATATTGCATACCTATAAATTTTTCTAAAGAAGAAACGTATAGGATTAAGAAAGGAAACCGTGTCTGGTTAAGTTAGGACTGTAAAGTCCGTTCCGGAGACGAATCAACATACTCGATCGTATTGTCTAGAGAGTTCTCCAAGATTTACTCAGAGAAGTGAACATCTAGCAATATAAATATAATAGCCTCGTAAGAGGGGAGGGCATAGAATATTTAATCTCAAACCAAACATGAGCCAAATCAAGCCAAGATTTAAGGAGTTGCATCGTTGCTAGCCATCAATTACATCTCGCTGTATAGTTTGCCGCATACTAGTTAGATGGGCTAGATAGAGTATATTTCTCCCAACTTATACTCTATGTGGTTCAAGTTGCTAAATACATATAAATAGGAGTTGGACTACTACTCATGTTGAGGGCCCAATCTTGTATAAAGATATCTATGTGTCTTTTTCCCACTATCATCTTACATGTATCATTACATTAGCTGAACCGTACACCTATAAATACCGTAGTCGAGTATCACCCATCAACAGTTAGCACGCCATGTAGGAGGACTGGTGCTCTAAATGTTTTTGTCAAAGATGACTTCAAGAAGTGACACTTTTAGCAAAGGTCTTAGTGATTGCATGGGCTCGGAAGATTCAACCTAGCCAGTAGTCATCTATCTTTAGATCAGAACCATCACCGTTCCGATGACGACTATGCCACTGGAGCTGACGATCTGTATATTAAATCCACTTGTAAAGAGAGTTCAGACTCATCCAAACAACAAGGTTTCAATGAAGCGTCCATAATGTCCTATCTGCAAGACGAGTTCCCACTCGTTGCCTAGATGTAGGGTGTTCTAGATGGAGATCGCTGGACAAGCTACTTCCAACAAGTTTGCACAAGCAATGGGTCTACTCCAATCCCGTTAGATTCAATCTAATGAAATTAAGCAAGATCATCCATCCAATGATTTTAGCTTTGATCTTCTAGTAGGGTTCATTGAATTAGATCCAAATAAGACATCCGTACTTCATTGGGTTAGAGAGTATGATTCAATATCCAATCGTAATGTCAAGGCAATCGAGAAGACTTTACTAGAATCTCAGAGATTGACAAAGATTTTGGCAACGGATGAGGTAGTCAAATCAACATCAGCATCAATATCTACTCCATCTGAGGATGAAAACATCACTCCTGCACAATACTGGTGATAGCTCATTCTCTGTTGGATCAACCTCCAACAGATATCTTCGCCAACCTACAGTTCGTAGCGTGGCTCAAAAGGATGAAGTCTTATATCACCGATCTTGATGTCGCATTTGCTGAAGCTATGAGAGAAGAGCCAGAAAATGCACCATTAACCCATGACAAATTGTCACCCCATGTGATCCAAGTAACGATGATGTAACCGTTAACCCTTGGTGTGGCAAAACCAATCATTGTATTAAAAAAACACACAGGGTTGCTTTTGACGATGAAATTCTTCATCACAGTGCTGCTCTCGCCACAGTTATGATCTACATGATAACCAGAAGAGACATAGGAAGGACCATGAGCATAGGGACGACTGCGATGATCGTCGAGATCATCGTAGGACCATGGTTGCTCCCTATATTGCCGATAAGGAGAGGATGATCAACGAAGCGGCAAGTGTAGTCAGTGAAGTTCTCGATCATCATCCGGGCATTAGGACCATGATGACCGATGATGGCCCTTTCGAGAACCAGATAACTTGCCCAACAACTCGTCATCATCCTTATCATCATTATCGTCGTCGTCATCAAATCCTCGAAGGCATCCTTGGTACGATAACAGTGGTCCCTCTGTTCAATCAGACGGAGGTTGTACAACATTCACCTATTCTTTTTTGAGAAGTGAGGTGGCCATCAAAATTCCAACCTAGCCCAAAGAGAAGTACGATAGAAGTATAGATCACATGGAATTTCTCTAGGTCTACTCCATAATCTTGAGCACGATAAGAGCAAATAAGAATGCAATAGCAAATTATCTGCCCACCGCACTTAAGTATTCTACAAGGTCATGGCTCATCCACATGTCCAAATCCTCAATTGAGTCTTATGATGATCTTTGCAAGAAATTTGGAGCAAACTTCTAAGCCACATACAAGAGTTACACTGTTGAGAATGATTTACACACTATGAGCAAAAGGATAAGGAGACTATGGGAATTTATATGATGCTTCAACGGTGTCATAACACACGTCCCAAAGATCACCAACACATCTATCATCAGAGTATTTAAGTTTGTCATCTGAGATCAATGGATGATGCAAGAATTGGCGACAAGACAAATAACTATGCCAACAAAGTTATTTAAGATCATTGAATAAGGTGCTCTCATTGATGAATCTCTTCAGTGAAGCATAGGGAAAGGAAATGTGGTGGATGATATGACCTCTATGAAGAAAAAGGATACAAGCATCGCCAAAGACCTAGACCAGCCCATAAAGAAAAAGAACACAGTATAAAGCAAAAGAAGCGGTACTCGCCATAGAACGAGCACCCCAATAACCACGACACTACGAGTCCTAGGGCGAAGGATCAGGTCAAAAATTGTACCCAATCCATAAAACAAGCTCTCACTCTCTGTTTGGTTGACAAGTTTTTTACAAGGAGATGGCCCATCAGTTGGCTATACAGCCTGACCAGAGAGTCCATGTGGTAGAGAAGAAAAATTCCATCACCAAATCATTTGATGAGAATGACAACTATCCTCTTCCTTATCTTATGGTAGCTCACATCTTTGGCAATTCATCCTCATATTCTTCTAAGAGAGAGTACAAGATGGTTGAGTACGAAGTATGCTTTACGTCCTAGGGATAAGCAACAAGGCTGTAGTGGTTGGATCAAGCCATAACAATCTTAGCTGATGACCACCCAGTGATTTATGCCACCCCTGGTCAATATCCTATAGTGGTCAAGCCCACTATTAGGAATATTACGGTTGCTTGTATCATGATAGACGTAGGCAACTCTATCAATCTACTCTTTGTTAGGGCGCTTAAAGCCATGGGGATTCCTCGAAATGAGCTTAAGCCTTCATATCAGCCCTTCCATGAGATCACACCAGAGTCGTCTTTAAAGTTGTTGTGGGAAGATCACACTGCCAATTATGTTTGGTGCCCTAGATGACTTTCGATGAGAAGATTACGTTTGATGTCATCGACTACTACATGGCATATAACGCGATCCTTGGACACACAATATTGGCAAAGTTCATGACAGTGTCCTACTACATGTACCAACTTGTTATGATTCTAGGACCTAAGAGAGTTATTAATGTTCCTAGGAATACCAAAATTGTTATGTAGTGCGATAAAAAGAGTCTTGATATGGTTGATCAGACACCACGTCTGCCTGCCACAGAAGAAACTTGTCAAAAGCATAGTAAACCTAAGGTCACTACAAAGGCTAACAACGCTATCAATGTGGTATCACTCTTCGACTCTAACCCCAAAAACACAATTAAGATCGAGGCAGGACATAGAGAGAAATAGCAATTCAACCACATCACATTCCTCCGGGCAATGCATATGTCTTCACTTGGCAACAGTTGTACGTGCCAAGATCCCTAGGGAGGTGATTAAGCATAAATTGATGGTACAGTCTGAGACAAAATTGGTCAATCAAAAGCTATGAAGATTTGCGTTAGATCGAAAGGAGGCCATTTGGAAGAATATCAACAAGCTCCAGAAGTCAGGCTTCATTAGAGAAGTCCTACATCCAGAATGGCAAGCAAATTCAGTCATGGTGCGAATGGCGAGTAGCAAATGATGAATGTGTGTGGATTTCACTGACCTCAATGAGGCATGTTTAGAAGATCACTTCCTACTTAGAATAGACCAACTAATCGATTTGACAGTTAAATGCGAGTTGTTGATTTTCTCGATGCTTACCCAGGCAATCACTATATTAGCATGTCTAGGGAGTATGAGGAAAAAACATCTTCTGTAACTCCATATGGTGTCTTCTGCTACATCAAAATGTCATTTGGGTTGAAAAATGTTGGAGCTACTTATCAACAAGAAGTTCAAAACACTTTTCAATCTCAACTCAGATGAAACATTGAAGCATATGTAGATGAAATTGTTGTCAAAACCAAAACTCAAGATCACTTGATTGTAGACTTCGAGGAAATGTTCGGCAATCTTCGAAAACACAAGCTGAAGCTAAACCGGGAGAAGTGCATGTTTAGAGTAGCATCAAGGAAACTACTTGACTTCCTTGTCTTTGGCAAGAAAATCGAGGCAAACCCCATGAAGATCAAAGCAATTGAGGAAATAAAGTCACCAACAAGACTCAAGGAGTTGCAAAAGTTGATTAGGTGTATGGCCTCTTTGAGCAAATTCATGACATGGATGGGAGAAAAATAATTGCATTTCTTCAGACTCTTGAAGAAGCACAACAAATTTGAGTTGACAGAAGATGTTGCCTTTCTCGACCTCAAAAGTTATCTATCAAACCCTCTCGGCATTGTCACACCTAACCTCAAAAGGAATTATTCCTATACATTGCAGCTACAGCCTACTCAGTCGGCATCGTCATCGTGGTCGAGCAAGATAGCATACAACAACCTTCATGATGCCAAGACAAGATATCCCTAGATCCAGAAATTGCTCTACATAGTTCTCATGATGTCGAAAAAGCTACTCTATTATTTCCAAGCTTATAAGGTGACAAATGTTTTTTCCTTCCTACTCAGAAAAGTGGTTCGAAGCAAGGATGTGGTTAGACACATCACCAAGTGGGTCATAGAGGTCAGTCAACTCGATGTCAACTTTGTTCCTTAAATAGCTATAAAGTTCAGGGTTTTAGCTAATTTTGTCACTAACTGGACTGTTGAGACAGAAACCAAGATCAATGATATGCTTAGTGAGATCAAGACTATGTTGTTTGATGGAGCTATGAACAGACGAGGCATAGGGGCTGGTGTCATATTAACATCACCAAGAGAAAAGCTTAAGTATGTAATCCAACTTGACTTCAAGACTTCCAATAACACCACTGAGTATGAAGCTCTCCTGACAGGACTTTGAGCAGCCACTGCACTTCGAATAAAATGACTAATTGTGAGAGGGGCTCATAGCTAGTTGTTAATCTAGTGCACAAGGAATATTGGTATTCGAACAAGGAGTTAATGAAGTACTTAGTAGTGGTGAGAAACATGGAACAACATTTTGACAAAATTGAGTTCATCATATCTACCGCAATGACAACTTTAATGTTGATGAAGTTGCTAGACAGACTTCTAGATATAAATTGGTTGAACCTAGTACCTTCCGACAATTCCTGACAAAGCTGTTCATCAGTGATATTGATGACATGGATACACAACCAAGTGCTAGCAATGGCATAGGGGCTACATCTTGCACTAAGGTCAACAATGTTGATGGTACTATTGCCAACTTCGAGATGGTACTATTTGAATAAAATAACCAATTGTGAGAGGGAATTCATAGCCAGTTGTCAATCAAGTGTACAAGGAATATTGGTGTTTGAACAAAGAGTTAATGAACTACTTGGCAGAGGTGAGAAATATGGAACAGTATTTCGACTAAATTGAAGTTCATCATATCTACCACAATGACAACTTTAGTGGCAATAAACTCGCTAAATAGGCTTCCAGATACAAACCGATTGAACTTAGTAACTTCCTAGAAGTCCTAACAAAATAGTATGTTGGTGATATTGATGACATAGATACATAGCCAAGTGCCAATAACAACATGGGGGCTACTTCTTCCACTAACATTGACAACATTGATGGTATTATTGCCAACATCGAGACAAATAATGTCTAGAGAACTCTTCTTTGATCATAACTATTATTGAATATGACTTTCAATAATGAGATTATAGCAGAAAAGTTGGCCTGCCATTCAAATATCTACTCCATCATTGGAGAAGAGCTATACAAGCGAGCGCCTAATAGAGTACTACTAAAATGTCTTTCAGGAAGATTGCATAACACTACTCCGCGACATCCATGGAGAGATATGTAGAAATCACACTAGAGGATGTACACTGGTTGAAAATGCCTTCTGGCGAGATTTATTTTGGTCAACCATCTTGCAAGATGCTTTTGAGTTGCTCTATCACTACGAAGCTTGTCAATTCCATAGCAAGCTTAGTAAGATGTCAGCACATGCTCTATAGATGATACCCCTCTCATGACCCTCCTTGTGCTAAGGGCTAGACATCCTAGGACCATTCTCTCCAACGCGATATAGTGGTCAAAAGAGTTTATTTATGTCAATCAACAACTTCACTAGTGGATAGAAGCTATGCCTATATAGAAAACAAATGCCAATAACGCTATCAAATTCATAAAAGATACCTTCTGTAGGTTTGGTCTTCCTCATCATATGCTAATGGATAATGGCTCTCAATTTAGAGGTGGTGATTCCCAAAATTACTGTATCAACCTAGTTGTCAAGATATGTTTTGCATCAGCCTCACATGCTCAAAGCAATGGCCAAGTCAAACATACAAACGAAATATTACTACAAGGCATAAAGACCAGGTTGTACATTCAGCCTATACTATGGGCTGCATCAATGACACTGATAATGGCTACAAAAAA
This sequence comes from Oryza coarctata, assembly GCA_030770085.1. NCBI lineage: Eukaryota > Viridiplantae > Streptophyta > Magnoliopsida > Poales > Poaceae > Oryza > Oryza coarctata. The sequence continues at coordinate 2,951,419 of CM061476.1, read as the reverse complement.
GACCCCATTTTCTCATATACAGAGCTAATGCTATGCTCCCAACCAAGCAGTGTCAAGTTTCCACACGAATAGAAAACTACTCAAATAAGAAATAAGATGAATAGCATGCAGACAAAGTCAACTTGCTTGAGGAACTCTGAGAATGCGTTGTAGTCAGGGTGACACGATATCAACAAGCCCTTCATCAATACTACAAAAAACACATTCGAGCTTGAGCTTTTGATATAGTAGACTTTATTCTTAGGAGAGTACAGAGCCAAGCTAGTAAAAATAAACTATCACCAAAGTAGGATGGTTCCTACAAAGTGATACGAGTACTTCAACTAGGCGCGTACAAAATCATAGATGACAAGGGCCACGAGTTATCTAGTTTATATAACATCGATCAGCTACATAAATTCTATATTTAGTTAGCCTAATGTGTAAGATTTATATATGTTTATCTTTTTATCCCATATATAATACAATTGTGCGACGTTCCCTAATATTATGTTCCATATAGTTACTCTAATTTTAGCTGGGCTATACAACTCATGGCTAAGGGCTAGGAGTATTTCAATTTTAGACTACAGTAGAGTAAAATGTGGCTACATTTCCAAAAATACAATTTTCAATAACACAACCAGGGGCTAGGAGAGTACTCCACGATATTTGAGTGCCTAGTCGACATAAATAAAATTGACAAAAAAGAACACACATTACTTTTCCCTATACTTGCTTTCTCAATTTAGAGTAGACTTAGGAATTGCATATATTACAAATATTAATGTTTTTCTTGTATCGAGTTTTCTCTTTGCAGGAAAAATCTACCAAACCAACCACTGCCACTTTACTATCCTAAATATATTCTTTGCAAGGCTAATAAAAGACTGGACTAAGGCATCGATCTAGGTGGACGACCTCCAAGAATGTGTGAAACCCGAGTTTAGAAATTCTACATTCTAGTTAGGATGTTGGTCCTTGAGACAAGCGAGAATTTGGACTCCTCCAAACCAACATGAGCACTTAGACTCAGCTTTTAGTAGTTCATTGACTAGGTAGAGATGATTTACAAGGACGCACCTAGTCTCCTTGATTCAGTCCTGATATCCCTAAAGATTATGTTCGCACATGAAATTGGTCCACCAGGCTGGCCGTTGTAGGTCCAATGCAATCGTGCCCAAACACGCGAAGGCCTAAGAGATCTACTTAGCTCTACCGTAGGTCCTTCGGTATTTTGGAGTCTTTGAGTTGTTGGAGTTGTGGGCGTGCTAGTCAATTTGACCTCTAATTAATAAAGAAGACAGAGTTAGATCATTAAACCAATCGGCCAATAAACCGATATGAACTACTACTATCAACTGGATGTGCCGATATAGTTGAGATAACCATCGGCTATAAGGCTAATGCACTCTTGTTATTGACTGGTCGCTAATAGGGATGTAGCACTCATACATTGGCTAGAAACCTAATGACAATATAGGCAAATAGTGAGGAATAAAATAAAAGACACATGGGCTATAAAGTCGATGACACTCTGAATAAAATATGCGATGAACAATAGAGAGTGAGGTCCAATCATCCAAAGAGACAAGACCTAGCGACCACTGATGACCATACCATTAGAGCCAGCCTTGATAGATCAGACTGAACCGAGATAGTATAAGGCTGAGGCTAATGGCACCGAAATGGTGAGATCTAGATTGAACGTACCGATGGAAGGAACGGGTAAACCTATCGGCTGTGGGCCTGATACAAGCATATGAATAAACTCATCGGCTAGCTAAGTCAATGGGAGGAACGAAACCCGCTAGATCACGATACCAACCCTATTTGACATAGTCCTGATAAATCAGACCTAACCAAGATAGTATAAGACCGGATTTAATAGAACCAGATCGATCGCTAGCTAATTATGGGCAACATATATATATTGGCTAAAAAGTTGATATGTTAGGCGTGAAGCTCAGTATAAAGATAACTCATCGACTGGCTACTCCGATAAAACATCAAGTAAAGACCCACCAACCTAAGACGCAATCTACTATCAACAGTCTAGTAGGTTAGACTTAACCGATGCAGCACGAGAATGATGATGGTAAAAGGAGCTCAATAAGCCAATAGATCGCACACGAATATGATGTGATATATCTGATCGTACTAAGAGGTCAGAATTATCTGATATAGTTTTAGATGGAGCGGATACACCAAGATAATAACGGAACATGTCCCTTCATCAGAGTTCAAACCTAACCATTGCAACCCCGCGTCGAGAGCCAGAACCTACTGATAAAAATCTAGATAAACTAAGGTGGTAATACGCATATTAATCAGAGATAATTTACAAGATTTCAGGGAGTCTGTTTTTATATCCTGGGGTTACACAAATCTCACAGGAATACAAGACAAACTTTTCTAATGATAAACAAAATCTGTCTTAGAGATAAAAGAAAAACTAATTGACTTATTTATCTATAAGACAAATTTTACAAAGATAAAAATAACCCTACCGTGGCTTCCATGATTTCTTCACAAATTTGGTCTCATCTGGATAAATTTTCATCTTCAACTATCCAATCAGCTCTTTCCATAAGCTGATCAACTCTCCGATACTTAATCAAATCTGTTTGCGGGGCTTACCTAGTTTTGGTGTTAATAGATTCTCAATAGGATCCGGATGTTCGATGTAGAGTTCTTAGCAGGTGGTCCGAAGAAGCTTGTATGTATTTTCTAGATAAGCCCACAACCAGATACATATATTCTTATAGAGCTCCCTCTCTTGGCCCTTAGCAAAAAGTTGGAGATATGCTTTGGACTTCTCTTGCTCCAGTCTCCTCTCATGTTTCTCATTCTTACAATTGTGAGCTTCTTCTAAGTACTTAATAACTACCATACACAAATAGTTTGAATAGGAAGCTAGGAGGGAGATGCAACATTTGTGTGTTTCCTAGCAGGTTTTTGATATGAAATGAGTTTTGTGGCCTTCTCAAATTACCAGTCTCTGTTTCTTTATTTTCTTCTTAATAAACTCTCTAATTTGCATCCGATCGATGCAGCTTGGTAGGATTCCTAATTGGAAATGTGCTCAGCAAACCAGAACATTAAACCTTTTGGAAGATTAAAACATTGAAAAAATGTTGGGAGAAAAAAATTATTGGAATTGTGCACTTTCTCTGTTTTGCTTGGTGCTTGATCATCTAACGCAAGATACCATAGCCCATAAGGTTGAATCAATGGCTTAGAGCTTGCAAAAACTTAGATGATGCTCCGCATTTTGCGGGCAGGATGATTAGTGAGAAATAATAATAGCAGATATAAATATATATTAAATGGTTATGATAAAATATAGAAATGATATAATGTTTCTTGTTATATGGATGATGCGGCTTAACATATGTTGAGCTTTTGGTCCGACTATAGTGTGATATGAATGGCAATATTAGCACACAATGAATAATACCAATTTGATTCATTGCCACAAGTGAAGCCTGGTCCTACATTCATTAACACAATAATGGCAATTTTAGCAAACTATGATTTGATAGAATGGGATAAATATTCTATGTACGAAATTAGAAAGTGTCATTAAGAAATGGCCTATTTCTTTCTGTAAATGAAATTATGCGGTTGTCTGCTCCACATATAGCTTGCATAAGAAAATAAAGTCATTTAGAAACATGTCGATTCCTTTGTTGAAATGAAATCATACAGTTGTACACTCTATCTAAAGCTTGTAGATGGCAGGGATGGTTTATGCAACCTAAGAGAAAATATGTTGACTATTTTCAAAAATAAAATTATATCAGTGCCCGCTTTGGCTGACGCTTGCAAAGGTGAGAGGCAGGCATATTTCCCGTGACATAACAAAAAATATTGCAGTTTTTTGCTTAACCTAAGAGCGGGCATAAACAATGATATGCGTGTATTATAGGAGTTGTCATATTAGAGAGGAAAGAAGAGAGAAGAGAAACGGATATAAATGTGTATCCATGTTTAGCACATGATGATCAAAAAACTTTGTGGGAAAGTGGACCGGTATTAATGGTATTAGTATTTATCTATAACGGTTCTGGTTGGATAAAAGCTATTGTTATTGTTGTTGTAGTAATAGTATTTATCTATAATCAATTTATATTAGTATGCTAATAGATTAGCCGTAGACGATAGTATATCAATTTTTTATAACTAACCATTTGTTATACTATCAAATTTTCTTTAAGGCATAGAGGCACACATGAATATTGTATCTACCTTAAAGGGAAGGCAACATGTGTATTAGTTGTCAAAAGTTTCTCCATGTCTTTTGGGACCACAACCTCTTCACGTGATAGTGAAGTCAAAATTTGATAAATCTGTAAACATATTTGATTAAGGATTGAAAAGCGGATCAACTTATAGAAAGAGGTTGATTGATAGATAGAGAAGTCGGTCAGATAGATGAAAATGTTGATGGTCTCGGATAAAAAAAGTGCCGATTGGATAGATGAAAAATTATTCAGATGAGACTAAATCTAAAAAGAAATCGTAAAAACTATGGCATAGTGGTTTTGTATATATAAGATATATTTTTTAATTACACAAGAATAATTAATTTTATTATCTCTTAGGGATAGTTTTATTTCCTATTTAGAAAATAATTTTTAGAAGTTGTTTGTAACCATCTTGGACTTATGTAATCTCATGTATAAATACAAACCCACAGCGACCTTATAAATTATCTACATAGATTAATAAAACTCCGACACATCGCCACCTTAATTCTTCCATGTTTTTATCAGCGGGTTCTGGGTCTCGACATAGAATTGCATCGGTTAAGTCTAATGTTCGGTGAAGAGATATGTCCCATCATTATCCTAGTATATCGATTCTGTCTAAGACTACATCGGTTAAATCTAACCTTTTAGTCCAATATATTATATCACATCACGTTTGTGTGAGATCTATCGGCTTATTAAATTTTTTTTATCACCATTAGTCTCGTGCTATATCGGTTAAGTCTGACCTTGCTGATAATAAATTTAGAATAAGTCGATAGGTTTTATGTGATGTTTTATTGGAGTAGCCAGCCGATGAATTATCTTTATATTGAGCTTTAAGCTTAATGTATCGGCTTATCAGCCTATATACATAGATTGTATACAATTGATCTGCTAGTAATCGATCTAGTTTATTAAATCCAGTTTTATACTATCTCAGTTTGATCTGATCTATCACGATTATTTTTAATAGGGCTAGCATCGTGATCTAGTAGGTTTCGTTCATTCCATCGAGTCAGCTAGCCGATAAGTTTATTTGTTTATATCATATTTTTATGATCGTATTGAACCATTAGCCGATGTATAAATAAAATATCTTCATATTATGTTTATATACCTATATCGGACTTACAGCCGATGATTATCTTAACTCTATCAGCACATCTAGTCGATAGTATGAGTCCGTATCAGTCTATCGACTGATTGGCTCGATGATCTAATTATATCCGTCTTCCTTATTAATTAGATGTCAAATTGGCTATTACGTCCTAAACCCTAACAATCTAAAGACACCGAAAAGCTTAAAGACATACACTAGAATTAAACAAATCTCTCATTCCTTCTCGTGTTTAAACGTATCGGACCAAATTTCAATCAGCCAATCCGGTGGATTGATTCAGCTCGAACAGCAATATACATGTTACTGAAGCAATATACGTAGCATTTAGTATATACAACAGTCTAGGGCTATAATATATTACGTCACTATGAGATTATTATCTTGTACAAATATAGACCCCTGTTACAGAGCCACCACCCGGGCAGGTCAGGCGACCGCCTAGGCCCTACCACTACCTGTCTTCTACTACGGATTGCCGTCAACATCAGTAACAACTGGTTGATCATTGAAAAATTGCTATTACTAGCCTAGGCTCGACATCGCTACTTGTAATGCCACTGTATTAACTCTAACAATTAATCTAAACAATTGTTTATCCACATATTTTACCTGGATTACTTTCCTTTCCTCTGTTTTTCTCCGTGTAGATCTCACCTACTGGCCTCTCCCGATGCACTCGCATCCATCGGCCTCCCCTAATAAGTCCATCACTCGCATTCTTTTCCAACTCAACCTCCACTTTAATTCCCCCAACAGCTTCGATGCCTACAACCGGCAGGGAGGCCTCGGCCTCCATGCGTCGCCGAGCTGGCTCCGGCTGCCTCCTCCCATCTCTTCTGTCTCTCTCCTCCCCTTCAACACAAAATCTACGTCACTCCATAAATCAGTTCATTTATTGCGTTTGTACACACCTACGCACTTATCAAGAGTGTCCTTTAACATGGTTGATGCGACAAAAGTATCATTCGCAATGGTCTTCCAGCCCCAACCGGGCCAACCCCCATACATGTTACTGAATGTGAAGCATAGAAATGGTGTTATGTACTTACAAATGATCTTCTGTGCACAATCTGTCTCAACAATTTCACACAAGCTGCAACACCATCGGATGCAGATCGGACGGAGGAGAAGACCCTGGTCGCCGGTCCCCACCATGGACTGAGAAAGTGACAGCTGACAACAGAGTCGAAAACGGCAAAAAGTAAAGAGCGGGAGCCGAAGAGGCAACACAGCGCAACCCCCCTCAAATCGGAAACCTACAGGGCTACAGCCCTACAGCGCAGTCGCTTCCTGTCCTCCTATAAAGCCGAGGAGCCTCACGTGAGAGAGGGGGGAAGCCGAAAGCCGCCTCCTCGGTCTCGCCGCACTCCCCAAACCCCCATTTTGCTGTTGCTGCCACGACGTCCGCCGCGCCGTAGGGTTTCATCACCGCCTCCCGCCGCCTGCGGCGACGAGCAGGTAGGCCCTCACCGGCGGACATGCCGTCCCTCATGTTCTGGGGTGTGTGTGTGGTTGTGCCGTGGTGTGGTGTGATGTGGTTTTGGTGCAATGTGGATGGTGTGTCCCCTGTTTCTTGATCGCTCCGTACGTCGTCACTCGCCGCCGGGTTCGTTCCGGTGCGCGAGTGGGGCTTGTGGTCTCCAGGAGGAGAGAAAAAACCCTCTTTTTTTCCTGTACAAATCTGTTGCGGCGAGGGGTTTGGGAGCGAGTGGGTTTTTGCTTTTGGGGCTTTGACATCGTCGCAGTGCAGGGGCATGAGCTTGCTCTGATTTTCTTCCATTTTTTTATTATATTGCGATTGTTGTTGCCGGGTTGCGTGAGTTGCGTGTGCTTATGATGCTAGGATTGGGGTTTTCATGGCGGTTTCAACCAAAAAGGAGAGGTTTTTTCACTGTGATTTTGGTTTTGAGAGAGAGAAAAAACTCTTTTTTTTTCTGCCCAAATCTAGATTTGCGGCGAGGGATTGGAGTCATGGAGAGCGAGTGGGTTTTTGCTTTTGAGATGCCCTGGACGTCGTCGCAGTGCAGGACTGCAGGGACACACAAGCTTGCTCTGTTTCTGTCCTTCTTTTCTTAATCACGGTGCAGATTGCGATGGTTGCTGCTGGGTTGTGTTTGCGTGGGCTGTTGATGCTGGGAGTGCGGTGGAATGGGGTTTTGATGGTTGTTTCCAACAAAAAAGAGAGATTTTGTGTTATCTGTGATTTGGTTTTGAGATGGTGCGTTTTGATCATGGGTTGTGACTTTGTTTAGACCAAATTAAGACCGTCTGGTCCTGCTTTTAGAGAAGATTGAGACATTGTGTGGTGAATGGGTAGGGGATCCTCGGAGGATTTTGATTTGTGACGAGCAACAGCCTCGCTCGCTTGATGCTGTCGGATTGTGACTGTGGTTTGTCCTAAGTTCTCCTGTTCAGAAAGGAGCAGAGATAGTGGCCTAGTAGGTAGAAGGTTCATTTTTGGTTTATGTCTTTTTGTGCCCATTGCTGAGCTAGAAAATGTTTAGGTGAAATGGTTGCCTGTTGTGTGCTGCATTCTCGTTTTGTTATGATCTTGTAACCTTGTTTCCAAGGGATCGCTTGTGGCTTTTGATTTCTAGGATGTTCATGTTGTATTGGCTTTCCATCTGGTTTGAAGATTGTATGATGCCTTTGTAAATATGTTCTTTCTTCTCTCTTAATTGTTAAAAGAACAGATTTTTTTAACAGGGGAAGCTGCCTGGTAGTTAAGCGATGGAAGACCCTCAAATTACTGATCAGCAGTCACCAAATATTACAAGTATTGAGATGGATTTCATGGATTTGGATGACATTGGTGAGGGCAACGAGAAACTGTTTCCGGATGTGGGTTTGAGAGTAATACCATCTTTGAAAGATGGAGGGCATGCAGACCCAGCAGTACAATTCCCAGTTGACAAGTCTCCTATGAATGTGTATTTGAAAGCAATACCATCTCTGAAAGATGGAGGGCATGCAGATCCACCTGTACAAGTTCCAGTTGACAAGAGCATTGCAAGCCTAGAGAAGTTCTGTAAAGAAGCATTAAGATCATTTTTCTGGAAAACTAGGCTAGTTAGTCATCAGATAAACTCCTACAATGATTTTGTCTCTCATGGGCTCCAAAAGATGTTTGATTCTCTGGAGGATGTTTCTGTTGAGCCTGATTATGACCCTTCAAAGAAAGCAGGTCCCTGGAGGCATGCAACCATCAAGTTTGGTCGAGTGGAACTTGAGGAGCCGGTGTTTTGGATTGATAACAGTGATCTTGATGAGCAGACACTCAAACTGAAGCCTAAACATGCTCGCCTCCAGAAGATGACATACTCTTCAAAGATGAAAGTAGAAATGACCGTTCAGGTTGCACCTTTGATACCCCTCGTACTGTGGTCGGTACAAAATAACTTCACTATATACAAGAAAAAAATTAATGCAAGACTGAATCATTAACACTTTTTATAACTAGCATGGAAATAGTGAGTTTGAGCAACTCTGGACCTGATATTAACCTGTTAAGTTTGCTGTCACATGAAAGTCTATACTGTAGCCATATGTTTTGTTTTCACTTACACCGTGCGTGCAAAATTTGTGTAACTCAAAGCTTGTTTAACTCTCCATTACATGTGGTGATCACACTGTTGCTTACCTTTTATCAACTATCTCAATATACTTGATCCTAAAACGGTAGTATATATTCCTCTCGAGCAGTAGTTATGAGTTAAAATAATTCTTGTATGTAATTAAACTGTAGTACTGAACTTTGTATTGTCGTTTTTTCCATTAAATTCCATACATCTGATTATAGCATCTTTGCTGTTTCAGGTCTATTCACTTGACAAAAGTGACAAAGCTAAAACTGGTCATGACCCATTTATCCAAAGAAAAGATATAATGAAAGAAACTAAATGGATCGCCATTGGCAGATTACCTGTCATGGTGAAGTCAAATTTGTGCTGGCTGCATAAACTTCAGGAAAGCGAATGTGAGTATGATTTTGGTGGATATTTTCTGATCAAGGGAATGGAAAAGGTATTGCTTCACACGATATGTGCTCATGTATTGTTAATGCATTTGATAACAATCATTGCATCTTTACATTATATTGCACTTTTTTTTCTATGCATCACAAACACGTTGGTCCATGCTCATTTTAAATGCATCCAAGTTTGGATATTTAAGATGCACCCAAATTAATTTGGGTCATCCATTCCAAACAATCTAACGGTTGATATTTTTTTATTGCTGCCAAAGATCTAATAGGTTATCACTTTCAATCTTGAGGCTAATAAATACTTTTGGATGCATCGTAAATAAGGAAACCCTCGCTAATCTAGTTGGTATTAATGGGTGTAATTCAGTGTCAATTTTTCCTTGTGTCGTTCAATTTTGGCTTAAGCACATTATTCTTTTGCAACACAAGTGACCGGATCTGTTACGTCGAGGTCTCGATGGTAGCGGTGGAGGTTCAGGTGGCTGCCCCTAACTTCTCAGGTGATAGTAGCCGGTAGGCAAGGAGCGAGGTTTTGCCCCTCGGCTCCCTTTTTTGAGTAGAAGAGGAAGATTAGAGAGAGAGGAGAAAGATTAGGAGTGAACTCATCTCATTGCCCTCTATTCTCAAGGTGTCAATAGGCTTTATAGCCGCATATGCGGCTGATGACTTATTCTCACATACAACTAACCAATTCCTCAAATTAAGGCCTATCAATCAACCTTTCTTTAGGTAACTTTGACTTCTTCTCTTTCCTTGTGTAGTGCTTGCCCCACATAACATCTCTTCCCCCTCCCCCCTTGACCAGCAGCTCATCTGCGAGCTGAAACGATGGGTAGCCCTGCTGGAACAACTCCACGTCCTCCTAGGAGGCTGTGGAAGAGGGTTGATCATGCCACTTCATGAGAACTTGGCGCACGCCGCGAGACAGCCAAGCTCAAACAGCCACCACTGGAGTAGGCAATGCGGCGCCGTGATGCATTGGGGGCAGAGGCGGTGGTGCAGCTGACGGCTTTGCCCACAAACTTCTTGAGGCCGACGTGGAAGACGTTGCACGCACGCTTGCTGAGGGAGGTTGTATGGCGCCACCCATACCTTCTCTTCCTCGACAATGCGCTACTGGAAGAAGTATTATTCGCAGCGGTTGAGGAAAGGTAATGGATCGCCCTTGCCATCGTACTTTAGGAAGTTCATCTTCTAGAACTTCGGCGGTTGATCGTTGTGGTGCTTGTCGGTGTGGTTCGAGCTCGAGGAGAAATCTTCAGGGCGTTGCGAGAGCTGGTGGCCTTGCTCCAAGTGCTGGATCGCCTGAGAGTGGCTGGCGATGGTGGTCAGGGCAGTTACGGTGGCTGTGAGGTCCTTGAGTTAGGCCATCACGTCGGAAAGCGCCGTATTGATGTCGTCAATGCCCAGCATGATGGTGTTGGCAGCTGCGTGGGGGGTTTGAGTGGCGGAAGGGGTAGAGGAGGATGGCCTAGGCTCTAATACTAGGAAGTTATGTTGAGGTTTCGATGATAGCGGTGAAGGTTCAGGTGGCGGCCCCTAACTTCTCAAGTAATAGCCACCGGTAGGCAAGGGGCGAGGTTTTGCCCCTCGGCTCCCTATTTTGGGTAGAAGAGGAAGATTAGAGAGAGAGGAGGAAGATTAGGAGTGAACTCATCTCATTGCCCTCTATTCTCAGGGTGCCAATCAGCTTATATAGCCATACAGCTGATAACTTATTCCCACATGCATTTAACCAATCCCTTAAATTAAGGCCTATCAATCAACCACAAATTAAGGCCTATCAATCAATCTCCTATCAATCAAACTTTCTTTAGGCACCTTTGACTTCTTCCCTTTCTTTGTATAGTGCTTGCCCCACATAATAGGATCACTAAAATATTAATACCGATTGTTAAATAGCTTATAATATGGGTTTCAGTGACTCACATGAACTAGCATATTGGATTTGTGCTGAAATATTTATGTATTTTGTAGAAAAAACTTTCATGTCTCTTATTTCAGGCACATAGAACATATAACTTGATCAATGCATGATCAGTTTTGAAGCCTGCATTCATCTGTATGTTTCATTTTTGCAGTGTCAACATAAATAGAAATACCCATGAGTACTTATCATGAACCACGCCATTTGTATAAGAAAAAGGTTGATTTTACACGAATATATTGGAAAGTTAATTAAATTCCTTCGCAATATCTTTTCTTAACATGGATGGTAACTTGTCAAACTCGGTAGAATATATCCATGTCATATTTTACTGTTGATCAATAGATGGCTTAGATTTTATAGAGCACCCAAAAAGAGCTCTCTAAGTTTATATGTATGACCGGATACATTTAGAACAACAGGAAAAACATATTCTACACATAATTTTCTCACAAGATAGATTACCTTGGTGCTGCCAAATCTGCATTACATATTTGTCTGGAAAGATCTGAACTCATATGAGGTTAGTTAAATCTAGCTTAGTTTGTGATGCATATTGTAAGAATTTAACCATAGTGCACTTCCGGTTTTAAATATTAGATTGGTTTTGCTTCTTAGCTGTGCATTGTAACATTTTAATGTGAACCTATTTGAATAATTCGCTTAGGAATTATATTCTGTAGTCTTATCAAAGAAATTTTCAACTGCAGAGTTTTGCACTGCCCTTCAAAATTTACCCTCTTCTGGGATCACTTTAATTCTTTATGTTGTTACCCTATGGTATGTAGACAATGTTTGGTGCCATCTCTGGGTTATTTTAAACTCAAGTTTTTATTACTTCCAACGATGTAGGTATTCATTGCTGAAGAGCAGAGAGTCTTATCCAGGATTTGGATCAATGCCAGACCCATCTGGGAGGCTTGTTACCAGCGGTCTCAAATCCAAAGAGAAAAGATTTCTATAAAACTTGCTCAGTCTAATAATGGTTTCAGAAAAACCATTAACTTGTACTTCTTGAGTGCAACTATACCAATCTGGATAATGTTTTTTGCACTAGGTGTATCATCAGATAAGGAAGCTTTTGATATTATTGACATACCAGAATGTGATGCTTCCGTGGCTAACATAATATCAGCTACTATAACTAAATCTTATGAGCTGTGCAAAGGCTTTCGTGGAGGAGGGAGAGCCAGTCAATATATTGATGAGTTGATGAGGAATACAAAGTTTCCACCAAAAGGATCCTTTGATGAGTATATCGATAGGTATATGTTCCCTGATGTCCGTGAGAATAGGAGCAAAGCACTTTTCTTGGGATACATGGTGAGATGTCTTCTAATGGCTTACTCTGGCAATCGTAAGTGTGATAATAAGGATGATTTCCGTAACAAGAGGCTGGATCTACCATGTGAATTACTCCGGAGAGAGCTATGGGGACATATTATGCATGCCAAGAGACGTATGGTCAAGGTCATGCAGAGACATTTGAGTGGTGATGGTGACCTACAACCTCTTGAGCGTTATGTTGACGCATCAATTGTTACCAATGGTCTCAACCGTGCTTTCTCCACTGGTTCCTGGTGTCATCCATATAATAAAAGTGAGAGGTGTTCAGGGATTGTTGCAACCCTTAGGAGAACAAATCCTCTTCAAATGATGTCTGACTTGAGGAAGACACGACAATGGGTTGCATATGCCGGAAAGGCTGGAGACGCTAGATATCCGTAAGCTCCTTTGTACGGAGACATTCATTTCTGTTCCATCTTCTTTTTTCCCGATATCCTAATGCAAACTGACTTAATTAATCCTTTCATAGGAACCCATCGTATTGGGGGAAGATATGTTTCTTGTCCACTCCTGACGGTGAAAAATGCGGATTTGTGAAAAATCTGGCTACTACTGCTATTGTTAGTTCTTCAGCAAGGGAGCCCTTGGTTGACATACTTGTTTCTTGTGGGATGAAGAAACTGGATGAACTTCTTCTACAAGAGATTAGTGGGAAAGACAGAATCTTCTTGAATGGAAGTTTGGTTGGAGTGTGCCCAAACCCGGTTGAATTTGTTTTGCATTTTAGGAGCATGAGGCGTAGCAAACAAATTGATCCACAGGTTTCTTTCTTTTCCAGATTTTGCTACATTTACATGGAGTTTTAACATGGTGTGCTAATCCATGATTATGCTTTGCTTTCATTTATGATGATTGAAAACTTCCTGTTAAGATGTTATGCACAATTCAACTTTGAAACATTTCTGTGAGAGATTTTACATATCATGATTTTGGTGTCTTCTCCATAATTCTGATTTTGTTGCACACCTAAACAAGGCACCTTTAATAGTAGTCCATGATTTGCATAATCCGACTAATAATTATTTATTGGGATATTGTTTCGCATTGTCATTGATATGCATAATTATACTATGTTGCTGTCCTTTTGGCTTTGGTTTACAAAGCCGGGCAATAAAAGTTGGCTGTTAACTGAAAAAAATGATGTGCATAATTTTGACTGATAATTAATTCGTGAGTTATAGTTTTGCATTGTCACTACTGATTTAATTTTTCTGGGAGTCCCAATGGGCCACCTTTTATGTCATTCCACACACACCCCCCCCCCCCCCCCGGGAAAAAAAGAAGAATAATCCTACACTATTTGGTAAGGAAAACGGACTTGTATCTTGTCTTTCTTGTTAATACGATCATTCCATTCCAATGAGATACTGGAGTTTTTTCTTGAATACTGGAGTCCTGCTTCATTTCCACTATGCATTCTTTGTTATATTACGTTGCATAGTACATTTTAAGTAATCTCAGTTCAGACAGTATATTTGATATATACTATAGTTGGTCCATATCTTCATTATATTGCCACAAGCATGAAAACATGTTTATCACGTTACATGTATTATGTTACTGCTTATTCTGTGAAATATGTAAAAGTTTGTAAAATTCAAAAAGAATAGTACTTATAATGTTTCCTGGTTCCATTTTTAACTTTGATTAGGTGGAGATCAAAAGGGACGGGCAAAACAAAGAAGTTCGCATATTTTCTGATTCAGGAAGAATTCTAAGGCCTCTTCTTATCGTTGAAAATTTAAGGAAAATCATGAAACGGAAAGATGGATCGTACTCTTTTCAGGAACTTATGGATCAAAATATAATTGAGCTGATTGGTGTTGAAGAAGAGGAGGATATCCGATGTGCTTGTGGAATTAGGCATCTCTTTGCAGGGGACGAAGAAAAGAGTTTCTCATTTTATACTCATTGTGAACTTGACCCTTCCTTCTTGCTAGGGTTGAGTTGCAGTATCATTCCCTTTGCGAACCACAATAATGCTAAGAGAATTCTAATGCAAGCTGAAAAGATATCACAGCAGGCTATTGGCTACTTCACTACAAATCCTCTCTTTAGAATTGATACCCTTTCCCATCAGCTCTATTATCCACAGAAACCTCTGTTCAAAACTGTAGCTGCTGACTGTCTTGGTAAGAGAGACTATACATCTGGAAGCAAACATGACTTTGCCAGACCGGAGTATTTCAATGGTCAAAATGCAATAGTCTCAATCAGTGTTCATCAGGGATTTAACCAAGAGGATTCTCTGGTAATGAATAGGTCCTCTTTAGAGCGTGGCATGTTTCGGACACAACATTTCAAGAGCTATAAAGCACTGCTAGAAAACAAAGATGTCACCAAACGATTAAAATACAAGGAAAATATCAATTTCGGAAAAATTCCTAGCAAGAAAGGCCGGGTTGACAGTTTAGATATCGATGGCTTACCATATATAGGAGCAAGTCTTCAGAGTAGCGACATTATCATTGGAAAGGTCTCAGATTCTGGTGAAGATCATAGCATCAAGCTGCTGCATACTGAAAAGGGGATAGTGGAGAAGGTTGTACTTTCAGCTAATGATGATGGGATGAATTCTGCAATTGTTACTCTAAGACAGGTGAATAATATAATCTCTACAAAATTATTCTTCCCTATTTTTGATAATCCAGGCATATGTGCAATGGCATTATCCATTTAACATTGCAAGACAGTAGAATTATTTATTACAACTTATTAGCATAGTCGACTGTCCAGAAGATGTTATTAGTACCAAGAATCCTTGATCTTTCTTTATGGCCATAGTGCATCAACATTTTCATCTTCTTATGTTTACTGTGACATAGCACCCAAGTTATGAACATTAGTGCTGTTATTCCCGATGTTCCAAAACTTCTTCATGTAATCTGCTAACTGATGGCAAAGCTAGCAAATTTATTTATCTGATAACTTGTGCAGTCTCGCTCGCCTTGTGTTGGAGACAAGTTTGCCAGCATGCATGGCCAGAAAGGAGTCATTGGCCTCTTGGATTTCCAGGAGAACTTCCCCTTTACTCACCAAGGCATAGTTCCAGACATTGTGATCAATCCCCATAGCTTTCCAACTCGTCAGACTCCTGGCCAGGTGCTTGAAGCCGCACTGGGCAAAGGAATCGCCCTTGGCGGCACAGTCCGGTATGCGACACCATTCACCTGCCCATCTGTGGAAATGATCACAGAGCAGCTGCACAAGTAAGCAATTCATTCTGCTCAAAATGACCTACAACTTAAATTGATTTCTCTCCATGAAAGTAGAGAGTACTAAAAATGTGCAAAATTTTGTCTGATTTTCATCCGGGTCAGATTCTCAAACAATGAACTTGATTGATTTCTCTTCATGAAGTAGTGAGAACTAGAAATGTTCCAAATTTTGTTCCTTTTTTATGAACTTGATTGAATTCTCTTCATGAAGCTAGCTAGAATGAAGTAATCAGATCTAAGAAATCTAACTGAAAATGTGGGCAAAATTTTGGAATTGTTTTGTCAGGGCTGGATTTTCGAGGTGGGAATAGAACTAGAATGTTACATTTTATTCCATTTGATCAGGGATGGATTCTCAAATCATGAACTTGTTTGAATTCTCTTCAATGAAGTGATCAAATGTATGGAATTTAACTGGAGACATGAGGAAAAACCAGGTTTTTTTGGGTGTGGGGGGGGCGCTCTGGATTGGATTCTCAAATGAACTTGATCGAATTCTCTTCATGAAACTAGAATGAAGTGATCAAATGTATGAAGTTTAACTGAAGATATGGAAGGAAATTGGACTTTGTTTTTAACTTGACTTAATTCTCTTCATGAAACTGGCTATAATAAAGAAGTAAAATGCTGATATTTAACTGAAAAGGTGAGAAGAAAAATTTGGAATCTTTTTTCTTTGTCAGGGCTGGATTCTCAAGGTGGGGAGGGGAGAGCGTGATCAACGGGCGCACCGGCGAGTGGATGCGTTCGCTGGTGTTCATGGGGCCGACGTTCTACCAGCGGCTCCACCACATGGCGGAGGACAAGGTGAAGTTCCGCAACACCGGGCCCGTCCACCCGCTGACCCGGCAGCCGGTGGAGGACAGGAGGCGGTACGGCGGCGTCAAGTTCGGCGAGATGGAGCGCGATTGCCTCCTCGCGCACGGCGCCGCCGCCAACCTCCACGAGCGGCTCTTCCTCCTCAGCGACTTGTCGCGGCTGCACGTCTGCAGGGTGTGCGAGCGCGTGGCCGGCGTCGTATCCCGCCCCGTCGTCGGCGGACGGAAGGTGAGGGGGCCCTACTGCGGGTTCTGCAGGTCGGCGGAGAACATCGTGCGGGTCGCCGTGCCGTACGGCGCCAAGATCCTCTACCAGGAGCTCTTCTCCATGGGCATCTCCCTCAAGTTCGAGACTGAGCTCATCTAGAGCTTCTTGGCTGGGGAGCTTCGATGGAAACAAGATTCTTAAAAAAAAACAATTTACTATTTTCAAAACATTTTTAAAAATAGTTTAATCTGGTGAGGAGAGCTGATATTAGGAGTTGATTTGAGACTTGTGGATGCCATTGAAACCTGCATTGGGGTATATCCAATTTGTCTTGAGTGGTTAATGGAACGAATTTGTTTTTTTTTCTTGTTTTGAATTGATGCATTTAGTTTTGTTGTATATTTGCTATGGGAGACTGCTATTGAAATATTAGTTGCTGCTGGCTCGAAATGAGAAGCAGAGGTAGGGAGTGACTAAGAAATAACTCATTAGCGATGGTGTTTCTCGATAATGATGTAACATTTCAACTTTAACAAATATATTATATTAGTCTAGAGGAGTGGAGATGAAGCCCTTGGCTTTTAGAGTGAGGTGTAAAAGACACCCTAATGGTACGTAAGGGTTGTGGTAGAATGACAATAGCGCTATCTCGATATTGAGAGAGAAGATAATGAATCAGCATCGATAACAACAGTGACTAATTAGGATAACTAATTAGGAGACAAGGACCACTAGTAGGAATCATCTATGATTAAAATAAGAGAGAAGTGGTAGGATATAAGAGGGTGCAGTGAGCCTTACTAGCACGTATAAAAGAAATGGTTGTGATGTACAAGGCGATCGAAATAAGGAGAAGTTAGAGCGGTGTTGTGGCACTTGTGTGGTGTCTAAGTGATCGAGAAGAAAAGAGAGAAGGTGGGGAATAAACTAAGTTAGGATTTATAAGTATCGCACAAAACATGAATAATTTTAGCGAGAATAACCTAATTAATGAATAGATAACTCGATAATGCTAGAAAAGAGGAGCCAGGCTACTAAATTCAACATTTAGTCAATTGAAAAAATCTTCAAGCATATAAAAAAAATTAGAAACTGACTAAAAATCATCTTTTTCAAATCAAAAGATTGTGTACCATCTCCAAATAACCTAATTTTCTTGATTTGGATTTTTTTTCCAGAAGGGTTGTACAACTTTAGTCATGTCAGAATACATATCACAAATTTCTCTTAATAAATGCCATATAGAGCTCACTATGTTAGCTATGTATTTTATTTTGCATGAAGCCTAACCATCTGATATTAAACAAGATCTTTTTTTATGAACCGGCACGGCATGTACCAATTTCATTAAATATAAAATGAGTAAAAAGTTATTTATAGGTGTAAAAGAGTAGCAGAGAAGAGCTTGGGCTCTAGCTCTAGGGTAGGAGGTGCACTAGTCTCTTTACTCCGCCTGCAAGGGCCCATGTTTTTCTTTCTTTGATTTTTACTATGAGCACTAGCATAATATCTTTTTGCTAAAAGACTTGTTGATTCTTCTCTTTCCATAATTCCATGTTATAAGCAGGATTAGCAACCTCACCACCCTATTTGGGCAAGCCTTGCAAGGTGGCAACTGACTCCCACCAGTCATGCACTATAGTGGTTGTCCTCTATGATGCCAGCTTGAGTTGGTTATACATGGTCTAAGTTGTGAGCAGATCCTATACTCTTCCATGTTTATACACTTTGTAAGGAGGTGGAAGGTTGTCTCTAGGGCTTGGTGGTATAACAAGCAATAGGTGTTGTTTGGCTAGCCATAGCTTTGAGTCTGTCGACATCCATACTCTATTTTATATTATCAGACATCTACACTCTATTTTATATAATTAGCTAATGAAGATCATGCATTTTCTTAGAGTCTAGAGCTTCCAAATGAAAATGTCATAGTTTGTCACAACGGAGCCAAGCCACAGAACTATGACTTTTAGGCCAAGGTTTTTTATTTTCTATGGGCTGTGAGCTTTCAAGTAATGGCGTCCGATCTTTTCTGTAATTTGCACTCATTGTACTGTGTTCTATAGATATTGATCCAGCAGTCAGATTGTCATAGCTTGACCGATTGGCAAGATGAGATCCTACATCCATAGGTTATTATTGGTGACCTGCTTTAGGGTTCGTTCTCTTGCTTGAGATTGCATAAACTTGCAGTGATGCATCCTTGGTCATTGTCTTTAGAGCCAAGATCTCAAACAAGATCTACTACCTAAGAGAACCATTTAATTACTACGTACAGAAAGTTACTAACTTGCTTAAACAAGTTATATTTTATTTTTTGAGACAAAAAATAGCCAAGAATTTCTCGTTAGTTCTCCCCTCCTCCCAAACAACTCAGTCATTTAATCATAAATTTTTCTCTTCATAGATTGCCATCACATCCCCTCGCAATACACACGGACATTGTTAAGGGCCACCGATTAATTGTGCAATTAAACACGAATCAATTCATGCCGATCCCATAGTATTAACCAGATCATTTGCTATATTCATATTGTATTCCATTTTAAAAATTTTCCTTATGATATTTTTTGAAAATTATTTTTATTAAGGCTTTTTTTATGTTTGTCAATTTTTTTAAAAAAAACTTTATTTCTCCTACCTAATCTTACTGCATAATTATATATCTTTTCTTTAAAAGCTTTAATGGGGGTTTACTGCTGTACAATTTAAGCACTATGTACAAAAAGTCATACTACCTTGCTGTTAAACAACTTGATGTTTTATTTTTCTGTGACCATAATTCAAAATTAGGCACGAATTTCTCATCATCCCTTCCTCCCAAAAAAAACTCCTACTCATCTAATTACAAATAATCTTTTCATGAATTTCCACGTCATCCCCTATCACTGCAGATAAGCACTACTATTCTTAATTGCCAGTGAGTAATTGAGCAATTAAAAATGAACCCATTCATACCCACTCCATAATATTTACCAGCTCATTTTCTATATTTGATTTTTATCCCATTTCAATTAACAAAAAAAATGTAAAATACATAAGTGTTCCACATCCATTGGCTTCCAAGCTCTATATATAGACAACCGTGCGTGCACACGTGGCGAGTACATGCGCACGTGCATCTTCTCCGACCCTGGCGATGGGTTGCGCAAGCTCGAGGAACGTGCGCAGCGGTGTGGAGAAGCCGGTGGCGGCGGAGAGGAGGCAGAGCCTGCGGTCGCGCTCCGTGTCGCGAGCCGCCTCTGCTCTGAGCTCGCTCGCCTTCTGCCGCGGTCGGCACGACGACGCTGTGCACGCGTGCTCGAGCCTGCCGTTGGAAGAGTCGCCGACGAAGGGCGCCGCCGGCTTCGACGACGCGCATCCCGTCCCCGGAGAAGAGGCGGCTACAGCGATGGTTGTGGAGATGAAGGTGCGGCATGACGCGACGTTCGCACCGACGAACGCCTCGCCGGGCGGCCAGCGTGGGCTCAAGGCCGCCCTCGAAGACGTCGCGCCGCCTTCGTCGGGCACGGCGCAACGGCGGGTGTCTTTCCACGCGTCCTCGCCGCTGCCTCAGACGCCGGAGGCCGCGGCTCAGGCTTTGCCTGGTTTTGACCAGGCAATCATGTCCGGCCTCCGGGACATCGTGGTGGAGCCTTCGCCGTCGCACCCGGCACTTCTCTTCCCGGAGCGCGAGAACCCAACGACGCCGAAGGCGAACGAGGAGACGGTGACGTTCGACGACAAGGCCACACTGGCGGCTCGCGACATCCCGGAGGTGACGGGCTTCGTGCGCGCCCGCGTCGACGAGTTCCACGAAAAGATAGAGAAGAAGAAGGCGGCCGCGGTGGCCGATGAAGAAGCCCCCGACGTCAAAGACGACAGCTACGACGTCAGGCCGCCGCCACTGCGGCGGCCGGCTCGCGGGAAGACCGTGGTGGTGTACTTCACCAGCCTCCGCGGCGTACGCCGGACGTTCGAGGACGGCCGCGCCGTGCGCGCCATCCTGCGCTGCCACCGCGTGCGCGTCGACGAGCGCGACGTGTCAATGCACGCCGCCTTCAGAGCGGAGCTCCGCGACCTCCTCGGCGCCGAATTCACCGGGCCACCGCTCCCGCGCGTGTTCGTCGACGGCCGCAACGACCTCGGCAGCGCCGACGACGTCCGCGCTCTCCACGAGGCCGGCGAGCTTGCGAGCGCGCTCGCCGGGTGCGAGCTGCAGGTCAGGGCCGCCGCCGCGTGCGCCGCGTGCGGCGAGATGCGGTTCCTGCCCTGTGAGACGTGCTACGGGAGCTGCAAGATCTTCACCGGCGAGGAGGGGAGCCTCGCCGTCGCCGGCATGTTCCGGCGGTGCCCCGACTGCAACGAGAACGGGCTTATCAGGTGCCCGGTCTGCTGCTACTGATGCTTCCTCGTTGTTCCATAGGTTTCGGGGCTAGCTCCAACCATAGGAGGTGAAGATGGAACACTAGTGTGATGCAAGTTGGCGCGAAACAATCTCATTGTAGCGTTTAAATTATTGTTTCTAGTCGGTGAGAATCGAGGTGGGATAAAACTAGTTCTTCGTAGTTTTTAAATTATTTTCTTTAGTCGGTGGGAGTTAAGGTCGAGTGTGACGTCAAGTTGGCGAGAAACAAGTTTTTAGCAGTGTATAAATTAGTCATTAGTAGTTAGCGTATGTAACAAAATCATCGTAGTGTTTCAATTATTGTTGTTTAGTCGATCGGAGTCAAGTTCTAGTGTAACACTAAGTTGGTGAAAAAAAAGAATGTGAAAACACCCTAGTGTAATGCCAAATTGACGCGAAACAAGTTCTTCGTAGTGTTTAAACAATTGTCTTTAAGTCATTGAGAACTGAGTTTCTTTAATACCATGTTGGCGTGAAACAAGTTCTTCGTGGTGTTTTAATTAGTGTCTTTAATCTATAAGGATGGAGTTATGGTGTAACGCCAAGTCGGCATGAAAATTTTGGTAGCGTTTAAATTGTTATATCTAATCGATGAGAATAGACATACTGCACACTGTGCGGACTAAAGTTTTCGCTGTGTTTGAAGCATTGTCCTTAGTCCATGAGTATCACGCTGTAACGCCACCATACCAATTTGGGATGAAATAATATTTCAATTAACCTTTATCTCACAGTTGTCAATCCTTTCCGTTTTCAACATTTTAATATCTACCGCATAGATTAAAATTATTTTTGACCCTGTGAAAAGAAGTTTTCTTGGTGTTTAGATTATTGTTTTCGATTGATGACAGGTTCGGTATCTTCCATAACGCCAAGATGATATGAAGCAAGTTTTCATAGTGTTTGAATCATTGTCATTAGTTACAACCGATTTCTTGTGCAGGGGTATGAAATTGGTATAAGAAAGAATATTTCAATGTTGTATCTTCCTTGTCAATTTATTTTCCATTTTTGACATTTTCTCCATTATTAACCCCAAAAGTGAACTTCCTTCCATTATTGCACAAATGGAGAGCATCACTGAAATTCAAAAATCTACGCAAAGCACACCATTTGATCTTTATCAGTGATACTACCTACTCCATCTCAAATACTACTAATTCTAAGTTATGTACATGGACAAACACTAATCCACTCGTCCGTTACGTAGTTTAGAAATAGTTATATTTTGATATAAAGGTAGTAATGGTTAGGATTTATGCAAATGGACATATATTTTGATGTTTACATTCATGCAAAATGTAGAACCGAATAAAAAAACAAGCCTTACAGAAAAGAGAGAGTAAATGATAGAATTATCGAGAACCAATTTTTTTATAGAATTAAAAGTTGTCTCTGTTTAATAAAGTTAATTTTATTCTAGTTAAAATCTCATATTTTTCTAAATATCACCGGTCCAACCACCCTCCTGTTGCCGATTCAACCATCACATGCTTTCTAGTCTAACTTCCGTCTTGTTGTCGATCCGACCATCTCCTTGCTATCAGTTTGACAACCTTGCTCCACCCAGTCCAATCGTCTGTAATTAGAGAAAGACGAAAATCTTAAAAGTCGACAAAACTCATAAAATTATATCAACATTATTTCATCAAAATGTATCTACAAAATACATACAAAACAATCATATCTTAACTTTCAACTAAACTAACAACTCAAGTCTAAACGCTAATTTTTTATCTATTTCAAAAGTGACATATTAAGGTCTAGACCGCCTCTCTATTTATACCCATAGGTGGCTATTCAAAAATCACAAATTCTAAAAGGAAAAGCACTTCTAATCCCTTAGTAAATCTTCTCATACAAGTATATAACATATCTCTTTATAAATTTAAATTTGATCTTTTTAAACCTAAACTCCTTTCAAATTTGACTCTAACTTTCATACGCACACAATCTCTATTATATATGTTATATAGAATCTTCACCTTCACGTATATTGAAACTTAGGATTTAGTATCCGCATGATCTTTCAATCATCCGGACATCAATTTCTCCTAAGTTGACTTCTGATTCATCACCAACAATACTCTCGAGACCTCAAGTAACACCTGTGCATGAACAACCAATAAAACCATATCCAAACATAAGTTCTTACCTAATTTAACTCACATTAGCAAAAAAAAAGAATATCTCGCGTATAGAAGCCATCTAGAAGTCATTAATATGAAGCAAACATCGTAAATTAAGAAATCAACCCCAAATTGACTTCAAACAAGAGTCTACCGATCATACTGTCGGGCAACACAGTCTGACCACACACAAAGCACCAATCAGACCATAGCTACCCAGGCGATCTAATCGCACAAACACCTTCGGTCTAACCGGCCATGTTGGTCTGTTAACATCGAAATTTGATAAGCCCTATAGACAAGATCGAAGAGCCGATCGGCTTATAAAAGAGGTTGATTCATACGGGAAAAGAGTTGATCGGATGGACGAGGATAGATTCAGTTCAGTTAAAGATGAAAGATTTTTCAGATGAAACCAGATCTGAGGAGGAGCCATAGAAGTTATGGCAAGCTAATTGTATATTTATATAATATATTTTATAAAATAGGCAAGTTTAGTTAGTTTTATTAACTTCTTACAGAAAGTTTCTTTTTCTGATTAGAAAAAAACGTCCAGAGGTTGTTTGTAACCATATCAAACTCTTGTAATTCTAGGGTATAAATATAAATCCCCGAAACCTTGTAAATGATCCACACAGATCAATTCAATCTCAACGTATTACCACCTTAGTTTATCTAGATTTTTACCAGCGAGTTCTAGCTCTCGACGCGAAGGGGTAAGTCCTGCCACTATCATGATGTATCCATCATGTTTAAGGCTATATTGGTTAGGTCCGATCTTTTAGTTCGACTAGATATACCACATCACGCTTGCGTAGGTTCTATTAGCTTACCGTAATCTTCTACCGTTATCGGTCTCATGTTACATTGGTTAGGTTCGACATACTAAACTGCTAATAGCGAATTGACTCTGAAGCTAATAGGTCTTTACACGATATTTCATCGAAGCGGCCAACCGATGAGTTATCCATACACTGAGCCTCATGCTTAGTGTATCGGCTTCTTAGCCGATATACATATATCTTGCCCAACGTTTAATCCGCTAGCGATCGATTTGGTTCTGTTAGATTTGGTATCGGGACTTAGTAGGTTTCGTTTTTCCAATTAGCTCAGCTAGCCGATGTGTCTGCTTATATGCTTGCATTGGACTTGTAGCCGATAGGTTCATCCGGTCTCTCCGTCGTTACGTCTGATCTAGCTCCCATAATTTCGGTGTTGTTAGTCTCAACCTTATACTATCTTGGTTCAATCTGATTTATCAAGGTTGGCTCTAACAGTAGCATCATCGGTGGTCGCTGGTCTCGTCCTATCAGGAGATTGGACCTCACTCTTTAGCACTTATTATGAATTTTGTTCGGAGCGTCATTGGCTATACAATCAATGAGTTTTTATTTTGTTCCTCGACATTCACCTATGTTGTCATCAACGTTTTAGGCAATGTATGAATGCTACAGTTGCTATCGACCACCATCCGAAAGCAAAGGTGCGTTGGACTCATAGCCGATGGCCACCCTAACCCTATTAGCAATCAGCCGATAGCAGGAGTCTGTATCGGCTTATCAACCAATTAGCTCTATGATCTATATCTATCTTCCTTGTCAATTAGAAATTAAATTAATTGGCTCACCTGCAACTCCAATAATCCGACGAAGACACTTTAAAGCCAAAAGACTTACACTAGAATCAAGCATATTTTTTAGGTCTTCGTATGACTAGGCACACCCTCTGATCAAAACCCTATTAGCTCACGTTCGCTCGCCCCCTTGACGCGTAGCTTAGCGCCGTCTGATTGGCTCCTGCAAGCGCCAAGACAGTCCCATTGCAAGTGCAAAGAACACTTTATCAATTTCAACATCATTTTATAAAATCAATAATCTCCAATAATTATTCATCACAAATTACGAAATCAAAACAATGATTTCAGCTAGCTCCTCTTATGGATTTATATTGATACATGGAGCACACCCATTAATGGCAGTAGGTCCAGATTTTCCTATCCTTAATTGTCTTGTCCCGTTGTAAACATACGGACATGATACATGTATACAGTAAAACCACTGTTTCGGCCCAAAGACGTTGCAGCGGCTGCTTAGCAATGCCCAATATGTGGGCCATATACAGATGGACAGTCTGAAATTTGGGCCGAAGTAGTAGGCCCATGTAGGCTCGAGCCGAACCGAGCTGGACGACACCCTCCTCATCTCTCCTCTTCTAGGGTTTGCGCCGCGGCGCACTTGAAGATTCGCGAAGAAATCCAAGCCTTTTACCCCAGTGCCGATGGCCACCGTGCACCCCGCCTCGTCGGACACCGCCCCTCCTCCTCCTCGTAAGGACGGGGATGAGCAGCAGCAGCAGCTGCCGCCGCCCGGTCCAGCGGCGGGCGAGGAGATCGCGGCGCTCGACAAGCAGCCGGCCGTCGCGGACGGGGGCGGAGGAGAGGGAGGGGATGAGGGGAAGGCTGAGGCTGCGGCTGCGGCGGGAGGGGGCGGAGGGAAGCTGGTGGCGGAGGCCATGCGCAAGTACGCCGCGCCGCGGTCGTCGCGGTACCACGGCGTCACCAGGTTTTGTTTTGAGGAGGAGCTTCAGAGAATTGCTTTTCTGGTCGTCGATGTGCCCCTCTGGGGCTATTATTATCATCCTCTCGCTTCGTGTCTTAGATTCTTTCGGATTTGGTTTGGTTGTGGCGCAGATTGAAGTGGAGCGGCAAGTACGAGGCGCACCTATGGGACAACACCAGCCAGGTCGAGGGCCGCAAGCGCAAGGGCAAGCATGGTATGTGAATGTGATGCGCCTGATGATGATCCTAGCTCACTGCAAAAGCTCTCATCTTAGTTCTACGTAGTCATGAAATTAGCACTACCTTAGTTTAATTCGGAATGATCCGAGGTGGTATAAAACGCACGCTTGTTAGCTATCTCTAGCATGACAATATGAAACAGTGGGAGCTATTCAAATTTCATTTCGTTTCTTCGAAGATTTTAGCTAGAGACTTGACAATAGCTAGTTAATAACAGTAGAAAATGAATTTTAGTGGTTGCAGGGCGCACATATGGCTATTTAAAACTTCCTTCGTTTCAAAATATAGCACTTCTAGTATTCAAATTTGTCTTAAAATACAACTACTTCTACACCTACGTACCCATCTCAACAAATCACAACCTTTCCCCATTTAATTTTTTCGCCTACTTTTTCATCTCAACAAATTACAACTCTTTCTCACCTTAACCTTCTTAACTTAACTCAACACAACTTTTCAGTTCTAAGCAAGTTATGGTAGGCTAAAGTTAAAACCTAGAATCTCTAAATCACGGTTCATGCACGTCAATAACTGGTTTTCAATCATTTCTATTCAAATATAGATCTTTAGCTATATCCCACTCTTTCAATTTTCTTTTTATTGTCATTTTCCATGTTAATTTTGATATTCTTCTATCTCTCTTCATATTATTATCTGGATTCCACAATGTACTGATATATTTAAGAGTCTTCTTTGAACATGGCCAAACAATAGCAATAGTTCCTATATTTTGAGATGGAGGGAGTGGTTCATTTCGTTGAAGCAACTTGTAAAATGAGGTTTTGTGATTTTAACTCAAAGAAGGTGATTTTAACCAAGTGGTGGAAGTTAAAAGGGAAGACATCAAATGTTTTCAAGAAAAGAGGTATCCAAGAGGGCTCTTGGAAGAAACAAGATGATACAAATAACATTTGGAAGAAGATGGCAACATGCATACGGAAGATTGCTTCAGAGGTGTTTGGAGTGACCAAAGGGAGTGGATGCAAAAGTAAAGACTCTTGGTGGTGGAACGAATACGTGTAAAGAGCTATTAAGAAGAAGAAAGAATACTATTAACGCTTGTATCATGATAGGAGTAAGGATAATATGGAAAAGTACAAGATGGCAAAAAAGATCATAAAA
This sequence comes from Oryza coarctata, assembly GCA_030770085.1. Classification (NCBI taxonomy): domain Eukaryota; kingdom Viridiplantae; phylum Streptophyta; class Magnoliopsida; order Poales; family Poaceae; genus Oryza; species Oryza coarctata. The sequence continues at coordinate 2,924,129 of CM061476.1, read as the reverse complement.
CAACCTGTGAGTGAGGCAAAGGGGTGGGCTTTCGAGGATCGGTAACAACAGCTGAGTACGAAAGGAGAGAAGGACATCTATAGAATAGTTAGGGCTCATGATAGATGACGAGGGATTTCAGTCAAGTTAAGTGTATTAAGGATGAGAGGGAGCAGCTCTTGGTGGAGGATGAGATTAGATATAGATGGAAAGAGTATTTTGACAATTTATTCAATGGAGCGAAAGAGGGCATCACCGTTCAGGTGGACAACTCTTCGGATGACACTAATAGGAGCTTTGTGCGGAGTATCTAAGAATCCGAGGTTAGAGAGGGTAAGGTGATGGGCCCTGATGGTATTCCAATCAAGATGTGGAGATGTCTCGGGTATATAGCTATAGTTTGGCTAACCAAGTTGTTCAACAATATTTTTCAATGGAACACGATATTTGAGGAGTGGAGGACAAGTATATTAGTACCAATCTATAAGAATAATTTAGTATCTAAAGTTATATTAATTACCGGGAAATTAAGTTGATGAATCACACTATGAAGCTATGAGAGTGAGTTATTGAACACCGTTTGAGAAGAACGACATGGATCTCTATGGACCAATTTGGTTTCATGCCCGGAAGATCAACCATAGAAACAATTTTCTTAATAAGATAAGTTATAGAATGGTTTAGAGAGCAAAAGGACTTAGAATGGTTTAGAGAGCAAAAAAAGGACTTACATATGGTTTTTATTGACTTGAAAAAAACTTATGATAAGATACTAAGAAATGTTATGTTGTGGATTTTGTATAAATATAAAGTCTCAACAAAATGTCTTTCTCATCAAGCATATGTACAACAATGATATGACTAGAGTTTAAACAAATGATGGTAACACATATTACTTTCTGATTAAAATAGGATTACATCAGGGATCAACATTAAGCCCTTACCTTTTTACATTGATAATGGATAAGGCTATGAGAAACATACAAGAGGATATCTTTTGGTGTATGCTCTTTGCAGATGATGCAGTGTTAATTGACGAGAGCCGCGCATGAATAAATAAGAAACTAGAGTTGTGACAATAGACTCTTGACTCTAAAGGTTTTAGATTAAGCAGAACTAAGGCTGAATATTAGAGATGTGAGTTTAGGAGGCCAAGTGGTGCCTAAGAAGAACACTTTTCGATATCTGAGATCAATACTACAAATGGAGATATTGATGCGGACGTTATCCACAGAATCAAAGCGGTTTGGTTGAAGTGCTATCAAGCATCTAACATCCTTTGCGATAACAGGGTATCTCAGAAGTTAAGTTTATAGAACGGCGATTAGACCTGTTATACTATATGGAGCAGAATATTGGTCTATAAAAAAACGTTATGTTCAACAGCTGATTATTGCAGAAATGCGTATGTTACGTTGGATTTGTGATCATGCAAGAATGGATCGAGTCCGAAACAAAAAAATACGTGATCGACTAGGAGTACCACCAATCGAAGAAAAACTTATCTAATATCAATTGAGTTGGTTTGTTTATGTTCAAAGGAGACCCTCAGAGATGCCAGTACATTGTAGAATTCTAAGTCAAGGTAATAAAGTGAACAGAGGTAGAGCAAGACCAAAACTATCATGAAGAGAGACAATAAAAAGTGATTTAAAAGAGTAGGATATAGTTAAAGATTTATACTTTAATTGGAATACTTAGAAAGCAGCTATTGACGTGGCTCAACCGTGATTAAAGATTCTTGCTGGGTTTCAAATCTAGTCTATCCTAACTTGTTTAGAATTAAAAGACTGTGTTGTGTTAAGCTGAGTTGAGTATAAGGAGAAAAGGAGACCGTGTCATAATCTTTAAATAGTGTGCTGCTTGGATTAATGAATTGCATGTTCAGATATGGAAAGAAAACAGCATGAAACCCTTGGATTAATAGAGAATTGAAACCCTTGGAATAATAGAGGATTGTTGATTAATGATTTGTGTATGGAAGTTTTTTTTTCTTCTTAGGAGTTTTCATTAGACATCTAGATCAAATCATTAGCTTCTTCCTATAAGCTCCGGGCATTGAATTTGAAGTGCTCCTGGACTGGAACGTTCAATTGTTGCCCCTCTTCATAAATAATTTAGTTGTAGCTCATAAGGGAACAATACAGAAGTAGTTCTTACTATGAAAAACTATCACTCCCTCCCTATGCTTCACTTTCCCTTCATTATTTCTTTCTTTAACTGATCCTTCTTTGGATGTTGTGCATGGGGATCTGGCACCTTTGGCTACTACTGTGATTCTTCAGTTTACTTAGGTAAATGACAGTCACAGAGTGAATTCATATGAAGCATAAGTGAAGCTTACAACTTCATTTTTGGCATAACAGGAAGCTATGTTACCGAAGAGAATGCTGCAAGGGCACATGACCTTGGAGCCCTTAAATACTGGGGTGCAGGGCCAACCACTAAACTTAACTTCAATGTAAGAATTGTCTGTTTCTTTGTGATATTTCGAGAATCTGGCATTTTTTGGCATTAAGACCTTTTATTTCCACCAGACTTCTGATTATGAGAAAGAAATTGAGCTTATGAAGGCCATGACTCAAGATGAATTTGTGGTGTACATAAGAAGGTCAGTGAAGATAAAATTGAATTATTACTGTATGATACCTTTGTGTTATGATTGTGTTAACTGTTCAGGGTGATTTTTACAGGCAGAGCAGCTGTTTCTCGAGAGGAACTTCGTCATATAGGGGTGTAACAAGGTGCTATTCTCTGCATTGCTATAATAAATTAATAACTATCTATTTGACTGAATCAAATCATTAGACCAAATGAAAGGAAATAATTTCTCGATTATGTTAGACCAAGCACTCTGAATATTCTATTCAAGCTTGCAACTTAATTACTTGGACTAAACAGGAGAAAGGATGGTAGATGGCAAGCACGGATTGGTAGAATTGGAGAAAGTAGAGACACCAAGGACATCTATCTTGGTACCTTTGGTGAGTAACTTTTTTTTCCTCATTTACCTGTTGTAAATAGAAATCTTCTTGAAAGTGAACCTGTTTGTAGCAAACCAGTGACCTAAGCTTAATTTGCAGAAACGGAGATAGAGGCGGCTGAAGCTTATGACCTAGCTGCTATTGAACTTCGCGGTGTCCATGCTGTGACTAACTTTGATATTAGCAACTACTGTGAAGATGGTTTGAAAAAATTAGAAGGCTCATCAGAGGTTGCGAAGCTTGCTGGACAATAGATAAAAGAATACAACTTGTAAATTGTTTTTTTTTTGTCTTTCACTTTTCCTTTTAACACAATTTTGCTCAGTTTCCTGCGGTCTTATGTGCTTTCCAAGAGATTCCATGTGCCTTGTTGTCATGCTGGTGTTTACTCCAGAGATAGGACCATATGATGTTGGGATGTTCGGTTGATAATGTGCCATAATGTAGCTAAGTTTGTTACTTTATTGTGTTTGATATTTGTTTTTTGCCAGAACCAAGCACGGTGGCTAGCTGGCGCTGCCTCACGTCCGTTGTCTGTGTAATGCTTCATTGGAATATAGGATTTCATGCTAATTTGGTAGGAATTTCAGAGGGGATAGTTTAATTCTCATATGAACTCTGTTAAACCGATTGACCTCAGTTCCAGGTTTACGATGTCATTGGCGTTGTATGCTTCCCGTTGTATATTTGAGTTCTAACTGAAAATTGGTGTTACCTCCACTATGAATTATGTTCTCACAAATTTATGTACGTCAAATTGTGTGCATTCTGCATTTGAGAATACATAATTTCACGCTAAAGTTCAAATTCTCAAACGTTGTGAATTCGTGAGAAACAGGGTCCCAGTGGTGTGGAGAAATCCCGTTTTTAGTACTCGAAATGTACATAAGGTGAAGACACCGCAGTGGACATTGTAGATTCTTTCTTCCTCTAAAAAGGTACATCATTTCTTTAGTTCTATTAATACACACTACATATGTCAGAAAACTGAGCATAAGCAGCAGGTGCAGAAAAGTAGAAAACATCACAGCTACAAGAAATATGGCAGACATTAACAGCGAAAGAAATTACATACATATAGTTGCATATGATTTTCTGCACAAGTATTTGTTGCAATCTGTCATCACCCTGTCGTTCGCATTTCCAGTCTCCCAACGCGTCTGTCAAAGCTCGGAAGATCAAATGATAGCGTGGATGATGTTTAGATGAGCCATTCGAACTAACATTTTTTCTGGCCGCTCCAAGTTTATTCATTGTTCCGTTGGTCATTCTCTCTATATCTTTCCATTGCCCTGACCACCTTCATTGCAACTGAATTGGAGCCTGCGTACCTTCATCTTTCCATTCAATGCCAGTGCAAGAACATCATACTCTTCTACAAACCATAGCTCTGATACCGTAGCCTGAATTCCAGTGACATACATACTTAATTCATGCATAAAGGTAGTTGCAAATACAGTGATTGGTAAACAGATCAAGAAGTCTACCTGGAAGCCACGAATCTTCCGATTAACTTGTGCAACCAGGTCATCGAAGAACTTGATGCGATCAAGAGACTGTGCACTTCCCTACAGCGAAGAACAGAAAACATGCCAAGAAATGCCTGATGAGATAGAATAAAAATTAATAAACAAAGAACAGTATGCACCAGACAACTTTTGAAACAAAGAACAGTATGCACCGGACAACTTTTGAGAGACAGTAGCCTAACTGCAGAACATGTTCATTGTATAAATCTTGTTTGGGTTTTAACAACATCAGCTCATACCTGCCTTGCTTTGAAATATAGCCATCCATAAATATTTCATTTTCATCTTCATCATCATTATAATCAAGTCTTTTAGCTCCAAACAAGTTAAGCTAGATTAGAAATAAAACCCATAGAAACCACACGTTAAGATTTAGACAAAAAATAGTTATTTTTCATGTACTTCTATTTAAGACCAAGACTTTAAAAATGTTCTAACAGTTTAAGTCTCGTTTTATTGTCTTATTTCATGTCAATTTCAGTATTTCCCTGCTTCTCCTCATATTATTATTACGTGTATGGACAGATGTCTTAAGTCTCCATTAAATATGTTCGAACCATCAATTGGTGCTACCTCTAGTCTATCATCTGTATCATCGTTTCAAATCCGATCCATTTTTATATGCTTATAAATTCAATGCAACATACGCATCTACATAATACTTAACTATTAAATATATCGTTTTTGTAGACTAACATCTTACACCATATAATATTGCAGGTCTAATCAATATTCTATAAAACTTATCTTTTAATTTTTAGGATACCTTCTTTACAGATACTTTTTGTCATTTCATCTATCTCGCTTTAATTTTATAACTAACATTTTTACCAATATCTTTATTTCTCTATAGTATCGATCGCAAATAGCGAAAGCTATCTTAAGCACTAATTAATCCTCTAAACTAACATTTTCTATATCATGTGTAGTAGTGTCAAAGTCACATCTTATATATCCAGTTTAATCTGCTAAGCCTAAAACATTTTGACTCTATAATCTACCACTACAACTACAGCTTACTATTTACTCCCGCTTAACTTTTATCAATTAACACTATATCATTAGTGAAAAGCATATATCAAATAATATCTTCTTATATGTCCCTTGTGACTTCATCTATGACTAAATAAAAAGATAAATGTTCAAAACCGACCCTTGATGTAATTCTATTTTAATCAGAAAGTCATCTATAAATATTTCCGTAAACAAAAATACTCTTGAGTGGTTGATAATCAGTTAATATGTCAAAATATAGCAAGATTACACAATAACTAGAAAAAAGGACACCATAATGCATAATGCAACAAGGTATTATATCCGGTTTTTATGGCTATCTTGCATAAGATAGACGGGCAACAGTTCAAATGAAAAGAAAAGACATCTTTCTAGTGTCTAAAAGGGAAATAAATACAAAAGATAGCAAGTGAGAACTCGATTTCTATGCAAGCTACCTCTTGTGGGAGCTTTGGATGTCCCAGAATACGTGCCAATGAGGTGTGGAGTAGAACAGGGTCATACTGCCAAAAGTGAAAAGGAACACCTTAGTAACAGATTCATAGAAAACTGTAGGATAGGTCAATAGCAATCAGTATTCAATAATTATGTCATACAGTAAGTCCTGATGTCTGAAAGAATATGAACACTCAATTTAGTTCAACGACAAATTCTCTGCTTGGTGCTGTTATTATGTATTGAGGAGGATGGACCTCAAATGAAACTTAAAATCATTCATCTGAGTTGTTCTTACCAGCTGCTTTTGAGGTGCACGAGGAAGAGCTTCTCTCAACCTTGAGCGGATGTCTGCAGGATCAGTACCAGATTCAACCTAAAAGCAGCAAAAAGAAAAAATAAAATCAGTTTAGTCTGAAATTCAAACTCTGTATACTAGAGGATGGCACGCTAAGATTAGAGTACACAAGAAAGGTAGATGTGCATGAATTCACTTGATAGAATAGAGTGTTCTGAAAGGTTCACACCTGCCACAGGCCAAGAAGCACTCCAGTTGATGTCAAAACCACTCGATCCAGGACAATTCTAAGGGGACAAACAGCCTCAGTAACTCTTTTTACAGCATCCACTTCAGCTTCAATCTCAACAGTATTACACATAGATACATCAGTAAAACTTGTATAGCACTTTCACATGAAGCATAGTCAGCCAGGGGATGCTTTTACCTCATCTTCAGTTGCTACAATGGGCTCCAGGTGATGGGAGGCATGAAACATACTAAAGTGATAGATGCTTGTATTTTGGAACCAGATAGCTGGCAAAAGAGATCAACCAAGCAATGTAAAATCTCACCATGATAAATCAGAGACATTTTTCAGGTGTTAAGAGACAATATCAACTGAGAAATCAAGAAAAATAGCCAGGTCATCAAAGGCACAACTTGACATTGCAAATGATTATCTAAAATAGTGGACAATTCAGCAAAGGTAAAACTTCATGTTTTAAAAAAGTGCAGGTTTGGGTTACAAATAAATGAAGAATCAAACGAACTGGTCATATGCTTCAGCAAAGATGCAGCTTCAGGTTTAAAAGATTAACGAAGCAATCTATAACAGAAAAAGTAATTAAACTGATGGTTTTTATTTAGACACATCGGAAATATTAACGGATACTTGAACTCAATACAGTGAACATAGACTAGGGCAATTGCAACCTCTGGATGTAATTCAATAATATCATGTTGCAGGATTCGTAAGCAAAACCTCACCTTGATTGAAATAAGGAAGAAACGCTTCCTTCACAGCCTTCCTGTAATCACAAAAATAATCCATATATCACTGTTCTATCCTCGCTTCCCAAAACATTACAAAATAACTACAATACCATCTCTGTCCTGCTGATACAGCTAAATCAAATTGATTTCATCAACAATTCAGTTCACACAATGCAAATCTCGAACAAAAGCTGAACGCTTACGATATTACAGAAGCAAACTCAGGATCGAGGTACAGCACATTCGCGCGCACCGGCGGGTTGGCGGCCTGACGAGATGATGTCACATTTGAGCAATGTCATCACTACACTGGCAAGCAATAACTAGCTATTGAACAAACAAGGCGAGCAGAGGACGAAGAAAAGGCGGACCTTGAGCCTTGGCACGACGGCGCCGTCCCTGGTGTCGAAGAGCTCCGACAGCGTGAGCGACTGCGACGTCTCGCCGCCCTCCAAGAACGCCGCGCCGCGCTCGTCGAGGTCCCGCGCCATCCTGTCGTACAGCTCCACCCGCCGGGACGACACGGAGACACCTGAAACAACCAAGAAGAATAAAGGCGCAACATTTCACCACTCGCACAACAGCAGGTGAAAGAAATCCGGAGAGCGAGGAGATCAAGAAGACACCACTCGGATAAAAGAACAAACTTGGATATTATTAGAACAAAGAAAAAAATCGACAAGAGGAAAGCAACCGGGAGGAGGTAGAATCGAAAGGGCAAAAAAAAGATGAGGAATGGGGAACGGAGGTTTACCTGGGACAGTGGGAGGGAAGGAGCCCATGGGCGGGCGGCGGAGGAGGACGAGTAGGAGAAGGAGGAGGGCAGCCGGGAGGATGCATGCGGCGGTGGTGGCCGGAGATCTGAGGCGGGTGGAGCAGCTCGGGGGCGGCTTGGTGATGGTGGCCATGGAAGGCTACCGAGACTTGGGGAAAGAAGGTCGGGATGATGTACGCGTGCGTCGTCAGTCTCCAGCATACTAATCGTCATCGGTCCCTCCTGTTTACTGGGGACTTTGACGAAAACCATGATTTTTAATGCCACCATTAGGGAGAATTTAACTATTTGCCCTCTTTAAATATCAGTTTTTCTGTATTTTTGTCACTGATGAGAAATGATCTTCTAATTTTTTACCATATTTACCTATATGACATGTCCACATATATGCCTAATGTAGCCTCTTCTTCCTTTTTTTTATACGCCGGTAAGCTTCTTCATCGAATATTGTACCGTCTGATTTACTATGTTGTTAGCCTCGCTCTCAAATCATCTCACTAATAAGGTGGTGGATGAAGTAGAAAGAGGTGGCATCCCCTACAGTGAAGCCCAAGAGGAGGAGCGACATTTATATCCGACACTTCTTGATCTTATGGTTGTTGAATCGAATATCTTCTTAGCCATAACTAAGCACTTTCTTGCCACCACAAACAACTACTCCCTTTGCTGCATTAACACCAACACTTGTAGGGACCTAAAAATTCTAGTATTTATGAGGTTAATATAGAAGCCTGGGAAGTTATGGAGCATAGGACAACTAGCAAAAAAGAGGCGGCAACTGTGGCATGGACTCCAAGAGGTATGTGTTGTGGGAGGTGATGACGGTGAGGCCACATGGGACTTGTGCTTAGACTCGTTATTAGTCACCAAGGTGTCATTGCCATAGTGGCGCTTATTCAGTACAACCACACAAGTATGATGGATATGGTAGAGGTAATGAGCATAGTGATAATGTTTGACTGATAGGCTAGCACGGTTTGTGATAGATTCAATAGATGTTGATGTGTGCTGGAAAGAGCGGGGAGGTATCCATAATGGTAAAATCAATATTTTTATAGATTTGATGAATTAACATGTCATAGGTAAAAGTGAAAAAAATCTCTCACCAATGATAAAAAATATATAAACTTTTTTAAAGATAGTATTTGAAGAGGTTGACAAATAGTTAAATTTTCTCATCATTTGTGTAAAATTACTATTTTATGAGAAAATTTTAAATATGGTATAACATCTACAATACACGTACATTTACTCCTATAAACGTATATACGTACACCCTGATTTACGAACCTTCTTTTTTTACAAGCAATGCATTGCTCAATTACTGTTCTTCGGTTGTAGGGAAGAGACAGATGCACACGTGCACACGAGTGCTATAGCTCAAGTATCTGTGGAAACTATACATCTTCAAAAAGAAATCACCTCTTCTTGTACACGAACAGATTGTACATTAGTTTTTTCTCGAAACTATGTGAGGGACTGCTTTATGCGGCTGATGTGGCAAAAAAAATCGTGTGTGACGAATTTTACAAAATTGTCGAGAAACATCTCTCTCTCTCTTCTTCCTCCCCATCACCCGCGGGGGACGAAACCCTAGCGCTCCCCCCTCGCCCCCCCCCCCCCCCCCCCCCCCCCGAGCCGCCGCCTCGCCTGAACCCACCCGCAGCAGCTGAGCTCGCTCGCCGGAGCACCCGCGCGAGCCAGCCGGCGGCGGAGTAGGAGATGTCTTCCCAGAAGAAGCGCGCGCCGAGGATCGAGCCGTTCAGGCACCGGGTGGAGACCGACCCGAGGTTCTTCGAGAAGGGGTGGAGGAAGCTCGACGACGCCATCCGCGAGATCTACAACCATAACGCCAGCGGCCTCTCCTTCGAGGAGCTCTACAGGTTCGGCATCGCGCTTCTCTTCTCTCCCCCACTTCTATGGTCGATTTTTTTTTCATGTTAGTGTGGGGGCGTACGATCGTGTACAGGGCCTAGTTGACTGAGAAAAACAAGAACTTGAGAGAGTTCGATTAGCCTGGGAGCAATGTCGAGTTCGTTAGTTTTGTGATTTTGTGGATTTAGTTGTTCGATTACACAATGCGGCGATGGCATATGTGAATGTTAGATGGCGATGTTTGAGTATGTATTAGATGCAATACACAGTTCCTTCAATTTTTTTTGATTATTGGGGTCCTACTGACGGATTTTAGGACAGCTCCTAGATTCATGATTTGTTATATGGGATTGGAACCTTACTGTAATAATTAATGCTTATTGCTATAGAAGTAACGCATCATCATTTCGGTAGGAAATTGTGAGCCACGTGAAAATCATGTCCGGTTAACTATTTAATTTGTAGAGCATTAAATACTCAACTTGGTGCAAAAGTTTGTAAGATTGCGTATGTTGGTTTATTGATGGACATCTTAGGTTCCTTATATTGTGCTCCATAGATTTAAGTGCAATGGCTTCTTAAATCCTGTTGCATTTTCTGGCTCATGTTCGGTTTTGGTGGCCATGCTATCAAGCAATTTGGATGTTGCGAACCACTTGTAAGAGGTGTTTGAGGAAGTGGTCACAAATACACCGTTTTTTTAGAAGGAACATACCATTGATTCTATAAGCTTTAATTTATGAAGAACTATGAAACAGCAAACATGTAACCAATTAATCATACTCACTGCCTATTACCTCTAGGGAAATCCATCTCAGATCAATTCTCGTCACTTGAGAGTTTGCATGCTCTATACTGTTTGTGCATCCAAAGAACAAGTCCTTGTCCCCTTGAAACGAGATTAGCTAAACAATGTCTGAAAATACTTATGAAAGTTTCTCTTCTTAATGTTGCTGTATTTTAGTGGAAAATTATTATTTTCGTGAGAACTCTATTTTACTATCACAAGTATGAGCTTTTACTATTCTTGTAGATAGTGCTTCTGTCATATATAAACTGGATTACTGCAGTACCCATAATTTGTCCAATGGAGCTCTGTAGTTGTTGTTATGGGCTTTGCATAATTGTATACTCTTAAGAAAAGTACAATAAAATAAATTTTAAGAGAACCAAAGACCAACCACCCTGTTTGCCCATAAGCAATGTGTTATCTCTGAATTGGGTTTTTTCTGGAAATATCTTCGTTAGCATTATTTGCCTTTCATGCTATTGTGTCTGAGCTAGTAGCCTTTCATGGTACAGAATATAGTACTACTTGTTTGAAACCACTAGCCTTCTTATGTACCATAACATAATTTTGTCCTTACATTCTGGCAGGACTGCTTATAATCTGGTACTTCACAAACATGGGCCAAAGCTCTATGACAAACTGACAGAAAACATGGAAGAGCATCTGCAAGAAATGCGCACATCAATAGAGGCTGCTCAAGGTGGTCTGTTCTTGGAAGAGTTGCAGAGGAAGTGGGGTGATCATAACAAAGCATTGCAAATGATCAGAGACATCCTGATGTATATGGATAGGGTTTTTATTCCCACCAATAAAAAGACACCTGTATTTGATCTTGGGTTGGATCTTTGGAGAGATACCATCGTTCGGTCTCCCAAGATTCATGGAAGGTTGCTTGACACTCTTCTTGATCTCATACATAGAGAGAGAACAGGTGAGGTGATAAACAGATCCTTGATGAGGAGTACAACTAAGATGTTGATGGATCTAGGTTCTTCTGTTTATCAGGATGATTTTGAAAGGCTGTTCCTTGAGGTGTCCGCTAGTTTCTATAGTGGTGAGTCACAAAGATTTATAGAGTGTTTTTCTTGTGGTGAATACCTTAAGAAGGCTCAGCAGTGGCTTGATGAAGAAGTAGAGCGTGTTTCACAGTACATGGATGCCAAAACTGACGAGAAGATAACTGCTGTTGTGGTGAAGGAAATGCTTGCAAATCACATGCAGAGGTTGATTCTTATGGAGAACTCAGGGCTTGTCAATATGCTTATTGAGGACAGGTATGAAGACCTGACCATGATGTATAGCTTGTTTCAACGTGTTCCTGATGGTCACTCAGCAATTAAATCTGTGATGAATTCACATATTAAAGAAACTGGCAAGAATATGGTGACAGATCCTGAGAGACTGAAGGACCCTGTTGATTTTGTCCAGAGGCTTCTAAACGAGAAGGATAAGTACGACAGTATTGTTACCACTTCCTTTAGCAATGACAAGAGTTTCCAAAATGCTCTGAATTCCTCCTTTGAGCATTTTATCAACTTAAACAACAGATGCCCTGAGTTCATCTCGCTGTATGTTGATGACAAACTACGTAAAGGAATGAAAGAGGCCAATGAGGAGGATGTCGAGACTATCCTGGAGAAAGTTATGATGCTGTTTAGGTACTTGCAAGAAAAAGATTTATTTGAAAAATACTACAAGCAACACTTGGCAAAGCGTCTTCTTTCTGGGAAGGCTGCATCTGATGATTCTGAGAGGAGTATGCTTGTGAAACTCAAGACAGAATGTGGATATCAGTTCACTTCAAAATTGGAAGGCATGTTCAATGATTTGAAGACCTCTCATGATACCATGCAAGGATTTTATGCTGCTACTCCTGATTTGGGGGATGCCCCTACCATATCTGTCCAGATACTCACCACTGGGTCTTGGCCAACACAACCTTGCAATACCTGCAACCTTCCTCCTGAAATTCTTGGTGTGTCTGAGATGTTTCGGGGTTACTACCTTGGTACCCACAATGGCAGGAGATTGACATGGCAAACTAACATGGGTGCTGCTGACATCAAAGCAGTATTTGGAAATGGCAGCAAGCACGAGTTAAACGTGTCAACCTACCAGATGTGTGTGCTCATGTTGTTTAACTCGGCTGACTGTTTGTCTTACCGTGATATTGAGCAGACTACGGCAATACCAGCTGCAGACCTGAAGCGCTGCCTTCAATCTCTCGCACTTGTGAAGGGCAAGAATGTTCTGCGAAAGGAACCAATGAGCAGGGACATCTCTGATGATGACAACTTCTACGTCAACGATAAGTTCACTAGTAAGTTGTTCAAGGTGAAGATTGGAACAGTGGCGTCACAAAAGGAGTCTGAGCCAGAGAAGATGGAGACCCGGCAGAGAGTCGAGGAGGACAGGAAGCCTCAGATTGAGGCGGCCATCGTCAGAATCATGAAATCGAGAAGAGTGCTGGATCACAACAGCATAGTGACAGAGGTGACGAAACAGCTGCAGCCTCGCTTCATGCCGAACCCTGTCGTGATAAAGAAGAGGGTCGAATCTCTAATTGAGCGCGAGTTCCTTGAGAGGGACAAAATAGACAGGAAACAGTACCGTTATCTTGCATAATTACTTTTTTTTTCTTTTGTATTCTTTAACCTGACCATATGTGAACCGTGGTTTTTGTACTTGTACACGTACTTTTGGTTTGATTAAGTTTTGCCCGCTGGATCCAGGTAACACGTGACCTTCTGTGGATTTTATGTTTGCTTGCATTTTGAGGTAGATGTCACTGGCTATTTCCTGGGTGATTTATTCAAGATGGCGATTTTGTTCTTGTGCAGCTACACCCTATTCACTTTTGGAACTCATCTAGGACGATTTTTTTTGCATATATGAACCATGAAAGCTAAAAAGAATGTATTTTACTTTCAAAAAGAATTTTCCCCTTGCGTTTTATTTGAGATATTTGGATCTTGTAAATTGTCTGCAGTTCAGCCTCTTTATCAGGATGGCGATTTCCAAAAAAACACGCCATCTTTGCATTCTTTTTTTATTCTATAAACATTTTATTTTTAAGCAATTATTGTACTGGAGTTGGAGTTTGAAAGGGTGTTTGAAAAGGTGGAGGAAAAATGTATTAGTGTTTTAGAAATTGGGAGATAAATACATTGGATTTTGATAAAATAAAGGATATTTTAGTTTTTTAGTCATATATTTGTATGTGTGAGATGTGAAGAAGATAAGTTTTTTTTGATGGAGGTAGGATAAGTTATCAACCCATCTATACCGAAATTTTTCTGCGAGTATGAAGTTATGTAACTTTTTTTTTCACTTTCTACGAGGAATCTTCACCTTACTGGAGAATTTTTGATTTTGTAAATTGTCAATGTGTCACTCCCTTTATTTTCACATATTTTATTTTGTTAGATAATATTTTAATTAATGATTACTCTATTAATATATTAATATATCATTTATATGAGTATAACTTTAAAAAATAATTTTAAATAAAAATATAATAATATGTTAAAAATTTATATTCTAAGTAATTATTAGTTAAACTTTTATCCTAACGAAATAAAATACATTTTAAAAAATGGAGCGTATGGCGTGCTTTTATCCGTCCAAAATTGAAAGCATGTGTACATTCATCGAATGTATTACCACACATATTGATTGAATTACCACACAATTATCTATATGATTATAAAAATAAATTTAATATTTTAAAAAATAAACTTAATATAAATAAAGACAAGAAGCAATATAGTAGTAGGAAATTCATCGAAAAAATATATTCTGTTTTAATAATTCGTTAAATAAAATAAAATGATTCAACAAACGAGTTGAAATTGCTCCCATCCGTTCCAATCTCCCAAAATCTGAAACTTACTCTCTCGGTGCATAAACCCGGTTCTTCTACCTCCATGAATCCATCTCTCCCTTGGGATTGTGTGGTCCTCAATCTCCTCCGCTGATCCACTCCATGTACCATGCTGCCTCCTAGCTTCGTCTAGTTGTATACAGGGGCTAGCTCCTAGGTACTCCCCACATGGCCGCATCCAGTCGCCGGAGTCATTTCCCATGAGCTGCTGCTGCTCAATCGCTGGAGCCACTCCGGCTACAGACCATTGGTTAGCGAGGAATGAAGACAAAAGGTAGCTAAGCCTCTTATGTTAGTTAGCATTTCAAATAGTTTGTTGATGAAATTTGTGATGTTTTAGCAGGGAATGTTTGGAATTTCTGAAAGTTTTTTGAATGCCTAATTGGAAGTTGTGGCCTTTCAACAGCTGGAAGATTCGTTATGTCACTCAGTGGGAAAGTGATCTGCTATGTTACTGCCTAGTTGGTCCTTGTGAGGTTTGAGTTGGAAGCTGTTAGAAATTAGAGCTAAAATTGTTTCAGGTTTCTAGTTGATACTTCTACTTGATAGTTGAAATTTGGGTTAGAAATGTGAGAGTTTTCAAGTTCAGATAAAATCGAGTACAGTGGTTAGCATGCGCAACCAAGCTTGCAAGCATGGAGCTGGGTGACAGGGGCTGAGTGAGCTGCTCAAGGACAAGTACGACCTACAGACAGGCATGAAGGACAAGGTCAAGTCTCTCTCACGGGAGCTCGAGAGCATGCACGCTGTCCTCCACAAAGTCGGCGAGGCGAGGCGCCACCGGAAAAGCTTGCTGAGCTGGTCAGGCTCTGGGCACGCGATCTCAGGGAGCTGTCCAAACGACGTGGAGGACATCATCGACACCTTCTTGGTACGTGTTGACTGCCATGAGCCTGATGACCGTTCTGTGCTCAGGCACCTCCGGAAGAAGATGAGCAAACTGTTGAAAAGGACGAAGGATCGTCGCAAAATCGCTGGCGTGATCAAAGAAATTGACAAGAAACGCAAGGAGGAGGCAGACCGGCGTGCTAGATGCACACTTGATACCATTGCCACCAAACCTGGAGGACCAGCGAGCATCGATCCTCGTCTACAGTTTCTGTACAAAAGGTCAACAGAGCTTGTTGGCATTGGTGTGCCAATGGAGCAGCTCTTAAAGATGCTGTTCCTTGGGGGTGAATTCATCTGTCTGACAAGAAGACGGAGATCATCTCTGTCGTGGGATTTGGAGGACTGGGCAAGACCACTCTAGCCAAAGCAGTCTATTACAAGCTTAATTCGGACTTCGACTGTGGGGATTTTGTTCCAGTCGGTCAGGATACTTATATGAAGAAAGTCTTAAGGGACATTCTCAATGATTTTGGCTACAAAGTTTCTGATCTGACACAATTGGATGAAATTGCAACTCATCAACAAAGTCCAGAAATTCGTCGAGAATAGGAGGTTAGAATATAATGATCCACCCAATGCTGGTCTCAATTTACTTTTGATGAGCGATTTTTAGTTTCAGTAGCTGTATAATGCTTTCTTTATATCACGCTATGAAGCTATGCCCATTTACATTGTGCTATGTATAATTGTACTGTACACCATACATATTCCTCCAAATCTAAAATCAATTTTTTTTTTACTTTTTCATACCATTTCCAAAATTTCAGCTGTAAATATTTGCCAATATTTCTTATGTAACTTCCCAGGAACACTGGAACACCCCCTAGATCTGGCCTTGCTCAATATGGAACCGAAGCAAGTGTTTCTGAGTGTGAGGCCTGGCTAACACGGTATTTTAAAACAAAATTGCAAACACTTCAACTCCATGTCATAATCCCTGGTCTTGAGAGTGAGTATTTAAGTACATCTCAATGAAAGGGCTGCTAGACATTTTACGAAAACGGAAAAGCCCACTTTACTTTAAATATTTTTTGCCAGAGCATTTCACCCCTGAAACTTTCTCTCTTTTTTTTTTTGGAGGGGGGGTGGGGTCAGTTTACCCCCAAACTACTAAAAAATGGCTTACTTCACTCCGAGTAGCATTTTGCTCTTTTGTTTTTCCTTGTATAAATCATGTTTTGAGTTGAATTTTTGTGGGATGATAGCTGACTCCGTTAAGGTATATTACAAATATTTTCAAAATTTTCTATGAATACACGTGCATGCATTTTTGTATCTCAGAGGTTAAACAGTTCTTAGGTGCTTCCAACCTGTGCAAATAGTCTTAAAAATTCTGAAAGTATTTAGGAATGTAGTTTAAGATGCCATCTGTATGGCGTGGTTTTAACAGTTTTTTTTCTCTTTGGTGGGGGGTGGCGGTAAAGGGAGCGAAAAAATCGTTTGCAGGTTTATGTGTTCTGAAGAAATAGTTTACAGCAGTAAAATGGACCTTTTCCCTATGCGTGTACCACGTTTAGTTGAATGGTATGGTTCAAGTGTAGTTGGCGTAGATAACATGGGCAGGATTGGGTGAGTGAAATACCAATGGTTAGGATAATTTGTAATACGCAAGCAGAAAAAATGTTATATTTGAAGTATTTTCCTGATAAGAATTCCTTGTCAGCTCTTTTTTTTCGTTACACAGGCCATTATGCAATGTGGAAATGGCACGTGCAATTTGGTTAATTCTGCAGAAAGAAAATGTATCTCTCCCAGTGATATTTTTTCCTCATTAGATCTTATTCCCTAATATAATAAATAATCCTCCTGGTTGTTGATAGTGAATAATTTTCTTCTGGTTGACTTGCATCTTACTTTAATATGTCCTTCCAATTGCCAATGATTACAACGATATTAGTGTGTTATTCCCAAAGTTTCGAGTTTTAAGTGTACTAGTTGTAGAAAAAAAACTCAGCCCCAAGAGGAAAGACCTCCCCCCAAGGTATTGTGATGTGGAAGATGACTGTGAAGATGTGGAAGGTTATGGTGGAAATAGTCTGGATCATCTTGGTAGTTTACTTCACTTGAGGTACCCCGGGCTACCAGACACAGTTATTAGTAAGCTCCAGAAGGAAGTAGGAGGTCTCAAGTTTCTCCAGACTTTGGATTTATCGAATACTGTCATAAGGGAGGTGCCACAGGCAGTACGTGCTGATCAAGATATGATGGTGCCAGCTGGTTTGATCGGCAAGCTGACGTCTTTGCAAGAGCTTTGCATCTGGTCTGATTCTGCATACTACTGCAACATGGACCGAGTGGCTGGTGCCACTTCAACACGGTGTTTTGCCAAGGAGCTAGGCAATCTCAGGGGACTGAGGATGCTTCATGCTAGTATTTAAGCAGTTGATGAGAACACAGGAGAGTGATTTGCTGGAATCCAGACTGGACATTTTTGGGTCACCACTAGAGAAGAGTCACATGGGATGCAGATTCATCTCTCCTTGGCACCTCCGACGCCTGAATTTTGGATGCTTCCGACTTCTCTAAATGGCCAGTGTGGGTTAACTCGTCACTTCTTCCAAACCTCTCCCATCTAGATATGAAAGTGCAGGACATGATAACTCTTGGGAGGCTGCCAGAGCTAGGTTGCCTCATACTGTATTCACGTTACACCAAACTGGTCAGCATTAAGAATATTGGTGGTGATTGCTACTTCCAGAAGTTGAGATTCTTCACTATGGGCAGTTCATCCATCTTGTTTGATTTGCGCTGCGACCACACGATCATGCCAAGCCTTGAATCCCTTGCATTTGGTGTCCATGTGCAGTTCCTTAAAGATGCGGACCTGCTTGGTTTTGACAAACTTGGCTCGGTGACCCTCCCTAGCTCGCTTCAGGAGTTCAAAGTGTTACCGTTGAAATCAACTCTTGGGATGCACATGCTACGGAGGTGGCAGAAGCAGAGGCCATGTTGGCACATGCAGCCATGTCCCATCTTCCAAACTACACGGCCATTTGGAAAATATACCACGCTGTTACCTGACCAAGAGGTACACTCTCACCATACATTTGTTTTTCATTTTGATATTGCTATATCATCAAGATATGTAGCAATGTGTATCAACTCTGGCATGCATGTTCTAGAGTATGGTTGTGCTGTCGTCTCTTCCCGTGCGTACTTCTCGCTTAGTTTCTTGTTTCTTTTCAGCCTAGCAGCACCAAGCCTAAAGTTTATAATTGCGCTGTCAATCTGCAAAAGAAGGATGAAGACCGTTACATTGACTTCCGTTGGCTGTTGATGAATCCACGAGTTGAGAAATTCAGTGTCTCCATAAACTGTGAGAATGCTAGGCTTGGGGAGATTGAGGAAGCAGAGGTGGCTGCAAGATATGCTGTCGATGTCCATCCCAATCGTCCCACACTTCAACTGGTGAGATATGGTGAAGATAAGATGGCGCTATCTGACCAACAGCAACAGGTAGTTCCCCCTCATGCCAACATTTGTTAGGCCTTTGTGATTGTAGAACTTTGTTGCATATGTAATTACTGCTATAGGATCATAAGAGGCCCCTTATTTATATCCTAGACCTCATGTCCTACGATTAATGTGGGATTATTTAACAATCTCTCTCTTCACGTATTGGTGCTCCCTCAGTTATTCACCGTTCTTTTATCATACATTGATGATCCCTTGGGTATATAGGGCTGTAGACATCTATGATCTGGCCTTTACACTCTAGTGCTTATCGAAGCAAAGACGTTGAATTAGTTAGTCTCTGATATCAATTATATAATTGTAAATAGTCTTTTCTACCTTAAAAACTAACTAATAAGATGAATAGTTTTTCTACTCATATTACTAGGTTTCTTGCTCTTTCATAACTAATGTGGGACTTGTGTCTCCTTCTTTTATTTCTAAGGCACATGCTCTTATCAAGATGTTACTTCAATCTTTTTCATCTGACCGATTTTGGCAAAAACTAACATGCATGATAAACTATATAGTGTGTTTTTGGGCACCATATCATTCAATTCTGTTTCTAGGATGTGGATTTGATAACCTGGAGCATTGCCTACGTTTATCTGAAATTTGTACCTGTATGATTTAAAAAATTATGAAAAATATGATATTAAAAAACAATATTTAGAATGAAGCATCTATAGCAACAGCTTGTGCCTAATCTATGCATATTTTTGATTGTTTACTTCGGTATCCTTACATTTTACACTTATTTTATATAGGGTGGTTCACTAGCTTGAGGACTTTTGCAATCATTTTGCTGTTTGTGAAAGCTAATAATCGCCTACGTCAGACGGTCAGATTATTCTTGTGAAAATCAAAGATGGAATGTGGATATTAGTTCACTTCAAAATCAGAAGTCTTGATCACTGATCTGAAGAAATCTCATGATATTAGTATGATCACAACACAAAGATTTTATGCTGCTATTTTCTGATGGAAATGGCAGTGAAACATTATCAACCTTACAGATATGTGTGCATGTTGTTTACCTTGGCAGATTGTTTGAAGCACCCTGACATTTAGCAGACAATTAACAGCAACTGTATATAGAAATGAAGAGAGAAATGCATCTTTGATTGTGTCTCAGTGATAAATAGTTATTTGCAATGCAAGTGTATGGAGTATTAATTTCGTACTCCCTTTCATGCATGGACGCATCTGAAGTTGTAAACAAAATGCAACTAACTCATCACTTCATCAGCCATTGTGTATTTATACCTTTGACATGCTTGTTCGAGGCTGACGTACTCCGGAAGGGTGCTTTAAAAAAAACAACATTGGGGGTATATTTCTATAAATTTTTGAAACAAAAATATATTTTTAAATATTTAAATAATAAAAATATATAAATAAGAAAATTCTCTTGCGGGAGGGGCAGGTTGGAACCTGACTCCGGCGGTGGCGGCAACTGAACCTTTGGCGGCGGCGGCCAGGTCCTGTTGGATCCGGCGAATTGAGCGTCCTACCTCTATTATCCAGTAATACAGTCGAGTAGCTAACATGCCGTTCATCCCAACTGTCCTACCCTTGAAACCACAAGGAAATTCGATTGGCGCATGCTCTCGCCTCACCAAGAGGTATGTGCAGCTGTGCACACACATTTCACATTTGTCGATGCCATTCCTCTCTAGCTTAGCTTGGCTGTTTGTCGTCCTCGGCCTAGCAACGTCAATCCTAAAGTTGTCAATCTTCAGCATATGAATGATGTTGGCTCCTTCAGTGGTTATTTTGACTTCCATTGGCTTCTGAAAAATCCACGGGTCGAGATATTCAGCGTCTTCATTATCTGTGAAGATCATGCGCTTGAGGAGGTGGAGTAAGCAGAGGCGGCGGCGAGGTCCGCAGTCAACGATCATCCCGACTGTCCCACACTTGAAATGGTGAGATGTAGAGAAGATGGGATGATCTTGTCTGACCAACGTCCAAAGGTACATCTAATCTGTGATCTCTAATGGATTAAAAAGAACCCCCATTATCGTCGCTTCATTACAAGTAGTTGTGGAGCTAGTTGATATTTGGTCTGCCCAGTTTTCATTCTCCAATCTGATCTCTTGTTGTGAGCTGTAGGCAAAATGTTCTGCTTTCTGTTTTATTTCTATCTACCAAGGTAGTTAGGAAACATGTACATGCATGCTCTGCTAACTGTGGTGATTTCAATATCCTATCTATTACTCCCTCCTCCTTACAATATAAGGCGCGCACACATTTTTAGACTCAACCCTTGTAATATTTGACTAACAATTAGTCTATCATAAACTTTTTTTTTTGGCGAAAATAGTTTCATTGTATTGACATTTGAAAATACTTTCTTATGATTATCATTTTGTTGTTACAAACACTATAGTATATGAAAAATTAAACTTATATTTAGAGGAGGAGGGAGTGTCTTACTAAAATAAGGCGAGAAAGATAGACCACGTTCTCTATCTCTCAAGGCTTAAACCTTATTCAACCATGTCAACTATAAAAAAAAATGATACATGTGTTACCTTTAGAAGTAAAGAAAGAGTTGTACTAGCAAGTTCAAATAGTCTTCGTGCAGTTTCACAGGGAATTAATTCAGCCCACTTCTTAAAATCCACACCAGGTGTAGGCCTAAAGCCCTACGGTAGCTAGATCCTTTTATCTTATACTAACTGATACTACAAGCTCCTTATACATCATATTCTTATATAGTATTACAACAGATTTAGATATTTTTGACTGGAACCCTCTCTCGGTTTCCGTTTTTCCAACACGCTCACCTGCTCTCAGACGCGAAACTTCCCCACTTGCGTCCGAGCCACTCCGACGTGTCCACGTGTCCACGGACACGAATCCCTGTCTCCTGGACGCGAACCTCCTCTCTTCGCGTTTGTCCCTTCTTCGAGTTTTCGTGTCCGCTCCACTCCTTTACCTTCACGAGTCTAAGGACGTGAAACTTCTCTTCACGGACGCGAATCTTCTCCCGTCTGTGACCTACCTGCTTTCTGACCTACCTACTCTGCCACCCACTTCCCCCTCAACTACTTCGCTGTCTACTTTTCTCATCGGCCAACCATTTCCATCGGCTTACTCCCATCGGCCCCTTACCCCTCATCGGCTTACTCCCATCGGCCAACCACTCCCATTGGCTTACTCCCATCAGCCCCTATCCCTCATCGGACCTTACCCTCATCAGCCTCTTGTATCCGTTACCCTCTTGTCATGGCCATCGAGTCAGTCCTTAGCTTCGGCACCCTTCCAGTCGCCGAATCTGTTCCGACCCTTGGCGCTTCTGACCACACCTTAGGCACTACCTCATCGATCTTCTCACCACCGTACGCCGCTGTTAACGTGAAATCTCACATTCCCATCTCTCTTGACCTCAACGCTAACTACTCCAAGTGGGTATTTTTCTTCAAATCTCTCTGTGGAAAGTTCGGCCTCCGGTCTCACATCAATGGCTCTGCTCCACCTCGACCCGATGATCTCCAGTGGGATATCGCTAAGTGCTATGTGGAGGACACCGGCCCTATCGCCCGGGATCTTTGGGTGGCTATCGAGCGGCTCTTCCTTATCAACAAACAGCCACACGCTATCTTCTTACTAAACGAATTCCACTCTATGGTACAAAGAGACTCTTCTATCTCATCATACTGCCAGCGCCTCAAGGTAAATACTGCCGTCCTCCACGATGTTGGTCACCTTGTGGCTGACTCACAACTCGTCCTCGCCCTCCTGTGAGGACTTAACCTACGTTTCTCCAAAACCGCCTCAGCCGATCCTCCCGCCACCACCCACCTAGTCGATTCCCTCCTGGAACCAGGCTGGCCTCGTCGCCACCCTCAACCAGATGACGCTTCAACCTCAGCATCTTTAAGTGCTGGACTCTGGTGCGTCTTCTCATATGGCGTCATCGGCTGGTATACTACGCTCTCGCCAACCCTCCTCATCCCTCTTTATCACCATCAGCAATGACCACTCTCTCCCCGTCCAATGCCATGGTGACTCATTTCTGTCTACACCCATAACTAATCTTCCACTTTGCAATGTCCTCATTGTTCCCTCCCTCATTCACAATCTAATATCTGTTCACCAATTCACACGAGATAATAATTGCTCAATTGAATTTGACGCTTCTGGTTTCTCTGTAAAGGATATCCCAACCTGGCGTCAGATCCTTCGCTACAATAGTGACGGTGACCTCTATACCATCCTCACTGCGCCGTCCACTCCCCACGTCAGCATTGCTCTCTCCACCAACCTCTGGCATCTTTGTCTTGGTCATCCTGGCCCTGATGCTGTCATCAATTTACGTCACAGCGCCTCCATCCAGTGTATCCACAGCAACTCCACTGTTTATCACTCGTGTCAACTTGGCAAACACGTATGACTTGCCCTTTTTAAATTCTATGTCTTGTACCTCATGACTTTTTGAGCTAATACACTGTGATGTATGGACTTCTCCGGTTAAGAGTGTCTTTGGTAATCAGTATTATCTTGCAATATTTGATAATTACACATATTATTGTTGGACTTTTTCACTCACCAGCAAGTCCGAGGTCGCCTCCCACCTAATTAACTTCACAAACTATATCTCCAACCAGTTCAACATTTCTATTAAAGCTCTATAGGCCGATAATGGTACGGATTTTGTTAACCGTACCGTTCACAACTTCCTCACCTCCCAGGGCATCATCTCCGCCTCTCTTGCCCCAACACCTCTCCCTAGAATGGTAAGGCCGAACGCCTACTTCGCACACTTAACAACATGAGTTGCACAATGTTACTTTATTCTCATCTACCTGTAACCTACTGGGCTGAAGCACTAACCACTGCGACTTATCTCCTCAATCGGCACCCTTGCTCCTCTGTTCGCCACAATGTCCCATACACCCTTATGTACCGCACGGTGCCCGACTAATCCCACCTACGCGTCTTTGGGTGTCTCTACTACCCCAATCTCATCGCCACTGCTCCTCACAAATTTGCCCCCTGCTCCACCGCCTACATCTTCCTCGAATATCTCTCATCCCACAAGGGATACCGATGTCTCGATCTCTCCACCCGCCGAGTCATCATCTCTCGCCATATCGTTTTTGACGAGACCTGCTTCCCCTTTGGTCTACTTAATCCCAAATCCTCATCTAGCGATCTCGACTTCCTCCTTATCAACACCATGCCTTCCCGGTCTCCTTCATCAATCTCACCTCCGGCCCCCTCATCGGCCGCTCCTGAGGACGTATTGCTCAGCTATCCCACTTCTCTTCGGTCTGATGCTACTCACATCAAACCTCCATCGGCCCTACCACTCTCATTGGCTCCGACTGATCCTGTCTCCTTTTCATCGGATACCTCAACCCCATCGGCTCCTCAGCCTTCATCGGCTCATACCCACCTATCGGCTCATCCGCCTCCATCGGCTCGTCCCTTGTCCTCCCGGTGCCAATGTTGTAACCGGTAAGTAGATCTTTAAATACAAGTTCTACGCTGATGTATCACTTGCCCGTCATAAGGCACGCTGGGTAGTTCGGGGTTTCTCCTAACGTCCCGGTGTCGACTACGACGAGACCTTCAGTCCCGTTGTCAAACCCACCACCATCTGGGTTGTTCTCACCCTGCCTGCCTCGTACTCTTGGCCGATCCACCAGCCTCCAAGCTTTGTTGATCCCTCTTGTCCCGATGACGTCTGCCTCCTTCAGCGCTCCCTCTACGGCCTCAAACAAGCTCCTCGGGCCTGGCACCAGCGCTTTGCTGCCTACCTTCGGCACATTGGCTTTATGGTCTCCGTGTTCGATAGCTCTCTCTTCGTTCTTCATATCGGCAACACCACCGCCTATCTTCTTCTCTATATCGACGATATTATTCTTACAGCGTCCTCGCTATCCCTCTTGCACCAGATCATGGCTCGACTCCACTCTGAGTTCACCATGATCGATCTCGGTCCTTTCCATCACTTCTTTGGTATCTCTGTCACCCGCTCTTCTCATGGACTCTTCCTTTCCCAGCATCAGTACGCCATCGATTTCCTCCAGCGTGTGGGCATGGCCGAATGTCACCCCATGGCCACTTCGATCGACACTTGCGCCAAACTCTCTGCTACCGATGGCTCACTCGTCGCCGATTCCTCCTAGTATCGGAGTCTTGCTGGTGCTCTCCAATACCTCACCCTAACACGGCCCGATCTCACCTACACTGTCTAGCAAGTGTGTCTCTTCATGCATGCTCCGCGCAAACCTCACATTGCGCTGCTCAAGCGTATGTTTCGCTACGTGAAGGGCACACTCTCCAGCGCCTTGCACCTCAACTCTAGCCCCATCGACTCTCTCACCACGTACTCCGACGCGGACTGGGCGGGCTGCCCCGACTCTCGACGCTCCACGTCCGTTTACCGCGTCTTCCTCAGTGACACTCTAGTCTCCTGGTCCTCCAAACGCTAGACTATAGTGTCTCAGTTTAGCACCAAAATCGAGTACCGCACCGTTGCCTACGCCGTCACCGAGTGTTGCTGACTTTGCCAGCTTCTCCAGGAGCTCCGTGCACCTATCTCCTCTACGACCATCATCTACTATAACAACATCAGTGCCGTCTATATGACCGCCAACCTGATCCATTATTGACGCACGAAGCATATAGAAATAGATATTTATTTTATCCGTGACAAGGTCGTACTAAGATAGGCTCGGGCGCTTCATGTACCATCGGTGCACCAGTTCGTCGATATTATGACCAAAGGCCTCTCCGCGTCTTTGTTCACCAGCTTTAGATCCAGTCTCTATGTCCGTTCCCCTCCCGCTACGATTACAGGGGTATTAGATCACTAAACTACTGAATTGTATATATATATGGACCCGACCTCCTATAAAGAGTTGGGGTGTATAAGACATTCTTATAATACCATTGAATTCTTTTTGGCTGTCGAGGTATCAATACGTCAAGAAATTCCTCGTCACCATCAACTGTGAGAAAGCTACTCTCGTGGAGGAGGAGGAAGCAGAGAGCGCCGCTGAACGTGCGGTCATGATATGTCACAAGAGTCCTACACTTGAACTGATGAGATATGGTGAAGATAAGATGGTGGTCTGACGAAGATCATACCGTTTGTACTGTACCCCTCTGTCTTTGTCTAATATAATCCCTACTTGATTGATTCAGAAGAAAATCCCCATTAATTGGTTCCTAGCACCGACTGTACATCGTCTTCTTTCGTGCTTCTGCTAAAATACAATTCCACCTGTAGTCCTGAAGCAGCGCCATTTTGTTCAGACCGAGTCAAGATTGGCAGAGTGGTGGCACAGGTGGAATCTGGGCAGCATAGAAAGCCTCATATCGATGCTACCATCGTGAGAATCATGACGCCAGAAGAGTGACTGATTACAATCCACAAACAGCATAGTGACATTCTGACAGAGGTGAGCAAGGAGATGAAGTCTCGTTTCCTGCTGAACCCTGTCCTGATCTCTGCTGACGACTGATCAAGTGATCATGCATGCATAGTACAGAGTTGATGAATCCACGCGTTAATATATTTTGTGTCTCATAAACTGTGAAATGCTATGCTTGGGGAGGTTTAGGAAGCAGAGGCGGATGCAAGATGTGCAACTTGAGCTGCTGAGATACGGTGAAGATAAGACAGTTTGTAAATCCAACCCACAGCAACAGGTAAACCCCCCTCATGCCCACATTGGTAAGGCCTGTGTGCTTGTACAATTTTGTTGCGTACGTAATTACTGCTACTTTAACTTGTCTCTCTTGCTCTTATTTCCAAGGAACATGTATATAGACAAACTAGCGATAATATGCGTTGAGTGCAAGCCGGCCCTGTAAATCTCACCTTGGGTAGTTCATCAGAATTTCTTTCTTGTTGCCGTTCAGAACAAGTCTGTTCAACGTGCATGCTTCAAACCTACATGGGTACTGCTTTTTGGACACAACTGTGCCAATCTTTACCATGAATAACTTGGTAATGCTTCAAACCTACAGGTGGTATCCATCTACTCTAAAATGTGAATTATTTTTAGTCCAGGAGGGAATAGATAGAGAGAGAGGGGTACCTACGTGCTGGTGTTGGACTGTTGGTCAGACAACACACTATCTTCGCTATGTCTCGTCAGTTCAAGTGTTGGACAGTTGGGATGGACATCGACTGCATATCTTGTAGCCGCCTCCGCTTCCTCCACCTCCTCAATTCTAGCATTCATACAATTTATGGAGATTCTGAATTCCTCGATGCATGGATTCCTCAACAACGAAAGGAAGTTGAAGTAACCAGTGCCATCTTTCATCTCCCGCACGTTGACACTGGCGTGAACAACCTTGGGATTGATTGCACTTGCCTGAAGAGGAGAAAATAACTCAATATGTTGATAAGTAAGCTAAACCATGAATCTAGATGTATGCCAAGCGTGTGAGTATGTTTTGTGTTAGGTACTGTATGGCTCTACAAAGAATATCATGAATTCTAAGTGATGGAGATGTGCACGCATGATTGTTACATACCTCTTGATTGGGCGAGAGCATAAAACCTTCACATATCCTGGCGGGTTTAATGGTGGGATGGTGGGGATGGACGGCGGCTACGTGTGTCAGCACTACCTCAGCTTCATTCACCTCCGCAGCGCAGGCATCAGAGCAATTGATCTTAGCAAAGACGCTCTCAAGCGAGGTAGGGAGGTTATGCAAGCCAAGCTTTTCAAAACCAAGTAAGTTGGCATCTTTGAGGAACCGCACATGGACACCAATCTCAAGGGATTCAAGGCACTGGCAGCAGCCATGTCGATCAAACCGGATCGATGAACCAGACGTCCTGAAGAATGTCAGGTTTCGGAAGTAGCCATCACAGCTAGCCTTGGAAATACTTACTACTCTGGTGTAACGCGAATACAGTTTGAGGCAACGGAGCTCGGGCAACCTCCCTAGGGTTTCCATGTCCTGGTCCTGCACAACCTGCACATCCACCTTTAGGTACAGGAGGTTGGGAAGAAGCGACGAGTTAAGCCACACCGGCAGTCTACAGAACTCGAAGCAACCCAAACAGAGGTGCCAGAGTTGGTGAGGGAACACAAAGCCAGCCTCCCATGTCACACCCTTCTCTAATACGGACATGGCTCCAATGTCCAATGTCTGGATCTTGTGCAGATTGCCAAGGGAAGCCAGCAAATCTCCCTCCATGCTCTCGTCTGCTATGCTAACGGCAGTCCAGAGAATCCTCAGTTCCCTCAGGTGGCCCAGATCCTTCACAAAGTGCCTTGCAGAAGAGACACCAGCTGCCTCCGTGTACGTAGCAGCAGGATATATCCACAGCTCTTGCAGAGACGTTAGCTTCCCGATCAAACCAGCTGGCACCCTTATGTCCGCGTCAGCACGCAGGCACAGCAATCGTGTCCGCAGGCCCAGTGAGTGTGGCAACTCCCGTGTTTTAGCCCCCGACAAATCCAACGTCTGCAGAAACTTGAGATCTCCTACATCCTTGGGGAGCACGCTGGCAGGTGAATTTCGGAGGCCGAGGTACCTAAGGTGAAGCAGACTCCTGGGATGCGGCATGGCAACACGGGCGCCGGCGCCAGCGCTACAGTCTTGTAGCGACACGACACGTAAAACTCGAAGGCGTGCGGATACTAGCGTAACACCGCACTGGCTAGCTAGCAATGAAGGACCTTACTTTCTCCAAACCCATACTACCCAGTTGGTGCTCATGCTGCTCTTCGATACTCCTGGGCTGCAGGGCTAACCTTCGTGCATTGCTCCCAGCTGCAAGTTTATGTTGCTCATTCTTGTCCACTACAGAGACGAATTTTTCTTCCCCAGACAATGGACGCACCAGATCGAGCACCATATCATGAACACGGCAATAACGTTCATACCTTTCATGTTTTTTCTCCACCGGTTGGATCATGCTTCTATTTATCAGCTCGTTGAAGTAGCCCTCCCCAAGCTCAAACAACCCTATGTCTGCTGCTTGTTCCTCATTGATGAAACCTTCAGCTATCCACTTCCATATTAAAAGATTTTTATCGATCACATGATCCTCTGGAAATATGCTTAGATATAACAAGCAGGCCTTTAGATGTGAAGGAAGGTCGTAATAGCTAAATGACAAAATCCTTCTAGTGTTATCTACATCCTCATTGTCTCCATGCCCAAAACCATATATGCAAATATATGTATATATACATACATACATATACATATGCATATATATATATATACATATATATATATATATAAAAGATACTTAGCAAGTTAGCTAATAGAGTTAGGAGATTGACATTAACAATGGCTCTGCAAGTGGCATGAGTGGCTCGAGTGAACATTTTAGGGATTATTGCAGTGTTTGGTAATTCAAACTAAAGGTTATGGCCATTGGAGCTGAAGTGGTAGTGCTACCGATGCAGGGATAACGATATCAACTATTTGTTAGAATGATGTAGTATGTGATCGTTCACAACAAACTACCCTGTGGTTTTGTGCTTTATATCTCAACATTGTTTTGAAGTAAAGTGTTACATATAGTACATTTGAGGTGAGAAAAGAAAATCTTTCCTACTAGAAAAATGGTCTTTTATCCAACAGCCCAAAACACAAATATACCGATCGATAGAAGATTTAGTACTAAAAATGGTTTTCAGTATCGGCTCTAAAGGTTCGAGGCCATTGTAGTATTGTAGTATTATTAGTACCGGTTGTCTATCCAGCCATCTTATCTTAGGTTCCATTCTCAGCCTGAAGTTATTCACTACGATGTTGTTAACGCCAAAATCTGGACGATCCGATGGCGCTAAAGCCGATCGGCTGAGGGATCCGATGAGGCTAAAGCCGATCGGTTGAGAGATCTGATGAAGGGTTTAATGTAGTTATCGGCCGATGGAGATACTGAGACAAAAATGATGGAGAACTGTAGAAAAGCCGATCAGATTAGTAGAAGATTGGATCGGCTTAAAGACAGGAAATTGTCCAATCGGGATCAGATCCGAGAAGCCCGAGGGAAGACAGGAGAAGGATCGGCTTGACTAAAAGAAGGCCTGATAGCTACAGTGGAGAAGCCGATTAGGTTGCAGTAAAGGAAGACTCGGTTACAAATTGCAAGATTATTTAGATGAAACCGGGTTTGCGGAAGAGCCGTTGACTTCACGGCAGGGTGCTTATTTTTGTAAATTATAACCTTACTCAATTAGGGAGGTTTAGCTGGTTAGTTAACTTCTTTAGGAACATTTTCCTTTGTTCTTACTAGGAAATAATGTCCGATGGTCGTAGACGCGTCGGACTCTATCTGTAAATCGAGGGTATAAATATAAACCCGCTGGAAACATGTAAGATATCTCTCGATCATATACAAATTCGGCGCATCGCCACCCTAGTTCATCTAGGTTTTACCAGCGGGTTCTAGCTCTCGACGCGGGGCTGCATCGGTTAAGTCCGATCTCCGGCGAAGGGGTAAGTCCCGCCACCATCCCGATATGTCCTGCTCTGTCTGAGGCTGCATCGGTTAGGTCCGACCTCTTAGGCTGATCGGATGTATCGCATCACGTCCGTGCTGGACCTATCGGCCTGTTAAGCTCCCTCTGTCGTTGTTAATCTCGTGCTGCATCGGTTAGGTCCGACCTACGGGGCTGCCGACGATAGATCGAGCTTCAAGCCTATAGCCTTCTGCACGGCGTATCATCGGAGTGCTAGCCGATGAGTTATCCATGCTTCGAGCTTTACGCCTAGCGCATCGGCCCCTCGGCCGATACGCATCAGCCTTTAGAGGCGTCCCACGATACGTAACGCCAAACGTATCGGTCCCCTAGCCAATACGCACCCGCCTTCAGAGAGGCGTCCCCTCATCGTCTTAGCTAGCCGATGGGTTCGTTCCTATCCTTGCTACAGCATAGCTGATCCGACGTCCTCCGTATCATCGCCGCTGGCCCCAGTCTCGTACTGTCTCGGTTAGGTCCGATCCTTGAGGCTCGGTGTTGATGGCGCTGTCACGGCGGGCGACGGGTCTCGTGCTGTCATATCCGGAGCGGCATCGGCTTTGCAGCCCGTGCCTTCTTGCGTTAATCATTGCCTAGACCACATGCGCACTCATCGGTTTTTCCAGCCGATGAATTATTGTTCGGCTATCCGGAGGGTTCCCGTGCGTCTCGCCATCCTCTGAGCACACCCTGGTTCCTCCATCAGCTCTGCGGTCGACCCCTCGTCGACACTTGTCCACATCGGCTCTCCAGCCGATCGAACAACATCCCGGACCTATCGGTAGCCAGCTGATAGCGAGCGTCTGTATCGGACTCGCTCGTCTCAGCTACTTATCAATTGCAGGGTCAAATTGACTGACACGTCCGCATGCTTAAGGACCTGCACTGGAGATAAGCAGACCTCCCAAGCCTTCGCGTGACCGAGCTGCCGTCCCTCCCCGATCGCGGGATTTTTTTGGCGGTGAGGAGATGTCAATATCCGTAAAGCCAAGGTTAAAGGTCATGCCATTAAATTCTTTTGGCTGTTGAGGAACCAATATGTCGAGAAATTCAGGGTATGGTATCCATAAACTGTGAGAACGCTAGTCTCAGGGAGGTCAGGGAAGCAAGGTGACATGGATCCATCCAAATAGTCCCAGAGTTGAAATCACGAGATATGGTGAAGATAAGATGATGCCTGGCTAACACCATCAAGGGCGAGCTGGATAAGCAGGAGAGGGTTGCCGGAGAGGGAGCTGTAGTATCTGATACTCTACTTTAAGTCACGCATGAAAATAAAGTGTGATTGGAAGCTATGTGTATTTGTTAAAAATTCATTCCATTTGTACAGGAGTAATATCTACATGCCTATTTAAACATGTTTGGTTAGAGGCATGGACAATAATCTGGAGTTTGTACAGTATATTCAGGCAAAGGAGTGGGAAATGGTCTGGTTTAGTAGATTTCACCACATTTATTAGCAAAGGTGCTAGTTTATTGCAAATGCAAATACATCGTTAACCCAATGCTAGTGACACCATAAATTACAACAGTTGGCGCCTCTTGGTCATGACAATGAAGCTTTGGAGAGAAAAAAATGGATAGCCTGTGAAGATCACCTGTAGACTGTAGTGAGCTCTCTATGATGTCATTGTGGAAATCTTGTTAGAATTCGGTCTCGTATCTCAGAAAAAGTCTTCACATCCTCTCCCCACAGCCTATAAAAGGTGGCAACATCATAATGGCATTAATAATGCAATCAATCGCTTGAATAAAGATATCTACATGATTGCAATGCATGGTGAAAGTAATGAAAAAGGGGAAAGACAATGCATACCAGCACTCAAGCCCTATAGCATTAGCACCTGCCTTGTCTGCAGTTTCATCATCTCCAACATGTACTGCCTTGCTGGTCTCCACACCAATTTGATCTGCCCAATGGAAAATCAGGCCAATTTTGAGTTCAACTGAAAAAAAAAACTTAGCTCACAAACTAAATGCTATTTTGTACCTAATGCTATTTTGAAGATCTCTGGACCAGGTTTCTCATGTCCAGCCTCTGATGATACAACAATGGCATCAAACCTGGACAGTTCAAGATCTGTTAGCATATGACCATTACTCACAAAAGTTCTTTTGTAAGAGCAAGGTATTTTGAAAGGGCAATGTTATATGCACTTACATATCTGAGACATGGAGGTCCTTAAGTAATTTCCGTAAGCGTGTGTCAAAGTTAGATACCACAGCTAGCTTAACTGAAATTGAAACATTAATAAGGTGTGGTTTTTGCAGACAAAAAAGTATCAGACAGGGGTTTGAAGGCAGAAAGCCATAAGTTAATATTGGAAGCTGAAAAAGGAAGAAAATACATTAATTGTACGACCTCCAGCATTCTTTAAATCACACAGCATTTCATAAGCCCCAGCAGGAAGACACCATGCATCTCCATGAGCGTAATACTGACAGATAGAGCAATGGAGAGAATGAAAAATGGATGTATCAATAAATAAAAAAAATGTTGACTTCTCTTTGATTCTCAGTTATAACTTCAAAAACA
This sequence comes from Oryza coarctata, assembly GCA_030770085.1. Lineage (NCBI taxonomy): Eukaryota > Viridiplantae > Streptophyta > Magnoliopsida > Poales > Poaceae > Oryza > Oryza coarctata. The sequence continues at coordinate 2,891,247 of CM061476.1, read as the reverse complement.
TCTGTCAATTATCAATCGCAGACTCTTAATTCTAATTAGACCAAGGCATGCGTATTCAGTAGCCACCCAATATCAACTATGAAGATTATTTATCTGGATTATAGTTTTCTAGCAGCACATCCAGAATACTGTTCATTCTCTCCATTTCCTCAAAGTCACAAGGTTATGTTTGGCAAAAAAGGAAAGCTTATAAGGTTTTGAAAATGGTCTGTGACTTTCTTCAGAAGATATCGAATACTATTTCAGGACAGACTCTCATCAACCTTCAGCAAAGCATTCATCCGATGATCAAAATAACGTCCTTATCCTTCTTCGAAATGGAGAGAATGAAAGCAAATCATTCATCCTTAGCAAGTTACAATTAAACACTCCACACGAGACCAATAACGCGATACCTGATATACTTCTTCGAAATAGTCATTGTTCGTGCAATCGGTTGCTTCTGCCACTACAATCCTCCAGAACGGCCGTCCATCTCCCTGAAACCCAAAACATCATTACCTTACCAACAAACTCGCCACAATTTCACAACTTGCACAAGCAACATTGCTGCTCTCGGATGCAATTCCTGTGTATACCTGGTACCTGAGCGTCTTTGGCCATGGCGCGGAGAAGGCCCGCTTGAATCCCTCCATGATGTTTTCCTCACTCTTACTCACACCTGGAGGATGACGCCATGACGGACAGCACGAGGGCACACGCCATGTGTTCGACGAAACGGCCACGGTAAGCGCAAGAACGGAAACGAAGGTGGTTCAATGGCGCGGGGGGGGGGGGGGGGGGTCCGAACCGTATCGCTGGCCAAGGGACGCGTAGGTCTCCGCGACCGGCCGAGCCAGCTGCAGCAGCGTGCCCCCGGCGTCGAGCAGCAGCCCGCCGTACGCCGGCGACGACCTCCGCTCCCTCCCGCCGCCAGCGGCCGCGCTGACGCAAAGCATCCCAGAGGGGGAGAAGGAGAAGGAGCGGCCGACGGCGGCGAGGCGTGGCGCCTGTTGCCGCCGCAGGAGGTGGAGCGGGCAGCGCACCGCCGCCACCGCGGGGGCGGGCATCTCGAGTCGCGCTCGCCGGCGAGAGGAGAGAGAGAGAGGAGCCCGAATCTCAAAGCACAGGAGACGCAATGGGGAGAAGGGCATTTTGGTCAGAAAAAATGCTTTAGCCCACGTGCGTGAGAGGAGAGAGACCAAACCCTAAACCCTCGCCTTCTTTTGCTGCGCCTCTCCGGTGCCCGCCGCCGCCGACGCGCCGCCACAGCTCCTCGACTTGGGCGGCGGCGCACCGACGGCGAGCTGCCGCTGGACTCAAACTCTCCGCCGCCGGTGAAGACTCTCGACAAGGTGCGTGGTAGCGACTAGCGACGCCATATAGTTTGACCAAAAGGTTCCGTTGGAGCCAAACAGAGAAGTTTTGAGGTAAGGGATTCAGCCCTGTTGAAAGCTGCTGCTGAATTTCTAGCTCACCTAGTGTTGTTTCTTTTTTTGTTTAATACGATAATTTTTTTAGCTAGTTCTATTAGTTCTTCGTTGCGGTTGTAAGCATTGGATCCAACTGAAAGAGTCCAAACATTTTTGTCATTTGTAAGGGAGGAAGAATTCTGGCATACAACCTGTTACCTTTTGTCACTCACAGAGGAAGATTACTAGTGGAGTTAACTATTTCTGGTGAACTCATCATTTCTATTGGATATCTTCTGTTCTACTTACAGGAGCCAATTTAAAGAGTTCTGATGATTTTCTCTTTGACTGGTGGATTATGCTGGAATTGACCAAAAAGTTTTTTTTGTGTGCTTCAGATTGAAGTGGAGAAGTTAATACTTGGGAACAATGTCGGCGAAATGGCGCTCGTTGCAGCATCGGCACAGGTACACATACACCTCAGTTCTGTTCCCCAAGCACTACCTTGAAGAACTAGCTTGTGTGTCAACTGAGGTCTCATCATCCAGTTTCTTCTCCCAATTGAACAATTTGATCTCTCTGACCTCCACATATGCCCAAGTCATTGCAGTCAAGGACCTTGCCTCAGCATTTGTGCAGCTTCTTTCTAATCCAGCCATCCCTGATGATGCTGTTCTGGTTTCCACAAAACTTTATTTAGAGATTCTCTTCCTTGAAAACTCCCTACCGCTCCACCGGACACTCATATCTGTGCTCGCCAAGTGCAAGAAACACTGCTCATTGATCAGTGGATGTTTTGCTTCACTCTGTGAGGAGTATGGTGGCTCTAGTAGCAAGGCAAAGAAGAGATTTTTGGTATCTCGAGCGGCATTATCTCTGATTGGGTACCCAAAGTTAGGTTTTTTGGATGAGGCAGTCAAGAAGTGTGCAGAAATCATGGCGTTGGATGTGGTTGCTGGGCTTGATGGGGTGATTAGTGACATAGTTGATGGGTCCCGACCATCTCCAGTTGTGATGGAGCAATGCCAAGAGGCCATGTCTTGCATGTACTACTTGTTGCAGCGCTACCCTTCTAAGTTTACTGAACTTGACAAGGCATCTACTGTCTTCAAGAGTGTTGTTAGGACGATACTGACTGTTCTCAAGTCATCAGCCTTTTCTAGGGATTGTCTGGTGGCCTCTGGAGTGAGCTTCTGTGCTGCAATGCAAGTTTTCATGAGTTACGAGGATATTTGTTGGTTCATTTCTCAAGGTCTCTTTTCTATTTGTGCTGAACAAGAAGATGTCAAAGATCTAGCTAGATATGAGATGCTTACTGACATCAATCTGTGTGAAGAAATCAGGGATATCTCAATTTTGAGTAGACTTTGTTTGTTGAGAGGGATTTTGACTGCTATTCCGAGGACTGTACTCAACATGCGTCAGCTTCATTCAAATGGATCGTTATGGACTATATTGTATGATGGGATTTTACCTGAGCTTTGCAAGCACTGTGAGAACCCAATTGATAGTCACTTCAATTTCCATGCTCTTACAGTGACTCAAATATGTTTGCAGCAGATAAAAACTTCCATTTTAACTGATTTTACTGACTTCTCTGGAGACTATAAACCTTTTTCAAGACATGCTATCAACCGTATATTGAGAATCATATGGAGTAACCTGGAAGATCCTTTGAGTCAGACAGTAAAACAGGTGCATCTCGTATTTGATCTACTATTAGATATTGAATCATGTATTCCGTCAGGAGATCCTGAGGAAAATAGCAAACTGTTTCTGTTTAATATTGCAAGTGATTTACTTTGCCTAGGTCCGCGATGTAAAGGGAGATATATCCCTTTAGCTTCTCTGACAAAGTGGCTGGGTGCCAAATCTCTTCTAAGGTTAAAACCAAATCTCCTTTTGGAAACAGCTTATGCTTACATAGATGATGATGTTTGTTGTGCTGCAACATCATTTTTAACATGCTTTCTCGAGACTTTAAGAGATGAATGCTGGAAGGATGATGGGGTTGAACAAGGATATGATGCCTTCAGATTTTTGTGCTTGCCTCCTTTGTTGCGGGGACTAGTATCTGGAAATTCAAAACTACGTTCTAATCTAAATACTTATGCTCTGCCTGCTGTTATCAAAATTGATGCAAATAGCATATTTGCAATGCTTGGATTCATCAATGTTGGCCCAAGTGCAAATGCAATCAAACTAGATGTTGCTTTGAAAAATGACCAGCGTATAGCCGCACTGGTTTCACTGCTTAAGGTCTCTCGGAATCTCGCACTTGTGGAAGGGGACATTGATTTAGATCCTGATGATTTATCTCAGCAAGCGGCTAATAAGTTTACTGCTGTTATATCTATCAGAGGAATTAATGTTACCGTGCCTGTTAAATGGTTTATTTTGGCACTGACACACAATGAAGAAAGTCTCCGAATAGATGCTGCTGAATCACTTTTTCTAAATCCGAAGACATCAAGTCTTCCATCCTCCTTGGAACTGAGCTTGCTTAAGGAAGCAGTCCCACTGAATATACGTTGTAGCTCGACAGCATTTCAAATGAAATGGACAAGTTTGTTTAGAAAATTTTTTGCTAGGGTGCGAACAGCACTGGATAGACAGGTAAAGCAGGGCTTATGGCTTGCATCATCATTGTCTGGTGACAAAGATTCTAAATCTGTTGATATTGTCAAGGCCACCACTGCCCAGAGGGCCAAAGATCTCTTCCAGTTCATGAAGTGGCTGAGCTCCTTTCTGTTTAATTCTTGTTACCCCTCTGGCCCGTATGAAAGGAGAACAATTGCAATGGAGCTTATTCTTACCTTGCTAGATGTATGGCCTATTTGTCGCTCTGAAGGGAGGAATGACCTTTATCCTTATAGTGACAGCATAACACTGCCAGATTCAACAATTTCATTTGTAGGATCTATAATTGATAGCTGGGACAGGCTAAGGGAAAACTCTTTTCGCATTCTACTGCAGTTCCCAACACCACTCCCTGGAATTTCCTCGAGTACATCCATAAATAGTGTTATCAGATGGGCAAAGAAACTTGTACTCAGCCCTCGAGTCCGGGAAAGTGATGCTGGTGCGTTAACCTTCCGACTGATATTTAGGAAGTATGTTCTGGAGTTTGGCTGTGTTCTTGTGTTTTCTAAAGAAAGTGATTGCCTTCAATGTTCCGCAAAATCCACAAATGATGGGACAGAAGTCACTAGTCAAAATCCAGTTGCACAATATATTGCATCACTTATTCAGTGGCTGTGTGCTGTTGTTGAAGAGGGTGAGAAGGATCTTTCTGGAGCATGTAAGAAATGCTTTGTGCATGGAATTCTTCTTACCCTGCGCTACACATTTGATGAGTTGGATTGGAACACTGAGATAGTGCAATCATGTATTGCTGAAATGAGATGTCTTGTAGAAAAGCTTCTTCAACTTATAATGCGCGTGACCTCATTGGCCCTGTGGGTGGTTTCTTCTGATGCGTGGTATATGCCATATGATGTGGATGACATGATTGATGATGATTCCTTCCTCTCAGATATAATAGATGAGGATCAACCTGGTACTGCTTCAGAAATAGCAGAGACGAATATAACATCAGGGAATAATAGCAAACCAGCTGAGCATGTTGTCATGGTTGGTTGCTGGCTTGCTATGAAGGAGGTAAACCGTTTTCACTTAGTTTACTTCAGTTTTTGAAAACTGCTCTTCATTAGCTTTATTTATTTTTAGCTTCTTATTGGATATAGTGGTCGTGCCAGATCTCATGCACGCGGCGCGACCACACTGATGCCTAGGAGGTCTTAGCTTCAGTCTGTCGGCTTCTCTCCGTAGCTCGAGGTACGCGCGCCGAGGTCTGGGATGTCCGCTTAGCTCCGGCACGGTCCCTCGGCTTGTTCTCTAGTCCCTTAGTCGCGACGGTGTAGGTGCGGGCTTGTCAGTCAATTTGACCCTGCAATTGATAAGGAGGTGAGACGAACGGATCAGTCGGACGATGGGCCAATACGAGCTCTCGCTGTCGGCTGGTCGCCGATAGGATCGAGTTAGTCATCGGCTGCGTCTAGATGGCTGCTGCTATCGGCTAGTCGCTGATAGGGATTGGAACGCTCTTCCATCAGCTGGAGAGCCAATGAAGACGTAGACGGATGTTGACGAAGGATGTGATGGCTCCGAGTGTAGTGAAAGCGAGATCCTAATCCATCGGCCGCAGAGCCGATGGAGGCACCAAAGGGTATTTAAGGAATAGCAAAGCACGCGGGATTTCTCTTGGTTGCCGACAGAAGCTGTAGCGCTCGTTCATCGGTTAGAAAGCCGATAAAGACATATGTGAACTGGCAAGGAATTGTATAAAAGACACACCAGCTGTAAAGCCGATGCCACTTCAGATATGGTGGGCGATGAACAAGGAGCGGGGCCTGATCCTCCCACAACACGAGACCCGTCACCCACCGTGACGACGCCGCTAGCACTGATCTCAAAGGATCGGACCTAACTGAGACAGCAAGAGACTGAGGCCAATGACAATGAGACGGTGGACGCTAGATCGGTCGTGCTGAAAAAAGGGCGGAGCTAACCCATCGGCTAGCTGAGCCGATGAGAAGACATCTCTGAAGATGTGTGCATCGACCGAAAGACTGATGCACTAGACATGACGTTCGATGGAAGTCTCTGAAGACGGGTGTGTATCGGCTAAGGAGCTAGTAAGCTAGGTGTGTTGCTCAAGGTATAGATAATTCATCGGCTAACTACTCCGATGAAATGCCAGGCATAGACCTACAAGCCTATAGCTTAATCTACTGTCGACAGCCTTGTAGGTCGAATCTAATCGATGCCGCACAAGACCGACGATGGCAGAGAGCTTGGTAAACCGATGGATCTCGCATGGACGAGATGTGGTGCACTCGATTTGACTAAGAGGTCGAACCTAACCAATTCAGTTTTAGACAGAGCAAGATATATCGGGATAGTGGCGAGATTTACCCCTTCGCCAGAGATCGAATTTAACCGATGTATTCCTGCGTCGAGAGCTAGAACCTATCGGTAAAAACCTAGATAAACTAGGGTAGCGATGTGTCGAAATTGTATTGATCGAAAGATACCTTACAGGTTTTCAGGGGTCTATATTTATATCCTGACGTTACAGAGTTCAACGCGGTTACAACAACTATTGGACATTATTTTCTAAAAAAATATAAAAGAAAAATATCTCTAAAAAAGTTAACTGAACTAATTAAATATTTCTATCAATATAAGATACGATTTATATAGATAAATTATCTTGCCGTGAGTTTCACGGCTTCTCCTCAGACTTGGTCTCATTTGGATAGTTTTCTATAATTGGATCGAATCTTTCCTTGCTTTGTTTGATCAGTTTCTTCACTATAGCAGTCGAACTCTTTTTTATTATACCGATCGTCTTTCTAATATATCTATAGACTTACCAAATTTTGGCGTTAACATATAGTAAATCAACTTTCGAAAATCCTTAGGCTATCAATGATATAGTATGGTTATAAACTGAGCATGCGATGAATTATAGTATCCTAGTTGGTAGCTTTTCAGAAAGTATGTTTGGCCACTTGAATGTGGCCTTTATTTAATGCTTATCATCCTGCCTGAGCCATAATGCTTATATTAGTTTTAGCCATTAAAACCGAGATCTTGTTTTCAAGAAACTGCACACTTCACGTCATATTCACATAATTGTTTCAGTATAATTTTCTGTGCATTGTTTTCAGTTATTTTTTTTCTGACATAACTGTTCCATTTATATCTCAGGTTAGTCTTCTCTTTGGAACTATCATCAGGAAAATTCCTTTGCCTGGTTGCTCTCATTCAAATTCGTCTCATGGTGATTTGGCTGAGAATACAGGGGAGACAGGCACATCCAGGGACATTCTTGATGTTGAACAATTAGAGAAGATGGGTAACCATTTTCTGCAGGTTCTTCTTAAAATGAAGCATAATGGTGCAATTGATAAGACAAGGGCTGGACTTACTGCCCTTTGCAATCGCCTCCTTTGCTCAAATGATTCAAGGTATATTTCAATATTTCACTTTCACTGACATTAGTTGCTTCTGTCTAGGAAGAAGGAAACTTCAAATTACTTGTCATTCTAGCATTCAATTTTTTTTGTCAAAATACTTGTCATTCTCTCATTCCAAAGCATTTTTAAAGATGCCTTTCCATTCATACTCTTCATCAACACAACCATACTAGTATTAATAATCCACGTAAGGAATTTTAATGCTTTGCTTTGGGAAAATTAGGATTTAATTAATGAGAGTAACAATGTAATTTGCCACACCTCCTTGGTTGGTGTGAGATTTGTTATAATGACAAGTAAGTTGAAACGGAGGGAATACTACAAATAACCTAGTCCTTCAGTACCTGTTTACATTCAGAATGTGTACATAAATAATTTAACAACATCCAACAAGTGACATTATTTATGAGATTTAACGTAACAGGAGGCTCCAAACTGTTCATTATTTCTCTACTTGTGATGCAATCATATCCAAGATGATTAACTGAGCCACTCAATTTTGTCCTGAACTCTCAACGTATAAAACTTTGCCTCCTGACAAATTTCTATAACATTATTCCGTGTTATTGAGAATGTTTTGTTAAGTGAATGGTCCGTTCTCTCAAAGGCGTTACTAGTTTCTTGTGATTTTGATGAACCTGATTCTATATTCATGTGTATACAGAAATGAAAATTTCATGTTAACCATATGCTACAGTTGTGTATTATGCTATTATGTTAATTAGGGACTTTGTATAGCTCGCATTCTGTGTCCTGATGATATTTTCTTTGCTTCATCACTTTAGGCTATGTAAAATGACAGAATCATGGATGGTGCTAATGATGGATAGGACAGTTGCTAAAGGGCAAACTGTGGATGATTTGCTACGAAGGAGTGCAGGAATCCCTGCTGCTTTTATTGCCTTATTCTTGGCAGAGCCAGAAGGAACACCAAAAAAACTACTTCCACGAGCATTAAAATGGCTTATAGAATTTGCCAAAACATCTTTAGCTAATTTTCAGAAAGATTGCAACCAGAAGCTTGAAACAGTGGAGGATTTTCCTGGGGAACCATGTGAATTACAGTCAGTAACTACCGCAGGTGTACATTCTAATGGAAATTTATCTAAAAGCCGACATGAGGGAGTTGTTCCGACAGTGCATGTGTTTAATGTGCTTCGAGCTGCCTTCAATGATGCAAATTTAGCAACTGACACTTCTGGTTTCTGCACTGAGGCAACAATTGTTGCTATACATGCATTTTCATCTCCTTACTGGGAAGTGCGGAACGCAGCTTGTCTTGCATATACTGCATTGGTTCGTCGCATGGTTGGGTTTCTGAATGTTCACAAACGTGAATCAGCACGGCGGTCATTAACTGGCCTTGAATTTTTCCACAGGCAAGTTGATGTTTGAATATGGTTTTAGGTGTCATAATTTGTACACTCTCATTATTGCCCTTCTGTCATCGCACATTAATATCATGGAAAAGATATAAATTTTGTTAATCACAAGTATAAAATCAGTAAAACTTTCAGTGGTTCAGCACTTCAGTGTTGTGACTCATGTCTACTGTATATAATATATCAGTAGATCAATTCAGAAAAGCATACGGCATTATCGAAGTTTGATGATTATTACCTGTGTCATTGCTTGCTTGTTGTCAAACATTTATGTTCAATGTCTACTCTGTACAGATGTTGAATCGTGGGATCAACTGTTTTAATTGAAAGGCGTGCCTTCTTTTCTTATGTAGGTACCCAGTACTTCATCCTTTCCTTCTCAGTGAACTGAAAGTTGCAACTGAACTGCTAGTTGATGGACATTCAAACAATTTGGAGTCACAGATTGCAAAAGCCATACACCCTAGCCTGTGTCCAATTCTTATTTTATTGTCAAGACTCAAACCTTCACCTATAAGCTGTGGCACTGATGATTCTTTAGATCCTTTTTTGCTTTTGCCTTTCATCCAAAGATGTGCCACACAGAGTAACTATCGGGTTCGTGTCCTTGCATCAAGAGCCTTAATTGGTTTGGTATCTAATGAGAGACTGCAGCATGTTGTTGGTGATATACTGCATAATTTACCTTGTGGAAGCCATGAAGTGATTGCTCACCGTGCTCTTCGTTCTGATCCTCTTTTATCAGCTGATATGGGAAATGGAAATTTAACTCTGCCATCTAAGTCTTTCTCATTCAATTCAATTCATGGCCTTTTGCTGCTGCTGTCTTCTCTTCTGGATAACAACTTTAGTGCTTTGACAGACAGTACCAAGAAGGAACAGATTCTTAGCCAACTGATTGAGATTCTCTCAAAATGCTCTTGGCTTGGCTGCATCAAGTCATGTACATGTCCTGTTGTGAGTACATCTTACTTACGGGTGCTGGATTTGATGCTTGATGTTGCTAGAACAGGGAAAAGTGGGCATACTGAGGCCATCCAGACACTCCTTTCGGAGTTGAGTTATCAGTGTTTGAACAATGGGACTTTAAGTCATTATGCATTCCATGACCCTACTCAGATTGAACTTCGCCAACAAGCAACTGCATCATATTTCAGCTGTGTTGGTCTTCCGAAGAGACATGATGAAACTACCGATGAAGATGTTCAGTTGCAAATACTTGATACAACTTCAATCATAACAGAGATGCCTTGGGAGGTCCCCCTCAATGAATTACATAAGGAGATTACATCTTGCCTTGTTGATCCTGCATATGATGTTAGAATTACAGTACTGAAGAGGATTCTTCAGCTTGCCAAATCAGCCAGATCTGGTGATAACAAAAAGATTTTGCACCAGTGGGCAAGGGCCAATCTGCAGCCTGTTATATTGAAACGGATATTTGAGGAAGAACACCCCAAATGTCTTTACTATAATCTAAAGATCATATTTTCATGGAACATGCAATGTCAGTTCAACTGTGGAGAAGATTCCAGCACATTTTTATCCTTCTGGGACAGGTTAGTTCATTTGAATAGCACAGTATCACATGCAAAAACCAGAGAAATAATTCTTTGCTGCATGGGTATGTGCGTGAGACAGTTTGCTAAACTGCTCAAGGGTGTTATTTTACTGGATCCTAAAACCCATGAGCACTCTACTTCTTTTGTCAGAATTGATGAAGGGAAAAACTTGTCGATTGCCATTCTTAGTGCAAGCTCTTTTGTCGGTCTTGTCAAGAACCAGAGTGAACCATCCGAAACTGTGAATGCTCGAAGGGCCGCTGCTGAAGCAATTATTGCTTCTGGTCTTCTGGAAGAAGCCAATGTTTTTGCCCCATCCATGTCTAACACATACCTTCCTTTGGAACATGATGAAAGCCATATCAAGGAGAAATGCTCAAATGCTAACTTGGGTGAATTTATCAGTCTTTATGCATGCAAGATACTTGACTTATGGTTCATATGCATCCAATTGTTGGAGGATGAAGACACATGCATTAGACAAAATCTTGCCAACAATGTTCAGAAGATAATTGCAAAGGGTTCAACTAATAACTTATGTGATGATTCCACACCACTTCAAGTGGATAGAGTGATTGAGTTGAGCTTCGAATATCTAACTTCTTTGCTTGGTCACTGGTTGAAATACATAGAATACTTGCTAAGGCTAGTACTGGATACTGCTAACACTTTTAACTCCCACGGAGATTTAGTCCGTCAGATCTTTGATAAAGAAATTGACAACCACCATGAGGAGAAATTATTGATATGTCAGATCTGCTGCTCTAGTATTCAGAAGCTTTTGCAGTCCAACTATCGGGTGGAAACAGCAACAGAAGTTGAAGTGTTCTTGCAGAACTGGAGGGAGAGCTTTTTGCACCAGCTCGTATCATTGACCAGTGGATTTCTTGAAAAAGAAAGGAAAATTGATTGGATTGGTGGCATAGGCAACCATAAGGATGTGTTCATATCGGTATATGCAATTCTGCTTGGCCTATATGCACTTGCTCAATCACAGTCTTTGGAACAGCTGAACGTCAGGCATACGATATATTTGAAGGACTTTTCAGATCTTGATGAGTTTATCACGCCATTCCTCAAAAATCCTTTGATCTCTAACCTTTATTTGCTGGTAAAACAATCACACCAGATGTTCAATTCCCCAAATAAGCCAGAGGATCAAGTGGGGAGCTCAGCACCTGAAAGTTTTGATCCGTATTTTCTAATCAGATGATTTTTGTTGTGCACAAGTATTTTATCACCATTGTAACTCTGTTATAGGTTAAATACATTTTTATTGTGATACAAGTGTACCACAGTATCAGACAAGTTCTTTTTTGTGATGACCTATGGTGTATATTATAGGTAGTAAATTTTTGCAGCACCGCTGTAAAAATTTCCCTTAAATATGAACTTCAGTTTATAATATGAGCTTTGCAGCCACCATTGTAAAATTTCCCTTAAATATGAACATAAGTTTAGAATCCGAGCTTTCTTCTCAGTTGTAATGTTCTCTGGAATCAAACCGCTGCCAACATTATTTGCTTGTTTTTAGTATTCATTTTTTGACCATTTAACAACCCATTAACAGACCATTTTAACTCGAAGAGGTATTCCTTCCTGATTATGCAAATGTTGATATCAACCTTGACCACTTCTCACTTGCCTTAAAATTGTCACCAGAACAATCCCTTAGAGGCCTCAACATTACAAGTTTTCAACAGAAGCGGGCGAAGCAGAATCTGGATCCAAGTAATCAAGGAATAAAATCCTTTTTCATATGACAAAAATGTTTGTTACAAATATAATCAACATTTATGGCACACCAAAAATGTATGTTACAATACAACCAATATTTATGGTACACTTTGGTGTGTTTCTCTGCTAAACGGATGCTCTTCAGATACAAATGCTCAGTGAGGGCAACTTCAGACAAGACTTTTTTCCTAGAGCACGATGAGTTCATGAAATGGTAAATTACCACAACTTGTGCACAAGAAAATTGATTCATTTTGTCACACACAAGCAAGATGAACTCTCGAGTCGAGCATGCGATGTTGCAGTAAATCATCCTCTAGAATTTCGGCCTGTTGCTCTGAAACGGCCTATTCGGACCAGAAGGTTTGTTGCTGCTCTGCAATGGCCTATTCAGACAAGTTGATTTAGTGATGGTAATGGTTGAATTGGGTCTATGAATAGTTGTCGTCTTCATTGGCTGTCTATGAGTTGAGGTCATCTTTATGGGCTGAGATGTCCTGCGAAAGCAGGGCCAGATTTAGTCAAATAACATGAGGTTATAATAGAAAGGTATTTCAAAAACAAAACATGAATGAAATTCTCTGGAACATTAATGTTGAAATGAGACAAACCTTGCAACTGTATTCCTTTGAATAGCAGCTTGCATTTTTGCATGACTGTAACACAGAATTAGACAACAGTTTCAGAAAACAGCCATTTCACGTCCATCGTTCCACAAGAAAAAAAAATACCTGTTAACCTCCATCCTTGCTTTTTTCAGTATAGGGCTCTTATAGCTGGATAGGTTGCTGGGTCCACTTCCTGTGGAGACTTAGTAAGTATAGGGAACATAACATGTTGCAAGGCAGAATAGAAACTGAGAAAGAAAATTACCTCCCCAAAAACTTCTTTTGCTGCTTTGTGGCACCTTTGTACAGATTTTAATTTGTTTACTTTGTTTCTCTGGGGGAAGAAAAAGGAAAGTTAGAACTTGAATAATACTGATCTTGAGTGCTACACAATAACAAAAATAATCAGTTGCTGTCACAAGAAGAGGCTAGATTTACTTCTAATTAGGAATTAACTGACCAAATTGGATAGGAATCAAAAAAACCCTTTTTTGCACTCTCTAATGGACGACTATGATAACCCTTTTTGAGGCAAATAGCTCAGCAAAACTCAGCACAAGGTTACATGTACTACCAAGTCTCAAGAGTAAAGGTAGCCATATGTAATATGTATGCCTCCGATTCAACAAAGTTAGAAATGGTCCTATAAGCAGTGTTACCGAGACTCTGACTCGGGAGTCAGAGTCCGACTCGGACTCATGTGTCCAACTCGGCAAACTCTAAAAATTAGGATTCAGAGACTTATCTAATATATGTAATTTATTAATTAAAAAAAGAAAACTGATATGATCTAGTGGAGGAAAAAGATCACCAAGGGCTATAATGAAAATAAATATAAAATTTACAACTAATATGGAAAAAATCAATTGAACGAATAAATTTTGTAATATTTATAGTCTACGGACTAAAATAGAAGATGACAGTTGATATTTTATCAACTCATCCCGTCCCCCATCCTAATTGCATCGGCGCCATCGCTTCTTTCTCCGCCGCCTGCTCCGCCTTGGCTCCGGCACCCTCTTGCCGATGGCAATGCCGCTGCCTCCGTCCACCGCCTCTATCTCCTCCATCCCCTCTGCTCCTCCCTCTTCCCTTGCCGCTGCCGCTCCTCATCCTCGGGCAGCGCTGGCTATTGGGCTTGGTGGATCCAGCGACGTTGGCGGTCCAGGACGACGACGGTGATGTCCTACCCTGGTTAGCTTTTTCATTCCTCCTTTCTGCTGTTGCTGCCACTCCTCACATTGACCTCCCCTCTACTTTGGATTCCATCAGCAGCGTCAGACACACATCGTACCATGTCGAACCCACATCGATGCGGGGATGCGTGTCGCACGACAAAAGAATTCCAGACTCGTGAGTCCTAGTAACACTGCTTATAAGTGCAGATTCCATTTACAAATGTATGCCGCCTATAACCAGACCTCACAAGAAAAAAAAGAAACGTACAGATTGAGCTTGGTTTTGCTAAATTCACCATAATTCAATGAATTAACACAACTCATCAGAGGATCCTTACATGGCATCGCATGTGGAGAACATGAACTAATAGTGGGATATCAAGTTCTTCTCAAGAACTTATCACCCAATTCTAATGGTACAAAGTGTAAATAAATAAAATGCAGATTTGGAGGGGAAAATCAATATTTATTGGACTGGAGTAGCTTACAAAAGCTGATTTTGTTAACTTGCGTGAAAGTTTGCATCGTCATTTTATTCATTCCATTTAGAGTGGCTCACACTAAAACTGGAAATTAATCTACCATCAAAGATCCAAATTATGATGCCAAATACTTCAATTGCAAGAGTTAAATGCTTATTGTGTAGCACAATAGTTAATCCGTATCCGACACATACAACCTGGAGACACACCCAGCAATAAAACATTTCTGCAAAAGTAATTGATAGTATGCAGTTAGTGACATTAGGGCTAGGGCGGGAAAATTCATTCGTAGTTTAACATGCTGTACTTACCAGGAAATTTTGTTAAATTCCTTAAATAAAACATGTGTTGAGGGAAGGCTCCATGCACGTCCTTGTTCAGCATGGATTACCAACTACCGTTATGATTAGTCCTAGTTCATCCTGTGGTGCATAGCCACACGTGGATACAGTCCAACCTTTCTAGTAGCGAGGAAATTGTATTGATCCCCGGACGAAATCTGGGTCGAGTCGATATTCAATCCAAGGAGAGGCCCCAGAAGCAAAGTAGTGGATCATCCTGGATGTGACCCAGGAGCAAGAGTCAATGGCATGCATAGCCTAGGAGTCTGACAGGAGCCCTCACAATGTCATCAGATCATGCCTTTGGTGAATGGAACCAATGGAGTGGCAAGATACTATGAAGCCCCTCAACCATGTATAGGTATTTGAGAGTTGATCAGTGACTCTGCATCCCCTTGCCCAGCACTGTAAATAGGCCCTAGAAGCAAACGATATGTCACTTGTAGCTCCACCAACACAAAAGGCAATACATCCGTACAAGTTAAAGTGCCTTCTTGTGATTTTGTCCAGCTCGCATTCTCAACGGTCGACATATCCAACAGGATGTATCAGCCAATTTACTGTCCAAACTCATTTGTAAATAATATATTCATTAAGCTACCAAAGATCCTATAGCTATTCTAAAATCAGCTTGATAAATATCAGATCATCTTGCACACTTTCCAAAATATACAGAACTATAAGTCTGTAACCAGCTTACCAGCTTTTGCTGCCTCATATTTCTTAGCAAGTCTCCAGGCCATCTTATCTTCAAATTCTTTCTGCTTTTCTGTTTTGGCCTACACAAATAACAGGTACACATTATTTAAGAATGAGCATGTTGCATCCAAGTGTAGCATTCCCAAAAGAAAATACAGTCAAACAAATGTGTATCTTCTAAGTTCTAGCAGCTAGCCAGTAGTATCAGCTACAGAATCATTCTATCAATCACTACCATAAGTGCGCAATGGCCTATATTTTTTATCTTTTTGTCCTTGATACTTGTTTCTCCTAAAAACCTTGCTGACAATTTTGCAGAACCTAATAGCCAACCAAAATAAAGAAGAATGATAATAAGTTACTATTTTACTTCAAAGAGATCCTTCCACTTGTAACACGCTCCACTCGTGCTAATTCTCTTGATGACAAGGTTCACATTGTCCTCACCGAATTGTCGCTTATAGAACAGCTTCCACAGCTTATCAGTAATCGGGCTAAGATCCATCTGTCCAAGCAAAACGACAAAGGTGACAATGTCAACCCAATCTACTACAAGATAACCCGGAAGACTGCTCCGACGAAACCAATTATTATCAAAATCACCTTGGTATTGTTCTCGATACGGGTCAGCTCCTCCAGCTTGCAGTGGGGAAGGATTCTGTCGAGCAGATCCATCTCCACGCCGTCCACGTTATCGACATACCTCAGATTATCCATGGTAGTACGGATGCATAGCTCAAGCAAGCTAGGAGGCTTCCTTCCACGCTCCATACTACCATAAAAAAGACAGCAGCTTTGTTACAGCAAGACCAAGGTGAAACATGTGCAAAGTGGATGGGTTAATCGAAAGGGGAAGAAATGAATCCAACTCAACTCCGAATGGATCTCTAATCCAAACCGGCGCAGAGGAGGAGAGATGGCTACGAGAGAAGAACAGATATTGAATACCTTCGATTGGATTCGAGAAGAAATGGAGGCGCCGGTGGGAGGAGGCCGGCCTTGCCTCCGGCTCTGCAGATCGGGAACAGATAAGAGAGAGAGATGAATACATATGGTGAGCACAAAAAGGAGCGATCTTTATAGCAGAATTCCAGCTAGAATCAACCCAAACGCGAGGAGCTGAATTTAGCAAGTCAAGAAATGAACAAATACAGAACAAATTCCCCCCAAATTTACCTGCTTTCCGATGCAGCGCCGCCTCTCTTCCCCGCTGTTAGATCGATAGGAAGCGTCGACGACGACCAAATCGGTGGGGGAAGAAGAACACCTATTGGATCAAAATTCCCTCTTCAGTTGAGAACGGATTATTCCCATTTTTGGCGTTGATGAACCATTCTTTTTATTTTTTTTCCTGGACGAGTTCAGACAAGACGACGTATGAACAAGGGCAGAACTGGAAATCCGCTGACGTCACTGGTAGGTGGGACCCATTCTCTGAACCGTCCGATGTCACCTCATCTGCCCATGTGGCACGTTTTCTGACCGTCCGATTATTTAGGCTTTCGGCTGGCGGCTGGTGTAACACGGAACTAACGTGAGAGAACGCTGCAAGCGCAGAAGGAAAGCAAAGCTTTCGCAGTTTTGCATATGACATTACTGAATGTTCTTTCATTTCTTTTCTTGTCGCTATAAATTTAGGCTTACATATTGACATCATTTTCATAAATTTATACCGATTTAAACCATCAAGACTATTCTTATATATAATTAATTCGTCAACCGTGAAAATTGAATATATTAAGAGAAAAAATAAAAAAAATCCATGGACTTGTTTTCTAACCGAAAAACCCTTCACCTCTGTCATGAAAACGCTCTATGTCCACCTTTATCCCCATCGTACTAATATATTAACCTTGAGCTAGCTACTAAATATATAAAGTTATGGGTTAAATTAGAAAGAACTTATCAGATTAGGTATGGGAAAGATAGTTGGATTTTAGGGGATTGATGATAACAGAGGCAAGCCAAAACGAGCTACAGGCACACAGAAAAAAAAATGGATGGAGGAAAGTTGTGCCCGGTGGATTTCCTTTTTATTTACTTATTTTAGTAAGGATGGCTTTTATACGTGTCACATCATGTCCCTGTATACTAATGACGTCGAGAGGAGGAACTATAAAAAACTAAGCAAAAGCAAAGCAAGAAACAGGTAGAATTATTATGCTAGTATCAACGGTAACATAATAAATCAATATAAGATTTTACGTATTATAAATATAATATACATTCATATTATAACTTTGAATAATCTCTGATTTGCAATCCTTAATTATTAGAGATAGTAACAGTAAAACTCAACGAAAGCTAGCACACCACAAACAGTAGTTTGATTTTAGAGATAAAACTTCAACATTCATCTTCAATATAAACTTAAACCAAGTTCATAGCCACGGAAAATATATAAGTGCAAGCTGCAGAGAAAGAATTAGGTTTATTTGGCAAATCAGTTATTTAAAACATTTTTAAAAACTATAAGAGTGAGTTTTAAAAATTCATTTAGAGGGAGTCATCTTACCTCGATCTGTTCACGAATAGCTTTACAACAAATCGAACAAAAAAAACCAAATTTTAGTAATTAAAACATCTTTTTCTTCACAAAATTTCTTTTTCCTTCAAAAATATAAACCAATATTTTCTCAAAACAAATCATTAACCAAGTATCATGTTAACCAGCCTTCTCAACTCCGAGTTCGATTTTCTCGACCTACCAACTCAAACTCGGCCCTCTCAATCTTACAACCAGTCTTCTCGGTCTATATCCTAACTTAGTCATCTTAGTTCTATGGTGTCATATGACACCCTAAGTCACACAAACCTTCCCAACTATAAAGGCTAGTCGTTTGTCATAAAGAAGGGCTGTGGTAACGACTCACATCTCAAGAATTAATTTATCAAATATGTTTTTAAAACAAATATATGCTATGAGAAACACCCCACATCCGTCCATAACCGTGGACATGACTATTTAAATAGTTTAAATAAACTCTGCAGTCCATACGTCGTGAGCATCTCGATTTATCTAGCATATGTGGGACAATACCGATAAAAGAATAGTTCACTACAGGCTTTTTTATAACTAACCCATAGACATCATTTATTACATAGTTGGACTACTCTCTAATACCAAGTATGCTCTCGTCTACTTAGGATACATCGTATACCACCAACCGTATCTCACGGTTAAAACAAACTCATATCTTAGGAGAATGCCTTTGTGTCCCTATCCCAATATTCCTTAACTATTAACATATAAGACATTTATGTTTTAGCTACTTACTCTATCAAAGATAAAGGGTATCTTATACTACTCGTGTGGTCATACTGTTTTATGGTTGGATGAACTTTCTACATAGGCGATGATTCATATTGTAAGTTTTTCTATAAAACCTTTTGTTTTTCAAAACTGCTGACTCCTAGAGTCGGGTTTTATAAATCTTTCACAACCCATATTTTACGTATATTTATAATATAAAATAAAATATGGTGTAGATATACACCTATGTCCAGAGGACGCAAGTATTATGGCACCATTATGGTGAAGCAATAAGTATATGGTTATCAAGATCCAAATAAAAATAGTGTAACTAGTATGTAGCCCCGTCGGTCAGGTGTTTATAGATAGATGACCAAATAAATTAATGTGTACGCTAAACATACATATTTACAATAAAATCATTTATAATATATAAGCAAATATCATCAAAGTGTGGCTTGACTTGGTCTTGGTCGATTAGGAATTCTTCATAATCGACATCCAAAAATTATCTGATAGCGAACTATGCGTGATACGAAAGAAATCCGAATAAAATACTAAAAAAACAAAAAATAACACTAAAATAAATAATATTTCCACTAGATAGGTCAATATTTTAGAAAATTATTAGAAGTTGATGAAGTCAATCAAATTTATGGTTTAGAAAATATAAAATTTTGGAAGTTTATTGAATTCCTGAAAGATAGAGAAGATTTATTTAAATTGAAAAAAAAGAATATTCTGATAAGTATTTCCCAGGATGATAGGGTCCACTGTCAGTGTGGAAGAAAAGGAGACAGGTAACATAGACTTCTTATGAATCAGTAGTCTGGCGTGTCAAACGGACATAGGACGGCAACTGGACTTTTATTTAGATTGATGGGCTTTCACTGGATCAAATAGGAAGGTGAGTCAGACTTTTACATTTAGGTGGAGGTTGGTGGGCTGGCTTATAGGCTTCGGCCTGTGTTGAAAAAAAAGAGGATGTAATCTAGATTTATGCTAGGAGAGGGCCATATGTTAGCGAGGAGTGAAGAGTGATAACCAAGTTTAGCGTGGACTAAGAGAGAGAGGGAGTAAGACTAGGCCCACATAGGCCCTACTTCTTACTTCTTTTTTTTTCTTTCTCTTCTCTTTCTTTTCTCTCTTTCCATCTGTCCTCTCTTTTCCTTCTTTCTCCCATCTCTCCTTCCTTTTGCCTCTCTCCTCATGCGCACGACTGAGTGTAGGCAACGGTTGGAGAGGGTGACACCAGCATGGGTGAAGGCGGCTGCTCGGGAGGGCGCCAAAGCACACAGGTATGAGAGGAGGCGGTGGCATGGGAAGAGGTGGCGTGGTAGGCAGGGAGGGTGCGGTGCATGCGCGGGGAGGAGGCGGTGGCGTTCTCGCAACGCAGGACAGCGCAAGCGTGGGAAGGAGGCTGGGAGGACAGTGTCAACGCTGGAGAAGGCACGATCGCGAGATAGCGCGCAGGCGAGGGCGGCTGGGCTTGGCGGGTGCAATCGCGGTAGAGGTGCAACTCCGGGCTAGCGGTGTGGAAAGGCGCTAAAGCATGCAGCGTGGGGAGGGTGGCGCGACAGTAGGTCTAGGATGACGTAGGTGCGGCATGCACATGGCGCAGGTGTCGGGCGATAGGGAGAGAGGGGCCGATGACAGTAGGAGAGAGAGAGCCGAGCTTAGCACACAACACGATAAGAGTGCCATGCGCACACTTGTGTTAACGTCAAAATCTGGATAACCCGATGATGGACCGCCTAAAGCCGATTGGCTAGAGAGGTGTCCAATCACTATAGTGAAGAAGCCGATCGGATTGAAGCAAAGAAAGACTCGGTTCCAGATTGGAAGACTATTCAGATAAGACAGAGTTTGCAGAGGAGCCGTGGAATCTACGACAGGGTATTTTATCTTTGTAAATTATAATCTTATCTAATTAGGAATGTTTAGTTAGTTGAGTTAACTACCTTAGAGATATTTTTTTGTTATCTGTGAAGAGATAGCGTCCGATGGTTGTTGTAAACGCGTCGGACTCTGTCACCCCAGGGTATAAATATAGATCCCTGGAGACTTGTAAAAAAATCTCTGGATCAATACAATACTCGGCGCATCGCCATCCTAGTTCGTCTAGATATTTTACTGGCGGGGTCTGGCTCTAGACGCGGGGCTACATCGATTAACTTCGATCTCTAGCGAAGGGATAAGTCCCTCCACTATCTCGATATGTTCTGCTCTGTCTAAAGTTGCATCGGTTAGGTTTGACCTTTTAGGCCGATCAGATGTATCGCATCACGTCTGTGCAGGGCATATCGGCCTATTAAGCTCCCTCCGCCGTCGTCGGTCTCGCGTTGTATCAGTTAGGTTCGACCTACGGGGCTGCCGATGGTAGGTGGAGCTTTAGGCTTATAGTTTTCTGCACGGCGTCTCATCAAAGTGCTAGCTGATGAGTTATCCATGCTCTGAGCTTCACGCCCAGCGCATCGGCCCCTCAACCGATACGCACCAGCCTTTAGAGTTTTTCCTTGATGCGCCACGCCAAGCGCATCGGTCTTCCAGCTGATGCACGCCTGCCTTTAGAGAGACGTCCCGTCATCGGCTCAGCTAGCCGATGGGTTCACTCCTGTCTTTACTTTAACATGGCAGATCTGGCATCCTTCATATCATCGCTATTGGCATCGGCCTTATACTATTTTGGTTAGGTCCGATCTTCGAGGCTTGGTGTTAATGGCGCCATCACGGCGGGCGACGGGTCATCGTGATGCCATCTCCGGAGCGGCATCAGCTTTGTAGCCGATGCGTCTATATGTTTTTCCTTGCTACTCCGTATATGCTTTCATCGGCTTTCCAGCCGATGGATGACCGCTACGGCCTCCGTTGGCTACCAGGGGGAACTCGTCTACTCTGTAATCCTCTGGACGCGATCCGACGCCTCCATCGGCTTTATGGCCGATGGATTTGGACTTCGCTTTCGCTACACCCGAAGCCGTCGACACCTGTCTGTGCCCTCATCGGCTTCTCAGCCGATGAAAGAGCATCCTGATTCCTATCGATAACTAGCTGATAGCGAGGGCCTTTCGGACACGGCCGATAACCAACCCGATCTTATCGGCAGCCAGCCGATAGCGGGGTCCGTATCGGCCCATCGTCCGACTGACATGTTTGTCTCACGCCCGCACCTTCACCATCACACCGGAGTCGATTGAACCCCACGGGTCCCGGCGCACATACATCGAGTCACGAGAGAAGCCGATCACCTACACTAGAACCAAATAGGCCTCCCAGGCGCTCGGCGTGCTTCGCGCCGGTGGTCCCCAGCGCGAACAACTTGGCAAGCGGCTCTGAGTGGGTTACGGGGCAGCACCAAGTTGTCGGGGCTATGGCCGGCGTGGGTGGACAGTGATGGCGCTTCGGCGGCTACTTGGCGGGCAATGGTGTGGGGGCAAATATGGGTCATGCGGGAGGTGAGGGAACCATCAAGGCCGTGGACTTACAATTTTTTGGTGAGCAACGACGACATCATGGCCATGCTCAACCCTATGTCTCCTTCTCCTCTCATAGTCCCCTGCTTCGTTGCCTTTTCTTTACTTGGAGTGAGGAGTGGAGGTGTCGAGGAAGCACAAGTTAACTCTGATAGTGTGCTTAGGGAGGTAGAGTGGAGGATGGGAGGTGGTGTGTGGGCAGTGGTTGCTTACTGACTGCATGGTGTATGTCTATGAAAATGAATGAGTGTGCATGATGTTACTTTCTTAGAGTGTGAGAGAGGAAAGAGGTAAAATATTGGAACAACATCGGTTGAGTTTGTAGGGATGAATGGAAATTTAGTACATGTGTGTAATTGTTTTTTAAGCAGATACAAAAGAGCTTGGGGAGATGGTAGCTTTTTGCTGATTTCATTTGCTTGTGATTAAATTTAATGAGAAAACGATTGTTGATTTTTTCAGATATGAAGATATTATTTTGTTGGTACGGTTAAAATTCTCGGAATAAAAAATTAACCGTAGAGAAGGTTTCTAAAATCGACTAAAAGTTAGATGGAATTTAAGAGAGGATTATCATATTCGAATCTTAAAAGATTTTTATTCAGGATTTGGTGTTTTAAGAGACGATGGAATTTGAGAGTTTTTATCACCTAAACTGGGATATAGGGAAAATGGCTTTTTAATTAAAATAAGATTTTTTGATGGGGCAAAAATCGAGACGTTACAATGCGTTAAGCTAAGAGTCTGAGCAAAACATTGTTGGCAAACAAAGTAATGTGGCATGCTAATGATATATCGTATTCAGTCCTCTCCATATTAAACATGCCACTATGAGAAATTAATGCAAGAGCTAGTCCACTTAAGAGCGTCGAAACCTTTACGAGAGAGGGAGGAGGCGAGGCTTACATACAACTCGCCATAACTAGCTACTATTAATTGAATTCTCCTATTCGCTTATAGGAATAGAGATAAATACACGCTAATAGAATAAAATAATAATCAAAACTATTTTTACCAATATTAGCAACAAATTATATATTTTTTTGTTACAACTAGTGTTTTACTTTTGAAGACCAAAGCACCCATTCATAGCTCTTCCTCCCTATTGACACTTCGAGTGTCCGACAACACGCCGTGGAGATTGTATACGCGTATTTGATCTCATGGTTTGGACCAATGCTATAGGCTAGTAGTCCCATGGTCATCTACGTTGTTTTGTTGGTTCTGGTCGGCTGAATTTTATAATTTAATTTCAATTTTAGAGCTGATTGCATTTTTTTCTATTTTCCAGCTTTTGAATTGATAAGAATAGAGGAATAAAAGTACTATCTAAGACTATTGTTGGTTGCTCTGTTTTTATGTTCGTCTATCTACTGAAGTTGTGAGGAGAACCAAAAAAGAGAATTAATTGGTTAATATTTTGTGTGCTGAGGTTGCGAGGAGACCAAAAGAAAAAAAAAAAGGTGTTCCATTGCCGGGATTTTAACCCGGGTCGCCTGGGTGAAAGCCAGGTATCCTAACCGAACTAGACGACAATGGGTTCTGGTCATTTTTTGTTGCATCCTCTAAAAACTTCTTTTACCCGCACAGGTCGCCGGTCCGGCAGGTGATGCCATATGAAGCGGAGGAGATTCAACGGGTCGTCATACTAAAACCTAACTGCAATTGCGAGGCATTGGGGAAGATCTCTGCTCCGAACTCCAAAGAATCTGATAGCTCGTGGCTTAGCTGAAGTCTCAATCAGTGTATAGCCTCCACACATGATAGCTGAACTCAAGTCAGTAGATGCCGGCCTGGAAGAAGCACACATATGTAACATCGACTTGTCAGTTAGTTGATCTGTCTAGTGTACATATAGCAATTGTTTACATGTTCAGAT
This sequence comes from Oryza coarctata, assembly GCA_030770085.1. Classification (NCBI taxonomy): domain Eukaryota; kingdom Viridiplantae; phylum Streptophyta; class Magnoliopsida; order Poales; family Poaceae; genus Oryza; species Oryza coarctata. Next base: position 2,867,218 of record CM061476.1, on the reverse strand, counting down.
GTGTGCCACTACCAAAACGTATTTGCCGATACTTTTTTCAAGGACCGTAAGATTACTAGCTCATCCGTGCTAATCCCTCACTTAATACGGAGTTATATATACGATTGATGAACAACCTATCACTACTTAAAAAAAAAATGTATTCTTGAGACGGTTCAAACCGATTATTATAGTTAATTAGAGAAGCCATCTACAATTAAACACCTATTTCTTTCAGATGGCTCCTAGCCTGTCTATAAAAAAAATTCCGATCAGCAGGTGGGTTAGCCATGTGCAAAAATACGAAAGTGTTAGCCGTCTGTAAATACATTTATTAACTAAAATTTATATCTAAATTTTATCTTAAATTTCATATCAAATTTATTCTAAATTTATATCAAAATTAATACTAAATTTCACATCAAAATTCATCTAATATTTTTAAATAGCTAATGAGTGAGTACATTATGCATTTAGTCCATGAATGGTTGCATGTGTTTTCCTCTATTTCTACTTAGCTAATTAGAACTCAGTTTTGATAGATTATAGTAAGTTGGAAAATAAGCATTCTTGTAAAGATATATTATATTGTTTCTAAGAATAGTACTACTAAGTTGGTACTATCAGTCACAGATACACAAGCTGATTTATAACACTAGTGGAAGTCCCATATATTCTACCTTTATGAACTAGACTGATAGAAATACTAGTAAAATATGATAAGCTAAAACAAAAGCAAAAGAGCAATAGTGAAAGGCATGGAACATAAAACATTAAGAATACAGTTGCGCACATGAACCATAGAATTAGTTTGGAAACTATGCCTAAAACCTAGAGACATCATACTCTAGAAGTAGACTTTAGTAGAGGGGTCGATATATCCCTCCTCTAGCTCTATATAAATATATAATAGTAAAGGTGAGTACTCAGTGTACTTAGCAAATCGGTAGAAAATATGGCATGCAAGGCCATAAATATGGTTAGGTAAATGCTTGTTTTCAAAACATTAAGGTTTTTAAACGGTTGTTTATAAAACACTAGCGAATCAAGTTTAGTTTTAGAACGGGGCTCACACCTCGCTCCATTCCATAGGTTACTTTGTAATAACCTGTCACAATAATCATGAGTGAAAAATCTCTTTTAAATTCTGCCATCTCAGTACTCAAAGTAGATAATTCACTTGAGGCATCTTAGCTCACAACTGACCATCTTAGCCCTCAAGGTAAAATACCATCCGAGCCATCTCGGCTCATAACCAACCATCTCGGCCCTCAGACTTCTCGGTATACCAACCCGGCCATCCCAACCAAACCACAATCTAATGCCAACCAACACCGCAAGTCACACAGACTCATTCCTAACCACAAAGGCTAGCCGTTCGCTACAAAGGTAAACTCTAGTAACGACAACCCATCCCACAAATCTTTTCCACAAAACATTTATTTAGAAATAAAACTATACTATAAGAAACACCTCACATCCGTCCTTCACTATAGACATGGTTGTTTAAATAATTTAACTAAACTCTACAGACGTTGCACGCTTTATCCACACGCCGTGAACATCCTACTTCATCCAACGCATGTGGATTAGAAATGGTTGATAAAGGGGTGTTCACTACAATGCTTTTCCATAACCAAACCAAAGACATCCCATAGCACATAGTTAGGCTACTCTCTAAAACCAAGTATCAGGGCAGTCTAAAACCCTCCTCTACTCAAGACACGTCTTATAGCACCAACCGCATCTCACGGTTAAGACGAACCCCTATCTTAGGATAATGCCTTTGCCTCTCTATCCTGATATTTCTCAACTGTTAACATGCAAGACACCTATGTTTTAGCTACTTACTCTGCTAGGGGCATCCCATATTACCCTGTGGTCGTACTATTTTATATTTGGATGAATTTCCCAAAGAGATCGGTCCTTATAGATGGTGCATACTCAAGCCACCAAAGCACTAACTCCCGCATTATCAAATTTTTATAAAATATTTTTTTTCAGTTTGAACCAAGCCAACATCTCACTGGTTTTTCAAATAAACGAGTGAAGGTGAATACCCAAGCTTTCTTTTCCATGCGACAGTACGACCATAACTATCTTTCTAAGCTGGTATGGTGGATACCGATGAGTATATGATAGAGTTGAGGGTTGGATTATAAGTGCAGCTAGTGCGACGATTCAAACGCGAATTATGACCAAATGGTAAATAAAGTTCAATCTAATCATATGATTTTGTAAAAGAAATACTTAATTAAAATATATGTACAAGAAGTGGTCAAGAGGGGCTTGCCTTAGTTCTTTATGGTTTCTAGAGTGTCAAACTCCTATGCGAATTCTTCGTCGGTCTTGGGCTTTATACGCAAGAAAACAAAATAACACATAAAACCACTACTAGAGGCAAACAAACACATAAAAATAATGACATTATGTAGAGGAGTATTTTAGAAAAATTTTGGGACTTTAATGGGATCAAACGTAGTTATAGACAAAAAAATATAAATTTTTGAAGTTTAAAGGATTTTTCAACGGGTAAAAAGATTAATTAAAAACTAGAAGGAACATTCTAGAGAATATTCTAGGTTGATGGTGGAACCCAAAGGAAGAGAGAGAGTGGGGCCATGTGGGTTCCACTTACTTTCCTTTTATTTTCCCCTTTTACTCCTCTTTCTTTTCCTTTCTTCTTTTCTTCTCTTTCTCCTCTTGTCTTCTTCTCCTCCCGTCGCCTCTGACTTCTCTCTTCCTCGCTTGCGCACAATCGGTGTGAGCTACCGCACGGCCAATGGCTAGAGGGTGTGGGGAAGGAATGACTCTAGCTCAAAAAGGGGGCAACGTCACAGGGTGAAGAAAGCAGTAGTGCAAATAGGAGGAGACAGCGGTGCGAGGCAGGAGGAGACGGTGGTGTGGGATGATGATGCAGGGGCGGAAAGGAGGTGGCACCGGCGTGGGAGGAGGCGGCACTGGGGCAACGGAAGTTTTGGGAGGGGGCGAGGGCGACGTCGGCATGGAAGGGCGCTAGGGCACATGTGTGGTTGGGCGGCGTTGGCGTCGAAGGCGGCCGAGGCAGGGACGGTTTCAGCACGGCGATGATGGCAGCCCCTTGGTTTGGCTTGGTGACGACGGTGGTTCGGAGTGGCAAAAATGGAGCATGCGAGAGGTGAAGGTATTATCCGAGTCTCTAGAAAGTCTATAGTATTCTTGATGCACTACCAAGGTGACAACAAGTAGGACGACCATGCTCGACACTGTCACCTCCTCTTCCTCCATAGCTCTCTCTCTGCTTCTGTCTCTTGCTTAGAGTGAGAGAGTGAGTGTGTCAAGGGGGGCATCAATTGACCTCTGGCAGTGAGGGAAATGGAGGTGGAGTGAGAGATGTGTGCATGTAGGCATGAAGCTAGCTCATGGACGGTAGGAGAGTGCGTGCACGATAGTGGTTTGCTTGTTGAGTGCGTCGAACGTGTCATGGAGAAAAAGGCAATGGTGTACAGCTAGTGCATGGGGTGGTGGTTGCATGCGTGCTGTGGCTTTTGGTTAACGGAGAAAGGATGGAGGCGAGATTATTTGTTGGGTGATCGGAGTCCAAAAATGGGTATTTTTACTACCTCCAAACGGAAGAGAAAATTTATTTGGTAGGACTTGTAACTTCTATAATCGGAATAAAAACTGACCTCAAAAGTTTTGAAAAATCAAACGGAATTTAATAGTGCAACAAAGACTAGAATTTTAATAAAATAGCGGGCATTACACCTAAGGATATAGCACAAGCATCCAATTTGGACACAAGCTTAGACTTTAGTACAGAGCTATAAAATCGTTTTGTTCGTAATTCCACATTGTTTGGATAATTAACTAGGTCAACTAGTTAGTAACATATGATAGATATTAATTAAAATACGAGTAGAGGATTCACCAGTACTGCCTCTCCACTAGTACTTGACAACAAAGTACCTGGTGAGGTACCCGGGCTCCTTGGTGGCAAAGGCGGATGACAAAGACAAGGAGACGCACGTCGAAGCGAGGAGTGAGGGCCGGCATCAGTGGTGAGGAGGCCGGACGCGACAGCGACTGGTTGAATAGGAGGTGACAATGTCAACGGCAAGAAGGACACGTGCAACATAGATGAGCTATGATGATTGAGGCTATCCAAAATTAGGGTTCAATGCACAAGACTTAGGAGACCATTTTTATAGATGGTGTATGGTGTTGGCCGCCTAAAAATTATATCATTATAATTATACTATATAAAATAAATAGACGGTTCGTAAAATGAGCCGCATAGCTCGTGTTTTCCGAGCCAGGAAAGGGTGTCTGCATGTGGACTTGTGATTCAATCCCTCTAATAATGTTTTACCCTCGAGTGAAAAATCATTTTTAAGTAATGTATGTATTACATATCTATCGTCTAGTTAATTAGATTATCTCATCCCTTGCCGCCGGCCACGTACGGAAGCATAGGTTGCTTATACATATGGAGGACAGGCTGCACGCCGTGGTGCCGTACCCCTGCACCGGCACATCAGGCCGGCGCTGCAGATCGCCAGACCGCTGCACCGCCACGGCGTCTACGTCACCTTTGCCAGCACCGAGCATGATGTGACAAGGTGGAAGGGCGGCGCGCTCTGGCGGGTCCTCGTATCAGAACCTGGTGGACATGGTGGCGGCGCTCGTCTGCTCCGTGCAGGTCAATCAGACCTGAACATGAAGCAGTGAAACCCTGGATAATTTCACGCCTCGTTCACCCAAAAATAAAAGAACGTGCTTTCTCTAAACGCAATCTGCTCTGTCTCTCTCGTCTTGCTCAGAAAAGGGAGACTAACTATGTTTAGGACGTCATCATGTGCTCAACATTATACTCACCTCTGTGTACTTACATATGCACTGAAAAAAAAACAGTGCTCAAATTTTATACGGTGAAGTCATTAATTGGTCGGGAGTGAAATTTTGTAGAAAATAACCCTTTTATTAATTCGTGAATCCTCTCCCTTCATCGTTATTTTAAATATAGACCCCACATTAAGTACCGAAACAAGACATCGTCTTCAAACTCTGTTGAATGTTAAAATCTCTACTCCCATGGTTAATTCTGCCACTAGCTCCCACAGTAACAACCTCATAGTCAGATTCCTCATATTTGTCAAACAACAAGCCATCCATGGATGTGGTTAGCCTGAGAACCAACTATTTTAGAAGAAGCGATGCCAAAGATATAAGTTGATTTGCCATGTGTCTTAACGGATTCGTGCATGTGCGCACATGCTATGCTATGCACACCACTCATACGCACACACTAGTTACTTTATTCTAGGAGTGGGCCCTACATTTCTAAGAGAAGGATCATGATGCTAGAGAAAAGGTACACTTTAGCGTATACATCATGTGACATTTCTGGATTCTATTATCTATTGACTTCTACTAAGGTAAGATAGCACCCGTGGATATTGTCAATGGATTTGTTACCAATATTATTGATGGATTTGTAACCAAACAAACACTATATATATATATATATATATATATATATATATGTATGGTATGTTTATATGATAAGACTGATATGAGGAGATGTATGAAGATACATATTTTTATATATGTGTAGGTTTTTTTAAGATAATAGCTCTACTCCTTTTTAGCCGGATGGTTGTTACTTTTTACTATATCAATCTCATGAGTAAAAAAAACTCTAATCTACTTTACCTATTAGTGGAGTGTTCGAATATGGTTGTTGGTGGCTAATCGTCTTCGCGTTCCTCCAATATGGACTCTATGTGATCAGGTATGTAACATGTATTGTCTTGACTTGTTTTGGTCTTGTCCTCCTCTTGTTAGGCTTGTATTTATACTCTTGATTATTTTCTTGTTTAAATAGAACTAAGGTGATAAATATGGATACAATCCAAATAGTCCTAGCTAGGTCCAAATAAAACTATGTACCTCATTCTTTATCGGAGACACCCTTTTTATCTCCTTCGAACTTTATTTATATATATATGGTTTATTTTTTATAGGAATTAATACATGGTACTCCGTCCAGTTATATCCTCATATGTGGAGTATCCTATATATTTAGAACACTGATTGGCAAAAATATAAGGCCTTCTAAGAGAAGAGAAGATTGAATTGATGAGCCAACAAAAACTACTTCGAGTCAACATCTAGAGGAAGCCTACTAAGCCCTACACCTAGCCACTGATTTGATTGTCTACACAAGATTTCGACATGATCTGTCAAATAGGTTAGAATTAGAGTATTTTCCCACTTCATTCTCTCTTCCTACATCTTTGTATATATCCTCATATCAACCATACCGTATATGCATAAATACTATTAGTTGGATATTATCCATAGTTAAGACCCTACACTAATTCTCTATAAATTTTTTTCACTATATCTATTCTTTTTTACTTATTGTGTTCAACATTGACAGTCTTTAATATATATGTCTCATCATTATCTTTTTTAATTATATGTTATATATAGAAAAATATAACCATATGACACTATTTGTATGACAAATTTAATAATGATATTTTCCATTAATGATTTAATAGTTTGAGATTTGACTACATGCATTTTTAAACATAATATTTTGAGACGTTATATTGAAACTTGCCCTTTAGGCTGATGGCGAAAAAAAAACTCCAATGACTATTAATCTCCCCTCTAGCCACAATAGCTAAACTCCAAGTCTGACTCTCCATATACACTTGGCAAACAAAGCCGTCAATGCATGTGGTTAGCCTGATAACCAGCTTATTAGAAGAAGCGATACAAAGCTATATATAAATCGATATGACATCTATCTTATATAAAAGTCTTGTAAGGTCTATTTAATTTTCTGGTTACATCCCCTTCACAACTAGGAGAGAGAAGCAACATTCTATCTACAGGAAGCTGTAACTTTTTTCACAACTAAGTGGCAATAACCTACAAAGATAAGGATTGAGCTGTACTTTTTTTTCTAATTACATGGAAGGTAAATACACGCAATAGATACAGCTTAGATACATACCACTAAGTACACATACCACACATATAGCTAGCACGCACAAAGAAAATACACAACGAGTTATTTTATTATAATAGTGGACCCTACATTTTAAGAGAAGGATCGACACTACACCGGATACACCACATGATACTTCTTGTCCTGTAAGCGTGTGTGTACTCTATATAACAAGCAAGAGCAGCAGTCTCGTAGCCAACCCATCTTCTCCTAGCGGCTTAGTTTTCTCACCCCTCTCGCTAGATCTGTGCTCTACCCTACCCTTCTTCCTACCCCTGAGTTTGTGACTCAGAAACATCACAAGCACCTCACAATCCCACCACCGCTCCATTGCATCCCTTAGTCCTCATAGGATAAGAGGACACCCTCTTCATCCTCATCCCCAATTCTCCACCCCTCTCATTTTCTATGTTCTATCTTATATTAAACCTTGATTATAAGAGTATATCAGAGAGGAATAAGATGTAGAGCCGTAGACGAGGTTGTGAAGATGACTCCAACGGCACATGCATCACTACATAAATCTAGTGGAGATGGAGAAGCGCTAGCGATGACTAAAGAAAGCATGCCATCATCAGACGTTGATTTTCAATTTTTTATTTGGTAAATGACTCATTATACTAAAATTTTACCGTTATCTTATTAGCAACTAATTACTTATCTCATTTTACATTTAACAACTAACTACATATCACATTTTACATGAACGTCCCGAGATCACATTGCTAGCATTTTGTTCTTTTAAGTGCCTTAGTGGTCCCACGTGTAGCTTTTGTTTTAGTAGAAGTATCCAACGTCTGGTGAAACAGAATCTCTGGTTAAAGTGCATTTATGATGTGTCACTTTTTTATACTGCTGTCCCATCTGCAGGTGCTATTACAACAATCCCTTTAAAAGGATAGGGGAAGAAGCCACAGTTTCCGTTCTCTTATGGACCACTAATCACATTTCTCATTTTGTTCTGTTAATTAGTGCCTTAGTGGTCCATCTCTTTGTGAGAAGTATCCAATTACTGGTGGAACAGAATTTTAGACTCATTTGCATTTTTGACGTGGCACTTTTTTCACAATGTTGTCTTGCTTGCACGAGCTCTAATAACATTCCCTTTAAAAGGGCAAGGGAAGCTGCCGTAGTTTCCATCAACAAGAAGTTGTATTCTTCTCCTCCACCCATCCTCATCGCATACGAGCTTCTTAGGTTGACGGCAATGGCGACGAGGCCTCATGTCGTGGTCGTGCCCTACCCTTGCTCGGGCAACATCAACCCGGCGGTGCAGCTGGCCAAGCTGCTACACGCCCTCGGTGTCTTCATCACCTTCGTGAACACCGAGTACAACCAACGCCGCTTGCTAGCCACGACGGAGGGCGTCGAGGCTGTGCGCAGCGTCAGCGGCGACGGCTTCCGGTTCGAGACGATCCCCGACGGCCTGACCGAGGACGAGCGTGGATCACAGGACTATGGGCTAAGCCTGGCCATCGCCACTAGCCAGCGGTGTGCAGCGCCGATGAGGGATCTCCTGCTACGGCTGAAGGACAGCGGCGTGCCGCCGGTGACTTGCGTGGCGCCGACGTTTCTGATGAGCTTTGCTCTGGACGTGGCCCATGAGCTTGGCATCCCGACCATGGTGCTCTGGGGCTGCAGCGCCGGTGCACTTATGGGCCACATGTGGCTCCGGCAGCTCAGGGAAGGTGACTTCTTCCCCATCAAAGGTATACATACAATCACACGTTACATGTGTCCCTTTGTTTTTGCATGGCTACAAATAGGGATTAAAATTGCATTTAAATTACAATATTATAAGTTCTTTAGAGATAAATACGTATACATTTTTATGTATTTCACATATATATGTAAATATAATGATTCTCAAATTCCCAAAGTTTTCGGAATTTTAACATGGTATATGTCCTAAAACTAATGCTTGATTCATGCTGGAGAGGCATAGTTATGATATGCAGTTGGAAAAGTTTGGTCTTAATTGAAAAGTGTTCTCGTATATAGCGTGTAGTTACTGGAAAGTATTGTAAAAAGTAGCTCTAAAAGTTGAATCAAACTGAATTTGCCAGATGCGGCCGAGCTAGAAACAATCATCGACTGGATCCCTGGCATGCTGCCGATCAAGCTCGGCGACATCTCCGGCTTCCTCCGTAAAATCGACGAGCCGGACAACTTCGGTCTTCGCTTCAACGAGACGGAGACCTACAACTGCACCAAGGCTGATGCCCTAATCCTCAACACCTTCGACGACCTCGAGGCCGACGTCCTCGCTGCCCTCCGCACCGACTACGCACGCATCTACACCATCGGGCCCATGGGCTCTCTGCTCCGCCACTGCCTTAACGACGATGAAGATGATGATGATGATTGCACCGGCAGTGGCTGTGGCCTGAGCCTATGGAGGCAGGACACCGAGTGCCTGGAGTGGCTGGACAAGCAAGAGCCAGGCTCCGTCGTGTACTGCAGCTTCGGTAGCCACGCGGTGCTGACGCCGGAGCAGATGGTCGAGTTCGCGTGGGGCCTCGCCGGGACCGGCCGCCCGTTCCTCTGGGCCGTGAGGGAGAACCAGGTCACCGGTGGAGGCGAAGGGCTCCAACCGCAAGAAGCGCTCGCCGATGCCGCCAGCCGGAGCTACATCACGACGTGGTGCCCGCAGGACCAGGTGCTGCGCCACCGTGCCGTGGGCTGCTTCCTGACGCACAACGGGTGGAACTCGACGTGCGAGAGCATAGCCGCCGGTGTTCCGATGGTGTGTTGGCCAGGGTTTGCCGACCAGTACACCAACTGCAAGTACGCCTGCGAGGAGTGGGGCATCGGAGTGCAGCTGGGCGAGGCGGTGACGCGGGATCAAGTCGCGGGCCACATCGAGCTGGCGATGGGAACGGAGGAGATGCGGAGGCGCGCGGCAGGCTGGAAGGCCAAGGCAGAGAAGGCAGTGCGTCCCGGAGGGGCGTCGTATCAAAACCTGCAGGGCATGGTGGCGTCGCTCGTCACCTCGTCGCAAGCCGAGCTGCAGCCATCAGACTGAACCTGCACATGAAGCTGTGAATAATTTCAGCCCAGTGTATCGATCGATGGCTCACTGCCTGTGTCATCCAAAACTATAAAAGACGATGCTTGCTCTATTTGCTTTGCTTGGTACCTTTTTCTTCTAAGGCCTTATTATCTGATTCAGCGTTGTCTCTCTCGTCATATTCACCGGAAAAGAAAAACACAAGCTCCAGAGTTGAATGCTTAGCGTAAGCATTATGTGACCTTTGTTTAATTTAATGTATTGGATTATACTATTTTAATACTAGTTTTAGTTTAATATGTATGTAACAACATTTATATCTGTAAGCTAAGTACTATTAGTTGATTTTATCTTCTATAGTTTTGGTTTTTTCTCTCCAATATAGAGAGGTTTTTTACGTTAAAATTCGTATCTCTTTGTTTAATCTTTACTAAAAACAAAAAGAGTTCCCGCTTCAAAATTTGGTGAATTTTCTGATGATAATTGCTAAGCACATCCAAGTCAACGTAACAAAAAGTTTTTTAGTATCATTTTTTTATGTGAATTCAATTTTACATTGTTCATATACAAGCACACTAGAAAACTTTTTCTCTCTTTTAAAACTATACAAACAGGTGGCTGCTGGCTACAAGGAATCGAGGTGTGTATGTGATATATGGGAAAAAAGACACTTCACTTTTTCATCATATAGAAGATGCATACTCGCATGCACACACCACACCACATGCACGCATACAGCACGTACACACTAGACCCACTAGACACACCAATACGCACATACAAACACATAGACTTGCGCTCACGAGTTATTTTATTGTAATAGTGGTCCCCTACGTCTAGAAGGATAGGGAAAAATCAGATACTTTAACCGATACATTGCGTGATCTTTTTTTTTTGGCTTTAATCGATAGCTTTCACGCAAGTTGTACCAACATTGTCTTCATAAGAATGAATGGCAACACATACGTTGTAGCCACCCATAGTCCTGATATACCGAGCTTAGAGGCTTGATGACTGCATCAAGCCTTCCTGCTCCACCATCGATGGCGGGTATCTCCTCGTCCCACTAATATAAGTGTTCCCTGGCCCTCTTCATCCTTATCCCTCAATCCCAACCCCTGCTCTTTTCCACTTTTCACGCCCTAAACATTAACACTAGATCCTGCGAGTTCATCAAAGAAGACGATGATGTAGAGGCACACGCGAATTGTCAGAGATGGTGCTGGCCGCACACACATCTCCATGTGTATCTTGTGGGAAGGTGCTTGGTAAATACTTTATACGGTATGAAAATTTTACCATTCTACTGTTAACCACTAATTACTTGTCCCATTTTACTTTAGTGCCGCTAGATCACGTTGTTTTCATTTTCTTCTGTTAGTGCACTATTACATCCCAAGTCTTTCTGGGAGAAGAATCCATGCACTCGTGAAACAGAATTTCAGACTCAAGGCCATCTATGGCGTGTCACTTTTTTTTTTTTACACGGGCGTATCGAGTGCAGGTTCTCTAACAACCTTCTCTTCGTAAGGAGAGGGAATTAGCAGCAGCAGTTTCCATCAACAAGAAAGTGTAATCTTCTCCAACCATTAAATATCATTGGGCAGTAGCTCGTGTTGAAGCCTCACGTGGTGGTGGTGCCCTACCCTTGCGCGGGCAGCAACAGCCCAGCGTTGCAGCTCGCCAGGCCCTCGTCCGCAACACCTTCGACGACCTCGAGGCCGACGTCGTCGCCGCCCTCCCTTGCCACCGCAGCAACGACAACGACGACAGTTCCATCCGCAGCTGCAGCGGCCTGAGGCCGTGGAAGAAGGACACCGAGTGCCCAGCGTGGCTGGAAAGGCAAGAGGCCAGCGCCGCTGCGTACGTCAGCTTCGGCAGCCACACCGTGAAGACGCAGGAGCAGACGGCGCAGTCTGTGTGGGACCTCGCTGCTGGACGCCGGGCAGATGGTGCAGATGTTCGTGAGGCGTCGGTGCGTTGCTGGGCACGTACGTGGAGGTGAGGAAGAAGCAGGGCAGGTCGCTAGCCAAATCCAGCTGGTCGTGGAGCTGGAGAAGATTCGGCGGCAAGCGGCGGCGGAGGTGCTGTGACCCGGCCGGCGGGTCGTCGTGCCATGCCAGAACCTGCAGAGGATGCTGGCCGGTCTGCAATCATAAAATCATCGCAGTCGCAGGCCGATCTGCAGTGTGGACTTGAACACGAAAAATGTGAAACCCCGAATTATTTCAGGACAGTGTAGTGTGTATCAATCAGCTTCAGGCTCCCTTATCCAAATATATATAGATGATTGCTCTAACTGCTTGCAACCTTTGTTTGTAGAACTTTTTGTCTGACTCTGCACTGACGAGCCCGTCATGTTCACTAAAAAGGAAAAAGAGAAGACAAATCTGTCGAGCTCGAGGGTGCGTTCCTGCTTAAAAAGAAGGCAAAAAAGAGTGAGAAGACAAATCTGTCGAGTTCGAGGGTGATAAGGCAAAAGTTTGGTGTATTTGGTTCAGAAAAGTAAGAAAATAAAAAAAATTCCATTGCCGGGTCGCCTGGCTGAAAACCAGGTATCCTAACCGGACTAGATGACAATTGATTCTGTCCAATTTTTGTCAAAAAAATCTTGATAGCTTAAATATCTGTAAGTTTGCAAGTTGCAAAATGTCACAATCTTTTTTTTTCACTTCTGACTCGTTTGTCCTCTCAGAACAGGAAAGTTGCCCACACAGAGTGAGAACGGTACAATATTTCACCCATCATCCACGGCAAAGGATTGCAAAGAAGTAATGCTATATATTGCTAGTACTAGCATGAAAGGACAAGTAGTCAGTCCATTTGATTTTCTCTTGAGCTCAGATGTATGAGAAACAATCCTCTTATAAATTACCAGTACATTACGAACAACTTCATCACCAACATCATTTATTTTTGTGAGGATTTATCATGTCTGAGGTTGCGCAAGAGAAAAAGAGGAGGAAGGAGGTGCAGGGTGGCTTCTTAAAAGCTGATGGGCGTCCCTGGCCCGGACTGGAGTAGTCAGTCCATTTGATTTTCTCTTGAGCTTAGATGTATAAGAACCAATCCTCTTATCAACAGCCAGTAATACATGAACAACTTCATCAGCAACATTATTTATCTTTGCGAGGATTTATCGCCAGTAATACATTACGAACAGAAGTTCAGGTTTTAGGCTTCAGAACCAAAAGAATGGATCGCTTCCACCATGTTCTGCAGGTTCTTGTAAGATGATCCTCCGTGGCGCGCCGCCTCCTCCGACTTGGCCTTCCACCTCGTGGCATCCGCTGCTTCTCCTCCAACTCCATTACCTACTTTTTTTTTTAAGGTAAGAAAGATAAATTGCATCCCGAGTTTTTGCATCTAGAATCCACATAGCTAAAGTTCTTTTTAACTAGATAATAAGAAAAAAAGCTAAGTGGGACAAACCTCATATAAAATAAACTAGAAAAAAAACAAAGCTAAACATGCACTCTCTCCGTTCATAAATAAATAAATATTTGATGTTTAGAATAAAACAAGGTGAAACTTTAAAATTCTGGCTAACAAATTTTATATTTAGAATAAGTAGATACCGTATGATATTATGATATTGCTTTTCCAAACATATATACCTATACCATCTTTACTTAGAAAATATTTGAGAAGTTATTGGTGTTGAAGATTTGAAGTTTCAAGAGTTCATCCACGTATGCATCAAAAATATTTATGAGCAGAATCAGTAGCATATATATATATGATAGTTCGTGTTCCATCACCTGCTTGATCTGAGCAGTGAGCTGCTCCCGCTTCACCTCCTCCTCGAGCCGGAGGCTGACGTCCCACGAATCACAAGCGTACTTGTGATTGATGTACTGGTCGGCGAACACTGGTCAGCACACCATTGGCACGCAGGAGGCCACGCTGTCGCACTTGCAGTTCCACCCGCTATGCGTCAAGAAGCAGCCCACGGCTCGACGGCGTAGCACCTATGCTTCTCTCTTCTGTTAGACAGACCGCTGGTTGAGTTGTATATATGTAGACCGACCCCCCTTCTATATGTTTTGAGGTCTTAGTCACTATACGTATATATATAGACTCGACCCTCCTTATATATGTTTTAGGGTCTTAGTCACTATACATATTCTATATAGTATTAGAGCAAGTCTAGACATCTCTGGTGCGCTAGCTTCTTCCTCCGGTGAGCCGACCCTTTTTCTCTTCGTCGTTGACGTCTTCTTCCCGTCGCCGACCCTCTTCCCGATACTTTTCTCGCTCTCTTGCCCCGTTTCCTTTTCTCCCCGTCTCTTCCGCAGTCACCTTCTTTTCTCCGTTCCACCTCCGTGCGACCAGGCGACGGTCTCGATCCACCTCCTCGTCTCGCCTTGTACCTGTCTCCGCTCTTCTTCTTGCTTCATGCATCTCTCCTTCTCTGACACCGGCGCACCTCCGCACTCATCGTCTTCATCGGCTGAACTCGTCCGCCCTGCCATCGGCTGAAACCCTCCCTCGATTCTCGCCTTTTCCGACACGCTCAACGACTCTCGGACGCGAACCTTCTCCCCTCATGTCCGAGCCAGTCAAACGTGTCCACGTGTCCACGGACACGAATCCTTGCCTCCCGGACGCGAACATATTCTCTTCGCATCCGGCCACTCCCCGCCTTTTTTGTGTCCGCCCCACTCGGCCTCCACGAGTCCACGGACGTGAATGTTCTCTTCACGGATGTGAATCTTCGCACGTCCGTGACCTAACTACTCTCTGACCCACCCACTCTGTCACCACCTTTTTTCTCACCTACTCCGCTACCTACTCCCCATCGGCCAACCACTCCTCATCGGCTGATCGGCCCACTTTCCATCGGCTTCTCACATCCTTGATCGCCCGATCCGTCCTCTCATCGGCTTCTCCCTCCCATCGGCTTCTTTCTCCCATCAGCTCTTTGCTCCCGTTCTTCCGTCATGGCCACCGAGTCCGCTCTCAGCTCCGGCACTATCCCAGTCGCCAAGTCTGCTCCGGCCCTCGGTGCCTCAGACCACACCTCGGGCACCACCTCGCCGATCTTCTCCCCTTCTTACGCTGCTGTGAACGTGAAATCTCACGTTCCTATTTTCCTTGACCTCAACGCCAATTATTCCAAATGAGTTTTCTTCTTCAAATCCCTCTGTGGAAAATTCGGCCTCCGGTCCCATATTGATGGCTCTGCTCCACCTCGCTCCAATAATCCTTAGTGGGACATCGCCAAGTGCTACGTGCGTAGCTGGCTGCTCGGCTTGGTCGATGACTCTGTCCTGGACCTCGCCATGGACGATACCGATCTCACCTCCCAGGATCTCTGGGTGGCCATCGAGCGGATCTTTCTGGCCAACAAGCAGCCTTGCGCCATCTTCCTCCTTAACGAGTTCCACTCCATGGTACAAGGCGACTCCTCTGTCTCCTCGTACTGTCAGCGTCTCAAAGTCAAGGCTGCTGCTCTCCAGGACGTTGGCCACCCTGTGGCCGACTCTCAACTCGTCCTCGCCCTTCTACGAGGCCTCAATCCCCGCTTCTCTAACACCGCCGATGACATCGCCAACGTCACACCTCTTCCATCGTTCGCCTGGGCTTATGACATGCTAGTTCTTAAAGAACTCCGTCTAGCCAACAATGAGAAGACAGTGGCCCGCACCACTCTTCTTACCGTAGCCGATAATGGCTGCCGAGCTTCTTGCGCTGCCCCTTCCTCCCGCGGTTCTGGTTGCCATGGCTCTGACCACAACAACACAGCCCACACTGGGAAAGGCAAGGGCAAAGGCAAAGGCAAGACTTGGCAGGGTCTGACGCCCTCACGACCTACCTCGGTCCCTGCCTACCCTGCCAGTCTCACGGGTCCGTGGCTCTACTACAACCCCTGGGCGCCCCAGCCCCAGCCACGCAGCCCTATCGGCTAGCAACCCGGGGTAATCGGCGCCTATCCCCAAGCTCACCTGGCATCGACTCCCGTTCTGCCGCCTCAACCGATGCTACCGACCCCACCCACCTAGTCGATTCCCTCCTAGAACCAGGCTGGCCTCGTCGCTGCCCTCAATCAGATGACGCTCCAACCACAACACCCTTAGGTGCTGGACTCTAGGGCGTTTTCACACATGGCATCATCGGCCGGTATACTTCGCTCCTGTCACCCCTCTTCCTCCCCTTTTGTCACCATCGGCAATAGTCACTCTCTTCCTGTCCAATACCGAGGTGACTCCTCTCTGTCTACATCCACCACTAATCCTCCCCCTACGCAATGTTCTTATCGTCCCTTCTCTTATTCACAATCTTATATCTATTCGCCAATTCACAAGAGACAACAACTGCTCCATTGAATTTGACGCGTCTGTTTTCTCTGTGAAGGATATCCCAACCCAGCGACAGATCCTTCGCTGCAATAGTGGCGGAGACCTCTACACCATTCCCGCTGCGCCGTCCACTCCACACGCCAGCGTCACTCTCTCCACCAACCTTTGGCACCTTCATCTCGGACACCCTGGCCTGACGCTGTCGCCACCCTCTGTCGCAGCGCCTCCATCCGATGTACTCACAGCAACTCCACAGTTTGCCACTCATGTCAACTTGGCAAACATGTGCGTCTGGCCTTTTCTAGTTCTCTCTCCTGTACCTCGCGTCCATTTGAACTTATACATTGTGATGTATGGATGTCTCCAGTTAAAAGTGTCTCTGGCAATCAGTATTATCTCGCTATACTTGACGATTACACACACTATTGCTAGACCTTTCCGCTCATCCACAAATCCGAGGTCATCTCTCACCTCACTCACTTCATCACGGACGCATCCACTCAGTTCAACCTTCCCATCAAGGCTTTACAAGCCGATAACGGTACAGAATTCATCAACCATACCGTTACAAACCTCCTCACCTCGCAGGGCATCCATCTCCGACTCTCCTGCCCCTACACCTCTCCTTAGAACAGCAAAGCCGAGCGCCTCCTTTGTACCCTCAACAACATCAGTCGCATCATGCTACTTCACGCCTACTTACCCGCCACTTATTGGGCTGGAGCTCTGGCTACTGCGACGTACTTTCTCAATCGGCGCCCATGCTCCTCCATTCAAAACAACATTCCCTATGACCTTCTCTACTGCACGGCGCCCGACTACTCCCACCTTCGTGTTTTCGGGTGCCTCTGCTACCCAAATCTCACCGCCACAGCTTCCCACAAACTCGTTCCCTGCTCCACCGCCTGTATTCTCCTCGGCTATCCCACCTCTCACAAGGGATACCGATGTCTCGACCTTTCCACCCAACGGGTCATCGTCTCTCGTCACGTTATTTTTGACGAGACCTATTTTCCCTTCGGTCTACTTCATTCGAGATCCTCCTCTAGTGATCCTGACTTCCTCCTCACCAACACCATGCCAACCAGGTCTCCTCCACTATCCTCTCCATCGGCCCCCTCATCGGCCGCTGCTGAGGATTTACCCTTCACATATCCTACCACTACTCGGTCCGATGTTCCCACCATCGGACCCCCATCGGACCCACCTCCATCGGCCGATACCGATCCTATTTATTCTTCAGCCGATACCGTTCCCTCTCCATCGAACACCCCACTTCCATCGGCTCCCCCCACTCTATCGGCTGATCCATCTCTATTGGACCGATCGGAATACTCAGGCCACCCGACCTCATCGGCTCAGGCCGATCTAATTCCTCCTTTTCCTCTCGTCTAAAGTCACCGACTCGGAGCCGATGACGCCCCCATCCAACCAGTTCTTCTCATTACTCTCACACCCTCATTGGCTCCAGTTCTCTCCACCTCTCACATGGTCACCCGCTCTCAAACTAGGTCTCTCCGCCCCACTCAGCGCTACGGTCTCTCCGCCATCCACAGCTCTATCTCGCTCAGCCCTGGCCGACCCTCAGTGGCGCGCGGCCATGGCCAATGAGTACAAGGCCCTAATGGACAACGCGACCTGGCGCCTCGTTCCCCAACCTCCCAGCGCCAACATTGTGACCGGTAAGTGGATTTTCAAACACAAATTCCACGCTGATGGCTCCCTTGCCTGTCACAAGGCTCGCTGGGTAGTCCGGGGTTTCTCCTAATGACCCAGTATCGACTACGACGAGACTTTCAGTTCCGTTGTCAAACCCGCCACCATCCGAGTCGTCCTCACCTTGGCTGCCTCTCGCTTCTGGTTGATCTATCAACTAGACGTGAAGAACGCCTTTCTTCACGGCCACCTGACGGAAACAGTCTACTGCCAGTAGCTCCCAGGCTTCGTCGACCCTTCTCGTCCCGACGACGTCTGTCTCCTTTAACACTCTCTCTACGGCCTCAAATAAGCTCCTCGTGCCTGTTACCAGCGCTTTGCTGCCTATCTTCGGCACATTGGCTTCATGGCCTCTGCGTCCGATAGTTCCCTGTTTACTTTCCATATCGGCTCCGCCACTGCCTATCTACTTCTCTATGTCGATGACATTGTCCTTACAGCGTCTTCGACATCTTTTCACAACCAGATCATGGTCCGACTCTACTTTGAATTCGCCATGACCGATCTTGGTCCTCTCCACCATTTTCTTGGCATCTCCGTAACCCGCTCCACCCACGGGCTCTTTCTTTCCCAACGCCAGTACGCCATCGACCTCCTCCAGCGTGCGGGTATGGCCGATTATCACCCCATGGCCATCCCAGTCGACACTCAAACCAAACTCTCTGTTGCCGATGGCGCCCTCATTGTCGATTCCTCTCACTATTGGAGTCTTGCCGAGGCTCTCCAATACCTCACACTCACCCGACTCGACCTCACGTACGCTGTCCAGCAAGTGTGCCTCTTTATACACGCTCCGCGCGTACCTCACCTCGCGCTGCTCAAGCACATCCTACGCTACGTGAAGGGCACCATCTCCAGTGGACTGCATCTTAGCTCTAGCCCCATCGACTCTCTCACCGCGTACTCCGACGCGGACTGGGTAGGCTGCCCCGACTCTCGATACTTTACGTCCGGCTACTGCGTTTACCTCGGTGACACTCTCATATCCTGGTCCTCAAAACGACATACTACAGTATCTTGGTCTAGCGCCAAAGCCGAGTACCGCGTCGTCGCCCACGCCGTCGCCGAATGCTGCTGGCTTCGCCAGCTTCTCTAGGAGCTCCGTGCACCCCTCTCCACCGTGACCGTCGTCTACTGCGATAATGTCAGTGTCATCTACATGACCGCCAACCCGGTCCATCACCAACGCACCAAGTACATCGAGATCGATATTCATTTTGTCTGTGACAAGATCGCATTAGGATAGGTTCGGGTGCTCCATGTACCATTGGCACATCAATTTGCCGATATAATGACCAAAGGCCTGCCCACGCCTTTGTTCACTAGTTTTTGGTCCACTCTCTGCGTCCGTTCCCCTTCCGCCGTGACTACGGAGATGTTAGACAGACCACTGGTCTAAGTTGTATATATATAGACTCGACCTTCCTTATATACGTTTTAGGGTCTTAGTCACTGTAGTCTCCATGACGAACTCCGGTGGCAGCACAGCAGGACCCACGCGAACTCAGCGAGCCGCTTCGGAGTCATCACCGTAAGGCTGCCGAAGTTGGTGCACACGACGGAGCCTGGCTCTTGTGTGTCCAGGCACGCAAGGCGCTCAGTGCCCAGCTTCCACAGGCTCAGCCTGCCGATGACGCCATTGCCATTGGCGGCAGCGTAGTTGAGGAGGGTGCCTAAGGGCCAACGGTGTAAATGCAAGGGTACTCGGCGCGGAGTGTGGTGAGGACGTCGGCCTCAAGGTCGTCGAAGCTGTTGAGGACGAGGGCATGGGCTTTACTGCATTTGTTGGCCTCCTCCTTATTGAACAGGAGACCCAAATCGTTCGGATCGGTGGTGCAACATGGAAGACGTAAGTTTCAACTTACCAGCATTTTCTTACATAGTCACCAACCGTCAACCGTGGGTTGTACGGATTATTATTGTTCTTAGTATCATAAATATTGGCTGCAAATTGATTTAGAGAATTACTATAGGACGCATAACACTCTCATTAAACTAAACCGTGACTGTTAATTTTTAATTTTGGATTAAATTGTTAAGCTACTAAAATGGGTGTATTCAACTTCATATTTCTTAATTTCAAATTTAGGAGTCATTAAATCTTGCAATAACTAAAAACAAATAGTCCATGGTAATAAAAATTAAATAGTATTTTCTATAGCATATTTTATTTAACATAAATTTTTTAAATGATTTACAGTCAATTTTAAAATGATTTACAGTGATGATAATTCGATTTAACTACCCAATGATTAAATCTTTTTTATTAATGTCAGACCTCACTCATAGTACCCAACTAATATATCTGTGCATATATTAAATCTCCACTTTTAGAAAACCAAGATGTCGCATAATTTGCATGCACGCCACCGGCGGCACGCCGTCCAGCCGCGCCACGAGCACCCGCAGCGGCATCGCGCACCGGTTGCTCGTCGCTATTGACAGGGCGAGATCGTAGTCACCGATGTCGCGGTCGGCATCGGCCATGCAGTCCGGGATCGTCTCCAGCCGGAACTCGTCCCGGCCGCGCACGGTGTCGGCGCCCTCGGCGGCCACCATGCGGCGGTGGTTGTGCTCGGTGTTGACGAAGGTGGTGTAGATGCCATGGCCGTGCAGTAGCTTGGCCAGCTGCAGCGCCGGGTTGATGTTGCCGAAGCCCGGGTAGGGCACCACGGTAGCCTCGCCATCAACAGCGACCACGGTGTACTGTACGTGCCGATGTTCGTGACGTCTGTGCGATGGTGCAATTGTCTCGTCTGCATTTTGAGACCTCCATTGTGTTGGTTATATAGACTGTTTGGCAATGGAATCCAATGAAATGGGGTTGATAATTAAGAAGATATTATGATAAGAAAACTGATTAACTTTAGGATCATCACCTGCCTCCACTACATTATGATACTAGAAGATACCTCGCATGTTGCATCAGGCAAGGGATTTGGTGACGATGAACGCAACATAGAGCACGGAGATTAGAAGTAGTTTAAGAATTGATCTTGAAGGAGGAGGCTCAGCGCCTGTTTGGAAAATGAATATGGGAAATGATTTCCCACCCATCAAAAGGTAACTTTAAATCCTAGCCATTCATTTTTTTCACCTCGCCTCATTCTAACCCTTTATTCATTTTTCTATTCTAATCCCACCTCTCATATCCCATTTTCAAACAAGCCTCAAGTTGTCGGCGACAAGGCGCCAATGCTTACATGGCGTGTACCCAGTAAAAACTTCAGAGTAGGTTCTCACTAAAAAAGGAAAAAAGAATCAAGTTTGATCTTAGATTATGTAGTCTCAGGGAAATCCTCAAACAAAAATCATGTTGTCAAATTCAAGAGCATCAATTTCCAACTCAAATATAGGATTCTTGATTTTTCCTTCCTATTTTCCTTCTTTCATGTTTGCAGCAATTTCTCCATGATTTCCACCTCAACAAAAGCAGTTGATCAATTTATTTTCCTGGCTCATCGGCCAACTGGTAGCCATTATTAATTTTTTAAGAACAATTATTATTCATGAACAAGTCGATCACTTGCTTGATTGTAATATTGCTTCTGAACTGAAAAGGCTCTTCAGGCTTCAGGCGTCAGAGCCGAAAGAGTTGATTGCTTCCACCATGCTATGCAGGTTCTCGTACGACGAACCGCCGGCGCGCACGGCCTCCTCCGCCTTGGCCTTCCACCTCGCCGCGCTCCGCCGCATCTCCTTGGATTCCATCACCTTCTTGACGTGTCCGGTGACCTGCTCCCGCCTCACATTCTCGTCGAGTCGCACGCCGACACCCCACACCTCGCAGGCGTACTTGCAGTTGGTGTACTGGTCGGCGAACACCGGCCAGCACACCATCGGCACGCCGGCCGCGATGCCCTCGCACGTCGAGTTCCACCCGTTGTGCGTCACGAAGCAGCCCACGGCGCGGTGACGCATCACCTGCCCCTGCGGGCACCACGTTGAAAGGCACCGCCGGTCGTCCGTCGCCGCAGCGAACTCCACCGGCAGCGCGGCCGGACCACCACCACCGCCGGAGACGAGGTTCTCCCTGATGACCCACAGGAACGGGCGGCCCGTCGCCGCGACACCCCACGCGAACTCTGAGAGCTGCTCCGGCGTCAGCACCGTGAGGCTGCCGAAGTTGACATACACGACGGAGCCCGGCTCTTGCCTGTCCAACCACGCGAGGCACTCGGTGTCCTGCTTCCACAGGCTCAGCCCACCGGCGGTGGCTCCATTGCTGTCGTTAAGTAGGGTGCCCAAGGGGCCGACGGTGTAGATGAGCGGGTACTCGACGCGGAGGGCGGCGAGGACATCGGCCTCAAGTTCGTCGAACGTGTTAATGATGAGGGCGCCGGCCTTGGTGCAGTTGTTGGCCTCTGTCTCGTTGAAGTGGAGGCCGAAGTCATCGGGGTCGGTGGTGCGGATGAAGCTGGAGATGTCGCCGAGGCTGATCGTCGGCACGCCGGGGATCCAGTCGATGACCGTCGTGTCGAGGTGGCCATTGGTTAACAAGCTCTCGTCTGCAGAATGGAAGATGCGTGATTCAGTTCGGCCTTAGTTTTGAATCTTTTGATGAGCCTCAATCCTGGCCCATTAACGTGTATGGGCTGTAACAAGTGCATTTATAAGATTTTGGCCCATCTAAAAATGGTTTTGAGGCAGCGTGTCACCTGATGCGCTTATTCAAATGTCAATAAATTATCAGCATTACTCTGAAAAATAAAATAGTGACAATAAATTCAAAATTCATTTGACAACATTTAATAATTCAATTCATTAAGTATCTGTGTTAGATAGTCCTACTGAAGACTGAAGTAAATCATACGAAATACGCTAAGACTCTAAGAGTGTATAAAAGCAACAAACGAGTTTTCCTTTTCCATGCTATTTTAAATTTTTGGGCAATTTGCGTTCTTACCCATGTTTATACTCTAATTGTGGCTTTATCCCTACTTTTCAACATTGTGATTTTGCCTTTATTTTTTAAATGAAACTTGTGCTCATTGCTTAGCTACATTCCGTAAGAGGTCTTAACAGTGTTAAAATTCACGTCAAAATAGGGGCAGATTTCATGTCAAGTTTATGGACACCCTTATTTTTTAACTAAATAAGTGAAAATTAATGTCAAAACTGGGGCAAATTTCATATCAAAATACTTGATGTGAAAACACTAATCAAAATCACAAAGCCCTTAAGTAGAAAAGTAAGAGCAAATATGTAAAATCATACACATATTTGACACTGTTAAGTCCGCTTAATGGAACGGGACAAGAACAAACTTCAGTTGAAGCAATATCACAAAGCTGAAAAAGGTAGGGGTAATTAAAACCACAATTTGAGGTGAAAAAGAGGGTTAGAACACAAATACCCCTTCATTTTTTATGCAGTTGAAGGAGAATGAGAGAGAAAGAAGTTGTTTAATTTTTTTGTAAAGAGATGTCTCTTCAGTTTAAAAAAATCTGTGTGTACTCCTTTGTAAAAAAACAATTCCTATAATCCTAATAAAAATTTAGTACTAACACGAAAGACCAAAATGTCCTTGTATAAGTACTACTGATGTAATTAATTAATTACTGATTTTTTTATTGGTAGTACTACTAGTACTGCATTATAGTATTTATTTACCAAGCGATAGTACTTCAAAGAAGTTGGTTTCTTGGGACAAATGTAAACTTCTAAACGTTAGTTTTTTTACACAGGCATTAGGTCGCATTAATTTTCTTGGCCGTTATTAAGTATGTATTGTTGTAGTTTATTGTCAAATGCAAGTTGATGTTTCAAATTGTCTTCACAATAAATTGCGTATTCGTTTTCTTCCATTCTTACATTTCCATATTAACGTGTACTTTACTTAAGTTTAATCATATATTAATCTAATATGACTATTTGGTTTCAAAAAATATTAAACGATCAAAGCTGTCATTGTCTCCAATCTCAAAAAGCGAGGCTGCGAGGAAGCTGGATATCTACACGTTCAGTTTAATTTATCTAGGCAACCGATCATGATCATGTGCATTGCATGGGCAGTAACGTTTCACCTTTGTGAGATGCCGCCTCGGTTAATGGATTAGTTGTTTTCTGTTCCTGGCTTCCAGTTGCCTGCTGCAGTGCATGTATTTTTAAATTACTTGTTTGTCTAAGTTAAAATTTATATTATTATTATTAATTTCTAAAAAATTATATAGTTTAACATTATAAAATCTATGTTTTAAGAGTCACCATGAGAAATACTTCTATAATATATAATTTACATATTATTAAACTATATAAATTTTTAAAAATTTATAGTCAAAGATAAAAATATTTGATTTAGAACGAATGATAGGGAGAGTATTTGATTTAGGGAATGAAATTGACTTGTAATTAGCCTCACAATTACCTATATGAAGTTAATAATGCAACCGTTAAAACCTTTAGAACTCCTCTGTATAAAATTCCTACAAAATCCGTTCATTCACGCAAATGCCTTACAATACTAGCTACAGGCCGGGGAACACAATTACACTATGAAATGGGATAGAAAATTGCAAATATCGAATGCAACTGATTTAAGCACCTAGATATTTTTTTTATGTAATAGTAAGCGCATAGACATAAGGATTAGAAATGACACAAAGCAAAGCGAGATAATTTAGCACAAAGCCCAACTGGGTTTTAGCAAATAGAGATAAGTATATTGGAGGGGTTTTAGTAGAATATTTTCTTGGCCTCTATACCCAACTGGGGTTTATTAGCAGATCCACAGAAATGAAAAATATTACGAAACAAGTTTTATTTTCACTTGCCCTGCCTATCTATTAGGAATCAATTTGCCTAAATAATTGATGCATCATCTGGTATTACATACTCTCTTCTTCTCAAAAAAATAAGTGATGACTATTTTAGAAGAGATAAGGCAAATTATAAGGGATAAAAAATAACCAATATATACGTTATTAAATAAGAAATGTTTGCAAGTGAGGGAGTGGTTAGGGATAAAATGAGAAAAAAATTAAAGAAATGGTGGTGAGTGAGAGAAATAGTATTTCAAAGTGGTTATTTATTTTAAGACAAAATTTAGATTTAAAGTGTTTGAGAGGGGAGGAATGAAGTACTTTAAGTGGGATGTATCCGGTCTTATTTTGCGAGGAAGTACCTTTGAGTGGGATGTATCCTCTCTCCCGGAGCTCCCGGATCCTCATGTGCGTCATCAGCGACGCCGCGCTGCCGCCCCAGAGCACCATGGTCGGGAGCCCCAGCTCCCTCGCCACGTCCAGCGCGAAGCTCATCAGCGCCGTGAACACCATGCACGTCACCGGCGGCGCGCTGCCGTCCAAGGCGGCCGCGCTGTCGAGCCGCGCCACGAGCTCCCGCAGCGGCGCCGCGCAATGGTGGCTGGTGGCCACGGACAGGCCGAGGTCATAGCCGGCGGTGTCGCGGTCGGCGTCGAGCAGCCCGTCAGGGATCGTCTCGAAGCGGAAACCCTCGCGGCCACGCACGGCAGCTGTGCCCTCGGCGGCCAGCGCGCGGCGGTGGTTGTGCTCGGTGTTGACGAAGGTGATGTAAACGCCGCGGCCGTGCAGCAGCTTGGCCAGCTGCAGCGCCGGGTTGATGTTGCCGGAGCCCGGGTAGGGCACCACTACGGCGTGTGGCCTCGCCATCAACACCCTAGATGGCTAGGTGCTGTAAGTACTAACGTGTGCGGTATGCAACATTCTTGATGGCCTCTCTGTATTTTGAACGCCTGTGCGTTGATCATGTAGCAAGTTACGATTAAAGAACTCGATTAATTTTTGTTAGTCACATGCCGCTTGCTAACCCACTACGTTTATATGTATATACACTAGCAGATATCACGTGGCATTCAGCTATAATTTGAGTATGATCTCTAGAAATGCAACTGTTCAAGTGGTTAATTAGGTAACCCAATGCAAAAGACAACTGTATATGCATGTTCGTAGCAAGCATTGTAGGGATAGTGAAGGTTTGGCATAGTGGATTGATCCCTAAGTTGGATAGATTTGGTGGGAGTGGAATCGAGGGTGGACCCAAAAATAAACCAAGGCCTAGGCCAGTCAATGTTACTTTAGAGTTGTAATACGCCATATTTATTTAAGCAATTTAGAAAATAATAAAAAGAGAGGCATGAAAATTCGGTTATTGAAATGTATCTGATGCTATGGATACGTCGTGTGAGATTGATTATACATTTATCATAATTACAGTTAGTAAGAGGCCATAGCTATCGAATGAACGTGGGCCATTGTATTTCTTTTTTCCTTTGCTCTTCAAATCTAATCCCTTCATTCTAAAAGATTATATGAGATAGACTATGGATTTCTCATAATTAGAGTTAGTAAGACGTCATGGCTATTGAATAAATGTAAGCCATTAGATTTCGATTTTTTCTTCACTCTTCGTATCTACTCACTCTATTTTAAAATATAGCAAACTAGTATAAGCTATTAATATAAATCTATCGTCGTTTATATTATATTTTACAACGAAGAGTGCATTAGCAATGTCAAGCGCTCACCCGTGTGTTCCTGGTTCCTGATGCCCTTGCCATCTGCGAGTCTACGCCGCCGCTCACCCGGCCGGTCGCCTCTGCTTCCGGTTGCTTAGCTGCTGCCCTGCCGATCTGCTGCTGTGTCAAATTTTTGTTCTGGAGTTGCTGCTGCTCTGCATGGCCTTTTCTTGCTCTGCTGGCCTGCTGCTGCTATGTTCTGTTGATGCTGGCTGTGGGTTCAAGAATAGAACAGAAGGAAGGAACAGGGCAAAGGAGAGAAGCAGAGGAAAAGGGAGAGAAGGAAGAAGAGGGAAAAAAAATTATGGATTTCACGGACTACTTTGCAAGTGTAAACCCTGATTAGTCCCTAGTCGCATCAAATTCCTGTAAAAATTTAGTTTCCATAATCGGTAGTTCAAATTTAATTGTTTGACCTTAGTCTGAGATACTCTTTCAAATTTAGTTGTTTGACTGTAGTCTGAGATACTCTTTTAAATAAAGTGTCGAATAGACGATGCAAGACCGTAGACGCGTAGAGTTTATCGAGTTAAGCTAAATAGACTCTATTTATTGTTAAAGTGGGAGTTTAAGACAAAGCCGTGGCAGTTAGATATAGGCTGTCGGATTGTTTTCTTTTTTTCCCCTTGAAATAGCAACCCATGGTGGCTTTGGGAAAAAAAGAGAGAAAAAAAAACTGAAAGAAACACCTTGTGCCGCACCGCTGCCGGCCGTTGGCTGCAGCCGCCGTGGCTCTCCACCTTCCTGCTGTGCTGCTCTAACGGCTGCCACTTGAAGCTTGGCGTAGGTTTGTATCTGTAGTTTTGCTACTGTTCGTGTGGTTTCGCTAATGCTGTGTCGCTGACCTGCACTGCAGCTGCTGTGCTGCCGATGCCAGTAAAGCAGACAGAGGAAGGGAAGAAGACAAAGAGGAAGAAGGGGGAAATTTGGGGATTTTGGTGGATTTCCTAAATTCTTTGTTGTCGTCCCAGTTTAGTGGACCACGCTGCAAGTGTAATCCCTAGATAATCTCTGGTTGCTTCAAATTCGAATATAAATCTATTTGGTCTGCTGGTAGTTGGAATTTAATATTTTTATTGGTAGGCGTTTTAAAATCTAAGTATCTATTCATCGAGATTCAAGTCATATAGTCTAAATGAAAATTGTAAGTCTTGTCATTATTTTTCAGGCGGCGCTGGTTTCACTCGATTCACACAAACGGTTCAGGAAAATGTTAGAAACAACACCGTAAACCGGGTTGGTAAACAGTATATAATTTTATTTTCTTTAGTCTAGGAGCCACGAAGGCATAATATGGTGTTCTGTCCAAATGTCCAAAATGAAAGTTGTAATAATTTTCTATAGATATCTAACTGCTATCTTTTGCCTCTTTTTGTTCGGTGGTTTATAAATTATGTATGAAATAGTAAATGGACTGGTATATGTATTTTAATATGGGCCGATGGAAAAATAGAAGTTTTACGTTTTGCTGTGTATAAATGTTCTAGGTATCAATACATAGTCAGGTATAGAACTTTTATATGAACCTTTGCTTCATAGGTAATTATAATGAACGTACTGCTTTGCTTTTATTTATTTGCTTCCACTAAAATTAATGTGATTGTGTATGTTTTGATTATAATTTCGTGCTATTCATATTTTAAGTTTGTTATTCTTATTTGAATATTCTTGATTCTTGTTCCAATTAAATAATTTATGTTATATGCTAGCTATAAATATTTCATTCTCATTAAATAATTTATGTTCCATATGAGTTATAAATGTACAATCTAATTCTTTATTTATATTCATATGGGTAAGCACTGCCTTGCTTATTTAGCATTACTGGAAAACGCTAAACGCTAAGAATGTATTCACGATTGCCACTATTTCAACTACTGTGGAATCTAGAGTTTTTTTAAAAGAAAGATTTGCTCTTTATTGCCATATATTTGGTGTATGTTTTTTTAGTTTTGGTTAAGTATTATATAATCACCTTGTGTTTTATTTGGCTTTTAGGTACAATGAGACATAGCATACATGGGCATGTAGTAGCACCTTTTTACTTCAAAACATATGCACATCTCTAATTTAACTTAGTTTAATGATATTATAATTATATTAAATTTTGCTACAGAGCACTTAAAATCTATATAATTTATTGTTGGATATCATAAAAACGTGTTATGACTAGTTGACACTAAAACAGGGTAGGGGTAAGTAGCCAATAGACACTGTCGACTATTATTTTATTATTTACAGCCTAATTAGACAGAGAAATTATTTTAAAAGACAACAATATCCTTAGTCCACAAGTTTCTTGCCCGCTAGAGTGAAAATAGAGTTACATGATGTGTAATTCAAAATTTTATTTTTTAAAAAAAAAATAGAAAAATTTTAAAATTCTAAAAAAATAAAAATTTAGAAAAACTACGAAATGTTCACCGCTCTATAGAGTTTTAGAGGGGATCGGAAAAGTGATGGCCTAGTTCTCTCCAATTAGATAAAAATAATAAAATAATAATTACAGTGTCCTCTAATTAAATTCTCCTGACACATTTATCGATGTCCTACATAAATTTTAAATATTTTATAGCAAAATTTATCTATAATAATTTATCTTATAATTATATTATCATGGTTATTTAAATTATTTCTTACAAGTCATTTATGATAATACTGGCTAAGTTAAATTTTATTTTTATTTTATTTTGTGTAGCATTCTAGATACGTCGGGTACCTGGGGCGTTACATTATCGATCTTCTTCATTTTCCTTTGGTGACTTTTACGGATGAAAAATTAAAAAAATGCAAAAGGGAGCATGCATAGTCATCTTGATCGTTTGATATCATTTCATTTATTCCTCATCAATTTCAGCAGCGGCGATGCAGCTATATTTACGGTGATGATTGTCAGACTCAGAGATTGTACACGGTTAACACAGAAGCATGATATAGCAACGCAAGCGGTGATGTGTAAAGTTACATAGCAATGCACGGGATGATGATCGGTACTAGTTACAGAGGGCATGTTGACCGGTACAACAAGGCAGCAGCGAAACACCATTCCTATCATGATTATCTTCAACAGATGTGGTACACTGAGGCGACAAGTACAAGAAATTGTCCAAGAAGGTTAAACCTCCTACTTTATTTATTGTCAATGCCTAGAAAGCCCAATTATGCAAGGATGGCCCATGGCTTAATTTAGTATAAGTACTAATATGGTTAAGATTTGAGTGGTAAAACCATGTCATTTATGTAATAATTAAATGCAATAATGGATGTGTTTATTTGAAATTACATATATGTACATATATTAGGTACAATGTTTAGCATGATATTGGTCTTACATATAATGACGCTATCGCATCCTTGATTGTATCAGAAACAGTGAACGTGTATGTTTTCTTATACGTGTAATCAGTTAGTTGTATATCATTTATTAATTGTGTCTGCCGCCCATCAAAGCAATATTTTAAAAATTAAAACAACAACAGTACATCTCAACATGTATAAGTTGTACATGTTTAGCATACGAATAGTAATGACGAGATAGAAGAGACTTACCAGCTCTTTGAGATAAAATACTTGATTACTTTTGTTTGGTCCTAGTTCATCCTCACATTAATCAAGTTTGGTCCTAGTTCATCCTCACATTAATCAAATGTCTTCAAACAATACAAGTAGAAATCTTTCGTGTATTTTGGAAGTAGCTCCGTTGTAGTTTCATTGCACCTGTATTTTGTAATGTACTGTTATTTTACAATTTAAATCAACCAAATGTGCAATATTACAGCTTAAAATATTTAGTTAGAGTATAGTGACTTTTGATTACATGAAAGAAGCTAAGATTGACTAGCTTTTCTAGAGTATACATTTAATTAATTTGCATTGGTAAATTTTGGTATAGAACATATCTTATGTCTTTTCCTATCTAAGATAGAAGGTTACACCGGTAGTTTGATTATTTGTTCTACCTTTATAAATTCCCATTCCCAAAGTTAAATAAAATGACAAGCATTATATTCGGTCGGTTTATGACATGATGTAACTTCAAAGTATTACATATGATCATGGACTTATGATCATCACTAAAGCATAATCGTTCATACCAATGCAAGTAGAATATGGTCGTTTGTGCCTAGAAAATGCATGCAAAATTGAATATTTCGATGTTTGCACTGAGATAATTACTCTCGACTTTGCCATCTCAAATTGTCTTTTAGTGTTCTTGAGTCTATAGTACGTTCAGTATGATTTGTATTTTTAGTTTCAATCAATGTAATTGCAATAAATGGATATTATCAACTTTGCCCTTAATTTAAATATATATGTTTTTAATCCTGTTGTTAAATTTTGATAATTGCAATATACCCCCACTAAGCAACAGAGCACCAAATAAGACCTGGCAAACAGTATAGGACCTTGAACCAGCCATACAAGTATGTGCTATAGTAATTGCTAATACACTAAAGAATTATGCCCATATAAAAAAGAATTAAGCAAATAAAGAAGCATATGAAATTTGTATATCTTTGTGTATCCATGGATACTTGCATAAGGACTCATCCCACCGTAGAAGTGGATTACGAGATCTAGACAATGTTTTTCTTTTCGATATTAAATCTTGTTTGCAGTTAACCGGGAGTTGAAAGATTAACTAAAATCAATGATTCATGGTTGAGAATATTAAGGATAGAAATAATGGATGTTTTTAATCAAGACATTAGTATAGTATCTAAGCCCTAAATCAAAGTGTTTTGTTTGAAATGTAGTCTGCCATTACAGAAATCCCTAAATGGATTATGAATGATTGTTCGAATATCATCAAATTAAGCTCACTATGTAAAATAAGTTTGATATAAAGTTGGTTGAAACCAATATTGCACTAAAGCATATTATAACACATAAATAAAGAATACCCTGGTTTAATGATCACTACATCTAGTGTGAGATGTGCTTTTGAACTTTATCCAAATCGCTATAAGATGTGTACCATATTAAAGGTGACTCAAATGTTGATTAAGTCAAGAAAAATTATAATAGAAATACTAGTTAACATAGTTAAATTAAAGTTTATAAAACTTAACTAACATAAGTGTCTAGGTTTTTGTGCGAACTCAAGTTTTGTAATCTATAGCCTTTTCTAACAATTCAACTATTTCTATTAAGAAAACACAAGAACAAACCAAATGTAAATTGCAAGAAGAGTAAAGTGAAGAGAAAACATATAAGCGAGTTTTTCTCAAGATATTGAAGATCAGTAATCTCTTAGTTAAACAGAACACTATGAGACTGACAACTGGCTATCCTCACAGTGATGACAATTGACCAAGTGTGTATTCATGATTGAGCTACATAATATGTATTAAAATGTCAAGGCAAACTTACATTGCAAACTGCTTGACCGTCGGATCAGACAACATGCGGCTCCGATGATTAGCCAACATGTGGACCAGAGGATCACGTAGAATCCCAATTGCTTATTTCAATTTGCTTCTTAGGCTGGTTCTAATCTCGTCAATATGTCATCCAAGAACCAATTAATACATATGAGAAAGCCTAGTACTGTAATGTCTCAATTTTCCATGAGCATGTATCAAGTGTGTGTGTATATATATATCAATTTTGTTGTACAATAAAAGTAAACTCCTAGCAGCCTCTGCATCAAAAATACACAAGCCTTAAGTTTTACATTTGACCATACAAATGCATGGGTGGCTCAAGGCACACAGATATACCCTATGTTAATCCTCTTAAACATGTGTATGCACAAATGCTGGATAGGTAAGACGAAGTTAAATTTAAACTATTCAATTAATTGGGCCAAAATCAGCTAATTTTTTTTTGGGAAGTTAATTTTTTTCAGTGGTAAGTGATGTATCCGTCAATACCTGTAAAAACTTCATGAGTGCATACGTTTGTACTATTTTGCAAGGAAAATCATATAGGGATTAACTTTTTGCTATAGTGAAGTGGTAGGCACATATCTTGATCCAAATAATTAGATAACTAAGATTGTGCACACACATGTGTTTTATTAAAAAATAAAAATACGGTGAGATATATAAATTTATCATTTTCATGCGTGTATTGAGCTTATATTAAAGGACATACCCACAGGTATAATTGTATATGGTGATGCTTGTCTTTGTGTAATCAGGAAAAAAAAAGACGGAAATCATGCAGGAAAGGATAGTGACGCTGAACATTGATGCCATTGCCATCATGTAAACTAGATCCACCGCAACGATCTTTCACCGTCGATCTGTAATCTGACAACTGCGGGAAGATTGCAAATGCTGCATCCACATTGCGCCACGTTGCACGCTTATCCACCCGAGAATCAACGTTGAATTCGTGTTATAAGATTCTCTAACTTTTTAGTGCCTTGGCCACAATTTGGAGAGTGGTACATATTTTTCTATCTTTATATGCTAATACTAGTTGGTCACTCTAAAAAATCAACATTAATTATATACTAATAATTAATTGTGAAAAAATGATTGGAGCAATTGGTTAAATTAAATGCAATCAATGTTTGTTTTTTTTCCTATCCATACTCCTACCATAATCCTAGTCGTATTATAGGCACTCAAGTCACACTCCCGGCCCCTTCCTATTTGCATGGATCATGAAAAATATTTAGTCTTCATAAAATTCAATCTCCATTGCAATGCACGGATATATAATTAGTCTAAAAGATATTAGAGAACAACTGAATAAATCTGATCATCCATCTATCGGCTTAGATTCTTTTTTTATTCCTATCTTATGGCGCTATGGAAGAATTTCTTACGTGTTACAACTTGTAACTAATATGGAGCCCTTTCTAGTTTTCTAGCATAAGATAGGAATCCCATGGACGCAATTCTCATGTGATTTAGTTTTAAAAACTACATCTAAAAAAACAAGCATCCCCCTTAGACTCGGATCAATATTTTATAACTAAAATTCTACTTAGGATCAAGATCTGAATGGTCGAACAAGACTATTTGAACATAAGTTACAGTGATATGGATCATGATCCTGACAACCTAGGTAGTAGTAACAAAAGTTCAGATAATCCCTGGAATATGCATAGCCCAGAGTCAGGACATGCACTACATACTAGGTCAGAGTAAAACATGCAAGCACCACTTTTCAAGGGAAACACCCTCCCTGAAAACGTGGCATCTTGACTCAAAACCAAAGCTACATGTGTTGATAAAATAAATCACATCAAGGATTCTTCCTTTGTTATTCAGACTAATTAACAAGAGCATGTGTCAGAAAACACCAGATAGGAGACATGGATGTGAGAATCTCTAATTCAGATTTCCAAAGCATTCTGAAATCTGGGGAGCAAGCTGTTAGCTGAGCCCCATATATATATGCAGACAAAAGCCCTTTCCTGGGGCAGTTTGCATTGCCTTGGGCTTCAATTCACTGAACTCACTCTCTTCTGTGGAGCTTCACTTCATCAGAATTAGCAGCAGCTATGAGGAGTTCCTTGGCATTGGCTTCTGTCATTCTACTGATCATGGCAGCAACAGCTCATGGTAATGTTTCAGGACAATTAATATCCCATACTCATTTTCATTTGAGTTCAGCTACATTTTGTTTTTACTTCTCATGGTTGTGTAGCATGAATATAAATTTAATGATTCTTGTTATAATGCATTCCATCTTTTCTAGGACTTAGGTTGGACATGGGGTTGCATGCAGCTCTCAACAATGAGGTCGGTACAATTTTGAGATCATCAATTACCATGTTTATCATGAACTGTAGTGGTCATGACCACCTAAATTTGATATGTACCAGGAGAAACTGAACTCCAAATGGCAGGCATCTGCTAGCCGTCCGATCGACACGCGTCGCACATCTAACGACGGGCGTGGCCCAGGTAGAAGTAGAACAAAACCTCTGAAGACAAGCAATCCCCATGATATGGCACCAAGGTTCAGTGAGGACTACTCCGGGCCCGGTGGCCATTCACCGAATCACCACCGAACAACTCCCTGCGGTCCATGCTAGATTTTGCAAGTGGCAGATAGATGATGCATTCTCAAGAAACTTGTTCAGTTTTCTCTGAACATGCTACCTCCATCACTCTTCCGAAAAAATGGACTGAACCATGGGTCATGTACCTCACTAGTTTTAGGCTTTTTTAGAACATTAGTTAATTAGCTCTGAATCTGATATGTGGTTTCTTATCTGTAATGTTTCTGGTCCAATTGAGTTGAGCTTCGGTCTGAACAGAAGTTTGTTATGAAACAGGATCAGTGTACTGTTCTAGGATTGTCTGATGTTCAGGCCTAACTGTACCAGACGGCTACATGTCTTTCGACAGTCCAATCGGGCTATCAGTAGAGTAACCTGATGCTCTTTTTTTTTTTTTTTGTTCTCAAGGCATTCAAGTCAGACAGGGTTGCAGGAAACGCTGCGCCTTTTTGAAGGAGTGTACATTTTGTGCTAAGCATTCTGCCCCCTAACAAAACTCTGAAGAGCAGAGAGATTATTGTTTATCTCTGAAAATGGAGGATGCTTCCTGGCTAAAGACAGGTGAGACACCAATTAAAATAAGGGAGAGAGAATCCTTTCTCTAGCAAGGTTTGACAAAATTATATTAATTGTCAGAGTAAAATGTTGTGTAAACTCACTGTTTCAGGAGCAGTAGCTTGCATACAATCTGCTACTAGCACCAGAGGAAAAATCTCATAATGTAATCCTGAGCTAAATTTGATTTCTGTGGCACTATTTACACGTTGATTTGTTTTTTTGTAGACAATAACAACATATAGCAAAGCCTAGACGACTCAAACAGTTTTCGTTTGATTCAGTATGTTGTGATCCCTATCCTTGACAAAATTCTCTGGGATATGTAGATAGATTCATGAAGGGCCAACAGGATACTTTTCAATCAAGTCGAATAATTCATCTCCTATACCAAAACCAAGCATCCTGGCCATGTCAGCCGTCTTGAGTCCAGGCTTAGGATGTTCCTGCTGCTTTAGCCATGAGTAGACAATGAACACCTTCTTCATCACAAACAGCTCCAGCGCCTCTGGGTTGAATACCACACCAAGCCTCATGCTCATCTGCCGAGATTTGCAAATTTAAACTGTCACATACTCTGAAAAGAGATGTATACACCACACCGATGTTTTTTGGGGTGAAAAATTCATGTATACAAGTTATGAAAATTCAGTTTCTCTGCTGGTTACCTGGTGAGGGGCCAGCATTGCAGCATATCTAGCAAGCTCACCAGCTCTCCAATCAAGCACAACAGGAAACCATGGGTAACAAGCATCGAGCCTCACAAACCATAGCCTTATATCCGGGAACTCTGACAGCTCCCGCACATCATATGGATCCTCCCTCTTGTAGTTTATGGTAAAGCCGACCGTTCGATCCAAAAGATTTCTTGTTTGAGCTGAATGGTATACACAAGATTCTTGTTAACATGGAATTGGCTGGTGAATGAATCAATGTAATATCATGATGTTCATGGTTGTGGACCTGCTGTCAGGGAATCGAAGTCACCAAGTACTTCTTGAACAGGTGATAGGTCAAGTGTTCGGATGATATCGTTGTTGATGACAATCTCAAAGCGACCTTCTGTAGGTGGTGGGGGAGGCTCAATTTGTGGGGCATCTACAGAAAATCGTCGAAGATTGTTATTCACAACCAAAAGATATTGACTTGCATTAATTTCCCTATAGAAAAACAAATTTCATTATACTCATGACTCAAGTTGACTAATTTTGACCAACAGACTTGAAAGAAAAAAATCCATTGAAATTTTTTGAGTCATCTCTAATCGTCAAAGGAACAGGAGCAATATGCACATAAAACTGATAGGAAATAAATAAGGCTTTTATTGTAATAAATTCAGATAACATTAGGTCAGCCCAGCATGAGAAAATAAAATTGGTTGTACTTGTCCTCTGTTTAAAACAAGCAATTTTATCATCTTTGAGAAAGTACCTATAGGCATCAAAATTTACACTTAAAGTTTTGATACCTCAAGGTATATATTATCTGAAAGTACCAAATTTATACTTAAAAAATGTAGTACCTCCTAGTACCTTCGCAACTTAAAAGATTAATAACAACTTTCACTCTTCAGGGAACTGAACTCCTACCAACCACCAAATAAGGATTTGTGTAAATGAATCACCCAGTGGGCAGTGGGTAAATAGGCATTTCCAAGCCACATTCCATGCACTGAAGTTTGACGGTGCTTTAGACTGAATCACACTATTGAGTGAAAAACTCAGATATTTTGGACTAAACAAAGTTCAGTACTCTTTCAGTTTTGCCAATCATATGTGATAGTATTAAATAATAAATGATGTAACTTCAGTACAACCATAAAACCTTTTCAGAAATCTGCAATAACAGACTGGACGACAAAATATATCTCAAATGATGGAATCGGATACTCATATGTAGCAGAGTACAAAAAATTAAAATAATAAAGAACTCATATCTAACAGACTGGTAGTGCACTATATATATAATAGTTAACGCATAGTGACGTGAAGAAAAAACAAGCATTCATTTTACTGATAAAAGCTATATTTCTAAGCCGTTTCAAACAGGATAAAATGGGGAAATTTTGTTTTTCAAGGCTCCATAGAGATTAGTAAAAAAATGTTTTTCGCCTCGAATTAGTTCTGCAAACAGGTCGCTACAATTAGCAGCAGTAATCGGTAGATAGAATCGAAGAGTTCGCTCACCGTCTTGGTCGGTGGAGAGGGAGAGGTCGAAGTTCCCGGAGGGGTTGAAGGCGACGCGGAGGCAGAACGGCGCGGCCGACGCCCTCCCCGGCGCCGCGACGGGCCAGCGCAACCCAGAGTGAACCAACGAGCCGCTGCCGGCGAAACGCCCCAGTGCAAGACGGTGCGAAGCCACTGGAAGTTGGAGGGCGGTGGCGGCCATGGCGAAGACCGCCGGCGGCGTGGAGGAGAGGTAAGGTTACCACGGCGGGAGACGCAAACGCAACGGTCGCGGCCTCTCCTCGCCTATTTTATCCGCGTTATTATCTCCTTTTTTTTCTTTTTTATTATTACTTTATTTATTTATTATTGGAAAAAGAATAAATTTGTGGGCCTAAGATGGGCCATGTGGCTTCTCACAGCCCAAGACACATCTCATGCATGCAGTTCGACCTTATCTTACTTCATTTCTTCTACTTAAAAATTCAAGTTTGGGAAAATATTAACCCATGTGTTTGACAGTCACATGGTTGTTTTGTTTCAATTTTTAATAGTGCATGCATGTGAGATAAATCCTCACAAAATTGAACAATTACTTCAATCTACACATTACCACTAGACACGTCTTTCTCACGCTACCATATGCCATATACTATCACGGTATATGGTCGGA
Source organism: Oryza coarctata (assembly GCA_030770085.1). NCBI lineage: Eukaryota > Viridiplantae > Streptophyta > Magnoliopsida > Poales > Poaceae > Oryza > Oryza coarctata. Next base: position 2,829,355 of record CM061476.1, on the reverse strand, counting down.
ATTCGTATCATAACTATCTGCCTAACCTAACTCTAATTAAAAAAGAACCGACATAGAGCTCCTAAATAGTAGACAGAAGAGACGAACTATGTTCTTAGGTATTCCCGCACGACTACGGCTATGCTGAGACGTCCATACACCAATACTACATCCGTTTCATCCGTGTCCCTTTACTATAACTAGACTAGTTTTAGCTAAGTCTCACTCATTAGACAGGTGGTTGGATGTATTATACTTCGTAACCGAGACCTGAAGACCGGTCCTTATGTTGATCGATGTGTTTCTATCCAAACCGTACACCTCATGTCACCGAAATTAGGTTTTAGGAATTTTAAAGTAACCGTGGTTTACAGTAATAAAATCTTTAATCAAAAAGTTATGGAAGTTATAGATAGTTCCAAAGAAACTATTATAAAATCTCTATTAATTTTCTATTTTAAGCAGGGCTAAATATGATTTTAAAGTTATCAATAAGTACACATATAGAGTCCTTGTTATTGGTTTTTATCATATAGGGTTGTCAAGGTAAAAACTACGCAATAATAAATATGTACATTTAAACAAGTGTTTATGCGGGTAATTTTAATAAAGCATAATGTAATGACTTAAAACAATAAAAATTTACAATATTAGCTTACCAATATGATCAAATGGTATGACTTGTTTTGCTAGCTGTTGAGATCTTTGAGAACCTCCAGGTATTGCGGCTCTTTCAGATTTGCAATGTCTCTATGACTACCGCAAAGAAAATTTGATAAAATTAAAAGAAAACCATATAAGAAGCACTAAACCCTAAACAACTATATAAATATGTTATAATCAATTTTAGGAAAAATTACAAACATTTTGCATAGCTAAGATATGGTTTAAATATTGTTTCAATAGACATTTTTAAATTTATTAATTATTTTTCTTTAAAAAATCAAATTATTGCGCAAGCACTAGTGTCAACTATGAAACAATTACACGTGCATGGCTCACATGCCGCGGACTGCTAACCTGTAGGCCCGATCAGTCTACCCCTACACGGAGGTGTGTGGCTGGTGCACGCAGTGGCCATGCACGCAAGTGCAAACACGACTGTCACGCTGGATCACACGCGTGAACGTGGTGGCCATGCTAGTGCCACGTGAGCATGGCCGGCGTGGCAGTAGGAGTGCCTTGGGGCAGCTGCGCTCATGCCCTTGTGGTCACCGCCGGTGACCTAGGGGGCAACAGCGGTGTTGTCCATGATAGGAAAGGGCAATCAACTAGATCAATATTGTCGTGCACAATGCCATGATACTCAAGAACTAGAACAAGCTCTTCCTCTTCATTGGCGCCCTTGAGCTCCACCATGACACCGAGCAAGCCACTAGGGATGCCTTCTACGAGGTGCTTGACCACTTCATCACCAAGGTGTCCCCTGTCAAGACCACCATCAATGCCGTGCTGGTCATCGCCGGTGATCTCACAAAGCACGCACACCTACTCGAGCCACTCTACCACTTCCTTGCCCTAACCGACGTTGTTGTCAAGACCTCTAGCAATGAGGCACCCACGCTCGTCGCTAAGGATTTCTCCGTCGTCTATGTGTTCGACCAAGTGCAGGAGCTCCCCGACTACGACAAGGTGAAGCGGGCATGCATGCAGGTGTGTAGCCACGATGTGGCACCGGTGAGGTTCATCAAGAAGAACCTCATCTCCCGACCTATGGGCTTGGATACAAGCCTCTCGGGGAAGCTCATGCGCAAGGTGCCAATACTATCGGTGGTGGCATCGCTCGTCGAGAAGCTATGGTCATCTGTTCGATCATTGTCCGGTCTCTGCCGAATTGTCTGGTCAGTTCTTCTTTATCATCCGATCACTCCAAGTCGTGATCAAACATTATGATACCACACCGGATTGGCCGGCTTGTGATTGTCCGATCTCGATCAAACGATCCACTCTAACCAAGTGTTGATGATCATCTTCACTCAGATTGTATGACTCCATATTGGATTGTTCGGTCTCCTCCGGACAATCCAAACTATCCAAGTTACTCCATGATCAACTTCACCCAGACTATCTAACCGCTCCCGAATTGTCATGTTTAGCATCTATTGAATTGTCCGGTATCGTATTGGACTGTCTTGATCTCTTTCAAGTTTTGCTTTGCTATTTTCACTTCAATATAGATTGATATTCAATAACTTATGACTTCTTCATGGCCTCGATTGGTTCATCGGCGTTATACCAAGCACTTGCTCCTTGACCACTACATCAGTCCTTCGGTGTCAAGCCCCCACTTGTCATTCTCCAAACATTGTCCTTCACGTAGCCAAGTCTTATCATCCTTTCACCATATCTTACCATCTTTAGTCACTTGTTACCTTATACCACAATGAAACCATATTATATTCCATTATTTATCTTTAATATCTTCATCAGACTAATCCCATGCTTATATACACATTAATCTCTTAATTGTTTGTCATCAATCATCTAAAACCTACATTGGGCCTAAAAGCAATTTTACCCTCCTCCATCGGCAAATCCTCCTGCTACTCCCTACCGCTACTACCTCTGCCTCTTCTCTGCCTACGACAACCACGACTCTAAGCTCCACACCCAGTCCTTTAATGCCTACACCATCGGCATGATCATCTTCTTCTACTACTCCTCGTGGTATGAGCTGACCTCACACTATGGGGCCTACTCTAACCTCATCTTCCCTCAGCCACTTTTCCTACCTTCAACATGTGCTTCTAATCACTCTCCACCGATCCCCCAGTGTTTTCTCCATTGAGGTTACTCCTGTGCACCCACTCGCCTACAACAGTGCCACCACCAGCGGTGACCTCATCCTCGTCAACTACAGCCGCCTCACTTGTAGGAACAACCTCTACGCCTTAGGCTTCATCAACGACTCATACACCTTTTCTTGGGTCTGGTAGTGTGACATCTACCTACACTGGTAGTGACACTCGAATCATGACGTTGCCCTATGGAGTGGCTAGGACCTGTTCACCTAGCTCACCCCAAGCTGAGGGTGTTCATCTTCCCCATCTCTGACGTAGTGGGTGATGCCACTGGGAAGGAGGCAAAGGGTAGAGACTTCGATACCGACATTTGATATTTGGAGGTAGAGGAAGAATACGGGAGGTAGTCACTTATATGTGAGCTCAATGTCTATCTTTTTAATTTCTTTTATGATTGGACTATCGTGATATCACATTAGTCAAAACCACTTTCAAAACAGCTAAATAAGTTATTTTACACTGGTTTTAATATATGGGGAGGCTATATACCCGATTTTGTTAGAAGATAAGAATCAGACTCGCCCAATAGTTAAGGGAGTCCAAATAGACTTTTTTCGTGGAGTTCCTCTCAACTTAGTTCCAAATCCCGATAGTCCATCGCATACACGGACTGAACACGATATGTTTGCTTGGCTAGCAAATAAAGGAAAACCACAACTACACAGGTAGTCCATAGTACTATACATGGGCTCAACTGTATCATACAGATATTGCACCTAATTAGGCCAATATATGGGAGGAAAAAGTCTACTTCAAGTATCTCAACTATGTTCAAGTTACATTCACATCTCTCAAACTCAAAACTGGGTAGAGAGCATCCCTAATTATTAAATCTAGTGAAAATCAAATTACTTGTCAGTTGAGAGCAGTTTCGAGTTCCATGGTTTGACTTGACCTTCATCCCATATGGTATTGACATGGTATTTATGTGACATTAGAAGAAAAATAAAAAATAAAAAACAAATATGTGGGTTCATATTTAAGTGAAGTTTAAAAAAATTAAAACAAATATATGGGACCACATGTCCCATCTCTTCTCCCTCGCTCTCGTCTTTTTCTTGCCATCCTCTCCTGCAATCCAGCAGAAGAGGAGCAAGTGGCGACAACCTTGTATCCTCTCTTTCCTCTCTCCCGAGAGGCGAGGGTGGCGGTGGCATTATCATCGAGTTTGAGCAGCCACCCCCATATCCTCCTCCTATCTTTTTGAGTGGCATGGGCGACAGTAGCACCATCACTGAGCTCAAGTGGCAGTATTGTTTCTTGTCTCCTCCATGATGGCTGAACTTTGAGAAGGTGGCAATAGCGATGAGCCTATGGTCAGATCTAGTGGAACTCCCAATCGCCCTTGCTAAGAAGTGCATGAAGAGGTCGGTGTCACAGCCACTATCACTCAACGTTATCTCACTCATGTCTCCCCCACACCACATTGTTGATGTGGTTGCCATCTTTCTCGACATCAGTTCGCTCACCATCTCCCTCACGATGCCATGGCCTTAGATCTAATCATCGGAGGTCACCCTTTTCTAGATCCACAGCCATAGTGGGTTCTCGACCCTCTTCCTCTTTTGTGACAGCCGATGCCCCTATAGCCAAGTTTGGTGCTCTCCGCTTCGCTGCCAGCCAAGGTGTAAGGGTGTTGCAAGGACCAGCACTCGAGCCGACACCACCGTGGAAGCGGCTCTCTACCAGGAGATGGATGGAGATGGAAAGGAGGAAGACAATGAGGGTGACGATGGTGGTTTTGTTAGAGGTGGCCGGTGTTGAAAAAGCTGGGTTAGGCGAGCTCCATGATGAGCTCAAGCTCGTCGGGGTAGAGAGAGAAAGTGAATAAAATAAGAGAAAGGGAGAGGGTACAACGATTGGGTTTACGATTAGCTCATCATCGTAGACAAAGTCAAATTACACATGGGCTAAAACTTCTTTCCAAACCATTAACAGATTTAGTTTAATATTTAAGAAAAGCTATATGAACAATTGAGAGATAAGAATTAGACCATGTATAGTTGGGAGACCTAAATGAATTTTTTTCCTTGTACGGAATGAGCCCCACCATGGCAGTCGAAACGGAATCACCAGCGACAAAATTGTCCGTTTCTTGGCCTCCACGCCCGACCCGATCGTGTTGACTTTCTTCTGTGTCTCTGCGTTCCTTCAACGCAGCCATGGAACTGCTGCCATCTAGCAGTAGCGTTAGTACAAAGCTTCGAAATTCTTCGCTAGGCCAGCTATGCTGTGCAGTGCATCTCGTTGACCGTGGAATCCAAAACCGACAATATTTCGGCGGGTAGCCTCCCCTCCAGACGAATATACTAATTCGATACGATCAACTCCTAGCACGAGAAAGAAACCGGCGACTCGTTTAGATAGGTAGTTAGTCAGTCAGGCGCTTAATTACTTGCACGATTCGTCCTTGACGTCCCGTTTGAACGCAACAGATACTCAGAAATTTCAGTACAACGACTTGATTCTGTACGAAATTTCTCGCATTGAAAGTGGGCGAAAGCGAACGAAATTTCACTAATCATTTCTGCAGATCTGAATTAACGTACGACAAGCTTGATTAAACTTACATACACGGACCAAATTAATTAAAGTGCAAAGAAATGATGCAATGCTGTAGTACTAATCTAGTAGTAATGAACAACACGTTGAGAGTTGAGACTTGACGAAAAGATGAGATGAGCTCTGCTATGAACAGTACAAAAATCTCCGGTGAGAAGAGAGGCACACAAAGATCCAAAATTGCCACTGGTTAAAACCTAACGAGCTGCGGATGGCGACGGATTTGCTGCGCTGTTGCTCATGGCGACGAGGCGGCGGACATGGCGGAGAGGCGGCTGGGGCGCGGGCGGAAGGCGGCGCGGCGGCGCTGGTGGTGAGAGGACGGACGGACGAGCGCCGCGAGCGCGCGCCGGACGTGGTCGCCGCCCTCCACCGCCGCGATGCGCACCAGGGAGTTGGCCATCGCCGACGGCCTCGCGTCGCCGTGCAGGCCGCCGCACGCCGGGGCGGGCGCGGAGGACGGATGACGCGCCAGCGAAGAGCTCCTGTGCAGCGCGCAGCGGAAGGAGCCCGGGTGCGTGGTGGGCGAGCACGCGCACACCCTGCTCCTCTGCGCACGGCCGTGGGACACGACGGCAGCGGCGGGGAGCGCGAGGCGGGCAACGGACGGGAGGCTGCTGCTCGGCTGGCGCGGGTGTGGCGCGCATGCGCCTGCGACGGCTCCGGCGGAGGGCCTGACGCGGCAGCGGAAGGAGGAGGAGGGTGGCCGCCGCGTCGGCGTGGTCGACCTCGCCATGGATCCAAGCGCGTGGCGTGGTGCAGTTCACCAGTTGGTGGTGTGGTGGCGGTTCGGCCGCGGCGTGTACTCGTAGGCGGGAACCCGGCCCAACACTCACAACCCCAAGCAAAATGGTCTCTTCGGTGTGGCTTGCTGAGTATGGGCCGTTGACTTGGAAGAATCTTCCTCTCTCTAGAGTCTAGACCTTGGCCCCCACATTTGACAAGTACTGTTCCCTCCGTTCCTTCATAATTGGCATGTTGACCAATCCGCTGATAATTTTTAAATGGTTAGATTACCATGAACAAAAATTTAATGCTTATACTTAAGTATATAATAAACTTGGATAATATAGAATCTATTTACGAATTTAGAAAAGTCTTATAAAAGAAGACGGATAGTTAATGTTTATATATAAATAGTGAATGATAATAAGTATTAAAGAATGGATGAAGCATTACTAGTACTTAGTTTTTCTAGCCACTAAAGCACTTTCTTTTCAGAGGCATGGAACACACGAGACTCCCTCAAAGAAGAAGCATTGAAGGCGACGGGCCTTTGTCGTTCAATCTTGTTTTGTTTCTTAAAGAAAAATTTGTTTAGATCATTAACAATCTGTTTCCAGCCTTCCAGATGATGCCAAGAAGATTTCCATTCTTCACCATGGATCTTGGACTCTGTCTCTTTGATCTCATGTCAATATAAGATCAGATGAATATTGGTTAAGGCAGGAGTTATTCTGTTTCTTTACAGGACTGCTTTTACTCCAACTCTAACCTTATCAATGGGCGATGAACACAGTAACAACAAAAAAGTAGCTGCTGTACATACAAGATTTCAGAATTGCATATGCACAAAACAGTGAGGCTGTTGATATGCAGAGAAAGGTACTCTTCATTTCTTCAGGTTCTAGAATAGCATTAACACTATGCACAAGCATCTTTCTCTGTTACATTGCACTTGCCCTTCAACCCCATTGTGCTTTGACTCTGTCCTCAACTCAACACTGCAAAAAGGGATTGGTGCTGGTACATTCATACATGCAAGAATTTTTCAGGTTTTTCTTAGATGCAAAAAGGGATTGGTGCTGCTCAATCACCATGGTTTTTCTTTTTTTCAGTCAGGACAAAAAATGGACAAACAACTGAACTCTGTTTCTGAAGAGCCTCATGAAAAAAATTACCACTTCAATTAGACCTTCATGAGAAGATAAACTAACTCATTAGTACAAAAATAGATCACTGTGGATGACACAAGAGATTACTGAATCAGCAGTGGTCTAAAAAATTGCTGGTCAGAGCCAAGCTGCAGCTGCAGCTGCAGGTTTGTATTGTATTCTCCTTGTATTGTACAGGGTTCCAAATCTCTATTACAGGATGGAACAGATCATCATCTCCTCGTAGTCTTAATTAACTCTTAATTAATCACTCCATTAATCTATAACTCTCTGGGTGCAGCATCCATCCAAGAAATTAAGAAGAAAATGAACTTAATTTCCAGGGTTAATTAATTAATTGACCCATTTTGTTCTTGGCTTGGATGGATCAGCAGCTCTAGCTAGATGGATAGTTGGTTTCGTTCTACTAATGTGGATGGCCATGGCTGATGCCACCGGCGACGGCGGCGGCGAGGTTCAGCTTCACCTCGGCTTGAAGCGGTCCAGGGCGATGTAGGCAATGACGCGGTAGCCGACGAGGAGGAGCGCCATGACGCAGACGTCAACCCAGTGGTTGTTGAGGCCGACGGCCTTGATGGCCGGGAACTCGGCGACGAGGCAAAGCGCGCCGCCGCCGCAGTCGTAGTAGCCGCCGCCGTCGCCGAACTGGATGCCGATGAGGAGGCGATAGCAGTAGAAGCTGTAGTTGAGCCAGCGGAGCCAGCCGACGAAGGGCGGGATGTGCTGCACGTAGTAGCCGCCGGCGATGAGGAAGACCATGGTGATGACGGAGGCGAGGGTGGTGCCCTGCTTGACGTCCATGAGCACGGCGCCGATGGCGAGGCCGAGGCTCTGGGCGACGAGCACGCTGAACAGGACGACGAGGAGGGAGAGGAGGAAGGGCCCCGGGCGTGGGTCGAGGCCGCCCATCCAGTAGAGGATGACGACGAAGGCGGTGGGGAGGGCGAGCTCCATGGGGAGGTCGGCGGCGGTGCGCGCGACGAAGTAGGAGGAGAGGCGGTACATCCCAGACGAGCGCTCCTTGAGCAGCATGGGGCGCTCGAGCGGGAAGGTGAAGACGGCGTTGTACAGCGGGAAGAAGCCCCAGAAGACGGAGAAGAAGTAGATGAGCGCCGTCCGGTCCTGCAGGTGCGCCGCCGGCGTGCGCCACCACAGCAGCCCGGCGAGGCTCGCAACGCTCAGCACCTGGAAGATCCTCAGCTTGTTGAACGACTCATACCGCCGCTCCTTCAGCCCGCGCTGGAGGAGCACCGAGAACTGCGTCCACCACCCCGTCGTCCACCCCGCCGCCGCCTTGCCACGCCTCCTCGCCGCCGCGCCCTGTCCCACTCCTCCCCCTTCCCGCGCGCAGATGTCCAGCTTCACCGCCGGCGCAATGTGCCGCTCGTACGCGGCCGCCAGCTTACCCCTCACCTCCTTCAGCTCCACCTCACTTCCGCCGCCATTCGCCGGCGCCGCCGCACCACCAGCAACATCTCCATCACCACCTCCGATCTGCGGCGCGATACCTGCATGCAGCAGCAGCAAGATGAAACGCACGTGATCCCGTAAGCTCGACAAGTGTCCCGCCATTGTTCATCACCACAAAGATTTCAAGATTTGGATGGAGGAGGCAAGATAATGATGAGCGCGCGAGGCGCTGTCGGGCGGAGATGGAAATGGCCGCCATGATTGTGCGCCGAGCAGCGTGTCCCTGTCCATGTCGCTCGATCTCCACCCAACTGAGCTACTACTGCTGTTGCGGCGGCCGATGCCGCTATCGCTGGCCATCGCGCATGCAATGTAATCAAACACTACCGCGACGCACGCAGATGCAATTATGCAACGCGATGATGACGCAGATACAGAAGGAAGAAAAAATTGTACGTGTTGCCGTCGTCAGGGACCCATGGACGGCATGCGCGCACCGTATCAAGAACACGATCGGAACACGTTGGCCTGTGCTTCTCAGTGCTCAAGCTCACCTCCTACCTCTGCCTATGCCTTTTCATTTCTTTATTTTGTTAAAAATTTTGGAGCCCATGGTATGTAGTCAGTATAAATGTTTGATTATTGCTTTATGTTCAGCTTTTTGCAAGGTGGTTAACTGAACAACTGTGGGGAAATTTATATATTATGAATAATTGTGGAGGATCTGATTCCTCTAACTTTTTTATATCGGACAAATTGTACGGGCGAATAATCCTGTAAGGCCTGTTTGGAATGTAGAGAATTTTTGTTTTCTACTGGAATTGAAATGTTTCCTATGAAATTTCTGTAAAATCCATGTGCTGCTAATGAGGTCTAATTAAGACTTTGGTACTGTTAATTTGAAGGTTAGACTCTGTGTGTTTTTTGGGTGGTTAGACTCTGTTTGTAGAAAGGTACCCTCACAGAAACAACACATGGTATAATTCCTAAGTGACCAATGAAAAAAGCTAATAAAATGGCATATGCCATACTGTGAATTGAGTCCAACCACTCATGTATGCGACTCAATTTCCTGTAGGACGACCTTTCAAGGTCCCTGCATTACTTTTCAAGCTCAGACTTCTAGCAGATAATAATGGTGACTAAGGTCTATGATCAAGTGTATGGCACATGTTCTAAATGGCATGGAGATGCCAAGAATTGATGTTTGCAATGCTTCAAATGATAAAAATAAAATTAAGGTGTTGATCTTTGCCGCCATGTTGGGGGGCAAAGGTGAGAATCCTAATGACAAACTATGGAGTGGTGGTAAAAATCTAAGGCAAGTACATCTTTCGATGTTTTTAAAGTATCATAACTTTTCAGCGATATAAGTCATTCTGAGTGGTGGTAAAAATCTAAGGCAAATGTATCTTTTGATGTTTTTAAAGTGTATCATGGCTTTTCGGCGATATAACTTTAAACCAATTATACGATTTTTCCATGGTATGAACTAATTTTGCCAGTAAGTTGGACGCATGACGTGAGCGTAAGGAATAGTGTTACAAACTACTGAATGCTGTCATGACTTTGCCTCCATGTTGGGGGCAAAGGTGAGAATCCTAATGACAAACTACTGAATGGTGGTAAAAATACGCATCTTTCGGTGTTTTTAATGCGTGTCATGATTTTTCGGTGATATAACTCTAAACTAGGGATGCCATCGATGGTATGGAATCAATTTAACCAGTATATTGGACGCATGACGTGAGCGTCAGGAATAGCGTCACATGCCAATATGCCATGCGAATTGGAGAGCATCACATAAAGGCATAGAGAGAGAGAGGAAGAAGAGAGGAGAGGGAATAATAATGGTGAGTGGGTGGCGCTTGCCGGGCGCGCGTACGTACCGTTGGCGAGGTCGAGCATGAGGTCGGCGGGGTTGAGGGACAGCGGCGAGGCGAAGCCGACGGAGGCGAAGTAGGAGAGCGCGTCGGCTGCGCGGCCGTAGTAGATGGGGCAGCCGTCGGAGGAGAGGAGGAGGACCTTGTCGAACATGTGGTAGAGCCGGGACGACGGCTGGTGGATGGTCACCACCACGGTGCGGCCGCCGTCAGCAGCCATGCGGCGGAGCGTGCCGACGATCCTGGCGGCGATGGTGGAGTCGAGGCCGGAGGTGGGCTCGTCGAGGAGGAGCAGGCTGGGGTCGACCAGCATCTCGAGGCCGATGCTGACGCGCTTGCGCTCGCCGCCGGACAGCCCGCGTACGCCGCGGACGCCGCCGATCATGCTGTGCGCCACCTTGCCGAGCCCGAGCTCGAGCATCACCTCGTCCGCCTGCGCGCGCTTCTCTCCGGCGCCGAGCGCGCGGGGGAGCCGGAGCAGCGCCGTGTACCAGAGCGTCTCCGACACGGTCAGGTGCGGGTACAGCACGTCGTGCTGCGTAACGAACCCGGTGCGCCGCTTCACCGCGCCGGAGAAGGGCTGCCCGTTGTAGGTGATCTTCCCGGACAGCATCCCGCGCCCGCCGCCGCCGTGCCGACCGCCCAGCGCCGTCAGCAGCGTTGTCTTGCCGCTCCCCGACGGACCGAGCATCGCCAGCATCTCCCCCGGCAGCACCACCCCAGACATCCCGCTGATGATCGTCTTCTCCCTCTCCGCCACCGCCACCGCCGCACCCTTCTTCTTCCTCCCCTCCCCGCCGCCACAGATCGCCGACGACATCCTCCCGCACCATCCTGCTGCCGGCTTGCCGAGCTTTACCTTGTACACCACCTCCTCGAACTGCATCCACACACACCAATCACAAAAATGAATGGACACGTCTCATCACCAACCTCATGCAAATCAACATGCGCATGCACGTAGATATGCATACAGATATATTTATATATACAGATGTGTATATACTTCTTGTTCACCTTGACGACAAGGGGGTAGGAGTTGGCGGCGGGGCGGGGGCAGCCGGTGGCGACGGAGGGGGGACTAGAGGTGGTGGGATGGACGACGGCGCCGGAGGCGTTGGTGGTGGTGGTGGCGACGACCGGAGACGCGGCGGCGGCGGCACAATTGGTAGAAGAAGAACTAGTCGAAGGAGGAGCAGTACTGAAGTTGATGAGGTGGTGGCCGCTACCACCATCTGCTGTCTGGTGTTGGTGCTCATCATCACCATGCAACTCCTGAGGCGGCATCACCATCTGCTGTCTCTCCGCTGGTGTTTTCACACTGAAACCACCACCAAAACCACACCTAGCTATGGATACTACAGCTGCAGTGGCAGCTGGTAGTTGGATGAGCTGAGTTGACACCTTGTGATGATGGTGATGATGATGATGCTGAGAATAAAAAGATCATGTGAGGCTTGTCTTCTCCTACTACTTCTTCAACTAGGCTAACTCCAAGTGAAGTGCTGTCTGGTTTGGCTGGGTGATATTGCAGGGTATTTATCATAGCAGAAGAGGAGAGAGAGACTATGTGAATGTGTATGTGTGGAGTGGGGGTAATTGGCAAAGGCAAAGGCAAAGGAAGAAAGAAGGGGGTAAGATGGACCTACCAAATGGGGCAGGGGAGCAACACTTGTTGCTGTCACTTTTTTTATTAGCTAGCTAGGATGGCAATTGGCAAACCCCTATGATAGTAAATATATATAGTTGGTTACTACTTACTACTACTCAGAAATATGTGTATATTTTTTAATGGTTTTTGGAGTTGATTAACAATGTTGTGTGGTGTGCAAGGTAACACCCCACTAGATGCTGATGATATCGAGTAGAAGTTACAAATGGTGGTAGTTATTGTTGAAACTTGAAAGGGAGTTTGCATTGTATCATGGTGGTTGTAGCTCTAAAATTGGTGTGGATTGTGGGATCCGTGGATATTCAGAAGCTACAGATCATCTCACTTTCTTTTCAGAGAATAGAGAAATATTGATGTGGTGTAGTGCATATAATGATTAAACTTGGCAGTTGGTTTGTAAATGGGATATAAACGTAAATCTGATTACTACTTAACATTCCTACAAACATGCGTTCTGGTTAGAGATATACACATGATTGGAAATGTTTGCGAGATTGTAGTAATTGAATATATACAATTACTTATAGCCCACAATGGCAGCCATACAAAAGACTATCAAGATGACAGGAAAATTATGGGAGTTAAAAAGAAATTAAGGAAATGATAATATTACATACTACAAGAGAATGAAGGGGGGATATGTGATATTGAGGGAGAGAAAGGAGGAACAGATAAACCTAAACTAAAGAGAAGCTCTACTTGTTTTATTTGTATACTTGAGACTAATGAAAGTCATGTGTGGATTCGCACTTTGCCACCATTGTGCTACTCAAGCTTCGTCATTATGTCCTGCCATCGATTGGTGTAAAACTATGTGTTGACTTATATATTTGTAATAGAAAATTGGTAAGTATCGAAAGTGTTAAAAGTGTGATTATGGACTAACATAAGTCAGGTCATGATATCTGTTCCTTATAGTTTATTTGGACTATATATCTACAGGATCATTAGATGTCATCCTTGGTCAACAGCAAATCGGAACTAGACTCAGAAAAAAGTTAAGGTCCAAAGTGATCAAAATACCGAGTGACAAGGTTAGGTACAAGGTGACATGTGGTAAACGGACACCGTGTGAGGAGAACTTCTCAATAGGCTTTACAAGGTCAATGTACAAGCGTCAAAAATTCATGAAGAAATTTGAAGATGAAAAAGAAAAGGAACATAGAGAGAAAGAGATTGCCCCCGGCTACATTGGCCTAGCCAGTCTTTAACTCTCTCTCCTCACCAGTGGCCCAACGAGAACGGAAGCGGCCCAACAACGATGAGCTCAACCCAAGGCACATGCGAGTGGTGGCCTAGCAGTGGTGTAGAGGACACGCTTGCGAAGATAGCCCAGCGAGCCACGGGTGCGGCATGATGACCCGGTGGCAGTGGTAGTGGCGGCCCACACTACCACGTGTGCATGCGCGAGGGCACAGCAGCTGCATAGGATCCCCTATGACATGCGTCAGCAGTCGATTGGCATGACATGGTGGCTATGGAGGTCAGAATTTTCTATGCCAGTGATTGGTTTGTGTGGCCATCCATGTGGCAGCCTACGTGGCTTAATCTAGAGTATCGGTTTAATATCCAATGGGTATGATTTTACATGAGTTAGGGTTTCACTCTAGGGGCAATTAGGACTTTGTCTTAGTGGTGTTCGAACCACACTTGATCTATAAAATGAGAGGTATAGGTAAGTGGAGGATTTATACCTTTGAAGAGAATTAAAGAGACTTAGAAAGAGTTGAGAGAAGTCATGTGAGAAAGATGATGGGAGATTAGGAGAGTTTAAGAGAACTCTGTTAAAATTCTTTATAAACATATTCTAATCAATGAAATATTGTTTATTTTGTAATCAATTTTGTTATTTCACTTTAAATTTCATAATTTAAGTTTCCGCACCACAATTTAAATTTCATGTATTGCTCTCCTTCTATATATTTATATTATGGTGTGAGTTTCTCTTCTTCCTCTAATTTTTGTCTTGATTTATCCTATGAAAAAAAAAGAACCTCTATATTGACTTAGAAAAAAATCCAACAGATTAAAGTCCTAAAAGACCATTTGTTTTTATTTGAATCTTATAAGAGAGGCTTTAGATCTTATAATGGACATCTATGACTCATGATAAGTTTAAAATCTCTCAATCAAATAATGCTTATGAATATTATTCATAGGAGTCTACTTAAAAATCTAGCTAGGTGATTATTATCTTAATTTAGCTTTTCAATAGATAGTATTTTAATAACTTAAATAGATTAATTTTTTAAGTATTTTAGGGATAAAGTGAATCTCTGTATATTCATTCTTCTTTATAGCGTATTTTGGTATTTCAATTGGTCAATATTTAAACAAGATGATGGCATCAAAGCTCTAGAAGTCTTATTCTAACAATGATAAGTTTAAGCCTCCTTGGAATATGGTAATTTTCTGGATTCCTATGGGAATTGAACTGGTTGTTGTAAAAAAAATCCTGCAAAATTCTTTTATAAATCCAGCAAAATCTCTATGTAGCCAAAATTATTACTCATATGGTCTACTTGTTAACTTACCTGCTACAGTTAAAATTTGAATATTAAAACCTAAATTTAGAGCTGATTTTGGGATGTTTTTTCATCGTAATATATTTTTCTAGCCTAAGCTTTAAGCCCATAAATAATAAAAATATTAAAGTTTTACCTATAAATATTATGGTTGTTTTGTTGATATTTCTAGGACTTATCAATTTTCGCTCTAGCAATCAGAGCGATTTATATCATACACGTTCTTGTTATATACTGCCGACGTATGGCAAAGACATAAGTTTTTTTTTGTGGTTAAAAAAGGGTTCAAGTGATTGTTTTGCCTACGATGAGAACAGGCACAAATGGGAGGGGGTTGGAAGGGGCCGACTCCTAGACTCCCCCAATATATCGAAAGTCCGATTATAGCTGGTTGATCTGTTGCAATTCTCACTTATATTAGTGATATTTGTCTAACCCTTCCTCCCACTCGATGAAATACAAAAACTGAGCAAAGACCTCCTATTCTAACAAGACTCCTCCCAAGCTCTTCTATGACATCGAAAATTTATATATTATCTCTCATCTTTCATTCATCTTCCATCGAGGTTAATTCCCTCAGCTATGTTGCTACTGTTAGCTTCAAAGAATTCGTCAGGTTTTTATCAAAATGTTTACCTTGCTATATAGCTACTATACTACACATCTACCTCCTGCATCGCTGCAAAACAAAGAGAAGCGGTAGCAATCCACGCACAAAGTTGACACAAATGTGAGGAGCTCATGTTGGCCATCATTAATTGATGGAAATGTGCCACCTGCCACTTTTTCCTCCTTTTTTAGCCAAGCATAGTGTGCAGATTTTTTTTAGCCAGCATAGTGCGCAGATATGATGAATTATATTTGGGATAGCATCACCTCTCTGATAATTTCTGGATAGGTTAGGTATCCAGAGGCGCCAATACTAGGCGGCCCCTTCTCTCTCCACCTTCACTGCAGGCCCTTAATTAGGGCACTTTTACGGTATATTATACTAGTGGCCTGTATGCAGTGGTGATGGGACTAAATAATGACAACCCGAGAAGGTTAAATCCTACGGATCTGTCTCCGCAGTGGCGATTAGACTATGCCATTATAGCAAGTATGTTTGGTAAATACAAAGAGTATTTATAGTACATTTGTTGAATACAATATGCACAATGAATAAGAACAGAAGCAGAGAAAGTCACCACAGATGAAATAATTAGGATATATATTGCTTGTCATGCATGATTTATGCATCATATAATTATATTATTATTATATGTTTCGTGCCTTGATCAGCTCAGAACATGAAGTCCTGAATAATAAAAATCATGGAAGGGAAACATAGACATGCATGAGACCTGCAAGAGCCTACACATAGATGAGACACAATGCAAACATGAGTTCCTGTCACTATATTAGCATAGGTATATCGCACTTGTCTTGTAGCGTCTTGCAGCGCGACAGCTTATTAACACTTTTGAGCAAAACGAGGGTGAAAGATTAGCTGCTGCTACGTGTTAATTAGCCTTTGCAGCTTTATGTTATGACCCATTGACGATTGAATTTAATCAGTGGCCTGGTTGTGGAAGCTGACACAGAGATCTAGATCAACACTCGTTTCTCACTTGTCGTCTACAGAAACTTGTGTTTCCTCTTTCTGGTTTCACTATTATGTTGCATGCCTATGCTTAGCTATAACTATCCTAGCCTAACGCTATAGAAGACGAAATTTCTAGTGGCACGACACATATTTATCCTATTAATAGACTCACGACTGATCATCAATTATATTCGAGAAAGTGTTTTTAAGTTGTTGAGGGTATGCGCCGGCCCTCATTTCTTACACGTGGATCCTATTTGTTATGAAATGTTTTAAGGTAATTGAACAATAGTATCATCTATCACACAAATATGAAAGGTCAAAATCAATCTGCATATCCATAAAAAAATAAATCGGCACTTGCAGCTGGATTTTTTTTCTTCATATGTAGATAGTTTTTTCAACCTTCATGCATGTATGGTGATACAATAATCTATCTTGACCATTTTATTTCAAAATTATTCGCAACTATTTGGAGGAGAGAACGAGGGAACATATATACCCTCCATTATATTCATGGCCCCAATATTTTTCTTAATTTCTAGGACATATATGATGTCTGGAATTCTATTCCTTACATTTTTGCAAAAGAAGTTCCAATTGACACGAGAGTACAAGTAAATTAAAACATGTTGGTGTACATGAAACATAAGTGGAAAAACAGATTATTATACAGAGGATATTTAATGCCAAAAAAGAACCTCATGGGGACACGCATGCATCTGTTTGAACTGAAAGTACCAGCTAGCAGTATATGTGTACCTAGGTATAAATATACTTGGTAAAGTACATTCGTGATCACCAAAGGGAATCCTATTGGGTGCCACCTCAGGTGTTCCACACTTATCTCTAAGCTATGCTTAGTCGTCTTATACATATACGTGAATTACAATACAAATAAACAGATACAATATTATCTATACTTACTACCTACTTTCTGCACTACCCATCTCTTTTCAAGAGTTTTGACTTAAGCAAACCCAGCTAGTTTAATTCAGGATTCTGGATACATTGAACCTCTCAAATATATGTCTGTTAATATTGGCTAATTAATATGGCCAGATAAAGTACAGAAGTTATTGTTTTAGGCAGGAAACTGTTGTGGACCGGCTGTTATACTCTATCACTGCCGACTCTAATCAGGGTTTACTATTTTGGAATACATAATTATACAGAGGGTCACCAAAATTTAGGAGATTTAAATAAAACAGAAATTTGAAACGTTTTTTCAAAATTTGGACATTGTTTTCTAAATTTGAACATTTTTTGTTAAATTCAAAAAAATTGAAATTTTCGGCCAGTACAACATCCTACCAGGACCCACTAAAATTTCAGATTTTTTTTCCAAAATTGTTATCCCTAACTCTAATATGGGCAGCTCTGAAGACCCTTTGTGTAGCAGTGGCTTTACAAGTTATATAGACTATTTGGGAATTAATGCATATGATTGATCACAAGAAGAATGAGAGACAATAAGCGTTCTTCGCCAGGTATGACAGATGTATGTGTGTCAAGAGAACCTTAGTAAATGTTGCAGTTATGCATAGCACACTAAGCAAAGATGATGTAAATATATATGAACTCGAATGGAGATGATTGCGATGTCCGGCCGTTGGGTGCTCTCTCGGCCAAATTAATTCTAGAACAAATTAATTATCTACAAGTACATGTACTCCTGCTGGCCCATCTTTTCATCCCTTTTCCATTTCTTTCATTAATTTATTTCTTGACAAGTTTTAAAACGTTTCATCTTCATATGGAATCCATCCATTCATGTGTATAATCTTTTGCTTTTTTTTTCTCCCGTGTTTTCCTTCTCTCTTTTGTTTCCTCCAACAGTTCAACTAATTGATCACTATATTTGTAGACAATCAAGAAAATATTGTAGTGTTACTACTCACACCTTACAGCTGCCTCTTGAAAAACAAATATACATAGAACATAAATATGCAGTGTTAATTTATAAAACTCACTCATGCATGAAATGGATTAATTGATATCTGGAAAAGTACATACATCACTGTATACTGAGCATCCGTTGAGAAATGAGAGAGATCTTGAAACAAGATATGCCTTTGGGCAGTGATGTCACATTAGGATTAAAGCCCATAACTTTGGCTGCTTGCTGCACAATTATGCAGATCCCAGCACCTTGCAGCACAAAGCTAGCTACCATGCAACGCAGATCACATATTACTAATCATGGAGCAGTACCCATGCACTGGGATTCTGATGTAGTGAAGATTAAAGAACATGCTTGCATGGTATTTCCATTCCTTCTTGCTCCAAGTGTTTGGGTGTGTAACAATAATTTATGTATTGTTTGGAAAAGCTGAGCAATCCAGCCATGCACCTTTAGTAACATGTCACCAAATTTGTCCAGGGAGGTGAATCTGTGCCACTCTTGTCAAATTATCATTTGTGTTTTATGCTTATGCCACTAGCTTCTTTTCTCTCCCTCTCTTTTTTTCTTTTCTCCCTGCTCTCTTTTTCTTTTTCTTGGTTGCCTGCACTAGACTTATAGCAGCTTGTTGGTAGCTCCTACAGATTTGTGAAGGCGGCCAATTTGAGAACTTTGGTAGATCAACTATTTTTATTTGCACGTACTACTATAAATCCTCTCATCTAGGATGGATATCTATGATGGGTCACAATTCCTTATAACAGCTAGCATAACTTTTGACAAATCGTAAAAGGATCCATCGTAGATAAGGTTGTGTGGCTTAACCCATCACAAGTAAAACATTATCTGTGACGAACCGTCCTCTACGCCTGACAGAGATAAACATAGATTACCCTGACGGGTCGGATGGTCCGTCATAAGTAATCGGTCAGCTGTGATAGGTTAAGACCCATTATAGATAAGTTTCTACACGTATGAACGGTTTAAAACAATACCCATCTAAGGTGACCAAGCACCTCTGACATGTGGTTGCCTTTATAGCCTATCGGAGGTGACTTGATACACCTCTGACAGATGTGTTGTTGCTAACTGACAAAAATACAGTGCCTTCTATATATATATCTACTTATGTATTGTATTACCATCCCACCCTATGCATTGTAAACAATTCGGGTGAGAGGGCATAGGGATAAATGTTTCTCCTAAATTTGTTGAACAGTAAAAAAAATGACATGAAATCTGTTACAACATTTACAATTTACTTTAGTGTAGCTAATTTTGTCATATGTTCTTCTATTACTCTAGATAAACCATTGGAGTTCCGTAGTCAAGACATGAGGGCAAGTTAGAAGGGGTTAGAACTATCAGAAGGAAACTATCAATGTAGACCATGCAAAATATGAGAAAGGACGACAAAAGCACAGTGCAGAACAGTGGAATACGAATAAAGACAATCAATGATCAACTTGGCACTCGTGATCAATATTATGATCGCATAGAGAAAATATGGATGGTGAGCTATATGAAATTCAAAGTGGTTTTGTTTTGGTATAGGTGGGTTGAACTAAAGAATATTAAGGTTGATTTTAGGGGTTAACACTTATAAATCTACAGTTTATTGGTTACAAGGATGAACCATTTATTCTAGCCAAACAGATTGTCCAATTTTCTACATAACCGATCCGATAAATATGAGGCTTCATGTAGTTCGTAAGGATAAAAGAAGAATTGTCAAGGTCAATAATGTTATAGACAAGAAAGATTACAATAAATACATCCATGGTGCTTGCCAAAAAGCTCCGCTTGAAAAAGTGCAATAAGATGATGGTAACGTGTAAGCTTGTTCTAACAATGAATGCCTAAGAAGGCATTCTTACATAATATAAGCATATGAGATGTACTCATTTTTGTTGATGATATATATGTCAAAGTGACTATGATATTCTATTGAGCACTAAATATATATAAATATATAAGCATAAGAAATGAATTCATGTCTAAACATGTCCTTTAAAAATGCATTTCAATATGTTGTGATAAATGCATCTTCTTTTAAAAAATATTATTATATGCTTGTGGATGATTCACGTCTAGTTGAGAAATGGCTTAAGACTATAATTTAAATATTTTTTAAATTATATACTAGAAATGATGTGGTTGTGCGGCGACATAGGTACAAGCTAGTCAAATTAACCTATGACGGGTCGTAGATACAAGCCCATCATAGGTAAGTTTGACAAGCTTAAATGCGATGACTTAGGGCTTTAACTCTAAGTCACCGCACGTCTACATTGTCCTGTCCACATCCACCATTGCCACAAACCCGAGCTTCATTGTCGTCGGCCCACACTCTACCATCCTCGGCCCAGCCCTCCCTAAGCTCCACCGTCCCTAGCACCACACCACCCAACCTCCACCACCACCATAGGCACCGCCCTGAGCTGCATCAATGATGACCCACAGCTCAAGCCCCACTGGCTTGGCCTCCCTGAGTTCCATCGATGTTGACCCATGCTCACCAAGCCCCACTGGCCTCGAGCTCCATCGGCCTTGGCTTCCCTGAGCTCCATCACTATCGACCCATGGTCCACTCTCTCTGGCCCCGCTATCCCTAAGCTCCAACGTCCCTAGCATCGCGCCACCCGATGGCCACCACCACCGACGCCACCTTGAGCTCCATTGACACCAACCTGCGTAGCTCAAGCTCCACTCCATCGCCGCTAGCCCATGCTCCCCGAGGTACACCGGCGTAGCTTCCTAGAGCTCAATTCACTAGTTAAAATTTTTCACATATGATTTGCATATACTAGGTTCAAGCAAATGCTTTAGTTGTAGATTTATGTAAAATTTGACTCTAGTTAGAATATATAATTTGATGCTAGTTAGATTCTATAGAAAAAAACTACTCCCTTCGATCAATGAAATATATAGTTTGACCCTAATTATCTCATTTTATATAACTATTTTTTCATTAAATAATTAAGTGGTCAAAGTTAGATCTTATTAACTACTAAAAGTATGCCATGAGCATCTTAATTTAAACTTTTTGTTACATTTCCATTGGTTAACTACATGTTACAACATTTTGTTCTCTAGTTAATTAAGTATATATATATACTAATTGATTTCCTATGATGATAATATATGTCTTTATAAAAGATATTGTTTAGAAATTTTAGAATTAATAGGTTTTAGAAATTTAAAATTTTATAATTGATATATGTTAGTTGACAATAGCTAGAATGTTTGATAACCAAGAAGTTGATATGTCAGTCGAAACTAGCGGAGCGACCTTCGATCGAAACCCTAGATCATAGAATCATCTGCCTAGACAAGACAGACGATCACCGAGGTCGATGCTACCAGACGACCAACGGCACCATGAAGTGTCATCGGCTCCTTCTTCAATAGCTGTGGAGTGGTGACGAGAAAGTACTTTGGTTTCCTTCAAAATATTATTGTTTATTTAATTAAGTGTTGTAACATACCATATTAGATCTTGTATTATAAATTAATAATTTTATGTATTTTTATGTATGTATTATGGAATTGGTGTATTCATATTAATCAAAATTATGTCATACAATCACTCCTTTATGCATATATAATATAATATTTAATTCTTCTTTTCCACTTAATAAAATGATTTGTTGTTTATTGTAATCCTTTGCGCAGATACATAAGGGCAGCGGCAGCAAGTATATAATTTTTAGTAAGTTTGTGGCTCCAAGTAGGAAAGGATTTAACAAATATATGTGTACATACGTGTTTTTGAATAAATGTAAGAAATATATATTTGTTGATACATATATAACTGTGGATGTGAATTGAATATGTAAATTGGATATGTGAATTGTGAATATGAATTGGATGTATGAATGTGAATGGAAAGAAATGGGGATCCAGGTATGGGATCTATTATCTATTTTTAAGAGCACATGGCTAGCAATTCATGAGCCTAGCTAACAAAAACTAAATCTTTTTAATATATTCACACCACTATCAGGTTTTAAGAAAAAGTTATCACAGTTGGCCATTACCACTGATGGGTTATGTAAAATAGATCTATAATCTCTAACGGATATTTATTATAGCCCGTTAAATATACCTGTGATAGATGGTTATATGATACCAATATCGAGCATATCTCATATGTGATGGGATTTTCTTATGATATAAGTTATGTCTAACGAGTCGTTACCCTTTATAATTAATTATGAAGTTATCAGTCACCATTTAAATATAATAGAAATCAAATCCGTCAAAAATTGAGCCTGAAGATCTATCACAGAGGTGGCCTATCTAGTATAGTGACGGTGTTTGCAAGCGTTTTGCAGACAATGATACATCCGAGGACCAAAACCAGCCACCTCATAACTATGCTTATAGTACAACCAAAATCAGCTAGCTAGTTAACTTTGCATTACATGAAAAAAGTATAGTGGTACTTGTTCAGTTTTTTCCCAACAGCTGCCATCTATTGCCTGCCCCTGCCTGACCTGGCTGCAATATTCATGATGTGAACCCTCCCAAAGGTTTAGTATAGTGACTATAAAGGGCTGTGGTGTTAAGTCTCATGTTTCTGGCGCGCGGGTGTGCTTGCTTTCCTAAAAGAAAAAAAATCGCGCAGATCATAAAGCAATGCAGCGATATGCGCCTATCTAGAGATCGTCGCAGATGTTTTCAGATCTGTATGATTTTCTTTTTCGATCGACGTAGTACAAAGCACGTATGTATGGGCAATCCTTTTGCTGTAATGTGTGTGGTGAAGTTGACTATGATGTGATGAGCCTAAGATATTGTGGACAAACACTACTACAGATCTGTATGATGGTTGACGGTCTATCTATAAAGCCTAGCAACCCGCCATAGAATTTATTAACTGTAACTTGCTCGTTAGACTGAATGGCATAACCTATTTTGGGAAGAGCTCATCGAGCCCATCATAGATGAGGATGACAGGTCACTAGTATGTTTTTCTACGTGCAATTGCTTATATCTTCTAACCCATCATAAGTATGCCTATACTATATTGAGCTAATCCAATAATTAAACTATTCCACCCGGTGCACCCACCCGGTGCACTGTTTATTATTGATGTGGAAGAGTCGAGGGCGAACTTTTGCTAGGTAAAAAAACATTTTTACATTTTATTTCTAAAATTAGTGTTGTATATTATGTTGTATTTTTTTGCCAGATATGTGTATTGTTTTAATTAGTATTTATGTAATATTGTAGATGGATAGAAACTAGATGTAGTAATCGCTTGAGTTAGAAGTGTAGAATTGGAGTTATTCAATTTTTAAATGTTGTGGAGGATGACAAGTCTAGAAAGGATAAAGAATTTAATATCCTATTCATGGATTGCAAGAATAAGAAGATATTTGCTGAAAGAGTTTAACTACAATCTCACTTAATACATAAAGGATTCATGAATTCTTACAATTGTTGGGCCAAATATGGTGAGAAAGAACCTGTAATGGCTACATTGATAAAAGTACCAGACGAGTAGCATGATAATAATATGTTTGTTTCTTCTCTGTTGGCTAGAGAAATGCTTGGTATCCATAATGATGTCCTTGGTTAGATGTTGTGGGATGTCGAGGCTCTAACGTATAAAGAAAGAGACTATGAGAAGTTCGCACGTTTGATAAAAGATACCGAGACTCATATCTTCCCTAGGTGCAAGCCGAAGTACACGAAGTTATCGATAGTACTTAAACTTATGAAGTTTAAGAGTGGTCGGATAAAAGTTTCATAGAACTGCTTGATTTGAGGATAGACTTGCTCCCTGAGCCAAACATTTTGCCAAGGATAACGTACGAAGCAAAGAAGGTATTGTGTCCTTTTGGGTTAGAGATCAAAAAGATTCGTGCATATTTGAATGACTAAATATTGTACTATAAAGAGTATGCATACTTAGATTCGTACCCTATGTGCAAAGCTTTTTGGTATAAGAGGAAGAATAATTCTGCAAAGGATAAGAAGTCAAAAAGGGTGAAGGTCGTGTGTTACTTGCCTATTGTAGATTATTTCATATAACTGTTTATGAATGAGAAGGAGACTAAGTTATTTTGTTGGCATGATACCGGCCGAAAAAAGGATGGTTTGCTTAGGCAACCAGCAAATTCGATGAAATGGAGAAACATCAACAGAATATATCCACAATTCGTAGAAGACTTGAGAAACATATGACTCGCTTTGAGTACGAATGGAATAAATTCTTTTAGAGATATGAGCAGTCATCATAGCATGTGGCCAGTCCTACTTATGAACTACACTCTACCTCTTTGGTTGTGCTTCAAGAGAAAATAAATCATATTATGCATGCTGGTGTAAGGACTGAGACAACCTGACAATGACATAAGCGTATACCAAAAACCGTTGTGCGGTGATCTTCTAACGCTATTTTAAAAAGGTGTAGAGACATGGGATGTATCTGGACAGGAGAACTTTACCCTCCGTGTGTTGTTATTCTATATGATTAACGACTATCCTACACCCAGTAACCTATCGGGGCAAATTGTAAAAGGCAAGAAGGCATACTTGGACTGCATGGAAGAAACACACGACAAGTGGTTGAAGAACTCCCGCGAGATGGTTTATATGGGTAATATTCCTTTTCCATAGACACCTATACAGAAGAATGAAGAAAAGTTTTAATGGCAAGAACGAGCAAGATCTAGCTTCAAGAGATAAGTCTAGAGTGGATGTATTTTATAAGGTGAAAGACATCATGTGGCTCTGCCTTTTCTTCAATGTCATTGGCCAAAAGACAATTAATCCTACTAAGCTAGATAACCTACAACAAGAAGTTATAAAAATACTTTGTCATCTAGAGATGTACTTCCCTCTGTCATTCTTTGATATTATGGTTCATCTCATTGTGTGAAGCAGACAAAACTATTTTGTCCTATCTTCACCAGATAGATGTACCCGTTCAAGAGGTACATAGGGATTCTGAAGTCCTACGTGTGCAATAGGTCACAACTGGAGGGGAGCATTTTTGAAGCGTACACTACCAAATAAGTCATTAATTTCTGTGTTGACTACATAGCTGAGACATTTTTGATCGGACTCTCTTAGTCTTGCCACAAAGGTAGACTGAAAGTTGTTGGCACCATAGGTAGACAAACGATCAAGCTAGATCAATCTAAATATGACCAAACTCATTCACTGTGCTACAACATATGGCAGAGGTGATGCCATACATAGGGCTGCATCGGTTAAGTTCGATCTCCGACGAAGGGGTAAGTCCCATAACTATCCTAGTGTATCCACTATGCCTAAGGCTACATCGGTTAGGCCTAATCTCTTAGTCCAATCAGATATACCACATCACGCTCGTGTGGGTTCTATCGACTTATCGTGTTATTCTATCGTCATCGCTCTCGTGCTGCATCAATTAGTTCCAACCTACTAAACTGCCAATAGCGGATTGAAGCTTAGGCCGATAGGTCTATATGTGATATTTCATCGGAGCGGCCAGCCGATGAGTTATCTATACATAGAGCCTCACGCCTAGTATATTGGTTTCTCAGTCAACATACATATATCTTGCCCAACGATTATCTGCTAGCGATCAATCTAGTTCTTTAGATCTAGCATCGAGACTTAGTGGGTTTTATTTTCCCATTGACTTAGCTAGTTGATAAGTTTACTTATATGCTTACATCGGACCTACAGCTGATAGTAGCTGATGGGTTCGTTCGGTTCATCTGTCGTTATGTCCGATCTAGCTCTCACTATTGCGGTGCCATTAGCCTCAACCTTATACTATCTCGGTTCGGTTCGATCTATCAAAATTGGTATTAACAGTACCATCATTGGTGGTCGCTAGGTCTCGTATCTTCAGGAGATCGAGTCTCGCTTCTTACTATTTATCATCATCGGTTCTTTATCCGATAAGTCCTTTTCTTTATTCCTCATCATTCACCTATGTTGTCATTGGCTTTCTAGCCGATGTATGAGCACAACAATTTCTATTAGCCACCAGCCGATAGCATGGGTGCATCGGACTCACAAGCGATAGTTACCCTAATACTATCGGCAACCAGCCAATAGAAGGAGTATGTATCGGACTATCAATCGATTGGTTCTATGATCTAACTCTATCTATCTTTCTTGTCAATTAGATGTCAAATTAACTGGCCAGCCGCAACTACAACTGCTCGACGAAGACATCTCGAAGCCGAAGGACTTGCACTAGAGCGAAGCAGACCTCGTAGGCCTTAGCGTGTCCGCACGCGCCTCCATTGGGCCTCCATCAGCTCATGCTCATGCTCTATCTTGGCATGCCTCTCCGCCCGATCTAATCCTCCCTACGCTCACGCGAACATATTTGTTGGCACGCCTGGTGGGACTATCAGGAGTACACCCCAACAAGCCTAGGCCTTGGTGTGCCCACGCGTGCCTCCATCAAACCTCTATCGACTCACGCTCTCGCTCCCTCTCAGCACGCCCCTCCGCCCGGTCCGATCTTTCCCACGCACACAAACACTAGCCAGCGTGGAAGAGGCACTAAAACATTGTGCTTTCTAAAAGATTGATGATTCATGAAACATCTTTAAGTAGAAGCTCATCAATGAGTTTGTCTTCAATCCTAATAGGCCAACTCCATTCAAAGATTGGCTACAGATAACGAAGAATTTATGGCCTAGAAGGACACACCAAAGTTCCAAGCCATTAGTGACGCATATCGGCTCCTCCAAGTGAGGAACCTGCACTCTCATAGGCTCAGCATAGGCGGGTACCTATATGCGGAGGCAAGATGGACTGCGGAGGATGAAGCTTCAAGAGCGGCTAACATCCCTGATCCATTCGAGGATATCCTAGAGACACAAGCTAAGAATTGGGCTCGAGCTTAAGGAAAGGTGCTTCTTAATGGGATGATCATCTTCAAGAACCCTGCTGGCGCTGAAGTGTACCACCAACTTATGAGTATCTTCACATGAATCATTTTGTAAATATTTCCTTCTGGAGTAATATGATATTTTCTCTAACAACCTACTTACCTCACTGTAGCTTGCTCTAGGCGAGAAATAGGCCTCGTAAAGTGAGGTCGAATCAACCTAGCGGGAGGATAACATATTGACAAAAATGCTTGGAAATCCTAAACATCTTGGCTGTACCTAGGGAATAGGCTCAGTCATATCTTAGAAGGTTGGTTTAGCCAAGTACAATGTATAAGAAATGCAAAGTCCTAAGGGCAAAGAAACAGTCCCATCTAAAGGAAGCCGTCAAAGAGGAGGTGAAGTCTGAGTTAACTTAGGTCTTCGAAGAAAAGTTTCAATGTGAGTTGGAGAGAATAAGGGTTGTATATGAGAAAGCGCACCAACGGCCTAGATCTCATGTAGGCACTCACGTTGAAGTGAGCCCCATGGCTTGACCAAGTAGTTGTTCGTCAACAAAGGCTAATCAGCAACCCACCAACCATGTACCATCTACGGTTGAACATATGACTAAGGTAATATTTATGGTATTACTATGACATGTAGTGAGATCTTAATTACGTTTGTGTTTAAATTTCTAAAATTGTGTCATAGGATACTATTGAGTGTATCCTAATGGTGAGGGTTACATCGGACTTTAGTTCTAAAGCCATCAATGGTCTATGCTTCAAACTGACCACTACAACCAAGGTACATGGGGCCAACTTGATGGTTGATTATGCGAGGGTATAAGTAGATAAAGTAAGAGACAACTAGGCGATCTATCTCATTTAGATCCCTCCAAACAACTAGATTATGACACTAGAGACTACATGATATACATAAATTCAATGGCCCAAAGCAGATATAGTCTTCGGGCTAAAAGCTTGATCAAATCGTCCACTCTCGAAGCATCAAGCACCTCCTCCACAAGCCCGGTCGATGCACACTCCACCTCACATTGACCAGGCATTCACCAAGCCATATTTTGTTGGTGTTGACGTGGAGCTATACCTACCCCTTAGTGATCTACCTCCATTTAAAATGCATAAAAAGTCACATACTTCACTGGTACAGCCATCCAAGCAAGTGTAGAAGGCCAGCAAAGCCAGCAAAGAGAAGGCTAAAACAAAGCCATCGGCACCAGCTCAGTTCGTGCTAAGCAAGCC
Source organism: Oryza coarctata (assembly GCA_030770085.1). Lineage (NCBI taxonomy): Eukaryota > Viridiplantae > Streptophyta > Magnoliopsida > Poales > Poaceae > Oryza > Oryza coarctata. The sequence goes on along the minus strand of CM061476.1, from coordinate 2,801,041 downwards.
ACTAGTCGATGACAACGAACTAAGGGCAATGGGTCATGCATGCTAACAATTGCACATGTGGTACATAGATATGGCCAATGCCAACTGGGCCAATAAAGACCAATCCTTCATTGGTGAGCATAACCAATAGCCATTTCTATCGTCTCCATCAATGTTTATCATTGGATTCAATAATGTGTGAAACTTATTTAGGCTTAGACGGCTGGGCACGAGATTATTGAAATCATACTCTTTGTAAGTGATTTACACTTTAACCATCAGGAATATACTCTTCATATTTATAAACTATAATGCAATCATTGTAGCCTTTGCTGGCTCCAAAAAATGGCAACTCGGTTGGTTTTCTATATCCAACTGTGATCAAAAAGACCAACTTAAAATACACACCGGACAATATCATCGAATACATAGGATGGTGTTTGTATCCACCAAGACAAAGATTGTCTAATGTTAGCCCATATTCGAAGAGTAAGGAACATTATTTTCTTACTAAATTCTTACATTATAGAATAGCAAAGTGACAAATGACTAAATTAACTCTTTTGTAGTGACCATTGGGTCCTCGTGGTTATAGTTACCAAATGGAGCATGGTATACTATCTCAACTCCAACCCAGCCAAGAAATACGACTTCATACTTCTAGACGCTGCAATAGATAGGGCCAGAAACCATATGTAGAAAAAAATCTACCACAGGTATGACTTTTCAATCCAATAGAAAGTTAGCAATACTTACGGTTTTCATACCTGCCATCACATGAAAACCTTGATAAAACAGGTGACTACATTCAACTTGAAAGTTAGAAACCAATTGAAAGGACGTCTTACAAATCTAGATCCATTAATTTTTATATTATACTAACTATATTTATATTCATATGTTACAGGAAAATGATTGGAGGCTAAGTCATATTGACCAAGCAGACATTAGAGGAGAACTAGTCACATTTTCTCTATCCCAAGTGATAAACAAGAAAGAAAGTTTTTATCTAGAGTTGAGTCATGGAGTTCATTAGAAATAGGCCTTTCCTATTTTAATTAGTTAATTCACTTATGGTAAAACAATATAACTGGCCCTTGCAATTATAATTTTATAATTATTATGCGACTTCATTCAATTTATTTCAATTATTATATCACTTGAGCTAATCATTTGCTATTTTAGAATTTAAGAAGTTTCATAAATGTTTTGTGATGTGAATGTTTAACTTGATGATAGATGATGTGAATTATATAAATATAAATACTTTGTGAATTATGTGGATACAGATGTGGATGTAAGAGATGTATATATGCATGCTATGTGAATTGTGCGGCTAGCAATTACCTGAGGCTAACTAATAAAATAGTTTTGTTTTTTAATTGAAATAGATCATCCATGATGGGTGGTAACTAAAAGCGTATCCGTGACGGGTGGTATTTCTTAGTCTATCGTAGGTAGTGTATCCGACGGGTGGCAAGACACATCTCATCGTAGGTAAGATGGCTAGCCGTGGGAGACTTATCTATGATGAGACGTATTTACAGTCCATCACAAATATTTCTATCAATGACAGGTTTTTCGTATGTCATAGGTAGGATTTTTTACCAGCGACCTTTTATTAGTGATTAACATGTTTTTCATCACAAAGGGTTTGGACCTATCACCAATGAGAGGATCCGTTGTAGTGTAATGAGCTAGCTAGTAAAAATTAATAATTAGCATGGCACTAGTACATGATTTGTAATGTTGCAGTTGTATTCTGGCCTTAAATGGAGGAGAGATTAATTATTTTTACGTGGATGATGTACTTTGTGCTTTTTTAATTATTGACTTAGCATCAGATTGTGATGACAAGGGGGCAGACCCAACTGCTACCTTCCGAATCTAGTGAGGCAATTGAGGGCACTGATTTGTTTTCTTGCACCATATGTGTGCAACTGCATGCAACTCTCAACTCTCCATATCATGTGAAGTTATTCCAGCATCAACTAACAAATTTGTTGCATTCAGATATATGCTGAAAAAAATCTCAGATACCATAGGTAGAGTGTGCTCCACTCGTCCACTAGGAATTTGCTACTCATGAGTCATTTTCACATATCAAGCATACAAATTAATTGGGGACCATTTGTACACATTTTGCGATCGATCAAATGAGGTTGCGGATTGATGGATATGTACATAACGATCAAGCACGCATGGCGTGATAGCGATGCCTCCGTGTCGATCTGCTAGCTAAGCCAGCACTTGTTCTTGGAGATCATCATCAATACAGTGCCCGAGGAATAAATGTCAAGTCGAAGATCGGTGGATTATTTGATCATGAAAGGATCGATATTGATACCATGATCCATGTTTGAATATAATTGCATACCCTTTATATAATATATATATATATATATGGATGCACTAAAACACATAATAACTAAAACGTGCTTAAAATTTTTACTATCAGTTATATCGTCTTTAAATACATTATATTAAAAAAATTTACTATTAACCTCAGTAGAACGATATAACAAGAGCATGTTTTAGTTCTTATGTAATCTATGTATATGTATATGTGTATGTATATATATATAGATAGATAGATTTCTGAAGTTATTGGTCATACTCATACCCCGTGCAATCCTGATCGATTAGCTTTGGAGAATCCCATGCAATTCGCATGCGCTGATCTGATCGATCAGGAGTTAATGGAAAGCTAGTGCGTGTGAGTGCAGATATATATCAATGCTGTGCTGTGCTAATGCTAGCTAGCTCCATGCATCTGAAAGATATCTGATTATTAGTACCTTTCTTCCAAGACCAGCATATATATAGGCATCTAGGAAGAACATGCATGCTAACTAACTAGCTAGTAGGTAGAGAAATGTATATGTATTACGCTTTGCATATATTGACTAAGCTTTAGCCATTCTCTCTCTAGATTGATTGATTAATGAAATATTCCATATCTAAAAAAAAAACTCTCTGGATCAATGTACGTACGCATAGGGGACAATAATTCTGCGGCAATATCGACTTTGTTTGGGTTTGTAGGAACAATTAGAGTTGGTCCAAAAAGTTGTAGGGATATATCATAGATAGTTCACACGCGCACACACACACAGAGAGAGAGAGCAAGAGGCATGCATGAATGCAGCCTGATACAGAGGACTAATTAACTTACTTTTGTGCTGTGAGGTGTCTGTCTGTGTGCTGAAGATCAAGAGGGGCAATGAGTGAAAGGAAATCAACTCATCAAAATCCATGTGCTCACTCAGAACTGATCATCCCTCCTTTGTGCAAGGGCAGTAACTACCAGCCAACAATGAGACAGAAAGCCTAGCAAAAAGGAGGAAAAGAAGGAAAAGGGGAGGCTACTGTTTGCAAGTGGTTCAGGAGAGTGAGTCAATTGGATTCTCAAGTGCGTACATTATAAGAAGAATGGTTTAAGCTAGCCATGCATGCATGAATGCATCCAGCACTACCAAGCATCAATTAGTACTCATTTGTATATATGTTTTTATATGTAAAGGGCTAATTAATGTATACCTAGCCATACATATATATATGTGGGGTAACATGTTATAATATAATATAGCAAATACATGTTACATTCTAGATAACTAATACTAAAATGGTATTGAATTCATGCCTATAACAAAGTGGTCATGACAATATGTTAGAAAATATGTAACATGTCTTACCGTACCTTAATAGGCACATATTAGGTCACTTTATGCTTAGGCGTAGATTAGGACATGTCATATACTATAAATACTCACATTCACTCTTTTTCTTTTGAAGTGAAGGGGAAAAAGGAGAAAGACGCAGAAAATGGGATGGCCAACCGGGTCCCGTCAGAGATGCCGCGTGCCTCTCTATATTTCTCTTTCTCCTTCACAAGCAAGGAAATAGTACAGCATCGATTGCTCAATCATGACTTAGGAAAGAGTACAAATTAATTAGGAAAAGGTCCATTTTATGACATGAACATTTATGAGAGTTTGAAAACATCATGAACTTCAAAACTAAACAATAATCAACCGTGAACTACCATAATTGTCAACTTTTCAACCTTGGCCAAAAATTAGAGTAGTTTCGGGTGATGACGTGACGTGTGTTGCTAATGTGGCCCAAAGCAGAAACAGTTTTTGAATTTATATAACTACAGGTTCAATTCAAAAATTCTGAAAAAAATATATCACTACCATCAGGGAGTATTTATAACCTACAAAATTTTGGTACAAGCAAAAATAAAGTACAATACAATTTGCTGACAAAAGTAGTTTTAAAAAATCAAATAAAAACACTTTCTGTCGACCAAGCAACCTTTATTTTGCTATTGACCTAATTGATTTAGATTTTAAATACTCCAATATGCAACTAAGATTTTTTTTGTAATTTTTTTTGGCATTTACTAATTATAAGTATTCAAAAACCATTTTAGCCCTTGGCTTTTTTTTTGAATTTTTATAAATTGTGGGGACAAGGTTGAAAAGTCAATGGTTTTAATAATTCAAGGTTCGAATGGTGCCAGTTTGAAGTTCTAAGTTGTAAAATTGATGTTTCTTACATATTAATACATCAAGCAGAAATGGACAGTGGGGGTGGGAAGAAAGGCACCCTTTCTACTCCTCACTTCCCCTTTACAGATGAAGTCAATGTCAAATAGATTATTTTTTTTAGAAGATGAAAATCAGCTGAGCTTTCACATTTCATTATTGCATCAATGTATAGATGGAATGTTCCATGACAGACCATTCTTTTTTATTTGACTTCTTAGAATTTGTCATATCAAATTACAATTATAAATGTTTATTTGCATCTATATATAGTTGGTGGTTCCTAATGGTGGTCAGTGCTCAGTAGGCCATCCACAGATACTGAAGAACAAAATTAATAGGGCAGATATATATGAAGTATTACAAACATAAACAACGGGGAGGTGTCTGTAGATTACATGTATAGACGGCATGGTGATGCCCACCAGATCTTGTTCTTGTGATCTGTACTTGCTTCTATTGGCCCAAATGCAGCTGTGGACAAGCCACCACCTGCACCCCCATTCAACACAACAGATCACACCCTCTCCTCACATATAATATCTGAATCACTTTTCCAAACCATATAATTATTAAATTGTTGTATGATTAGCTACCCCTGTCCTGTGCTCCACACATGCATACACAGGGGCATGAATCTTCATCAACCTGCATATGCCAACTAAAGTGGCATGCACTCTGGGCACATGTACGCCATATGGATCTAATTTTCAAACATATTCTGGCCAATCTCATCTGGACATAATTTAATTAAGCCCCATAAGTACACACTAAGGAGCTACACAACATATTAGTACCTCTGTTTTTAAATATACGATGCTATTGACTTTTGGACATTTGACCATTTGTTTTATTAAAAAATTTAGCATAAGAATATAAGTCATACTTAAGATTTTTAATTATAAAACAAGTCATAATAAAATAAATAATATGTATATAGTTTTTTTAAAGATGAATAGTCAAACATTATATTTAAAATTTCATAACATCATATATTTAAAAACATAGATTAATCAATAGTATTAGATCTTTTTAGGAATAGTGTTTTTTTTCTGGAATAATGTATTAGCTAGACTTGGATGCTTCTGCACCACCAGACTAATAAAATTCCTCATGTGATGAGCAGCTACACATGGGAATAAAGGAAGGTTATATTCTGCAGAACAACTAAGCGTGCAATTCAAGGGGAGAGGGGGTGGTATATGTACTTGCAGAATAAGACATGTCAACCATAGCCACGTGCCTGCCCATGTCTTAGTCGTTCTCCCAAGCACTTTTTTCTTTTTTTCTTTTTCATTCTTTTCCTTTTTCCCAAGAAGTGACAAGAAGACATGTAGAGAAGTCAGCTATCCTCAAGCTCCATACACACATCTAAGCGCAAGGGAGCCTGGATTGTAGCTCAAACCTAGAGTTGGGATCGAACTCGATCGGCCAAGCAAGCTCAAGCTGCCAACCTAGCTAGTCAGCATGGCACAATTTGCTATGGGGTATTGCATATTACAATCATTTGTTGCATCACACTATTGATGCCGGTATTTTCCACATAGCACCAAAGTTATGTGTTCATTTGTCTAGGACATTAAAATGAAACTTCTTAGTCAGGAGAGAGAACATGGAAATGCCCTTCATACTATGGGTTTGTCTCCTATCTCTCTCCAAGCCATTATGTGGGTCTGATATGTCATTATCTCTCTCCCTAATCCTCTCTCTATGATCCCTATCCACATGGAGACCATAGTTACATAGTGTATGTGGAGTTTTTACAATTCAAAGTCTTATAGGAACATTCCCTATTACAGTCCCTTAGGATCTATTTATACCCGTAGAGAAAAGGGTTTGCTCGATTAAATGTATGTTTACAGATTCAGGATATATCTAGAGATACAAGAAGACCTAATTAGGCTAATTTCACTATCTAGCCTTCTTATGGGTCTCCCCTTAAAGCCTTTATGGGCTTAGCCTATTGATACATAGGCTCTAGGCCAAAGACCCATTAGCCAAAGGCTCATCCTCTTAGGCCTGGCAATCGGAGGCTTGCTGGCCAAATGCCCATAGGCTGGCCGAAGGCCTACTAGTCGAAGGCTCGTAGGTTGAAGGCCTGTTGAGGGTTACTAGGCTACTATCTAGCCAAAGGCTATGAAAAATTGGCTAGTAGCTATCCTCCAACATATAGTAAACAATATGTTCATTTGTAATTTACTTCAGAGTGGAATGAATACTCACGAATTACTAACTCAACTCATGGGAATATAAGGTTTTATTTTAGGGTTATGGTCACATCATGCATAGTGTGGCTTGGGTCAAGCAACTATATCTATATATCTCTTTGCTTGTATAGAAGTTTAGTCGTTTGTGTCAACTCCTAATTATAGTTTAGTGAAATCTGCCGGTGCCAATGTATCAAAAAATTTTCCAAGTTGAAACTAGCGTGGTAATTAACCTAGGGTTTACCCACATCTATTTTACTTAATTTTCACAAAGTACCTATCGGAACTCAGGTGTTTTGTTTTCAAAGACTAAGGAAAATCTCAATTTTCCTGCTTGATCTTTTGGTTATTCACTAGGACCATAAGGCATGACCTAGGGTTTGAACTTTTAGTACTTTGCTTTAGTCGAGTTTCTAAATTAAAATTTAGGAATATTTCAAAAAAAACCACAAACTTTGATAGCACTAATTAGTATATAAACCAAACAACCCCAAATGTATTTTGGATAAAACATATAGAAAGGGGTAAATTATCAAAAGAATGTGATCTTATGGTGTCATTTATATTGCAAACTTATAGTTGGCACACCGACAACAAAACCTAGCTTTGAAAGTAGCAATAGAAATTATGAACATTAGTGTATTTCTTTATACTAATTGAAGGATCTCTTAGAAGTCACCCCATTTTTCTTAGGAGGTTAAAAAGCTAGAAATTTGCATGTTAATTAAAAAAATCTTAAACGTCCATCCATTGCATCTATGCCTCAGATCAAATATATGGAATATACATACTGATGACAAAACACATGGTCTTTTGTAACATTTATAGGACTCTAGCATGGATTCATGTCCAAATAATTGTTATAAGAAATAGCATGGATCCATGTACTGATGACATACACGTGGTCTTTTTAGCACATTAATTAAAGACACCATATAAATTTATCTTAAAATTTTATAGGCCATAATATATACTACAAACAGGTTGAAGAGTACATAGCTAGTTAACTAATAATGTGGTAGTGGTTTTTCATCACTTAATTGTATATCCACTTATTTTTGCATGTCATCTAAATAGTCATGAAAAAAATTAAAAGATAGATTAATATGTGACATATCTCTCTCTATAGGAATGCAAGTTTAAATTATATCTATACAAATTGAGACAAAACGAACATATATATATGTGAATACATGTGCACTATTTACTGCCATTTTATTTCAACTTGTATAGATCAATTTAAATTTTCATGCTTGCGAAGTGATATATGACATATTAATCTATCTGGACTATCTAAGAATCTATCACAAGTTTTTTGGTAGAAAACTTTTAAATATAAATATAGTATAATTATAGTGTAATTGCACTATAACTATATTATAACTACTATATAACTTTACATAAGTATTCAAAAACAAACATGCATCCTGTGTTTTTTTTCCTTTCTCCCTACATATGACCTAGATTTTTTTTCCATTCTCTCCACACAAATTTCAATGCGATCTAACGGTCTAGAAATATTGTGGTTAAATTTGAAAGTTTTCCACCAAAAAACTTACCACAATTTTTTAGCGATTCCATTTTTTTCATAAGTATTTAGATGGCATGCAAAAAGAGAGGACATCCCGCAAGGGATGAAATGACTTTCCCTAATAATGCACATAATGTGTGTTGTTACATGTGCACACAAGGACAAACTGCCAAATGTATGCAAGTGTTCCTTGTGTTAGAAAATGGGATCTAACACAAATATCAATTAAGAATTAAGATAAATGGAATATTCATTTCATCAATTTCAAACAGTGCTTTGTAAAAATATTGAAAATAAACACCTTTGTAACTCATATTTCTCGATATTAGCCTTGAAAAAAGGGGTATATTTGTCACAAAAAATGCTTCCATAAAAATGATGATATTGCAAACATTCAATATATAACAACAAATATTAATTGCTAACTAAAACTGAATTATTTCTTAGAATGTACCAAGTGAGAAACAATTGCCTCTTGAAATACAGTGGTGTAAGCTATCAAGGAATCCATATTTCATAAATACCATCAGTGAAATAGAATTCCGCATCGAAAATATACTCCTGCAAGTATGTTGTCAAGCAATAACCGTGAACAAACTTGGAATCTCAGCTTTAGTTGCACAACGTTAGCAAAGTAAACTATTCCTCATCAGTGTCAGTCTGTAACTACCTCATCAGTGCTGGCTATAGTCACGAATCGCCACTCATAATAGGGAATCCAATTCAAAATTTGGGCACAAAAGAAATAAAAATAATAATTCTACTACCATATTTCCCATATATATATATGGCCCCACTAATAGTGGCACCTATGTTTTTCAAGCAATATACATACCTTGTCAACCTAGGACTCTCCCTGTCGCATGCTCACAATTACTAACTAGATATAGATTTTTTTTCCTCTGACCGTTCCAATTAGATATATCAATCCCGGATTTGAGCATTTAAATCTCATTGAGGCTAGCTACAATCTTCATATAATATTTGTCTTGAACTGAGTTTTAAAGTTATGTTTATGTCTAAAATATTAATATTTTCGGAGTCATCAGTTTTGGTTCATAGCTAAAACCGGCAGACACCTAGTGCCAGTTTATAGCTAGATCGGACTCTGATAAGCCTAACACAGGCGGCATTGATAAACCTAACCAAAATTTAAAAATATTACTGCCAAAAATTTCTTATTAGTGCCCATTTATAAAAAAAACCAGTGCTAGTTTTTATCCGCCCAAACGGAAAACCACATCGGTGCTGGTTTTTGTCTAACTGGGATTGATAGGAGGCATCACATTCCACGCGTTCGATCTGTGGTAGTGAACAAAGAAACCACGTAAAGAAACCACGTGATCTCTAGGTAGGTTTACTATTAGACCTATCTAAACTTTTTAGCTCCTGTAAAAAAAATAAAAGGACTGGTACATGGTATATAAAGTTAAATTTGTACATATCCAAAAGGACCATTTAAATTGGATATCCATTTCTAAGCTGCAGTGTGCTTGAACCTAACCTACACATGATCAAATCAAAGAATCAGACCATATCAGGGAACCAAGTTGAATCTACTTAAGAGATTTTAGTTAGTGTGCATGATGGAACACTGATTAGAAAACCTATATACACACGTCAAAGCTAGCGTTAAAATATGTCAACATAGCTAGGTTTAACATGTGTGAGCTGTCATTTAATTTATACCGGCTTGATTAAACTTTGGGGCTTTCTGTTCTCTCATCTCCTTTTGATTTTTTGGATCATGGAATCATAAAAAGACTAGGGTATCAATCCTCGGTCTAGCTAACTATGTAGCTTTAGCAAGTAGAGCTGAATGAACGCAGATACGGCCGCCCTAAGCATCTAGAGCTAGAGCAATTCGATTGATCGATCGTAGCAACTTTTAGAATCTATTACTTGCGTTAGCATCAAGGCACCATCAGCTTGTAACATTAACCATCCCTTTAACATGAGAACGATTGAGATAAATTAATGTGTTCTATATAGAAGTATATATAGTACACCACTACTGTGGCCGACAAAAGTTGGGGCTTCGGGATTTCAGAACTTTGGCATCATCACAAACCTCATGTAAGTGCGTGGTATAGTATCCATTGGATTGGTTTTCAAACATCAGAATGGAATAGGGATTCTAGATGATGTATTATATTTATTTAAAAAACATTACCTGTAATTTTTCTTCTGCTTTACATGAATAAAACCACAGTTCCAGAATTTTGCATAAGTAACCCATAATAACTTCATCGCCGAGTGAAAAAAGGATAATTTCCTGTCATAATTGAAAGTGAATTGATCTAAGTTGTCTTGGACGAGTGTGTGATTCTTAGTCATGCCTTAGGCAAGGAACCAAACCCACACGTCACAGCATAAGAAGGATCGACATACTTCAACAACATGAAGGACTGAAGAGAATACAGAATCAATGACTGGACCATTGTGGGACCCTGTAATTAATTTGGTAAAAGTGAGATTATGCTGTTTATTCTTGTAAAATGGAAAAGTTTTGGGTGATTATTATTATTATTATTGAGGAATTCCTATGCTGAACTATAGGAAATTAATTTGTCCATCCAACTTAGATTAGGTTTATAGATTTGATGATCAGCTATGTTGTCAATTGATATTGATTTTGACAATGTAATATGCTATTATGCAGGATTATGATTTGATTCTTTGACATGCATGAATAGTTTCACCATAGGAATGAAGATTTCCAAAACTCTCACTTCGAAGTAGTGGATTTGTGGCCATTGTGCATGAGTATGCAGGAAGTGACGTAAGTGTTAGTACACCTGGAGTAGCTAGGTCTTTTTCTGGCCTATAATCTAGCCATTATGAGCATATCAAAGGTGAAAGCACTAGATAAAATTTGCATTTTTAGACGTCTCTTCCTGTCCATTCTGTATTGATAATGGAGGAAATCTGGAGCTGATGTTGTATCCTAGGACAAATTATGGCTCCCAATTACAATCAAACTTTCCACTGAAAAGTTCTAAACAGCGGCCATAGGATAAATACTACTCTGTTAGATCAATAAAATATTTGATCATCAACAGCACTCTCAAGCCAGCTACTCGGCTGGTTGGACGGCCGCCTGGGCTCGACGCTGCCATGTATTATGGTGGCTAGCCGTTGGAAAACGCCATAAAATAAAGACTGCTGACAGCTAGTGATAATTCTTCACTGCTTGGGCTCAGCGTCCATGGCTCCACAATTGACCCCAGCAAGTTCTTAATTCCTTTTCTTCTAGTTAACTCCTCAATATTTTTTTTAGGCAATGGAAAATGATAATACATCTCCACTTCACAGCCATAGAATTAATAACTCCTTAATAATCAGCCAAACTGGAAACTAGAGGGACTTGTTGAGGGATAGAGTTCACATATATACAACTATCCAAGAAAGTTTCCATCCAGTGACATTGGACCAAAGAAGATTCAAGGAAAAATGACAAGTGGATTGAGAGTTTTAATTTCAACTAGTAGCAATCAATTGGCCGCTATGCATGTCTTCGTGATTTTTAGCATAAAAATTTGCCTTCAGAAAATAATTGTGCATCTATTAGATGGTTTTGCTAACTAATTACAAACTTTGAGGTATAAAAAATCTCACATCTGATGTCTTAACTAAAGATAGACGTACACATTTCTTTTCAGTTCCCCAGTTTTTGTTTACTGTATTTCACACTAGGTTTATCGCTTTTCCACTGGTTTTTGGCTCCGTTTCTCCAAGTTCGCGCCCTTAGCAGTACATGATCAACCATGGGTATTGGGAGAATCGTGGAAGATTTAGCAAAGTTAAATTTACACAAATCATAGAGAGCTTCAAACTGAGGTGAAATGGACTCTCAGTGTGTTAATCTTTATTAGGTGGCAAGTACAATAAGTCAGATAACACATTCAAACATTCCTTCTATACTAGCTAGACAGCAACAGCAGTTTGGCCGGTATGCAATGCATCTATGCTAAACATATGCTGCATTACCCGGATGCATGACAAAATATTCTGTGGGCAACCGAAAGATAAATATACCAGGAGAAAAGTGGTAAAGTGAGTTTGAATTTAATAGATGCCTAACTAAATTTAGTCCATTTGTTAAATTAACCAGGAGGTCTGCACTTAAAGTAAGTTATCTAGGACTAAGGAGTGGGCAGGGATGGATTCTCCAAAATCCAACTTACATTGTTGATGATCAATAATGGTCTTGATGTGCGCAAAAAGGCTCTTTGAAGTCTAGTTAAAGTTAATTGTGCCCTAGATTCAAGCTCGGTTGCTTAATTAAAATCCCCACCAAAGAAAAGGTTCTTGGTGAATTTGATAGTTCTGCTCAATTTGGTTGATTTGCATCGATGCCCAGGGCCAACCTGTCCCATATGACCTCTCTTTCCCTCTCTCTAAACTAGATGTTGTAGAAAAGTGTGTAGTCTACTTTTCAAAACACTAACAATTATTTGATCTAGACTAAAGTATTTAGATGTTCCAAGAAAGAATTATATTAGTAGAGTTGCCATCATAAGTTTCATTGCACACCTTTGACAGTTAGTTTTCTAATCATATATTAGTGAATGTTATTTAAAAATAATGATACACCAAAATTCTTCACTATGATTACACTCAATAATTTCACTTTTATGTGACAAATCATCATAGTTTTGTTTATGCTAGTAATGTCAAAATTTTCATAGTCTAGCTGCACATATTATAATTTCTATTTGAGAAGAGTACATTCAAATCACTGTACAGTCTTTACAATTATAGTTGAAGGCGTGTGTAGCAAACCGTATGAAACAACATCTGTTTAGGAATTAAGCGTGATACATAACAAATTAACTTTATGACACTACTATCTTATCACAAAACATAATTTATCTTAAATATATATATATGGTCGTTGCAGAGACCAGAAGTAAAACTTCCATTATGGAAAAAATCGTTTATGAGAAAATATGCCTCTTCATGACTTTGACTTCATCTCACAGTGTCAAATTAAAAGCATGGATGGAGAGATAAACTTGCTTTCTTTTGTTTGAATTAGCAACGTTACTAATATTAGTGTATAGCTTAGTTTGGTGGATAATAGCCTCTCATTATCATGAATCATTCCTTGTTTTAGTGGGTGTTCTTTTTTTTTATTCTTGGGTGTAGGTACAGCAAGGATTAATTTGTCCTTTCTGCAAGGGATTAGTTTGGATTGTTGGATCTAGAAAAGAAATTCGGAAAAAAAAATTTGGTAAGATATACATTAGATAGGAGTAAATAATGGAGCCTTTTAAAAAAAATAAAATAAGTATGGGGTTTAGCACCTCCAAATCTTCAGTGCAAATTGTAGCTAACTACTCCCCTTAAATTAACAAATAGTTCCCAAGAATCTTTCATATATGAGCAAATCTAACTAGCTAGCTAGTGCAACCAAAAATAGTCGTTGCCTTCTTCTTTTTCATCTTTTAATCAATATAGGTTAATTAATTATGAGTTGTGCGGTGCTATAAGCTAGGGGCTGGCTAATTAATTCAAGTGCATCCCTTTCCTGCCTCGGCATGATGACCACATCGACCCCTTTTCCTTTGCATCTCTCTCTATACAAAAGCTTATCACTACTACTGTTGCTGCTACGACAAATTGCAATGTGCAAAGTTATATTCTGGTCTTCGATGTAGAAGGAATGTGTACGCAACACGTGCCGTCGATGGCGATGCTTATATGTATGTGAGATCACATCAGACACGAGAGTTCTTCCACTCGTCGATATATGCGTCTTCTGTTTGATCCTTTGATGTCTTTTTTATTTCCGCCTTCAAGAATTGAGGTTCAATACTGGAATCGTAATACTACAGATTCCCATGTGTTCAATACCATCCCTACTATCGCACACGGAAGAGTACGAATAAACTTTTGCAAGTATTAAGACATATCTGACAGTTCCGAACAAACACTAGTGCGTGCTAAGAGTTCCTTATCCTATCCTAGTGTATTGTGAGTATTAGGTGAATTTATCCTACTTTATATTTTTTTTCCAAGTATAAGTCAAAGGCACACACACGAACACACCATACTCACACCTGTACACACCAACATGGTATATCCTAGTGCGCCTCCAAAGATATTAAAGGCCTAGCCTCACAAAATATAGGTAGATGCTTTACCAACATATTTATATTCTTGAGATTTATCTCATAAAAATAGGAACACTCATATCAAGTTTACAGCTTGATTAATATTATAGTCCAAAATGTACCTTTCAGTTCAGCATAGAAGTCATGCGATTCACGTACTAGCAATACGATGCACATACCAAATAATGCTATGGACTACTGGTTACCAAAAATTTTGTAGTCTCAGAAATTTTAGGGATTTCAGAAGAATTTTATTTTATTTCGTTTCTCCTTCTAAATATCTTGTGATTTTGTTGTCTTTATAAAAGTCATGAAGCAATTATATGAGGAAGATATCCTGGTCTAAAATTTCACTCTCTGCTACTAGTAACTTTTAACTTTTAGTTTTCAAACATTGTTGGTAATTTTAGAAGAAATCCATTTTTTATTAAAAAATCTTTTAGAAATAAGTTACAGCCTTACAGGACAGTTTATTCTTAAAACTTAAAATGACCAAAATGTTGAAAGAAAATTCGATGAATAATATGTAATATAATGATCCAAATTAAAACGGTAGTTAGTCCAGAATGCTATGGTACCTTTTGTCTTGATGCTAACTACTATATCCGTCCCTTCCAGTAACTTCTACCTATATAAATTGATAAACACTTATCTAAATTAATAACTAAAAATCCGGGAGAGTAGCACAGTTTGAATTCTACTAACTATATGAGAAACTAATACAGCCTTTATATCCTTAAAGAAATTGAGCCCGGTACCCTATAGAGCTTTACCTTAACTTGAAAGTGGAGGGACTCATGCAACCTTTCTATTCACACGCGTGGAAAAGATTAGACCAGTGGATGGGCGTACTGAGAGGTAGCGTGAGCGTTAACCGATAAAGGTCTGATGCGATAGCGCACGCGGACATGCCAACATAGATCTCAAGCCATTGTACACCCCAACGAGCCGAATAACCTACATTGGAGTTAACCAGATCTCCTAGATCTCGACGTGTTCTTACGTGCCATCGCATCGGACCTCTATTAGCTAATGCTCATGCTCTCTCTCAGTGTGCCCATCTACCCGGTTTGACTTCCCCACACGCGCTAACATATTTTTTAGCATACCAGTAGGGCAATTCAACTTTAACACAATGGTGAGAAAAGATATTAACATGGAAATATAATTCCAGTGACAATGGAGAATTTAACTGAGGAACAAAGACAATAGATAGAATAAAACATGACTAACTTTTAGAATCTCTGTTTGTAGTCTTTCAGTATAACTAGATAAGGGTCAATTCAAAAGTCCCAGATGTTGAAGCCTGTTTTGCTAGGAGAATTGAGCCAATTACTACCCGTAAGTCATCCCAAACCATTGTAGAAGATGGTCAATGAAGCCGTTCACCATGCACTCATCAAATAGTCAGGAGTGTTGTAAACATTTTATACAATATGATCAAGAAGACAGTGGACGGATCAATTGTTCAAGAACATGATCAAGGTCTAATGTATTTACCGATAAAGACGGAGTAATCTCAGGTTACTTATGGAATCAAGAGAGATGTATCGGCAAATCTATTTCCACCAACACAAGGTCAAATTCGAGGCAACGTGATGATATTCTTCTAAGATATCATCGGACTACTTACTACGGAGGATATCAACAAAACTACCTAGGTGGCAATCCCGATGCAAATAATCACCTCGGAGAATATCCCAGACGGTATCGAGTACCAACTTTGCCTCCATAATACCAAAGAGATATCCCAAGTGAAAAGGATTGGTCTACCAGGGTTACAAAGGTGGCCAAGGAGCAATTCGATATCAAGCCCAAGAAGCAAACTTTTATGTATCGACATCCTTATCTAGAGTGGTTCGATAGAGTTCCGTTGCCGCACCGATGCAGAATACCGGATTTCTCTAAATTCTCAAGGCAGGACAACATATCTACAATGGAATACATCAGTCGATTCTTAGCTCAATATGGAGAGGCATCGGCTAAGGAAGCTCTAAGAGGTTGTTTCTTTCCACTCTCCCTATCTGGATCGGCCTTCATGTGGTTTTCTTTATTACCATCGAACTCAATTCGGAGATAGGCCGATCTGGAGAAGCAATTTAACAAATATTGCTTTATTGGAATTCATAAGATGAGCCTAACAGATCTGGCATCAGTTAGACAGATTTCTGATAAGTTAGTCCTAGAATACATACAATGATTTTGGGACATTAGAAGCCGATGTTACAATTTAATCCTGAGCAATAGACATCTAGCTGAGTTAGCCTTCTAAGGTTTACTGGCTCCAATCAAAAAACGTTTGTCATCCCAAAAGTTCAAGAGTCTAGCATATCTTCTACAATAAGTATCGGCTCACGAAAGCCGATTCATTAAAGCAAGAAAGAGAGATTCCATCAAAAGGCTTCTCAACTATAAGTTTATGCATCGGACTCAAACAATCAAGAATCTGATGTGTAGATTGGTTTGGCAGAATGGACCAAGAGCAAGAAGTCCATATCATGTCCCTGAGTGAAGAGTATCGACAAGGAAGAAAGATATGATTTTGACATTAATAAAGCTGATAAAATCTTTGATCTGCTAATTCAAGAGAAACAGATTCAGCTGTCGCCAAATCATGTAATCCTATTTGCCGAAAAATTGAAAAAGAAAAATACTGCAAGTGGCATAACTCAATCTCATATCACACTAATGAGTGCAAGATTTTTTGGCAACAATTATAATATGTTGTCAAACAAGGAAGAATCAAGTTTGAAGATAAAAAGCTGATGAAATTCGATGGTCATCCTTTTCATATGAACATGGCATTCGCAAGGTCTTCAAGAGATCTGGCCGATGAAGGGAAACGTCGAGGAAAATCAAAAGTCACTTCATCGGACCTAGTTGAAAAGTATTCCAGATGTCAATATGAAGAACGGTAGGCCATGATGCATAAGGAGAAGTATAATCTGTATTGGGGCTATTCGTTCTTTCAATATTGATAGGATCAAGATATGAGGTTACCATCGATTGAAAACTATCTAGAGTGCAATAAGCCAAGGTCGTAGTGTGTTGAATAGGAGAGGTCTTCACATAATCGGACACCTGTAAAGCGGGCATCGATACATAGCTGATTTGGGCCGATTAATGAAGACCGCAATTAAGAAGTAGCTCACGATAGGGAATTGCATGAAGAATAGCACAATTCCAATCCCCAGTAGTGTCCATCTAAGATTTTCACAAGGAATCAGAATAGGAGGGCACAATAATTACAACATAAAGAGCAACATAAGAAGCAACGATGGACCATAAGGAAACCGATCTGGGCCAAAAGACTAAACGCGTCTGGCGTGTCAAGAATAAAGACGATGATGTTGGCACATCAGCTCTAACCAACATGGTATTCTTCTTTTCTCTAGAATACAAAGCCTTTTCATCTAATGAGAAAGATCAGGAAGAAGTTTTAGCTCAATTGACGTTGCAGCCTAATCAAGCCATATTCGACAAACCTGAAGAATCAAAACATTATCACTTGAAGCCATTATATATCAAAGGGTATGTAGATGGAAAGCTGATGACGAAGATGTTCGTTTATGGAGCTGTAGCCGTCAATCTTATGCCGTACATGACATACCGTAAATTGGGGAAGACTACCGAAGATCTGATCAAAACAAATATGGTGTTGAAAGACTTCGGTGAGAATCCATCGGAAATGAAGGGCGTACTGAATGTGGAATTAACAATAGAAGCAAAACATTGTCTTCCATGTTCTTCTTTATCGATGGCAAGGGATCATATAGTCTACTTCTTGGTAGGGATTAGATTCACGCCAACTGTTATGTTCCTTCCACAATGCATCAAAATCTCATATAGTGGTAAGGAAATCAGATTGAAGTGATTCCAGTTGATCAATCAACCAACATTACAGTGATCAATCTACCAATCTGGGAAGCCGATGGGGTTGATTGACTATCTAGAAAGATTTGGGAAGGTAATTTTCTTGATGTCACCAGCCAAGGAATAAAGTCAATCCAGCAAATTGGCTCGAAATTGTTGCTCTAATGGATACCATTGAAGATTTCGAAGAGAAATTAGAGCAAGGATTTACGTCAGCCGATGATTTGGAAGAAGTCGATATAGATCTAGGAGATAGACCAAGGCCGACATATATAAGTAAAAATTATATACCGAGTTCCAAGGAAAGTTAATAAAATTATTAAAGCAATTTCAAGAATGTTTCATTTGGGTTTAAACCAACGATTGTTGAACATCAGCTTTCTATCAAACAAATATATCAGCTGTTTAAGCAGCCTCCGAGAAGATTAAAAGCAGAATTACATGATGCAGTCAAGACGAAGATCACAAGACTATATGATGAAAATTTCATTAGACCATATCGATATGTTGAGTTGATATCCAATATCGTCCCAGTGAAGAAGAAGAACAGAAAGCTGAGAATATGCATCGACTTTCGGGATTTGAATAAGGTTACCCCTAAAGATGAGTATCAGATGCCGATGTCAAATTTATTAATTAATGCAGCATCGAGTCATAAGAACATCAGCTTTATGGACAGTAATACAGGTTATAATAAAATTTTCATGGCAGAGAAAGATATTTCTAAGATTGTATTCAGATGTTCTAGAGCTATCGGCTTGTACAAGTGGGTAATCATGATGTTTGGTTAAAAAATGCCGGTGCGACTTATCAGAGAGCCATGAACTATATATATTTCATAATCTCATCAGCCTATTGGTAGAGATATATATTGATGATGTAGTGATCAAATCCAAGAGTGTTGAAGACCATATAGACGATCTGTGAAAAGTACTAGAGAGGACAAATAAATATGGACATAGAATGAATCTGCATAAACGTGTTTTTGATGTATCGGCTAGGCAATTCTTGGGCTTTATAGTGCATGAGAGAGAATCAAAGTTAGTCAATGAAGCATCAAAACTATCCAGAGCACCGAGCCACTAGTCAATAAGACATAGCTACAATTTTTGATCAGCAAGCTTAACTTTGTGATGAGGTTTATTTTAAATCTATCGAAAAGGATTAAGTCTTTCACTCCCGTGCTAAATTTACGAGGTGATCAAGAGTTCGTGTGGTGTGTTGAGCAGCAGAAATCTCTTGATCAAATTAAAGATTATTTGAATTCTCCGCCAATATTTTTTTTGCTACAAAATGGGTACCGTTCAAGTTATATCTGTCAGTCGATGAGAAGTCCATCGGATCGGTGTTAATATAAGAGTTTAAAGAAAAAGAATGAGTGGTATTCTATCTGAGCAGACAACTTTTGGATGCTGAAACAAGGTATGCTACGGTAAAAAAATTATGCATATGCTTATATTTTTTATGTACAAAGTTAAGGCATTATCTCCTATTGGCTGAGTGCATAGTGTTTTATAAAGTCAATGTGGTCAAATATATGCTATCAGCTCTAGTCTTAAATGGGCAAATTGGTAAATGAATATGTGCTTTGATGGAGTTCGATCTGATGTATGAATTGGCTAAGGCAATCAAAGGGCAAGTTGTGGCCGATTTCATCGTAAACATAGAGTCCATAAAGATTTTATGGAGTCGATCCTGATGACTTTATTATTTGACAAATCGGTTTGTAAGCATAGATCTTTTATCATTTTAGTGATTATATCGTCTCATTGGGCAAGTTTTGAGTTCACTTTTATAATTAAGTCTTATCGGACCAATAATCAAGCAAAGTATGAAGCGGTACTCAAAGGTCTTCAACTGCTAAGGGAAATTAAAGCAGATACAATAGAGATCATTGGGGATTCTTTATTGATGATCAAGCAGCTGTCCAGGAAATATGAGTGCAAAGATGATGTCTTAAGATTATATTATAAAAAATATCAATAGTTATTGAAAGATTTCAAGATGTTGTCGTTGGATCATATTCCTAAGGAGTAAAATTAGAAGCCAATGATCTTCACTCGTGTCGTGCACCAAATCTCACGAGGACTGATCGAACCGAGTGAAGACGTGAACGAGCCGGTGGAGGTCCGATCAGAAAAGATGGCGCCTTGGTCACGCGAAGGCCTGAAAGTTCTGCTTAACTCCAGTGTAGGTCTTAGTCTTTAGAGTTCAAGGGTATACTAGTCAATTTGACCCTGCAATTGATAAGGAGATAAAGAGAATGAGATACACGAGTCAATCAGCCGATAGGCTGATATGGCTCACCTTATCGGTTGGTTATCGATAGGAAGTTAGTGCTTGAGCATTAGCTAAAAAGCCGATAAAGACGTAGGTAATAAATACGTGGAATAAAATAAAGGACTTATTGACCAAAGAACCGATGACACTCTGAATAGGGTAGGCAATAAAAACATGGAGCAGGTCCCCGATCCTCCTGAAGTCACGAGGACCAGTGACCACCATGATGGCACCGTTAAAGCCAACTTTGATAGATCGAACCAAACCAAGAGATAACAGAGACTAGATCGAATGTAGCGACGAAAAAAGACAAGGCGAGGTCATCGGCTGCTTATCAGCCGAATGTCCAACATAGTCCTATATCTAACCTCAAGGGCTATTTGAGCCGATGAGAACAAAACCCGCCAGATCCCGACGCTAGCCTTGTTAGACATGAACCTGATAGATCAGACCTAACCAAGACAGTATCAGGTCGAATCTGACAGGACCAAATCGATCGCTAGCAAATTTATCGTCGAGGATATAAGACATCTATGTGTGTGTATCAGCCGGACAGCCAATACACTAGGCGTGAAGCGTGAGGTAAGGATAACTCATCGGCTACTCACTCCAACAAAACGTCACGCGAGAACATACTGGGCCAGTGACTCGATCCACCATCATTGATCTCGTAGGTCTAACGTAACCGATGCAGAATGAGGCCAAGGACGGCAAAGAGAGACCGATGAACCGATATGCCTCATGTGAACGTGATGAGGTACGTTCGATCGGATTAAGAGGTCAGACCTAACCAATGTAGTCTTATACAGAATGAACGGACCAAAATAGTAGCGAGACTTACCCTTTGCTAGAAATCGAACCTAACCAATGTAATCTTGTGTCAAGAGCCAAAACCTGACAGAGTAAACCTAGATGAGCTAAGGTGGTGATGCGCCGAGAGTTGTTTTTGTATATGTTCTAATTGATCTTTCCATAGGTTCCAGAGAGTCTATATTTATATCCCGAAATTACAAGAGTCTGACATGATTACAGACAACACTGGACAATATTTTCTAAATACATAAGGAAACTAATATTTAAGAACTTACAAAAACTAATTAAACTTATCTACCTTACATAACATATTCTATATAGATAAAATATCCTATCATGATTCTCACGACTCCTGCTCAAACTCAGTCACATCTAGATAACATTTCGTTTTTGACCGGACCGAATCAATTCTCAATCCGTCCAATCAATTCATTGTATCAATTAGTTTACTTCCATAAACCAAACCGATCAGTCACTCCATCATTCTATCCCATTTGTAAGCTGATCAAATCTAATGTTAACACTTTTACAATCAAGTTAGGTTTATTGTGCATTTTTTTCTGGATTTGTTGAGTAATATGTCTTGGTTGCTAAGCTTTAACTTGATTTGTTTGTGCTATATGTCTTGGTAGCTAAACTTTAAGAATGACTGTGATAACCCATTATGCCTCCTGCAAACAAAAACAAACCCAAGTTGCAAGTTTGGCCCTCTCCTTGAGATGTCAATCATACGTAGTAACAAAATACTATGGTAGCAAACCTGCTTGAGATGACACACTTGTGATTGATAAAGAATGATAGGCCGTGATGCATACACAACATGCCTTTGCTAATCCACCTTTGGATTCAAAAGAATTGGTTAGTTTCTCTAGCTTTTCCTCCGCTTGTAGATTGGATTGATGTCATTGCAATTCTTTTTTTTCTCTTGGGGTCAGAATAAATGATGCGTGATGATAAGCATCTGATTTTAGCATGGACATCTGGTCTTGATTTGGCAAATCAATCACTACATATTTTACAAAATATCTTCCCTGACAAAGAAAAGCAAAATGGCACTTTGATCAGCATGCATTACGCATAGTTTGATTGGTGACGGAATCATTTGCAGCGTGGGCGAGTAGGGGAGTTAGTTCTTGGATTAGTTTTAAGAGGCAGGCCCAATACCAACTAGGCTAGTTGCATCAAAACTCCCAAAGCTGATCTAATCTTCTATTTCTTCTTCTTCATCTCCAGCAACTTTACCTGAGTGAGCATGCACATCTGCTCATCCTTTCCTGTACCATGGAATAGTTAATCAAAGTGAGGATATCATTTGAGTTTCCAAAAGAGATTGAGGATATCACTTGGGGGGATGTCATCTTGCTTTTTCGCACATTGCGTGTTACGAAGCAACTAGAAGTCTAGAACACTTCACCACCATCCCGAGGTACAAAGTTTGTTACACATCTCTCTCTCTCTCTCTCTCTCTCTCTGATTTCAAATATAGGTCGTTTTGCTAGTTCTTTCCGAATATAATTCATTTTAGTACTAAGCATTTTTTAAAAAAAAACTTCAAAGTTATCCCTCTCGCAAACAAACGCATCATCGCCTTTAATATGGTATGATTGAAGGGCACAAAATTATTTGAGCTGTTTTCTTAGTTCGTGCGTATTAGTCTAAAACAACTTATCTTGGGAATCAGATGGAGTAACTACAACTGCACTGTCCAAAAGTGCAGAGTTGGTTGCACAATATTTAAAAGGATAACTGCAACTTAGTTGCAATCTTTAACATGCTCTGCCTTCCCTGATTGTTAGAAAAACATTTTCCACCAAACAGTTCCTATCGTTCTTAAAAAAAACAAACACCCCCTTATCTTTCTGTCTCTTTCTTTGCCAGCATAGTGTGCATTTTTAAGCGATTGAATTGCATGATGTGAAAGCACGCATTGAGCCAAAATGCTGCAACTGTTAAGCAGAACTATTGTCATGGATGGACTTTAAATGAAGTGGTTCACTACTCTTATAAATAAGAAAAGGACGAGAAACCAACTGGTCCACATTTAGTCTGCCCAAAGAAAGGGGATACCGCATCTAGCTAAAAATAAACAAACAGTACAAAGATAATTCATAAGTAATCAGATGAAAAGAAAGGTTTGACATTGCATTACTGTTTAATTGAGTGCATATATATGATATGCATTATGCATATGAACTCAGCAAAGCAAAGAAGAGAGGGAGAGAGAGAGAACAGGAACCTGAGGGTTGGTAAAGGCTGCCCCTTGCCCCTGGGTGGCTAATGACAGGCCAACATAGTGGTCTATCCGTTCGGCCACAAGCTCCATGCCAGCGACAACACAGCACGCTTGAAATTTCTATCTCAGCCAAGGAGACCGTGGGCCGGTGCAGCGGATTTGGTGGGGTTGAGCAAGCCGATGGAGACATGTACAAGGAGAACCCACTGCTGGGACACGTCTGCTTGGGCCTGGAACCACCAGGGGCTGAAAGCTTAGGCTCAGGGAGCCGCTTTGCAATGCCCCCATTCCGATCCTGACACCTGCAACCGCATAAGTACCACCTAACACTGCAATTTATTACTGAGAAACCATTATCAGAGAATCCATCTTCTTCTCCTTTCCACGCGCAAGGCGAAGATCTTCGAGTGGGAGCCCGATGAACATGGCAGCTGACGCAGTTCTTTTCTAGTAAATAACAAGAAAAGGAGCTCATCTCATTTCTGTTCCCAGGTAAGATGCAGCAGTGGTCAGTGTGCCAATGCTTGATTGTTGAAGCATCCAGTCTGTGTGCATACATTGCTTTCAATCTTGACCTATCTTGGCACGCTGACCCTCCTCTTTCTGTGCTCTTGTCGTTACCTGCACATGGTTATGGCGTTCTGCGCACGCAGCATGTTGTTTGAGCAAAATTCAACTGGTCTAACAGCAACCAACAACTTACTACTGTGGAATTAGAATTGCTATGGACTGGACTGTGGATATGCCTGCAAGGTGGCAACTTTTTCTTCACGCTTGCCTCCCTAATGGGGAAAACAGAGCTTCCCTTCAACTCCCCACCTTGATTATTCTGCCAGGTACTGTAAGAGATTGTTAAGGACACAGTCAACAGAATGTGAAAGATTCTTCCAAAAGAGTATCCGTAACAAAGGGCAAAAGAAAACATACTGTTCTATCAGCTTTGCTGAATAGCTGTATCCAAAGGTTGTCTCCCTTGATACAACATGGTTGATGGTATACAGCTGGTATTACACTCCTTTCTTCACACTGATGTTAACCTATCAACAAAATTGGCAAACAATGTTATCACAATGTGTTCACCCCTACCTATCCACAGGTATCAAAACACTGACAGAGGGAAACTGCCAAAATGTGTAAACAACAGTAGTTTTAGAACAGAAGTGATCTGGAACGACTACAATACTTATGCTAATATTGCTGTACTGTATTATATGCTGTGGCTCCTTTCCACCCTTCAGCAGTATGATTTTTTGTGCACTTCACCAGACATGCTGTATGTGAAGACAAGCACAGCTGACATACTGTGGCAAGATGAGGTACTTGATTCAGTGCCCACTGCCCAGCTCATTCCTACAATAGGTAACAAAGATTACCTCAAAAAATAAAGACTAAGAAAAGGCATCAAATCAAAAGGGAGGAAACAGAAGTCGCCAGGAATGAAACCATATTAGAAAGGAACTATGAAATGCCTAGGATTAAGTACATGAAAGAATCAAACAAGTAAACATAAAGTAATGTTGAAACACCAGACTGTTTGCCCATTTTGCAGTACAAAGTACAAGCTGAATAGTTGAAAGAAGTGAAATGGTAAATTAGTAATATTAGGCACTTGAACACATGACCAAAGCATACCCAGCTTAATTCATTTTGAACATATCATGCAAAGAACATCAACAAAAGAGAAATGGTCACATTGATGAGGTTATAACATACAGATAAAGAAATGAAGAATTACTCACTGAAAACTGATCAGAATTGGCATGAACTAAACGAAACAACATATGACAAAGGAAACCGACAGAGGGTGATGCTACGGGCCATAAATATCATAGCATCCATTGAGAAATAATGACAGCTCCAAGACTCCAAGAACTAACAACACTGGAGGACATAACAAGACACGAGACTCAAACCCAATAGAATCTTTAAGGATGAAGTATGTGATCAAGATCAGTTCATGAATTTTAGGGATTGCAAGTACTACACATGCTGTAAAACAATTAATCTTAGTTTCATTAACTACTGAGGCACGGAAAATGTAAAGTGATGAAAGGGAAACACAACAGAGTAATGTGAACTACTGACCTTGACCTTGCATAGTTTTTAAAATAATGTTGGTACTGTTTAAACATAAAGACTGGTATCCATATTTAGAGACATTGTGCAAACAAATGAAAACCTATAGTTGCAAATTAATTAACAACGGTATATTCTCGGTTTCACAGTGTTTGTCCATTATCTTAGGAAGCTAGCTTCAAAATTATCATCCATCAAACATCAACAATAAAGATACAATTGCGATAAATTCATCTGTACCATAAAACTTTCCTTAGCACCAATAAATACTGCAATGAACTACCACTGAATTTGCAGCCAAGCTTCTTTGACCACAGCACACAGGGAAAGAAAGTTCGACCAGGAACTCACCCATATTGGATGTGTACTCCTGGAGCACACTCCTTGCCGCCAAGGAAAGCTGTAGGCATGTACTTCCACAGGACGAGGAAAACTTCAACTTAAATGGTGTACACAATCATGACTACAATCTTATATACAAAAGGGAGCTCCACTTTACAGTAAAATTTATAGTAGCTGATAGTTGGAACAGTGTTTTCAAGTAAAAAGTTGAAACACTACTAGCACATGACGTAAAATGTCCACTAATCATGAAATGGTGTGCAGAGATTATTAGTGCAATTTCATACAAAAAAGAGCTCCATTTTACAGTAGAGTTCATAAAAAAAACACAAGACGGCCTCTGTTTGTACAACCTTTTTCGAACATTTGTGCTTCAAGGGTCCGCTAGACCCCTTACAGTCAATATATGCACTAAAAGCATGGGGAAAAACAACTACAACCAGCTACAATCTAAATGGTAATTATGAGATCGAATGAGCCACTATTGTACAAGTCAGAGCAGGTAAATTTGCATTGTTTCCTTACTCATGATATATGGTCATGTAATATCATCATTCTCCAGGAGAAAATTTTTGGATGCTGACCTCGTTAAGCTCTTGCCAGTAGAATGATTGGAATCTTTTCCCTTCACAGACTTCTTGATCGGCTTTTTTATTGATGTGATACAGCTTTGTAGATTTTGCTGATCTCTGGTTTTCCTTAAAGACACTAGTTCATCAAGAGCTTTGTGCAATGCCTCTTTAGCAACGTTATAGAGCTCAGAGGATTTTGAACCCTCTTTTGCACATTTGGTAGCATCACAATGGAGATCATTGTACCTTGCGGTTGAAGGATCATCACGGTATCCTCTTAGATCAATGTAATCATCCAAGGTGACAATACTTTTTGCATGTTTTGTCCAGCGTTTCAAGATATAAGCCTTTGGAAGAGAACGTACACCTTCAATAATGAAAATGCGAAGAGCATGCCGACACAAGATGCCACAGCTCTCAAACAGACAGCAACTACAACCCACTGTCTTTTTTTCTGGATTGAAAGAAACAGTATGTGCTTCCTCATCCCCTTCACTTACTGTAACACGATACTTGTGTAGCATAGCATCCTCAAGTCTATCTGCATGGTACCCAAAGGACTCAACAAACTGTTCCTGAAATTTATCAAATATTGACCTGGTGAATATTGAACTCGCTTGCTTTTCCACTGGTGATGCAGTCCTAAGTGTTGGCATTTGAAATGTTGTCAGATAATCTGCCTGGGCTTCCTTTTCATAAAAATTACAAACAGCTTGTCCAAGCTGCTGAAAAGCAACCCGCAATTGGGTCTTGGACGAGAAGTGCTTCTCGATAACATTTTCAAGATTATGACAGCTCTGTGGCAGTAGATTTCTGGCACAAAATACCTTCTTCGTGTATGCAGAGGCCCATTGTCTGCGAATATCATATAGAGACTGTAATAGTTCATTATTTATGAAGCCATATTTTCTGATGACTGAATCCCAACATGATTCAAATGATTCTTCTAATCTGCACCGGTCAATGCATTTTCTCATATCAGTAATGAAATCATCTAGTTCTGGATCCAAACTTTGTAGCTCTTCCCTGACAACACCCAAGATATGTTTCTCACAGAACAAACAATGGGTATCAGGTAGTATTTTGGTAGCTGCGGCAGCCATTTCTTGGTTCAATTCTAATACCAATGAGACAGGAGGGCCCACAGGCATTGCTTCAAGCCAATTTTCAAACAACCATGCAAATGATGCTTCAGAATTATCAACAATTAGTGCACAGCCAAACACAACAGGCTGCACATGATGATTGACACCTGAAAATATCGCGATAGGTATATGCTCTTTGCTGTTTCTGCATAGTGTTCCAAACCTAACAGCATCACCAAAATGGTAGTAAGCCATCCTAGCATTAGCATCAGCCCAGAAAATATTAGCTGTATGCCCATTCTTGTCTAGCTGCACAGCATAGAAAAATGAAGGATCCTCACTTTGTGCCTTCTTTAAATATACGAGTAAGCTTTGAGCATCCTCTGGCCCTAGATCATTATATCGCAACTCTCTATGATGCAGGGAATCTAGACCGTTCAATAGGAGATTACGGGTGTCAGAGAAGTTCTTTGCAATAACAAGTACCTCACCCTGTGAGCGAATACAACGAACTCTATTTGTTGGTGCTGGGTTCAGCTCATGAGTATGCTCTAAGATGAGTTTAGAGACCGTCCAGGCATCTCTGTCCTTCCGAACTATCTCGAATAATGCATCGCAGCCATCCCTCAAGGGATCCAAGGCTTGCACTCTCTTGGTATCCCCTCCATTGGTCTCCCTTCCTGAATGGTACCGGTGCCTCGAGCACACAAGCTTCAGCATCTTGAGTGATTTATCTTGTGACTTGCGAGACTGACGCACGCGAGCTTCAAACCCAATACGGGTCGCATATGAGTAGTAAAATGTCTTGGCGGCCTCAACAGATTCAAACTCCATACCAATGTAAGGGTCAACCACCGCATCACTCTCTGTGGCGATGTAGTGCACTCTGCTGGGCATCCCGACATCATGGTTATGCTCCTTGACAAGCTTGGTGACAATCCACTTGCTGTCGCCTCTACGTAGCACCTCTAGCATGGCGTTGCAGCCTTCCCGGATGGAGGCAGGCCGCTTCCTGGCCTTCTTCCCTGCGACTACATGCTTCTCCTTGCTGAATCCTTCCTTGGAGCAGACAAACCTCAGCATAATGACGGACTCACTGCACTTGGACCTCCGCGACCGAGCAATGCGGATGGAGAACCCCACACGACCCGCATAGGCAATGTAGAAGGTCTTGGCGGCCTCGCCGGACTCGAACTCCATCCCCAACCGGGGCTCAAGGCAGGGGTCGGAGTCGACCGGGAACAGCTCCTTGCAGACTGACTGCGACTGCGCCGGCGGCGGCAGCTGGTCGACGAGCTGGACGCCGCCGTGCAGCGGCATCTGGTCGACGGCGTGGACGCCCAGAGAGGCCCAGAAGTTGATGCTGTCGTCCTCGAGGTCAACCACCTGCGGCTCCATCATCCCGTGCCCCGCCTCCTGCCCGTCGACCTCCATCCAGGAGCATGGAGGTTCTGCAGCGGCCGACCTGACGGGGGGCATGTGGATTCAACTGAACCCCCAGATTTGTTCGAAACAAACTGCCATTAGTACCGCTGTTCAAAGGGGACGAAGTGGAAGGTCTAATTGGGATGAACTGGGAGAGTTAATTCGAGCGAAATAGATCGATTCAAGCTCAAATACATTCCAATCTACCCAATCCAGCGCACGAAGTGACGCAGAGAAGGAGGAGGAAGGGAGGGAGGGCGAGGAGAAGAGCGAATACCTTCAGTTCAATTCGAGCCGAGATGCTCGCCGTCGCTCGCCGGGCGCGCGAGCCCGCAGAAGGGAGAAGGCCAGGTCGAGGGGGTGGTCGGGGAAGGAGAGAAGGTCTTCCACGCCGTGCCCTGGGGCCCAGCTCGCCGGCCGCCGCGCGCGAGGGTCAAGGCGGAGGCGGGGGAGAAGACCGGGGATAGCGGAAGGAAGAAGGCAACAGCTGGAGTGGTGACTACTGACTAGTGAGTACTATTTCCAGTGGTTTCAGGGTTGTCTTTGTAAAAAGGGGAAATTTTGATGTGTGAAGTCTAAACTCTGAAGTCACAGTGCATTCAACCGCATGTCCATTTTGTTACTTTCAAGCTACTTTCAGTCAAACTTTTGTTGCAGCACCATCATACAAATCAATCAAGATAAAATGTAATCAATGTATAGCAAACTTGTCCATGAAAAAATTTCAAGCAATCTGCAATTTCTGCAAGCAAACTGGCACCATCAAATTTCCCAAATGGACAGAAAGGCACAAACCCTGAATGCTTCAGAATTCAGAAGATTCAGTTACTGTCATCACTCATTAGAATTCAGAACATCACGCATATTTCTACCTAGTTTTAGCATGAACAATATTATATGTTGCAGGAATAAAGCACATTATTGCAATCAAATATAAAACTACAACTGAGAGGTTTTTCAGCCATTGTGCACCCTGACAATTTCAGGTTTTTCGGCCATTCTACAGCTGAGAGCAAACATAAAACTGCATTCCAGCATCGGCTGAACTGAAAATTCCACTCTATACGTCTCTAACCAACACGCTAATCCTCTGCCGAGTTCCCTGAGCCTGTCAGAAATTCATCACAAAAGGATTCAGTCAATCATGCGTCTGCCTTCCTCTGATTCCGCTGGCGACAATGTATTCAGATCTGGGAATACAAATTGACCATCCGCTGCGGCCATAGCAAAGAAATCATGCAGTTAGACAGTGCGACACACAAGCAGACTCTTGCAAGTAAAAACAGTTGAAGTAATTGTGCAAGTTAAAATTCTACTCTGATGTTGAATTCACACTAAACTACTGACGTGATCATTCTCAGAACAGGTTGAATAAAGGCTTCTACTGACCATTATCTGAAAATATTTGCAAAATTCAGCTAAATCCTACCGCCAAGAAACATAGAGCACATTCAAAGTTTCTGCTGGTGATTGACATGAAAATTCGTCAAATAAGAGGATTTTTTTTTAGGGAATAAGAAGATATATTTCACTCGTCTAGTACTGCTTTCCTACAATATTCACAAGTCCTAACTCAACAAGAAAACACAGGACTGCATTGTCCACAAATTCAACAAACAGGCACAAACAAAGCACATTACTGAAAACTGGAAAATCTACAGTACTGAACTAACAAAAAGGACCTGAAAAACAGCAACATTTCACACAGGATGCATGCCATGCGTTCCTTTCACAACAAAATTTACAACAGCATAAACAGTGTTCAGAAAATTCAGCAACATGCATATCGAACTAACATTGCCCACATGATTCAGAAATCAGAACTAACGTGACTGCGGTTTCCACAAACAATCTCTAGTGATGCATACAAAATTCAGAACTAACATAAGTAATGTTCAGAAGATTCGGCAAAGAGGTCGAACTAGGCTGCTGCTTACCTGCGCTATTGGACCTGACGAGGACGATGCGCAGGGTCTCCTGGCTGCCAGGCAGGTCGATGAGCAGAGGGGTGAGGAACCCATATTCGCCGGCGCGGACGCACATCGTGAAGTTGTCACCCAGCCGGTCCCGGAACTCCCGTCTCAGCTTGTCCACCGACCTCCCTGTGAACTGAAACGAATGCCAGCCTTCCTCCATTCCGAAGTTGCCTTCGTCGTCGGCCGTCACGAACCGGATCTCCCGCTGCAGAGGGGAGAAGAGATTGTCCCAGCAGGACTGCACAACACAGCATCAAGAATGGTTACAGAAACAATTTGATCAATTCACAGATTGTACACAGTTCGTTTTAGTTCTTGCAAAAGAAACCAAGGATTGCTTCAATTAGAACAAGATTTGTTGCGAGAATGGCATAATTTTTGACGCAAACATGTTGTAGAATTTCATAGAGGACACAAAACAAACACAGAAAGCGCAAGAAGAGAAAGGAGAGGAGGAGCTCACATCATCAATGGAGATCGGGAGCTCCGTGTTAGATAGTCATAGTTCATGTCGGTTTTCCTGTTGTATCACGGCTGGCCTCTTTCCAATCCCTACCCGAGTCTACTTTTATAAATCGGTCGTATCGGATATGGATCGTGTGTGCCGAGCCTATAAATGTACTCCACCAGGTATCAATCGGATGTTGCGTTGAGTCTATTCTACTTTCACTCCGGCCTGTCGGGAGTCGGGGGGACGGGCGCCACCTCCCACCGCAACGTCTTGTCGTCGTTGAGGCGGCCGTCAACGGAGACGCTGGGCAGCAAGACAGGAAACGCTGAGGCGTGGCGTGGCGTGGGGAGGAAGACGAGAGAGCCAACTAGCCGAGGAAGAGAGACGCGCCAAGGCGGTGGCATTTCGAGGCGTCGCAAGGGGACGGAGACGGAGACGCGGGTCGCTCTCTGACAGGTGGGGCCTTGGTCAAGTGTGGTTAACCGTAGTCAATGGCGGTGGTGAACCCCGAGCACAGGGAGCGCCGCAGATTCGTACTGCAAATTTTGCTCAAAACGAGGCGCGGATTCAGGATTTAATTTGAGTGGACTCTGCAAAATTCATACAAACGAGTTCTGAAAACTACTCCGTCGCTCTTAAGTCCAGTGGATGCTCGATCGATCGGTCCAGTGATTCAAGGAAAAATTCGATGTCTGAACTGGAGTAGACATGCACTAAATGTTTCAGGATAGTCAGTTCAGCATGATTTCGGATAATTCATATTTCTACCTAGTTTAGCATGAACTGTAATATATTGCAGAAGGTTAGCACATTCTTGTCATCAATCCATACTAGACATGAATAGTATTAATGGTCTATTACTTTCAGGTTACTTTCTGTTGCAGCACCACCATACAAATCTCTCAAGATAAAATGTAATATACTACTTAGCAAACTTGGACATGAAAAAAATGTCGAGCAATCAATCTGCATGTTTTTTTTTTTAGATAGTAAAGCATTTTTTGAAAGAAACTGCATGTTAATAGTGAACAGTCCTAGAATCATAGAGGTGGTTTCAACTTTGATTAAAGAACTATCTTGTGTTCTTTAAATTTGGATATAGCAATTGGTTCAGGGTAGCATCTGCAAACTGGCACCATCAAAATTCCCAAACAGATAGACTCATAGACAGGAAGTACTCCCTGAATGGTTCAGGAGATTCAGTTACTGTAATCGCTCATTAGAAGTCAGAACACCATGCATATTTCTACCTAGTTTATCATGAGCAGTAATATATTGCAGGAGTTAAGCACAATCATGTGATCAATCCATACTAGACATGAATACTAATTGTCACTGTAGCCAATATTTTCGTCAGAAAGCCCTGTTCTACCGGTATTAGAGTGTGTAAAACCGTGAAACTATACCCATTGTACACCCTGACAATTTCAGGTTTCAGCCACTCTGCAGCTGAGAGCAAACATACTAAAACTGAAAACTCCACTCTTATGTCTCTAACCAGCACACTAATCTTCTGTCGATTTCCCTGAGCCTGTCAGAAATTCAGCACCAAAGGATTCACTCAGTTATGGATCCGCCTTCCTCTGATCCCGCTGACGACAATGCATTGACATTTGGGAATATCAGCTCATTATCCGCTGCAGCCATAGCAAGGAAATCATGCAGTTAGACAGTCTGACACACAAGCAGTACTACTCTTGAAAGTAAAGCAACTAATTCTGCAAGACAAAATACTAATCGGATGTCAAATTTCACACTGAACTACTAAAATCGTCATTTTCAGACTAATAGCTAAAATAATCCATTTTAGGTGTGACCCAAAACAGTTATGCTTATCTACAATATTCAGACCATTAGCTAAAAAATCTACAACATTCAGATGAATTGTACTAACAAGAAACAGTGCACCCAAAGTTTCTGGTGATAACTGACACGAAAATTCGTCAGATATATTTCAATTTTGCAGTTCTGCTGTCCTACAATATTCTTCAGACAAATCCTAACTCAACAGGTGAACACAGGACTCCAGTTTCCACAAATTCAGTAATAGGCACGGACAATGCACATTTCTGAAAACCTGAAGATCTACAGTGGTGAACTAACAAAAAGAATCTGAATACACAGCAACATTGCAGACAGTATTGTCAATAAATCTCTAGTCAATTTCTACCGATGCATGCAGTGTGTTCCTTAATCCTTTCACAGCAAGATTCAGGAATCAGGAGTACATAAACAATGTTCATAAAATCCAGCAACATGCATAGGCTGCTTACCTGTGCTATTGCGCCTGAGAAGGACAATGTGCAGGGCCTCCTGGCTGCGAGGTAGGTTGATGAGCAGAGGGGTGAGCTGCCCATGTTCACCGGCGCGAACACACAGCGTGAAGTTTTCGCCCAGTTGCTGCTGCCCTCTCACCGTGGTGTTGTGGAGACCAAGGCGCACGAGCTTGTCTCTCAGGATCCGCACCGACCTCCCTTTGTACCGAAGCGACTCCCAGCGTCCCACGATGTTGCCGTCGTCGTCGGCCCTCGCGTACCAGATCTCCCGTAGCGGCGAGGGGAAGCACGCCGTGACGCCCAAGTCGGCCTGCACAAAATCCATCACCAATTAGAACGAGATTGTGCACTGTTAGTTCTTGCAAGAAATCGAGATTAATCCCACAATTAGAACCAGAATCCATCAGCAATCATAGAGAACA
Source organism: Oryza coarctata (assembly GCA_030770085.1). Classification (NCBI taxonomy): domain Eukaryota; kingdom Viridiplantae; phylum Streptophyta; class Magnoliopsida; order Poales; family Poaceae; genus Oryza; species Oryza coarctata. Next base: position 2,766,828 of record CM061476.1, on the reverse strand, counting down.
AAAGGCAAACAACAAGAATCGCAAGAACAGAAGGGAGGATCGAGGAGCTCACCTCAGTGGCGAACGGGAGCTCCGGCCTGCCGAACGTGGGGATGGACACCAACTCCCATCGCAACGTCCTTTCGTTGTCGACGTTGCCGTCGACGGAGACGCTGTGGCGGCAAGCCAGGAAACTCTTGTTGCCGCGCAGGTAGCGCCCGGACCTGTCGCGAAGAAGGACGAAACCGCGGGCATCGCGACCCGCGACTAACTCGGTGCCGGAGCACGCGAAGGCCCGCCACATGATGGCGTCGACCACCTCCCCGTCGCGGTCCCGCTGCGTGGCTCCGACGAGCGAGCAGAAGGAGAGCGAGCAGAAGGAGAGCGGGCAGCAACCGCAGCCCACGCGGTCGCGGTCGTCGACGTCGTCGGGGGCCCCGAGGTAGCGGCCGTAGGCGCCGCGGAGGAGCACGTACTGCTCAGGGGGTGCACCGGCGAGGCGCGTCTCCACGGCCCACACCGCGCTGTGCGAGGCGACGCCGCGGAGGCTGCGGTGGCAGACGGACCGCCCATCCTCATCGGCGTGGAGGTACGAGTCGCCCTGCTGCCACATCCGCAGCGCCACGAACTCCACGCCCTGGAAGACCCCCATCCACGGCTGACGCGCGCGGATGTCGCACAAGGACTCCATGCTGTGGTCGTCGGAGAGAGCGATGCGCGCGTGGTGGCGAGGCGTAGCGTGGCGTGGAGAGGAGGAGGAGGAGCGAGAGCGAGCGCCCGCGCGCGCGGTGGTGAGTAGCTACCCCTCGGCTTCTGGCTTCTCGGTGGCGTGGGGAGGAAGACGAGAGAGCCAAGTAGCCGTAGCCGAGGAGGAAGAGCTTGTTACGGCGGTTACGTCTCGGCGCGGAGGCGGGGGTGCATTTGAAGGCGACGCGAGGAGACGCAGACGCAGACGCAGGTAGCGGTCTGACAGGTGGGCCCTCTGGTCAAACTTGGTCAACAATCGTCAATGATGGGTGTGGGCATTGCGGCCATTGCCGCCGCGTTACCTTGATCAGCGGAAGATGTGGAATTTGCTCCTCAAATGAGACACAGGTTCAGGATTGAATTAGATTAGACTCTGCAAATTTTATACGAACGAGTTCTGAACTTGTTTTGATCGCAGCTGCAAGCAAAAGGAGTGAGTTTACAGAATTGGATTAGGAGGATCCCATGGCCACCATGGATCGATCGGTGCAGTGATTCCAGGAAAATTCGATTTCTGAACTCTGAAGTCACACTGCATTCAGCTGCATGTTTCAAAAAAAAAATTGAAAAAAGTTGACTGAATACTGTACTAAAAGTCAAAATTTTCAGCTGCAGCACCACCACCATACAAATCGCTCAAGATAAAATGTAATCAATATAGCAAACTTGGCCACGAAAAATTGTCAGGCAATCTGTATGTTAATAGTGAACTGTCCTAGACTCATTAATGAAATTTTTAACTTTTCAAGAACTCTGTTGTGTTGGGGTGATCACCGGAACAAGTAAAAATACTACTAAAACAACTAGATTCCACATAGCATGTAACATCTGCAAACTTAGAAAGACAGGGACACGCCCTGGATGCTTCAGGAGATTCAGACATTCATCACTCATCAGAATTCAGAACATCATGCAAATTTCTACCTAGTTTAGCATGAACAGTAATATAATGCAAGAGTTAAGCGCATTCTTGCCATCAATCCATACTGGACATGAATACTAATCGTCGTCATAACAGCATGACAATTTCAGGCCTTTCAGCCACTCTACAGCTGAGAGCAGCATAATTCCAGCATCGGCTGAACTGAAAATTCCACTCTTATGTCTGTAACCAACACACTAATCTTCTCCTGAGCCTGTCAGAAATTCAGCATACACGGTTTCCCTCAAGCATGGGTTCGCCTTCCTCCAATCTCTCTGTCGACAATGCGTTCGGATCTGGGAATATCAACTCATCATCCGCTGCAGCCATAGCAAAGAAATCATGCCGTTAGACAGAGTGTGATACACAATCAGTACTACTCTTGCAAGTAAAAACAGTGCAAGTAATTCTACAAATAAACACTGGCATGATCATTTTAAGAACAAATTGAAGTTAGCTTCCACTGTATATGCAGATAACATGTATTTTAGGTGACTAACCCACAACATTGGTCATAGTCCTTCACATCTACAATATTCAGATACATCAAGAACAAAGAGTACACCCAACATTTTTTCTACTGATGCCTGACAAGCATTTCATCAACAGAAAATTCCTCACATAAGTTCAGACATATTTGACTTCTGCTGTTTCACAATATTCCTCAGACAAGTCCTAACTCAACAAAGCAAACACATGACAATGCACAAATTCAGCAACAGGCACAGACAATGCACATTACTGCAAACTGGAAGGTAAACAGTGATGAACCGAACAAAAGGGCCTGAAAATCTCTAGTGATGCATGCCATGCGTTCCGTTCACAGCAAAGTTCAGGACAGCATAAACAATGTTGAGAAAACTCAGCAACATGCAAATCGAACAAGGCTGTTTACCTCTGGTGTTGGGCCTGACAAGGACAATGTGCAGGGTCTCCTGGCTGCGAGGCAGGTCGATGAGCAGAGGGGTGAGGTGCCCATAGCGGCCGGCGAGGACGCACAGCGTGAAGTCGTAGCTCACACGGCGCGCGAGCTCCTCTCTCAGGAGACGCACCGACCTCCCTCTGTACTGAAACGAAGTCCAGTCTCCCATTTGCTCGCCGAAGTTGACGGCGTCGTCGGCCCTCACGAACCGTATCTCCCGCCGCAGCCGGGGGAAGCACGCCGAGACGAATCGCTCGGCCCAGCCAGACTGCACAAAATCAACCATGGTAGCAGAAATAATTTGATAAATTCACAGATTGTACACAGTTAGCTGTTGCAAAAGAAATCGAGTTTAACCTCTGACCTATCGCATCAAGAATTGCACAATTAGAACCTGAATCCATCAGAATCACAGAGGACAAAAAAAAACAAACGCAAGAATCGCAAGAAGAGAGAAGAAGAATCGAGGAGCTCACATCAGTCGCGATCGGGAGCTCCGGCCTGCCGAGATTCCGGGAGACGGTCACCACCTCCCACAGCGCCGCCCTTTCGTCGTCGGCGTTGGTGTCGAGGGAGACGCTGCCGCGGGAACCCAGGATACCCACGTTGGCGCGCAGGTAGCGCCAGCTCCTGTCGCTCAGACGGACGACGCCGCGCGCACCGCGATGCTCGACCACGTCGGCGGGACACCGGAAGGCCCGCCACACGATTCCATTGACCTCCTGCCTCTCGTAATCGCGCTGCGTGGCCTCGAACCCCCACCGAGGCCGCCACTGACCGCATCCGCATTGCTCGGGGCCCCCGAGCCCGAGGTACCGACCGTAGGCGCCGCGGAGGAGCATGCACGGCCCGCCGGGGCCGACGGGCCCCGCCACGCGGAGCGGCTGCACGGCCCACACCGCGTTGTGCCGCGAGGCGCCGCCGCTGAGGCCGCCGTGGTAGACGGACCGCCCGTCCTCGCCGGCGCGGAGATACGTGGCGTACTCCCAGCTCCGCAGCAGCACGAACTCGACACCCCCGAAAACCTCCATCCCCTGCAGCCGCTCGCCTCGGATGGAGGACGAGTACTCCATGGTGGTCGGAGCGAGCGTGCGATGGAAGCGAGCGCGGTGGCGAGGCGTGGCGTGGCTTGGCGAGGAAGACGAGAGAGCCAAAGTAGCCGTAGCCGAGGAAGAGTTAGTTACGACGGTTACGTCTCGGCGCCGAGGTGGTCTGTATTTGAGCGCGCCGCGAGGAGACGGAGACGCAGGTCGCTCTCTGACAGGTGTGGTCCCTTGTCAAGTGTGGTCAACCGTAGTCAATGACAGGAAGATGTGAAATTTGCTCGAATGAAGCGCACATTCTGGATTGAGTTTGAGGTAGACTCTACGAATTTCAAACGAAACGGGCTCTGAAATTGTTCTGGTCGCTGCTGCAAACAAAACGAATTTACAGAGTTCGGCCACTGGGGTTATTCGTTTTGCTTAACGGTGATTAACATGAGTTACCATGGTGTGTAGAAAATTTCACTGGTGATTAGCATGATCAACATGATCGTTCAGGAGATTCAGTTATTGTAATCACTCTTCAGAATTCAGAACATCATGCATATTTTCTACTACCTGGTTTAGTATGAAAAGTACTAATAATGCATTGCATGAGTTAAGCACATTCTTGTCATCAATCCATACTAGTAGACATTAGTAATTGTAATTGTCACCTTAATCAATATTTTTGTCAGAAGTGAATTTACAGAGTGAAATTAGAATCTGTTCCAGCTCTTTTCAAAGAAGTGAATTTACAGAGTTGGAGGATTCCAAAGGCCGCCATGGATGCTGGATCCATCAGTCCTACAGCCAGTTGTTCTTAACTTCTGGAACAAACAGCTCGTTTAGGGTAATCACTGGAACAAGTAATGAACTACTCTACTACTAACTAACTAGATTCTGCATAGCATGCAGCATCTGCAACGGCAACTGGCACCATCAAAATTCCCAAATAAATGGACAGGGACGCCCCCCTGAATGCTTTAGCCTTCAGGAGATTCAGTTACTGCCATCACTCATCATAATTCAGAACACATGAATAATAACATTTTGCAAGAGTAAACCACACTCTTGTCATCAATCCATATTACACATGAATATTAATTGTCACAGTAACCAATATTTTCGTCAGAAATCACTGTTTTACCAGTATCAGAGTATGTAAAACCGTGGAAATTAGCGCATTGTACACCCTAGCAATTTCAGGCTTTTCTGTCATTCTAGAGCTCAGAGCAACATACAACTGTATTCCAGCATCGACTGAAAATTCTACTCTATGCCTCTAACCAACCAACAGATCTTCTCATCAAGTTCCCTGAGCCTATCAGAAAGTTAAGCACAAAAGGATTCACTGAGTCGTCAATTCTACTTCCTCTGCTGTCCCTAACACCTCTGCATTCAAATCTGGTAATATCATTCGATCATAGGTTGCAATCATAGCCAAGAAATGACGCGGTTAGTGTTATACAAGCAGTGCTACTCTTGCAAGTGAAAACAGCACAAGTAATTCTGCAAATTAAGATACTACCCAGATGCCAAATTTCACACTGAACACTGGTGTGATCATTTTCAGATCAAATTGAAATTAACGCCCACTATATATGCAGATAGCAAAGCCTTGACACAATGTTTACATATCATTTCAGCTACTAGTAATTTTGCTTGTCTACAATATTCAGATAAAACCTACTCCCAAGCATACATAGTACATCTCCCAAAGTGCATACAATTTTCTGTTGATGCCTGTCATGCATTCCATCAACAGATAATTCCTCAGAAATCTCACTTCTGCGGTTGTACAATATTCCTCAGACAGGTCCTAGCTCAACAAGCAAACACACCATGACTGCATTTGCAACAAATTGTCAACAATCACTAGTAATGCATGCCATGCGTTCCTTTCACAGCAAAATTCAGAACCACATAAAACTATGTTCAGAAAGAGGTCGAACTAGACTGCTTACCTCTAGTGTTGGGCCTGACAACGACGATGTGCAGGGTCCCCCGGCTGCGAGGCAGGTCGATGAGCAGACGCACAGCATCACGTCGTAGGCCATCAGGTTCCATCTCAGCAAGTGCACCGACCTCTCGGCGAATTGAATCAAATTCCAGCCTCCCTCAAAGACGTAGCCGTTGCAGTCTGCCGTCACCCACTGGATCTCCCGCTTCGCCGGGGAGAAGCACGGCCAGAGGGAAAATCTCTGAGATCCATCAGCATCAAGAATTGCCACAATAAGAACCAAAACCAAAATGCTTTTCCGGGTTCTTGCAAGAAACATAGAGTATAATCTTATGCGCAAACAAGTTGTAAGAATCGTGCACAAGACACAGACCAAGCTCAAAAATCGGAAGACGCCTGGATTCCTGGTCAACTCTGGTCAACCATAGTCTTAGCCTCAGCGAACCGTAGTTACTTGGCAGTGGATGACGGGTGGGGCCCCTACAGAAGACGCCGCCGCTGCGACGATGAGTTCGTCGCCTTCGAGGAAGAGGACGCGCTCGACGACTTCCTCCACCGCGCGGCACGGAGGCGCCGCCAGTCCCCCGCGGCTTCGTGCGCCGTCGCGTGGCCCCGCTCCGCCACGACCTCTCCGGCCGCATCCACCAGATCAGGAAGCGGCGACGAGATCTCCCCCAACCGCGGCCCGCAGCCCACAACATCCTCCCCCGCCGCAACCACCATCGCCGTTAGGTACGCTCTCAAATTACTCGTCGTAGTCGAGGAATAAGATGTGATCGAGGAGGATGGGGGTGGGTTGAGTGTGCGGAGGAATTAAGCCGGGGTCGGAGGCGGCGTAGATAGGCGAGGGAGAAAATTCGCAAAAGAGCGGATTCTATTGCTTAAATGGTGTCGATAAAATATCACTTAGAACGTCTACACAAGAATACCAATTTACCCTCAGACTTCTTCTTCCAGTATTGGAGAAGCTCAGGGATAACCATGATATATCAACAGTAGTAGTTACATATGCTGGTAGAGTGAGAGAGCTAGGTGGCCACGTTCGTCCACCCCCTAGCTCCAAAGCTTGCCATCGGCGCCCATTGATTTCCTCCCATTATTCCTTCTCCCATTGATCGCATCCACCCTTAGATACTCTGCTCCGACTGCTACGACTACCATGTCTCTTCCCCTACCTTCCTCATCGCTCACAACTTCCTGTTCAACCCTATCATAGTGCTCTATCGCTCCATGCCCATCCTCCCCGATGATGACCTCCACGCCACTGCCGTCGTCACCATCAAGCTCTTCTATGGCGATAACGTTGGCTTTGGCCTCCGCTTGCTCCTAGACACCGTGTCCGACTTCCTTATGGGTGTTAGCTTCAACCGCCTCCTTTACCAATTCATCCATATCAAGGCTACTAGCGTCCACCCTTCTTTCGATAATCCCCCGCCCACCAAAGTTATCATTGATTTCTTGTCCACCATCGTCATTGTCACCTGCCATGTCACCGTCGATTCACACTGCGTTGTTTGCAAGGGCCCCTTCGACCTAAGCACCAAAGCTAGGAAGATGCCCTGTGGCCACATCTACCACCACGACTACATCCTGTTGTGGCTTGCACTCTGCAACTCATGCCTAATCTACCACCACGAGATGCCCATGGAGACACTAAGTTCACAAACCAGTGACGACTGATTCCAAGGCCGATGATCTCGAGGCAAATGCTGAGGCTGTTGGAAGCAGCAATAAGGACACCACCGTATATCTCATAATTTAGAGGCTTCTTGGTAGGGGATTTGCTGTTGGGAGGTTTGCTAGTAGGATAAGATGAGCAAGTTACTAGAGAAAGAAAAATATGTTGAAGGGTAGAAGAAGAAGCCTAAGGGTATATTGGTCTAGAATGATATAATGGCGTAAACACTCTTATTGAGGATACCATTTTATCGAAACTTAATGGTATTCTAACGAATCCACTTTTTACGATGGTAGATATACAGTTTTTTCTAGACGAGACGGATCAGACAGACGCAAAGTGAGAAAGGAGCAACAACGGCGGAGGTTGGGCAGGGAATTTGTCGACGGCTGAGGTAACCGCGCATTGATGGGTTAGTAGAGATTGGCTAGCTTGATCTAACGCCTCAGAGTTACCCTCATAGATCCGACGACCAAAAGCAATTCCAAAATTTTTCGAACAAACCTCTGGTTGTGATCCCGTAATTTTTCAAATAACCCCTGCTTCGGCTCAATATCAGTGGTACAGGCCTAGAATTTCTCAAAATAGATCTAGTGAAGCCGCATGCAGATTCATGATTAGATTTTGAGTAAACTCTGCAAAATTCATACAAGAAAGTTTAAACTTCTTCTGATCACTGCAAACGAAAAAGGGAGTGTTGTCCAAGCCTTTCAAAGAAGTGAATTTACAGAAGGATTTCATGGCCGCCATTGATGCTCGATCGATCGGTCCTTCGCAGGCTGTGCGACGAAGGGTATAGGACATGGATGCATTGGCTACGTATCGAGCTCGAGGGGGTCGGGAGACGACGAGGCAGCTGCCGTCTTCTTGTTCTTGACCACCGCCGCCTTCCTCCGGAACGGCCGGCACGCCTTGACGCTGAGGTCGACGGCGGCGGCGAGCGCCACGAACATGGCGGCGTCCTCCATGCACGTGACGTGCCGCATGGCGAGCTGCACGAGCGGCCTGCTGCTCCGGGCTTCCCCCTCCACGCGGCAGCTCATCACGAACCCGCCGCCCACGCACGCCTTCCCCAGGCTCGCCGCGCAGTACTCCGCCCCGGCGAGGATGCCGCCCGCCACCGCCTGCCTGTCCATGTCGATGGTGAACTCCCCGCCCTTGTCGCTGCGGAGCGGCGTCTCCGACACGAGCATGCACGCGTCCTGGCCCTCCTGGAGGAGGCGCAGCCGGAGGCACACCGTGTCCTTGCTCGCCGCGCCGCCCTGATCCCTCCACGCTTCCAGCCGGCCCCACGGATGCCAGCTCTCCACCGACGAGCCCGCCGCCGTCGCGCCAGCTCGCGCGATCAGCCATGCGCCCGGGTTCGACCGCGCCACCGTGTCACAGTCGTTCGCCGCCACGAATGGCGTCACCATGAACGCCGCGGCCACGGCGGAGCCGGACAGGTCGTGGATCACCACCTTCCATCCCTTCCTCTCCCTCCTCCTCATCATCTCTACCTCCTTCTCCTCGTCGCCGGAGCTCGACCAGTACTGGTCCACCTGCGAGCCCCTGTCAACCAAACAGCAACAAAATCAACGGCATGATCACCACCAAGAAGAAGACGACGAGCACGACGGCGTTAATGGCGTCCTCACCGCCTGTCGCGGATGAACTTGCAACTGAAGATGGGCTGCCGGATGCGGCCATGGAGCTGGACAACCTGCGGGTTCAGCGCGACCTCGTCGTCAAACTCAAAGATGTACCGGGGATCAGCCTCCAGCTTCACCTTCAAATGTAGCTCCGGCCTAGCCTCACCCTTGCCAATGCCAACCCAGCCATGATGAAGCATCACCGGCCTGCCGTCCCACCACTCATGCCCAATGTCCATCCTGACAACCCCAACCTGCCTCTTCATCCCGGTGACAATGCCGCAATGCCCGCCACGCCGGCCACCGTACACGGCAACCTCAAGGTAAGACCCATGAGCTCCAAAACACCCCGGTGCCGACAGCGCCTTCAGGTCAGACTCGTCGAGGGAGAAGACGGCGGCATTGGTGTGTGGATCAAGGTTGAACTCTGAAGAATTGATCAGAGTCACAGGAGCTATCTGGACTGGGAATCCTCGGAGCCGGATTTCGCATTGGAAGCCCCGGTCTGCCTTCCTCGCATTCGCGCCAGGGAGTTTCAGGCCAAGCTGTCCAATTGACAGTCTGACAAAAATCTGGGGATCCATTCTTTGTGTCACTGAAGATTAGCTACTTCCATGACTCATGCTGAAAATTTGACAAATCATTGCTTTCAGATATAATTTTAGGGTACAATCAATTGCAGGAAAGGAATTGAAGTATGCATCCGATTAGCGCAAAGCAGCACCAAGTGTGCAACTGATCTTAAGATTTTTCCAATGATAGTGCAAGAAATGCCATTAGATACTCCAAGTGATATGGAACTATGAAAAAGGCTACATAGTACCAAACCCAAAAAGAAATGCATAGAGCATGTCTCATTGTTTGCTATGTGCTATAGGAATAACACATGAAAAGTAGCAAGACTGCTTGTTGCATGAGAATATCACTTTCAGTTTACATTCAAAAAAAGTTTATCACTTTTAACCTTGTAAGTATGATCAGATTCTATAGAGAGAAAAATCCCAACCAACAATAAAAAAACATAAGGCATAAACAACCGGATTCAGTTCAACACCTCAAAATTACATATCAAAGGCACAGTTTCTCCACCACAAGGTAAACAACTTTTGTTAGCTCCAGCCTATCCTAAGGTTTAAGATCAGGCCAAATCAAACAGCAAAAACAAATTCCTTTTCAGGAAATAAAAAATGATTTACTTTAGTAAGTTGGCTGGTTTTTATTTCTCAACTTCAAGTGGATTTTGCCAACATTTGGAATTAGCTTTGAGACATGTTTTTAAACATAATTTTGATATACTGGAAAGCATAGTTCACCCTAAACACTTGCCCAAAAAATAATAAAGGATCGCGCACAACACCACGCCTAGATACTTGCCTTCCCCCCCCCCCCCCCCTTTTTTTGTAACCTTTGGGATCCTTGACAAAATTTAAAGAAATATGAATGTTGATCTAGCAGCATATTCCTCCCCTTTGACAATCACTAGTGCAAACACTAAAAAGGCACTCACTCTGTCACTCAACACCTCTTGGCTTAAACAACTAAAAGAGAGAAGAAAAGGAGGCATCTGTTGCTTTGCAATCATGTTATTGAGTGGTTATCAATGGCAATTGGCAATGCCATTAACAAGCCAGCCAGCTCTGTCCAAGGCTCGTCAGTCAGCCACTGACAGTGTCACTGCACCTGCAAAAAAGCTTGGGCAACCAAAGCATCCAAGAACAGCATCAATGGCGCGCCGCAACATAAGCTAGCCACTGTCGCGAAAAGGGCGGCCATGGTGGCTGAGGTAGCCCAGGATGAGGATTCTCCCTCCTTGCTCCCATTTCTTTAACCCACCAAGCAAAGCTTCCTCTGCCATGTGATCAGCTTGCGAAGTGAAGATACCAAACCTTCCTCGCCACCAATAATTACTCCTCCGGCGAAGGCACGCCACGATCACCACCCACATAAGGCGGCCGCCGTCGCCGCAGCAACCCTCGCCTTCGTCTCCCTCCCTCATGCTGCTTCGCTGCAGCTCACAATGCACAGCAGCGCGGCGCACGGCGGCCACAATGGCCACCACGGATACGGCCAGCGATGGAAGGAGCACCCGCGCGGGCGGAGGGCGCACCGTTCAGGGGCGCTGGAGTGGACTGCGGCGGTGGTGTTCACGGTGCTGGCGGTGGCGGTGCTGATCGCCGCGGTGACCGTCCTGGTCATCGTGCTGCTGCTGCAGCCGCAGGCCCCGTACCTGGCCATCCGCTCGGCGCAGCTCGACGACCTCGTCTACGACCAGCAGGGGACGCTGGAGGCGGCGCTCTCCCTCGGCGTCGTCGCCGAGAACGGCAACGCGCGGTCGGAGGCCACCTTCTCGGCGCTGGAGCTCCGCGTCAGCTTCCACCGGATGGTGATCGCCGTCCTCCGCGCCGACCAGTTCGACGTGCCACGCAAGGGGTCGCTGCCGCTGGGTTACGTGGTGCGCTCGTCGGGGATCCCGCTCGACGGCTCCGGCATGGCCGCCATGGAGTCCGCTCTCGCCGACGGCGTGGTGCCCTTCTCCGTCGTCGGTCAGGCGAGCACGCGGTGGAAGGTCGGTGGGCTCATCCTCTTCAAGTACTGGACGCGCCTCCGCTGCGACTTTCGCTTCTTCTGGCCCAACGGCACCGCCGTCGACCACAGCTGCAGCTCCAAGCCCAAGTCCAAGTCCAAGAACTAGTAACAAAAAACTCCATCTTTCTTTCTCCAATCCAAATTCCATGGATTTCTGATGTGATCAAGAACAAGCCACTACCTTTATTGGACTCTTTCTTTCCTTCTTTCTTTCTTTCTTTGTCAATACCACTCATGTCATGTATAGATTGGTAAAGAAAATGACAAGTGCCCCCAATTTGTACAATTAATTAGATTGACAAATTAGGTTGTGTAACTAAATTGAGGTGTGCAACTTCAAATTAGGTTGCAAAGATCATAGCTCCTTATTGAGGGGAAAGAAAGAAAGAACGGCTAGTGGAAACAATCTGGCATGGTGAAGTAAAATTTATTTGTAAAAAGGCTATAGTCTTGTTGCAAGATTTAACTGACACCAGTGCCTTTTTCTTCCAAACTTTGTTGCTTGGAGGAAACAAGTTCTACGGAGGGAGGAGGGAAGGGGTAAAAGGATAAAAAGAGAACACCATAGAAAGAAGCAAGAAATGTGCTTTTGGTAATGGAGATTTTGGCCCTAGCTTCTGTCAGTGCCATGCATGTGCTTCTTCCTTCTTCCTCATCCTTTCCCCTTGATCCATGTCATGTTCTTTTGCTTGCTTTTGTTGCAAGGCTTATCTAGAAGAATAACTAGGCTCAGATCCCAAGAATCTCCAACTCATCCATTCAACTGCTCTCACGCTCAAAGTCTCAAACCCACAGTAGAACACGTTGCCAATACATACATGCATGTATATACTTATCTACTTACTACAATACTAATTACAGCACTAGTAATCACTATTATTGATGCCTAAAATTGAGCAGGAGAAACAGCAAGAAAGAATTGAACTGAACCATACCTGTCTAAATTGGTTTGGTTTCTTGGCAGAGCTCAGCAACAGGATGAGGAGGAAGAAGAAGAAGAAGAAGGCACCACTATAACTCAGCAAAGCGACAGGCAGCTCCTCCAAGACTGAACGACGTGCACACCGGAATCCATCCCACCGGCGACCCGCTCTGCATGACCTCGCCGCCGCTGAGCCCGAACTCCATCGAGATTGATCTTCAGATAGACGCTGGCCTAATCGCAGACAGGTAGAGAAGAAGAAGAAAGCTGCTCCTACTGCTGTTACTCCTGCTGCTGATGATAGCTAGGCTAGAGTGCTAGACAGAGTGGGAACTGCGAAGAGAGAGAAGGGAGGAAGAGGAGGAGGAAGACGACGACGACTTTATATGCCGCGTCCGCTGCCCAATGCGATTGCTCGTACCCCGCAGCAACCCAAAGAAAAAAAATTAAGTCATTAGGTTAATTAAGTAATTTACTAACTAAGAATTCAGCTGATTAATTAGGAACAGAGAGCAAAGCAAGCGAAGGTTGTGTGCTGCGCTGGTGCTGGTATTAGCGTGGAGTTAAGAGAGTATTTGTGAGTTGTGTGCGAGAGTGAGCAGTTGCTAAGCTGAGCTGAGGTAAGCACACGCGTGATTAGACTGGTAATGGCGTGGGATTAGAATGCTAATTGCGTGATTAGATTGGTTAAGGACGCCGTGCGCATGACGAGGTGATGATGCGTTAATGATAGGGTGTGGAGGGGGTGGATTAGATATGGGGCGCCAGCTGGAGTCCAAAGCGGCAACTTGAGACTTCGCTTTCCGACAGCCAGGCATCGACAGCAACCCGCTCCACTGCACACCACAATTTCCCGTTTTGCCTCCCTGGTTTTTTTTTCCATGGCTTCACTCTTCTGGATTAATATTTTTTTTGAAACATGGCCAAATATATTAAATAACATAAAAGATATTACAATTCTTTCTGTTGTTAAAAGAACAAGAAATATAGAACCTTAAAAAAAAGAAAAAAGAGGCTCCACATCTTAAATTGCTGCAAAAGATGTGAACAGTGAATAGGTGGGAAAAACATACTATAGTTTGCATGTAAACATATTAGTGTAAGAACTAGGGGCGAATTTGGGGTTTACCACCCAACCTCTTCAAACGATGTGTAGGCGTTTAACCCATGAAAATATTGTTACGGTTCAAAAGCTATCTTGAAGATATAAGATGAAGAGAAAAAAGGTTTATGAATCTATATATTTTGTCAAATAAGAAATCAAAAGTCGTGGTCATGAATAGTTTCTCATGTACAATATTTCGCCATAAAAAAATCATGTTGGGTTATTTTATTTGTACCTTACCTCAATTGTGCTATTGGTGAGCACTAAACATGTTACTCCAATTCTTTATATATCACAGCCAAATAATGATATAGTCTAATGGTAGAAAAAAAATTCAAAGGGTGTACAGTACCCTACAATTTTTTTGACTAATAACCGGGGGGGGGGGAGTTTCCCACCTGAATTTGATTGAAATTATGGTGCTCATCAGGCCTAACATCCTCCCTTTTTTTGGCTTAACAAAGTCTCTAAATGTTTCTTCCACCCTTTGAAACACACACACCTGTGCACCATGATGGAAGTGGCTGGCCAGATTTATATAGAAGTTGTGATGAATTGGATTGACTGGAAAAAAAATTAAAGCTCTGATAGAGAAATAAAATTCAGAAGACTTTGAAGTCCTTTATCCACCGTCAGTCATGGGCATACACACCCATACAAGAGTAGAGACTTCTAGCCTGTGCTCCTAGTTTTTGGATTCAACTGGCAAGCATAATTATCTTCAAAACTTACATTTTAGTCCCTGTTTTCTTTCAGATGATCCAGTTACTACTTTTTATTCTTTCAATTCAGATGGTCCTGATTGTGGATTGGGCAGAATATACACATGGAAAATGGAATTTGTCATTTCATAAAGGGACAGGACGTATAGTCTAGTACTTCAATAAAGGGTGAGTTGAATTAGACACTTCATATGAACTTGACTTCATTATCTTTATATGAGCTAGTTCTACTTCATGAACTTGACATGTCTTTTGTACAGGAGAATCTGTTCTATGCCCACTGAACTGTAGTTGTGGTTTGGTAAACGTCTAATGTCGTGTCTAGGTAGCATTTGAAATAGATTATTGAACGGATTATCTAATTGATTATAAAGATAAAATAAATATTTTTTAAAAATAAATTTAATAAATAACCTACAACAAGCTATCTAACTAATACAGTAGAAAAGATTGTTTAACAAAATGTATTTTTAGAAACGTAGAGCGAACTTTATGTCTGCCATTATCTGTATGGCTGTACTGCTAATACTCTGAAAATGGGAGTAGAAAGGTTGTTCAGGACGACAGTGCACAATTGGCATGAAGGGTAGGTGTAACAGAAACAGATGCTGAAGCATCTGAATGATTGTGGTCTATCCATCAGGGCTATAAGTCTCTCTCTACCTGAACCAACTGCTTCACAGTTTACATCTAGCTCTCTTCAGAATAGTTTTATTAGCTTCACTTTCAGATATGCTGTTTTGTTCAGGCACTGGAAGTGAGAATTGGAGGAAAACAAACTGATTACTGAATTGATGCTCAAAATAGTGTGGCAAACATGTCCAGCTTGTTTTTATCCAATATCTCACCTCTAGTTTGATTGCTTGATTAATTACTAGGGATAGCACATGAACAGATTGGCCGCTAGTGTTGGGTTTTAACAGCTAGGACCATTTCTATGTGCCATTTGAAATGAGGATTGGAGGGAACTGAACCATTGATGAAGATCAGAAGGTTCAGTTTCCTCTAATATCTCACCTTGAATGGCCCATCTGGGAAATGACTATTCCCATCACATATGCACCAAAATGTAACAATAGGAGAGAACCAAAGGCTGTTGAAATGCTCAGTTTGTGGCCCTCCAGATTCTTCCCTTTATTGAATTCTTTGATGTTTGCCGAAGATACACAGTTTGTGCTTCATACTTCAGGGTTCCAGGAAACCACAAGGTTATGTACTGGATATCAACTTCTTTTGTCAAATTTTCACCAACTCTTCTCAGGCTTCTGAATCTCCTGTGGAGAACTCTACTCCTTTGCCACTAAGCTCATTTGCAATGGTAACAGTAATTGAGAATTTAGGACAGTATTTTATTTCATATAGTGATAGGTTTTGAACAAAATTCGGTAAGGATTCATGAAATGTTCAAACTTGTGAAAATTGCCGTGCTACATCAACTCAGATACCATCGAACATGAAAAGAACAGATAAAATTTCTGCTGCTAGCTTCATCAGTTTTAAGCATTTTCTTTATGTGTAACTAGAATAGAATAAATATTCAGAACATAAGATATGCTAAAACATGATTCAGACCTTAGGTGTTGCTCTATTGATCAAGCTAAATCATACTTACATATACATTACAGAATAATTGTAAAACTTGAAGGAAAAAGATCATCTCTCTGTTTCCTGATTGCCTTGGTCATAACACAGGCATTAGAGATTTTGATCATGCATGCCTATTGTCACAAAATGTACACGTATAATTATTTTCAGGTGAGTGGCAGTGCGCCTTTTCTTCAAGGATTTAACCTATGTTTTCTGAGTATATACAACCACTGCGTGTGTGGATCTTCACTCAAACAAAAAGAGCCTCAACTCAATAATCCTCAAGCAATGCATCCATGTTTTTCCTCCTCGCAGCATGCTTCAGCTTCTCCATTGCAATGAGTCCTACTTGCCTCACCCTCTCCCTCGACAACCCAAACCTGAAAAGCATTTTTCAAGGCCAAGATTAGAAACTGATAAATATACCAAGAAACTTTCATGGATGCTTTGATAATACTGTCCAAGTTTTAGATTTTTTTTCAGGCAAGCAAACTTGACAAGGCAATTCAACATGCACAGGATTCGAACAAGATTTTCTTCTGTAGTCCATAAGAACTGAAGAAATAGTACTTACTGTCTGCTAATATCCTCCCATGTATGGCATTGCTTTCCTATGCCATGATATAGCCGGATAATGTCCCTCTCACGCTCATTGAGAGTTGAGTTTAAAAGCTTGTTGACTTCTTCCTGGTATCAGTAGAATGTTTATGTTAAATCACATTCAATGATTTTTCTCTGAGGACATAAGGTAATGAGGTCATCCATATATCATAACCAGTATCAACTCAAAGCTATAATACGTTCATGGAGTCAACTTTCAAAAAAATATGTTTGGAGTCAATAATGATTTGGATGGATTACTTTCCCCAAAAAAAAGAACAGGAACATGGACTAGTAGCAAGTAGTGGAATTGTCTTCTCGAACAAATATATCTATGGTTACCTTGAGATACAACTCCTCAAATCCATGCCATGGATCATTTGCGACATTTTGATCCTCTATGTACTGAGAACAAGGAAAATGTTAAAAGGTTAATCCTGTGGCAAGTTTCAAAATTGAAAATGTATAATGGTGTTTCAAGGTAGCTATATAGCTGCTTACACTGTGCAATGTCTCTCCAGGTAAGCCGTTTAAGGAGGGAAATGCCTGTTGATCCAACGAAAGAACCTTGTTCACAGCCTGCATTTTTCAGCCAGTAAAAATGTCTGTGACAAAGCCAGAAATATCAAAGGAATTGCGCAAAAGAAGTTCCACTGAGCAAGACAAAGATATATTACCTCTGTAGCATTGTGTACTTTCTTTTCTGATATGTTGAGCGACTCTGCTATGTTCTGAGAATAACAACCAAAAGGTTATAGCAAACCATCAGAGACACGAGATTCAAATTATAATCTTTTCAAAAAACAAAGGAGCATGGTTAAAAATGCAATAACTGCAACTAGAATTACTTTCCAGTTCACAAAACTGAGAACCATCACAAAGGTTGTAGAAGACCGTCAGATTTGAGTTTTAATTATTTTTTTTTAAAAAAAGAGAAACATGGTTAAAACCCACAAAGAAAACTGCAACTACAAATATTCTGCCGTTCAAGGAAACAGAACTAGCCAAAATTTTATTTTATCAGTCCAGTATGCCTTACTTCTATTGTTGGAGCAATTCCCTGATCTTGTAGTGCATATTTTGCACCACGAATCGCAATCAGCCGTTCATGTAGATAAGTCGGAAGCCTGAATGTTTTTGAGTTTTCAGCTAATGCTCTTGAAACACCCTGATATCGATCAAAACAATGAAATAAGGAGGATGTATCAGGTATCAATTGAGTTGATCACTGACTATCTGTAACTTTAAAGAAGCACAGAAACGCTATTAGCTTCCATTCGTTTGCCTGAGCGCAGAGAACTCTCACCTGGCGTATCCACCAGTATACATAAGTGGAAATTCTAAAGCCCCTGGATGCATCGAATTTTTCGATCCCACGGAGTAACCCTATCAGACCACCCTGCCAAATGTGAATGAATTGCAACACATGTTACTACATGTCTGAAGCACACAAAATCCTTCTAGTATATCAGACTGATGATTGGACTGAAGGGACTCTGTTAGAGTTACAAAGGCAACTGAATGAACTGATGCCATTACCTGGATCAGGTCAGCCAACTCGACACCAAGGTTATCATACTTCTGGGCAATGGAAATGACCAAACGGATGTTGCTCATTGTTAGGATCTCCCTTGCAAGAAACGACTCACGCATCCTTGATCGTAGCTCAGGCGGTGATATCTTCAGTGAATGCGCCAGCTGTTTGTATGACGGCTCATTCCCCAGCTTCTCTTTCAGCCTGGTTCAACATTGGACGAAGATACCATTAAGAAAGGTAGATAGAATTTTGAATCAAGGACATAGATATTGCAAAATCACTGAGTGCATTGCAGAATAGCAATTCCAATGGCTATTAATGATAAATCATACAAGTTAAAATCGGTGAGTTATTTAAAGTATTTTGGTGACTGAAAGTATACGAAATCATGCAGTCCCTGTCGAATTTCACACACTGATCAGTTCAGTCCGACGCTTAAGCTGACGATAAAATGTGAACAATATACTCAAACAATTTCAATGTTTTTGGAAGGAAATGATAATTCAAATGAAGGATTGATCATTGCATATTTGCATTGTGAGGTAATGGCGGCATTACTTTGATCTTTGCTGCTGCAGCCAGATGCCATCCTTGATCTTGTTGGAGAGGTGGACGACCTGCTGGTGCGTGAGGAGCTCCTTGCTGACGGTGCCCCTGAGGTAGATCCTGTTCCTGCTCTGCATCAGCTCGGGGCTCACGGCGAACTGCGGCGCGCTTTTCTTGGGCCTCCCTCGCCTCCGGCCGCTCATCCTCCTCTGCCGCGCCGAGAGACTGGACCGCGCCACGACGACGGTGGCCTTGTCCGCGGCGTCGTCCTCCTTGCTGTCGTCCTCGGCCAAGCCGATGGCCATGGCGTATTTGTCGCCGTCGTCGTCTTCGTCGGAGGCGTGGTCTTCGTCGTCGAAGGGGAGCTCCCACTGCTTCTCGAGCATGGACCGCTGCAGCAGCAGGATGGACTCGAGGGAGGACTCGAGGTCGGCGGCGTCGCGGGAGGGGGAGGAGGAAGAAGGCGCCGGCGGCGGGGGAGTGGGAGGGGGCAATAGGGCGGGCGCGGTGGCGGAGTGGTGCCTGAGCGCGCGCATGACCTGCGCGCGGCCGTGCGGGGAGAGCTTGAGCCTGTGCGCAGCGACGGCGGTGAGCTTGGGCGTGGCGGGCGTCGGCGGCGCGAACGGCAGCGCGTCCCCGCCTCCTCCGACGCCGACGCTGAGGTTGACCTTGTCTGGCATCAGGTCGGTCGGACCGAAGGATGTGCTCAGCAGCCTGTTCCCGGCGCTGAGCCCGATCACCGCCGGCGTCGCCGTCATCTTAGTCACCTGCTCACTCGCCTGCGCCGGCGACGTTGTGACGTGTCAGTCACCAAACCAAACCAAACAAAACAGAACGAGACGCCGTACGTCGCGCGCGCTCGCCGTCGTACCTGCGGCGGGGACGAGAGCAGGGCGGAGGCCAGCAGAGGCGGAAGCGCCAAGGCGGCAACGAGCACCAGCCAACACGGAGCGAGGAAGCCGTACGTCAAGCCGCTACGCTGGCTGCGCGCGAGGAAGGAGAGGCGGAGAAGCGGTTGCAGAAGTGGCAGGTTCACGGCACTAGTGGTGGTGGAGGAAGGAAGCAAGCGAGCAACGAGGCGACGCGCGCACGCACGCACCGAGCAAGTAGGCCACTCCCTCTCTCTCCCCCCTTCCTCCCCGGTTTTACCGCGGCGGCGGTTGTTACCGCGGGGTAGGGGCGCGGTGGTCGGAGGGGGAGAGGATAGGGTAGAGGGGGCGAGAGGGCGGGAGGCCATTGGTCGGGGCGAGATATTGCGCGGTGCCATTCGTCGCGTTGCGGGAGACGCGCCTCCGCCACGGGATCCCGCGGAGGGGCCCGCACAGTCGCACACGCTGTGACGCAGCGACAGCTCGCGGCCACCGCCTCGTCAGGGGAAAACCACGACACCACATCGCCTCTCCGATCCGAGAGCCTCCTTCCGTCCACACGTCGCACCCCCACGCCGCATAAATATAGTATTCTCGTTTCTTTTTCTTTTTCTTTTTCTTTTTCTTTCCTGCTACTAGAAACAGGACCTTCGCTTTCTTCACAACCCCTCTCGACTGCAGGTCAGCATAAAAATTTAGCTATCAAAACAGTGAGACAGGATATTTTACCGTCTTACGGTGCCTTCGTTTCCGTGGCTTAGAAATTCTCCCCACACAAAAAACGAGACAATAATTAATGTATGATTAATTAAGTAAATTAATATAATTTTTAAAACAACTTTACTCTATAAAATTTTTATAAAAAATAGCAGTTTGATAAATGTGCGTGAAAAACGAGAAGGTAAATATTCCCAACCTAGAACGCTATTAGCATGATTTCTAAAATACTAAACGGAATATTTTTAAAAAATCTATTTAAAATTTACTTTAAAATCATATTAATTTATAATAAATTATATTTAATTAATTATTCGCTAATAAAATATCTTGTTTTATGTAATTATCTCTATATTATTCTTTATCACTGTTACTTTTAAATTTAGCACACTCATATTAAAACCCTCTTCTCTTGTAATACACCACTGTTGAAATTAGGTTTGATTATCACTAGCAAGCTTTTTTAATTGGTTTTGATAGGTAAAGGATTAGATGTCTTGTTTTAAAATAACTACATAGCAATGGGCATGGCTACTGTTGTGCGTCCGTACATATAAGTGGACGTGCTCACCTCACTTATTAATGCTTCTTAATAATATGTATCGATATAAAAGTTTCATATACATTGTTTTTTAATGTCTAGTTTTACAAGGATGGACTAATTTCTACCTTGAGTAGTAGACTTTACTCTCTGAGGAAATACAAAACCAGCTAACCTTCAAGTGATGGCCTATAGCATCTAGACCACAAAATACACTTGCCTACTCAGTCTACGTATAACTCTATATAGTAGGAAGAGGTGTTTGGTTTTTCTTGCCATCGTGAAGATCGATTTTTTAGGTAAGTCACTCCATCCATCCAAATATTTAAGAATATGGGGATATAGATTCATACCTTATATTCTTTTATTTTTAAATGAATATAATAGTATGTAAAAAGGTGTGGAATAGATGGTTGATGGAAAACAAGCCTTAAAGAGTTGTACATATAGCCATCAATTCAACCACACTTGTAAAAAATAAATTGTGATAATTAACTTGCATTGTGACAGGAGAGGCTTAATAGGATTACTTGAATATATATCTAGGACAGCTGCCCACATATCTTTGTAACAGGTATGAGTAAAGTAGGCACGTGCGTAAATCAGTGCAAATTCATAACGGAGCTTAGTCAAATGAGGTGATGGTTTACCGAGAGGACAGCTGGTCTAGCGAAAATTAATTGATTTTTTCATCTCAAAAGCACGATAGCCAGCAAATCGGTACATAGCTAGTAGAGGGCACATGATGCTCAACAAACAAAAAAATTTAGTAGTTTTAGATTGCGGTAGCATGTAAATGGAGCTATGAGTTTTGTTTGTTTTTGTTATAGACCCGCGATAAAAATCGGAAAGTTTGAATTGTAGACAAGATTCTCCTATGATAAGCTTAAAGTTTTGAAAAATAGAAACATTTTTATGGAAGGCTACCAACCGATGATGCCGTGAATTTATGCACGGTTGCATGGCACGGCCGTTCTGCACACCCAAGGCCAAGAAGGAATTCAGATGATGGCAGAGCGACGGTTGGATTTCACACACCGAGACGGTCACATTTGAAAATTCAAAATTCGAATCGCCCTCACAACGGCCGCAACTCCCTCCCTTTCCAACCCAACCCAACAACCTCTCCGTATAAACCCCCATCGCCGTTCGCCACCAACCTCCCCGTCCGATCCATTCCCCCTCAACCCTCCGCGCCGCGCCAACGCAGCAATCAGAGAGATCATCGAGCAGCGGAGTCACCGGAGGAGCCATGGGAAGCGGCAACGGCAGGGGTGGCGGCGACATGAAGTCCTTCTTCCGGCAGCAGAAGGCCCACGCCGGCAGCGTCAAGCCCACCGGCGGCGTCTATAAGAAGGCGCCGCAAACCCGCCACCACCAGAAGCCCGCGGCGCAAGGTGCGTACCCGCCCAGTTTCTATACCTAATCTCCTAACTGTTTCTATTGATTGCATCTCCTCTGATTTTGATTCATCGGTTCATCTGCTGTGTTTGCCGCGGAGCCAGACCTCGCCGACGACGCGAGGGCGCGCACCGAGGAGGAGGAGGGGCGGGAGAGGATGGCTCGGGAGTTCGACATGGACATGCGCTACGGGCCCTGCCTTGGCCTCACCCGCGCCCAGCGCTGGCGCCGCGCCGCCGCGCTCGGCCTAGCCCCGCCGCCCGCCGTCATCGCCGTCTGCTCCGACGACCAGCTATGCCTCTGGGAGGGCCGCGTCTAGCAACACCACCACCCAACCCGATCTGCTTCCAAGAAATGCTACCAGCTTGTGTTCGAGACTTCGAGTAGGAACAGCTCCTCTTCTCTTCTGCTTCCATCTGCCACGCCTCGTGATGCTTGCAATCGCCAGATCAAAGCGCTCCCTGATGAGTCAGTGATCTCTGCCATCTTGTGTTAATCTGATATTATAATGTCATTCTCCCAGTTAGTATGATCTATGATCTTCATGGTATCAACTATGGCATCTTGCTTGGATTAATACCAGCTCTAAATCATGATAAATTAACCCAAACATTTCATTCCCCCAATCTTGATTGTTGTGGTGTGCATGGCATTAATAGAACTCTAAATCACACACAATTGAAGTTCGTACTGGGAAAAGGAAGCAACAATTGCAACTCATGCCTGGATTCATAGATTGTTCTTTGCAATATATCCCAATCTACCATTCCTGTTATTACATTACAAGAACGATTACAAAGGCAATATAAGAGTCAGGACGAACGACATAGGTACACACACAAACATAGCATTAGCAATGTCAATTGTCCCATTTTATGTCTGATATCTGGAACAGTAAGCTCTATGCCAGTAAAATAGTGTTGCAAGTAGCCTGATTCCTCGGTCGTCCATGTAAAGAATTCGGTATCCCAGTTCAGTTTTGTCCCTATATTCTTCTCAGTAAGGAATAATCGATTCGATGAGCTCCTGGAGTGGAGCCAGCTCCTTCTTGTCAATCAAGCCAAATTCCTGAACCACATACCAATAAGTAGGAAACATTAAGTTTTGCTTTCCCCGATTTCTATCAACCAAGGGTAAATCCTGGTTAAGTGACGAGTTTACAATCTGCAAACACAAGAGACTTACAGTTGTAAACAGAATGAAGTGCTTGAAGCATGTGTTAAGATGGGCCTCCTCCTTGAGGCTGACAATCTTTTGAAAATGGGAATGATATATGTGGGCATAAACACGAAACAAGCGCTTGAAAATTGTCTTTACGACCTCCTTGAAGTTTGGTGGGAATGGTGTGCCTGGTGAAGGGAATTAAACCCAAATCAGTTATGAGTAGTGCCAGCAATTGGTAAAATATATGAATAGTGCCTGCATCATTCCAACATCAATTGTTTGTGGGCAACAATGATTACCAAGCTTTTGGGGAAATATAGATTCATCATCAAGTTGGCCTTCAATCCAGTCCATTAGGTACTCCACATATTTTGGTGCTGACACTTCTATGGGCTTCTTTATCTGTACACCATCAGCCCATCTGTACTCATACCTGCATAAATTCCATGTTTCTGTTGTTAATTTGTTATGATGAGATCAATATTTAGGTTATTCTGTACACAAATGAATCAGGGGCTTGTAATAGGTGGAGTATAATACAAAGTGTTCATGGAAATTTTTGTTACAGAAAGGGCCCGTCATGCTTGCCCATTTTGTTATGTTCAAGCCCAGCTATATCAGGACAAGTGGAAAGGCCAAAGTAATAAAAGGCAGCCATGAGGCATACTTTACTTCGTGAACCAATGTTTCCAAACTACCAAACCATATCCTAAGCTTTAACGCCCTAAAATCTGATATGAATACTGGACCAAACGTTAACAGTAGAATTAAAAAAATTAAAACATGACAGGGTGATCATTTGCATTTATCTTTTAAGTAGAAAGTGATAGATCAGTTTATGCCAATGCCCTCCAAAAGGAGTTTATAGAAGCTGGTCCAGACCCTTCAAGCACCACAAACTTCCTTTGCATAAGATTTTCTTTTTTCCTGTTCTTACTTTACAAGTCCAAAAAATGAGATTGATGGGAAAACGTACTTTGGGCTAGCAGTCATTGTTGGGCAGCTCTCAGGTGTGCAGAATTCAGCGAGTGTGCCATACAGAAGGTTAACTTGGTTGAAGAAATCCACAGCTGAAAAAGAAAAGATATGCATTAGCTTTGACAAAATGGCTGGGTTGAGTAGCATCGTACACCACAAGTATATGCTAGATTCAACAAAGTACAAACATAAAAAATCAGATGAAAGCTGTCAAGCATAGAGCAAGGTGAAAAATGAAAGGGAAGAACATTACTATTCACAGCCAGCCATTCATTGATATCTTCTCCAGGCGGCAACCTTACAGCTTCCCTAAGGTTTCCACTGCCAAGAGTGGCATCTATGTGCTTTCGAAGCTGTGCTCCCTGCAGATCAAAAGGGAATTGCTCAATGGCATTTATAACATGGAGGTTCTGTGGCAAATTCTGCTTTATTGAGGATGGCTACAGAGATCATTTACTGTAGCGAGTTTAATTGTAAAATATAGCTTATGCCAAAACATGTGCTCGTCCGAGGTGGTTTATGAATCCAGGATGTGTAGCGAAGATTGTACCAACCAGACAACTAAAATACTAGAACTGACAAACATTTTCAAGGTACACTGAGGCATGTATAGAACAAATTTCACCCTGAGACAGAATGATTTTGTAACACACACCACTGCCATACAGTGTCAAATGATGTACTAACAACATAGCATGAATTTTAAGGCTTTTCAAGCAAAGGATGTGATATATTAGATGCCAACTCTTAGAACCTAGATATGCTGAAATGTTCTGAGTGCTTTTGGATGGTCGTTTAAGTGACAACACAGCTAAAACCGATTTTGGCCAGTTGAAAAAAAGTTTAAACCATTTTTTCTTAAATAAACAGACAATAAACATGCTGATTAAGAAATTGCCAAAAAGAATGACAAAAGAGTGGGATGGCCTTTGATTTAACATTCGACTAGGCACTAGACGGGCGATGACAAAGCCAAAACAAACACCTCAGAGTTTGTCCACTAGCAGGGAGACTTGAACTATGGCGTTCAAGAATAAAAACACTACACTAAGAGTCTAAGACACAGAAGACTGATTGTTAGGGTCATTAATTTCAGTTAAGATCCATCGCCAATCCATTTGCATCATGCATTTCACTATCCTGAGTTTAACCTCATCAGATCAAATTATACTAGCTCTGGCTAATACTTCTCCAGTGACAACAATTGACGAGTAGTCCAGATATAGCAACGTTTATAAGCAAAGCCAGAGATGGCGAGAACTCAACACCTAGTCATAATTAGACCCAATTTGATGGCCAGAACCAAAGCTAAGCAGTTTACACACAGCTCACGCTACACGCGCTAGAATGCTCTAGATTGGTACAGTTCATCACAATTTGGTCTTGCTGGTACCAATAACTAAAGGAAGAAAAAAAAACATTTGTTAGAAATTCTCACCTTGCTGCCTGACGGAGCACTCTTCTTGGGACGGAACGTCTTCTGGTTCCTGACGAAAAGAAACGAAAAGCTCATCAGGGATGGTTGCATGCCTGCGTCAGAATTAAGGCAGCTGACTAAACCAAGATCAAATTGAACACAACTCCGCATGGTCTGATGCACCGGTGTTGCTTTTATTGGGAGAAATCGAAAGCGGGGAAAGGGGATCAAGCACGGCAGGAGCTCCCACGGCAACGGAATTAGCTGCTCCCTAGTTCTAGGGCAGCTACGACGAAGCAATAACCGACTCCGCCGATGGATCCGCCACCGAAAGCCCTAATTCCGTCGGCCCAGATCTCGGCAACCACCGCCGATTCCCAGCACAACCCAAGCACACAGAGAAGAGAAAGCGCTACTGAACAAGAAGAGAAAGAAGAAGAGGATGGTCCGGGATCGCGAGAGCTCACCGGCCGAGCCCGAAGAGACTCATGCCTCCTCCTCCTGCTTCTGCTGCTGCTGCTTCTCCTCCGCTCCCGATCCGAGGTACTCCGCTGCCGCTGCCGCTGCCGCCGCGAGGAGAGGGGAGGGAAGCAGGAGAGAGGGAGGGGGAGGGGGAGGAGGCGTGCTGCGGCCGAAATGATTCGCACGCACGCGCGGCTGCGGCCCGGCGCGTCAGGGAGGAACCGGGGCCGTCGGATCGGAGGAACGGACGGTGGATGGGGGAAGTGGCCTGGCTGGCATCCATGATGATCACGGACCCCCGAGGAGATTCCCGGAGTCAGATCAAGATCTATCTTTGTTTGTGTTTTTGCTTTTAGCTCCCCGTTCGTCCATGTGCTATACAACTACGTGCACATGCCGTGGAGAAGGATCACCGCTTATTTCAATTTATTTGTTCTTACGGTACATTTTAAATCTTACATAAAAATAATATTTATAAAAATATACTACAAATACTAAGTGCATAGAATTGAATCCCGTAAATATACAGTATGTGTTATCTACTTCTCGTGCATATATCGCTATATTTGTGTTGATACCTACACGCATAGTTAGGAAGAGGCCACGCCACCACCACTTGACAAGCCATTTGTGTTGGCGCCGCCACCTCCAGCAGAGTCCTCGAGTGATGGATTAGGAACAACGGCCATGGCGATAGTTGAGATGGTGCAAGGTGCAAGAATAAGGTGAGAGAGATAGTGGTGAGGATAGGCGGTTGCGTGTATAAGAGACCATGTAAGAAAAGGATGAATGAGATGATGATGCTGAGGGAGAGATAAAGACCGGTTGTGAGAGAAGCAACGATATCATCGGGGAGGAGCATCGTGTGGAACATTGGGGTGGTCATGGCTTCACAGCTAAATGGGTCATGGACGGACCAAACACGACACCGGTAATGATGCTAGGTACTATAATTTACTTGTGAATGTTTGATATTGGATCGAGGCCTCTCTGTGTTTACCATTGATGCGTATTTATCATGCCTTTATACCATATAGTAAGCCTTGTATTATTTTATTAGACTTGGTACCCTATAATTACTAGGTTTGTAACTTGGTAAGGGATATTAGGCCTAGTACAGATGATATCTGAACCTTATAGCAGCCGCCATTATACATAAAGATTTGCATAATTTTGATTTGCGTAGTTTTGATTAATCGGCTGTATTTTAATTAATAGTTGAATGGTACCTTTCCCATCTCACAACCATATTTGGTTTTTCATGACACCGAGTAGGGATTACTAGCTGGCCTTCAAGTGAGAAATTCCGAGCTAAAACGGGCAGATTCGATATCTCTTATCCGAAAATTCCAGAAAATTTCGACGACTGCTCCCATTGGTGGGCTTATCCCACGGGCTGGAAACAGGTCAAGGCTGAATCACCTCGAGCCTAATTTGATCGCTGGGTTGTCAGCCAGCCCTCAAAACTAATTAAGGCCCATGGCTCTCCCAAGCGACGCATCGTCTTCTGCCTTTTTTCGTTTCCGCAAAGCGGGAAATTAAAGCGGGAAACAAGCCAAATACCGCTCGCATTTGCAACTTCGAGTATTTCTTTTTTTTTTGTGTGGCTTTTGAAATTGCTCGCATTTAGGAGGAGCAGCTTATTGATTTGGGGGAAGAGGAGGAGGCGAGAGGCGAGAGAGCGGCGGTGGCGAAGAAGATGGCGTCCAATTTCTCCTTCCCGGAGATGACGCCGGCGCAGATCGCCGAGGCGCTGCACACCTACGGCCTCGCCCCCTCCGCCAACCTCTCCGCGCAGGACATCGCCAACCCGCAGCCGGACCTCCTCCCCGCCATCTTCTCCCACCTCCTCGCCTCCATCGTCGACTCCGCCGGGTGAGTGCGCCTCCCCCTCCCCTCTCTCAGTCTCCTCTCCTCACCCGCCCGGTTGCCCTCTCGCTCGCCGGCGCGGCGCCGCACCCATTTACTAGGGTTTTTGCAGTGGCGACGATCTCGACCAGCCGCTAGGGTTCGACGCGCTGGCGTCGCTGGACAACCCCGAGCACCACGCGCAGGCCCTCCGGGTGGCGCGCCTCCACCGCAGGGCCCGGGCCTTCCTCGAGTCCATCCAGTTCCCCGGGTTCACCCTCCGCGACCTCATCCGCCCCGACCCGCGCAGCGTCGTGCACGTCCTCAGCGCCCTCATCAACTTCCTCTACTACAGGGACGAGAAGCTCGCCCTCCTGCAGCCCATCATCGACGAGTTCCCCAACTCGGATGAGCGCCGCGCGGAGCTCAAGGCCAAGATAGCCGAGGTTTGATACTCCTCCCTTTGAGGACACTTTTTCCCACCATTCCTGTTCGATGTGAAGAATGCTATGAGTTCTTTTGTTTTTTTTTCTTTCTTGTGTACAGCATCAGAAGGCTATTGCGGATCAGGAGCTTGCGGCGCAGATGGAGGAGCCAATGGCCCAACAGATAGAGGCAGAGGTTAATTCCCTTAAGCAAAAGGTTGTGGAATACAACAAACAGCAGCTGGCACTGCGAGCAAAAGCCAATGCCATCAATGAGAAGAAAGAGGACACCCTTAGAAAGGTACTGACATTGCAATCCTATTCCATCTTTGACTACAGTGCTTATAGGTTTGACTTGGCCCTGTAATATTAGGCCAAATGCTTCTCTAGGTCCAAGTGTACGACTTCTTGACTTTATGGAGATATATCTTTGCAATTCTATATTCTGCTGGTTAGAAATGTTAGAAGCGCTCCAGGTCAAAATAGGGCTAGAAATCAGAAGGTTTACAGCTTTACCATTTGGATAAGGCGAACTTTGTGTATAATTGGATTGAAAAATAGTTTGGAACTCATTTACATTTTGACATTTATGCTTAACGTATGTTCCGAAGCAGTGTTATATTCAGCTATACCTCTGTGAATGTGAACACTGTACTGCTGAAATGGATCTCACTGACATGATGGAATTTTAAATACGCAGAAAAAATGATTTCTCACCGAACACTGCTTTATTTTCTTTATACAGATTTCCGAAACTGATTTTGAGTTGATGAAACTTGCTCAAGAAAATTCGAAGTTGCTGTCAAAAATTGTTCAGTCCCCAGAAAAGCTTCAGGTTTGATGTATTCCTCTTTTCTGTCTATAGCTGTGGGTAGGATGGTCAGTCTTGTTTAAATATCGGAATTGCTCCATCACAGTCATAGGTGGTTGCCAGTGATTGTGTGCAATGGTTTTTGTCCTCTATATGTTTATCTTTTAGTGCTGAACTGCTGATACAATTATTTTGTATTTGTTCACATAATCTGAAATTAAAGGGATATTAGAATATTTACCATTCTAAAACTCTGCCAAAAGTTTGTGTGAAACTGAAAATTTTTGTAAATAATATTATTTTGGCATGCACAACTAGGACCGACATACTCCCAATGCCAAAGAATTCTGTATCTGTTCATTAAAAGCGGTTATTGTAGGATGCTCTATCTTGATTCTTGAGGACACACTTGCACTAGTTTAGTAGCTTCTGTGCAAGTGCCATTTGGAAATACATATGCATATTCAAATTAATCAGATTACAGCAATATAAATTAGCTCTGTAAGCTTGCATAACTAATTCTGTATTTTATTTTGTATTACAGAGGGCCTTAGAAGAGAAAAAAGCAGCTCGTGTTGAGTTGAAGAATGCAGAGAAGATAGCAATGCAAAGTCTTCAAGAGAAAACTGTCACTTTGGAGATATACAGTAAGGTACTCTTGTTAAACTTACAACACGCTGAAGGTAGAAAGTAACTTGTTTGTGCTGATTGGCTGGAACAACATCTAGCAAATATAGGGTCCCTTCGTCTGCTTCATATTAATTCAGTTTTCTGATATTCACTGTACTGTTTGGATTATTGGTTTATTTTGGTTGGTGGGGCTGACTTGTTGCAAGAGTGGCACTTGGCTACTTACTGCTGTTCCTCGTGATGCTTGACCAGTAGATCCATTAATAGCTGCAATATTGTATTCTATGATGTCTCCAATTTGCAGGCTCATGAAAAACTGTCGAAGCATTTTTCTAAAATCCAGGCTTTACAAGAACAGGTATGGACATCTGAAAAGTTTGTTTCCATTTTGGAGATGTATTAATATTAAGATGAAACTCTATTAACTCTTTTATTTATTATTGCTGTTAGGTTACTGCAGCTAAAACTCTTGAGAAAGAAGTCAAAGCACGCAAAGCTAAGATTAGTGATGAAAGTGTTGCAATTATGGCCCTTGACACAAAGATAGTTGAATGGGATGGAAAAGGTTGTCAAACTGTACTTATCTTTTGTAGTATTGCTGAAATTTTGTATGTTCTTCCATTCTGAAAAATACTCTTTCCCCTCGCATTATTGCATTAATACCTTTTTGATTAGTACGTGAAACGGAGGAGCATGTCCAAGCTAAACAGAAACAAAGGGATCAAATAGTAGCAGAGGAAAATCAGAAGCTTGCTGCTCTGAGGTCTGAAATTGAATGGAAACTCAAGTGTCTTGAACCTCGTGAAAGAAAAGTAGAGGAAACGATTGCAAAGGTGATAAATTTCATCCTAAAATTTTGGGTGGTTCAAACTTGATGTATTTGAACTTCTTTTTTGCTCTGATTCATTGATTTTTTTGTGTTCACATGCTACCTAAGAATCTAATCTAAGGTTCCAAAGAGGTTCTTTTCATATGCGGTGGTGTTAGTCCCTAATTGCTAAAGCCTGTAGATTATGTTATCTTATTTCTTAACTGTATGATCCTCTTTCTATGACAGTTGGCCTATATCATTGTTTTCTATCACCACAGGCTACTAAACTATGTTTGGAAGCTGATTCAATAAGGATTGCTGCTGTGGAAGAACAACAACAGATATATGCTAAATTTCAAGAAATTGCACATGCGGTATGTTTTGGTTAGAGGGCAATTTCCTAAATTCATAAATAAAAAGTTGTGATTCTTTTCAAGAATATGTGTATTTGCTAATAAATCTTTCTTCAGTTTAATTACTACGGGGGTAACATTAAAACTTTTTTGGAACAAGTTGAGGAGGTGAGCAAAGAAACTTTAGAAAGGTTAGATCGCCAAGCTGTGGAGCCATCGGAGGCATCTTCATACTCCAGCATTGCCGACTAAGAAAGGTTAGATCGCCTTGTAATTAACTGTTATAACTGTAGAATGTGTACAGTGATTAAGACCCTCGAGCGTATACAAGGAGGGTTGGGTCTATATATATACAACCCATGCCAGTGGTCTATCTAACACCCCTCACAGTCACAGCGAGAGGGGAACGGATGCAGAGACTGGACCGAAAACTGGTGAACAAAGGCATGGGCATTCCTTTGGTCATTATATCGGTAAACTGATGTGCCGATGGTACATGGAGCACTTGAACCTGTCCTAATGCGACTTTGTCACGGACAAAATGGATATCAATCTCGATGTGCTTGGTGCGTCGGTGATGGATCGGGTTGGCGGTCATGTAGATGGCACTGACATTATCGCAGTAGACAATGGTCGCGGTGGAGAGGGGTGCACGGAGTTCTTGGAGAAGCTGGCGAAGCCAGCAGCACTCGGTGACGGCGTGGGCGACGGCGCGGTACTCGGCTTCGGCGCTGGGCTGGGACACTGTAGTCTGGCGTTTTGAGGAAAAGGATACGAGAGTGTCATCGAGGTAAACGCAGTAGTCGGACGTAGAGCGACAAGAGTCGGGGCATCCTGTCTAGTCCGCGTCGGAGTACGCGGTGAAGGAGTTGATGGGGCTGGAGCTGAGATGCAACTCGCTGGAGAGGGTGCCCTTCACGTAGCGTAAAATGCGCTTGAGCAACGCGAGGTGAGGTTCGCGCGGAGCGTGCATACAGAGGCACACTTGTTGGACAGCGTACGTGAGGTCGGGTCGGGTGAGTGTGAGGTATTAGAGAGACTCGGCAAGACTCCGATAGTGAGAGGGATTGACAACGAGGGCGCCATCGGCAGCGGAGAGTTTGGCTCGAGTGTCGATCGGGGTGGTCGTGGGGTGACAATTGGCCATGTCCGCACGCTGGAGGAGGTCGATGGCGTACTGGCGTTGGGAAAGAAAGAGCCCGTGGTTGGAGCGGGTTACGGAGATGCCAAGGAAATGGTAGAGAGGACCAAGATTGGTTATGGCAAACTCAGAGTGGAGTTGAGCCATGATCTGGTCGAGGAGAGATATTGAAGACGCTGTAAGGACAATGTCATCGACATAGAGAAATAGATAGGCAGTGATGGAGCCGATATGGAAAGTGAACAGGGAACTATCGGACGCAGAGGCCATGAAGCCGATGTGTCGAAGATAGGCAGCAAAGCGTTGGTACCAGGCACGAGGGGTTTGTTTGAGGCCATAGAGAGAGCGTTGAAGGAGACAGACGTCATCGGGACGAGAAGGGTCGACGAAGCCTATGGGCTGCTGGCAGTAGACTGTTTCCGTTAGATGGCTTTGAAGAAAGGCGTTCTTTATGTCTAGTTGATGGATCGGCCAGGAGCGAGAGGCAGCCAGGTGAGGACGACTCGGATGGTGGTGGGTTTGACAACGGGACTGAAGGTCTTGTCGTAGTTGACACCGGGTCGTTGGGAGAAACCGCGGACTACCCAGCGAGTCTTGTGACGGGCAAGGGAGCCATCGGCGTGGAATTTGTGTTTGAAAATCCATTTGCAGGTCACAATGTTGGCGCTAGGAGGTCGAGGAACGAGTCGTCAGGTCTCGTTGTCCATTAGGGCCTTGTACTCATCGGCCATGGCCGCACGCCATTGAGGGTCGGCCAGTGCTGAGCAAGAAGTCACCAGGATGGGCGAGATAGAGCTGTGGATGGTGGAGAGACCGTAGCGCTGAGTGGGGCAGAGAGACCCGGTTTAGGAGCGGGTGACCATGTGAGAGGTGGAGGGAACTGGAGCCGATGGGGGTGCAGGAGTAATGGGAAGAACTGGTCGGGTGGGGGCGTCATTGGCTTTGAGTCGGCGACTGTAGACGAGAGGAAAAGGAGGAATTAGATCGGCCTGAGCAGATGAGGGCGGGTGGGCCGATTATTCCGATCGGTCCGATAGAGATGGATCAACCGATAGGGTGGGGGGAGCCGATGGAAACTGAGGAGCCGATGGAGAGGGAACGGTATCGGTTGAAGGATAAATAGGATCGGTATCGGCTAATGGAGGTGGGTCCGATGGGGGTCCGATGGTGGGAACATCGGACCGAGTAGTTGTGGAATATGTGAAGGATAAATCCTCAGCAGCGGCCGATGAGGGGGCCGATGGAGAGAACAGTGGAGGAGACCTGGTCGGCACGGTGTTGGTGATGAGGAAGTCAAGATCACTAGAAAAGGATCTCGGATGAATTAGACTGAAGGGAAAACATGTCTCATAAAAAATGATGTAACGAGAGATGATGACCCGTCGTGTTGAAAGGTCGAGATATCGGTATCCTTTGTGAGAGGTGGGATAGCCGAGGAGAATATAGGCGGTGGAGCGGGGAGCGAGTTTGTGGGAAGTTGTGACGGTGAGATTTGGGTAGCAGAGGC
Source organism: Oryza coarctata (assembly GCA_030770085.1). Classification (NCBI taxonomy): domain Eukaryota; kingdom Viridiplantae; phylum Streptophyta; class Magnoliopsida; order Poales; family Poaceae; genus Oryza; species Oryza coarctata. Next base: position 2,733,284 of record CM061476.1, on the reverse strand, counting down.
ACCCAAAAACGCGAAGGTGGGAGTAGTCGGGCGCTGTGCGGTAGAGAAGGGCGTAGAGAACGTTGTTTTGAATGGAGGAGCATGGGCGCCGATTGAGAATGTATGTTGCAGTAGCCAGAGCTTCGGCCCAATAAATGGCGAGTAAGTGGTTGGAGCGTCATCTGGTTGAGGGCAGCGACGAGGCCAGCCTGGTTCCAGGAGGGAACCGACTGGGTGGGTGGTGTCGGTAGCATCGGCTGAGGCAGCAGAATGGGAGCCGGTGCCAGGTGAGCCTAGGGATGGGCGCTGAGTACCCCGTGTTGCCAGCCGATGGGGCTGCGTGGTTGGGGCTAGGGCGCCGAGGGGTTGTAGCAGAGCCACGGACCCATGGGACCGGCAGGGTGGGCAGGGACCGAGGGAGGTTGTGAGGGCGTCGGACCCTGCCAGGTCCTGCCTTTGCCTTTGCCCTTGCCTTTTCCGGTGTGGGCTGTGGTGCTGTGGCTAGAGCCATGGCCACCAGAATTGCGGGGGGAGGGGGCAGCGCAAGAAGCCTGGCAGCCATTATCGGCTACGACAAGAAGAGCGGTGTGGGCCACTGCCTTCTCATCATTAGCCAGACGGAGTTCTTTAAGAACTAGCATGTCATTTGCTCGGACGAAAGATGGAAGAAGTGTGGTGTTGGCGATGTCATCGGTGGTGTTGGAGAAACGGGAATTGAGGCATCGCAGAAGGGCGAGGACGATTTGAGAATCGGCTACAGGGTGGCTGACGTCCCGGAGAGCAGCAGCCTTGACTTTGAGGCGCTAACAGTACGAGAAGACAGAGTAGTCGTCTTATACCATAGAGTGGAAATCGTTGAGGAGGAAGATGACGCGAGGCTGCTTGTTAGTTAGGAAGATCCGCTCGATGGCCATTCAGAGATCCCGGACGGTGGGGTTGGACGATGGAGGGCGGACGAGTTCAGCCGATGGAGACGACGAGCGTGGAGGTGCGCCGGCGTCAGAGAAGGAGAGATGCACGAAGCATGAAGAAGAGCGAAGACTGGTGCGAGGCGAGACGAGGGGGCGGATCGAGACCGTCGCCTGGTCGCGCGGAGGTGGAACGGAGAAGTGAAGGTGACTGCGGAAGAAACGAGGAGAAGAGGAAACGGGGGCGAGAGAGCGAGGAGAGTATCGGAAAGAGGGTCGGCGAAGGAGGAAGACATCGATGAGGAGGAGAGAGTCGGCTCGTCGGAGGGAGAAGCTAGCGCGCCGGGATGTCTAGACTTGCTCTGATACCATGTAGAATGTGTATAGTGACTAAGACTCCCGAGCGTATATAAGTGGATTGGGTCTATATATATATACAACATAGGCCAGTGGTCTTTCTAACCATAACTTATAGTTTGGTAGATGGCAGTTTTGCAATGCCTTGCTTTTCTGCTGCGTTGCAATCCTTAACGAAACTCATTTTTTCTTGTTCTGAATGGCAGAGAACTTTCTGAAAAGAGGATTTCCACTTGATCGTCTTGAGAAGATAGCCTAGTGTGTTTAGTGGCCACTGTTGTAAATTTGGAATTGAGTTGTTTTTGTTGTCACTGGTGATAGCTATCCTCTGTTTAAACCTCATCTGACCAATTCGGTGAGAATTCTTCATAACCGAATTACCTGAAGTTGTGATGTAAAAATGCCCAGAATCACTCAAGAATCGAAATGCTGATGCCAGGTTGCTTAGTAAAAACTTGGATTCTCTGCCCTATCTGTTTTCATGGTTTGATACAGTTTAATTGTATTTACCGAAAAGCTAATGCACTGTGGCATCAGCTCATCCGATCTGGACCGCTCGTCGTGATATGGGCAGTTGTAGCAACTTCACTCTCCCTTCCTCCTCGCTCGTATTTTCTTGTTCCAAACAAGCCATCTCCCTTGTTCCTCCGATGAACAGCCACTGTCATGGCTGGCTAGCTTGCCTCCCTTCTTTGCATTCCACAACACACATCGTCTTGTTGCTCAGTATCACCGAGCAGTCAACGACCACGTTCGCCAACAAATGCTCAAAATCTCCGATGAATGCACTAGTTATTGATGACTTGATCTGTTGCGCTACTTTCAGAGCTTCTACCTTTAACCTTATAGAATTGTACCACGGTATGTTGTTCTTCGTATAAGTTGCCTGTCAATGCCATCGATGTATTGTATTTCATATGAGAAGAAAGATGAGGAAAAATACGCTGCTGACACTCGTGTTGCAGTTGCTGCATCGTCCGGGTGAGGGTCAGCGGGCCGTATGGGTCGAAATTTCCCGGGAGTTTGCTCGATCTTCTCATGAAGCAGCTTCTGCATTTCGATCGCTAGACGAGATTAACTGTTGGCTCCCAGCATGAACATGCTGCGAGATGAACGGGTTAACAACACCATCAGCTCACGGTCAACAGGCCAGAAGAGTGGTTCGTTTTCAGTGACAGTGCCCAATGCTTAATGGTTGGGAAGACGTGGCGCTTCTGAAACTAGTGCACCGTGCCAGCCAAGCTTCTCCGTCCTGAGCTCCGCCCGCTGGAACCCGAGATCGGCTGCGGTTGCAGTATCAACTGCAAAAGTTGCAGTCGCGTGATAATGCCGCACAATTTTACTGCAGCAAAAAAATAATTTATATGCCTTCTAGCAGCAAATCTGGACCATCGGATCAAAACATGGATGGCCCAGATTGTATGCAGTCGCTATCGTGCGGTTGAAGTGACAACTGCAGCTGATCTCAACCGTGTCGTACGCATCACCGGGCGGCGGGGTGCACGAGGATCTGGAGCGATGACGATGACGACGGCTTAGGGCGGATCTTCACAGGAAAAATGAAGTGCTTTGATGCTTAGAAATTTTGTTTCTATATTGGTCATTTGAATCATAGGATTTGAACTTTTATAATTCGAACGGAACGTATGCCTCAATTCCATAGGATTATAAATACGTGCATTGTTTCTCTTTCCTTTGAAATGTCAAATGCAAACTCTCTCTCTCTAACATAATAGCATATAGTCTCGATATTTCTTTATTTTTTTTCCTATCAGCCATCTAAACTCATCATGTTTTGATTAATTTCTATATTTTTATTTTCTGTAGTACTTAATATATCATGACATTTCAATTACGTGTTTTTTTATTTCAACGTTTTTTTCTTGAGATTTCTGCATTTCAAATGGAAGCCCCTAGTGCATGCTGGGTAGGGGAGGAGGAGCCAGTTGAAATGGAAACGAGGAGAGAGATCGGTGGGGTAACTTGCTTCGCGTGGCAGCTTGACGCACAGGCGCTGTGCGTTTGTGCCGTAAAATATGGCTAGACGGTGCCACTGGAGTCGAGTCGACGGAGCCACCTTTGCACGCATGTAGGCTATACATGGCTTGGCCGTTTGCATCTCCCATAAAGCGTTTTGATCCAATGGTAAGGAGAATCGTGTCTACGCCATTAGTGCCCCCATGCCACAACGGTTGAAGAGATTTAAGTACAACTATGGGTCTAAGATTTTTTTAGAGCCAAATATTTTAAGCTTACATGGATAACATTTGAATGGATCATTTTGTTACTTTTATAGATTTAAACTCGATTAAGTTTTTAAAACTTTGCATCCACACATCCGCAAATCCTACTACGGACATGGCTTGCCTCCTTGGAGACATCAACAGAAAAACCATCCTGTTCCTACCTACATCGGCACACCTCCAGACCAAAGAAGCGCGGGCCGAGACACCCATGGACTTTTCTATTCAGTAGTGGGCCCATTCGGCCCACGTGACACCCCCCCGCCGCGCGTCCACCTCTCACCCAAACCCTACCCACACACGCGGCCAGATATAAAAGCCGCTCCTCTCCATCCCCCTCCCCCTCTCGCGCCGCCACTCCGCCTTCGCCTCCCTCTCCCCAACAAAACCCTAACTCCCCTCGCGCGCGCTGCACCTCGCCGCAGACGCCGGAGCAGCTCGTCGCTGCTCCTCTTCCTCCACCACCCGCCATGGCGGCCCAGATCAGCAAGAAGAAGAAGGTGGACGGATCCCTCGCTGTTCGCGTTCTGCGCTTCGATTTGAGTCGTCTCGATCTGATAGTGTTTTGTGTCTGTAGTTCGTCAGCGATGGAGTGTTCTACGCGGAGCTGAACGAGATGCTGACGCGCGAGCTGGCCGAGGACGGCTACTCCGGCGTGGAGGTGCGCGTCACGCCGATGCGCACGGAGATCATCATCCGGGCCACGAGGACGCAGAACGTGCTCGGCGAGAAGGGCCGCAGGATCAGGGAGCTCACCTCCGTCGTGCAGAAGCGCTTCAACTTCCCCGAGAACGGCGTCGAGCTCTACGCCGAGAAGGTCGTCAACCGCGGCCTCTGCGCCATCGCCCAGGCCGAGTCCCTCCGTTACAAGCTCCTCGGAGGCCTCGCCGTCCGCAGGTATAAATCCTATCGAATTGCTGCTTCTCTCTGTTGCCGTAGGAGATGCTTCTGCGAAATGATGATAGGATCGTGGGAAGTGTTAGTTTTTCAAGCGCTGTAGTGGTAGTTACCCACTTGTTTCTCTTGGACAAATTGTGAAGTGATAATTGTAGCGTTAGTTTCCAAGCGCCGTACTGCAAGTTACCCATTTGTCTCTCTTGGACAATTTGTAACGTCAGAATTGTCCAGTGCAGTACGGCACTTAGAAAACAAATTGTAATGCAAGTTACCACACTGGTGATTGTTTTGTCCTGCTTCCTGCCCATGCTTGTGGGATATTGGAACCGGTGCATAAAGGGAAGGCTGTTCTTTTGAGCAGTGATGGCTAGACAACCGTTGAGATAGATCCACAGATGACTGGCTGATGTGTTGTTTGTCTACTAATTCTATCTCACATTTTCATGCACAATTCATTGCTGCCGTTTTAGAGCTTAGTCCCTATATGTGTTCTAGTAAGTCAGTACAATTTAGGATAGAATATTTTGGTGGTGTTTGTTTTCCCTTAGTGAAATGTGTTAATAGGTATGTTGAGTTGATACTGACCAATTATGGTGTCTGGATTTTTTTAGGAGTTGTGCAACCTCTTTTCTACATTTATCTGTGTCCATTAAGTCATTTCATTTGTTACTGCTTGATGCATTGAGATATTGCTGTTATTAATTCAGTATGCTATTTCTGCTGCAAATCCAAGTCCATTTATATAGTGAGTGATTACTTTTTACTGTGATGGTTCCTGCACCAGAAATTTGTTTGTCCTGCCTTCCTTTAATGATGGTAGGATGTTAAAACTGGTGCACAAAGGAAATATTGCTCTTGAAGCAGTGGCAGCCAGACAACTGTTGAGATAGATCCACAGATGAACGGCCTTTCTGCTGTTTGTCTACTAATTCTATCTCACATTATTTGTGCCATAACCATTCCTTTTTTTGGTCTGGTGGCTTTTTTTGCTCTTTGAAGTTATACCACGTTCATACTTCTAACATATGCTTAATGTGAGCCTAGTTTATTCTTTATTTCATACACTGTCTGGCATTTCTCATGATAATGCAAAGACATTGTTATCTTCATGGTTCATGTGATCTTGTAATGACAACTTGTTTTCAGAGTTCTGGGTATGTTTTACTTAGTTTGGGTGTCTTCATTGTGCTGATGTTTCTTTTAGATGTCATTTTCTCTAATATGTTTGTACACATGGCAGGGCTTGCTATGGTGTTCTTCGCTTTGTTATGGAGAGTGGTGCCAAGGGTTGTGAGGTTAGTTCCTTGTACATTTGAAAATTTCATATGCAACATTTTCTGACCTTTGGTAGAGGTGAACTGATATATTAATTCTTATTCAGGTCATTGTGAGTGGAAAGCTCAGGGCCCAAAGAGCCAAGTCCATGAAGTTCAAGGATGGTTACATGATCTCGTCTGGTCAGCCAGTGAATGAGTACATTGACTCGGCTGTGAGACACGTGCTCCTCAGACAGGTTTGTTTGGTCCTCTACTCAAGCTGTAACTTAATAATCTTGCATGACTGTTGACTGACTAAACTTATTGATTTGCTTTTTGCAGGGTGTTCTTGGTATCAAGGTGAAGATCATGCTTGACTGGGACCCGAAGGGCAAGGTTGGCCCGACCACCCCTCTGCCGGATCTTGTCACCATCCATGCTCCCAAGGAGGAGGAGGAGCTGCGTCCTCCGGTCTTGATCCCAGAGGCATAAGCTTATGATGAGATTTCACATGTTTTTGAAGCCTTGGGCTTGTTTGACAGTACCCCTTACGCCAGTTTGGCCTGTTCTAGCTAGTTCTGTCTTCAGATAAGCAAGGGCAATGCTACACTTAGTTACCTTAAGTTTTATGGACAAAAAGCTATGTACTGGTGTCATGTTATTTTTGTTTAAACTAAGTTTTGCTGAGACAAAAGTTCCATTCTTATGTATGCCAGATCGTGGCTTGTAGCTTCTATGCTTCCTATCTTGTTCGTGAGCGCAAACCTGTCATGCTTCAAGTATTGATGTTTGGGTTGTTCGTTGGATATGTGCATGAGTGTAAACTTTCCCTGCTGCGATGGTTGCGAGTTGCTGAGCATCGCGAGAAATTTTGTTGCCTTGCTATCTTCTGGACTAGTTGAGATAAGCCTATAGAACATCATATTATCAGCAATTGATCTTCTGGACTAGTTCAGATAAACTGGTCATGCTTCAGTAAGTTGAGATAAGACTACAGAATAGAAGATTTGGTGACTTTATTTAGGATTGCTTTGCACTTTTGTAAGTCGCTGTCTCTTGTGGCAATCCACGAACCAATTTGATTGCTGTTGCATTGGTGAAAAACTTCATCGGGAAAATTTCCTGCTTACAAACGTATCTAAATGGTAAGTCTGTTTTTGCCAGTAGTAATCATCGAGTTCGTCTGGATTAAAGAGTACTTCCTCCAGCCCAGATTATAGCTAATCTTGCGAGTTTGTCCTGGATTAAAGAGAGTACTTGCTTCCTATGTCTGTGTTGCCCTGTTCTGGATTAAAGAAAATTCTAGATTCCAGATTTTCGTTTGCATGCTTCCAAGCTAATAAATCCTTGGAATACTTTGAGTTTGGATTTTCATTTACACTTCCTATGTCTTGCTCTTTTTTAATTCTAGATTTTAAATTTTCATTTGCATGCGCTTTCCAAACTCCCAATATTTTGTATAAACATTTTCTATATAAAATTATGTAAATATTTTTTAAAATAAAATTTTAACTTTATAATAGTTAATTATTCATTTATACTTTTTAAATAGCTAAACTATCTCTATCTCCAACATGGCATTGTCCTTGATTAGAAAGACGATCGTATCCTCGCGCTTGACTGACGTGAGTTCTCCCCATATCCGTGTTGCAAGACCCCTGGGCCAAACTAAAGCAGCAGCACTTACAATATGAAACGAATAACCAGATGCAATTGGCAATAGCTAAGTGAAGTATACCTCGAAAATCATCCCTGATGTCAACATGGTATACAAATAGCATGATGACAGTTTTGAATTTACTCTTGTTTTTCTAATTATACAGGGCAGATGAAGACCCAGGCTTTACAAAGCCACGAGAGAAACAAGTTGCAAATTCCAGCGTTACTTCTGTCTAGCATGGCTATGGTTAGGGATTCTACTTCCATCCATGGCATGCATATGTAGGTCAGAACACAAGTGGGGTAGTGCCATCTTCCTTGACGTTCAAATCCGGCAAATCTGGCAGTTCCGCGCTGATGGAGAACTTCAGCCACCGCCTCTTCTCCATGTACACCAGGGCTCGCTGCAGCATGAACCCAACCAGCATTGCCAGTATGCTGGCTGCCATCACCTTGAAGGATGCAAGCATCATCACCACAACGATCAGGATTGCAGGTGGGATGATCATCAGGACAGCGCCAATGGTGCCCAGCGGGATCTTGTAAGGTCGGGAGGCGTTCATGTGGACCATCCTCAGCTTGATGAAGGCGATGAATTCCAGGATCATACCAAAGCAGTAGAGGTAGTTCTCAGCAGCGATGATCTCCTGGAAGCTCATCCATGACAGTAGGACCACACCAAACGCAGAGAACAGGATGCCAATCAGTGGGGTTCCATAGCGAGATCTCTTGGCAAAAAACTCTGGAAGCATTCCACGCTCAGCCATCCCGAGAAGTTGGTAAGAATCACTGCTCATTTCAGTAACGAAATTGCCCATGTTGGACAGTGCAGCAGCTGCTTGAATCCATGAGTGCAACCAGAAACCACCAAGAATTCTCGCGACATCTGAGAAGTACCCATCTGACCACAACTCCCGAACAACAGGAACTGCTGCTGTACAGGCGATAAGAGGGTAGAGATATCCCCCTACCACTAAAACCAGAGCATAAGAAAGTGCCCTTGGGAGTGTTCTCTTCGGATTCTCAACCTCTCCAGCTAAGGTACTGATTGAATCCCAATAATTAAGGTTCCAGAACAGTGTGTTTAGATACAAACCCCAATTCACATTCCCCAGGTCCATTTCAAGCCATCTTGACGGTTCGATTCGGGGAATAGCTACTAATCCCATAACAAAAAACGGGAGGAGAGAGAACACACCAAGAAAGACAGCCACCCAGCCAACTATTGTCAGCCCTCTGTAGTTCATGTAAGTAAGCGCAACTGTGAGGATAAGCACCGCCAAGGTCCTTGGGAGACCACCTCCAAGAGCTGGAACGCTGGACTTGACGTAGTCGAGGAAGAGGACTGGATAGAGAGCATTGTCTATGACACCACTCAACCACTTTGCCCAGCCTTGCTGAAAACCCCAGAACGGCCCAAGAGCTGAAGAGACCCAGACAACATAACCACCATTCTCAGGAAACATAGTGCCCATCTCTGCAGTAATAAGAGCTTCTGGGATACTCCATATGAGTGCAAACAGCAGAAATCCAACAATTGCTAGGAGTGGGCCGGCAGCCTTGACACTATCCTCAATCCCAAATGGACCCCCAGAAACTTCATAGAATATGAGGAAAATGAGTGGGACAATGGAAACCTTTGGGACACCATGACCTCCCTTACGTTCTTCCCCCTCATTGACACTGCTGTACTTGATACCAACACAATCCCCCATCGGAAGACAGGCTGAATTAGCTCGTGTTATTGCTGCGTTCCTCAGTTTCTGCAACAGTAAAGAATAATAATTAATACAAGTGCAGTCCATAGGATGTTCCTTGGTTGATCATGCAACACATGTATGTGAAATGTAAATGATATATCTTTGAATATGTACACGGAACTTGAGAGATAGATTAATAGTTATTACCCACAAATACTAGCCTTACTAGGTTCTGGAATGTGTTCATATAATAAAAGAGGGAAGCACTAATTTTCAGAACCCCAACTGGCTCACAAATCAAATGACTGTTTTGATCACTGAGGACAAGCATAGTTTACTTGCCTGAACCAAAAGTGAGTGCTATGACAAGCATTGTGATCCAATTTTCTATCTGAGTATTGACTGCATTTATTGTGATGTAGCCTAGTTAGAACTTGAAATTTTCAAAATTCCAGCTGAGTGAATTTACATACCCAGTAAAAAAAGGTCGTCATATCTGAGCATTAAGTTGACTGTAAGGTTAAGTTCAGGTGAAGAGTCAAAGAAAAAAATCTGGCTATCAATAAGTTGAAAAATAACCCAAGAGCAGAGAACAGAAGAATTTGACCTCAAATGAACTGTGCAAGGTAAGTAGCCTTGAGATCAGCAATGAACATGACATAAAGAGGCAAACAACAATTCCCTATGAGAAATTGAGAATGCTCAAGCGTGACAAAGTATGAGCTCCATGGTAAAAGTCTAACCTAAGAAAATCACCAGAGAGACCCAAGGGATTGGATTATCATTCTCTGGTCATCGTATCAATGTGACATCCGGAGTGAAAGCGATTTGCTACATCCAATTTTCTAGATACATAATGGCATGACAAGGACAGCGACAAAATGAGGAGTTTATTCATTAGCAAATGAAGGGGATGGTATAATAAGAACTGAAATAAACAGTGGCATGAAAAGGACAGCAACTAAATGAGAATTTATTTTTTATTCATCAAATTATGAGGTTGGTAAAGTGAGAAGTATACCTTTTTTTTTCTGCTTCAAAGAGATCTTACGTCTTAAATACTCACAACTAACATCCACATGAATCTCCTCTAAAAAAAATCCCCAAAGAATTAAACAGCGATAAGGAACCGTTGTATAGAAAAGCTATTACATGCTATATTTCCCGAGAGAACCTATTTCCAATAACCGAGTGTATAAAATAGCAATGACCACAACTTGCAAGCAACAATTTCCAACGTGGAAGGCGGAAGCAACCTTCTTTCTGCCTGGAAAGCAAAAGGGCATGCAACTGGAGGCTAAATATTTATTGGTTTCTTTGGATCAAAACATTGAAGCGCACAATGGGATGGGAGTAAAACTGTAAAAGCAATTAAGTACATCAGGGTTTCATTCAATAGATGGCAGTCCTGAAGAAAAGAAACACTACAATGCCTACATCCATTTCTTTGGGAGGAAAAGAAGAGAGAAATCAAAGGAAACGCCCGCATCTGTTCGTCAGATTTTGCACGGAAGTGCGGGGAGAAGCCATGAGCTCAATCGGGTTATGTTCGATTCAGACTTGATCGACACGGTGTGCCCAAATTCGATCGCTCACTAGAACACAGCGAGCCTACGATTTCTTCCCACCCACCCATGGTCGTTAACCGAAACGAGAAGATCTCCTCGGGCAGTCACGCACGCACAGGAGCCGCATCCGCATCCGCATCCGCATCAGCATCAGCAGCAAGAAATCCGCGAGCAGCCACACACAAAAGAAGAGGAAAAGAATCCAGACCAACACAGGGGGAACACGCGAGCGCCGTGCGGAATCTAGCAATCCGAGGGTAAGAAGGGGAGGAGACCAAGAGGGAGAGGGTGCGCTCACCATCTAACTACCGCGCGCGGCGGACGCGGCGGCCGTCGACATGCGCCCGTGGCCGGCCGTCCCTCCACCCCTCCCGCGGCGGCGTCCGTGCCCCAGCCTCTCCGTCGCCTCACCACCACCAGGCCGGAGCATGCAACGGCGGCAGCAGCAAGGAGGAGGCGGCCCCACCTGTCAGAGGGCTCGGAGGAGTCGGGCGATGTGAAGACGAGTGGTGGTGCGCGCCACATGGCAAGTAAGGTAGTCGCGTCGCAGCACGCGGACCGGTGATGGACACGCATGCTCCCAAAACGTCGTGCGATCTGCGCCGTTGGATCTGGTCTCATCTGCCGGTGCACAAGTGCGAAACAGTCCAAGTCCAGCTCAGACTCAACCAACAACTAACTAGGCTAGTTTATATTTGTACAAGTGAGTCACTAGGAGCTTAATTAACAACCCTCACCGTCTACAAATAACACAAGTAGTATCATTCCTTGGTGTTATCCACGACATTAGAAAACACCGGTAACCAGCTAAAAATATATATATTTTACAACTACAGTAAAGATGGCAATGAGTCTACGCTCGTTGGTTTTTGCCACCAAAATCCACTCTACAACGAAGAAACTCCCAAATGGATAAATATAGCTGATAGATGATCTAAACTTAACTCATCAAATAAATAATTAAGAAAGTCATAAAAACAGAAAGTTCACCGGCTATCATTATCTGAAGTCCTAAGTCATAAAAATATGGATTAAAGAAGACGAAGATAGTTTACCGGCTATATTATTATTTTGTTATTAGTAGAGTCAAAAGAGAGTCGTCATTGTGAGGGCAGGAGTCCGGATTGTGTCGACTATTAAAATCAGATCAAAACTGCGCCCTTGGTCCGGTTTGGTTTTGTTAAATGATCATATATATGCAAATGAACGACTGAAAACTAGTTAAACTATGCATACGCAGGGAGGGGATCGAATCTTAGACCTCACGTCCTCAACCCGCCCACCAAACCAACTGACCAAGGTTGCTGGGTAGTTAGGTATGCAACATATGATTTAACCTCTTTAGTCAACCAAAACTCCAATAAAATTTACAATTTAACTATTTTTAAACTAACAGTGACTTAGTGAACCAGTGGTTTGTAAATTAAGTATTAGGTTGGCTTTTGGCATAATTTAGTTGACTAGGTTAGGAATTTACATTACATACCCTTGTTTATTGAGTCGTGGTTAGTGGTATGAAATTCAGACAAGTAAAGTATTTTTCCTCCATGTGGAAACTATTTAACCCATTTCTGTGTCTTAATGGGTAATTGTTTATTGGGTATTTTTTAAGTCTCTATTTTTATATGTTGACGGGACGTGGATAACCAATAAAAACTAATTTTAGAATATTTTTTATTTTTACTTTTAATTGACCGAAGACTAATGCTGAAAAATAATAAAGAAAAACAGCCAAAATTAGTTTGATATTAAATTGTAATATTTAAAATTGGTACCAGCCTTTTTTCAAGACGCCTAGACAGTGTTTGATTTAGCTTCATTTCTACTCACTGATAACATTGGGGCATTGATCGATGTACACTTGTATAGTCGTGTAAAATTTTAATGTTGTTTTGAATACCTTGTTCCTTGAATATTTTGCTGAATAAAAAAACAAATAAATTTTGACGAACGTGTGCACATCCAGCCAGAAGGATAAAACAGCGGCGGCTCACCTCACCTCGAAACAAAAAGAAAAAGCAAAGTCGTCTCACACATGCCACGTGGAAGCACGCATGCCACTGGTGAAGCCACGTCACGTCCACGGCACCAAGTCGGAATCCACAGATTTCTCCTTTTCTTTATTGTATTACATAAATCCACTTAGAAAAATAAAAAGGGATTTGCTTGATTTTAGATGTAATTTTCAGATCACCTAAAATTACACATTGCTAAATCTAAAATTGTAGTTTAGTTTATTCTAACTTCAATTTTGTTATTGTATTTGGTATTATTTTTTTTAACTGAGTATGAATACTTTTATATGTAATTTTGTAAAATTTTATGAACTGTAAATTTATTTCATGTGTTTGCTTAGTGCAATGTAACATTTAAGCTTTACTACTATGAAATAATTTCCACTTTGTTTTGAGTAATTTATAGTAGAAGCAATGTGAAATATCTTCTGGCATATTGCACGTGTTATAACGAAATTTCAATTAAATAAAATTATCATTAATCCATTATTATTATAATTTTATTCATTTATTAACTATGTTATTGATATACGAGCCCTTTAGTCCAACATTGTTTTTTTACGAAAAATAATGAGTTAGTGGGAGTGGCTAAGATATGGGCCCCGCTGGATCCCATACTGTTCCTTTTTATTTCTAAAACGGTATGGAGTTTTTTTTTTTAAAAATAAGGAGTTGGTGATAAAGCGATGGCAGATTTACAGCTTCTTTTTTTAAAGTGGTATAGAAAAACTTGAGAAACGCTAAATGGGCCAACTCGTTAGCTGAGGAAAGACCATAAGATACATTAGGGCCATGAATAGGTGGGAGGATCTAGGCCGTCGGTTCTAGGGCTGGAGGCGGGGAGCGCGCGGCGGCGTCTCCCTTATAAGCACTCTACCCTACCCGCTAAGCCCGCCTCCGCCACCACCGCTCGTCTTCCACCCCTCGCGCCGCCGCTCTCCCCTTTGCTCCGCCCCGCAGGTACCTCCGGTCTCTCTCTGGCTCGCCGGCTGGACGTGCCGCGGCGTTGTTTCTTGCGCGTCGTCGGGGCTGATTGTTCTGATCTTGCGCTGCGCGTTGTTACAGTACTGATTGCGCCGTAGCTCTAGATGTGCTCGGCCGCGGGTTCTTTGGTTTGTTCGTGTTAGTTTGGTCTCGCTGATGTGAGGTTGTGTTCGTCTTTGTGCGCGCGCGCGCAGGTAAGACGGAGAGGAGGAGGAGGAGGAGAAAATGGTGAAGCACAACAACGTTATCCCGAACGGGCACTTCAAGAAGCACTGGCAGAACTATGTCAAGACATGGTTCAACCAGCCCGCCCGCAAGCAGAGGCGCCGCACCGGTGAGCCCCGCCCATCTCCTATGCCTGTTTAGCGCAATTGCTGCTGTCACGATCGCTCCTTACCTCTACTGCCTGTGCCTGTGCTTGAATGTTCCTTTACCTTGTCGAACCTATCATTAAGTTGTGTTATTTAATGTCCAGTTGATATATGTACCATTATATGATCATCTTCATATGTTGTTTGAGGTCAGTTCGTTGTTATCTCCTTATGTTGATCTGTGCAGTGTAGGTCTGCTAGTTATGTTGGTTGCGAATCTAACCGAATTGAATGCTATCCATTTCTTGAGTTATTTAATTTAGCCTTATATGCAAGCATTTCCGTTGTATCACCACCTATTTCTATTTCACTTTTATGTTATGCACATTATTTTGTATTCCATGATTAGTTGTTTTCGACACTATCTGTCCTTATCTATGGTGAATTGGTAAGCAAATAGGGCTTTCTCTGTATATATTTGAACATGCACGAATTTTTTATTGGCAACAGGAACTCTCCAGCTTTTCTTGTTTCTTTTTAGACATAACATTTTGTGCTATTGTAGTTATCACCTAGATTTTAAGTTAGCATAACTACAATAATATGTTTGTGCATTCCTTGTATCAATTTTTGTGTGTGCATGATTATCTCTATGTCTATCATCTTACATTTTTTAATTATTCTACAGCTCGCCAAAAGAAGGCCGTGAAGATCTTCCCCCGCCCAACATGTGGCCCTCTTCGCCCCATTGTGCAGTGCCAGACTTTGAAGTACAACATGAAGTCAAGGGCTGGCAGAGGCTTTACCCTTGAGGAGCTGAAGGTGATGTTTTTGTTCACCTATATTTGTGTAGTCTTTGTGTAACTTCATCAATATCTGTACTGACTTCCTTTTGGACTGTTTGGTTGATTTGAACAATTTTCTTGAAGAACATAGTTGAGTAACAATTTGGCTATGTGCCAAATGGCGATTAAATTTGGATTAGGATGTTAGCTTCATAGGATAATGCTTTAAGTGTGTTCTTGCAACTATGTCATCTGTACAGAAAAAAAACTATGTATACTTGCATTATATTACTTTATCTTTTTGCTGGTGTTTCCCTATAATTGCAGGTGGCGGGCATCCCAAAGAAGCTTGCTCCGACCATTGGAATTTCTGTGGACCACCGCCGCAAGAACCGATCACTTGAGGGACTGCAGGCTAATGTCCAGAGGCTCAAGACATACAAGGCCAAGCTGGTTATCTTCCCAAGGCGTGCTCGCAAGGTCAAGGTATGTCTGCAGTTTGTTTTCCTTGTATATATGTTTATTGTAGGTATTGTCAAGGTTATGACCTTGATTGCTCTTGTGTCAGGCTGGTGATTCCACTTCGGATGAGCTTGCCACTGCCACCCAGTTCCAGGGTGACTACATGCCTATTGCTCGTGGTGAGAAGCGCTCAGTTGAGGTTGTGAAGGTTACTGATGAGATGAAGGCATTCAAGGCCTATGCTAAGCTCCGTGTTGAGAGGATGAACCAGCGCCATGTTGGTGCCCGCCAGAAGAGGGCTGCTGAGGCAGTGAAGGAAGAGAAGAAGTGAAGTGATCGGACATAGTATCTGTTTTATTATATTTCAGCAGCTAGTGTATGCTATCAGGGACTAAATCTAAATTTTGTTTTTGTGCTGGAAATAGAGACCAACCTATCATTTTGGTGTCATCATACCCCTTCTGTTTGATATCTGGTACTGATTTGCATGCTCTGCTATCGAATGAGATTCCATTCATGTGGTGTGTCCGATTAATCAGTGCTGTGCACCTTCAGGAATGGTTGCTAAAATGCATTACATTAGGCATGCTGTACGACATATACATGCTTGTGCTGGATCCTAGTGCTGCTGCTGATTAGTGCAGAGCTGCCTTGTTTCTGTGACTACTGTGAAAGACTACGGATCTTGTTCTTGATCTCTAAGTGATATCAAATGAGATTATTTGCCATCTGATCTGACGGATCCATACTTTTTGACAATACTTAGATAATGGCGCATGGCTTGACTTCTGTAATTTGTGCAAATTATGCAATCATTGGGTGCTATACTCGTTGATCTTTTGTTTCATTTTAACTGGATGCTTTATTGGAATAGATTGTTTTAAGAAAAACGATGCTTGATGTAGACTGCACTGTGGATTGTGGACCTTGGAATCAATTGTTGCTTGATGTTCTGGAAAAAACTTCCATGCAATGCACTGAAAGATTGTAGTTCCTTCTGGGCTGGCGATCTGGCAATGTGGCATGACATCTGATCTGATCTAATCTTGTAGAGATTGAAAGGTGATGATATTATATGCCCACTAACATTAGCTGTAGTACTAGCCTCTTGCACTACTTGGAAAAGAAAGATTGATGGATTTTCTGCCGCTCTTTTCGGCTTGATCGATTTATTCTTTCTAGCATATGCTGCTATACTACAATTGTAAATTTCAACGAGATTTGTTGTCTGATTTTGCAATGCATGCATGGTGATGCCCATCATCTGATCTGATCTCTTTGAGCAACGGACTTGAATCATACTTACATCATATTGTATTCTCAGTAGCTTATCATACTACTATGGCTTGCAAAAAGGAAAAGAAAAGGAATGAAAGAAAGAAAAGAAAACAAAAGAATAAAAATTGAATATAAGAGCAGGTTGGAGGTGTTGATAACTGAATTGAGCATAATTAAGCTTGTGACTGAGTGATTGTTGAATAGAATACATACAATGGTATATAGGCTGCAGTTAGTTATTGTAGGCTGAGTGCTTTATCTAAAATAGCAGTAGGCCTAGATCAAGATCAGCTTAACTCCTGCCTGATTTGCATGTTGTTGCTATTAGTGGAGTGTACAAGCAGTTGTACCTGTAGGCTAGTATTTAGTTGCTGCTCTTCAATACTGTATGCCAAAGCAGTTGGCTGCTGTCTGCTATACACTAATGTTGCTTCTCGTCCTTGTCAAGAAATTCGTCTCTTAGTACTACAAGACAATTGCTGTGAACAAACAATGGAAAAACAGAACATATGAATAACGATCATATAAGTTTCTACAAAAAAATTTCTGTAGAACTCTACGGCAGCTAAATGTTTATTTGAAGACAACTCATTTTAATTTATCCCAACATACAAATTGTTTTTTAAAGAGAATTTCAGTTCTTGTACAAAAACAGCAAAAGCTGTCTCTCTCTTAAAAAAGTTGAGTCTGAGGGCTTCCCTGTAAAATTAAAATTATTCTTCAGCACAGGGACTTATTCTTAATTAGAACAGATCTACACATTTTCGGGACCTCTCTATACAAGAGCTCCGATCTGCTCACTCCAAATCAGTAGCATCGTTAATTCCAAGAAGAGAAGAAGAATCCGAAAACCTTCAAGGCGCCATGGGTCTACAGGTATAGAGATCACTCCCTGAACCCGCCAGCATTATCGTTCCACACTTAATCCCGCTAGAGATGATGTCAGCGATTCATGCTTCGTGTGTTTGATTGATTTGACCATGTCCGTAAATTCTAGTGCTTCCTGTCTTCGGGAGCGGCCTTAGATTTTGCCTAGAACAGTCTACTTTGGGATTTCAGTGCATGGAGGTTCTGATTTCCACCGAGATTTGCGTGATTAGGCAAGATCTGTTAGGTGTGGGCTGTTTTTTTAGATGATTTTTGGGTGTTGGCTGTTCTTGATGCTGTTTGCTTTACTGTCTGATGAGATCCATTGGCTAAATGCAGTCTTAGTGTCTGATTTAATTACCGGTGTTCTTTAGTTTTCCTGTTCATGCTACCGCAGAGGAAATCTGACGCATCGTTATGGTTTTATGGACATTCTGGAGCATCACATTGGATCTGATGGTGCCTTAGAAACTAGATCGACTCTTTCCTGCTATTACTGTGCATCTCTGTGTATGATTCGTTCAGTGAGTCTGTCAAAACAAAAAAAAAAGAGATGCAGTCTTCTTGGTTAAGATGTTGCAATTGATTTGCAATTTGTAGTTGCTTTGAGAAGTAGAATTGGCTGAAGCTTGGAATTTCTGTAGAGATTTAGTGTGACATTGTGAGTTTACCTTTATCTGATAATAATTTTTAGCTGATATCCATTGCAGGAGGGCTTTGAGGAGTACGCTGAGAAGGCAAAGACCTTGCCTGAGAGCACTAGCAATGAGAACAAGCTTATCCTCTATGGACTCTACAAGCAGGCCACTGTTGGAGATGTGAATACTTGTATGTATATTTGTGATTATTCAGAAGTTACTTTTGTTTTTTCAGGCCTGTTTTGGATGTTAACACAGTCCTTAAGTTATTTATATTTGTGTTTGGTCAAATTTAGAGGCATCAGTACAGTTTAAATGTCATGGATCATGATCCGAGCACATGATCTTATAAAAACACCATATTTTTCCTCTGAACAAAATGTCTTGTTTGAGACATCAACATGGTAACCTTGAAACTGACGGTTTACAAAATAACAAACAGAGGATTTTGTATTTTTGTAGTCCCTATTGAGTTTTATTTTTCCAATTTAACTTTGATGTATTGGGTTGAACTGGCTGACAACCGTGCAAGATGATAGATTACCTCAACCTGCATATTACTATTCTTTTCTCAGAATCTTTCACATCAAATTGGTGGAATGTGTGGAGTTGTAATTTACAACCATTGATATTCACCTACATTCATACAGTACAACACAGAAATTTGCTGCATCTAGCTTTATTTTTAGTTTTGTGTTGAAAAGGGGAAGCTACTCCATACTAGATGTGTTGATCAAACAGTAGATTATACAGTAACCTTCAATTTGTTTGTCAAACCTGTAAAATCTCACCGCCCTTTCCAAACTTGACTCTATTTTTGTCCTCATGTCCCTTATTTAATCAGTCTATCGACTAGTAGCATCCCACAGGGGCTTAGTATTAGAGAACTAGTCAATTACTGATCTGAATTTGATGTACCTTGCCCATAACTCTGCATATCAACATGCTCGTTTTATATTTACAAAGATATTTCACAATGACCACTGCTTACAATTTCCCTTTTATATTCGTCCGAAGCTCGTCCTGGCATATTCAACCAGAGGGACAGGGCGAAATGGGATGCATGGAAGGCTGTTGAAGGTCCATATGCTTCTCTCTGTCCTTAAATTCTGTCACAACTACGTTTTGTTGTCCATTCTGGTACTGTTGCACTGTTGCATCATGCTGGTCAACTGAAACTTTTCGCAATCTATGCAGGCAAATCAAAGGAGGAAGCAATGAGTGACTACATCACCAAGGTGAAGCAGCTCCAGGAGGAGGCTGCTGCTGCAGGCGCCTCTTAAAAGTTCAACTCTACGTGACTACTGTCAGCTGAACTCTATACTATCTGATTGCTGAGAACTATATCATTCCATTAATCTGCGGTGTGAACCATGTAACTCTTCATGTACTGTTACACTATTAGTTACATTATTAGTCCTTTGAATTAAAATTATCTTGGAATATTTTATCTCTCTGCTGTGCACTGTGCAAAAAAAAAAAAGAACTGTAATGGTTGGCAAGCCAGTTGCATACCCCAATCTCCAGTGAAAACCATCAAATCCTGGATCCTAACTCAAAAGACGACACAATTTGAAGAGCATATCTATGCTTTTTTGTGAAGGAATTGAGGAGCAAATCTATTGATCAGAAGGCCAAAAACATGTATAGAAAAAGATGCTTAATTGTTCATAGTTAGGTCAATAACACTGCACTGCACTGCACACATATATACTGCTTTGTCATATATTCACTCTACAACATGCATTATCTCATCTGGCAATGGCAAGAAGCCAAGAACCATGCTCTGTCCAGCAAAAAAGATGAAACCTTTTTGTTTTCTTCAGAGATGTCCATAGCCCAAGACCTGACCACCCGAGAAGAGGTTGAGGCAGAGCAGTGAAGCAGCCAGCAGCGTCCCAGGTATCCACCACTTGACACCCTCGTCGGCGAAAATGGCGCACAGCACCAGGCACAGCAGCAGCAGCATGTAAAACCCCAGCCCGGAGCAGATGCCGCCGCCGCCGCCGCCCCACTCGCCGCCGGTGACACCGTACCGGCCGTCCGCCGCCGCGGCCGGGTAGTAGTATATTCCGGCGAAGTAGGCCACCACCAGCAGCAGGATCAAGAACACCATGATGTTCTGTAGCAGGAGCATGGACAGCACCAGCGCCACCGGCACGATCACCACCTCGCTCCGGCGGCTGAGGAAGACGGCGGCCAGCAGCAGGAGACCGCCGGCGAGGACCAGGGCGATGGCATTCTCTGCCACCGTCTCCGGCAAGTTCGCCGCCTTGTCGTACCACTCCGTCAGGGTCTCGTTGTAGTTGACCCAGACCAGGGCCACCACGATGAGGAGTGGCACCACCGGAGAAGGTCCGCCACCACGGCGGCTCGGCCCCCACGCCGGCGAGTTACCCCGGTAGCTCATGATCACCACCTCTTCTTTGAGCTCTTGCTTCTTCTTATTCTTCTTGCACTGATATAAAAGCTCAAGCTTTTGCTTTGAAGCACACTACTAAGTACTCAGTTGTAAGTAGCATTAGCAGTGAAAAGGTCCAGGTTTGATAATTATTAGTTTCTGAAATGTGGATTAGTGTTCATTTTGTTCCAACTAATTTTAACTACCTACTTGTGTCCTGATGTCAATTGTCTTGGAATTTAGTTGAGGTAGGGACCTGCTTTAAGCTGGTAGATGAACTGATTTTAGAGAAAGATGACATAGAAAATAGTGATTTGTAGGTCATGTCATTTTCATGCATTTGTCATACTTTGTTTTGTTTGGCTGGGTTTAACTGGAGCAAATCTTCTATTGCCTCCATTTAGACTTGGGTGCTACTTAGTTTAGCAATAGAAAATGATGGTTGATATCATAAGTTACCATGGGCTGCTTCAACCATAGAAAGTCAGAAACAGTAGTTGTGGACTCAGTACAACTGCTTTTATCGCAATGATTATCTAAGAATGTGGTGAAAAAGCTTATGTAATTAATCAATCAGGAAAAAATTAGCTCATTTCAGATTTTCAGATTAGAAAGTTGACTGAGTTGAAGCACAGCACTTCAGTAGCTAGTAGCTACAAGCCATCAAAGGGGGCCTTTTCCTTTTATATGTTTCTAGTCATACTTGTTTAGGAGCCATTCTGACAAGAGAAGGCATTACTGCATAAAATTTCAGTAGGAACCAAACAAAGTCCACATTCCCTTTTGCGAAGTTGCTACAATGTTGAGAGGAAATATGAAATTGGAAGCATTTCTGAAAAAAAGTGGACTGCCTTTCAGTGACAATTGAATTCCAAAGATAAGAAACTAGTAAACCAATCTCCACTCATATAAGGAAATTTCATTAATTATTTAGTCATTAGCCTCCAGCATGATGTATTCCCTTTTCCCCTTTGATATAAATCATTCAGAATTTCTTGCTAGATAAGAGAGTGCATCAACAATTTGCTGAGCTTCTTGTTACACAGTCAAAAACCTGTGAAGATATTGACAGCCTATTGAAGGCCATATACAAGCAAAGCCCCTACTCCAGCAATACCGATTATCAAACTGACAATCACTGTAATAGGTGGCAGGGTACCACCAATCGCCTTCCCGGTTTCTGCATCATATTTCGCAAACCGCTTCTTTGGCGCATTGCATTGTGGGCAGCCATATTCATCAGGCTGAAATGGATAAAAAGCCATAAAAAACTGTTGGATACACCTGGTTTTGTGGGCTGTGAGCCTGTGAATGCCAAAAGGCTGATTCTTTGTGAAAAAATTGAAGTAAAACATATCTTACCTGTTCTTCAAAAGGCTTGGGAAGGAAGTAGATGTATCCACAATCAAGGCAAATGTGTGTTGCTCTAGCCTGTGACAATTCGCAACTTGCTGGTTGAGGCTCATTTGGAAAGAGCAGACAGTTGCATGGAACATAAGGACTGTGAAGCAGACAGGACTAGCTTGAGCTTACCTTCTGTGATTCAGTCAACTTCCTGCCAAATCTAGGAGGAGCTGGCCTTTTCGGAAGGCGCTTCACATCAACTTCTGCACCCCTAAGATTGTCCAAAATGACAGCAGGAGATGAAATGTAAGGAACTTGAAGGATCCAAAGTAATTTCCATGAATAGCATATATTTCTACTAGTATTGCACTCTGAATTCTGAATACAGCCGCATAATGAGGGTGTATATATATGATTTCAAAGTAATGAAAAATTATATTGCTGAAGTGCTTACCTGCTGACCACAAAGTAGACAGAGTCTGGCTTTGCCTGGATGGCTGTCTTGGTGAACCCCAGCTTATCTGCAGGCCATAATTCATCCCCAAAGAAGCTACTTGTGTAGAGCACCTGGTCACCTGCTTTCAGCCCTGCTCTTGCTGCGTTCCCTCCAGAGTCCACAGCCTAATCCAATGCCAAATTAACAAGGGTTAAGTCCGATTTACCCTTAAAAGTACGATTTATCCCCTAACTATAATACTGAAAATTTGACACCCTCGAACTACTAAATATAGACGAATTACCCCTCCTAATAGAAAACTGAGTCATTTTAATACTATGTAGCGGACATGTGGCGTTAATTTGATTACATGGCAATCCACGTGGCAAGATTATTAAATAAAATTAGAAAAACCTGACTAGTCCTACGTGTCACCTCTATTTCTTTTCTTCTACCTCTAGACCCTGCTCTTTCTCAGTCTCCTCGGATCTAGGCAATAGGAAGGAGGGAGGTAAGCTGGCGGGGAGCAAGACGGCAGGTGCGTGAGTCAGTGCCACCCTCGCTGGTTCCTCCATGCCACCGCCTCCTACTTCTCCAAACCCTCCTCATGTGAATCCATCTCTATTGCCATCACCAAACCTCCACTACACAAGGCTGCCGGCAAGAGGTTGCCACAACGAGGAGGATAGGGGACGCTAGTAAGGAGGATAAGGGATGTCGCATCGCCACCACTAGTGAGCGGGTTCATCGTCCTCACAACGCCACCATCCTTTGAGAGCTCGCCATTCTCCTCAAGCAGGTCTGCCACCGTCCGCTCAACTCTCTTCCTTCCTCAATGTAGAGCTCACCACATCTAGATCTGGTGAGCTCATGGTGTCGCTGTCCTTGTAAGCTTGCTCCATCATTGCTCTCCCCTCAACTCTCCTCCCTCCTCAGTGTTGGGCTCACCACATGCAGATCTGGGTGAGCTCGTAACGCCGCTATCCTTGTCAAGCTTGCTCCACCATTGACCTCCCCTCAACTCCCCTCCCTCCTTTGTGTTGGGCAACGGTGTCAGTGTCGATTAGAGAGGGGAGGAAGAAGAGCAGGGCTCCTCATCGAAAAGGCTAGCTCAAGCTCCCGCTGTTGTGGTAGCCTACTGAGAAAGAAGGCGGCTGACCATAACCTCTACTGATGGTGTGAGCTATGCTTGTGCAAGGAGGTGAATGAGAAGAGACTCAGAGAGATCGACCTATGGCTATTGGGAACTTACTCGCTGAGTGACTTTATGAGAGAGAGACGGGGAAGAAGAGGAGAAAGAAGATGAATACGAATAAAATGTGGGTCTGACTGATACCTTTAAATATATATGTTAATCTTTTAGCTGATTGTATTGCCATGTCACCAAGCCGCTGCCACATGTCGCTAAAGTAGGATTGATACTAGCTTGATTTTGATGAGGGGTAACTCGTCCGGTTTAAATAGTTGAGGGATGCTAAATACTCGGTTTTGTATTTGAGGGGAGTAAACCGTATCTTTGTGATAGTTGAGAGGGGTAAATTGAACTTTAACCCAATTAACAATCACTAGTCTCTAATAATTACAGCAATTCTGCATTTCCAGTTCTAAGGCAAGCTTACATACTGAAGGCAAAGTCACAAAGAACAAGTTTTCTGAATATGAAACAGATATTCCTAATTCCTTTAACACAGTCAATTCATTTTATGATTCAATCCATTCCTACAAGTTTGTTAGGGAAATTTCTCTAGGAATACAGTGATTAATCTAGTTCTTGAGACAACAATTCAGTACTGAATCCTCGAAAAAAAAGAACAATTCAGTACTAAATTTTCCATTGGTGGATCATGCAGAGAAACATGAAGCTACTGACGGTGATGACGACGCCACCGCCAGTCTTCTGGCCGAGGGTGAGGCCGAGCGGCTTGTCGACCTCCACCTCGATGTTCTTCGCCGCACCGGCGGTCCTCGCGTTCACCTGAAGCACCCTCTGCCGCCTGCTGCTGCCGACAGAGGCCACCCACCTCCTGTCCACCAGCGACAGCCCATTGAAGGCTGTCTTCTGCAAGCACGGCAGCATCAACAGCAATGACCATCATCATACATGATCACAAGAAACCAAAAATGAAGAAACGAAGAAACATCAAGAATCAATCAATGGATGCAAGCCATGCATCACCACCTACAGTTGATGATGAGAGAATGGAAGGGGGAGAGAGCTGAGCTCTGACAATGGAGCAGTGCTTGGAGGGGGCAGGCACAGAGGAGAGTGTGGCAGCCATGGTGATGAGAGGATGCCAGTGCTGATGGTGGAGGTGGTGGTGATGTGGATGTGGAGGGAGGAGATGGCTGCCATTTGGATGGAGATGGTGTGGCTAAGGCAAGAGTGATGTGTGTGGTCTCATGGCCTCAAACCAAAGGAAGGGGCTTGTGGAAACTGAGCCTGACACTGACAGGTAGGGGTGCTTTCCAGTTGCCACTCACACTGAAACTGAAACTATAGGTATGAACATGCTTGGAAGAACCATGTCCATGGTTGAGATTTCAAAGGAAACAATCCGTTTTTCATGTAGAAGTTTGGGTTTGGTTTGTAATGCAAATCGATCCTACCAAATTTTGGTGAAGGCAAATTTAGACAGGAGATGTGGATGTAATATTTGATTTGAAATCTTACCAAATTTTGGTATAGTTTTTAAGAGCTGAAGTTTCTGAAGTTACCAAAATTTGGTAGGGTAGAGATGGTTGGAATATATTTGGATTGTTAATTTACTAAAACTTGGTATCACCAAAATTTGATAAGGTTATTTTAGACAAACCAAACAGGCTCTAAATACAACCAAGCTCTAAATACAGTTTTCTGAGTCCGGTTATTGTTCCAAATAGGCCTAAATGTGACATTCTCAGTTTTGCTGTTGTTGGGTTTTGAAACTTTTTTCCCCGATACAGTGACACCATACTTGTTCTAATACCATGGTTTTGTTTGTAATCATAGTTCAAGAATGAAAATCGCAATAGATTATAAACAGTGCATCTGCAAACAGTTAAGGACACCCAGAAAAAAGGTTGCTCGATCCAACTTGCCACGGCCACACTCCACCCAGCAAACTTGTGGCCTGTGAGCACAAACCAAACATGTCTCCGGGATGATCACAAAACAAGCCGTGGATATGCTAGAAACAGTAAGCAGCAATGGTTTCAGCTGGGAGGTAACAAGGTGACAACCAAATCTAACATACAAACTGCAATATTTGTTTCACATTACAGTAAATTCATGGGCGGAGGGCCCATCTTGATTCCCCGATCAACGTCCTATCTAAAACTACGCAGCTATCCAACAGATGCCTTTTCACTCCAGTAAGTAAATAATAGTCAAATCAGCTGAAAACCTGAAGCTCAAAGATCATTGTAGCTTTGGAATGCAGAATTGCATTGCATCAGCTGCAAAAAAAATAAAAAAATAAAAAAATGCAGAAGTCAAGCCAAAATGAGAGTGACAGCAGTAGAAAAGTGTGACACAAATGGATAGGGTTCTAAGAGAACCTTCTCAAGGACTTGTTTTCCTGCAGCCAAACCGTCATCTTTCTTCAGGAGTTCAATTTGAGCCTTCATGGCATTGTTTTTCTCTTCAACCTATGTTATTGTGTGAACAGAAAGCAGATTATCACTTTAAAAATTGCTCAATAGCTGAACTACCAAAATTGGCAATGTCTTTGCAGGCAAAATCATCTATTAATATTCAGTTATTATTCACATAGTAAGAAGTAAGAATATCCCTTGGAAAATTAGCATGCCTAGTATTGTGAATAGTGTCTACATGTCTGCATAACCACTTCCAAGGTATACAGTAGTTACCTCTTCTAGTAAACTTTTCAGGTATTTAATTTCATCTTTCTTGGCCTTTGATATCCTTTGCTTGATGTCTTCAATGTTAGTCCTGCAACCAGATCAGCCGTCATCCCAAACAAACTACTTTGAGTCACATTGAATGAAGAATGAGTCAAGGAAAGACATGTTTTATTCAGACAGAATATCTTGTGTATTTATATGCGGCAATTTGAGAGCAAAAAACTGAGCAATAGCTGTGCTTGTATTTCTTATTAAGTGAACAGGAGAACACCAAAATTTCACAATCACAAATATGTAGCCATAGAGGCAAAATATAACACTTGCTTGTCTGAAGATAACACATCCAGCTTTTGTTCTTCCACAAACTGATCTATCTTTTCAAGGGCAGTGGCAACCTAAAAAATGATGGCATGCATATACAAATTATGAAAATTACTTGCAGGTGTTAATAAAACATGAAAGTGTATTGCTTGAGATGTTACTTGTAGTTCTTGGCAGGCTGTGTCAAAATCCTCCTGCAGTATGAACACGTATCGCATCAATACATTGGGAACAGGTACAGCACTGTATGACTCTATGAAATGCTAAAACAAAAAAATAGAACATCTTTGGGTTTAACAAACATAACATAAGATATTTCAATTTTATGGTCCATGCATACCAGCAAGAAAACAGTGTATTTCAGCATTGAAAGTCAGCTCAGAACATAAACGCATTATGGTCAGGCACATGGAAAAGGTGCGAGGGAGAGCAGAGATGTTAGGCTGTCAGCAAGCTTGACAGTTGACACTAGGAAATAGACTTTAACATAAATAGTTAGCAGCTCATCATTATGTTTTTAACTCCGAAATTATGTTTCAGAATCATGGACCTTTGAGAAAGTTTTCCCACATTTAACACAAAGGGCAGACATTTAGCAAAAATAGAAAAATGACAATAAACCAGTAGTTAATATATACTGAAAACCAGCTAAATGGTAAACCAACATATCCAGTGCAGCCTTGCCACAACTAATTGCACGACTCACAGGTGATAACACAATCTAACAGGAAAAAAAGAACCCAAGAAAAGTTTGTAAAATATGCCTGTCTGCATGTAAGGTTATAAAACCAAATCCAGCAAAATCAACACCATACACATATCCTAAACATATAAATAAGGCTTTGCTCGCGCAACAAAAACAAACTTGATGGGCAAAACAACCACATGAATTTAATCTAGCCTAAAACAAATTGCCTGTTACAGTCAAGATTATTCCATGCATTAAGTAGTATTGTAGTAACCTCTATGTTGCTGTGCAGAGCCTTGATTACCTGCAAAATAAGCAAGATATGTATGAAATTAGAGGGATCACAGTAAACTGCAGACAGGAAACTCAATTCTGTAACCGAATTAACTTATCGGTAGGAAAGGAAACTCTATTCTGTAACCGCATTAACTTATCGGTAGGACAAGGATCGACAAACCCACAATCAAATGCAATTCCTGAACTGGGTAATGATCAGAGTACTCACGTAAATGAACATCTGGTACAAACGTTCCCTCTCCGCATCCGTAAACGACGAGAACGCCCTGTTCACATCCTACAACGCCACAACAACACGATTCAATCTCAACAAACCTAAGCAAGACGACGGGACTGCGCACAGATCAATTTCACCACGCCAAGAACTCTCTCACTACAAATCACACGCGACATTTCGCACTAGCCTCAGCAGCAAGCGCAGGGACCGCGAGAGCTGACGTGAGATATTCGAGGGGGAGGGGAGAAAGGGGGCCCAAACCTCGCGGGAGCAGGCGGTAAGGATGGAGCGGGCGGCGAGCTTGAAGGACCTGTCGAGGATGCCGTACCTCCCCGCCGCCGCGGCCTCCATCGGTGGTGAATTCCGGCGAGGCGGAGGCGCCGCGCCGCTCGCCGTTAGGTTTTCAGATTCGAAATTTCGAAGAGCGAAAAAATGGCCGCCTCCCCACTCCGGCGACGCCGCCTCGGGAGGAAATGATTAAATGGGCCTTGTTGGGCTGGTTATCTACATTAAACTAGGCCCATATTTATATGGGCCGAATTGATCTGGACTGATTGGGCCTCATTAATCCTGCAGCTATGTCTTGGATGTTGGAATGGGCTGCCTGACATGGGTAAGAGGGACACCTGTCAAAAGGAAAGACACTTGTCAAGAACAGATGGAGTCGTGTCAAGGGGACAGGCGCTCAAATCGTTGGATCAAGATCGTGTGGAGCAAAATGATTACTCTAGCATGATAAATATGTCTGCGATCTCACGCTAACCCTAGCTACCCACATTTCCTCTTATTCATCACTGTCGCCACTACCCTAGGATCTTTCCCCTCATTGTCACATGTGCCGTTGCGATCAGCCATGCGTCGGAGGCCATCGCTACTTAGTGATTTTCTCATTCACTTTCGTCGATGTGATGTTGTGGTCATCCACCATAATTGTGTTTGAAGTCACTAATGCTACTTTTTTTTCTAACATGTCTTTGCTTTTGCTTGTTTGTCACCATGGTCATCCACCATAGTTGCGCTTGAAATCACCACCGCCAATACTTTATGATCTTTCCTTTCCATTCCACCTATGTGCTGGTAGGGCCATCACCATAGTTACACCAGAAGCTGCCATTACTTTCATTCGCTCTTGCTTATGTGCCTGCACAGTCACTGTGGTGCCCTTCTCCTATTAACCAATATATAGGTTAACAGGAGTAGAACGCTTTTAGCTGCATATTAGTTTTCAGCTGGTATTAATATGACATAGGTGAATTATCACTAAACCTTATTTTATTTATTGATAAAGTCTAATACATAGGTTGTAGTCACGAACAAACCTCAAGCTTGCAATGCTACACCAAGCAAATAATGACAGCAGAAGCAAAGCTAAACCTAAACCCATAAGCACGGCTTGGGTCCTAGATCAAAACAAGTCTTCGTACGTCACTTGCTCCTGAACTCCTCTATTGTTGGATTTTCGTCGTACTGCTTTTTTAGGTAGGAGATAATAATAGCAAGGGTGAGTACACAAGATACTCAGCAAGTTATGGGAATTAAGGTGGCATTTAAGGGTTAATAAGGAGGGTTTGGTTTTGTTTGGCAAACCAGAGTGTTTTTAAATCATCTTTGTAAATTCTAAGTATGCTCTTTAAGTTATTGGATAGAGGCTCACGCTTCAATCCATTCCTTGAGTTGCCTGACAATAACTCACCACATTTACCGAAAAGAGACTTGCATCTTAACCCATTTCACAAGTTGCTTTGCAACGATTTACCTCGATTACAATTCAGAGTGTATGGTCCTAGATGGTACCTCCATTTTTATGCTTTTAATTTTTTTCTTTCATAATCACAACTCAACTTCATCTTATCCAACTCTATTTTTAGTGCCAAGTGATACTCCGGCTCACACAATCCCGTTTTAGACTACTTAGGTCTTTTATTGGCCACGTATACTGGTTCTGATAATGATTCCCACACCATAATAAATTTTTCTATAAAACTTTTTCAAATATAAGACTATGCTAGAGAGATCACTTCTTATTAACCTATGACCGTGAGCACAACTGTTCGAATAGATTATAACCTTTACAAAGGGTGCACACTTTACCCACACGACACGAGTTTACTCTAAATACCCAACATGTATTGATTAGATATACATGGTGAGGGGAGGTTCACGACAAGACCTTTCTAAATCATTATATTCTAGTTGTCAACTAAATCTGCCCTAGACCAAGTATTGGGAAAATCCCAGACTTTTCATACTGAAGGTTCCGTAAGCGCATCCTATATGTCATCTCAGTGACTCCACATCTATTGACTCCTGTATACATCCAAGGTCCACTAATTAATTGATAAGTGCATCTCATTCTACCCATATGGTCGTACTTTAATATGATTAGTGAAACACATTAAGAGATTGGTCCTCATATGCCATAGGAAGTCAGAACACACAGGCAGTGACTACCTATGACTAGGTTTTAAAAAGTCATTTTATTTTGCAAACTTTCGACCACGAGTGTCGGTATTTAAACCATTTTTTAAAACTCATTTTTATCCTATCAACAAGTTTTAAGTGATAGGGGTGTCGTCGATACTCACGCTTTGATGAGCATAAGTACTGGGAGGGCAACAGGATGACAGGTATAGGGTCATTAGTAAATAAGAAGGGTATATACAGCAAGTAGGTTCATGGTCTATCAGATCGACTGACGAATCATAGCTGGTATTGTATACCTAAGCATGCAGGTTCACAAATAAAATAATTTTTAGTTTTAAATATATGAGATCAATATGATCAAGAGGTTACTTGCCTTGGTTTTGGTCTTGCCTTCTTTGAAAAACTCCTTAACTAACGGCTCCTAGACGTCGGTTACTCGGGGAACACGAAAAGACGATGACAATGGCACTCGACAGAGAGTAGGGAAAAAGGAAGGGGATGTGGTGGCGGTGGGGGAGCTCAGAGGGAGTCCGAATGGTGCTAGATGAGGCGGAGGGCTCTATGGCCTTTTATAGCTATGGGGCTATGCAAGGCGACAATGGAAACAAGTGGTGTAGCACAGTGTGGTATGCGAGCGACGGGTGACGTGGCACTATGATGGTGCTGTTCAAAGCAAGAGGGAAGAGAGAACACAGGTGACACGGTGGCCGAGGCAGGATGGGATGGAACAGAGGGAGTGCACACACTCGTTAGGGCTCGGACCGAAAGCGGTGGCGTCGTACTAGGGTTTGGCAGCGAGGAGTGCGGTGTGCCAATTCCTGGGATGACAGCGCGCATTGTCTGTGTGCACGACGTGGGCAAGGGCGACGTGTTTGTGGGCATTGTCGACATGGCAAGGTGGCCTAGTCGTGCATCGTGGAAGTTGGCGCTTTTGACTGAGAACTCGGCGCGCGTGGGGCAGCGCAGGAGGTAGGGGATGGCCATGATACAGCGTATTGGACGACTATCCGTGGCACGATTGGAGGGTGGGTCCGACTTGTCGGCCAATGTGTTAAGTTGTGGGCGCGTGCGGCGGTAGCTTGTGAGCGGGCAGCGCGCGGGAGTGGCAGAGCTCGCCATGGCCATGCAAAGGGAAAAGCAGATCGTGCAGGCCAGAAGAAGGAAACAACGGACTAGATGAATAGTATCTTTCTGAATTTCTAAGAATATTTTGGAAAGAAAATTTTGAATGTTTGAAGTTGAATTCAAATTTGATATTTAAACTCGGAAAATTTTGAGAAATGTTTGGAAGGGATTATAGGATAGGTTTGGAGAGAATTTAAGATTCATAAGTTGGCATGCTCTTCAAGAAATCAAAAAAATCTAAAGTTTATAAATAAGTTTTTGTTTAAATAGTTTTTCTTGGTGCAAAAACATGGGCATTATAGTCACCCACAATAGTTTCACTCAAAGCCATTGTTGTTACTTTATAAGTTTCTCCTTCACTCTTTCCTACGTGTCAACGTGATCACTCCCTATGGTTATGCTAGAAGCCACCACCGCTACTATGTGATCTTCTCCTTCTCTCTCGCTTATGTGCTAGCATCTTCCACTATAGTTATACTAGAAGCCATTGCCTCTACACTATTTTCTTCTATGCACTCTCTCAATTATTTGCTGTCGTAGTTACCCATCATACTTGCGTATGGAACCTTAAATGCTACTATATGATCTTCTCCGACATTGCGTAAGGAATCTAACATCATTGGTAGGAAATCTTACTAGATCATAGATCTATGGTCACTTCTAGAAGTACATCAATCCTATTTGTTAATACCAAAATTTTAAATAGTCGTTAATAGATTCAGTCAGAAGAGAAAAGACAATGAAGCCGATGGGGATTGGATCGGATTTAAAGAAGTTTTTATAAGTGAAGAAAAAAGAATATATCTGTTACAAATCGATTTCTTATTTATAAATATATCTTGTAAATAGGCAGAAGTACTTTTCTTTCTTTTTTCTTTAGTAAATATTATGTTGTGTCTATCTTGGACTTGTAAAAACCTATGGATATAAATATATACACTTGGAGATCTTTTAGGTGTATCAGAATTAGATTAATACAATCAAATTCAGCACATTGCCACCTCTAGGAGTAGAAGTTATGTAGTTCTCGATAAGATCTTGCTTCGGGTTGAACTGTATCGGTTAAGTTTAATTTTTAGCAAGAGGTACGTCTCGTCATAAAGTAAATGTATCGGTTTGGTTAAGACTTTCTCGATTCAGTCTAATATCTTAGCCAAGTTTATATGTCTGCTAATTATCTTGATTTATTCGGTTCTGTCTAAGTCAGTATTGATTCAATCTCTTAGTCCAATCTGATGTATCTATCATATTAGTATAGAATTTATCGGCTCATTAAGTTTATCTTGTTACTGATTTATTAGATTGATTTTGATAAGATAAATCTTGATAAGCCAATATGTTTTATTCAACATTATAACAGAGTTCTAGCCATGAATTATTATTATATTGTCCTTTCACTCTTATCCATATTGAATCATTATCTGATATACTCTTTATATCACGTTTAATCTACTATCAATTGTTCTTAACCTTATTAGTTGTAATCTTATACTATCTTAGTTTAGTCTGATCTATCAATATTGTCTTTAATAAAGTTACTGACGTGACATAGCAAGTTTTATCTCATTTATTAGATAACTCTATCGACTAGACAATAGATAACTTGACTCCACATCGGCTGATTGACTGATTGACTTAGTGGTTTAATTTTTTTTATCTTCCTTGTTAATTACAAGTCAAATTGATTGATACACCCTAAACCTAAAAAATTTAAGGACATATATTTGAGATAAGCAGATCTCTTAGGTCTTCGTATGTATGACACATCAGTGTAGATATTAGACGATTTTTGTATCAACACTATTGTGCAGGTGGTCGTATTGAAAAATATCTCAGGTGACCACGCCGATGCCTGGGAGGTCTGCTTAGCTCCAGTGTAGGCCGGTCGGCTTCTCTCTGTGGCTCAAGGTACGCGCGCTGGGGCCCGTGAGTTTCGCTCGGCTCCGGTGCGATGGTGCGGGTGCGGGTGTGCCTGACCCTGTAATTGACAAGGAGATGAGGCGAACGGGTCAGTCGGACGATGGGCCAATACGAGCGCTCGCTATTGGCTGGCCACCGATAGGATCGAGGTGGTTATTGGCTGCGTCCAGATGGCACCTGCTATCGGCTGGTTGCCGATAAGGATTGAAACATTCTTCTATCGGCTGGGGAGCCGATAAAGGCGTTGACAGATGTCGACGAAGAAAATGATGACTTCGGGTGTGGCGAAAGCGAGATCTTGATCCATCAGCCATAGAGCCGATGAAGGCACCGAAGTATATTAAAATCAAAGCGCGCAGGATCCCTCCTGGTAGTCGATGGAAGCTGTAGCGGTCGTTCATCGGCTGGAAAGCTGATAAAGGCATATACGAACTGGCAAGGAATTGTATAAAAGACACCGGCTGCAAAGCTGATGCCGCTCTAGATATGGCAGCACGAGACCTGTCGCCCGCTGTGACAACACCGCTAGCACCGAATCTCGAAGATCGAATCTAACCAAGACAATACGAGACCAAGGCCAACGGCAACGGGACGGTGGACGTCGGATCGGTTGTGCTAAAGTAAGGGCGAAGCGAACCCATCGGCTAGCTGAGCCGATGAGAGGACGTCTCTCTGAAGACGGGCGCGCATTGGCTGGAAGGCCGATGCGCTTGGCGTGGTGCTCAAGGGAAGTCTCTAAAGACTGGTGCGTATCGACTGAGGAACCGATACGCTGGGCATGTTGTTCAATATATAGATAACTCATCGGCTAACACTCCGATGAAACGCCGTATAGAGACCTATAGCCCTAAAACTCAATCTACCATCGATAACCTCATAGGTCGAACCTAACCGATGCAGCACAAGACCGACGACGGCGGAGAGAGCTTGATATGCCGATAGTCTCTGCACGGACATGATGCGATACATCTGATCGGTCTAAGATGTCGAACCTAACCGATGTAGGCTTAGACAGAGTAAGATATATTAGGATAGTGGTGGAACTTACTCTTTCGCCAAAGATCAAAGTTAACCAATGCAACCCCGCGTCGAGAGCCAGACCCCGCCGATAGAAACCTAGGTGAATTAGGGTGACGATGCGCTGAAATTGTATTGATTGAAGCATATGTTCATTACAGGCTCTCAAGGGGTCTATATTTATACCCTGGCATTGCAGAGTCCAACACGTTTACAATAAACATCAGACGTTATTTCCTAACAAAGATAAAAGAAGAATATCTCAAAGAAAGTTAACTAAATTAATTAAACCTTCTTATCTATATAAGATATGATTTACATAGAAATAATATCCTGCCGTGAGTCCCACGGCTTCTCCTCAAACTCGGTCTCATTTGGATAACCTTCTATTCTTGGACCGAATCTTTCCCTGCTTCGTTCGATCGGCTTCCTCCCTATAGCAACCGGACTCTTCTTTACTTAAGTCAATCTTTTTTCTAATTTTTTTCTAGGCTTTTCAAATTTTGGCATTAACATAAATAAAAGTTTTCAAGTATCCTCAAGAAAACACTCTCTATGTTTTCTTGCTCAATGCTTTCTATATCATCTTGCTCGATAAGGTAAAAGCTAATTTCAACACGGATTTGATAGGTCCGTTAATGATAACAAAGGAAATGGTCTTCG
This sequence comes from Oryza coarctata, assembly GCA_030770085.1. Classification (NCBI taxonomy): domain Eukaryota; kingdom Viridiplantae; phylum Streptophyta; class Magnoliopsida; order Poales; family Poaceae; genus Oryza; species Oryza coarctata. The sequence goes on along the minus strand of CM061476.1, from coordinate 2,698,681 downwards.
CGGAGGCCTCATTGAAGAAAAAAAACTTCTCTTACCGAAAAAAGTTCCGATTGTCTCAACACTATTTATATAGGTTGGATATGCTACAATATTGATTTACCTTTTGTAATTATTTCATTAGTTGTATCTTTCATACCATAATGTTTAGGTTGCATCATAATCCTTATTAGCACCAACACCACTATTAGGTGCGTTAGAAGAGCCTAGTGTGGATGTTACTATGTGTTGTCTGTATTTGTGACATAGGAGAGCTTGCATTGTATTTTGAAGAGGTACAAAAGTGTATTTATTCTGAATTAGTTGGGGAAATGCATTTGTCATACACTAGCCCCAAGCCAAACCTACATCATAGCAATAAGTCTACTTCTGATATTGCCATTGCCAGCTCTCTCAAAGCACCCCAACTTCTAGAAACACTTAGCTCGCAAATGTTTAATAAAAAATGCAATCAAGGATAAAACAGTAGTAGTGATATTTGATAAGAATAAATAAATGATTTAGATTTAGATTTTTGTTGCATTTACTATCAAAATCTAAATCTTCTATAGTAAGAAAAATATAAATGCAATCATCCTGAATTTGGAAATTCACTAGTCATACTCTAGTCCCAAGCCAAATCTCTTATACATCACAGCAAAAAGTCCACTTCTGCTATTGTCATTGCCACCACCTCCCTAAACTGAACTTATAGTAACTACCAAATGTTTTCAAAGATACACCAAAAGTATAGGTATTTATATTAAATGGTAACAAGATTTCAAGTTACATTGCGTTTACTATTCTACATCTAAATCTTTATGCTTTTATTGTTTTATAAGATTTAGATTTTAGACTAGTAGTTGCACTGTAAATCTAAATCTTAGTACTGATTTAATAGATTCTTATCAAATACTGGTTTGTCTTTGATTTTGCATATCTTAATAGTCATTTTTCCCCTATGCCGTTGTCAAGTGGTGATGCCAATTAACTATGCTTGCAGGCTATTATATAGGATAGCTGAATTTATGTTTATCTTACTACAAAAGATTTAGATTTAAAGTATTAATTGCATCTTAAATCTAAATCTGTATCTGCATCTTAGTAGTTATTTATTGGATTCCTATCATATGCCAAAACTTTGGGTTTATATTTGATTTTACATATCTTTTATTAAATGTTTTCGTTGCTAGAAGTTCGGTGTTTTAGGTGGAGGTTGCGGCCAAAAACACAGAGTTTTTGTAAGTAGCATAAATTCTTATTAAATGCCCTTTTCACTAAATACAGTGGCAACCGCCTCCCAAAACACCAAACTTTTGGCAACCAAGAAATTAGAAAACATTTAATAAAAAGATATAAAAATATCAAAGATAAACCCAAATGCTTGGTATACGATAAGAATTTAATAAATGAATGTGGATACAAATTTATATATTTATAATGCATTAATAATCTAAATCTAAATATCTCTAGTTTGAAAATCATAATGCAGCCATCGCCTCCAACTTAAGTTCATTTGCGTCACCACTTACAACGGAATCAAAGGTACTAAAATAGAAATGCCGGTATTTGATAAGAAACTATTGACTAATATTTTCAATGCGTAAAATATAAATGCAATTATCCAAATTTTATAAATACACTTATCATACTCCATACCAAGTTAAACCTCATGTACCACATCATACGAAAAAGTCCACTTTTATCATTGTGATTGTCATTTTCATTGTCATTGCACCCACTTCCTAAAACATCAAACTTAGAACCCACAAAATTGAAAAACATTAAATAAAAGATATGAACATGAAGTATTGGTATTTGATAGGAATCCCATAAATATAAAAAAACCATGAAACTAAAAAATATTTAATAAAAAGACACCTAAATAATAGATAAATCCAAATGCCTTATTTAGCAAATGTGTTGTGAGAGGTGGAATCTAGAACTAGAAATGAGGGAACGATGAGGATAAAATGAGGTGAGAAGAGCAGATGCATAGGATTGAATGTGGCCTCTTATTAGGTGGGATACTATTTCCTTTCCCCATTTGACAAACGTGCACTAAGTAGTATTTGACCGAAGTACAATAGATAACTACAAGATTTAGGATCCTTCAGTCGAAAGATTTTTAAAAAAAGAGTACTTAAATTATTTTTTTATAAAAATCCTGGAATGTCCTTAGAAAACGACATGATTTAAATTTAGGCGTGGTTACCCATCTAAACCTAAATCTTCTCTATTAATAAAATAATAAATGCAGATATCCTGTATAATGGCCTCATTTCATTGCTATTGGCATCACCATTTCACATCACTTCACACAGCAGAGAGAGAGAGACGAAGTAGTAGTAGTAAAACCGGCATAGTGGCTATAACTTCAGTTATTTGATAATATGTTATTTTTAACATATGAGTAGTATATTCGATGTTCTCACGTAACAAGAATTACATCCTCAATGACAACGACAAATTATTAAAAAAAATCCTTTAACTTCTTTCCCCTGTTCTTCTTCAGACCGCCTTCCTCCACAATTCCATTAAAAAAAAATCCCCAAATCTCAGCATGTTTCCTCCATAATTCCGCGCCCCCTTGCATGGCGTCCTCCGTGGGATTCCCCCTCCCGGTGATCGCTTCGTGCTCCTGGAGCTAGCCGTAGCCGTAGGAATCCCCCCTCGCTGGTTCTTTAGCTAGGGCCTTCCTCCCGGAGCATCGCCGCCGATTACGCCGGCTGCCGCGGAATCCCGGGGAGGTGTGAGTTGATTTGTGCTAAAGATTCCAATTCTTTCGGGCCCTTTTGGTCTCGGACGGATCCGTACGGCCTTTCTGCCGATTCCGCCGTGGGGGGAGGGGCCTGTTCGTGCAGCGAAGCTCGATTCTTGCTGCTCCAGCATGGCGGGGGTGGAGCCGGCTGCGGGGGGAAGCGGGAGGAGGGGCCCGATGGATCTGAACCTCTATCTCGGGCTCCCTCCGTTGCCGCAGCCTCCAGGAAGGCTGGATGTTGCTGCGAATGAGCAAAGGGGCTCGTCTGCGCCCGCGCCCCAAGAGGTGGTGGTGCCAACGCCGCCTGCCGTGATGGCGGCGACGGCCTACTCGCCGTCGAATGCGCTGTCCACGCCGGAGCAAGCGCTGGTAGATCCTGTTGCTGCGTGGCTTGTTGATCCTGTTGAGCAGCAGGCGGTGCCGCTCGAGACGCCCTCATACATGGCTAGGGCCTCGTCGACGTTGCTACAGATTACTAGGTATGATCCTGAATTTGTTCAGGCATTGGAAGCGCTTGTGCAGTCCGATCGAGCAGTTCATACTGCTGGTCGTATAAGGGGAGCGGAGATTGCCGCCACAAGGCAGGAATCGGCACAACCTAGTCCAGCTGCTGAGGAAGCAATGATGCCAGAGGATCGGCTGAGGAGGTTGATCCGGGTGAGTGATCAACACCGCATTGGTAATGGGAGGGCAGGGCCAGGGCCAGGGTCAGGGCCGGTGAGCCGCGGCCAACGGGAGAATAGCCCGGAAGCTGATAATCTGGCACAGGCCATCCAGAGGTCTCATAATTCTCTGGAGGCATCAAGGAAGCAGAAGCTTGATGGTGATGGCAAGGTGGTTGCTGTCAAAAAGGATGGCAATTGCGGATGCAACAGCAGCTTCGAATGCAATATCTGCTATGAACCAGCGAAAGATCCTGTGGTTACCCCTTGTGGTCACCTCTTCTGCTGGCCTTGCATATACCAGTGGCTTCATGGACATTCAGAGTACTCTGATTGCCCTGTCTGCAAGAGCGAGGTGTTTGAAGTAAACGTCACGCCGATTTATGGTAGAGGAGGTGGTGAGCAGAATTCCCCCGTAAATGGTATCAAAATCCCTCCCAGGCCAAGTGCACACAGGACTGAGAGCTTGAGGCAGCAGCTGCAAATGCCAGACACAAGAGGAGGCATTGTAAGCATGGTGAGGCGGTTGATCCAAAACCAGGATATAGTGGCAGGCCAGGCGGCTTCATCTGCAGGGGTTGAGAGGACTGGGGCTTCTGCACCGCGGCCAAGGGCTAGGGGTCGAAGGCAAGCAAGACAAGATCAGAATGCTGCAGCGCCTTCTGCACCAGCAACACAGCAGCAAGTGGTCAATGCTGGCACAGGGAGTGGCAATCAGGCCCCTTCGCCTCCTCCCAATGCTAATGATGCTGCACCAGCTGTTGCTGCCACTCCCCAAAATTCATCATCTGTGGAGCAAGCTTCAACTTCTAGCACCGTGGGTGTTATAGTGGGAGGACCAGCGCAAGGTAGGAGGTCAAGAAATCCTGAATCCACACCCACAAGGAGGACAAGGAGGAGGCAGCAGTAGGTAACTTAGTGTTGTTACTGTAATAAAACATATATAGACCATGTCTTGCTGTAACCATGATTTTCTTTAGGCCCATCTCAAAATCATGTATGTATATGGTATCTCTTCTTCTGTTTACCATGTATCCACCATTTTACCTTAGGCATAGGAATGAAGATTTCAATTTTAATATCCATGGATGGATCTCTATGTTGTGCACTCTGCAATAAAATTTTCTGATATGACATCTGTTTCTGATAAGGTGGGATTTTAGGTGTTCTGGTTGCACCATGTATGTCTGTATGCTATTATGATTCTAGGTACAGAAATTCAGAAAAATTGTGGAGCCAAGTCATGTCTGTATCCAATTGTTCAGCTACAGTAACTGTACTGTTGAGATTAAAGATATCAACCAATGCATTATGTTTTTCAATTTCAGTATGGCACTATGAGTCTATGACTAGTCCAAGTTGGCTATAGTTCAGAAAAGCATTGGTACCCAGAGTCAGGGACGGTCTCTTCCTTTGTTTTCCTTAATCAATCTGATTGCAGATGCATCTTGAATGGGACAAAAACTTGCAGTATTCAGGTAGTCAAGTTTGTGATTTCACATATTATATATGCATTGCAAAAACGATACTTGTTAGCATATTACTGTTAACCATTTTAATGGCTTTTTATGTCTATTTTGCAGTGACATTCCGTAAATGAAAGCATGCAAGATCATGTTGTGTTGTGGCCTGACAGATAATATACTCCTTGATCAGAACCTCTCATGGGGCATAATCAGTTCCTGCATATCATGAACTAACTTTTTGTTGCAAACGTAAATACCATCAAAATGGCACAAACACATATATACTTGTCAATTCTCATTTACATTTCAGGTACATCTGAACATTTGCTTTGAAAAAATACAGCATATATCCCCCATGGAGCCATGATAATATTGTTTACAAATTACTGTCCGTGAAGATCACCATTGGCAACGGTGGAGCAACGTATTCTGGAGATCAGACATGACGGGGCATCAGTACAGCTCCAGCAACGACTGGAATTTTGTTAGGTGTCAGGTTGTCAGACATTGTCAATGTACAACCTCTGCAACAACTCCAGGGGATGGAAACAGGATGCAAATGAAAATATGAAATTACTTGGCGAAATCGGTCTCTGCTGATAATCTATCCACTGGCTCGATACCATATGGAAAACACGGGCAGTGCCGCACTGTTTATTGTAACTTCTTTGCATGGATTCTTGTACAGGTACAATGTCAGACTGCTGATATGCAACTAGCTACAATATGCATGTCACGGCATCAGGGTTTCCCCTCACGCACGCCCTACCGTGAGGGTAGAGATTATCGCACCCCAGCGATGACCACGGTAAACTGCGAGAAACCATATAAAATTGATCAAAAATTTAAATTATTTTTAAATTTTGTTTAAATTTAATGTAGTTACCGCAGTACTACCATTACCATACCCTGGCAGTAACTACAGTTACCGGCTTGCCGCCGGTAAGAGACCCTGCTCGGCATCAGGCATTAGTTCTCTTAAAACTATTGCTCCAGAGTCAGAACACAAGCTGCTTGGGTTGCACTTGCATGCTGCGAGTTTTGCTGCCATTCAAATGGAGACTGGTATCTGAAATGTGCATGCTTTGCTCGTTGTGTAACCAGGCGCTTGGGGTAGCATAGCACTGTTTTCTTCAGCTTGATCATGTCTAGCTTTGGCTTCTGCTGTTTCTCGTTCAGTCATCTGCACATCAAAAACTGGACGATCGTGAGCTGAAGGGGGTCGAGGATATGCGAAGATAGTTAGATCACAATGATATCTGGCTCTGTAACATGCTGTGTAACCACTAGTCATTGTGATATCCTGATCATGCACCATTGCACTCCTCATACCAGTGATACCATCAATATGACAATTGGAATAATGGAATATTGAATGATCATGTGCCACCATGTGTTCACATGTTACCACCGTTTGTTGTACGGCTCAATTCAGCAGTGTCTTCTTAAAATCATTTCAAACTCCTTCAGAGATACAATGACCAATTTATGTACGAAGTCATTATGTCTTGAACTGCTCTATCAACCCCAGAAGGCTGTATGTTTCAGCATCTGGCATCGCTCCTCTCAAAATCATTGCTCTTAACAAATCTGGCTCATAAACTTTTGCCTTCACATAAGCTTTAAGAAGGGTATTACACACAAATGAATTCCTACAGTACTTTGATTCATTCAGCTCGCTGAAGACTCTCTTTGCATTTAACAAGTCACCATTTTCTGCAAAGTTTTCAAGCAACATATGTGTAGTCTCCAACCATGGTATTGAATTTTTCACCTTCTTGGTGACAACTTCTTTCTTTGCTATATCCACTGTCTTCAGAACTTCTTTAACAATACCTGCTTTCAAGCAGCCCAATGCCAAGTGGCGGTATGTGATAGCATTTGGTTGACAACCATTTGCTCTCATTTCTTTGAACACTGCTGATGCTTTATCCACAAGACCATGTCTACAATAAACTGATAAAATGGAATTGAACTGTTTTGTAAGCTTTAGCTTTCTTGTTAATTAATCTTTCCCCGTATCTCTTCTGCCTGATCAATGGAGCCAACCCTTCCAAATGCTTCAATTGCTAGTATGAAGCTTTTGGGTCGAATATGAGGGAGACCTTGCATGAGATCCCATGTCATCTTTAGCTCCTTTTCCTTCCCAAGGTATCCATACAAGATAACCAGAATTTCCAATGTAGACCAATTGGTTCCGGTCATAGAATTCTCGATTGCTTCTACATATGTCTGGGAAACAGTATACAGCCCTGCAACAGCATGCGCAATTGCTAGAATGCCATATGTGATCTCATTTGGCTCAATTTTTGCTCTCTTCATATCATTGAAAACCCTTGCCACTCCATCAATGTTGTGCTCATTGGCCTTTATCTTTAATAGGATGTTGTAGGTCAACATGTGTGGGGTCACACCATCGGCTTTCATCTGAGTGAGGATCTTGGAAATAGTTTTCTGACGCCCTGGAGAAGAATGGAGGATGATCAGCCGGGTGTAAACATAGGGTGAAATCGGCAAGGACAATCCCCTCAACTTCCTCTTGTAACCATATGCAAGCTTAATCAAGCCCAAATCCAAACAAGCCATAACGAGATTGTTGTAGAGCAGCTCATTCTGGTATTCCTGAGGTATGCGAAGGAAAAGGCTTTCAGCTTCAGAAATGCCATGAACTTTAGCTGTGAACTCCAGGAGGCATGAGTAATCTAGCTCACAAAGCTTGTAGGGCCTCTCTCTCATGATCCATTCCATGATCTGTAGCAAGAAAAAGGGGAAATGCACTTTCACTACCAGAACAAATACGTGCCAGTAAAAAACCTTAGAATTTACACATCTAGTTAACATGTATTTATCTTGTTAAATGACGAGAAAATATTGAATATTGAATTCACCATGATTAGGTAAGCAACAATCCCATAAAGAATACTTCTAAAAAAACAATCCCATCAAAAAGTACAAACAGAAGGCATTAACAGTCAGTTATTCAACGTCAATCTCGTTCATCTCTAAACCTTTACGCAGACAAGCACAAATATCAAAATATTCTACAAGGTTGTAGGTTCATTATCGAATTCGTTCACAGTAACACAGATCACAAATTCACAAACACACACGAAATGCGGCAAAGCACAGCATCTGGAGATAGATGGCAGCAAAGACCAATCATTTATTATATTTATCTCACTGCTCAGCCTAACCCACATTAATCATGAAGCGAGCGTTCACAGGAGGCTCATTGGATCCGAGCCAAGAAACGGGGACTGCGACAAGAGGTAGGAAGAGATTAGAGGGGTTGTGCGTGAGAGAGACCTGGAGGGCGGTGCGGTGGCGGCGGCGACGCCGGAGGCGGTTGACGGCGTGGAATATGTGTCCCCGGTGCACGGCGTGGCCATCGCCCATCTAACCCCGGATGGCGGCGCACACCGACGCCGACCGCTCCACCCGCTGCGCCAGCGAGCCCTCCTGCTCCGCCTCATCGCGGGACTCCCGTGGCGAAGGACGAGGGGGAGAAGGAAGAGCTGTACGGGCGCCTCCAGAGCTCGTAAAGAAGGTGGCGACGGTGGCGGCGGCGGCGGGGGAGGGATCGGTGGCCGCCGGCACCGGAGCAGCGCGCGCTGCGGCATCAGCATGGCTGCGGCAATCCGTCGAGCAGCTGCTGCGCATCGCGCGCAAGCCGTTCGCTGTTCTGGTGCGCGGCGGCGAGGCCCAGCGCGTTCTGTAGCCGTCGGATCGGGAATCAACGCACCGGATGGCGTCGTAGCTTGGCGTAGGGTGCTTAGCTGACGCTCGATCCGGACCATCCAACGAAATGATCGTACGGCCTAGAGCATTATGATGGGTGTTTTACTGCTATCTTGATGCAATTTTAACCTTTCTTTTTTATAATTATTTCTTTATAAGTTACAACCCTGGCTGTTATAAAATGCCGAATTTAGATTATACATGGCACAAATTAGACTCCGGGTTGAAGATTTGAAGGCACCTAGCAAATGTGCTGGATATTTGATTGAATTGTATCAACATTGAGCGCATAATTATCACCATCTCACATGCCACCGTACTTTAAACTACAAAAATGGGAACAGGAATGAAGGACATGGGCTCTTAATATTTTCTTCCCCTTAGGAGTACGTCTTCGGAGGCGCCCTTGTTTGGTCATTGCATCCCAAGCACCAGAAAGATTTTCAGTGTTGTGCGCTGAATTGTCGGTTGATTGCATATTCTTCCTCCAATGATCATTGCTCCAAATACACAGCTGATGTGTAATGTTGTTCTTGGTCTATTACCCAAAAACACAATTTTTTGAATACCAATGCCTGCATCTAACTCTTATCAATTCAGGATTTCATTTCCATTATAATCTGCTGTCATAAAATTCGTACCCGTGAGCCAGCACCTGGATGCAAGCACATTAGTAGGTTGAAAAAAATATGACAATGCAGTAATATGTTCCTGTCCTCCTGGTGGCCCTTGATCTTACTTTCTTTTCTTTTCTTTTTTTTGCAAAAAGATTTGATCTTACTTCCAACCTAATATAATGACTGAAGTTGAAGTCAGCAGGGACAGTTGAACGATGCTAATTTTACTCATTTGCTGGTACCGGTAAGTATAATCTTTTGCCCGAGTTGAACGTAGAGGCCGATGTCACAGTTAAATAACCTCTTGAAATTATTCCTGAAAAACAAAAAGGCATTATAATGGTGAAAACCTCTAAGGAGACCCTTTTTCATCACCTGTAATTTTTTTGTACAACTTATTTCACTATCATATTTCAGGAACACATGTTCTGTAACAGAATTCTTATCAGAAGGAGAAAAGCCATCAGAAAACAGGTTATTACATTTAATGTGAATTGGAAACAACGAGCTTCCATCCTAATAGGCAGTAACAATCAGTGTTATCTGAGTTTTAAAAGCTCATGAGTTTATCAACTTAACAATAACTAATTTTCTACTCACTAGAAAGCAACTATTAAAGATATTCATCAACAGTTCTAAAGAACACTTCTATGCTAATGGAAAATTAGCATCAATATTGGAAGGCACATGCATTACATTAAGATTTAAGTATTAAACAAAGGGCAATAACAACAACCCGAATATGGATTTCCTGATCAATGCTCAAATTTTCTGAGGAACCTTGCATAAATCTGTCACAGCTGCCCAAGCAAGAGAACAGCACACTCAACTGAATCCAGCATTCTCTGAAACTAAAAGAGGAAGTTAGTAAAGATGGACATGGAAACCTACAAAGCAGTTGACATTATCTACCCTTGTCAAATTTTAGTAGCCAAACTTTGAATATCTGTATGTTGGTTTATGAGTTGAAGCAATTGATTGAAATGAGTAAGATCAAGACAATGGATTTATGCAGCCTGAACCCAACTACTCCCAGGCATCTTGCTTAAGCCTCTTTCTGCCATTGTCTTTCTTAGCCTCTTAACTTTCTCCCATTTTTTTGCTTCTGAATATATGTTACCCAAAAGAATATAATATCCGCTCTCTCCTGGCTCAAGTTCAAAGCACTTGGAAGCAACAATTTCCCCAAGCTCAACAGCATTGTGCAATCTGCAAGCAAGAAGCAAAGCGCCCCAAACACTAGCATCTGGCTTCATTGGCATCTGTATGATGAGTTGATATGCTTCATCCAGTTTTCCACTACGTCCAAGAAGATCTACCATGATGGTGTAGTGTTCCATTGAAGGGAAAATCTTATATTTTTCTGACATGGAAGAAAAGCAGGTGTGAGTTTCTTCCATTAACCCGGCATTGCTATATGCAGACAACAACCCCACAAAGGTTACTGCATTAGGACTAATCTTTGCGTCAGACATCTCTTTGAACAAACTAACAGCTTCATTGAACATGCCATTCATCCCGCAACCCACGATCATCGCACTGTAAGACACCACATCTCTCACCCCCAAACCTCTGAACAGATCAAAAGCTCTGTCAATCTTCCCACTCTTGGTGTGCAAATCCACCAGAGCGGTGCGCAAGTGATCATCCAATTCAATCCCCACAGACCCCATGAAACTCTCAACCCACAAGCCAAACCTCAAGTTTCCAAGCTGTGAGCAAGCCGAGATGACTGACGAGAAGGTCTTCTCGTTAGGCATCACCCAGACATGAGGCTTCAGCATTCGATTAAAAGCAGAAAGAGCCTCCCTTGCGCAGCCATTCTGCGCGTAGCATGCAATCATCGCATTCCACGCGTAAAGATCTTTCTTGTTCTCCATCCGCTCAAACAGTTCGCCGGCGGCGTGGACATCGCCGGACTTGGCGTACCCGGATATCATAGTGATCCACGAGACGTTGCTCCTCACGGGCATCTGCTCGAACAGCTCCCTCGCCTTGGCCAGGTTGCCCCGGGCGATGTAGCCGGACATGACGGCGTTCCAGGATGCGGCGTTCCTCTCGGGCATTCGGTCGAAGAGCTCGATGGCCGCGTCGAGGTGGCCGGCCTTGGCGAGGCCGGCGACCATGGAGTTCCATGACACGACGTCCCGCACGGGCATCCGGTCGAACAGCGCGCGCGCCGCGGCGAGGTCCACGGAGCGGAGGAGGGAGGCGAGAAGCGAGTTGTGCAAGACGAGGGAGGAGTGCGCCCGCGCCAGAGACGGAGGCGGCCTTTCGTCGAGCAGCCTGTGCGCGTGGGATGATGGGTCGGGGAGGCGCGCGTAGAGGTGGGCGAGCGCCGCGCGTGGGTAGGGGTGGGCGAGGAGGCCGAGGCGGAGGAGGTGGGCGTGGAGCGAGGCCGCGGCCGCGGATAGGAGCGGGTGCGCAGCGGTGAGGCGGGAGACGGACTTGAGTACGGCGGCGAGCGCGAAGGGGCAGGGACGGCAGGCCGCCGAGCGGAGGGACGCGAGGTAGAGCGCGACGGCGCGGCGTGGGCGGCCTTGGTCCGCGGCGGCGCGGATGGCCAGCGTCCACGTCGAGTTGACGCCGGCGGCGAGCATGGGAGCCTCGGTGATCGTGGCAAACTAGCAATCCGTCAAGAACTGTGGGTGGCTGAATTTTGAAACTCAGGAGAGTGACATTTCTTCGTACGAGGGGATAACCGGCAAGCAGGTTTTCCATACCGTTTTTGCCAGAGGTTACGTCACCTGATGGCATCAGGGTTTTCGCAGTAATACGTGGTTACTATAAAAAACCATAAAATAACTGCACGATATTGCAGTAAGCGCTTCCTCCATCCAAAAATAATTGTCAGTTTTAATTTAGAGATATCAAGCGCTTTGATAGATAATATTGTTCAAATAAAATCAAAATTGTATCGTTAGATTTTATTTCAATAGTCTTTACTGATATCTTACATCCAAAACCTACTACACTTATTTTATTATTTTATTGAAAAATAATGGTCAAATGCATCTACTCTCGATCAAAACTAATAAATATTTTTAAATAGAAGGTGCCATTTTTTCAAAACTATTCATATAAGTATAAATTAGGAATACCAAAATCCCAACAATCGGTTAGGAAATCAAATTCTGGTCGTCACTTGAAAAGATTATGCCATCCAATATTCTACAACTTGCAACATGGGATAAATTGTGCAACTATAGTGGTCTTCGATTAGGACGATGTCATCCAAAGACTCCTCTGTGCCCCTTGATCATTTTGATCAGTTGGGAGCTATGGAAAGAAAGAAGTGGATGGTTCCATTTAGTTACACTCACTGTGCCATCGGTTGTCCTAATGCTAATTATAAGTCCATATGGTTTATCAGCAACAAAAAGATAAATTATAGTAAAATTTAGATATATGTTCTTTCTTATTTAAAAGCCAATGTTAGAAATAAACTACAAAGAAAAAACATAAATTGACTCTAAAATTAAGTTCAAGAACTAAAATTTTGATAACAGCTTACAAACAAAGTAGCATGCACTTAATGCTTGGTGGGCACAAAGAACTCCAGATTATCTAGTTTTGCCCGAGTAGTTAACAATCATCTTGGTCTCTATGGCCTTTTTCACTTTCGTGATAAAACTATTCTCCTGCTCTTTTAACACGAGACAATCTTCCTGCCTCCACAAATAAAAACAAAAAAAAGGACTACTACCATTCAGCATTGCAACTGTGCAAGAACAAGAATGGACGCTTTACTACTCCGACTGTTGCCTTAGAGCATCCACAATGAAGACTTAAGAGAGGTCATAAGGCTGAGCTAGCATCGTATAATCTATCTTATACATTGTAAGACTTAGCAATAGTGAATTAAATGTTAGAGCTGGTCTTAAGCTTAGACCAAATTTAATAGTAGAGCTAACTACTAGCTATAAGGCTCTTCTTCACTCACCTTCGAGTAAACGCGTAGATGGTGGCTGAAGAAATTTTGCATGAACTCCAGTTGTTCACACTAACGGAGATATTGTTTAAAAATCTTCAGAAGAAAGAAGTTGGCCTCAGCATAAAAACGAAAGGTACTAACATCCCACCATGTCAATTTCAAGGATGAATTACGAGCCAAAACCAGAAATGGACGTTCAGGTTCTGCATATTCCAGAATTCTAGTACACATTCGCTTGCAAAGAAATTTCTTACAAAATAAATCACGAATACATCACAACTCACAAAATTCTTTGTCACTCATTTCACTCCCAGGCTAAGCAGATATATATCCAGAACAGATGAGTAATAGATCATCGAACAATGGCGCATTCCTCCAAAGCTCCAACTCCAAACACGCCCATCGCCAAATCAAATGATTTTCACAAGGTCTAAAAAACAGCAAACATCTAGGAAGTAAGCCAAAGAATTGATTGAATCAGTCACATTAGGCCAAACAAATACCACCATCCAACACACCAACCATCATATTTTACACTAGAAATACCTGCCTGCCCCATAAAAAAGGGCAGGAACAAAAGAACCATTCTCTAAGGTACCAACCACCACTAGCTCAGAGCTGGAAAAACTTTACAAAGGAGGGAAACATGGCAGCCATCTCTGGCACAGACACTGCGGCAGCAGCCAGGTGAGGTCAAAGATTTTTGGGGGGCAAAAAAAGAACCAAAAACTAATTTAGACATGTCATCATCATCAATCACCACCGGTGCTGCTGCCACAGGCAAAAGGAGATGCTGTGGACTTGATACATATCACCTCATCCCATAAATCTAAACTGTTTCTTCTTTCTCCCTATCTCCTACGATCCTACCATTCTTTGGGCTAACGAATTTCGGCACTGCTGGCCAAGTCACTAGAGGGATGATCAGACTTCTGGTTTGTTAGCTGCTGCCAGAGCCGCTGACATTGTTGGGTGGGTTCCGTTGTCTTGAGGAGGCGCCACTCCCCACTTTGGGTCTGTGTCCAATGGCTCCACCACATGAACAGCACCATCGCTCATGCCGACTGCAATCTGGTTAGGCTCCAAGGGATGCGCAGCAACAACCATGGGGCAGACAATTCCACCACTGTTGGAAAAGATGCAAAAAATGAGCAACAATAATAAGATGTTGGTCACCAGGACTAAGATTACCATACCCAGCAGAAATAGAAACAATGTAGGATACATACCTAGACATCGAAGGTGGTATGTATGCAGAAGGTGCTATCCTGCATCGTAGCCTAAGAGACTCCGCTTCAAAGACTCCAATTGCACCATCACAGAATCCAGCGTAGATGAGGAGGCCATCACACGAGTATATTGCACTTGAAATTGGAGCAGGGAGTGCTTCTCTTGGAGACCACTGCATTATCAAGTAATTGAGGTCAATAAAACAATGGAATGATCATAATACAATGATAGATTGAAAGAAGCGTCACATGTGTTCATCACACTAGCATGATATGATGTGTTAATTCATGCATATATTAAATTATAGTAATCTGAGAGCTAACCAAGCGCGAGCACTCTAGCTTTGCATCATAGATCGCTAATTGGCTCTCATGAATCACCAGAATATGTGTTTGGTCATTGTGGAACTGCACCCTTGTATCACCAACTAAAGCACCAGAACGATTTGCTGGAGATTGGATATATCTTGATTTCTTCTTTTCCCAACCATCAATGCTCCAAGCACATAGCTGCAAAATTTCATTCCGATGGTCAGTGATTCAGAAACAAATATATAGCTCAGTTACTACTGCAATCAGATTCAAATTTTTTTCACGAACAGGCTAAAGGATGGCCTGACATGGGACTAACACGAGCCATGGAGGATGATGCATGCCCACACACATGCATGAGAGCTCACATTTAATTCAGCATACATTATAGTTCAATATATAGTAAAAATCATACCTGAGCATCAGCACCTGAAGATACAAGCATATTCATTGACTGCGAAAATGCAAGTCCAGTGATCTTTTTCGAATGTCCCTTGAGCTTGCTTTTAACCTATGCCATATGGTTAAGAAAGTCAGTGACTCTCGATATTAAATGAAAACAGAAGGATAGTTAAGTACATTAAGTAAAAGACTTGACATGGGAGGAATCAATTGTCATTGAAACAAGTTCCCAGATGCTTAAATATTGTTCTTCAGCTAGTGTAAGATCACTTAGCATTGCATTGCACATATGATTTATAATGTAAAAAAATACATATATCTAAAACGGAAAAGTTTCACAAGATCTGATTCATAGGGTAAGAGGAAATGAGGAACATTATTTAACAACTGTAATCACTTGCGGTGAGAACCATCAGATAATATCACTCGCCTCGTCGACACGGACATTATAGATTTGAATGGTAGAGTCCTCCATTCCAATAGCAATGATATTATTGTCTTGTGGGTGGAATGCAAGGAAAGTTGCAGCAGGTGGAGGTGCCATGAAAGTAGTCATGACCTGTGAAAGAATTCAAAGATTTTAGT
The DNA here is from genome assembly GCA_030770085.1 of Oryza coarctata. Classification (NCBI taxonomy): domain Eukaryota; kingdom Viridiplantae; phylum Streptophyta; class Magnoliopsida; order Poales; family Poaceae; genus Oryza; species Oryza coarctata. Next base: position 2,682,999 of record CM061476.1, on the reverse strand, counting down.
AAGTCAAAGAGGCCCACAATGCAACTATAAGATACCAAATATTTTATGGAAGTAGTAACTTATGACATATGCTCCGGAGTAATAATGATTAATTGTGCTAGCACTGAAGAGGTCATATACCTTGAATGTCATCATGTTGAATAATGAGACTTTGCCACCAGATGCAGACATCACATAGGAATCATTTTTGGACAGAGCAATGCAGGCAGTTGCTTCTTCGGGGTTGCCATCACTAGTATCATTTGCCATTAGAATCCCATTTGCTGGTTGCCACATTTGAGGAGTAACAGATGCAGTGGACTACAATATATACAAATATTTAGAAAACAAGCAAACAGAATAGCCGATGAAATCCAAATAAGAACAATTCTCCACTCTAACCTTGCCATTAGGATTCCTATCAGTGCGTTGCCATTTCCACAGCTTATGAACAGCATTGGAGCCAAGAGCCAAAAGTGCAATCCCATTATTTGTATATAGCAGACGGACAACCTGTGCAACAAAGAAATAAAATACAGTGCTTATCAGAAATTTTATATTGCCCAGAACTGAACAGCTTGTTCTATCACCCAAAGAAAGAATAATCATATGAAAATGTCAACAAAAAAGGGTCAAAATTTGATGTTTGTGCGATAGTCTCATGCAAACACCAACAGATACTGTGGCCTTCCAGACGTTAAATAGAAAGACGAGCTAATATGTTTCAGGTAATCAGGTTAATATTGAATGGTCAATATTTATAACTCAACAAACTGATACCAAACAGGCACACATTGTTGAACATACTTTGCTTGAAGTTGCTGATGTATCTGGCATACGCAGTGCTCGGAGATGTCCTGAGTCAACAATGTCTGCCAACTTCCAGGTTTTAACCTTTTCAGATTCATCTGAAATTCTTGGCTTAACATCCGGGGTTCTGCTAACATCCATGGGTGCCTGTTATTTGTTCAATACATTTAGCAACTGAACAGATTGAACAATGAGCAGACAACAAAATAGATTTTGCAAACTCACCAAGCCACTCATTGACACCATGGGCAGTGCCCGATCAGGTCTGTCCGAGTTCACTGCTATAGGACTAGACACATTTGAAACAGAACCAAGGGTGTTGACAATTGGGGGCTACATTAAGAACAAAAATGAGGTTATAATCAATATTATCAGCCAACACTGAAAGTAACATAAGGCAGCTTGATTAAAACTAACTGAAGTCTAAACAAACAGTCACCCAAAATACTGTGCTGCATCTTACAAATGAACAGATTCTAGTAGTTCAGAAGCTAAAGAAAATAGGAAACAGCCATAGGTCCAAACCAGTTTTCAGTACATGTAACCAAAAATACATATATATCAGAAAACAATGATGTAGAGAACAGAATCAATGTTATGTTTATACCATAAATGACACTAGGATTTAAGCAAACATCAACAATGAGAAGAATATCCATCAGTACCTTGGTATTAATTTGTTGAGGAGGCCCTCGAGAGCCCTCATATGCTCTGCTCTCTAGCATCCTTAGCAAACGCTGTCCATCAGTGTTGGCTAAAATTTTTATTCCATTTTCATTTGCTGTAACAGCAAGCAATGAACCTTCTCTGTTGAATCTCAAGCGTGGGCTTGCCTGCAAAAATATTAGCATAAGGTTAAGTACAAAATCTTAGGTGTGGGTGATTCTGATAAACTGGCAATAGGAGAAATTATACTAACAGGCAGTCCACCATCACAATCTGTTGTCGTAAGTATGTTGGTGTTATCCATATCCCAGAATTTTACAAGGAACTCGTCTCCAGCAGCCAAGAAGCGGTTTCTCGTTGTGTCAAACTGGACAACACCTGGTGAGCGCTTCCTGAAGCCACTGTATGTCCTCTTAATAGCTCCTTCAGTCTCATTCCACTCAACCAAGTGTGAATCACCATCTTTACTAGTACCACATGAGAAGAGCCTGCAAGGAAAATTTACAGATGAGAAGTGTAAAATGGAGCATCAAAACAAATTGCGACAAGAGAAGCTAGCATGAAATTTATATCCTTTGTTGTGCTACACATTCATTTAATTTGTGTCTGTCTGACAACTATACAATTGATTCAACAAATTCACTTAATTGGTTAAGGTTTCGCAACAACTACCTCCGTCTCAAAATATGTGGGATTTTGGTTATGCACCTAGATAGAGGGGTGTCTAAGTACATAGCTAAAATTACTTATATTTTGGGGCAGAGGAAGTATATTATTGTCTTGAACAATTTGCAGCTGATATTCATTTGCAGCATCTCATTACCTTGTACCATCAGCACTGTAAGACATGGTTGTACACCAATGTCCAGGAGCATCATAGTCAACCCTTGAGCCCAAACAGTCATATAACCATGCCTTAATTTTCCCATCAATGGCGGTAGAGAATATAAACTGCAAATAAAACTAATGTTCAAGAAATGCATCGGACATGGCAAATAATAATAATAAGACAATACATAGTCGAAACTTAACATATATCAAAATCAAAGCAAGTGAACATGTAATACTAATGCTAATCAAGAATGCAATAAGCATAATTATCGTGAAAATGGCAATGAAATGGAGGGCCAGGATGATAAGATCCACAACGCAATGCAAATCAAAATAGACAGAAGCATGTCCTAAGAAAGTCATTTGAAGTGATCCAGACATACCTGAATGGACTCCTTGTAGTGAGGGCAAACAGAATATACTGGAGTTTCATGACCTTCAAATGTGTACTGCTTTTGTCCTGACTGAGCATCCCATACCTGCCAAATCAAATGTGCATTCATTTTTTTAAAGAAAGGATGAAGCAATGTATCATATGAAGTGCATTCATTTTTTTCAAGAAAGGGTGAAGCAATTAGCAATGTATCATATCAATGACCTCACCTTAATGAGTTTATCATCACCACATGTAATAATTGAGAGGGTCTTGTTGGGGTGAGAGAAGGCAATGTCATTAACCCCACCAATGTGAGCATCAATCTGTGCCATTTGCAAGAGTTAGTAACCTTTCAGGAAGTGTTCGGATGAGCAGGATTGAACCAAATCCCACCCCACTATCCAAACATGCAGAAGGCATTCATATCCATTCTCAAAGCAGTATCCATGTACCTCTACTTGCTGCCGCAATTCTCCATTGAGCACAAATGCATATGTCTGAACGATATGCTTTGAAAAAGCAACACCTGATAATCAAATCAAGCTTAAAGAAACAGTATTGCAGCCAGGAACAATTCAATATATCCAGTAAGTAAACATTATAACGAAACACTACCAAGTGAGGAATGCACAAATGTTGTGTTTGTCTAAGATGGCATGCCCAAATGTGCATGATACTACAATGAACAGATTTTCTTACCTAGAATATTTCCATCAGGGCTCCACAGGCATCTATTGACAGATACTGCAGCATCTTTCATTAATACAGCCTGGACGTGGAATAAGACAGATTGAGCATCAGAATAAATCACGAAAAAATATATTGCTAGTAGAAGCACACAAATTAAATTGAGAATATTATGCAAGTCATGACCTGCAAAGGCAAGGTACAAGAACTAATATCCCACACTTTGAATGTCTTGTGAGCTATCCTTTCTCGTGAGCCAACTTCCCATATCCCGATGTCACCAACATTTGTTCCAACTGGGTTACACGAGAAGTCAACACAGTAAATTGGACAACATGGACAAAGAAAGTAGAAAAAACAAAAGCAAATAAATGTGTTTCCAGTATGTACCTAAAAGAATGGTTTGTTGAACAGGATGGAAATCCAGGCTCATAACATTTGAACCCTGGTTAAGGTTGCGAACCACTTGTTTCGGAAGGTCATCTTGAGTATAAATGTTGGCAGGGTGGCTTGCACCAGAGAAGGACACCTGCATTGTTTTCAATGCACCATAATTTATTATTTTATCATGAAAATTTGCAGACAATTAGTGAGGGAAAACACTAGAAATTCAAAATCATCATATACCTCATCTGGTTGGCCTACACGCATTCTCTTCATCAGATGTTCAGAATCCGCAGATTGATAATCAATGCCAGGAGCACTTGTTGGAGTCCTTGGATGTTTTAGAAATGCCGCTGCGAAAGGAGATATAGAATCCAAGCAAACAGTCAAACCCAGAGCTACCAGTGACAACAACCATTTAACTGAATTACTTTAGGTTTATCTCACCTGTGTTTGGAGGCTGAACAAGACCAGATGGTCCTTGTGCGACTGCAGCATGTGGCAAAGAGGGGTTCGCATTTGTCATCCAACCCGCAATTGCATTTGGAGATGGTGACACCACAGGTTGAAATGGCTGCAAGATTGAAACTTGAGTAGCAGAGGGAGTAAAAAACAAAATGAGGTACTACTGGTACTGGTATAATCCTTACTGCATGAGCACCCATGGGAGGAAATGCAGCTGACTTAGGGATTGGTCCAACAAGAGGCCCATTGGCAGGGGGAGGAGCTCTTGCTCCATTAGTAGGAGTGGCACAAGAGTGATCAGTGAAGAGTGTCTTGATGTCAGGGTTTGGTCTGGGATTCTTGCATAGCTGATGTTGCCAGTTAAGACTACAAGACATAAGAAAGAAAAGCAGTCCAATTAGCGTCATGCTTTACAAGAAACTAAAGGAAGAGAATGCCTAACTGAAATCCAAGCAGGTATACATTACGAAACAGCAAATTGCAAAGCATTTATCATATTGATGATGCAACAATATCAAATATGTGATCCACAGGAGCATCGATAGTTTCAAAAGAACATTACAAAAATAAATTTAGTTTAGTCATAATTTAACCTCAGCATATTTGTTGTATTCCATTAGAGCATGCTAATCAGGAGAAATAAATGTATCTACGCAAACATCACCCATAATTTCCAAACATACTGGTTAGAGCATGCGCATTCATTATTGGACAACCAAGGACTATAAATGTCACCTAAAAAGTGGTTAGATGCTAAAAGGCCATGTAATTTGCCACATATAAACACCACACGCATCTTCCTTATAGATTCATCAATGGTTCGAAAAGATGGTATCACAGCCAGACAGAAACACAGAAACAGTAATAATCCACCTATATCATTTCAGTGACAAAATTCGTTTCCAAACATATATACACGAATATATGTGCCACTGAAACTTAAAGCTGGCCTGCTATGTACACGAATTTAAAGCAGCTCAAAGCATTTCCTATTTGCTTGTAAAATAGTAGCGTTGTTGTTAATGCAGATTGCATCCCTGGGAAAACAAAAGGGACAGAATTTAAAACATGCCAAAAACTTAAATCAACCAAACACCTTTGATTGATTAATGTGCGGAGTCTTGAAACTTTAAATGGCGGGAAATTCAGCTTATCCCGGAACAGTGGGTTTGCCTCAATAAGCTTCTTGAGCTCCATGAGCATGATATTCCGTGCTGACTTTGTGTCCCCGTACTTGGACAGCTGCTCATTTTGCCTGTTCAAGTGTTCATTGTTAATACACGAACACATCAACATTACTCCAATGCATAGACATTTTACTCAATCAAAATGCTATAAACTAACCATCACCAGCATACCTAAAATTCTCCAAAGTCAGAAGCTGTGTTATCTCCTTGAACAGCTCCTCGTTGAATGAGGCAAACACCTTGAGATCCTTAACGAGTATCTCCACCGCCTTGGCTCGATCATGCCTGAAAAAAAAACATCCAACTCAGCACGATTTCACGTTGCCATCAGCCAACTACCATCAGAAGCTTTCAATGAATTTACCTGTCAAGGGCTTCGAGGTACTTCTGCTTCCGGATCTCAAAGAATATTTTCATGGAGTAGCGGTTGTCCTCTACCTTGGTGAACCCGCTAAGGTACTTCTCCACCTCGTCCCATTCCCCTCCCTGCACCAGGTCTTCGAAATGCTTCATGTTGAAGTAAAACGCCGACTCCTGCTCCAACCTGAGCAACGGAAATAGAAGGGAGAAGAAATCAAAACCCTAATCTTAGACCAATAAAACGGCTCCAAAACCCCACTTGAATTAACTAAAAAAAACTTACTTGTGGACCGTCTCCTTAAACTTCTCCTCGTCGAGGAACTGCAGGATGAGAAACACCAGCTCCCTGCTAAGCGACGACATGGGTCCGCCGATCCCAGCCTGCGCCTCCAGGTCTCAAAACCGAGCGAAAACCCTCGCTTCCGCGGCAGACCCCCTCCCAAATCCCCTCAAAAACCACCCCAAACCGCCTCAAACGAGCGCCAAACACCCCACCCCTACCCGCTCAAACCTCCACAAAAACAGCAACCAAAAAAAAACCCAGAGCCCAAACCGACGGCGGCAGAAAGCTCACGACCCTCCCGCCCCCGTCGCCACGCCCATCCCGCGGATCTCCTCTCCTCCGGTCCCCGGCGGCGCGACCGCCGATCTGGCACCTCCCCCGCCGGTCGAATCCGACCAGCCAGAGAGACACCTCGCGTCTCCTCCGCCCCTCCTCCTCCTCACCACCTCCGTCTAGGGTTTGCCCACCGCCGCCGCCGCCGCCGCCGCCTCCGTCCACTCCCTTCCTTCCTCCACCAGCCGCCGCGTTCGCTCGCCTTCCCCTTCTTCCTCTTATCTCCTCTCTCCTCCTCTAACTTTCTCTCTCCGAAACTCCCCTCGCTTTTATTTTCCCCTCCTGCTTTTGGTCTTTTTGGCCCGCTTTATATAGCCCCCTCCACCCGTCTCCTCTTTTATAGCCACCCAGAAAGCCTCCCCCGATATCACATCACCCCCGTGACCTCAATCTATTTACGGAACTACCACTGAAAGACACTAGCCCAGGGGCAGGACGGTAAATCCACGCGGGGGTAGAAGCGGTGGTGGGGCCAGGGGCGTTTCCGTAATTACGCCGGCGCGCGGTGGTCGCGGGGCCCATGTGGGGCTCGCAGGGGTAGTGAGGTAATTTCTCCCGCGTGGGAGGTGTGTAGCCAGCCACGGTAAGTTTTTTGTTGCCGCCACGTCATCCTTCCTCGTACCCATTAACTTCCCTTTCTCGCAATCCTTTTTTTTTTCTCTCTCTCTCTCTCTCGCGCATCCCCGGTTTCGAATTTTGAACGGTTCCGGGACGCGGTATGCGCACCCGGTACATGTCACCCGGCTTTTAGGGATGTGTACTTGGCTCTTCGGAAATGGCCATTGTTGCGCGATGCCTTTTTTTGAGAAATTGTTTTGAAATTGAGTCGAGCAGTTTCAATTTGTGCTTTTCTTCTCTTTTTTTTTGGATATGTTGTTTTAACATTACTTTTTCTGATGTGCTTACAAGCAGCTAGTTGTAAATATTGCTTCTCTATTTTTTTTCCTTTTAATGGTACGTGTTTCATCTGCTACAACTTATTGCTTGTGTGTTAAGTATTTATGATTAGGAAATATGACATATATTAAGATATAAATGTCTAGTATTGTAACATATTAATGGTTACTCCATTTGTTTATTATCCAAGGCAAATACCAAGCACACTCAAAACTATAATAACTAATTGTAATTAGAATATGATTATCTTTTTAAATACTTCCTCTATCCCAAAATAAATTAATTCCTGGCTATGAACTTAGACAAGTAATTGTCCAAGTTTATAGATGGAATTGATTATGTTTAAAACGGAGGGTGTAAATTACATCTATTACACAAAATAATATTCAAAATTATCAAATCCATACTTGTAATAATAGTTTTCTTTTGCAAGGACTACTATTGTTGTGTTTCCTTAATATGAAAGGGTTTGTTTTGTGACGGCTATGTAGACGTAGCAGAGAAGTTGTTTTGAAATTGAGTTGAGTAGCTTCAATTCATGTTTTTTCCCATGGATGTGTTGTTTTTGTCCTTTTCCTCTTCCAATGTACTTATTAAACAGCTAACTCTAATCTAGAATTTTGTTTTTCATGTCGTGTGCTTCTTCTACTCTAACAAATAAAGATTTGTTCCTTGAGTAATATGTAACTTATAAATAAGAAATTTCACGTGTGTCAACGTATAAGCATGTAGAATTATGTTGCTTACTCCATCCAACGAAGAAAACGTAAAACTATATTAATACTTCAGAACACAACTGATTCTTATCAGATGTGAAGTAGTACATATTTTACACAAATTAATATTTAAAATTGCTAAATACTTCTACAACACTACTATTCCCTAGAAAAAAACACAACACTACTATAATTGTTTTTATTTGTGAGGACTACTATCATTGTGTTCCCTTTGTATACATTGGACAAACAAAATAATTTATATGGTTGCAAATAAAAGCAAGACTCATCAAATGATCAAAAGATCACTATAAACCTAATTTTAGAAATAAAACAGATTGTTTTTTTTTACGAAAAACACTCTGGTCTGGGACACTCCAAGGTACGCGTAGCGGAGCACGGCCATGTCCAAATTTATTTTGAGATTTTCCAGAGCTGTCGATTTCCCGCTGAGTTGTAGTGCGCGAGTAGCTGTCGAACCTTTAACACGATACTATAAGCTAATGTGCTTATCACACAACCGATATAAGCCAATTGGCTTATCTGACAACTGGCAATCCATCCACCATGCACGCATCCGGGTTTCCTCCCGAATTTATTTCCCCCGCCTTTTCTGACAAGAAAAAAGAGAGAGAGAGAAACGAAAAGAAAAAGGAGAGGAGGTCCTCACACGAGGCCACACCAAGATTTGCCACACCACATCGCACGTGCCACTCGCAGTTTGACACGTGGCGTGTATCTTGACCACCCTAGGATCACATGCTGCGCCCACGGTTTGACCCGTGCAAGGAGTGTGTAGGGCCCACCGTGCGAGGTGAGGGTCCTGGGTTTGGAGGAGGGCCATGGGGTTTCATGTAAATTACCATCGATGCCACAGGAGGTGATTGTTGGGTGCTGTGCCAAGGGCATAGATAGGATGGATCCTTTGGCTTTCTTTTTCGCGGCGGCAGTGGTGGTGGGGATTGATTGTGGTCGTCCGTATCTTAGTGGCAATGACGATTTCATGCGGTGTACTGTCGTGGGGATCCTCTGCGGCTGTTTTGTGGCTGGCGTTTTAGACTTAACATGGGTCCTGTTTTGGGAACTATAATTACTTTTTTTTACTAAGGGAATATTGTTTAACTGGTTATGTGTAGGTGAACTATTTTTGTAAGTTCACCTTGCCTATGACAGGAAAATCAAGTGCCTACCTTGTCTATGGGTGCTACGTACGTAAACAATTTTAGATGACAGAGGCAACATCGATGCATCTAATTCCTATGGTAATTTGTAATTCGTAAGAGACTAATTAGAACTTATATTGATAAACCCTTCCCATTTTAGACTACACTTAAAATTATCTATATCTAGCTAGCTAGGAGTATTCATGTATGGTTGTTTACCATTGCAAGAGAAGTATGCAACTGTAGCATATATACTTCTATTTATTTCATTTCTAAAGATTAAGATGGTAATTAGATATCAACCACGTAAAAGCATCCACCTATGAGATTTGTGTATATCCAACTTTAATAAAAAATATTGTAGAAAAGGATTTTGGCATCGTCTTTTTCACATCATGTCAACACATTAGGTAATAACCATACGATACGCAACATAATAGTCAGTCATGCTACTGGATAGACCAAGCTGATATGTACAGTGGTCGAACATATTTCTGTTCATTGCACTTGTGTATGATAACATAAGAAGTTCTTTCAAAAAAAACAAACTAAAGCAACTGCTCAGCGATATTATTAGATATTAGCTAAGAGTAAAGTGACATTTGCAAGTAAGCCCCTACAAGATGTGTGGTTCACACTTTGACCATAACAATTGCAAAGAAGGACACAAAAAATTAGGAAAAAAACAATCGGGTATGTCTCTCTAGATCCACCACCACGTTGACCAGTAGATTGAAGAATACTACAGTAACAAGAACGTTGAAGTCATGGCGAACTACAGACGATAAAGACTAGGTGCGAACCTAAACAGGGCCTCTAAAAAGTAGAGATAGAGGCACCCTAGGCTTACAGTGCAAATATCAGCTGCACCATAAGAATTCACCGTTGTCGGGGTTCTCTCGTAGTTTGGTATATCCTATAGTTAGTAGTAGGTCTCTTCCCTTTTCCTTGTGTAGCTCGAGAAAGTTTGATGGTGTCCAGCTTTCTTGTTTCGTTTATATCTAGCTTGAAGGGTTCCGCCGATAAGTTCATCAGCATCTTCCTTTTGTCCAGTGTGAGAAAGGGTATTCTACCTATGTCTGTAGCTGGGAGTGAGGCGGCTTTGCAAGGGGTTCACAGATTGTTCTTTAGCCCATCAAGAAGGTTGCACTGGCCACTCTTTCCTTCTCTGACAAGCTAGGCATCCCGCATCTTCCTCGTCTTCGGCGCAATAAAAAAACAAAAATGAGTATAACATGTACATGATGAGAGAGAAAACTGAGAGAGAGGAGGAGGTGGTCACTATCACCGTCACATTAGGAGGATGTTAGGGGAAATGCACAGGAGATGAGAGAGGAGAGAGGGTGATAGATGACGGTAGTAATGAATTAGATGGGTGACAAAACTGTTGGGTACACATGTAATTGGAGTTTTGGCCTTAGCTATAGGACGAGGGCCTACATCTGTGGTTGGTACCCCACTATCATGTGCGTGCTAGTAGTACATATCGTCGGCTATGTGTGAGCAGTGGACCCATAGTGGAGGACGCTCCCCCCACCAGGTAGAATGATGGAGGGAAGGGTATACAGTATGCACACACAAAATGTCTACATGAAAAGAAATATATATGTGTTACAGGAGGAGGATTTTCTCTCTTTTCATTCCGTGTGTTACCTTACCATGCTAGCTTTCTATCTAGTATATAATTATAATATTTAAATATAAATAAAATTGTATGAAATGCTATATTTATATGCATGTGTCATGTGCAAATAATGCACATGGTGAGTACGTAACAATACCACCACCATCACTAGCTCTTCATTTTAAGTAATGGAGCTACAATAAATGTTTAGATACATGCCTCTCAAAAGGGCTAAATGTTGAAAACATTAAATTTTATTTCAAACATCGATTGAATAGACTGGAGGTAGCGTGTGTCTAGCAACTCCGACAGGTGAGATGGCAATACCACGCAAAAAAAATTGAGGCCATGCATCAATTTAGCGGCGGTCAAGACGATGCAAAGGTCATCCGATAGTGTGGCCGAGGTGGTACATCAATTTTAGTGATATGACTAAAGTACAAATAGTCGTTGGCTCTATTATTGATTTTACACGTTTACATCCTAGAAGCGCTCTAGATATCTTATTTCTAATAGTTCCATTTATTCTTTCAGGTAAAAAAAGTTATGTTTATTTTAAACCCATATAGTAATACTACATCTGACAAATTGCCTTTGCAAGAGGGAAAAAGAAACAAGTACCAAAAAAACATGTGGTAGCAATAAAGAATGGTCAAGGGTGGAGCTGGCCCCCACCTGGTTCAAAAGGCCTGCAATGCTCCACGTGTCCCACCACCTCCACACCTGTTTGCTCCCAAAAAGGATAGTTTAGGGCAGATCTGAAGGGAACAACACAGCCATCACCCTTTTGAGCACATCCATAAAAGGAGGTTTTTCCATGTTACCTGCTCCTAAATACAGGCATATCTAAAGGTTGTCTACATGATATCTTGGCTACATGTGAGGTTAGCAATCCATGGATATAAAAGGCATGGTTTTGTGATTTGCATGCCATAGATGTGAGCCTTGTGACTTCAATAGGAAAATATAGCTTTGTGTAATTTCATTGAAAATGTATCTAAAGGTTCTGCTTGATGTCTTAAATTACGTGTAATTTCATTGAATTTTCTCTACTTCATATCTATAGTATCTTTAATATTATCAACGCTAGGCAACAAGAGAGCTAGTAGATGTTTTCTTTGCACCCATAACTCAAGCATAGTTATTTGTTTTCCTTGCAAACAAAAATATAGAACAATGTGGAGTGCAGAACTTTTGCTAATTTAAGCTTGTATTTGTGGATCAGTTATACAAGACATAATTCTGTTGTTCTACAACAAATAAATTTTTGGTACTAGTACTGGCTGAACAAAACAACAAACCGACTAAATGTTCACCAATTATTGGCAAACTCACCTATGAATGTTCATCAATTATTGGCAGCTAGGCTATAGATTCATTCCCTCCTTAATTTATAACAAAAAACAAATAATATTCTCATAGAACTTGAAATAATCAGATATGGTAGATAGTATCAATTACATCAGCACCACCTGGCTGATAGTTACCAGGGGATTTCCTAGCCTTGCAAAAACTAATTAAGCAATCACTGTTATTGATTAATTAATTAGAGGTGCTGTACATCCAGACAAGCCGAAACACGAAGCACATGGCGGTCAATTTTTGCCAATGTGACACCTACTGGAGAAGTAGCAGTACTCCTAGTACCGGTACTACTTGAACGTTCTTTTTCTCCCTCCCTCTCCATTTGCTCTTTCCAAGAAGAGCACCAGCTAACAGCAAAAGGATGGATGTGACATGAGTGGTGTTGATGCATATGAATGGCTTTTCATTTTTGTATTTTTCCTCTTGCTTTTCCAGTAGTACAATAATCCAATTATACAACTTTTTCTATATTTCTTTGTGTGCAAGAGAGAGGAGAGAAGGGGAGATACTGAAAGAGGTGGGTCATTGTCAAAGAAAGTGAGAGGGAAAAAAAAGTGAGTGAAAGCGATGTGTCTTGTGGTTGGAAGAACTATAATGGCAGGGCTCTTCATAGTCCTCATTCTGCAATCAAACCAAACGGTAATGTATGATACTAGAGTTAAGCCTATAATTTTGTCCTCTTTTTAACCGGTTAAATTTGTTTCCTCTGTATTTCTCCCTTTTGGGGCTAAAATTATATAACAAGAACTACAAATGGTGATGACATGTGCATAATTAATACAGTAACGAAATAATTATAAACAATAACGGAGGATAAAACCATGCTTGTCATAACTTCCAAACTATTGATATTAGTTCCATGTATCTAAATATTTAATTTTATCCACTGCTAAGTTATATAAGCTGTTAGAGCATATCCAACAATCGCCATAAATCGCACTCCCCATATCCCACTCTCCAATGCTTTATCAATATCCTGCAATAACTCACCATGCAACGTCATCTTTTCTAATTTCGACTGAAGGAGTAGCCACATGGAACGGGATAGAGAGGCTGCTGGAGATACCCATGTACCTGCACAATAAACACGGGAGAGATCCGCACCACGAGGTAGCTTGGCGGATCAGGTGGTAGGAGGCCGGGTGCTGTGTAGCGAAATTCCCCACCCCGGGCGTACGTACGGTACGGGGAGCATGGCCACTGCCTGCATGCTCTGCCTCAGCCTCCGCTGCAGTACTGCCATCTCTCTCTCTCTCTATCCCTTTCTTTCTCTCTCCAACGGTCGCTTTCGCCCTCTCCAGTCTCTCTCCCTCGCAGGACGGGAGCAGTGCGCAGCATGACCGTATGGAATGACGGAAATGCCCCCGGGGTCTCCGCGGTCAGGGGCAGAATCGTCCACCACGCCTGCTCCACGTGGACTGAGCAACATGGCCCGGCGTCCTTTGCGCTGGGGGACCCTCCTCCTCTCGACGCGTCGTTCCCGTACCGTCCCCCCGGCGACTTCTCGCGGTATATCGCGCCTTCTCCTCCGGCTTCTCGCGGTGTATCGATCTCTCCCATGCTTTTTTAAAAGATCCCTCCCAAGCTTTTTTTTAAAGATGCAGTTGCTCCCACTCCACTGCAAGGAATGCAGTAGATCTCTACTCTATTGTTAAATACGAGGCATTTTAGTTTATTTTTAAAAAATTAAAAATAGAGAGAAAAAACTATAGTGTCACTTATTAATGTAGAGAATATAGGGTGATAAGAGGTAAAATTAAAAAAAATAAATGAAAGATGATGGATAAATATATATAGTAGTGTAGGATATCTCATATAAAAAATCTAAAAATCTAAAATAGTAGAATCCTTTGCATTCATGCGCGGAGAAAGTATCTCTTGAGTCTTGCTGCGAGAAGGAGATTTTGTGGGCGATATATCGGGAGATGGGATGGAGGTGAGCACTATAGTATAGTTACAGTCTTATTAAAGCAGGGAGCTGTCTGTACGCTTCTTTGGCGTCTAATCTGGGCGCGGACGGGCAGAGAAAGAGAGGTTGCCAGCTGTGTGTATATGTATTACTGGTGCACTGGCGAGCGAAACGAGACGGGTCAAAATAAGGTTGTGGCGCCGGGCGTTCGCATCACCTGGACATACCCTTCTCTGTAGCCGCTGTAGGTCGCCGGCCAACCGTGCGGACTCTAATTTATTCTTGTTTTGTCGAGAGCAAGTGAAATGCATGTGCTACGAATAAAAAATATTTTAGTATCATCTAAATAAATAAAAACATATTTTCTGTAAAATATGTTGTCAGTCTTTTTCTATTTAACAGTTAATATATAAAAGCTACGAGAGTAGATAGAACGATAGATTTACTGTTTTTTGAAAGCCGCGTAGATATTTGTGCCAACTCTAATACTACTCCGTTAGTACCATTAACTAGAGGTCTACTATTTTATCTTTTTATATTTTATGCTGTGGGGGGCACATAATGAGAGTGTGTTTTGGAGTATATCTTTGCATCGTAATTTTAGGCGAACACAATAATATTAAAAGATTTTTTTGGATAAATTGAATTAAATCCTATAAAAATTATATGTAGTTAGGGATAGATAATTAGCTAGCTCAGCCTCGGTAGTTTGTTAATATTAATAAGTTAAAAAGCCTAGACCTGCTTGCCTTACAAGCTAGCTAGTTAGGCTCAATAGCAAGCTTTATCCCATTTATTACCTTTATAATTTTAAATCTATAAATTTATCATATGTAACATAATACTAAATATTACTGACTACTATCTCTGTCTTAAAAAAACATCATCTTTCCTCCAGCCCACATGTACCAGGACAAAACTAAAAAAGGCTACGATGTATTTTACTTTAGTGAACTTTAATGCAATTGTCTCTACTTTAGTAAATTATAATGTATTTGTTCCCTACTTTTGTAAATTACAATACATTTGTCTCTCCCACTTTAGCAAACTCCGGTGCAATGATTACTTAAAAAATAAAGTTTTTATGTGACAAATAAATACATAAAAATAAAGTATTTGTGGGATTTATGGAGTAGTAAACTACTCACTAAAGAGAAATATTTGGGAAACAATTGAAGGATAGGTACTACTTCATCCATTCTAAAATATAAGTATTTATAGGATTTAAATTTTGTACCATAATATAAGTATTTCTGCGTTTTTTTATATAATTCTCATCATTTCAATGATTTCCTAGCTAATCTGTTGCTTGGAAAGGGAATCTAAACAGTTCAAAAATTAACTGCTGAAGTAACTAAAGGAAATCTTTTAACCTAATCTTACTATTTGCTAAATAACCTAAAAATACTTATATCTTGAAACGGAGATAATAGTTAGAAACCACTAAGTAGAAAATGATATGATGACTTTAGCTAAATGAGTAGTTCGCGAGCTAGCTTGTTAAGCCAATAAGCTTAGCTTTACTTGGATAATTATAACTACGGATTTGAGCCGATCCAAGCCGAAGTTTTTTTCTTACCCCTATCTAGAGTAAATTTCATAAAATTAGATAGTTTATCAGGACTATCACAAACTACTATATTTATGTTACGATACTAGTAATGTGTCAATTCACCGAATTTAATACGAAACTACATATTGAAACCATGATCTATACTCCTTTAAAAGAGAGTGGTGGTGGTGGTGAGTGGTGAATCTGCCACATCCCACCACCAACTCCCTAAAATTCTAGCAATGGATAAAACCCCAATGGATAAAACATGGAGGAGAGAGAGTTGCATCTAGCAAATAGTAGCCATGATGGCATAGATAGATTATATGGCCATGTGCTCTAATCCTGTAACAACGTACGAGCATCTTGCTAGTATGACAAAACAACACTACTTAGTAATGAATTTACCCTAAAAACTAAAAATATGGATCATATTATCACAAAGATGCAATAAGGTTTTTGACGATTATGGCAACTAGTCACCATATGTCCTGACCAAACTCTACAGATTTTCTAGATCCACCGTTGCTTCGCAGGGCTAGCTAATTTGAAGCCTAAAGCTTACAAGTATTATTCATCCAACTTTTTGCTTAAAAAACAACAAAGTACACTCACCAAAGCAAAACAATCGGATGGAACAAGGAGTGTATAATTTTTAATGAGGATATGCGATGCTGATTTGTTCGTCATGTTCTCGAAGTTATGTGCACAAAAGTGGGATTAAAATGGAACAAAATATATCTAGGAAGCTTATTAAGTCTACTTTCCAATAAAAAAACAACTCATGTTTTGGATACTCCCTACGAAGACTACGTTTATTATACACATAATTCCACGGTAAGATATTCTTGTTCTTCTCCTAAGGTTTACGCCACAGATATCAACTAGAGAGGAAAATCAGGAGTTATTGTGGTCGATTGTTCTTGGTTTTTATTACATGGAACCAAGGAAGCAATCCATTCCCTATTTTGTGGTTGAGTGGATGATCTTATTTCATGTGATTTTATTGATACGCAATGAAAAATGCATTGCACAAGCAGCATGTTATTTATCCACTTCATCAAGTTATACGTTGTATCTAGTTTCTACATTAAACAAAACGATGCTCTGCATCACTTCTATATTTAAAGAGAAAAAAAAGATGGGTAGATCATAGAAGTAACTTGCCTAGAGCACCAATGGTTTGTTTATTCTACGGCTAAACGAGGAAACGGCCACACGCGTGCTCGTAGACTGTGCGACGCATAGGATTCTTCTCGCCAGGGGACAATCCCGTCCGTACTTTACCCAATAATAAGAAACCAAATCAAACCCGGAAAATAAAAAAAAATCCCTGAGGAAAGCAGGCAGCCCTGACAATGACTCTCATTTCCTTAATTAATTTATTACTAGTAGTAAGGGCCGTTCCCTTTCCTGCTCCTGCTCCTCGTTGCAGACGAGAAGAAAGAACCAGAACAAATGGCGGGGGATTTTATCGCGCGATATATCGCGAGATGGTGGGAGGGGCTCTGTATTGGGAAACCGACGGCATGGGATGGCCAAGGTCACCAGGTCACCACCCGGACAAGCGGTGTCAGTGCTAACGTGAGCACCAGTGACTCAACGGACGCACACACTCAGACTCCCTCACTTTACCTTTGTTTTAGTACTCCGTAGGTCCTACTACCTCCATCTCCATCCCATAACAAATGTAAATTCTATATTTCAATTTTATTCCATAACAATTACAATTCTAGATTTAAATTTTATCATAAGCAGAATCTTATAATACTACTTGTCACATCGATCATCTCTTATTCAAATTTATTCTCCACTTACCCTCAACTATATTCCAATTACCAATCATTTATCTAGATCATTTTGCACTTAATTTGTCCTCCTTATTATTATAGGACAGGGTAGTATAATATAAGGGATTATTCCTTTTTTTTCCTATGAAGATAGCAAAAGTATAAGTCATGTCATAAAAATATGGTACTTGAGAGAATAAAGTAAAGTAGTATAAAAGTTAATAGTTAAGAAATAAGTTGATATAAAAGTTAGTAGGTAGAAAATAAAATAATATAAAAGTTGATAGGTGAATATTAAAGTAAATTTAAAATCCCTTATATGTTGGGACAAATTTAAATGATAAAATCTCTTATATTATTAAATGGATGGAGTATTATACCATCAAAAGACCTAGTAGTATATGATTGAGGATGGCCTGAGAGAGAGGATAGATCCAAGATGAAATACTATCCGGTGGTGGTTGTACATACGGCGGTGTTGGGAAGGAAGGATGGAAAGAACGGAGGTGGTGGGAGGAGTGATGAATGGAGAACAACTATACTTAGTAGAGACATTTATTTTTCTCCCTTTCGTTTGTAGATTTATGATGAAATAAAACATGTGTGAAATATTTGCTTCAATTTTTTACTCTATTTTTATTTTTAATAATATAAATTGTTTACATTCCCGGTCTTTGCCATATGGTAAATAGCTAAACTTTGACTCTCATCATCTGCTTATTAGCTTATTAGTTACCGCCAAATTTAAATCTTTAAAACATAATTTTAGAGTTAATTTTAAGGTTTTTAAATCATAGTTTATTTTTTAATATTAATTTTAAGTTGCTGATAACATATATATAAAGCTTTTTTTAGAAATTATTATTTTTGCTTCATTTAATTTTCTATGACTTATCAGCTGTAGCTTAAACCGTTAGAGCCTTTATCCGAAAAAAATTGGCATTCCATGTATTATAAAAACAGCACTATTATTTTACTATTGACATTAATTATAAGAATATAATATCTTTGTAAGTTATGTCTGCATCAGTGATTTCAATTGTTCAGATGGACACCTATGGAAAAACGTCGGATAATTGCAGGTGGGAACAATCTAGAGTTAGAATCTCAATGGTGTCCGCTTTTTTTTTCTCTCAAAACTAGAAAACAAAATAAGGTACGAGTAGCATGCATCATTGGGGATGTGCCTTGGGGCCCAACTCTCTTTCAACTCATCATCATAGAAATGAATGCCTTTGTGCCAAATTGGCCAAGAGACACCGTCAGACCCGATACTACAACATGTACACGGCACTATCAGGAACATGAGAAATTAATTAATTAGATCGATCGATGGAAATTATGATCAATTGCAAGCTCTGAGAACGATTTTGTGATAGTTACTCTGGTCGATCTGGGACAGGAAGTGCAGCTGAAAGTGACCATATTGTCCTTATTATACTACGTACGGTCGCATGATGATGAATAGACATAACAATCAGTCCATTGATTTCACTTATTTGTGGCCGAAAATTAATTCTAAAAAATGGCATCCTTGGATTAATTAATATGTGAAAAAAACAACAAGTTTGCTCATTCAAGATGTAAATACTGTCTCGGTGATTAGACTCGTACATTTCGTTTTCATAAAATGCTTGGATTAATTAATTCGATGTGCTTGAAAATCTTTGATTATCTCCTTTTAATACTATCTTAATTATATTCTCTTAAACCAGGTTTATCTATAGGATAGACATGTGGAAAGTAGACATGTAAGACAAAAAAAATCAACTAAAAAGTAATGTTCCTCAGATAGTCTAAATAGGATGATTTTCATATATATATATATATATATCTGTCAAATCAATCTTTTAATTAGTTTCTATATGAGTTTGATCAAGTCCAATTTTGTGGATGAGAACAGCATTCTAATGCTGTGGCTCTGCTGTCGTAGTTAATTTGTTGCTTCCACGACAGGGCAACTTTCGTAAATTCTTTATTCTGGATATGTAAGTACATGAAGACTTATGAACTCGGATTATCATCATAAAAGTTAGTCATATATAACTATATATTCTTTAAAGGGTGTGGAGTAAAAAAATATTCTTTAAGGGATATGCCCACCTGCTTCCATGACCCGGTGATATTGCCCTTTCTATTAGGAAAAACAAACTATTAGCACTATCATATAATTCTTTTTTTCCTGACCGGTAAAAACACCACCTCTTCTATGTTATAAGAAATAATTGAAACATTACTTTTGCCTCAAAATATTGTCTTGGGGGACAGTGGAAGACTACTGCTCAATTGATTGTTAACATGTATTTCTTCCGTAAAAAAGACTTTATTTTTTATATATATAGTTAAAAATAAATATTTTTTTAGATGAGGAAGTACATTTGAAACTAAGAAAATGGTCAGCATTTTAGGAATCGCGGGCATGATCACTGTCTAGACTAGAGAGGACAGTAGCGAGCGGGATGGGAATCAATAGCAAGGGTTTGAGAACAATTCTTTTTTGTCAAAAGGAGACGTGCAATCACAACCACACATGAACATATCACATATCACATAAATGCCTTGATGTCTCGTAAACACTCATCCAAGTAAATAAATACCGAGGATATCCTCACAAAATTTTCAATGGAGTATAATCACTTATTGGTAATTAATATTGTGCACACTATAATTTAAATCCTATTAGTAAAAACCATGCGCACACAACAATTATCCCTCCTCCACAAACATGTCATTTCCTATTGGAGGGCTAGTTCAGGAAGAACTTTTTTTTTTCTGCTTTTCTTTCGGCGATGAATTAGTTCTTGTTTGACGGCAAATCACACGTCCCATTGGAAAGGCATGCAGTGAAAGGGAGTTGAAGCTAACCTAAGGCCTAAGCTATCATCTATCCTTCTCGACACAGAATATGTATGGCAACAAACCGTTCTGAATTATATCTATTGGATACAACATCCATCAAGGTGACATAATATGTCATCATATCTCAAATTCCCAATACATTAGTCTTATAAACCAAACGGCCAGGCGACAGGTTAGACATCTGTAAAGATCAGCTTAGTAATTGATAACTCAACACCATTTTTCTAGATTGTATGGTAATATTACACTTGTGGACACCCTAACAGTCATGCTTATCTAGCGTATCATGGTGGTGTAGATGCTTTGACAACCTAATTTTTCTTTTTGTCGTCGACATAATCCTAGATAAAGTGTAACTTTGATGGATAAGTTTTATTACAGTACACACAAAAACAGTAAAATTGCAATGCTATTTCTATTGTCGGGAGTATTTCCATGTACATATATCAATATATCACTGTCGCAAGAGTTATGTGGTTGTTCTCTAGTTTACCAACATGTACTCCATGCATGTTGCCTTTGGACCACAGAGTACACACCGTACTGCATAAAATGCTTTCAAAATAAATTAGGCAATAGTTGTGAGGAAAAATCTGAATTGAATTCTTGAACGGTTGCTTTAGCCAGGGGGTCTCCATTATTTCACCATCCAACCTTTGAAAGAGTAGGCAGGCAAACGTCCTGCCGTGTCTCCGTAAATATTGCTATCTCAGGTAGACCAAACTGAAGACCATAGACTATATATTTGTGTCTATGTGTGTGTCCATGTATGAAAAACAAGGGGAAGACTATATGTGTCCATGTGTCAAAAGGAACACCTGCCAGGAAAATGCAAGCTACTCCTTTCATGCTTGTTGGCTCCATGCATGCAATAATTAATACACATATATAGTTTAGATTTCTATTTTAAATTTTCTCATATGCATTCGCCAGTTTTTTTTTCATTTATTGATATTTCCAGAATCATTTGTAGTCTCTAAGCCTTCTTTAGAATACATGTATTTTTCTTATTCCTGTGAGAGTTAAACTGATTGATTCATCTGAAAAACACCTAAAATCCCTCGATTTCAAGGGAGACATAAACATAAACCAGTTCTTTGGATCAATGAGTACATCCATGTGCAATCCTGGAGAAGGGTGAAAACCGCTCGTTGGCGGGCTATGACCTATCACGAACAGTGAAGCTAAACCTAGGGTGCACATGTTGCGGCTGCTGCTGGATGGCTCTCTGGCTGTGTATTGTATGATAGCATCTTTTTTTATTTCTACCTTTCACTTTTTTACTTCGCCAGTACAGCACAGTAGCACACTGGTGAATAGGATAATAACAGTAAATTATAATTATAATATTAATGCGCTGCATATTAAGAATTTATATCTCAAACCAACTTTATATACAAATACTACCATATTAACCCCTCTTACTAAAAGAAATTAGTCTTGTGTGGTAGAATAAGAAACAAATGCTTTACAGTATAGTAAGGGGCAAACACTTTTATGAGATGTCACAGATTGTTGAGAGGATTATGTCACGGGTTATCTACTTTATTACTAGATGATGCTTCCTGCTTTGCTGCGAAATATATAGATGCATGCATGTTAAATATTATAGAGATGATTGATTGATATATGTTAAAATATTATAAAAATAATATGAGAGATGATAATTTAACATACTTATATAATTTGCTTTACAATATAATAAATTATAGATGATGTAACATACTTGAATGAGCTTTAAGATGCTATATAATAATATTTGTTGTGGATGATGATATGGTATATTTGTATGTTGAATTTTAGTAGCATAATTGCTAGTATGTTCTAACTATATACTACATTCATTCTAAAAAAACTTTATTTTTAACCATCTCACACAAACCAATATACAACCAAAACACTAAAATAACATACACTTTCTCAAACTTCAATACATTTGTCTCCCACTTTCTCAAACTCTAATGAATTTGTTTCTCACTTTTTTAAATACCAATACAATGATTACTCAAAAATGAAGTCTTTGTGAGAGAAATAAAAATAGCAAAGATAAAATCTTCTTGGAGGGGTAGAAGGTATAGATTAGGATAAATAAAATATTTTCTAAAAAAATAAACTTAACAAATAAGTGGTCTTAGTAATGTAGTAAATTTTTTTAAAAAATATTTTTAGAGACGTGAAGCAAATAATTTACGGCCATAATCCGATAAAGTAGCTAAAAAGAATTGACTTAGGTGTAGTATACTAGTACTTGTGATATACACCCTCTTTCCGTTTCAAAATACAATTATTTATAGGATTCAAATCTCGTTTCACAATATAAACATTTTTATCACTATTTATAGTATTATTTTTATCACATCAATTATTTCACATTTAAATTTCTTCCTATTTTATCCCCACGTAACCTTACACCTCTATTCATTTTATATTTATTGTGAGACATTAAAGTCTATTTTTTTAACATTATTTTTTTCTAAATAAATTAGAAATAAACTGAGGGAGTAGCAGTACATAGACAGACAAAGTCATTTAATAATACATACAAAGTCGCAGTCCAATAGAACGATAGAGGTGAGGTTTGGCTGTACGCAGTAGTACTACCGCGCACATGGATGCGCCTGAAATTTTGCAGGATTGGAAGCACGTACCTGTACCCGGCCTTGGCTTTTCTAAATGTTTCCTTCTTTTTCTTCTAGGAAATGATGCTCTCTACGATCTCTAGGTCTGTTTTGGAATATATAAACATGACCCATACATGTTTTATCTGTATAATTTCTAAACATTTTAGTAAATAGATTTAAAATATTTAAAAATTAAACCCTCTAATATTTTCTAAACAGACCTCTTGGCCATGTTGTCCACGGCAATTTGAAGAGTTGTCCTGCTTAGTTGTCAAAATTTCATATATGGAGTTCTAATTAAGTTAATTTGGAGGATAATAAATTTTAAAATTATTTTAATATAATTTTATTACTCCATAGCCATATACTACAAACTTCATCTTCTTGTTAATACTATACATTTCTCTACTTCTTCGGATTAGCAAACATGTCATGCTCATTAGTTTAAATAGCCTATAGTACTATATCATATTACTTCATCATCTTTTGACTAAAAGGCTAAAGCCTATCACACAACTCATTACTTAGAGTACTAAGATAAGCAAACCACTCCGTACTTGTTTTGACTTTTCTCTTTGTTATTAACAATCTCCATCGGGACTAAGTAAAACCCAGCCCCAAACATACAGAAACATGTGCTTGGTTGAGCCTAGCATTTCCCTTTCCCAATGCCATATGGGTTGAGGCACACAAACAAACAGAAGCATTGTTCTTTCAAGATTTCATATCCTCTCATTTTGATTAGACTCGTCGGTAGACAACTCACTCCAATGCATGCCTTTGCCCCACAAGGCCACCTCTTTCTACTTTCACTTATATGCGTTGTCCATCTATCATTGGGCCAAAACTGGCTAGCTCATTTGCTCTCTAGCATACATGCATGGTCCTCTAATTGATAATAGAATCAATTCCTTAAAAAATTGATAATATAATCAATTATGCTCCTTTACCTAATTTGTCTGCTCCTCTACATGTGCAAAAATTTGCATCGGATTCTAAGTATATGTGTGATTATTCATAATTACGTTTGGTTTAAAGAATAATCATGACGAAACATCAAAGAACAACAATTTCGTGTTTGCCTTTAATTGGTAGTTTTTCGTGGCTTGCAAATATTGCATTTCTTTAGCGTATATATATAGGATAAGGATGTGCCCTCCCCTCTCAAACACACTCTAACTATATAAATATTAAAATGTTATATGAACCGTCGTCGTGTTTCATATAATTTTCGTAGAAATTTTATAGAGTAACATTTCAACTATCACAAAATAGAGAAAAATCATTTACGGTGTTATAAATGGACCGAAGTATATATATGCATGGTCCTATTTTACAAAAAAAAATGCAAATCCCCACTGACAAATAATTAAGTCAACCCCAGTGAAAACCTCACAAGATCTATCCTTGTTGGTACCCATAGCAGGGTCCCCATACCTACCCTCTCAAACTTTCTCTATCTAGGGCTTAGAGAGATAGAGAGAGATTTATGGTGGTGTTGGGTTGGAGGACGTCGACGTCGACGTCGACCGTAGGAGGAGCTAGGAAGCTCTAGCTCATCTCTCACTCTGCTAATTAATCAAGCTTAGCTAGCAGCTCATCTCCCTACTTAAGAAACTATATCTCTCTCCACATCGTTGTAATTACTTGTAATCACATCGCAATCAAATCAGAACACACATAAAATAAATGACGCAACGGATCCGAGCTACTACTACCCCTAGCTCCCAACCAACCATCTGCACGGCATCTGCATGCGTCGTGTCTCTCTCTCGTGGTCCACGAGAAAATCCACGCTATCTCTTCGATATATCACGATAATATGGCGAGAGAGATGGTGAGATGAATTAGATGAGACGCCATCGCTGTCTGGAGTGGATGTTTCTCTCTCTAGCATGGGCCCAAACATAGGTTAATAATTTACTATCAGGAATTTGTTGTTGTGGCTGAAAAGGACGGCTGAATGGTGATGGACGCATCTCTCTCTTCAAGGCTGCTTTCGAATGTCCACGTTACCTAACTTCATCTTTCTCGTTTTTTTTTCATGTACATTTTTAACTGCTAAATAATATATTTATTTTAAAAAAATTTATAGAAAAGTTGTTTTAAAAATTATATTAACATATTTTAAATATTTTTTAATACTTAATTAATCATACGTTAATAAGTTGCTCTATTTTCTAACATATCATGTTGAATAGTATGTTTGAGTGAACAAGAAAAAAAGTAGATTAGGTAAGTCATTAGCGTATAATTATTTTTAACTTAAAAAATAGATTAAAATAATTTGTAAAACAACTTTTTTAATTAATTATACGTTAATAAGTCATTCCGTTTTACGTTCCGAGATAATAATTTTCTAATATATATGCCGAACACAATCTTATGGTATGTTTGATTGGAGGAGAAAAGAGAAGAAATACTTATAAGTTATTAACGTATAATTAATTTAGTATTAATTAACATAAACTTCAAAAATAAATTAAAATGATTTTTAAAGTAAATTTTTTAATTAATCATATCGTTCTGTTTTGTGTGCCAAGGGAAGAAGTTTCCACATTGCCTAGGTATGTTTGAGTAAATGAGAAAAGAGAATAAAAGATAGATACGTAAAATGAGGTGAGACATTAACACAAAATTAATTTAATATTAATTATTATTTTAAATTTAAAAAATAGATTAAATGGTTTATAAAGTAAGAAAATTTTATAAAATGCGTGTGAAAAATAGTTGTTTTTTTCTATGTGTGGATGGATGAACGCAGTCTGGTGATGGACTTCTACCTGACCACCATTACCATGGAAAGTCTACTTAAGGAGCTGTTATTAATTTTGACCATGGAAAAATCTTGCTAGAGGACCCGTGTTAAAGGTGGAGGATCTTGTTTATTGCATATGGGAGTTAATATTTTCTATGTAACATTTTTTTTGGTCCTGTCGACCAATCGGATCATAACAGCCTTTCCTGATAGGCTGATATGATGAAAAGCCATCAAGAAATTGCTACGCAATTCACTACGATGACGGAGAATGCTGTGTGTTTTGACTGCAGGTTACGTTTACCGTTCTTAGGTCATCTGGTTGTCTTTACCAACTGTGGTGGCGTCATAGCAACACCATCACTATGGGATTTTCTTGTGTTGCTTTGTGTGAAATTTGCAAAATTCTTTTACCCCACTTGTTATCATCAGCTGAGAAAAAGAAAGGAAGCTGAACACTGAACGGTGCCATGGTACTAAGAGATGTACTGGAGTGCATGCATTGGCAGCCACAAACATGAAAAGGGTAGAAATGTATCAGAACTCAAAGATGCAACGTGTTGGGGAGGTACCAAGCTGAAGACTGTTTGGTTTTGGTAAACAGAGCTCTCGACTTGCAAGAATACAACGAAAGGAATAGCTACATGCACACCGGTATTCCTATTATTGTTACCCGTCAACCTAAGGTCAACCACGGCGACGTACTAGCGGTATGTCTTGTCATATTATCATTATCGGAAACACGAACGGTTGATTAGATTATCTTAAAAATATTCTTGGTGAGTCTCATGATAATGATTAGGGTACTGTTTGGAGCAGCTCTTGATTTTAAGAGCCAGCCAGTGAGTAGCTGAAAAGATGTGTTTCTCAATTTCTCAATTTCTAGTTTATTTTTTTAATTCTTTAATCACATATTTATATAATCTGGATGAGATTTTAGACTGTTTGAGAGAGATAAAGATTCTGAAACAATTTTTGATTCTATAACTACAGAATCTTAAAATCCGAATAAGAATTTAGACTATTTGAGAGAGGTAAAGATTTTAAAATAATCTATAGGTGTTAAAAGATTATCCAAACATGCCCTATATATATCCCCAAGCTTGTTTTCCAGGAAAAAGCCGTGTGTATTAAGAGGTGCAAAGCAAATGCTAAATTCTGTTTTTTTGGTAAATTATTTCATCATCTAATTTATTTACAGTTGGCAAGAGTGTTAAAAAAATGCTACTGCCAGTGCTCAGTTGTAAATTGCCGCATATATTCGGTTGAGTTAAAAGCTACTTGGTCATTTTCACCATTGCCTTAGGCTGTATATATATAGACCCAACCCCCTCGTATATGCTTGGGGGGATTCATAGTCACTATACACTTATCAGATCGAGTCTAGACATCCCGGCGCGCTAGCTTCTCCCTCCGGCGAGCCGACCCTTTCCTCCTCGTCGTCGACGTCTTCTTCCCGTCGCCAACTCTCTTCCCGGTACTCCCCTCGCTCTCTCGTCTCTATTTCTTCTTCTCCCCATCTCTCCCGCAGTCACCTTTTCTCCGCCCCACCTCCGCGCGACCAGGCGACGTTCTCGATCCGCCTCCTCGTCCCTCCTCGCACCCGTCTCCGCTCTTCCTCTTGTTTCGTGCATCTCTCCTTCTCTGACGCCGGCGCACCTCCGCGCTCGTCGTCTCCATCGGCTGAAAACCTCCCTCGGTTCTTGCCCTTTCTGACATGCTCAACGGCTCACGGACGCGAACCTTCTCCCCCCACGTCCGAGCTAGTCCAACGTGTCCACGTGTCCACGGACACGAATCCCTGCCTCCCGGATGCGAACATTTTCTCTTCGCATCCGGCCACTCCTTGCCTTTTTCGCGTCCGCCCCACTCCTTGGCCTCCACGAGTCCACGGACGTGAATCCTCGCACGTCCATGACCCAACCACTCTCTGACCCACTCACTCTGTCCTCACCTACTCCGTTGCCTACTCCCCATCGGCCAACCACTCCTCATCGGCTGGCCACTCCTCACCTACTCCGCTGCCTACTCCTCATCGGCTGGCCATTCCTCACCTACTCCGCTGCCTACTCCCCATCGACCAACCATTCCTCATCGGCTGGCCACTTCTCACCTACTCCGCTGCCCACTTCCCATCGGCTTCTCACGAACTTGATCGGCCGATCCGTCCTCTCATCGGCTTCCTCCTCCCATTGGCTCTTTGCTCCCGTTCTCCCGTCATAGCCACTGAGTCCGCCCTCAGCTTCGGCACTCTCCCAGTCGCCGAATCTGCTCCGGCCCTCGGTGCCACAGACCACACCTCGGGCACCACCTCGTCGATCTTCTCCCCTCCCTACGCTACTGTGAACGTGAAATCTCACGTTCCTATCTCCCTTGACCTTAACGCCAATTATTTTAATTGGGTTTTCTTCTTCAAATCCCTCTGTGGAAAATTCGGCCTCCGGTCCCATATTGATGACTCCGCTCCACCTCGCCCCGATGATCCTCAGTGGGACATCGCCGAGTGCTGCGTGCGCAGCTGGCTGCTCGGCTCGGTTGATGACTCTATCCTCGACCTCGCCATGGACGATACCGACTCCACCGCCCGGGATATCTGGGTGGCCATTGAGCGGATCTTCCTGGCCAACAAGCAGCCTCGCGCCATCTTCCTCCTCAATGAGTTCCACTCCATGGTACAAGGCGACTCCTCTGTCTCCTCGTACTGTCAGCGCCTCAAAGTCAAGGCTGCTCTCCGGGACGTCGGCCACCCTGTGGCCGACTCTCAACTCGTCCTCGCCCTTCTACGAGGCCTCAATCCCCGCTTCTCCAACACCGCCGATGATATCGCCAACGCCACACCTCTTCCATCGTTCGCTTGGGCTCATGACATGCTAGTTCTTAAAGAACTCCATCTGGCCAATGATGAGAAGACAGTGGCCCACACCGCTCTTCTTGCCGCAGCCGATAATAGCTGTCGAGCTTCTTGCGCTGCCCCTTCCTCTCGCGGTCCTAGTGGCCATGGCTCCGGCCACAGCAACACAGCCCGCACCAGGAAAGGCAAGGGCAAAGACAAAGGCAGGACCTAGCAGGGTCCGACGCCACCACGACCTACCTCGGTCCCTACCCACCCTGCCGGTCCCACGGGTCCGTGGCTCTGCTACAACCCCTGGGCGCCCCAGCCCTAGCCACGCAGCCCCATCGGCTGGCAACTCGGAGTTCTTGGCACCTATCCCTAGGCTCACCTGGCATCGGCTCCCGTTCTGCCGCCTCAGCCGATGCTACCGACCCCAACCACCTAGTCGGTTCCCTCCTGGAACCAGGCTGGCCTCGTCGCTGCCCTCAACCAGATGACGCTCCAACCACAGCACCCTTGGGTGCTGGACTCTAGGGCGTCTTCACACATGGCGTCATCGGCCGGTATACTTCGCTCCTGTCACCCCTCTTCCTCCACTTTTGTCACTATCGGCAATGATCACTCTCTTCCTGTCCAATGCCGCGGTGACTCCTTTCTGTCTACATCCACCACTAACCTCCCCCTACGCAATATTCTTATTGTCCCTTCTCTCATTCACAATCTTATATATGTTCATCAATTCACACGAGACAACCACTGCTCTATTGAATTTGACGCGTCTGGTTTCTCTGTGAAGGATATCCCAACCCGGCGACAGATCCTTCGCTGCAATAGTGGCGGTGACCTCTACACCATTCCCGCTGCGCCGTCCACCCCACACGCCAGCGTCGCCCTCTCCACCAACCTTTGGCACCTTTGCCTCGGCCACCCCGGCCCCGACGCTGTCACCACCCTCCATCGCAGCGCCTCCATCCGATGTACTCACAGCAGCTCCACAGTTTGCCACTCATGTCAACTTGGCAAACATGTGCGTCTGCCCTTTTCTAGTTCTCTCTCCTATACCTCGCGTCCATTTGAACTTATACATTGTGATGTATGAATGTCCCCAGTTAAAAGTGTCTCCAGTAATCAGTATTATCTCGCTATACTTGACGATTACACACACTATTGCTGGACCTTTCCGCTCATCCACAAATCCGAGGTCGCCTCTCACCTCACTCACTTCGTCACGTACGTATCCACTCAGTTCAACCTCCCCATCAAGGCTTTACAAGTCGATAACGGTACGAAATTCGTCAACCATACCGTTACAAACCTCCTCACCTCGTAGGGCATCCATCTCCGGCTCTCCTACCCCTACACCTCTCCTTAGAACGGCAAAGCCGAGCGCCTCCTTCGCACCCTCAACAACATCAGTCGCACCATACTACATCACGCCCACCTACCTGTCACTTATTGGGCCGAAGCTCTAGCTACTGCGACGTACCTTCTCAATCGGCGCCCATGCTCCTCCGTTCATAACAACGTTCCCTATGCCTTTCTCTACCGCACGGCGCCCGACTACTCCCACCTTCACGTTTTCGGGTGCCTCTGCTACCCAAATCTCACCGCCACAGCTTCCTACAAACTCGCTCCCCGCTCCACCGCCTGTATTCTCCTCGGCTATTCCACCTCTCACAAGGGATACCGATGCCTCGACCTTTCCACCCGACGGGTCCTTGTCTCTCGTCACGTCATTTTTGACGAGACATGTTTTCCCTTCGGTCTCCTTCATCCGAGATCCTCCTCTAGTGATCTCGACTTCCTCCTCACCAACACCGTGCCGACCAGGTCTTCCCCATTGCCCTCTCCATCGGCCCCCTCATCGGCCGCTGCTAAGGATTTACCCGTCACATCTCCCACCACTACTCGATCCGATGTCCCCACCATCGGACCCCCATCGGACCCACCTTTATCGGCCAATACCGATCCTATTTATCCTTCAGCTGATACCGTTCCCTCTCCATCGGACACCCTACTTTCATCGGCTCCTCACTTTCCATCGGCTCCCCCCACCCTATCGGCTGATCCATCTCTATCGGACCGATCGGAATACTCGGTCTACCCGACCTCATCGGCTCAGGCCGATATAATTTCTCATTTTCCTCTTGTCTACAGTCGCCGACTCGGAGCCGATGACGCCCCCACCCGACCAGTTCTTCCCATTACTCCCGCACCCCCATCGGCTCCAGTTCCCTCCACCTCTCACATTGTCACCCGCTCCCAGACCGGGTCTCTCCGACCCAATCCGCGCTAAGGTCTCTCCACCGTCCACAGCTCTATCTCGCCCATCCCGGTGACCTCTCGCTCAGCCTTGGTCGACCCTCAGTGGCGCGCGGCCATGGCCGACGAGTACAAGGCCCTAATGGACAACGAGACCTGACGTCTCGTTCCCCGACCTCCCGGCGCCAACATTGTGACCGGTAAGTGGATTTTCAAACACAAATTCCACGCCGATGGATCCCTTGCCCGTCACAAGGCTCGCTGGGTAGTCCGAGGTTTCTCCCAACGACCCAGTGTCGACTACGACGAGACCTTCAGTCCCGTTGTCAAACCTGCCACCATCCGAGTCGTCCTCACCTTGGCTGCCTCTCGCTCCTGGCCGATCCATCAACTAGACATGAAGAACGCCTTTCTTCACGGCCACCTGATGGAAACAGTCTACTGCCAGCAGCCCCCAGGCTTTGTCGACCCTTCTCGGCCCGACGACGTCTGTCTCCTTCAACGCTCTCTCTACGGCCTCAAACAAGCCCCTCGTGCCTGGTACTAGCGCTTTGCTGCCTATATTCGGCACATCGGCTTCGTGGCCTCTACGTCCGATAGTTCCCTGTTCACTTTTCATATCGGCTCCGCCGCTGCCTATCTACTTCTCTATGTCGATGACATTGTCCTCACAGCGTCTTCGACATCTCTCCTCGACCAGATCATGGCCCGACTCCACTCTAAGTTCGCCATGACCGATCTTGGTCCTCTCCACCATTTCTTTGGAATCTCCGTAACCCGTTCCATCCACGGGCTCTTCCTTTCCCAACGCCAGTACGCCATCGACCTCCTCCAGCGTGCGGGCATGGCCGACTGTCACCCCACGGCCACCCCAGTTGACACTCGAGCCAAACACTCCGCCGCCGATGGCGCCCTCGTTGCTGATCCCTCTCACTATCGGAGTCTTGTCGGGGCTCTCCAATACCTCACACTCACCCGACCCAACCTCACGTACGCTGTCCAGCAAGTGTGCCTCTTCATGCACGCTCCGCGCGAACCTCACCTCACGCTGCTCAAGCGCATCCTACGCTACGTGAAGGGCACCCTCTCCAGTGGGCTGCATCTCAGCTCTAGCCCCATCGACTCTCTCACCGCGTACTCCGACGCGGACTAGGCAGGCTGCCCCGACTCTCGACGCTCTACGTACGGCTACTGCGTCTACCTCGATGATACTCTCGTATCCTGGTCCTCAAAACGCCAGACTACAGTGTCCCGCTCCAGCGCTGAAGCCGAGTACCGCGCCGTCGCCCACGCCGTCGCCGAGTGCTGCTGGCTTCGCCAGCTTCTCCTAGAACTCCGTGCACCCCTCTCCACTGCGACCGTCGTCTACTGTGACAATGTCAGTGCCGTCTACATGACCGTCAACCCGGTCCATCACCGACGCACCAAACACATCGAGATCGATATTTATTTTGTCCGTGACAAAATTGCATTAGGACAGGTTCGGGTGCTCCATGTACCATCGGCACATCAGTTTGCCGATATAATGACCAAAGGCCTGACTACGCCTTTGTTTACCAATTTTTGGTCCAGTCTCTGCGTCCGTTCCCCTCCCGCTGCGACTGCGGGGGTGTTAGACAGACCACTAGCCTAGGCTGGATATATATAGACCCGACCCCCTTGTATACGCTCGGGGGATTCACACAAGTGAGGTTCTGTCAAAAATTGTTCTCTTATACCATGCTTGCTTTCAGATCAGTATTTCTTTTCTGTCCCCAAGTGTGGCCTTTTTTCTTGCCTTCCCTTTAACTTCAAGCATCTTCTTTCCCTCCCTCCTCTGCAGGCAACCATATATGCACATAGCACATACATTGTCATATCCAGCTTTTCTAGTTATTCCAAGAGACCAAGCTATCCAAGGATATCTGAATCTCATGTCCCCGTCACTCACTCTGCCTTCCTTTTCTTTTTCAGTTCAGGAGAGGGCAGAATGGAAAATATGGTCTTACTATGAGGCTTGAAGCCCACAATAGTTTTCCATACTAGTGTACTTCGAGCCTACTCAGCCAGTATATTGGCATTTCCTTGCAATCTGATTATTTCACTATCCAAGAGAAAAAAAGACAGAACAAAAATGCAGATAAAAATTTATTCCCTTGGAGGAAAGAGCCACAATGCAGTTTGAGTATTACATGCAGTATGATATCAAAAGACCATTCAGATTGGGCTGCTCATATCCAAGTTACACGGTTCTAGACTTCAAGTGCCTATTCAGATTGGGCAGACTACATGACAAAAATATCTGAAGATGCCTATGAAGTGACATCAGTTTTGGCATTCTTAGCATCTTTGTCATCTGTGGTTGATGCTGCTGCTCTGTCTTGCTCTTTCTTCTGCGCCCTAATAATTGTCTGTCTTGCCTGGGGGCGCATCTCACGCACTTGACGTGGTGGCATCACAAAAGGTCCAAGAGGGCGATCATGGAATGGATGCTCGCTTCCAGAAAATATCCTCAGTTTGCGATCCCTATCCTGGAGGATCACAACAAGAGATGTTTAACTGCAGCAATAGAAGTACCATTGAAGACCCTTTAACAATTTTAAGGAGAAAATTATTGAAAACATTATTGACCAAATATTTGATTATATCAGGAAAAAAGTTTTGGATTCTCAAACAAAACAGGTTTTTATAAAACATATATCAAGGAAAGATCATCACACATCAGTGAACACCTTCATATGCAATATCAGCATTTATTATTGGTTAGACTTTATGGTATGTTACTGAATTTGTTCTTCAATATAGACAATTCTAGCTCGAAGAATCTCCAAGTCTTGGGATAGACGGGTTTGCTAATATACTGCTATATCATGGCAAAGTGAATAAAAAGAAAGTAGCATTACCACTTATGCATCACTGTAAGACGAAACAGCCAAATCTATAATAGTATAATTGAATAAATAATATTGCTGTATTTAACGAATACTCCATATAGAAGCATTGACGTGAAGATGCATATAGTAACCATTACTGTACAATACCACATTATATTTTAGGCAGATAAAGAGTGTAGACAGCTCAAGAGCTAAATCTATCATCAAGTTTTCAACCAAATTTAGCCAATGAACTAATGTCTAATCCTGAATCACAAAACCCCAAGAAAGCAAATATTTTTTTAACTTACATCACACAATCTATTGCGCGGAAGCATGCGCTTCACAGCTTTGCGAATCACTTCTGTTGGGTCCTTTTCCATCTGGTCCTTGAGTCTTCTTTCCTTCAAATGTCCAATATACCTTTTGGGAGAAAGGCACATAAGAAACAATCGTTAATAAAACCAAAGAAGGTATTCAACATTTCAACAGTATTTGCTAGTAGAAATATACAGACCCAGTGTGCCAGTAGTAAAATTTATCAGTCATTTTCCTTCCTGTAACAGATATCTTTCGCATTAAGTACGACACACATGTCCCAATTTTCCACATGTGGTGCATAAGTTGGCTTGTCCTTCCCTTGAAGCACAACAGCTATCTGGGATGCCAACCGTCCAAGCACCTAGTATCACATAAACAACAAATTAGTTTACTGCATAAGCATTCCACATGGATGATATCTTCTATAAATTGAAGCAAGCAGAAGAGTGCTAACTGACCCTTTGCATCAAAATACACGCCATCTTAACCCATCTAAATTGATTCTTCTCAAACCTGCAAGTGCTTTCTGCAAAGTTCAAAGTTCAAACAGAGACGACTGTCAGAGCGAGTACTTCTCATTTAGTAGGTTCATGTTAAAAAAAAACTGCATCCAAAGCTAAAAAGACCAAAACTATAGTCTGGATGTAGTAGGAAAAATATTGATATTGGATAGCTATTCAGGTAACTAAAATTCACTACAAAATCAAGAATTTTGCAAGAACTGGTGAAAGGTGGTTCTTCTACGGAGGTGACAATGGGTGTGTTTGGGAATTTACCTATCAAAATCTCAACTTGCAATCAACCAAAAGTCAAATCAACCAATCTGATCGAGCCGCACCACGAGATAAGTACACTAGCAACTCACCTTGAGGTTGCCGGTGAACGCCGGCGGCGCCGCAGCCATGCCAAGCCAACGCGGCGAAGTTGGTCGGACGATGCGCCGGCGACGACGACAGTGCGCACGCCTCTTGTTCCCGGTGAACAAAGCAACCGGCTCGAGCAAGCGTGCGAGGATGAGAACGACTCAGGATCTTACCGTCTAGCTCGCCTACCGTGGCTGGCCGGCGGTGGCGGCGAGAGGGAGGCAAGGGTTCAGTGCATCCAACGGCGGCTTGGTTCTCTCCAAAGTCCAAAGCAGAATGGAAAAGATGGCCTTTGCTGTGAGGCATCAAACCCATCGCTGTTCATGCTAGGTGCGCTTTGAGAATTTTTTTCCACATACTAATGGGATCAGAGTACATTTCTCTGGTTCAACTTTGACAATTTCTAGACAGGTGCAAGATAGATACCTGAACCGGGTTAGTCTTGGTGCAAATATGTCTGAATTTTATATATTCTTTTGTACTTTTACTGAAGATCACTGAAGACTGGCTTGGCATTTAATGTCCAGAAAATTTGCAACTAAGTTGTTGGGCAGTTTACAAGTTACAGCAATTTTGAGACGTTCTCATTCCTCTTTCGCAAAGGAGAATTACTGAATTTTCCACCAGGTAACCACAGACCACAGTACAGACATACCAACCAGCAAAAGGAAAAAACAACACAGACTTCAGGAACAAATTTGAAGGTTACATTAAACTCAACAAGAGTAGATACAGGCATATATCGGTGGCTCTGATATCAGTCCTACACTATAATAGCCTTCTCTGGAGAGGTGCAAGAAGATGATGTAAACAGTAGACAGAATAGATTCACATCAAGAACAGGCAACTGCTTGGGCACAAAATTACGGTACAATCTGGTGAAACAAGGTGTGCATTTGGTTCTCACAAGCTGCATCAGTGGCAGCCAAGTCTGATGTTTGTCCATGCCATCCAGGTTACTCGCACTTGATGGAATGGTAGATGTGCTGCACGAACAGCAGTGATGCACGGAAACCAACTGTGCCCAGCATGAGGAAGAAACCATAGCAGACACAGGTCATGTAGCCGAAGAAGAAGGACGTCTGCATGAAGCCTGACATGTCTGATCGGGCATGGTAGTAGTAGATGCAGTAGAAAAATATGAATATACCAGTGGAACCTCCACAAAGAACAGATCTGCACACACATAATCACAGATTTTATTCCATCAAAAAGATCAAGTGCGCAAAGCATCATGGACACATAAGTTCAAACGGTATAGAGTAGATAGATCAAATTATTATGCTTCAGACATGGTTCCCTAATACATGACCTTCAAACAGCTCCAAGATTTCATATTTTCACTATTTAGTGCCAACCTATTCCCCTATTCCAGTTGATACAACACAGTAGACATGATAGCACCATTTGGAAATGTCATTGAAGAGTTTATGAAAGTTCTGGCACTCTACAAACTTCTAGAGTTCTATTTTTGGTGCATGCTCAAGTGTTTATAATTTTCAGTTTATTCATGC
The DNA here is from genome assembly GCA_030770085.1 of Oryza coarctata. Classification (NCBI taxonomy): domain Eukaryota; kingdom Viridiplantae; phylum Streptophyta; class Magnoliopsida; order Poales; family Poaceae; genus Oryza; species Oryza coarctata. The sequence continues at coordinate 2,646,739 of CM061476.1, read as the reverse complement.
ATAGCTTAAATCATTTTCTACATACGACTCTCAGATGAACTTAGCTATCCATCAAGTGAAAAAGGATTTGCACAATTCCCTGAGCTTTCCATTTTTAGTTTTAATTTTTCTACTTGTGTAAAAACAGAAAGGCAGTAAATACAAACAATAAGAACAAAAAACAGCACATGAAGATTAACGTATCAAGAAGAATTGATCTCCTAAATACTGACCTCCACCACCACTCATGATCCTCAACAGAAAGTTGGAAGTATGTGAGTGCCACTGTGACAAATGCCGTGACGATGATGAGGATAATGAACACAATGAAAAGGATGCTGTAGATGGTGTATATCTTATGCCCCCAAATGCTGGCAAATATGTAGTACAGCTCGATGTATATAGCACTGAAAGGGAGAAACCCTGCCATTGCCATCTGAGGAATGGTGCTTTGGTACCAGGGTAGCTGAGGAATTTCCCTAGGGTATTTGGTTGTGTGGCAGGGAGCTTGGAATTCTGTATTACTATTTTTCCCGGCAATGCCACCCAACACAAGGAGAGGAGAGGTTACAAGGGCCCAGATGAGAATAATGACAATGATAGTACCAAAAGGCAAAGCTGCTGTAGCACTGTACGCTATTGCAACAGTGTTTAGGAAGCAGAATGTCAAGAAGAAAGGCCCACAGAATAAGCAGCCAGTCAATATCAGATTCCTGACCTGAAACATTGACAGGATGTGTTAACACCCAGAAGCAAAAATATAAGAAACTTGAGTACCTGGAAGGTTGGACCATTAAGGAATTCCTTACCCAGTTTGTTCCCTCCAGTTGCAGATAGAAGGAGGTGGCTGTGTATCCCGCAATACCAGATGTAAGAGCATAGATGACAACAAGGGCAGTGAAAAGTGCTCCTCTGTTGTATGGATAGAATACACCAACAATGGCGAGGAGGAAGATGAGAATTGCACTACCAAATGACAAGCGTTTGTCACTTGTTAGGATTGGGTGAAGAAAGTTTGAATTCCAGCATAAATTGAACTGAGATGTCCTTACAGGGCAAGCAGCTGAGTTCCAGACCCAACAATTGCTGCAAAAAGAGATTTTTGCTGTGGGAAACGGAAGACGTCGCCATGTATATACTTCCATCCAGTCTCTTCTTGGCCTTCAAGGGATTCATCTTCATGGGAATATCTTCAATGAAATGGAAAATAAAAAAATCCTTCAGTTAAGCTATAACCCAACAGATGAGAATGGAATGCATTGATTAAGGTCTTACTTGATGAAATCATTCTTGAGGGCACGCATCAGGATTGTAGCCAGGAAACCTGTCAGGAGGAGTACTGTTACACATGAATTAATTATGGAAAACCAATGGATCTCTAGATGTTGTGGCATAGATGAAGACTTGGAGTACTTTTCCATTCTTTTCTCAAAAGGAATATCTGTCTTTTTCCATGTTACTGAATAAGAGAACTCCACTTGCACTTCTTTGTCCTCTGTGATATCGACAGCCACATTTGGATCTGTCTGAACATTGATTTCTATGACACGGTCATTGTTGTACAGGATGTCAAAGTGGATGTGCTTGAAGAGCAGGTACTTTGCATCGCCCTGCTCCTTATCCTTGTCTAATTTACCAAGGAATCCCCATAATGGCAAGTCATCATAGTACATCTGGAAGTAGTAATCCTTTGCAACTGCATCACGAAGCTTTGCAACTTCCATCTTCAACAATGTTTTATGGCAAAGAACCTTGGAGTTCCTGTCTTCCTTGAAATTCAACTCATATGGTGCATCAACCAATCGATCACCATTTAGAACCTCCCCAAGGGCTTCCCTTTTGTCCTTTGGATGATCTGTTACAAGCCAACGGTTAAGAAGAAACAAAAAAACTGTTAAAAAAACAAATAAAAGGGATTGCTATATGAAGCAAATACTCTCTCCAATGAAAATTCTTGGGCGTATATGTTGCAGACACTTGTGGATGTTTGTTGGGCACATGTGATTTCCCAAGCACCTTTGGTGTGTTTTTTCCTTTAATACCCCTCAATTACATGTTGACATTGAGTACCGCATGCAGGCAGGCAGTTTGAGGCAACACATTATACTATACATGCAGCTCAAGTACTGAACCTTTTGATAGGGTTACTTTGGTAGAAACGAAGATTCTTTGGTATATGATCCTAGAGAGAGCACGCCCAAAGAATTTTCCATGGAGGGGGGGGGTAGCGATCAAGTAAAATGGCATTTATAAGATTACAAACCTGGGGCGCAAAAGGGTAGGTCATAGTACCGATACGTCTCACTGTAGTACACAGTATGCAACTCGATTAATCATGAGCAAAATAGTAAGCAAAAAAATTATAGCAAGCGGCTAAGATAAAATACATCACAGGTTATTTTCTATAAAATTCGTTTTGAGACATTGAATTGCCGATAACATGTGAGCCCAAGATTTCTACATGATTGAACTATCGTACTGCTAATTGGGAGGCAACGGATATGAAATCATATAGGACACTGTAACAAAAAATAGTGTAATACTAAGTACTAACTACTCCAGCAAACCCCAAATAATCGTAGTGTGAGAAGATTTGTTTTCAACTGCTGATTAGTAACTAGCAGCTACAAACACATGACACTGGAAACACTCGCCAGTTAACTGCTTCTACTCATGCAAACAGTAGCTGCCAAACCTATCTGTGAAATCAGTGCGATTTAAACAGTAATCCCAGTCTAATTCGCACATCTCTAGACAGGCAATGTGGCCAAAGAATGAAGCCACACTTTCACAAGCAAAAAAACAAAGAAACTACTCAGTGCGAAAGAAAGAAAAAAATGATCTGTCACCAATAGGTTGCAGTGTTTGCACATTGCCAGAGAAGCCAAGAATTATGTATACCTTGGATTGTGGAACGGCCCAACCTTGTTGGCATAGAGCGGGACATAATCTCCGTCCTTGTATCTGTGATCGGAGCCATCTGCTCCTGCTCCCAGCACGCACGCCAACACCACCGCCACCCCAAGAACAGCAGCGCCCATCCCCACCCTCACCATCTCCGCGGCCACCTAGCCAACAAAACCAACCACACAAGCCCAGAGATCATAAGAACTTCATCTTCAACAAAGGAAACAAAAAAAAAAAGAAGGGAGAGAGAGGAAACAGCGAGTTAAAAAGAGGGCAGATTTGACTTCACCGACACCTCAGATCCTTACCAAGATCCAACCTTTCTAGCCGAATCGGGCTCTGGCGCCGCCGAAATGGCGAGACGGGTATGGAAAGATTTCTCAGCAGACGAAAAACGGCGGCTTCTTCCCTGCTGCGGCGCCGGCGCCGGCGCGGAGGGGTCGGAACCGGGCGGCGACGTTGGGAGATGGCTGGTGGTGATCTTGGGCTCGGGGGGAGTTCGTGGAGGTTTTGGAGGAAGTTAATGACACGTGGATCCACTTTGCTATGGTCTACATATCAGTGACAGGTCATGTGATTCTCTGGTGAAGGAAATGTCAGGTCAAGCGGTTCGGGAAGGTTTTTTCACAGGTTTAGAAAGGGAGGATTTTTATCTCCTAAAATTCGGAAAAATCTTAGCATAGGCGTAATGGTCTCGTAGAATGGGAGTAGAGCGAAACGTGACGATAAAACTGTGGACCCCACACGTCAGGGGGTGGTCAAAGAAAAAAAAGAAAAAGACTGTGGAAGATGAAGGATGGCTACAGGAGTAGCAAATCTTGATAGTTTCATCTTGAGATAGTGACAAATTATGAGTTTAGTAAGTTTTGTGGAGTTCTAAGCTACATAAAACTACATGATTTTTCAATGGCGTGGGACTACTTATTATGATATCGGAGATTCATATAATCACGTCATTAAGCATATTATTTTACTTATATTGTAGACAAATAAAATAAATGCTTTTGCTTAGATGGCCACAAATATTATATGATAGACTACAGCTCCTAAATTTGATTGATTTTTAGAACTCATAGATACGTTAATTGATCAATAAATAGGTTAATGGTATGTTTTTATCAAACTTCGGTTATTATAATAACTGGAATTACGATTCAGATGCACAAAACTGACAATAAGTTATTTAAAATTTGAGTTCACAACCATTTGATAATAGCTGGCTGTGATTTTTTAAAGCAAATTTTCTGTTATTAAAAATAAAATAAGCTTATGGTGTAAAATTATAACATGTGTGTGTCTGCGCCGGATCTCACACGCTCCATGCGGACACGCCGACATCTGAAAGGTCTGTTTATCTCCAGTGCAGGCTAGTCGGCTTTTCTCTGTGGCTTGAGTTACGTGCGTCGGGGGTCGTGGGTTTCAATCGGCTCCGACATGACGGTGCGGGTGCGAGCGTGTCAGTCAATTTGACCGTGCAATTAACAAGGAGGTGAGGCAAACAGGTCAGTCGAACGACGGGCCGATATAAGCCATCGCTATTGGCTGGCTGCCGATAGGATCGAGTTAGTCATCAGCCACATCCAGATAACTCCTGCTATTGGCTGATAGCTGATAGGAATTAGAACGTTCTTTCATCGGCTAGGTAGTCGATAAAGGTATAGGCGGATGTCAACGAAGAATATAATGGATCCGAGTATAGTGAACATGAGACCCTGATCCATCGGCCGCAGAACCGATGGAGGCATGGGAGTGTACTTAGAGAATAGCAAGGGACACGAGATCCCTCCTGATAGTCAACGGAACCTATCATGGTCGTTTATCGGCTAGAAAGCCGATGAAAGCATATGCAAGCTGGCAAGGAATCATATAAAAGGCACCGGCTGCAAAGCCGATGCCACTCCGGAGATGGTAGCATGAAACCCATCGCCCACCGTGATGATGCCGCTAGTGCCGAATCTTGAAGATCGGACTTAACTGAGACAATAAAAGACCGAGGCTAACGGCAATAGGACGGTGGATGTCGGATCGGATATACTAAAATAAGGGTGAAGCGAAACCATCGATTAGCTGAGCCGATGAGAGGACGTCTCTCTAAAGACGTGCGTACATCGGTTGAAAGGCCGATGTGCTTGGCGTGGCGCTTAAGAGAAGTCTCTGAAGACTGGTGCGTATTAACCAAGGAGCCGATATGCTGAGCGTGACGCTTAACGTATAGATAACTCATCGGCTAACACTCCGATGAAAAACACCGTATAGAGACCTATAGATCTAAAGCTCATTCTACCGTCGGCAGCCTTGTAAGTTGAAACTAAACGATGCAGCACGAGACTGATGACGACGGAGAGGGCTTGATAGACCGATAGATACTGCACAGACGTGACACGATAGATCCAATCGGTCTAAGAGGTCGAATATAACCGATACAGCCTTAGACAGAGCGAGACATATCAAGATAGTGACAGGAATTACCCCTTCGCTGGAGATCGAACTTAACTAATGCAACCCCACGCCGAGAGCCAGATCTCATCGGTAAAAACTTAGATAGACTAGGGTGGTAATACACCAAAGTTATATTGATCGAAGGATGATTTACATGTTTCTAGAGAGTTTATATTTATACTCTGGGTTTGCAAAGTACTACGCGTTTACAATAATCATTAGACGTTATTTCCTAATAAAGATAAAGAAAAATATCTCTAAGAAAGTTAACCAAACTAACTAAATCTTTAAATCTTTCTATCCATATAAGATTTGATAGAATACATATCGTAAACTCCACGGCCCCTTCTCAAACTCAGCCTTATTTGAATAATTTTCTAATTTGGATCGCGATCGGCTTCCTTCCTATAGCAACCAGATTCTTATTTAATCTTTTTTTCTATTGCTTCCGTGGGCTTTTTAAATTTTGATGTGAACAACTGTTATGGTATATTTGTCATTTGTAAGTCATGACAAACAGATAGGAGCTGCACTGACATTCCCTCGAAATAACTTATAAGGTGGAAAGGCAGTATAATAATCATATAAAACCTTGTATGATTTCTCATCCGAAAATACGAGTCGTTGGATCAGCATCTTCCCTCCCCATCTTCACCGTCCACGCGTGCTTCCAGGAGCTTCCTATCGACGCTCCTCGATCGGCCCCGCTCCTCGGCGAACTCCACCGAGCCGTCGCCATGGACGGCTCGCCGCCGCGCTCCTCCCTGCGACCTCCGCCTCAACAGCTCGCCGCTCGGATCTTCGCCACTGCCACCCTAATTTTCTCCTCCTCCGCCCGCCTCTGCTCCTCTCTGCAACCTCCACCTCGGGCAGAGCCTCAGTACCCCAGCGCTCCGCTCCTGGGCGTCTCCAGCCTCATCGCTGCCACACCAACCGCTACTTTCTGGTCATTGCTATCCTTCTCTTCTCACCTACGACTGGCAGATTTGGCAAGTGCTAGAGCATTTGCATATTTGAGGGTTCTTCTTTGATGAAGAGTATATGGATTTGGGGATTCCTTTGCTGCTGTCCAATTAGCCTTATTTGGTTGATTCATGCAGGTCCACTCGTCTGCTCCTGCTAGAGGCGTTTTGCTGCAGTTTTCTTGATGGATTTCTTCAAACTCAGTTGGGTACTCCCCCCCTCTTTCTTATTTTTTTTCAGTCATTTATTTCGTAATGATTTGGTTATGCAGATTTAGACCGCATGTTTACCATTTTATCAAATGCCACGCGAGTTGATTCTCCTAACGATCTACTGATGATACTGCAAACGGACCAATGCAGGATATAATAGTGTACAGGTGCTACCACGATTGAGGACAGATGCTTGACCACTTCCCAAATAAAGAACAGATGGTTAAACCTGGAGTTCTTGATGCCTTTCTTGACCTTTCATGCACAGGGTATTTTTGTTTTGTACAAACTACTCTTGGGAGATACTGTTTAATTCTTTTGTTCACCATGAAGAGGTCAATAACTAGATTGACGTTATTAAATTTGCATGCAATCTTCTCTATACATTAATTTTTAGTTCATCTTCTACAGAGGGATGACATGATCCAAGAGTACCTATGACAATAGGAACCCTATATTTTCTTTGGATTCTCCTGGTGAATGTCACAGCGACCTGGAATTCATTTGGCAAGGTACTATTGCCTATTGGTTTAACATGATGTATCTTACAAGATTTTGATGTCAATTTTCCAAAAGCAAATTAACAAGATCTGTCATGAAGCACTAATGGGTTAGGCAAAATATACAGCTATGCAACCACAAGGTTAATTCTAATTTTTGCAGTCGTATGACATTAAGGTTAATGATTTTGTCCTATGACTTTACCTTTGTGTAGATTATTGTAATTAGGACTTCATGAAAAACTCTAACTGTGGAATTGCTTCTACAAATTCCCATTTATAGTCTATTAGAGATATCATGCCCTTCTTTGTTATGTTGTCATCTTCTGCAAAATTTCTAGCTATTACTACAGTTTAGGCATTAGATGACCATAACCATGGTTGTGGAACAATAATAGTTTGGATGTGGAACATAGGTTGTAAGTGTTGTGCGTTATAGTTTTTATACCAAATTGATTTATTTGGATCTTCCTGCATGAATCAAAATTGACTTCTCGTGTTGCACTGGTGTTCGTTGGAATTAGGAGCAATGGCCGTAGGTTGAGGCTTAAGTATTCTGTTCTTAATTGCTTAGGCAGTCAGAGATAACTCATTCCATCCCAATTATCTCCCTATTCACTGATAATAGTTGATGCTGCCCTTTATTATTCTCCATTAACCAGAGCTTCCACTACCACATGCTACATCTGTTTGTGGACCATATGGAAAACGTAAAGCACATATATCATATATGTCGGCTGCTGCACGTTGAGGTTAGTTTAGATTACTTGACATTGTTATTTTAAATATTGATGTTAGTGTTCCAATTTGTGCCTTTGTAAAATTTATTTAGCACAGACAACTCACTACAGTTGATCGCACATGTACTAAATCTATCTATTCATTGTAAATGAACCATTTAAGGTAGGATATTTTATGAAATTTGTTTAATCAACATTATTGGTGCCTCACATTCTTTTTTAAGATTTTATTTTGTCAGTTTTCTTAATTTATATTTGCCCAGTAGTGAAGCTTTCACACCATGATTATTCAGTTGCAGCAATGATGGTCACATTAAAATTTTCACTAAACCATTTGATTGATATATTGATGAGTGCCTATCTTGCCTGCACCTTTTGGAAGCTATTCAGGATTCATTCCACCAAAACTTTCAGTTGGATGAATGAAATAAGGATATCTTGCAGCTAAGCTTGGCTATAGTTTAATTAGATATTTCCTACATGAAATTCTAAAGGTTCTTCTTCTTAGTTAAGTATAGATGGTGTGCATATAGATTTTTATCTATTTATTTTGTATGCTACTCTCAGGAACAATAAAGGATTATCAGACAAGACGTCTATTTCCAGTTGTATTGATGTAAGTTTTCTTTGATGGTGTGATGGATATTTTAGTGTCTTCTCTTTTGTTGAAAGTCATCCACATGAACACCGGCTAATTATTTTGTGTTTAGCCTACACGACAGCTCCTTGAGGTATTCCACACATATGAACCAATGTTAAGGGATTGGTGCAGGCCTAGCTTCTTTTGGTCTTTGTCAGTAGTTAAATGCCTCTACATCAACATATAGGCGTCAGTAGTCCATGCAGTTTAGAAAATCTTTGGATAGCACTCTACTCTTTCTACTTTAAGATATACAACTTTATCATTGTACCTAAGTGGTTAAATGCATCATACCATTCAAAACAGAGTTACCTTTCCCATATATTCATTGCTTCCCTTTTTCTGAATTATTTTTAATAAAAAATGGTTCACCTACCTTGTCCCTCTACCAAACAGTCACTTTTCAATGATTTTGGTAGTTTTGTGTTCTGCAGGTTCAACAAAGTTACCTATATTGCTCACTGTATAAGTGACAAAGAAAGATGTTGTTTTTACCTTTCTTGACCAAAATCAACTCATCCATATCTACCATTACACCATTACAAGTATGTTTCTGAGTATCGTACCATTTGTGAAGGATATGATGTCTCTTTGGATGTTCAGTTGTTATTGCCATATGCAATTTCATCGATGCTATAAAGCTGCTTTTCATGTCGCCCGCTGCAACGCGTGGGATCCCTGCTAGTTAAAGATACATCCCCCAGTAACTCACATTGTCTTGAAGATCGGAAACAGGAGCAGACCCAACATAGGAAATCAGGCCACTTGCAGTGCAGTTCTCGGTTGAAGGTCAACAATCCAGAAGGCCATAAACCCAGGAGTCACCAGTTCGCTATTGATGCCTGCAAGAAAACAAGTGGGTTGCAAAGTTTACTAGTCTGAATACTGCAATTCAAAATGAGACGGGGGGACATTTTCTCTACTCTAACTTAAAAAGGGAGCTGTCCTCATTCCGTCCCTCCATCCTCCACTTTTACATGAAAACCGTTTTCCTCCGATAAAAATCGTCCAGCCTATGAAACCGATTTAAAAATGATCGAACAGTCCACCTGGTCCAAATCGTTGTACTAAACTAAATAATAAAAACCGTTGCAACGTTTATTTTTCTTGACATGCCTATCAATGGCTCTCCCTCTACTGCGCTGTCAGTGGAGGTCCAATTAGGGATAAACGCAGTGGAGCACTGTGTTTCTAATTAGGGATAAAAACGGTATGGAAATTTCTGACTATATTTTTCGTAAAAATAATATAAAATGAATTTTAAACTTTCGCATACAAAACTTATTTTTTCTAATTTTTATCAGCATTGCATTAAAGTCATAATTAAATAATTAAAATTTTCCATCATATCGAAACCGTTTCTATTAAAACAATATAAAAATAAAGTTTCCAATTGCAACAACACAAATTCCCAGAGCCGAACATCGAGCGTTTCCTGGTGAAAAAAAAAGTTGAGAATAACTTGATTGCATTCTCATAATTTGTGGTTTCTGAAGTAAAGTTCAAATCATTTTTTAAAGGTAAGTGGTGCCATTGATATTTGTCCGATGGTCACCGGCGTTGAGCTGATCCTTGCACTGTCATAATCTTCATCAGCGAAGTTAGGCTACAATAATAGCGATCCAAAGCAGGGGACAAAATAAATAAATAAATAAATAAATAAATATATTAGGGCCGCCAATGAGGGGCTTATCTGTGAAATATCTGCACCGCCGCGCTAGGTTGGGCCGAAATTACACGAACGGCCCAAACACATGTACTACTAATATTGGGCCGTATTCGCAGCTAGTCCCAAATTGTCTCCAACTGACGCGAATCCCATTCCGGCCCATGGACTTTGGGTTCGGCAAGCCTGATGCTGCCGTATCTAAAGTAATGAAAAGTTTAATCTTTCTCGTCACTAGAATGAGCCACGTCATTGGAATATCAAGAGTCGTCCGATTCACTAAAGATTAAACATCTGCCGTTAGGATCTCCGTAAAACATTGGTCAAAGAGGCCAGGAGTCTGCACGAATGCTCGACCGGAAGGCTCGCGAATACGCAACGCGTGTCCATCGAAACCTTAAATCGGAAGGTGCGAAGCGAACGAGGGAAAAAAAAAACGCACAGCTAGGAGTCACGACTCCCACCAGTCGGGCGTCTCCACCGCCATGATCCGCACAACTCACAACCTCCGTTCCTAGTCCCCGCCGCCGCCGCGGCCTCCCCATTCCCCATTCATCTGCGTCTCTGCCGGATCGGGCAGTGCCGCGACGGATTGATCGAGCACCGGCCCTAGGGCTAGGACATTGCCGCCGCCGGATCGAGTGACGTAAAGTTGCTGTGCTGCCGGATTGGGGGAACCTCGGGCCTTGATGCCGCAGGAGAGAGGGCGGTGTCAGTCGCCCCTGCTACCCCTCCGCCTCCTCGCTCGCTGCTGGGGAGCGCAGGCGTCTCTTCTGAAAAATTTAATGCCATAAGTGGACGTGATGCAGACCAGGCTAGGTGACTGCCTCCTGGCCGCCCCGATCCGGCGAGAGGTGCTGCGGCGGGCCACGGAGAGGAAGATCAAAGGGCTCCCTCTCTACAGTTTCAACCACACATCCATCCTGGGGCAATGCTGCGAGCTGCCAGTGGGCGTCGCCGGGCCGCTCCTGCTCGACGGGGAACACTTCTACGTGCCAATAGCCACCGCCGAGGGTTGCCTGGTTAACCACGGATGCAAAGCAATTGCCGAGTCGCCGTCCTCTAGGATGGCATGACGTGCGCGTCGTGCTGCTGAGCTCAAGGGCTTCTTGGAGGACCCGGCCAATTTTGACACCGTGGCTATGATCTTCAGCAGGTAATAGACAGATTCTACTGGAATGGTCTCTTTCAGCCTATGCTCCATGCACATAGCAAAATGACACCATTGTGGCTCTTATGTTGGACGCCATGTTTGTGCCATTAGTCTCCATCAAAACATTATTTCTTTTCAACCTACAATTTCCTATACCATTTTACCGATTCTACCAATTTTAAGGCAGGGCAGTGTGATGGTATAGTTATTTTCAGAAATACTTGTGCCAATTGATCAACTTTACTAGGCTGCGTGTGTAGCGGCTGTTCCATGGTGATAAAAAGGTTTAGACCATTCACAGTGGCGATTCCCTCTTGTGAAATCTGGGGTAACAACTTCTTGATACGTGGCAATCGTCGGTCTTTACATTTTTATTATCCTGGCCAACAGATGAAAAGTTTCAAGGAAACGTAGTACACATGACTTATTTTGGGTTCCTATCCATTTGCTCAATAAAACTTAATGATTATGTGGATAAATTGCTGAATTTGATAGTTCATATCAATACCATTGAGTTATTTTTGTTTCTTACTTTACTCTCCTATAACAACTGCCCAGCATATAGTTCGTGAACTATTCAGGACGCTGAAACATTTCTCAACATTTACCTTTTTTTCTGGGAGTGAGTGTGCCATCGAATCAAATCCTTCTTAGTTTTGCTGATTGAAGTTTTCTATTCAGCATAATTGAATTTTCTGTAGCTTTTCACCACTTCTGTGGCAATTAATGAGATTTAATTGTTTAACAGATTGAGATCCCAGGAAAGTTGAATTATTGATACTGATATAAACTGGGTTAACAACAAACTGAAAGCAGCAGCAAAAAACATCTCAAATGGAAAGCTTCAGTGTGTTCTTAATTATGCTTTCCTCAGGATAAGAGCTTTGTTCCTTGAGCTTCTTAGTTGCATCCAAACGTATTGACTGAACGGAAGAAGAGTTGAAAGTGCAATGCCCCTTCTATATTTGAATTGGTTTCAGAGTTTGTTTAAGAAATGACAATATATATGAATGTAGAAGGATGTCTTTGTTTTTCTTCTAAGCTTTATTTAGTTAACCTAACTGCCAATATTGGAAGGACACCAGAACTGTCAATACTTCATAAATTCCACTGTCTAATTTTCTTTTTCTGCTTATGATATACTTTAAAGTCAGCTCTGTATGCAAACAACGATCATGGTCATTTCTTTCCTTATATTAAAAGAGGAGGTATATTTCAATTGTTTTCACTTTTATTCATTTGAGTAAGTTGGAGCTGGAGTATAAATTTGGCCATGCTAGACCGAGAGTAATGATCAAATATGCTTTAGTCACTTCTATAAAGATAAAATTACACATACATAATAAGATAGGGAAAAGGTAATCATAGATGGCTACTCATGGCCGCGCAACACGCGACTTAAGTGGCTAGTATAATGGTGCTGTGCTGTCAGAGCACGTTAACTCACCCAGTAAATCACCATTACGCATGAGGATGGAGTGCCAATTACGATGAAACGCACATGAAAGAGAGCCGGAAACCATTCATTATTAATTAAGTGGTTCTTTGCTATAACTAATTCAAATTTGTTTTTTATTTTTTTAAATTTTTGATCTATAACTAAAGTTAGTTTTCTACCACTTTAGTTACTCGGTTTTTTTATGGCTGTTAAGAAGACAAAGCAAAAGAATCTAATTTGAAGTAGTCTTTTTCTGCGAAACTAGGTAAAATTATTCTTGGAAAATAACATCTCAAAAATTTTAAATAGCTTTGGGTGAGCCAAGAATGTTGTAATCCATCCAACCCTGCAGATGGAAGAGAGACTAGACTGGTAATAAAGGCTAATGGAATGTTGCATGTGCCGCTACTAGTCTACCATATAATTCATTGTACTATCTTTCACCCTTACACTCTTACATTCATCGCTCAACGGTCCAGATCGTCTCTGGCAAATCTAACGCTCCCCGCAGATCGCCTCAACCCACAACCCACGCATGACGCACTCCCTCGCATCCTCATCCCTCCCCTGCCGGTCGCCGCCGCCGCCGCCGTCGATCCTTCGTCGTCAAGGTCGCCGCCTTCGCTGTCGTCAAGGGCGCCTCCTCGCCCTCAACCCCGATGCGCGACGCGCTCCCCCTCAATCCCTGCATCCCCGATCAGGTCTCCGTCGCCCCGCAGTCAGCTCGCCGTACGGTCTTCGTCGCTCCGTCTCACCCTCGTGCCGCCACCGGATCCCCTGCCATCCGGTGGCCGTCGATCCCTCGCCGTCCTGTCTCTATCGCGCCACCATCAGGTCGCCGTCGATCCCTCATCGTCCGGTCTCTGTCGCGCCGCCACAGTGACTCCTCGTTGTCCCATCCGCAAGCGCATTTTTGTTCGATTTGATTTGAGCATTTTTGTGTTAACATGCTGATGGTGTACTGTGTTGGGTGGTGCAGACAGGAGAATGCAGGGCACGGTTTCGAACGAGGAAATTGAAAGGTATACGCAGCCACATGTATGTGTGTGAACGAGGAAATTGAAAGGTATACACAGCCACATGTATGTGTGTCGATCTTTGTTATTTTTTATAGAAATCAACATTTCAGAGTGCCTATAGATCAAAACCAGCCCTAGATGTATGACAAAGTCAGAAAAATAACATCAGAAAAAGACGGGGGATAAGACTTGGATCTTTGAACTGCACATAATAATAATTCCAGGGCCAAACTAACGCATTTGGCATCCCAACAGTTGTCAGTGGCAACCGGAAGATCATATTTTGCTCTTGCGATTGTTGATATCCTCTCCTTTTCTGTTGTTGATTTGGTGGTTCATCTGATGATCTATGCTTTTTGTTGGGATCCTTTGTCATAGCCTTATAGGGACAATTGAAGGAGGGCAAGGAGCTCCCAGCAATGGTGTTCCATATATAGCAGCGTGTGCAGCATTCTAATTGCTAAGGTCAGTGAAACATGGAATTTTGAACTAAAATTGACCTGAATCAAATTCGTTTTGTGCTATGCTCCCAGTCTGTCATCTTCTCTGGGCCTCTGGCCTATTCTTCTGCTCCGAGATTGAGTGATACTTGGCCCAGCAGAGCTAACACTTCAGACATTCTAGATTCAAATTGCTAGGTCACATTTCTTTCTTTTAAGTGTTTTACACCCGTAATCATTAGAGATTGTGGTGTGCTCGAACCACAACTATCCTTACTTTTTTTAGCATAGCATTCAATTTAATTCGCATCAGGTGCCATTGAAACTGAAGTGCCGAATCATTTCAGCCTAAATTTTGGTGACTACATACTTATGAGTGAGATTATTATTCACCTACCTAAATTATTTAGATCTGAATGGACAGATGGGGATATCGAGCAGGTTTATTTGCATAAGATCCTTCATTGTCAGTGCAGGTGGGAAAACATAAAAACTCAGAACTAACCTTGTTTTTTTTCCTGTGCTTGCAGCAATGAAAATATTTGTGGTGGCAACAATAGTGTAAACAATAATACTAGAACTTTGTGCCTCAGGATGTATGCCTACCTTCTGTTCGATAAAATAACTAATTGTGCTTGTGATTTTTGGCTACCTTGTTTCCTATTCCTGAATTCTCTTTTCTATTAACTTGTCAGGGATTATTTTTTTTGTGCTGCCAAAGAAGCTTTGTTCATGGTCTAGAAAGCTTTGTGAAATTGTGAAGCAAAGCGCTGGTCAGCTAGAGCAAGTCATTTTGTTCCTTACCAGTTAATTGCAGTAGTCTGTTAGACCTGTCAGTTTTTTTTCCTTGTAAATTGTAAGTATCTAATTCAGGTACTAAGCATAATTTGCAAACTAGGAACTGCATGTTTTGTCAGGGTGTCTACTATCTCTATGGCAGCCATACATCTTTTAGAGTATTGATTTTATCCCCTCTTATTTAAATGATTTATTTCCCTGAGTATTTATTTCGTTGCAAAAAAAAAAAAGATCTGCTTTCCTGAGTATAGCCTGGCCCTGATCTACTGTTTGCCATTTCAGGTGATCTTGCTTCTTAGCTTTGCCATGATTTAGCGCCTACCATGCTGACATGGTGGCCCCCATCGTTTGCTGCGCTCACTGAACTCTGCCTGAACCCTTGCCGTCTGCTGCCCTTGCCAGATGGAAGCAGAGGTATTGCTCTTTCTTTCCTATAGAAACTCATGTGTTTACTCCCATTTATATAAACAATTTATCATTTTATATCTGAACAACGTGAAATTTATGTAGATATTGAAAGTTTGTCAAATATGCATTCCGAGTTTGAATCCTGCATGCCTTCACAATTTTACACACTGTGTCTTAATTTTGAGAAAAGTTAATAATTATTTTCTTGGTTAGTATATTAGTCAGTTGCATTTTTTGAATGATTTTCACAGGGATACCTTTCTCTGCTTATTTTCCTTTTTTTATAACAAAGATGACCCATTCTGTTGTGCTTACTGCAATAGACTTTTCATATACTCACATACTTAAAGAATGTGTATATCTGTAAAGGTTAAAATGCTGCTAGGGGATTGTACAAGTTTTTTGAAGTTGTAAAATTGAGCGCCATTCTTTTTATGGTTTTCATATGGATGCTGCCATCATGTTGTATGAGAACTTGTGTATCATGGATCATGGATGAGGAGAATTTCTGTAGATTTACAACATGAGCCAACTCTGAACAATTGCAGTCTATAGTTGTTGATGACCAGGGGTTGTTTTCCCCTCTATGATTGACTGATTCACTGATCTATGCTCATTGTTTGTTATATTCCATTTACACCGGTGAGTTAACAAATTTTTATCCTATGTATATCGCTTCCTGTGGCATACATTGTTTATAATAGAATAAACAATGTATGCCATGATTTCTGTTTTGTGTTGATGTACTTTTCGATTTAGTAAAACAAGTATTCATTCACTCATGATAATTTGATATATGCAACACTGCATCTTGCCATTCCATATAATTGTGCCGAACTAGAAGGTCTATAGCCATATAATTGTTTTTTTAAAAATTTATTGTCATCTCTAGGATAAAAAAAGTATAGAATTATGTTAGTTTAAATCCTGATTGTAAGCTGTTTTTATGTGAGCATGCAGATAAAGCCTCAATGCTTGATGAAATTGTTGATTACATGAAATTTCTTCAGCTTTAGGTCAAGGTACAGCTGCAGTCAGTTTTTTTTTTTTGGGTGGGGGGAGCATAGGTTTCTTTGCTGATGATTGATAATTCTTCTTGAATTTCTCATTTCAGGTCTTGAGCATAAGTAGGTTACGAGCTCCTGGAGCAGTTCTTCCCCTTCTCAGGGAATCTCAAACCGAGCTGTGCAACTTTCTTATTTCTTTATGTTTTTCAACTGAATCCTTGTTAGAAAAATCTCATTAAATGTAGGTTGTGCTATGTTAAAATAGATTATAGTGCTGTGGAAACAAGTCATCATTTCAGTCTCATATTTTTTTTCTTAAATCGCATTTCAATACAAACAAGTTATATCAGTCGTTGGTCCTGAATCCTGATATGTTTTTCCAAATACTCATGATCGTTCCATGATCTTATATGAACATTGCCTTTATTAATTTATTTGGTTCATGAGATTAGTTTTGAATTGCGTATTATAGTGACTATGGACATTAGAGTTAGGACAAAAGAGGACATACCTTTGCAATTCTACATATTTATCCAGAACTCAAAGGGAAAGTTATCCTTGTACAGATTGTCAATCCTGCTAGAAGTACAGGAATGAAGTGGAGGAAGCAATAAAAGAAGCTGTCTCTGTAGCTGAAAGACTCAACGTTAAGTATGGCTCTGTAGATTACAAGCCTTTACACTACACCAGTGTCAAAGGTAAGCACTGTGTTCATATGGGGTTTGTTAGCATATTTCCACTTTATGTTTTGCTTCAATTAATAGTGCCACTACTGTCACATTCGGTGTTTCTTTTCTGATATTGGTGGTGTGACAGGCTAACAGCGATAAGGTTGCTGAGGGACAAATTCACCCAGAAATCAAGGGTATGTGTTCACACTAGGTGATCCATTAGCACATTTATCTCTTGGTACATTGTGTTGGCTAACAAGTGCATGTCTGTTCAGGAATTATTTGTGTATCAAGTCTGTTTCACCATTCTGGCAATATTACTCCTTTGTCTCACTAAAAGCTATAAACTACTTTATAAACCAACAAGGAATACAATGTATTTAGCTAAAGAACCACTGGTATTGACACACGGCACTACCAGTAACTCTTGTAATCATATATTCTGAATCTCAGGGCCTATTCGGTTTGAAGAAGTTTCGTGAAAATTTTAGAGGAATTGAACTGTCTCCTGTGAAAATCCTGTAAAATTCCTGCGTTCTGAAGGAGCCCTCAGTTTGTATGCAACTTCAGTTTCCTCTTCTGCTTTCCATGATTCAAACCAACTGTTGCTTGACGTTTGCAGGAGCAGTGGGGTTTTGTCAGCACAATATCATCTACAAGGGAAGGATGAGGGTATTTGTAGGAGCAGTGGGGTGCTGGTGTTGTCACGACTCAGGAGAACATCGTCCACTAAGGAATGATCACCTAAGTCTTCAAATGGAGCCTCATCCTCAACTGGAGCAAGCACGAGCAGCGGCACAAGCGCTCCTAACGCAAGCGCGAGCCGATTTGGTGGGAAGAGGCTGCCTGGATTTGGACTTCTCACGAGTTCTACGAGTTGATGAGTTTTTTTTTTCTTCCGAACTTAAGCGGCAGGAGATTTGTCGAATATATTAGAAGGAATAAAGAGTTTTCAAAGAAGAAGGAATAAAGCATGATGCTGCTAGGAGATCCCTAAGCCTTTGCGTGCTTGTAGTTAGGTTGTACTAGCTAGGATTGATAGCAGTGAACATTATATATACGGGCTCCTCCTTTCTTGAGGAGGACAAATTATATCATTAAATCTATCTCATTACTTGATTGCCAATTTGGTTGTTTGATTTGTATTAATTATCAAATATCGTCGTAGGGCTAAAGCACGGGTAATGATATGCTAGTAGTATTTATGAATGCCCATTTTGTTGTACGAGGCGGCAACGTGCATAGGTCCTAATCGTGCCTGCCTCAACCGTGCTTTGTTTTTCTCTCAAGCTATGTCCACCCTTCCTTCCTACACGTCAACACGCCCTCGGTTTGGCTTGTCGGCTCTAATGTCTCGTAACACCTACTGCCTCCATGCAAGAATATAAAAGAATATAAGGATATGGGTGGGTGATAGGTGAAAAAAAACATATGGAAAAAATTGGTGAAAATAAACATCCTTTTGGAGTAAATATTTTTTTTCAAGGAAAATACTACATTATTTTATTTGCTTCCTTTGGGAGTAAATATATTTAAAACACAATAAGAAATTGTGCCATAATAATAAACAATCCGACAGACATAATAATGACCCTTTTATGGTCTTGCTAACACATCCCAAAATCTAGTTTTATATTTAAATCAAAGCTGGTGATCAAGTACTATACTGATGATTGATCATTAATTTTTTTGGAAGGTTTTTACAATATATTCCTTGCGAGAACTCATTATCGTTAGATCATTTTGCAACAATATCTACTTAAAAAAAAAAGAAATCTCACCCATATCACTCAAATATCAACGAATGGTTGCAGTCACAACTCACAACAATGACTATTGCACGTGATCTCAAAAGTCTATTTCAGTAATCAATGGCCTAGATATATAGCCACTATAGTACGATAAACATTGTTTCCTGCTACAGTGTAATAAAGCAGCATTACTGCTCAAGTTGCAGTCAGAGTTTCTGGATCCTGAAATGTACTGTAGTATGCCTTGTTATTAGAGGCGTTTTTCTTTTCTCATTATTGACTATAAATAAATTATGACGGACACACTTTTTAAACTTCAAAACTAAATGGCGCGTTTGATGAAAAAAAATTATCTATACTAATGTAAAAAGAGCCGTTGCACTCTTTGCTGCATATACCCAACAAAGCATGCACAGAATTCCTCTTTCGCTCCACAGCCGTCCGATCATCTGATCCAACGGCTCTAGACGGAACTACCGTGTTCTGTCTTGCAATGCTAAGGTGAACTCACGTTGCATCCGCTGTCACAGGCCTCAAACAACGCAGAGTCTCCCCAAATCACGCGCGTTACGCCGCGGCCGCGTCCTGCGATGCTTCCCACTCCGTTCGTCGCCGTCCACGCCGAGCCCCCAGCCCCCAACGGCAGCGCTCGCTCTCTGCGGCCGCCGCCGCCGTCTGAAGAAGGTCCCCATCGCCGCCACGCGAAGGCCAGGTCGCGAGTGGCCTCCACGTTTACAGCGAGCAAGAGGGGTCGTCCGCTCTACCGCGCGCGGTCGCGGGTTGCCGTCGGCCGCATCGCTGTTCCGCTCTCCAACAGTGAGCCGCGGCGTGGAGAGAGAGAGAGAGAGAGAGAGAGAGATCAAGGTTTCTGCCTGAAGATATAATTTGGCCATCGTAATTCATTTTCAGGATTGCTAATATGTATCTATGCTTGCATTTTCTTCTGAAAAAACTCACATAGTCTCAGTCGCATGTTCTTTCTAACAGCAGTTTTTGCGTACCTTTTGTTTTTGTGCAGTTTTCTTAAACACTAGCTAGCACTGGAATGTTCCTATTTCTTAAATTTACAACTTATCAGCCGGATTTGCCTTTAGGACTTGAACCGTAAAGATGGAGGGCATCTAGATAAAAGTTGATCCCACATGCATGCCACAACTTATCAGATACACCATCTGCATACTTTAATTGTACATTCATATATTATTGTCCATTCTAGGTAGTATGTATGTTGGGTAAATTCAGCTTAGAGAACAGGATATTTGTCCATTTCCTTAAAAATTATTCTGTTTTACAGTGATTTTGTCTATTTCCTTCAATTTTTTTTGTTTTGCGGTGATGAGTAAATAAGGTCTTTTGTTATTCTTCTGTAAGAAAATAGTTTGTTATTCTTCCATAAGAAAATAATACTTTGATAGTTATTATCTTTATTTACAGTTTCACTTCTAGCTGGCAATCGTTCAGAGTTTGATCATAATTTTTTGCTTCCAAATAGTAGCAACATTGCAATGGATAAATTGTGAATATTGGTCAGAAAGCAGTTAGTCAACAGTGGTTTTTATAGAGATCACCATCCAAATTGTCATGCTAGCATAGTCTATGAAACTTTCTTTACCTGAAGAATTTATATGGAGTGCATTGCATAATAAAGATCATATTGATTTTTATTCTTTCGTAATTGTTTGTTAAATATATCCTCAAAAGCTACCTTTCACGTACACGATAATTTAAAAGTTTCCTATCGGTCCTTTTTAAAGCAAAATTTTAACTTATACTTGTTAATACCGTCATTTGTTTTTAATATATCACAAAATAAGATAATTTATAAAATAAGAATGTTACCTAGTAGAAAGCCATTCTTGTATTGTACGAACCTATGGAATAGAAACACCATTATTTTTCCCACACCAAAAAGGACGTGGAGGGACCGGAGCGGTCAGGTGGATCATCTGGGCCCACATGTCGGCCACCCATCATCCCATGGGGGAGCTCCACGCACGACGCCTCCGATGGCGCGTGGCTATTTTTGCAGAGCAACTGAAAAACTGCAGAAAGGAAAACGCAGCCAATAATAGCGCGACTTCAGGGCTTCTTCCCCCTCCTCCCTCCCTCCCTCCCTCCTCGCTGTCGTCTTCGTCCCTTCCATCCGCCTCCTTCTCCTTCCAAGATCTCCCTTTCCTTTCCCATCTTCTCCATTGTCCCCATCCCAGCTCGTTGAACGCGCGCCGCTGGGTGGTATATTCTACTAAGATTGGCTTTCTTGGTTGATCCGGCCGGATTGCGGGAGGAAAGGTGGCGCCTTGGTGGTGACGCAGGAGATTGATTGATTGATTGATTGGTGGGTCTTGAGCGAGCAAGCGAGAGATTGATTGGTTGATTGGTGGGAGAAGTGCGCGGCGGGGGTCAAAGGAGGCAGCCTTTTGTTCTGCATCTCTGGTCTCATATCGGCGTGTTCTTGTGGGGATTTGGGGAATTTTCGTTTCGTGGAGGGAGGAGGCGGCGGCGGCGGCGTGGTTCGGATCCAGCTGGGAAGGGTTAGTTGGCTTGGTGTGTTCTTGGCATGAGCGTCGGTGGAGATGGGGATGGATTACTACAACGTGCTCACGGTCAACCGGAACGCGACGGAGGAGGACCTCAAGAAGTCGTACCGGCGGATGGCGATGAAGTGGCATCCCGACAAGAACCCCGGAGACAACAAGAAGGAGGCCGAGGCCAAGTTCAAGAAGATCTCAGAGGCCTATGAGGTATAATTCCATTCCACACAACCCTTTTACCGTCCTAGAAAACCCGAATGGAATTGCAGCGTGCTCGGGAAAAAGAGAGAGAAGAGACTGAAATTGCAGTGGAATCAATCAAGGTGTAGTTTTACTGTCTCTGAAGAATTTAGGCTAGATATCTTGCAACGCGGTGTTTCAGTTTGGTCTGTGAATGCATTGATACCGCGTTTGTACATGTGGTTTCTTCGCCGATGTTTTGATTATTTCAAAGCAGCATGCCGTGGTGATTTCAATTTGCATTTTAAGCTTTTATGCAAATATTTTAAAAGGAGGTTGCAAGCACGTTTGCTCTGCGTTGTGGGTGATGCCAATATTGACAAAAACATATTTTGGCGTATAACAGTTGATATGTCTATCATTTCATTGAGAGCCATGTGTCCTGAGAATCTTTCATAGTTTCATCGATCCTTTTTTTTTCACTGCTGATAGCCATATTATGTGTTTCTGCAATAAATAAATACGCTCGAACATCTTCACCGCTGTTCTTGCTTTGGTTGCTAATCTGAACACATGATATTCATTCATGACATTTCCATTCCAAATGGTCAACCACTAAATTGGGTTCGCAAATCATGAATCAATATGTCAATCTTAAGACATGCATTCATGTACAATGCTTATTGCTGCTTTCAGGTTTTGAGCGATCCCCAGAAGAGGGCAATATATGATCAATATGGAGAGGAGGGTCTGAAGGCCTCTGTGGATGCAGGAGCTTCGTCATCCATGAATGGGTCTGGTAACCGCCGGTTCAATCCTCGGAATGCTGAAGATGTCTTTGCTGAGTTCTTTGGCAGCAGCAAGCCGTTCGAGGGAATGGGACGTGCAAAGTCAATGAGGTTCCAGACAGAAGGTGCTGGCACTTTTGGTGGGTTTGGTGGGAATGAGAACAAATTCAGATCATACAATGATTCAGTTGGCGCCAGTTCAAGCCAGCCCCGGAAGCCACCGGCTGTGGAGACCAAACTGCCTTGCACACTAGAAGAGCTATATGCAGGTTCGACACGCAAGATGAAGATATCCAGGAATGTTGTCAGGTCTACTGGGTAAGTATATTTCTTTGTGGATTATTTTCTCAAAGCTTGCTTTTGACATTTTGTTCTGACCTGCTGCTATTTGTTAAATAGGCAAATAGGAACTGAATCAGAGATTCTAACTATTGATATAAAACCTGGGTGGAAGAAAGGAACCAAGATTACATTCCCGGACAAGGGAAATGAGCAGCCAAACCAGCTCCCTGCTGACCTTATCTTTGTAATCGATGAGAAGCCCCACGATCTATACACAAGAGAAGGTAATGATCTCCTTGTGTACCAGAAGATCGAATTGGTGGATGCATTAGCAGGAACCACGGTTAACCTGAAGACTCTCGATGGCCGTGACCTGGTGATCAAGCTCACTGATGTGGTTACACCTGGGTATGAGCTTGTGATCACGAAGGAAGGGATGCCTATTGTCAAGGAGAATGGGAGGAGAGGCAATCTAAGGATCAAGTTTGATGTCGTTTTTCCCAAGAGGTTATCCTCGGAGCAGCGCCAGAATATTAGAAAGGTTCTTGGAGGGCAACCTCAGCAGCAGTGAGCGCATTTCAGAAGCAAATCACCTGTGCCATAGTTCTTGAAATACAGACTAATTCAGAGCTCTTGTTCTTCTTCACCAGTTGGCTTTGTATACATAGCTATTTTTCCTTTGCAGTTGTTCATCTTCTTTGATATGCCCCCTGCTTGGAAAAATAGCAGTCTTAACTGATGACCAGTTGACCACTACACGTGTAAGCAAAAATACAAATCAGTACACTTGAATTACAGAATGCAATGTACGTCTGGTGAAGGACCCTTTTTTGTGTGTGATTGCTGTTCTTTGATGTAAAAACCAATGAATGTATGGAGGTTAAAGCGCATCATCAACGTTTGAGGGGTATTGCCGTAGTGCCTGAAAATGCAAAACAAGCTTTGCCTTCTCTTCGGCACTAAAAAGAAACCGAAAGGTCAGGGGCCCCCAAAACTTCACGTCTGACAAAATCACAAAAGGTAGAATTGTATATATGAGATCTACAAAAACAAAGCTCAATTGCATATTCAGACCCTTAATCCACATAATGCATGAGATGAAAGCCTGAAATAGGCCAGAATTATCACGGGACCTTGCTACCTTAAAATAGTGCATTTCTACAATGAATTCCTAGCAAGTAAGAAGGATAGCCAGAATGTGTTCACTAAACCTCCAAGAAGATGAGCTTCTCAAGCCCTCATAGGACTTAATGGTGGATTATATACCCATTGCTAATGAGTTGGGCCTCCTTTCAAACAAATGAATTTGGGAGAAGGATTATCGAGAGAATATAACTAATTTATGTGAAAATCATGTAAAATTTATGCGTTTGAAAATAGCTTTTCATATTTCACCTTAAATTTCACGGCTAGCTTCAAATTTCAAATTTTCTGAATTAGAGAAACGTAAAATTCCTCCATGTTACCTACATCCTTTTTTTCTCTAAAAAAATCTAATACACAATTCTAGCATCCTTTGACACTGAGTATGTGAAGGGGAATATTTGTTCTACCGTCCATAAATAGCAACGGCCTCGCTGGATCCGTGGGCCCACCGCCTCTTCCCCACACGAAGAACCGTCGTCTTCTCCATTTCCGTTTCGTGGTCGTTGTTTTCCCGCCCCCGCCAAAATCGCTACAGCGTCGTCTCCGGCAAAAAAAAAAAGAGTAGGGCTTGGTCTGCGCCGTCGGATCAGGATCTGCCGGTGATGATGAAGCCGGCTGAGGACGCGGCCATGCAGGAGAAGGCGCCGGCGCCGGCGCCGCAGTCGACGGAGTGGTACGACCCGATGTCGTCGCCGCGGCCGGTCAGGGTTTACGCCGATGGCATCTACGACCTCTTCCACTTCGGCCATGCCCGCGCGCTCGAGCAGGCGAAGAAATCGTGAGCTTTGATTCTTAATTTGCATCATATTTCTTCCCTTTTTTGCAAGCATCTGGTTGTATAATCAAGGGCAAGCACGAGAAATTTTAGATTTAAACTGTTGCATTTTCTTGATTTTTGCAAGTGGTGAAGAAAATTTGTGATCTTGGTGCAATTGGCAGTTGCAAATTACGTACTTTGATTCTGAAAAGATGGGGGTAGAATCATCTTCTGAAAAATAGTGCTTCAATTTTTGAATTTTGACAAAAAAAATCCTGAATTCTGACTTCAATGTGACGTTCATTTGCATTACATGATGTTCTAAATTGCTCTGCTCAGATTTCCCAACACGTATTTGCTCGTCGGCTGCTGCGGCGACGAGACTACCAACCTGTACAAAGGCAAGACCGTCATGACTGAAGATGAGCGCTACGAATCGCTTCGCCACTGCAAGCAAGTTTTCACCTCCTCTATTGCACCTGTGACATACACATATCTGAAAAAAGGTATTTCCTCTTACCCATTTGTTGCTAAACAAAAATCTGAAGGTGGGTGGATGAGGTGATACCAGATGCTCCATGGGTTATCAACCAGGAGTTCCTAGACAATCACCGCATCGACTACGTCGCTCACGATGCACTTCCGTAAGTATACAGTTACGTAGAATTATCGCTCAAAAGAAGTTACCAGAATTCCATTTGTTAAGAGTATCAAGGGTTCGCTCGGACAAAATATATTTGCCCTTAGGGCTAAATCCATGCTACTGTTTCCCCGTCCGTCATCACTCGTTGGCCGGCCCGATGTGTCGCCAGATCTTCCGCCTCGGCTTGTCGTCCACTGCCGCGTGCCGTCGTCAGCCTGTGGAGCAGCAGGCGCAAGCAAACAAGAAGCAAATGCTTGTTCGCCAGATTCGCTAGCAACAGCAAGCTGCATGTCGTCCACTTCATCTTCAAGCATCAAATATGAGGCCGCAGTCGTCCGTCCGCCTCCATCCACCACAAGGTCCTCCGGCTGCCTTCTGGTCGTCCTCCCTCGCAAGTGCACGTCCAGGCCGTCGTCGACTGCTAGGCTCCCGCGCCGATCTACTCTGTCCCGGCTCATCTCCTCCACAGGTTCCTTCCCCATCGTCGTAGCCGCTCCACGGTCGCCGGCGGCCGGCCACTGCTCTCTCCATCCAGCTGTATCCTCCCTGCCCTCGTATTGTCCCGCATAGCCTGAAGCAGCAGTGAAATCTTCAGTCAGCTAGGAGTAGCACCTAGCAGCAGCAGCGGGCCTTTCATCTCCAGTTCATCTCCAAGCAGCAATCGGCGCCGCCGTCGTGGGTGCTCGTCCTCCGCTAACCAAGGCTTCGTCGTCGTTTGCGGCAAGCCTCTGCCGTCCGCCCGTAGGCGCCAGATCTACCCCACGCATCGAGCAGGACAGCCGCCGCCGCTCGTCGTTGTCATCTGCTCATCGTCCCAGGCTCTTCTTGGACTACAAATTCACATCAACCCCTGTCCCTGTCTCTGTTTTTCTGTTGCGTGGATATGCACATGGTCAGGAGCAGGTTTGGGGGTCTTGGTTATGCGGTTGGGTTATATAACTAATTGGTGATTGAAGAATGGGTTCCTGCTACTGTCATTGTTCCTTTTCTGCTGCTATAGCATCAATCCTGCTATATCCTTGGTGTATTTTGCTAGTATCTTATGTCATCTACTAGTATAATCTGCTTGTTCGTTGCTGCTATCAACATGTCTGCTAGTATCCAGTGTGTCTTTTGCTAGTTAATCCTACTGCTAGTTTAACTCTTTTGGTATCTATCCATCCAGTCCATCCAAGCCTATTGCATATAATCAATTCATCCAAGTCATGCTAGTCTATCACCGTCATCACCAACTCCATGTTAGAGTTGGTCGTTGTCATCACTAGCTCCCCGTCGGAGCTAATTGTTGTCATCATCACCAGCTCATTATCTCAATGTCCCCAAATCTATAAAGGATCGAAGAATAGTTTATGAAGTCTTTTGATACAAATGACTGAATAACAGTTTGTAAAAACTCAGTGGTCCACTTTATCAAGGAGGAGATGTTTCTTCTTTTTATTTTCAAAAGTTGCACATTTGGACGACTTCTTCAAGAATAAACTTTGGATTTATCCTAGAGTGTTGTTAACCTAGTATTCATTTTCAAATGCAATGTTACTGTATACACATTGTATCTGCATGGAAGTGTTAAGATTATTAAGGGTATTTTGGTAATTTCCTTTATATTGTACAAAGTATATTTGCCCTTGGGGCTATATCAATGCTACTGTTGAAATCCCCAAATTATCACACCATTAACAATAGCATTTCAGTTTTTTAGATAGTGACATTGGCATTTCATATTTTGCCATTATATTTTCATGAATGTATGCATGTGTAAAATAGCCTGATCAATGTGTGTGACTAACTTCATGTGATTGTTTCAGGTATGCAGACACCAGTGGAGCTGCCAATGATGTCTATGAATTTGTCAGGATCTCTGAATCTTCTCATGTTTCAATAAGCATTTTTGATGGCGTGGTAGCTGAGTGCCTGGTGTCTGAATGCTTGTGCAGGTGAAGGCCGTTGGAAAGTTCAAGGAGACGAAGCGAACCGAGGGAGTCTCGACGTCTGACATTATCATGAGGATCTTGAAGGACTACAACCAGTACATCATGCGGAATCTGACCCGCGGGTACTCCCGCAAAGACCTCGGCGTTAGCTATGTCAAGGTGACTATTCCATTATGAACTTCTCCACATGAAGAAGATAAATCAGTACTGAACTATGTTGTTTTACTGTGTGTGATCAGGAGAAGCAACTTAGAGTGAACATGGGGATCAGCAAGCTAAGGGAGAAGGTGAAGGAGCATCAAGAGAAGGTGATCAAGTGATTTGAAAACCACATGATGTTACAACAGTTTGGTACTAAATTTGCATAGTACATATGCAGTTTCACAGTGCGGCAAAGATAGCTGGAAGCAACCCTGTGGAGTGGATGGAGAATGCCGACCGTTGGATTGTTGGTTTTCTTGAAAAGTTTGAGGAAGGTTGCCACATGATGGTAAGCTAATCTGGAGGAATTATCACATTTTGTCAATCTTGTAGAACCGTGACAATGAACAGTGCATGATCTGATGTTTTTCATTTGACAGGAAACCGCGATTAA
The DNA here is from genome assembly GCA_030770085.1 of Oryza coarctata. Taxonomy (NCBI): domain Eukaryota; kingdom Viridiplantae; phylum Streptophyta; class Magnoliopsida; order Poales; family Poaceae; genus Oryza; species Oryza coarctata. Next base: position 2,619,155 of record CM061476.1, on the reverse strand, counting down.
AGATCGAATTCAGGAGGGGCTGAAGAGGCAGAACAGGTCGGACCCCAACCTTTCTGGAGAGGACTCCGACTCATGATGCCCTATAATATCCAGACCAAACTGGAAAAGAATTGTGGAGACCATTTCTAGTCTTGTATGAGATTAGCCTGTTGTTGTAGAACATTAAAGTGACCATGGTTTGTTTGTAACAATACTACAAGAGGTTATGTACTTCTGAGAATAATAATAGTTTGTGCAATTACTGTTCCTGGATCCCCATTTGCATCTTGCATCCTGTATTGAAGGATCATTTGCATATCTTTATTCATGACGTACTATGCCACATTTCTGACAAGTAATATTCGTATGGTTTTTCTGATTTTATTTGTTGCTATCAGAACATAAGGATCTTTACCGTGGATATTGGCTAATTGTTTAGACGCCATTTGCAGTAGTTTGGCATGTTTTCAGAGATAAGGTCACAATCATCTGGATGATATGAAAGGGTATTAGTGAGTTATCAGATGAATGCCACTTAATTTATACAATGAACAGACAATTAAAATGGACAAATTTGTTGATACGCACGAGGCTCTCTAACAGAGACAGTCAAAAAGTAAACTTGAAATATGATAATAAAGTGTTATTCAGAAGTGTCAAGTGAAGCAATGTATGCTACACTGATCATGAACCTAACAGGTTTCGCAAGAAAAGAATTCTAATATTCAATTTGATAGTTTTGAGGGGAAAAGAAACAAATGCTACAGCTAACCATAATCTTACAGCAGATAATAGATCTTGATATCATATACGCTTTTATCATGAAGCAATACATCCAAGAAATAATCCATCTAAGAAACTGTTGCTTTGAATGATCTCGTAAGAAATTCCCTGTCTTCATCTGTGCCCTCTGAAATACATGTACACTCTCTGCAGAAGAACAGATTTGGAAGGATATCATGCAACAAGGATCATAGATAGGGTGTTCATCAATTTTTACCGGTAATTCAGTAATGTCGCAAGAGAAGTTGTTCAGAAGAAATAACTGGGTATGGGGTAAAGTGTGAATTCATCAACTGAAGCTAGGACTAGCTGCTTTGTCAAACCAAATGAGTTCATATAAAGGATGATAGCAAGGATCCAATTACCCAAATAATAAAAAAGGTTGAAACAACAGAAGAATTAGCGCTAACCTAAAGCACCCAGATGCTTATAATAGATTCCAAGGCGAACAGTGCAAATCCAATTAAATAAAGCACCTGCATTACTCCAAAAAAGACATCAATTAGCGATCCTGGAGGTGTTTTTACTTAGCATAAGAGCTCATGAGCAAGTCTTGGAACTGCCGAACTGGAGGAAAATACTTTTAAATCAGTCAAAATAATGGAAAAGAGCTTACTCCAACGAACATATCTCCAGCTAAAACTTGGATTGCAACCAAAATTCCCCTAATTTCAGGCAAAGGAACTGAAACGAGAACTATTGCTGCAGAAAATTTAAGCAAGAACAGCATTTCATTATTTAGGCTTACGTAAGTGTTTTTCCCTTGAATATTATTGGAGGAGCAACTGCAGCAATGACACAACCCAACATGCATCTGGCATATATCACCATAAAGTTCATTAGAGAAATTAAATAAAAAAATCAACAATAACAATAAAGTCTTCTAATTCTAAGTAAATTAAGATAGATTAAAGTTGAAATCTAATAAGATTCTCAAATCACTATTTAGTCATGTTAATAGCTATTTTTTAAGTACACCTAGTAGGGATATTTAAGTATATCCTAATATTTTTCAAATCCTTTTTATTGTTTCTTCATATGTTAATTTCGATGTTTCTCCATTTCTCTTTAAATTATTATCTTAATTTAGGATTTTAAAATATATTAGTGTCTCTGAGGATCTTCTTTGGATATGGTCAAACCATCTCAACTAATATTAGATAAGTTTTTTTTAATTGGTGTTATCTCTATCCGATCACGTATATCATCGTTCTACACTTGATCTATTCTTATATGACTATAAATTTAATGTAACAAATGTATTTTTATAACATTCAGTTATTGAACATATCATCTTTTTTAAATGAACATTCTGCTAAATACATTATAGCATGTCCAATCACCGTTTTATAAAACTTATCTTACCCTCTTATCACAGAGGATGCCAGATACTTAGCGCCACTTCATCCAGCTCGTTTTGATTTTATGGCTAACGTCTACATCAATATTCACATATATCTATAGCATCGATATTAGATATTGAAAAATGTTCTTCTTAAACACTATTTAATATTCTAAACTCATATCTTTCTCCTCGTATGCAATGATACTAAAATCATATTTTAAGTAATCAATTTCTGCTTACTTTAAAACTTTTGGACTCAAAAGTCTACTGTCACAACTCTATTTTTCTATTTATTCTCACTCGGTTCTTATCAGCTAATATTACATCATCTGCGAAGAGCATAAATCAAAAGATATTTTCTTATATGTTTCTTGTAACCTTATCTATTATCAAGACAAAGAGGTACATGCTCAAGGCTAATTCCTGAAATAGTTATATTTTAATAAAAAAAACATATGTTTGAACACTAATTATAAAATTGTTGTCTATATCTTTGATAAGAGTAATATACTTTGTTAGAATTTTATGTTTGTTAATGAAAGTTATTCTTCTGCTCTCTAAATCGCTCCATAATTTATCTTATTAAAAAATTGCTTCTATAGTTGATTTTCTAGGTATGAAACCAAATAAGTTCATAGAGATCTACGTCGTTCCTCTTAAATGATGCTTGATAACTCTCTACTATAGCTTCATAGTATGGCTTATCAACTTAAATCCTCATTAATTAGTATAACTTTGGATATTTCTCTTATTCTTGTAGATTGATATTGTACTATAACTATAACCCAGAGACATCTCCATAGCTTACCCCCTTTCATCATTTTGAAAGTTTTTCTGACCTTAGATTCTTGGATCCTTATCACAAAGAGACTATCGGTGTCATCCGATGAGCTATCCAACTAGACGGTGGTGTTTTTATTTCTACCATTGAATAAATTATTAAAATACTATTGTTATCTATGTCTAATCTTATCCTTTTTCACTAAGAGCTGCTACCTCTTATTCTTAATGCATTTAATTTGGTTGAAGTTTCTTATCTTCCTATCACGAGCCCTAGTCATTCTATAAATATCATTTTCTCTTTCTTTTGTATTTAGACATTGATAAAAATTCTTAAAAGCCCATACTTTTACCTCACTCAGCTCATTTTACGGTCTTCTTTGACATATTATACTTTTCCATGTTATCTTCACTCTTGTCATGGTGCAAGTATTTATAGTATTCTTTTTTCTCCTTAATAATTCTTTGCACGTCTTTATTCCACCATGAAGTGTCTTTAGTTTCGCATATACTCTCTTTGGCCACTCTAAATAACTCTGAAGCAATCTTTCGAATGCATGTTGCCATCTTTTCTTATATATTATTTACACTATCTTCTTCATTCCAAGAGTCCTTTTCGATAACTCTTATCTTAAAAATATTTGACGTCTCCCCTTTCAACTTTCACCACTTGTTTCTTATAATTTTAACTTGTTTATTTCTACGAGCATACATCAGAAAGCGGAAGTCGACCATCATCAGCTTATATTAAGAAACCACACATTCTTTAGGCATCACATTACAATCTATACATGCTCGTTTATTTCTTTTTCTTATAAGGACAAAGTCAATCTGGCTAAAGTATTGGTCGCTACTAAAAGTCACTAAATTAGATTGTCTCTTTCTAAAGAAAGTGTTGGCTATCATCAGATCAAAAGCTATAAGAAAGTTTAAGATTTCCTCTCCCTCCTAATTTCTATCATCATACTTAAAACCTATATATGTTGCCTTAAAACTTATACATGTTGTACCTATATGGCCATTAAAATCTTCTTTTATAACAAATTTCTCGCTACTAGGTACAATTCTAACTAAGTCGTCTTATTAGAAATATCTCTTAGGATTCTCATCCTGATTTACTTAAGGGGCATGCGCATTAATTACATTTAAGACTATATTACTAATCGTAAGTTTAATTAAGATGATCATATCCCCTTGACTTCTCACCTCTAGCACATCATTCTTAAACCTCTTATTAATCGCCAAAAGATTAGCAAATATATATTGAAAAACACACACAAGCTTTTTAAACAGGGAAATTTTGGCTAGACATACAATTGAGTGATATTAAACTCAGTTAATCCCATAAAATTACCGAGTAGAAGATGAAGAATTGTCCAAAGGTAACCATGCTATCAGTTCTGGACAAAAAAAGACAGATAATTAAGCTTAAAATTAGTATACTCATGGAGCATTACTCTATTTGCTAACTTGTAGGTTGAAAAGTAAGGAAACCTCATTGCGCATTACAGAGACCTGTACCACAGTATGTATGAAAGAGGACATCCAGATATTGCGTAGATGATGGCAAGGAGAAAAAGCACAATATCTGCAAATACAAAATCAATAAGAAATTATTTACAGAAATTAGAAAGAAAAAAGATACATGTACTGAAGAAGTTGTATGTATGATGACATGTTTAGCACCTTCAGTATGAATTGATTCAATTAAGACAGCTAACACGTTCCAACCGAGACAAGAAACTAGTCCTGGAAAAAGCAACCGATGTAGACATAAATAATAATTATGAATTAATATAGAAAAACAAATGCAAGGTGAAATATTTACCTAGCCAACTAGCAAATGCCATGTATTGCAACTTCTGAGCATGGATTGGTATTTCACCGGCTATATCATGATGGATAGGGAAGAAAGGTGGGCAATTTTTCACTTCAACAGTGACCCTAGCTGCAAAGGAAACAAATTTTCAGAAATTCAGAAAAAATATAGAAGTACCCAAGCTGAAGCTTGAACAAATGTCTAGCACAACGTACCCCTATCCATTACATTCTATTAATGCCAAAATCTGAACAGGGCGATGGTGTTAAAACCGATCGGCTGAGAGGTGTTTGATAACTACAGTGAAGAAGCCGATTAGATTGTAGCGAAGCAAGACTCGATTTTAGAATGAAAGACTATCCAGATGAAACCGAATTTACGGAGTAGCAGTGAAATTCACGACAGGATATTTTATCTTTGTAAATTATAGTCTTATCTAATTAAAAATGTTTAGTTAGTTATTTAACTTCTTTAGAGATATTTTTCTTTGTTTTTGTTAGGAAATAACGTCTGATGGTTGCAAACACGTCAGACTCTGTAAACCTAGGGTATAAATATCAGACCCCTGGAGACATGTAATTTATCTCTCGATCAATATACAACTTCGACGCATCGCCACCCTAATTCATCTAGGTTTCTACCGACGGATTCTAGCTCTTGACACGGGGCTGCATCGGTTAGGTCCGATCTTCGGCGAAGGGGTAAGTCTCATCATTATCTCGATATGTTCTACTCCGCCTAAGGCTATATCGGTTAGATTCGACCTCTTAGGCGATCAGATGTATCGCATCACATCCGTGCAGGACCTATCAGCCTATTAAGCTCCCTCTGCAGTCGTCAATTTCGTGATGCATCGGTTAGGTTCGAGCTACGGAGCTGCCGACGGTAGATTGAGCTTCAGGCTTATAATTTTCTGCACGGCGTATTATCGGAGTGCTAGCCGATGAGTTATCCATGCTCTAAGCTTCACGCCCAACATATCGACTCCTCGGCGGATACGTGCCAGGCCTTTAGAGGTTTCCCTTGACGCGCCACACTGAGCGCATCGGTCGCCCAGCCGATACGCACCTGCCTTCAGAGAGGCATCCCCTCATCGGCTCATCTAGCCGATAGGTTCGTTCCTGTCTTTACTTCAACACAGCCGATCCGATGTCCTTCGTATCATCGCTATTGGTCTCGGCCTCGCACTGTCTCGATTAGATCCGATCTTCGAGATTCGGTATTAATGGCGCTGTCATGGCGAGCGATGGGTCTCATACTGTCATATTCGGAGCAGCATTAGTTTTGTAGCTCGTGCCTTTTATTACAATTCCTTGCTAATTCACATGTGCCTTCATCGGTTTTCTAGCCGATGAACGACCATTATGGCTTTCGTCGACTATCCGGAGGGATCCTGTGCGCTTTGCTATCCTTTGAGTGCACCCCGGTTCCTCTATCAGCTCTGCGGCCAATCTCTCGTCGACACCTATCCACATCGGGTCTCCAGCCGATTGAAGAGCTTCTCGATTGCTATCGGCAAATAGCCGATAGCGAAGGGCCTTCCGGACGCGACCGATGGTCATCCCGATCCTATCGGCAGCCAGCCGATAGCGAATGCCTATATCGGTACATAGTCCGATCTGTTCGTCTCATCTTCTTATCAATTGCAGGATCAAATTGACTGGTACGTCCGCACCCGTATCGTCGCGCCGGAGCCGATCGAACCCTACGGCCCTCGACGCGCATATCTCAAACCACGGAGAGAAGCCGGCCGGTCTGCACTGGAGCTAAGCAGACCTCCTAGGCATCGGCGTATTCGCGCTAGGGCGCACGAGATTCTGGCGCGAACACATTCTCTCTCTGTTTGATATCCTGAAAAAGAAAACATCACGCTTTCGAGAGCTTGGTTAAACTTCACATGGACAAAAAAAAGAAATATGCAGCAAGAAAAAAAAAGAACACATGACATTCCAATTTGGAGAAAACAGAAACAGAACAAAAAAAGGGATAAAGGGCATGAAAATTAAATACTCAACAACTTATTAAAAGAGCACAAGCCACTTCAATTTTTCAGAAAATGGTGGAGATAAAGATAATGATTCAATAGAATTTCATTGAAGAGGAAAAAAGGCTATCGGACCCGCTCCCTCTGCCTCAAATCCTCCTCCCATACCAAGAGTTCTTTCTCCTTCTTCCTCGGATCCTTCATGAAACAGTAGCAACCCAAATTTCAGTAACAGTCATCATGCAATTAATTGTTACCAAGAACACAAGATTATCATGTTGGCATCAACTGTCAATGCAAGAATAGTGGATAATTGTACCTCTAGAGGGATGTCAATGGTGGCGCCATGCTTGCCGCTGCCTCCAAAGCCCGCCGGCATCCAGGATTTCTTCTTCCCCGGCGCCGGTGTTGATGCCGTCACCGCTCCACTCTGAAACACGTCGCACATGATGAACTGATAATCTATAATATTATGCCTGAACTTTCAACCAGAACAGAATGCACAATGAATCACCAAATGATTATGGGATTTTTTATATGGGAAGAGCATTTTGAACAAATTTACGCATGAAATTAAGAGAATCTTGGTAGAGGATCATCAACAATTCAATCATCAATGTTCTTTACACATGCAAATTCGAACGGGAGTATCTCGAACAAAACAGAAGGAATTTGATCTGAAAGAACAAGAACGAGAAATTTGGAGATACGGCAGTAGGATTGACATTTTCGTCGTGGAACGGATTGGCAGTAGGAGACATTGAGATGATGAGTTGGCATGAACAAGTCTCAGGCTTTGCAAGGTTGCAGTAGAATTGCGCGTGGCCAATGGGAAGTTCTATTTTCAGTTCATGGCCGTTATTGCAGTTTCCCCCTTGTACGATCTAGTCCTTACCAATTTACCCTCATCGTAGCAATTTTTCTTCTTTCCTTTTTTTTTTCTGCGAGGAGTCTTAGCAATATTTTACTTTTCGATGCATTTTGTACCGTCCATCTTTACATCCAACGTATAAGTGTCAGTCTGGAGTCTTTGAACTAATCTGTATCAGTCAGAAGTCTGAAAAATATAAAGAGGAACACAGTTAAACATAATGAATCTGGCAAATAAATTTTTTGAATCAGGTAAAACAGAATAAAAAGTTATGTGGGCAACGTAAAACCGGAAATCCTGTAGCTAAACTGTTCTTTTTTTTGGCAATTGATTCAATTTTGATCGCAGGTTTTGCATTCACGGAGCAGGCAATTTGATACAGAAATTGCATAGATTCAGAAAATGAAACGAATGCCATCTATAGAAAAAAGAAATCCACTGTTATTACCGCGGCATTATTATGTCATTCAAAGTAGGATGATCGTCAAAGATATCATCATCTTTGCCATCAGGCAGAATACATAACACGCTGACGGAACATTTTAAACCAAATAAACACACAATTCCAAATTTCAGAGTGGTAAAGGACAGCTTCTTGCATGTCTACTCAGTGATGGTGATCTTGAACAAAACGAAGACCACAGTACTTGCATACAGCAGGCTGGTCCAGGTCAAGGCAGATATACTCGATTGGATGGCCAAGGGAAGCAGTTTCATGACCTGTAGCAAAATATAAACAGGTCAGCTCGCAGAAGATGCAGCCATAGGTATAATTTGCAAGCAACAATAAAGCCAAAGCACAAATACAATAATATATAGATATGACACAGTTGGCAAGGCTCACCTTTATCCTGACGCCCATCACAAGCAGCAATTCGTCCTTCAACCTTGATCGGAGGCACTGCATTGATCAATTCCATTGGGGACTTCTTGCTTGTGTCCTGCAATAAAGTAAATGAATGAAAATAATTTAGAAAATGAGTTCATGATTCAACAAGTGTTAAGGTGTGAATATTGCATATTAAACTCATAAACTTTATCATGGTCTGAACCTGGTATATATACAAATCCTAATAATTTTGAAGGTATGGGGATTGGGGATCACTTGTGTCGCTGATGATTTATAGATTCTAACTCAATTCAACAACAAACATAGGTATTTAACACTGCTTTTAAAGGCAATGACCCACCCAATCACTGTTTAGTCTGTCTAGGCAGCTGCCTAGCCTGACTAGCGCCTTTCAGAACACTAATCTTCACTCCATTTATAATCTGGTGACTCGTCATATATTATTGGTTGGCTGGCTCCAGGTTTACTGAAAGCCTAGCTCAAATGGATATTCATCATTTAGGCCTATCTTGGATGGGCTGGGATGGACCAAGATACCAGCCCATCCATGCATAAGTTGAAGTAAATTCTACGTGGATCCTGGCTCATCCCAATCCATCTAAACAAGGCCTTAGGTTCTACTCAGCAAATGGGTGAAAAGATATACACTCAAAGCATGGTAAAATAATGTAGGCAGCAAGCCTGTGTTATAATTATTAAAGAATATTCAGATAGTAAATATGAAGTGCCTGCCTGCAACCGGACACCGGTTTCACTTAATCACCAACGGAAATTGTAACACAAACCAAAAGGGTGAGTAACACAGCCTTAAATATGTAATTTGCCAACTTAACATAATAAGTCAAAATCATGCAGTGCGCATATTGTGAGAACAACCCAATAAGGCCATGCTTCAGCTATTGGTACAACCACTATCTAGCAAGGCACACACATTTCATCAAGATAACGATTCTCTTAAATACAAGAGAATAAGCATGCATATTACATATGAGTCTAGCACAACTAATTTAAGGATAGTTGAATGACTTGAGTCTGCATACCTATAGTCAATAAGATGCATGAAAAATTGACAACTACACCAATAAAACACTGATTCCACTCCTTAGTCATGAGCTGTGTTGATATATGTATTAAGCACCTAAACCTATGTTGACGTGCTTGAAGGTAACATGGATCATTTGAGCATGCTGTCATTAATTAGTATGTGTTTTTGCTGCAAGCATATCATTAGCACTCAACAGGACTCCTCTCATAATCTAAGGATGGTGCCACAAATGGAATCCAGGCAGTGGAACATGCAGCTATGCATCTTACAGACATGAAAATGAACACATAGATCCTTATCTGTCTGCAATGTTATTCTGACGAGAACCCCAATGGCTAAAAACTAAGCCATCCCTCCTAAACAGCCTAAACTCCATGCATCCACTCACAACATGCTTTACACACGTTCATTCATACAAGCAATACACCTAGCAAACCTGAAGATGGGCTTCAGATCTAAACAAGAAACAGAAGAAGCTATTGGTGCATAACACTACAACGTACAGAAACAAATACATGGCTAGCCATCAATACGTCTAAAAGCACCTAGACTGACCAAAAGTAAATGGGGAAAATGAAATTGATCAGCGCAAGCTACACGCCTAAACAGCGATTGCAAGCAGAATCGAGAGCCATAAACGCACACAGGAACCTAAAGACTAGATCTTTCCCACCGGATCGGGGAGGGCTACACGCGGGGAGGCTCGCTCGAACCAGGGATCCGACCCCAACGGGCGCGAACCCCGAAGGCTTAGAGAGCGGCGAGGAGAGGGGAGGGGAGGGTACCTGCATCCACTTGGCGGTGTGGGTGCCGACGACGGCGGCGGCGCCGACGGCCCTCTCCGTGGAGACGCCTCGCGCCCCGGATAGGGAGTTGCGCAGCGCCGGGAGGAGCAGCCGTCCCGCGGCGGTCGCCATGGCCGATGGGGAGGAGAGAGATGCTCCGCACCAGCACGGGTGGGTCGAGGGATTTCGGAAGACGGAGGAAAGACACGATCTTTTTTCTGCTGCATATAGGTGAGATTGTCAAATAGGCCTGGCCCATTATGGCCCAGTAAGGCCGACTTTACAATTGGTTGGGCTGGTGGTCACACACCAGTACTGTACTGCATAGTGCACTTGAGAAAGAAAGCCCAGCCTAGATAGATGACTACCGAATAGTGCCAGAGTTTTTTTTTTTTTACTTTCCTTTCCCTTTTGTTTTCTTAAACCATGTGCTATTTCCGTCTCAAAATATAAGAAGGGGTTTGTGTCTAGTTGCATAACTAAAACCCTTTATATTTTGATACGAAGGTAGTATAAAAGAAAATTTTGCAAATGCGCAAACTCAACGCACACACCGCTAAGCATGTTAGGGTTTGTCGGAGGTATCAATGGGCTTACAAAGCGTGGACATGCACTTTCTTGATGAACTCTCACATTCGAGTTCGTACTATTCTGATCATTAGATGAATTGTTATTACCGTACGGAGGAATAGCATTATATTAAGGACGCAGTCATCAATCTTGCGCATTCCACACAAACCTGATAAAACAACATTTTCCGTCTAGATGCAAACTGCACGATTAAGTGTTCGCCATATTGTTGTAGGATAGCTTTTGAAGTGTCAAAGATTTTGATTGTTTATTTAGGGCGCGTTCAAACTGAATGATTAATTGGGCATATTAGCCACAATTGAATATTATGTATTATATACAACTAAAAACATCTTAGAAAAAATATCTAAACAATGCTTATGTAAAAAACTTTTTTTTAAGAAATAGTACTTTTGAAAGCATAGCACCAATAACCCATATCTCTCTAAGCCAATTAGAAGCCCTACGTATTATTTAGCATGGCTGTGATTTTGAGGGTTCGCGGAATTTCCGGTTAAGTTTTTTTAAGGACCCCAAGTTCAGTTTATAGAGTTGAACATGCAAGGCCTCTGATTTTCCTCCTTAAATCAGTGGTGGAATGCCGTGTGAAGCGACCGTTATTTATAACAACAGGTTTAGATAAGATCTGCTTTTAATAAAGAGGAGCAAATATATGATGGGTAGTCCTTTGAAGTTTGAGCATGATCTTCTATCCCTGCAGCTTGATGCACCCAACAAATCCAGATCACACTTTTTCATGATTCCAACCAAAAATAACTTCACAGTTTTTCATGATATGATTCAAACAACAAATATTATTCTTCTGTTTCCCTCTTTTCTCTGCTGCTCTTGATCATACAAATGGTTGTAGTAATGGTTTTGGTCTCTTGCTGCTTCCCTCCTTCATTGTTGCTTCATGCATGAACTTGAAATCCGACAAGCTCCTGAACCAAAACCGCCAAACATTTCAATCTCACATGATCAGATCATGCCTCACCATTTTGTCTGGTCAATTGGCACTATTTGGACCAATGCTTGTCTGCTACTCATCACCACTGATTCCTTTTAAGCCCTATCTCCAAAAACAATGGTTGCCTCCGTATTATTTAGCATGAAAATTCTATAATCAGTCTACGATGAGTGGACCGCGTTAAATTGTTATATAGGATAAAAACATAATAATCATATATAATAATCACGTATATTATCAAAAGAAGTGAATGATAAGATTATAAAAAAAAACAAACCTTTTAGTCATCTCTTCAGATATTATCGGTACAACCACATTGTTGATGTTAATACTGTGTTATCAAAGCTTTGACTATCTGACCGTAGCCTTATCATCAGATCGACCGACCTACGAAAAAAACATAATTTAAGATAACTATTAAAAATAGATTAATGTTATTATATCAAGATATGTTACACGAAGCAATTATTCCTCTCTCAAAACTAAACCTTATTTTTTCTGTCATCTCTTCTATTTATAAAAAAAATTCTAATCCTGTACTACTCAAATTCTCGAGCTTTAAATCAAATACAATAACTCAAATTTAAAACTTTCTCTCACAAAATATAAATCCACGATGTTACAGTAATCCATGCTGCGATATTACCCACGTGCTGCATTACCGTATATGAACAGTACTGTGTATATTTTTTCTTCCATTTTGTCTTCTAATTTTTTTATGATTTTATGACATTTACACTTTTCAATCTTATACACTATCCAAAACCAACTCATATACCATGTAAAATCTTTATCTCCGTAGGTGTTATTCTTTTATCATATGGATCTTAACTTCTTCTCTTTACAATTTATCATCGATAATACTTATAAAACTTAAGATACTATAGATAAAATAAATGTTTCTATCGCTACGTATAAGGCACACACAATTACACCACACACCACCAATATTTTTAAACTAATTTACATTAATTAAATCATTTATAAAACTAATTATTTATTATAAAAAATATTTATCATGATAATGGTTTAACGAGTTAGATGACCAGAACGGGATTGTGGCGCACGGTTTCCAATGACACTAGTGTTCTCCTAGGTGTAACTTGCACGATAACTGTAATATTATTACCTTTACTCTTTGTCCAATGTCTATCACTTGACGTGCCCGTTGGAAGATCACGCACTGCTTTACCCAAGAGAATCCAATCTTGGTTTAATCTAGTGGCCACATGCATTAGGTGTTGGAATAATCTCACGTTTTGATGCAGCAAGGATATGGTTTCTCTATTCAACCCCTGCCACAAAACTATACTGCCCTGCACATTGAAGAGTATACTAATTTAATGGGGGTTGGTTGGTTGAATCTTGGTCAGTCTTGGGGTGCAGACTAAGAGTCGAATGCACGGGGGTTTGGAAGGATGATCTTGTTTGCCAGCAGTCACTTGACTAGCTACTTGAGGAACTGTTACATTTCAGGAAATGCTATTTATTAGTCTGAATGTCTGATTCATACTAGTACAACATAGAAGCAAAATGCGCTGGTACTTAATTTTACTTCAGAAAAAGCCAAGCATTTGAAAAGATGGTAGCAAATGGTGAGTTAGACACAAACCAACAGTCCTAACAATACTCTTTTTGAAAGATTACGGCAATTTGCCATCGTTACATTAAAGAAGAGGAGAAGATGCGTTATTTTAAGGAGAGAATGATGCCCAACCATGCAATGCTCAGTTAATTAGGGGAAAACCGGGTTAAAACCACAAAAACTAGGTACTAACACCCTAACTAATAGTCGTTTCATGGTTCATAGAAAGCAGAAGAGAAAGTGTCATTGTTAAACCGGAGGGATTTCCATGAGAAAAGACGTGGAGTTCTTGTCTTGATCCCAAAATTGTGCAAAGGGGGCAGAGTGTCAACAAAAGGAAGGGAGAGGGAAAAAGCCTTTGTTTTTGGCCTTCGAAAACACTAAACAAATGCCCATATGTAATGCAGGAGGGAGCATAATCTCTGCTAGTCTAGAATAGTTGATTTGAGGTGGTCCTATAGCTGAACTGCTCGTTGATCAAATAAGTGCTAGAGACACTGTTCTGGGATAAGCAAATGAAAATGATACTGAATTTTTTAAGAGATACTTTTGATTGACACAGATGTTGTATGTTTTCAAGAAGTATAGGGTACTCTACATTTTTTTGTACAATCTCTGTAACACACACTAATGATGTGTTTGGAATGTTATAAACTACAGAACCAACATTGAATCAGAGCATGAGAAAAAGGACAGAAAATGTTGTTTTTACATTCTCACCAACAGGCCACAGCCTACTGTAAAAGTTGAATTGGATAGACTGCAACAGTCAAACATGCCATCCATGTAACTGCTGACATAACAATTCACAAGTACTAGTACAAGTAAAAGCTGCCACATTTGGTCAGGTTAAGCTTTTGGAATCATCCTACAGTGGCAATGTAGTCCCGTTATTCTTACCCCAAAAGTTCACTTTTATTCAGATTCTAGTTCAGCCATGCAAATATACTGCATCTTTTCCCTTTTCACAGTTGGAAATGGATTAATGGAATTGTATCTAATTAATCTGCTACTACATGTTTTGGGCGAGACAAGCATGTTCTTTTTAACTTATTCATCGAATTATGTATTCTATCTTTTCTTAAAAAAATTCTTCTATTACTAGGCCTTGTATTAAGCTTTTTATTTTATTTTAACATATTTAATTTATTTATATAATTAAATAGATAATTTACTGAATAATCTAAATCAAACGGGCGTGGCCAATGTGTATTACTGTGAACCTACATTCCTGTGAAGTTGAATGATTACATATCTTGACTCTTTCTCTTATTGTTCAAAGCTTCAAATCAACACAAAAGGTAGCTTGCTTGCTTTTCAAAGCCGTAAGGAGCGAATCCCTTTCTGAAATATAAAAGGTACTACCAGTTCTCTAGTAAATTACTACTTAAGTAGTAAATGATTATTTTTAAAAAAACTTCTAGCATTTAATTTGGAAACTGATTAACTGGTACCATAAATAAACTGACAACTTTTCTTGTGAGGAAAACTAAAAGAAAAAAAGGAAGCATGTGAGACAGAGGAATAAGAAAAACCTCCTCGTTTCTCACACACATTTCTCAAACGGTTAAACAATATATTTTTAATAAAAAGTTGCTTTAAAAATTATATTAATTTATTTATTAAGTTTAAAATAATTAAAATTTAATTTGTTTTAGTCTCAAAACTCAACCTTAGCCGTTGGTTACAGCTTCTTCAAGGTCCCAGCAACTCTCTCTCTCAAGCTCTCTAGACATGGCCCAATTCTCCGATTTTGAGGTGCAGGGAAGTATAGCGAGTAACAATTTGATGTGCCCGTGTGTGTCCTTAGTGATGGCACAGAATCCTCAGCTGTGAGAGAGAGAGAGTCCACAGAGTCCCCCTACTGAAACAAGACAGCTTTGTAGGGTGTACTGTGTGTATCTTTGTAGTAGTAAGTACATAACCTTGCAACAAAAGGATATTGATAAATCACAATTAGGAGGGAGGGGCTTAATTTGATGACAGCTACTTGTGCGTCTTGGTGAATTATTTGACAGCTACCCTTTTATATTAGGTTGGATTATAGAACCTAAGACTATTGATTCTGTGCAAGTTGTGGAGTTGGATCTGGACAGAATTCTTTTGATCTGGACTGTTTTGGTTCGTTCTGTTTTGCTAGCAACCAGAAATTCTTACAAGTAGATTTTTTTCTCCTATAAAATATTTTCATCTTTAAAACGTTTTGCTTGTTTTTGACGAACTTTCACATATAAGTATAATTTCTAAATTGAGATTTAATTTTAACTAGAAAACTCTCAAATTGAGGATGGCATTTCATTCTGTCAGCTTTCAAATTTGTTGAGTGAGCTTTCAACCTCAAAACCACAGACTTTGTGAATGGATTTTAAAAATATGCACAATAGCTTAAAAAAAAACACTCGACCGGCAGGTTATCACTGCTCGTGGCATTGAATTCAGTCGAGAAAAATCCCCTGCACACGGCGTGTGACTAGCCACGCTTAACCTCAAATGGGGTGCACGTTTCTCCTAGAACCTGCAAGGGGGATTTTTTTTCTTCACAAAACCTATGTTCGAGCAGGCCAGCCGCCCCTCAACTAGGGACTTCACCACAGCACTACAAGCGCGTCGGCATGTGTTCAATAACTTTAGAAGCCATTTTAAATTTCTTTCTTTTTAAATAATTTCCAATTGTTTTGCAGCAAAACACATGAACACAAAGTACAAAGTGATAAAGCAACATCCAAATTGTCCATAGCAACGTGGATGGGAGAGGCTAGAAAATTACTAGACCATAAAGAATACATGCACACCTAGAATCATGGGAGAAAGCCAATAATCCCTCAAAAAATTGTTGAAGCTCAAGAGATGAGAACATAGTCAAGAAAGGAGAAAAAGGTTTGGCCTCTGAAAGGGAGACTTGTTGCTTTCTCCTACATGGTATAGAGGACAGACAGACAGCCTAGCTTTCTTGCCTAAAACCATAGTCTGCTGATCTCTTCTCAAAACACCATACCAAAACTGATGTGTGATACAGGAGGTGCTTCTCTTTGTTCCAAAAGCAAATTATGAACAGCGGCTTACGTCAACATGATAGTATTCTCCTTTTGAGAGCACATGTAATTTTGGGTTAGGTGGTGATTCAGACAGATGTACTAGTAGCAAGGGAGGGAGTAGGTACAATAAGGTTTTGTCTTTTGTCCCTTCCAGTTGCCCTTTCTTGTTTTTTACTTGTAGACTTTTGTGCTACAAAGTGTTGTATTTCCAAGCATACAAACACCACAAACCACAAAAGAAGCAATGCCATAGAAGAGCTTGAAGAAAAAAAAAAGAGGCCATACCAACAAATAAAAAAGGCAAATGCATATATCTGTACTTCATCAGATAATACTCATCCTAGCCTCCGTTAAGATCCACCACTGTCAATAAGGGTTGTTCTATCATTTGTCATGTGAAACATCTGATTTTATATCGTAGTATGATTCTAACCACCCAATTAACTCTAATGTATGCTTTCATCCTCCTAAGTCTACTGTTCTAATTGGACTTAAAAAAAATAACATGAAAAAGATGGTGAATTAGCGAAGAACTTCTCGCAATAAACACAGTAAAACTCCAACTCCAAGCATATTTTCAACCCTTCCCTCTGTTCAGGTTTGATCCAAACCATCCAATTGCTACATTAGATGGCTCTTAGGGCAGCAGAGCTAGTTACAACAATATTAAAATGACTGGTGATAATTCCGATAATAGAATATTACTAATAAAAATCACGGTAAACTAGAAGGGACTGGAATGGAAGTGTGGTCGGGATCCAGCAGGAACCCGATCAGCCGAACAAAACCAAAAAAATTGTTGCAAAAAACATGTGAAGACCACATCTTTCGCAAAGGTGGGGAGGGATCTCCTGGGCTTTCTGCTGCCCTGTTTCAGCTTCGTCTGTATCAGCCGCTGGCTACACGCGCGCAACACCGCTTGCTTTGCTGCACGCTCTCTCACGCCACGCACACCAGCAGCCTCCTCTCTCTCTCTCATGAGTAATAAATGGCAGTGACCAGCCGGCAACAGGAGAGCGTGCGTGGCCGAGGCAGAGCACTAGCTGTGCTATGCGAAGGTGCAGCCATTTCTGCGGCTTCTCTGCTCTTTTCATGGTGACACTTCGCTAAACCCTCCCTAAACCTCCCCCCGATGTGGCCGAGAACAGACGGCTCGGTTCTTAGGGAAGTTCGGGAGTGATGTGTTGCTGATTTTTGTTCTTGATTGGATTGGGGAGTTAATGGGTTTGTTCTTGATTTTTTTTTGTTGGATCATCTCGGAATCGCTTTGGGGAGGGGAGAGGAAGGAGAAGAAGTGATTTTTTTCCACCGAGAAATCTTCGCAGAATTTTTTTGATCCGTCTGTTCTTCGAATCGATTTGGTTCAAGAATAGAGGCAAAGGCGCCGCCTTTTGTTGCGCAAAATTCATCATTTGTGATCCGACGAAACCCAGATTTTTTTTTCGATCCGCTTGATCGTTGGCGAGCGATTTTTTCCAGGATTGAATCACTGGAAAGGATTGTTCTTGGTGGGAGGAGGGGGGAGGTTTCCCTCTGACGAGCAGCAGCACTTGGACCGCCTGGTCGATGACTGAGAGCTGCCTCCGACTCCGATGCTGTCGGGGTGCTCGAGGTTCGCCTTCTTCCCGCCGGACCCGGCGACCTACGCCGTCGGGAAGGATGAGGCCGCCGGCTGCCTCGTCGCCTCGGCCGTCCCGCGGGACAACGCCATGGACGTGCTTCTCGTCGACACCAGGAGGGGAAACAAGGTGGTGGCTTTCTTCCTGAGGAACCCCGCCGCGCGCCTCACCGTGCTCTACTCGCACGGCAACGCTGCCGACCTCGGCCAGCTGTACGACCTCTTTGTGCAGCTCAAGGTCAATCTCAAGGTCAATCTGATGGGGTTAGTGGTGCATTATGCTGCTTCTTGGTCATCTCTAGGATATAGTAGCATATCTCTTTTGTTGCCTTTTCCGTGTTCTTTTAGTCAAATCAAATGCTATGCTTATTTAACTGTTTAGGAAATTGTAGTGCAGCAATGCATTCCTTGTTGGCACGCTATGTATTAGAGGAGCGGCAGATACTGTGCTTTGCACGCAAGCGAAGAATTTGATCGGGTGAAATTTGTGAGAAGTAGTGTGCATGCATCGGTTTCGTTAAAGCATGAGACGATTGAAGGCAGACAAATAATTGAAGTGGTGGGGGTATGTGGGGGAGAGGGGAATCCCTGTGGCCTTTGGGTGGCTGGGGAGTTTTAAGGCTCAACAACAATAAGTTATGTTCAGTCCTGAAGTATTTCCAATTATTCAAATTATTGCATATCACTGGTCTAAGTTGCGAGCATCATGAATCTTAAATTACAAGTAGTTCAATCGTTATTTCTTGAAGCAGTTCATTTCCCCTTTCACTATGATTTCAATATGTTCTGAAGGTACAGTAGCAAAACATAATGGTGGAATTTACTCTGTAATTTTGTATGCAGATATGACTACTCTGGGTATGGAGCATCTACTGGCAAGGTAACCTATTTACCATGTGCGAAGTGTGTTAAATTATACCATGTACAGGGTACAGTTGAGTTGATATTGAAGTTTGGTTGGGATTGTTTATTATACTAGCTGAAAATTTAGTAGTGTTGCTGGACTAATGCATGCAGAGCATAGCAGCCTAATTAGAAAGTTTCAGTAATCAATCTGAAAGGATCTATACACATTAGATACCTCGACTACTGTGGTTTAGTTTCAATTTTCAAGAACATGCTGCGTGTATCTATATCAGAAGAGAGTCTGGCCCATACCTGACTGGTGCATTTCAGGCATATCATGGTCAGTGCATCTTAAAAAGTTCCTCCCAAGATAGCAATCATCACCATGTTTTTTTTAACTTATTAGTATATCCATACACCTTTTGTTTATAGCCATGCATCTTGTTGAAATGCCAGTCCATAATATATTCGGGTGCTACTTTTTTAGAATATATAATGAACTGGATATCAAATCTCCATATGAACCATATGTACATATTCTCTATTTCAGTGGAGTTGTTTATTGTCATTTAATTGTTGATTCATTCGTGAAGTTTCAATAAGTGAGTGTTATCTTATCTTGATTCTTTCGGTCATCAATTTTGAGAAACCTGCATTCATTACATAGAGAATTCCCACCATAGGAGGCTATGAATGCTATGCATGGTGTGTTTGAAATTTGTTTTTATCTCTAGGATATTAATGGCTACTTGGATGGTATATGTCCATTTGAGCTAAATGAGACGACGCTTTAACTTTGAACTACTGCTTCCCTCACTGGTGTTTGTACTGAATTACTGATCATGTGTTCCTTATTTATTTATTTATGAAGCAATGCATTTTTGAGGAGCCAACCTTATGTTTTGTTATTTGAAGTGCAGCCAAGCGAAGAGAATACATATGCAGACATTGAGGCAGTTTACCAGTGCTTAGAAATGGAGTATGGAATTAGTCAGGAAGACCTTATCTTGTACGGACAATCTGTTGGCAGTGGGCCAACATTGCATTTGGCTTCCTGTTTACCAAGATTGCGTGGTGTGGTTCTTCACAGTGCCATACTGTCAGGCCTCCGTGTTGTTTGCCATGTGAACTTTACTTTCTGCTTTGACATTTACAAAGTAATATCTCGAATTGATTCTTTTTTATCTTTACCGTTGTTGCCTTTAGGAGTAACTTTTTACTAATATTTGATCAACTTTCCTCTGCAGAATGTGAAAAAAATCAAGAAGGTTAAATCCCCAGTGCTTGTTATTCATGTAAGTATCTTACTGATTGAATATCAAACCTTTTCGCTTTATATTTGCTGTTCTCTTGGATTATTTGTTATGCATTTAAATCAATCTTCATCTTTGATTTTTTTTATAATCTTTTTGGAATAATTGACTGCTATTCCTTTGGTGGTGCTGTTATTATCCTTGCTACTTAGTTGTAGTTCTTGGAGAAATAATCAAATAAGTAAACTAGTCCTCCTAGTAACAGGTGATCATGTATTCAAGTCATAACAAGCTAGCTCATGACCATTCAAAAGCTGTTGTATTAGGTTAGAAAGGTACTGTGCATATTTGGATATTCCTCTACAAATTAAAAGAAATACGCCTCAATGTTTTTAGTAATATAGACAAAATTCTTCAACTAGTTTACAAGTGCAGTCATAGGCTAATGCAATAGATGGGAATATGAATTAATAGGATGGCACCCTCAGAAAGAAGCAATAAATCATAGAATATTAGAATGGTCGATGTACACTGTACAGTAGAACATGCTGCACATCTGAGGAGCTGGGGCCTGGGAGGTGTCGCTAATTCTTGCAGTGTCATTCTGTGCACGTTAATTGCATGTGGTATTACTGTAATGACTCATTTCAGCCTGCTATACAGCCTTCTTTGGCTTGAATTCCACTGTTCTGGGCTTGATTGAAACTAACCAAATGTGTAGTCATGTAAGGCAGCTGTGCTGGTACGGATCATTGGATGAGGCTCTAAAGATTAGACCTTTTCTGACCCAAACTTGCATGGGTCTAACTTAGTATGCAATGGCCCCATGGCAATTAGCTCAAAACCTATACCTTTTCTGCAGTGACAAAAACAACTTTGACTGACTCTTTAAAAACTGAGGTGCTGCTATGTTAGCAGAAGTAGCAATGCTGTCCAATGCACTAGCGGCTTCCTAACCAAACGAATCTGTTATGTTGAAGACAAATAAAATGAGGATTTTAGAGCAGCTAACGTTGAAAATCGATCTTATTTTGTCAAATTTTATTGAATGTGCTCACTGCAGTCATGTAATTTAAGCATATAACATCTTTGAGTTATACCAATATCAACTGTGAATATAAATCCTGATTGCCTCTTAGAATAAATAAAGCCACAGTATAAGACGATGGACCAGAAATCTTGTTCTGTGGCTAAACTGATGTCAACCACATCATCTTTAAACTGTTGTAGCCACTTATTTTATCTACTGAAGTATTATGCGTATTCTTTCCCTCTCCATTGATGACTCTGAATTTCCTGAGTATTAACTTCATGTGTACCTGATTGATGTTTCCAGGGAACTGATGATGATGTTGTAAACTGGTCGCATGGTAACGAGCTGTGGAAACTGGCAAGGGAGCCTTATGATCCACTATGGATCAAAGGAGGTGGTCATTGCAATCTGGAGCTGTATCCTGACTTCATCCGCCACCTCTCCAAGTTCATCCGGGAAATGGAAAATATCACAACAAAGATGAGGCTCAAGAAGATTTGGCAGTCCCTGCAACCAGCGAAGAAGACCCACTGGGTGCACACTGGGATGACTACCACCTTCACCATCACCTGCTGCTGCCGTATCCGAGTCCACAAACCGAGTTGCCCCAGCTGCAATTTCAGCTGCAGCTGCTGCAACGCGCTGAAGGGTTGCTTCTCATTCCGTCTATTCAAGTGCTCAACCTGCTTCTCCTGCAGCTGCAACTGCAAGAACTGCTTCAAGTGCCCAACCCGCTTCTCCTGCAGCTGCAGGAGCTGCTTCAAGTGCTGTTGCTGTGGTTCATGTGGAGGTGCGCAGTAATGCCAATCTCTATGTGGTTGTGTATAGGAAAAAAAGTGGTTCTGATATATTTGACCGTTTAATTCTGTAGAAACTAGATCTTGATTCTCTTCGCTAAACAACCATAACAAGATAGAGATGCTTCTCCTTTTCAGTTGCTTGTCTGGATTTTTCTCATTGTTTTTGTGTTTTCTTCTAATTAGATTATTGGTTGCAAAACCCATGCTTTTGTGTTTAGCATCAGTTTATAGTTATTATGGGTATTTATTTAAATAATAGAAACCTCCAAAGTGTAAATTGGTCAATTGTGAGGTGTCCAGCCGTAGATTGTTGCTATATATTAGAGTTTGCTTTTTTTTTCTCTCGTTGTTAATTAAGTGGATTAATTCGGAAATAAGCAAATGGCCAGGTGGTAATGTGGATTTTAACCTTCCACCTTTTGTTTCAAATCCTAGGATGACTTGGGTTATGTAAACTAGAGCTGCTAGCCATTTTTTAGAAGATATTTCATTAGCAATTTATCTTTATAGCACTAAAAGCTCATTTTTTTCTTTATAGTACTGGAGTACAATTTTTATTTTCGAGGGGAAAAATTTGTGGGCCTTTTATGATTCTATCTATTAGCATGCTGGAATGAAGAGAAAGGGAGAGACCAGAAGTTTATTTTGCATGCCGTCTTGGTTCTGACCGGTGGAACCGAACATGAACATCAGATAAAGTACATGCTAAATTCCATTAAATGATTTCACATTCTGGCCAACAAAATTTGATGTCAGGATTATGTTCGATGCTTCCGAAGGTAAAGTTTCAGGCTCAAATATCGTAGCTCTGCATGATTTTTTTTCAGATTAACAAACTACTTACTGGCAGATGCATCACGAAAAGTGACAACGCGCAGTTGAAATTACGTCTGTCAAGAAAATCAGCTAATCAGCTAACACACTATTCATAAACTGAAATACCATCTTAGCCAGTCACAATGCATTTTTTTTATCAACCTACAGAATTCCTTGTCCTAAATATATGTCTGGCACCAGTATGTTCGCTTTTGTTCACCAGCTTAACTTTCATCAAGATGTCACACAATTGGCCATCAATACTGTAACCACTTCAATAACCATACATAGAGGATCCAACCTAATCATTTGTGGAACCAGTGAAGATGTAAACTAGACTCTTTCTACATAATGAACGAAATATAGAACAAGATAGCAGAAGAAGCGATATCTAAAACTGAGAAGTTTTTCTTTATCTTCACGCTGCCACTGTCTCCTGCACTGTACGTCGATAGAGACACCAAACAATTACATGACAACAAAACGAATATATGTATATATATTCAAATCAGCAAAAGTATTAAATTACCTTTGCGTGCGGATGTTGTAATCTTGTAGGAGATCTCCAACATTTGCCAATGTGCATAGGCAGCTCTCAAACAGCTCAAACTCCCTCTTTCATTAAGCAACACTTCCTCCGATGAACATTGTGTATATTCCGACGTGTCAGTTCTGGCAATTTGCAGAAGAGATCCAAGCAGATATTTGTTACAGAATTTTGATGTGCAATGATTGGTAGATACATATTGCTATTTGCATAGAACAAAACAGATATTTGGTCACCGTACTACTGTGATAAAACTAGGACGGAAACAAAAGAGATCTGTTTTATGTTAATTACCTCCATGGAAAATCGTTTGTCTAGCACTTCTTTAGTCCGAATCATTTCCTGTAAAAGAAGGAAACTAAATAGGTCAGATAAGGAAAATCTATAAATAAATATGCTACAGAATCCAGTTCAATAGATTAAAGAATAGCAATGAAAGCACACCTTAACATCATCACATAAAACCAAAGAATCTGACAGATTTTTGTCTTGGATAAATTTATCAATAATAGCATTCTCCGAAGGC
Organism: Oryza coarctata; assembly: GCA_030770085.1. Lineage (NCBI taxonomy): Eukaryota > Viridiplantae > Streptophyta > Magnoliopsida > Poales > Poaceae > Oryza > Oryza coarctata. Next base: position 2,595,315 of record CM061476.1, on the reverse strand, counting down.
AGAAGTTCTGTGCTCATATCTGTGTCATGAATGGCTTGGACAATTCTAGCACCGTCCCGGAAAAACATAATAAAATGAATGCTGTCTGCAAGACCTAAAAAATATAAGTAGCAAATAACAGTAACTTAGAATGAATGCTTACTATGCTACTGGTTTAAGATGCACTGAGAACCACACAAGTAACAAACCAATTCGATGTATTTTCATTCATTTTTTTGGATGACAGCTAGTGAGATGACTAATGTTGTAAGTTGCCAATCGAAAAAACAAAAGTCGATTTTGTGGAAGTCAACAGGAAGTTTTAGCTAGACAAGTACGTACTTCTAGCATACTCTGATACTCGGAACGCGTGTGCTTCTTATGCCTCATATACGCCAGAATGGAATTCACATGCGAGGCCGTCAACGCGCAAAGATAAATTCATATCCGATGCCTAATTCCCATAGAACTCTTATAAAATTCATCCATTGCAAAGGAGGCCTAATTGGCTATCAAACAATGTTCGGATTTCGGAACGGCAATTAAATACTTCATCCTGAAAAGAGTTTCTCTTGTACATGAATCTACATAAATATTTGTCCAATTCATATACAAAAGTGAATATTTTTAGGACGAAGGGAGTATTTCTTTACGTGAGGTGACAGGAGGATGAGAGGTACGAAGGATGAGCTGAGATTATATCACGTGATGACTATAAGCTAAGAACTCCCTAGACTTGTTGTACAATATAATGCTAATGCCTCATTGGCCACAAAGCAAGCTGAGACATATGGATGGCAAGCAACCTAACCTAACCAAACATAAGATATAATTTTTCACCTACATCCTGATGATTGCCGAATGTGGATATTGATAGAGCTCAAGAAAAGGTGCAAGCCAACCATGGCGTTCTAATCTTACATCACAAAGGTTCAACAATACGACCAGGACAGTTTTAAAAAAACACACAAAAGCATGAAACCAAAACTAGACATGAGAACTGGCCGTGCTTTCCAGGAACAGAGAGTAGGAACTGATGGGCACACAAAGGTTGGAAGATTGGACAACAAGATACCATAGCCCGTATAAAAAAAAAACAAAATTTCTCGCTGCAATTGAAATAAGCGGGGAGAAAGGAGGAGAAGATTATACCAATATGGTGGTGGATTCAGAAGAAGTGAAACGAGTGATCTATATGGGCAAAAGGGCCAGGCGGCGGCACTCCAGTTGTGGTGATGACCGAAGAGGAGGAAGCGTCCGCCGTGTTAGACAGACCACTGGTCTGGTCTGTATATATATAGGCCTAACCCTCTTATACGCTCGGGGGTTCATAGTCACTGTACACATTCTATATGGTATCAGAGCGAGTCTAGACATTCCGGCGCGCTAGCTTCTCTCTCCGGCGAGCCGACCCTTTCCTCCTCGTCGTCGACGTCTTCTTCCTATCGCTGACTCTCTTCCCGGTACTCTCCTCGCTCTCTCGTCTCCATTTCTTCTTCTCCCCGTCTCTTCCGCAGTCACCTTCTTTTCTCCGTCCTATCTCCGCGCGACCAGGCGATGGTCTCGATCCGCCTCCTCGTCTCGCCTCGCACCCGTCTCCGCTCTTCCTCTTGTTTCGTGCATCTCTCCTTCTCTGACGCCGGCGCACCTCCATGCTCGTCGTCTCCATCGGCTGGACTTGTCCAGCCTTCCATCGGCTGAAAACCTCCCTCGGTTCTCGCCCTTTCCGACACGCTCAACGGCTCTCGGACACGAACCTTCTCCCCTCACATCCGAGCCAGTCCAACGTGTCCACGTGTCTACGAACACGAATCCCTGCCTCCCAGACGCGAACATATTCTCTTCGTGTCCGGCCACTCCCTGCCTTTTTCGCGTCCGCCCCACTCCTTGGTCTCCATGAGTTCACGGACGTGAATCCTTGCACGTCCGTGACCCAACCACTCTCTGACCCACCCACTCTGTCCTCACCTACTCCCCATCAGTCAACCACTCCTCATCGGCTGGCCGACCCACTTCCCATTGGCTTCTCACATCCTTGATCGGTCGATCCATCCTCTCATCGGCTTCCCCCTTCCATCGGCTTCTTTCTCCCATCGGCTCTTTGCTCCCGTTCTCCCGTCATGGCCACTGAGTCCGCTCTCAGCTCTGACACTCTCCCAGTCGCCGAATCTGCTCCGGCCCTCGGTGCCTCAGACCACACCTCGGGCACCACCTCGCCGATCTTCTCCCCTCCCTACGCTGCTGTGAACGTGAAATCTCACTTTCCTATCTCCCTTGACCTTAACGCCAATTATTTCAAGTGGGTTTTCTTCTTCAAATCCCTTTGTAGAAAATTCGGCCTCCGATCCCATATTGATGGCTCCGTTCCACCTCGCCCCGATGATCCTCAGTGGGACATCGCCGAGTGCTGCGTGCGCAGCTGGCTGCTCGGCTCAGTCGACGACTCTATCCTCGACCTCGCCATGGACGATACCGACTCCACTGCCCGGGACCTCTGGGTGGCCATCGAGCGGATCTTCCTGACCAACAAGTAGCCTCGCGCCATCTTCCTCCTCAATGAGTTTCACTCTATGGTACAAGACGACTCCTCTGTCTCCTCGTACTGTCAGCGTCTCAAAGTCAAGGCCACTGCTCTCCGAGACATCGGCCACCCTGTGGCCGACTCTCAACTCATCCTCGCTCTTCTGCAAGGCCTCAATCCCCGTTTCTCCAACACCGCCGATGACATCGTCAATGCCACACCTCTTCCATCGTTCGCTCGGGCTATGACATGCTAGTTCTTAAAGAACTCCGTCTGGCCAACAATGAGAAGACAGTAGCCTACACCGCTCTTCTTGTCGTAGCCGATAATGACTGCCGAGCTTCTTGCGCTGCCCCTTCCTCCCGCGGTCCTAGTGGCCATGGCTCCGGCCACAGCAACACAGCTCGCACCGGGAAAGGCAAGGGCAAAGACAAAGGCAGGACCTGGTAGGGTCCGACGCCACCACGACCTACCTCAGTCCCTACCCACCCTGCCGGTCCCACGGGTCTGTAGCTCTGCTACAACCCCTGGGCACCCAAGCCCTAGCCATGCAGCCCCATCGGCTGGCAACCCGGAGTTCTCGGCGTCCATCCCCAGGTTTACCTGGCATCGGCTCCCGTTCTGTCGCCTCAGCCGATGCTACCGACCCCAACCACCCAGTCGGTTTCCTCCTGGAACCAGGCTAGCCTCCTCCACTGCCCTCTCCATCGGCCCTCTCATCGGCCGCTACTGAGGATTTACCCATCACATATCCCACCACTACTCGGTCTGATGTCCCCACCATCGGACCCCCATTGGATCCCCATCGGACCCACCTCCATCGGCCGATACCGATCCTATTTATCCTTCAGCCGATACTGTTCCCTCTCCATCGGACACCCCACTTCCATCGACTCCTCACTTTCCATCGGCTCCCCCACCCTATCGGCTGATTCATCTCTATCAGACCGATCGGAATACTCGGCCCACCCGACCTCATCGGCTCAGGCTGATCTAATTCCTCATTTTCCTCTTGTCTACAGTCGCCGACTCGGAGCCGATGACGTCCCCATCCGACCAGTTCTTCCCATTACTCCCGTACCCCAATCGGCTCTAGTTCCCTCCACCTCTCACATTGTCACCCGCTCCCAGACCGGGTCTCTCCGCCCCACTCAGCACTACGGTCTCTCCGCCGTCTACAGCTCTATCTCGCCCATCCCGGCGACTTCTCGCTCAGCCCTGGCCGACCCTCAGTGGCGTGCGGCCATGGCCGACAAGTACAAGGCCCTAATGGACAACGAGACCTGACGCCTCGTTCCCCGACCTCCCGGCGCCAACATTGTGACCGGTAAGTGGATTTTCAAACACAAATTCCACGCCGATGGCTCCCTTGCCCGTCACAAGGCTCGCTGGGTAGTCCGGGGTTTCTCCCAACGACCTGATGTCGACTACGACGAGACCTTCAGTCCCGTTGTCAAACCCGCCACCATCCGAGTTGTCCTCACCTTGGCTGCCTCTCGCTCCTGGCCAATCCATCAACTAGACGTAAAGAGCTCCTTTCTTCATGGCCACTTGACGGAAACAGTCTACTGCCAGCAGCCCCCAGGCTTCGTCGACCCTTCTCATCCCGACGACGTCTGTCTCCTTCAACGCTCTCTCTACGGCCTCAAACAAGCCTCTCGTGTCTGGTACCAGTGCTTTGCTGCCTATCTTCGGCACATCGGCTTCGTGGCCTCTACGTCCGATAGTTCCCTGTTCACTTTCCATATCGGCTCCGCCACTGCCTATTTACTTCTCTATGTCGATGACATTGTCCTCACAACGTCTTTGACATCTCTCCTCGACCAGATCATAGCCCGACTCCACTCTGAGTTCGCCATGACCGATCTTGGTCCTCTTCACCATTTCCTTGGCATCTCCGTAACCCGTTCCATTCACGGGCTCTTTCTTTCCCAATGCCAGTACGCCATCGACCTCCTCCAGCGTGCGGGCATGGCCGACTGTCACCCCACGGCCACCCCAGTCGACACTTGAGCTAAACTCTTCGCTGATGATGGCGCTCTCGTTGCCGATCCCTCTCACTATCAGAGTCTTGCCGGGGCTCTCCAATACCTCACACTCACCCGACCCGACCTCACATACGCTGTCCAGCAAGTGTGTCTCTTCATGCATGTTCCGCGCGAACCTCACCTCGCGCTGCTCAAGCGCATCCTACGCTACGTGAAGGGCACCCTCTCCAGCGGGCTGCATCTCAGCTCCAGCCCCATCGACTCCCTCACTGCGTACTCTGACGCAGACTGGGCAGGCTGCCCCGATTCTCGACGCTCTACGTCCGGCTACTGTGTTTACCTCGGTGACACTCTCGTATCCTGGTCCTCAAAATGCCAGACTACAGTGTCTCGGTCCAGCGCTGAAGCCGAGTACCGTGCCGTCGTCTACGCCATCGCCGAGTGCTGCTGGCTTCGCCAGCTTCTTCAGGAGCTCCGTGCACCCCTCTCCACCGCGACCGTCGTTTACTGCGACAATGTCAGTGCCGTCTACATAACCGCCAACCCGGTCCATCACCGATGCACCAAGCACATCGAGATCGATATCCATTTTATCCGTGACAAGGTTGCATAAGAACAGGTTCGGGTGCTCCATGTACCATCGGTACATCAGTTTGCCGATATAATGACCAAAGGCATGCCCATGCCTTTGTTCATCATTTTTCGGTTCAATCTCCACGTCCGTTTCCCTCCTGCTACGACTGCAGGGGGTGTTAGACAGACCACTGGCCTGGACTATATATATATATATCCGACCTCCTTGTATACGCTCGGGGGTTCATAATCACTGTACACATTCTACACGTCGCATCACACGATCGGCGGCTGACCGAAGAATCGCCGACGCCATCCTCTCAATCGATCTCTGACTTAAGGGCTCACGGGGGCGTAAGTAAAAATACATATCATTCATATATATATATATATATTGGTTTAACTGATATAAGTTTTAATACAATTACACATAATTACAAGTATTACAGGTAGTATTTAAGTAAAATTAGCTAATAATGTGATTTTATGAAATGTTAAGATGACCATAATATCCGAGGTTATATTTTGTATGTCAAACTACTTTAATTTTATTTAACACTTAACTATGAAGTTTTATAAAATTTACTCTAATGCTGGTCCATTTGGCGAGTCTGACTCCCAGCCGGTCCGGAGTTCTGTATATTTTACTTACGGACGATTCATGTGCAGCTAAGGATAAAAATCCCGAGAGCCCTAATCCAGATATCGATTGAGAGAGGATGGCGTCGGCGATTCTCCGGGCGTGGGCCGCTTCTTCTTCTTCGACCATTACCCCAACAACTCTGTCGCGGGATCCGAGTCCACCATGGTAATCTCCTCCTTCTTTCTCGGTTCTCCTCACTTCGCTTAGTGTGTCTCTCGCCTCGATCATCGTCAGAGCATGGTAGAATAGAATAGCATCAGCTTGTTCCAATTGCAGCGATGAATTTAGCGTTGATTCGTTCACATGGAAATAATGAGTGCCACATCTTGTCCAATTTTTCAACCTTGATACGCCATCAACTTCTATTCTCCTGCTAGAGAACAGTGAGTGAGGGCTTTTAGCCTGTCAAGTGCTGCTGGTTTCATGGTTCTGTTTTCTGCCCTGCTTGTTTCGAACCTTGTCGGGCTGAAGATGGATCGATTCTGCCTCCACAGTATGCTAGATGCATTTTTCTGGGTATATTTACAACATCCTGTTGGTTACCTCAAAATGATGAAAAGTTTTCTTGCAAGTGTCAAGAAAACACCAGTAGTTGTCATCCGACAAATAAAATTTGCCGTAGTGGTTGTTACTTTTGTGTGGTTTTCAATGCATTTTGAGCTTAAAGCATAGTCAACATTTATTCTATATACGTTTCTAAAACAGCTCACTCGAAGTCACTATTATATGTGTTCTGTTTGAGCTCTAGATATAGCATTCATATATTCCAAACGTGCAATTTCTGATGTTTTTCCCAGGATGGTGCTAGAGTCGCCCAGGCCATTCGTGACAGAAATATGAATGCACAAGATATTGCGTTTGTGCAGAAAGCTCTTTATGAGAAATTCATGAAAGACAAACTTCTATCAGAAGGTGTGCCTTCATTGTTGTTCTTTAATATTGAATCAGATTGCGTGGCATATTTATTGAATTCCTTCTTTTACATATTTATTTTTTCTTCTTGTACAGGAAATGAGTCCCCAGAGAGAAGCACTAAACAAACGATTTAGGATGGAGGTTATTTACATAAGACATATCCTTTTCTCCATCCTAGCGTTACTCCAGATATATTTGAAAACCCTGATTCCGTGTCTTGTTTATCATATGAAAAGTAATCCATAGTAGTTCATCATAGAAATCATCAATAACCGCTAGTTTCAAGAGTGTTTGATTTTTTTGGTAAATTTTATGAAATCCTAGGTATTATCGTATAAGTTGCAAAACAACCATGAGGTTTTGACATGTAACATATATAATCTTGGGTATTGTAAATTTATGATCTTAGAGTTTTACAAAACAGTGTCAAAACCACACTGTTGACCCATTATCATTTGATCCACCATATTTATGAGTTCTAAAATCAAATATTAAATTTATGAATATTTGATCCCTAATATAAAAGCTTTAGCTATCTACGTAAAGTATTTTGTATTTTTCTAACATAGCAAGTCAAAAATGGTTAATTGTATGGTTTTGTAAAATTATGTTACCATAATAATACTTGAGGTTATATATCATATATCAATATCCCTATAGTTTTGTATAACTTAGATCATAATAACGAGGTTTTATGCAATTCACTCTTGTTTTTTTTACAATAAAAGTATAACTTCCAACTAAAAACGTTCACCACCATATTTGTAAATACTATAATTTAAACTGCACGTGACCACAATACCAATGGTGCTTGTATTTGTTGGGGCAATGAAACAAGGTGTAAACATACAGCTAGACAATGCTGCTTTAATGCATAAAACCCTTTTTTTTTTGTCTGACCGACGTGTAAATGCTATAAAATTCATAAAGGGTCAAATTTCAACTAAAAATATGTTGTCTCGATTGAGTCTTTTTTTTTTGGCTGTCCATGTGTTAGCCAGCTGAGGCATTTTGTGATGAATTATGATAGTGTAGGATATAAGGTATAGAATAACTCTTCTTTGAAAATTTCTTTTACAAAATAGACTTAGTCTTGACGAGGAATTATGATGTAGGATATAAGGTATATAATATAGATTATTATATTAGTATTATTTATGTATTTATATTTTGTAATTAATTACTCATTAAGTATAAAAGTGCTCACCCTTGCTATATTTATATATGACTTAAAAAGACACAGATTAAAGGTAGTTTTAGCTATTTATTTGCTGTAATATTTGATATGGACTATTATTTGATAAACATTAAATAATATTCTACGGTGTTACGCTTTATCTACAATAGTAAAAGTACCAGCACGTCACAACTTATGACTGCACCTTGAGTAATTTCTATTTTATCTAAGATGATATTTAGGTGGCATATACTTTAGAAGATTCTACATTACATTACATGTCCCACCCAATTAGAAATATTTTAGTCATTGGTATTTGTGTATGGTCAATAGCAACAAATACAAAAAAAATGGAGGGAGTTATATGGTTATGTTTTTTACATGATATTGGGGTTAACACCGATCATCACGGATTCTATTATAATGTGACATCTTACATGTTAGTATCGAAAGATTATTCAACACTTTTTATGAGTTTGCTGACTAGTTCTTTTTTTGTTCAGAAGGACCGGGGATATTGTTTGAAGACTATTTTTTTTCGTTGAGAAGGACTGGGGATATTGTTTGAAGAACATACGTATGACAAGAGTATCACTAGCCCATTTTGTATGTCCTCAACATGGGTCTTCCAGTAATTATGCTCCCGGTCAAGAGGCACGCCTTAGGACCAGTTTGGGCTCTATGGAAAGCGAGGCTGCCCACCATGAGTCAATTTGTTTGAACTGGTAGTAACTCCTGAGTAGTGAAAGCCTTCATCATAGAAACTAAATCTTACAGCCATTGCGATCCATGAAAACACAGAAACATAAACTACCCCTGCCTTTCACGTCATCTGTGTCCGTTTGGGCCACTTTTGTAAAGGTACACTATACCCATTCTCTTTTTCTTAAAACGTTTTAATCATTGACAAAGTCTCCAATACAGATTACTTTTTCTAACTATATATTTCTTAAAAATATTAAAATTATAAGAACAAAAATAGACGATCGATCTGAAACTCGAATTAAGGTGTCATCTAGGTCGATAACCTGTAAACTACACATCTAATTCTCTAACCTCGGTTTAATATATCACTTGAGGTTTAAAATGTAAATGACGTAGCTTATGTGGTGATGTGGTTGTCCACGGTGGCTAGAAATCTTATATTTAAACTCCTCCGCTACAGTATGCCCCAAAATCAACTTCCATTGCTCCCCTAAATTGAGCTTCATTGTTCGTCTTCATTGCAACCATCATGCTGCATTGGACTCATAGGATCAACCTCGTCGTATTGCGCCATAAATTTCGTCTCTGTGGCCTCTTACCGTTGATGATCACCCTACTTTAATCACTGTCTGTTCACCTCCTCTTCCACAGGTGTGGTGGAAATTGATTTGGACATACAGGATGGACTTACATATAAGATTCTTGTCACTGTAGATGGCCACGTCAACATTTAAGCTACGTCTTTTACACTTTGGACCTGATGATATATTAAACCAAGATTAAAAATCTGAATATACATTTTATAAGTTTAGATGATATCTCGATCCAAGTTTAATTACCAGTCGTATATTTTTAGAAGTATATAAAAGCCTTTTTTTACATATTAATTTTTTTCATAATATAATGATTTAAGATTCTAAATTTTACTGCATGTGTTGTTGGACGTATCTATCATAGGCTCTATGCACTGGGATTTTTTTATACAAGTTTTGGCATAAGCCCCAAACAACCCCCCTAAGAAAAAGAAAAACCCCACACACCCTCTTCATAATTTTTACAATTTTTATAAAAAACTAGCAAAATGCATGTCGGTTGCAGTAGGAGAAATTTTGAGGATGTTGAAATTCAGTGCACTTCAAAAAGGCGGATCCAATCTAGAAAACAGCTAAAGGAAAACATGATTGATTATTATTAAAGAGCTTCAAGTTAGTACAGTTGGATCATTTCTAGAACACGTTGTTTTGACTTGTAGACTGTAGAGTCATTTATTCGGTAATAAATTTAATAAGAACAAATAACAACTCACAAAGTCACAAGATGAACTCAGGCAAATAAAAGATGAGGATAATTAAGAAGTACACAAGAACTAATCACCCCAAAGTCAAGTATTTACATGGTATATAAGCGACAATCTCCCGTACATTAATTACATACATAATACATACACGCAACCATCGTCTTTTATATTTCAATCGCCATTACCACATGGCAATTCTGTGTCAAGGAGCCAAGAACAACTCGTTCTCCTCCATGAGCAGCAAATCCAATCCTCGAATGATCGGATGCACACAAATCACACCGAGAAACTGAAAGGCGCCTCCTTTCGTGACTCTCTACCGCCTCTAATCCTTTAATTAGCGGCCCGAATTGAATGGGGGAAGAACACATCCTTCGCGATCAAGAACAGCAATTAGGGAAGCGTACCAATCCGTTCTCATTGCAATTGTTGCCGAAACGTTGTACACGATCTTCCTCATCGATTAACACCTTTGCGGCTGCAGCCACTGCCTCTGCGGTGTGGTGGCGACACATCCACGCTCTGCTGTTCTTGATGAGCCTGCGACGCCATGCGCATTTTTCTCGGAGCGATGGACGAAAACTGGGTTTGAGCTTCACTCTTAATAAATTCCGATACGAGAGCCCATCCTCTCCTTTCCAACGTTTTTTTTATACCTGACAGGCTACGGCACGTGACGTGATCGACGGACGATGGAACCAAGTCTCACTTTAAAGTAGCAGAGATAGCAGAGATAGAGAGAGAGAAATAGGCGATGTTTTTTTTTAAAAAAAAAGGTAGCCCTACAAAAGACATAAGAATGCGAAAGAAAAAAGAAAGAATGAATGAAGTGTTGGTTTATGATAAAGCTTGAAAGAATATAGTAAGATGCATTTTAACATCAGGAAAATAAATTGACTATAAATGGCGATCGAGCTGACTTCTGAGTTCATAATAAATTTGCCTACAATGGTAATTTCTACGTCAGTAATAAAAACTCATAACTTATGAGCTAACTAAACTTTAAGACAGTTAAGCTGGTTACAGCCCGGTTCCATGATAAGCAGGCTGGGTGAACCTTGGCAATCACTGTCCACTGGTATTCCGTATTCAGACACAGGAGCAGCAGCAGCAGCAGCTAGCATTCACAGATGACAAATACCAACCAGAAATCATGGACCTCTCATTTATGCGTGCAGATTCAGAAACGATCACCCATTTTATCATTTATGCATGTTTGCACAGTTGCATACCCGAAGCCAACTACTCATAATTCTAAGGAATGTGATGGCACTAAATTCCCCTTTTCGGAATTCATGACCAAATCCTACACAAGAACAGTAACTGCCTCGCTCACTGGATCAGGCACCGATCAGTGCAGCTTCTTCTGACCTACACACAAAAACCATGCTACTACCATGGTACATCAGTGCTGCCTTTAGTCCTCATGGCCTAAGAATTCAGAAGGCAGAAACCAATCTGATTCCCCCGCGCAGTTGCTTCAAACTTTGCAGGAATTGCTTCAGCCTCACCTGGTATTCATTACAGAAAATTGTATTAGCATTAATGTGTAGATAATCTTTAATTCCCATAAGCAAAAAAAATGCAAAACAAAATGTTTCAGAGTAACCAAACCAAAATACAGTCTAGTGCAACGATCCCATCACCATAAGTGGACAAGATGATGGTGCAGTAATAGAACAAACAAGAGATGCAAGCTGAAGATAAGCACTTCAAAAGTGAAGCAAGATGATGGCAGAATAAATGGAACAAACAGATAGATGGATGCTGAACAAATACACGGCAGGTTACAATTAGTAACATGGGAAATGGGAAACTCATGAAGCAATATAAGATGATGGCAGAATAAATGGAACATATAGAAGGATACAATGTCAAATAATCTACAGACCATGTTATACGAATAATATAGAAAATTATATGAATAATATGGAAAATGTGAAGCCCAAAAGCTAGCAAATGATGAAAGGATAAATGAAACAAATAGATGGAAGCATGCTGAACATATTTGTAGACCATTTTATAATGGATAACATGGAAAATGATAAGATTTATAATAGACACATGTTACATACCCTTTGTACAATTTGCGTGATCCAACACAGCTCCTGGTAGATCAAATGAAATATGTCAGCCAGAATTTCATCTTCCACATACTACAATCCAATAATGCCCTTTCAATCAGGCTAAGACAAATCATGTTACAAACTTAAAAAAGAAATTGTGCATTCATCACCTTCTGATTCAAGGGTTTGGGCACGCCTTTTCCTTTCTACTTCTGCTTGCATCTTCATAGCCACCTTAACGTGACGTGGAGGAGATACATACCCTGCATAGCCAATTATTAAACATCTGAAATATTACAGGAAGCTCAACGGCAGAAGCAAACAACGCATACTGATCTCATAACGTAAACACTTCAATCCCCAATCAGTTGCAGTGTCATTTATGGACCTCTGCCAGACATACAGAAAATACATCAAAGGTAGTGCATAAGACTTACAAATACGATGAAATGCAATGAAAGGCATGAGACAGAGTACAGACAAGCCAAAACTATTATGCAACCACAGCCACTATATAAGAAACTAAAAGAGAACGATTGTTTTGGTATTATCCGTTCAGAGCATTGCATAAAAAGTTTAGTGATACAAAATAAGAACTACCTGCCCGACAAGAATACAAACTATTAGTTCATTAAGGGCAGGAGGGTGAAATGGATGTAACCAGCTAAGACAGCTTTATTAAAGGTATTAAGAAGAGGGTGAGACACGCGCTCCAAACCCCAACGGGATTCGAATGCGGGTGGGCACAGAGGCACCACCACTTTCTAGCCATCTGCGCTAAGACAGCTTTAGTAGAAAGACTAGGCTTGTTATCTTGTATAACCAAACAAAATCAGAAAATAGAACCAAACCACCAACCTAATGGCATTTTAAAGCATTTTACTACTACAGCCAGGTGCATCCCAGTCCCACATAGATTAAAAGGAAAGGAAATAAGTTTAGACATACTCACTCACAATTACTCTTCGCAATGTATTTTCCCACCAATATATATCCCTAAACAACCAAACTAGGATCTGCATGGAGCAGCATCTATCAAATTCAATTGAAACACTAAACTCTGATTAGAAACCACAAATGTGAACTACAAAATATGCATATTCTAGAAATAAGATTTGCAATGCCAATGTTTCCACACATTTTGCCACTCCCTAATAATGCAGGGAGTATTAACATCTCCTACTAATAGGGAAGAGAGAGACTGCACCGAGAAACCCTTGCACATCATAATCATCCTTCTGTCACATAGAGCATCAATCCTGACCATCTAAATTCAGAAATCCTAAGCACAACTCAGGCCACAGTAGCGCAATTGCAACCTCGATCACCCACACAAAGCCCTCGCACCACTACGCATTGCCTCTACCAACATCAAACAGAGAGGACCCAAGCAGCATTGCATCTACCATCAGCAACCGGGGAGCAGAGCAGAGCACCAAAGCAGTAACAGCGTAAGGTGATGTGCGAGGTAGACCTTGACGAAGAGGTGGCCGGCGAACTGCACGACGGCGTTGTCCTTGGTGATGGCGCACTGGTCAGGGATGGATATGGCCTCCTCCCTGAGCGAGTGGACGTAGGCGATGCGGTCGACGACGGGCACGAACACGTGGATCCAGGCGCCGAGCGTCTTGAGGTACTTGCCGAAGCGCTCCACCACGAACGCCTCCTTCTCTCGCACGATGCTCACCCCCCCCCCCCCCCCCGGTTCACCCGTGACGTCCTCAGCGCGTCGCACCTGTAGAGCCACACACACCCAGCCCACTTAACCTCCCTTCCACACAATCCAAACCAAAACCATAAGAGGGAGAACTGGAGGAGGACGAGGAGCGAGAGCAGAGGACACTGACCGGGAGACGTCCTCGCGGGAGTAGAAGAGGGAGAAGGAGCAGGTGGAGGAGGACGGAGCGGGGCCGAGCGAGCGGGGGCGGAGGAGGAGCTGGCGCGCCGGGCCGGTCGATCGCCGGAGAAGCACCGTCGCCATCGTCGCCGTCGACGGTGCGGAGCGGCCTTGCGGGAGGAGGTTTTTTTTTTTTTTTGGTGGTGCGGCACAAATCCCTGCGACTCGGTTCGCTACAAAGATGATACTATTTGGCGTTGCGGGCGCGTACTCGGCCCATATAAGGCCCACGCGCGTGCAATCGACACTTGCAGGCCGGCGGTAACAGCCTGTGTTGGGCCCATTTCTCCGCTAGTGGGCCATGGGCTGGCTAGGTTTTTTTTCTGCGTTTTACCAAATTGATTTGAAACTTGTTTGATTGATTTTGAAAGTTCAGTAAATTTGATTTTTGAAAGTTGAGTAACAGATACTTTTCTTATAGAAATTTTTATTTTAAATTTAAAAGGTTCGAGTAAACTTTCTACTAAAAATTTGAAACTTTCAGCTCGAATTTGGAATCTTTTGGTTCAAATATTGAAACTTCATACTTTGTACACCTTTTTTTCAAATAAAAAGAGAGGTTTGGGCAGGCAAGTGCTGGTTACGGTCCGGCTACATGACAAGCAGGCCCGGCTGGCTGGGTGAACCTTGGCAATCACTGTGCACTGGCATTCGGTATTCAGAAACTAGCAGCAGCAGCCAGTAGCATTCACAGAGGAACAGCACCAACCTGAAATCATGGACCTCTCATTTATGCGTGAAAATTCAGAAACGGTAACCAATTTAATCATTCATGTGCGTTCGCTCAGTTGCATACCCGAAGCCCAACTACTCATAATTCTGTACTAAGGCATGTGACTGCATTCAATTCCCCTTTTCTGAATTCATGACCATTTCCTACACAAGAACAGTCACTGCATCACTCACTGGATCAGACACTGATCAATGCAGCTTCTTCTTCTTCTTCTTCTGACCTACACATAAAAACCATGCTACCATCTAGCAGCAACAAGAATCAGTCACTCATCAGCATTGCATTGCATTGCACTGTACTGTCCATATTCTAATTTGGGATCGGTTACCGAACTCTCAGCAGAATCGATAACTACGAGACGAGGGAATCCGATGGTTTCTCAAGGTATAATAGGTTTGGTAGCATGACCATTGCATTTCCCTGACGTTTTGCAGCGTTGTGCTATCCTGTATGTGTGTCTGTATTCAGGCATGTCTGAAGACTGTATCCAATGGTGAGCTGGGCAGTGGCACAAGAGGCTATCTTCCTTCAGGACAGAACCGTTGCTAGCTTGTTCTCTTGCTCTCAGTACCTTTCATTATGCCAGTCTAGCCTACCTAATTCAGCTATAGCATAGCACCACACCCAGTACATACAATTTGTCATGTACAAACATAATGGTATGGCTGCTGTAAATGCTGAAGATGAGGGACACAATGACTCATCAAGATTCTGGTAACAAGGAGATGAACTGATGATGAAGTGAGTTGAATGGCAAACCATAGTACTAGTACTAGTACTACTACTCACTAGGGCATTCTGCCAATGAAAATGGATGGTCAGGATGGAGGGATCAGATATTCAGATTGAGTGTTGCGGCAATGCCATCTGGCCATGGGGGTTCATGCATGTGTATACAAAATGTAGCAGTAGTAGTACAGTGGACTTGGCAGTAGCAGTAGCTCAAGTGTCTCACTACAATGGTCCATTGCAATGTGATGTGTGTGCGCCATGGGGCCCCTCAGTTGCATTATGGTGATGCATGCTTCTCTAACCCTATGCTTAATACTAATATAGTTTTTTTTAAAATCTGATATAATGATGTATATATATGTACCTCTCTTTTTTTAGTTCTTTTTTTTTCTTTTCATGACTTTGTTCATATAAATATCATATCATGAAGTGTATTGCATTGATTGATTCTGTTGCTTATGGCTTCATTTCAAGGCTGGAAGTTGGGGCTTGCTAGCTAGTGTTGATGTAACATGTATGTATCTATGTATATATATTGCTCTTCTCCATACCTTGCAACCTGGCAGATTTTGTTGTGTTGTGCGGGCCCACTGGCCAATGCAAATGTACGTATCTGTAGCTGTATACACATTAGCTATATTGCTCTTGCCTGCCTGGTTGGTACATGCAAGTAAAGGCATTGCTTAATTATTGGTGGTTCATTGCATTCAGCTAAAGTTAATAGCATCCTTTTATTTAAGTAATCTTGTCAATCAGTCATCCCATATGCATTAGCAATCGTGTTATGGATGGGAGAATAACCCGGTTTTCAAATGTTTAAGATTTATTAGTTTCACTCCAGCATAGCAGCAATTATACATGTTCTTATATTTCCCAGGAATTCTACAGAAATTTCACAGCAACATTTTGCATTCAAAGACAATCAACATTTCTCAGCTCCACTCCAGCCTGGCAGCAATTAATTTTACTCAATTTTCTAAGTTTTAAAATTTCTCAGTTCCACTTCAGCAATGACAACAATTATATTTATGTTCTTATCTCGCAGGAATTTTACAGAATTTTTACAGTAGCAATATCGCATTCAGAGTAGAGACAGCAAAGTTGTTCAGCTTGCCAAATGCTGCACCGCTGATGATTCCTTCCTCTCCTTCGTCTCATCCAAGAATTTCGCAATATGCTTTGCTTGATTTCCTTAGCCTCGTTATTACAAGGTATATGCTAAGTACCCTTGGAATCTCCCTAATTAACTTGCTCATTGCATATATACTTGCATATATTAATATGTTGATCATCATTTGCAATGTGGGTTCGGTAGCTGGCTAGTCCCCTTACATGTGGGGCCCACCATGCTAGAAGGTTATGAACGTGTCAGTGAGGCAGAGAGTACGCTGTGGCATTGCCAGTGGTACCTACATTCTCAGCCGTACCAGCTACTAGCAAACAAAGCTTCTACCAAATGATTTCTGGAAGGGGAATCTGTATACAATTCTATATGTTTGTGGAAAATATTATCATTGGGTAAGTACGTTAATAATGTGGTAGATTGATCACTTGAAGCATCTTTCTGACTGATGACCACAAGATATATGTATGATTTTATCATTGAGGAGCTCTCCTAACCTAATAGATAGTGTTATGGCTGAATATTATACTACATTATATAAGCGCCGACGTAATAGGTTGTAATTTAATATTAAGAAAACGACCTTTTACGGCTTTTGATTGACTAATATCTAGCAACTTTTTAAATATTTATAAATGACATCCTTGTCCTATTTTTTTATTGATTTGTGTTTATTTTATTTGATGATATTCTTATTTACAATTACTCATTGGTAAAACATCTTCAAGTTGTTTTTCAGAAAATGTGTGAGCATAAGTTAGCACTTAAGAAGTTCAAGTGCTTCATTGGTAAGGGATTTGTGACATATCTAGACCACATTTGTCTCTGCACAAGGTGTGGCAATTGACCTATCCAAGGTCAAGACTGTCGACCGAGGGCCGCAACCATAAACTATTTGTACTCTTCATGGCTTTCTCAGACTCACAGGTTATTATAGAAAGTTCATATAAGATTATGGTGCAGTGATAGCTCCTTTGACTTGGCTCCTCAATAAAGAGGTATCTACATGGTCACCTAAGGCTAAGAGTGCATTCTTAAAGCTCAAGACATAATTAGTGACCGCGCCACTACTGCAATTGGTGACTTCAACAAACGCTTCATCATTGAGTGTGACACCTCTAGAGTTGGGTTTGGTGACATGCTACATCAAGAGACTAGTCCCATTGCTTTTTACAGTAAGACATTTGCTTCTCAACATGTAAAACTTGCTACTTATGAGCGAGAATTAATTGGCCTTATCAAGGCAGTGCGTCATTGCAGAGCATATATTTGGGGACGTGTTTTCACTGTCTGCACTGACCACTACAGTCTCAAATTCATTCTTGATCGGCGGCTATCTACAATTTTGCAGCATACATGGATAAGCAAGCTTTTTGGATATGGCTTCATTATGGAATTTTTCCTAGGGCATCAGAATGTGGCTATTGATTCACTTTCTAGACGAGATGAAGACAATTTTTCATCCATTCATGCTATTTCATGCCCAACTTTTAAAGTATTTGATATCTTACACTGTGAGACAAAAATTTTGCCTGAGTTGGTCGAGCAATGCACTAAGATATTGGCTGACTAGGCTGAAAATGGTTGAGAATTGATTCATGGTTTGGTGATAGTGCAAAGTCGTGTTTTTTTTCCTGCCACTTTAGGGTGTTGGCCTTTAGTGTTGGCTGATACACATGACATTAGACATGAGCATGTTCAAAAGACACTTCATTGACTTCGCATGACTATGTTTAATCCACACTCTCCTGCCTTGGTTCATGAGTATATCAAAAGTTGCCTTATTTGTCAGCACAACAAAACTGAGCATCTACATCCTACAAGATTGTTGCAACCATTGGTTGTTCCTTCTTCTATTTCAGCAGACATTTCTTTAGATTTTATAAAAAGATTTACACATGTTGATGGTAAGTCAGTTATATTAACTGTAGTTAATCACTTCTCCAAAATGCTTATTTTATTGCATTGGACCATCCTTACACGGCCATCTATATTGCTCGGGTATTATGTGTTTGCATGGTATTTCTTATTCTATAGTGAGTAATCAAGATCCAGTTTTCACTAGTAACTTTTGGGGAGAGTTATTTCACCTTTCTAGTACTAAACTTTACTTGAGCACAATATTTCACCCACAATCTAATGGGTAATCAAAAGTGACCAACATAATAATCGCTACGTATTTATGATGTCTTGCTAGTGATAGGCCAAAGAATTGGGTGTAGTGGTTACCATGCGTTGATTTTTGCTACAGTTCTTCTTATCAAACAGCCCTTCATACCACCCTATTCCGTGTGGTTTATGGCTATCACGCTCCTACATTGTTGTCCTACCAACCTGAAGTTGCTAAGGTAGTAGCTATTGAAAAGCAAATGCATAATAGAGATGAATTTTTGGCTGAATTAAAAGAGGGATTGCTACAAGTTCAAGATTATATGAAACAACGTTACGATAAAAATCATTGAGAAGTGAAATATGAGGTTGATGAATGGGTATGGTTTTGTTTTCACCATTGCATGGCTGCAGGGATTACTAATCAACACACTCCAAATTGGCACCTCTATTTATCGCCCCTTTCAGATTGAAGAGCACATAGGTGATGTTTCCTACTATCTTCAACTTCCTTGCAAGTCCTGTATTTATAATGTTTTTCATGTTGTTTTGCTAAAGAAGTTTGAAAGCCAAGATTCATTTGCACCAATTTCTTTACCAGAGTAGTTCCATCTCTAGCGTATGTACTAAAAGTACATTTGTTTCAAGAGAATCTATAAGTTCTTATTCAATAAGATGTCTGTCCACCAAGGGAAGCAACTTAAGAGCCCTTGGAATCCCTTCTCCAAATTTATTTTAATTTTCAGCTCGAGAACGAGATGTTTCATAGTAAGGAGGAAAATGTTATGGTTGGACGTTATGGTATAGTATATAAATGGTATTGTAATACACATAAGTCAGATTTGACAAGTGCTAGAGTAGTTGAATAATCCCAATATCTCTATTAGAGTTTTGTAGTTTTGTTATAAGACTCCTAGTAGCATTAGGTTACTAGTTTATTTTCTTTATAAAAGATAGTCTAATATTATATTAGAGATAGGAAATAAGAAATATCTGGATTAACCTAAAAAGTTCAGCTAAGGTAGAATGTTTGTCTTAGTTCTAGTAAGCGTGTTTAAGTAGTGCTGGCCCAATTAGGGCTCGAGCTTTTTACAATGATCAACCATGCATTACGGCAACAGGATGTTGATGTTCTTTCTGTTCAGAGGGCATTTGAGTAGACGTCCTTGGATATATTCATCTCAACCGTTGATAGCTGAACTGAACCATAATACAATACGTGATCGAACTGAATTAAACCATTCTTCGATCAATGCAATTGTCTAAGGAAATTAGTATAGCTATATAGTTGCATAGTTAGGATTTGCGTTTCTGTCTGCTTGGCCGACACAATCACACTTAATTTTCTTTAATCGTCGTAATATTTAACAACCGACCCATCATTAAGAGTTCTAGTACTCTGTTTTAGACTTCCATCAGTTATCACTCATCAGTGTTCTTTCTGTCAGAGGATACTGAGTAGGTCATTGTCATCGATCGTTAGCTGTATACAAATCGATCGTCTCGACCATTGCTGAATCAAACCAAAACACAATTGAGCTGAGTTAAACTCATCCTCTGGCCGATAGTTGCAATTTTAAGGGCATTAGCATATCCAGTTGCATAGTTAAGGTTTGCTCTTCTGTCTTCTTGGTTTGGCCGACATAATCGCACTTAATTTTGTTATAATATTCGTATAATTAACAACCGACCCATCATCAAGAAATTCAGTTAGTGTTGCAGACTTCTATGCATCCTTCAGTGTCCTTAGCTAGATAAGCTAGCTTGGCCGACACAGCTGCATCTCATTTTTAATCTCTCAGCAAATTTTTTTATAACTAGCGTGTGGCCAGTATAAATTACGTGTCAGCATCGTTATATAATTTTCTCACATAATAACATATATTTTTAATAATTTTATATTTTATTTTGAAAAATATTAAAAACAACAATATGATTTTAAACTCTAGTCATGACTAAACTTATATTTTTGATATTTCGATTAATACAGTAGTCACTACACTTAATTAAAATACATAAACTTAATTAAAGCAAACGTTACCTATCCTTTAGTACTCTTTTATAAGTCTAAGATATATAAACTTTATGTATATTTGTTTCTTTTTTTCCTCCACCTTTATCTTTAGATATTAATGGCATCTTTTTACTATCTTTAAAATAGCATTCTTTCACCTACTAAATATGATATATTGTATCATATATTTATAATAATTTATAAGTCTAAGATATATATATAAATGTTATAATATATATGTTTCTCTTCTTTCTTCCATATTTATCTCTACACTATTAGAGTATCTTCTCATTATCTCTAAAATGATATTCTTCTAACTAAGATGACATATTGTATTATATGTTATATTTTTATATTTAATATTTTAGTATTTTACAATAGAGTGCATAAATTTTTGGAAATGTTACTCATAATTGCAGTTGTCTTTTATTTTTGAAATTTAAATCTAGTTTAACCTGCACGTTTTTAAAGTGACATCGATTATATAATCTATATTGTTAATTTACTTAGATGTTTGATGGTTGTTTCGATGACATAGTTAGAAAACAACTCAAAACAATATATTTTTATATCTTAAATAGAACTGATATTGGTCTTAATTATTAATTTGTTTTCACCTCGATTGACTGGAAAAAGGGGAAAAAAAGGGATGAAGGGGACGTGGGGGCGTCTTACGTACATACTTGCGTGCGTGCATACATTGCACGGGAGGACCGAAGAGGCGGGGGCTTATTTTGAGATAAATATGATTGGTATATTTTTGGAAGATAAATTTAATGGTATAAATAATGGTCCACTGTATTATGTATTAAGTAAAGATGGATGGTTAGATATTTTTCTTTTTAAAGGGTTAGATGTTTTTTATAGAATTTTTAGGATTTTTCTAATTTTTAACAATACGATAAGTGGTGGCCTAGAGCACTTTAGAGGATGATTAATGAACTTTTAGTATAAGTAAATAACTAAGTAGGTGGTCCTCACAATTGCATGGCTAGAACCGAAATGAATTTATATAATCATACAGAATTATCACATTTTTGTACATGTTATTTTTTTTAAAAAAAATAGATGACTTGATGGCTACATTTGCCATATTGCACATATATTTCTAGGATGTGGAGATAATATTATTGAGGGAAAACAATAAATAAAATAAGAAACTATAACAATTTTCTTGCTTTAAACCTAGCATCTCCGAGAAACTCTATCCTACTCCATTAAAACTTGACTTTATCAAAAATAGTCCTCTATAGAACTCCTTGTTCTTACTTCTATCTTCGGCAATTCGGTGACCCCCTACAACACTCGCTATCTGCGTCCAGTGGTCCACCCACTCTGCTCGCTTGTCTGCCATCACCATCCTCCTCTTAGGAACTTGAAAACTGAACCTTTCGATTCCCGGATTCTGTTTTCATAGTTTTAGAAGTCATCTCTCCTCATTTGCCTATATATCTCCTCTATCTCCTCTTTTGCCAGCACCTTAAAAAATCAAATCTTATTATAGTTGAGGCTTTTTTTATAGTTTTTAGATGCCATACAAGCCACCAATTCTTACTCCTTTGCCACCCCTCTACTTGCTCGCCGATCACCCTTGCTCTTAGTTATTACCAGCTCCAAGAAAAATTGAACCTTGCCATCACCGGGTTCTACTTGCCTACTCACTATCCTTTAACTTTCTTTATTATCATGGTCACTTAAAAACAGTTACTTTTTATTACTTTCAGAATTTCTCTTAGACGCCACAGTACTATTTTGCTGCCATTCACCTCACCTCTAATGTCAAGCCACCACCTTCTAAAACCAGACCTTATCATTGTTAGGGTTCTCTTTTTTCAATTTTTTAGTAGTCCGGACGGTCACTCACCCACCGTTGCTTTACTCCTTGCCACCCTAGGCTCGTCCTCCTATGATAACTGTCACCTTACTACTTTGTCACCCCTTTGCTACCTTCTGCTACTTGTCTTTATTGTCATCGTTACCTTATAAAAATCAGACCTTGTCATTATCAAAATTCAGTTTGGTAGTTTTTAGAAGTCTTGCAAACTGACCTTTCTTTTGTTCAAAGTCCTAGTTTTTGCCATTTTGGTAATAAAAAAATAGAACACATTTACGTATAAAATAGCGTTGTAATTCGTCTAAAACTCGTCATATATTTTTTTAATCTAGACCCTTATGTTTCACCACAATCTAATAGTATAAAATTTTCTAATGATTCTCATGGCTCATAATGAAGTCCCTTGTTTCTTATAAAAAATACACGACTAAAAAATTATATGAATGAATTAAAGTTATAGTTCATAAAAAATACATGCTATATATATTCAAACTTAGATAAAAATAAAGTAATTTATATGTATATAACAACAAAACTACGCTTCAAAATTCTAAAATTGCATATTTGTATGCTGGTGTAATTTTAGGCTTTAGAAATAAATCTATAAATTTAAATTTTTAAATTTTAAGGCGCTTGAAATCTAGCAATATCCAGTTTAGAAATTTCACATTGTCTTTCTACAACTAACCAAAGAAGAACTTTATTACTTAATACAAATTCAATCATATTTAAGTTGTCTTTTGATGCCGTCGTGCGTGCGTGCGCATTGCTGCCGGAATCACCTGCTGCTATGCATGGGAAGGCATTGGTTGGACGTGAGTTTGGCTGTCACTTGCCAGCTGCCAACTCTCCTTTGGCCATACGCTGCAATGCTGCCTGTAGCAGGCATGGTGCAAGCAGGGAATTGATCAGGGGACGGATAGCTTCTCGGGTGAAAGAAAAAAGAACATGTTAATTGTCAGGCCTAGTCCGGTTGGGAGTTCGGACATGAGTAAGTCCAAGCACAATTTTTGTTTCGCTGTACACAAAGTATTTCGTAGCATTTCTCATATATATATATATTCAAGTATTTAATTAATCTCAACGGTTAAAATATGTCTTAAATGATCTAATGGTATAAAAAAATTTCTGATTAATGTAGTAATTTTTAGATTCTAGAGCAAACGTGGTGTTTTTTAAAGTTATTTTTTAATATAATAGATAATAGATAGATTGATAGATTAACCTCTTAGCTAGTTATTAGCTATCTATAACGTACTTAATGTAGATTACTAGTTGCATGGATGATTAGTTTTTTTGTATCGTTAGCTAGTCCAGTTAGGTGTGTACGTTTTTCTGTGTGTCAAAGGAGGAGCTAGCTAGGTCATCGCCAACTCGATCCTTCCGACAATGCGGTTTCGATTGCGCGGTTGGTCGATCGGGTCGGCTGGGGTCTCGGGTGGAACGTCACTGACCGACCTTGTGATTGGCATTGCACTGCATTGCATTGGACATACGGTCAACAGAGAGTTGAAAAATTAACCGCGAGGATCATATGCTGCATGCGCAACAACGCTTACACAAGATTACGTACACCATGCAATGCAATGCAATGCATATAGTATATTGAAATGTATGCAGTGCTGCACATGCAACTTGGAGGGTTGGAGTATCTCTTGGAAGAATGGGGTGGGTGTGGGGCCCACAGGCCAATCATGCAGACTCCAACCGCAGGCAATTTTTTTAAAAAAAAATGAGGAAAAATGAAACTGTTTAAGCCCACCGTTTAATTAAATTAAATAATTGAGTGAGGCGTGGGGGCGAGAGGACCGGAGGGGGTACGCGGCCTTGTGCAGGGGCACAACACCTGCGCCGAGACAACGCATGCGCCGACACGCCGCAGGGGCCATGGCCAGCCAGCCTCCAGAGCGCGTACCTAGCTAGCTTGGTATGCTCGCCACGCCACGCCGCGCACCGCGTCCGGAGCACAGCACAGCAGCAGCGTTGCCACGAACCAATTATCTGGTCCCTCCTTTCCTAGCCTGTTTTTCCTCTTTTTTTTTACGTATGATTTTCGAACGGTGTGTATTTTATAAACAATATTTCTAAAAGAGATCATAGTATTTTATTTTTTTAGTTTTTAACAAATACTTAATTAATTATACGTTGTCTAAGTTTTTATCTATATCCATAGCGATACGTCTATAGTTTATTAATCTAAATATATGACTGGCCTAGTTTTTAGAGGTGTTTATAGAGATAGAGTATGTATGCTTAGGGTAGTGAGTATACACATGTTATGAGTGTCTATATTATATTTATACTGTATTTAAAAAAGTATCTACATGTAGCTTTTTGAGCAAAATACGGACGAAATTTAAGATGCGTACGAACATGGGGCCACACGTATACAGTGTTTCCTCTGATCTCGACTTCTGTATGCGTTGAGCATGCAACAGTACTAGTAAGGCCTGACATGCTAGCTCTACAATGTCCATTGTCCAACCAACCCCTTGATTCCATACATGCTTGAGATTTGAGAATATTGCATTGGGAGGTAGGAGTACGTAGCTAGCATGTATGGTGCTTGCCTGCTTGCTAGCTTGATTTCCGTCTTGTGAAGCATGGTATCTCTGCATCTAATAAATGATTGAGATCGATGCCATGATCGATATGTCGAGCCCAAAACGTTACAACAAGATCGATGTGCACTTCGTCGACTACTGCAGTTGCATGCTGGATGCACACGCGACGTAACGGTATATCCATTCCATCCCAATTTGATGTGTGCAGTGTTCGATGATTCGATCAATGTGGTGCCTAGCTAGCAGCTGGGCCAGGAAGAAATGCTATATAGTTCCTAGCTTGGCTGCAACAATAACAACTGCCTCATATCCGACCGGAATCGGATCGACAAGCTAGCTAGCTAGTCAATCGATTGATCGGTGCCTCTGCACGCATATATATAGATACACACACTAGGACTGTATGTGTTGTATTTGATTTATTCTTGGGATTCAAAAGAAGCAAACGTCGAATTGATGCAGTGCATGCCAAGGCTTCAATCGACAACCACAAGTACCTACACAAATGAGACCGATCATTGTCAAATGGTAGTTAATTTGACTCGTTAACCAATCGACGAGCTTTTTTGTTTTTTTAAAGATATATAGTCGACAAGCTAGTTGCAGCATATGCGTCCACGCAAGCATTGTATTGTATTTATGTGGTTAGCGAGCTTGTCAAAAGGGCAACGAGAAAGAATCACATCACAAGGGAAATTCATGCAATGTCTCTACACTTAATTACATGCTATATAGTGGCTAGTGAGGCTGAAGGTTGTCTTGTTTTCTTCCCAATTGGAGCAACTGATCAATCGACTTGCACATTTGAAACTTAGGTTGGGGCATGCATGCATGCACGTTGACAGATGCTAGATCGTAGCTACGTATGCCGACACTTATGCGTAGTCACCGGCTCTCACCGCTTGCAGAATATGGCCATGCTGTTCGTGCCAACCTGCCCATTCTCTTTCGCCAGTGTCCTTGTATAAATAGTACCACGCACGCGTGCTTGCTTGTCCTGAATATCGATTCAATAAAAAAACATCTTGTGCCATAAAATCAGTTATAAATATGAGCATCTTATTTATTATAATAAAGTAATCGTTGATTAAATTCTTATCCAAACAAAATAAATAAAATACGTATTATATTTTAAAATAGAGGAAGTATAGAAATAAATTTAGATATATTTTACCATAAAAAATCTAATCAGTTTATCTCACGCTTCACTAACGGTGGCTATGCCCTATGTATGGTGGGATCAACAAGGAGATATGTTAGAGTTGGTAAGGTGTACGGCTAAAGCTAGCTGCAACAAGTACTTGCTAACGAACGATCCATATATATATTTGATCTGATTAACGGTTAGTTATAAGATTCGTTTCCAAAATAGTCACGTCACTAAAGCTAGAGAGACGCTCTCACAAGCTGAGCTGAATGGAACGTGTGGATTGTGCAACAACATTCGCACAGTATCTAACACTGATCTTAAAGCAAATATGAAGGAGTTAGTAGGGTAGATTTACCGTTGGTTTGTCTTCGAAATTCGTGCTGGCCACTTTAGCTCGGGGTGTAGAAGCACAAGCCACATATATATATTAGAGAGAGAGAGAGAGAGAGAGAGAGGAGTGGTCGATGGATGGATTGATTCATGTTGAAGGTACCGATCGAGATGGGAGTTCGATTTCAGGGGATCGATGGGCTCGAGATATATCTCCCCGGATTCAGCAAGAAACTGACAATGCAACCATGAACGAATTGACCCGCATATGTCCATTTGGTAGGTAGTTAGTTAGTTATTGGCTTTTCAAACTTGCCTGGTCGTCGACACCTCAGCAGTTAGGGTTGCCAAAGAGAGTACACCTCGATCGACAACCGGTACTACTTGTAAACTTGAGCCGTTTATATCCTTTCGTTCTAAACCAAAATGTCAGTTGACGTAAGGGGTAAAATATTTAGGTGATGGAGTACATAGAGAGATAGGTTGGTTATTTTATCTATAGTTGTACTAGAATTCTCATGTATAGTTTTTAAGATTAATAATGAAAATGATTTACATCTCCGATAATAAGATACACAGAAAAAAAAGTTTACGTCTATTTAAGGATTTGCAATTAGGTCATAGTTTTCAATTACAGGATCCGTAAGTACGTGTTAAGAGACATACTTGTAGATGTGTGATGTGTGTATTGGTCTTCACAGTTCACACAAAAAACAAATCCCATCTATTTTCTTGATTTCAAAGGATGCCCTCATTTTCTTAGAAAGGTTAGTTATTTTTTAAAAAAACTCTACTTTCTACTACATCATGGTTTTTTCTTCATAATACTAGCAAGATTCACCGATCATTCCCTATCACATCACTTCTCTCCCCCGACATCTTGAGACTGCCCTTTCCCCTTTCTCTACTTTACGAGAACCCATATCATTTTCTTCTCTTCCATTTCTATTGGTTATGAGTCATTTCTTTAAACCCACATCTTACCACTGTACAAACGCACATCCTAAACTCTAAGGTAGTGTTCAATACTGCTAATTGGCTAGGGCTAATCTCTCGTTTATCATGAGTAAGCTTTCTAAACTACTAAATGGTAAGTTTTGTGCAAAACTTTCTTTATAGAAGTGTTAACAACAAAATTTAATAAGCCCATAAACAGATTAGGTTAAGAATTGGAGAGCTGATCGGCTTATGGAAATAAGCCGATAAATAGATGAAGAGACCAATTAATAGATAGAAACTTATCCAGATGAGATTAGATCTAAGAAGAAATTATGGAAGCCATAATATGGTGTTTTTATCTTTGTAAAATATATCTTATAGATAGATAAAATAATTAGTTTTTCTTTTATCTCTAAGATATATTATGTTTTATCATTAGAAAAGTTTATCATGTATTTATGTGGGATTTGTATAATCCCAGGGTATAAATATGGACCCCTAAAGCCTTGTAAATCATCTCTACAGATAATACAATCTCAGCGTATCGTCACCCTAGTTCATTTAGGTTTTTCCCGGTGGGTTTTGGCTCTTGACGCAGGGCTACATCGGTTAAGTCCAAACTCTGATGAAGGGATAAGTCCCACCATTATCATGGTATATCCACTCTATCTAAGGTTGTATCAATTAGGTCCGATTCGATCGAATATATTATATCATGTTTGCGTGAGATCTATTGGCTTATTGAGCTCTTTTTACTATTATTAGTCTTGTGCTGCATCGGTTAGATTCAATCTTCTAAACCGCTGATAATAGATTGAATCTTAAGTCGATAGATCTTTATGCAACGTTTTATTGGAGTGGCCAGGCGATAAGTTACCTTTATATTGAGTTTCATGTCTAACGTATCGGCTTTTCAATCGATATACGTATATCGTCAACGATTAATCTGCTAGCAATCGATCTGATTCTATTAGATATGGCCTTATATTGTCTCGGTTAGGTCCGATCTATTAAGACTGTGTCTAATAGGGCTATCATCATGATCTACCGGGTTTCGTTACTCTCACTGGCTTAGCTAGCCAATGAGTTTACCTGTTTATATCGTAGCTAGCCGATGGGTTTATCTGTTACTTCCGTCAGCACGATCGATCTAGCTTTCATTGTTTTAGTACTGTTAGCTTTAGCCTTATACTATCTCTGTTCGGTTTGATTTATCAAGACTGGCTCTAACGGTACGCTCATCGGTGGTCGTTAGGTCTCGACTCTTCGAAAGACCGGGCTTCGCTCTTTACTACTTATCGTATATTTTATTCAGAGCATCATCGTCTCTATAGTCAATGTGTCTTTTATTTTACTCCTCACAATTTGCCTATATCATCATTGGCTTTCTAGCCGATGTATAGGTGCTACAGACCTTATCGTTAACTAGCCAATAGTATAAGTGTATCGAATTTACAGCCGATGATTATCTTAACTCTATCGACATATTCAGCCGATAGTATGAATCCGTATTGACCGATTGACTTAATGATTTAACTATATCTATCTTTCTTATCAATTAGAAGTCAAATTATCCAGCACGTCCTAAACCCCAACAAATTAAAGACGCTAAAGAAATTAAAAGATCTACAGTTAAGTAGATTTTCTAAGTTTTCATATATGCAGGCGTATCGCATAGGATCTTCATTGATGAATACGCTCTCTGTCGGTGTGCCCCGAGATGGATCTTCGCATCAACAAGAAGTTTCTTTTAAAAAATTTAAATAAAACTAATTTTCAAATTTTTAATAGTTAATATTTAATTAATCCTATGCTAATGACTTATTGTATAATATATAAACTTTAGCCTTCAGCTAGGAACAGGGTTGGGTTTGTTGTTATTGAAAGAAAAATGAGTATAGGCTTACTAAAATCCAATGAGACATAAATCTTAAAACAGATCCAGTTTTAAAATAGTTAAAATTGAGTTAAAAATAGGAAATCCTATTTAGCGTCTGGGACTGCCGTTGTAGTTTAGCGAGACGCGAATCTTAGAGCAAATCCAACATTAAGCAGGGAAGTGAAATGAAAAGGCATTCCTAGTAAACAGTAATCCCCAAATTAGTGGTGTTGCATTCCTACTAGTAAATAGTAATTCCCAAATTAATCTTGGTGGGCACGAGAGAAGATAGGAAGAACGTCGCGCCGGCCGTGCCGTGGCAGGCGCTACAGAAGCACGACCGCCGGCTGCCGGACGGATGGACGGACCGGGGGGGTGAACACTAGACAACCGACCGTTCGACACGACTCGACGCGCGCATCAGCAACGGCCGCCCGCCGGAACGGAACAATCTAGACGACGGACGGGCACAGGCGCGGACCCCACCGGACACGGCACACCGCACGCACGCACGCTGCTATTGCTGCGGCTTCCTGCCTGGTTAGCTACCCAATTCCTCCCTTGATTGCTTGCTGGGTTGGGTTCTGCTCACGTGCCGGATGCGTGCGCCGTGCACGCGACGTCATATCGCCCGCTCGCCGCCGCGCCGGCCGGTGCCCGGGCCTCGCGCAGTCGCCACCGTGCGTGCGTGACAGCACCGTCGTCATGTGCACCGCGTAGGGTGGCAATCGTCCCTGCTTCTCCACTGGTTCGCTGCGTCGCGAGGCTGCGACGACGGATGGATCGGTGGATCCACGGCCATGCGTCCAACGGCGGGCCACCACCCCAATCGCAGCCAACCAGCCACCAAACCCACCCCTCGTCGGCCTCGCTCTGCACTGCCACTGCCACTCATCTACCGTTCCAGACTTCTACTTCCACCCTAGCCTGCAACACCAAACCCACACTCTCCAGTCTCCACTCCACACCTGCTTAATTACTAATTGCGTAATCACGGCTAATTAACAGTTTCGTCCAATTATATACTAGTATCGATAAGCTGACTCATACCCCCGGTTTTTTTTAGTTATTTATCGTACTATTTATTAAATAGGTTACTTGTTTCACGCTTTTAAAAATATGTTTTTTTTAATTTTTTTTAATGTATGGTTTACATCACTTATTTTAAGCTACCTGTATTTCTCAAAACATTAATATATCATATTAATTAAGTAAACAATCTGTCCTAATAATTTGAAAAAAAATGTTTTTCAAACAGGGCGATCGCATAATTATCGTCATCATCGTACAGTATTTAATTATAGATCGCCAGGGACGTCATCTTACACGCATGCCTTTAATTGGACGGAAACTGCCCGCCTGTATGTGTATGTGTAGTGAGTAGTGACCGCTACGCCT
The DNA here is from genome assembly GCA_030770085.1 of Oryza coarctata. Taxonomy (NCBI): domain Eukaryota; kingdom Viridiplantae; phylum Streptophyta; class Magnoliopsida; order Poales; family Poaceae; genus Oryza; species Oryza coarctata. Next base: position 2,564,749 of record CM061476.1, on the reverse strand, counting down.
TATTGCTTGCATTACATGGCTGTTTTTAATTTAATTTACGCGTGCACTTATCCACTATTGAAGCAACCTTAGCTAAATTAATTACTGCTTATTTAACGCGTGTGAGTTTATTGCTAGGCTGCCGGTACAATTAATCTTGCACACATGAATCATGAAATGGGTACAATCTTTGTACTACACTACTACTCGATCCTGCCAGCCAATGCATGCGTGCATGCTTTGCTCAAGTAAAGTAAAAGAGGGGAAAACTTAAAAGAGTTGTTCCAGTCTCAAAGTTACTGTTGCCTTCAGTTATATAATTAAACTTTTAAAATTTTATCTATTAATAATTTTTAAAATATTTAGTTTGTATATTTCAATTAAAAATAAATATTTATTTAGTGTACATATTATTCAAAAATAGATTTTAGAGACCATGTCATTGTATAAAACGATAGAAATTATCAAATCGGAGGATGTTCAACCTGAGATCAATATAGTAGTATATTCAATCAATATCCAATAAGGTGTGTCAATGATCAGTACCAGACTTGTAAAGTAAGACTATCAGCTAGCTATATACATATTCGATAGATATATATGTGGCATATATCTTGTCACAAAGTAGCATGCACGCCTTTACGTGTTGTCCCCCAAGAAGAGTGATGTTTAAGAATGCTTATATATATAATTTTTAATACTACTGGCATATATATGGTTGCATTGTCTTTCTCCTCTCCAATATGTTGGTTGCGCAATGCACACCACGTTGGTGTTGCCATGAAAAGGAGTTGAAATCAACTACTACTATATATGTAATTAAACGTGCATGTATATATGTCTAGCTAGTTGACTGAGAAAGAGCACCTCATATATTGACCTCTTGATTTTGATTAGCAAGTACAACAAGAAAACTAAATTAATACATATGTTGTATCATGTATAGTACCTCTATTTTTTTCTTTGTCAAAGAAATCGTTTTCAACTGGAAGAAAATCTCAATTATAGTTTATAAGGGGAAATATTTTATTGTATGTTTTTCATTTTTGAAGACCGAGATAAAAACCATACCAAAAAAATTGTCTAATGTCATTAGGCCATTCTCAGTTGGAGGTGTCATTTTTATATTTCCAAGGATGTCACATAAGCAACAAAACATTTAATTGATGGTTAAAATAGCTCATACAATACATTATTTCATTTTGTTATTTTACAGGCAATACATATAAGAGACAAATTCTATTAAAAAAAAGTGTATACATGGTTTCATCTGGATGAGATTCATTTCATCTCTCACTTCATCTATTTATTGTCACATTATAAAAGTATTGACATGACACTTTATTTAATAAGAATGAAACTCAATAGGAGTAGTCTTAGAATGCACAGCCTTGCATGAAAGAAAATATATGAAATTAATGCCAGGGGAACAATTAAGCTTCTGTAGTAAGATACTACTGCATACACACAGTAACATTATTTATTTGGTTGAAGAATTGAGCTTCTGTAATAAGTGATACCACTGAATACATACAGTACACACTTAGTATTTATTTTGTTGGTTTTTTTCAGAGTGACTTGATGTGATTAGTTACCGGAATTGATCTGGATTAATTAGAGGCTACTAATTTAGTTGGAAAGCAGTAGTCGATACTATATTAATGACCATAAACCCGCAGCAACAATGGCTAATTGCGACGGTGTGTACTTGGTAGTTATTTCTGCCTTTTTCCATCCATCTACCTGTCCAATGATTGGCTGAAAGCATCCTCCCAAGTGCAAGGCTATCCTTCTTTTTCTTCTTCTTCTCCTCCCTTTTCTTTTACAAATATATTTTAATATTTCTTCTTTTGGCTTGGAATAAGGTCCACTCAAACTGTCGGTGGCGGCATCTCCTGTCAAAAGTCATTTTGGAGCATGTTTTGTTTTTATTATTTTCTCTTTTTTTTGGCTTCTTTTAGGCTGCTGCTGCTCAATCATCTATGCTTATGTAATCACCCTTGGGTTGACCCTTTTTTCTGTTATGTAAACGCTTTTTTGAGCTTACATTCAATGATATGTGCCCTGATTAATTCATGTCGTACACCGGATGGATGGGTGGGTTTCTTGGCTGTGTGGCATCATGTCTTGTACGTTTTATAGACAGATCATAAATGTTGTACATGAGGACAGACAGGACATGTTACTGCTCTCCTTTTAGAGTGTCAACAATGACACCATATATAGTGTCAAAAAGGGATGACCAGAAAACGCTAAAATGAATCCCTAGTGTTTTGCTCCGAAGGTCTACAGATTACCACGCTAATTGAAGAGTAGAAGAAAAATTACATAGTTTGATTGTGGCGGATCCAGACGACAACAATAGAGATTATATTGTTTCGTTCAAACAAAATAACAACGGTGATTGATGGTTATATCTTGATGTATACAAAAGACAATGATATTTATAAAAAAATATAACCAAGAATTATAGCCCTACATAATTGCGTGGAAATGTCGACCGGTTAAATCCGAACCTTTTGTTTCATATTTAATTAATTATTTGAAGCTAACTGATATTTGTGTTGTTGTGCTTGCACACACGAATTCCATATGATTTTGACGTGTTACACGGCCGGGACAATTATATTCCTGGTGTCATTTTACATGCTAAACATGTGAAATCATTTAAAAATTTATGATGAATAATTAGTTTAAAATTTAATTAAATTAGTTTTAGATAAAGTGTTTTTTCTACTTGCAATCAGGCATGCAAAGACCGGTTAGACCACGGATGTTTACACGAGTCTGTTTCAGGTTTCTACTTCTATATGTTTTATATACGTATGATATATAATTTATATATTAATATAAGTTAAGTTTAAAAAATTCTTTATCTGTGTATGTGTAAGTGATTTTTAAGATATTAGGAGTATTGTCAGTAATAAATCGAGAGTCGACTTAGAAGAAGTTAACGTATAAAAGATCGAGAGATTATACAGGATACTAAAGGCTGAGATTAATATATGTGAAGGTGAAGATTCCATACAGTATATTAGAATAGTGTGCGTATGGAAAAAGAGTCAATTTTGATAAGAGTTAAGATTGAAAGTTTAAGTTTGAATTTATAAAAGGATAACTAATATATATTTTCTAATGTATTAGGAGTGCTTTTGTTTCGTGAATTTTGTACATCCAACTATAGATATAAATAGAGAGGTGGACTAGTTGTATCGTTTTTTAAAAAAAATTAGATTTTAAAGTTAGTCAAAAGTAAAGAGAGAGGTATGTTGTATGCACGACATATTTTGATTAAATAAAATTGATATATTTTTAAGAGTTTAATCAACTCTCAATATTTTTGTTAAAATTATTTTTCTTAGTTACAGGCAGTTAAACTAGAGGCAAAGTGGTCGGACTGAAAAGTATGCTACGATTAGATTAGCGGCAGAAGATTGATCGAACCAGCGGCCAATAGAATGTAGGTGATTTGGAGATCTGAAATTTTGACTTAAGGTTGACTTCATTGATTAAAAATAACTTTTTATTCTTTTCTAGTAATTTTATCATTTATTCTACAAGGTTCCTGTGTTGAACCTATAAAACATGCTGTCACGGTGAGGTTTTGTGTACCGTACATGTTGTGCACACACACATGCCGTGGGCGAAAACCCAAACCAGCCAAAGTTCCACAACGGTGCCTATTGTCCCCCCTTGATGGCAACACTTCTCCTTCCCTAATCGATTATATCGAGTTCGCTTTCGATCGTTTCTTGTCAATCCCCTCTCCAATCTCGAGATTCGTGCCAAGCCTTAGTTTGCTTTAGTTTTCTTTAAGTATATTAATCTGTGTTGTTGGGGAGCTAATTAGATGTACAGGCTGATTGGACAACTCTCTTATCCATGTGTAGTCCATTTTCTTCGTTTTGCTGTCGGCGATGAATAAGCCGTTTGATTGTTAAGCAGATTGAGGAGTTCGGTTGCTCTTAAAATAGTCATAAGTTATGTAGTCCTTTTCGACCATGCATATCTTTTTTTTTTCAGGGGAGGGGCAAATGGATGCATATCTGTGTCATTAGATCAAATTCAATTTTCAAAATAAATGTATAGGCCAATTATATAGGATATTTTGAACCAAAGTGTACTTGACATATGTGAGACTAGTAAATAAGTTTTTCATCTCATCGACTGTTTCCGACTTTCGAATCACCAAAACTACCCCCTTTCCTTTCTCTTTTGGCATGTCTGACATCAGGTTTATAAAACCAAACGCACTCAAAAACCACTCCCAGCTAATTTTTTCGATTTTACAAAAGCGTTGACTAATGGTGAAATTCAAAACGGTTAAACTTTTTTGAATGTGATTGGTTTAGTAAGTGGTTTGTGATCTCGAGCTGACTCAAAACCTCCAAATTTCACAAAAACAAGTGGTTTCAACTGTTTTTATAAACCCTGATTGGCATTACCTCTTCCTTTGTTCTAACAATGAACCCCTAGATCGTATCTTCTTTTATGGCCCTACACACATTACACTTGTGCATATTGCTTGAGCCATATCCTCCTCCCAAATATATATTGACAAATTTCTAGGTAATATTTTAAAACTTTGATTTAACTAATTAATGATGAGGATTTTCATATCCGGTGTTTTCCAAATAGATTAGGTAAAGGTAAACCTGCTATGTAATAATGCAAGGGGAGCTGGACTTCAATCAATTGCTAACCCTTTAAGAACTGAGGTTTAGATGACATTATTATGTAGCTAAGGTGGAAGAGGGAAAGCATTAGGATGCTACTTGAGTAAATTAGATTGCAGAGCTTAGTGGCCAACAATGTGAGACATCACGCTCTCTAAATGTGTTGTGCTGGGGGAGGGGGGAATAAGAAACACTGGAGGAGGCACACATTTTTCTTTTGTTGTGTGGGTGAATTCCTTGAGGAGGCACTCCTATTCGGTGGCTACGTACGTACACTGAAACCTTCCTTCCCCTGATTAAAAATTAAAAAATAGAATGATGTGCATCTTGCAATACCCTTTCTTGCACAAGCCATCTTGACAAAAGCATGTTGATCGCTTCATTGGTTAGTATCTCAACTGCAACCAGCTTGACCGGCAAGGCAAAAACACGAGTTAGCTAGTTAGACATTCATTCATTCTGTAGTAGTAGTAGTATTGGGCAGCTACCTAGTTGTGCCCATTTGACATTCGACGCAGGCAGATTATACAGAAATCAAACCAATCCGCCCGTCGATTCGGGGACAGAAACATGGGAGCTGAAGTAGATATTACCACTACTTTACGCTACTAGCTGCTTCCTCCGTCATATAAATACTTTATTTTTTATTAGAGTTTAAGGAAATAAAATAAAAATATATTAAAGTTTAAGAAAATAAAAAGCATTTTAATCTTTTGGTAGTACATTTATATACGTAAAACAGTAAAAAAACTTATAAAGATGATAAGAATACATATACTAAATTGCTATATTTTAAAACGTGGCGGTGCGGTGTATCTATGTGCGCAAATGGTGTTTGACCATCGATGATTCCACGCAGCACGCATGGTGCAAACGGGGTTCGCATCTCGGGAAACGGAGCGCGACGACGCGGCAACCCCATGTGTGGATGCATGCGAGTGAATCCTCCTATGCCCTCTGCAAGGCCGGTGACGACACGGGAGGTGCCCATGATTAGTCCCATGGTGATGCGGATGATGCCTAGCTTTTTCTTGCGACCTCGCTCCCTGTCGGCCTCCACAGCGCATTAATGCATCATCTTCGTTCTTCAATCACATCACATTAGCCCTTAATTGTTTATTTAAGGGATAGTTTAAGGGCCGGGACGGCGTGCCATGTGCCTGTGCTACCTGGAAGAAAGCCTGGTGAACGCTCGGCCAAGCCTCCCTCCCGGTGTGTATGTGCTGTGGCGTGGAGTACGTGTAAGAAAATCGATACTGGCTACTGGCACCCAAGTACCGTAACAACCATCATCCGGCGACGCGCCGCGAGCCAAGCCGGCGTGCAACGCAGCAGCATGTGGCGGCGGACGGCGCTTGTGAACGCGGCGAGGCCCGCTTTATGTCGGAGGGAGCCACAGCCAGCTGCCGCCACTCAGCTCAGCGGGTCGACGACCTAGCTAGCTGCCTTCCTGGACGGGATGGCACTGCAAGGAAGGCCCAAGCGCGGGGTTCGCACGCAGAGACCGCGCCGCAAAACTCCCCGATTTGATAGACCCCAGCAGCCAAAATCGCCCAAAAGTTGCCCCCAAATCCCGCACGCTATATAGGCATCGTTTCTTACTCCCCACCGACGCCCCCGCTCCACCAACCCGCACCATTATACGTCAAATAGTAGACTCTATTATTATTATTATTATTATTATTATCATTATTATCATTATTATTATTATTATTATTATTATCATTATTATTATTATTATTATTATTATTATTATTATTATTATTATTATTATTATTACTATTACTATTACTATTACTATTACTATTATTATTACTACTATTACGACGACGACTATTATTATTATTCGTTTTCGTATTGTACGGCTTTTCTCGTTACCTTAGGCTGTGTTCGGAGGGTGAAAGATTTTTTTTACTTTTGTTGCACGGTTTTTCTAAGTCTTTTTTTTTTTAAAATCTATATAGAGTTTCTTAACTTATATTTTTAAAATTTATAGTAATTAATTTTATCGTTCGTTAGCTATTAAAAAAAACTAAATAGTCTTTTGTTTTTTAATGTTTTAAACACAACAAATCAGTTCGTATGCTCATACACCGATTAAGTTCAATTGACAAGAGATCGAGCCGCGTGAAGTTCCTGAAGCTAGTTAGCTAGCTTGATTTTTCTTGGATTGCATTGGCCTGGCTTTTAATTTGGGGGTGAGTGACTGAGGTAATCAATTAATTAACCAAGATGTGCAAGTCTAGCGCAAAATCCAAGCACGCACATGGACGTCATACTACATTACATTGCCCACACTACTCATCAGAGGAGAAGGGAGTAGTAGTACGTACAGTACCAGCCTAAGTACAGCGTTCAAGCCCTTAAATTGCAATTTGCGCTACACAAACAGTGCAATTTAATGGTCGGGGTTAACGTGCTGGCACATGTGGTTGGATCACCACACCCTAGCACTACACTGCACGCACCATGCACACATATTAGATTGTGCAACTTAACAATCACTACGAAATAAAATCTCATCAATTATTAACAAGTTAATCAAAAATAGCTTTTCTTACCACAAACTTATTAGATTGTGACATGGTTGTACTCTGCCAAATGATACAAATATACGGTGTATCATCTAGTACAAAGAAGGGTAGCATGGGTTACTCTCGGTGCCATTTGTGTCATTGTCCTAACAACTGCCCTAGTGGACCGGCATCAACACACACATACACAAGATGTAGGCCTCAGGGATTAAAACCCCGTTAGTTCAGGGAGCACCATCAACACGATACTAGATTGCTCCTTTCCTTTCATTTCCTCTCATTATTTTTTTTCTCTAGTCATCTTAAGCATATGCGCCCAAAAAGAAGAAAAGAAACACCATGGACAAGACATTCCAGCCGTGCCCCCCCCCCCCCCCCCCCACCTCTACCTCTTTTCACAAACAAGTACCGTTTTTGCTTTCGGTTGTAATATATGGTTTGGTCGACTCAGCAGCGTGTGTGTTTAGAGTCCGTGCAGTTCTGTTAATCGGTTATGGAAATTTACATGATGACTAACTAGGAACATCATATTGGGTTCGCTAAAACCAAGTCTTTGGTGAATCAAACTCGGTTTATAATCTTAGGTTACATGGTGGCGAGAAAATGGGTCTTAATTAGCAGGGGGGCGTAACGGGAAAACCTGACGAATGGGGGACCATGGAGAAAATTCATGCCCTTCTCGTGAATCATTTGCTTGCAAGAGAACAAAAGAATGTGATGTGTGGAAATTGATTCTGTCCAATCCACCTCTTCTGTAAATTAAATTACACCAATACAGTCCCCCTGCCTTACTTGTCAGTCCACACGAGGCAAGAACATATAAAGCCAGCCAGCACTTCAGCTTCAGCAGGAAGGCAGGCAGGCAGGCATGGAGATCAAGCCTACAAAGAAAAGAAAAAAAAGATTAATCAATATATAAAATTCTTGACAGGCTCTCCTACAACTGCCATTTTTACAAGCTGGAAGGACTGGCAGTTCAGTACCAGCACTGCAGCATCTCAAATCCAATCCAACGTGCACAGGGACACTAATAACAGAGCTCAGAAAACTGCAATAACTGCATGCAGTCATTGAAGAAGAAGAAGAAGAAGAACACATCACACATGCAGCAAGCGTAGGAAAGCAAGGCATTGCAGTGCGGTCACAGAAAGGATTTTGTAACTAGTACCCCAGGCAGGCAGAAACCAGCTCATCTGCTCATGCATTGCAACACTACATTGGAATTGCATTGTCATCACGGGTCAGCTGCAGGCTGCAAATGCAGATGCAGAGGATTAGCCCTAGGGAAAAAGAAAAGAATCTTCCAATCTAAAGGAGCAAGGTCCTTAGCTAGCTGGTGGGTGGAAGCAACCTGGTGGGTGGGTGCCCCCCCCCCCCCCACCTCATGCAGCAACAAGCATTGTTTGCCTGCTTGTATGCCACCACCTACATGTATGTACACGCACATACAAACAAGCACACACACACACACAGCTCAGCTGTATTACACACACACACACACACACATACAAAAATTAAAAAACACATTAATGCTAATCACTTTGTGTTTGACGCCTGATTAGCTCATATAAATCCAGGCCCCTCCCCTGTAGCCAGCCAGCATTACCTAAGCACCATTGGGATCTCTCTTTTGAGACCCCGACCGACACTTGCAATTTCCGGCCCTTAATTTCTATATATCCCCCACGTACTTTACTCGCCATTTCTCACAACCCTCTTCTTCTCCTCCTCCTCCACCACCACCACCACCATTGCTGCTCTCCTCCTCCTCTTCTCTCTCTAGAGCTCTCTACCACTCGTGGAGTTCGTCGTCAAGCTGAGGAGGAGGTAGCTTGGTTGCCATTGTTCTTGGTGTCCGGCGAGGGAGCTTGCCTTGCCTTGAGGGAGAGGCAAAGGCATTGCTTGCTGCTACGACCATGGCGCCAGCGGTGGCCGGAGGAGGTGGGAGGAGGAACAATGAGCAGGGGGGAGCTGGCGGCAACGGTAACGCCGCGTGCGTTTGCGGGTTCCCGGTGTGCGCGTGCACCGGCGCGGCGGCGGTGGCGTCGGCCGCGTCGTCCGCCGACATGGACATCGTGGCGGCCACCGCCACGGCGGGGCAGATCGGCGCCGTCAACGACGAGAGCTGGGTCGCCGTCGACCTCAGCGACAGCGACGACGTCCACGGCGGCAGCGCCGGCGACGTCCAGGGCGCCCTCGACGACCGCCCCGTCTTCCGCACTGAGAAGATCAAGGGCGTCCTCCTCCACCCCTACCGGTAAAGCTTTCCAACCATGCCTCTCATCCTCTACCTCACCTCACTCCTCCATTGCTGCACTCTTCACCTCCAACTAATTAAGTGTTTCTTTTCCAAAAAACACACACACAACTAATGAACCGTCTCCTCCATAATTAACTAACTAATTAATTTAGCCGGTGTTAATGAGGATGATTATATCAGCAATATAGTTTAATTAGCAGCTTTAGTAGGAAGAGTGCAAGAGTGTGAACCATCTGTAATAAATTACTGTGGGCGAGGAGGCGGAGCAGTAATTACCACAAGACTAGTAATTAAATCCGAGGAGACAAGTGCACGTTGGAGCCAGGGCCAATGGGGATGCGCCACGTAGCGTGCTCGAGTCGGACCAAAATAGCGCGTCCCGTGGATGGATGGGGCCTCTCGGCTCGGTGCGGCGCGGCCACCTTTTTTCCCCTCCTACACCTGTCGCGTTGCCACCCTGAGCCACTGTACGGTGGGACCCACGCGGGGGAGTTATTCGTTACTCGCCGGCCAGCCTCGTGCCTGGCTGGCATGTGGGCCCCATAAAAATAATTAATGCATTAGTATTTTCTTTGAGGTTAGATTTACTGTGGGCGGGTGGAATGGACGGGTGTAGATTTGGGGCAAAATTTGGCTGGGAATGGGAATCCGAGGCGAAATTTATTAGATTTTTGCCGTCGAGAGGGGCAGGCAGGATGCATGGCTTGCATGTGAATCCAAGCGAGCATCAATGAAAGCCTTCTTCCCTCCACTGCAGTTTTAGATTGGGGCAGAAGAAACGGTAGTAATAAAGAAGGTAATCTTTTTTGCACTATAGGAGAAAAAGAGAATAAAAAGAAGCTGCTTTTTTAGGTGAAAATACTTTAAAAGAGTGGTGAGTTTAGGTTGTTCTAGATGATGATGGTGCGGCGCTAGCTTCTTTTGTGGATTTAGCTAGGAATAATTGGAATGATGTTTTTTTTATAGTGGTAAAGAGAGGAGAGAAAAAGACTAGCATATCATAAAGTGAAGAGAAGAAAAATAAAGCTTAGTGCAGGATGAATTGTGTGTAGGAGGGGCTGGGCTTGCACTCACAAGTCACAAAAGTCACTACATTTTAGGAGTACGAAACTACAGCTGGATAACTTGGGTCGTGATGCGCGTGTACAAGAATTATTTAGCTTCTCTAGGTCCACCAAAGTACACCACCATCTTGACACAAAATTAGTTATCAAAATTAATGAGAATGTTTACTCTAGTGTATTGCTGTGAGCACTGAGAAAAACACTTGCACTAGTTTAGGAAGAGAAGGTTCCAAACCTTTTTCTTTTTGGAACCAATACAACTAGAACAGTCTTTTTCTCCTCCCGTTGAAAGAAGAACAAAGAGAGAGATGGAAGTGGCAAAGAAGAGAGAGAAGTCCAATCCATGCATGGTGTAGCAGCGAATCTGAGGGGCACCGCCACTAGCGTGGGCCCCACGGTGGCTGGCTGGAGCCTTCAAGGCCTGTGGGGAGGTGGGGCCCACAGACAGCCGCATGTCGGTGTCCCGCGCGCGACGAGGCCGTGAGCGCCAGCTCACGCGCCATTTGACTGCCAGCTGTCTCCCTCTCGCTGTCACATGATTGGCTCCTCTCCCCTACCTTTTTATTTTTAATCGCAATTTTATTTTTCTTTTTGGCACCCATAATTAAGAGCAGAAATACAAATTGTAAATAAGTAAATAGTACTAGTAATTAAATAGATAAAAAGTGGCCACAGTTTTCTCCTCGCATCGCAGCAGTAATCAGCTGTGCGTAACATGGTCCACGTTCCCCCAATAACTGCGCCTCCGTCGCGCCCGTGCATATGCGCGCCCCCCCCCAATCATTATTGCTCATCTTCATTACCCACACTTTACCTCTCCAACCAACCGCAAATAATATTTAATACTACTAATCAGATAGTAGTAGTGTAATTAAGAGCAAGTGATGTGGTTAATTAATTGATTAATCAGTGACTAATGGTAATTGGATGCATACATGGATGAAGGGTGTTGATCTTCGTGAGGTTGATCGCGTTCACGCTGTTCGTGATATGGCGTATCGAGCACAAGAACCCGGACGCCATGTGGCTGTGGGTGACGTCGATCGCCGGCGAGTTCTGGTTCGGCTTCTCATGGCTGCTCGACCAGCTCCCCAAGCTGAACCCGATCAACCGCGTCCCGGACCTCGCCGTGCTCCGCCGCCGCTTCGACCACCCCGACGGCACCTCGTCTCTCCCGGGTCTCGACGTGTTCGTCACCACCGCCGACCCCATCAAGGAGCCCATCCTGTCGACGGCCAACTCCATCCTCTCCATCCTCGCCGCCGACTACCCCGTGGAGCGCAACACCTGCTACCTCTCCGACGACTCCGGCATGCTCCTCACCTACGAGGCCATGGCGGAGGCGGCCAAGTTCGCCACTCTGTGGGTGCCCTTCTGCCGGAAGCATGCCATCGAGCCACGTGGACCCGAGAGCTACTTCGAGCTCAAGTCCCACCCTTACATGGGGAGAGCTCAGGAGGAGTTCGTCAATGATCGCCGCCGCGTTCGCAAAGAGTATGATGATTTTAAGGCGAGGATCAACGCACTCGAGCATGACATCAAGCAGCGGAGCGACTCCTACAACGCCGCCGCCGGCGTCATGGACGGCGAGCCCCGCGCCACCTGGATGTCCGACGGGTCGCAGTGGGAGGGCACTTGGATTGAACCCTCCGAAAACCACCGCAAGGGTGACCACGCCGGCATCGTCCTGGTCAGTATAACCAATCACACTACCAATTACTCTTATGCTACTGCTGTTTAGTTAACTCCTGTTCATGTGGTTACTACTACTTGGTACACGTGGCTTCTGTATTAGTTAGTTAGGGATCACATGTCAGGGCTACTATTATTCGGAATCGGGCTCTTTCTATGGGATTTAGACGGAATGGACGTGGTGATAGTCAAGGGCGCAACCACCGCGAACTAATTGCACATTAGTAGCATGCAGGCTAGGAGTATTGCTGATGCACTAGGGTCTGAACAAAGTGAGTGGTTGGGGTGGTCCTTTCCACCCAGACACTGCATCGCCATTAATCCCCCTAATTAATCTCACATCCCCTCTTGTGCCAACCACCATTTCCCGTCCATGATTGCCTTAACTACTTACATAGTTACCACAAGTACGAGTTAATTAATTACCATAACAAAATTAGCCACCAAGTTTAACCTACACGAGTAGTGATAGTAATTAATTAACGAGTGACCTTTTTACTGTTTTACTAGTGGTGATTAGTGAGTGGCAATTTTTTAACTGCGATAAATGGTACATTTTGTGCAGGTGTTGCTGAACCACCCGAGCCACACTCGGCAGCTGGGGCCGCCGGCGAGCGCGGAGAACCCGCTGGACTTGAGCGGCGTCGACGTGCGGCTGCCGATGCTGGTGTACGTCTCCCGTGAGAAGCGCCCGGGGCACAACCACCAGAAGAAGGCCGGCGCCATGAACGCGCTCACCCGCGCCTCCGCCGTGCTCTCCAACTCGCCCTTCATCCTCAACCTCGACTGCGACCACTACATCAACAACTCCCAGGCGCTCCGCGCCGGCATCTGCTTCATGCTCGGCCGCGACAGCGACACCGTCGCCTTCGTCCAGTTCCCGCAGCGCTTCGAGGGCGTCGACCCCACCGACCTCTACGCCAACCACAACCGCATCTTCTTCGACGGCACGTTGCGTGCGCTCGACGGACTCCAGGGGCCTATCTACGTCGGCACCGGTTGCCTCTTCCGCCGCATCACGCTCTACGGCTTCGAGCCACCGAGGATCAACGTCGGTGGGCCGTGCTTTCCCAGACTCGGTGGGATGTTCGCCAAGAACAAGTACCAGAAGCCCGGGTTGGAGATGACCAAGCCGGGTGCCAAGCCGGTGGCGCCGCCGGCGGCGACGGTGGCGAAGGGGAAGCATGGATTCTTGCCCATGCCCAAGAAGGCGTACGGGAAGTCGGACGCTTTCGCCGACACCATCCCGCGCGCGTCGCACCCGTCGCCGTACTCGGCGGAGGCGGTGGTGGCGACCGACGAGGCGGCGATCACGGAGGCCGTGACGGTGACCGCGGCGGCGTACGAGAAGAAGACCGGGTGGGGCAGCGACATTGGATGGGTGTACGGCACCGTCACTGAGGACGTCGTCACCGGCTACCGGATGCACATCAAGGGGTGGCGGTCACGCTACTGCTCCATCTACCCGCACGCGTTCATCGGCACGGCGCCGATCAACCTGACGGAGAGGCTGTTCCAGGTGCTCCGGTGGTCAACGGGGTCGCTGGAGATCTTCTTCTCGAGGAACAACCCGCTGTTCGGGAGCACGTTCCTCCACCCGCTGCAGCGCGTCGCCTACATCAACATCACCACCTACCCGTTCACGGCGCTCTTCCTCATCTTCTACACCACCGTGCCGGCGCTGTCGTTCGTCACCGGTCACTTCATCGTGCAGAGGCCGACCACCATGTTCTACGTCTACCTCGCCATCGTACTCGGGACGCTGCTCATCCTCGCCGTGCTGGAGGTGAAGTGGGCGGGTGTCACCGTGTTCGAGTGGTTCAGGAACGGGCAGTTCTGGATGACGGCCAGCTGCTCCGCCTACCTCGCCGCCGTGCTGCAGGTGGTGACAAAAGTGGTGTTCCGGCGGGACATCTCGTTCAAGCTCACATCCAAGTTGCCCGCCGGCGACGAGAAGAAGGACCCCTACGCCGACCTGTACGTGGTGCGGTGGACGTGGCTCATGATCACGCCGATCATCATCATCCTCGTCAACATCATCGGCTCCGCCGTCGCCTTCGCCAAGGTGCTCGATGGCGAGTGGACGCATTGGCTCAAGGTGGCCGGCGGCGTCTTCTTCAACTTCTGGGTGCTCTTCCACCTCTACCCGTTCGCCAAGGGTATCCTCGGGAAGCACGGCAAGACTCCGGTCGTCGTGCTCGTCTGGTGGGCGTTCACCTTCGTCATCACCGCCGTGCTCTACATCAACATCCCCCACATCCACGGCCCAGGCCGCCACGGTGCATCCACCTCCCATGCCCACCACGCCGCCCACAAGAAGATGGAACTCGACCGCGTCTTCTACGGCTGGCCGTGAGCCCGCCGCCGCCGGAGACGAAGAAAAGCACATAACCACCAAGAAGACGAAGACACCAAGAACAACAGCACGAGAGTACGTACTACAACATGCTGCAAGAACACACACAAGTTTACTGCTACTACCGAACACTGTGCATGCATTTGATCGAGCGACCCGCCAAAATTTGAATTTTTTTTCTTCTTTTTTTAACCTTTATTTTTTTTCTCTTTTTGCCCCCTCCTCTCTCCTTTTCTTTCTTTTAGTTTTGTCCAGAAAAAAGATGGTGTTTATTTGATTTAGTTTTTTAATTACCTGTGGTAATTAATTATGTATTATACATTACTGCAAGAGAAGAGAGGAGGGCTTACGGGTGGGGCCGGGGGTGTATGATTGTACTGTACATGCTGGGAGATGTATGTATACGGAGACAAAGACAAGAGTCACAGAGTGAAAGACAGAGGCTGGAAGTGGGCCCGGCCAGGTGGTGGTGGTATTCTTTTAGTATATGGAAACAATAAATTTAATTTCATTATTCGTGCATGTGTCCTTTTTTTGTCCACTGTTCTTTTGTCCTGGGTGTTGCTATAAATTTGCATCATCACTTTTGTAGACTAATCAGTGATGGTGAATGAACGAGCTGTACATGTCTCTTATGTTCCCACTCCATTAACAACCAAAAACAAGCTAGTGGAACATACTAACTCCAAATTAAGTACTGAATACAAGGTGGCTAGGATACAAATCGAGAAGAAATGGAGGGAGAGATTGGAAAGAAAAAAAATCTAGAGTGAGAAGAAGAAGCAGGATACTGAAATTAGAGAAATGGAATTCAAGGAGAATGATAGGACTGAAGAGGAAGAGAGCCAAGCTTAAGCCAGATCTATTCTTCGATGCCCCCTATAGTTTCTGATTGACCTCTTTTATTGGTGAGGTTGCCTTCCCACTCCTTCGTCAAGAGGCAGCCCATCACAGCCCACGATAAAGCCCAGCCCAAATATAAGTCCGTGACATTCTACCCTCCTTTAGTTTTGGCTTGCCCCCAAGCTGATACAAAGAATTCACCAGGATCCCATTGTATTTGTAGAAATCTGGACAAATGAAATTCTCTCTCATCTTATATGCCAACTTCATTGTCAAACGACCATGTGAGTGGAGAACTTGGTGCAAGTCCAACAATGATCAGAGTACAACCGCTCCCATTGATGCTCAGAATTCTTGCACAAATAGACATTCCCAAAGAACTGCTCCTGTAGTACATCCTCTAGCTTGGTCCATAGCCAAATGGTCCAACTATCTTCTTTGACTCACAATTCTCTGCTAGAATTTTAGCACCATTATAAATCACGCAACCTATTGAAGTATCGTGCATCCTCAAGCTCAGTTGATAACCATCTCCACCACACTTTAGCTACGCCCATGACCAAATGCTACAGCCATCCACATCTATCAGCACCGTCCAATCAAGCATTTCTCCATTACTAATAACTGATACCCTATGGTTGAAGGGAAAGGAAAACGAGTCATGAAGCTACTGCGCATTGCAAGGAGTTATTGCATATCTTCGCTAGCCTATCTGCACTATCCTATTCACACTTAACCTAAGCAGTGGCAACCATTGAGTTATCCATTGCACTCACAGATAATATTCGCACGATAAATTTAAAGCTGCAAAAAACTCATTCCCATTGCACCTATCTTCCAATAGCACAGGTGGTGGCCATAGATCTTTTAGCTCTGTAGAAATTAGCACTTCCTGCAAAGTTGCACAACCATTTGCATGATCTAGAATTGACAGAGAATCTGATCCTTTCAGCTCCCAAATATCAACTATGGAATTACCAGCAAGATCAATCCTCAGTTCAGCAAAACCATGTGCATAATTTTCAATGGAAAAGCTGTGCAAGTACTGCTGAACATTGCCCATGTTGAGAAAAGCACACAGAGATCAACCACTGTCATTAGCTCAACTTCCCTTGCTTCAATCAAATCACTTCCACTTAATTTTACAATTTTATTTGCATTGGTCAGGGGTGCACAATGCCATTCCAAGGAGGTAGTGTCCATGGCTCTGCTTTGCATGGATTCACCATCCCTGCAAATTGGCACAACTGACCAAAACCTTATGAACCTCCCGACCGCTGTTCTCCCAGCTGAAAAAACACCCAATACATTTTCCATATATTAACCATGATTTATGCATAAAGAACTGGTGCTTGCCATTGTCATCAAATGACAACCTAGTGACTAATTGCTGCAAATGTTAAAACAAACTCCAAGATAACCCAAAGAATGATAACCAATCGCGAATGCGGCACCCCTCAACCAGGTTTTGCAACAGGTTCTCAATAGAAATAATTATCCTTCTCATTGATTTGGAGATTTCAGAAAACTCACCAAATGGTTGTAATGTTCCTACCTCAGCCATAGCTGTAGCAACAAAATTCCTTGAAGTATACTATTGCCTTGGTGTTGGTGGCCTTGGTTGTTGCACCTCCAACATACCACTTGATTGCAATTAAGCAAGGACTCTAGAACGGATTTCATCTCAACTTGATAACCCATGAATCCTGCCTGAGTAGGTGATGGCATGGGCTGTAAGAGCTTTACCACCACACCTCCTTTGCCTTCACTCAACAAAGGATCAAGCCATGGCGAGGGTCGAGAACTTGAGATTACCACAGCCATGTACAGTTCAACTGCAGCTCTCCAAGGGGGTAATGGTGGAGATCTAGCTATGTGTTCTAAGCCCCAAACAAAGCAGAAGTAGAATACCTTAAACTTAGATGGGGCGATGTAGATGCTAGTGATATCGATACCCTGGCTCTGCACATGGTGTGCCCAGCTACTTCCTCGTCCATGGTGATAGCATTTTTTATAGCAATTGCATTATCATTGCACCACAGATCCCTGAAGGTTATAGGCTCAGTTGTGAACTTCGTATCTACTACAGTGGGCTCAAATAAGTCGTCGGTGGCCAAGTTGTGATCACCACCAACTAAATGCTCCTCGCATTTCATCAAACACCTAGAGGGTGTCCCCATACCAAACTTGATAGTGTTGGTGCAGTTGGTTGAGTTTATCACTTGACTGGCCTCCAAGGCGGTGGGGAGTGGGTCAGTGTTGATGCTCGGAGTTGCTGTGACTAGTGAGATCAGTGCTCATGGTTGAACCCACCTTGATGTCGCAACATGTCTCTTGCATTTGGTTGATCATGGACATCATCTTAGCGCACAAATTCTGAATGGTATCTCCTGTTGTCTCCTCAACCTTGTCCATGTCAGCCTCGACATCATTGGTCTTAGTGAGAAGTGTCCATGTCACCATGTTTGCTGATGAAGTGGAGGGTTCAGATGAAGCTATAGTGAATGGGGACATGCGTTCTGGTGCAAACGGTGTGCTCTCAGCCACTGGCTTGGTGATGAAACAGCTTGGTCCAAACATCGAACACTTGGTGGGCATCTCGCCTCAATGCCATACCCAGGACAAGGCTGTGCACGCTGGACGTCGAGCAGATAGCTCCCATCGTAGATGTTGCGGCCGTGGGTAGCGGCCCGAGCCCCCTCTGCAACACAGCTTGCCTGGAACCAGACGACCACATCCACATGCCATGCGCCCACCACTAGCATCTGCACTTCCTTCGCGCCATAGGGGCAATACATCGCTGGTCAGCGGGTAGAGAACGTGGCTCACTTGGACACGGAGTGCAACGCCTGCACCACCTGGTGGGCGCCTCCAGCACCACCTGGTGGGCGCCTCCAGCACCAACGCCTCCACTGCTAAAACCTAGCCGTCGGGAGTTGCCTCTGCCACTGTACGCCACCCACTCCATCTCCTAGTTTAGAATCCCATGGATCGGTAGCTCTGATACCATATTGTTATGTTCCCACTCCATTAACAACCAAACAAGCTAGTGGAAGATATGAACTCCAAAGTAAGTACTGGATACAAGGTAGCTAGGATACAAATCGACAAGAAATGGAGGCATAAATTGGGAAGAAGAAATCTAGAGTGAGAAGAAGAAGCAGGAAACTGGAATTATAGAAATGGAATTCAAGGGGAAGGATAGAACTGAGCAGGAAGAGAGCCAAATCTATTCTTCCATCTTTTATTGGTGAGGTTGCCTTCCCACTCCTTGGTCAAGAGGCAACCCATCACAGCCCACGATAGAGCCCAGCCCAAGTATAAGTCCATGAGAACATCCTGTCTTGTGTTTGTACATTATAAATGTTGGAAATTTCATTTGAATTTACTTGCTACTTGCTGAATGGTTAGTGCTCTGTCTCTTGAGTTTTTGTGCTTCTTAGAGAAGATCTATTGCCAATTTTTAGTAACAAATCAGACTGAGCATACTGCATATATGCTGAAATGTGCCACTGTTTGTTAAGAGAACATAGGCATGGTTTGACCTCTGCTCTACTTTGCTCTGCTCTGTTAGACTACAAACAGGCTAGCCAACGATGTCGGCAGCTACTAGTACTACTAGTAGATTGCTAGCTAGAGTAGAATAGCTTGATATGGCGACAAGCATGATTCAACGGCCTCACATGTACACTCTGCCTCCTCCTCTAAACATGGAAGCAATGCAACTTGGTAGCCATGGCACATAGAAATAAACAGTAGCAGATCCTCCACTCTTCCCGTCGTCCTCTCTACCAACAAACACACTCCAAAAAAGAAAACAATGACAGGAAAATTACTACAAAATTACATAATAATAAGAGAAAAAGAGAGAATATATTAAGTTCATGTCCATTTCCTTCAAATAGAAGAGTGACATGCTCTGTAAGCTACAATTTTTGAAATAAACAATTTATATATGGATTTCTAATAAAAATTATTCTAAGCTCATTTTTCAACTTTAAAATAGTTAATTTATCTAGTTTATACCCTAAAAAAGTTATTAGAAATCATTCAGCTATTTGACGCAATAGAGCCGTTGAGTGCTCATCTGAGTTGAAGACCTGAAGTAACATGTTGTGTATCAATAATGCAAAGGGCAAAGTCATGGGCTCATCATTGGCAGATCATGATGGCACAAGCACACATGGCAATCAACATGGACAACCAAGCACCTAAGCAAGCATAGGTAGCCTAGGATAGCGTCGGTGCTAGACGCCTAGACTAGATGATTTAACACGACACACGCGGTGGTAAGCCAAAGGAGAAGAGAAACGTTGGTCAGCTGGTCGGTTGCATGATTCATGCAAATCAAGCCAGCCTATCAACCATGGGACTACCAATGTCATGACAATGATGATGAAAGGATACGAGATGAGGCCTGGCCCTTTAGTCTTTGTGATGAATAATTGATAAAGGTAATCAACGATAATGAATAAGTGATTAAGTTAATATTTATGAAGTGGTGTTATATTGACGAAGTATCAGCACCATAAAATGAGCTGTTAGACTGGTGATACATAGGCAATCTGACCACCATAGGGCAGACTGAAAGATTCTAAGTGGGAGTCGGTTTTAAAGTGAATTTGAGTTTCACATTTGTTGCTCAATGTTTATGACTTCTAGATATTTCATATGCGTATTATGAATTGCGTTTATGCTAATGTGAGTTAAATTAGGTGAGAAATTGTACTCGCATATGTCGGTTTTAGAGTGAATTTGAGTTTCACATTTGTTGCTCAATGTTTATGACTTCTAGATATTTCATATGCGTATTATGAATTGCGTTTATGCTAATATGAGTTAAATTAGGTGAGAATTTGTACTCGCATATGTCGGTTTTAGAGTGAATTTGAGTTTCACATTTGTTGCTCAATGTTTATGACTTCTAGATATTTCATATGCGTATTATGAATTGCGTTTATGCTAATGTGAGTTAAATTAGGTGAGAAATTGTACTCGCATATGGTTTCTTGATTATCTATGTGTAGGTATTCCTTAGGTCACAAAAGTATTGCCGCTTATGAAATCAGAACTAGTTTTGAGAGAAGTTAAGATCCAAACGGTCAAAGAGATCATGTGGGATACTAAGATTAGATAATAATATACGTGAAGGAGAAGTTTCTATATGGCATACATGCGGATATGTGTGCGTATGAAAAGCGAAGTTAATTTTGGATAGAGTCCAAGATTGAAAATATTAGAGTTTGTATTTGATATGGATAACTTGGACACATGTATGGAAGAGTTTCCTAAGAGATTATGAGTGCTAATACTAGTTAGATTCATTAGTTTTGTGTAGTCATCTATAAGTATAAATAGATGGTGTGTCTAGGCTCAAAGTAATGCAATTTTTTGAGAGAAATTAGGGTTTGTTTCGAGGTTTCAATTTTAGTTCATGAGTTGAGAAAGAAGTGTTTTTGATGCATTTTGTAAACATATGTTGATGCAATAAAGTCGATCTACTTTTAAGATTTTTATCGAGTCATGTTTTCTGCTCTTTGGCTATCAAATTGATGGCTACAGGATAGTCATACCAGTGGTTATGAGGTGATTGGACTGATGTTGTCTAGAGAGCGCGTTGTAACTTCATGTAGGTCAAATGTATATTTTTATTTTGTAAAAAGATTTGATTTTTGGTTTTCCTATCATTCACCCTCTTTGATAGGCTTGATGCTTGTATTCGATCCTATTAGTAGTATAAGAGCCACGTTTACTCTTTTTGATCCTTAGAGATCTTGAGTTTTCTTTATGGCTGATAAATTTTGTCCCAAGAGTTATTTTGTAGTTTTGGAAACAAAAGATGAAATCATATATTATAGCTTAGAGTATTGATATTTGGCAAAAGGTTTTTAATCCTTACAATGTTCCTAGGGTTATTACTAATACAAATAAATCTGATTTTGAAAATAATTGCAAAGTTTGTGACATGATTTTGAGTGGTGTTTTTTGTTCCAATTTTGATTAAATTTCTCATCTTAAAATAGTATGAGATGTGGAAAACATTATATGATTTTCATGACAATTTTAACTTTAGATTCTCTTTATTCTAAATTAAAAACTTGTGAGATAAATATTCATTCTCGAAAGGTTCACTCAAAAACAATAACTTTGGTTTTTCTTCCTAACAAGTTTTCTAGAGCTTTGAATAATGTGAAAAACAAAAAGTGTGGTGGTCTCGTTCATTGCTTTGAGTGTGAAGAGTTGAACCACATTAAATTCAATTGCCCTAAGCTCAAGAAACCAATCAAAGAAGAGGAATAAGGCAAGAAGGACAATAATCAAGCTAAAAGGAAGAACCGTGAGCCAAAGCTTAATGTAGCAAATTCTAATATTGATGAATCTGACAATGATGATAAAGAAAATCTTAGTTACGATGAATTAGAACATGGTACTTTTAAACTTACTAAGAAACCTAATATATATGTTCTAAAAGGCTTAAAAAGCATGTTCACACTGTTGAGATTTTAAATGTTGATACTGCTACATTGAAATCTTAGATTTCTAATGATGATTCTTGCAAATCTTTTGAAGTTTTATTTTCTAAAATTTCTGCTTTGCGAGATATTGAAACTGCTAATTGTTTGAAATTTGAAAATGAGATTAAAAATAACAAAAATCTTGAGTCTTTTTTTCTCTTAGTTTTACTCTAAACTTTAAACACTCATACTGCAAATGAGTTGTTTTTAACCCAAAAACTTTTGAAAAAAATATCAAGTTATTTTTATACAAGTTTTATATTTAATCTTTTGAGTACTAAGATATTAAAATAACAAAAAGGTGCTTTAATTTCCAAAAATTTCTCAATAATTTTTTTAAAAAGATGAATTTGAAAAATGCAGTCATATTGAGTATATGGAAGATTTTGTGATAAATTATGTGGCACTTTCTTATTCAAATTATCTCAAATAAAACGGTGTTTTGATTGGTTGTGAAATTTTACCAATTTGACAAGAGAAGTTTATTATTTAAAATGTTCTTTGTAAATATTTTTCAATGGTAAAAAGAAACTCAACATGTTTCAATCTAAAGTGAGCACACACAATAGAGGAATATGTTTTGATATACATGCCTATTTTATAAATCACCAACATTTTGTTTTGTATAAAACAAAAGGATGAGATTTTAATAAAACCTAAAAAAAACTTTTTTTAAATCTACTGGTATTTTGTCAAACCTTTCTACAACTTGTATAAATGCTTCTCCTTCTACTTCAAAAGAAATGACACGTGTGAAGTGTAATTGCACTCATTTTGTTAAGGATGGGTATTTGATTTAGTTTTACTTTAGACTTGCAAGAAAGCAGAAAGGACAATGAACGAGGTTGAGATGGCTAACGTTGTGTTTTTACTCAGATGGCCTAGTAAGACTTTAAACCAGAGGGCAGCCAAATTGGTGGCCAAAGAAAATTAGACCACAAGTGTTATGTTGATCATAATAGCATTAAGGGGTGGTCAGACCACAAGTTTTATAGCACTCATATTGACCATATGTGAAACTTTAAGGTAAGTTGCCAGGTAAGAACAGTTATGATTTTGTTCATAGATATACATATGCTTTACCTATTGGTTCTATTGGTCATGTGTCTTAGTGTTGTATTCCTAAATTTTTAATTTCTAACCCTAACATAGAGGACTCGACATCTTTATGTTCATAGTTCTTTTGGCGGCATACTCCTCATGTGTGTAAAATCTTTAGATGGTGATTACATCTAAGGTAACATCAATATACTTTTGAATTGACATATTTTTGTTCTACTTCCTCATTTATGAGCTTTTCATATGCTAGTTTGGAGGTAGTGGTTGTTGGCAATAATACATGTGGTTTTTGTCAATTCTTGGAAGTGCTTCAACTTATGGATACACTAGCAATTGATGGTCTTTTCAAAATCATTTGTCCTACTCATTTTGCTTCTTTCTAGGAGAATTGGAGGTTGCTTGAAGGAATTTATGCTTTTCATTGCATTCATATTTATATTTATGCATTGCTCTTAAGCTGAAAATAAATAAAAATAAGAAAAGAAGTGCTTTTACCACTAGTATATTCTTGTGCTTACTAATAATATAATTGGTTTTTTTATCTATAGTATAGCATACATGTGTTTTAAGCTTTATATGTGTATTTACTATTATTTTTTAGCGATATGATGCATGAAACGTAATTCTTTTACTTGAATTAAATAAATATGCTATGTTGAAACTAATACTAGTTTGGATAATTTATACTTGCATATATATTTGCTTGAGTTTTTTATTTCTCAAATGTTCTATAAACACCTCAAGTGCAAATAAAGTTAATTTACTTGTATTTAATTTATTAGAAGTAAAAATAGATATCGAATCCTTAGAAATAATATTCATGACAACGATGTATCCGCGGTGTGGAAAATAATGGATGACGAATTCTTAATCACAATAAGGACGTACCCAAAATGAATGAGAATTTTTCTTTGATGTGCAAAATATTAAAGTTCACAATGAGCAACATTTATCGTTTATCATTTATTGAAAGTTCTCGATTTTTGTGAAATAGCAACTAAATTTGAGAAATAATGTTTAATTAAACTTGTAGAGGTATTTTGTTCAACTTTTATACTAGCAAAAGCGTTACATTATAAATTGTTAAAATAATAAAATCTTGGCTTTAATATCATTAATATATTTTTGGACTTTTTAGTCCATGCTTGTTTACTAGTTGACAATTATGTCTCTCTTGTGTTTCAATACATATGCATCAATTGTTTAAGGTACAATTCAAATATCTTGAAGAAAATTTTGGAGATTTTTTTGTTAAAAACATTGCATTGCATTTATGCTATTATAGTTATATTATCTCTTTTGCATTCTTGATGAACTTATTATTGAAGAGAGAGAAATATATACAAAATATATGCTTAAAAAGTGGGAGAAATTTGAAAGGGGGAAAATTAAGAAATATGGGTTTTGTGCTTAATTGCAAGAAGTTTTGATAAATGTGATCGATTTTAAAAAATAGTTGATTTAGTAGCTTTTTATCAAAATATTGAAAAAGGGGGGAGAAAGGGGAGAGTTTTAATTGTTATTGCAGCTGAAAACCGTTGTTTAAACTGTTTGTGCTTTTTGACACTTCTATGGTGTTTGGTGTTTGCTTTTATAAAACAACCATTCATATTTTGTGATATGTTGCTAATGGGTTTATCAAGAGAGATTTTAAAATCATGATAATGATTTAGTCTTTATGATGAACAATTGATAAAAATAATCAAAGATAATAAATAAGTGATTGAGTTGATATTTATAAAGTAGTGTTATATTGACAAAATATGAGAGCACAAGACCAGCAGTTTATGAGTGGTCTGACCTGGAGGTTTAGATTTCTGGTGGGTTTCGGTTTCAGAGTGAATTTAAGTATCACATTTGTTGCTTAATATAATATTATTACTTTTAATGTTTTATATATATGTATTATGAATTGTGTTTATACTAATATGAAAAAATAGGTGAGACAGCCATGTTACCGTAGGGTCCATCCATACCCCGGAAATCATCACCTCTCATTTATTTAGAGTGAATGATACTGCATTATAAATGGATTTATTAATTTACTTGGGTTGAAAAGATTATCGGATTTTATTAAGGTGGCATGACAACTTCACTTGGGTTGAAAAGATTATCGGATTTTATTAAGCTGGCATGACAGCCATTCGAGCGGAGGTCAATGAGTATTTTAGTTAGGAAAATTAGTGGCGACATAATGTATGGTTTAATGACCCTTAACATTTGCTGTACTATTTTTCTTTTGACTATAGTTAGCATATGCTTTTGGCTTTGTACATCTTGACTAACCAAGATTCTTGTCAGTATGTTTGTATTGTTTTAATGTAATTGGCTGAGTTTAATAAATCTACCATTATTTAATAAAACTTAGGTAAAAAATATTATTTCAATTACACGGCATAAGCTGGAGCATATATACACACTCACAAAACCATGAATGTGTCCTCTAACACGTTCAAAGAGAAAACCTAGCGGCAAATCTCTAAGCTCACTAAAATATATTAAAAGTGCATCCGTTTACATATAGACGTGTAATATTATTTATAACCATGAAAGATTTAAACTAGAAAAAAAATACGTGACACCATCCATTTTTCGTCGTCTGTCTGTAAACTTTGTAAGTTACTCATTTTAAGGCCACTTTAAAATACAGAAATTTCACAAGAAATAATCTAATTTCTCTAATTTTTTTTTAAAAAAATCCTTCAAACCAAACAGGATGGGTACAAAATGATCAGAATGTGTGTCCTCTCCAACTCTCCTACGGGATTGCATAAGAGGGTGGAAAGGAGAAACAGACAACAGAAATAAATATCACACTGTAAGTGTAAGGGGAGGACAGGCAGCAGGGGTCATCATTTTTATGTCATCGAATAAAGCCTTTTCCCTTTCACTGTTACACATTGATCATTCAGCTTTGGGATCGATCGATCGAGCTTGCCTTTTCAAACACCTTGATCTAGCTATAGCGATCGTGCTAGATCAATCTCTAGGTAAAGTGGATCAGGAGATGTACTGCTTGTCTCCAAAAACAGAAGAGAAAAAAAATAAATGAATGGTTTAGACAAATTAAAGAACAGAATCAGATGTGAAATGTGGGGTTCGTTGCAGTGCACGCCGACCTGTCAGTGCTTGAGGATGTCTCCTCCTCTCCGCGCCCTTTACCTACCTTTGCAGCTTTGCTCCGGTTGATTTATGTTAGAGAACCGTCGGTGAGAAGCAGCCGCCTACAGATTAACCTTCATCAGGAGTGCCCACTCCTGATAGTTGGAACGCGTGAGCATGGGGTACTGGATGGCGCCGCTCGTCTGCTCCTTGACCACGCGCTCGACGATGACCTCGGCGCCCTTGGCGCGGCGCTAGCGATTGAGAAACTCGACGGCGCGGTGGTGGCGATGGCGAATGACCGCTGGACGGTGGGGCGGACATCGTTCCCGGACTCTAACCGCTCTGATACCAAATGTTGGAGAACCGTCGGTGAGAAGCAGCCGGCGATCCTTGGAAGACGCACTCAGAAAAACACAGTCGGATTTTTTGGTGCTGTCAACTGGCTTCGTTTTTCATATATGATTGCAGTAGTTAAAGAAGAATTACATGCATAAGTGGGGAGGTAATCTCCACAGAACGCGCAGCACCTAGCGCACTACTTGTCGTGCCATCCCACGACTCACCAGTTGCCGCACGGAGCTCCTACTTGCAAGCTCAACTAAATTTAGCTACTGACTAATAAAAGCAAATGCTATTTACAGACTCCGACTCAGACTAGAACAAATGATCGGTGATGGCTGAACTGCATAACAATTTAGAGTTAGCTAGGTGGAAATTTAGTAGCAGGTCAGTTTTATGTGAGCTGAACTTCTGCCACTATAGTTCATTTGTTGTTGTTGTGAGCTTGTTGTTTGATCTGCAGCTTATAAGCCACATTTTATTTTGAGTTTAGAACTTGAGTTCAGTATCAACTCTGGTTAGTTAACCTATATGTTGTAGAAATATAAATAAAGCAACAATAATTTATAAGTAAAACTTTTATATTTGTATTATACGCGATTTAAATGTCAATGCTAAAAAATATACTATAATGAAAAAAACCAAATTCAACTCTAAAATAAAATTAAGTTTCCAATTTCAAATTTGGGCTGAGACTGATTTAGCCCAGCTTTCACTACTGTCACGTGTCTTTGCCTTATAAGCCGTATAACAAAATTGTCTATCAAACATGCCCTCTCTGGGTAGAAAATTTTATGATACCTAAGCTACGTGCATCTCACGGTGCAGAAACAGGGTATCGACGGCTCTTCAATAGCTGTTTAGTAATAGTATAAGTGATTAACCATTGTCGCCATCGAGAAAGAGATCGATATGATGCAAATGCACAGATGACAGACCAAACCAAAGCAAACGTCTATCATCAACAGGTAAATGATGCATAATTTTCGGGCATTGTCTGGATGCAGCATGCGATGCCAACGACCCTGCAGCATCGATCGATGATCTGTTGTTTTGGCCGGTCTGTCCTAGAATGTTCATATCTATGTTTGGCGTCAGTCTTCGATTTGTCCTTTTGTCTGCCTGCTGTACATATGCTTGTTTTATAAGCTGCAGTGAGAGGGGAAAAAAAGGTGCTAAAAATCGAAATAAAACTGTCCATATGAGAAACAGTGGTCAAATATATTGGCCGAAAAACCAAAACGCCCTTGAACAGGGGACAAATTCTAGCCATGGGAATTTGGGCTCTTTTTGAACGGACGAATTTGGGTTTGTACTATGACGTTGCACGATTCACTGGGCCTGAATTGTTTGGGCCTTTGGGCCTGCTAGCTTGGATGGACCACAGCTGTTGGTTCCTTTGGTGCAAGTTTGCTTTGATGGGCCGTAAATGTTTGGGACCCTCAGGCCCATCTATATTGGATGGGCCGTGCAAGCATGGCCCTGGACCGCAATTACACATCGATCTGTTGCAATAGGCCCATTTAAAAGTAACAACGAAGCTTTCAACTGGGCCAGGTATTGGGCCGGAAGAGACTGTGGTTTGTGAAAAAAATTCGTCGCCTCTTCAATTATAAGCAGTTCTACATTCTGGTTTTCCGTGCTTTCAAGTAACACCCTCCGTGCAAAAAAAATCTGGTTACGAATGTTGCCTCTTCAATTCGTTTTTTTTAAAACACAAGGTGTAGCTAAGTTTTCATCTAAAAAGAAGTTAGCTAAGTTTTTAAATTACTCCCTCCAATTCCATAGCTACTTTCGTTTTAGACAAATTTAAGATCAATTTTTAAAAACTTTAACCATTAATAGCCTTTAAAATATTTAAGGTTGAAAACATTAGGGTAAGATATATAGATGAGTCTTAAAAATACTTTAATAAAAGTAAATATTTATTTTTTATATATTATAATAGATAATCATAGTTAAAGGTTGCTTTTGGAGACTATGTTATTGTCCAAAACAACAAGAATTATTAAATTGGAGGGAGTAATAGAGAACGAGTTAGCATAATTAGGCATATGTGTAGCCAAGTTATTTATGTTATATACACAATGAAAGCTTGAAATGTTGTATTTTGCACCATCTATACATGTAAAATTTGCTGGCATCAAGAGATCTGGATAATAGGAAAAAGGACATGAATCTGAAACAGAAACCTAAATATTGCACAGGAACAACTTTTCAGTTAAATTTCCACAAGAAAACAGGACTGATGATCATGCTCTTCCTTTTGAAATGCCATGATATCTTTTACCCCCCTACTCAATGTGTAGCACAGTACTACGAACTACTAATGCTAATGTCTTCTTTTCCTGTGACAGATTGAAAGGTGAAAACACACTGAAGATCCAAATAGTTTTCACCATTGTCTGATTAAATTCTTTTTCTTTCTGAATGAAAGCTTTCTCCACTCTCTCTCTCATGGATGGGTATACTACTACTCCTCTTCCAATAATTTGAGAATGATTATCTTATGATGTGCAAGGTGCAGTAGCTCTATCTACCTAGACGCACGCATGCATGCTGGTGTTGTCCTACAGCTAGCTACTGTACATCTGCGAGCTGCCAAAGCCGAAGAATGTGATGCTCAATCTTCTCTCTTCAGGCTATAGCATTCTCCTGTTCTTCGTGCAGAGAGATAGATGAGAGAGAGCTGTGCCTGCAACTGCATGTCTGCATGAAATGCAAGCACTAGTAGACGTACGAAAGTAGAGGAGAGGAACTGGGTCAGAGTCAGAGATACTATTCATGTGGGTCCCATGCTGAAGTGACCCATCATTCATTCACTCTTACT
The DNA here is from genome assembly GCA_030770085.1 of Oryza coarctata. Lineage (NCBI taxonomy): Eukaryota > Viridiplantae > Streptophyta > Magnoliopsida > Poales > Poaceae > Oryza > Oryza coarctata. The sequence continues at coordinate 2,535,497 of CM061476.1, read as the reverse complement.
CCTAGCTTTCATCACTCTCTCTCTCTCACTGTAGTTTTTTCTCGGTGAGTTGCTGTGCTGGTCTCTGCTCCTTCCCCATGCAATACAAATGCAAATGCAGGCATGGCTGCCTCCTCTTTCATCTCCACCTGCCTCTTGATTGCTGTTATCATTTATGTCTGCTGTCTGTGCATGCTATGCAACCTCTGCTCTCATATATTGCATGCCCTCTTCTTGTTTTTTTTTTTCTTCTGCAACTCATCCTGACCTTGTGTGTGCTAGCAATACTATACTTCTTCCTCTCTCTCTCTTCTTTGTCTATCACCAAGTCACATCACTAATGTGCTGCCCATTAGTATCTTTCTCTCTCTCAAGATTGACCCCAAATTAACCTGAACTGTAGTTTTGCTTGGGTGGTGGCCTGATTCATGCGTACTTCTGTTTTTCTTTTCTCATGTGTGTCTGCATTAGTTTATATGCTTTTGTTTTGATTGTAGGCCAAAATTCTGCAGAGGTCTTCTCTTATTCTTGAAGATGTACCTATTATACCTTCTTAGACTGCGTTTGGGAGGAGAGATTGGAAATCCTCCTCCTAACACATAAAACAAGAACTTTAATTATCATATGATTAAATATGTATTAGCTAAAAAAGCTTAAAAGTATATTAATACAATTTTATAAAGCAACTTTTATATAAAAATCTTTTTAAAATGCACCATTAGTTCGGGAACGTGAAAAACGAGAAAAAATGTTAGGAAGGTAGGTAGCTGAACTCACCCTTAGGCTCCCTTTGAAAAAAAATATATTTGTAGAGTAATTTTGTTGGATTCAAATTGTATAGATTTTTTTCTATTTGGCCCTTTAAAACAAAAGATTTGAGTTTTCCAAATTCTTTAAAATTCCTAATGAATGAATCAATGCTGGTAGATTTTAGAGGAAATTTATCAAGAGCTCCAACCTCTTAAAAAAAATTTCTTCAAATATAACTTTCTCATCCGATTCATGTGTCTTTTCTACGGTCTATTTAAACGATCATTCATTTTCAATCCTATGTTTTGAAATTACACTCCTATCAAAATTCAATATTTTTTATTTCCCTATTTCAAATAAGCCCTTACTTCTTATTCTATAGTCTACTGATAGAGTAACTAGTATGTACTCTCTCCATTACGTATTGTAAGTGTTTTAGTTTTGCCTTAAATCAAGCGATCGAGTTGATAAAAAATGAACTATCATCTACAACTCAAGTTAATTTCATTATAAAATATGTCTTGAAAGTAAATTTATTTGGTATTATATATGCTTGTGCATTTTTTATAAATTAGATCAAAGTTAGATAAATTTGACTTAGAACAAATCTAAAATAGCCTACAATATATAATGTGAGTGTATTAGTTTGTGCATTTCCCCCTATGATCAATATTTAGACTTAAACAAAATAGAGATAAGACATACTTATATAGTAAGAGGCACTCCCTCCGTCTCATAATAAATATATTTTTAGGATTCAAATTCATCCCATAAAAAGTACATTTCTAAGGTATTTATTGTCTCATAAATGCTTCACATTTAAATTTCTCTCTATTTTATCCACAACTATCTCCTATTCTTAGTCATCTTCTTATTTAATGAGGGGTATTTTTGTTATTTTTTCTCTACTAATATACATTCTAAGAGTTAGAAATGCATCTATATTGATATTGGTACGGAGGTAGTTCTACTGCATAATGTCGATCGATCGATCGATCTTACACCTGCAACCTGATGATCCTTGTGCATGGATGGATGTATCTTGAAAACATTCTGTTAGCTGCCATGCTGCATGGATAATTCATCATGCCATGCGTGGGAGTATTTTTTGCATTTGGACAAGATGTCCCAAGTGTCAACAGGCCTAGGCCTTTGAATTCTTGCTAGGCTGCCGAACTGAATATATAGGGGCAGATAGGTAAGCCGTGTGTTAGTACTACCGGTGTTTCTTCCTACCCTGTCAGCAGCAGAATATGGCACAGAAAGGCCTTGTTGTCATTTGTCAAACATAAAGTACTAGTAATCTAATAGTACTAGTACTCTAACACTTGTATATAGAGTAAACTACAGAGACTAGAACCACTGCAACACACATATCTCTAGCATGTCAATAGGTAGATCTTCAATGCAATTGCAATCCTGTCCATCCATCTATCCATCACCTTTGCCTTGCTTGCCTGATTCATGCATATACTATCACTATACTTCAAGTATCTCATCAAATACTACACAATTAGTAGCTAGGATCAATTCCCAAAACTAATGGAGAAAATTTAAAAGCAATACTCCCAAGAGGAATGCAAATTCAATTTTCTCCCTAAAGATCTTGAACACAGCACTGCATAATGTGCATACACATAGATCATCAACTTTATCTCTTTTCTCTCCCTACTGTCAAGGCTACAAAAGCTATCTAGATAGCAAAGCTCATGAACATGCATGCGATTGCAATAGAAAAGCCACCCTATTCTTCTTTTTTTTCTTCCCCCATCAGCTAAGCTAGCTCATTGTTACAACTGGAAAAAAGCCCTCTCAATTGACCTAGACATTAACCCCATTTCCCATTGGTACAATGCTGCTTGCTTTCACCCTCTACCACTATCCAGCTAGCTACCTTTCCTCCTTTTCCACTGTCTTTCACCATGAACATCTTTTTTCAACAGTGAAAGATGACAATGTCTACTCTTTGGGACCATGTTAACATGCATGATCGATGAACTTGCAAACTACTCCCCCTAATTCTTGTCGACGATGATCATGATGATGCTTTCGTAGGTCGCTTATCGACTGTTGATCGGTGTCGATTGATCATTAGTTTGGTCGGTTTTGCGGTCGCCCTAGGGTGAACTCGAGATTCAGCTCGCTGGTGCTCGATGTCGTCTCCGAAACGGAGGAGTTCATGTCTGACAAGATCTCTAGGCTCTTGGACTGCATTTTCTGCACAAGAATGGTCATAAGTTGCAGTGATATGATCACATAAGTTGTATCTTACAGCTGTGTTAAGTTGAAGCAATTGTTTGTTTTTTTAATTGTAGCAAATTAATGCAGTAGCTGAACATATATGTACCTTCAGAGTTTGCATGCTTCCAGTGTTAGACTCACTTGGGAAGCCAGGCCAGTCCTCTCTGTACATGTAACACACAACAGATGCAACTCTTGTTAGTATATGTAGGATATTTAAACTATATAATGAGCTACTAGTAGTATATACTAAGATAGTGGGCAGTATACATTCCGATTAAACACTCCTAAAAATACATAATAGTTAGTAGGGCAGATGCATTTTGCTGACAAAAATGAGGCTAAAAAAGAAAAAAAGTTTAGTTTGACAATGTATACAGGTATACATATACTATCCACTGCACATAAACAAATCACATGGATCTGTTCTTATTCAGTTATATATTCTATATGTACTACTATAACAAATGGAGCTAGCATCTCTATGAACTCCATATACACGCTCTGAACTGACAAAAGGACCATGCTGCACGGGGTACACATTCTTACAGTTATGCATGTATGCATAACGAGGTCATAATTGAATAGAAGCATATATGTGCATGCAGATCGATGCATGTCTAGGTGATCCTTGACAAAAGGTTTTCAGGTTTCAATGAGTTGGGCACTTTCTGATCAGATCATATTTATTGGGAACTGATTCTAAGCGTAAACTAGCTGGCGATATGATACGATGTGCATGTGGGTGTAAAAGAAGGCTTGTTACTTTCCATGCCGACCTAAAGGATTAAAGCTCTCTCCTTGTTAGTGAGGATAGGGCAGTGTGAGGTGACATCAATCAAAAGGCCACCTTGATCCATGTTTAATCCTATAATACTTTCCTTTGGTACCACATTTCACACACAAAATTAAATACTGTTAAAAAATTAATGATTTTAATTTAATCAAGAATACACATACAAAAGAGGTGACACCAATCAAAATGCTATCTTATCCATGTTTAATCCTCTACTTTTCTTTCTCACCACATTTTTTCACACAAAATACTGTTTAAAAATTAACGATTTTAATTTAACCAAGAATGCACACATATACACAAGGGATATATTTATATTTATGCATGCAAGTGTACTGCAGAAACAAGCTAAGCTAATTAAGCTAGTAGTGATGATGAGGCCACCTTGAGGAGCTATTCCACAGGGCGCCATGAGCACCGGTGCTGCTCCCATGATCATTACAAGCAGCTAGCCTTCCATGTCGCGCCGCCGTCGCCGCTGCCATCGCCTCCGGCCTGCAGCCGCCGTGCAGGTCGAGCGAGTTTTCGTCGCAGATCTCGCCGGCCGACCCGTTCTCAAACCCATCAGCTTGATCTGTGGCCCATGCAAAACCAATGAACAACAAGTAGAGCTCACATTAGCACCATCAATTGATCAACGCATCATTTCAGACAGCAGAATATAGCAGCTGCAGACACAAGTGATGGTGAAGAAGGAGATGTTGATGATTGGAAGCACACACAACACATCGAATAGAATAAAATAGAAGGTTAAAGCGACCATGCTTAATTAAGCTAGCATCTATTCTAAAGCGAGACGAGCTAGCAAAGCATATGAGATATTTTGCACTGTTCACCTGACGAAGCTGCCGGTCTTTCGGTATTCTTCACGGTCCTGTACATCTGCAGAAACAAGCAACATGGCCGAAAAGACAGTGATTAGCTTAGGCTTTATTAGAATCATGCATATATATATCTCTTTCTCATACAACTGCTAATCTACTGCTACTTGTGGAGAGATCGTATCAAGGAATATATTACTTATATCTTGGCAAATCATCACAAGATTTGCGCCTGCAGAAAATGATGGGCTGCAAGATTTGACATGACAGCTATCAACTATCTGTATGCTAGTACTAATCGAGGAGAAAGAAGAATGGAATGGAAACCCATTCACATTGACATTTTGAAATATAATCATCCGTAGTACATGATGTGTGTGATTGATATGTTAGCTAACTAGGAAGCCATATATCAGCTAAGGGTGCGTTCGAACATGCCTGTTAAGTGAAAACTTATCTCGTTTTTTCACGTTAAAAAAATATATATACTTTAAAAGTCATATTAATCTATTTTTTAAATTTATAATTGATAATATTTAATTAATTATTTTAATAATAAGTTTTCTACTTTTATGTGATCATCATCTCACCCTAACTGAGGAGAGAAGTTTCCATGCATGATACAGAAGTAGCATTACTACAAAAGATGTGTATAAATGAAGAAGATGATAGAGGGTGGTACTGTTGCCACTTAACCCCATCTGGGGCTATGGCCATCTCTGTCTCTCAGCCTACTGCCTCTCTCTCTCTCTCTCTCTTTTTCTGTCGCTATATTGTTGTGATCTTTTGCATACACTACAGAATTGAGCAGTGTGTGGTGGTACTAACTTAGCACTGGAATGGCAAAACAAACAGAGGGTCAGAGAGATCCAGGAGATGAACAGAACCATGCATCTGTTTGTGTAACTTCTTTTCTACTGCAGTGGTTGCGTTCGCAACCGTTTTTTAGATTTTTTTTGTTTGTTTTCGTAAGCACATTTGTTAAACTATTAAATGATATAATTTTTATAAAAAGTGTTTATATAGAAGGTTATCATCTTATCCTTTCAAAATAGATTTTATAATTTATATCATTAAATAGCTAACCCAAAATTCAGATAGCCTAATCTTTCAGCTATCTCCACAGCCGTACCTCCTATGTATCCATACTCCATCTTTCTCTCTCACTCAACAATGGTTGATGCCTTGATGATATACTTTTGCACTTACTACTACACAGTGATGGATTGACTAAAGAGGGTTTCACATGTGTAATATAATAATACTAGTACTAGTACATGAGTAAGTAGCTGTTGGTAAATTTACCTGCAAGTGAGACTTGACATGAGCCAGGGTGAGGTCCTTCACATCCATCAGCTCAAGAACTGACTTTGGGGTTGCCCCTGAAATATATCAACACGAGCAAGAAAAGAAGATTAAGCAAAAGTTTCATGAGATGATGAGATCAAAACCTAAATAAGCTTGCACAAGAGTTGCTCAAGAAGCATGGCATGAACTAGCACAAGATATTAATACACCCAAGAGTAGTTGAGCACATGATGAAGGCATGAAGTGTTGAAGATTTCAAGAAGCTTTTATGGATGGATCATGGTCATGGGCACGTACTGTCGTGGCCACCGAGGAGCTGGACGGCGTGGACGAAGCGGGCGTGGAGGGTGGACGTCCACCGCATGCGTGGCGCGCGCGGGGCGCGCTTCGCCGAGAGCACGCCGCGCGCGGCCGGCACCGCGCCGCAGCCCGCCCGGCGCCACGCGCCGGCAACGTGGCACGGCTCGCAGTAGCACGGCGCCGCGGCGGAGCTCGGATGGTGCGGCATCGGCTCCGGCGCCACGAAGGGCGCCGCGGCGGCATGGTGCTGGTGGTGGTACAGCGGCACGCCACGTATGGGCCTCAGCATGGCTGCGGCGGCGTCGGGGTTGGCGTGGTGGTAGAACTGCAGGCCGCCGTGCCCACCGCCGGCGCCTGGAGCCATGGGCACCGGAAGCTGCAGCGGCATGGGAAGCAGCAGCTGGTGCAGCGACGACGACGGCGACGGTGCCATTGCCGGGTTGCCGCCCGCGCCGACGGCGGCAAAGAACCTCGCGTTGAGGCCGTGGTGGTGATCATGGCCATGTGGCGCCGCGGTTGCACCCGTTGGGAGGCCGATTTGGAGCGAGAGATCCGGCTGCGAAGGGAAGAGCTCCATTGATCTCACTCTCACTTTGAGCTTGATACACTTCTAGCTCTCACTTTGCTACTTTCTGCCTCCTCTTATACCTCTTCTTGAAAGCTCAGCTCTCTCTCTACTTTCTTTGTGCAAGCTAGATGGATTGTATGTATTGTACTCCCCTTTTTAAGTGAGTGGTAGAGAGAGAAAGAGAAGAGGGTAAAAATGTGTTTTTTCTTTGGTTTTGAGGAATATGTGAGGAATAGTAGTCGTATTCTCTGAAGAGAGAGAGAGAGAGACTGAATGAATGAAGGTATGAGAGAGAAAGATGATGGTAGGAGTAGTAGTAGGTGTATAGTGATAGGAGTAGTGTGTGTATATGGTGTTATGGAGGCAAGTGTAGTTTCCTAAGGATGGGGTAATGGGTGATGATGAATCAATAATGCATGAGGGCATGCACACACTATGCGGTGGTAGGGATAGTTGTAGTTCAGGGCACTGAAGTCTCTGAATAAGAGAAGAGATGGAATCCATGCGCTTTGAGCTGAAATGCTAGCTATTGCTGAAGATGCCTTTGCTTAATGGAGGGGTAATTTGAAGATTCCAATTTACCACTTTACCACTTTGTTACTACTTGCATGGTTGGCTGTCTCTGGCTGGCCAAAAGGGCGAAGTCCCTTATTCTTTCTGCATGCAATGTTCAGGGCCTTTTGGGGTGCGAGATGAGTAGTAATATTCAGCAAAAGCTTAATTATTCTTTCTGCGCTACGGTCCTGTTCTTTTCGGCTTCCACGGATTATTCGTTCAATATTTCTAAAATTAAGATTTCTAAAAAAACTCTTCTACTGTTTAGGTTAACTTATTTCTCAAAATATTAATGATTATGTTAATGTTGTTTTTCTCCTATCAACCAATAAATAGGTCAACAAAAATAGAATGTGTATAAATACTGGTCTTAAAATTCAATATAGATAAATCATTATCAAACCTCATTTATATATATTGATAAAGTCTAATATATGGGTTGCAGCCACGAACAGATCTTGAGTTTGTAACACTACACCAAGAAAAGATAATAGCAGAAGTAAAGCTAGAGCTAAACCCATAAACATAGTTTAGGTACTAGTTTGAAAACTTAAAAGTCTTTGTACGTCACTTGCTATGAAGAAACTTCTGATCTTCATCTTCATTCACTTTTGGGAGGATAATAATAATAAATATAAATACACGAGTTACTCAGTAAGTCACAGGAATTTAGATGGTATGTAAAGATTATCATAGAGGGATTTTGTTTTGTTTTACAACCAAGTATGTTTCAAATCATCAACGCAAATTCAAAGTGTGCTCTTTAAGTTATTGAAAAGAGGCTCACACCTCAATCTATTTCATGAGCTACCTGACAACAACTCGCCATATTTTTTGGGAAGAGACACACATATCAACCCATTTCGCAAGTCATGTTACAACGACTCGTCTCTATTCTGATTCGGAGCATATGGTCCTAGACGATACCTCTATTTCTATTACTTCTATTTCTTTTCCTTTCTCAAACACAACTCAACTCATCTTATCCAACATTTTTAGTGCCAGCAGACACTCCAGCTCACACAATCCTGTTTTAGACCATTCAAGTCTTCCACCAGCCACATAGGCTATTTCTAGCAACGATTCTTATATCACAATAATTTTTTTCATAAAACTTTTTTAAATGCAAGACTATACTAGAGGAATCACTTCTCATCCACCCATAACCATGGGCATAGCCATTCTAACAGATTATAAACTTTGCAAAGAATGCATATTTTATCCACATGATGCAAGCTTACTCTAAACATCTAGTATGTATTAATCGGATATGCATGGTAAAGAGAGGTTTGCGACAAGGATTTTTTGAAGCATCCCAAGATAGCTGATTGTCAACTGAACGAGTCTCAAACTAAGTACTAGGTAAGTCTCGGACTTTCCATACTCAGGGTCCTACAGGTGACATCCAAGATGTCACCTCGGTGACTTCATGTCCATTGACTTCCGCACTCATCTAAGGTCTATTAATTAATTGACCAGAGACATATCATTCTAACCATGTAGTCACATATTAATATGATTAGTAAAACTTCTCAAGAGATTAGTCCTTATATGTCATGCAGATACACAGACGGTGACTATCTATAACTAAGTCTTATAAAATAATTTTATTTCGCAAGCTTCCAACCACGAGTGTCAGTATTTCAAATCATTTTTAAAAATCTATTTTATCCCATCGATAAGTTTTAAGTGATAAGGGTATCATCGATACTCACACTTTGTTGAGCACGAGCACTAGGAAGATAAAAGGTCAACAAGGATATATGGTCATCAACAAATAGGAATCATATATGCAACAAGTGGGCTCAAGGCCTATTGAATCGACTAGCGATTTACAGATGGTATCGTGTGACTAAGCATGCATGATTCACAAGCAACATAATTAAAAGATGACTTGCCTTGGTTTTGGTTTTGCCCTTCTTTGACCAACTCCTTGATTGACTACTTCTCGTTGTCGGCTGCTACGCGGTAAAAAACAATAATGCACGAAAAAAATAAAAACAAAACTTAATATATATAACCAATAGTACCATTAGATGGATATTGTTATTAGAAAAATTTTGAGAGATGATCTTAAACAGAGATTCGGAAAAAGATATGAATTTTGAAAGATTAAATTATTTTTTGGATTATAAAAAAGAAATTAAATATTTTTTAAAAAAGAAAAAAATTGAAACAAAGGCTCACTAGTAGGGCCGAGGCATGAGACGCAAAGTAGACTTTTATTTTTTTTATTGGGTATATTAACGGGCTCAAGCGGGTGTTGTTGGGGTGATTAGGTGGGTTAAGGTGGTTTTGGCTAAGCGAGAAAGGGGCCAAAGGCCTGTGGGCTTTACGGACTCCTAGACTAGCCCATGTGCATGCCCTAGCCTATGAGGTATGTGCAAGGCACAAGCAACGGCCACGGTGACCAAGGTGTCGAGAATGATCGACTGCTGGCAAAGCTCGACGGCGTCCGGTCGAACGATAGCAAAACCCAACGAGCAACGACTACAGGAGCATCAAGTAGAGGAGGCAGAGAAAGATGGACGGCTCAAATTTTGGCTAGAGGAGCAGAAGATAGCCGGTGATGAGCTCCGGTGGGAAGGCGACATTTGGTCGCTATGCAATGTAGGTGGCTAGTGGGGGCTCGACTAGAGGCGAGGTAAAATGAAGTAAAGAGGGGGGAGAAAAAAGGGATACCTTCAATTGATGGCGCAAAATTTTGGTTCGGCGGCGACGGCTGTCGAAGAGGACAGAGGTGAGAGAAAAGAGAGGCGGGGCGATTCAGGAGCTCAGAGGAAGATGGGATGATGCGGGGCAAGGCAGGAAGCTCCATAGCCTTTTATAGACAGGGATGACGCTAGACGATGATTAAGAGGGATAGTGGCAAGGTGCGCGAGAGGATCACCTTTGGGGTCGGGGCGACAGTGCGACACGGTACGAGGTGGCAGAGGACGATGCAACACTATGATGGTGCTAGGATAAGCGTGGAAAAAGAGAGGACACGGGCGACGTGGCAAAGGGATAGGACGAGATGGAATGGAGGGAGTTCGCACACTCGTTAGGCCCTGAACTGAATACGGTGGCGACACGCTAGGGTTTGGCTGCGAGGAGCGCGGCGTGCAAATTCTTAGGGCGACAATGACACATTGTTTGCATGCGCGACATGTGGACAAGGACAACATGTTGGTGGGAGTTGCTAATGGGGTAGGGTGGCAGAGTCATGTGATGCGAAGACTGGCATGATTGACCGAGCACTCAGCGCGCGTAGTGTGGCCCTGGAGGTAGGGGATGGCCACGACACAGTGTGTCAGGCGATCATCCGCTTCATGGTCAACGAGTAGGCCCGATCTATCGGCTAGCGTGCTTAGACATGGATGTGCATGGCGGCAGCGAGTTGGCGAGCAGCACGCACAAGCAAAGAAACAGGGTTGTGGAACGTGCGAATAGGAAATTAGGTTGTATAGGCCAAAAGAGAAAGATGACCGCATGGGCCGAGAGAGAGAATGGAGGGGAGAGTGGACTAGGTCAATAGTAGTCTTTTTAATTTCTAGAAATATTTTGAAAATAAAAAATTGAATGTTTAAATTTAAATTCAGATTTGATATTTAAACTTAGAAAATTTTAAAAAAGCTTTGAAAGAAATTCTATGGATAGAATTTAAGGTCTGTGTGTTGTCACGTTCTTTAAAAAAATTAAAATGATCCAAATTTTATAAATAGGGTTTGATTCAAATAGTTTTTTTAACGTGAAAACTCAAGCATTACAAGCAACCAATCCACCGTAATAGTCTGCACAAAAATCTATTTTAAACAGGGCACTACATATGCTAGCTGGGTTTGGTGGCACATGTTTTTCTTGTTAGGGCCCATTCATTCGTGCATGCATACACCCCAATCAGAAGCCTGAGCTACTTGTTTGGGTTAACTCAGAAACTTTTGAGTGATAACAGTGTGCGCTTCTTGCTTGGAAGGTTGCTGCTTGTTCATGCTGTTACTATTGTTGTGCGTGTTGTTGTGAGTTTCTCTCACATGGAATCTTTTTTGCCTTTAAACTGAAACTGTCCCTGTGGCTAGGGCACAACAAGCACATGACGTTGTTCAGACATTACTGTAAATTAAGCAGTATTAGTATGTATAGTTCTTGTCAAAGCTTTTGTACTATTATTCCCAACATAAAACAGCTTTTTTCGGACGAGCTATAATTAAAGGCAGTGCATTTTTTTTATTAATTATCCTCCATTCTGCAAGGTAAATACAGTACAGTACCGAGTGAATACAAATGCATGCAGCAGAACTGAATACTACTGATGCATGTAAACAAATGTCTTGCACTGTTCAAAGACGGGTATTATGGCATTTGCTGCACTACCATTCCATGGTATTCAGAGAAGCAACCTGTCAGCAATACTACTACTACTACTCTCTTTGATGACAAACACATTGAATTGAATGGAGTATGTACTAATGTACGCCTCTTCAGTAAACAATTGAATGTAGCAGTCTCTTTGATGGCAAAGATCAGACAAGGAACAGGAAGACTGTAACTTCCATGCTCTTCTCTCTCCAGAGTTATGTGGAAGAACCAACCAGCTCCACCAAAGCTGTGCCTGAGGATAGGAAAACCTATAGCTTTCAATGCCATGAAAACTTTTGGTTGGGTCCTTGGAATTGGTGCTTGTCAAGACTCCCACAATACAGACAATGGTTTCACTGTTGAGGCCTAGCCTTGCCTGCTCCTGCTGCTGCTGCATGCTGTGAGGTCATTGGAGGTCACCTCAATGGAGAATTGGAAATACACCCCTATCCTAGAGTCAAAAGAACTTTTTCCTGTGACTGGGTTTGAGATAATGGAAAAGAAAATAAAAGATAAATAATATTTAATTTTTATGATAGCTATTTAATAGTATAAACGATATAATTAACTAATGTAAAGTTAATAATCTAATTTTCTAGATGATTAACTTATATATATATTAAAAAGGATCATTTAGTAATTAAAAAATATGCTCACAAAAGCTGAGAATTTTTTTTTTTGAAAAAAGGCGGTTACAAACATAATTTAAGAAACGATTTTTTCTCAGCTTTCGCATATATACTTCCTAAAATGATAAACGTTATATTTTTTTAAAAAATAATATACAATCTTATATTTTCAAAGTAGATTTTTAACTTCATAGTGTCAATTTCATCACTCATATCATTAAACAGCTATCAAAAAATTAGACAATCTTTCATCTTCCATCAACAATCAATTTCAAACACAATATTAACAAAAATCTCTATGCTTCCCCTGCAACTTGTACACTTAATTACCTACTTTGCTGTGTGGACCCCATTTGTGTCAAGGTGTGTCTATTGTTTAATGAATCTTTGCATATGTAAACAAATTACCATGAAAGTTGAGTACATATTGAGAAACCATAAGTGGAAGATAAAAAAATGTTAACTGATACTAATTCAGATTCTAAAATTTTCATTTTACATAGCCTTTTGACAATGAGATTCAGAACAATGATGATCATAGCTAGCCTACGTACTAAACATATCACTTTCTGAAAATAAAAAACTGAACGTTGATAATAGCACCTATCTTCCTGACAATATATAAGATACTGAAATTGATCATAGCATCTATTTATTGACAGAATTAACCAGTTGTTAGCAAATGTCTGTAGAACATGTCAGAGATGACTTTGAGTCTTTGACCGAACAAAACACATCCTGAAACTGATCCATATTGACAATGAGAAAGCAACTTCTTTCACTACTTTGTACATCTAGCAAATGAATCACATCACGTAGGAGCATGTAGGAGTAGTAAAATGTCTACGAATCTATACGATGGCATCTGGAAATTACTACTCCTTGCAGCACTAGTAAAATAAAACTACAACGCCCAAGGCATGGCAGGGCAAATCACCAATAGTATCCTTGGAAACGTAAGTAAATTCAGAGAGAGGACGTGCAGCATAGCTGAGCTGATCAGTGTTCTTCTCCATCTCTCTCTCTCTCTCGGATGCATGGACCAAGGCAACGGCATCAAGTCTTAGATGGAGTTAATGGCAAGCATCGGAACCGGTGCACACACCATGCAAACGAAAATTTTAATTGCGGCCTCGCAATTGCCTGGATGCATCGGTGATGATCGATTTGTTTTACTGAAGCTAGCTGCAGTAGTAAACGCCCCCTCCCGTTCTGTTCTTGAAATGCTCGCTGACACCGCGAGTTTAGGGCTGTTTTGTCAGTTAAAAACTCAATCCTATGCTGCAGTGACAGTGGTAGTGAGAGATGTAGAAAGAAAGATTATTTTTTGGGCTCTCTGCAGTCGACATGAGATAGAAGAGAATATCTGAATGTGTATGAGTGAGATGGTCGAGATCGGCATGGCACGTGAGGGTTTCAGAAAGTTCAGGCTTCTTCAGAATTCCTTCAGATGATTCGAAACGCTTATATTACTACTACAGCTGCATGCATCACTGGCTTAATTTGTGTACTAGTAGTGGAGCATAGCTTCGCCCTCTAGCTGGAGAGTGTTGCTAGTTAATTAGTGTGTGCTTTGGCATATTCTCCCACTAATTAATTAGGCTATTTGTCTTCGTGTATGATAGATTAAGCCATGATCATGTAGTGGCCTTGTAGCAAGTGCAAAATTGTTGCCTATATATCTTGTCAAATGCTCTTTGGCATTTGACAACCCATGTTCTTTGGGATGGTAGTTTTTGGATATTACCATTTTTGCAATGGTACTATGTAAATTTGATTAGCTATATATAGTCGGAAAAATATGCAGTGAAAACCACAACTTTAGTGGAAACTTGAAATATATATATGTAGTCGACCAGCTGATAAACACAACATTCTGATAAATTGCCCTACCGTTGCCAACGACGACAAGATCATCTCACTAGAGCAAGACATAAAAGATAAAAGTCTGCAGTAACTTTCGATGGCGCATTAAGAATATCTTCTTTACAAATTGTGTGTGTGAATCTCGAGAGATAATTACTTGGTTGACGGTGCAGTGTTAAGTTGTCATCTTGCGTGGTGAATAATTTCAAGACAACGAACGGCTCGATCGAAGTGATCGACGAAGCTAATCTAGCACAAGAGCATCGTATTCATTCGTACCATCCACATCGTGATGCATCAACCAATGTCAACTCTTCCTAGAAAGGTGAAATTAGAAGAAGATGCATCCATGTGATTAGAGCTAAGCATAAACATATTATTATACTGGGGAAGCACAGACAAAAGCAGTCTAGAACCAAGGAAGGTTTGGTAGGGTTGCTGACCACTGCCAAAAACGAAAAGGAATGGAGACTTTACCTTGTAAGTGTGTGTGGCAATGCAAACCTCGATGAGAGAATCTAAGTATGAGTGTGATATGATATTAATCTCAATAATTAACTCTCATGATTAAAAGAAACAGAGAAAGTTTAAAAAGGGGTGATGCCTTTGCAGATGCTGCTATAGCTATAGCTAGCTAGGTTTTACTTTGACCATCCATGCAATAGATTAATTTGTCCATGAGCATTGATCAGAGCTCACGTGATGTTGTTGTTTAATATAGGGGTAGCTCTGCATCTGTCTCTTGTTATGCCGTCACTGATAGGATTGTATATTGGTTGATTATATTCTGTTTCATGGCTAGATCGCCTTTTAAGTGCAAGGATGTATGTTTATGCAGTAGTACGAACTGCTCGTCACACATGAGGGTTTGCAATGTTTGACTAGATCCGTCCTAGTTTACACTGATTAATTTGACACGTATAATGTACTTAATTATATGTATATATAGTATGGGATGTTTAAAGGGCACAAAGAAAGTAGTACTTTTGGAATATATTCGTTAGCCAATAACTTTTCATATAATGGTACTAGTACATTTTGAGGAAAATCTATGAAGCTTCTTGGTGTCTAATCTAAATTCTGAACATCACATATTGCTACGTGAAGTTTTCATGTTTTGATCAAAACACATATGAAATGACAGGCATAGCTTCTGTTTTGCTAACATTTTTGTTACAATAATACTCTACCCCGGATGCCCAATGAGACGAAAAAATTGACCCTCTCCTCACCCAGTCTCCTTTGAAGTCCACGTAGCACCCCTTCCTCCTCCGTAATAGCCATCGGCTCCTCTCCCCTTCGAGCAGGTGATGTGGGGAGAAAAATTAGACAACCTCAGCCTCAGCCAGCTTATAGTATATTACTTCTTCTCCCTTTCCAATCTCTCCCTTTTGTGCGGAGTGGGGAGGAGAGGGTGAGGGAATCAATCATGGGCTTTTAGTGGAGGAGGTGGTCTCAACTACCAGCAATTTTGAGTGGATTAGTGGTAGACAGATCTGGCATGATAGTCTCGAGCGAAGTAGTGATAAGGTAGATGTGGGTGATGTCGATGCTGCTACAGCTATGATTCTAACATCAAGACTATGGGAGGTAGAGGAGGAAAAGTGCAAGAAGGTGATGGTGGGGAAGCAAAGGTGAGCCACCACCTTCTCATTTTCTCTTTTGTACTTGCAAAAGGACGAAAGTGACAACGAGCTCAAAGAAACAACCTAACAACGAGGTATAACATGTAATCGAGGAGATTGGTATATGTTTTACAATTGTTTTGATGTTTTAACAATTAAATTTTAATGGTTCCTATGTGAGAAAGGAATATTTAAATTGAAATTTAACCGCCCGCACATTTTAAGTTTGATTTTGAGTGTTTTTATGTTATAGCTATTGAAACACAATATTTTATACATAGAAGTAAAATGTTTTAACTTGGATGTGATAGTTTCACCTTTTCTGCCTTTTATTTTCTAATGTGTATTTGTAATGTTTCTTCGCTACGTACTAATTTTATATATTTTATTTTTGAAAATGTTTTAATGGCTAATTTTTTTCTTATAGTACATACTGTGATGTTTTACGGAAGGACAACTAAAATGATTTGACTCTTTTTCCTAGATCGGCCGTGCGATGCCAAGTCACGTCCTTGTTGTTATTACAGATGTACGTAGTTCAAACTATGGGTATGGATCGACATGTTGGCCAATTATGGTCATTTAATAGAATTAGTTACCTTTTCTAACGTATATTAATTAGTTACATATTTAGTTTACCTAGTAGTAAATGTATATTCCCTCCATCCTAAACCTAAAATTAGTGCTATGATTAAATACGTATTATAAATCTAAACAGGATCTATTCAAATTTGTAATAGTAGTTGGCATTTAATCATAGTGCTATATTATGATATTTTAAAATAGGTGGAGTATGTAATTGATCAATATATATCAGTAAAGTGACCAGTGTCCATACACCCGTAGGTTGGCACTTCCTGTCAAGTAGTATATAATTCGCAGGGCAAATTAGAAGCGTAATACGGAGTATACCTATGTATTTATACCGCTGCATCATTGTTAATCCAATGTAATGTACACTATGACACCAGAATTAGCCAATGAAAAAGAGTAGTACTAATATTGTTGGGCTTTATACTACTATATCACTACTATTGGACAGCAAGGCAGTCCGACCTGGATACAGTACTCGTACTTTCGTGCCATGCTGGCACCGACAAAGTCAACCATCCACGCAGGAGAGTGAGCAACACTGTAAACGTGGTGGCCCACCTGTACAGAGCTGCTCCTACTACCCGTCCCTGCGTCGACTACTGCTGAGACGGGCTCACGCTTAAGAAGTGGCCCACGGCCTGCCACAATGGGACGCAAATACCCAAAAGCCCGTTGCTGATCGTGCGGCCACGTACCGCCTACGTGGAGGAGGCACCGTTGGCTAGTGGGTTTCACTTGCAGGAAGGCTAGGTCTTTGGGTGCGAATCCCATATGGAACTATGCTCGAGTCTGATTTTTTTTCTCCCTTAATCGTAAAACCACAGAACGGATAATCCCCTGGCTGGTAAAACTTAATTGATTTACCTTCACAGATAAATGGTGGTTCATTCTACGAAGTTTATATAATATATTGACATAGTCTTCATCTATTATAACATCTATATAGCGTTTATATAATATTATAATTAATTTTTATCCTCTCTCCTCCCATCTTCTCTCTAGTGAGGTAGCTGGCGAGTCAGGAAGTAGTGGCAACTGAAGATGCAAATGTTAGCAGCAACAGATAGGGACCACTTATTGTTGTCGTCGTCGTTAGTGAAACCTGCTCCTTTCCTCTACTTTCCTGTGTTCGGATCCGATAGCTATTGGCAAACAATGCAAAGATGAGCTATTGGTTGTCACCACTTCTTCACCGTCGAATTGGCTTAGTGACAGCACCACTTTTTCACTACCATCGACGCTCGTGCAAGTAGACGAGGGAAGAGTGGCTACAGATTAGGGAGCTTCTCTACCCCCTTTCCAAATCAAGGAGTGCCACAACTTACGGATAAGGTGAGGTGAGGACAGGGATGACAGATTGCGGATGGTGAGGTAGAGGATGGGAGATTGGGGATGATGAGGTTAGGGAAGATGGCTCAGTGATAGAACTCACCAAGGAGTGAGGCAGCAACAAATCTAACTTGAGTTTAAGCACTACTACTATCATTCAATGCTCTCCCATGCATTGTCCACTCATCCTCGACTTCATAACCTCAAGCAACAGTGGTGGTGGAGATGGTTTGGAGGCGGCAACGACTGTGGGAAGGTGGCAACTTTATGTTCTGAGCTCCTTCGCCACTACGCTATGATGCTAGCTGTTGTTGTGTTGTGATGCAGCTGCCTCCTCCCCCCCAACATGCGTGGATTCAGTAGATGCCTTCGGCTCTACCTTACCACTATTGACGCCTTCCTAGTCTCGTTTCTACCGATGCCATCAACCTTGCATGGGTCTTAGATATCACTTTTTGTTGCTGCCTTGGATCCCATCTCTGCCAATGAAGGACTTTATTGGGACGTCGCTATCTCCCACTAGTTGGTGTTGCGCTAAGTCAAGGAGAGAATCAAAGAAGATGAAGGGAGAGAAGAAGAGGGAGACAGAAGTTCTCTGACATGTGGGTCCTCATAGGGACCATGTGTTTTTAAACTTTTTGTTAATTGCAATGCTACATAGGTGACATATAGATAGGTCATCTTGTGCGTTGTGTCACGTGTTGTGACAACAGGGCTGAGACCAACTCCTAGCACGTGTGCCAAGACCGAATTAAGAAAAAAGGTCGCTAACTACGCGTGTGCGTGCAGTGTGTGGAAGAAATGGACCACCATGTTTTTGGCATGTACCTGGTAGGATCCAATTTTTTTTAGCAGTTTTCATATTAAACTTTGAATTTTGAAAATTTCGTTTAAACTTTCTGCTAATAATTTGAAACTTTCAATTCAAATTGAATACTTTCAACTGCATTTTTGAATCTTTGAATTAAAATTCAAAACTTATGACGGAACTTATTTATTTATATTTTATAATATATTCATTAGCAAAATGTTAATGGTGCTTAGAGTTTCTAATAAAAAATGGTGTTTAGGGTTAAAACGCCGTATGGTCCGTGCGACTTAAAAAGTCAGCACGTGTACTAGCTTTTCTGCATGTAGACACACATAAGATAGAGAGTGGGTCAATAGACGTCGTATAAGATAAAATCATTATTAAAACCATCTGAGGATCGGAGGAGATAAGTTGGACCGGTTTTAAAGGTTTACGAAGCATCGTATGCTATTAAAAGAGTAAAATCAGATTCGATGTACACTTCAGAGAAAGAGGATAAACTATTTGCAATACCACATTAACACAATGGGCCGACTCGGCCCACGTGATGCAGCCGTAGGCCGTAGCCACCGCCCACGCGAGCCCTGGACGAGTCCACCGCCGCCGCCGTCCTCTTCCTCGAGTCCCCAACTCTCAGCCCTCGGTCGCCGCCACCCAGGAGCTCGCCGTCTCCCTCGCCGTCCTCCCTCGCCGTCTCCCACTCCCCCTCACCCTTCTTCGGAGTCCGCCGCCGCTGACCCACGGCTCGAGCACGTCCGTTGGCGACGCTTCTCCGCCACTCACCACCTCCGCCGAGGCTCTGATCCGACGCTGCCTCGACCAAAAGCCACCGTAGCCTCGCTACGCGCCCGACGACCGATAGCAGCTGAGCAAGGTAAAATAAATGGGGGGCTTCTTAATCCGTGATTTGGGGACTTCCTGATGGGTGGTTTGCTCATGAGCAAAACTGAGGACTTTTGCAAATAGATTCACGCGCAAGATGATTCTACCTACTTCGATAATTTAGTGACCACTGCTAATTTTGAGTTCCTCAAGTCTGTGAGTCCTGCTGCTGCACAACAGCAATCTTGAATTCATGATAATGTCCATCTTATATAAACAATGATATGGTAGGAAATTAACCTCTAGTATCTGTCACTGTTCAGAGAACCTGCGCTGATGACTTGCCAAGCTCCACTTTGTGCTTATCACGTTGAAACTAGCTATATTGTTACTTCTAGGATATGTTCAATGCTTCATATCATGAAACACACAATTTCTTTTCTGTGGTCTATCTCAGTTGATGGTTGATCTTTCACATCTTGGGTGGCCAATTTTCACTATTGATGGTTAGTTTTGGTGGACCTAGATGTCTCCCATTACGGAAGAATCAGACATTTAATATAAAATGGCTGCTTAATTTATTGGCTCGTATTGATAATATACTTATGCACTATGTACTTTTGTTCTCGCATGCAGTTTTTTGAGAAAGTACTGTTTTCTGACCTGTTGGAGGCTAGTTACTATGCTAGGATGTCTCATCTCATGTTATGCTCGTAGTAAGAGAAAAAAAATGTCAATATGCACAATTTTGCTGGAGAAGACGATCCTGTTTATGAATATTTCTTCTTTCAAAAGATGTCCGCAAACCTATTGTCATTTCTATGTGAGAACATAAAGTAACAACTCTAAATACTTGCAAGTAAACTTGGCATTGGTCTGGCATGCATGTCATATTCATTAATTAATTATTTTCATTCAATTGCCTGGTATCATAATGGTCTTCTAGTTTTTTCTATCTGGCAGAAAAAAAGGGAAAGGCCAGCTGTTTGTAATCGATTTTTATCTCAAGTCAAATTCCTACCTTAGGTCTTGCTTGAGCACTCTCCGGGGATATTGTGTTGTGTGGATGGGTGTGGGATCAGGTTGCATACTACCATGTTGGCTGGTAGAATGCTCTGCAGCCCCAGAGCTGATCTAGATATTGATCCTTCAAGTTGGATTTCCTATTCCCCTGTTGGCGAATATTGCAAAAGGGAATACACGATGCCAGTTCAGAACTAGGGTTTGTGGGTTCGCTTACTTTTTTTGTTTGATTGATGTTAATGGAAGTTCTAGAATGGGACCTAGGATGGTGAAATACGAACCTGGTTGTGTGGGCATTTTGTGGCGTTTGGGATCATGAAGCTTTGTTTCAGACTTTCAGTCTTGTGATTCTAGCACCCATCATTTTTTTTTAGTCTTGCGTATACCACTGTTGCCTGATTTTGTGCTTCACTACTGAGTTACTCTATGCCCATTCATGTGTCCATTTTCCTGTAGATGAATTAATTAACCTCTATATTTGTGGTCAGTCAAAACAGCTAAAATTGATTGACTTCCAAATGATATGGTTTCTTTTTGTCATAGCACTGTGCTGATTTTGGTTATTGGATCCCTAACATTATGAAATGCTTGCCAAAGGGAGGAAAATTGCTGGAAGAGCTGGAGACATGTCTGCACACTATGCATTTGGTCTGCAGGAAGATGATCCAATCATTAAACATAGGCTTCTGACCAGGATAGCTATCAGGGGCGAACCACCACTAAAGAAGCTTCAGAAGAAGTTCATGCCCTTTGCAACTGAGGTTGAGAAGGATGTAGACAATATAAGTGACTTTGAGAGGCTGTACGAGGCCTTTCTTCAGGAGATTAATACTTTTGAGCTGCCTCTTCTTAAAAGCAAGGCTGTGGTTGATGCAAACCTTAGGGAGAAGGAGAGCTTCAACGAGCTGCAGGATGAGATTCAGCGGCAAATCTTGCAAGCTCAGACTGATATAGAGGATCTCAAGAAGCAACTGGAACAGAGCAAGATTGAGAGGCAACACAAAGAGGTGTGTGAAGCAATCAGAAAAATGGTTTCTTTGCAGCCTCCACGATAGAAACAGAGAAGCTCATTGCGGATCTTGAGAAAGAGATTGATAATTTGGAGGCTGAGAATACAGCATGTATAAGGACTCTGGAGCTAAGGAAGACACAGTTTTCTCTTCTTCATGTGGTGAGTTTATTTGTGATGTTCCTTTTCCTTTCTGAATCATGCCTTTTTTTCCTTTCTATGTAGAGGGGTACAGAAGATACTCATTGGATTTAATTAATCTGCGTGGTATGCTTAGATGATGGGCACTGTTTTTTCCAGGCATTGTTTCCCATAATACAAAACTATGTTTAGGAATGATGGGCCGGATTAGTAAACTATGATTGTTTCTGAATTTTACATGTGTTGGTAGATTCACTATCATCAAATTATACTATTAGCATCCATTTATCTAAGAGTGGAAGTCAGAAAGACTAATGTACTCCCTCTGGTCTAAAAAAAAGTTGTTTTAGACTTTTTAAAGTCAACATTATATAACTTTGACTACCTTATTTGTTAGCATAAGTTAAAAATAAGTTATATAAATGTAATATTATAAAAGCCCTTGTTATTACAAACTTGAATATATCATTTTCATATACCAAAAACCTATATTTTAATTGATTTTTATGGTCAAAGTTAACTCACATTGACTACACGCATGCCAAAGCAACTTGTTTTTTTAACTGGAGGGAGTAGTTATTATAATCATATCGCACATTTCACTCTCTTTCTTGAAGCCTCCTAACATACTCATGACTGGATCCAGTATAATTTTTGCAAGCAGAAAATGATGCCTATTGATTTCTGATGTTGTATCTACTACAGGTCGAGGAATTGCAGATCTCAATCGAAGATGAGCAGGGGAGCGTAGCAGAAGAACTGAGAGCTGCCACCGAAGAGCAGAAGAAGAGCGGCAGTGCTTCTACCAACACATGTGATGCATCACAGTAGTGGATTGCTCATCACAGTAGTGGAGAGCAACACATGTGATACGCTCTCCACTACTCCCTTCCTCATTCCTCTCTCTCATCCCACTCCGCGTCTTCTCTAGCTAACTTATCCACGTGCCTAGAGGTGGAAAAGGCTTGATAAGCTTTTTATTGAGCTTTTTTTAAAATTATTTTTTATGTATTATATTTTTCTATATCATTTAAGGCTACTTCATTAACGAGGTAACAAGTTAGGGTGAAAATAACTTTCATTCAAAATTAAATAATTTTTATTTTAAAAGAAAAACTAATTGGAGTAATTTTGAACTGAGCCACCGAACTTTTTTTTCACCCCTACATATAACACATAATCTAGAGCTTGCCCAACTAGCTGTGGATGCATTAAGGCCTTCTTCTTTGGTGGGTCTCCTCATCCTGTCTCTGTGGTGCGTGAGAGGGAAGGATGCAGTTAGGAGAGTGCTAAGGACGACGCACCACAACGACGTTGTGGCTTGCATTGGGGAGGATGATGTGGGAAGCCATGCGGTGAACTTCGCCTTGAGCTAGTAGGTCTAGGCACCTTCATGCCATGAGTTTTGAGGCGACCTCAACGGCTCATTGGAACTAGCATCAGCGATATGACTTTTTTTTACTCTCGCGTTTAAAGAGGCCAGCATGCTCAAGAAGACTCCTCACTGCTGCGAGTGTGCAGGAGGGACATACAAGGGAGAGTGCATAGGTGCGATAGATCTAGAGTTTGAATTATCGATGTATTATGAGTTAGATTAAAATATTATAGTGGGGATTTTGATTATATTTTATATTTTTATCTTTAATTCATGTGAACTTGTTGATGTTTTAATAGTTAAAAAATTGATGGTTTATGTTCGAGAGCAAAATATTTTAATTATGATTTGTCTGTATTTCACTATCTTAATTTTTACGAATTTTGAATATGCTTCAACCGTACTTGATGTTTCATATATAAAAGAAAATATTTCAACTAGGACTTGGCTGTGTTTCATTATTTATTTCTTATGTCAACGAATGTTTCGACTTGATTTTTTATGTTGTACGGACGAATGCAGTTGAAATAGTTTGACGCTTTAATTTTCCTCCCGGATCAAATAACCAAACACGAGTACGATTCTCAAATTCTATCCTCTTATATATATATATATATATATATATATATGTTTTGGGAAAAAGTCTAAATAACCCCCTGAAATATCAGGGTTGAACCCCCAAAGTAATTAAACAGGTATTCTAGACCCCAATGTATTGGAACCCGTTCACTCAACCCTTTGTGGTGGTTTTGCACACTGGTTTCACCAAAGCTAGCAGTCAACGATAGCATTCAAGCCACGTAAGACTAACCTCTGTATATAATGCTCTAGACCTCCTCCTTTCTCTTCCGGTCTCTTCAGATTCCCCGTCCAATTTCTTCTCCCAACTTGAGTTCGCCAAGAACGACGAAGGAATGATCAGGCCATCATGTTGATTGGCACGACCCCATGGAGGTAAGTTTCCTACCTCTCAATCGTGATCCCCACCCCTCCCTCTCAAAAACTGGTCTGTGATTAAGGGGTTTGGGAGCATGGAATATTCCTTAGGGTTTTGTATATTTCAGTTTTCTGGAATACATGGTTCTTTTGGCATCTCAATTTTGTTTTGTTAGGAAGTTCCCTGATTCTGATTCTAGGATTACATATTGGAAGCAAAGAACACATGCATTTTGCTTGTAGCGTAGAATTGAGGCTGCAATATTTTTTTATGCGCTAAATCTTGTTGATATGCTAAATATTTCCAATGTTATTTGTAGTAGTTTTCATGTAGCAACAGGTTGATTTATGATTCGTGTTCCCTGTTAAGGTTTGGACAATGGATGCATTAGATCGTATTGCTGTCATGTTCCACCATGGTGGAAAATTTATCAACTATATGAATCAGGTGCAATATGTCGGAGATGTAGGTATGTCATATATTGAGAGAGAGAAGTTGTCACTCCCTAAGATCAAAGTCCATCTTGGAGACCGTACAACTGTGAATGATGAGACACAAATGCACTGGCTGTTTGTTGAGAAAGGATTGAGAGATGGTTTAAGGCTTTTATATGATGACAAATCTTGCCTCATAATGTCTAATCACACATCAGATGGTGGTGTAGCTAATATATATGTTGAGAAGCCAATGCAGGAAGTGTCACACATAGGGGAGATATCCCTAGTTAGGGAGGAAAATAACTCAGCTTCTACAGAGTATATGCAGTAGGTTAAAACAGTGAAGAAGTTAGCAGTTAAAAGGTTATGCAGTTCTATCCCCAAGCAACACTTCAGCAGAGTGAAAGTAGGTAGGATTGTGTAGTTCTGTACCCGAAGCTAAAGACATTGTCAGTGAAGATAATGGTAGTGATAGCTCTGATGATTCAGATTTCCAAAATAAAGAAGACAATAGCTCTGGGGAAGATGAAGAAGCAGAGGAGTTGAGTAAACTTGCCAAGGAGTTCAAGAGAAAAATAAAGGCAAAAAAACTTGGGGTACAGACTAGTGAGATATAGATTACTTTTACCGATGCATTGGTATCTAAAGATAGCTGGGATGAAACTAAAAATGATACCGAGTATTTTGACTCTAGTGATGAGTATTCTTATGAAGAAAACAGTGATGGTGAAATGGTGAGGAGGAAGAGTTCTAAAATTAGATTTGACAAAAAAAGCCGCAATACCTGTGTTCTCTGTTGGCATGGCGTCTAGAGACAAAGACCGGATGAAAACTAATAGACATTTTAACTTCGTAAAAGATGAAAAGGATAGGATAAGGGCCAAGTGCTCTTCGCAAGGGTGCCCTTGGCTCATATACGACGCAAAGACAACCAGGTCCGAGTTGTTCCAAGTGATTACATATGTTGATGAGCACATGTGTGTTCAGTAAGGCAAAATTGATTGGTGACATCTACAGTCATTGTTAGGAAGTATGCTAGGACAATTAGAGACAATCCAACATGGAAAGTAGAGCTCAACAAGAAAGCAGTACTAGAAGACATGCATGCTGATGTTTCTAAGTGTAAGAGAGCTAAAGCATTGGTTCTGCAAAAGATGCTTGATTCTACCAAAGGAGAGTACACTAAGGTATTTGACTATCAACTAGAGCTTTTGAGAAGTAACCCTGGAAGTACAGTAGCTATGGCTCCAAACCCAGAGATTATTCAGAAACATGTATTTCATAGGTTTTATATATGTTTTGATACATGTAAAGAGGGATTTCTAGCTGGTTGCAGGAGAATTATTGGCCTAAATGGGTGCTTTTTCAAAGGTGCTATTAGTGGTGAGTTGTTATGTGCCATTGGTAGGATGCAAACAATCAAATGTACCCTATTGCATGGGCTGCTGTAGAGGAGACAACCGGCTCTTGGTATTGGTTCATTGGTGTATTAAAAAAGATTTGAAGATCAATGAGCATGCCGAAGGATGGGTCATCATATCTGACCAACAAAAGGTAGCAATAATTACTTATGTCTTATTGCTTTTCTAGCTTATTTACTGCTCTATTCATGACATTATCTATTTTCAACATTATGTAGGGACTTATAAGTGTAGTCAGTGAGCTAATTCCAAGGGCAGAACATAGGATGTGTGCAAGGCACATTTATGCTAATTGAAATAAAAAGTATACAGATCAGAAACTGCAAAAGAGGTTTTGGAGATGTGCAAAGGCCTCATGCAGACCCCTAT
Organism: Oryza coarctata; assembly: GCA_030770085.1. Taxonomy (NCBI): domain Eukaryota; kingdom Viridiplantae; phylum Streptophyta; class Magnoliopsida; order Poales; family Poaceae; genus Oryza; species Oryza coarctata. The sequence continues at coordinate 2,509,453 of CM061476.1, read as the reverse complement.
TTACCTATTATAGAGCAAAGTTAGCAATGAAAACCCTTCAGGAAGCCAAGGACAAGATGAACACTTCTCCTAAACATTAGAGCCATTAGAGCAGGCACGGCGGCACGACGAGAGGAACATCCGTGAGGAGAGGGAGAGGTTGAGGAGGCGCGATGCGGAGGAGGATCATGACCGCAAGCGCCGCCGCCGGTCCTCGCACCACCACCGCGACAAGGACCCGGAGGGGCCGGCTGCGGCCAGTGAGGAGGTGGAGGCCGGAAGGCGGCGTCAGAAGGAGGAAAACCAGCTGCTGGAGGAAGGGATGAGGCGTCGCCTTTATTCAACAATAATAGATGGTTAAGATATGGATGAGCTGTGGACATCACAATTAGCACAGTAGTTAAGGTATATAGTATGGGATGTTTAAAGGGCATAAAGAAAGCAGTAATGCTGGAATGTATCAATTATCCAATAAATTTTCATATTATTTATGATACCTTTTCTCTTTGGTTTTTAATAAATAACACCATTCACTTTTAAATTAATATTTAACCACTTGTTTTATTAAAAAAATACGTAATTGTTATTTATTTTGTTGTGATTTGGTTTATTGTTAATGTGATTTAAATATGACTTATATTTTTATGCTTTTGTATAAAATTTTTAAATAGAGCAAATGTCTAAAATATGGTAAAAAGTTTTTTGAACAATTCTATAAAACTCATTAATCAGTGTCTAATCTAAATTTTGAACCCATAATGCTATCGAAAGTTTTAAAAGTGTGACCAAAACAAATCTAAAATAAAAATGTATAGTTATGACCATGACTATTTCATTACTTCTCTACGTAACAATTAAGCACATTTTCCCACTGCCACCTCACTCGTTATATCTAGCTTCCTCTTATCATATCCACACCTCTTCGCAATTCCTCCATCATATCCATCACCTCTTCTTCCCCTCCAGGGCAGTGATTTGGGAGAGAAAAATCGGACGTCCAAAGTCGCCTTGCCGTACATTGCTTCTCTTCTCTTTCCTCTTTCCATTTCCTCTCTCTCGCTTTCTCTCCTAGGGTGTGACCTTGTACGAGAAGTCAGCCATGGGCTTGTGGTGGAGGTGGGTGTAGCGGCAGGGATTGATTGCCCCTCCCCTAGCATGCAATCGCTAGATTGGGAGCAATTTGTGACACCCGACTTATGAGTGTATTGACAGATGGTTAGGAAATATGTTGGGAAAGATTTTTAGACCCACATACAGATCGGGCATCTAATTTTTTAGCAAAAATTAGGCGTTGTTCCATTGCTAATATAAAGAATATTTCATCACTATTTAAAAGTGTTTCAATATGTTAAATTGTTGAAACATAATTGAATCACGATTGAAACATCATAGATGAAACATGGATCTTCAATGTTTCATTTCTAATAGAAAAATATTTCACCACTATACACAAAGTGTTTCAATGTATTAAAATATTGAAACACAATTAAATCACAGATTGAACCATTTAACATTGATACTCAACCGTTGAGACATCAATATATTTGTAAAAAAAATCAAAGACAAAAAATATGAAACAACGCCAAAAACCTAGTGCAACATTTGGATAAAAAAAACATCAAGACATTGGCTAAAATATTTAAAAAGAATCATAATATTATGTTAGAAGAAGGGAGAAAGATAAGGAAGAGAAGAGGGAGTAGCATATATATGTAACATGCAAACTTACAAAGCGGCAGTGGGAGGAGTAGCTCATGCACTTAGGTGTGGCTGCCAAGAAAAGGCAGGCGTGGCTGCCAGAGAGAGCGCAAGGGCTACATGCACAGGAAGCAGGACTGCAGAGGCTAGGCACTCAAAATTTCGGTTTCGATCGTGCGCCCGGTGTAAAATAATTTTGGGAATTTTTTCAATTAAAGCCCCTAATTTTAGTATTAGGAGAAGTTTAGAGGAACTCTTTGTAATCCTCCCCGGGTCAAATAGCCAAACATGTGTACACTTCTTTGAATTTTCTCCTCTTTATGTTTTAGGATGGCACGTAATTTGGTAGGAAAAGGCAAAAAAAGTGAAAGGAGATACGGAGTCGGCGCCCTGGCCTAATCCGGCTCCGACGATGGTGCGCTAATGCTACCGCCTCTAATAACTTGTTAATAAATCGAAAAAAATGTGAGAAAAGAAAATCTCGTAACACCCCGCCCCCAACCACATCTGCGCCTAGGGTTTCCGCCGCATCTGGAAACTTCGCCTTCGCGTTCGCCGCCGGCCACCAACCGCCGCCGCCGCCATGGGGTCTGGAGACGACGCCTCCTCCTCCAAGCACCACCACCGCGACAAGGAGAAGGACCGCGAGAGGTCCTCCTCCCGCCACCACCGCGACAAGGACCGGGATCGCGACCGCGAGCGCTCGTCCTCCCGCCACCACCACCGCGATGACCGGGATGACGAGCGGGAGCGGGATCGGGACCGGGAACGCCGCCAAAGGGAGAAGGAGCGGGATCGCGAGGAGCGGAAGGCGCGGGATCGTGAGGAGAGGGAGAAGGAGACGGAGCGGGCACGGCGGCGCGAGGAGAGGTACCGTGAGGAGAGGGACAGGGACAGGGTGAGGTCGAGGCGGCGGGATGCGGAGGAGGAGGACGATGAGGTTCGCGACCGCAAGCGCCGCCGGCGGTCCTCGCACCACCACCGCGACGCGGAGCCGGAGGGGCCGCCGCCGGCCAGGGAGGAGGACGTGGATGAGGAGGAGGCCGAGAGGCAGCGTCAGAAGAAGAAGGAGGAGGAGAACCGGCAGCTGGAGGAAGAGATGGAGACTCGGCGTCGCCGCATCAAGGAGTGGCAGGAGATGAAGCGCCGTGAAGAGGAGATGAAGCACCACGAGGAGGAGATGAAGCGCCACGAGCAGCAGGAGGCCGGAGTTGGCACTTCAGCCTCCGCCGCTGGAGCACACAATGGTCGCAATTCCGGGAAGAAGTGGACCTTGGACGGCGAGGAGTCTGATGAGGATGGGGATAAGGAGGATGCTAAGAAGTCGGGTGATAATAGTGGTTCTGGTTCTGGTGCTATGGATGTTGGTGTTCCCAATGGGGGTAATAATGCAAATGGTGCCAATGCTATGGATGAGGACGAGATTGATCCGCTTGATGCATTCATGAATTCGATGGTATTGCCAGAGGTTGCAAAGCTGGAGAGCATGCCTGCTACCAATGTGGAAGACAAGAATGATAAGAATGCAAAGGATGCTGTGATTAATGGGGACAAGAAAGGGCCGAAGAAGGTGATGGGGAGAATTATACAAGGAGAAGACTCAGACTCAGGTTATGACGGTGCTGAGGATGATGAGGATGGATTGGAAGATGAGGATGATGAGGAGTTCATGAAACGTGTCAAGAAGACAAAGGCAGAAAAGTTGGCTATTGTTGACCATTCTAAGATTGACTACCAGCCATTCCGGAAGAATTTCTACATTGAGGTGAAGGATATTACAAAGATGGCTGCTGAGGAAGTGGCAGCTTGTCGGAAGCAGTTGGAGCTCAAGGTGCATGGGAAAGATGTACCCAAGCCAATAAAGACATGGGTGCAGAGTGGGCTTACCAGCAAGCTCCTTGATACAATCAAGAAACTTGGTTTCGAGAAACCGATGCCTATACAGGCACAAGCATTGCCAATCATAATGAGTGGGCGTGATTGTATAGGAATTGCAAAGACTGGGTCAGGCAAGACCCTAGCATTTGTCCTGCCGATGCTAAGGCATGTCAAAGACCAGCCAGCTGTTGTTCCTGGAGATGGCCCAATTGGGCTTATAATGGCTCCTACTAGAGAGCTTGTGGTGCAGATACATTCAGACATCAAGAAGTTTTCAAAGGTGCTTGGCATCAATTGTGTTGCTATTTATGGAGGTTCGGGGGTTGCCCAGCAGATCAGTGAACTGAAGAGGGGCGCTGAAATCGTTGTTTGTACACCAGGCAGGATGATCGACATCCTTTGCACGAGCAGTGGGAAGATTACTAACCTTCGGAGAGTAACATTCTTGGTGATGGATGAAGCTGATAGGATGTTTGATATGGGTTTTGAGCCTCAGATTACTCGGATAGTTCAGAATACTCGTCCAGATAGGCAGACAGTTCTTTTCTCAGCCACTTTTCCACGGCAGGTGGAGATACTGGCGCGTAAGGTGCTGACCAAGCCTGTTGAGATCCAGGTGGGCGGAAGGAGTGTCGTCAACAAAGATATCACACAACTGGTTGAGGTGCGGCCAGAAAATGAGAGGTTCTTGAGGCTTCTGAAGCTGCTTGGAGAGTGGTTTGATAAAGGCAAAATTCTTGTTTTTGTCCATTCACAAGATAAATGTGATTCTCTACTCAAAGACCTGTTCCAGCATGGATATCCATGCCTATCTCTGCATGGTGGGAAAGACCAGACTGACCGCGAATCAACTCTTGCTGATTTCAAGAGCAATGTATGCAACCTGCTGATTGCTACCAGTGTTGCTGCTAGGGGTTTAGATGTCAAGGAGCTTGAGCTTGTTGTGAATTATGATGTCCCAAACCATTATGAGGACTATGTTCATCGTGTTGGGCGAACTGGCCGTGCTGGGAGAAAGGGATTTGCTGTGACTTTTATTTCTGAGGAAGAGGAGCGTTATGCTCCAGACCTTGTTAAAGCTTTGGAGCTTTCTGATCAGGCTGTTCCAGAGGACCTGAAAGGTCTAGCCGATCATTTTATGGCAAAGGTGAAGCAGGGAACAGAACAGGCCCATGGAACAGGTTATGGTGGAAGCGGTTTCAAGTTTAATGAAGAGGAGGATGAAGCACGGAAATCTGCCAAGAAGGCTCAGGCAAGGGAATATGGATATGAAGAGGATAAGTCAGACTCAGATTCTGATGAGGAGGGAGGGGTACGTAAGGCAGGAGGTGACCTTGCGGCACAAGCTATTGCTGCTGCTCAAGCTGCTGCTGCTTTGGTTGCAGCCAAGGCTGCTAGCAATGCCAACCAGCAAACACAAGGCACTTCTGTAGGGCCCTTACTTCCTCTAGCCATTGCTTCAAACACACAGAATAATGAGGCCACAGCACGTGCACTGCAGGCTGCATTTAACATACAGCAAAATCTGGCAAGGATACAAGCACATGCAGTCCCAGAACATTATGAGGCTGAGCTTGAGATTAATGATTTCCCACAAAATGCACGCTGGAAGATCACTCACAAAGAGACATTGGGTCCTATCCAGGAATGGACTGGAGCTGCAATAACTACAAGGGGAACGTTTATTCCTCAAGGTAAAATTGTTGGTGCAAATGAGCGCAAGCTGTACCTGTTCATAGAGGGCCCCACTGAGCTATCCGTCAAGAAGGCAAAAGCAGAATTGAAGCGTGTCCTTGAAGATTGTGCCAACCATGCTCTGAACCTTCCTGGGTCTGCCCAAACTGGAAAGTACTCTGTTATTTGAGCTGTGGAACAGACGCAGGGATTTTCTTGAGAAGGTATTCAGAAAGAAAAATCACAGCCTCTAGGATTGAATATTTAGCTTGCTTTGTACGGTGCAGTACTTTATCCAGTTGATGATAATTCCTTGTCTTATTTCTTGAACTCAATTCTGTGTTATTGTTGGCTTGTGTATTTTATTTACTGACTGCTCTCTGTATATTTTCGCATTGCAGCTTTGATGGTTTGCAGACCACGGTGCTATTCTTGGATTGGTCCTTCCATATACGTGGCTCATATTTTAATGCTTATTTATTAAACTTATTAACGTATTGTTATTGTGGAAATTGTCTAATCTGGAACGTTTTGACAATTTCTGTAGCTACTATTAACGATTTTTGGTTGCCTCTGGACAGAAGGCTTAGAACAGTGGTGGTAGCTTGCTGTTAAGGCGGGATATGTTCCAGGTAGTTGTCTGCTGTGAACACTATATGTTGTGTGATGGCAGCTCTCAAGCTATGTTACATTGTCCACCCTGAGCACTATTGGGGCATGCTAAATGCAAGAGAAGGTGCTGAGCTTTCTAGTGCTACTAGTTTGGAAGTGCTTGTTGGCTTTTGATGCTATGAAATCTAATAACTTATCGTATTATTTTGTTGCTTATGAATAAATCGGTGCAGTGGAACTGTTTTGGTGACAGTGGAATGAATGTTTGATCGACATTTAAATAATGCAGGGTTATGCTTTTCGTTTGCACATTTGGATGCTATAGCAGGAATTCGGTAGTTCACATGTGGTATTAACGTTTTTTTTACTGCTACTTGTATGATCTGATTCAAGTCTTTCATGCGTTTAAAAAGGTGCCGTGATGTTCTTGTTTTGGTCTTCAGATTCACTTTGGTGTTGTGGCACGAGAGGCTGGAAGGATGAGAGGCTGCCTCTGGGTTATCTTCCCTTTGCATAAGTTTTTAATCTGTCTCATCTTTTCTTGGAGAGAGATGCAATATAAGTTTATAACTGATATCATCGTCGTCATATAGTTTGTTGCTGCTCCTATTAACGATAAATTTGTGAAAATGGTAGTGATGTTAGCATATGACCTAGCACAGGATACAGAGTTTGCTGGAACCTTTTTCTCTTTAAGCCATGCTGCTGCTTGTTGCAGTCCACTTTTCCCACTTCATTATGGTAGATAAGCATGCTTCTTGCGTAATATACTACTACTAATCTATTGCATTGCATTGTGCAGAAGATAGCACAACAAGTGACAGGTGTGTGCAGGTAATTCTAGAGAGGCGTCTGTCCAATTTTTTTTTTTGTCTTGTGTGCTCCTTCATGTGCAGTTGATACATATGCATGTGTCTGACTGGCTTTACGCAGTTTGTGCATTCAGAGCCATGGAATTGCAGCAGCATAATTTGCAGCTCCGGGAAGCTGGAGTTACCTTGTAACTGGGCTGTCAAGGGCGAAGTAAACTTGTGTTATGATCACCTTTGTACTGGAATCGACAGAGTAGGAATAAATGTGTTAACGACCCTTAGGAAAGCTAAATGCTCTGCAGATATTTTGCCCAATTCCGATGCTTGAGCAGCCGCTGTAGTCATATTCTGATCATTGTCAGATTATTATATGTTGATGAAACATATCGTTTATTTGGCCGAAACTCAGAGAATGGATGAGAATGGTTGCAAAGACGCGGTTCCTAGATTCTGACCAAATTGTTTGCTGCTGCCTCATCTTGTGTTTCTATAAAGTCTGATCTGCAACTACATGCTGCTTAAAAGCCTATGATCACTTGTTTGACTATGTTTCGGCGTACTCGTTAATTCAATTCAATTTCAGTATGACCCATTACAATGCCATTACGATTGACGGTGTACGATGCTCGATGCTTCCTGCGGCCAAGCCTACCGGTTACTGCCGTCTGAAGTCTCATCAACTGTATACCATTACCATCCTTCTCCCCTATGATGTTTTCAAAAATACAATTAACCGTATCCATAGCTCATTTGTGATCATGTACTTTTTCTTAGAATTGATAAAAGAATCTGCTGCATCATCAAATCACTAAAACCCAGAATAACATGTGGTTGGTTATGTCGTACTATGTTAGTTAAGCAAAATGTAATTACGAGGTTATTTTAGAAGAGATAATTTTATGTCGTACTATGTTAGTTAAGCAAAATCTATATTACGAGGTTATTTTAGAAAATATAATTTTTTAAAGGAAAAGGAATAAATTGCCTGAGAACATGTAAAGACTCCTGTCGCATGCATACAGGATGGGGTATGGAGGCAGTGCACTTTCATGCTAGGCCATTGGTATCATGGCAAAATCTACTTATGTACTTGGGGTGTTCTGGTGTTGCCCTGTTGGTAGATCAAAAAACCCTAATAAGAAATGACCCAAATGCAACCAAGCTAGAGAAAAACATAGGGTATGCATCAGTTTGTAGCACAAATGTTCTACAGATCACATGTCCACTCCACCATATGGATGATGAATGACATAAGTGTGATGGACAAATCATAACCAGAAATAAAACTAAATGATGGTTGTGCACATACTCATGTATGGACACTTGGCTAAGCGATGACCCACACAAATACGACAAATGTACACATGGTATAATTGAAAAAACTAAATGGTGAAAAATTAGAATTTATAGTGTTTATCACACAGATTCGTGCTGTGACACATGTTCTCATCTTATAATAGGGGATCACCATACTAAGAAGAGCAGCCGAGATATGGATGAGCATTAGGTATAATTGAAAAAAACCACATGATAGAAAAAAAACCCAGGGTTTCAATGCTAGTTGCGCAATGATTTGTGCCAGGACGTGTCCTCATCCTAAAATGGGTGATTTCCACACTACGCGTAAGCGGCACAATGCAGATGAGCATAGGGTATAATCGAAAAAACCAAATGACAAAAAAAATTAGGGTTTACGATGTTTGTCATGTAATGATTTGTGCCAAGACATGTGTCCTCGTCCTAAAATAGATGACCATATGCATCACACATGCGGCGCAGATGCGGATGGGCATAAGGTATAATCAGAAAAATCAAACATAAAAAAAACTAAGGTTTGCGATGATTATTATATTAAGATTGATGCTAGGACACATTCTATCATCTTACCATGGGTGCCACGTCCCTATTAATACATCCTATCGCTGCTCCTATCTCAAACCATCTATATAGATTGGGTCGACGTAACTTACGATATGGATTGGCACAACCTAAGATATGACGCCTATAACGGGCCATGCCATGTCAACCCATGTGAGTGTCCTTAACCTAGGCATAGCGAGAGAGGAGCCGAGCCGTAATAGACCGGCCTGAGCATGATATATGCCTATGGTCTAACTATGATTTACGAATGACATATGAAATTTGAAATATATGAAGGAAAAATAAAGAAAAATATGGAAAAAAGAAAATAAAAGGAAAAATGAGTGAAAAAATTAGAAAAATAGGTAAACACGGGAAATTTCAAAACCGAGAAAAAAATAGAAAAAATGTGCGATAAAAATTAGAAAAAATAGAGAGGAAATAAAAAAAATGTGAAAAAAAGGATGTGCTCGTACTTGTGCCGAGCCATACCGGTGTGCTACTGAAACTGGGCCATACTGACCCACCATGCCTGCCCTTGCGATGACCAAATGGGTTGTCTCTCGTGGACCGCGCACACTACAGCTGTGCTGGGGCCGGCCCGCTCCACGCGGTCCATTTTTACCATGTATATAAACCATCTCTCCGGCGGGTTCTGCCGCCGCCTACGCCGGCGCCGCCACTCGCCATCGCCGAGCAAGCGAGCTCGCTGCTCGTCTTCCTCCTCCGCCGGTGCACCGGGGCTCAGCTCCTCGTCCTCCTCCCGCTGCTCCTCTTGGTAAGCCCCAATTCTACTTCCCCCAATCTAATCCTCTGCTCCTATGTTTGTGTCATTCGGTTGCTTCCAGAATTCTTAGCACTAGGCTTAGTAGGCGATTGTGCTTCTTCGCTTCGATCATGGCGAACCCTTGCCACGCTGTTTTTGGGCTTCGATTTGGTAGAGAGCGGAGGAATCAGGAGGGGAAGAGGCGATGGACTACACCAACGCCATCCACATCATCCCGGACGCGGCCGGCCCCGACGCCTGGGCCAACGCGGCGGCGGCGGCCGCGGGCGGAGACGCGGGAATTTGGGCCACTGAGGATGATTACAACATCCAGTGGAACGCCGACGCCGGGGGCGACTACGGCGGGGGCGGGGACAGGAGCTCCTCGCAGCCGCCGCCGGGGAAGAAGTCCCGCGGCGGCGCGCCCGGTGGCGGCGGCGACGGCGGCGGGAGCACCAGCAAGTCGCGGGCGATTGGTAAGATGTTCTTCAAGACGAAGCTGTGCTGCAAGTTCAGGGCCGGGACCTGCCCCTACGTGACCAACTGCAACTTCGCCCACGGCATGGAGGAGCTCCGCAAGCCGCCGCCCAACTGGCAGGAGATCGTGGCGGCGCACGAGGATTCGACGGAGACGAGGGAGGAGCACCAGATCCCGATCATGACGTTGTCGGGACCCGCACCCGGAGACACCATCTCCGGCAGGGCGTACAAGGGGAGGCACTGCAAGAAGTTCTACACCGAGGAGGGGTGCCCCTATGGTGATGCTTGCACCTTCCTGCACGACGAGCAGTCCAAGGCGCGGGAGAGCGTGGCGATCAGCCTCTCGCCGACGGTTGGGGGCGGTGGGAGCTACAACTCCGCTGCTGCTGCGGCGGCGAATGGGCCTACTCAGAAGCCGTCAAACTGGAAGACGAGGATCTGTAACAAGTGGGAGATGACCGGCTACTGCCCCTTTGGCAGCAAATGCCACTTCGCTCATGGAGCTGCTGGTGAGTTTCTCATTTCATATACATTACAAATTCTTGAATTATTTATGTGGTCCTTGTGTTTACTTTTTATAGATAATTTAGCCTATTGTGAATTGTTCTACAGTTGAAAAATGTAGTTATTGTATCTGTAGTTTGTCTGCGGATGGTACTTCATTTTATTTTCGCTTTGAACCTAGTCATCTTCATTTGATGTGTGACCCTGTTTTGGAGAACTGGTTTGCTTGAACCAAAACCTCTATTGTGCCTTGTGAGCTGTGACAATTCTAGATCTTGACAGTTGTTTCTGTGATACACCAGGATTGTGTTTTCTAAATCATTTACTACATTTCATCACTGCTCTACCTTAATCTTGTTTTGTTCATCAAGCATATATCACACCTTTAGGACGGGAATATATTCTTTCCAACATATTTACTGAACTCTAGAACAAATCTATTCCTTTTGAGGCTATGAGTGAGACCTTGTATTATGAACTACACATTGATGGAATCGGGCATGGAACAAGGTTCCTACCCATCACAACTAACGGGCATGCCCATGGGCAACAGCAACGCTCGTGGGCATGGGCATGGGTCGGCAGTACCCATGCCCGCTGCCATCCCTAGATGGAATGATGGTGGGTCTAGTGTTTGCTCCAGTGCATATCAAGTATTCAGAAGTTTCCAAGTGTGATGGTATTGTGATTGTTTAGAACTTACATAATTCTAGCTTATTGTTTCTTCAACTTAAATGAATATACATGTCAGAAGAAAAATATGTTTTTGCCCTACTGAAGCTTCTGCATTGTGCTGGCGAAACACATCCTTGTACTTCAAGCTGTGAATTGTGATATAACACTTAAAATTTTCTCATAGGTCGTGCCTATTAGATCATCTCTTAGTGTAGATATTTTCTGAGGTTTTCACTGTCCACCTGTCTACCTCTGCACAATATTTGGGTTTCGGTCCACTTGTAGCTAGATGAGTGACCCAACTAAGTTGAGGTATATGTACCTAGTATCTTATTATCCTCTTTGTACAACATTTCCTACAAGATACAAGCAACTCCTTGGTGTCTTGAATCTTGGTCATTGCTCAGAGAAGAAAGGCATTCTAGAGTAATTTAGTTGCTCGTGTTCCTAGGATGAGAAAATCACGATAATATCTGAATTTGAAAAGGGAAATCCTGGCTTGACAGGTTACATTTGCTCTTCAGGAGCCTCTGCTATTTTCTAGATTCAATTATCTATGTCACTGTTTATCTTGTGCAATATAGGAATTTTACTGGTTTTATTAGTCGTTTGCAGTCTACATGTTATTCTAAGTCACTGGTTAGCCTGTGTAATTTAAGTATTGGCTTCACGAGAGAAAAATTTTACTTTACTCAAAATGAGATGCTGGCTTAGTGACCATATCTGTTGCTACCCACTTAACTTTGTTTTAAGGGTTTGTTTTCTGTTGTGTCAGGGTTACATGTGGACAGTTAGTTTTTTCCATGTGCACATTTTATCTTGCATGATGTTCTCCATTTTTTATTTAGTAAAATATGAGAATTCATTAAAACCGAAATATGCAGTAGCAACACTGAAAGTGGGTGGTCATTTGTATCCAGATGCATTCCTGTCTATTGACGGTTTGCAGATTTACAATGTGCATGATATTCTGTTATATATCTTTCTTCTTTCTCCTACATTTTAAATCTCCTTTGAGAATCTTTAGATAAACTTATTGCACTTAGTACTGTTCATTGATATGTTTTTTTAATGTTTAATTGAATTAGCAAACACGTGATGTATCTTAACCTTCTTTATGAATTTTATTTCAGAACTCCACAAGTATGGTGGGGGACTTGTCGACATGGATAGCAGGGATGCTGCATCAACTCCTGACTCCAAGCAGGCTGCAGTATCACTGAAAGCTCCAGCAGAGACCGCCGTTGCGTCCACCGCAGCACCCCCTCACACAGACATGTACCATCTAGGCGTGCAGGCGCAGCGTACTACCATCGTCAGCCAAAGGTCTGGGCAGGTACAGAGGCCAATTCAGAAATGGAAGGGCCCTGACAAGATCAGCAGGATCTATGGTGACTGGATAGATGAAACTGAGTAGGGGAACTCGGCCTTGGTCTTTCGCCGCCACCACCTCAAGGTGAGAACAAGATGTTATAGTTAGCCATTGGGAAACCTCTGTCTTGAGCAAAAACGTGCTGTTAATTAGATAGCCATTTGGAATCCTGATCTCAAGACAGAGTTTGGGTTGTTAGACTGAATGTTATGTTGTGCTGTCTCTGTTGTATGCATCATACATGCTGCTTACATGGAACTCAGCGTTGCAGTACCTGTACTGGGAAGTTGGATATGGTTTACGAGAAAGTCTGAACTGCCTGTATCCTTGTCACTTGTTCTGCTGTTGTTTTGCTTTGGAATATTTAGACAGTCACTTGTGCTATGCATGGTTTGTTAGTGGCCCAGTCGCACACTGAACACAGATATGGGCTTTGGGTAGAGAAATTAACAGGCTCCCAGTCACTGTGCATTGTGGCTATTGGGCCACACATTATTCATATCGTTCCAATTTTATTAGAGATTATATATATATTATTAAAATATTTACAAAATATATATTTTTTTAAAAATTACAAATCCATACCTAACGTCCTCTAGGATGTTTTTTTAATAAAAACACACCAGAGAGTGTGAAATCCGAAATGGTAAACGCTCTTTGGCATTCGTTAAAGACAAGTACTAGGAAATTTGTAGTTAGTCTTCTTGCCATTCTAACTGAGAATCTTTTTTTTGGTAGAGAATTGCTTGTAGAATACCATGATAGGGTGTACGAGAGAGGAAGAGGGTTTACTGTTTTTACAGATAGTCTCCTATTATGACGTTTTTTTTCTATCATATAGATGTCCAAAAGGAAAAAATATTTTAAATAAATATATTTTTATTAAGAGATTTAATTGTAAAAAATTTTAGTAATATATAGAAAAGATAATTGAGATGATTGAATTATGCGAGAACTCGCTGTTAATACTAGAAAATTAATACACCATTAATTAATTAGAGAGCCGGACGATTAATAGGTTTATACGCAAACACTATTTAGATAATAGTGACAAAAACATTGGTTTATACGTTATAGATAAAATATAGACACAATATAAATAATAGAACTATACAACTAGTAACACGGTATAAACGTCTATTATTTAGAACTTGTAAAGATTATCATTTATCATCCCCTTGTATTCATTCATTGATAAAGAAGTCAACTCTTTCCTTATACCATACTTTAGCATGTATGTATTGTTCAATTGTTCCATCAATGCACAGTATTAGATGACAATGCACAAATATATAAATGCACGTACTTAATACGAAGAAAGTCTGTTAAAACACACTCTGTTGAGGATGGGTAAGTGATATGAGTGATTTGTTGTAATAGTATTTTCTTAGATTCCTCTGAAAAATACAAGCTAGAAGACGAGACAAATTATCATATGAAGTTTTGAATGTGCCAACCTCATCTCTACAATTTTTTGTTTTATCCTTGATACTTTTGCATAAGTAATTATGTACTTTAAATTTGTATTCAATGTGTCTAATAATTAACCTAGTTCATACCCCAATTTATACACAATATTAAAGTATATCTCTATTATAACAAATACAAATACTATATTTTTGTGGTATGTTTTGAACAATTATGCTCGGTGATGATTAATATTTTCTAGTAATTTTTTCATTACCCTTAAATGTATGTACTTTTTATGAACACTTATAACTTGAGTTCACGCAGTTTACTTTATATATCAACTTACTTAACTTCACCATCTAAAACTCACTTTGAAGTGACCGTCAAGTGCTTAACTATCTCCATTAATCTCTCTTTATATGCATACTTAGCCTTCTAAATGACCTCATTCTCCTTATACTCTGATGGCACATGATGTTTCTTAGAGATAATAAGTATAGAGAAATTCTCGTTGGACCATTATGAGGGATTTACATTACCTCCCACTTCGTCTGACGATTCATTATTAGAATTTTTCCTATCAATTATCTTAATGATGTTGTTGTTTCTCTTTTCCTCGTCTATCAATCCTCTAGGCTCACTTTCTTCTCCTCTTCCTCCTTCTTCTTCTTGATACTCTGACTCATTTTTCTCTACTATTTTAGTAATACCTCCCGTCATACTTATACCCTCTTCGTCTTTCACGGTTATTAAAATAATATTTTCTTTCTTATACAATGAAACAAGAAAGAATGCTAGATGGCTAATGTTGTTGCAATACATTCTCTATGTTCATCTTCAAGTGGTAGTGGAATCCACTAGTATCTATTCTTAGAAAAAAACTTTAGTTGCTTAGCTACATACACGATTATTACGTTGACTTGCGAGTTGACTCAAAAGCCTTGTATTAAATAGCTGTAAACTGCTAAAAAACTTCTCTCAACTGATTTTTCAATGCCCTTAAAGTTTGAGCTGAGCTTTGATAGATCTACACCATATATACATACCTAATATTTTCTTGACTGTGATATAATCAAAATATCACTTTATTTGACATATCTATTTATAGAATAATAGAGTTCAACTAACTAAAAAATCAATTGTCACATATACTAACGTGCATTAGATATTTCAGTACTGATATGTCTTTAAACATTATGAATAAAACTATTTACGGATATAGAAACAAAACTATTTACAAATCTAAAATAATAACATATACTAATTTGTTTCATCACTAAGAATAAATATTATAAAGTGTATAAATTTTTTATTTCCGTATGAATCTACAAGCCAGTAGGGCTTCGCCGTTTTCCTTCGTCTTTTCTCAACGCCCTCCTCTCTTTTTTCTATTTTTTGATTAAATTAGATTTTTGGTGATCAAGAGGGGTCCTATAGCCATTTGCAAAATTGCCTTAATAGAGAGCGGCAAGAGGGCCATCTATAATTGCTAGACTCTCTCCTCTCTCACTAGTAGGCCTAGCAATTTTGGATGGTAAAAAAACGTTCAAACAGAGAGCAGCAAGCAGACCGACTTCAAAAATAATAGTCCCTCTTCTCTCTCGCATGTCCTGCCGTGACATTTTACATACGTCCTTCTGCCATGAAAAAAACATACTTAACTAAGGTAGCAAGGGGCATGCACATTTCTTAGCCTCCATCTGTCTGTTATTAACTGGTCAATGAGTATTTAACACGTTAAATTTTATGTCTTCTTATAATAGTTTTTTTAATAAAAAACCATCAGAGTTGGGGTATGGATATATAAATTTTTTGATTTTTTAATTATTTTAATAAAAAATACAAAAAATCTTTTATTAGATGGACCAGGATGTGTATTGATCTATTTGTTAGGTTGTAAATGAAATCCATATATTCAAGAAATGCCAAGTTTAAAAATAGGCAGAGGTTTTGATGTAAATCACTACAAAGTAGTACAGAAACGGTCTTCGGTCAATTAGTACAGGTTCTTCTAGGACAAAATATATGTTATCAGGAAAATATATATCGATAGCTCAGCATAAAATACTTAAAATGTTTGGTCGGAGGAATCTTCCATTGCACATTTCTTTTATATTGGAATCTTGCCATGGTTAATAACATTATTCAGCTCTGCCATTATTGACACTTGACAAAGAGCACTAAACAAATTAGTTGCTGCCAAGAGCAAAAGGATATATACGATGCTGCTATGCTAGATTGTTTCGAATCACCTTATCCAAGGATTCATCTTGCAATTAGTGATATTGTACTATAAAAATGGTGAAAAGAATAGACATGTCCTTAGGCACTGAAAACTATCCGAACTGAGGTTGGCTTCATGTTTCATTTTAATACTACATCTAACTGTGCTCGATGGAATAACATGCACATGGTATATATTAAAATTGCCACTTCGTCTTTCTATTATAAAAAGGTGACATAAAAATGCCATCCACTATTACCAATTTTATTCGGCAGTAATTATAAAATGCTAGCACAACCTGTTAAAATAAGAGAAGCGACAGAGTTTTTTTTGCACGGTTAACTTAAAAATGACCGAGTAAAAGTACATGATGCATGTATAGTTTTTTCAAGGAATAATTATTAATTTGTGTTGAAAACAAGAAAAGCGACAGATCTTTACACGGTTAATTAAAACTTAAAAATGACCAGCTGCTAGTAGCTTGAAGTCCTCTGATGATGCATGGAAACTAATTTTGGACCAGAAATTTGGACTCGCCCAGAACGTAATTAATCCAATTCCATGGAATTTCCATCTCTTTTCTTCGTCGAAGAGAAGCTCATCGATCAGTAATTAGATCAGTCGTTGACAACATTACTTCCATTTCTCGTAGGCTCCAGCTCCACGTAGTCCAAATTGCTTTGCATATATGTACAAATATTAGATTAATTAGTCAAGTCGTGCATATATGGGTCATATCGCAATCATCTTGCCTTGGTCATGTAATACTACGTGGAGTGGTGATAATGTCGAGGAGGGAGAAAAAAAAACGACTAGAAGTACCATCTACGTGTCTCTTGTGTGATCAGGCACAAATTTCTACACCATATTAAAAATAGAACATTCTTATGTCAAAATTATTTTACATTTTTATATAAATATTATAAGAAAGACCAGTACTGACAATAAGACGAATTGGAACAGGTTCGATGGCTAAAGAGCCGTACTCCCTCCAGGCATCGTTGCTTTAAGGACTGTTGCGATAGCTTTCTGATAGCGTGGCATTACATACCTTCGAGACATCTATTTTTTTCTATAGATTCAGTACTTTTTAGAGATGACATCAATTCAGTTGTATACATATAACTAGGGCTAAAAACGGTAACGAATTTTTTTTACTGACCGAAGCATCTAAAAATGGCAACCGACGTAAACGAAAACAGAAATGATTAAAAAATATAAGTAATTATCATATTTCTAAATACTCTGATCCATATCTCTATTTGTCTCGTAGTTTATAAACTTATCAACTATTCAACCAAATCTCTAAGTTAAGTATGTGGAGAAAGGACTTGAACGAATTTGATGTTGTTGCTGTTAATGTTGTTGTAACTACATGAATAAAGAAGATACAATTTATAATTTACATGGTGTCAGCTTGAATTTATGCCCGTAAGTGTTTGTGAAAAAAAATATGTACAGAGAAATATGGAAACAATGTATTCTTATTAATCACATATGAACAATTACAAATACAGTAGCGTCACGTAGGAGTTCACATTTGCTTTCTAAGTTTCCGTTATCAAATTTTCAATATTTTTGATACAGTTTTTCTCGGCTTTACTGGAGGAAAAAATGGTAACGGAAATGGTTAATGCTGTTTTTTTTGACCGTTTTCATCCTTACCCCCAACAATTTGAAAAGAAAATTTCAGTCACATATAACGAGCCTAATGCATGATACTAGTATGATAGAACAAGCCGACAAGGGAATTTCACCGGATTGTGAAAATGATTCAGCACCAGAAGGTGCTGATATAGGTTTGACCGACAGCCGGGAATCAACTAGTGCCGACGGAAGTAAGCAGGTATGGGTGACAGCCCACGTGGGCTCCGCGCCTACGTGGCACTTGCTAATTGGTTGCATAGTTAGACAGATCGGATCTCGGCAATCACGCAAAACTGCAGTTTAATTATATTAGTTTAATTGGCGTTGAATGTGCCGTGGCCTTAATTGTCTGCAAAAGGCCGGGCTCTCCTATCTGTGTCCCCTGCATTTAATTCCCTATAAAAGCAATCGGTTAAATTATTTCTAAGAGGAATTGGTTAATTTGTTTTTAAGGAGGATAATAGGGTAATTTGTATTTAAGGAGGAGAATTGGTTAAATTGTTTGTAGTTCATCTTTACAAATTAACATTTTATCCTTGATTTAGCAGACAGCTAGGCACCATACTTTTTTAGGGCAAATCACAAGAAAGTTGTGTCCTTAATTTGGGAAGACACCGTACTACTCAAACAGTGCGACAATTAGTAGCAATAGAGGCTAGGATGCATGCATTTTGCAATTTGCAATAGGCATTCTGTAATTGATCTATAAATTGAATCAGATGTCCCCTAGTACTTATTTAGTTAAGGTGTTTAATTAACGCCCTCCAAAACAGAATCCTAATTAAGAATAGATTCTTATGAAGCAAACAATATTAATGCTAGCTTATTAGCTTGTACCATCTTATCATCAACCACTTATAAATATATATATATATATAAGCGCATATATATATATATATATATATATATATATATATATATATATATATATATATATATATATATATATATAGAGGGAGAGAGGGGTTATATTCCACATTTCGTTTCTTGCCAACTAAATCATTCACAGGTTAAGCTAAATCGATTCAGGTCCGACTAATTTGAAATTGAAGTGGATTAAATAATAAATACTGGGCATTTGATTTACATTCACATTCTTACATACTACTGCCTACTCTTTTTACCTTGCTAGCTCTTTCCAGACATATATGCAAGCAAAACAAAATCATTAACAAAGTTACGATGACGGTCTTCATGAATTGCGAGAATGCGTGTATCTCTACTACCGTAGAAAAAGGAGTTTTATTCATCCCCTCCTCCTCCCCCTCTCACGTGTACAAGCTCCTCTCCCCTGACAGAACCGAAGAAAACCGGTACATAATAAAAATCTGGCAACCGCACGCTACGTTAGCAATTGGCCATGAACACGCAAGCACGCTACGTTCGTCTGGCCGGGTCGACGACGACGACGACAGAACGGCGAAGCTAGCTAGCCGGGTAGCGATGGGACGGGAAGCGCGGCCGGCCGGCCGGGTTCTGCGGGGGCTGCCTGCCTGCTGTTCCTCGCTAGTCCCGAGGTGATCCATCCATCTTTCCATCTCTCATGGGGGACATGGCTATCATTATCTAGCTAGGGCTGTTAATGGGCCCTGGTCTAGGAGTCGTTTTACAATTTAAATTAGTTTTTTTTTATGTTCAAAAACACGTATAAATTTCGACCCAACCCATTCGGTCCTAACCCTTGCAATTTTTAGTACCCTTAGAATTTTTAGTCCAAAATTTGAAAACATTACCAGGCCAATTATTATGTCAATTCGAGATAAGTTAAGCAACACCATTTCAGCTAGCCGCAGTGCTCTACTTAGGCAGTATTTGCACTAGGTTGAGGAGATGAGAAAAATCATTAGCACATAAATAATAAATTAAGTGTCACCTATTATGAATTTAAAAAATAAATTTATTTGATTTTTAAAAACTTATATATAGAAAAATTTTATATGAAATGTACCTAGTTTAGAATGCATGATTATAATAAAAGACAGACTAACATAGTCCAAACCCCCAGTTATGAACACTGACGTTGCTAGCAACGTTAGAACTGTAGATGAACCTTAGATGAACGGTTATCTAAGGACAAATACAGAAAAATAGCTCATCCATCCATCCATGTACGTATATATGGAATAAATTTTAATTTAAAAAATCTGACTCTTACTACAAATATTTTTGAACTTTTTCCAAGGATATTATTTTATCTAATCTTACTCTCCTAGGATCTATGTTAACATAGAAATCGTTGGAATTCAAATCAAAATAACTTTTTTTTCTCTTGTTTTCTTTCAAACAGTTCCTAAATAAGTCAAAATGTTTTCATATGAATTATTCTCCAATAGTCCCTCGAGTAGAATTCCGTTTATCCAAAAAGAGTATTAAAATTTTCCCCCTAATTCACTCCCTTACTTTTCCTAAATTTTATGAGCCTAGACATCAAATTTCAATTTAAACCTTGTTTAAATCCCGATATCATCTAATCCTTCGGAACTTTAGAAATTTAATTTTGACCAATTAATTTTTCTTTTCCATCTTCAAAATTTAAATTTCGTTTAAGAATATAAAGTCACGATCATTCTTATCTCCTTACTATCTTTTCCGGCCATGAATTAATTTTTCTCCAAACGAAGGGAACCAGCAGGGAGACAGCAACCCATACATCCTTCTATTTCTTTTTCTTTTCCTACCAGTTGACTGCATTATAGTCCCTCCTGCAATTCTTTCTTTTTTCTCTTTCCTATGTCTTCTCCCCACATGGTTAATAGAGAATAGTGCAGCAACAAGCATCCTTCAATTTCTTTTCTTTTTTCCTACAAGCAAGCAAACCATAGTGAAACACCAACACACGCACACGTTTCCTTCTTGACATAATCAACCCTCAACACCTTTTTCTCTCTATTACTACCTCTCTCTTTTTATTGTTACTGCCAAGCCTTTGCAAGTTCTTCTCCATACTCTAGGCTAAACCAAAGGTAGGAGGTCAACTTGCCAAGCAAACTTGTTCTTCTTTCCACGTGAGTCTTGAGAGGCTTGCAAACTTGTTCTTTCAATTCCCGAGAGAGTTGTAGAACGTCGGACTGCGGTTCACCCAGTTTGTGCCTTCACGTCTATACGGCGTGATTGTGTGGGCTGGCTTCGTTGGTACATGGAAGGGTGATTGTCTGGGTAGTTCGTCGCATGTGTAGACTCGCGGTGCACTGCCTCTTCACTAGGTCACGTAGCGATAGTTATCAAGTTCATGGATCCTTCGAGAAGATCGGGCCACAACTACTCATCACATGTGATCCATAGACATGTGCACATCACCGCCTCCTTCCCCCGAGCTCTATGTTCTTGCCACTCTCCTCACCTCGTTGCATCATAGCACCATTGGAGGTCACCATTGTCACCGTTGCACCCTAGGTACTCCATTTTTGGCTACCCCAAGCCCTGACAATTGTTAGAGCTGCTGCTGCCATGCCAAAAATGAGAACATTGCCATTGTCCATTCTTCATCGTCGATGAGACTCTGTCTCCCTTTCTTTCCTCCTGTGTCCTCTCTACATCTTTAGGAAGTGAGCTGGTACACGCACTGTGCGCCTAGCGCACCTATCCTAGGTTGTGTGCATGCGAAGTTCATGGTATGCCATGTCACAGTGTGTCAGCACCATGTTAATCCACACCTGGCGCGTGCACATAGGCTAAGCTCACTACGCCACTCCTTTCCTCCATTGGTAAGCTTAATCGACAATGGACCACAGACTCGGCATTGTCTCGGTGTTACTGACATTGGGTCACATCTGTTAGTCTCTTGGGAGTATATCCTAGGAATATTTCTTTTCGATATTTTCCAACAATCCTTTTCTAATTTTAGAAAATCAATTTAAAATTAAAAAAATTATCTTTTTATTTGTAACTCTAATTAACTCCGTTGCACTTCCAGAGTTTTTTTTAAAAATAAGGTCTATCAAATGTCACTATTATTTATTAATAATAATATTTTCTTTTTAGGATTTTATTTAGATTTCTCTTATTTTGCATGTAGTTCGCCAATGGAAATTTCTCGGACATGGAATCTAAAGAGTTTCATGTTGACTAAGAGCAAAACAAGTTACTCCTTTGATCATATTGATTCCAGTTTATATACAAAATATATAATTAGGTACACATAAAGGTCGCTGATTGCTGCTGATCTATTTGTTTGGCCGACCTGCTTGATATCCTTTCCTTTGAAAATTTATTGCTTTGACCTTTGTGAGCCATATTTTATTTACTGCTCGTACAACTAGTACTGAGATCTCCAGTAATTACTTTTGATAATTAAATAATATGTTATTCTAAAATAATGAGAGGTTTAGTTGAGATAAATTGATCATGTTAGAAAAATAGGTTGTGAATTGTTTTGAAAACCCGATATTTTATGTCAGTGGTTTGCAAAAAGAAAAGTGGTTGTTTTAAAGAAAACTATGTTGCGAAGTCATCACCTATGTGGCAAGGCATTGTATTCACATATAAGGATTGATTCACTAGTATAGAAACACTTATTCCGAATGGTCCATCTGCGATGGGCCTTAGTGGCTCGTCACGGATAGCCTCACCTCTAATAGGCCATATCGAGGCTTGTTGGAGGTGAGATAGAGTGGTTGAACCTATCTATAAAATCAACAGATATGAGGTTAGCTCATCTCTGATGAGTTCAGTAGATAGACGGTCAGCTATGCACTCACCCGTGACAGTTATCTAGTTTAAACTCATCATAGATGAGGGTTTACTATCTATAACGGTTTCTTAGTACAGCCTGTTAGAGGTGTGGCTTGTCCTATGATGTGCATCTACTTTTATAGCCCGTAACAGGTGTCTTAGATCACATTAGTGTGTTGGTAACCGATAGAGATTGGCTACCTTGTATATATACTTTTATAGATGCATTTGTTGGCCAACCCACTTTATACACTGTTTATATTTTATGTGGGAGGGTAGGGGGGAATCTTTGTCTTGATATTGAGAGGTTAAATAAAAAATAAGCTAAATTTAGGCTTAGTATTATTATAGTTTGTTCATCCAAACTAATTTTATTATATATGTATAGATGGATCGTAGTTGGATGTAAAATACTAATCGCTTGATCCAGGAGTTTAGAAATGGAGTAGATGAATTCCTAAATTCTATGGAGGATGATAAGAGAAGGATGAGCAATGAATATGTGGTTTGTGAAGAAAAACAAAGAATTATCAGGGTTGATAGTGTTGTTGATGAGGACGATTACAATAAGTATGCCCACGCTATTGGCCAAGAAGCTCCTCTTGAAGAAGTTCAATGATATGATGGGATAGTGTACACACATGTGGACCATGACGAAGGAATTATTATGTAATAATGTGTGTATGTAATGTACAAGTTGGGTCCAAAGAGTTATTTTAATGTTATGTGAAATATATGACTTTTTATGTGATTTAAAATGAATTTAAATTCCAACAAGATTATCGGAATTACAAGTACACTTAGATCAATGTCTGATCAAAGTTAGTAACATTCATACCTATAAAAAATGAATTTAGTGGACTTCTGGTCAAAGTTATCTGTATGATTTTAGTAAAGGGCCGTCACAGGTAACTTATCTGTGATGGGTTTTATTGTATAGCCCATCACAGGTAAGTTAGCTGTGACGTATTTTAGTGCATGGCTCATTATAGGTAAGTTACCTGTGATGGGTTTTATTGCACGACCCATCATAGGTTGAAACCCTGCGACGAGTTTTATTATATAGCTCATCACAGGTAAGTTACCTATGATAGATTTTATTGCACAACCCATCACATGTAATCCAAAAGTCTTCTTTTAGAAGTATTTAGATTTAAACAAAGTCACTCACATGTAGATCTAAACCACCGACGCTCTCGTCCTAGACCTCGATCCCTACCGCATCGTCGTTGCCGCTGTGCCCTCTCGTTGTCCCCGAGCTCTCTAAGCTTACCATTGTGCCATTGTCACCACCGACCCTAAGCACTTCTATCATCTAGGAGCCCATGGAGCTCGCCACTACGTCGCCGTCGCCGCCAGCCCCAAGCACGCCACAGTATCCCTAAGCTCCTCAAGCTCGCCACTATGCCGCCATTTCCATCGTCCCTAAGCACCGTCACGGTTGAACTATAAGTGATTTAGCTTCACTTTTTTCCTACCACATAGAGTGCATTGCAACATTTTTATGCTATTTCTGTGATTTTTTAGTTTACTAACTAATGCGATTTTTAGCTAATTTCTTAGAAATACTACTTCGTATGATTTTAGTTTTTTTATTAATTAATTACCTTCTATTTATGGTGATTTCTTAGTTAATCAACTATTGTGATTTTGTATTTACTGAACTAATGTAGTCAACAATTTTAGGGCATAAGTTGAAATATAAGAAGCAAAAATATCTGAGAACTTACACGAAACTAAAACCTTAGTCAAAACCTGCACAATGACCTTAGGTCTAAACCTATTGTGATTTTGTATTTATTGAACTAATGTAGTCAACAATTTTAGGGCATAAGTTGAAATATAAGAAGCAAAAATATCCGAGAATGTACATGAAACTAAAACCTTTGTCAAAACCTGCACAATGACCTTAGGTCAAAACCTTATAACTCAGAACCAAATACCTAAACATAGACTAACAATCACTATATAGACAAATAGGTGGAATATCCGTCAGATCGACTGAATGCATATAATAGGATAAATAGCCGCTTTCCTCCTCTAAGAAATCATTCACCCAAAAGGGATATACTGGCCTAAGTAGAATGAAAGTAAATGTGTCTTGTACAATGAACAATATTACATATTTGATAATTGTACCATATACTTTATATTGATATTTATGTATTTGTCTATGTATGTGCTTATGTATGTATGTGCTTGGTTGTTAAATGATCATATAATATGCCATTTATTAAAAAAAATTCATAAGTTATATTAAAATAATATGTCCCCTGACTTAAAAAATCCATAATATATTATTCAATTTTTTTCCAGTTTTTAACATCATAGGTAGTCGTGGTTGTTTTTCAAAAATGCACGAGCGACACGTATATAGCTATGGGTAAGTTGGTGGATTCAAATAAAAATTGTAGTTATATGTGATTCTCAGAAATTAATATATGTGTATATTGATAAATATCTAATAGTGAATATGTGATGAATCTATATATATATGTGTATGTGTGAGCTTGTTGATATGTCAATATTAATATATCACTTTGGTAAAATTTTAGATGCTTAATTATGGCAATGTTGCTGTTAGGAACTAAGAGGTCTGAAAATATATGTGCTATCTGTTTTTCAGAGGGCATAGCTACCAATTTTTGAGGCTAGCCAAAAAATAAATTTAATTTTTTTGGAATAACCACGCCAATATCAGGTTTCAAGCAAATCCCATCACATATGAACATTACCTATGATGGATTTCAAACAAGACCGATCATATGTGACTACCTATGACATGCGCTAATCTATGTCATCATAGGTGACCGAGTTATCTCTGATGAATTATGAAATAAGCTCGTCAGAGATAGATTACCTCTGACAGGTTATATGCGCAATCACATGTATAGAGTACCTTATCTATGACGGATCGTTAAAGCGATTATCAAAGTTATGTTATCTTTGTCAGGTCGTAAATGCAATCAGTTTGCAGTGCTACCTCACCTGTGACGGGTTTTCCTTACAGCACGTCATAGGTAACCTTAGCTTTGACGGATCTTAACCCATCGTAGGTGATATGGAGTCATCACTGATCACTCATATGTGATGATGACCAAACCTATCATAGATGAGGGTTTGGAGCCATCATAGATGAGCGGATCCGACGTAGTAATTCCTTCAAAAATTGTACTAAGCATAGTAAAGTGTAACCATATGGGTGGTATGTGATGTTTCTGGCTAAGTAACTAGTGGGGCTAGGATCACTTATTTGTCAAGAGTTTTGAAATCACCGGAGTAGCCATGAATAGTGGCGTTTGCGGGATCCTAAGTACAGAAAGTTTTGGACTTGCATGTGACTTGGTCTAGGACCCTTTTGGCTAGCAACTAATTATCCTATTTTTACTTTAAAAGGACCTTGTAGTAAGTCTTCACTAGATGAAGAGCCATACAGTATGTGGGTAAAGCATGTGTCTTCTATAGAAGTTTTTGGTCAAACTATTTAAACAATCATGCTCACGATAATGGATGTAAAGTGGTTCTTCGCTTATAGATTTATTTGCAAATAGTTATGATGTAAAGTTATGGGTTAGAAATTATTTTCAGAGTTAACATGCGTGGTTGATAGCTAACACGTGTGGTCAGAAATAGATTTCTAGACTTCATAGTAAGATAGTGAGAGAGAAAAACTAATAATGGTAGTGAACTTAGTTGAGTTGAATTTGGACAATGTGAATAATGAATTATCTAAGGGTAGAAGACTCTGAGAGTTAGAGCTAATGAGTGGTCTGTGCGTATGGTTTGGGCTGATTTCTAAAATAAAAAAAATTAATAAATATTTAATAAGGTGAAAATTATTAAGAGAATAGATATTATGAAAGTTGATACGCTGATGTCATTGTAAAATAACTTACGATAATTTTTTTTAAATAATATAATATACTAAATATAATTATCGCTGGAACGTCAATGCGGATAGTATATATATGTATAGTCCACGCGTGCAGTCCCCTTCAGATGCTTTAATTTGGTTCCGTTAATATCAATAGGTTAATTTGTACTCCATAACATAACATGGTAGCTAGCCAGTAGTAAAATCTAAGGAATGTTGGTAATATCTTGCTATCGTGTACCATATAAAGTGTGTGTTTATATATATATATATATATATATGTATATATACACTCACATGTATGGTCAACCTTTTCTTATCTTGTACTACCATAATCATTTTCAATGTGTTTAGGTTAATTATTATTAGATGTATAGACACAAATGGACATACGTCTAATAATGGTGAATGTGTTTTTATTAATTCTTATATATAGATTGTAGGCATATGCATGCATGCATGCTTAAAATTAACTAATTAAGGTGGCCACATAACATATTGTCCAATAGTATTGTAAATGGGGAACTATGTACATACAACAACAAAAAAAACATTAAATTCCAAGCCTGGAAAATCAACCTCAACAATTAAATTAAGCACGGCTAAACAACACGAGTACATGGTGATAAATATTAATAACCTTTTCCTGTTTGTTGGCAGTAAAAATAAATTAAATCAGTTCACCCTGATTGGACTGCGCCCAGATTGATCAATTAGTACCACACTCGGCCAGATTTGACGGCGGCTGGACGCCTGATCCAAAAATAATTGTAATCATGTGCGTTCTCTCATGAGAATATTGTTTCATAATAATTGTGAAAATTATTGATTTTCAAGCAAGTGACTAGATAAAAAACATATTTTTTATTTCGATATTGACAAAGACCTGATTAAGAAACCTCAGTTAAATAATTTCTGATATCACAGTAGAGGGCCAGGCAATTATTTTAGCAATATAGCTAGATACAAAAATGTATGTCGTTGAATATCCATCATTCATCAAGTGCTAACAAAATATTTATAAAGACTGCTTGAAGATTAAACTTCACATGTACGTGCTGAATATATTTCTAAGTGAGAGAAGCTTCTCTTAATTAAGAAAGTTACGTAATGATTAAGTTCCATATGCTCATAATACAAAATAATAACTTTTAAGCTTATATCAAGATGATTTTTAGTTATATACATACATACACATATCTGTACTAGAATAGATTTTTAATACTGTTTCCAACCCTCTTTAGTACCCTTTAGAAATCTAAGACTAAATACCGGTTTTTGAACCAGTACTAAAGGTGCAAAATAAGTAAAAAATATGTATACTATGGGATTTAAATCCAAGACCTCTCACCTCGATCCTTACGCACGTTACCAACTTATCTACGCCATACATTTGACTTGGATAGAGATAATTTTCTTTTGAATTCATGCTTAGGAAATTTTAGTACTAGTTATTGTTTGGTTGGTAACACCAACCAATATTAAAGATATTTTTAGTATTAGTTAATGATGTTAGTATCAATTTACAATATCAACTGGTACCGAAGGTGTTTACAAAGATAAATATTAATAATCAGTAGTAAAATTGTTATAGGCTTTTAGAACAATCTTTAGTACGGGTTACTAAGTCTAACCGGTATATTTAACTTTTTAGGGTGAATCAAATCCTATTTTTTAAGTAGTAATATATATGTGTATATATATAAACTGCTGGGAGCCACGTACGTACGGAGTATAGCCTGCTATTTACGTATTTTTCTTGAAACTTTGGCTTCACATTAATGTACTACGACTTTGTTTAGTTTCAATTAATTAATTAAGTGTACGAACATTGCTCCAGATTTATCATAATTTTCTATACATCTAGAAACGAGTGCGCCATTAATACTTCGTCTGTGTTTACCCGAGTTTAATTTATATATAGATGTAAGAGAGATCTTGTTAAAAAAGAAGTGTTCGAGAGATCGATGGAGTATGTGAGCTCCTTGACTTAAATGCCAACAGTACTATATTGAAGCCTATATATATATGGTTAAAAAATTCAACTTATTATATAGTATGTAAATTAGTTTGAAATACTTTACACACTTTTAAGTTGCCAAGCTACTTTTTAAAGTCTTTTTTCCTTGTAGCTTTCATATGATATATTCCTAATTTTAAACCAATACGATATCCACTAGTACATAAAAGCAATATTTGGTTCTAATTAAATCGTCTGTAATTAATGAGGCACCAGACATTGGTTTTTCTGCGGTACTAGTGGTTTATGGTTACGATTCACCTTGTAATAAATATATATCCTACATATATATTTTCTCTCTCACACACACATATTCCTTCCGAAATATAACACGTATTTGTTTTGACGTTCCAATTTTGAGTTTTGACCGGCTGCAATTCCAATGATATTTTAGATTTTGCTATAGAAAATGATACCGTTGGATTCATTTTTGAAAGTATATGTAACCCTAAGAGAATTAGTGTAAGAGAAATTTATGATTAAAGCTTGTTTTTGCCTATATATTATTTTTAAATGAAGGGAAAAGTTTGCTAAGGTACAGTTTGTCAGCTAGCCCACCAATATATATCGTACTTTTTACCTTAATTTGGTCAATCAACAAGAGGGACATAACTACATAAACTTTGTATGTATGTTCCACTAACTGCTGGGCAAGGTTCTGAAAGAGAGAATCAGGGTACTTCATTTTTCACAACCGTTATGGTCAAAATGCCTCCATCCTCTACTAATCAGCCAGAAAACAACAACACAAGACCTAGGAAACCCTAACCCTAACCTAGCTAACCCATTCTAATTGGCACCCAAATCATGAAGGTAGCTAACCCCAAGTAACGACCCATATTCCAATCTGGACTCTAGCAAACCATGAATAGCGCTTTAGAATAGTTTAGGTCACACTCACATACATGCATACACGTGTACCTGTTGATCCATTTCAGAGAGAGAGAGAGATGTGAGCATTGTTGAGGAGAGAAAAAAAACAATGTCTGAATGCACAAACCCAATGGACAACACTTTGGCCTAGGGCAAATATATTAATCCGCAACTTGCACCATTAAACTAATTCCACCCCCACTTGCGTGCAAAAGCATCAACGTTTGTATCATCTCCTCTCTCAAGAAAAGAACTCTCATTCACTCCATTGTTTTTTGTGTATGTAACTGAAAATTGGGCCCCACAACTACTAGACCCACATGTCAGTGACATGTACCAGCCAAGTCAGCCATACACCATGTTCACTCACCATCCTTTCTCTCTCCCTCCCTAGCTAGCTCCTGTTTTATATTTGTTGCTGCCATCATCTCCAAAGACCACTATTTCATATTTGCCATCACTTCCTCTCTCCTTCCCTCCATCTCTTCTCCATTCTCACTCTATCTTCTATCTCTCTCTGATTGGCTTCCATCTTCTCCTCTCTCTTTTCTCCTGCACAACTCCATTGTCCACTTTTGCATTTTTTGTGCACCTCCTAGCTAGCCTCTTCTTTTCCCCTCTCAAAAAATATTTAGCTCACAAATGACACCACAAATCCACATGAGCAAGCACCATCAGCAGCTGCAAAGATAAACACGCTTAGAAAATTCACCAAAACCTCCATCACCCTCCTTTTTCTTCTCACCCACATCCCAAAAACCATTGTTTACTCTCCTCCAAGAAAACAAGAACCACATAAACCCTAAACAAACACACAAAGACACTATACTCCCTTCTCCTCTCCTCTTCTTCTTTCTTCTCTTAGTATCATCATCATCACTATTTCTTCCTTCGCTTGCATGTCTAATTATTAATAATATCGGTACTGTTATCTAGCCATTATTTTTACTCCCTTATTGCTACTATACTCTCCTTATAATTAACTCTTCTCCTACCCTAGAAGATGGCAAGCCTTGATTTGGGCACAAGCTCCTACCTTCACCACCACCAGTCACTGCACCTCCACCACGATGACGCCGGTACCGGCGGCTCCGATGACGGTGGCCAGGGCGCGCTCTCGCCGGGGAGCGGTGTTGGTGGGCCGCCGAGCACGGCCGGAGGCGCCGGGATCGGTGGTGGCGAGGTCGTCGCTCGCCGCCCCCGCGGCCGGCCGCCGGGCTCCAAGAACAAGCCCAAGCCGCCGGTGATCATCACCAGGGAGAGTGCCAACGCGCTCCGGGCTCATATCCTCGAGGTCGCCGCCGGGTGCGATGTGTTCGAGGCGTTGACGGCCTACGCGCGCCGCCGGCAGCGCGGCGTCTGCGTGCTCTCGGCGGCCGGGACCGTCGCCAACGTGACGCTCCGGCAGCCGCAGTCGGCGCAGACCGGGCCGGCTTCGCCGACGGTGGCTACGCTCCATGGCAGGTTCGAGATACTCTCCCTCGCCGGCTCTTTCCTCCCTCCCCCGGCGCCTCCCGGCGCCACCAGCCTCGCTGCCTTCCTCGCCGGTGGCCAGGGGCAGGTCGTCGGTGGCAGCGTGGCCGGCGCACTTATCGCGGCCGGGCCGGTGGTCGTTGTTGCCGCGTCGTTCAGCAACGTGGCGTACGAGAGGCTGCCGCTCGAGGACGGCGACGAGGTCATCCCTCCAACGCCGGCGGGGAGCGACCAGGGCGGCGGCGGCGGCGTACCGTTAGGCGTTGATCCATCAGGCGGCGCGGCGGCCGGTGGGCTCCCGTTCTTCAACATGCCGTTCGGGATGCCGCCAATGCCGGTGGAGGGGCACGCCGGTTGGCCAGGCGCCGGCGGCGGCGTCGGGAGGCCACCGTTCTCATGATGGATCCCATCCGGCGAGCCGGCCGGCCGGCGATGGCGATTTCGGCAAGAAGCGCGAGAACATGGACATGCACACCAACAATTAGCATCTCTTTATCTCTGAATCTTTCTTCTCTTGTTCGATCTGTTATGTGATTTTCCTGATGTTCGTGTTAACCTGTATGAGACTTGTGTTAATTGTTGATCAGTCAGGTGTCTTTGATGCTTGGAATGTGTTGTGAGGACATGCACTCATAAATTGATCAGATCAATTGTCTAAATTAGTGATTGTTTAATTTTCTGTTGGAATTGATGTTTAATTTGATTTGCAGCATGATGATGTTTCATGACATGAATTCTTGTAGTGCAAACGCCAAGCACAACCTAGCATTTTAGCCTGTGCATCCAACTCATATTTGTCAATTTCAGCTTCTTTGATTTGCAAATCCTTCGGCTTTCCCCTGCTGTTTACTAATGACAGTCCTTTTGTTAATTTCTGGATTGTTTCTTTTTTTTTTCTTATTATTTGTTCATTGATATGCTTTTGCTTGCATCAAGATGTCTGAATTAATTGAATAGTGATCTCAGGTGTTCTTAAATGGGCCCACTTGTTTCAAATATGTACAAAATCTGTGATTTTTCTGTGTTCTTCTATCTTACTTCCATATATGATCCTTTATATGTTATTGATCCTTCCTTTCTTTCAAATTAACCTAGATATATAGTTGATTAGAGAAAGATAAGAGATGCAGGAAACAATAAACTAATCGATGAAGTATGCGAGAAGTAAATAAAGATGTTTCGTTTTTGTTAATTCAAAGCTTTCCCTTAGATCGGGCAAAGATCTTGCAAGAGAATTAGAACAATGCTTTAAGTATGATTTGTTCAGATAAGTTGGGTATAGAACTATAGATGATTAGTTAGTGGAGTATCTAGGAAGCTATATTTTTAACTCCTGCCTCTATCTGCATACACAAAAGGGGTAAAACACAATGCTATTGAAGAAATATACAATTAACTCTTATCTTAACAAAATGTAGTTCAAGGAACTTTGTGGAATTTCGTGTGTTTTTCTGGGGTGGTATTTGGAAATTTAATTCCTATTAACATCAATAATGATCCAAGTGAAAAGAATAGAAAGGAACATATGTAGATGCGCCTTCCAATGTGTTCTTTATTGATTAATCAATGGAGAGATGATCACTAGTCATCGTGCCATAATCTGGAACTTAGGAAATTAAGCAAAAGATAGTAAATAACACATGAGTTAGGGCTAGAATTTACATTTAAACACTTAGAAAGCACGTCCTTACATACTGTAATTAGAATTCATGTAATGATTTTTTTGGAAGACATTCATGTAACGAGTTAGCTCCATGCCGATGCAAGTTTTTTCTGAAGACCAGCCTAGCTAGATGTTTGTGTATATGCACTTGATCCCAGCTAGCTGTATATAGTAATGTTTCTTTTGTTCCTTAATTTGACTGGCATTCATAACTTCTTTTTCCAATCGCTGAGATGGCTTTGCACAAAAGTTACTAATATTTAATAGAAACAAATGATTATATCTTGCATATTTTTATATGTACACAACTCCGTATAAAATGCGGACAGCCACACGGTAGGGCATATTTTTAGGAGATTT
Source organism: Oryza coarctata (assembly GCA_030770085.1). NCBI lineage: Eukaryota > Viridiplantae > Streptophyta > Magnoliopsida > Poales > Poaceae > Oryza > Oryza coarctata. The sequence continues at coordinate 2,476,928 of CM061476.1, read as the reverse complement.
TTCTAGTTGTTTCACGTGTGCAAGCCTATCCATACACCTTATTTATCATTTCGCTTCACAACAAGTACAAAAATGATATGGATGCATTCATGCAAGCTAGTGTACATGTGGCTTGATCATGAAGACCCTGCAGATCAATGAGCTGACTAGCGTGTGTTTCCTTTGAAGCCATGAAATGACCATTTTGGAATCTTTGCTGGCCCCCTCTCCAAATCGGGTGCATGACTACCATGTCCAAAAAATGAGCAAAGCCAGGGCCTCAAACCCATGCTGCATCTTATCTCTCTTCTAAAATAATAATAATTTCTAATATTTAAATTTTTTTTCTAAAATATATTAACACTACCATATATTCTCTCAACTATAATGGGTTACCTATGATAGACCATAGTACTTTATCATGATAATAGTATAACATCTTACGTGCATAGAAGGGCTTGTTGTAAATAAGACCGTGCACCTTGACCTTTCACAGGTAAGGTTGTACCTATGATAGGCTATCCTTTATGTTCGACAGAGATAAGCGTAGTTTATCTTTGGCCTAATTGGTCACCTGTGATGGGTTACCATTAAAGACCCATCATATGTAAGGTTCAATACTTGTGACTGGTTTAGAACAACACACATTTGAGGTGATTGAGCACCTCTAACATATGGATGTGTTTTGTTGCTAACCAACTAATGTATAACACTAACTGTCTAAGCCAGGAGTACAAAAATGGAGTTGTTGAATTCGTGAATACTGCAGAGAATGATACTAAAAGTATGAGCAATGAATATGTGGCTTGTCCATGCATAGACTGTGAAAATAAGAAGATGTTTATAGATAGAGTGCATTTATAGTCTCACCTGATATGGAGAAATTTTATAAAGAACTATAATTACTATAGTAAGCACATGCTCGCCACCAAATCTTGTGGGGGGAGGGGGGTCTGACCGAGCCGAATGGAGGTCCGATCGAGGAAAGACGACTGCTTGGTCACGCGAAGGCCTAGGAGATCTGCTTAGCTCCAGTATATGTCCTTAATCTTCAAGCTCTGAGGGCGTGCCAGCCAATTTAACCCTGCAATTGACAAGGAGAGAGTATGAGATCCATAAGCTAGTCGGCCGGTGGGCCTATCTGGCTCACCCTATCGGCTGGGTGCCCGTAGGGAAGGCAGCGCTCGAGCATTGGTTGAACAACTGATGAGGGCATGAGCGATACACGCGTGAAATAGAGTAGAGAACTTATCAGTCAAAGAGCCGATGATGCTCCATAGCATCCAAAGCGTAGAGCGAGGTCCAATCCCCCACGAAGCCACAAGGACCAGTGACTACGGTAACGACACCATTAGGACTAACCTCGATAGATCAGACCGAATCGAGTCAGTATGAGGCCATAGCTAACGGCGTAGAGACAACGGAGGCTTAGATCGAACGTAACGACGAGGGAGGAAAAATGCGAGGTTATCGGTTACCTACCGACCGAACGTTCGACGCAGGCCTACACCTAAACCCATCGGCTGTTTGAGCCGATGGGGAACGAAATCCTCTAGATCTCGATGCTGACCCCGTCAGACACGAGTCCTAATATATCGAATCGAACTGAGACAGTACCAAGCCACATCCGAAGTTACTAGATTGATCTCTAGTGGATTAATCGTTAGACGATACGCAAGATGGATATGAGGCTAGCGGTGAGGATAACTCATCGGCTACTTACTCCGACGAGACGTCGCACGAAGACCTACCGGGGCGCTGGCTCAAACCACTGCCGCTGATCTCATAGGTCGAACCTAACCGATGCAGTACGAGACCGTGAACGGTGGAGGGAGACCGACACGCTGTCGAGCCTCACGCGGACATGATGTGGTATGCTCGATCTGACTAAGACGTTGAACCTAACCGATGTAGTCTTAGATAGAGCAAAGTATACTAGGATAGTGGGAGAACTTACCCCTTCGTCGAAGATCAAACTTAATCGATGCAGCCCAGTGTCAAGAGTCAGAACCCGTCGGTAAAAACCTAGACGAGCTAGGGTGGCAATGCGCCGAAGGTTTATTCGATTGATCTTCTCCCCTTACAAACTTCTAGGGGGTCTATATTTATACTATAGGATTACAAGGTCCGATACGGTTACAACAACCACCGAACATTATTTCCTAAGAATATAAAAGGAAACTAATCTCTAAGAAATTGTAAAGCTACCCAAACTTGCTTAGCCTATGTAATACATTCTATACAGACACCTAACCTGCCGTTACCCTCATTATTCCTCTTTGGACTCAGTTCCATCTAGATAACTTTCTATGTTCAAACAAACCGAATCCATCTTTCACCCGTTTGATCAGCTCTTCTACAATATCAATCAGCTTCGCCCCACGAGCCGATCAGTATTTTCCTATCGGCCGATCATGTTTACAGGCTGAATCAAATTTCGACGTTAACAGCACGGTAAGTAAGAGCCGTTGAATAGTCCAGTTGATCAAGTAGATGATGGGTAGAACAAGGTACAAGAAGATAGAGATGGCATTTTCGTATATTCTCTATTGGGAGGTGATAACATTGATGTCGACCCTGATCTTTCCGAGATACTTCATGATGTAGAGGAGCCATCTTATAATGAGAGGTACTATGAGAAGTTCTCCGCTTTGGTGAACGATTCCAAGACATATATATTTTGGATGCAAGCAGAACCACACAAAGCTATATATTATGCTTGAACTAATAAAGCTTAATTTAAGTAATGGTTGATCAAACAAAAGTTTCACGAATCTGGTTGATTTTCTAAAGGACTTGTTGTCTAAGGAGAACAAAATGATAAAGACGACATATAAAGCAAAGCAAGTGCTATGTTTGTTGGGGTTGGAGGTTAGAAGAATTTACGCTTGTCGAAACAACTTCATCTTATTCTATAAAGAATATGCCAACTTAGATGCGTGCCTAAAATACAAAGCTTCTCGATACAAGTAAAAGAAGAGTAGTTTTGAGGGGTGGAAGTCCAAGAGGGGTGGTCCCACAAAGTTTGTATGGTATCTCCTTATTACCAACCACATCAAGCAAATGTTTACCAATCCCAAGAAAGCTAAGTTGGTTTGTTGGCATGCAACAAATAGAAAAGAGGACAATATGCTCAGGCACCCAGCCAACTCAGTGTAGTGGAGGAATACTGATAGTGATTACCCTAATTTTATGAAACAACATGAATCCTTTCAGTGACCTAAATAGTTGTCACAACACTTGGCCAGTGCTTCTTGTGAACTTCAACCTACTATCTTAGTTGTGCTTTGAAACAAAGTATATTATGCTTTCAATACTAGTGCAAGGGCCATGACAGCTTGACAACAATATTAATGTGTACGTAGAGACTCTAATCAATGACTTAGAAATGCTATGGCATGAGGGGTCTTAGACATGGGATGTCTATGGATAGGAGAACTTTAGGCTTTCTGCTCTGTTATTTTACACCATTAATGATTAATCTACACTTGGTAACTTTTTTAGTCAGACCGTAAAAGGAAAGAAAGCTTATTCGGACTGTATAGAGGAAACACACAGCGTATGGATGAAGGATTCATGCAAGATGTTCTACATAGGACATAGGAGATTCCTTCCACTATATCATCCATACAGAAAAATAAGAAAAAATTTTGAGCGACAAGAAGGAAACAACTAGTGCACTGTCGGCTTTAACTAGAAGATAGGTACATGACTTAGTGAGGAACATCCGTAATAATTTTAGAAAGAAAAAGAAGAAGGCTAGTAACTCAAAGTTAAAGGGTATGTAAAAGTAGAAGTCAATATCCTAGCGGCTACCATATTGGGAACATATGGAGGTACACCATTGTATTGATTTGATGCATATAGAGAAGAATGTTTATGAGAGCCTTATTGGGTTACTGCTTAATATCCCTAGAAAGATGAAAGACATGCTAAATGCATAGCAAGATTTGAAAGATATGAAAATCTATAAGAAACTGCAACAAAACAACCTTTGAGTATATAAGACTATACCTCCCTCTAGCTTGACACACTCTATTTAGGGATGAGAAAATAGATATGTTATCATGTATCGAGAGTGTTAAGGTTCCATTTGGATACTCATAATGATTAAGTAGGTTTTAATGGATGACCTCAAAATGGTTGAGATAAAGTCTCACGGCTGTCATGTTCTTATTACACAGCTTCTACCAGTTGCTAATAGGAACATTTTGCCGCTAAAAGTAAGGCATGCAATAATACAGTTATGCTCATTCTTTAATGCAATTGGTTAGAAGGTCATCAACCCAGAGGGATTAGATGACCTACAGGCAGACATTGTAAAGATACTTTGTCATCTCGAGATGTACTTTCCACCTACGTTTTTTTGATATAATGGTACATCTCATTGTCCACCTGGTGAAGCAAACAAAAGAGTGTAGTCCTGCATTCATGAGGCAGATGTACCTGTTCGAGAGTTATGTGGTAATTTTAAAGGGTTATATATGGAATTGGTCTCATTTTGAGGGAGGCATGATTGAAAGGTACACCACTGAGGAAGGCATCGAATTCTACGTGGACTATATGTTGGAGACTGGGCCAATTAGAGTTATGTGGTCAAGATATGAGGGTAAGCTAGAGAGGGTTGGAACCATTGGAAGGAATATTATCAATGTAGATCGTGCCTAATATGATAAAACCTATTTCACCATGTTGTAGCATATTACTGAGGTAGTATCATACTTAGATGAACACAAATCAAAGATCCAAGAAGACAATGTTAACCAATTTACGAGTTGGGTCTGAACAAAAGACATTGCAGAATTCAATGAATAGTTCAAGGTTTGTGTTTCCAATTTGCACAATGTCACATGTGAGACATTAAAATAGTTAGTGTGAGATACTAGATGGGATGTTCTAACTTGGCAAGTATATAGTATCAATAGATATACCTTCTACACATCCAAGCAAGATGATAAAAGCATGGTGCAGAATAGTGGGATACAAATAGAAGTAGTCAATAACCAATTTGGCACTCGTGATTAGTGTTACGATCGCATAGAGGAAATATGGGAAGTGAGCTATGTGAAATTCAAAGTGATGTTGTTTCACTATAGGTGGTTCGAACTAAAGGACATTAAGGTTGTTTCAAAGGGTTTCACACTTGTAAATTTGCAGTCCAATGGATACAAGGATGAGCCATTTGTTCTAGAAAAATAGGTTGTCCAAGTATTCTACATAACCGATCTAGCAAATAGGAGGATTCATGTAGTTCGTGAGGGTAAAAGAAGAATTATTGGTGTCGATAATATTGTAAATGAGAAATATTACAACTAGTATGTCCATAGTGATAGCCAAGAAGCTCTTTTTGAAGAAGTGCGATGAGGTGATGGTAACATGTAAGAATGTTTTGATCATGAAGAATGCATTCTTATATAATATAAGCATATAAGATGTACTCATTTTTATTGACGATATCTATGTCAAAGTGATTATGATGTTCAACTGAGCACTACAAAAAAAATGTAAGCATATGAAATGTATTTATGTCTAAACATGTCCTTTAAAAATGCATTTGAATATGTTGTGATAAATGCATGTCCTTTTAAAAAATATTATTATCTGCTCATGGATGATTCATGTCTAGTTGAGAAATGGCTTAAGACTCTAATTTAAACTATTTTTAAATTATGTACTATAAATTATGTAGATGTGTGGTGACTTAGGTATAAGCTAGTCAAACTGATATAGACCCGTCATAGGTAAGTTACTTGTGACGGGCCATACATACAGACCCTTAGATACATGTTATGGGTTTGTATCTATAGCCCATCATAGGTCAGTTTGACTGGCTTGAATGTGGTGCTTAGGGCTTCAACCCTATGCCATTGCACATCCACATTGTCCCGTCCACATCCGCCGCTACCACAAACCCGAGCTCCATCGCTGCTAGCCCAAGCTCCACCATCCTTGGAGTAGTGCCACCCTACTGCCACCGCTACCACTAGCGCCATCCCAAGCTCCATCGACACTGACCCACGGGCCCGAGCTTCATTGGCCCATGCTTGACTGCTTCTAGACCTGCCCTCCCCAAGCTCCCCAGTCCCTGGCGTTGCGCCACAGTCCTTGGCGTCATGCCATCCAACCCCTACTGCCACCACTGACGCCACCTCAAGCTCAATCGACGCTGACCAATGGGCCTAAGCTCTATCGGCCCACACTCGACCACCTTTAGCCCTACCCTCCCTAAGCTCCACCATCCCTAGCGTTGTGCCACCTGATCACCACCACCACCACCACCGGTGTTGCCTCGAGCTCCATCGACGCTGACCCATAGGCCTGAGCTTCACAAACCCACGCTCGATAGTCCTCAGCCTTGCCCACCTTGAGCTCTATCGTACCTGGCGCCGTGCCACCTGATCGCAACCACCACTAGTGCCTCCCCGAGTGCCATCACCACTAGCTCGCGCTCCCTGAGGTACTTTCTTTGCTTCTAGATTTTTGCAAAATTTAACCCTAGTTAGAATATATAGTTTGACTCTAGTTAGAATTCTACAGAAAAAACTGCTCTATTTGATCAATAGAAATATATGACTTTAGTTAGTCTCATTTTATATAACTATTTTTTTCATTTATGCAAAATAATTAATTGGTTAAAGATTGATCTTACTAACTACTAAAAGTATAAAAAGGCAATTAAGTATGCCATGAATAGCTTAATTTAAACTTCTTGCTCCATTCCCATTGGTCAATTACAAGTTTCCTCTTTTAGTCCTCTAGTTATTCAAGTATATATATATATATACACTAATTTATGAATCACAGTGTTTAGGAATTTTAGAATTAACAGGTTTTAGTAATTAGAAATTTTATAATTGATATGTGTTAGTTGATAGTAAGTTAGCGGCTAGAATGTCCAATAACCAAGAAGTAGAGATGTTGGCTAGAACTAACGGGGCAACCTCTGGTTGGAACCCTAGGTTATAGAATCAACTAGACATAGGCGAACGATCACTGAGGTCGACGATACTGGATGACCAATGGTGGCACGGAGTGTCATCGACTCCTTCTTCAATAGCTGTGGAGTGGTGGTGAGAAAGTACTTTGGTATCCTTCATAACGACATCAAACTCATCCTTGAGAGCAAGGAGATAGCTTGGGAAAAACTAAAGGAGAAGTTTGGTTTTCCTAATGAGGCAAAGCAAAGGCTGAAGCGACGGGTACTCGTAAAGATGGGTCTTGCCTGAAAAAACTTCAAGTCAAAACTCATCACGGAGTATGTCATCCCATTAGGCAACCATACCCCATACGAAGAATACCCGCAGATTCCTAAGTATGGGAGGAGTTCTATGCTCTAAAGACTTCTCTGGAGTTTTAGGCAATAAGATCTTTCAAACTTGGAACAAGCACCCACACTAATTAGGGACATGCAACTATTTTAGGAAAGAAGAGGTCTGAGTTGAGGAGGATGCATAAGCAGTTGCAGCCAATATCCCTATTCCGTTTGCAGACCTACCAGAAATACGAGCTAGGAACTAGACTCGAGCATGAGCCAAGATCAATCCTGATGGCATCATCTCCTATCCTAACCTAGCGGATGGATTGATCTATCAATGATTCATGTGTACTATAATTCATTAATCTCCCATGGCCTTTCCACCTTATTTACCTAGATATATTTCACACATCCATTCAAATTTTCTTTGTAGATGAAATTGTCTGTGAAAGGATCTTGAGTCTCACAGGGGGATAAATGTGCACACCTAAAAACCTAAAAGAAAATCGTAGTGAAAATTAATACTCTCTATAGAGTATCCGATCCTAATATTCGAAGACTTTGGTCAAGGTTCACTGCTGGATAGTGAAGCTTGGCTAGACACTCCCATCCTAGGGTCTGGATATTCTGGTCCTCCTTCACTTCCTCACAAAAGAGAGTGTAGAGGGAGCAATCTCTAGAGAGAAAGAGGGATGATGGATGATCCCAAGATAGTAAATAAATGAAGGAAATAAATAAACAAGAAGATACAATTTTTTTACCGAAGTTCGGATTAAATGATCCTATGTCTTCATTGAGAGACTCTAAGGAGCCAGATCATATTCGATCCCTAGCCTTATCAAGCTCATACGTAGGAAGAGGACCGGTTTCCATGCTCTCACTAAGGTTAGCATAAAGTCCAAGGCAATAACCAATGTCTCTACTAGGACATGATGCTACCACCTTTAGTGAAACTTGCTATAACAAAACCAATTCCTAAGAATGAGCTCGGTATCTACTATAGTTACATTCATGAATTTTCTAGGGAGATTCACAACCTCGAATCCTCGCTAGCGATGCCTAGTAATCTAGGAGAAGAGCCTCTAAGAGTAACAAGTGCAAATCCTCACCGAGCGTCGATCTATAAGTACTCAATCCAATTCCTAACCATCTTACCCACTAACTCCAAAAGATCATTCACAAAGATGTAGATTTGGTGGAGAAACCAAGAGAGAGAGGTGGGAATCCCTATAAAGGCTATAGGAGCAACGATGAAATGAATGAATAGCCACCCACCCAAGTGGGGGATTGGTGAAGTTAAAAATAAATCCCCTACGAAACTAGCCATTACTTACAGATTCAATCTCCGGAGTATCTGCTCTTAGGGGCTAGAGTCTCCAAACATACTTGAATCCAAAGCAACAAAGCTAGTCTAGAGTATCCGGTCAAAGCCTCTGGAGACTCTTGACAGGCCCCATTGCCAATAGAAAATTCTATGGAGACTCAACCACTTAAGGATGAAGACTCTAGACGACTTTCACTGTCAGGCAGGAAAACTTACCAATAATGTATTCGGTGACTTAGACAAAATATCTGGAGGTCCCTCTAGAAAAAAAACCAAAACCTAGAGGTGCATGTGTCACAAGTGTTCACTTAAGAAAAACAAATGGATCTAATTAAGCACTTTCTTCGTAATTCAGGCTAATATTTTTACCTCGATTGTACGGCGAACCTAGTACTCAAGAAAAATAAAATACATTTAAAGCACAACATCGAGTCCTTTCGCGATTCTTTCTTTTGTGGTAGGGGTTTCTTTTCATCAATTTAGTTAACTAGAGACTAACTCCTACACTTTAGCTCATTAAAATACATTAGTCCCCTAACTTTTTTGTCATCTATCATCCAAAATCCACTAAGAGTGTAGATGCACTTTCAATCTGAACAATCTTTGCAGAGCGAGGTCAAGTAAGCCCTGCGCCAGTGTGAGGATGACGTCCTCACCCAAGTGTTGAGAAACCCTAAACATTTAGGCTGAACCAGAGGCATAAGCATAGAAGTATCTTAGAAGCATGGTTTGCCGTAGTATAGTGTATAGTACAAGAAGCGTCGCCTCTTGAAAGCAGAGGAGGAGACCATCCTCAAGGAGCAACTAAAGGAGGAGATAAAGCAATAACTTTCTCAGTAATTCAAGGGCAAACTTTAGCAGGAGGTGGCATGCCTAAGACTTGAGATGTAGATGGGTCATGCTACCAAGGGAATGGTTCATAAACCATCGCCAATAGAAAAGGTGCACGACAAAGACTTGGCCACCGGCTATGCAAAATGAATGTCGACAAAATCGAGGAAAATTGGGCGGTAAATCCACTGCCAATATCACCAAATGATGAGATTTTAACTCTTGAGGATGCAAAACAAACCTTCATACAATAGCCGAAGACATAAATAGTGGTTAAGTTAACTCCACATCCATCTTGGCCGACCAATCAGTCTCCTCCACATCAAAACATTCATCCAATGATCGAGACTCCTTGTGGTCCCTCCATGACAAAACCAAAAGACCTTGGGGCCTCTTTTATGGATTGGAAGATACCCAATGCCCTGACTCTGATAAATATCCCACCTAAATTCAATATTTCTTCTTTGCACAAGAAAGCCCAAAATTTTAGGGCTAAGAGAAAGGAAAAATAGGAAGGGCAATGAGAAGGCGCCAGTGACCCTAGAATCCTTTGAGCTGGGTAGGCCATTGGTAGAGAACACCGTTTTATAAAAAATAGGTACTTGTTATTGAGAACTACATAGATACTACATACAAGCTAGCAACTTGAAGAGAAAGCATAGGGAGTCCTCCATCAATCACAGTAAAGAGCCATTTCTCTCAAACCCAACATACTTTATTGTTGGCTTCAAAGATCTCTTTGATCTGTATTGGGTAAGAGTGGTGGACACTGGCCTTTTAAAATGGTTCTCCTTGTAAGTACACATGGTTATACTTTATTTCCTAACTACTTATGTTACTAGATGGCCTAAGTAATATCTACACGGTTACAGGTTATGTTGAATGGAGTCTAGGAGATCTCTTAACTAGGTTGGTTTTCTTGAGCCAACAGTGATTAATGAGACTACCCTAGATGCAAAGTTAGATAAGGTTGTCGATTACCTCAACCGTTGCATGTGGGCCCATCAAGACAAGGACTATGTAATACTAGCGCATAATTAATAGTAATGGACTTTAGATTTTAAGTTTCTCACTTTCAAATTTATATACTATTATTTACGTATAACTCGATCTTATTACGGCTACACGTCTATCATGCAGAAGCATTGGATTCTTTTGGTCATAGTGCCAAAATGGAATAGGGTTTACTATGTTAACTCCAAGCTTGGTGGTAATTATGATTTCTCATCTCTTTCATATGCAATTGATACTACATGGGCATTGTACATCAAGAACGGAGGCAAACACAAAGACAATGATGATGCCTTTCATCGTAAAATGGACTTCAAATGAGAACAACAGATTGGGGATCAATGCGGCTTTCACATGTTCCCCAACATGTCAATGAAACTATTGACTGACTTGGATCCTTAGGTTTATGCCAAAAAAAGCATGTTGATAGTATTTACACTCACGAAGTAACTATAATCTTTGTGTACAGACAAAGAGCTAGAACTTCCGACCAATCGACCAAGTGTAGATTAGAGGATAGATCATTGGCTTTATTCTCTGAGAAATCATTAGCTAAAAAGGAATGCTTCATCCCAAATAGAATTTGAGAATGCATTTGTCTCAAAACATTATTGATTATTTAATTGAGAGTTTTAACATATAATTAATATTGGATCTTGTGTTACAAATTATTAATTATATCTATTTTTATATATGCACTGTGGAATGGATGTATTCATGCTAATCAAAACTATATCATACAATCACTCCTTTATGCATGTATAATGTAATATTCAATTCTTCTTTCTAATTTAATAAAATGATAGGTTGTTTATTACAATCCTTCACACGGATACATATAGACAGCAAGTATATAATTTTTGGTAAGTTTGTGGCTCCAAGTATTAAAAAACTCAAATATATGTGTATGTATGTGCTTTTGAATAAATGTGAGAAATGTATCTTATTTGATACATACGTAATTGTGAATGTGAATTGGATGTGTAAATGTGGTCAGGGAGAAATGGGGGTGTGATTGTAGGATTTGCTATCTATTTTTAAGAGGGCATAATTAGCAATTCCTAAGACTAGCCAATAAACAAATTGTTTTTTTTAAAAAATATCCACACCACTATCGTGTTTTAAAGGAAAGCTATCACATGTGGCCACTACCATTGATGGGTTATATAAATGACCCATAAAAAATCTATCACCTCTAATGAGTCATAATATATCGCATCAAACATGACCTAGTTAATTTTGATGAATTTTTACTATGACCCGTTAGGGGCGACTCATCTATGACGGGTGGTTATGTGATATCAAAGATGTGCATACCTCTCATGTGACGGGCTTTTCTTATGGCATGTCATAAGTATAATTATCTCTCACTGATATTCATCCACCATAGGTATGTGAAGTCATTAGTATGTACTTAGCTGTGACGAGAGCCGAACCTATCAAAATTAAGCCTCTAGACCCATCACAGGTGGTCTATCCCACACCATTGTCGTGTTCTAAGGGAAAGCCATCACATATGGCCACTACCATTGATGGGTTACACAAAATACCCATAAAAATTGATTACCTTTGATGGATCATAATATATCCCATTAAAGATGACTAAGTTACTTTTGATGGATTTTTACTATGGCCTGTTAAAGGTGACTCACCTGTGACGAGTGGTTATGTGATATCAAATATATGCATACCTCTCATGTGACATTTTTTCTTACGGCATATCATAAGTATAGTTATCTTTGACTAGTCTTTATTCATTATAGATATGTAAAGTTATTAGTATCTACTTAGCTATGACGAGAGCCGAACCTATTAGAGTTAAGCCTCTAGACTTATCACATGTGGTCTGCCCCAACATAGTATAACTTCTTCACCTACTCACTTATCTTAACTAATCATAATTATCTCTTATTTAATTTTTTTCACCTAGCTATTTTCTTACCTCAATCAATCATAATTATCTCTATTTAATTTTACCTGTCTTCTTAATTTCTATAAAAAACTTCATCAATATTTGTATTGACACTATCACTTGATTGATGCTTACTTCATTTCTTGATTTAATGGTGTCATTTCATGATCTACGTGTGTCCTACATTCCTTCTCTGTTCTTTTTGTGTTTGTCTGATCAAGTTTGTGACAGACAGAACCTTTTCTCTATGCGTGTGGTTTGTCCATGGGAACTGAATGTTAATTAACTTAATCGCGACGTGCTAATTAGTAAAAAGTTCGCTGGTACAGCACACAGTTTTGATGCTCGAATGAAAAGAATAATTGTGTAAGATTTGTGATTGAGTATTAGTTTATGGTTCTTAACTGAATCACGCGTCAATCCCGTATTTGCAGGTTGATAATAGCGACATTTCTATATGAGATCATAGAATACTGTTTCATGTTTAATTATTTATCATTTCATGCACATAGAACAGGAGTACCGGTTTGCTTTTCTCTAACTGCTTCTTTGCATCCAATCTCTGTATTATATATATATATATATATATATATATATATATATATATATATATATATATACCTACTTGATTCCAAGCAATTAACAGTGTTGATCGAGAGCATGAATTAAAATAATGATGCGAGTGTCCCATCAGTTTTGAACTTTAATTTGGGAATTCATCGAGAGGAGAGGAGCTAAGCTGGTAGCTCCTTGTTGGATGTGCGTACAGTGCAATGTGCCTGCAAACAAGTGGACAAGCAAAGCTGTACTTAATTAGCTAGCAAAGAAAGTGCTTAACAGTGATATGCTACGCAATGCAATCCTACAATTAGACAGCGACGACGCAGGGTGCTAATCTGTAGGCATACTGTTTCTTCCACTAAGCACGCATTATATCATATCATATATGTCTAATCGTGCACGATCGACCAGTTTCTTCTTGGTTTTATTCTGCGAAGAATTCCAGTACAATACGCCCTGTACTTAACGGCAGAGGCCTAGATGTAACATATTTTCATTATATAGAAAAAAAATTCTAGTATAATATTTTTTTCATCTACATATCCAATTGGCCACACATGTGATTCATCAAAGATGACATAAATAAATGAAATATAAATATACATATACATATCAATAGCAACATTATAATATGTGTATTAATTAATTATATCGGTTGCAAAATATTTTGCCTTGTGAGAGTTGTCCTTTGAGCTGGTATTTGGTTTCTTTGATGTATACCTATGGTGGCCGGTGTTGTTATTTGTAACATTTAATTTTCTCCTACTTTTCATTAATATAGTTGGCATCCTCTCTTACTAGTTTGTTCAAACACAACTGTTTCAGGACTGACTGGCAAAATAACTATTAACAACTTTGTAGGGTTCATGGGAAGATAATTTTCAACTAAGTAGAAACTGTGCTAATATATGCTACTTATATATATTTATATGTCTTCTAATTAATTTGTTCTTCTAGTTTAGGTCAGAAGTTCGACATTTTATAGTAAAACAATATGTATCTTTTTAAGTGAAAGATACGCAACTGCGCCCTGAGATCCGTCAGATGCATGGATTCAATAAATATCGTTGAAATGAATTGCTTGAAACAGTGATTTGTTTTTTTTCTATCAACTAGCCATATTTTTAGATTACCTAAAGTTTCTTAATTAGTTTGAACAATGCCACAAATAATAAGCAATACTAATAATTAATTAATATGAAGTACACGTAACTCAACTGATAACGTTTCTTACTGTGGAACTTATCTATTCGGTTCAAATCGTACATATTTGACACGAATACTTATATTTATAACTATAGATAACGTATACGTGACAGCGAGACGCTCATGATGATTTGCGGTGATTTCATCAATTGCAAGACATAGCTAGCTCAGTCTTTGGAGGTATATTCATATGGATGAGTATGTACGTATTATAAGCGTATACGTTTGTATTGTGTTAAAAAACAAATAATTAATAGTCAACTTATCTGTCCTGGATGTATTCCTGGATGTATTGTGAATAAACAGTTTACGGTAGTGTTTAGTTTCTTAGAGATCGTAATTATATAGTGGATCTCTAAGAAATTGTTTCCCATATGTGGATCGTAATTATAGCTATCAATTGGGTGAAACATTTAGCCATGGCCGGCCATGCGCATTCGTTATTTCCCATGTTGCCATAATTAAGGGGAAAAAGTATATAGTCTCCCTTAACTATATTGAGTGATTTACCTCACTTATCTATAAAATCGACTATAATACTTTTTTTAACTCTGAAAACCAAATCAATTTAGCACCTAAGTTTTATCCTACATGACGCTTATATGGTATTACTATCAACGGTTTTGTCTTATGTGAGCATGTGTGAACTAGGTTAAAAGTTAAAGTTATTATATCCGGTTTTGTGATTGAGACCTACATGGCAATAGGCCTTATTGTTTTTTTCCACCATGTGAGCATGTTTGGATCAGGTCAAATATGTCACATTAGACAAAATCGTTGACGATAATGTCACGTAAGTATCATGTAGGATAAAACTTGGGTGCATACCATCCAAGAAAGTAAATTAATGCGGTTTTAAGAGTTAGTGGAGGTGTTATACCCTGGTTTTATGGTTTAGGTGGTAAGTTATACTGGCACATAGTTGAGGAATGTACAATGGACTTTTTCATAATTAAAGCCACTAAGCCGGCCTGCAAATTGAAGCTAAATGTTTGGGCCAATTGTAGCCCATTTGGCCCAAGCTGTTGCATCGTGCAACTTGCTCTGCTTTTTCGGCTTGGCCATCTGATCAACCTTCGAGATAGAAAGAACGGAAAACTGAGAGCTTCTCAACACCACACGGTAAATTCTCACAAGATTGGAACAAAAGTCTGCAGCAAAATGGAAAAATCCACTAAAATGGAAATCAAGGAGGGGTTAATTATATTTCGAGTAATTAATTAGTTATTATCCTCGTCCTAAAAGATTTTACTTTTCTACACGAATTAGAACAACCTATCTATACAAATATACAAATAAGAATAATACGTAGAAAAGTGAAGTCTTTTTGGAACGAAAGTTGTAAGACACATAACCTGACATGTATGTATATGTGTAGATATATACTATCCCTGTCGCCGTGGACCGTGTGTATCATGGACTTTTTGTCTGCACACACACACGGTGCATATATATGAAGCTAAGATAGCTGCATGCGATTGCTGGCGAAATAGATATCGTCGGTTGTCTTTAATTTGCAGCCAGCGAACGAATGAGCTTTTGAAAGGGAAACGGTCCCTCTGCAGCATCACACCTGTTTTTGGTGCATATGTAACTGAATCATCCAGAAGTGTCACGTGCGCATTGTTCAGTGCAGAAGCTTTTACAAATTACAAGTCGACATGGTAAATTATGAACTGGATGGATGAGTAGTAAATGATATTTAGAGTTAGTTTGGTTGTCACTGTAAAACTTCTATCTTTCAGTTTAGAGTTAGAACATTGTGTTTTGTGATCCATGAGATGATCATCTGGTCCAATGTATCTCATCTCAATGACTAGCTAGCTGCAACTTTGTTCATGAGCATGAAAATGAGTAACTAGCGTCCCAGATTGCACACAGATCAGCCAGTGAAATTAATGCACAAGCCGCCGCGTGCGCTCACCGCCGGCCGGCGGCGATTGTGTGGCTGTCGTCATCGGGGAGCTGCGGGGCCGGAATATTCGTCGATTGGTGGCGTCTCAGTCAGGGCCGGTGAATTTCGAAGAATGCAGCCAGCTCTTTGATTTTCAGGCATGGCGACAAGGAGAGTTGGCTTCTGGCTTGGCTTGGACTGTCCTACCTTAGCCTCGCTTTGTTGGGCAAGGCCCAAGGTTTTGTGTTTTCTTAGGTTTGTCCCCACATTAATTAGTTATTGACCGTATAGGGAGCATGATTTTAAGGGTGTGAGAGTGTTCCTACCAATCAATAAGAAATGTTATTTGGGTTGAATTAGCTCAAGAACATTGGTCTAGAGATAGAAACATGGTTCATTCCTGATGGGGTTAATTGCACTCTGTCAATGACAACTGAGAAGGGAACACCGTCAAAAAGCCCATCCTTATTAGCCCTAGTCTCGAGCCTTGCTTGGCCACCTGTCACCATTCATCATCAGATTTGGACCAACAGTGCGAAATTAGGGGAAAGAATAGAAGTGAGATGGTAGGATCTAGGGTTCAAGGAGGGTTAATTATATAACATATTATTTTTCAGTCTCGCTTGTGCCAGTTAGATAGGAGTATTGTCGAGCTCTTGATGGTTAGTGAATCCATTGGACTTATGCATGATTGGGGGTGTTTAGGTACCTGTTGCCATACCTACCCTGGCTGTAGCCCCAGTTGGCCTTGTGCATCTAATTCCAATAGGCCTAATAATAATATTGTCCTTGCATCCCAAGAGGCTGCTTATGAGGTTAGCGAGCTAGATTTAGGGTTTCAAATATCAACAGTTTGGTAGCCGCTTATCATTGTGGTTACTGGACATATCGATGCCGTCTGATATGCGGAACCACCCAATAAACCAGTCAAATTCAAGAACTGTGAAAACTACAATTTATTTCTTTTGGAAAAATGTGTCCGATTTCAATGGTTTTTTTTTCAATAATCACGATCACTAAACTTACAGCTGCCGAGTCTCCATTACATTTGTAAACCCTAGTTAGGTTAAACAATTATACACTCTGATATCTTGATACTATAAAAGTTTTAATATTATATGACAAAATTTTAGAGGAAACTAGGGAGAACTTATCACTGTAGATACATTAATGAAACATGGACAAAGGAGTATGAAATTCGCAAAAAATAATGAAAAGATGGTTTGATTTTATTTTTGTCTAGAACTCTAAATGTTTTCTGATAATATGTGCTCTATGTATAGCTCTATGTATTTAGGGACTTTAATAGTTATGAAATACTTCACGAATTTATATCAGAAATTACAAACTTGGGAAATTCTCTCCCACTTTGGCCGCTAGCTTTGCCACTGTGAGGACACTCCCAATGCAACTACTGCTCAAAAATCACACCTAGCAGCTGTGGTCCATGCATGGACTGAAGATGCTCAACATATGCCATCTTTCTCTCTCTTTCTCTCTCAATGCAAGCAGAGCCACACATATGCATGCATATGATCTTGGAGAGGTGCAGGGTTCAGATTCATTTTACAGGATGCAGGAAAATACCATCTGTAGGGCACCATGATATAGTGCAACTGTTTGTAGTGGCAACCTCAGATGTTGAGAAATGATGAAATAATCCCTATCAAATGGTCGGACATGTTTGGTTTATAGCCACAACGCGGTTACCATTAGCAAAGGATTAACATAATTTGACCAGCTACAGTCAATATCCTCCTGACCTAGTCGCAACGAAAATGAAACCTCGATTTAGTTTTTCTTTTTTTTTTGCCAAATTCATTAATAGATTAAAAAATATTAAATTTAATATGTGAAAATATTTATCATGAAAATAATTCCATGTGGCTATATTTTTAATAAGTTTTATAAATATATAATGAGAAAAAGTAACGATGAGACACGCTCATGGAAGACTGTTTATATCCAAAATAAGTAAAAAAGAAAACAACTTATTATGCTGAAGTAGAATCCGTAATCAAATATATTTATGAAAACCTTTTGCTTTTTAAGATTTTTGCGCGAATATGACAGGGACTGATGTAACGCGAGATTTAGCCGGATGCAATTTATGACGACATACCCTGATCTTTGATGGGTGCATTTCGCATTTTTTGACCACAGCTATCTGCTGATATTTTACTCGCTGCAAATCTTGAATTAGTGGCTCAGATTAGAGCCCTTAACTCTCATTTATCCGCATCTTCTTTTGTGATCCGGAGAAATAAATTAAAAGGGTATAAATCAAATCGAATTCAGCGGCATCCTGTGTGCGCTGCACTCTGATTTGGCACCCTTTAATTTGACGCAGCAGAATCATCCAAAATTCTAATCTGTTAGCACTAATGACATTTTAGGTGGAATCAATCATGCATATTTATACTCGAATGTTCTTTCCTCTATTCATCACCCAATTAATCATAACGCTCACAGTTAGCAAGACAGATTAATCAACTGTAGTGAGCGCAATCAAGATATTTGAGAATTCTAGTGTTCAAATATGATGCGATAATTATTTTTTAAAACAACATGTGGTTTAGGATTATCAGACAAACTGATGATTTCGTGCGACAGTAATGCACGTTCGTTGTTGTTGTTGTTACATGTATGTATACGTATACATATAAGTGTATGTGTAGATATATATGTGTATGTGTTTGTGTGTGTTTTACTTTGCAGAATCAGGACAAGTTAAGGTGCAAAGCTTCAATAATCACGATTTGAGTACAACGTAAGTAAGAATGTAACGTATAAATATGCGTGTCTAGAAAAAAAGTAAATTTTATAAAATTAGAGATACTTTGAATAAACTATCGAAAAACTACATATACATCACAAAATTTATCACAAAATTTATTCATAGAAAAATTTAGTCTACTCCCTTGTTTTAAAAACCACATATCATCTTCTTATATTTTTATTCTTGTTTAACATATTCTTTTAAGATAATAGAAATAGTTTACATCTTCAACCTATGTCAACAACCTTTTTTATTGGAAAAAGATATAAAGTGATGAGACAAATCCCCAAATTCTATAATGAAATGATCAGGTAAATTAAAAACTAAAAAAATCGTATAGATTCTAGCAATAGGTACTTATACAACCTCTAAGTTTTCCAAATCATATGTTTTCTTTAAAGAGGAAGAGGCAGGGGTTTTGCCTTTTGTATTGATAAAGCAGAAGGTTTTAAGAGAGTTTTATGTACAATATAGGAGAGAGATCACCCTCTCCCAGGGGCAAACACCAAATCAGATTATATGGTTGTTAAAATCACGACCTAGATCAAAATCAAAAATTTTAAGTAGGATCATAATTGTAGAATGGCATATATAAAAATCATAAAATCTTAGATTCTATCAATATGTATAATCGTAGAATCAATGTCCTTTAGTTAGGCTCGCAAAGTCATAAAATTATACATTGGTGATGTTAACAATCTTACTCCTTTGCTCCCACCATCATCCAAGCCTAGAGCCTCTTCTTTGATCCAGATGCTGGTAAAATGTAGCTGATTCAGCACCTTTACTCGTCATGCATGACACTGAACCACGGTAAAAAAAACCAAAGTAAAACTGAGACAGGATTAACCCTCAGTGACATGGAGAAAGAAGCAGCAGTACTGTTCAAGTTGATGCTGACAATGACCTAACTTGGGAGCACACCAAGGGGTCGCTCAAAACAGGTGTTTGCATCCTTCATTAATAATTAACCAGCTAATGGTTTAGTTATTTTGCTCTTGATCTCCGAAGAATTCAATTGAAACTGTAGCTATAAACAGTATTCCATTTTAGATTAGAAGTCGTTTTGACATTGGTCCAAGTCAAACCACTTCGGACAAAAATATATCAATATCTATAATATACCAAATTAGTTTTGTTAAATTCCGTCGACATAAACATTGTCAAAAAAAGGTCAATGAGTCACATGCATGTGTGAAATGTATGCTTAGCTCTAGTACAAAATCTTAAATTGTTGAGGTTAAAATGTGCCAGTCAATTTAATCTGTAATTGATAAAAGAGATTAAAAAGACAAATAAATCAATCGACTTATCAAGATTTACTTTATCAAAAAAAATCTAATTGAGAGTCTTAACCAAGATAGTATAAGATTGAAAATAAGATAAACTTAATAAGTGGATAAGTTTTATACCAGCATAATAGATTGAATCAGAACTAAATACAAACTTAACTAGCAAATGCATAAACTTAATTAAAATATCGAACTGAATCAAGAAATTTTTAACCAAGCCGATACGTTTATTATATGACAAGATTTATCTCTTGATGGAAATCAAACTTGATTGATGTCCTAAAAGAAGATTTTATCAAAAACTACATTACTTTTGCTCTAAAGGTATCAATGCACCAAATTTGATATATTGATTTGATTAATGTATTTTTATAAGACCCCTAATTATATATATTTATTCGCTTAGTTTTATATAAGTTCAAGAAGTACATGGAATAATATTTCCTAAAGAAACATGAAAAAAACTACTCATGCCTATTTACATGAGATATTTACAAATAAAGAAGTGTATCTTAACGGCTGACATTAAAACTTGCTCAAATCTGCTTTTACTAAATAAGCTCTTATCAGCCGATTCCTCTAACGGCTCTTTTCCTTAACCAAATTTATTAATGGTCAGCACAATTTTCTAGCGTTAACACATGCCTTCGAAGGAGTATGAGAACTCATGCTTTGAAATTACCTTCTCCAGACCTTTTATAGCTCCAAAACTTCCTCCTAGGCCGTTATAGCTCGCTTGAATTGGCTCAAATAATCTTCTCTCCCAACGGTCTAGAGCTTCCTTTCCAGCAAGCGTATTTTACTATGAAACCTCTCCTTCTATCTCTAAGCCCTACTTCCACATTCTTGTAGTAGCTAAAAACCTTTTGTCTTTCCTAGCACTTCAGCAAACTCCGGCGCACCGAGCGTTTGCCTCTTCTTTGAATGATGCACATTCTCCATATTTAAAATGGCTTCCTCAATCGCCATCCCAAAGGTAATTTCCCCCTTGATTCTCCTCTCTTACCTTTGCGATCTTGGTCCACTATATTTTCCTTAGATTCGTCCCTTATTTAATGTAGAGCCTTAGGAACCAGATCCTAATCCTCATTGCATACCACCTCAATCACTTCTATCTTATTCCCATGGGTAGCGAAGATCTGATAGACTTTATTAATGTAGAAACCTAGTGGATTCTATTCAAAAATGCTTCCATGTCCGTGAATGATTGGACCAATAGTTTTAGATTCTAGCCTAGCAAATTCCTAGATTGGAGGAATTGGTATCACCACATATTGGCTTCCAAAAGAACACTATGGAATGAACTAGACATCGGCCATTGCATTGGACTATCACTTGCAGAAATGGTGAAGAACAAGCCTTTGCTTTCATAAGTCTCCTACTTCTAGTTTGATGGACTAAACGCCTTCTTATTTGGACATGGATCGATGACTTCAAACTTGATAGGCGTAACCATGTAGAATTGTCTTAACACAACTGCATCTATCAATCTATCAACTCTCCAATTCAAGCCACGGTATAGGCTACAGACCAAGGACATTGGTGGATGGTGCAAATACATAGCAGCCTATAGCAAAACATCTAGGCCAGTTGATCATAGGAAATACGTGGTCTTTTTGAATTTATGGCTAGAAAGATTTGTCTTCTATGGGTCAACCCTGAGTTTGATGATAAACATGCAGTGACGGGTGGAAAGATTGGCCTATCATCAGCAGATTTTCTTAGAAAAATATCTTTTGCAGGCCACATATATGTTGCTACATCAACTAGTCACAAAGCTATCGGTTGGTCAGTCCGTTGGACACAGCGAAGGTCCTTGGCGGTTCCTACAACTATGGCTCAATTTGTACACCTCCAAGGCAATGAATACTCCTCTCAAAAGCCTCCAATTCCCAACAGATTATGCAGTAGACAAAGAAGCCACCCAATGCTGATGCCCATCATTTGGAGAAGCATCATCGACTATCCTAGGTTGCAGAATATCTACTATTGGAATCTACTAGTAGATCAAAGGATTATGGCTTTGCCAAGTAAGTCACCACTTGGTTCGCTTATGACGATATGGCAACTTTCAAGTGCCCTTCAAATTTGATTCCGATATCTCAACCAACGAAGAATCCAAAGCTATTTTTGCATCGGCAATCTCTCAGTGCCTCCTACCCACTAACTTTGCCTTGGACCGATCACAACAACCATCCTACGAGTTCTACCATCCATCAGTTTGATCTTATCAACTGAGATTTGGCCAACTGTCGATCCAAGCTAGGGTTACAGTGAAAAGTACACTACAATATGATTGGATGAGGGCTTTGACTAAATCATTATGATTGGAGGAGTTCACCGGATGGGAAACATAGTCAATTCAAAGCTCTTTGCTCGATGGTGGAATGAATGGAGAAAATATCTTTTCAACCTATCAGCTACCTACTATTTCTCATCTCTAAACCCAAACTATATCAAATCCGATGTGGAGATATGATCTTTAATGCTTTTCTTTCTTTATTCTCATTCTTGTACTCTCAAATATTTATGACTCTATTCTGTAGGCTGCCGATAGAATTGCTCCAGAAGCGAGCCAAAGCAATGAGCCAATTGTTTATAGACCTCCATCGGCTTCTCCAAACTTGGGATCTGATGCACCTTCACCATCATCTCTCTTCCAAGGACCAAAACCTGCAGTCCAAAAGCACAAGAAAACTTCACTCCATTCAATTCATAAGAAAAAGAAAATTTTAGCCGATGCGACTGCCCTTACTAGGACCGCCCAAGTTATAGATGCCCAAGCAACATCGGCTCCTCTTTCCCACTGGTATACACCATCTCTCTCCTATTATATCTAGTCCTTTCCTCTCGTCATACATAGTTAATTTCAACTCATGATGTAGCATGCATCATCAGCTCCAGAGCCCTAAACATCAACTGATACTCCAACTGGGCCTAAGCCGATGACTACCTAAGCTGCTCTAGAACTATAAGTGCCTGAACTTTAAGCTTTGAAACATAGTGGTGATACCAAAATCATCCCCACCACCACTACTTATTTATCGGACATCGGCCATCACCACGAAGACCCTATGCCTATAGCTGATACCGATATTTTAGAACACGCTATCTTACCCTAGGTAAATTCACTTATACTAATCCTACATCTACTTTCATTGTCCTAATCTTAAAATTTTTACTGATATGCAATCCTTAGTCAATCTCTTCTCCTTTGACATTGGCAAGTAGTTGGAAGGGGACGAAGTAGTATTCACCAGTATGCCAACAAAACCAACTCTCTTCGCCAACATTCACAACCAACTATCAGACATACTGCAATGGTTAGAGAGTCCTATTGATGCATTGGTAGAAGACTCTGAGTCAATCCAGGTGAGATTTACTAAAATCAAAGACCAATTGCCAAAAGAACTCATCGATGCCATGACTCCAGCCTCCTTGGAATCTCATCGATTTGAAGTCATTAGGGCAAGGCAACACTTGGTCGATCGAGCCAAAAAAAAATCGTTAACTCAAGAAATGAAAATTGATCGGCTAGCCACCTAGTCAAAGAAAATCAAGCTTGACGCCATGATGGCCATACCTTCTCAATCTCAAGCTCACATCGATCAACTAAAGAAGAAGGAAGCCAATTTGTTGGTGGAATTGGAGAAAACATATAAGGACATTGAGTTTAAATAACTTCAACTCAGTGGCTTGCCCCAAGTAATCAAACAGTAGGAGGTCAAGCTCACAGAGGTGATGCGTCAGACCCTCGATTGGCGCAAGAGCATCAAATCCATTCTGGGCTTTGATGAAGAAGACACACATATCATTAAAGAAGATGACGACATCCACCTGCGAGCAACATAACTGATTCAAAAATACTTAAACTAATGTAAAAACTTTGATGCTTGTCTGATGATGTTTTGTAACTTCTAATGATGCTAGGGTGGTATCTTTTCAAGTACTTCCTATTGAGTGGATTAGCAAATTCCTCTCCCTTTCAATACACACATATTGCCTAGCACACATCAACTTATCCAATAGGGCCCATTCCAATTAGGTGACAATTTCTAAACTTGTTATCCTTGGACCCGATCGGTAATATTAACTTCCACACGAGATCCCCTTTATGAAACAACTTAGGCGATACCTTTTTATTCCAATGTCTAGCCACCCTAGCTTTATTCTCTTCAATCCATTCAACCACACGTAGATGATTCTAGGCCAAATCCTCCAACTCATCAGTCATCAAATTATAATAATCATTAGATATCATTTGATTTTGTAGTGATATCCTTCTAGAGCTGATGTTCATTTTCCAAGATAGCATAGCCTCGTGTCCATATATCAACTGATATGGTAGCACTTGCGTAGATCCATGGCACACCATTTGATAAGCACACAATGAATTAGTTAAGGTTGTATGCCACCTCCATAATTGTTCATCTATTTTATGCTTGATCAACTTGATGAGACATTTATTTAAAGTTCGGTGTGTCCATTGGCTTGAGCATAATAAGGAAATAAATTCAAGAGTTTAATTCCTATACTAGCAGCAAAATGTTGAAACTCATCAAACCCAAAAGTAGACCCTTGATCTGTTGTAATCGCTAATAAAATCTCAAACCTGTAAATTATATGCTTCTTGATAAATTCTATAACATCCTTAGATGTAACTTTTTTCAAAAGAATAGCTTTCACACATTTAGTAAAATAATCTATTACCACCAATATGAACTTGTATTCTTTACTCAATGTAGCATATATCTGGCCGATCATATCAATTCCCCATCATCTGAATGACCATGGCTTGATAATTGAGTTTATTACTGATGCTGGAGCTCATTGAACATTTGCAAACTCCTAATAATCTTGATATCCTTTATAATAATTGAAACAATCTTCTAGCATCATTAGATAAAAATATCCAACTCTTCTAAGCAACCACTTTATTTTATACTCCAATTGATGAGTTTCATAAATACCCTCATAAACTTCACACATAATCACTTTGGCTTCATCTAGATCTAGACACTTTAATAAAACTCCCTTGCTATTCTATAGTATAGTTTCTCATCGAGCAAAACATATTTGGTGGCCTTATATCAGCACATTCTTGAAACCAATTGATAAGGATTTATTTACTAATTTATAATTTCCCTTCTATAGTCAATAGCCTCAATAACAGCTACTTCATCTTTCACATCTTCTCCAATTAGCTAATAACCTGAAGCAATTTGTGTAAAATCATTGGCTTCCATATTTTGCACTCTAGGAATACAAGTCACCGATGCAATCTTAAAATCTCTTAGCAATTGCTGACACTCTTCATAATATGATTTTAAAATCTCATCCTTGCACTCATATTCTCCAAATAATTATTTGATCACCAACAATAAATCTTCCATAATCTCTATAGCATTGGCTCCAGTTTCATTCAATAGCTAAAGTCTCTTGAGCACCACTTCATATTCCGCTTGTTTATTGGTGCAATAAGGCTCGATTGTGAAAGCAAATTTAAAGCTTGGCTCCCAAGACAATATGATAACCAAGCTGATGTCACACCTATGTCTACACACCTATGTCTACACACTGATGTATCATATGGAATCATCATAATGTTGTACAATGAAATTGGTTATTGCCTATCCTTTTATTGCTTTTGCCGATGCATAACATAAGTCAAACTGTGTCAAAACAAAGATCCACTTTCCAATCATCCCCTTCAACACTGGAGCCGACACTACATACTTCACATTGGCTTTACATACCACTATACACTTAATGGATAGAAGATAATGACTTAAATTTATGCATAAAAATATAAACAAAGATAAAGTTTTTCCACCACAGGGTATCTTATTTTAGGATCCAATTTTTTTTGCTAAGATAAAATATGACACTCTATTTTTCTTCAAACTCTTAAAATAAAACAAATCCGATAAGTATAACTTGAACGGCCTCCCTTTCTATGATGAAACCAAAACTGGTGGGTAACTTAAATAATTATTAATCTTTCAACTTCAATAACGAAGTAAAAGGTTCAATCCTTCCTAATAAAGTTAAAATAAATATACTCATGAAATTAATCTTGCTGATCAAGGATTGAAGTTTTGTTTTATTAGCTAGTGGTTCTATATCTTTGATAGCTTTGATGCTCCATTGGCTAACTACGATGCCTTTTTCATGCGCTACAAAACTAAGAAATTTTTAGGCCAATACGCCAAAAACACTCTGTTGGAATTTATGTTTAGTCCATATTTTATTATCCTTTTGAGTACCCTACACAAAATGGCAAAATATCCTTCAATACTCTTAGACTTGAACACCATATTATCAATATAAATTTCCATCAATAAACCAATGAGATGATGAAATATATAATTCATAACTCTCTGGTAAGTTACAACAATACTTTTAAGTCCAATTGTCATTACCACCCATTCATATAAACTAATGGCACCTATACACTTAACATAGGTTTTGGAATATTTTCTTCAACCATAAAAATTTGAGTATATCATGCATTAACATCCATAAAGCTGATAACTTCGTGACATGATTTTGCATCTACCAGAAGATCCGCAATCGACATTGAGTACTCATCTTTGGATGTAGCTTTGTTCAAGTCCTGGAAGTGGACACATATCCTTAATTTTCTATTTTACTAGGACTATATTAGATATCCACTCAGCATATTGGCATGTTCTAATAAAATTTGTATCATACAACCTTGTGATTTCTACTTTAATTTCTTTATATAACTCCACCTTGAATCTTCTTAGAGGTTGTTTCTATGGCCGATATCCTATTTTGATAGGTAGTAGATGTTCAACAATCGATCGGCTAAGTCTAGACATCTCATAGTACTCCTAAGAAAAATAATTCTAATATTATTTTAATAATTTTATTAATTATCTTTTAAATTTATAACACAATTTAGCACTTATAAATATCAGCCTTGGCCTATCTCTAGGATCTTTATCTACTTCTTCCAAATCATCGGCTGACATAAATCATTGTCCTAATTTTTCATATATATCATCTATGGTGCCTTAAAGTAATAATTACAAACTGATTTTGTTGATTGACTGTATGTCATGGTTCATGATCTTCAAGAAATCCCCTTCCTACACACGTCCAGACAAGCAATTAATTACTTCAATTTCTCAAACTGGTGTGTTAACTGATCTATCAACTGGCACAATTTCCACTTGAAATCCTTACCACTAAACCAAACTTTGATGCATGGTAGAAGGTATATAGTAGTTTGCATGAATCCAATCCTTACCTAGAAGCAAGTTGTATAGACCTTTTCCATCAATCACAAAAAAATGTCGTAGGCAAGATTTTGTTTCCTACAGTCAACTCCACATTTAAAAACCCTTTTGCCTCCTATGAATTCCCTCTGAAGGTTTTGAGCACCATATTTGTCTTGATAATATCTTTGGTAGTTTTTTCAAACATGCGGTACATAGTGTAAGGCATTAAGTTCATGTCTACTCCCCCATCAACCAGCATTAATTTCATTTGTTTGCCATCAACATGTCCTTTGATGTAAAGTGGTCACAAATGTCGATGCTTGAATTCTTTAGGCTTATCAAATATAGCTTGTTGGGTTGCAACATCAATTGAGACATAGATTCCTCGCTCTAGTCATCAGCGAACAAAGGTGCTTTATGCTCCACGGGTAAAATAAACTCCATCTTGATTGGAGCTAATGTTCATGTTTCATTGGCTTTGTGCTTAACATACCACTCATTCATTGTCCTTTTCGGTTGACGGTTGGTTTTCTCATATCTTTGTTGCTCCTTTGCTATTTATATTTGGTTCCGTAATCATTATACCCTTCTTATTTGATTTTTGGTTAAAATTCCACTATAGCACCACCGAGGGTTCTGAACTTGTTGTCCTTCATCAGATTACTCATTAATTCCTTCTTCAAGTTCATCATCAACCTCTTTGAAAAAATATTCATGAATTAGCCTCAGACGACCATGAACTGATGTTTGTTTTCTTGATGGCCGATTTTGAATAGGTACAGGTTTGTGTGAGGACCTCTCATGTTCAATGCGTTGTGGACTTCTTTCACTACACTCAGAACAATCATTAATCAATGGCAACCTCATTCCTTGATCCCAATAGAATCGAAAAAATAGGCAATTCTAATGTGGATCATATTGACACTTCTCTCTATATGGTGAAGCTCAAATATCTCTTTGTTGGCTTCTTTGGTATTTTTTTAATTAGCTACGGTGAGGTGACATTTGATTTTCCATAATTTTTATTTGCTCGATGACCCCTCTCATCAGCTTGATCTTTTAAGTACCCCACATACACAATGTTTAATGGGAAAGGGTGCCCATCTATTTTTGTCGGCTTTGTTACACCATCGAGCTTAATCCTCCCTTGGTCCACAACTGATTGAATATGTTGTCAAAACACTTTACACTTATTTATGTGGTGAGAAATTAAATTGTGCCACTAACAGTACTTTTCTTCTTAAGTTCACTAGCTGATGGAATCATGTGGTTTGGAGAAAGATGTATTTGTTTCTCTTGAAATAATAAATAAAAAATTTTATCTGTCTTATTTATATCAAAATCATACATTTCTTCATTTCCCACATCTTTGATCCATAGACATGATACTATTTTCTCTTTTTTTTCCACTCTGCTAGGTTGATTTCAATATAAAAATCTTCCTCCCATTCTAAATTCAGTGAAAATCATTGCACTTGTGTAATTTTTTGTTGGAACTTTTTTCTCCCTACCTCTTGAAATCGACTTTTATGAACCGATACTTTCTGCACCAAATGTGTCAAGTTCTCAAACCCTAAGGAGGAAATTTTCTCCTTGATAGTAGCTATTAATTCTTGGAAAGTTAGCTAAGCCAATTGTCCATTACTAAAACTTAAACTATAACATTGGCTACACACATTACTTAAATTGATATATTTTGGGGCTGGTTTGTCCATCTTTTGATGCACCGATGTAAGATCTGTCAACCACATTTTATGAATTCCAACAAATAAGTAGTTGTGAAATTATTTTTCCAGATCAGCCTAATTGAATTTGGAGGTAAATAAAAAAACCACGTAAAGGCTAATCCAGATAATGATAATGAGAAATATCAAACTCTTAAAGTTTCCTCCGTCGATGCCTCTTCATATTGAGTAAAGAATTGGCTGATGTGTTTCATTGTAGAAATATTATCTTACCCTAAGAATTTAAAAAAAATCTAGCATCCTGTATCAGTGAGACAACATAACCCTATTAAACTAATCAGGATATGGACGCAGATACATAAAGGTATGTTGCTTCAGTTTTAAGCCAAATTGTTTCCTCATCATTTTGGCTATCCTTGCTATATATTCATCACCTCACACATTGTCCATCAGATATTGATGTAAAGGCAACGGTATTGACCCTTGTGCCTAGTGATCTTTTTGCGCTTGACTCTAATTAGGAATCCCGCCATGCTCATTCTGGTGTCCTCCGTAATAAGTGGTCTGATGGTATCTAGGAGGAGTTCTATTACACTACTCCCTAAACTGCATTTGTCCAAAAAGAATCAAACTAGGAACCATATCTCTCTCTAGTCCATAAGTTACTTGAGGAATCTCTGATATTATCGGCACTTGTACACCGGTGACAATATATGCCAATATCCTTTCTGGAAGATAAACAAGGCCTTGATAAGATTCCTAAGCAATCGATCTACCTACTATATTTTTAATAAGATTCTAAAAGTGTGTTCACCAACACCTCAGATTAATTTATTAATGTATGTTGTATAGCTTCATTGATCAAATCTTGTAAGGATTTCTGCAGACTACTAGGTACTTATTGACTTGAATCTTCAACCAGAACTGGTTTTAGAAATTGAGTCTTCTGGATCGGTCCATGTCGTGTCATGCTGAATGATTTTAAGCACAACTTTTAAAAATCCTTCATGGATTGCTTCATCTATTGCCTCTATGCTTCTGTTATGTTCTCCAAGATCACTGAAATTATGTTGTTGATTTTGACTTCCTTCTGAGACATATTGGTTCAAAAAAAATTGTGTCCTACCAAACATGCCAAAAGAGTGTGTTGACGTGAAAATCGTCCAAAAGAGTGTTGATGTGTCACATGCACGAAGACTTAGAAGATCTGCTTAGCTCCACTGTAGATTCTTAAATTCTTGAGATTAGGGATGTGCTAGTCAATTTAACATGCAATTGATATTGGAGATAGAAGAACATAGGCCAATGAGCTAATCGACCAATTGTCTAATACGAACTTAAGCTATCGGTTGTCTAGCCAATAGAGATTAGTTAGAAAGTTTACATAATAATAAATATTATAAATAATAAGAAAGAAAACTTAATAACTGCATGATCTGATAAGTGAGATAAAAATCATGTTACTAACTTTATTACATACAATCTTGATAGATTAGACTAAACCGAGATAGTATAAAATTATTTCTAATAAGGTTGGATATGATTGATAGCAGATTAAATGTGATATAAAAAATATATCAAATAATGATTCAAAACGGATGAAACTAAAAGCACAATATAAAGATAATTCATTGACTAAAACTTCAATAGAACGTTAAATAAAACCTATCGATATATAGAGATTTATCTTATTAAAATCAATATAATAGATTGGACCAAACCGAGATAGTATAAGATTAAAAATAACAAGATAAACTTAATAAGCTAATAAATTCTATACTAGCGTAATGGATACACTAGATCGAACTAAAAGATTGAATCAATGTATCCTTAAATAGAACTTAATACATCAAGATAACCAATAAATATATAAATCTAGCTAAGATATCGAACCGAAAGTCTATAAATTTATTATATGAAAAGACTTATCTTTTGCTAGAGATTAAACTTAACAGATACAGTCTAACCTAAATCAAAATTCTGTCAAAAACTACATTACTTCTAGCTCTAAAGATGACGATACATCAAATTTATTATATTGATGTGATTGATGTCTTTTTATAAGACCTATTTTATAAGTTTAAGCCGATACAGGATAGTATTTTCTAAAAAAGAAAACTACAATATTTATGAATGAGAAACCGTACTCATATTAAAACCTTTTTAAATTCGGCCTTTATCTAATCAGCCGATTCCTCCATTGGCTGGATGTTGAGAAGTGTTAACATTTTACTTATTGCTAGTCCTATTGCAGACAGGCACAAGGAAGTGTCCTTCCTGGGTCATATATACTGTGCAGAGAGAGAGCTAGGTAAGCTATGGGTTGGCTACCTTATCATGCTATCCACTCTGGGGATGGTTAGCTGTGTATGTCAATGTTGGCAGGCCACCCTGCTAGGTTAGTGCTACTACTGTGCTTTCAGCTCAAACTCATTGCTTGTGAACTTCATATTCATATAGTAGTATGCTCATAATACAAGTCTAGAAGGTGAGATTTTTGTAGTGATTTCCATCAAAATTGAATTGTAAATTTCTATGCAATTTCTCCACCTCAAAGGAGGCATATAAGAGAACAAAGTCAACAGTAGTATTTGACGACAACAAAGTTTAAAATGTAAGATGATATATAGAAATTAATAGTAAAAAGTTTTTTAAAACCATGTACGTTAACAAAGTTGAGAGGCAAGTTGGTCGCTTGTGATGGTTGCTTGGGTGATTTATTTGTGACAAGAGTAAGCTTATGCCATAGTTGAAAAGATAGGAGTGAAATCCTAACAATATTGATTTTCTGGATAGTTTCGTTTTGAGGGATGAGATTGTGATTTCACGATGGAGAGATGGTGTATAAATACAGGGGAATTGTTTGTATGCGGGGGTCCAAGAGATCACGGGGATATCTACCAATGGGGACGTGCCCATTGGCAGCCACTGATCCCATCGTTTTTTCTCTAGTTGCCACAACAAATCCCTGCCCTGCAACAGACGCCACTTTGATTCTAACCAGAACGTTCAACCAACCAACCTAGGCCACCCGTCCTCCTCTTTTTAATGTACATATATATACCCTTCAAAATGTATATATCTAAAGTTTTGATAATACTTTTAGAGTGTATTTTCAAAACTAGAGATTTTGATTGGTTAATACTGGTGGTAAATAGGTACATCCTTGTCCATATAGTGGATTGATAATGCTATGTAATGGCTATGTTGGACGAATGATTTGCACTATTTACACGTGGAGTCAAGCACATGTTAAAATAAAAAAAACTTTGGATACTTGCCGTATCATGCGCACTAACATTTCAACTAAATGCAGTGAATTCTCTATATCTATGTATAGCGGATTTCTTTGTAGTACATTCTATAAGTAGAATTGACTCATGCAATAGCTTGGATGATGATTACACAAAAATTATGGTTGACATTAGAAACATCTATAAATTGCATATATACAAGAACACTTATGATCTTGAAATTTTTTTTGCCTAATACCTAAATGATCACCGGGATTTCTCTCAATCCCCCAAGTTGTAATATTTTTCTATGTTGGATATTAAATAAAGTTAGGAAGATATGAACATATAAACAGTCTACTTCACTATGATAAAATCATTGACTCCATATTCCTCGCATAAATAAATTATATAGTAGATTGTGAGGGTACAATATAATATAACTAGTGTATGTGTATATATATAAGGTTCGTACGTGTGCCTCACAAAAATGATGGGAAGTTTGTATGGACCATTGTCCTCACTTTTACTGTGTGATAACGTGTGTGGCCCCAGCATTTTTTGTATGAGCCCCGTGACTTGTCTGGTGTGCACGTGGCATATCCTCAGCCACTATTTCCTACATCTCAAACGTGAACAATTATAGCCTCCCTGACAGATGGGCCACACAAGAATTTCTTTTCACTTTGCAATTCTCAAACTGTATATTAATTTCAAAGTTATTTTTATAAGAAAAACTTGTTTATCTAGATAATTTAGTTGATTACCTATGTCATCCAAACACATCTTTCAGATAAAATAAAAGTAACTTAGCACTAACCAAACACATCTTTTAGATCTCTAATTCTCTACACAGACAAATGGTGTTAATATTCTTTTGCTGACTATTAACTTTTCTTGTATGTTTTTTTATTATTGATTTTTTGTGAGTGAAAATGGATGCAAAGCAAACAATATAAGCTTTAATACGAGGAAATCCAGGATAGGAAATTCATATAACCTTCAATTATTACGTCACATATTTTCCTGTATCTTGTCAAACCATGAAAAACCATGGGCTGGTCGGCACACAGGATGAATTGATACGTCGTCATTCTCATGTTAGTTGAAATCTTGCATCCAAAGTTTCATATTTAAGGGAACTTGTTGCATCATGGATGACTAGGATATCAGAAGAGTGCAAATTCAGGACTTCTTTTGCGCTATCCAAAGATGGGAAGACTTCAGAGATCTTATTATGCTTAGGTTACTAATGGAATTTCAGAAATCAGTTTTTTCAGCTCCTCTTTTACTTCAGAAATGTGCAATACCCATTTCAGTGCTGCATTAATGGTTCATATTATATACTGTTCTAATTTATGGTTGTTTTTAAGCTTAGATTCATAAAATTTCTTTTAGAAATATGTTTTCCTAAGAAGTTTTTTTAGTAGAGAAATTGTATGTGATAAATAGAAAACAATAGCTTGGGAAAATATTAGCTCAAGACACAAAACTCTCTTTGGGCACAAAGAGAAAAGTCCTTGTAAGCCGTGAGAAACTTTTTGGTACCTTTTTGGCCTCCTATCATATGAGCTCCTTTTTTCTTCTCCCCTATAAATTTGTCAAGCTCTATCTCACTATGAGAAAGAAAGAGAGAGAGAGAGAGAGAGAAAGAGAGATGTACTAACTGATGAACCGCTCTCATGCACGCCAGATTGACAAAAGATTGGGCCATAAGCACTGTTGTTGCTAGGTGCTGCTTCTGCTCTTAATTCTTTTTTTCTCTCTGGATGTGTTGTTGAATGGTTGATAAGATTCCTTCATATCTGAATTTCTAGCTTCTCTTTGGCTTGCTGTGGTCTTGTTGGTGATTCTTTACCTGATCTTTGATTGCTAATGACAAGCATTTCTTGTTCTTTTGGACTAGAGATTAGATGGTGTTCCGTATCCACCTACCTTATCCTGGACTTTTTCTTGCTCATCTTTTATCAGGCCATCAATGGCAAATAGTTTTTATGGATGTTGTTGGCCATGAATCCCAAGTGGTGTGGCTAATCTCTCCAAACCAGTAAAAGTCCATGCAAGTTTTGTTGCCACTCAAGTATTTTAACACAAAAAGTTACTCAAATAGCTATTTTCCTGGATGGCATACCCACCAATGGAATTTTCAATTATGGTGTGATTCCCTTTTTTTTGTATATGTTAATGGAGTCTGAACATCAGATTTGATGAGAGATTCAAGCAAGGAGCTGAAAACTTTTGCAACTGATGTGCATTGGAGAATGGGTTTTCTGTTGCATAAAGAATCTTAAAACTCCCTGTTGCAAACTGAAGTGATGTTCTAACATTTCCATTGGAGCCTTCACTGGTTTCTTCAAAGCTGAAACCTTTCCTGCTCTCTCATCAACTTGTTGCACTTTCTGCAGGATTTCTTTCATGTAGGGGAAGGAAAGGTGATTTCAGTTGCTTGATTGCTGCCGGAATCTGCGAGGCATCTACAAGCAACGACGTCGGTTCAGGGAGCCGGCACGGCAATGCCGGTTCCCCTTGCCCCATATCCAACCCCTCCTGTGCCATTTACACCTCCTAATGGTATGGATTCCAACTTGGCACTGCAAGAACACAGCTACCTTTTGAGCTTTTTTCTTTCTTTCTTTCTTTTTTTGATGTTGGCTGGTCACCTGGAAATGTTGGGGTGACTGATTATTTGATATTTCTCAAGACCATTCGAAAATTGAATCTTTCCCAAGATGAACATGGCACAGTGTCTGACCTGGTGCGTTCTTTTGGACTAGAAATCTAATGAGCTGAACTGAATCAGATGTTACTGTTCCTGGTTCAGAGGTTGCAGTTTATTCTGCTCAGATAAATCCTGGAAGTTCAAAGAGAACTCCCAATGGAGCTATGGAAGTTTTTTTTTACTGCTGAGTTTTGTAATCTGAAATGAAAGAAATGAATGGAAGATGCTTTTGTTGTCTCAAATGAAAATGTTAGCTGCTGAAATGTGAGATTCAGTCAGTCTGAAGAGCCATGGTCGTGCAATTTCAGGGGCCCAAAGCCAGCTCGTCTGCTCTGGGTGCCGTAATCTGCTCGTGTATCCAGCCGGAGCAACCTCGGTTTGCTGCGCAGTTTGCAGTACCGTGACCGCTGTGCCTGCTCCCGGTATGCACATGCTTCACTCAATATTATCTCAAGGTTTTTGTTGTAAGCAATGTGGCATCTGAAAAATGAATTTATTTTTTTGCATCTAAATTTAGATTAGCTGTTTATATTCCATCCTCTATTTTATTTACAAAAAATGACTTGTTTTGGGGTTTTTAGTTCAGAAATCTAGCAGCAATTTTCACAAATATGTAGGGAGAGATTAAAGGAAATAGCCTGTTTCCATTGAATCAAATGAAGGAACCTTTGCAGTTGCTGAAAGTTTGTCCTGAAATGCAGTTTTTCTGATGATTTTTCTACCTTTTTTTTTTGCTCAGGAACCGAGATGGCGCAGTTAGTTTGCGGAGGATGCCACACTCTCCTGATGTACATACGTGGTGCGACGAGTGTGCAATGTTCTTGCTGTCACACTGTCAACCTGGCTATGGAAGGTACTACCAGCAGAATTTCTCATCCTCCTCTTCCTCGGTTGCAAATTGGTATATTCTGTGGCTTTGATTCCAGTATGCAAAATCCTCCTCCTTCTGAACAGAATATTTTCTTGTGGCTGAAAGCAACAGCAATCAGTCGGTAGCAATAAACATCGTAGAATTGGCATGTATTCCAGTCATATTCATGAGAGTTGGCTATGGTTTAGAGAACAAAAAGTTTGACAATGATATACTAGATCCACCATAGTATGATGAAATATCTCCTGCAATTACTAGATGTGCCACAGTAGTAACATAGAATTACCGAAGGTCTCACAATTACTAGATGAGTCAATTTCTGAAAGTTCCATATAATTTGTTCAGAGTTCTGAATTTTCTTAAGGCAAAGTTCTGAAAGATGAGTGTTTGTTCATATAATCTTAAACACTCTTAATAACAAATGATTCCCATGTTCTTGATGGCAGCAAATCAAGTTGCGCATGTAAACTGCGGGAACTGTCATATGCTGCTTATGTACCAGTATGGCGCAAGGTCCGTCAAATGTGCAGTCTGCAATTTTGTGACATCAGTTGGGGTAAGTGTTCATCAACAGGGCACTTCACATTTTGTTTTACACTTGTCTATGTGCATCCCTAGTTGGTACAGAGATTGAAAGTTCTATTTTCCTTTTATCTAAAAACATACAGTTTTGCAGTAGCATCATCTAATGGCTGTCATTGCACTGCAACCTGAATTTTGCATGATGGGACTGTAACTGAAGAGTGTATTTTTCTGAATCTTTTCAGGCCTCACCTGGTGCAGACCAGAAGCCCAGCAGCTGAAGTCCTACAGATATTCAGAAGAGAGCTTCTCAAACCGATGCTTTGAGTGCACATGTATACAGTTCTTCCCTGAAGCATTTTTTCTTCTTTTTATCTCTCTTTCCCCTAATTTCTACCTTCCTTCGTTGGACATGGAGAGCCCGTGGAATAAACGAGAGTTTTGCTAAATGCCTAGTGCTCAAAATTCGTCAAATCGTCTGTATAACCGAACCAGATTGGCAGATTATATACATAAATCTATGAATGTTCATGAATTTCTCAGACTGAATTTATTTCTGTCAAACATATAAACTCAGTCTCCATATGCTGCAATCAGATTGCACAGTACATTAGATGGGAGATGCTAGTCAAAGAACAGTGAACTAATGCTGCTTGCTGGGACACATGGACCAAAGTGATGGGCACCATCTCTCTGACGCTCACCGCAAAGATGATGGCTGCTTGGCACCCTCTCCTCCAACCAACCAACAGCTTGCAGTGATGGAATGTGGTCCGTTTGATCTCTGAATGCATTGTGCAAACATTAAGGATCAGACTGACAAGGACTATCAGTCTATGATCACTGCTCAATAGTTTCAGGCAGATGCAAAAGTTCGGAGATCTCAATGATAAAAGGCATACGTAGTGTAGGATAATAAAAGGCATATGTAGCGTAGGTGCGAAAGAATCTATTCTAGCAATTAAAAGGGAAGAATAATTGTATAAGTTAAAAATAAAATTTAACTGATCACAATACCTCAAAAACCACGTTTTTAAAATCTGAAAAAAATTATTTCATCACTAAACAACGTATTGTAGCCTAAAATTTTATCAGAATAAACTAGATAAAATTTACAAACAAATTCAACTAAAATCACGTCAATCAGACTTTAATTAAACCATAATTAATTAATAATGCAATATCCGAAAATAATTAACCAACCAAACTTTTTAAAACATTAGAACATAGCTAGATTTTAAATAAAAACCAACCCAAATCACAAAGAATAATAAATCAATCTAAAATAGATTGCTAAACATACCTCTTTCGTAAACTAAGATTAATTACTGTACCACTCTTTTTTATTATCGCTTATAAAAATTCTACTAAGATGGTTGAATAATCCTAACATTTTATCCCCTTTTATATTCCAAAATAATTGAAAATTCCCAGGGTAAAAGACCTTAAATCCAGCAACTGTTCAGTATATTTTCAGCCACTGATTCAAAATCAACGTTCTAGATTGAACTCCACCATAATAAGACACACAGAAACCTATAGAAATCAATATGCTCCCACAGAGAATCCCACTCATACTACTATTCGCATCGTTTGCACCAATCGCGCGATGATACGCGTCCTGTCGGATCTCCTACGTGTGTGCGCTTGCGCTAGCAATAGCCACGCTAGGCCTACCTGTCAACCACAGTGCCCCTCTCACGCGGTCCTACGCTCGCCTCTGCTGAGCCGCCTTCGCGCCGTCGACCTGTTTTACCGGCCAATCTGCTGTTGAACCGTTTTGCCAGCATGCTCACTATGCCGTAGCTAGCCCACATCCCTATCATATTCGCTACATGGCCAATCTACGTCGCTGGAACGTTTGCTCCGTTGCCAATCTATTTTAATACTAAACTATAATAATTAAAAAGTATTTTTTATTTATAGATTCTCATAATCTATAGATCGCTGACTACATTTCAACGTGATAATTTTGACTTTAGGAGATCAAAAACTGACCCGACAACGCAAATGCAGGCACGTCCAGTGCATTATTGTTGGGACATATGAATAGCTGTCTCCCTCAACGTTCATTCGAAAATAAAACGCTCTGAACTTTCTTTTGTCAATTTATTTTCAGACTCCGTTATCATTGATGCATTGCACAAAATTAATTCGATTCAACTGCAAATTAAATACATTTGAAAATCAAATAGGAGATGGGACAAGGCACACCTTCCCATGCATAGTAGCACAGATCTTTTTTTTTTAATAATGGAAGTATAACTTCCGGTCTCTGTACCCACTAACTAAACAGGACACACGACCAAACTAATCAACACTAGGCATGTTTCTACCTTGCTATCAAAATCGGGAAAACGATCCTGATAACCGACTCCCAGCGTGTAGCACCCGTTGGTAAACGTAAACGATATAAAAGCTCATGAATCACACCATATAATTCATGTCTCCCAAACACAAACGCAAAAAAAAAAAACAAGAAGTTCAAATAAAGCATCGAAGACTAGCTAATTCTCACAAGTAATCTATCTAGTTTTTACAGACCCTTTATGACTTTAACACGACGTCGCCCAGCATTGGACGCCGAGGACGACGGCGCCGCCGAAGATGACGAAGCAGCAGCAGCAGCCGACGAGGTTGTCGCAGGCCCGCGCGGCGGCTGAGGCGGCCGTCTGCTGGTTGATACGGCAGCAATCACATTGTTATTGATTCTCCAAGAAGCGAGAGAGAGATGTGAGATGAGTACTTGTGCTAATAAAAGGCGTCGTTGTGGAATGATCGATCAATGGATGCGTATGTGTGCTAATCGGCGTGGTTTATATAGAGATGCTAGTGCTAATTAATTCCATATTACGAAAATGGAATGATTGTGTTTATATATGGACATGATTACCAAACAAGATTTCAATTCCATAATAAATTTGATGAACAATTCTCCTCTCTTAAACATGATCAGAATATATGGAAAGACTAGGAGATCGAGATGGATGATATATGCAAAGATTTAATTTCCTCTGCTCCTCTTTTCCTTTCTATTATAAGCTTGTTTGAGCATTTAATTGGAGG
Source organism: Oryza coarctata (assembly GCA_030770085.1). Taxonomy (NCBI): domain Eukaryota; kingdom Viridiplantae; phylum Streptophyta; class Magnoliopsida; order Poales; family Poaceae; genus Oryza; species Oryza coarctata. Next base: position 2,437,541 of record CM061476.1, on the reverse strand, counting down.
TAAGTTATAAAAAAAGTTGGGCACATAAAATCTTAATAAGATTGATTGCCAAAAATCTTTACATTTTCATATTATTGTTATGATAGCTGAATATAGCGGTGTCCCTCAACATTAGTTCGAGAATCAGAGGGATTTTTCTTTTATATCAGACATTTTCCAGATCATTTTCTGTAACATCACTCAGTTAATTACTAGTTCATCTAATTATCTTGATTTCACATTACGTGTAAATGCTTTGGTAATGATCTCTGACCAGGTATCAGGTGACAAATTAGTTTTGGCTTCACAAAAAAGAATTTCTACCCTAGTCGATGATGAGGCAGAAGTGGCGACCTGTTAATGCTAAAATTTAGAAAGTCTAGAAAAAGGTTAGAAAAAAAATCGGCTAAAGTAAAAAAGAGTTTGATTCCTATATGGAGAAAGCCAATCGGATGAAGCTAGGAGAGATTTAATCCAAAAATAGAAGATTATCTAGATGAGACCAAGTTTAAGTTGGAGCTTTGACAATCACGATATAATATTTTATCTATATAAATCATATCTTATATAAAAAGGTTTAGTTAGTTTCCTTAGAGATATTTTCTTTTATATTTTTAGGAGATAACATCCGATGGTTGTTATAACCACATCGGATTCTGTAATATCAGGTATAAATATAAACCCCTGTTTATTTGTAAATGAATCAACACATCTTTCAATCAATACAATTTCGGCACATCGCCATCCTAGTTTATTTAGGTTTCTATCGGCGGGGTTTGGCTTTCGACACGGAGCTACATCGGTTAACTTCGATCTTCGACGAAGGGGTAAGTCCCGCCATTATCCCGATATGTCTTACTCTATCTAAAGCTGCATCATTTAGGTTTGACCTATTAGGCCGATCGGATATATCGCATCACGTCCGTGAAGGGTCTATCGGTCTATCAAGCTCTCTTCGTCATCGTCGGTCTCGTGCTACATTGGTAGGTTCGACCTACGAAGTTGCCGATGGTAGATTGAGTTTTATTGGAGTGCTAGCCGATGAGTTATCTATACATTGAGCAATATGTCCAGCATATCAGCTCCTCGACCGATACGCACCAGTCTTCAGAGACTCCCCTTGAGCACAATGCCAAGCACATCGGTCTTCCAGCCAATACACGCATATCTTCAAAGAGACATCCTCTTATCGGCTTAGCTAGCCGATAGGTTCGCTTCTTCCTTGCCCTGTTTGGAGCGGCATCGGCTTTGCAGTCAGTGTGTCTTTTATACAATTCCTTGCCATTTTGCATATGCCTTCATCGGCTTTTCAGCCGATGAACGACCGCTACAGTTTTCATCGACTACCAGCAGGAATCTTGTGCGCTTTGCTTTAATACCCTTCGGTGCCTCCATCGGCTTTGCGGTCGATGAATTAGGATCTCGCTTTCACCACATCCGAAGCCATCATATCCTTCGTCGATATCTGTCTATGTCTTCATCGGCTCTCCAGCCGATGGAATAGTGTCTCGATTCCTATCGGCGACCAGCCGATAGCAAGAGCTATCCGGATACGACCGATGACCAACTCGATCCTATCAGTGACCAGCCGATAGCGAGCGCTCGTATCGGCCCATCATTTGATTAACCCGTTTGCCTCACCTTCTTGTCGGGTTAAATTGACTAGCACACCCGTACCGTTACGCTGGAGCCAAGCGAACCTCACGGGCCTCGACACGTGTACCTTGAGCCACAGAGAGAAACCAACCGATCTGTACTGGAGCTAAGCAGACCTCTTAAGCGTTGATTTATTTGCACCAGGCGCGTGAGATCCGGCATGAACACGACCATAGTCGGCGGCCATCGACGACGGCATTATTCCCCGGGTGGTCACCACCATCAAGCTAGGTTTTCTATATCGATGCACATGCTCTACCCTGTTAATCAGCGGTGGAGTCAGCGATGCTATCCATCCCATGTGATTAATAGTGTTTCTTTCGACGTTGATAGCAGCCGGCTATGGAATATATTAGTGGTGAGCTTGGACGACCCATGACAACTCTAAAAGTTGGCTCTGCCGTTAGTGTTAATTCTACAAGTGTTTTTCTAATGTTAACAAGATATTAAAAGAAGCCATATTTTTTATTTCAAATTTTGTACCTAAAAATACTTCCTTAAGTACCATAAAATTTCTCTAATTTTATTGTTTTATAAGTTGATATGTTGCTTTCTAAGAAATAAAACCACCCATAATACAAAGTTTTACGTCTTAATGCATAGCCAATTCGTTCGAATTCCAAAATATATTCAAAAATTGGATATCTCAACACCAAGTACGAATCATCACTCATCATGTTTTTAGTATATTGTTGTGCAATGTAAGTTTATAGATATGATTGTAAATGTAAAAAAAACTCGGTAATTCCTTCATCTCAAAGGAAGTTCAAAGATGAAAAAAATCATAAACAAAAGCAGTGTAAACAAACAATCTCCACAACATAATTCATGTGCATAATAGTTAAAAAAATATCAAATCGCACGCATGAATCACACCAGATAATTGTTCATGTCTCGCCCCCCAAAAAAACCGAGTGCAACAATTAAAAAAAAGCGAACTGATAAAGTTCTAAAGACTAATTATATCCTCCACCGTCATCTAGTTTTACAGGACCCTTTATCTATAGAGCAATAATGCTAGCGCACGATATGATGCACATAAACTATAACAGCACCTCCAACGGTATCACGCTACGAGGGCTTTCTGTTTTTTCATAAGTTGCCACACTATTTACACCACGACGTGAAGTTACATATGAGGCTAATAGCGCCGCCGACGACGATGGCGACGATGAGGATGGCCACGAAACACGCGGCTGCAGCACGAGACGACGACCTCATCACCACATTGTTGTTGTTGATGCGCCATTAGAGATGATGAGTAAGTAGTGCACACGTACGTCGTCGTGGTAGAAGATGAATAGATGATGGAATGAAGGCATTTGTGTGTGCTACTCGCCGTCGTTTATATATATTGGCATGTTAATGTGTTAATTTCATATTAAGAAAATGGAATGATTGGGTTTATGTATGGACGTGATCACTAAAAACTACATTTCTGTAGTCCATAATTTCATGAACAATCTCTCTTTTTATCTGTTAATTAATCTTTAACGGAAGATTGACCACGAGAGATCTGGTGAATGATATGGGCATATATAGACTTTCCTATATATATGCTCCTCTTTTCCTTTCTATTATAAACTTCGAGCATTTGGAGGAAAGTTATCGAAACCGGGCATATAAAAAATACACAAGATTGATTGACAAAAAATATTAAAATAGTATTGCCGCTTTGTGGATTATACCAAGTAAATATAATATATAAAGTTATAAAAGGTAATGATGGCCAAATATTGTTTCTGAAACATAATTTATTATTTTATAATCATTCATAATTTATTTATATAAATATATAATCCAGATGTTGATACAATTCATTTTTTTAGTAATTCAATTGATTTTGCTTTGTTTATCGTTTAGTGCAGTTTCATTTTGATTTTTTGTGAAAATAAAAAAAAGAAAAAAGTGTCTTTATGTCTCGTTACCGTGAGGACCTCATTCTCAAAAAAATACACGCTTTACTGTGACTAACTAGTAACTAGTAAGCAAATCAGTACTAGCTTTTAAGTGCAAAGGGAGATGTTCCCTGTTAACAAAACTAAGTTTAATTATTATTGCGAGAGTGAAGGACGCATCAGCTACAAATGTTCAGATATCAGATAGATCTCTTAACAGTTTTGGTGTAAATGCTTTGGTGTCAATTGAAAATTTGTTTTTGCTTCAGAAAATAAGAGAAGGAAGAATAGGTTCTAAATTGCATTTTGCTTCAGAAAAAAGCATCCAGCACTACCAAAGACATAGTTTTTGTCCAATGGCTAAAAACACAAATATACTTATATACTTAGATGTTAAATGACCCGATATACTACATCTAAAGTCTCAGAGCCAAATTATTATAACTAGTTGGTAACACCAACCGTTACTAATGTTTTTCTTTAATACCAGTTATAACAGTCAGTCATACTTAATAACCGTGTATGATATTTAGTATCTATTGGTGACACCAACTGATACTAAAAATTTATATATTAGTATCAATTGATGTTAACAATCGATACTAATATTGTCGAACACATTAGTATCGGTATGAGACATCAACCGTTATAGTTATTAGTATCGGTTAGTGTTTTTAACCAGTAATAATAAAGATTCTTAAGAGGAAGAATTACAAGGGAGATGCTGCCAAAATTTTTCATGGAAGTTTTATTCAGTGATTACACTCATCCAAGAGCTCTAAAGGTTAGCAACTCCATCTTCTATTCTCATATAATTAAGATATTATATTTTTAGTTATATATGTACACTTTTTCTTTCAAAAATATATAAAAATAGATGAGAAAGAATAAAATTTTTAAGAAAATAAGAGTATGTCTTAATTGTAAAAATAGAGGTAATCTAGAAATAATAAGAGTATTTCATAATAGGAAAAATATAATAAACATAGGAAAAAATGTTAAAAATAAGAAACAAAGGAAAATTATAGAAAAATGGAGAAAAAAAATAGAAAATTACAACCAGAAAGTTTTTACCTTAAAGTTTTTAAAATTAATTATCCTAGTTTTCTTTTTTTCTTAAATTTATTTATCCTGCAATTTTTATGCTTTTTAAAATTATTTTTCATATTTTCATGTTTTCTAAATTTTGTACCATATTTTAACTGCTTGAAAATCTTCTGTATCAAGATATTTTGGCCAAGAAAAAAACTCTTTAATACCGGTTGTTAATAATAACCTATACTATAAAAAATACATCTTTTAGTCCTATTTGTTATTACTAACCGAAACTAAAACTATTAGTTGAGCGAAAAAACTCTTTAGTACTAGTTGATAAAAACAACCGTGACTAAAGAATATATATTTAGCTTAGTTGTTAAATACTAACCAAGACTAAAAATATTTTTATTAAGTAAAAAAATATTTAATATCGGTTGTCCGGTCCTAAATAGAGGATGTTATATATATCATTTCATCGTCTCTTCCGATCTAAGTTTCTATATTGTGTTTTTATTGTCTCTTCACATTACCGTCCTTTTATGTCACATCATCATGGGCCCACCTTTCCATCAATGACGCCGTCCTTCACACCACGCGCCTGTCTTCCCATTAACGATGCTATTCTCCACGCTACCGCCGTCCACATCTCTACCATTGACGCTGTCACGTGCTCGCCCATCGATGATGCCATCACCATTTCTAGATTAAGAACTTCCAATGAACTACATAAGAACTATTATGAACGACATCATTAATTATATATATATAATATATATATATAAAGCACTATAGTAATAAAGAAAACTATAGTAAAATAAACAGTAAAAATAGTATAGAAAAAACACTTTAATATCGGTTGATAACAGCAACCAATACTAATAGTTTTTTTAAGGTACCGATTAATTAAACTAAAACTAAAAATATCTGAAACTAAAAATATCTATTTTTAGTTATAAATTATGTGTATCAAGCTGAAACTAAAAAGAATTATAAATCGGTGCTAAAAACAATTTATCTAGGTGTCGACAACCAAGCACCGAAAGTGGCCAACAGAGTAGACGGCGAGCATTATCCTCCGGCCGGCGGTCACCAAATTCAAGGTTCTCTATGAAGCAGATGTTGTTCTGCCAATTAATCGTACAAGTGATTGTTGGTCGAGGTCGTATCGGCCTATCAGGGGGCGCTATATTTTGTAGGGTAAATTTGGTATTTTTACTGTAAAATATCTCTTAATTTATTGTTCTTGTTCGTCAGTTTCTTTCTAAGCAATAGGAACACAACTTTTTAGGATAATAGAAGATTTTTATGCCTAGATGTATACTATTCCCTCCGTATCTATATTTAGTTAGATTTGTAACTAGCTAAATTTTAGAATAGAGGGAGTATATAGCTAGTTCTTTTCTATAATAAAATATATTAAAAAATTAGAAACCTCACGACCGATCACGGATCATCGTCACTCATCATATTCTATTATAGTACATTGTCGTGACTACAAATGACATTAAAATAATTCCATTATATCAAACGACTGCTAATGTTTAAGAAAAAAGCAAACAAATGCATTGTGAAAACACATTTTCACAATATAATTCATGTGCATAAAGAAACAATATTACAGGGCATGAATAGTAACACTAGATAATTAATTCAGTTTTTTTTGAATAATGAAAATTCATTCTGACATTTATTTAAAAAATTACAAGCAATTATTACAGAATTTGCAGATCAATTAAACGAATGTGAATTTCAAATCATAACTTGATGGATAATATGAAATTAACATCAGCCTAAAGGCAGATAATTTCTCTAAAAAACACGAGCACAACACAACAAAAGGAAAGGTGCATGAATCGATAAAGCTCTTGAGACTAATTATAGTCTCAGCCCTTGTCTAGTTTTACATAGACAATTTTTACATGTTGTAACACAAGGACGTAAGGGAACATATGATGCTAATTAATGATTCTGGCCACGATGATGGCGACGGAGAATATGAACATGAACACGCGGCAGGAAAAGGAGTCGAGCAGCTGGTTCGCTATTGGAGATGAGTATACACGTCGAGGTAGAAGATGATGAAGCGATCGAGCTGGTATTTGTGCGTAGGGCTGAACGAATAGCTCGCTTGACTTATGATTGTATTGGCTCGATTCATTTCATTCGGTTGACGAGCCAAGCTAGCGTTTTAGCTCGTTGAACGTAACTGGCTCGTGAGCTTATCAAGCTGAGAGCAAGAGCAACAAAGTTGCTTAGGAGGAGCACGTGGACCCAATAGCCAACAACCCAAGTTGGCGGGCCAACAGCCCAGCCAAAGCTCCACAAGGCAAGCAAACAAATCTGAAAAAAAAAGAGCTAATTTTGACATCCTTAACCGTAAAATCGAGTTCTCTCAAGTGTTAATATTGGTTCAATTTGACTGTTTAGATGACGATTTTGTTGTATATGGCACCTACGTGTTATTTATGTTAAGACAGTCTCCATTCGATTTCGATATGGCGCTCATTCATAACACATTATAGTCAGTGAAATAAAAATAAAAAAAATATAGTGGCACACGCGGTTGGCGATCGTCGCGATCAGGGCACTGAAGGTCGTCGCGGTCGGGGGAAAGGTGGCCCGCGACGCGGAGCAGGAGGCGAACGCGCACCTAGAAGGCCAAGCAGCTCGTCGCCAGCCGCGTAGGCACCATGCCCTTCTGCTCATTGCGTGCACGGAGATGCCGTGCGACCAGAGACACGAGTGGCGCAAGAAGTCCGCCGGCTGCGCTGCGCGCTCCCCCGCACCCCGCCCTCGCCGCCGTCCTGCACCTCTCGCGCGGTGCCGTCGGAACCATCCCACCTAGATCATGGATTACCCACGCGGACGGAAGGCCCACAAGCTTCCGCGCCGCCGCAAGGCCACCGTCGACCCGCTATGGTGCTCTTCGCTGTTCCGACGAGGTCGGGCCGGCACCGCGCGGTCCGCCTGCCACCACTTGCGTCGCCCGCTTGCCCCACCTGCTCTGCCGTGCCCGTGGAGAGAGATGGCGCCGGGCTTGCACGTGCGTCGCCAAGATCTGCGCGCTCGCGAGCTAAACAAGCTGCCTCGAGCTAGCCAACGAGCCGAGCCAGGTCGGTAGGATAACGAGTCCACCCAGCTTGGTATCCACCCATATCTGTCTGTTAATCGCCGTCGTCATATAGACATGTTAGTCTTAATTCTATATTAAGAAAATGGAATGATTGTGTTTACATATGGGTATGTTCACCAAAGACCTGATTTCTAGTCCATAATTTCATGAACAATCCATCTCTTTTTATCACACAATAAAAACAAACTACGAGAGATTTCTGATGGATGATGTGGGCATATATAGACTTTACTCTGCTCTTCTTTTCCTTTCTATTATGAACTTTGGGCATTTGGAGGCAAGTTATCAAAACTGGGTATATAGAAACTACACAAGATTGGTTATCAAAAAATATTTTCATAATAATGCAGCTTTGAGAATTATACCAGGTAAATATATAAATGAGATTTGCTAGATTTCAGGCACTTACAAATTTATAAATTTTTAGTCATATAAAATTACACATTGCTAAGCCTAAAATTACAATTCTATGCAATAAACATCTTTAATTCATTTTAATTGCAATTTTCTGTTATATATGTTTTACTTTATTTTTATGTAAATTTGATATTTTTTCCATGTAATTTTATTAAAAAATATGAGCTATAAGTTTGTCTCATGTAATTTTGTAATTTTTTCTAGGTTAGAATAATTTATTGTTTAACTATTAAGGAATGATAAGTAATAAGTAATAAGGAGAGTAATGAGAACCGTTAGGTTAACCTCTAGACTGGAATTTTTTATAATCTCAAATGTCTGAAATCTAGACATTCCCTATATAAATAACTTTGTAAAAGGTAATGATGTCAAATTTCGTCTCTGAAACCAGAGTCAGCGCGGCAGTGACGCCAATCAGTTCATACAAGTTCCATATGTAGCAGAAGACTTTGTTCATAACGGGAGATGTTCTCTGTTAACAAAAACTAAGCTTAATTATTATTGCAAGACTGAAGGGCGCATCAGCTATACAAATGTTCAGACGGACCTCTAAACTGTTCAAGTTCTTAAACTGAACAGGCTCTCCATTCTACACAATTGAACAACATTGGATGAAGTTATCAACCAGGTGTACATTGTCCCAGAAGTCCAGAACCAATCGATGCTATTGTACAGTTGAGTGTAAATCCAGAGCAGCTACTGACTGATAGCAAACGAGTTACAGATGATTGTTCATCGCCTCATCGGCCTCTTTGTTTTGCAGGAGATATTGTGGCCCGTTGCCCTGTTGGAACTTGTTATGATCAAAGGTGTAAAAAAAACACACACACACACACACAAATAAAGCACACGCTTGAACACCAACCAGATTTTCAAGCCCATCACTGATTTACTTCATCATCAACATTCTCTCTCTATCAAAACACGGATGCATGAGCGTGGACATATACTTTTCTCTGCTCCCCTCTTCTTTTTTGAGGATGTCTCTTTTAGACTTTCGATAAAATTGAAATGATACAGAAAAAATTTGCATGGTCTCCTCTTTTCCTTTCTGTTGATCCAAACTTTGATCATATATATGGATGCAAAAGGTATCAAATTGGGCATATAAAATTTGCACAAGATTGATTGCCAAGAAAACTTTTCACAACATAGTATAATAAAAGTGCACGTAAAAACAATATATATATATATATATATATATATATATAAAATAAAAGTGCACGAATCAAACCAGATAATTCATGTACCCCCAAAAAACACAAATGCAAGAAAAAAAAGGTACGAAGTGACAAAGCTCTGAAGACTAAATTCACAGCCGTATTCTAGCCTAGTTTTACAGAAAGAAGAAGCATTTGACGGCGGAGAAGATGGCCACGACGACGGCGGCGAAGAGGAAGAACTTGAACGGGCAGCAGCAACACGGGTCGCAGAACTGGTTGTTCCGGCGACGTTCTCATGGTTCTTGATCCGCCGTGTTGTTGCTCCGGCGACGATCACTTGGTTGTTCTTGATCCGCCATGAGAGATCGATGATCGAGTACGTGTTCGTTGTCGGCCAGCGTCGTAGTAGATGTTGTGGATCGATGGATACGTATGTGCTAATCGGTGTCGTTTATATACACATGCAATGTTAGCTAGTGTTAATTCCATATTACGAAAATGGAATGATTATGTTTATATACGGACATGATCAGCACAGCCAGATTTGTAGCCCATAATTTCGTGAGCAATCTCTCACCCTTTATATCTGTTAATCACAATGGAAAGACCAGGAGAGTATGGATGATAATGATATATGGGCGTATATATAGACTTAATTAATTTCCACTCCTAGTTTCTCTTTTCCTTTTTATTAAATATATAGACTACGAGCATTTGGAGGCAAGTTATAAAAAACCGGCCGTAAAAAAACTGAACATTTTTTTGTGAAAAAAAGCTTAATAAAATTGATTGCCAAAAATCTTCCCATAATCTTTCCATTGCATTATATATGGTTGGCATAGCTGAATATCTGTGCGCCAGTGCCCTCGATCTCAACTGAATTTAGCTCGATCGTGAACACTTAAAATTTTTCTTTTTACATACATTTTCCATATCATGCTCTGTAACATAATTCAGTTACTAGTTCATCTTGATTGCACATTACGTGTAAATGCTTTGATATCAGGTGACGAATTGTTTTCGCGTCATATATAAAATAAGAAAAGAAAGAATAGGTCCTGCGTATTTTGCATTCTGCTTCAGAGAAAAATGCAGGCACACCGTCAAGTTTCTCTACGACCATGCACATGTTATTCTGCCTATCTCTACTACTAAACCAGAAAAAAAATGACTGGTGCATCCCACAAGGAAAACTAGAAAAAATCGAGTAAATACAAAATTAAGCGGTTGGTTGAAAAGAACAGTTAGATCTTTTGCTTGATCCACTTTTTTGGGTTCAGCCTGTTTGCTGTTATATGGGCTCGTTGCAATGTATAAATATATTGCTAGTTAATCGTAACAGTGACTTAACTGTCTATATATCAGAAGGTGACCATACATAGGTTGCTCTGCCCCCATTAATCTTACAAGGCCATATCTGCCTATTGGGAAGTGACATATTCTCTAATGCAAAATTGGGTATCCATTTCACAAGTTTTGAAGTGAATTACACTATGGACCGTTTTTATTGTTAAAGTTCAGTTGAGAATTACACTATGGACCTTTTAACTTTTCACTTTGGACAAGAAAAATATGGTTTATGTACAGGTAAGGGAGTTCATCGGTGTGCTGAGAGTCAATGTGCTCGAGGTCTTTGATATACTGATTTGGGGTGGTCTAATTTGCAATAGAGATAAAATTACCTAGTCCAAAGTAAAATTTTGGCAATAAAAGATAGCCCAAATTTCAATTTACTCTTTTTTTTCTGATTTTCAACACAATCAACCAAAACACGCATGAACGTAGATACTTTACTCCATCTTTTCATTTCTGTTGATCTAAAAACTTGGAGCATATGGAAGCAGGTCAATTATCTTAACTGGGCATATAAAATTTGCACACAAGACTGATAAAAAGTGCATGAATCACACCAGATAGCCGTTGTCTAGTTTTAAGACTGATAAAGAGCAGGAACTGATAATAAAGCTCTGAAGACTAATTAAAATTCTCATCAGCCGTACGTCGTCTAGTTTTACAGACACCTCTTATAGTAAATTGCAACACGGAGTTATTAAACACTAGACGCTACGTTGGCCCCCAAAAAATTAGACGCAAATGACTAAGCCCACGACGGAGGCGACGATCGAGAAGACAGATAAGAGGTCGAACCAGAAGGCTTCCGTCACCTGGTTCTTGATCCGCCATGAGAGAGATGATGAGTAGTACGTGTTCGTCGTTGTCGTACGTTGTAGTAGATGATGTATGGATCAATGGATGCGTATGTGTGCGCTAATCGCCGTCGTTTATATAGACATGCTGGTGTTAATTCCGTATTAACGAAAATGGAATGGTTATTTTTGTATATGGACATGATCACCAACCAGATTTCTAGACTTTAATTTCATGAATAATCTCTCCCGTTATCTGTTAATCAGAATGGAAAGACAGTAGGAGAGATGATGGATGATATGGGTGATAGACATTCCTCTACTCTGTTCCTTTCTATTCCAAGCTTTAATTTGAGTATTTTGTAGGAGAGATGATGGATGATATGGGCGATAGACATTCCTCTACTCTGTTCCTTTCCATTCCAAGCTTTAATTTGAGTATTTTGAGGCAAGTTGCCAAAAACTGGGCATGTGAAAATTGCTCAAGATTTATTGTCAAGAAAAAAAATCATGATAGTACAGCTTTGCGAATTATACCAAGTATAAATAATATAAAGTTACAAAAGGTAATGATGACAAATTTTGTCTCTCATACAAGTTCCATATTTATGTAGAAGGTTTTATGCACAACGGGAGAAGTTTCTCTGTTAACATAACTAAGTTTAATCATGTTTATTGCAAGACTGAAGGGCGCATCAGCTACAAATGTAACTCTAACTGTGCAAGTTTTTAAACTCAACAGCTCTCCACATTCTACACAGCTGAACAACATTGAATCAAGTTATCAACCAGGTGTACATTATCCCGGAACCGATCAATGTTATTGTACAGTTGAGTGAAAATCCAGAGCCGCTACCGGCTGATGCCAACCTGAGTTTCAGAGGATTGCACATCGGCTTCTTTGTTCTGCAGGAGATAATGTGGCCTGTTGAAACCTGTTTGGATCAAAGGTGTCCACCCCATACTGCCACAATACATGGGAACTGAGTTATTATAGGGAAGAATGGACATGCAAAACTAAGAGTTAATGGTAAGGATTGGTGAAAAGAGTATACCTTTTCTCTCATTCTTTGGCTCCACGCATCTTTCCGGATTGGACGGTAGTCAAGGTTGGGCACCCTAGGGTCAGCAACAGGTTGCTTGTTCACCAATGGCTGCCGGATTGAAGACCTCGGGACAATGTACTCATCATCACTGTTATAATCTGCTTGATTGCCTGACTGCACTATGATGGCTAGAGTGAACAGTACTGCCTGCAAAACAAGTCTGCTGTTACCTACCACCTGTCTACTTAGTGAAATCGTGTGTCCAAGATAATAAACTGTTGAATCTCCACTGGTAATACTCCAGTTCTATGGCATACAAAAGAGGCAAGGCCATAATGAGAACACAAGAAATAAATACATTGAACCGATAAATTTAACAGGTGTATCACATCCTTCATGAAAATATAAATCATGTGTAGCTTACAGCAATTTTACCAGAAGTGCACATCGTTTTCCAGTACATTCCAGTCGGGTCCATTCCAGTATTTTAACATTCAAAATGTTTAAATATGTGCTACCCAGGTCTGCACATGTTAATATACACTAATCCGACATTGTCAGGGCATCTTCACAGACACACATTGTTTGATGACACCATTTTTATATTCAAGACTGAAAATACTGAAACAAACTGTGACTGGACAAGCAAATTACAAAGACGTGCAATGTCAACTTGTGTACAGTACACTTGTATAATTGTATTGGACAAGCGGCAGAAGAGAAGAAAGTAAAACATCATGCATATACTTGTTAAAGACGGAGCAAACAGGGTTGCTTAGGCAGCTTAGCACATGCACACTACTATGTTGTTTTTGTATTAGCTAGTTAGAACTGTCATAGTTGAACCAATCTCAAACGTTGCATATTTTACAATTCTAATTCATCTGCAGCTAAAATCAAGTTTGGACATTTGGATGGGTCTGAATGGCTGAATGGGTTGACATGAAAAGCAAACTGATTTCATATTAAATAACAATTAGTCCCCAAGACCTATGCTTGCATTAATATCCAAGGTGTTTACCGTTGTCCACTTTTACCTCAAATAGTACAGCTCCAAGTGCAACCCACTTTCCGATTCTCCAATTGTCCTTCAAAAAGCTGTACATCATGTCGAAGTTACCAGTTTTGTCAGCTGGAATTACCTGCACAATAACAAGGCATTAAATGTGATTTTGAAGAGAACAAATAATGCTCACCAAATGAATATGATAGATTAGGTGTACTCACATCTTTCCAGCTATGGTTGAAGAAAATGAAGCCTCCTGCAGCAAGCTCTACCAGTATGAACAAAATAATGAGGAACGAGTACTTTACCGAATGTCAAGGAAACCATCACATGCAAGTATAAGTAAATAAGGTAGATATGTTACTGATAGCAATTGAAATCAATCACCGTTAATAAAAAGCGTTAAAAGAAATTCCCTTTCATATAACTAACCATACTAATGAAGCTCCAACTAAATCATGTCAGCTACAATACTCCTACATTTGATTGAATCGATTGATGTTCCATCAGGAATTAAGGTTGGGTGTGTATAAATGTTTCCTGATTCTTATGGTTGATTCCTTGCTCCACAGTGAGTATATAATTATTTTGTGATTGATACCAATAGTAGCATGCATCAATGGGAAACAACATGTGCAGATATCAGGTTCAAAAACATGTCTCTTAAATTTGGATACAAAGGATAAGCAGCATCCACCCCTCGATGCTCCAGCACAACCGAAGATGGAAGTAATGAAGAGTATAACACCAACACCAATAAATGTGAAAATAAACCTGCAACAAATAGAAAGATGTAAAAAATACAGATGCAAAGGATTCACAAGACAAACTTCCTAAACCAAGCGAATTTGCATGTAGGACACGTCAAGCAGAACTTTAATAAACATACAGCGAAAAAGGCAGCACACTAATCAAACCCTGCAAAGGTGACGATTCATACTCCTTGCTAATCACATAAAGCCTATGCGGTTACTGTGGACACCACAATAAAGCATGTAGGTTGGCAGCTCGTAAATGGCATTACCAGCCTCTTCCCTCTCACCAAACATCATTCCATAAAGTTGAAAAAAGAATCAGATAGAACAAATTCACAAATTTTGATCTCTCAAATTCTCAATAGAGTAAAGGAGATATGGTCTTCAGGTTCAGTATCCCATTATGTAGATAATTTCAGCACTAATGAAGCAATTAAGTTATTATTCTTCAGTGACATATGCCATGTTTCTACAAGTAGCTAGCTACGGCATGTGAGTTGATGGTTAAGCATCTAATCTAATAATTTCTGCCCCTTTAATGGTGGAGCCGTACTTTCTCAGATTGCCATAAACACACCAAAAATCCAGGCTTTATCAAGTCAAGGAGATCAAGAAAACGACGCACCATGCACTGGAGAGCCTCTCCTCCACGGTGCCATCCGACATGGACGCATCAAGGAGGAGCAGCAGCGGCCTCCCGAGCCGCACCACCTCGCCGGCTCCGGGAGCCACCGCCGGCGCCGGCGGCAGCGGCGGCGAGGGCAGCACCTGGAGCCAAACCACGAGCAGGTAGGCGCCGTACCCCATCATGGCCAGCCCGACCACCATGACGACAAAGTTGAGCAGCCTGAGGACCCACTCGAAGAAGCTCCTGCACGCCATGGCCGCCTGCCTTCTTCCTCCTTCCCACCAGCAGCCGGGCTCACCTCAAATCCCAATGGCGGAGCGCATCAATTCCAGAAAAAAGATCGCAGATTTGGCGGAAAGGCGGCGGCTTTGATCGATCCGAGCTTTCGACCGAGACGAATCGGAGGGGAATAGAGTTCTTGGGTGGATTTGGGGATTGGAATTGTGGTTCTTGGCGATCAGAAAGGGAGTGGAGTATCGTGCGGTTCTCTCGTAAACTCGGAGCTCGAAACTATGGCCCCCTACGTGTGCATATCGCCTGTAAAGCTAATGAATAATAACGCAAAGCAGGAGGCAGGCCGTTGAAGAAAGAAATATTATCAATTTCTTCTTAATTTAATGCAACTCAACACCGTCTAATTACGTTTGGTTAGTTGTAAACCAGTCGATTTGTTTACATTACTCTTTTAAAAACGCTGGCCTTAGTTTATCAGTTATAACCAAAATTTAAAATTTTTTTATTAGTTATAGCTAATAGTTTATTTCCTATTTTTTCTCTTAAATATGAATAATACATATGTAAAAGTTTTATTTATAAGTTATTTTTATTGATTCGTTTATTTTTCTATTCTATGGTTTATCCATAGTAGCTGAACCAATCAACTTGATGACGTGATTGCACTGAAAATACTTGACACGTTCAGGTTTGTCTCTGGCATGTGGACCTTGTTTTCTAGTGGTTTTTGAGTCATCCATAGACAGGGCATCCGTCACAGGAAACGGATTCCATGTCATAAAAATGAACAGTCTCTAGTTTCTTCTTATCCTCTTTGGATGGATGCACCCATAAAGGAGAAACGAAATTCCCCGACCTGTTCTTCTCGTCGGTTTGGATCTTTCTCATCGGTTTGGAATTGGGCGGCTCTAGAAAAATCTCAGCTAGGAACAGCTAAGCTGTTGAGTCAGATGTCCAAACTGTTGTTTAGGTCGCATTCGGATGTACTAGCAATTGGATTTTCCTCAATTTTTTAACGGTTAAACAATATATTTAAAAAAATTACAAATAAGTTTATCATCTTAACTTTTTATAGTGAATTTTTACTTCATAGTAGTTAATTATATCGTTATACTATTAAATCTTTTATCTTTATTTTCTAACACTTTTAACAAAGAGTGAGACACAGAGTGAGAAATGTTAAAAGGAAAGTGTCTGTTTTTAAGCGTCAAAAGTATCTGCAGAGGTAGCACTTGAGTCCAAACTGTAAAGCAGTTTTCAGACATGATACTTCAGCTTTGGCACTGAAGATGGGTTTGCTAAACTGACATGATTAAAGTAGCAGAAAGCCATCAACAGAATCGATGTTTCTTGTGCAAGAATGGCAGCTGAGAAAAAAAAATGACAGGCATAAGAGGGTTGGGCACGAAAGCAACAAAGTAAGAAAACAGTGTGTATCTGCTCTGTCAAAAATGAGCAGAAACAGTCGAGTGGCATGTAACACAAGTTGGGGGCTTGACTCTACAACCAGACCTGGGGCTGCAATTTCTTTTCCAATCTGGCAATCTGTTTGTTTTCGTGTGTCCCAGTGTCCTCCTGTATCTATCAAGGATTTTTCTGACGCTTTTTTCTAAAAAATGAAAGTACATGATCTGTTCTACTATAATCCTGTGGTCTGTAACTTCAGTACAAATACAATGTAAATGTGCCTACACATAATAGGCTGAATAAAAGAACAACCTCAATATTGAAATGACTTCTCTCAATCTTAATAATCTTAATAATCTTAACATTCATAAAAAAATCGAAAAAAAAGATACCGTAAAGCAGCAAAGGAATAGCCTCAATATATAGATGCATAAGCAAGAAAAGAAATAAACAATTATGACCTCTCTCTAGCTCCTTATCTACTAGAGTAGTACTGAGTAGCACTACTAGTAGTACTAGCCCTATATATATCCTGCTCATTGCGAAAAAGAAGCTCGAGGGACATGAGACGCTCTTGTTTCGACAGGCAAGAACGGAGCACACTGGAACGAGACGGAAAGCACAGAGTAACCAGAAAAACAAAAAAAAGATGATAAACCTAAGCACATATCTTAATGTAGATCGAACGGTCAGAAATTTGTGTGATTTGAACATAAAAATGTGTTGACAATTATTTAGCAAAAATGAAGTTAATCACCATTGGTGCCATGTGCTTTATTTTGTTGCCATCTAATTTGGGCTGGAAAATTGTTTGATTTATACCAGCCCGTAATGAAAGTCAGCAGCCTATTTGAGAAATTTAATTCTTATAGGGCTGGGCTAGTTAAAATTTGGCCCGCTATGGTGTTTTTGAGCCTGTTAGTTTTGTCCGTTGGATTCTAATCTAAGGTTGTGACTGTGTGAAGAAGGAAAGAGAAAAAGCAAGTGAAACAATCATGAGTCATGTAAACTTCAAAATTTAAAATGCACTAATAGCGGAAATTAGTATTTTCTTCAGAGTCTTCGGTCATAGAGTCTAGACTATCTGAACTAGTTTTTCTATTAGACATAGAATCTAGTTCGAAATATCCAACAATATGATCCGAAGATACCAGACATCTTTTAAGATGTCTAAATGATACTTAAAAGGAGGTGAACCCAATGGGTTAGGAAGTAAGCAAGGTAGCAAAATCATAATAAATATAAAAGCTAGAAATTAGCTGGGAGACAAAATAATTTTTTAGCAAAGTTTGGATCAATCTATCTTATGTTTCCGTTGAGATACTTTAAGGAGCCTTTCGATCCTTTGCCTCACCAAATTCAACTACAGAAATCAGTTTAGCCTTCAAGCTCTCACAAAGTATGGCACTTAATTCAAGATGACAATCAAGATCTCCACTAGGATACGTACTTACTATAAAGCTTTCTCTACCAAATTAATCCCTAAGAAATAGCTCAAGAAATCACTATAATACATCTTTGCTTGTGGAGATGAGAAAAACCTTCACAAACTTATGTTCGGGTCGGAATCGGTCCACCAGGTTGGTTAATAGAGGTTCGATGTGATGGGCCTAAACACGTGAAGGCCTGAGAGATATGCTTAGCTCCAATACAGGTCATTAAGCTTCTTGGCGTCTTCAGGTTGTTGGGGTTTAGGGTGTGCCAGTCAATTTAATCTCTAATTGATAAGGAATACAAATAGAGTTAGATCATTGAGTCAATCGGCCGATATGCCGATACAAATTCTTGCTATCGACTGGATAGATATACCAATAGAGTTGAGATAGTCATTGGCTGTGAGTTCGATGCACTCCTGCTATCGGCTAGTTGCCGATAGGGGCTGTAGCACTTATACATCGGCTAAAAAATCGATGACAGCATATACAAATAATAAGGAATAAAATAAAGAACACACCGGCTGTAGAACCAATGATGCTCTGAATAAAATATACGATAAACAGTAAAGAGCGAAGTCCGGTCTTCTGAAGAGATGAGACCTAGAGACCACCGATGACTGTACTGTTAGAGTCAGCCTTGATAGATCAGACCGAACCGAGACAGTATAAGGCTGAGGTTAATGGCATTGAAACGACGGAAGCTGGATCGGTCGTGCTGACGGAAGGAATGGATAAGCCCATCGGTTGCTCTCTGTTGTGAGTTTGATACAGGCATATAAATAAATTCATCTGCTAGCTAAACCAATGGGAGGAAAGAAACCCGCTAGATCTCGATACCAGCCCTATTAGACACAGTCTTGATAGATCGGACCTAACAGAAATAGTATAACACCAAATCTAATAGAATCAGATCAATCACTAGCGGATTAATTATTAAAGATATATGTATATCGGCTGAAAAATCAATATGTTTGGCATGAAGCTCAGTGTAAAAATAACTCATCGGCTGGTTGCTCTGATAAAACATCACGTAAAAACCTGTTGACTTAAGGCTCAATCTCCTATCAGCAATATAGAAGGTTGAACCTAACTAATATAGCTCGAGACTGATGACGGTAAAAGAAGCTCGATAAGCTGATAGATCCCACGCAAACGTGATGTGATATATTCAATTAGATTAAGAGTTTGGACCTAACTGATGTGGCCTTAGACATAGTAGATACACCAGGATAATGGTGAGATTTACCCCTTTGCTGGAGTTCGAACCTAACAAATACAGCACCGCGTCAAGAGCCAGAACACGCTGGGAAAAACCTAGATGAACTAGGGTAGCGATGCGCTGAAATTATATTGATCTATGGAGATAATTTATAAGTCTCCAGAGGTTCTATATTTATACCCTGAAGTTACACGAGTCCGATATGGTTACAAACAACTTTCGGACATTACTTCCTAAACATAAAAGGAAACACTTATGAAGAAGTTAACAAAACTAATTAAAATTGTCTAACTTATAAGATATATTTTATAATGATACAACTATCATGTCAGGGTTTTTATGACTCCTCTTTAGATCCGGTCTCATCTATATAAAATTTTATTTTTAACTGAACCGAATCAATCTTTATCCGTCCAATTGGCTCTTTTCCTGTATCAATCGGTCTCTTTCCATAAGTTAATTGGTTCTCTGATCCTATCTGTAGGGGCTTACCAAAAATTGGTGTTAACAAGCTCCCGTGTGATTTGAAAAAGAAATGTGTTAAATTATGGGCAGACACTCCCGAATGGATTTTCAAGTGTTTCCCAAATTGTAATGAATAATTAATTGAGTATTAATTATTTTAAAATTAAATAGTAGATTAATATAATTTTTAAAATAACTTTCATAAAAAATTTTACAAAACATATAAGTTTAATAGTTTTAAAAACATGCTTATGAAAAACAACACTTCTCTTTTCTCGTTCGAACGAACGTACTAGGGGTTGAAAAGTCTGTGTGATTTGGACAAAGAAATGTGTTGAATGATAGGCAGATACTCCCGAAGGGATTTTCAAATGTTTCCCAATTTTCAATGGACATGTGGGCCCCACATTTAAATCGTTGTCTGCACCTACGCGGTTGGAAAAACCTCAGCGAACAAAATGAATGGCAAAATGGGTCCCACCATCAGCACTTTACACCAGGCACAGACAGGATCCTCTGCAGTGCGGCGGCAGTGATGACAGGTGGACCCAGACCCTAAATGTCAGTGACAGCTGCTGTTAGTGTAGTACTAGTACAGAGAATCACGCGACGTCGACGAGCCATACAAGAATCACGGCCATCCCTGACCCGTCGTCCGTCCACAGACCAAGCTATCATCCCTGCAGATTTGCACGCTGTACACTCATAATTCACAAAAAAAAAAACAATTGCCCGGGATTCGCCACCTATTTATACTGCCCCCGCCCCTAAGCAAATTAACAGCAAGCAGGTGATCTCATCGAACTACTAGTACTCTCTCCCTCCCACCCTCTCTCTCTCTCTCTCTCTCTGCGTGCAGGTGCAGGGATGGAGAGTTACTGCTCTGCCTGCATGGTCGGGATGTGCATTGTCTCCGCCGCCGTCACCGCGGCGGCGGAGTCTTGGGACCGACCATGTTTCGGCGTGGCTCTGTGCCTCGCCTTCCACGCCGGCGTCGCGCTCATCATCCGCACCGTGTCCGCCAGCCGCCGCGACGCGTGATGTCCTGGGCCGACGAACTGTGTTGCCCCTCTGCTTTGGTCAGAATGGTTCTCTCCTCCTAGTACCACATAACATTATATACGTACCTTGTCGTACTTGCTTTATGTTTTGGCTTTCTTTCTTTGTTCAAAGCGTGTAATAAATGATTACGCCCTTTATGGCTTTACGCATCTTTGATCAAGTTGCCTGCTATGCTACTACTACCTAGTCTATACTTGTGTTCATAGATGGACAATTGGAACTGTTGGTCCAGTCAAGCACGGTTGGTCATGTCGTCGTGCTAGGCCAGCGGTGTGGCCTGTTGGGCTGGCCTGTCTCGGTCCATTTAATAATTTTAGAAACTTTTACTAATTTTTCTCATTTATTCCACATTTTTATTTTTTTTCTTAATTTTCTATATTTCCCCCATTTTCCTTTATTTTTAATTTTTTCACATATTTTTTAATTTTTTTTCACAGGCTAAACAGCCTACCAGGCCGGTTTGATCGTGGTCGGGTCATGACCATCACCCTAACATGTGGGAGCCTGACATGGTGGCCTGGCTACTAAACGGATCGAACCTGGTCGAGCCCATGCTAGGCCGTTTGTTTGGTATCCCTATTTCTGTTTCAGTATTTGGAGTTTGGACCCGCTATCTGTAATCGAGTTTCTTGTTGCAAAGAATATGGATACGTTAACAAAAGCATTTACAACAGTATGATCTAGCAATCGCAAAAGAATACAAAGAAAACAGAAGCCGGGAACAACATGATCTCAGTTCAAGTTTTTTTTTTCAAAAAAAAAGAAAAAGGAAAAAAAACATGATCTCAGTTCAATTTTTTAAAAAAAGAAAAAAACATTATCTCAGTTCATGAAACTACCACTAGCTTACTAGACACTTCTCTGCTGCCTCCGCTTTACCGTCAAGGCATCACAAAGATGTATGTTAAATCAGGAGTTCTGCAAGGGGGGAGTGCATATGGCATACCATAAAAAAAATAAAAATAAAAGTACCAACACTTTACTTCGTTATTCTTCTGCAAAAACAAGGTATGTTAAATCTCATGTCCCAGGCTCCCAGCAGAAACATAAGAACAACATAATCCAATAAGCACAAAGAAAAATATTGAAACAAAAAAAAAACATCTGATCTGGATTTGACGAAACTTCTATGACTACTCACTTTCATATATGTGTTAAACATAGAAGTATATATATGAATGAGGTCCTCAATATGTGGAGCTACATCTCCTCTTTAATTGTTAAGCTGCGTCTTCTTCCTTATTGGCGTGAGTCTGTTGGCCATGCATGTATCTCTCCAATTGTACAACCTCTCTATATATAAGAGAACAATACCCATTGGATCATTCAGCATCATTCAATCTAACATTGGTATCAGAGCCAAGATTTTTTCATTAAAGATGTCGTCCACCACATCTTCTTCATCCGCCTCCTCCCTCTCCACCACTTCCCACTCGATCCAATCTATCATGGTGAGCACATTTGCCCCAATTCCCCTTCATCATGCTATCATAGTTCGACTCACCAAGACCAATTTTCTCATATGGCGCGCCCAGCTCCTCCCCCATCTGCGGAGTACGAAGTACATGGGCTATCTTGATGGACAAATTGTTGCACCAGCCAAGCTGGTCGCATCCTCAACTGATCTTGTACCAAACCCGATCTATGTCCGGTGGTATGACCAAGATCAACAGATCCTTAGTGGTCTGCTCTCCTCCATGTCTGAGGAAGTTCTTCTAGATGTGACCAATGCAACCACGTCCAAAGAGGCGTGGGATACGCTGTCGCGGATGTATTCTCGGCTATCTGGGCACAAACTATTTAGATCCATGTGAGGCTTGCTACAGCCAAGAAACATGATCTCTCCGCTGCTGATTTTTTTCGAAAGATCAAAAGGCTGACCTTTGAGCTGGCCGCCATCGGCTCTCCATTGCGTGATGATGAGGTGATCACGTATCTTCTGGCTCGTCTTGGCTCTGATTATGATTCATTTGTCATGTCGATGACGACTAAGAGTGAACACCTCACACTTGATGATGTCTTTGCACATCTAATGGCATTTGAAGCCCATCAAGCTCAATATCAAGCTGAGCTACAACTGAACCTTGGATCCTCGACCAACTATGCAAGACGTGGTGGCCAGCAGTGCAACTGGGGGCATGGCAACCACAGTCGTCCTTTATCTACTCGGGGTGGTGCTCCCTATCTCCCTCTCGCTAGTTGCAGTGATCGCCGCAATGGTCACAATGATCGTCCTTGGTGCTAAGTATGTGACAAACTTGGTCATACTGCCATCAAGTGTTGGTATAGGATAGCGAGTCCTATCAGAACGAGCCTCCTTCTGCAACTATGGTGTCTTCCTCCTCCTATAAGATTGATCCAAACTGATACAGTGATACGGGCACCACCAATCATATTACAAGTGATCTTAACTGTCTTGCTGTTCGTGAATGCTATCATGGAGGAGAACAAGTCTACATTGGCAATGGAGCAGATTTGTAAATTATGCATGTTGGTCATTCTTCAATTAATATTGATGCTTGTCCTCTTCTATTACACAATATCCTGTATGTGCTTGACATTTCCAAAAATCTCCTTTCCGTACATAAATTTTCCCGTGATAATAATGTGTTTTTTAATAGTATCCACATAATTTTTATATTAAGGATTGAACCCCAAGGAAAAGTCTTCTAGAAGGACGATGTGAGTCTGGTCTTTACCCCATCAAGTCATCTGATGTTGCTACTCTCGAACAAGCCCTAGTGAGTTGTTCTATTGGACTAGCCCAATGGCATGCACGGCTTGGACATCCTTCGTTCCAGACTGTCCAATCAATCTTATGTCTTAATAAAATTTCGTGTGCTAGAGAGTCTTTTTTGCCAGTTTGTAATACATGCCAGTTAGCCAAGAGTCATCAATTATTATACACTAGTTCTCTCCATCGCTCCACTTCTCCTTTGGAATTGATTTTCTCTAATGTATGTGGTCCTGTACCATAATTCATTAGGGGTTTTAAATATTTTATTAGCTTTATTGATGATTTCAGTAAAAAAAATTTGGATATATTTGATACATGATCGCACCAAAGCCCCCTATATATTTTTGCAATTTCAGGCGCGTGTTGAGCGCCGCCTTCTTGGCACCAAAATTAAGTGTGTCCAATCCGATTAGGGTGGAGAATATCAAAAAATTCATAATCAATTTTTTTGCTCTCTTGATATTGCTCATCGTGTTTTGTGTCCTCACACTCATCAACAAAATGGTTCTACTGAACGCAAACACCAACATATCATTAAAACTGACCTTACCCTTTTTGTGCATGCCTCTATGCAAATAAAATTCTAGGATGAAGTGTTTCTAACAACCACATATCTCATCAACCATCTTCCTACTCATGTCATCGATAATAAATGCCCTCTAGAACGTCTTTTTAACACACCAGCCAATTACTCATTATTAAAAGTTTTTGGTTGTGTTTGTTGGCCTCATCTCCATCCTTATAACAAACAAAACTCTATTTTTCATCCAATGAATGTATTTTGTTAGGCTACAGTTCTTTGCATAAAAGATACAAGTGCCTTGACACTGACTCTGACCATGTCTATATTTTTAGAGATGTTATTTTTGATGAGAGTGTTTTTCCTTTCACTAGCAATCCCCCTAGCCCTTCCTAGACCTTGCCATCAATGAATACCAATTCTGATTTGCGTATCTTACATTTGGGTAATAGCAGTACTAATTTAGAATGTGATCATATGCATACATCTATGCCTGCTAATTTTTTGGATGCAGAAAGTCTAGATGGACAGGTGAATTTCCAATCATTAGGTGTTCAAGAATCAGTGTCGGATCACCCTCAAAATCCAGGCCAGCCAACTGCATCACCAGTTCCTAATTTGGCACCATCAGCAGGCTCATCGCATCGAGCATCCCCGCTTAAGAATCCCGCGCCCTCTACTGAGCAAAATCTTTCAGGTATTGTCGGTTTGTCCCTGCATCTCTTGCAGCCTTCCGTGGGTGCGCCTCCCATGGCAGGCATGTCTGTGCATCTGGCTATTGCTTCTGGTCAGAGCCCGACATTTTAGCTCATGCTGCCTATAAGTATGGTACATGGCTCTAAAACAACATCAAGCGGCCTCATTCTGATGGGAGGGTAACATATTCTGTTGTCCGGACTTCTAATGCAGAACCTACATCTCATTTTATTGCTATGCAAAATCCACTTTGGCGCAGTGCAATGGATGATGAATTCTGAGCTCTTGTCAACAAAAAAACATGGCAC
Organism: Oryza coarctata; assembly: GCA_030770085.1. NCBI lineage: Eukaryota > Viridiplantae > Streptophyta > Magnoliopsida > Poales > Poaceae > Oryza > Oryza coarctata. Next base: position 2,412,591 of record CM061476.1, on the reverse strand, counting down.
CTTGTTTCTTCTCGTGCTGGGCTTAATGTCATTAATTGAAAATGGATTTTCAAACTCAAGCACAAGCCAAATGACTCTATTGATCATTATAAGACTCGTTTGGTTGCAAAAGGGTTTAAGCAGCAGTATAGGGTTGATTACGATGATACCTTTAGTCCAATGGTCAAGCCCACTACTATTTGCCTCTTATTATCTCTTGCCATTTCACGTGGCTAGTCCCTACGACAAATTGATATTTAAAATGCCTTTTTTACATGGTTTTCTTCATGAGGATGTCTACATGAAGCAATCTCCTAGCTTTGTGGATTCGGCCCATCCGAGTTATTTGTGTAAATTGGACAAGTGTCTTTATGGTCTTAAATAGGCTCCACGTGCTTGATTTTCTCACCTCAACTCTACACTTTTGCGGTTGGGATTTCAGGCCTCTAAAGCAAATGTCTCACTCTTTATTTTCAACAAAGAGAGTGTCCAAATGTATATTCTTATTTATATTGATGATGTTATTATTGTGAGCTCCTTCTCATTGGCTACTAATCATCTCCTTGCTCAACTCTAAGCTAACTTCGTGGTAAAAGATCTTGGTCCCTTTAATTATTTTCTTGGCATTAAAGTGCATCACACATCCCAAGGTCTTCTATTGACACAACAAAAATATATCAAAGATCTGATGACTAGGACCAACATGATTGTAGCTAAGGGAGTTCCTATGTCTATTGTTCCTAGTGATAAATTATCTCTACGTAGTGGTGATCTGCTTTCCCCTGAAGACACCACTCGATATCGCAGTGTTGTAGGTGCTTTTCAATACTTCTCACTCACACGGCCAGATATCTCATTCTATGTTAATCGGATCTATCAGTTCCTCTCAACTTCGACTACTGTTCATTGGGCGACAGTCAAACACATCTTGCGCTATATTCATGAGACATCTGATATGATTATGTACCACTAGATCTGGCTCCACTTTACTTAGTGCCTTCTCGGATACTAATTGGACTAGGAATCCTGATGACCGTCGTAGCACTGGTGGTTATGCAATATTCTTTGGAAGCAATCTCGTTTCTTGGAGTTCTCGTAATCAGCCAACTGTTTCTCGTTTAAAATACTAAGGCCGAATACAGAGCTATTGCTAATGCCACTGTAGAACTCATATGGATCCAAGTTTTATTGTGTGAGCTTGGAATTACTAAGCATGACCACCCAGCTTATAGTGTGACAATATTGGTGCTACCTACTTGTATGCCAATCCTATCTTTCATCGCTGCACCAAGCATGTTAAAGTTGATTATTATTTTGTTCGAGAACGAGTTTCCGCAAAGCAACTTATGTACAATTTATTGCCTCCAAGGATCAAATAGCTGATATCATGATCAAACCATTGGTTACCTCTCTCTTCACTTAATTTTGGTGCAATCCGAACTTCACTCAATTTTGGTGCAATCAGTTTCCCATCATCCAGATTAAAAAATATGTTAAACATAGGATATATCTATACATAAAATGAGGCCCTCAATATGTGGAGCTACGTCTCATCTTAAGCTACGTCTCCTTCCTTATTGGCATGAGTCTGTTGGCCATACATGTATCTCTCCAATTATACAACCTAAAGATAATTGGCCAAACCTAAAGAAGACCCATATGGTCATTCAGCGCAGTTCAATCTAACAATATGCTGCTTCCGCTTCCCCGTCAAACCTTCAATTATGCAATTTATAAACAAAAAATAACCAGACTCATGAGCACATTTTAATTTTCCCTGTTACTCAAACAGATTTGGCAAACAGATAACCGATTCCACAACTGTATAACACAGATGCACAAAGCAGATTGATGCTTACCCTGCAGACTGAGATATCCCACGGCACAATGACTCCCAGAATCAAAGCGGCCATGAGCCATTGCCGTCATGGTTGAACTTGTTTCATGAACGACAGATAACCCTTGCATTTACAGAAACAGACTTGCTGCTCAAAGTGAAAATAAGAACAAGCCAAAAGTTATCCCAAACCATCCTTAGCACTGATCAAAAAACCTTTCTAGTCACACAACTTCTCTACCAATCAGCTCCCAGAAACCAATGTTTTGTTAATTTCCTACCATCCTAAAGCCATCTCAAAACGTTTCCCACATCAAGAGTGTCGAAACTCTGAAACATCTACCGCTATTACCTAGTCTTTCACATACAGTTCCATGCTCGTAGAAACAGTGGGCAAAAAAAAGAGGGTCTCCTTCAGGCGCTCGAACAGGAGGACTCAGTGCTTGTCCTTGTGGCTGCACTGCAGGGAGAAAGTCTTGTCATGGCCTTCGGGCATGTCAGGCGACGACATCCCGCTGCTCATAGAAGGTAGGTCAGGAGAGTCAAACTCTTCTTCCTCACGTTCTGGCTCCTCCGGGGCTTCTGTGAGGTACCTCCCACTCTTCAAGCTGTTGGTCTGGCAGATGTGCTTGTAGATCTGGAGAGACTGAGCGATGAGGGAAGATGGGTTGCTAGCATCACTTGGAAGGAGAATCGTGTTGTTCTGCGTTTCACAGAGATAAGCAACGAATCAGTACTTTGCAAGTCACATTAGGGACTGTAGAATATGGAAACAAAACTTCAGAATTCTCACCTTTTTTGCCAGATTAGCAAATGCCTTCATGTACTGTTCAGCAACTCTCAGGTTCGCAGCCTAAAACAAGTGAGACAATGAATATAAGCACAGTTTTGATACAGAACTTAGCCACAAAAGTACATGCTGTTAGACTGTCTCAACAAATCATGATACCTCAGTGCTGCCTTTAGTCCTCATGGCCTCAGAAACCAATCTGATTCCCCGAGCAGTTGCTTCAGACTTGGCAAGAATTGCTTCAGCCTCACCTGGAATTCATTACAGAAAATTGTATTAGCATTAATGCGTAGGTAATCCTTTAATTCCCATGAGCAAAAAATGCAAAACAAAAGGTTTTGGAGTAACCAAACCAAAAAACAGTCTAGTGCAGTGATCCCATAAGTGGTCAAGATGATGGTACAACAGTGTTTTTAAAAAAAGGTCTACAAGCCAGCATACAAGGACTGGGTGCCCAACCTTGTACCGCATAAGCCGCATAAGCTGCTGATTATACCACATAAGAGCTACAAGGTGGGGTGACAGCACAAAACCGCTTTTTAAAACATTGTACAACAATAGAACAAACAAGAGATGCAAGCTGAAGACAAGCATTTCAAAAGTGAGCAAGATGGTGGCAGAATAAACGGAACAAACACATAGATGAATGCTGAACAAATACACGACAGGTTACAATAAGTAACATGGGAAATCAGAATCTCATGAAGCAATATAATATGATGGCAGAATAAATGGAACATACAGAAGGATACAATCTCAAATAATATACAGACCATGTTATACGAATAATCTGAAAAGCTATTAAATGATGGAAGGATAAAAGAAACAAGCAGATTGAATAAAGGGAAAATGTTGCATACCCTTTGCACGATTTGCCTGATCCAACATAGCTCCTGGTAGATCAAATGAAATGTCAGTCAGAATTTCATCTTCCACATACTACAATCCAATATTCGCCCTTTCAAGCAGGCTAAGACAAATCATGCTACAAACTTAAAAGAGATCATGCATTTGTCACCTTCTGATTCAAGGATTTGAGCACGCTTTTTCCTTTCTGCTTCTGCTTGCATCTCCATAGCCACCTTAACACCACGTGGAGGAGATATATCCCCTGCATAGTCAATCATTAAACATCAGAAATATTACAGGAAACAGTTATAACTCAACAATTCAGAAGCAAAAGGGCATACTGATCTCATAACGGAGACACTTCAGTCCCCAATCAGTTGCAGCTTCATTAATGGACCTCTGCCAGACAAATGAAGAAAATACATCATTGCATAAAACTTACAAACATGATGAAAAGCGATCAAAGGTATGAGATAAGTACAGACAAGCCAAAACTATCATGCAACACCAGCCACTATATCAGATACTGAAAGAGAATCTAACGATTATGTTCTTTTTTTTTCTTTTGCTTGAGGTATCACATGATATGACTACTTAATGTGAGCCATAAATTGAAAACCTAACAAAACAAGATTGGTGAGCAACAACCATAGCCACTGCAGGTTATTTTGCTTGCGTTTGGCCACAAAAGAGTGCAACTATAAAGAAAAATCGTTACAAGAGATGGAAGTTAATGCATGGAGAGTGTTCATTGCATATGTTAAGTACTAGATCCACATGCATTTTTATCCACAATAATTGCCACGGTAGTAAGTAGAACTATAATGCAAACAAGATGCCATACCACAATTTGCTCATTTAGTGTGTCCCTCTCCTCGAAAGTCTTGTCTAAGGTAATCTTTCCCAGCTCGCTTCTCATTGTTGTTTGGGCAAGCTGAATGACTGCAAAAATTGGATTCTCCACCCCATAGGAAGCAAGGTAGGGATCAACAATCTGCAAAGTTCACAACACCAAAGAATAGTAATAGTTAGGACTTGCCAGCAACAGACTCTGACATCTAGAAAGCTGACAGCAGATATGGAAATCCCTTGATTACATAAACTATAATAAAGCATCCATTTGATATATACATCTTAGCTACAATGTTTACTGTATTGGCATTTAACATTTGGTGCATTCGCATAAGATGTTAGTGACACAAAGTAAGATTTACCTGCCCAACAAGAATACTGACTAAGAGTTCATTAAGGGCAGGAGGATCAACAAGGATATAACCAACCAAGCTACATACAGCAGCAGCTTTATGGCAAAACATAGTAGAAAGACTCGTTATGGATGGAAAAAGCTTGTTAGCTTGTATAGCCAAACAATCAGAAACAAAACGAAACCAATGCCATTTGACAGCATTTTACAACAACAAACAGTAAGGTTCATCCCACATACATTGCAAGGTAATGAAATAAGTTTACACATACACACTTCGCAATGTATTTTCCCTAAACAACCTAAGGCCGGGGACTAACGATACGGAGGTGACGGAGGCTTAGACCGAACATGACGATGAGGGAGGAAAGAGAAGAGACCATCGGCTACCTACCGGCCGAACGTCCTATGCAGGCCTACATCTAAACTTAATGTACCAAGGAGCCGATACGCTGGGCGTGGTGTTTGGGATATACATAACTCATCGGCTAATACTCCGATGAAACGCCGTATAGACCTATAGACCTATAGCTCAATCTACCGTTGGCAACCTCGTAGGTCGAACCTAACCGATACAGCACGAGACCGACGACGATATAGAGAGCCTAGTAAACCGATAGACCCCACGCGAATGTGATGCGATACAGTCAATCTGACTAAAAGGCCGAAACTAACCGATGCAGCCTTGAACAGAGCAAGATACACCGGGATAGTGACAGGACTTACCCCTTCGTCAAAGATCGAACTTGACCGAAGCAGCCTCGCGTCGAGAGCTAGAACCCGCTGGTGAAAACCTAGATGAACTAGGTGGCGATGCGCCGAAGTTGTATTAGATAGATCTGTTGATTTATGTTACAGGTTTTCAGGGGGTCTATATTTATACCCTGACATTACAGAGTCCGACGCGGTTACAACAACCATCGGATGTTATCTCCTAAAAATATAAAAGGAAAATATCTTTAAGCAATTGTAAAACTATTCAAACTTGCTTAGCTTACATAATACATTATACAAACACCTGACCCGCTGTTATTCTCATTACTCCTCTTTAGACCCGACTTCATCTGGATAACTTTCTGTCTTCAAACAAACCGATTCAATCTTCCACCAGTTTGATCGGCTCTTCTATAGTGTCAATCGGCTTCACCTCACGAGCCGATTAGTATTTTCTCATCGGCTGATCTTGTTTAAAGGCTAAATCAAATTTCGGCGTTAACACAACCAAACTAGGATCTGTGTAGAACAGCATCTATCAAATCCAATCGAAACACTACTCTGATTAAAAGCCACCAATGAGAACTACTAAATATGCATTCCACTAATGAAATTTGCAAGTCAGCATTAACACACATTTTGCCAATCCCTAACAATACAGCGAGCACAACATCTCCTACAACAGGGCAGAGAGACTCAACATCACAAAAAAATTCTTGCAATGCAGCATAATCATCCGCCCGCACGTAGAGCACCAAACCTGACCATCTAAATTCAGAAATCCTAAGCATAACTCAAGCCACAGTAGCGCAATTTCAAGCTCGATCACGCATACAGAACCCTCGCACCACAACGCGTTGCATCTACCACCATGACCAACTAAATTCAGAGATCCTAAGCTTAGGCCACATTAGCGCAATTGCGAGCTCGATCACCCGCACAAAACCATCAATCGCACCACAACGCAATGCATCTACCACCAGCAATCGGAAACGCAGCAAGGCAGTAAGTAACAGCGTAAGGCGAGATGTGGCGAGCGAGGTATATGTACCTTGACGTAGAGGACGCCGTCGATCTGGATGGAGACGTTGTCCTTGGTGATAGCCGACTGGTCGGGGATGGGGATGGCCTCCTCCTTGAGCGAGTGGACGTAGGCGATGCGGTCGACGACGGGCACGAGCACGTGGATCCCGGAGCCGAGAGTCTTGAGGTACTTGCCGAAGCGCTCCACCACGAACGCCTTCTTCTCCGGCACGATGCTGACCCCCCAGTTCACCGGCGTGCTGAGCACCTCGTACCTGCAGCACCACTCACACGCAACCCACACTTCAACCTCCCTGCCACCACACCATCCGAACCACAACCAAAAGGAAGGAGGAGCAAGAGCAGAAAGCACCAACCGGGAGACATCGTCGCGGGAGTAGTAGCGGGAGAAGGAGCGGGTGGAGGCGGCGCCGGGGCCGAGCAGGCGGGGCTGTAGGAGGAGGAGCTGGCGCGCGGGGCCGACGGATCGCCGGAGGAGCGTCGCCATCCTCGTCGGCGGCGATGGGGAGAAGAGGAGTGGGTGAGTGGGTTTTGGAGGAGAGGAAATAAGGACGATGAGGATGCGGGGTTGGGTTGTCGTGTAGACTTCTCCGTGTCCGCGTAGCAGTTAGCTAGACCAACTTGTATTGCAAGAACGGGTTGGAAAATAGAAACAGATCAAATGGGAAATTGAATTTGGAAATGGTAGCTGCACCCCGTATTCTTACCCAAGTCGAACCTCCTGGTGCGTGGTGGAAATGGCGATGTGGACCGGGCCTGTTGGGTTGGGCATGTACTTCTATGGGCCTTTGGTTTGCTGTAATTTGTGTGTAGGAGTATTTTGCTTTAGGGTGCATTTGAATTGAGAATAAGGTGGGATGGGTTAGACTTATTTCTATTTTTTCTGGTAGTTCTATTTCTTCATTTGGCATGAAAAATAGAATTATCCTTGTTTATTAAAGGATGAGAGGGTGTAGCCTATATGTCCGTGAGAGAGAGAAAGTGGGTTGAATTGATCTGCTAGTTTCTAAGATGTAGCTAACCTGAATATTTATTTTTAATAATTATCCTATTCCACCTGTTCTGTAAAAAAATGACCTCCTACCATCCCAACCTATTCATTACTTCAACAAACACATGCTTAGTAGCCTTTGATAAATCCATAACGCAATATGTAGTGAACTGGTATTCTATATGGAGATAGCATTTTTCGGTTGTTTATATTCAACAAAATCTTCTTTTCAATTTTTGAGGGGCAATACTATGCAATGGTTTTAAGACACAAATTTATTTATTTTCTCTAGAGAACCAAACATGACCAAAAAAGCAGCAGCAAATTCACAGAGGCTGTGCTTTCGCTGTGCAATATAGAGAGAGCGTGTAGTGTAGAGTTAGCAATTAACTTGACCAACTTATGCTGCAAGAATAGTTAGAGATCAAACACAAGAAATAGCTTTGGAAAATGCTAGGCGCACTGCATCGTCTTACTTACCTACTCTACCTCGGTAAAGCCATGCGCAAAATGGGGAGTTGCTAATGGGCCTAAATTATATGCAGGTTTGGACTCGGCCCAAAAACACATATGGGCCTTCGAGAAGCTTTCAGTTAGTCAGCCCAAACCCCTAGCTGCTGCTAGTGCAGATGCATGGCTATCTCGCTGATGCTGCAATTATGTGTGTGCTATCATGTGTGCCGTCATTAGTAAATTAATTAATTAGTACATCTGCTTGTACTGCTAATAATTTATTGCGTACTATTTTGGAATTAACTAATTAAATTGCGCCGTCCAATTTTGAAGAATGAACGGAAAAATGCGACGATAGAAGATATACCAACAGGCAACAGCTAACAACTGAGGCGTAATTACATTGTCATATATCTCGTCGTCGTACAAGACAAGCAGATCGAGACGATGGCCAAATTAAAGATGAATTTCTACGTCAGCATATATATGTCATATCGCACACGTTTTATAAACTAAGCCAGACATCAAAAGAAAAAGGATGGCATGCTGGATAAAATAATAAATATGCACACTTGGCATGCAGGCCATCAGCTGAAAAAGGTGCAAACAACCGATGAATAATTAAACTTGGGCCTTAAAAAGGATTTTCTTACTCTTATAGCTCAATCAATCCCTCCGGGCAGAGGCAACATTACATCTTAGCCATCTATCTTTCTCACCTCATTTCATCGTAACCACTCATTCGTTTTTATTTCCCAACCCCATATAATCTATTTTTTAAACAAGCCCTGTATCTTATATAGGCTAGCTCTACCTGGAGATCTCTATCAATGCTCAATGCTCTAAATTATTCACTTCGGTCACAAATATTCGGTGGTTAGATAAGATTCATTCAAAATTTTAAAATTTTAATCATTAATAATTTCTTAGATGCTTTACTTTAAAAATGAAAGAAATGGTATACATAGTATTTCCTTGCTTCTATTGCCCGGCCTTGATTAAGAAAAAAAAAGGTGGGTTTTCTAACTCTTGGTCATATTCAGAACCATTAGATTAACGCAACAAGGCAAACCGCTTATGATTGAGTTTAGTTCGACCTAGATAGCTCTTGGCTTGGCCGTCCCAAGTGTATCTAAGCTCTTGGCCTCTGCTGGTCCGGGCAAAACCGCTCCAAAACCCACCGATTCCACCGACCCCGGCTAATCTTTTTTGGGATGCTGTATTGTAACAACGTTAACAACTTAAATTAAAAGAAAAACAGTTTCTCTCAAAAACAAGAAAAGAAAAACAGTTAATAACCACTAGACTATCTTAGTTTTTAAAAATAGATCAAAACACTCCTGCAAAACTGGCTATATGTAACGGGTCATATGTAAAACAACATTGCTATGTAGTATAATCCATCTCAATAACAAAGGAAGTCTAATTAATCATCACCTATTATATTTGCCACGGCCGTCAAGCTCAAGTTTAAATGTAAAAGATTCTACACTATCAATATAACTAACCATACATGATGCACTTAATTAATCACCCGTTGCCGGCCGCTAATCGTAATCAAACCAAGGTGGTCGATTCAAAGTTACGAACTAATCGTACTTAATTACCCATCATTTTGTCACTGATTAATCAACTAACCACCTCCAACGTCGCAAAAAAAAACGTAGCTCAATGCTCACGTACTCACGTACCTCCACATAAAGCTCCACTCACCTCGTCACTCTTCTTCCACACTTCTCTAGCTCAGCTCAGCTCAGCTCACCTAGCTACTTCCATTGCTTCCATCTCCATCCCATCCATGGTGATCGCCACCGCCGCCGCCTTGCTCTCTCTCCTGCTCCGCCTCTTCTTTGCTGTGCACGTCGGTGGTAACGACGGCGCGATGGAGTCCTGCCTAAGGGCTGCCGGCGTGCGGAACGTGACGGCGCGCGGGGCGCCCACGTACGACGCCGCGCTGCGCGTGTCGGTGCAGAACATCAGGTTCGCTGGAGCCGGCGTGGCCAAGCCGACGCCCGTGGTCGTCCCGGCGTCCAGGGACGAGCTGCGCGATGCCGTGCGTTGCGCGCGGGAGGCCGGGCTCGTCGTGCGGATCCGTAGCGGCGGGCACAGCTATGAGGGGGTGTCGTACACCGGCGAGGTGGACGGCGGGTTCGTCGTCGTCGACCTCCCGGCGCTCGACCGCGTCCGCGTCGACGCCGGCTCCCGCACGGCGTGGGTGGAGTCCGGCGCGACGCTCGGGCAGGTGTACCACGCCGTCGCCGCGGCGAGCCCGTCCCTGGCGTTCTCCTCCGGGTAGTGCCCCACCGTCGGCTCCGGTGGACACATCGCCGGGGGAGGGTTCGGCCTGCTGTCGCGCAAGTACGGCCTCGCCGGCGACAATGTCATCGTCGCCGTGCTGATGGCCGCCGACGGCCGGGTGCTCGACCGCGCCGGCATGGGCGAGGACGTGATCTTGGCGATCCGTGGCGGCGGCGGCGGCACCTGGGGCGCCGTCTACGCTTGGCGCCTCCAGCTCAGCCCGGTACCGGAGCGGGTCACCGCGTTCGTCCTCAACCATCCCGGCACCGCAGAGTCCATCGCCCAGCTCGTCGCGGCATGGCTGGACGTCGCGCCGTGGCTGCCCGACGAGTTCTACCTCTCCTCGTTCATCGGAACCGACTTGCCGGAGCTGAACCGTACCGGCATCTCGATCACGTTCAAAGGACTGTACCTTGGACCGCGCCACGAAGCCATCAAGATACTGACAGCGAGATTGCCTGAAATCGGGATATAGGATCTGAACCTGATAGAGATGAGTTGGATTGAATCCATCATCTTCTTCTCGGCCTACCTAAAGGGAGCACCGCGTCCGATTTAACGGACTACGTGTCATCTGATGCGCGCCATCAAAACCATTGATTTCTTATCAACACAGCCTAAAACATACATTATCTTAGACCTGTATGGTAGGGTAATGGATTGGATTGGGTCTACTAATCTACCATTTTCACATAGGTGAGGTAATATCTATGGTATCCAATACTTGATTGAATGGACCGCAGATGATAATAACCACCATATAGAGGAGTATATGGATTGGTTGCGCCGGTTCTACAAGTTTATGGGAGCGTATGTACCAAACAGCCCACACACCACGTACATAAACTACATGGATCTTGATCTAAGTAAGAACAGTTGGTCCGATCTCCAAATGTATGGTGATGATAGAAGCCCTAACCCAGAAGTCGAGACAGCACATGTTTAGAGCGAGCGGTACTTCTTGGGAAATTATAATCGACTAGTGCGTGCCAAGATCGTCATCGATCAAAAAATATGTTCCACAACGTGCAAAGTATCCCACTACTTGGGAGTCGGAGGATGACTAGGATTCCACGTGGCATCCTATCCAAGGTTGCATCAAAGGACGAAGCTTAATTACGATAGCGAGTTAGGGACATAAATGCATAGACCCAAAAAAAAAAGCCCATGTGGCCTTTGTATTTTGTTTTTATTGTTGGGCTTGTTGCTTTTTCATATGGTGCTAACCAAAAGGATGAGTCGTGTTTCTTTTAGAGAAAATGATGGTGAGGACCAGAAGTAACATAAGATGAAAGGATGGATTGTTAGGTTTTGCCTCTGTTAGACAAACCACTGCCCTGGGTTATATATATATATAGATCTGACCCCTCTTATATACACTCAAGGTCTTTAGTTTCTATTCACCTTTCATATCGGCTCCACTACTGCCTATCTACTTCTATATGTCGACAATATTGTCCTTACAGCGTCTTTGACATCTCTTCTCGATCAGATCATAATCCGACTCCACTCTAAGTTCGTCATAACCGATCTTGTTTCTCTCCACCATTTTCTTAGCATCTCCGTCACCCGTTCCTCTCACGGACTCTTTCTTTTCCAGCGCCAGTACGCCATCGACTTCCTCCAACGTGCGGGCATGGCCGATTATCACCCCACGGCCATCCCCGGTCGATATTCGAGTCAAACTCTTCGCTACCGATGGCGCACTCGTTGCCGATCCCTCTCACTATCGGAGTCTTGCCGGGGCTCACCAATACCTTACCCGGCCCGACCTCACGTACGCTGTCCAGCAAGTGTGCCTCTTCATGCATGCTCCGTGCGAACCTCACCTCGCGCTGCTCAAGCGAATCCTACGCTACGTGAAGGGCACCATCTCCAGTGGGCTGCATCTCAGCTCCAGCCCCATCGACTCCCTCACCACGTACTCTGACGGGAATTGGGTAGGCTGCCCTGACTTTCGACGCTCTACGTCTGGCTACTGCGTCTTCCTCGGTGACACTCTCGTATTCTGGTCCTCAAAATGCCAGACTACAGTGTCCCGGTCTAGTGCCAAAGCTGAGTACCGCGCCGTCGCCCATGCCGTCGCCGAGTGCTATTGGCTTCGCCAGCTTCTCCAGGAGCTACGTGCACCCCTCTCCACCGCGACCGTCGTCTACTGCGACAATGTCAGTGCCGTCTACATAACCGTTAACCCGGTTCATCATCGACGCACCAAGTACATCGAGATCGATATCTATTTTGTCTGTAATAAGGTCACATTAGGACGGTTCGGGTACTCCATGTACCATCGGCGCATCAGTTTACCGATATAATAACCAAAGGCCTGCCCACACTTTTGTTTATCAGTTTTTGGTTCAGTCTCTGCGTCCGTTCCCCTTCCGCTACGACTGCGAGGGTGTTAGACAGACCATTGGCCTGGGTTGTATATATATATACCCGATCCCCTTTGTATACATTTGGGGTCTTAGTCAGCCTCCATTGGTGAAATGATCAAGGTCATATCAAATGTATAAAGAAAATGAACAATGGTATTAAGCTTGTGGATTAGCTAGAAGAACTGGACAGAGTATGTCCCATTCGTTTTGATAAGAGGAGACTTGTGGGACTTGGCCTTGAAGTATATCCCCACACATTCTTACAGTTCTATTTTCAGGTACTCATTGAAATAACGTTTATTACACATAAAACCTATTGATAATCTGGATCACATAGTTTGCAAAATATAACCTGAATAAAAATATGCACTCTTCCTTCCTCCATTCGGTGCGAATTCAGGCTCAATCGCTGGCTCTCGTTATTTGTGATCGTTTCTCTTTCTGAATAAACACACGCAGGCAGCAGAGTTGACGCGTACAGTCGAAAGCCTGATACGACCGATCCTGGCCGTCCAAATATTCCACACATATCCGGCCCAACTGGAAGACATGATACAGTCCAGCCCAACTATATGGGCCCGCAGCCCATACCACCTCTAGAAAAGTGCGGTTTGGTCAATTATTAAGAGTTGTGCTAAGACGTTTCTTTTTAGGTGTATGAGCGACTTATCAACGACTTAAAAATAATTTATAGGTGAAACTTGTATATATGCCAATTATTAAGAGTTGTGCTAAGACGTTTCTATTTCGAAGGTTAAATATCAACAATTATAAGCTGTAATTGTTTATCAGCGACTTAAAATTAATTTATATGTAAACTCTATATATATATTGATTTTGGTCCATTATTAAGAGTTGTGATAAAAACGTTTCTTTTTAGAAGGTTAAAACTCCTATTAGGTATCAACGATTATAAACCACAATTGCTTATAAAAACTATATATATATATATATATTCGTAGTGATTTAAAAATAAATGATAAAAAATAAACAATGATGAAAAAAAATATAAATCAATTTTAAAATTTAAATTTTAACAGCGACAAGCTGAAGAAAGAGGGATAAATGTCAATCGTCAAGTTTGCATCTGAAACTTTATGGCCGAAAGTTAACAGGTATCCAGTTCGTTTTGTCAATATTTTTTCTTGTACTAGGAGCATCAATTCAAATGCATGGCAAAATGCACCTAACTCTTGAAATCTGCACACTTTTACTTCCAAAAAAAAAAAGAAATTTGCATCCTTCCAAGCGCCGTCTCATTAGACTCTACAAGATCAACATTAATTATGTTTTGATGACTAATGGACTGTTCCGTTCCAACACACCTCCCCATCTTTATAAATACCTTCACGTATCTCTGTACCTTTCACATATCTCACTTTCTCGTTAGCTTCGCCATGATGCACGGCATAGCTGCAACCCTTAGTGCTCTGCTTTTGCCACAACCTCTAGTGCTTAACCACCGTCCAACATCTCCTCCCGCCTACTCTCCAATGTAGTTAGGAACTACAGCCTTCCTGCCTCTCCGAGCTACACTACACTCCTCAACTCCTCCATCCAAAACCACTCAACTCAACACTTTCTTTTCTCAAACCACTCTCACAAATAGCTACTTCTAAGGTGAGAGAGATTGATGGTTTATTTGGTTTTGGATAGCATTATTATTGCCCCCACAATAACAGCCTAAGGATGGAGGAGTTGGAGGAGTTTAAAAACCCAAACCCCTATAACTTACCATTACAGTTAAATAATAATAATAAATAAATAGTTTAAGCAAAATTAATAAAATAATTTATATTGAAATTAGCAAAATTAGTTTATATTAAAATAGATTGATTTATATTTAAAATTATTTATAAAAATTATATGGCGAGCGTGTGTACATGTTGATATAAGTAAGATTAAAAAAATATGTCAGGAAATGTATTTTTATATGTAGGAATTAAATTCGATAAATAGATAAATATTGCTAAAAAGTTTGGAGGAATTGCGGATGAAAATTGAGAAAATTATTTTCTCAAATAGCTACAGTAACCGGCTAGATTTAACACCAACCCGAATGAATATTATAGATTCAGTCCAGCAGCAGATAGGCTGGTAGATTGGGCTAATAAAGGAAACTAACCAGCAGCGTGGGCACGAGCCCAACAAGCCTATGGTTGACAGACGGATTAGACCTGTCAGCGAGTATGGGCGTGAAGAGATGTTACGGCTAACAGATGGGCCAAGCCTGTCAGTGAGTGTGGGTGCGGGCATGAAGAGGTGCTATGGCTAATAGCTGGCCAGATGTATCTATGAGCGTGCACATGAAGATATTGTGACTAATATGTGGGACCAAGTAAGAGACGTGTCTCACACATAATGTCGTAGGAGATTTAGAGGTGACGTGGCACGTTCGGATTGATGCAGAGGCGTTAGAATAGTGACCAAGACGGATTCTCTATGAATATGAGTCGGACTCCGTAGTTCTCTGTATAGCAGGTGACGTGGCGCAATAAAGTGTTTATTTTAAATCCGATGGCTCAGAGTAGACAGTGTAGTGGTTACAATATCTCAAGGGCATTAAGGTCTTTTTCTTTAGAATTTTTTCTATAAATAAAGGGTAAGATGTTAGGGATTTTGAAACAGAAAGTTTTTTTTCAATTTTATAAGTGTAATTTTGGGAATAAATGTAAAGTTTATCGAGGATTTGTGTGGTAATTAATATTTCTTTTTTTTCATGTAATTTTAGATTAATTTATTTTAGATTAATTTATTTTCTTTTAAGTTTTGGTTTGATTTCTTCGATGTAAAATTTAGATAGGGTGGTTTTTGAAAAAAATTGATTGGTTAATTATTTTTAGATATCGTGTTATTAATTTAATTTTGGTCAACCTTCTATTTACTATTTTTTTATTAATATTTTGATAAAGACCGATTGAGATGATTTTATTTGTAAATTTTATCTTTTTATTCTATGAAATAGTGTTATGTCAGATTCGTTAAACGTATTTTTTTAAGGTTTTGTAATCAAGGGGAAAGTGTTAAATTTTAAGTTTTTTTCTATAATCATTCACCCACTCTGATTGCTTATCTTAGAGCAAGTTGATACTACAAGTGGTATCAAAGTAAGTTAATTTTATCTTTTCTAATTGATCTTAATTAGTGACTAGAAAATATGTTGATGGATATTCCACAAAACCAATGTTTTTAATTATGTTGATTTTCAGTATTAGAAGGCCAATATGGAGGGATATATTTAACCTCAAGGTTTTCTTATATGGGATAAGATCTGCAGACCATATCAAGTTTTTAAAAATGATAGAGTGATAACGATGAACTTGTCATATGTGGAGACTACCATCAAGGCAAGTGATTTGATTATATAAGGGATAAGAAGAAGCGACTTTGACCATGTGGTGCATCTCAAGTCAGCACATGAGATATGAAAAGTGCTTTGTGATTATCATAATGGATCAAACACTATAAAAGAGATGTCAGGATATGTATGAAAAGGAATACATGTGTTTTGAGATAAAACCTGATGAATCTCTCAATGATTTCTTTGTTCGTTTTAATAAGATTCTTAGCAACTTGTATTCTATTAATGTTATATATTCTGAGACTGAAAATTCTTGTCAATTGCTAGGAGTTTTAGATATGTGAAGATGAAGATAACATCAATTAGAGAACCTACTGCCATGAGTATACTTACTTTAGATGTGCTTTATTCTAAATTGAAACTCATATGCTAGATATTTTTGCTAGAAAAAATATTGCTAATAAATCAATAGATTTAGCTTCACAAACTAGTAACTCTATTGGTGTTAATTCTTTAGCTAGCTTTACTTTATCTGCTTTGTCTTCATTAACCGATGAATAGCTAGAACAATTACCTGAAGATAATTTGGTATTTCTCTTCACACACTTTAAAAGAGCTTAGCAGAATGTTTGATCTAGAAAGAGAACAAATGGTGAAAAATCTCGAAGATGTTTTGAATGTGATTCGCTTAATCTTTTTTGTCTTAAATGTCCAAAATTTCTAGCAATACTTTCTAAGAATCATGAGGAGGAGGAAGATGAAGAAGAGAGTGACAAAAAGTGAACACTCAAGAGTACCAAGAAGAATGGATATTTGAATAAGAAGATAGTACACCGTATTCTTTCTTCCCTTAAACAGGTGAATCTCAGCAATGTCAACCCCAAGAGTGATGATGACGCTACTCCCAAAGACAAAAAAAATTTAATGGCGCTATGTATAATGGCAAGTAGCAGAAACGTCACCAATAGTGACATCGATAGCAACAGCGACAATGAGGTAGAACCTTCTTACGATTATTTAGCTTGTGCTGTTAAAAAAACTTGATACTTTATTAGAAAACAAAAATAAAAAGATTAAGAAGCAAGATGCTTTAGGTGAACAATTAAATGCTAAAATTCTAAGAATTAAAACTTTTACATCTATAGATAATTCTTATAAATCATATGATTTAGTCTATGTTGAATTTACCTCTCTAAGAGATATGTATGCTTCTATTTTAAAAGAACTTAATCTTAAAAAAGAGTAAAATAATAAGCATGTTTGTGCAGTTGCAAAATTTGCTTATTGTAATAATTATAATTCTCTTAAGTTGAAGCTAAAAGTTACTAATATTAAAATTGCTCAACTACTAGATGATCTTTTATTCATAAAATTCTTTTAGGTTCTAATTATAGTAATAAAGATAAATTTCAGTATGTTTCTTATAAAAATTATACCACTCTTTTGAATCGTATTGATTACTTGCAAGTAAAGATATGAACTAAAAGCTTGAATCAAATCTTGAATCAAAACACTAATATTCAAAAGTTTAAAACATGTTTAGGTTATAAAATAGTGAGTAAGGAATATCATTTGTTGTAATAAATTATTAATTATACTTGATTTTAGTTATGCCAGATTTACATTACATATATATATATATATTAAGGAAAATATCATAACTTCTTTCTCTAGAGTTTGTTTTCAATGATGTTGGGCTCTATGGATATGAATGACTTCATGTCATTTCCTTCTTCACTTTGAGAGTTGCCAACGTCAAACTCATTTCACCATTGGGACAATTATCTAATAAATCACGTCTTCTTGATTTTTGGTATTTTATCTTCTTTTTTTAAATAATTGATGTGGATAACCCATAACTTCAAATGGTCTCGCATAGTCCATCATGATAAAGTCTTCACTCGCCCTTTACCACTGGATTTGGTTCATCAGCGCCAAACCCCTTGCTGGCCCTTTAACATTGCATGGTCTATCATAGCTGACCTTCGCTTGTGCTTCACTATCTTGCCATAGATAACCACTTCATACCCTATATCTTCAATTTCTTCTCTTTAATTCTCATCAACCGATGAAGCCCATATTTTATCTTCTTACACCATCTTTATTTTTTATCTTTAACCATAGTGTTTATATCCTTCAACATGTTCATCAACTCATGATGGGATCTCATCAAGAATTTTCATCAACAACATTTGACTCTTATCATCAATCCATAATCCTATCACTTGATCCTCAAATATGAGCCATCAATCTTTTTGCTTATGCTGAAACATAACCTAACATCATAAACTCATAGCAAAAGTTAGTTCCAACAATTGTTTTCATTAATTACCAAAACTTCCCATAACACAAGGTTAGCGAACTAGATCTTTAAATCTCTCTTTTGGTGATTGATGACAACACTATCATATAATGATGAATTATAAAGAGAGCACTCTAGTATATGTCAACACGAGCATGAAACATATAGTAGAGGGTTAGTTTCAACAAATGAAACAATAATACACTTCTCCCCTTTACATCTCTTACTCTTTATACTTCTCCCCCTTTGGCATCAAATGCCCAAAAGATTACATAGGAGGGTGAAAGCATAAAGACAAAAAAGTACAACAAGTATATAAGAACTACACATGTAATATATACCTTAAGGGAAAATGTCAACATACCTATGGTGTTCCATGGAGGTTAATCAAGATGAAACTCAATCAAAAGCATTAGTTTCAAAATAGCATAGCGCACATAGCCTCAAGAGATGTAAAAAAGATATACAACAAAATCTTGTACACCAATGCTAAAGAGAAACAAAATTAGACTCATTTGAATTTCATTTTAAAAGAGTTGGAGACCAAAGAAAAACCAATCCTATTGGGGGAGTAGCTCTGACCCCCCTCTGAGTGGGGCTAAGTCACCCTCGGGGATATGATCTAGGAATGCTTCGAAGAACCCTCTAGAGGGCACACAGATCCCATCATACTGAAGCTTAGATGCCTACGAGTGGCCTCAGAAGCGAGGCTTCAAGGGTCGTGGGGACGATCAAAACCACATTTATGGTGAAAGGATAAGGGCATTTAAGACTCCCATCTACATAGTTGACTTACTCTAAGCAGATGTGACGAAGGAGCGATAGTCTAGGCCATGGATCCCAGGAACACGTCACCGTGCTATCAATCCTAGCATCCACACGATTCACCCGGCCTAGGACTCAATGGGCATCCTTTTTGGTCTCCTAGAATTTTACCAGTTAGCCCTAGGAATGGGAGCCACCTATTAGTCACTCGTTTCCTAGGATAGCTATGTAATTTCCTATATATACTATTAGACTATATAAAAGCATGTAATATGCTTTCCAAAGAACAACAACCTAACAGAATATACACATATTTTGCCACTCAATCTCTCTCAAGACTGCTGTTGGATTTTGTTCCAATATTGGCACCATCCGTTGGGATCAAATATAGTCTTGAAGAAAAGTCTCTTAAGCTAGTCCCTATGACGTTCCGCGTAGGGGGAATGGCCCTAAAAAGGAAGGTTGCCATTGTTGGGAGTGCAGTGTGCCGCTCTTAGAGGGCCGTGCGCTACCTAACCTAACTAGGAGAACTAGCCACTCCACAAGCTATGATGACTGTTATGTCCCCGTGCGCTGATGTCATAGCGCAGGAGCGCAACCTTCCCCGCAAGCAACGCGGGGCACTAATCCCGTCACCACCCATAGATGACCTCACTACGGCCTTTCAAGCTCAACTGGAGGAGTTTTGCGAGGTGGTGGCCTCACTCGAGAGCGAGGGAACGTCATCAGTGACCATCATATATGCCTAAATCAATAAGCTACGAACCACCCTCGCAGCGATTCAAGACGCAAGGCCCTCGATTGTGGAGGTGGCGATGCGCATGATATAGGTGGCCTATACACACTAGCAAGCGAGTCTACGGGGCTACCCGTGGTGGGGAAATGACCACTATGGCCAAGTGCTTCCCATTGTTCCTTGACGACATCGCCTAGTGATTGTTCTAGACACTGCCATTCGGTTCTGTGCACATCTGGAACCAACTCCGAGACACCTTCTGTAACAATTTCTAGGGCATCTTCATCGAACTCATGACCTCTAGCAGCTTGTTCGCTATTAAGTAGCAAGCTGATGAGACTATTTTTGGCGTTTCACCACCGCTAAGTCTTACATAATAGGCTTGTTTGACACCACCATCATTGACACCGCAAAGCAAGGCTTGATGGAGGGAGGCAAGCTTTTCAACCGGCTGTACTAAAAGCCATTGATGATGGCGGAAAACCTCATGAACAAGTTCAAGAAATATGCATACTCAGAGGAGGAGACCATCAAGATCTGGGTCGCAAGGGGCTTGCCCTCATTACCACCTAGGCCAGAGGCTTTGTATGTGTCCGCTCTAACTCTATCGGCCCTGGTGTCTGATTCGATCATGTTGTAGCCCACGGCGATAGCGAGCTTAGATGCAGTGCCTCATGGGACGCCCCCCACAGACACCGCGGATGGCGAGCGGTAGTGTGAACGTGGCAAATGTAGGAATCAATAGAATGCTAGGGGGCGAGAATTGAATGCCATTGATGCCAAACCCTCCCATGGACGAGGACGAGGCCGAGGCTATGTTTGCAACACGTAAGCCAGTGCTGTGGTCAGGGAGAAGCATGTGGCCCCAACCAAGGCTGCTACTGGTGCGCCATACATGGCCAAAATCCCAAATATGTCTCCGACAATTACCACATCCTCATGGCAAAAAGGGAAGACTACGAAGCCTGCGATCAAGACGTCGGAGGTGAGGACCAACTGATAGAACACAATGCATACTACTAGGTGCTTGATCATTAACAACACCAATGCTACCCTCAAGTGGTCGAGCACATTTCTCAAGGCCATGCTCACTAATTGTAGGGGTATTACATGGCCCCACAATCTCTGCCATACCATGCCCTGCCACTTGCCTAGGTGTACCATGTGCTGCCACCTCCCAACAATGCCCAGTCGCATGTGGCCCTCTTACAACACATAAAAGATGAAGAGTCGAAGTAAGTTGTGCTCGCTATCACCAGGGGAAGCTCTGCAGCCCACGACTACAAATGCCAATGCCATGAATATGCTTAGGGTGTCCACCATGTGGGCACGGCCTACCACCTACAGGCTCTAGCATAGGCTAGGCACCTATCACATTCATGCCATAGGATGGCCGTGGCTGCCTCTACCCCTACAATGACGCTATGGAAATCATAGTGTGTGTGGCAAAGGCCAACGTTCACCGCATATTGGTTGACAAAGGTAGCTCCATAGACATAATCTTTGTGTTTGCCTTCAACAAGATGCAGATCCCTCATAGCAACCTGACGAGGGCCAAGTGGCCTTTGAAAGGCTTCAACGGAGACCTAGTAGAGGCATGAGCTAGATTGAGCTTCTGGTCTATTTTAGCTAGGGTGACAGAGCATGCATGGAATCAATCATATTTTCTTTTTGACCTTCCCTATTTGTATTATGCAATCATGGGCAGGGAGACCCTTAACAAGCTCGAGGCTGCCATCCACAAAAACTACCCATGCATAAAAATGCCCAGCCTCGCCGGGGTCATCACAGTCCATAGAGACAAGGACACAGTACGCAAGATCAACTATGGCCTCTCGCCATGCCCGACACCAATATGATACACGCTGTTGTCAACCATGAGGCCGACGAGGCAAAGGTGATAGGAGAAGGGTGCCTCGCTTGGGTGGAGGCCAAGGATGGCATGAATGCCATAGCCATAGGCCTAACACATTTGGAGCGCATTTTCTAGATCAACGATGGCCCCTCCCCAGAGGTGGAGGCCACCATAGTCAAGGTCTTTCAGAAGAACATAGATGTTTTTGCTTGGTCCTCAGTAGACTTACCTAGAGTGGACTGCTCTATTATTGAGCACAAGATCCACGTCCACCTAGAAGCCAAGCTGGTGCACTAGGGGCTATGGTGAATATCCGCCAAACGAGCACATGCAACACGTGAGAAGGTGTGCAAGTTGCTCGCAACCGAAATCATTCAGGACGTGCAGCACTCCAAATGGCTCTACAATCCTATACTGTTGAAGAAAGCCAACAGTAAGTGGCATATGTGTACCAATTTCACCACGCTTAACAAGGCATGCCCCCACGACCCATTCCCCCTGCCGTCTATCGATTAGCTTATCGACTCCACGGCAAGGTGTGCACTGTTCAGCTTCCTCGACACCTACTCTGATTACCACCAAGTATGGATGGCCTTGGAGGATGAAGATAAGACAAGCTTTGTCACGTTGGATGGAATGTACTACAACGTCCGCATGCCCTTCGGCCTCTAGAAAGTCAAAGCCACCTTCCGTCGACTCATTCACCAAGCACTTTAGTGCAACTTGGCCGTAACATCAAGGCCTATGTTGACAACAATGTCATCAAGAGCAAGCTCGTGGCCCATCACATAGTCAATCTACAAGAAACATTTGCTAGCTTCTGGTTTGCTGGCATCAAGCTCAACCTAGAGAAGTGCATCTTCGAAGTGACTACCGAGAGGTTGCTAGGCTATCTTGTCTCCAAATGAGGCATCAAGGCAAATCCTAAGAAGATAAAAACAATAACAAATATGACCGCCCCTCGCAACCCAAAGGAAGTCCAGTGGCTCGTAGGCCACCTGGCGACCCTTAGCCATTTTCTCACCAAGTCGGTTGAGAACTGTCGCCCATTCTTTACTATGCTTCATGGGGCATCCTTGTTTAGGTAGACAGATGAATGCCATCAAGCATTTGATGGCTTAAAGGCACACATGGCCAAACTCACCTTCTGGCTACCCATTCGCTGGGCTAGGGGCTACCGTTGTATCTATCGGCCTTCGCAGTGGCCGTCTCCGCCATGCTTGTGTTGGAAAGCGGTGGCCACCCCTGCCCGATCTAGTACCCAGTTTACTATGTATATGAGGTGATAGGCACCTCAAAGACGCACTACACCGACCTCAAGAAGATGGCTTAACACCCTCGTCATGGCCCCCTGTAAGCTCTGC
Source organism: Oryza coarctata (assembly GCA_030770085.1). NCBI lineage: Eukaryota > Viridiplantae > Streptophyta > Magnoliopsida > Poales > Poaceae > Oryza > Oryza coarctata. Next base: position 2,389,734 of record CM061476.1, on the reverse strand, counting down.
CATTACTTCCTAACATACGACATAATTATGCCCACAATGCACCCCCTAGGAGACATGTTCCAGAACAGGGAGGCTATGGGCCACATTGGCAAATGAGTAGTGGAGGTGGCTCCATTCGTCTTGCACTTTGTCACACGAACGGCGGTCAAATCATAAGTGCTTGCCTACCTCGTCGCAGAATGGACAAAGTCCCCTCAAGAGCTACCAACCATGCCCATAGAAGAAGTATGGATTGTGACAAAGATGGAGTGTGCAATGCTACCAGGGTTGGCGCCACCATGGTGATCACCTCGCCCATAAACCGGAAGGTGGTTTTCTCCATAAAACTCAAGTTCTCGACCACCAACAACATAGCCAAATACAAAGTCATTCTCCTCGCACTCCACAAAGCCCGAGCAATGGGCGCCCCTACATAATCATCAGCATTGACTTCCAGGTGGCGGCAAGGCACATTGACAAGTCTTACTAGGCTTAGAACTCAAAGCTTACCAAGTACCTTGTGGCGTTTAGAAAGGCCATCCAAGGCATCATGGTATCCTACAACCCTTGTGCCAACTTCGCAGACGTGGATGCTTTGGCCAAGGCCACGACAACAAATATACCACTACTACCGCATGCCATGTATGAGATCTTGCACACCCCTGTGGTAGTACTACCCTCTGCCATGGCAGTGATCGTCACGGTGCCAGTCTAGTGCACCCCCATCATTGACATCCTAACCGACCAAGTGGAAGCTACAACAGGAATAGAAAAATGACGGCATTGTACGGCAAGGTGTGGGGACCCCTGGGCCTCATCCCCCATAGAGATCTCTCATGAAGATTCCTAGTAAAAGGTCGATCTGGACGAAGAAGCCCTCTCCTCGGGTCCAGAAGATGAAAACGATGAAGACACCTCCATGATCTTCGGAGCCATGGAGTGGACGGAGGACCCAGTGAGCGCGATAGGATCTAGGACGGAAGGGACATCAACTGGAGGGGAAGCCAACACTGAAGACTGTAAGTAAAGAAATAGTCCGTGGGCATGAATATATTAATAAGATCCCCTAGGTATAAGCTAAGGCACTAGTGGCGACTAGGCCTAGAGCCCACACAAAGGAAGGCCACCGTGGGCATTACAAAATACAAGAGAAAAAGAAAAAAAAGGGATGGGCTGCGTCCTACACCTTCAAGATGGATTTCTTCTTGCCCTTAGTTTAGGCTGCTAGCTCCTAAGAAACCTTGACCATGGTAGTTGTCTCGCTCGTGGCCCTAGTTGTGTCTATAGCCACAGCCTCCCTTAGAGCCACAACATCATCCACGATTGGCACCGAAGGAGGGATTGCCCCTTTGTCCGTATTCACTTCGAGTGGTGATGGGGCCTTACTGATATCCAACGGAGCAGATGGCCATGCTTGCCTTGCAAAGCAGAGGGGAGGGGAGAATACGGCTAACAAGGTGGACCTAACCTCAAATGTTGTACAGACAACAGAGGGCCCATACCTAGGAGGCCCACAACCTAGCCAGTCTCGTCGAATCAAACATCACCTAGAAAATTATGATAAAATTCTAAAAGAAAATTTTGGAAAAAAAGTAGAAAATTAAAAAACCAGAAATTGAGAAAAAGCAATAGAAATTCAAGAAAAACTACATGTGCGCAAATAATCCTAAAAATAGATCAAAAAAATAAAAAATATAAAAATCTCAAAAACAATCCAAAACATTTAAAAATCATAAATATTCATAGCTACAATTCTAAAAACAGTGAAACATTCAAAAAAAGTCATAATTTCTCCGTAGATATGCTAAGCAAGAAAATACAACTTAACACTGATGTTGAAAAATCACGGAAGCTGAAACTCAATGTTAGACTACAATTAAACACTCTTACATACACACCATTATAATCCCATACAACCTATATCAAAGGACACTGCACTACTACAACAGTTAGAACTACAGACCTCTCTCTGCTCTCTCTAACGATGTATGTCACACCCAATTATCTGCATGATGACCATTATGAATATATCCTATGCACATGAAAAGCCTTATCTCAAAGACAACATGATACACGCATGTACTTAATTACATTTCGGTAGAACAATAACAAATTCAAATACTACATCAGATAGTTGGACAATCCAAACGTCAAACTTGCGTATGGCCTCCAATTTTTCATACAAGCTGACAATCAAGGTAAAGATCGTAACTAAACGCCATGCAAACACATGACCATAATCGCTTACACCTTTTATTCTATAGGCACTGCCACAGCGCGCAGACGTCTTGCTGACCTTTCCAACTCCAGATCATGGTGACGGCAGTTGACAAAAATTTCAATGCATTTCTGCAAACACAAACATCTGTTATATATTTAGAGCACATTATTTGGTATGTCACTAACAAATAAAAGGCTACTGACAAATAAAAGGCTGATTTTATTTTTCATTCACTATTTCTTTAGCCTCATACTGGTGGATATACGAAAAAAAATGTAATGCAACAAGTAGTAAAGCAAAAAATTGTAGCTAAAACGTGAACATTCAGTTTACAAAGCAGTGAGCATAAGGATGCAATCTACTTTTCAATACTTAAGATCCTAGCACTATTTAAAAAGTCCCCACATAAAAGTTAGTCACTAATTAGCATGCACACTAAAAAGATATCCAGATAGCATGACACATAATTTATCACATTTACTTTTCTCTTCACTTTAGCTTGTATCGTACTTTTTTATCATAGAGAATATCAGATACTTAGTATCACTTCAATCAATTTGTTTTGATTCTATAGCTAACATTCACATCAATATCTTCATCCATCTGTAATATCGATCTCATATATCAAAAAATGTTCTTATTATTCACTATTTTGTCTCCTAAACTTACATATCTTTCTTATGTGTGATAATATTAAAGTTACACCTTAAGTATTTAGTGTTAGTTCTACTTAATTTAAAATCTTTAGACTTAACAGTTTGCTATCACAACTCTGTTTCTTATTACTCCTGCACGGTTTTTATCAATTAACACTATATCATCTATAAAAAATATACACCCAAGTGATATCTCCTTATGTTTCTTATAACCTTATTCATTATCAATACAAAGATATATGGGCTCAAGGTTGTTTCTTGATATAGTCCTATTTTAATCAAAAAGTAACATGTGTTACCATCATTTATTCGAACACTAGTAGAGAGAAGCTAAAAAATAAGTTTTATAGAACGATAATTAGACCTGCTATGCTATATGGAGCAGAATGTTAGACTATAAAAAATATCATGTTCAACATCTGAGTGTTGTAGAAATGCGTATATTACGTTGGATTTACAGTCATACAAGACGATCAAGTCCAGAACGAGGATATACGTGATTGTCTAGGAGTAACACTAATTGAAGAAAAGCTATTCCAGTATATTGTGATATCCTAAACCAAAATAATAATATAAAAAGAGATAAAGAAAGACCAAAAATAACATAAAAAAGATAATAAGAAGAGACTTGAAAGAATGAGATACATCCAAAGATTTATACTTGAATAAAAATGCTTGTAAAACAGTTATTGACGTGAATAAACCGTGATTTGGAGTTTTTTTTTAATTTAACTCTATTCTATCTCAACTTACTTAAAAAACTGTTGAGTTAAGTTAACTACTTTTCTCTTCACTAAAAACACAGGGGTAGTCACATCACACAATCTCAAATAACCAATACTCCAAGTTTTTCACAAATAGTGACAATAAATTACTCTATGTAAGTTAGTAAGTTACACAATAATCTTCAGACAACTCAAAGTACAGATACAATCTGACTTCTCTCTACTGAATTTAGTGATATCTGCTAGTATGTACTAAAAAAGGACTTGCAAAGTGAAATAATAGATAGGACAAATAACAGTATGCCAACTCAAAATCTACAACCGTAAATAACTAAATATTGGAAATGGAGTCATAAACAATTTCTACAGCAGTGATGTCACATTATAATTAGTAAGAGATCGACATAATTCTCTATGCTGTGACATTCTTGCTACTTAGCTACAAAAAGAAGATGCCACCAAAAATCAGAAATGTTGAGAAAAAATGTAAAATTTTCTGGGAAATGCAACAGAAATTCAAGAAACATTCCATCAATGTGCAAAACAATTCTGAAAATAGCCCAAAAAGGAGAAAAATCCGAATCCCTCTTGCAGCTAACAAATATTAGACCACAATCATCAACCTCTAGTTAATTAACTCAGTCATCCACCTATAATTGATTTCCTTGCATTCAGGTAGGAGTATTCGCTAACTACATCAGATTAAAAGGATTATGAACTGAAATTCATATTCAAAGATCAAGAGTATTATTTTGTATGACATAGGTATAGCACCAAAATCATGGCAAACTTATAAAAGTATGAACAGTACCTAGAAAGACATATTGGTGGTCTCTAAATATTTTTTGTGAAGATAGGTGATCACAAATTAAGATGCTTGCAAAATACTAAAAATAAATTTGCCCAATTATTTTGACAATCGAAGGCAAAATTTGACTTCCATCATCCCATTTTCCTGGATAATTAAACAGAATAATGTATGATTAATAACTTTGAATTCTCCTTTTGGTCCAAGTCCAACAGTGAGTCCAAGTTGGTCTGCATTATGAGAGAAACATTATGATGAATTGTTCACATAATATTCATACGGTAGCAAGGCGGAGGTGGGACATGTCGGAGGAGAACAACATGGTGGCAGTGAGGAGGGAGATGAGCCAGAGAAGAAGCGGCAAACCCGTCCTCTCCACCACCGTGCTGCATCTGTCCGCCGCTACTCCACTCAAGGCTCTAGATCAGCTCAAGGCCCTGTCGCTAGATCTACACTCTACGGCTCAGCTTGAGGCCCCCGTGGCCGGATCTAATTGCCACCGCCGCTCGTCTTGATGTCCACGTCGTGCCCATCGTTGACCCTAGAATCCCAGTTGCCGGATCTACCTCCCATTCATCTCACCTCCGTCCTCGGTCATCCTCCATCTCCTTGCCACCTACTGCCTCCATCTACCACGAGTTGCTAAGGCCTAAGGATGATAGCGTCGGCGACCTCCATCCCCAGCAGATCCAGTGCCCCTAACTCTATGGTGTCGTGGGGAAGGAAGGTAGAGAGGGAGCGGAGGCCTTGACTTGCGAGAGGAAGACAGTCGTGGAGAGGAAGAAGGCGGTGAAACTCATCGTCCTATCGCATACGAGCTAACAGCAAAGGCGTGCGGCCACGGAAAAAAAATAATCACCTTGGTAGAGATATTTTTTTCTCCCTAGGGATTTGGGGTGGATTGAGCAGGGAATATCCCCACCCTGGCCTCATCCAAACCAATCTACGTGCTAAGGATGGAAAAAGCCCTTGACCGGGATGATCCACGAGGATTGGGACAAAATCCCTGCCAATCTCGGCCTAACCGAATAAGGTCTCAAGGGGTTTGAAGGGGACTTAGAGCAAATTTATTTCACACCTATTAGGATGTAAAATTATTCTCCCCTAATCCCGTCCAATTCCTCTCTCTTAGGGATTAACCGAACATTCGGCCCAACTAAAATAGGCTCGCACGTATGTTGACATACCGTTCTGGCCCAACCATATATGGGCCCAAAAGCTTCGAGCCCAACTAAAATGGGTCCATAAGTTTGCGGCAATGTAGGGTTTATGTTTTTTACAAAAACCAATCCAAAAGCGTGAAATTTCAAGGTTTAGACGTGGGACAAAAGTAGATTCCATGTGAAATTTCAAATGGTTTTTATATTTAAATTTGAAACAACAAAATTCGACTGAAATTTTCAGAAAAAATACCCTACCGCTGGTATCGAAATTCATCACTCAATCGAAAAGGTGAACCTGCGTGGCAGGCAGACACCCACGTGACTTGCGGCCGGCCACCCACGTCAGATCTGAAGCCGTCGATGGAATATGGTTTCTTGGGTTCATGGATGTAGTGGGCATGGAAATTGCGTTGATGGATTGAATGATTCAGTTTGCTTGCACGTCTCTTGCAGTTGCAGCTCTAATCTCGTGATACAAATTATCTGCTCCTCCACTAAGAGAAGAAAAGCAAAAAAAAATTCTGGTAGAGTCGTGACCTCGTGTTTAAATTATGTTGTGTATCCATTTACAGGTAGATATGTTTTTAATATAAATTTAGTGTGGTTTACTCCATCTCTTAAAAGCATATATTAAAAGTGAGGCACTCACATGTGTAAGTATGGTATCCATATATGGTGTGTACGCACCTGCTACATGTATTTTCTATATAATTGAATTAAATTTGTATCCCAACAAATTAGCAAAGTCATTTACTAAGATGTACGTCAACACGACCACATCATACCACTTGAGGTGGTCAAATATGAAGCTTATTTGAGTGAAAGATAAAGCATGTATTCAAGCTTATAAGACTGGCCACTTTTAAGAAAGTTTTGCGGAAGTGTTTAAAATCCTCTTACGTTACACATGTACCGATGTACCATATCAAATATGCTTCTACTGTCAGCCGGTTGCTTTTTTTCAAGAAAAGCTTAACATAGACCGCACTCCCATATCCGTTTTGTATACTCAAATTATAAGACTGTATGACTGGTGCTTAAATTATAAAATTATAGTTCCCGTAATTATGAACATGTGGATATGCTGTTAACAAGGATTTTGAGGTATTGTTGTATCTATGTATCTTTAAGATACGTTGAAGATAAATCATTTATAAATATATGAGTGTAATATGTATAATATGCGCACGATTGTGTCTTACCTGTAATAATCGAAATAGAAATTGAGAGTGACAACAAATTAGCAAGGTCATCTGCTAGGAGTCGGCACCACGACATCATACCACTCGGGTGGTCAAATATGAAGCATCTTTGAGCAAAAGGTCAAATTTGTAGCTTATAAGATTGCTCAAGTGTTAAGAGCTGTATTTAAGAAGGTTTTGCAGAAGCGTTTAAAATCCCCTCATGTTACACATGTACCATGTCAAATTTATCTAGAACTTCGACTGAAAATTAACATCTATCCCATGAGTGTTTGGCCAGATTTCCTCGCTGTACTAGCAGCAAAAATTCAATTGCTTGACAAATGCACTGGACTTTGAAAAAAAATGCATACTTTGATTTGATTAATTAGTAACAGATTGATCCAGTTTAACACCTGCACATCTATATAGACCTTTACATGTCTCTAGCTTTCACATATCTCTCGCTTTCTTTGTATCCTCCTCTTGTTGGATCTCCCTGCCATGATGCACGCCTTAGCAGCAACCCTTGTGCTCTACTTCTGCTTACTGCATGCCACAGCCTCTAGTACTCAACCACAATCTAACATCTCCTCTTGCCTGCTCTCCAGTGGTGTGAGAAACTTCTCCCTTCCCGCGTCTCCAACCTACACCACACTCCTCGACTACTCCATCCAAAACCTCCGTTTCACACTCCCGGAGGTTGGCAAGCCAGCCGCGGTTGTCATCCCAAGCTCCCAACTAGATCTCCAGCAAGCGGTTCTATGCGCGCGCAACAATTCACTTGCTATCCGTGTGCGTAGCGGTGGGCATAGCTATGAGGGCTTGTCATACACAACGGAAAATCATGTCTCTTTTATTGTGATTGACCTTATGAACCTCAACCGAGTCCAAGTCCACTGGGACTCAAGAACTCTATGGGCTGAGTCTGGAGCGACTTTGGGGGAGTTGTACTATGCAATGGGGCAATCAAACCAGTCCTTTGCATTTTCATCCGGATCATGCTCGACGGTTGGCATCGGGGGTATTGTATCCGGTGGAGGTTTTGGTCTAATATCACGCAAGTTTGGGCTTGCTGCTGATAACGTGTTGGATGCAATTTTGGTGGACCCACGTGGCAACACCTTGGACCGTGGGTCAATGGGTGATGATGTGTTTTGGGCTATCCGAGGCGGTGGTGGAGGGAGCTGGGGTGTGGTGTATGCTTGGAAGTTCCGGCTTGTTCGTGTTCCACACAACATCACCGTGTTCAGCTTGAATAGAACCGGAACAGTGGAACACATTGCCAAGTTGATGCACAAGTGGCAATTTGTTGGGCCATATCTACCTGATGAATTCTACCTCTCAGCCTGCATACCAACGGGGGCATCAGAAGGTAATGTCTCCATGTCCTTCACTGGCCAAGTTTTAGGACCAAAACAATTTACTATGTCAGTTCTACATCACACCTTTCCTGAGTTGGGCCTGGCAGAGTCAGAACTGTCTGAGATGAGTTGGGTTGAATCGACAGTCAAGTTTGCCGAGCTCAACTCAGTCGTGGATCTTACAAATCGACACTTAGGAACAAAACAATATGCCAAGAGAAAATCAGACTATGTCCATTCACCAATCTCGATGCAAGACACAATCAAGATCATCCAATATCTATCGAACGGCCCAAAAGGGTCCATCCAGCTTGACCCCTATGGTGGGGCGATGGCTCGAATACATAGCTCTAAGATACCATTTCCACACCGGGCTGGGAACTTGTACAGCATCCAGTATGCCGTGTCCTGGCAAGCGTCACAAAACGATCGAGCTGACGAGTTCATCAGATGGTTGAGATCATTCTATGCTTATATGACACCTTACGTGTCGAAAGATCCTCGGGCTGCGTATGTGAACTACTTGGACCTCGATCTAGGCACGAACAATTGGATGAGTGCTACAGATGGAACTTCTTATAACTCAGTGATTCATGCAAGATCGTGGGGTAGAAGGTACTTCTTGAAGAATTTTGATCGATTGGTTCGTGCAAAGACTAAGATTGATCCTGAGAATGTGTTCAACAATGCACAGAGCATTCCTCCTCTACAGTATTAGAAGAAACAGTTAATGTACTCTGAATTACTGATAAATAAATTTCTGGTCAATAACATGAACATGTGATGTACCTTTTGGAGAAAATAAAATCCTCTGTTGTCTCCAAGCTATACAACATGTTGGTAGCAGTTTGTTGCGACTTTCCGATACGAATTTTGTCTCTAGAGATCAGCAAATCAGCACAGAGTGAATACGATTCAAGTTCAACAACACAAAACACGCAGTAACAAGCTGAAAGAAAGTTTTTGTATTCAGAAGTTGCCGTCCATAAGCACTGACAATCTCTCGAATAAAGTATGCGTTGAACCAAACAGAAATCTGAATACATGTAGGATTTTTAAAAAGGAAGTACGTTTTTGTTTTCCTTTGAGAGAGATGGTGGTGAGAACTTAACATTTAACATGCAGGGATGACAGGTAACCTATGACTTAAAACAATTCATGTGAGGTGCTATGTTCAGATGTATGTCTGGGAGATTGCCAAGTAGCTACGTAGGGCGGCATTGCTGCCATATCGTTTATGTAGTTCTGAACTTGTAATGCAATGGCTTGTGATTTGTGAACACATGAGAATCCTTGTTTCGAGGCCGATCGACATGAGAATTCCAGAGTTGCAGACTAACATGAACTCTGCTTCTCTGAAAAATTGTCCTGTTCTTTCCAGGTTCCCGTGCTGATTCCCAAGACAGAGCTTGTGACCAGGGTGCGCATGCTTTAGTTTCAATTCATTATTCACATCTATACAGGATTCGTCCAAAGCCGGCAGAAATACTCCTCCATTTGTGACAGCTGACAATGAAACCGGATTTTAGAGATAAGGTTTTGTAACGCGCACTAGTGTGATACAAATGCACATCGCTCAGGATTTTCAGAACTTCTTTAACCCTCCCCTCTCCACACAAATGCTCAGAAAACTGCCACCACTCACATAGTCCATCCACTGAGCCCACTCTCCGCGAGAGAGCAACTTCCAGGACCTCACAAGTTGGACCATTCAACTTGTGTAGTGGTGAAGTCAAGTCTTAGCTGAAAGCCATTTGCAAATTGGAATCTGTACAAACACAGCTTATATATGTGGGTGTGTGTGGTCACTAGTACAGCAAAATCTCCCTCCATCACCAATGAGTTCCATTCCACCTCTTCTGGTTTGCTTCCTCCTCTCGTCAATTCATCAAAGCACATGCTCCAGTAGGGGTCAAGACGCTGCAAGCAGCTTCTCCTTCTGCCTTGCCTCCCATGGTGTCGCCAACTTCTCCCTCCCTGCATCACCAAACTACACCACCCTCCTCAACTTCTCCATCAGGAACCTCCGGTTCACGCTCCCCGATGTCACCCGGCCGGCTGCCGTAGTCCTCCCTGGCACAAAGGAGTATCTCCGGCGAGCCATACTATGCGCGCGCGACAGCTCACTGGCGATCCGTGTGCGCAGCGGCGGGCACAGCTACGAGGGCTTGTCGTACACAACGGAGAACCACGTCCCCTTCGTTGTGATCGACCTCATGAACCTGAAACAGGTCCGAGTCGACCCGGCCACAGCCACGGTGTGGGCCGAGGCCGGTGCAACCCTAGGTGAGCTCTACTACGCTATAGGGCAGTCAAGCCGGTCCTTGGCGTTCTCTGGCGGGTCATGCTCCACCATTGGCTTAGGTGGCGTCGTCTCCGGTGGCGGCTTCGGGTTGCTGTCACGGAAGTTTGGGCTCGCCGCTGATAACGTGTTGGATGCGGTACTTGTCGATCCTGATGGGAGGATCCTCGACCGGAGTTTGATGGGTGAAGACATCTTTTGGGCTATCCGTGGCGGTGGTGGCGGGAGCTGGGGCGTGGTGTATGCTTGGAAGCTCCGGCTCGTGTCGGTTCCCCACAACATCACCATGTTCATCATTGGCCGAGCTGGACCAGTCGAGTACATAGCCAGGTTAGTTCATACATGGCAGCATGTAGGGCCCAATTTACCTGATGAGTTCTACCTCTCGGTGTACTTTCCTACTGGATCGTCGGATGGTAACGTGTCTATCTCCTTTGAGTGCCAAGTTTTAGGCACAAAACAATATACCTTGTCAGTGTTGAGCCAAAGGTTTCCACTGTTAGGCGTCACTGAGTCTGACCTAAGTGAGATGAGTTGGGTCGAGTCAACGGCCAAGTTCGCCAATGTCGATTCAGTCTCTGACCTACTAAACCGGTCGCTTGGAGCAAAGTCATACACCAAGAATAAGTCTGACTATGTGAATGCACCGATCTCGAGGCACGACATGACTAGGATAGTTTATCACCTGTCAACTGGGTCACCAGGGTCCATCATATTGGACCCCTATGGTGGTGCCATGGCTCGAATCAAGAGTGGCAAGACACCGTTTCCACACCGAGCTGGGGTACTCTATAGCATTCAATATGGTGTTTACTGGGGTCAATCGGACCAAGCTCAAGCTAATGAGTACATCGGATGGCTCCGGTCGCTTTACACGTTAATGACACCCCACGTGTCAAAGGATCCCCGTGGCGCGTACGTGAACTACCTAGATCTTGACCTAGGCACCAACAACTGGACACACCCCACAGGTGGATCATCCATCGAAACCGTCACCCACGCGAGATTATCGTGGGGGCCGGCGTATTTTGGGAACAACTTTGATCGGTTGGTCATGGCCAAAACAATAATCGATCCGGAAAATGTGTTCAACAATGCTCAAAGCATCCCCCCTTTGTATTAGCTCCAGTAGAACAGAGATGATGAATACTTGTGCAATTGCAAAATTACTTGTGAGAATATGGAATAATAATGAATTAAGATGAAGGTAGCTTTCACTACTTCTTGATCTGGTCTTCCAACACTTGGAGAAAAAACTTTTTCAGTCAAGTGTTTCTGGCTGGCTGATGTTGCTTCTACTGTTAGACCATGTAGCACAACAGTATGGTGATAGGTAGGGTCAACAGTCGAATCTTACACACGAAGCATTGGGTCTGACCAAATGGAATCTTCCTTGTTCTTGTTGCGACTCTGATGGCGACATAATTCATCAGATAATAATAGGTTGAGTAGCTACTAGTGCAGTTTGGCTTGGAGCCATTGATTTGTGCATTTTTTTGCTCCTTTCGTCACTGGCTTTGAACGCTAAGATGGCTTGACATGGGCACATATAGCATGGCTGTAGCTTTCAGAGTCTTGAGGCCTTGGCTTGGTTTCGTTTGGTTTGTCTCATCTTAAATTCAAGCACATGCTGTACTACGCTAACGACTCTTGGTTGAACAATCTAATTTTTCAACCTGACACTTAATCTGTAAGGAAACAGTTCGATGTCTCTTCAGCATAAAACACCATAGTATTATTCTGACTTACGATCGAAATACAGCAGGATAGAGTCATAGTGATCAACTAATTGTAACACTGCCTCCCTCTCGCCCCTTGTAACTCTCTGAATGACTGTTTTTTTATGCATTAGAATTGTTCAGGCTGGCAAGAAGCCCGCAATAGCTCTGGTAAAAAAAATCATGGTGTAATTGGTTTTAATTTTTATAGTTAAGTAGAAACAGGTTGAACGAAATTTTACTTACTTGTTGTGGGCCTTATAAAAATAGAGGCCGAGAACATGGGCGTACGTATAGGATGGTCCTTGTGGGCCCGGGACCACGCAAAAAAAAATCATATCCCAAGGCACATATATGTTTAAAAAAAGAGAAAAAAAACTCATGTGAAGAGAAAAAATTCACTTCTTAATGTATGATAATGTATTTTTAATTAATTCCACTCTTGTATTATATACTAGTATGTTACATGTACGGTACTTTAAAAAAATTATGTAAATTTAACCGCACACACTTAAATATTCTAGATACGTCACTCGCGGAGAATGTAAAACATTTGATCATCTTGAAAAATAAAAACTTTGCTTTCGAGTACATCGTGTATTTTAGGTTGAGGCCTAGTCGGCTGCAACTTTGAGCCGCCAAAGGAAGTGAGCTACTAAGTATATCCTCTATTTGTTTTAAAATATAATTATTTATAAAATATTTAGCAAATACTAAGACTAAGTTAAAAATTCTTTGTTAGTCACTTTTTAGCGATCAATTTTTAAACTTTAAATTATTATATTCCTTTTCCAAGCGTCTGATTGGCTTTGGAATCAGCGCGCATAAATGGTAATATTGTGATAAAGATTTAAAATAGTTATATGGTATAACGGAGAGACTACATGCTACAGAAAAGGTTTAAGGTGTTGATCTTTGGCAAACCCCATAAGAACAATACAGTACTACTAGTAGTACTATTAAACAAAAAAGAAAGGAAGAGGTAGGTGTTGGGCTCATTTATGAAAGGATATTACGATTAACATGGGCCAAGCCCAATCACACCGAAGAAAAGCAAAACACATCATATGGTCGATGGAACATGGAAGCATCGGGACCACTAATGGGATCACGGCACGGCAGGCAATAATCGCAGCTGCCCGGCCCCACGCATCCATCAGTCACTGACTAGTGCTGGAGTATTTTGAAAGCTGGAAAATTTTAAAAAATAAGATGAATTACTACTTATATATATTTTTTTAAAAAAACATATATATCATTGAATAATTCGAAAAACAGTTTTAGAAGCACAGAGGCGTAAACGAACGTGTGCATGAATGAATGCCGAGCTACGAAAACGACACTGGCCGTGAAACTGCACACATAGCCACGCATGCACGCACACGGACGGACACGCAGTCAATCAATGCTGCAGTAGTAGTGTGTTGTAGTGGGACACCACCATTAATGGCGGCACTGCTCATCTCATCGATCGGCCCTAGCACCCAGTACCCAATCAATCAGAGAGAACACAAAAGAGGTCAGAGAGAGAGAGCACAAAGGTTGAAGAAAGAAAGAGGTAGCTTTTGTGAAAGAAGCCCGCCTGCCTGGGACTTGTCTGTTTTCACCCGTCACTTTCCTCCTTCCCATCTTTTATCTCTCTCTCTCTCTCTCTCTCTCTCTTCTGCTTTTTTGGGGCCTCGATCGCCGCTTTTGTGGTCGCGTGGAGTGTAGCACTCCCTCCATTCTTTAATAAGGGACTAGCCAACGTCATTTAAAAAGCATGCAGTTCGTGGCTGTGGGCTGCACACCACCGGTCTCTCGATCCATATTATCTATCGGTGCCGAATGGTAAAAAGTGACGAGGAGGAGTTATAAGCGACTATATTGCTTATATATATATATATATATATATATGCTGCTACTATAAAAAAAATGTACTACTGCTGCTATACATTGCTAGTACGGCGCAAAAGGCCGCAGGAAAAAAAAAAACAAAACTAGCCCAACCCTCTCCATCCAACAGCCACGCGAGGGAGAAACAGCAAAAGCCACCACCCACCAATCCACGCCGCTTTTTCTCCGTGCTTCGTGTCCTCGTCTCTCCCTCTCGTCGTCGTCGTCGCCGCCGCCGTTAACTTTCCTTGCTTGCCCGCTGTCTCGGTGCTCTCTCTTTTCACCGTCGTCGCCACCGGCGGTACCTGCTGCTTTCCAGCGCCGTTGCCGCTGCCAATTCGACTTGTGCCTTCTCCAACTGCTTCGTTGTATACTATTAACGGTTCACACTAGTGTTATAAAATACGAAATACATGTATCAAAACAGATGTGATGTCGCTAAACGATTAATCTAAATACGAATAATTAATTGAAATTATACGAAAATTTGACGTTCGCGCTAAATATGTGTATATCATATTAGCCCATTATATATGTAGTAATGATATCATTATGAACACAAAAATATACTAAGATTAATATTAATAGATGAACTCAAATGATACCAATAATAATCGATTACTTGTTCGTGAAATAAATACAATGTGGTTGCAATTTTGCATGCATATGTTCAATAAACAGTATTTAGCAACCGATTAGATGGAAAACCACCTGTTAATGATGCCATGCAGCTCTATAATCGATCAGAAACCATATATCACTCCGACTTAACAAATACGGTGCGGTTTAGCAGCCGTTTCCGTTTACACGGACGACTAAACGGCTGTGACGGTTCACTTTCACTACACTGCTTCACGCAGTAAAAAAGTTCCGATTATTTAAGCTATAGAAAATAAACTGTAAAAACAAAAAATACATTATGGGTAAAAATTTTTATATCTACGTTACTTCTATTGGTGGAACTTTTACTGTGCTTTTAAACAAATGAATATCCACCGTTGATTTTTAAAATGTAAAGAATAGAAAGTACAATATGCATGGGTAATTACAGCCAAATTCACGTAACAACCTCATCTTGCGCCAGATCCAATGGGTTACTGATTCCCGGGCTTATACTCCGTAACATCCTCCAACTCTAACGTGTGATTAGTCTGAAAAAAAACCCTAATATTTCTAATTCTCTTTAATAATAAAGTTTATAAGTGATAAACCACATTAATTATGGTTTAACAACGGCTGTTATAAACCGTATCAATTAGTAATTGATACAGTTAATTTCCTCTCAAACTTTAACCGATTATTTTCAAAATATTCTCATTGTGCATAATATCCTGGGATTATAAATGCATAGCGTATTACTAACAAAAGAATAACATTTTTTTTGAAACGAAACAAAAGAATAGTTTGGTCGCTTCACCATTTCTCAGTGTCCACTCTCCATGGCTGAAATAGCGAGTCAACGTGAACTACTCAGAAACAACAGACCGTAGTAGAATGTGCTGGTTTTTCGTACGTTAACCATATACGAAGTGCTAATGGGAAGCAATTACCACACTAACCTTCCATGTTTGATATCTGGCCCACACTTTAAATACCTTTGTACTAGTAACTTCTATTTTAGTGCGTTAGATTGAGAACAATCAACGGCTCTGATACATGCCGAGTTCTGTAGAAAGTCTCGAAAACGAAGGCTACAAAATCAACTGAAAAACCTCCTCCAAAATCAACTCTAAAATTAAAATTACGATTAAAAATTTAATTTTTAGCTGATAGCTAACTGGCAGGATAAGAGCCAATAGCATTTGCAATGTATTGCTCCGTAATGATGATGCGAGTATGGATTAATGCTACGATTTTTTTTTCTGGTGTTTACGATAATTTGATAAAAATACATATAGTTTTACAAAATTTACTCTAAAAATACCTCTCAGTTTTCTTTGACCACATGCAGCACGAGAAAATGTGAGTCTGCTGGTCAGAATATCAGGTGAACAGCTTTGCGGAATTATGGCTGCTTCACATCGATCACATTATATATCTGGAAGGAATAATGTGATATCGTGATGGCCTTTTTAGGAGCTCATAATTAATTGGGTCAAATCAAAAGAAAAGGGCCCCAGAGAAAGGAAAAGGCTTCTCTCAAAAAGCATAAAGGGAATTGTAATCCACTAATTAATCACCTGTCGCCATCAACCTCCCGTCTTATCTTGTCCTAATTCTACTCTAGTACTAGCCTCTGTCTGCCAAATCATGTTCAGAATTTGCTTTGTTTGCTAGGTTTCGTCATCGTGTCGATCGCCTTCACCCTTCACATTTTTGGACCATTGTTCGATCGATCGCCACCTACTTTAAAGAGGCCCAACTTAATTTGATGTTTCCTTCTCTCTTCATTCTCTTTACTGATCAAGAATGTTAGCTATAAAATGTTCATTTTATAAGGAAAAAAAGAATGTTACTATGGAAGTTTTCTCTAGACCAAAGTGATCAGTTCTTTGTTAATAATTAGCTTGATGCTCAAAGAGGATCAGCCGACATTGTTTGGTTGTGGCTGTCGGTTTGGGCTTTTGAGACAATGAGGCCACAGATAGCTTTGAACAGATAAAGAAAGAGGCATGGAATTCAATGCTTTCTTATGCATAGCAGTCAAAAAAAAACATAGGTAAAAAATGTTCCATGTTTCAAGTTTAAATGGCAAGTATGTGGCATAGTTGTTTAAGTTACTTGTGGTGGAAGAATGTAACTTAATACGAGTACTTATATTAATATTAATAGCTAATTATTTTTTTAAGTCTTAGTCTACTTCATAGAACCAACTACGTCAGCCTATCTCCATCCCTTCCAAGAATTCTTCGGAGCTATGTTGAAGATGTAGGCCTATGGGTACAGATTTTCTCTCGCCCCTCCATTCTTCTAGCTCTTTTGTGTATATAATCGGACAATTAGAAGTGAAAATATATTTAGGTGGGGATTCTTTCCCCGATGAAAATAAAAATAAAAATAAAACATCAATTTTAAGATGTCGTAGTAGTGGTGAATATATGCATGTGTATATGTTTCGTGAAAAAAAAAGCAAACGTGTGGTATTACACAATCTCCGGTTGTAACGTGAAACCTGAATTCATTTTGTCTCTTGCTTGATGGTAACAGCGAGAGGCCGTAGTGTAGTGCGTGTCTAATTCTAGTCAGTTCGATGTCAAAATGAATTCCAAATTTGCTGCAAAATCTAGACCGTGGAAGTAAAAAACACACTAGAATTATTGGACCAACCCAAAGACTTTTGCGCTCGCCCACTTGCAGTCTTGGAACATATGGTCGCCAGCTGTTTTGGTTCACTGCTGAAGCTGAGAAAAAAAAAGTCTCTGAAACTATTGCCATTGCTTGTCAACTAGCTAACCTACCCAGCTAAAATTATCGTACAAGATATTTTGTCTGGTATTAGCAAGGACCTAGCCTTGAAATCAATGTTTTAAGCTCAGAATATTAGCTAGGGCTGCTGCTCTTGGCATAGTACTCGTCAATGCTTCTAGAAGCATTTTTCTCAGTAGGCATTCCCTATCGATTTTGTCCTGGACAAGTCTGAACTCTGAAACGAGTCGTGTTAAATTCGATCGACTTGTTCAAATGCCAGTTTCAAACACTCATGAATTCAGATTCAAACCTGGGTCACCAAAACCATCAAAACTTAAACTCGTAAAGCCCAAAGGCGCCCAGTGAGAGAGCGACTTCCCACCTGTCCGCCACTGACGAAGCGGGCCTACCTGGCGGCAGTGGCATTCCCGTAAATTACATGGGATTACGGGGTCAGCCTCGTAGGCGGGGGATGGTGGTGGTATATGCAGAGCAAATCGCCTCTGCGCGGTAAAGCTACCCGCTTTCTTCCCCCCGACGCCTCCGCCTCCTCCTCCCTAAAATCCCCAATTCCGACCAAACCCTAGCCCTAATCGTCTCACTACGCTTCCTTGGCAGCTAAGTATATCCCTCCCTGCGACAGGCACCCCGAATCGGATCTTGAGATAGAGGAAGAGGTGGATGAGAGGGCGGAGATGACGGTCATGGAGCTGCAGAAGCTGCCGCTGGGGTTCCGGTTCCACCCCACCGACGAGGAGCTCGTCAGGCACTACCTCAAGGGGAAGATCACGGGCCATATCAGGACCGAGACCGAGGTTATCTCCGAGATCGATGTGTGCAAGTGCGAGCCTTGGGACCTCCCTGGTGAGGCTCTTCTCTATCCTCCCTTCTTACTCTCTCTGCTTTACTTTTTTGTGCGGGTGTAATTTTTTTTTTGCTGGTTGGGGTTGTTTTGGTTGGTGGTTCTTGATCTTGATTGCTTGCAATTCGCAGTTCTTTGTGTTTTTTTATTTGGTTTGATCAGTGCGGTTTTGTTGCTTTCCCCATTTTGGCCATTCTTTGGTTCTCTTTCTCGGTGTTCATGTTACTGCTACAATAGTACTATTGATTGGTTGGTTGCCGTGGCTTGCATCTTTCTTCTAGAGAGAATTTTCCCATGAGGGGTGCTAATTTGATGCGATTCTCTCGAACTCCCCTAAAATGTCTAAAATCCTTTTATTTAATGTACCCGAGATGTTGTTTGGTGCGATGCGGTTCAAATCTTTGACTTGTTGATGCAAATTTTACTAATCGTCTTGTCAAACTGTGAGAAAGATTCCATTTTTTTTTCTGACGCGTGTTACTCTCGATTTGCGGCAGATAAATCTTTGATTCGATCGGATGATCCGGAGTGGTTCTTCTTCGCGCCCAAGGACCGGAAGTATCCCAATGGGAGCAGGTCGAACAGGGCGACCGAGGCCGGGTACTGGAAGGCCACTGGGAAGGACAGGGTGATCAGGTCCAAGGGTGATAAGAAGAAGCAACAGGTAATTGGCATGAAGAAGACGCTTGTGTTCCACCGAGGGCGTGCCCCGAAGGGCGAGCGAACTGGGTGGATCATGCACGAGTACCGCACCACCGAGCCGGAGTTTGAGTCCGGTGAGCAGGTATGACTGATAGTGCTACTTCCTTGTTTTGTCCAGCTTTCTCAGCATGCTTGCTTTGTGATTAGTATGTCAAAATTTCTAGTGGTCATGTTGGTATATAGATATGCATGTTTTGGTTGTGAGTTTATGACAAGTTGAAATGTTCAATGGACACTGCAAAATGTCTTTTGGAAAAAAAAAGAGAGGATCAGCTGGATTTTAGCTTTTTTTTTAAAACAAAGGATCGGGTGAATTTTAGCTAGTTTCTCTTCACTTTTGTTGTGCACAGTATATAGTGATTGGAAATGATTACTCGGGCACAATCTGATGTCTCTGTTGCGGTATCTGTATTTATATTTTCAGGGAGGTTATGTTCTCTACCGCCTGTTCCGAAAGCAGGAGGAGAAAACTGAGCGACCCAGCCCAGATGAAATGGATAGAAGTGGCTATTCACCCACTCCTTCTCGTTCCACTCCTGATAACATGGAACCAAATGAAGACGGAAACACACCATTAAACAAGGAATCTCCAGAATCTGCTCTGCATGAAAGCCCAATTGATTTGCCTGCTGTAACTGAGGCTCAAACTGCACCGATTACAAGGTGGCTTGCAGACAGAACTGATAACGTGGCGACAAATGAAGCAAACATTTCTCACATGCCTCTTCATGCGCTTGATGGAGGAGCTAAGGTCAGTAAAGTTGCATGTAGGTCTATTAAACTTGATGATTATTATATAATTTAATTATTTCTCTAGCCAGTTAACTTCCTAGGTGTGAATTCCTTCTAATTATTAGTGTGATTTATGTGATGATAAGCAGGCTAGTCCTTCAGTTGGTGCTTTGGCTCAGCTTATTGGTTCACAACAGAATATCCATGATAATGATGAATTAGCCACTGTTTCTGCACCACCCATGCTACCACATGAAGACTTCGGTAATTTCCCTCTAGGAGCCCTTGGCAGTGTTGATGGCAATTTGAAAACTCGAGATCCACTGGAAGAGTTCTTGAATCAAACCCTTGCTGATCCAGATGAGCATTCATCAACATCAAAGGCTCAGTATGATTCAAACACTGGAATTGTGCCAACTGACTTTGAGAACCATGGGATGATGCAGGTAATTGTTTCTCCCTAATTGGCACCTACCATGTAGGTTATAGTTATTTTTTTTGAATTCTTATCCATGGAGCCTTGCAGGGTGAGTTAATGGATGATCTGAGTGGGTTGGGAAATTTAAATTTCTGGCCAGAAGACCCAAATCCCATGAGTGCACTATATGAGGGCACACCATTGCTTCCTTATGATACCACCAATCAGGATGTGCTCTCCATGGACTCTGGTGCTGAATCCTTGCAAGATCTATTCAATAGCATTGATGATTCAAACATGGGGAACAATGTGTGGAGCAATGAACCTGATCTCCAGGGAACTGGATTTCCCATGTCTTGGCAGTTCCAGTCAAACTCCTCATGTCCTAACCAGGGCACTGCATGGAGGAGGCTCAGGCTACAGCAACAGGAATCACTGTCTCCTTATTTTGAGTGGGGCGTTGAGAGCATCAATAGAATTGAATGTGGAGATGAAGAATCTGGTATTGTTGTAACTTCAAAGTATGCTAATGAAGCTGCTGAGACAACTGCAGAAAAGGATATGCCTTCTGATGGAGATGATGCTAAGTCAACGGGTATAACTATACTAAGACGACGCCAAGCTCCAACTGCAAGCTTGCCTTCTGATGGAGATGATGCTGAGTCAACGGGTATCACTATCCTAAGACGACGCCAAGCTCCAACTGCAAGCTCAGGTAGTTCATTAACTCAACAGGGTGCTGCAGTGCGAAGGGTGCGGCTACAATCAGACCTTAATGCAGCACCGTCTTCTAGCGTTGATGGTTCATCAAGTTGCATCATAGATAAAAGCGAAAGTGAACGCACCATAGAGAAAGCTGAGGTGAGTTCTATTACCATAAAACTAACTTACTCTTGTTTCATGGAAATAGGGTAAATCCTTTATATTTGATAGTCAGTTTGTCGTTGATTGTACCGGAAGTGTAGTTAATTCTTTTGTTATGAACTATCAATGTATCCTGGTTAATTTCTGCTAGAAAAAAGAACTCCAGGCTGATAATGTTTTCATGCTTTGAAAGTTATGTTGCTTTAGAAATGCTAATCTCTTATGGTGTTCTTGCCAGATTGAAGAGCATGCAGGAACTACCTTGGCTGAAGGTGATGACCTTTCTGGGATTTGCCATGAGGATGAGCGGAAGGACATACCTGAGTGTGGTAATGTCTCTTTTGAAGTATTTCATCCTGAAAATTTGTGATTTGCTGTTCCTTTATTGCTCTAAAGCTAATCTGATATATTGACATGCAGATGCTTCAGCGGCAGTTGCAAATGCTAAATCTGTTCTGAGGCTGCGGAAGACGGCAGAGGGAAGCAACAAAGCTGACAAGGAGAACAAGCAAGAGGAAGAGGGTGTTCTTGATTCACGTGTGAGAGAACCACCAGGGAACAAGAGGGGATTCCCAGCGTACATCATGTGGCTGGTTCTCTCTGTGACTCTGGTCCTGCTTATCTCTGTTGGGATTTATGGATGGGTATAACAGCTGCTGCCCTGATGGAATTCAAGATGACCATGCTTACCGGCACAGGTTCCCACCATTTGACTTGCTGTGCTGACCTGTACATAATGCGGCTTAAGCCATGTGTTTAGACGGCTGCTAGACACCCTGGAGCGTTTGTTCCTCTTCTAGCGGTGCTGCGGCAGAAGAAAAATCCAAAAAATAGGTGAAAACGAACAAAAAAAAGAAAAGAGAGGTAGCGAATGAGAAGTGTTGTAGATGTTCCGTGACTTAGGTACATGCTAGTATTTCTTCCTGCTGTTACTCCAGATGTTAGTAACCAGTATACTAGTTCAGCAGTTATTAGTCAGATTAGGGATATGGTTACTTTTATCTTTCTGTTTTGTTGTCCTGTATTAAGATTTGAACCTCCTTAATCTGATGCATTTCGTTTTCCTTTCAGTAAATCTTTGTGCTGCAAAGTGTAGTTCCTCTGTAAATGTTGATGTGTGAAATGTTAGTAAGACTTTATAGTATAGTATAGTATACTATAATGATGAAATGAGGAGGCAGGAATAGATTGGTGAGGTGCAGCATCTTAGGAGGGGGGCAGAACAGAATGTGATTGGGGTGGTTGTTGCTGCTGCTGCTTTTCTTCACATGTGGTGAGGAGGATCTGATGAGCATTGCAGTAGTGGCTGAAGTTTCCTACACCTTAGCTTGGTTCAGCTGAAGTTTCCTGCATGTGCGTGTAATCGAGCTGGTGGGTTTTTTACTGTAGCAGGACGCTTTTAAATGGTGGAACTTAACGAAAGATAAACGTCAGGATGGTCACTTGCTGTGAGAGTGTGGATACACCTGCTTCGTGGATTAGGCCAAAGCTGATTTTAAAATTTTAGAGTTTGATTTTAGGATTAATTTTTGGTGTCCAGTTTTCTTCGTCACTATTATCGTACAGCTCTCTTCCCATGATGGTTAAGATAATATGCTTAAAGAAAACGTAAGGAAAAAGCCTATTTTACCCTCTTAAATATTTAGATTGGTGTACTTAACTCTATAAAATATGACCGGATATTAAAAACAGTTTAAATTACCCCTAAAGTGGTTTTTAAAGTTGGTTTTGTTGCATATATGATGACGCGGCGGCGATTTTGGCCAGAGACTACCGAGGTGATAATGATATGGTGATTGAGTTGGTTAAGGATTCTTTTCACAAGTGAAACAGCTTTCACAATGATACATACTAGTGCTAATTTTGTAAGTTTTAGGCTTATCGACGAGTGAGTGAAAAGAACAGTTGTAGGTTAATTTAGGTTTAATAGATTAATCTTTGTGCCATGCGGACAATGCCATTGCCACTTTATCATCTACTTGGTAAAGCCACGTACTTCACGGGCTAGAATATCTGATGTTAAGTAAGTCAATTCTAATACTTTAAAGTTTTTATGTAGATTTTTTTAAAACGTAAAACTACTCTTAAAATCAATGTTTAGAAATTTAAAATTGTTTGGGTTAATCCAATATGCAGTGCAGTAAGGCAGGGTCTAGTTGCAGGCGCAGCAGGATCAGGGTACGTGGCTCCTAGATCGTTACCTTATATTTTTTAGAAGCGAGGGAGTACACACAGGTCGTAAGGTTACAAGCATGAATTACATGTGCCCAAACAACAGAGATTTATAATTCGTAATGCATGTTTCGCGAACAGCCATGGCTGCTTGTCGACAAGACATATATCATTCTAATTAGAGTAGTGCAAAAAATAAAAAAAAATCAGAGAACCACCCCTTAGCAGTACCTGCTAGTTGAGTCGAGAAGACACGTAAGATGGCTGCAACCACAACCATAGCATACAGCAGCGAAACCAGTTCGATTTATCCAACATTCAAACCAAGAGTAGACACCGATAAAGGTTTCATAGTCCAAATAACTTTACACGTGTTTTCTTTAGAAGAAGAAGAATTTATTGTAGAAAGATTTTTTAAAATACCAATAGATTTAAGAATCGTATTCTCTGTTTTCTTCAACTTTTAAAAAGAACCGCACTCTTCTCATTATACAATCTGCTAAACAATTATATCATTGACCTTAACTTCAAACAAGTCAAATAAAACAGTAGTAGAAGAAATATTATATATATGTGCATATATTGTAATTTATCATGATTAAATGAAAAGGCTAAGTTATTATCAATCACAATCAAAGAGTAGATATTATAAGCACTATTTTTACTCATTAATTTTAGCTCTAGCATTTTCTAATTAATCAACACACAAATGTCAAATTTATCATCTCTTTTTCGACAGCTATATTAATTATCTCAATTATAGAACTAAAAACTTCATCACGTGATATGTCACAATATGAATTAAAGTTTTTAATCTAGCAACTTTAACAATTAAAATCTTAACAGATAATATATTTTAAGCCTTTTAGAACATATATCAAGTTTAGCAACATGTTCTAATTCATTATAACTAAAATTAATTTTTTTCATCATCATTATCAGATTCATCTACATCTATCGTGAGTTATGAGATTTAAACATGTTAAATGTTTACCTTTACTAATACTCTCCTACTTTAATATTCAATTCGTCATCACTTTTAAAAGTTTCTAGCAGTTGACGTATAAGTTTTTGCTTATGACTCTTCCTTTTGTCTTCTTCTAATCCTTCTTGTATTGCTCTTTTCTTTGATTAATTTCTTAAAGAAACGAATATAATTCAACTCGCCACACTTAAAGCACCGAACTAAGCCACCTTATTTCCTATTTCTCATATTATACAAAACTCGAGAAATTTTGTTAGAAAACAAAACTAATTTCTCCTCAAAATTTTTCTCAAATTGATGATCGAACATAGCATTAAAAGTTCTTTTACTGGAAGACAATGACAAATAAACATCAATAGACAAACTAGCAAAAGGCACCAAAGTTATATATTTAGAATCAACCTTACAACAAATAATATTTATCTTATGCGTCTTAAGTTTAGTACAAAGAGAATCCAAAGTTAAAGTTCTTATATTAAATGATGATAGTTAGCATTAAAAAATTATTAATAGAATAAAGATTACTCAAAACTTTGTTAAAATAGGAAAAATAATCATCTAAATCTTCTTCTTGTTTTATCTCAAATTTCATATAATATCTTTTAAAAATATTTTTGCGTATTTCCTTGATGTTGGAAGATTCTTGGTAAAAATTAGTTAGAGTCTTCTACATCTCGTATGCGATTTTAAGGTGAGAAAACCGATCAAAATCTAAGCAAGAAACACCAGTTAAAATTATTTTGCAAGTTTTACAATTGTTTTTAAATTAAACTTTGTTTGTGACAACAATAGCATCAGAAATAGAAATAGTATAAGGGTTTAAAACTTTTTACTTGTAACCTTCAACCATAATGTAATATTCTATCTTTTATTTCTAAAATTGAAAATCAACTCCATTAAAAAACATATGGGTTGATCGAAAATCAGTCAGTCATGACTAAATCTCAATATCGATAAAAATCAAATAGAGAAAACAAAATTATGATATCACTTGTAGAATCAAATACAAGAATCAAGGCTACCAAAGAAGGTAAATAGTAGGAAACGTCATTAAAAGTAAAATAATTAAACTTTGATAGATCAAAACTCACCTCAACCTAAAAAGCCAAAAGAACACACTTTTCACGGTCTAACGGCCTAGGGTTGGTATGACCGTAGTAGTCTGACCATCAGCCTGATAGCACTTTCGTAAAAATACGATTTTTCCAAAACCAACCGTTAAATCAAGCTCAAAGTTGGTTAAAATAAAGTATATATATACTAATGAACAACTTCACATCATAGGAGGGATTTATAAAATAATCAACGGTTTAAGAGAAAACACCCTGTCTTATAAATTTCAGCTAATCCGAACAAAACGTAAAACTTGGAAAAAAAATCAAATATAGCAAAAATCAATCAACAAAGCTTTCCAGATATGATTTATGAAATATTATAAAGATTTTTGGATTGATTATGAAACCAAAAGAAATCATCGACGCCTTGATGATTGATAAGGTACAGCCATAGCATCCTTCACAAGTTTCTCATAAAACTCTAATACAAACAACTCTTAACTCTCAAATATCTCAATCACAACTTTTTCAACTTTTCGGCTTACTCTCATGGCCTAGTCTCCCTCTCTATTTATACCTTGGATGTGGTTGTTTATAGTCACAAATTCAATTGAACAAAGAGTCTTAATCACATAGAAAACTCTCCTATATATGTATCCAACTCATTCATACCAAATACAAACTCTAATCTTCTTAAATTTGTTTTTTTTTAAATTTAACTACGCTTTTCATACGCACACAATTTCTTTTGTATAACATATGATTCATCTCTACATTGTTCTCTAGTTTTAATATCTGGCATGATCTTTTTGACCGTTTGAACTTCAAATTCTCTCAAGTTATCCATCACCATCAATACTCCCAGGACCTCAATCAACATCTACACATGAATAACTAAAAGAAACCATATACAAGCATAAGCTTCCACCTAACTTAGCTCACTTTAGTATATAACATAATATTTTAGATATACAAAATATTTAAAAGTCATAAATATGAAGCAAACATCATAAATTAAAAACTCAATCCAAAACAAACACTTTTCTCAATACCGCCAGTCCAAGCGTCGGGCTTTCTAATATGACTGCTCTCGTGCCTACGATTAGACCGAATATTGTTCACCAGTTAGATCAAGTAGTGTTCACCGGTCTGACTAAATACTATTTACCGGTGACAGGCACACAGTTAACCGATACTATTCACCGATTTCATAAATTTAATTCAACACAATTTTTTACTTTAATCCCAATAAAACACACAATACCACACATAATACTAATTATTCATCACACAATCATCATCAGTTTCATAAGTCTCCAACCGTGTCTATGCTAGACACATCCTTAGAACCGTGTCTATGCTAGACACATCCTTAGAAAGTAACTTGTCGGTATCATCAGTCATACGAGACACATGCCGTCACAATGACGTTGTCACTAACCTGGATACAAAGAGCAGCTTCAGCACTGATTAAAAAAATAAAGGGAAAAGGGACAGAAAAAGGGACAATCATCTGTGAAAAATTATGAGATCACAAACTTTGGTCAGGGCAACCAAGGGTTCTAAGTACACTGTGGATAGACTATCTATCACATAAATGTACCCAATACATGACAGGGCAATAATTCCACGTCTCATGTACCCAACACATAGGAGGCAAGTGGCGAGGTCACCATCTCTGGTTTGGCATCAAAGCCATAACGATTCAGGAGCATTTTAAGTCCTTGACTCATCTGGAGGCTGTCCTCTCTACTCAGCGGCCATCTTTCTTCAGGAACTAAACTATATATGAGATTCTTTAGGCCCCACGTCACCTCCGTCACAGCATCATTAACTAGGCATTCTATTCCCTTGAAAAGGGAAAAGAAAAAAAGGGTACTCCAAAAATGTTCAGAAACATAAGCAAAATAAGGGAGGCTTTACACTAACCAAGGCGTTTTCAATCACTGTTTTATATTCACGCTTTCCAACAGCTAGTTTGTACCCAGGGCGGCACCACTTGGTAAGAAAAAGACGAAGATCGTGGCTAATAATACCAGCATCAGGGTTAATGGCGAAGGATTTGTCAAAAGCAAAACGAAATTCTCTCCGCTAAACCACCTGATAAAGAAATGAACAAGTATGAGGACAGGAGAAAAAAAAACAATTAGCTGAACTGGTGATGTAATGTATCTCAGTAGCTGTCTTTCATAACCGCATATCTGTTGAATTATTGCAGTTTAATTTGGTGATTGATCATGGAAGTCTAAAATAAAATTTAACACTCCTCTTTAATTATAAAACTAATGTTTTTTAATTCGTTACTAAACAAATTATAGGCATAGATCCATAACCCGATTGACTTAGAAATTTTACAGAATAAACTATGTAAAATTTGCAAATAAACCAAACAAAATTAAGATCTCGAGATATTAATAAAACAAAATTACTTGATAAGGTTGAATAAAATTAATTAAACATTAATTGATTAATAACACGATATCTGAAAATAATCAACTGATCAAACTTTAAGAATACTATAAAAACACCATAGCTAAATATTAGATCAAAGAAATCAATTTAAAATATAGAGGAATAAATTAATCTAAAATTAAACGTTAGGCATAGAGATTAATTACCGTATAAATCTTTGACAAACATTACCTTTATTATCAATAATTTTGAGATTTTATAGCCACTACTTTGTTTATTCTTAGCCGTCAAATGTAAAACAAACCCTCCAGATTACACCACATCACCCTTTACACTGAGAAACACAGAGTACAACATGTTTTCACAGAAAATCAGGCTCGGTTACTATTCCCACCCATCTGAACCAATCCTATTGTGCCACATCAGCTCCGAATCTCCCATGTCCACGCACGCCACATCTCCTATTTCGGCCTTACCTATCAACTTCAACGCCTCCCCACACCTATGTCCATGCTCACTAACAGGCCTAGCCCGCCTGTTAGCTGTAGTACCTCTTCGCGACCACTGACAGGTCCGATCCACCTGTTAGCCTCTCTCTCACCACGCGCATATGTCTACGCTGTTGGGCCGATTTTTGCTATCAGCCCACTCCGTTGGCCTACTAACTTCTTGTTATGTCTATTAATTCAACCAACTTTGTTAGTCTAGTTGCATTCGGTATTTTTTAACCCACGTCCGTCCGTTCACGTGTTACCTTTAACCTATTTTTTACTGGGCTGAATCTACACTATTTATTTGGCCAGGCAGCAAATTCAGAAAATTATTTAGTCAATTTTTATTCAAAATTTTTTCAAAAATTTTCAGCAATTTTTCATCTATTTTCTAAATTTAATTCCTACACAAAAATAAATAAATAAAAATTCTGTGATATAGATTTTTACAACCTAACCTATCTCAAGCACATACGCTTACCATATTTTTTTATAAATAATTTTAATATAAACCAATTAAATAATACTAGTTTTAATATAAACTAATTTTGTAAAAGCTAATTTTAATATAAATAATTTTTAATAATTTTGTTTAAATCAATTTTTATCATTATTATTTAATATATTTAGACTTTTAAACCTAGTTCTTTTTCTATTATCACATGCACACCTCTTAAGCTCT
This sequence comes from Oryza coarctata, assembly GCA_030770085.1. Taxonomy (NCBI): domain Eukaryota; kingdom Viridiplantae; phylum Streptophyta; class Magnoliopsida; order Poales; family Poaceae; genus Oryza; species Oryza coarctata. Next base: position 2,361,019 of record CM061476.1, on the reverse strand, counting down.
TAAACGTGCGACTTTTTCTTAAGGTCTGACTAATTCTTCTGTTTATAACCTCAAATATCATCACAAAAGCAAACATATCATCCATTCGGAACAATCAAACTGGGCTACACGTGTTAACGCCATATGACGTACACTGAAAAGAGACCACAATTGTGTGTTTTTTTTATTTTCCTTTGGCCCTGTTCTTTAGTGACGAAATTTTTAGATTTTTTAATTATTTAATTTAATGTATAAAAAACTGAGTTAATTATTATAAAGTTATTTTTTCTTTTACTGGTTAGATGAGGGATTTTATATAGAAACTTTTTTATGAAACACAATGTGCTTGACAAGTATGTAAATGAAAATCTAGAATCAGAAAAGAACAGGACTTTTTTTTAGTAAAATCATGTTAGGCTAAATCATCCTATAGCGATATTTCTGCACATTATGGTGACTTTAGGAAAACAGTTTTACGTTGGTGACTTTTTAGGAAAACAGTTTTAGTATTGCACATAAAAGCATCACGCTATATGCTTTCTGGATAAAAATCTTTACGAAAAAATTGTTTCAAAAATATCAATCGGTAAACAGACACCTAATGAACAATGATGAGCTTGTTTTCATATTATGCCTCACTCCCCACAGTGCCAATGCAAAAATAAGCAAAACAAATAAAAATGGCAATTATGAATGATGCAACATCAACACTAAGTTCGAATTTGTCAGCAAGTCAAATAAGTAAATAACAATCCGAAGGAAAGGAAGGAAAGGAAGGAAAAGAGCACTAACACATTTTGTCCTGTATTTCCCGCTGAAGTTTGCCCAGACAGGCGGAAGAGAGAAACCAGCCGAAACATTAGGTTGATGACGATGATATTGACAGGAGCAAACATATGAGCAGGAAGAAGAGGAAAGGAAAATCTAAGCACGTAGAAAGGCAGACCCCATCAAAAGAGAAAATCGCAGTACCTGTCCACCAATTTTGTTAGCTGATGTAATGGACCTGAAGGTGCTAAAGCTACAGCTCTTTGATTTTTCCTTCTCTTATCCGAAAGCCACCCAAATAGTCCGAATACAAATCGGCTATTACAAACTTTTCTGTGGAATATAAAGAAATAAAATTCAGAAGCAATTTTCAGATAAGTAGATGATTGTTTGTTCTATCCAAAGCATGAATAACTGGGAATGGAAGTATGGATGACATTGTGTGCTTAATAATCACAGATTTGTCCAGGAATCTTTGTTAGAATGAAATACAACTTTAGTCTTTCAGTGGACAAGCAAATAGGCATGGTACCATTTATTCCTCAATTAGCAGAAAAGAAAGACACAATAACTTCGTATTGGGGAAAAAGAATCACAAGGTTGCCAACATTTAGTCAAACCAGCACATTTCAGAAAAGTGATCATGAGTCTGGCTTGGATGCAGTACCTATGCACCAATGTTGTTATCCGATCTAATGCACCTCAAAGTTATCTGAAAGAAATCAGCCATCGTTAGCATTTTATAGGAATGCAAAAAGAAATAAACTTGAGAATCAATTTTCAGATAAGAAATAAAGCGACCTTAATGATTTGATTTTTGAATCCTCCTATACTGCTAGGCACGTGGCAAATGTCGGGAAAAACACTCAAAGATCAAATTCTGAATTCAGAGGAGACCTTAACAAATTCAGAGAAGACCTCAACCTGAATGTGATGCGGCAATATATGCAGCGGGGAGGAACTCAATTTAATTTTACACTGTAATCTCGCAAATAGACCTAGAACATTCCATTCATAACACAGAATTTCAGAGAAGAGACATTAAAAAAAAGGAAACAAGCATAGCTGTAGCAAGAAATGAGTGGAATGAACCCTACCCGGTGGTCACAGCCGGCACAGATGACGGTGAGAATGTGCTCGTCGTGGTGGAGCAGATCGAGCTTATCTGTGCTGAGGGTCGCCAGCAATTCGGTCTTGATGTTGACCTCGCACACGCTGCCGATCTCGAGGTGGCCGCGCGGACGACACAGCGTCTGATCGAAGCTCCATACCCGCGGCGCCCTTGATCTGGGGGCGTGGGGTCTGGCGGCGGCGGCGACGCTTTGTGACAGCAGGGGAGGGAGAGCCACGCCGCGACGGCGATATGGGGACGTCCCTGAGTACAGCGAGGCGGAGGCGACGAGTCAGTGGCGCTTGCGGCGGCAGGGGATCAGCGGCCCCCTCGAGTACGGCGAGCGGAGGCGGCGTGACGGCGGCGAGGCGACGCCCTTGAACCGATGGCGGTGGCACTTGTGCGGCAGGAGAGAGAGAGAGAGAGAGAGAGAGAGGAGGGTTTAGGGTTTTCTTCGTCCCCAACATTAATTAGCATCTCGTTACAATTTCCCCCCAATTCACCTCTTCCGTTTCTTGATTTGTTTTCTCCCTCCCGTGGTGCCAGATAATGGAGAGACAGGGGAAGGAGGAGCGAGAAGAACGGTAGAACAAGATGACGCTTGTATGTTGAGCTGACATCTGGGTTCTACTCCGGTTTTTACTTTTATTTTTTTTATATCATGTATACGTTAAGATCAGGTTCAGTAGGATACACTGGCAATAAATCAATATGACTTTTTTCCATCAAACTTTAAAAATTTAAAATCAATTGGGTTATGCTCTGGGCCACCCAGCCCATTATCAGGATCAGGATGACCACGAACATTCTGGCCCATAAATCGCAGTCCACCTTCCCATCGAGCGCCCACTCATATGGGCCACCAATGCAGTACAACCACGGCCCGATACGAACATTTCCTACGACCTAGAAAATTTTATTTTTTCTGCTCAAATTAGGCTAAGTCAACAGGCGACATAGGTACTCCTATATCAGATAAAATAATATTTTTTTAAAAAATAAATCATTTTAAAGAGCAACGTAATTAACGGTCATTTTCGTTTTTTTCTTCTTCTCGTACCGGATTATATAGATAGAGATATATATCGGCAATAATTAATTATTTGTTGTCCAACATGTTGCTCACCACAAAAAATCCCGCGACCGGAGAGGGACGGCGGCTTGGTCACGCGAAGGCTTGGAAGGTCTACTTATCTTCAGTACAGATCCTTAAGCCTCGAGGTTCGCAAGCATACCAGTCAATTTGACCCTGTAATTGATAAAGAAGTGAGACGAGCGAGTCCGATACAGGCGCTCGCTATTAGCTGGCTGCCGATAAGATCGGGATGCTTTTCGATCGGTTAGGGAGCCGATGTGAACAGGTGTCGACGAGGGATCGACCGTAGAGCCGAGGGAGGAACCGGAGTGTGCTTAGAGGATATCGAGGCGCACGGGATTCCTCCGGACAGCCGAACAGTGATTCATCGGCTGAAAAAACCGATGAAGGCGCATGCGAACGAGGCAAGGGATAGTATAAGAAGGCATGGGCTGCAAAGCCGATACCGCTCCGGATATGATAGCAAGAGACCCGTCACCCGCTGTGACAGCGCCATTAATACCGAACCTCAAAGATCGGACCTAACCGAGACAGTACGAGGCTGAGGCCAGCAGCGATGATATGGAGGACGCCGGATCTGCTATGCCGTAGCAAGGATAGGAACGAACCCATCGGCTAGCTGAGTCGATGAGGGGACGCCTCTCTAAAGGCGGGTGCATATCGGCTAGAGGACCGATACGTTCGACGTTACGCGTCGAGAGACGCCTCTAAAGGCTGATGCGCATCGACCAAATGGCCGATGTGCTGGGCTTGAAGCTCAGAGTATGGATAACTCATCGGCTACTCACACTGATGAGACACCGTGCAGAAGACTATAGGCCTGAAGCTCGATCTACCGTCGATAGCCCCGTAGGTCGGACCTTACCGATGCAGCACGAGATTGACGACGGTAGAGAGAGCTTAATAGGCCGATAGGTTCTACACGGTCGTGATACGGTACATTTGATCTGACTAAGAATTCGATCCTAAACGATGCAGCTTTAAACGGTACAAAGCATATCAGAATAGTGGCGGGACTTACCCCTTCGCCGGAGATCGGACTCAACCGATGCAGCCCCGCGTCGAGAGCCAGAACCCGCCAGTAAACACCTAAATGAACTAGGGTGGCGATACGCCAAATTTGTATATGATCGAGAGATATCTTACATGTTTTCAGGGGGTCTATATTTATACCCTGGATATACAGACAGAGTCCGACGCGTCTACGACCATCGGATATTATTTCCTAGTAAGAACAAAGGAAAATATTCCTAAAGAAGTTAATTGACCAGCTAAACCTTCCTAATTAAGTAAAGTTACAATTCACAAAAACAAACATTCTGCCATGGAGTCCACGGCTCTTCCATAAACCCGGTTTTATTTGAATAATTTTCCAATTTGTAACCGAGTCTTCCTTCACTGCAACCTGATCGGCTTCTCCACTGTAGCTATCAGACCTTCTTTTAGTCAAGCCGAGCCTTTCCCTTTCTTTCCTCGGGCTTCTCAAACCTAATCCCGATTGGACAATCCCCTGTCTTTAAGCCGATCCAATTTTCTACTAATCTAATCGGCTTTTCTATAGTTCCGATCGGTTTTATCTCCATATCTCCATCGGCCGATAACTACATTAAACTCTACATCGGACCTCTCAACCGATCGACTTCAGTACCATCGTATCTCTCAGCCGATCGGTTTAGCGCCATCGGATTGTCCAGATTTTAACGTTAACACATGCCAATATAATAATAATAACAAATTAATATCACATTATTTAGCATTTTAGTGCAAGCTAAATTTATGCATGTACTTGTATATTGAGAATAAGAACTCGGTCTTATTGACTTTGAACAGTTCCTCTTGAAAAACTAGAAAATCCCAACAAATTTACTTTCCATCGAATGATGACATGACGTAGCTCCGCAAAAAATATTGTGACGACAGCCACACATTTACAAGATTTTATTTCTCCAAAGTCCAGACATTTGGAAGAAAAAAATCATTCTCAAAACCAAATCCTTCTCTCGAAGCATATTTAACTTTTTATCATCATTAGATAACACGTTTAACTTTTTTAGCATGACCATAGATAGACTCATAAAAGGTTAAAAGGCTAAAGTGGCAAAAAGTTAAATGCATCCGAAAACGGAGAGATCAAGAGTGATAAAATGATCATCGCTACGAGACGCCCCTCGCCTTGCTCGTTATTTACGCCCTCTGCCACTCTCCGCCGGCTCACTAACCCAACCCACCGGCCGCCCTCCTCGCCGGCGATGACCTCCTCCGCCGCCATTCCCTCCGGCCCCTCGTCCACCCTCTCCCCGCCCGCTCGGCACGCGCCCCTCTCCAGGATGGTAACAACTTGCCTTCCCCCCCCTCCTCTCCCTTCCCCGCCCCTTCTTGATTACTATCGTTCATGCCCGCCACCGCGCGCAGCTTGTAGCCTGACGGGTGTGTTCTTCATACTCCCTGGTGATCGCGCGCGTTGATTTTGTTGTTTGGGCTTCGCGAAAAGATCCGACCTTTTGTGTGGCTCATTCGTGTCAGTGAGGTTTTCAATTTTCATGTGGGAGTGATAGGGCATGAGTTGGTAGGTTTTAGTGGAGATTAAGTAGTACCTGAAACCGATCGGCGATTATCAAAATTTATGTTATTGTTAAGTGCTTTTGAATTTACTTTCCTCTCTCTCGGTTGCATCTGAGCCCTGAGATGAGTTTGTTCAATGAGTATCAAATCATTGGCACAATAATGTGGAGGATGTTTATTGGGGCTATTTGGAACACAGTCCAATTTCATGCATTTATCTTATCTTAATCTCAGTTAGTATTACTTATGCATCATGGCATTAAACTGCACGTTTGTTCTGGACGCCTAGGTGAGGTTTCTAGGTCGATGGATGGTAGCATTGCGATCCATAGAGAAAATAAAATTCCAGGAGATACTCACCCAGTGTCGTCCGCAACAGTGTGCCTTCGAATGAAATCATGTGACAAAGTTTTACCAGCCTCTACATGTGGAGCACACGCAAGTCAGCTTAGGTCAGGGCCAGATATTTGCAGTGATGCAGCTTATCCCTCCCCGATTTGGTCTACTTCTGTGATGTTTTTGTATCCCTCAGTCATGATGACTTCCAATCATAACAAGAAAAATGACCTGTACTCTGGGATGGGAAGTAATGGAAGCAAATGGTCAACAGTGAAGATTGAATGCCCACCAAATAAAATATCTGAAACCAATAAGATCAGTTGTGGTTTAATGAGCAAGTCATCTATAACAAAAGATGTTACTAAATCCAACAAAGATACTGTGAAAAATGCCTCCTTTCCACAAATCATAGAAGTTGGTACGAATGGCATGTCACAGGATGCCATGACCTGCTCCAAAGAGGCAAGTCCTGTCTCCCATATGGGACTTCTTCATATTTCAACTGCTGGAACTGATCCATGTGATTCTGTTACTAATAGTGTGAAAACAGAACCATCGGAGTGCTCTGTGGATTCACCATGTTGGAGAGGAACTTCACTTTCTCATCCGGCTTCAGTATTTGATGTTCTTCAAACATCAACCCCCCAGTTAATAAATCAAGAATCAGAACCTTTTGGTTCTGAACAGAAGAAGAGCACTAATGCTGTTCAGCGTTTTGAAGTTCTGACTGCATTTCAAAATTTGGAAACTATTGAGAATAAGCAAAACCAATCCCAATGCCATGTTGAGTTGTCTGCTTCTATGAAGTTGGAGACATTGGTACAAGCCAGACAAAAGTTTCCCACAACAAGGAGCTTGAGAGTGCAAAGCAATGTGCAGAAAAATGCACCGCAGAGCAGAAGCACAGTTTGGAACTGAAAGATAATAGCGTGAAGCGATCTGGTCTAAACTTTGCTGCTCCTGATTTTATCCCCTAATCAGTTGGTAAATTGAAAATTATCAAAGTTCTGTCTAACAACATGAAAGTGCTCTATATGATTGTGCCTGTCTCATGATTTGTATTTCAAGTTACCAATTTCTTTTTTGATTTTGTATTCACAATAAAAGTGCTCTATATGATTGCGCCTGTCTCATGATTTGTATTTCAATTTGCCAATTCCTTTTTTGACTTTGTATTCACAGTCTGTTCAACTATTTGTCACATTCAGAGCCCTCTTCAACAACAAGAAAGAACATATCCGGAATTCTTAAGATGATGGAGAATTTGTCAGAAATTCTTCGGGATAACTATTCCTTGGATGAAACTGAGATAGAAGGGCATGAGCATACCCTCCTCCAATCAGTAATTGAGAATCTTCAGACCTGTCTTGGTAAGACAAGAAAGGTGCACTGTTTCTGGATCTTTCTTCCAATACTTATTAGATTAGTCTTTCTGTAAAATGCGTTACTTTTGAGCATATGCACAGCCTGCAACTTGTGTTTTCTTGGTGTCTTCCTTCATACAACAACTCTTTCGGAAGACTTCATTGGCTTGGTCATTTTATTATGAATTAAGGATTAGTGTAATATTAATCTATTATTGTTAATCCTCACGTGTGTAGGATAACAAAGTATATGATTCTTGCTGGAGAATGCCAGAAGGGCTTCCATATGCACATGCACAATCACCACCATCAAATGTACCTCGAGTTCATGCAAAGTTCCAAAACAGGAACCAATCCCAGCTTCTGTTCATTATGATGCCCTTACACAGTGGATGGGTAAGATAGTTTATGAACCCACATCTACACATGTTGATGCATTTCAATTTGTGACTATCTAAACCAGTGATCCCATAATATTTTGTTTTAATTCTTTGTAGGGTCCCTTTAAGGATGGTGCCTCTAACAAGCCCGGACTACAGGCTCCTCATTCTCAGTCTACCATTTAAAAATCTGATGCAGGGAACTACAAAGGTAGTTCTACAGCCAATGGTGGAAAGGGCATAATTATAAATAAATCTTTGGATCCTAGTCATGTGCTCAACGTTTTTGGGAAAAACAGCTTGACATGGTCCCAGGTATTCTTTTGTATACACAGTAACTCACTTGTGTTGTTTACGAAAAATGTGCAGAGGGTTTTTCAAAATGTTTTTTAATCGTTATAAGCAGTGCAAAAAGGTTGCTAGTAATTTTTATAAGATATGTGAGTGAATTTGAGCCTGCAACCTTTTTAGGAATTTACCTCCTTTCCTTTGTCTATAACCTTGTGATGGAGTCTAGCAGTATGTACTGCCTGAAGTCACAGGAAGTAGTTATTAGTTTGTAGTACACTTTCTTACAAGCTATTATTAATGATTGGCTAGCCTTCATTCAACAATATTCCAAGGATGTTATCCTGTGAAGAAGACCATTCACAGATTCTCGTCTATAAGAATATGTGGATTGATGCAGAGCGTGCAAATTGCGAGTTGAAGTATCTACTGAAACACAACCTAATGAAAATTGGCCTAGAATCCAGTATGCCTCATGTTGGTGGTCCAAGAAATCCTTTTTCCCAGGAATGTGATTTTGGTGCAGGCCCAAGTAATTCTTATGGATCTGCCATATCTTATTCACCAACTCTGGGTTTTCCAAAAGGTGATCCTACTGAAGGGACATCAAAAGCGAGGAACTCCGACCTCCTTTACACTGGTGATTACATCTGGTTAGGAGACAACAGTGTGCTTAACTGTTCTTAAAGCATCAGGAGCCATCCTCTTCGACCGAAGAATTTTCAGTGTGACCTTCTAACAGGCTTGGAGGAAACTGGCTTGCATCATCATGCTCAGCAAGTATTGCAACTTGCGCTGAGCAGAGCTCACAGGGAATTGAAAATAAGCACTATGAATGAAGCTTCAGCCCGCTCATGCTTCACCAGAGTGGACAGCATTTCGCATGGTAATTCTGAATATGGTTTGTCATGGGATTGGGAGCATGTTCCGAAGGAAGAAATTGGGTGGAGCTGAAGGGATCTGCAGGTCAGATTGTTACTTAATTTGTACATATATGCGGATATGCCTTAGTAATTAGTGATGCAGGAATTCAGCTCATGGGTTTATCTTGAGTTTTTGTCTGATATAAGGCTGGGCGAAAACAGGCACTGCTGAGCAAAATGGAAGCTTTCCAGCCACTGAAAAACAGTACGACTTTTATGTAATTTATGCATGTCTAATTACCTTTGCCTTCTGCACAATGGTACAGGGAGTCCTAACTTGGCTACACATTTTGGCCATGGTAATGCCATGTCAGAATGTGAATTGTTCTCTTGCAACTAATTAAGAAGGTAATTAGATGCACATGATAAGAATATACATGTATATATGCACAGAGCTCTGTGCATAACTGAAAGCTGAAAGTGTGATCATGTCAAGATGATCACAAAGTGGAGAACACGTTAGGTACAGATGAACTTTCAATTCTATCCATCCAACCAAACAACTTAAAAATTCTTTCTAACTTACAGTATCCTGTGCCAACTACTTCCTGGAGATTTGCCTTCTTATCTCCTGAGTACTTTGTGTTCCCTAACTCCTCCAAGAGTTGTTGTGATGCTAGGTTGATACATAAATAGCTGATAGTCAACATAATATATATGTCGTCTGTTTTACTTACCACTCAATGTCAACAAGACTGAAAAACACAGCTTAGTACGGGTGATTAAAAATAGTTGTCTATGGAACTAAAATGGTGTGAAATTAATTTTGATCGCATATCTACGAAGAACCCTTTGTGAGATCCAATTAAGTACTTATCTAGTTTAGAACAAATGGAGCTCCCATAAATATCATCATTTTTGTTTTGCATAATATGGTAATGCTGACATCAATATTATTAAAAATCTTCATTATCTGGAGAACACTTGTGATTCATATGAGACATTGTTTAACACAGGCTTTCGTGCCAAGAGATGAAATTCTTTGGAGATCATCATGCAATATATTTTTAAGGCCTGGAAATTAGCTCTACACTTCTACAACATATATGTGGCTGAGAAAATTATGGTAGTATTTTAGTAGGCTAAAGAGGTTGGTGGCGTTCAATAAATAAATTAATAAACAGTTGGTTTTCCGAATACTATTATTTCCACTTGCATGGAAGTGAGAAAGGGCTAAAATGTTATTTACTCCAGTTAATGCAACTTGAGATAATCTAGGCATGTCGTAATTGTATAAATAATAGTTTTGTCAATTATTGAATAAGTCTCTTCCACCATGCACACTCACATGGCCGCATGCATGAGAACATCAAATCCATATTTTTGAAAATCAAGTTGAAATCCATTAGACTGAATTGATATAACTAATCTTCAGAAAACCACATGTAGTTATGTACAGTAGGTGAAACTGATCATCAATTTGTTTGGAAGGTACACACAGGTGATAACATAAATTTAGCAAGATATATGGTCCTCTATCAACTTGAACATACTTAATCCTAAAACCAATCTGTAATTTGTAGCGTGGTGCTGATTTGTTTGTGCAAGTTAAACTTACATGCATGTGTCCCATTCATCCCCAGACAGATGCTGCTCCAAAAGTACAAAGCGAGTGAGATCGATGTGTATTGAATTAGTCATTTTGAGGTGCGTGTTCATATTGCCTCTCCACTTTATTAAATATCTTTAATTAATTAAACTAGTTAATTACATCTTACTGTAATGCCAAAGTTTGGAAAGCCAGGAAAAGATTAAAAAAAGATCGGCTAAGATAAAAGAAAAGTCCGCTTGTTACAGGAAGGAAGCCAATCGGATAAAGTAAGGAGAGATTCGGTTCTAGAATAGAGAAGATTATTCAAATAAGACTGAGTCTGAAGAGGAGTCGTGGCACTCACAGTAAGTTATTTTATCTATATAAATCGTATCTTATATAAATAGAAAGGTTTAGTCAGTTAGATATTTTTCTTTTATATTTTTAGAAGATAATGTTCGATGGTTGTTATAACCGTATTGGGGTCTATAAATATAGACCTCCTGGAAACCTGTAAATGATCAACATATCTTTCGATCAATATAATTTCGGCATGTCACCATCCTAATTTATAATTTATCTAGGTTTTTACTAGCGGGGTCTGGCTCTTGACGCGGGACTGCATTGGCTAAGCTCGATTTTCGGTGAAGGGATAAGTCCCGCCACTATCCTAATATGTCTCGCTTTGTCGGTTAGGTTTGACCTCTTAAGCAAATCAGATGTACCGCATCACGTCCTTGCAGGGTCTATCGGTCTATCAAGCTCTCTCTGTCGTCGTTACTCTTGTGCTGTATCGGTTAGGTTCGACCTATAAGGTTGTCGACGGTAGATTGAGCTTTAGGCCTATAGGTCTCTGTACGGCGTTTTATCAGAGTATTAGTCGATGAGTTATCTATACCCTAAGCACCACGCCCAGTGTATCGGCTCCTTGGTTGATACGCACTGGTATTTAGAGACTCCCTTCGAGCGCCATGCCAAGCGCATCGGTCTTCCAGCCGATACGCGTCTATCTTCAGAGAGATGTCCTCTCATCGGCTCAGCTAGCCGATAGATTTGCTTCGCCCTTGCCATATCCGGAGCGGCATCGGCTTTATAGCCAGTGTGTATTTTATATGATTCCTTACCACTTCGCATATACCTTCATCGGCTTTTCAGTCGATGAACGTGCGGTACAGCTTCTCTCTACTACCAGGAAGGAGGGATTCTGTGCGCTTTGCTTTAAATATCCTTCGGTGCCTCCATCGACTTTGCGGCCGATGGATCAGGATCTCGCTTTCACTACACTCGGAGCCACCATATCCTTTGTCGATATCTGTCTATACCTTCATCGGCCCCAGTCAATGGAAAAGCATCCTGATACTTATCGGTGATCAGCCGATAACAAGAGCCATCCGGATACGGCCGATGACTATCTCAATTCTATCGGTGGCCAGCCGATAGTATGAGCTCGTATTGACTTATCGTCTGACTAACTCGTTCGCCTCATCCCCTTGTTAATTGCAATGTTAAATTGATTGGCACGTCCTCGACACCTCGAAGCTTAAGGACTTACATTGGAGTTAAGCAGACCTCCTAAGCCTTTGCGTGACCGAGTCGTTGCCTCTCACCGATCGGGCCTCTCCCCATGAGATTTGGCGGCGAGCACGCTTTTTAATAATTGTAGGATCAAATTGACTAGCACGCCCGCACCTGTACCGTTACGTCGGAGCCGAGCGGACCTCACGAGCCCTGGCGCGTGTACCTCGAGCCACGGAGAGAAGCCGACTGACTTGTATTGAAGCTAAATAGCACTTTCAGACGTCCGCGTGATAGCCCGAGATATTTTTCAATGCGACCACTTACTACTTTTACTCTGAGATGATGCGAGCATGAATAAACTGGGTTAATTATTTTGGGAGTGTCACAATAATTCTTTGCATTAAACAATTAATAATCTCTCTCTTCACATATGTATTTCATGCTTTCAGATATATATAGACCGTGTTTTTACACAAACACGGTACCTTTCTTTAAAGATACAGTAATAATTAATTCAGTAGGTTTGTTGCACTGTCGTGTTCTCTAATTATTCGTCTAGATATCTGAATCCAGATAGCATACACGGCATATATACGCACTGGTCTTTCGCTATCGATCACGCACATGTCGTTATCTCTCGCACGTAAAACCCAACCATCTAACTCGAAAATTAAGCCTAGTCAGTCGATTAAGTTGCATTCGAAATTGGTGTGCTATATTTAGCTCCAGCGTGATGATCAGGTACATAGTTATTTGTTAGTACTAGCTAATACTCATGATATTAACATATATAATTAACAAGGGCAAGACGAGTGCAACTTTCAGGCACATTTTAGTACTCATACATACATATATATATGCATGGTATACTAGCTTAAAGCTCATGCTGGTAACTAATTAACTCTGTCTTCTGGTGGGTTTTCCTGTGTAAATTTCAGTGTTATTGATTTGGGTTATATATATTGATCACCTTTAATTGGTCTCGTCTTAAAATGTGCCTGAAAGCACTTGTCTTGCCCTTGTTAATTAAAGAGAGATATTATTCTGGCCATACTAATTTGATCGTAAATACATATATTGAAGACGAAATACTTAAAGAAAACCAAGCTAACAAGAAAAAAATAAAAAAGAGAGTCACAATAGAAATATATAAGAAACTGTGTACAGATTATTGCGCAACTTATAGCTCCGGTAAAAATCCTAAAATTGTCTCTTAATTTCATTCACATGAACCATATAGTTATGCACATTTATTTTGCAGGGAGAAATAGCACATTTATAGTTACGCTTGCCACATTTCGCTTTCCTTTTGCTTATTCCGTCAAATGCAAAGACTAGGGTGAGAATTAGCTAGGTTTGTTTCTATACATTAATTGTTAGCTAGCTCCATAATTTCTCATTTATAAGTAGGTGAATTGATTATGTTACTGAAACCCTGAAACCATGTGGCTATCTAGTGGTGAATCCAGCTGAAGCTGTACTAATTTCTTAGCAAACAATAGACCTCAAGATCTTATCGAACTACCACATGAATTAATTCTTAGCTGGATATCGCGGTGCAAATATACACAACGTATGTATGTGTTAATTAAGCTATATATATATGCTGCATATACAAAAAAAACAAACCATGCATATATATGTAGACATACATGGGGGGTGTACATATATTATCAGGTATAAATTTTTTACTTGCATATAATAATTTGGAGAGTGGACAACTATCATATATATACATAATCTCACACAATCGGAAGAAAGGCAATCTTATGATCAATTAAAGGATAGACAACTAACCTTTTGATATATATACAACATGCATGGAACACAGCATGGCATAAAAGTCATGACACTGGACTCTGGATATCTTATTACATGCTTGCATATATATATGCATGCTCAAATCGCATTCTTATTTGCATAATTTTTTTCAGAGAATAATGAGAATAAAATTAAGATATAATCAAGGACCATAAAAAATTACTGGAGAGGTATACATGCAATTGACTGTGATTTGGAACACATGATCACTTCACCAAATCTCAAAGCCAGATCTACTGTTATTCTACCCACACAAATAAATTAAACTCTTTGGTCATATTCAATGATCACAGCACTACCTGGCTGGATATAGCTAAATTAATCAAGAAGCAAGTTAGGGAACCAAAGAACAAGAACAAGGAGCTAATCAACAATTAATTGTTGCAATTAGAATCATCATTATCACAAATTGGAATCAGATCTAAATCAAGTATAATTATGAAAAATACCAAGCTGTGTAATTGCTAGAATTGTCAAATACTCTACCTATGGTTCGTTCACATCACAAACTCCATTTCTTCACCTCGGCGATCACCGCCTTCTTCTTCGTCGTCGTCGGCATCCTCCTCTTCCGCTGCCGCCGCCTCGTGGCTGCCGCACTCAACATTCACCCCGAAGAGCCTGAAGCTCCTCTGTCCCGTGTGTCCCACCTCGACTCGGTGACCGGCGACGACGGGCGCCACCGTGTCCAAGAACATCGTTGAACTCCCGGGGCCGTAGTTGGCCGGCGCCGTTTGCACCCGGCCAAAGAGCGGCCACGCCACCGGGATGGCGGTGGTGGTGGCGGCGGCGGCGAAGCTGATGTCGCGACCGTGGCGTTGGCAGTGGCGGTAGTCGATGAAGTAGCGGTCGCCGGCGCGGGAGAAGGAGACGATGTCGCCGGCGGAGAGGCGGGCGGCGCGGACGAATCGGCTCCACCCTTTGGTCATGACGTAGCTCTGGCTGCTCCCCCAGTAGGAGTACCTGAACCGCCACGGCGTCCCGGCGCGGTCCTCGAAGCACAGCTGCGTCCCGGCGGCGGCAGCCGGGAAGAAGCGCTCGGCGTGCTGCTTCGGCACCACCAGCCGGTTGAGCTTGCCGACGTCGCTCGGGGTCACCACCTTGTCGAACATGTGCTCCCGCTCCACCACTCCACCGCCGCCGCCAACCACCTCGCGCCGACCTAGCACTAACGCTGGTGCAGTTTCTTGACCTAGAACAACTTGCTCCTCGTCTTCTTCTTCCTCAATAGCTTCTACCTGCAGCACTGCTCCTCCTAGAGTTAAGTCCATGTACATGGATTGCTAGCGCTCTCTCTCTCTCTCTCTCTCTCTCTCAAGCTAGGGCAAGATCTAGTTTTTCCTTTCTTTTTTGCTGGGATTCTTTGGGTGGATCTTTCTTGGATCTGAGGGGAGAATCCTATCTGAGGTTATGACTTAATCTAGGGGTTCTTCTCTAGCCAGATAGTGATTAGTATGTTATGGAAGAACTAACTAATAATGGAAAGGGTTTATATGCCAAGTTGCTAGCTAATCATCATCAAATGGGTTCTTGAAATGATCTTGATGAGGATTAGAAGGGCTCGGTAGGAGCTATAGCTAAGGATGGAAGATGAAGGGGAATGGGGGTGATGAGGGAGAGAAGCTTAGAGAAAGAAAGGGTGAAGCTTCTTTGCAATTAGTAGAGGGGGCCCACCTGATATATATAAGCAAATTAAATGTATACCTAGGTAGCAAGTGGGTTTGTCCCTTCTGAGGGGGCGCAGGGGTAGGAGACTATAATGAGCTTGCTAGGAGGATGCAGGGGTGTGAGTAATATTGTAATTAACTACTAAACCAAACAATTAATTAACTAACATTTTCAACGCCACTTATTATGCTACCTGGATTAATACTATACATGCATGCATGTTTGTGGTAGTTACACATTTGCAGCAACTTGTTGCAGGGGTAGGTCATGCCATGCCGACTTAAGGATTCCTCTAGCTCTCCATCTCTCTCCTTGTTTCAAATTGAAGTGGATGCAGTTTGCTTGAGTTGTTATCTACTATTAGTATTTACTTAACCTCTGTTAGTTAGTTTATCTGCATGTGCTTAACCTTTTCTAAAAAAAATTTGGTGTGAAGTGGTCAATCAATTCTGAGCTGGGTAGATAGTAGATTATGAGCAACTCGAGGGAAAAAATAAATAACTGGAACCAGGTTGCCTCTAGGCTACTGGCTTGGAATTTTAATTTAATTTGCGTGTTGTATATAAAGTGGCAACCTTTATATATTTGAGTATTGGGTTAGCAATTGGTAATACTAATATAAGTTAGAACTAAATCCACGGTAACTTAATGGTGTTTTAATCAATAATGCCTTTCATGCATCCTAGAGTTAATATCATCAATGGATTTGACACTGGAAGAGAAGGGGAAAAAAAACCTAGCTAGCAGTGAACTTAGGAAGAGTTAAACGAGGAGAGATAGCAGAACGACCAATAATTAATTTAAGAGAAAATACTAAAATTTCCAAAATTTTAATTTTTAGATTTGTTGTAAATTTTAAAACTGATATAAATTTACATTTAACTCCTCCAAGTCCTATAACTAATTTAGTTTTTCTAGTTGAGGATTTTTATAAAATTTTAAAGCCGTTTGTTTGTTGTAAAAATTCGAAAATGTATAATTTAGCTTTGGGTAATGGTTTTAGTTTTAAAGTTACTTAATGACTTACAAAACCATGGAAAATTTTTTTGTTTCACATTAGACTATTTAGACCTAAGTTAATAGAGGATGAAATAAAGTTCAATAGACTTATCAAAACGGATTCATTTAATTTTATAACGCTATTGTTTGAGGGTCAATTGTTCTTTATTTTCCTATACGGCTATACCAAATTGATCTGAATTTTAAAATTCCATAACACACTGTGCAAAAATAAGATTTTATCAAGCCATTAGCTAAATTAATCTTTCAAATTGAAAGACTATTTCAGCCATAATGTAGCATATGTTAACGACACGTCACCTAGGGTAAAGCCACTCTAAAAATTCAGCATAAAAAATATGAACTGTGTTAACTGTTAACAGCTGATGGTTGAAATATTAAATGTTTAAAAATTACATTATTGAGGGTTGAAAACAAACTTAATACACTGTATACATAACTGAGCATTAAAAAATGGAAAATTTCCCCCTTCGTATCATCAACACTTACGGTTGTTCTTGACCATCTTGCTTTTTTACTATGTTTTTCTTCGTGAAATAAGTGACGTTTTCCAAACTCAACAACTGTACATAAAATAATCAGACGAGATAAAACGGATAGTTAAATCTATGCAGTTGATCAATTCAAGCGACGACGTCACCGCCCTTGTTGCTTGTGGCGTCATCTTCCATGTGCTGGGGTGATTCGAATATATACTAATGAATTTGTTTAAGCAATGATCCCCAGATCAAACAATTCTCTGCTAAATTAACTACAACACCCCCCATACAAACAAACACATTAAAAATAATCACCACTAACAAAAGTCTCAACCGACGACAAACAGCTTTCCCTGCAGAGTTTTCTGAGAACTGTCTATGACATATTTTAGCAGTCACTAGTTTATCTTGTGTTGATTAATAGTGGTGTAAAAAAATGTTCACTACTTGCTATAGCTGAAAAAACTTAATTCATACATAGTTGGAAAGTACTAGTGAAGTTTGCTGGCTTAATGCATGATTCCTTAAGAATAGTTTGCTTGATGCGCATATTCCAGTGTCTAGGAATTATATTATGATGGTAATAACCAACCTAATTAATTAAGAACAAATTAATCGTTGTACTTGTATCATGTAAACAAGGACACATGGGAGTAGTACAACTGTGAACAGGAAGTACCGGAGTGTAGTACAAAGTGTTGAGGCAACTTGCAATTAACCAGGTGACATAGATCGTTGTCTTGATTATATAGTACATTACACAGAAACGTTAACCATGGTTTGCCGTGAAAGCTCTCTCAACAAACAATGCTAAATAAGGTTAGCTAATTAAGCTAGTTGGTCAAGGTGTGACTGAGTCATCAGATCAGCAGAATCCGCAGCTAGCCTCGTCAGATATACACATTTTTTCAGTTCTAGAGGAGACTTAAGTTCAAGCAAGGATGGTAAAAGTCCTCTTATATCTATTAAGCTTGGTTAAACTTTTTTACAATTTGCATGCAGGCAAATTAAAGCCTGATCACAAACTGCCAAACAGTAGAAATTTCGCCACGTCGGTAAGTGATTCATCCAGCCAAACCCCATAAATTTCTACTGTTCTTCTTTTCTTGAGAAAAATCAAATTTGCTATGCACAACTTCAAAAGGTGCTATGTACCTTTCATAATCACACATTTTCCCCTGCTTAATTTATAAAATTATTATCTTAATTAAAAAATTTATGATGAACAAAAAACTCAAAATTTGATTAATTTGATTTTAAATAAAATGTTTTTGTCCATACACAATCAGATCATGTCTAGAGGTCAGTTAAACTGTGGATGCGTGCGCAAACCCAAAATAGTTTTGTATGAATACGGTAAGATCAGATCATATAAGCCGGTTAGACCGTAAGCATGGGTGCGGCAATACTAACCAAGCCAATGGTCCGACTGGTAGAATTTGAAGAGAGAAGTCGATTTCGGGTTGCTTTTATATTTCCCGAAGATTACTTAAAGGATAATGTTTCTATATGTTTTATATGCATATGATATATTGTTTATGTATTAATATGATTTAAGTTAGAAAGAAGTTATACTCAGATATAGTTTCTTTTTATGTGTAGATAAGTCTTATGGTCTCGAGTGTTATCGGTGATGAATCAAGAATTGTTTTTAAAAAGTTGATGTTTAAATGATCAAAAGATCATACGGGATACTATCAATACACATAGGGAGAAGATACCATATGGTATACAAGAATGATGGTATACATATGAAAATTGAAGTTAAATTTAAAAATGTTATATAAAAGTATTTTGTTTTTTTAAGAGTTGTGGTTTTTATGTAGCCACTAAGATGATTTATATCTCAAAGTATTACTTTGAAAGAAATAAAAAAATAGAATTTAAACTTATGTTATGAGATTAGTTAAAAGTTGAGAGTTCGTTTTTCTCTGACTAGATCGGCGCATTTAAGTAACAGTCAAGCTAGGTGGAGCAAGACAATAGAACGTAGATGTGTATCGGTTTGATGGATACCAAAAGGACGTTCAAACCGACCACATCTAGAAAAATTTGAGATTTTGTTTATAATAAGATTGAATTCATCGATTAAAAAGTAACTTTTAATTTCACGAAAAATTTCAGTAATTTTATCATTCATTAGCTTGTATATTTGATCCTACGTAATTAACCAATGTTTTTGCAACTTATAATGCAACATGCACAATAATTATGAATTATCTGAACTTTAAAGAGTTCAGTACCCCTGTCCATGTATGCAAGTGGGGCACGTTGGACACGTTCTTCCCACTCTAGCACCCAGTTTCCCTTCATTCAGCAAGTGGTTATCGTGCACTAATCTTGCATGTCCTTGCTACATTTTTATATAGCAACCATGAAAGTGAAATGAAGAGTAGTTGGGGGTGGATTAATTCCGAACACATGGATTCCAGACAAGGTCCATCCGAAGAATCTTCAAATGTCAGATATATATGCTGACAGATACAAGGTGATTTTGTACTCCCAGTTCACCATTTTTCAAGGTCACCTTGGAACTGGGAACATGCACTTGCATCATTTGGTCAGGGTAAACCAAAGCGTATCCTTTGGTTCCCTTGGTCTCCACTTGTGTCATGGCAAGTATATGTCAAGTAGTCCATTCTTGGTCTAAAACAAAATGGGGGAGGATGCACACAAGTCTCTATAGATAAGGATGGCAGTTTTCATAATTTCATTAGGAGATGCAATTGAAATCCAATCATCCAGATGCAATTGAAATCCAATTATCCATGTTGAAAACTATACAGTAGAGGAGTCCATAAAAATGACATAAGCAGAAATCTTATTGGGAGAAACATTTAAGATGATTTTTTTTTGCAACAAACAAACAAAAAATTTCAAAATAATTTGCACCAGATTGGTGGTTCAGATCCCCCATCGACCCGTATCTACTATATCTTGGATTGAACTAAGTTATGCATCAAATGCAGTCGGTAAAAGAACCAGAAAAATGAATCAAAATTCCAATTATTATCCTTCCCCAGACTATAATGCATAATAAGCATAATACCCTTTTATGAAGAAAGTTTAGCAGTCGCTTAATGCTAATTAAAAGTCTACGAGATACGGTTTAAAAGCAGTCTAGAGGAGCTGCATGGCAAGCATTAAGATACAACACACAATAAATTGAGTTTTGTGAGGTAGTGCATTGCAAAGGTCTGGAGTTCTACGATAGCTCAGATGTAAATTTAACTTCTGACAACTTCTTGGTAGAAGCCAGCAACCATGTGGAAAGCAAATCATGTGGATTTTTCACTCTCAAGACGAATCCTCTTGGTACCAACCTCATCGCTAGCCGGTACCCTGTTCTCCTTTGCTTCCACCGAGCACCTCTTGTATGGTTTGAAACCAATCCTGCGAGATTTCAACTTCAGGTTTGATAACTCATTAGGAAAGGAAGCTCTTGGCTCATCTGTTGTGTCAAGTTCATGATCAATAATCGCGGCATTCTTGTTGAGGTCAACTGTCACCGTGGTTGCGTCATCTTCTTCCTCCTTGGTGATCTCATTTGACTCCTCTGCTTGCAGAGGAGAAAAACTTTGGGGAAGCCTTTCTCTACTGAACAGTGCATCGAAAGCCAGACGACCCTAACAGCAGAAACGTGAATTAGAAAAGCAGTGATGGATGTTCAGTGCATAAGATAAAAGTGAATATGCGAAATTCTGGTAGACGACCACCTCTTCAGAAACTTCCTTCCATGAATCACTTGTGCTTCCACTGCTCCTATATCTGCGGTGGTTAGTGTCACCAGCTGAAGAGTTACTGCAAGATGCTTCCTTCGTCTTGTCGTTAGCCTTTTCTTGCTTCTCAGGAACATTATCTGCTTCTATATCACTACTTGATGGCGTGTTGGAACCACATGAAGAGCGATCCTGCTTTTTCTTGTTTGCAGAAACATCACTTGTGTCAGCTCCTGTGGCAGGTTTGGTGTCAGCTTTATCTGCTGGAGATATCTTTAACTCAGTGTGGAGCGACACCTCCCCTTTTCCACTTTCATCAGACTCTGAAGAAACTATGACCTTTATAGCTTCAGACTGATCTTGCTTCCAAGTTTCTTGCAATTCCTTCTGTGCATTATCAGTTGGGCAGTCTATATTTTTCTCTGGAGCTCGCTGAACATCTGATGTGGGAAAGGGAGCACTAGGAGCTGGAACAAATGGAAAAGCTATAGGTGGAGGAAAAAGAGGGAGAAGACCTTGTGTTTCCCACCATGCTGATGCTGCAGCGACTGTAGCTGCAACAATAGATGCCATGTTGGGAGGAGAGCCAGCGTGGCTTCCTTGAGCACTCTCAGAAAGATTTTCTTGATTTGGATCAGGACTGTTGCTGTCTACTCCAGGCCAGTATGATGCTGCAAACCTTGCAGCTGCATGAATTGCAGGGTTTGACAACAATGTGGAAACAAGCATGCTGGAGAAGGCGGATGACATATTGACAAAAGATCTGTAGGCATCTTGGTTGTAGTGGCATTGCATCATTGGTGCAAAGGCTGCATAGTTGTGAGGGAAGGGTTGCGCTGTGGCGCTGCTGTCAAATTTTGGATCCACAGGAAGTGTTGGATGGATGCATTGGTTCATGGTTCCACTGGGCCCTCCCATTTGATCACTTGTTTGATCAATATGGCTTCCTTCAATTCTGGTAGCTGGGATGCCAGTCACCCCATTTCTCTTCATTTGGTAGTGTGAATCTTTTCTAGCAGACCAGTCAACATATGTTGTCTCCACTGAATTTGGCTTTGGCTTCGACTGTTGCCTTGAGGTATCCAAACAGTTTTCATGAGAATGATCAGACTTCGAGCTGATGTGGATTCCATTAAGCCTTTCCATTTCTTGATCATTAATATCTTTTGCATTCTTTACTGCACCATTGGATATAGGATCCCTTTCCAGGATGACCACATCTTTGATTTCTGTTTTAGTCGGTTCCATCCCCCCGGATGCACCATGATTTGAAGAGCCCTTGTTAACTGAAGAAAATGATGCAGATGGGGCCTCTCCAAAGAGATTAAGAACTTCGGAGCAACTTCCTTTTTCAGTTATCTCCTTTCTTTGAAGTTTCTGAATGAAAGTGAGTTTCTTGTTAAAGAAACAAAGGGTAGATTATTAAAAAAAGATACATCAAGTATAGAAACCTCTAGCCAAAAGAAAATACTACAAAAGTATGTACCTCAAGAGCAGCATCACCTGCCATTTGTGCAGTGCTATTGCTCCTTATATTTGATTTTGTTGCCTTATCATTTGGAACTTCCCTGGTGGATGTCTCAGAGCTGAGACAACTTTTTCGAGGATATGGACAGTTAGGTTTTCTTTTAGGTCTCGGGGGAGGTATGTCGATGTCATGAGCTTGTCCTGGAGAAGTACCATTGTTGATAGCTTCCTTTTCCAACTGTAATTTTTCAGTTGGTTAGATACAGTTAAATAACAAAAAAGAAACTAAAAATACAGGCATATGTAACAGTAATTTTGACATACATGAAAGTGCCATAATACTTGATATTAATATTTTACATGATGCTACTCCATCTGCTCCACAGGATTTGTTCATTTTCTTGGGGTTGTCCCCTTTGACGATGTTCTTTGAGAAAATTATGAGTGGAGCATGGAGTAATTGCAATTTCCCAACACTCTACTCCACTTTAAATAATGCTAAAAGAAGTTCAAAAGTTATAGTGTGCCATTTATAGAGGTATATATGGCATTAACTATTTCTTATATCTGGTGCCTTCTTGGTCTATGCAGATGATAGCCTTGGAAAAATATTATGGAGTGGAGGGAGTGCAATTTAGAAGGTTACTAAAAACCTTTGGCAGTAAGTTTCCTGAGGCCACTAGTACGGTAACAGGCATATAGTTTCCCAGTTTATTTAATACATCCAAATTTATCTCTCTGAACCAGTGTTATAAAAGTGGCCTAGTGTGTATTAAGGAAAATAAGCAGTAATATCAGAAAAAGGTTTTGACCAAACTACGTTCCGCTGTGCAGAGCCTCCAGCCATGCAGGGAGAACCTGCCTTACCAGAGGGCGCTCAGCCCTATTTCTTACTTGCCCAATTCTGTCTCTGCCCTGCTGCCATATTGATAATTAATGAGAATTATGCTTCAATAACGTGGTTTGACATGGAAGTTGGAATATAGAAAACATATAATGATGATTGTTTCAACAGATTATTTTTGAAGCCAAATTTACAGCAAGATAAATGTTCCACTTCTAGTTTCAGTCAACTGGACATTCCCTCCTTTTATTGATCAGAATCATCCTCTTGCTATTGTGATGCTAACACTTCCTTTTCTCCAAAATTAAGACTTACAGATCACAAAGCATCAGAATTATTTTTTTACCAAAAGCCTGCCAAATTATATAGTTTGACTGTTTGAGACAGATTTCAAAGCATTTTTTTCTGGACCTCAAAAGTCCACATTGAAGTGAAGTTCGTAACATGGCCCTGGAAACTATGCTATCATTAATTTCTTAGGCACAGGTGCAAGTCATGGATTCAGTTATATGCCTATAGAATTATTATCCTTCTGATCTCAGAATGACATGCTGAGGTTTAGTTTGAACATCAACCAAGACATTCATCATCATTGACCAAGCAGGGAAGAGCATAGCATCAGTGGCTATAATGAGAGGCATGCTATCATTTCTATAGATGGTAATATCATCAAAGTTATTGCTGATAGGGTAGCAAAAGTGATCAATGAACCAGATCTCTGGATAATTATGACAAGAACCAAATGTAATTTGGTTTAGTAGCACTAATCACTAAATAAGACCACAAAAGCCTAGTCATGGTAGACTTCAGCTCAGAAACCAGTAGCAATAAGCCAAAACTATACTTCCACAATTACTGGTACAGTACTGATGTAGTACCAAAACACTGTTGCATGTTTTTGCAAAAGAAAAGTGCCAGTGCATCTGAAGCCCCCACAATGGTCATCACTCTTCAGGGCTCCAAAAGGCCCTTGATATCAGTTTTTGACCCAAATCAGTGTAATGACTGAGAAAGACGCCTGAGCTCAATAAGAATTTAATTGACATCAACCATAATGGACATTCCACAGTTATTACTATCAAGGTTCAATGAACAGTGGTAATTTGCCCCAGTTGACTTTCTCTCTTTTTTTGGGAAAAACCAGGGGGTACCAGGAAACATGTGACTAAAGTGCATCCTCCCAGTTCACTACCCTTCTCAAACCAATGTTATGAGCTTATGGACCCAAGTTATAGGCATGGTTAATGTTCAAGCGGTTATTGTACCACTTATTAAAGTTCATGCAGTTTACTGTATAGTTGTTAGAAAACAAAAGGCATCTAAGCACTATAACTACTGGTTAAGTTAAACATTGTTTTCACCATATTCTTTTATGAGCCTACACATGGCGAAAAAAATTATATTTACTGGCAAGTACTTGCAGCGACTCTAGTTTAAAAAACCATAAGCAGCGTTATATATTTTACAAAAAACAGGGCAGAGCTATTCACACCTTTCATCAACAACCAACCGTCCAATCCGCTACAAAAAGGTCAGATGGTCATGGATGTTTGGTTGAGTATATGAGTTGAGAACCCAGAAAACCATCATGTTTTTTTAAACTACTAACCTTGTGTTCCTGCCCATCCATCTGGCAACGAGCCAACAAGACCTTTGAGAGGATGATGCTGCAATCTCAACAATGCAACAGCCCGGTGGCTGTTGCAAAGTGATGGCACTGTGACCTCCATCAGGTGGCAGTGTACAGCCCCTAAAAGGCACAGGATAGGTAGGTTGCACAATAGGCAAAGGAATAGAAAGGACAGGACTTAGATTGGGGGAGAAAACAAAAAAGAACAGACTCGGTTCTTCTGTTTTGACTGATAAACAAAGATGTACAGTATTATATTGGTGTTTCCTACCTTTGAGATAATTCTAATGGAAGCTGGTACTTTGGTCAATTTGCAAATAATTTTACATTTTTCTTTTTTTTAAGTTGCCTCAAATAGCTACCTATTTCTTTTACTTTTAAGAATTCTTAGTTTTTTACACCAGGTAGGGCACTGGAACATGTTTGATTAAATCTCTACTAATCTTGAAGATGATCCACAGAGTATTAGCTACATTAATTTTTGATTTCATATACAGTGCATTCAAATATCCTATTTTACAATTTTTATCAACTTAGTATGTAAATATAACAGTAAAATGTTTTCTTTGTCATAAGTGCATGCTCAAATCTCAGTGATAGGATGGACACGTAAAGGAACCAGGAACCAGGGGCGTTCAATAGCATCCTTTTGCAACATTAACTTTTTTCTACTAGGCAAACACTTCCTAGTACATTTCGTCCATCTCAACATTGTTTAGTTAACCCTTCATCCAACTATCAGAATGCAAAGATCATAAGTGGAGTTCTCATCATAATCTGAAGAAACTAATCTCACAGAGCTCATACTCTATGTATATATTATTGCGGTACAAGTATGTAAAATAAAAAAGAATGAAAGAAAGAATTCTGCACAAAGTAAGAAAAAAAAAAGGAAAGTAAGCATAAAAGCCACCCGTTTTTATACCAAAACTAAAGACAAGGAAACTAGAAAGCTAAGGAGATAGCGCTAAACCAAAAAATAAGGAACACTGGCCAATAAGATAGAGAAAGAACCTTAGTGAAGAACTTTTGAGCATGACTTCTGATCTGCACAGCTGTCTTTGTCCCAACATGCTCTATAGAATAAATCAGATGGCGGACAAGAAAACGAAAGGAAAAGATGCAAGATCCATATCAATAATTCAATTAAAGCCATATTTACTAACAATCTAATAATCACAGTGAGTACAAAACAGTAAATTCAGAAAGCAATAGCATACAATTACTAGATATATGACATGTATATGGAGAAGTCACCTTCTATGCGCTGCCAAGTTCTCCCATACAGTTTTAAGGCTTCAAGGAACCTTTTGTGCTCTGCCTCAGTCCAACGCTCCCTCTGCTTTGTGATTGTGTATGGCTTCCTCACCTACAAATAACACCCAAGAAAATGCTGCTTGTTTATTTTAAACACGAATCAGCATAGACATCAAAGAAAAACTCACCTTTACCACCGCTTCCTCACCAGAGGAATTAATCTCCATCCCCTATTCAAGAAAAAACAGAAATATAATGGAAGTGTTGGCAATTGGTCGATTTGTCAGTTGGAGTTGAGGTCTTCCACGAACAAAAGCACTCCTCCTTCCATATCTCCAACCAAACGCTGGACCTGACACAAGTAGTACCTCATACCTCCTCCTAGACCTCTATATCACACCAACAATCCCAATATTTCAAATTTGTGAGCCCAACTACAAAAGAGCAGCCAAATTAGTGTTACAAACCCAAGGTAAAACCTAAAGAATTCACAATTCTATTTGTGAATTGGACTTGGGTCAAAATCATCAAGAGGATCAATTCAAGTAGGTGAGTGGAATTGATCCAATTGCCATCAATCTGCAAAAAAAAAATGCAACATAGTACCGCACTATTTAAAACTCATAAACATCTTCAAAATTATAGAAGTAAAGTGTATAGACAGTAAGTGTGAGACCTCGTTTACTATACAGGAGGGTCGGGCCTATATATACAAGTCTAACAGTCTAACACCCCCTGCAGTCATAGCGGAAGGGTCATGAACGCAAAGACTAGACCGAAAACTGTGAAACAAAAACACGGGCAGGCCTTTGATCATGATGTCAGCGAACTGATGCGCCGACAGTACGTGGAGCACCCGAACGAGTCTGAGAGCAACCTTGTCACGAAACAAATGGATGTCAATCTCGATGTGCTTCGTGCGACGATGATGGACCGGGTTGGCGGTCATGTAGATGGCACTTACATTGTCACAGTAGATAACTGTCGCAGAGACGATAGGTGTATGGAGTTCCTGAGAAGCTGACGGATCCAGCAGTACTCCGCGATGGCATGAGGAACGGCGCGGTACTCGGCTTCTGCGCTCGACCGGGACATCGTGGTTTGGCGTTTGGAGGACCAAGAAACCAAGGTGTCATCGAGGAAAATGCAGTAACCAGATGTGGAGCGTCGGGAGTCGGGACAACCCGCTCAGTCCGCGTCAGAGTACGCGATGAGAGAGTCGATAGGGCTAGAGCTGAGGTAGAGACCAGTGGTCAGTGTGCCCTTCACGTAGCGAAGGATACGCTTGAGTAGCGCAAAATGAGGTTCACAGGGAGCATGCATGAAGAGACACTTGCTGAACCGCATAAGTGAGGTCAGGTCGTGTGAGAGTCAAATACTGTAGAGCGCCAGCAAGGCTCCGGTACTGAGAGGGGTGAGCGACGAGAGAGCCGTCGGTGGCAGAGAGCTTAGCACGAGTGTCGACAGGAGTTGCGGTAGGGTGAGACTCGGCATACTGGGAGATCGATGGCATACTGGCGCTGGGATAGGAATAATCCGTGGGGAGAGCACGTGATGGAGATGCCAAGGAAATGGTGCAGGGGACCGAGATCGGTCATGGCAAACTCCGAGTAAAGTCATGCCATGATGTGCTGTAGGGTGATAGGCGAGGATACCGTAAAAATGATGTCGTCGACATATAAAAGTAGATAGGCGGTGGCATCCCTAGTGTGAAGAACGAAAAGGGATGTATCGGAAGTAGAGGCCACAAAGCCGAGTTGCCGAAGATAGACGGCAAAACGCTAGTATCAGGACCGAGGGGCCTGTTTGAGGCCATAGAGAGAGCGCTGGAGGGGACAGACGTTGTCGGGGCGAGCTGGGTCGACGAAGCCTGGAGACTGCTGGCAATAGACGGTCTCCGCTAGATGACTATGAAGAAATGCGTTCTTCACGTCAAGCTAGTGGATCGGCCAAGAGCGCGATGCAGCTGCTCACCGCCAAAAATCCCGCGACCGGAGAAAGACGACGGCTTGGTCACGCGAAGGCCTGAGAGGTCTGCTTAACTCCAGTGCAGGTCCTTAAGCCTCGAGCTTCGTGAGCGTGCCAGTCAATTTGACCCTACAATTAACAAGGAGAGGGGATAAGATATGTACGTCGGTCGGCCAAAAGGTCTGCCTGACCCTTCCTATCGGCTGGATGCCGATAGAGCTGAGAATGCTAGCGCATCGGCTGAAAGGCCGATGGAAGTGTGAGAGATAGATAGGTGTAACACACTAGAGGGCCTATCAGCCAAAGAGCCGATGGCGCTACCCGCATCCGATACGCGGAGCGGGAGCTGATCCCTCACGAGGCCATGCGGCCGAGCGACAGCAGTAACGGCGCCGTTAGGGCCAATCTCGATAGATCAGACCTAACCGAGACAGTATGAGGCCGGAGGCTAACAACACCGAGACGGTAGGAGAGATGCCATTGGCTACCTACAGGCCTAACGCCTGATGCGGTCCTACACCTAAACCCATCGGCCGCACGACGATGGGGACCTACGTTTAGGATAACTCATTGGCTACTCATTCCGATGAAACGCCGTAGAGAAATCTATAGGCCTAAAACTCAATCCTTCGTCAGCAGACCCGTAGGTCGGACCTAACCAATACAGCACTAAACTGACGACGGCAGAGGGAGTTTGAGAGGCCGATAGATCTTGCACGGACGTGATGCGGTACACCTGATCTAACTAAGAGTTCGAACTTAAATGATGCAGCCTTGAACAGAACAAAATATATCAGGATAGTGACGGGACTTACCCCTTCACCAGAGATCGGACTTAACCGATGCAGCCCCGCGTCGAGAACCAGAACCCGCCAGTAAACACCTAGATGAACTAGGGTGGCGATACGCCGAAGTTGTATATTGATCGAGAGATATGTTACATGTTTCCAGGGGGTCTATATTTATACCCTGGATTTACAGAATCCGACGTGTTTACAACCACCATCGGACGTTATCTTTTAACAAAAATAACAGAAAATATCTCCAAAGCAGTTAACTAAACTAACTAAGACTTTCTAACCATATAGGATACAATTTAACTAAAGATAGTACCCTGTCGCGAACCCCACGGCTCCTCCATAAACTCGGTCTTATTTGGATAATTTTCTATTTTTAGACCGAATCCTTCCTTGCTCCACCAATCGGCTTCCTTGCTGTAGCAATCGGACCTCTTTTCACTCAAGCCGATCATTTTTCAACCTCTCCTTGGGCTTCTCGGACCTGACCCCATCGGATAATTCCCTGTTCTCAAACCGATCCAATCTTCTAATTTGATCGGCTTCTCTATAGTACCGATCAGCTTTGTCCCACGAGCCAATCAGTATTTCTATCGGCCGATCCTGTTTACAGGCTGAATCAAATTCCAGCGTTAACAGCAGCGAGGGTAAGAACGACCCGGATAGTGGCGGGCTTGACGATAGGACTAAAAATCTCGTCGTAGTCTATGCCGGGCCGTTAGAAGAAGCCTCGAACTACCCAACGCGCCTTGTGACGAGCAAAGGATCCATCGGAGTGGAATTGTGTTTAAAGATCCACTTGCCGGTGACAATGTTGGCATCGGGAAGACGAGAGACGAGGCGTCAGATCTCGTTATCCATGAGTGCTTTGTACTCGTCAGCCATGGCCGCGCGCCACAGAGGGTCAGCCAAAGCAGAACGGGGATTCACCGGAATGGACAAGATGGCACAGTGGACTACGAAGAACCCATAGCGCTAGGTAAGACGAAGGGACCTAATCTGAGAACGGGTGACCATGTGAGAGGTGGTTGGGACAGGAGTAGCCGCGCGGTCCGATGGCAACATCGGCCGTGTGGTGGAGTAGACAGGGGCAGAGGTGATAGCGGGACGAGGCCGACGGCTGTAGGTCCGAAGGAGGGGCTAGACTGGGTCAGCCAGGGCAACGACTGGCACTGGGGTGGTGGAAGGTGAGGGAGCCGATGGAGGTCCGATCGGTGGCATGACAAGGGCACGTAGAAGAAAGGTGGAGTCGTTCAGTGGATCCTCAGGAACCACCGGAGTGGGCTGTAAAGATGTGGTGGATGATAAGGGGCGGGAGGGTATAGTGTTGGTGAGAAGGAAGTCGAGCTCACCAGAAGAGGGTCCAGGGTTGATTAACCCGAAAGGGAAGCAGGACTCGTCAAAGACAACATGTCAGAAAATGATGATGCGGCAAGTAGAGAGATCAAGACAGCGATATCCCTTATGGGAGGAGAGATAGCCAAAAAAGATGCAGGCGATGGAGCGTGGGGTGAGTTTGTAGGGGGTAGTTGCTGTCAGATTGGGGTAGCAAAAACATCCGAAAACACGTAAGTGGGAGTAGTTGGGAGTTTTGTGATACAGAAGAATGTAGGGAATGTTGTGGCGGATGAAGGAGCAAGAACGCCGATTGAGCAGATAGGTTACGGTGGTGAGTGCTTCAGCCTAGTAGGTTGTAGGGAGGTAGGCGTGGAGAAGCATGGTTCGACTAATATTGTTGAAGGTATGGAGGAGGCGTTCGGCCTTGCCGTTTTGAGGGGGGTGTATGGACAGGAAAGACAAAGGTGGATGCCACGGGAGGTAAGGAAGGTTTGGATGGTACGGTTGATAAACTTCATGCCATTGTCGGCCTGTATGGCTTGGATAGCGATGTCAAATTGAGTGGAAACGTAGTTGGAGAAGTTGATTAGATGAGTAGTGACCTCGGACCTACGAGAGAGAGGAAAGGTCCAGCAGTAATATGTGTAATCGTCAAGTAAAGCAAGGTAATATTGGTAACCCGAAATGTTTTTAACTGAAGAAGTCCACACATCACAATGAATAATTTTAAAAAGTCTAGAGGTACAAGAGGTAGAAGGGAAGAATGACAGCCGCACATATTTGCCAAGTTGACAGGAATGATATACAGTGGGGCTGATTCTGGTGTAGGGGATGGAGTTGCTACGACGAAGAGTGGAGGCAACGTCAGGACTGGGGTGGCTGAGGCGGAGATGCCAAATGTTGGTGGAGATGGCGATATTGGCATGAGGAGTGGATGGTGCAACAAAAATGGTGTATAGATCGCTACCACTATTGTATTGAAGCATCTCGCGTCGGGTCGGAATATCCTTCACAGAGAAACCAGATGCATCAAATTCAATAGAACAATTGTTATCTCTGGTGAATTGACGAACAGAGAGGAGATTATGAACGAGAGAGGGAACAATTAAGATATTGTGTAGTGGGATGTTTGATGTGGGTGTGGGCAGAATGGTATCACCGTGGCATGTGATTGAAAGAGATTGCCCATTGTCGATAGTGACGAAAGGGGAGGAGGAAGGGTGGCGGGAAAGGAGGATACCGTCCGATAAAACCATGTGTGATGACGCATCAGAGTCCAGCACCCAGGGGTGCTGAGGTAGAGCGTCATCTGGTTGAGGACGGCAATGAGGCCAGCCTGGTTCCACAGAGGAGCCAGCTGGGAGGCATGCGAGGGTGTAGGCAGAAGAAGCGGCTGCATGGAGGCGGACGTCAGGTGGGCCTAGGGATGAGCGCCGAGGACCCCGGGCTACCAGCCGAGGTGGCTGCGCGGCTAGGGCTGAGGCGCCAGAGGTTGTATCAGAGCCATGGACCCATGGGGCCAGCTAGTGGGGTAATGGCAGCAGCGGGGCGCTGCTGCATAGAGCCGCTCTAGCTTTTGCCCTTACCCTTTCCTTTGCCTTTGCCGCTGCTGCCGGCTCGGGCCCAATTGCCGTGGTCGAACCCATGGCCACCGGAGGAAGTGCCAGGGGCGCGGGAGAAGGCCAAACTTGCCGCACAAAGATTTGATGAAGACCTACTTGAAATAGTTGGCGTTCAGGTCAAGTAAAATCGGGACGTGGGCTTTCACGTTGACTGCGACGTAGGGTGGCGAGAACATTGGCGTGGTCAAGACAGTGTCAAGGGCGCTGATGGTCGGAAGAGAATCGGACCCGGTGATAGAGAGAGTGCCTAAACCAAGAGCCGACTCGGTATTCATGATGAGGGTGGACGCGGCGTGAGGGAATCACGTGCGGGTAGGCCGGTGTGCGTGAGAGGCGGATGGGAGAACAACCGATGGAACGGGTAAAAGCCGATGAGAATAGGAGAGAGGAAGAAGCCGATGGAAAAAAAAGAGGGAGTGAGAAGCCGATGAGAAGGAATTGGATGAGAAGCCGATGCGCGCCCAGAAGATAGGATGTTGCTATGGTGGACACGCGTACGCATCGGATGAAGTGGCAAGCCGATGGAGGCGAGCGCGAGGCCAATGAGGATAGGCGGGTGCGAGGCCAATGAAAGGAGGGCAAAGCCGATGGACACGTGTGTGGAGCCGATGAAGCAACGATGGGAGGCACGGGCGTGAGAAGAAAAAGTTTGCGTCCGGGAAACAGAGTTTCGCGTCCGCGGACATGTGGGCACGTCGGGTTCGCGTGGACTTGAAAGCGAGAAAAGCTGTGGACGCGAAAAGGAAAGGTTCGCGTCCAGGAGACAAGGGTTCGCGTCCGTGGACATGCGGACGCGGCGAAGTGGCACGGACCCGGAGACGAGACAGGCTACGGACGCGAAAGGAGAAAGCTTGCGTCCGGGAAGCAGGTTTCGCGTCCGTGGACAGTTGAGCGTGTCGGAATGGGAAAAGCTAGAAGAGTGTTCCAGCCGATGGAGAGTGTGAGCGCAGAGGAGCGCCGATGCAACTTCGGAGAGAGGATGAGGTGAGAATGCAGGGGTAGGTGAAGGTGGACAAGACCAAGAGACGGATAAAAACCGTCTCCTCATCACACGATGAAGGTGGTGAGGAGTAAATCGCCTCCGGAGGAGATGATGGGGATGAAAAACCAAGACAAAAAAGAAGCAAAAGAGAAACCACCAGAGGAAAAGGTGGAAGGGAAGCGTGTGGAGGAGGGGAGAAGGTCTCGGAGGCGTTAGCTCACCGGCCGGAGGAAAAGGAGATGCCTGCGACAGAGAAGAGGCGTTAGCTCACCGACGAGAAGGTTGCTAGCATACGAGGGACGTCTAAACTTCGCTCTGATATCATGTAGAAGTGAAATATACAGACAGTAAGTGTAAGACCCCGTTTACTGTACAGGGGGTCAGATCTATATATACAAGTCTAACGTTCTAACAAAAATTGTAAAACTATACTCCCTGAATAAAAAAATATATTTTCCCAAAACAAGGCATCACTTAATTTGATAAAACTAAAGGGTTTGACAAATACAAGAGTCACATGAGATAAGAATCCAGGAACAGCACCACTCCACTCACCTACTAAGTCCTCAGCTGCAATTGGTCTGTTGGACACAAAAACCAAGTCAGCAGAGTTTAACCTTGCTGTTCTCTTTATCTTCAACTCTAGAATCTAATTAAAACTCGCAGTTATCAAATTATGCAACCATTCAAAAAAGAAGAAATGATTAGATACATAAAACCAATCAAAAGTATGAAAAAACTATCAAGCAGTAGCACAAACAGTAATCAAGCTCACCTACTGAGGCCAAACACTTCCTTTGACCTGCCAGAACAACAAAATGCACATTATCAGTACCTAGTTTTTATTAATTTCCAGCTTCCAACCACATTCATTATCAGAAATGACAAATTATTACATCACAAAAGAAATGGCAAATTTAAAAAAGCTTCCAACCAAAATTGGGAAAGAACGGTCTACGCCTCCACGAAATTTGGTCACAAGATTCAAGGAAAGAACATCAAGGCCATATCTGAAATTTAGGGATTTATTCAAGGGGTTTTGCAGTTTAATAATTCGTGGATTACTTAGGTCTAATTTTAAAATTGTCTTCAACCCCTAAGATGTAGACAACACACTTGTTCGTGAGGCACTCTTCCATTCTGTATCCACCAAGGTACATGACAATCTTTCATTGGCTGATATATTTGACTTCTTTGGCTGTACAAACCAGTTTTGTCTGACTTAAATATAGAACATTTGATTCTCAATCTATACCCAGTTATCATAGTGAACACAATCAGTCAAGACCAAATTCTAGTGCTACAAAGTTCCATAGCAAGCCCTCATGCCATATTTTGCATATGCTGATACAAGAGTCAGTACTGATGAGAAATCATGTTCAGCACAAGAACATTGCTTTCGATCCTAACATTGTGGCTACTGGCTTGCCCATTGGATTCTCAAACTAATCAAGAAGAAAAACTTTGAACATTTCATCCTCTCAAACTTTTAATTAAAAGTTAATCTTTAGACTTTTAACACATTATTCAAGCACGCATACACCAACTGATCCACAACTAAACAGAAAAGTAATCTATAACTGACAGAGAATATAAATGATAAAAAAAATCAACACCGGTACCAAAACCCCCAAAAAAACATGTTGAAGTGCATGGGGAATATGCATGCACAAGCTAACCAAGATCTATCATTGCATTGAATAGCACAATATCAATGCGTCACAGGTAAAACTGTTGTGGATTGGCTCTGATACAGATCTGAGGACCTAGGATATTGGTACAGTACAAGCCAATCCATGACATGTTGAGATCGCATACAGGAATTTGCTTTCTCATAAAACTACTGCAATTTTTTATACACTTGATTCTAGAAAAAAAAGAGGACAAATCAAAAATAAGATTTACGGTGCCCATGAAACTTCAGTGCTTGAAGCACTTAATTCAAAAGACTTACACTTGTATTTTGCCACTTGCTCATCAAATAAACCTCCTAGAAGATGTGAAGGGAAACCATTCATAATATTTTTAAGCTTTATGTTGACAGAAGATTTCCCTGAATATTCCATTGATTAATATCAGCAGGATTGCTGGTGCAATTTATAGCAGTATTTGAAATGGCATTCTGCTCGTGGCTCAAGACAGCAACTTCAGTTGCGATGACCAAATAATTGGAATGGAGGCAATAGGGTAGAGCAGGGATACATAGGAGCCAATGGCTTCCTAGTTTGGGTAAACATGGAATCACGATGACCAAGCATGCTGTTTTCTGGAATTTATTCTTCATAACATTATAGTTTTATTGATTATATGTTAATATAAAGTTACAACAAATAACTAGCAAATTCACATCCCAGAAAGATTTCAAAGTCAATAGCAAATAAGGTTGAAAGGAGCAGCTACCGAGTTAAACTACCTTTAACTCACCTCCTTAAATAACTATATCAAGTTGCTCCTCTCACTGCATAGCAAATGAGGAACACAAATTGCACTCTTTCCTTCCTGTGAAACAAGGTTACAGTGTTCACAGTACCAGATTAGATTCAGTGATTTTATTAAAGCATAGCTGAAACCCAAGAAGCCACAAAAAGCCTGCACTTGAATTAATTCGTGCACCCAACAATTTTCTACCTGTAAATCAGGATACTAAGTTAACACTAGTCATATTGTCCATAGACACAATAAAAGCAAATAGTAATTTTGAAACTTTGTATGCACCACTTCATACTGACTACAGCGAGGAAAGAGCATGTCCCCAGACGGAACAGGTAAAAAAGGTGCTAGCTACTCACAGCTCAATCGACTAAAACAGCAAACCCAGGAAAGTAACCACAAGACCACAACTAAATATACTAACTCTACTTGAATGAACCAATCCCAGAAAAATTTCATGCTACCGCAGAACGTGCAACCTAGTCACTCTTAATCATTGACATTCAGGGCAACAAAATTTGCCACGCATAACCCCAACAAGAGAAGAAAGAATTTTCTACCTGCAAATCAGGATACCAAGTTAACACATTAGTCATATTGTCCATAACCACAAAAAAGTAAATAAGAATCTTGAAACTTTGTATGCACCACTTCATACTGACTAGTGCGAGGAAAAAGCATGCCCCCCCCCCCTCCCCCGAGACCGAGCAGGTCGAAAAGGTACTCACAGCTCAATCGACTAAAACAGAAAACCCAGGAAAGTAACCCACAAGACAGGAGCACAACTAATACTAACTCTGCTTGAACAAACCAACCCCAGAAAAAAAAAATTCCATCATGGTCATGGTAAGCGCAGAACGTTAGTCACTCCCTTATTCAGGCCAGCAAAATTTGCCACGCATAAACACCAGAACAAGAGAACAAACGAAGTTATTAAGAGACCCGTAACCAATATATTCTACCCAAGAACTCCACTAGCCACGCACACTCAAGCTGCGCCACGAGGAGGTCCCCACAAATCTGATTAATCCAAACCACAAGGAAACCAGCAAACAGAGATCGAAATCAGCGAGAACAGAGCTCGCTTGCATCGAATATCCACGAACTAAACGCAGGTCATACAGAAGCAACAGTTTCGCTCAAGCGCTAAAATTGCCTGACTGAGAGCTGCAACTCGCCTGTGAACTATTTCCATTATCGGGAGGGGGAGAGAGAAGTCGCCTCCGCGAAGAAACCGAGCACAGCACCACCACGAACGAGTGCCAACCGCCGTCGCCCTTCAGAAAATACCGAGACAAGCAGCAGAAAACAGTTCTCGCATGTTTACAGTACAACCCATCAATAGCGCAGAGTATCAAGCTTTTGCATCCGTGATCCATTCCGAACAGAACAGATATAAATTCATACAGTAAAAAAACTGAGCCGAACAGCCGAGGCTGTGCGATTCCAACGGTAAAAACTACACGTGGAAAACCGCTCCAAAATCAAACGAAAAAAAAAACTACAAGGGAGTAAATAATCTTAGCCAGAGCAGAGCATCGCGATTGAACTTGTAATAAAATCGCTGGAAAATTGAGATTACCTCGAGCAAGCAATCCAGTCCAGTCGAGGCCGAGCTAGTTCGCAGCCTCGCTCGCTCCCGGCAAGCCCAGCCCTCCACAAGGCGGCCTACGCCCACCCCAACCGAATCAACCAACCCGCGAACGGCGGACCGAACAAACCGGAACCACCGCCAGAAGCCCAGCCCCCCTACCTCAGGCGACCGCCACGGCGGGCGTCACCGGAGGAGCAGTGGCAGCAGCGTCGATCACCACCCCTCCCCTCCTCCCCCCTTCTCTCTCCTCCGCCGCCGTCCCAACTCCTCCCGAAGCTTCCGCAGCAGCAAGCGGGGATCTACGCAAAGCTCGCAAGCAAGCAAGGAAGGAAGGATGGATGGGGTTGACTGTGTTGCTGCGATGCTCGCGAGTGAGCTGATGCTGCTGCTGCTGCTGCGTGTGCGCGCCCGCGAGAGGAGAAAGGAGGAGGAAGGAGGTGGGGGGTGGGGGTCGCTCCCGCGGCGAGCGCCGGGGAGAAATCACAGCCACTATCTTTTCCTGTGGATTTCTCGGCCTCCGAGAGGGATTCTTGCATCCACACCCTCCAACACTCTCGGAATTCGCTTTTCCTCCCCCCCATCAGATAGGATCTACAAGTGCTCTCCTAGCCAATTTGCGAACCTTTTCCTCCTCGTTTTCTACTCACATATTTTTTATATTTTTTAAAAACAGTTATAGGAAATTGTTTTAAAAATTATATTAATTTATTTTTTAAGTTTTTTACTAATATTTAATTAATTATAAAAACGTCAATTTTACGTAGGAGGTTATTAACCATATCCTAAGACTTCTTCCATCTCTCTTCCTTGGTAAAAATTGTTCTTCAAATGGAGTGAGTGATGATCATTGCTGTGAGGGTGTTTGTCTTGTCATGGTGCGTTTCTAATAAAAAAACTATTATTGCATAACTTATTTAATTTTAAAAAAATTATGTATATAATTTTTATGTGAAATATATCATTTCAAAAAGTGGGCTCATTAAAAATGACAAACTAGTATTGTGTCTTATTAAATATATGCGTCTTTATGTCTAGGGATCGATCGTGTGCAATCTGGATCTAATGTTGATTCTTGAAAACTGTATATGTTGTTTATTCAGCAAAAAATGATTGGTGAGTTTGCTACATGATTGATTTGATATGTCTGGAAGAGTTACTGTGTTTTTTGCTTGCTATAGTGTAAGCATCATCTTCGCGCAAACCATGTGGTGGGGTTAATTCTTGTATAACATCGATAGCATGTATGCCTCTCAAGAAAAAAAAATGATTATCCACATACAGATAGATGGATGGATGAATTGGATCAGGAGCTCAAAACACTTGGTGGTTAGTTGATAGTGCCATCTAGTCATCATAATTAAGTAAAATGATATGGAAAATCTCAATTTAGTATTTATTACATCATCATGGGAAATGGTTAAAATTAAAGAAGCATCTCATATAATAATATTGGTTTCACTTCCAATTATATATATACTCTGCTCTTTTTTAGTGTAGAGATTGACATAAATACTCTACTGCTACTTCTAGGTTATAAGTATAGCCTGTTTCAAAAGTGTTTTAATATGTAATATTCTTGACTTTTTAGCACACGATTAATCATTTGTTTTATTAAAAATTTTATATAAATATAAAAAAATATAAGTTATGCTTAAAAGTACATTAAGTAATAAATTTAGTCATAATAAATTAAATAATAATTTTATAAGTTTTTAATAAAACAAATGATCAAACGCGTGTTGAAAATCAACGGCGTTACTATTAAAAACTGGAGTGGTACGTCACAACAGAAAAGGTATTACAAAAAGATCCTTGGAAGGACATTACACAAATTAATGAACACCAGGGGCCACAACGGAACATGGAAAAGGGCGCAGGCAATAATGAATAGTTTGCGGTCAGGAAAGGCCGCGGCTCTCGTCGACCCCGGCCTGGGCCCCACATGGCGGCTTGATAGTGGCCTACCCCCTTGCGCTTTTTCCAGGGCGCCCCCCCTCCCCCGCTGCTTGTGGCCTCCCTCGCTCCGCGCAACCCACGCACCCGTGCGCCACCACGCTCACCTAATCAAAACCGTCCACCCCACCCGCCTACCTCTTCACGGCCGTCCGATCCCCCGCGCGCATCGGACGGCCCAGATGCTCCGGGGGGAAGGGAGGGCACCACGTGCGCCCGCGATGGACGCGCGGAGAGAGAGGGGAGACGTGAGGCTGTGGTGGAAAAGCGCACCGGGGAGGTGGGGCCCACCGCGGGGAGGGAGTGGGCCCCACGTGGCGAGGAGACGCGCGGTGGTGGTGGTGCCGTGGAGGGGCCTGCGTGTGCCCGTCTTATCTTTACGGTGCCGTGTAGGCTGTGACGTGGCGTGGCTATTTCTTTTAGTTTTTTTTTAAA
Organism: Oryza coarctata; assembly: GCA_030770085.1. Lineage (NCBI taxonomy): Eukaryota > Viridiplantae > Streptophyta > Magnoliopsida > Poales > Poaceae > Oryza > Oryza coarctata. The sequence continues at coordinate 2,322,136 of CM061476.1, read as the reverse complement.
AAAAAATTCTACGGCGACGTGAGCGGAGGAGGCAGGAGAGGAGAGGGATGCCAGGTGTTGGTCGCTGGCAGGAGGAGGCTGGAAGAGTAGCCAAGGTGACTAGAGCAGCAGTTTTTTCTTTTTCTTTTTCTTTTTCTTTGAGGAGAAAATGCTTTTGTTACCAAAGTTTTTGCAATGCTAGTTAGTGTGTTTCTTTCACAGTTTAAGTGCAAGTTTTAGTATGGCAGTAATCTTCAGAGTTCATAGATACACATGTAGGCCCGTTCGTTTACTTTATTAGATTTTGGATTTTCCCAGGTATATTTTTCAAGCTACTAAACATTATTTTTTAAAAAAAATATATTCTATATAAAATTTCCTTATCTGATCTTTTTAGTAAAATTTTAAATTTATAGTAGTTAAATAATTTGTTTATACCCCTTAAATAACTACCATAAAAATTAAAAAATAATTCCATTATTCAATACCATAATACTTAGAGAAATAAAATGATTAGGCTAATAATAATTGCATGCGTTTTTTATTTACGCATGCTCTTTTACCTCTTGTTGGTGTAAAGAAATGGAAGTATATATTTTGTGCTTGTTATTTTACATTTCTTTGATGTTCTCTCCGTATCTCTTCTTACTGAAGTTGCACGCTCGGCTCCATTTATTTCTTCATCGATTAAATCGCTACATTTTTATAATGCAGAAACAAAATAGTCTACGGACAACAGCTAATGCCGCGCCTGGAAACATCACCACTTGGATTGTATGCTAGTTGAGTTGTTAGTTTACTCCACCATTAGCATCACTTTGCCTAACCTGAAAACAGTTTTACAAATAAATCTTATCAAAGAGACTTAACCATTTACTGCTAATATGAATATAGGGATGTTTCTCTAGGGAAAAAAACCACCTTACCATACCATTTGGGGAAAAAAACGTTTACTTACTACTGTACTCTTTTTGCAAATAGTATAGCTCTTTTTTATTTGAATACATTTAATTATTTGTTGGATATAAATGTAAAAATGTGGTTAGTAAGGTGGTGGTGATTTGTGTGGCGTGTGATCCTCCAAATGGTGGTAGCCTCGTATGCGATAGCCACGTGCAAACGTGCACCACTGTACATAGAATGGAGAGAACTGTTCTTTCTTGTGTGTGTCGACTCGTGGTTCAGGTCGCCTTGACTGTTCTCACCAACACCACATTCTTACAAAATAATAATAATAAAACTCTTCTCAATTCAACCCTGAGAATTTAGCCGGCCTGATCCAATAGCCCACATAAAATTGTGATAGAGTATAAGGCCAAACCATAATTAGCTTCAGAAAAAATAAAAAAGTCTAATTTTCTCTCAAATATAACCTTAAATCCTATAGACTTTCTCAATTATTAAAATCAGCTTATTTTATCTTTTAAATAATTTTGAGAGTAATTTTATTATGGTGATTGCATGCTTCTATACATAATGATTTTATTTGTCGTGTCACGTTAACTTATTCAACCATCCTAATTCTAATATAGTATTAACATGACAATTCAATAAAAAATAAAAAATATATAAGACTGCCGTGTCAGTAAAAAAAAGACTTGAAAGAGGTGGCCGTCTGGGGAAGAAGACGGTGTCACGCGGTCATAGCGGGCCATCCCTGCTTGGTGGTGTCGTCGCCGGCAAGATCCTGCTCCTGGAGCCTGACCGGCGGAAGGGTTCGGCCGCTGGGTCCGCGGAGAAAATTGTCACGCCAACGAGCTCGCAGATCCATCCGGCCATCCCCCGCTTCCCTTCCTCCCCTCCCTTGTCTTCAGTCCTCTCCCATGGCAACTGTGACGGCGGCGACGTGCTTGCCGGAGGAGGTGACGGGGTCGCGGGGTAGGGACCAGTGGAGGAGAGAGGAAAGGGGGGTGAGGGGAGGAAGCCAGGAAGGGCCGGCAGCGGCGAGGCGCTGCATGCGGTCGATTTCCCCTAGCGAGGACGCGGGGAGCGAGGCGTGGTGTCGGAGTGGACGTTGGCGGACTGTGGAAGCCGTCCCTGAGTGCGACAGCCTGAGCAAAAGCCCAGATCTGGCGACCGGAGGGGGAGCTCGGGGTGCTCGGCGGTGGGTGTGCCGCACCAAACTTCTCCTACCCAACATCCGCCGTCGACTCGTCTCCTCCCTGACGGCCGGCTGGAGATCCCCTTTTAGTTTGCTATGTCATAGGGTTGTTAGGAGCCGGCTGTACATAAAGAGAGGCACGGTAGTCAATTGAAATTAACGAAGAAAGAAGTGAAAACCACGATTGACACCACTTTGGGTTTGGGTTGTCTTGCTCCTCGTCTCTTGTCGTCATCCATCAGCAATCCGATCATCTTCTCCCTCGGGCCATCGATCCCCACAATCCTATCTGCCTCCACATATAGCCGGGGATCGACCTCCACCTCCACCATGCCTAGCGTTGCTGACCATACGAGCCTCCCTGATATCGCAGTTGTTGAGTTTGTATCTCAGATGCCGTTGCCTCGCCTCCATCACACAAGCTTTGAGTTGCTGAATTAGGTTGGCCTTCTTGTGGCGCTCCTGTACCATGTTGATCTTGCTCTTGACAAAGTTGGCCTCCTCGACATCGTTGCAGTTTGTTGTTGTTGTTGTCGTGGTCACAGTGGAGCACGAAGAGATCAACGCAGTCCTTGGCAGACTCGTAGGTCAGCTCCCGGACCTTGCCCATCCGCTCTTTGGTCGGAGCGTCGAGCACCTCCTCCTCCATGCCGGCCAGCTTCATGAGGAGCTCGTCTTTCAGCAAGGCCATCTCAGTTCCCACGCCTTCGAGAAGTTTGAACTCCATTGCTACCAAGGTGGTGAGCTTGTTCAGGAGGGGGTTCATCACCCCTGTCAAAGCGTTCACCACAAGTCCTGCTATGATTTGGAACAAGTTTGCAAGAAGATGTAAACATGAAGATTAATTTATATGAACTCACACACACGACAGAAAAGCACACGACTGCTATATGAACATGAAGATTAATCAGTAGTGTTGCTTTGCCATCACCGTGTCTTCTCCGTGTTGTTCACTTGACTTGCAGGTACCTTTTCGGTGTCCCAGAGCTTGCACAGATACTACGAACCATGTGCTCATTCGACCTCCTTTTCTTAAGGTGTTTGCTAGACTACATATTTTTATACTATTATGTTGTCTGTAGGAGCAAATTGATCGGTAGCAAATGTCGTTGTCAAATGTGAATGGATTGCATCTTTGCAACATGATTAAATTGAGCCTGGGCAGTTTCGTGGAGAACTATGAATAACTCTCTCCGTATTTAAATTTAAATGTATGGTGCTTTGACTTTTAGATATAAAGTTTGACCATTTGTCTTATTCAAATTTTTTTGAAAGTATCATTTATTTTGTTGAGTTGTTTTATCCCTAGTACTTTAAGCACAATATATATTTTTGAATATTTGCACTAATTTTCTAAATAAAACAAATAGTCAAACATCGACTTTAAAAGTCAAAACATCATAAGTAACATGAAAGGAATATTTAAAAAAGACATAGTTGATCAAAAACAAATGCTTTTGTCGTCAAATTTGGATGGAATGCAAGATGATTTAATTGAGACTGCTGCTTCGGTGGAAAGCTTAAGTATTATTTAATGGGCTTGATGCCCTCAATTCGGGCCCGTCCATGAGTACATGACTGGAAAGGCTGGAAGAAATTGAACTAAAACTCTAGCCCACATGGTTAGATGGGTTCAATTTTTGGTCAATACAAACGAGAGCAAAAGCGATGCCCAAATAACTAAAGGCTATCTAACTCCAGAGTTACTAGCTCAGGTGCTGGGCTGTTGTGTTTTGGCACATTCATCAATCTAGACTTCTGCAGAACTGTGATGACCAAGAGAGAAAATATGATTGAGTTTTGCAAGTGCAAAGTGAGCATATAGCCCGATTCTCTCTAGCTTATTTGAGAAGCAGAATCCAGCCTTTTGTGTGCAAAACGAAATTTAGGATGCTTGTATTGGGAGCACCTTGTATTAAGCATGCTCTAAGTTGTACCTATTTCACCCACAACATCATAGGTTATATATGCGAGCTATTCTATCATTGTTACGCCACACTCCACAAGGGCACAAACACTCTCTAAGGGCTTATTCGGTATAGAGGAATTTTGAAAACATTTTATAAGAATTAACCTGATTCTTATAAAAATCGCCACCTAATCCTATATATATTTTTTGAAAAGTAGATTTTTTATCATGAATTAGACCACGTCCCATTCCTCCCCCTCTCCTTTGGCAACCGGGAGTGAGGAGTGAGATTGTCTGCCTCACACCTACTCCGGTCAAGTGGTCCCATGTGATCAGACTCTAATTGAGAAGCACATGTAGTTCAATACTCCCTCTTTTTTTTTTACGTTGGCTAGTTAGGTGAGGCTAATAGAGGAAGATTAGGGATTAGTAAAGGTTGCCTTGAACCAACAAGTCATGATGAAAGAAGGGTCAAAGGTTCTACCACCCAGTTGCTACTACTAGTCAAGCGAATGGCGGTAGCTGCTGTTGAGAACAAGCCGTCAAATTAGAAGTTTGAACCAACCAAAACTCTCAAGATCCTTCCCTATCACTACTGTTCCTACATTGGAAGCTTCTCTCTCTCGTGTGTGTGAGAGAGAGGGGCAGCATTGGAAGCTGGTGAGTTCAACCAAAATTTTCAGGACCTGTTTGAGAAATGATGCCCAAGCCCTGCGGTTCTTTAGAAATTCAAAGTGGCATCGTTTTGCTTGGTTTAATTGGATTTGGATCACCAACTCATGTACCTCAAAAGTTTCAGATAGATAGCTAGCTGTATCAGGTTCATATCCTCACCTTCGATTCCGCAACACAAAAAATGCAGAAAGAAGCGAAAAATAGGTGGCCTCAAGCCCTCGACTAATTCATCTTGCAAAAAGGAAGCAGCCTCAAATCTTTCCGATTTGGGCCTGATTCTGGTTTCCAACTTCTACTCCAATTAATTAAGCTCACATTGATACCTGATATTTAGTGACATAGGTGGTGTGGTCAATGGAAGTCCATCGACTTATATATGGAGAGTGGGCAGTGAGAAAGGTTTCTAGTGGGTGTGTTCACCTTGTTGTTTTGTGCACTCTGAATCAAAGTAAAGATGTTAATTTAAGTTGAATAATCACTCTCTGATGTAGATACCCAAGGATCAAGTACATTTTTTCTATTGATCACACTGACAATACTGACTTTAATATCGTTTTCTCTGTTTGTTTAATTAATTAGTGAGTACTTGTAGTTGAGACAGACACTACCTTGTCCAAGTATCAATTTGGTTCACCTACTACACTCCACCCAACTCCTGAAGGTGACGTTGCTCCGACCGTTCATTTACTTGCTGACTAGCCCCACACCATATGTTCCTCACAAATGTCAACTTCTTCTTATGGGAAAAATCATATCAACGAAAAGTATAGCCGTTTAGTTAGGCTTGGGAATATTAAAAAAAAAGAAGAAGAATCTTGTATCTTGAGTAGTTTATTTTTTTCCCAAAAGTTTGCCTGAATTTTTCAGTTTTGGTCTGAACTCTGAATATGAAGGAATAATGTATGTAGAATTTTTCAACTCAAGGTTATAGATACCTCTCTACAGAAACATCCACACTACTTTCTCCTATACAGAAAATAGAACATGTTTTCTCTAATTGTAATTAATCCTACTCTTGATATTTTTCAGGTTATCTTATTTATAACCTCAGCTTGTCCAAGTGGCAACCCTAAGTTATCTGCAGTTCTTAGCTGTACCTGAATGACTCCACTTCTACCTTTTGAAAGTTTTCAAGAAATAAAACCTGGTGTACAGTAACTAAGACCACACGGGTCAGGTCTATATATATATATATAGTCCAATGGTCTAGTGGTCTAACACCCCCACAGTCGTAGCAGGAGGGAAACGGACGTAGAGACTGGATCGAAAACAGATGAACAAAGACGTGGAGAGGCCTTTGGTTATAATATCGGTAAACTGGTGCGCTGATGGTATATGGAGTACCCGACCCAGTTCTAGTACGACCTTATCACGGACAAAATAAATATCTATCTCTATGTGCTTCGTACGTTGATGACGAACCGGATTGGCGGTCATGTAGACAGTACTGATGTTATCGCAGTAGACGACGGTTGCAGAGGAGAGAGGTGCACGGAGCTCCTAGAGAAGCTGGCGAAGCCAGCAACACTCGGCGACGGCGTGGTACTCAGCTTCGGCACTAGACCGAGACACTGTAGTCTGGTGTTTTGAGGACTAGGAGACTAGAGTGTCGCCGAGGAAGACGCAGTAGCCGGATGTGGAGCGTCGAGAGTCGGGGCAGTCGGCCCAATCCGCGTTGGAGTACGCGGTGAGAGAGTCGATGGGGTTGAAGCTGAGGTGCAGCCCGCTGAATAGTGTGCCCTTCACGTAGCGAAGGATGCGTTTGAGCAGCGCGAGGTGAGGTTCACACAGAGCATGCATGAAAAGGCACACTTGTTGTACGGCATAGGTGAGGTCGGGTTGTGTGAGGGTGAGGTATTGAAGAGCACCAGCAAGACTCCGGTACTGAGAGGGATCGGTGACGAGTGAGCCATCGGTAGCAGAGTTTAGTGCAAGGGTGACATTCGACCATGCCCACACACTGGAGAAGATTGATGGTGTACTGGCGCTGGGAAAGGAAGAGCCTATGAGAAGAGCGGGTGACAGAGATGCCAAGAAAGTGATAGAGAGGACCGAGATCGGTCATGGCGAACTCGGAGTGGAGTCGAGCCATGATTTGGTGTAGGAGGGATGTCAAGGACGCTGTAAGAACAATGTCGTCGACGTATAGGAAGAGATAGGTGGTGGTGTTGTCGATGTGAATAGTAAAGAGAGAGCTATCGGATATGGAGGCCACAAAGCCGATGTGCCGAAGGTAGGCAGCAAAGTGCTGGTACCAGGCCCGAGGAGCTTATTTGAGGCCGTAGAGAGAGTGCTGAAGGAGACAGACATCATCAGGACGAGAGAGATTGACGAAGCCTAGAGGCTGCTAGCAGTAGACCATTTTTATTAGATAACCGTGAAGAAAGGCGTTCTTCACGTCGAGCTAGTGGATCGGTCAAGAGTGTGAGGCAACCAAGGTGAGAATGATCCGGATGGTGACGGGTTTGACGACGAGACTGAAGGTCTCGTCGTAATCGACACCGGGGCATTGGGAGAAACCCCGAACTATCCAGCGTGCATTGTGACGGGCAAGTGAGCCATCGGCGTGGAACTTGTGCTTAAAGATCCACTTACCGGTCACAACATTGGCACCGAGAGGACGAGGGATGAGGCGCCAGGTCAAGTTGTCCATGAGAGCCTTGTACTCGTCAACCATGGCCGCACGCCATTAAGGATCGGCCAGGACGGAACGAGAAGTCGCCAGGGTGGGCGAGATAGGATAATGGATGGTAGAAAGCCCATAGCGCTTGGTAGAACGGAGAGACCCGGTTTGTGATCGAGTAACCATGTGAGATATAGAGGGGACGGGAGCCAATGGGAGCATGGTAGGTGGGGTGAGGACTGGGTGGGGAGGGGCGTCATCGGCTCGGGATCGGCGACTGTATGTGAGAGAAAAGGGCTGAACTAGATCAGTCTGAGTCGATAGGGGTGGATGGGCCGATCGGTTTGATCGGTCCGATGGAGATGGAGCAGCCGATAGGGAGGGGGAGCCAATAGAGGCTGAGGAGTCGATGGGTGGTTATGAGCCGATCAGGGCTGAGGAGCCGATGGGGGTGAGGTGTCCAATGGAAAGGAGACAGGATCAGCCAAAGCTGATGAGAATGGTGGGGCTGATAGGGGTCCGATGTGAGTGACATCGAACCGAAGAGTAGGGGGTTAGCTGAGCAGTAAGTCCTCAGGAGCGGTCGATGAGGGGGCCGAAGGTGAGATCGGTGGAGGAGACTGGGAGGGCACGGTGTTGGAAAGGAGGAAGTCAAAATCGCTAGATGAGGATCTCGGATTGAGCAGACCGAAGGGGAAGCAGGTCTTGTCAAAAATGACATGGCGAGAGACGATGACCCGGCGGGTGGAGAGATCGAGACATCGGTATTCCTTGTGAGATGAGGGATATCCGAGGAGAATGCAGGCGGTGGAGCGGGGAGCAAGTTTGTGAGGAGCAGTGGCGATAAGGTTTGGGTAGCAGAGACACTCGAAAACACGTAGGTGGGAGTAGTCGGGTGCCGTGCGGTATAGAAGAGTGTATGGAACGTTGTGGCGAATGGAGGAGCATGGGCGTCGATTGAGGAGGTAAGTCGCAGTGGTTAGTGCTTCAGTCTAGTAAGTTGCAGGTAAGTAAGCATGAAGCAGCATTGTGCAACTTATGTTGTTAAGAGTACGAAGTAGGCGTTTGGCCTTGCCATTCTAGGGAGAGGTGTAGGGGCAGGAGAGGCGTAGATGGATGCCCTGGGAGGTGAGGAAGGTTTGAACAGTACGGTTGATAAACTCCGTACCGTTATCGGCTTAGATCTTTAATGGAGAGGTTGAACTAGTTAGAAATGTAGTTTGTGAAGTTAGTTAGGTGGGAGGCGACCTCGGACTTGCTGGTGAGTGGAAAAGTGCAATAGTGTGTGTAATCATCAAGTATTGCAAGATAATACTGATTACCAGAGACACTCTTAACCGGAGAAGTCCATACATCAAAGTGTATTAGCTCAAACGGTCGCGAGGTACAAGATATAGAATTCGAAAAGGGCAGTCGCACATGTTTGTCAAGTTGACACGAGTGGCAAACGGTGGAGCCGCTGTGGGTACACTGGATGGAGGCGCAGCGACGGAGGTTGGTGACAGCGTCGGGGCTAGGGTGGCCAAGGCGAAGATGTCAGAGGTTGGTGGAGAGGGCGACACTGGTGTGTGAAGTGGACGGCGTGGTGGGGATAGTGTAGAGGTCGCCACCACTATTGCAGCGAAGGATCTGTCACTGGGTTAGGATATCCTTTACAGAGAAACCAGAAGCATCAAATTCGATTGAGCAATTGTTATCTCATGTGAATTGGTGAACATATACTAGATTGTGAATAAGGGAGGGAACAATGAGAACTTTACGAAGTGGAAGGTTAGTGGTGGGTGTAGACAGAAAGGAGTCACCACGGCATTGGACAGGAAGAGAGTGGTCATTGCCGATGGTGACAAAGGAGAAGGAGAAGGGATGATAAGAGCGGAGTATACCAGCTGATGATGTCATGTGAGAGGACGCACCAGAGTTCAGCACCTAAGGGTGCTGAGGTTAGAGCGTCATCTAGTTGAGGGCTGCAATGAGGCCAGCCTGGTTCTAGGAGGGAACCGTTTAGATAGGTGGTGGCGATAGCATCAGCTGAGGTGGCAGGGTGGGAACCGATGCCAGGTGGGCCTGAGGATGGGCGTCGAGAACCCCTGGTTGCCAGGCGATGGGACTGCATAGCTGGGGCTAGGGTGCTCAAGGGTTGTAGCAGAGCCACGGACCCGTGGGATCGGCAGGCTGGATAGGGACTGGAGCAGGTTGTGATTGCATCAGACCGTGCCAGTTCTTGCCCTTGCCCTTGTCTTTGCCGGTGCCACCGGTACGAGCTGTGTTGCCATGGTTAGAGCCTTAGCCGTCAAAGCCGCGAGAGGTGGCGGCAGCACAAAAGGATTAGCAGCCATGATCGGCTGTGGCGAGGAGAACTGTGTGGACCACGGTCTTCTCGTCGTTGGCCAGACGAAGTTCTTTGAGAACTAGCATGTCATGGGCCCAGGCAAACGACGGAAGGGGTGTGGAGTTGGCGATGTCATCAACGGTGTTGGAGAAGCATGGATTGAGTCCTCGCAGGAGGGCGAGGACGAGTTGGGAGTCGGCCACAGGGTGACCAGTATCGCGGAGAACGGCATCCTTTACCTTAAGGCACTGGTAGTACAAGGAGACAGAGGAGTCTCCTTGTACTATTGAGTAAAACTCGTTGAGTAAGAAGATGGCATGCGGCTGCTTGTTGGCAAGGAAGAGCTGCACAATAGCCACCCAGAGATCCTGGGTGATAGGGTCGGTGTCCTCCATGACGAAGTCGAGGACAGAGTCATCGATCGAGCCAAGCAACTAGCTGCGTACGTAGCACTTGGCAATGTCCCACTGGGGGTCATCGGGTCGAGGTGGAGCGGAGCCATCGATGTGTGACCGGAGGCCGAACTTTTCACAAATGGATTTAAAGAAAAATACCTACTTGGAGTAGTTGGCGTTGAGGTCGAGAGAGATGGGAACGTGAGATTTCACGTTGACAGCGGCGTAGGGTGGTGAGAAGATCGGCGAGGTAGTGCCCGACATGTGGTCTAGGGCGCCGAGGGCCGGAGTAGATTTGGCGACTGGGAGAGTGCCGGAGCTATGGGCTGACTCGGTGGCCATGAAAAGAGGGTAACAGGGGCAAGAAGCTGATGAGGGTAAGAGGCCGATGGGAAGAAGCCGATGAGAAAGGAGATCGGTCGATCAAGAGAGTAATTGGGCGATGGAGAGTGAGCCGATGAGAAAGAAAGGTGGGCCAACCAGCCAATGGGGAGTGGTTGGCTGATAAAAAGTAGGCAGCGGAGTAGTTGAGGGAAAGGTGGGTGGCAGAGTAGGTAGATCAGAGAGTGGGTGGGTCACGGACATGCGAAGATTCGCGTCTGTGATGGAAAGTTTCACGTCCTTAGACTCGTAGAGGCAAAAGAGTGGAGCGGACGCGAAAACTCGGAGAGGGTCCGGACACGAAGAGAAGAGGTTCACGTCCAGGAGGCAAAGATTTATGTCCGTGGACACGTGGACATGTCGAAGTGGCTCAGACGCGAGTGGGAAGGTTCGCGTCCGGGAGTAGGTGAGCGTGTCGGAAAAACGGGAACTGAGAGAGGGTTCCAGCCGATGGAGGGTGACTAGGTCTAGCCGATGGAGATGACGAGCGCAGAGGTGCGTCGGCGTCGAAGGAGAAAAGATGCACGAGACAAGAAAAGGACGAAGACGGGTGTGAGACGAGACGAGGAGGCGGATGGAGACCGTCGCCTTGTCACATGGAGGAGCAAGGGATGGGAGCAGGTGGTGGAGAAGGAGAAAACCGTCTGCGAAAGAGACGGGAAGAAGAAGGAGCCGAGATGAGAAAGCAAAGAGGGAATACCGGGAAGTAAGTCAGCGATGGGAAGGAAGCGTCGGCTCGCCGGTGGGAGGATGCTAGCACGTCAAAAATATTTAGACCTGCTCTGATACCATATAAAAATATGTACAGTAAGACTAAGACCCTAAGACTATACAGAGGGTTTAGGTATATATACAGTCTAGTAGTCTAATAGTCTAATAGTTATGCTAGTACGTACAAATTTTGTAGTAGAGTATCAAATCAGATCCTTATGACTAGTGAGCAGTAATCAGCAAATCGGGCCGATGAAATATGAAAAGAATCAGGGCCGGTTCTTACGAATGGGATGCATGCCGAGGCTCAGTAGGCAAGAGAGGTCCTATCAGTGCTGGTTTTAAAATAACCTCCCGGTCGAAATGAGGTGTTCGTAATTAACAAAACTAACAATAGCAAGTAGTAATTTAGCAGGTGTCCTGGAGTTGTTCGCCTGTCGCCAAAAGCCAATAACGGATCAGGCTACCCAACCAAACCAAAAGTAAACATCTTGCTTGCGTAATTCGTCATGCAGTGTCATTCCGTCAAACACTCAACTGCATAAATAGTCCTATCTAGCAGCTAATCTAAAAGGGAAATCCATTTGCATGCCTTTCAAAACAAGCTCTTACCGGAAAAGCTCTGATGGCGTGCGGTCGTATAGTGATGGATACATAACTTTTTATTAATTAGGTTTAAATCCTAATACTTATAAATATTATACATATAAACATTAAGTATAAGTAGGTATGCTTTTCATAAGAATTCAGTGAGACCAAAAATCTCCGTGTACGAGAGTGCGCACTCGTATGAGCGTACGTAGTGTGTTGTACGGTGTGTCATGCATGAAATCAGAGAATGGTTTTTTTATTCACATAGTAAGTGAGCTTACATGCTTGAGTGTAAGACTATGGTGTACACTAAGTAAGAGTAATACCCAACTCTATACAAAGAGTGTCGGGTATATATATATATATAGTTTAGTGGTCCAGTGATCTAACATCCCCATAGTCACAGCAGAAGGAAAACGGACGCAAAGACTAGAGCGAAAACTGATGAATAAAGACGCGGAGAGGCATTTGATCATAATATCGGTGAACTGATGCACCGATGGTACATAAAGTACCCGAACCTGTCTTAGTGTGACCTTATCACGTACAAAATAAATATCTATCTCTATATGCTTCGTACGTCGATGATGGATCGAGTTGGTGGTCATATAGATGGCACTGATATTGTTGCAGTAAATGATGATCATAGAGAAGATAGGTGCATGGAGCTCCTGGAGAAGCTGGCGAAACCAGCAACACTCGGCGACGGCATGGGCAACGGCACGATACTCGGCTTCGGCGTTGGATCGAGACACTATAGTCTGGCGTTTTGAAGACCAGGAGACTAGAGTGTCACCGAGGAAGATGCAGTAGCCGGACGTGGAGCGTCGAGAGTCAGGGCAGCCTGCCCAGTCCGCGTCGGAGTACGTGGTGAGAGAGTCGATGGGACTGAAACTAAGATGTAAGTCGCTGGAGAGTGTGCCCTTCACTTAGCGAAGAATACGCTTGAGCAGCGTGAGGTGAGGTTCACACAGAGCATGCATGAAGAGGCACACTTGCTTGATGGCGTAGGTGAGGTCGGGCCGTGTTAGGGTAAGGTATTAGAGAGCACCAGCAAGACTCCGGTACTAAGAGGGATCGACGATGAGAGAGCTATCGGTAGCGGAGAGCTTGGCGCAAGTGTCTATCGGAGTGGCCGTGGGGTGATATTCGGTCATGCCCGCATGCTGGAGGAGATCGATGGCGTATTGATGCTGGGAAAGGAAGAGCCCGTGAGATGAGCGGATGACAGAGATGCCAAGGAAGTGATGGAGAGGGTCGAGATCGGTCATGGCGAACTCGGAGTAGAGTCGGGCCATGATCTGGTGCAGGAGGGATGGCGAGGACGCTGTAAGAACAATGTCATCGACGTAGAGGAGAAGATAGGCAGCGGTGGTGCCGATGTGAAGGACAAAGAGAGAGCTATCGGATACAGAGGCCACAAAGCTGATGTGCCGAAGGTAGGCAGCAAAACACTGGTACCAGGGCCGAGGAGCCTGTTTGAGGCCATAGAGGGAACACTGAAGGAGATAGACGTCGTTGGGATGAGAGGGATCGATGAAGCCTAGAGACTGCTGGCAATAGACCGTTTTCGTTAGATGACCGTGAAGAAAGGCGTTCTTCACGTCGAGCTGGTGGATCGGCAAAGAGTGCGAGGCAGCTAGAGTGAGAACGACCCAGATGGTGGCGGATTTGATGACGGGACTAAAGTTCTCGTTGTAGTTGATACTGGGACATTAGGAGAAACCCCGAACTACCCAGCGTGCCTTGTGACAGGCAAGCGATCCATCGGCGTGGAACTTGTGTTTAAAGATCCACTTACCAGTCACAACATTGTCACCGGGAGGACGAGGGACGAGGCTCTAGGTCTCATTGTGCATGAGAGCCTTGTACTCGTCAGCTATGGCTGCGCGCCACTGAGGATTGGTCAGGACTGAACGAGGAGTCGCTGGGATGAGCGAGATAGTACAATGAACTGCTGAGAGCCCGTAGTGCTTGGTAGGGCGGAGGGACCCGGTTTGTGATCAGGTAATCATATAAGAGGTAGAGGGGATAGGAGCCGATGGAAGCGTGGGAGGTAGGGTGGGGACTGGTTGGGGAAGGATGACATCGGCTCGGGATCGATGACTATATGTGCGAGAAAAGGGCTGAACAAGGTCGGCCTGAGCCGATGGGGTGGGTGAGCCGATGGATATGTATGGGCCGATTGGTTTGGGTGGTTCGATGGAGGCGAAGCAACCGATAGGAAGGGGCGAGCTGATGGAGGCGGATGGGCCAATAGGTGGGGACGAACCGATGAATGCTGAGGAGCCGATGTGGTTGATGTGTCCGATGAGAAGGAGACAGTATTAGCCGGAGCCGATGAGAGTGGTGGGGCTGATAGAGGTCCGATGTAAGGAGCATCAGACCGAAGAGGAGTAGGATAGCTGAGCAGCAAGTCCTCAGGAGCGGCCGATGAGGGAGCCGGAGGTGAGATTGATGGAGGGGATCGGGAGGGTACAGTGTTGGTAAGGAGGAAGTCGAGATCGCTAGACGAGAATCTGGGATGAAGTAGATCAAAGGGGAAACAGATCTCGTCAAAGATGACATGGCGGGAGACGATGACCGGGCGAATGGAGAAATCGAGACATCTGTATCCTTTGTGGGATAAGGGATATCCGAGGAAAATGTAGGTAGTGGAGCGGGGTGCAAGTTTGTGGGGAGCAGTGAAGATGAGATTGGGGTAGCAGAGACACCCGAAGACGCGTAGGTGAGAGTAGTCGGGTGCCTTACGGTAGAGAAGGGTGTAGGGGACATTGTGGCGAACGGAGGAGCAAGGGCACCAATTAAGGAGGTTAGTCGCTGTGGTTAGTGCTTCAGCCCAGTAGGTTGTGGGTAGGTGGGCATAAAGTAGCATTGTGCGACTCATGTTGTTAAGTGTGCAAAGTAGACGTTCGGCCTTGCCGTTTTGGGGAGAGGTATAGGGACAGGAGAGGCGGAGATGGATGCCATAGGAGGTAAGGAAGTTTTGAACAGTACTATTGACAAACTCCGTACCGTTATCGACCTGTAGGGCTTTAATGGAGAGATTGAATTGGTTGGAGATATAGTTTGTAAAGTTAATGAGGTGGGAGGAGACCTCGGACTTGCTGGTGAATGGAAAGGTCCAGCAATAGTGTATGTAATCATTAAGTATGGCAAGATAATAATAATTACCAGAAACACTCTTAACTGGAGAAGTCCATACATCACAGTGTATTAGCTCAAAAGGTTACGAGATATAAGACATAGAATTTAAAAAAGGCAATCACACGTGTTTGCCAAGTTGACAAGAGTGGCAAACAGTGGGACTGTTGTGGTTACACTTGATGGAGGCACTGCGACGTAGATTGGTACAGCGTCGGGGTTGAGATGACCAAGGCGAAGATGCCAAAGGTTGGTGGAGAGGACGATGCTGGCGTGTAGAGTGGACGGCGCAGTGGGGATGGTGTAGAGGTTGCCGCCACTATTGCATCGAAGGATCTGACATCGGGTCGGGATATCCTTCACAGAGAAACTAGAAGCATCAAATTCACTTGAGCAATTATTATCTCGTGTGAATTGACGAACAAATACTAGATTGTGAATGAGAGAGTATGATGAGGACATTGCGAAGTAGAAGGTTAGTTGTGGGTGTAGACAGAAAGGAGTCACCACAGCATTAGATAGGGAGAGAGTGGCCATTGCTGATGGTGACGAAGGGGGAGGAGGAGGGATGGCGAGAGAGTAGTGTACTGGTCGATGATGTCATGTGAGAGGACGCACTAGAATCCAACATCCAAGGGTACTGAGGTTGGAGCGTCATCTGATTGAGGGCGGTGACGAGGCCAATCTAGTTTCAGGAGGGAATCGACTGGGTGGGTGGTGGCGAGAGTATCGACTAAGGCGGTAGGATGAGAGCCGATACCAAGTGGGCCTGAGGATGGGCGCCGAGAACCCCTAGTTGCTAGCCGATGGGACTGTGTGGCTGGGGCTGAGGTGCCTAGGGGTTGTAGCATAGCCATGGACTCATGGGACTGGCAAACGGGACAGAGACTGGAGCAGGTCGCGGTTGCATCGGACCGTTCCAGTTCTTGTCCTTGCCCTTGCCCTTGCCTTTGCCGTTGTCACTAGTGTGGGCTTTGTTGCCATGGTTAAGGCTAGGGCTACCATAGCCGCGAGAGGTGACAGCAGCACATGGTAATCGACAGCCATGGTCGGCTGCGACGAGGAGAGCGGGGTGGGCCATGGTCTTCTCGTCGTTGGCTAGGCGTAGTTATTTAAGAACTAGCATGTCATGGCCCCGTGCGAATGACGGAAGGGGTGTGGAGTTGGCGATGTCGTTGGCGGTGTTGAAGGAGCGTGGGTTAAGTCCTCGCAGGAGGGCGAGGACGAGTTGTGAGTTGGCCATAGGGTGATCGACATCGCGGAGGGCGGCAGCCTTTACCTTGAGGCGCTGGCAGTACGAGAAGACAGAAGAGTCTCCTTGTACCATGGAGTGGAATTCGTTTAGTAGGAAGATGGCACGCAGCTATCTGTTGGCAAGTAAGAGTCGCTCGATAGCCACCCAGAGATTCCGGGCGGTGGGATCGGTGTCCTCTATGGCAAGGTCGAGGACAGAGTCATCGATCGAGCTAAGCAACCAGCTACGCATGCAGCACTCGACGATGTCCCACTGGGGATCATCGGGTCGAGGTGGAGCGGAGCTATCAATGTGAGATCAGAGGCCGAACTTTTCATAGAGGGATTTGAAGAAAAATACCCACTTAGAGTAGTTGGTGTTAAGGTCGAGAGAGATGGGAACGTGAGATTTCACGTTGACAACGGCGTACGGTGGTGAGAAGATCAGCGAGGTAGTGCCTGAGGTGTGGTCAGGAGCGTCGATGGCCGGAACAAATTCGGTGACTAGGAGGGTGCCGGAGGAGCACCGATGGCCATGACGAGAGGGTAACGAGTGCAAGAAGCCGATGAGGGTAAGGGCCGATGAGGGGTAGGTGGCCGATAGGAGTAAGTTGATAAGAAAAGTGGTTGGCCGATGAGAGTAGGCAGCGGAGTAGTTAAGGGAGAAGTGGGTGGTAGAGTAGGTAGGTCAGAGAGTAGGTGGGTCACGGACGTGAGAAGATTCGTGTCCGTGAAGAGAAATTTCACGTCCTTGGACTCGTGGACACAAAGGAGTGGAGCGGACGCGAAAACTTGGAGAAGGCACGGACACAAAGAGAGAAGGTTTGCGTCCGGGAGGTAGAGATTCGTGTCCGTGGACACGTCGAAGTGGCTCGGACGCGAGTGGAGAAGTTTCGTGTCCAGAAGCAGGTGAGCGTGTCAAAAAAGCGGGAACCGAGAGAGAGTTCTAGCCGATGGAGGGCGGACGAGTCCAGCCAATGGACGACGGATGGGTCCAGCCGATAGAGACGACGAACGCAGAGTTGCGCCGGTGTCGGAGGAGGAAGGTGCGCCGCGCCTTGTCACGTGTGAGACGAGACGAGGAGGCGAATAGAGACCGTCGCCTTGTCACGTGTGAGACGAGACGAAGAGGCAGATGGAGACCGTCACCTTGTCACGTGGTGGAAATAAGGGAGGGGAGAGGGTGGTGGAAGAAGAAGGCCATCTGTGGAGGAGACGGGGAAAAGAGAGAGCCGAGGCGAGAAAGCAGAGAAGAAATACCGGGAAGGAGGTCTGCGATGGGAAGAAAACGTCGATTCGTCGGCGGGAGGATGCTAGCGTGCCGAAGATATTTAGATCTGCTCTGATACCACGTAAGACTATGGTGTACAGTAAGACTAAGACCTCATGGTCCATTAATCAGGCTGAGCAAAGGATAAACCTATTCAAACACCAGCTTGGCTGCCCATGACCTGATTTAGTGAGGCGTGCATCCTTACCACGTGAATTAATTTTCACTGGTTGTGTTTAAATGTGTCTATTTTTCCTCTATCGATTCGTTATTTTATTTTATTTTACTTTATTTCTTGTGTATAAACCCTAATTGATAATCCCCTCTATTTTCATGCTAGTTTCACCACCGCAAATACTGTGTACATTATTCAGAAGCGTGGAATCTTTATCAGCTGCAAACCTTGAAGATGAATTATGTTGAGCATAGCGTCGTCGGATCCAATTTGGACAGGCGACCTAGCCAGCTGAACAGGTACAACTAGAGAGATCGACAGTGACACCAAGAACAGTTCCAAAATCTCTCCATCCATTAGTATCATAGCTGCCGTTGTCGCATCCACCGCACTAAGCATCAACTAATTAGCCAACACTTGGGATTTAAGCAATAGCAAAAATTAGGAAATAAGATGAACTTAATTTGCTGTAGATTAGTTAAGCCATCCTGGCCTATCATCACTAGCATATCCTAACTACCTGCCTTTCATGTCGATCGGTCAGGTAGAGTTTTACTCCTAAGGTTACTCCTATTATCATGTCGATCGCCGGTGCTCGTGCCTGCCTGCCATCGATGAGCGATTGTACGGCCACGATCGACGGCGAGCTTTTCTAGGGACCCTCTCATTGGTAGATGTTGCTACTGACACACGTCATGCTTCCCTGGGATTTGGTAATGCTTCTTCTAGAAGACTGTCTTGGTGATGGATCACATCGTCATCAGATCACACTAATTAAATCTCTAATTAAGATTTGCCAATTATTCAGGTCCCTAAAAGCAAGAGCCGACTGCATGGAATGCGTCATCTCGATACATATAGTACAGGTTATGCAAGAAAAGTAAAATATGCTGTTCTGCCTTTCAGTTCATCAGCGGTTGATCTCCAAGAAAATTGTGATTCACTGCAGAAATATCTGAACGGTGCTTTGGGTACGGAGACAAGCTATAGTCAATCTACGTCTCGATCGATCGAGATCTCACGTTGCAAATGGGAGAGCTTACATCAGTTTATGTTTATCTAAAGACTTCTAAAAGAATGCAATCCATCTCAATCTCTAACTCAATGCACTTTGTATGAATTTTCTCATGCCGTTTCTCGAAATTACATTACAGTTCAAGGATTGATGTGTAATAACATATTCATGCAAAAAAAATATCAGTAAATATAATTATATAATATAATATGACAAAATTTCTTTTATACATAATAAAGCATGAGCATTTATCATAGAGCAGTTATATTTTCATCGATCTTTTGTCTTCATCGCGATAATAAGGTCGCTTTCTTGGACAGTTTATTAGTCAACCGTATTTATTCTTAAATTAATCTCTATGTTAGTTAGGACAAACTTATTGCGTTAAATATCGATCTTAAATTAATCTCTCAAGTTGACAAGTGGGTACAAGGTTAACGTCTAATATCGATCTCAAATTAATCTCTTAAGTTGACAAGTTGGTACAGGGTTAACGTCATTGTACGTGGAATTGCGATTTAGGTATAACAACCATGCGCTAGCGACTACTAGCAAAAACTTGTGTGGGGTTAAGTTTATCTTAGTATGCCCATCATATATATATATATATATATATATATATATATATATATATATATATATATATATGACCAATCATATCCAATAGGTAACCTATCTCATCAATTTATTCTCTTCATGACAAGTTTTAAACAAAATTTTTTAATTGTTTAGGTGATACTTGCACACCCTCTAGAATATTTTTTTAATGCTCATATATGATTGGGGATGTCCAAATACTTGAGAAACCTTTTTTATTTCAAGTTTCTGCTGCGATGCCTTTTTTTTCATAAATCTTCTTTCATTTGCTCAAAGTTACTTCCTCCTTCCTAAAAAAACATATTCCTAAAATCCCAATGTACAAATAGTAGAGAAAAGAAAACATCAAAATACCCTTCATTAATATAAAAGTATTATTGATTACGGTAAGTGGTGATTTCAGCAATGTGTATAGAAGTTAATTTATGTTGGGATAAAGTTTTAACTTTAGAAGTTGGTTTATTTTGAGGAGGGAGTAAATTATATAAAATATTTTCTTTGATCTGTGACTAGAAATTAAGCTTTTTTGAGCAAGTATATTAGTTTGCATGTATGCTACTAGGTGATAGCAGCATCTTTTTTTTTTTGGAAAAGGAAAGGATAGAATCGTTTTTCTTGCGAAAAAAAATGGTCTGATTGTCGACTGTTGGGGAAACAAAAGGCAAAAACATCGGATATGCATGCCACGCATCGTGCGAGAATCGAATGTTCGGATCGTCGACACAGCAAAGTTAAATTAAAGGAAAAAATGAAAATGAAATACAAAAATGATATCATGTGAAACATGAAATGAAAATGCTATATATAGTAAAATGAAAGGGCCATGCATGTACCTATGCTCTTTTCATGCATGTGCCCAAGCTTAAGTGAGAAATCTTCAAAAACACGTTGGTAATTTGATACTGTATATCTCACTACTTTAGGATTCCCATAAAAGGAATCTTCAACACACCAAACACTACCAATAGTTAAATACACCATATACGATGCAGGGGTAAATAAAAAGACTTGGATCCAAACGTTTTTTGTGTGAAAAACATGATAATTTATTTACCTCAAATTTTCTACTACAGCATATATGAATAGTGAGGAATAAGTGAGATTAACTGTATCGGTGGTAGTTGAGCGAGCAAGTGTTGCAGTGTGATATGTAAAAAAATTGACGTGTATGGCGACAGCACGCCGAGCCAAATTGTTGGCCCTTCCAATCATTTTCTCCGCTGCCCGTGTCAAAATGTGGGCCCTTAATTGGTTGAGAGTTAGGTGGGACAAAATCATTTCCTTATTTTTTAAAAAAAATAAATCTAAAAAAATACACATACGAGTATATCACCAACACAAGGAAAGAAGTGCATGGCATATCTCTACCATACGGACATTTTATCCAGTAATTTTTTACAGTAGTTTTATTTTATAGTTGGTGTGGACTCTAAAGATTCTCTCAACATATGTATCATGCATGATATGGTAAATTATCAATTCCTAAGGTTGTGTTGAATTGTGGCATTATAATCGTGTTAGTGTTGGACTGTTGGAGTACATTGTTTGACTCAAATTCTCCAAAAAAATTGTTTAACCCGCTTGAGGTAATCAAATAATAATTAGCATATACCACCATGGACGCTTGATAAGATATTTAATTTGGAGTGAAGAGATTCCGAGTAGTTAATTAAGCCATCGTTATTCATTAGCTACCACCGATTGGTTTTATTGGTGGAGAAATTAACAACTTAAAATAAATTTAATGAAGATAGCTAGGAATATCGCAGTACATGATATTCACTTTGCACTCAAGCATGACCATAATTAGTTGGAGAAAATGATGGTGTCCGCTTACCTAGCTATATTTCAACAAGGAGTGCAAAAAGTTCTTGTTGGATTACGAAGCAATGGGGAATAATTGGCTAATTTTTGATAGTTAAAAACTAAAAAGAAACTCTATGCTCGGCTTGCATAACCAATCGTTGAAGTTAACCTCAATACTTATATACATCAGACGACTAATTTGTACATCCAATCTAGCAAATTAACCCTAAAACCATACAACGTCACAATCACTACATCTAGTATATGTTTCTTATTGGACGAATATAACCACGCACCATATACACGCAAACGCTAGTACACAAAACTATCAACAGCAATAATCATCAAGGAGCATATATCTTTACTTCTTTAGCACATATCTTTCTTCCTTCCTTCCCTTTTCCCCTAAAGATTTTGAAGGTGAAGAGAAAAAAAAAGGAAGTTGGTGTGATGGGGTGTAGTGGTTGATGACGGCTTGAGCACCCATATAACCCCTTCCACACCTCCCTCCGGTGCACACCTCACTCGCTGGTCAGCAACTCAAACCAATAAGTCACACCTTCTTCTTCTCCAACTCCGGAGAGAGAGACAATTAATTAGGATGGGTTCTACCGCCGCCGACATGACCGCTGCCGCCGACGAGGAGGCGTGCATGTACGCGCTGCAGCTGGCGTCGTCGTCGATCCTGCCGATGACGCTGAAGAACGCCATCGAGCTGGGCCTGCTGGAGACGCTGCAGGGCGCCGGCGGGAAGCTGCTGACGCCGGCGGAGGTGGCCGACAAGCTGCCGTCCAAGGCCAACCCGGCGGCGGCCGACATGGTGGACCGCATGCTCCGGCTCCTGTCGTCCTACAGAGTGGTCAAGTGCGAGATGGAGGAGGGCAAGGACGGCAAGCTGTCCCGCCGCTACGCCGCCACGCCGGTGTGCAAGTGGCTAACACCCAACGAGGACGGCGTCTCCATGGCCGCCCTCGCCCTCATGAACCAGGACAAGGTCCTCATGGAGAGCTGGTGAGTAGTCACACACACTTCCTTCGATCTCCTCTCTCAGCTTAGCTGGTAGCTCATCTCTCACTGGCATGTCGGCCAATCTCTTCATGACAATTTGCACCAAAAAAACTACTGATTTCCATTTCAAAATTAAGGAGTTAGTTTCAACAAGCTTATCAACCTTGAAATTATTTTTATCAACCTTAAATTACTCTTGGTTCATGTGGGGACCAAGCTCTATTCTGCCTACCATAGCTTTATTTTGCGTTGTTTCTTCTATCAGATTTTGGGGATTTAGAAATTCAGATAGAACATAAAAAAAAGTGTTAATAGCAGTTATTATTTAGAACACCCTGCACAGCTCAAACAACCAGTCATTTATAGTGGCAAGATTGCAATGGCAGGTCGGTAGGTAGTGCGTCTAGAGGCTAACCTCATGGAGCTCGAATACACGCTTTACTACTGAACGCACTCATATGTGCATATTTTGCTCTCAGAAATATTTCTTTCAGATAATGGATAAAAATAATGTTGCTACAAAAATATTTGTTAGATAATGGATTAAAAGAATTGTTGCTTCAGAAAAAAGATGAAAAAGAGAAGAAAAAAACAAGATTTTGATGGAGTTGCATGCTTGAATAATTGGATATCTATGTGAAGGTACTACCTCAAGGACGCAGTTGTGGATGGCGGCATCCCGTTCAACAAGGCGTACGGCATGACGGCGTTCGAGTACCACGGCACCGACGCTCGCTTCAACCGCGTCTTCAACGAGGGCATGAAGAACCACTCCGTCATCATCACCAAGAAGCTCCTCGAGTTCTACACCGGCTTCGACGGCGTCTCCACCCTCGTCGACGTCGGCGGCGGCGTCGGCGCCACCGTGCACGCCATCACCTCACGCTACCCACACATCCACGGCATCAACTACGACCTCCCCCACGTCATCTCCGAGGCGCCCTCGTTCCCGGGCGTGGAGCACGTCGGCGGCGACATGTTCGCCTCCGTGCCCGCCGGCGCCGACGCCATCCTCATGAAGTGGATCCTCCACGACTGGAGCGACGAGCACTGCGCCAGGCTGCTCAAGAACTGCTACGACGCGCTGCCGGCCAACGGGAAGGTGATCGTCGTCGAGTGCATGCTGCCGGAGAACCCCGACGAGACGCCGAGGGCGCAGGGTGTGTTCCACGTCGACATGATCATGCTCGCCCACAACCCCGGCGGCAAGGAGAGGTACGAGAGGGAGTTCCGGGAGCTCGCCCTCGGCGCTGGCTTCACCGGCTTCAAGGCCAACTACATCTACGCCAACTCGTGGGCCATCGAGTTCACCAAGTAGGTGATCAACTGATGATCGCCATGGATGGCGATATCGTCATCTCGAGCGAGCTCATCATCTGAATTCGTCTCAAACTCCATCCTCTTCTTCCTCCTTCTCGAGCGTGGTGTTAAATCATGTCTGTTGCTGCTGCTTATGAGCCTTTGGTGTTTAATTGCTCTGGATTTACATTCTGAGTTCTAATGGATGGATGTACTCTGCTGCTGTCTGCTCTTTGAATATATGTGCTATATTTACTATCGACTTGTTAATAATTCTCAAGGGTTATATACACATACATGATATGATTTCTATCTGTTCTAAAGATTTCAGTACTGAACTACTGAAGTTTCTGCAAATCTCCATGAATGAATCTGTGTATATTCAGACTTCCAGAGGACAGAAATCTTGTACTACAACGTCGATTCCAATCACAGAGAAAAAAAAAGGCCGGAGAAAGGAAGCCCATGTTCATTCGGCTCCCTGGTCAGGCCCAAATCTAATGTTTTGGGCCTGAAGATGCGGCCCATTTATTTTCAGATGGTGTTCCTTTCCGATGAAATGGAGGCCCACTCTTCTGATTTATGGGACCGTACACCTAGGCCCAACCCCCATATATCAGGGGTGATTGTATGCATTTCTGAGACGAGGGGTGATCATTTTTTGGGTTAATTCTTTTTAAACTTAAGGATTTGCCTATGAGCTTATTGTCACCCGAAATTACCTAAGGAGACAAGAGTCATCACAAAAAGATGAACATTGGTAGCACGAACATCCTTGACAAGGCTATGATAGGAAAGGGAAAAGTGCTAAGATGAAAGGAGAAAACAAAAAGTTCGCATCTACTCCCTCCTCTGTTGCATATTTAAGTTTGCCTTAAGTCAAACTTCTAACTTTATAAAAAAATTTGTAGAAACATTTTTAATATAAAAACATATATGATATAAAAATATATTTAATGACTAATTTAGTTTTGTATATATGTTTGTTGAAGCTAGAAAAAAATAAAGTGTAGTTGGCCTAATTAATAAGAAGGTGCCAAGCAAGTTTTGCTGATATCGCATATTGCTCCCCTTATTCCTACACACTGTTACTTACTCCCTCTATTCTAATATAATCAATTCTAGTATTTAAATTGTATACCATGGTATAAGCATTCTACGCTAATTTCTAAGATATTTATCATTTCAATAATTCAAAAACCAATCAAGTGTTTGGAAAGAGAATTTAATCAATTCAAAATTAAGAAAGTGACTACAAAAGGAATATTTTTTTGAAGGAATAGCATCCGACAATGCAAGTTTTCTATTGATATAGCAAAGAAAAAAATTCAAGACTATACTCCTAAAATACCATAGTAAAAAGAAATTAAAAAGGTTGGTGGCTAGGTCACCACACCACGAGCTAACACAACCACCGCACTCCGTTGAGAAAGGAGGCTTGCACCGATTGTGGGAGACTAATTGTTTGTAGGCCTTTCAGTCACCCAACGACATTAATGCCAACAACTCGAAAATCACCCTAAATTATTTTCACATCCATATTTTTTATTGGAAACATAATCAAAATCAGTAATTAGAAATGATATCGAAAATATTTAAAAAATAAAAAATAGAAATATCCGGTATCGGTTGAAAACCGGTAATTCATGTCGAAAATAACAAACTCCAACATCTTGGTGCAGAGATGTGCAAGCGCCGGAGTACGCGAAGAAAATTAGAAGGTGAGGACGTGCACTGCAGTTGCGTGCATGGTCAAGGAGCTTGAGCAGTGCATGGCTGAAACAGTGTGTTGGGTTATGGTAGCTAGCCAACTCCGCTCCGCTTGTGGACGTGGCTACCTGCAGGTCGACCGGTCTGATTGACTCAAGGAACAGACACGTGCTCGTGCCCCAAGGGAGGCTGCATGGCATCGATTGGGCCTAGGAGTGTATAAAATCGGTAATTTGCCGGATTATATAAACGGTAGTTACCTGAAAATACGGTAACCGGACAAAATGGCCGGAAAATGGCCAAACTATTTTCGATATCGTTTCCACATTTTTCTTACTGGTTTTTTTTCCGTTTTCAGAAATTAGCTTTTCCGTAGTGTCCAATCGGTACCGATCGGATGGTAATTATTGCTATCGTTTTCCGTCCCTAGCGACGATCCCAGACAGTTGAACAGAGCTTGTACTTTGTTTGTGGAGAGAAAAAGTGAAATGGAAGAAAGATCCGGTCCTTTTTTTTTTTAACAACCCATCACCAATACGCCAGCAAAGAACGTCACAAAGGTCTCATGCAATATCGACCTTAGCAGTCAACTGATTTCAAAGGCCTGGATTTCTTCGGAAAGGAATATTTTGACATACCCTTAATATTTTCTATATTTTAAAACGAAGGAAATAAATTTGAACGATTTACGCACTGCCACGCTAAATTACATCCCGCCCACACTAGAAGCTGAACCTACCCTCCATCCGACACACGTAAGTGTACGGGTGAGCTTCGAGATTCGAGCACGCAGCCGAGGCACCGGATGGCGATTGCTAACACACAGCCACATCGGCAGGCCTAGCCAGTGCTCACGAGTACACGGATTTGTTGGCACGCTAAGTAAGGCAGGCTGGTCCAATCCATGGGCTCTGTCAGGACTGATGGCCCCACCCAACAGTCAGACAGCCTGGAAACTAAAGCCGCACTGCACGCACACGCAGCGCTGGGTGAAGCCCACGCAACGCAGCGAAGGAAGCCACAAGCATCGTCAGCAGACGCAAAAATAGTACCAAAAGCAAACCTAGGTTTAGGGCCATTCCCCTGCCTTCCCCCCCCATGCATGCTTCCTCTCATGTCGATGGCTACTGTATACGGTTCCCATTATTGTCATTGTGAAAAGCACGATGCTGGAATGTCTCGGAGCTTCTGCCAGGCCTGAACACCCCAAAACGCACACAACCACTGGCATTTCTTCCCTACAGCACGGCTAGTTGCTTGTTCTGTTCACGAATACGAATACTCGTTGCTTTTCTTTTTAACAGATTGAATACGTATACCTGTTTGAATGCATGAATTTTATGGGATTTTTGGGAGAATCCCAAAGAAACTGTTCAAGAACCCACATCTATTGAGAATTTTCAAGTGTTGGGTGCGAGCCAAGTTTACCACGTAAGCTTTTTAGGATAGCTAAACATCAAAGAATGGCTTCTCAATGCACAGTCACCGGGGATGGCACGAGTTAATTCAGGGATAATTCGTGGCCAGCTCAGTTCAACTAAATAAATTAATTTTTATTTTTAATTAGGTTTTTAAAATAAAACTTAGTTAATTCAGTTGTATTACAGCTCCGCAGATAGGCCAAACCTATCACTAACAGTGACATGTAGATGACAATAGTTCAGAGACATGTGCTATTCATGCCATAACCTTTGAAAGACAGAAAGCAGGTCCCCTAATCCATGGAACATACAAAATGCCACATTTCGGTTTGACGGTTGGTTGGTATCCTCCAAGATTTGTTTATCGTGCAGATTTGCCACTGCCAACAACAATACCAAAGCTAGTCCCTAGCATTGCAGCCAAATTAGCACTAATAATTGTGGTTTGGTTAATTCCGTCTTAATCTGCCTTGTTGCATTGGACCGGCAGCTAGGACAGGATGATTGCGAAGCCCGGCTAAAGCTAGTCCGACAAAAATCACAACGTGCCAATCGCCGCATTAAACCTAATCCCCAACCATACTCTGTTATTCTTTATGGACCTCTTGTCATCAAAATCCTTACTTATTTCAGAGAACGAAAGTTTGTACTTCCTTTGTAAAAAAACATATTATTTTAGACATAGATAAAAAACTTAAATCTTTGTTCATCAAAATATGCTTTTATATATCTGGATTTATTTGGCATATATGAAAAATTCTATGCATAGATTGACCTCAAAATCTTTTGTAATATTATAGCTTTATCAGGGATTTCAAATATTTAATAATGAAATTTGCGGCTAAAATTCTATTTTGAAGACTTTATCATTATTTTAGATAATAGATAAAGGCATGTTAATGTCTAAAACGATACACCTTTATTTTTGATAGGAAGAAGCAAAAGATTGAGCTTTAGCCGGATCACATCAAGCATTGATTAGCATGATATAATGTGCTACTATACCTAAATATTCTCTTCCTTTGGTTCCTGGGACCATTCAGGCATGCTTTACGTCCCCACCAGGGAAAGGCGATTAGACAAAGAAAGACTGCTACTACAGGGTAATGTTCGGTCCACGTAAATGCAACCCCATCATTTTGTTCTTCTTTTGGATGCAGATTGCAGAAGCAAATGATGCAGATTTACTTCTGCAAGTTCTAGCCATCAAATGCACCTCAAATTTTGGTGAAAAGTTTTAATGTGTCTGAAATCTAGGCTACACATCAACCAAACATTTTAAGAAAAAAGTCACCGACTTGTTCTGATACAACCCTTTCTGGTTATGAGAGAAATTTCGTAATCAGAAAAGTACGACTACATGACGTCTCTAAGGTTAGGCATGCCAAAATTAGGTATTAATCCAACACAGTCTTATAATACATAAAACGCCTAATATGCACAAGGGAAGAGTCTGAAAAAAAGAGAGTTAAATATGATTATGGACTAGATTTCTGGTGTACATATTTGCATTTTGGTATGGATTAGATTGCTGGTATGAGAGAAATTTCATAATCAGAAAAGCACGAGTGCGTGACGTCCCTAAGGTTATGTATGCCAAGATTAGGTATTAAGTGAACACGGTCTTATAATGCATAAAGCGCCTAATAAGCACAAGGAAAGAGTCTAAGAAAAAAAGAGTTAAACAGGATTATGGACTAGACTATTGGTGCAAATGTTTGCATGATTGCATGAATTAGTATGATTATTAATTTCTTTTAATAAACTGACTTGATAAATTGCAATCCAAGACTGATGAAGAGGATGGGGAGAGGACGAACTCCTAGCCTTTGGTGGGTCCCATCCATGTGGGTCTGCCAGGGTGATGTGGGCCCACAAGATTGACAGATGTTATAATTATTTTTATCCCTGCTAGAGTGGCATCGGCGTTAGGCTCTCTACAGTACAGTGTGCGGTCTGAGTGGTGTCTAAAAAGGAGAGAGAATTGAAACATTACTGACATCACGGAAGGTGATCTGAGTCAGAGCAATCCTATAAAATTTCGGAGCGGTGAATGTGCATGCACCCGGTTCAAGCTTCATAAAAAATATATTAATACAGTGTAGCAATAATTAGCGGTTGAAATTTAAAATATATTCAACATTCACCCAACCCAGCGATCACATAAACGTTCACTTTCCAATCCATTGCGCTTATATATACAGGCAACGTATATATAAACGTTCATACAACGCTGACCTTCTTCCTTTATAGACACGAAGAATACTTCTTCCTCTTTCATAAGCATATTGAATTTTGCAATTATAAGTGGTGATCTAGAAAAACATATTAGTCAACATCATCATTTTTTCTCTTCTCAATACCCCCATGAACTATCCACCACCATAATTTCCTCCTAATTTCAATTTCTAGTATTCAGCTCAATTAAGTTACCCTCAATTTCCATTGGATATCCTAGGAGTTATTACCATGGTACCATGAGACAACACCCATAAAGAGGTAATCAAGCATCATCGGTTGGATGCATAGCCATCTTTCAAGGTAGTCGTGGCACATATTCACGAGGTGATAGGAGCAGTCTAGTTGGTTCAGCTTCTCTGGTGTTCCAAGAGCAACAACTTGGTGCAGATCTTATCGAAACAACAATTTGGAGTGAGAATAAGAATAGCCCTAATAAATGTGAAAAGAAAAAAGGACGTGTACATTGGGGTAAAGAGGAAAATCTTTGACTAATAAGTGCTTGACTGAAAATTCCACAGATCCAAGGAGAGATAGGTATTGGAAGGATGTTGTAGCATAATACAACATGCATACACCCAAAGAACAAACAAGAAATTCTACTATGTGAAAAATCATTATACAAAGAATATCCCTTTTATTACCAAGTTTAATGCATGCTATGGCAAGACAAAAAGAAAGCATGATAGTAGTGAATCTGATGATCAAATCTTAGAAAGAGCACGTGAAGCATACAAAGTAGTTATCAATAAAAAATGCATTTTGCACTAGAATATTGGTAGAGAGTCGTGAAGGATCAACCCAAGTAGAGTAAAGCTTATCCGATTGAAGAAATGATGAATAAGAGAAGCCGATTGAATGAATCAAGAGCTCATATGTCTTCAAATCTAGAGAGCGAAGATGCAGACCCCTTAGCGAGGCGTCAACCACTAGGGAGAAATGCAGCCAAAGCTCAATAAAAAAATAAAGGCAAGTTAGTCTATTAGGAAGACAACATTTCAAATGAAAATATGCACTAGTTTAATGAACTTCAATTAAGAAAAACAATTGCTGCTGAGAAAATGGCTGAAGCAACACTTGTTCAAGTTGAAGCAACAAGAACCAAAGTTGAGACTGATAATAAGATGGCAGATACAGAGAAGGAGAAGGCAAAGCTATAGAAAATGGATATGTACATGGTGCTGCTTCGATAAGACACATCAGATTATGGTGAAGTTGCTAAGAAAGGACATAAAGATATATTGGCCCACTTAGCTAAGGACATTTTTAGTTGAGATGGGTTTCATTTGTACCTCTGATGATGCTGACTTCACAATTCACTTGTGCTACCTCTCTTAACTAGTTGTTATAAGAAACTAGCTGTTATGAAAGAAAACTAGCCATTGGTAACTCTTTGCTACAAAAGTATGCCCAACTCTAGCACTCTTTCACAGAAAATTCTCACTATTGTTTCAGCCAATAGACCAATTCTCACCACTCTTTCAGCCAACCCACTAAAACACCCACAAACCTATCCATGGAACCAAATGCCCCCACGGGTGAAGATTCTGATAGTGTTGTAACAATCAATCAATTCTTTTGGGACTTCATCAATGATCTAGTTGAGTCTCAGATCAAGGCACAAATCAAAGCTCAAATTAAGTCGCAACAAAGGGTTATAAGGGATGCACATAGAAAATCCCGTATATAATGATTATCAATTTAGATGAAGGCATAGGATGAAACGACCCCCTATTTCTACGTATTGTATAGACTCTTAGTACTTGGGATCCTTACTTTTGCTAAAGAAGTGATGCATTTGGGAAGGTGGACTTTTCACCCATCCACAAGTGCACCGTTGCTATGCAGATGTTAGTATATGGCACACCTGCTGATTTGTGGGATGAAAATCTATGCATTGGTAAAAGTATAACCATTGAGTGCATGAATAACTTCTGTAGAGGTGTGATTGAGAGTTTTGGCCCTACATACCTGAGAAAACCAACTAGGGAAGCTCGTGACTTTCCAGGCATGTTGGGAAGTGTTGATTGCATGCATTGGCAATGGAGAAACTATCCAGTGGCATGAAAGGGACAATACACTCATGGAGATCAGTCCAGACCTACTGTAATGCTGTAGACTATTGCCTCACATGATCTATGGATATGGCATGCATTTTTTGGTGTTGTCTGGTCAAACAATGACATCAATGTCTTTAATCGATCTCCTTTGTTCACTAAAATAGTACATGGAAGAGCTCCATAAGTTTATTTCATAGTCAATGCAATGAATACAATATGGGATACTACTAGATGGAATTTATCCAGAGTGGGCAACATTTGTTAAAAATATTCATTTACCTCAGTGTGAAAAAGATAAGTTGTTTGTAGAACACCAGGAGGGAGAAAGAAAAGATGTGGAATGTGATTTCGATATGTTGCAAGCTTGTTTTGCCATTTTACGAAGCCCAGCATATATGTGGTAAGTGCGATTACTTGCTGAAATCATATACACATTTATTATATTGCACAATATGATCATGGAGGATGAAAGGGATTCTTACATAGTTTACTAAGATGACGACTACCGGAATCAATATGACGAGGGTACCTCATCTACACCACTTACAGGATATGGACATGGATCGATTCATGGATTCCCTAGGGCTCTACAGGTAGAACAAAAACATTAAGGTCGTCGTCTCAAAGCAGACTTAGTTGAGCATATATATCAATGCTTTGGAAGGGTCCAGCTTAGAGTTAGTTTATATATATTTCTTATGTAATCTTAATCATTTTGTTTCTTATTGTCAAAATATAGTAGTTAAAATGTATTAAGTTAGCTTATGTTTCTAATGTAATCTCAATCATTCCAATTGTGTTCGCACAAAAATGAAAGTATTTTTTCCTTTATTTACTACTTCTCTTAGCTGTACAAATAGAAGTATTATGTACATGGACCAATAGAGAATCAATCGTAAGTTTGGATGTCTAAGTAGTACCTGCAATAGCATAGCTCATCGGCATTGGTGTGGACAACACTCTTAAGCCAGACATCGCTAGTCCTCTGGCTTGACTAGTCCATGCCGCTGTGGGGCGTTCTCCACCGCCGTTGCAGGGCTACACCTATGCTGCTGCTCCTCCTACTTAGTCTACGCCATGGCCTAGGCCCATCGTCACATAAACTAGTGTAGCGGTATCGTGGCAGCACATGGCCCACCGTCAGTATAGGGGCACCGCAACAGTGCACAACCTGTTGTTGAGGTGAGCCAGAGGAGCATGGCTCCAACGCATCCTTCATCGATGTCGTCAGATCCGAGCAAGATAACTACTAGTGAAGTAAAATCTAAAAAATCTGAGAGGAGAAAGCTTGATTTGGTTTGGAAGAAAGAGGTTGATTGGAGATTTCCTAGTGGTGTGAAGAAGATAGAGAGAGAGGAAGAGGGGAATGGTCACGTAAAAAAAACTAATGGAAGAAAACGGAAGCGATATTTTTACCTCTATACGGCCCTAGCTCCGATGCCTATTTTTCGCACGTTGTAGCTGTTGCACAGTGATTCTATTTTTCAGTCTGATGCCTCTTTTTTTTAAGCACTACTCAGACATTGTGGACGGCCTTATTTCAACCGGTAGAAGAATTAAGTACCTCTCCTTGTGTCCTTAAAACGGTGTTTAATTAACCCAAGAATTAATTAAATCACTAATCAAGTAAGCGTAGGGTAGTGATGCTTGCTCAGTGTGTGAGGTGCTTTCTGCTCTGCTTTTGTGAGGCAGGGGTACAAGGATAAACAGGACATTCCACTGATTCTACCTCACTACAAGATGAAATACACTATATATGTGTCAAAGTGGCTACACATAGAAGTCACACCAATTATGAAGACAGAGCAATGGAGATGGTGATGATGCACCTTTTTTTTTTTTTTTGTGTTGTAGTATACAACTCGACGCGAAGACGGGAATTTTCTATCTAGGGGAATCATACGCTACATCGTGTGAAAACCTCTAATCTCGAGATATATTTATGAGCTATCCTCGTTTTGTTGGAGTTATAGCGATCCCAAACAATTTTCGAATTAGCGCTAAATCAAAATAAGAGAATATAAAATTAGCATTTGTTTGAGAAAGGCACTAACCGTCCAATCGATGACATCTACGTACTCGATCTAGTCGTCCGATGATGCTCGATCCCACGTGCGCGAATAACATAATAATTGCGAAGAAATAGAGAGCATGCCCATCTAAAACAATTCTAAAAATCTAGATTTTGGTGATGTAACCGAATAAGTATAGAGGTAGCAACAGAAATATGATTCCCTGCTACAACACATGGCTTATCATGCATACACATATGACACTTTTGTAATGAATTATAGTATTTCTCTCTCGTGGCAGGCAGGAAGGCAGGTAGCTATCTATCTCTGGTTGATGGGGAACTGGGCATTAGCATCATCATCGTCAGCATCATCGATTTGTTTACGTGAAGGAAGATTTTGGCCGTCTTTGGGCCGCTGTTCATCGTTTCTCGCACGCACACACGGGACATGGAAGGGGCATGATTAATCGCCGCACTTAAGGACCGGTTGAATCAGGACGAGCAGGGCAATATCTTAATTAGTTTGTTAATTAACAATTGCAAACATATGCAAGTAGCTTAATTATTAGGATCTTTTGGCCTTGGTTTAGGTGATGGTTATGGTTGAGATTGTGTGGTGGTTTGTCCGTGATTAGTTATAGGTGTGGTGCCGCTTCTTCTACTCTCTTTTTTTATTGTCAATGGCACTTCTTCTTTTCTTCTCGAAAAGAAATAGATACTACATAATTCGAACTAAATTGTACTTTAAGCTAACATTTTTTAATCAAAGAACCAAAAATAACACATGTGTTTTTTTTTAAAAAAAAATCAAATTATCACATGATAAACCAAGAGTCGTCGTCGCCATCTAAACCCGAACCCACAACAATGTAAATGAACGATCTAACACCGAGCGGACGAGATCTCTTGGTTGGAGAGGCACCACTCCTAATTATTTCCAACCCACCAAAAACTGTAAGTTGGCCATGCATCACACAAAAAGCGCGCAATGCCCTTTCACCTATTCCAAGCCAATGCCCTCACAAAAGCAAGCCTCCACCCAAAGAGACCTTGTTCAACGTCCAAATTTTAGGCACCCATCTTCCATCTCTCTCTATATCTCTCCCACTAACCGTGGGCCATCCCCATCCACACACACCCTCTCTATCTCTCTCTGCATGCATCCATGCCATGCCATGACATGACATGACATGCATGCTATGCATATGCCTCTTAGAGGTGAGAGGGGCCCTACCGCACACATGGCTTGCCCACCATCTAATCACCCAACCCAACCCTCTCCTCACCTGCTCCCTTCACTACTTCACTGGTTGCCTTCCAAAAAAAAAAAACTGAATGACCAAGGGCAATTCCATGTCAAATAATTGAGAAGAAATTGTAGCGCGTCGGCAAGCGGAACATGGCCAATTAGGCCGTAGCCTGTAACCACCCTCTCTCTTGCCCCTGCACCAGCAAGTACATTTCCGAAACCGCCCTGATTTCACCACTGCAAGCTCAGATGTAGAGATAGAGAGAGACCCAGTTCTAAGTTCATCTCTGGCAAGATGAAGATGGCTCTAGGACCAACGCAACTGACGCACCAATGCGGTGCATCTGTGCATGCATGCATGGCTAGCTGGATGGATGGCCAGATCGATCGATCGGTTGGTCTGATCGATTATTTCGCTTATGTTTATATTTATAAGTTCAAAATTAGATTTTAAAATTTAAATTTAGAGTTGATTTTGGATTTTTTTTATCGTAGTTTAATTTTTACTATTTACTTTTAGAATACGTATATAAAAATTTTAACTAAAAATTATTTTTTAATCGCTAATAGGATGTTTCACTTATACTTATTATAAGAAGAAAACGAGGCTAATCAATTTGAAGCAGCCTGCATGCAGCTGGCTAATAATGTGACAGCACCATCAGCAGCAGTAGCAGTCAAGCCAAGATCGAGGCTAGCTAGCTTGAGACAGCACACGTGTTTGTGTACGTGTGCCCATCTATAACAAATCTCAAAATGCTACACGCACCCCGGCAAGCCCTCTTACTAGTACACCAATCGCTAGAGTTATGTGCACCCATGTGCTTTGGTTGAATAAGATTGGTTGTCGATGTTACCGTTCCTTTGTGATTCTAGGAATTAGATATCCATGATACTCCATAGTGGAAAAGAAAGGTCTGATAAAATTACACTAGAAGCACAGTCCGATATAGTTAGCACTTACCAGTGGTCTTTTTTTTTCCAAAAATAAATCCTAATATCACTAACTACATGAATATTTTCATATCATAATGCTATATTTCTAGTGAAAATTCTAAGGTGGTCAAGCGAAAATTTTTAAAATAAAAGCAAACTAGAATGAAGCTATAATTACTTAGGAAATCCAAATGATGTTTTTAAAATTAACCAAACGCTTTCTCATAGCAGAGATTACAGAATCTGCAATTTATTTGTTTTCCGATAACACAGAAGACTACATAATCTGCAATTCACGATTGATTTGATGTAGCTGAGGGAGGGTGCATGCATCGCCTCTCATTGTCACGGGTAGACAAGGTCTACAAATCATGCAACCGTGCACGTAGGGCGTCTCATGTGATTGATTACTATTATTCATTCGTTCATCCTCTTCCTGTTATTATTAGTTAGTCTCGTTAGCTTAGCTGTTAGCTTTAGCTTGGCTTAGCCTCCCTGTTGCAATTAAGCAATCAGGCCCTCCTCCTTCTCTCTTATATATATACTCCCCCACCCACCCCGCCCTCTCCACACGCTCACCTCCTTCCTTCCCCATCTCTCTCTAGAGATTCCTCCTTTGTTTGTTTTGTTTTGTTTCTCTCTCTAGAAGGAGGAGGAGAAGGCGAGAGGTGGTCGCCGGCCATGGGGTTCCCGTCGGTGTGCTACTGCGTCATCCTGCCGCAGCCGCTGGTGCTGGTTCTGCAGTTGCTCGACCTGCTGCGCCACGCCTTCCTGCTCTGCCTCTCCGCGCTCGGCCTCGCAGCGCCGCCGCCGCCCGACGAACACCCCGCCTACGCGCCGCCACCGGCGGGGGGGACGATGGTGCCGGGCGACCTCGTCTGGGCGTTCCAGGCGGCGCCGGAGCCGGCCGCCATCAAGGCGCGGCTGCCCGCGGTCCGGTACGCCGAACTGAGGTGCCGACGCGGCGGCGCCGGAGCGGCGTCGTCGTGCGCCGTGTGCCTGGGCGCGCTCGAGACGCGGCACCGCGTCCGGGAGCTCGGCAACTGCGCGCACGCGTTCCACAAGGCGTGCATCGACAAGTGGGTCGACAAGGGGCAGTCCACCTGCCCGCTCTGCCGCGCCGCTCTCCTCCCCTCCCACTCCGACGCCGGCGCCGGCGCCGCCGACACCACCTTCAGGCACCTCCCCTCCACCTTCTCCTCCTTCTGACCTCACCATCCGTCCATCCAAGAACACATCTTTCTAGCACCCGGCACCCCCTTCCTCGCCGCCGCCACCGCGACAGCAACAAAGACTACTCCTTTTCTCCCTCCACCATGGATCGATCCAAGCTAGAAACCAGACCAAATCAAAATGGAAGAACAAGAGGAGAGAGAAACTAGTAGTAATGGAGATTGAGGAGGAAGAAGAGGTAGGGGTGTGTATGGTGGAGTATTATTGGTTGGTGAGGCACTAATTGTGAGGAGGACAGGGATGGCTACCTGCACTGCATTGGATCTGGTGAATTTCAGCCCTAGCTAGCTATAGATCCAACCATCTGCACGCTCTCTCTTCTCTTCTTTTCCCTTCACTTCACATCAAATTTTCTTTTCTTCTTTTACTATGCTTCACCACCTTTTTGTAATTTTGCTTTCTCTCTAATTTTTTTCTTTTTAGGGTTTCCTCCCCCCCTATCATTAACTTAATTTTTTAGGGGTGATTAAGAGAGGGATGTGTACATATCTTCCTCCACTTTGACAAATATTGGAATAATAATAATGATACTACTAGCAACTTGCCTGCCTCTCACATCACCACTAGGTGTGAATGTGAATGCTTCACATATATCTATGTGCCTTGATTGAGTGATGTTGTAATGTAATACAAGTACTAATGTGGTTGTATATGTAGGGGGATGGAGATTTTCCATTGGGGAATCCAATAGATATGTTGCTCTCTTATTTTACGTGTTAGGCATCACGTCACTGTTTAGGGGGACACTTAGGATAAGCTCGCTTAAAGCAACGTGCAAATTAAGGCTTAATTAAGCATCATCCCTTGCTAACTACTTGCCTTAATACTTAGAATTGATGATGTTTTCTTCTAAATTTAAGCTGTTTTTTCAACAAGGTATTTTCACCACAAAAAAAAGCTAAGACTGCAGTTCTAAGAATTCATTCGAGTTTGTTCAAAATTCAGGTAAATCTCACTGAGATTTTGGCCGGATAGTGAAATCTCGTGATCCCGGGCCCCCCTGAGTTCTTTTTTCTTCACAAACGAGATTTCTGATCAGATCGTGCTTAGAATCGAAACTCCAATGCTTATTTTTAATAACAAAACATCAAAACTGTACCCCCACAGCATATATAAAGTCATATTTGAAAGGATGCAAGTATAGTACCATGAAGAAAAACTTGTAAACATCATTGAATATTATTGCTCTCACTGATGAAGGGCAATAGTTTGGTGCTAGCTTATGGATGCTAGTTTAGAAAAAATATATAAATGGCATCCTTTATTCATTTTTCTCCTTTTTTGCAAAAAAACATTTATTTTTTCTCTCTCAAAGAAAACAATATGTTGATAATATCTTCCAATTTTTAGTGTCCTTGTTGTTATGGTTGGGACCAGATAGAATCGGGTTCACGAGGGCATAATGTGCGTCACCTAATATCTGTTCAGCGCCATCAATTTTTGCAGTGGGGTCCTTGATGCAATTAAAATCTGGAGCATGCTCTTTGGCAGTACCATTGCTTTTGTCAGAGCTAAGGTTTCGTTAAGTACCTAGCTTAGGACCCCATTACACTGTACCTAGCTAAATGTATGGGTGCTAGTGGAATTTATTGTGGTAAAATTAGAAAAAAAAATATTACACGGTGAAATGGTAAATTTGTTTTGTATGTCATAAGCCGGGCAAAATGTCTGATGAAATGCCCATGGAAATTAGTGGTTAGAATAAACCTGTTAAATGAAAAGTATATAATGAAAGTCTGTAGTTGAAATTACGAAAGCACTGATAGTGTGTTGGTAGAGTCGTATGTAAATCCTAGCATTTATAAATATTATGCACGTGTGAGCGTGTATTTAATTGGATGTAGTAAGATTAGTGAGTTGTCCCTTATCATTGTCTCTCTTTAAGCGTGTATATACCTCTTCGACAGAAAACTTTAACCTAAAAATAAATATAAACAAAGTTTGCTTTCGTTTCCCTCTGATCTGTGTCTGGTAGTAGTGCTGACCACTGGCCACTCTGATGACTGGTGGATGAAGACGACGCAGAGGGGGCAATTAAGCATGGCGTCTTCATTTGTCGGGCGGGACGGTCGATCGATCGATCTGGACCTGTTCTTGTACTAGCTTAGCAAAAGCTTTTTCTCTTTCCTTTTCTTTTTGTCAGAGACCTGTTCTAGCTGTTAGATTGCTGTTCCATCCATGGAATTCCCGGTTCATTTCGCAATCAACCACAGTAGTACGAAGCAGTGATTCGAATGTGTGGCTGTATTTGTGATGTGCGGTGCTTGATTAACTGAACAATGAATTAAACGAGAAGCATATGAATATATCCCTGACTTATTACGATGTTCATTTGTTGGTGTCAGTTAGAGCATCTACAACGTTTTACACATCATATCTGTATTGCAGCAATAGACAACAGTAGAGAGGGGAAAAAAGATGCCTAGGAGGCCCCTGATGATCTACGTGCACCAATTCATCACCCAAGACAAGTCTGCCTGTCTTCGTATGCTTGTTATAAAATAATTAAGTCATAGGAGATAAATGCGTATATTTAAAAACTAAAAAAATCACAATGAGAATTAAAAGTACTTCTAGAATATCTGGTTGTAACTAGCAGAGATTCTGATTGAGATTCATATTGAACAGCGAAGCTCGGCCGAACACTCCAGTACTATTATCTGGATATTTTGATCATCCTTCGTTGCTTAAAAAAGAATGTGTAAAAATACAGTCTCAATAAAGAAAGATGTACGGTAGATGATACAATAATAGTAAATAAATATAAAAAGCAATACACAATGATATACAATATTTTTTTTACTGAAGTTTAGATCAAAATATTATACGTCTCCGTTGAGAGACCGATTAGTTAAATCTCACTCGATTCCTAGCCTCATCAAGACTACCATAAAGATTAAGACAACCGCTAAGGTTTGCACTAGGACATAATGTTAAAACCTCCGATGAAGATTGTTCTACCAAAACCAATATGCTCGGTATCCACTATAGTTAGCTCTTTTCTTATAGAGGTAAGAAAAACATTCACAAACTTTCTCGAGCGATTCACAATCTTGAATTCTTGTGGACGACATCTAGCCATCTAGGAAGAGAATCTATAAAAGTAAGCAAATCATCATGTGGGCGTCGATATACAGGTACTCAATTAAATCCCTTACCTTTTCACTTATTAGATCTAAAAGATCAATCACAAATAGTTGGATTTGGTGGAGAAAATGAGATAGAGATGTGAAACTCTATAAAGTCTATAGGGAGTAGAGATGAAATAAATAAATAGCCACCCACCCAAGTGAGGGTGGTGGATTGAAAAATAAAGCCTCTACTGAAAGTGCATCTAGACCTCCTAGTAGGTTTTGAGTGATAGATGGCAAGAAATTAGATAGCTAACATATTATGATTGAGAATATCATAGTAACTCGTCTAATGAGAAATTGCTTTGGTTAAAAGAGAACCCCCATAAAGGTTAGCAAAGAAAAAATGAATTTCCTAAGTTCTTAAGATAAGTCGAACTATTTAGAGAGGCTCAAGTTTAACAGGTTTAAAAAACAAGTGCTTAATAAAACTTCTAAGTTTAAATGAGCGAACACTCACACCACATACACCTTAGGGTTTTTGTTTTTCTCTTCCAGTGTTTTGGATGTTTATGTCTAGGCTTTGTGGAAACTTATAGGCAAGTTTATCTGTCTAATAGAGAAATTAGCTCAAAGTCTCCGGACATTTATGTAGAAGTCTTCAGACTGAGCTCTCTGTCAAACAGAGAAGTATATCCAAAGTCTCCAGAAGTTTAGACCGGATACTCCGAACCTCCTCTCTATATCGAAGATAAGTGCTATCTAGAGTTTTCGGACCGTTTGACCAGAGTCTCTGGATTGAGCTCTCTATTTAGGCCAAAAAGCATGTCTAGAGTCTTTGGCATTCTATCTGGATACTCCGGAATTTGAAATTGAGTTTTCCACTCCGCGCTCATAGATCTTAAGTTTAATCAACCCTTTAAATGTGTTTTTTGGTGATCTATGAGAGATTGAATCTTAGGATTTGAGTGAGCACTTATGAATCAACGCGGGTAAAGACTCAAGCCTGTTACTCTTGGAGGACCACCTCATAGACGACTAGGCGTTGCCCATGAGAATTCAACGTGTGAATCGCCTGGAACGTTTATGAAGGTCTTTCCCACCTTCGTAAGGAAAAAGGTATATTAGTGGATTTCAGAGTTCTTAAGAGGTTGCTTTGGTAGATAAGCTCCATAGAAAATAGGAGCACGATGTTCTAGTGGAAACCTTAGTGATCACCTTGGACGAGGTGTTACGCTTTGGAGAGAGTTTGGAGGCCAAACTAATCTCTAAGATTAAACTTGGTGAGGCAAGGAATAGAAAGAGATCTAGCTCTTTGGAGTTTATCAACTGAGCCATAGGATCAGTAGATCTGAACTTTGGTGTAAAATTGCTTGTCTCATAATGTCCTGTTACCTGTTTTATTCTCTATTATTTTGTTTTCTTTCATCCTCCCTAACCCATAGGGTTGGCCTCCTTTGAATGTCCTTTGGCCATTTTGAAGGAGGTCCAAAATTTCTAAACCCTATATTCGGAGACTCTTGACAAGTCTCTTTGTCTAACCAAGAGGTTGGTCCGGATACTCTAAACATCAGGGTCAGATACTCCGGTAGGATTGTTAATTTTCGCTGCTAGTTTATTTTAGGTTTAAAAGTGTGTATATTCACCTTCATTCTATGTGACTCAAGGTCCTTTCAATTAGTATTAGAACCTTGTCTTCGGACAAGTCTTAACCACTTGAAGAAATGTCACAGTTGAGACATAATTTGATTGATATAATTAATTCCTTTTTGGTAATTGATGACAATACTTATAGAGCTCACAAGCGAAATATAAAAGAAGATATTTTGATTGAAATAAGATGAAAGAAGCTCCTCCTCAATATGTGCATACAGATAAGTAAAGTTTAAGCCTATGCACATTTTAAAGAAATAGGGGAGCACTCATGATTTGCTTAAAATGTGCATAGGCTTAAACTTCATTTATGTGTATCAGAGCTTTTCAATTGGTATCAGAGCCTCATCTTGGGATAAGACTTAACCGCCCGAAGAAATGTCACAATTGAGAGATGATTCAATTGATCTAAGCAAAGAGAATGAGAATGACTCCATCAACAAAAATTCCTCCAAAAAGTGAGTGCATATTACTCTAGAGTATGATAAGCTTAATTCAAATTCTTCCACCCACTTTGTCTTTGTGCCTTCTGGGCGTGCTCCTTATTTCGATGGGCACACTATGCCGCTTGGAAGCATTAGATGAAATTGCATCTAATATCATTACATCCTAGTGTGTGAAAGATTGTGCTTACAGGTCTTAATATTCCTGAGGAGAACATTGAGTTCACACCCGCTTAAGAGGCACTTGTCCATCGCAATGAACAAGCCGCAAGCATGATCCTTATGTCTCTAAGTCCCAAAGAGTTCAATAAGGTGGACCAACTTGAAGAGGCTATGAAAATTTAGGAAATTCTTCTATTGGCACATGAAGAATCTTCCAAGGTGCAACTATCATGGATCGAGTTGTTCAAAGGACAACTTGACTGATTCGTGATGGAGGACGATGAGATGCCACAAGAGATGTATGATCTCATGATAGTTATCATCAACAAGATTCGTGGCCTTAGGAGCAAAGACATGATCGACCACGTTGTCATCAAGAAGCTTGTCCGAGCTTTCGCACCAAGAAACTCAATCTTGGTGACACTCATCTGAGAGAACAAGAACTTCAAGAGGCTCACTCCAAGTAATGTCCTCTAAAAATTCGTCTCCCATAGCAGTAAGAGGACACTCTCAAGAGATAAGAGGGCTTACTCATCCTTGATATGGAGAGAAACCTTGTCCTCGAAAAATCTTTAGTTAAGGAGAGGGAGAAGGTTGATGAATTGACCAACACTCTAAGTATGACCAATGAATCAATGGCTACTGTAATGAAGCACTTGTTGAGAGGTTTGAGAGTTTAGAAAAGACTCATAAATCTCTCAAAGATCAATTTAAAGCTCTTTCGTGCAACACCTCTTCACAACTCAAACCACCAATCTCTTCAATTCCTACATAAGCAACGGGTGTGCTAGATGTTTTACTATTGATATAAATCCTTATTTCACTAACATGCAAGCACTAGATGAGCTT
The DNA here is from genome assembly GCA_030770085.1 of Oryza coarctata. NCBI lineage: Eukaryota > Viridiplantae > Streptophyta > Magnoliopsida > Poales > Poaceae > Oryza > Oryza coarctata. The sequence goes on along the minus strand of CM061476.1, from coordinate 2,279,856 downwards.
AAGAATAAAAACGTGAGGCTCAACATCTTGGTGAAATACGGGTGTATGAAGGCGTATCAATCCAAGGATGTACTCTACAAGACTCTCCACCCACAACAACAAACATCGCTTTAGACTCGACTTCCACCCACATGAGAACAAGCCATCAAAGCAAAAGAATATGTAGTACAACAAGCCAATCAAGTTTGTGAGGATTAGAGAGAGAGAGAGCACAAGCTCAAGAGAAGAAGCATATGCTTCGACATTTGTTCTATACTTCTTACGTGTTAAATTCTTGAATTACAACTTACTTTCTATTTCTTAATTAAACAAAAATAGATATAATTTTCTCTTCATCGATGAGGGTGTGACCATTTTAGGCATGATGATGAGTCTGTGGCTTTTGTTGGGAAGTTAAAGAGCGATGTCTATCTTATTATCTTCTCATAGGATAGAGTAAGTCCCGAATCTTGCTTGATTGCTAAATCTAGTAAGGGTTGACTTTTGCATCGCCGGCTAGCCCACGTTGAAATGCGAAATTTTTCAAAACTTTTAAAAAGGATCATATTCTCGGTCTATCTAATATGATCTTTAAGAAGGATCATGTGCGTAGTGCTTGCCAAGTGAAAAAATAAGTCAGAGTTCACCATCCAGCTAAAAACGTCATAACAACATCTCGCCCCTTGAAGCTTCTTCACATGGACTTATTCGGACCCATGACGTATTTAAGTGTTAGATGTAACAAGTATGATTTTATCATTATTGATGATTAATTACACTACTTTAGATATTGTTTCTTCATGACAAAAGTGAAGCACAATCTACCTTCAAGAAGATTGCATGCCAAGCCTAAAATGAGTTCGATCTGAAAATCAAGAGAGTAAGAAGTGATAATGGTGATGAGTTCAAGAACACTCAAGTGGAAGAGTTTCTCGATAAAGAAGGGATCATGTACGAATTCTCTACTCCATACGATCCTCCCCAAAATGGGATTGTGGAGAGGAGAAACTACACATTAATCAAGGCGGCGAGGACTATGTTTGATGAATATAAGACCTTCGACATCTTTTGGACAAAGGCCATCAATACTATGTGTCATGCCATCAATCACCTTTATCTCCATAAGATCTTGAATAAGACCGCCTATGAATTTCTCACCGATAAAAAGATAAATGTTTCATACTTTCAAGTTTTTGAGAACAAGTGCTACATCTTGAGCAAGAGGCCATGTTCATCAAAATTCTCCTTGAAAGTTGCTGGATGTTTCTTACTCGGCTACGAGTCGAATGCTCATGCCTATCGGGTCTTCAATAACTTTTTTGGTATTGTTGATGTCACGAGAGATGTAATGTTTTATGAATCTAATGGCTCTCAAGAGGAGTAAGTTGATGATTGTGTTGTAGGTGAAGAAATCCTAAGTCAAGCAATTGTGAATAAGTCAATTGGTGATGTAAGATCTGGTGACGCACCAAGTGAATAAGATGGGGTACTTGATCAACCCCTATCTACAAGTACATGAGTTTCGAAAACATCCCATGATGATGTTGTATAAAAAGGTCAAGCACATATGGATGGGATCAATGCTGAGGGCACTGTGAAGCTAAGAAAGACCGACCATGCTCAAGTCCCTCCAGTGCACTATCCACGGGTCCATCAAAGTATACAATAAGATCATCCCATCAGTAACATTCTTAGTAATATAAGAAAGAGGGTAACAACTCATTCTTATGTTTGTTACTCATTTGTCTCTTCTTTGAAACCTTTGAAGGTTGAGGAGGCACTTACGAGCACGAATTAGGTGATGACTATGTGTTCAAGCTGAATTGGTCCATCAGGTTGGCCAATAAAATTTTGGTCCGATGTGCTTAAACACGAGAAGGCCTAGGAGATCTGCTTAGCTCCGGTGTAGATTCTTAAGCTCTTTGACATCTTAAAGTTGTTGGGGTTCAAGGCATACTAGTCAATTTGACCTCTAATTGATAAGAAAGACATATATAATTAGATTATTGAGCCAATCAGCTGATAGGCCGGTACGAACTCCAACTATTGGCTAGATGTGCCGATAGAGTTGAGATAATCATTCGTTGTGAGTTCGATACAGGCATATAAACATGATATGAAGATAGCTTATTTATACATCGGCTAATGGTCCGATGCGATCAAGTAAACCTATCGGCTAGCTGAGCCGATGGAAGGAACTAAACCTACTAGATCACGATGCTAGCCCTATTAAAAACAATCTTGATAGATTGGACCAAACCGAGACAATATAAGATTGGATCTAATAAAATCAGATCTATCACTAGTAGACTGATCGTAGATAATCTATGTAAATCGGTAGATAAACCGATACATTAAGCTTAAAGCTAAATATAAAGATAATTCATCGACTAGATACTTCAATGAGACGTCACATAAAAACTCATCGACTTAGTCTAAATTCATTATTGGTAGTCTAGAAGGTCAAACCTAACCGATATAGCACAAGACTAATGATGATAAAAGGAACTCGATAAGCTGATAGATCTCACGCAAACATGATGTGATATAATAGATCGAACTAAGAGATTGGACTTAACCGATGTAGCCTTAAACATAACCGATATACTAAGATAATGGCGAGACTTACCTCTTCGCCGAAGATCAGATTTAATCGATGTAGTCCCGCGTCGAGAGTCAGAACCCGCCAGTAAAAACCTAGAAAAACTAGGGTGCCGATGTGCTAAAATTTTATTGGTCTATATAGATGATTTACAAGGTCCCTGTGAGTTTGTATTTATACCTCGAGATTACATAAGTTTGAGATGGTTACAAACAATCTTGGGTATTATTTTCTAAACAGAAAAGAAAACTATATCTAAGAAGATAACAAAATTAACTACTCATGCCTAATTACAAGAGATATCTTATTGATACAAACCACTCTTCGTGGTTTCCACGATTTCTTCCTAGATTCAGTCTCATCTGGATAATCTTCCACTTATCGACTGAACTGAATCCATCTTCATCTATTTAATTAGCTCTTTCTTTATCCAAGACCATCAATATTTTCATCTATCTAATCAGTTTCTCTATCTATCAATCAGCCTCTTTCTATAAGCCAATCGGCTCTCCGATCCTTAGTCGAATCTATTTGCGGGCTTACCAAATTTTGACATTAACACTATGCAAGAACTCAATAACTTTACCCGTAACGCTGTTTGGACTTTAGTGGAAAGACCTGACACCAATATCATTCGAACAAAATGGGTGTTCCACAACAAGCAAGACAAACATGGGGTTGTCACTCAAAATAAAGCACAGTTAGTGGCGAAGAGATTCACACAAGTCAAAGGTCTCAACTTTGGTGAAACCTTTGCGTTGGTCGAGGAGCTATTAGATTTTACTACTAACCATAATTTTAAGTTAGATCAAATGGATGTCAAGAGTGTGTTTCTTAAGAAGCCAATCGAAGAGCTCATGTACATGGAGCAACCATCGGGCTTTAAAGACTCAAAGCACCATCAACATGTGTACAAGCTCCACGAGGCGTTTTACGAGCTCAAGCAAACTCTTAGAGCTTGCCATAAATGCCTCCGTGATTTCCTTATAAAAAATGACTTTGTGATAGGAAAGTCGGACACTACTCTCTTCACTAAGAAATTTAGGAATGATATATTTGTGTGTAAAATATATATCGATGACATAATATTTAGCCATATTAACAAATAATTTAGTGATGAGTTTAGTAGAATGATGACCAAAAGATTTGAGATATCAATGATGGTTGATCTCAAATCCTTCCTCGAATTTCAAATTAAGCAACTAAAGGATGAAATCTTCATCTCTCAAACAAAGTATCTTAATGATGTCTTAAAGAAGTTTGAGATGGAGAGAGCCAAACCCATCAAGGCTCCTATGCCATCAAATGGACATCTCATCCTAGGTGAGAAAGATAAATTTGTTGACCAAAAGCTTTATCGTTCAATGATAAGTTCATTGCTTTACCTTTGTGCATCTAGACCTGATATCATGTTTAGTGTGTGTATGTGTGCTTGCTTTTAGGCCTCCCCAAGAGAATGTCATCTAGTAGCCATAAAGAGAATCTTGGGTTATCTAGTTCACACTCTAAACCTAGGGTTGTAGTACCTAAAAGGTTTAAAATTGATTTAATTGGCTATTCCGACTCGAACTATGCCAATTACAAAGTGGATAGTAAAAGCATCTCTGGCACTTGTCAATTTCTTCAAAGATCCTTTATCTCTTGGTCATCCATGAAGGAAAACTTCATAGCTCTATCTATGGCCGAAGCCAAATACATAGTCACCGGAATTTATTGTGCCTAACTCATTTGGATCAAACAAACACTTCGTGACTATGGATACAACATAAAACATATTCCACTCCTATGTCATAATAAGAGTGCCATTAAAGTAGCTAATAATCCCATCCAACACTTAAGAACCAAGCACATTGACAATCGCCACTATTTCTTGAGAGACAGTGAAGCCAAAGGAAATATTTGTCTAAGCCATGTCTCAACTGGCAAACAACTCATTGACATCTACCTAGCCTTTAGATGAGCGGCTATTTATAGAGTTGAGAAATGAGCTAAACATTATTGATTCTTGAAACATCTCTTGAGAAGGAGCACATGTAGGGTCAAATGCTTATTTAATCAATAAATAAGTACAAATCCTAAAAATGTTCAACAATTATGAGTTCTTGTGTCCAGAGATCTCAGTGTACTAAGTATTGGTCTTGACTCAACTTGAGAGCTCAAACATTCTAATTTTTTTTGAAAAAAGGGTTTGCAAAAATCTTGTGTGACATTTTGATTTTCCAAATTTGAGACTTACCCTAGGGAATAATGATGTGATCATTGTGATGTATTGCTATTTGCTTGTTGATTACACCAAGTTCCCATATATTGTTTTTCCAAGCCTCTTTTGATCTAGAAGGCTAGAGTCTCCAGATCCTTGTCCTAGAGTCTCCGCTCTGCCTTCTTTGTCTCTAGCCTAAAATTGTCCGAAGTATTTGGACCTCCTGTCCGGAGTCTCCGATCCAATATTTCTGTCTCAGAATTAAATTTCTCTAGAGTCTCTATCTACAATCTCTAAAATCTCCGGAGTCTAAAATCTTCGTCAAAATTCATGTGAGTCTTTGGACCTAAAGGTATAAATACCTATTAAACGTTGTCTTTCACCCCCTCTATGCAAGTCAAGATTCTTTCACCTAAAACTAACCATTGCTCATAGATTTAAACTCTGGAGTATTCGCTCCTAGGGGCCGGAGAGTTCAAAAACACTTGATTCTAATGCAGCAAAGCTAGAGTATTCAATCAAAACCTCCAGAGACTTTAGACAATATTCACTATCACTCAGAGAAAATTCTCTAGAGACTCCGCCACTTAAGTCTAGAGACTCCAGTTCATTTTCACTGTTAGGTAAGAAAACTTGTCCAAAAAATATTCGGTGAGCTAGATAAAATATCTAGAAGTCTTTCTAGAGAAAAAACAAAACCTAAAGGTGTATGTGTTGTAAGTATTCACTCAAGAAAAATAAATGAATCTAATTAATCACTTGCTTCGGACTAATATTTGTATCCTTGTATCCCTCTTGATAGTATAGTATTTTTAGTACTTAAAAAATAAAATATATTTAGAATACACGTCTTATCAACTCATTTTTATTTTTATGGATGACAAACACCTTCACTTTTCGTCAATATTGCATTAGTTCCCCAATTTTTTTTAGCATCTATCATCCAAAATTCACTATAGGGTATATATACACTTTCATGTTAGCTTGGACACATCCAAAATTTAAATTTTAAATTTATGATTTTTTATCATACTTTATTTTTTTAGCATTTGCTTTTAAACTATAAATAACACAGATATAAATATTTTACCTATAGATTAATTTTTGGTTGCTTCATTTATTTTTTAGCTTATGAGTCGTAGTACAAATGGTCAGTGACAAGCGAGAACTTTTTCCTAGGAATAGTAAAGAGCATGTAAAAAATAGTTTTCTCGTCCTATAATAAAAGGGATTATGTCCTTTTAAAAAAAATTTAAAAAATCTCTTATAGTACTATAAGACTGGAAGATGTAGTTAGATAAGCTTCTTTAGTGTGGCAATAAAGTCACAAATGCACGAATCAACACTCTCCATGGACTCAAATCGTGATACCGCCTCTTTCTTTCTTTCTTTCTAAGCATGTGTTAAAAAGAGCGTACTTACGAATGTGTGCAACATTTTGAAAAAGGTTAGATATATTATGAACAAACCTAAGATCGAAGAAAGCATTGATTCTCTTATGTATAGGAAATTATAACCATTCTTGCTTCTAGAGTTCTAGTGCTGATTGTGATTTTTTTAGAGGAAGATTATGAATAACTCTATAGATAGAAGAAAGCATTGATTCTCTTATGTATAGAACATTGTAACCATTCTTGCTTCCAGCAGTGCTCAAGAATCTTTTTTTTCCCTTTTTGGAGAGGAAGATTATGAATCCTTGTGATCGTCCTTTCCACGTAGAAGAACAAGGCTATGTACTGGGCTTTTATGAATTATTATTATTATTTGGGCCAGGCCAACTAATAATGGACACAAGATTTGTACATGGTCTTTTCCACTATATATGGCTGGGTCACAATAAATTACTGGGCCAGGCCAACTACTCAAAACCTTCTACAAAAGCTAGGGCTAAGGTCATCCCGTGCCAAGCGTCGCTTTGAAATTCTCTCTCAAAAAAGTGTCGCTTCGAAAACCCAAACGATGGCTCTTTGCAAACCAAAACTAGCATTCAAAAAGTCTAAAAAAACAAACCTTCAATAAGTCTTAAAAAAACAACCTTCAGAATATTTCAAGTAATTTTGGATGGAATTGGTAATTATTGGATATGCAGGTGAAATGGTTTTTCAATTCGTTAGATCATTGATTCTGAACTTATTTATCACGTGATTATTCTTGCAGTATAGACTCTATTAGGCAGGTGGTTCTTCTCTGGCGATGGCTCGATACAGGAGAATTTCAAAATAATTGTGGGTTTTAACTTTGAGTTTTCTAGCTTTCACCAATAGTCTTTTTTGATAGAATTGTCTAATAACATTTTTTAACAATGTATTCCCTTAGGTCTGTAATATATGTCGTTAGGACAACAAACCTTAGGCAAAATATGCTAGTTGATTTGTTGGGTAGTAATTATTTAGCACAAGTCATTAAACCGTTTGATGTTTTTTAAAAATTGAGGACAACCTCTCTCTCTTATGAGGTTCATATTTGGAAGTAAAATATGGTATTTTTTTCTAACTAATCAACCTCGTGTGACATTGGCTTATATTTACAAAGTAGACGTAACTTGATTAGTTTTATGTGGTACAACCTGATCATCCGGATTTAAATTTTAGATTTGATATGAGCGCTCATAAACGACGTCCATGGTGACTTCTTAAATATTAAAATATAACCGATTTTATTTTTAAGGTGTTGATAGGATGTATATAGGAGTGAATGCATGCCCATTATAAGTGCTTGTACTGTATTCTAAAAAAATCTCGGAAAGGAGCTGAAGTACACAACTAAGTTAAATGCGAATCAAATCCAAATCCAGGCAAAATTCTGCCGAATTCAAACCTGTGCGACAAAAAAATTCCAAAGCACCCGTTTCAAATCTCTGCATCGCGTGGCTTTGCTCTCGCGCACGCACGCACCCGCCTCGCCGAATCGTCGAACACCTTGCGAGCTTGCTTTCCTCCTCCTCGCGAGCTCGCGCGATCTCCCCTCACCCCGCGTAGATCTGGTGGGTCCCTGGAGGCTGAAGCTTCCACGCCCTTCTAGAAGCTTCCACGGAGGAGGAGGGGGTAGCCGCCGCGGGCGCGAGGCTACTGCTGCGCTGGGGTTAGGGTTTGGGGAAACCCGAGCGGCCGCCGCGCGATGGCGTCGTACCGGCCGTACGCGCCGCATCCGCCGCCGCCGCAGGGGGGGTTCCCGCCGCAGCCGCCGCCGATGAACCTGTACGGGCCGCCGCCGCTGCAGCAGCAGCCGCGGTACGGCCACATGCCGCCTCAGGGGGCGCCCCCGCCGTTCCTGGCTCCGCCGCCGCCGCCCGGCCCGCCACCGCCGCAGCAGCCGCAGTTCAACTTCGGCCCCGGGCCTCCGCAGCAGCAGCAGCAGCCGCCTCCGCCTCCGCCTCCGTCGCAGATGTATTACCAGCCGCCGCCGTACGGCATGAACAGCAGCCAGCCGGCGCCCCCTCCTCCGCCCCCGCCACCGCCATCTCCTCCTCCTTCGGCGCCGCCCCCGCCTCCACCTCCTCCCACACAGCCGCCTCCTAGAGAAGCCCAAGCTCCGCCTCCCCCGAGGGAGCAGCAGACTAAGGCGGCGCTGCCACGGGTGGAGACGGAGGAGGAGCGGCGTGCACGGAAGAAGCGAGAATACGAGAAGCAGCGGTCGGAGGACCGGAAGCAGCAGCAGATGATGCGGCAATCACAGGCCACTGTTCTGCAGAAAACGCAGCAGGTGCGCGCCGCCCAGCAGCCGCAGAGCCGCCATCATCAGCAGCCATCGGGTGCGTCCCGGGCAGCGGCAACTGGATCTCGCCCAGCCTCAGCTCCCAACGCTGAGAGATTTGAGAATCGCCTCAAGAAGCCGACGACATTCCTCTGCAAACACAAGTGAGTGGCACGAAATTTTGTAGTTTGGGTTTGTCAAAGTGGTGTTCGGAGTCAGAAAAGAGAGTCTTTTAGGTCATAGAAGTTTGTGTTTGCGGCAAACTTTATAATTCTAGCAAACACTATCGGTCTTTCAAGTTGCAAGTGAAGGGTGTTTTTTGAGCAAACTTACAGTAACTCTTAGACGCAGTTTGGTAACATTTTGGTTGGTTTATGCCTGAAGAGCACCCTGAAGTCCTGAACGGTTGCTAAATGCTGTGATTCTGGATTAGTGACAAGCCACATATGCCTATTATATGTTTTAAGGCAATATATGAAGTGTAGTGGCATTAAGATGCAAATATCAGCCATTTTATTTTGTTTTATTTTTAATTTTTAGTGCTTTATGCTTAGTTCAAGATAATCACTTAGAATATAGTTTATGCTTTATAGTTCTGCTTGTCTTTAGTTATTTCTTTTTTATAAAATTGAAAGAGGAGCCCTTTTGTGCTTCGAGCAAAATGTAGGTGAAAGTATCACTGTAGTGATTGACAGTTTCTGATTGAAAGTGTAGAGTGTCTCTAAAATGTGGTTCCAGATCTGTGCAAATTTGGAGACTTTCCAGAGCAACTGATGTGCATAGAATGGAATATTGTGATTGTCTCTATTTCAGAATAGAACTCTTTGATGAATCTTTTTTACGGGGTTTGTGCAGGTTTAGGAATGAGCTGCCAGATCCAAGCTCTCAACTAAAATGGTTGCCTCTGAACAAGGATAAGGACCGGTATAAAGAACTACTTGTCTACTCTCCTTTGTCTCAGATTACTCTCTTTTGTTGCTTGTTATACTAGTGGTTAACAATGCGCCTTTTACATTATAAGCCATTTCAATTGTTGTTTATCTAGTTTTATCATCTTCTGATTTGAAGGTAACTTTGTGTTAAGACAATTAAGGTTGGTCATGTATTGATCATAGAGCATAAGTCCTTTTTTTTGTGTGTGTTGCCACTAAGTACCCTCCAATTGTTGTTAGAGAGTACACTCCCAAATTTTTGGTCATTTGGGCAGATGAAGTTTAGGCCTAGTAGACTGAACAGAAAATTGAATTATTCCATGTTGCTTTAATTTGCCATGTCAATTTGTGAGTGCTGATGATTAGATATTTGTGAAGAGTTTATCTTGGACAGGCAATTTTCCTGAATAGGAACAGATCATTCTACACTTGTAAAGTGAATGCACCATTTTCCAAAGTGCTTGTAAATCCCAAAGTTGAATTAGTCCTCCAGTGGTGGTGTTAGAGCATTATGGAACAACCATGTTCTTCATGGTTGGAAGGATAATTTATGTTACATCATTTCTGGTAATTGCATAATTCGTATGAATACCATGTTCTGGTTTATATATGGTTCCTGTAACACACAATTTCATAGAAATACAGTCATTGTTGCTAGCTAGTATCATTATGTATGAGAGATTGTCATTGCACCTTTGTTACACAGAGGTCCTGCGCCATTGACATTTGATTTGCTCACTGCTTTCTTGTTACATTTTTTTTTCAATTTGCATAGCCTCTTCTTTTTGCATTTCTTCCACTACCCATTTTTTCTATTTCTCTCTATTGTTCTTCGCCGTGCATGTTGCTCTTAAAATTATTTGAGGACATCTGTGTTCACTCATTGTTTTGCTATCTGCTGCCTCTTTGCAGATATACCAAATACAGAATCACTTCATTGGAGAAGAACTACATACCCAAAATGATTGTCCCTGATGATCTTGGAATACCTCTTGACCTACTTGATATGAGTGTATATAAGTATGATTGTGCCGCACATATGTATTCCTAGCTGCTATCCTTATCAAAGGATTATTTGTAGCATACCTAACTTATGCACAAATTATTTTTAGCCCTCCTCCTGTTCAGCCACCCATGGCGCCAGAAGATGAAGAGCTATTGCGTGATGACGAGGTTCTCACCCCTGTTAAAAAAGATGGTATAAAGAAAAAGGAGAGGCCCACTGACAAGGGTGTTTCTTGGCTGGTTAAAACACAATATATTTCTCCACTTAGCACTGACGCAGCAAAAATGGTAATGCCAACTATTCTTCTGTAGATTTAGTTACAGAGGTTCTGCTGGATTACTTCATACATATTGTATAAACTTGGTTGGCTATTCCAGTCGATTACTGAAAAGCAAGCGAAGGAAAGGCGAGAATCAAGGGAGGGCTGCAGTACTTTCTTGGAAAATCTTAATGACAGGTATGGTTTTCCTTTTACCCAGCTGACTCCTTGAATTATGCAAGTTACCCTGTTTTGCAAACCTGGTCCAGCTAGCAACACTATTTCTCTATGCTTTTGTATATCAGAGAGAAACAAATTAAAGCCATTGAGGACTCCTTCAGAGCAGCTAAATCACTCCCTGTTCATCAGACTAAACGTGGGATGGAAGCAGAATGGGTTCTGCCTTTGCTTCCTGATTTTGATAGGTTTGGCCTTGATGCTTTGTTTTTCTGCGTGTTCACTTCATATCTAAATAGAGAAAAAGCTGTTTGATTTCCCACCCATTGTAATGTTAGGCTAGTTTACTACTCCCGTTTCAAAATATAAGATATATTTTGTTTTGTTAGGATAAGACTTTAACTAACGATTTATCTATTAATATATCACTTATGTGACACAAAAATATAATCATAAGAAAGTATTTTCAAATACGAATTTAATAACATCAAATTTGTGTTACAAAAATCATATTCTAATAGACTAATTGTTGGTCAAACTCTTGTCCTAATGAAACAAAATACACCCTGTATTTTGAAATGGATAGAGTACAAAATCTATTCTTGCTGTAAAAAGTTGTATGATAGTAGTTTTTGTTATTTGTTTTGGATTTCGTTTCTAAGGTATCACTGAACAAAATTTCGCCTTGGATCGATAAAGGTGTTACATTTTAATTGATATTAGTTTTCACTTTTTTGTTGATCTCTAGGTATGATGATCAGTTTGTTATGGCCAATTTTGATGGAGATCCTACTGCTGATTCAGAGCAGTACAACAAGCTAGACAGATCTGAGCGCGATGAATGCGAATCCAAGGTGAGTTGTTATTTTCTTTTTGGCTAACATTTTCCTTACGTCCTCATATCTCTAGTTCCATTGCAACATATGTTTAATATGTTCATGCTGATATGAGTGCATCTACTGTTTAGCAGTGTACTGGTGTTTCTTGGAAAGCTATAACTGGTATTTTATATTGATTGCATGTGAATATCAGATGCATTTTAGATCCATAATTCCATATATTTCTGGGCATGCCTAATACTCTACCTAGAAATACCCTTAAGTATATTTGAGACATTTGATGCTTCTGTGATAGGCTGTGATGAAAAGTTTTCTTGTCAATGGTTCGGATCCTGCAAAACAAGAGAAATTTTTAGCATACATGGTTCCATTCCCCCATGAGGTATCCATCCTTTTCTAGTACATTTGTATCTAAATGTCACTGTAGCATGCTTAATTTTAGTTTTGACCAATGGTGCATCAATCTCATGGTGACTATCGTGGTTTCCTTCAGCTTAGCAAGGACTTGGATGATGAAACTGAAGATATTCAGTACTCCTGGCTTAGGGAATACCACTGGGAAGTATGTGGATATTTTTTTAGTGTTTCTGCTATCTTTAAAACTTTCATCTGTTAGCTGGTAAAGAAGTTGCTCTTCCATCTTGTTTCATGGTCCAGGTAAGGGGGGATGACAAAGATGATCCCACGACATACCTTGTCACATTTGATGACGATGGTGCAAAATATTTGGTAACTTGCTCCATGCATACCACATTAATTTTGATATGAGAATGATTTATTGCACATCTGTGAACAAATGGCACTCTTTTGTTCTTTTGGCAGCCTCTTCCCACTAAGCTAGTATTGCAGAAGAAGAAAGCAAAAGAGGGCAGATCTGGGGATGAAATTGAACATTTTCCAGTGCCTTCCAGGATTACTGTGAGCAGGACAGCTCATGGCAGTATGATGGAACGTGGAGAATCTTCTAGCATGCATGTATGGCTCATTCTCCCTTTATAATTGTTGGCATGACATCTCGGTGTGCAGCAAACTATTTAGTTGTTCACTAGTTCTATACTAGATAACATACTGCTGCTAGCTAACTTGTTTATTCTACAACCTTTGTTCTATACTGCCTTTTTTATAACACATGATTTTCTCAGACTTGTTAAAAAAATTTAAAGCACTCAGTGAATTTTCCTGTTTGTGATCACTTATCATATTCTCTCTATTTATACGTACAATGCCTTAATCAATAGTCTCTTCCCAGTTCCTGAGGTATTCAAGTAGGATGTCATTACCATTTTTCATTCTCTCTTTAGGTTTTGTACCCACCTTAATCCCCATGCCAACTCAAAATACATGTGTAACCACTGGATTACACACTGTTGCTCTCATTATGATTCATGTTTTTGTGCTAATTTTGCTAGACTACTCGTAACTTTTAACTACAGTTCAGGGTATTAATGTTTTCTTCCTTGCAGGAGAATTTGAAGCGGCAAAGATCTTCAATTGATGATGATCTTTATGACCATCCTTCGCATTCTCGTGTAGAAGATATGGATCAGTATAGTGGAGAAGAATATTCTGACTGATCAATAGATATAGACCACATTATCCTGCACCAACAAAATTAACGAGCACATATGAATCTCAAAGATCTCATATTTATGTGCTGTGGTGCGTTTATAAGTGGTTCTAGGGTGCAGGATGGACGAGGAAACATGCCTTAGCGCATCTGGGCAAGAGCTAAATTTTGAAGTGCAGAGTATGCAAAACAAGGCTGAGTGTAACTGGACCTGTAGTGACGGTGCAAGGTCTCACCATCATTGTAAAGAAGTATTGGGGTCATTCTCAACTATTTGTTTTGATGATATAGACCCATTTTGCATGTATTTTTCGTTTCTCCCAATTTGATTGTGTAAGTACAACAATTTATTAAAGACAGGATGATCCTCGTTGGGGTGCCATGTATTTATGTACTAGGAGTGCTAACGAGCATCTATTGAAGATCAAGAGGTGTACAGGCAGAGTAAATTGTGGTTTTGCAAATGGAAATTGTCACTGTCAGTTGTCAAATTTTATTTTGGTGTATCTTTTTATATTTAAGTAACAAGGAAAAAAGGAGAACTGACTGCAATGACCTTGTATGATACAATTGTTTTAGTTGTAATATTCCTGTTAGCCCGGAAGCATTATGAGGTAGATGGAATTGCTTTCCTCAAACAACAGAATTGTACATGTAACTGATAGACCACATCTTACTGGTTAAGGGCTGAAGCCACAGTTGTGTTGATGTCAATTACTTCGGAACAAAATGTCAATGCTTTTTGTGACTGCTGTAATAGTTGTTGAATTGTGTTACAGTGATAACAGCAGTACCTCAGGTGATCTACAGTTCCCAAAATAGTTCTTGTCCATCATCAACTTGTGTAATCTGCTGATGCAATCTCAGCCACATGGTGATAATCAGATATTATGATTATTCATCATATAGATTATCACCCATCTCATGTAATTTTGTATTCTGACATCTCTGTTGATTTGATGTATACAAATCTATTGGGGTTTTCTACAAATATATTGAGGTACCATGGATTTTCTGACGCACTGCTGTCTTTTAATTCTGGAACATGTTGTATCTGTTGTTATTGTTCGATGTTGTATAGGTAAATTCATTATTTGATGATTTGATCTGAAACTTCCACAAACCAAAATTGTAGTTTCAGTACATGCTGTAAATTTGTCTTAAATAATTAATAACACAAGAATTGCATGTGCTCTTTAAGATATCTGCTATCAGTTTTTCACTGCCGTATCTCACAAACTCTCTGCTACGCGTTCTGTTGAAAGTTAGGTGGCATCTTGTTAATTGTCTGTACACTACCTCTTAGTTTAGTCAATGATTTATAAAATTATCGATTTATAAATACTGCTTGTATCAGTCCGAACCTTAGGCTCAACAGTTTTGAAAATCATCTTAGGGGTAATTGTAGTATGTAAGTTCTGTTTGAACTGATATATAGGCATGGTAGATCTTTTTTTTAGTGCTGACATGATCAAGTCGATTGGATTAACTACATGTCGTTGTATGTTAGTATTGCAAATTATTACATCTTCCATGCTTTTAATCCATTTAAAGTTTAATGTTTTGCATAAAATTTTGTCATCTTGCCTTTGGGTAAAAGGGATGCTCGTTGGTGCCTAGGGGTTTTCATGTCCTATCTATAGGAAATGTGGACGACGATAATAAAACTTTTTAGTTCTAAATAGATTAAAGTTAAAATTCAATAAGAACTTTAATCATAGCTTAGTTACGTTAATAGTTATTTTCAAGCATTTTTATTTAATTATAAATGTTTAGTTATATCTCAATTTTTTAAATTATTTTTATTCTCTTAATTATAGTTTTTTTTCATCTCAATCGATGTTAGATAAGTTTTTCTTTAATTGGTGCTATCCTTAGCCGATTACGTATATCATTATTTTAGACTCGATATATTCTTATATGATCACAAATCTAATGTAATATATATATTTCTATAACACTCAATTATTAAACATATCATCTTTTTTAAACCAATATTCTACCCTATACAGCATAGCAGGTTTAATTGTCGTTCTATAAAACTTATCTTTTAGGTTTTGCGGTACTCTCTTATCATAAAGCATGTCAAATACTTAATACCATTTTATCCAGTCCGCTTTGATTCTATAGCTAATATCTGCATCAATATTTTCATCTATCTGCAGCATCAATCCTAGATATCGAAATATGTCATTCTTAAGTACTACTTGACCTCCTAAACTCACATCTCTTCCCTCATATGTGATAATGTTAAAATCACATCTTAAGTATTCAATCTTAGTTCTACTTACTTTAAAACTTTTGTATTTAAAAGTTTATCATCATAACTCTATTTTTTTATTTACTCTCGTCCGGATTTTATCAACTAACACTATACCATCTGCAAAGAGCATATATCAAGTGATATCTCTTTTTATATTTCATGTAACATCATCAAGACAAAAAGATATAAGCTCAAGACTGATCTCTAATGTAGTCTTATTTTAATTAAAAAGTAGCTCGTATTACTATCATTTATTCGAATATTAGGCATAACATTATTGTACATATTTTTGATAAGAGATACATGTTTTGGTGAGACTTTACGTTTGTCCAAAACACAACATATAATATTTCTTGGTATTTTATTATAAGGCTTCTTCAAGTCAATAAAAAATATATATTGGTCATTCTCCTGCTCTTATTTTATTAAGAAAATTGATTCTATGGTTAACTTTTTAGACAAAAAACCAAATTTGTACATAGAGATCCGCATCATTTCTTTTAATCGGTGCTTAATAACTCTATTTTGTAGTTTCATAATGTGACTCATCAACTTAATTTCTTGGTAATTAATACAACTTTGGATATCTCATTTATTATTGTAGATTGGTATCAATTTACTTTTTCTCTACTTCTCAGACATTAAGTTAAAAAAAGGCACACAAGATAATTGTTTAAAAAAGCTTCTTACATGTAGTACACAAATTTATAATACACAAAATTTCAATATGAATATGGACACCTGTTCGGCTAGTGTATATGCTCAAGTTCATGATTGACTCTTTACTCTTTTTGGCACTTCACACCAATTTGATGGAGAATGTTTGCTGGTTTACATAACATTGCCTACAGTATCTATGTTTCTTTTTGGTTATATTTGGAACAATGCACCATGGAGTTTCTCCCTACATGGGGGTGCTGGAACCCCTGAGCGCAACTTCTCATTATTTTTCAAAAAAATTATGTTGCATCTGTGATAGAATTAAGTATAATTACAATGCATTGTTTCAGCTTCAGATCTCTGCGTGTTAGGCTGCTTATACTTATAAGTCAAAATTTAAATTTCAAAACTTAATTTTGGAGTTGATTTTGTGGTTTTTTCTTTATAGTTTATTTTACAGCATTTGATTTTAAATCGTTAAGGATATATATAAAAGTTTTACTCACAAATTATTTTTTAATTACTAATAAGATGTATGGCTTATTCTTCAAATAAGCGAAACAATGGGAGCCCAATTTTAGGAGTTGCACCAAGGATAAAATAGCCATAGTATTTCAAGGATGCAAAAGGAGTCAGGGATGTTTTGTTGTTTGATTTGTTATGTTCCCCAAGAAGGTTTGTGTAAAGCATGTGTAAAGTGTATAAAATGATGGTGTTGTCCTCCTTAAAGTGTAGTATGCAGTAGAAATTCAATGATTTTCTGCAAATATTATAAGTTTAGTTCATTTTTTCCCCATTTGTGTAGGTCATTGTGTTATTATATACTAGTGTCAAAATGGACTATAGTAAGAAGTAAAGAATGCTCATGGTGGTGAGGAGATTTGGGGACATTATGAGCTGCAATCCTGCAATGTGGAAATGCAAACTTCGATACCATTATATAGTTTTTGGGAGATATCAATTTTTGTGAAAATTCATTATTGTTAGCTCTACCAGGAAAAAAACTGGACATAGAAGGTCCTGTTTATGTCAGATGTAATAATGATTACTGATACCCATGAATTGTTAAAAAAACATGATGTAATGACTTCAAATTCTATGATTGCAGGTCCTTGACTCGTTTCTATGTAGCCGCGTTACTGATTATGTTAAAAGGCTAATTTGCAACTAAAATTTGTATCATTCTTGCTTAAACACGTGTGGTAATTGTGGACTGCGTGTGTTGTTATAAACTTTCAATGGGTGTAGAATTGCTGACAATTGCAGTTGCTCAATTGCAAAAGAAGTAAATCATACTTCTTTTGGAGACTAAAACCATACATTTGCGCTGTCGAATTTCTCTTTTTAGAGGAACTGTGACAGGGTGAATGTTCAGAAGAATGCGATGTTCAGACTGACTGTGTTCACCCTTTGGACTTCAAGATGACGCAGTTGGCATTTGGCAATCACAAGGATGGCAAGTCCAATTGGTAACTGCACATTATATTGAAGTAATTTTAAGTTCATTTAGAGTCTATAA
The DNA here is from genome assembly GCA_030770085.1 of Oryza coarctata. Classification (NCBI taxonomy): domain Eukaryota; kingdom Viridiplantae; phylum Streptophyta; class Magnoliopsida; order Poales; family Poaceae; genus Oryza; species Oryza coarctata. The sequence goes on along the minus strand of CM061476.1, from coordinate 2,262,160 downwards.
CATCTTTGCAGCTGGTGAACTGAATTGATGACTGAAGAATATCCGGAGATTGCTGTACCATAGTCCATAGCTAGTGACAAGGACAAGTTCTCAGGTTTCTTAAGCATACAACCAAATGGGATAGATACAAATCTAACAAGAAGATACAGTTAAGCTCCCGAATTTTCGTACTACAAATTATTGATCAAGCTTTTCTTGTTTTCATAAATGTCCGGATTTTGCGATGCCTGGTATCATCGACAAGCCACAAGATGAGATGCTGAGAGGGTGGTCAACACTATACATCATGCTGTTGGCTCATATCTTCACCACCCAAAGGAGTGGATAGATCATCTGCCGGTCTGATCTGCTTCTGTTCTTCATTGGGAACCATTTAGTGAATTGGTTCAGGGTTGAACTTAAGTGCCTCCCTCCATATGATTTCCTTGATATCTTCTTCAGTGAGCGATGGCTGCTCGAAATCGAAGCTGAAAGGTGCTGGGCAGACAGGTTCATCATATATCTCGTGAAGGGATGCCAAGTATGGATGGCACAGAGCCTCATCAACTGCAATTCCACAGAAAATAGAGAAACAAATTAAAGTTAGTATCTCATGATATTTGTCAGGCACAAGAGTCATTTAAACTTAGCTATAATGGTTTTGCATGTGAATCTGAACAAGAAGCATTTCAGCTTAGGTTACAGAATGTCATTTTGCAATCTAGCAAGATTATGCAAGGCTGCAAAATTACCAGCAATCCTTTTGCTCGGATCAAACACAAGCATCCTCTCAAGCAAATCCATGGCACCACTAGACATATTGGGAAACCGGGAACGGAATTGTTGCTTGGGGTATTGAGGAAGCGACCTCACATATCTGCGGGCGTTATCGCTCCGAAGAAACCCGAGGCTCGAATCATCAGGTGAGCCTATTAGCTTTTCGGATCAAGAGTGAAAAAACAGAGTTACATACAAAATAGGTAAGATCTGTAAGATATTTACCATTCAGTAGATAAGGAGTACTAGTCATTTTCAGAAACCAAGAATTACCAAGTTGATCTGAATTACGGCACATGATACTAAAGAGAAATAAAAGCTTCAACCTATCAATTGTGATTGGATATTCAACACATCATCACAAATAGCTATTAAGTTATTACTAACAACAGAACCTTAAACAACCTAAGTTACTTATGTCCACTGATGAATTGACGATCAACTAATAGCAAAGAAGATAAAATCTTGAATTATGAAGTAGTGATCATACCTCAGTAATTAGCCTCAGCTGATGGACATAATCCTTTCCAGGAAACAAAGGCTCTCTTGTAACGATCTCACCAAGGATGCAGCCTACTGACCAAATGTCAATAGCTGCAGTGTACTCTGAGCAGTTCAGCAGCAGTTCAGGTGCCCTGTACCATCGAGTAACAACATACTCCATCATAAAGTCAGTTTCATTCGTGGTCCTCGCTAGCCCGAAATCTCCAATCTTAAGATCACATTTGGCATTCAGCAGTAAATTGCTTGGCCTGAGGTCTCTGTGCAAGACGTTTGCCGAGTGCACGTACTTCAATCCTCGAAGCAACTGATAGAGAAAATACTGCAAAAGTAAAGTGTTAGGAGGGAGAAAATATTTACAATTATGTAGTACTTGAATTGAATTGATTAATAAAGAACAGACAATGTAACATGGAAAAGAACAGAGTAGCATGTTGAAATGTGTGTGAACCAGAGTCCAGACCTGACAATGATCGTATGTTAGTGGCTGGTTTGATCGTAGAAGGTGGTGAAGATCAGTGTCCATCAACTCATAGACAATGTAAACATCATTGAAGTTCTCCCTCCTTGGTGGCCTTATGATGTCCTTTATTGAGATGACCTGTGAAAAATGGGTAGATTTTGTCACCAAGTCACCAAGAGTTTCTTGTTATTATCAAATCCAACAATGTCTAATGTCAAATATTGCCAAGATTTGAGACACAATATATGTTCCATATCATCAGTGGAAATTAACATCACATAAACTGAATTCACAATCAAGTTGGACAGCTAGTCAAAAAAGAAATTCTGAAACACAGTGAGTAATCATTTGGAGGTTAACATGTTTGGCAATTCTTTGCTGGGATGAAATAAAGGAATGGCCTTGCTCGAGAGAAAATCACCAGAAATTTTGGAAGATCCCCTCAGGACGGCTTACCTTTGCAATAAACTACAGAGTTTTAACCATGGTCAATAGAGTAACAAAACAAAATTCATACCAGATCTGTGCCCGACAAGAATGGAACATGCCAACCACATGAACTGTCACAAGAGCCGCAGTAAAAGAAAATAAAAAAGCAGAGATTGCAACAACTCACATTATCATGATCCATGTGCCGAAGCAGCTTAATTTCTCGTAGAGTACGTTTGGCATCGATCTGATTATCGAACGCGTTACCGATCTTCTTGATGGCCACCTCCTGACGAGTCTGCGCATTGACAGCCGCACTGCAGGAGAAAAGAAGATGGAAGTGATCATCACCATACACACAAAGATCAACCACCAAACAAAGATGAACAGGGTACAACACAAGTAGTTGCTCGTGTGTTCTTAACCAAAGAAAAAAATTCCAATGACAAATTGAGCACTTGATAAGTTGATACTATGATCTTCCAATCGAAAGATCGTCGTCGTTGCACAAAGCTGATCAAGCAAACGATCCCCAAATTGCAAGGGTAAAAAAGAGGAAAAGAAGTGGAGCTGACCAGATGATGCCGCAGGCGCCGCGGCCGACGGGGCGAATTGGCGGGACGTACTTGGAAGAAACCTCGAACAGGTTGCCGTACACGTTGTACTGCACGTACCGCCCGCCGTGCGTCAGCGTGCCCTTGATCTGCGCCTCCCCTCCGCCGCCGCCGCCACCACCGAACCCCCCGAGGCCATGGTGGCCACCGCCGCCTCCTCCTCCCCCTTCCATGCGCATCGATATGGATCGCCTCAAAAGAAAAGCACAAGGTCTTACGCCTCTCCACAAGGAGGGAGCGAGAAGAAGCAGCTAGAGGAGGAGGCTGGATTGGATTCGATGGCGTTGGGAGGAGATAAGGCGAGGAGGAGGGAGAGCGTGGGGGGGGGGGGGGGGGGGGGGAGGGGAAAGGGGAGGAAGAAAAGAGGTTTTGGAGGGAAAATGCCCGTGATTCTCCCGGGAGTTGGTTGCTTTGCTTGGCTCTACGCTGCCTGCCACCTTTTATTGTTTCCCAACCCTCTAGACCATTCCACCCCTCCATCCTCCTCTGCAAGTGAGCCGCCCACGTCAGACACAGCCCATTTAACCATGGCCCATGCCATCACGGCCCGATAGACTATGTCGTGTTTAGGTTAAGGGTGCAACATTAGAGTGCTGTAGCAAGCCAGCACAACACCCTCAGCCGATCCATCAATTTTCCCTATATTTTTTATTTGTCCATATTTTTACTATTTTTCCTTATATTTTTTTTTCTACCTTATTTTCTATCAATTTCCTTCATTTTTCTTTTATTTTATCTTCTTTTTATGTTTTTTCATTTTTCTCAACACATTTTAAATTTATGGTCTATTCATGTTGGTGGGCCATAATTAGCCCATAGTGGCTGGGCTAAAGTAGCACGGCACAACACAACTTTTTAATAGAGCTATGTCATCCACATATGCTCTATCCGATCCGTTATATAAGTTGTGTTGTTGTGCTATGGGTCGTGCCGGCCAACTGGTCCATTTGACCATATATACCTTCTTTATTTATTTATTTCTTTTATTTTCTTTTTCTATCTTTTTCACTTCTTACTAACCTTGTCAATTTCATGATTTGACCAACACGGCCATAGGAAAGCATAGCTCAGCAAAGAAAAAAAACTCCATTGTATCTCTCATCATCAGCTTATTAACTTATCAACCGTAATTTAAATTTGAATTTTTAAACTTAATTTTAAAGTTTGATTTTGTTTTTTCCATCATGGTATTAGCTTTTAAATCGTTAATTATATATATATTACCTATAAATTATTTTTATTAGAAAGAAAAAACACTTTGTTTGTTTGGAATTTACTTAAACTATAACACTAACATTGTTAAAACCCCATATTATGGAGGCCAGGTCTTTGATTTAACCCTTTCGATCACTCTTTATGACTAAACCTAGGCCTCACCTTGATGGTGTTTCCACCTTCCTTCTTTTGGTTAGTCTATGATGTTCCGATATATTTCTTGATAGAAATTAGTGTAGGAAAATCTTTTCTAATTTCAATAAGATTATTTATATTAAACTTTCTACGCAAATACTTGTAGCTAAACCTTTACCCCTGGCTAGTTACAGCTAAATCGGTGCTTTAAAAATGTCACCACAATTTTCATCCGATGAACTGTCTGGATCCTCTAGTTTGCACTGCATACTGATAAAACTGATAAAAAAAACTTAGGGTTAAAATACGTAACTGGTTTAAAATTACAGGGGTAATTTGCCCCAATCACAAAATGGGAGGACCAGACGTAAAACCTTTTCCTTTTATATTAGGCAGTGTTTATTATATATTTAAAAATAAATTTATTTTTTTAAAAAAAACTCCTATGTATAAAGTCAACCGCTGGAGCGAATACTGGCATACTGCCTTAGTTCACGTTTCAGTTATATTGGGTCGGCCCATCAGCTATTTGCAAAGGCCATTTAGATCACGGCCCATCATATTTAGCCCCGCCCGCCACGTGGTGGCTTCTCTCCTGTTTTCCGCCTCCCCAGCGAGAAAGCGGAAAACAGGGTAGGTTTCGCCATTGGCGCCACCACCAAATTCCAAGCGCCGCAAGCGAAGCGAGCGAGCGAGCTCACGGCCGCCGCCGGCTGCAGGAAGCCAGCGCGGCGCGGATGGCGGAGGCGGGAGTGGCGGCCGCCTCGCTCTTTGGCGCTGACCGCCGCCTCTGCTCCGCCGACGTCCTACCTCCCGCCGAGGTGCGTCACTCCTCCCCCTCGCCCCCTCTGCTTCGATCGAACTGGATGAAGAGGTAAATGCACGCGTGTGTGCTCCGTTCCGATTTCCGGCAGGTGCGGGCGAGGATCGAGGTGGCGGTGCTCAACTTCCTCACCGCGCTCGCCGACCCCTCAGCTCCGTCCATCTCCGTCCTCCCCCTGGTAACCACTCTCACACTCCCCCATGGCAATCGATCACTGCGCTCGCTCGCTTGATTTTTTTTTTTTTTACTCTCCAGATTAGCCGGAGCGCCGCCAACCGCGGCCTGCGGCGCGCGTTGCTGCGCGACGAAGTGTCGTCGGTGTACCTCTCCTACGCATTCTGCAAGAGGTCCCTCACGAGGGCCAACGATGCCAAGGCGTTCGTCAGAGGTCGTCTTCCTTGATTGATGATCTCTTTCTCGAATGCATTTTCCCCTCTTCAATTGAGCCGGAAAAAATGTTTGATTGATTCGTTTTCATTTGCTTTTGATAGTGTGGAAGGTGATGGAGGTTTGCTACAAGATACTGGGGGATGGGAAGCTGGTCACCCAGAGGGAGCTGTTCTACAAACTCCTCTCGGATTCACCCAACTACTTCAGCTGCCAGCGACATGTCAACCAGACTGTTCAAGGTCCAATCATTTCTTCCTCCGTTTCGGTTTTACTTCTGACGTGTGATGCCAATGCTCGCTTGCTGCGCGGTATTCTTGCGCAGATGTTGTCTCGTTGCTCCGGTGTACAAGGCAGAGCCTAGGGATCATGGCATCGAGTAGAGGGGCACTGATTGGGCGTCTCGTGTTGCAAGTGTGTCTCATGCTATGCTGAGTGAAACATGTCTTGCATATTGATTGCATCTCTTGTTTATCTATTCATGAGGCTGTAGCAGTAGCCTGAACCTTTTGTTTATACTGTCTTAGGGGAAAGAGGAAGAACATGTTGACTGTTCCATTCTTGGATCTTCTGGGCATGCGATTACTGGAGATCTCCACGTATTGAGCAAATTAAAATTTTTTTCGGAGGCGAGGTATCTCATTCTAGTGGAGAAGGTAATCTCCTTGCTTGTGCAATCTAGTAGTAATGTATTGCCCCTCTTAGGTGCTTCAAGCTGATCGTGTGCTGGTTTCAAATAGGATGCCATATTTCAGAGGCTGGCTGAAGATCGCATATATAATCACCTTCCATGTATCCTGATTACTGCAAAAGGATATCCTGATCTTGCTACAAGGTTCTGGGCGTCCAATGCAAGCCTTTTTCTTTTTCTTTTTCTTTTCTTATTTAGGTTTGTCCAGCTGATGTAATGAAGAATATACACTCCAAGATATTGTCAGTATTATTGTGTTATCCTGTCTACTTATCCATTCACTATTCAATGTTCTGAAACAGGTTTATCTCGCATCGACTCAGCCAGTCTTTTCCAAACATGCCAATTTTCGCGTTAGTGGATTGGTAAGGTCCTACTGCGGATGTGTATAATTAACTTCCTCTTAATATTTCAGGTAAAGTTATTTCTTCTTTTTATTATTTTTCAGGAACCCAGCAGGGCTTGCTATACTATGCACTTACAAGTATGGAAGCATATCAATGGGCTTGGAGTCATACAGATATGGTGCTAACTTGGTGCTCAATGTTTTCTCATGCCAAAATTTCAATGATATTAATGTTATTTTTTTCAGCTTGCAATGTAAAATGGCTTGGCCTAAGAGGAGATGATCTGCAGCTTATACCTCAGAGTGCATATCAAGAACTGAAGCCACGTGATCTGCAGATTGCCAAAAGCTTGCTGTCATCTAAGTTTCTGCAGGTGAGTCTGCTACCCCTGTCAACTTTTGGAGTGTAGAGGTACCTGGAAACACAGCACCGAGGGGAGTGTTCTTGTCATCATTAAAAACACAATACCTCCCAATATACTGACATCATTAAAAGTGTACTGTTCTTGTCATTACAGCACCGAGGGGAGTGCCTAGTGTCTGATCATAGGGCCTTCTGACTTGGAAACTGATGCAATTTAATTACGGTGTTGTGTTGGCTGCAGGACAAGCACAGAGCTGAGCTGACACTGATGGTGGAGATGGGCAAGCGTGCCGAGATTGAAGCTCTGTACTCGCATGGGTTTGATTTCTTGGGGAAATACGTTGCAAGAAAGATTGTGCAGGGTGATTACATTTGACAATGCAGTACTGCCCGCCTCATTATTTCTCTGATTGTACTGGGCACTGAAAGTTTGAGCTAATTCCATGAGTCCTGGCCCTGTCCATTTATTCTTCAAAATGACTTGTACTACTGAAGAATGCTGTTATTACTGAGCATCTACCGCATGACTATGCAGGATGCTTGACATTGATACACCAAAAATGCTAATCTGAAATCTGAACTTTGACATAAACAAAAGGATACTGCTATTCATCACTCATCAGAGTGATCCAGTGCCATGGTAGACAGTTATGAATGCGCATCATGTGCTAGTCTAGAACTGGCATTTTTGTCCATCCCAAAGTGCAGAGGTTGGCCACGCCCATCATCACTCAGATTATGCATCCAGATCTTATCATCTGCATTGATCGACCAGCTATGGACTGATATACTCAATATATCTCCTCCTTTTTACCTCCCTCGCTGAACAAAGATCAAAGGGTCTTTAGTTTGTTAGCACATGGAATTTTGTCAGATTTGCTGCAGTTCTAAGTGCTTCCCGTACCTGGTATACAGTACGGTATTTGTTGCCCCTCTTGTTAGTGCAATAACTATATAAGACTGGACATGTATTCCTCTGCTTGCATGTTACCAAAGGGTTGTAAAACAGGAGCTATTTCTGAGCCATGGTAGAACAGAAAGCTACTAAGGCTTGTTCGGTTTAGAGAAAAACAAATGATTTGGATTCTTAAGAATATTTTCCTATAAGAGTCATTCAGTTTATAAGAATGAAAGATAGGAAAATCAAAGAAAATTTTCCTTTCTTACAAATCACAGAGAGAAAATATAGAAAATTTTGCATTCACTTCAACCTCTTGAAAAATTTTCTATAGATTGATGTGTGCATCCATTTTTTTTCCTTCACTTTTCCTACTCCTATGGGTTAAAATTCCTCCAAACCGAACAAACCGAACAAGCTCTAAGTAGTTAAGAGTATACACTTGCCGAGTACAATTCTTTAACACACACTAGGCAGACAGCCATAGAGGCTTAGGTATAAATCTCTAAATGTCACATACTTTGTTGGTCACCTACATCTATATGCTTTAGGATTTATTCTATGATCTTACGGTTCCATATAGTTTAGACGACTATATTTTGCTAGAAGATTAGGTTTTACTTCTCTTTTGTATGCCATGAACTTTTAATTTCTACTTAGTTTAACCCAAACAAGGAAAGCTTTAACTTTATGATCTTCAATGAAGTATATTTCATGCAATCTACTGAGGCTGAATTTAGGAAGGTAACTTTTAAACGCAGAATGTGACAGATATAAATTAATATAGGATATCGAGATACTACCATTGTTGAATTGTTTGGTGACACCAAGAGTTCTCTCAAATACTTCACGAAAGCTTCTAATTAAGTTCTCAATCTAATATGAGAGAAATCAAAGCTATGCGTGAAGTGCTTGAAAGGAACGCTTAGGGGTATATAACGGAATGTTGCATCCGCAACCATTGTCGATGCCTTCAAAATGCTTGTTGGTATCAAGAGTTCCCCCAAAACACTTCACACTAGCTTTTCAAGCTCCTGGTGTTGCACGAGAGTATTTGAAGTTATCTGTGAAGTGCTTGCAAGAAACTTCTAGAGCCACCAACCAATATTTACGATACAAAAATGATTGTGGGATACCATTGCTAGCGAGATAACACTTTGGCACCAAGAGTTCCCCCAAACACTTCACATTGTTCTTAAATCTCCATATCAACAAAAAGCTCTATGTGAAGTGCTTGAAGGGAACTCCCAGTAAAACCAAGTGTGAATCTCCGGACTATGACTTCCATGGCCCCTTTCTCCAAAGCTAGGTGCCACCTAGAGTTCTCCCAAACACTGCACTACTCACGGTAATCCCCACATTGTGCAATTGTAGTAGGGCCTAGCAGCTGTGAAGTGTGTTGTGGGAACTCCAGGTAACAACCAAGAAAGAACTTCAGACACTGACCACCTTACACTACTAACTGCTAGCTCTTCCTTTGTCTTTGCTGATGAAGAATGGAGCTGGCAGCTGTTATTTATAAGCAAGCTAGAGACTAGGAGTACCTTCTCATTTGAGCTCTCTTCTTCTCTTGCAGGCATGCACGGGAGATTTCTCTAGCTGAATGAACCTGGCCACGATTGCAGCCGGGTTAATCAGTTGACTAAGGGGGAATACCATGTAGAGTATCTGGTGATATGGGTGTAGCGAGGCCCATGGAATCCTACAAAGGTGAATGCTTGGTTCAATTATTCATGGAGGAAACTTGAAGAGCATGGTCCAGCTCATGTTGTAGCCATGCACATTCCTTTCACACCAAAATGCAATGGGATCTGGATAATTACATGGTGCCAAAGCATCCCAGTCCCAGTATATTTTTTTGAATGATGTAGTGCATCCATGTGTTAGGGAGAAATATGTGAAATATGTGGAATGCGTTTATTTTAACTAGCTTAAAATTGTTTTAGAAATTGTGAACAAAATGGAGTGATCGACAAAAAGGAGTGCCTACACATCAGGGAAAACATATACTAGTAACTAGCAAAATATATGGAGTACATAATTACACACATCAGGGAAAAGTAGCCAGCTCCAGATTGGAACAATTAAAAGGCCGGCTATTCAGCTAATCCAGGCCTTAAATAGTTATACAACTCTTGATTCACCAACTCATCTTAATTTATTTTATATTTTAGAACAAAATTTAAATGTTTGATATCACTATATTTTGAAACGGAGGGATACTTTAAAACGGAGGGGGTAAAACGCATGGCCGAGGTTTACTGAGGCTGAAAACATGTCCAGGCTCGATGCATGCCAAAGGGATAACAAAGGGAAGAAGGTATTTAATGGATGTCAACGCCAAGAATATAACGGGAGCTTAAGAATGTTGGCTAATCTCCCCAGGCCAGTCGCCATACCACATCGAGAAACAAGGAGAGCAGAAGGCGTCTAGGTTCAATGTCCCACAATGCAATGCAAGCCTTGTCCGGAGAGAATGTGGTCCATCTGAATTATGATAAGAATCAGGACAGCTAATAGTTCCATCCCTCAAATTGCAAGGATTACATTATGCCTCACCCTATTGTTACCTCGAAAATTCAGTAATTTCGAACTTTGTATCAGACCAACACTGCTCCTTATTTCAATGTTTTCTCTGATCAGTACACCTGATGAAACATCCAACACAAATCGATTGCGCAATTTACACTAATCACAGGAACCCAAGATAAAGCACCCATAACGAGACAACATCGCACCGAAGTTGGTAGTTTCAAAACTTGCAACAAAAGGATCCACACAAGGTTGTATTACTCTAGAGAACTAGTGCTCAAAATTTAAACAATCATGTCTATCTCACATACTAGCAGCACTAGGTGCGGGATTTCCCCAAATCCAGAAGAAAATTTTTCTTGATTGCTTAAAATAAATTCAAAGAGGCTTAAACATCAAGGCAATGTCTATCTTGCAATCATTTAATTGACTTGTCCTTGGTCTTTTGGATCTTCAACACCTTCTTCACAATCTTCTGTTCCTCAACCAAAAATGCCCGGATGATCCTATGAGACGCAGATATATTGGTTCACCAACAGATCGCAGGAAGAAAGGAGCATGTAATGTGTTTGGATGGTTTACCTCTCTCTGACTGCAGTACCAGACAGGACACCACCATAAGGACGATTCACGGTCCTGCGATTCCTCGACAATCTGGACCTCTTGTACTCAGCAGGTCTCAGGTGTGGAATCTGCAGTTTAGCACAAGCAACTTTAATAAGAATCAAGGATATAGCAATGTTAACAACAACTTAAGATACCAGTCCAAATAAAACTTACTTCAACCAATTGCCACTAATTAGTAGAAAATACCTATTATGCATCCTACTGCTATACGAAAAAAATTAAATATCCATCCAACATCAATGCACATGTACTTTGAGCATAATTTCAGAGACCTTATGCTGAAATATTGGCACAACATTGTTGCCAATTCTAATGAAGCAATGGTGTGTAGGCTTAACATAATCACATACAATACATGGAGACAGAAGTATAAGACTCAAGGTTTATAAACAGATTATGTCAATGAAAATCAAATGGCACAATAAAATCAAGTGAAAGCACTAAGCAAACCCATTTATTTTTTGCAAAAACAAAAGAACCCTTCAGATTTTCCAGATAGATAGTAAAGTAACACATAAGGCCATCAGTTAGGAGCAAAAGATTTTAAACGTAATCGTAGTAGTTACAAATATAATCATTTGAACTATGCAATTGCTCATTATCCAACCTCACTATCTGCACGTACACTTGTGAAGGTAATGATTTAAAACAGATAGCACAGAACAAACAAACATTCCACAAACAAAAACATATGGATTAGCTCCCATTATTGAAAAAAAAAGGTATGATAACGTGAAAGGGCCTCATAGAGAAGATTAGGCTTAATCCACATGAAAAGTTCAGACATATGCTTGTCATTTTTCTATTTAATCATTGGCCCAGGTAACTTTTCAGACAAAATAATGAAGTATGCAGTCTTGACAACTCAAGAGAGATGTTGGACTAAAAGGAGTACCATAAGAGATAACAGGAATAAAATACAATTGCATTATGCTACATAACACTATAGGGGAATATATGCTTAGATTTGAAAAGTATTATAGAACAGAGTCAACAGATCAACAAGATATATACAGGAAAAACCAACATGACACAGCAGTCTGAATGAACAAAACAGATGACAAATCAAGCAACGTCATGGAATGACTCGGCAAAAGTTAGTGCCATACATGCCCCTTAATGTGATTAGAAATTCTGGTGCATCATTGCTCTGGACCCAATGCAAGGCTGTGCAGGGATGGCAAAAAAACCTCAGAATTAGGCCTCCGCATAAAAAACCAGGCATATGTTTGTCATGTTTCTCCATAACCATTGAATAAGGGGATAGGCCTCTACATAAAAAACCAGGAATATGTTTGTCATGTTTCTCCATAATCATTGAGTAAGGATCCCCTATCCGTCTAGCTTATTTCAGTTTTCATGATACGAAGAAAGCATACATGCCACTATCAGAACAAATGTGTATGCAGATGTAGTCCAATGCTCTATGCATGTGCAAGCATATACCATGAATGCAAATTTCCCCTGCTAACATAGAAAAAAAAAGGCACATTGTACAACCAAATCCTCGACATGCAAGTACCTTTGCAGATCAAAAATCAGTCCAGAATTATAAAACCGGAAAATATGCAGATTGCAGGTGAAAAAGAAGTAAACTGGGCTAAACTACAAAACACCAGGATTCAAAGCAGGCCAACTAAGCAAAAATGGCGTATATGAGAATGATTCAGTAATTGTTATCATCCTATTTTTCCATCAGGAACCTCTTAATTGCATTGACCAGGTAATGCTAAAGTGCATGATCCATAAAACCGACCCACCAACAGTCAACAATCTATAGCAAACTAACGCAAGAACAGGTAAAAACTAGTAGGATAGGCAGCACATACTCCTTGGATCTTCTTCCCGGTGACGGGGCATTTCGGCCCGCTCGCCCTCTTCTTGGTGTACTGATACACAAGCCTCCCACCTAACCATCATCACAAAATCAAGAATCGCCATGAGTCAGGATGAGGATGAAAAAAGAACACCCCGATACACTCAAATAAAACGGCAGCTCGCAGAGGATTTAGACGAAAGACGCGAAGACGGAGACTATCACAATACAGCAGAAAAGAGTTCGACATTTCACGCGACTTCGCAAGCATCAGCGAACAATTTACGAGCAAACATTACAGAGACGAACCACGAGAAGAAGAAGCAGTTCATTCTCACCGGGGGTCTTGACGACGCGGGTCTGGTTGGACTTGGTGGCGTAGCTGTGCCGCTTCCGGTAGGTCAGCCGCTGCACCATCTCGACGCCTCTCTCCAGGAACTCTCACTCTCTCGCTCGAGGAGACGGCGGCGGCGGCGAAGGGCAACTAGGGTTCGAGATGGAGGAGAGTATATATAGGCTAGGTGGCGGTGGGGGTGACCTAGATCCGACGGTGGAGGACTCTTGAGTAGTGGAGTGAACGGCTACTGTCGGTTTGGTGGGTTAATACATGTTTTTGACCCGAGCAAGAACACCATTAGCAACACTAAGATAAGATTAGGTTTCCTAAAAAAAAGGATAAGATTATGTTTGCTATATTTTCTCTCAAGAAACAGATTATCTTCTATAGCAATGGGCTAGACTAAGCCCCTTTTCTTTTCAATTTATTCATCATATTACTCAAACGGATTATTTGCTCTAAGCTTTGAAAAATATATTTTCTCAAAACACTTTCTTCTACTACATTGCTTAAAGAAATACTAGATTAGTTGTTTGTTAAGTTTATTTCTCAATATATCTAATTTATCCCTACAGTCCGCTTAATAATCTAAAGCAAATATGAATTAGATTTCTTTTTTCAATTCAGCACCACGGGTATCTTCGAGCTAAAATAAAATAGTGAAAGTCCTTAAAATATATGCATAAAATGGAATTTATATAAACATATCTATACGAAGAATTACTAACAAGTACACTTGGCTTAGATTCAATTTAAACTAAGACTGGCGTTAAATTTTATGATTACTTTTGGAGTCTTTTATCACTTTTTTTTTGCCCCACTCTCTTTTTTATAATTGCTAAGATGGCAAGTAAAAAAATCTAGCTAAGATTTCCATAAAAGTAAAAAAAATCAGAATTCAAAATTCCATTCGTCTTTGTAGGCTCTCAAATGCTTCCATGTTAGTTCTAGTGAGCCATTTTGTATGGCATATGCTTGTTCAACACAACCTAAATTATGTCCACAAACTAGATTATTTCCCCTAACTATAAAAATAATGTACTGCACAGAGCCTCGAGCGATTAAATTTTAAATAATACTAGTGGATTTGTATGTGAAGTATTTATTTATGTAAATAATATAAAGCCTTCCGTTAAAAATATTTGATATTTAAAACAAAATTTAGTCAAACTTATGGTAATCAATTTTATATATTAAAATAAGTTTATAAAATGCTGACAATATTTTTAAGGAAATTCTACGTATATCATTTTCTGTTTTTAAACTAAGTATTTTTAGATATTATTAATAATGAGAATTTTGAAAGTTTGATCAAATTTCATTTTAAACATGAAATATTTTTGAGAAGAAAGTAGATATCCACTAATCCACGTTACAAGCAACTAGCCAATCATACATATGGACGGTGCAATCCTACCGTCTTCCTCGCATCTAATTTCGACATAAGATTTTTCTAACAAAAGAAGATAATATTGTATACTCTATCCACCCGAATCGTTTATCTAATCTTATACTAATTCATAAGAAAATCGTTTATCTAATCTTATACTAATTCATAAGAAAATCATTGAACATGTGGAATATTATCAAATTTGCTTAAAATAAACCAGGGGGAGATGTTTATAGCTGGTTAGCAACCTGTAATAGCCCGCCCTCGTTTATTCTCATCTTCTTTTTCTTCCTCGCCTTCGCTCCTCTCGTCTCCTCTCCTCTCCGTTGCACCCACCACCGCTTCCAAGATCTCTCACCTTTCGTCTCGTCCGCCTCCGATCCGGCAATGGCTTCCCCCGGACCAGCCACCGCCGGCGAGCTCCTCCGCATCGACCCGCTCGAGCTCCGCTTCCCCTGTACGGGCTTCACCCCCCCCCCCCCCCCCCTCATCCCGGTTTATCTTTCCCCCTCTCTTCCGTTGAAAAAAGGATGTTTTTTCCCCCCGTTTCTTTTGTTGCCGGATTGGATCGATTGGTTGGTGATTTTTCTTTCTGCTTATGGTGAGCAGTTGAGTTGAAGAAGCAGATCTCGTGCTCGATGCAGCTATCGAATCTCAGCGACGACTACATCGCCTTCAAGGTTCGTACGCCCTTCCCAGATATCTTTTGGGGATTCTTTCCCCCTAATAATTATCTTGGAACCCTAGATATGCAGTAATACTGGTTAATCGAACGACCTTTCGGGATGTTTGATGTGTTGTGTCGTGGAATGGGAGGAGGCATTCCTTGAAGTTTTTTTTTCCACACGAATGGCTTCATTGGGTATTTGGGTTTGACGCGATAATGATCGAAAAGTCTGATCTTTTAGGTGGCTGTGTGATAGGGGGCAATCAGTTTTTAATGTTCTGTATGTATTTGTGAGATTGGTATTTTTTACTGCTGCCCGCTTGCATTGATTAAACATTTGAAAGTTGTTTAATTTTTTCTTTGTTTTGCATCTCGTTTGGTCTGTTCTTCAAGTTCTGTGCTATAAAACCTAGAATTGAAGGCTTACCTGCCGTGCAAGTCCCCTTTTTTTCTAACCGTTTGCTTGTGTAAACTCTAGAATTGAAGGTTTGAACCTTGGATGTATTATATTATTGGGAAATGATACCAACTGTTACCTCCTAATCGTATTTTAGTTTTATAGATTATTAAATCGGTGTATAAATAAAACCTTCGGTGCCTCATATGATGCTGATGCCTGTCTCTTGATTGCATTTTATAATGAAGTTTCCTTGTTTTCCTAGCGTTTAGATGTCTGGGATGAAACTTTCTGGTGTTTGTCTACCAAGGCTATTGGAGTTGTTTAGACTATTTTAATGAAGTGACAATCTTGTAATAAGCATCTCTCTACTCAAGGAGGCTTTGTTTTGTTTATTCATATTTCCTGTTTTCTTCCCTGTTTCAGGTGAAGACTACAAGCCCAAAGAAGTATTCGGTGCGACCAAACACCGGGGTTGTCTTGCCACGGTCTACCTGCGACATTGTTGGTATGTGATTAGTAGAATTTTCCCCAGTGATTTTTGTGCAGTTGAGAAAGAAGAAAATATGAATAAAAGTGTCCATTGTCTAATGGATAGGACAGAGGTCTTCTAAACCTTCGGTATAGGTTCAAATCCTGTTTTATGACTTTTTTGTGCATCTGTGTTGTTGCAGTGACAATGCAAGCACAGCGAGAAGCGCCGCCTGATATGCAGTGCAAAGATAAGTTCCTAGTCCAGAGCATCATTGCACCCTCCGGTGTAACCGTGAAGGATATCACAGGAGATATGGTAATGCTTCTCTATTATGCTTCTGAAGAACCAAATGAGCATACATATATGGGGATTGTAGCATCAATACTGGGGTTTTTTTTGGGAGCTGTAAAACTTGTCTCTGTAGTATTTTTTTTATCAATCCCTTTGGAGGTACCACCCTATGAAGTGAAATTTTGGTTATAAATCTGGTGTTTGTGGCTTGACAGTTCACGAAGGAGTCCGGAAATAAGATTGAAGAGGTCAAATTGCGAGTAACCTATGTTGCTCCTCCACAGCCACCATCTCCAGTTCCTGAGGAATCAGAAGAAGGTTCCCCATCAAGGGCTTCTGAGTCAGAAAATGGTGACAGTCTTGCTGGGGGTTTCACTAGAGTGAGTTACCATGATTGTTGAACTTATACCACCCATTCATCATTTTTCAGAGAGGATAATTTACATGTTTTTGAAATCATTGCAGGCACTGAGAGAACGCATTGAGCCTCAAGAAAATTCATTAGAGGTTTGTTATTTCTCTAATTCAGACTGGACCGTGTAACCATTTTGCTAGTTTGCTATTGTCTCAATTACATTTTGGTAGCATCCACTTATTGAATAATGGCCATAATTACACTATGGTCTAGTGCCTTGTGCTATAAAATACCTTATGTTCTGAGTATTTTCATATTGCAGGCTGGAGCTTTGATTTCCAAATTGAATGAAGAGAAGAACTCTGCAATTCAACAGAACCAGAAAATTAGACAGGAACTCGTGAGTACACTATTGCATTTTACCTTTTGAGCAGACTGTATTTTGGTTTTTGGGTTATAGGTTTAAAAATAGGTTACATATTTACATCTAACACAAATCACCACCACTATGTGCTGTCTTTTTGGGCGTCCAACTAATACTTGAAAAAAATTACCAAAATATTTTGCAAATAATCCAAAGTAATGTACCATCATATAAAATTTTACATCTAAATTCAATAGGTACTTAAGAAATTTACCATGAAGGACATGTTCCTATTTTGCTGTTGCAGAAATTTCCCCTTTGTTTCTTTCTCATCAATTAAGTTTAAAATTGTATCCTTTTTTTAGAATATTCATCTTGATTTGAGGTTGAGGTTGAACTAGCATAGTTATTACAATAAACTTGTAAGTTAGCACCATCATTAAAATTGAAGCCTCAAAATCACACAATAGGTTATGCTTTCAGCGGTAAGATTTAAGAAACATATGTAGCATTACTATTCAAATTGATGGCTATAAAATATCTTTACTATGAAGAAAATGAAACAAAAATCAGAATGTGCTCATGTACTCAAGTACATATGTATACATATATTAAGTTATGACAGGTTAGATTTGGCAAGCTGGGCATATCCGCACCGTTAAATGAGAGACTGATAAGGCCATGTTATTCAGCACAAAACTTTTTAAAGTTGGCTTTCCCATGTTAAATCTTGCAGTATGGTTTTTTATCATCTGCTAACGTAAGATCATCTTTGAAAAGATGCAGCAATTATTTTACACTTGTTGAGCAATCTATATAGTCAACAGTTCTTTCTACTGTTTGCCTTTGCTACCTCAGCCCTATACAAGTTGTCCTGAATAGTATTCAACTCCTTCAATATAAGCAATTCTCAGATTATTATTCTCTTCAATTGATGTATTTTCAATATCATAGTAGTATTCAGTCAATCAATTCTCTTGGATAATCTCAAAATTAATGAGTTGGGATCTTAATCAACTGGTTGTCTGGTTTGCATTTCGATGTTAATACTAGATTCCACATTTGGTATTTTGATTGAAATAATTATTGTATACAATTTAAAGAGTTACACTGAGAGCCACCCTAGAACAATTTGTACGACTTGCACACTTCTGGAGCCTCAAGAATGTCTCACTAGTTCTCACAAATCACATCTGCTCTCGAGATATAAAATCCATTTTATATACTTTACGTCATGAATTACTGAGAGCCTAAGAAAAGTTAAGTGAACTAAACGAAACATACATACGAACTAACCCCAAGCTCCACCCAACAAAGATAGAGATGCAAGAATTTTGGCCTTTCAAGGCTCCTCTGAATAAATGACAATGAATTTCTGATCCCATGGTTTGTAGTCTCTGTGGTAGAACAGGCCTTTTAGCTTCAGTTAGGGAACATTCTGCGGAACTAGTTGTCTATTAACAATCTTTTGGATGCCTGTGTGCTAATTGGAACAATTGTTTTAAGAAAATGGCTGTGAGAAAACTAAAGAGATGGTGGTTCATTGATGAAGCTAATTGACAAACTGATGGTAAGATATTAGGGGCTTGTTTGGCACAGCTTCTGCTCCGAGATCCTTGGCCTATGGAGTCGGAGCTGTACCAAACAACTTTCAGATCCAATATAATAGGGAGTCGAGCTTCCGGATCGCTCTGACAAAATACACTACGAGGATGGAGTGGCATTTCCATCACTCCTCCACTCCACTCCAAAGGTGGATCTAAAGCCCTAGTAAACGGCCCTAAGTCTCTTTAGAATTCTAGCATTATGCATAAGTTCCTGTGTTGATGCTGTCCTTACCTCTCACCTCAGAGAAAGCTTGATGTGCGATTCTAGATTTAGGCTTATAAATAACTTCAGATCTGTGTAAAGAACAATTATGTAGTAACTTAATTTTTTTATGAAGAAATGATTATTTGTTTTAAGAAAATGGCCATGAGAAACTAAAGAGATGCTGTTTCATTGATGAAGCTAATTGGCAAACTGATGATAAGATACTAAGTCTCCTTGAAACTCGAGCATTATGCATAAGCTCCCGTGCTGACGTTGTATATCCTCACCTCTCTCCTCAAAGAATGCTTGATGTGCTATTCTAGATTTAGGCATATAAAATAACTTCAGATCTATTTAATAATGTAAAGAACAGTCCATAGTAACTTCATTTTGTTATTGAGAAATTATGATTCACTGTTGCTATTTCTCTCTCTATTGCAGGATATGATGAGACGGGAGATAAGCAAGAAGCGTGGAGGGTTCTCCTTTATAATTGTCATAATTGTTGCCTTGATCGGGATCTTCATGGGATATATGATGAAGTCATAATTCTTTCAGTCGATATCGAAGAAGGGAACTGGACGCCCATTCATGCCAAGTTATACTTGGGAACCAAAGAGACCGTCATGAAGTTCTCTGTTCTATTTTGTCAATATAGGAGTTGCGTATGTGGGAAATCTTCAACCAGATTAAGCTGTTTCTTTTGTTGTTTATTCTATTGGGTGAGTTGTGCACTTCAGATATTGTAACTTGGAAATGCATTAATCACTTTTGTTGACAGTCGATCTGAAAATTTTCCACCCCTGCACTGCTACATATTGCTGAACTTGGGAGCAGGGTTTACAATTCCGATGAAAACTGGTCAGTTTTCATGAATCTTCGTGATTTCGAAGTGGCTTGAGATCATATTTTGAGGGGGATTTCGAATGGTTTACGATATATTCAAATTTGAAACACTGTATTTGCTTGAAATTTGATCAAATTTGGTCGAAAATTTCCTGCTTTTCGCTAGTATTGTGAACCCTGCTTGGGAGGGATTAATTGAAGCAATCTGTTAGTATTAGCTGTGGCAATCTGTCTTGTAAAATTGAATCTGCGATTCCTTTTTCCTACCGGTGTTACTGCTGTGGTCTCGAAAACATATCGTGTTCATAACCAGGGGAAGTAGTGAAAATGTTACTGATGCGCCGCGCATTGCAAGTTGTAACACAGTTCTGTATCATCATCGCATGCCCGTTGCTCCAGGTACAACAGGCATAAGGTGAAAAGCACCAACAAAATCAGAAGAATCGTTGTTTCCACAGAAGAATTGCACTTGCTGATGTTAAATTGCAGTAACACCAATGTTGAATTGCAGCAATGCACATTCTTTGGTGAATTCAGAAGTCTCATAAATTACAAAGGAGTATGTAATCTTTCAACAAAGAGGCCAAATGTGATGGTAAGCCTGCAGCAATGAACAAATGTTTCTTCAATGAGAACAATTCTTGAATCATCACTTTCTTGAAACGTCAATTCAAAATTCTCACTCCTCTCAACTATACAAAACAAGGCCAAGATGACCAGCAAATACAGACTAGGGTAACCTTGAACAACAGAGGTTCCCTTTGTCTACCCCTAAACTACAACAATGGGATACAAGCTTAAATTTGCAGTATTACAAACAACAGTGCCAACCTTATTGCCCAGTATATATACAAGGCGACCTGAACCTATATTTGGGCTCAGAAACATTGGAGAGGTGCTTTCACCTCAGTATTATCTGAACCTGAAACTAAACTAATATATCTACTTCATGCCCCTCTTTCTGGAGTTGCTTTAAGCAAACCACTTGGCAATCACATCTCTTTGGTTATTTCAGCCTCGAATCTGAGGTGATCCAAGACATGTGAAGGAAGCAATAAAATGCAACTCTTTGCCAAGCAGTGCTGGAGCTACTAAAATCTAATGCACTCGCGTCTCAGGTGCAACTAGACCGTACTTACAGTCTTACACTTCATCTGAGTAGGTAGCTTGGACATCAGCAACATCCTTGTTCACATTGGAGGGCGCCTTTCCTCTTAGCTCAGTGCACACAAGTTGTGTCAAGAGGAGCCCAGCAAGGAGAGCTGCTGCCATGAGCATCGTGAACACAGCACTCCAGCTCCTCGATGAGATATAGCCTGTAAGCAATGGCCCAATGGCCGCACCAACAGACCCTGTCCCATCAATGATGGCTGTTACAGTGGCCAATGCCCGGGAATTACCATTCAATGAGCTGTGAGTGCCAAGGTCAGCTGACACTGCAGTTGTGATTAGGGCATAAGGGCCATTGACGAACATCCCAGTGATGAACATGAGATAAATGTTCCACATTATCGACATGCTGCCATATGTGCGGTATAGGAAGAGGGCAGGTATCGCACAGTACATGAAACTGGCAGCTGTAACTGCTCGTGCATTTATGCGATCAGAGATGTGACCAGCAAGGACTCCTCCCAGCACACCTCCAACATCAAAGATTGTTGATAAGCTGCCAGCCAAAGCATCTGAGAGGTATTCACCACCAATAGCTGAAACAAGTGAAGTTCTGTTAGAAAAGCACAAGAAAACAATTTTGCACAGAATTGGAAGGAAGTCACAAAAGAACACTTACGTGTATGGCTGATGTAGAAAGGTAGCCAATACAAGAAGGTGTATGCAACCAATTTGGAGAAGAAGAGGCACAGAGCAAAGGGTGCAACTCCAGGAATCTTCCAAGCCTCTAAGAAACCTACTGCCTTGTGTTTCACTTCTTGTCCTGGTTCCAAAAGTGGCTCCTTAGTAGTGTCCTTGACAGAGTTTATGCCTCCATCATCAATGTCTATCTCCATCACCTCCGGACTAATCGGTAAGAAAGCAAACACCATCAACCCAACGGCAACCATGATTAAGCTGGGGATGGCAAATGACCAGCCCCATCCAAACTTCAGCAGAAATGCAGCCAGCAGTGAACCGGACATGTTGCCGACAGAAGTATGTGCATTCCAAATGCCCATAATCAATCCCCTCTTGCTCTTTCCAAACCAGTTTCCAACAACTGCGACAACTGAAGGCCATCCAATTGTTTGGAATAAACCAGCAATCATCTGAATGACCAGGAAATAGTAGAAATTGTGGACATTCAGCCAATATCCAGCACCAAACAGGGCAGTGAATACAGCAGTTCCAAACATGCCAATTGTGAGAAAGATCCTTAAATCCATGCAGTCACCAAGATGACCAGCAAAGAACATCCCAATAGAATACACCACAAGAAATGCCACATCTATCTCACCAAGCAATGCTGAGCCATCAACGGTGTTAAATGGCAACCAACCAATGTTAAGAGTGTTTTTTGTGTGCAATCGTCCCCACGGAGAGGATCCCAACTTTGTCTGCGGATCAAGAGTGCTCTTAACAATACTTGGTATCTTCCTGGTCATATGAAAGCAAGTATATGCAACGAACGTAAGCACCAAGACAAGTGTCTGGTAAGTTCGTACTGCCGTAATGCCTCCAAATAATCGAATACCAGGAGGTTTCCTACTCGTCATCTCATGAGAATGAGCCATGACAACCACAAGGTTGCTTATAAGAGTCAATTGCAGTTACTGCCAGAACAGAGACAGACTTCTTGGTCCAAGAATGATTACCACCTGAAAGCATCATAGGAGGATGTATGTAAGACAATGGACTAATTGAGTGCATTGATTTCTGTTGAATCAGTACAGCACCAACAAAACCGATCATGCTGTTAAAAAAACAAGGAGCTACTGATCCAAATGGAGCCTTACAGTACTACCAATCCAGTTATCATATAAATCATTGTCTAAAAAGTTACCATATAAACATGGGAAAAGTTGATGCATCAATGATCTAAGAACATCTCAAATCTAGTACTACTAATTCAGGAAATAAATTGATCCATTCTGGTTCGATTTAATACTCTGCAAAACATCCAGTATGCCAGAGAGAAGAAATAAATATTTGGCACTCTTGGTTAACCAAGATTATGCTATCTATCTGCGAACTTGATGGTGCACAAACCACAGTTCTCTATCACCACTACCACAAAACTCCTTTTTTTTTCAACAAGTAGGTAAATGCTCCCTTTCCAGTTTCCACCTCAGTTCAAATGCTTTACTTAGCAGCCAACCGACTTAGTCTTGACTCTTCAGCATCTTTTTATCATACTGTCAACCAGGACAGGTAAAAGGGCGAATTAACCTCAATCTCATGACCAAATTTTCACAAGCTCCGCCACACAAACGTGAGCAACTAAACAATACTATCATTTCCGATCCAGTACTCGTTACTGAAGTGTCTCCCATTCAAGGCACCGAATACAGGCATACAGCTCCAAAATCAATGAACGAAACGCGTAATAAGAACATCTATCTCTGAACTCTCTTGTCTGAAAACACTGACCAAATCCGTAAACTCCCCCCAAAAAAACCCACTTAACACAACATACAAAACCCCCCAAAAGAACCAAACTTTCCCTGACAACGAACAAACCAAGCAACAGATTGCCCCCAAATCCACTCCACAGCTTTTTTATATATAAAAAAAATCAAGAACCGGGATTTGGGCGAACCTCTGCGGCGGCGGCGAGAGGCGAGGCCGGGCGATCCGCGACGGTGGGAGATGGATCGCGAGGGTCTTGGCCGGAATGCGCGATGGGAAGGAGGAGGGATTCTGCCTTCCCGGCGTGTCCTTAGGGGAGAAGAGGGGGTTCTTGTGTTCCTCGTTGTGGTGCAGCTTTTTTTTTTTTTTGTCTGTGTTTGGGTGGTTTCGAAGCCTTGGAGCGCATTTAGTACTCGCCACGTTGGCTTTTTCGGAGGTATTTACGACTCTACCCTTGGACCGTATTGCCCTTCCCTTT
Organism: Oryza coarctata; assembly: GCA_030770085.1. Classification (NCBI taxonomy): domain Eukaryota; kingdom Viridiplantae; phylum Streptophyta; class Magnoliopsida; order Poales; family Poaceae; genus Oryza; species Oryza coarctata. Next base: position 2,238,590 of record CM061476.1, on the reverse strand, counting down.
GGCCTTTGCTTCTCTGCAAGGTAAATTGACACGGTTACCAACAGAGGCTTTGCCCTTTTTTTTTTGTAACTTTGATCTGACACCACAAATTAGCATGTGGATAGTGGTCATTTTGTCCTTTCATAAATAGGCGAGAAACTTTTTTTTGTCTTATGAGAGAGGAATTTTGTTTAGAACAATGCTTTGTTCATGGAATGGATTAGTTGTACTACCCTTTGTACGGAGGTAGCAAAAAGAATATCTGATAAGTAAATTGCAACGTAGAAAAATATATTAAAAAAATTCATAGGGTTGTGATAATTGTATCAAAACTATCACCTTATTGCAACCATTTAATTAGATGGCTATAATTTATCTAATAAACCAAGAGCATGCATGAAACACACAATATGTTTAAAAGATAGCGCAACAAGTTTTATAAGATGTTTGCTAAAAGTTACATCATTTTTATAAGATCGTTATAATTCACTATATTTACTCATAGAAAGGGACTTTTAATAATTTTTGAATCAGTATGTTGACCATGATTACTACCCATGGCTTACAAAATTTTCACGGTATAGAAAAGAAAATAAGATAAGCCATTAGCACATAATTAATTAATTAATAGTTATTATAAATTAAAAATATTATATATATATTTTTAAAGAAAACTTCTACGTATATATTTTTTTAAAAAAATATTGTTCAGTAGTTAAAAAACATACGAAAAACGAGGATCAGCTTCACCTTCATCCAGATTTAAACAGGGCCTGGTATTTCAATTTTTGTCTTTCTCTTCGATTCCATGGCATCTTTAGTACTCCCTATATGTACACCGCATTAAAAAAATGATTTGACTAATCTTGGCAGGCCGTGCCCACCCCACTATTGTTAAGTTAAAGCAACAATGGATTAGACATGGCCATTTGTTGCCCAAGCTGGAAGATTACTACGATGCCAACTCGCTCCACTGAAACACTTGGCAAGGAAGCAATGTAGAGAATGCGACCACAGATGCAGCAGAAGAATTGGCGGGAGTGAGAGACATGGAGGTGGCAAAGGCCGTAAATACTCCAGATTGGGTGGCGGGAGAGTAGCGTCCGGTTTGCGGCCAAAAATCAAAGCGGCGGAGGAGGGAGGGGTATCCGAATATTCGATTCCCGGCGCGCGTGGCCGTGTGTGTGCGTGCACGTTCCGTTCTCCCGCTTTCCCTCCCGCCCGCCGCGTCACACGTGTCCGTTTCTCATGGGCCCCGCCCCGGCCACACGGAGGGCCACACGCACGGCGTCGACGTCCTCGCCCCGGGACGCGCACCGGGTCGGGTCAGGGGAGGAAAAATCATCGGGTCATGGACGCGCTGCGCTAGCCATTGTTGACAGTTGTCACGTCTCTCCCACAGCAAGGAAAAATCATCTTGATCTCAAGACTTTTGTTGTTAGCACGATGGATTCAGAAATTTCCCTCTTCTTTCTTCTTCTCCTTCTTCTCCTTTCTTTCTATCTAGAGCTGAAATATGAAGCCAGCCGACTTTGGTTGGCCGAATGGCCGTCGACGTCGTGCAACGTCATCCACATGGTCTGGCATCCGTCGTATAATATAAAAAAAAGTGGCCGGCGAGGGGCGGTCGGCCGTCGGCGGGGAGGATCAGCGGCGCGCCGCTCTTTCGCCCGCGTTGCCTCGTGGGCCCCACACTGGAACCTGCACCTGCACATACGAGTCGTGGAGTACCTATCGCTGGGATCTTCTGCGGCCGGCCTGTGGCGTGGTGTACAGGGCCATGCGGATGGAATATTCTGGGGATCATCCGCCGTGAGATGCAGTGGGACCAGCCTTGTTACCAGTAATCACCAAAACCATCTATCTATCCTGAATTCCCATCCCACCACCTTCACCTCCCCTTCTCCGCTGATTGTCAATTCAGCCATCCAATCTACTGCTAACCCTATCTCACAATAAGTTATTTCTACCCATTTTTTTTTATATTTTAAGCCTACTATCTTTCCCTTCAACCATATTTCATTTAAATTTCTCTATTTTACCATCAACCACTTTTTTATTTTTAATTAGCACTCATTTAACAAGAAGCATCAGTGTTTTTTTACTTTTATACTATTTTATGATTTAAATGTTAAAAATACGCTTATTTCCGTGAGGTTTTCACGTGGATTTTCATCTTTCAGTTGCAAAAAAAACTACTCCTATATCTCAAGATAGAATATTACTATAAGACATTATTTTTTATTTACCATTGTTTACTATGAGATGAATGAATTTATCTATAGTTGTTTTTTCCTCACTCTACCTTAGAGTTTTAATCGGTGGTATAAAAGTTTTACTGAATTACACATACCACAGTAACAAATAGTACTGTTTAAATTTGACATGATTGAATTTTAGATCTACATTTAATCGTTCGACTCATTAAAAAATTTAAGTAATTACTATTTATTTTATAATTAAAAATACTTTAATTATAATTTATATTTTTACATATTTACATTTAAATGTGTGTTCAATTATATAAACACAGAAAAAATAGAGAAATTATCCTTTAAGCCACCGATAAGTTCGTCCTTTGTGTTGATAGCAGCTGATCAATGAAAGGCGTGTGTACGGATGCTACTACAGGAATATATCGATCGATACAGCGTACTCTGGATCGATTGATACATGCATTGTGGTCGCTTCCTAGAAAGACTCCTCTCTACTCTATAGTCTAGTCAGCTATCTATACCAATGTACTACAGTGTATGTGAAGAAGACATATAGACGGTGGGGTGCAAGAGTGTACCTTGGGGCGTGCCCTTAGTTTATATATGATTGGTTAGGAATAAATTAAATATTTATAGAGAGTAGGCATACCAAATATTCTAATTATCTAATTAAAGATAAGAGGTGGATTAGATCTAATAAGATATAGAGTAATATTCGATTGTTATATTGACTTGTATCTAACGTAGAACATATAATTACAGTTGAGTATATAGGAGATAAGAAAGTTTAGATTGAGTTTAGCTTCATCCCTCCCCTCCCCTCCCTCACCGCTATTCAAGTGCCCCACCGACAAGTCAAATGGCTACAAAGATAACGGTGACAGAGCTCTTTCGTCCTCCCTTTAGGACGCCACATTGGCTAGGGTATTGATACGACCAAGTCCAACAACAAGGCCGATGGAGGAGAGCCGGTGAGGTGAAAGGTAATAGCGGTGGGGTAGAGAGCATGACGGAGGTGACTTGAGCTGCCATATCTGGCACCCCATGGTCAAATCTAGTAGCGAGGGGCGAGGTGGTGCCATGAAGACAACATACCTTGTTGTGTAGGGCAAGGTGACGAGGTGTAGCTGTGGAGGCAAGGAGGCATACAACCTGGCGTGAAAGAGAGGCTGCTAAGAGGCGAAGTGGTGGGGCTTGGCTATGAAGACAATGTGGTTAGTGCTGTTGTGGCCTCTATCGACCCCAATAACAGCGGTAGTGATTGGACGTGGGTTTGGCATATACCTTTGCTCTGTTGGCACAAAAGAGAAGGTTGTTGGGCTAGCAAATTGGGAGAGTTGGCGATGGTGACGTGGGCTAGGTCTACACTCGAGAAGGGTTGACCCTAGGACAATTTAGACTATGGTGACTTGAAAGTTGTCAGTACGTGGTGTCGATGGTAGTAAATCAAATCGACACGCGGAGAGTATGGGTGTACTTGGCCCTACGACAATCTAGCCCATGGTGACGACAGCGCATGGGTGGCTTTAGTTGGTGAAGTCGATGGTGGCAAGATAGACTCATGCTATGAAGGGGGCGGGTGTACTTGGTCCTTACGGCAGTTTGACCTATGACAACAATCGTAACGTGCAGATGAGATTGGTGGCCTATGATGAAAAGATGAGTGGAAGCTAGCTAGTAGAGGGGTATTGACGTTGTGGTATCCATATCAACAGCGACAATGGTGTCATCATCCCTCTAGAGGGCGTTTGTCACGACGCTGCGTCCTCTTTAGAGACCTTGGTTAGTTCCCACTATTTCTGCCTTTCGTATGGCGGTGGGTCTATACAGGATTCGTGGTGTTTGGCTTTGTATTTTTGCTGAGCGCGGTGGGAGTCGGGCCCCAAATTCTTTCCTGGATACAAGAAAGCGGCGAAACCCAGCACAGTGGCGCCGGCACCAACCAAACAAGGCAACGCCGGGTGAATGCTGACACAATGCGAGTGCGGTGGGCCCAGCCCAAACTGGAGCAAAACCTCGCCATCCCTATCCCTCCTCAATATATCTCTTCTGTGCCGTACGTTAGCGTATGCGTGTTAAGGTATATTCTCAGGATCATTTCCATTTCCAAGGTTACTAGTAGTTGTAGCTCAGCTCAAGGTTACTAGTGATTCTTTTAGTCTAATTGGTGTAATTGATTTCGTAAAATATAACTCTACTAATTATATCATAATCCTCATACTATTCTATACTATAGAATACTACTATAAAAAGTTTTTATAGTACATCCGTGATTCAAATTTCATACGCATTCACATGCTGGTATCTATGATTCTTCTCATTTCAATGATTTCAGAGGCTGCTTGAAAAGGGAATCTAACAATTCAAAATTTGACTAAAGTAATTAAAAAGAAATATTTTTACTTAAACTTAGTATCTACTAAACAAGTTAGAAATGATTATATTTTAGAATAAAAAGGAGCGGTTGTTTTTATCATAGCACTCTCTGTTGAAAACTATAAGACGCTCTAGCCTTTTACATGATCTCCAACATTATTCTTCAACTATACTTACCTAGCAACAAGCAACAGCTGCCTACTCCCTCCATTTTATATTATAAAATATTTAATGACTTTTTTAAATTTCATCAAATTTATAATAAATTATAGCAACATTTACAACATAAATATAAAATTCAATATAATTTAACACTATATTTATTTTTATATTAAAAATATTGCTATATTTTTTTATAAATTTGATTAAACATAAAAAACTGACTTTAATAAAAAAAGGTCAAAACTCTAAGAAAAAAGGGAGTAGCTGGCCGACAACCCATCGTCCCCGTAATGGCCAGCGCAGAAATGGAAAGCTGCTTGCCTACAAGTAGTTGATCAATGGTGTAGTATCTATTCAAAGTTAAAAAATGAAATTTAACACTTCTCTCTCATCACAAAATTTAAAAAACTACGTTTCTAAATATAATAAATGGTAAATGGTAGCCGTAGATTCGTAACTCCAACTGAACTAAAATTTTAACATAATAAACTAGATAAAATTTAAAAATAAATCTAACTAAAATCATGCCAATCAGAAAGATATTAACAAAACAATATTACTAAATAAAAGATCGATATAAATTAATTAAATCCTAATTAATTAAAAAATAAATAACCAATCAAATTTTTCACAACACTGAAAAACACCATAGGATTTTAGATAAAAAACCAACTCATAGAGAAAAATAAATCAATCTAGACATATATATATATGAAGGTAAAAAGAATAGATTAATTATCACACTAATTTTTTATAAATTGTGATTAAAAAATTATACCAAAATATCTAAATAATCTTAACACTATACCCTCTTTTATAGCCAAAATAATTAGAAAATCCCAAAAAAACCTCAAAGCTATCGATTTTATAGCCAATACTCAATCTATTTTTAGTCATCAGATTTAAAATCAATACTACAGATTGTACCATATCACTATATACATGGAGACTCCAAGAGTACGGCGCGCTTCCGTAGAAAATTTGTTGTCAGCCACACATCGACAGTTGCCTTACCAGATCACCTACATGCGCACTCGCCCATACCAATCATAGCAGCATGGCCCGTATGTCAGCCACATTGCTCTACGCTCTTGTGCACAATTATGCTCGCACTAGCCACTGTCACACCAGGCTCGCTTGTTAGCCAAAGCGCCCCTACGCTTGCCCGCATCTGCTAGGTCATATTCATGTCGTTGACTTATTATGTCGGCTTGCTAGCTATGTTGGCCCACATCGCTATCCTGCTTACCTAACTCAATTTACCATCGTTAGCTCATTTTAACATTAAACTATAATACTAAAAATTATTTTTTAAGTATATATTCTTACGACTTGATCTAATCTAACCGTCACATTTTTTTGATAATTTTAATATAAATTAATTATATAATACTAATTTTAATATAGATTAATTTTGCTAATTTTAATATAGGTTAACTTTTAATTTTTCATATGGCTCTGGCACAAAATGAAATTACGTAAGTACCAAACTGAACCGAAAGAGAAGGAAAATTTTCATATAGGTTAACTTTTAACTTTTAATCTATGATGATGCCAATGACCAATGTCCAGATGCAATGCCATGCCTAGCCTTCGTTTTGGACATCGTCAGTCTGTCTGCGAGCTTGTTCGTTTCTGCTGCATGCGTGCGTGCTTACGTGTGGCCCATCAATATATATAGCCACACATTATGGACTCGTCGGGTTTCATGACGAGATCATCAAATCTTATCATCCTCCAAAAGTATATCTCTACCTGCCGACCAGATAGCACAAATGGCAATTGCATCTAATTAATTTCTCTAGGATCCTTTCTCCTCTTTTTTTTTTAAATTTTTTTCCGTGCTCTGCAAACCTCTAAATATTACTACTACACTGTTTGGGCTTGTGTCATGAGGCCACTGTGAGCTTCTGATAATGGGTTGGGCCCATTAATGAAAAGCCTAATCTTCATTGGGCCCATTTGAAATTCACAGTATTTCCAAACAAAGTTCATGATAAATAAATCTTCACGGCCCAACTATTAAGTTGGGCCGATTTAACTACGAGCTTGGCCCATTGCAATAGTTAAGGCCCTCTAGTTCAGATGGCCGCCACTTTGCAATTTTAGTGCTTTATTTTCTAAAAATAATATTCGTTCTTTATTATTCAGCAAATTCAAACATAGGTGCATGTGGTTTACAAGTACACATGCAAATATAATACTCGTTTTCATCATAGAAAATACTGTGGATATATTCCTTGCGGTTGCGGCTTGGATATGTGTACACGGAGTACTAGTAATTTACTCTTCGTCGTCGTCGATCTCGACGGTCTTGTTGATCCTCCTCTTGCTCCCGCCGGCGGGCTTCTTGCGGTAGGCCTCCTCGTACTGCTTGGCGGCGTCGACGCCGCGGTCGGCGAGGCCACGGAGGTTGGGCACCTTGTAGTTCTGCGCCGCGTACACGCCCACCGCCGTTCCCACCAGGAACGGGAACAGCCGCCGCATCAAGCAACCCATCGTCGACTCTGCTATCGCCGGCGATGATCAACAACAACAACACTAGTTAGCTAGCTGCCTAGCTACCTGTGTATATGTATCAATGCTCGCTAGCGTTCTGTATGTGTGTGCGTGTGTGTGTTAGTGTCTGAACTACACAGACGAGTAATATGTTTGGTGATGAGAAATTGTCCGTCTATGCTGCTATTTATATGTGTGTTTGAAGTGTAATTAACAGCTGGGTGAAAGCATGCATCAGCTAGTGTTCATCAGCTGAATATGTTTCTTGGACAAGGGTTCAAGAAAGGAATTGGATGGAGCTAAGGAAAAGCAAAAAGGAATGTGATATGTAGGAGTTGAATAATTGATACTAGTTAAGAGATATGAGTTGACGTTCAAATTAAGTGGTGGACACGCACTCAGGTGCTCACACGGTTTTTGGTGGATCAAGAAGACTGAATTGACCATCAACTTCTTCTCCAAGGGTGAGACTACTACTAGCTTAAATTAGCTAGGTTGCATATGGCCAACGGCTTGGATTCGTTGATTCTTTCTGCAATATATGCCCAAACCCCACCGAGCAACGCTCGTCCTTGTTCGGGGTGCGATTGACTACTCTTGTTTTCTTCTTGATTATTCCATCGCCGGTATAATAGGTCATTTGCATGGAGAAAGGAGGTACTGGATTTATCCATTGCTGAGCCACTCTAGTTTAACTAAAAAAAATTATTTTATTTTATTTTATTAGATAAGTGGATTAATTATATCAATAAGTCGGTTCTTTCGAATCACAAGCCTGATGGGATCTTATGTTGGGTGTTCATCATGACGTTTTAAAAATATTAAGGTACCAGTGGTCGTTGATCCATGAGAAAATTTAGTCTGCCTTCTACGATTGACTAGCATTCAATTCCATTATCTTAGAAAAAACCATCGACTAGCCCCATACATATGCCACTTCTACCATTTAAGTGCATCATCCCATTTTCATTTTTGTGTAGTTTCTTCATGGCTCTGTTCACTTTTCATATGCTGAAGTTTGATCAAAGGGCTTGTTTTGGTATTGGTGTCTTTGTCTACCTCTGAAAAAAACTATACACCATCTCAAAATATATAGAGACTTATATCAATTTTTAAGAGAAATAAATAAAGGGGTGAAAAATGTTTTTAATTAATTGAGAAAAAATAGGTAAAGAAATTAAATGTAGAAAGGTTGTAACACTGTGGGATGATGAGAGAAGTAGAGAAATAGTTATATTTTAAAATAAATTTAAATATAGAAGTAAAGACGATGGATGGAGTATTAAAGAGTGCCCCTAGAGTTTGTTTTGAAAGTATGGAATCTTTTATATTCTTGAATATTTAAATTTGTAAAATACTTGTATGACTTTCAAAAGTCCAGGTTTAGTGTAATGTCTGAAATGGAGTAGGTCGATCTTGATATTTTTAAGATTGTAAGAAGTGATTTATTTTGTAAAGGTGTATTTTTACGCTCCAAACGTCAAAACGGAGACAATAGGATGGAATTAGGGATTTCTAGTAACTATAATGAAAAATTGTAATTTATTATTAATTGAGAGAAAAATGATAATGAAGTAGCACTATAAAAGCACACATATACATATTCAATTATTTTATTTCTCTCAATACACAAGAGATTATGACAACTGTTAATTAGCAAACACACTAGAACCTGGCACAACAACAGAATTAAGCCGGTAATAGCTGAACTCAAACTGAACTGAATCAAATTAGTACTACTCATCATCATCCTCTTCCTCCTCCCTGGCTGTTGCAGCTGCCTTCTTCTTCTTGTTGCTTCCCTTCTTGGCCCTCACCATCGTCCCCCTCTTGTTCTCCTTCATGTACCGCTCATCCCCAGCTGCCTCCTTGCCCTCCAGCTCGGCGGTGCGGACGTCGTCGTCGTCATGGTCGTGGCGACGGCGGTAGTGGTGGCAGCAGTGGCGGTGGCGGTGGAGGGGGCAGTGGCCGTCGCGGCGGAGGCGGGTCATCGCGGCGCCGAAGCCGGTGCCGGCCAAGAAGGCGAACCCGTACTTGTAGAACGCCAGCCACTGATGATTGATCGCACGGGAGCTCGACGACGATCGTACGTACCTCCTTTGTGTATGTGAGTTCTTGCGAATTTGTGATGCATCAGTTGAGCTGGAGGATGGAGGTATATATAGATGGCCACGGCACTGATCAGTGGGTTTGTTTGGTGTCTCCTCCTGGTCCAGTTTGATTTGTGATTCTATTTGTAAGTGTAATTGATGATTAATTAAGTGGGCGTGAATGGCCAATGGTGTCGTGTGCTTTCTTGGTTCCTTGTGCAAGGCAACCATCACAAGTGCCCAACCGAGACGACAACGACGAGTGTGTGCGCTCTCCGATCCTTCCTGGAGCTATCTAGCTAATTAACTGACGTCTGACAACGACAAAGGTTCGATTAGTATTAACCGTGTGCAAGCTAGCACACATGTTCGATCCCCATGGATTGAGATGATACGATGTTACGTCCTCTAGCATGTGGGACGACATATCAGTGATCACGTTCCTCTGACTTTACACAGATGATCTGCTTTCTGTTCTCATCGTGTGTGTTTGATTTAGTTGAGACGAATTGTCAAGTGGGAATAGGAGTTTAGGGGTTGGGATTATAGAGCATCTGAAAGAGCTCCCTAATACCAGGTCCCAAAGATAATTTTTGGGAATTTTTGGGAATTTAGGGGTGGAAATTCCCTCCCTAAACATAAACATAGTGAGTTAGATCTGATCTGTACGTCATTATTTAAAATCTAATTCCCATCATCTCCTCGTGACTCCTCGTTTCTTTTCAAACAAAAGACTGGGAATAAAAATCAAACATTTATCACCAACCTCACCCTAATTAGTTCGTGATAAATACATCTTCACGGCCCAATTAGCCCATTCAACTACAATCCCGGCCCATCGCAATAATTCAAGGCCTTTAGAGTATGTTCGGTTTGGGAATGAGGACGAATGAGTTTGAACCATCCCTTTTCTTATGGATATGATGATTTTATCTGTCCATTTGACATGATTGATGCAATGGTTATATTTTTTTAAGGATGAGAGAGTGTGGTTCACATGTCAATGAGAGAGAACGTGGATTCGATTGGTCCGCCAGTTTTTGAGAGATAAATCTAACCTAAATCTTAAAGAAATATTCATTTTTAGAGATTATCCTATCTCACATGTCTCCAAACCAAACACTCTCGTCCCATCTTACCATCCCTTTAACTAAACACAGATGGCTGGCCACTACTAGCAAATTTAACCTTTATCATTCTTTATATTTTTCTAAAGATAATTAAGGGAGCTGCCATGGTATCCTGTTCTAGAATAGAATGATATCAAGTATCGGTATCGGATTATGATATAGATAACCATCAAATACTAAGCTGATATATGCTAGTACCCGACTTGAAATAGGTTGATACTTATAGTACCAGGATAACCGGAGCTAACGACGCCTATGGTGACTAGCGAAGAGTGGAGGAGCCAAGGGGAAAAGCTTCCTTGGCTGGGAGAGGCAATGAGAGGGTGGTGAGAAATCTATCTTCATAGGGTTTATATTATGGAGATCGAGGAAGGAGCTATCCCACCGTAGCCTCAACCATCGGGCGACGCAACCTCGATGGCCTCTCACCACTAGAGGCCCTCGCCTGCGATTACGTTTCGGGTTGATGTATAATAACATATAAATATATATTTTTGATGTATCCGACATGGTATACGCTAACTATAACCATTATACTCCTACGCACAATCTACTTTTGAGAAATGCTAGGGCGAGCCTATTGTTTCATTTGGCTAAATTGGCTAACGCAATGCATAAAGCTTAGCAATCACCGGTGAACATACGACCAACCAAAAGCCCCGTGTTAATCTGGGCAACTATAGTGCACAACCCAAGACATTCCAAAAGTTAGTACACATAGCCTGTAGGCATGGGTCCCACTTGCATGTGTGGCAGAAGTTATTCATGCTCAAGACTTAATCGTTTGTACTCCTGCTAGCTGTCAGTCATGGACCCCACTTGCATGTGTAGACCGGCAGGAGGATGTAGAGCAGCGCGACACTTGCTGCCGTGGAGAGACTCGGTGCTGTATGAGCGAGCCGCATAGGAACCTCACGTATACCGTCCTGTAGCATTTCTGTAGTTTTCGTTCTTTCTTGCTCGGAAAACATAACATACATCGTTTACACGCGCACATAAGTAATTAACCTATACACGAGCTGCTCGCTTTCGTAGAAAATACATATGATTATATAGATTGCTTGCAGCTTGGGAGTGAGAGCTACTCTTCGTCGTCGTCGATCTCGACGGTCTTGTTGATCTTCTTCTTGCTCCCGCCACTGGCGGGCTTCTTGCGGTTGGCCTCCTCGTACTGCTTGGTCGGCGAGGCCACGGAGGTTGGGCACCTTGTAGCTGTGCGCCGCGTACACGCCCACCGCCGTTCCCACCAGGAACGGGAACAGCCGCCGCATCAAGCAACCCATCGTCGCTCTCTGCTATGAATTATGATATCGCCGGCGATGATGATCGATCAACAACGTCCACCAGCTACCAAGCTAGCTTAGCTGCCTTCCTGTATATATGTATTAATGGTCGCTAGCTAGCTTTCTGTATGTATATGTGTGTGTATTTGTGTTAGTGTGTGTCTGAACTACAGATGAGTAATGGTTTTGGTGAGAACCTGCATGTCTATGCTGCTATTTATATGTGCCATGCACTTATGTGTGTGTGATTAACTAACTAGGTGAAGCATCAGTGTTCATCTGAATATATCTGTTTCTTCATTTCTCGGACAAGGGTTCAAGAAAGGAATGGATGGAGCTAAGAAAAAGCAAAGAGGAGATATGATGGCCAATTGGCCATGTTTTATGTAGGAGTTGAATAATTGATAGTAGTACAATAGTTGAGATTAGTTGACGTTGAAATTAAGTGGTGGCCACTCAGGTGCTCTCACACGGTTTGGTGGATAAAGAAGACTGAACTGACCATCAACTTCTTCTCCAAGGGTGATAATAGACTACTACTCCAGCTAGGTCGCATATGCCCAACGGAGAATATAAAGGAATTAATTGATTCAATGTAATATGCCAAAACCCCACAAAGCAAGGCTTGTCCTCGTCCGGGTGTGCGGCTGGTTCTCTCTCTCTCCCTCTCTTTTTAAACTTTTACTACTACCTCTATTTAGTATTACGAGAAGTTTTAACTTTTTTTTACCAATTCATAGAAAAATATACCAATATATATAACACTAAATTAGTTTTATTAAATCTAATATTAAATATATTTTGATAATACATTTGTTTTGTGTTAAAACTATTTTTATGTTTTTTATAAATATAATCAAACTTAAAAAGTTACACTTTAAAAAAAATCAAAACACCCTATAATATTAAACAGAGGGACTAGCATTAGAGCTGTTATTGGTTGATTATTCCATCACCGAAAGCTGTCATGTTGCGTTTGGAAGGGGGCAGTGGATGGGTGGTCAGGGTAACTAGTGAGGAGTATACTCCCATCGTTTCTTTATAAATATCATCCGACACTATATATATTTAAACTTTAAACTTTGATAACCTGTTTTTTTTAATAAAAAATATAAACAATTAAAATGATGCTATATTATTATTGAAGTGTATAATATCCTAAATGTAAGACTTGAAAGGGTCAAGTATAATTAAGTAATTCCTGAAATGGAGTAGGTTTTTGATATTTTTAAAATTGTAAAAGTGATGTGTTTTGTAAAATGGTATTTTTACTCTCAAAACATGAAAACGAAGATAGTAGTCAAATTAGTGACTTTTTCCTGACGATAATGAAAATTTGCCACTTGAGAGAAAATTCTTTATGAAACTAGCCTTATAAACCCACACATATGCATACAAGCCACACACGTGTCATATATAAATACCAGCTACATATAATTTAAATTGTGATATAATTATACACAATTACACTGTAGATACATAATTTATATATTTAAAAGTTATTGGAAGAATTCTCTGTCACAGGTTGTAAGTTAAAGAGATGCTACCCCAAACGCAGATATGAAGACACTCAGGACCGCACAAGACTCGACCGTCCACACTCCATCCCACGACCAAAACCCCAAACACACAAACCAGTGGCGGTTTCCTCTCACCCTTCGTAACATTTCTACACCAAGTCCACCAACACCGTAGTCCCCACACTTCACCCTACCCGTACACCGCCCCCACGGGTCCACACAACCCCCCCCCTCCCCCGCCCCGCGGCTCATGATAGCCGACCGGGCGCACGATACGTCTATAAATACACCCCCACCCCTCCACGCCTCGGCTTTTCCTCAGGCGGACCCCTCCTCCCCGGTGCGCCGCGATTCCCCGTCTCGCGGAGGCGGCGAGTGATCCGCTGGGCGTGGGGGTCGATTCGGCCCCGGTTCGATTTAGCCGCCAAAAAAACACTCGCTGGTCGCCACCGGGGAGAGAGCGAGCGCGCGGTCCGAGGCTGCGGGCGGTGGCCTCGCCGCGGCGGCGCCGTGATCTGAAACCCTAGGTGGTGGCGGAGGTGGAAGGGGGGCGGTATGGATGCGAGGTTCCCGCACTCGCCGGCTGAGGTGGCCAAGGTGCAGCTGGTGCAGTTCGGCATCCTCAGCCCCGACGAGATCGTACTACCCCTCACCTCCTCCTCGTTCCTCCCCCTCTGCCGCCGCTGCCTGTGTTTGGTTTCTCTCTCTGTGTGCGCGCAGAGTCGGAATTCGAGCGGGTCGGGTGGGCAGGGGGCGGGTTGGGTGGGTGGATGGATGGGTGACTTGATGGGTGGTGCTCGGCTGCTCGCTAGCTAGAAATTCAAGTGAACGTTGCCAAGAGCACGGACTGTTTGAACTTTGGGACTGGTGCTTGGTTGAGTTGGTACTTCGATAATTCAGGGATAGTTAGTGTCATAGCATGTTAGCGAGCAAATTAACCCTTTGTAACCAAAAATTTAAGCAGTACAAGGAAACTGTATTCTTTTGTAACTTGTGAGTTATATGGTCAAGGAGTTAGGTTTGAACCTGCTAGCAGTGTACTTCAAATACAAGCAATTGACAGAGCATGTACTGTTGTCGTAAGTTTTGTACTTCTCAGTCATTGTTGTGCCTTGTACCTGTTGAATTGGGAAGCTCTGTATAGTCTGGTAGACTCGAACTTTTGTGTGCTTTCAGTTTAATCATGTTTGTCTTCAACGGAAAGTTTGGATTTATGAATTTCTGATCTTTACAATGAAATTTAAAATCTTTAGTACACCTGAGATACAGTAATTGTGTTAATAATAACATGGACTAGATGGGTTTAATACTTCTGCTTAGCAATGGTCAAGTGCTCATTAAAAGATTACAGTCGCATCTGAAGTGTGTAAGGAACATAAATTTTAGGATGGTATTTGATTCTGCGTTGCTTTGTGTCTTTGTAGAGACAAAATGTCAGTGGTGCAGATAGAGCATGCAGAAACTATGGAAAGAGGGAAGCTGAAGCCTGGTGGCTTGAGCGACCCTCGATTGGGGACTATTGACCGGAAGATCAAGCGTGAGACATGCATGGCTGGGATGGCAGAGTGCCCAGGCCACTTTGGCCACCTTGAGCTTGCTAAGCCAATGTCCACATCGGCTTTATCAAGACTGTGTTGTCCATAATGCGGTGCGTCTGCTTCAATTGTTCCAAGATCCTTGCGGATGAGGTACATGGATCCCTCTTATATGGTTTGGCTGTTGTTATATGGAGCATATCTAAATAAAGTAGAAGGCACCTTTGATTTTATGCTATACATGCTAAACTGGAACCAATACTATTTCCATCCCAAAAGACTTCATTTTCGACAACGAATCTAGACAAACACTTGTCCAAATTCATGGTCAAAGTTGAATTCTTTTTAGGATGGAGGTAGTACTATTTATTCTTACTATTCATGTAAACACAGCTAAACTTGTAAGCTTTTGCCATATTTAGCTCTATTCTGTTTTGCATCTTTCGTTGTTTGGCATGCTAAACTCGGTAATATCTTTTGTGTTACACATGCTTAATATATTTTTTATCGTTAAGGGAAAACCTGGATGGTACCTTTGCTTTTAATGCTAGACATGCTAAACTGAAGCCTTAATGATATAAAATAACTTCTAGCTATGTATCTGAACAAGCAATACATAGCTAAAAGTTGTTATATTTTGGGACAAGGTAGTATTTATTTCAGATTATTCATGCAAACACAAATATACTGTTATGTTTTTACCATATTTAACTCTGTTATGTTTGCCATCTTTTCTCACCTTTGAGTTCGTTTACCAATGGTCAAATGCTTTTGTTGCAGGATGATACTAAGTTCAAGTAGGCTCTTAAAGTTAGGAACCCAAAAAATAGACTGAAAAGAATATACGACGCTTGCAAGAGCAAAAAAGTCTGTGCGGGGGGTGATGACCTCAATGTTCAGGAGCAGCAAGATACCGATGAGCCAGTAAAGAAAAGAGGTGGCTGTGGAGCCCAGCAGTCAAATATCACTGTTGATGGTATGAAGATGGTTGCAGAGTTTAAATCACCCAAGAAGAAGAATGATGATCAAGAGCAACTCCCTGAACCAGTGGAGCGGAAGCAAATCCTCTCTGCTGAGAGGGTGTGTACACAATCTTTACTCAGTTCAATACGTTATTTTTAAATATTCATTTAACCATGTGGTTCCTCTGTATTTTTTACTCAGGTCCTTAATGTCCTTAAACGTATAAGTGATGAGGACTGTCTTCTATTGGGTCTGAACTCCAAATTTGCCCGTGAGGTAAGTGTACAAACAGTAAAACTAAGACCCCGTTTACTGTAAGGGGGTCGGGCCTATATATACAAGTCTAACGGTCTAACACCCCTCACAGTCGTAGCGGGAGGAGCACAGACGTAAAGACTGGACCGAAAACTGGTGAACAAAGGTGCGGGCAGGCTTTTGGTCATGATGTCGGTGAACTGATACGTCGACGGTATATGGAGCACCTGAACGAGAGTCCTAGAGCGACTTTGTCACGGATGAAGTGAATGTCGATCTCGATGTGCTTCGTGTGACGATGGTGGACCCGGTTGGCGGTCATGTAGACGGCACTCATATTATCGTAGTAGATAACTGTCGTGGAGGTGATAGCTGTATGGAGTTCTTGGAGAAGCTGGCGAATCCAACAGCACTCGGCGACGGCATGAGTAACGGCGCGGTACTTGGCTTTTGCGCTCGACCGGGACACCATGATTTGGCGCTTGGAGGACCAAGAGACCAAAGTGTCCCCGAGGAAAACGCAGTAACCGGATGTCGGGAGTTGGGACAACCCACCCAGTCCGTGTTAGAATACACGGTGAGAGAGTCGATGGGGCTAGAGCTGAGGTGGAGGCCAGTGGTCAGTGTGCTCTTCACGTAGTGAAAATACGCTTGAGCAACGCGAGATGAGGTTTGCGGGAAGCATACATGAAGAGACACTTGCTGGACCGCATAAGTGAGGTTAGGCCATATGAGCGTCAAATATTGTAGAGCGCCAGTAAGACTCTGGTACTGGGAGTGGTCAGCGATGAGAGAGCCGTCGGTGACAGAGAGCTTAGCATGAGTGTCAACCGAAGCTACGGTAGAGTGACACTCGGCCATGCCCGCACGCTGAAAAAGATCCATGGCATACTGGTGCTAGGAGAGGAATAATCCATGGAGAGAGCGCGTGATGGAAATGCCAAGGAAGTGGTGCAGGGGACCAAGATCGGTCATGGCAAATTCCGAGTGGAGTCATGCCATGATGTGTTGTAGGGTAACGGGCGAGGATGCCGTAAGAATGATGTCGTCGACATATAGGAGTAGGTAGGCGGTATCATCCCCGATGTGAAGTACGAAAAGAGATGTATCGGAAATGGAGGCCACAAAACCGAGTTGCCAAAGGTAGGCGGCAAAACGTTGGTATCAAGCTCGAGGAGCCTATTTGAGGCCATAGAGAGAGCGCTGGAGGAGACAGACGGCGTTGGGACGAGCTGGCTTGACGAACCTGGAGGCGTCTCCATTAGATGACCATGAAGAAAAACGTTCTTTACGTCAAGCTGGTGGATCAGTCAGGAGCGCGAGGCAGCGAGGGTAAGAACGACCTACATAGTGGTGGGCTTGACGACGGGACTGAAAGTCTCATCGTAGTCTATGCCGGGGCGTTGGGAGAAGCCTCGAACTACCCAACGTGTCTTGTAACGAGTAAGTGATCCATTGGAGTGAAATTTGTGTTTGAAGATCTACTTGCAAGTCACAATGTTGGCGCCGGAAGGACAAAGTACGAGGCGCCAGGTCTCGTTGTCCATGAGTGCCTTGTACTCGTCAGCTATGGCCGCGCGCTACTGAGGGTTGGCCAGAGCAGAACGGTGATCCGCCAGGATGGGCGAGACGGCACAGTGGACTGCGGAGAACCCGTAGCGCTGAGGTGGACTAAGGGACCCAGTCTGAGAACAGGTGATCATGTGAGAGGTGGTCGGGACGGGGGCGGCCGCGCGATCCAATGGCAACATCGGCCGTGTGGCGGAGTGGACATGAGCAGAGGTGATAGTGGGGTGAGGCCGGCGGCTGTAGGTCCGGAGGAAGGGCTGGACTAGGTCAACTGGGGCGACGACTAGCGTTGTGATGGTGGAAGTTGGGGAAGCCGATGGAGGTACGATCGGCACGGCAGGGGCACGTAGAAGGATGGTGGAGTCGTTCAGTGGATCCTTGCGAACCACCTGAGTGGGCGGCAAAGGTGTGGTGGTTGGTAAGGGACGGGTGGGTACAGTGTTGGTGAGGAGGAAGTCGAGGTCACCAGATGAAGGTCTAGGGTTGATTAACCCAAAATAGAAGCAGGACTCGTCAAAGACGACATGTCGGGAGATGATGATGCGATGAGTGGAGAGATCAAGACAGCGATATCCTTGTGGAAGGAGGGATAACCAAGGAAGATGCAGGCGGTGGAGCGTGGGGCGAGTTTGTGAGGGGTAGTGGCTGTCAAATTGGGATAACAAAGACACCCGAAAACACGTAAGTGGGAGTAGTCGGGAGTCTTGTGATATAGTAGAGTGTATGGAATGTTGTGGCGGATGGAGGAGCAAGGGCGCCGATTCAGCAGATAGGTTGCTGTGGTAAGTACTTCAGCCCAGTAGGGTGCAGGTAGGTGGGCGTGGAGAAGTATGATGCGATTGATGTTGTTGAGTGTACGAAGGAGGCGCTTGGTCTTGCCGTTTTAGGGGGAGGTGTAAGGACAGGAGAAGCGAAGGTGGATGTCACGGGAGGTAAGGAAGGCTTGGATGGTACAGTTGACAAACTCTGTCCCATTGTCAACCTATATGGCTTTGATAGAAAGGTTAAATTGAGTCGAAATGTAGTTGAAAAAGTTGATTAAGTGGGTAGTGACCTCGGACCTATGAGAGAGAGGGAAAGTTCAGCAGTAATGTGTATAATCGTCAAGTAAAGCAAGATAATATTGGTAGCCCAAAACACTTTTAACTAGAGAAGTCCACACATTACAGTGAATAAGTTCAAAAGGTCGAGAGGTACAAGAGGTAGAGGGGGAGAATGACAGCCGCACATGTTTGCCAAGTTGATAGGAGTAGCATACAGTGGGGCTGTTGCTAGTGCACTGGATGGAGGCGCTACGACGAAGAGTGGCGACGGCGTTAGGACTGAGGTGGCCAAGGCGGAGATGCCAAAGGTTGGTGGAGATGGCGAGACTGGTGTAAGGAGTGGATGGCGCAGCAGGAATGGTGTATAGGTCGTCACCACTATTGCATTGAAGCATCTCGCGATGGGTCAGGGTATCCTTCACAGAGAAACCAGATACGTCAAATTCAATAGAGCAATTGTTATCTCTGGTGAATTGACGGATAGAGAGGAGATTGTGTATGAGAGAGAGAACAATTAAGACATTGTGGAGTGGGAAGTTGGATGTGGGTGTAGGTAGGATTGAGTCACCGCAGCATGTGATTGGGAGAGATTGCTCATTGTTGACAGTGACGAAAGGGAAGGAGGAAGGATGGCAGGAAAGAAGTATACCGTTCGATGAAACCATGTGTGATGACGCACCAGAGTCTAGCAGCTGGAGCGTCATTTGGTTGAGGACAGGGATGAAGCCAGCCTGGTTCCACAGAGGAGCCGGCTAGGAGGCTTGCGAGGGTGCGGGAGGCAGGAGCGGTTGCACTGGGACGGACGCCAGGTGGGCCTGGAGGTGAGCGCCGAGGACCCTGGGCTGCCAGCCGATGTGGCTGCGTGGCTGGAGTTGAGGCGCCTAGGGGTTGTAGCAGAGCCACAGACCCATGGGGCCAGCAAACGGGGTAGGGGCAGTAGCGGGGCGCGGCTGCATAGGGCCACTCTAGCTCTTGCCCTTGCCCTTCCCTTTGCCTTTGCCGCTGCCGTCGGCTTGGGCCCTATTGCCGTGGACAAAGCCATGGCCGTCGGAGGAACCGCCAGGGCCGCGAGAGGAGGTAGCAGCGCACGTGGGGCGGCAGCCACTGAGGTTGTTGCAGCCAGGACCGGCTACGGCGATGAGAGCGATGTGGACGACAGTCTTCTCATCGTTAGCCAGGCGAAGTTTCTTGAGAACCAGTATGTCGTGAGCCCAGGCGAACGTGGGAAGAGTGGTAGAGTTGGCAATATCATCGACAGTGTTTGAGAAGCATGGGTTGAGGCTGCAAAATAGAGTGAGGACGAGTTGGGTGTCGGCCACAGGGTGGCCGACATCACGGAGGGCGGTGGCCTTGATCTTGAGGCATTGATAGTATGAAGAGACAGGAGTATCCTTGTACCATGGAATGGAACTCGTTTAGGAGGAAGATGGCGCGAGGTTGCATGTTGGTTTGGAAGAGCCGCTCAATAGCCACCCATAGGTCGTGGGCGATAGGATCGGTGTCTTCCATGGCAAGGTCGAGAACGGAGTTGTCGACAGAGTTGAGCAGCCAACTGCGGACGCAGCACTCGGCAATATCCCACAGGGGGTCATTGGGACGAGGGGGGCGGAGCCGTCGATGTGAGAGCGAAGACCAAACTTGCTACATAAGGATTTGAAGAAGAATACCCACTTGGAATAGTTGGCGTTTAGGTTGAGTGAAATCGTAACGTAGGATTTCATGTTGACAGCGGCGTAGGGTGGGAAGAACATTGGAGTAGTCGAGGCAGTGTCGAGAGCGCCGATGGTCGGAAGAGAATCGAACTCGGTTATAGAGAGAGTGCCGGAACCAAGGGTCGACTCGGTAGTCATGGTGAGATTGGACGTGATGTGAGGGAATCATGTGCGGATGAGCTGGAGTGCGTGAGAAGCCGATTGGAACGGGTAGAAGCCGATTGGAATGGGTGAGAGGGAGAAGCCGATGAGAGAGGGGTGAGAAGCTGATGAAAGTGACGCGGGCGTGAGAAGAAAGGTGCGCGTCCGGGAGATAGGATGTTGTGTTGGTGGACACGCGTACACGTCGGATTGATGGGCAAGTCGATGGAGGCGGGCGCGAGGTCGATGAGGGCACGGCGAAGCCGATGGACACGTGTGTGGAGCCGATGGACGCAATGAGGGGAGTCACGGGCGCAAGAAGGAAAAGTTCGCGTTCCGGAAGCAGAGTTTCGCATCTGCGGACACGTGGGCGTGTCGGGTTGGTGCGGACTCGAAAAAGGGGGGAGAGACCACGGGTGTAGAAAAGAAAGGTTCGCGTCTGGGAGATAGAGTTTCGTGTCCGTGGATATGTGGACGCGTCGGAGTGGCGCGAACCCGAAAGTGAGAAAGGCCGCGGACGCGAGGGAAGAAAGTTCGTGTCTGGGAGGCAGGTTTTGCGTCCGTGGACAGGTGAACGTGTCGGAATGGCAGGAACCCGAAGGGTGTTCTAGCCAATGGAGAGCGTGAGCGCGGAGGGGCGCCGACTCAACTTCAGAGAGAGGATGATGTAAGAATGCAAGGGAAGGTGGAGGTGGACAGGATCAGGAGGCGGATAAAGACTGTCTCCTCGTCACGCGATGGAGGTGGCGAGCAAGGGTAAGCCCGCGGTAGTGGGAAACCGCGGGGAGGAGGTGAGCTTGTGGTGAGGAGTAGACCGCTTGTGGAGGAGACGATGGGGATGAAAGACTGAGCGAAGAAACAAAAAACACCAGAGGAAGAGGTGGAAGAAAAACGTGTGGTGGAGGAGGGGTCTTGGAGGAGAAGGAGACGCTTACGACGGAGAGGAGGCGTTAGCTTGTCATTTATGAATATCTTAATGTGGTGGGAAGATTTTGATGGAAAGGTCCCTGCCCCTGCCATTTTGAAACCAAGGCCTATTTGGACTGGGAAACAAGTTTTCAACTTGATTATTCCCAAGCCAATCAATTTGATTAGATTTTCTGCCTGGCATTCTGAAGCTGAAACAGGATTTATTACTCCTGGTGATACTATGGTCCGGATAGAGAAGGGAGAGCTTCTATCTGGTACACTTTGCAAAAAGACACTTGGAACATCAACTGGAAGTCTTATTCATGTTATTTGGTGAGTATGCTGTAATTAACTTTATTTAGTTGCAGTTTTAAGTCGTATTACATTTGGGCTTTTTCTTAGCAAGTTATGTCTCGTTCTTTGTAGGGAAGAGGTTGGTCCAGATGCTGCTCGCAAGTTCTTAGGTCATACGCAGTGGCTAGTCAACTACTGGCTTCTGCAAAATGGTTTCAGTATTGGAATTGGGGATACAATTGCAGATGCAGCCACCATGGAGAAGATTAATGAGACAATCTCAACAGCTAAAAATGAGGTGAAGGAGCTTATTAAGCAAGCTCATGATAAACAACTGGAAGCTGAGCCAGGACGCACCATGATAGAATCATTTGAAAATATAGTAAATCAGGTACTTCTTTAGTGTTTATGCTTTGCTCTTTCAGTTGAAAAAAGAATGGACCATTCATTTGGTAGACTTGCAACCTGCCAACCTACCCTTTCTGCGTGCTAGGTTCTTAACAAGGCTCGTGATGATGCTGGAAGTAGTGCCCAGAAGAGTTTGTCTGAAAGTAACAATCTGAAGGCTATGGTCACTGCAGGCTCAAAAGGCAGTTTCATCAATATTGCACAAATGACTGCTTGTGTCGGACAGCAGAATGTTGAGGGCAAGCGGATCCCATTTGGTTTCATTGATCGAACATTGCCCCACTTCACGAAAGATGACTATGGTCCTGAAAGTCGTGGGTTTGTGGAGAACTCTTACCTTCGAGGCCTGACACCACAAGAAATTTTCTTCCATGCTATGGGTGGTAGAGAAGGTCTGATTGATACTACTGTGAAGACCTCTGAGACTGGATATATCCAGCGACGACTTGTGAAGGCTATGGAAGATATCATGGTGAAGTATGATGGTACTGTAAGAAATTCCTTGGGAGATGCCATTCAGTTCTTATAAGGAGAAGATGGCATGGATGCTGTTTGGATTGAGTCACAGAAGTTGGACTCCTTGAAGATGAAAAAGGCTGAATTTGATAATGTATTTCGTTATGAACTGGATGATGAAAACTGGAGGCCAAACTACATGTTGCCTGAACATGTTGACGATTTGAAGACCATTCGTGAGTTTAGAAATGTGTAATGTGTTTGAGGCAGAGGTTCAGAAGCTAGAAGCTGATCGGTTCCAGCTTGGCACTGAGATTGCAACAACTGGTGATAATACATGGCCTATGCCTGTCAACCTCAAGCGGCTTATCTGGAATGCTCAGAAGACATTCAAGATTGATCTGAGAAGGCCTTCTGATATGCACCCAATGGAAATTGTGGAGGCAAGAGATAAGCAGCAAGAAAGGCTTAGGGTCGTTCCTGGTGATGATGTTATGAGTATTGAGGCTCAGAAGAATGCTACTTTGTTCTTCAATATCCTGCTTCGGGGCACATTTGCTAGCAAGAGGGTCTTGAAGGAGTACACGCTTACAAAAGAAGCTTTTGAATGGGTTATTGGTGAGATTGAATCGAGATTCCTTCAGTCTTTGGTTGCCCCAGGTGAAATGATTGGATGTGTAGCTGCACAGTCCATTGGAGAACCTGCAACTCAGATGACCCTGAATACTTTCCATTATGCTGGTGTCAGTGCCAAGAATGTCACCCTCGGTGTTCCCAGGGTTAGAGAGATCATTAATGTTGCTAAGAAGATAAAGACTCCATCATTATCAGTTTACCTAAATCCTGAGGTGAACAAGAAGAAGGAATTGGCTAAGAATGTCCAATGTGCCTTAGAGTATACTACTCTGCGCAGTGTGACGCATGCTATGGAGATATGGTATGATCCTGATCCTCTGGGAACCATTATTGAAGAAGATGTCGAATTTGTCCGGTCCTATTATGAAATTTAGTCCAACTTCGCCAAGTTACAGCCCCACATCACCAGTTTTTAGTCCAACTTCTCCAGCATACAGCCCAACATCACCATCTTACAGCCCCACATCACCATCATATAGCCCAACATCTCCATCATACAGCCCCACCTCACCCTCGTACAGTCCAACTTCTCCTGCATACAGCCCTACCTCGCCTGGCTACAGCCCGACATCTCCAAGCTACAGCCCAACTTCGCCAAATTACAGTCCTACTTCGCCAAGCTACAATCCTTCTTCGGTCAAGTACAGACCTTCGCAAGCGTACTCTCCAAGCAGCCCAAGGCTGAGCCCTTACAGTCAGACTTCTCCAAATTACAGGTACTGACAATTGTTATATGAACTGCAATCTTGGCTTTGGCAGAATGCTCAGTTGGTATCTGTCTTAGTATATGCACCCTTGCTTATTTTGCTTATATTTTTTTCCTCAGCCCAACATCGCCGACATACTCACCTACCTCACCATCATATTCACAACCAAGCCCGTCATACAGCCCAACAAGGTCAGACTTACGTAAAACTACATCATCTGTATTGGTCAAACTAACTTAACTCAGAACATAATTTGTTTCTTTCCTTTTTTTGTTTTAGTGTGTGTAGTGCACATGCTCACAATAACTACTTAACCAAAACACAGCCGAACAATCGAAATGCTAATTTCTGCATTGATAGACTGTCTAGCTGTTAGAACAATAGTCATGTAAGTTTCCGCATTCATTTAGTTACCGTCAGTCCTTTTTGTTCGGTTGTTGGGTAGCATCCATACGTGGAGCAGCTCCTTTTCTTCTTAGTACGAAAGACACGCATATCTCCTACTAATCTTGAAGGAAATAATCTAGAATGATATGTGCTATCACCCTATCACCAATATCACTCAGCATTTCCAAGATTGTTCCGTTGTGGTCCAGGTCTGTGGTGTTCAGTGTTCACAAAATGGCAACTGAATGATCTTTTCTCCAAGATGTGGCTCCCATGATGTGGTTCAACGCATAAACCTGATAATATGCAAACAGAGTTCTGAGTCAAATTTGTAATGGCGATTAGTCGGAGTGAGTTCTGAATTTTCATAGAAATGTTGCGTGATTGTAACATATTGCAGACATATTCTTTATGTAGTCATTGTTCAGTGATCAAGACTTCGTATGGACCTTATTTTAAAAAAGGGGGGGGGGGGGGGGGGCGTAAAAAACACTCCTTTTTGTTCTTGACAAAATGAACATGACTACATGAGGACATATGCCCACTACTCACTATTCTGTTTTAATAGTTTTATAAATGCAATTTTCTGGGGACCGTCATTACCAAGAAGTCTATTTCAGTACTAGATGCCGCTTTCTGTGTATGCAAATTATCTAATGCGATACTTTTCTGTTTTGCAGCTCATACACCACCTCTGGAGGGCCTAGTCCAGAATACCCCAACCTCTCCAAATTACAGGTAATAATACTGCGTCAAGCATACCTGCCTATCAACATTAGAGCGTATATAAGGAGGGTTGGGTTTATATATATACAACCCAGGCCAGTGATCTGTCTAACACCCCCGGAGTCGTAGCGGGAGGGGAACGGACGTAGAGACTGAATCAAAAACTGGTAAACAAAGACGTGGGCAGACCTTTGGTCATTATATTGGCAAACTGATGTGCCGATGGTACATGGAGCACCCGAACCTATCCTAATGCGACCTTGTCACGGACAAAATAGATATCGATCTCGATGTGCTTGTTGCGTCGGTGATGGACCGGGTTGGCGGTCATGTAGACGGCACTAACATTATCGCAGTAGATGACGGTTGCGGTGGAGAGGGGTGCACGGAGCTCCTGGAGAAGCTGGTGAAGCCAGCAGCACTCGGCGACGGCGTGGACGACGGCGCGGTACTCGACTTCGGCGCTGGACCGGGACACTGTAGTCTGGCGTTTAGAGGACCAGGATACGAGAGTGTCACCGAGGTAAACGCAGTAGCTAGACATAGAGCGACGAGAGTCGGGGCAGTCTGCCCAGTCCACGTCGGAGTACGCGGTGAGGGAGTCGATGGGGCTGGAGCTGAGATGCAGCCCGCTGGAGAGGGTGCCCTTCACGTAGTGTAGGATGTGCTTGAGCAATGCGAGGTGAGGTTCGCGCGAAGAGTGCATGAAGAGGCACACTTGCTGGACAGCGTACGTGAGGTCGGGTCGGGTGAGTGTGAGGTATTGGAGAGCCCCAGCAAGACTCCGATAGTGAGAGGGATCGACAACGAGGGCACCATCGGCAGCGGAGAGTTCTGCTCGAGTGTCGACCATGGTGGCCGTGGGGTGACAATCGGCCATGCCCGCACGCTGGAGGAGGTCGATGGCGTACTGGCGTTGGAAAAGAAAGAGCCCGTGGGTGGAGCGGGTTACGGAGATGCCAAGGAAATGATGGAAAGGACCAAGATCGGTCATGGCGAACTCAGAGTGGAGTCGGGCCATGATCTGTTCGAGGAGAGATGTTAAAAACGCTGTAAGGATAATATCATCGATATAGAGAAGTAGATAGGCAGTGGTGGAGCCGATATAGAAAGTGAACAGGGAACTATCAGACGCAGAGGCCACGAAGCCGATGTGCCGAAGATAGGCAGCAAAGCGCTGGTACCAGACACGAGGGGCTTGTTTGAGGCCGTAGAGAGAGCGTTGAAAGAGACAGATGTCGTCAGGACGAGAAGGGTCGACGAAGCCTGGGGGCTGCTGGCAGTAGACTGTTTCTGTCAGGTGGCCGTGATGAAAGGCATTCTTCACGTCTAGTTGATGGATCGGCCAGGAGCGAGAGGCAACCAAGGTGAGGATGACTCGGATGGTGGCAGGTTTGACAACGGGACTGAAGGTCTCGTCGTAGTCGACACCGGGTCGTTGGGAGAAACCTCGGACTACGCAGCGAGCCTTGTGACGGGCAAGGGAGCCATCGGCGTAGAATTTGTGTTTGAAAATCTACTTACCAGTCACAATGTTGGCGCTAGGAGGTCGAGAAACGAGGCGCTAGGTCTCGTTGTCCATTAGGGCCTTATACTCGTCGGCTATGGCCGCGCGCCACTAAGGGTTGGCCAGGGCTGATCGAGAAGTCACCGGGATGGGCGAGATAGAGTTGTGGACGGCGGAGAGACCATAGCACTGAGTGGGGCGGAGAGACCCGGTCTGGGAGCGGGTGACCATGTGTGAGGTGGAGGGAACTGGAGCCGATGGGGGTGCGGAAGTAATGGGAAGAACTGGTCGGGTGGGGGCGTCATCGGCTCCAAGTCGGCGACTGTAGACGAGAGGAAAAGGAGGAATTAGATCGGCCTGAGCCGATGAGATCGGGTGGGCCGAGTATTCCGATCGGTCCGATAGAGATGGATCAGCCGATAGGGTGGGGGAAGCCGATGGAAACGGAGGAGCCGATGGAAGTGGGGTGTCTGATGGAGAGGGAACGGTATCGGCTGAAGGATAAATAGGATCAGTATCGGCTGATGGAGGTGGGTCCGATGGTGGGAACATCGGACCGAGTAGTGGTGGGAGATGTGAAGGGTAAATCCTCAGCAGCGGCCGATAAGGGGGTCGATGGAGAGGACAGTGGAGGAAACCTGGTCGGCACGGTGTTAGTGAAGAGAAAGTCGAGATCACTAGAGCAGGATCTCAGATAAAGTAGACCGAAGGGAAAACATGTCTCGTTAAAAATGACGTAACGAGAGACGATGATCTATCGGGTTGAAAGGTCGAGACATTGGTATCTCTTGTGAGAGGTGGGATAGCCGACGAGAATACAGGTGGTGGAGTGGGGAGCGAGTTTGTGGAAAGCTGTGGCGGTGAGATTTGGGTAGCAGAGGCATCCAAAAACGCGAAGGTGGGAGTAGTCGGGCGCTGTGCGGTAGAGAAGGGCGTAGGGAACGTTGTTTTGAATGGAGGAGCATGGGCGCCGATTGAAAAGGTACGTCGCAGTAGCCAGAGCTTCGGCCCAATAAGTGGCGGGTAAGTGGGCGTGAAGTAGCATGGTGCGACTGATATTGTTGAGGGTGCGAAGGAGGCGCTCGGCTTTGCCGTTCTGAGAAGAGGTGTAGGGGCAGGAGAGCCGGAGATGGATGCCCTGCGAGGTGAGGAAGTTTGTAACAGTATGGTTGACAAATTCCGTATCGTTATCGGCTTGTAAAGTCTTGATGGGGAGGTTGAACTGAGTGGACATGTACGTGACGAAATGAGTGAGGTGAGAGGTGACCTCGGATTTGTGGATGAGCGGGAAGGTCCAGCAATAGTGTGTGTAATCATCAAGTATAGCGAGATAATACTGATTACCGGAGACACTTTTAACTGGAGACGTCTATACATCACAATGTATAAGTTTAAATGGACGCGAGGTACAGGAGAGAGAGCTAGAAAAGGGCAGACACACATGTTTGCCAAGTTGACATGAGTGGCAAACTGTGGAGCTGCTGTGAGTACATCGGATGGAGGCGTTGCGGCGGAGGGTGGCGACAGCGTCAGGGCCGGGGTGGCCGAGGCGAAGGTGCCAAAGGTTGGTGGAGAGGGCGAAGCTGGCGTGTGGAGTGGACAACGCAGCGGGAATGGTGTAGAGATCTCCGCCACTATTGCAGCAAAGGATCTGTCGCCGGGTTGGGATATCCTTCATAGAGAAACCAGACGCGTCAAATTCAATAGAACAGTTGTTGTCTCTTGTGAATTGGCGAACAGATATAAGATTGTGAATAAGGGAAGGGACGATAAGAACATTGCATAAAGGAATGTTAGTGCTGGATGTAGACAGAGAGGAGTCACCTCGGTATTGGACAGGAAGAGAGTGACCATTGCCAATGGTGACAAAAGGGGAGGAAGAGGGGTGACAGGAGCGAAGTATACCGGCCGATGACGCCATGTGTGAAGATGCCCTAGAGTCCAGCACCCAAGGGTGCTGTGATTGGAGCGTCATCTGATTAAGGGCAGCGACGAGGCCAGCCTGGTTCCAAGAGGGAACCGACTAGGTGGGTGGGGTCGGTAGCATCGGCTGAGGCGACAGAACGGGAGCTGATGCCAGGTGAGCCTGGGGATGGGCGCTGAGTACTCCGGGTTGCCAGCCGATGGGGTTACGTGGCTGGGGTTGGGGCACCTAGGGGTTGTAGCAGAGCCATGGACCCGTGGGATCGGCAGGGTGGGCAGGGACCGAGGTAGGTCGTGAGGGTGTCGGACCCTATCAGGTCCTGCCTTTGCCTTTGCCCTTGCCTTTCCCGGTGCGGGCTGTGGTGCTGTGGCTGGAGCCATGGCCATCCAGAACCGCGGGAGGAAGGGGCAGCGCAAGAAGCTCGGCAGCCATTATCGGCTGCGGCAAGAAGAACGGTGTGAGCCACTGTCTTCTCATCATTGGTCAGACGGAGTTCTTTAAGAACTAGCATATCATGAGCCCGGGCGAATGATGGAAGAGGTGTGACGTTGACGATGTCATCGGCGATGTTGGAGAAGCGGGGATTGAGGCCTCGCAGAAGGGCGAGGACGAGTTGAGAATCGGCCACAGGGTGGCCGACGTCCCGGAGAGCAGCAGCCTTGACTTTGAGGCCGAATTTTCCACAGAGGGATTTGAAGAAGAAAACCCACTTGGAATAATTGGCGTTGAGGTCAAGGGAGATAGAAACGTGAGATTTCACATTCACAGCAGCGTAAGGAGGGGAGAAGATCGGCGAGGTGGTGCCCGAGGTGTGGTCTGAGGCACCGAGGGCCGGAGCAGACTCGGCAACTGAGAGAGTGCCATGAGCTGAGAGCAGACTTGGTGGCCATGATGGGAGAACGGGAGCGAAGAGCCGATGGGAGAAAGAAGCCAATGGGAGGGAGAAGCCGATGGGAGGACGGATCGGCCGATCAAAGATGTGAGAAGCCGATGGGAAGTGGGTTGGCCAGCCGATGAGAAGTGGTTGGCCAATGGGGAATAATCAGCGGAGTATGTGAGAAAAAAAAGTGGTGACAAAGTGGGTGGGTCAGAGAGTAGGTGGGTCACGGACGTGCGAAGATTCACGTCCGTGAAGAGAAGATTCACGTTCGTGGACTCATGGAGACCAAGGAGTGGGACGGACATGAAAAAGGCGGGGAGTGGCCGGACACGAAGATAATATATTTGTGTCCGGGAGGCAGGGATTCGTGTTCGTGGACACACGGACACGTTTGACTGGCTCGGACGTGAGGGGAGAAGGTTCGCGTCCGAGAGCCGTTGAGTGTGTCGGAAAAGGCGAGAACTGAGAGAGGGTTCCAACCAATGGAGGGCTGGATAGGTCCAGCCGATGGAAGGGCGGACGAGTTCAGCCGATGGAGACGACGAGCGTGGAGGTGCGCCGGCATCAGAGAAGGAGAGATGCACGAAGCAAGAAGAAGAGCGGAGACGGGTACGAGGCGAGATGAGGAAGCAGATCGAGACTGTCGCCTGGTTGCGCGAAGGTGGAACGGAGAAGAGAAGGTGACTGTGGAAGAGGAAAACGGGGGCGAGAGAGCGAGGAGAGTACCGGGAAGAGGGTCGGCGACAGGAAGAAGACGTCGATGAGGAGGAGGAAAGAGTTGGCTCACCAGAGGGAGAAGCTAGCGCGCCGAAGATATCTAGACTCGCTCTGATACCATGTAGAATGTGTACAGTGACTAAGATCTCAAAGCATATAAAGGAGGGTCGGTATATATATATACAAACCAGACCAGTAGTCTGATTTCTTACAATCTCAATTATCTACTGTATGTACAGCCCTAGCGGAAGCTACTCCCCCACTGCACTGGGCTACTCCCCGTCCTCCACCGGCCAGCAGTTCTCTCCCCAAGCTGCTGACAAGGACGACGATAACACACAGCGAAGCTGCTAATAGCAGCGAACAGTGTTATGTAATTCCTTGTGCTGCTAATATCAGCCAGAGTCTCGTATGATTGAAAGTACATGGTTTCTTTTCAGTAGATTTTTAAGTGATTGAGATAAATTATATCATTAATACGTATGTTATGATTAAAAATCTCGTAGTTTAAAAGAAAGCTTACGGAGGATATAAAAGAAAAAAAAGTAAATGTTCAATAAAACTTTTAACTTTTAACTTCTAAATATAAGATGAGTGAATACTCATATCACATATATTTTGGGGTTTTATTTTTTCACTCAGTGTTTTGGATGTTTATGTAAAACTTCAGATAAATTTCTTTATCAAACAGTCTTCAGATATTTTGACTGAAGTCATTAGACTAATTTTTGACATGTATGGAGTTTTCGAATAAAGAGACATGTACGGAGTTTTCGAAGTCTCTAAAAATTTAAATTGGACACTTTGAACCTTTTATGTTTCTTCAAAGTAAATGTTATCTAGAGTGAGTCTTTCTACTAGTCTTTCTACTAAGTTATTTGTCTAGGCTGAAAGATCTAGCTGGAGTGCTCTTGACTTTAAATTCTAGTTTCGAGATGTGTAGTTATTTAATTCTATCAATTCTCCTTTTGAAGTTGGCAGCTCATTTATTTCTACAGACCTTTTTAGATTCTTTACTCTTTTGGATTGTGAGTTTAATCCACATTTTAATTATGCCTTTTTGTTATCTGTGAGATATTGAATTTTAAGTGATCAATTATGGATTAACACCGGTAAAGATTTAAGCTTGTTACTTTAGAGGACCATCTCTCAGACTATTAGATTTTGCCGTTAAAAATTCAACGTGTGAATTACTCGGGACATTTGTAAAGTTCTTCCTCACATTCGCAAGAAAATATGTATATTTGTGAATCTCCAATTTCTTTAAAGTTGGTTTAGTAGAGCAAATTTTATAGAAATTGGAAGCATAATGTTTTAGTGGAGAATTTGGTAGTTGTTTTAGACTAAGTTTTGATGAGGTCTTAAAGACCAAACTAATTTTTAAAATTAAATTTGGTGAGACAAGAGAAAGAGAAAGAACAAAAGAGATTCGATTATTTGAAGATGTAGAATCAGTTGATCTAAATTTTGGTAAAAAATTATAGTTACATTACTTTTTATATTATCAGAAATTTTATTTTCTTACTTTGGTTTTTTTAGTATCTTTAGAAAAGAGCTTCGAAATCTTTTGAATTATATAACTGGAGTTTCTGAACAGATTTTCTAACAGAAAGATCAGTACAGATACGGACCGTAGAACTTTGTATATTTATCCACGAATAGTCTTACTCTATTATAGTTCGTTAATGCTATAATTTCGATGGAATTGTGCTAATGTTGTTTGATTCTCGTTTGCCATTAAAGCTAATCTTCTCTGTGTTGTTGGAGAGTCCTTGCTGGTGCCTTTCCATGGCGGGCTTGACTTTTGAGATGTTACTTTGGAAATTTACCTGCGCTCGCAAATATTTAGGTACTCGTGTTACATGCAATTCTGTTGCATACAAATTCTTGTAGGTGGAGTCGTGCCGATTTGTCATGAATTTAGCATTGTGCGACAACCTCGGCGATTTATTCGTGATACATTGTATGCCAAAAGTTCAAAAGAAACAACATGCCACGTGAGACGCCGTCAGGTGAACAATACGATCGACAAGTCGTATGGCCAGTGACATGAGACGAGACGGCCAACACCTACTACGACGAGCCAGCCGCTGTCAGCATTCCAAACGTAGATTTCAGAGATGTATTATTTATCTTCTACTATCTTTACTCTTTGAAAGGAAAGGAGTCATATGCCTTACTCCAATTATAAAATTTATAAACTATTTATTCAATTTTTTAATATTAAAAAGACAATCAAGGTATATATAAATAAATATTCTAGATATGGTCAGCATATTTTATAAAAAATATTTTTATTTATTTTAAATAATATTAAAATATTTTTTTACCAAAATTTGATAGGTTTAAAGTAACAACAAATTTTTAAATGTATGTTAGGAGACACATTAATGATGTTGTATGTGTAGTGATATGTGCGCGTATATAATTAGGAGAAAAAAAAGTCTACGTGATATCATATGCACCTGCGTGTAACATGCTTTGGAAAGTGAATTCCAGCCTCAAAAACCACTCACTGACCAACAAGCAAATTGGGGGTTGACTTCCATGGTCAGGAGAGCCAGATCGCGTGTGCAAGTCACCCCCACAGATCAGCACTTAGCTGCAGCTCCTTCCAACCTGAAATTTCCCAAGTGCCTTTTCATTCTCTACGGCTCTACACCTTTTTATATATATATAATGGAGTTCAATAATACTTTCTTTCTCTACACTTTTTTTTAATAATTGAGTCCAATTGTTTCTTTCTCTACGCATAGCCTAGTAGACCATGCGCCACCCTCTGCACCCGTGGCACGACACGTCGGACATGGCGTGGCACGAGCCAGTGCCACATTGACACATCGGCGCGACAAGTGGTGTGTGGTTGCTGGCTTGGGTGCAAATGTCCACTGAAAAGAGAGAGGATGGAAGAGGGGATTAATCATTATCTTTGACATGAGGGTTTAGTGGATCAATCCTCATTATGTCTGGGATCTTTGGAGGGTGTGTCAGGGGAGTTTATTATTAGTTGGCATAGCATGCATGGATTGATGCTCCCTGCCCTTGCCTGTCCTGTGATATGTCGGCCATGATGCTCCCTCCTGATTGGATGTTCATCTAGTTTCTCTCTGCCACAGAGCTTGCTCTTCAAGAGAACAACTCACAATCTATATTTGTGAAAAGACTCAATTTTCCAGTGAAAATGTTCACTCAGGCCACTTATCTTTGATATGTACTATATGCCATATTGTACTGGGTTTACTTTTTACAAATTTATATTGGTTTACACGTACATCTCCAAAGGCCTTACGGGTGCTAATTCCAAACATAAGTACAAGTAACTTTTTTTCTTTCATATTACTAATAATATATCCGTGTGATACAACATATCATATATAAAATTAGAAATAAGATAAGAGAATATATTAAAAATAAAACATTAGATACTATAGTAGTAAGTGATGGGGAAAGACGGATGAACACACGGTATACGCTGTTGTGGGAGGAGGGGAGGGAATAAGGACGATTTGATTTTTGGTAGTAGAGAGATAAGTGGTGATTATTGTTGATTGAAAGGAATGTTATTACTTGGGATTTAACCACTGCAGAGGCCAGATGTTATCTTCCACTATCGGAAAAATCACATATATGTACAACCGATATACAACATGGATTCAACATGGTCCGTACCTATAACGTGCATCTATAGAACTCCCAAAGTCTTACCATCAATCTTTCAATTATTAAAATTTCTCTAACCAAGTCATAAAGTAATGGCAATTTAATAGAAAAACTTGCTTCCTGTTCTACACTTCTATTGACCTTTTGACCATGGATTTTTCTTCTTATTTCTTCGCTGTATTTGTTGGAGAGAAGGATAGCCATTCATCTAAAAATCATTAGTGGAGCCCCCACAATCTTATAAGCACAACTCATTGCATGCTCTGGCCCCATCCTTGTCGCTTGATCTATCTGTAACAATTAGTGCAAATATAATCTCTGGAAGAGAAGAACTTAGTAACATGCATTTGTCCCCCCCCCCCCCCCACTATCTTCAAAAGTAATAGAATGTTGTGGCTTTGACTTATCCCAAAAATTCAGTCACTCCGTAGTTGAGATCATGATGTGTGCAACTGCACTGAACATTACTCACAGGGAGTCAGGGACCCTGATTTCCAAGGAGTCTCCTCAAATTCCTGGATAGAATTTGCGAAGGAAGCTTTACAAAAAAAAAGAGTACTTAAAAGTTTGTCAGCTGAGTTTATTGTAAACAATAATATAGAGCCAATCATGATTATTCAATCATCTGTTAATAAATCTAAATTGTGTGAATTTTCAGAGGAGCAGAGGAGAACACCGACGCCCTATCTGGGTCGTGCTATGGTTGCGTGTTGATTGGATGCAGAATAGCCCCGCATGTAACAGTTACATATAGACATTACAACTTGAGGGCTAAACCAAGAGATCTTTTCTAAATATAAATAGATGATCTATTCTTATACATAGACAATCTAGATCTCTTGGCTTTGACACAGTATGGTAAGGTAAATACACATGTATCTATCATTTCTTTCTAATAGTCTCTCTCAATCTTAACCACTCTAGGATCAGATTGATTTTGAAATTTTCTAACAGCCGAACAGACAAAGCCTTTGTAAAGCCATCTACAATTTGATCTCCTGATGAAACAAATTCAATCTCTAGTAATTTTCGAGCAACTCTTTCTCTGACAAAATGATAGTCAACTTCAATATGTTTTGTTCTGGTATGAAAAACAGGATTATGAGATAAGTACTTTACACCAATATTATCACACCAAAGTCTTTCTGCCTTTGGACTAGGAATACCCAATTCATGCAGTAAAATTTGTATCCACATAACTTATGTAGTAGCATTAGCAATTGTTTTATATTTTGATTCTGTATTAGATCTTGAGACAGTAGCTTGTTTTCTTACACTCCATGATACAAGATTAGAACCCAAGAACACAGCAAACCCTTCTGTAGACTTTCTGTCATCAACACTGCCAGCCCAGTCTGCATCTGAAAATGCACTCACCAAAGTCGAAGGAGACTTCTGTATTTTCAAGCCCAATTCTGTGCATTGCTTCAAGTACCGTAATATTCTTTTAACTGCTGCCTAATATACTGTGATAGGTGCATGAAGAAATTGACGGACTTTATTAACAGAAAAGGCTATATCAGGTCTAGTGAGGGTTAGATATTGAAGAGCACCAACAATGCTTCTATACCGTGATGTATCATCTGGTCCCAACAATGATCCTTTATGTAATGATAATTTTTCACTAGTGGATAATTGAGTATTAACAGGCTTACAATCTAACATACCAACTCTTTTTAGAAGATCAGAAGCATATTTGCTTTGAGTGAGAACAATGCCATCTCGCACCTTGGCAACTTCTATACTGAAAAAATAATGTAGATCTCCCAGATCCTTTAGAGCAAATTCCGCCTGCAAATCTTGAAGTAACACTATGGTAGCATGTGGTGTAGAGCTGGCTATAATAATATCATCAACATAAACAAGGAGATACATGCTAACATCATTCTTGCGATAAAAGAACAAAGAGGTATCAGCCTTTAAAGATTGAAAACCGAGTGATATCAATTTAGCACTTAGTCTAGAGTACCATGCTCTGGACGCCTATTTCAGACCATATAAGACTTTATCTAGGCGACAAATAAAGTTTGGTCTTAAAGAATCTTCAAAACCAAGTGGCTGTTGCATATATACCTCTTCTTCAAGATTGCCATGGAGAAAAGCATTTTGTATATCAAGTTGTCTGAGAGTCCATCCTCGAGAAACAGCAAGAGACAGAATAATACGAATAGTAGCAGCTTTAACAACAGGACTGAAAGTTTTCTCATAATCTATTTCATATCTCTGCTTAAAACCCTTTGCTACCAATCGAGCTTTATATCTATCCATGCTACCATCCAATTAACACGCAACCATCGCACGACCCAGATAGGATGTCGGTGTTCTCCTCTGCTCCTCTGAAAATTCACATGGTATCAAAGCTTTCTATCTAACAAATTGAACGCTGTAACATAATTGAACATAAAAACTTAAAGTTTGTCAACTGAGTTTATTATAAACAATAATCTAGAACCAATCATGATTATTCAATCATCTGTTAACATATCTAAATTGAACACTGTAACATAATTGAGCATAAATAGAAATCTACTTTCAAAAGTCTGTGATCTCCCTGTTATCATGTTATATCAAACTATATTGTCTCTATTGGTCAAACTAACTTACAACCCAGAACATAATTTCTTGCTTTCCTATATATATTCTTTTGTTTGTGCGTGCATGCTCACTTCTATGTTTAACAACAATAACTACTTAATCAAAACACAACCGGAAGAATCCTTTAGAAACAATCAAAACGACAATTTCTGCATTGATAGACTGTTTAGCTGTTATGAAAGCAATCATGTAAGTTTCGGCATTAATTTAGTTGTTGTCAGTCCTTTTTTGTCAGTCATTTAGTGCTTGTGATGTTTTTGTTGCTATTAGCAGCTCCTTTTTCTTGCTAGTACAATTAGACACTCAGATGTCCTACGAATCTTGATAGAAATCATCTAGAAAGATATATGCTATCACCCTATCACCAATAGGTTTTTATCGCCGAGCATTTCCAAGATCGTTCCCTAGTCTTATAGTCCAAGATATGTGGTGTTCAGTATCCACACAATAGCAACTGAGTGATCTTTTTATCCAAGATGTGACTTCCAT
Source organism: Oryza coarctata (assembly GCA_030770085.1). Classification (NCBI taxonomy): domain Eukaryota; kingdom Viridiplantae; phylum Streptophyta; class Magnoliopsida; order Poales; family Poaceae; genus Oryza; species Oryza coarctata. The sequence goes on along the minus strand of CM061476.1, from coordinate 2,201,822 downwards.
GATGTGGTTCAATGCATAAACCTGATGTGTTAACAGAGCCTGAGTAAAATTTGCAATGGCAATTCGTCAGAATGTCTTCTGAATTTCATCAGCTAGTGATTGTAACATCGACATGAATTTCCCTGAATGTTGCGTCTAATATTGGACTCATTCTTTATGTAGTCATTGTTCAGGGACTAAGACTTCGTAACATAGCTGCAGATGTTTTTGGGCCTTAATTTTTTTTAAAAAAAAGATCCAAAAACACTTATTTTTAACAAAAAGAACATGAGTTTTTTTTAGAGAAAAAGGAACATGAGTTATGCCCACTACTCAACTATTCACCATTTTGTTTTAATAGTTTTATAAATGCAATTTTCTGCAGCCGATGCTTTTGGGCCTTAAATTTAAAAAAAAAGTAAAAAAACACTTATTTTTGTACAGAAAAGAATAACATGAGTATAAAATATAAATGCCCACTACTCAACTAGTCACCATGCTGTTTTAACGATAGTTTTATAAATGCAATTATCTGGGGACCATATGAATACAACATATCATTGCTGCATTCCACTTGTGTAAGTCCTGCATTGAGCAGTTGAGCCAACACTGTTCAAACACCAGAGGTTTCATGCACCTAGTTAGAACTACTAGAACCCACAGAATCAGTGGACAGCACACGCTAGATTCTAGAAATTGAAAAAGGAGTTGCAATCAATCCTCGTAGGAATAGAAGACAAAAGTTTAACATTATTGAGGGCAGTCCAGACAGCAAATCTGCCCTAGAGGAATGCTCCACTACATGCAGTTTTCCCCAGTATCTCCATATTATCTGCATCCCCTTCTCTCTCATCCATTATACACCAAAAATATGAGCAGAAACAGTGCCCTAGAAATGTAGTACTCTCCTGCCATTGTTCTGTATCCAAATTCCACTTGTGCTACTTGTCTGCTCATAATTGTCTCATATCCTTTGAAAACTATGTTCTACTGGCTCTCCCCAATTTTTGCCGCTTCAGGGTGTGGTTGATTGCTATGTATTATTATTCAGTCTAAGCAACAAACGTACGAATGGTACTTTTAGTTTTGAATGTTTCAACAAGTAACTGCTTAATTATTATTATAAATAAATGACATGGGCTATGAAGATATTTTGCTCTTGAAGTCCATACTTTGCTACCTCAAATTCTGGCCAGTTCCTGTTGGGCCTATGTGTATCAGTCATCCAAAACTCCAAATAGAACTTGGTTGAAATTTTACTGGTTCTGAACATTTTTTTGACGAAACACTTAGATTGATAGCTTACTAATATTTTTTCTTATTCTGAAATTATATTCTTTTTTTTAAGACTCATAGTTTTAATAAGAGATTCAGATCAGAGTACATAAGCAGGGGATACAACATCCCTAAGCATAGTCTTTTAAACTGTGTTGTTTTTAGATTATGGGCACGTTTTTCAAACTACTAAACAGTGTGACTTTCGAAAAAAAACTACATAGAAATTTCTTTAAATACTTTTTAAATCCATTTTTAAATTTTTTAATATTTAATTCATTCATTTGTGCCCTTAAATAATTGTCACAAAATCAGAATAATCTACCATACATCCTTCACAGTCTAAAACTAATGGGACCTTAAGGATTAGCATACAGGAACAGAGAAACTTTTGTCTAATTGAACAGTTTGGAACGCATGTTGTTCAATTATAGTTGGGATATCAGAAAAATTTTGTGCAAAAAGAAACACCTACACTCACTGATGCCGGACAGATTTGCACAAAATTCTTGCAGATATGCTACGTTTCAAACATGAACTTACCTCAAATTAAAGTTTGTTAGTCTTTCTCTCAAGAATAAAATAGCTTGACATGCCTTTTCTTTAATAAAAAGTGGAGAACAATTTTAACAAACATCATGCACATATAATAAAGTGCATACAGTTAATAATTTTAAATCAGCGAATGATAACATCTACGTATACCCTTACAAGAACATAAAAGATGATTAGAACAGGTCAAGCAAAAGGAAGGATATCATCCTACCAGTTGTCATTATCTCTTATAGTTTGATGGCTAGAAGCTATATAGTTCTAATATGCATGGTGTTTTTTGAGGGAAATATGCATGCTACAGAGAGCATGTGAATGTGATGAAGATCACCAATCAATTAAGCTCTGATTGCCATTGTACCAGGTATAATGCAGCTAGGAAAATCATTGAGTCAGCATCCTATCAGGAGAAGTGTTGGATAGGCTATCACATTGCTTGCTAGAAGACCTCTGCTTTGACAAATCTGGAGACTAACAAAATGAACTACATATTTTATTTCATCAGTTGGATACTTGGAGTTGCTAATGGATGGCAAGCAATTTTAATCTATACATAATATGTAAACATGTTCTACTACCACTTATTCCATCTCGTCCTGCCACATACCTTGAACAGAATAGCAGAAGGCAATACTGTTTGTGTTGAAGGTGAACAAATGAACACTATTACAATCAGAAATAAAAAGAAAAGAAAAGAAACATACAAAATTTAGATGGCAAGGTAATAATAAAATATGCAGTAGTTGCAGTGTTCAGCATTTGCAACAATTCTACAACTGCACTTTTGTGAAGTGCCTGTACCTTTCTTGTGAGGTACGTGTCAAGAGGACCAGTTCAATAATGCAGCATACAATTAACACTGCTTGGGGGTCTAGGCTTCTTAAAAAGTTATTGTTGTACCATTCCACAGGTCTTCGCCCTATCAAGTGAAAGAGCAACTTTGGCAGAAGATAGCTAGCCAGCTACTGCTAGATCTACACCCTAGGAACTGTCATCAGCTCAACTGTACACATGTAGAGCAAATGAATGCAGTCAATTGCAGATTTTGGACATGATGTCATGCCATTCAGATGGACAAATGTATGAGATTCTCAATTCTTATCCAGGCTTGAAAAGGTCTTTGCTGCTTGGTTAGTGCCCAGTGCCCTGATGCTCTGTCCTGTTTCACAGAAAAAAAAAGTCACTAGCACAATGAGGCCAATAATGTAGACTGCAATGCAGAATTGCCTTGCAGCTATGGCATAGAAATGGTCAGCAGCTTATAATGGACTCCCTGGAAAAATACCTTATCCTCTAAGGCCAACTGTTTGATAATCTCATCAAGAACAGGCTAGTTATAGGCCTATTTTATGTACTAAGTAGTGACTAATTACTTCAGGAGATTAGTTTACTTATAACCTGATGAAGAGATTAACTGAGCAATGATATGCAGGCTTCAAGGACAGTGACAAGTGGAGGCCATCCGGTGGACTCAATATACACATCGCCATCAAGATAGTCAAAAAAAAGCTCAATAATGCAGCAGAAAGTTAACATTACCCAGCAAGTATGTCATTTAAAATGCGGTTCACAAATCGTTCTTTGTCTTCGAGACATTGAAACATCCAAAAGGATACGTGGGCTAGCTAATTAGAACGGCCCGTTGAAAAATTTTCATAATTGATGATGGATAGTTCTTAATTCAAATACCCCTATCAATCATCTCATGCACCTTTCATCAATAGCATATATATGAAAGCTAGCTCTTCAAATGGCCATTGCCATTGAGCCTAGCCATGTAAAGTGCTTGAACTAGTGGAAATTTTAATTTTGGAATCTTCTCACCAAGTTTGTTCTTGTGGCATTATCCTCATCTTCAAAAGAGGATTAGGCTTGCATCTTAGCTTAAGCAATTGTTGATGGTCTTTCCAGTCTTGCAATATTTTTGTTCCATGGGTTTTGGTGAGATTTCAGGGTCCACAATCTGGTCATCTCTATAAACTTAATAGATGGCAGGATTCATATTTATTGTAGTTTTTTTTGGGTGGGGGGGGGGGGGGCGCACAAGAGAGCTCAATAATGCAGCTTAATAATGTTTCAGGGTTGATTAAAAAAACATTGGAACAAGAACGTACAACTTTGAAGATATCAGCAGCACATGTTTTGTCTTGGCAGTGATCCAAACCGGGAGTTAGGTTTGGATTTCAGGACATGACCTAAAACTGATGTAACTGCAGTTTATAAAGTTGTGACAGCTGATCTAGGGTTGGAACTTTTCGGCGCATACTTTGGGATTTATTTAACATTTCATACAGTAGCTAAATATAGTTAATGGACTTCTTTTAGGAAAATAAATTTGCATGTTTCTATGAGCTGCTCATTATTAGTGCTTTGTCTTTCAAAAGATATTCTTGGAAGAAATATTTGCTTACAACAGGTTTATTTATCATCTGTTTAATTTTGCACCTTTTATTACCTCCCAAGGATCATGAAAAACTGCTTATACCTCAAAGAATAAAATGAAAAACCCCTTATAATAGCCTGACACTCCTCTGCTCTACTTACACCCCCTGAAAATGTAGCCTATATATGTAAGGGCACTAGCACCATAAAAGTAAACTAATATCTCCTTTTTTTTCTACTTTATCTGGGAAAGATAGAATATCTCCTACTTCCGCATAAACTGCATGTCAGTATTTATCTTGTTTGTCATCATATTAAATTGTCTGCAGTAACACTAGTCATATTATGATATCTTCTGTACAAGCATTTTGATCAGCTAAAACCAACTAGGTCTCAGTGGCTACCAGTGCCAGATTTGATAATATTCTCCCAAAGCCAGGACACAATAAAATTGCTTTTGAATGGGTATTTTGGGGGAAAACATATGTGCCAAATAATCATAGCCAGCTAGCTCTCTGTAGATAGTTTGGCAAAAGTTGCTATAGATAGTTCTATTTAATACACCTATGTTTATACAACACTAGCTATATGCTAATATATAGGATAAGTGAATTAAAAGGCTAAGGCTAAAGCCAACAAATCCCACTGAATGAGGGCCATACACCTTGATGTTCCTAAAAATAAAACTAATCATCATAGTACACTAAAAATAATTAATTTATAAGATCCATCCACACTTAACGAGGCTGGCATTGTTCCTTGGAGCATCTAGAAAATTGCAGAGCTTAACAAACTTGCAAAGAAACAGACAAGACAGAGATATTATATCATTCACTAGATTTTGATACACACACACACACTAGTTATTTTGCTTGCCTTATGCCATTTGGGGAATAAAGACCAAAGATGCAAGCTTCAAAGTTAGCTCTTGGTGTTCCTTAGATATTGCATATTTAGTACGAAGTGATCCAAAGGTAGCTGCCTGTGCATAGAGAGATAAAAACCACAACTTTATCATCGAAGTGGAAAGGGAACAAATGAATAGTTATTTGATTTGAATAATTTTAGAGTTCTCCAAATATTGGAATAGTTCTTTCAAAAAATAATATGGAGTGATAAGGATACGTAGTTGCAACAATTGCAGCAACAAGGGATGACAAAATGATTCCAGCACATTAACAAGGACCGTGTTGGTGATAGTGCGATTTAAAGATACGAGCACAAACAATGGCAAACCGTAAGCTAAATAAACAAATATAATCCTTGATTATTTATCATAACGAAAAACATCACACCATATACATCCATTTTTTGTATCTATAGCAAAGTCTTGAACAAATAAAATCATAGGAAAAAATGCATGGAATGGAAATATCGCTGAAATGCAAGGAAGGATAATGAAAAACCTTCTACCCTGCAGGGTTAAATACAGAATTACATATTAGATATTTGATGAAAAAAATGTGGATGCTATTGGGACTTTTTGCTTATTTTTTAACTTAATGTTGCTATATTTCCAAAGTCGGTAAATACCACCAAAACGTGATAGTTTGCCTGTCTGTGCTACTGCTATCATCAGCCCAGGTAATATAACCATCATCAATCTTGTCAGCTTTCTTATTAAAATGACCACAGTGCCCTTTCTGTTTAGCGAAGCTATTACCCTTGCTGCAATTCAAAAATCGCCAATCTCCATCAGATTTGCTCACTGAACTTATCAGTTATCAGAATACATTGAACACTGCTATAATCTGATCTGTTCAAATACGCAAGCCCAAAATATCATTTGCCCGGCACACACAAAACTGTGTAAAATGTGACAAGGGACCGGGAAAAGGCAAAATTCCTCATGGTGACACACAAAATTTCATCTTCATATTTCTATCCAATTTATACGGCACAATGAACCTGTTTTGCTAATCCTATCCTTTTTTATACAATTGCGCCATACTAACTATTTGGCATATTTTCATATTGGGTAATAATTAAACTAGATCCTGTGACTTATCATAATATATGACTAGTAAGCAACCACATGCTACTTCATGACTATTCCTCTTCTTTCCATTGCACATGAAGCTCATGTACAATTAAACCAACATCTATAGTTTTACATCGACTTGTACGATGCATTTTTATTTTCCTATCTCTTTTTATTTGACCTAGTTTGAAGCCTCACACGTGTCGATGTAACATATCAAGTAGCAACACACAGAATCTAAAGAAGAATGAAAGAGAACACACAAAACGGTACTAGTGTTTTAACCAAACAAACAGTGCCTTTGCTTGTCCCTGTCTATCTAGCTCAAGTAGATGGAGAGAACAATCTGGCAATTGGTAATATCTCTCTCTCGAAACTCTTCTTACCAATCGATGCCTCGTTAATTTGGATGCATTTTCAAAAGAATTTTCCAGGAATAATTCAAATCCTGCAGAAATATGTGAATTCCTGCGTTGCAAATGATGCACACTGGTCCGTGAACAAACCAAAATTTTGTTACCTGAATTACAAAAAAAGAGAGAGAAAATTCAAGATCATGAGATTAATGCATAGCCAAAAAAGGAGAGAGAGAGAGATTTTGGTATCACACTCACATGAGGTAGGGAATAATTACAATCAAGCATGGACCATACGACCATATGGAGGAAGAAAAAAGAATGTCTTCTTATTTTTGCTTCGAGAGGAGCAACACTTGGTCAATTTGTGTGTGAGGATCAAACTCTAGTTAACTAGTTATTCCTGCCTCATTAGCCATGCATCTCCCTTGCATCAAATCATGGTGGTCTAACCTAAGCCAAAAGGGAGATCGCAATTTATATATGTTCCTTCGTTGAATTCCCAAACGGTCAGAATTGTCTCACTTGCTTCACACTTTGGGCACAAACACTACTTCCCAATGCACCCAAATGAGATTTGTTCGAATCTAAATCCAACAACTGTGGGAGAAAATGACACCGCTCATGTTAAAACCAAAGCTGCAAATATATATATATATATGTATATAAGTTCAAACTAGGAATATGTAACGGAAAAATACGGAAAATCTGTGAGGATGCGATGCGTACCCAAACGTTATAAGTATCTTTCTTTCAAGTTGATGATCAATGTTCTTCATGAGCTGAGTGTAACCAAAGAATTTGGCAACCTTTGAATCCAGGCAAGCAGGGCATTTTTTCATGTCAATCGAATTCACCTTATCAGGAACAATTTTCCAGGACCATTTATTGAATCGACGCCACAATTTGAGTAATCATAAAGGTTAATTTGAATGAGGAAGAGTTTTTTGTGTGTGTGAAATGGTGAGGGATAAATATCGAGGGAGTAGTGATTTTTTTACACTAAATCAAGTAATCAAGATTTGAGAGCTCTGATTATTGCTTGAATATTATTTTAATATGTACATAAACTCTCTTCATTTTGTTGCCACCAATATGGCTTTGTCCTTCTCAGCAACAGTGCTTGCTCACACTTCGCCGATAGAGGGTACATTTGGACGCACACAAATAACTGACAACCCGATATTTTTAATGTCAGATTTATCTACCAGTACACTATACTAACATTTACACACTAATTTAGGAAAAAATATACAAGTTACACGTGCGATTTTACCGAGAAAGAGCAGAGAATTTATCCAGAAAAAATATTAAGGGAACAAGAAAAACAAGAGCAGATAAATGAAGTGACAAATGTAACTAATTAACACGGCCTCCTCGATGGTCGTCGAATCGAATCGACGCACCCACACATCTGGCCGGCGGCTACCTGCCGGACAAGAGACAACTCACCGGTCGCCGGCCAATCCGCCGTTGACAAGCCAGCACGGCCGACGCCGACGTGGCGCCTCCAAAGCTAGCTCCGTGTCTTCTTCTTCCTCGCCTTGATACTGTAGAAGAGATAGGGATTAGAGAGATCGATGCGATGATTCTCTGGTGAGCTGCCCGGAGACGCAACCGTGGCTGGCCGCTGGCCGGCTGCGGCCGGTGGTGGTGGCGGCTGGCACGCGTCAACCTCACCGGCGGCATCTTGGCCTATGAATCACATAAGATTAAATTGATTAATCTTAATTATTGTAATGTGTTTGCATGTATTTTTTTTCTGGCCAAGTTTTTTTCCCTTTGTGGGCCAGAGGGAGAGGGAGATATAGAATATTTTTTAAAGATAGTAAAAGCTTTATTAATCCCAGTCAACTACATAAAAAAGATACAACACGAAAATGTACACGGCCAAAACACACTCGCACAAATACTGAAATAGACAAAAACAAAAACAAATGATCAAGAACCATCCATTTAGAGATTAGATTGCCACTCATGCCTCTAGGTAAAAACCTCTATGTCACCTAGTCTAATCGTAAACAAGCCACAGTAATAAAATTCTATAAAGTGTCTTCTATAGAATAACCCACAACCAAAATCAATATGTAATTAGGAAGATAGCCTGCAAAGGATAAGAGAACATTTTCTTTTAAAAACCACATCATTCTTGCAAAGTCAAATGGACCAACAAGTTGTCACCGCTATTAGTGGCCTAAACTGTTGATTTTGCCTTAAGAGCTAAGACCCAAACATATGAGACATATTCTTGACAAGGCAATATTCACAACAAAAATAATGAAAAACCAAACCGAACTGACGAGAGGACATTTATTTCTTAACAACAAAGTCTAGTTTGGCTTAAATAGATTGCCTTTTGTTAACACTACTTCCCCATCTTAAATACCATAAATACCATAGAATAATCTTCACTTTGAGGTAGCTTTTAGTTTTCAAATTCTTTTATTAAAATTGGGTGCACAAGTATGTGCACTAAGACAAGATAATGAGATTTAACCGAGAATCTCCTACTAGAGGTTAGCACAATATTAGTAATACGCAAGAGAAGATGATTCTAAGCTAGCAACCTGGAGCCAACAAAATCGCTATGTTAGGTGAAGTTATGAGTAGCATGTTTATGTCAAACAGTGATATTGCTCACATAAAGTTGTATCGTCCAACCATTTATCTTTTTAGAAACGAACTTGAGAACCATCCTTAATAATAAAGGAACCAAACCTAAGATAATCTAGTTTTCCTTCATAAGACTAGTCAAAAAGTGTGAATCCCAACTTTTCACTGTTCTTGAGATAAAGGCTAAGCCTAGATATTTGTTATGTACCAACTGTTGCCACACCCCATCCATTGTGAGCAACTTGTACAACCATTTGCCGAGTAGAGCCATGTTTTTAAATTCCAAATCATAAATACCTAATCCTCCTCCTTGGTCTTTAGGCTGATATAGAATGTCCCATCTTGCCAATCAATATTTTTGTTTACGACCATCCCCTTGCCAATAAAACCTAGATTGAAAGTAATTAAGTTTCTTGACTACTCCTTTAGTTATTGCAAAGAAATACATCGTATACATAAACTTGTCAGAACTAAATTAATAAATGTGAGTCTCCTACCAAGTGATAGAAGCTTTCCTTTCCAACTGGCCAATTACATGAGTTTCCTTTCAAACCGTTCAACCACATCTTTCTAGTCTAAGTTACGTAGTTTCCTATAGTGAATAGGAATTCCCAAAGTAACGAAATAAAAAATTACCAACTGCACATTCAAAGGGCTCTATATATTGATCCTGAAATGCTTGGTTTTCACCAAAATAATATAGCTCACTTTTATAGAAGTAGATCTTTAGGTCTGATAATTGCTTGAAAACTTTAAGGAGGATTTTCAAATTATGAGTAATATGTAAATCATGTTTCATGAAAGGGACCGTATTGTCTACATATTGTAGGATAGCTAAGCCACAAGTGTGGCAGCAAACTATTTATTTGTCCAGCAGTCTTTTCTTTGCTAATTAGATCGGCAAGCGTGTTAGCTATGAGATTAAATAGCATAGGAGAGAGAGGGTCCTCTTGCCGAAGGCCTTTCTTCATTTGGAAGGAATGTCTGATATTATCATACACTTTGATAACTATACTTCCTCACAATATAAAAGACTCAATCCAAGAAATATATTTTGGTGAGAAAACTTTCATTTGTAGGGTTTGTAACATAAAGGGCCATTTGACTTTATCATATGCCTTCTCAAAATCTATCTTGAAAATGACCCTAGTTAACTTCTTACAATGCAACTCATGAATAGTTTCATATATTACGACAACTCCATCCAAAATGTTGCATCCTCGCATGAAGGTGAAAGTGTATCGATTTGGATGATACATGACAAGAAAATTAAGAGAATAATGTATTAAGTAAAGAAAAGTGCAGTAATTAATCTAAAAAAAATTAATTGATGAAAAGATACCCCTATCATGAAAGAAAGGCATTGAAGAGAACTAAACGCTGTGTTTTGAATATATTTTATTTTTCTTGAGTCTTAAGATTATCGTACTATCAAGAGTAGTATAAATATTAGCCCGAGTTGTAAAGCAAGCGCTCAATTAGTTTTCCTTGTTTTTGTTGAGCGAACACTTACATCACATGCACATTTGGGTTTTGGTTTTTTATCTATAGAGGACTTCGGATATTTTATCTATGTCATTGAATATTTTTAGTCAAAATTTTCTGCCTAACAATGAAAATGAACTAGAGTCTCTCACCTTAAGTGGTAGAGTCTTCGGAGAATTTTTTTTCATGAGACAATGAAGGTTTTCCAAAGCCTTTAAAGGTTTAGACCGGATACTCCAGACTGGTTATGTTTCTTCGAATTCAAGTGTGTTCAAAGTCTTTGGCTCCTAGGGGCAAATATTGCGGAGTTTAAATCTATGAGTAACAGCTTGTGTTGTAGGGATTTTGTTTTTAACTTCACCAACCCTCACTTTGAGAGGAGGCTGTTCATTCATTTTATCCATGCTCTCCATAGCCTTCCTAGGGTTTCACACCTCTCTCTCTTTGCTTCTACACCAAATTCATATTTTTGTGAGTGATCTTTTGGAGTTAGTGAGTGATAGGATTAGTGATTTGATTTAGCACTTATAGATCGACACTCAGTGAGAATTTGCACTTGTTACTCTTAGAGGTTCTCTTTCAAGACGACTAGGTATTGCTTGTGAGAATTCAAAATTGTGAATCACTTAGAAAAGTTTGTCAAGGTCTTTCTCACCTTCGTAAGAAAAAAATATAACTATAGTGGATACTAAGCTCATTCTTAGATATTGGTTTTGGTAGAGCAAGCTTCATTGAAGGCTACAATATCATATCCTAGTAGAGATCTTAGAGATTGCTTTGAACTTTGTACTAGTTTTAGTGAGAACTTAAATACTGGACCTTCTTCTAGAATTGAGCTTGGTGAGGTTAGGGATCGAACACGATCTTGTTCTTTGGAGTCCCTCAACGGTAACATAGAATCTTTTGATCCGAACTTCTGTAAAATAATTTTAGATCACCTACCATACCTCTTTCTCTCTTGAGATTGTTCCCTCTATGCATTTTTTTGGAAGCAGTGAAGGGGACCAGAATATTCAGACCCTAGGATCAAAGCGTCCGGCTGAGTTTTGCTGCTTGGTAGTGAACCTTGACCGAAGTTTTCGGTAGTTAAGACTGGACACTCTAAAGTGAGTTTTAATTTTTGCTGCGACTTTCTTATAGATTTTTAGGTGTGTACATTCGCTCCCAACTATGCGACTTAAAGGTCATTTTTTGAGTTGGGTTCACTATAAGGTCAACCATCAAATTAATTCTATTTGTGGCAACTTTAAGGAAAAATTTGAAGCTGGTATTCAAAAGACATATCGTTCTATATTATTAAATGCAATTAGCCTCCTTAATCTTAGGTATCAAAGTGATTAATCCAAATTGAGACTAAACAATGAGCTATCACTGGCATGAAATTCATTGAACAAATTCAATAAATCATGCTTAAGAACATCCCAAAACTTTTAATAAAATTCATCCAAAACATCATCCTGTCCCAGCACTTTATTAGTTTCCATACCAAACATAGCCTCTTGTACCTCCTGAGAAAAAGGTATAAGGAGATCATTCTCTTCCTATGTTATCTACTCTAGATTCATCAAAGGACAGTGTATTCTCTTCTGGTGGACCAAAGAGTTTCTTATAAAATTTTGTAATGTATTTTTTGAGAGCTTTATTCCCCTCAATCTTTCCCTCCTCCTATTTCAAGCTAAAAATCAGTTTCTTCATTTGTTTGTCATTGGCAATCAAGTGATAATATTTAATATTATTATCACCAAGAAGAATATCACTAGTTTTAGCCCTTTGATACTATTTTAATTCTTCTTCCCAAAGGAGGTGTGCCATTTGATCTTTGAATTGAGAAGGAAGTCGTCTTTCTAGATCCGTCAAGATGTGAACCTCGGCATAAATGTCGAGGGTATCAATTGCATTCTATAACTTTGCTTTCTAAATGTGCATGTGCCATTGGTGTGTGCTGCTCAACCTCTTAGATGTCTCTGTAAGCCACTCATCTTATTATTTCACCTTTAGACAATATTTTGCCCCTTGACCAACTTATTCCATAATTTTACCACTCGATTATAGAAATCATCATACAAGAATCAGCCAAGTTCTAGCTTGAACTACTTTGTATTCTCTGTGAAAGCCGATGTACCAGTGACAAGCAGTAGAGGGGTATAATTTGATAAACCTCGATCCAAAGTGTGTATTGAGACAAGCATTTACTTGAATTCCCAATCCTTGGTCATTAGAACCCTATCCAACTTCTCAAAGGTAGGAGTGGAGAGAGAATTTGCCTAAGTAAATTATTTACCCGCTATATCGATTTCTCTCAAATCAAAACTATCAATGACAACATTGAGAAGAAATAGCCAATGGTTGCTATATCAGTTATTGCTTTTTTCTAAGCTCTTTCTAAGGATGTTAAAATCTCCCCCATAAGGTGATTTTGTTGACATATGTGAACCAATTCAGCCAAGAAATCCATCTTGGAGTCATCGTGTTGGTCCATACACTACTATATCTATTGAAACTTATCCTCCTTATTAGCAAGGTGAAATTTCACAATGAATTACTCTTCAACAGTGAGGGATAAGTCTAAAACCAAAGCATTTATCCCCAGAAGTATACCCCTAGGTTGCCAACCATGAGGAAGACGGTGCTAGATAAAATTCATGCCCCCTGCAAGGCGATCTAGATTTTTCTTAGACATTTCTTTCTTCCTTGTTTCTAAGACTGCAACAAAATCGAACTTGTATTCCGTAATACATTTAGCTACATACTGATTTTTAGCCAAGTCTAATAGATCTCTGCTGTTACAAAATATGTCTTTCGTTTAAAAACATTGTTAGAAATTTTGCATATAGCAATCTTATTTTTCCACCTGCTAGTCATTGATTTGGAAACATTGTTAGAAATAAGTTACATACATCTATATTTGGTCTGCATCATCCAAATCAACCTCAGTAAAATCATTGACTAAGTGAGCGAACAGGACACCATCATATTTATCATCCTTGTCATTACTAATCAAAAATCAACCTCTTCACTTTTACCGCCATTAGCAAACCTTAGACTTTTTAACACACTTTAGATCTGTCAACAGTAATATGTTTCCGCGCATTAATAGAAAACCTAACTTCATCAATATTGTTTCCTAAAGAAACTCCCACTTGATTCAATATAGATGATGCTTTGAATTAATTCCATATTTTGGGCATTTCTGCCTCCCCTAGCAATAACCTGGCTATGATCATTATCAAGTTGATCACTGGAATATTTGATAGGTTAGATGACTTCCCAATAGGAGCATCAATTTACTCCAATTTTCTCCCCTTCATTTTCTTTCCTTTTCTTCATTCAGGCACGCCACTGGTAACATATTTTGTGTGGTTAGTGTGATTCTCATTTTTAAATAATCTCTTCGGTTGAAGGAAAATATAATTCAAAATGAGAAAATTTGTCTATATCCTGAATTTGGCCGATGAGGTCCACCTTTTTTGTAAAAAAAACATTCTATTTGGTGTAATCTAAAAAAACAATATGATCACATTGCATGGTTTATTCGGTCTCTGATATCTTAGATTCCTAGCTCCACCACACTAGTATAGCATGTTTTCGATGTTATATGTGATTTTGTCTTAAGTTATGATAGGTGAGGTAACCAGCCCTTGCAGGTAACCAACGGAGTTTTGACAACTACAACCACAAGGAAATTCCCAGGAAGAGGGCACCAAATATTTATACTTAAAAAGTTCACGCCAAAAATATGGGATTGCGGGCTACATATACAAATCACTTTGTGCCAAACCCTTTTGAGTCACGTAAAAAACATAAAACCCGTTGGCAACAACATTGGTTTCAAATCTCACTGGCACATTTAGTATGTACTTAAAACACTGTTTTGTGTCCATTTAAATTAGAGATATGATAGAAGAACAAAGTTGGAAATTGTACCATCCGAATTGTTAATATAATAGATTCATTTTCCTCTTGGGTTTTATTGGCACATTAATTTATTTCTTGCAAATAGGATGAAAGGGTTGCTGTGTACAGTTCTTTTAGGAGCGAATCCTGAAAGAATATTTTGGATATAGTCTACTATGTACTTATTAGATTTATAAATCAAGGTCGAATGAAAGAAAAACACTAATAAACCAATTGTTCCTGTTGGAATGGGATTGCATTTTTACAAGTGTTATTTGTTGTAAGTGTGAAGAATACGAGTTTCATATCCAAATTTGAAGTTTTACAAAGTGCCAAGAGATAGGTTGTAGCGCCCAATCACTAATAATATGTGAAAAAAATACTTTAATTCTTTTGTTCTAAAATAAAAACTTTTAGAGGATTCCAACATGCGTACTACCCCACAGATAATCTATATATTACAATTAAATTGTTCGCATAGGTAATTTTTGTTCCTTCCAATTCATTCTTACATTTAGAAGACTTGTTTGGAGGAACAAAGGATTTTCTATGGTTATTCGATAATTACATGCATTGTTAAAAAAATTGGTTTACTATTATTCGATCGTATCCAATTGATCGATGTAACTTGTTTAATTAAACATTCCAATTGTATATTGCCTCTGTGCATCAAATCTTTATCATCGCCAGAAAAATAATTAGAGAAACACATGAAAATCGGAATCACTTTGGCTTTGGTGCGTGTGTCTTATCACAAAGAACCTTCACACTACAACAATTTAATTACCTTTGTTTTCGGAAGAAAAAAAACTATCTTTGTTGGGAAAATAATTTGTAATCTGTGCTCACAAGGGGATTATTAGAGCGTATATCCCAATTATATGACCGGAGAATTGACGTAGTGTGACGAAATCTCAGTTTCTGCTAGCATCTAGAAGACCCAAATCGATCCAAATCCGTGACAACGTGTGACATGATTGACTCGATCTCCCACGTAAGGTTCACTCCTTTTCATAAGGTCCAATCTCGTTTAGACGTATGGGATGCACCTGTGCGTGGGCGTGAACGTAGTGCCTGTGCATGTGTGCATATAACTTCCTCATCCCGTTTCAAAAGACTTTATTTTATCGTATTTATTTGTTTTATAAAAACTTTATTTTTAAAATAATTATTATATTAGAGTATGAGAAAGTAAAAGATAAATATATTAGAATTTAAGAATATTTTAATATTTTAATTATATATTAGTATGTGTAAGTTGAAATAAAAAAATTAAGACAGAGATAGTAAAGGAAAAAAAATTGTGTCATCATGCTCATGGATTTAAAAGTCACCTTATTCCCTTCATCATCATAGATATACTATAATATAATAAACTATTTCAGCTGATGCAATACATATTTATTTATGAAAGAGGATGATGTAATATATTTTTCTTTCAGTATGCATGATTAGTGAATACGGTCTAGTATTGAGATATTCATCGAATTATCCATTGTTAAAAAAATACACACTTGCATAAATACCATGTGTGTATATTTCATATAGATAAAAATGTAATTATTTTGTACGAAAAATATATAATTACTCTTATTATCTTTTTAAGCTTATTCATCGGATTATTGAAAAAAAATTAATTTCTCTATGTTTTAAAAAATATTTTCTCAAAAAAACTTTTTTTTACATTTTTTTAGTCCACTTGTCGTTATCCTGTTTCTTTTAATTTTATATATCCCTTTTTTCCAGTTTTCCAGCATCGTAGCTAGCTAGGAAAATTGCCCTTATCTCCCCTGAATATATAAACCCAACTGTATACGGGTCAGAGTTAAGTAAATTAATCCTCATCTAGTAATTAATTAGCAAGCATGGCCAGGTGGGCTCGGTCCCACGTGGGTCCCATCTGGTAGATTCTCTCGCTGCCACCGGCGAAGTATATATAGCCATGGCCACCACCCCCAACCCGCCACATCTCACCACAAAAGCCGACGAGCTCCTCCTCCGAGATCTCCAACTCCCCTGCGGTTGCCGGCCATCCGACGAGGAGATCAGCAGCTAGCTAAGATGGTTGGGATGCTGCCGGAGAGCAATGGGCAGGCGGCGGCGGAGGCCGACGTGCTGGGGGAAGCGTGGGACTACCGGGGCCGGCCGGCGGCGAGGTCGAGGACGGGGAGGTGGGGCGCCGCGGCGATGATCCTGGTGGCGGAGCTGAACGAGCGGCTGACGACGCTTGGCATCGCGGTGAACCTGGTGACGTACCTGACGGCGACGATGCACGTCGGCAACGCGGAGGCGGCCAACGTGGTGACCAACTTCATGGGCACCTCCTTCATGCTCTGCCTCCTCGGCGGCTTCGTCGCCGACTCATTCCTCGGCCGCTACCTCACCATCGCCATCTTCACCGCCGTCCAGGCCTCGGTCAGTACTATATTATACCCCCCCCCCCCCCTGCTTTGGCGTTTGTGCAAAGCCGCCATGATCATAGCTCGTTCATAGCTAGCTGACATCCGGCAACTCAGGATAACTGTTTGCCTTTCTTTTTTTTTCTCTACTTTTTTTACTAAAAAGATTTACTTTTTATCTTTTTGAGTCTACTTTTTAATTGGTTGTAGTTGGTTAATTGATTCAATTCGATGAACAGAAAATATCCTCTTTTTCCCGTATAATTTGTTTTTTTACCATGTATAGTAGAGGCTAGAACAGTAAAAAACAGGACTTTTTGCGAGATTCTCTTGTGAAAATAACATGCACCAAAAGAACAACATAGTGTATTAATTAATTGGAGTAATTGATTAATACTCCTAAGTATCCACACTAATCATCACCAACATCATATCATGCAATACTTCCAAGATTGATTTTTTTGCTATTATGAGATAATGATTTAGTTACAGTGAAGTAATTTTGTTTGTGAGCAGTAAAAATTAATTGTGTATATGATATGATGCAGGGGGTGACGATACTGACGATCTCGACGGCGGCGCCGGGGCTGAGGCCGGCGGCCTGCGCGACGGGGTCGGCGGCGTGCGAGCGCGCGTCGGGGGTGCAGATGGGGGTGCTCTACCTGGCACTGTACCTGACGGCGCTGGGCACGGGGGGGCTCAAGTCGAGCGTCTCCGGCTTCGGCTCCGACCAGTTCGACGAATCCGACGGCGTTGAGAAGTCGCAGATGATGCGCTTCTTCAACTGGTTCTTCTTCTTCATCAGCCTCGGCTCACTGCTCGCCGTCACGGTGCTCGTCTACGTTCAGGACAACCTGGGGCGCCCCTGGGGGTACGGCGCCTGCGCCGCCGCCATCGCCGCCGGGCTCGTCGTCTTCCTCGCCGGCACCCGCAGGTACCGGTTCAAGAAGCTGGTGGGGAGCCCGCTCACCCAGATCGCCGCCGTCGTCGCCGCCGCCTGGCGCAAACGCCGCCTCGAGCTCCCCTCCGACCCCTCCATGCTCTACGACATCGACGTCGGCAAGCTCACCGCCGTCGAGGAGGGCTCCTCCAAGAAGAGCAAGCTCAAGCAGCGCCTCCCCCACACCAAGCAGTTCAGGTAATTCATTAATTAATTAATCTTTGCTATTGCTCCCTCTTCTTAATTAATTCATTGATTGATTGATTGATTGGCAGAGATTAATTATTACTATTAAACAACTCCTAAGTGTACAATTTGCTTCCAACAATTATAGATTAATTAGCACATGGATTATCCATTGGTTGTTTGAGTATATTTGGGTCAAACTTGCATGGACTGCTCACTGATGAAGTGAGGAGTGACATAGGCAAAATTAATTATGCTAGTCTTGACCATTGTTGGCCCGACCTTTTAACCACAAGAGAGAAAGAGAACAAATTTGGTCAGAGAAGAAAAGTAATAATAATAATATAATAATAATAAGACTTGAGCCATTTTATATAAATTTCAATGTGCAACATTGAGGTGTTCAATCAAATGCAAGTTGGGTGTAGATTCAGATTACACTGTATATATAATTTGTCCCCCTCCAGCCAATTTTATCATTTTCTACCAAGTTGCAATGTCACACGATGATGTTACCCTACACCAATGAATTCATTCATTGGCACATATATATGAATTCATTTTCTACCAAATTTATCATTTTATCAGGCACTGTATATATGTCCATCCATGATAATGCTAACCACGAAGAAATTCCATGGATGGTCCATTCCCTCTATGTTTCGGTCTATTCTTCCTGTGGTTTTCTTCGATCACCCATTTGCCATTGACAAGTCGTACTAGCCTAGACCGCCTTTGGATTACCTACATATAGAATGTCAGCTACGGTAGCTTATGGATATAAGATTCCAATGAATATTTTTCGAATTCGGACCAAAATTGAACTGTTTTTGCCATTGACCTGCCATTGGATTGCCGACATATAGAATGTGGCTACGGTAGCCCATGGACATAAGATATTTTTCTAGATGTCGATGAATTTCTTCTAGATTCCGACAAGGAGTTAAAAGAGGAATTTTCCGGATTCCGACAAAAATTGAACTGTTTTTCTGATAAATCCCTTCTCGCTGACAAGATGGCCCTAGAGAAATCAAGCCATATTCATGGACTTCCATGTAGGAGGCGACAAATGGCGAATTTGCCAGTGACCAGCCAATAATTGCATTTATTCTAATTGGGGAGCATGTGTCACGGACTATGCTTCTGTAGTTCTGTTACTGACCTTGCCTTGTCCCCTATCTCCCTCAATTGATCCTGAATCCTGATGAAGATGTCCTCCTCTGCCTGATGCTCTGCACTGAAAATGCAGACTGAAACACTCCTCTGAAAGATAAAACTAGTCAGAAGATATTAGAGATCAGGACTCATCAGGCTGGTCGGCAGGCGATGCCAAATGGCCAATTTTTGTCATGTTTTTTTTCCCTAGTACATTGGCAGCCTATTCATCACTCACTTGGCTCCTCCTGTGGAGAGAAAGCTGTCTCACACCTACTCCCTTTAGGATTGTAGTAGAAATTTCAGAGAAA
Organism: Oryza coarctata; assembly: GCA_030770085.1. NCBI lineage: Eukaryota > Viridiplantae > Streptophyta > Magnoliopsida > Poales > Poaceae > Oryza > Oryza coarctata. Next base: position 2,182,314 of record CM061476.1, on the reverse strand, counting down.
TTTCCTATTTTGCTTCATGGAAATTTTCTTGGAAAGCACCAGAGTTCTTCTAGTGAGAGTTGACAATTGCTGAGAGTGACTGTTTCTACTGTTTAGTAGAAAATAGGATTAATAGTGCTTTGAGGTTTGAGTGCTATCAACATCCTTTAATTTCTGAAAGCTGAAATATTTTTAGAGCAAAAGGTTAGGATGCAGATGCCTTGGTCCTAAAGGTGATATTAACAATAATACCTGTTTTGAAAAACCATTGCAAAATAATTCTCAAATAATTAGCAAAGTCTAGAACACCATTCTCCACCGGGATTAAGACATGAACAGAGTGCAATTAACCAAGTATTAACTTGTGAGAATATTTTTAGCTAAAACACTTAAGCTCACATGTGTCATGGAGTATGGTGGTTGGAATAGCTTCTCAAGAAAATAAGCTTCACTTTTACTTTTTCTTTAGTCTCCCATCTGGTCTAAGATACAGTGAAGTAACTGACTATCATTTGCTCGTGCCATTTTCTTGCTGGTTTAGTCTTTGCAAGTTTTACAATAGTTTACCTAATTACCAAGGAAAATGCCAATCTCATCCACATCAACTTTTTTCACTAGAAGTATCTAACCATATCAATGAGTTAGCTTGTGAGACTCAAATCTCCTTTGCCCTATAAATAATCTATATAACCTGTCCTTTCAAAAATATATATATAACATACAAAAGTCTTATTTATACATGCTGTTTATATCATTGCTTCGGAGAGATGTACAAAAATCAGACTAAATCTTAGAATATCATATAACACACAGGAGAAGAAGCTGTGCTTATCTGCTACTACTGCAAAATGCAAATACAATATAGTGGGCTCAAGCATTAGAACACTTGAAAAAAATATTCTAAAATGGTTGGTGACTAATAGTGACCAAACATACACGTGTGTACAAAAATTAGTTGATGAGAACTCCATTGTGGGACATTAGAAAGCTAATCTAAAGCAAGTAAAAAATATGGGATATTCCCTCAATTATTAGCAGACTGTTCCTGAATATGACTGAGACGTGTGCAAACCGAAAGTTCAGAGAGCACAGAAAAGGTTTCTGCATGATTGGTGAGTAGAAAAAAGAAGAAAATTTAGCCCTAGAAGCCACAACTAGCTTAACAAGAGCTAGTGTATCATTTGTGTAGGCAATCTCCATCTTGCTAACGATGAGGACAAGGAGATCTAAGCAGTAACCTCTCTCTCTCTCTCTCTGTGTGTGTGTGTGTGTGTGTGTGTGTGTGTGTGTCACATGCATCTGCCTTCATTTTGGCATGGCTCACTTGGAGTTACATTGCACATCTGTCCAATCTCTGATGCTGGAAAAGCAATGGAGATCATTCACTATTGGTGGATCATCTCCATGGACCATATGGAAAAGCAACTTGAGAGCAATGGAAGGAAAGGAGGGACATGTGAGCTGTGTTGTTTAGCATTGTGGCTGCCCTCTCTTGCCCTATAATTGTCTTGGGTTGGTGAGGTTGATTGGAGAAACCAAATCTACCCCTAGTTATTCGCATTGATAAAAAGCCGCCTTTTTAAAGGTCGAGAGTGGTGGTTCTATGTGTGCTAGGGCACGACGAATGGTGATTTTGGTATAGCTCGTGGTTAATTACACATGATACTTTTAAGCCCGGAGTGACACTCGTCGTGTCACTCGCCTCGAGATTCATGGTTCTTATTTTAGTTAGCACACGTGATCACATTCATTTCAGCCATGGTGGTTGGCCTCAGCACGGACAGAGTAGGGCAGAGTTTTCTGATGGGTTCGGGATAATGTTTTCATGGCAACTTCCCTGCCATGAATTCAGTTTCACATGATAAAGTGCAGTTCCTTTTGTTGAATAGTAACAATCAAAGTCATGTCAGATTAACAAGATGAAAAAAAAAGACCATTATGAAAGCATGTTTATCTATCGATAGGGTAGTGCCAACCTGAATGGTTGTTTAATCTGTTCGAGCTATCTGTATCTCCAAATTATGAACTCACATCTTCAGACTCTATCTGGGGATGTATAGAACCGCAGATGCGTAACTACCATTGCATCAAATCACATGAACATGTTGCTTCCTGATACTGATTGGCTTGTCAGATCAGATCAACATGTGCAAATGGAAAGAATATTGCCACCTACAAGTCAGAAAACTCTGACGAAATTATTTTCAGATAGCCCTGAAGACATAATTATTTTCAGATAGCCCTGAATACTTAATTAGTTGTCGATGATTCCCCAACTAAATGACAGTTTTATTTGACCATTATATGCTCTTGTTAATGGAGCATAATTTGATCAACTGGCATCAATTTGTTTTAGTGTTTTGATTGGATTTGTGTCTCCCTCTTGTGAAGAATCTTGTTGCTGTGACCACTGCTTTAGCTTGAACACGACCTCCTTGTCGCTTTTTTTTGTCTAAAAGATGAAAAGAACATTGCAATAGCCTCTGTTTCAACTAAAATAGGCCAATGATAGATACATATATTTCCAAAAATCTTTCTTTATATTTCAAAAAGCTTGTTTTTGTTCAAAATTATTTTCCTGCAATCACTGCTTAATAGTTTGTTTAAAAGAAACAAAGTGTGCAAAAAAAATTGCTGATGAGGTTTCTGTATCTGAACTCTGAAGAAAACAAGCTGAACCCTTTGAAACTCCTGCATGCTGCTTCAGCTTAATTTCTCAGGCTAACACTGATGAAAATTGATGTAGTATACTAACTAGAATTATTGCCAAGCTGAAAAGTTTTGCATGTCCATATAATGAAAAGGTTAAAACTTTGCATGCCTCTTTTTTTTAAAAAATATTTTTTAATGTGAGCTGGTAAGGTTTTTTTTAAAAAAAATTGCATGTAAGCTGAAAGGGCTGACTAAACTTTACTGACAATTGATGTACACATGATTAAATTTAACTGGCAAGTGATGCACACTGATTAAAACTTAACTGAAAATTGATGTACAGCTGATTAAAACTTTTTCATCCAAGATGAAAAGAGTTAAAGAAACTGATAATTGATACACACATGATTGAAGTTTTTGCATGCAAGATGAAAAGAGTAAACAAAAAAAAGAACTTTATTTTTTGTTTTTGCAGGTTGTTGGACCATGCGGCGATCAACGACGATCCGGCCGGCGAGCAGAGCAAGTGGGAGCTGGCGACGCTGACGGACGTGGAGGAGGTGAAGACAGTGGTGCGGATGCTCCCCATCTGGGCGACGACGATCATGTTCTGGACGGTGTACGCCCAGATGACCACCTTCTCCGTCTCCCAGGCCACCACCATGGACCGCCACATCGGCGCCTCCTTCCAGATCCCCGCCGGCTCCCTCACCGTCTTCTTCGTCGGCTCCATCCTCTTGACCGTCCCCGTCTACGACCGCCTCGTCGTCCCCGTCTCCCGCCGCCTCAGCGGCAACCCGCACGGCCTCACGCCACTCCAGCGCATCGGCGTCGGGCTGGTTCTCTCCATCGTCGCCATGGCCGCCGCCGCGCTCACCGAGGTCAGGCGCCTCCGCGTGTCGCGTGACGCCGGTGTGGCCGGCGGCGAGGTCGTGCCGATGACCGTGTTCTGGCTGATCCCCCAGTTCCTCTTCGTCGGCGCCGGCGAGGCGTTCACCTACATCGGCCAGCTCGACTTCTTCCTCCGCGAGTGCCCCAAGGGGATGAAGACGATGAGCACGGGGCTGTTCCTCAGCACGCTCTCGCTGGGGTTCTTCGTCAGCTCGGCTCTCGTCGCCGCCGTCCAAAAGCTCACCGGCGACCGCCACCCCTGGCTCGCCGACGACCTCAACAAGGGCCAGCTCGACAAGTTCTACTGGCTCCTCGCCGGCCTCTGCCTCGCCAACCTCTCCGTCTACCTCGTCGCCGCCAGGTGGTACAAGTACAAGGCCGGCCGCCCCGGCGCCGACGGCTCCGTCGAGATGGCCGACGCCGAGCCATGCCTCCACTGATGACTGACGCGTCCATCCATGGGCCGTCCATCCGCCCATCGGTCCATCGGACGGCCACGATTTCTTCGCATGTTGTACTATATAGTATACTTGTGTACCAGCGGGGCACGTACGTATACGTATGTATACGTGTGCCTGCGTAGTATAAAATGGAATTAATAACTTGTTAGAGGGGGGAATCTGTAAAATGACGGATTAGAGAGAGGAGGATTAAGAATTTTTAAGGGTGGTGGGGACGGGGTGTCAGTGACTCGGTGTTGGTGCATTTTGTGTCATGGGAGGGTCTCGTGGTAAAAAACACACACCACGGCTTCAGTGTACAATCATCCCAATGGAAAAGATGAAAAAATATGTGCTTTTTATTAACCTACAAATCATTGTTGTGTCCAAGTGCATTAAGGTTTGTCTTTTTTAGCATAAAACCATCTCGGTGTTGAATTTGCATTTGAAATTTTTTAGATAAATTTGGCTCGATCATATTGTAAAATATTTAGGAGTGGAATGTCTCCTCCATGATTTATTAAAGTACGAAAAGTTTTATGTATAGTTTCCACTAATTTAGTGTCCACTTCCTCCGACATTAAAAGTTATTACTCCCTCGAGCCCTCAAGCTAAAGCGGATCCAAGAACTAAGACCTAGGTTGGCCTGTGGCGAGCTTGCTTATCATGGTGAAAATTTTTCTTGGCGTATGAGCTTTGGACTCTAGGCTTTAGGCCATGGCCCAAGATGCTCGAGGTCTAGGCCTCCCCTCGCCTTTAGGACATAAAGATTGTTGTTTGAGAATATGCGCGGTTAATACATATTAACTTTTTGACATAAAAAAAACACATGTTAACTTTGATAATAATATTTTTTTAGAATGCATGTGTTTGGATGTATCAAATTAATTTAGTCAGGTTTGTCATAATAAAGGATTTGGAATGTCACATATCTACATTTTTTTTCTCATTTAGAGTAGTAAAAAAATAAGTGAGTGGCATGTCCTTTTATAACTTGAGGGACTAGTCCTCCAACAGAGAGAAAAAAACGAAGCTACAATGATTAAAAAAAGGAATACAATGCTTTGTTATAGGAAAAGCATGAAACCACTCGATCGTCTCCCCTGAAATTTCCAACGAAATAATCCAAGCCCAACAAGGCAACAACACGGAGTTTACAAAGAAATTCCTTCCAACCCCACAAAATTTCTCCAATTTTGCTCGTCTTAATTCTTGTTCATCCATAGTCCAAACCAATACTGATAAATGAATTAAACTTTAAAAGATTATATTATTTTTTTCTCATGATTTTTCAGGAATATACCCTTTTAGTACATTTTGGAAAAAAAATCCTAATAAAAATGTGCCACTTTCCCAAAAGGCGGCAGAGCTACAAGCCTAGAGATCCGGGAGTTAGTTAGCGATCCAACGGCCCACGTCGCCTCTCCACCGGATCCGACGGCCCATAACTCCCACGAAGCGCCGCAACCCCGTCATAGAGAAACCGGAAGCGACTCTTCGCCGTGTCGTACCGTATCCTATACAGAGACCGCCAGCCGCCGCCTCCATGCACAGATGAATTCCGACGACGGCGACGGCGAGATGTCCAGCAGCGACGGTGACCACGGCAACGGCAACAGTGGCGGCTCCAGCATGACGGTGGTGGAGGAGAGCACGGGTGGTGGCAATGGCGGGAATGTGAGTGGGTTGACGTCGACGGAGGGGGAGAGGCCTTCAGCGGCGACAGCGGCGTCGCCTTCGACCTCTCCGGGGTGGCATTGGCACCTGGTGAATCTAATGCTAGGGTTCGTCGTCGGCGTGGCCGTGGCAGCGGCGGCTATGCTGTTCCTGAAGCGCGGTGGTGGTGGGTCGCCTGAACTTTGCGTGGTTCCAACTTGAAGATTTCTGACGATCCCACACCAACAACAACAGTAGTAGAACACAAGTAATGTAGTACATTTATCTAACTTTCATGTTTACCCTGACAAAACTTGTGATATCTCGCTTTCTTGCTTTACTGAATTACTGAATGATGAATGCTAGATTGCATAGAGTTCATGTGAAAGATCTGACAAACTATATATGAGATCCAGCATTGTCTGTCGATGTAACTGGACGAGAAATTAATAGTATGACGATGATAAATAGGTTGATCAGAAAGAATAAAAGATCATGGAGAATGTAACACTTGCACCAGTCAAAACTTATAAAAATCAAGCCTAGTCAATGTAAAAATCGTGACAGCGTAAACCATCATAATGTACACAAACCATGGCATCTAGGAGTATTGCTGTTGCAAGTTAGAACGGGTGCTCCTTTTTAGGAGGGAAAAACACGAGGGGTGGCATACCAATACGAGGGTGTCCTTTCCTGGGAGTTAAATTTATTGGGAACTACTACCTCTTCTATGTCTTCTTGAGGATGTAGCCCACAATGATGCCGAGAAGACCCACGATAGCCAAGAAGGTGAGGGAGAAACCACCATTGCTTTTGCCGCTTTCTTTCCGTAGGAGCTCCTGATTGAAAGATACATAGAGATTTCATCAAATTGTCTGATAAACACCAGTGCTCAGATCATAGAATCCAATAAATTCACAGGAGCATGCAAGCTGTAGATAAAATTCAGCATTGTTCAAGTGCATAATTTAGCAGCGAAATTGTGTATTTGTGTTTGCGCATATTTGTTGTCTCCAAATTGACAAATCTGAGGATTTAGTCACCAGATTCTAGTCATCAGATAACATTTGACATAATTGGTTTAATTGAATTAAGCAAAAAAGAATGCCCGCGAAATTTAAAGTCACAGTCCATTACAAAAAAATGTTTTAAGACCACTTGTACAAAGAAAGCAGCAACTTCTTAATCTGCTGTTTAACACTGTTAACCATCAGTTATTGTGATTGCAATTCTTTATTTCCTTCAAACGACGGTACAACTAGGTGCTGTTTCATAATGGTGGAAGTACTTACCAGCTCATGTCGCAACTTCTGGTTTTGCTGAATAGCAGCCCTTTTCTCCTCATTCAGTTTGGAGATCACCGACGATGGCTAATAGGAATATATAATCATCAACAATTGATAGTTTTATCAAATACCTTAAAGGCATTTTAGAATATAAAGAAATGCTAACTAAATGTAGCTCCTGTATTTTGGCTTTCTATTATCACTGAATTATCTCATTTTTTATACAATACATAAAGTGCCCGATACTATCATGACCAAAAGATTATGTTTTTCTGTGTGCAGTTCATCACTCATTGGATGCACTCTATTATTCATAGCTTAAGTGATGAAAAAGCTTGCAGCAAATATGCAAGTTCATGTAAATCACCCTGATTTTGCTAAAAAGTATTGAGTTCTGTAGTATTGAAGCTAAGTTGATTTTAGCTTTCAAATTGGATATTAGCAAGCAATCAGATATTTTGTGTAAACCATAAATCAATCCATTTAGGTAAAATACATATAATAGGTGGTGACATGCCATGGCTGCATTACTTATGACTGCATGCCACATCTCCACATATATGTTGTAATTGTGCTTATCATCCTCAGTGTTAAGAGGGACATGCTGCAAAAGCAAACAAAAAGCCAGAATTTTTTATCTCATGAAAGGATACTACCACTAAAGCACTAGAATTTTCATGCTGCGCAGCAGCCATTATTCATGATCATTTGCAATAAGCTAGCACCTCATGTAGTTTAACTACAATATGGAATCAGATCCAAGATGTCTGGGCCTAATGGTCTGCATTATTTTATCTCTCTAATTTTACTGAAGTTTGTTATAATAACCTGTGCATTAGTAGTTAGTTGAGCATAATCGGAAAGAATGAGGGCGCATACATTATTTCGTCTAGCAAGTTGCAATTTTTTTCTATACTAGGATTGATTCTTCAATTAAATATCTAGTTACAAAAATAAGATAAAAGTTACCTCCGTGGACCTCTCCTTTGTTGGTTCAGCAGATGATCTAGAAACCTAAATGTTGCACATTGATAAGAAATGATTAAACAACAAAATAAATCCTCAGAAGTCTCATTATAAAACTAGAGCACAAAATAAAGAAATGAGACAAACCAGGTTGACTTACAGGTTGTTGCATTGTGGAATTATGGGTGCCATTTTCTTGTGCAAATGACCGAGCAGAACTGCCTTGTTCAGAGTCTTCAGGCATTGTGGAGGATGTAGTTGTTGGCACAAAGACTACACGTAGCTTGAATTCCTCAACAACCTTTCCTGACACCTTATTGAACTGTTATCATGAAAACACATAAAAGGATGAGATGATGTTGTAACAAATGCATGCAGCAAATTGATTGAAACAACACTAAAATGAAGAGCTACAAAGTAGTTACCATTTCTGCATTAATATCTTGAGTTGTTGCACCATTCTCAGCTGCAACACTTTGAACAAGGAACTTATCCTTGCACTGCATATCCAGAGGCGCCTCCCTCTGTGCTTGCATCGTCACTAAAAAAGACAAATGATAAGCAGACTTGTAAATAGACGTTTAAGCTAACTTAAGCAGACTTCTCCTGGTATTAACCTATTGCTTCACTATGTAATGGAGTGGCAGCTACCTGTAACATCACATGTAGACCCCGGCAATACCACACCAATATTAGGGCGCACGCAGTATTGCTTTGGGTTGGTTGTTTTGACCTGTGAACCATGGACGAGGTAACAGATTTAAAATCTTTCAGAACAAATGCCGAAAACTAGAAACGTGTAAGAGATGACATCTCAAGTAGATTACCTTAAATGCAACATAATGGTCAGTCTTATTGGTGAGTTGCATGGAGCATGAACTCTGCTTCAGTAGTTCAACTGCATGTACAAAACAACAGTTTAGTTTCAGCAGCATCTGAAGCAACAAACACAACACAACCCACTCGATATTCACTACAAAGACATACTACATCCACCCTTTTAGGACGAAATGAAAAATCAAACAGCATTCGCTACAAAGACAATACTCCACCCTTTTAGGACTAAAAGAAAAATCAATATATTGCCCTCATTAAATCCCAATAACCGTGAAGAATTACATGGACGATGCATTCAAGCTTCCAGACAAATCACAAGCAACAGATCAGCATGGTCAAAAAGCGCACACTAGCTGACAAGATCCCAAAACTCCTGGAAGTACAAATGGCTACCAAACGATGATTCTACACGATGCACATTAGAAGAATGACATCATCAAAATTAGCCTCGCGTATCACGTGCATCAAGGAACCACACGAAACCTAGCTCACTCAAATCCCAGCGAAACAGCAAAGGCAGGGGCATGCAGCAGCACCAGCCTACAAGAATCACACTCTCTCTCCCAACGATCCAATGGTCAAACCGAACACACCACTCCACGAATCAAGCTGATACAGATCAAACGAGAGCTAGGAGCCTCTCATCCACCCCAAGATCCCAGCTTTGCCCAAGATCCATTGACAAAGAACAGCCACTCACATCGATCAACCCACAACAATTCAAGCACGGGGGGGGGGGGGGGGGGGGGGGGGCGAGATCTGGGGGTGCAAAACTTACAGGGGAATGCGAGCTCCGACGGCTGGATCTCGAGGAAACTCGCACTTCCGGCGCTCATCATCGCTTCTCCGCGCACCTCCTCTCACGCAGATTTAACCGGACGAATCAAAGAAGAACTCGAGCAAGAAGGAACCCGACAAAACCAAGAAACGAATGCTCTAAAAAAAGAAGTGATTTTTATTGCTCGCTTCCACCGGATTCGATCGGGGAAGCCAAGAACACGGGCTCCGATCCGACCACTACTCGACGCGGAATCTCCCCCAGCAAAACAGCAAAAATCGTGTGGAAATTCCCGTCGCGAACGCCCCGTGTCCTCCTGCTGGTGGATGTAACCAGGATGGATGGATGCATGTATTAAAAATGGGAGAAATTCTGTCGAGTGAATGAATAAGGAGGTGTTCGTTGGGACCATGACATAAAATGACTATAATGCCCTCGATGCTGCAGTTAGGTTGGGGTGAGTGAGAGTGGGAGGGGGGAGGGGTGTGGATGGTATTGTAGCTGAGCTGGGTGAGGCAGTGACGTGGCGCTTTAATGGGCGTGTGAGGGTGGCCCCACCCGTCGGTAAATTAAAGTACAGGTGAAGTGTTAGGGAAGAACGTGGGTGCCTCACTGATTGATGGCGTGTTCAAAAATAATTTTGTCTTCCATTTCATTTGCTGCAATTTGCAACTCAAACAATGCATGTTTGCAGAATCCAACGCTTGATCTTACAATTTGATGGCTAAATTTTGGCAATGACATGGCATTGTTTGACAGTTTTTTCCCTTGCCTTGCACAATACAAACCCATGGTTCTAAAAAAATAAACGAAATAATCCAAAACAATTCATAGACAAGATTTTAAAAAGCAAATGCGGGATAATAGACTACAATAGAAAAACCCTAAAATTAAGTTTTAAAATTTAAATTTTCATCATGGCTAATAAACTATAGGTGGCAAAAATGTCAGGTTTATCCCCTAAAGATTTGTAGGTTGTTGGTGTCCATATATCCCAAGCAATTTTTAATTGTGCCTCATATTTTATGACAAATGAAGGAATCAATTTATTTTTCTTGGTAGTTGAAAAACTATGTCAACGTAATAAGATTTATGATTAGTTTAAAAATAAGTGAAAAAGAAAATGAAGATGATCACGTAAAATAACATAGCTCGTTAGTAAATGATTAATGAAGTATTAGTTATTATAAAAAAATAAATTAATATTATTTTTTAAAGATATAACATTTTAAAAACTGTACAGTTTGCTTATAAAAAACAGAGTTTTTCCCTAATCCTATATCCTATATGTTCCAAGCACCTTAAAAAGGTATTTTAAGGCATGAAGCTTAGGATGCGGTTTTTTTTATCACACCCTCATGTGCATGTAATAAAAAACTAGCTATACTATATTTGTCTTCATATTTTTTTTGAATCGGCTTCGGAAATGGAAACTCCGCTACGAAAACGAAATTGGATATTATCGGATATAGACATGAGCGAATATAAATTGAAAGGAATACGATAATAAATATTTATCAAAATATAAAAATCCCTCAAACTAAACTTTACAAACTAATAGATAGCTCATTATTTTTTTATAAAGCAATATAACAACATTTCTAAGTTTTAGCTAAACGAGTAAACAACATATACAATAAATTTCAGCCATCCATATCAACAATATATTTACTAATTTATATACATCAATACAACTATATCACCATCTTCGTTTTAATTACAAATCTTAGACATAATAATTTTAGATATCCAGATAAAAAAATAATTTGATACAATCACATACCATAATCCAAACTCAATCAAGTAGTTTATCATAAAATAGTTAATTTATATAGACCACGTATCACAAACTCAAAACGCGTAATTGTGATTTACATAACTTTGTCATGCCTATGATACGCGAGCTGGGACAGGGTGCCAAGCGGGGTGTTAGACAGTGATGAGCGCCGCGCGGGGCGTTGGGCTACTATGGGAGGTGCCGAGCAGGGCGTTGGGCGGCTGCGGCCTACAGGCGCCGGTTGGGCACCCGGTGGGATGGCTCACTGTGAGGGCAGGGGATGGCAGCGACCGGCAATAGATGATGGTGGTGCCGAAATGATGCTGATCTAGGTCTAAGCTACGGCAGTGGTCACCGATGGGGCGACGGCGGCAACCCACCTGTCCCCTCTCAAACCTAACGGACTAAGGTTGAGGGCATCAGGGCAAAACCACAAGGCAGGAGCTAGGGTTAGCCGATACTAGTTTGGAATTAGTGGGCTAGGCCTATAAGCCTTTTACTCATGGGTTAATTACGGATATTTATGAATTTTTCTGGATAATTTTTGACAGTTTTCGGAATCAAATTAATAATGGTTTTACTGTATCTGTTTCCAATTCTATATGCTTAATACCAAAATTTGGTAAGCTCACAAATAGATTTGGTTAAGAATCAGAGAGTTGATCGGCTTATGGAAATAGGTCAATTGATCCGACCGACATATAGAAAAAGGTTGATTAATAGATGGAGATGGTCTCGGATAATAAAAGAGCAGATCGAATCAGATGAAGATAGATTCAATTCAGTTGAAGATGGAAAATTATCGAGATGTGACCGAATCTAAGAAGGAAACGTAGAAACCACGGTAAAGTGATTTTGTATCTATAAGATATCTCTTGTAATTAGGCAGGAGTAATTAATTTTGTTATTTTCTTTGAGATAGTTTCTTTTTCTATTTAGAAAATAATATCTGAAGATTGTTTGTAACCATCTTAAACTTATGTAATCCTGAGATATAAATACAAACTCATAGGGACCTTATAAATCATCTCCACAAATCAATACAATTTTGGCGCATCGCTAACCTACTTTATCTAAGTTTTTACCAGTTGGTTCTGGCTCTCGATGTGCGACTACATCGATTAAATACGATCTTCAGGAAAGGAGTAAGTCCCACCATTATCCTGGTATATCGGCTCTATCTTAGGTCGTATTGGTTGAGTTCGACCTCTTAGTCCAATCTATTATATCATATCTTCTCGGTGGGTTCTAGTTCCCAACGTAGAGTTGTGTCGGCTAAGTCCAATTTCCGGTGAAAGAGAAAATCTCGCTATTATCCTAATATATCCACTCTATTTAAGGCTGCATCGGTTGTGTCCGACCTCTTAGTTCGATTGGATATATTACATCACGTTCATGTGAGATCTATCGACTTATCAAACTCCTTTTACCATCATCAGTCTCGTGCCGTATTGGTTAGATCTAACTTTCTAGATTGCTGATAGTAGATTGAGTCTTAAGTTAGTGGGTCTTTACATGATGTTTTATCGAAGTAGCTAGCCGATAATTTACCTTTACACTGAGCTTCACGCTTAACGTATCGACTTTTCAGTCGATATACATATATCGTCAATGATTAATCTACTAGCAATTGATCTGATTTTATTAGATCCGGCCTTATACTGTCTCAGTTAGTTTCGATCTATCAAGGTCGTGTTTAATTGGGCTAGCATTATGATCTAACAGGTTTCGTTCCTCCCATCGGCTTAGCTAACCGATGAATTTACACTGTTATATCTCAGCTAGACAATAAGTTTATATGTTTATATGTTTATATTGTAGCTAGCTGATGAGTTTACCTATTCCGTCGATACAACCAATCTAACTTCTACCATTTCAGTGCCATTAGCCTCAGTCTTATACTATCTCGGTTCGGTCTGATCTATCAAGTCTGGCTCTAACGGTACTATCATTGGTGGTCGCTTAATCTCGTCCCTTCGGAAGACCAAACTTTGCTCTTTACTGCTTATTGTATATTTTATTTAGAGTGTCATCGGCTCTATAGTCGATGTGTCTTTTATTTTATTCCTCACTATTTACTTATACTATCATCGGCTTTTCAGCTGATATACAAGTGCTACAACCTATATCGACAAACAGCTGATAGCATAAGTCCATATCGGCTTATTGGCCGATTGGATTGATGACCTAATTCTATATGTATTTCTTATTAATTAAAAGTCAAATTGACTGATATATCCTAAACTTCAACGACCCAAAGATGTTAAGAAACTTAAGAATTTGTACTAAAACTAAACAAATCTTCTAGTGCTTTGTGTGTATCACATCACATCGAACCTCCATCTCTTAGCCTGCCTTTTTCTTAGACCGATTTCCGTATCGAGACGTATCCGACATTATCCAAAAATTATCCGACGAGACTATTCGTATCTAAAATTTTAGCCAGATACCGAATAATATCCGATCCATTTTTATCCCTATGTGCACACATGTACGTTACCGTCCGATGGGGTTTCGAGATTGGTGCTATAGCCCGTTCTTGTAATACGGTTATGCCCTCTAGGATATAGTGCTTCGAAGGTCGTTGTCAAATACTGTACCAAAAAGTCATGCCGTGGGGCTTGCGCATACAATTGTACTGTCGTCCTGGATAGTAGTACTAGTGTGTTGCTACACCCATATTTTAAATTACATGTATCAAGAGGCATATCAAATTTTACATATCTTAGGACGCGTCTCAAATTTGGGTAGATATTCATCATGGCATTCACGGTGTTTCAAATTTGATAGAAATTCATGAAATTTCCCACGCTATCTCAAATCTCAAGCATCATGATATATCTCAAATTTCACATATTTGACATATCTTAAATTTTATACATCATAAATCTCAAATTTTATATATTATGAAATATCTCAAATTTCATATATCATGACATTTCTTAAATTTCACACATCATGGCATATATCAAATTTCATATATCATGACATACTCAAATTTGACATCATGACATATCTAAAATTTCATAGATCATGACATATCTCAAATTTTACACACCATGACATCTCAAATTTTACACATCATGACATATCTCAAATTCCATATATCATACCATATCTCAATTTTCATATATCATGGCATATCTCAAATTTTACGTATCATGACATATCCCAAATTTTACTTATCATGACATCCCAAATTTTGTACATCATCACATATCTCAAATTTCACATAATAAATTTTAGACCTATTTGGGATATATCATGACACATCTCAAATTTCACATTTTAAATTTGGTGCCAATTTGGGATTTACCAAAACGATATGTAGTACATATTAGAACGATATGTAGTACATATTAGAACAATATGTATGACATATTGGTGCACCTTTTAATATTATTATTTGGCACATATTCAAGACATCTCAAATTCTATACCCGTTTAGGACATATCTAAGATTTCTCACTACATATCTCAATTTTTTGCACATTATGGATAAATCTCAAATATGTACCCATATATTACATATGCAAGCAATATCTCAAAATTGTGACATGTTCCACCTTCTTAAGAAAAACAATTGGCAATTAGGAACATCTTTCCAGAGGGAAAAAGGTTATAGGGATATGCACACACTCATATATCAAAATTACATAACTGAAATAAGCAGCAGGACTTCATTTAATCACCTCATGCGTGCCTCTCATTAGTTACTCCTGCAACCCTTGCCAACCATGTCCAGAGCACAAAAGGCAAAAAATTACAAATAATACATTTCTCTCAAGATCAAGAACCAAGAACGCACAACAAGTAAAACATGAGGGGAAAAATATAATGCAATGGACGCACACCTCTTGTCATATGGCTGAGAGTGGCAACGACATATATCTCGCAGCTTTTGGATCCAGAGAATCCTGAGCTTGCGTCGGGCAGATCTAGCTCCCCCAAAGCATCTGAATCTGACAAGGAACGCAGTGCTGGCTTCTAGCGATGAGTGGGGAGGCATGAAGCGCCTGGACCTAGCGTCCCTCGAGGTTGCGGCCGTTGGACTTGGAACCCGACTCGCGCGCAGCTGCATTTAGCAGAAGAGGCAGCGATGACATGGAGGACGAGGGTGGTGCCAGAGCTCGTGGCAGCGTCCCTCCTCTCTTCCTCTCCACCACGCCGATGGCGAGAGGCTGGCAAACAACATTATACCCATTTCTACTCTCTGTTGCTGTGCGGATGGAGCAAGCACGAACGGCTAGAGTTGGGGGTGAACAAGACTCGCAGGGGGAGAGAGAAGAACGAAGGCAAACTGCAAAATTTGGAGTTTCGCTTGTGGTTACACTTATAAGCCAAAATTTAAAATTTAAAACTTAAATTTACAATTGATTTTAGGTTTTTTTATCATAGTTTATTTTTAGTATTTGCTTTTAGATTACTAAGAACACATATATAAAAGTTTTACCAATAAATTATTTTTTAATTGTTAATAAACCGTTTATATCAACGAATAATATTTTGGCTATAGTATTCGTGTGTATATATATATATATATATATATATATACGATGTATTTAAAGAGTATAGGGGTTAGCTGATATGAGAATGCAAATAAATTTATAGTAAGAAAGAGACATATAATTTTTTATATAGGTTTGAGCCGACAAGAAGCATAATAGCCTTACTTTTGTTTGGCCAGAGACCGGTATTATCGTTATATTAATCCCTAATGAGTATAGGAGGAAAACTTTAATCTAGCCTACAACTATATCGGTATAGATCTCAGGCATGGTTGTTAGTGGCTAGGTATTATCGGGCTTTTCTAATATTGATTCGATGGGATTTTTATTGTCTTGGCTATATTGGCTTTCTTTCGGTATATGTTTTGGTATGTAGTATTCATGTCGAAGTAGATACATATTTATGAGGTATCCCATATCTGTTACACTGATAGTAACCCCCGAACTCTACTCAAATAAAGATGTTAGCTAGTTTAACTGTCTCGAGGAGTCAACTTACCGAAGTAAGCTACGTAGTCAGCACTCATCCGATTAGCTTACATCGACATCACTAATCGTTTTATCCGACCATATTGTCACTGTAGCCGATTATAATATTTGAGTAAAGTTAAAGAACTTTGTTATGTGCATAAAATCTTGGCAGAGTATCTGCTTATTATGTTATTCTTTCTTTCATCTAAAATACTTAAATAAACTTATCAGTAAATATTAAAACCCTCAAATAGTGCCGGGTAGCTAAATATATGTATTTAAATATAAGCAAATACATGTATTTATAAAACATCTAAAAACTTTGTACCCAGATATAATTTGTCCATACTTATAAATACTCACTTTCACTTATTTCAACCAACTTTAGTTTATCTTCCTTATATATCTTATTTTGACTATAAACACTTTGAGCATCTCAGATAGTAACAAGTTTTTCTTGCTGTTACATTTTATCAAAACAAGATATTCGAGACCATGATCTTTGACTATCCAAGAACAAGAAATTTTAAGTTTGTATAGTACTCAGACGATATATGCATATCCCATAATTTGACAATATAAAAGTCCCCTTGTCTGCCCTGACTACTCAATGACTTAAGGCGATATCTAATATACGAGTAGTCAAAAGACATAAGCATATGGACGAGACATCTGCCACTATAGGGAATAACAAGGTACATAATTTAAATGTATATATGTAAAAACTTACAGGTATGTTGCACTTCTTTGTATGCTATCATATATGCTTAGGGTACTTGGACCATCTTATCAGTATTCTCCTACTCGTGTAAAAAATTTATTTCTAACAACTTGTGTTTATACCCTTTCGAGAACATTGTCACCTTTGGCGAGTGCATGAACCCAAATTCGTGTTTTGTGATAGAGACAAAGAGATCGGAGGTATCATGTAATAAGAAACACCACACGTAACCACCGTATATGGATCATCACACCTATATTTCAATCTTTTTTCTAGTATATATTGATGATTGGACTAGTTGACCTAGTATATGACCAGTTGAAGATTAGTGAGTACCTTTGGACCAGCATGTGTCTTGAAGTTGAGTTTTGGATTTATCAATTTTAACTTTACTTTGTCGATATTTAATATCGACCAATATAAAGCCTTTGACTAATCCACATCCTACTCAATATCAGATCAATTCTTTTGTCATTTAATTTTTTTTCTAAAATCAACTATCCGGAACAAATCATTAAATAACAAACCCCTGAGCGAATACTCAGGAGAAAATATAAACTAAAATTTAAAATATTTTTCCATCTATAAGTAAATAATGTATTTTCCAAGCCCCTAATTGTCTTCTCATTAATTGTCTTCTCATAAACATACTTAACAAGTAGCTAGTTCAAGTAGGAAAGTGATATAAAGAGTACTGATTTATATGACAATTTAATGTCTTTAACCACAATATCGATGGTATTGGTTGTTGCTCAGGTTGAGTTGCTTTTTGCGGCGAAGAAATAGTCAATTTGGTGGATAGTATTCAAGCGATAGGTCACACTGCGGCTCCCCATGTCTTGCCAAGACTAGCGGCACAATCACATTTTGACACTATCTATTAGTGGTAAGACCATTATGAACTAACCAATTTCTTGAAAACCAATGACTTAATCAGGACTCGACCATATTTTTTTCTTTCTTTTTTTAGTGGAAAGACTGCTACAATCCTATTGGTTCCATAAAAATCAGCAGTGTAATCGGTTCTTGACCATTTTCTGAGTGGGAGATCCTTTTGGCTCGACCTGGTCCTATGAAGACCAAGCGTAGTCGGATCTTAAACCACTATCTAGGTAGGAGATCCTTTGGTCTTACAAAGACCAGCAGTATAGTCGGATCGATCACTGTCTAAGTGGGAGCAACTTTTCACCTGACCCAGTCTTGCGAAGACCAGCAACATAGTTGGATCCTTGACCACTGTCTAGGTGGGTAAACCTTTTCGCTTGACCCGGTCTTGCCAAGGTTAGTGGCATAGTCGGATCTTCAACCACTATCTAAATGGGAGAACATTTCCATCTGACCTAATCTCGTGAAGACCAACGACGTAATCGGATCTTCGACCCTAGTCAAGGTAGGAGAACCTTTCCGCCTGACTTGGTCTCATAAAGACCAATGGCAAGTTGGATCTCGACCACTGTTTAGGTGGAAGGCCCTTTTCGCCCGACCTGGTCTTACGAAGATGAATTGCGTAGTCATATCTCGACCACGTATATTGGTGCTTAGGTTGGTAATCGGATGTGCATTTTATGTGGCCAGTTGGGTTTCACATTTATTTTTCAACCTCACGAGCATACCAAAAGGTTGTGGTTTTCTTCAAGCTTCTTTTTGTAAATGTCTTTCTGATTGTATCGCTTGTTTTCCACGTATGCATTTTGTATTTGAGCAACGGCACGCTATGTGTTGTTATTGTTTGAGTTCTATGCTAATATCATCTTCTTAGATGTCATAGGCAGCGCCTCAGGCCCTCCGCTTGGTAACGGAGCACCTTCTTCATCCTTATTTCGACTAGTCCTCATTCTGACTAATTGAGATAGATGACGTGAACATGGTCTCAGCAATTATGATGGGTGATTAGGCTAGTTATTTTTGTGAGGTATTGTCCGATAGTATAATGATGAGACAAGGTGTCATCACAGTTTGAGGTATCCGACTTAATCATAATAGTAGATGGCATAAGCAGAGCTTCAAGCCCTCTGTTTATGAGCAAAGCACCTCCGTTGTCGATATCCCAAGTACTTGGAATAGACAACGTGGACAAAATCTCAACAAAATATGTCTGATAATACCATTTTTTTGAGAAATCGTCCTAGCATGGCAATATTTTTTACAAATATTTTGAGCAATACTAGTTGTGAATATTTTGCTATTGTTCCTAGAAAGCAATTTCTAGAAAAAGTATAACAGAAAATATTGAGAATGTACTTGAAAATTTGCATAGATCTTCTAGTCATGTCAGGATATATTGAGCACATTCATATCTGTTACCATATTTACCATAATCGAGTAAAATTTATATATGCATTAAAAGTGCAAGCCCCAAGTATGAGACCATAGTCGGTCTAACATGACATGAGCTCGTAAAAAAATATTATGTATAAAAAGCGTTCTAGGTAAATATATTAATTTTTTTTATCTAAAACAGTGCGATAAATTGAATAAAATATTATGTACCTGGGAGATATATGCTAGATGTATCTACATAATTAGTAGATTAACTTTTAAAAATCAATCTAGTAAATACCTTATTACATACTCGATAGGGATGGTAATCATCATGCCTCTGAGTATATTCTTTGTATATATCATAATACACATGTATGTATCTAAAATGATTGGTCTATCGACCCCACATCGATGCACGTAAGGCATTGATGATTGACTCTTGAATTTCGAATGGTCGTCTTGGGTTTGCACGCGTGTAGTTGATGCTAACCATGTAGAGTGCAAACCCACAAGGTGCTTCGCCCTAAGGCTAGTTGGCTCAATTAGTGTTTTGTTCTTCCAGATAGATTAGAGTTGTAGGAGTCCAT
The DNA here is from genome assembly GCA_030770085.1 of Oryza coarctata. Classification (NCBI taxonomy): domain Eukaryota; kingdom Viridiplantae; phylum Streptophyta; class Magnoliopsida; order Poales; family Poaceae; genus Oryza; species Oryza coarctata. The sequence continues at coordinate 2,162,503 of CM061476.1, read as the reverse complement.
GGTACTTTAATGTTCTTGTAGCTTGTGTAAAACAAAAAATGAGAAATAGAAATACCATACATGAACAATATATGAATTGATCAAATAACTAATAGATTATGATGACAAACCAGGTATTTTGTTGAAGATCAATGTTTCTATTGGTGCACGGCCTTGTTGTCAATTAATTGGTGGATTATGTTTGGGAGTTATCGGCCTGGGTTCTTAATTGAGGCTCTGAGATCAATAACTATGAACTACTATTTTCCACAACAATGATGTCTTGAAGTTTTGTCGATCCTAATAGATTGAATTATTGAAGATTGAGATGGTGAAGGTTTAGGTCCAAAGATGAACATACTTTGGTCGGGTCGCATCTCCTGATCTAAAGTAGTCGTAGCATCCACTGTCAAAAACTTTACCCCTCAATGTCACGTCCTTATATACATGACATCGAGTTATCATATTATTAAACGTAGTCATCTTTCTAGTAGCCATACATGTGCACATGGAAATCCTTATCAGACGCACTCTGTTGGGTGCAAGACCGATTGTCCACATGCTAGCGTATGAATGTGTGTGGGGAGCTCCTCTGGTCTAGTACATGCAATTTTGTTAGCCATGAGTGTTGATTAGGGACCACCAACTTGTGCCGTTGTTTTTACCTAACATATTCAAGTAGTAGTCAAGTCAACAGGCAGTTGGTTGGAGGCACTGCCAAATGACACCCAAACTCAGACGAACAATATATATGTAAAATAGAAAAAAACCACAACCTAATATGTGATTAGTAGTAAAGGTTAAAATCAATCTAAAATAAGAGATTATAATGATAAAGCTAGTATTAATGAAGCCATTTATGATAGAGTTAGTGTAAATTCTCATGGTCATGATTCCGATCTAGAGTTGAACTTACTCTATCCAGGGCGTATCTCCCCATCCAAAGTCGTTGTGACATCACTCATTGAAAAATCCGTGTTTGGACACTATATCTTCACGAATCCTTTGAATATTATTTTCCCCTATTTGGCGCATCAACTATCGATGAATAATAATTCGACTGTAGTATATGTGTATATATGGTATATTTGAAGAGTGTAGGGGTCGATTGATATGAGGATGTAAATAAATTTATAGCGAGAAGGAGACATAGATTTTTATATAGGTTTGGATGTTGAGAAGGATAATAACCATACTCCTATTTGATCAAAAGCCATCGTTCTTATTATATAAATCTCTCATGAGGATATCATATGGGAAAAAAAATTATAGTATAGTCTATAACTATATTAGCATAGAAGTTATACACGATTGTTGGGAGAAGTAGAATTATAAAGATTCAAATAGTCCTGTGATAGGAGCTAGTATTTATTTATTTGTCGGAAACTTCTTTCTTTTATCTTTGATACTTCATCAAAATATATATGTTTTTTATAGGATTTAATATATATTATTCCTAACGAAACATATAAGCGAAATGATGAGTTAACTCTAGAGTAACCGTTGCAAACACAGGAGCAATTAATGCTAGCATGGGAATCTGCGCAGTTGTGGGCCCGTCTGAAAAAATACAACCATCCAAAAAGAATAAAAAGTGATTTATACGGAGGCATACACTGACAGTATATTCGATGGGCTCGAATCTCTATGTAAATCTAACGGCTGGCAGAGTAGGTGCCCATGAGAGCGCGATGCAAATCGACTTTCCCATGAAGCTTAAGCTAAAATCGATATTAGCTTGAAGTGAAGTTTGGTTATGGCACTCTATTGAGTTGTGTGCACTGCAATTGTTATGGTACTTTCTCTATTTATGGCCTGCTAAAATTTGAATTCAAATACTAGCTGAATATGGTATTATATTTTTTTTATAAAATATATTATAAACACAGACACTGATAATACACGCACATCCATTTTTAATGAATGTACACATGAACACCATATCCCCTTGAGCATCACTGAAGAAGACTGAACCGATATATTTTAAGATTGATGAAGTCATCTTGGACCACGGTTGTCTTGTTGTTGATGGTTACATCATCTATCATTAAAAAAATAATTAACATACAACTATGTTAAATTTAGGATTTGATCTTAGATGAATAGATTTCACCATAAAAGACCTAACCCGTTCAACTTGAGTTACATGTACCAACTAGTTCAACTTAGAAAGTTTTAACATGTGTATTTTTTTTCTTCTCCCAAGCCAATTCCCTATTCTCTAGTTGAGCAATTCCATTCTCTCTCCACCACACGCCGTGACATTGCCCAGCAATCCCCCTCTCCTTGTGCAGGCATGCTCACATTGCCGCACCGATGCAAGCATAGCATCACGTCACGCTAGTGATGCCCCTTCCCTGCTCCATTGACCCACACATGAAGTAAATTTGAAAGTGATGAAGGCCTTGGTTTACCCTTCTTGGTAAGGTCAATTCTTCTTCTCCAACTTAGATGTAATGTGTGTTGCATGCATGTGTAGTTAGATGTATCGTAACTCCATTTTTTTAATGTTTATGATAATGTTAGGATTGATCCTAAAAGTGCATATAGATCTTTCTAGTAGGTTTTGAGTGATATATGACAAGAAATTAGGAAGCTAATATATTGTGATTAAGAATTTTGCAGCAATTCACTAAAGGGAGAGTGTTTTGTTTAAAAGAAGATCCCCTATGAAGAAAAGAATAGAATAGAAAAAGAAAATGAGAGTTGAAATGAACAAAATATAATTTTATTTTTCCTTGAATCCATATGACAAGTCGTATTATTAAGATAAGCTCAAGTTTAACCGGGTTGAGAAGCAAGTGCTCAATAAGTGTCTAAGTATAGATGACGAACACTCACACCACTTACACCTTAGGGTTTTATTTTTTTTCTCTCTCGTTGTCTTGAATATTTGTATCTAGGCTTTATAGAAACTTGTGGATAAGTTTCTTTATCAAATAGAGAAATCTATCTGAAGTCTTTGGACCATTTGGCTAGAATCTCTGAACTAACTTCTCTGTCTGGCAAAGAGGCTTGTCCGAAGTCTCTAAAAATTTAGACCGAACACTCTGAACTCATTTCCTTTCTCGAGGCTAAGTGTTGTCCGGAATATTTGGACCGTTGGCCGAAGTCTTCAAACTGAGGTCTCTGTCTAGGCCGAAAGGCCTGTCCAGAGTCTTCAGATTGTTTGGCTGGAATCTCTAGACTGGAGTTTCTGTTTAGTCCAAAAGACCTATTCGAAGTCTCCGGATACTCCAAAATTTAAATTCTGTGAGTAACAGCTAACTTCGAGAGGAAGGGTATTTAATCCCACCAACCCCATTTTGAGAGGTCGGCTACTCATTCATTGCTACCTCTCTCCCAAATTCTTTCTAGAGATTCTCCACTCTACTCTCTTGAATCTTAAGCTTAATCCACACTTTGATTGTGTCTTTTTTGGTGATTTGAGATAAGTTAGATATTATGATTTGTATGAGCACTTGTGGATCAACACCGATGAATACTTAAGTTTGTTACTTTTGGAGAATCATCTCCTAGATAATTAGACATTGCCCGTGAGTATTCAATGTCTAAATTGTCCGGGACGTTTGTAAAAGTCTCCCTTACCTTCACAAGGAAAGAGATATTCTAGTAATTTCCCAAGTTATACCTTAAAGATTGATTTGGTATAGCAAACTCCATAGTAAGTGAGAGCATGTGTTCTAGTGGTGACCTTGTGGTCTGTCTTGGACTAAGTACTATACTTTGGTGAGAGCTTGAAAGACAAATTAATTTCTAGTTTTTAACTTAGTGAGGTAAGAGATCGAAAGAAATCCGGCTCTTAAGAGCTCCTCAACAGAGACGTAGGATCGGTTGATCTGAACTTTAATAAAAAATTACATTATTTCCTAATTTCCTTTTATATTTTATATTCATTGTAATTTTGTTACCTTTCTTCATCCCCAATCCGTAGGGTTTACCTCTTGTCTTTTGGATATTTTAAAGAAGGTCAGAATCTTCAGACCACACAATCGAAAACTCTAGACTAGCTTCTCTATTTGATAGAAAAACTGATCTGGATACTCTAGATTTTAAGATCGAAGACCCGAATAAAAGACTCCTAGCAATGTCTTTAAAGTTGTTGTTAGGGTTGCTAAGTATATTACAATCTTGGATTTGTTAGAGCAGGACTATGATTGGTGGGTTGATAATAGCAACGGTATAACACTAGGAGGTTGACATTAGAGGCAAACCAAAGCTCCAATAAAGTCTCTACCAGCAGTGCAACCATCGAAGAAGCTAACACCCAAGAAAAAAAAAGCTAGCAAGCAAGCCAAAAAATACATCACCATCTAATATTTTAAACTGTAATGTGCCAACCTGCTACTGTTTTGCTATGTGATGAGGCCTTTTTTGAGCTTGTAATGTACGTGGTCTGGTGAAACTTTACTGTATGGCCTATTGAACTTAAGTAAATGGCCAGGTAAACTTAAGTGTATGGTTGACGACAAATTATGCTTTTTTAATGATATATGATGACACGATAAACTTGGTGATGAACTTGCAATGTATGGCCTAGTTATGTTTGGCCGGCTATGTATTTATGAACCTGGTTATGCTAAAGATATTGAATCTGTTCAGCCACCTATGTATGACTGATGTGGATGATGAATTTAATCTCATATGGGTGATCAACCTGATCAATTTATTACTAATTTGATCCTAGTATATATCCCTGAACCGGTTCTAGTGTTGCATTCTCCAGCGATCAACTGCTCAATCTGCTATTGTGTACACTTAATCAATTTTAACTGGATTATTTCTGTTTGGATCCACAAAATTGCAGCCAACTGCTAGCTGTCTGTTAGCTCAGTTAGGCAGGGGCAGCATGGTGTTTTCGCGTGGTCTGTTCACGCTGACATGTGTAGGTGACGCTCTAAAATGGCGAAAGTAACAAATAATTAGACAAGTTATTTTTGAGCAATAATAATTTTGTAGCCACAAAGTTAAGAGGGGCGTTTAGAGAGTACCAAATGTAATCGTGACAAACAGTTAAGTTTCCCTTGAACAGCGTGCCCGGAAATAAGCTAGTAGCGATAACCTAAAATGAACACCGCCTAATACTCCAACAAGCTGCATTTCGAGAGTTTTTCTTTTTCTGATGAACATTTTTCTCTCGTAGTAAAATCCAACTGCATTCCATGATGGGCCCAATCGGACAGGCCCATCTAGGCCCACCCACGAGTTCCCCTCTTCTACTTAAACGGGCCCGCCGGCGAACGAAGCAACCGAAGCCGCTAGGGTTTATCGCCGCCGCTCCGAGCAGGCGTCCCCCTCTCGTCTACTAGGGTCTCGGCACGAGGAGGAGAAGAGGGCGGCGGCGACGAGGAGGAGGCGAGATGCTGCAGCGGAACACGCGGCTCCGGCGGGAGTACCTGTACCGCAAGAGCCTCGAGGGGAAGGAGCGGCAGCACTATGAGAAGAAGCGCCGCCTCCGGGAGGCTCTCGATGAGGGCAAGCCCATCCCCACCGAGCTCCGCAACGAGGAGCTCGCCCTCCGCCGCGAGATCGACCTCGAGGACCAGGACAGGGCAGGTCAGCTCCGCATCGAGGAGATGCTGCATTTTTCTCTCTCCTCTTCTCTTCTCATCGATGGCTGGCTGGCTGAGTGTTGATTTTTCTTTTTGCTGCAGTTCCGAAGAGCCTCATCGACGATGAGTACGCCGGCGCCGCCCTCCGCGAGCCCAAGATTCTTCTCACCACGTCTCGCAACCCGAGCGCGCCCCTGACGCAGTTTGTCAAGGTGCGGCCTTTGATTAGTAAACATAAGCAAATTCATTCTCCACAAGTTGATGAAATGGGTGCATTTGGTGATGATGAAGCTAACCGTTACTGTCCATTTTGCTAGGAGCTCAAAGTTGTCTTTCCTAACTCGCAAAGAATGAACCGTGGTGGTCAGGTATAATGTGGCAGCACTTCATTTTTTTTAAGTTGTCACATTCTCAAATCTAATTGAAACTTTGGTTATTATAAGAGTGGGTAGCTGTGTTCAAAAGGGCATGCATTTTTGCCTGGAAATGTGGTTCTAGCTTTTGTGAACTTAGCTGAATGCATCTTATTTATTTAGAGTTTCTTTTTGGCAGGTGATATCAGAAATTGTGGAGTCTTGTCGTTCTCATGATATCACCGACCTAGTTTTGGTGCATGAACATCGTGGTCAACCTGATGGTTTAATCGTCTGCCATCTACCATTTGGACCAACTGCATACTTTGGGTTACTCAATGTGGTAAGTTTGATTTGTCTGTCTCATCAGTGTATGCTGAGTGTTCTTCATGTAGCATGTGGGAGGCAATTCTTGTTGGTAACCCTTGATATCATTGTTGAACAGGTGACACGCCACGATATTAAAGATAGGAAGGCCATGGGCAAAATGTCAGAAGCGTATCCCCATTTAATACTGGATAACTTCACAACCAAGGTGCGGAATACTTTACTTTAAAGTTGTTGTGTTCTAAGGAAGCTAACTTGTTCATTTCATGTAAGCAATAAACGGCTTTTCTCTAACGTCTTCTGACTATATACTTGTGTAGCATGCAAGTAGTATCCACATTATGTGCTTTGAAAGTTGTTTTTTGTTGGAAAAGGTTCGTGATTTTTCAGAATAGGGTATGTAAGATTGAAGAGTCATGATGCACACAATGAATTGTATCTTTTTCTTCAAGAAAAATGGGAGGCTTCAAGCCTATAACAATTATTTTTTTTCTGTTTTCCTAAATTCATTAACATGTTCATGTGTGCACACACACACAAGAACTGGAGGCTGCCGTGACGACTCTTTCTAATCTGAGTACTCTTGCCAAACAGCCCCCCTCCCTCTCTCTCTATACCTGCCTGTCTCTCTGTCTGCCTATCTACCTACCTGCCTACCTACCTACCTATCTATCTGGAAGGTGATATATCAGTCATCACACATGCATACACACACTTGTTCTCATGTACACAAGAGTACTGGCAATAATGGCTTCTTGTTAACCAATATTGCTACAGGTGACGATGCAATGTTCATTTGCGCCAAAATGGTAGATGGCAGACGATTAAATACACACATACCTCCAATTCTTTGATTCGTCTGCTGCTGTTGAGCATATTTATTGTTTTGTTCCCTTTGGAGTATGTTACATTCATTGTTTTTCCTGCAATTGTTTCTATTCAATTATAATGCATAGAAGTAGAACTTTTACACTACAATTTGCATACTGTTTCTGGTGGCTGCAATGATGGTTTTCTCGTTAACCTGAGATCTAAATGAGGATTATATCTATCCATTCCAAACTATCTGTTCCATTCCAAAGTATCCATTCCAATCTAAATGAGGATTATATCTATCCATTCCAAGCTTTAATATCTATGATGAGGTTGTACCATGTGTTCCTAATAATCTTGTTTATATTCGTTTTGTGACTTGTATCCCATCATGTAAACACCTGTATTACAAAGTTGGAGGTTACAGTGATGTCTTTCTTGTTAACCTGAGACCTGTTTGTTCTATGAAAGACGATTAAATCCATTCAAAACTCTAGACTGAGATCCTCCAACTTTACTTGCCGTTTATTCCCAACTTTTCTTTAAGTTCTTTTTCTTGGTGTTTCTAAAGTTATATGGGAGGCTGCTGTGATGTTTTTCTCGTTAACCTGAGATTCGTTTCTTCTATGAAAGACACTTCAATCCATTCAAAACAATATACTGAGTGCCTCCAATCTTGCTTGCCATTTGTTCTTTTAGTCTTCTTTTTGTTTTGTTTGTTATTTGTTTGGTATTTCTGAATTAGCACACTTACAAAATATGGAGGCCACTGTGATGTTTTTCTCCTTAACCTGAGAAGTACTAACTGTGAGGACAAATCTTAATCCATTCAGAATAACTAAACTGAGTGCCTCTGCTTTTTAGAGCTTGTGTCATTGGCTTGAATTCCTTTTTCAGTAGTTATGTTGTTATCGCTCTCTGCTCCACTGAACCCAAATAAATTGAATCCACTGGTTTTATTTGAGGGGTCTGTGGTTTTGGTTGCTTTGCTATTTTAGATTGGAGATTACTCTTAAAAGAGTTCCTCTAGTGTGTACCTTGCATTTAACACATGTATATATTTCTACTTTTGTCTCTGCACTTTGGCAGGGGAGTTTGTGCTCCATCACATCTGTTTGATAAGATTCTATTGTTACAGACTGGTGAAAGGTCTGCTAATATTGTCAAGCATCTCTTTCCTGTGCCAAAGCCAGACTCGAAGCGGATAATTACTTTTGCTAACAGAGACGACTACATCTCATTCAGGTTCACATGTTACTATAACTTATTCAATGAATATTTTACAAGGAGTTCCAAATGACATCCTTTAACTTCTACATTAGTCTAATTTACAACCTAAATCACAAAATCATCTAAAGTATTGTAGAGGGTTCTGAGGGTTTTGGATTGTTAGTAGACAGTTTCAAAGTTGAAGCTATAAATTAGACAAATGGGGAAAGCTCAGGATGTAACCTACTCGTTCCTAGATATAAAGTGAACCTAGCTCACCCAGTGTGGTTCTTTTGGCCATGGTTGAATCTTCTTTCATTCCTTCTGAAACCCCCGATCAAATGTATCATATCTAGCCACCCTAACCACTGTTTTTTCCTCCATCAGGCATCACGTATATGAAAAACATGGTGGCCCCAAATCCATTGACCTGAAGGAGGTCGGCCCTCGATTTGAGTTGCGACTATATCAGGTGTAGAAGGCATTGCAGTTCAATGTTAGAAGCTTGTCTGCATCACAGTAGAACTTTCTGGTATTAATTCCTTTGTCATTGTCTTCTCAGATCAAGAGAGGAACAGTAGACCAAGCGGAAGCACAAAACGAGTTTGTGCTACGGCCATACATGAATACAGCGAAGAAGCAAAAATCTCTTGGTGCCTGATTGGCCTGCAGCTGCAGCAGTACATCAATTTTGAGTTTTTGTTCTCTTGTTGCATTTGTAACGTTAGCTCAGTGTATCTGACGTATCTGCTGAGATGATTGTTCCGTCGACATAGTAATTGGGCCCAATCTGTTGGATTGCATTTACATCTCTGTTGTGGATTGGGGCCCAGTAACGGCCATATTTTGTGGTTATGGCAGCTCACACCAAGCAAAAGCCTCTGATATCATTCAAAATAATTTGTTTCACTATGAAGTTCTAAATGCATCGGGGTAGAGCCATTTATGAAGTTCAGTACTACATTAAACAAGCAAAGAATTGGCCATCCATAATTCATTTTATCGAAGAAGATTGCAAAACTTGCCAACTTTCAACGAAAGAATGACTAGGGATCAATTTTCTGACACAGATTTACCATGGATATGAGGTCTTCTAATTATGTAGCCTCCCATAAATGTTGATTTTCCCCCCTTTTTTCTGCAATGATACTCTGCTGCAATCGACACGGGTTTGCTTCCTTCAAAGCCCCAGCATGATTGATCCAAGGCAAGCAACGAACAGCAACATTATTACGAATAATTGTTCAGGAAATGAGCTAATAACAGGCCGGCGACCATAGCCACCCATTGCATATCTACCACTGAAGATGGCAAGCTCTCTATTATCTATGACTCATTCATTCCTCATGCATTGCATTGCTGTCCTCTTGTTTCTATGCAGAAAAACCAGCAAATGCTTCAGAGTTTCAGAGTAGCCATGGAGCTGGTGGTTGAACAAGAAGCTATGCTTGCTACTACTACAGCAACTTCAGCCATCGTGTCTCTGAGAACTCCCCAAATATGTCAAGGCAATCATCCCATTGTCCGTGCTCCCTTGCTTCCCAGTAACCACCTTTGAAGCGATATGTCCCGTCTTGGCTGTCCTGCTGGAACCATCTTGGCTTCCAGCCATTATCTTGAAGCTTACTCGACTGCGATGAAGCTGATATGATCAAAATGCAGCAGCTGGCTGACGATTTATATGAGCTAAATCTATCATCTTAGGAGTTTACTCAAATAGAAGGAACGCACCATTCTTTGTCGTTGTTCCAACCTCAGCTTCTCTGTGTTCGCCTTCTCGTATTCACCATTCTCTAGATGTCGCTGGTCTGGCCTTAGCCGTGAATCAGTAGGAGGGAGCTTATCCTTCATACATGACCAAGCAATTAGGATCATTGCAAGTCTTGATAGCAAGTTAACAATGCACATGCTTATGTAGTATTTTTACTAGTATGTTATGTTTATATACATACCTGAAGCTCAGAAGACAGTTCGTTCAATGTGATAGCAAATGAAGACAGATTGTATCGCGTTGGATTCGGAGAAGGTTTGTTCTTCTCCCACAGCAGCGAGGCACATCTCAATTGATCATCGCTCTTGACCTTGGAAGTATCTAAATTACTATAATACATATTTTCATCCCATTTTCCTATTAAAAATGAAGCTTTGGTTCCATCATTATCCTCTACAAAGCCCTGTACCTGTGGACATAAAAGTGTATGCACGGTATGAATGATAAATCCACCAGATGACCAGAAACAGTTCGGTGTTCAAAAGTTAAAACAGTGGATAGTTTCTTACAGTAACATTCAGATTACATTACGAAAAATGGGGCAAAACAAGTTTCAGCAACCCCCACGTGCGTATGTTCGCATGGAAAATCACTATTCCATTGCAAGGGCATACACCTCATTTCATACTACCGTACCAGGATGACAATGGACTAGTCTTGTGAAATCTACACATGATCAATAGATTAATAATTCTAACAAATTGATGGGGCAGTTCAGAGCAGGAACTTGCAATCTTGCATCGAAATTGTGGTTTATACTTATACTTCCATAACCTATTCCAAATAAATAAAACAGGAGCATGCCTGTTCAATTGATGTAACAGACAGTACGATTGATACGCACTATTCATTAACTCTTCATGTGATAAATGTTTCATTGTCCACGTATGCAATGCTTGACTAGGAAAACCTTTGTGAAACACAGATTAGTCAGAAGGTACTGTATGCAGAAGAAAACATGATATTCTCCACATCTCAGGCTAACGATAATAAAATTTGAGATTTATGGCTGACCAGGAAAAAAGAAGTGAACCGAAACATACTAGGTGCGGATTGCGATCAAGAAGCAATGGCTCTTTGAACTTGAGTTTACATGAATACTGACGGTTCCCTTTTATGCGCATGGTTCCATGATGGCTGCAGTACAGCTTCCCAAGGATGAGATTATGAATAGTTGTTGTCACCTGAAAAGGCATTAGCATGAGATATACAGAAAATTGTTATGAAGAGCATAAAACGACCAGTTCCGATCAGGTACACACACCTTACTCCATTGGAAGATTTCACCGTCATCGAATTCCACTGTCAAAATACCAACTGGATCAACTTGAATTGACCGCCCCCAGAACTTAGATTTGAGATTGCTGTCACCCCAGAATTTCCAGCCCTTGCCTTCACAGTGGCAGGCAATCAGCATGGGATGATGACTAACCTAGTGATGAAAATGACGAAAAGCAATGTGTTGCAATTAAATGCTTCACACTACTAAGATATTAAAGTTTAGTTCTCAGATAGAAAAAGAGCCAAGTGTTATGCATTAGTGGAAATTGCATGATATTTCAATAAATATCAGTTTTGCATTGTACAAAAGTGAAGTAAAAGATAAAATATATCCTTTGCATTAGAAAATGAAAGAGTTAGATAACCAACCTTTTCTGCAAAGAAACGGACCCCTCTTTCAGGGAAATCAGCTTCATAAGTCTCTCCTAACAGTGGGTTGAATGGTTTGCAAGGTCTTGCGACAGATGAAGCATAGCCAGAGACTGCAAATGCAGCTACTTTGAGAATTCGCATGAGACTGTTTCCCTAAATTTTTGTTGACAAACACGTGAAAAGAACTCGTTATAATAGAGAAACACGCCAGTTGATACATAGAATTAAAATACTATCTGAACTCAACCATGACCATTTTCATAACTACACCAAACTAGAAGACTGAGACTACAAAATGAACAGAGTCTTTTATGTGTAAAGTGATCAAACCACACCGCACTTTCTTAAAGAGTTTTACTGCTTTAGAAAGACTAACATTGCATACCAGAAGTAATTTTTGTAGCAGAGTACTCCATGATCTACGGATGTAATGCCCCTTTTTTAGTTTTCTTCATGATCATGTCTAGGGATCGACATTGAACTAAAACCTAATGCTATTGTAATTGATCTCTCATAATCTCATCATAAAACAAGCAAACTTTACAGCAATGTAAAATGATCTTACCATTTTTCCATAATGATAAGCTTCATCCAAGAGGTGTGAATATTCTAAATCTTCAAAGCACTTTTGGAGGGATGATAGCGGTTCATTAAAGTAAACAGGAAGGCATACTCGTGTCAAATCCTTGCCGACACTATCTTTAATAATGGACCAAAGGCTGATGCCTCTCTCTTTCTCGGTAGGTTCTGGTAGTTTACTCCGTCTTTTGATTTGTGGTAGTAAGTAACTAGAATCTTGCATTTGGATATCCAAAAGTCCCTCACCACAACTGGTAGAGCTTAACATTGTTGAAGATCTGTTGTTTGATTCAATGAAGTAGTCTGTGGTGTCAAAGAATGTAGACTCATCTTCGCAATTCAATTCGCCACCATCTTGCTTCTCAAATTCATCAGATTCTGTAGTGCTGTATTCTGCACGAGTTAACTATTACAGCATTAACAAATGCTAATATGAATTAGTGAATGAAGCTTACAGATCACTGAGTAGTAAGCAACATCAGGTTATTCCTTCTAAAAACAAGGAAGAACTAGTAGATTACTCAGGCAACTAAATGAAACATAAGCATTCAAAATGTCCAATGGAGTGGCAAGAAGAAGTATAAATCACCAGAAGACCATCTGTTCAGCTAATCTTGTGCAGAAATAGAAGTAGCTCAGTACGTTCTATGAAAACATACCGCTAAAATTTCCATGTCGAGAACTGGAAAAGTCATTTCTTGTCAACGCCCCCTGTATTATACTTGCACCTTTGCCTTCCTGCACAAATACGTGTGTAATACGTAAAATTTCCTGCAGGAAAAGAGAGCAGAGTAACCTTTCAAGGAGAGTAACTTTGCAGAGTTAGAAAACAAGTCCCGTATGAGCCCTATGTATTGATTAGCAGCTTCTTAAGAAATAATAAGCATATTACGATGAATTTCCACTGGCACAAGAAGTTTCTATTAGCTATCAACTCCATTCCAAGTTAGACATGTGGAAGTTTGCACTGGTCCTAAAAATAGTGAATCCAATAATTAAAATATGCAGTTAACTCTTACCTCAAAATGGTGCCTAAATGATCCAAACAAGCTTAGCTGGTCCTCGTAGCATAGCTTCAGTTGTTTGCGGAAGCTGGAAAACTCTGTAAGCACGATCTGTTCACACTCCTGTATAAGACTTTCATTCAGTCCCTCTTGCTGCAGGCGATTTCGAAGCCTGGCAGTTGAAACTGAAACATCGCTTTGCACAAAAGTTATTCTTCCGCTGAGTGACCTAAGCGAATAAAAACTCCTCGCCAAGATCAAGGCCTCAATCCAGGCAACACGGTCTTCTTTTGAATCTGTCTTCAAATGAAGTGTCTTTGTGGTGGAAAATATGTAGAATCTCCTATCATCCGACTTGCTCTCCCGAAATGCTGACAACTAGAACATAGTGACCGATTAGCTTTAATATGTTATTAATGGGGAGACCTTGCGCATGAAAATGTAGTAAACTTTCCAACATGTAACGCTATTCATCAGGTATAAAATATAGCACGCACAAAAAGACTACCACTATCGTGTTAATCAACGACCAGCTAAATGCTTATTGAAGACCAAGGCAAATAAAAATAAAGATCCAAATACCATAGTTCGGTATTCCAGGAAAAAGCATGTGAATCAAGTGCTTCCACTCCCTTCAACTTTAATTAAAGTGTGAGGGGGAAAAGGCAAGCAAAGGTACATCTAACAGCAAAATATGGGGAGAAGAGAAGCAAGTGAGCAATTAGAGAAATTCTTGGAGACCCACCAGGACCCTCCTGATTCACTCTAACTTACACACAGGTCCTCTATTTCAATCCCTCTACTTCCTCTCTAGTATATGTGACCTCTGGAAGCAAAGCAACTGTGCATCCTTCAATTGTTGGGGACCCATGGGCAATGGCCTTGAAAAGACTCAGTGTTAGTACGACTACTGCGAGTTCAACAGCTAGTAAAAGACCTGTGGAAAAGCAACCATCTGGAGCAGTACAAATCAATAATGCAAAAAATTCAAAATTTTTAAAAATATTCGCTGAGCATATTCTGTAACCACCCCTTCCCATCCGGATCTGTTCAACTTAATGCACAGTAAGCATAATTCATTAAGGATTAATTGTGTCACTGTTGAACTAACCATATCATCAACAACTTTTTAATTGGACAGCGACGGACGGATAAACTTCGTTGTCTTGGTCGATCTCTAGAGTTGCAATAGAACCCTACCATTCTAAGATATTGCAAGAGAGCTTGAAATTTTGGCTAAATCCATTAAAAGTTGAGGGCTTTTTGTGCAAAAGATGAGTCTGGTTGTGTGATAAAGTGAGGTATGATCTTTTTTTGGGAAATCTCGTATCAGCAAGAGCAAAATAGGGATCCTTTTTGTTCATTTGTAGCTTAACCTGATACAGCTAAATTTAGGCATTGGCCACGAATGAGGTGATTGATTAATCAAATCAGTTGATAAGTAAAATCTCAGGTGGTAACTACTCCAAGATGTCGATTCAAACCATGAAGAAAACAAACATTAATTCGGAAATTCGTTTGAAGAACACACCCAAGAACCATGTTGAATGCATGCCAAATCATGCTTAACACCCAAGAACAAAAGAAGGGGGGGGGGGGATGGAGAAACTGTTAGGACAATGCAAGGCGAAATGACAAAAGGACATCACGTCATTTCGATCCAACAATGTGACGCAATCCCCCAACTACCATTCCATAGTTACGAGATTTCGACATAGAATCTTCCAGTTTCTTCCGCCAACGAAACGAAGAACAATACACACAGCAAGTGCACGACAAAATGTGATGCTTGATCCAATGATGCAAACGCATTCAGATTTAGAAAAGAAGAAGTTCCTCGCAGATGAACACAAGCAGTGAGAAAATGTGGGGAAAAATCTCGAGAGAGAACATGATCTGCTGGATCACAGGAGAGAGTGATACCTTGAGGCAGACGACGCCGACGGGCTTGTCGAGGCGGCGCGCCCCGGCGCCGATCCTGGAGGACGCGCCGCCGATCAGCCTGACCTCGCCGCCGCCACCGCCGCTACCCGCGTCCCGCCGAATCTTGGAGTAGGAGAGCACACCGTCGTGGAGCGAGAACCACCGCTCCCGCCACCCGCGGCCGTAGTTGGTCCACTTGTGCAGCACCCCGGCCACCGCCGCCTCGGCCTCGGGCTCCGGCGTCGGCGGCGCGTCCGGCGCCGGTAGCGCAGCCGCGGACAGGCAGCACAGCCCGTGGTGGTTCAGGTGGTGGTGACCGCCGGCGCCGCCGCTGATCTGCGTCATCCGCGTCGACTCGACGGGAGAAAAAAAAAGAGGGTTCGCGAATTTTAGGAAAAGGAAGAGGAGAAGAGTGTTGGCTTTATTTAGCAGCGGTTGTTTGCTATTTATGTGTGGGCTACACCTCCCTCGCTATTTATGCTCTTTCTTGTTGCAAATATTGGGTTTTTTCACAACTTTAATTTGGCCATTTGTTAACTTAATTTGGCTATTTGTTAACTTAACTTGTATCTTTCCTCATATTTTTTTCTCTTCCTCTTCCTTTTATCTAGTTAGCTGAAATGCAGCTAAGCAACTAAGTTTTGTTTTTCAACTCTTTTTTTACTCTCTTTCTAACCAAATTTATCCACCGCATATGTGGCTTGGTTACTTCATAACTATTATCACTCTTAACGGATAATACAATGACGAATAATCTTAAGATGTGATAATAATAATTAAAGTATTATTTGTTTATATGTGTTACATTAAAAAAAATGTTGAAGTTTATAAGTCAGAGCATTGTGTTACAGTGGCATATGATTTTTTTTCGAAGCCATCCAAATGAAAATATGAAATACATATGAACAGTAATAGAAGTTCACACATGGAATGAATCGGTTTGAGGTTTTTATTAGGTGTTGCCAATACTAGTACATGTAACAATTCCTTGTGTTGTCATAGCTGAATTTTAGGAAAACCAAGAAAAGCTAATGAAAACAAGCAAGAAATAATATAGATATAATGGTTTTTGCCGACCAACCACCCAATCAACCGGGAGCGAGGCTCAGTATTCATACTGTTGACGGCAGTAATGCCCGTTCGATCTCGGAGCAACGGCCCCTCCTTTTCCTCGCATCCTCACGTCCTCCGCAACGCTCGTGATGCCGCCTTGATGCTGGCCGGCAACGCTGATGGATGCCGTTTTCTGCATTGCTATGTTATCATCTTAAAATCAGTGTTTTAACTTGTAAATTGCCATTTAGCCCTTTTTCCCCATTCATTTTTATCTTAAACTTTCATTGTTAAGGATGGGGCATCCAGGGAGAACATGAACAACAAACAAACATGTAACCTTTTCCTTTGATTGCTCATTTGGCCATGTTCTTCTGATTTGGTGACTGATTCCAGTTTTTTTTTTCTTATTTCTTCTCAGCAGGCTAGCAAGCATCAAATTAGTGATTTGGGCTCATCTTGCGTCCTGCTTCAATACAGAGGTGAAACTCGTTGCTTCCCCATTCAGGTGCTTCTGTATTACTCATATTTTCCACTTTTTTTACCCTACATTCCTGGTGTATGCCTAAACACTTATTCTTGCAATTTATGCAACATAATTATTCTACCTGCATTAAACTCCTATATCTCTTGTGAGGCTATGCAAGATACCGACTAAGCTTAACAGTGGTATCATGCAGGCCAGGTCGATTGCAATTATATTATATATCCTGCAGTATTGTTTAAGGTTTGGCGTCTATTTTATACGTTAGGTTCTCAAACACAATAATACTCTATAAGTTAATTGATCAAGCATAGTGGCACGTAAGTATATCTGTGTTTTTCCCTTGCGTATACTCAGCAACAATAGTAGATCCCTCAATGGGGATGTATAATCATAAATACTCCAGTTTTATATTCTTTGGTGGATTCGGCATTGGCTTTTGAACAGAGGTAAAAATGGGCATAGTAATAGAGGAGTAGCAGATAGTACCTAATCCTTTTTGTTATTGCCTTGCTACTCTTTGTGTCAGATACATCATGTTCCTCATTTTCCTTTTTCCTTCACTTTTGCAGATTTCACATCTGCTAGATGTTGTCAGCTCAAAGTCAGACATTTTTTGTGTCGGTAATAGATGTTCTCAGCTCATCGCATATTGCAAGCATTGTGCTCCTGGAAATTGTTTGCTACATGTTCATCAAATTAGGTAAATTGCTTAATCATATGAATATTAGTGAATTTCTATACCATACTGATTAAATTGTCATTGCAATAATGGAAAATTTCAGCTTTCAGGTTTCAAGCCTATCAATAATGTCAGTGATCATATCAATCTCCTGCTGTACCTCTTTACAGATGCCATAGTTTAGCTCTAAGATTATAAGGTAAAATTTTACCAAACCAGTTGATTGTTAACAATATAACTGGCTTTGTTTTATCTCTTTTTTTGTGGTTATTTGACTTGGCACTTGCTCACTTGGTTTCGAACCTATACTAATTTTCTGATGTTATTTGTCAATTTGGACAAATGAGACCAGGACCATGGCTTCACTAGAGGATATTTGCCTCTTACTTTTCTACGTAAGATGGCATGAAAAAAAAATTATCAGCTGCAAATATGTTCATATATACTTACAAATAACTGATTAATGATCTCTTTTGTTGTTCACAATTTATCACTCAGAATAGGCTGTGTGGAGGATTTTTTTTTCTTAACTTTTATGTGTATGTTTATTGAACTGCTAAACGACGTTTTTTTTAAAAAAAAAAAGGTAAAATTTCTCATCTCACATTTATTTTTAATTTTATAGCAGTTAATTTTATAATTCATAATGTTAAATAGCTATTATAAAAGCTTTCAACTTTCAGCAGCTTTTGAACACAAAGTTGCTTTGTACGTCCGCGGCACGGCGCAGGGTCCAACTTTTTAATTATAATTAAAAAGGGAGAGAGACGTCAAGCAAGTACATGGAAACTGTTTACCAGATATAGGGGAGCACAGGATGTCACAGGGATCAGGAGCGGCTGACGTGCTATGGCTGGATTTAGCGGGCCTTAATGCAGAGTTAAAGTGCACCAGCTAGTGGAGGTGGGTGCCCCTCTCAACGAACTCCACGACGTAATCTCGACCTTAATCAACACTTGAACCCCCTTAGGTTTGCGAGACAAGATACCTAATTGGAAACAATGTTAGAAATTCGTAGGAGTACCTTGGTTTGCTCAGATGATTTAAATGATGGTGCAAATCTTATACATACGAGGTATGTCTCAACGACGCCACATGTTATATCGCTATCGCTGGTCTGACCGTCACCGTAAACTATAGGTGAAGAGATCTACGTATTGTATTGTAGGTGTGTTGTCTGTCAATGCATTGATTAGAGGGAGAGAGCAGGCTTGTTAATTTTATTCCAGAGCCCATTTAGTTTCGGCTCTTGGAACAAAATGTTTGATACCGGTGTGTGTATGTTCCGAGTTTAATTAAATAATATAAATTTATTTTTTATATTATATTCTATCAAGTTTCACTTAATAATTATACTTAAAAACACATCAAATGGATTAAATATGACAGATAAATAAGTTCAGAATTTTATATCTCAAACATAATTTATCAGATGGATTAAGAACAAAATATATTGATGAGAGGGAGAGGGAGGGAGAGACAACAAAAATTAAAGGAGAAAACCACACCACACCAGTGTAAACAGTATATTCTTACTCTACAAAAGTAATAAAGAATGAGTAGTCTTAGCTTCAAATCAAAAACACCGACGAATGCCACTGTTTTGATCGAGAGTGATGGAAAAGGGCATATACTTCTACAAATCAGATGAGTTGTACATGAACGTATGCATAGAAAATTTCGCTACTCATGCTCCATTCTCCTTTTGTCCATGTTGGACATTTCCTTTCCAAGCTCTCTTAAAAATGATGTAAATTTTATTGCAATGTCATGAATTTTACTGAAATTATATATATGAAAAATTGACCACAGGTATTATAATTTTCTAAGAACCGTTTGGAAGTTAGTAACAGATTATATAGGAACACTTTTTTCTTAATTATTCCACAAATCATGCATATATATGAGAAATTTGAGCCAAGTCCTATGAATGCGTGTAGTGAAAATGCATATAGTAAAAACATGTTGGGAACATGTTCTTAGAATACTGAATAGTTTTCTCAAGTATAGCTGCTTTCCCTAGATATCCAAATATCAACTTTTGAAGGGCCCTAGTAGAGAAATTACAGAGCAACAATCAAATACAAGTCACTTTCTAAGCAGCGTTCGCTTACAAGATTTTCCTTCTCAATTTCCATTTTAAAAATACAATATTTTGATAATTATAATTGCCCACTCAACGTTGGCACGTGTGCTTGTCCCGGTGTGGCCCGCGTGACCAACCAGCCTCTCTTCTAGGCTTACGTGGCAGCAGATATCGTTGTCTTCCCATCCGACCCATCACTGAAAGGTGGCCCAACACACGTGGACCCCACTTGTCATTTGTGCTTAATATTTATTATGAGAAGCAACTGTTTTTAAAATTCTATAACTACCTATTTTAAAAATCTGAGTGTTGTTTGGGAGGTTTCTGGCAGCCGAAGATTTTACCAGCTGTTTAAGCTCTCCAAACGGAATCTTACTGCACTTGATTTGCTACATAGATTTTTAGTCTACATTATTGTAATTTTCACTAGACTGAAGTTACTATACTTTTTTAAAAACACAGAGCTCAAGAAATCGATGTTTTAAGGGTATATGGTGGACACCCATATCCACACACTATACGCACGTCACACGTACATACGTATGCGCGCCTATAAACCGAGGCTTGAAACTGTCTAAACCCTGGGAAACATACAATCTCACTAAAACTTTTGTGCGTGTGTATACCCTATTTCTAGACAGACTGATTCAGAGAAGCAGCCCTGACAAAAAGATGAGAAAAATCTCACTTGGATAAGGCCCCGAAATTGAACTCCTCAGACGCGTAACTGCATCCCGACCAACTGTGCTAGGCGCAGTCCTCAGCTCGAGTAACCAATTTGATACATTTTGGTGTATGGCATCCATCCTTATTTTATATCATGCCATATTCACATTATTTTGTACGATATTACCGTGGCAAATTGACCATCTAAGAAATATCTTAGTATGTTGAACTCATCTCATCCGGCCATTTTCCTTAGGTTCAATGAAACTTCCGCCCTCTTAAAGAGAGCACAGACATTACTGGTCCAAGACTAAACATCCCCCCAAAAAAAAAAGTTGCGCAAATGCATGATACGATCAATTTCTAATGCCAAACACACATTTTTCAATGATGGACAGAGAAAGGATTTATCACTAGATGAATGAGGTGTGTTAAGGAGGCACACTCCCGGATGAATTAAGCAGACGTACTTACTAGTGTGCGTGTGCAGGTGGCAGAGTGCGAAGTTGGTTGCGATGAAAACATAGCGGATACTTTTTTACCGCTCAAAAAAAAAGAATATGGATATAAATGGAAGCAAATAATTTTTAGATAATATAGATATGGATTTTTTTTCCCGTATAGGAATATAGATATGGTATTATTGTTTCCGATAAATTCGAATATAGATACAGATACACGATGACTATTGATCATATAATATATCTCTTACTTACGGAATTTAATGGTATTTTATTGCCAAACACTAGTGTGCATGCTATTAATACTATTTATTTACACTATTTATATCATATGTATTAAGCTCAATCTACAGTCGAATTTATTTCTATGATTTTTTTATATTCTGAGGAATATTTATTTTCGTATTCATGTTAGATCATATTTTACCCTTATTTGTATTCAAAACAATTCGTATCTATTCTCTCCGTTTTTATCCTAATAGTTGGCGACGTGTGCAGTGGTCTGTGTACTTGCGAGTCTTCTGATTAATTGAAGTAAAAAAGACAAGCATAAGGTCAAAAGCGAAGGTGAGCATAGCAATACTACAAATCCTATGGCTGGTGATGCGCCACGTAGCTGAAGATCTAGTTGATCTGCAGCCCCTGCGCTTGAACGAAAAAAACCCAACATCGCCAAGCGCACCCGACTTGTTGCCACTTTAATTCTCCCCATTGCAAGGAACACAACGGAAAACCAGCACACCTCCAATTCAGCACTGTACCTACAGTAGTGGCAGGTTGAGTGCCAATGTATAGACAATGCGAAATAGTGTATTTGAATTTGGGCTCAATAGTGTGTTGATTGATATCGTTTTCATGGATGGTCAAGCACATTTTTGGAATATCATTTTCACCACTGTTGGTCGCGCTTTATTGATTGATTTGCTATGGCATGTTCTTTTTTCGTGATAGGTTGGTAGCTGTATGGAGCGCTGTTTAGTACAAATACGTGCATTTTTTTTTCTTTTGCGACGAGATAACATATACATTTTATTTTCTTAGATGGTATTAACTAGTTAGACATATGTGTAAGATGTTATCATGATTGATGTGTGGATTAGCATTATTGTTCTTGTCAGCATAATGCTTTGTTTAGTGTTTTAATTGGAGAAAATCTGACTATTTACTAGGACTATAGTAAAAATGAATTATTGATCAGGTACTACAGTTGGGCAGAGGAGAGTGGTCAGGTTATGCTTAATTTATTTTATTTGTTCTTGGATCTTATCACAGTTGACTTAATTAGTTAGGGGATGGTACGGATGCCTGCTAATGTAGCTGGTTAAAACGGAATTAACTAGACTTGGGCTCACATGTCATGAAAGAAAATGACCAGAGAAGCCATGACAATTTTTGGTTTGGAGAAGCCCCGTGGCTTTCGTCACTGAATTTGATGTCGACATTTTCGAATAATTGTCCTTGTTATGATAGCGTAAAATTGAATCTGTTATCAACCGAATTTAATTTTGATTCCAAGTACTTGCTATCCTGATTCTATCTTAAATATTTTTTTTTCTAAACGAACTCCATCACATCGATAGAAATGTTTTACGTTGCCATAAGGCACACACAACCAACACGTACCCTCTCTGACTTACCAAGTACAGATGGTTCCCAGCAATACAAGTACAAATAAATTCAACAAGCCTCAAACACCAACAGAAAACTATTTTTTTTCTCCTAGCAACCACTCAAAGAATTTTTTTTTTTAAAAAAAGCAAGACCAATATATTGTTTGGTTAACTTTCTTGCTGCACAAAACAAAAGGCACATCGCCATCATCATTCGGCAGTATCTTTACCACTGACATGCAACTCGAGACCCCTCATGGTTGTGTTTTGTTTCAGCAGCTGTTCTTCCCTTGAAAAATCAAAAGGAAACAGCCACGCATATTGTGAGTGAGCCTGTGCGTGTGTGGGGACAGTGCATAGGTGTGTGTGTTGGGATGATATCAATCAAATCCTGTCTCGTTCGATCGATGCACCAGATGTTCCCTCAGCATCCATCACGGCTGCATGGGCTTTTTAGACCCAAGTGAAACAAAGAACCATACATTAGAGCATCATCGACATGGTGGTGTGTACTACTCCTTCAGTACAAGCACCACATGATTTTCCTTTTAGGAAGTGCTGCATACCAATTGATTAGTTTTTTTAATCAATTAGCTTATAGATGTATATGCACATACATCACTATATCAATCACCGGCGCATCCCTCTAATATACATATGCTTAATGAGATGTAGACAAAAGTAGATTAGCCATTATGTTTGGTTAAATTCGATTCCTTACTTACATACTTATTTCTCGATGATGACCCTCTTAAACTTTGGCTCAAGCACCGTTACTAGAGTGAAAATTAGCTAATTTTTCAGGGAGGGTTCAAGAGAAAACTATGATCACTCAGTGATTGTCCAAAAAAAGTGATAAAGTTTAACGTGGTGGAGTTATTCGTGCATACTCGTTCTCATTTAGTAAATCGAAATTACAGTAGTTTTTTTTCCCTCGCTTTTCTCGTCTAGCATTTTCTAGAAAAATATCATATTGGTTACTTAGTTATTGTTTTTCACATTAATAGGATTCAATCTCATGACTTAACAGCCAAACAGTTGCGCTTAGCTTTTAAAAATTTAACCGAATTTTATTCCGAATGTCAAATATTTATACCAAAGAGTATTACAGTTGCATCGCATTCGTACAGTTTTAACGGGCAGTGTACTGTTATTCTCTCGGTTAACACAAAAACATCGACAACCATGATATTAGCAGGGTGAACACATTTTACTCGACTAACTAAACTTTCTGATGCGTTAGCATCTCTAGGCGCTTAGGGCCAATAGCATAGGATTATTACAGTACACATCACCGTTGTTCGTTACTTGTAATTAACCACATTTGCACGAATAAAGAGGCAGACGCTGACATCACCAGCCGTACAAAGTGCGCGAGGATCGCGAATGATGATGAAGATGAGTTTGGATTGCTAAACATGACGATCATTTAATCGAACGCTTTAATTTGAGTAAATTTCGCAACTTTCAGATAGAAACACTTCGAATAATTACCATGATATGAAAATTCCAGAGCTCTCGTGTGATGATATAAGTAGTTTCAGAGTCGTTTTCAAATTTTAAGTTGGAAAAGCTGCGACGCTTTAACGTCAAGTCGCATTCATCCAAATTCTCTTGACTAATAATTTCAAGTAATTGATAATCGACTGGTCAACAACTCTCTGCTGAACTGAACATGCAAATGTGCAGCTTGTCAAGCATATACTTTCTCAGGACCATGACTTGAAAAAACATCTCAACTAACCAACCAACGGGCACTGTTGATCTAATAAGCATTGACTAGAGTACACAAGACAGGGAAGCACATGGCATTGCTGAAAGCAATCTTGGATAGTTTGTCACTGCGAGTATCCGGGAGGAATTGCTACAAGATTTAACTCCTGTCAATATTGGTGTCTGTCACACCATACTCCATACATGTCCCCATGCATCAGATTAGGGCTCCTCTGGGGCAAGAACACAACAGATCAGCCTCCGCGTGCCTCCCTCCTTGTGGCATCATGGAGGATGTCAATGTCGACGCCGTCCTGCGGAAGCAGCACGTATCGCACCACAGATCCCCTGATGAAGCAGTTTCGCACGGATAGCTGCCAAAAGGAAAATTGTGAGTCTTTACAACATGCTCAAATGATACTACCGTTCAAAAGTGTTCGTGCTTGGTTAATGTAGTTCTTTCATTTAGAACACAGATGCATTGGAGTATTTTCCACAGCGGAATTAATTCACTAGCCAAGGATAGTGGTAAAGCAATGAGAATATGAAGGTTCTTTCAGCAAGCAAAGACAACAAAAGGATATGCATCTTTCAGTCAATATCATGACCAACAAAACACAACATATAAGCTTTGCTTTCCTTTGGGATTACTTCAGGCATCATGTACTTGTAACAACTAACAAGCAATCTTTAGTGATGCTATGCAGTACAAAAGCACACCTTTAATAGAATATCACTCGATGGAACCAAAGGCCAACCAAAATATCTAGGTACGGACACTGGTAGACCCTGCCTAGTAATGAACTTGTCCAAAATAATATGGCACAGGCAAAGTAAAAAAACCAATACAATGTTAGCTAAGCAACTATAAGCTGGTTGCAAAACAACTTGTGATTTACATATTCTACACTTTCAACGATATATGGTTCCATCAGTAGCTTCCGTTGGAATTATCAGTACCTCCTAGGCTCCTAACTCCACATCAGTAAGGCTTTAAAGGCATGTCATGAAGTACGAACAACACTATAGGATGTAGTCCCTTAATTTCTAAATCCATGTCGTCGTAGTGGTACGTGCAGGGCGCCGATGGCCTTCGAGTGGTGGCCAGAGAGGGGAATGGGTGGTAGAGCGGCTGTGAATTGGGTAGGTAGGATACTCACGATTGCCCAGGTAGGATACTCACAATCGCCCTCCGACGCTGCCAGGCTCTTCCCAAACAGAGACGAGGTTCTGGACGTGCCTAAGTTTCTTGTTTATTTCTCCTTCACTGCTATACTCAGTATAATACCAATCCCTTTATAATTAGGGATCAACACACACAATGCTAACAAACTGACCTAACAAACTGATAACAAGATGATAACTAGCTGACCTAACAAATCTAACTTAATCCTAACAAACTTGATAATCCAGAATCCTAACAAAACTGATAATCCAGATGCTCATGCCACGGGAATGCTGCTGTCTCATGTGTTGTTCCCAGTTTTGCTGGTGCCGCAGACTATGTTGATGACGCTGTGTGAAGGATTAGCCCATAACACATAGCCCAAGTTTTGTTCTAAAAAGATGCCGCCTTTTTTTCATCAGGCATCAGCCAATGGCTACTTCAGGTCATCTACTACTATGGGCTGGAGTTAGCACATCACCAAGAGCAATAAGTGATCTAATGATGGGTACTATGGTTTATGAAAATGTTAATATGGTGATTATGGTCTTCCATACGCATTCTCTTGGTTGTGAAATCCTATAAATGGCCTCTATTTGTGAACAGAAAGCGCTCCCCAGCCCATATCGTAGTTATTTTACTTATGCAACTACATGTCTGAAGTGTTATCATTCTGAACTGTGGTAAAACATTCAGCACAAACTAAACATGTCAGGCTCATGCTAAAGTTTCTCCTTTAACAGATTAATAAATTAAGATATGATAAGCAGATGCTTATGCAAACACAAAGAAGAGGAGAAATCTGCAATCATGAAGAATGAGGTGATTTCAAATGTATCCATTACTCTGACACAGACCAATCACAAGAAGCATCATGATCTGCAACACTGAATGGCAAGGTGGATGTAGCATAGGCATTGGGGCTCCTTCAGAGGACAGTATTCTGACAAGTCCGGGGTTAGCACCGTGCATGAACCAATATCTATCTATATTCCTTTTAAAAGAAAGCAGTGGCGATGGTGGTGAATCTGCCATCTCACCTCCCATACACAGCTACACTACATTTTAATTGAATTACCTCTTGACATATAATAGTCGTTCCACAAAATGTTGTGTTCATATTTGACCTTCTCAAATACAAACTTAACATGAAAGGGTCAAATTGACATGTACATGTGTTGTACAAGATAAATTTACAATTAGAATTGTATAAACACTGTAACATGGATGTTGAATCGACCTAAAAAAACCGCATTAATTTGTTTTGAAGAATATTTGGACATGTATGATTCATTTATATCCATAGCGAACGAACAAGAATATATATCAACGTACAAAACCAAGAAAAACTATCCGTCTTCCCTACCTAAATCTATAAATACATATCGTAAAGAGAACAAGGCCACTATATAGAACCAAAAGAAAACATACGTTGGGCATAAACTCGACTGAAACGTACAAATACCCATGCAAATAATCAGCTACTTGCTATGCATTTTCTCACAGGAATAAACAGATAGATAACCAAAGCAGCGTGGCATAGCATACCATGTGGGGATACTTGTCCTGGTCGACGACTCGTGTGTTCTCGAGCTTGATGTTGAGGTATTGGTCGACGGAGTGGAGCGTGCCGCGGATGGCCAGGTCGTTCTTGAGCTCCACCGTCACCTCCTTCCCCACGAGCTCCTTGAAGTAGGAGAAGAACAGCTGCACAACAACAACAACGAGTATAAGAAGAAAAAAAGACGCATCAGTAAGAATCCAACCGCATCACCCACCCGAACTCGGATGGAATCGATGAAAAGTGCAAGAGACAAAAGAAA
The DNA here is from genome assembly GCA_030770085.1 of Oryza coarctata. NCBI lineage: Eukaryota > Viridiplantae > Streptophyta > Magnoliopsida > Poales > Poaceae > Oryza > Oryza coarctata. Next base: position 2,135,597 of record CM061476.1, on the reverse strand, counting down.
GGGAAGAACTTACCATATTGGCTGCAGAGCTCTCGGTGTCAACTCCGAAGAACCTGCAAGCACGGTGGGCGGAGAAGCTTCCAGATAGATCTAGAAGAGAAGCTAGGGTTTAAGGCCAAGCTCAGAGAAAAGCTTCCAGATCTAGAAGAGGAGAAAAGAAAAGGTGTGGTTGCGGGGGGGGTGCACACCGGCGAGGACGCGGCGGAAGCAGCGGGAGAGGGCTGGACGCCCGCGGCGCTGCTCGAGGGACGGAGATCGGCGGCGGCGGGCGAGGTCGCGAGGAGAGTGACGGGAGTCGAGGCCGAGGTGGAACGGGGAGAAGAGAGACCAACCGGCTGGGGAGTCAAGGAGCCCAATTACGCTGGATGGGCTGGGCTGCTCTAAGCTACTTGGAGAACGGTTACGGCCCAAACAAGTAGCGCACCAATTCGATCGATTCCAACCAAGTCATCGGCCCTTCTTCCGGCCTAGTCATGGGCCGCGCGAGCGAGAGTGGACCAGAAAAACAAGGAGTATTTACCTGTCTCGAAACATACGTAGCACAACTACCCCAACAGTGATAAATATTCGATGTTTAGAAAATTTCGGTCAAAATCTGATCATCAACTTCATATCAAAATAATACGGCCCATGAAACGTTGAGAAATGAACCAAGCAACAGAAAATGGTTTATAGGTGCAACTCTTATATATATATAATTTTAATTTGTGATTTAGAAGCTGAGGTTGAAAAATAAACTATAATAAAAAAACAAAATCAGTTACATAATTAAATTTTAAATTTTAAATTTATGGTCGGTAGTAAAACAAACAGATAGATGATGATGAAAGCTGCGAGTATAATAAATAATATAAACGGATTTTAAAATTGTAATATCAGATTTGTGCTTAAATAGAGGAAAGATGAGATAAGAAAAAATAGCTATAACATGGACACTAAGATATTTTCTATTAATAATATAGCATATATTTATATGTAAATAACATATCAATTTTGAGAGTATGTTTCTCCATATGAGTTTGTGTATCATTTATATGCATTTAATTTAATAGTTTGTGTTTTATGATAGAGATCTATAAGTACACACTTGTATTATAAGATTTCTACTCTCTGGATTTTAATATCAATATATATTTGACTATTTTATTATATTAAAAAATTATATATTTATTATTTATTTTGTTGTTAGTTTATTGATAAATATAATTTAAATATAAAATATATTTTTATATTTAAATAAATTTTTAATAAAAGCAAATGTTTATATATGTATATATTAACGATGTCATTTATTAATAACCGGAGAAAAAGTGTTTCTTTTTCCTTAGTAGCTAACCATATGACCAAGGTGTGATGCTGGGGAGAAATCACCCGTGCCTTCGCAGTAATATAATCACTCAGGTAATACATACGCCTTTTTAAAGTTAAAATTTCTTATGTTAAATCAAGTTATAAGAAAAACTATAGTAATATGTATAACATTAGTTTTATTAAATAAATAACTTTGAATATTTTTGATACGTTAAAAATATTACTATAAATTTTCCATTAACTTTGTTGAATTTAATTTTGAAAATATCAAAACGACGGAAAGAACGGAGGGAGTATTATGAAACTCCCATTGATCACAAAACTTTACAGCGGTAAAAAAATCACTAAGCTTGTTCTATTGCCACTGATGAGAGGTAAATTATCCCCATCCTGCACAACACTTGATAATGAGAAGTAAATTATCCCCATCCTGCACAACACTTGATATGGTGCAATTCAACTTATATGGCCCATTATGATACATCTTTAATCAAAATTTACACCTCAGCACTTCTTCCATTACCACTTTACCAGTTCGCAAGTACATAGGTAAACAATGTTTCGCTTCCGCAACCAAACGAAACCTCATGGTATATTTGAGATTAATCCGGTATAAAATGAATGTCCATTAGTTCAGTGAGCTAAAATTCATCAGCCCAAATGCATACAGAACTTGAGGACCGATGGCAAAGGCATTAAGAAGAAAGAAAAATAAAAGAAGCCTACAATCAGAATGTCGGGTGCTTCCTTCTTTCCAGGAGCAGGGGACTTCAAAAACAAACACCGAGCTCTTCCTTTCCTAGCTGCAATTAGTGTCCGCTGGACAAGGGCTGGAAGCTGGATCAACTTTACCAAAGGTTGGACTGGCTGACCGGCAGCCAATGCTCTTAAAATCTGAAATCTGGGTCGACATCCATTGCCCATGAAAATTTCGCAATGAGTGATTTGTTGAATATCTGTCAAGGAGAACAGGCACATTTAATGACTAGTAAATAATTACTGTAAATTGGTTCAATCGATTGATTTGAGCATATGCCAGGTGAAAATTTTACTCTGTGCGGAATGCAATGACCATAAACTATTATCATTTCAAATCGCATTTCAAGTCAAATTTTTTTTGTATGCACAGAATGCCACACCAAGCAAAGATAGAATGAGATGTAATCTTGATGAGTAATATGAGCATGTGCTTATGAACTTTCCCAAGGAAAAGCCTTGCAACAGATACATTCATATGAGAAGATAAATAAAGAGCTGTCCAAGAGCACTGGTACCTTCTCGATAGGTACTTCATGGCGTTTGCACCACGCAACAGTAATTCTGGGATCAAGGTAATTGATCTTTGAAGTTCCCAGTGCTACTGTCTTTAAATCCTCTTTAATCTTCTTATCCATCTCCATTTTCTCTATCTTGGTTTCAATCTGAGATATCTTCTTTTCAAACCTGCAAGCAATTTTCGTAAGATTTCTCAACACTATTTGTTTGCATATATACAGAATTAAAATCTATCTGTGATTGAGATTTTACGCTTCAGGGGCCAAATTTCTTTTTGGTTTTCCTTCTTTGTCATTGCCTAGAGGCTTTCCTTTCCTCACTTTGCTCAAGTCTACCTTCAATTCATACCTTTGGGCCTGGAGAAAGAGAAAACAAGAGAGTTTACAAGAACAGGGCAAAAGCAATGAAATGGTATAATGTTGGGCTAATCATTTGCAATAGAAATCCAACCTTCAATTCATCAATCTTCTCATTCAATCTAGTCATCTGGGAATCATGTGATTTTGAGACACTACGCTGATGGTTACAGATTATAGCAACCTGCGTAAACAAGTATGGTTGAGATCAAAACAGGTGATGATAGAAGTGCTTCATTTTTCTCTTTTTCTTAACGGGAAACACAATAGACCTCTTTGTTGGCTCGTTGATAAACCGCAATTTTTTCAAGAAGAGTTCCATCTTCAGTTTCTTTGTGCAACTGTAAAACCAGCACAGATAAATATACATCTAGAATACAATATATTTTCAAATAACAAGTTATAACCATGAATGATAATATATGAACTCAGATAATGCAATAATTGAATATACATGATCTCTTCATAAATTGGCCAGCTACCTATTTGATGTTAACTTGAGATTCAGGTAAACAAAAGACTACAACATATAGACTACTAAAATGTCCTAAACCAAACTCCAATTAATCACTTCATACAGCAGTGAAAGTTTAAGCAAAAATGTGAAGTTCTCTTTGAACTTACAATATCATCCAAGGTGATTGAAGCATTATATGTACGGAACACTTTTGCGGTAAGCCCAGGCATCAAGTCCTTTAGATGAGCATTTAGCCTAGTTGTATCGAGTTTGTCAAAGAGGTCATCTACTGGTTTCTTGCCTAGAAATCCAGATTAAGAAAACAGAAGTTATTCCACTAGGGCAAGGTGAGGAACAGAGGAATAAAAAAAGTAGCATGGCAGGGAGCTACCAGCACGGAATTCCTCAATTGCCTTGTACACAGGCAGTTCAACATCTACAGTGTTGAAGTATCTTATAGAATCTTTACCAAGGAAGTCAAACTGTAAAGGTTATGGAACATCAGATATCATATAAATCAAGTTAGATATGCAGAATTTATTAAAAATGAAGATCAATACCTGCAGTTTATTTGGAGGAACACAAGTAACATTATCAACCTTCAGTGTACAGCAACCAACAGTTTCAGCCTCATCATCATCCTGAAAAGGATTTGAAGTGGTAGCTAAGAAAACAAATTCATGATAATGTATGTCAATTTAATTCAAAGCTAAATGGTAAGAAAAAGAATGATGGCAAAGATCATATGATAATAAAAATAGATTTCAGCACATTATGTTGACCATTATGCAAAAATACGGTGACTGGCCACAGCACCTCAGTTAATCCTAGATAGTCCTGGATGCTTGAAGCAAAACACTATGTTGTACAATGTTCAACCATACAGAAGAGATGCTGAAACCAAAGGAATGCATTCCTTTTTTTTTGGAAAAATAATTACTGTGCAAGCGGCACTAATAGCAGAAGAAAATATTTATGCACCAAATTTAATGTGCACAAACCAAATTATCAACAGAAAATATATCCCAACCTATTAGAAAACCACTTCATAAATGCCTCCAATTAAAGAGTTGAAGTTAGACAATACCTTCTCATTGCCTGCCCTAAGGGCTAGTTTATCTATAAGGTACGTTGCCACTGCAATTTGTTTCTTTGCCCTATCTTTGCATCTGAAATCCTTTGTGTAAGTGTCACGAATTTTGTGTATGTGATCCTGCAATGACGAAGCAGAAAGACAATTATTTGTACATGCAAACTCGAGATCTCCATGACACGCACAATGAACTTTCTCACCTTCAATTTCCGGGACTTCTCATACTTCTCTTTGTCACTTTGACCCTTTAATGCACTGCTTGCTGCCAAGAAAACATACTTGAAATCTTTTTGGCTTATTGGATCATTCCAAAAGGCCAACCATGTAACTGTGTTGTCGTGTTTGACTTCTTTCCAACTGCAGGACACATGACCAATAAAGAGTGTGTACATGCTAGCAACACCTTCACAGATATAGATTACACATCAAAGGTAAATGGAAAATTTCCAGTGTACCTTTCTCCAGGTATTGGACACTCTGGGATTGGAGCCCCTTTTCCGATGTTTATTGTAATATCACTTGGTTTAATGCGGCGCTTCAGCTTTCCCATCTAAAACAATGTAATAAAAAGCATCAAAATGATATCGTTCACTAAAAACAGCATAACAAAAAAAATGTACTTAAAAAAGTATTCATATATGCACCTTCGGATGCTCTCCGCGCCCCCTGAACAAACCAGGTGGTTCTACTCTGAAATTGCCAACCTGGAAGGAACAAAGTGTTTTAACCCAGAATAATTGTAGGCAAAATAAACCTAGCAGCAGATAGCAGATGACACAACTGTTATACATGTAAAAATAGAACATCAAGGCAACACTTCATGTCACGAAGGAAACTACATGTCACACATTATCAAGCATTCTAGACATCTGGTGCAAAATTATTCACAAAATTGAACACAAGGGTAAAACCAAGAGATTGCTATCTAATAATAAAAAGCATTTAAAACAATAACAAAAGAATGGGGAACAAGAGAAATAACTATAATTACAAGCCATAACTTTATTTAACCACATTTTCACAGCACCTTCTCTTTAATGCCATCTACAATAGCCCACATGTACTTCTCCTCTTGTATCAATTTCTCTTCCTTCAATGCTTTCTTCTCCTGCAGAAGAAGAATTTTAAAGATTGATCACTAACGGGATGAGTTTTTGTAGATTATCAATATGAAAACTAAATTCATTCTGTAGAATAAGTCAAACGTGCAGGTTTCTTTTAAAGAGCTGTAGACATCTACCTCTGATGTCATCTGCTTCTTCTTCTCCTTCTCTCTTAGGTGCCATTCATAGATCGGAGTGAAATCACAAAGCTCAAATTTCTTGATGATATGGTTTTTACCAAGAATTTTTCTCCAATCAATGAAGAAGTTGTCAATAAATGTTTTCTTGGATGCGTAATCAGTGTCTTTCATTACAGCAAACATGGTTGCAACCTGCGACAGAGAGAATTAGTAGAGGGACAATTATCTGGGAGCAATATTTGGATTCAGGAGAACCTGATTAAAATGTCACTCTCAAAACAAATCAAAAGATGCAAAATAAAGTAATAATCAGCCAATTGTCCATATATCACCTCTTCTTGTTCTGGTGTCAGATCAACAGGTTGCCCATTGTAAAGCATCTTGACACCATGAGGCTTGTACGGAGGGGGGAAAATAACACCATTATGCACCAAGGTAGTCCATTTCTGTCCACCACCAGATCCAGGAGGGACCTTCATTGTCTTTGAGAACTGAGAATTTTTCATTGTTTTCTTTGTTTTCATTTTCATTTTCATTTTCTTGCTATCCTTCTCAAAAGATGAAGGAGTCTTCTTTACAATATTCTTTGCAGGTGGCTTGCTTGTTGAAGACTCGCCCATTTTCAGTCTTTGTGAAAGAGGTACATTGTCATTATCATCTGCCTTGGATTCTCTTTTAATACTTGCAGACGCAGAAACATCTGAAGGCCTTGCCTTCTTGAGAGCTGAACTTGTTTGATTATTATTGTCAATTGGCCTTTTAATTGAATTTCGTGAAGTGCTTGTGTCATTGTTTGACACCTTGCTGGAAGAACTTGGCTTTAGTTTTGCAGGCAGAGCCTTGTCCTTTGAACTTGAGACACTTGCAGATGCACTGCCAGTAACTTTTGAAAATCGGGCAGCCAATGGCTTATCATCCTCTGAATCGTCCGAAACATTACCTGCACTTTTCAGAGCAGCGTTAGTTGGCAACCTGCTGGCCAGTGGTTTATCGTCCTCAGAATCATCAGCAGGTTGCTCAATTTTAGGTGTAGTTTTCGGTACACTAGCCTTATTTGTACTATTAGAAGGCGTTTTTGATGAGTTTATCTTGAAACTCAAAGGCTTATCATCATCCGAATCATCTGCAGTCTCAGTTCCTACAGAAGCTTTCTTCAAACTTCTATCGTCAACCTTTCTCCTTAATCCAATTGGCTTATGGTCATCTTCTGAGTCATCCGACTTATCTTCCACAAAAGGTCTTTTCAATTTAGTCTTATCCACTGTGTTACTATCATTGCTATGTTCTTTGGAACTGTTTGGCTGACCTGATCCCAAAGGTCGAGGGTTTGGACTGCTTGACTGCGGCCTCTGTTGCAATGGCCTCGAAACACCAGTCAGCCCATTCTTCTGTTGATTGGAAGCAACAGCTTTAGGGCTCCTAACAGATCCGGCATTTCCTGATGAACCCTCCTGCTTTGTGGGGGTGGGCCTGTTCTTCACAGAGGCACTCGACCTCTTGAAGGAAATTGGCCCTTCTTCATCGTCATTGTCAAACATAACAGGATTGACAACAGCCATCGCTTCCTCGTGGTGGCTGGCAGACAGAACTAATATGCTCAGTCAACCACACCTGCAAACAAATTGAACTCATGTAAGAAACATGAACATAGCATTGCACCATTCCAACACAATGATCAAGTGCAATAAAATCGATCAACCAAAGCAATCTATGCGCAAATCTAATAATCAGAGTGCCTATTCCGAAGTAAACCGTCTCCAGAGAAGAGTTTCCATCACATCCCAACTTAGGGCAATCACCCTTTGAGGCCTCCACACCGATACACCCGCCACAAACACAGCCAATTCCAGCTCAGGACGAGGTTTCCTCACTTTGAGACATCAACACCGAAACCAACATGGCAGATGAGACCAACCAGACCATCGCAACCCAAACCAACCTCCTCAGATCGGCCGCCGGGACGAGATGAAACGGCCGTTCCTCGCCCTTCCCCCGGTCCACCGCACCATCCCCCGTCGCGCCAGCCCTAGGGGAGCGCCCACCGCAGCCCCACGCGATCACGACACCCGCGCGTAACCCGAGAGGGAGGGCGACGAAGGAGGGAGAGAGGGGAGGAGATACCCACCTAGGAGAGGGGCGACGTCCGCGCCCCCCGGAGCGGGGGCGGCGGGGCCACCGTGCGGATCCCAGCGGCGCGGCGGCGGCGAGGCGAAGGAGCGAGCTAGGGTTAGGGCTGAGAGAGCTTATCCCACCTCTCCTGCTGCTCTCTCGTATTTCTATCTCTCGCCCGCTGCCTGGCTCGCCTCTCCCTCCCTCCCTTCGCCGCTCCGCTCCGTCCGACCCCTCCTCCCCTCGCCTTGCTGCCTCGCGTTTTTCCTTCTTTTTTTTTTCCTTTTCCCTTTCTGCCTTGTATTTTTTTCCCCCTTCCAGACAGAGATGGGTGTGCGTGGCGAACAGGAGGGGGCGTGTGGGGCCGACTGGCAGAGGGATGTGTGGGTCCCTCGCACACTGGCAGGGCGCGTGCGAAGAGGCCGAACCCTACATGTGGGGCCCCCTCTGTCAGGAGAGGCGTGGGTCCCGCATGCAGCGAGCGGCACGGTCGTGTGGGGCCCACGGGCACGGGCGGTGCGTGGCTGGCTCGGGGTCGGGCCACGCGTCGACGGAACGGAACGGAAGCCCGCACGGCCGCACACCTCACGCGTCGCACGGGGGTGGCCCCGCATGTCGGTGAGAGAGGTGTGGTGAAGGCGGGGCCCGGGTGTCGGTGGGAGTATAGGGGGTGCTTGTGGAATTGGGATTTGGGATAAGGTGGAGTGGGACCCGGGGTTTTTTTTGGTTGGAAAGCGTCCCGGATGAACCCGTAATTACGTTTCTTGAATCGGAAAGGTGTGGATCATGTGTACTTGAATCAATGTATGTGGATTAGTGTTCATAAATATTGTGATTTGTGTTTTACTTTGATTTAACCTTTTTAATGCTCAACCTATCACTATGTCTTTACGCTTTTTAAAATTGAGAGAAAAAATATAATATTTTTTATTCTAGTTTACCTATATTACACGAGCCTCTCTTAATTAAAAATAAAAAAGCCCTAAAACTTTCTTACCAAACAGTAGAGACTAAATATAGTTTTTAAAAACATGGGACTTTTTTGTGTTAAACATTCGGCTTAAAAAAATAAAAAATACAATATTATTAGTGTAATATATTTTCTTTATTTTAAAATTCAACATATGACTAACATAAGATGTAAGAAATTAATTGTTCAACTAATTAAATTAAATATATTATGCCATCATGTGTAGAACATGATATATGCTTCGGAGTGCATGAATGTACACAAATATATTTTCATATAAAACTTATTTTAGTTAAGCATGAAACTATATCAATTTATTAACCTGCCTAGTAATTTATGAGAAAGTGCCTATTTTTAGATTTTTGGCCATTGTTTTCTTCAGCGATAAATTTCATCCAATAAAAAATATGCAAACTTCATTTACGTTTTGCCACCGTTTGTTTTGTAGCTGTAGCTTGGCATGGTACATTTCATAACCAATCTGTTAATCTGTCCGTTTTCAAACATTTAACCATTCACTTAGTACAGATATAAAAATATATAAGTTAGGATTAAAGTACTTTAATGACAAGTTAAAACAATGATACTTCCATAGGTTTTTATGTATTTCATTCTAGTCAATATGAAATGTCCAGAGTATATAAAACCACCCAAAAATTTACCATGTAAAAATAAAATAAACTAAACACGAGCAATTCAATCTGTCACCGACATGTGGCCCCAGCCCCCACCTGTCACCCTCTAATTACACATCATTTTGTTTTCCATTGGTGATTGCTGAATTTTTTTCATACTAGTGAAGTGAACGAGCGGTCTCTAAAATTATACAGACATGTTATTTAGATTTCTAACTTCTCAAAATATATTTTTGGATTTCCGAATTTGTCTTGAGAATCACACACAGATCTAAACAGGTTACAACCTGTGCTGACACTCACATGTAACTCACATAGATTTTTCAGCTTTTAGAGGAGAGGTTTAGACATGTGCAGAATAAGTTCAGAGACATAGAATCTTAGATGATGTAGCTACATAAATAGACACTGCCTATACTTTACTCTCTCTATATATATCACGGTTTGAGTTTGCCATACAAAAGGAAGAAAACAAAACACGATCAAACGCCAACTCCTATGTGCACGTCTGGGCCTCGTTGGTATCGAAAAATCGACGTACGATCCTTGGGATCAATAAACAAAGCCTCAATGCTTAACAGGTTTATTGACAAATCTGCCCCTTAGCAACACCTATTGTTTTGGATCATTGTAAGCGTGAACTTAATTATATATATATATATCATGATTTTAACATTTCTACTTATTTGAAGGGCTTTTGTTTCTCATTGAACATATATTTTGACGCCAATTGTTTGTAAAGAGTTTTCTATGCTGTAAAAAAATGTGAATTCAACACCGGCAAGGCTAACCTTGATGCGACGTGCTCCAATAAATGCTTAGAAATATGAAAAAAAAAGGGCAACCTCATTAAACATCTCATGTACATGAGGGAACGCAAGCTATTTGTTAGGTGTTTTGCACAGTTATTGATTTATCATTGTAACTAAATTGAAGAGTGGCAAGATTTAAAATCACATCAGTTATGTGAATTAAGCTTCAAATGCCTTGTCAGCGCCGCTTCCTATGTGTCAAAAGCCAGAAAGAAAAACATCTCATTTTCCTCTCTAAGCTTTCCTGAAAGGATTCCTTTGAGGATAGGCTAGGTCTTCTTTGAAAAGCAAAAGTTTTGTAGAATTTCTGTACTAATTAGTTCAATTCATATAAAATTTCTCATTTTTTCATTCTAAACATTCTGCAAATTCCCAATCTGCAAACACCTTGTAAACAATTTGCAAATTCTCAAATTCTTCCGAGGGCTAAATAGTCATATCACAATATAGCTCTACTCATTAGTCTTCTTCCACTCTCCCTTCACCCTCCCCACAGTAGCACCTCCGATCCCCACCACCTCCAATGGCGCTCTCCATCTCCGCCCCGGCCTCCTCCTCCCTCCTGCCGGCCTCCCTCCAGGTACTCTCCCTCTTTCCTTCTCTTCCTCCTCTCTCCAACGAGCTCTCATTGGTCCGATTCGGTTGCTCCTCGCATCCGTGTTTCACCCGTTCTTGGTCGTTATCTGCTTCAGGTCGGCTGGTGGAGCTCGTCGGCGAGGTCGGCCAAGCCTGTAGCTTTCAGCCTCCGGAGGCCGGTTTTGGCGGCTCGTGTGGCAGCCGGCGGCAACGCCCCGTCTTCCTCCGTGGGCGGTACGTACTGGCCTTGGTCCTCGTCTCGACTCGTCTTCGTGGCTTCTTGTGGATTTGGTTTGCTGATTTGCTCCTCTTGGTTGTAGAGGTGGTCACTGAGCTTGATGCGGTGGCCAGCTTCAGCGAGATCGTGCCGGACACCGTTGTGTTCGATGACTTTGAGAAGTAATAGCAGTTGCTTCTTTGCTATTATCCCCCATTGAATTTGGTTGGCTGATCGAAGTTGATAGCTCATAGGTTGCTCTGTTAATTAAATCCAGGTTCGCGCCGACCGCCGCTACGGTGAGCTCGTCGCTGCTGCTTGGTATTGCTGGCCTCCCGGATACGAAGTTCAAGGTGAGGTGCTGTTGAAATGTGAAGTCAATGTTGCTCAAAAAAGAACTGTGAAGTCAATAATGCACTGGTGACATGGATAATTTTTGGCTTTTTTATTTTTATAGAGTGCTATAGATACGGCGTTGGCAGACGGGGAATGTAATACGCTGGACAAGCCTGCGGACCGGATATCCTGTTTCCTTACCAAGGTTCATATTGCATTTGAGTTTCATACTGGCAGTTCTGTTTATCGGATAAGTTGAGCGTGGAGTAATTTGGCAGGCCCTGGCAAATGTTGGAGCTGAGTTGGCTCATCTAGTCCCTGGCCGGGTGTCGACGGAAATAGATGCTCGGTTGGCTTATGATACCCAAGGAATTATCCAGAGGGTATGAGGTTCTTCTTTCTTTTTGTTCATGTTGCTTGCCTGAAATATTTATCCTTAGGAAAAAAATCCACTGTGATATGCAGTTGCAGTTCCATAAAAATTGTTTGATATGCATATGTTCAGGTGCATGAACTGCTGAAGCTATACAATGATCATGACGTCTCATCAGAACGTCTTCTATTCAAAATTCCTGCTACATGGCAAGTGAGTATGCTACACAATAGTTGGCAAATTGCCTGGTTGGTGTCTTCTGTGATTCCATCTTTGTAATCATCTTGTTTACTAGTAGGGTATAGAGGCCTCAAGGTTGCTTGAATCTGAAGGGATTCAAACACATTTAACATTTGTGTACAGGTAATATACCATATACTTTGCCTCATTTGATCACATCCCTATTTGACTATTTTCTTGTACTAGAAATTGTATAGATGATGGGTGCTTGGCAATACTTGTACATCTGTCCTCTAAAAAAATGTCTTTTGTGTGTGTTAGAGTATATGGTGGCTAGAGATATATTAAGATATGATTGATTTGTATGGACTCCTTCCTTATCTCTAGATCCTTTCTTATCTCCTCTCCATGTAACTCTATATATACCGGCCCCCTGAGGCTCAATACAATTATCCTAGTTACACAGTAATTCCTCTTTCTATACTATTGTACATGGTATCAGAGCAGCAAAGCACACGGGACCCGGCGATCGGGGATGACGGATGGTGATGGCGACGGTCTTCGCGCGTTGGTCCAGGAAAGAGCTAGCTGCATCAGATTGGCGATACTCTAGTTGTCACATCCAAATCGACGAAGACGGAGAGGGCATTGCTACTGCAGTTGCTTAACTCAATGACGATGACAAAGAAGACTGAGATCAATCCTCTGGGGTGACAAAGAAGACCGAGATTGATCCTCTGAGGGCAACGATGAAAAAAAACGGAAGACCAAAATGATAGCTGCCCCTAGGAGATTGGATTGGGCGATGGTGGCAGAAGTGTCGAGCAGTGCTAGATCTCTCGCTCTGATACCATGTAGAATAGTATAGAAAGAGATATTACTGCGTAACTGGTACCATCGACATTGCGGACGGTTGCAGTGCCTCGCCTCCTGTTGGTGTCCCGGTCACCACTTTGGGGGGATCTTCATCGCCGCTAGGGGAAGAGCTACTTTTCACGTGGCCGCGATGCTTGCCAAGGCCGTTATTGGCTCCTTCCCTCAAGGCAGCCCTCGGACTTATCCGCCTGGGTCGTTGCGGATTTGGAGCCCACTGGCTGGCCACCTGTCCTGCAGCCCCACATCGCCCTGAGCCCCTCCAACTGCACCAGGACACCGCTGACCATACCGGCTTGCCTCTGTTGCTGCCGATCTTGGCACACCTCCATGGCTCCACCATAGCACCATCCCCTCTGCATCAGCTCTAGATCCTCCACCTAGGGGTCCTCTTCACCCATTTGGTGGGCCACGCTGGCCCTAGGTTGTCTCCTTCGCCGCCTAGAGGGGTGGCTGCCTCTAGCATGGCCACCCCTTTACCACCTACCGGTGATGTCATCTGCCCTGTTGGCCGCGCACGGGAGGATTCACCTTAGCTGACCACCGTTGCAGGCTCCTTAGCTTTGAGTTCCGTCCTTCAGCGGTTGCCCATTTGCCCTTCTCCACCACACCGGCGCCCGCCGGTCTGCTTGTCCCCACGCTCCCTGGTTCTCTGCCCCCTTTCTCTCTGTCTTGGCTTGTGTGGGGTTGAGGAAGAGGCAGGCTAGCTGACCGTCCATTGGGTCGTTAGGAGATATGGTGGTGCCCTTTGGGCCTTACATTATAGCTGCTGTATATCTTATCCGGTTCATGTCGTCTACTGCCTTGTCGATTTCCGCATGTCTCCAACATTAGCATCACATCTAGCTCTGTCATCCTACCCCGTGCATCTTCAGCATGATCACCCGACCAAGTGCTTAGCTACGACAACTTTCTACCACCAATCATCTTCGAGTACGTGTCTACGCCATCAAGCTTTGGGTTGCCATTGTGCCACCCCTTTGGGCCGCATGTGGTACATCTACATCTACTGGCTATTGCAACGTTGAGAGACACCCTCCTCAGCGTGGCACACTACCGGTGGACTTCCTGCCGTTGCATCGACTTGGAGTTGCCATTGTGTCGTCCCTCTTAGGCCACAGCATCTCTGCTCTCGCCGCCTTCATCGCCGTCTTCATGACATCGCTTCCATCATTCACACTAGTCATTGTCAACCACTTGAGGTCTTCTTTGCCTTCATCGAGCACCGCCGTGCACTTCTTCAAGCTACCACTATGGCCATTCCAAGCCGGTGGTCCAGCTGCCCCTACATTGGTTACCAACGTCGCCGTTCAAGGCCGTTGGTCCTGCTGCTTTGTATTTATCTTCATCTATCTTGCCTACACGATATTGGTAACATCACTACGCGCATTGTCCCTAGGCATCATCTTCTCCAACAATCGCCACGATCGCGTCACCATCTTCATCTCTAGCCTGCCGTCATGCACCTTGGTTCACGACACCATCCCGTGCGCTTGCAGTCACTCCATGGCGCCCCTTGATATCAGCACCCTCAACTTCAGCTACCTTGGCATTAGCACCCTCGACTTCAGCTACATTGACCACGGTTACCTCGACCACGTCTACTTCGTGCCCTTTGCTTTGGCTATCTCAACTACAGCACAAGGGCTATCATCGTTATTGAGTCTTCTTGTTGGTTTCTTTTTTAGTCTGAGTGTCCACGCTACTCACGCTTGGACTGCAAGGGGATGTTATGGTACATGGTAGTTAGAGATATATTATGATAGGATTTGTTTATATGGACTCCTTCCTTATTTCTTCTTCATGTAACTCTATATATACCAGCTCCCTAAGGCTCAATAAAGTTATCCTAGTTATGCAGTAATTTCTCTTCCTATACTATTCTACAGTGTGGGTTAGAGAACTGTCTCAAGCTATTAAGTCTTAAAATACTTAGAAAAGTACAAGGAGCTAATCAAAATTGTTTCTTACTTTCATGCCTCACTTTTAACTATTGTTTGATTACATTGTAACTACACACTTTGCTTTTATTTTAGCACAACTGCACAAGGAGAGGTTTGTTGAATTCACCTGGTGAATTATAATTACAAAATTAGGCCTGACTAGTTGCCATAAATAGCAAGCTTATCTCTAAAGGATCTGCAATATTGCAGGTGCTTAAAGCCATAAACTTACTCTTTCAATTTTCATAAGATGGTATTGTTGGAGATAGATTTGTTTCTCTGTGGACCGCAGGATGTGTAACTCATCTAATATTTAATACTGAAACCTTATAATCATCCTTTTTTTGTGGCTGATCATTCTTCTTCAGTTTTGCCCAAGCAGCAGCTGCAGCACAAGCTGGTGCATCTGTTGTACAACTCTTTGTGGGACGCGTTCGGGTAAATCCATCAGATCCTTTTTTTTAATGGGCTTATGCTAAAGCAAAAATGTCACACTGACCACAAATTATGCAGGATTGGGCAAGAACTCACTCTGGTGACCCAGAGATCGATGAAGCTCTGAGGAAGGGAGAAGATGCTGGGCTTGCTTTGGTTAGCATTAAATTACCTTTCAATTTATGGTTGTTCCTAGAAAATTCTATGATTCTATCAATATGAGCCAATGTCTGGATACTGGAGACACATTTTGAAAATGTTGATAACTGACTATTTTGAGCTCAATAAGAGTATATTAATCATTTAATGTTTGCGTACCCAGCTATCGATAGGTAACGTGAACTATGCTTGGATTGGTTTTAGCACTAGGAATATTTTAGACTCCATGTGGTTCTCATCATGAACAATTTTGAGCAGGTCATGTGTTAATCTGGCATGTTGTCCATGTTATAGTGTAATTAGCAAAAAAACTCATATAACTGAATAATTAGTGACAATTATTAAGTTTATCATTAATGAGGGGACTAAGAATGAAGAGCAGTGCAGTTATCAAGAGCTCATGTATTCTCAATTAGATGCTGAAGTTAACATTTTCCATTTTACTCTTGATATTTGGGCATTGCTTACGTTTTCTGTGACTGCACACGTATTTATTTCTCCATATAATTCTAAATTGTGATGCAGGTGAAGAAGGTGTATGCCTACATTCACAAAAATGGGTACAGAACAAAGTTGATGGCTGCTGCCATACGCAACAAGCAAGATGTGTTTAGCCTCCTGGGGTATTTCTCTGATACTTATATTTCATAGACCATAGATCCAAATTGATTGTCATAGCTGTTTGTGCTACGAAACTAACGTTTCTGAAATGTAGGATTGATTACATCATTGCACCTCTGAAGATATTGCAGTCTCTGGAGGAATCTGTCACTGATACTGATGTGAAGTATGGTTGCGTCCCAAGGTTGACACCTGCTCTTGGCAAGACGTACAACTTCACCGAAGAGGAGGTTTGCTCACTTATCCTGGATCTTGTATCGAGTCACATATCTAAATTGGTCAATTGGCAATTGGTTCTTTGTGAACATATGATGATGACAAATGACAAGCATGCAAACTCCACCCACATACCCACTGTAGGAGAGTCCTATTAGGAGCGATGTTTGATTTAAAATATATAGGAGAATCCTATAAGGAAGGAAAATAACATTTGGACTGTTTTGTGTGCTAAATATTGTTCGAATGTTGAGTATTTTTATAGATCGTCATCACCCTTAACAAGTCATTTTGAGCTTGTATCTGGTTAATCATGATTCACAAAATGAGCAAATTGCCTGCAGTGTGAAATTTATTTTAAAAACCGCTGGAACTAAACAATCAATTCATTGAAATCCTATAAGAAGAGAAATAAAACAAGAGAAGATAGCTGATTATATTTTTGATAAGGTAATTTAATGCTAACTGTTCGTATTTCCAATGATACCACGAATGCAGCTTGTGAAGTGGGACCAATTGAGTCTAGCGGCTGCAATGGGGCCAGCTGCCGAAGAACTACTTGCTTCTGGGTTGGAAGGATATGTGAACCAAGCACGCCGTGTGGAGGAACTCTTCGGGAAGATCTGGCCTCCTCCAAATGTTTGAACACGCTCAATGATGAGGACCAGACCATGCCACAGATGCAGGATTTCGTTCCAAAGAATAATAACAACAGCCACGGATAGGGCTGGCCAGAATTTGTTCGTTAGATTCAAAGAACACTTCTCTTGCTGTCTGTCTATTTACTTTGTAGTTCTCTAGATGACATGCCAAGAACATCTTTGTTTTCTTTTCGAAAAGATTGGACACGGATTTTCTCGAGTATTTAATTAGCCCGTGAGATGTGTACGATGAAATGTCAATGCTCTGCTGGATTGTTCTGAACTCTGAACTGAATCATCAGAGTTGCAGTTACTTATCACTGTGCTTTTTGTGAAAAGATGGCTGCCATCAGCTAGTACTGTGAATTCCCATTTTCAGCAAAATGGAAAAATGCTGATGAGTGAAATCTAAGATCAAAGTTGCTCTCAGTTTTCAGAGTAATCCATTGTGCCTTTTCTGTTACGGACCTGTGACACCCCTTCCATTCCAAATGCCAATATTTTTCATCCTTCGAGGAATCTGGAACAATTTTGATGTCATTACCTGAAAAATTCCACTCCAAACTGCTATCTGGGATGTGATTTCTGGTTGGAAAAGGATGCTGGTTAGCTCAGGAATCACACTGCTGGGATGAACTTACTTTTCTTGACATGCAGTTATCATAAACACGCATATTTTATGCCAAATTAGCAGACGTATTAAAGGTTTCCAAAGTTCGAGAAAGATCAGGTTGACAGGTCGGTGGTTCACGCATATGCAGTGGTGATGACGTCAACTTTTAACAAGGAAAATGTTCAAAATAGCATAAACATAACACCGTATCATCTACAGTATAATATTTTATTGCGTTTGTAATTTTTTAATATCTACAGTACAAAAGAGTAACAAATTGGTAAAACTCCATATGTATAAAGAATTTTTAGATAAAGAGATTTTTATTAAAATCAAGATAATTACATTATAGTGATATAGGTTATCTTGAAGTCACACCATATATATAAAAAATCAAAGATTCTTTTAAAAAAACTTTACGATTTTCGTCTTGTAAAGCACTTTACAATTTTCGTCATGTCTTTTATGCTGTAAAGCACTTGGGAAAATGTGTTTGAGTTCGGATAAGTAGTTAATTTATAAAAGACAGTAAATCACTCTTAATTTATGAGAGCATCCGTGTCATTATTATTTCTTGCAATAAACGCAAAAACCATACAATAATACAACTCTAGCTTCAACCATAACCGTAGCTCGTCACTGAGTACCCATGTATTGAGACAACGCACCTCATTACTAATTCGCTCGAGGAAAACATGTACCTAGGCATAATTTATGGGGAATTCAGCCAATTCAAACCAAGATATAAAGCAAAGTGGTTTTCATATCCGTGAATATTAACACCATGACATATCACACTATCATGCAACTTATAGCGCTACCATGCAACGATACATGAGCCGGTCGGTTGGTTCATATGGCCCCTTAGATCATCGATGATTGGCTAGATTACATGGAACCGTACAAGTGCATTGGCTGCCTTAGTATTGCAGCTACTCCATCTTATCAAGATGTTTTAATTTTGTTGTAAGTTAAATTTCTAGACCAAATAAATACACTATTAAGACATATTATTAACTATGTATTTAACGAAACTAACTTGATGATGTATATATTGGTATATTTCTTTTATAAATTAAAGTTAGAATCTTAGCTTAGCTTAGGACGAAAAAAACAGTTGTAGCACATGTAAAAATATCAAATGTACATTCACTTGGCCACGATCACTAAAAAAATCCGCAATAAAAAACGCCAGGTAAAATCACCTGTTATTACAAGTGTTAATATCTTTCCTCTCCACATTGCTGCCTTCCCTTCTTTTGCCCTTCCCTTTCGTGTCATGTCCTCTCTCTCTCTCTTTTACTTCAAAAACCCCACACACGAGAGAGAGAAACCAAAACCCCCTGCTTTTCCTTCCTGCCTCTGCAGCGAGGAGGACGCGAAGAGGGAGAGGAGTTGGTAGCCTTTGCGCGCGTGGGATGGCGGCGGTGGCGGTTGCGGCCGTGGTGGTCGCGGCCGTCGTGGCGGCGGCGGCGTGTGCGGCAGCGGCCGGCGAGCCCACCCGCGAGGTGCGGTGGGAGGTCGGGTACATGACGGTGGCGCCGCTCGGCGTCTCGCAGAAGGTAGGAGGAGAGAGAGCACGCCGCACAAGCGCGCCATGGCAGCAAGCGAGCTCTTTCTCCCTCATCTCCTTCCGTGCCTGCGTTGATTTCTTCCGAGATTTTTGGCCGCCTTGTCAGATTTTTTTCTTGTTTTTCTCGGACAAGTTCTTCTCGGTTTCTCCAACGATTCTGCGCGAGTTCTCGATTGTTCAAATCGAGAAAAAGGTCCCCTTTTTGCGTGGTTTTGAGGTTTGTTTGAAGAATGAGTTAAAAATGCTTCCTTTTTGTCCGTGTGAGTGCGCAGTTTCAATCGCACGATCTCGTCTCGTCGTGGCAGTTTCTGTTCTGTCTACCTTCTTCATGCAGGGGTTGTAATATGTTGATCAGGGGGTGGATCTGTCCTAATTAAAGACACTGTAACCGCATTTCATCCGAAAATAAATCTGATGCTGCAAAGTTTGCAAATTTATCGTCAATATTGCGTACAAAAGAGAGAAAAATAATGATTTAGTCTTTTGTGGGTTGGATTCTGGCTCTGTTTCTAAACTTGCCTAATTCTTCCTTCTTGAGTTTTTCATCTGTGAGACAGGTTTAAGGTTGGTTTTGACCCCATTTTGAGATTTGCAGAAAGAAAAGTTGGAAAAAAATGCATTTGGACACATATTTTTTGTGCGCAAGAATTGTTTTTTGATGGCATCTATGCAAATACCTGATTATTTGCAGGTGATCGCGATAAACAACCAGTTCCCGGGCCCACTCCTGAACGTGACAACCAACTGGAATGTGAGGGTGAACGTCCAAAACAACCTGGATGAGCCCCTCCTCCTCACCTGGTACTTGCTACTTCTGCATTTCAATTGCATAATTCCAAAATTAAACAAGCTGGACCATGTAATTTTGTTGAGATTTTTTAATTCCTGTATTAATGAAATGTGCACCCTCGTTTTCCGTTTCTGTTCTGGTGGACTAACCATCACATTTATGGTGGGATTTTAGCTGTATACTTCCATTCTATGGGGCCTACTCTTGGGCTTCGTATTAGGCATGCATGCTGCATTTGAGGCATTTATGGGCTTAATCAGTTGTGTCATGTAGCCATATATGCTTATGCTATATTGAGAATTTGAGATAGGATGGGCGCATCACTGTACTTATCCATAGGTTTGCTCATTTCTCAAGTTCATCTGTGCAAAATGCTCAGTATCATCAATTCATTCTGTTGAGAACTTAATGCCAATATTACATTTTTTAATAAAAAAACATTCCACTTCAGTACCTTTTTAAGATAATGATTTCACTTCAGTACATATGCTCTTGAATTACTAGATTAATAGCCAGTACAATTTCCAGCATCTTGTACCCAATATGCATTGCAATTTGGCCTCGTTTGACATAACTGAGATTATGAGATTGATGGGTTTTCTTATTTTTGCGATAGCCATTTGAGGATATAAACAAATGATAAAAAATTACTTTAGAAAATCATTCCAAAGAAATTATATATATATAAGGAGCTTATAAGCATGCAAAATAAAATCCAAAAACCAGAATAAAAAAAAGAACGGGGCCAACTGAAAACAAGGTTACAACTTACAAATGTTAAGCTATACACAATCACAGTGATATGTAAAATACCAAGTACTGGAGGATGTTTCTGCAAATTGTTCTTTTAAAAGTGTGGCTGGGCCACCTGAAATGGATGAGCCATTGGCGCCAAATTTTCTCTGCAATGGAGAGCTCACCTCTCCTGGCGCATGGCAGGGATGGCATCCAGATGAGGATGAACTCATGGCAGGACGGCGTCGCCGGCACCAACTGCCCGATCCCTCCTGGGTGGAACTGGACCTACCAGTTCCAGCTCAAGGACCAGATCGGCAGCTTCTTCTACTTCCCTTCGCTCGGCCTCCAGCGAGCCTCCGGCGGGTTTGGCCCGGTCACCGTCAACAACCGCGCCGTCGTGCCGGTCCCCTTCGGGCAGCCTGACGGCGACGTCACCCTGTTCATCGGCGATTGGTACACCAAGAGCCACGCCGTAAGCTCTCAGCTCTTACTGTTTGTGACTGAATTTTAGTTGATAGTGTCAGTGTTCATAGATAGTCTGGGAGAATGATTAAGTTGCCTTCTTGAGCTCTCAACTGGGTATGGTGATTTTTCCTGGTTCATGTTGCAAATATGGTTATATGTAGAACTATGCTTAGAGCTGTATACTTTCTGAAATATGCTTAGAGCTGTTTACTTTCTGAAAAATAAGAGAATTCTAGTGCTCATCATGTGATAATTTGGGGGATTTCAACAGTATGTATTGAGTTGGGCCAAATGACATATATTATGTACATAAGAGATGTGAAAATACCAAAATACCCCTAATATCTTAACAGATCATAGTTTCATTCCTCAATTTGGTGTATGATCCTGACCTGACTTACAAGAATTGTGATACAGCATGATGTACAGTGATTGTTTGATCTATGGATAAGCTATGATGATTTAATATTTGAAGGTATTTTTATTTGTTCTTCTTTGAATGTGATGCCCAATGTAGGAATTGAGGAAAATGCTAGATGAGGGTAAGGATCTCGGGATACCAGATGGGATTCTGATCAATGGGAAAGGTCCTTACCAATATGACAATACATTGGTTTCAGAAGGTCTTCAACATGAAACTGTTGGAGTTGAGCCAGGTAAGCTGTCTCTTTGAGCACACTTAGTTTTCCATCTTATTTGCAATTGTATATATGTGACACTGTGACCTGTCCTTAGTTTTCCGCATTACCTATTAAGCCAGATTTAAACTGGTTGATTCTTTAGAAAGTTACCAACCTGTGTTTGCAGAAATTCAGTTTTTACTGGGAATAAAATTGCTAAACATTCTAGATATGCAGTCGAAATTTGGAAAACTAAAGAGTCATACTTCCTTACATGGAAAAAAACATCATATATAAAAGTTGTGCACAGTTATTAATCACAAATTGTTGAAGAACCGCTATTATCAATTCTGCTATTCTGTAGCTGCAAAGGGCAGATTTTTCCCTGTCCGAATGTCTAGCTTACATACAGATATTGGGACGTTTGAAAAGATGCATATGATTGATCAATTATGAGGATTACTGCAAAAATATTCATCAGTCATGTCGACTACAATGCTCTGAAGATCTTTTGTTAAAAAATATTCCATATATTTGTGACAGGTAAAACATATCGCTTCCGTGTTCACAATGTCGGCACCTCAACTAGCCTCAACTTCAGAATCCAGAATCACAACATGCGTCTAGTAGAGGTCGAAGGAACCTACACTAATCAGCAAAAATACCCCAACCTGGACATCCATGTGGGACAGTCATACTCTTTCTTGGTGACCATGGACCAAAATGCAAGCACCGACTACTACATCGTGGCGAGCCCAAGGTTCGTCGCGAACGAGCCTCGCTGGCACGATGTCACTGGTGTGGCCATCCTGCAGTACTCAAACTCCAGAGGAAGTGCTTCTGGTCCCCTTCCTGATGCTCCAAATGATTTGTATTACAAGTCCTATTCCATGGACCAAGCCAAGTCTATCAGGTCAGTATTGATCACTAGTGAGCACTATTGTGCTCTTTACTTACAAATATCCTTGCATTATTAGTAACTATGATGCTGTTGATTGGTGTTAGTTTTCTTGATTGTAAGCATCATTTAATTTTAAGTCTGTATGTAACTTTCAGTGACTATATCACAAAATGACATGTTGTCAATTGATAACCATTGCACTTGTGTTTTTTTTTCAGAATGAATACGACTTCTGGTGCTGCGCGTCCAAATCCTCAGGGATCATTCCACTATGGCTCTATCAACATCACTCAGACCTTTGTTCTGAAGAACGAGTTACCCTTGCGCATCAATGGAAAGAGTCGAAGGACGATAAACAGGATCTCATACTTACCACCTGAGACTCCACTGAGGCTTGCTGATCTCCACAACTTGACTGGAGTATACAAGACTGACTTCCCCATAATGCCAAGCAATGCACCACCAAAAATGGCTTCATCTGCGCTGAACGCATCGTACAAGGGCTTCCTTGAAATCGTCTTTCAGAACAATGACACTGATGTTCAGACCTACCATCTGGATGGCTATTCATTCTTTGTTGTTGGGTATGTGATGGAAAACCAAAATAGCTTCGTTTATTATGTAATCATGTTATGAATTTCAGGTTAAATAATGTGTTACCATGTTGTTGAATTTCAGGATGGATTATGGTGAGTGGACACCAGATTGCAGGGGTCGGTACAACAACTGGGATGCCGTCTTTCGCAGTATTACTCAGGTGCACAACTTCTTATAGACAGTCTGATCTCATATGACAATGTTGTATACTTCAAGAATATTCATCCTTGGACATTATGAATGATGCAAAATTGTAACATTTTTCATTGCGAACAGGTTTTCCCTGGAGGGTGGACTGCAGTTCTAGTCTCCCTCGACAATGTTGGCATCTGGAATCTCCGGTCCGAGAAACTGGATAACTGGTACAATGGGCAGGAGGTCTATGTGAAAGTGGCTGATCCACTGGGATACAACATCACTGAAATGATCATGCCAGATAACGCACTCTACTGTGGTGTTCTGAAAGACTTGCAGAAGTAAGTTTTCAGCTGAACATGTACGCCTTCTCTTTGGTTCAGTGATAGTACATTCTGTTCTTGACCACTTACCTTGTGTTCTGAAAAACCTTGCAGGCCACAGATTCACCAGGTAAGCAGCAAGTCATCGGCTCAAGCTGCAGATCGATGGAGCGCGCGAGTTATAGCAATGGTGTTGCTGATAATTGCACTGTGATTTCCAGTTAAAACTTGTTGGAATCCGAGGATGCCTTTTAGTTAGGCTCTGTGGGTGATAGAAATCCAGATTGGTAATGCCAATGATACAGTATTAATATCAGGGAAATTTTCCCCTATGGTAGTGGTCATTGTAGTGGCGTTTCGAATCAATTTACGATCCAAGGGTATTTGGTAGTGGCGTTTCGAATCATCCGCTGAAAGTAGCACACCTATAGATCAATGATTTTTCTTTGTTTTGTTGTAGTGTGTACGGTGGGACACATATCTAATTAAAAAATAAAGATAATATACAGATATGCGTCATTAGGTGATGAGGAAGGTGTTATGAGAATTCCCTATGGTACAAGCAACGCGGTCGATTTTCTAAAAAAAAAAGTTAGTCAAACTATCTAGACTTTTTTTATTTGGTTCAGTGATTGAATCATGTGTTCCAACTAAAATTAAAATTTATGCTCTTTTTGGGTATGTTTGGTACTAACACAAAAAACAGAAGATGACAAAATGAGAGTAGACAGTAGTGTATATGATAAAAAAACTTCATATAGTTTTTAATAAATAACGATTCATCTTATTTTAAAAAAACATATGATTTTTATTTATTTTAGTATAATTTATACTTTTATATATTTATATAAAATTTTTATTTTTAAATAAAAGGAATGGTTAAATAGAACGGCGTATCAACTAAAATACTGTGATATTGGTAGTCTACCACTAAAAAAAAGATAAAAAGAAAAAAAATTCTGGTAACTGCGCTCACTGAACTTCCCGACACATCCGCCGCGTCTAGGGCTTCCTCTCCCCCGAAGCCTCGCGCTCGCCGCCGGCCGCCGCCAAAATGTGCTCCGGCGACGAGGTCACCACCTCCAAGCACCACCGCCGCGACAAGGGCCGCGACCGCGAGCGCTCCTCCTCCTCCCGACACCACCACCGCGACAAGGACCGGGACGGCGAGCGCTCCTCCTCCCCTCGCCACCACCACCACCGCGACGACAAGGACGGGGAGCGGGAGAGGGAGAGGGACCGGGACCGGGACCGCCACCACAGGGATAAGGAGCGGGATCGCGAGGAGCGTAAGGCGCGGGAGCGCGAGAAGGTGGAGAGGGAGACGGCGCGCCGGCGGGAGGAGCGGGACCGCGAGGAGTCCTCGCGGTCGAGGAGGCGGGGGGCGGAGGTGGAGGAGGATGGAGAGGAGGAGGACCGCCACCGCAAGCGCCGCCGGCGGTCCTCGCACCACCACCACCACCGCGGCGACGCGGAGCCGGAGGCGGGGCCGTCCTCGCCGGCCGCCAGGGAGGAGGAGGAGGATGAGGAGGAGGCCGAGAGGCGGCGTTAGAAGAGGAAGGAGGAGGAGCAGAAGCGGCTCGACGAGGAGATGGAGCTCCGCCGCCGCCGTGTCAAGGAGTGGCAGGAGATGAAGCGGCTCGAGGAGGAGACGAAGCGCCACGAGCAGGAGAAGGAGGCCGGCATTGGTACTTCTGCCGCCGCCGCTGCCGCTGAGGCCAACAGTGATGCCAATGCCGGGAAGAAGTGGACTTTGGATTGTGAGGAGTCTGATGAGGAGGGGAATAAGGAGGATGCCCAAAAGACACAAGATAGTGATGGAGTCACTGCCGATTTGCCGAATGCGGTAAATGAGGCAAATGGCGCCACTGCTATGGAGGAGGATGAGATTGACCTGCTCGATGCATTCATGAGCTCCATGGTGTTGCCGGAGGTTGCAAAGCTGGAGACTGCTGTGGCATCAATGGAGAGTATGCCTGCTGCCAACATGGATGACAAGAATGGTAAGAGTGCAAAGGATGCTACTGTGAGTAATGGGGATAAGAAAGGGCAAAGAAGGCGATGGGGAGAACTATGATGATGATGATGATGAGAACGATGAGGGTGGATCAGAAGATAAGGATGATGAGGAGTTCATGAAACGTTTCGAGAAGACAAAGGTAGAAAAGCTGGCTATTGTTGACCATTCCAAGATTGACTACCAGCCATTCCGGAAGAATTTCTACATTGAGGTGAAGGTTATCACAAAGATAACAGGTGAGGAAGTGGCTGCCTACAGGAAGACTCTGGAGCTCAAGGTTCATGAAAAAGTATTAACGCCAAAATTTAGATAGCCCGATGATGGATTGAAAAAGACCGATCGGCTGAAGAGGTGTCCGATTGCCACATGGAAGAAGCCGATCGGATTAAAGGAAAGACTCGGTTCCGAAATAGAAGTCTATCTAGATAAGACTGAGTTTGAGTAAGAGCCATGATTCATGGCAGGGTAGTCTATTATATCTTATATGGATAGGAAGATTTAGTTAGTTAGTTAACTTCTTTAGAGATATTTTTCTTTATTTTTGTTAGGAAATAACGTCCGATGGATGTTATAAACGCGTCGGACTTTATAAACCCAGGGTATAAATATAGATCTCTTGGAAATATGTAATCATCATCAATCCTTCGATCAATACAATCTCGGCGTATCGTCACCCTAGTTTATCTAGGTTTTTACCGGCGGGGTCTGGCTATCAACGCGAGATTGTATCAGATAGGTCCGATCTCCGGTGAAAGGGTAAGTCCTACCACTATCTCGACATGTCTTATTCTGTCTAAGGCTGCATCGATTAGTTTATATCTCTTAGGCCAATAGGATATATCGCATCACATCCGTGCAGGGTTTATTGGTCTATCAAGCTCTCTCCGCCGCCATCGATCTCGTGCTGCATCGGTTAAGTTCAACCTACGATACTGCCGACAGTGGAATGAGCTTTAGCCTTATAGATCTCTGTACGACGTTTCATCGGAGTATTAGCCGATGAGTTATCCATACGTTGAGCGTCACGTCCAACGTATCGACTCTTTGGCCGATGCGTACCAGTCTTCAGAGACTTCCCTTAAGCGTCACGCCAAGCGTATCGGTCTTTTAGCCAATGCGCGTCTGTCTTAGAGACGTCCACTCATCAGCTCAGCTAGTCGATGGGTTCGCTTCGCCCTTGCTTCAGCACGTCCGATCCGGCGTTTACCGTCCCATTGCCGTTGGCCTCGGTCTTATACTGTCTCGGTTAGGTCCGATCTTCGAGATTCGGTGCTAGCGGCGTCGTCACGGCGGGCGATGGGTCTCGTGCTGTCATATCCGGAGCGACATCGGCTTTACAGCCTGTGCCTTTTATATGATTTCTTGTCAGTTTGCATATACTTTCATCGGCTTTCTAGCCGATGAACGACCGCGACAGGTTCTGTCGACTACCAGGAGGGATCCCACGCGCCTTACTAATCTCTGTGTACAATCCTGTGCCTTCATCGGCTCTGCGGCCGATGGATCAGGGTCTCGCTTTCGCTACGCCCGAAGCCGTCGTATCCCTCGTCGACACCTGTCCACGCCTTTATCGACTCTCCAGCCAATGGAAGAGCGCCCTGATTTCTATCGGCTATCGGCCGATAGTGAGAGCCTTTCGGACGCGACCGATGACCAACCCAATCCTATTGGTAGTCAGCCGATAACAAGCGCTCGTATCGGCCCGTCGTTCGACTGACCCGTTTGTCTCACCTCCTTGTTAATTGCAGGGTTAAATTGACTGGCATGTCCGCACCCGCACCGTCGCGCCGGAGCTGACGTGAACCCACGGGCCCCGGTGCGCGTATCTCGAGCCACGGAGAGAAGCCGACTGACTTGCACTAAAGCTAAACAGACCTCTCAGGCGTCGACGTACTCGCGTCGGGATCTGGCGTGAATAGAAAGATGTGCCCAAGCCAATAAAAACATGGGAGCAGAGTGGGCTGACCAGCAAGCTCCTTGACACCATCAAGAAGCTTGGTTTTGAGAAACCAATGCCTATACAGGCACAGGCATTACCAATCATAATGAGTGGCTGTGATTGTATAGGAATCGCAAAGACTGTATCAGGCAAGACTCTATGGTTTGTCCTGCCAATGCTGAGGCATGTCAAAGACCAGCCGCCTGTTGTGCCTGGAGATGGCCCTATTGGGCTCATAATACCAGGGAGCTCGTGGTGCAGATACATTCAGACATCAAGAAGTTCTCGAAGTCTCTTGGCATCAATTGTGTGGCTATCTATGGAGGTTCAGGGGTTGCCCAGCAGATCAGTGAACTAAAGAGGGGTGCTGAAATTGTTGTTTGTACACCAGGCAGGATGATTGATATCCTTTGCACCAGCAGTGGCAAGATTACTAACCTTCGGAGAGTTACATTCTTGGTGATGGATGAAGCTGATAGGATGTTTGATATGGGTTTTGAGCCTCAGATTACTCGAATAGTTCAGAATATCCATCCAGATAGGCAGACAGTTCTTTTCTCAGCCACTTTTCCATGGCAGGTGGAGATACTGGCACGTAAGGTGCTGACAAAGCCTGTTGAGATACAGGTGGGCGGGAGGAGTGTTGTCAACAAAGATATCACACAACTGGTTGAGGTACGGCTAGAAAATGAGAGGTTCTTGAGGCTATTGGAGCTGCTTGGAGACTGGTTTGATAAAGGCAAAATTCTTGTTTTTGTCCACTCACAAGATAAATGCGATTCTCTGCTCAAAGATTTGTTTCAGCGTGGATATCCATGCCTATCTTTACATGGCGGGAAAGATCAGACTGATGCCTATCTTTACATGGCGGGAAAGATCAGACTGATCGTGAATCAACTATCGCTGATTTCAAGAGCAACGTATGCAACTTGCTGATTGCTACCAGTGTTGCAGCTAGGGGTTTAGATGTGAAGGAGCTGGAGCTGGTTGCGAATTATGATGTCCCAAACCATTATGAGGACTATGTTCATCGTGTTGGGCGAACTGGCCGTCCTGACAGGAAGGGCTTTGCTGTGACTTTTATTTCTGAGGAAGAGGAGCGGTATGCACCAGATCTTGTCAAGGCTTTGGAGCTCTCTGAACAGGCTGTTCCACAGGACCTGAAAGGCCTAGCTGATCGTTTCATGGCAAAGGTGAAGCAGGGAACAGAGCAGGCCCATGGAACAGGGTATGGCGGAAGTGGTTTCAAGTTCAATGAAGAAGAGGATGAAGCACGAAGATCTGCAAAGAAGGCTCAGGCAAGGGAATTTGGATATGAGGAGGATAAGTCGGATTACGATTCTGATGAGGAAGGAGGGGTTTGTAAGGCTGGAGGTGACCTTGCAGCACAAGCTATTGCTGCTGCCCAAGCTGCTGCTGCTTTGGCTGCAGCCAAGGCTTCTAGTAATGCTAACCAGCAAGTACCAGGCACTACTACAGGCCCCTTACTTTCTATACCTGTAGTAGCCAATGCTCAAAATAATGAGGCCACAGCCCGTGCACTTCAGGGTGCATTGAACATTCAGCAGAATTTGGCACGGATACAAGCACATGCAGTCCCAGAGCATTATGAGGCTGAGCTTGAAATTAATGATTTCCCACAAAATGCTCGCTGGAAGGTCACTCACAAAGAGACTTTGGGTCCTATTCAGGATTGGACTGGAGCTGCGATCACTACAAGGGGAACATATATTCCTCAGGGGAAAGTTGTTGGTGCAAATGAGTGCAAGCTGTACCTGTTCATAGAGGGACCCACTGAGTTATCCGTCAAGAAGGCAAAAGCAGAACTGAAACGTGTCCTTGAGGATTGTGCCAATCATGCTCTGAACCTTCCTGGTTCTGCCCAAACTGGAAAGTATTCAGTTATCTGAGCTGAGAAACTACTAACAAAACGGTTAATTATTGGAGATGTGGGGTTCTTGTGAAGGTATGTGAAAAGAGAAAAAAATCATAGTCCATAGATCAAGTATTTATCTGCCCTTGTATGAGCACAGTAAGCAAAATATTGCTTGTCAGTTCATTTTATTATGAAAATATTATAGTTCTATAGCATTGAAAGATCACAACTTCAGAAACATATCATTGAAGTGCATTGGTTCTCTTTAATGTCAAGTTAAGACCTCTCTGTTCCCTTATTTACAACTCATAAAGTTTTGATCTGAATCAAGTAAGCAACAAGAGAATAACCTAAGCAGACACAACTCATAAAACTATCACATTTCAGAAAGTTGCATCTACGTATTGGGGTAAACAGAAGCAAAAATTCTCATCAAATTAAACTTATTACCTATTTATGCCAGCTATTCTCATCAAATCAAACTTACTACCTATTTATGAGTCTTGAAACAGGCGTTTCTCAATGCCTCTGCTCCTGTCCAAGAACCTAACAGTGGAAATGTGCTGAATTCTCACCCTGTCCATCCCCTGTATCCTCTCCATGAATTCATCATGCTTGTTCACCAACATCAAATTCTGCAGTGACAAGAGCAACTCAATGCCATGAGGCACCACCTTGAGCTCAGGGAAGTTGACCAGTGCAAGCCACTGGAGATTCTGCATCATCTGCTGCTCCATGACCATTGAACTGATGCTCGAAAGGTTGCACATGATCAGCGTGTGGAGCTTGGGGAACCAGCCATTCTGAAAGACGATGCGCTCTCCGTCGTATGTGTCTCCGATCTGGAGCACTTTCAGGTTGGAGAGACAGGAGATGGAGATCAATGGATCAATGTTCGTCTTACTGTCTGTAAGATGCAGCTTCTCCAGATTAGCTCCAACCGTCTGAAAGAAACTGGACTCCATGACACTCTCATGAAGCCTTCCATTAAGCTGGAGTTTGCGCAAATTCTGTGGCGGGGAGTTCAGTGCTTCAAAGCTGATACCCTGATTACCTTGAGCTGAAAGAACATTCAGTGTGCGTAGAAATCACATCTTGCTGATGGATGCAAGAGCTTGGGATAGTGTTCTTCTCCAACATCTTCGATCGCCGATGTCCTCAGTTGAGTCATGTTCACTAAATGTTCAATAAGGTCCATGTTTGCAAGAACACCTTTAAGAGTTTGCAGCTCCATTGATTGCCATGCCACCTTTGGGGCTTCAACAGCTCTGGACTTCTCAACAATGCCACAATACAATGGAGCACTCAACTTTCCTGCAAGCAAGTGCCTTAACCTCTTCAGCTTGGTGATCCCACCTGGCAACTTGTCTACATTTGTAAGGTAGATATCAAGTGTTTGGAGATTAAACAGCTTGTCACTGATTGTGGCAGCTGCTTGATCTTTATTCTTCTCAAACCAAGATAACGTAGGTTAAACAGGCCTGACAATTCTTCTGGCAGAATTGTGATTGGAACATCTTTCATCTCCAGAACATTCAGATATCTTGAACTTCTTGGTGTACCGACAGATGGAAAAGAAGAACAAGTAACATCAAAATGATAGAGTGAATGGAGTCGAGAAGGATCTGAAAATGACTTGATTCTGTCATTGTGCTCATGTATCGACAAACGGCGGCACCTGTATTCAGGCTCACCATGCTGTGATTTACTATGTGTCATGCAGAAGGTCTCCTCTGATATGGAAATGGCCAGCTTCCTCACAATATCATGCATTTGGAATTCCTTGACCTTTCTGAAGTGCTTCCTCTCCACAACCTGTAGTAGGCATCTGTTCATTCAGGTACTCCTCGGCAACTTATACTGTTCTTCTCTTTTCTGGCTTGATGAGACCCTCTGCAACCCATAGTCTGACCAGCCTTTTCTTTGTTATCATGTAATCCTCTGGAAATATGCTGCAGAACACAAAGGCATTCTTTAGGTGGCTTGGTAAGTGTTTGTAGTTCAGTTTCAGAATCTTCATAACTGAACTCAACCCCTGGTCGCGCTATCTGTCTCGCAATTCCCAGGTTAGCTGATCATTGCACTTAGTCCACTCTTCCATATCTTGTTTCTTGAACGAGAGCTTGTTACCCA
Organism: Oryza coarctata; assembly: GCA_030770085.1. NCBI lineage: Eukaryota > Viridiplantae > Streptophyta > Magnoliopsida > Poales > Poaceae > Oryza > Oryza coarctata. The sequence goes on along the minus strand of CM061476.1, from coordinate 2,104,043 downwards.
CAATCACAATTGCTATTGGCAAACCATCACACTTGCCCACAATCTCTCTCCCTATTGGCTCTAGTTCTTGAGGACAAGATCTATTCATGCTGTTCTTGAATGCCCACCCGCAAAAAAGACACCAAGAGTCTGCATCATTTAACTTTTGCAGCTCAAGAACCTGATCTTTGCTTGCCAAAGAAGCAACTTCTTTGATCCGAGTTGTTATTATGACCTTATTTCCATTGTTGCTGCTGCTTCCTACTGTGCATGCTAGGTCCATCCAAACATCTGTGATCCATACATCATCTAGTACAAGCAATTTTTTTCTTTGTTCTAATGTTCCCTTCAGGATTTCAACCAGATCCCTACCATCTATGCTATCGATGTCGGATGGGCACCAGCGTTGCAAGATGTGCCGTACCATCTTCCTCATGATGTCAGAAGCATGGAACTTCTGAGACATTCTGATCCAAATATGGCAATCAAACTGGATCTTGATTCTCTCATCTTCATAGATGCTGTTTACAAGAGTAGTCTTCCCACATCCTCCCATGCCCCAGACTGTGATAACCGATGTTTTCGAACTTGTCACACTTAACCATCTCATAATCATTGTTCTTTATTTTCAACACCCACCATCTCATCAACTGGGTAAGAAAGATGATGTGGAAGCTGGTGATCCTCCGAGTCGGTTGAAACTCTATTGCCATTTGGCAGTTGAATCTCATACTGCACCGGGAGATTCCGGAGATTCTGAAGATGACATTGCAAATCCTTCAGCTCTGTAGCAATTTTGTGCCAAGAAGCTTTACCAAGTTTTCGGAGGTCACTCAGGAACTCCCCATTAAAAAACCGTATCTTGTGTTTAACAGACAGGTAAAGAAACTCATCAATGATGTCCTCAATTTCAAAAGCTGCTTTTCTTACTTCCTGCAAGTAAAGTTCGGTGGGCTCGCTATAGCCTTCTTGTTTTTGCGCTTGTCGCAGGAATGCTTGCATCAACTTGAGCTCAACTTCAATCTGCATTATTCGATTCTTGATCTCATTTATTATTGTCAAGTTTGTGTCTAAATGCTTACCTAATGTTATGCTTGCAGATGATGCTAAGACAGATCCGATTTTGCATTTTGCATAGAGCGGCGAATACCACGCCTTCTGCCATCTAGTTTTACCTGATCTGCAATAAAGTATGTGAAATTTGAGTTCCTCATTAAATTGAAACACTGGTATTTTGGGAAAAAAACACAGTAAGTTATAACAAATAACACTGCATCCACAACCATATTAAGTTTTTCTTGATAAAAATTCTAATATATATTTTTAAAAGCAATTTAACCATATTGGAATTTGCAGTTAATCCTTCAAAGATTCACTACGGTATAGCTAATTCAACATCTCACCCAATTGGGTTCTATTAAATAAAGTAGTCCTCCAGCGAAGGACCAAAGATTGAATCCCAAGAAACATGAGGCAGAATGGTAAGGAGCGCAAATTCTTGAAAAGAATTAACATACTGGTGACTGTAAAATGCTCAATCCAGTTATTCTTCTACAATTTGGCATAAATAGGTATGCACAAAAGACAATCACAAACTGTTTTATATGATTCATGTTTGTTAATTTGCTGTGCAAAGCCTATTAGCAGCGTCCTGTTGCCTAAGTCATTTAAATTAGCCAGTTAGATATTTTTGGGTGATGGCGGCAGTTCAAGAAACCAATTGTGGTTTTCAGAGCTAAAGAATGTTGAGGATGCTATTAATAAATACAAGTTCTATGAAATACCACCGTATAAGTTTTTTTTTCATTTTTGTCATCGCTGTCAGTTTGCACTACATCGGTACATCGCAAAAAGTTCATTTTATCCGAAAAGTGTATTTCATCCGTCTTAAAATCTTATGGGTTATTTTGCAGAGATTAAGGTTAAGGAAGAAATACTTTGTTGTCCTTTATTAAATAAGGAATGAATGAGTGTGGGAGTATAGGTTGAGGTAAATTAGGAAGACATTTAAATGAGAAATAGTTGATGTGATGTGTAGTAATGTGATTAGTGCTAGTACTATTATATTGTTAAATAAGATTTAAATTCTAGAAACTCTTATATTTTGAGATGAAACAAGTATCTCAATTTAGACAATGCTTCCATATATTCTCGAGCTACAATGGAGTGAAGTTGACGGAAGGCTAGTGATGATGGCAAAAAACAGAAAAAAAAAACAACGTTTGTGGCAATGGCATTTGGTAGAACCCCCTATTCATCGTATGGCAATTCTTAGAATCAATTGTTTGTCTGATAAAAGATAGATTAATCTTTTGTTAAGCTCATGGTACTCTGCAATCATGGCACAAAATCTGAAAACCTTTACCGCAAGGAGAGTTCAATTTCTATAAGCAATAATTATGGTTTGTTCAAAACATATGAATCTTGTAAGTTCTGTGCAGAAATTTCACATAAATAGTTCAATTGCTGCACAATAACATTATAACGTACAATTCATACATTTGTTGTGTATTGTAAATGATATGGAAGATAGTTCTAAGAAATACCATCCGTGTATTATGGTTTTATAACCTTTCTGAATCATGAAAAAGATTACCAGAAGATATGTTGACTTCGAACAGTAATAACAAAAAAAATAGCTATACCATTGGTTGCTTGAGTCAAGATTAGCTATACCAACTGATTGTTTTGATCTCCCCTATATTAATAAACTTTGTTGTCAAATTAACAGTTGTGTGAATTCATGAAACTCTGGCATGTCTGATCGTCATTAGAGAGGTTGAAATTCATGGCAATTAATAATTCAAGTGTGGTATGAACCGCAAGTCCAGATCAACGTGGACTGAGGGCAAGACTTGAAAGAAATCAAGTTTTCATGAAGAATTCAAAGTTAGTCCATTGCAAATTGATCCAAGAATTGATCAAAGAGACGCAGCCAAGAAACAAAACAAATAAACAACATAGCACTGAACTCCAAGTTTACAAGTCTGACTTATTCTAAACAAACAGCTAATATAGTTTTGTTCTATAAACAAACAGTTGACTAAAACGATTAAAAACACACACACAATTGACTGAAACATTTGGAAAACTTGTCTGAACATCGGTAACTATTACTAATGTTTTATAAGGAGGAAAAATTCGCCTGTGCACCTGGAAATTTACAAAATGTCTTGCTTGCCCCTCAATGTCAATGAAGGTCCACATGTCAGTGAGATATTAGACAAAATAGTAGATCACATTTTTTTTCGAAAATAAGGAATTGCCCCTTTTATTAGGGGGCACTTGCCTAAACAGCATACTTTTTTTAGTATTTAATATGTGGATTCATGTACCTAATCCCTATCGAACAAAATTTCAGTCAAATGCAATGGAAAAGTAAACTGTCTAAATTCATCGCACCAAGTCTTCGTAAAACACACAACATCTTCATGCAAGCACGAAACATTCCATTAACAGCTCATGACCTGTTCATCTGAACAGAAGGACATGGCAATACCCGAAGACGTCTGCTTCGTGCATGCATTCGGCACGCTCAGCTCCACCTTATGGCAGGCAGGCTTGAAGGTGCATTTGGACAAAAACGTGCTTGCCAGTATTTTTGTTCCTCCATACAACAATTGGCATCTGGTATAACTTTGGTTCCCTCCACGCCTCCTTGGTGATCAGTACCCATCGTTGGGTATGCAAAACATACTGCATCTATGAACATGTACAATGTCAAGAGGTGTATCTCAGCATTCATCCTTTTACTCGATTGGCTGCAAGCAGCTTGACTCTGGCCAGGGGAAGTTGTTAAGGTCTAGAAAGTATGTTGTTCAGTCAGGTATCTACTAGCTTCCGACAAATTGTCATCCCGTCCCCGATTGGCACCTACAAACCTCTCAAAATCCATAATACCATTGTCAATTAAAGAACAGATACGTGACATTAACAAGTAATAAAAGAGAAGGCATGGGGTATATCTTATGCCAACTAAAGTATGGCATAAATATATCACACGAAAATAAAGTAATAGATATTATGGTTGTCACATGCATGTAGGCCAAATGGTAATAAAAGCATCATACTGTTTTCTTCTCACTGAAGTTGTACAAAAACTGAACATGGTGCTCAAAATAAGGTTTGGACAAAAGGGGTTATATAAGTTTTGGAGCAAATTGACAGTTAAAAAGATAGCAAACTGGACTACACACCTTCAAATTATACATGATCATGGCTCGAATATGCAACTATATTAGGCAAATAAAACTTTCAGACTTGGGATATGTACTGCGTTCCATTGCAGTACTGCTACACATCATTGTCAGTGATTCAGTTCTCTTCACAAGCTCTAAAGGTCAATGCAGTTATGCAGACATCAATAATTTTCTTTGCAGTTAACATTTGCAGGTAATGACGAATAACTATGGGATAGACCAAACGTGGGAGGTAGTAGGAGGAAGATACCATGCTGATGTTGATACGATTATCCTCCAGAAGTTTCTTGTTGAAGTTCCTTATACTGATTGTCTTTAGGTCATTCACCTAAGAAAAGAGTGCCAAATAATTTCTAAGAAATCCAGAAAAGAGTTATCCAATTTGTACCCTATAGCATCTCTGTATCATGTCAAAAGTAAGAAAAGGAAAAAAAATAACTTACCACTGGATCAGCAACCCTTCCATACCACAGGACATTGTCTATTACAATCAAACCACCAATTCTTACCTGCAAAACAACAAAATTTAGTGCTCAACAAACAGAAAACAATCAAAACATAAAAGATATGGTCTCTATACATGGAACATATAGATATAATCATAAAACATGCAGCAAATCTTCTACAGTATTGTGAAAAAAAAAGTTATGAGGAGCAGAGATGAAAGACCACAGTTGACAGTTGTTATAGGCAAGAAAGAGTTGCAAATAACCCAGAAAGATATTTAAATCTTACTAGCTTAAGCAGAAGTTCATAATACTCCTCATACATTCTCTTGTCAGCATCAACGAATGCAAAGTCATAACTAGAAAAGGTAGAGGAGATAGGATTTGTTAGACCAACCAATACAAATCATATGATGATGGATTATACCATAACAAAATTACTATACCTGTTAGCCTCACCACGGTCAATTAGTGACTTTAGGGTATCTGCAGCTAAAGCATGTTTGACATCAACCTAAGGAATTTGTTGACAGATCAGCACAGGTAATCAAATCAAGAATACAAATTGTCATGAATTACTGCCATACTATTACTATACATACTAGGTGATTCAGAAAGGGTTGAGATTTCAACTTTGAGTGGTTAATGTCACGAGAGGAGGAGGATTGCATAGTGAATAGGTTTCTTTAGATAGCATAGTGAATAGGTAGTTGTATTGCAAGTAGCGCAAAGGGTAATATACTATGCAAGACGCAAGGCACATGACACACCCACAAACATATGAGAAAAGGGGAAAGACTAGAAATACCCTTTAAAGGCTAAAATTATTAAAGAGGAATCATCTGTCCAGTGTGATTAGATGCTTACTCGAATACTGATTATTACAAATTAGATGTGCAAACGAATGCCCCAACAAAAGGAAACATGTTTTTTATTCATGAAACACAACAAACTGAAACATCAAATGAAACTAACTGCAGATTTGTACCAAAGGATCTAAAGTAAACAATAAGTACATAAAATTATGTAGTTCATCATGATCCATATCTCATTGAACAAAACAAGGTGATCACCTTATGCGCAACACCAGCGCGCTGATAGTATTTCTTGGCAACTTCTAGGCATCTTTTGTCCCTTTCGCAAGCAACCAAACGACCTGATTCAGGAAGAGCTAGTGCTACAGCTAATGATGAATATCCCTGTGCAAAGATTAAAGGAATGCTAAGATGAGGTTATTGAATTTGCAAAAAATTAGTGGTTTTCTACAAAATTAGCTCATTCACAAGGTTTAGATTGCAGTTTGTTACACTTGTCATAACTCATAACATACACAATGAAGATTATTGTTGTACCCAACAGAAAAGATCGATTGATAGAAAGAAACATACACAACAACCGAACCTCAGCTATTCTGACCATACTGCTTGAAAGCTTGTTCTGTATAGGATTTAAAAGCTGTGGTGCACCCCTACTATGGTATAGTTTCCAGGGAAAACAACAGGTACTGTTGTTTTTACAAATACATTGTTAACCCACTGGAGTATACTTCTCATGTTGCTCAACATAATGCTTTGGTTCCAAGAGAAACAATAATTTAGTAATATTCAGTGTTTTACTTACTGAGAGTGGAAGTATGAAAAATATTATAATGCAAAAAAAAACATTAGGTCGGTTCACATACTGTATAGACGCCAACTTCAATGCATCGTTGAGCCCCAACAATTTGCGCAAGCAGTGCTAGCAGCTGAGCTTGTGCGGGCGAAACCTAACAAAACAAAGAAACCAGCTGAAAGAGTATACCATTATACCAAATTTCCAAAACGTTTATAAACAGTATCATTGTTAATAATTAGAAATAAAATTAATTATGTATGAAGTGGTTTCATTGGTTTTTTGTTACCTTGAAAAAAATATGACTAAATGGTTTGAACATAATAATAGGTGCGTTCCTTGTATACCCAGTATGCATTCAAACTTTACAAGCCAACAAGGGAGAGTCTGCATTAAGCCACTTTGGAAGAGGAAGGGGGAAAGCATGGCTGGCCATGTTGATAAACTGTGAGTAGAAAGACCACCGCTGAAACTGCGGAATAATTACCACATTGTGTGTCCGGTTTCTTAGCACTTGAATAGTTGAATTGATGGTATACGCCTTATGGATGCAATGCAAACGAATCAGCAAAAATGAACGCGTGCATTGTGCTTCAGCCAAAGGAGCTCTAAGCCTCTAACAAGCGTATCTAAGTTTATCTATGGCATGCACCTGCATTTGGCTCCCTCTCATGGCCGCCGTCTCCTCGCGGAGCTCCCTGAGAACCTGAAACATTTCTCCCACGATAGGATGGATAAACGGACGAACATTGGTCAGAGCCCTGCTCTAATTTCGCACCAAATGAAGGCAAATTTGCTCGAGACGAACCAAACGGAGGGAGTGGCTGGGGAGACGCACTGGGTGTTCGCGGACGTTGGCGAGGAGGTACTCGTAGAGCTGCGTCGTCGCGCCCATCTGCTTCCGCCCTTGCCGTGCCTCCTCCACCGCCGCCGCCGTAGCAGCAGCCGAGGAGGAGGAGGAGCACAGGTGTCGGCGGTGCCATGGGCAAGTGGAGGCGGCCAGTGCTAGCGCTCGTGGGACCCGCCTGGTCGCGGAGCCGAACCTGAGAGCCGCCTCCGCCGCCGCGGTCGTCGCCGGCGGCGGCGGAAGGCATGACGCGGCGAGGCGACGCATCGTGTGCTTTCCTCGAGAGGGAGGGGGAGAGAGGCGGATTGGCTTGGCATCCGTGGGGCCCACATGTCAGTCAGGCAGCCACGTAGGCAGCTTGGCCGACGAGCTGTTCAGATGAGCCCATATGTCAAAAGGCCCAACGAACATGTGCACACTTCATCAGCTGCCTCTTTTTGCCAGCCCATGTCAAAAGCCCAACAAGCCCATGTTAGAAAAATGACTTTATACGGAATATAGCCATAGATTATTTGATTTATGTCTCAGAAAATACTTCTACAGCATTACGTAGAAGACAATCTAAAATACAAGCAAAATGCCCGTGCATTACAACGGAAAGAAAAGACAGGAAAATAAGGAAAGAGAGGGAGCTTAATTGACAGTACAAAATGTATGCAAAGGGTTAGAAGACAATCTACTAATATAAAGCTTTTTACAGCTGAAAATATAGTCAATATGTTGGTAAAATGACATATGATATAATATATATCATTAATGTTTTAATAAACTTTTAATGACTATGTGGATGCAATATGACATGCTAAAGGTTAAAAAGACAATATAAAGTGAAGCATTGTTTATATAGAGGAGGATGCTTCCAATCAGTTTGACCAGTGCGAGTCGATCCAACGGTCTCTCTTAACTACTATTCCCTCGTTTCTTCCTGTCTCGCTCTCTCTCCCTTCTCACCTCTTGCTTCCTCGACGATGGAATTGTGTTGAAAATTTTGCTCTGCTCGTCGTGTGGGGGTAACCAGGCTGACAGCTGACTCGTGTTGGTGTGCGGCTCCTAGGCGAGGGGCGTGATGGCCTGATGGCGATGAACACGCAAGCCGTTGAGCTGGGGCGGAACGTAAGTCGTGATGGCTGTTCTTCTTGGGCTCGAAGTGTCGAACGTGTTTGCCATGGCGTCTGGGAACCAGCATCGCCGTGACGGACGAAACGCAGGATGATTCGGGCGGCGGAAGTTCGACGGGGTCGATCCGCCGAGTTGAGGGAGCACCAATGGAGATTGGGAAAGCCACTGGTGGCGGTGGCAAATTTGAGGATGGACGGAGCAGCGGCTCCACGTGCGGGCCGAGCTTGACGACGGAGTTCATGGCGCCGGCTGTCTGGCTGGCTCGGGGAGAAGGGTGGAGCTTCTTGTGGCCATGGATAGGGTGGAGGGCTGGAGGCGGCCGGGAGCAGCAGCGCGGTGTGCAGTCGAATCCGCGGCCAGAGCAGAGCAGAAGCACGCCAACACGTGCTTCACATCCACTTACATGGATAATTATAAACAAAGTTATTGATATCACCTTCAAATAAAACTATGTTGTACAGACGCTAAGTTTGTAGCCCTAGTTTATTTTGTCGTAGTCAGGACATGCAATATCTTTGAATGGAGTTTTGTTGCAATGCATGGGTATTTTGCTAGTAATTAAGAATACTAAATGAAATTAGGATAAGTCATAGTAATTAAGTTCATCTAAGTCAAGTTGGTCCTGCCAGCAGCTTGATGATACAAAACATGTTCAAACTATCATTTCATTACCCAATCCGCAGGAACACAATACCAGATCCAAGGAAACTGGAACACGTACCCCCTCAACGAAATCGGGTTGGAAGACGTGATCAGAGTCCAACGACCGTTGCGTTCGCGCCAATCTTGGGCAGCAGCACGGCTGCCTCTACACAATGTAATCACACACACAAACCACAAACGGAACAAGATTTAGTGGCCGACACAGAAACAGTCGCGCTGTTGAGGAACCAGTAGGTGAAGATTGGAGCTTACAGTTTGACCTGGCCGCGGTGAGCTTCAAGCTTCTTAAACCTCCAAGATGAGAAGACGCGGTGGCTTGCCTGGCAATGGCGAGGAGGTCTCGGGAGTCGGCTTCTGCGAGCTCGAACGCTTGCAAGCTCGCCGCCGGCCGCCGACCACGGGCTGGTCGGAGCATAGACAAACGCCGGAGCCCAGCCCAGTACGTGCCGGCAAGCCATGAAGCCGGGAGGGCCCATGGATACCCAAGTACGTGACGGACGAACGCATACGTGTGACAGTAAAAAACCGTACGGAGCAAGCGATCGGATCCACGACGGCGTACCAAATAGATCGGCACAAGCAGCTCTAATTTTTATATAATATATAGGTAAAGCTTTAATTTGTCTCCGTAATTAGTAGATAATCCATGGAAATAATGTGATGAATAATATAATCTGTTTTGGACGGGGTGGATTATTAACCGGATTATTACTAGCGTCACGCTTCCAAAAATACAATTTATGCCATCAGTATTACTTAGATAGATTCCTAAATTGTCTATCTGTGAGCGTTATAACACATAATGTGACATTTAATTAATCTATGAATTAATCAACCGGCAAATCGAATAATTCGGCCCCGTTCAGCTGTTCCGAACGAAACAAGGGTACCAGCTGGTTCATTGACGTGATGATTGGAACTTGGAAGATGCTATGCCTTCATTCCTAAGTAGAACGAGAGGTAGTTAAAATTGCAGTTCAGCAATAATATTCCTAACAGGAATATGTTACATCGTAAAATCTTTTCTTTTTTCAAAAGGATGCACCGCTGTTATTCTTACAATATATTTACGTTACACTTAAAAAGCTTTATAATCTCCTCGTTGGTTCGATTCATCCGAAGAGTCCTCATACATAATTAATAAGATGTAATATTTTACCTTATTGGATGGGTATATGTCTTAAGATGTGTCACCTACTACTACTACTATCATCAAAGTTTAGGAATTAACCTTCGATGAACAGGTTTCACAAGAAAAAACTAACTAGCTGATTTACGCTGAGTTCACGGACAAGTAATATTTTTGGACACATTAATAATAGCTATGCTCTATGTATTAACTCAGTTAAGAAAAATAACCGTTGGAAGAGTTGATCAAAGCTTATTTAAGTAAAAGATGAATTGGAGAAAGTTTCAATACGAACTGTTAATATACATTTTCTTATTTATTCGTAAATATCTCTGATAAATAGAAATGAGTAGTTTTGTTTCTTTTTTCTTTAAAAAATATTATCCCATGTTCATATTACACTCATATAAATCCATAGTATAAATATATATACTCAAAAATCTATATCAATAGGATCAATATAATAAATTCGACGTATCGCTATTTAAATAAAATAGTTTTTGACAATATTAGTTAAATTCGATCTTTTGAGTAAGTCTTGTCATATATTAATCGTATCTGTTTGGTTAAAATTTATCGGTTCGGTATGATATATTATTTATACATGTTTGTTGATTATCTTAATGTATTTTTGTCTAATTTTTGTCTAAGTCTGTATTGAGTCAATTTTTTATTTCGATATGATGTATCAATCAAATGAATTTATCGGTTTATTAATTTTATCTTATTATTTTTAAGTCTCGATTAGGTTAAATTTATATTATTTTTGATAATTTAAATCTTAATAGGTTTTATCTAACATTAGTTATAACTGATAAATTATCTTTGTGCTTTTACTTTTATTCGTATCAAATCATTATCTGATATACTTTTAATTTACTATCAACTATACATAACTTTATTAATATTTAGTCCAATTTTCTTTAATAAACTTACTAACATCATCTTTTATCTCACTTATGATATCATATCGTTGTTGAGTTTTTTCTTTATTATTAATAATATTTATTATTGTATCAATTTTAACTGTCGGATAGCCGATAGCCGATAGTTACATATTGTGGCTTATTAGTTTTAATTATAGTTTAAATTAACTATCACATTCTATACCTTAAGAATTTAATAAACTACTTTCATGACTTCGTGGTACACATGGATATAAATATCAAACAATTTCACGTCAACAAAGTACTCGTCATTTTGTTCTACAAATCATGCATGCTACATATTACATATAGACCACACGTACACGCATATATTCTCCTGATAAAACTACAAGCACCAGATTCGATCGATCTCAGCACATCTCAGAAAATAATCTCTATCTAGCTATCAGCTGATTAATCCAGACTCATATAATAAACAAATCCAGATTAACAAACTGACCTTTTTTAAAAGTAAATAAATAACAGTTTTTTTGCGAGGGAAATAAATAACAACTTGACTTTGATACCCAGGCGTTAACGCATTGATCATGATCGATCAGAACCATTTTAATTTAGTGGTTTTTCAGACAAGGAGAGGAGTCGTATTTGTATTCTTATTCCTGCATATGGCTAATCGTGCCGAACAAGTATACAGTGTGTACGGTGGATGATGCAAAAGTCAAACAATTAAGCAGTGAATATTATTTTAATTTACCGGTAATAACCCTCACTAGATACATACAAAGCACCTAGATATATGGTCAACGCACAAGCATTACAAGCATTTCATATACCTTAATATTTTAATATATTCATTGAATTTATGGATGAATGACACTTCGATCTAGCCTGATTCGCATAGACGTTGGTTTATCTAACGCCTCTAAGGGAAAAAAATAATTGAAGGACCTGGATATATACACTTACCCACAAATTTTTATAGTTTTTTACTCCAGTTTTTAATATCTTTGCTTTGAATAATAAAATTTCTAAGAAAAAGAAAATATTATAAGTGTAGCTCAAAAATATTTTTGTTTATATTGCAATACATAGTTTTTATATCTTTATTTATAAAAAATACGTGCAGCTAAAAATATTTTTATTTATGTTGCACATTTTTTTTGTGTGTTTTACATCTAATACTCACAAATAAGCAATAGACGCCCGTTATGATGTCTATTTTGGCATCTATCTGTTAAAGACTCACAAATAAGCAATGGACGCTAGTTACAATGTTATCATAGTTCGTGTCCATCGGTTATTTGAGAGTACTGAGATAATTCACAAAAATAAAATATTTATATGCCGTAGCTGTAATCAAGACTAAATAAAAAAAAGATTGGAACACAAAAGGCGTATTTAGGGCGTTTTTCTTCAAAAGAACACGTGTACGGCAGTCAAATTTGAAGTGGTCGACATACATTGACACGTAACGTAGTCAACATCATATCGTTATAAATTAACTTGTATGGTTTATTTCAGCTATATATAAATTAACATATCAACCACTATGCCAAAAAATATTTTTGAGGTAGGTAAAACTGATTATTAAAGGCGTATCTCAGGTGGCTGCTAGGGTTAGGCGCCTAAAAAATGATTTTTGCTAGCGGTGCATAAAAATGTATTTGCCAACTAAAATTTATATATAAAATTTATCCTAAATTTTATATCAAATTCATTGTAAATTATTGTACATCTATGTGTCCATCGAAATAATGCGCCAAATTATATATATTACATTGAAAGATTTAATTTAATTAATATATAAAAATAAATTATTGTACACAAATATATATATGCACTGTTAACCATTAAGTTATCATTTAGTTATTACAATAGCAAAATTATAATTTATGAAAACGATGGAATGCCCCACTCAATAATTCCCTTCTAACTCTTTGCGTGAGGTTTTCTACACAGCAAATTTGAGGATGAATAAAATGACATTGGTCTTATATTATATTCTCAATTGTCATGTGAAAAAAATAGTTAATTATTTAAATATGCAGATATAGAGTCTTTAAATGCGTGTATTAGTTTACATTTTTAAAGTTGCTATAGTAACTACATTGAACTTAAGATAGTGATGGACATAATAACCATATAATACGCTATATAATGATTGTGTTTTGGTACTTTATAAATAATATAAAAATAATATATGTTAATTTCTTATACATGCACATAGACTTTAATTTATGAAAAATATGCATCATATTATACAGGGCATTTGTTCATTACCAAGAACTTTTGCCTATGGACTACTCCGTCGTTTACACGGTAGTATAGGAAAGTATTAATAGAGAGAAATTAAAATTAGTTAGTAATCTTTTTATGCTAGAAGGATCACGGTTGATCAATGTCAAAGAAATTAATTAATGATTTACTAATCTAAAACATCGATAAAACTCTCCTGTTAAACAGTTGTTTCTGGCTTTGGGATAGAGGGAGTTTCAAATACTTTGTTGACTTGATGTTGTTACTTCGATGGAACTCTACTATGTGTGAATCTTTATAGAGTAATCTTCATCTACATATAAAATAGAATAATCAGATGTGTAGAATAAACTTGGTGAAATCGAGTGTACAAATAACTTAACACCTCCGAGACACGGTCAGTGTTGTGCACGGCCTTCTTTTCCTGCTATGGGTTAGGACGTGGATTGTTGGAGGAGTGATATGACCCTTCACTTTGGGGTTATTGTTGGATGATGTGGGTTTGGTAGATAATGTCTTCTCCAGTCGCGATGGTTCCGCGGTCTATTCGGGTCTATCGCCAATGTTCATAGTGTCTAAGTTAATTATTGAAATATGTAAATTTTCTAGTAGATCCCATCATTTGTATGTAATATTTAACAATAATACATCCATTAAAATTCACGTGCAAAATTAAACCAAAATTCACAGGTACCTAAAATACACTTAAAAAAAATGAACCAACATTCACATATAAAATTAACATCTAAAATTCACATAATATTTAAGATGGCTGAGGGTAGCACATCGAGAAAGGAGAGGCTAAGGGTCGTGGGGGCAAGGATGTAGAAGGTAGCGAAGGTGTCTCGCATTGAGGCGAGGAGCCTCGGCGGCGTCTACCGAGGCTGCGTGAGGGAGGGGGCAACGTCGACGGACAAGTGATCGAAGGGTGGAGGCTAGAGTATGGGGTGACAATGGAGGTAGAGGGTGAGGGCGAGAGAGGAGGCCGAGTGGTGACATGTGGGCGGTTGAATTTTGTAGCCTAGTGATGCAATACTAGGGTTCGATGCGTGGGAATTGAAATTTTTTTCGCTCTATAAACCTTATAGCGTGGACATTTTTGCATGTGCGGGACATCATTCTCTGCCTATGAAAATTATTTTTACACGCAACAGAAGTTACATGCTACCTATAAAAATGATTTTCACAGGTGGCCAAAAGCATGTGCCGCCTGCGAAAACCATTTTCGCAGGGGATGTATGCTTTCCATGTCTCCAAAAATGCCCCATATAATTTTTCCCCTTTTAAATTTATATTTCAATTATATTGTACATAATTACATATTTACATAAATAATCAAATTACATATTTTCACCGTTCGTACAAATTATGCTATTACACATTGTCACCGCATTTAGAATTTGTAAGTTTTTTTGTCGATGATTGCATCTACAAGCTTTTATCTTATTACAAAAATCTGTAAATAGCGGCATTTGGTTGCACTTATTATAGTCCTCGGCATCTTCTACATTTTTAACTCCTACAATACTTTGTGTTAGAGAGAGCGCTATGTCCTTGTTTTTATCCGTGGGGTCAGTTACATACAAAATCTATACGACACGATCAATGAATACCCAAGGGTTATCTTTATGACCCATATTGTCAAGGTCAATTGTTAGACCGAAGTTGTCCATCATCACACCCTATGGGTGTTTCACCTATTGGCACCAAAACAATGGGATTTGTATACTCAGTCTATAGTCCACCTCCTAAATTGTTTCTATGACCAATAATAAGTGTTCTTTTTTCTATTTGCGTCGATTGCCTCTACCTGAATGCCACTGTTTTAGACTATGCTCTTCTTATCCTTTATTTTAGTATAAAATATGTAACCGTTAATGTCATAAGCTTGCGAGAAGTTGATCACACTTGATGGGCCAGACAAGCTTTTCATAGTGATTTCCTCTGTGGTTTCTCCGCCGTGTAGTTTTTGGTCCCTTAACCACTCAATGGAGAGATGCTTGTCCATTTTCATTATCCAATCATTTGAGCGTCCGATATATTACAATCTAATTTGGTTTAGGTGTTACTCGATATACGGCTCAACTATTGTGAGCTCTTGCAGGATACTAAAATGAGCTTCTTGGACAACTTTATAATTCTCATCAATGAATATTTTCAAAGACTCGATACCTGTCTTGTACTGGCTTGCATCGCAAGAAGGGAAATTGTCTAGATTTTCGTTCTCTTCGTGGTAAAGGATGTAGTGATTGACATATGCGTACATCTTCTACACACCTAATGACAAATGACATATGAGTTTCTTCGCTTGCTATGTATTTGTTGGCAATGAGTTTAGATTTGGTAGCATTTTTTTAAAATAACTAACAAATCGTTGAAGCTGTTGTCGGACCAACCATTGAAGCCTTCAACCTAAGAAGTCCTAGCACATAATGAAGTACAGAGAAGTCCCTGTCACAACCCTTTGACTCATTGTAACAAGTGCTTCACAATGGTTCAAAACTATCGAGGCCTCTTGTTGAGCCAATTATAATTTCTGGTTCAGCATGTCACAACATCTCTTCTAGTTTGATACTTTGATACTAGTATCATCCACTATTGTATAGTCATCGTTATCCATCATAATAGCAGAATACCACCCTTCAGACAGATATCAGGTTCTTTCACGACGCTACGTTTGTCTTCGACTGTCTCACCATGTTTAAACCAAATTATATAGTCCACATCAAACAAGTGCTGAACTAAGTGAGACTAGATAACTTCTATTTTTATCAATGTTTTCTTATTGTTGTAGTCCATACATGGACAACATATATTTTTTTTGTCGTTTTATTCATAGCATGCTTTTTCGCAACTTCGATGAATTTGGACAACTCGTTAAGAAACGATTGATGAAATCTTGGCTCTCGTACATCCATTTCTGCATGTCCATCTGTAAATGCAAACCACAATATAATATATAATTTACAAATAATTTAAATAATATTTTACCTTTATTTTAATTATGAATTATTTTTTAAAAAACTTGTAAATATAACATTTTTCAAATAATCAACTTTTTTTTATTTCCTTCGCACACTAAATATTCTAAAAGAAGGAAAATACAAAGAAATCTAGAGGAAAAAAGAGTAATATTGTTTAAGAATAAACTAGATATACTTAAATTAGGGTTTCTCTCTCTAAACTACATCGATAGGGATCTACCCACTAGATCTACCATTATAGACTACCATTAGAGACACTAATTACAATAAAATTTATAATTTTTGGAGCGAAAAAACACCACTAAGGATTTACACAAAAAAATATCCTAAGTTGAACAAGAATTACAATCTAAATTCATAAAACTATTAAAAACATCATTTTGTTTTTATTACTTTCGAATTAATACTTGCTGAGTAAAATCTATCAAAAAATTCGAGATAAAAAACTTCCCTCTGTTTTTTCTTTTTTCTCGAGAGAGAAGTCCTAAAATAAGGAAGAATCGAGAGTAAGAAGTTACATAGCAGGAGATACACCCGTTTTTCAGGTGGCCAATGACATATAGACAGCTTATAGGTAGCCCGTGTTTCTCGAGGTCTGTAGGTGGCAATGATTCGGCCATCTATAAAAATGTTTTGTTGTTGTTTGTGAAAATTATTTTTAAGTAGTGAATACAGATTAGGTTTCTGGCTTTATGTAACGTGGGCAGTGATAATAACAGGAAATGGATCATACCACTCAGCGAGAAATATACCATCCATGCATGCATGGTTACACGTATCTCTCTATTGTTCGATGTAAAATTAAAATTTAGATGCTGAGTGTTGCGTGTGGTTGACACTGCACTTAATTTGCACACATGCATATGATCTCCACTTGGTGGAAATTGCGAATCTTTGACCTAGGATTACCAACAAAAACAAGTCCTTCTTCACTCTGTTTTTTTTAAAGTATCTGTTTAATTAAACACCTTATAAAATTATTAGTATTAGTATATTTTCATAAAAAGAATTCATTGTCCAGCACATTCAATTACAAATTTACTACAATGCAGTTAGAAAAGGTAATTCAAACAATTGTCAACCATATCAACATGACTAATTTATCATGCAATTCCCATACTAGCTATTGGTTGTACCTTTTGTCTGACGCGGTGTGTGCCACTAATTGTAATCTTCTGAGTTGGACTTTTTTCCACCCTGAAATGTAACTCTAACATGGATTAAATTTTTTGATATTTATAACGTGTGCAATGACGACATAGATGCAGAACACGCACTTTCTATGTGTTTTCAAAGGAAAAATGGTGGATGCAGACTTGCAATGTTGCATGCATGCGCGCATGCAGAGATGCAGGGGCACTAGCTAGTTCATTGTTGTGGCTAGCTTGCTATATAGCTAAGTCCACTCTTTTGTTAGCAGCTACAACACGTGGCCAGCACCGACGTAGATGGTGAATCCTCGATCATCGACGACCTAGGATCACGAACCAAAATTAATGGTGTATCCAGACTTTGAGCGATTCCATTTGCACCTACTTATTTGTTTATCTATTGTTTTAGAACGCACTGCAGTCAGAAACTTAAAGGCACGTATTGGCAACAGAGTCCACACAAACAAATTGAGAATCAAAATTTGCAATGCATGCCGAAATAGAAAAAAATGTTATTACGCTTTCAAAAATATTTAGTGTCAGAAAAAAAAATTATTTCCTTCTTCCTACCTTCATTTTAATACACAACAATAATATGCCCATACATTACAATGAATCTGGAAATTAGCTAGGATGTGGATGTATCATAGTCTACTGTTTTTCTGTTTTCTTAAGGGAATTTTTGTTCAGGAGGACGGGAGGGCGCATTGCATGTAAGAGAGATGACGGACAACTCTGCTTTTAAAAAGTAGAGGTATAATCCATATATGTTGCCAAATTAATGTTCCATTGTTTTTTACTGTTAGACTTGTGTCACCAAATTTATTTAATGATAATATTTTTTTTGTTCTACTAGTATTAATCAATTATCTATACTATCTAATATTCTGGTCACGTAAACTTGAACAAACTTGCATAATATAAAAGATTGTAAATTTTAGGTTGTTTTATTTTAGTAATCTAATGCATTGCTATGTTTATTTTAATTATTTATACTATGTTATACACAGATATATGTCTTGAGATTTTTGTTACACATTACCATGGATCAACACCAAAAAAGTAGATATTCCACATGTGAATAACTCCCATTTTACAAAAAGCAAAGGTCAAATCGGTCGAAAAAAAATCAGAAAAAGGGTGGTAGTAAAAGATATGGTGGATCGAGCACTCGAAGCGCGGGAGACAACGGGTCGAGTTTTGTCACTCTGTAGTACACGCCTCTTCCGCCGCGGCATAAAAACTCCACAGTCCACTACTTCTGGTCGTCGTCACACTCGCCGGCAGCCGGCCAACGAGTTCAAACGAGCACCACCCAACACTAGCAGAGAGAGAGAGAGAGAGAGAGAGACGACGACGACGACGACGTGATGCAGAAGACATCCAAGGAGCTTGACTACGTGCTGGTGCCGATGGGGCTGGCGGTCATGGTGGCCTACCACCTTTGGCTCCTCCTCCGCATCCGGCGCCGCCCGGCGACCACCGTGATCGGCATCAACGCCATCAACCGCCGCATCTGGGTGCGCCACATCATGGAGGAGCCGTCGGGGAAGCACGCCGTGCTGGCGGTGCAGACCATGCGCAACAGCATCATGGCCTCCACCGTGCTCGCCTCCGTCGCCATAACCCTCAGCTCCCTCGTCGCCGCGCTCATGGCCAGCGGCGTCGCGCACACCATCTTCTCCGCCGCCGGAGGGGACAGCGGCCAGGGACAGGGACAGCTCGTCGTCGGCGCCGCCGGCGAGACCGCGCTGTCCGTCAAGTTCTTCGCCATCCTCGTCTGCTTCCTCGTCGCCTTCCTCCTCAACGTGCAGTCCATCCGGTACTACAGCCACACCGGCATCCTCGTCAACGTGCCGCTGCACGCGCACCGCCACCGCCGCCGCCGCCCGGGCCTCGCCGTCGATTACGTCACCAACACGCTCAACCGCGGCAGCTACTTCTGGTCTCTCGGCGTCCGCGCCTTCTACTTCTCGTGCCCCGTCTTCCTCTGGCTCTTTGGCCCCATCCCCATGTTCGCCACCTGCCTCGTCATGGTCTGCGGGCTCTACTTCCTCGACGTGTACACGGAGTGGGAGAAGCCAGAGGAGGAAGACGACCTCAACGGCGGCGATGTCGACGCCGCCACGTGCCATGAGCAACCCAAGACGGCCGCCGGCGCCGGCGCCGGCGCCGGTAGGGTGATGCCTCAGCAAGACATCGTCTGAAATTCTGAATAATCATCGATCGATTGAAGGTGCTGCCTTCATGCAGGTGATCTGGATTCAATCAGCATCCAGATTAATTAATTAGTATGTACCGTAGCAGCAATAAATTGTCGTACCTAGGATTCAATTCCTCGTTGAATCCAAGTTTTGTCGACAAATTCGTAACAAAAATGCTTCAAATTAATGTCATATATAGTATAACCATATATCCATATTGAATGGCTTAGTAGCATCAAAAAATAATTTATAAATAGAATTTTTATATACATATCCTTAGTTTAAAAATAAACTATGATGAAAAAAATTTCCAAAATTAACTTTAAAAATAAGTTTAAAATTTAAAATTTGACAACAGCTTATAAGCTAAAAGAAAAATGATAAAAGTGTACGTATTGTGTGAAAAACGATTTTAATCTATCGAGAGAAGCCTCTTTGTTGCTTATATGTCATTCACATATTTATTAAAAAAATTAAAAAAATCAACAAGAGATTGATATATAATATATCACTCCACAAATGTACAAATTCAAATTATATAAAAAATATATAATTGTGAATATGCGTATATTATTCTGAGTTTAATTCATTATTTTTGTTATGACATGTAAAAGTTAAATATAAATAAATAAATATATATATATGGAGTAATATATAATATATTAATCTATCATATTGAATTTTCTAAAAAAAATTATAACTATTTAAATGATATACAAGGAGGAGTATATATTAGCTTGAGAGTTTAAAATCTATTTCCGTGCTGTACAAGTGATCTCAGATTTTTAATTACAGCGTATCCGTCATGACCTTCTTGGATCTTGTTCCTACCAGACAAGTCAGTGACTTTTTGTACACTACAGTTCTAGATAATACTAGTATTATATATTGTGAAAAGTCAATTACGTAATGTCGTTTATAAGATAATATGCACATGTTCTTTTCTCAGAAAACAAATTGAAAGGAAATTGCAAACCTCAAACCATCATGTTCAGAAAGCTCTGGATATATATACTTGAGACGACAAAGTGACTAAATACACCTCACATGTACCATGCAGCAAGTACTACTCTAGTACTCTTAAAGAAATAAAAAGAGAAAACAATTGACCTTTTACGGTATTCTCCAGCCTCCTGCATCTTGTAAGAGATGGCCTTCTGCACTCTGCAGATGATGCTGAATGTTAGCCTTCACTAATCTGCGTTCTTCAGAAATTTAATTTACCGCTAGATAATCATGTCATCAACTATTGTTACTGAATTCAAACGGCATAATAATTTGGATGAATTTGTTCAGTTCCAGGGTTTCACCATTGCATGACGTAAGCATTTCTAGGCCTCTGAAGCTACCATTGTGCAGAATTAGTTGCAGAGTTGCAAGTTGTGCGAGGTTAAGATATGACTGCACCGCACTAAACTCCGTCGACGAAACACAAAACATATTTAATTGTTATACTGTGTTTCCTTAAGAACAACACATGTACCGCGAGCAAATTTAAAGCGGTCTACATCGATCCAGCGAGCTGACATGGTCAACTAACAACATTACAAACTAATTAACTGGTAAATTAGTGCCTATTTTAAGTTATAAAGTGACGTGGCAGAACTAATCTGTGCGCGTGGGCAATAATATTGCAAAATATATATAGCATGCTAACACGTACCTGAATCTCTAATATTCCTTTGAGAATCTTTCAATAGATGCATAGTACGTGTGGTAGACGCTACACACTACGCGTCTTCGCTGGCTGCTGTGTGTGATATACATATGTGTGTATATTTGTATATATATACACATATATATGTATACACATATATATGCATACACATATATATGTATACTCTATATATATACATACATATAGCACATATATCACACATGTTGTTTAGACGGTTAGCGATATGTTATATATATTATTGATTAAAATAGATATTATCAGATCAATAAGTATGTGATTATTTATTAGATTCTAAATATCGAATATTGTTTTTTAAATGAGTTCTGATCATATATCATATGATGAAGAAATATAATTATATCTTATAAATCATTATAAATCATGGTATAGAGATATTAAATCGATAATATGAATATATGTTGGTGAACATATGTTAAATAGATTCACTATAAGATACTATAGATATTTTATATATCATCAATTAATTTTAAATAATATTTATGTGAATTCTTTAGACTTAAAATTATTATAGTTCCCAACATACGTGCTAGCTTATTTTGAGACTACAAAATACTACTTCGTAACACGGTAGTCATAAAAATAGTTTTTAAATTTACTATAAAATATATAGTGTGATGTAAGTAATCAAGATAGCATTTACTCCTCTTATAAGAGATATCTCAAAATCTATCGATGTAATAGATTACGAAAATATATAGCCATGCCAAAGTGATTGAGGAGTAAGTTTATAATACATCACAGAATTAAAAAAGCGATTGAGCTATTAAGAGTATAACATAAGTCTTGACTTAAACTCGATTGATATCATAGACAAATAGATTCATACATGAGAACATTATGGATTTAACTAATATAATCTTTACATATATTTTAGGGTTAATATATCTTGCTAAAGACCGCTATTAACAGAGTAACTGGAAAGATGTTTTTGGGTTGTGACTAAATATACGTAAACCTATAAGGTCACACGCTTAATGGGTTGAAGTAATTATTTAAATGTGATTTGGATAAGGGTTCGATTCGGATAGAAATCCGAGTAGACTACTATTGGACCATAGTCCCTTAGGCTTAAGTGAGTAAGTATATATATAGAGAGGCAGAGAGGTTAAAAAAAATATCTTTGTTCATCTCGAGCAAAACCCTAGCTACTATCTCCTGAGCCAAACCTTAGCTACTTTCAAGTGCTAGTACACCCGTAATCAGTGTTCTAGCCCTAAATGTGTGGATACCGGTAGAGGTGCTAGTACCGGTGTGGAGCCCTCAGCAAGGCCAAGGTGCACGCAAAGACGACATTGGTGGAAGCCGCCTCAACCATGTTGTATTGCTTGTCGGGCACCTATGCCTTTGTTGCTTCCCCGACGTAGTACCGTGGTGGCAATGGTGGTGGTGGCTCTAGTGGCAACAACAACAGATGCAACAAGCAGAACGGGTGGCGAAACCGAAACAATGGCGACTGTGACTACCAGATCCAACCTGATGGTGGCAACAGTGGAGGATTAGCTTAGTTAGGGGTGGTAGAGCAGGCTACCCTCATTAAGCCGCTGGACTGTGCGCCGTTGGAGTGTGGTTTTGTTTCAATTCGTGGGCTGTGTTGTAGTCTTTGTGTCATGCTCCTGTCCTAGGGGCGGGTCTGCTTGGCCTATTCCCATAGGCGCACACCGCCTTAGTGGGCCCTTATGTGTCTCCTTCTACTGGTGGCCTGTCTGCTGCTCTGTTTGGGCGCTAAGAGGGAGCGTGAGCATAAGCCAATGGAGGTCTGATGTGGACACGTGCGAACACTTGAATGCCTAAGAAATCTACTTAGTTCTAGTGCAGGTTTTTTGACTTGTTGGTCCCGATAGTGTGCACTCCCAATTGTCCCACCGGGCGTACCAAAGAATGTTGATGCATGAGGCGATCAGATCGGACGGAGGGGCACGCTAAGAGGGGGAGCGAGCATGAGCCGATGAAGGTCTGATATGATCGCGAGCGAACACGCCGAGACCTAAAAGATCTGCTTGGCTCCAATGTAAGTCCTTCGGTTTTGAAGTGTCTTGTAGTTGTGGATATACTAGTTAATTTGATCTCTAATTAATAAAAAAAAGATAAATAGAGTTATATTATAGATTCAATTGAACGATAGACCGATACAGACTCCTGCTATCAACTGGTTGCTGATAGGGTTAGTATAATGAGCTGATTCGATAGTTGTAGACGTCGGCTAACATGGTGAGAGAGAGGGAGGAAAGGCTAAGGGGCGAGGAATGAACTGTGCAGGGAGATACCAAGGCTTGATCTTTGATTTTAATAGCAGCTCATAATTTTCACTAGCGGATCTGGGGCTTAAGATATCCATCTCTAAAAATGAGACCATTTACACGGATAGGCTTCTTAAGCGTCTGTCTGCGAAAGAATAATATTATCACCAACGAGCTACTTAAAATCCACTTGTGAAAACAACCGTATTTGCACAGGCAACCAACTTAAACCATCCACCTGCGTAGTTGTGTTTTCGCATGCAGGCAATATGGTGGGTCCCACTTGACATTCTTCACAAGCGTCGCCCCTTACGAGGACTGCCTCTGAAAATCTAGGGAGGCATCGAAACAACGCATCAAGTGAATAGTAGCCTGACTACAGTAACTTTCGGAATATATATGTACATGTGTGTATGCAGGCAGCCAATGTTACGTTAAAATTAAGATGGAACTAACGCGATTTTGCATGGATCTAAATTTTAATGTAATTGGATTTAATATACAAATTTAGCTTATATATATGTTTTCACTGGTACAATTGTATTTCATCTCCAATTGATTTTGAAAGTACATTTAGATTTTATGTACAATTTTGAGCTTCTGATTTCTGTTTTTTTATACAACTATATATTGATATATTGATAGATAGATTAACACATCATGATTTAACGGTGTAAATCATTTTTTTAATTAATGCGGTAACTTCCAGTAGGATGAACAGGCATGGTTACTCTTTTTCTGTGCCTCTTAATTATATAATAGATAGAGAATTATCTTTAGTCGAGATGTGACATATTGTCATTTTACATACGTGTGCAGCTGTTAGGAAACAAAGGATATATATATATATATATATAAAGTTTTTAACTTTCTAACATTTAATAAATGATTGTCATAACTTGAGTAGTTTCATCTATAATTCATTGTCCATCATAACTTTAAAACACACCTGCAGTACACCATTTTACATAGGGAGTATATTGCAAGCAAGAAAATCAAATTTGAGACTTATGGACGTATTAGTACCTAGGCTATCACATAACCCTTCATATCTATAATGGCTCAGCTATGACCATTTGCAATAACATCATTTGTAACGGGTATATATTTTGACCATTAAAGATTATGGTCAGAGCGAATACTTGTTAGTGATGACAACTTATCAGAACTATTGTAGGTATAGCGCTGGTCATCTATGACGGTTTTTAATTTAGATCTGTTACAGATATGAGGTCATCAATGGCTCAATGGCTCTTAATGTATGAACCATTATAAATAACCTAAGAACATCTATAATGGCTCTACCTTTAAAACCCATTATAGATATTCATTCATCTATAATTGGTTTATTTTTGGAACTGTTACATATTCACAAGCTACATGCCTCATGCCACCTCGTCTTTGCTACATCTATCTCTACCTCCTCTCACTTCTGCTCCAATTCTCTCCTTCCAACAAGATCATTTCCTTGTCCTTCTCCTCATAAGTCTAGCATGATGTGGATGCCGCTAGCCCACCACATTCGCATCCCCTCCGCCATGACCTACACTCTGCCCAAGCCCTAGAGGTAGAAGGTGAGGGCTTGGCAATAGGGCTATAGGCAGCAGAGGCCTCAGATACCGATGGAGAGGAGTCTAGGCAGTGCACCTAAGCAGCGATGGGCTAGTTGGAGGCCCGAGAGGTGGTGGCCTAGGGACGAGGTCACTGACAATGGGGACGATAGGAGAGAGCAGGAGGCAACAACATCCTATCATGAAGTAACGATAGTGTTGGACCCTAGTAGTGGTGGCGCCTCGATCAGATAGGCTAGATCTAGTCATACCAACCCTAGTAGTGGTGGATCTAGCCTCTCTATCACCTCCCAACAAGCAGCCAAATCTAGCCATGACTGGGCACTGGGAGAGGATAGATCGGTGGTAAACGAGTGAAGGTTGACGGAACCCAAGGAGGTTAGTGCAGCGATGATTTCTTGACATTGTTAGAGTTGGTGTTTTGATAGGTCTATTTTTTTTCGGTCTCTAGGGTAAGCTAGCGTGGTGTGGATTATGGCATGCGGCCACTTCCACGACATAATGACGAGCAGCCGGAGTGGAAGATCCCTAATATGGCCCCTTGGTGATGGTGAGCAGTAGCCTGCTGCCACAAGGACGATGATGACGAGCGGCAACATGAGGTTACGGTGATGGCAACAGAGACATCATTAGGCATGGCAATTGACAATGAGGACGATGGCGATTTTTGTATTTTTTTTATTTTCCTCGTAACGTTGATAGTTAGTTGTGAATGTCATCCGTAACGATACATAGTTATAAACCATTATAGATGACTTGATCAGAGTGTTCACATGTTACAAATGAGTCATCTCATCCCTTATAGATAGCTACCTTTATAGATGATTGGTTCCTTATTAAGTGTGGGTAGCTTAGTTACATGGCTGTTAAATTACTTTGGGGCGGGGTCATGTAGCACGATGAAGCGTTCATATGATCAGATGAAGAAAAGGGGACACGTCATATGCATGCAATTAATCTATGTCAATCCTAGTCCAGATAGCTAATTTCCTATTGTGAGAAGAAATTAACCATTTAAAACTTACCTGTAACTTCGCATGAGCAGGGAGGTGCCATGCGTTTCCATTGTTAGAGCATGAGTGAGCAATATAAATACCAGAAAAAGGATCATAAATATTGATAATGACAGTATACATCAGTGCTTTTTTAGATAATGTAATAACAAAAATCCCAGCCTATATACTAAAGGGTTAAGTACTTGATCATATGGTTAGCCAGCTAATAATATATCATCACTTATCAAACACCTCATATACTTGTTCATGATATACACAAAAAATATCAATCTTAATTTTTCTTTTTCCAAAGTTTAGTAATCTTTTTTTTAAGTACAAGCAATCTTAATTTGCTTCCAAGATAAACACATCAAGTGTCCAAAACCTCCACAATATATCCACGTCAGGAGCACAATCTAGGTCCGTTCTAAAGTGAAGTTAAAATTGGCTAGTTAGCCATATACAAAACGGTATAAGTCATTAGTTCAATAATTAATTAAGTATTAATTAGTATAAACTTTTAAAAAATAAATTTATTTGATTTTTTAGTGAGTTTTTCTACAAAACATTAGTTTGAAAAACAGAAAATAAGGAGTAGCTAGCTCAATTAGCTATTAAGAATAAATCTTTAAGTGTTTTGCATAAAAAATGAGTAAAAGGTTTGTCTTCCAAATGCAAGTGCTTCCGTTTGGTAACATCCCTGAATATAATATATAATTGGGCTTAATTAATCCATGAAGGAAGGCTTTTCTAGCTAGATATATACATGCATGCATGATTTAGGGACACTTTGGCATAAACATAGTTGTGTGTACATAATATCACCTCCCCACATAAGGAATTATTCAATGATCAGTTGCAAGCTGCAACAAGATTTCTTGAGTCCAAACATTCAGTTACATATCCATAATTAAACCAGCACTAACTACTTTGTCCATCACATGAAGCCACCAAGTCATAAAAGAATATCAATTATTGCTTAATGAAATGTACTCCATTCTCTTAAAAAATAAAGCACATCAGATTTGTCGGTTATCCTTCCATTTTTGGCTATAAAAATGGTTTCCATGTGCTTCAGACACTCAGTAGCTAGCTTCACCTCTCGCCATGACTGTGCCGATGAACTCCATAGTGCACGCGTCCACCTCGCCGTCGCCGGAGACGGCCTCTCCTCCTCCAGAAGGTAAGCAAGAACACGCAGAGCTGGCCGTCCATGTCGTCGGCGTCGGCGACGAGGCGGTGATGCTGAGGGATGACGAGGCGGCGTCGATTACTCCGGCTGCGCGCAGTGGCTCCGCGCGGCCGTGCTGGGCACCAACGACGGGCTCGTGTCCGTAGCGTCGCTTATGATCGGCGTCGGCGCCGTGAATGAGTCCGCCAGGGCTATGTTCGTCTCCGGCTTCGCTGGCCTCGTCGCCGGTGCGTGCAGCATGGCCATCGGGGAGTACGTGTCCGTGTACACGCAGTACGACATCGAGGTGGCCCAGCTCAGGAGGAGGAGGCAACGTCACCGTCAAGACGCCGGCGAGCCGGCACAGAAGGCGGAGGAGGACGAGGAGAAACGGCTGCCGAGCCCGGCCAAGGCGGCGATGGCGTCCGCGCTGGCGTTCGCTGTGGGCGCGTTGCTGTCGCTGCTGGCCGGCGGGTTCATCCGTCCCTGGGGCGCGCGCGTCGCCGTCGTGTGCGCGGCCACCTCGGCTAATCTCGCAGGTTTCGGGGCGATAGGCGCGGTTCTCAGCGGCGCGAGCCCGGCTTGGTCGCGGCCAGGGTGCTGCTCGGCGGGTGGGCCGCCATGGCAGCGTGCTACGGCGTGCTCAGGCTGTTCGAAATCATGTAATAACAAATAATTTAAGGGTGTTTATGAAAAAGTTCCATGGCTATTATTATGTATGTTTATTAATCTCGACTTTAAAATTAATATTTGCCGTCCGATTCTGATCTAACAGTAAAGAAAAATCCAATTTTTGGTAGCGATATCCTGATGGGGATTGCGTGGAAATGGTAGAGAGATTTATAGGACCTTTCCGCAAAATTCGTCGGTGGTTTTCCTCCCCTGTCAGTGGCGGTGGCGGCCGCCGCCGGCGATTACTCCGCCGTGTTGCCCGAGCTCGAATGGTAGAGAGCTCATTCCCACCTCGCCGTGCGACCCTGGTATGCGCGCAGAGGTGGAGGAGGAATGGAACGGGAGTGTTTGAAGGCCAGGCCAAAGCGGGGATTAGCGGGTGAGTCGATTAATCGAGCTTTTTTTTTTAGTAATGGAGGGAATATGGATTCCCCAATCTGGAGATATGATTTCCTGTTCTATCGTATGATTTTGAAGCGATGCTTAGATAGAGCTTACCTGTATCCGCGTTTTGTGAGGGCGAAACCCTTGTTGCTATGGATGGTAGATTGATAGAGGTAGAGGTAGAGGTAGAGGTAGGTTCGTTCATGATTTTTCTTCTTCTTCTCCATATTTTACTGTAGTAGCAACCATAATTCATGAATCGTGCTATTGGGCGTCTTGATACTGCTTCCTGATGCTGACCAACCCAAATTTTTTTGTGGATTTTGATACTGTATAAAATGATAAGAATTTATGGGTTCGAACTAGCTAAACAAAATAATAATAATAATAATAATAATAATAATAATAATAATAATAATAATAATAATAATAATAATAATAATAATAATAATAATAATAATAATAATAATAAGGTGGGCTATTCTGTTGGGATTTATGTTTTTCTGTTTGGGGGAAAGAACAATAACGAATATGCATCATGCGTGTCATTTGCTGTCAGGGAACTCATCACCGCCCTCTCGGATTCACCATCCAGAGCACTTGTCGCCTCATCTAGGAGTAGTATGACTGGCTTCTTCAGTATAGTTCTTGCAATGGCTATTCTCTGCTTCTGCCCTCCTGAAAGTTGGCTTCCTTTGTCCCCGACCACCGTGTTGTACCCGTTTGACAGGCCACTGATGAACTCATGGGATCCTACTTTACATATTCCTATTTCCTTCCCAGTTCCAATTAAATAAACTCAAAAGCTTCCTTGTATAAATATGATGCTCTGCCATGTGTCTATGAAGTTTATGTTAGAATAAATCATTAGACCTACAAGATCAAGGTATCTAGGTGTAATAGTTAAAGGCTACAAATCGTAGTCCACTTTCTGATGTGACACATCCACAAAGTTATCATGTATTATTATAATACAGCCTTGTTCTCCATGGCATAGTTTCATACTTCAAATATTATTTTTATGAAACTAGATTATGCAAGGGTCTTCATCTAGTTTCTTAGATTATATAGCTTTGTTCAAGGTGACCTCAACCCCACAAGATGACGCACTTGATGGCCCTAATTCATTTTGCTCACCAAGTTTGGTGGTCTAGCATGCTTCTTTTTGTTAGTGGTGTACTGCTATGAGTAATAAGCTGAGTTTACTTGCACATGATATGTGGATCATCCAATTGATTGGAAAACTATTTTAGCATGATATTGTCCACAGGCCTAATGTTAAACTGGAGGAGGATAATAGGACCTCAGTCTTTGAACTCATGGACCTCACCTGGCGGCTGCCGCAGTTTCCAGCTCTGAGCTAGTGGTGGTTGGTACCTTAGAGGATGGTTCTTTTGGTTCCTGCCCTTTTTCGCAGAGCAGGCAGGTATTTCGAATGTAAAATATGATGGGTTGGCATGTTGGATGGTGGTATTTGTTTGGCCTAATGTGACTGATTCCATCAATTCTTCGCCTTATTTGCTACTAGTAGATGTTTGATAGCTTTTAGGCTTTGAAATCATAATTTGGCGACGGGTGCATCTGGACTGGAAATTTGGACTAATGCTTCTCCGTTGTTTTATGCTCCTGTTTCGATTATCTATTACTCGTCTGTCCTGAACATCTATCTTCTTAGCAATTCAGGTGAATGTGTATGTGTATTGTAAGTTGTAAGAATTTTGTTTCAAGGAGTTGGCAAGAAATTTCTTTGCATGCGGAGGTGTTTCGTATCAGAATTCAGGAGTACGTAGGGCCTGAACGTCCATTTCTGGTCTTGGGCCTTTTGGCTTGTAATTCATCGCTGAAATTGACATGGTGGGATGCCGGCAACTTCTCTTCTTTTTTTTTTTCGTGGGAAGATTCTTCAATGATATTTCGGCTAATGTGAAGCACTGATTCATACAAAAAACAAAAGTTTCATATAACATACACGAAAAGATAGCTTCCCTTATGTTTTTCATTGCCTTTTCTCCAACAACACCATAAATATAGTGCTCAAAGATGTTACTGGCAAGCGTGATCACCCCAGCTGTGAAGAAACTCAAAGAATACTTGCTGGCTTTTCTTTTTGCATCTGGATCATAATATGCCACACCAATTGTCATGATGAATTAACCGAACAAGGGCTTTGAAATTCCAGATATGGCTGCTGCTGATGACCCTAATAGTATCTTTGCAATGTCGTCTTTCTGCAGTTCATACCAAAGTCTAAAGAAGGGATTCATTTCCTTTCTGACCTCTTGCTTTGGTTGCTCAGAGTTTAATCTTTCTAATTTTTTCTGTTGTCCCTGCTTTTGAGAGAGCTGCCTATCGTACACTTAATCGATTTCATCATCCTCTATGACATTATCAGAAGAGCTGTTTAATCGAACAAAATGTACAAATTAGTAATTCCTTTTTGAGAGAAGTAATCCTACTGACATATAGTATTATGATCCACTAAATTTCTGTGCAGTTTCTTTTTTTGAGAGAAGTGATCCTACTGACATTATAGTGTTTTCCTTAAGTTTTGCAATTCTATACTATCGGTCTGTCATCTTTTTAATAGTGAGACTTAACTGATGATTTCAAACCATTCACTTTCAGCTTGCACAATCTGCAGGAAAGGATCATTAAGTACCTAACATGCATGCCCTACTTTTGCAACGGTAAGCATAAACCATTGGTGAAATGAATCGTTCCATTGGCTACATTTTACTTTACCTTCCCACCCTCTTTCCAGCTTCTTTCTCTATATTTTGCATGCTGCATACATTGGAGTAGAATGTGCTTTTCTCAAGCAGCTCTTGATGTGTTCCAGTTTGTGCTACTTTTCCATTCTCCACAACAACAGTTGTGTCAACATTTACAATTGTAGACATTCTGTGTGCTATCAATATGACAGTCCTCCCACTCATAGCTTTATCAAGTGCATCCTGAATTAGCTTTTCTGACTCTGAATCAAGGGCACTTGTTGCTTCATCCAGAAGGAGGATTGGTGGATCCTTGAGCATTACCCTTGCAATAGCTATTTGTTGTTTCTGACCTCCTGATAACTGCACTCCCCTTTCTCCTACCTGAACCAACGAAGATGTTGTAAGGCACTAGGCAAGCATGTTTTACCAAAAAAAGAAATGCTGATGTATGTAATGAAAGATGGAACAATCAATGATTTTCCAATAAGATAAACTGTGACTATTCTGGAGAATTAAATTTCTACCAGTAATGTATCAATTGCACATTGCATTTTTATTTTGTGAGGAATTTAATTTGAGTATTTGACAAAACAGCAGTTAAAACCCTAATATCAATTAATGGTTATGATGATCTTTGTCAATTACATAATTTACCCTGTCCTCTCACACGGTCCCTTCTAATAAGCATACATTCTGATTACTTAATTTACTCTAGGAACAGAAAAGGGCCTGTGCCTTTTACTAATCTATTCTTCTATTTATTCTAGGCTTCTCTGCAAATGGCAAGTATATCTGATTGTCAGTTAAAGCTCTATGCAGTTATCATGTTTGAGATTGACAGTTCATATACAATGTACATGCTATTGTCACTGGAATACTTAAAAATACTCTAGCAGTTCTTTTTTTTCGTGATATGATTTGCAAGACGTCAGTCATCAGTCTTGATTTTTTTTTCATTTTTCCATCATCAGAATAATACCCACAACTATGGTTTTGTTCTAACTTTTAACTTAGAATGATCATTTGCCATTTCATGTCCTAATCAAAACTACGCAGAAAGCCATTGTTTAAGATACAGATAAGCTTCCAGCACATAATAATAAGAATTGCCCCGTTGTTTTTATGCTTTTGTGTAGTGAAAGCATACGCACCTCTGTTAAGTATTCATTGGGAAGTTTGGATATAAATAAATGCACATTAGCTGTCCTCGCTGCTTTGGTTACCTCATCGTCATTTGCATCCATTTTACCAATCCTCAAGTTATCCTTGATGGTACCAGAAAATAGTGATGGCTCCTGAGAGACTGAAGCACTGTTTCTTCGGTGGGATTCCAGATCAAGTTTCTTGATACTGTGACCGTCAATGAATATGTCACCTGCAGTGTTAGGTTTCATTACTGACTGGAACATTTTTAAACTAATATTGACTCTTTGTAAACAATATACTCAGGCAAACTGCATCTGGCCTTAATTCTAATGTGGAATTTTAATATTTATTTAGCTCATACATGTAGTTTCAGAGAAGCATACCTGAGGTTGGACCATAGAACCTTTGGAGTAGTGAAATCACGGTGCTTTTCCCACAGCCACTGCTTCCTACCAGTGCAACAACTTTGCCTGCGGGAATTGATAACGAGAATCCTTGGAGAATTGGCTTATCCTGGCGGGATGGATAGGCAAAATGCACTCTATATAATTTTATCTCTCCTCGAACCTTTCCTAGTCGTGATCCATGTTTCTCATAACTAATGGATGGCATTCTTTTGATAACCTTGAACACTTCTTTTCCTGCAGCTTTTGCTTGATTAAAGGTCTGAAGGTCTGGTGCAGCATAAGTAATTGATCTAAATCCATGTGGTGAAAATCATGTGATTATATATTCATGAAATTTTGAAGAAATAAATAATACATTGGACCTTTACTTGGAAAATATTTCAATAAGAACTTTAATAAGAGTGTCAGCTGAAACTTTTGAATTTCTTTGCACTGTGAATTGACTACTTTTGACACTGAAAAGAACATTTGAATAAAGTTTTAGTGTAAAAGAATCAATCAGAATGTTGTATCATTACATTGCTCCGAAGAGGATGCTCATGATGGCAGCTATCGTGCCACCTCCTGTAGCCTTTCGTCTGGTTACTGCAACTGCCCCGATCCAAACCATCAGTGCCCATGAACAGAAGGTCACAGCTTGGAACAATCCCAGTCCTATCCCCTTAATCACTGCCTCCTTCTTACTTAGTTTGTACTGATTATCCATGCCCTGGACAAAGGATTTCATGGCCCATTTCTCCACGACAAAGGAGAAGACAGTCTTAATATGTGACAAAGTCTGCTCAGAGAGGTGTGTAGTATTACTTAAATTTTATAGGCAATCGTTTATATTTTAAATTAAACTTGG
Source organism: Oryza coarctata (assembly GCA_030770085.1). Classification (NCBI taxonomy): domain Eukaryota; kingdom Viridiplantae; phylum Streptophyta; class Magnoliopsida; order Poales; family Poaceae; genus Oryza; species Oryza coarctata. Next base: position 2,070,725 of record CM061476.1, on the reverse strand, counting down.
ATTGAGGTGTGGGTGTTAGGTAATGATTACCTGTTCTACAATAGATGTTGCTTCTGAGACTACAGCATCGCGTGATAACGATATGCCATTCATCTGTTTTGTGTATGTTGCTCCAATGACTAGGATCAGAGGAATGACCACAAAGGAGAGCAATGCAACTTCCCAGCAGCTGTCAAATGCAATTATGAGAAGCTTGCAACGAAATGGCCGAGCTGCAGAAAATTGAGGTCAGGTGCATGTTGGACCACAAAATTTCACGAATCTTATACGCAATGTTCCATATAATCACGAAGTCCATTACCTTCTCACCAATTGCATCTTGTATGACATTCATGTGGTGGTTGGTTACTCCGGTAATGATTTTTGCAGTGGTCAAGTCAATGTTGAAGGTGTTAGAGATATAAAAAGAGATATAACATAATGTACTAGAAGGTATGGTTAATTTTGTTTTCTTGTTTTGAGGATTGTAATCTTCTAATTGTTTTTTTACTCTAAGAATTGTAATCTCTTAATTGTAAGCCACACCAAGGGCTATTCTCGGTCTATATTAATATGCAATAGCGACTCCTAACATAGTTAGAACGCTTTCACCAATTTACATGGTATCATAATCTCTCCTTTGTAAACATCTCGATCTCATCTAGTGAAACCATGGTGAGTTTCACCATCGGAGCCATCGCTAATCCGTTCGTTGACCAAGTTGTCACTGATAAGCTGACAAAGGCCAATTTTCTTCTGTGGAAGGTGCAGATTCTTTCAGTTGTACGAGGTGCCTGCATGAAAGGATATCTCACTGATGCGATCATTGCACCATCGGCACTGATTGACATCAAGGATGGAGACCATATCATGATGAAAGCCAACCCAGTGCATGACAAATGGGTTGTTGCCTATCTACAGCTTTTTGGCTTCTTGCTGTCGACGGTCTCCAAGGAAGTTTTCATGCAGGTGGTGAATATGAACACTGTTGCACAAGCTTGGAGGGCAAGCAACGAGATGTTCTCTATACAAACATGTGCACGATCTGTGAACACGCGTATTGCACTCGCAATCACTTCCAAAGAAAATATGAGTGTCATGGAGTACATCACCAAGATGAAATCACTCAGTGATGAGATGGCGGCTACTGGGAAGCCGATGGATGATGAAGACATGGTGGGTTACATCCTTGCTAGTCTTGATGAAAGCTACGAGCCGGTGATATCATCTATTGCTAGCAGGCTTGAACTGGAAACTACTCAATTTTAAGAATCACCACAATCTGCACCAGGCTGGCTACCAAGCCAACTTGGCATGTCACGGTGGACATGGAGCACCAACCCACAATGAAGGAGGTCATGGTTGTAACAACGGCGACAATTCTGGAGCAGGTCATGGCATCACCAACAATGGAGGCAAACGACATATATGCCAACTCTGTGATAAAATTAGGCATGTTGTTGCTCCAAGAAAGAATGCTGCTGCGGCTGCGACTCACTCATATGGTGTTCACATAAACTAGTACTTGGACACCAGAGCAATTGATCACATCACGAGCGAGTTGAATAAGTTGACTACTCGCGAGAAGTACACTAGAAAAGATCAGATCCAAACAGTTAGTGGTTCAGATATGGATATTAGTCAGATTGGTCATAGCACTATTTAGATCCCTAACCATGATTCACATCTAAACAACATCTTATATGCCTCAAAGGCTATGAAAAATCCGATTTCCGTTCATCATTTCATATAGGATAACTATGCTTATATTGAAGTTTACCCCAATCTTTTCCTTATCAAGAATCGGTAAACGAAAAACACACTGCTTAGCAATAATAAATTGCCATGCTTGGCAAAATCCTCAAGTTGTGAAGTTTGCGATGCTAATTAAATGGTTAAGAGCCATTAGTTATCTTATTCTACATCTTCTAGTGTGTCAAAGTTTTCTTTAAAACTTGTTTATTCTGATGTTTGAGGTTCAGCACCTGATTCTATTAGGGGCAAAAAGTACTATGTCAGCTTTACTGATGATTTTAGCAAGTTTACCTAAATTTATCTCCTTAAATTTAAATTTGATGTGTTTCAGATATTTCATGAATTCTACAATCTTGTTGAAAGGTTAATCAATAGGAAAATTATTGCCTTTCAATTTGATTGGGGTGGTAAATATGAAAAATTACACTCCTTTTCACAGATAGGCATCACTCATCGAGTTTCCTGTCTCCATGCCCACCAACAAAATGACGTTGCTGAACGGAAACATAGACACATAGTAGAAGTGGGTCTATCTCTCCTTGCTCATGCTTCCATGCCTCTCAAATTTTGGGATGAGCCATTCCTTGCAAATGCTTATCTCAAACCGCACCCCAAGCAAAGTTATTGAGTATTATACACCCCTAGAGTGTCTATTCCATTAAAAACTGGCCTATGCTTCTTTGTAAACTTTTGGTTGTGCTTGTTGGCCCAATCTTAGACCATACACTAGAATACTCCAAGTTCTTTCCAAGTAATGTGCTTTTATTGTCTATAGCAATATTCATAGAGGTTTTAAATGTCTTGACATTTCCATCGGCCGTGTTTATATATCTCGAGATGTTGTCTTTGATGAAACAATTTTTTCCTTTCACTAAATTACATCCCAATGCTGGTGCACATTTGCTGTTAGGAATTGTTTTATTACTGCACCATCCTCTTGATTCTATTGTTTTTATGTCTAGAGGTGCAAAGATGCTTATTCCAATGGCTAATGGTCCTAATCCTAATAAAACTAATGACATTGATGAGGAATCCTTAGGGCATTCATAGGTTCCCATAGCAAATATTGAGGGAGTCAAGATTGTTGATGGTGCAGCAGATTGTTCTGCTGCACCATCGGCTACCACGAAATAATCGGCTGCGCCAATGACAATACCACCTTGGCCACACACATGGCCTCAGAGATTGACTACGTTTGAATTGGCTACGACAGAACAATCAGTTGTGCCATTGGCTACGGTAGAACAATTGGTTGCGCCCATGACAATATTGTCTCGGCCACACACACGGCCTCAAAGATCAACTATATCTGAATCGGTTGGGGCAGAATAATTGGGTGCGCCCATGACAACATTGCCTTAGCCACACACACGACTTTAGAATGGAATTCGCAAAAATAAAGTATACATTGATGGTACTATATAGTATGATAAGATGTCTCATTTAACAATCATTGGTAAACCTCAAAATCTATAAGAAGTTTTTATGCACAAAGATTGAAAAAATGTTATGGATTTAGAATATATGGTTCTAATGAAAAATAATACCTGGTATCTTGTTCCACCTAAAAAGGGAAGAAATGTTATAGATTACAAATAGGTATATAAGGTCAAAAGAAAATCTGATACAAAGCTCGCCTAGTTGCAAAGTGGTTCGAACAAAAGTACGCCATTGACTATGAGGACACATTTAGTCCTATAGTAAAGTTTGCTACAATTAGAATTATTTTGTCTCTTGCTATTTTTAGAGATGAAGTCGTAGATAGTTGGATGAACATAATACGTTTTTTCATGGCATTATGGAGGAAGAGATGTATATGAAACAATCTCTTGGGTATGAGGGCAAAGATAAGCCTGGTTTTGTTTGTAAACTAGACAAGTCACTCTATGGTCTTAAACAAGCACTAAGAGCGTGATATTCTCGCCTAAGTAGTGTAATCTTGGTTTTATGGTCTTAAAAGTAGATACATCATTATTCTTTTATAATTAAGATAATATTATTATCTTTATTCTTATTTATGTGGATGGTATTATTGTTGTTAGCTCCACACAGGAGCCTATTACACTTCTACTTAAGGATCTCAATCAGGAGTTTGCTTTTGACAATCTTAGAGAACTACATTACTTTCTTGATATAGAAGTAAATAAATTAAAGGATGGTATTTTCTTAGTCAAGAGAAATATATAACAGATTTACTTAAGAATATTGGAATGACAAATTGTAAACCTATTAGCACTCCATTATCTATCTCAGATAAGTTGTCAGTTTACAAAGACAATTCACTTGGATCTAAGGACACAACATAAATATAGAAGTATAGTGAGAACTTTGTAATATCTCACACTTATCAGACCCGATATTGTATTCTCTGTCAACAAAATATATCAGTTTTTACATTCACCAACGATTGAACATTAGACTGCAGTTAAGAGAATTTTAAGATATATTTGCTCAATAATCAATCTTGGGTTAAAGATAGGAAAATTCCAATCAACTAGAGTAATTGCATTTTCTGATGCTAATTAGGCAGGGGTCCTGGTGATAGGAGATCTATTGGTGGATTTGTTGTATTCTTGAGATTCAATTTAGTGTCATAGAGTGTGATGAAATAGATAACAGTTCGTGCTCTAATACTAAGTTAAAATATAAAACATTAGCCAATATAACTGCTGAGATGATATGAGTTTAGTCCTTACTAAATGAACTCTATATACAAGTACCGTAAGCAGCCCAATTATAATGTGACAACTTGGGTACTATATATTTATTAGCTAATCTAAATTTTCATGATAGAACAAAACATATAGAGATTGATTATCATTTTGTGAGAGAAATGGTAGTAAGAAAATAATTGTATATTCAGTTTCTACTTACAAGTGATCAAGTTGCCGACGGATTCACAAAACCCTTGTCAGTTCGTCAGTTAGAGAATTTCAGGTGCAATCTCAATCTTAATAAGCTATAAGGGGGAGTATGAGAAATATAGAAAGAGATATAATGAAATGTGGTTAGTTTTATTTTCTTATTTTGAGTATTATAATGTCCTGATTGTTTTTTTATTGTGAGGATTGTAATCTCCTAATTATAAGTCACACCGAGTGTTATTCTCAGTCTATATTAACACACAATAATGGTTTCTAATGGAGTTAGAATGATTTGACCAGTTTACATAAGGCCCCAACCTCTTGATTAAGTACTGATCTCAGGAATGCTAGCCACATGCGCGCTAATTGTCTTTCACTTGAGTATATCCTGCATGAGATCTCTGCGTGTGGATGATCAGAAGAAAAGGTAAGCATGATTCGCCAGCCAGTATTATTATACTGTTGTTTCTGTAAGATGTCCTATAATCATCATTTCTGAACATATACAACTACCGATAAAGAAATAGGGTAAAATTAGACTCCAAGAGATTGAAGGCCAAAAATTAACTTTACACTAAAAAATATAATATCTGACACATGCTTCTTTTTGAATTGTTCAGATGAAAGAAAAATATGAATTTAGGGCCCTAGTAGCTGGACAGAAGCGCCAGTGTAAACCATTTGTGAGTTTTATGGCATAATTTTATACTTAATGAGCTAATCTATGAGCAATATTGCAATTATTTTTATATCTTCTTTTACATAAATCAGGCCAGAAACTATGGGAATGTTTTTGAACTGGTACTGTAGCCCTGTTTTTTATTCCTATTTATATGCTTATTCTGTTTAAAGAACTAAACTGAAATTTCCATGCCAGCGTATTTCTTCCACCACATGAAAATCAACATCTATCATGGAAGATAAAAGGACAGATTGTGTCGACTTACCGACCATTCCAGCAGGAAGTGTAGCTGCTGCCATGCACCACACAAAGGGAACCACCTTCAAGCAAGAAGTGAAAAAAGGTGTAAAAAGTAAAAACCATTGCAGATCAACATATTGGTAGTTCAAAAGATGAAATGGGAGAAAAGGCTAATGATATGCATGGATATCATGATTTTAGAATTTCACCTTATACAGTGCATGGAACATGCCCTCCAGATCATTTATGTTAGTTCCATAAGCATCAAGTGCTTTTTCAAGAAGGAGATATCCAACGGGGAATGCCATGCCATGAATGACAGACCCGATGGTTCCGAGGGCCATGAGGAGCCAGTCTACCGCATCAGCATAGCAAAGCAAACCGAAGAATGAAAATGGCTTCTCGTCAGCGCTAGATTCTGACGGCACTGGGATTGTGCTCTTACTTTCATCTATTTGATCAAATTGAGATGATGAAATAGAGTGGTCTTCATCATGGACTGCAGACATTTTTTTTTCAGTGATATTGGTGGCCCTTTTGCTGTAGAGTGGCATGGAAAGGAGATATATAGATGACATTAGTATTATAGGCATAGACATTGCATACTGATGCATGTTTACGTGTAGATACTGACAACCATGCCTCCCAAAATGGAGTGAGATAAACAATATAGGAATTCTCAAGGTTGAAAACAAAATATTTCTGAGCTGGTAAAAGGATCAGCATATTATGTGAATTTTAGTGGTGGTGTTTGCCTAAGCTTTGACACTGTTAGTTGTCTTGGTAATATCCTTTTTCAGTGATCTAGATGAAATATGGAGGGGGCATGATAATCTAAGCTGTTTGATTAAAGAAAACATGTGAAAGCTGCCTAGCTGCAAAGTTGTTGAGTGAATCAGTGAATCTAACAAGGAAAACCGAGAAACAATAGGATAATGTGCACACTTAACATTCTTTTTACATACATATAGGTATGGAGCAGCAAGAAGCTGGATTATCACACGATGCCACTTGATTTATTCCTTTTACCTTTTGATTTAAAAATTCATTTTGAAGCCAAATCAATATCTGGGGATCTCACTTTAGTGATACCTAACCTTGACCAATCAAATACGACTTGTTAAGATCAAGAAGATTTGATCTGCATAATATGTTAAGCTGTGCTTATATGACCTAGGTGGGTTTCTGGGAATAGCTGAGGCATAATCTGAGCATATTCTGTTTTAGACTGCAATACTGCATATAAGAGATGAGGCTGTCGATGTCGCATGTCATTGCAACCAACCCGGGATGCTTGTTTTCACCTGAGGAAGTTTGGTGATACATCTTGTCCAGGAGGGAGTGTCAAAGGGAAAATAATGTATCATTTATGATCATTGCCGGGGTGTTAATCAATGATCTTAACCTTGTACCATGCATACTGAACATTTTGCATGTTGCTCATACAGAACTGATGAAAACTAACAGCTGCATCAACCACATTGTTCAGGTTGCCGTTTGCAATTGGGGGGCACACTGGCAGCTGGTCAGTTCTCCGTGTGGTTTTCGATGATCTTCGTCCACGCTGCCAAGGTGGTCTCCAAAAGAAGAGCCAAATTTGATAATCCCAGCATTTTGCGCAAAAAGCTCCCAGATTTTCAGCTTGGAAGAAATCTGGATTGTTCTCCAGGCTCTGATGGCCAATCAACTGGAAGCTACAAAGAAAACGTTTTCTTGATTGAAGCACCAGCATATGCACATGCTACTTCAGTTTTCGTCTTTCTTCTGTTCTCATTTGCAACGTTCATGCGGTCATGCAGATACAGAAATGTAAGTTATGATCGCATCATCCATGTCATTTTCACTGATGGGATAATGAGAGAATATCAGGAATCCCGGATGATGTTTTGTGGGACACAGGGATGACTGGTTCAAACTCTTGTTTAAAAATTTGGAGTTCAGCCTTACATTTTGGAAGTTTTTGAGCATTATGTCATAGTGCTTTCATCAGAGCGGCATGTTTGTCCTGAATTTGTATCCATGCCGATGAGAGTAGTTGTACCTATTTTTTTGTTACTGCAAATTTTGGTAGAAGATCGCCAAAATTTGGCTGCACCTGAACTGCTGAACAGGTTTGCTGACGCATCATTTCCGAACATTTTGCTAGTTGCTCATATAAAATCGGTTTCCAAGAACAGTTCCAGATCTGTGTTTTTTCCTCTGAATTTTGTGCAAAAAGCGGCTGGATTTTACAAAAAGGCCCTTCCTTCGCTTACCATTAGTAGCGATCTTGATATTTTACAAAAAGGCCAATGTTTGGATCGATAGCATCAGAAGCGATCCTGATATTTTTTCAAAAAGGCTCTTCCTAGGATCACTATTAATGTTTGAGATCCTACTTTTGCGAAATAGTCCTTCTTTTGGTTCCGACTTCGCTACATCAGCGAAGGGGTTCCTCCCATCAACCACCCCGGTGGTCGCCGGCGGCGGCGCTCGATGGCCTCCACCTCCGCTTGCCCACTCTACGTCGGCGGCGCGCGGGAGTGGCGCACCGCGCTCCTCACCCTCCGCGACGAGTCGCTGGCCTCGCCCACCCCTCCGGCCCTCCTCGCTCTCCTCCGCCGCGTCCTCCTCTCCCCCCCTCCCGCCTCCTCGCCTTCCTCCCTCGCCGCGTCCGCCGCCGCGCTCTCCCCTCACGAGGTCCCTCCCGCTCGTTGGTCTCCGCTCGCTCTCTTGTTGGCTTCGTCTCGGTCTCACTTACACACTCGCTTGTGGCGTGTGCAGGTGGGCTCGGATGTGGCATTCCTCGCGGAGACGGCAGCGGCGGTGGCCCCCTGCGACGGCGCTGGCGATGTGCTGCGCGGCGTTTGCCACCTGGTAATGATTTTGCTTCCACTCGGTCGAGATCTTGCCGGAGGCGAGGAAGCTTTGCGTTTAGTTTAGTTGTGGAGTGTAGATAATTCTGCTGGGAGACCATTAGTAGAGAAAAACGTACATCATTTTTAATTCTCCTTACTTTAAACTCTAATAGTTGGTCAGAGCCTCAGAGGTTGTGCTGCAATATGGAATTCTAATATTGTTGATCAATATGACTGACAAATTAAAACTGTTCGGTTTGGTTTTTGTTCCTTCGCGACAATTTGTTTGCTGAAAATTTATGCTCTGATTTTTCTGAAAATATATTCATGCAGATTCATGATATCATGTGCAAAACAAACATGGAGATCAACTCGTCTTGTTTACTGGCAATGCTGAAGTTTCTTGATGTGCTTATGCAATGCTCATTGGAGGTTGCATGTGGTAAGGGCCTCTCTATTAGGAAAACTGCATTGGACATGGTATCTGAATGTTTACAAATCCTCAGGTGAGCTTAAGATTATTTAAAATGCTTAACAATCTCCTCTCTCTGCTTGTTTTCATTGTGCTAAGTACTAATGGCCTAGTAGATTGACAACGCAGAGTGTGTTTTCATGGTTTTGGCTAAACCTTTGTTGTAATAAAAAAATTTAGTTCGTATTATTATTATTATTATTGTTATTTTGCCACTAGAGAAATGCTTATACATTTATTTGTGCCACATCCTTCAGGTCCAATTGACATTTACTGAAAGGACTGAATAAAATTATCATTTGTTCTGTACAACTGTTCTACCTCAATGCTTTAATTAGATTCTTTTGTTACATATCTGATGTCCTATTTTCAAGAAATTCACTGCACCAACTGTTCTTTTCCAAGAATTCAGATCCCCTCGAGTACTTTTGATATTGGCAATTCCTCACCTGTACTGGTGTGAATAAGAGAATTACTGCCTGCACTCTGAGTTTGAGCATTCTCGAGAACAAATAAATACAATGCCTTTATTACTTGTGTTAAGCGCTGAGAATTAGTGGTAGATAAATTCTTACTACGTTCCATTAGCATAAACATACCATTTGCCCTAGAAAACAATATAATCAAAAATCAATAATATAATTATAACAGTACACATTTGCAACACTTGAAGGAGTACAGGTGGTAAACCACACTAAATTGTGTAGGCAAATTGCCATAATTAAAAGCAAATGTGGTAATATCTATAAACCCATCATTTCAAAGGTTTAGGTGGTGAATTGCCATAGTAGGAGTATAGGCGATCCAACCTGTAGGAAAAAATTGTGCCATACAATTTTCTCGATTTTAGGTTTTATTTTGTATTATTTCATGAAAAGAGATTGTCTTTAGCTTTACTGCATAAATCAGGCATGTGCAATCTTTATTGTGCTCCTCATTGTTGTCATCTTCTTAATGGCCAGGTTTTTGAGCAAAGATTTTGGCGGAAGTACTTCTTTACCTGAGAATGTACATTTGCTTCAAGCACTTATCTCAATTGTATCATGCTTGCAATCTGAGCTAAACCTACTGGATAAACCTAATGGTGCTGGTTTTTCTTCCCACACATCTGGACTAATAAATAATAAAAATTCAAATGTCTGGGATATGGAAGTTTCTGCATTTTCCATGATTGAAGATACATTATCTAAGATTGCATCAAGTTTATCAGAAGATTTGTGGCAGTCTGTTGTTGAGGTTAGTAGTTTGTGTTTCCTTCACTCCGGTTGGTGCTGTCACATGTAGCATCGAGTGACATAGCCATAGCAACTACTGCAGCAAGGAAATTAGTAGCAGTTTTATTGGTTCTTCCATCATTCGTCCAAGAATTATGCTGTACTGCTGTCAGTTGATGATCCATATCACCAACACTAGCTAATCAAACACTGGCTAATTTATGTTATGCATCTTCTTTGTTGCTAGAGGTTTGCAGTGGTAGTATTCATTTTTTTTCTTTTAGCTCAATCTCCTCTCTTGAACTTTGTAGGTCTTGAGGAAGGTGATGGAATTTTTGACAGCAAGGAACTTTATTATAGAGAGTAGCATTATGTCAAGGTTAGTAATTTGGTTTTGTCATTGAATATACTGAAATGAATGAATGCTAATGTCAAGCTAAATTCACCATCTTTCAGATTCTATACCTCGTTTCTTCGCTGTTTGCATTCTGTTCTTTCAGACCCCAAAGGCCCACTTTCAGCGCATGTAAGTATAAAAGGGAAGTGTTTTTGTTTCATTATGGAAAATATGGTAGGCTATTTTTCCTTATGTTGTAACATTGTGTATGAAACTTTTAAGGTACCAGGGTTTGTTGTGAACTTGCAAATATTTTTCGTGTATGGGCTAAGGTCATCTTCACCACCTGCGATAACTCCAGTGGTATATAAAACAGTCTCAAAATCCAGTGCCGGGCGATATAAGCCTCCTCATTTACGTAAAAGGGGTGGAATGGGGAATGATTCATTTGACGGTCAAAGTTCAGATAGTGAATCCTGTCGATATGATTTAAGCTCATCAGATTCAGATATGAGCGATAGCGATGGATATGCAAAAACTGGAGATCGTTTCCGAAGTTCAAAGGCTAGATTGACTGCCATCCTTTGCATACAGGTATGCAGCTACATAAGTATGTTCTAATTATCAATTGCATTTTCCATTCTTATTCTCGCACATAAGTTTGAATCAACGTTTTGTTTTCCTAATGTGCCCACCAACTTATATTGTGTTTCATAATGAGTTATCATGAGACAGATCTCTTTCATTTTTAATATGTAGATTTGTTCCTTTTCCTTTTAGAATGGTGGATGAATGAGGGCATGCTTTAATACACAGCTGCTAAAAGAAGGAAAATAACAGATCAATAAGATAAGATGGGTGATTTCACTGCCATATCTTAATTTGAATAATTTATTTTATGGTAATTCAAGTTTCAAAATTGAAGTAAAATTATTGGTATACCAAAAATTTGTAATCTGCATCCACCTTGTTCTAAAGAGGCAATTTGAGTCCCTGTAATTCTTAGAACCAACTGTCATTTTGTTGTTGAAAGTTTGTTAATTTAATAATCATTCACGAATCATCACATATCTAATACCCAGAGACAACATTGAATTATTTACCCGTATTCATATTATTCAAGAAACTCAATGCTGCTGTTCTGATTCTTCAAGGATATTTGTCGCGCTGACCCAAAGTTACTTACTTCACTATGGCCATTACTTTTACCTGAGAGTGATGTTCTCCAACAAAGGTAAACTCTTGCATGCTCAGTATGTATGGTATTTCTCATGCCTAACTATCATCTAATGGTACTTTTTGTTGGTTGGGACAGAAAATATCAAGCAACTCTGATGACATGCTTGATTTTCGATCCTATAACAAAGGTACTAGTATGCCATTATCTACATTTATTTTCGATGTGACATTTCTCAACATAGGTTGCCTATGACCCAATTGGTATTTATATAATCATTTTTATAGTGTTTATATTTTTCTTGTCATTCTACCTTCAACAACATTGTGCCTGTTCATTGCATGCCAGCTTGTGTTTTTAGCTGTGTGATTGAGGGTGTTTAATTGTCTCTTGACACCATTCCTAGTTGAACCTATATTAAATGTTTGCTAAAAGGTGATCTAGACACTTGAAAACTTTTTTTAATAAATAAGTATTGTCGATGCTATAGATAGATGGAGATATAGATGGGGATATTGATACAGACGTTAGTCATAGAATCAAAGTGGGGTGGATGGAGTGGCGCCAAGTATAAGATAAAAGGTAAGATTTATAAAACGCCGATTAAACCTGCTACGTTGTATATGGCAGAATGCTAGTCTGTAAAAAAATGACATGTTCAACAGCTGAGTGTATGATGTTACGTTGGATTTGTGGTTATATAAGAATGGACTGAGCCCGGAACGATGATATATATGATCTACTAGGGGTAGTAGAAAAGATTATCCAACATAAGTTGAGTTGGTTGGCCATGCTTAAATAAGACCTTTACATTGTGAAATTTTAAGTCAAGATAATAATATGAAGAGAGATAGCAGGAAATCTAAATTAACATAGAAAGAAGTAATAAAAATAACTTGAAAGATTAGAATATACATAAAAATCTATAATTAAATAGAAATACTTGAAAAGCAAATATTAGAATATACATATTTTGAAAAGCAAATATTAGAATATTTTGAAAAGCAAATATTTTGAAAAGCAAATATTGGAATATACATATTTTGGGTTTTAACTCTAATCTATCATAACTTGCTTAGGGCTGAAAGACTTTGTTATTGTTGTTGTTGTATTAATTGTGTGTGGAGGCTCTTTATGTCCCATACTTCCATCAAATTAATGCATTTATATTTGATAATTCTCTTGTATCTGATTTAACTGGCTAACTATGTACAGGTGCGTGTTGAGGCAGCATCAACCATTGCTGCTATGCTTGAAGGACAAGCATTAGTTTTGACACAAGTTGCTGAGTACAAGGAGTCATCAAGATGTGGATCTTTCACTACGCTATCTTGTTCACTTGGTCAAATTCTTATGCAGCTGCATACAGGTAGGAGACTCGGTGGCTTCTCAATTTCAATAGACCAATATCTGGACAGTTTCTTTGACCAGATGTCCAGAAACTTCTGCTGTCAGTAAAGAGATATTTTTTTTAACTTTTATGTGACATTTTCTGTTTTCTGGTTGGCAGGAATGCTGTACTTGGTACAGCGTGAAACTCAAACTACTTTGCTTGCAGCATTGTTCAAAGTTCTCATCCTTTTGATATCCGTTACACCGTATGATCTAGATTCCTGAACCCCCTCTGTGTATCTCTTTCCTATTCTTAATTTACTATGTAAATACATTAAATGAACAGGTATGCTCGTATGCCAAAGGAGTTGTTGCCAACTGTCATCGCAGATATGTGCAAGAGATTGTTGGACGGACACTCAAATAAGACTGAGCACTATGTCTTGCTGGTTAGCTTTTTAACATTAAGCCATATGTTCTGGATGGTCATATGCCTTTGCCTTACATGAGTATGCAACAGGTTAATGTCTTAAATTGCTTGGAGGCAGCATTTTCAAAAGAACCACCTTCTTCAAATGTTTTTGAAGTTCTCACTCAAGAGGGCTGTGCTGGTTAGACCTCCTTATAATCCCAAATTTAAATAATATTTTGGGTTTGTACTGTCTTGTGTTTTGAACTTCTTACATTTTTGTACTTCTTACCTATGGTTCATATGAAAATTGAGTTTGAGAAAATACTGAGCTTTACATTTTTGTACCAATGGGATCTTCCCAGGGCCATCACATGCTCAGCAAGAGTCAAGTGTGATAGCTGTTCTTCTTCATTGTATAGAACAGGAAATGCATTTCAGTGTGAGATGTGGAGCTCTCCAGGTATGTCATTGTTCTGCTGTGCTTCTTCATATCTGTGGAAATTTGATGTACTATGCAAGTATGCAATTACATTAGTCAATATTGCTTCCTCCTTCCCTTTATAATTTTCTGATGATGTGATCTTGTAACCAATATTGTTTTATCGTTCGTCTTACTTTTAGGTTGTAATTTGTACTATATACTGGATATCTTACTCAATTTCTAACAAGTTTATACAGTGTAAAAGGCTAAGATTCCTTAATAAAAAAGGCTAAGCTCTCTGGTCTGGTCTATCTCTCGACAATGCAGTTCTCCTTAATATTCCAAGTTTAGACAGTGTAATGATGTTATTTTATTGAACATGACCATTTGCATTGAAGGAAAATAGAAGGTTGGACAATAAACAAGAAAACATGTGTTCCACCTAATCCAACATCATCACATATATACACTTTTTCACTTTTTGTGTGTGTGCATTTGTGTTTGTTCCAAAGGATTTGGTTGGCAGTCCTGTTATTGACCATTGTCTATTGAATGATCTTGCAGTCACTCCATAAATTGACATTCATGTGGTGTCATTCATTGCTCATTACCATACAAACAAACGCAACTTGGAAAATACCATACTATCACAAAAGTTTCAATTAACAATACCTTTGAGGATCACCGCTATCACCATCATGTTTTCTGTCCAATATGCTTAGCCTTTTGGGGATATAAGATTAAAATGCCAACACTACCTTTTGTTTCTTCTATTTTGTTTGTAATCATGTCCATCCTAGCCTATTTGACCGCATATTGATTTGATATCCTAGTGAGCTTCTGGTTTGAACTGTGTATCATGACATGTGGGGTGTCCTTAATAAACAGAAATAGAAATAAAAGAAAGAACAAGAAAGAGATGGTGGGGCCGTGGGGGCAAAAATGGTTGTTTCATATTCTTGGGATTGAGGAAAGGTCAAGGCTGGTATTTTCAACTTAAATTCTCTTTATGATGGCAGCTAAGGTTCTTTGCAGCAATTTTCCAACAACACAATCTATGTGTTGGTACTAAGCAAATTTGATTTTCTTTATATGTGATCAGGTGTTGAGATCAGCAGTTCATAATTATCCAAGCTGTGCGAATATCATTTGGACAAAAGTTCAAGACATTGTTCTTGATTTATTGCAAATGTGTAGCTTGGAAGACCGAGACGCTAACGTTGGGCCTCCTAAAGAAGAGTCATCAACTATAGGAAGATGCCTTGTGGTTGGCATTAAGGTAATTTTTACTTTAAATGTTTAGAAACCTTTTGGATGGCATGTGAATGTGTATGTTATTGTTCACTAGCTTGTTCTTGTATGTGACTATGTCATTCTCATTGAAAGAATCTGGGTAAATTCTTGATGTTGAGTCACTTCCAACCTTGCATCCATCTTTTTTTGTAATGTATATCGACTTGCTAGAATTAGAATTGTTTTTTTCTCGTAGGAGAGCTGTGCATCATTCCATTAATAAGAAAAGAAGGTAAACAAGGGAGGGGAGGAAACCCCCACCCCCAACACACCCAAAAACTCACTCTAAAACACTAGCTGTCAGCCTGAAACACAGAAGTAAAATTAGAATTGCTATGGCTAGCAATGCCTGAATTTCACTGTTAATTGTATTATTATATCATATAAGATATAGCACCTGAAGTTCGATATATATGTAATCTTTTCTCCCAACATAAGATGCACAGTGTTTGACTTGAATCATCTTCCACTTCTTTTATTTTGATATGGATTTAACATCTTAGGCCTGAATATCCTGGGTTTAAAATATTCTCTTTTAACTATGACCATTCTTAGTCATGTGAAATATTTGTTCAATCATTTATTAATGCCTCTATCCAAAATCATGGCTCCATTTGTCAGGTAATAGATGAGTGTCTGCGTGTTTCATCTGGATTCAAGGGATCAGATGACCTCAAAGATTGTAGATTGCAAGATATTCAACAAATTTCTGATTGTACCATAAACAAAACTATCAAATCTGCCCCTCACTTTGAGACTGATGTTCCTGGACCATCGCAAAATTTTACTTTGGACATAACACTCGGAACTAATCGTTGGATTGAGGTGATAGAAACGATTCTCCCTCAAGGATTATCACACGTCTCTGCTATGGTAATTTGCTGCCAGAACTAAAACATTTATTTTTGATATTATTCATATCATCTACAAAATGAACACCAGTTAGATTTCATTCTTTGGCATAGATGCTAAAAAACTGAAGTGGATTAGCAACAAAATGCTACTGTACCAGTTAGTGAAAGCAGCCAACCAATCTAAACTTGAATCACTGCTTCCACTTTTTACTCTTAATTTGCACTGTATTATCTTCTGTAAAGCATGTGGTTAACTGGTTATGATCATATGATTGCTTTATGTGCAGTATCAAAGAAAACTGTTTCGCTTTTTGACATTTTCTAGTAACTGGACAGAATTGGTGTAAATATTTCTGTTTATAGCTGAAAGTATTCCAATTTCTAGGTCAGGACAGCATCACTGACATGTTTCGCAGGCATGACTTACGATGTTTTCTTCTCCCTGCCAGAAAGAAAGAGAGATTATGTGACTTCCTCATCGGTAAGTTTATTGCCTTATTTTTTTTATCACAAAATCTAATGCCTTATTTATGGGTTCATGAATTCAATCACATTTTGCTGGCTTGTACAGAAATTTCACTTTGGTGTTGTCCTTTTGTAGATTCATGCAGCATTGAGTGATACAGTTCCTACTGTAAGGTCTGCTGCATGTAGAGCCATAGGTATTGTTGCATGCTTCCCCAGAATACTGTCAAGGTAATTTTCCAAATTGTTGTTGCCCTGCAGCCTCAAATGCTGACGTTAAGGTACTTAAATGAAGATAGTTGACAACGCATAACCCACATTTCCTTGTGCAGTCCTAGCCTACCTGGCAAGTTCATAGATGCCATCGAGTTTAACACACGGAATTCATCAACTCCAGTCAGTGATCTCTGTCTCTCTTTCTCTGATATGCACACACACACGCGCACGCACACAGTCATTTATCCATTCTTATCATCTGTATAATTTTTTTCCATACATTAACTATTTTCTACTTTACATAACACAATATGTTACTCATAACCTAACTTGTTAGGTTCGTATCACTGCTTCATGGGCATTGGCAAATCTTTGTTCTTCTATTCGTTTTAGAGCATTAGATACAAATCCTTCTGCAGGTATGTATGTGAGTATGTCATGTTCATATGGTTACAAATTTGCACTTTTGCAGCATCTTATTCCGACATAATATGCTTACCTGCCCACTGCTTTTACAAATGTAGGCGTACTAGATAAATCATCCATATCATTGCTGGTTGAAATTGCTTTGCGCCTTGCTAAAGATGGTGAAAAGGTATGCTTTTCTGAATCTACTTGTATGCTTTCATTTCAGTTTGTTCACTGGCTCCCATTTATGTTTTAGGGGTGCTTGGAGTTAGAGACTTCATTTATTTTGTAAAAGAAAGGCAATGGAAGATGTTTTTTTTTGTCTGTAAAATGGCTAACTGTTGTTTTTCTCATTTTATTTGCATTCAGGTAAAATCAAATGCAGTTAGGGCTCTTGGATACCTTTTAAGATTATTCAGATTCAGTAATCATTCTGACACAGTTGATGACCCAAGGTAACTTACTGTTCTGTGTGCATCACTTACTATTTTTCTTAGTCAATTACCCCAGATAACAATGTACTGGATTTCCATGGCAGTAATTCAGTTTTCTGGGGAGACCCTGTCTGGCTTGAAAGGATGATACATGCTTTGATGTCCTGTGTGACAACAGGAAATGTAAAGGTAGTGAAGGAATGGTTGCGCTTACAGAATTGAAAATTTGCCTGCTGAATGTCTTCAATATCCTAGTTTCTTAATCCATATTCTCCTTTTTCCTTTCTCCTTATAAGGAACACCTCATTTAAAAGGAAAATTAGTTCAAGGATTGGACCCCAATATCACTTTCTTTTTCTTGACTACAATTAAGCAATATAAACTTCACTAATTAGTGGTGAAAATATTTTTCTGGTATCTGCGCTAAACTGCTAATTGAATTGATTGTTAAATGTGAAGATTCTTGAGATAAATAACTATTCCACTTGGCATGTTTTTCCCTTTCATTCAGGTTCAATGGAATGTTTGCCATGCTCTTAGCAACTTATTCATGAATGACACCGTGAGACTTCCAGATATGCCTTGGTATGTATTTATTCACAGCAAGGGTTCTTCAAACAACTCATGATGTATATATCTCTCAAATGTCCTTCAAAAGTCGCATGGATTCCTTTATGCCTTGAACTTTCCCTTGCACAAGCATTACATTCTTTGTTCATCTTCTGTAAGCATTTTTTGCAAGTACATATATAACCCATATGCTCCCTCAAGATGAAAGACAATGCAAAAAGGATGTTACCTCATACATCCTAAATATAATTAAAGACAACCTTCACCTGATGATCACCCACATAGTTTGTTCTTCATTTATTTGCTTTAGAACTTTAAGGCATTGGAAGTAAACAACCGGAGGTTATTATCTGTCATCATTGACATATTTAACTCCAAAGTACCATATGATATGTAAAGGGCATGGTTGGAACTTGGAACAAAGGCCCTTAGGCCTAGTTGAATGTCCCTATACCCAAGTGACTTGCCATGACAGTACCATGGAGGCAGCTGCCACGTGGTCAGGGGAAACAAGGGGAAGCTAATGACTCTTGTTAGTTTGTATGGAAAGAGAATCCCATCCTTATAGATGGGATGACTTGACCCTTAAGAAACTCTTCTCTAAAATTAAGGAAATAGATTAAAACTCAATCTTAACTTATCTCTAAAACACAAAACAGCCAACTGACTACTTCAGTACGTGTGGGTACTGGTCATGTGCATTTGCACGTGACATGATAATACTGCTATGCATTGTAAAATTGAGTATGATGAATATCATGCTGTAAAAATCCTTTGATTGTTGCACCTGTGTTATGATTTTTTCCCCTATTTGGATTTGTTATTTGAATTCTAACATGTTACTCTGAAGGTATCTTATGAAGTGCTCCAATGTCATGTGTATTTAGTGGTTCTGATTTTTAGGTATTCTTTGAGCAGGGCAGCAAGTGTTTATAGCATACTTCTACTACTACTCCGTGACTCAAACAATTACAAGATAAGGATGCATGCAGCTGTTGCCTTATCAGTTCCAGTCTCACGGCTTGGTTGGTTCCTTGTTTTTGTTTCTGACCTTTGGTCAACCGTTGTCCTTCCAAGTTTTACAAATATCACACCATATCATACTAAAGGAATAGAGCTTTGTTCTGTTATTATTTATTTAGATTGTATTTTCCCATATCACATGCTAATTTATTTCCTTTTGTTGTATGTGCGGTCAACTGATGTCCTTCCACGTTTTACAAATACTACACCATATCATACTAAAGGAATAGAGCTTTGTTCTGCTATTATTTATTTAGATTGTATTTTCCCATATCACATGCTAATTTATTTCCTTTTGTTGTATGTGTCTAGACACATCTACTCATTCCAGAACTTAATTTTGTGATGCTACTGCATTTTTTGTTGTTGCAATATTGATGTAGTGGCCATGCACTCATTCCTTTCATGATACTACTTGATTTCTTCTCCCCAATTTACAAATCGATTTTCCTAATATAATAGAATATTTCCAATTTCTTATATTTTCCCTCTTCTGTATAGATTATGGTAGCTCATTTCCAGATGTTGTTCGAGGAATTGAGCATGTTCTTGAGTCACTGAGGTCCAACAGTTTATCATCACCTTCAAATTTCAAACATAGAGACAACCTTGAGAAACAGGTTTGTGTTTCTGTAGTGCTTATATAGACTTTTTTTTGTGCATCAAAGCAGCTTTATTTTTTACTGGCTCAGAGCATCTATATTTGGCAGCATTGTTGAAGCTTTTGCCCCTTTATTTCACAGGTTAGATTTACTGCTCTTTATTTGTTTAGTTTTGTTTCACCAAATGACGATCAAAGCCTGAGAGATTTTCTTATCAAGGTAAGTGACTCTTTTAGCCTATGAAAAGGGCCTATGTATTTTAGTGATTATTTACATGGTAGTCGCATCTGTACAAATGTTGCCAAGTGGAAAATATTACACCCATCAGTTTGTTATTGTTAGAGAATTTGGGTGAATTAGTTTGCTATGTCATATGTAGGAAGATCAAAAATAGAATATCAAATTCGCAAGTCCTTTGGGGTTTTCTGAGTTTGTTTCTTCAGTCCTGCAAATGAAATCATATGGTGCTTTGCTAATATTATTTCAGTACTTACTACATGCAAAGGGTTCTGCATTTATCTTGGTTTGGTGATTGTTAGTTTTCACTATTCGGTGGACTTGGGAGTTATTTTCATCTATGTTTGTTACATTGCTCTGTGGGCGTATCTATTTTTGTTTGGACCATTTTGCTTCGTACCATTGCATGTATCTGATGTAGCTCTGTCTGGTGTGTGACATACCAATATGCATTAAGAGAAAAATCCCGTACTGTCTTGAGAAAATGAAAAGAAATTACTTAGGATGCTGCTTGGTCCTGGGTGTGACGTTTTATTGCAATCTGATGTTTGATTATTCTGATATATATGTTTAACTGCTTTTCTAGTTGACCAGTAGATTTATTATACTAGCTAATTCGTGTCATTTTGAGCAGAAAGCAACGTTTCTAGAAGATTGGCTGAAGTCATTATGCTCATTGTTCAATAATGTTGAGGACCAGCCTTTGGCAAATGAGGCCATAAATGACGAGGATGGTTTCAGCCCAAATGTGGCACAAAAAGCTATGCTATCTTCTGCTGTGATGTCCTTGCTCGATGTGTATACAAGTGACAATGTGCAAACTGTTGCTCAGAGATTTGAGCAATTGGCCAGAAGCCTAGAATCATAGTGGAATGGCAAACGTAGATGGTGGTCTCCATCCCCATTAACAAGCAGCATGACATTGGCCGTCTACCTCCCGGGACAACTCATCATCAATTCATTTCCAGTCTCCATAAAGAGAGGCAACATATCCTGTTCCAAGTATTTCATGGACTCAAGCCTCTGAATTTTGGTGATAACAGATTTTGGACAATATGTTCATGCACAAGCTCCTGGCAGTTTATACGGATGCGAAACTGCATCTGCATGTTTTATTCATATTGTAAAATAGTTTTCCATGTTTTTTGCAGGTGTGGCCATGTTCAGCACCTTATGTAAGGTTTGAACCTTTATACAAATTTTGCATTCATATCATCGTGAGTGTAGTCTCAAGCCTTTTAGTGAGGAAATCTTCCACACAAATTTTTTTAAGTACATTTCTGGTAGACAAGGTAGCATCATGCTACTTAAGATTTGTGCTTGGCTTGACTGCCTGATTAGCTTGATTAAACCACCAGCCTGACGATTGTTCCACCGTATGTATTCTCTGTTAGTACTTGAATTGAAAATACTGTTGTTAATGTCTTAATGCAACAGAATGAATGCCAGCCATTTCAGTTGGGGCTGTCGTTTGCTTTGGTGTCACACTCCAGAAGTGTTCATCTACCAACCGCCATAAATGGCGATGCCCTACTCCATAGCTCCAATATTCATCACCTCGAAGCATTGCTGAGCAGGGATAATCCAGCCTAGTGCTACATTCACTTTTCTCCGCTTTTATTGTGTGCTAAATGGCTCCTGCATCTTGCTCTGTAGCCCTAGTGCTCTTCATTAGCTGATCAGAAATTCAGAATTGGTTGTAAATGATGAACGGAAGGCAAGCTGACAACCAATTATGGCAAGAGGCATGGGAGCTGTTCCAGGCAACTTGTGCCTGTGAACTCTGCTTTTGCTGGACTTGATTCAGGCTTGACCACTGGTGCATGTGGCCCATTTACTCAATTGCTCTTGAGCTCTGCTCTTGTCTCACTGGGACTGGGTTATGTTCCACTTGGTACAACGTTTTTCTCGAGAAATGGAGAAGTGGAGAGTCTTTCTTCTTCCCTTCTGTTCTTAAATATGGGTATATTTTTCAAACTTCTAAATGATCATCTTTGCAAAGTTTTTCATCAATATTTCTGAGAAAACATTTTAGATTTATTTTCAACTTTGTACTATTTAACTTATTTGTTTGTGCCTTAAATAATTATCATAAATTTAATTTCATTCATCCTCCATCGCTGCCTTAGAATGCACCCTTAATCTTTTTTCGCAGGTTTTTAGAGCAAAGAAAAATAAGTTGACACTGTCTCCGTTCAAAAATACAATAGATTTTGGCTAGATAGTAGAAAATTGCATGGATTTGGTTCTCCCCAAAGTTTTGCATATGCTCCATGTGTTTTTTGAATTAAAATACTGAGAACTTTTTCCTGTTATATACTTATATGTTCCAACACATACACTTACAACCCCACATATAAAGTCTTTGTACTTGCATAATACAACATTGCAATTAATCGTTACTATGATCAACAAGAACAAACTTTCTTATATTTGGAGCAAACAACATACAGTCCACCACCACATGCATTCATGAATGTTGATCAGTATAAATACACAAGATGGTGGCCCTACATCTTTATAAAAAGACCAGTTGCAGATACCGCAGCACGGCACAGCACAGCAAATGTGCTACCACAAAATGGGCAAACATTTACTGCTTAATCCGGAGACGATATGAACACATTTTGGAGAGTCCGCCTCATGCCATAAAAATGGGGAAACATCCGATCAATGGATACAACCAAATTCAGCTACAGGATAGCAGGATATCCAATCCTGAAGTCTCTATTGTCACTATTCCCTTTTGGCACCACAAAAAGTTATTCGTTCCGGATAAAATTCGGTTAAACTTTTAAAATTATAATAATTAATTTTATATTAAAATAGGATTGTAAAATCTAATAAATTTATGGTATTATAATACTACCTTTCGAAATTATCATTTCTTTTATTTTTTAATTGAGGTGGTTGGAATTTTAAAACTTTGACTGTTTTAAATGTCAATTTTTTTTACTGGAGGGAGTACTTGTTTATACAAAACAAAACCATCTAGCTACCCTTCTATAGATATATCTCTATGGTTAAATTTGATGTTTCCAAATTCAAATATTTTCCAAGTTCTCCGAATCAGTTTGTCCAAAGAAAATTTCAATCATATCAGCATGTAGGCCTCACATGGGCGGCTTGGACCAAGTCTGTTTCTACTTTCTAGACAACTTGTTTTTTCCATTTTGGTAAACAGGTTGACCTAGTGTCTGCAGGTGACAACACGGTAAGCAACTGATGGATACCGTTTCTGAAATTAACACAACATGTATTCTTTCTGAAATTAACACAACAGGTATTCATTCCTCTCAGATTCTTTGTTTAGGATTATACCAGTAGGTAGTGCTCATACTTTTGGATTCAATAACCTGGGGGCCAAATCTTGCTTTTTCTTACTAATGGAGTGGAAGTTAATCCACTAAGTGTTGACGACCTCCAGCTAATCAGCTCTTGTTTTAGAATTGAAAATCTAACGTGCCAACTGCCAAGACAGTAATCTTTTCAAGAAAACCAGACATTATTTTTCATATGCTAGGGTAAGACCAATTGACTGCCACTAACTCAAGTCCAAATTTGATGCCATTCTTGTGCGCCTAGAATAAAAGGAACAAGTTAAGACAATTATTTTTGACATTAAGTTTGGCTCTGTTATATAACCAATTCATTTAATCTTTACCATCCAAATAAAATAGCATTAGTATAAAATTTGTACTAGTTCTTAATTGTTTGATTGTTTTGTACCAGAGAAAACAGTAGCAACCAATAGCAAACCGGGAACGGATAAGGCATGCAGCAGCTAGCAAATCATAACATACATTATTATTTTGGCCCTTATTTTATTATTATTATTTTGCAAGCAACAGCAGACATTATTAATACATGAACCCATGGCCGAAAGATTAGCAACTCCATTAATCCGCCTCCACTCGTGTGCATTTTACCCTGACTTATCCTCACCATTGTAATTCCCTTGTTTAATTTGCCTGCTAATTAATCATCATCGTACCACTGATAGTTATGGCCTACTACACTGTTGATATTGATTACTGAACAGCTAGCTAACAAACACATTGTCCGTTGTCTTTTGCATCTGTCACCGTCCAAGCATGGATCAACGGATGACATTGCATTTCCTGCACACAAAAAAAAAGAAACAGGAGAAAAAAACAGTTGGTACGAACATTTGATCCCTAACAAATCAAATCAAATAGTTTTAGTTAATAACTATAATGGTGCACCATGCCACGGTTGGCATGTTTCATATTATTGCTTTCCCTTCACAATCTCTACATAGATTTGTGCATTCCTTTTGTAACGGTTATTTAGCACAATCACCATGTTAATATGACAATCCAAGCACAACAAGATACATGCTATGTTCAATTGCCTATCGCCTCATTCGCATTTAGCTTGTCTGTTTTACACCATCTTGATATGTGTATAGAACAACACGTGTAAATGCAATAAACATGTACTTGCGTGAAAAGAAGTAGCAGTATTCGAAAAAGCATGAAACTTATCTTGTCATTACACTAACAATATTATAGAGTTTTTGTGGTGTGCTAACATAAAACACCATGTAATATCTTTCTTCTACATTACATCGTTAAGAGCACAAATATGATAATCTTATCAAAGATAAAACTCTTCCCTAATCATCACTCTACATATATAAATTTGGCAACATGCGTGATATCTAACGTAAACAGATTAACCTCTAAAAACATAACAATGCATCATGCATAACAATGATCTATGCCCCCAATAAACCCCACAAGGAAAGAAAAACATGGATCCAAATAACCCAAAACAAACAAAGCAAACTTGCCAATATAAAAAAGCAAAAAACAACAAATAAAGTCCTAATCACCCATCCCAATCTACATATCTACATGACATGGACAACACTCGTTGGCAATGCTCCTCTACACTAACTAAACAGCTATTTAAGCTCCCGAATCACATCACCCATCACACCCCATTCACCTAAGAGAAGTAACCTCATCAGGGGATCCCTCCACTTCCAAATCAAACCACCAACCTATCTCTCTCCTCCTCTCTCTCTTCCTCCCTCTGTCGGCGCGGGCCCCACATGTCAGCCTCCGTACCCCCCACCTCCTCCCCTCTGTAGAGAGAGAGCGAGGCGAGCAGGGAGGGGAGAGAGAGAGGGGAGAGATGGGGGAGGAGAGGAGGGAGGAGGAGGCGGCGGCGCGGGTGGCGGAGCAGGCGCGGGAGCTGCAGGACGTGGCGTCGGGGCTCCTGTCGCGGGCGTGGGCGGAGGAGGAGGCGCTACGCCGCCGCGCCGCCGCGCTCGAGGCCGAGCTTGCCGGGCTCCGCAAGGTCGCCACCCACGCCGACAGCGACAAGGTACGGTGCTTCGTTTCGTTTCGTTTCGTTTCGTTTTGCTTCCTCGTCCTTCTTTCTCCCTTGCGTTGCTGCGCGTGCGTCGGTGGGATGATGGGCGGGGGATCGCCGGCGCGGGTGCTGGGTTGCGCCTGGGGGCTTGGTGCGGATGCTGGCTTGGCTCCGGATCACTGGGGGAGATCTGCATGTGTGGAGCTGCTGTTTTTGTTTTTCGTGTGCTGTAAAAATCTCGACTTTTTTTGGTTTCGAGATGCAGCTTGGAGTGTGGATGCGTGGGACTGTCCTTCTGAATCATTCTGCCTGTCGTTCTGAATCATTCTGTCGCTAATATGTGTCTGCTGCTGATTGATCGTCGCAATGTGCGTGCATTTGGTTACTTGTGCTGATGTGACTGTGGATGGGCTTGGGTGTGCTTGAGCAGGCTGAGGAGGATTTGGATCGAGCAACGTGCCTCATAAGCGACGGAGACATTGCGTCCCTGCTCCCGAGCAAGACCCACGGTAATTGTCCTTTGTTTTAGTTTGGTCTTGTTCTTGGTTTCTTTTTTCTCTGTGGGATTGTGATCTTCTAATATTTTGCTGTGGTTTTTGGGCTCGGAAGGTACTTTTCTGAAGATGTTCCTGGGACCAGTAAATCTGCGGGCACCGAGGAAGGAGGTGCAGCTCAAGGTGAAGGAGGAGTATAATAGCTACAGGGTATGTTACAATTGTGCTATCAATGATAATCTAGGCATCAAGTTGTGTTTTGAAATGAAAATTTTGGGTGCAGCATACTAGTGTCTTTGAGCTACCATTTGATATAGAAATTTAGTTTGCACATTGATCTATCTTAGAGAAGAAATGGTGTCTTTATGTTCTCTGAACCTTTTACCATGAGCCTCAAATGATATCCAAGTTAGCTTGGGATGTACTGAGAGTTGTTGGAGACTCCCTATACAAATTGATTGAGCCCAACTACCATACTACTTTAATTTATTGTTTTTTCTTTGAAACTGTTTGGTCAAGTCAATAGATTAGTGTAACTTGTGCAGATTGTGATCAATTGATTAATTCCAAGTTGATCAAGTAGAAAAGTCAAATTAATCTAATATTATTTGGCTATGTAACTATAACATTGTAACTTGACTTATCCAAATTTACAGAAATGTCTAATGTAACAATCAGTTGTACTCATGACCTCACTCTTCCAAGTGGAAATGAAAAACTTGGTGAGTTCAGTGATGCAACTTTTAATTTGTCATAGGAACCTTGTACCTCCAAACTTTTCTATGATCCATCTTGTCTTGTCAATGTTCTATCCCTGTAGAAAAATCTGCTTGCCTGAAACGCCTTGTTGAGCTTGCTATGGTGATGGTACCCAAATCAACAGCCTTTCTGTTCAAACTGAGGCCAACAATGTTTGAATGATTCAGTGCTTGGTCATCTTAGTGTATACCGATTTAGAATTTTGATGTGTGCTTTGCATCTGCATATGTGGAAGGATGTGTCCTTCAGGTGTTGTCTTTAGAACTGTGTACTGATGTAGATAATCCTAAATAGCAATAAATCTTGTCCTGTTCATAAGCCTTCTCCTGTCTTCCAGGATAGGACTGCATTGCTTTTTCTTGGTTTCCCAACGATACTATTGTTTCTTCGGTCATGGTTATGGAACGGATGCTTCCCAGCATTGCCAGTTCAGCTATACCAGGTAGAGTGATGCTTATTCATGAAAGTTTCAAATAGTTTAACCTATCTTATGTTTGGTACCATGCCAAAAAGTTAAACTGACAGTGAACATACCTTATATTTTACAGGCTTGGTTGTTGTTTCTGTATACAACTTTAGCTCTGCGAGAGAACATATTACGAGTTAACGGAAGTGATATCCGTCCTTGGTAAGGGAAAAAAAGAGTATATTTTGGCAATTTCCCATATACGAAAAACAAAGAGAGTGTAGCCATTCATGTTCCCTAGTTTTTGCATGTCAGTAGTTACCACTATTTTCGTCTCTTATTTCAAGGGATCATTACATTGTTTTGAAGCCTTAAGTTACCTTATGCATACTTTAGATGATAAAAATATTATGTTGTTCAAAACCTGTCTATCCACTTATAACATGATGTTTGCTAGTCTTTTCCTTGTTAAGATTTGTCTTTTCTTTTCTAGGCACTAAGGTACTTTTGGAACTTATGAAAGTTGCTTTTATTCTTAAGGTGGATGTGCCATCACTATTGTGCCATGATGATGGCTCTTATAAGTCTAACATGGGAGATAAAGGGACAACCTGATTGCTCACGGAAACAGGTATGCATTTTTTTTCTTTCCACTATATGCAGTACAGAAATGCATGTGCATAACCTGTATCCTTGTTCACAGAGAGGCGTTGAGCTATTTCTGTGCTGGGCCATAATGCAAGGTTTTGCCATGATGTTGCAGAACAGATATCAACGCCAAAGACTATATACTCGGATTGCTTTAGGGAAGGTAACATATTTTCTGATGAAAAGAGGAACTAATACTCTATGCACCTGTTGTTCCAAAGAACTTTCAGGGTATCTAATGGGCATTATTATTGCTTCATCTAGCTTGTTTTTATGGCATTTCAAGTATCATGTGAGGTCATGTCCTTAAATTTAGTCCAAGTAATTTTGCATAACTCAATTTTCTTTTTTGGTAGGCTAGAAGAATGGATGTCGTGTGGGGAGAGACTGCTGGTGTTGAGGGTCAATTGCTGCTACTATGCCCTGTCCTCTTTCTGTTGCAGGTACATTTTTTTTTCTTTATGAAAGCAGGTGTTGAACATGCCAATATCTAGTCAACCGCATCATATCTAGTGAACCACATCAAGGACAGATCAGCTTTCTCCTTTTTTTTTCTAGTTTTATTTAGTAAATACATGATGCTGTGTTGAAAATTTCCTGTGAAGGTATATTTCTCTAAATGGTAGTGTCATCTATTAAGTTCATGCTGGTGTCATGTAACACTAAATTATAACCTTCTAAATAATGTGTAAACGCTCGAGTCAATTATCTGATTTCGCACCTACTTGTATAGGGTTTTGAGGGTTACGTTGGATTTTTACTTCTTCGTACAGCTCATACAGGCATCGTCCCTGAGTGGCAGGTGAGAACTTTTGGCTCTTAATGCAAACAAGATTCTGTCATATTTAGCCCATGTCATATCCTATGCATGCTCTCACAGGTTGTGGTCTGTGGAGTCCTACTGATTGCAATGGCAATTGGTAATTTTGCAAATACAGTGGACACACTGATGGCCAAGTCCAGGTTCAAAGCAAAGAAGAAATCCAAGGGCAAACGGGATCCTGACACATGCAACTCACCGACTGGCCTATCACCGACAAACTTGACTGCCAGAGCTTGAAATGGAGCTTAGGAGAAATTCAACATTATATGAACATTGCCCGTGTTCGAGCAGGTTTTGTTACTACCATTGTAAAGCATTACTTTCTTTGGTCACCAACTCCTAGTCCTGACTGTCTGTCAAAGGTCATAAACTTGTGATCAGCTGATGATTAGGTTGCTGCTGGTCTCAGGTTGAGGTAACCAAGAATAAACTGTTCATGTTTTGTGTATTTTTCTTTTGGGCTGTAACATGTAGCAAAATTTTCCCAGTATAGTTATTGTGAGATTTGCAATGTCAGAACCAAATATGTGAAGTTGTACATTAGTATGCGATCTCTCCTGTTCTCTCTTCATGGGGTTCTTTAGCTGTGAAACTACGGCCTGTACAGGTTTGTGCCTATTAATTAATTGGATCGTTGGTCAGTCTCACCCCAGGTTTGGCACAAATTTGTGTATTGCCAATGGATAGTTCATGACTCAATTATCATCCTGGTAATCATCACAAGTTCAATCCACAAAAATATTTTTGGATTAACACCCTGGAATTGCTGACAAGGAATTGTAGTCAGAAAGTCCATTCGCTGTCCCCATCTTCTCATATGGATATGCAACATGGTGTCCAGAAGTTAATTACGGTGGGTTCCCCATTTTAAGTGACCGACAATGAGTTATTTTATTTCAACATTTCAATGAACCAACGTGCAATTAGTGATATTCAAGCTTACACATTTTAGTGCATAAAGGCTACAACATTTCCATGCCGATGAAATCTACTATAAACCGAATAGAGCATGAACAATTAAATTTCATTCATGCATCTACAAAATAAAAACATGGCATGCAATCCATACTTCAAATCAATGATCAGAGTAATGACTAGTGTAAGCTTTTAAAATTACATTTGCATTTGTGCTTCCATGTAAAGTCAAAGTCGTGAAATTTTCTTTTTCAAAATGTACACTTCGCTAACAGTGGGGGCTAGAAGCTCCAAAACCCAGAATTTCCCCTCATTTACAACCTCTCAAAAAAATGTGAAATAATGGCAAAAAGAAACAGTTTACTATGCATAATTTCTCTGCTACCCGTCTTAATTAATTCATACATTGCAGTGTTCTCAGTACGACACTAGGATTTAGGCCTTGCTAGTTAGAAATCTATTCAGAAGTGCTTCGATGCTGGCCAAGCAATCTGCCTCGTGCTGGGAGCAATGAGCACTGCCATTCTGCTTGGTCCTCTCCATGAAGAAGCTCACCGTCAACACCACAACCGTTGTGGGTATTGCCAACTGGCCTGACCTTAACATGTTTTACCTGCAGGAGGCAATATTTGCAAAATTGGGTATCAAAAGATTGCTACAGTGGTTTAAAACGATAGTCTTGCCAGTAAATTGATTGTTGTGGTGGATGCAACTAAGAAGGCTCAATACTCAGGGAAACCTGGCTGCCTGGAACAGGTTCACAATAGATTAATCGAGAAGATGGGAAACATCCAATACCTTGACATATTCCACGTAAGGCAGAAGAAGATGCCAGCAAAACTGATAGGCAACAAAGAAGCAGAATAGTCTGAGTCTTCCACTTCCATGGACAAGAATCAAGTCTAGAGTGCCATCATTATGCTGAGCTTTTGGCGCAATAACTGGTGAAAGTAATCCCTGGGCAGGCTTGCAGAAATGATTGCAGACAAAAATGCCAAGAAATTCTCCTTTCCTAGTAACCCAGCCATCATTAGTGTTGCTATCAGCAGAAAGAGGAACATTATACTTTTCAGTCAGTGGCAATAATTTGGAATTTCCCCTGGGTGATAATGGGAGATAGTCGACTTCAAATCTGTATTGAGGTAATGATAGAAATTTAAGAAGACCAGCGATGAAATAACGGAAGGGGCCAAAGTGCAGGCGGAATTTTTCAGACAGTTGCAGAACTGCAAAGAGACATTTGAAGCTATAAGTTAGCTAAAAACTGTTGGCTAAAAAATGTACGGGACTATGGCATATAGAAGAAAAGATCAGTTAACAGTAAAACCAGAGCTAACATGGAAATATGAAATTGTGGACTTCATTTTCAAATCACTAAAAAGTAGTTAAGCAATAATTACATATAATAACAACCATGGCATAAGTGATAACCATGGTATTGTTCTGCCCTTTTTAGCCATAATTTTTTTAGTAATGTATCATTTGTTTGGATGCTTGCTAGTTTTATCTCATAAAACTGTGAAGTGATAAGTCCCTAGACCAGAAGTCCAGAAGTGCATCGAGGAGAATTTTAATTCCTTAGAACAGAATAACCTTATCTCCTTCAGTAATCCTAAGTATATAGCAGGATTATAATTTATAAGTATTCACTATTTGTACCTTCTATGTGTTGTTATATCATATGGTTGCCAAATCACCTATTTGAAGCCACTTCTTTTCTTACTAACGTAAGCTAAAGTGAGCTATTTTAGGCCCTAGATTGCATATGGTTGTCTAGATCATTTCTTAGAGTACCACAACTTCAATGATTGGATTATCTAAAATAGAATGAAGATATCAAATGTAGCACTTCAAGAATTAGATGTGCACTTGTGCAGAAGAATGAAGACATACCATCAGCTACAAAACCATAGTAGGATGCTGTCAAACCAAAATGAGTAACTCCAGCTTGGATGCGTTTGACAGAGAACACATCTATTGGTGTGGAACCACCCTACGTGATGAAAATTGTTTTCTTTCAGAGACCAAACAAAAATCCAGTAGGAAACTTTAAAAATAGAAACATTTGTTGTATTAAATTTTGTAGAACTCCTAGCTTGAAAATCAATGTTGTGCATGCTCAGAAGAATACAGGGTATATAATAAATGTAAGAAATAAATAAAGTATGGTAAGTATCAAGCAGGAACTTTTGCCGCCATAATATGCAATGGCATAACTGCATTGTCCAAAACTGATCCAAATCAAAAGCATACGGTAATCATGCACTTTATTAATCTCTGCCTAAAAAGGCAATGACCTAACAAATCCAGTATTGTTGGGTGTAGATAACTAAAGTATACCGTCTGTGATTTGCACATTATGTGATCAACTTTATTTTAACAATGGTTTACATATTAATTATTAATATGTGCGTATAAATTTGAACACAACATTACCAAACTACCTTCGCTAAAGCAGTTGCAGCAGAAACAGGATCTCTGATACCCAGAACAGTCCACACTAATGAGTTCTCAGAACCAGCAGGAATTATCCCAATTGGTAGTTGAATAGCCTCTTTCAAATCATCTCTACCAAGTAGACCATTCAAAACCTGCATTAATTATTACAGAGAAACATGTAATTGGCACAGTGAAAAGGCAATTATGAGCTAAAGCGCTAAATGTTACAAGGGAAGTGGTAACAGGCCCATTTAACAAATATGAATTTATATTATATGTACTAAATGCTAATAACAAGTACACCTAGGTGTAATAAAGTAAAATAAGCTATCAGAGTATCAAATCAGATTTTGGAAAGAAAGAAGCACAGGAAAGGAGATGACCTCATTTACAATTCCATCACCTCCAACACATATGATACCTGAAAACAACGAAAATAACAGTGAATCAAATAGTGAAATAGAAGGACACAACACATAACTGCAAATACAGATACAAAATTGGCATTACCATCAGGACATGTGCTGAGATCAACAGTAGAAGCAAGAGCATGTGCATGACCAGCATACGCTGTTTCAACAACTTGCATCATAAAGCCTGAAAGCTGCACCAAATCAAAATTCAAATGCAAAAATATATAAATAACACAATAAAGGTTCTAAATTGTCTTCTCCCTCCATCTAAAATCATGTTTAGTAAAAACTATGCTTTCCATTGGGTTTCAAAGAAATTAAAATTTTCAGGTTGCACTTGAAATAAGATTTTTTTCTTGTGACTTCGACTAAATGAACTTTTTGAAAAAATCAGGGACACGTTACCTTCAATTTTGGTTGCACTTGCTGATAGAAAACTTCACGAGAACTGCGAAATCCAGAATTAGGATTCAAGATGACAAGCACTTTACGGAAGATTCCTTGTCTTGAATATGACTGATCTTGCCAAACATTAACTGCTAAATAGTTGGGCACTTCTTGTCTGCAGGAGGTACTTAGGTCAGAGGAACAATGTGTTGCAATCTGCCTCTGAGTGGTGTTGGTCTGCCACAGGGTAGATTTCCTCAATTTGCGAGGCAGAAGTATATGCCCAACTTGTGATCTTTGCAATTTCACGGTATGAGAACATTGATAGTAGTTTCTTGAGAGGCATGGATTGTAGGCCAAACATTTATTTAGAGCACTACAGGGCACCTGCAATATTGGTTAACTGATTAAGTAACATGATAACAAAACAACAAACATACAATCCACCTCTTTGAGTAGTTTAGTAATAATTACAGGCTGAAGAATACCAAGAAGATTGCAAGAAAGGGACTTCAATCAACATATTATATTTCAGACTTGTTAATAAGTATGATGAAGTCACTAAACTAAGACAACGCTGATGCATACAATCCTAGAAGGTATTAAACCTTGTGTTGATAACATAACTTGCAGCACAAGGATACATAAGAAATTTGGCATAGTCTCAACCAAACTGGAAGCATGCGTGTGTGTGTGTGTGTGAAAACACAGTTAGCTTGCATACTGAATTCACTTGCAACAATCACTTGGCATCTAGGCACACTGCAGATTGAGAAACAGAAACATTCGTAGTCACAATGAAATTATATTTAAAAAATCCTCTTTTACGAAGAGG
Organism: Oryza coarctata; assembly: GCA_030770085.1. Classification (NCBI taxonomy): domain Eukaryota; kingdom Viridiplantae; phylum Streptophyta; class Magnoliopsida; order Poales; family Poaceae; genus Oryza; species Oryza coarctata. The sequence goes on along the minus strand of CM061476.1, from coordinate 2,037,439 downwards.
GAAATTAGCAACTACACAGCCGGGGTGAACTTAACGTGGGAAACCCAGATTTCTACAATTACTGCAGCAAGTACGCAACGAAGAAAAAAAATCGAGACATGATAGGTCAATTCGAGGGGAAAGAAATCAATCAAACCCGGAATTGATCTCCAATATGCCCCATGCATGAGTGGCGGTTCAGTTATTTTCGGTCGAAACTGACCTGCTTCATCTTTGACGCCGACCGGCAGGAGCTCTGAAGAACCTTGCCGGCGCGCCGTCGACCTCGCAGCCTGCTCCGCCGACGGCCGGCCCCTACCAAATCAGGACAGGCACCTCTTGAAGAAGAACAGTGGCAGCCGAGGGAGAAGGCAAGATGTGGTGGCGGCGGCGGCGGCGGCAGATTTCCGGGTCAACGCAGCGACGGTAGGTAAGAGGATGGCGTGCCGCGGCGGCGGCCGGGAGATAGACGACGGTGACGTGGCGGCCGCGGCGCGGCGCGGGCGGGCTGATTGTGCGGCCACACCTGCTGGTTGCGTGTAGAATAATGGGGGAATAATGGGGAATAGGGCAGGTATTTTTCATTTTTCTTTTTCTCAAAAGCGATAGTAGTTAATGAAAGGGAAATTGCTCTAATGACATCGATTTGATTGCCACCTACATGCTCTTATCCCCTTATTTGCATGTACTTTGTGGCTCTCTAAATTGAATTTTTATTTGAAAATAATCTTTTCTTCTCCCATTTTATAAGCATAAATTATTAGACCTTTATTAAAAGAAATATGTGCATATATGGTCTCTAAAATTGCGACTCCGTCGTGTTGCTCGTCCAAAATACCCGGTCTATAAGCCTAATTTTTGGTGATATAATCTAGTATTATCTTTAGATGACAAGTATGTTTTCGGTAAAAGAAAAGGTGGAGCAATAGTTTATTTTTGCAAAATAGAGGAAAAGGTTATTTTGAAAAAAATAATCCCTACCTAAAATTTTCTAATCTCATGCATATGAGTTATTCATCACTATTCTACATAATATTAACATATCTGTTATAATTTTTTTTTCTTTTCAATCTATATATCTCAACTTCATCTCCGGCTATTCAAAAGTCATCTATAGTGTATCACTTTAGCTAGCACCTCTAGCCTCCGATACATCAGTGCTATCTTTATATTATAACAGCTAGTTTAATTATTTGCTAAAAATTAATTATGTCCCTTATCAATGCAACTCGACTATTACATTATATATTCTATCTTAGCCTTAGCTTTTACGAGCACTATGCTGTATGACTAAGTTTACAGGAAGGGAATAGATGTCCGAGTGTAGAAAAAGATATGGGATATCTGTGGGTTGAAAAAGATTAAACATGGTAAATAAGTGAATATGTGACAATATCTATAAAGCCATCCTAAGAGTAAGCAAAAACATCATATTTAACTTACCTTCGTAAGCGTAAATTGGTAATATAGACTTACTCTTAGTTTCTTACCCCATAATATAAATATAAATATAAGAAGAGACAAGAGAAATGTTAAGTTAAGTATATTTGCTTCCCCATAATGCCAATCGTCACACGCTAAGTCACATCGGTTTAGCATGCTAATCCCCCTACGCAAGAGCACGGCCTTCTTTCACCGGAACAGCAGCAGAGCCGAGCAAGCAAAGGCGACACCAAGAAACATCCAATCCAAGGCTCCACACCACACACCTGCAAGATCCCACCCCACCTGCCTCTCCTCCCTCCCTTCCAGAACGATCTTGCTCCTCCTGTCCAGGTGAGCTCTGTCTTCTTGGCTGGGTTGGATTTGCTTCTGCTTGGAGCATGCGTGGATTCCTGATTGGATACGTTTCCGGGAGCAATCCAGAGAGAATATGGTGCGGAAATCGCGTTGTTTGGCGGTCGGGGTGCAGCTGAGTGAATCTGCCCGAGGTTTGATCGAGAAAGCTACCAACTTGATGGGTTGATTCTTGGGCAGCTTGCTGTATTATCTTTCTCTTGTTTTGAGTTCAGGGTGTGCCCGAGCTGTTCTTGCTTCGATTCGCTAGCTAGATCGAACCTACCTGTGTAGCTAATTTGATTATCTAGTGTGTACAATTGAAGAACCAGAGCCCATGGGGTTTGCACCTTGTGGCAAAATCTGTTCTTTTGTGTTCTGTTCTTGCTTACATCTGCAATCTAGAGCTGTGAATCTCTCCTTGGAGTGCATCTAGACAACAATTTTGTACCTTTAACATCGCACTAATCAGTTGGGTTTCTTCAATTCTTTGAGTACTAACTAGACTTAGCACTTTCTGTATATATAGATGGATTGCTCCAATGATGAGGTTCAGCATCAGTGGATAGAGGATGTCAAGTCAGGAGGAGCAGTCCCATTTCTTGAGCCTGACAACTGCTCTAATGGCTGGGCTACTCCCCCTGGGGACACATTCATGGTCAGAGGCCCTGAATATCTTACAACCAAGGTGAAGATACCAGGTAGGGAGTATCTTCTAAAGCCTCTTGGATTCGATTGGATGAAAAGCCCAGCGAAAATATGTGAGGTCCTGAAAAACAAGAATCATCGTGTGATGAAAGCCATCAACGATGAGGTTTCGCGTGGCAATCATCCTTTCATCTGGGCTTTCAACCTGCAACTGCCCAGCAAGGATAACTATAGTGCTATATTCTACTTTGTGTTGCTGGAGCCTGTACCGGAAGGCTCACTTATCGATCAATTCTTGAAAGGGGATGATACTTTTCGGAAATCTAGGCTTAAATTGATAGCGAACATAGTTACAGGGCCTTGGATTGTTCGAACAGCTGTGGGCGAACAAGCTATATGCATATTGGGCAGGGCTCTTTCGTGCAAGTACATTCAGGGATTGAACTTCATTGAAATTGATGTGGATGTTGGATCTTCTATTGTTGCAAACGCAATTGTTCATTTGGCATTTGGTTATGTGCAGACGCTAACAGTAGATTTAGCATTCCTTATCGAGGGTCAGACTGAATCAGAGCTCCCTGAGAGACTTCTTGGAGCTGTAAGGTTCTCCGAGTTAAATCCGGGTTCAGCTGGTGTGTATGAAGCGCCATCTGAAGAGCAACAAGAAAGTGCCCCTTTTCTGCCTGCAAGATTGTGGCAGGGTTTCTCTAATATGTTACACAACCCAGGAAATACCAGAGAGCCATCATCTACTTCACAAAGCTCTAATGGGAGTTTGCACAAGGAAGATTTGGATGAGAATACTACAAGGAGTTTGCACAAAGAAGATGATGATAATACTACTGGGAGTTTGCACAAAGAAGATGTGGATGAGAAAACTACTGGGAGTTTGCTCAATGAAGATGGGTATGAGAGTGCTTCTGGGAGTTTTGACAAAGAAGATACCGAAGATAATACTAATGAGAGTCTGCACAATGGAGATGCTGATGATAACACTAAATGGTAAGTACAATTGTGCTCAATTGTGCAATAAGCTAATGTCCCGCAAATTGCCTTCTGTCATAATTTTACTTTCATAGATAAACAAAACACTACTATCTACACTGGCATCTCTCTCTCTCTCTCTCTCCACACACATGCACGCACGAACAGATCAAAATAACTGCAATATGATCACTGCCGAAACAGTCCCAACAGAATGAGATGTTTTGACTAATTTGTAATTATGAACAGTCAATCACTTCTCTTTTATTGCATCACCATTTCCCTATGTTGATGTAATCTTGATGTGGTTAGCCCAATGATTAACCATTTCCCTATGTTGCTGTTATTATTAGAGTTACATTTTAGGGAAGCTGTAGATGGCATTTTTCTCATGTTTAGGTTTATAATGGAATATGATGGTACTCCTTTGCAGATATTCTTGAATGTCCACTTGTGGAGCTTGATGCAGCTCCACTGTCGTCAAAACTCCAAAAAGGATACCTTCATTAGTTGGGTTTAATATATAAGTTCAGCATTGTGTTGCAATTCGTTGAAACGATGATCAGGCTCATGTAGCTATTCTCCATGTTATCATGACCCTGGCTGGGGGCTTGTGTGCCCCAACATCTGTTGTAAAAATTATTCATAATCCATCACTCTGTACATAAAACTGAATTACATTGAAATGCAGAAATTGATATGTGTGTCTCATTCTCTTCTGAACAAAATTCTATACAATCAAATGGCAACGTTTCATGGAATCAAAATATCAAATGTGGTGTGTATGGTTATGTGTAAGAGAGATGCATTTGATGCCGGAAGGATAGATGAAAGCTACATCAAAATGAGCTATCATGCTGGCGTCTGCTCGGCAGAACTAATGCTCAAGTTGTTGGTGTAAACTGACAGCACATCAGGACCTGCTGATGAGAGCTTCTGATCAATTGAGAGTCCAGACAAAATTGAGCATCTATTTTGGTCCAGAAATTCCTGTGACATGGCAGAGAAAATGTTTGATCTGGTACCTGGTATATCAAGTTTTTTCCATTACATGAAATACCTCGTACATCATACTGTTATATATGCATGAATACCTCTCTACATTAACGCAAAAAAGACACTATTTTCAACTAACGAAAATTTATATGTTTCTTCTCTCAGCTCTTCACGTGGTTTAATTTTCGTCCATTAACTTAATTGATGCTGCTTGAAAAACAACACCGACATGCCCTCATAGAAATCTTTTGATACTCCCTCCATTTAAAAATATTTGTTGGTTTTGACTCTTAAGTTTTTAAGCTTTGACCAACAATATTTTTAAATAATCTAATTATTCATTAGATTTTTTATCTAAAGCACTTACTAATATCTTATATTTAATCTATTCATATATATCTTATGTTTAAATCTATTCATATATTCTCAATCAAAACCAACAAGATTTATGAACAATATCTGATGTTTAAATCTATCTATGCAGTTTCGATCAAAACCGAGGAGGATGGATTCGTGAACGGAGAGAGCCCTTTCCAATCCATGTATGATTGATGTTTCCTCCTGCTTTTGCTAGAGCCTAGAATAGAAGGAAGGCTGGTTACCTAATAAATCCCCACCCTTCGTCTGAATTTTCTCAACCCACCACCCTCCGTCAGCTCTCCAACTGTTGTTCTCTGCTCGTCCTTGCTTGTCATCGCGCTTGCTCGATCTCTCCTTGTCTCTTTCCTTCTCTCAATCGTCGATCCCCACTACTTCTCCGGCTTCCTAGCTCGAATTCTTCTTCTTTTCCTCTCGGCGGCGGCGGCGAATCCGAATTCCAGGTGTCGCGGAGGGGAGGCGATTCCGGGATGGTCGCCCGCCGCGCTCTGCGGCGGACTCGGACATGCAGCGCAACCCCTCCTCCTCCGCCGCGTCGCCTTCGCCCCTCTCACCCGCCGACGGCTTCCTCTGCGGTAATGATCCCCATCTGGGCTGACCTGCTTGTTCCTCTCCTGTTCTTGCTCCTACTTCTTTGGAGGAATTCCGTCGAGCACCTCGCCTGCGTGGGGTAGCGATCTGATTCCGTGTCGTTTTTCTGTCTGTGGGGATTTGCAGTGAAGGACGGGGTGGACGAGATGATCAAGTACGTCGCCAACGAGTCCTCCTTCGGGCTCTACTTCGTCCAGCAGCACGCGCAGGCGTCCATGCCTCTTCTCCTCGACGTCAAGGTCCAGGGCCTCTATCTCTATCTCATCTGATCCTTCTTTATTTTTTCTCTCTGAGTCTGGAACATGCCATGCTTTTGCTCATGTTGTGTTGCGCATAGGAATTTAAATTTATATTGATCTATCATTGGTGCCGCCTTATGTCGAAAATTGTAATAGGATGGAATTCAGAGATGCTTGATTAAGAGAACAGTATAGCTATAACACATTAACACATTAAAGTGGTCAGATTTCATTTTTTTTTACATGTGACTTAGAATCAATCATCTGAAGGGACTTCAGTATGATGTATAAAGCTATCAAATTCCATGCATCTAGTATTTCATGATATAGGGCTTCGTTCAGATTTTAACAGACCACTTTCTAGAGACCTAGACCTTCCAACATGATAATATCTCCAGAACTAATCAATATTCTGATTGACATTGGCAGAAGCTGCCAAAACTGGTGCGGAGTAAACCAGTTCAGCATCTAAATTTTATTTTATTTGTTTTCAGTCAAGAGTTAGCTTGGTATCCCATGTCGTATTATTTGTAAGAAACATTTTTTAGCAATATATTGTACAACAGTCAAAACACGAAAGAAAAGCTCTTTAAAAACATGGAAGAAAAGCTGAGCGCAGTATGCCTGATATTGTGTTCTCAAGCGACAAGACTTAGTTTTTTACCATTCAGGTTTTTTTGGTCCTGCTGTAAAATTTCATTTCCTTCTAGCTGTTTTAACTTTAAAAATAAGCTGATGTCTGCTATTTTTCTCAGCTGTTGGACATCTTATTTCGATTCTGTCAGTGGATACCACTTACTAGGAAAACTCAAAGCCATCTGTATAATCATATGATTTTGTACAATTCTAACTTGAGCCTTGTTTTTGTCGTCAGGGAAAGGTTGCAGAAAAGATTCATGAGGTAACATTGCATACTGAAGATATAGAGGACTCTATCTGTGCAGTGAGGTCCATGGCAGAGTTTGGACTTCCAATTGCTGATGATATGATCAAGGACATAAATAAATCTCTAAAGATAATGTCAAAGACTCAACCAAAGAGGGGGTGTGTCTTCTACTAATCTTGAAAACTTCCTTTGCTTCTATTTCCATGTCTTGAAAAAAAAAGACCCAAATGATTCCATTCATGCTATCCTTTATAGAACAAATGACCTTTTGTTTTTCCTTTTATGAAGTATGAAGCATGATACCTGAACATATTCATATTGTATATATTGTATATATGTACTTAGTAAGATAAAGTTGTTCAAACCTCTCTTTGGTTCACTTGTTCTTTCCAATAATGCTCAGTCTTTTTTACAGCTTCTACTCTACAACTCTGACTTGATCATTTAGTTCCTTACTGTATCTTATTATTTCCATGCATATATTGGTTCTGATAAAGAATCACCACATTCAGGTTAATCCAGAACCCCAGTTGGGGGTTCCAATCAGGGAAAAGCTCAGGAACATGGGAAGATTTGGGCACAACCAATGGAGGTAGCAGCAGTAATTATTTTTCTTCCATGTTGAACTCTGCAAAGCAAAAGGCATCCACACTCAGATGGTCACAGCCTGATTTTGCAACAAAAGACGACAATAGTGAGGAGTCAGTGTCATCTGCAGCTCCTGAATCATCACAAGGTGGATATGGTGCATCAACACCCTCAGATGCAGAAAAGGATGATCTTCCTGTTTCAAGACAGTTATTAGATAATAATACAGCTCGTACGAACGATATCTTCTCTTCGACTGATATCTCCAAAACAGTGGAGAATTATAATAAATTCAAGGAAGAACAAGAACTCAAACTGCAAGAATGGCTTAGACAGTCTGAAGAAGCTGATGATAATAAAGAGTGAGGTGGTTCCAAATGGTGCAACCTAGTACATTTGCTAGAGCACACCAGATTATGCTGTACCCTACATTCCTACTTGATAGCTGATAACTTCACATGGTAACTGTTTATGAGGCAGAGCATGTAATCATGAGGCATATAATTTAACTGCCTGTTGGGTAAACGCTGTAAATTGTCATGTTCTGTTTGCCATTGGTTTATTTATTACCAGGGCAAAAAGATCATCAGTGTACTGTAAAACAGTTTGAACAATTGAATTTTCCATATTTCTTCACATCTGTTTCCGGTGGGTATTTCGGTAGCAATCTTCAGAGCACATGTGATGTGTTCGTCTGCAAGGAATCCCTTCAGATAAATTGAGTGATTAACTATTGCAGGTTGGTATCTTAAGAGCATATCTGAAATATCCAGCTCATTTCTTAATCTTTAATAGTTAATTACTAACCTGCAATTACTAATCAATTGAGTGATTAACTATTGCAGGTTGGTACTGATTACTGAAGCTGCTCAGCTCCTGCCTATCTCACAGTTTCAGCCATGGAGGATTGGCTCTACTATTTGCTCTTCTTCACCTTCAGCCTTGCCCTGCACCTCCTGCTCCGGTCTCTCCTCCGGCCGGTCACCGGTAAGCTGGCCGCGTCGCCGCGGCTACCACCTGGCTCGTCGGCGCTGACGGTCATCGTCGGCCCGCTCCTCTTCCTTGGCCGGTCAAACTTCGCCGTCAAGCCGATCATCCGCGCCGCCCGATGCTGGTACGGCCCGGTCTTCACCCTCTACTCCCTCCCGTCCCGGCCGGCGATCATCGTCGCCGACCGCGCCGTGGCGCACCACGCGCTGGTGCAGTGCGGCGCGGCGTTCGCCGACAGGCCGCCGGCCAACCTCGCGGTCCGCATTTTCTCTAGCGACCAGCGCGACATCACCTCTGGCCCGTATGGCCCGCTCTGGAGCGTGCTCCGGCGCAACCTCACCGGCAAGGTGCTCCACCCATCGTGCGTCCGGAGGTTCGCCGGTGCTCGCCGGTGCGCCGTGGCCGGGCTCATCGATGGCCTCACACGTCAAATGCGCGGCGGCGACGGGGCGGGAAATGCGGTGGTCGTCATCGAGGAGCTCCTCTACTAACCATTTGCTTCGGCGAGGAGCTCGACGACGGCGTCGTGGAGTCAGTCATGGCGGTGCAGCGGGAGTTCTCGACGTCCACCCCCGGGTTCCAGGTGCTCGGCGGTCACCAAGATCGTGTTCCGGCTCCGGTGGAGGCAGATGCTGTCCCTCCGCTGGCGGCAGGAGGAGCTTTACATCCCTCTGATACGAGCATGTGCCGCGCGACGCGGCGTCGTCGCCAGCGAAGGCGTTGCTGCCTCCTACGTGGACTCGCTCCTCACCCTCCGGATCCCCGAAGACGGCGGCCGCAACCTCACCGAGGGCGAGATGGTGAGCTTGTGCGCCGAGTTCTTCGTCGCCGGCACCGAGTCCACGGCTGCAGTGGCGCAGTGGATCATGGCGAACCTCGTGGCGCGGCCGGAGATCCAAACGGAGCTCCGAGAGGAGATACGCGCCGTCGCCGGAGAAGATGCCGTGGGCGTCCAAGAAGACGACCTGCTGAGAATGCCGTACCTGAGGGCCGTCGTGCTGGAGGCGCTCCGGCTGCACCCGCCGGGCCACTTCGTGCTGCCACACGCGGCGGCGACCGAGGAGCACGACGACGAGGCGCCAGCTCTCATCGACGGGTTCCACGTGCCGAGGCACGCCACGGTGAACTTCACGGTGGCCGACATGGGTCGCGACGAGACGGCATGGCCGGACGCCGCGACGTTCCGCCCCGAGCGGTTCCTCCCCGGCTGCGAGGGCGCGGACGTCGACCTCACCGGCAGCAGGGAGATCAAGATGATGCCTTTCGGCGCCGGGTGGAGGGCATGCCCTGGCGTCGCGCTGGCGCTGCTCCACCTCGAGTACCTGGTGGCCAACCTTGTGGCGGAGTTCGAGTGGCGAGAGGTCGCCGGCGAGGCGGTGGACTTCGCCGAGAAGCAGGAGATCTCCGTCGTGATGCGGCGGCCGCTCCGTGCCATGGTCGCGCCATGCCGACGGAATATGAACTGCAAAGTGGACCATAATGGTGTTTTTCTAGCTTCAAAAAAAAGCTTAAAAAAACAATGGTGGTTTTCTTGTGTGCACGGAACGGGTAGAAAAGGGGCGGAATGGTTTTTTGGAATTTCAGTCTAATGTCATCTCTACGATCGACTTTGAGATTCGTGTCAAGAATGTTTTGCTCTTCCACTTTGGTAAGATGATATACTTCTGGCATTATGAATTGTGGGATTAGGGTATAAGACTAGAGGTCACAGTGGGCTAGGCGGTATGGCGAAACGATGGTAGTATGGACGAAGCTACGAGCAAGTGGATCAAACGGTGAGTGGATTAGTGATCAGGTAACAAGAGCGAGAGGTTACGAGGTTGTGATAAAAACTATCAAAATGTGTTTAATACACTTTGCTTATGTCTACCAAGATGATTTATGTGGCAAGGAGGCCTTAATGGTGCCGAAGGTTATAAGGCTACTCATCTGAATAAAAAACAAAACATTTAGATGATGCAATAGTAGTTAGTCGGTAAATAATACCTTTCTTGCATGACTCAAGGAACCTCTCTTTGATTGGACGAAATTCCCCAAAAATGTTCATGTGAACGGATTCATAGAAAAGTAGTCAGCACTCCTTATTAGAATGCATTGTGGCCATGACTAATAACCAAACTTTATTTTCCCCATCCTACATATAAATTTAAGCTCGGGAGGGCCCAAGTATCCTAGCAAAATCTTACATGGAGAAATTCACGGATGAATTTTAGCTTAATTTGAAACAATTTCATGAAATTAAAAAACATGTCATTAAAATTAAATCAATCCAATATTTGACTGATCCCACAATTTCTTGGTGGGGTTTAATCTTCTGAGAAAACCAGATATCCCAAGAGTCATAATGAAATAAGAAAGGTAAGGAGGAGTGGCTTTTTCTCTAATTTTTAAAACATGCCCAACATCTTGAGTGTAACTTCAGCTATTTTTCCAAAAAATCTACTTTCATTTTTTTTGTTAGCAGTGCCATTGATTCCCGAATGAATCATCGGAATCCTGGACTCTTCCAATAACTTCTAAAATTAAATTTAGATTTCAAAATTTTCAATCTTACCAACAAAAATTCCTTTCCGTCCCCAAAATTTAAAATTTGATTTCATATTCGAATCTAGACCAAACTGGTGAATATTTCCTTCCTATTTAATAACCTCTCTTTTCTTGTTGAATTTAAATTGCATGCGGACATAGATCTGCTTGACTAGGATTCTCATAGCCCTTCCTTATACATCATTTTAACCAAACAAACTATTTTCCTCTTCCATCTTGTCACACTAAAATGAGGCAGTAACCATCTTTGCCAGCCAACCTTGGTATCCATTCTGTCCCATACATAAACATAGCACATATGCATAGTCTCACCCCTTTCTTTTCTCCCAAGCAGATGTATGCACACATTAACTCATGTCAAAGCCAAAATTTTTCAGGCAGCCTGCAAGGCATGCATACATTTATCGTTATTCCATGCAAAGCCATGCTTGCTTATACACGTGAAGCTCCTTTCTATATTGCCAAATACTTGAACGAGACAAGTGACAAAGCAACTAACTCTCCTCTTCTTTTTTATCTACCTTAGGATGCTGCAAAGCTCAGTCAACGCTCCATCCCATCACGACTAACTCAGGAAGAATGGACAAACATTTCACGTGATTCTTACCACCACATGGAAATTCATCGTTTCTCGTCTTGTGGTGAAATGTTGGAGGACAACTATTAAGCCAGAACCCTAACCCCACCTCTAGCTCTAATAGCCTCATCTCTCCAATCTCTCCCTATGCTTTCTTTCTTCTCGACAAAACCGAGCAACCATCATTGTTGTGCCCTCGAGCTCCCTTTGCCTCCCCTTCTACCTCACTATCCACCGCGCCAGAGGATGAGTTGAGTGAATAGCTGACACCGTTGCGTTTCCCTAAGTTCATTCCCCACATTCTCAAGCTGAGCCGACCGCCGGACCGTCGCTGCCACTCCTAGAACAGAGAAACTCCGCTGTCGACTGTTTCTGCAAACGGTGAGACTACAATCCTCTTGCTTCCTTCCCATGCCCTCAAGACAGTTCTAGAAAGTTAGCCGATGCCTTTGTTGGAGCTCCCGACAACCACCTATAGTCGGTCGAGCCACACCCACGCTCATACCTCTTCTTAGCCATTAGTTGTCAGCCCTACAACGACCACCTTCCCGTGCAGCCCCTACTTTGCTTAGCTCACGCCACCCTCGGTTGCTCTAGGATAGCGTCGGAACTCTGCCACCATCGCCATCCAGAATGCCACTACCGTCATGCCAAGCAGCTTGAGCACGTGCGCACCATTTGACCGCTAGTCGCCACCATCTCACTCTTTCCTTCTCCTCCAAGCTACCGCTACCATGAAGACGACCTCCCTAGGGTGAGGCTGGCTTCATGCCGCCTTTGCCACTCCGACCACCCTCGTAGCGCTGCCATCGCCCTTGCCTTGTGAAGAAGGGAAGAAGAGGAGATAACAAGGAAAGAATGAAAAGAAAAAAAGAAAAAAAAAGAAAAGATGGTGGTGGGACCTAGAAGTGGGACTCGTACGTCCAATCGACCGTGCACCCGGTCCACGTGCGACGGGTTACTAGTGCTTGGGCCCCGCCCATCAACCCCTTCTAGGGAATATTTTCGATAATTTTCAATAATTATTTTTAATTCTCAAAAATCAATTTAAACTCTAAAATTTATATCTTTTTGTCAGCAACCTGATTGAACTCATTTCAGTCCTAATTTTTTTTTAAATTCCTTCTCTACATAATAGCACAATTATGTAAGGTTTGTGCTTTTCACATAGGATTTTGTTGCACCATGACCCATAGAATACCAAGGCAAACCACCCTTTGACCATGTTGATCCTAGTGCTTATAAAATATTTGTTTGTAAAGTTGCGTAATGTAACGCCCTAGTTTATGTGTGTCGTTGGAAACTATTTTAATAAAATCCTATGTTATAACAACTTTGTTCTTTGAGTGTATCGAGGAATTGTATCAAAAATATCAATTAAATCGATCCTTATAAACCCAAAAATCCTAATTCAAAACTTCTCTTAGAATAAAAGTCCCTGCATTTGAATTTTGGGATTCAAATTGCATCCTGAACCCTAACCAGAGATTTAGCTAATAAAAACCAGTGCCAAGCAACACCTACTATCCTTTCCTTTATATAGTCGAGAGTTCAACTACCTTCTATAAATTTCCCTCTTTTTTTCCTCTTTACAAATTATTTAAATAATCTCAAATAGTAGATCATTCAAAAACATTAATTTTTCACTTGATTCATTTTCACCATCTTCCTTTAAATTTACAGAGTTCAAAAATCATAATTTGATTCAACATCTCAAATCAAAAACCTCCAACTTCCATTTTCAAAAAATATTTGAAAAATAGAGAAACACTACTTTTCTAGCTAGGCTACCCTTGTCCCTTCTTTCTTCCCTCTTGGCCCAAGTCACCACTTCTATCCTAGCCCAACCAAGTCCATTTCTCTCTCCCTTGTCTCTAGCCTATCATTCCTTCCTCCGCCCACCAGGCCAGCCTGCCAGCCTAGTGTGACCCGGCCAGTAGGCTAGGGCAGCCATGCCACCGCCCTACACCCACAAGCCACGCTGCTCGAATAGAGCTCACCGCTCCAGCTGCTGCACTGTACTGCCTTCTGCTACTCGTATGCACCACGCAGACCTAACAACGCCGAGCCATTTGCCTCTACTACAATGGTGCCCCATGCCCGAGCACTGATGTCCGTGCCACTCGCCCACTAGGTGAACCCATGATGACGACTTTCGTGTCTCTCCGTAGCAAGCATAGTGTCGCCTCACTAACCGCATTGCGCCACCTTACTTTGACCGCACATGATGTCACTGTCCGTACCTTTTCTTTGTTACCCGATGACCACACAACCACATTGGTGAGCCGCTGCTCCTGGTCTAGTGCATCAAAGATGAGCGCCACTGCCGTCTTGAGTTAGCCGTCCACAATGAAAGCAAGAATCGCGCTCACCTCCACCATCAGTTGTCCTCGCTGTCCCTGCGATGCCTTGTCGCCATGCCGTCTATGCTCGATTTCTTCCGCTCAAAGCCAAGCCAGTTTGTCTCCTTCTCACACTACACCATGGCTTTATAAGCCAACAATCCTGCCATTTACTTCTCTCCTTGAGCCATCGCTGCTTCGCTTCGCCGCTACCATCCTGATACATAACCCGGCCAATCTGATTTATCACGTTGCTCGTCGACACCATTTCTACCTTCCCAAGCCACCACGCTACCAACCCTAGCCCATCATGCCACTCCTACACAAGTGGCAACGAATCGAGCCGCCAGCATTTTGCCGAATGCTTGATGTGCACTCGTAATGGCTTTGTCCCATTCTGCACCGCCGCCACCTTGGCGGCTCATCTGCCTTCGTCGTGACACCTCTGCCCTTGCTAGCTTGCCATCAACATAGCCTTCTCTCTTCTCACTAATTTTGCCAACATGTTGGCCTTCCTCTTGCCATAGCATCCCCTCCACGCCGATGCTCAACTCCATCCTCTACTCCCTGGTGCCGCCTCGATCTGAGGTGCCTCGCTTCTTGCCATACCTAGAGGGAAGACCCCCGGGTTGATTCGATGCATGGCGCCACCATGCCTCTCTTCACCGTCGCTGCCCGTAGCTAGGAGCCACTCCCGCCATCCCACTAGCCTCTGTCGCCAAGAGAAGAAAGGAAGAAGAACCAGAGCAATGGGAGGAAGAACGTAAGAAGAAAGGAGGAGAAAAGACCCTGACAAGTAGGACCCACGTGGGCCCCATAGTCCTTAATCAAGTTTACATAGTGGGACCTGCTCGACCCGTTGACCACACACTTAGTCTTCTACCCTAGAGTCGCTGACAAGTGGGCCCTATACACTAGTCCACCACCCTACCCCATCGAGCTCTCGGTAACTTAGTCTACCATGAGCCGTCACCCTTACGACTATGATAGTGGACCCCATGAGAGAATATTCCTAGGAATATTCTTTTCTATAAGTAGAAACTCTTTTTCCCTCGACAACAATTCAATAAAACTTTAAAAATCAATATCTCTTGAACCGTAAGTCCGATTAACTCCATTCAACTTCTAGAATTTTTATGAAATTAAGATCTATTTAATGATACTATTATTTATTATATTTTGTTTTTAGGGTTTGATTTGGATTTCTCATGTTTTGTACATAGTTCAGCGCTGAAAATTTCTCGAACGTGCAATCTGATGAGTTTCGTGTCGACCAAGAGTAAGACAAGTCACTCTTTCGATCATGTTGTTCCTAGATTATAAAATTACATGTTTACAAAATACATAATTAAGGAACAAGTAAATGCCACCAATCACGGCCGATCTATTTGGCCAATCTATTTACTTTATTATATCATTTACTTTGAAAATTTATTGTCCTCAGTGAGCCATAGTTTTTTAACTGAGGCTCATACCAGGCTCATACCACTGGTACTAAGACCTCTAGTAATGACTTTTTATAATTAAAGAATATGTCATTCTAAAATAATGAGGTGTTTTATTGGGATAAATTCATTGCGTTGAGAAAATAGGTTGTGAATTGTTTTAAAAACCAATTTTATGACAGTGGTTTGTGAAATAAAATGTGGTTATTTTTAAAGAAAACAATTGTGTGAAGTTGTCGCCTTTGTAGCAATGTTTTGTATTCATACATAAGGACCGATTTTTTAGACAACTACACTAATCATAGTGTAGTGTGATCATATGGGTGATACGAGACACCCCTAGCTAAGTACTTGTGGGGTTAGGATCGATTGTTTGCTAGGAGTTGTGGAATCGCCGGATTAGCTATGGAAATTGGCGCTTATCAGATCCTAAGTAAGGGAAGTTGGAGACTTGATTAGGACTTAGTTTGGGACCCTTCTGGCTGGCAAATGGTTATCCTTATAGCAAGTCTTCACTATTGACAGATAGCTGAAGAGCCTTGTGGCATGTGGATAAAGCGTACACCTTTTGTAGAAGTTTGGCCAAACTATTTAAAAGTTGTGCCCACGGTTATGGGTGAATGTAAAGTACTTTCTCTTATGTAGATTTATTTGTAAATGGTTGTGAAGTAAAATTATGGGACATGAACTGTTTTCAAAGTTAGACTATATGGCTAAGAGACAACCTATGTGGTCAGGAATAGACTCGTATTGTCTGGAAAATCACATGGCTTTATAGTGAGAGGGTGAGATAATAACCCTAGGTTTGAGAGGAAAACTAATGAAGGTAATATAAAGAAAGTAAATTTAATTTTGATGATATGATTGATGAGCTGCCTGAAGGCAGAAGGTTCTGAGAGTCGTGATTGATGAGGTGGGTTGTGTCCTTGTAAATGTTATCAGATAATGATTTGGGTAGAAGCCCATGGATTTAGAAAAGTAAAAAAACTAATAAATAGGTAACAAGGTAAAATCTGCTTATAGGTTGTATGCTTTAGGAGTCTGCTGACACTGATGTTATTGTAAAGCGACTTACGAGTTGTGTCAGTACCTAAGTCTCCTATAAATAATAAAATACACTAAATAGAGTGGCTACATGGCTACTCTCATTTGAGATTGAGGCTAGGGTCTTAATCAAAATAAATGCACACATAGAGGTTTTGAATATATATATATATATATTAATAAATGGAGTTGTGAAATAAAACCAACCTTACTTCGAAACCTGTAAATGTTTATATTTCTGTGGCTTGCTAAGTACATATGAACTTAGACTTCTTTTTCCTTAAGAAGTTTTAGAGAAGCAAAGTTGATGGATAGGATTTCATCCTAGACCCAACCATTGCTTGTGGCTTAGATGCTAACTACGCTATGTGTTTTGCTGCAGTATTTGATGTGCCGGTTGTCTTCTCAAATTCCTCCCAAAGACATAACCTAGTTAAGATATATGTTTATTATTCATTCTTATTACTATTATGTTTGATATGATACTTTTTGTTATTACGGGTACTAGCATCGTGTCCTATGACTGGTATTGATTTCACAGTTCGTCGAAGGTGGTTCATCCTCCTCTTGCGGTGTTCTCTTAGGCATCACTTTTGGTGATGCCAGGGCATAGCGCGACACATAATTATGTGCACATGAAATTTGAGGCCACAATCGCGAGACGATCCAATAGGCTTGACCAAATTGTTGCATTATATCCTTCCCTTTAAAATTGTTATATCCTGTAATTGTTAGCCATGTTATATCCCAGGCTCCATACTACTAGTATGAGTATCGCTAGCATTTACTTCCTTACATATATGTAATTAAGTTTTATGAATGAATTAATGTTTGTGTGTGATGGGTTAAATTAATCGAAATGGGGAACGTAGGTTGTAAAATGTGATGAAAGCCGACATGTTGATGTCGGTGATTTGTGAAATGAAAAGCGGTTGCTTTTAGAGAAAACTCGTGGTGCGAAGTTGTCGCATGTGTGATATAGCTTTATATTCACAAATAAGCACTGATTCCTTAGGGAAACTATACTAAGCATGATATAATGTGATCACATTGGTAATATGGGATGCCCCTGGCTATGTAACTAATGGGACTAGGATCGCTTATTTGTCAGGAGTTGTGGAATCACCGAAGTAGTCATGAGAAGTGGTTATCGTAGGATCCTGAGTACAAAAAGTCTAGAACTTGCCCAGAAATTGGTCTGGGACCCTTTTGGCTGGCAACTGGTACCCTAGTTTTGCTTTGGAAAGGCTATGTCATTAGTCCCGTTTTCACTAGCTGTATCTGATTAATTCATGCTAAGTGATTGAACGTAGATAAATGTCTTGTAGGTAAAGCATGCACATTCTATAGAAGTTTGGTCTAAACTGTTTAAGCAGATGTGCCCATGGTCATGGACGGATGTAAAGTGGTTCCTCTCGTGTAGAATTGTTTGCAAATGATTGTGAAATAAATTTGTGTGATGCAAATCGTTTTTAGAGTTAGACTTTGTGGTAGATGGATAACTTGTGTGGTCAGAAACAAACATGTGTGGTCTGTGATGTCAAATGGCTTCATAGAGAGATAGTAAGATGTCAATCCTACACTTGAGAGAAACAATTTCTAAGAAATGAAAAGAAAATAAAGTAATTATGATGATCATGGTGATAAAACTATCATGGCCAGAAGACTCCAAGAGCCATAAAAGTGTTGGAATTGTTATAAAACGAAGCTTTGAGATAAGTATTTTGTTTTCATAATAAATTACACTACAGAGTTTTTCTATGGTAAGATTGAGGGCAGAACCTCAGTCCAAGAAAATGCAAACCCTTGACTCTCGAATAATGGTTTTAAATAAGTTTGTGAAATAAATACAACCATTTTTTAAAGCTTATACATGTTACATATTTTCGGTGACTTGCTAAGATATACTCACGCTTCCCCTACCCCATAGCAAACCAGGGTGAGACTGTTGAGGATGAATGAGCCACCGATGACCCTTCACATAAGAAGTTTCTATAAATTTAAGCTGACTATGAAGGGTTATACGGTTTTATCCTAGTTCCCAGTAGCGTGTTGATTAGGATCACCTTAGTTTTCTTCTACTGCTGCTTGTGTAAATATCATTGTAGTATGACGGGTATGTCTGTTCAACCACTTGTGTAATATATTGCTATTATTACGTAATAAATAAGGATTATAATAATTTATCAGACTTGTGTGTGTATCAGTTTGGATTTCTGAGACTAGTACATGAGTGCAAGTATGTTGATATAACACGTTTCTCTTGTAAGCCTATGCTACAAGAATGGTAGGAGAGGGGTGCCACATCGAGAAACTAGCATCTGCTTTCTACTTGAGATCCTAGTCCGATCCATTCCCAATGAACCCATAAAACAACCAATAGCCTATCATAACCCAATATTAAAGCACAATAAACTTACTACTAGTTTTGAGGGAAAAGTAATAGCTTTCTATCTCTTTTTTACGCAAATGTTCATTGTTGTTGATTTTCCTTTGAAACCTATTGATTCCATCATCAAATCCCACTCATTTTTCAATTTTCTACTCCAATGTCATGCCTTCAATCCATGTGCCTTCCTCTCCTAGTTTGGTAGGTTCATATTCTTCTCCAGTAATCGTAGCATGAGAGATATATGATATAGGTCATGTCAATCATCGGATTTCAAAGGATGGCCCAACAATAGTAGTTTAGGTGGTATGGCGAGGCAATGATAGTTCTAGTAAAACTATAAGAAGACAAGTCGAGCCATGAGTGGATTGGTGATTGCGTAATAAGGGTGAGAAGTTAGGAGCCAGTGATGCCATCAAAAGTTTTTCTATCAAGAAAGATATAGTATAGGATAATGTGGCTAGTAGGGCTCAATGGTACTTAAGGTGTTAAGGTTACTCATTTGAACGAAAAATAGAACATTCATATGTTGAGAAGTTGTTAGGTAAAACATACCTTTCATGCCAGACCCCAGGGCGTTCTTTCTTGTCTGGCTAAACAATCAAATAATGGAAAACATTCGATTATTATATTACTATTTAGTACCAGTACAGTACAAAGTATCTCTTGTTCATAAAATAAACCTGTTAAGGTGTGTATTAGCTAATATTTTTTCTATTAGCATGTTTTTCAAACTTTCGTGAAAAACATTATATATATATATAATTAAATAAATTTATTTATTTAAATATATAATAACCGCTACTTAATGAACTCAGTTTCAAGTATCGCACTAGCCCTACCTCAAAGAGCTCACTCGAAGCACCTCTTCGGGTGGGAGTAATTCCACGGTACAGTCATCTGAATGGACTGATCGACAAGTGGTCACCAAATTTCAACTCACCACATCAAACGTGACCATGGCATACAACCGAAGTTGCTTTTTTTCCATCTCACATAGGAGTATGAATTAATTAAAGCTCAGGAGGGTCCAAGGTATCTCAACAAAATATCTGGGAGAAATTCAAAATATGGATGAATTTTAGCTTAATTTGGAACAATCTCCGTAAATTTCAACCATTTTTCAGAATTAAATAAAGCCTCTTTTTTTTGTTGGATCTGAGATAACGAGATTAGGGACAAGTGTGCGCATGTGAATATGATGATGTATGTTTATAGCGTGTTTGGAAAAAAATGCTAATTAGCTGTGCACAATTATACATTACTACTTCTGTTTCACATAAACTTTGTTTTTATGGATCTGAATTTAAACAAGTAACTGTTTAGATTTATAGTTAAAAATAATTTTCTTTTTAGAACTGAGGTAATAGGGATTGACACATTCAATCAGTCCATGGCATGCCATCGTTCTGCACGTTTTTTTATGAGTATTTTACCGTGACCGCATTTTCTATAAGACAACCACAATGTACTCTAAAAGCAATAGTAAGAAAATCAAATCAATTCTTTTAGCTAGTAGCAAACATTATGAAACACGTAATAACAAATATCAGACAATAACACTACTATTTTTTAGTAAGAAATAGAAAAACATTAATTCTTTTATGCTTTGACCATCTCTTCTCTCTAGCATATATATACCTATAGGGCCCATCTTATTTTTTCAAACCATCTTAAAAAAAATTATATTTTTTCATCTCACACATATCAATATTCAACTAAAAACTAAAATATAATTCACATTCTTAAATTTTAATATATTTATCCTCTATTTTTTCAAACTTCTACTTTTAAAACTCTAATACAATGAAAACTTTAAAAATAAAATCTTTGTGAGAAAATAAAATGACAAAGATGAAGTTTTTTTTAAATAGAGGGAGTACTTGGCCATTGCGAAGTTTCAACAACAAATATCTGCTTTTGATAAGTCCCACCTTATTTACTAGTTGATAAAGATACATTACGGATGGCCTAATGTTTTCTTGGTAGATAAAAACCAACTCAACTATTCTTATCCTTCACACTGTTACTATGTGATACTACTTTTTATTGGGTTATGTGATTACTTATTGCCTATTTTTATTTAACCAATCTGGTGACTTTCTTGGCAGGTGAGTAAGACCCAGTTAATTAACATGGTAATAAAATCAAATTATCCAGCTAAAAAATTAACCACCACATAATCCAACCATACCTACGTGTTCATGACTCCAACACTCACCACCGGCCGCTAGCTATACATGAAAAATATTCCCCCAAAATTATTTTACCCTCTACAAAATATCCCAGCCACCCACTTCCCACCGGCACCCAAACATTCCAGAGGGATAAACTTTTCTTTTTGCCTCTAAAAATTGATAAATCATTTTTTGCCTATTATAAAAAGGAATAAACTTTTTTCCTCCCCTATAAAAGAATCCGCCGTAGCGAGCGGCGGTGTGGAAAAAAATCCGACCGGTTTAGCCATGGAGGACTGGTTGTTCTACTCGCTCACCACGCTGCTCTGCCTCGCGTGCTCGCTGCTGCTCCGCGCCCGCGCGTCGGCGCCGGCGGCGAGCCCCGCGGCCCAGGCGGCGCCGCTGCCGCCGGGGCCGAGGTCCGTGCCGGTGGTGTCCCCGGTGCTGTTCCTCGCGCGGAGGGATTTTGATGTGGAGCCGACGCTGCGGCGGATCGCGGCGGAGCACGGGCCGGTGTACTCGTTCGCGCCGCTCGGCCCGTCGCGGCCGACGATATTCGTGGCGGCGCGTGGACCGGCGCACCGCGCGCTGGTCCAGCGCGGGGCTGCGTTCGCGTCGCGCCCCCGCGGCGGCGGCCCGGCCTCCACGCTGCTCAGCAGCGGCGGCCGCAACGTGAGCTCGGCGCCGTATGGCCCCACGTGGAGGACCCTCCGGCGGTGCATATCCTCTGGCGTGCTCAACCCGGCCCGCCTCCGTGCGTTCTCCGACGCGCGGAGCTGGGTGCTCGACGTATTGATCTCCCAAATCCGTGGAGGCGGCGGCGGCGGCTCGCCGGTGACCGTGATGGAGCCGTTCCAGTACGCGATGTTCTGCCTGCTGGTGTACATGTGCTTCGGCGACCGCCCCGGCGACGCGCGCGTCCGTGAGATCGAGGCGCTGCAGCGCGAACTCCTCGGAAACTTCCTCAGCTTCCAGGTCTTCGCCTTCGTCCCGGCGATCACCAAGCTCGTGTACCGCAAGCGGTGGAGCAAGCTCTTGTCGCTGCGGCGGCGGCAGGAGGAGCTGTTCGTCCCGCTCATACGCACCAGGAGGGAGGCCGGAGCCGGCGGTGACTGCTACGTGGACTCCCTCGTGAGGCTGAGCATCCCGGAGGACGGCGGAAGGGGGCTCACCGACGGCGAGATCGTCAGCCTCTGCTCCGAGTTCATGAGCGCTGGCACCGACACCACCGCCACCGCGCTGCAGTGGATACTAGCCAACCTCGTCAAGAACCCGGCGATGCAGGACAGGCTCCGGGAGGAGGTCAACGCCGCCATGGGCAGCGGCGGCGGCGACGGCGAGGTGCGGGAGGAGGATCTCCAGGCGATGTCATACCTCAAGGCCGTCGTGCTGGAAGGACTCCGGCGGCATCCTCCCGGCCACTACGTACTCCCCCACGCCGCGGAGGAGGACACAACGTTGGACGGGTACCGCGTGCCGGCGAACACGCCGGTGAACTTCGCGGTGGGGGACATCGGGCTCGACGGCGAGGTCTGGACCGCTCCGAGGGAGTTCCGCCCCGAGCGCTTCCTCCCCGGCGGCGAGGGCGAGGACGTGGACCTCACCGGCAGCAAGGAGATCAAGATGATGCCGTTCGGCGCCGGCCGGAGAGTCTGCCCCGGCATGGCGTTGGCGCTGCTCCACCTCGAGTACTTCGTCGCCAACCTCGTCAGGGAGTTCGAGTGGCGCGAGGTCGCCGGCGAGGAGGTCGATCTCACCGAGAAGCTCGAGTTCACCGTCGTCATGAAGCGGCCGCTCAAGGCGACCGCCGTGCCGCTCCGCGCCGTCAAATGTTCGGCTTGATCGAGCAAGGCCCCAACGACGGCGATGTCGACGGCGACGGTGGCCATCTTCTTCTCTGAATGCTTAGCATGGCGATTGGCAAGATTACGTTAATTTGGAGCGACAGTCGCGAGATTTGGCTTGGGCTCAGCTTGTTAATTTGGAGCTCAAGCCACTCGAATCGAGTAGTACAAGCCGAGCTCGAGCCTTGAGCTATTTTAACAATCCTTACGGTCTATCCAAGAGTAGAGCTATGATCATTGCTTTTCTCAGTCTTTAGATAGACATGATTTGTTATTATGTTAACCATCTCACTGAGGAGGAAGGGGATTGATGAACAAGGTGTTGTGCCATAAGATTTTGGGATGCTCTATTCCTTTCAACTTATTTATCAGATATAATATGATTTTTAAAAAAATTACTAAATTTCTTAGACCATTTGATGTAAACTATTGGTTAAGTTTTAAATAAAAAAGAAATAAAAAAAAAGACAGACTGCACAATTGGAAAACAAGAGGAGGCATCGAGTTATCATCATATCACTATTACTATACTAAATTGGATATGTACATCTTGGACAGTCCTGACTCCTGCCACTTGATCATATCATGAATTTCAAATTAAAGAATGTGCTGTAATTATGCTCCAAGGATCACATTTTCCCTGCAAAAAGAAACACATTTTTTTTTGTTATGACTAGACATACATATATATACACCCATATTTTACATCAGTTCTCTCATCTGAATATTTTCATACCTGATGGTAATTACAGCTTGATTGCAAAATAAAACCCTTCTCCAGCTACAGCACCCAGTGGAGTAGCAACCAAATAAACCCAAATCTGGGTGTATCTCCCTGTTGCAATGGCCGGACCAATTGTTCTTGCTGGATTCATTGATGCTCCTGTCGATGGCCTGTTCCAAAAGTTCAGGACAGAACCATTAAGCTAAGGAATTGTTTTACAAGTGTTTAACTGAATGATGCATTTGTGCACATATCTGAATTTGTCTTCTTCTTAATAATCGATCTATTTGTACATACCCTGCTACAAGAGCGTTCATCATGATTGTTGCTCCAACTGCCACTGCTATCAGCTCTTTAACCTGAACAGATATTGTTTGAAGAACATCAGCACAACATACAATAAAAAAACTAATAAAGAATTATAGATCATCAAAAAAAACTGGAAAAAGGAATAAAATGCAATAAAAGTAACTAAGATAACTTACTGCATTGGGATCAGTGGCAAGAGCAGTGATGATGAACAGAAGAACAAACGTTGTGACGAACTCCAGGAAGAATGCTTCCACTGTCCCAACCTTTGGCACAGTGACGATCCCAGGGTTCACCGGATGATACAGCCCCTTGACGGCGAAGGAGGCTGTAATGGAGCCGAGGATTTGTGCAGCAATGTAAGGCAGAAGGTGAGGAGGAGGAAGATGACCAAAGACAGTCATGGCAATGCTCACTGCCGGGTTCAGGTGGCAGCCTGATATGTGGATGAGGGACAGAACAAGCACACTGACTGCTAATCCTGCAGATGTCGCGATGCCGAGGAGGCTCTCGACTCCTTTGTGCTGCTCATCCATGATGATGGTTGACAGCACTGTGAAGATCAGTGTGAATGTGCCAAAGAACTCTGCACTCACCTGCAACAATGCTGTCACAAATTCAGAGCCTCATCTGAAGAACGTAAGTACTCTGAAGAAATGAGTGTAACAAAAAAGAAGTTTTTCTGTCAAAGTTTCAGTACCTTCTTGACGAGTGGAACGGGTGGTTTTATCTTTGGGAGGCCTGGATGCCATTGATGATCATGAGCTTCAGGCGTGGATTCTGCAGGATCAGCACGCCGTTGCGAGCCGGCATTGGTGGCAGCATCATTGACAAGCTCGAAAGGCAGGATCTTGGAGCTTCCAGCTCTTGGAGAGATGTTGATTACAATCCTGTTGCTCTCACCTGTCTGCATGGGAGGGACAGTAACAGCTGCAGCAGCAGCAACCATGCCACTCTTGCCCCCTTCCATGTTCTTCACTTCCTCCTCTCTCAAAGGCAAGCTTCTAATCACCTCTCAACTACTATCTTGATGGATCAAGATGGATGAACTAATGCTGAATTAACTTGGGTTTATTGATCTTGCTATACGCCAAAGGAATGCTTTTGTCTGAATATTGGATGAAGAGCATGACATGCAGCGTCAGGGGTGCTCTATATATAGGCCTCTGAAATTCTGCTCGGCTTTCGCATGCGCAAAAGATTGCGTATTTGAAACCAATGGGCTCCGAAAATTTGCAGCGGCGGAGGTGGTGGCCGCCAGAGCTAGTTCCTTCTGAGATTGGGATGCCGCGGAGAAGAAGAGCAATGTAATTAAGTATATGATTAAATAATTAATTGCGATAATAAAAATGTCAACTTTCTTTTCTCGAGTATTCAAGCACCAAAATGAGAACACCAGTTGTTGTAGCATTGTATACCTGTCCAATAATTATAGTATTTCTTGTGTTGTCGTCAGCTCTGATCTCTGGTTAAGACAGAATTAAATAACATTTGAATTAATATTCTGCATGTAGCTGTAGATCAGATTGTTTGACCACTTGGTTTAGCCAGAAAAAAACGTGTTAATTTTCTCTTTTGATCTTGTTATATTAATCAATCGATCCCTGCAACCCAAAGGTGGATTAGAGAGTTGATACATGCATAATTATTAGTTAAACCTTGCTGCTAGAGAGATAATTGTCCAGAGCAGCTTCTCTGTAACAGCCAAGAAGGGCGTTGACCTTGCCAAATCCTGATCTCTCCAAAAACCATGGATGCAGACATGATGATCCGTAGTCGGTGTTTGCCGCTGCAAATTCTGGTCTTCGATGGTCTCAACAATTCAACAGCCAGGCCACCACACGGCTCAGCCGCGGTGGGCGAAAACCTAGGCATGTCAGATAAGAGCCATGGTGCATGTATATTGAAAGTAGTGATTGTTGTGTACATTCCTCAGTAATGTTTGGTACTAAATGATAAAAGATAGATGGGAAGGCAGATTAGCATGCCCGTATGACATATCAATGACTTTAGATAACTTCTAAAACTTACTTAAGCTACATCTATTTTTATTTTTTTTCTGTTAACATTATCAAACAAGAAGAGAAATAAAAATTAAAATAAAGTTGTACTCATTAAAAATCAAAACTTACTTAAGTGGAAGTTAAGCCTACTAGGAAGCATTTTGCATTTGATTGCACTTGTACCCCTTATATTTTCCCTTGTCAATTTGTTTTGATTTTCTCTTCTTGACCAAGTTAATCAAATTTCAACACTTTGATCCGGGTTACCAATGTTTCCATTAAAGAAGAAATTATAAAAACATGTGTTAGATTTATATATTTATGATAAAAAATTAATAATCAAATTATCATCTTAATTGAAAATTTGGTTTGAAGACTAAATAGTTATCACCATAAGTGTGTATGACTAATGTCATATTACAATATCTGTTTCATACAAGTTATTTGGTCTGTATATGAGCAGGTCCTTAAAGGTCAATCCTAGTCAACGGCAGATCAAAATTAGACTCAAAGAGGAGTTAAAAGTCCAAAGTAATTAAGGTTGTTGGGTTACAAATTTAAATATAAGGTGGCACATGGTATATAGACACCATGTGAAGATATTTTCGCAATGGACTTCACAAGATTAAGTGTGCAAGTGTTGGAAATTCGCAAATAAATTTGGAGAAGAAAATGAAAAAAAATAGAGAGAAAGTGGTGACCTAAACAACAAACTTGTGGCCCATTGCAACATTGGACAAACAACCCAAGTGTGCACGTGAGGGGCGACGGTGGCCAAGCAACAATGGTGCTCAGAGGCAACAACCTAATCTGAGGTACCTGGTAGCGGCACGCAGGAACATGCACGATAGGAAGGCAGCGGCGACCTAGCAAGTGCGTAGCGTGGCCTAGACGCAGGTGCGCGCACAAATTGGTGGCCACACAAGGTGGCAGCGAGACATGCGGCAACACCAAATTGACGTGGGAAACGTAGAGGCGGTGGCGATGGGATTTTTTACACCTATATGCTGGATTGTTTAGTCTACCGTGTGGCAACTGATGTAACGCAACTAGAGTCGTTTATTTTAAATCTAATTGTTAAAATTTTTGGAGGGTTAGAGTTTCATTCTAAGGGTAATTAGATATTGTTTTAGAGGCAATCACTCTTAGCGCGGATTGTCTGTATTTTTGAGCATTTTTTTAAAAGAGTTTAGACATGTTTTAGAGAAATTTATGTGAGAAAAATGAGAAAATGTTTCGAGAGTTTTGAAGACTTTTTTTAAAATTTTTGAGAGAATTTTGTAAGCTTTATAAAAGCATTACAAACATATTTTAATCAATGAAATTATATTTACTTTGGAATTAATTTTCTCTTTCCGATTTAAATTCCGCAAATTAAATTCTGTATTTAAATTTTGTAATTTAAATTTTCACACCGTAATTTAAATTACTTCCCTCATTAAACATTGTGTGAATTTGTTTTATTTCTCTAACTCATTTAAATCTTATTTTGTCTTTTGATAAAAAGAAAGTCAACATCTATAAAAAAATTAAAAGATTGAAATCTTCAAAAGAGTAAGATATTTGTATCATTTGCTTTAACCTTGTGAGATTTTTTGGTTGGTAAAAAATATTCAACCAATTGATGCACATTATTCATATGAATTACTTGAAAATCTAATTTTTTTTATATCGATATTTGAACAATCTTGATTTAACTTGTAATAGCTAATATTTGGATATATTTAGTGGCTACACCACTGGGTGCTTATTCTGGGACTGGGGCTTATGTTGGACAGTTCATCTACTTGATGTGTTCATCTATTTTTCTTCTTTTAAACGCACACTTACAACCCACTCAACCAGTCAACCTAACCACCTACTGATTCTCAAGTGTTCTTCTCAGGAGACTTCATGTTGGAATAATGGTTTATTGCCTATTTTTGAAAGATTTGTTTGTCTGTCTCACACTGACAAATCACCATTTGGTAGTTTCCAATATTCAGAACTGGTAGCTAGCCACAAGATCAATGTTTTATACATCACATGCACTCTCATCATGACTAAAAACTTATGCTCAAACACCGTGTTAAGTTTTGTTTTTCTACCAGTTTTTGTCTCAACATGTTTGAACCTTTTCTTCAGACAAGGCAGTGAACGGAAAGTAGGCACCTGTCCCCATGGGAACAAAAAGAGGAAAGATGCTTGTAACAACTTACTACCTGACTACCTGTATCCCGGCCGGCAGGTTGATGTGATGAATAATAAGAGTAACTTGGTCTGCTACCTGACATATAATAATTTTGGGAGAAGAGAAAAATGGGGAATAAACTTAATACATTGACTTAGCCCTAATGGGCAATATATTGCGTACAGAAGGAATGGAAAATGACCAAAAAGCCCATAAACATACACTATAACATTTATACTCTAACAACATACACTAGAAACATGCATATCCATCAATTTGGAATCCAAGAAAGTGGATTATTAACATGCTAGTTATACATTAAAATTAAAATATAGTACCAAATCATAATTAATTTGATGCCAATGAATTGTGCACTAGTAAGATGCCAATGGAACAAAGAGGAAATCAACAAAAGGTACAGTCGTAGTACTAAGATAATCTGCCCTGCAATTCAGCACAGTGCTAATTGAACCTCATTGATCAATTATTGAATTTTGGTGGTTTGAACAAGTACAAATGTATGCCGTGCCCGCCGAAACTCAAAATACAAGCTAAAAATCAATCAACCACTGTGCTTCCTGGGCTATATATATTTTAATATTCACCAACTCACCCGGCTCATCCAAACATCATCAGAAGATGAATAGGCTTGATAGCTAACCAGTTAGTGATAATCAGATTCATCATAAATTTTTAGTTGTGTCAATTATCTTTGCGAGGATATGGAGGAGAGCTACAGGAGTGGTGCCATGGATGCTGCAGTAAGCATCCCTGCAGTTCCCATGGAAGACTTTAAGTGATGACAGGATTGGAATCTTCATGTCTCCTATGCCCCAAAAGTGTCTTCAATCAAAATCCACCCACTAGGGTTGCACAATGTGCCCTCAACTGGCTTCTAGCTTCATGAGGAGTATGGTGATTCCTCTCAACAAGGTGTGGAATTATAGTGATGATTTATTCTTTGTGATGAATAATTGGCAAAGATAATCAAAAGCTAGATGAATAAATGGTTGTGTTGATATTTATGAAGTGGTGATAAAATTGAAAAAGTGTTATAGTGCTAGTGGTCAGACCGGTAGAGTAAGGTCGGTTAGACCGAAGGTGTCTATGTAGTCAATCCAACATGGTAATTGCAGTCTAACCACAGGTGTTCGAGAGGTTAGACTGGCGGTCCAACAGTCAGATCGACAGACTCACGTTCGAAGTCGTTTTTCTTTATTGGTTTATAATGTTTACTTCATATTTATGGCTTCTAGATGGTTTTGATACGTGAGATATTCTGTTGCGTGCTAATGTAAGTCAAGTTAGGTGAAAACCTATACTCATATATGATTTTTTTTGTTGTTCATATACAGGTGTTGCTTGAGGCCTTAGAAATATTGCCAGTAATGGATCAGAACTAGATTTAGAGAAATTAAGATACAAATGATCAAAGAGATCATGTAAAATACTAAAGCCATAGAATAATGCATGTGAATGTAAAGTTTTCATATGACATACAAGATAGATTGTACATGTATGAAAAGCATAGTCAAATTTAGAAGAAGTCTAAATTTGAGAAGATTGGAGTTCGTATTTTGTATGAATGAGTTGTATACTTGTATACGAGAGTTTCTTATATGGCTATGGATAGCCACATCCAATGGTATAAATAGAGAGGGAGGCTAGGCCTTAAGGATTAGTCGAAAACAATATGATTGAGAGAGTTGAGAGCTCTTTATATTAGGGTTTCATGAAAAATTTATGAGGGTGATATGATTGCACCTTGTGAATAATACTTGAGTAATGAAGATCGTATTCAATCATCAAGACGTCTATGATCACTTCAGGTTTTATAAGTTTTACGGTTTTATTTGGTTTTGATATTAACTTATGATTCTTCATTTGGTTATAATTTTATTCAAGTTAATCTATCCAAAACCTTTTTCTTATATGGCTATGGATAGCCTCATCCAATGGTATAAATAGAGAGGGAGGCTAGGCCTTAAGGATCAGTCGAAAACAATATGATTGAGAGAGTTGAGAGCTCTTTGTATTAGGGTTTAATGAAAAATTTATGAGGATGATATGATTGCACCTTGTGAATAATACTTGAGTAATGAAGATCGTATTCAATCATCAAGACGTCTATGATCACTTCAGGTTTTATAAGTGTTACGATTTTGTTTGGTTTTGCTATTAACTTATGATTCTTCATTTGATTGTAATTTTATTCAAGTTAATCTATCCAAAACCTTTTTAATATTTCATATATCAGATCTAAAAGGTTTTATTGATTAGTTTTTATTAGATTTATAAGAGAGCTGGCTATTGAGGGTGTTTTCTTGATTAGTTTGTAAGTCTGTGGAGTCATGTTTTAGTTTATATAATTTATTCTAATCATGTTTGAACTTGATCCAACAATTGGTTTTGAAGAAATTATCTTTCTATAGAAGTACTGCCAGGCTACTTTCATGCTGATGATCAGACCGAAAATTATACTACAGTCAGACTAGCCCCAGTCCTAGTCAGACCTTATGTTCACAAGGAGGGGATTAATCGAGATTTTTGGCACGTTATGTCCTTAATTGCACACATGAAGATTCAAAATTTTAAAATGTAGGATTTTATTAAGATAGTTTTTAATGGCATAGGAAAATCAAGGTGTTACACCTATCTCGGCAACTTGCTAGGTCAGCAACGATGATGCTTTCGAGTGTTGTATTCTCTCTTAAGGGCACTATCAAGATGTCTTGCTCTTCCCCCTATAGAATCCTCTTGGTGAAAACCAAGTCTGAATCCCTAGACAGGCAGCGACGGCGCTACTACATCGTGTCCTCCCTAGAGGTGCTTTCGAAGGTCCTATTTTCACCTTTTTTGAGCGATGCTTCTTGAATGGCCACGGATTTGCACATGAGATGTGTGGATCTTCTTTTCTCTCACCCTCTTCCTCTACGACCCTTCTTGCTACTAATGTTCGGAGGTCTATAGGTGTTTTCGGTTGTTTGAGGTGTTTGGTGATAGTTATTGTAGGACAAGCGACATTCAATCTCGTATAGCAGCGGTCAAGCCGGTGCTTTTCCTTAGTGTGTATTTTGGCACTGTCAGCATGTAGCAGTGGTGTTTTGCTTTATTTTTTCTTAGGTTATAGTCTTGTTTTTTTTTCTATATCAATACGAAATACTGTTTGGTGGTATTCGTTTAAAAAAATATTTGCATTTTAGCTATGGTGAATTATGGATCATATGCATGCACTGATCAACATAGGTTGAAAAGGTTGCCTGTTTGTAAAGTATTGTAATTTCTTCCTTATCTATAAACCATTTTTTTAACAACCAGTATATCAGCATCCAACCCAGAATCCTCCCAGCAGAAACAATATTGTGAAAACCACTAGAGATAAAGAAGGATATATATCCAGCACGTGTAATTCTAGAACCTTACAATAAAAGAAAATTATAATTTTAACACATTTTACAAGTTAGAAACTTGAATCCCAATTTCAGTTCAACTCCTGTGGGCGATAGCATTATTAGTGCATGTATAACAGATTAACAGAACCAGCTGATTAATTTCTTAATTTACAAGAAACATGCTAACTGATTAATTGTGGTATTTAAACTCTCAAGCCGTTTGGATGCATGAACCCAGCAAAGTCCTTTTGAATACAATTTATTACTGGCTTACTTCCATTTGCAACTCTGTTCGCATGCATTACATGACCATTTCATAGAACCAAAAAAAATGTAGTAATATGTTCCAGAACGATAGAAGTCAAGTATTTATCAGATGCTTGAGCCATGATTAAATAGATGATACAAGAATAATTCCACTAAGTTTTCATGGTGATAATTTGAGCTTGGCTTTGTCATAAACTAGTACAGAGAATACTACTAGGACAACAATTCCTGGTTTTGTGTAAGTAGATATCTATAAAACAGCATAAACAAGAATATTAATGAAATACTGCGCAGAAAGCGAATTCATCCTTTCGCACAAGCCATGGTATGCAGACCTGTTATTAAAATTCAACCAGGATGCTGGGCCCACTGAATGACCCATTTGATTGGTAACAACAATTTGGAGGACAGCATGAGAGGTACAATTCATGGGGGTTCCATTCTATCATATCTTCAATACCCCTCAAAGGGCGACCAAGTTTATTTCAAGCTGGAAATGGCGATCACAGGTACATCTAGGAATTTTACAGTCCTGCATAAACGAATGCCATGGAATTGTGGAAAATTATTGTTCAAGTCTCGACGTTTTAAAAGATGTAACAGGACCCAAACTGAGTTTTTCTAGATGTTGAGAAGTGAGAACTAAACGGAAGCACCAGACTGGAGAGAGCTTCTTGCAATCTCTAAAGCATACTCGACAGAGGTTGCACTTTTGAGTTTAGCTTTGTCTACAACGGGCTGAGACTTGGCAAGTTGATGAAGAAGTGAAAATTCCTGAAAGAAGATGGAGATTTCATCAGAACTTAAGTGCATCACATATGCTTATACTCAAATAACATGTAATTCATAATTTAAGTTCAAAAGAAACAGAAAAGTTCCAAATAAGCAAGATTTTATTGCCATACAAGGTGATGTAAGTAGTTTATTACCTCTGAGCTACCACTCTCAAGGAAAACACCCTTCAGTCGATTATCTGCAGAGTATAAGGCAAAGGTAATAAGATGTTCAAATTAGAGGAGTACAAAAATACTCTAGGAGTCTAAGACAACTGATTACCAGAGTCAATCCAGAAGGTAGCGATCTTTTGATCAAAGCTTCCCACTTCAATTGTTTCACCAACTGCTCAGTGCACAAAAGAGAGTATTGATTTTGTGATTTTGAAGTATAACAACAGGACGGACACATTATGTAGTAGGAATTAGCTGTGTGTACTGTACCATTATCACCATAAAATTGCCACCAAACTTTCCTTGAATTTCCTTCATACTCAAAAACTCTTGAATAGAAATATGGAAGGTAGTCATACCTGCATCGAAATGGTGAATTAAAGCAGCACTAGCAGATGAACTAATGAAGTACACTTTCTATCCATTAACTTACGGCTTTGTGTGGGATGTTAGGAGTGCTTCAACACAGTGACGTGCAGACTTCCGAGCATGATCCACATGCTCAACTCGAGTTATTCTATCATAAATCTGCCAAAATTAACAAAAAAAATCATATTCTGGGATCCAGTTCTTCATAATTATAAGTTACATGCAGTGAGCACCTACCTTGAGGGGAAAAGCTGCTACATCTCCAATAGCAAAGATACCAGGTATACTAGTTCTAAACAAGGAATCAACCTGTAAAAGAACTACTAAATTAGCTCTGTTAAGAAATAAGATACATCAATTGATTATCAGGAAGTCGAACATCTATGAAAAACATTTAGGATAATATGTCCAAGCAAAAAAGAGGAAGACAAACACCAAGGCTTTAACTGAGAAAATCATCTAATATGAATGCAGGTATGCATTGTAAAATCAATCCTACTCAAGTTTCATTGATGAACAGCTGCAGACTACAATAACAGTTCCTCAGAAATTTCATGCCATGTAATGATTTTTTACTTTTTATTCCAGGAGTAACAGTCATACATCGCACTGCAGACTACTACAACAATTTTACTTTTTGTTCAAGGAATCATTGCCATACACCACATTGCAGAGTGAAGACTACTATACAAGACAAACAACTGCAGACTACTATAAGAGTAATACAAGGTTCATTAACTTTAAGATGAAAAAAATTGAAAACAAACCTCTATTCCTCCAACTTTAGCATTGAGCCCAACAGCTTCAAATGGGCCAATAACTGGCCGTGCTCCTATACCAACAATAACCTGAATTTATAATGTCCTCGTTAAAATAATTTTAGAAGTGTCAAAAACTGCACAGATGATTAAATATATCAAAAACTAGTTAAATGTCTCTGTGATGCTCCTTGGGATGACGTCTCTTTCTTTTTAAGTTTATGTTGGCTTGCTATGTATTTTGTCACTCCATAACACATGCAAATTAGGATTTAAGGCAATTTTTGATAATATACTTTTAGCTAACATAAATCGATAAGATGATGAAACAAGAAAGTAGTAAAATAAACTTAGCATTACAGTGCCAAAGTAGCAGAGCTTGATGAACAATTTAAATCGGTTTACTCCTGTTTAGAGATTTGCATACTTGCCCAGTATATCAGCTATTAGCTGCTGTCAGAGGCACCTGAAGTTCTAAACCAATTTATGAGGGGTTCAGCAGTTATTGTACATGCAAATTTTGGGTCTCAAAGGGAGCCAATGAAGCTTCAGACTACCCAAATAGTTCAGCTATGATGATATTCTACATGTAATGTATGATCCCCAGTGCCCCTGTTCTATGACTCATGTGGCTGTTTGCATCCGATCTTGTCTGTCCAGGCCTCTCTTTTGAAGTAAAATGAGTTCAGGTGGGGTAGTTCATTATACACATGTAAATATGCATGCCAGTAAAACATAATTAAGTGAAACTACTAGAGCCTAGTCCTGCCCTTAAACAATCATGCTCAACCAGTACTTTCTTAAGGCAACAGAGATCTGAAAGATATGGAATTCACACTTCAGTGCACTACATATTTTATTGTATGTACGAAATGCAGTGTCTGTTATGTATGACCATCAAACCATCTAAGTGAATGGGTTTAAAGTATACCCTTAAATGGATACTGTGGACAATTATCAATTTAGTGTGTATGAAAGACAACTTTAGCTCTCTGGGGTAATGGAGAGATGGAATATGGATGAAAATGATAAATATGATAACAAAAATCATCTGGTAACAAAAGTAAAGAGTGCAGCATGGTGTAATTTTTAAAGGAACGAAAGTGTGTAACTGTATCAGCTCCAACTACAGATCCATCTTTAAGTACTGCAGATGACACCCTTCCATCAGAGCCCTCTTCAAGTTTGTCAATAAGAGCTCCCTGATTAGAAAAAAATATACATAAGCTCAGACATGTCAACAAATTAAAGCTAACAAATGGACTTGATGAAGCACTATTACATTTATGAATTTGACACCATTTTGCTGATACAGTTCCTGGTACTTCTTAGCAAGGGAAGGTGTAAAGAGTCTTGGCATAATGTGGTCCTCTGGGAATATAATCTATAAGGAGCTTTAATTAAAAAATGCCTGTAAAAATAAGAAATACAAGATTCAGACATAAAAAGAACAAATAAATACTGAGTCTTACAGTTGTGTCAAGATTCCAGCCACAAGCTGCTGCTGCTACCTCCATGCCAATATAGCCCCCACCAATAACAACAACTTTCTTTGCTCTTCCCTATAAAGATAAAACTAAAATATGATTTCACCAGTACTTCCTCCGTCCCAAAATAAGTTCATCTTCAACTAGAAAGATGAACTTATTTTGGAACAGAGGGAGTACTTGGTACAGGTGAGAATATACAAGGAAAATGAAGATCATTTCTACAAAGTCAAACAAGAGAGTCCATTTTGGTGTACGTGGAACATCTAACATTATTTGTTTACTGGACATACCAATGAAGATACTAGAGAATCAGCATCAGCAACATCACGTATATAATGAACTCCAGGCAAGTTTCCTCCAATCTTAGCAGGTAACCTGAAAGGAAACATCAACATTACAGATGACAACAAGCTTGTATCCAGTCATGCATACTATCCATGAAGAAATTTTCATGTGATAACTATAGAATTCAAGTTTGTCTTAGGAACTCTGAGTGCAGAGTTTTAATAAACTGCTACTTCAGAATTGTTTGAAGATACCTACCTTGAAGCTTCACAACCAGTAGAAATAATAAGGGACCCATACTTCAGAATTTTCCCTGATGAAGTTTTTAAGGTCTGAGTTTTACCATCAAATGCTACAACTGGATCCTCATACAAAACCTCAAAGAAAAAAGTTAAATGGCTTCAGACAGAGATCATCCTTCAAACACATTAAACAAAGTTGAACAACAGTGTAATGGCTACCTCTATACCATTCTCCTTGTACCATTCAGCAGTTTGTCTCTGCCCACCTGATCCAACACAGGTATGAAAGCCCTGCAACAAGACAAATTCAGGAATTTGAGGCTATATGCCTAAATGAGTAAATGTGTAGTTGTAGTATTAATGGACTAATGGTTAAGTGTGGAGCGTACAAAATCTATCATATCACCTAAAAGAACATTACAGAAATTGTAATGCCAACAAATTGGACCAGAATGTACAAAAGACAAGGACTTTCAGTAGTTTGTCAATCAGAAGTCTACAGACCAAGACCATCACCTACTATCATGATCCAATGCTGCATATCATCATTAAGTTGCCCCAATTACTTACAGGTAGACGTGCAGGTTTCTTGTCTGGAGGGAAAAGATAGCCTTTTGTCAAGGCTGGTCGCTCGTATGGTGGATACGCCTGTGCCACAGAAAGCAAACCCCATCATAAATCTCAAAAATCAGACGATCAATACTTTGCAGTAACATGAAAGCAATGATCAAACAAACACATTTTCCTACCATGGTCACAGAAACTTAACCCAATTCTGTAATCAACATAACAAAATTCGTGCATCGAAAGTCTGAACCAGATTGGCACCGAACTACCTCCTTGGAGACGATGCAGAGGCGGCCATCAGCCATGCCGTGATCGACGAAAGTCCTCGCCGCGTAACCGGCCGCATTCCCTCCGCCCACGATCACATACCTGCAGTTGGGCAATCCATCAGCCACCTGATGAGCATTCCATTTCTTGAAGGAACTGGACACCACTCACTCACTCTAGACCCAAAGCTGCAACCTCCCGAGAACCCAACCTAAGAATCGGAGCAAACACTAAATCAGACTCTAAGATCAAAAGAACCAGAGCACCCACTCGCGATTCTCGTTGTCGAACCCCGCGGCCGCGGAGACGGAGAATCTCCGGCGAGGGGCCACCGCAACAGCCCGCGCACCACCACCAAGCCCGAGCCCGAGCCAACGCTGCCGCAGCGCCCACGCGCAGTACCCCTGCGACGACGCCGCCGTGGAGGCCATCTCCGCCGCCTTCCGCCGGAGAACTACGGCCACCTCCAGTGAACAATCCGTTCCGTCAGTCAGAGGGACCTAGATGCAATTTCAGAAAGTTTCGGGGGCGAATGGGGAGAACCTGAGGTCATCGCTGTATCTCTCTCGTCGGCGGCGCGCCCTTATAGGAGAAGGAGAGCTTCTCGAGGACTGGAGGGTGGAATAGTTTAGAGGGGAGGGGCCGGGTGCGATTTGGTGGAGGCGGAGGGGCGGTGGCCGTTGCGGGAGGTCAAGGGGCGGCGGCTCGGTGCGGGCGGCGACGGAGTGGGGAGAGAGAGAGAAGAAGAAGAAGGTGAGAGGAGAAGGGCGTCGTGTTGAATTGTTTTCTCCTTTTTCTTTTGGCTCTCTTGCTTTTATGCCCTCTTAGAATGTTGTATTTTTATTCATGGCCTTCTTCACTCCAGGACATGTGTCGATCTTTATCCGGGAGCTGGAGATTCGGACTAGAGCATCACTAACAGACACGTCCAATATAATTTATAATCTCAAAAATCTGATTAGAGATCTAAAAATAATAATTTTTGGGAATGATTTTTTACTTCTATTGGTGACGCTCTTGGGGTTCAATCATCCACTAACGAGAATTCAAGATATTTTTTATTTTATAGATACCAATTATTTGGAGAGCGGCAGATTTTAGTATTGGATGCAAATGCAATTATCAAAGGCTGGGCCTTAGTTTGCACAGTCTAATATTTTCTTCATAGTTTTTTTTAATTATAGGTCTGCTTTAGAAATCATATAGAAGTTTAACTGATTTGTATAAAAATCTTTCAAAGTTTTTATGAAATGCCTATGTTCCAAAAAAAAAGGTTTTCTTTCATGTAGGATTAGGAAAAGTTTTTCTATGTTCCAAATGAGGATAAAATTAGCATTCAAAGATCTGTCACTTGCTTGTCTATATATTTGTATCGTGATAGTTTCATGCCCTTTTGAATTTGAATGACTATGAGAAATGAAATTTGCTCTGTGCTTTTGAGGACAAATAGGGCATACCAGCTGGTTAGTCCAGCTATCCACTAAACATCCTTTTCAATGAAATCCAGAAGTTGAACACTACTAGCAGACACAAATAAACTAGAGGGATCGTGTTTGGTGTCTCATCATGATTGGACTTTACTCAGCTGCTGTCTAGCCTCTGCAGTCTTCACTCCAGACAACACCAGAACCTCTATTCTAGTAGTACCTACCATGAAACCCTCTTTTGTTACTTTATTTATCACCAAAGAACAATAGTAAGATGGAAAACTTCCAGTCATTTTCTTCATCCCAAGTGTCCAGTTTTCATGTGTTCCCCAGCTCTGCTTGCTGGAGTAGTTGGCAACGCAAATCTGTGAATAATGAAACCCAAATAGATTTCAGACTGAGCCAAAAGGCAGCTTGCAATGTATTTACATGTGGATCAAGTGAAATAAGCCACCATATCTTTTCAGCTCTATCAATGCAACTGACTACCTGAGCCTCTGAGGAAGTGAGGAATTCAGGTTCCCTACAGAGCACACTGTTTACAAGCTCTATCCCCTTAGGCCCAATAGTGACTGCAAAATTTGGATTCAGCTATCTCCTTAAATACATTCTACAGAAGTACAGGTGCAGGATATCAAATAGTTCCACAGAATTTGATCTCGTCATCGGAGGCATGAGCTTGCTCATCAGGATCATTTCTTCCCAAAGAAAGTCTATCTGAGATTGCCCACCTTTTCTTCCAACCTTCTGTGCCTTAGGCCATAGTGCTTGAGTCTAGCTATCCTGCAGCAAACATGCAGAGATTGATGCAGGTGGTTAATTATGAGGCAAAGCTAGTTTTCTGTCTGACAAGAAAGAAGATGAGAAATTATCAAACTGACTTGTAATTTGCCAAGATCTCTCAAAATTTTGACCTTTCCCCCACGTCCATCCGGACCTACAGCAATCAGATTGCTTTTGTTTGCATTTGCATTAAGAGATCCAGGTGTTGTCATGTCCTTGCACCATTTGCCGATGCTTTTTCTTGTTCCCTCTCCACCAAGAATTCTAGTTGGTGTTTGGAAGTCATCTGATTGTAAACAAAAATGCGGTTGCTTCAAACAATGTTGTTAAGTATACAGGTGATAAAAAAAGAAACAACAGGATATTCAAAGAACTGGTAATAAGAAAAGGAGGTCATTAAACAGAAAGTTTGTTAAGCATTCTTTCAAAGTCAGGTACTCATTCATTAGAAATATTGGCCAAATTTATGTTCTATGCCTTTTCCCCTGAAATATTAGTATGTTGAAAAAAATAGCCCTGTGAACTTGAATATGATTATTATTATGCAACTTGGATTCAGAAGTTTACTGCTTGATGGACCATACAATGACTCACCTGAAAGAGAATTGAAATTGTGGACCAGCTGGGGCCCAGTGCCAGAAGACAACCTAGTAGCTTGTTTAGATATGCCATCAATTGTCAGTGTTTCTTTCTCCCATGTTGAAGTCGTAGCTTTCATACTTCTTAGAACAGGAGTTTCTTGAAGGTTTTGCAGTTTGTTCTTTGTAAGGATCTCCTGAAGTGCTGGTCTTTCACTCAGAATGGAATGTTTTATAAAGGAACTTTCTTCTGCTACATATGAGGTCTTGCATGCTACGGATTCATTTCTACATGTTCATAAAGGCCTGACCGACTTTGAAAGTCCAAATCGTTAGCACAATTCCCAAACGGTTTGGCAGAAAGTTCTGTCTTGTATTCATCTTGGAAGACAGAATCATCAGCATCTAAGTATATCACATCTGAATGCTTGTTGTCCATTTTGTCTTTTATATTCAGGTCACTTTTAGCTTTAGGCGATGACGCAGACCTGTTGCATGGATCCTGCACCGTTTCATCAAGCTTTGTTGTTTGATTTCCACATCCAGAAGCAAGACCAGAGAAACCATTGTTAGCTGTGGTATTTCCTGAATTTGTCTGGTCAGCTTTAAATTTTTTTGCAGACCTCAGGTCTCTAATGAGACCATTTTCCTTTCTTCTAGTTCCTTCTCAGGGTCTTGTACCCTTGCCTGTAGTTAAAAAGGTTATCTGCACTGAAAATGCACATCTAGGGACAAAAAAGGTTGTGTGCACTTACCTTTAACTTCTTTATGAGCTCTTTTGCCTTCTCAAACCTCTGATGGGAACGAGATTCTGATCTTCCCAGAACATTGCATTGGACCATCAATTCTTTGTAGCTCCTAAAAAGAACATGTTACTATTTTTTTAGGAAAAAGAAACATGTTACTGAGGCATTCCAATCATGCAGTAGTAGCCTTATCAAGCTTCATCATGTTCAGTAAACTTTTCACTAGTATTAAACACATTCAGTTAACATAGGGAATAACTTGGTTTAACAATCAACGAAGTTAAGTATGTTCTTTAGCTTGTACAGGACCTGCCTGCCTATGCATGTCGTATTGTGTCAAGTATGTGCATATAATTGTACTCGGAAAAAGATCATTTGAATCCCTTAGCGCATTCTGTAAGTGATATTACCATCACTAATCCATATAAAGTACAAAACCATTTCACTTATCAAGAATATTTGTTTCATTCTCCAAATCAACCATAAAACCCCTATAAATCTTATAACACAAACACCCACTATAATTTATGTTTGACGACCTCACACTTCGATAAAATACAAAGCTATGCATCCATTTGCATATACAAGTCGACACTGAAAGCTAAATCAGATAGCATGTTTTCAGTTATTGGTCAACTATTACCAGCGTAACATTATAAGTGCTAATTAACCCTACCCTATCATCAGATAATTACACTCAGAGGCATGCACATTAACCATCATAACACTCCAGGATAAGCAAAACTAAGAAGAAAAAATTACTTGTTCCGAAGAGCAAGAGATCTCGTCAAAACATCGACTACATTAGCCAGGTTTCCATGGTTACCAAGTGACGCTAGCTTAAGAACCTCTTCCTCCTGAAGGTTCATGTCTGTCGACCTAATGGACAAAAAATTAAAATTAAATACATTCCGTTTATCAAACAAAAAAATTTGCATGTTTCATGTGGAAATGAACAAACATACAGCTTCAATGCTGCAAGCTCCTTCGCCAACGCGAGGCTCTTCTCCTGCAACCTGCCACACTCCGATGTCTTCGTCGACAATTCCTGCCATGAAGTAGAAATGCAATTCGCTAATCCATGACTAGATGAACTGTGACGATCATCAAACATTCACCGCTGAATCGATCGATTTTGCCTCTGTGTTTGCATTGAGCAGCTGCTGAACACATTCTTTCTCCCTCCTAGCCGCTTCCTTCGTCGCCTCCGCCGCAGCCGCCTTCTCCCTCCACGGAGCAACCTGAACCAAAATCACCAAGAAACCATCAGCCATCCAAGCGAATAACCAAACACGAGATGCGACAAATGGTGGCAGCAGCGCGCGCCTCGGTGTTGAGCTTCTGAATCCCATCGCGCTGCTCCTCAAGCACCCTGCCGGGCGACCTCGGCGGCGAGCTCCACCGGGTCGGCGCCACCAGCGGGCTCCTGCCGCAAGGGGGAGCAGGCGGCCTGTGCAGGGTGTAATTGTAGTGCGCGTGACGTGACCTCCTGTGTCGTGCGCCTTGCCTCTTCTTCTTCTCCTCCTCCTCTTTTTGTTAGAGGAAGCGTCTGCCTGCTTGGGGAGAGAGGAGTGGGGATTGGGCCATCAGGCCTTGTGTCGATTAATCAGGGTGGAACAAAAATCTTCATAAGTTTTTTATCGAGATTTTTTTTAAAATTATTTTTTATGTATTATTTTTTTTCAAAATTAAATATTTTCTATTTTAAAAGAAAACTAAGTTAACCGGTGCAACAAGCCACAAGGCAGTCAGACATGCGCTTTTTTTTTCATCCCTACATTACATAGACGTAGAGATCGAGGAGGATTTAAAGGGATTTATTTCACTCACTTTCTTTTGGGATTAACCAAACAAAACCAGATTAAGTGAAGGGAGGCCCAATACAATGGACCTCGGTTCAATATTTTTGCCTTTTTTACATGCGCACGTGTATTATACACTACATATACCTTTTTTTCAAAAATGTATACATCCAAATACTCTTGAATTTGAATTTAAGTGGGCCTGCCCCGGCATCCGGGGGGTGCGGCTGTCTCGTCCACTTGTGGTTGGATTATGGGGAGGGAAAAAACGCGCTCCCGCGTTTGGTTTTCCCGGGAGTTCGCGAGTTTCAAATTTTTTCGTGGCGGGACGATTTCATTTCGTTTGCTGGTCTCATTACTTTTTTTTTTTGTTTGTATTGATGTATTTTTGAGAAAAATGGCGTACCTACTTATCAAATTCAATTAAAAATACTCTTGTCACTGTAAAGGCCAACCTCTCATATTTCCGGTTCTCCCAGTCGTTCTGGATGTATAATTTTTCTAAAAAAAATAGCATCCAAGATTTTGTTACAAACTCACAAGGACCAACTTAGCGAAAAATTAGGGCTCCATTTGAAGAAAAAAATGAATCTTACAAAATATAAAGAGTGATGTTACATTTCAACGTAATTTCAGCATTCCAAAGGTAGAAATTTATCTCCAAAAACTAAACCAATTTCGAATACACTATTGACATAAAATTTCCTATGAAACCCAACAGTCGGTGGGAGTGTTTATTTCAGTTTACATGAGATATCTGTCATTTCGAAACAATGCACAGATAAAAACACTACAGTATTAACCATTTGGTGTTTCAATAAAGTACTAAAAAGTTCAAGCACTGCCGTTCCCTTCATAATACCTGATCTAAAAGAGAGCATAGTACCTCCGATAGGCAAATGTAGACAACTAAATTGACAATCCATTCCCATTCAGTTTCTCCTTGTTCAAAGTTGAGAGAACATTTTCAGGTCAGAGGACATTCACAGTTCACATAAAACTGAGAGGGATGCACGGGGGTCAAAAACTGCACACGCAAGCAACACAACACCTCATACAGACAACACACATCCACC
Organism: Oryza coarctata; assembly: GCA_030770085.1. Classification (NCBI taxonomy): domain Eukaryota; kingdom Viridiplantae; phylum Streptophyta; class Magnoliopsida; order Poales; family Poaceae; genus Oryza; species Oryza coarctata. The sequence continues at coordinate 1,994,817 of CM061476.1, read as the reverse complement.
AACTATGCATTGATATTTTGTTCTTTGAAATAGAACCAAACCAACTCTATACTGCTACCGGCCATCAAGGATTGGTGTATTCAACACAACAGTGTTAGAAGAACCGCCTCTTCAGTCTTCTGGCTGTTGCTTGGTATGAGCTCATGAGGAGACCAACACCTATACCAACACCAACACAGACTCCCAGGCCAATCCCAACACCAACTCTAACACCAGCGTTGAACCATGAGAGTTGCCCGTTGTCGTCATCAGAGTACCAACCTTCAGGATGTTGTATACTTCCATTGCTCATACCATTGTCATCTTCATGACCAGAAGCCTGCCAAAGCAGTTATACTAATTAATAGAAATTTGAGCATATAGTATTTTGAATTATAAGCTCTAAAAACGCATGTTTAATGGTGGGTGCATCCCGCAAAATGACTTGGATTCATTAGGCATGCTGTTTCGGTCAGGGAAACAAATGCTATAATAAAATGTAATTACACCATAACTTTCCAATGTCTTGTCATTTCAAAAGCCATTTAGAGATCAGATCATCCAGTCATAGAAGAAAAAACCAAACATCCATGGCATATGCATATCATGGATATGAAGATATGATAATGATCTCTATCTCTCTAGCTTGGAAACATATCATGTGCACACAGTTCCCATACACACTCCGTGCACACCAATTAAGAAATGTCGCTAAAAATATAAAAAAAATCTGTACATATACTTTCAATAGTACAGCACCTATGTATAAAGTCTCTTCAAATTCATTATATTTTAATCGTAAAAATAAAAAATAAAAAATCTGATAGTTTTTAGAATATAAATTTATCAGAATTTTATATTTTTTGTTGCTCTCTATGTATAATAAATTCAAAAATGATACTTTATACATAGGTGTAGTACTATTAGAAACATATGTATATTTTTTTCTAGAATTTTTAGTGATATTTGTTAGTTAGTGTATACGGAATGTGCATGGGAAGCCTTGTGTGCATAGGATATGTTCTCCTCTAGCTTGTGTGCATAAGTATTGTCAGAAGGAAACGCCAAGGTGTGATTTGATATCATAACAGTTTTTCGAATATAAATCTAATTTCACATGAAGGTGTGATTTGATAAGTATTCATGAAGAGGCAACAAGGATCGACCACAACCAGAACTAATTCTTGTGCCATTTGATATCAGAGTCTGATTACAAATCTAAGGTACTAACCAGTGTGTTATTAGCAAATCACAATGTAAAACAATGCCTATTTCAATTTATGTGCAGACAAACCTAACATTTCCATAAGATTTGTGCTTCTAAAGGACATGTAACATCCATATGTCATCCAGTAATAACATAATAGGTTGGCCAGGCAATACATTACATATGTCACTTGATATACTTTCGTAAGGCTACCATATGCAACCATATGCACTAAATGTAACTTACGAGATAGGAAAAACATTGGGAAACAATTTATCTAGCTTAGCTGATTTACCAAATAAAATGATAGATTTTTCACAACTCATTTGACACAACACTAAAAAAAAGCACAGCACAACCACCACAAAGGCACAAACTGAGTAGAAGTTTGTTAGCATCGTGAATGTCAAACTTATGATTCAGGTGCTGTTCAACAGTCGCAGCTATGTACTGATAAAAGGAAGCTATGGAAGTTATACTGATTAGTTGAAATGTTTTTTAAATAATATGCAAAAAGCACATTAATCTGACAATGACTAATGACCAGCCATAATCATAGGGAGTTTCAGGGAGAATGGTCCACTTAAATAACCGTATCATAGACAGAAACAGTAGAGATTGCAAAAATATTCCCTTATTCCATGCTAATTATGAGAAACTTCGAACCTACAAGCATAATGCATGAATGAAACAAACATTTTCACACAACCAAGAAATGCATGAATGAAACAAACATTTTCATACAGCCAAGAATTACAACAAAAGTCCGCCCAATTGTGTTATAATAGGCTTTGCTTGTGACCTCACGCCACACAGCCACATTCTAAAGTCTACACCACTTAACATGTTAAAGGGATAATTGATCATCTATCAGTATAATTGTTTGTCTATCATCGTAGATATTTCGTTAATAAGTCGTACTAACAGATAAAAAATCCAACATTAGAGCATTAATTAATGTATACTCACAGTCGAAGTCGGTGATCGGCGGCGAACCAACCCGCCGGCGCCTTTTTCTTCAGGGGTGGCTAGCCGCAGGGCGCGCGTGAGGACGGCGGGCTCGCCAGCGCAGCATCCGGCGACGTAGACCTCGAAGGCGGAGGTCTCGACCTCCGCCCCCGCGGCGGGGATGCAGTCGATTGCCCAGGCGGGGGAATCGGGCTTGCCGTCAGGGCACCGCCGAAGGGATCCGCGTAGCAGCGCGGCGCCGCGGTGGTCGGCGACCTCGAAGACGGCGGAGGGAGGGGGGAGGCGCGCGGAGGCGGTGCAGATGTAGGTGGCCTCGCCGGAGGCCGTGTCCCGGCGATCAAGGCGGAGAGGGAGGGAAAGGGGGACCGCCTCCGCGTCGCCGCCCCCCGGGTGCAGCGCGAGCGAGAGGCGAGGCGGCGGGGCGGCCCCCCGCGGCGAGAGGCGGACGTAGAAGAGGCGCACCTCGAGGCAGCAACCGCCGTCCGTCGGCGGCGGGTGGTCCATGCGCGTGGTGGCGACGGACGCGTGGAATGGATGGCACGCACAGTGGAGGCCGGATAGTTTTAATTATTCAAAATGATTTAATTAAGGTAAAATTAGAATTAATGTGGGATTAATAGTACTAACTAAATAGATAATAGCCTTGCTATCGTGGCCCGTGGAACCGGCCCATTACACGTGGTCTAATTTAATGTGGGCCGTTTCTGCGCTTTACTTATGCGAGTTATTTCCTACCAGTTTGGACACGTAGCATTATTAATTATATTTTTAATTTTTTTTATAAAAAGTTGTTTAAAGAAATCAAATAAATATATATTTCAATGTTAAAATAATTAATATGTAATGAATTATACGCTAATTATTTATCTCGTTTTGCATAATCAATTCCATTCAACTCAAACTGTTAGGAAGAAATTAACTTTAGCTGGGCTGTAGTCACATGGGCCCACCATGGACCACCATACATAAGAGTAATTTTTTACAAAAATATAAATATTAATATTATGTTCTAAGTATAAAATTATAGATGTTTTAATACATGTTTTCACAAAGCTACATTATTAACTAATTCAACTTACTACTATACCAAAATAAAAATATATAATCTTAAATAACTACAACTTATTTATATATATATGATGTGTCAAAGAAATATAATTTTATATATAATTTGATAAACCTTTATGATAAATTAAATAATAATTGATTGAAATGCGGTTTGATGAAACTATATGGCATAATAACTTTAGCACATATCGACGACACGTGGTTTTGTGAAATTTAATGTGTTATTAAAACAGGAAGCGAAGTGGAGGGTGGCATATCACACGGAATCCCCACTATGATGAGCGGCGGCGGCCGGAAACCGGCGTGCTCCGGCGGCGACGAGACGGAGGTGGAAGCGCTACTCCGCGCGGCGCAGGACGCGGTTCTGCTCAAGCTGCAGGCGAACTCCCACCTCGTCTCGTCGTCGTCGTCATCCCCAGCTGCCGCAGCTCTGAATCCTCCTGCTCCCTCGATCGCCCCCTCCGCCACAGATCCCCTCGACGCCGACCTCGCCCGCCGCTTCGACGAGCTCAGGTCCCACCCACCACCGGGGCCGAAGAGGGCCGATGCTCCCTCCGCCGCCGCCGATGCAGGCGGGATGGACGAGCTGGAGGCGCGTTTCGTGGCGCTGAAGGGGGCGGCGGGGCCGGAGAAGGGGGAGACGAGGGTGAGGCTGGAGGATCTGGGCGGGGAGTCGGAGGAGGACGAGGACGACGAGGTGGATAAGGTGATGCGGTGGGCGATGGACGCCGCGCGGCTCGACGTCGCCACGGCCGGCGCCGACAAGACGAGGTCCTCCGAGGCCGAGGAGGAGGAAGAGGACCAGAAGAGCAGCAGCGTCAGTAGCGAGGACGGCAACGATGAGGAGAGGCTAGAATTGGAGAGGGAGAGGAAGAGGAAGGAGATGATGATGAGCAAGAACAAGGCTACTAAAAGCAAGTGGTTCTCCTTCTTTTGATCCTAATTTCTACTCCGGAATTCGGAATGTTTTTATTCTTGTAATTGAAATACAAGTGTAATTTTGTGTTAACCGTAATTACCAGTTATATAAAAATTTACTTCCTATGATTAAATTTTATGAATTTGGCAAAAAAAACTCACTTCAAATCTCCCTTCATTACCAAGCATATGTAAATCAAGACGATTGCTGACCTTAAGGACTCATAATAAAATTCATTCATGAAAGAGTAAAGTAGTGAACATTGCGTCGAATTTCAAAACCAAAGATCAAAGCTAAAGCCAATGTTCCTCCCTCTTATAGCCATAGATCAGTAAAATTCAGCAATAAAACTCCAACCAATTCCATGAATTACCCACCTATCTATTGTTTCCTTATACTATTATAAACAAAATGATTTATTAGTAATTTAAAAGCGAATGTTAAAAAATAAACTATAATAAAAATTATAAAATCAATTCTAAAATTAATTTTTAAAATTTAAATTTTTGTTTGTGCTTATATAGCTAAAGGGTAATCGATGGATTCAGTACTGCTTCTACACGTCGGATCGAGAGCATGTCCCCGTGACATTGTTGATATTGGCGCAGCCGGAATCAAGGAATCGCATGGACTCCAACATTTGTAGCTGCGGATCGAATACTGTTAAGCTATCATTTGTAGTTAAAACAATCCCCCTAAGATTGCAAAGTAAACAGACGAGAGAGCAAAAGATCGATTAGTTTTCATTGTATGGCAGCTCAAGAAATCAAAGATGGCAGCTTCGGTCTGAACAGTAAAGTACTCGCGCCTTCCTAAATGGTCTGAACGAAGCTTCCTGAAGGCTTTCACTTGCAACCTTTTCTTTTAAACAAAGCTCTCACTTCGTCCAAGTGAACCTTGTTCGGCAGGACAGGTTACCAAACTTTACACCCATATTTTCCAAGTGTATTTTAGCCCAATTGCTAAACAATATATTTTTTAAAAAAAATCTGTACTTAAAAATCATATTAATCTATTTTTAATTTTTTAACTAATATTTAATTAATTATATACTGATCTATCTCTTCGTTTTTTATGTGCAATGGTTCAGAATTGAACCAGCTACACCGAACATAACCTAGCCTATCCACAAGAATTTGGACAGGAACTCAGGCAGCCAAAGAAGGCTAAAACTACACTAAGAACGCCTATCTTCAGCTTGCCAAACGACCACCGTTCAAGCCTAAGCTCCCAAGGGAGTTTCAGCTCTGGTAAAAGATGCAACAGACATCGAACCAGAGAGAGCATATCGTAACTTTTACACTTCAATAATATGACTAACAGGAATACAACAACAATATATCATAATAATAATAATAATAATATTAGTATTTATAAATGAGCTAAGCACATACAAAAAATATTTTTTTAGAAATGTCTCAGAAATTCACCTTATAAAAAAAGTTGCATATAAATCTTTAACAACTATTTTGCTAGCTGAAATCTCCTTATAAGGATAGAATAGCCACTTTAAGTCATACATGGTACAGAAAACGTGTGCGCTCGTTTGCCTAGCGTCGCACGTACACGACATAAGCGTGATAGTCCACCAAAAATGAGTCATCATAAGTAGACACTATTTCTTTTTGTAATTTTATTTTGCTGCATGATCTATTTTTTGCTTTGGAGTGGCTTTGAGTCCAGATAGATTATATATAACTTATCTTATTCAGTTACGTGTTACGAAGAATGTGCAGACGTTCTAATCACGTGTCTTGATATCTTTACAAATACCGAGACACTACTTCAACTCAATACACACAAAAACAATTTAGAATTTGCTACCTTCTCTATGTTACACCCTTGCATATCGCCTACTTCGTCTCGCTCACTAGCGTGCACTGATAAATCGGGAGAGCAGGTCTTTGAAATCTCATCCTCGTGAAGTCCTATACCGGGAGATGGCGAATAAGGTTTTTAGAAAGCACTACGCACGACTGCTCGCTGGTCGTCCACTACGGCTCGTCTTCCTCTTTGATCGGGTATGGCATGTCGTCGTCATCATCCTATATCGCGCATCATTCGTGCAATACTGGATGTTGCTACTGTTAACGCTCCAGAACAGAACTACCGGTACATATGCATCATATCTTTCGTATTTGATCTATTTATATTTATTACTATCGTATACAAGATCAGATAATATGATTCTATTATTTTATACGATTAATGTCATGATTTATTTATAAAATAAATTAAATCTACATGTATTATATTTTCAACAATCCAAATGGTACTATGATTTTTAATGGCTGATTTTGTCAATACACTAATGCTAGATAAATTTACTGATGTGCACTTTAAAAGTAGCAGATTAGGGTCACTCTATGGCTGACGGCTATGAAGTGCTTCTGGGTTAGTATTGTCAAAACTCAAGGAGTTCTTTCTGCTCAACAATAGTAATTTTTGATGATGCTACTAAATTCTACCATGTGTATTTATTGAGAAAGAAAGTTGATGCTTTATACTATTTTAAAATTTATAAGGTAGAAGTTAAAAACCAACTTGATAAAAAAGAGACTTAGATCAGATCATGATGAAAAGTTTTTCTCAAATGAATTTGACTTATTCTATAAGGAATATGGTATCATACATGAGAGGACACCTTTATATTCTTCCGAGACTAATGAGATTATCAAAATAAAAAACCGCATGCAAACTAACTTGATAAATACCATGTTACATACTACGAGACTACATAAGGCATGGTACGGGGAGACCTTTTGAATAGATTTCCTAACATAAATAAGAATAAAACAACATACGAGGTATGAATTAGAAGAAAATCATCACTTTCTTACTTGCACATATGGGGTGTTTGGTGGAAGTCGATCTACCAATTGAGGTGTAGCCTACTGACGGCCTAGTATTAGACAAATCTCTTGTAATTCAAGTTAAGTGTAACATAATGACAGATGGATATTCAATATTAACCGATCTCTATGAAAACACTAATATATAAACAGTACATTGAAGAATGGCAAATCGATTTGGTGTGGGATTGTTGAAATTTACAAATGGACTAAGGTTCATATGAAGAATAATTTCTAGAAAAATCTCAAAGGTACAACTTATAAGAAGAGTTAGATGTGAACCTTTAATACCACCTTGCTATTTCTCCTTATAAGGATGGGTGATCTCCTAGCCACTAAGTTATGCATGGTGAAGAGAAATAGAGGAACACATGCACGCTCGCCTCGTATGCACGCATGCATTTGAATGGTTCACCAAAATTAAGCCCTCGTGTTTTCTTTTATAGTTTTATTTTGCTACAATTAATCCTTTTTTTTTGGTTAGAGTGGCATTAAGTCTAGATAGGTTACATGCGAATTATCAGATTAGATTACGCATTATAAAGATCGTGCAAACATCCTGATGACATGTCAAATATATCTATAAATACCGAACCACTGTCTCAACTTGATACACGCAAAAACAATCTAAGGATTATCGCCTTCTTTGTGTTGAGCCGTCACATGTCACATACTCCGTCCTGCTCGCTGACGTGCACTAGTGAATCAGGATAGTAGGTCTCTAGAATCTCGTCCTCGTGAAACACTACATCAGGAAAGGATGAATAAGATTTTTAACAAACGCTCCGCACGACTGCTTGCTGGTCATCCACTACAACTCATCTTCCTCTTTGATTAGCTACAACATATCATCATTATTGTCTTATACCACGTGTTATTCACGCGATACCGGCTGTTGTTGTTAATGCTATAAAATAGGGCATCAATACATGTACATATGTTTTTCATATTTACATCAGATAATATGCTTATTAATTTATATGATTAATGTCAGAAATTAAATTTATATGTGATTATATTTTTAACAAATAATGACTAATAAGTTACGTCTTGTATAGACTGCAAGATTAAAATTAAAATTAAAAAAGTGCACACGACATTCATACATACATGTATATAATAATGATGTGCAGGCCACGGCGCTAGCCATTTGGGGTAGGTATTAACGCCAGCATTTGGTTCTTGATGATGCCCATGCACATCTCGATCTCCCTGAAGATGGGGACGTTCTGTGAGCTGCAAGGCTGTAGGCGCAAAAGCGCCGAATCCAAGATATGCGCGACTTCGGCAGGATGGTACTGCTTCTCCGTGCAGTTCTGTGAGATGGAAGCGGCGACATCGTTGGAATGTAGTTAACAGGGGCGCTCAGAAAAGTATTTCATTTGTAGATAATAGTGCTTTCATACGATTTAGATGGTTTACCTGGATCATAAGGATGGTAGCAACACACGATGAAATCAACTCAGAAGAGAACTGCGGTTCGGAATCACAACCTTTGGGCAATCTTGGACTGGAAGTGCTATTTGTTGCAGGATCAAAGTGGCCAGATGTGTTGTTATCTTGATGAGATGAATTGGCCTGTCCAGAATCAGGAGGTATCCGTCTTATGCCTAGAATGCTGGAACCGGAGCCAGTGCTGCGGTTGTTCAGATTATCGAGTGCCTCCCCTATTTTGGCATAAGCATCCTCTCCTTCATTCACTCTGCACATTGCCTGATGAAACAAGAAAAGGTAGGCAGCAAATAAGTTTCATCAAAACAAAACAAAGGTTTGCATTTTCACTTGCTACAAAAATAGAACCAAATAAATAGGTTTCAGACATATAAATAAACTATTTATGCCACCCCGCCACAAGCAGACTCGAACATTAACTACATAACAGAAACTTCAAATATGCATTCATGTTTAACTAAACTAATTCTAGCATCTTGAGTGCCATCAAGGGCAATATTGAACATATATGGTTGCTTTGTAACTATAATATTGTTTTCTTTGCCACTTACTGACTTTCAATATATTCACCAATATGGTCATTAAATCAGTCTGTACTGTTGCACGCTAATTTTATATGATTTCAGCAAGAATTCAATTCCATTGGACAGGACTAGTTTACTAATGATTTGTAGCTGCTATGGATTTCACCACGTATTGCATTCAATGTTAGATGGCGCCTGGGTAGCATGTACAACGTGCTAGGCTATATTTGCAGATAAATAGACTGAGTTTGATGTAATGTGACTTCTTGTATTAGGCTATCTGTTCTGTGCATATGGAACTCCCAAAAAAATAATTCAGAGAGTAAGATAGCAAGAACATGCAGCTAATGAATCATATAAATTTTTTAACCATAAATATATGCATGTATACACTGTAGCACTACTAGCCTACTACACAGCACGAACTAGAGCAGCAGTGGCAGGTTGTAACAGGCCATTGGAGCATCGCAATGGAACAAAGTGTTAAAGAATCCATTGCATAGCTCCCACAACTCCGTCTGCTATATTGGGTATGCAGAGCTATATTGAGACAACAATTGCACAAGATCTTTTTGGTAGTCATCATTCGAAGTATATGGATGGATAAACATATCAGAACTGTAAGCATCTCCTTTTTTAAACAAAGACTCCTAAATTAGGTAGGGCAGCACAATCCTAGCAGAAATACAAGTATATGCAGATAACTAACCTGAATAGAAACATCAACCATCAATTTTGCTTGGGATCTCGAAGTCTCAATAACTTCCATCACTTGGGACCCAGATTCCTGATTAATATAGCCAAAAAGGTTATACAGGTCTGGTGTGCCAGTTAAGGCTCCACCATTTTCCATGGGTTTAGGATCTGATTGTGCTGGATGCCCATGATATGTATTGCGTTGCCGCAGAGAAAGCAAGGCCAAAGCCACCTGAGTAGAAAATACACTATGTTATTCAGTGAAGTCATTCAAAACCACAGGCTACTAGAAGTGGCAGTCACAACTAGGGGATATTACATGATCATTAGAGTCTCTTAGCTGTACAAGCACCATAGCATATTGCTTTCTGAAGTGCTCAAAATCTCTAGTAGCTTCCCTGTCCTTTTGCCTTCCAGACACCTCTTCGTTCATGTGCCTCAACTCTACCAGCAAAGCTTCCTGCAAAAGATAAAATGGTTCATAGGCAAGATAAAAAAATAAACATTATGCAATTGGATCATGTAAAAATTCCAATGTGTGTGTATTCAGTGAATCATTATGCAAAATATTTTCCATGGCACACTAAGAAACTATAAACTCTGGCCCCTCAATGGTTCTGGATTATTATAGTCCTATGCAGACACGGCATGGCACCAGACCCCATTCAATATTTGCATTTTGAAAATAGGAGGTAGCAGCCAGCAGGAGTAGATTATATCCATTATATAGTTTATTTCCCTACACAACAGAGAACACATAGCCAACAGATAAAGATCAACATTTGATGTTTATTAGCCCAAATGGGATATTTGAGTTTTATCCATCCCAAGACAAAAAGGATATTGATAAGTGAACCATCCAGTGATGGATCTTGTGCTAAAAAACTGCGAGGGCAGATATATCAACACAAAATTGTTACCAGAATTAATTTAACCTCGCACCAGACCAATGCTTTACATTTTTTAAATCCCACGATTGTATAGGTCTCCAATATTGAACAAATCAAAGAAGTAAATACTAAAATGAAAGTATAATGAAGATTATGTGCTACTCCGTATCGAGCACTAATCACATGTTGGCCAAGCTGAAGCTCCATCCCTGGAACTATCAATTACAGATAGTTGAAGGAACTTTATTGCAAGAAACATTAACTACCTCTTTGCAGGTATGGCTTTCTGTACATCTTACTAGTTACAAAGCAGTTACATCTTTTAAATAACAGAAGTGATGGAGAACTTGTTACAAACCAAAATCAGTTCCCTTTTCATATTAAAATATTGGAGACAAACATGAGACTAAGCCTTTCAAACCTTTTTATCAAGAGCGCGTGATAGTTCAGCAAGAGCCCTTATATCAGCCTCTCTTTCCTGTATCTGTGACAGCGTGCATGGCTGACTGTACATTGACTGCTGAGCAGCAACTGTAACATCGTTTACTGTAGCTTTGGCCTGTGCAATTGAATCAATTGTGTCACCCTAAGGTACAAATCCCACAAATGAAATAGTTAGGTTATTCTAAAATGTTACATAGAATTAAATGCATCACACCTTAATTACCTTTGCATGTTTCATTAAAGTATTTATTGGGTGACTAGAAGGTATGCTGGACGTTGCATCACTACCATCAAAGCATACATTTGATGTGAATCTTGTTGGACCTCCAGTACCTAACTCTTTGGTTTGATCCTCAAATTTTGCTTCTGAGAAGCTATTGTAATATTTGTTAGCAATGTTCTGCCATCTGAGACTCTCTGGGAAATTTTCTAGTGGATGTAGTGGCATACAATCAATATCCTGCGAAATAACAAGTTCCTTTCAGCAATAGAGAACTATTTTCTCCTAGTTTCTTCGTGCATCCAGACAAACTTACCACCAATAAAACCTATAGCTAACAGATAACTGCCACACATGACATTATACTAGTACAAAGTTCTAAACCATATGAAGGGGAAAAAAATGCTCATTGTTCACTGTTTACTAGTTTAGTACTTTAGTCCCATGAGTTGCAATATTTCAAATCAAATTTAGTTCCAAAACAAAAAAAATGTAAAAACATAAGTATCCTCAAATCTAAAAGTTGTTTACATGACCACATGAGATCAATTAGCTACCAGCACATGGACATATTACATGACCAAAAGAGGGGCCATTTTACCCAACAAACAAATTCTTGCAAACATGCACATGTCTATGTATATGCAACCACCAATATCCTATAAAGTGGAGTTGGGTGTAGAATCATCAGCAGCAGCACTCTTTCTATGAGTAGATATATGTATATATATAAATATAAGGAGTAATGTGACAAGTGCTCTGCAAGATGTTTGGTGGAAATAAAGCACAGTCATCTCCTATATTAAGTTGTCACACTTTTACACTAGTTTATTGGGAAAAAAACATAATTCCAAGGTAGAATACAAAACGATCAGCATGAAAATATTTTAAATCAAATGAAGCATCCATCAGATATTGGGAAGATATTGATTACCGTTACAAACTCGACACCCAGTTCAGGTCGATCAAATTGAACCTGGCAACGATTATGGTCAACATTCAGAACATTCCCATCATGAAGTTCCCTTGTTCTGGGATGACAGGTTATCACACGCTGTCCAACTCCTAAAGGCTGAGCAAGATCAGTTGGTAGACCTTCTCGAACACCAGACCGAAGTTCAGCATAGTGTTGCCTGACTGACTCACGATACTGAGCAAGCTTCTCTCTCTCTTCTTGCAAAAACTGTTTCGATAATCGACGTGGTTTTCCAAGAGAACTGCAAAACAGTATATTCAGAACTCAGAAGGGGGTAATAAAGCCTAAAGGAATGAAAAACTATTAAAGATTACAGACCTCCTTATGACACCCCACTCAACACGAGTCAGCCTTGGCACATGACCCAACTTCACATGATTCAAATACTCAACAAATTCACTCTTTTCAAACCATGGAAAATCAATTGCACTATAGAACCATTCAAACATGCACCATCTACGGAGCAAACGTGAAGATAAGCAATGAGAGAGTGAGTCCTGCACAGATCAGGGTAAATATGAGTTTGAACATCAAGATGGTAACTGGTAAGAATCATCAATCACCACATTGAACATCATATTAATAATAACAAACCTTAAGATCAATGACATTATTCACCAGATAAGAAAATTTATCACTTTGGGGATCGTCAGCACCATCACTAGGTCTACAATATGGAGCAAGTGCTTTCAGAATGCCCATTTTGCGGCGGCTTTTACCCTTTGAAGCCAAGTCAGCTTGCTGAGTTGTGGCACCTTGTGTTGTCATATCCACAGTATCCATGGCTACATTTCCAAAATCAGTATGTGCTGTAGAATTTATCATGTGATCTGAAACTGGACTAACATGTGTATGCTTACCTTTATTAGAAGATACCTTCCCTTCTTCGGCAGAAACCTAACAGACAGATTAATGAATCCAAATTATATTGTACCATGCAAGCACACAAAAAGAACAGGAAACATAAGTGAATATTACATGCATTGAAAGGTTGAGACATGGCGATTATATGTGTACAACTGTACCACAACAAGCTAGAAATAAAACACCAAATACAGCTGAAACAAGACAGTGCATAAAATGTTATCCAATCTGAGATCCAGTCTTCTGTATAAGGTATATTCCCAACCTAAACAAATTTGGGTAATAACTTCTTCAGCCAATGCAAACACGGTAAAGGATCTACCAAGTATCACCTTGGAACTGATTTAGTAGTAAAAAACCGTGCTTATCAAATCTTACTCTCCAGTCAAAGTAAGCATGTTTATGATGCCCAAGTCACTAATTTCCATCCATTAAATGCAAATATCAAAAAGAAAAAAGTCATGTTTTACTCCATTAAACTATTTCATCAGTGCACTTAACCCTTTCAACTATTTTCAGCTCACTTTACCCCTCTGAATTAGTGAAAATGGCAGTATACTCACAAATGATATTTCTCCTTTTTTGTTTCTCTTTCTACAAGATGTATTTTAAGTTGAAACTTTGCAGGATGACAGATAACATTAGACCATATGTCTCAGCTTTATTTTTTGGAATTTTAAATCACTGTTTGCATAGGTCTGTAGCATGGAAGCACCTAAGAGTGACTTAAAATTCAAGATTTAAAACTACATGCCAGATATTGTGTAAAATTTTGAAAATATTTTGTAATATATGTTATGCCGACATCTATGGCTTTACAAAATTTCAACTTAAAAAATGACTTACATAAGGAGAAATACAAGCACAAATGTCATTAAGAAGCAAAATGAATAGTCTTAAATAGTTGGTAGGGTAAAATGAACCAAAAATGGTTAAGGTAATTAAGTGCACTGACAAAATAGTTCGAGGGAATAAAATGAACTTTTCTATCAAAAAAACTGATAGATTTGGCACAGGTCAGTTACGAATTATCAATTATCCTAAATATCCTATATCCCTATTACTAAATTCAATATATGTGCTAATATAGTTCAAACATTCCCATCCAAGTAATGATACCTTCTTTATAAAATTCAATTCAAATAGAGCTTAAATATATGGAAGCAAATACAGGTTTTATAGTTACATTCAAGTAGTTGTTTTTCTCTATATGAATTGGCATCTGAATTCAAAATCAATGAAACTGCAAGATCGTCAATAATTTAATATGGCTCCTTGAAACCTACTTTAACATTGTTTAATGGTTTGGTTGTATTTCAAGTGAGTGTAATTGTAAAGTTATTACTGCCTAGTGGATGTAAACAAAACAAGCAATCCATTGGTGTCAGGCTTCAATGAAGAAAAAAATAAAATGAAGATTGAAGATTTAAATGATAATGTTGAGCAGGAACAAAAGAAAAGGATAACGCAGAAAAAGTATTGCGTACCTCAGTCTTATCAACGTCTTTTACTGCACCTTTTTCATCTTTAGAAATCTGTATGTAAAAATTAAGAATATATCATATATGTGCATTATAAGCAAATTCCTAAGGATATTGAACAAATAAGGGGATAAACTCAAAGTTTATCCCCTCAATTGGTGATGTAGTTTAATCTTCACCTTAAAGTTAAATATTGTTAAGTTACGTCCATCAAATGTTACAACTTGTGCAAAGTGCATGTAAAGATGTTTTTGTGTTGGTTTTGATTATGTGAATGCCACATCAAACTTTTGATGCATCATATCCAGATCATCACATTTGGAAAGCCATCAAAATAATTCTTTTCGTAAATCATCAAGCCAAGTCAGTACAGTGCCTTGCAGGATGCTACAGCACGCAAACCACCTTTAAGACCATTTTTTAGGACATAGCTTGAACAATTTTGGTAGTGCCATGATGGAGCCTTTGAGGAATTTTTCTAAATGATATTGAAGTTCAAGATTTAAACTAAACTTAAGCAAGAGTTGAGGAATCAACAGTCAACTTTTTCCAGCAAATAATGATTTCAGAGGTACCTTTGCCGCAGAAGGTTTTCTTTTCTTTTTCTCTGTTTTAACACCAAATTTAGAATCTAGCTGCTTTGTTTCAGAAATAGTACTTCCATCACCATGAGGAACTTTGGCGATTCTAGCTTTTTTATGAGTAGCCATGTCAACGCTTGCGAGTTCTGATTGCCTTTTAATCTTTTTCACTGTACTTCTGGAGTTATCTTTCTTCTCAAGTACTGACACTGCTGCAGGCATACTAGGCTTCTCATCAGAGTCAATGTCTTTGTTTTCATCCTTAATTTGTGCTGATGATTCTGGAAAATCATTGGAGGCAGAATCAAAAAAATTATGAACATTATGAAAGGGCTGCTACATGCTAAGTTACCAATTTTCCATGAAGTCCATGATATTTTCTCATCATGTGATGATATAACTTAAACTTCAAAACTACTCCTATGATATAACTCAAAACTTCAAAACTATCTGTCACTGTCAGTACAACTGAGCAATAAATCCATGGCTTTGTTTGTTTTTAAGTTAATAGACACGCAGTTAGCCTTGTACTCTATTACCATGTTGCAGCTATAAGCCAGTGAATGGAGCTACAGCCTTTAGGGGCAGTGCAAGTGCTTCCTCCGTTTCAAAATATAAGGCATATTTTGTTTTGTTAGGATAAGATTTTGACCAACGATTAATCTATTAATATATCACATATGACACAAAAGTATAATCATAAGAAAGTACTTTTGCATATGAATCTAATAACATTAATTTTGTCATAAAAATTATATTCTAATAGAGTAATTGTTAGTCAAATTTTTATCCTAACGAAACAAAATGCGTCCTATATTTTGAAACGGAGGGAGTACAAGACATCATTGTTTATAGATTATATCCAAGCCATAAGCACAACTAATGTTGTCCAGAAACTTGCTAAACAGTTCAAAATAAAAACTGCTGCACCTACCTCTTCCAGAAGGAAGATAGAATCACTAGTGCTTGAGGCACACTTATGGCAATGGCACTATAAACATTCTTATATGTGTATGTATGCAAAAGTCTTTAAAATATATAAGAACTAGATCCCACACAAAATTATAACTAAAATTAGGCTGCATATAAGTTCAGTCCTGGTTCTACCACTGTGCAGTACAGTATGTAGCTTTATCCCTGTAACCCAGTATTTAATTGTCAACATTTCTATGCAAAACTGTCGCTACAAATGAGAACGAAGCAATTTTGGATCCAAAACTAAAGCATCAAAGCACACTAAGCTAGTGTTTCACTGCATTGTTCTACCACTTTGAATTAAGTGTTGAAAAAACATCATTATGACCCAAGCCCATGACAAGTTGACAACAGTATAGGATAAGACTAACCAGATTCAATGATAGAAGGTTGAAGAATATTCACAGATAGATCAGCTAATGTATGTAATGCATCAAGAGCTGAGCTTTCATCTGCAAAACAAAGGGCCAATCAGGACTGGAGATTTTTACTAAAAAAATGAAAGCAAGAAGATTCAAACAGATTATTCTTACAACTTATTAAGCATCATGTAAAAATATTACATTTTATGGGTACATAGCAAAGTTAAGGATTTTTAACAGAAAGACCAATAAATCCTCAATCAGGAAGTTTGCAAAGCCACAATGATCTGGGTTTGATTTAATCATTTATGTTTCCCATGGTAGAGAAATTGCTAGTTTATTTTTACAATGAAACAACTCAGGAAGACATGACCAATATTACAAAATATAAATTCAGTGTTGATGACAATAATATAGGATATATTTGTTTTGCATTCTACAAATTGAGAAAATATTGTACAGTACGATTTTATCAAATGAGCAATACAAGCAAAATTCCATTTTTTTTAAAATTCCATCTCATGCTAGAAGAAAAGGAATTCTGTTAGCATTTCAAATATAAGGTACTCGTGGGAAATCTCACAAATAACAAAAGCCTACTTGGTATGAAACAGTAACAATACTGAATTGTGCAGTTTTATTTTTATAAATGAAGAAACTTAACCAATTTGTCCATTTCACTAAAATTTTGATCCAGGCAACAGAAGAAAAGGATGCCACAATCAAGTTTATGTACTATCTCCAGAAAGTAAAAAAGATGTTTCTAGAATATGGGCATACCACCAAAGAACAGCTGGCTATTTCTTTTGTTTGATTTCTTTGGCCATCTTGCTTTATGTCCCAATGAATTCACCCTTGATTCCTCTTTTGTCTTTTTGGTGCTATGCCCTTCTTCAGTGCCACTACAGGCCTCTCTGTCATCCTCAAGTCGATCATCTGTTTTGCGTGAAGCTTTCTTTCTCCTCCTCTGAGTTCTTTTTACCTTTTGCTGAGACTTGCCAGATGCAGAACCTTCATTATTCATCAAATAGGATGCATATTTGGGATAATCACCAGTCTCTGCTTCCCCACTTCCTAAACTACCTTCAGGGAAATCAGCATCTACTTGAAATCCATGTAGCTTTGAGCTTCCCATCTCCGAATCTGCATTCTACAAGCGTCATACAGATATTTGATTTTGTGATTACTTTGTGCAACAAGTGACAAGGGAATGAAGAACAAGACAGTTATACTGGATTACTGGGTCCTTACCTTTCTATCTGCACTTTTTACAGGAGACAGGAACATACAGTCACCAGATCTTCCAGGCGTTTGAGAAACCTGAGGTGAACCTCCTCTTTGTAACACCTCTGCCAGAGCTAGTGCAGCTACATGCGCACCTTCATCATCACCATTATTACCATCTGGTTGTGATTGTCTATTTGTTGGGCCTATCCTCTCATCTCGTTGGTACATACTAGCAACAGGCACTCGTGGAGTCCGTTTTCCAACAGCACGTGGCTTGTTCCCTACAAACAAGTCTAGACATGTTTCAAGACGTCAATCCTTCTTTTTTTGTACAACAAATGCAAACCTCACAGCAAAAAGTAAATTGAACTACAACTTCGAGAGGTCATAATCAGATATATTTAGGAGTTGTTAATCCATCCCTCGAAAAAAAGAATTGCTGGTCCTATAATGTGAAGTATAAAATAAAAAAACACAAGCAACCAGAAATGTGGTGCAAATATGACAACCTATATAGGGAAGTTGGGCAAAGGGATATTTATTTCTAAAAATACCTCCAGATCGTTTCTTCTTCAACAGCGAAAGGCATCCATAGCTCGATGAAGCAGGCTGAGATTGCAATTGATCAGGATGCTGTGTATCAGAAGCCTTCGACACAGATTGAAATTTTGCACGAGCACGCTTCCGTGGCTTTCTAGAAGTTTTTGGCGAACCATTACTCTCATTATCACTGTTACTTCCATCCTATGGCACAGAACAGATATCCCTAGTTATAATCATTTTCAGCAACCAAACAATATAGCATTGTTCTAAAATGTAAAGGTGGCTTCTTTGCTTAGACTCAAACAGTTTAGTTGTTGCTCATGCCATTTTCGTATTTGCTCCATTGTTAAATTTGCGTGTCAGTCTTCTTTCGTGGCTTTAATGCATACAAAAGAATATCTACCAGACATTAGATACCAATGGATATTATGCATTTGTCTTCTTTTCCATAGCAGTTAAACCAAGTGGAAAGGTGGGAAAACCACTCGCTTACAGCTATGGTGAAAACCTGGACAATTATTAAAGTAGTTACATGCTAGATCACACCCTGCTACCATAATATTCTGACAGTGACAGTTAGTAAAGTAATTTGAAATGCAAGCAAAAAGAAATAGTGTAATGGATTATATGTGTACAATGCTGCATCAGCACATTGACATCAATTAGAAAATTAAAACAATGTTTCATTAAAATGACTACAGTACACAGGTATCATGGTGATATTTTGCATAGAAGTTCAGTTCAATTGATGACATTAGATCAATCTTCAAGAATAGTGTTAAAATAACATCATCACGATTTCATAAGCTATGTGATTTTATGTTGCCAATCATTTTGGTGGACATTGTTGCACCATGCTGAATAATGGTGGCAACAGGGTGAACGCTGATCTATGTGGCTAGGTTCAGTCTATGGTTCGATAATGTGATGGTTTCTTGGAAAGGGCCCTAACCTAGTTATGGCAAGTCGTGTTAATAACCCTAAGCACTTAACTTTGGCGCCATTGAACTGAGTTTCTGATGCAACTACTATATCTATTATGGGCAGAATCTAGCTGAGTAGGACAATTTCTCCACAGTCCACTCATGGTTGTAGGACAAGTTTTCCAGAGGGAGGTACATCACCCTTGTCCCTTTAGTGCATATTATGATGAGATCTCTCCTACCGGTAGTTGGGGGGACAGGGCCCCTTATTGGGTAGTTTACATTGTCAGGTTAAGTATATGAAAGGAAAAAAGTCTACTTTGCTCCCCTAAACTACTTAACAGGTGTACAGACATCCCCACTCCCACAAGAACTGAACTGGGTGTTGGCACAGTGATCGGCCAAACACCAAAGCACTAGGGCGTGCGGATTGCAATCAGATCAACTCAGGCGCTCCTCGCGAAAAACGGACCACTCAATATCAGAAACCAGATGATCCAATATTCACAAACCCCCTGTAAAATCTACGAAAACCCACCCGGGAGGGACCTCATCAGGGCAAGAGCACCTAGGGTAGCTCTAGGGTCAGCAGGCCACCTAGAGCGCCTTCAATCGCCATAGAGACAAAGGGAAGACAGCAATTAGGGTTTGGAAGGGTAATGAGCAAAGGAATAAAAGAAAATATAAAAGTAATTGTGGATTTGTTGATTGGATTGTGATTCCCTCAATCGGCTGTGACCCTTCATATTTATAAGCTTACCATACATAATGAATCTGTGAATAATACAAACACTCCCTTCAGGGTACCCAAAACTGGGTTGTCTGGTTTAGGAAACCAGAGCATCCGATTTTCTCAGGACATGCCAATTTTGGCTGCAAACACTGGTTAATTTCACTCCGTAGTGAAATTTATGCCCTATGTTACAAATACTTTACGGATTTGTAAGGAGTATTTAATTTACCATATGGTAAGCAAGCAATGCAAGTTTGAAACTATTTTAATATTTTTCAGCCTTATGTATGGCAAGCTTATGTATGCAAGTTTTAAACTATCTCATCAAATCAGCTACGATATACAATGAAACTGTTTTGGGACATAACGTATGATCAGCAAGCAAAGCAAGATTTTAGCCTAGAAATTATAACCACCTTGTGGTAGTCAACAAAGATGAACATTACCACCTGTCATCTTGAGCTGAGAAGAACTTTAATGGTAAATTGGTAATTTATTGCAAAATGGTAGAAAATGATAATAGTTCTGAATTTGTTATTGATGCACAAATTAGTACAAATTTCATATATAACAAGAATAAATCAAAAAGTGTTTGGGTTTTTGGTAAGCTAAATTATGGACTTTATTGTCTATGGTCATATCGATTTGAGCAGATAAGGGCAAAATAAATTATAACTGGAAATTCGGCTCCTGTATACTGCAATTCATTGCATTTTCCCAAACAAACCACAAATTAGCAATTGATTGGGCATGGAAAATTTGTAGCCATTTGCTAGAACAAACTTTGACCATTAAAATATTTTTAAAGGACTAGTGAGAAAATCCAAAAATACCAACAACTCCTAGTCTCACCCTTCATCATGCACCTGCTCTCTCAGTCCCTTCACCATAACAACTCGCTACCTCCATGCCTTGCACCATACTCAGTGATGTGGTTGATAAGGACAAGAGTAGGCAAATGGAGGGATACATTAGGGCCATGGAGATCAAGCTGCTAACTTAAATTGAAAAAGAACATATTTTTAATCATTCCATTGACTACCAGCAAAGAACATGATTCGGTAGTGTGTTCAGCATGGAAACACAGTTTTGTTGCGGTGTGTTTCAGCAAATGCCAACAAAATGTAGTTCATGCAGACAGTTTTGCCATCCATATTCAGAATTTTACTTTTAAAAAATGCAAGGTTTCCAAGTAATAGTGAAAAGAATTGCAAGAGATCCAGAAAAAACAAGTCATTGTCCATGAAGATTCAAATTTAAGCTCACCAGAATATTATAGTGATCAGTCATCATTGCAATTAACCCTGCAGCAGTAGCTATTCCCTCAGGAAGAGATAAATATGCCTGTGCATGCCACAGAGCTTAGTCAATTTATTAGCATAAGCAAACTATAAGAAAACTTGTGAGACAACAATTGACCAAAAGAAAATGAACCAGACAAATTGACTGTTGCTACTTAAGTGGCCCATTGAACAGGTCTGCTATAAATAGATATATAGGAGGAGAAAAGGCAGGCCAAATAGCTAGGATCAGAGGACTTATAAAACAGCAAATGTACAGCCAACAAAAAACCATAAGTGAACATCATAGGGATTTTATCGTCTTGTGCTAGGAAAAGTGGAAAACTACTGTGTTGTTTGCTAGAAACTATCATTTAAAAAAAAAGAGCTAGAAACCTACCCAAAAAATACTAATGTAGTAATTAGAGCCAGAGTTCAAAATTGTAACAAGGGAGCAGATAGTGGGTCCTAAAATCATGCAATCTGAAGAGCCATTCATACACAAGACTAGGATTTACCTTATTCATGTTGTAAAGAGCCTCTACCATTTCAAATGTTCTATCATGGATAGAACTGGCCACCTGCAAAATGAAATGGGCACTCAATATTTCAAAGGGGTATTCATGCCTGAGAGCAGGACAAGTACAAGTAAAGTTCTATTTATAGCCTAAGTTCGAAGTTTTCATTCCCTAAACAGTAGCTGCTTCATAAAATAAATATCATTTCATAATAAACAGAGCGTAAAGCAAACCTTTCTCCAATCTTTTCCGTATTTTCTATAGGATCCATAAAAAAGCTCTAGCTCATCTTTGCTCCATTGAGAACCTAGCATGTCAGATAGTTTTTTCTTCTGCAAATAATACTCATTGATCAACAAGCAATGCAGTTGATATTATTGGCTATTGAGTACAATAGAATGAACAACTTAAAAGAGATAAATGCATTAGCAGTCACCAAAGCCAAGCACAAAACTAAACTTTTCCCGTGTAAATCTATTGCATCTCAAAAGTACAGCTATCATTCGAAGTTTACACCCTGTAATATCACATGTCAAGTAAAAAAGTGGTCTTATTATTTATAGGATAAGTGGGGGAAAAGAGGAGAAATTGCATGTGAAAAGGTGGATCTTATGGGGCTAAAGCAGTATAAACATATGTTGAACATTAGTTACTGCAGTAATAAAACTTTTAATAATAAAATTAATTATATTAGACGTATCCCTGAATCATATTTTTAGAACATGCCAAGCCAGACACCTGGATCCATGGATTCCAATTCCTGCGTCTGTGCTAGAGTTGCACTTTCCAAAATTTTAAATGAACGTCATATTACTGGTTTAATCACATGTGACTTACAGCTCCCATTGTCAGCATTATACTTCTCTGTTACACACAGGCTATATTTTAAATAACTTTGCCACATTCAGGACTGCAGAGTATGGATACTTACTCGCACTTTGCTTTTAGGCACATTTGTTGCATCTTTGTCTTGCCAATCTTCATTTATTTTGGCGTATCGTTTATTCACATTTCTCACTTTCCTTGTCGAAGACATTGGAAGTCAGTCACAAAGAGCCTGCCTGCAAATAAGAATCACTGGAGATTATCGCTCAATATCTTCAGTAACTTTTACAATAAAATTGCAAAGGTGATAAAATGGTTAAGTAGGATGGTAACACTATACTCCAAGGATGAAACATGTATTGCATACACAATCTTCAGGAACCAAATTTACAAACAAATAGCATAAAGAATCACTGAATCAGTAAGCAGGCTTTGACTATAGACATTTATCTATCCACACACACTCCAACAACTGCCTCATTTCTCTTCAGAATAGGATAATGAGTAAGAAACAGCAGCATATGAAGCTACGAATTTACATGACTAGTGAGGAATAAAGATTGTGAATGTTGTTGCTTGGCTAAGTAAAATAACACTCAGCAACATATATTACATTGATGAGACATGAATATAGTAATCAATATTTGGATGCAATAAAGAACTTTCTGATTTAATCTCAAATATCTCCTCGGTTACTTTCTATTTGTTATCAGTAAACATCCTTTACTCCTTTTGTCAATTTTTTTACTAGTTTAATAGTGCCACCAATCTTCATAAGCAATTTATCAATTGATCGGAGCAATTTATGGTTGACATGGGGATATTAGTACATTGACATGTGCGAGCATTGTAGGGGCCCAGCAGTGTGGTGTGTGCAGTGGTACTGTGACCAGCATTGTTCACTTATTGCAGCACAGCCTAACTTATGTTGCTTAAGAGATAATACATTTAGTTAGAGGTAAGTCGATTGAGTTAGATTGCTAGGTTAAATATTATCTTTAGTTGGTCAAGTGGTATATCACTAGGTACATCTGTTAGTCTGTTACAATCCCTTATAAATAAGCAGACATTGTCATCTTGCAAAATCAATAATGGATAAAGAAGTTTCCCTATGATATAGCTTGATTGAAGTCCCACACCATCAAACTGCAGATTCATGGATAATTAGTATGAAATTAATGCTTTGTGTTATCTATAAGCATATGACCAAGGAAAGCATAACGTCCCTTTTTTGGTTTCCTGCATCAATAGGAAAAACAGTTGAGTAACACTAGCAGCTAGCAGTGCTTTATAGCCCTCTAATACTAAGCGGATCCCTTCGATGGATAGAAAAATAAAGCTAGAGTAGGTGTACTGATGTACATGCCAATAATCACTAGTGGATGATAGCAACAAAACCATGCTGATTTATGTTTAAGGTAATTATGCGACCAAGGCTCCAAGCATTAAGATGCATTAATATCAGGCTACAAGCTGAACTGGGGGATTGCTTAGAATCTTTTCATCTTCTATTTAAGCATTTCCTTTGTTCGGTTTGCATGTGCATGCACCATAAGAAGGGGGAGC
Organism: Oryza coarctata; assembly: GCA_030770085.1. Lineage (NCBI taxonomy): Eukaryota > Viridiplantae > Streptophyta > Magnoliopsida > Poales > Poaceae > Oryza > Oryza coarctata. Next base: position 1,970,743 of record CM061476.1, on the reverse strand, counting down.
ATTAAAAATATGCCACTGCTTCCAGAGACCACCAGCAGGGCAGCAGGTAACCAGAATAAGTAAAACTTCAAGAGATTCCATCTATCTAAAAAAGAATCTAACGTGGGTGTGAGTTTTTACAGCACTTTTCTATCAACACAACCCCTTCCACGTTTAAGTGTTTTCCATAATTTAAACATTTCACGTCAAGATATCTGGATGTATCATCCATCATCCTGCTAGTACAAGGATAATCTTAATGTATCAAGGATGACATCTCTGCTGTTAGATTCAGTGAAAAGAACAATTAGTTGACACTGCAGGAAATGGTCATCTGTATTTGAAGTATGACAGCTGGTTTTATGGGTATCAACTGCAACATATCATTCCAAAACTGATGCCACTTAGGGACTTCCAAATGAGGTTCAAGGATTATTACAGCAAGCAAACACACAAGCAAAAATAATCAATCCCATAATCAGATAAAGATGGAAGGTATTAGACTGTTAATTGTAGCTCAGCTGTTTGTTTGATTATGGAATTTCTTTAAAAAATAGCAACAAATCAGCCTAATATTCTTCCATTTCCACATAATAGTGACAGGAATTCTTTGAATCTAGCACAAAGACGGTTCAAAATTGAAAGGATTGGAGAGAAATGTTAGGGTTTGGGGAAACAGTGAAATATACCTACCTTCAACGGGGGGACGGGACCAGAGAGGACAGGAATCGGGTCTGAGACGATGCTCGCTCGCCGCCACCTGGACCACCTCCGCTCGTTGCCGCCTCCTCCTCCTCCTGGGTCACTTCAGTGCGCGGATGCCTTTGGCGCGCGGGGAGAGGTGGTGGGGAAGGGGACGACGCGAGGGGACCGAGATAGGGGAGGGGTCCGCGCCTCCTACTCCCCCTCTCGGTGCGCCGCCGCAGCCGGTGGCTTCGTCGCCCGCGCTGCGCGTCGCCCTCTCGTTCGCGGGAGAGGAGCGGGTCGAGGGCGAGGGGAGGGGATGCCGAAGCTGGAGACTGGAGGGTGGGAGCTCTCCCTACCAAATTGCGCAAAAATGTGAATTTGAATTTGATGCCTGCCGGTGAGACGAGGACCAACACCTAAGATATCAAAGTAGCACCCGTTTTCATCGGAATCTCGGTCATCTTGAGCTTGTTTGCCTAATTTCCTTTTTTTTTTCCCCCTCATTTCCATTTTTAGGCCCCTTTCAAATACAGGAAACTCAAACACATGGAATTTTAGTTATATGGATTCTCAATTTCTACAGAAAGATAAAATACATAAAAACTTTAAAAGAGACATTTAGTTGCAATACATATGGTAAAAGACAAAAAGATTGAAACCGGTTATTTTTCTAGTCCATTATATAAGAATTTTGAAGAAAAAGATAGGAGTCAGACATTTTATTTCAAAGACTTTCTTATGAATCATTCTAATGGGATTAGAACCTCTGGGTCTTTTATGTTTTTTCAACAAATCAAGGTGGTCTTAGCTAGTCTTGTTGGTTTTTTTAATGGTAAGAATTGATTATTGTCAAAACTTTTAGAAAAAAATAGCTAGATATTGGTTTGGTTCGCTAGCAAAGCCATTCAACTCAGCCAAATAATATAGCAATGCCATTTTTTGATATAAATCAAATAGATAACTAAGTTTTTTTTTTTTGCATTACCATTTATTTTTGGCTTGGTTTAGTTTGCCCATAAACCAAACATGCCCCTGGTCCAAATTGGCAACCGAGCAATAATCAGACTTTGCCGTATATACATTATAAAATAACAAGATTTTAAAAAAGATAAGTACAATTGTATACGTCCAATAATACAATGCATAAAAATATTATAAAAATGATGCATACATCCACCACAAATGAGCTGAATAAGCATATAAAATGCATATATTGTAGTGTAGGAGTCCATGGCACGATATACCACAGCTATAGATATAGCTAGAGCCTGTATCTAACTAGCGGGAGGTGAAGATAATGTAGTGATATTTATTCCACATGTGATGTTGTAAAGATGATGCATTATTCTATAATAATTTGATGTAATTCTAAAATTACATTATTCTAGATGTTTTTGTTTGGGTACTAATCACTGGATTTGGACTGCTAGTATTTCAATCCATATTCATGCCTTAAGAGTCCATTTTTTTTGTTTTTACATGGTTGATGTGTAGAGAGATTGGCAAAGTAGAAAGAGGAAGAGGTGTCAAACTGATAACTCTTACTACGTGTGATGTGGGCAGCGAGATGGAATCTAATCCCAGCTATATCATGAATTCACTTGCTTATGAGCCTTATGTCATAGTGTTAACTTCTGCTAGGCAACTCTTTTTTCACAAAATTATGGCAAAAACACGCGCAGATGAAGTAAATCTGCCTAACGTGTGGCCAATGTTGTAGCAAACCCTAGGTACGATTTGGTAAACTTAATTGTCAACAAAACACATCTTAGAATATCAAACATATATAAACACATATATCTAGGCGTTGATGTGTAGCTCATCACAACTCTTAAGGTGTGTTTATGTTCATGGCTAGAGGTGAGAGGTCTATCAAGATGGTAGACCTTGATGTTACATCATCTGATTTTAAGCGCATTACATTGTCCTAAGTACTTGTATTAACACATGTCATTATTTCTTCTAGTTAGAACACAAATATGCTATATCGTTATCTTCCCATGTATGATGTCGATAACTGAACACTCACAAATGCCTATACCTCCTATCGCTAGTATGATGACCTTTTCTACACATGCTTAGGACACATATTTGTGCTTTGGCTGAAAATTTAAGTGAACTTTAGAAGCGAGATATAAAATTCAAATAGATGATAATCAAGATGTTCACGAGGGTAGATCTAGTATTCTGTATAGGTATACAGTAATCTGTATAGTCATCCATCAAAGGTGATGTCAACAAGATTTGTAAGAGATTTCTTGACAAGCAATATTGGCAGTGTTGCTACATCTCTAAGTTTTATTGTAAATCATGGATAAATGCAAAGGGCGTGGATAACAACATTCTTACGACCATGGGTGTTATAGGGATGAAAAACATGCATCATGGTGCTGGTACAATTACGACAAACACAAAACATAACTTCTTCTGAAACTAGTAAAGTTGCACGTACATTGCAACAAGATATCGGGTTAGGATGAGCTATTTGGTATTTTATGAGCCCATACAATAGGAAACGACCTGTGCGTTGTAATGGGATATTGGGCTATAATGGCTAATGTTGTACAAAACCACCACGTTTGGTTGATTTTGTTGCTTCTTTATATTATTGCAGAGATGTACAATCTTCATATTCCAATAATCCTTGAATGCTTCTCATATTAATTCTATTACAATACACTTGACTTCAGCGTGTGTGCGTTCAGCCTACATATCGTCTAGAGGGAAATGAACTAACGATCGTGCTTAAGACTATCCAAAACATAACAACGTAAAGGTACAAGAATTGCGCCGTTTGTCCACGTTATAGGTTCACAGAATCAGTGATCTTAAACACACAAGTGAGAGCAGCTCATTATCTCAACATCTTGCCTAGAGTTCACAGAAATGAGTTCATAGGTTACTAAAAGCCGTTACATATCCTCAACTGAGCATGATGACATGCTACGCATTTAATTCCAGATGGAGTACAAAGTATCGCAGGACTAAATGACACAAAGTCACAAACGCCAGAATGATACCAGGGGAGAAACTTCACTTCCCACTGCAAAATTTGAAATTGCAAATGTTAGAGAACTCACAAGCAATTACAGGAGTTGAGATATTGTTGGGTACAATGATAATACTTACGTGTTCATCATTAGAGTTATGTTATCACCTTTCAATAGTATCCTACCTGTAAATCATTTCCAAAAATATAATCATCAGATTTAGAAGACTATTCCTAGTGTTCATGTAATTAATTAAAAATAGTAACAAATATGGCCTGCAAATTAACTGACCCAATGACTTCCTAGTATCCTTCTTAACGTTGATTTCCTCAGCATCATCAAGGACCAAATTCATGTATTCATCAAAGCCCTGCCAAACATATATAGCTAGTGTAAATACTCCATAAATACTCTATGCACGTAAAACCAACAGCATGAACTGACAAAGCGTTCAAGCTGAATATGGCTCTGGAATGTACAATGACACTTACAAAGAAGCCACATGTTTGAGAAACTTTTAAAGTTAAATTTATTTGCAAAAAGGTATTTCAATTATGCAATTCGGACATGGAAAGAAATGGTCAGCAAACCATGAAAGAAATTAAAAAAATCTGGATAGGCCACATCAGCAAACCATGAAACAAGGGGAAGACAACCAAAGCACATAGCATAAGCATTATGCAGTCATCTAGAATTTAGCAAAAAGTAAAATAAATGAGTTTTTTAAGGGTTTTACTGAACTTTTTAAGGGTATTGCTATCAAACGGCAAAAAAATACTATATAAAACTAGAGAAGATTGGTGGCACAACAGTTCAGGCTGACCCAAGTTACTCATGAGATCAAGGGTCAAATGAGTAAATAGGTTAATTAGCCAGCACTGCACTGAACAACAACAAATATTTAGCAAAAGTAGAAGCTACAAAGGGAAGTCCTGCAAGTAGCGCTAGATTTGGGAAAACTTTTTGTCAATAAGCCAATTAAATCATCTAGGACAATACAAAACTCAGCAATGACATAATAGATGCCCAATTCTATTGCGAACACTGAAATACCAAATAAGTACAAACTTATGATTGGCGTTCATTGTGATCCCTTTCCTTCCTAGTCAGAATGGCAATCAAAGCAACAAAAATATAAACCTACTCTTCCAAAGTCAGATAATGCCTACGATACCTATATGAACACATTCTAGAAACCATCTTACAGAAATTCAATTAGTATCTGATAAGACAAAAGGTTTTTTTTTCAGCGTTACGGGGACACGCGTCCGAAATTTTTTTCATGTGTCGACTTGCGTCCGACACGACTTGACGTGCATCAAACAAGTCTCAGCTGCCCTGAGCGTGCATTGATGATGGCAGACCTAGGGGAGCAGCTGCACATAGAAGATGAGAGAAGGAGAGAGAATGGGATGGGAGAGCTCGGTGGGAAAAGTAGCTGCAGCTAGCTTGCACAGATATAGTAATATATTGGCATGTGGTTACCAGTGAAATGTATGGCAGGCTGACAGTGTGGGGTTTTCTGTGCACAAAAGGATCCTCTAACACAAAACTCACAGATTTTGATATTATATAAATATTTTTTTATTAAAAATCTGAATTTGCATCAGTTTCAGCTGTATGGTCTTCAAATAGAATAAAATGAAAATAAATGAGTTAACGGAAATGGGACAAAAAATAAAATTAAGTGCTCAGAGTTGCAGCAGTAAGTCTACTCACACAGAATTAAGAAAACCAAGCAGCCTCACTGTCTTTACAATGACTTTCTTGAACGTAACTGTGTTACCTAGGATGTACCATTTTCAGAACACCCTAAACTGAAATTGCCCTGTCTAAGAGCATCTATCTAGCTTAAAGTTCAGACCCTTCAAGTACACTGAGCTCATGTCAAGAGCTTACTAGTAGCTGACGACTGATAACAGCAGCAGAAGGTTTGAGAAACCTCATGTGGATTCCCAAGGAAACACAATTTGTGGAGATGTATTTGCATGTCTGGTTTTAACAAAACAGACAAGATAATTTGGGGCTTAGATATCGTAGTGTAGGGTTTATTCATTATTCTCTACTGGTTAGGTTATTTAAGGCTTTTAAGTTCCCAATATTCACCTGGAAACATATTCTATTTAACTCATCACCAAATATAAAATTCTGGACATGAAATCAGCTGAGGAACTCACAATGATCCGGCCCTCAATCCGGAGATCCTTCTGCTCGAACAGCCAGATCTGGATGCGTGCTTTCTGCACCAAATCAAATTCCAACAAGAAAAAAGATCATCAGCTCAAATCAATCACCAAGGCGAAATTGAAAAAAAGAAACACGAAATTTCCCAATCCACTTACGCTCTGGAGGAACCGAAAGATGAGGTTCTGCCGCCGCCGCCACCCCCGCCAAAATCACATGAAAAAAAAACAAACAAAACCATTAGGTGGAGAGGTAGCGGAAACAATCAATGTTCGGAAACCAAAGGAGAAGAAGGGGGGGGGGGGGGCGAGAGAGAGAGAGCGGGGGGGGGGGGGGGGGTGTGGCGGGAGGGGGAAGAGAAGAGCGTAGCGTACGATGGGCTGGGTCATGATCCGCTGGACCTTGGTGGACGCCATGGCTGCGGCTGCCTCTTCGGAATGTCTCGAAGCTTCTGGAAGGAAACGCCTGGGGCTAGAGCGAGAGGACGAGGAGGAGGTGGCCAAACCCTAGACTGCGAGGTTCAGGCGGCGACGCGGGCGGCGGCGGCGGAGGGAGAGGTGGGGTTTTGTTTTGTCTCGCGCTTAGCAGCTTCGAAGCGGAAAGGAGAGGAAGGCGGTGGTCGGTTCTGCCTCGAGATTCGTGCCCGGATCGATGCGACCGTTCCGGGTTGGGCCGTATTAATGGGGACCCAAATAGGCTTCAACGTGCGTTGCTGGGCCATGAAGAGGTAGGCCGTGGGCAGATTTCTCAGCTAGGTTGTGTTCTTGGAGTTTTTTTATTTATATATTTTTTAAATAAAATATTTTCTTTGAAAAATTTACACATATATGCTCCCAACACCCACTGAAAGAGTTTTTTTTATTAAAAATGTCTCACTAGAGTGCGAAACGTTTATTGACACATGTTAATAGCAGGGAGACGGGGGTTAGGAAATTTACGAGCGCTCCCTTATTATCTTAGCCGATGGTGTTTTTCATGTGGTAAAAGTCCACCTATAAAATGGGCATGCACTTAGGTGGCCCCTTAGAGTCCTTTGGTTTGGATTTTTTTCCTCCTAAGGGTTTGTGTGCAAAATTGCTAGCTCTATTCGTGGAAGGGGTTTGTCAATTTTATATGTGACCCTTGATATCCTCGTTTTCTCCACCATATAAATGTTGAAAAGAAAAAAGATTTTAAATAAAATTATTTTTATTTATAAATATAATTGAAAAGAAAAATTGGGAGTAGGTATAAAGATAATTAAGATATAACTCATAACACCCGCTATATTATTAAAATCTTGGTCTTCGATTATCTAAATTTAAGAGGTTTTATTTTGATTTTGAAAATTTTCGGTCCTACCAAATAATTTTCCCTTCTATCCGGTAATATTAAAAATACTTATTTTGGACTCCGACCACCCAACTGTCATTTTTCCACTTCCATCTTTTTCCATCTTTTTCCACTGTCAACCCACGAGCAACACCGCAACGGACATGTATACATACTTCATCCATTTCTCCAAGAGAGCAAATAAACCACAAGCATATATGCATGCTCTTGCTGCCCATGACCATGCACTAGGCCTGGACGCACACATTCCCTACTTCAATTCTCTGCGCTCTCACTGGCAAGGTCAATCAGCGTGTCTCTGACACCTTCAACTATCACTCCAAGCATAGGATAGACAACAGAGAAAAATAGGAAGATACATGAGCAAGCATGACCATTTTCATCGTTGCTCTTCTCTAGATGCACCAAGTGACTATAAAGTTTCCAAAGACTCTAATAATACCTTCATCTCCCGCATGCTCCATAAAGCCAACGTTGTTGCCAAGCCAAACCACCAGGAGGGCTACCATCATTGTCGCACCATGAAGGTAGCCACATCCATCAGTCTTCTTTTTCCTCCTTTCCTAGTAGTAGTGTCGACGTCGCCTTCTCGTGTTGACATCATTTCCCGCGTTGACGCCACATCCCCTCTCTTCTACTTACGCATCACCCAAGCATCCCGTGCTAACGCCACCCTGATGCCCTCTCCACGCCTAACGCGCCCTAGTGCCCTTCCGCACCGTCACCGCTCCATCCGAGCGCAACCACTCCCTCCCAAGATTGCGCTGTAGCCCCCTTGTCATGACCGCACCATCGTCTTCTCCCCGTGCCGCACGCTGCTTGGTCGCGCCTCTCATGAACACTTCTCTTGCTGGCTCTACCCCCGACGTCGTCGCTTCCTACTGTTCACGTCGGAACCCGACACAAGCATGTCGACACCTGGGAGGTCTGCTTAGCTCCAGTGCAGGCCGGTTGGCTTCTCTCCGTGGCTCGAGGTACACGCGCCGGGACCCGTGGGTTCGGTCGGCTTCGACGCGACGGTGCGGATACGGACGTGCCAGTCAATTTGACCCTACAATTAACGAGGAGGTGAGACAAAGGGGTCAGTCGGACGACGGGCTGATACGAGCCCTCGCTATCGGCTGGCTGCCGATAGAATTGAGTTAGTCATCGGCCGCGTCCGGATGGCTCCTGCTATCGGCTGGTCACCGATAGGAATCAGGATGCTCCTCCATCTGCTAGGGAGCCGATGTAGACGTAGGCGGATGTTGACGAAGAATATGATGACTCTGGGTGTAGCGAACGTGAGACCCTGATCCATCGGCCGCAGAGTTGATGGAGGCACAGGATTGTACTCAGAGAGTAGCAAGGCACGCGGGGTACCTCCTAGTAGTTGACGGAACCTGTCGCGGTCGTTCATTGACTGAAAAGCCGATGAAAGCGTATGCGAGCTGGTAAGGAATCATATACAAGACACCGGTTGCAAAGCCGATGTCACTCCGGATATGGTAGCACGAGACTCGTCACCCACCGTGACGACGCCGCTAACACCAAATGTCGAAGATGGGAACTAACCAAGACAATACGAGACCGAGGCCAACGACAACGGGACGGTAGACGCTGGATCGGTTATGCTGAAGTAAGGGCGAAGCGAACCCATCGGCTAGCTAAGCCAATAAGAGGACGTCTCTCTGAAGACAGGTGCACATTGGCTGGAAAGCCGATGCGCTAGGCGTGGCGCTCAAAGGAAAGTCTCCGCAGACCTGGTGCGTATCGGTCGAGAAGCCGATGCGCTGGACGTGTTGCTCAATGTATAGATAACTCATGGCTAGCACTCCGATGAAACGCCATACAGAGACCTATAAGCCTAAAGCTCATTCTATCGTTGGCAGCCTCGTAGGTCGAATCTAACCGATGCAACATGAGACCGACGATGGTGGAGAGAGCTTGATAGACTAATAGATACTGCACAGACGTGATGCGATACATCCTATCGGCCTAAGAGATCGAACCTAACCGATGCAGTCTTAGATAGAGCGAGACATATCGAGATAGTGGCGGGACTTACCCCTTCGTTGGAGATCGGACTTAACCGATGCAGCCTCGTATCGAGAGCTAGACCCCGTCGGTAAAAACCTAGATAGACTAGGGTGACGATGCGCCAAGGTTGTATGGATCGAAAGATTGAAGGATCCTTTACATGTTTTCAGGGGGTCTATATTTATATCCTGGGTTTACAAAGTCCGACACGTTTACAACAACCATCGGACGCTATTTCCTAACAAAGATAAAGGAAAATATCTCTAAGAAAATTAACTAACTAACTAAATCTTCCTATCCATATAAGATAGGATAGAATACCCTGCCATGAACCACGGCTCCTTCTCAAACTCGATCTTATCTGGATAATCTTATATTCTGGGATCGAGTCTTTCCTTGCCTCAATCCAATTGGCTTCTTTTCTGTAGCAATCGGACACTTCTTCGATTAAGCCAATCATCTTTCCAATCTATCGCTGGGCTTTCTAAATTTTGACGTTAACACCTACACTGTCGCCTCCTATGCTAGCGCTGCTCATCGCCTCCTACCACCCACATGAGAGGGAGCTACAGAGGGAGATTAGATGGTAGGAGAAGAGGAGGAAGAGAAAAGAAGAGAAGGAAGAAAAGATCAATAAACATGGGTTGATCATGATAGAAAATATTAGCTGATCATTTTTTAAGGTACAAACACTGAATAAACACATTATGTACCTGATGTTGACACCACATTGTCCCCATCTTGGGGAAGTCCTCGGGAGGACTTTGTGTATACATGTTGTTATCGTAGGCGCTATGGTCTACCACTATTCGGTCGATCGCAAACTGCTCGGCTACTCAGAGTTATAGAAGTAGTAGACAACCGATGATCAATAAACGTGGGTTGATCTTCGTGCACATATCAGAAGGACCCCGCTACGTCGCTGTGAGGATAACTGATCCCCAACTCCACTGAGGTATGCTCCCATCCTCAAAGCTCTATCGCATCGAGTAGTCATTGGCCTCAAGATAGAGCTAATTGGGCTGAGAGAAGGTTATTTCTATAAGTAATTAATTAGACCTAACTACACATATAATAATATAGGAACTGCTTTACTTACAGTGAACTTAAATAGTCATGCCTCGGTAGGGCTGACTGTGGTATAGTGAGGGAGTACGTCCGAAGTTGCAAGACCAGGTAAGCTCTAAACATGAGCAAAATGCTCTTGAATGTCCTCGCGCCATCCCTAAGGTCTGTCAATTAGACTTACTGCATCCCTAGGGGCAATCTTCTCGTACAACAGGTGTAAAGTGTGCGTCTCTAGCCTCCAGTGGTCTAGAAGTGCTGTGAGAAGGGACCGGTCTATAAGCCATAGATTCTCTAGATCCTTCTCATGTGCCGAGGCCTCAACTAGCCTACACAATGAAAGGACGACAGCTTCACATCACCTGTAAAAAAAGGCAACATATGTATTATCGGCTAGGATTCATATTTAAAGTTACAAATGATATTCTTACCTAGCACGAAAGTGAGGGTTTACAAGCAATGGGTGCCACAAAGGGCGTGGATGAAGTGTTGTCAGCACAACGTTCTCGACCATTGAATGGTACGAGTGGTGTGACCGATTGAGGCCACGGTCTAGTAACTCTAGTGTCTAGTATGCTATACCTACATTGAAAAAAGTTAGTTTGATTATTGCAAATAAAAATATATTTTATAGTTAATGCAACTGACAACAAATTTTTATCAGACAAAATGAACATCAGTTATCATTACTACAAGAACGAAAGCAAGATTACCATATATATATTTCATACAACATAGAAGAAAATGTTCTCAACTCTTTAAGTTACAACAACTTAAATTACACACCCATTCTTAAAATAATATATAAACTTACACTAAATGTCTAAATCACTAGGTGCACGAGAACGACTAGGCTAGATTGGTCTTGAAGTGATGCCTTCTCCTGTGAGGAGTCTTTATAGGACCCTGCTCTTGATGGAGGAGCTTTCGCTTCATTCATAACCTCTATATCTTTTGGATACTTCTTGTAAATATGATCCTTCTTGCCTCACTTACTACAATGTTTCAACCTTCTATCTGCTTTGATTCATTTTTTTTATTGTTTTAGCATTACATCCCATCATACTGGGATCCTCATTACCTTACATGACCATTGAAATATTGTTGTCTTTCTCGTACACTAACACAAGAATGATAGGTTGCCAACCTCGTTTCAATGCATTTTTCACGCCAAGTGGTAGTGTAATCCACTAGTATTAAATCCTAGGAAAACCTTCAGTTGCTTGACTTACAATGATACATATGCTTATTGCGTTAGACCTGTGAGTTGATTCAGAAGTTTCACATTAATCAATTGTACACCGCTGAAAAACTTTTCTCAGCTAGTCTTTTAATATCTTTAAGGGTTGAGCCGAGCTTTAATAGATCTATACCATATGGACCATAGCTAATATTTTCTTGATTGTGGTATAACCGAACATATTTGTTCACGAAAAAATGGATATAATCTAAGTAAGAAATTAATTATCAGATATAGCACCATGCATTTGATATTTTAATATTGTTATGTCTTTTAACATTACGAACGAAGCTATGTACGAATTTAGAAATAAAACTATCAAACCATAGATCTAGGAATGAAGCTATTTATAGATCTAAACAATACTACATATACTATTTTATTTCATCACTAAGAATAAATATTATAAAATCCCTATGTAACAATTCACAAGCTTCACCGCTTCCCTTCGTCCCCTCAACCCACTTTTCTCTTTTTTTATTTTTTAATAAAATAGAATTTTGTATGGTTGGGAGGGGCTTTAGGGAGTCACCAAAAAAATATCCTAATAGAGGTCATCAAGAGGGGTCACCTATCCCATTTCTTTTCACGGATGAGCCTAGCAATTTTACAGGTGGCCGTCTGGGAGGATGCCTAACTAAAGGACTGTAAGGGAGTCACTTGCAAAAATGATATGCCTCCTTTTCTCTCGCATGTCCATTTTGTAGGTGATCTACTGCCGCTAAAAAAATGCTTTCGGCTAGGGCGACAAGAGGCCGACTATAAATTCTCTAGCCTTCGTCGCTCTGTCGTTAACGTGTGTTAATGGATATTTTTTTAAGAAGTCATGTTAGAGAGTATTGGGAGTATAGATCTATTTTTTTTCAAACAATAATATATTTTTGTAAATATTTTTATTAAAAAAGGTATAAATAAAAAACTCCGTGTGCTTGTCATTGCGTATCAGTCTGTTGCTCTGAGCTTCTTTTTTATTACTTGCTCGTAGGGTGAAATGGTAAATGGGATGCGACTACTAAAAGTAAAAGTTCTTGATCCCCATATATCGAGTTGACGTTGCAATTTATTTTATGAGTAAATTATACTTTTGGTATATAAATTTATGTAGTGGGTGTAAACATATATAACAACTTGTTTGTTTGTTCATTTTATTAGCTAGTTCGTATAAATATAGACCAAAATAAAACGACGTGGCGTACTCTAACGACATACCAGCCCATATCGAAACATGTTTGGATAAGTTATTTGGCAGAAACCCCATATGCTTGTCTCTCCCGTCACCCCTACCAATTTAATATATGTCGATCTAGCGGTAATATCACCAACTGATCTCAGTAGTTTCTGTTGAACATTAATCAGTTCTGTTGAAATAATAGAAAATTCAGTTTTGTTTTAATGCATGCATATCATCGGCAAGCTTTGCGGTAGCTTCACGAAACTGTTGCTTTACTAGCTTGACGTGACGATATATTTAGATGCATATATAAGGTGAAACGCTGTAAAAGTGACATGAGTGCTCTAGAATTACCGTTGCATTTAAACGAGTCAATTGATGTACAAGTCGGTAACTAAGCGTCTTCTGGACCTGGCCAGTGAGCAAGTCAACACATGCGCTGAGGAGTGCGCCATGTATATTATTTTGCTTATGTGTTTTAGCCTAGATTTGTACGACTAGGTAAGTTATTGTACTTAAAATGAGCCATTTATAAGTTACTATATCTATTTACATCCAAGTTAATATATCGTGAGTGTAATTTACTCTCTTTATATACAGTGGATGTATATGCACACATACCACTACAGACTCACATGTTTACAGATATACTTCCTTAACGTACCTTCAAAAGATAAAAGTTGACAGCAAATCCATGATTCTTACTCCTACCTCCATCTTACCTCCATTCTCAAAAGGTTCTAGAATGCATGCAATTAATCCTTAAAATCTTAAATCATTAATAGATGTAAAAACATTGTACTTTCAATTGTGAAAATTATATTATAGATTTGTCATGAATATAGTTCTATTTTAATATTTTTTATAAATATGTAGTTTGACAGAGGAATGTAAAAACATCAACATAAGAGATTGTCTCGATGTCCAAAATAATATCCTTTTAAGAATGGAGCTACTATTAAAAAAGTTTACTTATGTATACAATATTTATAATTATCAGTATTTGAGACTTCATGGACCCACCATTCTAATATCATATCTTTGGTTGTTGCACTTTCCTGCTTCGTTTTTTTTTGAATTAAAGAAAAAACATATCAGAGAGAGGCATTTGTATCCACAAAAGTATCTTATCAACCTTCAAGGTTTTACAAATGTTCTTAACAAAACAGGATTTCAGAATAGGCGGTTTGGAAAACTCTATAGGTTTCGTGCAAGTTACCCATATGAAGCCCTTTGTACGCTCCCCACGATCTCTACCTTCTTCTCCTCAACTCGGTGATGATCTTCCGTAACTACAATTAATGTGATAATTGACGGCGTTACCAATTATCCAAAATGAAGCCAGAGCTCCTCAAGATGTACTACTTAACATACTCAAAAATACCATTTATCATTTTTTATTAACAACTATCTTGCACAAATGTTGTCTAAAACTTTTTACATACCATAAACATGGGTTTCCTTAGAAAAATAGTGAAAATTTTTTGCTTTGGGTTTTGAATTACACGTGCCCTCAAATCTAGAATCTTGTGATAACTAATTTTTAGCCAAACACTTTTTTAGATGATAGAATTTATTTCGGTCTTTTCTTCAATAAAGGCACAACCAATTATTATAAAGTTTACAGTTTAAAATGACTATAAATTAAAAAATTGATGGAAAACAAGATAAATACTAGCATAAAGGCAGATGTAACAACTTATTGCTAAATCTCCATCTGTGGTTGGCGAAAATCAACATAATTTGCATGTCTCGTTAATGCCTTAGCCTGTAAACATGATTGACCGATTAAAGAGGAGTCGATCGGCTGGTGGAAGGAAATCAATTAATATAGTGAGAGAGCCAATCGGATAGATTGATGATGGATTCGTTTTAGTCGAAGACGGAAGGTTATCCAGATGGGGCCGAGTCTAAGGAGGAGCCATAGAAATCACGGCAGGATATTTTATCTATATAGAATATATTTTATCAGATAAGTCTAAATAGTTTCATCGTGTGTTTAGGAAATAATATTCAGGGGTTGTTTTGTCAGACTCTTGTAACTATGGGGTGTAAATATAGATCCACTGAAACCTTATGAAATATCAATAGATCACATATCAACACAATCTTTAGTGCATCACCACCCTAGCTCATCTAGGTTTACTCCGACGGGTTCTGGCTCTCGACGTAGGACTGCATTGGTTAAGTCCGATCTCTAGCGAATTGGTAAGTCTCGCCACTACCCTGATCTATTTGTTTTATCTAATTCTATATTGGTTAGGTCTGACTTCTTAGTCTGATTAGATGTACCACATTACATTCACATGAGACATATCAGTTCATTGGCTTCCCTTTGTTGTCGTCTACCTCGTGCTGTATCGGTTGGATCTAATCTACGAGATCGGTGGTGGTAGATCGAGCCATTGGCCTGGTAGGTTCTCACGTGACGTTTTATCGTAGTGAGTAGCCGATGAGTTATCCTTATATCGCGTTTCACGCCTATTGTATCGGTTGTTCGGCCGATACACACACATATATATATATATGTCTTACATTCTTGATGATTAATCCGCTAGAGATCGATCTGGTCCCATCGGATTTGGCCTAATACTGTCTCGGTTATGTCTGATCTATCAGGTTTATGTCTGATAGGATTGGCGTCGGGATTTAGTGGATTTTATTTCCCATCGGCTCAAATAGTCGATGAGGTTAGATATAGACCTACGTCAAACATTTGGCAGATAAGTAGCCGATGGCCTCGCCCTGTCTTTTTCATCGTTACTTACAATCTAGCCTTCACTGTCACTATGCTGTTAGCCTCGATTTGATACTATCTCGGTTTAGTCTGATCTATCGAGGCTATATTTAACGGTGCCATCATGGTGGTCGTTGGTTTTCGTGTCTTTGGGGGGATTCGAGTCTTGCTCCTTGCTTTTATCGCTTATCTTGTTTGGAGCATAATTGGCTCTTTGACCGATAAGTCCTTTAATTTATATCACACCTTTTTATCTACACCTTCATCGGCTTTTTAGCCATTGCTCGAGCGCTAACTTCCTACCGGCATCCAACCAATAGGGTGAGCCGTATCGGCCTATCGGC
Organism: Oryza coarctata; assembly: GCA_030770085.1. Classification (NCBI taxonomy): domain Eukaryota; kingdom Viridiplantae; phylum Streptophyta; class Magnoliopsida; order Poales; family Poaceae; genus Oryza; species Oryza coarctata. The sequence continues at coordinate 1,954,995 of CM061476.1, read as the reverse complement.
CGATTTGGTTTACGAATCTCATCCTCTTTATCTCCTGATCAATTATAGGGTTAAATTGATTGTCACGTCCTCGAACCTCAAGGATTAAGGAATTACACTAGAGCAAAGCAAAACTCTAGGCCTCCGTGTGACCAATGCGCCATCAGCTCCGATCGGACCTCCGTCGGCTTGCTCATATCTCTGCTCGATCTAATCGGCCCTTGTGAAATTTGTCACACGACAAGTCCTTGTCCTTCTCAAACCATTGCAACAAGGTCCCAAAGTTAAACCCAATGAAGAACCTATAACCGTCAAAGTAGCCTTGTCATTTAGGATACGTTGCCGCCCAATTTCTATTTGAATTCAAAGTTGCTAAAATGCATAGCCCTATCCACCACCTATGTGTCACATAGGTCACATTAGATCTGCTACCTTATAGGTCTAGAACCATAACTTTAGATTTTGGGTCTACACAACTTAAAATACTAGTCTCATGAATGAGAACCACCACTACCTTTTATGTTAGCCCCATCATATCAATTACCGATGTGGCAATAATTAAATCTAACAATCTCTTGTGTCACACATCGGCGTAACAATCTCCCTTTTAAGTTAGGACTCTCTCATTATTAATCACTAATGTGGGACTAAACTCATGATCTTGCTTTTAAGTTGGGACTTCCCCATCATTAATTATTGATGTGGGACTAAACTTACAATCTCTATAGTCACACATCGAGCCCAACAATCTCTCTTTTAAGTTGGGGCTTCACTATCATCAAATACCGATTTGAGACTAAACATATAATCTCTCCGGTTGCACATCGGGTCTAACAATCTCACCTATAGCATTGTAGTCCATACGACCCTCAAGACTTAATACCGAACTCGCTCACCATTTTTCAATCCTAGCTATGATATCACTTATGTCCGGTCCATCTACCGTGGGCCACCTAGGTTATTTGTTACGATACATAGCCTGGTCCTTAACTGTAGGCTACCTCAGTCACTTGTTATAGCATGCTGCCTAGTCCACCAATTGTAAGTCACCCATGTTACATTGGGCCCAACTGAAGCCACAATTAGGTTCTAGGTCTATAAAAAAAACTAGTTTGATGCTATCCTTATCTTTTAAGTCAGACTTCTCTATTATTACTAAACTGAAAGAATCTCTTTTGTCATACATCTGACCTAACAATCTCTTCCATCACATTGAACTTGTGACCCAAAGGCCACACAATCACAGATAAACTCACCAAATTTTTCCAAACACTTGTTCACCGTAGTGAGCTCAAACATTGATATATTGTGACATTGTCGCCAGCTTGACCATAAACCTTAAGTACACTGGAAAAGATCACAGGTCTGTATCATGATTAAAATAAAGCACCAGTAATATAATCAATATGGACAGCATATATCGCCTTATAGATGTAGCTATATAGCTTAATCTTGCAGTGTGAATGATGTGAAGCTCCACTTAACAAAATCCTTGCTTGCAGCTTAGGGAATCGTACCCATCAGACCATCAGGGCTACTAACTGTTCTTCTACAGTACCACACTGGCCCCTGCACTTGCAACTATCTGCTGTCAACAAACAGTGCATGCATTGCAAATATACATTTGTGTGTCGCAATCAATAATTCATTATTAATTGACATAATGCATGGAGCCATCTGGAAGAGGAGAGGACACACAACCATTCAAAAGCATTGCACAGTAGCAAGCACACCTGCAGGACCATTGGATGGCGGCCTTGAGGTAGTGAGATGAAATCAGGACCATCCGTTTAATTGATTGATGAAATAATTGTATAGCTGATTGATTGGCAGTGCCCTAGCTATGCTAGGGAGGTCCCTGAGTCAAGGTGTGTGCTCAAAGCAAATGCCAAGAACTAGCTTATTTGGCTATGTGGGATTAGACAAATAGGGCAGCGTAATTATAACACATGTTTTAATTTTGTAAACAAGCAACTAGAGCTATGCATCTTTGATGCAGAGACTAGGCTATATTGCATTATCGGAAAAAAAAATGTAAGATAGTGTGTAGATTTCAGACACTTAAAATATTCAAAAATTCCGGTCATTTTTCTTATCCATTGGATTGCCATCCAATGGTTCTCATCACTCCCATGTTACTTATCACTCCTAAATGGTTAAATGATAAAATATTCTAACATATAACAATTTACAAAATTACATGAAATAGATTTATAACTTATAAAAATCTACAAAATTACATTAAAAAAATTCAAACTTAAGATAAAATAAAATAATAAAATATATAATAACAAAATTACAGTTAAAATGAACTAAAATTGTATATGGCATAGCGTAGCAAATTTAGGCTTAGCATTGTATAATTTTAGGTGGCTTAAAAATTTATAGGTGTATGAAATCTAGCAATTCCCAAAATGTAAACAAGCAGCGAAGAAATCAGCCATGGGCTAAGTCTTGGAAAAACCTACTTATATTGTGTTGCATCTGTACTTTTGTACTGAAAATCAATGGATTCCTGCCTATCCAAACAAACCTCAATGAGGATTGGGGAACAGAGACAGCACAGAGGAGAGGAGAATCAACGAGGCAGCGGGAAGAGGACTGCATTGCAAGAAAGGGTGACGTCTTAACCATCTTGGACTGCCTTAGCCTAACTAACTCGAGGGACTGAGTAAGAAAGATCACACTTAGCTTAGTAGTATATTGCACTCATCAAGATCACAAATTAGTTTAATTTGCAATACTTTTACATTCATAGTTTGGCTCTCTATTCCTGTTGGTGTTGCTCCTTGCTCAAGCTATGTGCTAATCATTAATCTCACAATCTTGCTCTCACAAAAAGGTCCCTGTCTGCTACAGTGTGATCCTCTTAATTTCAAACAATCTGATGGACCTGAGTAACCATAGAAATGGCATGTTTTGAAACTAAGGGAGCTAGATCAAGCAAGATTCTCTTTTAATTCCAAGCTTAGGTCTCAATTTCACCATAAAGTTTTGACTACCTCTCCTTCTGAAAGCTATCCACAACCTTCACCCTGAATTAGTTGAACATGGTGTGCATGGCTTGAGCTCACGAAATGCAGTGGAAATTATGATGGAGACAGTAAATTCTATATTTTTGTAAGTAGTATGATCATGATGAGCTAATTTACGCAGCGTGTAGTGTGCATCGAAATCGAAAGAAAATAAGCAAAAGGGTGATCATATGAGAACGAGAGATTTCAGAACCTCTCTTCTTCAGACAGCTATCCAAGCAAGAAGACTTCTTTTTTTTTCTGTTGCAACAGAAGAAAGAACTGAAAGCTTGAGCTACTCACATCACAAATGGTGAGTAATTTGCTTCAATCAATATCTCATCAATCCAACAATCCAGTGTTGTATAAAAACGTTATTTGCACAACAATAACTAACATAAGCAATAATAATTACACGCTAGTACTCTGTGACAATGACCTATTAACCCACATATCCACGAACATTATATTATATTAACTCCCCATACCATTCATATTTTCTTTTTAATAGAAGATTGAACCACTAGCCACTGGGCAAGTTGTCATCCTGCAGCTTTAGTAAATGTTCGTATATTTATTTTATTTTTTCCCGAGTGATATGTATATAAGCGTATACTAAGATTATTATTTTTATTTCCATGCATATATGACAATTACTAATTCTTGTAGTTAGATTAATTACAAAAGAAGAACAACTGTGTGAAAAGCAAATATCACCCTACAATAATTGAAATCCCAATATAATGGGACTACATGCACATGCTTGCCAGTTGCTTTAATTTTGCTCTCAAAATGCACGAACCTATTGAGTAACATGGCAACATGTAGCTTATCTGTCACGTGTGGAAACCACAACTTTTAAATGATTTTCTGACCACATGCTTCCAATGCCTGACTTTCAGCCCTTGCTGCTGTTCAAGGGCCCTTCTCATAATTGTTTTTGGCCTCCCTAACCATTGGATTGGACAACAAAATCGCTTTGTTTCTACTTCAAATCTGATATTATTTTAAGATTTTATTGTTAAAGAACAACCTAGTTAAACTAAAACCGTTCTTGGCAATGATGCTTCACCCAACTGGTCAGAGATAGAAGTTGTCACATATTGGACAAATTTGAAGAAGATGGGGGCAAGTCCATCCAAGGTAACTAATTGCGCAAACAATGATCAAGAAAAGAACGTTTTGTTTCCCTCTACTTTTAAAACAACATTTTTAGCTGGCCGTTAGCATTCAGCATGCAGCTCCAAATTTAGCTAGCCAAATTCAAGCCAAGCATCCTCAAATTGAAAGCATATATATACATCTCTATTTCCATGTCTTCATAAACACTTGTCAATATATTTTTTTTATTACGAAAGACGCATACGCGCACAAAACAATATACACGCACACCATAATCACACACCTATGAGTGCGTCCAATAAATTCATAACATTACTAAATTTCTATTGAAACTCTTACGTGAACACTTATCATTATCCGCTCTTCATCAATTCGTTATTACAGGAACATGTACTGAGCCATATAACTAAATCTGTTATGAAGAATTTAATTAATTAATACAGTACCACAAAACTTACATGAGACACATTTGGTACAATAACTGCATGAAAGACTGTACTACTAATTGCCAATTGCTGTTCAGTTAGAGGTGATGTAACTGTACCTGCAAAATTTTTCTCCATTCCAATAAATTGCCCAAGGAGAGTGCACTGGATCTCTTTCTGAGACCCTGATTGGTTTCTTGGCGATTAGTTATGGATATCTACATCATCGACCTACGTTCTTGGGTACCACACTGTCATCATGCAGCATGCAGGAATTATATTGTCGTCGTCTCCAAGTTGCAAAGAAATTTGCAGAGAAATGAGAGAAGCAGCAAACATACGTTTTCCAATTGAATGCGATCAGTGTCACTGCCGAACTAACCAGCACAGTGAAGGCCAAGGAATCGATCGATCAGCCGCGTGAGATGATATATGAGGAAGAGTGGTGTGCAATGATCTCCATGGATGGATGGATGGATGGATCGGCTGATGGCGACGGCACCACGGCGGCGTCGGCGTCAGAGAGAGGCCGCGGCCGGTGGCGATGACGACGACGACGGACATGCATGGGAGTGAGGGTCCCCGGCCGGCTGATCGCGTTGCTTTTTTTGGCCACGGCAGATCATCCCTTGGCTAGCTTGTCGACTGCATTTCGGTGGCGATTGATGCTGAAAACATGAGCCTGAATTTCTTGTACATTTGATTAATCAAACTGTAATGTTGATCTTAATTTATCTTGCATGATTACATTGATGAGTGAAACGGGTCTGAATTTCTTAACATAGTTTTTAAAAAATAATAACGGAATTGAATCCAGCCTGTACATCGAGATGTATCTAGCCACGGATCGAATTTCTGAACATCCATCTCGCCATCTTGCATATATTTTTTTAGATAATGGGTAATCTTGGACTTCCATCTTGCATAATTGGATGAATGAAACTGGTCTGAATTTCTTCACATCGATTTTTTGGATAATGGAATCGAATCCAGACTCTACATCAAGATGTATCCGGCCACGGAATTTCTGAACATCTAGTAGTTGCTCTAAATTGGATAGTTTCAGGATTCAGAGAGAAAGTACATAACTACATATTGGGAAGTATATGTGGCGCATTAAATATTTGAGTTTGATGAGGGATTTGTGATGTATATGATGGATGGCTTAAAGTAGTTAGGATGCGTTCCTTTCGAGGAAAAAGAGAGAAAAAAATATCATGTTTTTCACACGCATATTTTTTAAGCTGTTAAATAGTATATTTTTTTATAAAAAAATTAATAGAAAAGTTGATTTAAAAATTATATTAATTAATTTTTTAAGTTTAAAATAATTAATACTTAATTAATTATACGTTAATAGCTTATATCGTTTTACCTATCTTATCGTTCTTTGTTTTCCAGTCAAATACACCATTAGTTTGCCAAAGAAACTTGTTTTGCTTTGCTTTGCACAATGGCAATTACGACTTTGGAGACGTCTTATGTTTCTTATCAGACAGAGATAGATTAAGTTCTTGGGAGTTGCTTGCTTAGAACAGAGTGAAGTTTTATTCTTTCGATTTGAACAAAGATGTTTTCACCGAATTCTAGCGGAAGCATTGCAATTAAGTCACACCTATTTTCCCTGTTGTCAAGTCTCAGAATTGGTGATCTGTTATTGTTTTTTTTGGGTAAACAATGTTAATACCATAATCTGAATGTAAATTCAGTTACATGCTCCATACAGGCCAATATTTAATATTCAGAGAAAACCAAAATTTACAGAATGCCAAGAACAAGTTTCATTATGAAATCAAACTGTACAACATCAGGTCATCGAATCCATTAGAAAGTGATGTATCAGTAACAGTCAGTACATGATTTATGATGGTATTTATTATCTAGCATTACAAAAATAAAAATAAAGCCTGCATCTCCCAGTTTCGTTTATTGAATACAGAGACATCATCTACAAATGCATGCAGCAATCTTAATGAACTATTGTGAGCAGTGCCAACCACTATCAGCTTCAAGCAACTGAAGATATTCATTCATTCAGATCAGCGGGAAGAAAATAATAATTCAGCAGCAACTGACAGAGGTGATCACTGATTAGATTAGCCCTGTAAGATCGCTGTGACAATTAATGAGATCACCAGAGAATCTTGCTTTTGGCTGCAACCCCCCAGCTGAGCTTGGTGGTCATGCTAAAAAATTAAGCCAGATTGATCGATCGTACAGGCGAGATGAGATGTTTATGGTTGCCAAGATTTGAAGGGGACGTCTCCTACAGTAGTACTCCCTCTCCTCCTTCGCTGTCCAGTGTCCACTGCAACTGTAGAGAGTTCACTCTCCATCAAGCTCTCATCTCTTCTCTCCTCCGGTGGTCCATCTCGTCGACACGCCGTTTTCGACGCAGCTGCCAGTAGGCCTGGCAGAAGGTCCGATGTGGGCCCCACCGCTGTACCGCGTGTTTGGCGTCGAAATCCTCTGTTGCTGGCGTGTGGGGCCCACTTTAAGAAATGTGCTAGTTAACTTTGGTTTTTTTTTTCTGATTTTTTTTTGTGTGTGAGAAGATCTTCAACTTTATAATAATTAGACTATAGCATAAGAAAGACTGAAAGAGTATTGAAGGACACTATGCACACTTCTTTTGTTTCTTTCTTCCCTTTCTTTTTTTGGTACAGAAAAGGACAAAAGCAAAACTACTTTAGGGAAAAACAAGCTAGCTAGCCAAAAAAAAATCAACTTTCATTTATCTAGAGGATTTTTCATATTATTGCTAGAAAATAATCACATTAGTTCTTAAATTAAACCATTACTAATTCCTCATTTCTTTTGACATCTACATTCGGTTTTGTCTTGACAAATTAAGTATACAGGCTCACTAGTTCTATCAGTACAGCTATGTCAATCCTGACCAACCATTTTTCATAGTTTAGGAAACCTTGGAGATTAATTCATTTAGTTAAAATATGACACATTAATTTGGCCTTGGAGGAATCTCATTTGAATTTCATTCTTCAAAGCGTATGTTTACTAGCTAGTTCCTGTAGAGTTCATGTCTGCCAAACATACCGCTGTACTTGCGGTTGCAGGCAATGTGTCACTCTGTTAATTGAGAAAATCGTAACATCTTGCTTTTCACTCTCTTGTAAAACCTATTTTGATTATAAAATTATTTTTCAAAAATTGGTTCTTATGCCATTAAAAAGATCTTAAATCATTCATTCAAAGTCCACCTACAAAATTAATCATTCGAATCCACAGTCCATTTACAACTCAATCAATCTCCCTCAAAACTCAAATTTATAAATTCCTCATAAAATGTGAAATGTCACCAATCATTTGGGCCCTAACTCTCTCTCCCTCTCAGCCCGACACTTTTTCCTCCTTGAACCAAAAATCTTTCACCTCAAATCCTAGCCAAACGGACCCACTCAACTCTTTCCAAGCTAGCTCAATCCACCTAGCTCCTAGGCCGAAACAGCCATGCTGGTCGAGCAACGCTATCGCGTGGCCCATGGCCTAGCCGCTCCCTTCCTAGATGCGCATGCACGCTGTCTACTTGATAAAATGTCGAGCTAGGCTAAGCGACACACCTAGCCACCCCGTACCACCCACATAGCAACGTGCTCTACCATGTGCCGCCTGAGCTTGCTTGTGTGTCGTATCGCTTCACGACAAGTTGTGGACGCGTCTCCACCTCCTCCTCTCATCCACTGCTAGCCATGTGGGCCCTACCGGATGACATTCCCTCTTCGTACGCTACTCTGTCGTGAGCGTCAGCTACCCGTGTGAATCCCTCCTACTTTGCTTGACCACATGTAGCCCTGCATTAGGCCATCGATGCTGTTCTAGACATGGCCGCATGACACCTTGCTTCACCACCGTTTTTCTCCCTACCTCCACCTGCTAGACACCTCGCCCTCATTGCACTACTCCACCCTGGAGCATCAGTGCTAGAGGACGACACCCATGCCACTGAAGGCCGACGATTTCCCCTTGTCTCTCCTACACTCCGTGTCTAGTGCGCCGAAGTGGAGCGCTATCGCCACTCCGTGCCTCACGTTCATGCTAAAACGGTGAGTCGAGCTCACTCGCCACACTATCCACTGTCCTTGCTCCCTTATGCCATCCCGCCTCCTCTCTTCGCCCGAAAGTTGTTGTAGTTCCTGCCTTCCCACTGTGGCTAGAAAAGCCGCCATGCGCCCATCCTCTTCCTCCTTTCGCATTTCCCATCACCACCACCACCAGAAGCCAAACTCCACCCCACCGCTCCTCCCCACCACCTAGCACCTTCCTCACCTCAACCATAGCCACCACCGCACACGGCCAAACCGACCCCACGCAAGTGCCGCCTTTGCGACTACCACCGTTGGCTTCCTTGGATCCCTGACCCCATCCTCGAAGCCCTTGTCGTCGACATCTTTACCTTGACCCAAGCCGCCGTTGTTGCGCCAGGTCGAATTCCGCTTACATGCATGCCTCATCTTGGCTGCCGTTTACTAGCCCCGACAACGACCCCCTCACTCTACCTCCTTTACTTTGTCATCTACTACCCTCACCACTGATCATCATCCCATGCCCCCATACCGGTGCCTAGCCTGGCCTCGGTGAGGGAGAAGAAATAAGGGGTTCAGGGAGAAAGTAGTGGAGAGGAGGATAGAACAAGGAGTGAGGAGAAGGAATGATAAGAATAAAAGAGAAGAGAAGAAAGGAGGAGTTTGAGACTAACAGGTGGGATCTATGTGGGCCCCACATTCCTTAATCAAGCTTTACATAGCAACAACCCTCCTAATCCCCTCTATTATCTCTATGACATGTGGGTCCACCATTGTTAAATTCTAATTAACTCTCTTCTTAATCCTTAAGTCACTTATAGGCCGAACCCGCTCGAGCGTCGATCGCGTACTCGGTCCATCGCTCCAAAGTCACTTACTAGTGGGCCCTGTTCGCCCGATCCACCACCATAAACCCTAGCCACCCACCACTTTGTCTCACACTCATGTACCCAGTGCACTTGAGCCATCTCATTGACCGTCGAGGCTCGTCCATTGACCCATGGACTCTGAGCCTGGTTCACTACTTCACTGCACCACACGCTCAATAGACTTGGTCTACCATAAGTCGGCACCCCTCTATCTATGACAATGGGTCCCATGAAGGAATATTCCCTGAAATATACTTTTTAATAAAAGAAAATAATTTTCCTTTGGATAGAAATTCAATAAAACTTTAAAAATCAATATCTTGTAAACCGCAACTCCTTTTGAGTCCATTCAACTTTCAGAATTTTTCTAAAAATGAGATCTACCTAAATGCACCAATAATTTTTATCTTCTGTAGCTAGTTTATTAGCTTTTGTGTTGATTTAGTCCTGTTGCATGTAGTTGTCGAGTCTGAAGATGATCCAGAAGTTGTTCTCGATGAGGAAGAACCACTACAGGACCAAGGCAAACCACCTTTGACCATATTACCTCCTATATAAATGCAAAATCATGTTGCTTATAAAGATGTATGCTTAGGTTACACATTAAAATACTCAGCCTCGGTTTTGCGAGTGCAATCAACGGAGCTACTCGTAGTCGCTCTTACTTTTTTTTAGAAAATTGAAATACCATGTTGTTGATAGCCCCACAAATTATACACGGCATCTACCCTATGGGTATGATTGCGGAGGTAGTTGGCTTAGACCCACTAAGATGGTATTGTCGTATGGAAAACATGGATTTTGAACCTAATATTTAAAACTCGATGCTTTGTGTCAGTGTGTTTGTGAAATAAAGATATATTGCAAACCCTGATGATATATATGTTGAGCCTATGTGGTTTGGCTATGTGTTGTCATTAAGGACCGATTCCTTTGTGAATTCCATCCGAGTATTTTACAGTGCGATTGCTCGTGTATTGTGGGATACCCCTGGAAGAGTATTTGGTTAGTTCTTGAACATCTTATGTGCTAGTGGTTGAGGGACAATGGGGATAAAGAGACAGAGTAGTGTGTTTTGTTACTAGCCCTTCATGGACTTCGCCTATATTGTAGCATTTATGGTACCGATAGGTGTAGAAGCATCCCTGGTGTATCCTAAGTAGACAATGGCTAGAGTTGTCTGATGCTTGTCATGAAACTCGACTAACTATGCGACATGAGATTTTTATGGACTAGTTTTGGAAAGTCCTTGTCACGAACTTTTAGTGGCGAAGGGTAACCGGTGTTAATTTCGTGTCGTGTGGGTAAATCGTATACCCTTTGCAAAGTTTAAATTGTTCGAACAGCCATACCCATGATCAAGGACAAATGTGAGGTGATTCTCATAGTGTAGTTTTGTTTGTCAATATTTGTGAAATTGGTTTGTGGGGGTGAGAATCATTTTTAGAGTCTACCTGTGTGCCAAATGAAAGACCTAAGTGGTTGGAGATAGGTCTATGTGCCTATGGTGTCTTATGGTAGCATAGAGTGTTTAGGAGTTTGATATGACTTGATGAGAGAAGTTTAAGAAAATGAAAACAAACTAATAGAGTAAAAGAGAATAAAATGATTGAAGAAGTATAAAGATTTATTAATCATTTTGACAAGTTAGTGCAAAGCAACTTATAAAATAGATTAAGATATGAGTCTCTTTCTGACAACTAAAATTTGACACATTAGTGTTATACAAAAGAAATCCTTCAAGCAAAAGGTTGTCTTCTCAAATAAAACCCTAGCCTCCATTGTTAATCCACACATGACGTATTTTCTATGCCATGCTATGTACGAAAGTATTTACTCTTGCAATCTATATAAATATATTAGGTTTTAAGGAAGAAGGGGAAGAAGATGATTATACCACTTAGGAATTACTTGAGGAGCCAGTGGATTATAAAGACTTTTAGGATTTTGGGATTACTTTTTAAGTCATGTTTGTGAAATAAGTTAGCCGCCTAAGGGCTTAGCCCAACGCTTAGTCGCTTAGTTGGTTTTCGTCGTTAGTTTTTGCTATGTTGTTGTCTTTTATGATGTAGTGTTGCTCATCTAGGATATATCCATGATGATAATTTATATTTAAACTATCCTATTAATGTAATAATATTAGACTAATTTGTATTATACATTGTATTTTGAGACAGGTATATATTATACATGTATAGAAGTGGCCTCTAGATCTGTAAGGATCAGGTTGCCAAAAAATGCCAGATAAAACTAATGACTTTTTTATTAGAATAAATGCAGGAGATTAACGTTGTTATTCCATTTAGAGAAGAGAAAGAGCCATAAGCATGCTGGCCCAGAATTTTTATTTTTTTAATCTTTTAAATTGTAATTTTAAAAATAAATTATTTAAAAACTTATTTGTAGATCTGAATCTTTTAAATTATGCCTTATTAATTGGCATGGTAGAACAAAAAAATATGGCTGGATTTTGATATTTTGCCACGCAACTCACAGTGGTGTTGCATAGACTGTAGCATTAATGTTTACGGCGTGGCGACATTGTCCTATTACGCCATCTTTGGAGGATGATATGGTCTAAAGGTTCATTTAAAAAAATAATTTTCTAGAGTTTATTTTTGAAATTAAAATAAAATTTAAAAATGTTTTAAATAATAAAAAAATCGCTGGCCCTCAGCTATTTCTCTGAATACAACACCAATGGAACGAAATACAGACCTGAAAGAACTCTGAAACTCTGACAACTTGTGATGATGGCGACTGTGGCTTCATGTGTACATACAAACAACTCTGAATCCCGGGCACATTCGCAGTCAGTCGTCAGTACGCACATCAATATCTGTTCATTTCAAAGGCCAAAAGGTTAGGTCTCGACAGACGACAGATTCGAATCCAAACATCAAGATCACGCCTATCGTCGTCTCTTCGACTACCAAACTTCACATTTGCTTGCTAACTACCAACACAGCGCCCAAAGCCACAAATCCCATGTACACACTTTAATTTCCTCTGGACAACAACATCGTCGTCGTCGTTTATATATATACATGCATGTGTATGCATCAAGGTATATATATGCATGCTTGACATCAGTATCGTGTACATTTCTACGTGTTAGTTAGTTATGTATGCATGGTGACATCGTACATACTTCTCCCACGTATAATTAAAGAGCCACATACAACACATAAAAAAAAAATCAAGAATCCTCTTCTACATATAGTTACAACCCAGTAAGCACATGCGTGAGAATATGTCGTCAAAATTCATTTTTACCTACTGGAATTTGTTCGGATTCTTTATTTTGTTTCATATAAATTCCTACAGCAAGCGTGGGGTGTCAGCCAGTAATTAACAGTATTCACTAGCATACCCAGCGTCCAGTTGCCTTAGGCAGCTGTCCGGGCTCACCGGCACACGACAAGAGGTGAAAACGTAGTGAGCTACACCACTTCTTAGGCTTTGGAAAATTCCTGCATCCCCCACTAACGGTTCTATATTGATCAAGACATTATTAATTAATTAATTACCATGCCATGTGCACCTATGCAAGTGTTGCGTGTATACAGCTAGCCAGGTTTTTTTAGAAATACTAATAGTCAAGCAACCAGTGATTAATTCTCTTGTGTTTGATGCCATGTCGCTGTAGTGTTAGATAGAAAGCACCAATTAAAGTGGAACAGAGAGTAGGGCCCTCACCCGGGAAAAAAATGCAATGGAAGTGTAATGCTGATGCCTTTGCATGCTAAGCTAGTTTTTGCATACGAGAGCGCCCCTCAAGAAGCAAAGATCAAATTATAAAATTATATATATAACCGACAACTATATATAATTAATTAATCTAGGGGAGGAGGAGGAGTGAAGGAGACAGAAGCTGGAGGTAGAAGAGGAAGGGACACCCCTAAGCTATAGCTAAGCTAAGAGAGAGAGAGAGCTTGATGCATATTAAAAAGGGCTAAGCACCACCCAAACCCTTCGCTCCTCCATGACAATGTCATGCTGCTAGCTAGATCAAGATAGTTAATTGCTGCACAGATATTGTAAGTTGCAGGATTTGCAGTCCTGCAGCTATATACAGTTCATACCTGAATCAGTGGTGTGAGCTAGAGCTTCTTGTGTGTGCATTAGCCATTAAAGGGATCATCAGCTGAGTGCATGCTCAAATGGGGCATCACTCTTGCTGCAACCAGCAGAAGGTGAAGAGGGGGCTATGGTCACCTGAGGAGGATGAGAAGCTCATCAGATACATCACCACCCATGGCTATGGATGCTGGAGCGAGGTCCCGGAGAAAGCCGGTACGATCGATCGATTAACAGTTCTTGATTGATTGCATTGATTGATGAGCATTTCTTGAGTGATTTTGGTTTGTCGATTGCTGAATATTTGTGCAATGTGGTGGTTTTCTGAAGGTTTGCAACGGTGTGGGAAGAGCTGCCGGCTCCGGTGGATCAACTACTTGAGACCGGACATCCGGCGAGGGCGTTTCACGGCGGAGGAGGAGAAGCTCATCATCAGCCTCCACGCCATTGTTGGCAACAGGTAGGAGTTTGCAGAAGCAAGACGATGATCAATCCGTTCATGCATGCTGGCCTTATTAGTACCTACCACAACCTAATCGAGTTAAAATTTAATTATCTTCTCCTCTTGATTAATTTCGGAATTCCCCCAATCCCCAAACCATGGATGGCATTTGATCAAATTCGATCGGTGCAATTATCTCTTTCTTTACATTGATTTGTTTCATTGCAATTTGGTGATTGCATTTCTATCCCCAAATTAATCAGTTGATTGATATATTCTGTTCATTGGCAATGACTATCCATTTCTGCCTGCCAATTGCCGTCGATGCTCCTCTTCCGAATTTTTCCTCTCCTTGCTTCATTTTCAGTTCGCAGTGATACTGATTTATCAATCGATAATCCCGTCAGTGATACTGATATGAATTTCCTAAAAACAAAACTAAAGGTGATTATGAGGTGTCCTAGTATGGTACTTGTTGTCTCTCAAGCTGTACTATATTGTTTTTTTTCCAAGGTTTTAAATTTTTTCTCCGTTAAAGGTTTGAAAGGAGCAAGTCTCCACACACATACATCACCTTGACGTCAAGCATGACAAATCGTGTATTAGGCGTCGTTTTCTACTTGTTTAGCTTGAACACGACGATTATAACAAATCATGCCGTACATATGTGTAGCGTTACTTCTAAACAAAGGATTCCAAATTAAGTGTACATACAGCATCACAACAATATATCTTGAATTCTATATAGTACCAACTTGATCATTAGTTGCATGATTATATTTGACCAATATGATGGTGTGTATTTGTGTATATAATTAAGTAAACCATGGAGAGTAATTAATTGTTTTGTGTCCCCGACAGGTGGGCCCACATTGCCAGTCACCTGCCCGGCCGGACCGACAACGAGATCAAGAACTACTGGAACTCATGGATCAAGAAGAAGATTCGCAAGCCGGCCGCCGCCACCACGACGAGCTCGACGTCGGCGACGACGAGCCCGAACAACCAGCCGACGTCATGCAGCACGGTGACGTCGGACCACGCCGCGGTTCACCACCACCAGCTGCAGCCGGCGTTCGGCGGCGCGACGGAGGCGGATCACCTGCAGCTCGACGCCATAATCAACCAGAACCTGATATCCCTCCCGCCGAAGCTGGCAGGCGGCGGCGGCGGCGGCCATGACTCGCCGCCGTCGGGGCTGCCGCACCACTGCCCGCTCTTCATGTTCGACACCACCGGCGCCGTCAGCCCGCCGTCGTCGCTGATCACATCGACGACGTCCCAGCTGCACCACAGCCACCCGTTCATCGCCAGCTTCACGGCGGCGATGGCCGACGCTCCGAGCTACCTCCCGCCGCTGGTGGACGGCATGGTGGGTACCATGGGAGCGATGGCCATGGACTGCGTCGGGCCAGACGACGATCATCAAGCCGCCGCCGCCGCCGCCATGGCCACCACCAGTGGCTTCTACGGCCATCAGCACCAGCAGAAGCAGCAGCAGCAGCTGGAGCTGGAGGAGGAGGAGCAGCAGCTAGGGCATCAGCACGAGCATCAGTGGGACGAAGACGAAGCACAGCACCTGCTGATGTGGGACCAAGACGAGCTAACACCATCCAACCTGGAGGCCATGCAAAGTGGTGCTCATCACTCCCTCCTTTTTATGGGACCAAATGACCATGATTAAGTTGGTAATAACCCCACAAAAGAATCTGCATGTGCATATTGCATCTCTCATGCATCCATCTCACATATCTGATCCCATCTCTGATCTGATCTCTCTCATCTGTGATCAATCCCTAGCACTCACTACCCCATCTGATCTGTCTATACATGAAATAATGAGGTTTTGCAAAGGCGCGGGTAATTTATTGTGTTTTGGATTTTTTTTAATTCTCCAAGAGTTTTTGTGTTTTGGTTTTTTAAGTTTTGATTTTTTTTGGATTGGAGTGAATGCTTAAGAGTGTGTCTTAATTGGGTTTTTGTACAGAGACCACCACCATGCATGCATGAGTGCATACATGGCATGGCACTTGGTCTGTGTAATTTGATTGATGTTTCTAAGTGAATTTATAATAAACACAGGAGGTTGACAACAAAATGGAACAGCTAGAACTGTCCTCCATCCCCTCTTTGCTCTTTTGGATTCTTGTGACTGTTTGTTGTATTGTGTGTTTGTGACTTTGTGTGGGGCTATATGGATACATGCATGCATGAATGGACAATCTATCTAGTTAGCAACTACGTACTTCAATTCTTTGTTTATATATATTTATTGCTATATATGTCGTTGTTTCTAATATTAAAAAATATATGTTTTTTTTATTCTATAAGAACACGATGCGTGTGTGTATATAGACGTCAATGGGGAATGCTGTCATCATGCATTGGCGCACTTCTAATACGATACACTTGGGGAATCAAGTAGTTCCTTTCTCTCCCCTGTAATGATAACTAATCACGTCATCCATTTCATGCACGTTAAATCTTAACTAGTAGCTGCATAGGGATTACCCTTGACGGTTTTTGGTCGTCACGAAAGATACGGATCCTGGAAGTGTATAGAAATTATATAGAAAGGAACATATATATGAGAGGTGTGTTTATGTGCGCACGTACACGTGTGTGTAACATGGTGTAATTGAGCAGAGAAATGAGTGTGCATGATTCGTATAGGCTCGAGTATGGAAAAGTTTTAAACCAAATTATGTCTTAAATAATAACTAAAAAAAGCTAAGTTAAAAAAAAGCAACAACTCAAAAAAAAATCTGATATAAACTCAATGTTTTTTTAAGTTGTAAGAGCGTTTCCAATATCAACAAGAACTACTCGATGGATTATTGTGTGATAACCATTAGACACATCCTATTCAGAAACTACACAATAATATCAACAAACGTTCAAAAAACTTCAAACTATAATTTATTTTATTGAGTTTTTTTAAAAAATTCATTGGTTTTCGTCTATAACCTCTCAATTATAGTGGTAATTAATCAACAATAGTTGGAGAGCAATTTTTTTTCCTAAATCACTACCTTCCATCTGTTTATCTGTGATGGCTCCAAACCTTTATTTGTGACATGTTTGGCCCTTGTTATAGATAAGTGATCAATGATGAATCTATGTCACCTATGATGGGTTAAGACCCATCAGAGTTAAGATTATCTATGATGCGCTGTAAGAAAAACCTATCACAGGTGAGATAGCACCGTAAGCTAATTGCATTTACGAGCCATTAGAGATAGCATAGCTCTCACGGTCACTTTAACAACCTGTGACAGATAAGATACCCTAGATGTATGATTGCGTTTATGACCCGTTAGAGATAGTGTATTTATGATGGGTCTGCATTATAATCCGTTAGAGTAACTTAGTCAACTGTGATGGGCGTAGATTAGCACCTATCATGTCATAGGTAATCACCTGTGACTGGTCTTGTTTAAAACCTGTCATAGGTAGTGCTCACCTGTGACGTGTTTTGCTTAAAACCCGAGAGTGGTGTGATTATTAAAAATAAATAAATTTATTTTTGTCTAGCCTCAAGAATTGTTAGTCATGTCCTCTGAAAAACAGATAGTACATATATTCTTGTACCATCCTAGTTCTCAGCAGCAACATTGTCATAATTAACCATCCAAAATTCCATCAAAGTGATATATTGGCATTGACATATCAACAAGCTCACATATACACATATATATAGATTTATCACATATTCACTATCAGATATTATAGTTATAATTTTTATTTGAATCCATAAATTTACCCATAGGCATGTACATACCGCCTGTGCGTTTTCGAAGAAGAACCACGACTACATGTGAAGTTAAAAACTAAAAATAAATAAATAATATATTGTGGATTTTCGTAAGTCAAGCGATATTTTTTTAATATAACTTATGAATTTTTTTTGATAAATGGCATATTATGTGATCATTTAATAACTAAGGGCATACATACACAAGCACATATGTAGACAAATACATAAATAACAATATGAAGTGTATGATACAATTGTCAAATAGGTAGCATTTGTCATTGTACAAGACACATTCATATTTATTTTACTTGGGCTGGAACATCTCATTTTGGTGAATGATTTCTTCAAGGATGAAAATGACTATTTGTCCTATAATGTGCGCTGGGTCAATCTGACTGATGTTACACCTATTGGTCTATATAGTGATACTATAATTAGTTCACGATAATAAAAGTACAAATGACGTACATGTGTAAGCTTGAACATTAAGATCACAGTCAGTCACCTGTCTCATCAAAGTAGTCATGTTGTGGTAGACATGAAAACCGCATTGATCGCCGACCTATTGTGCGCATTGGAAATCCTTATGGTGATGGAGGGTTTGCTTCTTCTCCATGTGCTTGCCTCCTTTCTTCACATAAGGTGCTCACGCGGCGTGTATTGCGGCAGTCAAAGGTTCAAAATGGTATGCTCCGCTATGGTTAAAGTTAAGGTAGTAAACATTATTCCATTTTGTCACTATTACCAAGAGAAACTAGTGCTGCTTGTATGATAGTGTATCTATAGGAAACCCAAGGTTTATGAAAATACTAGTATGATGTAAAAAAAGAGAAAACTTAAGATTGAAAATCCTTACTATTGATTGTGCACTGACATTGTGTATTCCTTGTCTTGGTGGGCCCAAAAGCAACGATTTAAGTACTTAATGAAATCACCAGTGTTGGTATTCAAGTTGGTCTCATTGATCATTGATGGATCAAGGAAACCAACCTGGTACCCTGACCTACGGGCTTCTTTCCAACATAACCTGTAATCGTGTTTGTATTAGTTAGGATAATATGAACACAAGTATTTGTGCAATAAAATAGGTTTGTGTGTACTTACAAAAAGTAGCATTTCAAAAGACTTGTGTCCACTGCTCGTAGCCTATAAAGATCAAAGAGATCATTGAAGCCGAGAATAACATAAGCTACAGTGGATAGGAACGGCTCAAGACCATGATATACAATAATTGAGTTCTCTCGTTGCTTCCTCTTGGGGTTAGCCATCTCCATGTAGTATCCGTGTAGTTCTTAGTAGGCTCTACCCATTTGTCGTAACAAATTGTTATCCACCGAGGGCATGCCTAACACAAATTGAGTTAGCTGAAGTTGTCGAGAGGCCAAGGACTCCTTTTGCTTGCCCTTTTCATTTCTCCTTTCACATTGGCTTCTTTTTTGTGTAGGGGAAATATCAGACTTGGGGGAAATTTTAATCAGAGACAGGCCATCTAGTATATCGTCCAAGTCCATTATGGCAGCCCAAACATTTGCTAGTTTCGTCATTATAGGACCATATGGAGGCTCTATCGAAAGTTGAGTCTTCTGAGGTAAAGGAGATGTATCGACAAGCTGAGCTTGACGAGGAGTTAGCTTAAATGTAATATCTCTCTTGGGCCATTGGATGAAGATTTTTCTTGTAGCACCAAGAGTCAAGATCTCATCATTTTGCAGGATTAGAAGTGGATACTGCACCCAGGTATAGTTGATTTGGTCAACATTGACTTTGGCAAAACCATCGACCAAGTTTGCACCGTGCACTTTCTATGTTTGTGATGGTTTATGAACCATTCCCTCGGCAGCATCAACACGAAATGTTGGAGTAACCCTAACTCCTGCATGTTGATAGTAGAATATTAGCATATACATCCTTCAAATACGAGCCTACTTAAGTAGTACAACCTTATTACCTCTATATGGTCGACTGCACATGGAGTTGGACGCTCATGTGCTAGCTCTATTGATGCAAAACTGCTACGTTGTTGAGTTGGGCTAGCGTCCACATGAACTGGATTGGTCAAATACGGTACTTGAGGTGCTCAAACCTGATTCGCCTGCATCTCAATCCTCAGACGTTCCACCTATTTTTGAAGCTTGGCATCAAACTCCTTGCCAAGCTCAGCCTTCACCTCCTGCTTTAGTTATTCCTTGAGACATGCCTCCTTCTCTTCCTTTGAGACTCGTCATTTCTTGTATTGCTCATTGTGTTAGGGCAACCTATACTTCCAAGGCACTTTTGCGCCTATACCTCTAGTTTGCCCTAGATGTTCGAGGCTACCGGTGCTTGTGTGAGGATGTCATCCTCATAGTTCTGTGGGGACGACTCAACCTCGCTTTGCGAAGATTGTGAATCAATAAACTCTATCTACATGGCAAAAATAACAAGAGGTAGAATAAAGTTTTTAACGAAGCAGAAAGTTCGTTCAAGATTCATGAGTAATAAAACTCACGAGTCTCTGGTACATCGCTCCATCATCTTCGTTGGGAAAGGAGACAAACCCGTCGGGGTTGACCCTGTCCCGTGCTCGAGTCCAGTTCCAAGCATATTCTTCCAGGATATCAGCGAACAAGTGAGGGATATTTGCCGCTATTGCAGCTTCATCCTCCTTGGCCCAAATTTGCACCCTCCTAATGTATCCTGCCATCCCAAGTTAGTGCAGGTACTTGTTTCTAGCCTGCAATTGCTGATGAGCCTTAATTGTTGTTTGGAACTCCTCAAAGGTCTTCAGAGCACAGAATTGCTCCCACGCTATCTCAGTTATATGTGGGTACTCGCGTATTGTGTGCAGTTTCCCAGGGGATGATAAACTCGCTGATGAGCTTGGACTTAAAGTTCTTCCATGCTCGGCCCATCTTCGATAGCATTCATCACTTGAGTCTTGCCTCTACTTCCTCTGGATAGTCAAATTTTTCCTTGAGTCTAGCCCAAGCTTCCTCTTTCTCACTCTCGAGAACCTTATTGATGTCCATGTGAAGAATGCCCAAGTAATGTAGCGCGACGACTCTACAACTATTCCCGAATGGGCCGATCACACTTCGTAGCCCCGTTGGTCTTCTAGAAGTATCCACCTCGGTGATTGTCAGTCGATGTTTAGGTAATTGGTTCTGAGTTCTAGTGTTTTGACTTAAGGTTATTGTGCAGGTTTCGGCTGAGGTTTTGGTTTCGTGGACGTTATCGGACATTTTTCTTCTTATATTTCAACTTATGCCCTAAAATCATTGACTACATGCTCGCCGCCAAAAAATCTCGCGACCGGGGAGGGTCGGCGGCTCGGTTACGCGAAGGCCTGAGAGGTTTGCTTGTCTCCAGTGCAGGTCCTTAGGTCTCGAGGTTCGTGGGCATGCCAGTCAATTTGACCCTGCAATTGACAAGGAGGTGAGACGAGCGGGTCCGATATAGACACTCGCTATCGGCTGGCTGCCGATAGGTTCGGAATGCTGTTTGATCCGCTGGGGAGCCGATGTGGACAGGTGTCGACGAGCGGTCGACCGTAGAGCCGATGGAGGAACCAGGGTATGCTCAGAGGATATCGAGGCGCACGGGATCCCTCTGGACAGCCGAACAGTGATCCATCGGCTGGAAAAACCGATGAAAGCGGATGCGGCCTAGGCGATGATTAGCGCAAGAAGGCACGGGCTGCAAAGCCGATGCCGCTCCGGATATGACAGCAAGAGACCCGTCGCCCACCGTGGCAGCGCCATCAACACCGAACCTCGAAGATCAGACCTAACCGAGACAGTACGAGGCCGGGGCTAGCAGCGATGATACGGAGGACGCCGGATTGGCTATGCCGTAGCAAGGATAGGAACGAACCCATCGGCTAGCTGAGCCGATGAGGGGACGCCTCTCTGAAGGCGGGTGCGTATCGGCTGGAGGTCCGATACGTTTGGCGTTACGCGTCGTGGGACGCCTCTAAAGGCTGATGCGTATCGACCGAGGGGCCGATGCGCTGGGCGTGAAGCACAGAGCATGGATAACTCATCGGCTAGCACTCCGATGATACGCCATGCAGGAGACTATAGGCCTAAAGTTCGATCTACCGTCGGCAGCCCCGTAGGTCGGACCTAACCTATGCAGCATGAGACCGACGATGGCAGAGGGAGCTTAACAGACCGATAGGTCTAGCACAGACGTGATGCGATACATCCGATCGGCCTAAGAGGTCGGACCTAACCGATGCAGACTTAGACAGAGCAGGACATATCGGGATGGTGGCGGGACTTACCCCTTCGCCGGAGATCGGACTTAACCGATGCAGCCCCGCGTCGAGAGCTAGAACCCACCGGTAGAACCTAGATGAACTAGGGTGGCGATGCGTCGAGTTTGAATATGATCGAGAGATATTTTACATGTTTCCAGGGGGTCTATATTTATACCCTGGATTTACAAACAGAGTTCGACGCGTCTACGACCACCGGACATTATTTCCTAGTAAGAACAAAGGAAAATATTCCTAAAGGAGTTAACTAACCAGCTAGACCTCCCTAATTGAGTAAGGTTATAATTTACAAAAATAAGCACCCTGCCGTGGAGTCCACGGCTCCTCCGCAAACCCGATTTCATCTGAATAATCTTTCAATTTGTAACCGAGTCTTCCTTTGCTGCAACCTGATCGACTTCTCCACTGTAGCTATCGGACCTTCTTTAAGTCAAGCCGATCCTTCTCCTTTCTTCCCTCGGGCTTCTCGGACCTGATCCCGATTGGACAATCCCCTGTCTTCAAGCCGATCCAATCTTCTACTAATCTGATCGGCTTTTGTACAGTTCTCCATCGGCTTTGACTGAGTATCTCCATCGGCCGATGGCTGCATCAAACCCTCCAACGGACCTCTCAGCCAATCGGCTTTAGCCCCATCGGATATCCTAGCCGATCGGCTTTAGCGCCATCGGATCCGCCAAATTTTGGCGTTAACACTACATTAGTTCAGTAAATACAAAATCACACTAGTTAATTAACTAATAAATCACCAAAAATGGAGGTTAATTGATTAATAGAAAAAACCTAAAATCATAGGTAGTAATATAACTAAGAAATTCACTAAAAAATCAGATTAGTTAATAAACTAAAAAATCACAAAGATAGCATAAAAAGGTTGCAATGCACTCTATGTGGTAGGAAAAAAGTGAAGCTAGAGCACATATAGTTCAATCGTGATAGTGCTTAGGGATGGAGGCGATGGCGGCATAGTGGCAGGCTTGGGATGGTCTCGGGCACAACGATAGAGACGATGGTGTAATGGCTGGCTTGGGGAGGTCGGGGGCGATGCTCGGGCACAGCGATAGCATGATAGCATAATGGCGAGCTTAGGGAGCTCAGGGATACCATGGTGGTGCTCGAGGTCGACAGCGATGGCTGCATAGTGGATGGCTCCACAGGCTCTCCGATGACGAGAGTGGTTAGGGTCAGCAGTGACGGCGATGCAGCAGTGGGCTTGGGGAGGTCGAGGATGATGAGAAGGCACGGGGGTGGCAATGATGGCTATGGGGGTAACTTGTGATAGCCGCGCACTAAAATACATCATAGCTAACTTACCTGTGATGGGTCGTGCAATAAAATCCATTACATGTAACTTAACTATAACGAACCGTGCAATAAAATACGTCACAACTAACTTACCTGTGATGGGCCGTACACTAAAATACGTCACAACTAACTTACTTGTGACGGGCTGTACAATAGAACTCATCACATGTAAGTTACTTGTGATGGGCCCTTTACTAAAACCGTCACAAGTAACATTGACTAGTAGTCCACCAAATTCATTTTTTATTTGTAAGTATGAATGTTACTAACTTTGGCTAGACGTTGACCACAATGTATTTGTAATTTCAGTAATGTCGTTGGAATTTAAATTCATTTTAAGTCATATGAAAGGGCATATATTTCACATAACGTTAAAATGACTCTTCGGACCCAACTTATACATTACATACACACATTTTTACATAAGAATTCCTTCGTCATGGTCCACATGTGTGTACATGGTCCCATCATCTCATTGAACTTCTTCAAGAGGAGCTTCTTAGCCAACAACATGAACATACTTCTTATAATCGTCCTTATCGACAACATTGTTAACCCTAACAATTATTCGTTTTCCTTCACTAACAATATGAAGCCTCTTATTTGCCAAATCAGCAATGTAGAACACTTGAACAACTTGTTTTACGAGAACAAACAGTTCATCCTTGTATCCATTGGACTGTAACTTTACAAGCGTGAAACCGTCTTTGTCAACCTTCACATGGTTTAGATTGACCCATGTACACCAAAAATAATGCCACTTTAAATTTCACATAACTCAACTTCCATATCTCCTCGATGTGGCCATAGTACTGATCATGACAACTGAGTTGGTCATTAACTACCTCTATACGTATTCCACAATTCTGTATTGTGCCTTTTTCATCCTGGTTGGTTGTGTAGAAAGTATATTCATTGATATTATATCCTTGCCACATTTCAACATTCATCTAGGGCCATTTGCCAGCCACTTAAGGGTTTCACTTGTGACATTGCTCAAGTTACACACATGATGCTTGAACCATTCGTTGAAACCCACATTGTGCTTTCTTCAAACCTAACTGGCTGATCGGTTAATATTGTCTTGTCGAATCTTCGCTTCGAGCTCCACTAAGTATGGCACAACCTTCGTCATATGTTGAAGGACAGTGATATGAGCTTTATCATATTGGGTGTGATCTAGCATGATAGTTTTTATTCCCACGGTGCCAACCCCTTCAAGCTTACCTTCATGTCTCGACACTAGAACTCCAATTACCCCAGTCTTCGATATGACCTCCTCGATTGTGTACCCATCAATCATTCTTCCCTTAGGATGGGACCGGTTATGTACGTAGCCCTTCAAAATTCCTATGTATCTTTCATATAGGTACATTTGCCTCATGAATGCAGGACTACACACTTTTATTTGCTTGACCAGGTCGACAAAGAGATGTACCATGATATTAAAGAACGTAGGTAGGAAGTACATCTCGAGATGACATAGCGTTCTCACTATATCTGCTTGTAGGTCATCTAGTCTCTTTGGGTTAATGATTTTCTGTCCAATTGCATTGAAGAAGGAGCATATCCGCATTATTATCTACCTAACTTTCAGTGGTAGAATAATTGAAAGAAGTTGTGTAATTAGGACATGATAATCGTGTGACTTCATCCCAACCATTCTGAGGTCGTCTATCGAAACCCACTTACTTGGTCATGATGAGTACTCGGATGGAACTTTAATTCTCTTCAAACATGATAGCATAACTTTTTTCTCCTCCATTGATAGAGTGTAACAAGCTGGTGGAAGATACAATCTTCTTAACTCCGAGGTTGTTGGCTGCAGTTCATTATGGATATTCATATCTTTCAAATCTTACCATGCATTTAGCCTGTCCTTCGTCTTGCCTGGGATATTAAGCAGTAACTCGACAATGCTCTCACAAACATTCTTTTTATGTGCATCAAATCAATGCAATGACAAGCCTCCAGATCTTCTCTGTACGGTAGCCATCAGAATATTGATTTCTTCTTTCACATACTTTTCTCCTTTGGATTGGTAGCTTTCTTCTTCTTTCCAAAATTATTATGGATGTTTCTCACTAAGTCATACACTTTACTTCCTAATAATTCCAGCGGTGCCCTACACTTTTCCTTCTTGCCATTAAAGTTTATCGTCATTCTTCTATACAGTTGATACAAGGGGGGAATCTCCTATAGCCCATATAGAACAACTTGTGTGAATTCTTCATCCACTTGCTGCGTGTTTCCTCTATATAGTGTGAACAAGCTTTATTTCCTTTTACAGTCTGGCCTAAAATGTTACCAAGTGCAGGGTAGTCGTTAATGGTGCCAAATAGTAGCGCATGAAGATTGAAATTCTCTCGTCCATAAGCATCCCATGTCTCAGATCGCAGATGGCATAGCATCTTCAAGTCATCAACCAGAGGTTATAAGAACATATCAATATCATAGCCAGATTGTCTCGGACCTTGCACTAGCATGGAAAGCATAACGTACTTTTTATTAAAACACAACCAAGGCGGTAGGTTGAAATTCATGAGAAGCACTGACCATGTGCTGTGATGACTGCTGAGATCACCAAAAGGATTCATGCCATCCGTACTCAAACCCAACCTAATGTTTCTCGGATCTTCTATAAATTTAGGGAGCTTCCTATCGATATTCCTCCATTGCACTGAATCGACCGGATACCTTAGCATACCATCCTCCTTTCTATCAATTGCATGCCAATAAACTAACTTACCTTTCTTGGGATTGGTAAACATTCGCTTCATGCGGTTGGCAATAGGGAGATACCACATAACCTTTATTGGACCACCCTTCTTTGACTTCTTACCCTCCATACTACTATTGTTTCGCTTGTATCAAGAAGCTTTGCATATAGGACACATAATCCAAGTTGGTATATTCTTTTTAGTATAAGATGCAGTCGTTTGAACATGCGTGAATTCTTCTAACCTCCAACCCTAAGGGACATAATACTTGCTTTGCTTCATATGTCGTCTTCGACATTTTGTTCCCGTCGGATAGCATGTCCTTCAAAAAAATCAAGCAGATTTATGAAGCTCTTGTATAACTAATCGTCACCTGCCTTAAGCTTCATTAAATCAAGGACACTAGATATCTTCGTGTGATTCGGCTTATATCCAAGATATATAGGTGTCTCCAAATCTATCACCAAAGCTAAGAACTTCTCATAATCATTCTCATTGTATTATGCCTTCTCGATATCATGAAGCATCTGAGAAAGATCATGGTCGATATCAACAATATCACCATCAAATGAAGAAGGGACATACATGTCATCTCAATCTTCTTGTTCCTCCTAGTGCTCATCATCCACTTCTTCAATAGGAATATTCAACACTTTTTACTCCCCGTGTTTACTCCAATAACTATAACCATTTATAAAGCATCTACATATAAGATGTGATTATAATTGTGCTCTATCTACAAACATCTTCTTATTTCTATAGTCTATGTATGGACAAACCACATATTTCTTGATCCTCCTTCTCTTATCATCATTCGTAGCATTTAGGAATTCAACTACTCTATTTCTAAACTACTTGTTCAAGTGTTAGTATGGTATAACTAACTACGATCCATCTGTACATATATAATAAAATTAGTTTAGATGAATAAACTATAATACTGATAAGCCTAAATTTAACTTATTTTTTATTTAACCTCTAAATATCAAGACAAAGATTCACCCCCTTACTATCCCACTTAAAATGTAAGCAGTGTAAGGTGGGTTGGCCAATAAATACATCTGTAGAGTTATATAGAGAAGGTAGCTAATCTCTATCGGTTGCCAACACATTAACTGTTAAAGGTGTGGTTAAGACATCTATGATGAGCTATAGAGGTGGACGCATTCACACCTCTAGCGGGTTATACTAAGAAACCGTTACAGGTAATAAACCCTCACCTATGACGGGTTTAAACTAGATAAACGTCCAAGGTGAGGGCTTACTTGTGATTGTTTGTGTATTGAACCCGTTAAAGATGGCATGTTGATTTTATACAGCAACCCATCATAGATATAGCCTCACCTATGATGGGTTCAGTCGCTATCTCACCTCCAACCAGTCTTGATACGGTTCATCATAGAAGAAGGCTATCCGTAACGAGTCACTAAGACTTATTAGAGATGAGCTATCTGAAATAAGAGGTTATGTGCTAGTGAATGATGCTGTAAACTATGGGTTGAACATTTGAAAATTTCATATTTTCCTAAACCCCACGCAGGAACCTACATTTTTTTCTTTGACCATACATTACATATACGCAGGAACAGCTTGAACTACAAGTGCGATTGCAGTTGGGGCGCTTAATTTGGATGTCACATATGTTTTGATCAGAACAATTAATATTACTGGAAAGCGATGCCTTAACAAAGAGGCAACAAAGCATCAGACCTAGCTAGTGTCAATAAAACTATTTGTTAATTAATGGATTGCCGTGTCAATTAATCAAGCTATATAGTACTACTACTCTGCTATTAATCATACCCTTAATTAACCATTGACACCTCCAAAAGACACACTATATATACTCTACATTACTACTTCCTTTTACATGTCCAAATTAATATTATATATATGGTACTACTCCATCCTAAAAAATATATAATTTTAGTTATGTATCTAGTTCTATCCTAACTAGAAAAACAATTCTAACTACGCACTTAACATAATTGTATTCTTTTTTATGAAGTAGTACAGTACACAAATATAAATTAAATTAAGATTGTGAGTACTATACAAACACAGACACGTACTTATCTGTGTGTTAGCTATGACCTATAGCTAGCTAGGTTACTTAGAAACCAAGCATGAAATTTGTCAAATGTTGATGGATTAATTGGTGACTTGTTGCATCGTGTCATCGCCATCCCAAGAATGTTCGTCCCTACAACTTTATATTGTCACATCAGCTAAACAGTGCACACACGCACAAGAGGATGCTTGTGTGGTGTGACTTTCTCGAATGAATGTTAGGTGCTACGTTATAGGCATCTGGGCACAATGACATAACCATCTTTAATTAATTAATTAGTTCATAATATATATGATTGGCTGTGGCCATGCATTGACAATAATTAACAAGGTTAAGATCATTTTAAATTGGAGACACAGTTGTTCATGAATGTACATATAGGACTATAGGTCCAGGTTGAAAGCTATGTTCGTCCAAGAGAGAAAACGACATGGAAGAAATGCATTGTTTTTTTTAAATAAAATATGTGCGAATTGCTTGAAAGAAATTCATTTTTAGGATAAAATATATGCATGAAGTGGTCCTATATAGCTATGTCTATGTGTGTCTACATACCAGATGCACTGATCATATTTATGTCAGCTGATTCTCCATTTGCATGGACGTCGTCTGCCCTTTTGTGCAAAAAGCACACGATCGAAAGATACAAGCAAAAGTTAAGTGATTAATTTTATTTATGTGCATATTAATCGATATTTCGGTATCAAGAGCAGGCAGGGGAAATTATGATTAGTTAGCTGATTGGCACAAGAACATATGTATTCAGCCTAGCTAGCTATCAGTAATAGTGCACTAATTAATATAAGTGACGCCTCCTCAGAATTTAATTAGATTGTTACAGGTATATAGTGTCATCAGAATGTTTTTCCATGTTAGTGTCAAATAGATCGCCATAAAGATTAATATAATCTTCCATTTTTTCTCATTAACAGGCTTTGTTGCTTAGTAATTTTCTCATTTTAATCGTAAAGATAGCTTACTTTTACTCACTAACTAATTACCATAATTTAATCTATAATATTTATGGGTCAAAAAACTAGACGATAGTGTTGTTACACGTAGTACTATATGTAATTAATAAGGATGAAACCAAGTGACACCCTGCACGAATAAATTAAAACATTGATGACAATAAACTACATGCATGTTTGACTCTATGTACATCCAAGCAAATGTACGTTGCACCTTCATACTCTCTAATAAATTAATCATCTATAAACATTGTTATCATGAAATTAACTTAACTTGCCGTCTAGCTTGTATATGATGGATTGATTAGGTGGAGTTGGACTTTAGCAAAGGATTAGTTCCTTTGTCACATGCAGCTCGATCCATCCATCCATCCATCTCGCCTGAGTCTCTATGAACCGATGATTTAAAGCATGCATATCTCTATCTTTAATTTAACTGCGCATTTATTCCTATAAATATATATATATACACATAAAAAATAAACTAGCATATTTTAAAATTGACAAAGTTATCATACATACCTCGATCAATTTGTCTATCATTAAAATAATAATTAGTCTTAATTATTCATGTTGAGTTAGAAACTTAAACCCAGATAAATTGGTTCCACCCCAAGGAAAATGTATGTTTCAATGCTTGCTTCCATAAAAGGTGTGTTAATTTGTGCAAAGAGTAATTTTGTAATTTCCTTCTCTTTTTCACCTTGGCGTTCTTGTGTCATTTTTAATCTAGTGGCTAGTGTTGTCATGATTTTTTAGTAGAGGTTTCCTTCAGAATGCAGGCACGAATTGGTTGAGGCATATTTTCAGCTAGCAAAGTTCAGTTCATATATATACGTGACATGCATGACTGTATTATATGTAGCACGTGCTTTTCTGAGCTCCTCTCTCCCTTCCTTCCAACATCAAGAGTTTGTAAAGCTTTGAAATGCAGTAGTGACCATGGCAAGCCGACAATGAACTGTACTAGGTGTTTTCTTTTCTTTTCAAGAAAAAAATGTTTGAGGTTTGAGAACCGACAGTTTGGTGATAAGACCATGGCTGGAGGAAAATGGCACTCACTCTCTGAATATGTTTCCCTTCATTTCTTTTTCCTTTTTGTTGTGTTTGCTTTTGGATGAGTAGTCGATCGATGGAGGTGGAAAGGGGGTGACTCGACTGCGACAATGGGAGATTGCATGAGATTGAGTTTCCTTCAAATGCAGGAAATTTACAAAATATTAGTATGAATTGATTCATTCCTATATAATTCAGGAAAAATTCCTACATTCCGAAAAAAGCCATAGGGTTTCTAATTTCACGATAGACTATCCAGACGGTTTTTGAGAAGTACTTTCCTAATATTGCAACAGACTGTCGGAACAGTTTTTCGCAAATTTACGCAGTTTAAAGGGTACTTCAAATCCCTCTCTAGTGGTGCTTGTGATGGATTCCAAAACACTTGGAATTTAACTCCAAAAAAAAGGCTTGAGAATGCAAATACTATTCAATACTTGAAATTGCTGGACTGCCGATTTCTGGGTAAAAATATCCATCTAATCGTCAGTTTTTCATCCAAGGATGATCCAAGATTGTTCCTAGAGTAGATCACACAGAAAGGGAATTAAAGATCAAGACAACTTCTGCTCAATCTTTCACTTCAACTGAGCATTTTGCCTGCAGGATACATATCCAAGTACACCTATCATCATTCAGAAATATTATACACCAATCAGATGGCAAGCTGTTCTCCTACCATAGCAACCAAAGTACTGTAAGTACCAAAGGCTAACAACCCATGAGAGGGTGATCAGGTGCAGAGTCAAGTATGCTACAGCCCCACAACATTCAGTTTATCCTCTCCTTCCTTTTTTCAGTCACTTTCCTCATTGATAACATGCTCTACCCTCTGCCTGGACCAAATGCAGAGAATCAAACATGCACCAGAACTGCACTCAATTCAGGCTGGTATAAACCAACACATTGAATGATCAGCTAGGCACATGCTAGTGCCTCAAACATTCATAGAAGGGACATGAAAGCTGCAAAAATATATAGGCTCCACATGAACTTAACTGGGTAGACAGAAAAAAGGAGGCAGATACGAAATGATCAGAGCATACAAAAATTCGGAGCACATATCGTCTTTAATTCCTTCTTTTATTGATGTATCGCTAATATAATGTTAATGTTTATTTTGTAAACATTCAACAACATAGTTTAACTCCCCCCAAAAAATATCAGTCTATATGACTTGAATTACGCCTACTGCATTCTGGGAGGAAATACTGGCCCTGGTTTGTTGGGAGGGTAGGGCAACCGTCAGATCCAGATCCTTCTCTGCTGGAGGATCTGCCTTCTTTGGCAATGGTGAAGGCTTGCTTTGTGGAATCAAGAATAATGCATTAGTACATGCAGTCAGGTTAGCTTGAAATTCCAGAGCATCTATGTTTGCAGTTGCAGGAGTCGATGAAGATGCCCCTTCAGCAATTTTTGGAATTTGTCTGAACAGCATGGGTGCCCTCGAGAAACCGTCCTGACAAAAAGATAAATGTTAATCCAATAAGCCTAGATAGTAATGGATAGTCACATTACAAATGTAGCACTTATAATGTAGCAAAAGAACAAATCTGCATTTCGCAATGAGTTAAAGGAACGAATGCTCATGCTCCACATACTGATCGTTGACACCATAAACAATAGTACTTGTAATCAACACTCAGTACCACTACCAAGTAGGCAACTGCCAAGTAAAGTACAATTGATATAACATGATGTTCTCAGGTGGTTACCAATAAGATAGGACGTAGTTGTTCTGACACAAACCAGTCCCCTACAGTAGCGCTGATCATGGCACCAAATAGTTTTGACATTACAAGCTACATGTCTATGCATGATTCTCATTTTTGCACACATGCTTCAACATGAACAGTGGCTCTACCAAGTACCAACTCCCAATTCCATAGAATAATTGTGTTGGTGCTTGGGACCACCATTATGGAAACAATTGTACCATCGCTGTTTGTGGAACAGTAACAGCAACAGTATCAATATTGTGTATTGTTTAAGAACATTTAGGATATGCAGTTGTTACTTGTTGGGCCAATGTAATAAGCTAATAATTTTACATTAAAAGTGCAGAAAGGTGTGCTTATCCAGTGCAGCCTACCTATTAGATGCTCTGACACTCTGATATGGAACCATCCAAATTATTACAAAAGATTCTACAAAAACAAAATTAAGAAAGTAAGGATTAGGGTGATCTAGTGTCCAATAAAATTGCAGGTTTTACTACAGATAGCAGAACAGAGAAGTTCACTCAGTAATCGCTTTTAGTTCTTTATTTACCATCACCAAGTTTTTCTTTTCAAAAGAATGATTTTTTCCTCATGAAAAGTTCCAATTTGGACTTTAAATTCAGTATGTCGATCAACAATTTTGAACCCAACATTATCAGTTTTTGCACTATCTTTATTTATCTGGATGGTTCTTTGTAAGAAGGAGATTGGGAGCACTAAAAGCAAATATGCCCTGCAATATCAAGGCCCGATCTGGTAATGAACCCATGCAACTTCAATTTCCCACAGCTTATCATTTTCCTGACTATAAAATAACTGTGCCTTCTTTGATTTCCCTCATTAATTAGCAAAATAACTCACTGAAGTGTGTGGCTTTATGGTTGGTAAATATGTGCATGTTATATTTGCAATATGGTATTTAAAACCCAGCAATCATCCATGTGGAGCAATGCCTAGACCAATAAAAAATGATTCAAATGAAAAGCATCCAAATTCTTTATGACAAATCACCACTTCATACAGTGTAAGATATCTAGTACTACTATCTAATATGTAAAATATGTGGAAATGAAAACCAGAAGCATTACCATGTGGTTCATTTTGCTGAGACTTAAATCTACATTTGTTGCTTTAAAAGATGGAATTGGAGGAGGAAGATCTCTTGCAACTTGTGGTGATAGATTAACTGTGCTTGAAGATGAGACTCCTCCCTGAAAATAAGGTTGTCATTTCAAATTCAGCAGTGAAACTAGAACATTAAAATGGATATCATGGACTTACCAAACTGTTGTTCTGGAGTTGTTTAGTCATAGCTACTATATCATGTAGTTTGGGGCAGTTTGGTGCTGGTGACTGCAGTTCACAGGTATACTAAGGATTGATTAGAAACAGAACAATGTTCAGATACCAATGCAAGTACTATGTATGTTTGCAGAAGGTACAATACCAGTTCACTTGCCATCATATTCATATCAAAAAGACTTGATCTGCGCTTCTTCTTGTTTGGATTAGTTTGTCTAAGAAAATACTTCTGAGCATGACTAGCCACCTGAGTTGGAGTCCTGGTAGTCACAAAGTTCTTAGATATACCCCTCCAGTCCCCCTTTCCTAGCTTTTCAAGACCAGCAAGAAATGTCCGATGCTCTTCTTCAGTCCAAGGGACAGCTGCACAGTGGAAATTATAAGTTAGAAAGACTCCGTGTTGTATATATGATTGATGATTGATTATAGGAGGTTACAAGTATATATAGGCATGAAACTTCAAGAGTTCAAAGTGTGAACACTAAACTAGAAAGTCTCAGATCTAATTAATACACATTAAGCAGCATAAGTGTCTAGGTCGGCGCATAGCTGCATCCAAAGCCCAAGGCGCAGGCACAAGAATCTAGGAAACAAACATAACTTGCTAACAGAGCCCAAGACACAGGCACAAGAATCTAGTAGACAAACATAACTTGCTAACACCTCCCACTGTCTGAGCATCGGTGCAATGGATGTTCAGACTGATTCTAAACTCAGTGAAGAGTGAAGATGGCAGACCTTTGGTAAAGATGTCGACATACTGAAAGGTTGTTGGAACATGAAGAACGCGAACAGCATCAAGAGCAACACTCCCGGACAAAGTGGAGGTCAATATCGATGTGTTTAGTGCGTTGATGTTGGACCGGGTTAACAGACATGTAGACGACGCTGATGTTGTCGTAGTAGACCAATGTAGCGCGCTGCAAGAGGGACTGTAACTGAGAAGTTGACGCAGCCAGGAAGCCTTAGCAACGGCATTGGTAACGGCTCGATATTCAGCTTCGACAGTAGATCGGGACAGGGTGTTCTAGCGTTTGGAGGACCAGGAGATGAGGTTGTCACCAAGAAAGACCGCATAGCCAGAAGTGGACTTGTGAGTGTCCGGGCAATCGGCCCAGTCGGCATCAGAGTAGGCGACCAGTTCATGCTACGCTGTGAGACGGAGCACCAGACCCAAATAAAGAGTACCGCGAACATACCGAAGGATCCGCTTGAGGGCAGCCAAGTGAGGTTCCCGTGGGTCATGCATATGGAGACAAACTTGTTGAACAGTGTAAGCAATATCCGGACGAGTGAAAGTGAGGTACTGAAGGGCACCAGCCAGGCTACGAAAATTAGAGGGATCCTGAACTGGGTCACCAGTGGCTGCAGAGAGCTTTGGATTGGTGTCGACTGGAGTAGAGCAGGGTTTGCAGTCAGCCATACCAGCCCGATCAAGAATCTCCATCATGTATTGTTGCTGAGACAAGAAAAGGCATCCATCATGGTGCTAAACTTGCATTCCAAGAAAATGGTGCAACTGGACGAGGTCCTTCATGTTGAACTCATGCTATAGAGCAGAGATGATGCGACGAAGGACAGCAGCGGATGAGGCAGTGAGCACGATGTCGTCCACATAGAGTAGTAAGTATGCTATGTCGACGCCATGATGATAGACAAATAGGGAGGTGTCTGCCTTCGCATTCACAAAGCCAAGTGAGAGAATAAAGGTGACGAAGCAACTATCCCATGTCCGAGAAGCCTGTTTGAGGCCATAGAGAGACTTGTTGAGACGACAGACATATCCGAGATGAGTGGGATCCTCAAAACCAGCAGGCTGTGCAGCAAAAACAGTCTTACACAGAGTCTCGTGAAGAAAGACATTCTTCACGTCGAGCTGGTGAACTGGCCATCCACGAGAGAGGGCAAGTGAGAGCACTGTCCAAACTGTGGCGGGCTTGACAACAAGACTGAATGTCTTGTCAAAGTTGATGTCAGGACGCTGAGTGAAACCACGAAGGACCCATCGAGCCTTGTATCGCTCAAGAGACCTGTCAGCCCTAAACTTGTGCTTGAAAATCCATTTGCTGGTGACAATGTTCCCGGTTGCCGAGAAATTTGCTCTCGATGGCAAGCCAGGTGGTACGGGCAGTGATGCCTTGGTCGCCGCGGCTCCTGACAATGTCGAGGAGGTTGTCGGAGAGGGTACCGTAGAGCCAAGAACGGACGACGCAATCCATGCGCTCCTAGTCAGGTGAGTTCAGGGGACGATCGTCGTGAAGGACATGGTCTTGAAGAGAATACTTGACCAGGGTGAGCAAAAATTGCTCACGCCACCGAGCAAAGCTGCCAGAGTTGACGTCGAGAACGACGTGGACAAGGCTGCGGATGTTCTAAATGGCCACAGCTTGGACGTGAAGGTTCAGAACCGCAGCGGCCTCCTAAAGAATCATGGCGGCATGAACTGAGGGACGAGGGCCATCGGAGAGGGAAGACGTGACCTCGTCAGCGTCTTCCGATGGGTCTTCAAGGGGAGATGCGGTAGTAGCGCGCTCCTAGGCGGCGTGCTCCAGGGCAGCGCGGACGTGTGCGGCGGCGGCGGCGCGCTCGATGACCTTTACGGCGGCCTTAGCCTCGGTCTCCTCCGTACAGGCGAGGGCGGCGCAACGGGCCTCGGCCGCGGCGGCACGGGCGTCCTCCAACCACTTGCGCTCGGCATCATCGCCAACAGCAGAGGGGTGAAGAGAGCTGGCCATGGAGGAAAGAGAGGGGCGGGGCAAGGGCAGCAGGCCGAAGGGGGTGGCGCTAGAAGCAACACACCAGAGATGCGGAAGAAGAAGAATCGGGTGAAACCCGGACTCGTGATACTATGTAAGTTAGAAAGACTTCGTGTTGTATATATGATTGATGATAAATTACAGGAGATTATGAGTATATATAGGCATGAGACTTCAAGGGTTCAAGGTGTGAACACTAAACTAGGAAGTCTCAGGCCTAATTAATACACATTAAGCAGCACAACTGCCTAGACCGGCGCATGGCTGCAGCCAGAGCCCAAGGCGCAGCCACAAGAATCTAGAAGACAAACATAACTTGCTAACAGAGCCTAAGACGTAGGCACAAGAGTCTAGGAGACAAACATAACTTGCTAACCGAAATAAAGCTATTAACTCATTAACCAAATTGCAGCAGATACAGAAAGGTCTTATGTGCTTAATAATTGTAGTAAGAAAATGGATACACATCGCTATTTCTTTTCATCTTACTATCATAAAAACTTTTTCGAGGTGGCTCTGCAAATGCTTTTGTAAGTAATGCTAGTATTGCCCAAAAACAAGTGTAAGACATAATCGGGTTGAAATGCCTTTAATATAAGATCAGAGAGATTTCGTGGAAAATTTGAGCCCAAGGATGATATGTGGACAGTTTTGACAGTTGAAGAACCAACAATAAACAGTTCCATAGCTGACGAATGAAAATTGGACCAAGGTCAGTTGAAGGATCAAATGTGGACTTTTTCCTATAAAAAATTATAATATGGAAATTAGTGTAATAACCAGCAACAATATCAAGAGAAACCAATGTAGGTAAGGGAAATGTCACTGCTTCTACTAATAAATTTCATTGACCAAGCCATAGTGGGAACTGGGGCATCCTCTCCATGTGCTTATAGTCTTCCCAAATCCAAATATATCAATATGTGAAGTAATACTTGCAGAGAGCAACTTCTTATCATCCAGTTCTTTAAGTATTTTGACAGTTCCACTATAACCACTATTGTGGTAAACTGGATTCAGTGCAGGCATAAGCCTACATGCAACAGTATCCTATAGGCTACAAGGACATGCCCAGCCTAGTGCCTAAACTTCTTATCTAGGCAGTGACTGCCTGAGTAATCGACAAGACGCTGAATCACTGACTAATAATACCTAACTATCTAGAACAACCAAAACTTTTGAGCATCATTGCAAATCTGTTTAAATTATGTCTAAAATCATCTAGCTTTTATTAAAATACAAAAAGTGATGAAACAACTCTGGACCCTTTTTTTGAGGCCACATTGCTGATACAGGTGTTTCCATCACTCTAAACTGCAGCATCTACATACAAGTTACCTTTGACTTACTAAAAGTTTTATACAGTTTAATATAAGTCACATGAGTTACTTCGTCAAACATTCAAGCCTACTGAGAAAAAGCCCAACCCCCCACCCCCAAACTCTGGGGAAGCTCTATTTGGGATCGAATGGCAATGATAATCAGCTAAATAAAAATTATTTTCACACATGATAAAGAAGGAACTGATGGGTTTTGATTTTACTCCCATTTTAACAAACATTAGGTACCTTACTTAGTGGAAGCCCTTGGCATGCATATAGCATCATTACTCCAATACAAAAATATATGACAAATCAAACTAACAGCCTAATATAATTGATCAAATGTAACAACTGTAGGAAGTCAATAGTTTTCACCAGTGGGTCCCATTATGAGAAAAATGAAGTCCTAAAAAATTCCTATAGCCTAAACCTGGGATGCATTATGATAAAGTTAGAAAGCAGCATTACTCACAATAGAATGAAATAGGATTGCATGTGTGTGCAATATAAGAACATAGGATCCAACTAACAGAACAATTATGTGCATGAAGACCAATGGAACAGCATCCATGGAAATTTGATTAATTAGTCTGGTTAGCTGTATATGAACCAAACAGCCACCAGGCACTGAAAGGCACTTACACTTCAGCAGTAACACAGCACACGCCATTGATTTCCCTACAAAAGACAAAGAACTTGTCTTTTCTAAGCACAATATAGATATAATCCATCCTATATTTTCACAATATTACACAGAACAAAGTCCAACATATCAACACTTTGTCCTTCCTTAGGAATGTGACAGTGCAAATACTAGTACGACTTCAACTGCCTTAATGTACCCCATGACGTAAGTGATATCTGTCATAATCAACCCCTTTCTTGCATGACTAAAGAGTAAAGAACAACCTCACCTGATCCTTATGTGATTGAATTAATGTAAATCAGGCAACATCAATACAAACACAAAACTCAACCAGGGATTGTCTGATCAGTTACATATTTCACAGTCACTCATCAGACTATACTGCCAATGCAAAATGTAATATGAAAGAATACAAACCTCACCCATCAGACTATACTGCCAATGAAAAATCTAATATGAAAGAAAACAAACCCACCAGCATGCATCATGGATCAAGTCCAAAAGAATCATTATTCAAACAATTGAGTGGAGACTATTTACCAATCTATGAGCACAACTGTAGCAAAAAAAAGGTCTTCAATCAACATGCAAAGGAGAGCAACTGTAGGCCATATGCCAACACTAGCACAAAACAAAGTAAGAAAGCATGATGCATTCAATGAACAAACTCATCTATTGTAACTCAATCGACCTAAATTAATAGCTTCTACAACTTTAGCACATAAAGGAAAAGGTTCACACATTTCAGGGTCACTGAATTAATGCACGAGTAACAGCGAATGGATGTAAACATACAAGCTAAGCTACAGCACAAGCACAAACGAAGGGATTAGACTTTCCTCATTCGACGTGCAAAGCATTCATGGCATCACAAACCTATCACCTTATACACCTAAATCATTGGATTCTGCTACAAATGAATGCACCCCTTGATAATTCCCCATACTTGATGCATGCGCGAAAGCAAAGGAACAGCATTTCTGGTCCAGACAACCCGGGAAAACCGAAACAAAACTAAAAAGGTCATGGCTTTGTGCATCCAAGCAATTTCTGTAGAGAGCAAGAGACCACATTCATCACTAGATCTTTGTGTATTTCTACATTTCTATGAACCAAAGGAGAAAATTTTAAGCTATAAAGGAAATGGGGAAAAAAAAAGAAAAGGAGGCACCTTTCTTCCTCTCCTGCGCGCGCCGCCGCTTGCCGGAAGACTGCAACAGCCCACCGTCGGACAGGTACCCGTCGCCGGAGCCTCCAGCGTCCCCGGAGGCCACGGCGGCGAGGTTGCCCATGCTCTTGCACTTGCGCATCGCGTCCTCCCTCACCGCCACCGGCGGCGGGTTCGGCGGGCTCGGATCCCGGTGGTCGGATGGATCCCACTCCGGCGCCAGCGCCGGCGCCGGCGCGATGGTGACGCCGAAGAGGCGCATCCCGGCGGGGCGCGAATCTTGAGGCATCCTCCTGGCCGCCGGCTCCGACGGGCTGGGCGGTGGCGTTTTATTGGGGAGAAGGCGTCGGAGGGGATGAATGGACAGGCTCCTATTTATCTGTCAACTGAAATTTGTAGCAGGATGCCTATTTTCTCCCCCATTATTCCTTTTTGGCAACACTGCTTCAAATTCATTGAACAGTGAACATCTAAATCCTTTTTATCGTTGTTATTCGTTGTAGTGGCATCCTCGCACCATATGTTTCTTAATATATTGAGATTATGCTCCGTATCTTTAGAGACTCGTAATTTATATATATTTTTATGGAGATATATTGTCGTATTTTATTTTTTATATTATTATTAAAATATTAATATTTATTATTCAAGTTATTTTAGATGCGTATTTTTCCTTCATTAGTCCTTCAACCAACACTGCTTCAAAATTATTGAACAATGGATATATAAATCTTTGTTGATCGTTCCTATTCATTGCAGTGGCACGGCATCTTTGCGTCACATGTTTAGTAGCACATTTATTTTACAAAGTTGTGCTTGTATCATTTACGTCTATAGACAGGTTTTCGATTTTGGCGAAAATTTCTGTCAAATAAATTTCCAGCAGGATGCCTATTTTTCCTCCCTTATTCCTTTAGAAACAATGCTTCAAATTTATTGAACAATGGATATGTAAATCTTTCTTGGTCATTTTTTTGTTTATTGTTGCTTCATTCTTGCATTATACATTTATTTTACAAAGCCATGCTCAGCATCTTTATGCCTGTACATATACTGTCGATTTTGTGGATATTCACAAGTTACATATTTTTATTTATTTTCCAAATAAATTTCTAGCAGGTTGTCTATTTTCCTCCATTCCTCCTCCATTGTTCCTTTTAGGTACATTGCAACAATGAGTACATTTATTTTACAAAGTTGCGTTCTTGTCCAGACTCACAAGTTGTTTTTTTATGCACCATCAGAAAGCATCGTCACATTCTATTTTTCATATATGTGTTTTTTTAATATTTTTTATTCATTGTAATGTCATTCTTACATATTTCTTACCACATTTATTTTATAATATTGTACTCGGGATCATATGATATGTTTTTTATGGACTATGTCGTATTCTTTTTTCATATGAATACCATAATATTCTATTTAATAATCATATTATTTTACATATAGCCTCAGTTACCTTTCAACAGTGGCATATTTCATACATAAATATTGTCAATTACACTATTATGATGAAAATGGTAATATTTTTCATGACTTGTCGCCAATTTACCCTAAAATCATGTGCAATATATCCATAGTTGCTAAGAAGTTATATTAACTTGAACGACTTTGCTAAATAAATGACGTCCTATTTGGTAGTACCTTTTTTTGCATGGTATGTAAGCACTTGTGAGCCATAGCTTTCTTTTTATCATTTAGATTATTAAAAATGCCACCGTACGTATTTATTTTTACAACAGTAGTAGAATTTCCTTAAGAACGAAGGGCTCTTGTAATTTTGTTATAGTACCTCGTATTAATGTGGGCTGTTTGTTTCTCTTTATCCAATGGATCACATCATTTTACAATAAACCTCGTAGATGATGACCAACGTCATCTCTCTGCGACATTGCCTTGCATACATATTGCCAACCCCACTACTGATGTTTTGTATCTTGGTGCCATTTTCACTTGAAACCATGATTCAATAATGATGGCACTGTAGTGCCATCAATTAATTTCCCTCTAAACCATGTAATCAATTCATGTATACTATAGTTGCTAACAAACTACACCAAACCATAGCTTTCTTGTAGGATATATATAGATCTAATAAAAAAATCGTAATATAGTCCTTCAAATACACATTATATTTACACTGTATAAGTATAAATAGAAATATTCATCAAACCGATGCAAATCCTCTATCAAACATCACAATGTATAAAAAAAAAGTAGTCCTTATACGGTCTAACTCATCCTTATAAACTGCTTCATAGAACAGTTCATATGATAACAATAAGCGCCGTTGAGACGCTGACCCGCACCTGTCATTACGGCAAACGATACGCGTCCCCTTCAAACATGTAAACGTGTTGTTTCATCGGGTACCCCTCGGAAGTTGGAACACAGAAATTTGTCCATGCAGAGCTTGGGCTTTAGCGTACTGTAGAAAGGAATTCTGGTAGTTGGTACCTGCCACCTATCACTGTCGTTTATGCCTCGGATGACTCCGCTTACTTCGTGCTGTTGGTAGCTCGCGTACACGTTTGTACCGTGACGGTTCAGGCCAAGCTTGTAGGGGAGTACATGACATGAATCCTCTCTATCATGAATCAAACACAAAGCACACACAGTTGACTGAGTTTCCGTATATTCTAGACGGGCTGGACCGATCCGGCTAATTTTAAAAACTTTTTAATAAATCTTCTCACTTATTCCATATTTTACTACATATTTTTCCTAATTTTTAAATGTTTTTTCTATTTTCCTTTTTTAAAATTTTTTTACATTTTTTTCATTTTTTTCACGGGCTAAAAAGACTACCAAGCTGGCCCGGCCCCCGTCTAAGCTTTGGTCGGACCATACCTAACACATGGAGTAGCCTAGCACGAATAGATGTACTACAAAACATGCGATGCAAGGATGCCATTGTAATTAATAAAAGTGATAAAAAAAAGATATGATGCTACGGCATCTTCATAAAGTTGTGCCGCTGGTATCGCCAGTTTTGCCTTCTCTACAGTATACGCATATCCAAAGACCAATGGACTTGTAAAACATACATATCGAATTGATAATATATTCTTTTTTAGAAATAAAATCATTTCATTAGCAGCACGCTTCTCAAGCCACTAAATGTTGCAATTTTTATGAAAGCTTTCAATATATGGTTTTTAAATACTGTTTTGAATCTATTCTTTCATTTGTTTATACGCTAATAATTATGATAAATTATTTAGCTATTTAGCCAGTTAACTGTTTAGTTAACTATTCAACCATTTAGCTATTTTTAAACAAAAGAACTCACCCGATTTTAATAGGAAAACAAGCATAACGCATATGATTGCAAAACACTGAAAAAACGCATAAACTTATATACAATCATAGGAAAAACATAAAAATCTGAGAAAAGATGGAGCCTCAAGAGGTTAGTTCACAACAAAGATATATTCCTGCTCCTACAGGACCACAGGAGTTGAGAAAATGAAAATGATTCCCACGTCCCAAACAGGCCTTCACCACTATATTTCTTTCACAAAGGTAAGACCACAGTGGTTGTGTAGAACAATGTCTGGTATCAAATCAAAAGGCATTTTCATTCAAAGTACATAACACTGACAAAAAGAGAATGTGTATCACACAGATGCATAATCTAAACAAAGTTAGCGAAGTGCCATGAAATGATTAATCTGCCCTCAGTATGGTGGAAAAGCTGTGGCAAACAAAATTCATCCACTAAATATTAAGCTCATATGGTTCCAGTACAGCCGAAGATATCCATGTTGATCATTAGGAACTAGATGCTTGAAGCCTTGAACTAGTTTCCTCCTTTACTTTGTAATTCTGCAAATAAGAAAAGTTCAAATTAACTTCTCAGAAATTGACCCATATGGCAATGATCGTTGTCAACAGAGTAACCGGAAGTTCAACCAGATTATCTTAAAGAGCAACTGAAACAAAATTGCAAATTCAAGTCAACAAATATATTTCCATTATGTCATGGTAAATGAAATTTTGCACCGGTTATGCCTGCTGAGTCAAGATCCATCGACAAAATTCCTGAGCAAGCTGAATAGCAGATGCCAAGAAAAATGAATGATAATAGCTATTGATCATGAACAGATCATAAATCGCTTCTACAAAACTCAATCTGAGATAATGCACAGTGCCGACAAACAGCATGAATGGAAATGGTTACTGTCTTACAGTTGAGGT
Source organism: Oryza coarctata (assembly GCA_030770085.1). Lineage (NCBI taxonomy): Eukaryota > Viridiplantae > Streptophyta > Magnoliopsida > Poales > Poaceae > Oryza > Oryza coarctata. Next base: position 1,911,765 of record CM061476.1, on the reverse strand, counting down.
GTGAAGAAAGAACACAGAGAGGTAACCATACAGTAACAGATGGCTAAGAAAAATTATACCTTAACAGTGTTGAGAAGAACTTTTGCTTCACTGTTGTTTTTGAAGTGGTCACGAATAGGCTGAAAATGGGAAATGATAGCATTAATAAAAACAGGTCAAAACAAAAATGCACTGATGCGAGATTGATCCCACAACAATTTAAAAAATCCATCAATTCGTTTTGCCAGGATCCATATACCAAAATTAGGAGTAATTGCAATGGTCAAATGAAGCAAATACCAAATAGGCACCATAGTATTGAACAGAAAGCCATATGTGGGGAACTTTACCTGCAATATTTGGTTTATCGCTTTTGCTAGAGCTGGTTTAACATCCGCAGGATGCAAAGCACCACTCTCATAATCAGCAACAAGTCCATTCATGTTGGTAAATGTCCTGTTTAACAGCAATTGGCAAACACCTATTACAACTGAAAACAAATTTAGCCTTGCCATGTTGGAATTGGAAGATCGATAATAACTAAATGGTTGTGCTCTTGTGCAGATTAATAGTCTGGTGCACAGTTATTATCGTATGATTGTCCTCTCACGTGATTGATAGTCAATAGGAAAATTCAAAGTTTGGTAGATAGGAATAAAATATTACTTGTTACCGCTATTTTCTTCCTTCCAAACCACCTCAAACGTCTCAAACCAAGGGAAAACAATGTACTTGATGTACTCCAAGCATGGGTTCCCATCAACAATGTTAGGAGGGCAAAATGCTAGTTTTATCTTCAAATTTACCTGAGCCTGCAATCAAGTTATGCAACAAATAAACTTAGAAAAGTAGGTAGAGTATTGATGAATACATGATGCTAACAGAAGCCAACTGAACAGAAATAGGTAACCAGGCACAAGAGGGACAAAGCAGAAGTCACTATAGAAGACAAGGATCCTAGCAAATGGTAGAAACATAAATGAGAATTTCATTATGCACAGGATTACACAAAATGAATAAACTACAAATCAGCATGTAAGGCTACAACCACAGTAGCCATTCAAAATAATATAGGTGTCTGTCAACCCAAAACTAGGAACTACAACTAAATTAAAATCGCCAAGTAAAACATGAAAGTATAGCACTATCCGAGGTAAATATCATTAAAAATATTCCACCATCCATAAAACATCCTAGGTAAATATCCTTAAATTCCTTAAAACATCCTAGGCAAATATCCTTAAAATAGCCACCAATACAAACTAGGTCAGATCACTCTTCGACAGTCCTTGTGCATAAACTTATGTAGTGAGAGGCATAGTGTATGACAAAGCAGTTGTTTTATATTGCAATATTGGATGCCACTAGGTTCAGAAGTACATAAAAATGGGTAACTGGATATGTAATGGGGAAAACCTCGTCATCTTCCATAAAAATGGCCAAAGATGGATCACTCTTTGACATCTTTTCCTGGCCCTCCTTAAAACCAGGGAGCATATCTGTTATTCAGGTTAAGGAAGTACTACAATTTCTGACAGTGTCCTAGAAACTGGCTAAGCACCCTGATCGATTGACTGAGCAAAAACAGTGTCCCCTGCCCTGTTTGTTTGCTGCGTATAAAGGTTCAGCCAACTTAGAAGGGCAGATAAGGATATGATGTGACAGAATAATTGGTTTGTTTTTCCTCTTGATGTCATCACAGTACTCCCTGGCTAGCATATTGACCTTTCTTTGGTCCATGCCCAACTGGCAAATGTCTGCCTACAAAAGGAAAGGGATAATTAGAGCAAACTCATGCCAGCCTATCTGAAATTCTCAATTACAGGTTCATGCACAGTTGTGCACAGCTCTCTTTACATTGTAACTCGGTATACTTCCTTTTCACAAAGCATGTGTGTAATAGTGTAAATACTAACCTTCAAGAAAAATATATCAGCACATTGCATGAAAGGATAGAAAATGTGTACAGCTGTCAACTCGTCCAAATCATGTCGACCCATAATCTGACAGCATCTGTGCACCAAAGAAAAATATACTCACTTGCATGTTAGAAGAATGGAAGTGACACTTTCAAGCTTTGCGAGCAAAGAAGCCATTAGGTTCATATATAGAAACTAAAGGTGCTTTACCTCATTATTCTGTTTACATTATTTTTACGGGCAACGTCCATTACAAGTTGCCAATATTCATTTGCACGCTTAATGATTTCTTCTGAGGACCACAAGAATTCCACACCATCAAGATTCATACCAGCCGCTTTCCAAATCTCAATCATGTAGCATCCCACAGTCCAGATTTTTTTTAGATCACCCCCCATCTTGTTGTTTAACTGAGCAAACCAGTCTGCTATCCAAATTTTAACTTTCCATCCAGCTCTGGTTATCTTGTTAACATTGATTGTCTTCACAATTCCCTGACAAAGTGGCAATATACAGGAAGATCAATCAAAACCAATTCATTTCTTTAAATCTTACAGTCTAAAACGTTTGCACATGTAAACTTCACGCGTCGCTAAGGAACCCTGCCCACAACAAGTCATGAGCCATGGCAGAAGAGGAGGCACATAAAAAGCCAATATAGAGAATATTGTAGCCAAAGATCAGGTAATGCTGATGCCCAAGATAATGAATACCAGCTTGCTTTCATTTTCTAGAACAAGAATAAACCTCGAAACATAGGAACAATGAACTATATTATCTTGTCATCGTTCTTCTAAAAAACCATCATCATCATGGCTGGTTACTATCCAAACAAGCACACACCATCATCTAACACATACCACATTAACATAGACACCACACTTCATTTGACCTGCGGTCCATACAATGGAAAAAGCAAACCTTATAGCTATATCCAACCCAAACTTATTTACATAGAGAACTTAAAGATATTAGTGCAAATTATCACTCCCCAGCTAAGTAAAATCATGGTAACCCATCTAGAGTATCCATGTGGATACCAAATTAACAGATCGGCAAGTAGCAATCTAGATAAAAACATCACGTAATGACGCGACACATAAATTAACTCAGAAAGCACCTATGAGCACAGTTTTTTTGCTAACAATATTAGTACACTACCAAGTAGAAAAGAGCATATCCCTTCAAATTTCAGGAACAAGTCATTCACATTGCACTCATCAGAAACTTTGGGAGCAAAAGTGTTAGTGTGCTATTTTTAATTTCCTCCACGATGAATCGAATTGTAGCAAACAGGGGAATTCGATATCCTTATACAATATAATCAATTCAAGATGCAACCACATCAATAGCAACACAAACAATTGTCTTGGAACCTAGAGGGAAGTAGTAGATCGATTCTAGAAGGAGGAGGAGGAGGAGGCGGATTCGCCAAACCTGGGCAATGTGAATGCGGCCGGAGGGCTCGAAGCCGTCGTATCAGACGGGTACGGGCTTGTTCTGCAGCAGATTCATGAGCTCGTCCTCCTGGATGCACTCCTCGCCGATGCCCCGAAGCAGCTCGAACCGGTCCTGGAGGCTCATCGCTGCCATGCCCACGGCGAGGTTCGCCACGGCGGAAGAGGAGGAGGAGGAGGAGAGCGCCTCCGCGGCGGAAGAGGTGGACGCCGAAGCGTCGCCGCAGCTCTTGGGCGGCGGCGAAGGATCCATGGCGGCGGCGGCGGCGGCGGGATTAGGGTTACGGCAAGGCGGTGGCAGCCGATAAGTAGGCCCCACCGGAACCGACGTGGCTGCACCCTGCGCGTTTTCTTGCCGTCCGATCTTCTTTATGTGGCTCAGATCGAGATCCGCCGTGCAACAGACGAAGTTCACCGCGTGGATTGCTACTGCCTGCTCACCGACAAGTGAGCCGTGTAGGTCGTGGCCCACATGTCAATGGACTTACCGTACTGTGGGCCGAGCCTGCTTGCACAGGCTCGTAAGGGCCAATAACTACGTGGGCTTTAAATAGAGCATTGGCCCACTTAGCTTCTTCATTTTCTTTTTTTTTAAATGTAGTAGAAACGCACGTGCTCATAATGTGCATAGACTCTAGGGTTTTAATATAAGCGGCTGAATTCCACTTAGTTTGTTTTTTTAGCTTGTCACGATATATTTGTATAGGCATTGTAGCTTAAGATGAGTTTAAATATGAGTGAATAAGAAGATAAAAGTTAATCATGTAAAATAATGAGTAGATTAATTAAGTATTGGCACTTGAAAAATATATTAATATGTTTTTAAAGTAATTTTAGATAGAAATTTTTTGTAAAAAAATATATTGTTAAAGTAATTCGGGAATTTGTGAATTAGCCCATTACTAGGCCTAATCGTATGGCACCTTAAAATTTAGTACATATTTTAATTCACATCAAGTTTCAATATGTTCTCAGATCTCTCGATCAAACTTTCAAAAATTCCCCTCGTCTTACCCTACTGGTTTGGGTAGAATGGATTAGTTTTTTTTTCTAATAAGCATTTGTCTGTTCAAGTGAGACGATTTTATGGATGTGTATTTCAGACACTAAAGTTTCTACTCAATAAAGAAAATTGAACCACTGTATTAGAACGCAATTATTTTTCTTAGTAGGGAGAGTGCCATCACCATTAACACAACTTACTATTTTATCTATTAATATTTTCTAAATATAGGATTGTTTTTATTTCAATGCATAAGCCGTCAGTGCACTAAGCAGCAATGAAAAAAAAATTGGAGTCAAGTCGCCGTACAGTACGTGTACGCGGCTTGCGCGCCACGTAGACGGCCGCGTACGGATTTGATGACTTCTGATTTTCATTATTCTTTTTTTTATCTTGACGAACTGAGCCGTATGAAGATCGAAGAGTAGTTTCAGGCCAAAGCAAAACAACTACAGTCTTGCGAGTCTTGCACGAAATCAGAAGCGATTGATAGAGGAGGGAAGATGGATACTGATAGATACCTTCTTCTCTTAATTCTCTTTCAGACAAGAAGATTCCACTAGAGATGCAGCTATCAGCCGCTCTATGATCCCTGATGAGTGAGACTGCAACCTAGCTTTGTGTGTCATTAGGAATTTTCGTGGGCTACCACCGGTGCTTGATTAGTTGGTTATTGCTTGGTTAGTAGACACGTGTGCACGTTTGGTGAGACTGTCTACTCATGGAACAAAAATTTAGGCCACTTTGGTTATGTCATATGCGTATCATGATAGGGTTGATAAAATACAATGGTAACTACACGGTTGTATCAGACTTATATTAAGTTGACATTAAGCAAAACTGCTTGATAAGTCGGGCTGGGTCAAACAAAAAAAAACATCAAATTGTGTCTCAAATTTTCAACAAAATCTGTTTTAATTTCACATGTTTTCGTTGGTAACAAAGCTATACATGTTGTTGTCGACAAGACTGCTTGGGAGAGGTATTATTCACTGGACGATTTTGTAAACCCTGTTGTAAGTTAGCATGTGTTATGCTTACATACATCATCTACCTTGCATCTCCATGAAAAAAAATGCAAAAGAAAAGTAAGAGAATGTATAATCTCTATATCTCAGATTTTGTTCAGATTTCAGGAGAAGAGCGCAGTGCAATCCAATACTCCGGCATGCCATACATCGTGACACACCCATACTCATAGGAACGTACCAGCTGATCAACGAGATGAACTGACGGTTCATGATCGATCCACGTCTCTACAATCCAGACCGTCCGATACATGTACAATCTGCGATCACAACCGTTCAAACGGGTCTGAACTCCATGCGCTCGACGAGGAGGCCGCGCTTGGGGTACCACCCGAGCACCTCGAAGCTGGCCACCACGTCCTCGCCGCTGGTGCTCGCCGCCACCTCGTCGGCAGTGACACGGCCGACCTCCACCTCCGACCACCCGTCGTCCCGCCGCGCCGGGCGCCTGATCGGGCCTGCGCTGGCGCCGAGGCCGACGCCCCTGAACTTGCGCGCCTCGGCGTCGTCGGGGCGGAGGCACACGGCGTGGCGCGCCACCACGCGGCTCCCCACGGCCACCGTCGTCTCCTGGTCCGGGAAGCTCAGCCCACGGTGTCCGTCCGCCGTGCCGAACACCAGGTACGCCGCGTAGGACGTAGCCGGCGTCAGCGCCGACGCCGGCAGCCGGCTGTAGATGTCCAGGCACGTGCAGTCCACAAGCTGCGCCACCTCCGCAAACCTAATTAATCAAACCACGCAATTTAATTTTCTTTTCTCAGTAACACAACCCGATTAAACTTTAATTAAAATAATCTAAGCATGCGGCTCGTGTCAGCCACGAATAATCAGGATAAGATTGCTTAATTAATCACTCCTAATTTTGTATAGTTAACACGATGAACACTGATGAAATGGTAAATCATTAATGGATCGATGTTGATGAGATGCGACTATGCAAGGAAGGATCAAAGGAAAAGATTTCTTAAAGTTGACATGAATGTTGACGAATCAGCTCATCTGGAATCGTAGAATTTTATTAATTGATGCGTATTTGTGGATGCAACTATTATACACATGGGTAGCTTTCAGCAGACAGTGCCGGGTGATGTCGCTGACAGATCGATTGTTCGTGATCATAATCGTCTTGGAAGTTGACTTGCTCAATCGTTCGATCGATCTTGCTTATTGCTCAGATTCTTTTGTGACTGAATCTCCCATGGTTAATTACTACTTTACAATCATGGCTGTAATTTCTACTGCTTTTCCACGGTGTAGAATGTGTATAGTGACTATGAACACTCCCGAGCGTATGCAAGGTATCGAGTCTATATATATATACAGTCTATGCCAATGGTCTGTCTAATACCCCTGCAGTCGCAGCGGGAGGGGAACGTACGCAGAGACTGAACCAAAAACTGGTGAACAAAGACGTGGACAGGCCTTTGGTCATTATATCGGCAAACTGATGTGCCGATAGTACATGGAGCACCTGAACCGGTCCTAATACAACCTTGTCACGGACAAAATGGATATCGATCTCGATGTGCTTGGTGCGTCGGTGATGGACCGGGTTGACGGTCATGTAGACGGCACTGACATTGTCGCAGTAGATGATGGTCGCGGTGGAGAGGGGTGTACGGAGCTCCTGGAGAAGCTAGCGAAGCTAGCAGCACTCGGCGACAGTGTGGGCGACGGCGCGGTACTCGGCTTCAGCGCTGGACCGGGACACTGTAGTCTGGTGTTTTGAGGACCAGGATACGAGAGTGTCACTGAGGTAAACGCAGTAGCCGGACGTAGAGCGTCGAGAGTCAGGGCAGCCTGTCCAGTCCGCGTCGAAGTACGCGGTGAGGGAGTCGATGGGGCTGGAGCTGAGATGCAGCCCGCTGGAGAGAGTGCCCTTCACATAGCGTAGGATGCGCTTGAGCAGCGCGAGGTGAGGTTCGCGCGGAGCGTGCATGAAGAGGCACACTTGCTGGACAGCATACGTGAGGTCGGGTCGGATGAGTGTGAGGTATTGGAGAGCCTCGGCAAGACTCCGATAGTAAGAGAGATCGGCAACGAGGGCGCCATCGGTAGCGGAGAGTTTGGCTCGAGTGTCGACTGGGGTGGCCGTGGGGTGACAGTCGGCCATGCCCGCATGCTGGAGAAGGTTGATGGCGTACTGGCGTTAGAAAAGAAAGAGCCCATGGATGGAACGGGTTACGGAGATGCCAAGTAAATGGTGGAGAGAACCAAGATCGGTCATGGTGAACTCAGAGTGGAGTCGGGCCATGATCTGGTCGAGGAGAGATGTCGAAGACGCTGTAAGGACAATATCATCGACATAGAGAAGTAGATAGGCAGTGGCAGAGCCGATATGGACTGTGAACAGGGAACTATCGGACGCAGAGGCCACGAAGCCGATGTGCCGAAGATAGGCAGCAAAGCGCTGGTACCAGGCACGAGGGGCTTGTTTGAGGCCGTAGAGAGAGCGTTGAAGGAGATAGACGTCGTCGGGACGAGAAGGGTCGACGAAGCCTGGGGGCTGCTAGTAGTAGACTGTTTCCGTCAGGTGGCCGTGAAGAAAGGCGTTCTTCACATCTAGTTGATGGATCGGCTAGGAGCGAGAGGCAGCCAAGGTGAGGACTACTCGGATGGTGGCGGGTTTGACAACGGGATTGAAGGTCTCATTGTAGTCGACACCGGGTTATTGGGAGAAACCCCGGACTACCCAGCGAGCCTTGTGACGGGCAAGGGAGCCATCGGCGTGAAATTTGTGTTTGAAAATCTACTTATCGGTCACAATGTTGGCGCTGGGAGGTCGGAGAATGAGGCGCCAGGTTTCGTTGTCCATTAGGGCCTTGTACTCGTCGGCCATGGCCGCGCGCCACTGAGGGTCGGCCAGGGCTGAGCGAGAAGTCGCCGGGATGGGCGAGATAGAGTTGTGGACGGCGAAGAGACTGTAGCGCTCAGTGGGGCGGAGAGACCCAGTCTAGGAGCGGGTGACCATGTGAGAGGTGGAGGGAACTGGAGCCGATGGGGGTGCGAGAGTAATGGCAGGTAAGTGGGCGTGAAGTAGCATGGTGCGAATGATGTTGTTGAGGGTGCGAAGAAGGCGCTCGGCTTTGCCATTCTGAGGAGAGGTGTAGGGGCAGGAGAGCCAAAGATGGATGCCCTGCGAGGTGAGGAGGTTTGTAACGGTATGGTTGACGAATTCCGTACCGTTATTGGCTTGTAAAGCCTTGATGGGGAGGTTGAACTGAGTGGATACGTACGTGATGAAGTGAGTGAGGTGAGAGGCGACTTCGGATTTATGGATGAGCGGGAAGGTCCAGTAATAGCGTGTGTAATCGTCAAGTATAGCGAGATAATACTGATTACCGGAGATACTTTTAACTGGAGACGTCCATACATCACAGTGTATAGGAGAGAGAACTAGAAAAGGACAGACACACATGTTTGCCAAGTTGACATAAGTGACAAACTGTGGAGCTGCTGTGAGTACATCAGATGGAGGCGCTGCGACGGAGGGTGGCGACAGCGTCGGGGCCGGGGTGGCCGAGACGAAGGTTCCAAAGGTTGGTGGAGAGGGCGACGCTGGCGTGTGGAGTGGACGGCGCAGCGGGAATGGTGTAGAGGTCTCTGCTACTATTGCAACGAAGGATCTATCGCTGGGTTGGGATATCCTTCACAGAGAAATCAGACGCGTCAAATTCAATGGAGCAGTTGTTATCTCGTGTGAATTGGCGAACAGATATAAGATTGTGAATAAGAGAAGGGACAATAAGAACATTGCGTAGGGGGAAGTTAGTGGTGGATGTAGATAGAGAGGAGTCACCTCGGCATTGGACAGGAAGAGAGTGACTATTTGCGATGGTGACAAAAGGGGAGGAAGAGGGATGATAGGAGCGAAGTATACCGGCCGATGACGCCATGTGTGAAGACGCCCTAGAGTCTAGCACCCAAGGGTGCTGTGGTTGGAGCGTTATCTGGTTGAGGGCAGCGACGAGGCTAGCCTGGTTCCAAGAGGGAACCGACTGGGTGGTTGGGGTCGGTAGTATCGGCTGAGGCGGCAGAACAGGAGCCGATGCTAGGTGAGCCTGGGGATGGGCGTCGAGAACTTCGGGTTGCCAGCCGATGGGGCTATGTGGCTGGGGCTAGGGCGCCTAGGGGTTGTAGCAGAGCCATGAACCCGTGGGACCAGTAGGGTAGGTAGGGACCGAGGTAGGTCATGGTGGCGTCGGACCCTGCCAGGTCCTGCCTTTGCCTTTGCTCTTGCCTTTCCCGGTACGGGTTGTGTTGCTGTGGCCGGAGCCATGGCCACCAGGACCGTGGGAGGAAGGGGCAGCGTAAGAAGCTGGCAGCTATTATCGGCTGCGGCAAGAAGAGCGGTGTGGGCCCCTGTCTTCTCATCGTTGGCCAGACAAAGTTCTTTAAGAACTAGCATGTCATGGGCCCGGACGAACGATGGAAGAGGTGTGGCGTTGGCGATGTCATCAGCGGTGTTGGAGAAGCGGGGATTGAAGCCTCGCAGAAGGGTGAGGACGAGTTGAGAGTTGGCCACAAGGTGGCCGACGTCCCGGAGAGCAGCAGCCTTGACTTTGAGATGCTGACAGTATTAGGAGATAGAGGAGTCGCCTTGTACCATAGAGTGGAACTCATTAAGAAGGAAGATGGCGCGAGGCTGCTTGTTGGCCAGGAAGATTCGCTCGATGGCCACCCAGAGGTCCCGGGCAGTGGGGTCGGTATCGTCCATGGCGAGGTCGAGGACAGAGTCGTCGACTGAGCCGAGCAGCCAGCTGCGCATGCAGCACTCGGCGATGTCCCACTGAGAATCATCGGCGCGAGGTGGAGCGGAGCCATCAATATGGGACCGGAGGCCGAATTTTCCACAGACGGATTTGAAGAAGAAAACCCCACTTGGAGTAATTGGCGTTAAGGTCAAGAGAGATAGGAACGTGAGATTTCACGTTCACAGCAGCGTAGGGAGGGGAGAAGATCGGCGAGGTGGTGCCCGAGGTGTGGTCTGAGGCACCGAGGGCCGGAGCAGATTCGGCGACTGCGAGAGTGCCGGAACTGAGAGCGGACTCGGTGGCCATGACGGGAGAACGGGAGCAAAGAGCCGATGGGAGAAAGAAGCCGATGGGAGGGGAAAGCCGATGAAAGGACGGATCGGCCGATCAAGGATGTGAGAAGCTGATGGGAAGTGGGCCGGCTAGCCGATGAGGAGTGGTTGGCCGATGGTGAGTAGGCAGCGGAGTTGGTGAGGGCAGAGTGGATGGGTCAGAGAGTAGTTGGGTCACGGACGTGCAAGGATTCACGTCCGTGAAGAGAAGATTTATGTCTATGGACTCGTGGAAGCCAAGGAGTGGGGCGGATGTGAAAAAGGCAGGGAATGGCCGGACGCGAAGAGAATATGTTCGCGTCCGAGAGGCAGGGATTCGTGTCCGTGGACACGTGGACACGTTGGACTGGCTCGGACATGAGGGGAGAAGGTTCGCGTCCGAGAGTCGTTGAGCGTGTTGGAAAGGGCGAGAACCGAGAGAGGTTTCCAGCCGATGGAGGGCTGGACAAGTCCAGCCGATGGAGACGACGAGCGTGGAGGGCGCCGGCGTCAGAGAAGGAGAGATGCACGAAACAAGAGGAAGAGCGGAGACAGGTGCGAGGCGAGACGAGGAGGCGGATTGAGACCGTCGTCTGGTCACGCGGAGGTGGGACAGAGAAAAGAAGGTGACTGTGGGAGAGACAGGGAGAAAAAGAAATGGAGGTGAGAGAGCGAGGAGAGTACTAGAAAGAGGGTCGGTGACGGGAAGAAGACGTCGACGAGGAGGAGGAAAGGGTCAGCTCGCCGGAGGGAGAAGCTAGCGCCGGAATGTCTAGACTCTCTCTGATACTAGAATATATACAGTGACTATGAACAACCCCGAATGTATACAAGGGTATCAGGTTTATATATATACAGACTAAGCCAATGGTCTGTCTAACACACGGCTCGGTTGAAAAGGCTTACTAATTAGTGATCTGTCGCGGTTAGTGCATGACAGAGACAATTATACCACAAGTATAATACTGACTTTAGTTAATTATTTTTCAGGTCGTGGCGAGTGAGGTGGCACATGCACATGAAGAGCTAGCAAAAGTCTCAGTTCTCAAGTTGGAAGCAACTAATTAATGGCCGATCGATCAAGTTTTCAAGCGTTTGGGTGTACAGATTCAGGAAAATATCTGACAGGAAGCAACTGTCGAATTAAGTAGGCAGGTAACTTATTTCCTAGCCGAATCGGGGAGAACTGAAGCTAGCTAATTGTGTCTGAGTCTATATATGATCGATTCTCTTGCTAAAAAAATTATGATCGATTAATCTTCTTGTGACTAACTGAACTGAACAGGATGCACATGGAGCCAAGATTCCTATGACGATTGAATCGAAAATTAAAAGCTGGATGCATCCATGACAGAGATTGAATCGAAGGGAAGGAGAATATGCAGAGATGAATACCTGGAGAGAGGGTGAGGTGTCCATCTCCAGCTGAACTCACCGTCCTCCCATGGCAAGCTCAGCTTCCTCGCCGGCACCGCGAAGCGCTTGGCGCCGCTCTCCTTATCCAGCCACACCATCTGCAAAGAGCAAACACCCATCAGTTCATCGATGCGTGATCAGTTTGATTTGGTCTAGTTTGGATGTATAGATTTGCCATAGAAATTGACGAACTTGGCATGAATTGATTTTTTGATTAGTTAACTACGTACCATGCTGCCGTCGTCGATGGGGACGGGCTTGTCGCAGAGCCCGAGGTAGACGCCTTTCTTCCTCTTCCCGCCGGCCGCCGGCGCCACCGTCGCAAGGGGCACGATGGCGCGGTAGTCCGGCGGGAGGAAGCGGTCCCACACGGCGTCCGACTCGGCGGCCACCCGGAACGACGGCGACACGGCGGCCAGGCGGCACGCGTCGCGCGGCGAGGTGAGCGCAATCACCTCCGCCAGGCACGCCTCTGGCAGGTCGCCGACCCGCGTCTCCTCCGCCGCCTCGCCACCGCCGCCACAACCGGGCATTCTACACCTCTGAATCAAAATTCAAGAACGGATATAGGACAAGAAGGTGAAGCAAAGAAAAGGCGAGGAATTTATGTTTCGCAGCCTACCTGAGCTCACAAGTATATAGCTCAACGGCGACACGGCATCGAGGAGGACGTCGTCGTCGCGGGCGGCGAAGTGGTGGGCGCATCGGGAGACGTGAAGGTAGGGATCGACGGCCAGGGGTGTCCACGTAGGCGGCTCCTCTTCGTCAACGCCGGCGAAGAAAAGTCAACTCCCTGCCGGTTCTTGGGCGTAAAAACGTTGCACCGCCGGCGTCGGCGTGGCACGGGTGCATGCTAGCCACATCACGGCGAGGACAAAATATTGTTTACGTACGTTGAGGATTGCATGTATTGCCCATTTTGCACCGTCGGATCGATCATGATCGTCTCATATTGTCATGTGTGTTTTTTTCTACGGATGATTAGAGTATTGGTGATTTTGATTTAGTTGCCTTTCACAACAGTGTGTTCATATATAGGACGGTTGCATGCGTGTGGTAGATTAATGTGGCTGACATGTGTTGTACCTAGTGCCATGTTCGAGACGGACGTATGATAGGTTGATGACACATATAGGGTTTTACGAATAATTGTTAAGTTGTCATGGATGATTCGTTTGTTTTTCAAGTATTGTCTAACTAGAGTTGGTAGTTAGTTCGTGGGAGATGCATGGTAATAACTCTCAAGACAAGCAAAACCAGACTGAAGTCACGCCTCGACAAGCGCTACCAGCCATTGTTGATCTTGACTTCCGATGTATATACAAAGCTTTAAATTACCAGCATCGACCATCGGCAGAATTGCTAAAATACATGCTTTTTTTAGGGGAAAATACATGTTTGTTCTATCTTCGAAGGAACGGGTTGCTGTCAGCGTTGCCATCACCAACGAACCCCAAACACTTGGACGGTTTGTGTTGCGAGCCCCTCAAGAAAGCCAGAGCGATTGGCTGGTCAAGATACCCTTTCTTCTGTACTTTCACACGCAGCAGAAGCGAGATTCCTCCCGGAGATTCATTCATTGGCCCTGCATTGCTTCACCTAGAGCAAGCCAGCAACTGGTTGTGTGTGTCCCTTTCTCTTTTCTTTTATATTTTTTTTGTTACTTTGATTTGGGAATCTGACAGGCCAAGTTGAGAACAGAATCAGCAGGTTTGGAGAGAGAAGGAGGAAGAAGGCAAGAAGCCTCGGCCTAGCTCGTTTTTCACACAAACTGTCCAAGCAAAGTTCAGACATTTCAAACACTTCCCGGTCGTTACAACAGTGCCTGGATTAAATTTGTCAGCATGATTAAGTCAATCCAAGGCTGGCACTGTGGTTTTCAAATCATAATCGAGTTAAGTTGGTACGGCATGAAATTCTGGGATGGGTTCATCAATTTTTAAAAATGCAAATAAGTTGAGCTGTTCCACATGCATAAAAATGCGTGGATGGTACTGCTGTTATAAAATCTGGACGGAACAAGCTGAATAATACTAACAACAAATAATCTGTTGACAAGAGGGAATCAATCAATTAGTGAAAGAAACAAAACAACACTTAGAAAAATGACAGAAGTGGGATGGCAGTTAATTTTGCATTATTTTGTGCTAAGGCATGGGTTATGTTTTCCCCTCCCCCGGTGGCTGGTCTCGCCGGACGCCGCACGCCGCCGCGCGGGAGGTAGGCGGAAGCGGAACCGGAGCGCACGCCTCCGGGTCACCTCCCTTGGTGCGTGCAACCTGTGCCCTCATCCTTCTTCTTCTTCCGGCTCCATCTATCGGATAGGTTTTGTGTTGCACCCCCCCCCCCCCCACCTGTGTCCTGTTCCTGTAGCTTCTTTGGCGGCCTATGTTTTCTCTTCGTTAGGTTTGGTTGAATCAGGTGAAAGGCATTTGTATTCGTGGGTGTAATGGTATCTGCATCATCTTGGCTGAAATGGACTAACAATGCTTTACTGCGGCATGCAAGATATGGTTGTGGATCTGTGAGGTCTGCTGTTATTGGGATTCTTTTTGGGTGAGGTGATTAACATTGCCCATTTTCCTCTTCCTCTTTGTCAAATGTTGTTCTTTGTGCGGCGGTATTACGTTATGTGCAACGAGGATCTGTGGGGTTTTGGAATGGAGAGAAAAGGGATGACTTGGGAGGCTTAGGCCTCCTTTGAAACAAAGGATTTGTGGAGAAATTTTGTAGAATTTCATACTAGTCTACCTTTCTGGGTGTTAGCCCCAAGAAAAGGACATCTTTCTATGCTAAACAGAAGTGAGGTTTAGGAACTCGGCATCTTTCTATGCTAAATATAAACCTTCTTTTGTAAATGGTTGTAGAGATTGAGAAGGGTTATGGCATGTGAAAGGAAATGCCCAACAGAAAAGTGATAATCTTATTTACCAAAATCAGGCACAGACAAACAAGATGGCTCAACCTGTTGGCCTGATTTAATTTGTTGAAACCCATGCATCTTTACTTGAGGTGCCATAAATTCCTATGATGCCATGGACTAAGGATCCTGGGTTTGTCAAATGGTACTGGGAAACCGATGGATTCTTCTCTGCAAAAGATGATTACTTCATGGTTTTGTCCATTATGCCCGTTATATTTGCTTAGCAAGAATTACTATACTGAATGGAATAGCTACTTTTCCAAAGTTGCTTACACTTTAACTAATATGTATATTGCTGGTTTTGTGCGCAGGGCTATTGTGTTCGAGTGAATGTCCCTGAGACAGGGATAGTTTTTTAGCCCCCAAAGATGAGAATGTCCAACAAGTGTATGAGACCAACAGCACTAGAGGCCAGCACCTATGACTTTATCAGTAGCCTCCCTGATGAGTTGCTCCACCATGTCCTCTCTTTCATGACTGCACGGGAGGCTGTACAGACATGCGTGCTGTCCAGTAGGTGGTGCCGCATATGTCAATCTTTGCAGCGCCTCAACATCAAAAAATCTGAATTCAGCAGCAAGATGGTATTTGTGAATTTCATGGACAATTTAGTACTGTGCCGTGGTTGCGTTCCTCTAGACATCCTTCGCATGTGTAACTCAAATGGTAGTGTTACCCTGAACCATGACAGAACTAACCTGTGGGTTGGCTATGCTTTGAGAAGCAATGCCTGTGAGCTTCATATCCAAGAGTATTATCATGAGTGTTTTAATCTAGACCATTCTTCCTTCGTATCATCCCTTCTGAAAATACTCTGCCTCAATTATGTTTCCATCAGTGACCTCTTCATTGAGAATATATTTTCTAGCTGTCTGTTAGACCATTGGACTTGTATATATATATAGACCCGACCTCTCTGTATAGAGTTAGGGTCTCAGTCTCACTGTATACTATACTTCTGTATGGTATCAGAGCAGGTTTAGACATCCCCGACGCGCTAGCATCCTCTCGCCGGCGAGCTGACGCTTCCTCCCTATCGCAGACCTTCTCTTTCGGTATTCCTCCTCTGTCTTCTCGTCTCGGCTCTCATCCTTCCCGTCTCCTCTGTAGACGGCTTTCTCCTCCTCCACTGCCTCCTCGCCTCTTTTCACCACGTGACAAGGAGACGGCCTCCATTTGTCTCCTCGTCTCGTTCAGACCCGCCTTAGCTTTTTCCTTGCTTCGGCGCACCTTCTCCTCTTTCGACGCTGGCGCACCTCTGCGTTCGCTGTCTCCATCGGCTGGACCCGTCCGCCCTCCATCGGTTGAAACACTCTCTCGGTTCTCGCTTTTCCAACATGCTCACTTGCTCTCGGACACGAAACTTCTCCACTCGCGTCCGAGCCACTCCGACGTGTCCACGGACACGAATTTCTGTTTTCCGGACGTGAACATCCTTTCTTCGCGTCCGTGACTTCTCCGATTTTTTACATCTGCCCCACTCTACCCTTCACGAATGTGAACTCTCTCACGCCCGTGACCCACCTACTCTCTCACACTCGTGACCTACATACTCTGCCACCCACTCCTCGCTCAACTACTCCGCCACCTACTCCCATTAGCCAACTACTCTCATCGGCCACTTACTCCCATCGGTTACCTACTTTCATCGGACACCCGACTCTCCTTATTGGCTCACTATCCTTATTGGCTTATCACGCCCCGCTACTCTCTCGTCATGACCACCAAATCGGCTCTTAGTTCCGGCACTCTTCCAGTCGCCGAATCCCTTCAGGCCATCGACGCTCCTGACCATAACTCGGGCACCACCTCATCGATGTTCTCACCATCTTACACCGCCGTCAATGTGAAATCTCACGTTCCCATCTCTCTTGATCTCAATGCCAACTATTTCAAGTGGGTATTCTTCTTTAAATCCTTATATGAAAAGTTCGGTCTTCGCTCCTACATCGATGGCTCTGCTCCACCTCGACTCGATGATCCCTAGTGGGACATCACCGAGTGCTGCGTGCGTAGCTAGCTGCTTGGCTCGGTCAATGACTATATCCTCGACCTTGCAATGGACGACACCGACCCCACCGTCCGAGATCTCTGGGTGGCCATCGAAAGGATCTTTCAAACCAACAAACAGCCGCATGACATCTTCCTTCTTAATGAATTTTACTCCATGGTATTAGGAGACTCATCTATCTCCTCGTACTGCCAACGCCTAAAGGTCAAGGCCGCCGCCCTTCATGATGTCGGTCACCCTGTGGCCGACTCACAACTCGTCCTTGTCTTCCTGCAATGACTTAACCCCCGCTTCTCAAACACCGCCAATGACATTGCCAACTCTACACCTCTTCCCATATTCGTCCGGGCCCATGACATGCTAGTTCTTAAAGAACTTCGTCTGGCCAACGACGAGAAGACTATGGCCCACACCTCTCTCTTCGCTGCAGCCGATCATGGCTACTCCAATCCCATTGGCTGCCGACCACCGTGCACTGTTACCACCTCTCGTGGCTCTAGTAGCCATGGCAACAAAGCTCACGCCGGTGGCAACGACAAAGGCAAGGGCAAGAGCTGGAGTGGTCTGATGCAACCACCACGCCCTGCTCCTATCCCTACCCCGTCTACCAGTCTCATGGGTCTGTGGCTTTGCTACATCCCCTAGGCACCTCAACCCTAGCTACGCAGTCCCATCGGCTGGCAGCCAGGGGTCCTTGGCGCTCATCCTCAGGCCCACTTGGCATCGGCTCCCATCCAACCACCTCAACCGATCCTACCGTCACTATCCACCCAGTCGGTTCCCTCGTGAAACCAGGCTGGCATCGTCGCCACCCTCAGTCAGATGACGCTCCAACCCCAGCACCCTTAGGTGTTGGACTCTGGTGTGTCATCCTATATGGCGTCATCGGACGGTATACTACACTCTCGCCATCCCTCCTCTTCCCCTTTCGTCACAATTGGCAATGGGTACTCTCTTCCTATCAAATGCCATGGTGACTCACTCCTGCCTACACCCACAACCAAATTTTCACTTCGCAATGTCCTCATCGTCCTCTCCCTCATCGACCACACCAACTCCATCGGCTACTCAGCCGCCATTGGCTCACCAACCCCTATCGGCCCCTCTCCCTCCATTGTCTCAGGCTGACCTCGTTCAGCCCTTTCCCCAAACATACAGTCGTCGATCCCGAGCCGATGCCACCCTCCCCCCTCTGTCCCTACCCCACCACTGACGTTGCCATTGGCTCATGCGAACTCTACTACCTCCTCCTCCTCTCATATGATCACCCGATCATAAACCGGGTCACTCCGCCTTACCAAGCGCTACGGGCTCTTCGCAGTCCATTGTACCATCTCACCGATCCCGACGACTCATCGTTTAGCCTTGGCCGATCCTCAGTGGCGCGCGGCTATGGCTGATGAGTACAAGGCACTTATGGATAACGAGACCTGGCACCTTGTCCCTCGTCCTCCCGGTGCCAACGTTGTGATCGATAAGTGGATCTTTAAACACAAGTTCCACTCTGATGGATCGTTTGCTCGTCACAAGGCACGCTGGGTAGTTCGTGGTTTCTTCCAACATCCCGGTGTTGACTACGACGAGACCTTCAGTCCCGTCATTAAGCCCGCTACCATTCGGGTTATTCTCACTCTTGCTGTCTCGTACTCTTGGCCGATCTACCAGTTCGACATGAAGAATTCCTTCCTTTACGGCCATATGATAGAAACGGTTTACTGCCAACAGCCTCTAGGATTCGTCGACCCATCTCGTCCCGACGATGTCTGCCTCCTTCAGCGCTCTCTCTACGGCCTCAAACAGGCCCCTCGGACCTAGTACCATCGTTTTGCTGCCTATCTTCGACACATCGGCTTTGTGGCCTCCGTCTCCGATACCTCTCTCTTCGTCCTTCACATCGACAACACCACCGTCTATCCTCTCCTCTACGTCGACGATATTGTTCTTACAGCATACTCACCATCTATCCTACACCAGATCATGGCCCGACTCCACTCTGAATTTGTCATGACCGATCTTGGTCCTCTTCATCACTTCCTTGGTATCTCTGTTACACGCTCTCCTCACGGGCTCTTTCTCTCCCAGCGTCTGTATGCCATCGATCTCCTCCAGCGTGCAGGCATGGTCAAATGTCACACCACCTCCACTCCTATCGACACTCGCGCCAAACTCTTTGCCACCGATGGCTCTCTCATAGTTGATCCCTCTCAGTACCGGAGTCTTGCTGGTGCCCTTTAGTACCTCACACCAACCCGACCCGATCTTACCTACGCCGTCTAGCAAGTGTGTCTCTTCATATATGCTCCGCGTAAACCTCACCTCACGTTGCTCAAGCGTATTTTTCGCTACGTGAAGGGCACACTCTCCACTGGCTTACATCTCAGCTCCGGCTCCATCGACTCTCTCACTACGTATTTCGACGCGGACTGGGTGGGTTGCCCCAACTTTTGACGCTCCACATCCGGCTACTACGTCTTTCTCGGCGACACTCTAGTTTCTTGGTCCTCTAAGCGCCAGACTATAATGTCTTGGTCTAGCGCTGAAGCCGAATATCGTGCCGTTGCCCACACCGTCGCCAAGTGTTGCTAGCTTCGCCAGCTTCTCTAGGAGCTCCGTGCACCTATCTCCTCTACGACTATCGTCTACTGCAACAACATCAATGCCGTCTATATGACCGCTAACTCGGTCCATCATCGATGCACGAAACATATAGAGATAGATATTCACTTCGTACGTGATAAAGTCGTGCTAGGATAAGTTCGGGTGCTCCATGTACCGTCGATGCACCAATTCGCCGACATTATGACCAAAGGTCTACCCGCACCTTTGTTCACCAGTTTTCGCTGCAGTCTCTGTATCCGTTCCCCTCCCGCTGTGATTACGGGGGTGTTAGACCACTGAACTTGTATATATATAGACTTGACCCTCGAGTTGAGGTGTCAGTCTCACTGTACACCACATTTCTACACACCCGTATGGAAATCAGTCGGAGTAGCCACCTTATAATGTAATGGTCCAGTAATTGAGCCCGAGGCTAGCTTGATACAGTTGGGTCGACGAAGACACAACAGGATTCTATATGGATGAAATGCATGGTCTATGCTTAGGACATCAAGTACGCTGCTCAACCCAAGATAAAAATCAAGCGGGTCTGTCATAATTTATTTTATGATAATTTTCTTATATATATATATATAATGCTTTCTACTGACATTGAATTAGCATAACAGGTGCATCATCTCGTCAACATCAAGGGTGACAATCCATGGGATGGACTGCAGAATTGCTCTGGAAATTTATCTAGCAAATTTACATGTAGCTTATATTATGAAATTTGGATCTAGTTGTTTATCACTAAGGCCTTCATTGTCATGTAACAAGCATTTTATTTTTAAAGTTCCTTATTCACAATTACTTGTTATTTTGACATGTGGACAAGACAACTTATATTTCACTCAGCACGATTTGAATGGAACTGGCAGGAGAGAGATGTGTTTCTTTGATATAGTGAATGGGAAACAAAAGTTACAGGTTAAACCATGTGTACGTCAAAAATTGGCATAACATTTCATCACTATAACCGAACAGATGCACTTCATTTAGTATGTAGAAATGATGAATAGAATCCAATTTATGACAGTTAGAGATAAACAAAAAAAAATCACCTGCTTTGTATCAACCAAATAATAACAATGTATAACACAACAAATTATATGTGTTAAAACTTTGGTTGCCCTGATCTAAATAATACATAGAATCAATGTTTATCCTGTGATTCCGACATATTATCAGAAACTGTTCCTAAACTAAGGTATCTTGTGAATCCCCTCTTTGAGTACAGCCAGTCATCCATCGCATCCATATTGATCCCCTGTTTGAGTACATCAATTAATATACATTTTTAGTACCGGTACTAAAAATCAAAACATTTAGTTTTGGTTTGCTGGCCTCGATTCTTAAAACTGGTACTAAAGAAGTTTGGAACCGATAAAGCTATTATCTAGTAGTGCCATATTAATATCATGGATGTTGTTGTGACATGTACAAATAAGAATCTTGCCCATCTTTCTCCATCTGCTGCTCATAGCTCATTCAACTCCACACGCAACTTGTTTGATAGAACGTGGAGCCCGAATTAGCATTTCAAGATCGAGAGAGAGGTGGACCACCTGGCATGTAACCAGTCCAATCCAAGTTACACCATCATTAACCTGCATACATAGGATAAAAATTAGTCCAATTATTTTTTTTTGGAAATGTATATGAAACAAGCTAACAATAATTTACATTTTCCCAAACTTTTGAGATTTTGTGCTGGCAATGGGGCATCCACAGCAGTGCACTAAAACGTTCTGAAACATTTAGTTCAGTTTGCTGAACTAAAGTTTGATCTCCATCCAATAAGCCTAGCTCTTCATCACTTGCTGTAGATGACTGACCTAGCCCATCTTGAGTAGTCCTCATCTTACCAGTAGTATACAAAAAATTAAGGGAGAACGTTAAACAATTTACAGCCGATTTATTTTTTTGGAACTTAAAAATAAGGATCATAGGATGATTGATCATAGAGTAAAGTTAATACATTTTCTAGATTATTTGCCACTATATATGTAGTCTCCTTAGTCATCTTGTTATGTTGACAGAACTGGGATAAGCAGATAAATTAACTTACGAGCGCTTGTTAGGATGGCTGCTCCTAATAGTTCAGTTCAGTCGTTGTCTTCTAAAAGATAAGCAAACAAAAAAACCTAATGCTTAATGCAGAAGCAGACCAGCAGTGCAATGTGTCAATAAAGAAAAGAATGCAACACACGATCTAGTCTCCAACGCAAAAATCCAAAAGGAGCTAATCATGATGCAATTAACCCAGTACATGGCCGCGTCGGAGGACTAACCTGACGACTGGAGCATGGAGGCTGCGCGTGAAGTCGAGAGACTCGGTCGCGTGGGTGAGTACCTCGACGGCGAGCCCGACTCCAAGGCTCAATCACGAGGAATCGCAGAATGGGTACCGCCGCCTCCGCCTCCGCTGCCGCAGGATTGCGGCCGGTGGCTCACTGGTGGGTTTTGGATTAGGGATTTAACGGCGATAGGATGTAGGTGAAGGGATCAACAGAGGTACTGTTTTCAGGAGTCCCGGACCCGAGGGCTATATGAACATGTTTTGATTTGTCGATACCAAATGATGCATGTGGTGCTACAATCATAGAGCCAGAAGTTTAGAAAAGATGATAGCAAAGCCGTGTATTAGACTTATTGGCCTATAATCCATAATTTTGTCTGCTCCTTTCTTAGGGATGAGTACGGCGTTGGCCGAGTTAAGGAGGTTGAGATGTGTGCTTCTTAGATTGTAAAGTGAGTTGAAAGTAGCCACTATGTCATTTTTTTTATTATGCCCATCACGTTGTGTAGAAGTTGCTCATGAAGCCGTTTGGCTCGAGTGCCTTGTCTTTTGGCATTTGTTGAATTATTTTGTGAACCTCTTACTCTTTGAATGGCTCGGCCACTACACTCCAGTCTACTGATTCTATCCCCAAGGCCTACTAGTTGAGCCCACACTCTCTTGAGTTGGGCCTTCCCATTATTGCTGAGAAGTGGTCCTTGATTAGCGACTCCTTTTCGTCATGTCACTATCCAAACGCTTTGGTTTGATAGTCGATGGATGTAGTTTTTCCTCTGTTGTGCATTCACCTTAAGGTGGAAGAACTTAGTGTTTACGTCACCCTCACGTATAGTTGTTATACACTATGCTTGTCATTTTCGTGCCCTTTCAATTACTACTAGCCTAAGAAGTCGACACTTTAAGGCGACTCGTAGGCGGTATTCTAGCAAGGAGAGTGTTCATTGCTCCTGTGCCACTTCTAGTCTATGGATGACATTGAGAGTCATGTGGTATTTTAATCTTGCCTCTGAGTAGATGGTTTTGCCTACACCTTGAGGGCTTAAGACGTGCCTTGTAGTTTGTGTACTAGTTGATGCAGAGGTTCGGTGTGTAATGCCGGCTGGTTCTATGCATGGATCATCGCCTCTTGGAACTTTGGTAGTTTGGTTTGAAAATTCTCGAATTTAAAGTGGCACGGTTTGCTTGGCCGGTGGGGTTGGAGAGTAGGAACAGGTAGTGGTATGATGCACTAGTTGCCAAAGTGAGGATGTGCTAGCTAAAGGTTAATTCCAATGTTTTGTTGTAGAAGAATCTATCTAGCCTTACTAGAGTTGGTCTTTGCCATTCATTACTCTAAGTGAACTTCCTATTCTGCAAGTGAATTTCCTTTACTTCGCAGTGGTTTAAAGCTACATGAAAGCCACTCATTCTTTGTAAATTTATTCTTAAGTTATTTTTATCTCTCGCTCGGTAAATCATATTGAAATCACCAATTAGAAGCCATTTGTTGGTTTTACCTGGATTAAGCCTTCATATGTGGCGAAGGAACATGTCCATTTCTCCATGCCTAGTAGGCCCATATACCATAGTGAGTATGAACTCGATTCCACAACGTAGGATTTTAACTTGGGCGCTAAGTGAGTAGCGCCCCTGCCTGATGTCATATACTGAGATTGTGCTCGAGTTCCATAGTAGCAAGATACCTCCTCTACTTCCTCTTGCCGGCTTGGTGGTGTAGCTGTCTAGTTGTACTCCTAGGTATCGAGCTAGCCCGTTGTCCATGTTTCTCAGTTTTGTTTCTTAGAAGCATGCTATGTTTCATGATGTTTCTGACATCAATTTGTGTACGACGCTACACTTTGCGACGGAGTTTAGTCCTCTAACATTCCAGCTCAGGATATTTAGTTGTTTTTTAACATGTTGACCTATAGTATCTCTTTTGCTCCTAACTAGGAATCGCCTTGGCATGTAGTAGATGGTACCCTCAGAGGGATCGACAATGCAAGAAGAGTAACAAATAGCATCACACATATGATAGTGGTGCATGACATGGTAGATTTGCACTTGGTAGACTTGACCCAACCATCTCGACTACTTGGCCGATACAGACACACGGAGACATAGTTCGATCACAACACAAAGAAAAGCGAAGATACATTTGTGTCATCATAGCAGTGCAGCTTCTTCTCTTGGCACAGCTCAAACGGCCATCTCATCGGACTCCTCATCGAGGTCTGCTACCCCTTTCCCTGCCACTTCCAAGAGTGCTCCGTTGAGTTGCTCTTGTGTCTTATCTTTACTGTCAATGTCGATGTCAAAGATGGTGGTGAGGGCAGCGATGACATGTGGCAGCAGTGGTCTGGCAAACATTGCAATGTACTCAGCGAGGACTGCGCCATGCGAGGAGTCATCGTAGAGCATGCCCAATCGCTTCCATAGGACGGGTTGGCATCTCTCCATCGTGGGCATCGCTGCTTTCCCTACAAGACGGAGGCTGCGATCGAACATTAGATAAATCTACACTAAACTTGGACTTCTAAAGCATGAGACGAGTTATATTTCCTTTAGAATGCAAATAATAAAGGTGATGAAATGGCATGGCTATATGTATTATGTATTTGACTCAACAAATTGGTATACGACAAGCAGAATGAATATTATTTTATTAACATTATCCAACTTGCACCTGCATATGCAGACACTTACATGCTAATGCAAACAATAATGGAGCTATATTCATATTGCTATGGTGAGACAACAATCTCTTTGAGCTCAGGGGCAATACAACCTTCATCTTGGGGAGCTAATGAGATGGCAATGTTTTCTTTCTCCTTGTGATTGACAGGCTTTGAGCTATCGGAATCCGATGGACTGGTGACATCGTCTTTATCATGAAGTTGCCCTTTTCGTGGGCGAAGCTGATGTCTCCTTTGAAGCCTCTCCGAGAACGTCTCCATCCCTGCATGCGATAGTAGGAGCCACACATAGGATAGGTACTCCACGCCTGTTCCAAGGCTCTTGGCATGCAAGTATCCTCGGCATCTACCAGCGGAGAAGCAGAGCATCTCCACCCACACATCTCTTATAACATCCCACATCTTTTGCTCATCATCTAGATCCCTCAACCCTTGTGCAAGCCGCCAAGCTTCGCGAATGAAAGAACCCTCTTTAGACTTCACCTTGTCAATTATTGTTAATGTAAGTTTTTCTTCATCATGTAGAGGTAGATTTTTTTCTGCTTCTAGAATGACCACAAGTTCATCGTAGGCGGCTATGAAGACATTCCTTCTGCTGCCAACCATAAGCATCTCAGGATTAGCAAACAATAGGTGTGTCATGTAGTTGGAGATTGCTCTTCCCATATCTCTACAAGAAGCATCAATGGTTGGATGTGACAATTTGCCATAGGTGTGAAAGCAGAAATCCGTGGCCACATGCCATAGAAGGACAACCTCATCGAATTGTTTCTCCAAGCTCCAGCCTAGAAGCCCATCACATCCAGCACACTCAAGTGCCCACCAACCCATGTTGTCATTGAAATTCCTGTAGCTCTCGGCATCATGTATGTATTCTATCCATCCATGTCTAACATGTTTGTAGACCAAACCAGTGAGTTCCCTAGATATGTCGCAGGGTTTCATGCACCAGTATTGGTCAAGCAAGGCCTTGCACTGTAAACATTCTATTATGGTCAGTGACAATTTGTGCCTTTTGTTGTGGGCATAGAATCCGATGAGGCTTTGCTGTGGGACAGCGTCATCTAAGTCAACTGTAGACTTCAATATTATCAATACGGAAATAATGTGTAGCAAAAGGGTGCCATACACCATCACAAATGTCACAATGACATCGTTATGGTTATAAGCTTGTTTGTGGCTACTGTGAAGGAGACCAATGGCCGGGATCGCCATTGCCAATGTTAGAGGCCATGTTAACAAACAACAGTAGATGGCTACAAAGGCGTCTTTGTTCCTAAACTTATTTCTGGTGTAGAGAAGATTGAAGATATTGGAGAGCCCATCTTGTATAACATAGTAAGCAAACACCGAATTATTTGACCAAAAGAATTTTAGGTTATCGAGCCGAACGGAAAATGGATGGGTAGAATCTACAAACAGTTCGCTGGGCAGATGGAGCTGATTCAAGATTGAATTTATTTTTTCAGTGTCTAGTAATTCGATAGGAGGATCTTGAGATATCTGAATAATGGAAGCCCTAGCATTTTTGACGAATGATTCAAGCTCTTTTTCTCTGCTATCATCCTTAGCCCTTTGAGCATGATATTTTGAGCTGACTAGGCTATTAAAGCTTGCAGCCTTCAGAGCCATAGGCTTCTCAAAGCATTTGACAATCCCAACAATGAAGAGCAATATTTCAGCAACAAATAGCCTCCTATCAGTTGACGATGACCATGACTTGCAAAACACGTAGAGGGCTACCGTGATCTGTTCATGAGTATAAATTCAATAAGCCAAAAAAGGTCCAAATCAAAGTTGCAAAAGCCAATTGAATTAACCCTATAGGAGTAATGTCTCATGACAGGGTTAAAACTTAAAACTAAAGAACAATTATGTAATACCCTTAGGCAAGACATATATTAGAAGAGTTTAGAAGGATGATGTTACTCACTACTATACAAATAGTACTAGCTCATCACTATTGGTTCACATTAAAAACCAGCAGCGATACTATAATTGCTAGTTTTTGTCCTAAATCAATAGTGATATATTTAACCCATATAAAAGCCAACCGACCTAGGTACGCTACCGCTAAATCCCAAACGTTGTACTCTCCACCTACCCCTCCCTCTCTCCGCTCCACACTTGTCTCTACCTTCCTCTTATCTACCCTAAACCTTAGTGTTGATGTCTCCTTCCTCTCATTGCATGTGTGTCGCGTCATCAACATGTCACTGCCATCGCTCATTGCTAGAGAGGCCACTACATCTGCCAACAAGAAAGCCAAGGCCACCAGATACGATGATCCAACCTCCCCACCACCACCCTCTCCTTTCCCCCTCCTCATTGCCACCTCATTGGTGCCAGCTTTGGCTTGGGGGCTGCTGAATCCATCAACTCCATCCTCCACTAACGGATTTGTTCAAACGGATGCAAGGGTTCATGAGCTGCCACCATCCTCTTCTCCTCTCCCCTTCTGCATCTCTTCCTTGGCTCTTTGTCCTATAGTGTGCCAAGTTCAGCGTGGGGACAACCAAATTTGGTAAGAGAGAGAGGAGGTAGAGTGAGAGGGGTTGTAAGGAGGTGGCAGGAAAAAGGAGGGGTAGGACGACGGCTTAGCAGCGATGACATATTAGTCTTTCATGCAGCGGTAGGGATGGCATATGCTACATTCCCTTTTGTTTTATTTTTTCTTAGAAGGGGCACATGATCACCCATTGAGCAGTGATGAGCGGTGATAGTCGATGACTATTATTGCTGATTGTCCACTATTGGTTCAATAACCAGCTACTAGAAACTAACAAAATTTATATTAGAAAATATGGTATCTGTTGAAAAGTCCATATAATTTATCTTCTTAGAAAGCATCTACATTAACTAATACATCGTCCCACAAAGCTATTTTATTTCTGTAGCAATGTAATTATACTAACGGACGTGCCCAATTAATTAAAGGATAGTACATATGAATATACAATTATTCTAAGTAAGAGTTAATTAGCATTGAGCACCTGAGACACTGCAGTTAGGATGTGCCGCCTCCACAGCTCGTTATCTTCCATGTTGTAGGCAGTGATAAAGATCTGGCCGCCGAGATGGATAAGCAGGATAGGCGCCCACACCACCTCTAGGTCTTGGCTGCCATTTCTGTAGTGCACCTTCTTCTGGCGGTTGAAGAGGGTGGCCAGAGTGTATATGGCTAGGGCATCACTGCCCAAGTATGAAAGCCAGATGAACAATCTATACCAGGGTGGGATACGGGACTTACGCCTGCCGCCGAAAATCGCAAGCAAGCACTGAACACCGAGGCTGGACAGAACGAGGACGCGCAGCTGCCACTCCTCCCACCATTGCAACGCTCTCGACAGACCCATCTCGTTGGATCGAGTGATTAACAGAGCATTAACCTATAGATAGCAGGCTTAATGCCTTAATTTGTCTATGGTTGATCTCTCTTAATCTCTTATATATGCATGGTGTGGTGTGTGTTTATCGTGTGTATATGGAAGTGTAACGTGTTGACTAGAGTTTTTAATTGTAGCTAGCTGGCTAGCTAGTGACAAGTACGAGTTTGCAAATGAGTCTTCTTTAATACAAATTGCCATTTTGGAATCTCCATGAGAGTTTTTTTTTAAAAAAACCAGACTCGATGGAGATGAAGTCATCTTGAAATATATATATATATAATCTAACAGCTCTACAGCAGCTGGCTGCACAGTCACATGCATCACGGACTCCGAGTGGAGCAACTAGAGAATATTAGAGTATTAATCCTAGTACTAAACACTTCTGCTGCTATGCTAATAACTTACTAATAAGGAACTGGTGGGGGGAAGAAAATGCCAGAAGAAACGGTAAAATTATATGAAGCTTACCAGTCTTCAAGGTCATTTATTTTAGAAGAGTTGATCGTCTTCTAGAAGTTGAAATTTTCTTTTCAAGCCTCGATCCATGTATGCAATGCATGTCCCACGTTCTATTTATCCAAGTACCCTTTTTTTCTACACCAGCGTGATCCAGCCTCGAACTGATCTCTTGTTGTTCTCAATTGGTATTTTCTAGCAAATATAATCGAATCCAATTGATTCAGCCCAAACTAAGGGCTTGTCGGTTTAGAGGGAAAACAAAGAATTTAAAATTTTAAGAATTAATTTCTACAAGTGTTATTCAGTTTATAGCAATAAAGTATAGAAAAAGCAAACAATTTTTTCTTTCCTACAAGTTATAGATAGAAAACACACGAAATTTTCTATCTACTTAAACTTCTAGGAAAATTCGTATAGATAGATGTATGCATATATTTCTATTCATTTACTTTTCTATTTCTAAATCTATGAGTTAAAATTAGTTCAATTCAAAGCCTTAAATGGAGTTGATAACGGTGAGGCGAGTGGCGCGCTGCAGCCCATCTGTGTCTAGTTCGGCCCAATTATCCTCTGTGGCCCAGACATATCAGGGAAACATCAATGAACACAGTGGGCCCAGCCCACTCTCTAGCCCAGTACATAAAATACGTAACGAGCCCGCTGAGAAATTCTCACTGATACGTGAGGCAGGTTTCTTTGGGGGAAAGCTTGGCGTGAAGTTGGAAACAGCAAGGATTTTCAGCATATATATAACATCTAGCAAAATTTCTAAAGGAAAAAGATTCCCTAGGTTGCAGTGCTACCAAAAAAACTAATCGAGAAGCAAAATGCTAAATCGTGTGGAGTTCTAGATATAACTCGTTTCTCTTCTCCATTTCTACAAATCTCAAAAGAGAAAAAAAGAATCCAACCTCAAAGAACACACGCATAATTGCTCCATAAAAATGCAAACCCCATTCATTACAGTAAATAGGTTAATTATACATACACAACACTCTGCACAGGAAAGAGCACCTCTTTTTTTGTTTTGTTTCTGCTCACACTGATCACCCATTTTTTACTTAGGTTGCTTCTTGGCCATGGTCTTCATTTCCGGCCTGGCCTCCTGCAGCATGGACAGCACCTCCCTCATCGACGGGCGCTCCTGCGGGCACCGGCTGGTGCACAGCAGCGCCACCCTCAGCACCAGCGCCATCTCGTCCCGCGCGCCACCGGCGTCTTCCGCCCACACCGTAGCGTCGATCACGTCGCCCACGCCGCCTCCGGCCACCTTCCGCCTCACCCAGTCCACGATGTTGTTCCCCTCCCCGTACTCCGCCTCCACCGACCTCCGTCCTGTCAGGATCTCTAATAGCACTACGCCAAAGCTATATATGTCGCTCTTCTCGTCCACTTTTAAGGTGTACGTGTATTCTTAATAAAAAGACAAAAAAAATAATTAATTATGATTGTGATGGACACGTGGCAAATAATAAATGTGCTGTGGGGATGTTTCACCTGGTGCAATGTAGCCGCATGAGCCGGCGACTACGGACATGGGGGCGGCGCTCTGGAGCGCCTTGGCGACGCCGAAGTCGGCGACGCGGGCCTCCATGTCGTCGTCGAGGAGGATGTTGCTGGGCTTGAGATCGCGGTGCGCGATGGCGGGGAGGCAGTCGTGGTGGAGATAGCTCACGCCCTGTCCGACGCCGACGGCGATCTTGTACCGCGCGTCCCAGTCCGGCCGCGCCTTGGCGGGCTTCGCCGTGCCGGCGCCGTGGAGGAGCTCGTCGAGGCTACCGTTGGGCATGTACTCGTAGAGAAGCATCGTCGCCTCGCCGTTGGTGCACCACCCCAGTAGCCGGACGATGTTGCGGTGGCGGAGGTGCCCGAGCACCTCCACCTCGGCTACCGTCCTCTTGCTTCCGTCGCTGCCTTGCCGGAACTTTTGGTTCTGCTCCGGTGCTGCTGCCTCCTTCTGCGCCGCCGGCGCCTGCCATAGCTTCTTCACCGCGATGACCTCGCCGTTGGGCATCTTGGCGCGGTACACCGTCCCCGATGACCCGGCGCCGACAATGCCGTCGCTCCCATCGACGCACCGCGCCACGTCGTCGGCGGTGAAGCTCAGCCTCTGGAACGCGGTCATCCGCCACGGTCCGACGACGACCTTGGGGAGTGCACCGCCGGAGCCGCTTCTGTCTGTCGCCGCCGTGTCGTCGCCCCGCCACGGCAGCCAGCGCGCGGTGCCGGCGAGCACCACCATCCCGGAGAACGCCACCGCCACGGCGGACGCCCACAACGCCGCCGTGTGCCGCGCAGCAGTGCCGCCTTCGCCGGCATCCGACGACGGCTCGGCTGGCGCCAGATGGTTGAATGACACGTCGAACGTCTCCAGCGTCGTGCAGTTGGTGAACCCCAGCGGGACGGTGCCGGTGAGCGCATTCCAGGACAGGTCGACCTCGGTGATCGACGGCAGCAAGGCGATCGCGGCCGGTATCTCTCCGGTGAGTTCGTTGTGCTGCAGCATCAAGCTCACTAGCCGCTTGCATCTGCCAATGTCGCCGGGGATCCCGCCGCTCAGCGCGTTCCCGGCCAACTCGAGCCTGTACAGGTTCGCGCACCCGGTGGCGCCGAACGCCGGGAGCTCGCCGACCAGAGCGCATTTGCTCGCTGCGAACACCTGCAGCTTCGGCGCCCGCCACGCCATGTCCGGCAGCGCGCCGCCAACCGGGTTGCCGGAGACGTTGAAGTACTCGAGGCTCGTGGAAGCAACCAGGTCGGTCGGGATGCCTCCGGTGAGCGAGTTGGAGCTCAGGTCCATGTACGTCAGGTTCTGTATGGCGCCGAACCCCGTCGGAATCGTGCCGGAGAGCCGGTTCGCCTCGAGCCGGACTCGCCACAGCGACGAGCAGTTGGCGAGTTTCACCGGAATCGCCGAGTCGAACCGGTTGTCGAAGAGGATGAGGCGGGCGAGGCGGTTACCGGCGCAGAGGCCGGGAGGAATCGGGCCGGAGAGGGAGTTCGTCGAGACGTCGAGCCGGACGAGCCGCCGGCTCGCGCCGAGCGACTCCGGCAGCCTCCCGGTGAGTGAGTTGTTCCAGAGCTGAAGCACTTCGAGGCTCGGCAGCGCGCCGATCGTCGCCGGGATCGTGCCGGAGAGGAAGTTGCTCATGAGGTTCAGCGTCGTGAGGTTGGCCAGGTCGCCGAGGCCGGCCGGGATTGCTCCGGCGAGCTGGTTGTCCGACACGTCAAGAACCTGGAGCGCTCGGAGGCGAGACCACCGCGGCGGGATCGGGCCGGCGAGCCTGTTCTTGAACAGAAACAGAGCTTCAAGCCGTGGTAGCTCGCCGAGCTCCGGCAGCAGCGGCCCGGACACGTTGGCAGCGGCGATGTCGAGGTACCGGATCTGGGCCAGCTTGCCGACCTCGGGCGGTATCCCGCCGTCGTACGCATTGTACCCAATCTCAAGGTGTTCGATCAGAGTGAGCTGCCCGAGCTCCCCCGGCAGCCGACCGGAGAGCGCGTTCCCGGCGAGGTGCAGAAACCGCAGTCGCCGAAGTTGCCCGACCTCGCTGGGGATGCTCCCGTTGAAGAAGCTTCCCCCGAGGTTGAGGTGGTCGAGCCGCCGGAGCTCGCCGATGCCGCGGGGAAGCTGACCTGAAAAACAGTTGCTGAAGGCGTCGAGGAAGGTGAGCGAGCCGAGCTTGGCAACGCCATCGGGGAAGGTGGAGTTGAAGAAATTATGGCTGATGTCGAGCGCCACCAGCCGCCGGAGCAGGAACACCACCGGCGGGAGTTGCCCAGCGAAAGCGTTCCCGCTGAGGTTGAGCGACGTCAGCGTCGGGGACAGCAGCCTCGCCGCCGTCGGCGACACGGTCCCAGATAGGTTCCGGCGCGACAGGTCGACCCCGACGATCTCCTCGGTGGCCGCGTCGCACGCCACCCCGGGCCACGAGCACCACGGTGGAGCGAGCGACCTCGTGGCGCCCGCGGAACTTGCCCCGGCGTACGTCCACGACTGGAGCGCGCCGGCCGGGTCGCTCAGCGACGACTTCAAGGACAGCAACGCAAGAAGCGGGAGTGGCGCCGACGACGCGGACGTAATCGTGAGAATAGGCAACAGCAGAAGCAAGCCATGGAAGGAGGCGGTGGCGGCGGCCATGGAGGAAGCGGCGGTGGTGGTGGTGCGAGAAGGATGAGAGGTGGCGGGGATGGTAAAATGGAGGCGGGAAAGGTGGCGGTGGTGCACTGCGGCATGTCATGATGAGGAGCTTGGAGGGAGGAGATGGAGATGGTGATTGGTGGACGACAGGAGGAGTAGAGCGGAGGCGAGAGGGAGGAGAGGAGGACGCGCGCCATGGTGGACGGTGGTGGAGGTGGCCATGATGGCGGTGGTCGGGCTTCACTTTGGAAAAAGCCAAAGAGACGACCTTTGGCTGGGGATCCCACTGTTGGTTGCAGCAGCCAACCATGGTGAGGTACAGTAGCCATTTTTTTTCACCTTTGTTCCTTGCATTTTCTTCCTCTGGTTTGCAAAGATTATGGTATTACTCTGTTCTCTGAGAATGCCATGAGCTCTATTGACCATTGGTTTAAGCGATTTCTGGAACGCATGAATTCCATAAGTGTTCTCTAGGAATTCTAAAAAAATAGTTCAATCCATAGGAACTAGGTAATTTTTCCAATGTTCCAAACATGTTTAACTAGTGTGTGATTTTACAGTTCTTGAGGAAGTATTAGGAGGTACCATATCTTCTTATAGTGTAAAATTTAATATCTTTACCTTATTTCATATTAGAAATGTGGTGCCTTTTAAGGATAGTAGAATTCTCTCAATTAGTATTGCTGTATGCTGCTGGCTTAATAACCTTGGGCAGCAAAATATATGAATTCCGTGAGACACATTTTCATCGGAACATAGCGATTTCTATGTGAAATTGTCCAATTCCAACCAGTGAAATTCTCATAGTAATTCCATCTCTCTGTTTTTAGAAATATTAATTCCATCTATTGAGTTGAATGCATCAGCCAGTTTATTCCAAGACTTACATTGATAGAAAAACAGATAATTCACTTATATTAACACCGACTTAATCAATACCTTACATATTTGTACCGAAGGAAAGAATGGCGTGCATAGGGTTAGTAACCCAAGTTCCCTTTTCCGAGGCGAATATGAGGTGTGTAGCTTGGAGTGCAGCATATATACAAGCTTTTAGCCTTTGTGCAACCTTCTTGGTGCAGTGGCCGCATTGTTGCATGCGACGATGCAACATCTATAATCTCTTTTGTCTACCATTGTCTCTCTCACTTTCTGAATTGATTTACCTATACTGCTTGTTACTTATCTCTCTTTCCTTTTCTCTTTCTCTTTTCGTTTTCAAAGATAAGAGCTAGCTAGATGGCTAGAGAGCTGAAGAAAAATTTTGCATTCATGGTGGCAATGGCATGGCTTGCATATGCTCTTGGGACCCACAGTGGCAGTGAGTGCGATGATGGAGCTCTGATTGCTTTCGAGTGAGGAATGGGGAGAGTGTACTCGATTAGCTATAGCTTGCCAATGCCAAGGTTTTTATTCTTTGCGGTTCTTTTTTTGTGTAACTTTGTTACATGGCAGCTAAAATGCTGGTAAATTCAGTTGAGTGTGGTGTCAGGTATAGTCACAAAGTTCTCGGATCGATAGAATTGAAGAACAGGATCAAGAAACATGGTATATTAATTACGAAAGGTTTTTATAAGACTGATGAAAAAATCCCTACGTTACCCGGACATAGACAACGTTCCGTTGCCAATGACCCGTTTCCTCTGACTAGGCAATGCTCAAATGCTCATGCAGATTCCTATCCAAGTGGGGTAAGCTTTGTTCAAAGCTCTTGCCTCTCACACCGAATTTTTGCACGGTTGGGTGTCTGAAACTTTTGAGTTCTAGCTACTAGCTTCTGATCTATTAAGGATCTCTTCCTGATGTTTAGTACTTTAAGGGTATGTTATTATATT
The DNA here is from genome assembly GCA_030770085.1 of Oryza coarctata. Taxonomy (NCBI): domain Eukaryota; kingdom Viridiplantae; phylum Streptophyta; class Magnoliopsida; order Poales; family Poaceae; genus Oryza; species Oryza coarctata. The sequence goes on along the minus strand of CM061476.1, from coordinate 1,877,565 downwards.
AGTTACGTTCTAAGTTCCCACTGAATAAGACATGTTTCCAGTGTTACATATTTCAGAATGAAATTTCTGAAATTCCGATCCCCCAAGTTAGGATATTCTTTCAGTCGAAAAATAATAATTTTGTTGAAAATTTAACCAAAATTTGTTTAAATTTCAATCTCTTTTTTTCTGAATTTTCTGCAATTTCCAAAATTTCCACGCAAGCGCGAAAAATATATTTTTGATTTCCAAGGTATAGAGCTCTGCATGTCTGATTCAACAGAACAGCAGCCACCAGCCAAATGTTCCCATAGGTGCAGCTATATTTGGATCACTATTCCCAGTACACTTGGATTAGTTCTATCCAAACGTCCATATTGTTTTAATCATGACGCCAATCTTGTCTTCTTCCCTCACTAATTTTCTGATCTGTGAAACTCAAAGCATTGACCTGCATGAAGAGAACTAATACAATAGTAACAATGATCATATCATAGGCTTAAGTAAAAGCTACTCATCTCACCAGATAACAGATGCAGACTCAAGTGTACAAACTGTCACCTTGTCCTTTGTTCTTGATGCATTTTGGGGTGTAGAAATCAAGGCAAATCATAGCCTCTCAAACAGATTCAGCCAATGCTGAACTGCTGATCCAAGAAGCGAGCAGAGATCAATCGAGTGTACAAACACTCATCTTGTTTTCTTGAACCAAGTGACATAAACATTGTGTAAAAACTGCAGATTTGATTGACACCTTATTTCTATGCATACTGTCTGTTTGCATTCTGAGCGGCAAAATGGTTGCTGCAGCCTCTGCATGCGGCAGCAGATGAGCAGAGACAACCAAACAAGTCAGTACTGGGAGAAGAAGAAAGCTATGCTTTAGCTGACAAGAAAACTGAAGTGCGACCTGAAACTTTAACAGCAAAGTTGACCACCTTATGAACTTAATTAGTTGCTTAAATGTGGTAAAGCTTTTAAGCTTAAAGTTTTCAATTTATGTAATGTTTAAAGTGTTAGTTAACTCTCCAATGATTGGCGTATTTGGATTATTAGTACATATAGTCAACTATCTGAATTTTGTTTTGCCCAAAAGGCAAAAACTTATCTGAATGCTAGCATGCACTACTTTTTTCATCTATGATTCTCTCTAAGGGATTATTTCATTTACTGTAAACTGTTTCGGTAACAATGAACTAAACACAACTTCAATTCCCTAGCAGGAAGATATTTTCTTGGACCACAATGTTGTTATAGTACATGCATATCCTACTGATCCAATCAATACTTTTTTACACTGAACTATGGTCCAAACCATACTTGATACTAATTGATAGCCACAATCCTGCCAAGAATTTGATGCATCATTGCATATATATACAGTGAGCTGTCACAACTCACTACTCCCCTGTCATTTACAGTACAAGGAATAGGAAACAAAGAACATTTACCTAGGGATGCACATAGATTTCAGAGTTGGAAACTTTTACAGGCCCATGGACAAATGTGGGCCACAAAAGTGCATCAAAGTAGCTTCAGCACTGCCTAATGACATGTTTGTACAGGAAATTTTAGCCTCTGATTGGTCTCCTGGCTTCCAACTTTATTTGGATTTAAAGCCATCTTTTATTGCCCTTGATCCTTGTTGCAATCCTTTCCCTTTTACTGTAGTGTACATGTACTCCCTCCGTACAAAAACTTCACTTTTATACATTAATCTGAACAATTGATTGTCTACATTCATATTAAAAATAAAGCTATTTTTGAGATAGACGTGGCATTACATTAGTAGTTTTAGTTAGTAGAATACTACCATATTGAAACTCATAGAGCAGCTGTTTCAAGAGAAAAGGGTAAGATGAATTAGAGGGATAGATAGCTAGACAATATTGTGTTAAAATTTGTAAATGGGCTAAGGCTCATAAAAATAATTACTCTAAAAAACTAAAAAAAACACATACGTGCTCACCTCGCATCGCTAGGCCAAGCTAGGCTAGACGGCACATATACACAACATACAGTTCAAAAAAATTGGGTCCTTATCTTTACGTAGAAAACAATAAGTGTTTACCACCTCCTCTGTATTGCACCATCGCATGTCTCGTACTCCGTCTTGTCCTTATCTTTACGTAGAAAACAATAAGTATTTACCACCTTCTCTGTATTGCACCATCGCATGTCTCGTACTCCGTCTTGCTCGTCAGTGTGCACTAACGAATCGAAAGAACAAGTCTTCGAAACCTCGTTCTCATGAAGTCTTGTACTGGAAGAGGGCGAATAGGATTTTTAAAAAGCGCTTTGCGCGGCTGCTCATTGATCATCCGCTATGACTCATCTTTCTTTTTATCGGCTGTGATGCATCATCGTCATTGTTATATACCGCATGTTATTCATGTGATACCCACTGCTACTACTGATAACACTTTAGAAAAGGATCGTTGGTGTGTATATAACATGTGTTTTGTATTTGATCTATTAATATTAATTAATGTCATATATATATTTAAATAAGATGATATTATACTAGTTTAAATGTAATGATTTATTTATAAAATAAATTAAATCTGTTCATATACTGTGATGATTAGAAGCTCACGAACCAGGCTTTTCAATCCCTTCCCTTGTGTGCCAAGACTAAACAAATCGAAAAGGCGATAGAGATGCTAATGCGCGGCATGCTCGTATAATAGTCCTCATTTCCAAGGTGGGGGATCGATAGAGTAGGGCACATTGGATCAAAAGATAGAATCATCATCAGTGAGAAGTCGTTCATGATCTATGTAGTATAGATGTCGTTAACTACATATCCATCAGTAGCACGCGTGCATGCAGCTAGCTAGCCATGACCACCTCGCATCAACATTGCTTTCTGATGCAAGAAACGCTAAGCATGATGTATGTAACTCATAACAAACATAATTAAGATGTTCTCTTTGAGATCATCATCGAACTGCTAAACACAATATCGCACAAGAAACATATAGAATGATCCTGAACTGCTAAAATGTCAAAGAACTGTTCAGTTTTGTTTTCTGAAGAACTAACTCTCACTGTTCATCCTCGCGTGTGTTCTTCAGTGTGTAACTGCAGCTAGGATAATACAAAATTCTTGAGCTTGGATTGTTGAATTTGGAGGGGGGTTGGAATGATGAGAGGTCTGCAGCCTTTGGACCCGGCCGGGGAATCCATCGATTGGTGTGGAGCACCGGAGAGCAAGCATGCATGGGTAAAGCAAGCAGGTAGGACAGAACGCAATACTGCATTGCAAATTTGGAGTGCAATTTTCTCACCATTTCAAGGAGGGAGAGAACTGGATCGAGGAGGCATTGATCATGCATGAGACACGCACCAGATTGAGTTGGGTTGATTGCTTCCGCACTCCGCCGCTTTTCGCGAAATTTGAGGCGGAAAGGGGGTGGAGTCGACTGCACAAAAAGAGAAGCTTCTTTTGCTTCAGACCGGTGGCCAGCTACTAGTCTACTACCCCCTCTTCTTCTTCTTCTTCTTCAGTTCAGATGGTCGTCGTCAGTGAAGGGGTAGATTACACATTTTATAGTTGCTGGTTTGCTTTGGATTTGATAAAAAACTTGCAGCTGACTACATTTACATGGAGATTGCAAGAATAAAAGTATAGCAGCATTAGGCTATTAGCATGTTCAAATCCGAGTGTCACAATTGACAAATGTATGCAATGCAAGCCTAGATGACAAAGGGGCAACGGGATGGAATATCCTCCTATGGTGATTTGGGGTTTAGGCAGTAGCAATCTCTAGAACCTAATCATGTATACTTGTATGATAAAATTGTGAGAAAAACTTTTCTGAATAATCAGATTTAAAAATCCAAGTTTGTACATTCTACTATACTACTAGCACCAAACATACTAAACTGGTTAAACTCCTTGAGATATAATCTATATATTTAGATTTAAATTCTAGATTTGACACCATATTTATAATTAATTATGTTTTCAGTGGTTGATTACATAAAGATGCCCATGATGACTTTATCAATTTAAGATATGGATAGTATGTGTGCGTGTTATGGAGGTGAGTACCTGTGTTTATACTGTGATTTGAAAAAAAAAACATACTTACGAAAACAAAAAAAAAATTATTTCGCAACAGACAAAAATATAATCAATGATAATAACTGTTAAAAGTGAAAGTGGAAACCAATTCTCAAACACGACGATCATATAAGCTGAACTTAGCAGCATCTTATTTATTCCTTCCAAATTGTTATTCTATTGGGCCTAAGTAATTGTAACTTGGGCTCTTTCCAAGCCGAAGCCCATCACTTAGTATTCAGCCCAAACAAACAGCCCACACCAATCAGTCAACCCGGTCTTGGTTGGCCCCATCCAGCAGAGGCACGGACAGCAATCCAACGGACGCGCACGCTCCATCCTTCGATCCGACGGCAAAAAACAGAAACCAAATCCGCTTGCAACTTCACACTCGTCGTCACCGAGTGGCGGACACTTGTCCAGTCGAGTACTTGACTCGAAACCCGTCCAGGTTCACTCGAGAGCTCATGGCAGCCACGGCCACGGCCACGGCGGCGGCGGCGGCGGAGGTGAGGTATGGGATCGTCGGGGTGGGGATGATGGGGAGGGAGCACCTCCACAACCTCGCCCACCTCGCCGGTGAGGTCGAGCGGGCGGACCCGCCGGTGCGCGTCCGCGTCACCTGCCTCGCCGACCCCCACCCGGAGTCGCTCCGCCTTGGCCTCCGGCTCGCCAGCGAGCTCGGCGTCCCCGTTCCCCAGGTGTATACATGCACGCTATGGCCATCACCTTATCTTAATTTTTGTTTTTTTTGATAAAGTATAGCAGGAGTAGGAGTTGTCGGAGCAGGCCCCTTCCTTTTATTGAAAGAAAGCAAAATTTAGGGTTACAGACTACAGAGGTTTCATGTCTGGGACCAGCTATAAACATGAAGGTGCAAAAGACTAGGCTATCAGAGATTTGCAAACCAAGAACGAATCAATAGCAACAGGATTCTAACAGGAGAAACACTATGGACAACACAAAACAACGTAGCATCTGAGATGTGACTAATGTTGTGCAACAATCTTAAATCTTGTTTTTTCGTTGTACAACATATACGAAAGGCATTCTTTTGCCAATAATAACAACGATAACAAAATCTTTCACTTCGACTAGACTTAAAATTCAATAAAAGTCTTCAATTATGTTTTAGATACGGTCAATAATTACTTTTTAATCACTTTTATATGTTTTTAGATATATTCCAATCCTTTTTATTGCTTTCCTCATATTAATTTTAGTTTTTCTCTATCTTTTCTTATATTATTATCTTAGAATTTTATAATGTACTAGTGTGTCTGATGGTCTCTTTTGGACATGTACAACTATCTCAACCGATGTTAGATAATTTTTTTTTAATTGATGTTATCTCTAGCCGATCACGCATATCTTCGTTTCGGACTCGATTCATTTTTTATGATTACAAATTACGTATTTTTGTAACAATCAGCTATTGAACATATCGTCTTTTTTAGACCAACATTCTGCCCCATATATTATAGCAGGTTTAATCGCCGTTCTATAAAACTTGCTTTTTAACTTTTGCAGTACCCTTTTATCACATATGATACTAGATGCTCGGCGTCACTTTATTCAGCTCACTTTCATTCTATGGCTAACGTTTGTATCAATATCTTTATCCATTTGTAGCATTGATCTCAGATATCGAAAGGTATTTTTCTTAGTCACTATCTGTCTTCTTAAACTCACATCTCTCTCCTCATGTGCAATGGTGCTAAAGTTATATCTCAAATATTCAGTTTTAGTTTTACTTACTCTAAAACCTTTGGACTCAAGATTCTGCCACTACAAATCTAGTTTTCTATTTACTCTCGTCCGACTTTCATCAACTAACGCTATATTATCTGCAAAAAGCATACACCAAGTGATATCTCCTTGTATATTTCTTGTAAACTTATCTATTATTAAGGTAAAGAGGTATGAGCTCAAGGCTGATCTCTAATGTAGTCTTATTTTAATCGAGAAGTAATCCGCATTACCATCATTTGTTTGAACGCTAGTCATAACATTATTGTACATATCCTTAATAAGAGACATATTTTGTTAGGACTTTATATTTGTCTAGAATCTACCACATAATAATTTTTAGTATCTTGTCATAAGTCTTCTTTAAATCAATAAAAATCATATGTAGGTTCTTTTTATGTTCTCTAAACCACTTTATAACTTGTCTTATTAAGAAAATTGCTTCTATGTTTGACCTTTCGGGCATGAAACCAAATTGGTTTATAGAGATTCACGTCGTTTCTCTCAAATGGTGCTCGATAACTCTTTCCTATAGCTTCTGGTCGCGTCAGATCTTGCACGTGCGGCGTGACCACGTCGACGTCTGGAAGGTCTGCTTAGCTCCAGTCAGGTGTGTTGGCTTCTCTCCGTAGCTCGAGGTAAGCGCGCCGAGGCCTGGGAGGTCTGCTTAGCTTCGGCGCAAGTCCCTCGGCTCGCTCTCTGGTCCCTCCGTCGTGACGGTGTAGGTGCGGGTGTGTTAGTCAATTTGACCTTGTAATTGACAAGAAGGTGTGGCGAATGGGTCAATTGGAAGATGGGCCGATACGAGCTCTCGCTATCGACTGGCTGCCGATAGGATCGAGTTGGTCATCGGTCGCGTCCGGATAGCTCCTGCTATCGGCTGGTCGCCGATAGGGATTGGGACGCTCTTTCATCGGCTAGAGAGCCAACAAAGGCGTAGACAGATGCCGACAAAGGATTGATGGCTCCGGGTGTAGCGAAAGCGAGACTGTGATCCATCGGCTCTGCCCAAAGGGTATTCAAAGAATAGCAAAGCACGTGGGATCTCTTCTGGTTACCGACGGAAGGTGTAGCGCTCGTTCATCGGCTGAAAAGACGATGAAGGCATATGTGAACTGGCAAGAAATCGTATAAAAGACACACCGGCTGCAAAGCCGATGCCGCTCCGGATATGGTGGGCAATGAACAAGGAGCGGGGCCCGATCCTCCCACAGCATGAGACCCGTCGCCCATCGTGACAACGCCGCTAGCATCGATCTCGAAGATTGGACCTATTTGAGACAGTAAGAGACAGAGACCAATGACAAAGGGACGACGGACGCCAGATCGGTCGTGCTGAAGGAAGGACGGAGTGAACCCATTGGCTAGCTGAGTCGATGAGAGGATATCTCTGAAGATATGTGTGCATCGACCGAAAGGCCGATGCACTAGGCGTGACGTTTGATGTAAGTCTCTGAAGACGGGTGCGTATTACCCGAGGAGCCGATACGCTAGGTGTGTTGCTCAAGATATAGATAACTCATCGGCTAATCACCCCGATGAAACACCGGGCAGAAACCTACATGCCTACGGCTCAATCCACTGTTGGTAGGCTCGTAGGTCAAATCTAATCGATGCAGCACGTGACTAACGACAGTAGAGAGAGCTTGATAAACTGATAAACCTTGCATGAACGTGATGTATTACACTCGATCTGACTAAGAGGTCGAACCTAACTGATGCAGCGTTAGACAGAGCAAAATATACCGGAATAGTGACGGGACTTACCCCTTTGTCGGAGATCGAACTTAATCGATGTAGCCCCACGTCGAGAGCCAGACCTCGCTGGTAAAAACCTAGATGAGCTAGGGTGGCGATGCACTGAAATTGTATTGATCGAATGATTGATTTACAGGCTTCCAGAGGGTCTATATTTATACCCTGGCATTATAGAGTCCGACGTGGTTACAACAACCATCGGACGTTATTTCCTAAAAAATATAATAGGAAAATATCTCTAAGAAAGTAAACTGAACTAACTAATTGGAATACCATCAGGGCCTATCGTCTTACTCCCTTTCATTCTTTTTAAAACTTCTCTAATATCAGATTCTTGGATCTTCCGCACAAAGCTCCTATTGGTGTCATCTGACGGATCGTCTAGTTGGACGGTGGTGTCCTCGTTCCCATTATTGAACAAATTGTCAAAATACTCTTGCCATCTATATCTAATCTCATCCTCTTTCACCAAGAATTGCTCTCTCTCATCCTTAATATACTTAACTTGTTTGAAGTCTCTTATCTTCCTATCACGAGTCCTAGCTATTCTATAGATGTTTTTCTCTCCTTTCGTACTCAGACATTGATAAGGATCCTCAAAAGCCCGCTCCTTTTCTTCACTCACAACTCATTTTGCGGTTTTCTTTGCCACGCTGTACTTCTCTATGTTGTCCTCACTCCTATCATGGTACAAGTATTTATTGTATTATTTCTTCTTTTTAATAGCTCTTTGCACGTCTTTGATCTACCACCAAGTGTGTTTAGTTTCGCATCCACTCCCTTTGGTCACTCCAAACACCTCTGAAGTAATTTTCCAAAATGCATGTTGCTATCTTTTTTCACATGTTATTTGCATCATCTTCTTACTTTCAAGAACTTTCTTCGATAACTCTTTCTTTAAAGATATTTGATGTCTCTTCTTCCAACTTACACCACTTAGTTCTTACAATTTTGGCTTGTTTATCTTTACGAACATGCACCAGAAAGCGAAAGTTGGCCAACACTAGTCTATGTTGAGAAACCACACATTCTCTAAGTATCACCATACAATCCACACATACTTATTTATCCTCTCTTCTTATAAGGACAAAGTCAATCTGGCTAGAGTGTTGGTTGTTACTAAAAGTCAATAAATGAGATTGTCTCTTCCTAAAAAAAGTGTTGGCTATCATCATATCAAAAGTTATAACCAAGTCTAAGATTTTTTCTCCCTCTTGGTTCCTACCACCATACCAAAAACCTCCATGTATCGCTTTGAAATCTATGCCTGTTGCACCTATATGACCATTAAGATTTTCTCTTATAAAAAGTTTCTCACTACTAGGTACAACTCTAACCAAATCATCTAAGTCTTCTCAGAAATATCTATTAGCACTTTCATCCTGGCCTATTTGACGGACATATGCACTAATTACGTTTAAGACTATATCACTAATGACAAGTTTAATAAAGATGATCCTATCCCTTTGTCTTCTCACCTCCACCACACTATCCTTGAGACTCTTATCAATCAGAATTCTTACTCTATTTCTATTTAAACTTGTCCCTGTGTACCAGAGCTTGAAACCGGTATTGTCCACCTTATTCGTCTTCTGACCTTTCCGTTTAGTCTCTTGAACGCACAAGATATTTACACGCCTCCTAACTGCTATCTTGACTAACTCTTTTAACTTACCTATAAGGGATCCTATATTCTAGCTACCTAAATTAGATCTTAGTTGTCTCGACTTGCTTTCTTACCCTTCATATTTGTCGAGTCAGGTGTAAAGACCCTTGCTTATTTTTCACCACACTCGGGAGCCGATGTGGCGCGCCACTAAGAATGCAACGGCTCGATCCTTGCTCACTTGACACCATACCCAGATCACGATATGGTGTGTCACGGGGGTGACGACCTGACCCTTGCTCATTTAACACCATATCCGGGTTTTGATATGGTACGTCGCTAAAAGGGTTATGTCCCAATGGGATTTTTTTAGGTTTTATCTCTATAAGAGTAGCTAAGTTTTTATGTTGGCTCGTCAAGCTTAACACAAATCTCTTCCTTTACCAGGACTTGGAACCTGCTATGTTGAGACATCAAAGGTACCCTAATATTGACGGAGAGTCGGCATTCTTTTGCCAGTTTACTAAAAAAAGTTTCATAATCAGGGTGCATATGAAATATTGTCCCGTGTCCAATGTTATCTTATCATCAATCAGGTCTAATCGCCATGGCACTGATTAGCCGATTAATCATTATTAATCGTCGATCAGGCCGATTAATCGACCCTAATTGACCCTTGTGCATATAAGATGTTCTAGATTACTGTAATGTCTCAGAATATAGGAAGAAGAGAAAAGAAAGGTTTCAGAACAAGGAAGCAGAGCAAACACAGGGATGGGAAGCAGAGGCCTCAGAATAAGGAAGTAGAGCAAAGGTAGGCCTCAGAATAAGGAAGTAGAGTAAAGGCAGGGATGGGAAGCAGAGCAAAAGCACATAGGAAAACGATAGAGAGGAGGTACACTAACAATTAGTCGAGGAGCTTATCTTTTTACCTGACGCCGAGGGTGCTTGAGGGTCAAAAACTCAGAATCCTAGCAGAGACAGGCTGCATGTACTCATTTAGGTATGGTAGCTGTCCAGCAGTAGAGCATCTAGAGGAGGGAAGAGTAGAGAAGGCGGTGACGAGAGAAGCAACATTGGTCATGGCAAGAGCGAGAGTAGTGACGCGATGGCGGCTAGAGGAGAGGATGACAACATTAGGAAGACAGGAGGGTGATGGGAGGGAGTAAACCCTATGGATAATGGGCTGGCCCAACTTCTCACTTCTCAGTCAGTCAACCAAAAGCCCAAAAATCAGTCATAGCTAATCGTCCCCCTCTCTAATCGGATGATTAATCGTGATTAACTGATGATTAATTAGATGATCAGATTTCTGATTGACTGATCGAGTTGGTTGCACCTAATCGGAGTCAGGGGATCGATCAGAACGATTAACCACAATTAGTTGGACGATCTACCTTGCCCATGTCAACCAGGAACGCTTTGTAGAGTTTGCATCCAAATCTTTAGCCTACAACTGAAATCCTCATCCTTTTGCTCTGTCCTTCACCTGCAGTAGCACACTCCTGAGACTGTAAAAGGAAGAGAAACTTCAAAAGGTTTAATTAAGTTTGCTTAGGAAACTTTTTCTCAATTGCCATTTTATTCCAAGTTTGCCAAATAGTCCAGGACAAAGCCCCAAAACAGAAGAACCGAATAGCTAGGGCCATACCCCAGCAGCCAGAAATAAAGGAAATTTTCCTCTATTATTTGTAGATTTATCCCAACCAAAAGTTTCTCTAAAACAGGCCCAACAAAATTTATCCATAGGACAAGGAAAGAAGATATGGCCCAAAGTTCCAATTTCTTTGCATCCTTGCGTTTCCATCCCTCTTTATCATTTTGTACAGTGATTTTACTGAAAATTGTGATTAGTATTGGTTGGTAACTGTGATTCCATGTTTTGAAATTAATTTCATTTTGTTCATTGATTTCATCACAATTAGATTTCAATGTAGCATGTATGTTAGTTCCATTCAGAATTTGTGCTAAAACTATTGTTAGTATGGATGATATTAGACTGACGCAATCTGTGTGTTCTTCAGTTGTGCCTGCTGTAGTGCACTGGTACTGAATCCTAAATGACTAGATGGTTTCAAGACCTTTTCAGGTCATTGCGAGCTGCTGGACAGCGGGCTTTGCGATGCTGTTGTTGTGTCATCACCAAACATGACGCACTACCAGATACTCATGGACATCATCAGCCACCCCAAGCCGCACCACATCCTTGTTGAGAAGCCCTTGTGTACTACAGTACAGGACTGCCAGAAGGTGAGGTTATATTTTGGAGGGTCAGAGCTGTGTGATGTGATTTTCATCATGTGCTGACAGTGCTGCTAAATTTTTCTTTCATAAAAACTTTTAAGCTCTGCTGTCCTTCATGAATCTGGGAAGTTTATTGAACATTTAATTGCTTTATAGAAGAAATGGAAAGAAAGGAGTATCATACTAATTCTCTAATCCACTGAGAAATTAAAGAGCAGATAGGCTAGCAAGGTTGTTGGACAAACTGATTTCATTAGATTTCACCTTGAATCTACATAGATGTATCTTGTGTGTTTGTGTCTCTATTCAGTTGTTCCCTGATCAACATCTGAAATTTTTAGTTCTCTCAATCTGTACAGGCTTCATGTCGATTTCATAATCTGTTTATTTTCCATACAGGTTGTAGAAGCAGCTAAACAGAGATCAGACATATTTGTGCAAGTTGGATTAGAATACAGGTATATGCCTCCGGTAGCTAAGTTTATAGATATTGTTCAAAGTGGCACCTTGGGGCAGGTCAGAATGGTGGCAATCCGTGAACATAGGTTTCCTTTCCTTGTTAAGGTACAAGGACCCAAGACTATAATACTTGTCATCATTATTCTTTTCAAATTTCCTGCAAGTCTGTAAATGCTACAATCCTGGCAGGTTAACAATTGGAATAGGTTCAACTGCAACAGTGGAGGAACTCTTGTTGAGAAGTGCTGCCATTTTTTTGATTTGATGAGATTGTTTGCAGCTGCAAACCCTGTTCGTATGATGGCTTCTGGAGCCATTGACGTCAACCACAAGGATGAAGTTTATGATGGGAAGGTCAGGTTAATTTACTACAAGATCTCTCTCTCTCTCTCTCTCCCTGTGTGTGTGAATGCACACCCATCTCTTTCAATGTACAGCTCCAAGTAAAAATCATGCATGAAGTTGGAGTGCGGTGCATTCATGCCTTGTTAATATTACGTGTTGCATTAATGGAAAATTGGATGGCATTTTCACTCGTTCTGTAATTATAAATGTTATATTTATAAGCTGCAGTGGATTTTTATGTGCTTATCCGATTATGGTGATTTCGGTTTAAACAGCAGTCCCTTATTTCTAAGTTCTTTCTCAATGCAGGTCCCAGATATTATAGACAATGCATATGTAATAGTAGAATTTGATAATGGCTCTCGTGGCATGCTTGACCTCTGCATGTTTGCTGAAGGTAGTAGGAATGAGCAGGAAATTTCTGTTGTTGGTGACATTGGAAAGGTACAGCTAAGACGATACTTTTGATATCTTGATTTTCTTTGAAGTACAATAGCATACTCATATGCTGAAATGCAATTCCACGTAACCCCATATATATATCTTATATGCTCAATCTGCAGTTTGGTGTCCTGTATTGACTGCAATAATTATTTACTAGTTTTTCCAATGGTTACTTTACCGCTTTAGTAATTTTTCCTCAAGTAGTTTATGGTGTTTCTAGTGCAATTTAGATCTTTCCTGACGATAGGGACAAATCAGAGTAAAAATGACACCATTCTGCAAAATTCCATAGTATATCTTGTCATGCTGCTAGAGCTTAGAGGCATAGTATTAACCTATCAAACATGGGGCCTGCTACTACATCTTGTCCCTTTTGTAGATGAATACTGCATCCTCTTGGTGGATGTTGTGCAGATAGAAGTTATCTCTGCCAAAAGCATTGGCTCACTGGTAAATTATATTTGAATGGGTTTATCCTTACACCAAACATTGGCTATAACACATGCATCTCTACATAGGCCTCCAAATAAAAGGTTGGTCTATTGTGCTGAAGTCTATGAGCAAGAAATGATAAAATGGATTCTAAATGTCATGACCTTAGTACAAAATGGTGGGATCATCTAGGAAAGGGGGGGGGGGGGGGTGTCAGGAGATGTAGTTGAAGATGTAAAATTACTTCTCAATCTGGTTCTGAACTTGTTGCCAAAGATATTAGGAAAGCTGCTTTAGATGCCATTAGGTAAGCTTGAGTTTTTTGTTGTTGCAATGGGGCTAAGAAATAGTAAGGAGCCCCTTTCCATCATCAGAACTTTAGAATTTATTTGGCATGTCCACTCTCGTTTACATATGCTATGTATATAATATTTGTATGCTGATTAACTGTCAGAGTGGAATTTTATTATGTGTAATGATGGAATTTTGAACAGGGTGAGGCATTTGTTCCAGAGAGCATTGTTAGGATTGGAAAGAGAGCAGGGGGTAGAGATGAAGTTGTAACGATAATAGCTGAAGACGAACGGATCAAGTATGTTCAGCTTTACAACTTTGTATCGATATTTTGTTCTTCTAAACTTTTGTCATTTGACAACAGGTTATCGATAAAACAAATACTAGTTTTCCTTAGGCTGAGAAAACACCCACCGTAAAAGCGACCCTAAAAATAATATCAGTTTTACTATCCATGGACAGGAGTCACATTTTTATGTATAATATCCAGTTATTCACAAATTTGCTTGTCCAACTACAGGACTAGTTAACAGTTCAGGGAAAAAAAATCCCTTGTAAGAAGTCGAACAGTGCTCAAACCACTTGGCTTAGGTAGATAAGAAGGTTTCTACATCTTCGTTAATTATAAAATTTTCAGGTACCAAGGGCTTCATCATGGATCTAGCTATTTGGAGCACCTCAATTTCCTGTCTGCCATCAGGCTTCAAGGTGTGTCTGGCCCATCGGTCAATTTAACTGATGGTCTACTATCTGTTGCCATTGGCGTGGCTGCTCAGTTGTCGATTGAGAAGGGGCGTTTTGTCACGATTGAAGAGGTCTTGGCTGGTTGATAAATTCCCAGCAAGTTTCGTGGCTTCGCACATGGCTGCTGCTGTCAATGTACCTTAAATTCAATATACTATTAAGAACTATTAGATGTAGAGAAAGCACATTTGGTGTGGTTGAGCGACTGTCGGTGCGTGCTTCTCTCCACTAAGGTTCAAATATTGGTGCCCCCACGCGTGGGTATGCATGTGTGGTGGTTTATGGGTGTGTATTTTTCTTGTAACAAAAAAAAAAACACAATGATGCAAATAATGTCCAAGATTTATTGTCAGAGCATAATTTATTTTTTAAAAGAAAAAAAATCCTATTCCATATACTTGTATAGACAACTGTGATAAATACTTAGCTCTCTTATGTCTCAGTGTAGCAAAGTCAGCTTAAAAAAATGCCATTCTGTTATTCTTGTATATGAAATCATACATGCATTTGAGGCAGAGAAGAATGTGTGCCACGATGAGAAATGCCACAGCCCACAGGCATGCTGGTGACGTTATATTTTCAAGGGTGAGACGAGGCATGAGATTTGTAAAGATGTATGTAGCCATGCTAGTGACATCTTATATTTAAGGATGAGACGTGAAATGAGATTTACAAAGATGTATGTAGACATGCTAGTAACATATCTTATATTTAAGGATGAGACGTGAAATGAGATTTATAAAGATGTATGATAGGTCTAGGAGGCATCAGGAAGTTCGAATGTCATACCAGGTGGACAAGCCCCAATGCCCGAGTGATGAGTAGGAGAACATGGTGTAGCTTGGTTGGCAGAGAGCTGTACGCGTCTTAACGCTCTTTTGATTCTCCATTTGACACAGTTGCTTGTCATATCCTACGATAAAATTTGGGTCTAGATCATGTATTGTACCTTTCTTAATAATTGATACTATGTTTCTCCTCACCGTCCTGTGCTTGGAATGCTAAGTATGCTGTTGAGCTTGATGGTTTGCACACTCCAGATACATGACGTTTTGTTTTAGCACGTTTTATTCAGGGGCAAATCACACATTAACTTTGCTGGTGGGACATGTGCATAAGTCAGCAATTATACTTTTACCGGCCGTGTGAGGTGCATCCTTGCGTGCCTATTGCCTCCATGCATCATTCATATATATGTAGAGAGTCACCTTGTCTAGCTAATTGGTAACTTGGAAAGATTGCCAACACCAGAAGATGGCTCAAGGAGACTGAGGTCAAAGCAGCACAAAACTCAGAATATACACTCCGACTAGAATGGTAGGTGCTCGGAATGAAAGCACTGAGAATTCTTTTTCAGAACATACGAGGACATTATTCTTGATCAAGAATATGTATCCAAGACGCATACAAGATCAATGGTTGGAAATTTTTTCTTATAGTTTTCATCAATGGCAGATCTGATGACACTGTCACCTTAGTATGCCAATCTCTGATTTGGTTAAAATGATTGGGAAGG
Source organism: Oryza coarctata (assembly GCA_030770085.1). NCBI lineage: Eukaryota > Viridiplantae > Streptophyta > Magnoliopsida > Poales > Poaceae > Oryza > Oryza coarctata. The sequence continues at coordinate 1,861,926 of CM061476.1, read as the reverse complement.
ATATCTGTGCATAGCTAGGAACTTTCCAACATTACAGGCTGTCTGATGCTCAAGCGTGAACCTGGTTTTATTCGGTTTCACCTGTGAAACTTGAAAAATCAAGAAAAAAGGGGTTTGTTAAATCTGGAATTAGGTGTTTCAATGAGCATCCAGTCGATATAAAATTTCCAGTTTCAAGCATGTTTCAGGTTACAAACACATATAGTTTCAAGATTGATATTCCGTTTTATAGGGGTCCCAAGTATAATGTGAAGCTTGAAGTTTCGATGGTTTTGTTTGGATTCAAAACTCAATGCATCAACAAGTTAATTTATTTTCATTGGATCTAAAGGATTTCCATTAAGGAGTGGTTTTAAGGTCATTAAGGAGGAACTGGGAGGTAGCATATTTTGTAGTACCAAAATTTATTATGAGGTTATAGGATGTACAAATTTTTATACCATAAAATGTGGTACTTATAAAGATAGTAAAATTTCTCTTTATCAGAAGTATAAAGCAGTAAATGTTTTTTTTTTGAAAGGAAAGGTTGGCAAAAGGTTTGCTGAATATATTAGAAGGGGTAAAAAAGCTTAGGGGATCTTACACTAGATTTAAACCAGCTAGGAATTACAGGGACTCTTACAGAAGTCAGAGTGAAGTGACTAAAAAAACAAGGGTCTAGGAAGAACAGAAATCTAGCTCGGCAATATTCTCCTTTATTTGGATGGCCACCTGTGTCTCGCTTTGGAACTTTTGATTGAAGATTCTTCTATTTCGTTCAAGCCATATATGCTACCAAGCAATTAGTAGCGCTCCCATTGCTTTTCTTCTTTCGCTTTTGGGTGTCAAGATGTAAACATGATTCCACCACTCTTCCAGGGCACCGACAAATTGATTATGTGCTGCATTTGATAACCCTTCCCAAATGTATACAAGACTCCAAACTGTGTTGGTGTAGGTGCAATCTTTAGTTAGATGTATGGATTCCTCAAAAGCATCTCTACAAAGATAGCAGATCGAATCACAGGGCCATCGTCTTCGAGGCACATTCTTCGCTGTCATAATTCGTTGGTGTAGGACTAACCACCTGAAGAAATGTTGTTTTGGTTCGGCATGCTCTTTCCACAATAGGTGGAAAGAAACATGTGTCATCATTCCTTGGAACTACGCTAGGTAGGCACTCTTTGTAGAGTATTCCGCGTTCGTAGTCCAATTCCATTGTATGCCATCTTCGATGTCCATTTTTAGTGCAATGTTTTGTAGGCATTCTCCTAGCCTAACCAGTTCCTCTACCACCTCTAGGGAGGTTATTGGGTGAAGCTTGGCCAGCTAATTGTTGTTTTTTTAGCTCCAGATTAACCTTTGTTGATTTTCTTTTCGCTAGTCTGAAGATCAATGGTGAGATTTCCTTGGGTGATTTGCTGTCAACCACACCGATCACTCCAGAAGTAGGTCTTCTGTCCATTTCCTAGAGTAATTGTCGTGACCACTTGAAATAGGTATTTATCGACATCATTGCATGGAATCTCCATTTTTGACCAAGGTTTTGATTTGTCTTTCCACTACAGCCAAAGCTCTTGCAAATGTTTCATGATTTAGGATTCCTAGCCCATTGAATTTCTTTGGTTTGTAGACTCCTTGCCAATTCATCATACTGCTCCCTATGTCAACATGTTCTGGGTCATCTCCTTTCCAAAGTAAAGCTCGACGTAAATGGTGTATCCTTTTGTATAGCCATTTAAACGTTGGCAGGATGATGAGGTGGTAAATTTGAGTGGATTGCAGAGTTGCTTTTATGAGTAATTCTCTACATGCAGAGGTAAAGAATCTTCCTTTCCATCCAGGTAATCTTGAACCCACTTTATCGATTATGGCTTGTAACTCTACTTTACTCAATTTTCTGGTATGGAGTGGGATGTCTAGGTTGTTGCACGTGAAAGATTTCAAAGCGCCAGGAAAGAGCTGTAATAGGTTTCCTAGATCTATGTCATTGCAGGCTATTAGGTAAACCACAGTTTTGCTCAAGTTGGTGTGACGGTTGCTTATTTGCGCAAAGGTTTGCAGAATCTTCTTTAGTTTGTCAAGTCTTCACTTTTAGGAGCCACAAAGATCGTAACATCATTAGCGTAAATGGAGCATCTGAATCTGTTATGCCTAGTGTCAAGATGAGAAAATAAGGAGGCTTTCTCCACTTCCATGTATAATCTAGTGAAGTGGTTCTAATGCAAGAATGAACAATATTTGTGAGAGTGGGTCACCTTGTTACAATCCTCTAGCATTCTCTATTTCATTCCCAGCACAACCATTTAGGAGGATGTTTGAGGAGGAGGTTCCTAGTAAGTTGGAAATCCAATTGCACCATTTCGAGCTGAATCCAAGATTTTGAAGAACCTCAAGTAAGTAAGCCCAATTGACTGTCAAAAGCCTTTGAAATGTCCACTTTGATAAAAAGGGTCTGTCTTTTCCTCCTATTGAAGAGTTGGATCATGTTCTATACATATAAAAGTTGTCATGGATTGCCTTTTTTTTGAATGAACAACACACTTTGGTTTTGCAAGACCAATTTATTTAATCTTGGCGCTAGTCAGTTGGCCAACAGTTTTGCCACAATCTTCGTGAAACTATGCATGTGGCTAATCGGTCTAAAGTCTTCCACTCTGATGGCTTCTCCCTTCTTTGGAATTAGGCAAATTTTTGCTATGTTTAGGTTGCATAGTCTATGAGTGTTAAAGTTCATAAAATGTTTAACAACTTGTAACTTGTCCGATTTGATGATCTCCTAGGAGTGTCTGAAAAATGCCCCAATAAAGCCATTTGGTCCTAGGGCTTTTTATGTCGGTATCCCAAAGACTATCTCTTTTAGTTCATCTTCGTCAACATCATTTTCTAGGTTAGTTAGAACATGAGGTTGCATGTTGATTCTTGTCCAAGTTAGGCAATTTTGCCGAGCTCCTTGTTCACCCAACCTTTGTGAGTAGTACCTTTCTAGCTTAGTGGCTTTTTGTTCTTTAGTTACTGTTATGCCATCTAGAGTTTGTAGGGTTCGAATGAAGTTTTTCCTTCTTTGGGCATTTGCTTTAATGTGGAAGAATTTTGAGTTAACATCTCCATGCTTTAGCCAAGTCAATTAGATCTTTGTCTGATCCTAATCTTCTCTAGTGTTGCCAGTCTGAGCACTTTGTTTTTAAGGAAGTTCATGAATTGAAGTTCCTCATCAATTAGTACTCTATCTTCTTGTGCCACATCAAGCTAAAAAATAATTTCATTTGCAATAGCAATTTTCAATTTGAGACTGCCAACGTGGTATTTGTTCTAGCACTTTGGATATCGTGGTAAGTGACTTAGTTTTAGGTGGAGTTTTGTGAAAGGATTGATCGTCCCGATTTCCCTTTCCTAGTATTTTTTCACTTGGTCTTTGAAGTCTGGAAGCTTAAGCCAGAATGATTCGAATATGAAATTTGGGTTTGTCTCCATATTTTCGTGGCCAACTACGTATAGGGGGGGCATGATCAGAGGAGGAGGATAGTGTGTATAAGTGGGTTGCAATGAAAAGAATGTCCCTGTCTGTGGTGCAAAAGGCATAGTCATGCCTGGTTTGTGTGGGATTTACACCCTGTTTTTTCCATGTGTATTTTCTTCCCGATAGTCCAAGTTCTTTGATCTGCAGTTTGTCTATTAGCCCCCTGAACCTCTACATCATTCTCCTATCTAATTTATCATTGTTTTTGTTAGCCGCATGATAGATGAGGTTGAAGTCACCTATTATCAGCCATGTGGGGCACGAAACACTCTGGATGTCTTGGAGTTCTGCTAAAAATTGGATATTTTCGCTCTCCTGTTGTGGTCCATACACCACCGTAATTGACCATTTTAGGTTTTCAGCCTTCATGGTGATTGTGGTAGAGAGGGTAAATTGCTTATGTATCACATCTGAGATGGAGAAGTGTAACACTGATTAGTGTAACCATTTTAAACTATTTTAATAAAATCCTAGTTCCAAAAACTTGGTTCTTTGCTTGTGTATTAAGGATCTAGTGCCAAGATATCAATTGAATCAATCTTGGTAAATTCTAAATCTTGCCTCAACTATTTTCATTCTAATTTAAATTCCCAAGATTCGAATTTTGATGGTTCTAGTCTCCTTCTAAATTAAACCGTTCCAAAATCTTATTCAAATCCCTCTTTTCCATCTTTTCCCATATACATTCTATAAAATGTCAAATCTAATTAAAAAACACTTGAACACTTGCTTTATTACGTTTCCTTGAATTCATGGAAATTTTATAAATTCAAATATAAAGATTGAAATTCAAAACTCCTCTTTGAATCCCTTCCATCTTTCTAATTCTGAAATCCTAGGAAAAATCCAAAAGAGCACTATGCCTATTGACCGCCCTTCCCCTTCTTTTCCCATACGACTCAACTACCCTTCATTTTTTTAACCTTTTCCTCTCCACTTGGGCTTTAGCCTTGATGGCCTAGTTGCCACAGCAGCCCCCTCTCTCTTTTCCCATGTGAACCACCAACCTAGTCAATGTTACCGCCCACATTCCCACCCAATTCGGCCTAAGCTACCTTTCCATCCCTTTCCTCCTTTTCTTCCTTTCTTGGGCCATTACCTCCTTGGCCCATTTACTTCCACAACCCAAGTTGGCCTCTCCATTCTCGATTCTAGACATGCTGTCCCATCCTTTGTCCTCCCAGCTACCACAATTGGCCTCATGGTCTAGCCACCTTTTGGCTCGTTTCCCTCCTACTTGGGCCACGCCTTGCCAGCCCGCCAACCGGCTGCCTCTCTCCTCTTTCTCACCAAGCCGTGCCACCCACCAACTGCTCAACACAATGTCATGCTGATGCACCGCACCATGTTGGCCCTTCCTATGCACTTCACCACTCATGTCGCTCCAACCAAGCACGTATCTGACCCGTGTCATCTCACCAGTTGCCATGGTCGGGCCAAGCCATGCCCTCTTGTGTGTCACACGTGACGCGTGCCAACATCGACCTGCCACCTTAGCACATCATTGTATGCCACATTGGGGTACACACCATTTCTCTCCACTAATCACGCTCTCCTAGGGTCCTCGACAATGACTTCTGCACCACCCAGTATGCTGCACCAAGCCATGCTAGTAGATGGTGTCAGTGACACTGCAAATTGCGTGTCCTTTTTAAAATGTCGCCTAGACTCATGACAATATCATCCCACCACTCCCCTCACATCACCTCATCCCTACTGCATTGCTCTGTCTTGGAGTCACAAGGCCGAAGGATGATGCCCATGCTTTTTTCAAAAGCTTGATGACCTCCTCTCCTCACCGAGCCCCTGGTCCAGTGCACCTGAGGTAAGCGTTCGATGTCATCTTGAGCCTCTTGTCCACGCCGCCCAAGTGCACCGAGCTCACACTGGCCACTCCATGCTAAGATTGCCTAGCTTGCACAAGACACAGGGAGGAAAGGATGGAGCCCATGCCGCTAACATGGTTGATGATTTGCACATATGCTCTCTAACTTTTCCTGCACCTTTTGCCATGTTTCCTACATGCTAGTAATGACGGTGATGAATTCCCTACCTAGCCCATGTTGGCCTCACCTAGCATCCTTCCTGCGCATGTAGGGATAGGCGTGAGCATATAAAAATATGGCACCTGAGCCACAACGGCCTCTTTTCTACTTGCTTCTCTGAGTGCGCACCTCTCCTTGTAGCATTCGCACCGTGTCATGCTTGTCTCACCACGCTAAGCCCACCTAGCTGCCCAAGACTTACTCGCTCCCACCCATACCACACTAGCACCACAGGAGACCAATGATGATGCCCATGCCACCTTTAACCTAGTGACGACTCCCTCTTGCTCACCTCTACCCCACATAGCCTCAAATTTTATGTGTAGCCATGCCTAGCTCACCGCTTGCCTCCACATGTGGTGCACGCACACGCTAGCCACAAGAGGCCAAGTATGAAGCCCATGTCATCTTTTTTTTGGAGGATGATAACTTTTGTGACCTCATTGTCTCCTCGCTTTCTCACCGCTGCTCCCTTGCTGCTCAACCAAGCCAACGAGTAGATGGTATGCCTATAAAATACACCACTCAAGCTAGGTCAACTTATTTTGCCACACGCGCTTTTCTTTGTCTCGTTGTTGAGCTCGCCAACCACATCTTCTTGACCTCGCCTTACCATTGTGCTACCATAGCGCCCACAAGCCATCTTGCTGCCCTGTTCTTTTGCACAACGCTGCCCTGACCAAACATAGAGCAGAAGCCCAGAGCCTCACTCAATCACTAGAGGCATGGCGTGCTCCTGCCTCGGTCAAACTCGCAATAAGAAGGAGGAGGACCACCCATGCCGCGTGAGGATGCCACAACTATGAAGCACTTCAGATGAACCATGAGCTCTAGGATGTACCATACGCACTCAACTATGCACTACTATTGACCTCCTAGACAAACTGCATGATGACGACCTGTACCTTGCTGCCCATTGTTTGTCCTCGACGCCACCTTGGTGTGCTGCTTCTCAACTACTACTCGGTCAAAAAACGGGACGCTGCTCCTCTCCTCTTCCCCTAGCCGCTTTCTTGTGATGCCTGCACACCCATCAGTGGGCATGTGCACTAGAGCACAAAGCCGAGCTTTGTTCATCTTTCCTGTGGCCGTGCGAGGCACTCTACTACCTCTATGGGAGCTTGAGCACCGCAACCTTGTCGATCGAGTCCCATAGCCTTCCCAAAGCTAGGCCCACACCTTGCTCACGCCGCCACACCATAGGCGAGACCGCCGTAGATCGTGCAGCTTGAGGCTTCTTCCAACCACACCATGTGAGGGAAAATCCTTCCTCTCGTCAAGAGGAAGCTATAGAAAGCGATGAGTTAGCCGATTTCCATTTGGTGCAAGTGAATTTAATGGAAAAATGAGCTCTCCTACCACATCCATGGCTACTGTAGGCTCCCTATCCTATTAGTCGCGTGCGATGCCACTAGTTGGTTCTTTGCGCCGCAGACCATCTGTAGACCATGATGCCCTAGGGAATACCTCACGATCCCCTTTCTGGACCACTGTCTTCATTCCCTGCCATTGGCTATGCTGCCCTACTATCACTAAGCCGCAGTAGCCACCACCTAGAGCCCCTTGCCATCGTGCTTGGGCTGTCGCCTTCTCCTCACTAGGGCATAAGGGACTGGTGAGCCCTTTGGGCCATCGCCGTCCTCTTATTGTCACCTCTAAAGCGCTCTGCATTATCGTGCCCATGCGCTCAGCCTCGACCAGACTGTAGGTGAGAGAGAAGAAAAAAGAAAATAAGAAGCAAGAACAAAAAAGAAAAGAAAAATAAGAAACAAAAAGAAGAAAAGAAAATGAAAGAAGGTAGGACCCATTGGTGGGACCCGTAAGTCTAGTCGACCCTGCACCTAGTCTGTAATCTATGTGACACTAAACAGTGGGCCTTGCTGCTCAGTCCACTCTAAGGTTCACATCCATGAGCTCATTCTAGAGCTACACACACACGCATGAACCTAGCCCATTCCATTGTACCGCATGCTCACTAGACTCGGTTTACCTCTGTGTGTATGATAGTGGTCCATAGAGAAATATTCCATAGAATATTCTTTTCTATAAAAGAAAGTTTTTTCCCTTTGATCAAGAAATTCGTTTAAACATCAAAAATTGATATATCTTAAATTGTAAGTCCGATTGACTTTTCAACTTCTAGAATTTTTCTAAAATTGAGCCATATCCAATGACACTAATATATTATAATAGCTATTATTTATTTTATTTTGTTTTAGATGGTTTTCTCTTGTTGAGAGCATAGCGGACGTTCCGAAGGTTCAACGGATGTGGATTTCTTGAAGAATTGAAGACCAATAGCAGGGCAAGCCACTCTTCAACCAACAGACCTATCCAGTAGTTGAATTACTTTCCATAGGTTTTTGTAAAACCACAACCTTGTCACTCCACCAAAATGTTAACTTAGTATCCATGCCCCTATGCATGGGTGTTAGTCAAACCCCCACACTACACAATTGTATGTCGACTTGTGGAAGAATGGGTTTAGGAACTATTTTAGAAAAACTCAGCACTCACTCAGTGTTGGGGAGTTAAAAAGGAAAAGATGTTTTGTGAAAGTTTACAATGTGGAATCTTGCCTGTGTGGCTTGGTTTCATATTTGCATATATGAACTGATTCCTTTAGGAATTCCATTCGAGCATTTTATAGATTGACCACACGTGTATTATGGGATACCCCTAGAAAAGTAAATTATTAGTTCATTATTATCTTGTATGCCAGTTGTTGTGGGACACTAGGGAGAAGACGAATCTTTGTGTTTTGATGTCAGCCCCTCGTGGCACTCATGTTTATTGTGGCATTACGGTACTAATAGATATAGGAGCATTCTTGGTGTACCCTAAGTAGATAATGGTTAATCTTGCCTGACGCTTATTTGTGGACTTGACCAGATACGTGGCATGAGATTTTTATGGACTAGCTTTAGAATTGCCTTGTCAAAAACTTACAGTACTGGCCAGTACTTGGTGTATGTTTCATGTTATGTGGGTAAAGTATATATCCTCTGTAGAGTTTAGCTAAATTGTTCAAATAGCCATGCCCACGGTTAAGGGCGAATGTGAGGTGATTCTCTTAGCGTAGATTTGTTTGCCTGTAGTTTGTGAAATTGATATGTGGGATGGGAGTAATTGTTAGAGTTAGTCTCTATGACTAATGGATAACCTTAGTAGTTTGAAATGGGTCTATGTGACCCGAGATATCGAAATGGCATCATAGAGTGAGCTTCTTGAGTGGAAGAGGAGTGTTATAGTATATGGACAGCTCAGAGGAACCAAGAAATAAGGTTTTGGATGAGAAGTCTTGATATGATGAGAAGTGGAGATAATTGATAGATATATTTGACAAAGTGAAAAGAAACTAATAGAGAAAAAGAGAAAAAAATGAATGAAAACTAAATTTTCATTCTCCTGTTTGAGCTGTTGCAAAGCAACTCACGAGATAATCAAGATGGAAGTCTCTCTCCAAATGTTTTATAAGAAAACATACACTTAGAACTTTAAAAAGTGTCTTAAAATTAAATGGTTTGTAAAATAAATTCAACCTTTCTTGAAGCTTACATCTTACACCTTTTCTAGTGGCCTATAGAGTACAAAAGTACTCATCCCCTCTGTTGTTGTTTTCCCTTGTTTTGAGTTGAGGTTGAGGATGGAGAAGGTTAGGCAAGAGATGGTTCATCGTTCCCCTACAATGCACCCCGCTTGGCATTGTTCGTACGATGGTGCCAAGGCGGGGTGTGACAAGAAGAAATTTCCATCGCAAACTAAGATAATTCCCCCTGGTGCCATTGGCTGGTAGCATTGCATAGTTTTCGCAAAAATGTTGTCCCATTGCTTGTTGGATTACATCATCAGAGAAATCTTGCAACTTTGTTTCCTGTAGGTAGACAATTGTGGCATTCATCTACTCAATAAAGAGCTTGACACAGTCTTTTCTTGCATTGGGCATTAAGTCCCCTTACATTCCAATTAAAGACTAATCAGTTTTACTAAGACATAATTTGGAAACATAACATCTAGGGAGCCAATACTACTAAGAACAGTAGAGGATTTATCCTTCCATAAGGCCTCTTGAAACACGGCCACTCAAGAGTGGTAGAAACACTAAGAGGTCTAGAAAAGGAGATGTACACTTCTATTAGAATGACAATAGCAAAAGACATAAACTTGGGTGTTAGATGTTCGAAGCCACTAGATTTCTTGGACATGGTGGTGGTCTGCAGACTAATAAGAGATGGGTTGAATAAGATCAAGATGGCACCACTGATGCGAATCACTCTTCGCACCTAGCTCCCCTCAGCCAGACACTCTTGCATCCCCCTTTCTCCACTAGAGTAGCAATCATCTTCATGGAGGATGGTGTCAGTGGTTTCTTGTAGTGCTACAAATAGAGTGTTTTAATTTGGTCATCAAGTGGTTTATTCTCAGCTAGAATACCAAACTTATTTGCAATTATCTCCTAGGCAATAATTTCTAGTCTAGTGCCTCTCTTGGTCTTGTTGGCCAATCGGACACTGTGTTGTTGTATAGAATTTGTCACCTTTTTACGATAAGGCCTTCGTTCTAAGTGTGGCATTAGGGGTTGATTCACCAGAGTGGTCACCTCACTCAAGAATGAGTCAATGTCCCACTGCCTATTCTTTACTATGGCCACCAGAGTGTCCTCGAAAGAGAGAGCTTGCCCTGTAATAGAAGAGGAGACAAACACAGAGGATAGTGGTTGAGGCTCAGAAGTAGCTAGGGAGTACATAGACCTTTGTAGCATGACCTCATGAAGCATTGGGTCTAAGTGTTCCTCTAGGAGGGTGAGGATGGAGTTTTGATCCTGTGAAAGTAGAATCAAATTAGTGGTAGGGAGCACCGAGTTTGCAAGGATTCTTGTAGCCGTAGCTCCCGCATCTAGGCTTCTACTATGACCTAAAGAAAGATTTACAAGGTGAGGCAACCTGATTTTCCTCTTGTGTTGTCAGCGCTGGTGAGGAGGGGCACGTGGGGTGGGGTGGGAAGCTTTGATAGATTGACGGCACAGCCTCATTTCGCTCTGTTCTACCGATCTTGACAGCCACTGGCTCCTACTTCTGCTATCTCTGGCCTCTCTCACCCTTTGGTGGCTTTAGTTTTCTTGGTTGAAAGGGCGATAGTCCCCCTAGTTAGGCTCCTTGCTACAGATAATAGCACGGCCACCAAGGCGATCCACAAAAATATGCTTGGTGCCTCCATCTTGCTTGCTGGTCAGACAGTTCCTCGTAGAGCTACATCATCTGTGTCCAAGATCTTGTCTTGCCTCCATTTGTGGCACCGTAGTGCCACAGCAAGGTTCTATCTTGGCGAAGAATCATATCTTCCACTCTGTTAAGGTGAATGATGACATAGTAGGTTAGCCCTCTTTTGGCTTCTAAGTGCGGTGGCTAGAGGTGGTCTAACTCTAGGAATGGCACATTAATTGGACATCCCTCCTCTTCTGCTAGAGTGATGGAGAGCGAGACTGCCTTCGATATGCTTCCTAGGTTGGAAGTCCAAGCCTAGAGATCATATGTGTGATTGTAGTTCCTTTGGCAAGTACTCCTCAACGTACTGCACCAAACACCTAGGGCCCACAATCTTTGTGGCCACTTTCTTAGTCCTGGCGTGATTTGGGACACCCTTAATGTAGAGCCGGATCCTATAGTGGTATTCCTCCTTTGCATATCTTCTTTTTGTCCAAGGCTGAAAGTGGTAGACCCGACCACTTGGGGTATCTGATGTGGGGTCTTGCAGGATGGCTTTGAAGTCACTGTGGTTTGCAAGGGTGATGAAGAAGTGTTCTGGGTGAAACTTTGTGACCTGAATGTTTGAGTAGCAAATGCAGTAAACCACCTTAACATCGTAAGTGAAAGTGTTGGGATCAATCCACTGCCCATCAGTGCCCATTGACTAGGTCACCACCGAGCGAGCGGTGAACCTCTCCTTCAACTGCTCCATCTATCTCTTCGCAGTCACCATACAAAAGTCTAGCTCAGGTAGCATGGTTAGGTCTATTCCTTCTCCTTCCATACTCGCTCTAGGGGTGTGAGAAATTTGCTAGGACTTGGATTGATGTGTGGGGCGTTTTTTGGCAAAGGAGGGAAATAAAAAATAGAGAGGTGTGGAGGTTGTGTAGGCTCGATAGGGTTGAATTTATAGAACCTTTGCTTGCAAGGCTCTGATAGATGGCCATTTCCATGGAAAAACCAGTAATGTAGAGGCTCTTTGCACTCTGCAATCTTGTGATCTGTACCCAAGCATCTAAAGCATTTCCCTTAATGTGCTTTAGGAAATGAAGCTTTCTTGAATGAAGAATCTTCTGGTTATTGGTTGGACTGAATGAGGTTGCCTTTTCCTCCACCAAGACTGTGGTTTAACCATGTGCCATTGCTCCTCCCTTGCCTAGGAGTCTATGGCAGCTCACTGCTATTGATGGAATTGAGAAGACAAGTTGACTATCCTGTCGCTCGCTAGCACTCTATGTTCTCTTGTTCTAGTAGGCTTTTGGCAACGTAGATCTAGACTGATGCTAGTGAAGACTGGTTGACAATCCAAGATCCCTTTACTCTCTTACAGTCCTACTAAGTGTCTCTCTTTTAGATTTGTGAGGTTCCTAGGTCGATCTTTTGCCTCAAGCCTAGAGAAGATTTGTTGGGACAAGCTATGGTCTGGACCCTAGCTTGAAGGTGGTCTTGACCTGGGGGATGCTTGTTAAAGAGCTGGTCATGACAATCATCATTTCTCAGTACCCTGGAGTAGAGAGAAGGATTTGGGGTAATTGGGGGAAAGAAATATGCTGTGACCTTTCTAGATCTTGAATAGCCTTTTGGGGTGGATTTGAATTGTGGGACTCTGGCTCACCAATCTTGCCACGAACTACCCTCGAGATCTTGGGCTAAAAACTACATCTAGGATTGGTGTCTTCGATAGACCAGGAGCCAGTCCTTTGCTACGCTTTTTGAAGAACTGATCTGAGTTAGGTGACCTAATAAATTCTTCCTCCTCGTGAAGATCTCTTGCTCGTGAAGGGGGGAAAGAGGATGGAGGGGGGAGGAACTTGCATATTTGAATTATGGGACTCCGGCTCACCAATCTAGCCACGAACTATCCTCAAGATCTTAGGCTGAAAGCTGTATCTAAGAGTGGTGTCTTTGATAGGACTAGTAGCCGGTCCTTTGCTATGCTTTTCAAAGAACTAATCTAAATCAGGCGACCTGACAAATTCTTCCTAGGGAAAGAGAATGGAGAGGGGAGGAACCTGTGTGGAAGGATTCGAAGGACTGAAGCAGAGAAGGAAGGCTATGGGATGGGGGCGACCAGCGTAGCAAAGCGCCACTAGTGCCAAGTAACTCGACAGATTCTTCCTCCTCATGAAGATCTCTTGCTCGTGAAGGGGGGTTCGGGGAGGAACCTAGGTGAAAGGATTTGAAGGACTGAAACAGAGAGTGTGTGATAGGGGTGACTGGCGTAGCTGAGTGCCGGGGATGGGTGCTGGGACTCACGGATGCTGGATAATGGGGAAGGGCCCAATGTCGAATTTTTTAAGATAGAAGGGTGAGTGTCCGGCCGGGAGTCGAACGTGGGCCACTGAGAGCTCAACGGCTGAACCTTGCCATCTGCGCTTTGACGCGGGGACTTCAAACAGATGCCTACGTTGGATTACGAAGCTTCGTACTTCTCTCATTGTGCTCGTAGGCCAATTGCTCAGCCATTGATTTGTATGCTGTACGGAAATGTACTAACGGAAATTCTGGAATGGATGTCTTTCCTTCCTTTGTGCATATATACCTATACACAAATTAAGTTCAGGAAATCTAAATAATATAGTACTAGCAAGGGAACGGAATTCATTGAAGTACTTGTTGGCCAATGGGATAGGGTCGGTGTCGCGCGCTCGCTTCTCGTACGAAACATACATGAAACACGACCAGTTCAAGTGGATTCAAATCCGAATCTTGTATTACCGGCGTATTCTTGGCTGAAATATTAAGCATGTTTCAAAAACTGCAACTCATAATTTTGATTTTTTAATGTTAAATGCCGTACGTTCTTTTATGCACATCCAGATCATGCAAGCAATTGCGGCACCCTAGCTAATTTTTGGTTGGTTGGATACTATACCTACAGACACATGCTTTCAATACATTGACAATGGCACGATATATATGAAAATATGTACACGTAATAACTTAAATTACCAGTGGAGTATATATATGCCAATACTTTCACTCAAAGAGAAACTAGCTACCTTAGTGTTGCTTATATTATATATAAATCAAGTTATAAGAAATGTAGCCAAAGTGGAACTGGTTTACTGCAGCTTTCTGAATATCTATATACACAAGGATATCTATGAGTTGATCGGCATGGGAAGCTCTGGGAATTCAGTTGGAGACTGCTGCGCACGCCAAGCATGGTCGCCGATCCAGAGCAGGGCTACACTATAATGATCCACTGTTTCTCTTCGCACTTTGCATCACAGTGATCGAAGATGTTCCCAGGCAGGGGTTTCATCAGTTGCTTCAGTTCGTAAGATGACTTCTGTATGATCAAACGGTTGTTGTCATCAAGAAACAGGTCCAGCTGCAGTGAGATGAGTCGTCTCTGATATAGCCTCCTTGAGCTGCTTGCGATGAGAAAAAAGAAGTAAACAAAAAGAAGATAGGATCGATGCCCAAGTCTCTAACATGAAACATGAGTTTCGGTGTGTTTCAAATCCCAGATCTTGTAATACCAGCGTATTTCAGTTTTGAAACTTGAAAAATCAGAAAAAAATGAGTTTAAATAATTCTGGAATTAGGTGTTTCACTGAATATCAGACCGCTACATGCATGTAAAATTCACAGTTCCAAGCACGCATGTTTAACTAAATCTAGAATTAGGTGTTATGCTGAATATCAAATCACTTCATACCTGTAAAATTTAAAGTTTGAAGGGTGCTTGGTTCATATATCCAAACTTCAAGTTTCAAGAAATTTCTAAGTTGCATGTAAAGTTCTCTACTGGATATCCAAATGTGGGACTTGAAGTTTCATAGGTTTTTCATTGGATCCAATTATCAAAATATTTCACTAAAGTTAAAAGCATGGATCTCCAAAATATTTCACTGATCTCTACAACAATTACCAAGTCTTCAAGACTGAATTCCGGTTGCCTTCCATGTCAATCAGTAAAGATTTTTTTTTCATTTACCGTCTCTTCCTCTATCATCTTGGGAGTCACTGGGAATTCGGTTTGGAGAACTCTTAGTGAGAACTCTTTGCATTGGCCTCAATCCTTGTCTATTCCTGCGTATTGACGAAGGCTTTCTGTGATTGTAAGGCAGCCTTGGCTTTCTATATAGTGATACAATACATATTCTAACAGAATGTTTGGATAGATTATCGCCACAATTACTTATAGTGATGAATCAAATATTATATATTATAAAGCTAAACAATATTTGGGACTGTCTAGCTAACAGTATATTGAATATTTTTTTCTGTATCAGTGAAATTTCCCGCCGCACGATCCTCTCCCTGAATGCATAGATGTCCATTGCGACTTGCACCCTTGCAGCATGATGTTCACCTGGCCAAACATCACCAATCTTCCAAAAAAACATAGAAACAATAATCTTGAATTTCCTTAATATAGTACATTTTCTTTTACACATTGACAGCAGCTGCACCCTATTTAATCAAGTTGGTTGGTGCAGTACAAACGCACATGCCATCAATATTGACAATGCCAAGCGTGTCTTACATATTGGTAACTGACAGCTAGCTAGGAAAGAACTAGTGGTTTATGATCCTTTCCTTCACAGAAAAAAATAGCTTGTTGATGCTTATATGTTTATAAATCCAGGTGTAATAAATGAGGAAGGTGGAACTAATTTGCAGAACAAGCTGCTTCATGCTTTCTGAATATATATCTTCGTATATACACAAGGATATAGATGAGTTGGCCTGGTGTCGCTCCAAGAAGCGACTTGGGAGGCGACGGCCGTCACAGCCAAATCACCACCATGCTGGCCTACCTTGCCACCGTCATCGGTGATGCCACCACTAGCGGCAATGCGTGCGGTGGCACCACCCTCTTCCTACCTCTAGCCTCTTCCCTTTCTCTTTCTCTCTTTTTTTTCCTACTCTCTTTCTCCCTACAATAGATTCAGATCCTCAGTTTCTTGTGCTTGAGAATGGTGGCTACTAAGGCTGGCTAGCGGTGCCTGCTTAGTCGGGATGGCTGGCTGATAGATGAATGACTGTTTCTCCCTCTTACCACACCGCCACCTAAGCTAGTCACCAGAGCATGGCTGCTATGGTGGAGGCGGCGAGGCCTCGGTGTTGGCTCTATGTGCCAAGGTGGCACGGCAAAGAAGATGGTGGTGGAGGTTGTGCTCCTCAGTGATGATGGCCCTAGGGGCAGTGGCTGCCAGTGAGCCTCTATGCCTAGATTTGTGTAAAGCTCCTCTCTTATTAACCAAGATATAGGCTAACAAGAGCAGAATATTTTTACCTGCATCATCTGTATCAGTTCTAGGAATCTCGCTGGTACAGATATGACATCGATGGATCATAACCAAACTTGCTTTATTTATTAGAAGGAGTCTTCTTACATAGATTATAGCCATGGTTATACTCGGACATACAACGAGATAACATAAAAGACTACAGCAAAAGTAAAAGTTGGACCTAACCCACAAACACGGCTTAGGACCTAGATTAAAACCCTAAACACGGATTGGATTCCTCTTCTTCCTTTCAAAGTAAAGTGAGTAGTAATCACAGCGCAGACTGTATATCCGTTTCTTTTGTGTGTCATGGGGAAATATCACAAGCCTTCTAGATACGTGGACAATGATATTCATTCAGTAGGAAGGGGAGGAATTAGGAATTAAGTTTCAAGGCCTTGTATCTTGCAAATATTCCGGCTCGGAAGATTGCTATTTCAACAAACCAAGTTGTGCATTTGTTGATATCTTTTTTAACTGACCTAACGATTTACAATATAATCAATGGAGTCGTCGGAGTAAAAAAGAATCAGCCAATTTTAAGATTGATTGAATTTTACGAAATCGCACGACTAATTTACGAGCGAATTAGTAAAAAAAAGATAACTATCATATTTACGTGACCACAAACGACTAGTTTGCGAGCAAAGAAGAATAACCTTCTCTTTCGTGGAGAAGCACGGCCATTGTTTAGCGCAAAACGATAAAGATAAACTATGATAAAAACTAATGCGTAAAAGTAGATAAAGAGGATAGATTGAATTGTTGGAGAGAAATCCTTATTGACCTAATACCCTAATATATATATATATGTAAGGGGTACATCTAAACGGCAGGTATAGGGCTCCTGCACGCATGGAAAGTTGAGGCGAATCCGCATATGGGAGAGCTCTATCGGTTCATGGCATTGTCGGCATATGGGAGGCGTAGCCAGATTTGTCCACATATGTTTGTAGATTCCACCGATAGAAGGGCTTTACACAAATGTTAGTGATACTCTTTATCCACTTACCTTTTGAGATTAGAACGTTTAAAATTATTAATTTTCTTAAGTAATTCTTTACTTGTAATGTAGATAAATAGGTAATGGATGTACAACACGAACCAACAGTCGAAGGAGTTCATCGATGGCGTGCATTATATTCTTAGGGTGGCCGATGCCCATAAATCTAAGGGTTTTATTTGTTGTCCATGCAAAAATTATAAGAATCAGAATGAGTACTCTTCCTCAAGGATTCTTCATAACCACTTATTACACTAGGGATTCATATCTAACTATAATTGTTGGACCAAGTACGGAGAGAGGGGGATTGCAATAGAAGATGATAAAGAAAAAGACAACAACATTACTCGCTGGGCTCAATATAGTGGCTTTGTAGATACTACAATGGGCAAGGCGGAAGGAGGGTTGCAGAATATGACAGTGTAGATGATCTTAGTTAGATGTTGTGTGATGCAAAGAAAGACTACGAAAGTGAAAAGGAACTAAAGAAATTGGAGGGTACGTTAATGGACCATAAAATGTTGTTATACCCAGATTGCAAACTTAGGCAAAATAGTTGGATACCACATTGCAATTCTTGTAATGGAAGGCAACAAATGGTGTGATTGACAAGGCATTTGAGGGGTTATTAAAACTCGTAAAGAATATTCTTCCAGAGGTGAACGAATTGCCCACAACAATATATGAAGAAAAACAGGTAGTTTGCCCTCTAGTACTGGAAGTTGAGAAGATAAATGCATGTCGCAATAATTGTATCCTCTATTGCAGTGAGGAGTACGAGAACCTAGATGCATGCCTAGTTTGTAAGGCATTATGATACAAGATCAAATAAGATGATGCCAATAATGTTGAGGGACAACCTTTGAAGAGCCACTCGCTAAAGTCATGTGGTATTTCCCTATAATATCATGTTTGAAGCGATTGTTTAGGAACAAAGTGTATGCTAAAATAATACGCTGGCATGTAGAAGAACGTAAACAAGACATGATATTAAGACATCCTGCCGATAGGTCCTAGTGGTAAAAACTCGACATAACATTCCCAAAATTCAAAAATAATGTAAGGAATATAAGGTTTGGTTTAAGTACGAATGGCCGAATTAATACACGAGGGGAGACTAAGGGGAAAGAGCACACTTAGTCCAATCGAGGTCCTTGAACATAAGAGGAAATGACACAAGGAACATATGGTTTTGTTTTTTGTATACTTTATTCACGGCCATAATCCAATCGGGATCCCCGAATCAAGCCATGAGGGGAGACTAAGGGAAAAGGGCACACTTGGAAGACAACTAATAATGACTATAGACAATGATTTATTCCATAGAGCTTGTTTCACAATGTTGCAACAATCTTCATTGGTGGCTCCTTACATCGAAAAGCACATGACAATTGTACACTCCAAAAACCTAGGGAAGTCCGCTACCTGAATTACATGTAATCACATTGATACTTTCACCCCTTGGTTGTGAGAACATCTCATGGGTAACATGATGATTGATGAACAATTAGCCTAGTTGGCGAGGGGATTATCTTGCTCAATCTTGACATTCCAAGGATACGAGATAAATGAGTATACATTTTACACAAGAGCCCATGACAAAAATAGCACCAACCAAAACAGTGATGCCCGTATAGATGCCATAGACAACAATAGGACAAACAATACGTACTATGGTTTTATTGAGGAGAAACGAAAACTCGAGTATGGTTCTTTGAAGGTCCCTCTGTTTTGGTGCCAATAGATGAGGCTGACTAGTGAAGGCGTAATGGTTGATGAGTGTGCGATGAGAATAGTTAACCTTAACAAGATTGGGTACTTAGATGAACTATTTATCCTAGCCAATGATGTGACTCAAGTTTTCTATATGAAGGACATGTCTAGCAAACCAAAGAAGAGGATATCTAAGCAAATGAGGAGCACCTAACGAAGCCGAAGTCGATGAGGAGCACCTACATGTCAGTGGGGGTGAGGCGAGGTCGAGCAGAATGTTGCCTCGAGTGGTCGCCCGTGGCGGGGAGCGCTGTGGGGGTTCTCTTGTTGGGGTATCCTTGGGAGATGAAGACTGGCAGGAGGCAGTGGTGGGAGTCATTCTCCCATATCGAAGAGGGTGTTGATGCCGATAGGGTTACGTGGGAGTGGTATCACCTTTGTGTTAGTCGACGAAGAGCACGTTGGAGCCACCGCCACCTCTAATCCAAGGGACATGCTAATCGAGAACTAGGATTTGCACGACACCCTCACGGCTGCTAGGCTGCGCTGCATGGCACCGCATGAGGCGATGAGCATGGCAAGAGCCGAGGGCATGAGAAGGGTGAGTGTGAAGGCCATCATAGACAATGGTGAGTCAAGGCGAAGGCAGAGGTGGCGAGGCTTGGCTGCATCGTCGATAGGCGTTGATGCTCGTGGCTCCATTGCCATGCCATTTATATCCACAGCTTGCCCTAACTCTGGATAAACACTGATAAGATCCAAACATGGAGAGGACTCTGTTGCCACCATCCTCATCAGTGCTTAGAATCCATTGGCTGGCTTCGACAACAGCGAGGAAGGAAAGGGGAGGAAAGAGAAGGAAATGAGAGAAGCGGTCGGTTCTACTCGTTGTCGCCCGAGTCACACCTAGGAAGGCGACCAGACTTCATAGCTCATCATCTTGAGGAGTTCCTCAGAACAATTTTTCACTTAGTGGACTTCCTTGGAGCTATCCCTTTGGCTATCAGCCACTACCTATAGGACAGTATTTGTATAGCATAGTTGACACATAATTTACAGTATGTTAAATGCTTTGGTGCCCCTCAACGAGAATGAGATAGGAGTGATAGAGTAGGTGGAGGTAAGATCAGAAGAATTTCAATAAGATATTATTGATAGAAAAAGTAGTATTGTAAATGGTGCTAGAAATCCTTATGTTTTAGATAAGATGTAAATGCTAGAAATTATCTTTTAGAACATAGGGATTACTAATCCAGGCATAAACATGTAGAAATCTATGACGCTACTAGCTAGTAGCTGAGATCAGAAAGACAGTGGTAGTCTAATATTGTGGGGATTTGGAACCAGATGCCTCAACGTAGGGGCACAATCATTTCTTTCCAAAGATTCCTAAAAATTCGTAGTGAGAGTACTGTAGTACATATCGCTGCAGTGAAACAAGGGTGGAGAAGGCGAGAGTACTGTAGTAATATCACTTCCAGTTCTCGACAGAATGGCCAAACTACAAAAATCTGCACATCGTTTCTTGTTATTATCGAACGTTGATGGATGATACTGAGGCAAGTCCAGCACAGATGGCCAGAGGACCAACATATGCAATAGGCAAAAAATGACCATGAAACATAGGTACTCTGTGCAAAAGAAAGACGAACATACATACGCAACAACCACTGTGGCACAAATAGGCTCCATTTGGATTTCACTTCTTATGCTGATCAATTGATGGTAGAAAAACATCGTTTCTGAATTATTCTACTTCAAACTGGTAGATAATCTTTCTTGATTTCCTGTGAAGGCCGTGCATCCTGATGGATGAACTACTAACTCTTGACTTGAGGCCAACATATATATAATTCATGTCAACATAAACTAGAATTTGATAGCATGTGTTTGTTCAGACAAGTCCAACAGTGATGGAATAACTGTGTCGACATGTGAGTAAAGAGCAAGCCAGATGTGCTTTATTTTGTTGATGATAAATAGAGGCCTACTAGGTGTCTATGATCCACGAGCTAAGCAAATGAACAGGTCCCGTTGCTCTGTCATCTGAAACATTCTATATCCTGAATTTCCTAATGAGAAGAATGTGTGACAGTGTGAAGTACTGTTGGGAAATGATAGCTCTTTGTGTAATTATATTAGGAAAAGGAGTCTTTGGGAAGTTTAGTTTTAGTGTAGTGAAGTGTATTGGTGATTTGGGTGAGAATTGAACAAGTCTATACCGATTTGTATGTTCTATCTCGAAGGTCCATTGAAGTGTGTCCTGGTTTTGCTATCTAGAGAGATATTTTAGTTGTTCAACAAGTCTTTACTCCCTCCGTTCTAAAGTATAAAAATATAGTGCTGAATTAAACACAATCTAGTGACCGTACATATTTGTAATATTAGGTTGTGTCTAATTTAATAATAGATTGTTATATTTTAAATCGAGTACTCCAATCTGATAGCCTCCTTAAAAGAGTGAGCCGTACTTTGGAAATCATTCCTCATGGCTATTGAGATGTGGAGGCTAAAATTGTGACAAGGGCTTGAGCATATGATAGACACACAAATTAATCAGTATCCCATCCGTCTCACAAATCTTAAAACTTCTGTGCCACTAAAATGGCCTAGATTAATTTTATGGGATTACTTGATTTAAATTTTTACAATTACACGACTTTTACTATTTTTAATATTAAAGACTCATACCCTACTCACAGTGCATGCACATATATTCCTGCAGGCCCAACGATGGGCACGTACGAGCTAGGCAATGTCACGAGGCCCTAAAATTTTCATGTTTCAATTAAGGTCATATGTTAAAGTATGTTTGGAGACCTCTCACACCATTTTTGAAGTTCGCTGCTCTTGCTCTATTGATATGACTATTTGATTAGAATAGGCATTTTTTTTTTGTCTTTGCCTTGTCAAGTGGTAACCATAGACCCTCAAAGAACTGTAGCTTATGATGATGATGTGAATGCATGTTTTAGGGATTAAAGATTCAATTTTTCTACTTATGTTGAGAAATCGAATCTCTGTATCATGATGCAATTCTTATTCCTAGCCAAGGTGCTATCACCCTTTGTCACCAGGTGAGCTTGCTCGGCATAGCTCCAGCTATCATGTCACACACAATTCCATCTTACTCAATATCAGGACATGTATGTGTAATTTTGGTCAGTATATATAGCTAATTCCAAAGTAAAATATACTCTTTTATTTATTAGTATCTTGTAATAAGGCTATACCTGTGTTTAGCATCGGGGCCAAATTGTTAGATGCGGCCCTGTATTCATACGTGCCTTGCTACAACCTACACATAACAGAAGCTCGGAGATGAAAGACCACCTGTCCATTTCAGGGTGCACATATGTACTGTAATTTAAATAAGGGAAGGGAGAAATGTATGCCATGTTAAAAGTAGAAACTGAAACGGGTGGATCAGAACAAACGCCCTCATAATTACTAGGCCCCCTGGCTACATTTTGCATGCCGGAGTTATTAAACGCCAATCCTTTTATAGGATGACTCTTCCTTCCGAACACAAGCGACTAAGAATCATGGCACCATGTCACGAATCATATGCCCGTCTCTTTATTTCATCTGTGTCATGGGAAAAGGACACAATCTTTTCTGAATATTTGGACAATGATAGTAACCTGGAATGGGAGGAACTAGGAATTCCGTTTCAAGTTCATGCGGAGCAATTGCTAGTATCTTCAATATATATCGATTCAGAAGACTGCTATTTCACCAAACTTGATCGTGCATTCTTCATAGAAATTGTGAAATAGAGGCAGGAGATATCTTGAAGCGAGATGTTACATATGGTCGTATGTGTATATGTACTAGCTCATTTCTTCGGTCCTCGTACTCAACTGTCATAATCAGTCACATAGGAACAACTTTGTACTTATAAATATTTTTATGATAAATATTTTATAATAAATAATTAGTTTTATAAATAATTTATTTAATAAAAATTATTTAAAAATATATGTGGGTGTTGGTATGAGTGTATGTGACTAATGTAGGTTGGGTTACGATATCTGTGTCTAATTGTTTTATCTATTTATATACATGTGACTTAAGGTTAATCATGATCAATGGTGAGGATTAGGACTACGATCAGGGATGAGCAGAGATCTAACATAATTGGGATATTACATGACAAGATGTTAATGCTAAAATTTAGTCAACCTGTAGATAGGATCGACCGATGAAGGAGGAGGCGATCTGCTCATAAAAGTAAGCCGATTGATATAGTGAGAAAATCGATTGGACGAATTGAGGATGGATTCGGGCCAGTCAAAAACAGCAAGTTATCTAGATGAGACTGAGTCTGAGGAGGAGCTATGAAAACCACGATATGGTATTTTATCTATATAGATTATATTTTGTAAGTTAGGCAAGTCTGATTAGTTTTGTTAACTTCTTAGATATAGTTTCTTTTTGTGTTTAGAAAATAATGTGTGGGAGATTATTTGTAAACGCGTTGGACTCTTATAACTCTAGGATATAAACATAGACTCCCTGACACCTTGTATTGATATCAACAGATCATACATCAATATAATCTTCGACGCATTGCCACCCTAGCTCGTTTAGGTTTACTTCGACGGGTTCTGGCTCTCGACGCGGAGTTTTATCGGTTAGGTCCGATCTCCATCGAAAGAGTAAGCCCTACCACTATCTTGGTCCGTTCGTTCTATCTAAGACTGTATCAGTTACGTCCGACCTCTTAGATCGATTGAACATACCACATTACGTTTGCATGAGGCATATCGGTTTATCGGCTTCCCTCCGCTATGGTCGACTTCGTGCTGCATTGGTTAGGTCTGATTTACGAGTTCGGTGGTGGTAGATCAAGCTATTGGCCCAATAGGTCCTCGCGCGATGTGTGACTAATATGGGTAAGTTACAACATTTGTGTTCAAAAATATTTACTTTGTCTATTTGCAGGTGACTTAAATTTAACCTTGTCAATCGTGAGAACTGAAACTACGCTCAGGAATGAAAGGAGGTATAGCATGGTGGAGATGCCATGTAGCAATGTGGGACTCAACATCACTCAATGCTATGATTGAGACTAAACTAAGAAGAGCTAAGGTCCAAAATGGTCAAGGATTTATGAAGTTGAACACAAGATGACACCAATGAATAAACACTGTGTGGAGAGTTCTTCGCAGCAGACTTCATAAATCCTATGTGTAAGCATTAAGAAATTAAAAAAATTAGGAAAGAAATTAGATAAAAATAGAAAATAAAATGAAAAAGGAAAGAGTGCTACATTTCTTGATATTCTGTAGCTAGCATGCAACGTGGCTACGAGGAATGCAAGCAACGGTAGCCCAAGGAGGGAAATCAGTTAGCCCACGTGGTAAGAAGTAGCAATAAGTGCACATGTTTAAGAAGAAAGGGAAAATAGCTATGGCCAGTATCTTCCGAATAGTCCGGTTCAGAACACTGCCGTTGCAACAAACTTGATCAAAAATTCTTCGAAGCAGTCGTAACCTAGAAGTGGGAGACAATATTGAGATGAGAGGATACGTATGTGTCTGTACTGGCTCATTTCTTAGGGCTTGTTTGCTTCTACACCTCAGCTTGCCGCACCACAAGTCTATCTTGCCACACCTATTTAGACTAGTGTTTGTTTGCTCACCGCACATTAGAGTTAGGCATCGTTCAACTGCTTCGCCACAGCTTTCTTCGCTCAAAGTGTGGTGCACGAATCTTCTGTCACAGCTCCACTGGCACAGAAAAAGTGATATCCTCTCACAGCCCGTAGAGAAAAGATTGCTAGAACGTGATGAAATCAACAGAAAAATAAGGAATTATCTGTAATCACCACCGAAGAACACAACAGTAAAGATAAAGAAGAAACAACTCTGGTTGTATTTTGTCGAGGGAGGCGAGAAGGATCCAGACGAAGAACAAAAATGGATTACCTTTAGGGATTGAAACTCATTGGTTACAATGGTTTGCGCAGAGGTTTCACAATACCAAGAAACCAAAAGAAAAAGAGAATAGAACCGAGGAAGAAGTCGGACAGGAGAGACAAGAACATATAAGCAATATAAGAGTGTTGGATCTTGATGGGCTTGGCCCTTGGGAGCTCTACCCTCCCTGCATCCACCTGGGCGCTCGTCGTGAATCCTTCCAAATTAAAAGGAAGAGGCGATGAAATTAATCACGAAGGGAGGGAGAGAGTTACGGGGGATATACTGGATGTTTGGAATGGATGGATAAGAATGATGCATGGAGTTTTTTTTAATGGGAGGTATGGTTTTATTGGTCCCACTCGAAAGTCTCTTTTTTAGACCATGCAACCCAAATATACTTATGTATTGATAGTAGTTTAAAAACACTAGTGCTACCTACCTTAATTATTATAATTGAGCACTCTTAAATTATAATATTGCTAGATATTATCTTTATAGAGGTTACTTTTTAAGTTAATTATTATTTTTATATGCTTTAGTTTTGGTAATCTCACCTCTTCTTACAGGAGAGATGATCATATGCATGTAATTTGTGACATATCATCTGGCAACAATCTAAACATTTGTTTTATCAAAGTTGTTATAACTAAGGTAATAAACCAAACGGTTTTGTTTTGTCACACAGTCAGCCATGCCAACTTTGGTATATGCCTAACTTGTGGTATGATAAGTTGAGGCTGTCAATCGAATAGACTCTTAAATGCAAGTCTAACGTGAGATGCGGCACGGCACATTGCGGCGTGCATCCAAACAGGCCTTTAATTCCTTGTACTCAGCTGTTTGAACCCGCCTTCTAGCAACAACTCTCCGTCCAGGGGAGTTCCTCGGAACAACTCTTCATCCGGTGGATTTCGTCAGAGCCATAGTGATGTTTCCGTCAGCTATCAACTGCCGTTAGCTATAGGACAGTATGTCGTCTGTGGCATAGTAAACAGACACATTTTCGAGCATGATGTACTAATCTAGGAATAATGAAATCCATGAAACTACTAGCTAATAGTATTATTAGTACACAGATCACAGATATAGCTAGTGGCGACGGCGCCGGCGAACTTGTCCTAAATCGGGTGGGAGTCAAGAGCAAGTGCACACAGGGAATGTTCGATGGATCAGTGGGCCATTGCCAAGGAGGGTTTTAAATACGGTTGTCTGTGTAATTCAGCCCAATTTCATGGTAAAACTAACAAGCTAAGCTAGACCATATTTATTGGACTACACAGAAAATCTTCTAAAATATTTCAAATTTAATTATAGTATAATTCTAATATAATTATATTATAAGATGTAGGTAACTATAACCGATGTGCAATTAATAAAAAAACATATGGTAGTGTATTAGGGGGAGATTGTGGAATTGAACCCCTCCTATGCGTGCTATCATTTTTTCCCATCGCTAGCACAAATTTTAGAATTCTTTGAAAACAATAGTGCATTCACAATGCATTTGCACTAAAATTTAGTAAGCCCCCCGTTGAATAGATTGGAAAGCCGATTGGCCTAATAGGAAGAGCCTAATTGATATAGAAAAAGAACTGATCGGACGGATTGAGAAATGATTCGGTTCAATAAAAAATAAAAGATTATATAAATAGGACTGAATCTAAGAAGTAGTCATGGATGACACGGCAGAGTACTTTTATCTATATATGAGATATCTTATAAAGGTATGTTTAGTTAGTTTTGTTAACTTTTTTAGAGATATTTTTCTTTTATGTTTTTTAAAAATAACGTCTGGTGTTTATTGTTACCATGTTGGACTCTTGTAAATTCAGGTTATAAATATAGACCTAGTAAAAGCTTGTAATTTATCTCTCGATCAAATACATCTTCACCACATTGCCACCCTAGTTTATATAGGTTTTTTACCTATGGGTTCTAGCTCTCGACGTGGAGCTGTATCGGTTAGATCTGAACCGCGGCGAAGAGGTAAGTCCCACCATTATCCTGATATATTCACTTTATCTAAACCTTCATCGGTTAGGTTGAACCTTTTAGTCCAATTAAATATACCACATCACGTTTACATGGGATATATCGGCTTATCAAGCTCTTTTTACCATCATTAGTCTTATATTATATTGGTTAATTTTGACTTACTAAATTGCTAATAGTAGATTGAGGCATAAGACAATGGGTTTTTACTTAAAGTTTCATCGGAGTAGCTAGCCGATGAGTGATCCACACATCGAGCATCACGCCCAATGCATTAGCTTCTCAACCGATACACATACGTCTTTAGTGACTTTTTCTGAATTTCACGCCCAATGTATCAGCTTCTTAGTCAATATACATATCTTTAGAGATCTTCTTTCATCGGCTCAGCTAGCCGATGGGTTCACCCTTACCTTCTGCCCGCACGTCCAATCTAGCGTCTGTCATCTCGTTGCCATTAGCCTCAGTCTCATACTGTGTTAGTTCGGTCCGATCTATTAAGGTTGAATTTAACGATGCCGTCACGGTGGTCACTAGGTCTCATACTTTCGAAGGATTGAGTCTTACTCCTTATTCATCACACGTTATATTATATCTTTTATATTATTCTTTACCAATCCATATATGCCTTTATCGGCTTTCTAGCCGATGAACGAGCACTATAGTTTTTCATCGGCAACCAGCCGATAGGAGGATCCCGCATGCTATTATTTGAATACCTTATGCTAGAGTACCATTGGCTATTATTTACAGCCGATAGAATTGTTATCGTATTCTTTGAATATCCTTTTATGTCTTCGTTGGCTTTGCGACCGATGGACTAGTGTTACGCCTTTATTAGATCTGGAGTGACATCGGCTTTACAGTCGATATATCTTTCATTCCATTCGTCGTCATCTGCCTATGTCTTCATTGACTTCCTAACCGATGGAAGAGTACTTTAGTCATTATTGGCAACCTATCGATAATAGGAACATGTCGGACGCGGCCAATAACTATCTCAACCCTATTGGCAGCTAATTGATAGTAAGAGTTTGTATCAGCCCATCGTCTGACTAATGCGTCTGTTCATCTCCTTGTCAATTGCAGAGTTAAATTGACTGGCACGATCGTATCTCCATCGTCCTAACGAAGTGACAAAGAAGCCGAAGGATGATCAGGAGGACACGTCATCTAACAAAGCCGAAGGACTTATACTGAGCGAAGCAGATCTCTCAAGTCTCGGTGTGTTCGCGAGTTCTGGCGTGAGCATATTTGACACACCTGGTGGGATAATCGGGAGTATGCTCCATTCAACTTCGAACCTAAAGGATATGCACTAGAGCGAAGTATATCTCATAGGCTTTGGCGTATTCGCGTGTTTTGACACGAGCACTTAACCTTTGACACAGACTAGGGATTAGGGAGTGCTTTAGTTGGTAGGGAATTACAAAGTTTATGGCGCTTTTTTGTCACGAGCATGGTGTGTGCTGACATGTGTATTTACGTCTCTTTCGTGTAATATAGTCCTTACAATTGCATAATTTATTACTACTCTAAAAAGAATTGTCCGTTTGTCCATTCCCTCCCCTCACGACACATGCATAATCTCACGTCATAGCATGCAATCACCGTCTCCCCTCAAGAAAACCCCAGAAATAATCGAGTAACTCGTTTTTTTGCTCCATCGGTGCATGCATATTTCTAGTCTCTTAAGTCTGTGGGTCTTTGAAAACACCTTAATCTCCGTACAAATTTAATGTCCGTTACAGTTCACGGACATGTTTTATTTTAAAAGTGGAGTAACAACCGCGATAATTGTGTATTACTCCTACTTTTACATACACGTGCATAGCCAAAATATAGTGATACAGCAGTTGGTAATTCAACGGATAATTAACCTCTGCAGCCCTTGGACATGTTGAACTGAAGCCGTTGCCACTCGACGAGCAGACGGCTGAAAACCGCGAGGAACAGGGACGCCAGAACGCTGAGCATCAAAAAGCCGGCGATCCCGACGGCGACGCCGGGCCGGGAGGTCATCATGAAGTCCCGCAGCACATGGAAGAGCTGCCCGTCACCGCCGCCGCCGCGGAGTTTCTTGTCCTGGCCACCGCGCCACTCCTCCTCCGGCGTTTCGTCCCAGATGGAGTCTTCCTCCCGCTCGGCCCGCTCGGCCGCCGCCGCCGCCAACTTCATCTCCAAGATCCTCCGCCGCAATACGGGCATCCCCTCGTCCACCAGCTCCCAGTCAGCTCCAGCGCTGCCGCCACAGCTGTCGTCGTGGAGGGACCGGCACCGCACCGCCGGTCTCTTGGTGGTTAACGCCACCGTCGTCGTCGTCGTCCGCGACGACGGACGTCGTCGGGAGCACCAGTTTACCTCGGCGGTGGTGCTCCGGCTGATGGCGTTACGGCATGCAGAGCTGCCTGATGACTGTGTCGTCATCGTCATCGTCGTCGTCATCATCATCATGGTCATCTTGTGTATTGCAGGAGTAGACACACACTCAAATACTTGATGATGATGGATTACTACTGATGGCAGCTTGTATTGGAAGAGGAATCAAGTGTTGCCGGGGTTTATATAGCAAACGAATTCGCAAGTGCTATGGCACATTGACAATTCAAACTAACAAATATGGTTAGTCACAAACAGCACTACGTAGTTGCTTGCCATTTTCATTTCCTTGTAGTTGCCTAAAGATATGCTCGAATATGTAACGATCTTGTCATGTACTAAGTACGTGTTGTATCTGTATGAGTAATTTTACGGTTCCTGAAAAGGTACCACAGTGTAAATTTTGGTATGTCTTAGTAAACAAATTACATAAATTTGGTACCATCGTTTTCACAGAAATCTAAAACATTTTTATCTACATGTGTCAGCTACATCCATCATTCTATCAAATTTAATTGGCAATACAAATTATATAGAGAGAAAAAAAATACTGGTGAACCGTTTTTAATAGTTTAAGGTGTAAAATGAGCCAAAAATAATTTAGCCGGTTAAGTGCTCTAGGGAAATTGTTCAAATGACTAGAATGAAATTTTTTCTTAAATAAATTATGCTCACTTCGTGATACGCATGTCCAGACAGAGAATTGTCTTAATTAATTTTAGCTTTACCTTCCAACCACCTATGTAAACAATGATAAGAAAATTTTTAAAAATATGTTGGGATGTAATATGTAATGCATCCATCATCCTACCAAATTTCAATGGCAATACAAATTATATATAGAGAAAAAATACTGTTAAATACTATTTGGGATATAAAATGAGAAAAATAATTTAGAAGGTTAAGTGTTGCAGGAAAATAGTTCAAGTGAGTAGAATAGAATTTTTTTCTGAACTAAATTATGCTCACTTCGTGATACGCATGTCCAATTAAAAAAGCGAGAGTTGTCTTAATTAATTTTAGTTTTACATTAAACTAATTATATACAATATTGTTCATTTATATGATTTTATTGGAAATATGGCTAGAAATGACAACCGGTTAGTACAATGAATACTGTGCATGGAGTTAAGTAAATTATAAAAAAGGGGTTAGGCAAGTTGGCCTAAGGAGGGTTTACTCACCTTCCAGACCACCTAATGAGTAAAGATGCACTCGTATATATATATATCTGACCGGAGGGAGTCATTATCTACAAAATATCTAATCGGAGGGAGCATGTGATACATAACTGGTCAGCGGTGGACACAACTTTTAAAATAGAGATAGGATGTAAATAATCGATAATGACAACTGAATGCAACATATGCCATATTTATATTGTAATCTATAAATATATAGTATCTCGTATTTAAAAATAAAGTAGCATATAATTCATCTTGTATCAAATGATAATGGTACACTTATTAATTTATAAGTCAATTTATTATATATGATTGATATATAAGAACACGTACCACTATCAATATGTTTAAGCGTGATTAAGTTGCTATCAAGTCTTATCAACCCCATCTTAATATTAGTACATCCAAATTTAGAATTAAATTTTTTGGAATAAAATGGTTTAATTTCTTCAAATAACAGCTCCCAACCTTAGATTCTCCAGGCGATTAAAGAAAATTGATATTAGAGGATGCTACTAGGGATAGTAATATCCAGCAACATAATGATCATCTTAGGATTAAAGAAGCAATATTAGGGTTTGGGGTATAGGGCCAATGCACGCCATAGCTGGGCCAAATGCCCCACTTTGCCTAATGGGTGCGTCCGCCCCTGCACCTGGTATAGTCGGTATTGCCTTAATTAACATGATCGGAGTAGATGTACAACATGAATAACACATGGCATATAATTAGTGCACCGGGATACTAACTATACTTTTTTACTTCTACATGTAACATCCAATCCATTTGAAGCCTATAGCATGGTATGTGCTTTAGGTCTAAGTGACCTAAAAATAGTGTACTAATGGATAGTTTGGTATCACCTTAGAAATTTAGAAATTTAGGTGGATAAGGGCAATTTTATAAGTCTTGGCACTTCAAACATAGGACCTCAAGTAAGGAGCTGTTGTAAGGATGGTTCAGGTGGTCCTTGGAACATCCTCGATTTTGGTGAAGTACCCCTCTTTTAAATCCGTCTCAAATTCGCTCTATAGACATGGCTCATTGAACTATTTATATTTTATTTTTGTAAGTTTTAGACTAAAATGTTGGTTTTGTGAAATCATTGTTATAATCAATATTTTATGATGAACAATTGGCTTTGCAAATGATTTATTTTATGAAAATATGATTGGAAATATTTATGGTGATGATATGAGTGTGTGTGACTAATGTGGGTTTGGTTATCAAATCCGTGACTAAAAACAATTGCTCTCTTCACATAACTTGAGATCCACCTTGGTCAACGGTTAAGATCGAGACTACAATTAGCAAGGGGCTGAGGTTTTGTATGGTCAAAATACCATGTGAATAGGTGGGACTAGAGTCAGGAGGAGTAGGAGTCAACATCGGTCAACGGAGGGATTGAAACTAGGCTTAGAGAAAGCCAAGGTCAAAGATGTCAGATGATGAGATTAAACATAATATAACATATGATTAATAAATATTTACCGTATCAGAAGATTGTCATAATAGGCTTCACAAGTTATATGTGCAAGTGCTGAAAAAAAACATGAAGAAAATAGGAGTAAAAGTTGATAGAAATTTGGAGTAAAAGTTGATAGAAATTGAAGAGAGTATATGGTGCTACAGTTCATTGGTACCGTAGCATGCATATATGTGTATG
Organism: Oryza coarctata; assembly: GCA_030770085.1. Taxonomy (NCBI): domain Eukaryota; kingdom Viridiplantae; phylum Streptophyta; class Magnoliopsida; order Poales; family Poaceae; genus Oryza; species Oryza coarctata. The sequence continues at coordinate 1,830,026 of CM061476.1, read as the reverse complement.
CATCCATGTAGGCTCATGCATGTCAGTGTGCATTTGTGTGGGCTGGCTCAGCTTGGGAAGGAGGCGGCCTAGCATGCAGTACCAGGTAGGAGGCGGACCTAGATAGCAGGTGGCAGCTCAGGCAAGCATAGCAAGCGATATCATTGTGGGCTAGCTCGGAGTGTATGCGGTTGGGCATGTTGGTGAGTTCGATTCAGTTACAGTTTGATGCGTGGCTGTGGTTTAGGAAGAGAACTTTTATTTTATAAAATTGTAATAGGTTTAGTAACTAAGAGTTTAAATCTATTGAGAATAGGAGTTCTAGGATTGGATTTTTTAGGTATAAATAGAAGAGGGGTAAAAGCCTAATGACATAGCTTTTGGAAAAGCTAAGGTTTAATTTTAATAGAGAAGAGTGTTTTACATATACTTTTATAGATATATCTTGATACAATAAAATTTATCTACTTTTAAAAGTTCTATCATGAGTAGTAAGATCATCGATAATGTGATGTTTAATTCGACGGCAAGGTGGCAGATGGATTGGCAGAATCAAGGCAGTCGGATTGGCGGCAAACGCAGTTAGACCGACGACATCTAGAGAAATTATTGCAAGTATCTTTTTATTCCATAAAAAAAATCGTTTTTGGTAATACTACCATTTACCCTAGGCTTATTTTTTGTGTTTTGATCCTATAAGTGGTATTAGAGCTTGTTATTGCTTCTCTTTTGATTTTAATTAATCTTGAGTTGCCATGGTGGATAAATATATAATGAAGCACACATATTTTTAAAGGAGTTAATTTTCTTTATTGGTGAAAAAGATGCAATGTTACATTTTGTCCTAAGGTTTTGACAAGAAGTTTCAAAACACTCTGTTATTCCTAATCAAATCACTGTGGCTAATAAAACTGATTTTGAAAACAATTGTCAAGCTCACAATTATATTTTGAACGAGGTTTCTCATTCTTATTTTTAAAAAAGGAGTATATGAAATTTTTATAAAGGATCTTCATTAAGAAACTATGGAAACATTATATGAAATTTGATATGAAATTTAGAGAACATCTTGATGATTATTTTGCTCACTTTAACAAAGTTTTGAGAAATCTTTGTTCCGTTAATGATTCTTATAATAGTAATGATATCTAACATGAAGTTACTCTATTTTTTGAATGGTCTTGGTATATTTATTTGAAAGATGAGAGTTACATCTTTACAAGAATATGTCAATATGAGTATCTTTGTACACCAAACTTAAGACATGTGAGATAAATATTTTTTCATAAAAAAATGATTCAAAATCTTTTGCTTTAATGTCTTCTTCTGGTTCTTTAGTCAATGCTTCTTCATCGCTTTCTTTGATTATTTTTAATGCCATGTGAGATGGTCAACTGGAGCAAATCTCGAAGAACGACTTGTTTTTGTCAACTAATAGATTCTCCCTACCTTAATAGGAAATGAGGAGGTCCAATCTGGTGCTATGAATGTGGAGAGCCTAATCATATTCGTTTCAACTACTCTAAGCTTAGGAAAGGTATGAAAGAAGATGAAGAAGACAAAAACAATGGTGATAAGAAGAAGAAACTGTTTAAAAGTAAGAGGAACAGGGTGAGCTACTAGAAGACGCTGATGCTGAATTCGTGAGTGAGGAAGAAGATAATGACAAGCGCAAAAATATCTCTAGAGTATGTCTCATGGCTTGTGGAGGTGGTCGCGTTGAAAAATGTCTCCAGTGACCACGCCGACGCCTGGGAGGTCTGCTTAGCTCTTGTGCAAGCCAATTGTGATGAGGACATCCTAGCCATCCGTAACCCAAGTGCATCGGTTACACCGGTTGTGTCACTTACACCATCGGTTATGCCACAAATTATACCAAGTCCAACTAAGGTTACACTTTAAGAAACAAGTGCAACACCGATTACGCCAAGCAAAGCCATGGATACATGTGCTCAAGCCTATGAAGGACCCATTACACGCAGCCATGCAAAGTTACTCCAACAAGAGATGTATACTTTCCTCTCTCGGTTATATCTTAATATTGATGAGAATTATATATTGTCTAAATCGTGTACTCTTATGTTACTTAGGTTTACACAAGAGGCGACAATGTTGGGTTACATTGAGGATGCTGAAGGTTACGCCAAGAACGCCAAGACCCAGTGTTACACATTAACTGCTCCAACTTTCAAGGCAAAATTGTACCATCTCGGGAAGATACAGGGGTCATAATATACATGGTTGAAAAGTTCTTCAAGTCTAGTTTCCAACGCAACTGACGGCACGTCATTTGGACTTTCGAGATAGGAGTAATGGCCATTATCGTCAAGACTACGCAGAAGACCCCGAGATGCGCGGGAATTAAAGACCATCTTGGGAGTGCTTCACCTGTTGCCCTTCCACCTTCCCAACGTGGAGACTTTAGTTCATACTTATCTTAGAGGCTTGCTATTAGTATAAATACCCCTATGTACTGCTACAAAAGGTAATTTTTGATCATTTTGAATGAATACATAACCTGTATAGTTTTGCAGCCGAGCTGCTGAGTGCCTTGCACATCCTTGTTCTTCCTGGACTTGTGAAGAGATCCCTCTGGGGTCTCCTACATCGTGCTCTACGGGTTTCCAGTACGGCTGCACCGTTTTGTGTGGATTAGTCCAGGTTTGTGTTTCTGCAGTCATTTGGAGATTGAGTCGAAGTCTTCGCTGTTTCGGTGCCTCTCTCCCCGTCGCTTGGTCACATCCAACCTTGGTAGGTATAAAGCTAGTTATCCTCCACTGTTCATAGTAAGTTATCTTGTGATTTCTAACCTACTGTCGTGAAGATCGGGCCACCCTAAGGAGGTTTCCATCGGTATCTTACTGTTGGAGATCTCTGACCTTTATTAGATCGGCTTCTCTCCATGGCTCGAGGTACGCGCGCCGGGGCCTGTGAGGTTCGCTCGGCTCTAGCACGACGGTGTGGGTGTGGGTGTGACCGTCAATTTGACCTTGCAATTGATAAGGAGCTGAGGCAAATGGGTCAGTCGGACGATAGGCTGATATGAGCTCTCTCTATCGGCTGGCCGCCGATAGGATCGAGGTGGTCATCGGCTGCGTCTGGATGGCTCCCGCTATCGGCTAGTCGCCGATAGGGATCGCGACGTTCTTCCATCGGCTAGAGAGCCGATGAAGGTGTGGATAGATGTTGACGAAGGACATAATGGCTCCGAGTATGGCGAAAGCGAGATCCTAATCCAGCCGATGCGCTTGGCGTGGCACTCGAGGGGAGTCTCTGAAAACTGGTGCATATTGGCCGAGAAGCCGATACGCTGGGCGTGTTGCTCAATGTATAGATAACTCATCGGCTAATACTTCAATGAAATACCGTATAGAGACCTATAGGCCTAAAGCTCAATCTACCATCGGCACCCTTGTAAGTCAAACCTAACCGATGCAGCACGAGAGTGACAACGGTGGAGAGAGTTTGATAGGCCGATAGACCCTGTACGGATATGATGCGATTCATCCGATTGGTCTAAGAGGTCAAACCTAAACGATGCAGGCTTAGACAGAGCAAGACAAATCGGGATAGTGGCGGGACTTACCCTTTCACCGGAGATCGAAGTTAACCGATGCAGCCCCATGTCGAGAGCCAGAACCCGTCGGTAAAAACCTTGATGAACTAGGGTGGCAATGCGCCGAAGTTGTATTGATTAAAGGATGTGTTGATTTTGATATAGGTTTCTAGGGATCTATATTTATACCCTGGTATTACAGAGTCCAACGCGGTTATAACAACCATTGGACGTTATCTCCTAAAAATATAAAAGAAAAATATCTTTAGAAAAGTTAACTAAACTAACTAAACTTTCTTATACAAGATACGATTTACATAGATAAAATACCATGCCGTGAGTGCCACGGCTCCTCTTCAAACTCGGTCTCATCTGGATAATCTTCTATTCTTGGATCGAATCTCTCCTTGCTTCATTCGATTGGCTTCCTCCCTGTAGCAATTGGACTTCACTTTTACTTTAGCCGATCTTTTTCTAACCTTTTCCTGGGTTTTCCAAATTTTGACGTTAATAGGAGAAGTAACATCTGAGAGTCTGATTCTGACAACATACACCTTGACGTAATTTTGTTTTGAGATATTATTGTTTCTCACATCTTTAAGACTCAAAAGTACGAGAAAAAAGGATAAAACAACATGACTTTATTATTACATCTCTTAATACTGAAATTTCTATATTGAAATCAAAAACTAAGATGATAATTGCACATCTTGTGAAGGTTTATTTTTTAAAATTTCTCTTTATGAGATGTGAATGATAATAAATGTTTGAGATTGCAATCAGAAATTGAGAAAACAAAAAATCTTGAATCTTCTTTTACCATTGGTATTACTTTGGGCTCTCGTGTTGCAAAAGAGATGTTTTTAACAAAAAGATTTTGAAAAAATATTTAGTTGTTTTTTATGCAAGTTCAATGTTTAATCTTATTAATACTAAAATGCTAAGAATACATATGGATTCTTTGGTTACTTAAAGTTGCTCAACATGTTTTCATAATGAGATGAAGTTAAAAACTGCTATAGTTCATGTTGAATATTTGGAGGATAACATAAAAACTCATAAAGTGCTTTCTTATCAAAATTGTAGAAAACAGAACAAATTTTTGGTTGATTGTAAAAAGAATGCTACTTTGTCAAAAGAAGTTATTATTTGAAAAATAGTTTGCAATTGTTTTCTAATAGCAAAAATAAACTTAATATTAATTTAGATCAATCAAAAGTGAGCACATATAATAGAGGTTTAGGTTTTGATACACATACTTAATTTACTAATCACCAACCTATTGTTTTGAGTGTCACTAATAAAGGTGAAATTTTGATAAAACCAGAACTTAAAAAAAAAACAATTTTCAAATATGCTAACATTATATCTTCTCTTTCTTCTTCAAGTCAAATTGTTTCTACTACAAAACCTTATGTTTCAAAACCACCTACTCTTGTGAAGTATACTTGTGCTTTTGTGGAAAAGATGGACATTTGTTTAGTTATTGCTTTAGACTTGCTTGTAAACAGAAAAAGGAAAGAGAAAGTGGTTTTGTAAAATTCAAATGACAAAAAGCAAGTATTATTTGTAAAATTTGAGGGAACCGGTTAGACCGACGTTTAGGCGTCAGTCATAGCGACCTCAATAGGTTTTTGTGAAAAACAAAAGTATTATTAGTTTTACTTGTGCATATATGCTATTGGTAATTCTGATTGTGTGTCTCAGTATTAGATTTCTAAATTTCTTTTATCTAACCCCAATACTGAGTAATCAAAATTTACCTATATGTAGGCATTTACAGCGAAGGAGAACATGTTGATAATGGACTCCGGTAGTTCGCTACACATGACCGGTGATAAAATTTAGTTTTCCTCCCTCAAACTGGCATCCAAGGTGGAATAGACAATATTTGAGGATGCTTCTACAAGTATGATTCTACAAGTATGATTTTTTAAAGCTAATTTTGATAATTGTATTTCTTATGAGATTACATATATAGTTGCTAAATTTTTAAAGGATTTAATGTTTCGGCATCGTAGATTTGCACATGTAGGTTTTGATTATCTCACTAGAATAAGTGGTTTGGATCTTCTTTGTGGTTTGCCAAAATTAAAAAAAGATCATGATTTGCTTAGTTCCCCTATTGTCGTACTAAGATGGTTGCTTCTTCACATATCACAATTATTTATATGATGACTAATGCACTAGGATAACTTTTACATATGGACTGATTCACTATGATGTTTGGCTCGAGTGCAATTGGTTGAAGGAAAATGATTTAGTTTGGTTATTGTGGATGATTAATCTTGATATTCTTAGGTTTATTTTATGAAAACTAAATATGAAGCTTTTGATCACTTTCGAAACTTGTATTTTTGTTTGGCTCTTGAACTTCCTGTATCCTTGAGAATGATTAAAAGTGATAATAGTGGAGAATTTAAAAATGCTTCTTTTGAACAATTTTTGTTAAATAGAAAAACTGTTTTCTGATTGAGATGGCTAGAACTATACTTGATGAATATCATACGTCTAGAAAATTTTAGATTGAAGTTATTAATACTGCTTATTATATTTTCAATTATGTTTCCTTAAGATTTAAACTTAGAAAAACTTCTTTTTAGCTTCATTTTTTACATCGACCTAAAGTTCCACATTTATGTGTTTTTAGGTGTAAATGCTTTGTATTAAAATATGAGATTTTGGATAAATTTGAGGTACGATTAACTGATGGAATTTTTCTTGGATATTCCACTCACTCTTCAGATTACTATGTATTTGTTTTAGAAACTAACAAAATTGTTGAAACTTATAAAGTTACTTTTGATAAGGCTATTCCATGTATTAGACTAGAAATTGTATATACTTTGTCACAAGTTTAGAAGAAGGATGGAAATATTTTTGTGGACAAAAGTGATGACGAAGAAGATGAGGTCGAGGTGGCAGCTGATCGGACTAAAGGCAACCAGCCAGTCTGATCAGCAATGGAGAGCCAGTCAAACTGGGATGCATTAGAATGGTCAGGTTCACACAAGATAGAGTCTTGTGGATCTCTATAGGCTACATCTTCAATGACCCAAGATTCAAAACATGAAACAAATTTAGATGTTGATGCTCCTTTGCACATTTAATGTTGATATCCTCTAGAACAAATTATTGGTAATCTAAATGAATATACTACATGGTCTAAGGTTACATTACTGAATTCTTTGCACATTCTACTTTCATTGCTTCTTTTGAACCAAAGATGTATGACATGCATTAACTATTGCATCATGGATTAACGTGATACATAAAGAACTCTGGAATGTTGAAAGAAACAAAGTTTGGTCATAATATTATTAGAACTAAATAGGATTTTAATAACAAACAAAATCAGGATGGTTTAATAGTAAGATATAAAATAAGACTTGTTGCATCAGGTTTTACACAAATTGATGGTTTGAGTTTTGATGAAACTTTTGCTCCAATTGCTCAAATTAAAGCAATTAGACTTTTGTTAGCTTTTGTTGCTTCAAAAGATTTTAAATTATTTTAAATATATCTTAAAAGTGCTTTTCTAAATGGTTTTATACCTGAGGAAGTTTATGTTAGATAACCACCTGGTTTTAAAAATTTAAAATTTCCAAATCATATTTTCAAATTGTCTAAATGTTTCTATAGTTTGAAACAAGCACCTAGAGCATGATATGATAGATTGAAAAAAATTCTTTCTTAAAAAAGGTTTTCAAAGGAAAAAAAGTAGATTAAACTCTCTTTTTTCTAAATCATGGTGATGATCAACTTTTCGTTCATATCTATATAGAAGATATCATATTTGGTTATTCTTCTCACGTTTTGGTTGTAGAATTCTCTGAAAAAATAAGTAGTAAATTTGAGATGAGTATGATGGCAAAGTTAAGTTACATTTTAGGATTGCATATCAAGCAAATAACACAAGGAACATTTGTACACAAACAAAGTACACAAATGATCTTTTATGATGTTTTGAGATTGAAAATTGCAAGCAGATTTTAACACCAATGAGATCAAGTGTTCTTCTGAATCTAGATGACAAAGGTGGGGCTATTGATCAAAAGGAATCTTGAAGTATGATTGGATTTCTATTGCACTTGAATTTAAGCTTCTCCTCATGTTTCATATCGTCAAACGTATTCTAAGATGTTTACCACATACTATTAAATTTGGCATATGGTATTGTACTTCATCTTCTATAAGTTTGTGTGCTTTTCGGATGTAGATTTTGGAGGTTATAGAATAGATAGAAAAAGTACAAGTGGTACATGTTAGTTTTTTGGTACTTCTCGAGTTGCATGGCCTTTTTGAAAATAATATAATATTTGCTTAATCAATTGTTGAATCTCAAAATGTTGTTGCTGCCAGCTATTGTGTACAAACACTTTGGTTGATTTTAACTTTCAAATATTATGTTTTGAGTTTTGATAAAGTTTTAATCATTTGTAACAACACAAGTACTATAAATATTGCTAAAAATTTAGTACAACATTTACGCACTAAGCACATTAAAATTTATTTTCTTTTTTCAATGGATCATGTTAAAAAAGGGGATATTATGCTTCAATTTGCAATACAAAATTGCAATTAGCGGATATTTACACAAAATCTTTGGATTCTTCTCGTTTTACTTTTCTTTGAGGGGATTTGTCGGTTTTTCATTTGTTTGGAATGTTTTGTGGGGAGTAAAGATTCAATGTTTCTAAAGAAAATGTTAAAATATGAAAAAGGGGAACTTTAATTTGTACTTTTGCTTGAGTTTGTTGGTCTCTAGTATAGGTTGTATGGACTTTAATATTTATATGACCCTTTGCTATTATTTTTAGGGACATAAAGCATGACACTTAATTTCTTTTATTTGAATTAAATAAATATACAATGTTGAAACTAGTGCTAAGTATAGATTTACATTTATATCTATCTTTGTTAAATTTTCATTTCTCAAATGCTCTATAAATGTCTTGACTTTATGAAAAAAAAATACCGAATCCTTGACAAGAGTATTCACCATAATAACGTATCTTATAAGAGGAAATAATATGTGATGAATCCTTATAACTAGTACTCACGACAAGAACGTAACCAGAATAAATTGAGAGATAAGAATGAGCGAAGCTCTGAAATTATAATAGTTTTCAAATTAATGCTATAAATTGTTTATTTCCCTGTGAGCAAAAAAAATATTTAAGAAAGAATGATTTATTCAACTTGGTTTAAGGATATTTTTTAATCTATTGTATTATAAATAGTTGAAATCATGATTATCTAGTGTTTGATTCGATATTAATTATAATATTATAATATCCTTTCATGTTTATACTCTAGTACATACCTGTTATCTGGTTAAGCAATTTAGTTCCCTTGTCTTTTAACACATATCTTACGATTCTTCTAAGTGAACAAGGATTTCATATAAATTCTTAATGAAATCATTGTTAAAGGGGAGAAATGTCAAAATACATCGATTCTTAAAAATAGTCGATCTTGTGATCTTATTAAAATTTTAAAAACTTTGGAAGAATTCTTTCTATTAAAAAAGGGAGAGCTTTCTTTTCATTTTCATATTGTTTTCATCTAACATTAATTTATATTTTGATAAGATTGGCAATGTGTTCATCAAGAGAGATTATGAAATTATTATCATGATTAATATTTCATGATAAATAATTTGTTTTACAAATAATATATTTTATAAAAATTAGTTTAAAAATATTTATAGTGTTGGTGTAAGTATTTGTGACTAGTGTGGATCAGGTTACGATATTTATGTTAAGAAATGATTGTTCCATCTATTTATATACAGGTAACTTAAAATTAATCTTAGTCAATGGTAAAGACTAATGGTAAGGACTAAGACTACATTTATAGAGGAGTTGAGGTCTTAGTACGATTAGGATATCATATGATAAGATAGGAGTAAAGCCAGGAGGTATTAGAGTCAATATCGGTTAATAGCGGGATCTAGATGAGGTTCAAGGAGACCATATGGAAAGATGTTCGTAAGAGGCTTTAAAAAAATTATGAAAAAATTTGAAGTAAAAGTTGATGGAAATGGAAAAGAAAAGGTTCATGCATGTCAGTGTGCATGTGCGTGGGCTAGCTCAGCTTGCGAGGGAGGCAGCCCAGCATGCAGCATTAAGCAGGAGGCAAGCCTAGGTAGCTGGTGACGGTTGGGGCAAGCACAAGAAGCGACAGCGTTGTTGGCCGGTTAGGAGTGTATGCGGTTGCTGACTCAAGTTGATGAGTCCAATTCAGTTACGGTTTGATGCATGGCTGTAGTTTATAAGGAGAATTTTTGTTTTAGAAAATTATAGTAGGTTTAGAAAATTTGAATTCTATTGGAAATAGAAGTTAACTAATTGGTGTTTAGATTTTTTTAGGTATAAGTAGAGAAAAGGATGTCCTCATATTCATATAACTTTTAGGAGAGACAAAAATTATGGTTTACTTTTGAGCGGGGTGACTTATACGGATACATCTTAATACAATCAAAATTAATTTATTTTTAAAAGTTTTATCAAGTTGTATTTTTTATTTATAAATAGTCAAATCGATGATAAGGTGGTGGCTGATCTGGCGGCAAGACAATAGACAAACCGGTGGCATGGAGACAATTGGACCGATAACATTTAGAGAGATTGCTATAGGTATTTTTTATTTAAAAAAAGATTTAGTTTTGGTACTCCTACTATTTACCTTGATTATTTTTGTGTTTTGATGCTACAGATTTTAATGGATTTGTAATGTTGTGAGATACTATATGCTATATTTGTGTTACACTTTGAATAAATTTTGCATATGCATATTGAGTTTGCGGTGTCGTAGAAATTATAAAGCATGGAGTAGGATCATCCAACAAAAAAATTCTTGGAGCCGCTAACGCCTCGAGTTAACCATTTTTATTCAAAAAAACTAAGAGTTAAGTCGGATACTGCCTAAATATTATCTAAATATGCTCTTTATCTATCATGAAGCGAGAATTAATATGGATTTTAGAGGCTCTTGTCTGGCTTTTGCAATATATTACTTAATTTTCTACGTCTACAGTCGCTGCCCAAAATATTAAATTGCTGAAGCACTTTATCCAGTAGTTAAATCAACTTGCACCATATTTCCATGGCAAATCTTTAATTTTGTTACCCCCGAAAGCCACAAGCAATGGATGCTAATTACAAACAAACAGCATATGACGAGATCACATATTAATCACATACACATGTCACTGTTGGGATCACCCCACGAGGCATTCTCTTATCCCCATTTGGACTGAAAAAATGGACGTGCACCTAGCCATCAAGGTTCAGGCTCTTTCCCGGCCGTTACAGGTGCCCATCACCTGGATAACGTCCTATATACTTTTCTTTTCTGAAAGGCAGCAGATCCGGTTGCTTGATTTCTTCCCCAACCTTGGGTTAGTCCCTCGTGTGATCTGCATTTTGTACACATGATTTATGCGTTGAGTACTTTCTTCAGGATGATCCAAGAGATTCTTTCGGCATGTTGATTTGTTAGCATGAGAGAATCAAGGTAATGTCACGTAGCATTGAGGTGTTGTACGTTGTGTTTGGCTGATATAGCACCAGGTGGTTGGAATACCATGTGGTTTTTGTGATCCGGACAGACAAGGAGATCTGAAGAAGACTAGGATGATCTAGGTGGTCCAGTTCGATCCATGATTTAATCACATGTAAGAGATGTGTCGAAACACGGTTTGTCAGAAACTGAGCCAGCTCCCGGGCTAGTCAGGTGGCTGTCCATGCTCCACCATGAACATCTTCAGTATTGATTGGTGAAAACGGCCGTAAAATATGGCCGGTGACCAGAAAAACGATCTTCATCACCCTGGCTCGAACCGCATCACTGGCTCCGCCACTGCAGTTTGTTAGTCAGTATTGTAAACTCGTGTGCAAAAACAGTTTCTGTAGTACAACATGAGCACAAAATCAATTTTGCCTATGATATACCCGAAGCATCGGGAAAAAACAAACTCAGAATGACACACTTGAAACACAGAAATTTCACATCACATTGCATCTTTGGATGCAACCGTTCAATTCCCGTAGAAACACTTATAAGGAATCCTGTTCATGTGCAATTTAAAAATTTAGACACAAGCAGGCGTTGGAACAAAACTGAGGCCCTGTTTGCGACATGTACGTGTAATTAACAGCAAGAAACAAGAACAAGATCGTAGGTACGTACATACACTGATGTAATTGCAGAAGATAAATTAAATTAACTAGTGATGTTCAGTTTGATTTAATTTGACTCCATGTTTAAGTGAAATTTGAATGGCTGAATGGATGGATGGATGGATCAGGCGCCTCAGATGGTGATGCCCTGAATCATGCACTTGAACTCGCCGAAGTCGACGCGGCCGTCGTTGTTGCTGTCGACGTTGCAGATCATCTCCCGCACGGTGGCGAGGCTGCCGGCCTCCGTGAGGCCAAGCTTCTTGAGCACCTCCTGAAGCTCCGACGCCAAGATGAACCCGTCGCCGTCCACGTCGAACACCTTGAACGCCTCCCGCATCTCCCCCTCGTCGTCGCCTCCGGGCTCGCCGCCCGCGGCGCCGACGTAGCCCAGCCTGCCGAAGTGCGCGTCGCCGAGCGCGCGGTGGAGCGAGTCGAAGTCCTCGAAGCGGAGACCCGCGGCGGCCTCGGGGACGTAGGCGGCGACGGTGGCAGCCAGGCCGTCGCGGTCGGTGGCGAGGCCCAGCGCGTCCAGAGCCTGCGACAGCTCGTCGACGGTGATCTCCCCATTAATTCCCCATGAAAACAAAATTATACTATGTTGGAGGACACGATATTTGGTGCCATCCACTACCATGAGTTATTTCTGTATGTACATCCACTACCATCAATGTAGTAAGCTTTGTCCATCGTCGTCTCTTCTCTTCCTATATATACTGATGCTCATCATATCTTGATGTAAAGTTTTGGTAAGAATGAGCTATAGTGTTGTACTACATGCCGGCCTTAAGCTAGTTAGAAAAGTTACAAAATGGAGTAGGAATGGGAGACAATAGGAAACCAAACCAAAGGACAAGGGGAGTTTATGGCTCCCAGCACGTGAAATGTTAGCTGCACATGGAGAGTCATATATATGAAGACAACAGTTTTTAAAATACAAGGACATATATGAATGGCAGAACGATCAAATGGTATGAACTGTTTCAACTAAGTTTTCTATATATGATAACACTTGTTTTTGGTGGACTGTTGGCATCTGAAGCTGTTTATCTTTGTAGTTTCTTACCCTTGTGGAAAGTCGTACAAAGGATATTAGAAGTGCACCATAAGATATTTAGAAACATGGTCAGAAGAGCATGGATAATCATATTGATCTAACGGTGGAATATTTGATCATTCATGCATGCATGACCACGATAATTGTTCTCCTGAATCAAAAACAATAATAATTAAGATTCTAACATATAGCTTGGTGCATTAAATTTATCATCATTTTTTTCTCTCGGTCACCTTCTAGCAAAGAACTCGATCCATGACAGACTCGGGCATACACCATTCATTTTTTTTAGTTGATGTTCTGACAGACTCGGGCATGTAATAGTCACTAGTGACTCGCCATTTCACTAGACAGATGCAAAAGGGATTGGAGATGTCTTAAATCACATTGTTGACAAATTAATGAGCCACTTTGTGTACTGGTTCATATATACCAGTCAGTTTATTAGGAAGCTCTGTACCATCAATTTCCTGAACAGTAAATAAACCACATTAATTCTTCTTGGAAATAAAATTGTATTAATTAAATTGAAGGACATAGTATTTCGTGGAACATCCACCGCTACCATGAGTTAATTATTTATGTACATAAATACAGAAAACTAAAGACCTGTAAAAGTAAAGCATTTATGTGAAAACAATTTTTACATGCAGGTCCTTAATCCAACCGGTTTTGAAAATAGATTTCCACTTTCTGGTTTTTGAATTTTATAGACGTATACGAAAAAAAACTCAAAAAACATTTTGAATTTTATGATGCATCAATACACTGTCACACATCACAAGTCATACGATTTTTTTTGCATGAAATAAAAGCACGTGTGATATGAGGATTCAAACCCAAGATCTCACTCTCCACACAAAGCTTACTTCCCATTTCATCTATGATGAAAATGTTATTCTTTTGATTTCAGTCTCCAAAACTTGCAATGCTTGTTTTGCGCTCTACATGATTTTAAATAAAAAAATTATCAATTACAAAGTTGTCTCATTAAACTCTACAAATTTGATATAGAGCATATATCCATCAGATTTTATTTGAAACATAAATATGGGATTTTATTAAAATAGATATGATATTTTATAATGATTATCAAAAAGCTGTCAACTACAAAGTTGCATATTTTGTGGAGCTATATAAAGTTTATTTTTATCCGACATCATACAGAAAGGTTAGCAATATATTTGTGTTTTCTTTTAAAATTGATTTTTACCGATGTTCACCTATAAAAAATAGATTTTTCATAGACAGATGCTTAAGTGGAATGCAGGTAGAAAAGAGATCATTTTCACATACGGTTAGCTTAAGCATCTACCTGTAAAAATTGATTTCTACTTGCAGTCCATAACTGGAAGCCCCGTTGCATTTACAAAAGCAGAATTTTCTTTTAGATGCCTATCAAAATAAAGGGGTGTGTCTATTTTTTTATACTGTATATACATAGTACGTAGCAGTAAGCTTTCACCTGTAGACCGTCGCCATCTCTTCTCTTCCTATTTATATATAAACGACTTGATGTAAAATTTTGGTCAGCATAAATCCTGAAGGAGATGAACTAGTACTGTTGTACTTTATACCAACCATGCATAAGCTATGCTAGTTAGAAAAGTTATAATTAAGCTTCACATAAAGTCGGAACGGGAGACATTAGGAAACCAAATCAAAGGCTAACGGCAGATGACTGAGGTGTGAGTGCGTAAGGCAAACAAATACAATGTTCCTGTCATGTGAATTGAAGTTTGCTAGTTAAGTCATTGAAAAAGCAAAATGTGACAACATTTCTATAGACGACAGTTATTGACTGACCGGACCGTGATATGTGGCATCTCATCATGTATCATGCAATATTAGCTGGACAGGGAGGAAATTACATATAAATAAAGAAAATGTAGAATAAAGTATCACTATCACACATTAGAGCCGGTTTAGCCAAACTCGGCTCTAATAATGGATTCTCACCCCTCAAAACACTCGAGTGCCCCCATAGAAATCAGAACCGACACCGATGATAATATATCAGTGCTAGTTTGTTGTACAACCAGTACTGATCAGTGCCGGTTGATTAGTAGAACCGACACTGATAATGTCACAATTAGTACCTTAAAATGGAGCTAGAGCAGAGATTGGGTGGGAAAATAGTTCGGTGTCGGTTGGTGATTTATTACAACCGACACTAATGACATAGGCCTAATAAATTTTAATTAGGGATAAATTCTAACATGAATGAACATACAAATTTTTATAAACAATTTTAACAAACACATCTGTCTTAGAAATAAATATGGTTATACCATAACTTTATTTTATTTAAAAAAATACTGGTAAGTGTAAAGAATAACTAGCACCGAAGTAACCGACTGGTAACGATAAGGTTTTTGTTAGTTTATAGTCTTCCCTAATGAAAGGTATTCCCATCGAAGGGCTTAGTCTGTAACCCACCTCACCCATTGCCGATCAAGATCGCCTCCAACTGTGTCGCCGTTCTCCCTATTTGGATTGAGGAGTGCCGCCGCCGCCCCTTCGGCTCCACCCGCACAGTCTTCCTCCCCGTTTGGATTGAGAGGGAAGGAGCGTTGCCACCCCGCCATCTCCAACCGTGCCACCATCCTCCCCATTTGGATCAAGGAGGAGAATCGTCCCATCCATCCTTCTCCTGCTACTACTCTCGCTACGACGTCTCATAGTGAGCACCATTGCTTTGGCTACTCCTCCTTCCTTCGTGTTGAATGTGCTCCATGATTATTTAAATTATAGAAATTGGGTGTGGTAATAAAATTTTGTGAAGTTATTTTAGTGAAAATAAATTCTTCAGTGCTTGTTACTACGAGGAAACCTTGCTTGAACTCAGCATTGCATATGATGGGCTTTTTCTAGGTTGATTAGCGCATGACTAGATGTACATGTTATTGTTTTAGTGATTTTCTATGAAAATTAATTTGGAGTTCGAAGAAATCAACTAAATTTTTTATCGGTAATGTGCTCCAATAGTCTCTATATAGAAATGACCATGGAGGTTGAGTCAAAGTTTTATACAGAACTTGGGAATTTTTGTGAGCATGATAACCTCTAGCTGCTGTCTCTTATAAAGAACAATGAGAGTAGTTGGAGAAATTATGTGTATGTTGTTGGGATGCAGGAAAATATGCACATACTTGATAAAACAATACCCAAACTACTAGATGATTTATGTGTAGACACACTTATTAATGGGGGCTTAAAATTTTCATGAAATTGTGGGGGTCAAGGTATGATGAAAGGTGAAACTCAGTTTTTTTTTAATCATGATATCTAAGGGCTGAACATAACAATTGTCTTACTTATGAGTTTTCTTGCTATATATGTAGGGCAGGGTGACAGGATGATTGGAAGTTTAGGTGACTTATTTCCTAGTTGTGATCCATCTGAAAAAGTCATTTTTGTCTACCATGGCTTCACTGGAGACCATGCATTGCCTTCGGGTACAATTGTTTAGCTTATCTCATAAAACCTGTTCCAAATTTCAAACAAGACTTTCTGCTGAACACATTTGCAGATGTTGATAGCATTTTTCTATTATTAAGTTATTTAGTTATTGGGACAGATCTACACAAATAATTTGATTTCACATATTGCGAAATCCTGTGAATTTATTGTGCCATGTTATGTCCATGCTTTTGAATTTGTGAAATTCCTATATACTGTATGAAATTTGCCAAAAATTTTCGTCACCCAATTGATGACTAGAACTAGACATACTATGTCGAGGAGGCTCAAGTTGGCAGTTGGCAGTTGGCACTATTGTGGCCGTCATACCATTAAGTTGGCAGTCAGCCATCTTGAGAGCACAATACAATTAACACAATTTGAGACGTGTTTTACTTATCTGAAAATGTATATGAATTTGTAAATTTGAGCATTATTCTATATATGGGAAGTACGGTCTTTCTTTTTAGAAATTTGAGCATTACTGTATATGAGAAATTGTAAATTTGTAAATCTGAAGTTCTGTTTGCTATTGTAAACTTGTACATGTGATGTATTGTTTAAACTTATCATCTACCACCATCTACTACATGACACATGGCACTATTTATTGTTAAAATAAATTAAACATTATTAACAATTATGTAATCAAAATTAAACTTCAAATAGACATATTTATTTTATTTCAGAGTCAAACATCGGTGCCAGCTCATACTAACAACCGACACAAATGTAGAGTCATTAGTGCCGAATCATAACAACAACCAGCGTGATTGCTTGCATCTGTGCCAATTCTTGGTAAGACCCAACACAGATGGAACTACCCAGTACCTTGTCGAGGTGCTTCTAAGGGCCATCTGTGCCAATTTGGCAAGAGGATTATCAGTGTCATGTTTTATGTTGGTTGTTATGAACCGGTATTGATGTAGTATTTTTAAGTAGTGTATCATCTGCTTGGCAGCATGCATGATCAAATGGTACTAATTAATTGTGTTTCAGAGTTTTCGAATGATAATACTCATGTTTAATGCATTATTGGCATTGTCTGAACAATTTCTTTTCTTCGTATTTTCTTGTTCCTGTGGAAAGTCGTACATAGGATTAAACAAGCAGGTACACCATAAGCTAGTTAGGAGCACGGTCAGACGAGCATGGATACTCATTTATCTAACTGTGGAATATTGATCATAATTCATACCAATCGTTCTCATGAATGAATAAAGACTAGGATTCTCACGTTGGTGCATTACTTTGTGATCACTGTTTTCTCATGGTCATCTTCTAGGAATGACGAACTCCAGTCAAGAAAAAGGACAAATCCATGCGGTTGGTGAATATTATATACTACTATCTTATCATTAATGCGTGATTTACGAACCTATATATTGGCACATATATACCTATATCGACCTACTTCAATAGTCAAGCAAGCAGTTCCCCTGCTAAGCTTGGCAATAAATGAGACTCAACGTTTCTTGTTCCTGAAAACACGTTGCAGCTATAGCAGCTACAGAGTACATGGCTTTAGAAAAGAGGGAAGAGAGTCTTCGATGGGGTACCAGATTTGCAACTAAGAGCTAAATTCAGAAGAGTACCAGTGTGGTCTATGAGAAAGGGAGGCCTTGGGAACGCAGGAGTAAGCCGTAGTTGCAGATACCATGGGGGCAAATGTAGATGACCAGTAGTGCTGCATGACGCATGGGAACAACAGAATGGAGGGGTGCCTGCAGAAGGCCTCTTCAGAGCTCCTAGATACCTGTGCTTTAGTTGTAATGTAGCAGCAGATCATCCCTCTTGTGGTTAATTACCAGTTAAGTTCCAGGTAACATTATAAAATTAAAATATTTTGTAAAAATGTTTTTTAAGTTGCCTCCTCGATCCTTTTCTTCCCTCCCTTTTCCTTTTTATCCACTCCATTAATTCGTCCAAACTACTCTAAAATCTCTTTCCGTGGTTAACCAAAAGCCTATAAATCTTACAATTCATTTCGGTCGGAATACTTCTTTTGGCCCACTTCTTTCCTATCCACTGGTCAAGGATTCTGATTTTCTGAACTTTTCTTTTTTCAAAGCAATCAAGATTCTGATCATGGTGTATTAATTTATGATCACCGTTTTGTCATCGTCATCTTCAATTCCCATCAAGAGAAATGGCGCATGCATGCGGTTGGTTAATATTATATACGTGATTAAGAACTAGTAGGCACACATATATACACACATCGATCTACTTGGTCCGTTTCAAATATTGTCTAAAAACAAGTGTAATTTTATAGTATAAACTTTTTTCCTAACCACTCATCATTCAAATTTGATATTTTAGTCATTTTATCTTCGACGGAGGTATGACTTGAGTAGTCTACCAGTTCTTCTGCTAGCTTGATAATAAATGATATGCCCATAGTTCATTAACATATGATGTTTAGGATAAGACTTAGATAAAATTTTGATATTGTGACCATTGATTTTATATTAAAAGAAGTTTTTAAATGTAATAAATAAAAGACAAATCTATGCATATCAATTTTTAAAATTAAGCATTTGACAATTTATCGGTGGTCAAATCTATAAAAGTTTGATTAGATCTTGTCTAAATGTAAAATATTTATAGCAGTCAGTGCTCCAAAGTTTCTTGTTACTTAGGCGGACGATTTGTTCCTCTTGTTATCGAGAGGGGAAAAAGCAGCTAAATATTTGTTCTTCATATGGCAGTCCACACACATCGAGCCAGGCCTTATGTGGACGAGGAAGACGACCATCGTGACCTTCATGCGTGATGCGCCAGGCGTGCTTCTTGGACCCCACCGGTCCAGTAGGGAGAGTTCATTTGAGTCGGAAGAGTTTAAGCAATTTTTTCGTTTTTCACCTACACATTTCTTAAACTGCTAAAAAGTATTTTTTAAAATAATATATATATATATAATTGCTTTAAAAAATTAAATAAACATACTTTTTAAGTTTAAAATAATTATTATATAATTAATTATATGTAAATAATTTATCTCGTTTCGTTAAACCGTCGAGTTGCTGAAAAGAACGTCTTCTCCTGTGAAATCACCAAAAGAAAAAAACCAGTATCTGCAGATAGTGACTGGACTGATGAACCATCCTGCAAAAATTCGGGTTTGAATACAAGATGAACAGGGAGAAATGGAGACAGTTTTGGAATTATAGTAGCATGAGGTGTTTTTTTTTACCATGCTCTCTACTGAACAAGTGTTTTACAATGTAGAATCGATCTAAATTATTTATTTTTTCTAATTCAATAAATCAAATCTATTATATTATCATATTAACTCTTGATAGTAAAATATTTTTTCTATTAATAGTACAACCCATAAATCAAAGATTATCTACTGACCATAATATTGATAGTAGAATATTGATAGAGCACCATAAAGATACTTAGAATACGAGCTCATAGACGGGCTTATCAAATGGTATTAAGTTTTAGAGATTCTAGTTATGGCATTTGACAATTGCCAAACTGAATATATTTTCTGTTGTATTTTCTTGTTCTTGTGGAAAATCCTACTACAAAGGATCGAAGTAAATTCAAGCAATATAGATTCATGTCTACAAATGAATTCTTTGGTATGTAATGTCAATGAATTTTTTTTCTAAAGATTCACACCTAGAAAGTTACATATGCTATGCAGAACTAAAAGGAGAGAAGGCCACACTGCTGACGATGGTGCACTTCTCTCAACTCTTCCATGCCATGCTTAGTTGTGATCACTGATTGTCAATCTACGTGAGGTGCAACATTGTCAATAAATATGCACGGCACAGTGATTCGGCACGTCAATTGGTAACTCCTACTCCTAGATGTAATCTGAATCTCATCTTGTAGACATTGTTTCTTGGCATTGATTCCCAGATGCCTCCTTCTCCCACTAACCATATGAACAATAACCTAAAGCTAGAAGATGGCTTACAGGTGGACTTCGTAGTGCTTTCCATACACCAAGCATAGCTACGGGGGTGGCCTCTATTTGTAGTAGAGGTTCTCATAGACTCAGGCATGTAGTAGTAGTTTTCAACAAAAAAAAAAGGCATGTAGTAGTCACTAGTGACTCAGTTTCACCATCCACATGTAAAAGAGATTGGAGGTGTCATAAATCAAAGTGTTGGCATTCTAGTAATCCACATTTTATATAAAAAAAGATCCTATACAAAACCGAACAGAACACCCACTCCTAGTTGTTTCCATTATTCAAAAAGGGATAAATGGAAAAGATTAATTAAATTTAAAAATATAGTAACATAGCAGCATGAGTACAAGCTGGCAGACGAGCTAGCAGATGGTGCTAATTGTTTCATTGTTTTCTAATGATGTGTTAATGCATTGTACGCAATCGAACCTTTTCTTGTGTCATTTTAAAAAGTCATACAAAGGATCAAACACAAGTAGAGCAATCCATTTTTTTCCATTTAAATTGTTTTATATGCAAATATCATTAGCAAATCTTTGAATTTCTTGTACTTAGCTTGATCTGATTCATTTCGTGTGAAATTTGAACAAATTTGGTTTCTTTTACCCAAGGAGCATCTAAACATGCTGCAACTTTGTACACACATATCTGGAACATAAGTTGGTGACTCCCACTATCTAATGTGATTGACCTCTCATCATGTAGATATTGTTTCTGGGCATTGATTCCCATATGCCTCCTCCCAAATAAATCTCACCTAATGAACATTACTGAACCTGGATGATAAAACATACCCCATTGGGATGGCTAATATATATTTGTAGGTAGAATTCTCTATTCACATTGAGAAGTTCATGCTCGGCCTTGCACCATAGGAGACGCCTAATGTTTATACTTGAGATCACAAGCCACCTACCAAAAAGGATTGTTGATGTCTTGAATCACAGAGTTGGCAAATTAATGACAGCTGACAGATAGCTTGTCTAGCATCTGATATGATTCATACCTTGAAATATGAAACGAATTCATATTTCTCCTGGTCACCTGCCACCAATGAGCTACAATTAATAAACAGGGCGCATGCATCCGGTTGGTGAAGAACTGATCAATATATGTCTAGAACATCATTCATGCGTGATTTCTGGGACTATAGATCGACCTCAGTAGTCAACAGCAGCTCTCTTATTTCTGCGTACACATCATATCTGTATATGATGTTTTTCGAGGAGAGGACTAGAGAGATTGAAGTAGTAAATCTAATCTGAAGATTAATAGCATGCATCATCGGTAACGACCTTTAGTGTACGTATTATTTAGTGCTGAAGTCTGTCAGAGAAAAATGGAATTGTCCTCGTACACGTGTGCTCTATATTCTGATATTATGGTCGATGAGAACCTGAGAAAGGGAGGCATTGGGAAGTCAAGATTAAGGTATAACATCTATCGATCCTAGATGCCACAAGAGTTACATTCCACTGTGCCAAAAAGTATCACCAACACTATGTCTTCCAACAAGACAATAGTACTAAACTGGAGTATTACACTGGACACAATTATATATGTTGTCCTACACTCTCGATAATTGAGATCAAACAAGGTAAATATCGCTACAACAAAAATGATCTTTGGTCAAACAGAGCAAAACATAAATATATCGGCGGCTAATATAAGACGCAGTACTAAAGTATCAGGTTTGAAGGTTCATTACCACTGTAATATCATTAGTATCGGTTGATAATACTAATATCCTTCAGTACTGATTGTAATGATTAGGCGTCCTCAATGATTGTACACGATATTTAGTACTGGTTGGTGTTATTAACATCAACTGGTAGTAACATTGTTGCACACATTAATATCGGCTAGAGACAACAACTAGTACTAATGTGTAATTATTAATACCTCATACAATTTAGAAGGAATTGCGTGGGAGGTGCTACCAAAATATTTTGTAAATTTTTTTTTGATGATTTCACTCATCCAAAAGCTTTAAAAGGTTAGCAACTTCATCCTCTATTTATATGGTTGACATATTATATTTCTAGCTATATATATACCCTATCTTCTCAAAAATATATGAAAATAGATGAGAAAGAATAAATTTTCCAAGTAAATAAGAAGATATCTTGATTGTAAAAATAAAAATAATCTAACAACTACTTCATAATAGTAAAAATACAAGAAACATAGGGAAAATGGTTAAAAAAGAGAAAACAATGGAAGATTATAGAAAAATAGAGTCAAAAGAATATAAAATTAGGTAAAATAGAAAAAATAGTGTATGTCTTAACATAAAAAATACAAGATATCTAATAGAAAAAAAAAGAAAAAATATGATAAGTACGGAAAAAAGGGGAAATGATAAAAAAAATATAGGACAAACAGAGGAAATATTATAAAGGGTTAGGAAAAATAGGAAAAATAAGAGATTGGGTTAATATTAAAAATATAGAAAATCTAATGATAATAGCAGTATGTCGTATTTGATACTTTTACAAAGAGCTCTATCGGTTCATAGCGCTACCGGCATAGGGGAGACACAACCTAATTTGCCTATATATTTTTATAGATTCCACTGATCGAAATATTTTACATAAAGATTAGCAATAATGTACATCTACTCATCTTTTGAGATCATGATGTTTAAAATTACTGTAATTGTTTACTTATAATGTAGATGAACCAACAATGGATGTACAACAGATACCGATGGTCGAAGGAGTTCATCGATGGTGTGCATTATTTTCTCAGGGTGGCCAATGCCCATAATGCTAAGGGTTTTATATGTTGTCCATGTAAAAACTACAAGAATCATAAGGAGTACTCTTCCTTAATGATTTTTCATAGCCACTTGTTACACTCGGGATTTATTCCTAACTATAATTGTTGGACTAACTATGGAGAGAGAGGGGTTACAATGGAAGATGAAGACAACATCATTCCCCACTAAGCTCAATATAGTGGCTTTGCAGATACTACAATGGGCAAAGCAGAAGGTAGGGTTGCAGAAGATAGCAGTGCATATTATCTTGGTTAAATATTGCGTGATGCAAAAGAAAGACCGCGAAATTGAAAAGGAGCTAAAGAAATTAGAGCATATGTTAATGGACCACAAAACGTTGTTGTACCCAAATTGCAACATGGGTACAAAAAGTTGTGTACCGCATTTGAATTCTTGCAATAGAAGGCAACAAATGGTGTGACTAACAAGGCATTTAAGGAGTTATTGAACTCGTAAAGAATATTCTTTTGGAGGGTAACGAATTGCCTACAACATCACATGAAGCAAAACAGATAGTATGCCCTCTAGGACTAGAAGTCAAGAAGATACATGCATGTCCCAATAATTGTATCTTTTATCACAGTGAGAAGTACGAGAACCTAGATGCATGCTCGATTTATAAGACATTACGATACAAGATCAAATGAGATGATCTCAGTAATGTTGAGAGAAAGCCTTTGAAAAGACACCCCACTAAAGTCATGTGATGATAGCCTTTGAAGAGACACCCCACTAAAGTCATGTGGTATTTTCCTATAATACCACATCTGAAGCTATCATTTAAGAATAAAGCGCATACTAAAAATTTATGCTGGCACATAGAAGATCATAAACAAGACGCGATGTTGAGAAACCTCGCCGATGGGTCCTCGTGGCGAAAACTCGACAGAATACTCCTAGACTTTAAAAATGACGCAAGGAATATAAGATTTAGTTTAAGTACGGATAGTATGAATCCTTTCAGGGAGATGAGTAGCGGTCATAGCACTTGGACTGTGATGCTATATATCTATAACCTTTCTCCTTGGTTACATATGAAGCGAAAGTACATCATGATACCAGTGCTTATTTAAGACCTAAAGCAACCTGGTAATAGGCCACTCCTAGCAAATGAGGACACTCCATACTCACGCTAGGATCATAGCCAAGCGACATTCATAAAAAAAAGGTTTGTTGCCTCTGTAATCACGTCATGAGTTGAATGTATACTGGCTACATATATTACCTTTTTTTAATATTTACAACCTCCCATTTTTACTATAATATTTAACGTATAGAGTACACTATTATGCATATTATATTAGCCAGCTTTGCTAATAATGGCAATACCTATAATATCAGCACTGATACGAGTTCCTTTATCTCAACCTACTATATTTAACCTACATTTACTATTTTTAAAATTAATTATCCTAATTTTCTTGTTTATGATATTATTTTTTGTAATTCTTTTGGTTTTTCAAATTATTTTTCATACTTTTTCTATTTTCTAAATTATTTACCATATTTTAACTGCTTTAAAATATTTTGTATCTGTTGTACAAAACAAAAGAAGAAAAAAGAATTTTAGCCGAGAGGGAGAAGTCTTTAGTATTGGTTGTTAATAACAACCAGGACTAAAAAATTTGGCCAAGTATGAAAACTCTTTAATACCGGTTGTTAAAGATGATGGTATATATAAACCATCCTCTCGTCTTCGATCTAAGCTCCCAAATTGTGGATTTATTTTTGTTCTTCTCATAACGTCCTCATCGACGACACCACCACCATCCTCCATGTCGACACCATCCACACTGACGCCACCACACGCACCTTCCCACTGACAACACAGCCCTCCATGCCATCACCGTCCCCATCTACATCGTCGATGCTGCCACACGCCCGCCCACCGACAACTTTGCCACGTGCCAACTATGCTGCCGGCCATTCCCATCTGCACCGTCACCACCGCCATTCCTGATTTTTTAAATTATGGAGTAAATGAGTTGTTGAAAGAATCAAAGAATAAAGAAGTACACATAAACATACATTGTTGTGAAGGCATTATAGATCTATTCCATTGCACGCACGAGGCAAGAAAGAAGGTACAGGGGCAGGGGCATGAGAGAGAGAGCGCAAGGGCCAAAGTGAGATAGTGTGGCCCGAGGCCATCACAAGACGGCAAAAGCGAGAAGTGAGCAGTGGTGTAGGGAGGTAAGAGAAAGGAGTGGTAGGGCATAGGGAGAATAAGAGTGATTCTAATCCTAGCCTAGCAAAATTTTAGCCCGCACCAAATTTCTATTTCCTAGTCAGCCTACTAAACTGACCAATTATTGACTAATACTGACCAACTTAGACCAACTTTAACCGACTAACCGGTCAAACCGGCTAGTTCTTTTGATTACCCTTAATCAAGTTGGTGAGCCACCGATTACAGATTAGTTACCGACTAGTCGGTCTAGTCAACCGACTAAGCGAACACTGCTACAGATACAGTAGACATCACTAGCTACCTCACTGGTAGTGCCTCCACCATGTTACTTCCCCTATATAGATGAAAGCAAGAACCTATAAACATTCCTCATCATATATAAATGTAATCTTTTGGTGAGAATCAAGTAGAGAAAGATTAGTGTAGTACTATATCCCGGCCATGAGCTAGTTGGAGAAGTGGCAAGTAGCGTGTTAGCTGCCCGGAACGGAAAGCATTAGGAAACCAATTTGACAGGCGAGAGATTGTGCTTGATGAGATGGATTGGGTGGAAATCGTTCCATATGACGTTCAGATTATCTTCTCTTAACCTTTGGAGCATGATATTATAGCAGAAGAAAAAGGTTGACATAAAAGTGGACTAGCAAACGACCAGGCTGAAGGGATAGAGACGATGTACATTGGTTTGACTGCTCAGCTTTGCAGTTGCTCATCCTCAAAGAGCTGGCCAGTCGAATTGCATTAATAGGATAAACGAACCACACGCCACACTGAAAGACGGTTTAGTCCATTATTCGCAGCCATACAGCCAAATTGGTCCTCTCAAAGATCAATGAGTACTCGAAGAGCGGAGGAAGATATGTGATGACCAGCTACTGAGCTACGTTGACAAGTAAATCAAATTGGAACTGGAGGCATCGGGGATGGAAACTGAAGACTGATTGACAACATATATGAGCACACATATGAGGCCGATCGTAGCAGTTGAGTAACTATCATTCATCTTACTTATTATTACGACGATCTTCACGCTTAGAGCACAGATTGATAACTTTTACTGTTAATAGACAAGGAGATACATAGCCACAGGAGAACATGTGCGAGCCCCTTCCACATAAAAATGAGACGACTGGTCGCATATATGTTCAGGGAGTATAGCTGACAAGATATGCAATCTCATCAGGTGTCGAGAGTTGTAATTGTCTCATCAACATAACAAAGCATTTTATACATGGCAATGTTAGAATATCTTTTTCTGAGACTTTTTCAATGAATTTTTAAAAACAAACCAAGTAACCAATGACTATAGCATAGTGAGTACGGTTCGGTTTGCTGTGACATGGCGGAGACTGCTGCTGACTGGTGGACTCTTGCATCATGGCAGTGTTTTTTACATGGTTCCTGACCAGACCATTTGCTATTGACGAAATGTACATTTGAATGTTAAAAAAGATACTCTCCATCGCTTACAGAAATATAATGGTTTGGATTGGACGACATGTTTGAAGTGACATTAAAAATTTGAACAATTATAGTCTTAAATATTTACAGATTATATTGGATGCATGAATATCATAGGTTCAAATTTGTCTTAAAAATACTTCATACGTACATAATTTTGTCACCTTTGTACAATATTTTACTATTGGAATTAGTCGTCAAAATTACATATGAATACCATGTCAATATCCAAAAGGGAATGTTTTCATGACAAGAGGAGTAACTCAATACCACAGGAAATGAGCAATGTAAGGAAGGTGAGTGGGATGTTTGTTGACTTATTCCCTTTTCCACACATGCACACCGTGAACCACCTCATTGATAATAAATATTATGATCATTCACTCCAGTATGCTGTACAACCGAGAGAAGGAGCTCATACCATTCAGTATATAATCAGTAACAATAGATTAAGCGGACATTCAATATATAATCAGTTACAATAGATTAAGTGGAACATGTTAGAATAGCATGTGAGAATAAAGCTAGACTAGTTGGAATGTGAGGCGTTAAGGAACATAGACTACATGATGGGGGAGCCAACACTAAAAAATTTTGTTTCTGGTATCACCTCAAGAACTGTAAATAACCTCTTTCGTTAAAAGGTATTTGGGAGGTAGTAAATCCGTAATGTATATATTCCAGTGTTAATTGTGAGGTAGACAAGGGAAGAAAAAACATTTTTTTCTCAGAACCAAAGGGAGACCACCCCAGCTTCCATTATATAAAGATGAGACCAGTATTGTGTTAGTATATATGTACGATTTTGCTAAAAGTTTGTCATGTGATTTTTCCACTAAAATCACACAAATATAACTACAATACAATTATAATGAAATTACAATACAACTAATATGTAATTAAAATATAAGTAGTATGTAATTATAATGTAATTAGCACTAAACTATGGGTATTTTTTATTTATATGAGACTTAAACGCTAGTTATATACTTAGTTACATTTGTAATTACGTGTTAATTATATTATAATTATACAGTTACATTCATGTGAGTTTAGTTAAAAAATCTGTCAAAGTAATATATCGGTAGTCTCTATATGTGTGCGGACATAAGCTATATAGACAAGCAAACGAGAGAGGGTAGTAATGCTAGGAATCAGAGGCAATAGGAACCCAGACCAAAGCATGGAGCAGCATCTTTGAAGCGATGGGGGGAACTATCGTAGTCATATTGACTGGATATGTTGGATCTATCACTGGGAGAAAGGAATGAAAGCAATGGGACTGAGATTTCCAGGTACAGTAATGGATGCCAATCATGGTCAAGCATTGCTTCCTTCTCAAGTTTGAAATGTTGCCAGAGCCATACCTCCGGTGGCTGTGGTGATTTCCATGCTTTCATGCGTACCATTGTTTAGGGAGGCCGCTCTCCATTCAATCGATCGGTGATGGCAATGATGGTGGTTGTGCTGATAATGGATGGCAAAACTAAACAGGATCGAGCTAACCAATGTTTTTGGAAATCACTACCTCATTCCTAGTAGGTGGTCGATCCAGTACAGCTAGTTTATTATTTGCATAAAAAACTAGCAAAATTTTGATAGAAATCGTAAGGAGTGGTTTTGTTTTGAGTGTCGACGATACATTTTACCGCTCGATGAAGTATAGAAAACTAAATAGGTCATACGTGTCAGTTCCATGATTTTTCAAGATTTATATGGTCTCTTCTACCGCCTACTACTGCGATGTATCACAAACTAACACTAAAAGTGTGTTACGTACCTTACCTCCTCCAGAAGCGCATAAAAACACTTCACAAACTAAACCAAGAGGCACCTTTTCCTCTCAAAAAAAAAGGAGGCACCTTTCAAGGACCGTACAAACACTTCATACTTTCTTGAGGACTAAAAGAACATAAACTAAAAACTAATCGATGTTGAAGTTTCTCTAGAAGAAGACCGCCGCATATGGTGGATCATTCACGCATGAGTGGCATTACAATACATTATAAAATGAAACCAGAATGAGTACATGTACGCAAACCATGCGTACAGTGTACCTTTGATGACAATTATGTATTGGTCATTGTGGTTTCAGTATACACATGCAATGAGAAAAAAACCCTTATACGGTACATCAGATAAGGAGGGT
This sequence comes from Oryza coarctata, assembly GCA_030770085.1. Classification (NCBI taxonomy): domain Eukaryota; kingdom Viridiplantae; phylum Streptophyta; class Magnoliopsida; order Poales; family Poaceae; genus Oryza; species Oryza coarctata. Next base: position 1,801,269 of record CM061476.1, on the reverse strand, counting down.
TCGTCATTAAAACCGTTTGTAATATGATTATAACCAAATCCCTATGTGACAGCATATATATTTGTCTACTGTTATTTGAGAAATCGTCTCAGAAAAATAGAGTTTTACAAGCTGTTTTTATAACGAATATGTAGCACGGTTCCTATATATTGTGAATCCATGCAGCTGGAGGCTGGAAAGCTGGTTTCAAAGGGGAGGGAAATGAGATTAGAATTACAATGCCGGGCATACTTAAGCTAAATATAACCGGCCTAGATAATCAAGCACGGCAAGTAACTAGTTAGCTAGTGATGCTTGGAATGGTAGGCATTCGGAATCCGCATAGAAGGCTGCAAGGTCGTGATAGAACAGATACATCGGACGATCGATGCCATTGCTGATTCACCAAAGCTGGCTTCTGATGTGCCCACAGTTCCTTCGTTGCAGTACGAGGTACTCAACCATTTGCATCATGTAGCTAGTGCATGTCATGAAGCGGGCTGATCATAGATGATCATTAATGAGACGTGTAAATATGTCTGCATGCTATGATTCTTGAATGGGTTTCGTCCAACGTATGTATGTTGATCTACTTGCTGAGTTCTGAACAAGATGTGGTCAGCGGGGATGCCATGGGCTACTTAGTTTTAGCTTTGAAGTACAATCATCTTGGAAATGAAGTTATTACGGGCTGGGGGATTATATCCAAAATAAAGCCCAGGAGATAAACTTGTACATGTTGCTTTGTCAGAAGAATATGAAATATTTTATAACGTAGTAATTTTCTTATGAAATAATTTATCTTATATATGCACTTGCTATATATGTTTGGTTGACCATCCATGAATGAGTTGTTTCTGCATTAGCCAGCACTCTTCCTGATAAGTAGCACTCTTCTTCCACCATCTCTCATCTTCTTATATATATTGTGAAGCAGGAAGCTAAACTTTGCTCATCATATATATAGATGTAATATTTTTGGTCAAAATAGTGTGGAGGCTGCAACTTGTAAGATGCTGCCCACCCCATCGCCGGCGCTGGCACTTGCTTCGCCATGCACCTCCATCATCCTGCACCATCCACAACTTCCCTGCTGCATCATGGCCATTTTCCTCACCGTCCCTAGGTCCAACCTATGCTGCCTTGTGGGGATCCCTAAGATATAATCTATTTAAATTATGTTCAATTTAAATGATACATCTTGGTTGATCGTGGGTGTCAACATTATGTCTTAGGACTAGTACCGGCATCGCAGTCCCACAAGATTCGGTTCACGCCGATTTTCTACAGTGCACCATCTCTGATGTCACTATTAGTTGGTGCTAGGGCGGGTGTGACAGAGGTGGTATTGGAGCATAGGTTTAGCCCTAGGAATGAAACCCATCTCTTAGGATGTCCTTAAGGGCCATATGTTGAAATACAAAAGCTATTTGCTAAAATTTCTATCACCTTCTCTCACCCTGGATTTCAAAATATGATTCCCTACTCTTTCCTCTTTAGAACTTGATCTTCCTCCTAATGCCAAAGGAAGTTAATCCTTCGACATGATTGACATAGCCTCTCCATTGCTTGTCCTTCTCAACCATTCCAATCCTAAAAGACCGTCCTCCTTGACCATCTCAATATTATGCTCTACTTGCATAGAGCTAAACTTCACTCCTACCTTTGCATAGGCGGAGAGATCAATGATGTCCTACTAGTCCTTTGATCAAGAAGCTATTTACCACCCACTCCAATACTACAAAATCTCATCATCAATAACCACCCCCCTCCCCATTACTTCTTAATCGTCCCTACGTTTCCACCTTACATAGTTGCCTAGGGCCATCCCGACTCTACAGCCTTAACCAATTTCCATGTGAAGTTCCAACTATAACTGGTCATTAGTTTCTTTTCACTTTTAGACAACAACCGATCAATATTGTTCTTTTCACTTCCAAGCCGCAACCAAAAAGTATTTTCATATTTTAAGCACTCAAGATTACCTATGGCAATGCTACCCATCCCACAAATTCATCTCACAAAGCTTTAGCAAATAACACTACATTGAGGGGAACACCTTGCATTCGTCCGTAACCATGAGCACGGCTGTTCAAACAATTTTGCTAAACGCTACAAATATTGCATGCTTTATCCACACGACATGAAGCTGACACCGGGAACTTGTTGGCACTAGAAGTTCATAACAAGGCATTTTCAAATCCAACCCATGGTTGCCTGAATGATAGTCGTAGGGTCCACATAGTATTAATGCTTGAGGCAGGCTTCAACTATCGTCAACATTGGATCTCACAAGCCACAACTCATGACTCCACACCCATTAGCACTAGTCTTACATAGGGTAACAATGTTGGCGTTTCATTTATGGGGCTAACAAAGGTATTTTATTCCAATATCCTATACAAAATAAATTTGACTACTAGATAGGTATGACGATTATGCTCGCAATCCGAGGCCAAACAAATTAAACGTGTACACTAAGAATGCAAAAGTATATATGTTTATATATATGAGACAATATGGTCAAATGTGGCTTGCCTTGATCATGTAGTGGTTCTCCCTCATCAAGAACAGCATCTGAATCGTCCTCGGGTTTGGCAACTACACGCAAAATAAGGTAACTCAACACAAAAGCTAATAATATGATCTTAACAAAGAAAACTCATAGCACCATCATGTAGATCTCAATTTTAGGAAAAAAATTGGAGTTGAATGGAGTCAAACGGAGTTACAGTTCGGTAGATATGAATTTTTAAAGCTTTATTAAATTGTTGTACAAAGGAAAAAATGCTTAAATGATATGAAAAGGAAAATTCTAGAGAAATATTCCTTAGTGGGCTCCACTATCATAGGCACAGAGAAGGCTGGCACACGGTAGACCAAGTCTACCAAGTGGGCCATGAGAGTGGATGAGTGGGCTAGGCTCATGGTCCACTGGGCAATGCGTGGGGCTTGGTAGACAACGACTAGGCACATGTGGACTAGGTACGCATAAGTGCAAAAGGGCTGACATGGGCTAGGTTCATAGGTATGGACCTGCTTGTGCACTTACTGCGGGGTCTGCTTGTTAGTGACACCAATACGATGGATTGAGTGCGTGGTCAACAATTATGGTGGATCCCATTGTGCAAGCTAATTAGGGGTACAGGGCTGACATGGGTCCCATAGGTTAGTGGCTCTATCGCCTTTCCTCTTCTTCTCTTTTCCTTCTCCTCCCATTCCCCTCTACTGCTCCTTTCTTCACCTTCTCTGCTTCTACTTGTGGAACTGAGGCCAGTGTGGAGAGGTAGAACGGTGACAGGTCACGAGTGGTGATGGTGGAATAGGGTGTGGTGACACTAGGCTTCTCTGAGTCGGATTCATCCGAGGACTAGGACAACAGCACTAACGCAGGACTAGATAGGCTGAGCATAGTGGTGTCCTGCACGGGATGGTGGAGGCAACGGTGGTGTTCTAGGACAAGAGAAGGAAGAGTTGGCTCTGATTCAACTTGCAGATCTGGCAGCTCTGAGTGAGTCATCCCTGGTGGTCTAGGAGGAAGAGGGTGTTGGACATGGCAGTGGCATTACGACGAGGGGATGAAGGCAGGTTGAGGGATAAGGTGAGGAGAAGGGGCAGTGCTGGCAGCGAGTGGGCTTGGGAGAAAGCAATGCGATGGCGGCAAATGGATCGTTGGTGATGTGACAATGGTAGGAATACGCGGTGTACTCCTAGGCACATGCAGGGTGCTCAATTAAATGCCACGGCTCGGGTAGGGGAATTTAGAGATAGCGGCGGTGAGCAGGGCAGTGAGGCAGCTTTGGCATGGCAGCGGCGTGACGCGGTGCGCGTGTGGCTAGGGTATGGCTGCCCTAGCTGACTAGTTTGGCCACGAGCTAGGCCAGCTAGCTAGGCAGACCGAGGGAAGAAAATATGGGCCAAGAAATAGGAGAGAGCAAAGTTGGGCTAGAATGGGAGTAAAAAGGAATTGGGCCATGGGCTGGCCTAGCTAGGAGTAAAGAAAGGAGAGGTGGGCTAAGAGAGAGAAAGGTGGCCTAATAGGAATAGTTTCTTTTCTCTATTTTCCCCAAAATTTTAGGGTTGTATACATAGTGCTAGAGTTCAAAATTTTAAACTTTGAGGCTTGAAATAACTTTTGCATAGGACTTTGGATATTTAGATTGAGATCTTAATGACACTAGCAAAAAATTATAATAAGATCTAAATTTTGAAATTATATTTTTAAATAAAATAAAGTTTTAAACAGAAGCAAAAATCAGGTGTTACACAAAGTTTTGCCCTTCCTTAAAAAAGACCAAGTGGAGAAAGATAAGATTGTACGCTGACCATGAGCAAGTTGAAGTAAGTAGTGTGCTGTTAGGAACGGGAGGCATTAGGAAACCAATCCAAAGAGCAAGAGGCTCCACATGATGAATCAGATATGAGATTAGACTAGCAAACGACTAGACGAGGGGATAGAGTCGATGTCAGTTTGATTGCTCTACTTCGCAGTTACTCGTTCAAAACAAGCTGGCTGGTCCAATTCCACCACTAGGATAAACGGGCCACATGCGACACAGAGAGGCAGTTTAGTCCATCAGATCAGTCAGACCGTGTTACAGCCAGTCTGATCCCTACGCGTTGAAGGATAGATTAAACTTCTTTGCAACTCTAAAAATTAAACATGTGCACTTGAGTATCAATCAGAATTTATGAATCACCTTCACATGGTCTCACAATTCTAACTCATCTACAAACTACCAATTGTGATCCAACTGCTTTTTGCGTACTTTGAATCATTGGGGCAAGCAGAAAACTAAATTTTAGATAATAAGTAGAAAAGTGAAGGTTACTAATTCAGCGCAACAATGTGTTATACATGTTGATCCAGAGCTAACATTGAACCTCATATAACTTTGGTTGCCTTTCGGCCAGATTGCTAAGTGATATGTACTAAGTGAGATAAGAGTAGTGAAGTACTACATGCCACACAATTATAGCAGTTTGCTAAATGTGAGATCAACTACAGAGAATGTGAGGCAGGGAATCGAAACTGGAGGAAAAGGCAATAATACCATAGGCAAGTGTCAGATTGGATGAGCTTAGACGTCACAAAACAATAAGTCCCTGTTAAACCAAGAGGCAAAACCATCCCGCTCTGTGGAGCATCTGAACATGCTGCAAGGCTGCAAACTGTGGAGTTCGGAAATTCTTTGTCCTAGTAGGGACATGTAGTGTTTCTGTAACTCTGTTGCAGTTTTGCTCTGTGCTGAACTTTTTCTCGTGTGCAACGGACGTCAGTGTGTCATTGCTGATCAGTGGGTTGTAGATGGTTGAATTACTTCCACTGAATTAATTCCTAGCTGACGCTGTTCCCCTTAATAAGACAGGATTTGTCTCTAACATTTATGCTTCTGCCTATGACCTTGGAAAATCCTAAGATGCATACATGACGTAAATTTGAGGAAAAATAAAAAGAACTATTTTGTTTGTTTTGTTAATGTGTCTTATAATACGACTTAATTAACAAATCGGCGAGCGATCAAACCAATTCTAGCTCACGATGCATGCATAACTCTGTATCTGTCTGATGAACATAGACTTGGCACTTGGAATCCATCTAGAAGGCTGCAAGGTCATGATTGAACAGATAGATTGATGCCATTGCCATTTCACCAAAGCTGCATATGACTTCTCCTCTTCAGCTGGCTGTCGACAAGCCCGCGGTTCCTTCGTCGCCAGTACGTATTACTCGACTATTTTTATTATGCAGTGCATTTAATTCTGTGAAGCTGACTGATCATAGGTGATCAGTGAGACGTGTAAATATGCATACATTCTTTGATTCTTGAATGGGTTTCGTCCTATGTATGTACCGAAGTAGATGTTGTCACTTGTCAGCAGATACCATTAGCTACTTAGTTTTTACATTCGAGTAGAATTATCTTGGTTTGGAGTTATTACCGGGGGCTGAGGATTAATATCCAAAGAAAGCCCGGGAGATAATGGACTTGCCAGGAATGCCAGACTTATCAATTTGTCGGGTAAACTACTTGGAGCTCACGTAGCCTATTCTACAATGTCTCAAATGGGTTATATGATGTTAGCTCTAGGATTTACCACGACCTCGGTTGTGACCCCATAGATAAAAATGCAAATTTTCTCTACATGTTGCCTTGTCAGAAGAATATGAAGCATTTCATGGGTATAAATTTTCTTTACGTATATATATGTTATCTAATACGTAGTTGCTATGTTAGTGATTAATGAAATATTTCTGCAATAGATACTAGCTCACTGATAAGTAGCACGCTTTCTCAGCTCCACCGTCTCTTACTATATATAATGTTCTTTTGGTCAGAGTCATGTGAAGAAAGATGACAGTAGTAGTGTGCGGCTGAGAACGGGAGGCATTAGGAAACCAATCCAAAGACGAAGATGGATTGGATGGAAATGGAACCATAAAAGATTCAAGTCATCCTCTCTTAGCCTATGTAGCAAGATAGATAGGCACTAGAAGGGTCAGAAAAATAAACTAGCAAACTAACCAAGCCGAGGTGATAAGAGTCGATGTCGGTTTGACTGCTCCGCCTCTCAGTTTCACATCCTCAAAAGCTGGCTAGTCCCATTTTGTTACTAGGCTCTACAAAGTATAGACTAGACGCCACAACAACATGCGGTTCAGTCCATCAGTCGGATTGCTGAATAGCCAGACTTTTTTTAGGTAAATCGAATTTATTCTGATCTTTCGTACAAAGAAGCTATATTCAATTATGGAGTTTGTAGACCGATGATGCCAGGACATAGAAAAAGAAGTTAGTTAAACTTCTTTGCAACTCTAAAACCAAACAAGTACCGTTGATTCCAATTTATCAATCACCTGGTATCACAATTCTAATCCAACTACAAACTACCAAATGCTGCTCTCAGCATACTTGAAGTACTGGAACAAGCAGAACTTTATATATTATAAGATGTTTTAATATTTTTTAAAGTTAAACTTCTTTAAGTTTAGCAAAGTTTATAAAAAATATATATATAGTAACATCTATAACATCAAATTAGTTTTATTATATCTAACATTAAATATATTTCAATAGTATATTTCCTTTGTGTTAAAAATATTACTATGTTTTTCTATAAATATGATTAAACTTAAAAAAATAATTTAAAAAGCCTTATAGTATGAAACAGAGGGAATAATTCAGTGCAATCTAAGTGTTCATACCCGGCCATTCGTGCTTCAAAATTTTTCTGGTTCGTCATACTTTACGGATCACTGCGCTATAGCCTGTTAATTTATTTCCATGCTTTTTCTTCAGCTACACCGCACCAACTATATACTATGTACAAGGTAGTACATAAATGTGCTAATTGGTGAATCGTTAAATAAGAATTATATGTTGTCATTCATAAATAAAGCATAAATTCCTCACTCATTTCTTCCTACTCTAGCTCATGTGTTATAAGTTGAACCTCATATAACTTTGGTTCCTTTGGGCGAGATTGCTAAATGATATCTACTGAGGTAAGAGTAGTGATGTACTACAGAATTCTAGCAGATTGCTAAGTGAAATCTACCACGAGAATGTGAGGTACTGGGAATCAAAACTAGAGGGGCAGGCAATAATACCATAGGCAAGATAAATCAAATTGCATGAGCTTAGACCCCATTGAACAATTAGTTCCTACTAGATCCAGAGTCAAAAACTGCTGCTAGTTCGTGGTGTGGCTTCAAGCGTTCCAGATCGTGGCGGTTGGCAATACCTGGAGGAGAATATGGCGGCAGTTTGTTGAAGCATGCAGCGGGCGTGGAGGACAGCAGATCACGGTGACCACGTCGTGGCGTGCATGTAGTTCAAGCCATGAATTGTGGTCCGCGGGATGGCACGTTCTAACCTCGGGTTATTGTAGCATGGTAGATGCAATATAAGTCGCAGGAGCTAGCTTGCATTCGTATGGTTTTAACTTCAGTTTTGAAGAAAGAAAACCCCCTGAAATTTGCCCCAAATTTCCCTTGTTCTCGCTGCTCTGTTCTTCCTCAGTTTTTGCCAGATTGCTACAGTGTCATCGCAAGGTGCTCGATCTTGGTTCTAGCCAACAAAAACCTACCCTCTCTCTGGAGCATCTGAAGCTGCTCCAAGGTTGCCAAGGATCGAGCTTCGAAATTCTTTGAGTGTCCTAGTTGGGACATGTATTGTTTCTGTTGCAGTTCTGCTAGGTGCTGAACTTTTTCTTGAGTGCAACGGACGTCAGTGTCTCACTTCTGATCAGCCGGGTGGTCGATGGTTGAATTGATTAGTGGATGCTAGATTCTTTATTACTTGCACAAAATTAATCTGACTCTATTCCCCTTAACAAGCCAGCATTCGTCTCTAACAATTATATTGCTACGACCATGAAAAATCACAAGAGGTATATATCATACAAATTTGGGAGGAAAAATTTAAAAAAACATAATTTGTTTTGTTAATGTGTCTTAACAGTGTCTTAACATACAACTTAGTTAATGAAACAGACAGCAATCAAACCACTTCTAGCAAACGACTGACGCAGACACTGTCTAGTATATATCTCTCACTGGTGCACCACAATTTCCTTATCAAAATCATATGCTCACTTGAAATTTCTAGTGTATTAACAGTTGATGCAAGAAACAGACGAGGAGAGTTATACAGGGATATTTTTTGGGTGGTTGAAAATTAGAAAAGGAATAAAAATTAAAAATTATGTCAACTATTGAATTGATGGTAGCTCTTTAAGTCTTGATGATGTGGAGAATCAGGGCAAAGTTAGGCTTTCTTCTCTCTGCCCATATGCTCTGTTCAGTTTCACTAATTTCAAAGTTAATCAATTATAATTTACTAGAATAACGTACTGAAAAATCTGAAAAGCCGAATCTACATGATAAGTTTTTTCTACAGCTAACTGTTAGCAAGCGGTTAAGCTCCAAATCCCACGAGTGGTAATATCTAAATCTACAGATAATAATATTTATAGTTAAACGCGATACCTGCTATAATCTATGTTATCACCACCAACTTTTTGAATTTTTGGAACAAAGATACTCTAGCTTTTATTGAATGCTAATGAAAGGTACACCACAAATTGCTGGGATTACCAGCTTACTACTAGGATCATGTAAGGCAGGCTAGAGATTAAATCTCCAAGGTTATAAGCTTCCACAGAACGAAGGAAATCGAGAATTAAATACCAATACTAGCATAGACTATCCTCACGGTGAAAGCTTAACAAGAAACCTCTACATACTTAGGACACTCCCTCAAGTCGATGAAGCTTCAACAGGTCAAGCGTATCCTCGAAATATTAGCCTTCGTCTTGTCTGTCCTACATGCAGGTTCAAACAATGTCAGTAACGACTCTATTTACGACCCCTGATGCCTCCCATTTCTTTTCTTTTATTTTGTGAAATGTTACCGCAAGGAGGGGTTAAAACCCTACGCTCTCTGTTGTTCATCCGCTCCATCCAGAGGGTCGCGTCATTCACACACATAAACAAGATTCTTTGGTGGGGGGGGATTTATCCTTGAAGACAACCTCGTGCCGGTGGTTATGCCTCACATTCCTAGCAGGATCTTACAATAAACTAAGCGCACTCTTGCACAAACCATGTTCACACCTCTAGAACTACGATAAGATAGTTTTGTTCTAGGCCACGCCATGGATATGCTTGGTACTTATAGTGGACGTCTTAGAGAAGCACTCATACTTGTGGTTCACGAACCATGTGTCCATGTCAAACTTTGGAGGCATATTTAACCACTGCTTTATATTGCCATTGTGTGCTGAAAGCCAGAAACCCAGCATGTGCACCACATACAAGGATGTTGGGTGTTTCAGAATGTTGCAAATTCTCGTCAGCTCTACTTCAATTGTTTGTTGTGTTAAGGCACCTACAGTCCCACCGATGCTTCATGGCCTCATCTCAGAATTCACTTGGGCTTGCATGGAACGCGGGAATTTTTCAGTTTTGGTGAAACTTTGAGTGTCATTTTCTAAATTTCTGTAAAATTAATGTGCTCTAATTCTAATGATGCTCTGGTGTTAGAAAGAATGGGGAAGGATCAACTGAGAGTCAAATATTTCAAGCTATTTGGATGGCAAATTAGCACCTCACAGCAATAATTCCTCTTTTTTAACATCCTTTATCACATAAAGCAGCTTATGGTGTCCTCCATACAAACTACAGAAACTGACTCTGAGCAATGCTCTAAATTTGTGGTATAGAAGCGACAAGTGCTGCACAGAAACCTAGACATAAACGACTCACCAACATTGAGCATAGTGGTCGAAGCGTAGTGGATGCTTGGATTATAGACTTATGCGACAAGTCTATCGTGGAAGGTTGGCAAATCTAGTCAGAAAGTGATTCACCAGAGTTCAGCACACAGAGTCATGTACTTGTCGGAATTAGTACCCCACAGTTAGTATCCATATGCCTAGCTGGCAAGGTTGAAGCAGAAGCTATCCTGACCCTTTGTTATTAGGTGGAACTAACCACCTGATTCTTCTACACGATTAACATCTCCATTTGAAATCCCTAAGGCCTCCCATTCCTGGAAGAACCTAAAAATATCAAGCACATTTTTTTTTCAAACCATGTCACTCTTGGTCTTTCAAATTTCTTGCAAACCATGTCACTCTTGGGATGGGCAACGCAAATCCGATCTCTGCTCGTGAGAAAAAAAAAAAAACTACAGCAGCAAGCATCAGAGTAGCGGCACAGGCAGTATGTCAGCTGTACATGAACGGTCTATGGACCAAATCTACAAACGCCACAGTCAAAGTGCACACATCCCTTTTTCATCTCGAGAAATTTAAGATCATGTTATTCTTAAAAGTGAGTTTTGTTTAAATACCACTTTATAAAAGGAAATCGATAAAATAGCACTCTCAACGGGGTGTATACGCTAGAATGCCATCATAGACAAAATTGTCCTTTGCTCCTCTTCTTCCTCCTTGCAGCTCCATCTAGGGCTACTGGCGACCACCGTGCGCCATTCTCGGCGAAGTGGAGAGCTCCGTCGGTGCTGGTGTCAAGCTCGCACGAACACGACCTCATCGCCGGGCTCGCTGCCAGCGCATCAGATGAGATGGCATGGCTGCCAAGCCCCACGGAGACGCCCGAGCAATCCGATCGAAAATCACAGCAGGAACGGCCACACCTCGTCCTTCAGCAGCAGGATGGTCCTCGTAATCATACAAAAACAGCACAGCAAGCTCTCTTGCATGGATCGCCAGCTTCACGTGTGTTGATGTATGCGAGATTTTCTACTTCCGCGGATTTCATCGAGCTCACGGTCGCGAAGCACGGCGAAGAACCAGCCGACGGGGACGCTCTTGTTGAGAGGGTCCCTGCCCTGCCTTCCAGGGGCCCATGTCCCGTGTCGGTGCCCCCGCCGCCGGTGGCCTGGACGAGGGCGCTGCTGTGGTTGAGCACCCTGAGGTCGGGTCCGCCGAGCCGCTGCCCGCCGACCTCCAGGAAGCTCCCCGGTGGATATGCGGTGACGCGCCGAAGAGCGCTCTTCGCCATCTGGAAGGAGGTCAAGGGAGCTCGTCCACTTCGTTGGGAATGGCACGTGGTGGCCGCCGGTGAGCGTAGGTAGAGCTAGAGGTAGGAAGAAGAGAACCCGATGGGCAATTTTGTTCTAAGTATATACACCATGTTGAGTGGTATTTTCTCAAATCATTTTTTCAGAGTGGCATTTAAATTAAGCCCCCTTCAATTTCTCGAAATGAGAAAAGGGATGTGTGCATTTTGATCGTGGCGTTTTTTGGACTTTGTCTATGGACCATTCATGTACAAATGGCATGCTGCTTGTGTCTCTACTGCGCTGCTTTCTGCTGTAATTTTTTTTTCTCTCGATCAAAGATCGGTTTGCATCGCCTCGTCGATTTCCACGCATCTCCGATGTCGACATCACATTCGGCTTTGTCGTCCTACCCCGTGTATCGTTGGCTTACCCGACCAAGCGCCCGGCTATGACAACTTCCTATGACTGATATCTTCAAATATATATCTACGCCATCAAACTTTAGATTGCCGCTGCATCGCTCCCTCGGGCCACAATGTTAGTATCTATGGTTCACATCCGTTGGTTGTTGGCTGTTGCTGCACTAAGAGGCACACTCCTCAACATGGCCTCACTGTCGGTGTGGATATCCTATTGTTGCATCGACTTGGAGCATCAGTTGTGTCGCCCCCTCAAGCCACAAAATTGTCGCTCTTGTCGTGTTCATCACTATTCACACATCGACATCCTCGTCGTCTATAGTGGTCCGCATTAGCCATTAGGATCTTTTTTTGCCTACTTTGAACAACGCCACGTGTCTTCTTCAAAGCTGACACTGTTGTCGCTCTTGTGTCATACCCCAACCTAACACTACTAAAAAGCTAGTGCTTGATAGGACGTGCTGCCAAGGATAGCGAACCACCTCTAGCGAAACCGTGTATGTAAGTGCCAATTCTAGAATCCAAGCTGACACCTACGATAACAAAACAGTAATCATTATAAAAAAACTAAACAAATACATTATACCTTATTATCACGTCGAGTTGAACCTTAGTAGTAAAAAAACTACAATAGCAGAGTTTAGCATGGTTAGCATACCAATCTAAAGATAATGGTTTAGATCTAAGGACGAAACCAAGTCATTTGACATCTTTAACCTAAAATTGAGAGAGATAGAAAAACAACGAAATAGAGAGAGTAAGTACTTTTATACTCGTAAGTCATGAAAAACATGAGTATATAAATTACAAAAGAATGATAGGTTTATTTCGTCAATATTTTGTTTGAAAATGTTTCATAAACTTTAAGTGGGAGTTTCACCATTCATTTGGAAAGAGACTTACAATCTCCATCTGATACGAGTTGCTTTGCAAAAACCTAAATATGATAAATTTTGGTTTCATTAACAGTTTCTTTTCATTTTCTATCTTTTTAACAAACATCATTCCTTAAGCCATACGTAAAACCTTTATCTCACTCCATCCGAAGCCAAACAAACACCTTTATTTTTATCGGCTTCTTCTCGAAACTACCCAAGGTTTAGTTTTCGCTTCCTTTCAGGAAGCCTACTCTATGATATCATCATGGCATCCTCGGTCACGTAGACCCATTCTCAACCACCAAGATCATCCGTCAATCACCAAGGCCAACTTGGATAATAATTCCCATTTCCACAAACATTTTCTATAAAACACTTGCAAACAAATCTACACTAGGAGAATTACCTCACATTCGCCCTTAACCGTAAACATGGCTATTCAAATAGTTGAAACTCTACAGAGTTTGTACGCTTTACCCACACTATATGACACCAAATACCTATCGACACCGGAAGTTCGTAACAAGGCTTTTTCAAAGCTAAACAATGAATATTGCATGTTATATAGTTTGGTCGAATATCTCAAAACCAAGTATTAATCAAGTCTCATGCCTTCATCTACTCATAACACACTAGGGATGTCTCATATATCAAACCAATTATCTTAAAAGACACTAGAATAACACCCAACTCAGGTAGTAAAGATCCATAATCCCATCTCCTCATTCTTAGTGTTCCACAACTATTAATATATAAGATTTTCATATGCTAGCTAATTACTCAGTCATGAGCATCCCATAAATACTTCTATGGTCGCATTATAAGATGCTTGGATGCAATTCCCTATGAAATCGGTGCTTACATGCAATTCCAAAACCAAGCCACACAGGTGAGATTTCACATCGCAGGTTTTTCCAAACATTTTCTCTTTTCAAACCCAACGACTCCATAAGTTAAGTTTTCACAAAAGATTTCACAATCTAATTTTTTTCATAACGACAAATAACAGTATAAGATGGGACAATAGTATTTTCGCTCAAGGAGCGAGAATTTTCAAGCATAGAGTTACAAGAATAGGGTTTAATAATAACTTACGAAAAGTAATGCAACTATTAGGTTAGTTAATCGATTGCACACAAACCGATGTTGATCTATTTAACTGTGTATGCTAAGCATCTAACTTTATAAATAAATATATTTTATAAATTAGGAGTACTATGATCAAGAGTGACCTGCATTAATAATGGTGGTCTTCAAATCTTCGTGATCTCTACGTCTAACAAAATTCTAGAACGTCGCTACAAAACCATAAAAGAGAACCACATCAAAAACATATATTTAAAATAGAAATAATTATATTCTAGTAGTTCCATCGAGTATATCTTAATTTAATTTAGAATAATTATGGAAGTTGAATGAAGTCAATCCAAGTTACATTTTAAAAATATAAATTTTGGAAGATTATTTAGATTTTTAGAATTTTAAGAAAAAATAAATCACTAAAAAATTGGAATGAATATTTTTCTAGAGTATTCTCTGAAGTGGGACACACATGTTAGAGAGATATTATTTTGGGGAGGGTCCACATGTCAATCTTGAGAAAGGGAGATGTTGGGAAGGTAAAGTGAACCTTGAGAGGCTGGTGAGCTGGAAGGGGCCTCGGCCTATAGGGCTTGGCCAGTGGCCTGATCCGGTGTTAAGTAAGTGAGGCCCATGTGTTGGTGGGGGGAAGAAAAAGAGATAGAGGCTAGTCCACATGTCTGGGGAAAGAAAGGAGAGGAACATGACCTTACATCATTGACCAAGGTAGGGCCTACATGTCAGTGGCACCCGAGAGGGATTCCTTCTTCTTCTTCCTCCTCCTTTTTCTTTCTCATTCTTTCTTCCTCTCTGATCTCCCCCCTCTTGCGCGGGATGAAGGTGTGGTGCCAATGGGGCCAACCGGCCGGGGAAGGGTGGCGAAAGGGGCTAGGAAAGGATAATTGGAGAGCGGCGGTGCTCCGATTACTAGAGAAGGCGATAACGCACGCGTGTAGGCGCAAAGCGGCTAGGCGTGGAGGTGGCCTTGATTTGGGATAAAAGGGGGCAATGGTATGGTGAGGTTCTGAAGATGGTGAAGATGGGGTATTTATAGGCAATGCAAAAGGCTGGACGGCATGGCCTTGAGGGCCTGCATGGCAGCGATAACAAGAGGAAGCTAGGGAGGTCACAGATGCGAGGCTAGACTGGTGAGTGAGTGTAGGACTAGTGAGGGAGTGCTCTTGACAAGACTCGACATGTAGAGGACGAGGCAACAGGGGCACGAAGTCGACAACGCGATCGGACGTGGGAGCGTAGGGCCAAGTGGTGGCAGAGGTGCGGTGCGGTGTGGAATCGAGCAGTCAACGATAGGATTCATGGTGTGGGGCCAAACTTGGAGCGGTCTAGTGTGTCAACAAGATTCATGCTGAGGAGGGGTCGAGCTTAGCGCAACGCGGTGAGGTGACCACACGCGAAGGGGAAGCACCCGATGAGATTCATGGTGGCGGTGTGGCACACTGGAGCGGTGGGGCCATGGTAGCAGCATGCAGTGTGTGGGATAGGATTAGGGCACACGAAAACGTGCATCGGTGTGTCAGCTATCGGTTCGGCATTTTGCCAAACAGCTTACATGTGTGCTGGCATGGCACGAGATAGGGTACGAGCGTGCAGATGACATAGTAGAGTGACTAGCAAGCGGGGCCCATAGGACGGTGTAGGCAGTAGGTGTGCACATGGTGGCGACAGAGCGAACGCGCATGGGAGTGGGTGGTGAGCTAGGCCGTGGGCAGCGCGAGGGGAAGCTCGGGCATGTGTCCTGCTTTAGGAAGGAGGGGAAAGGAAAGAAAAGAGATGGAGAGGGAGTGGTCGCCTCGGCCAATGGTGGACAAGGGCACGGCTAGGCCGGCTTGGAAAGGAGTGGGGAGGATAGGAAAGGAGGTCTAACCAATAGAAGAATTGGGCAGAGAATGGCCAAAAAAGTCTTTCCCATTTCCTTTTCTAAAGATTTTAGAATTTGGGTTTTGAGAGGATTTGGAGGGGTTTTGAATTCAAGCTTAGTGTATGATCTTGATAGAATTTTGGTGATTTTAAAGGAAGGTATAAAAGGGGTGTTTGAAAGATTTTAAGCGATATTTGAGTTTCAATTCAATATTTGAGCTAAAAAAATCTAAGAATATCAAGGAAAGGGCTTCAAGATCAGGACTCGTATATTTTAGGAATAGATTTGATTTTGTGAAGGAGAAAGAAAGAGGTAGTTTTAAAAGGGTTTTGGATAAGATTATAGAGGTATTTGAATTTCAAATTTTAAGCCTTGGAATTCAAATCGCGATATTTACTTTGGATTAAAATTTTCTAGAATCATAAAGAGAGATTTAATTTAGATCTTTAGTACTATAACTTCGATACACACAAGGAACCAAACTTTTGAAGCTATGGTTTTATTAAAATAGCTTTTAATAGCTAAAACTAGAGTGTTATATCTAGGCTAATAGTCCAGCTACCCTTGCATTGGCTACCGATGTCATTGTTCCAGCCGTTAGTCCCACTGCTTCGCCTTTGTCTACCACCATGCTTTGTCACCAGTGTCATCTATCCTTCAACTATATTCGTTCTGCTCTGACAACTACGGGCTGCACTGGCACTTCTTCCTCCTTGTTGCTCTGGACCACACGACCATCTCGAAGACCTTTGCTAGCCCTCTCCAATATAGTGCAAGGTTCATGGTGATCTACTACCTTGCGTACACATTACTGGCAACAACACTATGCCTATTCGTCCTGAGTTGTCCTTGAGCCTAGCAAACCCAATGTGACTTGTTCTCCACGGTTCGACAACATTGGTTCTTTGGCATCATCTTCCCTAACGATTGTTGCGATCACATCACCATCTTTGTCTCCAATGCGTCCTCGTGCACCTTGGTTTGTGACGTCATCCCACACGACCACTCCATGGCGTCCCTTGTGTGCCTCGCGACTTAGCTATCTCATCATTAGCGCTCAACTTCGGTTGCATTGACCACGGCTACTCTACACACAGCTACCTCAACCATGGCTAGCTCGCACCATATGTTTCGACTACTTCGATTACAACCCAAACGACTATCATTGTTGAGTCCTTTTGTTTATTTCTTCTCCAGTCTAAGCGCCTACGCTGCTCATGCTTAGACTATAGGCGATGTTAGAATATATGACTGCTAGAGGTATATTAGGATATGATTAATTTGTATTGTAGTATTTTCAGTCTCTTTATACACCGGCTCCTAACACTCAATACAATTATCCCATATTATGCATTAATCTCTCTTCCTCTACTATTCAACAGTGCACATAAAGAGAGCAACCAAGGGGAATGATCTTGCGCTTCTCGGGAGTGTGTGGTTCGTTCCATACTTGTTAATTTCAAAGTTTCAAAGCTTACCTCTTACATGCATAATGTGCTCATAAGACTGAAAACCAAAAGCAACATGATAAGCTGATGAGCTACATCTGCAGCTGATGGTAACAGTTTCACAAGGTATAGGTATAGCAAGACTGCAAAACTTTTGTGCAGATAGCATGGAAAATGTATGAATACTTTCAGGATTTTTTGAGCAAGCCTGAGAAACAACAACCAACTAAAGGAATGCTACATCTCTGTCAAACTAAAAGTCAATTTACTCGCAGAATGCAGAACATACATGACTTCCTCGAAACATGAAAGCTAAAATGCAATAAAAACATGTTGCATTTACAACAGCACCGCTTTAGCAGCATGGGCCTCATAGTTTACTATCTTCTAAGAATTAGACACACATGAAAGAATGTTTAACCGCAGAACCACATACTTCACTAATTCACTACACTCCGGAATGATATCTGATATCTCGGCTCTCAGGGGACTGAAATTCCGAAATTTGAATGGAATCTTCAAATATATTTTGAAATTTGAATAGTTTTTTGCTCATTCAAACAAATTACAAAATTTTATACTATGGTCAATTCCTACTGGGTCTCACTGGTGAATCGGAAATAATTTCAAACCATGTAATTTTACCATAAGAAGAATATGAAGCATTTTACGTGTAGCAATGTTATTCTTGATGTCAACCTATAAATCTATGACTAGACTTTTATGTAGAGTTCCTCCAATCCTGTCTTGTTTGACAACTTCCTCCTTTGCATTTTGTTTTGTATTTCTTTTGCCAACCACTCATATACATCATGATCGTATTCTTCTACATGTATCCTGCATTTCTCTAATTTGAAGTGAAACCTGCTGTGTGCTACAGCAAAGATTAGGATATACTGTTCTATTTCAAATTCCCATTGCATCCCATTCCAAATCGAAGTAAATCTTCTCGTGCTTAGCGCATTCTTTCACACCTGACAGCCTTATGCATCCTACCTTCATCCACTCCAGCAGTCTTTCAACAAGATATCTGACCAAGGAGGAAAACTGACAAGTTATATATATTCCTGGCCTAAACCATGGAGATGCCTGCTTGGTACTTAACTGCTTATATTTGAGGTCTTACAGAGGCAGGCATGTACAGTTCATGGCATGCTCATAAGTGATTCACCAAACATGGTGACTTTTTTACCATATTTTAAAAATCTATTATGCATAATTTATAATTCTATGTACTACGCTACCAAATGATTTCAAAATTTTTCCTGATGTATACTTTTCCGAAACTTTGAGGCACAGGAACAGACCGTCGTAGGGCGTCACATTCCCTCCACACCATGCATCAATCAGTCTGTCGATGTACTCTATATATGTGATTAGTCGCCTAGAAAATAAAATCATGAAGTTATCTCTAGTAGAAGGCCACCTTTTGGTTGCTGTATCATTTACACGCATGAGCCACAAACTTGTTTCTTAAAATAAATTTTGAGCTTTTATTAGGAAAGATCATAAAAATTAATTAAAGGTATTCAGGACTCGGGAGGTTTAAAAATGCAAATTCTACTGTTAATTATGAGGTAGACTAAGGTCAGGGGAAAAAATTGTTTTCTCATAACCAAAGGGGAGGGAGACCACCCCTGCTTCCATTATAAGTAACCAATTAAAAGTCAGTTGCATACAGTGTTGTGTATATGAACCACATAACCCATTGAGAGCCGCATGCTTCATCGCTTCCTGTAATTAAGTTGCGAAGCCAGGATAATTATCAAAGCTCATCAAACTTGAAGCGAATGTTTGGTCAGAATCCAGAGGGAAAAGAATAAAATGAGAGCAGTGGTAGTGAGCAGAGTGAATGAAAGGATGGCTCGGCTCAATGTACCCACTACTATACGGCATACTACCTCCACTAAGCTGTAACAGGAGTAGCAGAAAATGTAGGCCAAGGGTCCTTGGGCTTCTGGTAAGCTAATGGATGCCAACGATATTCAGCCATAGCCACAGTCACAAGTCCGGCAGGTCATGGTAGAAGGCACGTTAGCCTCGGAGCTACCAATGTGTGAGTAGTTTGCCAGACAGTCACCTATAGAAAACTAGCTAGGTTCTATGAACCGCCTCAATATTTTTTTTCTATTTGTTAAGCACTTGATTCTTCAAGTAAACATGCTTTCATTCTCGAATGGGTTTGTATATGTTTCCTTGTTGAGTACACTCAAGCCGAGGAAGATGAAACCTGAAGTTCTCTCGAGTTCTGAAGTGTAACCCGCTGGCTGCTGCAAATGTTCATGATCTACTTGTCCGTATGAAATTTCTAGTACCTCCCATTCCAAATGGTCTTACAGAAGCAGGCGTGTGGTTCATGGCATGCCCATAAGTGATTCACCAACAATCTTTAACCCCAGTTGCTGCCATTGTGCTGAAAGAGAGAATGCACACCGCATACAAAGGGCATAGCTATGCTGTCTTCAGAAATACTTTGTTCAGTTCCACTTTCAAAGTTCATCGATTACAATTTAATAGAACGATGTACTAGAAAGATTGAAAACACTAAGCCATATATTAAGTTCTTTCTGCAGCTAACTGTTAGCAAGCACTTAAGCTCCAAATTTCACAAGGGATAATCTCAAAATCTACCAAAAATAATATTCACCATGAAGCGCTATACCTCTATAATCTGTGTTATCACCACCATCATTTTAAATTTTGAACAAAGAGATTCCAGCTTTAATTGAAATTTAGTGAAGGCTATGCCATAAATTGCTGGGGCTTCTAGCGAATCTCCAGGCTTCTAATCTTCCACAGAATAAAGTAGCTCTAGTATTAAGTAACTGTATGGCAAAATTTATACCCGCAGCTGACAGCTTAAACAAGAAACCCCTACATACAAGGACACTCCCTCCAATCTTGATGGTTCAACAGCTTGAGCGTGTTCTCAATATTTCCACCTTCTTGTCTGTCTCTCCTACCAGCAGGTTCCAAGAATATCAATAACAACTCCATTTACCACCCCTAATGCCTCCTATTCCAACCAGGATCTTACAATAGACAAAGCACATTTTTGCACACTGTGGTTACATCTCTACCTTCTTCCAAGGTTTCAGCCTTTCTACTTTGGTCTCTAAAATAAGATGAGTTCGTTCTTGGCTGCCCATGAAGATGCTTGGTACTTATAGTGGACGTCCTAGAGAAGCACACATAATTGGTTCATCTACCAGATGTGTAAACTTTCGAGGCGTCTTTAACCTCAGTTATATATTGTCATTGTGTTGGTTCATCTACCATATGTGCAACTTTGGAGCCGTCTTTAACCTCAGTTATATATTGCCATTGTGTTGGTTCATCTACCATATGTGCAAACTTTGGAGCCGTCTTTAACCTCAGTTATATATTGCCATTGTGTGCAGAAACAGCATTGTGCGCCACATATAAAGATGTTGGGTGTTTGAGAATGTGTCGAAGTCTCGTCAGCTCTACCTCAATTGTTCAGTGTGTAAAGACTGCTACCATCCCACCAATGCTTCGTGAACTCATCCCAAAATTCACTTGGGCTTGTATGGAACGCTGGAATCGAGAATTTTTCAGTTTCAGCACGAGATAGTCATATTCTATATTCTAGTAAAATTAATGTGTTCTGATTCAAAGGGGTCTGGTGTTGGAAAGAATTGAGACGGATCGGTTGAGAGTAAAAAAATTGCCAAGTTAGTATTTCACAGGACGGGAATATTTCTATGAAATTAAAAATACGAAAAATTGATTTATATTCAAATTGGTAAAATTAATTTATATTCAAATTGGTAAAATTGATTTATATTGAAATTAATAAAATTAATTTATATTAAAATTGATATTACATAATTAACTTATATTAAAATTATTTATATCAAATATAATAAACGTGTGTGTACACTGATATAGATCTAGAAAAAATTTATATATGTGCAAGTATTTAACGCTAGGCATAGATGAAAAATCGTCAAAAAATTAGAGAAATTTTGAATAAAAATTAATAAATTTAAAGTTTGCTACACTAACAAGCATGGCACGCGACCTAAGAGTGAGCTGGCAATAACGATCAAGCAAGATGACGAGTTGGGCCAACGGAGGCCAAAATCTAAGTAGGCTGGTGTAACGAGCCGATGATGCAGAAGCAGTCTAACAAACACAAGTGCGTGTGAGCATATCAGTGGTTGGTGTGAACGCGGAGAGCTAAGGCTGATAGGTGGGCTTGGTTGGGCACCCGACTGTGAGCGCAAACAATCCGCTCAGGATAGATGTCAACATGTGGTTGTCATAGGTGGTGTGATCGGTAGGAGCGAGTGGAATTCTCTGTGGAAACATGTTGAACTCTATATACCTTCGTGTGTCAGGTGACGTGGTATAATTTAGGACATTGATTTTAAATCCGATGCCTAAGAATAGGCTGAGTAGCGGTTGCGAAATCTCAAGGCATTGAGGTCTTTTTCTTTAGAATTTTTTAAGTTATTTTTAGCTATAAAAAAAGAGTATTGTTAGGGATTATTAAGTAGAATTTTTATAAGCACAATCTTAATAATAAAAATAAAGTTTGTAAAAGTTATTATGTAATTAATCTCACTTTCTCATTTATACTAACGATCAATTTTATATTAATTTATTTTCTTGTTAATTATTTTTAAATCTTGCATTATTAATTAATCAGGGTTTAATTATTTTTCATTAATCATTAATATATCGAGATCTAGAAGTTCGATTGATATGATTTCAGTTAAGCTTATTTACAAATTTTATAGATTTATAGTTATAATTGACGAACAATATCAGACTCTAAAAACGTATTTATCTGGTTTTATTATTAAGAGGATTTATTAAATTATATTTTTAGCTTTCGTAATTAAGTCGATCCTATAATTTTATTTTCTATTTCATTCTTCGTCACATAGAGCGGCTTATTGTTACTCTATATAGACTACTGACTCTGGGTATGGCAGTGAGCCAGTGACTAGTGTGATACTACACACATAAATTGCATCGATCATGGCAGATTAGTACTATTCAGCACAGAGAATGAACTCATGAGGCATATACTTATCTAAATTAGTACCCCAATTAGCATTGAATACCCAGCTGCAAGGCGATCAGCATCTCCATTTAAAATTCTAAGGCCTCACATTCCCGGTAGAACCTTAAAATATCAAGCACATTTTTTGCAAACCATGTCACTCTTAAGTCATAGATTTCTGAAAAATAAGCTAAGATTTGCTCTTAGTCTACATGGAAAATTCACACTTGAATTGTTCGGTTCTTATTACTATCTAAGTTTATCTCTAACATGCATAACGTGCTCAGAAAACTGAAAACCACAAGCAGCATGATGAGAGTTTCATTTCAGGATTTTGAAATCAATTTGAGCCAGACTGCGAAACAACCACCAACAAAAGGAATGCTACATCTCTGTCAAACTAAAAGTTAATTTACTCGCAGAAGGCAGAACATACACGACTTCCTCCAAACATGAAAACATTTTGCATGTACAACAGCACCACTTTAGCAGCATGGGCCTTATGGTTTACTATCTTCTAAGCATTAGATACACATGAATGGATTTTTAACTGCAGAATCACTTTGAAGGAATCAGTCCATTTGATGATCCATCAGAAGGTCCTTTTCCATGGAGCAGATTGCTTGTCTGGTCTACCAATTGGTTTTGGAGGCAAGGGAGAATTAGGAGTGCCATTGTTCACACTTGTCTCACCCTTCATGCTGAGTTCAGACATGCTGTAGAGTTCGTCAATATGTACTGGAGGTTTCGAGTGCACAGCCACAGGCTTGACAACCTCATGGTGCTTGTACCGCTCCGGGTGGTGCATCGAAAACAGGCACATATCCATAGTAGGGCATTGGAACAAATGCTGGGGGGTAGTATGCAGGAAGCATCATTGGATAGCCATATGGGGGTACGACTTCTGGACTGACGACCCCTGTCTCTCCGATATTTGAACCTAAGGCAACTGGTTCCTTTTCCTCAGGTTGAGGTGCCACTGCTGTGACTGGTAGTGTGGCTGAAGCAGATGTTAACACAGGACCTGGAGCAACTAGTGCCATTGCTGGTACTGGAGGCGGAACTGAAGAGGATGATTGCATAGGCACAGGAAAAGGTGGGATCACTGGTGCAGTAATAGGCTGTGCATCTTGTATATTCTCTTCTACTTCTACTTCTACTTCTTGTGAAGATGTACGGGAGAGTGGTTGATCATCAGATTGGTTGAAAGGCATAAAAACAAGCATAAGCAAATACTTCAGTAAAAAAATGTAGTCAGGATTTCACTTAAAAAAAGTTGCCAAGACTTGGTGACATTTACAGATATATCACAGCTTAATAATAAAAAAACAAGTATGGAAGAATAAGCATTACTCTAGCCAATGGTAAGCAAACATGTTATATTGACGAGAGTGGAGTTGCAAGATGGTGCATGCAGACAACACATGAGGAATCAGAGAGATACTCGCGCCATCAATCAACATATCGAAGAGGCTTGATCTTCTTTTTCTTCTATGCACACTTGTTTGGCGAATGAAGTATTTTTTAGCATGCTAGCAACTTGAGTAGGTGTCCTTGAAACAACATAATTGCGTGATATGCCATGCCAATCACCTTTTCCTAATTTACTAAGCCCAATTAGAAACTTTTTGTGCTCCTCTTCTGACCATGCCTCACCTATCAGCAGAACAAAAATGTAATTGTTTAATGCTGGAAATACTCAAACAAATGCTAAATCAAGCATAATTTCACAAAGACAACAGAAACATGTTAAAACTTAAAAAGTCATTCTGTATACCAATGGTACTGTTGAACAAGGAAAGATACTGAAGATGGCAATACCGCAAAATTATGAGAAGGTACATTGACAGTGTTCATGGACATACAAAACATGGATGCACATGAATGATGGTGTGACTACAAAATAGAGAGCATTAAAAAATTTAATTGTGTAGTGTAACACAACAATTTGGCCATCTTAAACATCCAAGCTACAATAATCACATCTCGTTTAATTGTGCGGTTACTTATTTATAATATACAGTCCATTGTTTGTTACATCGTAACAACTCTATAACCAACAAAGCACTCTGAAAAAACATGACATCTCACGGTAATAAATGTTTGCTGTTTATCACTGAAATTTCTGTATACACACCAGAACAGCATAAAATGTTCTTGCCGGTTATCCATAAGATGTCCGTATTATCAAAAGACCCAGTAAACACCCAACAGTAAACCATGCCAGACTTTCAGTGCAAAAATCCAGTAGTAACAAAACTAAACATCCCAATTCTTTTCAAGCGATTCTCATTAAATTCCCTCAGTTTTCACACCATCAGGTATGATAGAACTAACCCCAACCTTCCCAACGAACCAAACACATAGAAATCAGACCTTTCAACAAATAAAAATCAGAACTTTTCTGCAAATATACAGCAGATTAATTCCAGCCAGCCTACAGTAAACACAAAAATTACACCTCCATCTACACACCAATAAAACTTCTCACATCAAACGGCAATCGTAGATTTTTTTTTTCTTCTTGCCCTCCTAAGCACGATACAACTAGCATCTTTGTTACATTGCAATGAATATCATGACACAGAAATGCAAGAATCAGTAAGAAAAACCCTTACCCCCTCGTCCGCTAACGATGAGGGATTCCAAAGGGGAAAAAATTTCCTCACCTCGCTTCCTCCGTTTGTCCTCGTTCCCGTCTGAGCCGTACCCCTCCTCTCTGCCGCCGCCGCCGCTCCCCTCCGCCAGCTGCGCGAGGCTCCCCATGCTGGCAAACTTCCTCATGCCTCCGTCGCCGCCACCCGCGGGCGGCGGCTTGTCGGCGATCCGCACCCCCGAACAGCTTCACGGGCACCCTCGCCGCGCACGTCTGCGCGTTGTGCCCGTGGTGCCCGCACTGCGAGCACCGCCTAGGCACATCCACCGCTCCCCTCCCCCTCCTCCTCCGCCGCCCGCCGGAGGCGGCACGGCTTCGCGCGTTATGGCGCACCACCACCACCTCCGCTAGGGTTAGGAGGCGATTTCTCTCTCCTCTTTTTTTAAATCTTTTTATCCAAATTGTTTTTTTTTTCGTTCGAGTGGTGGAGCTGTGTATTTATTCGCGTGGGGGAAAAAGCGTAAAGGTGCACGTGACGACGAGAGGTGAGCTGGAATTTCGAGGATATTTTGTTATTATCCGGAAATAGAAAAAGTAATTTCTAGTGGTCAAGGTATTTTGTATAGTTGGGATATGGAGTTTTTTTTGGGTGATAATTTACCGTGGTCGTCAAGATAGGAGAACAGCTAATATAGATAACGTAGAGTGTTTTTTTTTAAAAAAAGTTTATGGATTTGTTTTTTTATTTTGAGCATCACCTTTCATTATCAATCACTGTCACACTTTGGAGTTTGGACTGTTCATATTTTGAGAAGTATGGACAAAAACGGTGGATCATCTGTATGTAATCTGTGGGACCTTTAATTCCCAGTCTCTTACGGTCAGCCTACTTGAATTCTGTTGATTATGGGTGAGAGTCCAAAAGAGAAATGTTGTTGCTACTACTACTCTTTATGAAAACATTTTATTTTGGATTTTGATACAATCTCAAATAGCAACTTTAACCACCGATGATTTTCATTATAATATCTTAAAATACTGATTAAAAATTGTAATATTATTGAAATATCTGTAGTGGGTGAATTTAAGCATGATTTGGCGTATCCATCATGTAAACTTTAGAATTTGACAGTTAAGTTGTGATAGTTTTTCCTAGAATACCAAACAGTACATTTTCCTAAATAGCATAGTATTTTTCTAGAGTAAAATAGAATAGTGTTAGTTTGTGACTGAAAATATTTTTTCTTTATAATTTGGAATGAGTCACATGTATTATCGCCTCGTGTTATTCGATGCAATGCGATTCTTTACGGATAAAAGCATACCTACTTGTCCACTTTTAAAAGATTTCAGTCTCTTTAAGATATTTGACAAACCCTGTAGGAGTTCTAAGGAATTAATTGGAGAACTAGATGTACTCATAGTCTCATACGTGATGAGTGGATGATGGCAACATCAGCCACAAAACCAACCTCTCCTTTACTTCCTTCTCTCCTTTTGTTTTTGGGAAAGTGCAGATGGATGGATGGATGAGGTGTTGAAAGGATAAGGGGATCTTCTTGTCTGTCTTGTGTACTTTGTGCTGTGTTGTCGTTTGGTTTGAGGGGTTTCAGCTCTGGGATGAACTGGGAGCCACCAGACACATGGCCAGGTGTTTTCATGGACACCACTATAAATAACTTACAATTGCCAAATGTGTCAGATTGAAAGAGGAGTGAGAAGAAATGAAGACAGGGGAGTATGTGACTGGAGAGCCATGAGGATTTTGGTTCAATCATGAGAAACTTGCATGTAATGGTTGTAGAACATCAGGTTCAGACAGAAAGCACAAATGTATTCATAGCTTGAGCATTGATTTCTTTCAGAAAATGTTGTTTGGTTTTGTATCAGCTAATATTATATAGGTAATTCCATTACCAGATAACATCTTTGGAGTGAAGGAGAAAGAAAAAGATCAATGACAGAAGATAGACAAGAATAGAACAAGTGGTATTGAAATATATATGGACTTAAATATGTAAGAAACTATATATGGCAACATGATCAGCTATTGGGCCTCCTTTGAGCCACAATCAATTTTAAAATTTTAAAATTAATTTATAGGTTTCTTTTATTGTTTTTACTATTTAGACTTTACTTTTAATATCTAAGAGTACATGTATAAAAGTATTGCCTTAAAATTAATTTTCATTGTATCAGTCACATGTCTTCAACTTATTAAGCCACATCTTACCCATACCTTCTAATAAACATGCATGCCCATCGCTAGCAACCAAGCGCATAAAATAGTTTTGGAAACGAACTGAGCGCATTTAGGTTTATTGTGGTGGAACTGTCTATTTAGATTTTAAGTCCTAAACAATCTTGTTTGAAGAAACTTAAGATTAAAAAAAACTAGGTTTTCAAGCTTCTGGTTTATAATTTATTTTCTAGATTCTGAGCTCTATAAAACAGCGTTCCAGACTTGACTTATGTAGTCGTATTTATGGCTTATCATTCCTTGTCAATCTCAAAATGATTGCCACGCGTTTATGAGTGTATATGTTTTGTACTCAGTGTAAAAAAAAAAGGCCAATGGTAAGGTATTTACACCTCAGATCCTTATATTATACTGAAATTACAGATGAACATAGCAAAGATGATTTCGTATCTAGGGATACGTTTAAAAACTTGATTAGATGAAACCCCAGCTATCGTTAAATAGCCATTACCCCGTTAACAGAATAGTCGGCCATCGATGAACAACCAACCGGTGACTGCAGATGCATCGTGACTTCACCATTTTTATATTTGCATACAAGTTCATTTTTTTTAGGTTGGGTGTTAGGATGTGGCCTGTGTCTCAAAAGCAGGTCCTGCCGACCTCCATGTATGAACAACGAGCACGCGAAGCAACATCCACTTTCAAGAAGCGTCCAGGTGCTAACCTGTCCACATACACCTAAACTAACCTTTTTTACTTACACTATCATTCTGTCTAGCACTCTAGCTTAGTATTTTAATTGTACACAGGAGTATGTAGATATAATGAAGATTTTACAATAACGGTATAAGTGACTGCCGAGTAATTTCTTTTTTCAAAACACACTATAAATATATACTCTCATATACACTTACACATATTTCTATAAACACACATTTTAGCCCCATATCTTCTAAGACGGAACATCTTAAACAACTTCATTAAATCTAGAACTTGAACTACAACACAACACAAGAAAACCAGATAAGTTAAGCTTAGCTCGTAACATCTCTCTACTTACCCTATCTATTTATTTTAATATATGATGTGTTGCTAATCCAATTAGATAAAAAGCAACTTAATTAGTTTGTTTTAAAATCATCTCTACTACATCACCTTTCCCTTAAGTTGGGCGCACAACAACCCCACCCTTTCGGAAAAAAAAACTACCCACCCTACTCGAGAAAATCAGAAAAAACTAACAACTAGTTAAAAAAAATAATTGGTTAAATTTTATTATATTCATACCCTACCCTACCCTACTACTCTATCTGTTCATCTTTATATTCGTGGTAATATATAAATAGGCTATTAGTATATTAGAGTAGTACAACCATAATTATTATGCAAATCTCTAATTAGTGCTATGTTGAACCGTTAACAAGTTAGATTAATGGTCATTGCTTTATATACCATCTTGTCCTGACCTTCCAGTACGTTGTACAGCTATTTTTAAGGGACTGTCTATATAGAATTCGACAGAAAACTGAGATTATAATCTGTCAGATTTTTTATCCTTTGGATTTTGATCCAACAGTTCTGATTTTTTTTTGACAAACGGACAACACAAACCATTCAATAAAAATAAAAACAGGTCGAAACCGTATGACCAAGCCCATTATTAGCAGGCCACCAATCATATGAGGCCTGTTAAAGCTCAAATATCATCTAATGTCTGTCTAAACTTATTTCACTGAAGCCCATCAAGCAGCCTACAGATTCAGTTTGATTGCAGCCCATAGAACAAATGAAACAATGTCAGGGACTCAGCATCAAAAGTAGTACTAACATGTTCAGCAAATCGCAGAAGAACAAAAGTATTGGGAACATACAGAAAACTAAGCAGAACCCAAATTAATTTTGTATCAGTTTCACATTCAGATAGAAGAGAAACACTGTATATCAAAGATGCGCTATATATTAACAGATTTATGTTACGAGTTTCTGGAACATTGACACCAAACTGATATGAAATGCATATATTACGGTAACATTGTTAAAGAATTACATAATAAAAAACACTGTAAATTTAGTTGTAACATGGTGTAATTGAAATTCATGACAGTTTAACTACGTGCTCTAGTACACCAATTTTATCTGAATTCTGAAACTATTTAAACTTTGTTTTAAACCATCTGAATCCAGAAATTAACAAGCTTTTCACATAGTAAGTTACAACTGTTAGTAAATCAGCAGCTCAAATTTATACTTTCAGAATGTACTTATTTCAATGAAATCTCAAGATGCAGAGCAAACGAAAGCAAAGAGAGAAGGATAAAGCATTTACACTTTCAGATTGTACTAATTTTCAGGAAAAGACCATTTTCAGAAGAAACCAAAGGAAAAGATGAAATCTACATGTATACACCTACAAAAGTATATAATGAGTGTTGTGTAGTTCAGAACCCACAATGTTATCAGAGTCATGGGTCATATATCAGGATGCACTAATGCAAAAAATTGAAATCTACCAAGTTCACTTCGATTTGCAGGATCCTCACATGGAGTAAAACCATTTCAACTCTCACCATAATTCTGTGACCGACAAGAAAAATGAGAGGGAGAGAGAGAGAAACCGGTCGATGCTAACATTTGCCCTCCATTTCCTTAGCACATCATGATACAGATACGGCAATCAACAGCAGTGTTAATTCAGCCGCGCAGGAGAAGGATTTGTGACAGACAACCAAGCGTCACCTGCAGACAGCTAGCTGCGGTGCGAGTGGGGGAAGGGAAGGGGGATCACATGGCACAAAATCAAGTCGAAGAAGACCCACCCACGGCTAGGTCATGCAACAACTGTAGATGCTTATCGTGGATCACAAATCAAAGTCGGCAACGAGATCTGCGATTAATCCAACACAACATCACCTCACAAATCACATCTCAAATCGCTTGAAATCCTGAGCTAACAAAGCAACAAAAACCTCAGCGATTTGGGCTCGAAGATGGAGCTCAAATCGACAAATCTCATCGTTGCTCACAGATCGAGTCGGCAACGGCAGCTCCGGCGAATCAAAAACAAGTAGCGTTGGAAAACACTGCTCAAATCGAAGGAAATGCAAAGAAAAAAAAAACCCAACAGAAATCTCACCGAATCATGCTCGAAGTTTCGCGGCCTCCAATCAAAGAAGCTCGTCGAAGATTAGATAACGCGAGCTCAAATCTCTGCAGAACTCGAGCTCAAAAACGCTGCAGAATATTGCCCCCAATCAAATCGTCTCTCCAAGCGGAACGCACGCTGCCGACAAATGAATCTTCAATTGGAGAAGACGAGGGAACAGTAAGGTGGTCCTGGTTAGCAGACATGGGACCCATTCTAGAAGCTAGCACGAATCTCAAAAAACCATCTGACGGCAACCGTATCGCGGCGAAGTTGAGGGCGGCTTCCAACCTTCCATTTCCGCCACGCCACCGGCCGCCGCGAAGCTCCTCCTCCTCCCCGCGGGCCAGCCGCCACCGCGCGAGAAGGAGGCGGTGCCGGTGCGGGCGGAGGAGTCGGCGTCGACGTCTGGAGCCTGCGTCATGGTCCACGGCATCCTCGGCAGGTGCCTGCGTCCGCCTTCCTTCCTGTTGATCGGTTGGTGGGTACGCTCGGTTGGGGGATCGGGCCGAGTAGATAAGCTGGCTGTCATCGGAATGCGAGGAACGTGGAGTCGATTCGTGCCCGTAGAGGAATCCTTTCCGCGCATTGCTTCGGATAACGGCCTGGTCTCGTAATTTTGCTGGAAATGTGGGATTTTGAGCAGTGGGCTGCGGTTGTGGCTAGCTTGAGCTTGATGGGGGTCCTAAAAAGGCTGTGCTTTACTGTCAAATAAAACTAGACAGCACACTGCTCTCCAGTTTGGTCCTGCTCGGAGCAACACGGCGCCGAGGCAAAATCTGGATTTAATGTAGAATGATTTTGGCTTGCAGTAGTGTTTCTGAAATTCACCAGGTGAGATTGCCTCGTGCTAGTGGTTAATCTTGTGAGGAGCGGCATTGTTTCCATTTTATCAAACAACATGCCACTACCACTTTTGTTACACGAACAGACAGACGCTGGGATGTAGTGAAAGGAGAAGGATCAGTGTTAAGGCTACCTTTGGCTGTAGCCTATACTTGACAATATGCCAATGCCAGTTATATATTTTTATCTATGAAGCTTCGGATTGTTTTGTTACCTTCGGCTTATCTGCATGAGAGATTGAAAAGCTTCACCTTGTAAACGGAGCAGAAGAGCTGTCACAACAATGATACCTTTCTTTTTTTTTTTTACAAAATGTTACTGCACCAAAGTTCTGCCCATCCTAACTGAACCAATCGCGCATCATATGTCCCTGACCTTAGGCCTCCACGTTGTCATTCTCAATGATCAATGTGATACGTTGAATTGGATGTTGGCTGTGGCCTGTATGTTTACGGACCATTTTTTTAGTTAATGTCTGCAATTTATGGAGAAGTTTTATGTCACCCTTGTGAAAATAGGCATTATCTTATATGCGTAGGTCCAGTTGCAGTTAATTTTAGAGCTCCCAACTTCCAACATAATTAAGTATTCTTCCCTGGCAGTAGATGATTTGGGAGTGAGATTCAAGGTTAACTTCTTTCTCTGCTCGCATGTTCCCTATTCTTTCTCCCTCCTATGTTTCAAAATTCAAATCAACATTTTTGTAGCGAGTTAAGTGAGTATGAAGGTTCTACAAGAAGGAAAAAGCTAGGGAAATAATTGTTTCACCCTTGGAGTAGGCATGCAAAAACTAGTATGGGTTGTCAAACATGCAACTCTGCATTCTGTTTGGTGATGCATTCTAGCTCTTCAGTAAAGCTGACAATTGTTCTTTCCTTTCATCAAAACAACATATATTTTTTTTGTGAGGCTTAATATACAGTTGTGTTGCTTACCTAATAATCTTGTTTCCCAGATACTCTTATGGTCGATTTATTCTCCTTTTTTTTCATTGAGCAGTAATGCTGACTGGCAATACGCAGCTAATGAATTTGTAAAGCAACTTCCTGATGATGTAATCGTGAACCATAAGTTGTTACATTTTACGCTTTCCATTACCAATTACAGTTGCTAGTTTCAGTGACTTGTTTTTCAATTTGCATGCAGTGGGAAAAACATGAATACCTTGACTCTAGATGGTGTAGATGTTATGGGGAAACGTTTAGCAGATGAGGTAAGTACCAACTGCAGCATATGTTTTTAAATTTGAACTTGAGAGGCTACTATCTGGAGGCTAGCTGGTCTGTCATAGTGATTTTTCAATCCAATGATGTTTTGATTGAAACTCCTTTGCGCACATCACAAAACACAAATATAATATATTAATAGTGTTGGAGTCTCACTTCTATCCTCCTATTACTCAGGTGATTGATGTAATAAGTCAAAGGCCAGAACGCACTAAGATTTCCTTCCTTGCACACTCTGTTGGAGGATTAGCAGCAAGATATGCAATCGCAAAGCTTTATAGACATCCAAATGACACATTCAAGGGTGAAACCAAAGGAACCATCTGTGCATTGGAAGCAATTAACTTTATAACCGTAGCAAACCCTCACCTAGGGTCTCGAGGGAACAAGCAGGTACTGTTGTTGACTTCTTTTTAATGTATTTCCTTTTCACTTTGGCAGTAATTTGAGTTCCAATTTTTCAGGTACCATGGGGATGATGCCGGATATCTTATATCGTGTCTTTGTTTGATAAAATGTTTTGAAATTAATAATTTTCTCATTTCTTTTATTTATCCATTGTTCTGTTTATATTAGCTATATTGTTTCTTTCTTATATTGTGTCATAGTTTTTTGAAGTACCAGATAATTCATAATACTTTTCCGGCTTCAGAGCATTCGCCCCATATATAATTTTTTAAGTACTAGATGCCCTTGTTTTCTCTTATAAGAAACACAAAAAAAGGCTTGTGCTTCTTGTTCCTCCAAGTTCTCAAACCTCGTGTTTGAAAGACTTCATTTACTTTTTTTAGTAACTCGTGCAGTTGAGCCATTTACTAAGTTGCATATTTGTGTGTGCATGTGTGGGCTGTGTGTATCTTAGTTATGCAGAGCCTGGTAGTAATCTCAATAGAATTCCATTATTTTGATGTAATTGTCTGAGTTTAATATCTAAAAAAATACAAACTTCTAGTCCTTTTTTCCTTCTGCTCTATTTTATATGCAATATTATTTGATGAGCATTTGGCATAACATCCACTTTTGTATTGTTGTGAACTGTTCTCTGTCTTTACTGATATGAATTAGGTTCCCCTCCTCTTTGGGTCCATTGCAATGGAAAATTTTGCATCTCGTGTGGTCCATTGAATATTTAGGAGAACTGAGAAGCATCTTTTTCTTACTGACAATGATGAGGGAGAACCATCACTCTTGGAGCGTATGGTTGAAGATTATTGTGATCTTTACTTCATGTAAGGTTTATGATGCTTTTGTTTCTTGGATTATTTTTCTTATCTATATATTTGTGCTTCAAATTTTTTTGTTTATTGTGTCATTCATTGTCTCTGCACTAACTCTGGCTTTAAATAACACCTTTTCCAGATCTGCTTTGTGGGCATTTAAATGACGAACAGCTTATGCAAATGCCAACTGCAATCATATCCTTATTATTTGAAATATCTTGGTTTTCAATGTAATATTAAAAAAATTCTCACCTTAATTTAGACCTTCTGCTTTTCAATTCTTTAATTCATGGCATTCATACATTGTTGGCTGGAGAACATCGTCTATCAGAAGAAACACTGAGTTGCCTAAGGTATTTTTATTGATTCTGATTGTTCTGGGGGAATTCCCAGGAAGGGCAAAGAGTATTTACTTGTAGCACCATTCTTATGATAAAATGCCCATTCTGTTCGTTCATGATGTGCAGTGGGAGGAATCAATATCTGAAAAGTACCCCCACATTGTACATGAGGAATTCTCAGAAGAATTCGATGATGAAACGTGTCAAAATTCTGCATCAGATTGTGATTCAGACATTTTGGAAGGTCAGTTTAGATAGTTGCAGCAGAAATTGTTTTATGATGTTACCATATGTAAACGATGATATTGTTTGCTTAATCGCTCCATAAAAATTGAGTAAGTTAATGTAACACTGCTGAAATCAACTACTCCAGTTGAGTATCAAAACAACAAAACGACATGTGACTGAAGATTTTAGTAATGTGTCATTTTGGTCTAACCACTGAGCATTTGGAACAATTTTGTGGACAAGGCTGTTGAGTAAAGCTGAATCAAATCCCTTTCATTGAACTGGGATATTCCAGATGGTGTGTTCAATAGCATAACCAAGTGATTTGTGAAAAAACTATGCAATGTTTTATTCAAAATTCACATTTGATGATAGGTCTAGGTGTTTACTGAGATTTACAGGGGCAGTTGGTCTGTCTTTGAAGTTTCAGACTGAAGGAGTACCTAACATAATTTGACAAGTAGTAGATGCACCGTTATTTTCATTGGTGAACAGTTTACATAGTAAACTCCACAAGAAACTTCTTGTTGATTGCTTATAGGCTAAAATGTTACCATGCAGGTATCTGCTGATTAGCACCTACAACCACCGCCCGCTTGACATATATCACAAGAATATATGCTTTCCTTTATATATAGCTAGTGCTTTTATGGGTAAATGTGGTTGATATGATAGCTAATTTTGTGCATTTTTTTTGTACTATTTCTAATCAGTGAAATCTGAAATTTGCTCCTTCAAGGAAATTTTTCTTACTACCTGTTCTGAGTTGACTCGTTCATGCAATGAGCCTACACCTGGAGTTCTTTTGATCATTTCTGAGAGAGATTCAGGGACATAATATCTTTTAAAGTAGTCTGTATATTGATATTCAAATACCTGTAATATTTGGGCATTTCCCATTCTTTTCTTGGTTATATATGTTCATGGAATTTGTTGAATTTTGTTTTGAAGTTTGTACACCGTTTGTTGTAAGATTCACATTCGTAACAAACAGCCTTCATCAGATTAGACAGGGTATCCACCGTTTTCCATTGCATCATATTTTTCATCTGTTATCAGGCTTTGTTGACTTCTCATGAATGTTGAAGTTTGGACTATATTAGTTGGTCGTAACTATTAGCAGTTGAATCTGTTGATTTGTTGTTTAAAACAAGGAGGTCCATTTTTCTGGTTATTCAACAGTCAACTGATGAGTACAATCCTGGTGATGCATGGATAAATGATCTGTCCTGTGTTTCTCACCGTGGTACTCCTGATGCTTACAATACTGTTTTGGGTTATACTCCTAAAATGCAGGACCTGAGAAGTAGAACGCATTATCATTGTTAGTCATTGATTCCATTGTGATGCTTGACTTCGATATGGAAAATCTAGGGGTGGAACTCTTCTATGATAAAACAAATTAAAGTTTTGCACATAATTTTTTCATGCAGATTAACTCAACGTTCTTATAAATTTCTTGAAAGCCATGGCCTAGTATTAGACGAGGCATCACTGATCCATGAATGAAATGGTAAAAAAAAACAAGAACATGCATGTTAAAATGGGCAGGCTATACATGCTTGTAACGAGGCATTTGAAAATCAAAGGAGTTGATATCTAGACCCACACCTAATTTGGTTGAAAGTCCACGCTGCCATACACTGAAAGTGCTTCAAAATTCTCTAGACTGACAATTTGTTTTCTGGTTGTGCTGCTGTGCAGGAAAAATGGAGACAGGGCTTCGACGAGTTTCATGGGAAAAAGTAGATGTTAGCTTCCATACCAGCATGCAGAGATTTGCTGCACACAGCATAATTCAGGTTTGTTATCTGCCTGCTTCCTGTTGCTAAAACATGCCCGCTTCAGTCGTGAACATCCGAATGGAGTAAACTCTTCACCCAAGAAAACGTTTAAAATATTAATTCGTCTTGGTCTTACTCCAGGTCAAGTACCAGTTTATGAATGAAGGCGCCGATGTCATACAGCACATAATAGACCACTTCCAAGTCAGATAGTTCTCCACTGCAGCTTCTCCTGAACGAGGCGCTCGTTCCCATACTGATCCTTCATGGAAACATGGACCTCCAGAATCCAGATTCCAATCTACCTACAGAAATTAGAATCCAGATTTGATGTTGTATTGCTGTACACCAATGCCCTAGAACTGTACATAAGAGAAGTGACATAGAAAAGAAAAAGATCTTAAGACTGTTTCAGAGACGTTCCTTTATGGCCACAGTTGACCTGACAATGTTCATTTCCCCTAACATGTAACAGCACGCATGAGACGTACGTCAGGCCCCTTTGAGAAAAGGTCTTCTTCCTGTGTGAAAATGAACAGTCTTTTATGTGAAATGTAGGATGCATGCAGGCACCCATGTTTAAACACCAGACCAGAACAATGTATGGTTGAGAAGGACCATTAGGCAGCACTTGTGCAGCCTTTGTGGAACAGCACAGAGTAAAAACTCTGCTGATGCTACTGTACTTTTGTGCTGGTACAGAGGACAGACTACAGACATACACACGCAAATTCAGCCCGGCCACACATACATGGATACACGCACGTACAATATTCACGTCGGCAAGCAAAGCAGAAGACAGGCTGAGATGAGAGGCGACCTTTGCACTGAGAAGGACCATGACTGATCCAGTCTAACTACCGTCGTCTCCCAGCAGCAGCCAGTGCTCAGAAATCTGAAATCCCATCAAGAAATCCAGACAGGACAGGTCCAGTCCAACCAGGCTCCTCGCCTGCACGCGCGGGTGCCAGCCAGGCGAACACGCCCTTAATTTCTTCGGTTTCCTAACACCTCCGACATCATGCGTCTCCCTCAAGAAATGGAATAGTATAATAAGGGTACAATGAACAACTAGAAGTCTACATGGATCAGAGTTTGGTTGAGCAATTTGCTAATGCTGAGATGAGAGAGTTGACAATGGCCATAATACGTGCCGACAATGCAGGGACTGCCATGCCATGGCATTGCATTTCTTCCCTCTTGCCATGACATGATCAACCGGTCAAGTCACCGTAATAAACTGCAAAAATGGCGACCGTACGATGGTTTGTTGCCTGAAACTAGCCTCGGTTTCAACGGCGTTCGCGACCACATGTTGCTGGGTCAGCAAAGCTGATGACTTATCCATATTCCATAGTTCAATATGGATGCAATGCACGGTAGGTGGTATTATTTCTTTCGGTCATAAATATTTATCGTTTGGCGTCTTTAATCGGACGTAATGCTCGTCTACAGAACCAACATTAATTTGATTAATTAGCTCTTGAAAGCACGTTCCGTATTTGACGAGAGCATGTGTACATTGGTCAACTTGTGAGCCGAAATTGTATTTCGTGGGTGCACCTTTTGCATGACAAAGTAAGCCATACAAAAGAAACACCATGACACAGTTTTGAATACGAATATGGATCAAATATTCAATCTTCGGAAAAGTTCATTTTTACGTCTCTCAACTTGCGGCTAAAAACCGTCACTAAACTCAAAAACTGGTTATTGTTCATCCTTAACAATATTTGGTAGACCAAAACCTTTTCTTAAAATTCTGATTAAAATGCCACATAGGCAACACAGGAAAAGAATATCTTGGTTTAGGTAGAGGGATGAAAAGTAAATGGTTTAAAAAGTTG
Source organism: Oryza coarctata (assembly GCA_030770085.1). Lineage (NCBI taxonomy): Eukaryota > Viridiplantae > Streptophyta > Magnoliopsida > Poales > Poaceae > Oryza > Oryza coarctata. Next base: position 1,763,584 of record CM061476.1, on the reverse strand, counting down.
TGGGGTAAATAAAAACTAGGTTTAATGTTTAGGGACTATTCGTAGACTTAGAAGTTGAGGGAGGTAAAGTATCTGTTCCTTATGTCTTCTTTACCATGCATGGTATTTTTTATGATTTTTATAAAAATTTAACTCAGGACTATAGATATTGTGCACACGTTAGTACTACTTTGGTGAAGTAAAGAAGTCACCGCTAGCCAGGGATGAAAACGGTTGGAAAACACCTTCAACTATATCTGTGACCATTTTTTTCTCAAAAACGGTAGGCTGAAAATAAAAACAATATCGAAAATATTGGAAAATCAAAAACAAAATTATACAGACGAAAAGGTATCAATCAGAAGCTGGTAACTAATGTTGACAACATTGGACCATAGAATCACATATTTAATTTACATGATTGTTTAATATGATCACTTGAATTCATGCATATACTTAACTATCAACCATATATTCAAAATAGAGATTTGGTTGAGAAGTAAATAGAGACATATAGCATAGTTATTGGGATATTTAGAAATACGGTAATTACTGTATTAGGAAAACAATACAGCAATGGTCGGTAAAACAATAAAATTGTTTCCATTTTCATTTCATATTTTTTACCATTTTCATTAGTTACCATTATTAAATGGGCCTATCTTTTTGAGAATATATTAGATGGCACACTTGTGGGTGTGTGAGTGGATAGTGGTGTGTGCGTATGTGTTTTTATGTAATGGAAAAAAATTATGTGTTCCAAATTAAAAAACCTTCGTACCCGGGTGGTAAGCCACAGTGAACAATGAGAAAACTAGATAAAATTTACCAAAATAAATTAAATTTTCAATTAAATTTCATTTTTTAGGAAACATTAAAAAAAATTTGGACTTGGAAGGTTACCAAGTCCTTACCGTTAGCATATCATATGATGGTAACCTGTGGTAAGGAAAATCATGCCTTCAACAGGACGAAGAGAGATAAAAGTCCTATGATGATAATGTTTCCTTTTGGTTCAACAATAGACGTAATTGCTCCACGTCATACGACTGTTGCACTTGTTGGAGTCAGGTCTAACCAACTGATCACAAGCCGGCCGGTGACCAGCTTAACCGGCAACTAAGCTCAGTCTTTCGTGGATGAACTGTGGTTTAAGTTGAGCTCCCTGCGACGGACGCACTCCTACAGAGATGTTACGTTGATCCGGTAAAAACCAAATCAATGCTACTTATCTTTTTGAAACATCAAATCAATGCAAATTTAAACATTGCAGTCAACCTCTGCAGCAATCTTGGCCTCAATTCGCCTCTCAAAGATCATCCATCCCTGTTTATATGGGGAGAATCGTTCTTCGTGCTCGGATTACTAGGAAGTATTTTATCTTGTCACAATGCACTTTAACTTTGGAGAATCGTTCTTCATGCTCCGATTGGAAGGGAACCATTAGGACCAGTTTGGAATGAAGGTAAACAAAGTACGTGAATAGAATGTAGGAGACAAAAACTTATGAATGTAAGTATTGTATAATGGAGGAATTTTGGGCTGGTAGCTAGCAGAAAACGATCGATTGCCATGTGAAGATAAAACATGAGGTTTGGGTGGATTTTCTATTTATCCTTTTGTTTTGTGCCTCAAGTAGGAAAGGAAAATTTTTCTTTGTTTCATTTCCTTTAATTCTTTGATCCAAATGACTACATAGTAATTTTTTAATTCGGAATTAGAACTTTCATAATTCCTTTAAAATTTCCTTGATTCGAAAGGGGCATATTGTCAGAATTTACTTAACCACATCTATGGTGATTATCCTTATGTGATGACCTGTGATTCGGGTTCTGAATTGGTCAAAGTTTAGTTGAGGATGAAATCGATATGAGCTTACCATTAAGACATCTTTTAGGCATTTAAAGTGCATTCATATTCGTGATGGGTAGGATACATAGTAGAGCGCCTATACGATGATGCAAAATGACTGTTATGAAAGCAACAAATGCTTCTCTGGTTTATATGAATCCAGCAAACTCTGTTCCTGTCCACTAGATTAGTTAGGACATATAATTGAAGTGTAAGTGAATTGTCTAAGCCTCTAAGGTCAATGTTTAATTCTCATCAACTTAAGTCTTGATGAACTGAATGAATTTTTTGGTTGAACTGAATGATATAAAATTATAATTTTACTATGCTAAGGGATAAGTCTTTTTTACACCATCAACAATTAGGTTTGTGTACAACACACCCTTAACTGAAAACCGGATATTTTACACCTCTCTACTACAAACATTAGGCAAAATATCCCCCAAGGAAAATACAATATGGTTTTAATTATGATTTCTATTGTTTTGACATCCAAATATATGCATTTTTTTCTTGCAGTTTTTACATCTCTTACTAATTAGGTTCTTTACAGGTTAAAAGAAAAAAATTATTTGGATGTCAAAATCATAAAGCCACTAGTAAAACCGTGGAGTATTGTCCTATGAGGTATTTTATCTGGTGTTTTAGGTGAGGCGTGTTTTTAAGACAAACCTGATAATTTAGAAGTATAATATGAACTTATTGCAAATGTTAAACACATCACTTACTTTTAATCGAACGACGGAGATTTAAAATGCAAGATAGCAATCTTGTTTTATCAATGAATCAATAAATATTCTTAATATTAGGTATTTCTACCAACCTACACATCAACACCTCTCGTTTTGTACTACTTGGTATAAGAGGCTGCGACCAACAAACAGTAAAATCCAAAATAATTTTTTTCCAAAGTCAAACTCCAATATATCTTGACCATTACTAACAAGCTCCCACGGCGCGCCGACATTTCGCTCCGGCCGTCGCCGCCGCCGTGGTCAGTGCACGCACTCCAGCACCTCGACGCGGCCGAGCGACGAGTTGGGCATGTTGCCGACGCCGCCGTCGAGCTGGATGCGCATGTCCAAGGCCTTGCTGATGTAGAGCTGCTTGACGTTGCCGCCCTGGTTCTTGAGCAGCCGGAGAATGCTCCGCTTGGCGTTGGCGCGGAAGGGGCAATGCGAGCCGAGGAAGCCGTCGACGAGGTGGATGTACGCCTCCAGGTCGTGGCAGCACGCGGCGTCGGCGTCGGGCCGGAGGTACGGCGATGCGCGGTTGTCGAGGCGGAGCTCTCGGCCGACGTCGGCGTAGCGCGACGTCAGGGCGGGCAGCCTCGGCGGGAACCGCGGCACGACGTCGTGCGCGTTCACGACGCGGAGCACGCGCGCGCCGCGGGCCTCGACGCGCGACGCGAACGCGCGGTCGCCGACGCGAGGACCGCCGAAGGAGAAGACGGCCACCGGCGCCGGCGCGCGGAGGCCGGCTAGCTCGTCGGCGATGAGAACAGCCAGCGCGGCCCCCAGGCTGTGTCCGGTCACCGTGATGCTCACCTCCTCCCCATCGTACTTGGTGAGTAGCCGGCGCACCTCGGACACGACCATCTCCGACAAGCTCGGCGAGCCGTCGCCGCCGGCTGTCTTGTAGAGGTTCCAGAACCCGCATTCCACCTTCGGGGTGGTCGCGTCCTCGTCCGGCGAGTCGGCGGTGGAGGCGGCGTCTGTGGTTGGGACGAGGCCGACGCGGACGTTCTCGGTCCACTCAAGGACGGTGCAGGTGCCGCGGAGCGCGACGACGATGTCGCGCCGCCCCATGCGGCGGACCTCGGCGGGGCTGTCGCACACGGCGACGTAGCCGACCAGGCTCGTGCGCTGTCCGGCGCACGGCGCGGCGGAGGCGAGCCAGGGTGGGAGACCCACCGACGAGGTCGCGAAGAGCGGCGCCGTGACGCGATAGGCGCCGTCCTGCAGCGGGACGCGCACGCGGTCGCTCGGCGCGGCGTTGGGGCGGGAAAGGAAGGCGCCGTACGCGGCGTCGACGAACTCCCCGTACCGGACGATCTCGCGGCGGAGGTCGGGGTGCAGCGGGTCAAGCAGCCCACTCCAGTCGTGCCCGCCGTGCAGTTGCCTCCACGACGCCGCGATGTTCCCGCGCGGCGACGGCCCGTCTGGGGCCGCCGGGAGGAGCACGCGCTCGAGCCTCCTCGGCGACACGTTGTGCTGCTCCTCCTTCACCTCGCCGCCCCTCCCCCGCCCAAGAAACGACGGCAGACGCAGCAGCGGCGCCTGCTGCCTCGTCTTCCTCCCCTCCGCCGGCACCGGCGTCGCAGCAGCAGCAGCTGCGCCGCTTCCACTCTGGACAGTGGTGCCGCGGTTCCGGAAGAGATGCTCGAGGTTCTTGAGATGCACCCGGTTATTGCCTGTGGCTTGGGTTGTAGTGGTCACCGCCGCCGGACGGAGCAGTGAAGTTGCCGGCGGTGCTGCGGCGGTGGACATGCAAGGCAGAGGCGGTGGTTGGCTGGCCAACGGAGCGGCATGCAATGGAATCGAAGAATCGGGCGGCGGCGAGAGGCCGGAATTCGATCGGACAGGGCGATGACGACGAGGCGAGTTTTTTATAGGCAGCGTCAACGCGGAAGGAAGCTTCGTTTTTAGTTGACTGCGGTGACCTCATGCAGACTGAAAAAAAAAATCAGCGTCGTAAAAGACGAAAACGAATGGATGGGTAGTATAATTGATCGGAAGCTCTGGATACCAGATTTCTACCTAGCTCTATACAAATTTATACATCTACGATTATATTATAACATTTGAAAAAATATTTTATTTCTATTTCAAATGAAATATAAAATTCTAAAGCATTATAATTTGATATAGAAGCGATACAGAATCTAGAGCCGTGCCAAACAAAAACTAATATTAATATTAATATGTTGATAATTTGTTATGAATTTAGAGAGATTTGAACACACTCTATTATTAAAATAACAAAAATATACTTGTATTAATATAACTATAACTTTGGTACTAACTCATGCTATAAAGATTTACTACTATAGGATACTAACCATTTGAAAAAAAAACATCTAATGAGATACAGCAAGTAATCGGTTAATTGACAATAATTGGATAACTATACGACAAACAACTAATTAATTGGACTAATTCAGTGTTGCAAATGCAAGTGTCGTTCCGATATACCGAGTCGTGACATTCTTTCCGCCGTTTTCGTATATGCAGCCGTATAATCGGCTAATTCAGTCGACTTTTATTACATTGGAAAAAAACTAGGCTGTACAATAAAAAATGGTCTAGTTACACAAAAGAAACGCACGCACACATATTTTTATTGCATACAGTGTCTGTTATGTGCAACTTCTTTTAACATATATACACCTAAAAGACACAGACGAATTATAACCTATTGATTTACTAAATTTGCAAGGGAAGTGTATTCAAATGTGTAATCATGGACGCTAGTATTTCAATGATATCAACAACTTGCTTCACCACGGCACCAAATGTGCTTCCCTGTACAACTGCAAATTGTGCAATCAAAAGAGATGGTTTTCTGTAAGTAAAAAACTCTTACCCTTTCTCTTCAATTAGGTTCTTATAAGTTTGTTGTTTGTTTTGGAGGCCAGGGTTGGGCGAATGCAATACAGAAATGACCATGGTGGCTGCTAAAGAGAAGCATTGTTTTCTTAGCAAAATGCTTGTTTGAATAAAAAAAAGAACCCCTCCTATCCTTTTATATTGGCATGGGATTGATGTTTATTTTAGCTCAACCTTTTACCCCTTAAAGAAATGTTGTAGATATATCATTGATTATCCATACAGATGGCACTGTATTATTTTTTAAGATAATGAAAAGTTTTATTTGAACATATATATTATCTAAATAATTACATTAAGTAAATCACTCCAGAGTAAGATATTATCTCGAATATAGTTGTTTTCTAGATGAATTAAACTATCTCGTTCGGTTGCAATAGCATCATAGTATATTTGAGCTTTTAACCGTGGATATTATAGTGATTTTGTGAGTTAGTACTCCCTCCATTATATAAGATATATTTTATTTTTTTAATAAGGCTTTGACTAATAATTATTTTATAATATATTATTTATGTGACACAAAATTACAATCATGAAAAAATGCTTTGGAACGTAAATCTATTGCCATTAAATTTAATATTCTATGGAGTAAACGTTAGTTAAAATATTATCCTAACAAAATAAAATGCACCTTATATTTTTTTAAAATGGAGTGTCAGTTAGATTAATTGATTTGGTTTGATGATACACACTATGAAACTCAATTATGTATGTTAAATGAGCTCAATCATTATTAGATTACATTTCTATTAAATGTTTGGAAGCATGTAGAGCTAGCCCGATCATCTCAGCAATATGTAGTCCATTTTCTGACTTCTGAGAGGCTGCTAAGATCTGATTAATGCGCCTGCATTAAGTTTTTGGATATGATATCGGATAGTTTCAGTTGCTAAACAGATAAAAAATGTTTTATAATCCATAACTGATAAAAAATACATCGGTTTGCACATCCATTCGGTCAATTAAAATATTTACCTTGACGCTAATTACTTTTTTAGATAATGGGAAATTTCACCCGATCTCTACATCAATCCATGATACAGAAAGCCTAGAAAAAAGATTAAAAAAAACTTGAGACATGAACGTATCATGTTGTGTTGTCTTATACCAACTCAATTACAATCAACACAAGAGCATAGAGTCCTGGACATTTACTCTAAACACAACACCTTAAAAAAAACCAAAGTTCGACTGCCACTGTAAAAAAGCAGAAATAGATTTTAATCCGAAGTATAAGATGGTACATTTAACAAGCAAATAATATACAGGCACCAACACTGTCGAACCTAGATTAGGTTTTCACTCCAGAGTCATTACTGAGTAGTCTGCATCAGTACGGTTGAAATGAGCACGACGTTAGCATCATAGAACACAGTAAAATTACTATTACAAAATATTTAGAACACAGTAAAATTATTATATATGAAACATTTTAAGGAAAAATTACACATACTTTCGTTTCAACCTAAATATTTAAATATATTGATGTGAAAAAAATTTATTGTTTGACTTGATCTCAAATAACATTTTTTATTATAATGATTTTACTGTCTTTTCTCTACTTAAAATATCATATTATATAATATAGAATTTAGTAAATTCTAATACCTGACATGTTATTTTACCATAGAAAATATCCTCTTGATGCCTCTTCGAGTGCCGTAAAATATCCTTCTGGTGCTAAGTGAGAATAAATTGTTGTCGTAAAAAAGTGAGAATAACTTGAAACTATTGTTCATGATGAATCTTGTACAACAACTTTACTGATCTTATGTAGATTCGGTAAACAGCAGTAGTTGAAATTACCGACCAACAAGGAACATTTATTTACTTAGGGTGAGTTTGATCCAGCAATTTGGCTCTCAAATAGTCATTAGTATATAATTAATTAAGTATTAATTATTTTAAACTTAAAAATTATTTTATTTGATTTTTAAAGCAAACTTTCTATATTGAAAAAAAAACAAATTGGAGAAGCGCGAAAAACAAAAAAGTTGTTTAACTCGTTAGGCTGAAACGAAGTCACCCTTAGTGACAGCTAATTAATTTATTTTGTGATGTTAACTTCACTTATTGCACAGACAGAGATTCATTCTCTAGTAGTCAAACTGTGCCATTCACCTATATTTTTCAAACCACCGACCATGCCAAGGTAAGTAGAAGTTTGCAAGTATTTTGTTCTTACTAGGCTTTCCTCTCACGTACAGTAGTACTATTATATTTCATCAGTGCTTGTCTCCAAGAATTCTTTGCTTACACGTCCATGGCATCATCTGCCTTTCCAGCTAATCTGAGACGACATATATCTTGCTTGGTTTTACTTTTCTAGATCAAAAGTAATTAATTTTAGGTTTTGACACCGCATAGCGTCCACGGGGCAATAAAGTTAGTGGAGAAATCTGGCGGTGGCCTCTAGAACGCGGTGGATTGCACCACCCTCCTCCTCAAGCTTCGCCTTTGCCACCGTATCACCGAGTTCCACCCCTACCAACTCTTTCTCGAGCTCAACCTGATCTTTGCCTTATGCTTGGTGAAGACGAGATTTGTGTCGGCTCTTTGAAGTGCTCCGAAGGACGGTAGAGAGATGACACTCTGATAGGGCAGAGGCTAGCGGCGTGGAGGCAGGTCGCCACGGGGAGGCACCTTGCCGAGCTCGAGATCCATTGCCAGCCTCCGCCTCTAATAGCCCTAGGAAGTGGGGAAGGAAGGAAGAGGGGCAGGAAAGCTCAAGCTCAATGAGGCGACCGTCAGGGGCGACCGTCAGCGCATGTCTCCTTCCTAACCTCCATTGTTTCTCCACCTCTTCCTCGACCTCAGTTGTCAGCGCACGTCTCCTTATCCCTAAGACAATGGCACTACTCTGCCCTAAGGTGACTGCTAACTAATGATGCTAACTAATGATGGTTGTGCTCATGATGTGCATCAGCATGCCAGCCGCTGAGGAGGCAGTTGCTGGCACATGTCTCCTCCTCTGCCTTTCTTAGCTAGCTTAAATCCATTGCTTGTTGACCTTCTCCAGTGGCACAAACCTAAAGTCGTGGGAGTCAGGAGGATAGGAGGTCGAGCATGAGCCAGCACTCAATGCTGTGCTAATGATTAGGAGAAAGGGTAGAAGGCGAAAGAAAGGAGAGGGGAGAAAAAGAGGAATCAATGATAGATGGGTCCAACTGATATGGACTTACCATGTGGATGCTACATAGGCTTCAAATTGCTTTAGATTGAGCTAAGAGATAATTCGTCCGGTTTAATGAGTTAAGGGGGACATATGTAGTATTGTAGTTTATATGGTAAATCAGACGGTAATTTAGACTTTTTTTATTGTATATTAAGTTTTTTCCGTGATGGTCTTCAATGTTATATTTTGACCATTCATTTCACTTATAGTATATACGTGTGACATTGAAATCATATATTTTTAAGTTTAATTATTAATTGAAAATTTTAAATACTATCTTCATCCCATAAAAAAATTTACTTTTACATACGGATCAAATCATTCAAGGACGGAAGTAGTATTGACTTTTTTAAAAAAATAGGGGCACCTTATTTTAGAATAGAGTGAGTCGTTAATTTTATATCAATTGTATAAGTTGATATTGCTATTTGTTAGTTAAATTAAACAACAATCCTCCAATGAGTCATGACATTATATATATCCCAGGTAAAATGTGTTCACATAAGAAAATTTTGCCTGGTTTAGGAACAATTAACACCGACACTAAATGCCATTTTGCAGTGCGCAAAAACACGAGATTGACGTAATTTGATGGCGGTGTATTGCTACAATTAGGATTATGTACTACAGAACATTTACAGCACAGAGTCATTAGTCATTACAACAAATTTTTGGTAATTAAGAATATGAACTACTGATCATTGACAACACCGAGCCATTACGGCAAACTTTTGGTAATTAATTAAGAACCTTTCTCCTAATCAAGCCCTTATTAATTATAATGTTGAAGCTGGCCGGTAGAAGCTAGCCTTTGTCAACAGTAATATTTTTTTATAGAATTGTGGGATTTCACACTGGTCTAAAGTGTTCATATGGATTGGTCATTTTGGTCCTACACAATTACGTACTAATACTCGATCGATATCTTGTCAATGTCAACCATCAAAACGAAACAAAAATAATACTAATCTCCACAAACATAGCCGGTAGCTATGTTTCAAGTTAAGATTACTACTTAATCTCCACAAAAATATTAATCCTCCGTTTTATTTTTCTAGCCAGATCAAAGTATAAGAGGAGTTTTACTCAAATTATTGTTAGTACCAACATAATCTCCACAAACATTTTAATATTTACCTCATTTGTCAGGTGTTTTACAATTACCTGTACTAGTAGTAGAAAATCAATAAGACTGTTTACCTTTTATAACTTTTATAATGTAATGGGTTTATTTTTTAATGGTAGCGAAATATAAATCAATGGTTGAAATGACCGTTACTAACGGTAATACTGATAGTAGAACTAACAGTAGATGTCTCGTTTCTATATATTGACATTATTATTTATAACATTTTGTCTCTAACCAACAATTCTTCTAATGAATCACCACATTATTATATGTCGATGCAATTATTCCATCCTCTAATATGTTTCTCGCAGAAAGTTTAGACATAAGAAAATTTTACCTGGTTTAGTAACAGTTTACACTCAACACACCGAAAGTAGTAACATCACTTTGCATTGAGGGCAAATAAGAGAGATTTGGCGTAATGCGATGGATATGTATCAAGCATTACAGCTTTAGAGCACCGAGGCATTACGACAAACTTTTGGTAATTAAGAACCTTTGTCCTTGATTAAGTCCTTAATTAGTTATGAAGCTGGCCGGGAGTTCACCTCACGCAACATTATAGCTAGAAAGCTCGTGAGACGTTTGCTCGTATTTATAAATTAAAGTGATAAATTGTTTGTAATACGTATATATATATGTATATAATAATTTGCCTATATATATTAATTAAATTAATTTTTTATGTAATATATATAATTCGGCATGTGTATAATAATTTAAAATAAATTTTATATGAAATTTAGGATGAATTTTAGATGTGAATTTTTATTAATAAATTTATTTTTGCACTATATACAAATATTATTTTTACAAATGACAAACCTATGCACCGTCTGTAAATATTATTTTTGCTAACGGTAAATCCTATGCGGCAAATCTTATACACCGTCTGTAAAAAGGTATTTTATGGGACTTCTAAAAAATCCATTATCACAGATATTTAATCACAAATAGATTTTTCCGACCGTATGTAAAGATAAGTTTTGACAGTTTAAAAAGGTTTTGTAGTACAAACTATCCTTTATCAACTGCACCAAATCTTTTTATAGAATTGTGGGACTTCACACTCTAAAGGACGACTGTTCATATGGATTATCGGCCATTCATTTGGTCCTACACAAACACCAATACCGGATATTGTCAATGTCAACCATCAAAATGAAGCAATTCTAATCTTAACTTGACTAGTAGATAGCTAGCTAGGTATATACGGAGAAGGCATAAGCAAGTAGGTAAACCAGTCCACTCAAGCAACAAATGGTGGCTTGGTCAAGTGATTAATTAACAAATCAAGAGCTTAATTGTGATTATTGTGCAAATAAAGTTTCAACAATTAATCAACACGTACCGTGCATGGATGTGCATCTCCGGTTCAAGTTCAATTCAACCATAGCCGCCTTTGTTTAATCGCAGAGTAGTATACGTATTTCTTAGGAATGTCCAAGTGCCGGCTATATTAAGAGACGTATTTTGATCACCAAATTGTAAATTTCTTCATAAAAGAAAGAGGGTCAATTCATTCTACCAAGTGTATATGTAGTATAGTAGTACTTGACCATGACCGTACGTACCTTGGCTTTTCGTCATGTATGTCATATGCTTGTCTAAAGAATTCGCAATGCATTATTGAGGAATCAAGGGTGCTTGCGTTAGTATTGGTCAGTGAATAAATTTTGACAGCCTATTAGCAAGTTTGACAGGTAAATGGCTAGTATGCATGTGGTGTTGTTCTATTTGGGCAGGGTATAGTAGCAGCTGGCCTCAATTTCTGTGAAGCTCTAAGCTTAGTCAAGCACTCATCCTTTGGTGTAATCTTGAGCGGTCTATTAAAAACAAAATCCTACATCATAATCTATTATGGAACGAATTGTTTTCCCATGACCCGTGACTCTCGAGACTCCTTCCCACTGCCTCCTCGGTCTCCTTCCTTTGCCTCTGATGTTCCCGTAGGCTGCTAGAGAGAGGGTATTCGTCTCTCCTCTCTCTCGAGTCTTTAGGATTTTCTTCAATAAAGATTTCAAGTTTTTAGACCAATAAAGAATGCAGAGTTTGTCTTTCGTCTATTGAGATAGATTATTCTTTTTCTACCTTTTTGTTGATGTCTATTTTATTGGTAAGATTCTCGATCTACATCTAGAATAGCATGTCAGCTAGATTGCCGATGATCCAATCGATAACGTTGGCTTTATCGTTTGGTTTGTCGACTTGTTTGGTGAAGGCAATTTGCTGACTTGTCAAAAGAATCAATGCTTGGTTTTTTTAATTGCGTGAGAATTTGGTCAGTGTTACGGTGGCTCATGTTTGCCTGTATCTCTTTGTGGCAATCCAAGATTAGAACCTCATTGTTATGTTTTATTAGATTTTAAATTTCTTATCTATGTAACATAGGGTTAAAATCTCTTCTTTTATTTAATATATTTGGCCCTTGTTGCCAAAAAAAAATAATCTTGCATCCTTACACACAAATGTGAGAAGCATCATCATTGGTACGATGGTGAAGATATAAGTGCATAACTGCACGGTTTGAAACCTGACACTAATTACGTACATACATGTTTTTGTATGTTTTTTAGTAATAATTTTACGAGGCTTACTGAGATAGAGCATGTGCTTTAATGTTTTCCACGTAAATGGAAACAAAGATGTTAGTTGTGCATCTTCTGCCAACCCTCTCACCTTATATTAATGTTTTACTGATGGAAAACACGTCCTAGTTATTATAAATCTACGAGTACTGCAAAAGGTCCCTCTCATGTTGGCCATCTCCCCATTAAAAAAAACGTTTTAGGGTTAGATTTATACAGAGATGTCAAAGTTATTTATATTATCTATAATATCTATTAAAGTTGAGTGGTTATATTTATATGCATGTTGCTGATTTGACGTTAATTTATCATGTGTTTTTCTTAGAAAATGAGATAATCGTTGTCCTGTTTTTCTTACTTTAAAACGTACACATTGCATAGCGTTGGTGTCCGCGTATTTATTTTTGACACATTGTATATATAGCCATCTTGCTCTAGTCAATGTATAGTCTTGTACTATATAGCGTTGTCAGTATTAATTTGCACATCATCTTGCTCTATCTAGTCAATGTATAGTCTTACAAATGACTCATGAAGTACTAAAGTTGGGAGGATCAATTCCCTCAAGAGAATAATGTTTTGGAAAGATTTTCCGAACTTGGTATAATCTTCGATTTGGAATTTGCATACATAGTAGTCTGGGCTTCTTGAAGAACAGCACCACAGCGAATCAGAGACTTGTTTGTTGAGAATATTTCTGTACTAAATTGCCTTAGAAAATGTGCTACTGTGACTGATTAGCTAGTCCTTTGCATGCTTTAATTACAAGTGGAAAATAGAAAATGTAGCATCCTCCAAAAAGCTACCAACTTTTTTATTTATCGGTTGGATAATTTTGTGGAGCCAATTGGGGAACCCAAACCCTTGGAATATCTAACCTGATCAATATTAAATTATGTGTAAGCTAGTTGGACTTGATTATGTCTTTTTAATATCTTTTATTATCCGACAAAAGTGGGTGTTTGGTGGTGATGACTCGTATGCTAGTATCTTGGGTTGATATAGGGAATCTATAAAGATCCTTACATATTGTTTAAATAATTAGGGAAAAGATATAGGTACATTTTACGTAGTTCGTCGTAAATATAAGAGATTTTAGATAGTATACTATCATGGTAGATGTTTATTAATATATAAGATTAAATTAATTTGATCCACATAAAAAAATTGCAGTAGCATTCACCTTTGGATTTGTTATTTACATTTTTAATCTATAACTCAAGTTTAATTTTGCATGTTTGTAAAGATTCACACATTTCATGGTTGTTCGGATAGAATGCAGGCATGCCCTCAAGGACTTAAAAGTTAAAACCCACTTGTTTGCCAAACTGTCCAACTCATTGCTGCTGAAAGAGAGACAACTTCACGGTCTGTTGCTAGCTATTCATTGGAATTATTATAAAATCACTGAAATTTCTATGTTTTTTCTATACCTCAGGATTGCTGCATATCAATAAGAAGAATTCCAATTGAGAATATACTATACTTGCCTAACTTAAATATTGAGAATAGATATTTACTCTTCCACATGATAGAGGCAGAAAACAGACATTTCCACACTTTTTCAGATCAAAGGAAGGTGCATGGCAGCTACTCCAACTAATGTGATCTTATTATTATTATTATCAATACCTTAATCTGTATTTCCCAGGACAATGATACTACATCAACTGCATTAATGCAGTCAACAGTGGATATCAGCACCTGTACACAATGTCAGGCAATGGCATCTAATTGTTCAATAAATTACCAAACCAATAGATATGATCCAAAGAAAATCCAAAGAATTTTTGTAATACCTTGTAGAACATAAAAAAGGCCGTTAAATTAAGGGAACACGAGTAGCAATTACAGAATTTTTATTCCGTTTCAGTTCATGCTATTTGTTGATTTACAGACAATCTTTTAATTTTTTTTTTATGATTCACTTACTGCCTGATTTTTTTTCAATTGTTAGCTGTACAGTGCTCTATCATGGTTGCATCCCAAAGTGAGACACGGAGTTGGACAGAAAATCTGTAGGTAGAGAGGAGACTTAATTAAATAATTCCTAGTTAAAACAAAAGGTCAGATGCAAGAGTCTCGCCAGTTGGAAGGTATAAAGTGCTGACGTGGACAAGCTTGGCAGGTTGGCAAAAGAGTAGTTGGCAGTTGGTGGTTCGAACTGAAGGTTGTAAGAAATTTCCGACACAAGTTTTTCATCATAAAAAGATATTTTTCCCTTCAATTATTTTGAAAAACAGAAATGAAAACAAATCAAGTACCTAAACACATAAATACCTGTATTATCAGATTGATCTTTGTTGTTAGCTGGCAGAACAAGATTAAAAAATGATTTTTTTTTAAAAAAAAATCTTAAGAAAATGATACCGTAGAGATGTGAAAATGCTTTTTTTTCGAGAGAGATATACACCAATGATTGAGATGGAACTTAAACTCTCAATTTAATTCCAAAAGTAACATCAAAGGTACGTAGGATGTCGGTTCAAATGTGAAATTGATTTTTTTAAAATTTTTTGTCAGTTGAAATGTGAAATTATATATATATATATATTTAACTCCATGAGAGTAATAAAAAAGGTTTGAATTATGTGGCTCAAATTCCATGGTTAGGAGCAGACTGGACACGAAAGTCACAACATGCTTGCGCACGTATCTTTGTAGCTTTCCGCAAAATTAAAGTGAAAGAGCAATCCTTTTAGAGATTGTTTTTGAGTTTTGACTCGGAAGTTAATTTAGACTCACAAATTGAGATTTTGATGGCTACTGAAAATCGAAAGGCAGCCTAAAAGCAATGTGCACATGATCTGCCAACACAGTTGAACACTTTTTCTACCTAAGCAAAAAAAAAAGAACATATTTTTAATTTCCAAAGTCAACACGAGGTAGATTTAGGTTTGCTGCGTGTGCAATGGTTACTTGTAAATTCTGTGAAATTTGACACATTTTGGGCCTGTGTGGATTGATGTTATTGTGTGCCACAATGCTGTTGCTAACGTGTATACGATGACCGAGTTAATAGCCACAATTTGCCACGGTTTGAATTAGGCAAATTTGATTTGCCGTAGGCAAATGTGTATAATATTACACTTATGTTATGTCATATTTTTGTAAAGCTTTCTCAAGTGAGAAACATTTTTTTAACACAAAAGGCTATACAAGCTTGACAAAAAAAACTTGATAAGATTTATTTGAGACAATTAAGTTACCCAAATCCTAGCGTAAGAACTGCTCAATGAAAAGTCAATTGTGCTTACTTCAAGTGAAGCGAAATTTGATCAGAATTTGAGTGTGCAAGAGAAATTCCCATGAGAGTTATATGATTTCCTTCAAAGAAATAATTTCTTCGTTACTTTATGAGTTGACTGATATTATTATAACTTTACCACTAATAATTTTTAAATAATTAAATTATGATAAAAGAAAGTTTAATGTTTACGTTTAGTATGTATGTAGCACACTTCAATAATATAACATCTATTTATTTAAAAAAGTTTTGTAAAAGGACAAATAGTTAAAGTTTGCATATAAATAGTGATTGGTGACAAAAATAAAGAAACAACGGAGTAGTTGGCATTGGAATTTATCATTTAGTTTTTGAAAAAATGATTTAATCCACACAATATAAGCCATTTATCTATCTCCTTTTATCTTTCTCTCTTAGTACTGAATTAGATCTAGACATGTCTTTTTTTTTCCACCAGAAAATGTTGTAGTTCTTTCTTAAGTACTGAATTAGATACAATGAATCTAGACATGTCTATTTTTTTTCCACCAGAAAATGTTGTAGTCAAACCAAGATCTTAACAAATTAATTGAGAATCAAGAAAACAGAAAATTGACTCAAACCATAGAGCACTGATTTCCTTGAAGCAGTGCTCTATGTGACACGTCACTTATCAGTACCTAAGCCACAGTTTCACAGTCAGATCACCTTTGAAAAAAAAGCAGGGTGTACCTTCTCAAAAGCTCAATTAATTAGCACATATGAACAGACAAAAAGAATTACACTTTGCTAATGTCGAATTTCTTTTGCTTAAAAACGTAAAGTTAAAAGAGGTTAGGTGTTGAATTTTCGTTACAAGTACAGAAAAGTTGCTGACAAAAAGCGACACTCAAGCTCTGCTCGTGCGGTTGATTTGTCAATGGAAACGAATATAGATTGTAGTCAAGGCCGTCGGTCTGTGGTTTGATCTCCACCGGTTTTAGAATCTTAAATTAAAATTAATTACTATAATTACGAGATAGTGGACTATATGAAGACGAATTAAGCCAACATCAAAGTTTTCGATAATTTTTTTTAAGACAAGATCAAGATGGTTACATGCATGACCTCTGGATCATGGATGTACACCAATCCACCATAGATTGTAAGGGTACAACGGAATACCGGGAGAAAAAAAGTTAAAAACCGAATAAAAGCGTAGGCTATAGAGACCAACGTCTTAAAATTAAATTAATCATATCGTATAGATATAATTATCTAAGATTACTTAATAAAGCTTCCCTTTATCTTAAAAAAAATCTAATAGGTAGGAGAGGATGAGATTGGACTGGTGTGAGTTTGATCAATCTGAACCTTTTAAAACTCATTTTAAGGTATGTGCAAGTTAGAGGGCGCGTGCGTGCTACAGTAATGTACATGCGGTGGCTGTGTGTTGTCTGAGTCCTGTGTTACAAAAATAATCTATAATATAATATTGTTATTGCTATGCACACAGTGCTACTAACTATGGTATCATATAAACTGGATGGCCTTGGTATAGCCAGGAATTTTTTGAGCCTGGACAAATTTAAATACGTTAAGTAGTTGTTACAAAAATTCAACTATTGATTTCTAGAGTAACATCAAAAATTTATTGCGCTTTCGCCAACAAGCGTGAGTTGCCGCTTGCCCTAATGAAGCCTCCTTTTGGAACAAAGGAATATTACAATATTTTCGTAGGCATTAAACTATTTTTTAATAAAATTCTGTAAAATTCCTGGGTTATGTTGTCCGATTGATTACATTTTGTTGGATTAAATGACAATATATGTGTACACAAAATACTTCTGAACAAATAGAAGCCTGCCAGTCTTCCAGTGAATCCAGAGATCCTGTGAGCTTGCTTGGAAGTTGGATCAATCACAATGCAGGTAGGTAACACTAGGTAGTGACTGTCGATAAAGAGAGAGAGAGAGACAGTGAGACAGTGACCGTCGAGATCCCCAAAACTTTTGACGCCTCCACTCTGAAGAAAAACACGTACTCTCTGAAAAACACTACCTCCAGCTTACGCCCTCACTGCCTCATGATCCTCGCGTCTGAATTAACAACCGCGTACGCAGCTCTTGATCAAATTCATTTTCACATGTTGGCCTCGGGCTGCTAAGTGTGATCAAGCTGAAAAAGGAGCGGCTTAATGATGCCTGCAGAGATTTAATTAAATTTAGCTGCTAATTTGGTTTTGTTTTCCTGGTCGTCAGTGTTAGGCCTTTGGGAACTGCAGAGATTTTGTTTCTAGTGACGGATTTTGCACATCAGGTCGCCGACATAAATTCACCGGAAATCTGCGTGTACGCAACAGTCACACAAGTGACAAGTCAAGTCCACGAATGAAGCTGACCAAACTGTCAGAATTTCGGCATTCGGATGAACATGAACATGAAGTCGTCCTTCATTTTTAGTTTTCGTAGCATATGACCCTTTTTTTATGGTAGTTCAGATATGTACGGATAGTGGTATATTTCAACATTTTCTTGGTCAGGATGTTGGATTTATCAACTTTGTTCATTTCAATGGAAATGGTCAAGTTCAGCTTTCTGCATTGACAAAGAAAGTGCACCAGGACAACAGAATTATCCTCTACCCTTTGGAACATACCAATCTCTTTTTGTCTGATCGTAACCGAGCGATGAACAGCTGCCATTGCGGTAATCCCATGAAAGCACCTTCTTCATCAAGCCTCGCAACCTCTCAGCACCCGGACCAGGCTCGAAAACAGAATCTTCACCTCTAGAGGAACAGGGGTCAGCCCCTTCTTCAGAGCTCCCGTCACACCATGCTCCGGGGGTGAACTGGCCTTCAGAGCGGTGCAAAAGCTCACGATCGATTTTGTCCAGGACCTTGTCATCCTTGGGAAATTTCCGAGCAAATGGTGCGCCACTCTTGACCATCTTGTTGAAGTCCTTCATGGAGAGGATATTTGGATGCTGCTTTGGAGGGTAGTCCCAGGCAATGTAGTGCAGGTCATGACCAACTGCAGTACCTTTGAACTCATCCGAGTTGCAGATAACAGTATGGAAATAGCCTTCTGGAGAGGAGATGAAGTTAACGTAGTACATTAGGAGTGTCCGTGGGAGATTGTCCCATCCCCATATGCAGTACTCTAGGAAGGTTTTTGTGAGCATTATCCAAGCAGAACCTGTCGGTCAGAAAGAGGACTCTAATGTTAAGACACATTAAGAGACTTGTGTGTTTTGCATCAGGAAACATGGAGCATGTACAAGATAGAATGACCCCGTCATGTCTCTCATATAAACTGGTAATATTTGATTTCACAGCCCACATAGAAATATGTTTGTTACAACAAGTGAAAACACCCTTACACCTTACATAGACTACTTATTTATTCTGTATCACCCCTAGGTGTGTTGAACAGAGTGATTACTTATTTTGTCAATGCTAATGGAAGATTTGATCCACCATTTCATGGGAATACCAGTTCTAGTCAAACAATATGATGAAAGGAAGCAAGCAAGCAGGAAATGAAGTCATATGCATAGTCAACAAGAAAAGTAGCTTATTCAAAACATCCTGGTGAAACATAAACTCAAAGGGCCTCCTTTGAAATAATTTGATAATTCTGATATTGAGATTGATACTTTAATACACTGCCTGTTCTATCTCTCTACCCATTTTCTTTGCAAACAATGTCTACCGATTTTTTCTTAAAAAATAAAACTACATAGTTACATTGAGGGGGGTGGGGTGGTAACTACTGTTAAATTTAGGACGGCATGCAGACATAGTGAAAAGCAACAGGACACACACTAATGCAAGCAATACCAAGTGTTCAGTTGCAATCAATGGTGGTCAGTCAAGTATGGAATGCTACTGTATGCTACCATGAAGTAGTGTATTAAAAATCATCCCCAGTTCAAATGTCGAACTACTTTGGAAAATAATATCACAGACATTTAGATTTCATACCTATACCAATCACTGCATGGATGCATTACTACGTTGTGAGCAAAATCATAGAATAGCTTTCTAATATGCCAAGATATTTCGAAATCAGAAACATGCCTACCAGTATATAATTTGAAAGATGTTGGCAATTCTCGCCGTTCAGTAGTCATGGAAAGGTCAAACTTTTTTGACAGATAGAGCCCTGGATCCAGAATGATAGGTTTTGCTCTTGAAATCCTGTGATAAATATCACATAAAGCATCCGAATGAGGAATGTGGACAATCAAAAGGAGAAAGAGAACTAGATAATGTGAAAATTGGAAATACTGAAGGCTAGAAAGAAGCTTACACTTTCCAACCAGATATTTGCATGTGTTCTATAAAATTAAGATTTCTCGGCAAGGAAGAGAACACATGAAGTATATCTGCAGAGAATAATAACAGTTAGCCATGCAAATACGATGCCATCAAAAATAATGTTCCAGTATTCACAATGAAGTAGCTTTCATGAAGTTTCTTTTTTCTGAAAGTGAAGCTTGCTGATACTTGCTAGTAAGCCTACATAATTGACGGCATTGCAAAGAAATCTTGCCGAGCTATCACAGAGGATACAACCATTGCAGTTGCAGAGATGTTAATTGCTGCCCTCAACAATGTGATCAAGTAGATAATCCTAGAAGCAAATTGCTGCCTTCAACAATGTTATCTATTAGTTAATACTAGAAGCAAATCCTAAATTTCAATCTTTTCAGTGGCATTTCATAGCGCAAAAATCCCTCCAAAAAGAATACATCATGAAGTTGCTGATACTAGTAAGATCTACGTAGGTGATGATAATGAAAAGAAATCCAATTGAGCTATCAGAGAGGATATAGCCTATAGAATGGTTTTATTGCTGCCCTAAAAAATGCTATCAAGTATATAATCATTGATAATTTCAATCTTTTTGGTGGCATTTCATAGTTAACAAAATCTCACTTAGATTCTAGAACAAATACAACATGAAGTAAGTTAAATTCAGCTGAGTTTTGAGAAGACTAACCATCCTGTGTCATGAGGGGATAATCGGAGGCGCTGAGGTTGATGAACCAGTCCCACTCGAGCCCCTCCTTGAGGAGGATGGCGACGGCGTGGAGCGTGCAGGCCACCATGGTTGGGCCCTTGTAGGTCACCAGGTTGCCCTTGGCGATGACCCGCACGTTCCCGACCTGGCTGAACATTGGGTCGCCCTTGACGTACATGGCCAGGTCGATCCGCTCCCGCGGCGGCGCCTCCAGGTCGAGGTGGAGGATGTACTGGTTGCGGGGATGGTAGATCGCCTGCAGCGTCCGCCTCATCCGCAGCCCGTCCCCCTTTGTGCCCTCCAGGAGGTAGGCGATCCGCGGCGGCTCAGCGTCGGAGGCGTCCGAGTTCACGGCGGAGTTGTCCGGGTTGTCGTCCTCATCGTCGTCATCGTTGTTGTCTAGGAGACGGTTCTTGATCTCGGACTCCATGAAGGTCGCGTCACCGCCGCCGGTGTCGTCCCAGGTGGCCACGTCGATGAGGATGGAATCGTCGCCGTCGCCGAGAGAGGGGGGCGAGAAGAGGCCGCACGCCGCGGCGAGGAAGAGGGTGGCCGAGACGAGGAGGCTCGCGAGGAAGGGGAACAGCCACCGCCTGTCACCCGACGGCCGCCCGGGCCCCGAGCTGAGCCCCCAGCTCTTCCTCATCTCGCCGCCGCCGCCCAATCCGCCGGCGATTCGGGAGACCAGGAGAAGTGCTGACCCACAGAATCAGCAATTCGCCATGGAATCCGAGCTCGAGAGCGTGGATTTGGAGGTGGGGGCGAGATCCAATCGGAGCCACGCGAGCAGCTCGCTAGTTGGTGGCGATGCACAGCGCAGAGAGCGAGAGCTTGGAGGAGGAAGAAGTGAGCAGTGAACTCCTCTCCAATAATGGGGCCCCATAATGAACATTTCATGGGCTCTAAGGGCCATCATATTCGCGTGCAAGAGGCCCACCTTCTTCTTCCGCTGAAAAATCGTCTCTGACGCGTGGGCCCGTGGCGGGATCAGACGCCCACACGAGCGCCTCTTGGCAGACCTGCCTGCCTTTATAGCCTCTCATCTACACCCGACTCACTGCCATGTGGGCCAGTACATTTAGATCCCACCTGCCAGTGAGATAGTTGGAGCACGTTCTCGTAACACCCGTAACGAGAAACGTCAACACCGCTTACCCCACCGAAGCGAGTAGCAGGCACAACTGACGACACGCACATTGTAATCGTCTAACCCTTACGCTGGCAGGTGGGTCCACACCGCTGACGCATACGGGCCCACCGGTCAGTCACCCCACGCTTCATAGGCTTCAAGTCGAAACCCACTACCCCCCCCCCCCACTCTCTCTCTCCCCCCGAAAACGAGAGAAAGAAACCCCACACACACTTTGCCTCGATTCCCGGCGGCGAACCGGCGATGTCGTCGTCGCGTCGGCCGGCGAGGAGGGCGGCGGCGGCGCGGTTGGCGTCGTACGACGAGTCCCTGGTGGACGCCGAGCTGGAGTCCTACCTCGGGAACGCCCGATCGCGGAGGATCAAGCGCCTGCGCCGTCTCTCCGCCGACGAGCGGCAGCGCGAGACGGAGACGGAGGCGCTCATTGCGCTCTCGCTCGGGTTCCCCATCGACGAGCTGCTCCCCGCCGAGCGGCCCCTCCTGCCGGCCTTCGTCGCCGCCGCCCCCAACGACTACATCGTCGTCCGCAACCACATCCTCGCCTCCTGGCGCGCCGACCCGCGGGTGCCGCTCCCCCGCGCGCGCGTCCAGGAGACTGTCGCCGCCACCTACGACCACCTCGTCGCCGCCGCCCACGGATACCTCGCCCGCGAGGGCCACATCAACTTCGGCGTCTCCGCGGCCTTCCCCGCCGCCCCACCCCCCGATGCGCCGCAGCGTCCCGCCGCATCCGTGCTCGTCGTCGGCGCCGGCCTCGCGGGCCTCGCCGCCGCGCGCCAGCTGCTCCGCTTCGGCCTCCGCGTGCTCGTCCTCGAGGGCCGCGCGCGCCCCGGCGGCCGCGTCTACACCTCTCATCTCGGCGAGGGCCAGGCCGCCGTCGAGCTCGGCGGCAGCGTCATCACCGGCATCCACGCCAATCCTCTTGGCGTGCTCGCGCGGCAGCTCGGGATTCCTCTCCACAAGGTTCGTGACAGGTGCCCGCTGTACCACCACGACGGCCGGGCCGTGGAGATGAAGCTGGACAGGAGCATGGATCTGGTGTTCAACAAGCTTCTAGAGCACGCCACCAGGCTGCGTGAGTATCTCAAGGCGGCCGCCGAAGGGATCTCGCTGGGGGAAGGGATAGAGAGGCTGAGACGTCTGTACAAAGTAGCGACAAGCGAAGAGGAGAGGGAAGTTTTGGACTGGCATTTGGCTAATCTGGAATTCTCCACTGCTGGTTGCCTATCGGAGCTCTCACTCGCGCACTGGGACCAGGATGACCAGTATGAGATGGGGGGAGACCATTGCTTCCTAGCTGGAGGGAATTCGAGGCTGATACGAGCATTATGCGATGGTGTGCCAGTGTTGTATGAGAAGACGGTGAAGCGGATTGAGCATGGAGAAGATGGCGTGAGCATCACAGTGGTAGGAGATCAGGTTTTCAAGGCTGACATGGCACTCTGCACTGTTCCACTTGGAGTGCTCAAGAGCGGGAGCATCATGTTTGAACCGGAGTTGCCAGAGAGGAAGCTTGAAGCAATCCAGAGGTTGGGGTTTGGGTTGTTGAATAAAGTCGCCATGGTGTTTCCTCATGTATTTTGGGATGAGGAAATTGACACATTTGGGTGCTTGAATAAGGAGAGGAGCAAGCGTGGCGAGTTCTTTCTCTTCTACAGCTACCATACTGTCTCTGGTGGTGCCGTACTTATCGCACTTGTTGCAGGAGAAGCTGCTTTGGAGTTTGAAAAGGTTGATCCTGCTGTAGCACTTCATAGGGTACTTGGTATTCTTAAAGGTAATCACTGAAACTAACATTCCCATATGTCCCCATAAGACCATAATTTTAGTTAAAATCTTCAAACAAGGCTGGAGTATGGATTTGAACCTTAGTATAAATTCCATGCATTCCAGGAAGAGGGGGAACGAATTATGTTTTCAAAAGCACAAAAGGTGCCATGTGTTGATTTAAGAGTACATTTAAATGTTATGACGACAAACAAATGTGTTGTGTTAACACAAGTAATCTCTGTCATACATTGGATGATTGCATTAGGAACTATCAAGGGTCATATTTGGAACCTAATAGACTCATGCTCAGTCCGTAATTTATTGAAGTGCCATGTTATATTGATTTAACTTGACATCTTTTACTAATAATACAAGTCAGCTGCTAGATGTTCTATATAGTACTACCAGTATTTTGAATGGAAGGGTAGCTCTTCTTTGTTTGTTTTGTTTATATTAAGTGAATTGGGGTCGAATTATTGTTCATTTAGAGTCCTATTTGGTAGGATGCACTCACACTTTTAAATTCACTACTGGGGGATTTAAGAACTTGCCACTCTTAAAATAGTTGCAACTCAGGATATGCCCCTTATGTGTCAACTATAACATGTGGGACCCACATGCCATAGACATGGGCTGCCAAATCCAGAAATTCCACCTTGAGGAGTGGCAAATCTTCAATTGTGCTATTAATTATTTGCCACATGAACCTTGTCTCTCCAGAAACTTATAATATTGCCATGTATAAAAAAACATGAAATACGAGTACAATCATCCATGACTGCTATTTTGCACATGTGTATCCATGTGCATATTGGATGTCCACTGGCATATTGGGGATAAAATAAACATAGTGTGGTGAATAAGGGGTGGTTTGTATAAATGATAAAATATGGGACAGGGTAGAAAAAAATAACTAGGAGAGTGTGGATAAATTCCAATATTTTGTAATATGGAATTTTGGTTTGTAATGGGATGGGATAAAAAAATAACTAGTAGAAATTTGGATAAATTCCCATATCTCGTTATATGAATTTGTTTCTATTTTAATAACCAACGAACCTTTTTTCTTTGTAATTTTGCCAGGCATCTATGGCCCCAAAGGTGTTACAGTGCCTAATCCCATTCAATCATGTTGCACAAGATGGGGTAGTGATCCTCTTTGCTTGGGTTCCTACTCTCACATCAGAGTTGGGTCTTCTGGTGCTGACTACGATTTTCTCGCTGAGAGTGTCAATGACCGGTTATTCTTTGCTGGAGAAGCAACAAATCGTGTGTACCCTGCAACAATGCATGGAGCTTTATTGAGTGGACTAAGGGAAGCCTCCAAGATTCTCCATGCTTCAGAAAGTAGAGTGGATTCTGGTTATAAGAAGTATGCTCTGCAGAAAAGCCTCAGACCTATATATGGTGTACTGGAGGACCTATTCATGGAACCAGATCTAGAATGTGGAAGATTCTCATTCGTGTTCTCGTTTATTACCCCTGAGGAGCAACAGGCTCCAGGATTGGTTAGGATCACACTTGAGAAGCATTTGTTTCCACCTTCCAAGAACAACAATGTAAATGGCGGTCAGAACAATCAGAACCGTGCAGCTGAAAAGATAAACCAGGAGGTGTTCCATTTATACGCTACTGTCTCTCAAGAGCAGGCAATTGAACTGATGGCAAGCAACGATGATAAAAGTAGAATAGCATTTTTATGCAAAGATCTTGGTGTAAAACTAATGGGTTACGACAGTGCATGCAACCTAGGTAGTTCTCTGATTTCTAGCATCTTGAGAGCTCGGAAAGCCAGGAAAAGGTTGCAGCACCCAAAGAACATGAAAATTCCACTATGATCTTTACTTTGTTCTTTGTTTGTAGAACAGAACCCCTTTTTCTTTTGGTTTGGGCAAAAAATTGGCTGATAGATTGTTCTGCAGTGTAGGAACCTAGATGTGGGCAGGAAACGAAGATCCTCCCTGCCATTTGTAGCATGCCACTCATCATCAGTCATGTGGCCCCCCTCAGTAGATAACATTGATAATTTGTAGCTCGGAAAGGCTGCAGGCACTATAGCTTTTTTTTTAGGGAGGCTACTATTCTTTTCATCTTCCCCTTTTTTCTGGATGATGGTGCTATATTGGTATCTGGCCTTCAAATCCCTGACTGTTTATTTGTTAGCTGAAATGGTGGATAAGCTCACTTCTGGACCTGTTTATTTGGCGGCATGAAGTTGAGTTTGGTTAACTTTTGCCCCATCATTCTTGGTTTTGTAGAGTTGTAACAGGGCTATGTGCCTGGAACTACTCTATTTTGTTTGCTAGATGCTACAGTCAACATGGCTGGCTTTTTGTAATATGTTGCTTCTCACTTGAGAATTGAGCATCTATATTTGCAATAAACATTACAAAAATTAAGTATTTTCAGATATATGTAACACATATAACCCGGGGATTTTGATGTACACCTTCAAATTATCTAATCGTCCATAAAACTGTAACCTCGAGATTTCTGAAGTGATGGTTAGAGCTTGGATGCTATGCTGCAAACGAGTCCTTGAGAAGCCTCCTCAAAACCTTTCCAGCAGCTGACTTGGGTATTGGCCAAACAAATACCACCTTCCTCACTTTCTTGTATGGAGCCACCTACACCACGACAATACAACATGCTCTTTTACACTACTCATCTTAGCATCAAGCATGTAAGATCAAGAGGTTTGCGAAAACCTATTTTTTACTTAAGGGTTTGCGCAAATTTGTTCAAACATATTTGAAATGAAATTGTACAATGGAAGGGCATATTGTTAGTGATTTTGCAAAGAATATGTAGCCAAAGAGTAGTTAAGGTTTAGAACATTTTGAAGGAAACAAAAAAAACAAAAAAAAACAATGATTTGATGTTCTGTAGATTGTTCCTACCTGCTTGGCCACATACTCCAACACTTGCATACAGGAAAGACTGCTTTCAGATTTCCTCACCACAAAAGCTTACTGGTATCTCTCCAGCTTCTTCATCTTCAGCACTACGTATGTACAACAAGAGAATTAAAGGGAAGAAAGCCGGACATGTTGACAAACAGATAGGTCACACTGTCTGAATAATACCAGACTATTTCAGAAACGAACAGAAAAACTAACGATGTCACAGCAACATCAAGAATTTCAGGGTGGTCGATCAAAACTTCTTCCCAAGTCCCCTCGAGCTATCTGGTGGTAAGGAAAACGGCCAGATCAAAGACTTTCCTCGATGATATTGGGAAATTTTCTCTTCAAAATTAACAAAAAACAAGAACGGACAGGGTACTTATTTTTTCGCCGAACTGGCGAAATACACCGGCCGGCCAAATTTATTAAGATATCAAGAAATTAAACAGCAGCCAGGACGAGAATGAAGGTATTCCAGGCGTCTCTGCTACAGTAGCCCATACCTGAAATCCTTTGTACTTGATTGTGTTCTTCAAGCGGTCTACAATGTATAAGTACCCATCTGAATCAAAGTAAGCGATGTCGCCAGTCCTCAACCAGCCATCCTGTCTTGTGCAGGCATCATCATCATTATTCAAGTAACCTGTGAAGAAGAAGCAATGTTTGTTTACTCAAATACAAACGAACAAAGAATTAAGAAAGGTATGGCATTAGTATGACATGCTGCAATTCAACTTTCTAGACTAGCTGATCATCAGACCCAAGTATTTCCTCTGTTTACTTCGTAAAGGAAAGGATAGCACAGCAGGTCACAAGATAGGAAATTAAGGTAAACCATCACAAGCAAATTAAGCATGAGAAGTGAATTAACATTAAGGAATATGTTATCTGAAGGCCATGCATGCTTTCATGCATGAAATGGCACTACTATACCTTACATGATTCCTGGGCCATGGAACCATAACTCCCCAGAGGAGCCTGGAGGCAAGCAGGAACCACTCTCAAGATGATCAATCTTGGCATGCATGTTGGGGGCTAAAAGCCATCGTGGTCTCAATCGAGACTCTACTCGATCTGAAAACCCTCACCATCGAAGAACTGGTGGGTCACCTGAAGGCAGTTGAGGACCGGTTCGAGGTCGACTCGATCGCCAAGAAGACAGGGAGACTCATGCTGACAGAGGAGTGGCTGTCAAAGTATCGCCATCGGCTCTCCCCATATCCATCATCATCAGGCGGAGGCGACAAGCAAGCTGGGCACTCCCTAGGCAAGCTGAAAGGGGGTGGTCGTGGCGAGAAAAAGGAGTCCGGTGTCAAGCTGACCTCCGAGAGTACTCCACGGCGCAAAGGCAGATATCGCAATTGCGACATCTATGGCCATTGGAAACAAGACTGCAAGAGGCCTAAGAAGGAGCATAAGGAAAAAGCACATCATGTGCAGGCTGATCAAGAACAGCCGGCGTTGATGCTAGCCACGGTGAACGCCGTGCGCGTCATGATGGCGCGGCGCGATGTCAAGCCTATCGAGGTGCGCACTGCACAGCAGGTTGTGCACCTCAACGAGAAGAAGGTGTATCCTACCGACCGTGTTGATGATGTATGGGTCCTCGACATGGGGGCCAGTAACCATATGATAGGGCACTGAGAGGCACTCGCATCATTGGATGTATCGGTTGGAGGTACCATTCGCTTTGGTGATGGATCCCTAGTAGAGATTGAAGGCCTGGGATCGGTGATGCTCCAGACCAAGAACAAGGGACACAAGGTACTTACTGAAGTTTATTTCATACCTAAACTGAAAGGCAACATAGTCAGTATTGGTCAGCTTGAAGAGGGAGACTGTAAGGTAGTGATTGAGGATGGATTCTGTAATGTGTTTGATGTTGAGCATTCATTGTTGGCTCGAGCACCTCGTGTCAAGAATCATCTCTATCTGTTGAAGATGCAGCTGGCAACTCCTATATGCTTGGTGGTAAAGAAGGATGACAAATCCTAGTTGTGGTATGGAAGGTCTGGACATCTGAACTTTCGTTCACTTTGTGATCTTGGTTCAAAGAAGATGGTAGAGGGCATGCCGTTGATTGATCGAGTGGAGGAGTTCTGTGATGGATGTGCACTCGGGAAACAACACCGACAGGCATTCCCAAGAGTGGCAAATTATCAAGGAAAGAAGACACTGGACTTGGTTCATGCAAACTTGTGTGGCCAGATCCGCCCTAGCACGCCCAGTGGTAAGAACTACTTCCTACTCATTGTTGATGATTATAGCCAGTATATGTGGCTAGAACTCCTGGTGACAAAGGATGAAGCTTTCAAGTGTTTCAAGCGTGTCAAGGCACTGGCTGAGACAGAGAGTGGGAGGAGACTTCATGCATTCCACAGCGATAGAGGTGGTGAGTTCAATTCCATTCAATTCAAAGAATTCTGTGACGAGCATGATGTGAAACACTACACAACAACACCGTACTCACTGTAGCAGAATAGATTTGTGGAACGCTGGAACCAAACCATTGTGGAGATGGCACGTTGTATGATAAAAAGCAAGAATATGCCTAGTGAATTTTGGGGAGAAGCAATGAACACAACTGTTTATTTGCTGAATCGGACACCCAGTAGAAGTCTTGATGGGAAGACACCATATGAAGCATGGCATCACAGGAAGCCTAATGTGAATCATCTACGCATGTTTGGTTGCATTGCGCATGTGAAGCGTGTTGGACCAAGAGTGACAAAAATGTCAAACAGATCAACCCCCATGATATTTTTGGAATATGAAGTAGGCACCAAAGGCTATCGGGTATATGATCCGGTTGCAAGGAAGCTGCAAGTTACACATGATGTGATATCTAAAGAGCATTGTGGATGGGATTGGGATGAAGGAAGTCAGCCAGCAGCAACTGACAAGGTGATAGATGTGGAATATTACACTATTGTCGGATAGGGAACAGTGACTGAAAATATTCAGAGTGTTTTAGTGGACTCTGAAGGACAGTCAGCACCAGGTTCGCCTCCTCCTTCTCCCATGGCTGCATCATCTGATCAGTGGTCAGGCAACAATAATCCAATAGCATCACCAAGTTAGTCCACACCATCATCGACTCTGTCTGCACCCAATTTTCAGTTTGCAACACCTCCAACTGGAGGAACAGTGGACTCTGATAGAAGTGAAGTGAGATATCGCACACTGCAGGATCTCATTAATTCAACTGAGGAGATTCATGGCTTTGAATACAGTGGACTGTGCTACATAGCTACAGAAGAGCCTAATAGTGTTGAGGAAGCACTGACAGAAAAGTGCTGGAGAGATGCAGTCAATTCAGTCCAACCAAACCTGGGAGCTAGTAGAGCTACCTGCAGGCCATCGTGCAATAGGGCTCAAATGGGTTTACAAAGTAAAGAAAGATCCAGAAGGAAGAGTGATCAAACACAAGGCCAGACTAGTAGCTAAGGGCTATGCTCAGCGTAAGGGGGTGGACTTTGAGGAAGTCTTTGCTCTAGTGGCAAGAATTGAAATTGTGAGACTACTACTTTCACCGGCAGCAAGAGATGGTTAGAAAGTGCATCACATGGATGTCAAATCGGCGTTTTTGAATGGTGACTTGGTTGAGGAGGTATATGTGCAGCAGCCTCCAGGCTTTGGTGTTGAGAAAGGAAGTGGCAAAGTACTAAGACTAAAGAAAGCACTGTATGGGTTGCGTCAGACACCCAGGGCATGGAATGCTAAATTAAACAAAGAATTGCTGAAGCTTGGTTTTGTCAAAAACTCACTGGAACATGCAGTATACAGACGTTCAGAGAACAAAGAATTTCTACTAGTGGGGGTATATGTTGATGATTTGATAATTACAGGGCCAAGTCAAAATAGCATTGAAGTGTTCAAGAAGCAAATGATGCAAAGGTTTAGTATGAGTGACCTTGGACTTCTCACTTATTATCTGGGTATTCAGGTAGATTAAAGGGAAGGGGTGATAACTGTTTGTCGGAGTTCTTATACTCTGAAAATTCTTGAACAAGCTGGTATGAAGGGGTGCAACTCCTGTCATGTTCCCATGGAGAATAGACTGAAGCTTAGCAAGAGTGACAAATCCCCTCATGTGGATGCAACAAAGTATAGGAGTGTGATTGGGAGTTTGAGGTATTTGGTGAACACAAAGCCTGATATTGCATATTTAGTAGGCATTGTGAGCAGGTTCATGGAGACACCGAGAGCAAGTCATTGGGCTGCAATGAAACAAATACTCAGGTATCTTGCAGGAACTGTGAACTATGGATGCCGGTATATAAGATCTGGAACTTCAGAACCCAAGCTTCTGGGTTTCAGTGACAGTGATCTAGCCAGGGACATAGATGACAGGAAGAGTACCAGTGGCTCAGTGTTCTTCATGGGGATGAACCTGGTTACATGGGTGTCATAGAACAAAGAGTAGTTACCCTGTCATCATGTGAAGCCAGTACATTGCCAGCGCTAATGCAGCATGTCAGGGTATTTGGCTCAACAGATTATTGGGAGAGCTACTCGGTATTCAAGCCTCAAAGGTCAACCTCCTAGTTGACAACAAGTCAGCCATAGCTCTGAGCAAAAATCCGGTACATTATGATCAAAGTAAGCATATCAATATAAGATATCATTTTGCCAGAGAATGTGTTAAAAATAGGAGCATTGATATAGATCATGTGAGCACTTAAAATCAGTTGGCTGATATACTGACTAAGGCACTTGGCAAGGTAAGGCAGTAGCTGGGAGTAGTTGATGTGTAGCGAGATTAGGAGGTGATTTGTTAAGTCCAATCCCATGCACATTCATGTTTTACATATATTATACTTGTAATTAGGCTGTGCATGTTTCTCTTCTAAGTTTAGCTAGCTGCATGTACGGTGGAGTGGCTAGAACCATGCTGCGTTCACGGTGCGGCCAGCAGGTCTTCCGCCACGTGCTGTAGGAAACGTTTCCGCACTTTAGGCGGTGAGCGGGCATGGCGGGGGGATCGTGGACCATGTAAACACTGTATTAATGAAGAGAAAAGCCCAGACGAAAAGGTTGCGGTTGTTAGCGACGCCTGTTTGTTCAGAGTTTCCACCGTGTTCGCGTGGGTGAGAGACGCGGTGAACGCGTTCGCCGTGGTCGCCGATCATCGTCGTGCCGCCATTCTGGTGGTCCGGCGACAACAGTCCTGGACCACCTCCGCGAGGGCCGGCGTCTCGGCGGACATGGCAGATTCGCCGTCGTCGAGCAACGCGCGGAACGCGGCGAACACGCGTTGATCGTCGTCGTCGGCGGCGAAATGGTCCAGGCTTTCGGGCACGAGTACGACTGAGGCAGCGAGAGGCGGGAGCTTCCCGGCGCTGTCGCGCGAGGCGAGCACGAGGGAGTCGCCGGTGGTCCGGCGATCTCGGTGGGGGAGTTGAACGGGTTCATGGTGGTAGCCACGGCGCCGGCGGCGAGCACGGCGACGAAAGAGACGGGAAACACAACAGAATTAGGAAGTCGCAGGTGGACTAGAGACCCCTTCGAACACCATAGCGGCGGCGGAGGCTGGTGGCGAGGGAAGGGACGAGGCGGCGGAGGTCGGCGCGGGAGACGGACGCCGCAGTGGCGGCGTCGACGAGGGACGGAGCGTTCCTGGGTCAACAAGCGGGAGGCGAGCGAAGAGGTGGGGATTGAGGGAGAGGGAGTGGTCTGACGGGAGGGGCACGGGAGGGTGGGTGCTACGGTAGATTCCGGTGGCGGCGAGCTGCCGTTCGAGCCGGGGTTTCCGGCGGCGATCGCGTCACTCTGCATTGCCGAGGAAGAGCCTCAGGTCTGAGGTGAGGTGGAGCTTTATTAGCCGGAAGAGGAGGCGGAGGCGGCGGCGGGAGGAAGAAGGCGAGCAATGGAATGGAACAGGATACCGGTGGGCGAGACGACGGGACGCGGGTTCCAGTTTTAAAAGAGGACTACAGGGCATTTCTTTATTATATATATATTTTTAAAAATGGTAAGTAAATATTAAGAGGATAGGATCAAGAATAAAAAGGTATATATTCTTAAATAAATGCCTCATCTGGTCATGAATATCTGATGTTGGAAAAATTCGTTTAAACTTTTTAATATCGTGACCACCAATTTAATTTGTATTGGAATAAATTTATATAATCTAATTAGTTTTTTATAGGATAGTTCTTTTCAAAGAAAATATACATACATTATTTCTTTTTTAAACTAAGTATTTAAAAAATATTTATCTAAATCTTATCGTAAACATTAAATATTCATCATAACCGCCAATTTTTCATTAAAAGAAGTCATAAATAACTTGGTTGTGCCATTGCCTTTGGTACAATGGTAAAATGGTGGAGTTACCACCGATGTATACCTAAGTATTGCGTACATGTACATATTCTTTTTAATAGTAATTAGTGATGTTTGAGGTTTACTAATGGTTTTAGGGGGGTGTTATGTGTAAATATGATTTTTATTGGCCTTGTCATTTAAGTGTGTATTATGCGCACAAACTTGTTGAGGGTATAAGGGTTTTTCGTGTAATAAAAAGTATATGTACATACAATGCATTATTCTATTTTTCTTACGCTTTTTGGTTTTTAAGATCTAAATACTTTGTGTATATATATATAATAAAATTATAATATTATAAACAAGTTCCAACAACATTACAATTTTTACAAAAGTATAGAAAATAGCCTCAAATATATTAATGATGATCGAACTTCAGAAAAGTCGATGGCACCGATTCTACTTAGAGTACAAACTAGCAACCACAAATATTGATTTGAAACTAGTTTGAAATGGACGGTGTAGAAGCAGAACATGCCGTCACCATTAAAAAAACATCTTTTTATTACATTGAAATTAAAGGTGTAGAGTAGATCTAATCATTATCCATTTTATTTTTCGCTTGCATTACAAACGCACATGTACAAACATAACTACACACATAATACTATACTCACGTTTATACTCTATATATATGATTACCATGACAATACTAGATATTGGTTATGTAGCATATATATTAATTCTTCTGGCATAAGTTAACCCAACCGATTCATTCTTCTCATCGAATTAGATATGAACATCATTGTGCTTCTTTTCCAAAACATTATGCTTGGTAAAAAGAAAATACTTAACACACTCCATTGCCATATTTTCATCCACATTATAATCCGCGTAGCTAAAAGCACTTATCAAATCACTCCAGTGATCATTTAAACTGGTTTATATATTTTAAGGGTAAAACATCTAGATTTTTATTTTAAGGAGTTAAATAGACCAATCCTAATATTTGTTGGGCACATTTTCCTTTGAGTTTTGAGCATGGTTACTATATTTGAAGGTTCAAGCCATGTATTTAGGCCATGTGCAATGATGAGAAAAATAGAAGAACTAAGCAAACTTAGCCTCCCTAAACTAATGTTTAACACATTGCAAGGACGACGAAGACTAAACTAAAGAATCTTATAACCAGCCAGAGGAAATCCAAGGTCTGGGTCTATGTAAATTAAAAATCCAAAAGGTAAAATTTGTCGTTTCTTCTTTTTAGCACATATGAAGGTCAAACCAAGCATATTCAAGAATGACGACGATTATTAATTCCAGTTTATGTATGTAGGTACTAAATCTTGTAGAAAATTTGGGGGGCTTATTTCTTAAATCGAATATTCCGTAATTAGTCCTCAATCATACTAACCTACCTGATAATTCATGAAACTGAAAGTAGAAATTGATTGGGTTACTCTATCAATCTTTGAAATATGGAACTTGTTGAAACTTATTTCTGAAAATTGAAGACTAATACAAAACTTTGCTGAGAGTTTAATCACAGAAACCAAATCCTACTTGAACTTTGCTAAAGCTTAAAAGGTGGTACTTTAAACATGGGGCTGAAGCATGAAACTTACACATATGACACCAGAGGCATGCTATATGGCATATATTCATGGACGATTTGTCGATCATCTAATGAACAATTAAATATATATGCTACTCCGTCGGTAATATTTGACGTTGGCCAGCAGGCACCGATGCTACACGACGTCAAGTAATTGGGGATGTATATGTGGGTTCCAGCTTCAATATTTTTTGTTGATATATTTGAGAAAACCTGAATACACAAAGCACTGCTCCCTGGCAGGAGTACATCGACGCCATCAAATTATTCATCTTCAAGACCGCCATATAACTGCTAGCCTTGACCTCCATCAGTAGGAACGTACTCCATGAAAGGAAAACAATTCGTACATAATCACATACTATATTGAGGTTTAGGAATGTCACGGTCAGTCTTACAAAAAATGTGGCTTTGTGCAGAATTGCACGATGCAGGACGGGAAAAAAATTCCATGTTCAGAGACTTCGGAGGTGGTGTGCTAGTGGGCATTAATGTTTATTTTGACCATGAATAGTGAGCATTACTGCTACTAGCACATCCACGATCAAAACAAAAAAAATGGTTTGTTTCGTTTCTAGCCAAACTCAACTAAGAAAAAATGGCATGTCAAGATATTAGTTGTCTGCCTGGTTTGTTAAAAAAAAATACCATTAGTACATTATTTGGCTTTGTGGAATACCAAAAGTACAACTTTAGTAGCAAATTAAACAAAAAAGCTAAGTAGATTTTTGCTAAAATATTTTGGAAAGCTAGGGCCCCCTTTAAAATGAAGGATTTGTGAAGAAATTTTATAGGATCCCAATGATATAGGAAATTTTTCTATTTGGCTTTTTGAAATAAAGAATTGGAACTTCCAAAATCTTATGAAATTTCTTATGAATAGCTCAATGCAAGTACATTTTGAAAAAAAAAGTTAGCAAGAGTTCCATACCCCTAGAAAATTTTCATGAGTCTATATATCTCTTCTAATTCCTGTGCTTTTCGTATGGTAAATAGTTATTCTCAATCCTATGTTTTGCATATACATTTCTATAAAAAATTCTATATTTCTCTTATTTTGTGTTTTGTCATTCCTAGGTGAAAAAAGCGGATGATGGTAATGAACCAACCGAGCCCGCAAACTTGATCTCGTTTTCAGACAAAGTACGATAGTATAAAGAGCCACGCAGGTTGAGCTGTTGACCTGTTGTTGCACAAAACTAAAGGAAAAAAAACAGTACTAACAAGAAGAAAAGGCTCTGATTAGGACTTCATATACTCCACTATGCTGCAGAGAAGAATAGGAGTAGAAATAAGCCAAAATCAGTGGTACAGTGACTTGCACTGTCGTGGACTTCACCTCCGGTGTTGATTCAGGTTATGCCGGGCCATTTAAAAGCCCATACCGCTGCCTGTCGTCTAGCTTTATCCGACTGCTTCATCTCTCTCAACAACACGTGCGGTGTCATTTTATGAGAAACTCTTGCCGCCGTGTTGTAAAACTCCAAAGTAGAGTTGTAAAACTCTTGCCGCCGTGCTGTAAAACTCTTGGCGCCCAATATTTCTATTAACAGCATTAGCAGATACCTGACCAGTAGAGTTGTAGAGGTCCTGCCTGTTCTCGAAGTCAAGCATGTGGGCATACACATCACTGATCGTGTAAGGATCACTGCGTGTTGTGATGCTTGTGATGAGGGAGTTGTAGTCGGGGCCGAGACCTTGCAGCATGTAGGTGATCAGCTCTTCCTCTTCAACGCGCTTGCCGACGGCGGCGAGCGTATCACCCAGACGCTTGACCTTGCGGGATGCTGAGATCATTTTTCTGGATTGTGGCCAGCTGCATGCGGATCTGCATGACCCGTGCGCGTGAGCTTGACGCGAACATCTTCTCCATCGTGCTCTAGGCGCCGCGAGCGGTGGTGATTCCCACCATTGAGGAGAGGATTTCCTCGCTGAGGGAGGAGATCAGTATGCTGAGGACGAGCTGATCCTGGAGGTACCAGCTGGTGTACTCCGGGTTGACGGCGATTCTTCTGCCGCCATTCTCCGTGCTTGGCTCGACCGTGACGGTCTGCGGCGGAGCGGGCAACGAGCCGTCGACGAAGCCGACGATTTCTTGGCTCCTGAGGTACGGCAAGATCTGGGTCGACCAGAGCAGGTAATTGTCCTGCGTGAGCTTGATGTTGATCATATGACTGATCGAGGGCGTAGGCATGGCGCTGAATTGAATGGATGCGGAAGCGTTGGAGGTTGCGGAGTGGAGGGTGCTGAACATGGCTGAAGCGCTGATTGTGGATCAGTTGGCTCTGATACCATGAAAAAATTGTCAAACGCACCGATCCTCATTGGAGTGTTGTTTTATTTATAGATAAGAATAATTACACGTTACATTCATAGACATGTCCTGCATGAGTGGTGCGTCATGACGCACGACATGGTCACCGTGCCTAACTGCACGGGCCACCAACTAACAGTGTGGTCACCATGCCTATACGCACGGACCACTCATTTTATATATATATATATATATATAATGGTAACCCTCCAATTCTATTCTATCCCACAAGTTTGCACCATCGTCTTGGTTGATCTGATAAACACAGTCCACCCTTTAGCAGCGTTATAAATTTATTTGACATTTTTTAACAATTTATTATATGGTATCTTTACCATGCCTAATGTGTGGTATTGCTGGTGAGTATAACTACTAAGTAAAACAACATGTAAGAATATTAACATATGACTGAATCCAGTCTTCAAAGGTATACATAAGGATAAAGTGTGTGCGTGTATTTATAGGAGAGAATACACACATTATGAATGGCTGTGTTTGTATTGTGTTTTGATACTACACTTAAATGTGCAATTAAATACACTTCTTACATTGGCATCTACCAAATATAAGTGAAAATTTCTCATGAACACCACAAACCAGACATAAATTGTAAAATATCACCAATAATCCCATTAACATGTGGGTCATGCCTACGTGTTAGTGACACATTAAATACTATTTTGCAACTCATGCATTTTTCAAGTGTTATTGAGCAATTTTCCAAAAATTGTAAGTTACTTTGCTTTAAGATTTGCCAAGTTTTCCAAAGAGGCGCGTGGCAGCAAGTCCCAAATATTTAACCACCTCGTGACCTTCGTGTTCGACACTTCGACTTCGCCACCATCAAGAACACCATGGCTAAAGCCATCGGCTCTCTCGCCGCTGCCATCGTCACGCTGCTCACCGGCCTCTGCCTCGTCCACGGCACCGGCGGCGACATCCGGTGCGCTCCCGTCCCGTCGATGACCGCCGAGCAGGCGTGCAACGCGGTGTGCGGCACGGCACACATGTACAGGCTCTGCCTCCGCACGCTCCTGCCGCGCCCGCGCGGCGCCGAAAACGACGACGGCGGACGCCACCGCCGTCGGGACGAGGTCGTCACCCGCTACGTCGGCGCGGCCGCGCGGTGCGCGCTCGACGCCTACGCCGCGACGGCGGCAGCCAAGCGTGAGATGCAGTACAGCGGCGCGCTGCCCGCCGACGAGAGGACGGCGCACGAGCGGTGCATGGCGGGCTACGACCTCGCAGTCCACTTCATGGGCCGCGTCGCCGACGACCTGGCGAGCTGCGAGACGGCCGCGCGCCTGAAGGACGACATCGCCGGCAGCCTGAGCGGCATGGACGCATGTAGGAGGAAGCTGTTCGGGTACCCAGCGTCGCCGCTGTACGGCCGGAACCTCGCCGACCGGAACAAGACCATGCTCGTTGGCTTGCTCTCCAACCTCGTGCCCAAGCCGCCGGAGACCTAGACGACGCCATTGATGACAGCTTGCTTGGTTTTATGAACGACCCAGCTGATGAAAAAAAAATAGAAATGCGGATGGTTTTCATCGATCCAATCTAATGCACCGTGAAATTACTTGATATTTATATTTGGCATGAATATAGTCAAATTTCGTCATAGATCAATTGGTTATAGTCTGTCAAGTCATGCGTTAGAAAAAAGAGTGTGATGTTTGTGGCACGTGACAGGCAAGAGATTAGCAACACGCACACGCAAATCACACACTATACTTTGTTGCAACTGAACTGATCAGTTCGCGTTACAGATTAAAGCGTGAAATCATGCAAGGCAGCCAAGGATTGAGTTCGATCAGTTTCAACTTTTGTGTATTGGAAATGATCCGAAAGCAATAATTGAATAAATGCATTTGAGACTATTTTTGTCGTAATCGGCAAGAAAAAAAATTGAATAGTGGAGTGTAACACCATATGTGGAATGTTATGTCATCCCGAACTACCACATTTATTATTGGAAGCGGAAAAGGGTTTATAAATACGGTTTTAATTAAACATACTTTCTAAATTATTATATGCTACTGAAGAAGTGGGGTTGTCAACTTGTCATAAGGGGAAAGGAAAACACTACTCCAAGTGAAAAATCCACTTCCAAGATTTACAGAAGAGAAAAATATACTTTTCGTCACTACTTTTTATCCCTCCGCTCATTTGGTCTTGAGTACTCGAATACGCATGACTCAGTATTTGAGGATGCCTAGTCCATCTAGCTATTAGGTCTTCTCTCTTGTGCTATCTCTTTCTCGCAATCTCTCTCTCACTCTCCCCTTATTCTTGTGATGGCAAAGAGCCATGGAGGTGGATGGTTGGTCTTGGTCTAGGCGCTGGTGAGGGACGAGGCCTGACATGTGCTTACCAAATGGGTGCAACTGCTCGTCCTAGTGGCATCGCAGCGTCACCGGTTTTTGCAGTACTGGATCATCTCCCTCGTGCACTAGTTAGTTTTGACTCGACATACGCCCTGTATTTTGGGACCATAGGAGAGTGTCATACAACATAGACACACTACTACAGATCTGTCTATCAGTGATGACCCATCTATAATGGTCCAAATTGCTCTGTTATAAGTAATCTCAGCTCTAATGGATTAAAATAAGATTCATTAAAGATGAGGCTAGACAATACAACCCATCATAGGTAATATGTTACTGTAACAGGTTGATGTTTAGACCCGACATAAGCATTCTCTGTTAGTTAGGTTCAAATGGTAGTCCATCATAGATAAGCGATTATCTATGATGATGTTAAGTTATTATCTATCAAAGATGAACACTTTTATCTGTAACGGGATGAAAATGTTATACAACTAAGAAACAACTTTTGAACCATAATAATTCCTAAACCATAATAAATTTTTTATAAAACTTTTTTAAATACAATACTACGCTAGAGAAATCGCTTCTCATCCACCCATAATCGTGGGCATGGCTGTTCGAATAGATTATAACCTTTGCAAAGAGTGTACACTTTATCCACACGACACGAGCTTACTCGAAACATCCAATACGTATTGATTAGATATACATAGCAGAGGGAGGTTAGTAGCAAGCCCTTTCCAAAGCATTCCCAGTATAGCTGGTTGTCAATTGAACAGGTCACTAACTAAGTACTGGGTAAATCCTAGACTTCCTGTTCTCAAGGTCCCGTAGGTGCATCCTAGATGTTATCTCGGCGACTCCATGTCCATTGACTTCTACACACATCCAAGTTCCACTAATTACTTGGTTAGGGACGTCTTATTCTACCCATGTGGTCGCACTTTAATATGATTAGTGAAACTTCTTAAGGAATCAATCCTTATATGCCATGCGGAAGTTAGGCTACACATGTGGTGACTACCTATAATTAAGTTTTATAAAGTTATTTTATTTCACAAAGCTTCCGCCACAAAAGTCGGTATTTCAAATCACTTTTAAAATCCATTTTATCCCATCCACAAGTCTTAAGTGAAATGGATGTGGTTGATACTTGTGCTTGATGAGCACAAGTACCATGACGACAACAGGGCAACAAGGGTGTATGGTTATCAATAAATAAAGAGGGTAAGTATGACAATTCATGGCCTATTGCATCGACTAGCGAACCATGGCCGATATCATGTACTTAAACATGCATGGTTTAAAAATAAAATAATTTTTTTAATTTAAAATATGGTATCAACATGATCTAGGGGTGACTTATCTTGTTTTTGGACCTACCCATCATCGACAAACTTCTCGACTAGCTGCTTCTTGGTGTCGGCTACTACGCGCTATAAAACAAAAACACCCAAAAAAATTAAATTAGAATCTAATATATAAAAAAATTGAGACTTGAATGAGCTCAATCGGAGTTGCGGTTAAAACAATATGAATTTCGGAAGATTAAATCATTTTCTAGATTATAGAAAAAGAAATTAAATATTTTTTAAAAATAAAATATTTGAAACAAAGGATGATGGGTAGGGCCTAGTGCGAGGGAGGTAAAGTGGACTTATTTTTTTCGTTGTGTGGGTTAATGAGCTTTTGAGCCGAGGGATGTTCAGATAAGGAAAGGGGGTCAAGGCCTTTTGGCTACGTAGGCGGCCCTAGAGCCTTGCCTGGCTTGAGACGGTGTGTCATGTTGGCACGGTGGAACCTTGGTCGTTCGACATGGCTATTGTGTGGCAGCTGCATGGTCGCTAACTAAGGAGAAGAGGTTGGAGGGAAGATCAACTGTAAGCAAAGCTCGGTGGCATCCTGCTGAATGACAGTGATCCCTAACAAGCCACATTTATCAAACCATCGAGTGGAGGACGGGGAGGAATGTGAACGGCTTGAATTTGGTCTAGGAAAACAAGAGGTGGCTGGCGATGAGCGGCAACGGACTCCAGTAGGAGTACGTCATTTGGTTGTTGCCGGCGACCAAATAGACGATGCATGTGGCTAGGTTTTGGCTGAATTGGAAGCAGAATGAAGGTAGGAAGAGAGTGAGAGAGAGGAAAATGAAGCCACTACCTTGGAGGATGATAAGGCGTGGGGCAATGGCAATGGTGCCCGATAGAGGGAGATGGAAAGAGGGGAGGCGGTGGTGGCTAAGACTTGGAGTGAGCACAGGGAGTGCGGTGGAGAGAAGGAGATCCCCGGCCTATTTATAGGTGGTAGCCAGTGTTAAACAATGGCTCAGAGAGGCGATGGTGCAAGGTCCAAGGTGAGCTCCCCGGGTTGAGGCTGTAAGGTCTTGCAGTGTGTGGGTGGCACCATAATGATAGTACTGCTCGGGACAGGGGAAGAAGATATGGGCAATATGATGGCAAAGATGGGACATGACAGAGAGAGCTTACGACAGAATGGATGGCATTGTGACATGGTGCGAGGCGACAGAGCATGGCGTGGCACCATGATGGTGCTGGCCGGAGAAGTGGAAGTGAGAGGGACTCAACTGCTAGTGATGTGACACGACAAGCAACGTTGTGAGCTTGTAGGAGGCAATAAGGTGACAGTGTGGCATGGTCGGCAGGGTGAGTGGCTCGACGAGCACGGTGATAGCATTCCTGGGGCGACAACCAAGCCTATTTGGCCTGTGCGAGCGAATAAGGGTGACACGAGACGGGCGAGGCTAAAGGTGTGGTCACGCGTGGCGACAATCGACGTATTCTGTGACTCATTTGACCGAATGCATGATGGGTATTGGGCGGTGTTGGAGGTAGGGGACGGCCGCACCTTGGTGTGTTGGGCAGCTGTTCGCCGCACAGGCAACTGGTGGGCCCGACCTGTTGGCCAGCATGCTAAGTCGCGGGCACAAGCGGCGGCTATAAGTGAGCGAACAATGCGTAGGAGAAGGCTAAGCGGGCTATGGGCCGTGGAGGGCAAAATAGGTCGCGTAGGCCGAGAGAGAAAAGAGGCCGTATGGATCAAGAGTGGGAAAAAGGAGGGTTAGTGGCTTAAATGAACAGAAACAGTAGTCTTTGTAAATTTCTTGGAATATTTTCGAAAGAAAATTTTGAATGTTTGAATTCAAATTCAAATTTGATATTTGAACTCGAGAAATTTTTGTGAAATTTTTGAAGGAGATTCTTGGGTGGGTTTGGAGAGGATTTGAGATTCATACTTTGACATGGTCTTTAAGAATTTAAAACAATTTAAATTTCACAAATAAGTTTTTTATTTAAATAGTTTTTCTCTGGGACCACAAACACGAGCGTTACTGTGGTTGAGGCAGACGTGGCACCAAATCTAATCTCACAGGCAATAAGCAGGTAGCTTATAACTGATGAATACGGGTGGTAATTATAACCTTCTATCATTTTTAATTATAACCGTCAATCATTTTTAATTATCTTTAGTCATTTATTTTTGACGAGTTATCTATCTTGTTATAGATAAGGATTTGAACTCGTCACATATGATTTGCTCCTAGCCGTGACAAATTTAAAATTTTGATATCATATTTCATAATAATGAGTAGTCATATTTATTCACTCTTTCTAGGATATACATAATAATAGGTGTAAACAGATAGATTATTCATAACCATAAATGGAGTGAATAAAGCATATACTTATTTCATTTTTG
The DNA here is from genome assembly GCA_030770085.1 of Oryza coarctata. Taxonomy (NCBI): domain Eukaryota; kingdom Viridiplantae; phylum Streptophyta; class Magnoliopsida; order Poales; family Poaceae; genus Oryza; species Oryza coarctata. The sequence goes on along the minus strand of CM061476.1, from coordinate 1,720,942 downwards.
TTCTCTAGCGAACTATAGACACTTCGGACGCCTTAAATAGGGATGGAAATCAAGTTTCAGTACTCCATTCCGTCTTCGACACTAGAGAAAGACATGAAGAACACGATGTACCTACTTGGGCTTCTCTTCCTCGCCACCGTCTCTCTCGCCATGGTCATGACCACCGGATAAGAGAAGGCGTGCCCCGGCGTGCCGTCGATGACCGTGGAGTACGCCTACCGAAAGGCGAGCGGCACACAGGCCGCGTACGACCTCTGCAAGGACGCGCTCCGGGAAGTCCCCGACCTGCTGAGCGACCACGACGTCACCGGCTACGCGCTAGCCGCGGCGAAGGGTGTGATGGCGTCGGAGGACGCCACCGTGGGCGTCGCCGTCGAGCTGCTCACGTACAACAGGTCTTTCTCCGGCGAGGAGAGGGAACCGTACCGGTAGGGCGAGGACGCCATGGGCAGCGTCCTGAACAAGCTCGCTGCCTGCAGCTTCGTCGGCCTCGGACGACTACATGAACGGACTGCTCGCCGTAGAGAGCTGCAGGGAAAGTGTGATCAAGCTGTACGCCATGGTTCTCGACGACCGGAACAAGGCGGGGTTGGCTCTCTTCCTCGGCTAATTGTTGGGGATATGATTAGCTAGCTCTGTGGCATGGTAACTAATAATTATGTTTAAGCAAATGAGTAGCTAATAATAAGCATGTAATTAAGAGCTGCGGTATTCTCACTGCAGATCAGAAGGGTCAGTATCAAGAATGTTGTCCATTGATCTGGCATGCAACAATGGTTTCAGTATCTCTGGAAAAATCTGGTCGACATATATATGTACTATATATATTCCAAGTTTAAATGGATTTAAACTAAATTTAAACACACTAGTCGATTTCCCCTGCAATTTTTAATAGTAGATTTTGATTTGCTATATAACCCTCAACTTTAGCTTTTGTATCCATAGATACAATTGTATTTTATGCACGACTATATCAATCATGATAATCCAAAACGATCTAATGATCTACATCTTCTATTTTCATAGTAATTTTTTGATCCCTCTTAATAAACAGATTCAAATCTAACATTTTTTTATAATTTTAGATATGAAATTTAGCAATATCTCACCCGGAGATTTACAACATACTTTTGGATTATCTTGCATCCATAAATGCTAGATTCATTTCATTATTCAAAGAAATATCACATACAAATCCACTATGACCATATACAAACAGAATAAATGAGCCAACTCAAAGAGTCATAAAGTTGACTTTTTTTTGCTAATGTGGAGGGAAGCAGGAGAGAAAAAGTTGACTCTTCCCTTAACATTGACTCTCTACACAAGATAAAATATAGCAAACTCAAACTCAAGAAAATACGGCTAAAGAAGCGGATACAAAATTTGATATTGTATTAATTGATATATATAGCCTACTGAGGACTAAGTGCTGTTATCGAAACATGCCCAACGATTTAACCTATCCTAGTAACTGCTGAATCTTGAGACAAACCATTGCAACCTAGAAATTTGTCGATTCTCTAGAGAAATCTATACTAACACGGCGCCGTCTTTGTAGTGCATAACCAACGGCAGCGTACCCCTCTCTTCATCGGCAGTGGCACCTGCGCCATCGAGTACTTGTACTGTACATGGCCGCATCCTAGCAGGCGAGCACCAGGCCACCCGCCGTTTCCCGGATGTACACGAGCATGCCTAGGAGCTCGCCGGAGACAAAAGAGGTCGCCAACTACGGGGTCACCACCATGGAATCGTACAGGACCATCATATGCATGAGGCAAGCCAGGGTCTCAGAGCAAGCACAATATATGTTTAATAGCCTCCTTACCTAGGATTTTAACACACGTAGCAGAAAAAGCGAGCTTGAAGAGAGAAATCATGCGACTATTTAGTCGCTAGTGGAGCCCGCTCGCCTACGCAATTTACTAGCCACGGGTCCATCTGTATCTCACGCGAGCCAATAGAGAAGGAGAACTGAAGCATGCAACAGTGGCAAGTCCGTGGAACTAGAGCTCGTACGTGTGATTAAAGAAATGAAACGTGGATACTTTGGGACACTTGGCCTATAGAGTTGATGTATATAATGATTCTTCTCCTTTTTTATGAAGATATAAAATTCCAAAGCGCATTATTAATAGTACATACCAAAATTGTTCTCTCTTGAAACGTCAACTTTAATATTTTCTTAATTCAAATGATTTTCTTGACAAGTGATATCTGACTGCAATATTTATAGCTATAGAGTTCAGCTGATGCTAAGATATTTCTTATATGGTAGTGAGAAAACAACACAAAGAGGATTTTATATTGTTTCAGGTTCTCGATATGAGTAAATACAAAACCAATCTACTCTACCTAGTTTATCCTACTAATATACGGTAAGCTAAGCGGCATGATGTAGTCATCAGTTAGCAACTTCCATATATCTTGGCTCAATGTGGTAATACTTTGCTTGAGAATGGATGTCCTCTCTTTCTGAGAGGTCGTTGTATTTATATCTGAAGATGCTCTCTTTTGTTTACATTAGTTTCTAGGTCAGACTCTATAGTCTTGTCTCACTTGAGATTGATTTTCTTATTTTGTTGTATATTTTTAGAGACACATGTCCATATGTGTATAGATATTCACTACTTTGAAGATGCTTAATTTAGATATAGGAGGTATATCTAGGACACAAACGGATTTCATAATTGGTATATAGTAATTTCCAAGTTACACATTATATTTTCTCCCATTGAAATCTCAATTTAAGTAATTCCTATACTACAAATCAGTACTGGACCATTATGTTTCGATATCATCTTAATGGGTAGCCATATTTGTTCATTTTTTCAGGATTGACATGATAATTGGTGTAGACAGACAGATTATTCATAATCATAAATGGAGACAGTAAAACATATCTCCAATGAGATAATACACGTGTGGAGCGCTCACCTTAAATAGGGATGGAAAGATGGAAACCCAAATATCAGAACTCCATTCCTTCTTTGAGCCTGGACGAAGCCATGAACATCATGTCTCTACTTGGGCTACTCATCCTCGCCTCTGTCTCTCTGACCGCTGCAGACGAGAAGTCGTGTCCCAGCGCGTCGTCCATGACCATGGAGGTGGTGTATCACAATATGAGCGGCACGCAGGCAATGTACAACATGCGCAAGGGCGCGCTTGGCAGTGTCCCAAACCTGTTGAGCGACCATGACACGACATGACTGTCTATGTGGCCGCTGCGCAGAACAGCGCGCTAGCATCAGCGGGCGCTACCAAGCACTACATTGCAGCAAGCCATCTGTAACAGGTCTAAAACCCACACTTGTGTCAGTCCTCGTTACAAATAAATAGTTAATAATGACTTCACGTTATCTTTAATGGTGTGATCCGTCGGACTTAATGTTACCAGTCGCTAAATGAAAACCCCGTTAGAGATATTGTTACCTGTGATGGGTTGGTATATAGAACCGTCAGAGGTGACCACAGGCTGCTTTTTGTATCCGTCACATGTAACATCTTCTATCAAATTTTTATTATAACATTTATAATGGATTTATATTAAAACCCGATATTGATGTGGTGAATAAAAAATAAATTTATTTTTTGGTTAGCTTTAGGAATTGACAGCCATACCTTTTGAAATACAGATAGCAAATATTACTAGCAACCAATTATCCCAACCACAAACACATAATATAATCCATGTAATTAAACACAAACTGACATATAGATATGTATACAAACTTATAATTTATGACATGTATTTAAAATCCGCTTACATATACATAAAGCGATGTCATTTGATAATTCTAACCAAAAATATAGAAAAAATATATACTTGGAGTGATTGTGAGTATGAATTTCTACAAAATATGACATATAATGTTATGAAATTATAAATAACATTGTTGAGTATCATAGTATATGGCATAATATAGAATTAGTAAGTTACAAAGCGTCTTTTTTTCTAAACTTAGCTAAAATATTGTAAAAAATAACAGAATTTCAGATGAACGACATCCCTAGCTTTCTTAGTCAGTTAGTATATGCACTAATCCATCCAAACCAGTTGAGGACTCCGCTCACCTACTATTTTCTAAGGATTTGATAACAAATTCTTGATAGTACGTAACTTTGGTATAAAATAAGTTAATGTGATGATTTAGCATCAATCCACAACACATATATACAAATAGATATAATTATTAATTTGATACAGTATTATTTATGTCTTACAACGCTCAATTAAACAAAAAAGAATGTTTTATGGAGACACACATTCTAAATATCTATTTCGGATGGAACATTCCTTGTCGGCTCATAATTTCTTGGATGATGAAACCGGTGATCTGTCCACTAATCTGAGCTTGGTTGATTAGCCAGTAGTTCCATCTCTTCATCTGTGCACAGAGACTATAACTAGTTTGTAACTATAGATACTATCGGTAGGTACAAATGAGATGTGCTTTTGGGCACGAACCGCAGGATCCAAGTTGATCGCCTGTTTCATTAAGATAGCCATGTTGTGGCACATGTGGAAACCACATTGATCTCTAACCTATGCATATTTGAAATCCTTGTTATAATAGAGGGATTCATTGTTGTCTTTGTATTTGCCTTTATTCTTGATGCACAATGCCCACACGACGTCTATTGCATACTTAAGAGGCAAGAAATCATTTGGACCACAAAGGTTAGAGTTAAGGTAGTAAACTCTATTCAATTTTGGTATTATGACTACAAGAATCCAATGCCTCCTATGCGATAAACATGTGGCTATGGTAAGTTCGAGTTTTGTAAATTATAGTACGGAAAACATAAAGTGATAAACCTAAAATCTAAAGTTACTGTTGATTATGCACTAGCATTATGTAATCCTTCTCTTGATGAGCCCACATGTAATGGTTGACATAGTCAACGACCTCATCTAACTAGGTATTCAGGTTGATCTCATTTACCATTAATGAATCAGGAAAACCAACCTTGTTAGTGGACCCCCAAGACTCCTTCCAACATAACCTGTAACCATGCAAATATTACTAACGAATATCATAACAGAAGTACTTACAACATAACATAGAGCCATGTGTACTTATAAGGAGAAGCATTTCAACAGACTAGTGTCCATCGCTCTCACTCTATATAGATCGAAGAGATCTTTGAAGCCAACAAGAACAAACTCTAGGACTGAAAGATATTGTTCTTGACCATGATGTCCAATGATTGAGGACTCTCTTTGCTTTCTTTTTGAGTTGCCGACTCCCATATAGTATTTGTATAGTTCTTGGTAACAAGCACCTATTTTTTCTAAAGCAGGGTCCTCCACCAAAGATATGCCAAACACCTACTGGCTTAACTATTAATGTTGTGGGGCCCATGATGGCTTCTCCTTGCCCTTTCCCTTTCCGTTGGCCCTAACATTTTGGGTTCTCTTGTACGAAGGGGAAATATCGGACTTGGGAGAGATTTTTATCAGAGTCATAGCATTGGGTATGAAGTCCCAATCCATAACATCGGTGGATTTTATTATAGTGGGCCACGAGGAGCGTCGATTGTCGGATGAGTGTGTTGACGTGGAAGAGACTGATTGACCAACTGGGATGGATGAGTTATCTTGACTACTATATCTATCTTTGGCCTTTGTGTGAATGGCTGTTTTGTAGCCCCAAGAATTAAAATCTCATTGTTTGGCGGTATTGGTAATGGATATCCCGTCTAATTATCCTTAACTTGGTCAACATTTACTTTAGCATAGCTGACAACCAAGTCTACAACATGCACCTTTTGTGTTGGTAATGGTTTATGTACCATGCACTCGACAGCATCGACATAGAACATCAGAGTAACCCTAACTTATAATATGCACTTGGTTGCATTCTGCATGGTGATTATAGTATGTTAATATACACGAGTTTGAAATATGACTGAAGTTAAGTAATATTGATTGTTTACATATAAGACATACCTCTAATGGTCGATTGTGCATGGAGGAGCAACCGTGTCATACGGCAACCCTATCGACACACAGCTACTCCGTCGTTGTGACGGGCTAGCATCAATATGGCCCTAAGCGGGCACGTGGGTTTCTATAGCTATGGCCACTTAACCCTATCTGCGTCTCCAACCTGAGTTGTGCCGCCTCTTGCTAAATTTTGGCCTTGAATTCCTTATCTAGTTTGTTCTTCACCTCCTCCTTTAGTTGCTTCTTGAGGACCTCGTTGTTAGCTTTGGAGAGGCAACACTTATTGTACTGAGCACTGTATTGCAACAACCCATACTTCTAAGGTACTTCCGTACCTATACCTTTGGTCTATCCAGAATGTTCAGGGTTTTTCAACGCTTGCACATGAGGACGTCATCCTCACGCCAGCATGGGGCTGACTCAAACTCTTTTATGAAGATTGTTTGGACAATTCCATCTACTAAGAAAATTTTAACGAATTGGTAAAATATGTAAATTAAATAAAGTGGAAAGGTCATGCAAGATTGAAGGGGGTACTCAAGAGGCTTTGGTAGATCAATCCATCCGCTAGGTTGAGACAGGAGATGGTGCCATCTAGGTTGATCTTCGCACTTGCTAGAGCCCAATTTCTATCCCATACCTCTGAGATGTCACCAAATAGAACTAGGATATTAGCTGAAACTACAGCTGAATTAGCCCAGATCTGTTCTTTCCCAATATACTCCGATGTCCCCAAAAGGTGTGGGTGCTCATTCCGAGCTTGCAACTAATGCTGCATCTCTCTTGTTGTCATAAATTCTGCAGAAGACTTCTGAGCACATAACTCCTCTCATACTATCTTAGTTATCTGATGGTACTCAGCACATGGATAATGGTTGCCTAGTGGAACAACATACTCTATGACGAGCTTGGATTTAAAGTTCTTCTAGGCTTTACCCATCTTTGAGAGTACACATCTCTTCAACCTTTGCTCTATTTTATCTGGATAATCAAACTTTTCCTTCAATCTTTCTCAAGTTGTTTCCTTCTCACTTTCGGGGACATGTCTAATGTCTTTATGAAAAATACCAAAGTATTTTCTTGCCACCATGCCACAGCAGTTCCCGAATGAGCCAATTATACTTCATGGCTCCGTTGGTCTACCGGAATCGTCAACCTCCGTTATCATCTTCCTATGCTTAGGCAACTCATTATGAGACTTAAGGTTATGATAAGAGGTCAGACCACTAGTTCCAGCCGATGTTTTTCTTCTTGGTTACCGGACATTGTGGCTTCAACAAATTGCTGTAAACTAACTTGTGCCGATACATAATTAGTTGCGATGAGAATGCAAGTTTTAAAATTCTCAATACAAATTATGGATAGCAATAATGTAATACATGACATGCTCAAAATATTGTGGCATGCAAATTTTTAAAAGCTACTAGCACTCTAGTACACATACATGTCTCTAGCATAACAAGTACACTACCACCAGAATCATCTGACATATATACAAGTTTCAAAAATCATTGGCATGCAAATATGATACTAAGACCGCATGCATCCTAGAGCCGAAGAATTGGATACCTCATTAACTTCTCTTCATATAGAAGAAATTACTAGAAGAAATTACCTTCTTCTCCCTAGTTAAAGATGGTGGGCGCCACTACAAGCCTTTCCGAGGTGGCCAAACTCTAGGTGGCTGCGGTGGCATGTGCGGCACTAAGGGAGCAATGTCGATGGTACACGCGGTGCTAGGGGAGGTTAGTGGCAGGAGCTCAGGGACATTGGCTACGAAACTTGTGGACGCATAGGGAGCTCGAGGAGGCCAATGATGGGGTCATGGAGGTGCGAGGAGCTCAGTCAAATGTGGTGGCGTAAGGAGATGCAATAGCGCGGGATCTACCCGATTGTTGTGACTTAGGGTTTTAACCCTAAGTCCTAGCAATCAACTTACATGTGAAAAAGAAAACCCATCACAGGTAACATACCTATGACGGACAAGTTTGAAAAACCCATCACATGTAACTTACCTATGACGGGCCTAGAAATAGAATACGTCATAGGTAACTTACTTATGATAAGTTTTCATTCTAGACTCGTCATAGGATAGTTGACTACTATGACATAGGGTTTTAACCCGTAAGTCAATTTTTTTATGATGGTTGTCTTTTTAGTTATTGTTTTGTTTAAAAAATTTATTACATATCTACATAGGGGGTAGAATATACATTTTTTATGAGAGGTACATCCAATAAAAAACTTCAAATTCTTTATTTCAATGAAAATAAGCATTATATTCTCAATCGAACTGAAGTTAACTTTCTAGTGCTCAATCGAACTTCATATGTAAACATTGACATACATATATATCATGAACAAACATTAGTACTTCTCATATGCTTATATTACATATAAATACCTTCTTCATGATCAGAGCGAGCATACACAATATCATCTTCTCATAGCACTTCTTGAAGAGGAGCTTCTTGGCTAACACCATGGTCATACTTATCGTAATCTTCCTCGTTCATGACATTGTTGACCCCAAAAATTATTCTTTTATCCTCATGAACTACATGAAGCCTTCTATTTGTCGAATTGGTTATGTAGAAAACTTGGACAACCTATTTAGCTAGATCAAATGGCTCGTCCATATATCTATTAAACTGCAAATTTATAAGTATAAATCCCTCTTTATCAACCGTAGCGTCCTTCAGTTTGACCCACCTATACTAGAACATCACCACAATGAACTTTACATAGCTCAACTCCTATATTTTCTCTATACGACCGTAGTACTAATCACGTGTGTCAAGTTGGTCATTAACTGCCTCTATCCGTATCGCACTATTCTACACTGTGCTTTTATTGTCTTGCGTGGACGTGTAGAATGTATATGCATGTATATGCGCTAACCATTTCATTGTCTCACTTGTGGCATTCTATGATTTGAAAACACGTTTGTTGAACCATTCGTTCAAGTCTGCAATATGTTTTCTTCGAAACCAACTTGCTGATCAGTTGATATTGTCTTATCGGATCTTTGCATCGTGTTAACCCAAGTATGATGCCACCTCGGTCATATGCTGCAATACTATGAAATAGGCTTTGTCAAATTAAGCATGATCTAGATTGATAGTTTTCCTTCTAATGGTCCCAACCCCTTCTAGCATTCTCTCATGTCTTGACTGTAGAACTCTGATTGTCCGGATCTCTGACATATAATCTACACAAAATTCAATGATTTCCTCAGTAGTGTACCCTTCAATCATGTTTCTCTTAGGATGAGACTGGTTCCGTACATAACCATTCAAAATTCACATATACCTCTCAAATAGGTACATCGCATGCTTTTGTTTGCTTCACCAGGTTGACAAAGAAATGTATCATGATATCAAAGAACGTAGGTAGAAAGTACATCTCGAGATGATAGAGTGTCTTCACAATGTCTACCTATAAGTCATCTACTCCCTTTGGGTCAATGACCTTCTGTGCAATTGTATTGAAGATGAAGCATAAATACATTACCGCATGCCTCACTTTTAGTTGTAGAGTATTCCTAATAGCAACTGGTAGTAGCTATGTAATTAGAACATAATAGCCATGAGACTTCATCCCTATCATTTTGAGGTCGTCCATCGAAACCCACTTACTCGATCATAATAAGTGTCCAGATGGAATCTTAATACTCTCAATGCATGATAACATACCTATTTTATCATTCTTAGATAGAGTATGGCAAGTTGGAGGAAGTTATAGTTTTCTAGACTCAGACGTTGTTGGGTGCAATTCCTTACGAAGTTTCATGGCTTCCATATATCGTCGTGAATTTAGCCCGTCCTTCACCTTTCCTGAGATATTAAGCAGTAATACGAAAAGTCTTTTACAAAGATTCTTCTCTACGTGCATCAGATCAATACAATGGTGTATCTCCATATCTTCCCAATACGATAGCCGCTAGAACATTTACTTCTTCTTATACATGCTATTCAAGTTAGTCTTTTTCTTCTTTCTAAAATTATTACGGATGCCCCTCACTAGGGCATGCACCTCTCTTCTAGTTAAAGTCAATAGTGCATTGCCATTGAAATTTTTTCTCATTTTTCTATATGGATGATACATTAAAATGAATCTTCTATGGCCCATGTACATCATTTTGCGTGAATTCTTTATCCATACACTATATGTTTCTTTATAAAACCTCTCCATATCAAATACGATTGTAACTATACTCTACTTACAAATATTTTCTTATTTTTACAGTCTACGCACGAATATGCCACATATTTATTGCTCCTCCTTTTCTTTATCATCCTTCATAATATTCAAGAATTCAAAAACCCCATTTTTGTACTCCTGGATCAATCGGTTAGTGTTGTATATCGAACTACAATCCATCTAAAATAATAGAAAAACATATAACAAATTATATTCGGATAATAGCTAGGTTTTAGATCATTTTTTACCCTTAACATAAATTTATGATGGAGATTCGCTCCCCTTGCTCTTTCACCTAAATTGTGTATAATGTATACAGTGGAATGGCAAATAATACATCACTAGAGATATTTATAGAAGTCATCGTACTTCTATCGGTTAAAAATACACAACCCATTAGAGATGTGACAAGTTACCTCTGATGTGTTGTGAAATCATATAAACATTAAAGGTGCTCGCTCACCTCTAGCAGAGGTCATCCTAAATCTATCATAGGCTCAACCCTTATCTATAATAAGTTTTTAACGGAAACCCATCATAGATAACCGGATTACCTATGATAGACTAACTTTTGTACCCTTTAAAAATATCATATGCTTATCTCCGACAGACGAAGAAGTAAGCTGACAAGTCGAGCCGTTTGGTCTGATCTATGACGGACTCTTCTACATCTCGTTAGAGGTAATGTTATCTATAACAAGATATTGTGGTACAGGTAGCATGTTCTAAATGAGAGGATCTAAAGTTTGTAGTGTAATGTAGGACGCCGCCATCAAGCTGTTGCTCTACAACTCGTAGCTGTCCTGCGACGAGAGGGACGCCATGGAGTGCTTGGAGGTGTACGCGACGGCTGAGCACGCCATGGGAAACGTCCTGGGCAAATTCAACGTCTGCAGCCACGATGGCCTCGCCAATGACTACCTAAACGGACTCCTCGGCCTCGAGAGCTGCAGGGACCGGGTGTTGAAGCTGCCAGCGTCGCCGCTGTACGCCATGGTCCTCGTCGACCGGAACAAGGCGGCGCTTGCTTTCTTGCTCGGCAAATTGTTGGGGATATGACTGTGTGCAAGCAGCAGTTTTTTTCTTTTTAGTTGATTCTTTTCTACTCATCTTTGGGTAACTGGTAGTTATCCAAAGAATTGCTAATAAGCAAGTAATTAAGACCTAGCTGTAATGTGTGATTGTCACTGGAAAGCTAGCTGGGTCAATATCAAATGAATATACTTATGTGACCTACGAAAAATCATTTTTCAGCATCCCTTTTGTGGAAAAAAAATAATTCTGAGATATATTCTAAGTCTGAATGAATTTGAATATGGAGAACTTTCTAAAATAAGCCATAGAACCAAAAGATGGTTTAGACATGGCCAAAACCACATGGTCGAGTTAACCTCAACTCTAGGAGATCCAGATTGCTACGGTTGATAAACCATAAAAAATGAATAAACCAACCAAAAATAATTATAAGTAAACTTTTTTATATTTATGTTTTTAACAATTTAAAAAATAATGCTGAAAATAGACTACCTAAAAAAGTCTAAAATCAACTATAAGTTTTTAAAACTTTTAATGTGGCTAATAAGTTGATAAGCAAACGACAAGAGTCTTCAAAATTCAATATCCGGTCGTCACGATTCTATGGAGATATTATTGCAAATTAATCAGCTGAAATTAATGCGATGATTTTATAATTTAATTGTATCCTTAAATGCAAGATTCATTTCAATAATTTGAGAAATCGGTCCTGCACACACAAATCCACTAATAAATGCAGAGATCGTAAAAATATCAATTCCACGATGCAACTTACAAACATTGACGATTTCCCCTTCGACCGCGGAAGAAATTAAGCACCTCTTACACACAAACTAATAATTAACATCATAGCCATAAACAAAGCCACATCTTTTTTTCGAACATACAAAAGCTTTTCCCAGATGTGCGTGAGCACACTGGGGAGCTCGGTCGTCGGAGACACAGGAGGATCACCAACAATGACGGGGTCATCGCCGTGGAATCGTCCAGGGCCACCATACGCGTGAGACAAGGTCTCATAGGATTATTTTTCCACTATGAAGTCCATGGCCAAGTAGCTGCAGGATGGACCTAAACTTTGTGGCCCACCTGGCTTATAGAGTTGTATTTGGATATATTGTTCTCTTAATTTTAAATTTTTTTGAGATAAAATTACAAGACCTATGATTAATAGTAACAAAGTTGTTCTCCCTTAGAGCGTCAAAACTTTAATATTTTCTTAATTCAAATGATTTCATAATTGGAAACTAGTAATATCCAAGCTACACATGACACCTCTTATCGTCGTCTGCTTTTTAGCTTATGAACCACATCCGATATCTATCGCAACACTTACCATGAATTATATGGCGATAAGAATGAGAGAATATGCTAAATTACGGGAAAGATAGAAGAAGCCATCAGAAGAGAGGCTGATGATCAATGTTGATGCAGCCTTTGATGTCAACTGGGGAAGAGGAAGCACAGGTGTTGTGGTAAGAGATGTAACGGGTGCATGTGTGGCTGCGTCTCAAATGTTCCTACCGCATGTTTTAGATGCACAAATAGCAGAGCCGTATGCGTTAAGAGAAGGTTTAATGTTGGCACAACATATCGAAAGTAATAACTTCATTGTCCAGGTTAACTATATGTAGATTGTCCAAACCATGATAGAGGGCAGCTTCTCGGCGACGGCAGCAGTAACGAGGATTCACTATCTTATGGAAGGGTTTTAATAGGGTTTTTACTTAGCATTGTAAAAGGAAAGCAAACCAGGTAACTCATGAGTTGGTTAGGTCTGGTTTTTCTTTAAAAAAATTATTGTATTTGGATTGATGAACCCCTAACTTTATTCTAAGCTTACTGGTGAATGATGTAACTATTTTTTTCTATCAATAAAACTATTCGAATGGCATTATCTAAAAAAACCACATCTGATATTTGAATTTTAAAACTTAATTTTAGAATTTATTTTATGTTTTTGTTGTAGTCAATTTTTATTGGCTTTTAAATCACTAACAATACAAATATATATATATATATATATATATGCTTCATTCATTTTTTCCGTAACTTATCAACCATAACTCCAGCTATTAAAGCCATCAGAAAATTTTAATATTTTCTCAATTTAAATAATTCCAAGACTAGAAATCAGCATTGAACCATTATGATTGGATTTCATCCTAATATTCATTCACGGATTGGCATGTACTAATTGGTGTTGATAAATCATAATCATAAATGGAGCCAGTAAAACATATCACTAGTGAGGTCATACCCGTGTGGAACGCTACTTAAATAGGGTACTCTATTTCTTGTTCGAGACCAGAGAAAGCCATGGGCATCATGCCCCTACTCGTGCTACTTCTTGTCGCCGTCACTGGCGCCGGAGAGAAGTCGTGCCCCGGCGCGCCGTCCATGACCGTGGAGGCGGCGTGCCGCAAGGCGTGCGGCACGCAGGCGATGTACGACCTCTGCAAGGACGCGCTCAACAGCGTTCCCGACCCGTTGAGCGACCACGACGTGACCGGCTACGCGCTCGCCGCGGAGAACGGCGCGCTGGCGTCGGTGGGCGGCACCCAGGACGCTGCCATCAAGCTGCTCCTCTACAACTCGTCGCTGCCCGGCGACGAGAGGGACGCGTACATGGAGTGCGTGGAGGCGTACACGACGGCGGAGCACGCCATTGGCAACGTCCTGGACAAGCTCCACGTCTGCAGCCTCGACGGCCTCGGCGACGACTACATGAACGGACTCCTCGACCTCGAGAGCTGCCGGGACAGGGTGCTGAAACTGCCTGCGTCGCCGCTGTATGCCATGGTTCTCGTCGACCGGAACAAGGCGGCGCTGGCTTTCTTCCTTGGGAAATTATTGGGGATATGACCCGTTGATCTTACGTGCAAGCAGCAATTTTTAGTTTATTCCTTTCTATTAATCTTTGGGTAATTAATAATTAAGTCATAGAATACTCAAAGCTAGTTTATTAAACATCTTCTAATAAATTAGAGAAAATCTTTAAAATTCTTTTTTAAAAAAGCAAAATATCTACCCATTGAATTTTACTTGATAAGGTGAGCCCATTATTTTAGAACATTAGATCTCTCTTAATTAAAAAATTCTAAAAATTATAAGAAAAAGGCAGAACATATAGCCTGTGATCCTCCATCCGTGCGTGTGTGCGCGGTAACGTACATACTGAAGAAAAAAACTACGGCCCTCTTTTTTTCTCAAGAATTTTTTTACAAAGGTCCAAGAAAATCGATACAACATATCCCTGCTCTCCACGCATGCGTGGGTTGGAACGTACGTACTCTTTTTTTTTCAAATATTCGTTACTATACAAAGGTTCAATAATTAACAACGTATGACCATGAGTTTCAAATGGTTATAACTTTTGAATCACATGTTCAGTTAATTATCATATTCATTTTATTGCGATTAAATGGTCGACGTATATTAGCTATGTTTTAACTTATAAAAAATATATTATTCTGATTTGTATTCTAACTATGTGCATTAAACAACCATAAAAATAATATAATATTATATTATAGGTTATATAATTATATATTACTTAAAAATAAAAGTTTATTAAATATTAGAGTCCGCTAAAGATCTATCTAATCAATTAGAAAAAATTCCTAGAAATTTCAATTAAAAACCAAATCGTCTTGCCATTACTACTCAGTTAAATTAGTGTGCATATTATTTTTAGCAATTGGATATTACAATTTGATACGGACCTGCACAATCCAACTAACCAATTAACTTCGAATAGGATTGTCATATAGCGCGGACTCTGAATAGGTTCGTGCAATCACTCCCCTCGAGCAGTAGGCTTGCACCCAGAAAGAATTATGTCCTACATTCACATGCATATACTGGTCCGATGGTCCCATCTCCCTCTTTCCATCTGACAAAAAAAAAATCTATGCTGCATACCGGGATGCACGGCTCGTCTTTCAATTCATTTACTCCATGAATAGTACCTCCATCCCATGAATGATTTGATGATTCGATAAATAGCTTGCAAATAAATATGATTTAAATCAAATCAAATATCTAATTTATGATCACATCTAACCTTATAGAATACTCTAAGAATTTCTCTCATGCCTTTAATCAATTATAGACAACTGTGCGAGCCTGAGAAAGAAATATTCACCCATATTTTCACGTAGGTGGTCTCATTATATTTAGCCATTGATTTGATGGCAAGTAGAATCCGCAAGGACATCATCTCCCATCTATATGCAGCCCGCTATCCCCGTCTCCTTTTTTAGTTGAATTTAACCACAGTGAGATAGCATTTCCAATAATTATGTATTATGTTTTTTTAAAATATTGCAGTCCAACTTCCAAGGGATAGTAACACAAGTTAGAATATTCTACTATATCACCAAAATAGATCAAATACAATATGTGGCTTAAACTTAATTATATAATTTAGGGGAAAACATTAATATGCAGGTCTGGTCGACTAGGGTATCAATCCAATATCTCATCCCCGCATTATATATATCCTCGCCCAGTCAAAATTACCCATACAATGCTAATGCATCACAATAACTACCTAAGATCAGTCAATTTTGTCTGACATAAAAATTCGTAAATTAAGGGAAACGGATATACAAAGCTATCTGTGAGTAATGAGGATGCCATCGAACCATGAGCGGGAAACAAAATAGCCATCTATGAGTAATGAATGTCTGCCTCAGTATGTAACAGACTTCACATGAACTATGAGGAAAGATGAATCTGCTATTAAGAAGAGGAGGAAATAAGATGATTTGAATTATTGAAAAACCAAAACAATCAAACCAAAATATTTCTATAAATAGTCATGGTGTTTAGACTATTTCTATAAATACTCATACTCTTGATAATTGGAATTTGTGAAACAAAAATAGACTCATGATAATTGAAATTCATAAGACAAGAATAGATTATAATCTAAGATACTAGAAGATTTTTTTAAATACTCCATCATGCTAATTATATTTACAAAGTTGCGGTTTTTAAATTTACCCACAGCTATGGACTTTCAGATGCTCTATGCACCATGCATACATTTAGGTTCATAGCAATTGATCTTTGTGTTTTCATAAATAAGAGATGTTTAGATGGGAATAAATTTTAAACTATAGATTCAATTTATAATTCATTTGGACTGTTCCATCACTTATAATTTAATTTAGAATTAAAAACTCATCTTGGATATATTTCAGTGCTAAACAAACTATGACATCTGTAACCATATGTCATCTTGAAAACTATAACAAATTAAAAAAATTATAAAAATTATCAAAAAAAGAAAAATATCTAGCCCTTAAATTTGAACTAATTATTATAGACCTTTGGACATGTAATGCCATTTTAGCAACTTAATTTATCGCCATGAATACATGTTGGGAGCAATAGACATTGATGTGTTGATAATTTTATATAGAAATGGTATGATCAACACAACTTTTAAACCACACATCTAGTTTTCGAAGGCTCTAATAAATTAGAAAAAAATCAAAAAGTTTTCAAAAAAATAAAAAAAACTCCAAATCTTAATTCATCATTGAAATTAGGCCCCTAACTCATTGTAAACTCATACTTTAATTTATTGAAATGTTTGGCCTACTATTGAAGATAGCATTATTATCGAGCATCATGTCAGGTCGTTGTAAGCATGTCTAGCCTCAGATAGCAAGGGTCATGTGTGTCAGGGGATCAAGAAAAAAAAATAACCCATGCATCAACTTTGTTGTATTAACAAGAACAAATATATGTTGTATTAGCAAATATTTACTTAGGAAGCAACTCTATTTTTGCATGTTGCAACAATAATTTTGTTATAACTTCAAGATTCCAAGGGTTCTTTCAACAAAATCACCAACATTCAAAACAATCCTAAATAAAATTATGAGATAAAGCTCAAAAGTTTACAATTACCAAAAATTAAATATTCACATCTTTGCCATAATAAAGTTTATGAAACATTAAATAAGATATGATGCTTAGGCATGTACGTGGGCTTCTATCCTAGTGAAGTGTCCAAATCTGCTGAAACTTGTGCGACGATTTTTTATCTTATTTACATTCTTAAATGCAAATTTCATTTCAATAATTGGAGAGAAATTGATCCTACACACATAATAAATGCAATATCCTACATATTCAATTCCTTGTGTAATGCAACTTATAGACGTCGGTGATTTCCACTTCACCCGAAGAAGAAATTAACCATCCCCCCTACACAAACTATAATTAATGGCAGTCATGGCGAAAGCCGCCGTCTTTGCAGCGCTCTCCCTGTCGTCACTGACGGCCACCTTGCTCCTCGCCGGCGGCGGCGTCGAGGCCTGCGGCGCGTACGACGTTCCGTCGATGTCCGCGGTGGCGGCGTGCCAAAAGGCGAGCACGGGCGAGCCATGTGCCAGCCGTGCGCGGCCACAGGGCACCACGACGGCGCCGCAAGATGTCACCGCCTTCGTGCTGGCCGCCACGAGGTTGTGCGACGCCACCGTGCACTGTAGAAAGTGTACAGTGACTATGAAAACCCCCGAGCGTATAGAGGGGGTCGGGTCTATATATATACAGCCCAGGCCAGTGGTCTGTCTAACACCCCCGTAGTCGTAGCAGGAGGGGAACGGACGTAGATACTGAACCGAAAACTGGTGAACAAAGGCGTAAGCAGTCCTTTGGTCATTATATCGACAAACTGATGTGCCGATGGTACATGGAGTACCCGAACCTATCCTAATGCAACCTTGTCACGAACAATGTCATCGACATAGAGAAGTAGATAGGTAGTGGCGGAGCCGATATGGTAAGTGAACAGGGAACTATTAGACACAGAGGCCATGAAACCGATGTGCCGAAGATAGGCAGCAAAGCGCTGGTACTAGGCACGAGGGGCTTGTTTGAGGCCGTAGAGAGAGCGTTGAAGGAGATAGACGTCGTCGGGACGAGAAGGGTCGACGAAGCCTGAGGGCTGCTGGCAGTAGACTGTTTCTGTCAGGTGGCCGTGAAGAAAGACGTTCTTCACGTCTAGTTGATTGATCAGCCAGGAGCGAGAGACAGCCAAGGTGAGGACGACTCGGATGGTGACGGGCTTGACAACGGGACTGAAGGTCTCGTCGTAGTCGACACCGGGTCATTGAGAGAAACCCCGGACTACCCAGCGAGCTTTGTGACAGGCAAGGGAGCCATCGGCGTAGAATTTGTGTTTGAAAATCCACATACTGGTCACAATGTTGGCGCCGGGAGGGCGGGGAACGAGGCGCCAGGTCTCGTTGTCCATTAGGGCCTTGTACTCGTCGGCCATGGCCGCGCGCCACTGGGGGTCGGCCAGGGCTGAGCGAGAAGTCGCCGGGATGGGCGAGATAAAGTTGTGGACGGCGGAGAGACCGTAGCGCTGAGTGGGGCAGAGAGACCTGGTCTGGGAGTGGGTAACCATGTAAGAGGTGGCAGGAACTGGAGCCGATGGGGGTTCGGGAGTAATGGGAAGAACTGGTCGGGTGGGGGCGTCATCGGCTCCAAGTCGGCGACTGTAGAATAGAGGAAAAGGAGGAATTAGATCAGCCTGAGCCGATGAGGTCGGGTGGGCCGAGTATTCCGATCGGTCCGATAGAGATGGATCAGCCGATAGGGTGGGGGGAGCCGATGGAAAGTAAGGAGCCGATGGAAGTGGGGTGTCCGATGGAGAGGGAACGGTATCGGCTGAAGGATAAATAGGATCGGTATTGGGCGATGGGGTTAGGTCCGATGGGGGTTCGATGGTGGGGACATCGAACTGAGTAGTGGTAGGATATGGGATGGGTAAGTCCTCAGCAGTGGCCGATGAGGGGGCCGATGGAGAGGGCAGCGGAGGAGACCTGGTCGGCACGGTGTTGGTGAGGAGAAAGTCGAGATCACTAGAGGAGCATCTCGGATGAAGGAGACCGAAGGGAAAACATGTCTCGTCAAAAATGACGTGACAAGAGACGAGAACCCGTCGGGTGAAAAGGTCGAGGCATCAGTATCCCTTGTGAGAGGTGGGATAGCCGAGGAGAATACAAGCGGTGGAGCGGGGAGCGAGTTTGTGTGAAGCTATGGCAGTGAGATTTGGATAGCAGAGGCACCCGAAAACGCGAAGGTGGGAGTAGTCGGGCGCCGTGCGGTAGATAAGGGCATAGGAAACATTGTTATGAACGGAGGAGCATGGGCGCCGATTGAGAAGGTACGTCACAGTAGCCAGCGCTTCGGCCCAATAAGTGGCGGGTAAGTGGGCGTGATGTAGCATGGTACGACTGATGTTGTTGAGGGTGCGAAGGAGGCGCTCGGCTTTGCTGTTCTGAGGAGAGGTGTAGGGGCAGGAGAGCCGGAGATGGATACCCTACGAGGTGAGGAGGTTTGTAACGGTATGGTTGACGAATTTCGTACCGTTATCGGCTTGTAAAGCCTTGATAGGGAGGTTGAACTGAGTGGATACGTACGTGACGAAGTGAGTGAGATGAGAGGCAACCTCGGATTTGTGGATGAGCAGGAAGGTCCAGCAATAGTGTGTGTAATCGTCAAGTATAGCGAGATAATACTGATTACCGAAGACACTTTTAACTGGGGACGTCCATACATCACAATGTATAAGTTCAAATGGAAGTGAGGTATAGGAGAGAGAACTAGAAAAGGGTAGACGCAAATGTTTATCAAGTTGACATGAGTGGCAAACTGTGGAGCTGCTGTGAGTACATCGGATAGAGGCGCTGCGACGGAGGGTGGCGACAGCGTCGGGGCTGGGGTGGCCGAGGCGAAGGTGCTAAAGGTTGGTGGAGAGGGCGACGCTGGCGTGTGGGATGGACGGCGCAGCAGGAATGGTGTAGAGGTCTCTGTCACTATTGCAGTGAAGGATCTGTCGCCGGGTTGGGATATCCTTCACAGAGAAACCAGACGCGTCAAATTCAATGAAGCAGTGGTTGTCTCGTGTGAATTGGTGAACAGGTATAAGATTGTGAATAAGAGAAGGGACGATAAGAACATTGCGTAGGGGGAGGTTAGTGGTGGATGTAGACAGAGAGGAGTCACCGCAGCATTAGACAGGAAGAGAGTGACCATTGCCGATGGTGACAAAAGGGGAGGAAGAGGGGTGACAGAAGCGAAGTATATCGGCCGATGACTCCATGTGTGAAGACGCCCCAGAGTCTAGCACCCAAGGGTGCTGTGGTTGGAGCGTCATCTGGTTGAGGGCAGCGACGAGGCCAGCCTGGTTCTAGGAGGGAACCGACTGGGCGGTTGGGGTCGGTGGCATCGGCTGAGGCGGCAGAACGGGAGCCGATGCCATGTGAGCCTGGGGATGGGCGCCGAGAACTCCGGGTTGCCAGCCGATGGGGCTGCGTGGCTGGGGCTGGGGTGCCCAGGGGTTGTAGCAGAGCCACGGACCAGGGGAGCCGGCAGGGTAGGTAGGGACCGAGGTAGGTCGTGGTGGCGTCAGACCCTGCCAGGTCCTGCCTTTGCCTTTGCCCTTGCCTTTCCCGGTGCGGACTGTGTTGTTGTGGCCGGAGCCATGACCACCAGGACTGCGGGAGGAAGGGGCAGCGTAAGAAGCTCGGCAGCCATTATCGGTTGCGGCAAGGAAAGCGGTGTGGGCCACTGTCATCTCATCGTTGGCCAAACAGAGTTCTTTAAGAACTGGCATGTCATGAGCCCGGGCAAACGATGGAAGAGATGTGGCGTTGGCGATATCATCGACGGTGTTGGAGAAGCGGGGATTGAGGCCTCGCAGAAGGGTGAGGACGAGTTGAGAGTCGGCCACGGGGTGGCCGACGTCTCGGAGAGCAGCAGCCTTGACTTTGAGGCGCTGACAGTACGAGGAGACAGAGGAGTCGCCTTGTATCATGGAGTGAAACTCGTTGAAGAGGAAGATGGCGCGAGGCTGCCTATTGGCCAGGAAGATTCCCTCGATGGCCACCCAGAGGTCCTGGGCGGTGGGGTCGGTATCATCCATGGTGAGGTCGAGGACAGAGTCATCGACCGAGCCGAGCAGCCAGCTGCGTACGCAGCACTTGGCGATGTCCCACTGAGGATCATCGGGGTGAGGTGGAGCGGAGCCATCAATATGGGACCGGAGGCCGAATTTTCCACAGAGGGATTTGAAGAAGAAAACCCACTTAAAATAATTGGCGTTAAGGTCAAGGGAGATAGGAACGTGAGATTTCACGTTCACAGCAGTGTAGGGAGGGGAGAAGATCGGCGAGGTGGTGCCCGAGGTGTGGTCTGAGGCACCGAGGGCCGAAGCAGAGTCGGCAACTAGGAGAGTGCCGGAGCTGAGAGCGAACTCGGTGGCCATGACAGGAGAACGGGAGCAAAGAGCGGATTGGATTAAGCCGATGGGAGGGGGGAAGCCTATGAGAGGACGGATCGGCCGATCAAGGATGTGAGAAGCCGATGGAAAGTGGGCCGATCAGCCGATGAGGAGTGGTTGGCCGATGGGGAGTAGGTAGCGGAGTAGGTGAGGACAGAGTGGGTGGGTCAGAGAGTGGTTGGGTCACGGACGTGCGAGGATTCACGTCCGTGGACTCGTGGAGGCCAAGGAGTGGGGCGGACGCGAAAAAGGCAGGGGGTGGCCGGACGCGAAGAGAATATGTTCGCGTCCGGGAGGCAGGGATTCGTATCCGTGGACATGTGGACACGTTGGACTGGCTCGAACGTGAGGAGAGAAGATTCGCGTCTGAGAGCCGTTGAGCGTGTCGGAAAGGGCGAGAACCAAGGGAGGTTTCCAGCTGATAGAGGGCTGGACAAGCCCAGCCGATAGAGACGACGAGCGCGGAGGTGCGCTGGCGTCAGAGAAGGAGAGATGCACAAAACAAGAGGAAGAGCGGAGACGGGTGCGAGGCGAGACGAGGAGACAGATCGAGACCGTCGCCTGGTTGTGCGGAGGTGGGACGGAGAGAAGAAGGTGACTGCGGGAGAGACGGAGAGAAGAAGAAATGGAGGCGAGAGAGCGAGAAGAGTACCGGGAAGAGAGTCGGCGACGGAAAAAAGACGTTGACAATGAGGAGAAAAGGGTCGGCTCGCCAGAGGGAGAAGCTAGCGCGTTGAGATGTCTAAACTCGCTCTGATACTATATAGAAAGTGTACAGTGACTATGAAAACCTCTGAACGTATAGAGGGAGATCGGATCTATATATATAGCTCAGGCCAGTGGTCTGTCTAATATACACGCCATCCGCCACCTTAGAGGACCCGTCGACACCGATCTCCGTGAGGGAGGCCGGCCAGTTCTGCGACAACAAGTACGACGAGGCGGAGGCGCAGCTCGCTGCTGCGGCGGGCCACCTGCGCAGCTGCGAGATGGCGGAGCTCATCAGGGACGTTCCGGCGGCCGTCGCCACCGTAGGCGACTGCACCAGCGCGCTTCAGCCCGTCGTTGGTAACTCACCGTTTTACAATATGGTGATAGGTGACCGGGATCGGAGCATGCTCACTCAGGCTGACTAGTATTGTTCTGAAGAAACCAGAAAATTAATTAGCTTGCTGTACAATAACTGCATCATGGGTATGGTTTTAAGTAGAGAGAGGTAGTAAAAATTACAAATTTTTAACTCTAACAAGACAATCCAACATCTCTTTGCTAAATGTGTTATTCTGCACCATATATGCATGCATTGAATTCATTTTACTTTCAATTTATCCCCGAGGTGAGTGACGGACCCCGGGAATAAATTATAGGTCTGGTTGGCATGAGACTGTGAAATGCAACTTACAAATATCAACATTTTCCACTTCGAAAGACGAAGAAAGCAAGCATCGATCTCTTCTACACAAACTAGCTTAGCATCACAGTCATGGCCAAAGAGGCCATCTTGGCAGCACTTTCGCGGTCTGTAACGGCCGTGCTGCTCCTCACCCGCAGCGACGCCTGCGACGGCGCTCCGTCCATGTCCGCCGTGGCCGCATGCCAGCAGGCGAGCACGGGGGCAGATCGACTCCTCCAGTTCTGCAGGAACATACTGGGAAGCTTGCCGGAGGCGCAGGAGGCGACCAACTACGTGGTCGCCGCCGCGAGCGCCACCACGCTGACGTACGAGGCCACCAGGGAGTCCGCCATCAAGTTGCTCGCCGACGCGTCGTCGTCGGAGGGCTTGAAGTCGGCATGCCGGACCTGCATCGACAAGTGCGACAGGGCGCGGGCGCTCGTCGCCGGCGTGGTCGACCGTCTGCACGGCTGCGCGTTGACGAATATCCTCACCTATTGCACCGTGGCCATCTCCGCCATCGACGACTGCTCCACCGCAGTCCTCCCTGTCGGCGGTGAGATGCAGTTCTACGACCAGATCGTGTTTAGCCGGGATCGGAGCGTGCTCACTCTCCGGCTCGCAATGTTGCTCGTGCCCAACAAATTAGCTAGCGAGCTAGCTGTATAGTTTTCTGTTCTTGAAAACTGTATCATGTTGCTAAGTGCAGCTTAAACGGTATCAATAAAATGTCCAGCTTTAGGCCTCTCTCGGTGCCAAAGCATATGGCGCCGTGATGTTGTAGTTCAGCGCATTCATTGATGGTGTTGAGGTTTGGGTTTATTTTTGGATTTTGTTTCACGGGGATCCATTTGTGGAAATAGTTCTCAAAAATGGTGAAGTTGTCAAATTTTCATAATTAATGCTTCTTATTGCCGTCGAAATAATAATTGCATAAAGAGTTGGAAAAAAACTAGAGAATAATACGTGCTTTGTTTCCCTGAATTATTGTTTTATTTTTGGACAGAAATTGTTATTTTATTTTAGATAATGGAATAAATACTCTGACCCCTTTATGGAGATGCACACAATCGTCATTCATTATTGTTTTGTTATTATTCAATCTTGTTTGTAGTCCGACTGTATGAAATTGGATTGTGCCAAAAAAAAGGCAAGCTCAAATGAGATGTATACAAAGTTTTGCTCACTGTTGAATATCGTATACTTGTGTGGAGTATGGTATCTATGGTTAATGACAGTTTGATTTTTAACCAAGTACGTGTTATACTATTAGGACTCAAACATGTACGAACCTCCTTTAATTTATAGAAAAAATAGAAAGGTTAGAAGATTTTAATTCTATATAAAATTATTAAAGAAGTCTTTAAAACAAAGAATTGAATCATAACATTTTCTTTAAAATTTGTGAGATCAGACAATCCTATAGATTTTGGAGGGAGGTAAATAAGTATGTGATTTTTCTTATGTTTTCATCTTCTTTTTTACTCTAAATTCATATGTTTCTCATATATATCAATCAAACGCTAATTTTAAAACTTTTATGAGTTTTTAATTCTATACAAATTCCCACTTTTTAAATGGGCTATAAAAAATATTGTTCTTGTACATAAAGTTAAATGGCATACTCTATTTTACCACACATATAGTTGGCTGGCTTTACTAAAATGCCACAAAGTCCTTTGACATTTATTTTTACAATATAGTGTGAAATTCTTAATTTATTTCCATCTTCTTCCTCTGCTCCATCTCCTTTCTATTTCATTTTTCTCCTCCAACGACATAGAGGAGATACAGAAGTGGAAGATGTACTTTATATAGAACTCAATCAATTATATCGAATTGATACAATCTACCGAAATCACTCTTAATTAAGAATTATGTCAGGATGGATAGACATATAGATAGATAGACACAAGATAGATAGATAGACAGATAGATAGATAGACAGACAGACAGATTGATTGATTGATTGATTGCATTGCATTGCATTGTATACTTAAATAATAGTTGCAGATCGAGATTCTACAAAATCAATTCAGATTTTTCCAAAGCAACTTATACATATCAATATTCTCCATTTCGATAGAAGAAATCAAACATCACTTCTACACAACAAGCTTAACAGAAAGCCACCATCTTTGCGGTGCTCTCGCTGTCAGTGGCGGCCGCGCTGCTCCTCACCGCCAGCGACGCCTGCGACGGCGCGCCCTCCATGTCCTCCATTGCCGTGTGCCAGCAGGCGCACGGGGCCACTGCACCCGCTGTGCACGAACACGCTGGGAACCTCGCCGGAGGCGCAGGAGGTGACCAGCTACGTGGTCGCTGCCGCGAACGCCGCCGCGCAGTTGTACGTGGCAACCAAGGAGGCCGCCGGCAGGGTGGTCGCGGACCCGTCGTCGTCGTCGGACATGAAGTCGGCGTGCCAGGCCTGCTTCGACAGGTACGACAAGGCTCGCAATGTTGCTTGTGCCCAACAAATTAGCTATCTAGGTTCATACTATCCTTTTCATTTCAAGAAAAAAAAAACCTTTAGCATGGTTTGGACTTAATATCAATGAACAGCACAGTTTTGAGCCCAATTAACTGTCTGTTTTGTTGTTAAGTGTTAATACAAGATGAGCAGTTCTGTTAGGACAAAAAAAGGACATTTAAAATATAAGAAAGCCAGGTAAATTAAGTTAACACAATGTGGCAAAATTTTGAGATATGTAAATGTGATTCACGTAGAACTGAGAGATCTAGATCGTGAAAATCAGGATTGAGAGCCACATGAGCCTTTAATAATATTGGGTGATTTTTATTTTTGTCCATACAAATCTTTAAAATTTGTGTCATGTGGATTAATATAACCCTTGAACCTGAAAAACGTCATATGAGCAAGCTGTCATCCTCACGTAAAAGCTAAATGTTTATATGCTCATTTTACCATTACGAAGTTGAGACATGTAATGGTGTTAACAGAGAAAAAAAATCATTTATACCTTAATCTATTTTTTACTTTTATTTATTAGACCTATCGCATAAATATGAGTTTTAAACCCTATAAAACCAGTTAACGAAAAATAATAAACAAATAGAAAAACAACAAAAAGGGAATTCTAGACTCCACTAGTCTTAGCTCCACTGCTCGCCACTGCTATCGTACCGTCAATCTCAACCCTACCGCTTGCCACCATTGCTATAGCGATGGCTTGATTCGATAAGTGGGTCACTAGATCTGCTCCTTTTAAGCCCCGTGCTAGCGAGCACCTGCACCTCACTCTACGCTCAACCACAGCAGTCTGTCACACCTTTCTCTACTTAGCGAACTCCTTGACGCAAGCCTCCCACCGCACCCCATATTGGCTGTTGCGTGCCTCTATGCATCGTTGCTCCCTGTCTCCGTGTGCTGATGCTCTCTCCATGCTGGTTAGAGTCCGTCACCACCATCGGTTAATGAAAATCCGTATCAGGTTGGGTTTCTCTAACCAAAGAATGAGCTGCTTTGGTTGGGATTACGTGTAGATGGTAGTATTTTCATCGGTTCGGTCTTGTAAATATTTTTTAATTAAAACCTAATGGTATAGTGAAAATTTAAAATGGTGTCAAATAAGTGTACTTTTTTAAAAAATAGAATCAGTTTGGTAGTTAAGCTTTTAAAATAGGTCAAATGAGTAATTCTCTAACAAAATAAAGGAAAATGGAAAGAGAGAATAACAAAAAGGTCTCAGGCCGACCCTTTTAAGACTAATACTAAGGCAGTAGCCTCAGTAGACGGTTTGATAGTCTACTACAAGTACATGCAGTTTTACAAAGATGCCCCTTAGAGTTGGCAAATTAACATAATCTTCTAGAATTTACAAGGACTTCTAAAGCAATCAAGTCCTCTTCTCCACCGGCTTGCAGGCCAGATCCATGGCTACCACAGGGATGACAAAGAAACAATGAGTGCGCTAGAAAGCATATCTAAAAGGAGCCTCCACCAGTTAAAAGCTTTTGGCAAAACTATAAAAACTTAACTGCTCCTTGAATATCCACTGCCATTGACGAGAGAGGCTAGTATCCTCACGGTTTATTCGCTAGGGATGAAGACGATGGCAGGTGCAACCTCCTCGGAAGCAAAATTGCCTCGCTTCTAGCTGAGGGTGTCTTGAACAAACCCAGAGATCATTTTGGAAGCTTTTCTCTGCAATCCATGGAGAGCCACCGGGATAAGAGAAATGTGGCGCCGACCCACTCTTGCACTGTACAGAAGCACCAAAATAGAAAGAAAGAAAGGGAAAGACCCTACTACGGGAGAACCCGACTTACTAGACCCTCCCCATCCCCGTCGCCGGCGATGAGACACCGTCGGAATCGAAGGGCAAAGGGGATCAGATGAAGCGGAGGAGGCTCCTTTTTTGCGCCTGGAGAACCGCCTCACCGACAAAGAGAGAAAATCACCTTGACGGCACTAGTGCTCTCCCAAAAAAGTTCAATGTTTAATTATCGGTCACAGAACACTTCTATTGGTAAAACTATACATGCGCATATACTTAACTCTATGTACAGGTCGGCCCTATAACCGTAAACATCTTCGTGAGATTATGAGACTGGATATATATATCATGAGATCTAGCAAAATCTCAAATATTACCTTATATGTGTTACAAACTAAATGCCATGATTTTATAACTTAATTGCATCCATAAATATACTATATCATTTCATTGATTGGACAAATCACGAATGCCCAAATCCACTAATAATTGCAGAGATCCTCTTGAGTAATGCAATTTATAAATACCAACATTTTCCCAGATCAATCGCTGAAGAAATTAAGCATCATCTCTTGCACACAAACTAATTAACACCACGATCATGGAGAAAGCTGCCGGGTTTGTAGTGACGGCGGCCTTGATCCTCATCGGCAGCGACGCCTGCGACGGCGCCGTGGACGTCCGCCGTGGCCGCGTACAAGCAGGCGAGCACGGGGGGCGTCATGTCCCAGCTGTGCGTGAGAATGCTGGGCACCTCGCCGGAGGCGCAGGAGGTGACCGGCTACGTGGGCACCGCCATGAGCGCCAACGCGGAGGTGTTCGTGTTCACCTACCTCGCCACTGACAAGGTGCGGCAGGATCCGTCGGCGTCGGAGGAGATGAAGGACGCGTGCGGGTTGTGCCTCGGCAAGTACAGCCGGGAGCAGGAGCTCATGACCGGCGTGAGGGACCAGCTGCGAAGCTGCTCGCTGACGATGGACACCCGCATGGATTGCGCCACCTTGCTCCTCCGTGCCGGCGGTGACCACACGCCGTTGCACCGCATGGTGCTGTTGGATCGGGATCGTGCCGTGCTCGCGCTCCGGCTCGCCATGTTGCTTGTGCCCAACAAATTGTAGGAGTAGCTAGCTAGCTGCGTCATATTTCCTTCTTTTCCTTTCAATAAAAATACTATATCATCCATATTTGTGACTTAATATCAATAAAATTAATTGTCCATTTTGCTCTTAACACAAGAACAGTTTTGTTTTTTCAAGAACAAAATGGACATATAAAACCCAAGAAAGCCAATTTCTCTAGTCCATTTCTAGCTTGCAAACAAAAAAACAATGTAACAAAATTCTTAAGATGCGTACATCTGATTCACATAGTTTTTCAAAGTTAAATACTCACTCCGTTAGCTACCTTTATTGTTTAAAATCAGTTAACTTCTCTATATATTATCTTATCTCAACCAATCACAACCATATATAATTTAATCTATCTATTTACTTTCCTATCTCATCCAATACAACCTCCCTCTATTTAATTTTATCACTCTTCTTAATCCCTCCAAATAAAAAGTCAAAAGATATATGCGTTTTGGAATGGAGGGTGTAGTACAAATGGTGACAACTAAACTGTCTATTAGCCTATACCTAGAAAACATTTTGTGAAGTGTAGTATCAATGCGATGTCCGTGCATTTGTTTGGTCAATTTGGCCTCGCCACAACGACTTCAATATTTGACATGAAGAAAATTTTATATATGTTGAACATCTTAACTCACATGTACTAGTTAGCTTTGTACTTGATCTTTTTTTTTGAGGTAATTACGGCACTTCATTGATTACGACGCATCATAGCAGAGTATCTCCCTAATATAGTCAGGAGCCACAGAGCGAAATATATTACAGGTCGAGTGCTCAGAGTGACGAGCTAAAGTATGTGCCGCAACATTACACAGACGCTTAACATGGATAAAGGAACGGGCGATAAACTCAGTGACAAACTTCTTGATGTCTTCCACCAGACAACCAACTTGAGATCGATCACGTTGTACAGACTGAATGCGTTTGATGATTGAGAGACAGTCAGACGCAATAATCACCTTCAAGAAACCCTCCTCCTTGGCTAGCTTCAGAGCCTGACGAATCACCCAGGATTCCGCTGTTTCGGGAGTAGTGATACCCGGGAAACTCTCGTTGTAGGCCAAAAGACGGTTCCGACGGTGGTTGCGGATCACCGCGCCTGCTCCAATCCGTCGAGATGTTTGGAAGATCGCCGCATCGGTATTGATTGGGACTGTTCCTTCTGGCGGTGGATTCCATTTTGGAGCTGACCGAGAAGAATCGCCCCTGGCAGCATTCCCTGTTGTTGCCCCATGCTGCATAATCATATCAACATACGCCGAAATTTTCTGTACCACCCTTCATGGGTGCCAAGTCTCACAGTGGTTCCTCGCCTCCCAAATGTGCAAGGAAACAACTAGGACAGTGTTGTGAAGCGCTGAGGCCTGGCTCAAGAAATCAAACATTCGATGCTTCAAGTTCGTCAAGCCGCCTCGGCATAACTTGATTTCAAAATTCTGCTTGACCTCCTCCCAAATTGCTTTAGCAAAGGGGCAGAAGAGAAACACATGCTTGATGGGATCATCTCTATTGCAAAAAATGCAGCCCTCAGATGCAGGAATGTGGCGACGCCGAAGCTGAAACCAGCCCTCAGCCAGAGGTTGATTTTCATCTTGCCCGGAGCATTCATCTTCCGTATGTTCTTCCAGTTCCTCTGATTATCTTGCAAAAGAGAAGGGAGACCCCTCCCATTATTGCTTTGAGCTGTGATGAAAGTGTCTGATCGAGCTAGATTGTACGCTGAACGTACTGTATACATGCCCACTTTGTCATGCGGCCAAGAGGCAAAGTCCTCACAGCCGTAATTGCTTATTGGTATCTTGAAGATTTCGTTGGCAACATCCTCCTGAAAGGCTGATTTAACCAATTCATCGTTCCATGAATCTGTTCCCTCGTCCATCAAGAAACACACATTGGCATCATATGGTATTGGGATTAGAGGATTCAGAACCTCTGCCCGAATGCCCGGTATCCAATTGTCAGCCAGCAACTTGATCTTTGATGTAGCATTAGGAGGATCATGAAGTTGTGGGTATAGAAGCCACACCCTTGGAATTTATCATAAGATGCTACAAATAGACTAGATGCTTAGCTTATTTTCCTTTCCAGTGTGCTTAGTTTATTTCACGTATGTTTGTCACACGTTGTTTACTTTAATCTTTTGATTTTCAAGAATTTTATATGCGTATCTTACATATGGAGGCCAGGGATATAATCAACATATCTATCTTAACAGAAACAAATGTGTCACTCGTTAATTAGTAAGTATATTATTTTTCCTAGAAAGAGAGAATAGCCAATTTGGTATTGTAAATTTTACCAAGAATCGTGTTAGTCTTATGCTGCTCTTTTGTCCAAAGAGAAACATCTACTACGTTTTACTTTTGGATCAATATGGTTGTTGGAGCCCAACTAAATCACCACGCAGACATGCCAAAAACACATCCAAGCTAACGAAGCCATATGAACTAATTTTCAGTCAACTGAGAATAACCATAAATTGTAGTCACTTTCAAGCTCATACCATACCAAGATTAATGCTGCTACAGTAGACCAAATCCTTGTCTTCTCCTCTCCTCTCACCCATGATGTGTGTTAGCCACTCCTCAATGGATCGTGACACTCCTAGCCTACCACTGCTCCACCCCTATGTGTTGGACCCCTTCTTTTTCATCGGCACCACCCCTAGCACTAGATAGACCCACACTACCAACCTCCATCCTCCTCCCTCCCCACAAGAGCTCCTTCTCCAAACAGCAATGAGGTTCTCTTGCCCCACCTAATATATCCTTCTGCTACATCTCTTAGCCGTCCCTATCTCCTAATTAACTACTCTATATCACGTGTCCATACTACCAACCCTATTCACTACCCTCCTCAACCCCATGACTTTGGCACCATAGCAGCCATCCGCTCTCGTCTGTCACCTATCATTGGTTTACTGTCTCCCCAACCATCATTCTAAACTAGGAGAAACCCTCCCCCCTCCCAACTACCACCACCACCACCGCTTTCTCCCTCCCTCAGCCCCCTCCCACGGTCCCACCCTGACCTGCACGCCATACCCTAATTTAGAGCACTGCAACCAATGATGGTTGTTGTCGCCAATGAGCCCTCACCGTCTTACTCTCCTCTCATCCCTTCCTGCCTCCTCTAATGAAGGATTGATGGATCAGGAAACCCAACTACAAGCCAAATATGGAGTGCTCATTTTGCTTAGATCAAACAGGCAAACTTGAAGACCCCTTAATCAGCCTGAGGCGCTCGTTACATGGGACATGCAAGTTAACACACAACAGAACATGGCAAAATTCTTGAGCTTCATCTTATTAATCTTATGGTTGCAATTCTTACTGAAAACCATGGTTCAGTATCTCCTTTGCAGCAAAATATCGACGAGATATATCTGAAGTTTGAATGAATTTGAACTAAAATTTAAGGATTTCAAACAAATCTAAAATTTCAGTTGATAGGGAAAAAAATAATCTCGGCAGGATAATATCTGTCTGAAACTATATACTATGATTTTATAACTTAATTGCATCCTTGAATACTTGATCATTTCATTGATTGGACAAATCACGCATGCACAAATCCACTAATAATATAGAATGCCTACCATCGCAGTCGATTCTACGTTCTCCTCTCCGAAAAGGATAATGAGCTAACGCTCGCCTGCTCCCTAGCCCGCGCAAATCTATCGGATTTCCAATTATGGCCCATGATGGTGCGCTTCCTCTTTCCATTTCCGGATTTTGGCACATGGGCTTTTAGATGCGTGGAGATTTTCAGCACATGGGCTATATGCGTTGAGGTTTTTATGGGCTGAATGCATGGCTATTGGCGCACGAGCCGTTTCCTCTTTCTATTTCCTTTTTTTTTCTAGAGTAGGCCGAATCAGGTTTCAAAAAAAAGAGTAGGCTAAATCTGGGTTTTGTTTTTTTTTTTCAAATTGTTTTTAAATTTGATTCAAATGTATACCTCCAATGCTTGTTCACGTGGTCTCTGGACGCGGCTTCCGTGTGTCCCAACTGCTCCCTGTTCCGATCGGTATTCCTTATCACATGGCGTGTATCCGTACGTCCGTTTTGTCTTGGTGGCCCCAACTTCAGTTGTTACACAGGAAATTAATAAAAAAGCATTACCCCTCTTCTTGATTCTGCATGCGTTGCCAGCATCGATCCAGTGCTAAGCATATGCTTTTCGTTGAAGCAGTCATCGGCACAGGTAACGCAACTGAACGCAGCAAGCCAAGAATATCAGTATATAACCTCCAGAGGTTCCTCCCCCAAGAGCTGTACTGCCAATGGCGACTAGGCGCAACGAGCATTGGCGGGGGCTACAATTTCATGGCAATAGATTTCATAGCGATCGCATGCAACTTCTCTATTTTACTGTTTCATTTCGAGACTTTCGCAGGAATGAAGGAACTAGCAATTAGGAAGTACCCACCAAAGCAAACAGATGCGCGCCATGTACGATGGGATATAGAATCGGAACAGGAGCCTAGGAATATGGAAACCGCATCCTCTCCCCCTATCCTCCCCCATGCAACCAGCATGGCTCACCACTTCAGCAACCTTTAAAGCAAATTTTCTTCTAAATAATTTATCTGATGTACTTTGCAATTAAATATTTATAACAACATCTTACATTTTTATATTCTAATAAAATAAAATATGTATGTTGTAACCATCAATATTCGATGCTTCATATGTGAAAGCAAAAGTTTCAACTAGAATTTAATTTTGATGCATATCTGAAGTTTTTTTTTTCAATAGATCTCTTTTAATGTTGCACATGGTGTTATTTAAATGTTTCACTAACTATTTTTTAATATTTCATTAGTTAATTTGTAAATGTTAGACATGGTGTTTTTTTAATGTTTTAGCAAGTATTTTATGATGTTTTAATTATTTTAACTTGTTGTCTTGTGTGATATAAAAATATTTTAATTAGATTTAACGATGTTTAATTTCCCATATTCATTTTTGGTGTTGATTCTATGTTTGTTAGGACTAATATTTCAACAACTCGAAATTTTATTGCACGTCGTATGAAGAAATGTTTCAAAGGCGGTTAACTGGCTGTCCGATTTTCTGTGTTCCATCTGGGCATCAGGTGCCCAACGCATGTATCTCTTGAGCACAACTAGGGATCGAGCGTCCAATTCTTCCGGAAAAAATCAGGTGATCAAATGATTTTAGCTGTCCAGCGGTGAAATATGAAGTTTTATGTGGTGAAACAAAGAAAAAATTAGTCATTGAAATATTTGTGAAACTTCATAACCGTGTTGAAACATCGAATTTTAATGATTAATATATATTTATATCAGAATATAATTAATTATAATTTTTAAAAAAAGATTTAATTGCATCAAATATAACCATGTAATCAGGTAATCAGATTGTAGATCAACTAAATAGAATAGGAGAAAAAATCGTTTCAAACTCGGTGATAGAATTATTACATCTTACATGCACATAGACGACCAACAACGCATGCAAGAGTATGTAAAGTTGGAGCAGGGCATGCAAAGAAGCAGCAACGCGCAGGACATGCAGCCATGGAAAAGAGAGAGAGGCGGGCACCCGATCTTTCGCCCCGGATCAGACGCCTGCCGTGTAGTCTCCTCCACTAACAATTGAAGAGATCCTATATAAAGTTCATTCCTATCGTGTAATGCAATTTATAAATACCAACATCTTCCACTTCAATCACGTACAGTAAGAAATTAAGTAACACAACAAATCATGGAGAAAGCCGTCGTCTTCACACTGCTTTCTCTGACGGTCACCTTGCTCCTCACCGGAAGCTGTTAGAGAATATAAACGTGTTACACTAGGATTGTAACCGAGTATATCTCAAGGATAGATGGACTCCTGTAATTTGCTATAGATATAATAGAACTTAAGTTAGGAGTTCTAGTTTAAAACTATCTATATCTGTAATTCTTGTTCTATATATAAACATGCAACCTATGATGAGTCTAGGTTAGACAACCATAGTTACTCCATATTTTTTTATGGTATCAGAGCGCCTCTTCCTAAAATAGATCTATAAAAATCTCGTCAAATTCTCGCGACAAGGGGGCTGCGACCTGCTCGTGACGCTCCTCCCCGCGATCTGAACATCCCGCGACAAGAGGGCCGCGATCCCTGCTCGTGATGCTCCTCCTGCGACAAGATGTCTTCGTCCTCCGCTCATGGCGAAGGATACCCGTCCTCTCCTTTTGGACATCCGGTGTCTGACAAGCTGATACGGGATAACTTCGTCCTATGAAAGACGCAGTTCCTGCCCGCTGTCCGTGGCGCCAAGGCACTTGGTTTTCTGGATGGAACCATCCTCGAGCCGCGACAAGTCCTTGAAGCTGAAGTCGACGGCA
This sequence comes from Oryza coarctata, assembly GCA_030770085.1. Classification (NCBI taxonomy): domain Eukaryota; kingdom Viridiplantae; phylum Streptophyta; class Magnoliopsida; order Poales; family Poaceae; genus Oryza; species Oryza coarctata. Next base: position 1,686,311 of record CM061476.1, on the reverse strand, counting down.
AGAAGAAGGAGATTCCCAACCTAGAGCATGACTCATGGATAAAAAAAGATCAGCAGCTACTTAGCTACCTGGTGAATTCGGTCTCCAAGGAGGTCCTCGCCGGGATCACGACCGCAACAACCTCTGCGCAGGCATGGAAGGCGCTAGGGGCTATGTTTGCAGCACAATCAAGAGCGCGGGTTACAAATCTACCCATGCAATTGGCCACCACCAAGAAGGGCAGCCTCACTACGACAGCCTATTTCAACAAGATGCAGAACATCAAGGATGAGCTCGCGTCAGCCGGCGTCACCGTCGGGGATGATGAGGTGGTTGCTCATCTACTTAATGGTTTAGACTTTGATTATCACCCCTTTGTTTCTTCTATGATGGGCCGATCAGGAGATCTTTCACTCTCTGAATTACATTCTCTACTCATGGAGTACGATCTTCGGCTCGAGATGTATCAAGGGACCGATCAGTTCCAGTCTTCAGCTAACATGGCATCTCGCGGTCGTGGAAACCGTGGTCGTTCTGGTGGTCGACGTGGTGGAGGCCGGTTCAATTCATCGCGCAATGGACAGAACAGCAACAACAATCAGAGTTACACCAACAATAATCAAGGCAATAGTTCGCAAGTCACAAAAAAGGCGCCCTGTCAAATCTAAAAGAAGACAAATCATGAAGCCAATCAATGCTATTTTCGCTATGAGGAAAACAATCAGTACCGTGGGTGACCAGCAGGAGCTTATGGTGTTGATACAAATTGGTATGCGGACAGCGGGGCCACTAACCATATCACCAGCGAACTTGACAAGATGACCGTTCGTGATAAATATAGTGGTAATGAACAAGTTCATAACGCCAGCGGCAAAGGTATGAGTATTAGTAATATTGGGCATACAGTTTTTCATACCCCTTTCAGTAAACTTCATTTGAACAATATTCTTCATGTGCCCTCTTCTGCCAAAAGCCTTGTTTCAGTTCATAAACTTGCCAAAGATAACAATGCTTTCCTTGAATTTCACCCTGATTTCTTTCTCGTTAAGGATCAGGAAACGAAGAGGATTTTACATCACGGTAGATGCAAAGGTGGCCTGTATCCTCTCATTCCATCGGAAGAGAAAATAGAGTCAAAGCATGAAGTTTTTGGAGTCCATGTCCCTTCTACATCGTTATGGCATAGTCGTCTAGGTCATCCTGCTACTCCCATAGTTCAGAAGATCCTTAGCTCAAATAAGTTGTCGTGTGCTAGTTCCAAGAATGTTGAGTCAATTTGTGATTCGTGTCAAAGGGCCAAGAGCCATCAACTGCCTTATTCTGTTTCTAATAAAATCTCTAGTGCTACTCTTGATCTGATTTATTCTGATGTGTGGGGGCCTGCACCCATCTCTGTTAGGAGTTATAGCTATTATGTTAGCTTCATTGACGACTATAGCAAATACACCTGGATATATTTGTTGAAGCATAAATCTGATGTCTTTCGAGTTTTCCAAGATTTTCAAAACTTAGTAGAAAGACAGTTCTCTAAGAAGATCCTTTGTGTTCAATCGGATTGGGGAGGCGAGTATGAAAAATTAAATTCTTTCTTCAAGCAAATTGGGATCACACACCGTGTGTCCTGTCCTCATGCTCATTAACAAAATGGTGCTGCTGAACACAAACATAGACATATTGTTGAAGTTGGTTTAGCTCTTCTTGCTCATGCTTTCATGCCTTTAAAATTTTGGGATCAAGCTTTCCTTATAGCTACCTATCTCATTAATATTTTTTCCAGCAAGGTTATTGATTTTGAAATTCCTAGTACTCGACTTTTTCATGATGCATCCGATTATAGCAATCTTCGTGTTTTTGGTTGTGCTTGTTGGCCCAATCTGCAGCCATATAATTCCAGGAAGTTATCTTTTCGATCCACCCAATATGCTTTCCTTGGCTATAGTTTCATGCACAAAGGTTTCAAGTGCCTTGACATCTCCACCGGACGCATTTACATCTCCCGTGATGTCGTTTTTGATGAAGCCGTGTTTCCCTTTTCAAAGCTCCATCCTAATGCCAGTGCCTCTCTTAGAAAAGAAATTGTCCTACTGCCTTCTTCCCTTTGAAATCCAAGGGATGATGACTATACTGCATCTGATATTACTAATACTACTGACGTACCTGCTGTTTCTAGTGAATCATCTGAGAAAATTGCAGGTCTCATGCCTATGCTCCCAGCGCTACCGGCACAACGTTGCGCACATAGCCCAGGCTGCAGCTCCCAGGTGGAAACGCTGTCTCCTTCCAGCTCGTCGAACGGTACTGTTTTGCCTGCTACACCGCCTAGGGGAACATCAGTACCGCTGCCGACCGCTGTTGCTATGCCAGAGGACAACAGTGCGGCGACAGGTGGGGGTAATGCGGTGGTGCCTGAGTCTCCACCTGGGACGTTGCATGCGTCTGAGGAGTCTTCACCACCGCTGCATGCTACAACATCAGGTGCACATGAATTTGTGCCACCCGGATCTTCTACAACATCTGGTTCTCCAGCAGCCACACCTGATCCCCCGCGTCACCAAACACTGTTGCAAAGCGGTATTATCAAACCAAAGAAGCTATATGATGGTATGATTCGATATGGCATGTTTAGTGCTACTGGTGAACCTAATTCCGTTGATGAAGCTATTTCAGATCCAAAGTGGCGTGATGCAATGGAAGTGGAATTTCAAGCTCTAGCTAAGAATAAAACTTGGCATCTCGTTCCAAGAAAAACTGGACAGAATATTATTGATTGCAAATGGGTTTTCAAAATCAAACGAAAAGCCGATGGGAGTATTGATAGATACAAAGCTCGATTAGTTGCCAAGGGATTCAAGCAACGCTATGGCATCGACTATGAAGACACTTTCAGCCCAGTTGTCAAGATAGCTATAATTAGATTGGTACTCTCTATTGCAGTGTTAAGGGGATGGTGCCTTAGACAACTTGATGTGCAGAATGTGTTCTTGCATGGTGTTCTGGAAGAGAAAGTTTATATGAAGCAGCCTCCGGGTTTTGAGGACACTAAAACACCGGGATATATATATAAGTTGGACAAGGCTATCTATGGGCTGAAGCAGGCGCCCAGGGCATGGTACTCCAGGTTAAGCTCCAAATTAATCACTCTAGGTTTTGTGCCGTCAAAATCAGACATGTCTCTTTTTATATATCATAGGGGTGGTACAACTATTTATATGCTTATCTATGTTGATGATATTATCGTTACAAGCTCATCACCTGAAGCGGTGACAACTCTTCTTGCTGATTTAAAAGAAGACTTTGCACTAAAGGATCTTGGCAAGTTACATTACTTCTTGGGTATAGAAGTTAAAGAAGAGTTAGATGGCATAACTCTATCTCAAGCTAAGTATGCACAAGACTTGTTGAAGTGTGTTGGAATGCTCGGCTGCAAACCCTGTACGACTCCTTTATCTGCATCTGAGAAGCTGTCGAGCTATGATGGTGTTCCTCTCAGTCTAGAAGATGCTACTTGCTACAGAAGCATAGTTGGTGCTTTTCAGTATTTAACAAATACACGACCAGATTTATCCTTTGCTGTCAATAGAGTTTGCCAATTTCTTCATGCACCGACCTCAGTTCATTGGACTGCAGTTAAAAGAATACTTAGATATGTACAACACACCATTGGACTCAGGATGCATATTCAAAAGGTATTGTCGTCATTTATCAGTGCCTTCTCTGATGCAGATTGGGCAGGTGATACAGATGATAGGCGTTCTACTGGAGGCTTCGCAATATTTTATAGAAGTAATCTTATATCATGAAGTGCTAGAAAACAGCCAACTGTTTCAAGATCTAGTATAGAAGCAGAATATAAAGCGATAGCTAATGCTACTGCAGAAATAATATGGCTTGAGCAACTGTTGACCGAACTTGGGGTTAAAGTGCATCGCACCTCAGTTCTTTGGGGTGATAATCTTGGTGCAACATACTTATCAGCTAATCCCGTGTTTCATGCTAGAGCAAAGCATATTGAAATTGATTTTCACTTTGTGCGTGAAAGAGTTATGAGAAAACAGCTACACGTTCGGTTCATCGCTTCTGGAGATCAGTTGGCGGATGGATTTACAAAAGCCTTACCGGTTGCAAAGATGAATATATTTATTCGCAATCTCAAACTTTAAGGTGGTTAGGAAAGTTTAGATTGAGCGGGGGTGTTAGAGATTGTAAACGTGTTACACTAGAATTGTAACCGAGCATGTCTCAAGGATAGATGGACTCCTGTAATTTGCTATAAATAGAATAGAACTTAAGTTAGGAGTCCTAGTTTAAAACTATCTTCTATATATAAACATACAACCTATGGTGAGTCTAGGTTAGACAATTATAGTGCCAGCAGGCGAGCACGGGGCCGGGCATGTCCCGGCTGTGCGCGAACACGCTAGGCACCTCGACGGAGGCGCAGGAGGTGACCGGCTACGTGGTCGCCGCCGCCAACGCCGCCACGCAGTCGTTCACGGCCGGCAAGGAGGCCATCGGCAAGGTGCTGCAGAACCCGCTGGCGCCGGACGACATCAGGCTGCCGTGCCTGGTCTGCTCCAACAAGTACGACGACGCGTCGATGCTCGTCGCCAGCATGGCCGACGATGCGCACCACTGCAGGGGTATCACCGCCGATAGCCTGACCGCCGTCACTTCCGTCGACGACTGCGCCACCGCGGTGTTCTCCGCCGGTGGGAACACGTCGCCGGTGTACACCACGGCCATAGCCGATCGGGATCGGAGCGTGCTCGTTCTACGGCTCGCTATGTTGCTTGTGCCACAGCAGCTGAATATTAGCTAGCTAGCTGCATGGTATTCGATCTCTTCTTTTCCTTTCTATAAAAAAAGGTGTACCATGTTTCGGACATAATTTTGATATCAATAGCAGCATTTTTTTTGGAAAATTAATCCCAATTAACTGTTCATTGTGCTGCTAAAACAAAACAGGCAGGGACCGAATGGACATTTAAGGCCTAAGAATGCAAACTAAATACGGATCAAGACCACTATAGTATACCAGTTTAGATTTAGAGTTATAATAATGGTATGAAATTGAGTTAGCTTCAGACGGCCATTCATCTATTATCAAAAGATGCTACAGATGTTGGTTCGGTCTTATGTTTATAAAGATATAGTATATACGTGCGTTTGTAAAGATGAGTGTACGTGTGTTATATGTGTCTATATTTGTATTGTGCTTTGAAAAAAAATAGTAATAAAAATATAGCATAGGGACTGGGGTAGGATAGAGGTCGGGCCATGAATCCAGCGGTATGTGTGGGCGTTTGTTTTTTTTTCATTCAAATTGGTTGGTTTCTCTGGGTTTGTGGGAATTTCGGCAATCTCCAATTGTTACATGTCATGTATAAAATGGCTAGATAAAAGCATTGATGCGATAGACAAACTAAGAAGGGCCTTCCTATGGCGTGGTAATAAAGACATCCAAGGTGGCCACTGCCTGGTCTCATGGACAACCGTTTTCCTTCCCAAAGATCAAGGCGGTCTGGGCATAAGAGATCTCAAAATGCATAACCGAGCTCTGCTAATGAAGATGGCAGGTAAATTATTGTCAGGTTCGACCAAACCGTGTTTTTTATGGCTGCGATCACATACCTCCAAGCTCAAATCCCGCTCAAAACAAGCCAAAATGACACCCCCATTTGGAAGACAATTGCTGCAGCAATAGAACCGGTTATCTCAACCACGAAAGTATCACTGGGTGACGGCCGATCAACTCAATTCTGGCGAGACCATTGGACCAATTTAGGCCGTCTATATATGTCGCTTCCTGCTTTGGTTTCCTTTTGCTGCGCAACCTCGATTGTACAGTCTACTCTCAGTTTGCAGACAATGCCTGGCAAATTGCCTTGTATCCCAGACTCACAAGACAAGCTCAGTCAGAGCTTCAAACACTGATGGGGTCCTAACATATTTTTTTTAGATAATGGAATGGGGTCCTAAAATATATTTCAATTCAGCAAGATGCAGTAGATGCTAGAAAACTTCTCCTCGCATCCACAGAAATCACCACCTCATCAGCTTACAATCTGCTTACATACCGTGGCATGCTATGGAGGCCAGCAAATTTTATCTGGATCAAGGCAATTCCAAACACTCGTAGAATCTTTTTATGGTTAGCTTTCAGAGATCGTCTCAACACAAATGCCAACAGAACTCAAAAGAATTGGTCCAACGATCTTCACTGCGAGATATGCCCTGCACTTGAGTCATCAGATCACCTAATCCTGAGATGTAAACTTGCTAGTGAGCTATGAACAAAATTGAACATCTACAACCAAGCAATCAGCAGCAAGAATGGCTTGCAATTTGTGGAGGAAGTTCAGACAGCAATGCAAAGTCACCTTCGAGAAGGATGGCCTGTCTGCTTTGCCGCCTGCGCACACAATCTGTGGAAATCACGTAACAGCAGAACCTTTCAGCGAGCAAATCTCAGGCTACCATCGCTCACTCTCCTCGTAAAGGAATGTCTGTGCCTTTGGATTTTCCGTGTCAAGCAAAACGACCGCGTGCATATCCGCTACTGGATCAATATGCTAGATTAAATGCCCATCACCGACTTTTTGGCTGGTTTTTTTATCTTCTCTTTTTTTTCTTCGAATTTCTCTCCTATTTTCTGGTTTTGCTGTTCTTTTTTTTTTCTGTATTCTTCTTCTTTCACCTTTTGCCGCCTAGCATTGTAACAGATTGACCCACCATAAATATAATGGTTATAAGATAGAGTCTCTTTACCTTTTTGCGTCAAAAAAAAACAATTGTGTATGTTCTCTCAAATAAACACTGTGTATGTGTGCTTGTAAAAAGAAACCAAATTATTTAGGTTTGGTCTGTTAGTTTTTTTTAAAAAAAAACACAAACAACTCACGTCTGTTTGAAGGGATCAACAACAGTACTAAGTTAGTGTGCTTTGGTCTAGTTGAGTTACGTGGACCCTGTAACTTTCACATTAGAAAGGGACCAGTGGAGGACTACGGACTAGGCACAATTACGTGGTTGGGTTGATTCGGCCCTGGTTTTTGAGAATAAATAATCGAACGAAAGAAGAAGATCAAAACAAAAAAAAACAAGAAAAAATAAAATCAAAGACCAAAAGAACTATTACTTTGGTTCACTCTCGGTCACTTTTGTCCGCCCTTATGTTGCGGCCAGTATGCTACGTGCTATGTTGATTGGGATGAACATTCATAATTAAAATCTGAATATCTAGACTTTCATCTAACTTGATTACTAAATATCGTGTTTCCTAAATCGTTATTTGTTATCTCGGAGATAAGGTGGATAGCGTGACAAAATCAGAGAAGCTAGTGGGCTAACTATTATAACAAACACGATATGGAAAAAATCTAGAGTCTCACCTGATTCAAGAGAATTAGGGGATGGATATGGAAGAAATAAGATGAGGAGTAAACGGACCCTGGTGCAAACTACCTATATGCAAATCTGAATAACTTGGAAGCAAGTTATGATAAAAATTTATGACTTAATATTGAAAAAGATACCTCACATTAGGAATCAATAAAAACTCTACTCATTTGTTGGTATCGGAATATATAAATGCAGATTCAGATTTATCATTTATGGATCAATCGTATGTAAGTTTCATTTTCTTAGTGCAAATTTCAGCCATTCTCCACACCAAAATTAGCAGAAAGAAAAAGAAAAGACTCAACAGGGAAGAAGATGATGAAGAGAGCCGAAGTCATCGTCTTCCTCCTCACCATGGCCCTGTTCCTCGCCGGCGCCGCCTTCGTCATCGTCGTCGATGCCTGCGACGGCGTGCCGTCCATGTCGCGAGAGGACACGTGCCGCAAGGCGTTCGGGACGACGGCGCCCATGGGGCAGCAACAAGAGGACGCGTGAGACAACGCGCCGTGCATCCCTCCCATGCTCGAGTTCTGCCTGACCGTGCTGTACAGCGCGCCGGACTCCGGCGAGGCGACCGTCTTCGCCGTGGTGGCCGCCAGGTACGCCAAGCTGTCGTACGAGTCCACCATGGAGGCCGCGTACCGGATGCTGCAGCAGAACGGGACGTCGTCTCCGCTCCCCGGCGACGAGCGGGCGGCGATCGCCGCGTGCAGGGACGGACACTACCCGCAGGCCCGGAGCGTCACCGTCGGCGCCATGAACGACCTGTTGGGGTGCTCGTTCGGGCAGCTCAGGGGGGAGTACGCCGCCGCGGCGGACGCCATCAGGGCATGCGGGAACGAGGTGTCGAAGTACAAGACGTCGGGGATGTACGGCCTGACCGTCGCCGATCTCAGGGTGGCGGCGCTGGCGTCTGGTCTTGGAGAGCTCGTCTTTGCCAAGCAGTAGTGAGCTGGTTAATTAGGTGCTTTTTTGTGCCTCCGGAATAGTAACTGTATGAATAGTTGGAGAAAAAGATTGGAGAATACATGTGGTTTTGTTTCCCTGATGTATTGTTTTCTTATTGTTCAATCTTGTTATGAGTGGATTTTGGTGTGATATTGGATTGTCCTAAACAAAGGCATGATCAAATGATATGTCGATCACTACACCAGTTATCCTCAACTCCAACAGCTCAAAACTGTTGGGAAAGGTTTGGACACTGGCGAGCATGCAGTACTTTGCCAACAGCCGCCTGTCGTAGATTCTCTGTTGGTAATACTTTGTCGGAGATGGAGGTATATATCCGATAGCCATGTCAGTATCTTCTTTTGCCAACAGTGCGAAAATTTGCCAATTGATGAATAACTTACCTGCGGTGTGGAGTATGGTTTTTATAGCTAATGGCCATTATCCAATACCTTGAAACAAGTATGAAGTGTAATATCAAAGCATTTCCCATGACAAACATGCATATTTTAATAGATTCAGGCATTATTTTTCTCCCCCAGATCTGTCTTTTTTATTGCTGTTTTTTCTTCTATCATTTATCTTAAACTACCTCCATTTTTATTAAATGTGTAACATTCTTGACATTTGAACATGACGTTTCACCATTTATCTAAAAATTATAAAAGACATATTATTTTGTTGTGACTTATTTTACTATTAAATGTACTTTTAAGCGTGATTTTTCTCATATTTGCACTAAAATGTTAAATAAAATGAATAATTAAACGTTATGTTTAGAAATCAACAGTTTTATATATTTAAAAGCTAAGGACATAGAATTTTACAACACAGGTGCATATTGTAAAGTCAACCTATAGATTAGCATGGTGTTTATTGTAATTTTTTGTTGCTACGAATCTTTTGTTGCAAGAAATTGATCTCCTTGTAGTACGGAGTAACTATGTTCGGATTATGTATATTAATCATACACGTTTATTTGTTCAGAAAATTCCTCCCAGTTACTGAATTGGAGTTTTAATGGATTCTAAAAATATTTTGTAATGAAATAGAGTAATTTAAAAGTTCATTCTAAAGGACTCATTACTTCGTTATTCATCCAAAGATAGGGAGTGTTAATTAACATTTATTGCTATATGCATCAGAACTGTAAATATCAATAAATGTGAATAAAAGACATTACTTTTTTAGCATGCAAATAAATTTTGTATAACTGATCCTTCAACGGGAGGAAATTAAAAATCCATCTTATTTAAAGGCCATGCATCCAATTCATCCATAGAAACAAAAATAAATTAAAAAAAGGGTAGAAACAGGTAGAAGAGTAGAGAAAAGTGAGATGGCAAGAGCATCAGCCGCCGCCTTCGTCGTCGTCGCCATGGCGGTGGCCTGCCTCACCGGCGGCGGCGTGGTGATGGTAGACGCCTGCGACAACGTGCCGTCGATGAGCATGGACGACGCGTGCCTGAAGGCGTCCACGTCGCAGCCGCTGCTCCGTCTGTGCCACCGGGTGCTCCTGAACGCGCCGGAGAGCGGGGAGGTGACGGTGTACGCGGTGATCGGTGCGAAGACGGCGCAGTGGTCGTACGAGGCGAGCTCCCAGGCGGCGATCCGGCTGCTGGTGAACCCGTCGCTCGCCGGGGACGAGCGGGCGGCGTACGAGGCGTGCGTGAGGCGGTACGCGTCGGCGAGGTCGCTGGTGATGGCCGTGCAGACCCAGCTACTGGAGTGCTCGTACGGGTCCCCGAAGCAGGAGCTGATCGACGCGAGGGTCCACGTGGAGGCGTGCGGCGGCGAGCTGTGGAGGTTCACGTCGTCGCCGCTGTACGCCATGAACGCCGACGACCAGCTCAAGGCCACGCTCGCGTATGAGCTCACAGGTCTCATCATCGGCAAGTAGTAGCAATATTGTCGTTTGCGCGGTAAACAAGAATTAATAGGAGGAAGAAGCCGCGGTTGGTTTTGTATTTTGCTATTATCGACGAATGATTTTTGAGTCGTTATAATGTTCTTTTTGGAGAATAATATAACGAAGGATTATGTAGTGTGTACTGTTTAGTCAACTGAAAACCCAAAATGTTTTAAGTCATGATTTGGACACGGCACGGATTACCTTTGATTTGTGCAACCCATCGCCCTCTACTCACTCCTTGCTCAGACTGTGCTGCTCCCATGCACTTCCACTGTCCTCGTTGCTTATCGCTGAAATACGGTAACAGAAACCGTTGGATATATCCACCAAGTTCAAGAATATATTTCTTTTAAAAAAAATATTTGTTCGGTCTTTTCCGGTTTTGCCAGATAACCGTACGCGCGGTGATTTCACGGCCAGTAGATTCAACTTAAATTTCCCAAGATTTCATGTGAAGTCTGCCAAAAACGGTGCTGTAAAACCAAAGAAAATGGTAAGGCGTGAAGCACGAAAGTAGCGGTAAGGGAGAATTTTGGTGGCCAATGACTGGCTGGAAATTGAGGCCCAAAAGAAATTAAAAGAATGAAAGCAAAAAATCAAAGGAAAAGGACAGCGCCAGCTCCCCCTTGCTTGGCACAAAATACAACTCTCAACTACCGAAGGAGGCGGCCCACTCGGCCCATTAAGCAACAGTTGCAGCAGGTGTTCGGCCTAAATGTTCCACGGCCCATGCCAATGGGCCACGCGGAAACAGAAGCGACAAGGAAAAAGTCCATTTGCCTCAACTGAGTCTAATTTATCTTACTCAACGGCAAAATGGATTATATTACCTCACTCATTTATCAAAACTTGTTTATTTTGCGGTTTGGATGAATACAGCAAGAAACCATCACAATTACTTTCGTGGTCTAGAGTTTTGTATACTAATTAAAAAAATGATATGAGCAAGAATATAATCTAAAATAATTAAATAAATAACCAGCACATTTACTCTAGCGGCCTAGAAGTTCACACATGGGCGAAACCAACACAATCCCTTCGGTGTCGCCCTCTCCTCTCATGCGTGGGTGCCATCCTTTCCTTCTCGTCATGGAGCGGCGACAAGCTAAACCTTGACATATGGGGGCAATAAGGATGTGGCTTCGGTCCATTGACAGGTCAGATGTAAATTGAGTGATGACCCAACCGCGAGGTGGATGGAGTAACCATGATGGCAGTATGGTCAATGGCGATTGCAAACAATTTATACAACAATGATTTCTTTATAGACCACTATTTTTCTTTCCTAAACCACTATACCTAACTTTTTCTCCCTCTTCTTCACGATAGATCGCTGCAGAAGTAGTGGATGGGCGAATGAAGTCGTGCTCCACTCCTAGAGCATTGGATATAGCCTTAGCGAGCGAGTATTGCTGTGGACGTTAAAGCCAATGTGCCATGGTAGTGGTAGGACAGTCGGATTCACCGATTTGTCCTCTCTATGACCTTATAGATCTCGTTGATGGCAAGCTACTCACTAATTAAGGTAGACACATAAGTTCAATTTATTAGCATGCAGAGCACGTGTGCTAACCAACTCTCCTCCCAGCTCTCGTGGAACAAACGAGAAAGCAGCCAGCCACCCTCCTTTGATTGGGGTGAGTGTGGTCCTACTCGTCAATCTCACCGCTATGAAACAAATACATATTTTCTAAATAATTATACTACGTATCATGCCTCTAATAATATTCCATCTATATACGGTGAAAGCGGTGAGCATGTTTTTTTTACATAAAACTTTCCTTTTGCAAAATTTTAAATATAAAAATTTCTTTTAAAAAATTAAATAATAGTTAATATTTAATTAATTAAACGCTAATAATCTAACGTGTTTTTTTATATAATAATCGTCTCATCTCTCCGTGTAAAAGTAAAAAAAAAAAAGAATGGGCCTAAGCCATACACGAGTACATCTCTCCTAGTACATCTTTCTTTTTTCAGCTCAAAAGAAAAGATAAATAAACTAGTATCTCCGGTTTAGAGTAAGGGTATTTTTATAGTATAAAATTAGACGCCAACATTTTTATAAAAATTGTTTACTGAAAATTACAAGGTTGAAAAGGTCGCAGGGTATGGGCAGGCTGTGTTGCCTCGGGTCTACGGCGACCAACATTGTTGGCCGGCGGCGTAGAAAGCTTTTGGCGGCGCAGAGCAGAGGAGCATTCTTCGAGCAGCAGCGGCGCGCCGGCGGGCGGGGAGCGATGAGGTGGACGGCGTTCATCCGGGAGTGCGCGTCCAGGGCCTTCATCCACCGCCCAACCTCGTCCTCGGCGCCGCCGGGTACACCCCATTCCTTCAATTCCGGCGCTCTCTCCGTTGCCTCCGTCTCTGCGCTAGGCTACCCGGATTCAGGGAGACTCGACTCCTCCCCTGAATCTCAATCGTCGCGTCGCCTGTATATGCACGTTGCTTTTCGTAATTTCTTTCGACACCGAACGAGTTCCTCCTCCATTCTCGATTAATTTCTGCTGCCTTTCTTTAAGTTGAGTTCCTCCTCCATTTTGGATTAATCTCTGTTGCCTTTCTTAGAGTTTTTCCGTTCCTCGTACGACTCCGTCGATCCATGGATCTCGGAGCGACTCGCGCATTGCTCCCTACTTATTACGACTCTCATTTCAGCTCTTCATCCAGAGCAGGATTCACTTTTTATTTGTGTTTTTTTCTTTTTCTTTTTTAATCAAACACAGCAAAATAGTTTCCCTAGACTGCTATACTGAGATCAGTTTCGGAGATGGAACAGGAAAAGAAGGGAAGAAGAAAAATGGAAAAAAAAGGAGAGATTTCCTTCTTCCTCCCCCGCATCGTTATGGTCGACGTGTCCAAACATGAATATTCCACCGTGGTCAAAAGGAAAAGCTTACATTACTTTTTTAGATAAAAAAAAATCTCATACTGCATCTTCATTGTTTCTGTGCTATAAATCATACATTGTATGTTCATACCGTCATTACTGAATCACAGGAAGTAGAAGATACCCAAAAGATCTGAAGGATTGTGATGGACTGCTTCGACAGAGCGAGTCTTCCTTTTTTGTTGTAGGTGGTGGACCTACAGGTGTGGAATTTGCAGCAGAATTGCACGATTTTGTTACCGAAGATCTATCCAAGCTGTATCCTTCTATTGAGCACCTTGTCAGGATATCATTGATTGAAGCTGCAGATCACATACTCACTATGTAAGGCCATACTGGTGTCATGTTGCATTTGATGCATATGAACTTATGGCTACTACTTTACATGAGATTTACCTTTTTGTTGATTATCATGATTAGCTATCATCCAACGATGTGGCAACACAATGTTACCCTCACGTGTAAGTGTAACTTTGATTACATGTGCTCTCTATAGGTTCGATAAGAGGATAACTAGATTTGCTGAGGCTAAGTTTGGAAGGGACGGCATTGATGTGAAAACGGGATACAAAGTTGTGAAGGTTTCTAAGGATGCAATTACCATGCAAAATCCAGCCACTGGAGATATCGCAGTTCCTTATGGAATGGTTGTTTGGTCCACTGGTATTGGTACCCGACCCTTCATTTCAGAGTTCATGAAACAAATTGGGCAGGTACCTTGATAGAAACTCAGGGTTGATTCTTTGTAACTAGTTGAGTTAGCCAGCTAATTCTCAATCTACATTTGCAGGGCAACCGGCGTGTCTTAGCCACTGATGAATGGCTAAGGGTCCATGAATGTAATGGTGTCTACGCTGTAGGAGATTGTGCTACGATAAACCAGCGGAGAGTAATGGTAAGCAATGGGTGTTGATCTTTGTGTACATTCTTCAATGAAGATAAGACTTCTTTTCTGTTCAATCTTCTTGCATGCTTGACATTGTTTATTAGTTTCCTTCAGACTCCTGTCATCTATCTGAAAGTTTATTGCTAATGCAGAATGCTCCTGGATTTTGTTTACTGGTAGTGGAAATGATAGCTCATTTGACTTGTACTAGCATACAATGGAAGTAGTATACCTGAATTGTCAAATTACCTTTGGAGTTGGGGATCTTTCAACTATCCTTTATTCCTGCAATACAAAGCTATAAGTCGATGAATGTAAAACATTTTGTTTGTCTGTTATCTGAATATATATGGATTCATATTCTTGAAGTATGATGCATGATGATATCTCAGAAATATTCAGAGTTGCAGATAAAGATTACTCTGGAACCTTTACAGTGAAAGAAATCCAAGATGTGTTGGATGATATCTACGTAAGATATCCCCAGGTAGAGCTCTATCTTAAGAGCAGGCAAATGAATGGAATCGCTGATTTAGTGAGGACTGGCAAAGGTGATGCTGAAAAGGAATCTGTAGAACTGAACATTGAAGAGTTTAAGAAGGCTCTCTCTTGTGGATTCGCAAGTCAAAAATCTGCCTGCAGCTGCTCAGGTTGCCTTCCATTACTCCTTGGAATTTTCACCAATATGACAGTTTCAAAGTGAACATTCCATGAAAATGTATCACCGCCAAGTGTTAACTGCTTTGTTTTTCTGTCAGGTTGCCTCACAGCAAGGACAATATCTGGCTAGGTGTTTCAATAAGATGAAGGATGCTGAAGAAAACCCTGAAGGTCCAATGTGTAGAAGGGGAGAAGGCCATCATCGTTTCTGCCCTTTCAGGTACCTATTCTCTCATCAGACATCTGCTCGTTATCCTGCTAGAAGTGTTACATTTTGACATTATCCAGATACCAGTTGAATGAAACATAATGCCTGTTACAATTCCCCAGATAAAAGTATCATTATATAGTAACCTTCCCAAAGACAGAACTATTTAGCAATACATTGTGTTCAGCGTAAGCTGTTCTTGTCTGCATAATTCTAGAAGTTCTTTTTTCAGGCATCTGATACGATAGCTTTGATGATTTCTCCAGGTACAGGCATTTAAGCCAATTTGCCCCACTAGGAGGTGAGCAGACTGCTGCACAGTTCCCTGGTGATTGGATCTCCATTGGCCACAGCACACAGTGGCTCTGGCATTCTGTGTAAGCAACGTAAGTGTTTTTCTCCCTTTTCAGCAGGACAAAGTTGATGTTGTTATCACTCCTGTGCCCCCATTGCTGTCCATCTATGCTAGTGTCTAATGCTCTTTTCTTCTGCTCTGAATTCAGTAAACAAACAAGTTGGCGCACGAGGGAACTAGTGATCTCTGACTGGAGCAGTCGCTTTATCTTCGGTAGGGACTCGAGTTGCATATAGTCAAGAAAGGAAATATTTTTTTGAGACATTCAGAAGATAAAATGGCAGCAGTAGTGCCTCCCACTTGAGTTTGTTTCTGCAAATATATATTCTTTTTGGTCAGGAAAGAATAAAAGTTACTTTTCTTACATAGTGCACCATGGAGAAAATTTCCTTTGTACCTTTCTTTCTTTTGCGGCATGAGCAAACTTGCAGATTCTTTAGTAGTTTCTTTACCATAAAGATAAGCAAAAGAAACCACTTTGGACCTGATTTTGTTACTGTCAAATCCTGTTTACATGAATTTTGTTGTCTGAACTGTCGTTTGGCTTATGTTGATTGAATGGTATAGGAACTGCTAATAGTCATCATTCAGTGGTGCCAGGCCAAACAGTTGTGCTGGCTGTAGTGGATGCTCATTCTGTTTTTGGAGAACTGTAGTTCTATGTTTGAACACGTTTCAGTAGCATGTGCTTGTGGTCTGTGGCCCTGTTAAGTTTGGTTTGTTGGACCATTGTTGACTGATAATTAATTAGACAAATTGTTGGTCTTACTTTGCACTAAAAAGTTCTTGAATTTTTATTACATGAAAGATCTGAAAGTTCAGAACAACCTTCTGGACATGCTGATTTAGGTGGTTCTCATTATTCATTACCGCATTGATGGATTTCTGGACATATTGAAACATAAAGAACAAGTAGTGGGCCAGACAGTTCCCTCAAACTTAGGGAAAGATGTACAGTTTTGATGGCATATTCAAGAGGTGCATCCAAAGTTAGGGAAAAAGATGCATCACAATATAGTCTGATACAACATGTTGGAGAAAACCAGGTAGAGGAAACACTAAACTTATAATTCACATCCCTGACAAAAAATAAATGCTGATGATGTCCATTTGCTCCATTGTTAATTTGTTATCCTTGGAAGCAACTCAAGCAAAAGAAAAGAGGCAAACACCAGCCTCTAGCTGAAATTTCAGACACTCTAGAATGTAGAATACATTGAGCAATCCAAATCACCCGGATGTACTAGGGGCCAAATATTTAGTTTTTGAGTTAGGCCAACGGATCACTCTACCCTTGACACACGCACACACAAAAAAAAAAAAGAAAGAAAAAGAACCTGAGAATACATCTTTGTCTCAATGGCAATGAAAGAATCCTAAATAGAAGATTAGAAGTTGCAAGTTGCACCTTTTCAGCTTTAAAAGTCAAGCATGTCTGATTGCATCTATCTGGCTATGAAATGGAAGTAAAATACTTAATAAATCCTCACGTAGGAATTCCAAGAAAGCAACAGGTTGTCCAAACCACAAAGGACTAAACTATTAACTATATTCCATTATTATTCGCCTAATGATTTCGTTGGTTAGGCATAAGTGTATTTGTACCTAATTCTTCCAGCTCAATTTTTACATTAGTACAGATCATATGAACAAAGGAACAAGAACAATTATATCAGTACAGGTTACACAGACAAATAAAAGAACATGAGAACCAGATGCTGAGCCCAGAATGTTTCATCTCCTCAAAAGACCTGTCAGTACATAACTCATACACAATACTACAAAAAAGAAATTCCAGGTCACTACTACTTTTTGATAACTTTACAGAGAAGATTCCCTGGATAATTGGCACTAGGCTGGCTAGTTAATATATTATTTGGAAGGAAACATAGCTCCAATAAGTGCAGCAGAAGCATGTAGATCTAAGCAATAGAGTAACATGACAGGAGAACTTCCATTTATCACTTTGGAAAGTACCTTCAGACAACATTACATTCAATATTGATAGTAACATGAGCTAAGGAATGTATCGCATCCACACGTCTTAGTCCACAAACCCCAGTACATGATCTAGCACAAAAGATATTATTATCAAGCAGTGACTGAGTATCTACATTTACACCCAGAAATGAACTGCAGCATGAAGCTCAAATCCTAATTACACAAAGCCTCACTCTTGTTCCAAGCAGAACTTTCATAAAAGCTGAAAAACCATGGACAAAAGGTTGTGTGCTGACGATAAAACGATATGTTCAAGCAACCATTGGTTTACAGCTCATGGCGCCGTGCCTACACTGAATCAGCCCCTTCAATCTGCTGACGAGCAAGGTATCTTTCTCTTCGCTCCTTCTGAAATAGGGGAGGGGGGGGGGGGGGGTGGGGGGCGGCGGAGAATGTCAAATGGTCACATGAGATAAGCCACCAAGGCATTAGTACAAGACCAGACAACTGTCATTAAGAATTCTGTGCCCTGATCTTACCCATTCATCAATTACAAGGCCATCACCAACAATACGGGGACTGGCGTCCTCTGGAGGTTTCTTGCGTGCCTCTAGTGCTGCCTCTGCTTCAGCCAGCTGGCGCTTCAGCTTGTCCATTTGCTGCAGAAATTATTAGTGAAAATTTGTAAGGTAAACCTTCTATTATTCACAAGCGTGTTGCATTAAGAGTAAAAGCAAAAGAAATGAATAGACTTTGGTGTAACTTACAGGGGTTTGACGCTCAGCATCCAAGAACACAACACGCAGAATTTGCTCAACTGCTACCTGGTCTTTCTGCTCATCAAACTGTCACATAAGGTTAACACTTTAGACTATGGAATGCTAAAATGGTCAAAATATGTGGAGGTTTCTAACAAATGAACTGTATTTCTTTTGTGTTACAGGTGAAATAAACATGTTCTGTAAAAAGTTAACATTAAAAATCAAGGTCAGTGCAACTTTTAACGTGAATGAATTACCAATGGGAATGTGAGATGCAATTCTATAAATCTCACACCCTAGAAGACATTAAGCATCCAAAATAAAAATTTAGAACAAGCTCAAAATTAAAAAAGAAAAATACATACCAGTTCTGGGACATACTCCATAGGTCCTTTGACTTTCAGACTGACAATCTTGAACTTAACCTTGCACTTCTGATCTAATGGTTTCTCATTATTCTCAGGATGTTCAACAAACTTGAACACTAGCATTGCATAGGTGTGGAGTGAGGAAGGCAAGGGTAAAAAACAGGAATGCACGTCAAGGTGAAGTCAACTTTGCATTACCTGTAGCTATAAGGCTCTCTCCTGGAGCAAGTATACCACCTGGAGGCCTCATGAAGCAACTCTTTGGTGCCGTAGTTTGGAACTAGAACAAAAGGTATGCATCAAATCAGTGTTTTATTAGTAGCTGGAGTATTGTGCAAGTGTGGATTCGATCAATAGATTTTTAAGGCAGAAACCAATCCAGAGCCATCTGATAAAATCTGAGTATCTTTAAATTAAAAGATAATCCTAAAATATAGTTCACCCTTAATACGAGTTGTTGAGAGGATTGATTTCATCCTAAAATATAGTTCACCTTTAATATGAGTTGTTAAGAGGATTGATTTCACCTTTAATCTGAGCACCTTTAAAATTAACAGGAGCTGGACTGCTGGACTACAACTTACTGAGTTACTGGTAACTACTATCGTTTGCAAAACCACTGGTATAGTATTAGTGTAGTAAAATCAACCTATGGGTTTAATTTAATGAAGAGACCATCAGAGAGGAGTTCTGTTAATTACCTTAAATGCTACATGAGACTTGCTGATGTTCTTGATCCTGATCGCGCTCCGGACTTGCTTCCCAGGCTCATCTGTACCAATCAGTACAAGGCAAAGTTAGAAACAACTAGGAGCTCGTATCCATCAGTCATGCTGAATTAATTTATTCCATTTCGAGGAAAAGCAAAGATACTACGAACGATTCATTACACTTACAAAATAAGCAAAATCAATAGTTGTAATAAATCAACGAACTGATTATAGGCGATTCATTTCAACGTATTCGAGAGTTTTGCAGGTAAAATAGCCAATTTTCTTCGGGGAAACAGAAGAACAAGTGAGAATTTTATGACGCAACAAAGCGGAGAATATTATTAACCACGAATCAATATGTGAAGAGCAACAAGTGCAGCGCCTTGACGAGTCTGAGTCAAGCAAATCAAGAACACGGCAACTACGCAGTAAAGGGAGCTCCAATTAATCCAATCAAAACTGAAAGGATTCAAAGGAGCAATCTTTGAACAGAGCAATCGCCATGAGAGCAAACACCACCGCAAGAACAGCAGCGAGAAGGAGAAGAAACCATGGACGTACATGGGAAGAAGAGCTTGGTGGGCGGGTCGAGCCGCAGGCGGCGGCGGGTGGGAAGCAGCGACCGGATCACAGCGGCACCCCCGCCGGACGACGTGCGGGCCCCATACCCTCCGGCAGCGCTGTCCTCCGCCGACGCCGCCGCTGCCGCCGGCGCGGACGAGCCAGTTCCCCACAGCGGCATGCGGCACAGCCCGAAGGTATCGCTCCCCTGCTCCTCCTCCTCGTAGCTCTGCTGCCCCTCCTCCGCCGCGGCGGCGCCGGGGATGATGGTGATGCCACGGGTCACCGCCGGTGGCTCTCCGAGCAGCAGCGGCGCCCCGTCGTCGGCCTCCCCGCCTCGTAATGGTGCTCGGCTGCTCGCTCTCGCCTCCTCTTGCTGGGTTTCTTCGGCTGGCCAGCCGCCGGAGACCGGAGTGGTTGGGTGGCGCGAGTGGAGACCGGAGACGAGACTGCAAGTGCGGCGGTGGAGCTCTCCTCCCTCTAATTGTGGAGTGAGTGGCCTGAATGGTGGGCCCCACATCCCTCCTGCAATTGTGGGACCCACTTCTCTCCTTCCCCGCTATTATCTGATCTCATCACATTCGATCAGTTAATCCATTTGCTGGTTTGTAGCTAAAGCCTAGGTCTGCTATCATCTAAAACTATGGTCTAACGCTGAGCACAAAAATAAAGATGATGGGTGCATGCATGGATTGACGTGAACACGCGCTTTTGCCTTTTACTAATGACTTTTCAAGGGGGTTAACTCCGTTCATTTAAAAAGGAATTCAATAAAAAATATTCTCAAATCCTTCTATGTTAGTGCCTTTGGCAAAGTACTATCACTTTTAGTGGGTGTTGGTAGATATGGTTGAGGAGAGTGCCAGTGAGCTTTACGAATCTTTGGCCATCCATCAAGCTCCTTCTTCGTCAATTAACCACCTCCTAAATGAAAGCTCGCACGAGAGTCTTAAAAAGAATATACATAATTTTAATTATAGTCGTGAGATATATACATGGGCATTGCTAAAATATAGCAGGGTAAAAATTTTGGTAGGATAGCTTAAAAAAATAAGCCCATAAAATTAGCACAAGCTCAAAGAAATATCACTCTCATCGGCCGTTTGTTGGCTTATTAGCCATGGCTGAAAATTTATATTCTAAAACTTAATTTTAGAATTAATTTTTTATTATACTTTGTTTTTTACATTGGTTTTTAATTCGTGAATAATACATATATAAAGTTTTACACATAAATTAATTATATTTGGCTGCTTCATTTATTTATTTTTATGTGGATTATCAATCATAGATCAACCAATCAAACACTAAAATTTTCTACAAATGAAAATTCATAAAGTAAGAGATTCTAAGGAGGCCATAGTAGTAGAATCCTAGAATTGAGATGGAACAAAACGCTGCAGAGTAATGTACAGTACTTACTACAAGAATGCTGGAGAAGTCAATGGCAGAGCTTGTGAGGCACGTCGGACCGACAAGGACAAATTGCATTTGGAACAGCTGAGCCTTCTTGGCAGCTGCTGCTGCTGCCTAGTTGGACTATTCTTTTCTCTGTTTTGTTTTTTGTATAGATAATTCATTAGATATAATCATCTCCTGCAGGCTAGAGACAAGCGTGGTAACACTGATCTGGTCAATCACGAGTCACGAGCTGTGTGTTCTTCCCAGGGTCAAGACGCCGTTGGTACCTGCTTGGCTGCTTGCCTGCTTCTTCAACAGCTCAACTGATATGTAGAGAGAGAGAGAGAGATGTTTCGGCACCCTGCATGGTCCTACACAAATTCCCTACCTTGGATTTTGTTTTGAGCAGTAAATTCCTACCTTCATAAGTTGATATTATGATTTCTCCTGAAGTCCAGAAGGTGCAATGTCAGGAATCTCAGAGGAGCAGATATGCTCTGCTAATTGAAGCGTTCAGAGAAGTCATCTGCTAGCTTCAGATAACAAGGTATGGGATTAAAATGGCTTTGCTTATGACTGGGCTGTTTTAATACTTTAATGTACAACTGGAACGACACATACCATTCGAATGGTAGGAACCGTTCCACGACGTTAGAATTTGTACCAGTTAATTATAGCGTAGAATTTGAAGTTATAATAACTGTTAAGATAGAATTAGAATCAAACTATATGCTAGTGTCTCTTAAATAGATAAAAGACTGATTGGTTAGCCGACTAGCTAGTCGAGAGTCATATAATCCTAATACACGAACTAATGCTAGATCAAGAAGGAGCGTCCGTAATTAGTGACTCAGGAATTAAGTTACGGCTACACCTCATTAATAAATATCGTGTCTTAGTATCGTCATTAAGTTTGGATCTTGTCGTATGCTACCACATTTGTTTACTGATGTCGATTTTATGACTAGTTTTCTAATATGTGATATCATAACTTAGCGATAGAGGGAGATTCATAGATAGAGACGCGATAGAGGTGCACCATATTGTGTCGCTTATAGTTGATGTCCAAGGAAAGACATGTGCGCAAGGTGAAGCACGTGATGATCAATGACTTGATCGGTGTATTTGGACATTTCGAATGGATAGCCTAAACCATTTAATGAGCTCTTTCAACATGGAGATGGTCATACATGACACTTAGAGTTGATTAAAGATAGAGGCGATTAGCGTTCTCGATTGGTAGAGTTGAACACTCTGGACAGGGTGGTCTAGGAATTTTGGTGAGCTACGTTTGATAGAGAGATAGCTAGACATAGCGCTCGGGTCATTCGATGGCTTTGAAGACGGCATGCTGATTTGTCGGCTTTAGGCTCATGACTAGATTGGCGAGCGATCAATCAGAAGTTGGAGCAGGTGAATTCTAAGGTTGATTTGTAGTAGTTGATGAGATATTTGTGCGACTGTATTGCTTCGTGACGGCATATTCGCGGCAGATGGTTTAAGTAGGGAGTGGTTGGATGGACAAAGTATCAATCGTGGACAAGCCTAGTTTGATCATTCTCTCTGGCATAGATAAGAAAAATCACATTGGCTGTAGATTGATGGGAATAGTCGGTGGAGGAGCTTGACAGCGGTGCTAAGTGTCTTAGAATACGTAGTGGAATATCGACGGCCCTAGTGGTGTGTGTGCCTTTGCGCCAAAGCTAAGCTGATAATGAAGTTCGTAGATGGCACTAAGGAGCAAAGGCTAGACAACTAAGTCATACAGGGCTTGGTCTTGTGAATTTGTAATGCGGAGAAAGACACAGACACAAAGAACTCTCTGGTTCGGTCACAACATTGGCACAAAGGAAGAAAAGTAGGACACCAAGTCAAACATAGAAAGGGAAAAAGAGGACTCAATTTGGTGTATGAATTACACTCTAGAAAATTCCCAATAAATTCAATAGAAGATTTCACAGGGATTACATAACAACAATCGAGAAAACCACCAAGCTAAAGGCGAGATCTGATCTTTTTTTTTCATGAGCGACAATGTTTTTGTTGGTGTCAAGCTTTGGGCGGCCCTGCATGGTATCCATGAGCAGCTGGTGCAGGCAATGGGGTAGCTCAGTGGGGCGACTCCAGGTGATGTGGAGGTAGTGGATACCGATGGAAGGGGCAGCAGCAGAGGCTGGCCTTGGCATAGGTGGCGATGCCTCTTTGTGTTGAAAGACGATGGCTTCGTGGGTGCCTGTAGAACTAGATAGGTGGGCAGGTCATAGGGACAACCAATGGTGGCGCTCTCACCGGCAGAACCTTATGGAGGCGCTGCATCGGGAGATCCCATGGGTGGTGGCAACTCTTGGTGGGTGGTGGTGTTGACGAACGAGGCAGTGGCAACTGGCAGCGGCCGCCGACGAGAGCGACTGGCAGCGGTGCGGAGGCATAGTGAGTCATGGGTTCTTGTGTTCGTGCATACCCAGGATGGCGGCGGTGGCAACAGGCACTGGCCGGTAGCATTAAGCTTAGAAAGAGACACGCAAGCAGAGGGAGCAGAAAAAGGAAGGAGAGGGGAATCGAAAAGAAAAAAAGGAAAATCAAAGGTCTCCGATTATTTGAGTAAAAAAGAATTGGTTTTTTTGTTGGAAAAATAAATGGTTCAGTCCATTTGGTTAGTTGGTGGGTTAAAGACTGGGGTCGATCTGATTTGACCAAGAAGATAGCCAATTAATTAGATTATCGTTGATGGTGGTGGCGATGGCTTCTAAATTTAAGGTGATCAAATTTGATTGCACTAGAAATTTCGTTCTCTAGCAATTGAGGATGAATGATCTATTGGCTCAATAGGGAATATCCAGGACTCTTATTGAGATGAAATCAATGAAGATGGAGGATGATAAGTGAGAGGAGATGAATATGTAGGCAGTTGCAACGATCTGTGTCTTTTCGATCTGATCATATACCATGCCATGGAGAAAGATTTAGCTAATAAAATTTGGGACAAGTTGACAACTCAGTATATGTCTAAGTCATAGACGAGTAAATTATATCTCAAACAATTGTCGTATAGTTTGCAGATGCAAGAAGAGTCAGACCTTATGAAGCACGTGGACGTCTTCATTCAGTTGGTCATAGATCTAATTTAGATGTGAAACTGAAGGATAAAAAATGATTGCACCAAAATTCGGTAACCACTATAAAAAGGATTGGAGAGCCGATCGGCTTATGAAAATAAGCCAGTCGATATAGGGAAAAAGCTGATCGGATGGATAGATGGATTCCATTTAGTCAAAAAATAGAAGATTATCTAGATGCGACCGACTCTGACGAAGAGCCGTAGAAACCACGACAGAATACTTTATCCCTATAGAATATATTTTGTGAGATATCCAAGTTTAATTAGTTTTGTTAATTTCTTAGAGATAGTTTTTTTATATTTAGGAAATAACGTTCGGCAGTTGTCTGTAACCGTGTCGGACTCTTGTAACTCTAGGTTATAAATATAGACCCTCTAGGACCTTATAAATCCAAATCTCGATCAATACAACTTTGGCACATCGATGCCCTACTTTATCTAGGTTTTTTACCGATAGGTTCTGGCTCTCGACGCAGGGTTGAATCGGTTAAGTCCGATCTCTGGCGAAGAGATAAGTCCTACCACTATCTTGGTGTATCCGCTCAGTCTAAGAATGTATCGGTTAGATCCGATCTCTTAGTCCGATAGAATATATCATATTATTTTCGCGTGGGTTCTATCGGCTTATTGAGTTCTCTCTACTACCATCGGTCTTGTGCTGCATCGGTTAGGTCCGACCTACTAGACTGCTAATAGTACATTGAGCCGTTGGTCGATGGGTCTTTATGCGAACGTTTCATCGAAGTGACTAGCCGATGAGTTATCTATACATTGAGCCTCACGCCTAGTGTATCAGCTTCTCAACTGATATACATCTATCTTTGGAGAATTCCTCTTATCAGCTTAGCTAGCATATGTGTTTGCCCGCTCCTTTTGTCCGCGCTTTCGATCTAGCCTTTCCTATCTTTGAAAGATCGGATCTCACATCTTACTATTTATTGCATATTCTATTTAGAGCGCCATTGGATTTGCAGTTAGTGGGTCCTTTATCTTATTCTTTCCTATCCGCATATGGCTTCATCGGTTTTTCAACTAATAAACGAATGCTACAACCTCTATCAACAACTAGCAGATAGGAGGATTATACATAGTGCTCATCGATCATTGTATTCCAGAGCGCCATCGGATTTGTAGCCGATGAGTTCTTTATCTTATTTCTCGTTATCTGTTTATGACTTCATCGGCTTTTTAGCTGATGAAAGAGTGTTACACTTTTTATCGGCAACTAGCTGATAGGATGAGTCTATATATATGCTTATTGACTATTCTATTCTAGAACGCTATCGGCTCTACAGCTGATGTATCTTTTGTTTCCTTTGTCGCCATCTGCTTACACCTTCATTCACTTTTCAGCCGATGGATGAGTACTTTAGTCCCTATCGGCAATTAGCTGATAGCAGAAGTGCATTAGACGCAACCGATGATTATCTCAACCCTATTGTCTACTAGTCGATAGCAGGAGTTCGTATCAGCCCATCGGTTGACTGACTTATCGGCTTATATCATTGTCAATTGCAGAGTCAAATTGACTAACACGGCCACAAATCTAGCAACTCCAACGAAGGGATCTCGAAGACGAATGACCTACACTAGAGCGAAGCAGACTTCCCAGGCGTCAGCGTGTTCACGTGCCATCGCATTAGACCTCCATCGGCTCACGCTCGTTTGCTCTCTCGGCAAGCATCTCCGCTCTGTTCGATCTTTCTCACGCGCACGTCAACACCGTCTTATGAGCATGTGGTGACTACTCTAACGTATGACAAGAATACTATTAAGACTGAGGATATAGTTTTGGCATTGCTTGCGTGGGATTTGAGAATATCAAAGAATAACAATGCAATGGAGACTATTCAAAATGAATGTTTGCTAGTTAGGACAAAGCATAACAAGAGGGCGGGGATGTCTAAGAGTGAAGAGAAGAAGAATGTGATACGTAAATGTCATGACGTTGTGCATATAAGGCAGGATTGTCCATTACTAAAAAAGAGAAGAAGTGCAAGTGCAAGTTTAGCAGTAGTCGATAATGACTTAGATAGCAGCAGTCATGAGCTACTTATAGTGTCTAACGAGAAGTCTGGTAAAGTGTGGGTGTTGGACTTAGATAGTTCATATCATGTGACATCAAAGCGAGAGTGGCTCTCTTCATATAAATCTGGTAAGATTGGTGTTGTTTACTTGGGCAATGATATGAGTTACTATGTTGTTGGAGTGGGCGATGTAAAGTTCAATATGTATGATGACAATAAGATGCTACTTGAAGATGTGAAAAATGTGTCAGGGCTAAAGAGGAGTCTAATTTCGTTTAAGAGTTTATATCAGCTTGTATCAAAGTGATTCTGATGGAAAAATCTTGAATATCATAGATTGTTATAATTGATGAGACGATAGGTCCATGTTTATACATGGAAGAAAGTATTGTTATAAGTGGAGTCATGAAAGATATATATTACAGTGTTGCAGTACACGTTCTTAAAGGTGGTGGATCTAACCTAGGTTTGTCAGGTGGCTCAACGTGAGCTGCGTATAAGACAACTCAAGTCTAGATACATGGAGGTTTGTATAATATTTTTCGAGATGAAGTTTGTTAGAGTTTGTATCGAATGTGTCTGTAGTTAGTTATAGTTTATAATTTAGAGTTATAGATGTTAGGATGGAGTTAGAATTAAACTTTGTTATAGTCTCTCTTTTAAAATAGAGAGACAGACCTAGTAAAATTGTATGGCGATAGATCAATTGACTGGCGGTCCAACCGATTATGGATCGTATAACTCTAATACGTTATAACTATGCTATGTTTTGGAGATTTGATTAGGGCTGAACCTTAATAATAAATATCATGTTTTAATTTTGTTATGATATACTTTTAGATAATATCTAAGTTATCAATATTGATTTTAGATCGGCTTGCAATAATTGATTATATTACATATCATGTAGGTGGCATGCATGCCATCCTTAGGCATGAGATTACAACCACCTAATTAGATAACCTACTATAATTACATTATTAGAAGAAGTAAATTAACCAAATAAATTTTAGCCCAGTCTAAGAAGAACTGCACGTGCAATCTGACGAAAGAGGCACTATTACTAGAATTGTGTATAATACTCCACAAAAATCATGTAACGGAAAAACACAGATTCATGAGGTGCAAACAATGATTCAGAAGCCTGTGTGTGCGGCTAGTCGATTTCTCTATATATCACTTTTATCTCTCTCACTAGCTTGAGCCGGACATTGAACAGAAACAATAAAATTAGGCATCGAGGAAACAGGCCATTGACCCGGGGAACGCGTTTCCAGGCATTCACTGCATCGAATTTTTCAGCTCCACGAATCTGTCATCTCATGAACGGTTGCCGAGCATACAGGAGTACTGGAGTGTGTTATTTTGGTCTGAATATCTAAATGCTAGGATAAATATCTAAGAGTTAAAAAATAAAATTTAAATGGCCTTAAAAAATTCTATGTATATAAAGTTTTTTTAAAAAAATACATCGCTTAGAAGTTTTTAAAAAGCGTACGCATTAATTAACTAGGACGTTCATTTAAAAAGAACATACCTAGTAGTACATCGACATGATTGTTGAAATGCGTTAATCTGCAACATATGCCTACACGATTATCTTCACACTTTAATGTCCTAGAACACACGTACGTACTAGCTGTCCAGATGTATTGACAGAAATACTTTATTCTAAGGGCATGTTCTAATTAAACTTATCTACTCGTAAATATCTATTAATATATTTTTTAAACCGTTAAACCATATGTTTTATATGAAAAATTTCTATATAAAAATTATTTTAAAAATTAAATAAATACATTTTAAATTTTTTTAATAATTAATACTTAATTAATTGTATGTTAATACATATTTCTCGTTTTACGTGTGATTAATTAACCAAATTCATTAGCCGAAAAGAACGCGGACTGTGAATGTCTACACTAATCCTAAACACTTGTGTATAGGCGAAACATGCATTCATAGTTCGCACCCGATAGCCGTTGGTTTTTTATCCTACGACGGTATACGAGGTAGGCACCTGCCATGTCAGTTTTGTCTATTAACTCGTCTCTTGTTGGCCGGCGAGCGGATATGCTTGCTTTGCCCCATTTTGGCAATATTTCGAAACTTGATAGTACTGATTTTGCAATTTTATATTAAAAACAACATTATTTTCTTGAAACAAATGCTGTAGAAACACTGGAACTCGAAGAAATTAATGTTGCCAAGACTTGCGTGCTTTTGTAAGGAGTGGGGTTGGGCCGAATTATGTTTGTGGGCTCACTGGAACGGCCCACCTCAAAGCCCATTTAAAGTAAGGCAGCACCTTGTTGGGCCAGGCGCTCATTGTGGCTAAGCCGTATGGTGAATAGGCCTGATACGGCCCATACACGTGGTCAGTTTGGACAGCGACGGCCCGTCTGCTCAGGGCCTTTAATTACATTACACGTGGCAGCCCGCAGTTGGTCGTGCTGCTGTCTCCGCGGGGGCGGATCGGACGATGAGACGTAGGTGGTCAGCTGGACACGTGTCAACGTATGCTGATGTGCCGCTGCCATCCGAACCAATCAGCTGACGGGAATACATGTACTCCCACATGAACTACTTAGAGCATCAACAATGTATATGATAAAAGTAATCCATATAGATGAAAGTAGTCTATATATATAGATGGGATCTATATACATGGGTTTTAACTATTGTAATTTTCACAATGTATGAAAACACTAGGTAGTAGTATTAGAGAAAGAGAGAAGTAGAAATAGATAATATTATTTTATTCCATATAACCCATATGTATATAGGTGGCTCAATCATATTTCACTTCTTATGGTTATCTTCCACAATGGCAAAGTAGACTATATGGGTTACTTTTTCTCTCCGTTGTGGCTGCCCTTATACGTTCTTCAGTTTTTTTTTACGCCAGGGTGTTAATAAACTGGGAATTCTTTTTTTCTTTTCTAAAACTCTTTTTAAATAACATTTTCTTCGTTTTATATTATAAGATGTTTTAATTTTTTAAAATTATACTTTTTAAGTTTCACTAAGAAGAATATAGTAATATTTTAAACATAAAATAAATACATTCAATATTATATTTAATAAAATTAATTTAGTGCTATTGATGTTGCTATATTAATTTAAAAAAATTAAAAATATCTTATAATATAAAATAGAGTACCATATTATTAATATACACTGTGAAATTTGATTTTTCAAATCTCAACACGTGCCTATGCGCATATACCAACCCATTTGCCGTGGTATTAATTAATTACCAAGTCACCTCTTTGCCATGCTTGCTAGGTTAATTGGCGTGTGCATCGACATATGTAGTACTATATAATTTCCAAAGGGGACCCTTACCTTTGAAGCAACTACAAATTTGTTGTGATCCATTATAATAATTAATAATCGTGCATGTGCACGTCATAATCAATATGAATCAAGTTGAACATATTACAAGCTAGAATATATTAATCTTTTTAAATATCATGTATCCCAAATATGTTCTATGAAATTAAATCCGATTAGTGCATTTCTCCATCCATTCAGTAGATACATATAATAGAAAACGAAGGGGAAAAATTGCCTGCCCCCCTTTCAAGATACAGATCATAAGAAGGAACAAATAGAAATGATCACACAGTTTGTCTACCTCCCTAAATACTTTTGTGAACTTGAAAGCCACTCTATTTTACAATAAAATCTTTACATATTATGTGAGTCTGATAATTTAATGAATAATAATTGCCACAATACTGTGTTTGAATTGGCTCGAGCATTTTGACAAGCATTGAACATGAAGTGGAAAGATTACATCCGAAGATCAGGGGATATGTACGTAGAACAATCAATAAACGCCAAGACACCCAGCTTGATGAATTTGGTGGGAAAAAATTGACCAAAATTCAGTTGCCAAAGGTCCCAACCTACAAATATCTGGATTCATTAGTGTTGAAACAGGATGCACGGCCAGGCCATTCACTCAGAATACATAATAGAAAACAAAAGGAGAAAATTTGATACACACAGAGCATTGCTAATCACCATGGTAGAATTAGATGATGTCGCTGCCTTATTAGTTGCTACTGGCGCCATTGTTGTCCTTAAGACCAAAAGGAACTGAACGAATTCTGCCAGGAGAGGAATTAGTGAGCATCCAGTTTGTTCTTGCACATGAGTAGATAGTACGCTCGCCATCTTCTGTTTATTGTAATATAAATTCAATGGATCATAAGATATGCAATCGGAACAAGAAAAGGATGCTAATATGTGATGTACTCACTCTTAATAGTTAATACCTTGTAGAACTGGGGTAGTAGTGAAAAAAATGTTGTATAACGAAATTGGACAAACAAAACACCACTCTTCGCTCTTACAGATTAGAGGAAGAGAGATCAGTCGCCGGTGCCGCCGTAGAGCCATGAAACTACATCCATGCACCGGTACCGTTCCCCTGTCCGTGTCTATGGATGGGAGATGAGGCAGGGCTGGCCGGAGAAGAGTGGGAGGCGGCCAACAGAGGGAGGGGAGGGTAGCGGCGTATTGCCAATGGTCATCAACAGCCGACCAGGAGGAGAGGAAGGAGGTCATACCGCCCCTCACCCGTGCGACACGGACGCATCCATAATGCGATGACCCAAATTTGGGTGAGGCGTGGAGTTGGCGTGGTCGATGGTCAGTGGTGGCTCTGGTGGAGCTAAAGAGGGCTCAACAATGGGGTCGATCGTGGCTGTAGCAGGTATTAGGGAGGAGATGATGGGAAGGGAGGAAGGCTTCACGCATTTGGAAGAAGTGGATCAATGTGATAGCGTGGTTAGCGATGGAAGGTGACGTATCTTGTGGGATTTGGCAACACTGAGAAAGATTTCATTGGGGGATTGTAAAACCAATCTAAGCTATTGGATTTCATGATGGGATGGTCGTGAAACAACGATGAGAGAATTCTAGGATTTCTTTCTGTGAGACTGTTTTAGATCCTGGTCGTTAATGTGAGTCGATCCAACAATGGTAAGAAAGAAAATGTTGCTCCATTATAATATATACTTAGATCCTCAATTATATATCTAGTATGTATGTTATTGAGTTTCAGATAGAATATCTGCCAATGAGTCTAATATATCCATATTATAAATGCGACAAGGGATTAGATAATGACTAGCCTCCATTTCACGATACAGTATATGTTTTGTACATATCTGATTATAGAATATTGATCATATGTACGGTGTTGAAGAGAACTAAGAAGCTGGCTAATGCTATCAACTTCTCATATATGCATGCATGCACGTAGACTAGCTAGCTAGCTTGTGGTAATATCGTCCCATATATACATGTGTACGTATATTACGTACACATGGCCATGCACGTACAAGTTGTGAGGTGGCTGGCGAACCAAAAAGAGGATATAATTAATTAAGCAGCTGACTTGCCGTACAGATGTTCATACTGTCCGTGCATGCATGGTCTTAATTTCACGCTCGTATATGTACGTGATGCATGTCCAGAAAGGTCGGCCTACCGTACCTAGACGGGCTCACGTACCAATGTGAAGTAGTGTCGGTGTCGATCATCTAGATAGGCCCACGCAAAGCTTCATCTAGATAGGATCACGTACACTACCGTCCGCCCACGACGTCGCGCGTCAACTGAGAGGATCGACGTCAAGACACCAGGAAGCAGCAAGATGACGCTGCCGAGGTGCCCTCCGTCGGAGAGGCTTTTCGTCCACTATATATACCGTGCCAAACATATATGCCCTCGTGGTGCCGTCCATGTCACACCAAGACATACATACGTACGCACACACATGACGACATCTGTGTCCGTGGTGCCGCTAAGCATAACGCCATACATTCAATTAGAGACATGTTGCCAGGCAGATCTGCCCAACGAGATGGAGCGCATGACTGTGTATTTATGACCATATTGGGATTAATAAAGCACATTAATTTTCCCTATATTTCTTTGTTTATTTAGGTACACTGGCATGGCATGCTCGCACTCATCCCTGAGCAAAAAATTTCCTATGTATTTCCCTCCCAAATACCCTCTTCTATTTTAAAAAACAATATTTCTGTCCCAAAATACTTGTTCCTGTAGAAAAAAGCGATTTTTTTTAGGACGGAGTTAATAACTAATACTTGACTCTATCGGCGGACCAGATATACACTTATTGAACTAAATTTTGCTTATTGATTTCTATCTATTCTCTGATCATAACACATCATACTCATTATCAATCCAGTTTCATTATATCTGATTACAAAATAGTACTTGTTAATTTGTTATCATAATAACCAGCTCGTTGCAATGCACATATTAGACTGATAACATAAAATACACATAATAGTCCTTGCAAAAAAATAAAAATACACATACTAGTCCTCACAAAAAAATACACATATTAGACTTATTTTTTAGATATTTTAAGTGCAATTTCATGACTGTACTTAAATAACATAGACGGATCACCATATCGATAATTACCGTAAGAGCCACACCTAAATTAAAGATCTTAGCTATAACGAATGCACTTATAGTACTAGTACTGTAGCTTCGTATACTTCTCTTGTGCAAGTAGAGTAGACAAGTAGCCCTGTTGCCTATGATCAGACATGCACGCAGGTAACTGATGGGTGTTGCCTATAGGTCTGCAGTCTGCTGCCACGCCAGACCAATCGGCGTTGCAAAACAATCTTGGAGTGGCGAAAATGCTTACATGGCTATGCATGGTGTGCCATCTTGATTGGATCCACAGTGGAAACCATTGGCATGCTAGTGTTTATGCAGCACCAAGTTATTTAGGGTGCGTTTCGGGAGGACAGTAGCGAACCTTCTCGCCAGTACATAAAACAACGAAACAAATTAATATGATTTGTTAAATTAACTTTTTATATATAATTTTTTAAAAAACATATTATTTAGCGGTTCGAAAAATATACGCGCAAAAATAACAAAGAGAAGTTTTCAACCTCAGCTATCTATCGAACACAGGTTAAAAAGTTCAAATTTAAAAATAAAATTTTAAAGGGATTTATTTAAAAAATATTTTTTATATAGTTTCGAAAAATAGAAAAAAACAAACTCCGATGCGGTGCTTTGATTTGCAAGACGTATATTCCTGACGGATGAGAGGGCACATAGTAGAACACCCGATATTAAAAGCATTTCACTGTAGTGATAATATCAAATTAATTTAAGCTTTAACTATTGTTGCATTTCTCCTAGGGGAACACTTATTGTATTTAAGCATGGCAAGTTTGGCAACGAGCGCTTGTGACGAAGCCAGGCAGGACGAGCGAGCATCCGAGCACTATGAAGAAACGTAATAGATTAATAAAAAAAGGATAATGCTCTACGTCAAACATCCAATGCAACGAAAACAACAGTATACAAGGCGGATACAGAGGAAGAAGAACAAGATAACTGCTACAAAAGGCTTCTGAAAATTAATGTATGCGTGCTTCATCTTGTGCTCTAGTACTACTACTACTCATCTTGTGCTTCATCTTGTTGTCCGGCTGTGATCTGCAGCCCCTGACGTTTCAGTTAAGGGACGACGACGTGGACATGTGGGGCCAGGGTGACATGTCTATTCTCTCCACTAATCCTTCCTGTCCTTTGGCGTTGAATAGCTAGATAATTTGGGATGCCCATTTCAAGCGTACAAATCAATGAATTAACTATTAAAAATAAAAAATATTTAAACATTCTTTTTTTAAAAAACCACATAAAACATATATACATATATAGACAATTTTTGTGAAAATCGTAGAATTAAAAAGTTTAGAAAACGTGGCATCATTCCATTCCATACATATATTAAGCAATAAAAAATAATAATACATGATGCATAAATCGGTGTGTGTTTATTTTTAATGAAATGGACCATTTCATTGGTATTGTTTTAAATCTATTCTTTAACTTTATAATAACTTTATAATAGTTAATTTACAATATACCCAGTTATCGCAATATCAGCTATGCAGCCAATTAGCTATTCTACGCGAAAAAGACATACCCTTACTCTTGAAAAAAAAACCATTAGCAATGTCACTACGTGTCCGAAGAAATGCTAAGCATAGGTTACACGACGAATACTGTACATTCTTTATTTTTAAATTTGAATATATAATTTCATCCTGTGTGGCTGTTTATGAGTCCGAAATTACTCGCCCTTAGTTTATAAATGTACATGTCACCGATTCACTACTGTAGTTAACACAAGGGTCATTAGTCCTAAATACTAGTTTTTTTTGTCTATTTATAAAATAAGCTTTCAAAAAGGGCTTTATTATGTTTGTTTCTTTTCTGCTTCTTTTCCCCATTATGAAATGGATTATTTGCACACCTCCTTAAAAAAATATGTTTTTTCTCAAAAAAATATTTTTACTGTATTTTATTATTTAGATCACTTATTTTTGAAAAATAATTAATCAATCTCTACAATCAAGTAGATATTTCATAAAAATAATATGCTTGGTAATTCCCATGAGATTTTCTAAATTACCTAATTTTATAATAATTGTTTAAGTATAAACGAGTGAATTAACTACTGTAAAATTGAAAAAATACTTTAGAAAATATTCCATTTTTTATGAAATAAACCATTTAGAAGATTGAGAAATGTGCAAAAAAATTCAAAACCTAATATAAAAAAGAGCAGGGCCTTAATTCTACGATAAAGGCTTGTTCGGAATGGAGCAATTTCAAAGGATTTCCATGGGAAATAATTTATTTGTACTAAAACTCCTATAAAATCTCTCCAATCCGAATGAGGCCTAAGGATCAACACATTCTGTTTTCTATATCTAAAAGCTATTTGGTTTAGCATAGCGCCAAAACATGTTGTAGCAATGCTTACTCTCAAGGTGTATTATGTTTTGTTTGAATAAAAGTTTGACTAATGATTACTTTATTACAATATAAATTTTTATGAATATTAGTAGATTCGTATTCAAAAGTATTTATGATTATTTTTTTATTATAAAAATAAGATCATAATAGAGTAATTTTTTTTGTTAAAGTATTGTCCTAATAAATACGCCTTATATTTTGAATGGTTGGGATATTTGGTAGATTAAAATAATATATTTGTGTGGTGTGTAGATTGATTCCAATATTTACTAAATCAATACAATTCCCTACCAATGTTGAAAACAGTTCACTATCAAAATATTGGCAATACCAAAATTTATCTAAATTTTAACACTATGAATAATTTAGTAGCAAAAATTGACTACTCCCGTATGCCAGAGATCAAAGCTACCCTAACTGCTGGGCTAATTGACTACCCACGTAGTACGGCTCGGCAAACGACAGCCGTCCGATCTACCCTCATGTCCATCCACTCCACCAGCATAATGGCAACAGCTTTCGTGGGGCCACCCGAGCAGCCAATCAGAGTGTCCATGCACTGCGTGACCTCAAATCCAATTTTACATAGAGACCCCTAATTGTTTTTCTAATTCAATAATAGTATCCTCTCGCGTCCTTTCCCTAAAAATTTACAAAATGACCTCTGATATATATTTTTTTAAATATGTATCCCCTTCCTTCCACTGGAAGGCTCGTTCCAATCCGACAGCTCGGTGAGGTGTCGCCGGAGCAAAACCTTCACTTCAACCTCTCTCTCTCTCTGCTGCACTCTTCGATCGCCGCCATCGCCCATCCTTCGCCACCCACCGGCGACTGGTTCTGCGCCACCGGCCCCTTTCCTGCTCGACCTGCACTGCTCCTCCGCCACCGCCGCCGCGAGGAGCCGGCTACTGCTCTCATCCTCCACCCCGGCAACGGAGACGCGGGGCGCCTGCGCACCAGCCGGCCACCCCTCATCGCCTCCGGACGCCGCACCTCGCCGACCGCTGGCTACTCCTCCTTCGCCATCTCATCAACAGCAATAATTTAAAGGTATCGATTTTTTTTGGTTTTGATTCAATTTTGGGGTTTTGTTTACCATAAAAAGGGAAAAGAAATGAGATTTTTGGTCCAATTGCGAGGAAGAATTTTGCGTATCATGGTATCAGAGTAGTTTTCGATTCTCCATTGCTTTCACTCCTCTCGCCGACGCCGCGTGCCTTCTCCCTGATCGCGCGCCGTCTCCGCACGCCTCCTCTACCCCAGCATGTCGTTGTCATCTGAAGCCCCTACTTCCCACGACGCTGCCCTGGATGCCGCTTCCGAAGCCATCGCCGACGCCGTTCGGGCTGTCTTCCAGCCTCCATCTTCTGAGTCGCTGTCGCCAATCGACCCCGCGACCGCTTCCCGGGCCTCCGTCGCGCACGTCCCACCTCCCCCCTGATGTTTTGGTGTAAGGCCTCCGATTCGGAATCCCCACAAATCCTTCCCAATGCATTAGGCGTGTGAATTTGGAAGTAATCTATGTTTACAAGTTTCAACCGAAATCTACTATAACTTTGTACATATACAATTTCAACTCAAATTCCTAATTCTATTGGTGGCTTCAAACTTTCAAATCAAATCAACAACTTTATGTTAAAATCTCGCAACTTTCAAATAAACCTTCTTCCAATTTTAGAAATTTCAACTCAGACTTTCAAAACTTTTTCTCAGAAAACTAAACTTTTAACTCAAATATGCTTGGTTTCAACTCATGAAACCAAACTTCTAACCCAAATTACAAAACTTTCAAATCAGAAATTCCATGCGAAGTGTGCATTATTAAATGCGGAGTAAGTGACATGGAGCTCTCTTGCGACCAAATATGAGGAAGAAGGGCACACAACATGTTGGCATCGTTATGGATTAGATTGGCGAGTATGAAGAGGCTCCGCTATCTCCCCCAAGAGAGACGAATGGGACTTCGGTTTGCTTCATTTCTCGCTGGGAGGACAAAGAGGGGGTAGCTACGGGCTCGTCAGTCGTTTCCATCCCTATTGTACCCTTGTCAAGTTCAATGTTCCCATCACCGTCAATTTCAAATAAGGGTTTTTAGTCCAATTTACACCTCCAAAGTATCACAAAAGTATAATTACCCCCCAGTAAACTCTACTATTGAGACATTTATATCTCCAACTTTTAAAACCAGACAAATTACCCCTAAGATAATAAAAACACTTTTTGATCCTACATGTTAGTCTAGTCAGCAAACTAATATTTTTGTTTGAAAAGGTTAGCCGGATGTTCGCATGCACACGGGGAAGATCGAACCAAGCAGAGAGGCGTGCTGAGAGGATGAGCGAGTGTGAGCTGATGGAGGTCCAATGGAGGTGTGCGCAGACATACCGAGGCCTGCGAGGTTTGCTTGGTTTCAGTGCAGGTCATTCGGCTTGTTAGAGTGCACTTTCGATGGTCCTACCAGATGTGCCAAAAGAATGTTCGCGCACGCGTGGGGGCCGATTGGACCAGGCGGAGGTGCGCACCGAGAGAGTGAGCAAGCGTGAGCCGATGGAGGTTCGATACGATGGCGCGTGAACACACCGAGGCCTGAGAGGTCTGCTTAGCTCCAGTATATGTTCTTCAGCTCATTGGAGTGCACTCCCGATGGTTCTATCGGGTGTGCCAAAAGAATATGTTCGTGTGTGTGCGAGGAAGATCGGACTAGGCGGAGAGGCATGCCGAGAGAGCGAGCGAGCGTGAGGCGATGGAGGTCCGATAGAGGTACGTGCGGACACGCCGAGGCCTAGGAAGTCTGCTTAGCTCTAGGGCAGGTCTTTCGCTCATTAAAGTGCACTTCTGATGGTCCCATTGGGCATGCCAAAAAATATGTTCGCACGCACGCGAAAAAAATCAGACCAAGCAAAGAGGCACGTTGAGAGGTTGAGTAAGCATGAGCCGATGGAGGACCAATGGAGGTGCACAAACACACTGAGCTCTAGGAGGTCTGTTTAGCTCCAGTGCAGGTACTTTGGCTTGTTGTTCCCTTTATCGGGATACTGGAGTTGCAGGCGTGACAGTCAATTTAAGCATGCAATTGACAAGGAGATAAACCGATGATTCAGTCGATCGATGGGACAATATGAACTCCTGCTATCCACCGGTCGCTGATAGTGTTAAGATAGTCATCGGCTGCATCTGATGCACTCCTACTATTGGCTGGTTGTCGATAAGGGATGAAGCACTAGTCCAATGGCTAGAGGGCGTAAGCAGATGACTGGGAATAAAAAAACATATCGGCTGTAGAGCTAATGGCGCTCTGAAATAAAGTAGTCGATATGCGCTATTCAGACTCCTGCTATCAGCTGGTTGCTGATAGAGGCTGTAGCACTCTCTCATTAGCTAGAAACCCGATGAAGGCATAAGCATATAATGAGAAATAGGATAAATGATCCATCACCTGTAGAGTTAATGGCTCTCTATAATACAATGGTCGATGAGCAGTATGTGTAATCATCCTATCAATAGGGTACCGATAGAGGTTGTAACGCTCGCTCATCAGCTGGAAAGTCGATGAAGGCATATGCAGATAGCAAGCAATAAGATAAAGGATCCAACGACTGCAAAGCCGATGGCGCTCTGAATATAATATGCGATGAATAGCAAAGAGCAAGATCCGATCTTCCGAAGGTACGAGAGGTTAGATCAGACGTGTGCACGGAAGGAACGGGCGAACCCATCAGCTGGCTAAGTCGATAAGAGGAATTCTCTGAAAATATATGTATATCGATTGAGAAGCCGATATACTAGACGTGAAGCTTAATGTGGGGATAACTCATCAGCTAGCCGCTCTGTTTACACCAAAATTTGGTAAGCCTCATAGACAGGATTGAAGAGCCGATCAGTTTATGAAAAGAGTCCGATTCATACAGGGAAAGAGCCGATCGGATAGATTGAGGATGGATTTGGTTCAGTTAAAAAGCAGAAAGTTATCCAAATGAAACCGAGTCTATGGAGGAACCGTGGAAACCACAGTAGGATACTTTATCTCTATGGAATATATCTTATAAGATTATGCCAGTCTAATTAGTTTTCTTAACTTATTAAAGATAATTTTCTTTTATATTTAGGAAATAACGTTCAGAGGTTGTTTGGAAAAACGTTGGACTCTTGTAACTCTAGGGTATAAATATAGATCTCTTTGGACAGTGTAAGATATCTCTCGATCAATACAACTTTGGCGAATTGCCAGCCTAGTTAGTCTAGGTTTTTACTGGTGAGTTTTGGCTCTCGAAGCGGGGCTGCATCGGTTAAATCTGATCACCGACGAAGAGAAAAGTCCCGCCACTATCTTGGTGTATTCTTTCTGCCTAAGACTGTATCGTCTAGGTCCGATCTCTTAGTCTGATCGGGTGCATCATATCATGTTTGCGTGGTTCTATCGATTTATCGAGCTCCCTCTATTGCCATCGGTCTCATGCTACATCGATTAGGTCCAACCTACTAAACTGCTAATTGTAGATTGAGCCGTAGGTCGATAGGTCTTCACGTGAATGTTTCATCAGAGCGGGCAGCCGATAAGTTATCCACACATTGAGTCTCACGCATAGTGTATCGGCTTCTTAGCCAATATATATATATCTTCAGAGAATTTTTCTCATCGATTCAGCTAGCCGATGGGTTCGCCCGTTTCTTTTGTCCGCGCATCTGATCTAGCGTCTGTTGTCTTTGTGCCGTTAGCCTCAGTCTCATACTATCTCGGTCTGGTCCGATCTATCGAGGCTGGCTCTAATAGTACTATCACGGTGGTCATTAGGTTTCATACTTTTAGGAGATCGAGTCTCGGTCTTTACTATTTAAAGTGCTATTGGCTTTGCAGTCAATGGATCTTTTATCTTACTCAGAGCGCCATCACACATTCTATTCGGAACGCCGTTAGTTTTGTAGCTGATAGATCTTTTATATTATTCTTTGTTATCCGTATATGCCTTCATTGGCTTTTCAGTCGATGAACAAGCACTATAGCCTCTATTGGCAACTAGCCGATAGGAGGATTACACATAGTGCCTATTGACCATTCTATTAAAGAGTGTCATCGACTTTGTAGCTGATGTGTCCTGTATCCCATTTCTTGCTATTTATCTATGCCTTCATCGGCTTTCTAGTCAACGAACGAGCGATACACCCTTTATCGGCAACCACCCGATAGGAATCCATATATATTGCTTATTGACTACTCTATTGCGGAACACCTTTAGCACTACAGTCGATAAGTCGTCATTTGCCTATCCTTTTCATCGGCTTCCTAGCCGATGGGCAAATGCTTTAGCCCCTATTGACAACTAGCCGATAGCATGAGTACATTAGACGTAGCCGATGTTTATCTCAACCCTATCGACGACCAGCAGATAGTGGGGGTTCATATTAGTCTATCAGCCAATTGACTCATCGGTCTATCTCTTTGTCAATTGCAGGGTCAAATTGATTGGCATGTCCACAACTCCAGTAACCCTGACGAAGGGACCAATGAGCCAAAGGACCTGCATTGGAGTGAAATAGACCTCTCAAGTCTCGGCGTGTTCGAGTGTGATCGCATAGGACCTCCATCGGTGAACATGGAGGACCGATTTGGTGTCAACATATTTTTTGGCACGTCCAGTGGGACTATGGGAGTGCATTTCAATGAGCCGAAGGACCCGTATTAGAGTAAAGTAGACCTCCTAGGCTTCGGCATGTTTGGACGCGATCGCATTGAATCTTCATCGGTAAACACGGAGGACCGATTCGGCGCGAACATATTTTTCACACGTCCTGTGGGTCAAAAGAGTTCATTCGTCGGTCAGTGGAACCATTCATCGATTGAAGATTTCACTCATCGACTGGTGGGATTGTAGATGTCGTTTGTCAGTCAGCCCATTCATTGACTGAAGATTTCACTCATCAATCGGCGGGACGATACAATCACCTGATTAGAAGTCAAAATTTCATTTATAAACCTGAGGGACACAATTTTAATCAATATGTCTAAAGAAAAGGTTGATGTCAAGGTGCATTTTTCCGATGCAGAAGCCGTTGAAGATATTATTATTCTGGTCGCATTGGAAGATCTGAATGAAGAGCAGGGGTAGCAGGTAGAGTAGTCTATGAAATATTTTGAGAGCTTGTGTTTGCAATCCTTTTGTATGACGCAAGATGGTCCGATTCAGAAGAATTAATTCCCAAGATCAACTATGATCAATGAATCAACTCAACATGCTCCTTCAAGTCTACAGAAATCCGTCCAAGAACTAGTCGATGAAGCTATACGTCACGTGCTAAATGATCATTCTGAAGGGTTGACAAGCATGCTTTAGTACTTTATATGGAAAAGAGTGGATGGATTATATATTCAAGAGCCACCAGTTCATACATCGATAGATATTGGTCCACCGATGCTGATGTTTAATTGGTCCAATGGCTATATTTAGCTCGGGGGGACAACATCATGAAGTCGATGAGTATACTGCCAAAATATCCAAAGTGATGAAGGAATAGTTTGACTTGAAACTAAAGGGGGAGAATTTCATGTATCGGCCTCTACATCCTGAGTGGTTTGATAGAGTACCGTTACCATGCTGATACAAGATGCTAGACTTCTCCAAGTTTTTAGGGCAAGACAATATATCAACAGTTGAATATGTTTGTCGATTCTTGGCTTAGTGTGGACAACCATCGGCATAAGAAGCTCTGAGAGTTAGACTATTTCCATTGTCACTATCTGGATCAACTTTTAATTGGTTTGCATCGTTATCACCAAATTCAATCATAGGATGGGTCAAATTGGAAGAACAATTTCATAAACAATTCTTTACGGGGATCCACGAGATGTTGCTCACAGATTTGATATCGGTGAAGCAAAGTAAGGAGGAATCAATTTTGGAGTATATTCAAAGATTTCGTACTGTATGGAGCCAATGCTACAACTTAGATTTAAGCGACGAATAGTTAGCAGAGCTGGACTTCCAAGGATTATCAAAGCGCATCAGAAGTAAGTTTTTATGTGAGGAGTTTGACAACTTAGCACATTTGATGTAGAATGTATCGGCTCATGAAAGCTGATTGCAAGAAGCAGGGGAGGAGATTTCAAAGTCGTGGGAGCCTATGGAAGATAATTTTGAAGCTTGAGTCCTCATATTTTGAAATTGAGGGGCATATGTTTGTACTAAAATTTGGTAAACCCCGTAGATAAGATTGGAGAGATGATTGGCTTATAGAAAGAGTTCGATTGATATAGAAAAAGAGTTGATCGAACGGATTGAGGATGGATTCGGTTTAGTCAAAAGATAAAAAATTATCTAGATAGAACCGAGTCTAAGAAGAAGCCATGAAAACCATGATAGAATTGTTTATCTCTATAGAATATATCTTATAAGATTAGGTAAATCTAATTAGTTTTGTTAACTTTTTACAGATAATTTCCTTTTATGTCTAGGAAATAACATCTAAAGGTTGTTTGTAACCACGCTAAACTCTTGTAACTTCAAGGTATAAATATAGACTCGCTAGGATCTTGTAAGATATCTCTCAATCAATACAACTTCGGCTTATCACCACTCTAAGAACAAGGTTGTTTTTCTGATGGGTTTGGCTCTTGACGTGGGACTGCATCGGTTAAGTCCGATCACTAACGAAGGGGTAATTCCCACCACTATTTTGGTGTATTCTTTCTATCTAATGCTACATCGATTAGGTCTGATCTCTTAGTCCAATCGGGTGTAGCACATCACATTCGCGTAGTTCTATTAGCTTATCGAGCTCCCTCTACTATCATCGGTCTCATGTTGTATCGGTTAAATCTAACCTATTAGACCACTGATAGTAGATTGAGTTGTAGCTCGATAGGTCTATGTGAACGTTTCATCAGAGCGGTTAGCCGATAAGTTATCCACACATTGAGCCTCATGCCTAGCGTATTGGCTTCTTAGTCGATATACATATATCTTTCAAGAATTCTTTTCATTGATTTAGTTAGCCAATGGGTTTGCCTGTTTTTTCTGTCTGCGCGTCCGATCTATCGTCTGTCGTCTCTATGCCATTAGCCTCAGTCTCATACTTTGTAGCCGATGTGTCCTGTGTCCTATTCTTTGTTATATATCTATGGCTTCATCGCTTTTCAGCTGATGAACGAGCGATACACCCTCTATCGGCAACCAGCCGATAGGAGTCCATGTACATTGCTTATTGACTACTCTATTGCAGAACGCCATCGGCTCTACAGCCGATGAATCTTTTATTCCCTTTATTTTCATCTGCTTACGCCTTTCATCGGCTTCCTAGCCGATAGCATGAGTACATCAGATGTTGCTGATGTTTATCTCAATGCTATCGGCAACCAGCCAATAACTAGAGTTCGTATCGGCCTATCGACCGATTGCCTCATCGGTTTATCTCCTTATCAATTACAGGGTAAAATTAACTGGCACACCCACAACTCCAGCAACCTTGACGAAGAGACCAACGAGCCGAAGGACCTATACTAGAGCGAAGCAGAACTCCCAGGCCTTGGCATGTTCAAGCGCGATCGCATCGGACCTCCATCGGT
Organism: Oryza coarctata; assembly: GCA_030770085.1. Classification (NCBI taxonomy): domain Eukaryota; kingdom Viridiplantae; phylum Streptophyta; class Magnoliopsida; order Poales; family Poaceae; genus Oryza; species Oryza coarctata. The sequence goes on along the minus strand of CM061476.1, from coordinate 1,642,778 downwards.
GAACACGAAGGACTGATTCAGTGTCAACATATTTTTGGCACGCCCGGTAGGACCATCGGCAGTGCACTCCAACAAGCCGAAGGATCTACACTGGAGCGAAACATACCTTTTAGGCCTCGACGTGTTCGGGCGCGATTGCATCGGACCTCCATTGGTGTACATAGATGATTGATTCGGCACGAACACACTCCGATGAAATGTTCGTGTAAAGACTTATTGACCTATGGCTTAATCTATTATCAGCGGTCTAGTAGGTTGGATCTAACCGATGCAGCATGAGACTGATAGTAGTAGAAGAAGATCGATAAGCCGATAGAACCACGCGAACGTGATGTGATGCACCCGATCGGATTAAGAGATCGGACCTAACCGATATAGCCTTAGGTAGAATGGATACACCAAGATAGGAACAGGACTTACCCCATCATCGAAGATTGAACTTAACTGATGTAGCCCCGCGTCGAAAGTCAGAACTTGCATCTAAAAACCTAGATGAACTAGGGTAGCGATGCGCTGAGATTAAATTGATCTCTCATGGAAATCTTACAATATTCCTGATGGTTTATATTTACACCTTAGAGTTACAAGAGTCCGACACAATTACAAACAATCTCTAGACGTCATTTCCTAAACATACATGAAAACTATATCTAAGAAGTTAAGAAAAATAATTAAACTTGCCTATTTTACAAGATATATTCTATAGAGATAAAGTAGCCTACCGTGGTTTACATGGCTCCTCCTCAGACTCAATCGCATTTGGATAACTTTTCGTTTTTTGACTGAACTGAATCCATCCTTAATCCGTCCGATCGACACTTTCCCTGTATCAATCGAACTTTTTCCATAAGCCGATCCGCTCTCTAATCCTGTTTACGGGGCTTACCAAATTTTGATGCAAACACCAGCCCACATATTTGTCCCTTGGACTACCCTTTCTTATTCATGTGGATCCTCTTTCTTTCTTCCTCTCTTAATCAAGCACATGGCTATGCACCTGTGTGCTTGAAGCCCAAAATGGCGGTGGCGACCTTGAAGCTAAATAGGGGCCTGCAGTGGTGGGACCTTGATGTTGGTGGCAAAGATGGATTTCGGTGAGAAGGGGGGCACGTGGAGAAGATGATGGTGGAGGGTTCTCTAGGCTCACCTCGTTGCCATTCTCGAGGAGTGGTACATTGCAGGTAGTGATTGGCGCTCTTGATGGAGACATGGCTCAAGAGGTGGAGCTCCATTACATGCCCCACGTTTGATGAGGACCATCGTCAGTTTGATCTAGAAATTAATTAGCTAGTGGGGTCAGTGAGCTTATGATGTCACCATCCTTTACAAGCTTTCCCCGTTGCCATCCTCCCCTATGCAGCCTAGGCACCTAAGGCAGTGGAGGTGGATCTGCATTTAGTGATGAAGCTCAGAGGCGAACGGCACATGCAATAGAGAACGACAACAAGGGAGTTTGTTGAAGGATTGTGGCCATGCTGCCCCTCTCCTTCTGTCTTCTTCCATCACCCTCCCTCCACTCTCCTTCTTTGTCCTTTGACTCGGTGTCCCATCCACCCATTACCGCTTCAACTCTGCCATAGGTTCACTACCACTATGGTCTCCTCCCTGACCTTCAGCTCCACAACACCTGTGGAGAGTATAGAAACCAGGTATGTTAGCCTTGGGTTCTGTATCGGCCTACTATAGGGTGGGTCGAGTAAGGGATGGTGTCATCGGCCAGAAAATAACCCTAACTTCTAATCCAAGGATGGAAGGGATAACAAATAAGGAATAAGAACTCTATCCATAACATCTTGAAGGGTATAAATGGGATAGTATCTGGCTTCCTACCTCTATACAAAGGGAAGCTATGACCTCCAATGAGGAGGAGGCATACACCGTATTGTAAACCCTATATACAAACACTCTAATCTATACAACAAGAGTAGGGTATTACCTCTAGCAGAAGGTCTAAACCTATATAAATCATTTCCTTATGTCATCATCACTTCTTAGGTCCTACACATACCCTATTAGAGTATTGCTGATTTCTAACATCGATAGTTGGCGGGCTAGATAGGGAAGTGTTGAGATCAAACACTCAGAAGACGATGGCATCCACTGGCATCACTGGAGTCAAATGCTTAAAGTTCTTGCCTAGCACGGTCTTCCGCTTCGGGACCTTTGACTTCACCACCAACGAGGAGGGTGACCTCCGCTCACCTCTACTAGTTGATTTGTAGCCGGTGATCACATTTGACAATGCCTCTCCTCCGCACTCAATCACGAGCTAGTCGGGAAGGAGGATCGCATCTTTATCCATGAGGAGCTGGGGGCTTCTCCATCAATTGCCCCATGGATTCACCAATGTGATAGCCACTTTTCGCCACCAACCAATCCAATATACTAGGTCATGGCTCAGACACAACCCTACACTAGTTGAGCCCAAGTTGCATTGGGTCAAATTTCTCAACAAGATAGTATGCCTCTTTGACTAGCGGCATCGGGAGCACTCCTCTAACTCGGGACATTTTCACTATTATTAAGACAATAGAGCAACAAGAGGTGAAGGCCAAGGAGCAACGGGCAAAGGAGGAGTGACCTTGGCGTGAGCAGGAGGAGCTCAACAAACGTAGGCAAGAGTTACGCAAGTAGGGTTGGTTCGATCAAGAAGATATCCTACAAGTCTGAGTCGGCAACCACAACATCTTCACCATCCCATAGCACAATGTCATTACTGCTAAAGCGCTTCTCGACTCAGTCGAGGCGGTGCTACTCGTAGATCATGTGGTGACACCCACTGTGGCCTAGATAAAGGCAATGGCGGAGAATATTTTTCAGACCAAGAATATTTGCTTTGGAGTTGCCAACTTCAAGACGATGTACCATACCATCTTTGAGAGATTGGTAATGGCCAAGTTCATAGCCGTACCCTACTACGCCTATGCCATCATGAAGATGTCAAGGCACAACAGGGTGATCACTCTCTGCACCAACATCAAGTAATCTCTCGACCGTGACAAGGAGAGCCGCGAGTTGGTGTAGAGGCAGGAGGCAGCTCTCTCCCAACGGCAGATTAGTGAAGAAGCCGCTACCCACCCCCATGACGACGAGCCATCACCAGCCAAGACGAGACTCGAACTAGGGGACAGACAACCAAAGAAGATTTCTCTCAACTTGGCCAACTCCTCCAAGACGGCGTTTATCGAGACTAGCCTCGACCCCAAATAGAAAGACACGCTCATCAACTTTCTCAGTACTAGTGGTAAATCAAATCATAAAAGACTGGATCTGTCTAGACGATACCATGACCGCCTATTGCTAGGAAGTATGGAGGGAAAATACGATGGATTGGAGCTGACTCATGTCCTCTAGGACAACGAGGATGCAGATCAACTGGCCACATTGGGCTCTTGGCACGAGCAAGTACCTCTTGGCATATCCTAGCAACGGATACCAGCGGTGAAGGCAGCAAATTGACCATGAAAACCATCACGCCATGACCCACAAATGACTCGCACGAATATTGTGGCCAAGTCTAAACTCCAATGTGCTTAGCTTGCTAGTGTAAGAACCAGAATTAAGCACACGTGAATAATACGAAGTATTGCATAAGAGTGGCACAGCTAGAAAGCTCAAGTTTTTATCCTGAAATTCAGTATTCCCCTTGACTTTCAGTTCAACATCGATGGTCACAGGTTCTGGCATCCATAGTGCAACAGCACGGGTAGGGCCTACCAGTACTAAATTCCGATCCTGCATTCATGCAATACCACTAATGAATAATCAAAAACTGAAGTGAAAAAAGAGGTACATATGACCAGCATAATCCAAACAACACAGTATATAACAAACAGAAACCACATAGCATAAATGTAGCATGCAAAACACAAAACCTGGGAGAAACATTTTAGCTCAATGCGCCAGTGACAAAAAGAATTGGATATTTGTTATGTGCAATTGATCAAAAGTCATTAAGGGTGCCCTGTTCGAATATCTGTCTGCCAATGCCTTGCAAACAAAGCTGAAACATTATTACGTGCGAATTCAGAAGAATAAAACACCAGAAATTATCAAGCACAATCATTATATGACAGCGGTTTAAAACAGAGTAAGTTGTGGGCTAAAGAGGTATATCAATGTTTTGTCATAGTTATGAAGGAGGCCAGAGTTTGTAAGGGCATAGTACAGGACAGTTGAAAAATTGCAGTTAGTCTTCCCAAGGATCCCCTTGTACCTGACAGTGTGCATCTGCTCCCTTATCCCACAAATATTACGGAGGTAAGAGTTAAAGAAGAACTTCAGCCAATGTGCTGAATCTGTAATAGTTGAGTTCAACACATGCGCTAGTTTGAATTAATTATTAGCTTTTTAAGATTCAATTAGTAATTAGTTGAGCCTGGCTTATGCTGTGCTAGGAAATAGTTATTTCTTTGTGATCAAACACATAGACATAGGACTAGTTTTTTTATTGTATGCCTTCTACTTGCTTATTTATACATAGCTTGAGCCTTCAGTCTACATGATTCTGCTGCACGCAAAAGGCAGGGAAATTCAAAAGCACGCGAGCCGGTAATTTTCAGGAAGCAATGCCATCTGATCTCCATGCCTGATGGGCTCTTTTCCATAAAATCATTACACAATTCAATTGGCGCGGAGAAACTATGGGTGCAAAGACTACATGGTAGCTTTCAAGATAACATTTTCAAGATCACATAGGTTCTAACATACCATCCAAAATAAAATAAAAGCTTTCTCTTGCTACCAATTTCAAGAGTATAACAATACTGTGAGTAGTATCGTTATCAAAGACTAAGAATTGAGCTAACTGAAACACTTCCTTGAAGATAACCTACGTTATATTAGGTGACTTTTTATTATATTAGACGACTTTTTATTGTTAAAAACCGTATCATTACTACAACGTTAAATTCACCAACAATATGTATATATCAATATAGTAGCTCCCTAATATATGCTTTGAATGTTTGATTCATCTACTCTGTATAAAATGATGATACATAAATTTAGGAGTTCATAACTAACCAATTCATGACACAGCTGTATGTTGAATAAGTCGTCTGCATATTCACAGCACGCTAACCGTCAGGAAACTGAAGTTCTACCCTGTCGCCAATGGGATAGCTAATTAATTAATGGCAATTATTTAGACCAGCTAGCTAATGATGTTTACACATGCATGAAGGAATAATTTCTTTTCTAGTACTACTTAATTTGAACTACATTTTACCTGCTTGTTATATTACTCCGTTCGTTTTATAATATAGTAACTGTATTAGATGTAACGAATTGAACCGTCCGTCTCAAAATAGAGTAGGAAGACACTGCACCTTCGACCATCGGATACCATCTAATTTTCTCAGTACCCTGACTCGCGTAAACAGTACACGGGGTGAATTCCATTGGAGCAATCTTGCTAGACTCTGAATTAGCTTGTACCCATTGTTCCGTTGTTTCACACCAACAATTAACAGTCGTTAATTAAAGTTTCTCTCCTCTACCAATATAATACCTAGGTAAACTTTGTTCAAGCAAATAGTTAATTATTATCTTTGGTTTTTAATAGACAACACCATTGATTTTTTTTCACATATTTAACCATTCTCTGATTTAATTTTTTTTCCAAATATAAAGAAATATAAGTTAAGTTTAAAGATACTTTAGCAATCACAATAAAATAAATAATAATTATATTAATTTTTTTAATAAAATGAATAGTTAAATGCGTGTTTAAAAATTAATACAGTCATATATTAAAAATTATAGGGAGTAATAATTAAGAAAACTTCGCTGTCGAGATGAAGTCGATGATCAATCCTTTTTGTTTTTTTGACTGCCGTAGCTTGACTTTATATGTTCAGTAGACCAGTGCTCTTTTTTCGGGTGTTTAACTGGTTTAAGTCAAGCTATAGTATATAAGTAGGACGTACGGTATATGTAACCTACATGCTACCTACTCTACCAACCTATGACCCATATATTAGTAATCTGATTAAGGAATTGAAGATAGTATAGAGAATGATATATACCCTCTCAGTTGAAACTTTAATTAGCAACAGGTATATGTATGTATGTGCACGCGTTTGTTGGTGGTAGAAGCTATTTCTTGCTAGAAGTTCCCAAAATATATTTGCTATCTCCTCCATCCCAAAAATAGTGTAATTCCAAAGTACTACTGTCTTCATTCTTTTTTAAATGACGTTAGTTTCTCCTCTCCAACATCCCTCGTATAAATTTTTTCTCTATTTTACCCTAAACCACACTTTCACTCTTATCCACCTCTCATTTAATGAGAGGACATTTAAGTCATTTCTTTACTACTAATTTGTCTCAAACATTCTTAGAATTGCACTTTAGGGACGGATGGAGTAATAATCATGTGCATATTTTTTAATAATAAAAATGATTTACATCTATGTACAGCCTCTATCATTTGCCACATAGTTATTGAGATTTGATAATAAAAAAATAGAGACATGAGGTGATGGGACAAACTCCAAAGTCACTCGATTCGATTGAAATATCATTTTCAAGATCACATACATCCTAACATGTCATCTAAAGTGGAAGAAAAGATCCCTCTTGCGACTGATTCCAAGAGTATAACAATACTGCGAGTAGTATCTTGTTTTTCTGCGGTAGCACCATAGACTAAGAATAGAGCTAACTGGAACACTTGAAGATAACCTACAATATATTAGACGCCTTTTTAGCTAAAAAACATATCATTAACGTTAAATTGACCAACAAGCATATGTATATATGCATATAGTAGCTCCCCAATATATGCTTTTATATGCTTTGAATGTTTGATTCATCTACTGTGTATAAAAATGATGATAAATAAATTTAGGAGTACATAACTAACCAATTTATGACACAGCTGTATCATAAGTGTCGAATAAGTCATGTGCATATTCACGGCATGCTAACCGTAAGGAAACTGAAGTTCTACCCTGTCGCCAATGGGATAGTCAATTTTTGGTGATGGCATAAGCAAAAGTACACATCTAGTAATTTATTTGGAACTAACCGAGTAAAAGGGCATCTATAATACTAGACGAATGTATCTGGATGCTGTCTGTCTTGTACGGTGGTACAGCTACTGTGATACACCACGCTTAAAATAAGTGTATTTTTGATAAACAGCTAAGAATGCGTGAAAATTTAAGTTTTAAACCACTGCTCGAATATTAGATCGGAGACTGTAGATGCGTAGAAGTAATCGAGTAGTGTAAAATAGACTATAAGTTTAAGTTTATGGTGGCCGGAGTATAAATTAATGTGACGTGATTGAATCAATGTTGATCATTTGATTTTCATTAGAGTTCCCTATATATAATATTTTCAAAAAAAGGGGATAAAAGATCGAACCTCCCAGCCTGCAGCCCAATCCGCCGTCACTCCCGTGTCTGCTATGCCGCCGACGCTGCTGCTGCCGTGCCGCGGGTTCACACCGCTGCTGCTCCTGCGGCTGCCACTCCACCTGCCTGAACGCTGCTGCTACTACCATTACTGGTGACTGGTGCTAACGTATTGTGTTGGATTAGATGGCCGCTGCTGTTGTGCGTGATTCCTGCTGCTGTTGTGTGTTGCTGCAGCAGCCATCGATCAGGGAACAGAAAGGGAGAGGAGAAGGGAATAGAGAGGAAGAAGAGAGAGAAAGACGTCCATTTGGGGATTTTGGGGTTTCGCAAATACTTTGAATTTGTCCCAATTTGAGTGTCCTTACAGCAATGGTATCCTTTTTTACTCTTTTGAATAGAAATTGATCTGATAGCCAATCGCGTGAATTTCGAATTTCTTTTAAATCTGAGATTAAATCGTCGAGGTTCAGGCTTTGTGGTCTAAATAAAAGTTCTAGGTATCGTCGTCATATTTTTAACGCCACTAGTTTCACTTGATTCACAACCGTTAGTTTTTATTTAACTGGGTTTGATAGAGGCATAATCTGGTATTCCTGCCAAAATAAAAGTTTTAGGTAATTTTATTTAGATATCCAAAGTGCCATTATTTCTCACTTTTCGTTAGCCGGTTTGCAATTACATATAAAACAGTGAAGGGACCGGTATAAGAGTTAAATACAGGTCTATGGAGAAATATAGAACCTCTTCGTGTTTTGTTGTTTATAGATGTAGTCGCGTATAGAGATTTTATATATAGTTTTGCTTCACAGGTATGGCGAGTTCAAACGTGGGAGGTGTTGAGCCAGGTTATCAAAGGAGTTATGTCAAGTACGTGATTGTAGCGTGCCAAATCTCATGGGGCCGATCGGATCGGGTGAAGATGTGAGTGATCCGAGGAAAGTCCCATCGGAGAAGATTACGCATTGGTGCTTGTGAGTTATGCTTAGTTCCAGTATAAATTGTTATTCTTTAAGTTTCAACATCATACTAGTCAATTTAATTATGCAATTGACAATTATATATAGAGGATGAGATCCGTGAGCCAATCGGCCAATACGGCTCACCTTATCGGCTGGATGCCGATAGGAAGGTAACACTTGTGCATCAACTAAAAATATGGTGAAGGCATAGGTAATAAAGGCGTGAAATAAATTAAAGGACATACCGGCCAAAGAGCCGATGACGCTCCAAAGAGGATAAGCGACAAAAGCAAAGAGTGGGGCCCAAATCCCCTTGAAGGCATGAGAACTAGCAACCACTGTGACGACACCGTTAGAGTCAATCTTGATAGATTGGACCAAACTGAGATAATATGAGGCTAAGACTAACGGCATAGAGACGATAGAGACTGGATCGAACGTAACGATGGAAAGGACGGGACAAGACCATCGGCTAGTTATCAGCCAAATGCCTGACGTAGGTCTATATCTAACCTCATCAACTATTTGAGCCAATGGGAAAAGAAACCCGCTAGATCCCGATGCCTTCCTTATCAAACATGAACCTAATTGATTGGACCCAACTGAGACAGTATCTGGCCAGATCTGACGGGACCAGATCGGTCGCTAGCGGGTTAATCGTCGAGGATATAATAAATGTGTGCGTATCGGCTATGTGAAGCGCGAGATAAGGATAACTCATCGGCTACTCACTCCGATAAAACGTCGCTCGAGGACCTATCGGGCCAACGGCTCTATCTACCGCTACCGATCTCGTAGGTTGGATCTAACCGATGCAGCAAGAGGCAGACGATGGCGGAGGGAAGCCGATGAACCGATAGGCCTCACGCGAATGTGATCCGGTACATTCGATCAGACTAAGAGGTTGGATCTAACTGATACAGCCTTAGACAGAATAAACGGAGTAGGGTAGTGGCAGGACTTACCCCTTCATTGGATATCAGACCTAACTAATGCAACCCGTGTCGAGAGCGAGAACCCGTCAGAGTAAACTTAGATGAGCTAGGGTGATGATGTGTCGATGGTTGTGTTGATGTATGATCTATTGCTTGACAGGTTCCAGGGGTCTATATTTATACCCTAAAATTACTAGAGTCCGATACAATTACAGACAACCCCTGGATATTATTTTCTAAATACATAAATTGGAAACTAATCTCTAAGAAGTTTATAAAACTAATTAAACTTGCCTAACTTACATGACATATTTTATATAGATAAAATACCCTGCTATGATTCCCACGGTTTCTTTTCAGACTCGGTATCATCTGGATAACCTTCTGTCTTTCACCAGACCGAATCCATTCTCAACCCATCCAATTAGCTCTCTCACCGTATCAATCGGCAGCCAATCAGTCCCTCCTTCATCGGCCGATAGCTGACCAAATTCTGGTGTTAACAGTGATGAACTTGTGTAATATGATCAATGACCTGCTTTTACTCTATTTACCATATTTCTATTGTATCAATATTATCCATGCGATTCGGTAACTTCTTGATTTTTGTTCAGGCTAGATGTTCCAGTATATTCAGGATTCTCTAATCTATTTTCGATGGTATCCTCTTCATTCATAATCCTAGTTGTAAGCACTGGACCCTTACTCATCTTACCCGTAATGCTAAAGTATATGCATGTGTGCCCTGGAGGGGAACTACCGTTTTTTGACCTGTGTTTTTAAAGAAGGAAAATAGTTTCTATTGGTTTCTTCTTGTAATTCTGATGCACTTGTTTTATTAGTTTCATATTGTACTTGCTAGATAATATTTATTCACTCTTGTATTTTATTTAGTTTTTAAATATAAAATGATATAGATATAAATAGGATGGGAGTAGATCTTCATCTACATGTTTCATCGCACACCATTAAAACTATAACTTAGTTTCAATATCGATCGTGATTTGGATTTGTAATTGTTTAAATTCTGTGATCATGTCATGCTTAGTTTTTGTGGAGTTTATGATAGATTGTAGTGTATGAATGATAATGTTATTATTTTTTCTTATATTTGTCCATAGGGAAGATTCTGTCGAAATTAATAATTTTAGTACTATGGTTTTGTTTATGTTTTGGTGTAGCACGCAGTTACGTAGATATCCGGGCGTTACAGGTACCAGCCAGTCAAATCGGTCGTTAACCCCTGAAAGCTAATTTGGTTAACTTATCTGTAGTATCAACAAGCCAGAGTGAGATGAGTAAACAGAAAAGAAACAATTTTCTAATTAGATTACGACGGCCCTAACAAAAAAATCCGATGCTGTCAGCTGTTAATTGGAGCTGTTCCAACTCGAAAATGTGGTGATTTTGATCGGTTTGTCGTCGCTTGTGATGTGTTGCGAATTTGATTAATGTAACCAACCGTTTCTAGCTAGCTAATTAATTAATGGCAATTATTTAGACCAGCTAGCTGATGATGTTTCTATACATTCTTAATTTCTTTTTCTAGTACTACTTAATTATTATATTACTTTTATCCATTTTAAAATATAGCACCACTATTTGAATTAGACACAACATATTACTATAAATCTCTATTCTTATATTAGCTTAGTATTGAATTAACAATCAATCTTAAAATATAGTAATTTAATACTAAATTAGATATAATCTACTACGGTCTGATTATCCAAATTCGTAGTAATATGTTGCGTACTAGATTGCTAAACGGTGTGAGAAATTAATAACTCTTACCAATCCAAGAGCGATCTAATTATATGTTCAGTTCACACGCTGGTCGGTCGGTCGGTCTCATTGAACTGGTTCTGTAAAATCACTTTTGACTGCCAAGTTAAACGGAGCAGGTCCGGAGATCAACCCATTGATCAGCGTAGTCAATTACGTGTTCCTCCATAGGATCATGCAACAAGTTTAGTAATTAGTTAAGTGAGGTGGTCATGACCCTATATCTTTATTAGTAAAATCGTAATATTGACTTCAATTATTAATTAAGGAAAGGAGAGCCAATAATAGTGTTAATAATTTAAATAAATTGAGAAGAGAAAAGGAAGTAAAGTAGCTTTTGTAAATTGTAAATGAAGTTCGATCGATGGAAAAAAAACTGTCCTACTATTAGTTATTAGTACTAATTAATAGTGCAGTGATATATAGCAGACAGATGAACAAGCTAGTGAACACTGGATTGAAGCACGCAATACTCGTGAAGGAACAACACGAGCAGACAAAGCAGGTTTCGGTTAGATCGTATAAAATCAGTCAATAATTAGATGATAAAATTTTTATTATATACATATCCTTAACAATTTAAAAGGCTATAAAATAAACTATGAAAAGAATTATAAAATTAACTTCAAAATTAAGTTTTAAAATTTAAAATTTAATTTATAAGAATAAGCAGAAGCGAAAAGATGGGAATTTTAGTCATTCACCCATTGATCTGTCACTATCTATCTCAGAAAATCAGATATACTATACTAGCTGCTAATAATCGTTGGTCATATGTACAGTACAGAACACTCTTTCTGCAGGAACAAAAAGAATTCAATCAAACGTGCAAGCATGGGAAGCCAAAAAAAAAACTTGAAAACCAATGTTTAACTAGAATATCGACATAGTCGTCAAAGCACATGGATCAACATGAGGCGTCAAACTACACCATCTGATCGAGTATATCCATTTGTTGACACGGCGCCGTGGTTCATTTTGTGCATAATCTGGCAAAAGGTTGCAAGCGCACGAGTGTCCTGCAATTCAGTGTACACATGCAACTACCAGGAAGTCACTCTATATCCAACCAAAGAATTTTCCAAGCCATTGAACACAAGTTAGTTACCAAGACTTTCACTTTCTCAGCAAGAAAAAATGACAGAAAGGAATAGTGCATGCCTCTAAGATGTGTTTGTACTAGTTGTAAACTTCTCGATCAAATATAGCCTTTGACCAGATGCTCATGTAAGATCAGATTCTCATTAGGAATTGTAGAACACACTAAGATCCAGATGCATATGTGTGTGTATAATATATAAGAGAACGATTTGGCCTTGTATATATGTCCTATGTCATAAGAATCAAACGCCGCAATTGTGCCAATGTTGTTGCAGATGCATGTGTGATAGCTCAGGGGATTATACTCTTGTGTGATAAGTACTATATGAGCTAGCTTGGGATCAGTAAATGAGATTACGTACAGTCAATATTGGACTAGTTCATTTACCCAAAGTTACAGTAGTTTTCTTCACATGCATTCATCTGTAAATATAAATATATATAGTTATTAGTAATATGTAGAACCGATCGTTATTTGATCAATGCAAAGGTAAAGCTGCAAATTAATTAATAGTAACTTGTACGTCCTCTACTACAAAACACCTAAATAGTGCCTGTTCTAAACATGTCATAAGCACCGAATTCGCAACCGTCATCCCAAAAGCGGCACTGATGAGAGGAGCCCTCAATGCTGGTTTGGAGAATTGGGACTTATGAGTTGCATGCTGTGCAAAACAAAAATAGCCAGCTTGGCACAATTCGAGCCAATGCCAATGAGAGTCAAAAAGGGACAAAAATCAATCCCAAAATTACTGAAAATATTTATTCTTCAATATCACAAATGACAGAACCTGAAACACATTTTGTATCAATCCTCTAATCATAATCCATTACTATCCAAATAACATGAAAAAGGGAAAGAGACATATTAGAACACCAAGGGAAAAAATAATCCCCAAATCCACTTGCAAGGGAGATGGGGGAACCACTGATCTTGCTCACAAGCATTGTCATCATCGCGTGGACCAACAAGGCAGCGATAGCAAAGGCTCCATCTCTCCGTCTTTGCCCTCCAATGCTATTGTCACCACTAGATCTAGAGCACCCATGGTTGAGCAGAGAGAGAGAAAGAGGGAGGTAGGGAGAAAGGGAAGAGGAGGACCGGTGAATGGTGGCTACTCCTTCTCTAGGCCATCACGCTCTCTTTAGATCTAGTGGCTACTGTGCTCTAGGCCGATAGATCCAATGGCCGTCCCCAACCCTAGAAAGAGAGGTGGCCTGGGGAGAGGAGAGCCGATAGTGTTTGGTGCTGCTCTAGGCCACCACATTCCCTTCGAAATTGGTGGCCGCCTTGCTCTAGGCAGTTATATTTGGTGGCCGTCCCCAACCCCTACAAGAGAGGTGATGTGAGGAGTAGAGAGTCGAGAGAAGTGGCTACTGTTGCTCCAGGCCACTGTGCTCTGCGTGAAGAGAGGAGAGCTGGTGGCTGCAAAGCAAAGTGGGCGAGAGAGCAGAGGGCAAAGGAGAGAAAGAGAAAAGAAGGCGAGAGACGAGTTTTACTAATGTGGACTTCCGCTTGGCTCATCGGTTTTCTATATATCGAACCGGCATATATAATATATTATACATGTGCCAATTTTTTAATAAATCCATCATAATAAAAATGTTATATCTGCTGTTTTAAATTTAAGCACAGAATATAATTGCCCTATATGTACTTAGTAGAGAAGTGCTGCTTCGATTTAAGGTCGAGGTAATAGCATTAATGTTTCCTTGGAAAAATATTTTTCAAATGGAGGGCAGCTTGAGCTTGGTTTTCTTGCTTGATGTATGTGTACGTGGACCATGTATTGTTATCATGACTAGGCTATTGCTCACCACCGAAAATCTCGCGACCGGGAAATGATCGCAGCTTGGTCACGTGAAGGTTTGGGAGGTCTGCTTAATTTCAGTGTAAGTCTTTAAGCCTCGAGGTTCGTGAGTGTGCTAGTTAATTTGACCCTATAATTGACAAGAAAAAGAGGATAAGACATGTTTGTCGGTCGGTCGGAAGGCCTGCCCGACTCTCCCTATCAGCTGGCTACCGATAGAGATGAGAATGCTAGCGCATCAGCTGAAAAGTCGATGGAGGTGTGAGAGATAGACACGTGTAACACACTAAAGAGCCTATCAACAAAAGAGCCAATGGAGCTACCGCATCCGATACGCGGAGCGGGAGCCGATCCCTCGCGAGGTCATGCGGGTGAGCGATATCAGTAACGGCACCATTAGGGCCAGCCTCGATAGATCGAACCTAACCGAGACAATATGAGGCCGGAGGCTAACGACACCGAGACGACGAGGGCTCGGACCGAACTTAACAACGAGGTAGGAGGGATGCCATCGGCTACCTACAGGCCTAACGCCTAGACCCATCGGCTGCACGACGATGGGGACCTACATTTATGATAACTCATCGGCTACTCACTTCGATGAAACATCGTAGAGAGACCTATAGACCTAAAACTCAATCCTCCGTCGGTAGACCCATAGGTCGGACCTAACCGATGTAGCACGAGACCGACAATGGTGGAGGAAGTTTTATAAGCCGATAGATCTTGCACGGACGTGATAGGGTACATTTGATCTGACTAAGAGTTCGAATTTAAACGATGCATCATTAGACAGAACAAAGTATACTAGGATAGTGACGGGACTTACCTCTTCGCCGGAGATCGGACTTAACCGATGCAGCCCCGCGTCGAGAGCCAGAACCCGTCGGTAGAAACCTAGATAAACTAGGGTGGCGATGCGCCGAGATTGTATTGATCGAGAGATAGATTACATGTCTCTAGGGGATCTATATTTATACCCTAGATTTATAGACAGAGTCCAACATGTTTACAACCATCGGACGTTATTTCCTAACAAGAACAAAGGAAAATATCTCTAAAGAAGTTAACTAACTAACTAAACCTTTCTAATTAAATAAGGTTATAATTTATAAAGATAAAATACCCTGCCGTGGATTCCACGGCTCCTCCGCAAACTCAGTCTTATCTAAATAGTCTTCCAATGCTTCGACGTCTCTTCTTTTCTTGATAATCGGCTCTCGTAAGCCGATACCACCTACATCAAATGTGTTAAACTGTTGAATTCTTAGGCAGAAAATTTCCACCTGATGCAACTCGACAACCCCTGGAAGGCCAAATCAGCTAATTGTTCATTACCCAGAACAAGACTATAACATCGGCTTCTGATGTCCTAGAAACGTTGGATGTATTCTACAACTGACTCATTAGGTCTCTGTTTAACCGATGTCAAATCTAACAGCCTTATTTCTTGAATCGCAATAAAAAATATCTATAGAATTGCTGCTCTAGATCGGCCCATCCTTTAATTGAGCTCGACGGTAACGAAAAAAACCATGTAAAGGCCGATCTAGAGAGAGATAAGAGAAAGAAATGGAATTTGAGAGCTTCCTCGGTTTTAGCAACATCGGCTGTGCAGATTTTGACGTTAACATAATTAGATTATCCATCAGCGGTGGTAAAACTAATGCATAATGGTTCTCCCTTCAAATCTCTCTAGCTACTAGCTAGATGCATCGGGCGGCCTGTTGATTCGCCCGATATCTTGCGTTACATTGCATGCCGAGTCATGCATCTGAATCATTGTGTTGGTAGGTGAAGACTTTGGACTTTCAGAGATCACACCAGGCTTCGTGCATCTTCTGCTGCTGTTTGGCTGCCGTGTTTGGATGCTTGAAATTTCGTTAGTATGTCTTCCCATCTCTAGCTAGGTAGATCGACCAATAAGTTCTCAGTACATGTGCACCTTGACGGGAACAAGTATGTAATGTAAGAGACTCATGGAAAACACGTACAATTGACTATGATATCTGATGGTTGATGTATGTATACACGTATATACGTATAGTTTGTACATATGTATGTTGAGACCAGTTGATAGATGTAGGCAAATTCGTTCATATACTGAGTAGACAATATAGTTTATATATATGCATGCCTCCACGACCATATATATAACAATGTTTGGTCAATTCGACCTACATGAGGATAAATAAATTAAAATAAGTTGGATTTAAAAATGTATGTGCTTATATTTAGAGTTGGATTTGTTAATTATTTTTTCTTCATGCATATTTATCGATTGTACACAGGAATAACTGACGGCACACACAGAGAGGAAATGGCATGCTTCACGCGGTATATATATTGTCATCCTACTAAAGGCCATCATAAACATTTCCTTACAGTTAACCATCAAGCGAGTAGAATTTTCTTCTTCAATTATCTTACATGTTACAACTAATTATTCCCCAGTGGTGTACCAAAAAGAAAAATAATTCGTGAGGATCCCTCTCCTATATCCTCTTTTCATGCTGCTTTTTCAACAACACAACTTAGAGAGGTACAGTCATGTCATCAAAATAGTTATAATTTTTTAAAAAAATGATAAAATGGATTAATATGTAATATATATCACTAACAAACAAACATGTAAGTTAATTGTTTGGATGATGCCTAAGCTTGCCACACTAAGCTTAGACAAGTTGTGTCATGAACCAAAAAGTGTGGCTAAGAAATAGCTGGCAGCACTTGTGACATGGTTGACATATGGTACCTAAGCCTTAGAAAATTTGATACAATATAATTGTGGCAACGAAGCAAACACGTGCCTAAGAAATTGTGACATGACTAAAGTGTGACGTGGTAAAGTGAGGCAACCAACCAAACAACCTCTATAGATATTTACTTGGTTGGGTGCCGCGGAGATAAGTATTTGCTGTAGATCAGGTTGAATCTGTCTTTGACCATGATGGAGACCTAATAAATGTGCCGTAAGAGTAACCAGAGTTTACAATACCATTTCTTGCCAAAAACTACTCCCCAACGGTTTCATCAATAACCACAATATTTAATCGAGTGGTTATCAATGAAAACTAGTGAAACTCAGACAAAACTTGCTAAAAGAAATGAATTTTAGACAGATTTTTTTATAAAACTTCACCGGTTTATCAAGTTGTTTCTAAATGCGGACCAACAAGTGCTTATCTTCGATAAGGTTTTAAATGTTAGCTCCAAGAGTGCAGCGTAGATTCAGATAATGAGGTGGAGAAGAGAGGAGCTGCCTAGTCTGTACATGGATGAGCTTCAAGAAAAGGGAAAGCAAGCTAGAACGAGTAGATTGAAAGCGAACTAAGAGAATTAATTTTTTTTTCCATTGTATTGAAGCTAGTGTAGTGCTGTACATATTAACTTACAATTAGTACTATATGTTATGGACAAAATTAGAGATACAACACAACTAACTGAACTGTTAAAGCTTACTCTAGTACACCTTATCGTTGGCCTTTGTATTACTAGTATCACGTTGCTAAGACATATATATAGGATCCGTTCCCGTTTTAATTCTTGCTTTCATGTGTTCATCATCAGCACATTCGTCATTCACCCATGCATGCAATTAATCTCACACACATGCAAGCTCCCCAATACATCAACAGCTCGACCAACTGACTAACCGAGCTCAGGCATATATTCATCTCCTAGAGATGCTCTGCCGAAACGGCACCTGCCGTTGTGGGCCGGCCGAGGATATATATATATATATATATATGAGTCCACGCCAGCAGCCATGCAATCTGTACCTACCACAATCACGTACGTACCATTGCATCCATATGCATCCATATGCATCCATGTAGTGGTCGTAGCAGAACACATTGTTGGTACGTCGCTCCGGTGAAGTCTCGTCAGTAGGTAGTACGTACACCCAGTGCGAGGCGGGTTCACGGCCGAGCGCGCGCCCACGACGTCGTCCTCTTCCTCGCGCCGTGCGCGCCCTCACCTACCACCACTCCACCGGTTAAACGCCCGACTCGCCACGCCGCTTCTCGCCTCGCCATCCCCATCCATCTATATAAACCCCGCGTCCCATCCTCCCCAGCCAACACACCACCACCACCACTCTCCCCAGCAGCACCAGCAGCTAGCTAGCTAAGCTCACAACTCTCCAGCTCATCCAATCTCGAAAGAACTAGCTAGCTAGCTAGCTAGCTACAGCTACAGCTGCTGCTTCACTGACGTCATGGGGAGCTTGGACACGAACCCTGCTGCGTACTCCGCCTTCGCCGCCGACGTCGAGGGCTTCCAGCCCCTCAACGCCGACGACGTCCGCTCCTACCTCCACAAGGCCGTCGACTTCGTCTACGACTACTACAACTCGGTCGAGTCGCTGCCGGTGCTCCCGGGCGTCGAGCCGGGGTATCTGCTGCGGCTGCTGCAGTCGGCGCCGCCGTCCTCGTCGGCGCCGTTCGATATCGCTATGAAGGAGCTGAGGGAAGCGATTGTGCCAGGGATGACGCACTGGGCGAGTCCTAACTTCTTTGCGTTTTTTCCGGCGACGAATAGTGCGGCGGCGATGGCCGGGGAACTCATCGCGTCGGCGATGAATACGGTGGGGTTTACGTGGCAGGCGGCGCCGGCGGCTACTGAGCTGGAGGTGCTCGCGCTCGACTGGCTCGCGCAGCTGCTGCGGTTGCCGACTAGCTTCATGAACCGCACCGCCGGTGGCCGTGGCACCGGCGGGGGAGTTATACTTGGGACCACCAGTGAGGCAATGCTCGTCACGCTCGTCGCCGCGCGTGACGCTGCCCTGCGGCGGAGTGGGTCCAATGGCGTGGCGGGCATCACGCGGCTGACGGTGTACGCCGCCGACCAGACCCACTCCACGTTCTTCAAGGCCTGCCGGCTGGCCGGCTTCGACCCGGAAAACATCCGGTCGATCCCCACCGGAGGGGAGACCGACTACGGCCTCGACCCGGCGAAGCTGCTCGAGGTCATGCAGGCCGACGCCGACGCCGGCCTCGTGCCGACCTACGTCTGCGCCACGGTCGGCACAACGTCGTCCAACGCCGTCGACCCGGTCGGCGCCGTGGCCGACGTGGCCGCACAGTTCAACGCGTGGGTGCACGTCGACGCGGCGTATGCCGGCAGCGCGTGCATCTGCCCGGAGTTCCGGCACCACCTCGACGGCGTAGAGCGCGTGGACTCCATCAGCATGAGCCCGCACAAGTGGCTCATGACGTGCCTCGACTGCACCTGCCTCTACGTCCGCGACACCCACCGCCTCACCGGCTCGCTCGAGACCAACCCGGAGTACCTCAAGAACCACGCCAGCGACTCCGGCGAGGTCACTGACCTCAAGGACATGCAGGTCGGCGTTGGCCGCCGCTTCCGTGGGCTCAAGCTCTGGATGGTCATGCGCACCTACGGCACCGCCAAGCTGCAGGAGCACATCCGCAGCGACGTCGCCATGGCCAAGACGTTCGAGGACCTCGTCCGCGGCGACGACCGGTTCGAGGTTGTCGTGCCAAGAAACTTCGCCCTCGTCTGCTTCAGGATCCGGCCGAGGAAATCCGACGTCGCTGGCGAGGCGGAGGCCGAGAGGGCCAACCGCGAGCTGATGGAGCGGCTGAACAAGACCGGCTGGGCGTACGTGGCGCACACGGTGGTCGGAGGCAGGTTCGTTCTGCGATTCGCGGTTGGGTCGTCGCTGCAGGAAGAGCGCCACGTGCGAAGCGCGTGGGAGCTCATCAAGAAGACGACCACCGAGATCGTCGCCGCCGACGCCGCCGTCGACGTCGAGGAAGACAACAAGAAGCTGTAGAGTGCCCTTCTGTTCATCATCTGTTATTTGCAGTGTTGGATTGGTTATTTTCAGGTCGCAGTTGTCAGTATAATTAATTACGACGACGAGAGGTACGTGGTATACGTACGTACGCGTGGAATAAAGCCTCTCGACGCAGTGTGTGTGTGGGTGAGATTCATACTGTGCATTCAAAATTACTATGGTCCATTCGTGGTGGGCTTAATTTCCTTTTCTTCTCTCTACCTCTTTTCCTTTTTTGTTACTTGTATACCAGCAAGCAACATGTCAAGTCATGTGTAGTTTTTATTAAATGTAAAGGTAAACTTAAACTTTTGAGTGAACTGGTTGTTACATGTTAAACTATGTACTGTTGTGGGAATTTATGTTGTGGGTAAATTAAGTGGAGACGATTATGGAATTACATGGCTATATGTTTGTCAATTTTTTTTTTCTTATCAATCACTGTTCACTCGCCCTTTTCAACTAAACCAACCTTCCACAACTTATATGTCAATCATGTGGTTGGGGGCGAAGCCAGCCAAAAACGTCATTAGGGTCAGCTCCATTAAACGATGGAGTCATGCTTAGGGATGAACAATATTTTGTTAAAAAAATATAGAATTTTGTTAGGGTTGGTTGACCTTAGCTAGCCCTGCCTTTGGTAAGAAACATAATATTCTAACTTAAATTGTATAAAAAATATACTTTAGTGTAGCCTTTACTAATATGAAAAAAATTATAATCTACTGCATAAGCATATAATTGCATATATATATATTAATTCAATAAATAAAAAAACAAAGAAGAGGTTACACTAAATTTATAATTTTTCCATTTTTGAAAGTTTAGCCTAATATTCTTTTAGCAAGTTTAGTCGACAGATATAGCAAAACCAAACTACAAAACGGTTGCCGAACTATAAGGGCCTTTTTTACCCCCTTTATATGAGCATCATTATTGAACTTTGATCTCAAAATTATATATATCTACACAATTAATGGATTGTGTCACAATCGTGCATTGGTGCTAAGCTAGTACATGTGGATGTTGCTTTCCTGCTTATGACCAGAGTTTTAAATCTTCGGCTACAGCTGCTGCTATAGCTGTTTAAGGTACTGTATAGCTATTTGAGCCTAACTACAATTTAGCCGCTATAGCTCTCTATAGCCTCATTTAGGTCCGCTATTAGCAATTTTAGAGTACTGCCGCTAAACCCCTTAACCGGAGATTTAAAACACCGCTTATAACCGAGCCTGTGCATTTGTAAATATAAGTATTTATGGCTCAGCTACAAGATACGGTCGATAGAAATTGTTTGGTACTTGTGTTGTTTATAAATATAAGTATTTATACGTTATTCAGTAGAAATTAAAGTTTAGAAGAAAATACTTTATTATGTCTCACGTGAGGAATGGATCTGATAGGGTAGGAGTTTGGTTGGGCTAAGATGAGAAAAAAAGTAAATTATGCTAGTGGTAGGTAGGTATAATTTACTACATAAACTTATTAAATTGCTTATCTTGGTGCATGAGCTTGTCTAGTATATGAGAACTATCGCAAAAACGACATGTCGTGACTAATCATGCTGAGTTAGATGTTGACTAGGATGCTATCTAGACACACATGTTAGGAGGAGCTATATAGACATACACGTGCTCACTATATAGAAGACCAATAAGACATACCAATTATATAGTGAAAAAGCATATTAAATATAGAGAAAAGGTGAAGTGGATAAAAAAAATGGAAGAATAAAATAAATATAAAATATAGAGATTATTAGTACATATAGAATGCCTCATGCCTCTCTCATGTGTGTATATGGCATTTTAATTATGCTCTAATACTATATTAGTTATACTGGTGTTAGTTTATACATACCAAACAAGTTTTTGTTTTATAATTTTATGTAGTATATTACACTCACTTGATAGTTTTATATACTACTAATAAAATTTACTTATAAAAAAACTAAACGAGAGAATTTATAGGAGTAGTGGCTTATATTTATAAATAAATTTGAAATGCTCAGAGGAGTAGCTTGGTAGGACCGTGACAAAAGCAGTATAATATAATGCAATGCAATAACTAGTTGCAAAGTGTGTCGCTATAGCTGACAAATTAAATTGATACAAGCAGAGAACACACTTATTGCATCACGAGGAACTTGTGCAAGTTTATTCATGGATCGACATATAGCTATAGCGCATACATACAGGGCGGGCACTAGCTGATCGATCGATGCGCGCGATATATGGATATCGATCGATCGAACTCTCAGCTAGGTAGTTAGCTGTACTGACCGACAGCTCTCAGCTCTATTATAAATTGTTGGTTCTGACAACACACGTACGGATGGCCGGCCGTGTACTATACGTTAGCGTTGTATAATAATTAGATTCCTCTGCTTACCAGCATGTATGTCGTGAGTTTTGGTGGCCCTACGTACTAGGCTGCGACGAAAGGGTCCCATTAACGTCACTACAGTATCTCAAGTTTTATGACTAATTAATTTCATATGTATCCAAAATGTAATTAAATATTTTGGAGTTCAAATTTATCTTAAAATATAATATAGTTATTTATACATATACCTATTGTCTTAATCGATCATAACTATTTCTTATTTAATTTCTTTATATTATTTCTTCTCTTAACCAATCATAAGCTTTCAACATTTCATGTGTTTTTAATTTCTGTAAAAGCCTCCAGAAGCATATATGGAGAGAGCGGTTAGAAGCCTTCCTGTGAGAATGTTTTCTAAACAGTATACGGCCAAGCGTTTGTAATAGTAAAGTAGTGTAATATTGGTAGACAGTTTGAAACATCTTATATGTCCATTCTCTCCACACCAATAAAAATGGTGGCCATAATTGAAATCGCCGTCACGCAACACCAATCGTCGTTGTGCTGATTATTACCCTACCTACGCCTCTCATTGAAGTGACCACCATGACATCATCGTTGCTGCTGGTCGTAGCTGTATTAAGTTGTAGACGTATCTGATTACCGACTACTCCCTCTATTTTAAAATATAAATTTTTTTAATATATTTAGAAATCCCTCTACATATGAATATGTGTGATGGTTGTCTTACTAAGATGTGCCATCATAATTACGGTTTCTTGTCATCCCACTGATGCACCGTATGTCAGTTATTGTCGCCTGTTACTGCCACTCTAAATTACACTGTCGTTGGATCTAGGGACAGTACATTGCCACACTTCTGATTTTATTACAATCATATAAAGTTAAATAAAGTTAAAATTAGATTTAATATATAACTAATACAATTATAATTTCTATATTAAAACTGAAAATAGAATTGTATTTCATATATAACTTTTACCCTATTTTCTATTTTCATATATACAATTGTTATATGTATGGAATATATTTAAAAATTAAAATTAGATTTGATCTACAATTTTTAGCTACTTTTTTATAGACCACAGAGATCAATCTACACCACCACTAAAAACTAAAATTTAGATCTGTTATAATTTGATGGTCAAAATCTTTTTTTTTTCAATTAATATAAGAATCTAGTGGTTTTTGTCGACCCGTCTTTATAATACAATAGATACTCTATTGCTATGGTTTTTATTGCAACGCCCAGCAACGAACTTAGAGTCACTCATCGCTTATACACATTTATTGCAAAAACTAATATCATTCCAACAGATAGCTTTAAATTGTTGTTTCACATAAGACGAGGTCTTGGAATAAATTGTTTTTCTAGGATATGCAAGGACTTTGGGTTTTGGTTTGAGGTCCACAAATTAAGCTTAACAAAGAAAGGATAATGCGTGTTTTTTCCCCAGAATTTAAAGACCATTCCACACCCCATCACATACGGTCTCGATCATTATCAGTATGTTCTTGATAAATCAGCTTTAAGCATGAAAATTAACCTCCTGCTAAATAATGAAAATTAGGTTTAAATAAAATTGGTAAAATAGTTTATATTTAAAATTATTTATGAAAAATATATAGTGAGCGTGTGTTAACATAAATCAGGTTGAAAAATCTATACTGAAGAATGTTTTTTTATTTATGTGCAGGATTTAAATTTGGGAATTGATGAAAAATTGCTGAAAAATTTAGAAGAATTTTGGACAAAAATTGAGAAAACAATTTACTGAATTTTGAACAGTAATGGATATTTTTTGGGCCTAGATGTAGAGTAATAGTCATGAACCATTGAAATAGTAAGCACAAACAGCTTAATAGTCCACGGCACAACGACAGCCTTGCAATGGCACCGTGAGAGTGATAGATAGGATCATATTGTCAGCGAGAAGCGAGCGCACGCGAGGCGGCGGCGGTGACGTAGAGGCTGACCAGGTAGTCAGTGGGCATGGGCGCATGCACAGTAGAAGCGGAGTGGCTGATAGGAGGGGCAAACCTATCAACGAGCACATGTGTAGGCGCAGAGAGGGACTACGACCGATAGGCAGGCTAGGCCTGTAATCAAGCGTGAGCGTGGTGAAGACTCGATGATTGACAGGTGGGCTAGTAAGGTCGGTGGGTCGTGCGCAAAAGTGCGTGTGCGTGTAGCCGCAGGAGATCCAAAGGCAATGTGGCGAGTTATGATTGGAGCGGAGGTGCTGAAAAAGTAACTAAGCCGGATTCTCTGCGGATTCTAGTCAGAGTGTGTAGCCTTTGATATAATTGATGACGTGACACAATCTGGAGTGTAATTTTAGATTGAACTGCTAAAAATAAATAGAGTAGTGGTTATAAAAATTTAAGGTATTTATACTATTTCTTTTTACAATTTTTTTTATAAATAGAGGGTAAGATGTTAAGGATTTAGACATAGAAAATTGAGAGAATTTTTTGTGTAATTTTTTGTAAGCGTAATTTTAGGAATAAAAATAAAAATTGTCAAAAATTTGTATGGAAATTATTCTCTCTTTTTGTGCATACCTAGAGATTGTTTTTGGATTAAATTATTTTCTCTAGATATGTTGTTTTTAAAGTTTGATCGGTTAATTATTTTTAGATTTTATATTATTAATTAATTAGAGTTTAATTAATTTTGGTCAAATTTCTGTTAAGTAAATTATTTTGCTAATAAGTCCGATTGAGCGGTTTATTTGTAAATTTTGTCTTGTTTATTCTATAGATCAATGAGAGTTACGGATATACGGTTATAATTTATTTAGTAGTAAAATGGTGTTCTGTAGTATCGATTTTGTAGTGTTTTAGTTTTTGTTATTAAGAAAAATTGTTAAATTTTAATTTATTCTTCCGCAATCATTTACCCCTGCTTTCTTAAAATAATTTGATGCTACACCTCCAAACCAGGGACGACCATATATATAACTGAACAAATTAAGATACATGAAGATGATCATCAATGACTTGTGTGGCTTCAGATATAATGTGTTAATAGTGAAATAAGAAAGTAACAGATTTGCAGTGGAAAGTTAAACCACATTTCAATTTACTTCTCCATCCTGATGATGATCCATACACGTATACCTAGCACTTCAGTATTCCTTGCTAAAGTTAGTTGGTTGCTAGCATCAGTTCATTTACAACTCACAGATGCTGCATATAACTGTTCTTGCAGGACTATTAATTGGACTAGAGTTGACTCTGTATGGCAAAAGTACAGAGAAATTCAGTTGATTATAAAAGAGAGTAAGGAGACCACGCAAGCTATGTAAGATGGTGGATCAAGTAGTATCCACAGTTTGATCCGTGTCTATCCTTACAAATCCATCGATGATGACCCTCATCAATGGCCGGTTCTTAGCGTTGTGATTATACGCCGTCTTTACAAAAGCAATGAAGACTCAGAAAGAGTATTAATGTCTATGAGAAATAGAAGCATACAATTCTCAATTTATGCAAGAACTAGTTAAGAATTAAGATGCATCCAATCATTAAGAAATTCTAAAATTTACCATTAAGGGACGGATCCGGATCCTATGCAAGGACAAATTCTATGACATGCCATCGTTTTCTTCTCTTCATGACATTGTTGTCGGATAACATCCGTTATTTCTTTGATTTTTTTTTCAGTATGTACTAGTTTACTGTCGGTTGCCAACAATGCAATTAAATCTACTGTTATTTCAATGTGCGTAAAGAACTAAATCTCAGCTTATTTAGTGCATGTTATATATATATTTGCATCTTAGTTTTTTAGGGGTACAATAGTCTTTTCATATGGACTAACAGAGTTCAACTAACAGCTATTCAACTAATGACAATGGCAAAACGAAAGAAAAAAAAGAAAGAAAAACAACGTATAGTAGCATATTCTACGTACTCATACTTGTCAATAGCAAATCACATAATAGAGTGCTTGTCAATCGCAAAACATATAATTTCTCAAAACGATTACACTGACAATATAAAAGCTGAGAAAGGAATATGTGTTTAAGAAAGAAAGGCTCGCACCAAACTACGTATATTCAAGGCTGGTTTCGTGAGCAAATGCAATTCATTGTTTTATTCTCTCTCTACCTAGCTAGCTGAATTCCTAAATTACTTTTGCTCACGAAGTCGATTACATTTTTGTCAATGTAGCTACCAACCACCCTGTGAAGAAAAAATGTCTTTTTTGCTAGCTAGCTAGCTGACTAGCAAGGTCCTCTGGCTGGCTAGCTAGCTAGCTCATTGCAGCTGGCACGTAATGGCGATAGCTTTGTACCGTGTACTCTTCTAGACCAGCCTGAACGAATTAACCTGCCTGCAGCGTCACAATTAAGTGTGAGACATGTTTTCAAGCTGCGAGTCATATATGTCGTTTTCTTTCTAATTCGTTCATCAATTATATATATACCAGGAATAATGGATCATGCTTTGATTAATTGGGACGATTTTAAGGTCGGTCGATCTTGTGTAAAAATATATGTGATCTGTATCAATTAGTTAACGAGGAAAAAGTACACGTCAGAATGGAGAAGAAGAAACTACTGGATCCAACGAATTTACACATGCATATGGATGGCTTCATGTAGTACTAATCTTTTAATGATTTATTCCCGGCAAGAACCGCAGCTTTGAATTAATCAGCTCCACATGCACGTCGATCTTAATTATTCAGCTTCAATTGAGTATCATACATAAAAAAGTTGACTGTATCGTAAGTTACAAAGGGCATGCTTGTTTGAGTAACAACAAGCGATGTTTGAGTTTTATAAGACATTTTAGAATTAATTATTAGGTGTTAATTTTTTTCGTCGCTTTCTCGTACCTAGCCTTGCCTTTTTAACTGACAAAAGAGGAAGAATAATGATCCTATATACTCAAAATTATTTCTTTTACTATGGTCACGTGTCTTCGACTCATAGCCATAGCTGTGAAAATGGCTTCCAAGCATGCACACCATAATCCGCACAACGAATTGTGTGCAACAGATAAAGCAAAACAAATGAATTTGTTGGTTCTGGGGTGTTGGGTATGCATATAGTACATATGGATCATGTTAGCTAGCCCTCTTTTTTACTAGTCCAAAAATTCTTTTTTAGGCAGACCAAACTCAAATTAGAAACCGATTGCGATCAAATACCAATAATAATTGTTTTTTTAATGACTCTCGCCCATTTAAAAAACAATTTTTACGAGTAGCTGCTTATGAAAAACTTTTTACAGACAGGTAATAAGGTTAGCTGTCTAAAAAATATCTTTTCGCAGGTGGCTCAACCAGCTGTCTGCGAAAAGGTTTTTAGCTCATTATTTTATGTGATTTTAAATAATATTATAAATAAAAAAGGAGTTGCTTGATATATCAAAGTCGATTACTTTGAGCAATCCCACCCCACCCCCAACCGAGTAGCACATTAGAGAATCAACATTCACATATCAATTCAACATTTAGATTTTAAGAATATCGATCTAGAATCACGCATTAAGAACATCTAAAATTATATCATAGAATCACATAATCAAGAACATGAATAAGAAAGCATCTTCACTGAGACATTTTGCCTCATCCCACTGACATCTTCTTCTCCGGTCGTCGAAAAGGAGAAGGAAGCTATTGCTGCTATCGAGTGGGCATCTTTTGAGCCACTACACCACGGAGAGGGGAGAGAGTTGTCGCCGTCATCGAGCAGTTTGCCCCCAAGCTTGTGGATCTGGCTGCCACCGAGCTAAGGACGACAGGATCTAACTACCACCGAGCCGCTGAACTAGAAAGAAGAGAGGGAGTCGCCAAACTAGGGAGAAGGAGTAGCCAGGTCATCAACAGGGTTGTGGCGGTGGGTTCTAGCTGCCCTCGAGCTTGGTGGCCTGATCGAGTGGCCATTGCGGCTTACGCCGCTAGATTCATCGACCAACCACCGGGGAGTGGAGGGGCAAGGCCACCATGGTAGAGGGGAGGACGGTAGTGGCGACAGAAAGGAGAAGTGGGTCAGGCGGTGGAGGTGAGCAAGAGGGGAGAGGACGGAGCGAGAGAAGAGGAGGGAAAGGCTACCACAGAGGAAAGGAGGAGGGGAGCGGCTGTGGAGGCGGAGAAGAGGAGAAGAGTGAGAGGAGGAAGATGGCTTAGTGGGGGTTAAAAATTGTTTTCCTTCATACAATAAAAATTCTAAAAGAAGGAATTGCAGGGTGAGCATATTGCAGACGAACTATGCTATGGGTCACATGCAAAAATGCAAATGTTTTTTTATAGACGGTCTATGTTACGGGCAAGACTTTTTTTACATATGACATATGATTCGGCCTACAATGTTGTTTTGCCTTTGCAGGTAAAAATTATTTTCGAAGTAGTGTTGGCTGAAAAAATAGCTATACGTTCTTTGAGATGTAGGATTTTTGGGTCATATAAATTAAACTAACAAATTCTATAAGAGAAAAGTCCACTTTACATCTTATAAGTTTAACAAAATTATAAAATTCGGATAGCTGGAGAAAATAACTTTATATTCATAGCAGATCGATGATAGCTGCTGGTTCCAGATGTGCGGATCGATGGCGGTGGCCCCGTACAACATCGGATGGACGACTACGGGCCTGGAAGCAGCGGATCTGGCAACAGCTGGTCCCGAGTGGTTAATTCGTCTCAGGAGCGACGATGAGGAACCCACCTTCATGACAGTGATAATGACCACGGCGAGACCGTTGTCTCGGTGACGGCAAGGACGAATTTGGGAATTTGCGGTTAGGGTTTTGGGAAAATTGTAGAGTTTCGGGAAGTTGTGACTTCAAAATTCTACAGGCAAAAAAATTGTTTCATTTGAGATTCTACGGTCAAAAAGAAAGTTTGGGGGGAATTTGTTTCTTTTTTATTGTAAAAAAAAACAATTACACACGCAGGTCTCTTTAGCCTATCACCTGTGAAACAAGATTTTCACATACATGTGTCTCAGAGGTTCACCTACAAAACGATCCTCGCATGTAATTTGGTTACAGGCGGTCCTGTAGACTGCTGCGAAAATGGATTTTTGGCTGCCTTTGCAAACCAATTTTTTAGTGTTTAAAATAGATACAATTCATCCCTAAACAATCTACTTTTCATCCTTCCACTAGATTTTAAGTGGTTCTTTTTACATGGTGTTGATGTGGCAACGTGATGATCACATCTTCCATGGAGCAATTAAAACCAAACTATATTTGTTCTACAAGCAAAATAAAATACAATTTGCTATAGAAATAGTGCTTGATTAAATCGTATTTTAAGACAAAACTAAAAATTTATTTCTTCCCATTTGAGAAAATCTATGTAACCTTTAATCTCTTAAATTTGTAAATAGTATGTTTTTACAAAATTGTTTAATTAATTTTCTAATTTTTAAAATTAAAAAACAAGAACCATGGCTGAAATATATTTTAGTTTTTAAAATTGTTAATTTACGTCAGAAAAATAAAGAAAAGTTTTCAGTTGCACATTTGTGTATATTAAACCTAAATAAATTATATCCATAAAAAATAAAGGTTTATTAAAAGCACAAAATTTGATTATATGTATATTATAATGCTAATTCAGCTGGCCAATTATTTTGTACATAGTTCACAAATTAAAACAATCTAGGTGGTACATGCCACATAGAATAAATGGTTTTTTTCTACCGGTCTAGATACTCCATTGCTATGGTTTTTATTGCAACGCCCAGCATTCACTCATCGCTTATACACATTTATTGCAAAAACTAATATGATTCCAACAGATAGCTTTAAATTGTGGTTTCACATAAGACGAGGTCTTGGAATAAATTGTTTTTCTAGAGAATGCGAGGACTTTGGGTTTTGGTTTGAGGTCCACAAATTAAGCTTAACAAAGAAAGGATAATGTGTGTTTTTCCCCAGAATTTAAAGACCATTCCATACCCCATCACATACGGTCCTCGATCATTATCTAAAATAGACATACTGTTCTTGATAAATCAGCTTCAAGCATGAAAATTAACCTCCTGCGATAAAAATTTGGTTTAAATAAAATTAGTAAAATAGTTTATATTTAAAATTATTTATGAAAAATATATGGTGAGCGTGTGGTTAAAAAATCTGTGCTAAAGAATGTTTTTTTATTTGTGTGCAGTATTTAAATTTGGGAATTGATGAAAAATTGCTGAAAAATTTATAAGAATTTCGGACACAAAATAATTTACAGAATTTTGAACAGTAACAGGTCTTTTTTTTTGCCCAGATGTAGAGTGATGGTCATGACCCAGTAAAACAGTAAGACAACGGCACAACAACAACCTTGCGATGACAGCCTGAGAGTGATAGATAGGATTAGATTGTCAGCGAGAGCAAGCACGCGCGAGGTGGCGGCGGTGGCGACGTAGAGGCTGACAAGCGTGACTAGATAGTCAGTGGGTGTGGGCGCGCGCAGAGTGGAAGCGGAGTGGCCGATAGGAGGGGCAAGCCTATTAACGAGCACAGGTGTGGGCGCAGAGAGGCACTACGACCGACAGGCAAGCTGGGCCTGTCATCGAGCGCGAGCGCGAGCGTGGTGAAGACTCGGTGATTGACAGGTGGGCCAGTAGGGTTGGCGGGTCGTGCGTAAAAGTACGTGTGCGTGTAGCCGCAGGAGATCCAAAGGCGACATGGCAAGTTATGGTTGGAGCGAGGGTGCTGGAAAAGTAACTAAGCTGGATTCTCTACGGGTTCGAGTCAGACTGTGTAGCCTTTGGTATATTTGATGACGTGATATAATCTAGAGTGTCCATTTTAGATCGAACGGCTAAAAATAAATAGAGTAGTGGTTATGAAATCTTAAGGGTATTTATGCTATTTCCTTTTATAATTTTTTTATAAATAAATGGTACGATAAATTTTTTCTGTAATTTTTGTAAGCGTAATTTTAAGAATAAAGATAAAAATTGTCAAAAATTTGTATGAAAATTATTCTCTCTTTCTATGCATACCTAAAGATTAAATTATTTTCTATAGATATGGTGTTTTTCTAGTTTTCTGTTAATTATTTTTAGATTTTATATTATTAATTATCTAGAGTTTAATTAATTTTGATAAAATTTCTGTTAAGTAAATTATTTTGTTAATAAGTCCAATTGAACGGTTTATTTGTAAATTTTATCTAGTTTATTCTGTAAAATTTGAAGATCCATCGGATCTACGGTTAAAACGGTGTTATATGTAGTATCGATTTTGCAGTTTTTCAGTGTTTGTTATTACGAAAAATTATTAAATTTTAATTTATTCTTCCGCAATCATTTACCCCTGCTTTCTTAAAATAATTTGATGCTACACCTCCAAACCAGGGGCGACCATATATATAACTGAACAAATTAAGATACATGAAGATGATCGTCAATGACTTGTGTGGCTTCAGATATAATGTGTTAATAGTGAAATAAGAAAGTAACGGATTTGCCGTGGAAAGTTAAACCACATTTCAATTTACTTCTCCATCCTGATGATGATCCATACACGTATACCTAGCACTTCAGCTGGCACGTAATGGCGAAAGCTTTGTACCGTGTACTCTTCTAGACCAGCCTGAACGAATTAACCTGCCTGAAGCGTCACAATTAAGTGTGAGACATGTTTTCAAGCTGCGAGTCATATATGTCGTTTTCTTTCTAATTCGTTCATCAATTATATATATACCAGGAATAATGGATCATGCTTTGATTAATTGGGACGATTTTAAGGTCGGTCGATCTTGTGTAAAAATATATGTGATCTGTATCAATTAGTTAACGAGGAAAAAGTACACGTCAGAATGGAGAAGAAGAAACTACTGGATCCAACGAATTTACACATGCATATGGATGGCTTCATGTAGTACTAATCTTTTAATGATTTATTCCCGGCAAGAACCGCAGCTTTGAATTAATCAGCTCCACATGCACGTCGATCTTAATTATTCAGCTTCAATTGAGTATCATACATAAAAAAGTTGACTGTATCGTAAGTTACAAAGGGCATGCTTGTTTGAGTAACAACAAGCGATGTTTGAGTTTTATAAGACATTTTAGAATTAATTATTAGGTGTTAATTTTTTTCGTCGCTTTCTCGTACCTAGCCTTGCCTTTTTAACTGACAAAAGAGGAAGAATAATGATCCTATATACTCAAAATTATTTCTTTTACTATGGTCACGTGTCTTCGACTCATAGCCATAGCTGTGAAAATGGCTTCCAAGCATGCACACCATAATCCGCACAACGAATTGTGTGCAACAGATAAAGCAAAACAAATGAATTTGTTGGTTCTGGGGTGTTGGGTATGCATATAGTACATATGGATCATGTTAGCTAGCCCTCTTTTTTACTAGTCCAAAAATTCTTTTTTAGGCAGACCAAACTCAAATTAGAAACCGATTGCGATCAAATACCAATAATAATTGTTTTTTTAATGACTCTCGCCCATTTAAAAAACAATTTTTACGAGTAGCTGCTTATGAAAAACTTTTTACAGACAGGTAATAAGGTTAGCTGTCTAAAAAATATCTTTTCGCAGGTGGCTCAACCAGCTGTCTGCGAAAAGGTTTTTAGCTCATTATTTTATGTGATTTTAAATAATATTATAAATAAAAAAGGAGTTGCTTGATATATCAAAGTCGATTACTTTGAGCAATCCCACCCCACCCCCAACCGAGTAGCACATTAGAGAATCAACATTCACATATCAATTCAACATTTAGATTTTAAGAATATCGATCTAGAATCACGCATTAAGAACATCTAAAATTATATCATAGAATCACATAATCAAGAACATGAATAAGAAAGCATCTTCACTGAGACATTTTGCCTCATCCCACTGACATCTTCTTCTCCGGTCGTCGAAAAGGAGAAGGAAGCTATTGCTGCTATCGAGTGGGCATCTTTTGAGCCACTACACCACGGAGAGGGGAGAGAGTTGCCGCCGTCATCGAGCAGTTTGCCCCCAAGCTTGTGGATCTGGCTGCCACCGAGCTAAGGACGACAGGATCTAACTACCACCGAGCCGCTGAACTAGAAAGAAGAGAGGGAGTCGCCAAACTAGGGAGAAGGAGTAGCCAGGTCATCAACAGGGTTGTGGCGGTGGGTTCTAGCTGCCCTCGAGCTTGGTGGCCTGATCGAGTGGCCATTGCGGCTTACGCCGCTAGATTCATCGACCAACCACCGGGGAGTGGAGGGGCAAGGCCACCATGGTAGAGGGGAGGACGGTAGTGGCGACAGAAAGGAGAAGTGGGTCAGGCGGTGGAGGTGAGCAAGAGGGGAGAGGACGGAGCGAGAGAAGAGGAGGGAAAGGCTACCACAGAGGAAAGGAGGAGGGGAGCGGCTGTGGAGGCGGAGAAGAGGAGAAGAGTGAGAGGAGGAAGATGGCTTAGTGGGGGTTAAAAATTGTTTTCCTTCATACAATAAAAATTCTAAAAGAAGGAATTGCAGGGTGAGCATATTGCAGACGAACTATGCTATGGGTCACATGCAAAAATGCAAATGTTTTTTTATAGACGGTCTATGTTACGGGCAAGACTTTTTTTACATATGACGTATGATTCGGCCTACAATGTTGTTTTGCCTTTGCAGGTAAAAATTATTTTCGAAGTAGTGTTGGCTAAAAAAATAGCTATACGTTCTTTGAGATGTAGGATTTTTGGGTCATATAAATTAAACTAACAAATTCTATAAGAGAAAAGTCCACTTTACATCTTATAAGTTTAACAAAATTATAAAATTCGGATAGCTGGAGAAAATAACTTTATATTCATAGCAGATCGATGATAGCTGCTGGTTCCAGATGTGCGGATCGATGGCGGTGGCCCCGTACAACATCGGATGGACGACTACGGGCCTGGAAGCAGCGGATCTGGCAACAGCTGGTCCCGAGTGGTTAATTCGTCTCAGGAGCGACGATGAGGAACCCACCTTCATGACAGTGATAATGACCACGGCGAGACCGTTGTCTCGGTGACGGCAAGGACGAATTTGGGAATTTGCGGTTAGGGTTTTGGGAAAATTGTAGAGTTTCGGGAAGTTGTGACTTCAAAATTCTACAGGCAAAAAAATTGTTTCATTTGAGATTCTACGGTCAAAAAGAAAGTTTGGGGGGAATTTGTTTCTTTTTTATTGTAAAAAAAAACAATTACACACGCAGGTCTCTTTAGCCTATCACCTGTGAAACAAGATTTTCACATACATGTGTCTCAGAGGTTCACCTACAAAACGATCCTCGCATGTAATTTGGTTACAGGCGGTCCTGTAGACTGCTGCGAAAATGGATTTTTGGCTGCCTTTGCAAACCAATTTTTTAGTGTTTAAAATAGATACAATTCATCCCTAAACAATCTACTTTTCATCCTTCCACTAGATTTTAAGTGGTTCTTTTTACATGGTGTTGATGTGGCAACGTGATGATCACATCTTCCATGGAGCAATTAAAACCAAACTATATTTGTTCTACAAGCAAAATAAAATACAATTTGCTATAGAAATAGTGCTTGATTAAATCGTATTTTAAGACAAAACTAAAAATTTATTTCTTCCCATTTGAGAAAATCTATGTAACCTTTAATCTCTTAAATTTGTAAATAGTATGTTTTTACAAAATTGTTTAATTAATTTTCTAATTTTTAAAATTAAAAAACAAGAACCATGGCTGAAATATATTTTAGTTTTTAAAATTGTTAATTTACGTCAGAAAAATAAAGAAAAGTTTTCAGTTGCACATTTGTGTATATTAAACCTAAATAAATTATATCCATAAAAAATAAAGGTTTATTAAAAGCACAAAATTTGATTATATGTATATTATAATGCTAATTCAGCTGGCCAATTATTTTGTACATAGTTCACAAATTAAAACAATCTAGGTGGTACATGCCACATAGAATAAATGGTTTTTTTCTACCGGTCTAGATACTCCATTGCTATGGTTTTTATTGCAACGCCCAGCATTCACTCATCGCTTATACACATTTATTGCAAAAACTAATATGATTCCAACAGATAGCTTTAAATTGTGGTTTCACATAAGACGAGGTCTTGGAATAAATTGTTTTTCTAGAGAATGCGAGGACTTTGGGTTTTGGTTTGAGGTCCACAAATTAAGCTTAACAAAGAAAGGATAATGTGTGTTTTTCCCCAGAATTTAAAGACCATTCCATACCCCATCACATACGGTCCTCGATCATTATCTAAAATAGACATACTGTTCTTGATAAATCAGCTTCAAGCATGAAAATTAACCTCCTGCGATAAAAATTTGGTTTAAATAAAATTAGTAAAATAGTTTATATTTAAAATTATTTATGAAAAATATATGGTGAGCGTGTGGTTAAAAAATCTGTGCTAAAGAATGTTTTTTTATTTGTGTGCAGTATTTAAATTTGGGAATTGATGAAAAATTGCTGAAAAATTTATAAGAATTTCGGACACAAAATAATTTACAGAATTTTGAACAGTAACAGGTCTTTTTTTTTGCCCAGATGTAGAGTGATGGTCATGACCCAGTAAAACAGTAAGACAACGGCACAACAACAACCTTGCGATGACAGCCTGAGAGTGATAGATAGGATTAGATTGTCAGCGAGAGCAAGCACGCGCGAGGTGGCGGCGGTGGCGACGTAGAGGCTGACAAGCGTGACTAGATAGTCAGTGGGTGTGGGCGCGCGCAGAGTGGAAGCGGAGTGGCCGATAGGAGGGGCAAGCCTATTAACGAGCACAGGTGTGGGCGCAGAGAGGCACTACGACCGACAGGCAAGCTGGGCCTGTCATCGAGCGCGAGCGCGAGCGTGGTGAAGACTCGGTGATTGACAGGTGGGCCAGTAGGGTTGGCGGGTCGTGCGTAAAAGTACGTGTGCGTGTAGCCGCAGGAGATCCAAAGGCGACATGGCAAGTTATGGTTGGAGCGAGGGTGCTGGAAAAGTAACTAAGCTGGATTCTCTACGGGTTCGAGTCAGACTGTGTAGCCTTTGGTATATTTGATGACGTGATATAATCTAGAGTGTCCATTTTAGATCGAACGGCTAAAAATAAATAGAGTAGTGGTTATGAAATCTTAAGGGTATTTATGCTATTTCCTTTTATAATTTTTTTATAAATAAATGGTACGATAAATTTTTTCTGTAATTTTTGTAAGCGTAATTTTAAGAATAAAGATAAAAATTGTCAAAAATTTGTATGAAAATTATTCTCTCTTTCTATGCATACCTAAAGATTAAATTATTTTCTATAGATATGGTGTTTTTCTAGTTTTCTGTTAATTATTTTTAGATTTTATATTATTAATTATCTAGAGTTTAATTAATTTTGATAAAATTTCTGTTAAGTAAATTATTTTGTTAATAAGTCCAATTGAACGGTTTATTTGTAAATTTTATCTAGTTTATTCTGTAAAATTTGAAGATCCATCGGATCTACGGTTAAAACGGTGTTATATGTAGTATCGATTTTGCAGTTTTTCAGTGTTTGTTATTACGAAAAATTATTAAATTTTAATTTATTCTTCCGCAATCATTTACCCCTGCTTTCTTAAAATAATTTGATGCTACACCTCCAAACCAGGGGCGACCATATATATAACTGAACAAATTAAGATACATGAAGATGATCGTCAATGACTTGTGTGGCTTCAGATATAATGTGTTAATAGTGAAATAAGAAAGTAACGGATTTGCCGTGGAAAGTTAAACCACATTTCAATTTACTTCTCCATCCTGATGATGATCCATACACGTATACCTAGCACTTCAGCTGGCACGTAATGGCGAAAGCTTTGTACCGTGTACTCTTCTAGACCAGCCTGAACGAATTAACCTGCCTGAAGCGTCACAATTAAGTGTGAGACATGTTTTCAAGCTGCGAGTCATATATGTCGTTTTCTTTCTAATTCGTTCATCAATTATATATATACCAGGAATAATGGATCATGCTTTGATTAATTGGGACGATTTTAAGGTCGGTCGATCTTGTGTAAAAATATATGTGATCTGTATCAATTAGTTAACGAGGAAAAAGTACACGTCAGAATGGAGAAGAAGAAACTACTGGATCCAACGAATTTACACATGCATATGGATGGCTTCATGTAGTACTAATCTTTTAATGATTTATTCCCGGCAAGAACCGCAGCTTTGAATTAATCAGCTCCACATGCACGTCGATCTTAATTATTCAGCTTCAATTGAGTATCATACATAAAAAAGTTGACTGTATCGTAAGTTACAAAGGGCATGCTTGTTTGAGTAACAACAAGCGATGTTTGAGTTTTATAAGACATTTTAGAATTAATTATTAGGTGTTAATTTTTTTCGTCGCTTTCTCGTACCTAGCCTTGCCTTTTTAACTGACAAAAGAGGAAGAATAATGATCCTATATACTCAAAATTATTTCTTTTACTATGGTCACGTGTCTTCGACTCATAGCCATAGCTGTGAAAATGGCTTCCAAGCATGCACACCATAATCCGCACAACGAATTGTGTGCAACAGATAAAGCAAAACAAATGAATTTGTTGGTTCTGGGGTGTTGGGTATGCATATAGTACATATGGATCATGTTAGCTAGCCCTCTTTTTTACTAGTCCAAAAATTCTTTTTTAGGCAGACCAAACTCAAATTAGAAACCGATTGCGATCAAATACCAATAATAATTGTTTTTTTAATGACTCTCGCCCATTTAAAAAACAATTTTTACGAGTAGCTGCTTATGAAAAACTTTTTACAGACAGGTAATAAGGTTAGCTGTCTAAAAAATATCTTTTCGCAGGTGGCTCAACCAGCTGTCTGCGAAAAGGTTTTTAGCTCATTATTTTATGTGATTTTAAATAATATTATAAATAAAAAAGGAGTTGCTTGATATATCAAAGTCGATTACTTTGAGCAATCCCACCCCACCCCCAACCGAGTAGCACATTAGAGAATCAACATTCACATATCAATTCAACATTTAGATTTTAAGAATATCGATCTAGAATCACGCATTAAGAACATCTAAAATTATATCATAGAATCACATAATCAAGAACATGAATAAGAAAGCATCTTCACTGAGACATTTTGCCTCATCCCACTGACATCTTCTTCTCCGGTCGTCGAAAAGGAGAAGGAAGCTATTGCTGCTATCGAGTGGGCATCTTTTGAGCCACTACACCACGGAGAGGGGAGAGAGTTGCCGCCGTCATCGAGCAGTTTGCCCCCAAGCTTGTGGATCTGGCTGCCACCGAGCTAAGGACGACAGGATCTAACTACCACCGAGCCGCTGAACTAGAAAGAAGAGAGGGAGTCGCCAAACTAGGGAGAAGGAGTAGCCAGGTCATCAACAGGGTTGTGGCGGTGGGTTCTAGCTGCCCTCGAGCTTGGTGGCCTGATCGAGTGGCCATTGCGGCTTACGCCGCTAGATTCATCGACCAACCACCGGGGAGTGGAGGGGCAAGGCCACCATGGTAGAGGGGAGGACGGTAGTGGCGACAGAAAGGAGAAGTGGGTCAGGCGGTGGAGGTGAGCAAGAGGGGAGAGGACGGAGCGAGAGAAGAGGAGGGAAAGGCTACCACAGAGGAAAGGAGGAGGGGAGCGGCTGTGGAGGCGGAGAAGAGGAGAAGAGTGAGAGGAGGAAGATGGCTTAGTGGGGGTTAAAAATTGTTTTCCTTCATACAATAAAAATTCTAAAAGAAGGAATTGCAGGGTGAGCATATTGCAGACGAACTATGCTATGGGTCACATGCAAAAATGCAAATGTTTTTTTATAGACGGTCTATGTTACGGGCAAGACTTTTTTTACATATGACGTATGATTCGGCCTACAATGTTGTTTTGCCTTTGCAGGTAAAAATTATTTTCGAAGTAGTGTTGGCTAAAAAAATAGCTATACGTTCTTTGAGATGTAGGATTTTTGGGTCATATAAATTAAACTAACAAATTCTATAAGAGAAAAGTCCACTTTACATCTTATAAGTTTAACAAAATTATAAAATTCGGATAGCTGGAGAAAATAACTTTATATTCATAGCAGATCGATGATAGCTGCTGGTTCCAGATGTGCGGATCGATGGCGGTGGCCCCGTACAACATCGGATGGACGACTACGGGCCTGGAAGCAGCGGATCTGGCAACAGCTGGTCCCGAGTGGTTAATTCGTCTCAGGAGCGACGATGAGGAACCCACCTTCATGACAGTGATAATGACCACGGCGAGACCGTTGTCTCGGTGACGGCAAGGACGAATTTGGGAATTTGCGGTTAGGGTTTTGGGAAAATTGTAGAGTTTCGGGAAGTTGTGACTTCAAAATTCTACAGGCAAAAAAATTGTTTCATTTGAGATTCTACGGTCAAAAAGAAAGTTTGGGGGGAATTTGTTTCTTTTTTATTGTAAAAAAAAACAATTACACACGCAGGTCTCTTTAGCCTATCACCTGTGAAACAAGATTTTCACATACATGTGTCTCAGAGGTTCACCTACAAAACGATCCTCGCATGTAATTTGGTTACAGGCGGTCCTGTAGACTGCTGCGAAAATGGATTTTTGGCTGCCTTTGCAAACCAATTTTTTAGTGTTTAAAATAGATACAATTCATCCCTAAACAATCTACTTTTCATCCTTCCACTAGATTTTAAGTGGTTCTTTTTACATGGTGTTGATGTGGCAACGTGATGATCACATCTTCCATGGAGCAATTAAAACCAAACTATATTTGTTCTACAAGCAAAATAAAATACAATTTGCTATAGAAATAGTGCTTGATTAAATCGTATTTTAAGACAAAACTAAAAATTTATTTCTTCCCATTTGAGAAAATCTATGTAACCTTTAATCTCTTAAATTTGTAAATAGTATGTTTTTACAAAATTGTTTAATTAATTTTCTAATTTTTAAAATTAAAAAACAAGAACCATGGCTGAAATATATTTTAGTTTTTAAAATTGTTAATTTACGTCAGAAAAATAAAGAAAAGTTTTCAGTTGCACATTTGTGTATATTAAACCTAAATAAATTATATCCATAAAAAATAAAGGTTTATTAAAAGCACAAAATTTGATTATATGTATATTATAATGCTAATTCAGCTGGCCAATTATTTTGTACATAGTTCACAAATTAAAACAATCTAGGTGGTACATGCCACATAGAATAAATGGTAATTTTTAAATAGTTTTTTAGTTGATGCCAAATTTTTATAATTCAAAATATTTGTCATCCTTAGATTACAATGACATGTCATCCAAAATATCTTTGAATCTGGTCAAATGATCAAAAGTGGACGGAAAGTTAAGAGATGTATAGTATCCGGTTGTAAATTTCTGGGATGGTTCTAGATTTTCGTGAAATTTCAGGGATATGTAAGTTAAACTTTTCCCACTGTATAAAATTTATGTAAAATACACGTATTTCAAAGGAGGCTTTAATCAGTAGATGATGCATTAGCTCTATCAGAGTCATGTGCATATATATATATATATATATATATATATATATATTGGTAGCCCAATTAATAGGACTTTACATGTACGTTTGCTAAGAGTCGGTTGGGTTGCCTTCACCATCGTAGCCTGGCTCGTATGAGCTATCCATGCTGAGTGGGGCCTAGATGGGTGGGTGCAAAGTTGCATGTTTGGTTGGCTCTAGAATATATATCAGCATGGATAATACACGATGGTGTTTGATTGGTTGATTTAGTACGTCGGATCAGCTCATATGGGTTTGTCTCTTGTTACAGATGAGTGCTTAATAATAACTGCACGTCATCTGGGTTAAGACCCGTTCGAGCGATTACGTTGAAAAAAAGATAGCATAATAAACTGATTATATTTACGACTCATCAGAGATAATATAACTCTAACGTTCAATTTAACGAACCGTCACAGATAAGATACATCAGACGTGTGATTGTGTTTATGAGCCATTAGAGATAATCTATCTCTAATAAGACTATTTTATAAGCCATCAGAGATGAATCAGTTATCTGTGATGACGTAGATTAGCACCCCTCATGGATAGTCATCTTGACCAATCTTATTTAAAACGTATGATAGTGCTCATCTATAACGGGTTTTGTTTAAAACCCTAGGCTTAGAAATTGCTAGCCATACGCTTAAAAAAACAGATATCGGATATATTTCTAAACCCTTTTAGTTCCTAACAGCAATATTAATATAATTAAGTATCTAAAATTCTATCAAAGTGATATATTGACATTGACATGTCAGATCATTTGAATTCACAAATTTACCTATAGCCACAGATTGCAAGTTTCCTACCTTGTGTTTTACTAGGAAAGACAGAAAATTAGTAGAAAAACAGTTTGCTGACTGTGTTTCCTAGCGAAACATTGGTAGGGGAAACAAGCGTCGGGAAAGAAAAATTATCCTATATTTTCATGTTTGAGAACGTAGGAGAAAAATCTTTCCCTATTTTTTTTTCGGTAGGTAACCATGCCAACGTGGTGTACTGTATCTAACATGCAGGGTGTTCCCCTACATTGTGGTATTCTTTTATATGGTAGGAAAATGTTTAATTTAATTTTAACACAGCCAAAAAAATCCTATCCCTGTTTTTAGAAAACAATAATCACGCATTAAATTTCACCCAATGTTTAAATAATAGAAATTATCTTGAAGATCAAAACAGACGAACATTGAAACTAAATATATCACAAGTGACAATGTTTATATCTTATAGAGGAAATATTGCTCATACAATGTTCAAACCAACATGGTGATGCATTATTGTGCTCTCACAAAAGATTCTAGCACACTTGGCATCAAATAGCGCGTACACACTATCAAAACAAATTATACAACGAAAATAAGACAGGTTTCTTGGTCCCCTCTACGAGGCTCAGTTGGCACCATTCATCAACAGCACCATCCCAAGCAGCTTGTTCAGAACGAGCCTCGCAACGTACATGCTTCAAATAGCAGAAGAGAATAAAGGTGATGCAATATAACAAAGAAAAAACAGAAAAGAAATAAGACTTCGTTTGTAGCAGTTCCTGGTTTGTAAAAACAGCATACCTGTAGTCTTTCTTGGCGTGGATGGAGTAGCGATGGAGAAAGAGGCAGCTGCAGCTCATAACCAAGGAGTGGGGTAGTAGTTTGTAGGGGGTGGCTCAGGCACTTGTGAGTATGCCTCTAGCTTCTTGTAGCTTCTAGCACACTGTACCCCATGCTTGGCCATGGCAATGAGCTGAGAGCTTGGCATCATCTTCCTCATAGATGCAAAGCTAGTCTCCCTTGTAATAATCTCCATGGATGGTGGCCAGATTTGTGGAAGATTGCGAGGGGAGATCACTGTTGATTTTGGGATTTAAGAGAAGGGCCAGATCTTGATGTTGTTCTGATAGGTGAGGAGGCAACAGTGTTGGGTGTTAGAAAATTTGGAGGTACACACGAGGAATTTGGATGGATTTGGAGGGAAAGATGGATGGAAGAAAATTCATATTGAATGTCACAAATTTCCATCCACAACATATTTCTAATCACAAATTCCCAATTGGATTCATAAAATTTATAGCTCAATCACAAATATCCATTAATTAGATTCACAAAATTTATAGCCTAGTAAAAAATAGCAATCAAGCAACACTAACAAGATCTGGTGCTCATCACAAAAAGAAGAGGGGAGTCAAGGCCAAAGGCACCGAGGAGCTCATGGTCAAAATGGCCTCCACAAGGATGGCATGCGGATCCAAGCTGCCACTGCCATCGCCATGATCACCAAACTGTAGTCGCCATCATGCTTACCAAGCCATTGCCGCTATGGTTGCCTAGTTGCCGCTACCTTGGAGCCCTCGCCAAGTCACCGCCACGGTTGTTGCCACCAAATCCGACGCACTCATGGCTGCTTGCACCGGATTTGGCCTTCTTGTGGTTGCTAGTGCCTCTTTTGCCACCCTCGAGCTCCCCGCCGTTCCTAACCTTCTCACACCTGCCGCTCCTCGCTAACGTTGGATTCACCATCCCTATTCTCCCCT
Organism: Oryza coarctata; assembly: GCA_030770085.1. Taxonomy (NCBI): domain Eukaryota; kingdom Viridiplantae; phylum Streptophyta; class Magnoliopsida; order Poales; family Poaceae; genus Oryza; species Oryza coarctata. The sequence continues at coordinate 1,599,712 of CM061476.1, read as the reverse complement.
TTGCCTCCACCTTGCTTGATCTCCCTTCTCTAGATCTAGTGCCACTAGATCCATGAGGGAGGGAGAAAGGTTGCCATCATTCTACCGTCTATGGGCTAGTTGTGGATGGATCCACCGCCTCAAGGGCCTACGACCGATGGATTTGCCTCCTCTCATTGATGACATCGCCAGCCATTTTCTCCTCACGATGATGAGGTCAAGAGGGAGAGGGAGAGGGATAGTGGTTTCTAAGGATCAGTGCATCTAATATTGGATGTCTAATCTTGCAAGCAGAACATGTAAAAAAGTCATATGTGAAAATAATTATATTTTTGTACACGATCCTTGGTCGTTTATGAAAATTAATTTTTATAGCCGGATCTTAGCTGAGAAGGTTGTATTCATTTTTACAATGGTTATTTTGGTATGTTTATAAAAATAAAGAGGGTGTATGTAAAAATAGTTTTTTATAGTGTGTTTTACACTAATAAATCTAGAGTCTAGGTGTATAGTAAAATTTCATATATTTATGGGCAGATAATAAAAAGCTAAATATAAGTTCGTGTACAAGCTAGTGTTTAAGAGTGTAAAAGTAAACTAGAATCGGCATAATTTTCTAGGTAATCGATCAAGCGAGTTGAATTGACCATCGACCTCATTTCATTCACACCGCATTTCGTTCGCTGATCCCGTCCATTCGTTCGTGTGCGTGCGTCATATAATACTTAGAATTGCAGTTAAGACCGGCTAGCTAACTTTAGTTTCCGCGGCGCATGTGAACGAAACAAACTAGCTAGAATATTATTGTTATGTTAACTTTAATTAGCTTTAGCTGACAACAATTAAACATTATTAAGTTACTCCATTTTAGATGAGAACTCGAACGGTAAACAAAAGTATTGACCAATTAAGTAGGAACGCGTTCACGGCAGCATTCATCAAATCAAAATTCCGTTCCATGAAATAAGGTGCACGCGTCAAACCGGAGCCGCGCGCACGGATGATGTATCGAATTCGCTTGCAAACTTTTTCAGTTTTCTGCAGTAAAACTTTTGGCTTGTTCAGTTGTCCGGCTATACCTAACTAAGCTTTCCATCGTCCACGAGAAGATCGATCGGGGGGGAGGACTAAGCAGCTATGCTTACATAATTAAAACGTTTGCGTTTACCCGGCATTTATGCTTACATAACCCTATAAAGTTATTTACACGTGCATATATCTGCATGCATTTGCGTATATACCAAGCAGCTAACTAACTAGAACTTATAATCTCTAATTTCACCATCAATTTTTTATTTGTGTTTTCTTTTTTAGTAAGACTTTTTTTTCCTTTTGTAATAAGCCGGTGAGGTAATATATATATTCCCGTTGAAAGACCATATGCACAATATTTATGGATAAGAATTTAAACACTCGTAAGTGTCCACCACGATCCTACCATCACATCATCAAATGCTTTCCCGTGAGGTATTATATATTGAGCTAACCTAATTAAAGTACCCAATATATTGATCCAATGGTGTAAACGGCTAATTTTATCAGAAAGCACATGCTCATTCGACCATCATCAATCTCATGAAGATTGAATGAAGTCATCACGATCCTACGTGGTACAGGTGCAATGTGCAGTTTATGCACGAAACCTATTAGGCTGGACACATTGCTTGGTCAGCTAGCATATATAACAATATTATCATTGATCATGCCAGGGAATTGAGTGATTTTAATATATATGTACAGGTAGTATAATTTACGGTTTATGATTGGAATTAATTAGTACAGTGGACACAAGTTGCCTGGTAAGTTATACAGTGATATGATCTCATCTCAAGGATGACAATTGGAAAAAACAGAACAAGGCGATCCGTCAGCAAACAGATATCAGTCCCATCAGGATGGAGAAGTAAATTGAAAGAGAATTCCTTATACATCACTCCATGATCCGTTCTCTTATATGTTAGTTAAAATTGGTTTTTTCTCTCTATGTTACTGTTCAAATTTGACCACCCTTTATACCACTACCGTATTACAAGGATGCATTTGTCCTTAGAAGTTGTCATAGAACCAATCGTAGCAATTGGGAAAAATATGCAAGCTATGCATGACAGAATGAAGATGATATATATATCTGTGTGTACAGCATTTTAGTACTAATATAGCTATTGGGTATAACATGAAAATTGAATTTTTTGCATCACCACATACAGTACCACATATGAATTTCTAATAAAAACTTAAATCATGCAGTTTTCCACCAAAAACTTGAACATGCATTAGGTTTAAATCACCACATACTTCACCCCTCATCACAGTACATAGAACCAAAATAACCACATACAACATCAAAATGAACAGAAGCTAACAGTCAGCAAATTTATGAGCTGGTAGGAAGATTTCGTCTGTGGTTAAAAGGTGATCCGTGCAAACGCCGTCATGTTATATGTCAGCTACTGTAAGTAATTACTTCTACAAAATCATTGTTGGTCTCTGGAGCACTCAGTAAAGTAATTATAAATCACTGAGCAAAATCTGCACTTCTTACACATATATATTACGGCGTTGTAAAGGCTTTGGACGACGGGTAGTAGCGTTGAGAAGGTCCACTACGGTGCGTGTGCTTGCTTGCTACATTCCCCCACAGACGAAAAATTCTCGGCTTAAAATTTGCACCACACAACTAATGTGAATTTGTTTTCTTGACAGGATCTATCACAAATAGATAGCAACTCATAGAATCTAAACATCATTTTCCCATGGGCTATAAGCCTTTCAGGAATAAGATTATATTCCTTGTTGGACCGAGCCTGTCAAATTTAAAACGTGTAAAAGAGTTTGTGATTGCATCTACCAGTTCTTAAAAAGTAGCAAGAAGGCTAAAAAGGACAAGGAATAGAGGTTGTAGTGAAAAGGGTAACCCAGGAGGAGTTAACAAGGGCAAGCACACGTGTCCATTCTGTACAGGTTATGGTCCTCGTTGGCATAATTGCACAGCGGATGATCCTGCCGATTACCGAGCAAGCTGAAAGTTAACTTTATTTATTGTTAATAATATCATAGTGTTAACATAGAAATTTAATTTAGCCTATAAATAGGATCGGCTGATGAAAATACTAATCGGTTCGTGGAACAAAACTAATCGGTACTGTAGAGAAGCCGATGAGGCTAAAGAAAGATTAGATCAATTTGAGGACAGAGGACTATCCGGATGGTGTCGGGTCCAAGGAGGAGCTTTAACGACGGGATCTAGACAAGCCTAGGAAGAGGTTGAAAAAGGATCGGCTTGAGTAAAAGGAGGTCCGATTGCTATAGGGAAGAAGCCGATCGGTTTAAAACAATGGAAGACTTGGTCCTAGAATAGAAAATTATTCAGATAAGACCGAGTTTACGAAGGAGCCATAGAACCAATGGTAGGTTATTTTATCTTTTATAAATCTTATCTTATATAGAAAGATTTAATTAGTTAGTTAACTTCTTTAGAGATATATTTCTTTATTTTTGTTATGAAATAACGTCCGATGGTTGAAAATGCGTCGGACTCTGTAAACCCAGGGTATAAATATAAGACCCCTAGAGACATGTAAACCAGCTCTCGATCAATACAATTTCGGCATATCGCCACCCTAGTTCATCTAAGTATTTACCGGTGGGTTCTAGCTCTCAACACGAGACTACATTGCTTAAGTTTGATCTTTGGCGAAGGGGTATGTCTCGCCACTATCTCGATATGTTCTGCTCCGTCTAAGGCTATATCAGTTAAGTTTGACCTCTTAGGCCAGTCAGATGTATCGCATCACGTCCGTTCAGGGCCTATCGACCTGTTAAGCTCTCTCTGTCATCGTCAATTTTGTACTGCATCTATTAGGTTCGACCTACAGGGCTGCCGATGATAGATTGAGCTTCAAGCTTATAGTTTTTTGCACGGCGTATCATCGGAGTGCTAGCCGATGAGTTATCCATGCTCCGAGCTTCACACCCAGCGTATCGGCTCCTTGACGGATACGCGCCAAGCCTTTAGAGGTTTCCCTTGACGCGCCACGCCAAACACATCGATCTCCCAGTCGATACATGCCCGCCTTCATAAAGGCATCCCCTCATCGGCTTAGCTAGCCGATGGGTTCATTCTTGTCTTTAATTTAGCATAGCCGATCCGATGTTCTCCATATCATCGTTGTTAGCTTCGGCCTCGTACTGTCTTGGTTAGGTCCGATCTTCAAGGTTTGGTGTTAACGGCGCTGTCATAGCGGGCGACGGGTCTTGTGCTGTCTTATCAGGAGCGGCATCGGTTTTACAGTTCGTGCCTTTTAATATGATTTCTTGCCAGTCCGCATGTGTCTTCGTCGGTTTTCCAGCTGATGAACGACCGTTACGGCTTTCGTCGACTATCTGGAGGGATTCTGTGCGCTTTGCTATCCTCTTAGTTCACCTCGGTTCCTCTACCTGTCCACGCCTTCGTCGATTCCCCAACCGATTGAAGAGCTTCTCGATTCTTATCGGCAAATAGCCGATAGTGAAGGGTCTTCCGGGCGCGGCCGATGGCCATTCCGATCCTATCGGTATCCAGCCGATAGCGAGCGCCTGTATCGGCCCACCATCCGATGGACCTATTCGTCTCACCTCCTGGTCAATTGCAGGGTCAAATTGACTGGCATGCCCACACCCGTACTGTCGCGTCGGAGCCGATCGAATCCCACGGCCCTTAGCGCGCATACCTTGAGCCACAGAGAGAAGCCGATCGGCCTACACTGGAGCTAATCAAACCTTTTAGGTGTCGACGTGTTCATGCCGGGGCGCGTGAGATCCGGCATGAACCGATAGGTTTTCTCTTTATCTCAATGTAAATTTTGTTTTACGCTGTCTGGTTGCAGGGGACTAAAAAAAAGGCAAAAGTCTAGCACTGCAAATGCTGAAACTAGCATTGTACTTGTTCCTAGTGCAGCTTCTGCAATCTAATATTGCCAACAACAATGTCATATCCACCAAGAAAAAGCTACCAAACTGGAAAAAAAAGGACAATACCTCACTAATAATTCATCAGGATCAGTTTGGTATATTAGTTCTATCTACTGTTGCAATAATGTCTTCCTTATTTGCTTACATTTTCCTGTAATCATTTATGTCAATGTCAGATCAAGGTCAGCTATAGGATCTAACCAGCCTGAACCTTGAATTGTGTTGATGCCACTACCAACACCTGTTGAGAAGTCTAAGGCTAAGGCCAAGACCAAGACCAAGACAGAGTAAATTCAAGGTAGCTCCTACGAAGAACACAAAGGATAGCATTGCAACTACACCTTTGGCACAAGTCAAACGAAAGGACAACTCCATTCCTGTGTCTCTGGATAGTCCAGCAATGGGGACAAGAAGCAAAAAAAACAAAAAATCTCTAGATTTTAATTAGCATGTGCTCACTTATTTTGGTACTGTGATCTCTAGTTACACACTACTTATGTAGTACTCCAGTTAATCTAGCATTTTGGTACTACGGTGGTGATGTTGTTTGGTAATGTATGTGGTGATTCATTTTGATGTTGTATGTGGTTATTTTGGTTCTATGTACTGTGATGAGGGGTGATGTATGTGGTGATTTAAACCTAATGCATGTTCAAGTTTTTGGTGGAAAACTGCATGATTTAAGTTTTTATTAGAAATTCATATGTGATGGTACTGTATGTGGTGATGCAAAAAATTCAATTTTCATGTTATACCCAATAGCTATATTAGTACTAAAATGCTGCACACACATATATATATCATCTTCATTCTGTCATGCATAGCTTGCATATTTTTCCCAATTGCTACGATTGGTTCTATGACAACTTCTAAGGACAAATGCATCCTTGTAATACGGTAGTGGTATAAAGGGTGGTCAAATTTGAACAGTAACATAGTGAGAAAAAACCAATTTTAACTAACATATAAGAGAACGGATCATGGAGTGATGTATAAGGAATTCTCTTTCAATTTACTTCTCCATCCTGATGGGACTGATATCTGTCGATGATCCCATACACGTATACCTGGCACTTCTGTACTCCTTGCAAAAGTTAGTTGGTAGCTAGCATTAATTCATTTACAACACACATGCTGCATATAACAGTTCTTGCAGGACTATTAATTGGACTAGAGTTGACTCTGTATAGCAAAAGTACAGAGAAATTCAGTTAATCAGAAAACAGAGTAAGCTGACCATACAAGCTATAGCAGATATATAAGGTGGATCGAGTAGTATATATCCACAGGTCGATCTGTGTCTATCCATCAACACATCTGTCACAAATGATGACCCTCATCAATGGCCGGTTTTGAGTAGTGATTATACGCTGTCTTTACAAAAGAAATAAAGACAGAACGAGGATATACTTATGCATACAAGAAATAGAAGCATACAATTCCTAATTTATGCAAGAACTAGTTAAGACATAAGATGCACATAATCATTGAGAAATTATATGATCTACCATTAACAAGCAGGACCGATCCTATGATTTTACTATCATTAAAGAACAAGCTTGCCATTTTTCTTCTGACATTGTTGTCAGTTAGCATTTGTTATCTCTTTGATATTTTTCATAGTGCCCAAAGAAACCCTCCTTAGGTTTGCAATATGTACAACAAGTTTACTTAGTTACAAATAATGCAATTAAATATACCATTATTACGACGTCAGCCTAAAAAAATAACTAAATCTCATCTTGTTTAGCGCATGTTATATTTGCATCTTAGTTTTTTTAAGGGTATAATGGTCTTTTTCATATAGACTAACAGAGTTTAACAAAGGATAATAGAAAAATAAAAAAAACAATTGTACAGTAGCATATTATATAACTTGTACTTATTAATAGCATAGCAACTCACACAAGGTAGTGCTTGTCAATAGCCAACCATGTAATTTCTCAAAATGACTGCACTGACGACAATATGAAAGCTCAGAAGGGAAGATGTGTGTTCAAGAAGGGACGGACCAGAGCAAATTAGTACGTATATTCGTGCTTGGTTTCGTAAGGGAGAGCAATTCATTTTTTTTCCTCTTTCTCTCCCAAGCTAGCTGAATTCCTAAATTACTTTTGCTCAGGAAGTCGATTACGTTTGTCAATCTAGCTACCAACCACCGTGTGAAGAATGTCTTTGTTGCTACCTAGCTAGCTAGGTGACTAGCAAGGCCATCTGGCTGGCTAGCGAGCTGATTGCAGCTGGTACGTAATAGCGATAGCTTTATACCGCGCCCTTCTAGACCAAGCCTGAACGAACCTGCCTGCGGCATCACAACTAAGTGTGAGACATGTTGTCAAACTACGAGTCTGCGAAATTAAGAGCCGAAAAGAAGAGGAAAATCAATAAATTCAATAGAGATTTTTCATTGCCGATCGCCCCAAGAAGAAGAAAGATTAAAGGCAATAAGCCCAAGTAACACAAGAAAAAGAGCTCGGTACACGCTCACATTAGAGAAGAGTGGAACTACCAAAGTGAGTCTAGCTCTGAGGATAAGAAGAGGGTGATGACAATCGCCATCAAATCATCGTCGCCAAAGAAAGCACTATTCAACAACTTGAGCGACGATAACAAGTATTACTCTCCCACATATCTTATGGCATCAAGGTGCAAGGTGCTATCTCCTTCCAAGCCCTTGGATACTGATGATGATAGTAGTGATGATGATATTAATTACCTTAATTATGAGAGCATCAACAAAAACATACTATCTCAAATGGCTAAGCTTGTGAAGGTATTAGAGAGTAAGGAGGAAACTCTTGAGAAGCAAAAGGACTTGCTCATTTTTGAGAAGGAGAGAAATCTTACTTTTGAGAAGTCATTAGCTAAGGAGAGCGAGAAGGTTAATGAATTGATCAATACTCTAAGTATAGTCCATGAATCAATGACTACTTTAAAGAGCTCCAACGAGTCACTTGTAGAGAGGTTTGAAAGTTTAGAAAAAGCTCACAAATCTCTCAAAGTGAAGTTTAAGACTCTTTCGGATAACACCTTCTCCTCAACTCAAGCCACCAAGCTCTCCAATTACTTTACAATGGATGTGCTTAATGCTTTAATGTTAATGTGAATTCCTATTTGACTAACATGCAAGCACTAAATAAGCTTAAGAAGGAGAATGTTAGGCTTGGCATCTTGGTTAAATCCGAATATATGTAAACGTATCAATCCAAGGATCATATGTGTAGAGCTTGCCAAGTGGGAAAACAAGTCAGAGCTCACCATTCGGCTAAAAACATCATAACAACATCTCGCCCCTTATAGCTTCTTCACATGGATCGCTTTGGACCCGTGGCTTATCTAAGTGTAAGAGGTAACAAGTATGACTTTGTCATTATTAATGATTATTCACACTACTCTTGTGTATTCTTTCTTGATGGCAAAAGTGAAGCACAAGCTATATTCAGCAAGTTTGCATGCCAAGCCCAAAACAAGTTTGATTTGAGAAGTAACAATGGCAGTGAGTTCAAGAATACTCAAGTGGAGGAGTTCCTTGATGAAGAAGGAATCAAACACAAATTCTCTGCTCTGTACGATCCTTCCCAAAATAGGATCATGGAGAAAAGGAACCGGCTACTCATCGTGGCGGCTATAACTATGCTTGATAAATACAAGACCTCCGACATCTTTTAGGCAGAGGCTGTCAATACCGCATGTCACACCATCAAACACCTCTACCTCCACGAGCTCTTGAACAAGATCTCCTACGACCTTATCACCAGTAAAAAACCAAATGTCTCATGCTTTCGAGTTATTAGTAACAAGTGCTACATCTTGAGCAAGAGATCTCGTTCGTCAAAATTCTACCCAAAAGTTGATGAAGATTTCTTGCTTGGCTATTGAGTCTTCTACAATACTTCTAGTATTATTGAGGTCATAAGAGATGTGATGTTTGATGAATCTAATCGCTCTCCAGATGAGCAAGTTGGTGATTATGTAGTTAGTGAAGAAATTCCAAGTTAAGCAATTACGAACAAGCCGATTAGTGATGTGAGACATTGTAATGTGACAAGTGAACAAGATGGGGTAGTTGATCAACCCCCCTCTACATGTACACAAGTTCCAAAGACATCCCACGGTGATGTTGTACAAGAAGGTCACGCAAATGTGGATGGGATTGATGCTGAGGGCAATATAGAGAAAAAGACATTGACCAAGCTCAAGTCCCCTCGGTGCACCATCCATGGGTTCATCAAAGTATACAACAAGATCATCCCGTTAATAACATTCTTGGTGACATAAGAAAGGGGGTAATAACTTGTTCTTGTATTGCTAATTTTTATGAATCTTACTCATTTGTCTCTTCTTTGGAACCTTTGAAGGTTGAGGAGGCACTTGCGAATGTGGATTGGGTGATGGCTATGCAAGAAAAACTAAATAACTTCACTCACAATTGTGTTTTGACCTTAGTAGAAAGACCTGACACTAACATCATAGGAACGAAATGAGTGTTCTGCAACAAGCAAGATAAACATGGGGTCGTCGCTCAAAATAAAGCACGGTTAGTGGTAAAGGGATTCACACAAGTCAAAGGTCTTAACTTTGGTGAAACCATCACCAGTGGCACATCTTAAGTCTATTCGCATACTATTGGCTTTTGCTACTAACTATAATTTTAAGCTATATCAAATGGATATAAAGAGTATTCCTCAACGAGCCAATCGAGGAGCTTATGTATTTGCAACAACCACCGGACTTTGAAGACCCAAAGCACTCTCACTATGTGTACAAGCTTCACAAAGCACTCTATGGGCTCAAGAAAGCTCCTAAAGCATGATATAAATGACTGCATGATTTTCTTCTCAAAAATGACTTTGAGATAGGAAAGGAAGACACTACACTCTACACTAAGAAATTTAAGAATGGTTTATTTATGTACCAAATATATGTCGATGATATAATATTTAGATCTACTAACAAAGAATTTAGTGATGAGTTTAGTAGGATAATGACCAAGAGATTCGAGATGTCAATGATAGGCAAGCTTAGATTCTTAGATTTTAAATCAAGCAACTAAAGAAAGGAATATTCATCTCTCAAATAAAATATCTCAACGATGTCTTAAAGAAGTCTGAGATGGAGGGAGCCAAACCCATCAAGACATCGATGCCATAAGATGACCATCTCGATCTAGGTGATTAAGTAAACTCATTGACCAAAAACATTATCGTTCCATAATAAATTTATTGATTTACCTTTGTGTATCTAGACCTAATATCATGTTTAGTATGTACATGTGTGCTTGTTTTCAAGTCTCCTCAAGAGTATGTCATTTAGTAGTTGTAAAGCAAATATCGAGATATCTAGTTTATACTTCAAACCAAAGGTTGTTGTACCTGAAAGGCTCAAACTTTGATTTAATTAGCTATTTCGACTCTGACTATGTCGGTTGCAAAGTGAATCAGAAAAGCACCTGTGGCACTTGAGAGATCTCTTGTCTCTTGATCATCCAAGAAGCAAAATTCTATACCCCTATCCACGATCGAAACTAAATACATGGCCACCAGAAGTTGTTGTGCCCAACTCCTTTGGATGAAACAAACCATCTATGACAATGGGTACAACATGACACACATTCCACTCCTACGTGGCAATAAAAGTGCTATCAAAATAGCAAATAATCTCGTCCAACACTCAAGAAAGGACATCAACATTCGCCATCACTTCTTGAGAAACTATGAAGCCAAGGGAGATATTTGCCTAATCCATATGTCAACCCATTAACAACATGTCAACATCTTTAGCAAGCTTTTAGATAAGTGACGTTTTGTGGAGCTAAGAAATGAGCTAAATATTCCTAATTCTCGAAACATCTCTTGAGGAGGAGCACATTTAGGAGTTAAATACTTATTTAATCAATAAATAAGTTTAAATCCTAAAATATCTTAAAAATTATGAGCACTTATCTCTAGATATCTCACTTTACTAAGTTTGTGTCTTGACCCATAATTGAGAGCTCAAACATTCCAATTTTTTTTTCAAAATTAAAAAGTTTGCACAAATTTTGTGTGGCTATTTTGTGTTCAAAAATTTATATCTTTCTCTAGTGAATTTTAGTGTAATCATTGTTGTGTAATGTTGTTTGCTTATTAATTACACCGAAGCTTGCATATATTGTTGGTCCAAGCCACCCTTGTTCTCGAAGGCCAGAGTCTCTAGACCCTTATCCCAGAGTCTCTGCTCGATCTTCTCTGTCTTTAGCTTAAAGTTGTCTGGAGTATTTGGTTCCCTATCCTGGAGTCTTTGGTCTTGCTTCTTTGTCTAGATTTCAAATCCCACTGGAGTCTCCGCTCGAATCCTCCGAAATCTCTGTAGTTAGGAATCTCTATAGAAATTCACCGGAGTCTCCGGACCTAAGGGTATAAATACCTAGGTGCCGTCGGGTTTTTACCCTAATCTTCATTGTTTACCATCTTCTTCCTCTCTCCACGACGCACAACTCATCTTTCGGCGACTTCAATCTTCCACCATCATTTTTTGAAGGATTTTGGTCTCCGATGCAACAAGTCTTTGGATCCATCCTTTGTTTTTCAAACTATTCACAAGGTAATCTCAATCCTAAGTTGTTTTCTCTCCTTTTGGGTTTGAGCTATCAACCCTTGAACATAGAGTTAGAAACCATGTGGTAGGATGGTTCCTTCTCACTCCTAGAAACCTGATCTAGTCCCCTATTACAAATCTATGGCTAGATCCTGTGGTCCTCTTCGTAGGACCGGAGTCTCTAGCAGGAATAACCAGAGTCTCTGGACTGGCTCCTCTGCCTGGCAGAGATAGCCAACCGTTGACTCTAGACATTATGTCCGAATGCTCCAGCTCGTTGTCCTTTCTAGCCATCTAATCTTGCCTCAACCATAATCCTTGTCATGTTCATGGTTCTCAAGTCTTTCTCCATGTGTCAAGAGAACAAGCGCACTCACACTCCGAGTGGATCTTCAAGTGACCATCATGAAGCTCCATAGGGTGGTGCTACTCAAAGGGCCACCTCCTGTGTGAACCGTCCTTGGGTTCCTCAGTTGGACAAAGGAAAAGCAAAGGTTATCCCCTATCATGGAACAACCAAGAAAACAGTGAAAAGAGGTAGCGTACCATCCTCTCCACTGACTACTTCCTCTCCACTCACTGCTGCCCACACAAGTGTAGATGCCAACCCTAGGGATTTCATAGGCATTCTTGGCGACTATCCCGATCCACATTCCCTCCATAGTTCAGGAAGAACCATCCATGCAATTCATCTCCTCTAAGTGTTCCTTGGATATTTTGAAGGAGGTCAGGAATCTCCGAAACATACTACAGGAGACCCTAGACTAGCTTCTCTGTCTGACAGAAAGACTGCTCTGAATACTTCGGTCTTTAGGACTTAAGACACTAGAGGGAAGACTAATTTCTGCTATGAGAGCATTTTAGATTTAAAAGTTTACACACTCACCCTCCATGTGCGACTCGAGATCCTTTCAATTGGTATCAAAGTCTCATCTTCAGATAAGGCTTAAACAATTAAGAAATATTGCACTTCGGAAAGGAGTCAATTGATCTAAGCAAGGACAACTTAAACTAAATCTTGACATGATTAAACATTCTTATCTAATTTGATTTTGCTTTAAATGTGCTAATATGCTATAAAAAGAGATATCACAAAGATCAAAATTATGTGCTATGAAAAACATAAGAAAGATCAAGACAATATGTATTGTCATACTTCTTCTTAACAAGATTGTTTACTATTGTACTTTGCTATGAACTTGAAAGAAGTTGTATTTGATCAAAATTCAATTCTTAAGCTTAAAATTATCCAAAGACATAGGCATGATCGGGTTGAAAAATAAGACTAATGGTGCAAATAATTCCTTGCAATTTATATTATGTTGAAATCAAAGTTCTCAATCTTTTAAAGCACCAATAAAGTACATCATATTAATGCTTGCAAGATTTGAAATAGTTGAGTAAGGATATCATGTCTTGTAATTACAATTGATTTTTAGTTGTGCTAGATTTACATTATTGATTTAGGGTGCTCATAATAAAAAAATAAAATTGATACAAAATTAAAAAGCTTTCTTTCTTAATGTATTGTTGATGAGTTCATTGTTAAGAAGGGAGAGAGAGTTTACACATAAATTCTATTTAAATTTTGAAAGGTAATTGCCAATATTCAATATTTATATGTTCTTGCCAATGTTTTCATTAAAGGGGAGATTGTGAAATCAAAAGTAATAAAAATTGGTTTGTATTAAAATTAGCAAAATTGGTCTATATTAAAATTGGTATTGCATAATTCATTTATATTAAAATGTCATAGCAAAGTGTGGTGAGCGCAGTGTACACTGACTTTGGTTAAGTTATGAGAATCTATGTGTGGAAATTGTTTTCACTATCACAATCACTATAGCAATGGGCTAGCGAGCGGAGTAGGCCAGTGGCATGGGCTAGCAATGATGAAGTGGGCTACCGATGGTGCGGCGAGCAGGCCCATGGCACGGAGGAGGCCCAGTGTGGTGAAGGAGCGAGGGCGAGTACAGGCACACGGTCATGGCTAACAGGCGGGTCCGATGGCGTGATACGTATGTTGTCACGAGCAAAAGCATATGCGGGATCGATGGATGTGTGTCACCATGTGATTAGCACCGACAATGTGATTAGCTGGGTGTAAGCGAGATTATCTGTGGTAGCGTGTCGATCTCTATGGCCTACGTGTGATAGGGCTCATCCAGAAGCGTTGATTTCAAATCCAGTGCCTAAGGATAGGCTGAGTAGTGGCTACAAAATCTCAAGTGCTTTGAGATCTTTTCTCATGGAGTTTTTGAATTATTTAGAGTTATAAAAAGAGATGAAGCATTAGGGTTACGCAGGCCCCTTGGTTTGACATTTGAGCACATTTGGAGACAGTTTTAGAAAGATGATTATGGGTTTTTGAGAGGTGAATGAATTATATAATAGATTAGAGTTCTAATCTAGGGTTTTGGCGATTTCGTCGAGAAATCTTTTGGGTGCTTTGGAGACGGATCTTGTAAGCACAATCTTAGTAATAAAGATAAAGTTTATAAATGATTAGTGTAGTAATTAATCTCTCTCTTGCTTGTTTACTTTTGTACATGTCTAGTGATAAATTTTAGAATAATTTATTTTTCTCTGAGATTTAGGTTGGTTTCTTTCATCTAAAATCTAGTTAAGATGTTTTTCTAGTGTTTTCAAAAAATTGGTTGGTTAATTATTTTTAGATCTCGCATAATTAATTAATTATAATTTAATTAATTTATATCAATCTTCTGTGCAGTAATTTTGTTTCGGTAATATCTCGAGATCCATAAGTCCGATTGATGTGATTCTAACAAAATTCTAGGTCAATTGTGTTACGGAACTACGGTTACAATATGTTTAGCGATGAAATGGTGTTTTGTCTAGATTCTAAAAATGTGGTTTTTTAGGTTTTGTAGTTAGGGAGATTTGATAAATTGTATTTTTGACTTCATTCATCCCTCTCTGATTACTTATCTTAGTATGAGTCGATCCTGCAGGTAGTATCATAGCAAGATTATTTATTTTATTTTATCTTCTAATTGATTTTAACTGATGATTAGAAAATATGTCAACGAATAGGTATTCCATAAAACCTTGTGTTTTCCATGGTATTGATTTTCAGTATTAGAAAGCTAAGATGGAGGCATACGTTTAAGCTCATGATTTTGTGATATGGGAGAAGATTTACAAGGCATCTCAAGTTTTAGAAAACGATGCAGTGGCAGCAGCCAGCATACCATAGGTGGAGCCTAATAGCAAGGCAACAAATTTAATTATTTAAGAGTTAGGAAGAAGTGACTTTAACTATGTGGTGTATCTCAAGTCACCACATGAGGTATGAAGAATACTTCGTGATTATCATAAATGGTCAAATACGGTAAAAGATATATACTAGGACATATATAAAAAGGAATGCATGCGTTTTGAGATAAAACCTAGTGAATCTCTTGATGATTTCTTTGCTCGCTTTAATAAGATTCTTAGCAACTTAGATCTTGTAATGTTATATATAGTGAGGCTATAGATTCTCGTCAATTGATACGAGCTTTAGATATGTCTATATGGGAGATAAAGATGACATCAATTAGAGAATTTACTACCATGAGTACACTCATATTAGATGTGATTTATTCTAGATTAAAGACTAATGAGCTAGATGTTTTTGCTAGAAAAATATGGCTAATAAATTCAATAACTTTAGCTTTACAAACTAGCAACTCTATTGGAAATAACTCTTCATCTAGCTATGCCTTGTCATTTTTGTCTTCACTAACTGATCAACAACTCAAACAACTTTTTAAAGATGATTTTGCACTTTTCTCCACATGCTTCACAAGTGCCTTGAAAAATGTTCAATCCGGAAAGAGATCAAATGGTGGAGAAACTCATAAATGTTTTGAATGTGGCTCACCTAATCACTTTCATCTTAAATATCCAAAATTTCTAGCAAGAATTTCTAGAGATGAAGATGAGGTGGAAGACAAGGTAGAGAATGATAAGAAGCGAATAGTCAAGAGCACCAAGAAGAATGGGTATTTAAACAACAAGGTAGTCCACCGTGTTCTTTTCACTCTTGAACATGCAAATGTAAGCGATGTGGATACTGAGTTATGATGATGATGCTACTTCCAAAGGTAAGAAAAACTTGACGGATTTATGTATGACGGCAATTAGAAAACTGTCACTAATAGTGACATTGACAATAACGGCGACAATGAGATAGAACCTTCTTATGATGATTTACCTTGTGCTACTGAAAATTTGGTACATTATTAGAGAAGAGAAATAAAAAGATTAAAAAAATAAGATGCTTTGTTTCAACAATTAAATGTTGAAATTACGAGACTTAAAACTTTGACTTCTATGAATGATTCTTGCAAATCATCTGAATTAGTATATACTGAATTTAAGGGATATACATGCTTCTACTTTAAAGAAACTTAAGCTTAAAAAGAGAAAAATGATAAACATGTATATGTAGTTGATAAATCTATTTCTTGTGATAATTGTAATTCTCCTAAGTTGAAGTTAAAAGATGCTGATGTTAAAATTACTCAATTAAAAGATGATCTTGCTACTTATAAGGTTCTTTCATGCTTTAATTGTGGTAAAAATGATAAATTTCAAAATATCTCTTGTAAAAATTGTGCCACTCTTTTGAGGTCTATTGATTGCTTGCAAGGAAAGATGGCAACTAAAAGCTTGAATCAAATTTTGAATCAAAAGGCTATTTCTCAAAAGTTGAAAATAGGTTTGGGTTATGATTCTTATGATTATTCTAACACTCATATTTTAACTATTGTTAAATCACTTGGTAGTGGCATAATTAAGATTGCTGATGAACATAAAACGACAATATTTAGATCTGATAATATCATATCATCTAGTGGCACAACTAGTACAAATGTAACTTCTACTCCTAAAAATAAATACAAAGTTAAGTACACTTGCACTCAGTGTGGTAGAGATGGATATAAAGTAGAATTTTGTTTTACACTTGCTTAGCAACAAATAAGAGAAAAAGGTTATGGCATGGTCTAAATTGAGAAAGGCATGCTCTTTTGATTGTACTAACATGAGTAATGATAAATCTTAACATTTGCATAAAAATACTTATGTTATGTGTACTGGTGTGCATCATGTGTTTTAGTATTGGACACCTAAATTCTATATTACTAGACTTTGACACTATCTTCTTCTATGTAGTCACTTTGCACGAGGAAGGAGAACATTTGGCTAGTAGATTTTGGATGCTCACGCTACATGTCCAGTGATAATAATTAGTTATCCTATCTCATAGGAGCATTGCATGCTAAAAGGTAACTTTTAGAGATATTTCTACTTCTATGGTTGTGACTAAAGGTATAGTAATGGTAAGTGATAAGTTTATATTCAAGGATGTAGCACTTGTTGAGAACTTGAAATATAACTTACTTTCCGTTTCACAAATAATTGATGAAGATCTTAAAGTAAGCTTTGAGAAATATAGGTGCAGAGCATTAGATGTTTTTGGAGAGTTTGTCTTTAATATTACACGTTTTGGGAGAGTGTTTAAAGTTGATTTTGATGTGTCATCTTCTATTTATCATAGGTGTCTGGTTGCCAACGACTTTAAAGATTATTCTTTTACCACTGTAGACTTGGTAATGTTGGTTTTGATTACCAAACACGTATTAGTGATTTGGAGCTTATACATGGTCTACTTAAGCTTTTGGCTGATAACGATATGGTATGCTTTTGTTGTTGACATGGTAAGATGCATACAAGTTCTCATTCACCTCTTACTATTGTGATGACAAATACACTAGGACAACTTTTATGCCTTGATACCATTAGACTATCATGAGTTTAATCTTTTGGAGATAAGTGGTATGTGCTATAATAGTTGATGATTACTCTAGATACTTTTAGTCATTTTAAAAGTGTTGCTCTGAAATTATCTATTGATCACCTAGGAGTACTTAGAGCAATTAGAAGTGATAATGAAACTAAATTTAAAGGTTCTTCTTTTGATCACTTTTATGCTCAAAGAGCACTTGATCATCAATTTTCTTCACCTAGATTACCACAACAAAAGGGTGTAGTTAAAAGGAACAATAGAACTTTGGTTGAGATGGCTCAGACTATGCTAGATGAATTCTCTACTCCTAGGAAATTTTGGGCTGAAGCTATAATTATTGCATGCTATATTTCAAATCATATGTTTTTAAGATCAAAGCTTGGTAAAACTTCTTATGAGCTAAGATTTGATCATAGGCCTAGCATGTCTCACTTTCGTATTTTTGGATGCAAATGTTTTGTGCTGAAATTTGGTAACTTAGATAAATTTGAGGCTAGATCAGTTGATGGCATGTTTCTTACTTATTCTACTCATTCACGTGCTTATCATATTCTAGTTTTGGAAACTAACAAAATAATAGGAACATATGAAATTACTTTTGATGAAACTAGCCTAGGTACTAGTCCAAGTGTTACACGTAAAGGACCAAACTTTTAAGGGGACAACATCTTTGTTGATAAAGATGATAAGGATGATAAAGATGAAGCATTGGTTCCTCACACATAATCAATTGAATTTGTTCTAACACCTACCGCAATTTCACAAACAACTAAGCATTCTTAAGGTTCAACATCTTTTATGCTAATAGAAGATCAAATTTAACAAGATGAAGTTCCTAAAACTATAGCTCCCTTACATATTTAAAGAAGATATCCACCTTAACAAATCATCAGTAATTTTTATGAAAGGGTGACATGTTCCATATTTAATGATTCAAACTCTCATGCTAATTAGCTTTTGTAATGTCTTTTGAACTCCAAAGATATATCACACACATTAAAAGACGAATCTTGGATCAATGCCATGCATGAAAAGTTAGAAAATTTCAAACGTAACAAGGTTTGAAAACTTATACCACCACCTTGTAATCATTCTATAATTGAAACTAAATGGGTATTTAAAAATAAACAAAGTGAGAATGGTGTAGTTGTTTGAAACAAAGCTAGGTTAGTAATTGAAGTTTCTTCATAATTAGAAGACCAAAATTTTGACGAAACATTTACTCTTGTTGCTAGATTTGAAGTCATTAGAATTTTGTTAGCCTTTGCTGCATCTAAAGGTTTTAGACTTTATCAAATGGATGTAAAAAGAGCTCTTATGAATGGTTTTATAAATAAGAAAGTTTATGTTAAGCAACCACATGGTTTTGAAAATGTTAAATATCTAAATCATATTTTTAAACTATTTAAAGTCTTGTTTGATTTAAAATAAGCCCCAAGGGCATGGTATATTTGATTGAAAAACTTTTTACATAAAAAGGGTTTTACTATAAAAAAGTAGAGAAAACCATTTTTGTTCTTCAGCAAGACAATGATCAATTATTCGTTCAAATTTATGTGGATGATATCATCTTTGGTTATTTTTCTCATGCTTTAGTGTCTTAGTTTTTAGAAACAATAAACAGGGAATTTGAGATAAATATGATGGGCGAATTGATAGACTTTTTGGGATTGCAAATCAAACAAACAAAAGAAGTTATATTTGTGCATCAAAGTAAGTATACGAAGGACCTTCTACGTCGTTTTGGAATGGCGAATTACAAACCCATTATGACACCCAGTGGGAGTATGATTGGTTCACTTTTGTATCTTTCTATTTCAAGATTGGATATACAATTTATGGTACTTTTATGTGTACAATTTCAAGATTTCTCACGTGCTTCACATCTTCAAGCAATTAAGTGGATTTTCGTATATATTCATAGCACTAAAGATTTTAGTATATAGCTATCTACATCTTCACATATTAGTTTAAGAGTTTTTTATGCTTATTTTGAAGGGTGTAAATTTGATAGCAAAACTACTTCTGTTACTTGTTTCTTCTTGGGTAATTCATTTATTGCTTGCTTATCTAGAAAACAATCTTCTATAAAACAATTAACTATTGAATCTAAGTATATGTCTACTGCTGATTGTTGTTGTCAAATAGTAACTAAACTTAAGGATTATTGTATTATTTTAAAAAATATTCTATTTTTTATAACACAAGTGCCATTTATATTGCTAAAAACCCAGTACAAAACAACTCTAGGATAAAGGATATTGATATTACATTTTAATTTCTTGGATATCATATTGAAAAAGGAAATGTAGCTCATCATGTGGATACTAAATATCAATTGGCAGATATTTTTATAAAACATTTGTATTCTTCTCGTTTTGTTTGTCTTCGGAGAGAACTTGGGGTTATCCATTTTGAGGGGAGAGCATTAACCTTTTATAACATATTTTTTTGTTCCTTATTTAAAAAGGAAAAATTATATAAAAAAAGTAATGAGCACTGCATATGATTCATATGTATCATTTCACCTATGTTCATGTCATAATATACGATTGCTTTTATGTATCTATATGTGTGGTGTTGGTGACTAAATAAATCTTAGCATGATTGAACTTTTTTATATATTTCGATATTGTTTTAAATGTGTTAATATGGTATAAAAAACATATGAGAAAGATCAAAATTATGTGCTATGAAAAATATGAGAAATATCAAGAAAATATGCATCATCGCACTTTTTCTTAATGAGATTGCTTACTATTATACTTTAGTATGAACTTGAAAGAAATTGTGTTTAATAAAAATCCGATTCTTAATCTTAAAATTATCTAAAAACACTGGGTTAAAAAGTAAGACTAATTTCTTACAATTTATATTAGGTTAAAATCAATGAAGTTTTCAATCTTTTAAAACACTAATAAAGTGAATCATCTTAATGCTTGTAGGTTTTAAAATAAGAAATATCATGCCTTGCAATAAATTATTAATTAAAAATCGCATGCGAATAGATGTGAGAGTGCATATGACGTATGCGTGCTTGATTATATTGATGATTTATAGTGCTCATAATAAAAAAAATAAAATTCATATGAAATTGAAAAACTTTCTTTCTTCGTGTATGCTTGATGAATTCATTGTCAATAAGGAGAGCGAATTTACATGCAAATTATATTTCAATTTTTTTTTTGCTAAGGTAAATGCCAATGTTTAATATTCATATGTTATTGTCGATGTTTTCATCAAATGAGAGATTGTGAAATCAAAAATAATAAAAAATTGGTTTATATTAAAATTGATAAAATTAGTCTATATTAAAATTATCATTGCATAATTGATTTATATTAAAATTGTCATGACAAAGTGTGGTGAGTGCTGTATATACTGACTTGTCTTAGTCTGTGTGAATTTGTGCTAAAAAATATTTTTTACTATTACATATCACTATAGCAATGGGCTGGCAAGCGAAGCAACCTGGCAGCATGTGCTGGCAATAATGCAGCGATGTACCAATGGTGCAATGAGTAGGCTCACGGAACGAAGGTGGCCCAGTAGGGTGCAGACGTGAGAGCGAGCATGGGCACGTGGTCGAGCATGATAGGCAGGTTTGACGGTGTGGTGCACAGGCTGTCACGAGAGGGAGCGCGCACACGGGATCGATAGACGCATGTCATCGCGTGATTGGTGCCACCGACGTGATCAGCTAGGTGCGAGCAGGATTTTCTATGGTAGTGCATCAATCTCTGTGGCCTCCGTTTGTCTGGTGATGTGGCTCATGTAGAGACGTAGATTTCAAATTTAGAGGCTAAGGATAGGCTGAGTAGTGGCTACAAATTCTCAAGGGCTTTAAGATCTTTTCTCATGGGGTTTTCTAATTATTTGGGGCTATAAAAAGAGGGTGACATGTTAACATTACGTAGTCACTTTGATAGGATACTTGAGCACATTTATAAAAAGTTTTAGAGAGGTCATTGTGAGTTTTCTAGAGGTAAACGTATTACATAATAGACTGGAGTTTAAATTAGGGTTTTGGGGATTCGTAGAGAAATCTTTTGGGTGATTTGGATACACATCTTGTAAGCATAATCTTGATAATAAGGATAAAATTTATGTAAGATTATTACAGTAATTAATATCTCTCTTTCTCGTTTACTTTTATGCATGCCTAGGGTTAGATTTTAGATTGATTTGTTTTTCGATTTTGTTTGCTTTCTTTGATATAAAATCTAACTAAAATGTTTTTCTAGTGATCTGTTATTTTTAATATCGCATAATTAATTAATTAGGGTAATTTTCTGTTCAATAATTTTGTTCTATTAATATCTCAAGATGTAGAAGTTCCATTGATGTGATTCTAGTCAGGTTTATTTGTAAATTTTTCTTAGTTTGTTATGACAAAATTTCAGGTCGATCGGAGTTACGGATCTATTGATACAATCTGTTTAACGAGAAAACAATGTTCTATCTAAATTCTAAAAACATCATTTTTCAAGTTTTGTGATTAGGGAGATTTATTAAATTTTATTTTTATTTCCACAGTCACTCATCACCCTCTAATTGAAATAATATGAGTATCCCTTACTGTAGAACCTATTTGACATAGCTATAGATCCTATCCACAAACTAGTATTTGCAAGTTAAATTAAATTGGTTTAATTTTATACTTAATTTAAAATATAAATAAAATAAGTTATCTAAATGTTATTAATGTAATTACAGTTCTAGATCACTAAATTTTCTAGAGAAAAAATATCTAGATCTATGAAATCTTGAGTGTGTCTAAATAGTCAAAATGACCTCTTACCCTCTATGACGCAATGCATATATGTATCGGTATCATAGCCAACAAACAAGTGCTCCTATATATTGAAACAGGGTTTACCACAAAAAAGTCTAAATTATATTTGACAAAGATGACAATAGAACTCTTAGAAGGCCATCACCAACATATATACTAATGAACACAAAAGATTGTAAATTTCTGACAAAGTAATAAATAAACTTGTATCATATTATATATTCATGTAAGGTATCAGTATATATACTTCTTTTACAACCAAATAATTTTGTCTGGTGCACAGACCTTTCATATCTCTCTCGATCCGTAGGTATAAATAGCTCACAAAATGAATCATTAGATCCTCCTCTCCTGTGTTGGCGACGAATCTGAACTTAACTCATCATCCCGGTGGTCGTCTTCTTGATGAGCTCCCACGCGCTGCGCACGTGGTGCTCCTCCTGCAGCGACGACCCCACCGCGAACCGCAGCACGAACCTGTCTCCGACCACCGTGTGCGCCAGGTACGCCTTGCCGGTCTTGTTCAGCCGCTCCATAAGCTCGCGGTTCTGCTCGTCGGCCTCCTCCTCGGTCATGGAGCCGGTGGCCTTCATCCTGAAGCAGACGAGAGCGAAGTTTCTTGGTACGACGACCTCGAACCTGTCGTCGGCGCGGACGAAGTCCTCGAACATCTTGGCCATGGCGACGTCGCTGCGGATGTGCTCCTGCAGCTTGGCGGTGCCGTAGGTGCGCATGACCATCCAGAGCTTGAGCCCACGGAAGCGGCGGCCGACGCCGACCTGCATGTCCTTGAGGTCGGTGACCTCGCCGGAGTCGCTGGCGTGGTTCTTGAGGTACTCCGGGTTGGTCTCGAGCGAGCCGGTGAGGCGGTGGGTGTCGCGGACGTAGAGGCAGGTGCAGTCGAGGCACGTCATGAGCCACTTGTGCGGGCTCATGCTGATGGAGTCCACGCGCTCTACGCCGTCGAGGTGGTGCCGGAACTCCGGGCAGATGCACGCGCTGCCGGCATACGCCGCGTCGACGTGCACCCACGCGTTGAACTGTGCGGCCACGTCGGCCACGGCGCCGACCGGGTCGACGGCGTTGGACGACGTTGTGCCGACCGTGGCGCAGACGTAGGTCGGCACGAGGCCGGCGTCGGCGTCGGCCTGCATGACCTCGAGCAGCTTCGCCGGGTCGAGGCCGTAGTCGGTCTCCGCTCCGGTGGGGATCGACCGGATGTTTGCCGGGTCGAAGCCGGCCAGCCGGCAGGCCTTGAAGAACGTGGAGTGGGTCTGGTCGGCGGCGTACACGGCGAGGCGCGGCAGGCCGGACACCCCATCGGAGCCACTCCGGCGCAGCGCTGCGTCACGCGCGGCGACGAGCGTGACGAGCATGGCCTCGCTGGTGGTCCCGAGAATGACGCCACCGCCGGTGCCACGGCCCTCGCTGGTACGGTTCATGAAGCTCGTCGGCAAGTTGAGCATCTGCGCGAGCCAGTCGAGCGCGAGCACCTCCATCTCGGTGGCAGCCGGCGCCGCCTGCCAAGTAAACCCCACCGTGTTCATCGCCGAGGCGATGAGGTCACCAGCAATGGCCGCCGCGCTGTTCGTCGACGGGAAGAACGCGAAGAAGTTAGGGCTAGCCCAGTGGGTCATCCCGGCGACGACGGAGGTCCTGAGCTCCTTCATGGTGACATCAAACGGCGCCGAGTAGGTCGGTGGCGAGGCCCTGAGCTCGTCCTGAAGGTAGCCCGGCTTCACATTGGGCAGCACCGGCATGGACTCGACGGACTTGTAGTAGTCCGAGATGAAGTCGACCGCCTTGTGCAGGTACGACCTGACATCGTCGGAGTTGAGCGGCTGGAAAGCATCACCCTCGTCGCCGATGGCCGAGAAGGCAGTAGGGCTGGTGTCCAAGCTTCCCATACTAATTATCTCACTTAACCGGTACCTCTCCAAGCTAGCTAGAGCTAGGTTATTGTAAGCTCGAGCTAGGAGAAGCAAAGTTAGGTCGAGCTTGGAGGTGAGTTAGGTAGCTCTGCTCTGCTTAGCTGGTTGTGGTTTGGTGAGGAGGAGGAGGTGGAGAAGGGTATATGTAGGAGCGAAGCGGAGGAGGAAGAAGAGGCGAGAGAGGGGGTGAAGCGCAGCGGCGTGGAGAAGTGGGCGTTGGACCGGTCGTGAGGCGACGAGACGAGTATTCGTAGACGACGAGATCGACGAGACCGCGAGGTTGGTAGGTAGCATCCAGGACAGGAGGAAGCTGCACGCGAGGAGAGGAGGGTCAAACTGTCAAACTGCCATGCATGCAAGTCTCATAGTGTGGCTGCTGCTGCTTAGGTACGTCAGTCAGTGCATCCATTTCATTCATGGATTGATATCTTATTCAGTCCGGACGGTAGGGATGAAAACGGTCGGGAAAGCGTCTCAGCCATTTTCATAATTATTTTTTTCCCAGAAACGAAATATCGAAAAACCAGAAATAGGATACAAACATATCGGTATTAACCAACCGGTAAGAAATATCAAAAACATTAAACTATCTCACGTTTAACTTTATATAACTATATTATATAATATGACGAAATAAATTTAAGATTGTACTTACTTAAATTATAAATTGGTTTTCTTTTACTAAAGTTAGGTGTTTGGTTGAGAAGTCGATGGACCTTTAGACAATTGGTCAAATAAAGAAATAGACATAAATATTTGTGTATTTATAAATACGGTAATTATCAAAATATAAAAAAAACATAATTACTGTAAGAATGGTAAAATTCGGAAACGGTCCGTTTCTATTTCTATATTTTTTTACCATTTTTATTTTCCTTTTCATCTAATTTCATCTGTACCGGCCGGTCACTCTGGCCGTCTGTCTGGTCTAGTTTCTCTCTATCAAACACAAGCTGAGCAGACAGAATTGACTGCATCACCAGTTTCTGCATGGTCCACGGCGCAGCCACGCCTTAATGAGATGCAGTGTGCATATATCCACACCGTTTGTTGCCATTGCCACTAGTCTCTAATACATACATGTACTATGACTATATATAATGATGACCCTATTGTGTTTATATATGATATATTAATAAATATTGTTAAAACTATAGTTGTACAAAGTGTTTTTTTCTGACAAATCAATCAACATCGTTTTCACATATTAATTATTATATCTCAGACTAGGTTTAACTGCATACTTTCTACAATGGCATTTATGTGTGAATGGATAGAGTAGAGCCAACGACGCAGCCAAGACTAATCTGGCCCACTAAAAAATTAATAGGTGAAAATTAATTTTAAAAGAAGTACAGTATATAGTGAGACTGAGATCTCGTTTTCTATAAGGGGGTTAGTTCTATATATAAAGTTTAGTGGTCTAACACTCCCTGTAATCGTAGCGGGAGGAGAACGGACGTAGAAACTGAAACAAAAACTGATGAATAAAGACGCAGGAAAGCCTTTGGTTATGATGTCAGCGAACTGGTGCGTCGATGGTATATGGAGCACCCGAATATGTCCTATAGTGACCTTGTCACATACGAAGTGAATGTTAATCTCAGTATGTTTCGTGCGTCGATGATGAACCGGATTGGCGGTCATGTAGACGGCACTGATGTTGTCGCAGTAGACAACGGTCACAAAGGTGATAGGTGTACGGAGCTCCTGGAAAAGCTGGCGAATCCAGTAGCACTCAGCGAAAACGTGAGCGACGGCACGATACTCAGCTTCGGCGCTGAACCGAGACACTATAGTCTAGCGCTTGGAGGACCAAGAGACTAGAGTGTCACCGAGAAAGACGTAGTAACCAGAGGTGGAGCGTCGGGAGTTGAGGCAACCCGTCCAGTCCGTGTCAGAATACGCAGTGAGAGAGTCGATGGGACCGATGGATAGTGTGCCCTTTACATAGCGAATGATACGCTTGAGCAGCGCAAGGTGAGGTTCACGCGGGACATGTATAAAGAGGCACACTTGCTGTATAGCATAGGTGAGATCAGACTGTGTAAGTGTGAGGTACTGGAGAGCACCAGCAAGACTCCGGTACTGGGCGTAGTCAACGAGGAGAGAGCCGTTGGTGGCGAAGGGCTTGGCACGAGTGTCGACCGGAGTAGCGGTAGGGTGACATTCGGCTATGCCCGCACGCTGAAGAAGATCCATAGCATACCGGCGCTGGCAGAGGAATAGCCCGTGGGAGGAACACGTAACAGAGATGCCAAGAAAGTGATGGAGAGAACCTAAATCGGTCATGGCAAACTCCGAGTGGAGTCAGGCCATGATGTGCTGTAGGGTGGTTGTCGAGGATGCCATAAAAATGATGTCGTCAACATAGAGAAGGAGATAGACAGTGGTGTCTCCTGTGTGAAGGACGAAGAGGGACGTATCGGAGACGGAGGCCACAAAGCCAAGCTGCCGGTGATAGGCAGCAAAGCGCTGGTACCAGGCCCGAGAGGCCTGTTTGAGGCCATAGAGAGAACGCTGAGGGAGGCAGATGTCATCGGGACGAGATGGGTCAACGAAGCCTAGAGGCTGCTGGCAGTAGACCGTTTTTATCAGATGACCTTGAAGAAAGACATTCTTCACATCGAGCTAATGGATTAGCCAGGAACACAAGGCAGCGAGAGTAAGCACAATCCGAATGGTAGCGGGCTTGATGACAGGGTTGAGAGTCTCGTCGTAGTCAACGCCAGAATGTTGAGAGAAACCACGGACTACCCAGCGTGCCTTGTGATGAGCAAGAGAGCCATCGAAGTGGAACTTGTGTTTAAAGATCTACTTGCCGGTCAAAACGTTGACACCAGGAGGACGAGGGACGAGGCACTAGGTCTTGTTGTCCATAAGGCCCTTGTATTCATCGGCCATGGCCGCGCGCCACTAAGGATCAGCCAAGGCAGAACGATGAGTGCCAGGATGGGTGAGACAACACAATGAACTACGGAGAACCCGTAGCGCTGGATAGGGCAGAGGGACCCGGTTTGGGATCGGGTGACTATATGAGAGGAGGTGGAGGTAGCAGGGGTCGTGCGGTCTAATGGTAGCGTTGGTGGTGGGGCAGAGTTGGAAGGGGGAGGGTGGCATTGGCTCGGGATCGGCAAATGTAGGTTTGGAGAAAGGGCTGGACGAGGCCAGCCTGAGCCGATGTAGGGTGGGAGCCAATAGGGATTGGTGAGCCGATGAAGGTTGATGAGCCGATGAAGTTTGATGAGCCGATGGAGTGTAGGGGGTTGATAGGGGTTGTGGAGCCGATGGAGGTCCGATGTGGGTGACAGCGGAGCGGAGAAGAGTGGGATAGTCATTCAGGGGATCCTCAGGAACGACCGATGGAGAGTGCGGAGGTGTGGTGGATGTAGAATGTCGAGATGGTACCGTGTTGGTTAGAAGGAAGTCGAGGTCACCAGACGAGGGTCCACGGTGAAGTAAACCGAAAGGGAAGCAGGACTCATCAAAGACGATATGGCGAGAGATGATGATTCGTCGGGTGGAGAGATCAAGACAGCGATATTCCTTGTGAGAAGAAGGATAGCCAAGGAAGATGCAGGCGGTGGAGCGTGATGCGAGTTTATGAAGGGCAGTGGCTGTTAGGTTGGGATAGCAGAGACACCCAAAAACGTGTAAGTGAGAGTAGTCAGGCGTCTTATGGTATAGAAGAGTGTAGGGAACGTTGTTACGAATGGAAGAGCAAGAACGCCGATTTAGTAAGTAGGTCACAGTGGTTAGCGCTTTAGCTTAGTAGGGTGCAGGTAGATAGGCGTGAAGAAGCATAGTGCAACTGATGTTGTTTAAAGTTCGAAGAAGGTGTTCAGCCTTGCCATTTTGAGGAGAGATGTAGGGGCAGGAGAGGCGAAGGTGAGTACCATGGGAGGTGAGAAAGGCTTTGATGGTACGGTTTATAAATTCCCTACCATTGTCGGTCTGGATGGCTTGGATTGAGAGATCGAATTGGGTGGAAACGTAGTTTGTGAAGTTGATAAGGTGGGAGGCAACCTCAAACCTGCTTATGAGGGGAAACGTCTAGTAATAGTTTGTATAATCATCAAGTAATACAAGATAGTACTAATAACCCGAGACACTCTTAATTGGAGAAGTCCACACATCATAGTAAATTAATTCAAAAGGTCTAGAGGTACAAGACATAGAGATGAAGAAAGGCAACCACATATGTTTGCCAAATTAACAAGAGTGGCAAACAGTGAAACTGTTGTGGTTGCACTGTATGGAGGCGCTGTGACGGAGAGTGGTGATAGCGTCGGGGCTGAGGTGACCAAGGTTGAGATGCCACAAGCTGGTGGAGATGGCTAAGCTAGTGTGAGGAGTGGACAGCGAAGCGGGGATGATGTAGAGGTCGCCGCCACTAATGCATTGGAGCATCTCGCGCCGGGTCGAAATATCCTTCACAGAGAAACAAGAGGCGTCAAATTCAATTGAACAATTGTAATCTCTGGTGAATTGACGGACAGAAAGCAAATTGTGGACGAATGAAGGAACTGTGAGGACATTGTGGAGTAGGAAATTGGTTGTGGGTGTCGGTAGGATGGAGTCACCGTGGCATGTGATAGAGAGAGATTGCTCATTGTCGACGGTGATGAAAGGGGAGGAAGAAGGGTGACGAGAGAGTAATATACCGTCCGATTAAGCCATATGGGATGACGCACCAGAGTCCAACACCCAGGGGTGCTAGGGTTAGAGCGTCATCTGGTTGAGGGCGGCGATAAGGCCAACCTGGTTCCACGAGGGAGCCGATTGGGTGGTTGGTGTGATCGGCTGAGGCAGTTGGACAGGAGCGGATGCCAGGTGGGCCTAAGGGTGTGCGCCGAGGACCCTAGGCTACCGGTCGATGAGGCTGCGCAGTTGGGGTTGGCGTGCCTAGGGATTATAGCAAAGCCATGGACCCATGGGGCTGGTGGACGTGGTAGGCACAGGACTAGGGCGTGGTTGCATCGGACCACTCCAGCTCTTGCCTTTGCCCTTCCCTTTGCCTTTGCTATTACCACCAGTGCGGGCTTTGTTGCCATGGCCGAAGCCATGGCTACCAGAGCCGTGAGAGGTAGTAGCAGCGCACGGTGGGCAATAGCCGATGGAGTTGGAGCAACCATGATCGGTTACGGCGAGGAGAATGGTGTGGGTCACAGTCTTCTCATTGTTGGCCAGGTGAAGTTCCTTGAGAACTAACATATCATGGGCCCGGATGAACATGGGAAGAGGTATGGAGTTGGTGATGTCATCGGCGGTATTGAAAAAACGAGGGTTGAGGCCTCGCAGGAGGGCAAGGACGAGTTGTGAGTCGGCCACAAAGTGGCAAACATCACAAAGGGTGACGGCCTTGACCTTTAGGCGTTGGCAGTACGAGAAGATAGAGGAGCCTCCTTATACCATAGAGTGGAATTCATTAAGGAGGAAGATAGCGCACGGCTGCTTATTTGTATGGAAGATCCGCTCGATGGCCACCTAGAGATCCCGGGTAGTGGGGTCAGTGTCATCCATTGCAAGGTCGAGGACGAAGTCATCGATCGAGCCAAGCAACCAACTGCGCACGTAGCACTCGGCGATGTCCTACTGGGGATCATCGGATCGAGATGGAGCAGAGCCATCAATGTGGGAACGAAGGCTGAACTTTTCACATAAGGATTTGAAGAAGAATGCCTACTTAGAATAGTTGGCATTGAGGTCAAGAGAGATGGGAACGTGAGATTTCACGTTGACGGCGGTGTAAGGTGGTAAGAACATCGGCGGAGTGGTGCTCGAGTTATGGTCAAGAGCGCCGATGGCCAGAAGGGATCAAGCGACTGGAAGAGTGCTATAACTAAGAGCCGATTTGGTGGTTATGATGAGAGAGTAGTGGGATATGTTAAGCCGATGAGGGTAGTGAGCCGATGGGGAGAGGCATGTGTCCGATAGGGAGAGCCGATGTAGGAATGTGTAGTCGATGAGAGTAGGTGGCCGATGAAAGTAGGTGGCCGATGAGAGTAGGTGACGGAGTAGGTGGGCGAGGAGTGGGTGGCAGAGTAGGTAGAGTGGGTAGAGTAGATAGATCACGAGTGTGAGAGAGTAGGTGGGTCACGAGCGCGAGGGGGTTTGCGTCCGTGAAGTGAGGTTTCACGTCTGTGGACACGTGGACGCAATGGGGTAGGGTGGACCCAAAAAGCCAGAGAAGTCACAAGCGCGAAGAAAGGAGGTTCGTGTCCAAGAAACAGAAATTCGCGTCCGTGGACACATAGACGCGTCGGAGTGGTTTGGACGCGAGTGGAGAAGTTTCGTGTCCAGGAGCAGGTGAGCGTGTCGAAAAAGCGGGAACCAAGAGAGTGTTCCAGCCGATGGAGGGCGAACGGATCTAGCCGATGGAGACGGCGAGCGCAGAGGTGTGCTGGCGTCGGAAGAAGAGAAGGTGCGACGAAGCAAGAGGAAAGCTAGGACGGGTCTAAACAAGACAAGGAGGCGGATTGAGGCCGTCTCCTTGTCACGTGGTGGAAAGAGGCGAGTAGGCGGTGAAGGAGGAGAAAGACCGTCTACGGAGGAGACGGGGAGGATGAGAACTAAGATGAAAAGGCAGAGGAGGAATACAGAAGAAGAAGGTCAGGAAGGAAGCGTCGGCTCGCCGACAAGAGGATTGCTAGCGCACCGAAGATATCTAAACCTGCTCTGATACCATACAGAAGTGTAGTATACAGTGAGACTGAAACTCTGTTTTTTATAGGGGTCAGGTCTATATATATACAAGCCCAGTGGTCTACAATGGATTTTTACTTTCATATGGCCTGGGACATATGGGTCCACCCCTAGGAGGTACTACCTCTATTAGAAAAAAGGTGTATGGCTATACTAAAGTTTTTTAAGACGTAGGTAGGAGTATACTAATGGGGAGTCTTAAAGTCCTTAAAGAAGTCAAGTACATATACGGACTCATCTCAATCCGTGCATATCATTTTAATACTCAGTAAATATTTTTAAAGAGTGGAGAATAGATTAAGGTGCCATCTATCATTTCTACTATTGGATGCTACATGCATTGCAACATGATTTTGTAACTCCTTTACTAATAAACATTAATCTTAATGGCTGGTATATATCTCATAGACACTTCAATCCATTTGCTTCCATAGCTTGATGACATGTCTAAACATGAGAGCTCATTTATAGCAATTAATACAGTTAGTGCGTTGTAACTAAATATGTTCATCTCATCAACCTTTAGTTGGCTTTTCAAACACTAAGATTGGTTGAGCTATGGCTAATAAGCCATAAAAATATGACCGATGTAAAAAAATAATTTTATGGATAAATTTTATATCTCTATTATATTATATATTTATTATATTATTTGCGGTTTAAAAGTCAAAACACCAAAAAAAATAGACTAGATGAAAAAACTTAAAATCAAATCAAGAACTATGTTTTAAAATTTAAATTTTGTCAAAGGTAAATAAACCAATGAGCCTACAATGAGAGTCCAAGAAGTGTAACAATTTTATCTTAAAATTATATATTTGTTTTCCTTCAGTTATATGTCTTATTTTAAAATATATGTGTTTCTCATGAGTTACATGTCTTTGGTTTATAAACTGCACAGCTATGAGAATGCCTGCCAAGCTGGTTCTCATCACTATCCAAATTAAATGATGTATTTTTTATAAAAAAACAGTGTGTGTATATATATATATATTGCCGCATGCACTGTAGCAAGGATATACTAGTAACTAGCTAGGACATTACTACTTCAGTTTCCAACTCATCCAGACAGTACTGATCGATCACATATCAAGTTATAAATAAATTGCTTCCATTAATTTGCACTTGACGTATGCTCATGTGGCGGCCGGCCAGGGAAGAAAGATAGAAGCTTAGCAAGCTTGGTCTGGTGGTGTGTGGTTGGTGAAAACAGTAGTAGTCTATGGACCAGGATGTGTGCAGACGACAGACGTTAGCTAGTTTGACATCGTACACACGCACGGTGCACAATTCGCCCCTTCTCAGACAACCGAAAACGACCGCTCGCTAATACGATGTGCGAATTGCACGCACGTAACGGCCATCTCTAAAACGTGGAAAAGTATTACTAGCTGCACCTCATACTTAGCTACACCCACGACTCCACCAACACACTATCCGTACTTTATTATATATTGAGCTACTGAGCTACAAGTACCTAAGATATTATTAATCTAGCATTTTGGTGCTATATTGGTGATGCTCTTTGCTAATACATGTGGTGATGCATTTTACTGCTGTATGTGGTCATTTTGGTTATAGTACTGTGATGAGTGGTGATGCCCTATGTGGTGATTTAAACCTTCAGGCCATGACCATGTAATATTTTACAGACTTCAATGTTCAATGCATGTTTATTTTTTTTTTTTTTTTTTGAAAACTGCATGTTTCAAGTTTTTATTGGAAATTCTATGACGATACTGTATGTGGTGATAAAAAAATCATGTTTCATGTTATATCCAATAGCTATATTAGTACTAAAATGCAACATATAAATACATATCAACCATCCTCATTCTGTCATGCTTGCTATATTTCTCCCAATTGTTATAATTGGTTCTACAGCAACTTCCAAGGACAAACGTATCTTTTACTATAGAGCTAACAGTCAAGAGTGGCGATGGTGGTATAAAAGAGTAAGCAAATTTAAAACAGTGATATAGAAAAAGAAACCAATTTCGAGTGACATATAACAGAATGGGCTAATTTAGAAGGAATTCTCTATTTCAATTTACTTCTCCATCCTGATGGGACTGATATCTGTCGATGATCCCATACACGTATACCTGGCACTTCTGTACTCCTTGCAAAAGTTAGTTGGTAGCTAGCATTAATTCATTTACAACACACATGCTGCATATAACAGTTCTTGCAGGACTATTAATTGGACTAGAGTTGATTCTGTATAGCAAAAGTACAGAGAAATTCAGTTAATCAGAAAACAGAGTAAGCTGACCATACAAGCTATGACAGATATATAAGGTGGATCGAGTAGTATATATCCACAGGTCGATCTGTGTCTATCCATCAACACATCTGTCACAAATGATGACCCTCATCAATGGCCGGTTTTGAGTAGTGATTATACGCTGTCTTTACAAAATCAATAAAGACTGAGAACGATGATATACTTATGTATACAAGAAATTAAAGCATACAATTCCAAATTTATGCAAGAACTAGTTAAGACTCAAGATGCACATAATCATTGAGAAATTCTATGATCTACAATTAACAAGCAGCGTCTGATCCTATGATTTTACTATCAACAAAGAACAAGTTCTCTCTGACGTTGTTGTCAGTTAGCGTTCGTTATCTCTGATTTTTTTCATAGTACCGAAAGAAACCCTCGTGAGGTTTGCAATATGCACTAAACTCAGTTGCAAATAATGCAATTAAATCTTCTGTTATTACGATGTCGGTGTAAAAAAAAACTAAATCTCATCTTGTGTAGTGTATGTTTTATTTGCATCTTAGTTTTTTAAGGTCTTTTTCATATAGGCGAACAGAGTTTAACTAACAATTAACTAATGATAAAAGAAAAAAAATAATTGTATAGTAATATATTATAGAAATCGTAACTCACACAAGGGAGTGATTGTCAATCGCAAACCATATTATTTCTCAAAACGATTGCACTGATAACAATATAAAAGCTAAGAAGGGAAGATGTGTGTTCAAGAAGGGATGGAGCCCACCAAATTAGTACGTATATTCATGCTTGGTTTCGTAAGGAAGTTCAATTCATTTTTTTTCTTTTCTCTCTCCTAGCTAGCTGAATTCCTAGATTACTTCTGCTCAGGAAGTCGATTACGTTTGTCAATCTAGCTACCAACCACCGTGTGAAGAATGTCTTTGTTGCTAGCTAGCTGACTAGCAAGGTCATCCGGCTGGCTAGCGAACTGATTGCACCTGGCACGTAACGACGATAGCTTTATACCGTGTCCTCTTCTAGACCAGCCTAAACAAGCCTGCCTGTGGCGTCACAACTAAGCGTGAGACATGTTGCCAAACTGCGAGTCATATATGTCGTTTTCTTTCTAATTCATTAATTACTTATATGCATCCCAGGAATAATAGATCATTCTTTGATTAACTTAGGACGGTTTTAAGGTCAGTCTTTGTGTTAAATATGTGATGTTTATCAATTACTTAAGAGTAAACTGCGCCTATAGTAAAACACGATCTAATACAAGAACTTAAAAAACGAACATACCGGTACAACAACTGAGCTAGTATGTGCATTTAGTTAAACACACTACCTAACTAGATTTTCAGACATGTAAGCAAGTAACCTAGGGAAGGGTGTATGGGTAATGTTTTTGTTTGTGCGTTCGTTGCTACATATAGGCAAGCACAAGGAAGAAAGCATAGTGCACGATAAATTTGCAGTAATTTCCTTGACCTTGACAATGTAATTTTCAATACAGTGGCAAGTCGACAGTCGATAATCTAAGTCATTTAACTTCACTGTTTTACTATAATAGAAGTAGCTTGCCTCTTAAAATTGATATTGATGGCCAAAACATACTTTGTATCATAAGCAATTTGACCATTTAAACATATTTAGTGGTCTTTGCAGTGATGAACACAACAAAATAAAGCACTAGCAAAATCAATTATCGTAGGAGACCCACAAGATGCTATTCATAGACCAGCAATCTAGTGGTTATATTAAATTACCAAACATCCTATAATTACTTTTTTTACCAAAATACACATACTAGCCAAGTTATTGAACTAATATGCTCATTTTTTCAGTTATTGTAATAGTTTTCACGTTTACACCCACCTACCAAGTTCTTATACTATAAGCCCAATTTACTCATTAATTAACGAGGAAAAAGTACACGTGAGAATGGAAAAATAAAACTACCGGATCCAACGAATTTACGCATGCGCGACTTCATGCAATCGTACTGATCTTTGAATAATTGATCTTCCGATGCCCGGCAAGAATCGCAGCTTTGAAAATCGGCTCCACATGCAGTCGATTTTAATTATTCAGCTTTAATTGAGTTTCACACATAGAAAAGTGAACTGTATTAGTTGTAAGTTATAAAGGGTATGCTTGTTTGAGTAAACAATTAATTTTGATTTTTATAAGTTAATTTTAGAATTAATTATTTATGTGTTTTTTTTTCGTTGTTCGTCACCTAACCTTGCATTTTTAACTGATAAGAGAAGTATAATGGTCCTACTCTAAAATACCTTTTCCAACCAGACCATAATCTGAACAACGAATTCTGCAATAAAGCAAAACAAATAAATTTGTTGGATCTAAGGTGTTGGGTATGCATGTACATCTGGATCAGGTTAGCTGGCCTTCTTTGAGATGAAGGATTTTTTGTTCATATAAATTGAACTAATTAATTCTATAGCAGAAACTTCCACTTTACAACCCTAAAATTTAACAAGAGTTTAAAATTCATTTCTAAACTTTAAAACGGATTCAATTCATCTCTAAACTATCCAACAGCTCATTTTTCATCCTTCTACTTAGATTCTAAGTGGTTTTCGATGACATACGTATATAGTGCTGAAAAAATGTGTGCTAATTACAAACATTATTAAATTGTAACACCCTAGCCTATAAGTACTCAAGTTTGGTTAATATGTGTGTTTTAGTTCCGGTTTAGACCTATTAGACCCAATGTTCAAGTGTTAGTTTGATGGGAATAGTCACATATGGAGAGTTTAGATAGGTCAAGAGTAGCTTATATACCAGTTCATATCTTTAAGTTTAACCCTTTTACATAAAGTGATAATAAAAATATAAGTGAGGTGTTATGTGAATATGAGTCTACTCAACGTGTAGAGTGCGCTATACAGATTTGGGGCTGAGTTGTAAAGGTGGTATCAAAGCCTCAACCCATCCTACATGGGTGTACATATGTGCTGATCTATGGAAGTGACATGTCGTAGCGCCATAGCGGAAAGCTACCGTTAACGCCAAATTTGGTATGCCCACAAATAGAGTCAATTAAGAATCTAAAAGCCGATCGGCTTATGAAAATAATCCGATTGATAGATAGAGAAGCCGATCGGACAGATAGAGATGTTGATAGTCTCGGATAAGGAAAGAGCCAATCGGATAAATGAAGATGGATTCGGTTCAGTCGATAGATGAAAGATTATCTAGATGAGACTAAATCTAGAAAGGAATCGTAGAAATCACGGTAGAGTGGTTTTATATCTATAAGATATCTCTTGTAATTAGATAGAAGTAGTCAATTTAGTTATCTTATTAGAGATAATTTTCTTTTTTGTTTAGAAAATAATATCCAAAGATTGTTTGTAACCATCTCGACCTTGTGTAATTCCGAAGTATAAATACAAACCTGCAGGGAGCCTCTAAATCATCTACATAAGTCAATAAAACTTTAGCGCATCACCACCCTAGTTCTTCTAGGTTTTTACCAATGGGTTCTGCCTCTCAACGTAGGACTGCATCGGTTAAGTCCGATCTCCAGCGAAGGGATAAGTCTTACCATTATATTGGTATATCGATTTTGTCTAAGGCTGCATCAGTTGAGTTCGACCTCTTAATCTGATTTGTTATATTACATCTTTTCGACAGATTCTGCGTCTCGACGCGGGATTGCATCAATTAAGTCCGACCTCCGATGAAAGAATAAATCTCACCATTATCTTGGTATATATGTTTTGTCTAAGGTTGTATCGATTGAATCCAACCTTTTAATCCGATTAGATATCACATCATGTTTACGTAGGATATATCGGCTTATCGAGTTTCTTTTATCATCATTAGTCTCGTGCTATATCGATTAGGTTTGACCTTCTCGACTACTGATAATAAATTGAGACTAAGTCAGTAGGTTTTTATACAATGTTTTATCGGAGTAGCCAACCGAGGAGTTATCTTTACATTGAGCTTCATGCTTAACATATCAGCTTATCAGCCGATATATATATATTGTCTATGATTAGTCTACTAGTGATCGATCTGGTTTTATTAGATCCAATATTATACTGTCTCGGTTTGAACTGATCTATTAAAATTGTTTTTAATAAGGTTAGCATCATAATCTAGTATGTTTTGTTTCTTATATCGACTTAGCTAGCCGATAAGTTTACTTATTTATATCATGTTTATATACCTATATCGGACTCAAGTCGATGAATGTCTCGACTCTATTGGCACATCCAGCCAATTGGCTCGATGATCTAATTTCATTTGTTTTTCTTGTCTATTAGAGGTTAAACTGATTGGCATACCCTGAACCCCAATAACCCAAAGACGCTAAAGAACTTAAAGACCTATACTATAGCTAAGCAGATCTCTGAGACCTTCTCGTGTTTAAGCGCATCAGACCGAACTTTTATTGGCCAACTTGGTAGACCGGTTTGACTTGAATAGCTACCGAGAGTGCCAACTCGTGAAGGGGAAGAGAGTGTAATACTCTAGAACATTAGTAGTCTGTTTTGCCCATGGGTGTGTTCTAGTTTTGGTTTGGACTCGTTATATCTAAGTATTCGTTTGGTGGGAATAGTCACATGAAGAATTTAGATAGGTTTGGACTAGGCAGCTAGCTGTTCAATCCAATCTTAACATCTTCAGATTTATCCTTTTATATAAAGTGATGATAAAAGTATAAGTATGGTGCTATATGATCGTAGGCCCACGAGTGAGTTATAACATGTACAGTTATGTGGATTTTGGGGCTAGGGTGTTACATAAATGTTCTAAAATAATTCTCAAAATACTGTCACATCTTTCATGGAGTATTTAAAACAAAAATATTTTTGTACAAGCAACACAAAATATAATTCACCTATAGAAATAGTGCTTCTTAATTATGAAAAAAAAATCGTATTTTAAGATAAAACTGAAATTTATTTCTTCCCACTTGAGAAAATTTATGTAAGCTCCAATTTTTAAAATTAGTAACCAATATCTTTTGAAATTTTTAATTAATTTTCTTATTTTTAAAATTAAAATACATAATCCATGACTGAACTTATGTTTGAGTTTTTAAAATTATTAATTTACTTCAGAAAAATGAAAAAGTGTTTTCTGTTGCACATTTGTGTATATCAAACCTTAATTAATTGTATTCATCTAAAATAAAGGTTATTCAAAGCACAAAAAATGATTATATGTATATTATAAAACTAATTCTGCTACCTAATTATTCTCTAGGTTGTACATGCCACATAGAATAAGTGGTAATTTTTAAAGAGTTTTTTGAGTTGATGTGTAATTTTATAATTCAAAATATTTTTCATCCCAAATTACAATGACATGTCATCCGAAATCTCTTTGAATTGGTCCTGAATGATGAAAATGAAACGCAAATTTTATTCTGGGCACAGTCAAAGTCTCCGTGCATATTAATCTGCGGACTGCAGGAGGAGCACTTTCAGAGGAAGGTCGTCACGCAATACGAACAACCTATGCCCTTTTGTTTTACTGCTTCTTGGTCCTACCAACCAACCATGGTCGATCTTAGTATAACTGAAAACGACGACGACTTCAGCTACTACCATGAAATGCCGTACACTTTCAGCTACTTCTCTAGTTAGATTTGTTAGTTACGCAAGCTAATATGGACGTAAACTAGCTTTGGCACGACGCATTTGTTGAACTGGTAGGTGAACACTTTTCAGCATTCTTAATTCGTTTGTTTAAGAAGGATATTGATTTCCAATATTTTTAAAAGTTTGATTTGTTTTGTTTTGGCACAAAAGTGCTTGTTGTATACTGTAATTTGCGAAATGATTATGGAAATCGATAAAAATAGGTACAGAAAAATGCATACAATTAAGCTCGAAATCACTGAGATGTGCTGCATCGTCACAAAAACATGTGAAATTTCAAAAACCTTTGGAATGGGATATCTTTCTAGGGATACAACAAATCAAACTTTTAAAAATATTGGAAATCAATATCCTTCTTAAAATTTATACTCGTGTATATAATCCAGACGAGATGTTTTCCAGGCCCACATCCCCTTGGACCTATTTGAGGGCCATTGTATGTGAATTGGGCTCACCGAATTATGGTACTATTTAATGCCCAATCAAATAATGTTGTAGGGCCCAACCGCTTTGCTCGACTTTTCTCAAACATTACCTGAAGAAGAGCATTTCTCCATGCAAAACCTTCTCGCATACTGAACATTGCTGAAAGAGCGAACAGACCATTGAGTAGTTTCATATTGCTAAAAAAAATTAAAAGAGAGATACAATTAACTGGCGCAATATTATGAAACTACCCTTTTCATTAACAACTTAATAAGCGTGCACGTAGAAACCACGTCACGGGAAAAAAACAACTGAGAAACAACAATTTCATCAGTGCAATAATTCTTCTTTGGTGCAAAAATGAAAAGAAAAGAAAAAAATCAAGAAACTGAAATTAAATCAGGCTCTCGGTTCGTTCAGTTAGCATCCATGCATAGCTACTGTGTCCACATAGCGATGCCCCCAATGCTCTCTGCCAATAAGACAATTATTTTAAGGTTGAAACTCAAATTTTATTCTGGAACAGTCAAAATCAACTTGCATGGGTGCAATGGGAGAAATGCCCTTTGATTGTTTTACTGCTTCATGGTCCTACTCCTACTTACCAGACTACAACCAAGATCCATCCTGGTATAACTGAAAACGACCACGACTTCAGCTCTGAAATGCCGTATACTTTCAGCTACTTGAGTTTCTTCTCTAGCTAGATTTGTTAGTGATCACGCAAGCTAATCTGTACGTAAACTAGCTATGACACGACCACGACGCATGCATTTGTTTAACTGGTAGGTAAACACCTTTTGGGCTAGCTTTCCTCTCCCTCTCGATCGGTCTGCATGACTAATTGAATAGTTTAAGGAGTAATTAAATTAAAGCAGAGCACATGAAAGTACAGTGACACTGAACTTGCATCGCAATTAATGGAATGGCCGATGTCTGAAATCAAAAAAGAAAAATATTGTCTCGACTTTTGACCTGGCATTCACGCGTAGACATGGTAAAAGTAATTAAAAAACCTCACACCGTGTAGTAGTAACTATTGATCTCTCGCGACTTTGCATCTTACAACCGGCTAACTTAATATATAATTTCGGTTTGATTAGGTTAATTTTCTTCTGGTAGACTATATTCCCCTCGAGGCATTGCATGCATGCTATACCTATGAAATTGACGTGAATATAGTTAGGGCTTCTTTATACCAATTACTGTATTAGTGGGGGATTTAGTTATACAGAAAGGAACCTCAAAAAAAGTAGTTATGTAGAAAAGGAAGGAATTGATCTCACTGTGGCCTGTGAAGAGGAAAATATTGGATTGAGTTTGGGTTTCAACTAGTACTAAATAAAGAGCAGTTGGAAAACAAAACCGGGTTGCATCATCTATAGATGTATTTGCTGGCACCGTTCCAGGTTTTGTTTTCATGTTCCCATTGTCGACGTTCACTATGTTCTATTCTTCTTTTTTGTTTTCCTCAAGACGTCTCCCATTGTCGATGTTCACTATGTTCTTTTCTTCTTTTTTTGTCTTTCTCAAGACGTCTACAAAGACATTGCTCAGTGTGCTCATGATATTGAAGAATGGCAAAGCTCATTTCCTTGGTGTTTTGTCTTCTGGTTGTGCTGGTGTTACTCTTCTTTCTCGAAATAAGCAGAACTCCAGCAAACTCTTGGTCTTTTTTTTTCAAGTCTGATGTTTCATCTATCTTGAAATGATTTGTATAGTGACCATCTATGGCTACGAAAAAAATGATCAAACCAGCCAAAATTTATTCATCTCTTACATAGCTGATTATTGATGGTTGGAGTATTGTTTTTCTAGATTGTTTCTTGTGATCAATGCACAAAATATTCTCACGCCATTTTACATCAGATATACACATTCTGCAACCTTCCACTATAGAATGACATTGCTTTCCTCAAAGTGTGTTTTTTAGAACATACTACAAAACCAGGCAAATCATCTGGACAGGCTGAGTCCTGTTGACTAAATTTTTGTATGATAGAAATTCTAACGTAGCTTAGGTAAGTAAAGATTTTCCAAAGACCAGTTCTTTTTTATCCTTGCCAAGGAAAGGTTTTGCATGCAAATGAGTGACGTTGTTTTTAATATTGCATGGTGCAATACAACACAGATACATGTAAGCATTATTAAGGCACCTCCCATTCATATTGCTATACTCCAATGGTGATGTTTCAAACATGTCCTATATATCTTTGTTCTTGTACTGATATAGGTGCATGCATATGTCATGCCAATCTCGAGCAGCCACTGGAAGGTGCGTCATCTATAGAGTATAGACTGGTAGTCAAATGAATGAATGATGACTCCTTGAGTAATTGCTTATGTCTTGGGTGTATTTATTTAATTTTGTTTTTAGCCAAATAATAGATGCAGCACTGAGGATTAAAGATGGAGAACAGCTGTAGCAGGCCTGCCCCTTTTTTCCATATATATATATGTATATATATAGGGGAAAAAAAGGTATCAGCAAACCACGTTCCTTTCTCAACGATGGAAGCGAGATCTTTAAATCTTTGCTTCCTCTTGGTTCTTGTTTTGCTGCTGAATCCAACATTGGCAAGTGCGTCCTTTCTCAACTATTTTACCTTGCATTATTGTTGTGTTTCACCCTGTTTATTTGCTATACGATCCATACTTTGTGCATGTTCAACAATGAAATTACTGATCAGATTCCTTTGTCCCCTCAATTTTATTTCATATGTCCATATTATTTGTATAGTATTTTTGATAAATTAAGACCTTTTATGGTATTTGTGTGTATGGACACTTCGATTTTGCTCTTGAGGTTTGCACGGGAACACTCAGGGTTTCCCAAAGACCCGTTCTATTTTATCCCTCCCAAGGAAAGTTTTTGCATGCAAATGATTGACATTGTTTTAATATTGCATGGTGCAATACAATATAGATACATGCAAGCATTATTAAGGCACCTCCCATTTATAGTGCTATACTTCAATGGTGATATTTCAAACGTGACCGTGTTATCTTTGTTCTTTACTCACATAGGTGCATGTCATGCCAATCTTAAGGAGCCACTGAAGGGTGTTTTCTATAGAGTATAGAATGGTAGTCAAAGGGTGACTTCTTGAGTTATTGCTTATGTTCTAGATGTATCTAATTTATTTTGTTTTTTAGCCAAACAATAAATGTAGTAGTAGTGCGAATTAAAGATAGAGAATGACTGTAGCAGGGGTGCTCTTTTTTCAAAAGGAAACAGGGAACCACATCATTTATCAATGATGGAAGCAAGATTTTAAATCTTCGATTTCTCTTGGTTCTTGTTCTACTGCTAAATCCAACATTGGCAAGTATGTTCTTTCTCAACTATTTTACTTGCATTCTGGTTGTGTTTTACTCTATTTATGAATTAATGCTTTGTGGATATTCAACAGTGAATTACCAATCAGATTCCTTTGCTATGTTCCAAAAGAGGATAATCTGATTGATAGGTTTTATAACAAGGGATTGTTTTTTTCCCAGAGGAGTGCATTGTTGAGGCTGGCTGGATTTTGGTCGGTTTCTATATATAGACCCCCCAACAGCCAACCGGTGACTTTTCGGTAGATGGGCCCACCTATAGATATCGTTTTTCTAAATAATCATCACCTATAGTTTAGATGCCGGATTTGGTGCCGGTTATTTGAAAAAACCAGCATCTTTGTCTGACATATGAAAGTGCTTATCTTCAACCTCAAGTTGGTTGAGCAGATAGAGTGGGTGTGACCTGACTAGCTAGAGGAGAGGGAGTTTTTGCCCTTTTTTCTTCAAATCATGTTTGATATCTATGTTGTTTTAGTGATATAAAGTTAGTCTATCTAGATTCTAACTTCCTTTCTCTCATTTATGCACAGTTTTTTAATTGGTTGCTAGATTTCAACACTTACTCTCTCTAATTTGGATCAAAATTTTATTTCTCTTTTTAGTTCATTATAAGTGATAGATCCTGTCTTTTTACATGGAGTAGATAGATCCTCAATAACTCATACGGTAAATTGCATCTTAGATTAATTTTCAGTAAATCTTGCAATTATGGTAATTTTCAGTAAATTCTTGCAATTATGTTAAATTCTTACAATTAAAATTATGTTTTAGATATTTTGAACATGTTTACAGTAAATTTGGAGTATTTTGGAGAATTTAGGGTACCTAACCTAGGTTTTTTTCCATAAACCAAGTGCATTATTAATTAATTTTGGACTATAACATAAGCATTTTTAGATTAATTTTTGGTATAGTGTTTAGAGATTTTGTACATGTTTAGAATAATTTTGAAGCATTTTTAGAATAGTGTAAAGTCAAACATTCTTACGCGCAAAAATTTCAATATTCTGTGAATGATTCATTTTGAAGGTAATAGTTATTTGCATTAATGGATAATTGATGGATATACACCAAGAGGCTCAATTCGGAGTGACCTCCTTCATCATCGCGGCAATGACGACAAGAATAGTGAATAGTTAGGAATTTATATGGTGTCCATGTATTGATTGTAGACAATTTCTAGCACAACTAGCACATTTACACCTCATTACAAGGGGTGTTATGCCTAGCTATATTTGTCCGAACAACCTTGGTGAAGAGGAGGATGCACAAAGAGATGAAGACAACCACAACATCCTGATCGACTACGCAAATGATGAGTCTAATGAAGATAATTATGAGTCTAATGAAGCTAATGATAAACATAATTTGGATCTGTTAACGCCAAAATCTGGCGGATCCGATGGCGCTAAAGCCGATCGGCTGGGAGATCCGATGGGGCTAAAGCCGATCGGCTGAGAGGTCCGTTGGAGGGTTTGATGCAGCCATCGGCCGATGGAGATACTGAGAAAAAGCCGATGGAGAACTGTAGAAAAGCCGATCAGATTAGTAGAAGATTGGACCGGCTTGAAGATAGGGGATTGTCCAATCGGGATCAGATCCGAGAAGCCCGAGGGAAGGAAGAAGAAGTATCGGCTTGACTTAAAGAAGGTCCGATAGCTACAGTGAAGAAGCCGATCAGGTTGCAGCAAAGGAAGACTCGGTTATAAATTGGAAGATTATTCAGATGAAACCGGGTTTGCGGAGAAACCGTGGACTCCATGGCAGGGTGCTTATTTTGGTAAATTATAACCTTACTCAATTAGGGAGGTCTAGCTGGTTAGTTAACTTCTTTAGGAATATTTTTCTTTGTTCTTACTAGGAAATAATGTCCGATGGTCGTAGACGCGTTGGACTCTG
Organism: Oryza coarctata; assembly: GCA_030770085.1. Classification (NCBI taxonomy): domain Eukaryota; kingdom Viridiplantae; phylum Streptophyta; class Magnoliopsida; order Poales; family Poaceae; genus Oryza; species Oryza coarctata. The sequence continues at coordinate 1,555,413 of CM061476.1, read as the reverse complement.
TCTGTAAATCCAGGGTATAAATATAGACCCCCTGAAAACATGTAATATATCTCTGGATCATATTCAAATTCGGCGCATCGCCATCCTAGTTCATCTAGGTTCTACCGGCGGGTTCTGGCTCTCGACGCGGGGCTGCATCGGTTAAGTTCGATCTCCAGCGAAAGGGTAAGTCCCGCCACCATCCCGTTATGTCTTGCTCTGTCTAAGGCTGCATCGGTTAGGTCCAACCTCTTAGGCCGATCGGATGTATCGCATCACATCCGTGCTAGACCTATCGGCCCGTTAAGCTCCCTCTACCGTCGTCAGTCTCGTGCTGTATCGGTTAGGTCTGACCTACAGGGTTGCCGACGGTAGATCGAGCTTCAGACCTATAGTCTCCTGCACGGCGTATCATCAGAGTGCTAGCCAATGAGTTATCTAGGCTCTGTGCTTCACGCCCAGCGCATCGGCCCATCGGCCGATACACATCAGCCTTTAGAGGCGTCCCACGACGCGTAACGCCAAATGTATCGGACCTCCAGCCGATACGCACCCGCCTTCAGAGAGGCGTCCCCTTATCGGCTCAACTAGCCGATGGGTTCGTTCCTATCCTTGCTACGGCATAGCCGATCCGGCATCCTCCGTATCATCGTCGCTGGCCCCGGCCTCGTACTGTCTCGGTTAGGTCCGATCTTCGAGGTTCGGTGTTGATGGCGCTGCCATGGCGGGCGATGGGTCTCTTGCTGTCATATCCGGGGCGGCATCGGCTTTGCAGCCTGTGCCTTCTTGCGCTAATCATCGCCTAGGCCGCATCCGCTTTCATTGGTTTTTCCAGCCGATGGATCACTGTTCGGCTGTCCGGAGGGATCCCGTGCGCCTCGATATCCTCTGAGCACACCTTGGTTCCTCCATCGGCTCTACGGTTGACCGCTCGTCGACACCTGTCCACATCGGCTCCCCAGCCGATCAAACAGCATCCCGAACCTATCGGCAGCCAGCCGATAGCGAGCGTCTGTATCGGACCCGCTCGTCTCACCTCCTTGTCAATTGCAGGGTCAAATTGACTGGCACGCCCGCGAACCTCAAGACCTAAGGACCTGCACTGGAGACAATCAGACCTCCCAGGCCTTCGCGTGACCGAGCTGCCGTCCCTCCCTGGTCGCGGGATTTTTTGGCGGCGAGCAGGATCAGATGTTGCACGACGTGGAGAGGAGTTACACCTACATTAAGGACTTCAAAAACTTCAAAACCATGGTGAAGGACTCAAAAACTATGGTTTACAATGGTTGCAAGGCATACCATAACAAGTTGCACGTCGTCATATCCCTACTATAGCTAAAGGCTTGCAGCGATTGGTTCAACAAGAGCTTCATTGAGTTGTTATAGCTGTTGGGAAAAATTCTTCCAATGGATAATGTATTGCTAGAAACAACATAACAAGCTAAGAAGGTAGTGTGTCCACTTGGCCTAGAAGTACAGAAAATTCACATATGTCGAAAAGATTGTATCATATACCGAGGCCAATATACCAACTTGAACGTGTGTCTGGTGTGCAAAGCATCTCGTTATAAGAGTAGTGAATGTGATGGTGATGGTAGTATTGAGGATGCCAGTGCGAAGAAGAAGAAGAAGAAGAAACACACCCCCTTAAGGTGGTGTGGTATTTTCCTATAATACCTTGGCTAAAGCATTTGTTTATAAACAAGAAGTACTTAAAGCTGATGTGATGGCACAAGGAAGAGCACAAGGATGACAGAATGATAAGGCACTTTATTGATGGTTTTCAATGGAGAAAGATAGACAACAAGTATAAAAATCACTTCTTGTATGACATGAGAAATGTAATATTTGCACTTAGTATAGATAGAATGAATTCTTCTGGTGACATGAGTAGTCATCATAGCACGTTGCCAATGACAATCATTATCTACAACCTTCCTCCCTAGCTATGTATGAAGTACAAGTATATTATGATGAGAATTATAATCCAAGGCCTAAGTAGTTTAGAAATAATATTGATGTGTACTTCAAATCATTGGTGGAGGACCTTCAATTGCTATGGACCAATGGTGCAAAGATGTGGGATACGTACAAACAAGAATACTTCACCCTACGAGCAATGTTGTTTGTAGCAATCCAAGATTACCTTGCCATAGGCAACACATCCGACTAGATAGTCAATGACGCAAAAACATGTTTAAAGTACATGGGAGATAGCGAGAAAGTGGCTACAGAATTCTAGAAAGATGGTCTACACACGCCATCGAAGGTTCCTTTGCATGAATCATCCTTACAATGAAAATACAAGAGATTTTGATGAAATAGAGGATTTAGAAAGGAAGCCACACTTTAAAACTGACAAAGAGCTCTATAATGAGATGAAAGATATTAAAATTATATTTGGCAAAGATTAGAGTGCACATGCTTCAAAATCAAACGGTGAAATGCCTTTGTGGAAAAAGATATCTGTCTTTTGGGACCTACCGTATTGGAAAGACTTGGGTGTCTAGCATGCAATCAATGTGATACATGTAGAGAAGAATATGTGCGATAGCTTGATTGGATGTTTGCTAAACATACCCGATAAAACAAAAGATTCATTAAAAGCACAAAGGGACCTCCAAGACATACAGATTAGAAAGGAATTGCATCTAGAAGACAAAGAGGATGGCCACCATTACCTCCCCGACATGCTTCACCCTTACTGACATAGAGAAAATTAGCATTTTAGAATGCTTGCAGGGTGTGAAAATCCCATTTGACTACTCTGCCAACATGAAAATCTTGTAAACATGGAAGGTAAGAAATTAGTTGGCATGAAGTCACATGGCTTCCATGTTCTAATGACACAACTACTCTCCGTCTCAATTAGAGGTATCTGGCCAGAGAGATGGTTTGAGACACAATTACAAGCTTATGCTCTTTCTTCAATGCCATATATCATAAGGTAATTGATCCAAGCATACTAGACAAGCTTGAGGATGACTCCATCATTTTTCAATATCATGGTGCATCTTGTTATTCATATTGTCAAAGAAATAAAGATCCTCAGGCCAACATGTGGATATTTGAGAGGTTCTTGGGAGTTGTAAAGAAATATGCCTATAATAGGGCTCGACCTGAAGGCAGCATTGTTAAAGGACATGCAAAAGAGGGGGTTGTTAAGTTCTGCATTGATTATATAGATTTGAAGTCGATTGGTGTGCTAGTGTCTCGCCTCGATTGGTGTGCTAGTGTGTCACCACGATTGCAGGCTTTTGGGAAAAGGCATATTAGGTTATAAGGCAACAGTCCCTCCAAACTAAGCAACCATAACACAAGCTCATTTCATTGTACTCTAACAATCGATCTTGGACGCTCCATACATGTACAGCAGCATACACCGCAAGGAAAACCCATCCAAGTTAGAGGCATGGATGACGAGACAACATAGGCTAATGTTTGGTGAGTGGTTGTTTAAGCACCAGATGATTAACAATACAGACAATGAACAATTGTTTATTTTGTCTTGAGGGACGTCGAACACAATCCACATACAAAATAAATGGATTTACATTTTACACGAAGACCCAAGACAACAAGAGCACCAATCAAAATAGCGGTGTCCGCATAAATGCCTTGGATACAAACAGAAAGAAAGAGTCATTCTATGGCTTTATTGACATGATATAGGAGCTTAACTATGGACTTCTGGAGGTGTCACTTTTTTGCTACTGGTGGGTTTGAATTCTAAGGATTATGCATATTTTCATGCCACTGTATTAAATAAAGTCTAACTCAATGTATATAAATAACCCCATAATTTGAATTAGTATGTATTCAAGAAATAAATATTTCCCTTATAACACTACCACCATAGCATACATCTATGAGCTTCCACAAGAAGTTGGGATATAAATGTGTTGAATTCCATTAATCCAGTGCCCATAATAGGTGATTTTTATAGTGTGCTACTAAATAAAGATCAAATATCAGCATCAAGGGGAAAAAGCCCATGTTGTAAGCGCCTTATGTTTTCAACAAGAAACGATCATTATTAGTAAGAATAACACACTAACCGGCTAAATAGAGGTTTAGTTGATTCTCCTATAACCCAAAAGTGGGAGCTTGACAGATTATTTTAACAAATTTGAAGGACTAATCAGAAGTTGTGTTTACATGTAGTAAGCAAATTTTGCTGTAGTGGTATACCCTAAGTTGTAAAAAGTATATCCACTAAGGAATAATGGCTAATTAGTCAATAATCTAAAATCTACATGACACCTCTAGGTTCTAAGGTTTAATAACACTTATCAATATACTCGTTAATGACTACTTATAACTCTTGTAGATTTCTCACCTCAAAGATGAATTACCTCAAGAAGAGATTCATCTTGAAGATGAAAACCCAATAAGGGTACACCTCTCTCCAATTATGGGATACGGAATAACTATACATATTTCATTTGGGAAATGATGCGGATATGGTTTATAATGAATTAACCTCACAAGGTGAGAATATGATAGGAAAAAAATAGTTATCGACAGTGTCACCTCAATAAGTGCTAATATTTCTCTAATGAGAACTTGAATTTGGAATCAAAGTCCATAACAGAGTTGCATAGAAGCACTCACATCGGGCCTATTGAAAAAAGCAATGAGGTTAAATTATGATTGCAGAAAAAGTCTATATGAATATGAAAGTTTAGGCTTAACAGTATAACGAAGTGGTAAAAATACTATGGTTCATTAATCTTACTAGAGATCAATATTCTCCGACTTGAACGTAAAATTCTGCGATATATATAATTAGAAGATGGAATAAATAAAAGAATGAATAATATACAGTTGATGGGTTATAAAATCCATATAAGAGATCTATGAAGGTCGCATGTTTTTGCCAAACAGAAAACAAAATAGCACTATATATAAGTAATTAGTGTAAGGAAGAATAATATATTCTCTTTTAGAAATTTACTATACTCAACGAAAGAATTTAGTAAGACTCAACGAAAACCTCTCCTATAAGTGAGAAATTTCTCATAGAAGAGAAATAATTTGCAAAAGAAATACTATCTCCCTAAGAAATGAGTAGATCTGACTTACACCAATAACTTATGATGTTAAGATGTGGACAATAAAAGTAAGCAGATCTATATAGATTTAAAAGAATAAATTGAGCAATCATAACTACTAACAGTACAGCTATCATCCACTAGAGTGATGGTTTTGTCTATATTACTATAGAATGATTATCAGTGATATTTGGTAATATTATTAATCCTCTAAATACCAAAATATAGGCTGCTTACATTTCACTCTATGTGGTATATGCTAATTGTTGAAGATTGGTGAAACAGTCAAGTTGTCTGTAACTTTGAGAAATTCATTTAGAGAATGTTGCATGTACATAGAATTTCAACTTATTTTTCCATAGTCCTTTGTGAGGATAAAACTTTGTTTGTTTTGCGCATATGAATAAGTGGTTATTTGAGGCGTTGAGCATTCTGTCCTAGTACTTTATTTTCAAAATATTTTCACAATCATATTAGAATTTGTGAGATAAGTAAATGAAAAACTTAAGCACTGCGGTTATTTTACCATTGCTTTTCGTATTAATGAAAATGTAACTATGATATTTGAAAGTTTCAGCGGATATTATTCTAAGGGTGAGCATATATGCTAAACATAGATCATCATTTAACACTTGAAAGTCTTAGATTTGATTCACCAAGATGTTAACGCCAAAATCTGGTGGATCCGATGGCGCTAAAGCCGATCGGCTGGAAATTCGATGAGGCTAAAGCCGATCGACTGAGAGGTCTGTTGGAGGGTTTGATACAGCCATCGGCCAATGGAGATACTGAGACGAAGCCGATGGAGAACTGTAGAAGAGCCAATCAGATTAGTAGAAGATTGGATCGGCTTGAAGACAGGGGATTGTCCAATCGAGATCAGGTCCGAGAAGTCCAAGGGAAGGAAGGAGAAGGATCAGCTTGACTAAAAAAGGTTCGATAGCTACAGTGAAGAAGCCGATCAGGTTACAGCAAAGGAAGACTCGGTTACAAATTAGAAGATTATTCAGATCGGGTTTACGGAGCAGCCGTGGACTCTACAGCAAGGTGCTTATTTTTGTAAATTATAACCTTACTCAATTAGGGAGGTGTAACTGGTTAGTTAACTTCTTTAGGAATATTTTCCTTTGTTCTTACTAGGAAATAATGTCCGATGGTCATAGACGCGCTGGACTCTGTCTATAAATCTAGGGTATAAATATAAACCCCCTGGAAACATGTAAAATATCTCTCAATCATATTCAAATTCGGCGCATCGCCACTCTAGTTCATCTAGGTTCTACCGGCGGGTTCTGGCTCTCGACGCGGGGCTGCATCGGTTAAGTCCGATCTCCGGCGAAGGGGTAAGTCTCGCCACAATCCCGTTATGTCCTGCTCTGTCTAAGACTGCATCGGTTAGGTCCGACCTCTTAGGCCGATCGGATGTATCGCATCACGTCCGTGCTGGACCTATCGGCCTGTTAAGCTCCCTCTGCCGTCGTCGGTCTCGTGCTGCATCGGTTAGGTCCGACCTACGGGGCTGTCGACGGTAGATCGAGCTTCAGGCCTATAGTCTCCTGTATGGCGTATCATCGGAGTGCTAGCCGATGAGTTATCCATGTTCTGTGCTTCACGCCCAGCGCATCGGCCCCTCGGTCGATACGCATCAGCCTTTAGAGGCGTCCCACGACGCATAACGCCAAACGTATTAGACCTCCAGCCGATATGCACCCGCCTTCAAAGAGGCGTCCCCTCATCGGCTCAGCTAGCCGATGGGTTCATTCCTATCCTTGCTACGGCATAGCCGATCCGGCGTCCTCCGTATCATCGCCGCTGGCCCCGACCTCGTACTGTCTCGGTTAGGTCCGATCTTCAAGATTCGGTGCTGATGGCGCTGCCACAGCGGGCGATGGGTCTCTTGCTGTCATATCCGGAGCGGCATCGGCTTTGCAGCCCGTGCCTTCTTGCGCTAATCATCGCCTAGGCCGCATCCGCTTTCATCAGTTTTTCCAACCGATGGATCACTGTTCGGCTGTTCGAAGGGATCCCGTGCGCCTCAATATCCTTTGAGCACACCCTGGTTCCTCCATCGGCTCTACGGTCGACCGCTCGTCGACACCTGTCCACATCGGCTCCCCAGCCGATCAAACAGCATCCCGAACCTATCGGCAGCCAACCGATAGCGAGCGTCTGTATCGAACCCGCTCGTCTCACCTCCTTGTCAATTGCAGAGTTAAATTGACTGGTACGTCCGTGAACCTCGAGACCTAAGGACCTGCACTGGAGACAAGCAGACCTCCCAGGCCTTCACGTGATCGAGCCGCCGTTCCTCCCCGGTCGTGGGATTTTTTGGCGGCGAGCACAAGAACTAATCAAATTGATAATTATTTTTATACCATTTAATTGTTATGTTGATACAAGCTAATTAACATAGCAAAGATCATAGAGATCATTAGCTATCCATAAAAAAGTTTATCTTGAAGATTAAGTGATAAAAAGATCACATGTTGTACCCTGTACCCTTTTCCCCTTGAAGAGTTTTTGTTAGAATTTTTCTCTCATAAGGATTATAATAAGACAATAAGTACAATACAACTAGCATGTATGATAATACTCTTTTGATCCATCCTATTTTTCTCATTGAGTTTTTAAGAAAGTTTATAACAATGACAGTATACGCCTAAGTGAGAGTAGTGATAGCCAAATGGGTCGGGTCTTGGTGTGCTAGTCTAGGCACACGTGAATAGTAGTAGGTTTGATAAGGTCCACGCATGATAGCAGTTGAGTATTGCCGGCACGACCCGTCCAGATGTGCCGTGCCTAGTCCAAGGACATGACAAGTCAAGCTAGCACGGCACGGCTTGGTTGCTATAGCAAGTCGGCCTGGCACGGCACAGGCATGTGGGGCACGGTACGGTCAGCCGTCGGGCCAGGCATAGCATGGCACGCGTGGGCATGACACGGCCTAAATGTTCGCCTAATCACACAATGCCACATGTCCTGCAACGGTGAGTTGAACCGTTGTTTTTTTTTCAAAAGTAAAAAATCTAAATAAATACGAAAAAAACCAAAAAAATGTGAATTTTTCCCCTATAAATATGAAAAAAAAGTGTACACGATACGAGAACCTCTTGAACGACCATAGTATCGACACTTAGACTGACACGATACGGCCTACTACATGGTTCGTGCCTAATGGGTCATGTCCAACCAGACTGGAGGCCATGCTAGTCTGACCGACTCATTTGAGCATCACTAAGTGAGTCTATAGTCTTACCGCTTATCTCTACAATGGGCTCATTACTTATAATTAATTAAGAGTACTCACTTTATTATGGTATATATTGAGAGATTAAGAAAGAGGTTATATATGCATATATAAAAAAATAAAGATATAATGCATATATTCATTGCCCATCTACTGTTTTACGTGCATATAAGAGATGTACGACAACATTACACCGAATCAGCGATAGGCCACCAGTGGTTTGAGTAACGGTATCCACTGGTACGTCATCCGACTTCGCGTCGTCCATCCGTCCGTGGGTGTCAATTCCGGACCGTGCGTCTCGGAGACAAGGAAACGTCGACCGCGGCCGCGTCCGATACACATCTTGTAGGAATCCATTTCAACGCCGTCCTCGCGCGCGGCCCATGTTTTGCACGCATGGAGCCTGCCCAACTCGGTCTCCACGCCACGCACGTCCACATCTGCAGCCAGGTCCAGTGGTCCATGATATGCATGTCCAACGTGACCGTACTAAAGGAGAAATTTTCGTTTCAGATCTAATTATGGCTGTTTTTTATACGTTTTGTGATTAAACCGTATACAATTAGTATATGTTGTTTTGGAGACAATTATATACATAATAAAATTAAACCGTTTGTAATAAGTCTACTGATCGTCTCTATATATATATAACCCAAATTAGTAATGCACGTTTTTCACTGTCGAGGAAGAAAAAGACATGTAGCGTATCTGGCCAACTACTGGGTTCCACACTAAGCGTCTAGAAGAAGCATGAAAAACGATGCATGCATGCTCGAACCACATGTATAGTACTGTACCATATGTTTCTCATCTTCTTCTAGATTTTCTCGATTTACCCCTTAAACTGTTGAAACAAGTTTCTCTCTCTCTCAACAATTTAATTTGAAATTTTGATCAATGTAACTTCAAGTTTCATATATGTATTCCAAAATACATGACTATATTATACTTCCCCAGGGTAAGAATATTTTCGTAACAATGTATGATACGGTCTATCATCCTATAAAGCTTCGACTTAACAATAGGGAGCAACGTACATATACCTAGTTTGTTTTAACAGATAGGTGCAGGATATATATGAGACTAGCTGAAAAATACAGATAGTTCCTTATGTATCCCTAAGATATTGCTTAAACACTTTTATGCTATTGAATTTTGCCTTATCTCCTATACGCCTCTAATTTTTTTTTATTTTGATCCCCTCTATATCTATTTCATTAGTTGACCATAAGTTGATCATTAGATCTCTCCTAAATTTGACTATATTGCCCCTCTCTCATACTTATACGCTAGTTTAGTTAGAAAAACACAATTCTCAGTATAAAAGGATTCATTTATAAAATAGAACAAAGGAGATATAATTATTTAACCACAAATTTGAGAACTAAAATTTAAAATTTTTAAATACATTTCAAATCAGATTTGATAAAATATGTACAACCTTTCCCCAACATTTAAACCCAATGGAAAAATAATTTTTGTTTTCAATTTATGTGTGAAACTCTTGTTTGGATTTAATAAAAATTGTTTGAAAAGGTATATTTTGTTTTCAAATTTGGCATGAAATGATTCTGTCCCATTTGATTTTACTATACATTAAAATTTTTCACATTGAAATTCATGTTTTTAAGGTAGTAACATGTAAGTAGGAGAGAGAAGCAATATATTCATTTTAGAAAGAAAAAAATATATGGGTTAACTCATGGTTAACTAACGGGAGATATAGAGGGCAAAATAAAAACTTAATGGCATATAGAGGAGACAATGCAAAATTTGAAGGCATAGAAGAAACTGAGCAAACTCTAAGAAGTATGTAAAGAATTTTCTCTTAAAAATGCGTACGTTGAAGGGTTTAAATGCTCTAGTAGAATACTTTCGGGAGTACATGAGACTTTCCTACCTCTATATATAGCAGCCAACTCACCACCAACCTAAGCACACGCCCATACGGTCATACTAGAGCAACTGAGCAAGAGGCCAGGAAGTGGAAGAATGGAAGCAACTCCTATTATTCCGAGTGTACTACGACCTGTGTCTACCTGCACTACTAGTAGTACGGTAGTCTCACCGGTAGCAGGGGACCTGCTGCACAGCAAACCCCGGTTTGATCACCATCCTAATGTCCGGGGCGACTACTTCCACACCTTCTCGCCATGTACACCATCAATGGTAACTATCGTTTCAAGTACAAGTCAAACACAGGTGTAATCCACATTGTTGCATAAGTTATAGGCCTATAGCCATATCCTCACAGACACATACTCTCCCTGTCCTTTGAAAGTTATTCAGGTTCATATCCAGGAATTTATTGTCTAGCTTAATCCTTGCATATGTATATGTAGCTTTTGAATATGAAGAGCAAGGCTCATGTTATGGAGGAACAAGTGAGAACGATGATTCTTCAGTGTTCGTCTAGCCCCATTTGCACGTAAAACTTGGGCTCGTCGACACCTTGGAACGTCTCTGCATCGACTACCACTACAAGAAGGAGATTGACGATGTTCTGCGATGGGTTCACGAGAAAGAACACAACGCTGATAATCACTATGACCTTCACACTACAGCTCTCTGGTTTTATCTCCTTAGGAAGCATGGATACCACGTCTCTCCAGGTATATATATATTATTTAAGTTTTTTATGATATTTGACGATTAGATACCATATCGCCGTCGAATATGCAAATCAATGTGTTTGTTGCAGATGTGTTCTTGAGGTTTAGAGACGAGGAAGGAAATTTCATATGTGATGATAACAACGGCACAAGAAGCATGTTGAGCTTGTACAACTCTGCTCATGTTAGGATCCATGGAGAGAAGGTGCTCGACGATGCCATCATCTTCACGAGGAATTATCTTCAGTCAGCGATGAAACATCTACAGTCGCCAATGGTGGACGAGGTGCGTTGTGCACTACGAACCCCTCTTTTCAGGAGGCCAAGAAGAGTTGAAGCAAGGCACTACATCTCAGTCTACGAGAAGTTGCCTAGATGTAATGAGACCATCTTGGAATTTTCCAAGCTCGACTTTGGGATCTTGCAAGCTCTATATTGCGAGGAACTCAAGACTCTCACTGTGTATGTCATAATGAGCGCTAGTTTTTTCTTTGAGTAAATTTCACAAAAGCTAATAATACTTTAACCAAACTATCGTAAATTAAAATTACAAATTTAAAACTGTGGGTCCAAATACTACATATTAGTATTAAATTTGTTATGAAACTACCAATTTAAAATAGAGTATTATAAAACTATAGATTTACTAATAAAATTATCATAAATGATCTGGAACCAACTATTTTGTTTCCCATAATAACACTACTCATCAAAGTTGTGTTTTGTGATAAAATTGATATTAAATTTGTAGTTTCGTAGTTTTATAAAATATACTCTTTTCCCTTTTCTACGCTACCAGCCTTAGAATTCAAACATAGGCTCAATTTTACTGTCCTTATAAGGTATCGAGAGAGCCAAATTAAACTATATATGTCCAAGTCTACATAAAAGAACTGGATCTACAATATAAATTTATTAATTCGACGTGATGAAGGTGGTGGAAAGAACTCCAACTCCAGGATCATCTAAGCTTTGCGCGAGATAGGATGGTGGAGATGCACTTTTGGATGCTTGGAGTTTTATTCGAGCCTCAATATTCGTATGGGAGAATCATGCTCACCAAGTTGTTCATCTTTGTATCTATTTTCGACGACATTTACGACAACTACAGCACCCCGGAAGAAAGCAAGCTGTTCACAGAAGCAGTGCAAAGGTTAATTAATTAATTAATTTTGGCTCTTGTCTTTATGATTAATTTACTTTTTTATCAATGGACATGTATGTATAATTCAGAAAATGAATTATTTTTTCTTCTTACACCATAAATAGGTGGGATGAGGAAGCCGCTGAAGAACTTCCAGGGTACATGAAATTCTTCTACAAGAAAGTACTAACCACCATAAAGGCCATAGAAAGAGATCTGAAACTCCAAGGGAACAAGCATGTTGACCATGTAAAAAACCTGGTAATAAGTGGAACTAGTCGAGTATAATAATTTAATTTAGGCTGGAGTTTCGGTTACAGTTAGCTCTCACCACGCAACTGCTTATCTGTGACGGCTCCAAACCCTCATATATGATAGTTTTGGCTCTCATAGATAAATAGTCGGTGATGACTTCACATCACCTGTGACGGATTAAGTTATGTCATAGCTACAGTATTCTATGATGCGCTGTAAAAAAATCTATCATAGATGAGATAGTATCACAAGCTAATTATACTTATAACCATCAGAGATAACATAACTCTAACAGTTGCATTAAAAAATTATCACAGATGAGATATCTCAGATGTGTGATTATGGTTATGAACTGTTAGAGACAATTTACCACTAATGAGTCTGTTTCATAATCCGTCAGAGATAACCTAGTTATCTGTGACGGTATAGGTTAGCACCCATTATGTGACCGGTCTTGTTTGAAACCCGTCATAGATAGTGTGCGTCTGTAATGGGTTTTGCTTAAAATCTAATAGTGGCATGGTTATTTTAAAAAATTAAATTTATTTTTTGTTAGTCTCAGGTATTGCTAGTCATGTCCTTAAAAAACAGATAGCATATATATTTAAAAACCCTACTAATTCCTAGCAACAACATTACCATAATTAAACATCTAAAATTTCATCAACGAGATATATTGATATTGAGATATGAACAAGCTCACACATATACATATATATAGTTTTCTCATGTAATCATAGTCAAATATTTATCAACATACACATATATTAATTTTTAGAAATCATATATATAGCTACAATTTTCATTTGAATCCATAAACTTACTCATAGCCATGTGCATGTCGTCCATGCTTTTTCGAAGAAGAACTATGACGACATGTGAAGTTAAAAAATAGAAAAAAGAACTGAATAATATATTGTAGAGTTTTATAAGTCAGGTAGCATCTTTTTTAATATAACTTATGATTTTTTTTATAATTTAGTAACATACTCTAAATTGTTAATAAATGATAGAATACGAGGTTATGAGGACCAAAATATCTAAGTCAGTTAGTATACGCACTGATCCAACCAAACCACTTTGAGACTGGTAGAACCTCATAATATGTAATCATTTGACTCCTACTTCCTCGGCATGAAGATTAGTTGATAGATTAGAGTATGTTATTTGTGATCACACTTCGTGGCCTCGTTGGTCTTTCAAAAACATCTATTTTGATTATTGTCAATCTATGTTTCGATAATTGGTTTTGATTCCTAGGATTTGGACCTAAGATCGTTGCGTAGGTTCTGGCTGAGCTTTTAGTTTCTTCTCTAACGGATCTCACTATAATCCGTTAGATGTAAGACTATCTGTGATGAGTCACTAAACCCATTACAAATGGGCCGTTCGAAATAAGAGGTTTTGCTTAGTGTCTCTTGTTTTCCATTAAATTAAGTTTTATAATTCATGTGAACTTTGTAATAACTGTGACCTTTTTTAAGTTTAAAGCTAGAATAAATTTTGCATTATCGAAAAAACCTGGCAATAGATCATCGATCATAACTTAACTACTTAATTTTGCAGCTAATCAACGCCACGCAATGCTACTACAATGAGGTGAAATGGCGTGCCGAAGGCGCAGATGCAGCTACCGTGGAGGAGCACCTCAAGATTTCAGTGCCCAGCAGCTGCTGCATGCACGTACCTGTCTACGCCTTCATTTCCATGGGAAACCATGTCACAACCGACGATGCTATCAGCTGGGGCATGGCCTACCCTAAGATCATCACATCTTCCTGTGTTATTGGCCGACTACTCAACGACATATCGTCACATGAGGTACATATGTAGGATCTTCTTATTGAAGTTTTTTTTCCTTGTCTTATAAGTCAAAAAATACGTGACCAAAACAATGAAGATAATTTTAATGTATTTCTTTTGATACTTCTATTTTTAATGGTCCTAAATCAAAAGGGAGTATCTAAAAATATGTTGTAGGTTGGGTGAAAAACTTTCAAATGTAACTATACAGTATAATAACATTGTAATTAAATTGAGACACGAGTAAAAAAAACTACATTGAGTTCTAAAATTGAAAAACTCAAACAAGCAATCCCACGTAGGTAGAGTGTAAATCTTCCCAACGAAATTAACTGGAATAATCCTTTTAAATGGATAAACCAGTCGTGGTGTAAAACAAACACAAAGTCCAAGATGGTGTATAAATAATCCACGCTAAACAGAGTAGAGACAAATAAAGAAAGAAGTTTTGTATGAGCCTACTAGGATGATTAATTACTCTCTCCGAGAGAATAAGGTTAAAGGAATAAACGAGGGGTATGTGTGAAAATGGGAGGGTAGTTGCGTGTAAAATTGGTTGAAAATTAAATGAGATGTGGTTACATAGGAGAAGTAATAATGTGGAATCTGTTGCAAAGGTAATTTTTTAACGATGATATTCTTTATATGTGGGGACGAAGGGAGTAGTTGCTAAAATCAGCCGTGTGTGCTTATATTGAATTGGCTGTTATTCCTTAATTGTTGAAGAGGGAACAAGAATCGTCGCAGCAAGTGGTGCCATCGACGGTTGAAGCCTGCATGAAGGAGCACGGCGGCATCGGCAAGGCGGAGGCCTACGTGAAGCTGAGAGAGCTCGTGGAGGAGTCATGGATGGACATCGCCGAGGAGTGCCTCCGGCCGCCGGCGGCGCAGCCGGCGCCGCTGCTGGAGGCCGTGGTCAACGCGACACGTACGCTGGATTTCGTCTACAAGGACCAAGATGCATACACTCTTCCAATTGCGCTCAAGGATACTATACACTCCATCTACGTCGATTCTTTATAGATAGAACTTCGTTCGGCTCGAGATGCTATAGCTAGAAAGCATAAATATATAGATGCAACGATAATCTACATATATCATCAGTTTAATTATTTTTATATGGCGCAAATTGATTTCATATGGCCTTTTTATGTTGGACTTTGGGAATAATTTTATCCTGTAAAATATTTTTTAAAAATTCCATTGAAAAAGTACAAATAGTGGTATTGGTTTTTACTTTTTTTTTCTTAATTCAAAACAATATCCAAGTTATCTGTGATGTCCAACTAGAGCCTCAAGGAAGCAGGAGTGACATGCTTCCTCGCTATTTTTCATATATGCAATAGCAAGATATGATGATACTCATACAAAACTAATATAGTGAATACAGATACGTTAACTCTCCTCTCGCTCTAACTTAGGCTTTAACGTGTTGCCACGTCTATCTAAGTTACATGATCGCTCCTTTATCCTTTCATGGAACTGCCTCCTTACACGGTTATTCACCTGCAATCATATTTTTTTTCAACTTTCTCATGTTTCCATCCCTTAGGCACATTCGCCCATTTCATTAGGATGTGAAAAAGGTTTTTCTGTGCTACGAAATCCCATGTCAGATCGGAGCTTGGATAAGAAACCATACCATTTTTCATATTTTTCATAAGTTATGTGAATAATATGTTTTAATAAAGGGCTTGGATGATAAAAATTAAACCCTAATTATTTAATATTTATATAAATTTTAGTTTTTTTATTGTAACAGACGGACACCTTACAAGTATTTATAGTAGCTTTAAAACTATGAAACGTTTATGTTCTTTCGTCCGTGTTGCGCGTGTCGTGGTAGCCGAACAAAGCGAGATGATCGTTCAGTTTCGTCCGTGTTGCGTGCGTCTTTGTCGGTAACCTGAAACGTGGACGTATATGTCAGTTGCAGCAACGACGATGGAGATAGAAGCGTACCCGGCAGCCTATCATATCATCTATCTGGCAGTGATCAGCATGTGCAAGTCTATTTTGATTTGATTAGGGATGCTAATCATGCAAGTAGCTAGACTTTTTTTTTTTTACAAAACACTATACATATACAAACGCTCGTAGCTTGCGTATGTTGTCTCCTATACATGCACACTCTGGCCTATAAATACAAGCAATTATTATGATAATTTCACCTTACGTGGTATTACAGCCTTACACTAGACTCATTGACCACCTTTATCTTCTTCATTCACCTCTCTCCACTCTTTCCTTCCATCCCTCCTCCTCTCTATTGTGGATGTGAGCAGCCCCAATCCATGGTATCTGAGCTTTACTGATTACTACAAAGAAGGCCATAAGGTATCTGAGCTTATTGACCCCATTATCACTCCTCTAGTTCTGCCTCTTTCTCCCCATCCCTCTCTCTTACCTTTCTATCCTCCATCACCATGGTCTCTTCCTTATCAGTCTTCCTGCCAACCTCCCTTCTTTGCTCACATGCTTGATACCAAGCTTGGCCTAGACGATGACCCCTTTATCAGGAACTTGTGCCTAGGGCTTGAGGCATGCCTTCTCGCATGGGGTTAGTGAAGGCGACGGCAGGATGCGATGGGCCTGACTTCCAGTAGTGCTCATCCCTAAAATCAGCACTGCATTTGGCAATAAGACTCAGAAGTCAAGAGGCAAACCACAACATAGAGCGCCAGAACTTCTTGCCAAAGCCAACTCTCCCTCCGACAGCTGTAGCACCATCATTAGGCATGGCCAACCTAATTCAAGCAAACCGAAACCTAGACCCAAATCCACCATCTTTCATGGGAGAGCTAGAAAGATAGGAGAGGAGAGAGAAGGGAAGTAGGGGATGGATATGCAAACTTGTTAGGGCAGTTCTTCACTAGCCTACTTGTCAGAGTCATGGAGGGCATCACTACCTCCTCCCTCTAATTTTTGTTGCCTAGCTCATTTTTCTCCATCATGAGGGACAAGATCAGCAAACCAGTGATGGCATTGCTTAGGGATAGGGAGGAAGGAGGTAGGAGAAACTCATGTGCATGCTTAATCACTTTATCGGTGAAGTGAGAACCAAGGGTTCCATTTAAACAACTAGGAGGCAGATAGGTGGCACCCGAGGAATAGTAGCACCTCAAGGAGTTGCAGCCTACAAGTATCTATGTTGTAGCGCTGGTAGCCTCAAACTGGCATTCTCGAGCTAATGTCCTAGGCTGCTCAAAATGGCGTCCCCACATTGGATGTGGTAGGTTGGAGTACCTAACTCTATGCGGCTCTTGTGTGCCTGCACTGGTCTAAGTGACAAGAAGGTTATTTGCTCCATCTATAGACGATATGCAACAAGTATACTTCTCCCCATGATCACTTAAGTGATCATGGCTACAGTCAACCTACTCATTGCAACCCAAGCTTTTACTATCCGTGTGGAGAGGCTAACAGGTGGACATGCTATGGTCAACAAAGACATGAGAACAGCGTGGCATGAGGGATGATTACAAGAGTTCCTATAGCGACTAGATTAACCATTCCTATCCTATGATTGCTAGGGCCCACAAGTCCCATCTTTGCACACTCATTTCTTCTCTTGATATGTGCGATATCTTCAAAGAATATATAAAGGGAGGATTGTAGCTAAGAAAGAGAGAGGCAAGTGAGAAAAACATAACTGTAGCATATCAAGAATAAAAAAAATATAGAAGTAGAGTATTATGTTTTTCAGTGGCTCAAACATGTCTAAAGTCCTTTATGTCCACCTTGTTAAACTCATCATGTGCTAGATCATCCTTTGGGCCTAACACAAAGGGGGCCAACTCGAGCACCTGTTCTTGATGAACGATCGTTGATACACTTCTTTTATTATTTTTTTCCTAATTATAATACTACCTCTATCAAAAATAGTTGTCTTTCTATAATTTAAAATTTATCCCAAAATAGTACTACAGTCTTACTTATTACCTCAAGTATTTTGGAGAAAGTACTATTTAAACGTCACGTAGGTGCTAAATCCGACAAAACCACCGTCAAAACTGCTCAAGTAGGTAAATTGAGTCGATATTGATAATTGAGAAAGATGTTACACTTAGTTTTACAATTGAAAGAGGGAAATCGGACTCAAACCATAGCTGAGCGAGGTAAAATAGGCTTTTTCATTTTTTTTTAAGGATTGGAAGATCAACTAAAATGTACTAATCCTTCACATTGGGTTGTTAAAACTTAAAAAAGATCAAATTCCATTGATCAATCAAGCCCATGTACAACCCAGTACATCTTTGACCTATTCCTTTTGTTTCAAAATAAATTAACTTATATAAATTTTGTTTTAAAATAATAAATCAACTTCTACCTTCTTATCTAGTTCAATCGACAAATTAAGAAACTTTATCTATTCAATTCTCCTTATCTACTCACTCACCAATAATACCTCCATATTAATGAGAAGTATTTTGATATTTTCTCTCACTACGAAAGTTGCATTGGGATTTTAGGATTGAGTTTATTTTGGGATGGAGGGAGCAAGACACTATGCACAATTTTTTGCAACTCCCATCACCTATTCCTTACATCTACCACAGATTATAGCATGCTTTGTAGCATTGCGGCTTATATAAGCCGAGAAGTAATTAGAATAATTTTAAGACAAGATTATACTTTTATTTTTAAAGGTGAAAACATCATGGCTGAAAAATGAAAACGATATAAAACCTTTGAATTAATTCTAATATTCAAAATTTGGGTTAGTAAAAACACGTTATGTATCGTTAATATCTATCGGCCAAACATTAAAAACTCTATACATCAGTTTTTAAATATTAATTATACATGATTGTCTCCAACCGTTCTTATCAAAATATTCTACTCCTACGTTTGATTTTATAAATAGAAAATAGTGATTTGTGAGACCCTTGTCAATTCCAAAAAAAAAAATGGTACTCCTATGATTTCTTCCAGAGATAGAACCATCATAATGGCCCATATATACGGGTCAGTGGATCAATGTGACACCCTAGGAGCCATTTTAAATTTGAACAGATGCTAAGTTAATTATACGGCAACGCCGGTGCAAATCAAGAGCCACATCTTCCAACTCCTGTTTCAGCTGATTCCATTCTACCATACCTCTGCCTCCTCCTGCCGACATCTTCAGAGTTTCACATCCCGCTCAACCTGCTGAAAGCACTCGTGCACAATCGCTCCCAATTCTTGGTTCAGCATATCCAGATATCAAAGCAAGCTAGCACTGGTATTTGCATTTCAAAGAAGAATTTGTCCCAGCCAAACATCTTCCACTGTGTGAATGCCATCCAAACAAAAATACTAAACCAGTCTTTCACTTTCATCAGATTAATCACAGATCTTAGAGCCTTGCTACCTTCTTCCCATTTGTTGGGGTGATGCTAAGACAAGCATTTGGTAGCTACATAGTTTGGGCAAATACATACATATAGAACTCTGCAACCAGGGATTTGCACACAAGACGGGTTGGGTACACAAGCAGGGATTTCTACATGTGAAACTGCAAACAACAGCAAGTAGCAAATAAATGTAGTACTACATATCACGTTCAAGAAGTTTGTCAAGAAAGCCCTGCAGATTCTTCAGTTTCAGGTGAATATGTTGAATATGGAAGGCCTAGATCAAACATTACAACCTTGACATGAGTGATGAACTCTCCACCCTTTCTTAGATGCTTAGTGTGGAACCCAGGCCCGCAGTGAAATGCCATGTAGCAAAGCATCTCCATCCAGACATTTATGATGATATCCCATCAATCATTTGCTTCTTTGATCATAAGCAGCTCCTTGGCAAGTTGGCCACTGAGGATTAATACAGGCTCAGCATCCATCAGTCCTCTTGGTTTCTTGTATACCTCAGTCAGATGATTTACCTTTGCACCGACATATCTGGTAACATCACTTTGATCTAGAGCTTCCTGACAATCTTTCATACAGTAAAGAATCAATTCCTGGGCGTTTTTGAGCAACATGTGCCCATCATTGTCAGATATGATGCCGTGCTTTCCAGAAAGGTACGTGACATAGTTAGATAATTCTCTGCTTGGGCCTCTGTATGGAGAGTTGTGACCTAACTCGTCATCTTGGAAGAAGCACTTGTCAGTCACTATATGCCAAGCAAGGACAGCAGCATTAAACTGGCACGCTCAATGCTATTGCTCAGCAGAACCTGCAGACGAGCTCTTGAACTAGTTTCTTCTAATTGTAGTTTGCTCCAGACCTCCAACTTTGCCCATTGTCCAGTGAACTTGCTAATGTCCATTGTCCAGTGAACTTTGCCCATCATCTGGATGTATTCTGCTTCCAACCTGTAACAATTTATCAAGAACGAGCTTCTTCACCTCATGAGAGACGTCAACATGAGTTGTATTGCTGGGATTCATGCCGATCACACTCATGATGCATTTCAATAAACCAGCACCACCAGCTGCAGCTCGCTTCTGTTTTATACATCCACTGATGAGGTTGTACTGCGCCAACTTTTGTGACCATTGTGGTTTGCTCTCTGGATGGACATGTCTATCACATCCTGATATATTTTCATATGTATAATTACCCAGAAGAAGTGCCTGAGCGATGAGATGACAATAAAAACGGAGAGTGTCTCTAGAATGACAGCTCCAACCAGCAATAAGAGACAACAATATCAGTTTTGTTGTAGTTGAAAAGACCCCTTAGATCAGCCCAGGCAAACAGAAAGAGAGCTGCAAAGGTGGAGCCCAATGTAACAAAGTGGAGGAACCAACAATTCAGTAGTTCCTCTTTGTCAAAATGGGCTCCAAGCTTGGTGTAGAAGTAGTCATAGACAATCAAGAGCTGGAGCTCAGCTAGCTTGTAAGAGACATAGACTCTGTGTTCCTTCGGCAGGAGCCCTTCTAATGAATAGGTTTCAGGCCTAGATATCAATGGTGGCATATCCATCAGGAAGGACATGCAGTCTTTCAAGTCTGCGTTGGCTTCATACACCAGTTCTTCGTAAGTTTGTGACATATTCACCATCCAAGCATTAGTTGGGTAAAAGATGCAATTAGCTGACCAACCCTTTTGCCTGCATGCCAAGACAGGTGTTGTTTGTTTGGCAGCAAACATGAGTGCCAATATTCTGCCAGCATACTTGATGGTGCCTGTCATGAACATGAGTACCATAGGAGACAGCAGCTGCTTGTCACCCTGCCATTGCTTGCCAACCACATAGGTGGATAACCCCACCTGTGTGGTGAAGTTCAGGAGGTGGCACTTCCACAGCATATTGTCCTCCATGGAGAAGGCCATGGTCGTCTCCTGTGCACCAAGGTGAAGGAGCATAAATGGCACCCAGAAGAGAACCAGCCCATGGCTCTGGCTGTTCATGTGGAGTGTAAGATGGACAAGTACAAAGATGGTGAGGGAGTCAACCAACACATAGGCGAGCCATAGGAAGATGCTCAAGACATTGGAGGTTGTGCGCTTCCTGATAACTGAGAAAAAGATGAGGAATATTTGCAGGGAAAAACTCAGCAGTACCAAAACTTGGATCTCCCATTCATTCCATGGCGGTTCCACATGGACTGTCGACCTGATAAACACTAGAGCTATAGAATTCAGGAAATACTAACGATTTTTTTCCATTTTGAGATGTGGCAGGATAAGTACACTCAGCCTAATCTGGACACAATCTGGACAAAATTTAACTATTTTTTATTTTGAGCTGTTTCACACTTTCAATCTGGACACAAGAGAATGAAGAAAATAATTATTCCAAAATTGAACAACTTGATATTGCTAAAGTACCTGTATTCATACATCTGTAGGTTGCTAGCCACGTCACCACCAGCTTTTCTTAACACCCTCATTTTTGCAGCAAACTCGTGTCTAAAACTTTGTTTTTGTTCTCTCTCTGGGACAGAGATTCAGCTTCAATTTTGGTTAAAGACAAAAATACAATTTGTAACTGAGGATGTCTATACGTGTTATGAAGAGCATAGCATGTATGAAGCTCGGACTGTCAGGATTGACAACCTGGCATATATGATATATACTGAATTATTTTTGGATAATAGAAACGTGAACTGTCAAAAAAATTATACCTTGATAAATTTATTTTTGGATAATTAACGCATTGTATAAAATCCACTGTGAAGTTGGCATTGCCCATAATGCAGCTAATAAAAAGAAAAATAAAGACAAGACGATACCTTTTCAGCTAGCACCGACAAAAGATTGCAGGGAGGTAGGCAGTAGTAGTTCATGGAAGTGCAGATTCTATCGAGTCTGCTTCTGTCTTCCACATCTGCATACAAGAGATCATCGATTCAAAGATCAAATTCACTGGGTGTTCATGGGATTCAACGCCACTACTCCAAAAGAAACCGAAAAGATGAGAGAGCCATCACTGACCATGCACGCACGAAGCAGCAGCAGAGTTGTGCGACGGAAGCAGCCGCTTCCGGGAGCGGGCAGAGGCTCTTCGCGGCGGCGGCGGCGGCGGCGAGGTGAAGTGGCCCTCACTCTCCCTCCGCCTCTGGTGCTCGACCGCCTCTTCGATTCGATGCGGACGCGGCAGGCGGCAGGCGGCAGGCGGCAGGGAGTGGGGAAGATGAGGAGTAAGAAGCGGCCACATGGACGGGCCTGAGGGAGGATAATGGCGGCCGGCCGACGCCGGCGGCGGCGGCGGAAACGGAATCCGGTGATGATTTTTTTTTTTTTAGAAGCACAAATGCCTAGTACTCCGTATATATTGTATCGTTTCGTGGGCCTGAATATTTTAGGCCTAGATGAGCCCAGTGTGACTATATGGGCCTCTCTTTACGTCCACGTGGGCTTTATATTCAAGTACTTGGGCCTCCAATTAGAATGGGCTCTTTTTAGTTGAGAAGGCAAAATTAAACTAGGCTTTTGAAAGACAGATTAGAATGTACTCCATTCTAATCCTTTGCATTGGTCCTCTCAAAAAAAATCCTTTGCATTGGTTTGTTAACGCTCAAATTCCATTTTATCGATCAAGACCATGTACAGCCGAGTACATGTTTGGTATAAGTTATATGCAGATTTTCGCAACTCCCACCTTCTAATTTCTCACAATTGATCACAGTCTATAAAAAAACACACAGGAATTTTATAATATTTTTATAAGTATTTTATAAATTCAACGGATTTCCTTTCAAATTTCTCCATCCCAAAAGAGACATACGTATTTTCAACATAAAACAAATCAAACATTGCAAGCTCCAAACATCAGTTTTTTTAGTCAAATACTCCTAACTAT
This sequence comes from Oryza coarctata, assembly GCA_030770085.1. Lineage (NCBI taxonomy): Eukaryota > Viridiplantae > Streptophyta > Magnoliopsida > Poales > Poaceae > Oryza > Oryza coarctata. The sequence goes on along the minus strand of CM061476.1, from coordinate 1,532,073 downwards.
ACTTGTAAGTTTGTCTCAAAATTCTTTCCAAAATTTAATATTACTTTCGTAGGAATTCAATAAAAAAGAGAAAATACTGATTTGTGAGACCTTATCGATTGCCAACCAAAAAGGGTATGATTTCTTCCAGAGATTGAAATTTCTTACTACAAAGGAGGGCCTATTTTAAATTGTTACAAATGCCGCGGGCCTAGAGGGATATTCTACCCCTATAGAAATTGACTGACTGATTCAGCTGACTCACTGACTGGATGACTGAATCCACGGGGGGCCCACCGCGCAGTCAAAGTACACGCCAGCGACCTCTTCTAGCCGGTGTCCCCTCGCTTTCCACTTCCTACTACTTTTATCGCGCAGTAAAAAAAACCCCAAAAAGGGTTTTTTAAAAAAAACTTAACCGCCCGGTTCAAACGTTCGACCGGCGCCCGGTTCAAACGTACTGCGTGCTCCCGCACCGGATATGTTACTTTAGTAATTAACTGGTGGGGCTGGGAGGGAGGTGGGGCCCACACATCAGTGCCCCGGGGCGGACAAGGCGCGGTGCGACCGGGTCGCGCTCGTGGATAAATTTCGCGGCGGTCACACGGGTCGGCGTGCCACGTGTACGGCCACGATGCGTCCCGGGGATTCCTGTGACTTTTGATCGGCTCCCCGTTTTGTGAAGAGGGGGCGGTGACTGTACCGCCCATTCGGTTTCGTCACCGTTTTCTCTCAGTTGCCACTGTTTGGGTTTGTCATTGGGAAATTATTTATTTTTATTTATAATGTTATTCCAAATTAAGTTACTGATCCTGGTGAATGGATGTGTGCTACGGTGGAGAGGGAAAGGAAAAAATGGTGCATGTTCTCAACATATCAAGTTTTAATGTTAAAGTTTTTACTATGTCTTTTTTTTATGTAAATATATGATATCTCGCCCATCTTTTTAGATTTGTAACGCCCAATAAAATTAATATATTATCATATATCTTTTTGAGGTAATTTATATATATGATTTTGCATGTATCCACGTTTTTAAATGTCACGATCATACCCTATTTGCTCATTGAATTCTTAATTGCATGGCTTGTTTTGGTCCAAAGCCACCTTTTTGGTACCCAGTACTAGACACTAGTGGATCTTATTTTGCCACTTTCCACTAAAAAAATCACATGAAGCTCCCAATAAGATAGATAGAATTGCTAATTTCCATTCAAAAAAATTCACATGAAACCTGCAAACACATTCTCACCGGTTAACTAAGATCATCCAATAATTAACTATATAGTTGAAAAATAGTTGACACAAATATAAAATATGGGTGGAAATGCACCATTCTCATGCTAGACATAAATAGTTGACTAACTAGAGTTGATCAAACTTGTTAGAGACCAAGAATTCTAATATAAATCATAAATGGTACAATGTTCTCTTCTGAACAATGCTATCTTCAGTACAAGATAACTACCTATTAAAAATAGTTTAATATGTACGTGTCAATCCGGTAATAATCCACGTGATTGTTCGAACTTCTGAATAATATTACTCTTGTACAGTCTTGTTGGTTACAATGTCTCTATCTTTTCCCCACAATATAATATATTTTTTTGCTCCCATTGCCATGGAAAACACATGCATACATGTAAGTACAGGACTAAATCATCAAAGGGACAGTAGAAAAAAATAGGCCATGGTGCTTCTAGTAAAACATCTGAATATTAATCACGTAATAAAACAGAATATTAGTACCGTATCTCCAGACATTATTACGAGGACTATATCCATATCCCTATCAATTAATACTTGCACTAAGTCGTTGGTATAACCATATCTTCTCATTAAACAAAAATCTCCTAGCTAATGACAAAATGATACGCATATTAATTGCAAACACACTAAAATAAACTAAATACTTGTGTACAATTTTTCGAAACTACAGGGAAAAATCAAGACTACATGCCTCCCATAAATTGTGCTCAAAGCAAGAGATATGTGCACGTCTCGGACCATCCAAACCTTCTGTGTATTGAAAGAAAAGCGTGAAGTTAACAAATTCCTTCAGTATCAAAGGAGTTCACACATTGTGGATAGATAAATTAGTTCTTAACTTTGGAGCTAAACATTTTACACCTCTTAGCTATTAAAAACCGCTGTATGATAAACCTGTAAGAGCCATGCAACTAAATCTTGCTTGGTAATAAAATTTTATAATAGAAGCGATTGTATGATCCATGTAACAAACCAAATAAAATATTTATTGATCGAAGATTTTTTTTATTCTTGTCAGAATAAAAAAAAGCTTAAGCCACATTGATATATTAACCTTTCCAAGAGCCGTATACCGGCTGGGTGTTCGTGCGTGTAATGTCAATTGTTTTTGCAAAAAAAAAAAGCCTTCTCACTTCTAGTTTATTACATGCTAGTTCACGCTACCATGGTCTGTTTGATCATGTACTAGTGATAATGAAAGCAATAAGATTGCAACAAGCTAGATGTGCTAACCTTACAAGAATGCAAAGCATGGGCGCTGAGCCGCCAACCACTGTGATTTTTAAAAAGTGCGTGATTATCAATTAATGATTGATAAATCCAACTTACATGCAGAATAATCATTGCGAAACTGTAGCGAACAAATGTGGACTTTACGGACAGATGTGAACTAGAGAGATAGCAAAGATTGCTAATAAATTCACATTAAGTCATTGACGATAAAACGATAAACACAGAACTATACACTAAATTTCTATTTAAGTAACACATCAATTTATATTTAAGTAACACATCTTTAGCTAATTATATCATATGATAAAAGCTCAAGACTGCAACAGGTAAGTACATGACGTTAAAACATACGACTGCTGATATATCTCTGCTCGTATAAGATAAGATAATATATATGTTACTCACAACAGACGACTTCAACAGATGTGGATACCATTACAGTTGAAACAAACTACTCCAAAAACTATCCGCTAGATCAAACAACACATGATCTATCCATCACCCCCACACGATACACGTAGATTCAACCGACTACTCCTACATGGCTGAATGAGAGGGGCAGTGCTTACTTAAGCCCACCGGGTGGTCTCCCCACCGTCTTCCCCCACAGCATCCCGTTCCTGTGCACCGGAAGCGGTGGGCTTTCCCCACAACTCTCCTCTTCTTCCTCTCCTCTTCCACACGAGTCCCACACGCTTTCCATTGCTTCCACCGCGCCGCAGATCCTCCTCCCACGCCAAGAACGCCTCCATGGAGGTGTCGGACCAGGCGGCCACCTCCTCCTGGCCGGACGACTTCAGGTGCCCCATCTCGCTGGAGGTGATGACCGACCCCGTCATCCTCCCCTCAGGGCACACCTTCGAGCGACGCAGCATCCAGCGCTGGCTCGATGGGGGTCATCTTACTTGCCCTGTGACGAACCTGCCGCTGCCACCCTCGCCGCCGCTCATCCCGAACCACGCGCTGCGGCGTCTGATTGCGGCTGTCGCGCCCGTGGCCGCTGCTGCTGCTGCTGCGGCGGCGGCGGCGCAGGCGGGTGGGGAGAACGGTGGGGCGGTGGGTGGGGAGAGGCGAGAATGGGTGGCTTCGTCGTCGGTGTATGGGTTGTTGAGGTTGGCGAAGTCGGGGCCTGAGGGGAGGAGGGAGGTGCTGGAGTCCGGCGACGTCGCGGTGCTGCTGCGGCACGCGGCGGGCGGGGACGAGGTGGCCGCCAGGGCGCTCCTGCACCTTAGCCTCGACGGCGATGACGCGCGCGTCGGGCTCGTGGCAGACGGCGCCGTGGACGCGCTTTCCGCGGCGGTGTCCTCCGGCGGCGCGGCCGCGGCGGTGGCCGCCACGGCGCTCACCAGCCTCGCCACGGTGGACGTCAACAAGTGCACCATCGGGGCGCACCCGTCGGCCATCCCGGCGCTGGTCGGCCTCCTCCGCCGCGGCGGCGGCGGCGCGCGCGAGCGCCGTGAGGCGGCCACGGCGCTGTACGAGCTCTGCAAGCTGCCGGAGAACAGGCGCCGCGCCGTGCGCGCTGGGGCGGCGCCCGCGCTCGCCGACCTCGCCGCCGCCGGCTCCGCCCGCGCCGCCGAGGTGCTCGGCCTCTTCGCCAAGTCGCGGGAGGGCCGCCACGAGCTGTCCAGGATCCCCGGCATCGTGGCCGTGCTCACCGGCGTCGCCAGCAGCGGCAACGCCCGCGCAATCGAGCAGGCGCTCGTCGTCTTGAATTGGATTTGCTCCGAGAGCAACGAATTGGCAAGGGAAGCAATAAAGCTCGGAGTTTTTCATCTCTGCGAGGCTCTGGTGAACGACGACAACTGCAAGATTGCCAAGAACGCGGTTGAATTAGCTCGGACGCTCGAGAAACTGTGATGACTCCATGTCCAAAGATGAAATTTGTCAGAATTTTGATTCGGCGCCTCTTTGAATCGGTGTTGGCTTCTGTGTACAAAGGTAGAAACAACAAAGGTGAACCTTTTTTTGGCCTTCTCTTCTTTTGGTTGGGTTCATTTCCCTTCTCTTTTTATGTCGTAGCAGCGCCGATAGGAAGAACAAAAATAAGTAGAATTTAGTTCTTTTTGTTCATATGCTTATAAAAAACATGGTGCTATCATCATTCCACCCAGAACTTCTGTGGTGTTCTGGATTGAATTCTGAATCCCAAATCATCCAATCTGAAATGTCGTACGATATGATACATCTTATCATCAAGTGATCTTTTTGCTCTCAAGTGGTTCCTGTGCAATTCCTATCTTTTTCGCTACTATATTGTGTCGTTGATATGTGGAGGATTGGATTGTGTGTATCTGCTTATCATCCTCCCATGAATTGTGATGTACTACTATATTATAAGAAGTGCAATAAATGCAAAAGTTTTGATTTTTCACTTGCTCACAAACTCTTCTGGTCATGTTTGCTTGATTTATACTTCATCAGATATTTTGTTATGTGAGGTTTGACATATCGCTCAATGTTTTTTTTTCAAATGATGCACTTAAACCTCGTTCGTCTCTCTATGTTTTCCGCATCAGAATTAAATAAGCAGTATCATCCATTTTGCTGCCCATATTAAATAGCCAATGGAGCTCTCTCACCATACTAGCGGATTTCCCTTGATATCATGGACTTTAAATTAGTCTAGATTATGTTACTGTAGTTCCTGTTTTTGATTAAAGTAGCTCAGAACTTGACAGGGTAACCATTTCTCTATAAATTATATGAAGTTTTGTATCAGTCCTGGATAAACTTTCCAAACACTCTTGCGTGGAGAAATCATTATGCCATCAGGAGATCTTGTAAGTTGTAGCCAAGAAATGAGATACTCTCGAGATTGTTTGTGTCACTGTAGTTCTTAAAGAAGTGAGTGTCCACTATTCAACTTTGCTTATTGTTTTATCTGACAAGGAAAACCTTTTTTTTAGATGGTCTAGTTTCTGCTACGTCAACAAACTCACAATTTCTGCATCTGATTAAGTATGAAAAAGTCTAAACACGGATTTCTCTCGTTAGTCGGTGACAAAGAAGTGGTGGGGCTTCATAAGATTCGGTGTGATCAATAACTAGCTTAGGAAATTAGCAGCTTAAGTGATTTTATCTCCTATGTCATTCAGGGGACGGTGTTGATTATGTTTAGCATTAGCAACCTTACTTTTGCTGACTACTTAACCTTTATGTGCTTCAGTGCAACAAAAAGGTGTGATTTTTTTCTGTAGATTTGCTATGTACACAGTTCCTTGGTTTATCTAGAACTGCATAGAAAAACTTAGTGGATCATCTAGTGGTGATGTAGCCTTGATGTTGACAATGTCTGAATGGAAACCTAGCAACCATAAGATAAGGGTTGACCTTGACCACAAATTTTTTTTGGAGGTGGTTGGTATGTCCATTTGGTAAGCATGGCTTGCTCTAAACCAACAAAAGTCCATCGGCTTGATTACTAATTAGTTTTAGGGATCTAATTTGAGATCTTGTTAAGTGGACAGGATTAAGCCATGCAGATTGCAAATCTGCAATCATCAGCTGCCCCCTGGTTCTGAATCGCTTCAGGTGATGCAATGCAATTGTGTGATGTGCAACAGCTTTTCTGCTCCATGGTCATGTAGTACTCTTCCTTTTCTGAACTGATTTTGGCCGTAGCAGTGATCGCCATTTTTGACCGAGCTGTTGAAATTGTACTTACTGCCATGTTCAGTTTGACCATGCACATCATGGCAGAGTTCGTTGGTAACTTTTTCAGGACAGAATTGAGCAGGGGATATTCAGTTCAATCCAATTATTCATGTTTATGGACTGAATGTGAAAATGGTGTGAGATGTGATCTCATCATCAGAAAGTCCTTTGCATTTGTAGCAACATCTGAGGGTGTAGGATAGGGATTGGGGAAGTACTCCTCCACTGGATCCTACTCCATTTCAGGTCTCAAGTACCTAATTTTCAGATTGCACATTGGCAGCTGTTTCCTGAAATGCAATTCTTCCTTCCTGATTCTGGTGCTGCTCTTGGTTGTGGACTCTGGCAAATCTATCTATGTCTGCTCCCTGCTGTGTGTGTTCATCATTGTACTCATTATTCAGTAAAGAACTGTTCTATCACTATCGACATGGTAAAGCTTGTGGCATTAGCGTTGATCTTGCAAAGGGGTCAAGTTCGGGCTGGTTCCTTCAGTTTGGCTGAATCTCTGTCATGTAAGCTTTCTTTCTTTTCCGAAAACTGCTCTCATGTAAACTTTATTCAAAGTTGCTGCTGCGCTGAATGGTGAATTGCTCCAGGAGGAAAACCATCATAACCACTGGTATAGTAGCAGAAGAGATAGGTTTTCGTCATAAGAACACAGGTGGTCCATGTTTCAGTAAAGGCTAGTACCACTGTGGGCACACCATGCTCAAGCACCAAAGCTTCGCAGTCAGCACAAAACAACAAGCAATAATGTTTTTTTCGTTAGGTTGAAAATGCCCGCATCGTCTCTTGTCACTGTCGGGTGGGGCCTCCGTGTTGGTGACTGTTCATCTCTCAGTTTCATTCACTCAATGAAAAAAAAAAGAGGAAAAATAAAAACTGTGTACTCAAAACAATTACCTTCAATGGATTATGACCATGGAAGAGAAGCACTGAAACCTCCATGAATCTGTTTCTGAATTTTTCGTCAGAAAGAAAAGTACTAGTACATCTGTTTCTGAATTTTTGTCATGGACTGATTGCATGTGAACATCATGAGATGCATGGAATCTGATTCAGGCGATGATGATAGCAAGAAACAAAGAGAGCAGTGGAAGCAGAAGGCAAAAGGGGACAAGGGCAACGAATAGATCGATTTCCGGAGAGCAGATGTTGTCAAAAGGGAGGCGCATACAATGAGTCTCTAGCTACAGTTTGCCTCTCAGTCTCTTCAGGCCCCAGCTGTGTTTTGCATTTATGCTCAAGTGATCATGCACAAGTATCTCTTCAGTCTGTTCCTTCACCCTGTGTGCCCTACCTCTTCTGATCAGTGGGCAGTGATGTCCACCATTTTCTTCTCGAGTAAATTTCATAAGGCTACAGCTGTTTTTCTTATAAAAAAAAACTCGGTGGGTGAGTTTAAGATGACACGCGGCATTCAACTAAGTTGAGAAAAATCCTCTCGAATGTGACGTGGATCGGGCTTGCTCAACCTCACACACGATGCCTTGATGCCTGTAAGGTTTTTTTTTTTTTTTTTGCAAAATAGGTTCGAGCCTGAGTCGGTGTGCCTTCTACTAAGACTCTACCACTGTGCTGCAAATAAGTTTGCCTATATCTGCTTTAACAAAGTTATCACCACGATAGTATGGATTTAAGATATAATATCACGATAAACATTAATTAACTCGTTTTTCTTAGACTATGTTCGGTTCTAAACAAAAAAAACTTGTCAAGCGCGAGTTTTAGTTGTGCCTTGGTTAGTTTAGGCGAGTGCTTCGTCCATTTCCGCAACCATTTCTTAGAGCATGTCTTCAGCTAAACTTTACCACACTTACGATGTTGAATTAGTTGGGAAAAAGTATGAAAAGTCATACTTACCGTGACTCATTTACCGTAATCTTAGTCACTCACCAAATAGTTTTTTGACCTCAAACGAAATAATACTACTAGTGCCATGCATCCATCTTTCAACCTTGCCATGCCGAATGCATTGCATGGGATGAAACAACTTTTGTAGCCAAGTGGAATGGTGCCAAATTGGAGATTGTAGCTGGTTGGACAAGAACATCTCCTCCATGATAAAAGTTTGGGACTTTGTGGGGACTATAGGGCAGTAGTAGTAGTACACTAGCCAGCAATGTCACAATGTGTTGGATCTTGATCTGTTTTTGTTTAATCACTGCCACATGTCGACTTGCCATGCATGAATTGGATTGCCATTGGAGACTTTTGGAGCCATCCTTGTGGGGCTATGCCGTCTCTCTATCATTTGTCTGGGTTATGCATGGTCACTGATTAATTTGTGGGTCATCATCAATTGTTGATTTGTTTTGACGGGGCCCCACATGGCAGTGACAGTAGAACCACCCATCACACCCTAGGTGAAAATATGAACTTAAAACTTAAACATTAGAACAGAAGGATATATACATCAATTATTCTTCTATGACATACTTGTATAAAAGTCTTCTACTAGCTTTCACAATCTTCTTCTTTGGACTTCGCCAAAGTATATATTAGTCGTTTTAGAACTTTCAGAGCGCATTTGCACATCCTTTAGCAAGTGTTCAACAAATGCTAGCATTCTCAAGATTAAAACCACCATCTTTTTTAATACAAATACAAGTGAAACAAAGCATATATGTAGTTGTTTTTGCTATTAGTTCATATGACATGCACTAATTTGGAATTTTAGAGTAGGTGTGCATGATTTCTTAGGCTTAAATGATTAGATCAATAATGGCACTAGACAATTTTTGCAGAGTACGTGTGCATGATTTCTTTTTAGTCGTATTCAGCCTAGCTCCCAGTTAAGTGTTCTTCTCTTAACTTGCGCAAAGAGAAATTGAAGAATTGAACAGAATGTACTTAGGACAGGACTAAGCTGATTGTGGACTAGTCATCAGATTGATTAGTAAAGCAGTGATGTGATGATCGATATAAACGTCAACCAACTAATTGACTACTGTGATTAGGTGATACTGATGCACTCCGTTGTCCAGAGTTTTAAATTTGCCAAAAATATAAGAAAATCCACTCATCAACCATTCCTTATTTAATTTCTCCATTTACTCCTCCCATCTAAACAAAAACAACAAGCACTCGTCTCAACCTTTTAAAAAAACTCTGAATATATTTATATTCTTAAACGAAGGGAGTTTATTATTATCGATGTTTCATTTAAATATAGATTGTTTTACAGTTTTACTCAACTCTACAATATCTCTGATTTTTTTTCATGCCAAAATTTACTGCTATTATAAATGCAATTAATTTGTGTAGGCCTGCATGGTCAGAGAACGAATACACACGCCTCCTACAAGTAGAATGCAAGCAATGGCATCTCTCTCATCCAAAAGGCGTGTGAGGTAGTGCAATATTGTACGTATATTCAGAGTGTAGCAATGTATCTAGTTCATATCATACAATACAATGTCAATTGCATTAGTTTGTAGTACTTCATACAACTGAATCTTTTGTTCAGAAATGACAAGTGCCAATAAATTGTTCGATTGCATTAATTGTACTGCTAAAAATTTGTGCACTGCATTTCTCTTTTACGTACTTCCTACAAATACAGAGGCTCACAAACGTGCGCACACTCACCCTCTATAAAATACACTTACAAACACTCTATCCCTATAAACAGCTTTATTATCATATTTAAAGATTAATGAAGTCAATTCGGATGTTTTGTTATCGATTGTTACGTCACCTACCGCTTAATGTTTATCACATATTTTATAAAAAAAAGGTCAATCGAATGTACTAAGAGCATGTTGGGTAGTTATTTTTTTAACCTTTTCTTAGAAGAATTTAACATGATTCCCTTTCCAACTCATGTCTAAATCTAAACTTTTGATAATAACCCTCACAATGGTTCTGTTGAAAAATTCAATCGCATGGGGAAAAAACATGACGTTGCAGGATTCCTATGACAGTTCATGACAGTGGTGTTAGCCTGGTGTCAATTGGCTTATATTTTATAAGAAGTTATGGATGATTATTTCTAGTTTTCTCACTATAATTTTAGAAAAATAAAATATCCGCCATTTCCTCCCTAAAATATATCAATATTCACGTATTAAAAAATAAAAGGGAAGTTTGACCACAAAATTATTTGGGCCTAATTAGAAGTCCTAAATGTATACCACCCAATTTGCCAGATATTTGGGCCGGAAAAGGCTTGACTGATCTACATGGCCTGATCCACACGTTGCTCATTTGGCCCATAAATTTGTCCATTTAATATAAAATTCTCCAAATGTTTAGCATCTCGTGTGTCACTGTAATCTTTGTTTACATGGCTGGCGTAGATCATCTGAATGCAGATTTTTTTAAATTTTTTTTCGACAGATCTCAAGGCAGAATTGTTCATCGAAATAGTACCATAAGATCTCATGAACTTTCTTATGATAAACGTGGCAATACTATAAAGGTAATCACCTGCAGTATTTTTTTTACTTAAAAACAAGCTAAAACTCATGCACAATTGTGTAGTACCATGTAGTATTGCAGACAATTGCTTGGAAATCCTCGCAAAAAGGAGAAAAAAGAAACACATTTGTTACCGCTCTTAATCAAATCACACAGAATATTTTTCATGATACTAAAAAAACATCCTCCATTTTTAAAAAAAATGTTAACGCTGATTATAATTGTTTTAACTTTGATCTCAATATTAGACTACCGTGAATGAGAGCTTCACGGTTATATTAAGGGGGTATGCATTTTTTAAAAAAATTCTGTCCATCATTAAAAAAACACTTTGATAATATGATAGAGGTATTTACAATTTTTTCGTTTGAAAAATATATAAACAGTAATGATTAGCGTCCAGCATAACATATTATATGGAGTATCTTTTTTCTTGACGATGGAAATGTATGGTCGACTTTTATTACATTTATATAAACCATAAAAGGGAAATAAAAATAAAGATATTTTAATGTAAAATAAAATAAAATAATTTTTAGAGAACATAAAATTAATTGATAACCCAAAATATAGCCGAAAAAGGGGAAGCAATTAAAAGAGCTTTAATTTAGAGCCAGCTGGCAGGACAACGCGATGACCCCTGTTCCCTCAGCTATAAATGCCTAGTCCTCATCCCCTCTCCACATCGCAATCCCGGCTCCCCTTCTTCCCACCGATTCCGATTCATTCAGAGTCCCCATAAATCTGCTTCCATGGCCACCAAGATCTACATAGTGTGAGCTCCCCGACTCTGTCCACTCGCCTTTTCTTTTTCACCGAATTTCTTTGTTGAATTTTGCGGCGCCCTCTTTCTTTCTTTCTTTTTTCTCTGGGGGTTGTTCTACTGTTCTTTGCTCGGGTGTATCCGTGGATTCTCGACGAGCGCGACAGGATGGGGGGGGGGGGGTGGAGTTGGTGAATTTGGATGAAGGGGGGATGAAATGGAGTGCGAAAGATGTGTTCTTGGGATTCCTTTTTTATGGTTCTCTTCCTTCCCTGTTCGTTATGGAGTGGTGTGTGTTCTTGAATTCAGCCATGCCCGTGGTGCCTGTAGTATATCGGTTCTTGAGTTATAGAGTGGATGAATTCGTCGGATTGTTAACGCCGATTGTGATATAAACATGGTCAATGGTTGCTTTGTGCTTTATACTCTTATTGGAAGTTTCTTGTTTTAACATTATATTAGACTGCATCGGAATGGATTAGTTTTGGAATTTGTTCAAATTACAGCGATTATGTGCTCATTAATAAAATGGTAACCTTGTTTTGTTCTAGCCTTGGCCTGCTGCTCACTGGTGCACCAAAAGTTCTAGGCATGAAAGGAACGGCCTTTGAAAAACTGAAAATGTCATGTGCTTACCATATTGTTGTTTGTTTCATATGTATGGTGATGGTGTGATGTTTCTCTACTCTTGTTTGTGTGACGTTATTTGTTTCTTACTTTTAGATGGTTCTTTAGAATGTTATTAAACGTTTCTGAAGGTCTTTCTGCAATAGCCAGATGCTTTTGTGAAACAGGAATTATATTATCTTGTCATTCTATTTCTATTCATGAATTTTGTGTTTTGCAGGTACTACTCCATGTATGGCCATGTTGCAAAGCTAGCCAAGGAAATTGAGAAAGGTGCTTCTTCTGTTGAAGGCGTTGAGGTCAAGCTATGGCAGGTATGCCGTACCATGATGGTGATTTAGAGCTTTTGCTAGAGTAATATTTAGCTGCATGTTTTGTTCAACATGTTGATAAAATTATCATCTGACTAGGTCCCAGAGACTCTTTCTGATGATGTACTCACTAAGATGGGCGCTCCTCCAAAGAAAGATGTTCCCATCATCACACCCGCAGAGCTTGCTGAGGCTGACGGTGTCATCTTTGGGTTCCCAACTAGATTTGGAATGATGGCTGCTCAATTTAAAGCATTCATGGATGCTACTGGTGGGCTATGGAGGACACAGCAGCTCGCAGGCAAGCCTGCGGGAATTTTCTACTCCACTGGTTCCCAGGGTGGTGGCCAAGAAACTACTCCGTAAGACGTTCCTCCAAGTTATGTTGAAATGTCGATGCATGTAGCATACAGTTCATTTTTATCTTAATCAGGAATGCCATTCATCATTCATGGTGTCATCGAAAATATATGCTTACATTCTCTACTCTGTCTGCAATAATGGTGTTATAGAATTTGCAGTTGAAACCATGTCAATCATGGAGTATAATGACATTCACTCTTGATCTTGTAGGTTGACAGCAATTACTCAGCTAGTGCATCATGGCATGATCTTTGTTCCAGTAGGGTACACATTTGGTGCTGGGATGTTTGAGATGGAGCAGGTGAAGGGTGGAAGCCCATATGGGTCTGGCACATTTGCTGGTGATGGGTCAAGAGTTGCTACTGAGCTTGAGCTGCAACAAGCATGCCACCAAGGAAAATACTTTGCTGGAATTGCGAAGAAGCTCAAGGGTTCCGCGTGATCACGTAGACAATGTTTGAGTCTGATCGTCCATATGGAATAAAGTTTAGCTCTAAAGTTGATAATTTGTTATTTGACCTCAGAGCGCCATTGGAATTGTAATTTGGGTTGTGGCCCAATACTTTACCATGATATATGCGATCCCTTACCTTTTCCTGCTTTACTAAATTTTAGCTGGAAACATCCTGACATCATGCGGATATGCTCTATCATTTCTATATTGTTTTCTTTTATAAAAATTTTGGCATGCATTTGCTTGATAAAATTGGGCTGTTACTTTTCCCAAGTTCTGTGAGTATCATTTGGTTCTGTCATTTCCAGTACATGTACAGTGAGTAATTTTCATATACCGAGTAAGCGGCATTATTAAAATTTCTAATTTTCAGCAAGGTATGTGGACCGATTACTTACATTTATAAGTTATTGTAATGTATTACCAAATTGAAGCTGATGGATTGCAGTGATCAATTAAAATAGAAAAGTAGTCACATCTTTCTTGTTATGCTGTACGATCTGATCATCCCTTAAAGTTCCACAGTATGCTCGTTTGATGCCTCAGACTTATCTTTCGTGAGATGGAAGGAGTAGCTGGATGTTGAACCAGAAGCAGGGCATAGTCATTTTCAATCTAGAAGAAACTGCCTTTTCTTTTCAATAAAAAAGGTACTACTACAAATTGTTCTGTGGTGGGTGAACTTAATTGTACTCTGTCCCCTTTCTGGTGTAGACACATGACATCTCTTGTGATTCATCCTTTTTTTCAGATATTAAAGATCTCCAAAGGAAAAGTTTGACATAGATTAGCATAGATTCTTAACAAAATATTGTCGTTAAACATTCTAGAAGCATCAAGTAGAGAAATTACGTTTTGTTAAGAGACTAAAAATAATTTACTAGAAACTGGAGTCCCTACAATTCTTATTGGAAAAAAAAGACTCAATTCTTCCATAAAAAGTACTCGTATGCCTTCCAGGATTTAAAGGAGAAGTATCATGTGGGAACCACTGATTTGATGATATAATGATAACCATTTTACAAAATAAAACCACAAAAGCTTCCATTCATGTCCATAACGCTAAAGACAAATGTTGCGTATCTAAAGAAAAAAAATCCCTCAGTGCAGCACCATATATTCACTATGAACTTTAAAGATTTTTAGTCCCACCAATAAAGGGGAAAGACAAGAGAGAAACCCTTTCTTTTGCAATAAGTTTGGTTCATGAAAGCTATAGGCATGATTAGTGCACATTGAGTAACTGTTTTTGTAACCTAGCTATTTGGAGGCCTCAATGACCTCATTTCTGCTGTCATTTCCTTCATTATGCAATGCTTCTAAAAATTTCCAGCTTAATTTACTTGTGATGCATAGGTGAGTTGCAGGCAAATTTCCAGCTTAATTTACTTGTGATGCATAGGTGAGTTGCAGGCAAGGAAGGAAGCAGATGGAAGGAAGAGTTGGTGCACCAGATACCATGTCAAGCCCCCACCATGCACAGCTCAGTTGTTGATGATTAGCTGCAAACCTGCAACCTGCAAGAATCTCTCATCCAAAGGCACCGGAAGACTGCATCCTTGGAATCAGCAGTGTTTTTTTTTCCTCTTTTTCAGAATCCAGAACTGAAAGTGTTTGACTGGATGCAGAAGGCAAAAATTCATAATGGAATGGACCTCCACCCAGGATGTTAAGCTGATGGTGCTAGCTTGTTAAGCATTTCTTCTGAAGCTGTTGTTTTCCTTTCCTTAATTCAACGCCGACGACACGGCATGAAATTTGCTGCATATCTGATTTGTAGTCAATGGTCAAATGGTTTTGACTTCCCACTGCTTGAAACCATGCTCACCAAAGATAATCAGAAGTGAACCACATTATCTTGAGTGTTCTCTGCCATTCACTTCTGGGTGCTGCTGGCCTTTTTGGTTCTTCGTCATCATGGTGAATGTGTGATTGATCAGCTGCCGATACATTTCTGTAACCCATTTTACTTCTTAACTCCAAAGATTCTTTCTAGAACATCCACACGAACAAAAAAAAAAAAACAAGAGAGGATCATCAGAAGATGAATTCAACAACTGCATTTCTTACATTTCTATCACTTTTGCAGAGGTTTTCATATTTCTGTCAATTTGTTTAGAGAATATTTCTGTCTTAATGTAAAGATGCACAATCCTTTTGCGCATTCCCCATAAAAAGAAAAAAGTATGATCTGTTTCTTATATACTCGCTCCGTTGCAGTTTACTTGTCATTCTAACATTCAATATTTTTTGTCAAAATACCTTTTATTCTCATATTCCAAAATATTTTTAGATATGAGTTTTCCTTCCTACTGTATGTAGCCATACTAGTAGCAGTATTCTACAGGGAAATTTTTTGTATCTCTATACCCTTTTTTTAATCTTGTCTACATAAGGAATTTTAATACTCCTACTTGCTTTAGGAAAATCGACTACATGTAATTAATTAATGAAGGCAATAATATAATTTACTATACCTCCGTATTTAGCGTGAGTTTTGCTAGAATAATAGGTAAACTGAAACGGCAGGAGTGCTCATTAATGGGAGCTCTAGCGTCAGCTATCGGATCCAAGTGTCCATGCAATGTCAACCGCGTATCGATGTTTCAGGAAAGATGAACTAAAGTCCTAATTAGGCCTTTAGAAGCCCATGAAACCTCAGCCCATTAATCCAAGCCAGAAAAGGCCCATCTTGGCCCAACCCGGCCCACTAAAGAGAAGGCTTAAACCCTCACCAAAAAAAAAAAAAAATCTTCTTCTTCTCGTCTTATCCCCAACTCGTAAACCTCGCTCTCACTCCTGTCCTCTCCTCCCATGGCTTCCCTCCCAACCGCCGCCGCCGCCGCGCGCCTCGCGGCCCATGCCTTCGTCTTCGCGCCGAAGCCGTCCGGCGCTTCCGTGCCGGGTCCGCTCTTCCCACGCGCCGTGGTGTCGTTCCCGTCGCTCGCTGTAATGCCGCCGGTGCAGGGCGGGCGAAGCGTGCAGGCGAGGCAGCCGGTGGTGGCGGCCGCGGCGGGGGCAGGGAGCGAGCAGAGGGAGACGATACTGCTCCCAGGGTGCGACTACAACCACTGGCTGATCGTGATGGAGTTCCCCAAGGACCCCGCGCCCACCCGGGAGCAGATGATCGATACCTACCTCAACACCCTGGCCACCGTCCTTGGCAGGTAATCTCACTACTTGCGGTTTCCTAATGATGCCTCTTGTAGTCTTGTGGTGGTCAAGATTGTAGCTTTCTTTGATTCACCTAGTTGGTTCCTAATTGCGAGGACTGATTAGTTGGTAGAGCCGCAATCTCGATTCTCGAGAGAAATGTTGTTTCATTCTCACTCAAACAAAAATGTTGTTTCAGTTGTAATAGTTGAAATGTGCATGGAGCTTGCTATTTGACATTTTTAATTGGAGCACACATCTTTGGTGAACTGTAAAAGCTTTACATTGGTTCAGTTCTATAGTTAGTTTCATCCGTCTGAAGCTATTATTGCAAATTCTGCAAGGCAATTAGTTGACGAGTAAGTGTGTAGTGTATTAGTAGGCATATCGATATGTTGCACAACACAGTCTTGACAGTTCACAAGGATTAAAATGTCTAGCGTAGACATAGGGAATGGCCGACTATTTGTTTAGAGCATTGTTTGATGGTCACCGCACATAGGTAAAATGAGCATCAGTGTTGTGTCAGACTGCCAGTTTGTCTGGTATGATCATTGTTGTACAATAAACCAGGTCTGCCATATTTGAATTTGCCTTTAATTCATTTTCTTGATAAGGTACATCACCAAAAAGGTATTCGTGTGTTTGTACTGACCATCTATTTACAATCACAGCATGGAGGAAGCCAAGAAGAACATGTATGCCTTCAGCACAACCACCTACACTGGGTTCCAATGCACTGTTGACGAGGAAACATCTGAGAAGTTCAAGGGTATTTACTAATATGCTGGTTGCTTCAGTATTTTTAACAATTTATTACAAACATTTTGGATTTTCCTGGTTCAAACAAATCTTCTGTTACCTGTAGGTTTACCTGGTGTGCTGTGGGTGCTCCCTGATTCCTACATCGATGTCAAGAACAAAGACTACGGAGGTTAGTGCAAAACTATTGTCTGCAGCTGGGCATTGGCATAATTAATTGGTTATTGCTTCTTAATAACAAAACTCAATATTTTCCCTTTTGACCATTCAGGTGATAAATACATAAATGGAGAGATAATTCCATGCACGTACCCAACCTACCAACCAAAAGAGCGGAGGACATCCAAATATGAAAGCAGACGGTATGAAAGGCGAAGAGATGGACCCCCGGCAAGCAGGAGACCAAGACAACAGGCCGCTCAGCCTGAGTCAGCCTCTTCATGAGGTAGAAATGCAATCCAAAAAACAACCATTAGCTATATAGATTGTTGTGTAATTGACCCAAAATCCTTATTTTGTCAGTTTTGCAGGCACTCATCCACGTGATGGAAAGAAAAAACTTGCTTAATGGCTAATTCTACCAGTTGGTGTCACAGGAAGGCTCTGACAGACAAATCATTCCTCAACCCAAAATATCATCCAGAGCTGTGCAAGCGACCCATGCAGCTGGATTTGGAATTTTTGGATCATGTGGATCACTCTTGATATTTTGGGTGGACAATGACCCCTGAATGTGACACAGACAGAAATCTGATCTATCTAAAGATGTTATTCTCTCAAATATCTTGTGATATTTTTCCCGTGTTACCCTGCTATCTGGTTGTATTGTTGGTTGTGTGGAAATTGTTGATCATTATCCCTGTGAGCGTTCTTGAACTGAACTTGATTTTTAGCCTTTGTATGACATTCACGTTGTTCTGCTCAGAGCCTGAGACTTGCAATTTGGGATCATTGAATTGCAGTGAGATTGAAAGCTGTTGCCATGTGAATGTGACGAGTGAATTGTAGTGCTTCATTTTAATATCTTTAGAGTTAATTGCACTTTGTACTAGGTAGATGGTATCTCGTTTTTAATCGGATTTAACACATCTGCTATCTCGTTTCTTATTGAATCGGATTTAACACATATTTTTACTTTAGCTGGCTATATCAAAATCAAAATAAGTTTCATCCTATACTAAATTTTATCATATAATTGAAGTAAAATCTTATAAAATATAGATGAAACTAACTGAACTGAACTTGAATTTAGACTTAGACCATGTTTAATCAAGTTTTATTCTGATTTTATAAATTTTATTAAATTTTTATAGGTTTGATGATATATCATATTATTAAGTAAAACTTATTTTTAATATAACCCGGTACAAAGTGTAACTATGTGAAAAGTGAAATACAGTGTATTTTTCCTGGTGCAAAATATAATTTAATTAATATGTTATACCATCATTTTCTTGGGTTGAAATGGTTGCCCACTGAGATGGCAAGTAAGAGTGACGTGTAGATGCCATGTACCTGAAATGAATGTGGTTTTCGTCCAAGGGATAAAGTGGAAGTTTTAAACATGTAAAATGTCATAGTTTGTAGTCGACTGTCTAGAGCTTTCCCTTTTTTCTAAAAAGTTTAAAGCTGCAAATAGTTTTTTCTTTACAAATTCCAAATAAAAGAGAGAAAGAATTGCTAAAACATTACTTTCTAGCTTAATAAATATTTGACATTTAAAAAATACCATTAATAATGAATAAGTTAAAAATCATATTATTACTCTATTTATTTTTTAGGTACCATATTTTAAAAAAAAACTAAATATATATATGAGGGTTTATAGATGGTCAAATTTAAGGCGCAACCAAATCTTGTATTACACTGGCAATGACCGAAGGGAGTATCTAATCACAGTTTGATAATATATCTTATTAAATTATGAATTCATTCGAGGAGAAAATTTCTCAGTTACTATTTGAGTCATCTGACTCATCTCGTTGTACATAATACTATCAGAGTATATATACTTGAGAGTTTATAGATTGTTAAAGTTTTGAAGTATGATCAAATCTAATCACTATTTGCCAAATACCTTATGAAACTGTGGATTCAAACGAGGAGAAAATTTTTCCAAGAGAAACAAAATTTTCAGTTACTACTGTCGTTGATGCTACTATCAGAGAAGGGCATTATGGCCATTTCAGTCCTTTGACCTAAACCCATAAACCCCAGCAAGAAAGAGGAAGCAAATCCCTAGCTTCTCAATTCCGGCGGCGGCGGCTACGGCAAGGTCCGGATTCCGGCGCATGTTCTCCATATCGGCCTTCTCCCCGCCGAAGCCGCCCACCCCGTCCCCCAAGGCCGACCCCTCCCCCAACCTCTTCGTCTCCGGTACCTCTCTCTATCTCTCTCTCTCTCTTCCGTACCACCTACGCCCAGTCGCATCCGGGGCACCGGCGAAGTGGTCTCTGCGTTGCCGTACGCGATTAGGTGAGGTATCTGTTGCGGTTGTTCTGTAGAGGATCTCATGGTGATGGTGGTCTGAGCGCGAAGGGCAGTCAAAAGCAGCATTAGAGTGCACTATTGTGTTGTTAGTTGTTACTAATTCAGTACCCTGTTTGATGGATTTGAGCTGCTTGATAAATATGACCCAATCAGGAGATAAGATCGTAGTAATAACACATATAGATACTGGATACTGGTATGCTGCCTAAGTATGATGTTGGATGAGCGCAGTAGCATGCATCTCTTTTGATGTTTTTAGATGAAACTGTAAGGGAACATTTTATCCTGACTGCTTCCCTATATACAAGTTCTGAACCTGTTACTACTTGTGAGTTGTGACTGCAGCTTTTTGAGTGGAGGATATAGGACGGATCTAGGAGACCAGTGGAATGACTGATGAACCTGTCAGCCTAGGTTGAATGTAATCTAATGCTGGATTTGCTAGTTCAGATTATTATAACAGTAATCGTCATACCCCTCCACCTTAGCTTCATGAAACTTGATTTTGAATTAGTTTTATGAACATTTGAGTCCATACCAAGTAAGCTCAGATGTTCAGCATATTCCACTTGTTGCTAAAACTTTTTCCAATTCGCTGCTTGCTTGACCGTACATGTTGACACCAGAAGCTTGGCTGCAGGAAACTTAGGAAATGGAAATCACTTACTAAACATCATTGGAATCTTGTCCGGTTATAGTGTTGTGACCTAAATTCCTTATCTGTAGTGGCAAAATGTGTGCAAGCTTGCTGAGCTTGTACGTTGTATTATTATCGGACCTACTTAGAGCTAGTACCACTTTCCCTGTTTTACTGTTTTACAATTGAAAGTTCGTAATATTGTTCCTTGTGTTGCACATAATCCCTGGATTCCTGTCTTATAATCCTTGTATGTAGGTTTAAGCAAGCGTACAACAACAGATGGACTTAAAGAAGCTTTTGCAAAGTTTGGGGAAGTCTTACATGGTATGTTTTCTTAAAATATCATTATTTTCATGCTTTGTATTTGAAGACACTCGGTTCTCTTCCAATTCATTTCAAATTGCAGCTCGAGTTGTCACAGATCGTGTCACTGGGTTCTCTAAGGGGTTTGGTTTTGTAAGGTATGCTACAGTTGAAGATGCAGCTAAAGGAATAGAAGGAATGGATGGAAAGGTATGGTTTCATTGCATTTTTATTGTCAAATTTTGTTATTATTTTTAAACCTTTTTATTTTTAATTTTAAAACTAAACCACTTTAAACTTATTTTCAAATCTAAACCTTTTGGCCACGCCACTCCACGTAGAGTAGCGTGGCCAAACAACAATATCACGCCGTGAAGAGTGGGCGTGACAGTGTTCTTTTGTCACGCTAGTCTAACTGACATGGCCAAACAATACTGCAACATCTCACTCATGGCGTGATAGTGCTTTTTGGCCACACCAGGCGGGATAGTATGGCCAAAAGGTTTAGATTTAAAAATAAATTTTGGTGTGGTCATTTTTAAAATTAAAATGAAAAGGTTCAAAAAATTTAAAAAAATCAGAATTTGTTGTGGGTCCACCAATACTATATTTGATTTCTCCCTCTCTTTTGTCTTGCTGCTTTGGTGTTTTTTCCTCAATTCTCATGTGTTCAACTCTCACTATTTATATAATGCTCGGTTCTCAGGATGCAATGAATGGAATACATGACCTTACCTCTCTAATTATTATGTCTAATTTTAAAATCTGTAATACAAGAACTGCCTAATTTCACTGGCTTCCACTGGAAACAGTAAAAATACCAGTTCTTACCAACCGGTATGAACCAACCTGGAAATGGGAAATAGATCCTGATTATGTTGTATTGGAGCATAGCCAGTTAGTATATACACTAAATTGATATGTGGAATTCAGAGAAAGCAGGGCAAGATGGAGGTAGGGTAGAGCCCAGGGAGCCTGCTTCGGCACCCTTTGTCAACAGATTATTTGAAAATATGTGTAATGTGTTGTAGAATTGTGCAGGTATTTGACAGTATTGAAGTGTACATATTTGCATCCTAGTTGAGCAGATACTTGTTAAAGTGTAGTTTCGTTGTGCAATACTATAGTTCTATTGAATAACTTGGACATGCTCTGGGGTGGACATCATAAGCTTCACGTTTTTTTAGAGCCATAGAGAACACCATTATCAACGTTCCAAAATATTTCAAATTTTTTCATGACTATTTGCTTGAACTTTAAAATCTCGATGTTTAAATCAGTCTTAGGTGCTTCCAACTTACGCAAACAGCGATAAAAAAATCGAAAAATGTTGAGGTAAGTTGTGATGCACCTATGAATCTTACCAAATTTCAATGCAAAATACAACTTATATAGAGAGAAACAAAAAGTAAATATCGTTAAAAAGTAAAATAAACTGTTTTCAATAGTTTAGGGTGTAAAGTGAGCCAAAAAATTGTTTAGGGAGTTAAGTGATCCTGCGAAAAGTTTGAGGGAGTAAAATGGACTTCACTGTTGTGTATACGATGCACTAACTGTTAGCTAATGGAAGTTTTCTGTGTTCTGTTCTTCCTTATTTGATCTGATAATTTATAGCCCACATGACATCTCATGCTATACTATTTATGTTTTCTTGAGTGGTTGAGCTCCCAATTCTTATTGCCTTTTTCCACCTTACTAATTTCTACCATAGTGAAACAATAAAATGAAGCTTTTATTTGGTGTGGCTGGATACTCTGAAAGCAACTAGTGGAAAGATCCTTGGCCATTTTGGGCCCCTTTTTTTTTTTCTGTAGAGCCTTGCTGCGATATACCAATGTTGCACAGATGTTTTTGTGATGTATCTCTGATTCTATGCAGTTTCTCGACGGATGGGTTATTTTTGCCGAATATGCTAGACCCAGACCACCACAGCAGCAACCAGAAATGAACTCACAGCCACAACAATCATGGGGCCCTCCATCCAGTTCCTGGGGTGCGCAGTAGATGAAGGTACAATCTTGGGGCCCTCTAACTGGCTGTGGGGCTCACATCGGATTGACGAGTTATTGATTCTATATTTAGTTTATCGCTATATCATATTGTTCCAGGTGTGAACAGAGCTTCCGATCCAATATTCTTATCGTGTTGGAGTCATCCATGGTTTCCGCATGGAGAAGCACTTGTCAAACTGAATATGGACCAAACAATATTACTATCAATACACAACGGACGCAAACAGCTTCAAACCTTTGCTAATGATGACTCTTGTCCTGCTTGTCCTGGACAAATGAGGTGCTGGTTGTGTTGGAATTACCCGTTCATTTGAATTGTCATCTCGCTTATCGGCTGGTGGCATGCGCTGCTCATGTACTGGATAATGGCTCAAAGCTCAGAATAAGAACACGTCTACATGACAAGGTACAACTCATTTTCCTTGATCAGTCCTCATCTTTGGACAGTAACATGGATGCAATTCATTCGTGATCAACAGTGCATGCACTTGTACATGTGGCGTGCTGTTCTTGTACTGCATTTAATTTTGCCATCCTCTTTTTATCACACGTATCAGTATCCTTTTCTTGCCTGATGTGGTTTTGCACTGTGCATACCCCTGTCTTTTGTTCTCACAATTGGTACGCCTGTGCCCTGGGCGCCGTGCTAATTTCCTCTTGATGCCGGCGTCTCCCACTGGTGTACCTACAGTCACAATCTGACATTGCAGGAACACATTTTATTCCTGCCTTTAGATTTCAGATTTTCAGTTGTGCGTTATTTTCAGAGTTGTTGCCTGGACCATACATTTTTTTTGTGCTAGCGCCAGCTGATGCAGTCTACATTGTTCATGCCTGCCTCCTGTGCATACCACTGATGATTTGCCCACCTGTAACCCTGGATGCTTCCCCTCTCTGGCCGGCGCCTCTTTCGCGCGTTCCCATGGCTGCCGTCGTGGCGTCCGGGCAGTGACCGCCATCGTCAACACCACCGGCGGCCACGCCGCGCACCGGGGCAGCATAATATCTGCGCACTTGTACACCGAAGCATTACAGTCCTGACCACAAAAGATTTGCGTGGAAAACCCTCCTCTGTAACAAATGCGAGGACGGATCAGAGACTGACCACATGATCAGAATCCGATTTGTCTTCGCCGTCGTCGACCCTCCAGCTGATCCCGACGACCGACGACGATCATTGAGAGGAGTCGGTCGAGCAGGTGCTTGAGGGGATTGGGGCTGAGCCTGCCATGGATGGTCGCCACAGGGGTTGCTCTCACAGCTAAGTGCGCAGATGCAGACTAGATAATGGAAAGGGAGAGGTGCCCGGCGACGCAGGGCAGCCACCGCGTCGCGCAACGTGTGATGCTGCCGACGACGCCTTAATTGGTTGCTTGCGATAATTAGGATCTCCTGCATCATGCTGCCTCTGTCAGACAATATTTTTATCTACTATTGAATGGCTTTATAATAAATGTGCCAATAGTGACTAAAACCAAACCCTGATGAAGAACAGCTGATTATACCCGTACTTTTTGCAATCCTTGATAAGACATTACAGGTTCCTCTAAGAAAAACCTTGCGTGCACATGATAATCAATCGTTCCATGACGTGGTGCTACTGATCAACATTGTTGTTCTTTGTTAGGTATACTATATCATCTTGGCTCTAGGAGGGGGCTCTAAATATAATGTCAATTGGCCTTCTAGAGACTATAGCCCTGTTTTTCTTTTCAAAATGGAAAAAAAACGAATTTTAGGTTTGGAAGGGAAATTCCGCAGGAATAATTGTCAATATGTATGAATGGCAAAAACTCTAGCATACTCATTTATCCTCATTTCACGTACAAGTAGGATTGAGGAATATGTGAGGCTGAAAATAGTAAAACAGGGAAGTACTCCCTCGGTTCTTTTTTGAATGAAGTGAACTAACCAACATCATTTAAAAAAACAAAGGGAGTAAGAAACAGAATTATTTTGTTGACCTTGTTTATTCAAAGAGTTTTCCAAAAGGCTGATATTTAGTTTTCTTGATGAGAAATAGGTCTGTCACTACTATACTTTCAAGAGATGAATTAGAATTTAATACGTACTGTTTCTCAAGTGATTAATTAATTGGAGCCAGCAAAGTTTCTACTTCTTCATGCCAATAGAAGAAAACAAATTGAGAGAGAAACCTCATGCTGCCCTACACGCAGACGCCTTTAGAAACACTACATAAACAATTTAATCTCTAACATAAATACACGACATGTGCGCTGCACATACAAACTGTCCGCACATATCTGCACCACGTGACAGAGAGGCACCTGGAAATCGACGTCAACGATTAAATTAACCCCTTTTTCTTACACATATTTCCATTGGAAAAACAAAATAGACTCCCTTCCATGCATGGCATCAGCGCAATTTTACTTTCCCTAAGCTACCCTTGGCCACCATGATAAACCTTAGGGCGTTTCGGTCATTCGCCACGTCCACAAACCCTATAAATCGCACACCCAAACATGTGGCAAACACTGCAGTAGCCCTGGCCACCCACTGCCAGGGGCATTGCTGTAAATAGGAGCATAGATCTCTGTACCCTAGAGAGAGAAAAGCTAGAGGCTAGAGAGAGGAAGCTAGAGAACTTGGAGAGAAAGAGGAGGGCAACATAGAGGGGAGGGTGCGCAGGAAGCTGATGAGGCTCCTGTCGTTCGTGCCCTGCGGCTGCCGTGCTGGACCCATCGACGACGCGCCGCCCGCCGCGCTGCCGACGGCCAACAGCTGCTCCGGCGCCGGCGACGGAGGCGCCGCGGCCAGGAGGAGGCGGAGGAGGGCCAGGTTGCTCAGCGGCTCGCCGCAGTGGCGCCCCTCGCTCGGTGACATCTACGAGGAGTACAGCAACGCCGCCGGCGACGCTGCCAAGGGCCGCCCCGCCGCCCTCGTCCCCGGCGCCAGAGCCGGCAGGCCCTCCGCCCGCGACGCCGCCAGGGTTCTTCCCCGCGCACACAGCGACGAATACAGGTAGGTTACAATAATCTTGTGTGATCTCTCTCTCTCTCTCTCTCTCTAAATTTCTTCATCTCTTTCTTGATTGATTTGCAAGCGTACGTGTGATGATGATCTGTCCATGCATGCATGTGTGTGTACGCAGGCACATCGAGACGGCGGTTTCCATGCCGGCGTTTGCGCCGGCGGCGTTCCTCTTCTGAACGTGGCGGCGTCGGGCGAACGGCGATGTTGACGAAAAGTGGCAGGGTGAACTGGAATATTAAGCATATATACAGATTATTATTTTCTACTTATTGCAGAACAAAGGATTTATACATATGAATCCAAGAAATTAAATAATGGTCTGCTTGTATATATATGTACAACGTGTGTGGCGTGTATATGTGTACGAACGTAGTGTGTGTGTGTATATACCATGTGACATATATAGCATCACCGTGTGCGTATGATCATGTAATTTCATCTCTTCTCATGGTGTGTAAATGTCATGTACAAAAATTATTATTAATTTGTGTATATGGTGGTGATAAATTAGAATATTAATTACTTTGTCCAAGTATATTTAATTTGCTTGAACTTGATTATGATCTCATAAGGCTGGCTTAGCCTCAAGATATATGTGAAACAAAATTGGCAGAAGTATGTTGCAATTTGATTGTTTTACCCTAGAATACATGTGATTCGCTACAAACTAGTAAGAAATTATGGTACTAGAATTCCCGTGAAAAGGTCTGAGATGAATAACCCTATATATCAATATAGTAGTGTATACATAAGAGGAATTTTCTAATCAAAATATTAATGTGCATATGTGTAATGTTAATTACGCATGCTTTCATCTGGCGATGACGAGAAAATGAAAGCCCATAACTTATTATGCACAAATTAATTCTTTAGGAGTACAAAAACCTGGCCCATGCTCGATACAAAGTAAAGGGCTATATATATCTACTTGGGCTGCAATTGGGTCCATGCCAACTTTGTCTCTCTTCCCTTCTCTTTTATTTAAACTTAAATTTGATCTGTGGATTTGACACATAATTAATTAAGCAATACATAACACACATAGAAGGTGTGATTGTGCAGTACTACTGGTCAATCCCTGTAGATTCCATTCTGCTTAAGCACGGCTACAGTGCAGCAATAAATGCTAAATCTTTTTTTTTCTCGTTAGCGTCAGTGTCAGAACTGCATCTGGTGCTAGCTAATTTTCATCATTTCCCCGTGATTGCATCATATCATCAGACAACGAAATCAACCTGCACTTTACATCAGTTTGCTGCACAATTTATGTGAAAGTTTGTCTAATTCTAGAAGCATCACTGCATGATAATCAACTGCACGCAAACAGGACCATCTCTGAACAATTCCAGTGGATTATATATTTTTTTCAAACAATCAAATGGATCAAAAGATCAAAGCACTAATCTAGCCACTACATTACTAGTGCTTGCAGACAGGGATCGAATAATTATTTTCTGAATAGAACGACATGCATACAACCTGCTGCAGCAAATTAGAACTAATCAGCTACTAGCTAGCTTTCTGTCTGAAATTTGTTAATTAATGGTCTTTATTCACTTTCAGTCTTGATTTAATCTAGACAAAAAGCATGGTCCATGTACACCTAGGATGGCAATTTTGCTCGTGGGTTTGGCTATAAGAGTGAACTTATTTTTTTACCCATGGACACGTTCAACCCATGCCCGACAACCTAGTGGATATATATTAGTTATTTTGGATGATTGTAATGTATATATACTAATATATGATGATAATGTATTATGTGATTATGTGATGAGCTGATGTTATTAGATGACTGATGCAAACTATTTGAAATATATTATATTGCTCTCTATTAAATTGTTATATGGCTATTAGTTTTCATCCGCTATTGTTTTCGGGCGTGGGTTAGACGTGTTCTTGCTCTGCCCGTGCTTAGTGTCATTTGGATGGAGAGTAGGAGAGGAAAAATAGATACAAATTTTTATTCGTTTTCTTATGTTTAGCACCGATGGATTTAGAATAGGGATATACATTATAACCTAATCCACCATTTCCTATCCTCCCCCTCAGTGGCGGAGCTATAGAGCCCAACCAAATTTAAAAATACCGGGTATTTTGCTATAAAAATTATATCTTTATTTTTAAATAATATAGAAATTCAACAAAACATTAACTGACAAGCCTGAGTGTCCGCTTAGGGTCACCACTCAATGAATCCCACAGTGTGAATGGGACTGGAGGGACATGAGGTCATATCCCAAACCCAACACCCTCTATATTTCCCAAACTCTCCAACCAAACATAGGATAAATCATATCCCGCCTAACATTTACCATTTCCCACTAGCCATATCCCTTTATCCAAACGCCAACTTACAGATTTCATCTATTTCCTTGGCGTAGATAATCAAATATTGGCAACAAAATCAACTAATTAAATAATTGTCGAGATGATCCTATATACATGCATGGTAAGTGGGAGCATTTGCATGTAAGCACATGTGACACGGATATATAAATTGTAGCTAGAAGCCATAGATACATGAGAATATATAGTTATATATATAGTTAGTTTATATGTAGGTTCATTCAAGTCAGCTGCGTGGCTTACACAAATCACGCATGGCCATGTGAGCACGGTCACTACGTACATTTTAGTACTTGCAATGACCATGAGGCTTTCCTCCCAACACACATATATACTCCTCGGTTAATTAATTACAAGCTAGAAACAGTTTGGTGACCATATATAATACTTATTGAGCTAAGCTATTTATAGGGCATTTTTGACCCTTCAGTCTAGATCTACCCCTTAATTTGTTGATGAGGTCAAGTCTACTCAGATGTGTACATTATATTAACTAGCAGATTCGAAAATTTAAACCGATAAGAAAAGACAGTAAGCTAATTTATAAAACTCTTGCCTCTAACGCTTAAATTCCTCCGTACCTTAACAAACGTGGCATGCATACAAATTTTGGATGAAATTTTTAAAAAAATTGTGACTAGGTAATGTTATTGTCAGGTTATTTATCGGATTATTAAAACATATTATATACTCCATGCTTCAAAAAATATATTTCCTTAAAGAAAAAAATTCTCTATTGCATTGATTAGAACACTTGTTTGAAGCTATTTATTAAGTTTATTTGTAAAAATATTTAATTTATTTCTATAATCAAGTAGATAATCCATATCAATAATTTGCTCAATAATCCAAATCAAATGGAGCCACTCGTTACTAATATGTACCATATTGAATATATCCACGGTTTAAACACAACCCAATAAACTAGGCTAATAAAAGTAAGACGGATAATACTTACACAGTTTCTAACATTGTACATATAGCATGTCACGCCATGTGCATGCATGCATGCCAGAAAACGGATTGAGCAATTTATCATGATTTTGCAAAGGTATATAATTGTTCATAACCTAGACAAGTTCGTGCTAGATGAGAAAAAAGGGCAGGTGGTGTTAGGTCATATCACATCTGCTACCTGAGACTTCAGGTCCCAACGGTTAGTTTATAAGGTATATGGCGCTGTCAAAGCTTAATTTTTAAATTATTTTTTAATTTTTTTCATCAAAGGTTGTTGATGTTTAAATCAGTAAGAACACAGATATAAATTTTTTAACTATAATTTATTTTTTCGCTAATACACATATTTTTCGTATTTTAACAACGGATAAATCCCTTTAATATATGTTGACCTTGTATGAGCAAGTACTTTTTTTTCCTAACCTTAGCCAACCACAAAAATTTAGGTTGAATTCATATACCAACTAACCATACTGATTGTGCAGAAATGCCACAAATTTATGTCAAATTCATACTAGTAGCGGTTGAAATTTGCCGAATCGGATGGATGGAACAGTTCCCAGATTTGCCGGCACGGCCCATTCTCACATCTACTGTGACTGACCTGTGGGACAGAGGAACAGAGGGCCCACTCGTCAGTTACTCAAGTGAGATCCGCCACGTGGCACTGTCTGCATGCTGGTTTACCTGTCGGAGATGTACAAGTCAAACAACCGGCGGAACGAAGAGGAGACGGAGGGGTAGTTTGGTAATTTGATATGAGCCAAGTAGTGACGTGGCCCCCTGGCGACATTGGGAGATCATGTCTTGGGGATACTCTGTCGGAGCTTTCTAATTTATACGCCTATTTTATTTGCCGAATCTCTTAGGACGGTGGCTAAAACTTTTTTAATGGTTAAATACGGAAAATACGTTAAACAATATATTAGTAAACAAATAATTTATAGTTAAACTTTTATATTTATATTTTTACTTAAATGCTAATATAAAAAAATACGATAATTTTTTTAAAAATAATTCTAAAATTAAGTTTTAAAATTTATATTTTAACGGTGGTACATGCATTTTAGATCAACCGATAATGCCCTAATGTCAAACCGATTAATCTATTCTAATCAAATCAGGCAAAACCTTTTACTAAATTAAAAAATATTGAGATTTTTTTTTGCTAGAATGACATCCTACCCAGAACCACCGATAAAATCAAAATTCTAGAATTTAAGTTTCAAATTACAGGCCATGGACCAAAACAAGCATCTTGGTTTTTTTTCTTCCAATTACATATAAGATACATGTGCACATTATTACACACACGCACACACGAGTGCATTATACATACCCTTTAGATGGAAGTGGTAAATTCTTAATCTCACTGATTTTTTATTAAAAGCACTTGTGTATACAAAATATTTGTGCATTGACATTGATTATATATTGCACGAGTATATAAATTTATATTGCATTTTAATTATCACGTACCTTTATTATGCATTATGAGTATGTCGAAATAAATTTAACATATTAGAATACATCACCATACTTACATAAATTGCATGATATTTGATTAGAATTCTAAAGAAACATTTTAAATCTTTCATGATGTGAAACCAGATACACTTTACCTAGGACAAACAACAATTTTATTTTTTTGATAAAAACCACAATTTTCTGTTTTAGTAAAAATTCCTAATTTTGTTAGTATAGATATAATTCTCTCATCTCCTGTGTGCATAGGATTTTTCTTCACAGGAAATTGTTCAATCCCATATAAATAATGAATCTTTTTGTTCGTAATATTCCTATTGAAAACATACTTATTTGTTCATAATATTCATACGTACCAAGATCTTGACACTAATTCTTAAAAATCTGTTTGTGTTTTTAAAAGTGACTAAATTGTATTTTGCACCAAGTATATAAAAACATTGTATTTTACTTTGCCCTAGGTTTATCCCATACTTTTATTATGCACTATGAGAATGTTGAGATGAATTTAATTTTGTATCATGGTACATCATCATACTTATCAAAATTTCAGATATTTCATTCGAAACCTAAAGGAATCTTGCAAACTACATGCTAAATCTACTGCAGCGTGAAACCGGATACACTTACCGTGGACAAACCACCATTATTCTCTCATCTCCTCTTCTACTATGTCTAATTTGGAATATAGGAACTTTCACGAGAAAATGTTCAATTTTATAGAAACAATGGATTTTCTCAGGTTTGAAACATGCCCAGGTGCCCTATGCAATGCAACCACTTCTAAAAGATCAAAAATGAATTGTCTTAACAGTCTACATTAGAAGGCATTATTGCATATGTCAACCATTGCAAATTGCAAAATATAATCCACTAAGCTAAAGCCTAAAGAAGACACCAAATCTCAAATGTGAACTCGGGTATATTTACAAAACTACCCTCCACTCCTTTCTTTCTCCCATTTTTTTTCGGAACTTTCTTTTCTCAGCTTTTTCTTTCTTTCCTTTCCTTTGTCTGCTTTATTCTCCACAGGAAGTTACACTCTCAAAAGTCATCTCTTTTTTATCTCTCATCTCTTCTCTTCAACCCCAAGGCGAGCACCGAGCTTCCCCGATCGATTTCTCCCCCAATCCCGCCACCATTTCCGATCAGGAGCGGCGCGATCGAGATCCGCGCGTTTCGCTGAGCCGAGCAAGCACAGATTCGCCCGCTCGCGCGCCCCGTCTCCCGCCGCATTCGGCCCTGTCCTGTCCTTGCTCGTACGTTTCTTGGATTCGGTTTCTTCCTGTCTGAAACTCTCAATTGGCATCAGTAGTTCTCTGTTCATGTCCTGTTATTAGATGTTTTTTTAAAGTTTTATTGCACCGTGTTTTTTTTTCCGGATTTTCTGTTGTGGGCTCTTGTTCCTTCGATGTAGGATCGTTGTCAGTGTGTCTATAGGAGTTCTTTCTTCTCCTTGAGTTTCTTGAGCTCGTACGGATTCCAGGGTCACATATTTCCGATTTGAAAAATGAAAGATGGCATCTTTTCATTTGCGTTGACGATTTTAATGTTTGTGGAAACAACCAGCGTCAGGCCTATAATCTGTCGTTCCTCCTCTGTGATTATGTGGCTTCTGTGAATAGGTTGTACTTTGCCTGGATTTAAGTTGCATTTCCTGAGCGTACTATCAAAAGCTCAACCTTTTGTGTTGTTCTAAAACTGCTGGAAAGACAGTAATATGGTTTCTTGAGAGATGTTTGTATGTCTTTGCTTCTTTCATCATATCAAAAGGGAATTCTGATAAGATGCATTCAGATATATTTTTAGTAATATTAATGGCAGATTAGTTCATCAGTAATGCCTCAGTTTGGAACTTTGCTCACCAGTAATATCTGATTTGTTTCTGTCCAATAAAGAGTTCCTTTTTGTGCAAGTTGTTCTTAGCTTTGTATCTTATCAGAGCTGTTACCTTGGTTGTGAAAGGTCTGAGTTTTTGATGTGACATGAGTTGGATGGCAAAGTTTGACCAAAGATTGTTTTGACATAGCAGTATGCTGCTTCCATCGAATTTCATATCCGTGGTTTGCATATATATACATATCTTGCTGTTGACCCTAAGATCCACCTAACGCATGGAGACACATGCCAACACGTTCAAATACTTTTGGCAATTCTGAATTGTACTTCTTGGCAGGGCAGATATAGCTGTTTGGCCTTCTCCCAAGTTGGAGCTTCCATGAGGTGGATGCAGCATCTCAGTTGCTAAGAAGACCTGTGACCAAATGGGGAGGATGAAAGGGGTTTCTGAGGGCCTGATCATCGGAATCACAATTGGCGTGGTGATAGGGGTGCTGCTTGCAGTTGGAGTACTTCTGTGCTTGAGGTATCGGCGTTCTCAGGCAAGGATAAGGAGTAACAGCTCAAGGAGGGCATCAACAATCCCCATCCGTGCCAATGGTGTTAATGCTTGCGCGATACTCTCGAACTCGACTACGAGGCAGGAATCGCCGAAGGAGGCTGAAGATCGTGGAGCATCTTTGTGGCTGGAAGGGCCTACTAGGAAGAGCGTAATATCAGCTTCTGGAATACCCAAATATGCATACAAGTATGTTTTTCTTGCATTCTCACAGTTGTGACATTCACAGTTGTTTTATAGTCTGAATTTTGAACAATTGATCTAGTTTTAGGATCATCATGAGCTAATTCTTTTATTACTGAAACATTTGATAATTGATTACTGTTAACTTTCATAGGTTGGTGATTGGTTATCCTACTTTGACTTCCCACATATTTCTTTGCCTACCAATTATGTTCTTTTAGTTTTGGACTTTTGGGTTTTTTTTAATGTCACAGTGGAAGTGTCTATTAGGAAGTGGGACCTGGAGAACTTACAGAGGAGGGATCGTATAACGAGAATCTGCAAGATTTAGTTCTAGCATTCTAGATGGAGAGAAAACTGGTGTGCAGGATAGGAAAGCATGCCAAATATTCATATATGAATGCAATGATATGACATATCAAATTGGACACAATGTTGATCCTTATTGTGGTCAGTTTCAATATAATTGAGTTATTTACACGATGAACATGTGCTTCACTTATTAAATGTTGACCGTAGCATCCAGCCTCACTCATGTATTTGTCAAATCAAACCGAAGGTCGATGTCTCTGTTTTTCTTTTCAAGATTAACAGTTGTTCATCCTATTAAGAAAAATGCCTTTTTAGCAGATAGGCAAAAAACTTTCAAAACCATATACTGGTTCATTATTGTTGACAGAGGATGTCTTTCGAAATCACATCGAGAGGAAGCATTGGATTAAATTTAGGAATCATACCTCCAGTGTGATATCAATATTTTATATTTATAAATTTTGAATGAGTGTGATAATTTAGAAATGTAAGGAGGGTACAATTAAACCAATAAATTTCAGTAATTATTAGAAAGCAAAGGAGCCATTATATCCTGTGATTTCAAGTTCAAAAAGAACATAGAATTTGCTGATACCATCAATAATTTCAAATTCATTGGTAATTGTTGTCTCAGATATTGATACCATCAATAATTATTGTCACAAAATCTTGTTTTCTACATAATTGTGTGCCATACTGCCATTCTTTTTTTTTGCAAGCCATTCATACAATATCTTGTATACAATCTCTGTAGTCCATTATTTTCTCTTTCTAGGGAGCTGCAGAAGGCCACCAGCAATTTCACAACATTGCTGGGTCAAGGTGCCTTTGGTCCTGTTTACAAAGCTGATTTGTCATCTGGTGAGACTCTTGCTGTTAAAGTGCTTGCTAACAATTCAAAGCAAGGCGAAAAGGAGTTTCAAACTGAGGTAAAACAATCTTTGTACACTAGAAACTCCGGATGTTTGGTATTTGATAGACTGTAAATTTCAGGTTTTACTTCTTGGACGATTGCACCACAGGAACCTGGTGAATTTGGTTGGATATTGTGCTGAAAAAGGGCAACATATGTTATTATATGCATGCATGCCTAATGGAAGCCTTGCATCACACTTATATGGTATTCATTATCTCCATATGATAGCATGCCCTTGAAAAGAACCTCTGTCGTCAGTTGTTATGTTGAAACATCTATGCTTTGTTTCTGGCATAACTTTGTAGATACATTTTATTTTGGATTTCTGAAGATCCCTTTTATGGTTTAGGTGAAAACATTGCACCACTCAGGTGGGATTTGAGGGTAAACATAGCTCTGGATGTTGCTAAGGGCTTGGAATACCTACATGATGGGGTAGGCTGTTGTATTTCATAATTGGAACCATGATACACTATGAAATGCAACCAGAATCCTTGATCTCATTCGACTCAAGTGCAGGCAGTTCCTCCAGTAGTTCACCGTGACATCAAATCACCAAACATTTTGCTGGACCAGTCCATGCATGCTAGGGTATGTGAAACATCTCTGCTATTCATCATACCATCCATCAGATATTAATCACCTATATTAATCAATTCAACATCTAGTTTAGAGGCATAGGCAATGTAGTACTAATACTGTAATACATGTTGAAGAGATTCACAAAATTTAGGTAATCGCCCTACATTTCGGTAGTTCAAAATATAGTACTTGCACACTGCTGCATATGGTGATTTTTTTTACTAAAATGTTTTATTCTCAGACTAAGGAGAACTTTTTGTTGGCCAGGTTGCAGACTTTGGATTATCAAGAGAAGAAATGGTTACTAGAAATGGAGCCAACATACGAGGAACTTATGGATATCTTGATCCAGAGTATGTATCTTCACGATCATTCACAAAGAAGAGTGATGTGTACAGCTACGGTGTTTTGCTGTTTGAAATGATTGCTGGCAGAAACCCTCAGCAAGGTCTAATGGAATATGTGGAGCTTGTAAGGAAAATCCCTTAGTTCCTTACTCTTTGTAAATGAATATTTTTTTTCAGAACATTAAGGTTTGCAAATGCTGACCTCAATACAACATGACCAGGCTGCAATCAATGCTGATGGCAAAACTGGGTGGGAGGAGATTGCAGACTCTCGGTTAGAAGGCGCATTCGATGTGGAGGAACTCAACGACATGGCTGCTGTGGCTTACAGATGTGTAAGCCGAGTGTCCCGCAAGCGACCAGCAATGAGAGATGTTGTCCAGGCTCTGATCCGTGTGGTGAAACACAGCCAGAGCAAGAAGCATCACAATAGGAGGGTTCCAGCAGGCAGGGCGGATGATGAATCTGTGGACTTGGAAGCATCCGAGGGTCAATCTTCGCTCTCCGGTCATCAGAGACAGGAATCAGTTGGCAGTGCCTCTGATCTTGCAGATGTCTGACTGAAATTAACAACACGACATTTTCGGCCTATTGTTCTTGGCACTTTCTTCTTCTTTTTTGTCTGTGCAATTCTTTTGTTTTGTTAATATGAAAATACTAGGATCAAGGATGACACCATTGGATAGAGAGAATGCAGTTTTGAGCATTAGTGGTGACTTGTAATTGGTGTGGTGGGCTGTCAATTGTAAGTGTGATGCATAGACCTGCATTGTAACCTCTTTGATAATACAAGCTGCTGATTGTTGCCTTCTTTGGCATTGCCTTCCTCTGGAGATGAACCTCTGAAACAAAATAGTGGTTTCCCTTCACAATAATTTTTCTGTAAATGAAGAAAACTAGCTCAGTGACCATAGTGACCATATACGGTGGGCTTAAGGAGCTAAACATTGTGGGCGGTCCAAGGTGTTAGACCAGTATATATATATAGACCCGATCCCCTTTATAGAAAACAGGGTCTCAGTCTCACTATATACTACACTTCTATATAGTATCAGAGTAGATTTAGACATTTCGGCGTGCTAGCAATTCTCTCGTCGGCAAGCCAACGTTTCTTCACGTCACAGATCTTCTCCTCCGGTATTCCTCCTCTGCCTCTTCGTCTCAGTTCTCATCCTCTCCGTCTCCTCCGCAGACGGTCTTTTTCCTCCTCCACCGCCTACTCGTCTCTTTCCACCATGTGATAAGGAGACGGTCTCTATCCGCCTCCTTGTCTCGTTCAGACCCACCTTAGCTTTCTCCTTGCTTCGACGCATCTTTACTTCTTCCGACGCCGACACATCTCTGCGCTCGTCGTCTCCATCGGCTGGACCCGTCCGCCCACCATCGGCTAGACCCGTCCGTCCTCCATCGGCTGGAACATTCTCTCGGTTCCCGCTTTTTCGACATGCTCACCTGCTTCTGGACATGAAACTTCTCCACTCACGTCCACGCCACTCCGACGCGTCCACGTGTCCATAAACGCGAATTTCTATTTCCCGGATGCGAACCTCCTTTCTTCGCGCCCGTGACTTCTCCGGCTTTTCGGGTCCGGAGTCTAAGTGTCCACGGACACGAAATCCCCTCTCGCACCCGTGACCCACTTACTCTGCCACCCACTCCTCGGCCACCTACTCCGCTACCTACTCTTATTGGCCACCTACTCTCATCGGTTACCTACTCTCATCGGCCACCTACTCTCATCGGCTACACATTCCCACATCAGCTCTCTCCATCGGACACTTGCCTCTCCCCATCGGCTTACTACCCTCATCGGCTTATCACATCCCGCTACTCTCTCGTCATGATCACCAAATCGGTTCTTAGTTTCGGCAATCTTTTAGTCACCGGATCCCTTCCGGCCATCGGCGCTCTTGACCATAACTCGGGCACCACTCCGCCAATGTTCTCACCACCCTACGCCACTGTCAACGTGAAATCTCACGTTCCCATCTCCCTTGACCTCAATGCCAACTATTCCAAATATGCATTCTTCTTCAAATTTTTATGTGGAAAGTTCGGCTTTCGCTCCCACATCGATGGCTCCGCTCCAACTCGACTCGATGATCTCCAGTGGGACATCACCGAGTGCTGCATGCGCAGCTGGCTGCTTGGCTCGGTCGATGACTCTGTTCTCGACCTTGCAATGGACGACACCGACCCTACCACCCGGGATCTCTGGATGACCATCGAGCGGATCTTCCACGCCAACAAGCAGTCGCGCGCTATCTTCCTCCTTAATGAATTTTACTTCATGGTACAAGGGGACTCCTCTGTCTCCTCGTACTACCAACGCCTAAAGGTCAAGGCCGCCGCCCTTCGTGATGTTGGTCACCCTATGGCCGACTCACAACTTATTCTTGCTCTCCTACGAGGCCTCAACCCTCGTTTTTCCAATACCGCCAATAACATTGCCAACTGCACACCTCTTCCCACGTTTACCCAGGCCCATGATATGTTAGTTCTCAAGGAACTTTGCCTGACCAACGATGAGAAGACTGTGGCTCACACCGCTCTCCTCGCCGCAGCCGATCATGGTTGCTCTAACCCCATCGGCTGCCGCCTACTGTGCGCTGCTACCACCTCTCGCGGCTCTGGTAGCCATGGCTTCGGCCATAGAAACAAAGCCCGCGCCGGTGGTAATGGCAAAGACAAAGGGAAGGGTAAGGGCAAGAGTTGGAGTGGTCTAATGCAATCGCACCCTGCTCCTGTCCCTACCCCATCTGCTAGCCCCATGGGTTCGTGGTTTTGCTACAACCCCTAGGCATCCTAACCCCAACTACGCAGTCCTATCGGCTGGTAGCCCAGGGTCCTTAGCGCACACCCTCAGACCCACCTGGCGTCCGCTCCCGTCCAACCGCCTCAGCCGATCACACCGACCATTCAGTCGGCTTCCTCATGGAACTAGGCTGGCCTCATCGCCACCCTCAACCAAATGACGCTCCAACCCCAGCACTCCTGGGTGCTGAACTCTGGTGCGTCATCCCATATGACTTCATCGAACAGTATATTACTCTCTCGTCACCCTTCCTCCTCCCCTTTCATCACCGTCGGTAATAGGCAATCTCTCCCTATCACATGCCGCGGTGACTCTATCATACCTACACCCACAACCAATTTCCCACTCCACAATGTCCTCATAGTTCCTTCACTCGTCCACAATCTACTTTTTGTCCGCCAATTCACTAGAGAAAACAATTGCTCAATTGAGTTTGACGCTTCTGGTTTCTCTGTGAAGGATATTCCGACCCGGTGCGAGATGCTCAGATGTAATAGTGGCGGTGACTTCTACACCATCCCCACTGCGCCGTCCACTCCTCACACCAGCCTAGCCATCTCCACCAGCTTGTGGCATCTCCGCCTTGGTCACCTCAACCCCGACGCTGTCGCCACTCTCCGTTGCAGCGCCTATATATAGTGCAACCACAACAGCTCCACTGTTTATCACTCTTGTCAACTTGGCAAACATGTGCGGCTGCCTTTCCTCCCCTCTATGTCTTGTACCTCTAGACCCTTTGAATTAAATAACTGTGATGTGTGGACTTATCTAGTTAAGAGTGTCTCGGGTTATCAGTACTATCTTGCATTATTTGATGATTATACACACTACTACTGGACGTTTCCCCTCACAAGCAGGTCCGAGGTTGCCTCTCACCTCATCAACTTCATAAACTACGTTTCCACCCAATTTGATCTCTCTATCCAAGCCATCCAGACCGACAATGGTACGAAATTTATAAACCGTACCATCCAAGCCTATCTCACCTCCTGTGGTACTCACCTTCGCCTCTCCTGCCCCTACACCTCTTCCCAAAATAGCAAGGCCGAACGTCTTTTTCGAACGTTAAACAACATCAGTCGCACTATACTTCTTCATGCTTATCTACCTGCACCCTATCGGACTGAAGCGCTAATCACTGTGACCTACTTACTAAATCGACGTTCTTGTTCTTCCATTCGTAACAACGTTCCCTACACCCTCCTGTACCACAAGACGCCCGACTACTCTCACTTATGCGTCTTTGGGTGTCTCTGCTATCCCAACCTAACAGCCACCACCCCGCACCATGCTCCACCGCTTGTATCTTTCTTGACTATCCCTCTTCCCACAAGGAATACCGTTATCTTGATCTCTCCATCTAATAGATCATCATCTCTCGCCATATCGTCTTTGACGAGTCCTGATTTTCTTTTGGTTTACTTCACCATGGACCCTCGTCTGGCGACCTCGACTTCCTTCTAACCAACACGGTACCATCCCGACATTCTCCACCCACCACACCCCCGCACTCTCCATCGGTCGTTCTTAAGGATCCCCTGAACGACTATCTCACTCTTCTCCGCTCCGCTGTCACCCACATCAGACCTTCATCGGCCCCCCCACACTCCATCGGTTTATCAAACTTCATCGGCTCACCAACCCCTATTGGCTCCCTACCCTCTATCGGCTCAGGCTGGCCTCGTCCAGCCCTTTCTCTGAACCTACAGTCGCCAATCCCGAGCCAATACCACCCATCCCCCTTCCGACCCTGCCCCACCACCAACGCTACCATCGGACTGTGCGGCCCCTGCTACCTCCACCTCCTCTCATATGGTCATCCGATCCTAAACCGGGTCCCTCTACCTTACCCAGTGTTGCGGGTTCTCCACAGTCTATTGTGCCATCTCACCCATCCCGACTACTCATCGTTCTGCCTTAGCCGATTCTCAGTGGCGCGCGACTATGGTCAATGAGTACAAGACCCTCATGGACAACGAGACCTAGCGCCTCATCCCTTGTTCTCCCGATGTCAACATTGTGACCGGTAAGTGGATCTTTAAACACAAGTTCCACTCTGATGGCTCGCTTGCTTGTCACAAGGCACACTAGGTAGTCCACGGCTTCTCTCAATGTCCCGGCATTGACTACGACGAGACTTTCAGCCCCGTTGTTAAGCCCGCTACCATTCGGGTTGTGCTCATTCTCGCTGCCTCGCGTTCTTAGCCGATCCAACAGCTCGATGTCAAGAATGCCTTTCTTCACGGCCATCTGACGGAAACGGTCTACTGTCAGCAGCCTCCAGACTTTATCGACCCATCTCGTCCTGACGACATCTGTCTTCTTCAGCATTCTCTCTATGGCCTCAAACAGGCCTCTTAGGTCTGATACCAGCGCTTTGCTACCTATCTCCGATAGCTTGGCTTTGTGGCCTCCGTCTCTGATACGTTCATCTTCATCCTTTACACCACTGCCTACCTCCTTCTCTATGTCGATGACATCATTTTTACGACGTCCTCGATAACTATCCTACATCACATCATGGCCCGACTCCACTTGGAGTTTGCTATGACTGATCTAGATCCTCTCCATCACTTCCTTGGCATCTCTGTTACGCGTTCTTCCCACGGGCTATTCCTCTATCAGCGTCAGTATGCCATAGATCTTCTTCAGCGTGCAGGCATGATCGAATATCATCCCACAGCCACTTCGGTCGACACTCGTGACAAGCTCTTCGCCACCGACGGCTCTCTCCTCGTCGACCCCACCCAATACTGGAGTCTTGCTGGTGCTCTCCAGTACATTACACTTACACGGCCTGATCTCACCTATGCCGTACAACAAGCGTGCCTCTTTATGCATGCCCCGCGTAAATCTCACCTCATGCTGCTCAAGCGTATGCTTCGCTACGTAAAAGGCACACTATCCATCGGCCTATATCTCAGCTCCGGCCCCATCGACTCTCACCGCGTATTCTGAAGTGGATTGGACGGGTTGCCTCGACTCTCGACGCTCCACCTCCGGCTACTGCATCTTCCTCGGCGACATTTTAGTCTCTTGGTCCTTCAAGCGCCAGACTACAGTGTCTCGGTTCAGCACCAAAGCTGAGTATCGCGCCGTCACCCACGTCATCGCTGAGTGCTGCTGTATTTGCTAGCTTCTCTAGGAGCTCCGTATACCTATCGCTTCTGCGACCGTTGTCTACTACGACAATGTCAGTGTCGTCTACATGACCGCCAACCCGGTTCATTATCGACGTACGAAGCATATTGAGATTGATATTCACTTCGTATGTGATAAGGTCGCTCTAGGACACGTTTGGGTGCTTCATGTACCGTCGACGCACCAGTTTGCCGACATCATGACCAAAGACCTTCCTGCGTCTTTGTTTACCAATTTTTACTTCAGTCTCTGCGTCCGTTCTCCTCTCACTATGACCGCGAGGGTGTTAGATCACTGGACTTATATATATATAGACCCGACCTTTTGTATAGAAAATAGGATCTCGGTTTTACTGTATAATACACTTCTGCATAAGGTTGCTTTATGCTGTAGAATAGTTACAAATTTGTGGGGGGAAAAAGGAAAATGTCATTAACACAAAGAATTGATGAAGAGAGTGTTTGACATAACAACATATTGTCCTGACATTCCTCTCGAATTTGTTTCATATAATTTGATACAAGTACAACACTTAACACGAGTCCACAATTTGGGCGTACGTTGCACCACATACCAATCGTTGGTATTATATTCTGTATAATAATTTCTAAACAAATAAATAGATGTTACGATCAACTCTTTCTTCCCAAAATGAGCATGCATATTGTGGCAAATAATAGGCTACACACTATGTCAAACACTCACGGCAGGAGGAGGTTGTAATAATCAAAGCACAAGTATATTAATTTTCTTTTACTTCAACACAATACAGAACTCGATGATGCTTCCATGAGTTGTAAAAGCCGAATCACAAACTGAATGAAAAACAAAAAAAAAAGAAAAGAAAAAAAAAGAAGGAAAGAATGGTGATCAGGTGATGATGTCGTGTGATAAAGGTATCAGCTTGCTTGTAGCATGATCTCGTGTGATGCCCAAAGCGTGGCATTGCGTAGCCACTGGCTTTAAGGAAGTTGGTATGCTGCTGCGTGGGCGGTGACATAGTAAGCGACGGTGATCCCGCCGTGGACGAAGCACATGATGCCTCCGAGAGACAGGGTATGGCCGTGCACAAATCCGCACTCTGTCTTCGACTTAGAGTTGGACATGGCACCAACGAGCAGCAGCGAGAACCCAACAATGAGAGCAAGCCTGTTACAACATTGAACAATCAATGGTGATGCCAGTCGCAATAACACAAAACGTTTTACTCAAGAAAAACTGTATCGACTTCACTGTTTGGAGGGCAAGAAGAAATCGATGTTTCTTTAGCAGGATTTATATGCATCTCAAACTACTTTTCTACTTGCTCAAATGGGGTACATTTTAGTATGTGTAATCTAACAACCAAGTTATGCTTCTTGCAAAAATGGGAGTTTCCATAAAAGAAAGAGGGAGGTTACCAAGAGAGCACTATAAGAGTCGCTGCCAGTTTCCTGTTAATGGAAGCCCGGATGAACTCCATCTGAGAGCAGATGCAGGCACAGCCGCCGAGGAAGTTGGCCACTGCGTGGGCAACTACAAGCAGCACAGCAGCTGCGAGGCCCAGCTGGTATGCTCTGTAGACTGGTTTCTCACATTGGATGAAGAGCACCGTCACCTTTTTAGTCTGCCAATAAGAAACACCAACGGGCCTTCAAATATTTGGTGTGGAAGATTCAAAAAGAAAAACGGTCAGCCATCTTGGGCTATTTTACATTAATAACCAGTTATACTTCTTCGGTCCCACAATATAACATTTTTTGCTATTTAGCAGATATTATTTTTTTAAAAAAAAGACTTCAGTGCCCTCTCAATAAATAAGAGAGATGATACTGAGAGGATAGATATAGATAAGATATGAAGAAATTTAAATGTGATGTGATTGATGTGATAAATAGTATTGTGAATAGTGCTAATTTTTTTTATATTTTAAGACAAGATTTAAATACTAAAAAGTTAACAGAGTAAATAAGACACATGTGCAAACGCAAGCACCCATTGCATTAAAACATCCATTGCATGCACTGAATAAATCTAAAAATACACAGCATATTGTGCCAAATATTTCATTTAAGAAAATCCTTTCAGGAAACCTAGAATAAATCAAAACCTAGAAATTTTTCCCCTAATATCTTGGAATAGTACCTTGTTTTGAGCAGCCTGAGCTTGAATTCCTAGTATGCCAGCAGTAATATCCAGCGCTAAAATCACTGCACAGACAAGAAGAACAGCCCCAATTCTTGCTCTTGCCATAGCGGCGTGTTCTCAAACTTCTGTCAGCTGAGAGAAGTTATGGAAGCAAGGTAAGCGGAGAGCAGTTATGGGAGGAAGATTGCCTGCTTACAACAGAGCGAGTTGTTTGCCTGCTTACAACGAAGGGAGGTGTGCCCCTTTTTATTGGTAATCGGTGAATAAAGAGCCGAGAACAAAAGTAGAACAGGAGAGTTTTTCTCCAACTATGATGTAGCTATGAACTGAGTAGAAACTAGCTGTCAATAGATGCTGAAAGTATTATACTTTACTTTGATCCTTTGTTACATTTGAGCTTTATTCCTTCCTTAAAGTACACAAGTAAAGATTCGCATCTCCAGTGTGAAAGCCATCTGTTACATATTCAGGCTACTTTTGCAGATTCTGCTTTTACAGAAGGTCTGTGAAGCGTGTGAAAACATAAGGAGAATATAGATCTGATCATGCTCAGAAAAGTAATTTTCTATTGAGCACATCACAAAAGCTAGCTTTTCCCCCAAAGTGATAAAAGCATATGAGGTGCTTTTCACCAAGATATGCACACAAATTTTGCCGACAGTACAATGTCTCAAAGAAAGAAAGAAAGGCATGCAAGCATATCGGTGAAAATCGAACTTGTAATTTACTCTTTCAAAGAAACTATAAGTTTCCAAACTTACCAGTTACCAAGCATTAGGCCACACAAACAATTGAGAAACCAATAGTCTGCTTTGTTCTCATTAATACATGCTATTTCCAGTTCAGAATTGCCTTCAGAACCTCTGGAAGGGGCAGCTGCCAGCAAAATATATGTTAGCTTACATACTATAGGATAGACACTACTGATTACACAGCATGAGCAAAAGCAACATATAGCACATCGGAATCAAATTATACAGTCACATATAATGAAATCGTGTAATAGAAGTAAGTTTGCTGCTGCCTCATATGATACTGGTGAAAGAAAATTGTGCCCAAGAAGTAGTGCTGCATATTTATGGAATT
The DNA here is from genome assembly GCA_030770085.1 of Oryza coarctata. Classification (NCBI taxonomy): domain Eukaryota; kingdom Viridiplantae; phylum Streptophyta; class Magnoliopsida; order Poales; family Poaceae; genus Oryza; species Oryza coarctata. Next base: position 1,487,937 of record CM061476.1, on the reverse strand, counting down.
CAACATAGCCATTAAAAGGGAAAACTGAAGCCTCCGTTGTAGTTCTGCTATCTCTAGTTATAGTGCCAAGTCAAGAACACAGATGACAAGGAAAAAAATGTTTGCTTTAGGAATACTTGATGCAACCGTACAGATTCTTTGATTATGAACAAAATAATACACTGTCAGGAGTGAGGCCCAGTTGGATATACCTAGTTACCAGTAGTCACCACAAGAGCAGGTCCCAAGTTTGAAGTGGTGAAACCCACTTCCATCCCTTGCGACAATTCCCCTCTTGTTAACTTGTGTCACAAACTCCATTACCTTGTGGCAGTCATGGCACAACCGATGGCATTGGGTGACCCTCAAGGTAGTAGATGAAGATGTGCTGATAAGGCCAGAAGCAACTGCAGGTCTTTCGCTATGCTAAAAATGTCACGTGGTTTGAAGCGAATCCCTCAGCTATTAGCTCCTCAAACATCTCAACAGCCTTATGCTCCACGCCATGGTAGCCGCAACCTGCTATTAGAGCATCCCAAGAGATCATATTCCTGCTAGGCATCCTCTCAAAAAGCATTCCTTGCATCTTCCATCCGACCCCACTTGCAACACAGATCTACCAGCACCGTGTTCCCAACACTGTCCATTTGAATCGGGCCAGCATGAGCTTGCTTAGCATGCTCCAGCAAGCCGAGCCTACGAAAAAAAACACTGGAGAACGTGAACTGGTCTATGTCAGCGCCACTCTCGCCCATTTCGTGATACAGATCCAACGCCTCCTCACTGCATCCATGAAGCGAATGCGCCGCAGGTATGGAGTTCCACGCCATGACACTCTTCCTGAGGCATCCCGTCAAACACCAGCTGCAACCCGAGGACGCGGTTCCACGCGCACTGGTCGGGCTCGAACCCGGAGCTCTCGACGTGCCACAGCGCCGCCGCCGCGAGCCCGGGCTCCCGCATCGCCGAAGCGGCGGTGACCAGAGCGTCGTACCTGGACGCCCGCAGCGGCGTGAACGGCGACCCCGCCCGGACCGCCCCGAACGCGTCGCGCGCCTCGGCGACCATCCTCTCGATGCCGTCGCACAGGGAGGCGAGCGCCGCGGGGCCCGGCTCTCTCCATGGATGGGAAGTGAGCTCGAATTCGACGAAATTAGGGTGAATTTTCTTCAAAATTGGGGGAATTTGAGGTGAAGTTTGCGGTTTTGGGTGGATTTGGAGAGGAGTAAGCGCGCGAGGCGACGAGTGGGTTTATATATTCCATCGCGGGGGGAAGAATGTGGAAATGGTAGCCACACGTGGTTGGCCCTCGCTGAATTTTTTACATTTTGATTTTTTTTACTTATTATGTAAATTAATACTTGAAAACACTTATTTTAATAATAAATTATTTTCTTGGCGCGTGGGAGCCCTTGTAACAAGCGAGATAGTGGCCAACGTGGACCCTGCCACATAAACCAACTGACTCCCTCTCCCACTCTTTTCCAATTCATCTCATAGCGGAACACAACATGAATAAACTCCTCTTTTCTCGCACTCCCTTCCCTCTTTAAATCCACTTAAATCTAAAGGTGTTTTTATTTCGCGGGAAATATGACAAAAGGTTTGCTCATGTTTTCCTCAGTTTTGTTTTTAGTTTTTTTTATTTTAGAGGTTAAAGTCAAACTCTAGAATTTAAATTTATCCAAAATTTTTATTATTGAATTGTATTGATTGATTTGACACATGTAGTAATACATGTATATGATTATAGGTTTATCTCAAAAATTAATTTATTTATGTGGTGAACTACATTATTTTTGTTATATGTAGTTAGTTTTTGGTAAATGTTGTTGCTAGCGTATAAAAGATAATATAGATGAATAATTTCTTTTTGTTATATGGAGCTAGTTTTACTTTTTTTTGCTAATATTTATTTTATTTTTTCTTTGATGCGATGCAAATGGATAGAGTTATTTGTGTATATTATGGTAGTAGAGTAGTATAACTTGTATATGTTAAATTCAAGGATATGAGTATGAAAATTGTTACATTTAGCACCCACTCTATTTTTGATGAACTAAAGTTGTGGGTGAGATAGGATGTTGAATAAGAACATAAATATATTATCAATTTGATTATTCAATTGGATTGAGACATTTATGCTGATATAGTGAAGGAATTACAAATTTAGATTTCTAAAGTTGTTTGCTTCAAATGGATTGAGATTGGTTGTAATAGGATCTAATGTTATTGGAATTGAGAAAATGATCTATTTTTAAAATAATTTTTTATCAATTTATTTATGATCAATTTATTTATCTAATGTTATTGCTAATATTATCAATTTTAGTCTAAAATATAAAAATTTTAGAGGCTCTCAGCCTCCAGCTAATCTCTTTGACATGTGATGTGATAATATGGGGCTGGACGAGGGCTCGCTTGGGTTCGTTGTCTCTAGCATGATTTTACCTATGGAGTCGACCAACTCTATGCCAACCTATAAACTTAAACGTGCTTATAATGGTTACAACATCTAATAAGTCTCATTTGAGATAGCTAAAATTAATACATATTTAATTTTTATGATAGCTATTTAAAGATATAAATAAATTAATTAACACATACAGGGTTAAAATTTGTTTGAGAAAAGTATATGAACGAATTAACCCCTTGGCATGTGGTCTAGGCTTGCCAATTTCTTCCTTACCCGACTATTCGGTCCACCGTGTAGAATATCACTGGGTACATGATAATGGGGTGCGGCTACTCCGCGCGTGCGCGCAAGAGTTTGTAGACCAGATATAGGAGCCCTGTAGGGAAGGAATTTGGCTATAGTTTCAAGCAGTGGCTAGACCTTCTCCAGAAAAGACAGATGCTGAGCTTAGCAATGAGATAATCACCTTTTCATCCTTGCATTGGATATGATAGGCGTATTTAGACAAACATTACCAATCGTGCTTAATTATGTAATCAGACATGGATAGATGATAGGTACCTAGCAGTAAGTATCATGTTAAGTCCCTCTCTTTCATGGTATCCAAGACGCACATAACTACAAGATCCCGATCAGAGAAGACAGGACTATGCCAATCTAGATCTTGAATAGCAGGTTGATGGTAGCACCATGATTCCATGACCATGACAACTCGATGGAACTCAATCAAACATGACTCCTTAGGCATAGTCGACTCAAACGTGTAGGTGATACGACTTACTCTCTCCCGTATTTAAAAATAAATATTTTTAGGTTATTTAAGTAGAAATTAAGGTTTTAAAAATATTTTATTGTAATAAGAAATGAACGAGTGTAAGAGTATATGTGAGGTAATATGTGAAGAAATTTGAATAAGAAGTAGGTAATAGAGTTGAATTTATCTAGCTACTTAGCTAGTGATACATCTTAATCAAATCACCTGGCCTAATTTAACGTATTATAGGCACGTCACTTTCGACCAGACGTATACTAATACAACATGCTCCATTGCTAATGACCACTAGCAAATTAGCCTAATCATCATAGCTCTATGCATTGAATCAATCTTGTTTTTCTTTTGAAACATGGTAGATTATACAAAGATACTATGAGCCCTGTCTTTCATCTTTCTGCTGCATCAATCAGCCCATTAACATATGTTGGATTGTTTTGCGCTCTTTTGTATTCGCGTAAACGGTGTAAAAGTTCAACAGGGATCTATACCCCTCCTCTGATTAGGGGTGGAATCAACGTATCACCAGGACCACTGTCCATTCACTCTTTAAACACCATGGACATATAAGTAAACGTGTGAAGTTTTACATGGTCAATGTGATATACCACGGGCTAGTTAGAACACACGACTGAAAAATGAACAATTTACAATGCTAGCTTAAAAAAACACAGATTAATCTGTATCGTTATGACCTGTAAACATCAATATAATATGACGATCATATGTAACACAATACTTATGTAAAATTTATCCCTATAACTATAAAACATGTCATCCATGCTCTACACCAACATGCTCATCCATTCTCTGTGTTCGCTTTTTGAGATTTTTTGTTGGTTACAGCAACATGTCGACGTACGCAAGCTACATGCATCTTCTTCTCCTGTATAGAGAGGGGAGGGAGGTGTCTGGAATGAGCCCATCAGGCAAGCAGAACCATGCGGATCGGATCGGATCTCCTCCAACGATATGACGCCACGTAAGCGTGCGCCGCCCCCACACGTACTTTCTCCCGGTGCCAGCCACTCGCGAGAACGAAACGAGGAGGAGACACGCGGCTGGCCCCACCTGTCATACGCACCTCCTCCTCGACCTAATCTCCGCCAAAACTCTGCGATCGCGAGGGGCTCGTCGTCGTCAGAATCCGCGAAAAGATCCCCACCCCACCACGGGAGGAAGGAGAGAGAGAGAGGGGGATGCCCGTTCCCCCGGCGGACGGAGGCGGCGGCGGGGATGACTGGTTCCTCGACTGCGGCATCCTCGAGGACCTCCCGCCCGCCGCCCGCGGGGCCTTCCCGTGGGGCGCCTCGCCCTCCTGCTCCAACCCGAGGTACCGTCCGTCGGGGTAGTTTCTGAGCGGTTTCGATGGATGCGTCGTGTTGGCGATTGGGTAGTGGACTTGTGGAATTCCTGGTGTCCGGTTGTGGAGAGGAGTGGAATATATTGGGGATTCGAGTGTTATCTCGCTATTAGATACACGTATTGGATTATTATTATAATATGAAAGGCGGATGCTTTTACCTAGATCCTAGCGTTTTTTTTTCTTAATTACTGGGTTATGAATTAAGGCGCCGAGGATTCTTGTGGATGTATATGTTGGTTCTTTCTTTAGTAGAGAAGATAGTTTCTTGTCATGCAGCTGCTGCTAGCCTGATCACCGAAGTCGACGGATAACTGCTCTTTCCTTTTGATTCAAGATGTACCTGCCAGGCTTGGTTATCTAGATGTGTTTTTTTTTCTTTCTAGTGTCTTTTCTTAACTTGTGATACTTCAATTCTAGATTAACGGGGCATCTTCATTACGTACTCTGTTGTTTCTGACCAGTATCCCCATGATGAACAACTTAAGATACATAAATTGATTACGGAAAATTAACAGCTTGTGTGGCCAAGCAAGTAGCTAGAAGGAGTTTATATGTTTTTTTTTTTTGCCATTTCTGAAGTCGGCTTAACTTCCCAACATTCGTAGGCCAGATTTCCTGTTGTTCTATATTTGCCATCTACATTTTATTATTATAGCACCTGCAATGCCATTCAATCACTGCTCCCCTCGTTTTTACAGTGTGGAATTAAGCAGCTTTGTGAACACTTCTGATGCCCTCAAGGAACCTCGAAGTAATAAACGGTCCGGCTGATGTTTCGTTTTGCACTATAGCATGCTTATTAGTAGTTTACCTTGTTCCAAAATCAGTTCTGTAAACAGTGATATGTTGCAAGTTGCAGTGTAAGGTCAGGGTCTTGCAGTAGGCCAACGTTGAAAGCTTGTAGAGAAAAAATCAGAAGAGATAAGCTGAATGACAGGTACATCATACTTCTAGTTTTGCTAACTATAGAGTTCTGAAGTTTGGCCCTAATTCTGTAGCATTACTTATGCTTTCTAGGTTTCTTGAATTGGGGACTACTTTGGAGCCTGGGAAGCCAGTAAAATCTGATAAAGCTGCTATCCTAAGTGATGCTACTTGCATGGTAATCCAACTTCGTGCTGAAGCGAAGCAGCTAAAGGATACTAATGAGAGTCTTGAAGATAAGATTAAAGAACTGAAGGTGATGCAACCATACTGACATCCAACCTTTTGTTGTCCAAAAGCTTATGACTGGAGTGCTTGTATATAATTGTTAGCTTGTGGTAGGCCCCGTTTGAGTTCTCTTATGGATTTTGGATTTTTGTGGGCACATTTCTTAAACTTCTAAACGATGTGTTTCATGTAAAAATTTTCTATATGAAAGTTCCTCATCTGATTTTTCTAGAACAAAATTTCAACTATGTAGTGGTTAGATCATTCGTTTATACCCTCAAATAGCTATCTTAAAAATCAGATAATCCTTCAATCTCAGCTATATCAAACAGGGCCTGAGTGTACGATTGGGTTGGGACTGAGTTAATTTCTTTTATTTCTGTTCTACTTAGCTGTACAGTAGGATTTTTCATGTTTGTGTATGGCAGTCAGATCTTAGCCCAAGATTTGCAATTCTGAATGCTAGTGTCTGGTATATGCGCAGCTGAGTATACCAGCTGTTGTTTACAATATGGGCACAAAGCTATCAGCTGGCTGCAAACTGCATCTCTGGTTACATGTGTGGTGATGCTGCATATTACTCTGGTGCACAGTGCATGCATTATTCAAGTAATACATTTCAATTTTTAACATTAAACACAATTGAAATGTCCAGATTTTATGTGGAGCAGAATTTTGGGAACGAAATTGCCCTAACCTGCTATGTCTCAAGTGATTGATATATGCTGCACATTTTTGGAGAATGCCAAAGTAGTTAAGCTAAAATTTGCAATGATGGTATCTCATGACTTATTTTCTTTAAATTCCAGGCAGAGAGACGAACTTCGTGATGAGAAGCAGAAGCTGAAAGTAGAGAAAGAAACATTAGAGCAGCAGATGAAGATTTTGACCTCAACACCAGCCTACATGCCTCATCCCACACTGATGCCAGCCCCGTTCCCGCAAGCACAACTTGCTCCCTTCCACCATGCCCAGGGGCAAGCTGCAGGACAGAAGCTGATGATGCCCTTTGTTGGCTACCCAGGGTACCCGATGTGGCAGTTCATGCCGCCTTCTGAAGTCGACACCTCCAAGGACAGTGAAGCATGCCCACCTGTCGCGTAATGCTTCATCGATTGCACCAGTGAATTCGTTGTAACCTAAAACCGCATAGTTTTGCTCAATCCATTGCTTGGGCGTCGTCTCTGATTCACATTAAGCTATTGTTCTTGTGTTAGTAGTTCGTTTTTTTGTAAGGAGTAAGCTGTCATTTGTGGCGCTCTACAGAGGCTACTGCCCCCTTTAATGTACAACACAATTTTTCTGGAGAAAGGAAGAATGATCATTCGTGTTCTCTACAGCAACATTCAGTGTCAAATTCAGTACAATCATACTTATATACCATTTCCAATAGCCCAAATTCTGTTTTTATCCTGCTATTATGTAAACTAACCAATTGATACAAATCTTGCTAAAGAAATGAAGTGAAGATTATGGCATGTACAAGCTAATACAACCTGGATTTAATCAACTAAACCATCAGAACAATGAGCATCGCTGCAGCTGCCATGATCATAAATGCAGTGCTGACACTGCCTGAAGACACCAGAGCTGAGCTGTCGGAAAAGAAGCCGGGGGTGCTGATGATCGTCGGCGGCGACTTGCCGTCGACGCAGATGCCCCCCGGCGTGCCATGGCCGTTCACCCCGGGCGGCGGCGGGGGGCTGTAGAAGAGGGTCCTGACCTGCAGCTTCATGCCGGCGTCGCAGTGGCCCGGCACGCCGCAGGTGAAGTAGCGCCTTCCGAGGCGGTCGAGCTCGACGGTGTCCTGGCCGGTGCCGTGGACGGATGGGGCTGGAGGCGGAGCAGGAGTCGTAGCCGGCATTGGTCACCTCATGTATATATCTGGAATCTTTCTCATGTATGGAGGAAGAATTAACTTGTGAAAGAAATAAGCCAAATTACAGCACTAACATGATTAGAAAAGGTGGGAGGAACACTTAAGTCCTTTCACCCAACCAATATTAATTCTGTATTATGGGAGAAAGTTTTCTCCAAAATTTCATTTTTAGAGAAAAAAGCACTTTGTAAGTCTATTATAATTATGGGTGGAACTAATGCGGGAAGAATTGAACTCATTGAAGAGGAATAAAGTTTGGTATTTTTTTTCTAATCAAACAACCACAAGCCCATAGGTTGACAATTAAATGTTCCACACAAAGGAAAGAAAATGACATTATGGTTTGTACATTGCATATATCCATTTATACTGTTAACATCAATGAAATATATTCATCTTGACGATGTTAACATGTCATGTGGATTTTCATGGAGGAAGGTGATCATTACATACATATGGAAATTACCGTTAGAAATTTTATTATTTTATCTTTATACATATGGAAGTTACTACTCTTTCAGCTCTATATGTACAGGAAGAACACGGAATGAATTAATACTGTTAGACAGACCACTGGTCTGGGCTGACCCGACCCTCTCATATACGTTTGGAGGATTTATAGTCACTGTACACTTTCTACATGGTATCAGAGCGAGTCTATATATCCCGGCGCGCTAGCTTTTCCCTCCGGCGAGCCGACCCTTTTCTCCTCCTCGTCGACGTCTTCTTCCCATCGCCGACTCTCTTCCCGGTACTCCCCTCACTCTCAAGTCTTCATTTCTTCTTCTTCCCGTCTCTCCCGCAGTCACCTTTCTCCGCCCCACCTCCGCGCAACTAGGCGACGGTCTCGATCCACCTCCTCGTCCCTCCTCGCATCCGTCTCCGCTCTTCCTCTTCTTTCGTGCATTTCTCCTTCTCTGATGCCGGCGCACCTCCGCGCTCGTCGTCTCCATCGGCTGGAAACCTCCCTCGGTTCTCACCCTTTCTGACACGTTCAACGGCTCTCGGACGCGAACCTTCTCCTCTCACGTCTGAGCCAGTCCAACATGTCCACGGACACGAATCCCTGCCTCCCGGACGCGAACATATTCTCTTCGCGTCTAACCTCTCCCTGCCTTTTTCGCGTCCGCCCCACTCCTTGGCCTCCACGAGTCCACGGACGTGAATCTTCTCTTCACGGACGTGAATCCTCGCACGTCCGTGACCCAACCACTCTCTGACCCACCCACTCTGTCCTCACCTACTCTGCTGCCTACTCCCTATCGGCCAACCACTCCTCATCGGCTGGCCTCTCCTCACCTACTCCGCTGCCTACTTCCCATCAGCTTCTCACATCCTTGATCGGCCGATTCGTCGTCTCATCGGCTTTCCCCTCCCATCGGCTTCTTTCTCCCATCGGCTCTTTGCTCCCGTTCTCCCGTCATGGCCACCGAGTCCGCCCTCAGCTCCGGCACTCTCCCAGTCGTCGAATCTGCCCTGGCCCTCGGTGCCTCAGACCACACCTTGGGCACCACCTCGCCGATCTTCTCTCCTCCCTACGCTGTTGTGAACGTGAAATCTCACGTTCCTATCTCCCTTGACCTTAACGCCAATTATTCCAAGTGGGTTTTCTTCTTTAAATCCCTCTGTGGAAAATTCGACCTCCGGTCCCATATTGATGGCTCTGCTCCACCTCGCCTCGATGATCCTCAGTGGGACATCGCTGAGTGCTGCGTGCGCAGCTGGCTGCTCGGCTCGGTCGACGACTCTGTCCTCGACCTCGCCATGGATGATACCGACCCCACCGCCAGGGACCTCTGGGTGGCCATCGAGCGGATCTTCCTGGCCAACAAGCAGCCTCGCGCCATCTTCCTCCTCAACGAGTTCCACTTCATGGTACAAGGCGACTCTTCTGTCTCCTCGTACTGTCAGCGCCTCAAAGTCAAGGCTGCTGCTCTCCGGGACGTCGGCCACCCTGTGGCCGACTCTCAACTCGTCCTCGCCCTTCTGCGAGGCCTCAATCCCCGCTTCTCCAACACCGCCGATGACATCGCCAACGCCACACCTCTTCCATCATTCACCCGGGCTCACGACATGCTAGTTCTTAAAGAACTCTGTCTGGCCAATGATGAGAAGACAGTGGCTCACACTGCTCTTCTTGCCGCAGCCGATAATGGCTGCCGAGCCTCTTACGCTGCCCCTTCCTCCCATGGCCCTGGTGGCCATGGCTCCAGCCATAGCAACACAGCCCGTACCGGGAAAGGCAAACGCAAAGGCAAAGGCAGGACCTGGCAGGGTCCGACGCCACCACGACCTACCTCGGTCCCTACCCACCCTGCCGGTCCCACGGGTCCGTGGCTCTACTACAACCCCTGGGCGCCCCAGCCCTAGCCACGCCACTGCTCCATTGAATTTGACGCGTCTGGTTTCTCTGTGAAGGATATCCCAACCCGGCGATAGATCCTTCACTGCAATAGTGGCGGCGATCTCTACACTATTCCCGCTGCGCCGTCCACCCCACACGTCAGCGTCGCCCTCTCCACGAACCTTTGGCACCTTCGCCTCGGCCACCCCGGCCCCGACGCTGTCGCCACCCTCCGTCGCAGCGCCTCCATTCGATGTACTCACATCAGCTCCATAGTTTTCCACTCATGTCAACTTGGCAAATATGTGCGTCTGCCCTTTTCTAGTTCTCTCTCCTGTACCTCGCGTCCATTTGAACTTATACATTGTGATGTATGGACGTCCCTAGTTAAAAGTGTCTCCGATAATCAGCATTATCTCGCTATACTTGACGATTACACACACTATTGCTGGACCTTCCCGCTCATCCACAAATCCGAGATCGCCTCTCACCTCACTCACTTCGTCACGTACGTATCCACTCAGTTCAATCTCCCCATCAAGGCTTTACAAGCCAATAACGGTACGGAATTCGTCAATTACATACTGTTACAAGGCCCGACGACGTCTGTCTCCTTCAACGCTCTCTCTACGGCCTCAAACAAGCCCCTCGTGCCTAGTATCAGCGCTTTGCTGCCTATCTTCGGCACATCGGTTTCGTGGCCTCTGCGTCCGATAGTTCCCTGTTCACTTTTCATATCGGCTCCGCCACTGCCTATCTACTTCTCTATGCCGATGACATTGTCCTCACAGCGTCTTCGACATCTCTCCTTGACCAGATCATGGCCCGACTCCACTCTGAGTTCGCCATGACCGATTTTAGTCCTCTCCACCATTTCCTTGGCATCTCCATAACCCGTTCCATCCACGGGCTCTTCCTTTCCCAATGCCAGTACGCCATCGACCTCCTCTAGCGTGCGGGCATAGCCGACTGTCACCCCACGGCCACCCCAGTCGACACTCGAGCCAAACTCTCCGCCGCCGATGGCGCCCTCATTGCCGATCTCTCTCACTACCGGAGTCTTGTCGGGGCTCTCCAATACCTCACACTCACCCGACCCGACCTCACGTACGCTGTCCAGCAAGTGTGCCTCTTCATGCACGCTCCGTGCGAACCTCACCTCGTGCTGCTAAGCACATCCTATGCTAGGTGAAGGGCACCCTCTCCAGCGGGCTGTATCTCAGCTCCAGCCTCATCGACTCCCTCACCGCTTACTCCGACGCGGATTGGGCAGGCTGTCCCGACTCTCGACGCTCTACGTCCGGCTACTACGTCTACCTCGGTGACAATCTCGTATCCTGGTCCTCAAAACGCCAGACTACAGTGTCCCACTTCAGCGCTGAAACCGAGTACCGCGTCGTCGCCCACGCCGTCGCCGAGTGCTGCTGGCTTCGCCAACTTCTTCAGAAGCTCCGTGCACCCCTCTCCACCGCGACCATCGTCTACTGCGACAATGTCAGTGCCGTCTATATGACCGTCAACCCGGTCCATCACCGACGCACCAAGCACATCGAGATTGATATTCATTTTGTCCGTGACAAGGTTGCATTAGGACATGTTCGGATGCTCCATGTACCATCGGCACATCAGTTTGCCAATATAATGACTAAAGACCTGCCCACGTCTTTGTTCACCAGTTTTTGGTCCAGTCTCTGCGTCCGTTCCCCTCTCGCTGCGACTGTGGGGGGTGTTAGACAGATCACTGGCTTGACTATATATATATAAACCCGACCCCTTCGTATACGCTCGGGGGATTCATAGTCATCGTACACTTTCTACAAATGTTACATATTAATTATTTAGCCCCTAACCATTGTACGTATAAATGTATCTAATGCCACCATCAGTGCAGTTAATATGAACATTTTATCGGAAAATCAAAATCGATGTACTATCTAAACAAAGAAACAATTTTTTGAGGCGAGAGCCTCTTTCACAAAAAAGAAAAAAAATCCCAGTGTTGTACACAGATAATACAAGTTTGTACACGTGTTTAGGGTTATTTATTTTTGGAGGAGAAAGTACATATGGTTTATCTTTAATATCTGTGCAAATATGCTAACAAAAACTAGTTGAATACTTCAGATCCACGTGTGCATATTAAAAAGGGTTGACTAAAATATGTTAAAAAAAGTATGGCTCTCAAATTCGTCTAAAATTTGAAATGTAGGGGGAATAACTGAGTATTACCATGCCATACTCTAAAATAAAAGATTTTTTTTATTATTTTCTGAATTCTGTCGTTGATTAGGTTGGCAGCCCAAGTGGAACAACTGTGAAACTGGCATGAATGGGAGATCCAAGTGTTGGTTTCTTGTTGCTACCACAGACAAATTGAGTCAGGTACATCCCTGAACACCAGCTCTTTGCTTTCTACCTGCCAGTAGCTAGCTGCTTCGTTTCACCATTGCATCTTTGAATCACAATAACTCCATTGCCACAAGCAAAGCCAGCCTTGCATGGATACTGCTTCAAAATTAACTAATATTCATTTCGTTAGTCCAACCGAAGCAGATGTGAAATGTCAATACTCAATCCTAAAGAACCGAGTTACATGCCTTTCATATAACACATTCATCCTTATAAGCTTATGACACTACTTTAAAAAATATTTTTATAAACAAATCATTATAGAGACTCTAGAAGCCTCGTGTTCTCTAATGCTTTGCAGGCGGCCCAGGATCTGGCTGTCAGCAAAAATATTTTATCCTCATTAAAAAAATATTTTTGAGTGGCGTGAATATCTGTTACGACGTTAACTGCACGATCTCAATCTCATAATAAAACAAATTGAAGTAGACACTTGTTGATCTGTCGCAAAATGAGGGTGCTAAGAAATGCTGCTGGTGATGTGGCTAGCGACCTTCTTATGGATCAACACAGGTAATAATATCAATCTACAGTATTTCCTGTTCCGGTTGAAAGTGTGAATTCAGCCAACGTATGCAAATTTGCTGATTCTGTATCTATTGCAATTTTATATTACTATGTGTAGCATAGATATCTAAGGATATGTTTGGCATGATAAGTTATCAACTTCTATTCTCTTTTTTCACGTGCACATTTTCTGAGCTACTAAGCGGTGTGTTTTTTTAAAATTATATAGAAAAATTATTTTTTTAAAAATATTAATCTATTTTTAAGTTTTTAGCTAATACTGAGAGGTTTCAACATCCCTAACGAACGCAGCTTTAGTTTACTTCTAACTTGCAACATGTTAACGTATTGTTTCCTCTGGTCTGTCAGCTCTATATATACAGTCAGAAGAAGGAATCAGAGTTAGTACTTAAATTTTTGGCATGTTAATTTAACCCCCAATGGTCGTATATATGTATGTAATACCACCACCAATACAGTTAATACTGTTATTTGATTTATCACCCAATAGTTGTATATATGTCTCTATTACCACTGCCAATACAGTTCATACGGACATTTGATTGGAAAACCAAACCCGTTTAAACTTTTGAAGTGTTGGGGAATTACTAATAAGCGTATCCCATCATAGCTCAAGAATGAATGAAAAAAAATCGTTACTACTTTCTGAATTCTGTAGTGTTCATCAGGTTGGCAGCCCATGTAGAAGAGCTATGGAATGAATGGGAGATCCAAGTGTTGGTGCTGATGAGTTTTGCCCGGCAAGTGTTCCTCCTCTTGTTCTCGGGCATTAGGAAGCGTACAACCTCCAATGTCCTCAGCATATTCCTATGGCTGGCCTATGTGTCGGCCGACTCCCTCGCCGTCTTCATCCTTGGCCATCTTACCACCCACATCAACGGCGGCCTGCGCCATGGGCTGGTGCTCTTCTGGGCGCCGTTCATGCTTCTTCACCTTGGCGGACAGGAGACGATGACGGCCTTCCCCATGGCGGACAACATGCTGTGGAAGCGTCACCTCCTCAACCTTGCCACACAGGTGGGTTCGGTTGCCTATGTGGTTGGCAAGCAATGGCAGGGTGACAAGAAGCAGCTCCTGGCTCCCATGGTGCTCATGTTCATCTCAGGCACCATCAAGTATGCCGGCAGAATATCGGCACTCATGCTCGCTGTTGAATCTGAACAAGCAACCCGTGGAGCTAGAGTTAGAATGATAAGACGGGGTTATTGGATGTGGATTAGAGGCGAAGCTCAATAGGCCCAAAATGACCCATGGCGCAACGAAAAAGTACCTAAATCCATGGCCTTCCTGATGGATTTGGCACCACCAGTGACACATAGTCATTCTAACTATTGCCATCTCCTGTCGATGGAACATCGAATCTATGTCTGTTACAAGCAGACCGAGCTCCAGCTCTCGATTATGTATGACTACTTCTACACAAAGCTTGGAGCGCATTTCGAGAAGGAGAAACGACTGAATCGTTGGTTCCTCCAGCTTGTTACATTGGGCTCCACCTTTGTAGCCCTCTTTCTGTTTGCCTGGGCTGATCTAAGGGGTATAGTTTTCAACTATAACAGGGCCGATATTATTGTCTTACATATTGCTTGATGGAGCTGTTGTTCTGGAGACACTTCGTTTCTATTGTCATCTCATCATTGAAGAAGAAGAAGAAGAAGAAGAAGAAGAAGAAGAAGAAGAAGAAGAAGTGGTGATGTGATCTTCAGCATCGTCAGTTGTGTCCATCCAGCGTGCAAACACACATCAGTACAACCTCATCAGTGGGTGCATGAAACAGAGGCGAGCAGAATTAGCTGGTGGTTTATTGGAACACATCAGGCGTGCCATCGGCATGAAACCCAGCAATACGACGTACGTTGACGTCTCTGGTGAACTGAGGGAGTGGGACAGCAGCAATCTCACCGCCCAATGGGCAAAGTTGGAGCTCCAGAGCAAAATGCAATTAGAAAGGGAAAGTCATTCTTTCCTCGAGGGATATACTCTCTTTTTTTCATGTTGTTTAAATTATCATCAAATTTTTTTAAAAAAATTAGAATATGTGAGATATCACTTCATAAACATCCAAATTTAAATTTAACCTACATTAATATAAACAAAAACAATAAATTTGGCTCATAATACTAGATATTATTCACTATAAAATTTGTTATTTTTGTTTTAAGTTATATAAGTCGAATTTAAATAGAGTGACATATCATATATTAATCTTTTTTTATCTAATTTTTTAAAATTTTTTAATAACTTTGTAGATGTCCGGACATCTTTGCGAGGGATGAAAATCCACTTCCATTAGAAAGCAGTTCAAGATCTCATCTGCAGGTTCTGCTCAGCAGGAGCATTGAGCATGCGACCAGTTTCATGTCCTCCGTCCTTACTTGGCATATAGCGACGGATATTTGCATCTTCCGCCAAGACGACAAAGGCTGCAGCTCATCATCATCTGCACCATCATCATACATAGGCCCAAGCAGAAAATTATCCAATTATGTGATGCACCTTTCTGCCAAGTTTGGCATGTACTCCGCAAGTGATGCTGGAGAAGTTGTGCTCCAAAATGCTCAGAGGTCCATTCTTGGCTGTCTGAGAGTCAAAAGTATAGTGGATCATCTAAATCAAGAATACGTTAGGTCACGTGACAAACTGACAGACGCTGAGCCTGCATTACTCGTCGCTGTCGAACTTGCCGACGAGCTGTTTAAGATCAAAGAAGCAAATGATCGATATCAGATGCTTTGCTACATGGTATTACATTACGCAGCTGGGTTCCACACTGATCATCTAAGCAAGGGCGGAGGGTTCATCACCCATGTCTAAGATTCTGATACGTAATCTAGGCCTTCCGTTTTCAACATTTCAACTTCAAACTGAAGAGACCATTAATTCTTGGCATGCTTCTCGATCATGATATCTACTGCGAACTGTATTTATTCGAGTGTTTGTTGCAGATCTATTCACATATTGATATGTACAAATCCCTACTAATTGTATACATACCAAGCCGGCAGACCACTATATGTATTTGATAATTCCATATGTATGTAATATCGTAATTTGTCCACACTATATATAAAATACATCTACTGATATTTATATTAAGCGCTCTCATTGATATAAAGCTGATGGAAATTGCACACGCATGCATACGCGAATTCAAACATGCGTGCATATATAGGATTGGTTGGTATTTCAGACTAGATTAATTGCACGTTACTGGACTCTGCCAGGTTTAATTAGTCAGCGTAAGTTTATGACATGGTCTATTATTTAGCTAGCTTAATTTGTTTTGTCACTGTCAAAACAAGGGAGTACTTCGTCTCGCGAGCAAGTGAAATTATCATATTATTTATCAACAATCCAATCACCCACATATATGTTGAGTGTCTCAAAAGATTTTGAAACTTTCGTGCGATATATCTATATGGACTTAATTTAATCATGCTGTCTTTGGCAAACTAATTTTTCTGCATGAAACTTTCTGCTGTTACATGTATTCTTGTGATCTTTTTTTTTTGGTGATATGATATTGACAACATTGTCCGTTGCTTGTGACAGCTGCTGGGAGCCATGGGTATGATTGCTGAATTTGTGGTTTAAGGACAAGAGATGCAGAGATGCCTTACTCCACCTTGTGTGCAAGGTGATTTGCAAGATTTTTTTTCATCTAATCTTTCCACCTGTATTTTGATCATGAGCTGAAATGATTAGTGAATCTTTCTTGTAGAGTTGATTGCCTCGCAATTGATATGCATAAGTTAATGCCTCTTCTGAAGCACCTGAACCAACAGGAGGACAACGATACTGTTGCCCTCATGTCTGATGTTTTTTTGACCTTGATGTCTGAATGGTTTTAGATGAGAGTGAAATTTACATTTAGTATGGATGAAGAATCAATAATGTGTCAAAAGGAGGAAAGAGAAAGGAAAACCTGACACTTCATTCCTATTGTAAAGTGGCCATGAAACCAAGAGCAGAGTGATGATATCTTCACTAAATGGGTAGGGACATTATTTTCAACAGAAAAGAAAAGATTGCTTTGATTTGATTTTCTGGTATTCAGTCAGTCATCCTTTCAACTTGTGACGTTTTATGCCATGACAAATTCATAATTACCCTGTTGACGGTGTGATTGGCTCTGTGCAGTGACAGTTGTGGGTGGTATCTCTGAAATTAATAAAGTGACTCTGAATATACCCTGACTTCCATTACTGTCTCAGAAATTAACCTACCGGTGCAAATTCAGATGACAGTACAGAATAGAATCCAACAATATACAGTGAATCAAATTACATTAAACAATGAATTACATAAGTATAACAATCTCTGCAGAGTTCATAGCAGAAAATGAATATAAGCACGATCAGTCTGGTATCTCCTCCCAAAGAGAATAAAAATAGATAGAACAAATCAAGAACTCATGCATCCTTGCGACGACTCTAATAGAAGAGCATGAGACCAGCGGCAATGGCGCCAACAAGAGACTCAACAACACCAGCAGACTTGCTCGCCGAGCTCGAAGGAGGCACCGGCCGGCCACCGTTCGCCGGTGGCATCGCGTTCGGCCCCATTGCCGCCGGTGTGCGTGGACGAGGAGCCATCGGCGACGGTGCAGTGCTACCGCCGGTGGTGGCGTCCTCGACCTTGACGGCGACCTTCATCCCGCCGGCGCAATGGCCAGGAAACCCGCAGATGAAGTACCGCGTACCGGCGGCGGTGAGCGGGACGGTGTCGTCGCCGGAGTTGAACGTGGCGACGGGGCTGGAGGCGGAGCAGGCGTCGAAGCCGGCCTTGGTGACCTCCACCACGTCATGCGCCGCCGGAGAGTACTTGAACACGAGCTGGTCGCCGACGCGGAAGGTGATGGCGGAGACCCACTGCGCGTAGTTGGTACGCATGTCCCATGACCCGGCCGGAGCTCCCACGGTGTAGGTGGTGGCGCCCATCGCCGTCGTCGTAAGCACCGCCGCCACCATGGCCACTACGAGCAGAGCTGATCTAGCTTCTGACATGGTCGACAACGAGGAGGAGATCTCGCAATTGGAAGCAAGAAATATAACTGGCGATTGATCGATGCAAGAAATGAGATGAGACTTAGCTTTGATGATTTGGAGAGGAGATGATAGGAGGTGTATATATAGGTGATGGTTGCATGCATGGTTATGTGTAAGGTAAGCGCGTGCGTTTGCATGGTGAGTGAGGTGAGGCTAGTCTGTAGGGTTGGTTGGTCAAAAGTGTTCGACTGGATCGTTCACACACAGCCGCGTGTGAAAATGTATGATTAATGGTAGGTGTGTGTGAGAATAGTCGTCGATCGACCAGGTCTGAATCACCTGATTGAAATTATCAAAGACGTATGGATGTAGACCGAGCTGTCTTCTCGATTGAGTCTGAATTTGATTACCTATGCCTATACTAATTAAAAACTTTTTAAAAGCTCTCACATTGATAAAAAGATCAAACCATAGATTAATACTAAAATTGTACGTGGACTCTTAACGCCCAAACAATCCTTCCTAAGTTTGGGCCAGCATATCTAAGGCAGTTAATTTCAGAGCCCATATATAGTTGTGCATGCGTATGTACGTATGCATAGTTTCAGAGTCCATATATTGTTGTACACGAGTACGTATAGCGTATGGATCGCAGCAGATGTCCACATGATACTCAACGGGAGGGTTCCTTTATGGATCTATGATCAATCAGATGCCGAGTGCCGTGGCGATGAAGCAGCGAAGCACGTCGATGCCATGAACCTGGCCGGCATCCAGGAACATCGCGAATACGATCACCGCCATTATCCTGCAGTACTAAACAGGTGCATGCCGTAGATGATCGAGAGGTGAGATCACGGCGACGATCACGCAAAGCGCGCGAAGTTATTTGATTGACCAGATCGGCAGTGGCCCAGTCACGCTTCATCAAGATCAGCGGTAATTTGGAGACCATGCGACCCAACCTGCGAGCAGATGGGAACACTTGAAGAGAAGAGGAAAAAAAGACTCGAGAATTTTGCTTATTGAATTCTACGGATCGGAAACAGGATTCTCTCTTCTCAGGTGAAGTAGGTTCGATCATTATATCTGCATGCACAACCAGGTACGTGATTTACAATTAGTCTGATAGGGTGAAAATTAGTAATTAGATGTTTGTTTTATAAAACATCACAGTTCTAATATAATTTTTTATTGACCCTATATAATTCTATATAGTTATAATGTTTATGTATCTAATCAAATTGCAGTGGTAACTAACAGAAATAATAAGGTTTATTATATTAATCTTATTTACTACTTTCACCTTTGCTACTATATTTCTGTTGATATGCATAAATAAACAGATATTAAATTATTAATATTTACTAGCCTACACTAGATGAAAAGATCTGGCCGTTGTTACGATGTATACATATTGTCAGTCATGACAGCTGAATGGCTTGCTTAGTTATATTTTGTGGTTCGAATTATTTCATTCAGGCTTGCGGAACCAAGAGGCCTCGCAAGATGGCGTTCATAATTTCAGAGCATTATGGGTTAGATGAAAAAGCATATCCATCAAATTTTGGTTAGACCAGTTTAAATAAAATATGCCATTGAAGTGTCATGGATCTTTGGTTTAAATCCTGTGGGCTGTTTAGTTTTTTTTCAAGTCTAAAAGCGAGATTCTAAACTAAGTACAACTTATTAATTTCAACTTTAGGAACTATGAAATTTTAAAAAAACCTAATTAAGACTCCAACATGAGAACAAATGAGTAGTAATTAAATATGAATATCAAAATTATTAAATCATGTATAATTCAGAAGGCAGAACCATATATATCTCAATATTTATTAATTAAAAATTTTGAAGTATTCAATCATAAAAAAGCTATAATCGAGATTTCAAAGTAAGTATACCTTTGTACTTATTAATTCTAAATTTAAAGCTCTAATTAACACATCAAACATACTACAACCGGATACTTTTTTATTAAGAATTTTTAATTATAATATAATCAATAATAATAGTCCAAGCAATACATGGTTTAGTGACTACTATATCTAATTGAATTTTAAGTACTCCTCTGTTTTATATTATAAGATTTTTTCACTTTTTTCTAAAGTTAAATTCTTAAAGTTTAGCCAAATTTATAAGAAAATATATTAATATTTACAACACCAAATTAAATCTAGCATTGAATATTTTGATACTATATTGTTAAACATATTGTTATATTTGTCTATAAGCATGGTTAAATATAAAAAAATATTTTTTAAACGGAGGGGGTATATTTTTGTACGGAGGCAGTACTAAAGTAAGAAGAGTAGTGCAAGAATTTGTACGGATTAGGAAATTAATCATGAATACTCTTAATGAGCAAATTTTAAGATACTTATGGTCAAAGTTGTACAAAATCCTAGGTATTATGAATATATAATCCTAGGTATTACGGTGGTAAAGTTTTACAAAACCACACCCCTATACATATTTGGAAAATATTTACTTAAAATTTTAAAATATAGTGTATATGAAACTTTTTAATTGTTGATTTCTTGATTAAGGTTGGTGGTTTAACTTTGAAAAATATTGTTTTGGATATGCTGATTTTTTTACACAAATCATATATGCTGAAATTAAGTGAAATTTAAATAAAGATGGGATTTTAGGAAATACTCAGACCATAAAACATATGGTTATATGTCAAAGTTATAACACGTGTGGTTTTATACAACCTTACCTATAAAATATAAGGTTTTATTAATTAATTTACGTAAGCCTGGAGTTGATGTATCTTGTTTACTTTGAACCACGTACCGATCATACATACAAACTCCTTAATTCCAAACAAGTATTGTGCGAGTTGAAATTTTGTATGTAATAATTAGTTTTCTTGAGCTTGTTGCTTTTCTATTACTTGTTCGATTTGGTGTGCATACAAAATGTCATATAAGTATGGGCTAGCTTTAATTTGCATATCATTAGAAAGCAGCAGGTAGCGCCGGGGTGTTAAATAATGTATTCTATTATTTGAAAACCACATTCCTAGAAAGCTCGTGAGATCGATCCAAGTGGTCTCAATCATGGAATGCGGTGCAAAATCACATACACACGAGATCTGGTTTTGAATGGACGTGATGACTTGGTTCATGCTTTCAAGTTTCATATTAAAGCACAGTAGTCTATTCAAGCGTCAATTCAAGATTAACTGTTAGTGGACAATAATATATCAGACCTAATAATTTTCCATGTTTATTGGTTCACACACGCTCCGGACATATCAAATTAACCATTCAAGCATGGAGAAGATTAATCAAGCAAATCATGAGCTTTAGGAAAGCACTTACATCAGCACAAAAACTGCTACGTGTTCAAATTTCAAATACAGAAGTTGACGAAATATAGTAGTAATCAAGTGTTGTGCATTCCGTACGTAATGAGGAATGAATATTTTCCTCTTTTTTCTCTCACAAAAGAATAGACAAGCACACCACCACACATGTATACCTATACACACATGACCTATAGGTATGCCCTTTATAACACAATAGACCGATACGTCCACATGTATATATATATATAGTGAAAGTTGAATGCTTTCACATAAAATTACTACATCTGCGTCATCAACAAACAAACACATGGGTGGGCTGTAAAATCAAAAAGTGAATATTAAAATATATAAAATTAGTTTATATTAAATTGATATTATATAATTAATTTATATTAAAATTATTATGAAAAGTCTCCCTTAGGTCAGATTAGTAGTACTAGTAGTAGTAGTAGTAATAATAATAATAATAATAATAATAATAATAATAATAATAATAATAATAATAATAATAATAATAATAATAATAATAATAATAATAATAATAATAATAATAATAATAATACTCTTGACATGGGCTGAATTACTGCTGATATGGGCTAACGACGACAAACGAGTAGACCGATGGATTGGACTGGCATGGGCTAGCGATGGTACGCAAGCAGGCTAGTGGCATGGGCTAGCAGCGGCATGGCTAGCAGGCGAAGGTGGACCAGCAGGTGCGAGCGCACGCGAGGGCACTATGGCTGATGGGTGAGCCTAACGTGGTGGTAGCTGGCACGAGGGTAGGCACATGCAAGAGCACGAAGCACTACAGTGACTGGCACGAGCAGGTGCGCGAGATCCGGTGGGACAATTGTCGATGTGTGGTTGGTGTAGGTGGCATGGCTAATAGTGGATTCTCTATGGAAGCATGTCGATTTTTATAGGCCTCCATGTGTCTTGTGATGTGATAGAGCGTTGATTTCCAATCCAATGATTGAGAACAGGCTGAGTGGTGGCTACGAAATGTCAAGGGCTTTGAGGTCTTTTTTTGAGATTTTTTAATTATTTTAGGCTATAAAAATGGGTAAACTGTTATGATTATTCAAGTAACTTAGTATAATTTTTTAAGTAAAGTTTATAGAAGATTAGCGTAGTAATTAATGTCTCTTTCTCGTTCACCTTTGTGTATGCCTAACGATCGATTTTAGAATTTCCTCTATGATTTAGGTTGGTTTCTTTGATATAATGTTTTTCTATTTTGAAAAGTTTGATTGGTTAATTATTTTTAGATCTCACATTATTAATTAATTAGGATTTAATCAATTTCCGTCAGTAATTTTGCTTCATTAATATCTTGAGAGCCAAAAGTCCAATTGACGTGATTTTAGTTAGATTGTTTGAAAATTTTGTCTAGTTTATTATGTCAAAATTTCAGGTTTATCAAAATTACGAATTTATAGCTATAATTTTTCTGTGACGAAACAATGTTGTATTTAGAATCTGAAAACATGATTTGATTTTTTAGGTTTTGTGATTAGAGAGATTTTTTTTAATTTTTAGTTTTGACTTTTGCAATCGTTCACGCCACTCTAATTGTCTGTGAGTGGATCCTACAGTTGCTAGCAGTTGGGTTCTTCAATTCGCAAACTATTTTCTTAAGCTGCTTTTGCAAGAAAAAAAATCCTTCCACGTCTCTACCTTATGGGGAAAACATATTTAAATTGTGGTGATATGTATACGTGGATATTTCTTGCACCTATTACGCCACCACTAAATAGACATGTTTTCTTTAGAAGAAGTACCAATAATGGATTGATTTGTTAGACCAATGATAATTGGATTGGGACTACGAGATAAATGTTGGATTAACTATGTGCCCATGTTAGATGTCTTCAACTTAGAGGGTAGTGGAGAGACAGGTGATGGGAGGGGCAATACTGGGAGTGGGAGTTTGAGGGATATCTACATATGGTGAGGGATGCGCCCCTTGATGGCATTCAGAGGAAACCTACTTTTAATGAAGGCATAACATCAAATTTCTCATTTGATGGGGGATGGGAGGATGCGCAATAGAGTGACATTTGTAGGTATTAATTATCAAGATATTATTTTTTAAATAAATTCCTACATGTTACTATTCATTTACATGTTCGGAGCTTTAGATTCGTCTACGCTTTATATGTTGTTTCATGCTGTTTAATTTCTAGTGATTTGTATCTAGTTAGAATAGGGTTATAGGTATGTATGGTTACATGGCCCACATGCTTCTGTTATGGAATTCTCCCCCTTTTGTTTAATTGCAAAGGACTAAGGCGCATTTTCTGTGAAATGACAAAATTGAAGTCAAACACTAGTGATGATTGGTCAAAAACACATATATAACAATGTATCAAATCATAATGAGCTGAATTATACATGTAACAAAAAGCTACATTAGTAACAAAATGAGCCAGATTCATCATACAAAAACCTCGAAGCAATCAAGATATATGAACACGATCAGTCAATCGCCTTTGAAGAGAACAAAATATCTCCTTTAATTTAGAAGGCCATGAGACCAGCAACTATGGCGCCCAAACTAAGACCAACCAGAGATGCAACACCGGTTGGCTTGCTCGCCGAGCTCGACGGAGGCACGGGCCGGCCGCCGGCCGTAGGGGCCATTGCTGCCTGTGTGCGTGATGGTGATGGGGCAGGGTTGCTACCGGTGGCAGCCTCAACCTTGACAGCGACCTTCATCCCACCGGTGCAATGGCCGTTAAAGCCACAGATGAAGTAGCGGGTACCAGCAGTGGTGAGGGGGATGGTGTCATCGCCGGAGTTGAAGGTGGCCATGGGGTTGGAGGCAGAGCAGGAGTCGTAGTCTGCCTTGCTCACCTCCACCACGTCATGTGCCGATGGAGAATACTTGAACACTGCATATGGGTTACACACATTATATATTTACATATTTAGTTACACATATATTGATCAGTTTAACGTAAAAGTTTAAGCTAATAAAAAAAGACAACAATTTAGTCATAATTCAACGTAACGTATACATACCTATCTGGTCTTGTACATGAAAGTTGATGTTGGAAACCCACTGGGCATAGTTAGTCCTCAAGTCCCATGAGCCGCTCGGAGCTCCGATGCTGTAGGTGGCGCCCAGCGCCGTCCCGAGCACGACTGCCGCCATGGTGGCGAGGAGGAGAGCTTTGGCTTCCATGATCGCCATGTGATCGATCGATTAGCTAGGGACTTCGACGATCTATGGAGACGGTCGATCGATCTCCAAGCAACTGGCAGAACAAAGCTAGAAAGCTTGAGATCGAGATGACTGGATGGATCGAATGGATTGTTGGTCAGTAGGGCAAGATGCTGGAGGATGTGTGTATATATAGGCGTTGGTCGGGAGGTGTGAAAAAAAAACTAGCTAGAACGCGTAGAAGGTGAGAGACTGTGTGAAGAGTAGGTCCATCGGTCATGTATGTGTTGACTGTTGACTCTCTCTCTCTCTCTCCTCTCAATAAAAAAGTATGTATTGACTCACTCTCGTTACATGCATGCAGACGTGTATGGTGAGATCGATCTAGTTGCTACGTTGCCTGGTCAATCGACGAAGTCTCTTGGGTTGGGTGAGATTGATTAATTAATAAAAAATGAAGACACCTAACACCTGTGAAATGATCAAACATGCATCGAGGAGGGCGTATATCAACGAATAGCTTCACACATCATGATTAATTTGTGGGTTCATCACCTGAGAAATGATCAAAGTTGTTAGCTAGCTAGCTTCTCCAATGATCTGTCGTCGTGACTTCCTTGATTAATTTAATTAGTAGGGAATTCTAGCTAGCACGCTGTTCTGTTTGATCGATACATTATATTCTTCGCTACATGTATATTATGGGAACAGATGATGAATTCGTACGGATTGAGCCATGCTGTTTATGAGTTCAACGGCTCTTCTAGAACACATTTTTTTTCAGAAATAGACTAGAGATATAACCCCTTTTCATTGCTTAAAGAAATGCACAAATGTCAAAACAAATATTCTTTTCATCCTAAAATAGTTATTTTTTATCTCCTTCAGCATCTCAAC
Source organism: Oryza coarctata (assembly GCA_030770085.1). NCBI lineage: Eukaryota > Viridiplantae > Streptophyta > Magnoliopsida > Poales > Poaceae > Oryza > Oryza coarctata. The sequence continues at coordinate 1,462,719 of CM061476.1, read as the reverse complement.
CAATCACAAACATCTTCTATTTAATTTATCTATCTATTTTTTCTTCTTAAACAATCAAGATCTTCGATGTACATTCAATTTCATCTACATTCTTAATCCCCACGAAAACCTTTAGAAATGTTTAAATTTTGGGATAGAGAGAGTACTTTATAGAGAGAATTTCTTATATGCCACTCAAAATTAGCTAATTCCCTTGTATATCACTCGAAATGGGCTCTTTCCCTCTATATCATTGGTTCAAGTTTGTCCACCCTCTTGTGACACATTTGCTCTTGAAAGTTGCTATACAACTAGTTTGTAATATGATAGTTTGTAAAATGACCACATACAGTATCAAAATGCATCACCACCATAGTACCAAAATGCTAGATTAACTAGAGAATTATACAACTAACGTGTAACCAGAGATTTCAGTACCAAAATAAGTGAGCACGTGCTAATTAAAATCTAGAGATTTTCTTTTGCCTTTTGTCCCCATTGCTAGACTATCTGGAGACACGCCTTGCCTGAGCGTTCATCTCATCGGATGTACTACTGCTGCTCCTGGAAGTATAGAATAACTGATTCACTTGGTTAGGGTTTGGGTCTGCAGATTTGACTCGGTTGGGCCATGTCCTCAAATTGATCATTTACAGAAAAAACTGACATTCCACCAAATGCTAGTGACAGTCAACGTGTGGTGGAGTGACAGTAGTGACATAAGAGAGTGAGGAAACTTAAACCGGTGGCATAGAAGGAGAGGAAAGAGCCAATTTTAAATGGCATAAAAGAGATCTGGCCAATTTTGAGTGGCATATAGAATTCTTTCTATTCTGTATCATAGATAAGTTTTTTTTAGATATATCATAGATAAGTTGGAACTACCAATGGAGTATCAAGTTTTCATGTCCTTAAAGAAAAATTCTCAGATTAAAAGGAGATAGTATATAATTTTTTTAATATCTCTTTCTTCCTGGCAAAAAAAAACTATCTTTGTTCCTCACAAAAAAAATTCTCTCCATTTATTTTGTCCAATGGTTCATATAGTTTGTTAAAAGAGTAAATTCCAAAAAAACTACAACTATGTGATCAAAAATATCAATTTGCAACGACTTTAGTTATCTTAGGCACTTTTATATCATAAAACTATAATTTTATTTATTTCATAAGTTTAATCCTACATATGCAATACTCATATCTCAAGTTGGTCCAATATATTATATACACAATGGGATAAAGTTGTAGCTTTATGATAAAATCATTAGTGATTGTTACAGTTTTGTTAAAATATCATGCTAAAGCTACAACAAAGCGATATTTTTAACCAAATAATTACAGTTTTGTGAAAATTACCTTTTCTTAGAGAACAGAGTAATATCTTGCAAAAATCGCCCATGCATACACATTCTAAATGGGCCATTATCATATATACATGCAGTTTCAGCGCCAAAATTTTGTCCTGTGGGCAACCGAACCATGCGTGCATGCATGAGGCTTGACGATTGGTGCCTGAATTGCAAATCGAATAGCAGACTACGATATGCATCCATATAATTAATCAGCCAATAGATGTGATACATGTGCCCTGGTGGTGGCTGGTGCCATGCTTTCCAATTAATTAAAACATTGTCGTCTGATATGTTTGAGTGTCAATTCTTAATTCAAGCCTGCTAATTAGTAGCAGATAATATCAATATAAATACTTAGCGCTATCTTTTCGTAATCTGTTTGATTCACATTCCCTCCACACAAGGCAGCGTATCCTATAAACACAAGATTTGCACTAGTGATGGTAGGCCGTGACATACAACACTAGCTAGCTTCATCTTGCAAATCATGCCTACCCAAATCACTTTGAAAAAAAAACTTTACCAAACTTTAATAATGCCTGATTTTGGTAAGGTAAGGTAAGGTAGGTTTGGGTGGTGTTTTTTTTTAAATGTTATCAAATTTTGGTAGAGTTTTAAAAGTGGAAGGTTTTAGAATTACCTAAAATTGGTAGGGTTTGTGTTGGTAATAGTGTGTTTGATTTATTGCCTTGCTAAATTTTGATAATATAAAAAACTTATAAGATTGAAAATACCAACAAAGTAAACAAGGCCTTAGTTTGTACATTTCTGAATTTCACTAAACTCTCCTAAAAATTATACATGTACAACATCTTAGCTTGTACATGTTCACTTACAGAGGTTCAAAATTTTCTGAGTTAATTAAGAAAAGGCTGATCGATCACGACAAATTAATTAATCATGTAGAGAAGAATTAACAATCGTTTCTCTCCATATAACTAACTTGGACACAAATCTCGCTCAAATGAAATCAAATTAGATATGAATGCTCTAAAATCTAAATAAATACCCACACAAAACCACATGAGGTACAAACTAAATCAAATCATGCTTACTTAATTACGGTACAAAAATATACACAAGCTAGGAAATTAATTAAATTACACGTTTACTACCACAATGGCAGGAGAGCATACAAGAACACAAGGACTAGGCTTCCGGTGACGGCGATGGTCGCAGTCGGCGTCCGGCGCGCGGACGACGACGTCGACGGCAGCGGAGCAGCGCTGGGGCCGGCGACCGGGTCGGAGGTGGCGCCAGCAGCGACGACGTCGATGCGGATCTTCATGCCGCTGTCGCAGTGTCCGGGGAGGCCGCAGAGGAAGTAGCGGTTGCCGACGGCGGTGAGGGCGACGACGTCGTTGCCGGAGCGGAAGGCGGAGATGTTGTTTGCGTTGGAGCAGGCGTCGTACCCCGCCTTGGTCACCTCCACCACGTCGTGCAGCTCCCTCGAGTACGTGAAGGCTGCATGCATGCGGAAGTTAATTAATCCAAATCAAGAACAGGATTAAGATCGCCGCAAGAACACTAAATCACTAAATTGATTACTGACTGAGCTTGTCGCCGGGGTGGAAGGTGCGGCGTGCGATCCACTCATTGTAGTCGGTCTCCATATCCCACAGCCCATCCGGCGCACCCACCGTGTACGTCGTCGCTCCGGCGGCCGGCACCTGAGCCAGAACGACGGCGGCGAGCATCACTGCCGCCGTCGCCGCGGCCATGGCTGGAGCTTGAGCACCCTCCATGGAAGAGGCAAGCACAACTGCAGAAGAGAGTCACAGAGAGGTATGTACAATCAAATAATCTCTCTGGCTAGATGGGAACGTGCGTCCGCGCGCTTAAATCTATGGATCTTAATGCATCAATGGCGAGGCGGTTGTTGCTGGGTCGTCTCGAGCACATTAATTGTGGTTGATCTATCTAGCTGCGTAGCTCATCCATGATCAATCGATCGAACGATCGGTCTAGCTAGCTATATGGATCAGCTCAGCTGCTGCATGCAATGCAAGAGAGATCAGCTAGTGGTCCTCCATTAATTGCACTGGTTGATAGCTAGCGTAACATTAGGAATAGCTACAGATCGACCGAAAGAGATGTTGACGATGTCAGGGAGATGCCGAGGAGGATCAGGATCATCAGCCATTCATCCTCCTGGACTGAATCCTGACCGTTGGATTGGCCGAATCGACGGTCCGGATAGTGTGGCCCATTGATGCGATGGATTATTTCTGTTGATGAATATAGAGTAATTATGATTGCTTAATTCGGTGCATCAATTCATTAATTGTCTATTATATCTGGGCCGGATCGTTGAATTCTGGCGATCGTGTTCAGACCGGCAGCTACTACTGCATTACTGTTTGATCGATGTACTGCATTGCTTTGGCCCTTTCACATCGATGGAGAGAGAGAGAAGAGTCAGAGGATATCCAAGTGTTGAGATCTGCACAGATATTTACTTGGTTTAATTTTGATGGAAATATCTTTATGACTTTCTCGTTTTATATACATACATCCGACCACCTTACATCAATCGGAGCACTCTCAGGTTCCAACATATAACTACAGGAGAAATATATACTTACAACATATTCGTTCCGTTCTAAAATATAAATATTTTTATATAAATAAAGAGTATTTATTATTTTATATATAGATGTATTTATTAGGACCAAAATATAATTGTTTTTTCTATGAATAAGGATTATTGCGATACTTACTCGAGATCACCCAAAAAAAAGAACATGTCATATACTGAGATAACACTTGTTGTGAGGGTAGTTAACCTTGGCCATTCAGTTTTATCCATTCCAATACATGGCGCATGCAGCTGCATGTACTTGCTGGGGAAAAGAGAGCTCAACTGCCCATATATAAATGTGGAGACATATATTGCCATCAATAATCGAATGGAGACATTGACATCAATGGATGAACAAATCATTAGGTCAATTGGTCGAATGGCAAAAAGTTCGCGTTAGGTACATACTATTACCAAATTTGATGACCCACGTTCGGTTGCATATATGTCAATTGGAAGGAAAAAACTAAACAATATGCAGCGCCTACTAGCTCGATTGTTCATGCCTCTGCCTATTTGCCTCTTTAATTTTACTTGATAAAGAAGCAATCAAAAATATAAATACAAGATACTCGGAGGAGCAAGAACAATAGATCTCAACCGAGACAAACCAATGCTAACACAAGCCACATGTTTAATCTCGTCGAGTTAAAATTGAATAAGCCCAACTACTACTAACCATAGATTAAGATTTCTTTTTTATACTATACTTGTAAGATTAATATAGTTAAAGACACCTAAGTCAAATAAAAATAGAGCTAAGAGATCTAAACTTACATAAAAACCATTATCTTCTTATATCTTTACACCAGTCTTACCTCCTATATATAAATATATCGTATATGTATAGATATTAAAATCATTTACCAATCTATCTTCTTGGTACTTCTAAAATCCAAGATTCACTTTGGCCAGCTAAAGAAGATGAAGATAGAAGAACTAGAAGAAGATGTCAACCCAACATTCTTCAAATCTACCGGATTGGGCCTTGACCTGCATACGATCTGTTAGGCTGCAGCTGCCCAGCAAAAATAAAACTTGAATATTAATTAGGAGAAGGCGGGCCATAATATCATGCTGAAGTGTCCAGACCAGCCTAACAATCATTAAAGTTTAACATGGCTCAGAGCATCGACACTTAAAGGGGCTCAACCTAATGTAAGGCTTTGTTTTGATAGGCCAAACCAGGCCCACACATATGGATGGGCCAGAATCAAGGCCCATTTAAACAAGGCCTAATTGGGTTTTTTTTAAAAAAATAAAGTAGCTTCCGATACAGAACTAGAAAATTGAAATAGCGCAATTAGTTGCGGATTCTGCAAATTTCATATCTCATGTTGTATATGTGTGAACATACAGACGTACAAGTACTTGTATGAGATGTACATACTGTGCCAATGTACACTCTAGTTACACAACAAAACGTGAAGGGGAAATATGAGCTAGGAGCATATTTTCTAGGCAAAACAAAAATGAAGTGCGATGTTTGACATCCCAAGTGTCTATCTACGTATCCATGCAGCTCCAATTTGAGTTGTCCTGCCACCCGGAAGCCACCTTGGTTGGTCACCAAAAGGAGCCGCATTTTCTTCAAGACAAAGGTAAGGGTATAGCACAAGCAGATGGTGTGATGGCCCCGTGTAAAGGAGATTCCAATTGACCCGAGTAACGAGCGAGTGAGAATGTGTTGGAAGCAGAGGACGCCACTCGTCGTGGGTTGGAGATCGACGCAGCCGGGGCGGCGGGCGAACTCGGCAGGAGCCCAGGAGATGTCCAGGAGTCGATAATATTTAATGCACCTATATTCAGATATTTTTCCTAAAAAAATTATATAATGCTCTAAAGGAATAATACATGTAGACGCTCTACATATTATTCAGTGATTGTATGTATATATATAGTCCAACAAATATCTATGGTTTTAATAGAAAAAATGGAATGATGAATCTGATTGTTATAATGCACTATAAAATCATTCAGTAACGTCATTATCTTGAAATGCATATATTGTTAGTTACATCGTCTAAAACTAAAGATAAGTGAATGAGTAGTTATTTTTTTAATTGATATATCAATATAAAAATAATTATGTATAATGTACAATAATCATGTATAATTTATATATCTATAGGTATATGATTGAAGCAACACACCTATCTTAGTTGTGCATGATTTCTCTTCTTCCTCAATCTTATTTGCTTCCACTGTACAATTTCAAGGTAAACCCGTTGAAAAGAAACAATTAATGTAGTAAATAAAAATAAAAATAAAAAACTATATATTTGGGCTATCGAGCATACAATGAAATAGTTATAAGGTTCACACAAACAAAATAATTTGTGCTTCAGCAATCGAGTGTACAAGGTTGTGAATTAAACATGAAAGAATCCATCAAAAGAATGCTCACAGGTAATATACGTAAATAAAAAAACAGTATTAATTGGTGTCTAAGTATATAAAAGGTTCAGGGTCCACTGAATCAAATATTTGAGAACTTGGACATATACTACATGCCACCATAAACTCATATATATATATATATATATATATATATTAAACCTGATTTATATCACGCGTATTATACTGCAATTTTTTAAAAAAATCTGATGGAAATAACTAGATGATTAAGCATATATAATCACAAGCTAAGAAGTTGCTATGAAACTATCATATTGTCAATCTATAACTAGTTGTCTTCTTAGTGTGCAATATCTTGTTATAAGAATAGATGTTACATATGGAATAAAGACTTACTGGTTAGTCTTCACTCTTCTGTGCCAGCCGCCTGGATACGTCAACTAAGTATGTTATTGTACATTTTTTGTATCTTTCTTCCAGATAACATTGACAAACTCATCATGTATCTAAAGGCCCATATCTAAGTATGTTCATTAGAAGCACCAGTATAGTATTACTGGCCAAGTGCTATGACAACTGTTCATATCACTAAAAGGATTTATACCATCCTTATTAAAATCAAACTTGATATTTCTAGGATCATCTACAAATTCAGAACATATTTGATCGATATTCCTCTATTGCACTGAATCTACAAGGTGACTGAACTTACCATTAGACTTTCTATCCATCGTATGCCAATAGACTAACTAAGTTTCCTTTGGGTTGGCAAATATTTGTTTCATACGATTGGTACTAGGGTGATAACATATAACCTTTTGAGGTCCACTCTTATTTGATTTCTTGACTTCTCCACTACTATTCTTTCTCTTATACCAAGGAGCCATGCATATAGGAAACGCCTCAAGGTTAGCATATTCCTTATAGTAAAATATGCAATCATTTTTACATGTATGATTCCTTCTGACCTCTAATCCTAATGGGCATAACACCTTCTTAGCCTCATATGTCGTCTTTGGGAGTGTGTTTTTTTTTCTGGAAGTAAGTCTTTGAAGTGAGCATATAGATGATCTTGTGCCATGTTAGTTCACTTGTATATAGTAAGAGTATCTAGCCAAGTATGGAAGAGCTTTTCTCAAGTCCTATGCAAAGAGAAATGTGTATGTGTCCAATTGCAATGAATGGCTTCTTATGGGCATGTTCAATGAAGTTCCTTTTAGAGTTTGAGATCTTTCTCCTTAATAAAAGTTATTATTCTTGGATGGATTGCTTATAGTTTGGATAGCACATTTAATAAGCTTTCCATAGAGTTCAAGAATGTTGAAATTTGACACTCGTGTCTTGAGATATCATCGTTTTACTAATTGTTAGTCGTGCTAAAAATTGACAGGTGGTTTAACCGCTCGGTGAACTATGGTCTAATTGACAACAATCTACTAAGAGCATGCAAAGTTGTTTTTTGATGTATAAAGCTACCGAAGCTGACACTAGTCAGACCGCCGCCCATGGCCCCTTATAGTGGTCTAACAAGAGCCAAGGACAATTTGATCAGCCCCCCATGGTGGTTCAACCACCGATAGCTAATATGATAGCTAACAGCTAGTTTTCTAATAATTGGCATGGTGGCTGGTCTAATTGGTTCACCCTTGGCAATTTGACTGGCAAACCATTGTGAGATGGTGATTTTACTCCCTAATGGCTAGTTTGGTTTGGTGGGTGTATAAATATAGGCTCATGAGCAAGGGACTTTGGCTAGTTTGCCACTTTATTGTATTATCTTGAGCCCTTGTAAGAACTCTCACATCTTTGTGTACTTAGATTTTCTAGTGAAGAGTTGAAGAGTGAGTTAAGTCAATCTAAGTGCATTGCTTTATTGTTATAGCTAGTGTGGCCCTTGATCATTCTCAACAAGCATCCTAAACATATTATTCTTAGAGGTTGCCATTTTCTAAACGGCTACCCAGTGACCTCTCCAAAGGAGACTACAGAGGAGGCTCGGCGGTCGATTGTGAGTGAATCGGTGTTCTCTGTCTCCGAAGTGGAGGAAGAACAACTCTAGTGATCTTAACTTGTGTAGACTACTTTGGGACCAGATCCCATCTTACACACCTCTTGATAAGTAGATTCGAAAGTTTGGTGGTTTAAACGGTAAAGTTGGGCTCGCTTCAATGGAGATTAAGAAATCGGTAAGTTTCAAATCTCGAGTGAAAAATCATTTGTTTATTATCTCTTTTATTTTATGCAATTCACCTTGAGCAAGTATACATACTAGAGTTTATTTGTGCTATCATCACCTTAGGCTTACAAATCTCAACATAGGCTAGCTTCTTTTGCACTTAGTTGAGACTAGTTGATTTAGGCTTTGAATTATACAAAAATCATTTTGATTTACGCTTCTACATATTAAACTTGGTTTAGTTAAAAAAAATTAATAACCGCCTACTCACCCCCTCTCTATGCGGCTTCCTTAATTCTACAAGCTTGGTCTCTCATTATGTGGACTTAACTGTCTCGAGAGAAAGGGATGGTTTCTAGGGATATAGTGCATCTGGGTGGTGAACTTTCCATATTTAATGGCACAAATTATGCACAATGAAAATCCACATGATTTCTCATTTTAGAGCCATGAGCCCAAAAATATGGTGGGTTGTAGATGTGGGCTTTTCTCATGCCTTGGATGACCTTACTATAACAATTAGGCAAGAGAAATACCTACATCTCAACATTCAAGACACTAATGCTTTATTTTATGCTTTTGAGTAATGACATGTTCAATGATGTATTCAATCTTAAGAGTGCACATGCTATGTGGGTAAAGCTTAAAGAAAAATATTTAGTGCCCACAATTGTTGGGAATGATTGCACATAAGAGTAGATGTTGGGTGAAGATTCCACCTCCCCAAGTGATGATGAGGAGCTCCCAACACCATCCACATAACCTTATTGCTTAATGACAAATTGTAAAAATGAGGCAAATAAAAATTCTCAAATACTACTATTGATAGTAGTAATGATGATAGTGATTGTGGTGATGATCATGTTTAGAGACTAGTAAATATATTGCCAAAGAGAAGAAGAAAAATCAACTTTTAGAGAAAACCATTCTCTCTTTAAAAAACTTAAAAGAGAAGCTAAGATAAAAGAATCTTACAAGTATGTTCTCATTGGTAATATTTTTAGTAAGCCAAAGATGGACATAGGCATCTCACGTAATTTAGTTAATGATGATATACTATATGTAGTTAGCCCATGTATTACATCTAAGGCTAGTGTGTCTACCTCATGTAATGACTTATTAGATGTATCTTATAAATTAAATATATATGAAAGTGCTTATTCTTCATATATGTATATTGTTTCTAACCTTGTTAAGGAAAACAAAAAATTACTAGCAGAAGAGTTAGATAGAAACTACAAAGGGAAGGTATCACTTAAAAGAAATAATAAACAAGCAAAAGAGCATAAATGACAAGTGTGAAATTAGTTTCCACCGTAAGGAAAATATTAAGAAAACAAAGCACATACCAAAATATATACGGAAACACCAACCTAGAAGCAAGGATGGCAAGAAGAATGTTGTTAAAAGCCATTCTCATATTACATATTTTGGTCCCTATAAGAAGGGACATTTTACCTCAGTGTGTGCTAACAAGAAGAAAGACAAGTGTCAATATTCAAAATTGAGACAAACCAGCAAAAAGCAAGAGAAGAAGACAACTCATAGAGGTCGGAGCCTAACTTACTACAATTGACAAGAAAAGGGTCATATCAGTAAAAATTGTCACATAGGTAACACATCTAAACCTTATATCATTTTTTATGATTATGTGCTTAGGAGAAATAGGCAAGTCAATGTGTTTGTTAGATATGTTAGTTTGCCTAAACTTGTAGCTAGAAGGGGAGACATTTGGGTGTCTTACAATTTGGTAACTATAGACCCAATTTTATTAGGAACGAAAGTGTGCTCAAATAAGAAATACGTGCATAGAGAGACATTGGAAGCTTACCTTATTCAAGAAAATGTGGTTCTCACTATGTTCAATAATGGATCCAAGCATAAAGATAAAATATTTCACATAAGGGCCAATGATTTATTGGTAATATATATCTACCTTGTGAAGAAGCCCTTATCTATGACGTGCCTATTGTACAACTGACATAGATTACTACTTATCTATAAACTTGCTCGTCACATTATGTAATCTGTGACGAGCCATTTGTGCATGTCAGGCTATAGTGTTGAGATAATAGCATAAACTTATATATTTAACCAACAATATCAATTATAGTTTTTGCACCTAGATTTGCGTAGAACTATAAATATTCTAGAGTAGAATACTCATTTTTTTAAACTTGCAGCTAATCTACATAAGTAGAAAATAGAGTATTTCTAAAGTACAGCACGGCCATTGAAGCTCTACCCCTCATTTACACGTCTTGATAAGAAGTTTTAGTGTATTCAAATAACGGTATAAGGATATTTTGTCGTTGACTAGTATTAGCCATATAGCACCCTAAGTAGGTCAAGAACAAAACCTGTATGCACAAACTCAAACTTCAACGACTAAATTGAGCCACGTATGGAACTTAAATTTTCTTCTTTCAAGAGCATCGTTGAATTCGATTTTGAAAAAAAAACCAGCTTTGCTGCAGGTCTCAACATGCTCCGTGTTGAAATGTGATTATTTTAGTTCATTCAAACTTACTTGCATCATGCCAATATTAGAAAATTCATGGAGAGCAATACGAATGAAAATTTTGGAATAATTGCATATTTTAAAAATGCTAGGAGAGCAAGATGGATGCTTTTTTTTTACTTGGAACAATGTTCAAATTTCTTCGTATTAATCTTCAGGCCTCTCCCGAGTATTCATTCTTGATTTGGGATGTTTTCCTTTTGAATAAATTTCATGAACTACAGACAATTTGACAAAATTATCATAAAACAAATGATAAGACTCATTACTATAAAACTATACATTTAATTCACCATATTCAAAAATTATAGATTTGATGTCAACATTTTTATAAAGCTATTGATTTTACATATCTTTTATCATAAAACTGCATACTTGGGTAGAGATGGGTAGAGATGAAGCATGCAAAATATGTAATATTGTAATAAAATAAAAGTAAAATCTGTAGTTTATAATAAAACAAGAGTATTTGTAATTTTGTAAATTTTCACTCTTTCTCTTTGCATTTTTTCCATGTTTAGATATACATTTTGATCTTACAGTTCTGTCTGACTGTCTGAGCAATTTTGTGCTGCATCCGAATTCTCAATTGAATACAAATATACGGCTTTCTGTGAAAGCCAGCCGGTTTTACTTGAAAATTAACTAGCCAAACGAAAATTGTTCAAATTTCAAAAATCTACCAGTTCATATTGAAAACCGGTAGTATTTTTTAAACCGATTGTTTTCTATAGAGAATTGAAAAATATGGAAAGCATCAGAACTTAAGTTAGTAATACATCATTACCCCTGAAGCATGAGACACGCTAAGCAATTGCATACTTGCATAGCAAGCATTGCACAGCCATATATATTAACCCTTGAGATCATCAGGCAGAATGTTTCACGCCATTGTACATTATCCTCGCAATAGAGATGTAATTGCAGTTTAAATATCTGAAGAATTAGTTTGTTGCAATGCCATTCGGATTATCCAGCTCAATTGGGATTGTCAAAAAAAAGAGACTTCTAACAGATTATTTGGCGATCTCAAGAATACAAATGCATATCGACAAATTAAGGCCTTATTGGATCCGAGGAATTTCAAGGGAATTATGAAGGATTTCGTTCTTTGGAGAAATTTCACTGTTGCACCGTTTGGAACAAGGGAATTCGTAAATAGTATTCCTAAGTTTTGAATAGTTGAATTCCTTTCCTCTACTTTTTGTACCATTTCACATGAAAACAAAACTCCATCAAAACTTTATGGAAAATTTCCTGTACGGACAAGAGAGAAGCAGCCTTTTCTTTTAGCTGCCCGCTGCTGCTGGTGAGGCAATTTACCTCTTGATATAACCAACACTACGAACGAATCCTACTTGGAATCAACTAGTCAAAGAGAAAAAGAAAAGAAGAAAAAAAAATAGCAAATATTGGAAGCCTTTTTATTTACTCCTATGGAAAATTAAAATGCGGCCCATCGTATCCTATAGAAAAAGAAATGCATATTTAATTTGGAGCAGGCCCAGTGATGGTCCACGTTACCGGACTAAAGGGCATAGTTGAGCCCAACAACAAACCAAGTTTAGGCTGCAGGATGAGACTACATTGATACTACTTCACAAGAGGCCCAATCTAACATAAGGCCCTAGTTTGGATAGGCCAAAATCCTGCCACATCCACGGCAAAATTCCAGCCCATACATATGGATGGGCCCAGATGAAGGCCCAAACAACCATGCAATAATATGTCAAAAGCAGTTCAGCAGAACAGGATTGCCATGTAATCCTAACTAGGACCTGAAATCATATCTCCTGTTATATATGTATGCTGTATACATGTACCTGCATACTTGTATGAGATGTTGAGACGTACATACAGTGCCAATGTACATTCAATTTACACGGCAAAAACAAGTCAAGGTACAATATCATATTCATATATGACTATGAGCATTTGCCAGGCAAAGTAAAAATGAAGTGTGCTTTTTCACATCTTAAGTATATACTATCTATGTATTCATGTTGTTCGAGTTCCAGTGCTACATTCACCAGAAGCCGCACTCAAAGGTTGATACGGCTTTTTCTCAAGCTAAAGGTCAGCGTATAGTACAAAAAGATAGTGGTGCCTCCATTCCTGTGTAAAGGCGATTCCAATTGATCCAGCAAACGGCGAAATGCGACTACTGCATGTAGGATGGATGTACAATGCGAGTCTGCCTAACTTCTCCTGTCACTGTCCGTAATAGCAAGCTATGAAATTCCTGCAAGATCATATAAAAAGTGTAAATTGCTATGAGAAATACGCTGCAACAAATGGAGTTATTAATTGTTCATGTACGACTAGGAAACAACTGATAGACAATCATCTAAAATGGCGAATATTTTATTATTACCGCTATGCTGAAACTGTTGTGCATGGATCAATTGAAGGCTGACCAATTCCACTGAAAGAAATTGGGATGTCAAGTGAAACTTACTAGTACAAAGGAAGAGCATCCAGTTTGATTGAAGATGTAACTAAGAATGCATCGCAATTAGTTCATCATCTTTGCATTTCCTGATGTTAATGTCCATGTTAGCTTCAGATGAAGAAGGCACAACATCACAGCAATGCCGTCTTAGAGCCTGAAATGCACAATAGTAAATCACAATCATAAAATTTAATACATGCATTGAAATTTAAGCCACAATTGATGAAGGCAACCATCAGTCATACCTTCCCAGGAACAAGATGTAACGGTTCTGATGTCACTTTTACTTGATGAAGATTCCGCAATGGAATCAAGTTAGGTAAGCATTTTTTAGGCAGCTGCCTACTGTAATCGCTTTTGATCTTGCCTTCACCAGAAATACTTTCGAGGAAGAAAAGAGCAGCTCTTTTGCATTTGTCCCTTGGATAATGCTTGGTATCAAACATAAAAACATCGGTAACATTACGACCCCTTTTCCATGGCACAAATGTTTTCTGCACAGCAAGGAGGTCAGGAAGCAGCACATTGCCTTTGTACACCTGAACTGAATAGCCCCAAGCTATTGACACAGTAATTGCCTTTGAATGGTCATAGCATACTGTTTGTTGAAGGATCCTTGCTGGATCAGCATTGGCAGCTCTGAAGAAATGCTCCACCGCTGTTGCACGATCCATACCAGGGTAAAGAGGATACACATGATCAAGGTGGTGCAGTGAAACTAAAGGAGTAAGTGGATGCGCTCGTAGGAGTCCAGATATGTCTCCATGAAGGTCGATCTGGATATAAGAGATGCAACACAACACACAAGTTAAGAATCAAACGTTTGTGTTGCATAATTTCAAGTAAAGCTATGGGAAAGTTCCATGTCTAAGATTCCTTAAGAAGTAGACATTTTATATTTTTCAGTGGCTGAAAATGAGGAAGAAAGCAACCCTTGCAGTCATACAATTCATTAAGTAACACACATAAATGGAGCAAAATTAAGGAAATAGTTTCTGCTGCCATATTAATTGTCAGACGGTGACCTGCGGTACAACTTATTTCAGCAACAGCCAACAGTTCTAGTTGACAACATCATTATTTTGGAAGATGCCATCTTGACAGCATTAGGATAGCGATGGCGAAAGCTTGAGATTATCAGAAAGGGATGTATAACATGCGGATCAAAGCACCCACTTTCAAGTGCCCTCACATCAAAGTCGATGCACCAGCATGGATCAAAAAATCCAGTGGGCAGTGGCAAAGATTTCGTATTGATTCAGCAATTCGTAATTGTAGTTGTTAGCCGGTACCCATCGCTTCTGTATGGTTCCGTGTGTACACTTGTTGACAGCATTCTACAGGATTGGTGTGGCTCTGTATTTCTTAAGAGCATTCTAAAGGAGAAGCTAATTCCGTTAGTGTTGAGGTGTCTTTGATGTCTCAACATAGCAGGTCACTGATAAATGAGAAGGATTGTGTTATGCTTAATAAGCCAACATAAAAATTTAGCTATTTTTAGAAAGATGAAATCTAAAAAAATTTCGTTGGAGCATAACCCTCTTAGCGACGGATCATATTAAAACCCGGATATGATGTTAAATAAGTAAGGGCTGAGTCGTCACCCCCGTGACGCGCCATGTCGTGATCTGGATATGGTGTCTAGTGAGTAAGGATCGGACCATCACATTCTTAGTGGCGCGTCACATCGGTACTCGGATGTAGCGAAAAATGAGTAAGAGTCTTTACACCTGACTCGACGGGTGCAAAGAATAAAAAAGCAAGTCAAATCAACTAGGATCCGTTTAGTTAGCAATAATATAGAGTCCCTTATGGATAAGTTAAGAGAGCTAGTCGAGACAGCGGTTAGGAGACGTGTAAATATCATATGCGTTCAAGATACTAAATGAAAGGGTGGTTAGAAAGAGAAAGAGGTGAACAATACTGACTTTAAATTCTATTACATAGAAACAACTTCAAATAGAAATGGAGTAGAAATTCTAATTGATAAGAGCTTCAAGGACGGTGTGGTGGAGGTGAGAAGGCAAGGGGATAAAATCATCTTAGTTAAACTTGTCATTAGTGATATAATCCTAAACGTAATTAGTACGTATGCCTCTCAAATAGACTAGGATGAAAATACTAAGAGACATTTCTAAGAAAGCATAAATGATTTGTTTAGAGTTGTATATAGTAGCGAGAAACATTTTATAGGAGAAATCTTAATGTTCATGTAGGCGCAACAGGTACAGTTTTCGAGGCTATATATGGAGGTTTTGGATATGGTGGTAGCAATTAGAAGGGATAGGAAATTTTAGATTTTGCTATAACTTTTGGTCTAATGATAACCAATACTTTTTTTTAAGAGACAATCTCATTTAGTAACTTTTAATAGTAACCAATACTCTAGACAGGTTGACTTCGTCCTTATGAGAAGAGATGATAAACAAGCATGTGTGGATTGTAAGCTGATATCTAGAGAATGTGTGATTTCTCAACATAAATTGATGGTGCGTGATTTCTCAACATAAATTGGTGGTGCCCGACTTTCTCTTTTTGTGCATGCTCCTAAGTCAAAATTATAAGAACCAAGTGGTAAAAGTTGATAGGAGAAAAAATCAAACGTTTTTAAGAAAAGGGTTATCGAATAGGGCTTTTGGAAGGAAGAAGACGATGTAAATAGCATGTAGGAGAATATGTCAACATGTATTTAGAAGATTGCTTTAGAAGTGTTTTGAGTGATCAAAGGAAGTGAATATGAAACTAAAGACACTTGGTAGCAGAATGATGACGTGCAAAGAGCTATTAAAGAGAAGAAAAAATGTTATAAACGCTTGTATCATAATAGAAGTGAGGATAACATGGAAAAGTACAAGATAGCAAAGAAGATCATAAAACAAGCTGTAAGTGAGACAAAGGAGCAGGCTTTTAAGGATCTATATCAATATCTGAGTACGAAAGAAGAAGAGAAGGACATCTATAGAATAGATAGGGCTCGTGATAGGAAGACGAGAGACTTCAACCAACTTAGGTGTATTAAGGATGAGAGGGAAGATAAGATTAGACATAGATGGCAAGAGTATTTTAACAATTTGTTCAATGGTGGGAGCAAGGACACCACCGTCTAATTGAATGACTCTTCGGATGACACCAATAGAAGTTTTCTAATTAAGGATAAAAGGGGTTAAGGCGGTGAACCCTGATAGTATTCTAATTAAGGTGTGGAGATGTCTCAGAGATATAAGTATAGTATGGTTAACCAAATTGTTCAACAGTATTTTTCAATCGAACACGATACCTGAGGAGTAGAGAAGTATATTAGTAATAATCTACAAAAATAAGCGAGATATCCAAAGTTGTACTAATTATCGGAGAATTAATTTGATGAGCCACACTATGAAGCTATAGGAGAGAGTTATCGAATACCGTTTGAGAGGAACGACGTGAATCTCTATGAACCAATTTAGTTTCATACCCGAAAGATCAACCATATAAACAATTTTCTTAATAAGATAAGTTATAAAATAGTTTAAAGAGTAGAAAACATAGCTACATATAGTTTTTATTGACTTAGAGAAGGCTTTTGACAAGATACCAAGAAATGTTATGTGGTGTACTTTGGACAAATATAAAGTCCCAACAAAGTATGTCTGTTTCATCAAGGATATGTAAAACAATGCTATGACTAGTGTTCGAACAAATGATAGTAACACATATTACTTCTCGATTAAAATAAGACTACATTAGAAATAAGTCTTGAGCTCATATCTCTTTGGTAATAGATGAGGTTACAATAAACATATAAGGAGTAAATAGAAATTTGATAAGAACCAGATATGAGTAAATAGAAAACTAGAGTTGTAACAGTAGACTTTTGAGTCCAAAAATTTTAGAGTAAGCAGAGTTAAGATTGAATTGAGATGTAACTTTGACACCATCGCATACGAGAAGGGATATGTGATTTTAGGAGGCCAAGTAGTATCTAAGAAGGGCATCTTTTTATATCTGAGATCGATGCTACAGATAGATATGGATATTAATGTTAATGTTGGCCATATAATCAAAACGGACTGGTTGAAGTGACATCAAGCATCTGGTATCCTTTGTGATGAGAGGGTACCGTAGAAACTAAAATACAAATTTTATAGAACGGCAATTAGACCCATTATACTATATGGGGCATAATGTTGGTCAAAAAAGATGTCATGTTCAATAGCCAAGTGTTATAGAAATACATATGCTATATTAGATTTGTAGCTATACAAGAATGGATCAGTCTAAAATGAGGATATACGTGATCAACTAGAGATAGCACCAATTAAAGAAAAGATTGTTCAATATCGGTTGAGATAGTTTGGCCATATCTAAAAAAGATCTCTAGAAATATCAATACATTATAAAATTTTAAGTCAAGATAATTATACGAAGAGAGATAAAAAAATACCAAAATTAATATGAAAAAAGATAATAACAAAAGGCTTAAAAAATGAGATAGAAATACTTAGAAAACAGTTATTAACGGACCTAAACCGTGATTGAAGGTTATTATTAGGTTTTATCTCTAGCATATCTTATGATATTGCTGTTGTATTCTTGTTTTTTTCCTGAAAAGTCAATGTACGGTACAAACGTAAGCAGACAACAATGCACACTATGATTTATAGTGGAAGCAAAAGGTATTTTGAATGCAGACAGCTTAAGACTTATCGACAGCATAATAAATTCCTTTATGCTAGGCGATGCAACTGCAAGCTCAATTCTAACCTTTGATCCAACGATTGTTCTTGCAAAATTGATAAGTAAAAATCGAAGACTACGTATGCCCTCTGAACTATGGTCTGACTAAGGCTGAACAGAGTACAGCAAGCAACATGATTGTACTACATAATGACTTAATATTAGAGTAGGCCACTGTTAGACATGCTGCCGTGATAGTGGTTACAAGGCACAAGATATGATTTGTATAATATGGTCAGGCATGTCCTCGATAATTCCTCCTCTACTCAACAGCAGGTGTCAAGAGTACCAAATTTTGCTTAAAAAACTCCATTCTTTAACAATCCACCGGACCCCAGTATCTATCATTCAATCTAGTCCAATGGAATGCACTACACTAGCAGATTACTGGATGATCAACAATCAATCCAACCAAACATTCCATTAGGGCAACAGCATGTTGATGAGAAATGCAAAGAAGAAGCAAGCTACCTGGTGGAATCCTGGCTCGTGGGTGAGCTCGACGCCGAGCTCGGCGAGGCAGGCGTAGATCCTGGCGTCGCTGCCGTAGAGGTGCGGGTACCTGAGGAGGCAGGAGTCTAGGACGCGGGCGAGGCGGGCGGCGAGCGGCCAGCTGACGGCGATGCCGCCGCCGCCGTAGGCCATGGCGAAGCCGTGCCAGGCGTTCTGCGCCGCGGACTCCGACCGCGCGCCGAGGTACCACGGCTCGCTCCAGTCGTACCGGGAGAGGGTGTGGAGGAGGTTGGAGAGGACGAACGCCGTGTCGTCGTCTGCGAGCACGAGCCACCGCGGCGGCGGCGTGGTGTGGTCACCGCGGCGGTGCTCGAGCTGCTGCAGGAGCTCCTTGGCGATGCGCGCGACGCGGACGGCGGAGGGGAGCCCGCGCGGGTGCGTGTACGGGAAACGGGAGGCATCGCTTGAGGATACGCAGACGCGGAGGTTGGGCGGCAGAGGCTGGGACACGGCCGGTGCCGGGCCGTCGAGGAAGAGGAACGCGCGCGCCGGGGGCCGGAGCCAGAGGCGGAGCAGCGGGAGGCGCAGCGGCAGCGTGCGGCGGGAGGATGCAATGCCGAACACCACGTGCTCCAGCGTCGTCGTCGTCGGAGCCTGCTCCGGCACCAACGAAGACGCGCGCCGCGTGGCGGCGGTGGCGAGGAGGGAAGGGGGGACGAGGGGAGGCGGCGGGGCGGGGCGGTGGCAGTGGATGAGGAGGAGCAGCAGGATGGAGATGAGCGGGAGGGAGAGGAGGAATGGGCGGAGAGGGAGGCGCGGGCGCGACGGCGTCGGCGTCGGCGTCGCCATGGCGCGTGCGCGCTAGCGAGAGGAGGCGGAGAATGTGTTTGGAGTGGGTTGGGAAGAAAACCAACCGTCTCTACTCCAAAACAAACCATCTGGCTCACCTTTTTTCCCCTATATACGAGTATGAATTAAAGTGTAATAAAGCCGCTTTAAGAGTTTCTTTGTTTTTTGTGCAAAAATCTAAAATAATTTAAATTTAAATTTTCTAATAGTATAAAAACACAAGTACAATTTTCTAAAGCCCCTTAAGATTTTCAGTGTATACTTTCCTTCTTCTATGTACACCCTTAAACATATGTCAATATTATTAATAAAATCATAATCTTAACCAACATGTTATAACATTTATATATATATTAGGATTTAGATGTTAAAATCATGCACCCATTAAGAATTTACATGTTATTAGCAGAATCTTTAATAATATACTTTGACTATTGATTACTTTTATAATGTATTATCAATAACTCATTTGAGAATATTTTTAAATACGAATACCATACATAACACTATACGTATATATTGTTAGTGTAATAATTTATCAAATGTTATAAATGTTAACTCTACAGTAAAGACTCTTATATTTTTTTATATGAAGGGAGTACAAAATTAACTTGATAAAATATAAGACGCAACGAAAAGTTGGTCAAAACTGAAAAAGAAAAGGAGTTGCCATGTGAAGTGTGATCACTGCCGTGCTTCAGTGTGTGTTCCTTGTGTATCAGTTTTCTTTATCTTGTACTACCAACAAAGCATCATGTGACTCTACTTGCTTTTTTTGTTTATTTTTCTCTCTTTTTTGCATGCATATATGCTTGCTGGTTGAAACAAAACGTCGTCTTCAAGTAGCCGAACATGACGACGACCTGACGACGCCATTTTTTGGCGCCAAACGGCCCATCCTTGTCGTCACCGTCTACAGATTTTTCATGGCTGCTCGCCAGCTGAGGTCTTCTTCAGCATAGGACTCTTACATCACACCACCAGGTCAACTCAATCTAATTGCAGTGGTTTTAGGTTTCAGAATCATAATTAATTAGGATAAAACGATTTGGAGCTAAATGATGATATTATTACAGAAAAACAGCTGCTGAATAAGAGTATGCAGCCTGAGGATTACGGTTCATTGAGAATAAACTAACAATTACCACCAAAACCTATTGGCCGTCATATGAGAATTCAGGATAAACATATAATGGTTTCACAGAGAAACAAATTAAGTACTTTAGTCCCAGCAAAATTATTAATAACAACCAAGTCACCAGCCAACATCTTTAGATAAATTGTAATTAACTTTCAGGTAATAAACCCTTCTGACTCTTGAAAAATCAAACCACAGTTTAAACCACCGATAAGGCAAACTATTATGACAACGTACACTGATAACAAATCCCCAATTCGGACTTATTGATTAATATATCATTGCTTCACTTTTGTTTCTTGCTTGCGACTATTATTGGAACGCAATATGTTGCCATCCTCAGTGCAGGCAAGGATTGTGCTGAAGAAAAAGAAAACTTAGCAACACATTTTTTATACATCCTACAACAAATCAAATAAAAATAATAAAAAACAGATGCATAAACATCAAAATGAATAAGCCGAGGATAAACGATAGTAGAATAAATTTCATAAACATGTGTTGCTGTCCTATTAGATCAACAAAGTTTTTTTTTACTAAACTACTGTAGGGGAGGCCTCCGTGGTTTAAATTTTATTAATAAGACAAAAAGGTTACAAGTTACTGATCCAATTCTCTAAGACAATTCTCTCCGAAAAATTAGTTCTTCTAAAAGAAGATAGAGATCAGTCTTGAAAAATTAATGTTATTAATTCTACATAAACAGTTCAAACAAAGTTTGCAACTATTGTTGCAGTTTTGTGAAATTCCAAGCTAAAGCTGCAATAAAATGATGGTTTCAACATAATAGTTCTCTTAAATTTGATACAGAAATTCAAGCTTGAATTTGTACCGCTTCAGGTGAACAGGATAAATGTAGTGATGTACCTTCCATCAAAAGACACTGCAGTTTGCCTTATGGCTGACTTCAGTTGTGGATGGCTTAGCCTGCAAATGATGGTGTGCACACATGCAGAAGACATGAGAGTCAGCAGAAACACTCCACATCTATATACCACATGCAGATGATGAAAATAACTTGGGTTCTTGCAGTTAATATTACCGAGCAATTAGAACAGGAGGGCTGGCCTGTATTTCCCAGACATAGATTTTACCTTCACGGTTGCCTGTTTGAATCGGCAAATGATTATCCTCCAGCATTTAACATTTTTAAATAAATATATATATATCAAAAATCAATACTAGCATATTCATTGCCTTCCAAAAAAAGGGGTAAATTGTGCTGTGTGAAATTAACAAATGATTATAACAGTTAAGAACAGTAACAATACAAAATGATTCATCAAGTCTTAAAAAAATCTTTATAGAAACAGCGCAACATTAGATATTACCTATTGCCAGTTGTTTGAAGTGAAAATCACATGAGAATTTCATGAACCAGATGTTACAGTCTGGCACAGGATACTTCTCAAGAACATCAATGTGACCCTCCAAATAAAAAGATAATTAGTATGTCTAGGGACGCTGAGAAATAAAGTAACTTCGTTTCTTTAAGAAAATAAACATAGCTGAGAGTAGTTTGTGTAATTCCCCATAAAAAATGGTTCTGTAATTCTAGAGAAATTAAATTATATATCACCTCGCTGAGGCTTTGTTCTTTTGTGACCGCTTCCCACAGCAAGATTTCATTCTCAACACCCTGAAAAATCGAGAAGCAGAGATCAGATGTATTCATCCTTCAGAAATAACCTAATTGTCATGGGAAAACTAATCTGTAACGCTAATCTAATGTCTGGAAAAAAATTTTCCTGGTACAGCCTAGAAATTTACAGTATCAATATGTATATGTGTCCTTTATGAATAGGATAAAGCCATGATATAATAATTTGTAAGCGATAGAAATATTGACTTCAAATGAATAATTACAATTTTACCTTCGACAGGATTGAGTCCCCAAGCCACCTAGTACAGTCCACATAGTTAGGATGTACGTCAGCAACAAGGGCCTGAAAGGAGAGAGATGATACCATATTGGGTATAAATACCACTAAGTTACAAATTAAAAAAACAGATTCAGAGATGATCGGCAGATGCTAAGCATACCGGAAATTGGACAAATTTTGTTGGAAATTTTGATGGAGCATCAGTCCATGAATAGGAACTTCTCAACATATGCCCAGAATTCTATAGCATTCACAAACTTTCACTGATAAGTATCACACAATTGTTGGAAGAGAAGCTAACATGAAATGGTTCACTAGCCTCTCATTGACCAGATTTTGAGAGTGTTGTCCATTCCACAACTTGCAAACCGGTAGATATCAAGAGTGAAAGCCCTGCAGAAATAATATTTATTATGATTAATATTTACGCTCCTAATGTAATGAAAGAATGCACAAAAATTCAATGACCAAGGATCAAAGATTTAATCCACTCCTAATGAAATGAATAAATATCAGATCTGCTCAATAACAAAAGGTGACACCAGATTCTGGAGGAGTGATACCTAGGGCAATTTCAAAACAGTAGCATTAAAAAAATGATGTTAGAGTTTATATCAAATATGGGTATAAAGTTACTTACAAATTAGAACTCGTTGTAATAGATGTTTAGGATAGAAATGAAGTCCGACTATTATTAGGTTCTCTCTTAGCATCATCATAGACAGTTAAGGATCATTGATAATTTGACCCAATATAATTATGCTAGTTTAGAGAGGAGTAATCAGTGTCCTACCGATGCCGCTAATTGTCCCAATTTTCATAACAAATGCCATAGTGGAGGCAGACAGAGGCAACTTACAACACTGAGTACTTCATGTCGGTGACCGCCTACTCCAGCAAAAATCAAAATGCATATCTACATAATGCCAAGTGAAACAATATCAGTAAAAATAGAATAAATGCAAATATCAGATTCAAAAGATGTAATCTTCCAACCTTGCTTGCAGAAATGATGAGTGAAGGCTTCAATGGTTGAGACTTTATTTCGTTTACTGAACCACCATAGTCAATAAGACTAAATTTTGGTGAATACAAATAAGACACTGACCACACATCGAAAATATTTGGTATAGAATGATAAATTTTCTCATAAATAATTGATATGCCAATTTCCTGACTAGGCATGCTAAAGACCCACTAAGGTGCACATGTTGTGGTTTTTCACATACTAAACATGCTAAAGCAGTAAAGACTAAAACCAACGATCTTTTGAAGAGAACATTCTTTAACCAAAGCAAATTCTAGTGACCTTCTGGAAGGGATAACATAGGTAAAGCAGAATTTACCAAATAAGAAACTATTTTCAGAAAGTAATAAAATTAGTGAGCAACTGAACTATATAGCTTGACACATATTACCAGGAAATAAAAGAAACATATATGAACTGATGCAGAGTAAAGTTTATCCAAGCTTGCAGTAATGGCAAAGAAAAAAATGGAACTACTAGACCTTATGAATCTTGTCGGTGGCACAGTTGATGGCTCGAATGATACCAGTGCTTCGTGCAGCTACTAACAATGGATTGCCATCAATGTCACAAGCCCAGCTCACAGTGAAGAATGACTCATTGTTCTGCAAGGTAATGAGGACCCCAGCATGATTAGAAAAAGGCATGCCATCAAAGCCTGAATAATGAACTTAACACACTGGAGATTGCTGGCAGAGCTTACATTGTCATCAAGATATCCTTGCAAAAGAGAAAAATTACCATTCATGAGGCATCGGTAGGTTGACAGCTGCAAAGATCAGAAGGGCGCCAACATTTCAACATAAACACATTGAAATTAACATATTTGCATAACTCCATCCATTAAAATATATACTTCTGATCAATGAAATCTATGATTTGAAAATTCCCACCCCTATCGATATTGTGATCAAAATTTCAAACAACATTGTAACTTTTGAGAAAAATGTATTGTAAAATGTAAAGGGCACGCACAAAGTTGGATTAGAGAACCTCTGACTCCAATAGAACAATAAGGTAAAATCCTAGATTTCAATCAAATTTTAAAAACATGGATGATACTACTTCCCTAGTAAGATCGATGTCGTGTTGTTAATACTAAAATTTGGTAGACCCCGCAGGCTAAACCGAATCCATCCCCATCTATTCAATCGGCTCTTTCCCTGTATCAATCTATATTTTTCTATAAGCTGATCTAGATGAGACCGGATCTGAGAAGAAGCCGTGGAAGCCATGGCAGGATAATCGTATCTTTATATAATATATCTTATAAAATAGATAAATCCAGTTAGTTTTGTTAACTTCTTAGAGAGAGTTTTATTTTATGTTTAGAAAATAATGTCCGGAGGTTATTTATAACTATATTGAACTATATTACCATTCTAGTTTATCTAATTTTTTACTAACGGGTTCTTACTCTTGACGCAGGGCTGCATTGGTTAAGTCCGATCTCTGGTGAAGGAATAAGTCCCTTTACTATCCTAGTATATCCACTCTGTCTAAGACTACATCGGTTAGATCAGATCTCTTAGTCTAATAAGATACACCACATTATGCTCGCGTGGGTTCTGTCGGCTTATCGTGCTCTTCTACTGTCATCGATCTCATGCTGTATCGGTTAGGTTCAATCTACTAAACTGCCAATAGCGGATTGAGCCTTAAGCCAATAGCTCTTTACGCGATGTTTTATCAGAATAACCAGTCGATGAGTTATCCATACACTGAGCTCTACGCCTAGTGTATCGGCTTTTTAGCCGATATACATATATCTTGCCCAGCGATTTATCCGCTAGCGATCAATCTGGTTCTGTTAGATCTGACATCAAGACTTAACGGGTTTCGTTTCTCCCATCGGTTCAGCTAGCCGATGAGTTCACTTATGTTTACATCAGACCCACAGCCGATAGCAACCGATGGGTTTACCCAATCCCTCCGTTGTTACATCCAATCTAACCCCCACCGTCTCAATGCCGTTAGCCTCAGCCTTATACTATTTTGGTTTGATCCGATCTATCAAGACTGGATCTAACGGTACCTTTGGGAGATCGAGTTTCGCTTCTTACTATTTATCGCATACACTATTCAGAGCGTCATCGGCCCTATAGCCGATGAGTACTTTACTTTATTTCTCGCCATTCGCCTATGTCGTCATCGGCTTTCTAGCCAATGTATAAGCGCTACAGTTGCTATCGGCAACCAACCGATAGCAGAGGTGCATTGAACTTAGCCGATGGCTATCATAATCTTATCAGCAATCAACCAATAGTAAAAGTCCGTATCGGTCTATCGGTCGATTGGCTATATGATCTAACTTTATCTGTTTTTCTTGTTAATTAGAAGCCAAATTGACTCGCACCGCTGCTGACCAATAAGAAAAACTTAGGATTTCTAATATTAATAGGCTAAATGGGCTTTTTAATAGCGTATATGGGCCACACAACATGAAAGAGTTTTGGTTTGTGGGGTTTATTTATCCTTGGTTTCATACATATATTAGGCCTTGTGAGTAGTATACTTTATCTATAAAAGGGTTATCTTCTAAGTATGATGGAAACAAAGCTCTAGATTATATTCTAATTGTGTACTTAACATAACTTGTTAGCTAAGCAATGGTAGATGTGATGAGGTGTCATTGACAACTAAGGAGGACGAATTTACTCAGGTTGAAGGAAGTGATAATGAGGAGGAAGAAGAAGAGTGGTGATTAGGCATATGTGGATGAAAGCTGAAAGTGTGGTTGGCTTGTCAAAAAGCCACTGCAACATAGATATCTCTTTTTTATAGGAAAAACTAAGCCTTCCAATATTGAATGCACCCAAATGGGCTTTTCTAATATATATGGCCTGTGACTTGATGATTTTTGGTTGACCTTAGAACCTCTATTTAATCCATAAGGTGGACAATGTGACTAGCTGCTTCCAGAAATGGAATGCTCGACAATTTTTTTCTCTTAATAGAATAGATGAGCCAATCAACTTAATGAGTTTTTGGTGGAGTTTACAGATCCTCCATTAGATCCATATGGTGGGCATGGTGAGTAGTACCCTTTATTATTAGAAAAAAAAAGTTGATCTTCTAAGTGTGATTGACATAAAGGGTTGTCTAGGTCATATTATAGTGTTAGGATCCAACTCTAGCTTTGTTTTTCACAAAAAATGTGCAAGGAAGACTTGATATGGATACACCACATGAGAACTGTTAAGTAAAACTTTAACAAGGGCGAATATGAATTCCTTGTCAAGTCTGCTTGTACCATGTGCTGTTGTGAAGTTGCTCCACTGTACTACAATGCTGCATTAGATCAATATTCTCTCTTAGGCTTCATCAGATCGTTTATGTTATTTTAGTGTCCTAGGAGCTAAGCTAAAGGTAGTAAAGTATTGAACTTGCGACAAATACGTACTACATAAGCAATATTCGGTGCATATATGTTCAAACTTTTGTCCGTCAATCAACTTTAGAAAAAATATATAATTATGAACGCCTATGGTGTGTTTGTCCTGTCCTTCAAAATGTGGGGCCAAAACTCAAAATAAGTTTCACTAAACAAGCGATTGTATTAAAAGAGTAAACATGCTTCTTTAGTATTTATTCATAATATCAATATATTGAAATTAGGGAGCCATGCGTTAAATTTCAAAAGAAAAAAATCAGATTACAAAGGGTTTTTTGAAATACTGAAAATCAAAACATTCCTTAATCTAGATAATCATTTGTGGTTTAGGATAAATATTCATTTTAATTGGTAAAGATTTATGATACAGCCCAATTTTGATTCAAGTTCATTTCTTTTGGAATTGACTTATATCACAATTTCTAGGATTAAGTACTTTGCATATATTATTTATTACCAGTTTTAGAGTAAGAATTGCTTTCCAAAAATTATAGAAATTAAAACTCTGTCAAACGAACATGTTAAACAACCAGATGCTACAGTCGGATTTATGTTCAACTATGATTTTTTTTCAAACAAATAAAATATTTTTTTTGTATTTGGGACTGTCAGTGTTGGAGTGTCTTTGCTATCTCAATATAGCAGGTCCTAAATCCTGGTAAAGAAGAAGGATTATATTACGCTTGACGAGACAACGTAAAAACTTAGCTACTCTTATAGAAATAAAACATAAAAAAATTTCATTGGAGTGTAACCCTCTTAGTGACACGCTATATCAGAACCCGGGTATGATGTTAAATGAGCAAGAGCCAGATCGTCACCATCGTGACGTGGCATGTCGTGATCTGGACATGGTGTCAAGTGAGCAAGTATCGAACTGTCACATTCTTAGTGGCCCGCCACATCAGCATCCGAGTGTGGTAAAAAATGAGTAAAGGTCTTCACACCTGACTTGGCGAGTGCGAAGAGTAAGAAAGCAAGTCGAGCCAACTAAGATCTATTTAAGTAGTTGGAATACAGGATCCCTTATAGGTAAGTTAAGAGAGCTAGTCGAAACAGCGGTTAGAAAATGTGTAAATATCATATGCGATCAAGAGACTAAATGAAAGGGTCAGAAGGAGAAGGTGTACATTACCGGCTTTAAGTTCTGATACACAGGGACAAATTCAAATAGAAATGAAATATAAATTTTGATTGATAAAAGCCTCAAGGATGATGTGGTGGAGGTAAGAAGGCAAGAGGATAGAATCATCTTAATTAAACTTATTATTAGTGATATAGTTTTAAATGTAATTAGTATGTATGCCCTTCAAGTAGGCTAGGATGAGAGTGTTAAGAGATATTTTTAGAAAGACTTAGATGGCTTGGTTAGAACTGTACCTAGTAGCGAGAAGCTTTTTATAAGAGAGAATCTTAATGATCATATAAGTGCAACAGGAACAGGTTTTGAGACGGTATATGGAGGTTTTGGATATGGTGGTAGGAATTAGAAGGGAGAGGAAATTTTGGACTTTACTTTAGCTTTTGACCTGATGATAACTAACACTTTCTTTAGAAATAGACAATCTCATTTAGTGACTTTTAGTAGTAGCCAACACTTTAGTCAAATTGACTTTGTCCTTATAAAAAGAAAGGATAAACAAATATATATGGATTATAAGGTGATACTTAGAGAATGTGTGATTTCTTAACATAAACTGTTGGTGGCCGACTTTCGCTTTCTGGTGCATGCTCGTACAGATAAAAAAGCTAAAATCGTAAGAACCAAGTGGTAGAAGTTGGAAGTAGAGACATCAAATGTTTTCAAGGAAAGAATTATCGAAGAAAGCTCTTAGAAGGAATAAGACGATGTAAATAACATGTGGGAGATGATGACAACATGCATTTGGAAAATTGCTTCAGAAGTGTTTGGAGTGACTAATGAGAGTGGATGCGGAACTAAATCTACTTGATGGTGGAACGAAAACGTGCAAAAAGCTATTAAGGAGAAGAAAAAATGTTATAAACACTTGTATCATGATAGGAGTGAGGGCAACATAGAGAAGTATAAGGTGGCAAATAAAATTGCAAAACAAGCTGTGTGTGAGACAAAGAGGTGGGCTTTTGAGGACTGTATCAATGTCTAAGTATAAAAGAAGGAGAGAAAGACATTTATAAAATGCCTAGGGCCCGTAATAAAAAGACGAGGGACTTTAACCAAGTTAAGTGTATTAAGCATGATAGAAGAGAAGCTCTTGGTGAAGGAGGATGAAATTAGACATATATGGTAAGAGTATTTTGATAATTTGTTTAATGGTTGGAACGAGAACACTACCGTCCAGTTAGACGACTCGTCGGATAACACCAATAGGAGTTTTGTGTGGAGGATCTAAGAATTTGAGGTTAGAGAAGCTTTAAAAAGAATGAAATGTGGTAAGACAATGAGCCCTAATGGTATTCCAATAAAGATATAAAAATGTCTTGGGGATATAGCTATAGTATGAATAACTAAGTTGTTCAGCAATATTTTTCAATCGAACACGATGTCTGAGCAGTGGAGGAGAAATATATTAGTAACAATCTACAAGAATAAAGAAGATATCCAAATTTGTACTAATTACCGGAGAATTAAGTTGATGGGCCACACTATGAAGTTATATGAGAGAGTTATTGAGTGTCGTTTAAGAGGAATGACGCAGATCTCTATGAACCAATTTGGTTTTATGCACGGAGGATCAACTATAGAAACAATTTTATTAATAAGAGAAGTTATAAAGCAAATTAGATAGTTGAAGAAGAACTTGCATATGGTTTTTATTGACTTACAAAACACTTATGATAGAATACCAAGAAATATTATGTGGTGGGGTTTAGATAAATATAAAGTTCCAACAAAGTATCTCTCTCATTAAAGATTTATACAACAATGTTATGATTAGTATTTGAACAAATAATGATAACACAGTTTACTTTTCAATTAAAATAGAACTACATCAAGGATCAATCTTGAGCCCATACTACTTTGCGTTGGTAATGGATAAGGTTAAAAAAACATATAAGAAGATATCTCTTGATATATACTCTTTGCAGATGATATATTCTTAGTTGATGAGAGCCGGACGGAAGTAAATAGTAAACTATAGTTATGACGCCAAACTCTTAAGTCTAAAGATTTTAAAATAAGCAGAACTAAGATTAAATACTTAATGTGTAACTTGGGCACTATCGTACATGGGGAGGAAAATATGAGTTTAAGAGGCCACATAGTGGCTAAGAAGAACACATTTCGATATTTAGAATTGATGCTACAGATGAATGGGAATATTGATGCGAACATTAGCCATAGAATTAAAACGGGTTGGATAAAGTAGTGCCAAGTATCTAGCATTCTCTATGATAAGAGGTTACAGCAGTATCTAAAAGTCAAGTTTTATATAATGGTGATTAGACCTACTATGTAATATGGAGTAGAATGCTAGTCTATAAAAAGATAATATGTTCAACTGCTGAGTATTGTAGAAATACGTATATTACGCTGGATTTATCATCATACAAAAATAAATCAAGTCCGGAATGAGAATATACATGATCGGTTAGAGATAGCATCAATTAAAAAAAAGCTTATTTAATATCGGTTAAGATAGTTTAGTCATGTCGTTAAAATAATAATATGAGTAGAGTAGAGAAATACCAAAATTAACATTGAGTTACAATAAAAATAAATTTAAATAAATAGAATATAGTTAAAGATGTGTAAAAATTTAGATGACTTAAGATTGTTTCAACTAGTGTGTAGTAATCGAGATATAACTGTACTCACAATGTTTGCTTAAATATGTGAACTTAAATTTATACTTAGAATATATCTTATTATATATAAGCTAGTAGTAGGGCTCGTTATATTTTAGGATAGAGACGAAGAAAGTAGCTGTAGAACCGTATATATTAAAACCTACAGCAAAAGCAAAATAAACTGCATTTTTATGGAGTCGACAGGTTCTTATCACAGGATTTGCTCGAATTCATTTACCTAAATTTAATTTAGACTTCAGAGTATATGGCAAATATTGAATTTGACTTAAGTTCACAGTAATGATTAATTCAGAGTAACACTTCGGGTGCATTTCATGTTCCTTGTGACTGGCACTCTCAACGTTTGATGAAGATTATTACAGAAACTAATCAGGTAGTGGTTGATAACGATCCAGAATAGAATGTCTACGAATAAAATGTGATTAGCAACTACTATTAGGATACTCTTAGCTTAACCAGTGTTTAAGTTCAATAAGTACTGACATAACTAATTTGGTGGTTCATCAGTAGTACAACAATCAGCTGATCCCAAATGATTGAAAAGACATTCTAAAATACACACTTGAGAGCAACTCATTACATTCTACAGAAGGGAGAAAAGATTCGATACATGAACGACAGGTATTAGCTGGATTGGTTCTTACGTTGCCCTCACAAAATCTACAAACTAACTAGTCATAATATAATGAAGATAAATATCGTCTGATAATAGTGGCCATAGCTCAACAACAGGGTGGCAGTAATCGCATCTGCGTTATGCACCCTTTGGCAACACAATTCGGTAGCAATGTTCCCCAGTTTCATGGGCACTTCCTTTGGATGTAGGATACCCCATGCTCTTCGTACCTGTCGCGAGATGAATCACGTTAACATATGAGGTGTCCAAGACGAGCAGGGCAAACATAAACCAAAAAATACCAAGCTTACTCTGCCTTGGAGAACCACATTTGCTGGAACGACCCGAGAGATGCAAGAATGCTCCCTCCAATCCAAACACTGCACTCAAACCATCACAAATCAGTCATGCAAGATGTTACTGCACACCTAAACATCCAAAGGATTAACATCCACACCCACAAGGTATGTTTGACTAGAAAAAAGGTGATCCGCATGTTTTTGTACTTCAAGTGTCAAGCTTCTCAAGTAATAAATGCCGTGATATGGTCCCAACAAAAACAAGCAACATAGTAGTATTTTGCAGACAGAAAAGGAACTCGTCTAAACTTCTCCACTACTCACTAGAGCAGGTAGAGCATAGGTCAATGCAATTCGGGAAGGATAAAGACTTCCGATCAAAGCAAATACCTGAATCGCCTCTCTACTGAATTTCCACTTGCCAAAACCTTTACACGAGTATTACCAGAAGACTCCTGCAATATTTCGAGGTAGATATAAGAACAAGCCTTACACTGTTAGACAAGGTTTAAGAAACATTTTCAATAGCCTCAAATACGAAATAGAATTTTATGAACTAACCCAAACAAACAACGAGAATGAGATTCATTTATTGTTGTATGTCAAGCTATTGGACGAGAACAAAGAAAATGATGCTAGCATTAACTCCTGTATGTTGTTCCCTCTATTTGTAAACAGACGCCATTTGAGACAACAATGGACTCCAACTACAAACCTTTGGCTACTTCTACAATAATATAGTTTGTCAATAGTATATAAGAATTATAGATTATTAAAAAAATGTAATGATAAAAAGATACTTTTCATTACAAAGACAAACCTATGAATACATTTACATGTAACAACCCCAGAATATTTATATATATTTTAGTAGTTAAAAACTTAAAATTTGGCTGCACAGACTATACAATGGCATGCATTTAGATTTTAGACTAGGGAAAATACACTGGATGATGGCAGCCCTAGTTTGCTCTGAACAAAAACATATACCTCAAGTACTTCTTTCTCTAGCCGCTCCTTCAACTGCAGAATTGATGATGAGCCACCTGAAAGCTATCCACGGTGCATGTTTGGAGATGTTAGAATTCTATTAATAGAAATTAAAAGAAGATTTTTGGGATGAATGTCACTAAGCTCATGCATGGCAACTCCAAGAGAGGAAGAGAGAATTGCAAGATGCAGTTCAAGAATTTATAGGGTATTTACCAGAATACTGCTGAGTAGCTCCTTGCGAATGTCAACATCGCACCTATTTACACTATCAATGACCTGAGGAAAAGTAACAGCGATACAAACTTCAGTAATGTGAAGAACTGCCAGGAATGCACAACAGTAAACACAAGCGTAAATCCCATGTTTAACTCACCATTCGTGGAAGACCACAAACTGACATGGAATCTGCAAATCCATCAACTCCAGGAATAGTCTATTGATCATAAAATCCGTGTGCATGTAAGAGTTAACATAGTCCAAAAGAATTTTTCAAGCCATCAAATAACTACTGAAGAAAAAAGCAACAAGCTAGTTTTGTTCTGGAATAAAGTAATCTAGCACCACAACCAGTTACAAATCCTGCCTGAAATACAAGTATACAGGAAGTAATATTCCTTTCCTCAAAATCTCACCTGAGAAAGAGATGGATTAAACAAAATGTCAGGAATCTTGAATCTATCTGCACCAACTTCAATGGTTCTGTTCAGATATCAGATAGAAAGTTAAAGATGCTTGAAAGGTACAATGCATAAAACAAAATCTTAACCACAAAGTTAAAGATAATATATAGCAAGGGAAAAGTTAAGATATATCAGTGCATGCCAACACCCCCTGGGGTGTCATGCGCCACCCTCAAAATAACATGCAAATGACCATGGAAAATTCTAAATTATTTAGAGACATTGGGTTCATGAGATGATCTACCAATCTAAAGTCACAACTTGAAGCTCTATGTACATAGGAGGGGTTAGAGAACAACAAATCTTAGTGAACAGTAATTTTAGCTTTTTTTGGTATTAATTTTATGTCAGTATTGTCAATTTTCTGCGTGGCATAGTATATTAATTTATAGATAATCAATTGATTGTGTAGTCATTTTTGGTGTGGTGTCCTGAGGTGCCATGCACAGATGCACATGTAGAAAAATAGCTCATACTCTCTGTCTAATTGGAGAGGAACATAACACTAAGGTAACAAATTAAACCACTCAACCTACTGGGAACAAATATGTGAATAAATAATTCTGGCATACAACTTACTGTCCATCTGGAAGCTCATATGAAGTTGTGGGAACATTTGCATATGCCACTTCTGCATTAAAGAAAAAGCAGGGAAAGTAAAGAGCAGAACATAAAAAAGAAGAATAAGGCAGGTCAAAATAATCTCTGCAACAAAAGTAATTTATGTTGCAGGACTTCAGATAAGTATAAGCATAACCAACTGCTGTGTGGCAGCATACATATATAGATTCAATAATTAAATGTTCCTTGTAATTACTAAGTTGGAAACAAAATAGATTAATCGTGTAAAATAATAGAGGAGATTTAAACATATTGTATTTATTTATGCATCGTACCATCAAAGGCAGTATCTGGAACTCTGCAAACAGACTCCTTGATATCACTAGCAATAGCTCTCTGTGAACATATGAAGCATCACCATTAAAGGCATCCAGAAAAAACAAACACAGAACAAGAACCAAAGATCTGACAATGAACATACCATGCAGTATAACTTATAACTCTCAGTTGTGTTTGGCAAATCAAGATCTACAACCTGAAAATACAAGCATGCAGTCAAAGAATCCATATGGTGTTGGTTCCCTTACAATTGTCCAGTGTAATGGGAGCAAAAGCTTGTCAATGCTTAGTACCACATAAGCCTTTGAGGAATATAATAATAAAGAAAAGGAGTTAGCGAAAAACATGGCATCCAAATGTATCAAAGTGGAACCATAATCATGGTAAGTAACACAACAATGTGGACCCTTAAGAATAAACTAAATGGATGGTAAGACCACCAAGATATCTGTAAAGATCCCCACATAAACACTAAGAAATAGTCACCATAGTAATCTTCTCCACAAAATTTCTTGAAATTTAAAATAGTACACAAACTTCTTGCATAACATGAGCAAGTTTGGGGATAGCCAACAGAGGTCCCCTGAAGAACCAGTGCATAGAGCATATTAAACCATGTCAAAGATGGGATCGGCCAAAACTGCTCATGGTTGAAACTTTGAAGCAATCAAAAGAGAACTGAAGGCTTAGAACATATACAAAGATTCGTTTTTGGATAGGAGTTTGTGGAAAGTAAAGAATCCATGTGCCAGAAGCATGAGCTTTTAAGAGGTATCTTTGTTTGGGTGGTTTAACCTGGGTTTAATCTCTAGCCTACTCAACTTGCTTGAGACTAAAGATTGTTGTTAATGTTGCTGTTGTAGACTAATTTCCCTTCTTTAGAAACCACTCACACTAGAGGATACAAAGAATTTACATTTATCTTTCATAGGAAAGAAACAAGGTATATTTTGAGAGATGTTGCATGAAAAAAAAAACTTAATTCAGTGCCAGAAACGAGGTCAACAAAAAACAGATTTCCCCTCAAGCTCTTTCACCTTTGTGCCAGTAATCAAATGGCAATGTGTGAATTATGAAGCCATTCCATGGGCAGTTAGTTATTTTAGTATTTTATGTTTGCTGCTTTCCTTGTTTGATATTTTTATTAAATGAACTAATTTGAAACATGCCAATAGCTCAGTATACATGTTATTGTTAATATCCAACAAAAAGGTACACCAAAGATGTCAACAGTACAATGGGCTACCAGGGGAAAATATGAATATCAGCAAAGGTGCTAAATTAACTACACCTTATATTCACCAGGGCTGACTTCCTTCTTAAATGAATACCTGGGCCTAATCTACAAAGTGAACATTGAAGATTGAGCAAACTCAATATGAACATACAAGAAGACATAGTGTGCTATCTTAAGCAAGTGAGATGCTTACAACAACACCCTTGCTCTCCAAACTTTTCATCATACAGTCAGTTAAAAATTCACCACCAATTGGAGAAGTTGCCACAGACTGCAATAAGTTAGCAAATAAGTAGGACAGAAGGTAGACTTCCAGAAAGGCAAGGTGAGAGTGTTGTCCACAGCAAGTGTCCATGTAAAACAGAAAAGGGAAAACTTATATTGTCCTAAAGCAGCTTTGCTTCTTCACAGTTTTCACACGAAAAAGAAAAGAACAGAAAAAGCAAAATTACTCCATTTGGCACAGCTTTTTCTGAAAAGACAATTTTGAAACATGAACTTTATGAATAACTTTAGGTAGATTTTATAGTCATTCTCTTAACAATCATGGAAATAAGGAAGGGAAATGAAAGTGGTGAAGAAAAACCCACTATAATTATTTTTTTAAAAAAAGTAAAAATCAAAATGAGCTACAGTTTTTGAGGAAAAGCAGTGCCAAACGGGGCCAACTAATTAGACGCATGCAAGTAGTGCACTATACACTTGATTAGTATAATTAGCATATCATACTTTCTGCAAGACATAACCATCGTGAACAGCAGCAACCACAGTAGACCCACCACCACTGCACCAAAAATGACAACACTGTCATTCCAGTAATGTTCCTCATAACAAAACACAAAAGCCATGAGAAAGAAGATGAAATAAGCCACACACACCATTAAAGTGCAACAGGCACATCAACGGACTTGTCAGACATCAAATTGGAAACAACTGAATATTATGGCTAAGAACATGCTGAAATAATTTAGATGGTTATACATATGCCCTAGAGCAAGATGGTGTTCTGGTACAGAAAAGGGGGGAGAAGAGCATCAATCAATTCAAGTACAATATCGATAACCAGTAAAGAATTATATTGGTGTCCTGATTCTTGAATAGTGTGGGATAGCAACACTGTTAAAGATAATATTTCTCGCATTCCACACTTGGACAGAAGTGCATCCTTCATAAAAAAATGATGAAGATGGTCATTAAAAATTGTTTTTTATTTATAAGCTCCTTTTCAGCAGGATTTGTCTTGTTACTCTAGTTGAAATTTATATCTGAAATACTGTGGCTGTGCACTGTGCCATACTGGTGAAAGAATATTTCAGAGTTCAGAAATTCCCATAAAACAGAAATTGAAGAGCTGAATAGACAAAATAAGATAGTGCATTTCTTCATAAGTTAAGGCTAAAATGAAAAGTGTTACATTTGATCTACAAGGAAAACAGTAAGTAGCAGCTGCAGAAATAAAATTTAATTCAGACCATGCTCACCTGTCAACTACCAGAGATGTGGCACGTCCAGATGCAAAAGATGTGAGAACCTGACAACCCAATCAACAATTAAAACTAATAAACTAATTGCACAAACAATCTTTTTTGACTGATGCATACCGCATTTTTCGCTAGGAACAATGCTGGCACTTTGTACTTCTCAAACATAAGTTCTGCTGCTCTATGAAACATGAAAAAAAACAGTCAGGTCTTCTCATAGAACCATACAAAAATAATAGGTGATGAATTACAAATGTAACTCGGATTCATATCTTCACAACTTGTGCTTATTGGTATTTATAAGTTTTAGGGTGATCCATAATTCCATTTGTCCATTCCACAAGAAGCTATTTCTCTCCTCGGCTTTGAATAAACATGATACTACCTCCGTCCCCAAATATAAGGGATTACAGGTTGTTTTGGAGAAATTAAGGGAGGAGGAAAAAAATTATGTTGCCCCTCATGAAATAAGAGATGTGAAAAGTAAGAAGGTAGTTGGAGATAAGATGGGGAGAAATTTGAATGAGGGGTAGTTGGAGGGAAAAGTAGTACTCTAGGATACCTATATTTGAGGACAAATTTTAAATGCTTAGATCCCTTTATTTGGGGATGGAGGGAGTATAAACAAAGAAACAAACACAGAAAAACCAACATGTCTGTTGTTAAATGGAGAAGTAGCAAAGCACGCAGCCAAGTTTTAAATCTGGTACCAATACAGTTCTGTCATGACGGATAAGAGTCATGGAAGATAAATGTGCTATAAATCAGCTAGGTCTTATAACAAGTAATGCTCTGTCTGGTTTGAAACAGTTAGCAAAACAATTAACTTAAATACAAAACATATAGTCATACTTTTCTCTTTGTTGTCCAGTGTTTGTAGATGGTTCAGCTATCAACATAGGATGCTCCTCAGGATTGATCAATAGCCGCTGCCTGAAATGTAGAGCAAGTCAGTGCGATGATAAAATTTCACAATCAATATATTTGAAATGCACAATATCTAAAAATGGCGGGCATGAAGCAGTAACCATGTTCAGATCCAAAAGATGCCCTTGAGGCTCAGAAGATGAACTTTATTGCTCATTCTAAACAAATTGTGTTAAAGAGGGGTGTTTGGTTGATCCCAAACTTTGCCAAAATCGAGTTAGGCAAGTTTGACCTTTTGTGGCAAGCCTTTGGTTGCAAGCCACATTAGTAGTGTACCAAACCTTGATACTCCTGTACCCCACATGTAATAGATTTATTTTCTAGCCAGGGTTTGTCACACAAGTGTGGCCAGATTCTCAGCGTCACAAAAACTGTGGCATGCCACATTTTTGGCACAAAAGTACTCACAGCTGCGTCTAATAGATAAAGAAACTCACCTGAAAGCGTGATTCCATATATTGTCAACAATATCCCAATCGGTAACTGTTCCATCTTTCATTGGTGAAATCACCTGTTAAGTGGGGCATGGAAGAGAATCAATAAACAATAGTTTAAAAAATCATGAGCACCAAGATTGATACTTTAGAATGTTCATAACTAACCTCCATACGATCCCTCCTGAACTCCAATTCTTGACCAACATACAATTTGCGCTTTGTCTTGGCTTTGTCCACGTCCATAGGTTTAGCTCCATTCTTAGAATCTGATGCAGTGTCAGCCTCCTTGTCTGCCTTTGCTTCATCAGCTTCTCCCATTTGTTCAATTGAACCAACAACCTTAGCACAACAAAACATATACCACCGAAATAAGAACTTTGAAAACCAAAAGTTTCCGCATTAGGTAGCTCACGTGCATAATCCCATCCCATAAACAAATAAAATAGCATGTCACCACTGCCACACTGTGTAGGAAAAGGAGAAGAAAATATGCTCATCACTGAGCAGCGGCATCGAATAGTGAAACTCA
This sequence comes from Oryza coarctata, assembly GCA_030770085.1. Lineage (NCBI taxonomy): Eukaryota > Viridiplantae > Streptophyta > Magnoliopsida > Poales > Poaceae > Oryza > Oryza coarctata. The sequence continues at coordinate 1,423,952 of CM061476.1, read as the reverse complement.
AAAACACCTTTTCCTGTATTATTCACACAGCATTTTTCTTGTGCTTTACAGCAGATTGTTTTGCTAAATGTCACTACATTATCTGTTTTCTCATTTCCTCAGCAACAAACTGAAATTGACAATCTATGCCAAGAATTCAAATCACTCCAATAGTTCAATAAGACTATTAACTAAAGGAAGAAAAAATTCGTCAAAAAGGATACTGTAGAACCTAAGACAAATAAAAAATGCAATCCTATTTGACATAATATACAAGAAATGTGCTTGGCATTACAAACACAGTAACCAGAAGGTTGTCAGTCATAGCATTTGAAATTAACATCTATTATCAACATGTAGCAGGTAAGCCTCACACGAGCCAAAACTGCTAACTACTCCCTACGTGGATCATGACACAGGCGTGCAGCTAATAAGATAAAGCTGCAGCATGAACTGACTCTGTAGTCAAAACATCAAGATTTTTGCACACACCCAGTCAAAATCAAAAGGTAAGTGTAGGTCTTGTTTTTGGTTATATCCAATATCCGAATTCAGCCACTTATTAACATTTTTTTTTGAAAAATCAAGGTGCTACTATCATGGGCATTCCTGTTCCCACAATAGGATCCAAATTAAACCATTAAATCTGGTGGCTCGGGGCCTAGGAGGAACTATGCGTGCAGCAAAATTCACATCTTGACCTAAGTCATAACACAACTAGACAGATGTCTGTATAGCATGAGGCCACACACTAACACTTCATCCTTTATTCTTTCTCTCTTTTTTTTTGACATGACTTCATCCTTCTTTTTTTTCAAAATCAGAACTCGAAGTCAACGACCTAAAACAGCTCAAAATTACCGGGGGGGTGGGGGGGACACAAATTTACCACTGGGATAGCATTGCGCACAGAGCTAGCAACAAAACCCATCCTTTCCAACACCACCTCCACGAACTAGAAGCAACCAAAGACTGAATCCCCCCAAACCAAAGTTCAACTCCGAAACCGCAACCCTGCAGAATTACAGCGAGCCACGAGAGCAGAAGCAGTTCTCTCACCGAGGAGAAGACGGCCTTGGGGGTGTCATCACCAGCATACCCCGCCTTGCAGCTGTAGGAGCCCACATCGATGACGATAGCCGAGACCTCATCTGCCAAAGCGGAGCGAGTGAGTGAGTACAGATCTCTAGGGCTTAGGGTTTAGCTCGGGGACAGTGGCGAGAGAGGGGGAACTTACCACCGCCGTACATGGATGGAGATCCGGGCGGCCGCCGTCTCGGGGCGGCGAGAGTTCGGCGGAGGGAGGCGGCGGCGGTGACCCGAGTGAGGGGAGAGGGCGGCGGCGCCGGGGTTGGGGGAGGTGACGGCCAAGTGAAGCGGGGAGGGGAGACGAGACGAGCGATTTTTTTTCTTGTACCGAAATTGACCCCCGCGTCGGATCGTTTCAACTAGAGCTTATCCTAGCCGTCGGATACGGCCCTCAGGCCTTAACCAGTGCTCTCCATTTCACAATGTTTATCAATTAGAAGTATCACTGAACACTAGTATAGTCCCTAAGTTCCAGAGTGTTTTAGATGTGTTATAAATTAAATTTCTTTTTAACTTTTGACTAAATTTATAGAAAGTTAACATCTGTAATACTCACTTATTTTTAAAATATAAGTATTTTTATAATTAAAATTTTATACTGCAATATAAGCATTCCTATAATTATTATCATTTTAATTATTGCAAAACCAATCAAATACTTGGAAAGTAAATCTAATCAATTCAAAATTTAAAAATTAACCACTGAAATAACTAAAAGAAATTTTCTTTTGACCTAATGAACAACTATTTATAACGAATGGAGTACCAAATAAATACACTATTCATGGTGGATTTTAATAAAAAGTAATTTAATTGTTGTGCATGTAGTTATATATTTTTTATAAACTTGATTAAATTAGAAAAGTTTACCTTATAAAAAACTGAGACGCTTTACAATATGAAACGGCGAGGGAATTTATCTTCAAGTTTTGCCATGAGCGTGTATTTAAAAAGTATGAGGTATTAGCATCATAAAAAAATAGCCATGTATTTCTGCTTATTGTAATGTTATCATTCAAAAGTTACCGATGGTCAGAATTGAAACAGTAATAGTCGACGAAAACGACTAGTTGGAGGCTGAGGGCACATAGTTATTTTTTTTCCCTGAAGTTTAAGGTCACCAATTTAAAAATATTTTGGCTTGATGTTGGTTTCAAATAATAACCTCTTTAGACAAAGAACCAAGATCTTGGCTTCAAGACTGATTCAGAGTGTCCAATTGCTCTCTAATTGCATGAATGATCATATGCGATAGTGTTTTGCTGCTTCTGTCTTGATTAAGTGCGGCCATGATGATGGACCAGAGTTTCCAGCCACATGTAGTTTTCATGTTTTACTCATGCTTTCAGTTTTCAGATAACCTGTTTTGAGTACTCAAAACAAACCATTTGTTGTTGATTGTCTCATATTTGCTTTGCTATATTTTTTTAGATAATAGAAAACCCAGCCGTCGCTTTGATAGAAGCTACAACCAATTATACAAAGTTTGCAGTACCCATGACTGCACATAACATCCAATGTGAAGACAAGAACGAAATAAAAACAAATGACACCGGATGAAAAGACCCATTACTAAATATCCATCCACGATTGACAAAATTTTGTATGACCATACTCTCCGGATCAAGCAATTGCTTTCATACACAATTGATGCTCACACAACAGCAATATATATTAAGACAGAAAAACATCCTGGGCCTCCATTGGAAAGGTGGAATTTTCAAAGGATATTTGGATGATTTTAACTAAATCCTGTAAAATGTCTATGTTCCAGAGAAGCTACACATTAGCAATTGCTTATGTGCATTCATACACAGTTGATGCTCACAGATCAGAAATATATGTTAGGACAGAGAAACGTCCTAACTTGAAATGTTCAGCATATAACAGATTCAGCATCCTACCTGCAAAAATCAAGTCGGCAACCACAACATTCGGTTGATCAACCCTTCTGATTTCAGTGAATCAAAATTGCAGTTCTTTTTCCAATGATAAGACTGACTAGTACAACCCACAACGATGTACACATGCTGGAAATTCCCTAGTCAATCTTAATCTGCATTGCCATGGTCTGTCTATAGTGTATTTTTCATTTGCTTCAGTTTTTCATGCTTGGATGGTCCACTTCATCCCATCGCCATATGCTGCCATCCTCGCTGCAGGCAAGGATTGTGCTGAAGAAGAAAAAAAAATGCCACATGTCAGGGCATCGAAGACCAAACAAAAACACCAAGTGGAAAAGGATGCATGCACATGATGCACAGGATCTTCACTAAAATAAATTGAGGACAAGTAAAAGCTAGAATGCAGTGCATTATCAGGATTGGATATCAGAATTTAATGAAGCACCTTCCATCAAATGACACAGCAGTCTGCCTTATTGCTGATTTGCATTGCGGATTAGTCAGCCTGTAAAAGATGATACGATAACATGCAGATGTACAAGATTTAGTACCATCCAACACCGACTGCATATAGAGGATGGGAAACAACTGAAGTTCTTGGAAATTACCGAGCAGTTAAAACAGGAGGACTGGACTGTACTTCCCAGACATAGACTTTACCTTCACGGTTGCCTGCTTAAATAAGCAAATGGTATTTTTGAGTATTCAGCATTTTTCAAAAATAATCTAAACCAAATGAGTTTAAACATGTAATTTATTTTTTTCACACCATGCATATAGCACTAGGCCACATTTCACAGATTTTTTTATGAACGTAATCTTTTGACTTGTGAATACTGAGTATGACCATTTTTTTCCCATGCAAGAACATCTTCAAACTTGTGCACAAAATTTAAAATGTAATGATAAAATGTAGGAGAAATAATACATGGGAAAAAGTGTCAACGTTAGATATTACCTATTGCCAACTGATTGAAGTGAAAGTCACAAGAGAATTTAATAAACCAGATGTCACATTCTGGGACAGGGTACTTCTGAAGAATATCAATGCTACCCTACATTTGAAAAGAAGTATTTTTACTTGCGAGTGAGACATTTAGTATGGGAAGGGGCACTGAGAACTAAAGTAACATAATGGAAAACTGTTTAGATGATTGGATCAGAAGACAAGAAAAATGAATTAAGGTCTGTAATTCCAGAGGAGTTAAATTATGTCACCTCCCCAGGATTTTGTTCTTTTGTTTTTGGCTCCCACAGCACGATTTCATTGTCAACACTCTGCAAATTAAAGTTAGCATCAATGAGATAACTCATCCTACAGGCATGAACCAAAATAGCATGGAAAGAAAAGGTTGCAGCATCAATGCAGTAACTGAAAAGTCTATAGTATGATATTAGAGGTTCCAGCCTTCCAGGTACGGTCTGGAATGTTGCATCAGTAGTATAGATGCATTATGCGCACTGTATTTCTACCAATCCATAAATCCATTTAAAGAATACAAAATTTGACCTTTGACAGGACAAAGTCACCAAGCCATCTTGTACAATCAACATAGTTAGAATGTACTACAGCAATCAAGACCTGAAAGCAGAGAAAGATTGGTATGATGACACATGGATGAAATATCAAAATCTTGCGAAATAATAGTTCAAAGATGATCAGAAGATACTTAGCATACCGGAAATTGGACATATTTTGTTGGAAATTTTGATGGAAGGTCAGTCCATGTAAAGGATTGCTCAACATATGGCCAGAATTCTATGACAATATTAACCAACAGTGTCAATGGTAAGCAGAAAGTGAATGTAAATAAAAAGCTATACTGAGATGGCCTGCTAACCCTTCATTGACCATATTTTAACAGTGTTGTCCATGCCACAACTAGCTATGCGGTAGATATCAGATGGGTGGAAGTCCTGCAGCAAAACATGGTTGATCAATATTTCTCCTAATGTAATTGAACTACAAATAAAACGACTGTCATTGTGGAACCAGTATCTTATTTTATTACTGATGGAATCAATTAAATATGTTCAGCTCAGTACAAAAAAGGATGATATCAGAAGCTGGAAGAATGTTATATCTTCAGTGTGCTTTCTAGTGAGTACATTCCCAAATGACATCATACTGGGAAGCAGAAGCAACTTACAACACTCAATACTTCATTCCGGTGACCTCCTGCTCCAGCAAAAATCAAAATGCAGATCCCTGTGTGAACATTCCACAGCCTAACAGATTCATCCTATACAATGCCATGCAAAGCAGAATCAGAAAAAAATAATTAAACCTAGACAGATCCAACTCCAGAAAAGGTTATCTTCAACCTTGCTTGCAGAAATGATGAGTGAAGGCTTCAATGCTTGAGTTCTTATCTCGTTTATTGAATCACCATGGCCAACAAAAGTCTGAAAAAATATACAGAAATAAGACACTTACCCTAAATCCCTAATTGTCAGTATAGGATGGTAAATAATTGATATGCCCAGTTTTCTGACTATCTCACTGGAAAACATCCACTAGGCTCTACATTTTTCACCATATCTTTCTCTCCTATATTACTGACTAGAAAGCAAACCTTGTGATTAAGCCACATCATCAACAAAAAATAGCCCTTTGATTACTTATCTTGGAAAATCTTAACCCCACAATCAGCGCATCCTTATTCTTAACAAATGGCTCATGTTATAACCACTGATAAAGCAATATCGTGTGTTTTAAGCCTGTAACAGCCCTGGCCATCCAGGTGGCAAGTAGCCAAGTAACACATGTAAATGAAGGCATTGACAGGCATTCTTGCTCATTACTCTCATAAAAGCCATGAGAGGCTTGAAGAAATCATGTTGGCAAAGGAAGTCACTGAAGTTCACAGATGCATCCAGGCTTGCGAAATGCTTCATCCAACCTGCAATCATTGATGTGTATGATTGTAGTCCATTTCTCTTCCTAGGCCAGTAGAATTTTCATGCCTTCTTGGAGCAGTGCTAGATGGGTGAATGGTTATTAAACTAAGTAGAACAGAATTTATCATTATCCAGTTCCCACCAATGAAGCGTGTGTACTTACTCTACACATGATGACCCTGCAAAAGGTTAAATCAACACCACAATCCTTAAACTATCGCTGCCAATTTGGCAGAAACATGCTGATATGTTTCATGGATAGCATGCTGTTCATGAAGCTGAATGGTAGCCAATCCAGGATACTTTCATGAAAAAGAAACTTGCTGATTTTATGTAGAATTTCCAATGGATTGGTAATCAGGGGATTTGCTTCCCTCTATCGCACAAAAGCGCAGTTCACTGAAATGCCATCACTCTGTCAATTACTAACCTGATGGTATTTTGGCAGTTGTGATTTAAGAGATGCTATTTTAATAATTATTCCTTGATAATTTTAGGAGTACAAACAATTTAGAATAGACAATTCAGCATCGTTTTCATTCATAGCTCTGTAAATGAAAGGCCATAAAATACACACACGCGTGCACAAGAGTTGATGAGAACAAAATGGATCTCACCTATAGTATATTAATTTCATGCCTAAGAGTAAATTATTAAGGCGCCCTGTTTGTGGTGTTGTAAATATCTATTTTAATATTGTCAAAACCTTCCATGTATATTGAATGATCTACATATGGTGCCATATCAGCCCCGTCCTAATGTGCAGGTGGCACCCTAGTTAGACACATTAAAGCAGTAAAGCCTTAAAATTACACTTTTGTGGACAAAAAGGTGCAATTTTATAGCAATGAAGTATGGAAAAACACACACTTCGTAATCAAAGCAAATATGAAGTGACATTGAATGGATAAGACAGACAGATCAGCATTTACTAAAGAAGCAACTATTCTCTGAAGCATAGCTTCAATCATGGGTATCTCGAAAAATAAAAGAGCATAGATTGTCATAAATGAATCTTGATTTAAGTTTGCAGACAAGCACATGAAAAATATGACACAAGCAAACCTTGAGTAACTTCTCGGTGGCACAGTTGATGACCCGAATGATCCCATTGCTTCCTGCAGCCACTAACAGCGGCGAGCCACCAAGATCGCAAGCCCAGCTCAGTGTGTAGAATGATTCATCCTTCTGAGGTAAAATGCAGACCTCACGAGCATTAGAAATGTCACGCAATCAAAGTAAATAAGAAACTGAAGGCAATGGAGATTGTTGCAGAGCTTACATCCTCATCAATATATGCTTGCAGGATAGCAAAATTGCCATCCTTAAGGCAGCTGTATGTTGTCACCTGCAAGATCAAGAAAAGACATTTGTTACATGAGCGTACTAAGGACAATATCTTTCATCAAATTAGCAATTAAAAAAGCTTGCCTACTATATGGTCGATCCCCTACAGCAAATTTTTCCTATGATTTTTCGTCAAAAGCTACAGAAAAACTACAATTTTCAGCAAATCTGCCGAAATGTATTACAAATCGTACTGTTCCAAGCAGAAGGAAAAGGGTAAAAAACATCAAATTCCAAGCTACTAATTTACCAGCTTTCGAACTTCCACCAAATTTCGAACCAAAAGCCGTCGTTCCCCCAAATTCCACAACCAGCTAAATCAAAACCCTAGCTTCTCTCCCTTATCATTCATCACTACTAGGAACAACTCCAATCGGCAAAGACCCCCAACAAGAAGGAATGCTTACGCGGTTGCCGCCGACGGTGGCGAAGACGTCGTAGTAGCGGACGTCGAGGAAGTTGAAGCCGATGGCGTAGAGGGGGCGCTTCCCCTCGGTGAGCTTGTTGCACGCCTTGTACTCCCGCTTCCGGCTCGGCGCCAGCAACCCCACCGCCGCCTCGCACCCCAGACCTTGCCCCGGCCCCAGCTTCGCCATGCGCCCCTCTCCCTTCCCCGGTTCCCTTGGTGACTGCGGCGGCGGCGGCGGCGGCAGGATTCCGGATTCCCGGCTTGGCTGGGCTTTAGGATTTCAGAGTTTCAGAGTTTATAGAGGGTTTTAGCAGGGTGTGAATTCAATCAGATTTTGGAACCAAAATAGGAAGGAATCAGATTCACATTTCTGTGGGATCTGGGACCGATTCACACCTTTAGCAAATCTGCATTTTATTTTCTCAAATGGAATTTTGAGCCTTTTTTGTCATGAGATTTGCTTGAGTTACATGGTCATGGGTCTATGATATAGGGTTCAATGCAATTTTTTTTGTCCGAAAATGAATTAGAGTTGGGGTTTCCTCTCTTTCGTTAGACTCAATTCTGTTTTATGTGGTCAATTAATATAACGTCTCATAGATTTTTTGACTTATTGACAAACATGATTAATTATATAGATATGGCTGGTAAGACAACAATGACGATAATAAAAGACCGTGCATTTCGTAAGTGAACATACCTATCTATAAAAGAATTTAGATTTGACATGGTCAACAAGAATTTGATGAAGTCATGTCTATAAACAACAAGATTAGGGTGTCTAATTTGGCTAATATGGTGTAGACCATAAATATTATTGCCATATCCACAAACTAATTAGCATATTTTTCATACTAAAAGGTATTAGAGTTATGGTTCTACCGTTCTCTTCTCTAGATATGGCTTAGATGTATTTTATGTGATTAAATGTTTTATGTGATGCTGATTAGATATGATCTAAGTTTAATGAAACTTATGTCCAACCCTATATTGCTAATCAATGTTTTCATGCTAGCTACTTATTGACATTAAGATTCGATGGTAGCACAAATATAATAAGTTGTACAACGATGATGACGACGATAAAATTATGGGATTCATACATAATCTTATGTCAAACAAAATTTATGTGATTACGAGGATGTCACGTCTACGAACAATAATAACAACATTAAGAAACTAATTAACACATTAAAATTATCATGAATTTAGGTTGCTTATATGGCTATAAATAAGTCCTTGGTATAATTCTAATTTCAAGTTTTTTTAAGATGGATTTTCTTAGCTCTAAGTTGCAAGTAGACTTTAAGTAAGACATTTTGTTAATATTTTAGATCAAATAAGATTTTTAAGCCACTTAATTTAATGAACAACAAGAATTTAGGAGTTTGAGTTACGCCAAATAAGACAACACTATTGCCACGTGATGCTACTGATGACCTTAGATATACTCATCGTTGGGTTTGGGCTATTACTACTTGCTTTGGATAATATAGATATTACAGTGATAATGTCAAGGACAGTGCATTCCATAAACAAGTTATGAAAGGACATGCCGGCAACTTTAAGACGAATACATAAATATACAATCTATAAACAACAATAACACTAAAAAAACTAATTAAGATGTGCATTGAGGTTGTGATTATGGTGGATTAAGGGTGCATATTTGGATAGACAACACTCTAGACAATAAAATACTATTGCCAACTGATGCTCGTGCAAGTGATCCTAGCAGCTCTTGACTTTGGACTACTACTTGTTTTGTAATGATTAGAGGGGTCTCATCTCTAATTAGTATGTTGAAATATTATCATATTACAGGCCTTTTCATCTATAGAATCTTTTATCAGATCTTATTGGTCAACACATGATATTTTTAATATGACCAAATATATATTTGCTCGGGTTATAAATCTATAGGGCTTGTTTGGTTTGGAAGATTTTTAACTCATAAGAATAGAAAAAATAGAAGAATAGTTATGCGTGCATATATCAATCCATAAGAATTTTTCTAAAAAATTCAAGTGGATGTAAAAATTTCTATATTTTTCTCTGCAATTTGTAGAAAAGAAAAAATTGCTTTTGATTTACTCTACTTTATTTCTACAAACGGAATGACACGTATAGAAATTAATCCATAGAAATCTAAATTCTTTGTTTTTTCTTCAAAATGAACAAGCCATTAGTGTTTAAGTGTTTAGGGCAAGATTTGGCTAAAGTTTTAAAATTTAATTTTGATGATCAATAACTTCTCAAACACTTATTAAGTTTAAAATTAAAATGGTATAAGCAGATTTGCCTTAAAAATATTATTATAAACTAATTAGATTTTGTGAACTTGTTCTAATATAATTTTTTTTCATATATATCCACCTCAAACATGTGTGCATTTATGCTCAGCTGATCAGTGCACCAGCTGAACCTCTATATTTTCTTTTTGGCCGGATTGGCACCTCTATAAGATGTGGGGGAAAAGGTTCATAGTTCAGCTAACATCGATGTTACTGAACAGAGTCGCCGAAGTCCTGCGGATTAACTATTCATCAGCGATATCATTAACCAGGTTCACAGCTGGGTCTTGACTCTGTTTGAAACACTCTGTTGTTTCGTAAACCTATATATTTTCTGGTTAAAATAGTATTTCAGTTCAAGACAAGATCAAGATTATGACCGTATCATGTATGAGGTTAAATTCTTCAAATTTCTCGAAGTTATGCTCCCGTTGATTGCCTCGCTTACATCTATCAGCTTAACACATATTCCTAAATTAATTACTAACTCTGTGTAGTTTTAAGAGCGAGAAGATAAATTAATAGAGAGAAAAAAAATCTAGCTGCGCCGAATGATTGTGGAGAGTGAAAGGATAGTTAGAAGTTAAGATTAAGAAAAATTTAAATGAGATGTGATTAATGTGACAAATAATAGTATAAGATTAGAAAAAGTTTGAATTTAGAAATATATTTATTTAGAGATGGAGATGGTAATAAATTGCTTAAGTGCCTCACTTAATTAGGTCTAACTGCCAATGAAACGGATTAGGTTCCCGTGAAGTCACTAGTGTGACTGCAAAAGTTGCAGTCACACTAAGGCTGTAGGATGCAAATCCAAGGGCCCAAATTCGATAAGTCACTGTTCAGGCAGGGCATTCACCACAGAATCACTGTAGCAAGGTTAGTGTAGCGTTCATCTGAGACTTCGATTGAAAAATTGGATGGATGAGATTACGTGCAGTTACAGTTGGGACTGCACCTGATCTCAATCCCAATGAAACTGGCAAATAACATTTCCCCGACAAATGCTCGTGCACCCGTGTGCGTACATTGGCATTCCAACTTTTAAATTCGTGCCTGAGGCCTTCCATTTTCACTCAATCAAACTGTTGGCATTTCATAGCCATTCTTGCATTGTGATGTCATTTTCGGGTACATTTTGCACTCGTATCTGTTGTGAAACAAACACCAGTAGGGGCCAGCGCACCCTGCGTTCGTGGGTGGGCCCGCCATGTTCTTCTCATCTAATGACTCTCTACATGGACAGTCTAGATGAACTCCGCATGCTGGTGTGACAATATAGTTACAAAATTGTGATATATGAATCAAACGTAGTAAATCTTACTGAGAAGTGACTAATTTCAGTAAAAGAAAGGACTCATGTAGGCAGGGGCGTAGTTAGCATTAGGACATTGGTGTACAAATGTACACCCAAATTTTTGAAAAGAATTCAGGCTATGGTATGTGTACTAGGTATTTATGCCACACTTCGATCCAAGTAGATGCCTTTCCACCAAAAACATCAATTTTTAGCCTAGTTAAATCGCTTGCCAACAGTTTTAGTCTTACATTTTTTACATAATCCTTCACTTTTATATCAACATTAGTTTCTTAATTAATTTTGCACATCCATCTTAAAATTTCTGCCTCTGCCACTTCATGTAGATTAGAAGCTCATGTGATAGCACGACATGGAATCCAGATGGTGAACTGGAGGCCTTGAGAGGCCATGTTGTGTCTTGCCTCACTGTTAGCACCGAAATTTTTTTTCCTCCTAGTTAATGAAAAATTACAGATCTCATGTTCAAAAAAATATATAATAATATCATTAAAGCACTATTCAAAGGTGTTAAATACAAATCATATTAAGTGGGTTCTAATCATATAAATAAATATATATATTATACAATGGTAGAACCAGAAAATTTTTTGAGCATGAGAAAACCTAACTATATTGAGGGTTTGCTATGAAAATGATATTTTCAATCCCTAGATAACACCAAAAAAAATTTATTGAGTGTTCGTCATGAGCCTGGGCAGTGAATCAGACACTGATATATATATATATATATATATATATATATATATATATATATATATATATATATAAGTTGGAATACTAAATATATTTAAGTATCTCAGGAGGATTCTTCATGCTTTGTATACATGTATACAATCGAGGGGTGAGGAAAAGAGATGATTATGTATTAGAAAGAATACATCAATGAAGTTAGTTGTTTCTTCTCTACACGTCTGTGTGCTCCCTTTGTTCATGCATTTTGTTTGCGTGTTTAAGAGACGTGTAAATCAATCGATCACTGCTAACGATCGACGAGTTATTCAAACAACATTATCTTTGTCATGAATCCATGATGGAAATAAGGGAGGAGTATATTTCATCAACCACGCATATAGCTCAAGCATGCATAAACACCTAGCTAGCTAGTCTCTTCACGTACACAAGATGGGATAGACACCATATCTAACACTACTATTGCGATGCCTCACCTAACACTGTTAGCTAACTCTTGGCCAGGCCCCAGTGCCAACCATGCATCTTCATCCAGTCACAAATTATATTATTTTTAGAATACTCCACCTTTATTTCAGCAGAAGCTATAACTAATCATTATAAATTTCTTGCTTCAAGCAAGCGAAGATTCACAATCAAAAGATGACGACAAGGCGAGATATATAACAATCAACCAAAACGAAGAGACATCTTATTAAGAAAGCTATTCTATTAGTAAACCTTATATGACCGTTGATTCTACACGCAAAATATATAATGTCATATACGTACCTAGCACAACTTTTCATCATGTGTTGTGTACATGCATTCATGTGTGAGCTAGCTATAGGTTTATTTCCTATTGGCTATAGGTAAGCAAACAAGTACCTATAGCTAGAAAATAAACCAGTGAGCTTTATGTACTTTGTACAAGTACTATATATATTATATATGGAAGATATTGAGATAATATATTTGCTGCAAATATAATATGCCAGCCTTTCTTCCTCAGCCTATATACGATTGGTCATGGGCATCGTCATTGATCATATCTAGTCACGTCATGTTTGCTCAAGCGATGGTGTGCTTATCGCTACCATCGAGTTCGTCAGTAGTCTTCAGCAAATTCAGGATAGAAAATGACTGTAAGCTGAGAATATTTATTATATTGTATATATATAATTCAATAATTCACGTATACTTGCAACAACTTTATATAATACATGAAGGATGAATGTCATTTTTTTTTAAAAAAAAGTCATGTATACCAAGGTATAGAATTTGTAGAAGCGTGCATCATATATTTATCAGATTAATATGCTAAATCTAATGAAGTTTAAAAGAGGTTACTTTGGATTTTTAATCGATGAAAATACATTAAAAATATAAAACAAGTGTTCAAATAAATAACATGTGTTTTTTTAGAGAGATCAGAAGGAGAAAAACATGATTAAAATATCTCCTTTATCTAAAAAAGAAGGAAACCATGATGATCGATCTTGAAAGTTTATTTGTGCATGTTAATCACCTTGGCAATATCGGAAATCTCATCACAGTCATCCGCTTTGTTCTTGTGCTTGTCATGTGAATCCCTCGAGTGATCAATCAGCTGAATTCAACAAAATTTAGTTACTTTCAGCAGCAAATTAATCTCCTTAAAAAGAAGAACATGCTTCAAAATGAGGTGCAAACTGATTAATTAATTAAAACTCAAACCTTAGGGCTACTAATAGGCGAGGTGGCAGTGTCCTCCAATGATTCATCATACATCATCAGTTGCTTCTTCTTCTTCCTCCTCCTACCCTCCTTCTTCCTCATGCTCAATCTCCCCGAACCCTCTGACGGCTTGGCGAGGTCCGGCAATGGAGATTGAGCTTCATCATCGTCACCTGACGACGGCGACCTTGAACGTTCAATATCGTCAGTGTCAGTGACAGTGATAGCCTGCTGCTGACGATGCTGCTGCTGCTCTGTCTCCATGAAGTAGTTGATGTATGTCGTCCAGCCGCTCTCGTCGGAGGCGGCGGAGCAACTGTCACCGCTGCCGGAGAAGGAGAGGTCGCCGCCGTCGTCTATGTGCTCCATTGGTAATTTGTCAGGAGACAAGAGAAGCCACAGGTTTGTCTAGCTTGGCAGTGGTACTTAGGCTGAGTTGAGTTTGCTAGAGGCTTAAGGCTAGCTGTTTATATGAACTCCATTATTTTTTATGGTTTTATTTTATTTGTGTGAGAGAAGATGGTGATTGATCAATTGTACACTAAAAAATCAAAGTCTCCTTACAGTGAGAAGGGCCGGGCACTCAATTATTAGGATAAATTTATTTTTAATAATAGGAACTATACATGAGAGTGTGACTTTTCCTGGAAAGTGATGAAATGCTGACCTGACACCTAAATGGAATTAGGAGGCCTCACCTATTGATCGAATATTTAGTGTTTTCTTTTTCTCATGTTTGTTTGGATTGCAATCGATAACTAACTTTTGATTACGATGAATAAGCAAAAATATACATTATTTTTTAAGAAAAAAATATATTCTTTTAGAAAAGTAGATTGTTTGTTCTTGCCAATTTGCCATAAGATTACTACTTTTAAAACGCAACATCTTGATGATAGGAGAGAAGGAAGACAGTATATGTTTGCATTGAAGGGCGGCTTGAAAAACCGCGTGAATAGGACTAATATATTCTCCATTTAATTAAGTTCAATTTTAACTATACAACTTTTTAAAATAATCTCGTAAAATTAAGAGAGTGAATATAACAGTATATATTTTCATATATATCAATATTGCACAGGCAGATCATATAGTTCTATAGTCTTTGGTTATTCTTTCTTCTCAAAGGATGTATATTGTTAGTCTGACATTTTAACACAAGCAAAAATAATGTTATCTCAAAAGGAAAAACAAAAAGATAAAGGGAGATAAACAAGGATCAAATCTCCTATTACAAGAGACCACGCCTGATTAATTAATAACTTGAAATTAATTAAGGTATTATTACTATCTAGATGTAGCGTGTCTACCCTTGAAATGGCCGTGCATGAATGCATAACACGAACTGAATGATACTACCATATCAATCGATTGATGGATAAGATAACTACTACTTGTGGACACAAGGGACCAGGGAGGATGGCCCCTTGACATACTACTACTTGTTCGTTTCTTTCGTCACGTCACGTATACATCATAAATATATATATTCATATATACAAACTTACCTAAAGAAACGTGATGACATCAATTTTAAATATATAGGTGCTCTCATAAAGTTAAAAATAAAATATGTTTAAATGTTTTTATATGGATAAGTATATATACGTTACAAGCATATATGTTTATACTAATATATATATATATATATATATATATATATATATTTGCCGAGTTCCATCCATCATTAGCTTGCATTTATTATATCGTTATGACTTCTGACATATACGCGTTATTACTCAATCTGTAGTAAAATATCTAGACGTTCATATTTTTTGAAAAACACAATATCTATAATTTTTAACTAATAATTAAACTAATACTTTGGTATCATCAAATTTGTATATATTTGACCGTACATGTTAATTTCTTCGTAGTTATCAATAATATGATATATAAAAGAAATTAATCCTCAAAGGTGTAATATGAAGACCCCATAAAAATATAATATGCCCTGTATTTTAGAACATCGATCATGCACATACGTCTGTGCGTTTTATTCTTAGCAAAAATATGTCTTTTTGCTCAAACACCATTAGTTTGATACGTACATTGTGTCAAGTACTGTACTCGTTTTATTGGTCAGTCACCTAAAGCCGTTGGAGGTGAATTTTGGATTGAAATCCAGCCATCCAAAACGTGCCATTAATATAGATTCTGAGTTGCCAACTGAGCAATCAGCTGTTTAGTTTATGTCCTCGCACAAGATATTTATAACTAATTATTTTTTAAGTGATAAACGATGTACCCATCAATAAATAATGCGTAATGCGTTTATGCTAACTTTGTCATCAGTCTATGCTCAAAAATAAGATATACGTGTACACATGTAGGTTTGCGTGTGTTTGTGTACAGTACTCTTTTTATCGGTGGAGATGAATTTTGGATTATAATCCAGCCATCCAAGAGTTGCGAACTGAGCAATCAGCTGATTACTTTCTTGTGATAAATCATATCTATCCAAATTCAAGTTTTATACGGCTTGTATTTACAGCTAATTATAAATAACGTACCCATACGTTTGTACTAACTTCGACAATCTTAAAATATAACCATTCACTCTTTCTTCATAAGAATAGAAAACACGTGTATATCAGTTTCTGCATGTTTGTGTCAAGTACCGTAGTCGCTTTATCAGTCAGTCATCTAAATCCATTGGAGATGAATTTTCGATTAAAATCTAAGCCGTCCAAAACATGCTATTAAAATAAATTCTAAGTTGCGAACTAAGCAATCAGCTGGTTAGTTTCCTGGGATGAAATATATATATCTAAAAGTTCTATACTTCTTCAATCTCAGAATATACCGGTTCACTGTTCATAGAGAATATGTATACACATGTGTATAGCGGTTTCTAACATCTATATTTATACTCTTTTTTTTGAAAAAAAAATCTTGAGTTTTAGAATTTGACTTGTCAATTTTAGGGTTTCTTAGATCGTCACATGGGTTGACCAGCCTCTTTTTATGACGGTTAGCAAGACAAGTGAAAATTATATCTTAAATTAAATTTTAAAATTTAAAATTAGTTTCATCTTTTATTAAAAAAAAGCTGTCAGAAGTTTTCCTATTTCCCTAGTAAGTTACTGTTTTTGGTTGCTTAATTAATTGCAAAATAAACGACCTGGAACTGGCCCATCAATATTACCCATTTAATATGGGCTGTCAGCCACACACTGATGCAGGCTATTTGGGCCAAATTTCCCTCAGGATCTCACCATTGCGATCTAATTTTCATGGATGAGCCTTGTGGTGAAGTATAAAGTACTATTTTATATTAAGAAAATTTAAAACATGGATAGCTTATTTTTCTTTTTGAAAAGATTTTTTACAGTAAAAACGCTATCTGTATATCTTATTGACAACTTAAAACAAACAGAATTATGGACATATGCCATAGTGTTGTTGGTTGGATGCAAACTGCTGTTTGATACTGGCAAAAAAAACTTATATCAAATTTCTTTTCTAGATAGGACTAGTGCGTTTTGGCGTATAATAATCAACCCAAGATCAAGGGATAGTTTTTTACCTGCTGGACCAAACAAAGTTTTCAAAACCTGGAACCCATGATTTGTCCAAAAACTGACTATTTTTGATTTTAGCTTCTAAACAGTACATTCCCAACCGAATTTGAATTTGAGTAACTTTTAAATTAATGTGCACCGTCCACTCCTTAATTATCACATAAAAACTATTGTTTCTGGCTCCACAACTGTGACCAGCTGCCCGAGGGTGGAAAAAAAAATAATGGACACAAATAGAGATTGATATTGATATTTCACAATGTTTCGTTTTGGTTGGGTAAGAGAAGGGAGGTGTAGTTAGCCAGGAACGCATCTAGAAAAAAAAACTATAAGATCTAAACATATTAGAATAATACATCAACCCCTCCAAGCTATTATCTATGGCGAAGAAAATAAAGGTGAGCTCCACTGGTCCAGATGGGATAGGAGAATCAAGCCTTTTAGCACCCAAGTTAGATCCGTCATTGGAGGTAGGTGTATTGCATGTATCTGCCACTGATTTCTTTTTCAAGGCAAACAGTAGGCACAGTCCCCCTTAAGAAACCGTAGCATAGCAAGCAGCCCGGTTTGCCCACAGTCTCACAGTCTCAATGCATGCAACCAATCGAGGCGTCAAAACAAGTCAGCAAGGAAGAACAAGGGTTTAATTTGATACCATGTCCTGCATATGCATGTTCCCCTGCGAACGAGCACATCGATCGATCGATGAACGATCTCTCCTTCCCATCCAATCCTCGATCATCTTTATATGTAAGCTCCAACCATTCCTCCCAATTGAACCCAAGCCACACACATCCAACGACATCTCTACAACTAGTAGTAGCTAGTGTGGCACGTAGAAAGCTCTAAGCTAGTGAGAGTGTGAGAGTAATTGTTGGCGCCATGGCATTAAGCAGAAGAGCGTGCCGTTGCCTGGTACTAGTCGTCGTTGTCTCCTTGGCCTTGCTCCCACTGGGCATGGCGGCTATGACGACGACGTATCCCATTGGCAGCTTCTGCTCGGAGTCGAGCTACGGCGAGATCAGCAGCGGCAAGGCCATTGCCGGGCGCCGCAGCGTCAACTTCGTCCTGCCCGACCTCACCGCCAAGGCGCGCTCCAACGGCGGCTTGGCCACGTCCTCCGCCGGCAAGGGCGAAGACGTCTTCTACGGCCTCGCGCAATGCCGCGGCGACTCACCAAAAATGATTCCAAAAATCAACAACGGAGGGACTACAAATGAGTGGCAAATCTTAGATTTCACGAGGGTGGACACTCATTATTGTTGAATTTAATTGGGTAATTGATACATTTAAATCAAATAAATTTCAACATACATGTGTTCAATACCTCATGTGTAATTAAAAAAAAGGTGAAGACTTTTTTGAATCAATAAAAAAATATTATGGAATAATAACCAATATTAATTAATAGCTAGTTAATAGTGAAGCAGTGGGGTATGGTTAATGGCTGGTTAATAACAATCGGTTACTCCACTCTCTTCCTCTTCCTATTCCAGATTTTTAGAGAGTGTATCGTGGGGCTGCTCAATTTTGACTACGTCCACCATTGCTGACGGTAATGGCTCTTAAAATAGAAATGGTAATGATAACGGTAGCAGGTTATAATTTTCATTATGGATTAAATCTTATAAAAAAGTTGCTAATATTTTTAATAATTATGGGCGCAAGCGAGCGCGTTTAGCTTGCGAGCCAGTGGCTAAGCTTACCCAGCGACCTCGCCCGCGTATGAGCCTGCCCGGTGCCATCCATGGCGCCGTCGCCGAGGACGGCGTCTTTTCTACGCGCATTTGCTCCAGCACTCCTAATTGATTGGCGGCGGAAGTCGTTGCTCTTGCACATCGTCTTCCTCCTCCATTGGCGGACAAGGACGGCAATGGGGATACACGGCGCACGGGCATGGGGTGTTGCCATGTCGAGCGTGGGTCAGACACATACTGCGATGAGCGACGGCGCGACTGCCTGAGAGTGGAGACCGGTTGGAGAAGTAGGCTTCGCTTTGCAGTCTCGTAGTCTTGGACACATGGATATTGGGCCGCTTCTTGTTTTGGGGGCTTGAGCTGCTGGTGTCGCTTCTGCTCGCCCTCGTCTCCATCAGCTCGTGAGCCAGTTCGAGCTACCTCGTTATTTACACGAGCTGAAACACTAGCTTAATATTGGGTTTCCCAGAGTTATGCTTAATGACAGATTTAATGAAACTAGTTTTTTATTTTAGATTAATATTGGATTTCTTCGGCACTTTATTCTAATGCTGGTTAACAAGACGTGTAAAAGGAGTACCCAAAATTATTCTTAAAATCAAATTTTAAGATTTAAAATTAGTTTCAGCTTTAAGAAAAAGCTGTGCACCTCGAACTGGTTCACGACACGCGTTCTTACTTAAAGCTCATCAACATTCCCCGTTTAATATGGGCTGTCAGCCACACGTTGATGCATGCTATTTGGGCCAAATTTCCCTCAGCATCTCATTGCGATCTTTCAAAGTGCTGTATGTATAATAGACTTTCTGTTGGCATATATCAGGATTTTTTTTAAACACAACATAAATGCAAATGCTCATAACATACCTATACTCACCTCTATAAATATGCATATACATATCTTATCTTTATAAACAACTTTAAAAGACTAGACCGGTTATATTTTAAGATTGACGAAGTAATTATAGTTGCGTTGTTGACGGTTATATCATTTACCATTAAAAGAATAATTTATCGTAAATAAGAGTACCCATATCAAATTTAGGATTTGAATTTAGGTTATTTTATACTAAATTAATTGCTTTTCAAAAAGAACTTTTTCACGGTAAAAAACATCATCTTAGTGACAACTTAACTTTCACTAAATAGGATTACAGACGTACGCTATATTTTGTTGTTGGTGGGATTCACATTGTTCTTTGTATTTATTGCCAAAAAAATTAAACCAAATTTCCTTTCTAAGATTAGCTAGCTAGTGCGTATTGGCTATGCATAATATATAATCAACCCAAGATCCATCGAAGGATAGTCTTTCACCTAGACCAAACCAGTTTTCATAACCTGGAACCAATGATTTCCAAAATTGGTGGTTTTCCTTCTTAGTTTCTGAACAGTACATTTCCGATCAAATTTTAATTTGAGTGCCTTTAAATAAATCTGCATTATCTACTCCTTAATTATCATATAAATGTTAGTCTTGGCTCCGCAACCAGTTGCCCCAGGATGAATGAAGATATACAGCTCTAACTCTATTTAGTATAATTATTGCTATATAAGAAAGTCACCGCAAGAAGTCACATTGTCACTTATCTTTGGCATCCATGATGATATATTAGTCCATAATTTTTCTAGCTTACCTGAATACAGATTAGTCCATAATTTTTCTAGCTTACCTGAATACTTTTTTACTATTGGATTAATCATTTTTTAGTTCCCTATATTACAATTTTACAATTGTCTTGTCCACGTCAACATCTCGTAGCAACGCGCAGGGCTGTCATTTGATACATATATGTTATATACTTTCCTAGACTGCCAACCAAAAAGAAAAAAAAACAATTATGAATAGGGGTATTGACATTTCACAACCCAAGCTAGGGCCGAAATTATGACGCATGCAATGCAAGGTGGTTGACCATTGCTCAATAAATCTGATATTGATTAATTGATGTGGCCAACCGGAATTAATTGGATGCATGCTGCAGGGCCATAGTCTCCAGCACTGTATTGCAACGTCTCTGGCCCATCCCGTGCATGACCACCTGCCAATGGACCCAACCAAATATTGTAGAAAATTGTATGCCAAATTTACTTAGGGATAAAAACGGTCAAAACGACATTATTTTTTTGAAAGTGGTCTCGGTATGATAGAGAATTTTTGTAACTATTTAGCGATTAATACGATAACTTTAATAGATACTGCCAAAAATAAGAAAAATTAAAGTTTATAAATGGAAACTATCAGAAACGATTTTATTTTTACAGGTATCTAGGAAATTTCCTACCATTTTTATCTCTAGATTTAAGTTTACATCCACACATGGTTATTCAACGGAGATAGACGTTAATTGAATTATTTAGCTTAATTATATTATGAACACATTAATTCAGAGGTGTAATACACTTTTTCGGTATCTAAAAAAGAAAAAGGAACCAACTAAACGATTTTATTTTTACAGGTATCTAGGAAATTTCCTACCATTTTTATCTCTAGATTTAAGTTTACATCCATGCATGGTTATTCAACGACGTTAATTGAATTTTCTAGCTTAATTATATTATGAACAGGTGTAATGCACTTTTTCGGTATCTAAAAAAGAAAAAGGAACCAACTATGTTTCTTATGACATTTAAGTTTGATGATACTTATAACTACTACCACGGTAGAATATATCCTTGAATACATCCATCATAATCAGTTGCTGCCCTAGCGGTGTGTGGGCCACAAAGTATTTAAGCTTGAGCTGAACTTCATAACACATAGGCCAGGTGACTTGAAATGTCGCCTTTCCAACCTTCAATACAAACAAAAGCATAATACGTGCACCCATCAAAATTAAAATGATTTCAATTGAAGTGATCATATACATCAGCCATAAACTCTGGATTGCATATTAAGTTGGTGCCTTAATTAATTTTGTCTAAAAGTTGAGCACTTGAGCTATACTACTAAAGTCTGCTGTGATAGATGTTGATGCAACTTTACAATAGCAGTACTTTATATAGTAATATATGTTGAAAAACCATAGTTGAATAATTTTTATAAATATTTCCTCTGGTAATTATTTTAAAAATAAACCTTTTTATCACAACCACTATATTCTTCCGTGACTAACGGTGACCAAGCCCTTATTAAAAGGTTTTATAGAGTTGTCCTCTCATGCCACCATTAGTGGCATCCAAATTAAAAGCACTTATATCTAAAAATAAGTCATGGACATATTTATACAATTTTATTAAAAATTTCAAATACATAAATATAATTAATAAATATGAATATAGTATACTAATAAAGATTAAAAACTTTTCGTATGGGCATCCGTGTTTGGTCAAAACTTGAGCTTGATATACGCACAAGGGGACAAATTAAGCGTGAATCTCATCAGCATATATGCAAACATAAACTCCTATATGACTAATCCATATATTAATTTCTCCACCTAAAGATATACGTGCTGATTTTGGGTCAAAACTGGAGTTACAAAGTATACATATGTCGACAATGCATATATGAGCATAACTATTCATTAATTATAGATGGTATACATTGTACCATATCCGTTCAAAGAATATAGAGCTAGCCCCACGTTCTTGGACGGAGAGAGTAGTATGCATGACATACTTTATCTATCATTTTTTATTAAAATTAAAAAATAATCATTTTGAATTGGCTGTGTGGACATGCTTAATTTAGAAACTATCAAATAATAATAAATATTAGCTTCTCTCGTCTCTCTAGTGGCATATATATGCTTGAGTATACACTTCTAATTTGGTTTAATAGCATTTTTTTTAATAATGGATAAAACGGTCGTTGCACAATATTTCTAGCTATTTCATACATACACCAATGTGCTGTATAAACGTGGGTGTATATATATATATATATACGTAAAAGGTTTTTTCATTAATTTTTATATGGTGTGCACATATATGATGGGGATATATACGTACGTATACGTGTACCTCTACATCTATGGGTGTACAGAGAAGCAATAAATTCTGGACCTAAACCGCCTATATATATATTTATTCTTTCACCACAAGTCATGAACAGCACACAAAAACGGCTCTGTGCAGTACCGCTCCTGTTACTCTGCCTGCTGTGTGTTTATTTGCTGATAAAACCAAACACACCACCACTTTAAAGAGCTTGCTTGCGCTGCATACCTTTACCCTCCATCTTTTTTAATTTTTACAGTATGTTATATTATTGGCACGTACCTGCAATCGTCATACATATAAATTCATCTTACCTTTTCTCCTACCCAACCGGAGGGGTTATATTAGAATTTATTGAAAGTTAGGACTGTATATCCGTAATTCAACTTCTATATTTATTTTAGAAAAGTACAATTATCTTATACAACTCACAATGCTTTGTCGTTTGTTATACAAATTCATGTACAGTCTGAATTGACCAGCATGCATGTGTTCAATATGGTGTATATGTTTTTTTTCCCTTTAATTGATGTGTGTCTAACCACTGTGGTTTATTTCAGTCTTATTTTAGTATAATAATTTTTTTGTGTTCACAATTGCCCCTCTCACTAGATATAAATACATATGAGTTGTATACAACTAAATTATGCTTATTATTGATATTTTTTTAATTTTAGTTATTCTTGGATGGTCTCTAACATGCACTCTTCTTTTAATATTTCATATGCACAATTTATTTTAGTATAATAATATTTCATATGCACAGTTCCCCCTCCCACTAGATATTTATAAACGCGCGTGAGTTGTATACAACTAAA
The DNA here is from genome assembly GCA_030770085.1 of Oryza coarctata. NCBI lineage: Eukaryota > Viridiplantae > Streptophyta > Magnoliopsida > Poales > Poaceae > Oryza > Oryza coarctata. Next base: position 1,400,342 of record CM061476.1, on the reverse strand, counting down.
TTATACTACTTATTACTATTTACCATTTTTTAATTTTATTTATTCTTGGATGGTGTCTGACATGCACTCTTCTTTTATTTTAACTAGGGCTGGACGGCTGGTGAAAGACAACGAACTGATCTAATCTGATCGCATGGTACAACTCTAATCAAACGGTGTAAAAAATGCAGATGACGTGGAAGAAGTACACTAATGAGGATCGATTGTATATGTTTATAGTGGTCTAAGCGTCGCTCAGTTGGCACGTTCTCCAGTTGAGAGAACGATCTGTCGTGAGTTTGATCAACTCATAGGCCTTACCGTCGGATTTTTTTCGTTTTTTTTTCCCGAGACTGATTTTGGTTGGTTCCAGTTAAGTACAGGCACACGCGTATACGTGTTTAGTGGTACTGTACGTACTCGTACATACGGAGATTGATCCCTCCAAATCTCTCGATGTAGAGCGTGTATTGAACGCGCGCGCGTGTGCATGTGATGTTGTGTGTAGAGCATACTTAAAAAACCGGACCAGTGATCGATGCGGTTAGGAGGCTGGTTCGCGGTTCAATAGTTCGACCGTCGATTCAGAATATATTATTTTTTATTCAGTTAATATTGTTTTAAGTAAAAAAAAATGCAACAATGCTGCTAGATGCAACAAGAATATGAGGTTCCGAAACAGTAGATTTAAGGGCAAAGAAGCAATTTTATACGAAAGAACAAAAGATCTTCTCAGCTGACTCACTGCGTTTGCACTTCTCTTCGAACAAGAACCGACTTATTTGCTATTAAGGCATCAGATTTTGAGAGGTGGCTTACATAAGAAAAGAATAAAATAAGAAGAGCAATAATCTCGTTGAAGGTGGAACTCCCATAAAGAAGAAAAGAATTTGCTTGCCTTGTACAAGTAGTAGCTGTAGTTTTGAGCAGACGGTCTTCTTGATTTCTTTGCCCTCGAGCTCCATAGCAGAACATGGGCAAGTTCTCATCGATGCTGGCTAGCAGCAGCCAGCACGTCGCCATCCAATTTGAACCACGGAAGCTGCGTCGCCATGCAAGATGCAAAGCCAGGAGGACGTCCTTACCCTCCAGATCTGAGCTGAGGACCACGCCATTGCCAGGAGACCAGGGTTGCAGTAGATATAAAAATTTGAATATGTTTATAGGATAATCCGAATTTTTGCTATTTCAAGGTTGTACTTTGGCGATCCTTTGTTTAAACTAAACTGTAACGTTAAAAAATAAAAATTGAGTTGATGGTCCAATATCAAATAAGAGAGAGAAAAAGAGAGACAATTCATATGGTGAACATGAGTGTCCATGTTCACCAGACCCATGATATACATACTACCGTATATATCTACATGTATATACATACGCATACGTATACGTGCATAGTATACCAATCTCTCTCTACTACTACTACTAGTTTCTCTCTCACTCATCACACACGCTGCTGGAGAGAGAATGAGAGGGAGAGGAGAGAGAGTGATTGTAGAGGGGAGAGGGCGGGGCAGTGCGTGTCATGCAATAACTCCACGCCCGCAATGAATGCCATTGAACCCTCTCGCTACTCTCCGCATTTACTCCCCCTCTTCAATACGCGCACCCTCCCCCTCCCCTCCTCTTCTTCCTCCTCCCGCCGCCGCCTGCTCCAGTACACCTCAGATCACTCGCTCGCTCGCTCTCGCTACTACTCTCCCAGCAGCTAGCAGCAACTATCAGAGCCTGGGTGAGTGTGAGTTCGTGCGTGACTGATCGATCGGTTGTGCCGCCGGATACAGATACGAGCGGCCGGTTTATGTATTTGTTTGAAAGGAGAGATCGATTGTTGATTTGTTGGTGCTGGTAGATCTGAGCTCTGCGAGTGTTTCATGGTGGATCTCTAGCTACCTAGGGTTGTAGTACAGCTAGCTATATAGCTATCCCTCTCTCTCTCTCCTGGTGTAACAACATATAGAGTATATTTGTATGCCCTGAGGCGGCCGGGATGATGATCCCTGGCCGGACTTTGTCGCCGGCGATGATCGGCCGGCCCAACGGCGTCAGCGGCGGTGGCGGCGTCGCCTATGCTTCCTCCTCCTCGGCGCTCTCCCTCGGCCAGGTATAGTACTACACATATGCAAGAATCTGCTTGATTTTGTTTGATAGCTAGCTCTTATTTAGCCACGATATATGTCATGCTTGCTTGCTTGCTTGTGATGATCCTTTCTGTAGTTAATCCTTGTGATTTTCTGAATCCTTTAATTATTCTGCTAGCTGGATGGATGCATATGGAAATCTTAGTAATTAATTACTATCTTCCTGTGCTGATTTCCTGAACTTGTTTCCTGTAAGTACCCCTTCTTGTTTGTTTGTGTGTAGTGTCTGTCAGGCTGTCACACTGTCATCTATCACTAATTAACTCACTTATCTGTATGATGAATGTGTGTATTCAAGTCATAAGTGTACATATATATATGGAGTTAGGAGAGTGTTTTGTTTTCAGAATGAAAGCGAATGCATTTAAGTAGGGATTAATAAAAACCAAAAGGGATTCATTCATATATGAGCTAGGATGGCTAGCTGGTGTGCATGAGAGAAAAGGAACATATTAATATTGGCTTTGTATGTGCACTTGCTGCACTTGAAAAGAGTATAATGCAAAACACAGCTTCACTGCTTCAGTACATGCCCCTACTCTCTTCTGTTGTGCAGCTAGCATTAACTTGCGCCACCCTTTATTTCTCAAGCTGTGTTCCTCCCTAATTTAGGTGCTCCTTTTCTCAAGCCTATTTGCAAACATTTATTGCTTTGCTACCCCAAAATGAACCTGATTTTTGCACACTGATTCTTAGTCAGTAGGCTTAGTACTGATACTACTGTCGTTAATTTCTCTTGGTCCTCTCATTTCAAATAGAGTGCTCAGATTTCAAGCATCCCCAGTTTAATTTTACTTTGAAAAATGTACTGTTGAATCAAGCGTTTGGTTTCCCTAGATATTTCAGAATTAATTATAACTTTCCCTCTTGCACTTGTTTGTTTTGATGTGCAAGGGGAGAGATCGATGTGCGTGTGTATTTTTCACAGCTAGCTCTTTTTAATCTTTAGAAATCAGCCTTTTACAAGTTAGAACAGCAAGTCACCATGTCAATTTACAGATAGAGAGATTGGATCAAAACCACAGAGCTCCTGAAGCTTCGCATGACTAGATATAAACTGACATAGACACATAGTTATATAATTCAAACTATATTCACACCTAAACTAATTTAAACTGAATTGCAGTTAAATATACATGCTCACCTCATGAAAGTGCATATTGTCTAGCACTGTAGCTATCAGCAATGCTTTGCTCTTAACTGCAATTACCTTAATTGTTGCACAACCGAATATATGTTAATTACAATGCAGGGCTTGTTGGATGGACACCACCATCAGCTGCTGCCGCAGCACCATCACAATGGGCAGCATTTGCTTGATCAGCACCAACACCAGCAGCATCAGCTTCCCCCACAGGCGACGACGACAAGCGAAAGCGACGCGCGCGCCCCTCGCGACGAGCTGGAGATGAGCAAATCCGGTGGCAGTGACAACCTAGAGAGCGGTGGTGGCGGTGGCGGCTCCGGTGAGGATCAGGACCCAAACCAGCGCCCTCGCAAGAAGCGCTACCACCGCCACACCCAGCACCAGATCCAGGAGCTTGAGGCCTTCTTCAAGGAGTGCCCCCACCCTGATGACAAGCAGCGCAAGGAGCTCAGCCGCGAGCTTGGCCTCGAGCCCCTCCAGGTCAAGTTCTGGTTCCAGAACAAGCGCACCCAGATGAAGGTAATATACTAACTCGTGCAACCATGAAATATGTCCATCCATGCATGGATTCAATTGAAATGCGTTTATGTTGTGATTCTAAGTGCTAATGGTACGTGTTGTATGTGTGGTCGCACGGATGGGTATCTTGCAGACGCAGCATGAGAGGCACGAGAACAATGTGCTGCGCGCGGAGAACGAGAAGCTAAGGGCAGAGAACATGAGGTACAAGGAGGCGCTTGCCAACGCGTCCTGCCCCAACTGCGGCGGCCCGGCCGCCATCGGCGAGATGTCCTTCGACGAGCACCACCTCCGCCTCGAGAACGCGCGCCTCCGCGACGAGATCGACAGGATCTCCGCCATCGCCGCCAGGTACGTCGGCAAGCCAGCCGCGGCTGTCTCGGCCGCGTACCCGCCGCTGCCACCGTCGAACAGGTCGCCGCTCGACCACCTGGGCATGCCCGGCGCCAGCGCCGACGTGTTCGGTGCTGACTTTGACAAGCCGCTGGTTATTGAGCTCGCCGTGGCCGCCATGGAGGAGCTCGTCCGGATGGCGCAGCTCGGCGAGCCGCTCTGGGCCCCGGCGCTCGGCGGCGAGGCGCTCAGCGAGGAGGAGTACGCGCGCGCGTTCCCGCGTGGACTCGGCCTCAAGTCGCCGGACCTCCGGTCGGAGGCGTCTAGGGAGACGACCGTGGTGATCATGAACCACGTCAGCCTCGTGGAGATGCTCATGGACATCGGGCAGTGGACGGCGCTCTTCTCGAGCATCGTGTCGCGCGCCGCGACGCTGGAGGTGCTCTCTACCGGCGTCGCCGGCAACCACAACGGCGCGCTGCAGCTCATGTCCGCCGAGTTCCAGATGCCGTCACCGCTGGTGCCGACGAGGGAGAGCCAGTTCCTGCGCTACTGCAAACAGCAACCCGACGGCACGTGGGCTGTAGTCGACGTCTCCGTCGACGGGCTCCGCGCCGGCGGCTGCTCGCCGGCGCGCGGCCACCGGCGCCGCCCCTCCGGCTGCCTGATCCAGGAGATGCCGAACGGCTACTCCAAGGTGACGTGGGTGGAGCACGTGGAGGCCGACGACCAGATGGTGCACAACCTGTACAAGCCGGTGGTGAACTCCGGCATGGCGTTCGGCGCGCGGCGGTGGGTGGCGACTATGGAGCGGCAGTGCGAGAGGCTGGCGAGCGCTATGGCCAGCAACGCCCCCTCCTCGGGCGACGCCGGCGTGATCACGACGTCGGAAGGGAGGCGGAGCATGCTGAAACTGGCGGAGCGGATGGTGGCGAGCTTCTGCAGCGGCGTGACGGCATCGACGACGCACCAGTGGACGACGCTGTCCGGCAGCGGCGCCGAGGACGTCCGCGTGATGACCCGCAAGAGCGTCGACGACCCCGGCCGTCCCCCCGGCATCATCCTCAACGCCGCCACCTCCTTCTGGCTCCCCGTCCCTCCCTGCCGCGTCTTCGACTTCCTCCGCGACGACTCCACCCGCAGCGAGTGGGACATCCTCTCCAACGGCGGCGTCGTCCAGGAGATGGCCCACATAGCCAATGGCCGCGACCACGGCAACGCCGTCTCCCTCCTCCGCGTCAACGTACGTAGATTCTACCTCTGATATATAGCTTCTTCGATTGATCGATCGCCATGGATGATGCTGATGAGTGGTTGCATGGGATGCATGCGTGCAGAACGCGAACTCGAACCAGAGCAACATGCTGATACTGCAGGAGTGCTGCACGGACGCGACGGGGTCGTACGTGATATACGCGCCGGTGGACGTGGTGGCGATGAACGTGGTGCTCAACGGCGGCGACCCGGACTACGTGGCGCTGCTGCCGTCGGGGTTCGCCATCCTGCCCGACAGGCCGGAGGGCGCCGGCGGGTCGCTGCTCACGGTAGCGTTCCAGATACTGGTCGACTCCGTGCCGACCGCCAAGCTCTCGCTCGGCTCCGTCGCCACCGTCAACAGCCTCATCGCCTGCACCGTCGAGCGCATCAAGGCTGCCATCGCCGGCGAGAACGCCGTCGCGCCCTGCCCCCGGTGACCGCCCGGCGCGCGCATCTATCCATCCATCCATCATGTGCAACGGTGAGTGAGCTCCTCTGAGGCTGAACCCAGCTAATTTAATTATTGGTACAAAATTCCTGTGAAATTAACATTTTTTTATTCAAAACAAGCCACTGGATAATCATTTCTTGTCTTCATTTCTATTGATTTTAAGTTAATCCACATTGATTAAATTACTATGTTTCATCTGAAACATAACACTAAGTGATCATTTTCTTGAAATGTTTTTGTCTGTCTGCGTATACCGGTTTAAATTTGATCGAATTCAATTTTTGGTTGTTGTTTAAATTAGAAAAATGTTCAAATTCGGTCGAATTTTGTTTGAATTTCAAAATTTTCGTCTGAAATACCCTTTTTTATTTCTGCAAGATTGAACCCTTCCCTGAACCCAGCTTAATTTATTTTTACAAAATTCCTGCGAAGTTACCAATTTTTCTTTCCAAACATGCCACTGAATGATCAATTTCTATCGATCGTAAATCGATACAAATTAATTTATGCTGATTTAAATTTGATTGAATTTTGTGCAGGAGATCAAGGGAGGGATCAAGAGCGAATTCGGAGGTTCAGCATGTGGGGAGTCAAGAACGCACCGCAGACTACTGTCCTTGCAAAGTGCTGTTGCTGCTTCCATTTTATTTATCTTAAAAAGTCATAATCACCAGCACCAAAAAAACCAGTAAAATCATGAGTAAATCTTAATCCAGCACAGCAGCAACACAACTTAGGTCCTATGATCATGGCTGATATATATTATATATTTATATAGTGATATGTCATAGGCTCTGAGTTGTGTTGCTCTCAACAATTCCTACTCATCCTCCAATTTAATTTGCTTCATTCAGAGTTAGACAAACACATTGCACCCCTACCATGCCCCTCTTATTTAATTTGAGTTAGGTTAGTTTCAGTTTAAGTTAATCAGTCACCTGCATTACATGGCTCATCAATAGTTCATCAGAGTTAAATTAATTCAGAAGCAAAGCAAGTAGGCAACACTTTGCAAGAACGGTTGGTTGGTTCGGGTATTGACTCCTCTTTCTCTCTCCGGGTCGCCACTCTCTCTCTAGGCCTCCTCTTCCTCTTCCAAGGATATATATGCATGATTTGTTTCATCATTAGCTGGACCAATGCATGCATTGTGTACTGCACAGTACCTTTTAAATTCAGTTTGCAAAATGTCTGTATCCTCTTTGGTTTATTTGGTCTCCTGTTTAATAGATTGGGTTTAAACTTTGCATGCATTTGGGAGATTGTAGAAGTCTGTGTCAGTATCCTCTTTGTCATTCTCATGGACAGTTCGATTAATTGTACTTTTTTGCATCAATCTGTTCTGTCTGGCTGAGTTCATGCATTGTTTTGGTGTATATCTGCAGATGATTAATTATGTTTGTGTGTGTGAAATGCTCGATGCAATGTTCTAATGATTGTTGCCTGCACAAAGTTAGATGTGAAATGACAGTGCTACATGTGTTTCCTAGTATTCTCTGAATGCTACATCTCAAAAACCCACACACTAATCTTTCTTATTCAGATGATGCTTTAAAAACCTAGGAAACCATGCGTACTATATCTCAATATATATATATATATATATATATATATATATATATATATTACACATGGCTAGTCTTGCAAGAAGGATTCAGTTGCTGTCAAAACCTAGGAAATCTCAAAAACATAATTACCCATGGGTAGTCTTGCAAGAACATTTCTCCTTTCTTTTATCAAGATGCTATCAAAACATAGGAAACCATCTGTGCAAAATGAAGTTCATGTGTTGCAAACAAAACAGACATAGATCAGCAGAAGCAACAACCATGGCGGCGGCAGCTTTAATGACAGATAGGCCATCTCAACTTAAGTGATGGCCCTAACATCCAACAAATTTGTTGGTTTAGTCAGAGCAAGCTTCTGTCAGCTGTCGACATCTCTCACTCCTGTACAAGGAAGATCATGTTGTCCAAGCAATGCAGCAGGCAGACAGGAGTTGTACATCTTTGACTATCAAATGAGAAAAATTGCAAGCAAAGATAGTGTAAGGGCTCAACCACTGAAAAATTGCAGTTCAGCTCTTTGTTTCTTTCGACATGTTCATTGATTCTTCATCCTTCTTCAGACATTAGCCCATCACAAAGCAGCAAGACAACTATTTAGAGATCACAGGACAGCTCGAGCAAAGCTGCAGAGAAATAAAAGCACAATAGAGAAAGCTTGGTGTTTATTTAGTTATATTTACCAACTCCACCATTCAGATACATGACAAACAAACCAAGATACTTGTAGCTAATACGAACTTCCAAGCATTATTGGTGCTTTCTATCCAACGAACAAAGCTAAGCATTGCTGTATTCCATCCCTTTCAAAACTGCTCATGGAAAAAGCTATCATTTTGAGCCCCTCTAGAGTTAAATTTAGACTTCAAGGTACTTGCTGGCAGTGTGAACATCCTTGTCTCCTCTTCCGCTGCAGTTTACCACCACCCTTACGCCGTCAGGCAGCGTTGGGCAGAGCTTCTCCAGGTAGGCGAGCGCATGGGACGTCTCCAGAGCAGGGATGATCCCCTCCAGCCGAGAGACGCGCTTGAAAGCTGCATGTGAAGATAGCATTGCGAGAGGAAGAGTTAGATGTTGAGCATAGAACTAAAGAGTTTGATATTGCAACATGCGAGACTGGGACATCAGCTAAATATTTATCACTATGTCAGTGAAGATGTGGAACACATGAGTTAGAATTGTTTTTTTTAATGTAAAAAGACTACACCATGAATTCATAAGACTCGGTCATATGTGTTAGGACTTGGGATTATGTTATTACATGTTGGAACACTCAAGATCAGAACATCAGCTAAATGTTTAACATGCATGTATGACGACGGCTTGTAAGCTACTGAATCAGTGTATTAAGAATTTCCTTGGTCTTGCTTTTCTGTAATTCGATATCACTTTTGGATGCCCTACTAACTCAACTGTAAAGCTAAATTTCCAGTGTAAATCTAAAATTTACATCCAACATGAGAACCAGATACAGATAGCCAAAGCGTACAGTTCTTCTGATATCAGTACAATGATAGAGGCTCCAAACAACAACGTTGGTGCCTATGCCCCGTTCAAACTCTTATCATGAAAATTTAGAATATTCATAATGTATGTTATTTAGATAACAGTTTTTAACAGCTGTTGGTTCAATATTAGCCGATTTATTCTTAATCTTTAGCAGCCCCTGCCATCAGACAGATGCAATCAACATTTAGTAGATATTCCACCAATCAAGTGGAAGGAAAATATCTGAGAAGAGAGAACTGTAGATAGTGACACTGAAACACATACCATCCAGTGCCTCCTGATCTGTCACGCTATTGTATTCAGCACGTCCAATATCCTTCAAAAAGCTATGCTCAGGTCCAACACCAGGGTAATCCAGCCTATCATTCAAAACAACATGGATGATTAGCCCAACTGCTGTAAAAATAAATTACTGTCAATGCAAACAGAGGAATACTCACCCAGCACTAATGGAGTGAGGTTCAATAACTTGTCCATCATCATCCTGCAACACATAACTCAATGATCCATGGAGAACTCCCACTTCACCCTTTGTCAAAGTGGCAGCATGTTTATTAGTTTCTACACCATGACCAGCAGCCTCCACTCCAATCATTCTTACATCTTGATCATCCACGAACTCATGGAAGAGACCCATGGCGTTTGATCCACCACCAACACAAGCAACCAACACATCAGGCTTGCCACCCCATTTGTCCATGGCCTGTCTACGGGTCTCCTTGCCAATCACCTTATGGAACTCCCTCACCATCATCGGGTATGGATGTGGACCAGCAACTGATCCCAAAATGTAGTGAGTGTTCTCCACATTAGTGACCCAATCACGGATGGCCTCCGAGGTGGCATCCTTCAAAGTTGCTGTCCCAGAATGAACTGCCCTCACCTGTTTCAGCAAAAGGGGTCACCAAAGCATGTTGAGAAACAAGTGTACAAGGGGATCACACATGATTGCAAGCACAAAGATACACAAGTTTCACCGTACCTCTGCTCCAAGAAGCCTCATCCTGAAAACATTAAGCGCCTGCCTCTCCATATCTTGAGCACCCATGTAGATGATGCACTGCAGCCCAAACCGTGCGCACACCGTGGCAGTGGCAACACCGTGCTGGCCAGCGCCTGTCTCGGCAATGATCCGTTCCTTCCCAAGCCGCTTAGCAAGCAAAACCTGCGCCACAGCGTTGTTGATCTTGTGGGCACCAGTGTGGTTAAGATCCTCCCTCTTGAGGTAAATCAGAGGGCCTGTGCCATCACCACGCTTGTAGTGCTCAGTCAATCGCTCCGCAAAGTACAGCGGGGTCTCACGGCCGACGTAATCCTTGAGGATACCATCAAGTTCTTTCTGCAAAGAGCAAGAAAGCGGTGTCAAACACACCGCTCTCTTTCATTTCATAATCTCCATAGTAATCAACATAGCTCTACTTCTAAACATTTTGCATGATTCAAGAATCATTTGTGCATTGCAGTGATAAACTCACCCAAAAAAAAACGAACCGTTCACCATCCAATGCAACTCGAATTTGAAACACTTCCTAACTACGGAGCAAATACAGTGAAACAACTGGCTGCAGAATAAGGGCTCAAAAGTGAAATGATCTGGGGAGTATTATCTAAATAAGGTCTCCAAAGTAGTGAGAGTATTATCTAAATAAGGGCTCCAAAGTATGTGGGTGTAGTTGTCGGAAAGGGACACACAGGGAAAAAGCCAAATCTGTGTCAGAAATCAATCAGTCTCAAATGCACGATTTGGTTGTACAAATTGATGTGACTTCTCCCCTCTACCACAAACCAGGGAGATCGGGGACACCACCGAGTATCACGTGCTACTACGATTAACCAGAGGAAATCAAAGAAATCGCCATTATAACCACAGAAATGCAAACTTTACAGACACAACCAAAGCAATCGCCATTAATCCACAAGAAAACGGTGATTAAATGTCCAGAATCCTAAATTTAGGGGGGGGGGGGGCGGCGGGGAGAACGCCAAAATGAAATACTTTCTCAACCAGAGGAGCACCAGATCCACCAATCGGAATCCACCAATCCGCGCGATTACCTGGAAATCGTCGTCGCCGGCGAGGGCGTGGAACGCGGCCTCGAGCTTGGTGAGCGCGTGCATCAGCGTCTCCGGCACGTACTTCCCCCCGAACTTCCCGAACCTCCCGAACGCATCGGGCCTCGCCAGCCCCGACGCCGCCCCATTCGAGGTAACCTCAGGTGACGCCTCCGCGGCCACCGCCTTCGCCGGCTGCATTGCCGCCGCCACCACAGCCACGGAGCCCCTCCTCGTAACAGATTTCCCCACCCTCAAACACCCCGCACGGGGCGTCACCCCACCCACCCTCGGCGCTGCAACAGCCGCGTTAGGGTTTGCAACAGCGGCGGCGGCGGCCATGGCGTCTCCGACGAGGTGAAGAAAAGGATAGGGAGAAGAGGCGGGGGAAGGCGTGGGTACTTATATAAACAGGTCGCCCTTGGAAGTCTCCACGCGGGGTAGGTGCGTCTACCGCCACTCGTCTACACCCGGTTCATGAACTCCCCTCTCACAGAGAGGTAGCGGGTCCTCGAGGGCGTCTACGATGGCGTTTGGTGGACCGGGCCCACCGGATCGGGGCGGGTGTTTTAGCACGTGTGGCGGGGGAGGATCCCCTGGTATCTCATCTCCTCGAGATTTGCCCGTCTGTGTCTCGATGCGGACACGTGGAGTGTCTTGGGCCGTTCATATGTGGAGACGGATGATGTATCGAGGCCATCGAGGGAAATGGACGGTCTGGATTGTTTTATCGCCTATCAGAGTGAGTTGATCACGCAGGAGGCTATCCGGCCATTGGTGACGTGGTTTTTTTATTTCTGTTTTGTGAAAGGAGTATTTGAGCTAGTGAACAGGGTTGAGAGTGATCTCTTGTGATGACGGCTAGTCGGCTAGGTGGAAGCTTGACTGTGAAAAATTAATGTTTTATCTTTAGTTGTGACTAGTATGGGATGAATTTTTAAATTATTGATGGATTGATCGTAATATTTATATGTATATATGGTGTATTTGTATATACTTAGCCCTATTCTTATTTAACGGGATAGCTGGTGTTTTCTACTTATATATTAATCTCATGCGTATAAGATATAGAAAGTTTGTCATACTATTATAATATTAGTATAGAAGTCGGATAGGTGATTATAAGATTAGACAGATGTGAACATATGGCTTGCGATGACTTATCTCAAGTTAACGTTGGTTTTGGCTTGTCCTCGTCTTATCATCTCTTGTATTTATACTCTTGGTTACATTCTTATTAAATAGAGTTAGAAATGTATATGATCTAACCAGTTCTTACTAATGACTTTATCTCTTTTCTTCTGAGGATCCGAACTCTATCTATACACATAGAGTTTTTTTTATATAATATGATATATAATACTCCACTAAGCTGTACATACATGGAGTATTCTATACATAAAACATTAACAATAATATCTTATAAATATGGAATATGGCTTTTGTTATACCATCTACACCCTCACCTTTATCACACAAATTAAATATTAGGCAGATAAGATATGTGGTGTCGGTCTTTTGTTTTAGAATAATAATTAGTTGTTTCTTGACTGTACAGATTCGTATAGAAAGTGTAGTGTTTTTTTCACTTTGGTTTGGTAGTTCGAATTTTGCATAAATTCCATGTATTTCTGAGGTAATTGGGATTTTTGTTGCCTTTTGCCGTGAATTTTGGTAGGATAAATATGTACATTATTTGTTTACTAATTATATGGAATAATAAAAATAATTTTAGAGGTAAAAGCTAAAGTTGAGTGACAAATGCAATGAAAAAAATTCTAACTTATTTCTTAATTAAGTTTTAAAATTTAAAATTGGCTCGACTTATAAGCTCAAACAAATAGCCATTTGTTAAGTTAAAATCTCTAAAGTCTAGGCAGTGGTCAAAGCACACAAGTCATATACTAATACACAAGGACAAGCATTTCAAATTGAATTGTCAATCTAGGGACCAAAAATGTATCCGTATGGACAACTGAATATATAGTAATACATTATACTAACCTATACAAATTACCTCTAAAGAAACCTCTTAAATATTCACCAATAATTGAAGTAATTAATATACTACTACCAGAGTCCAGCCATTTTAGCCAGGCAGGTTCTCATTTCCTAGCAGCAACTTCACAACCTCACGACACATCAAAACAGCAGAAACCAGAAAGCTCCACATTGACACTGATGTGTCCCATATTCAGAACATTCAGTAGCCATCAAAACTAAAGAGCAAACGAGATGGTTCCTATGCTGTTGTGTCACCGCGGTTTAGACGACGTAGCCAAGCAGCAACCTCTGCAGTCTGCATCCTAATGTTCTTTCGATCTTCTCTTCCCTCACCAACCACCACACAAGAACAGTTCCAACACCCTTCTTGCTACGCTGTTGTTAAGCTAGTCAAGGTGTTCAAAGCAAGGTTACTTTTTGTTTTTACTAAGGTTTCTTAATCGTGGAGATTAATTATTCAGACATGAGCTTTGCTGAGAACCAACAACTGAATTGGTGAAACATTTCTTATTATCCCCGTTTGATTTGGCTTTTTGGCTTAAGCTTCCTATTTTTATCTTTATATAAAAAAATTTAAAAAATTTATATTTTAAATTTATAATAATAAATGCTTAATTAATCATACATTAATAATACGTTATGTTTTTCATATCCCAATAATCGGATATGCAGGATCGAACCGGGAAATATCTGGCCATGGATGGACGATCGAACCGGGAAATATCTAGCCATGGATGGACGATGAATCACGCTAGCTAGATTGATTTCTTCAGTTTAGATGGAAGAAAGATGGTACACTGCTACTATCACTACAACTTCAGAAGCATCAGAAGGTTCCAGGAAGCTCGTGCCATGGATGCAGCTGATGTTGTCTTGCCGACTTTGTCAAGCAGACATACGTGCAGCCGCCGTGGCCTTGCAAATGGATTCAGCAAATAAAATTCAGGCAAAAAAAAAGCTCATATATGTCACTCTGACAAGTGACAAAATAGATTGGTTAGTAGCTATTCACACTTCTTGCTTGGGCTGCACACTGAAAGGGATAGCATGACAAGCTGAATGCTTGATGATGATGATATGCTGCTGAGGCATGATTAGCCCAAACACAACCATTGGGTGTAGTAACTCTGTTTATGTTCATACAGATGATCCATAGCTTGCATAATCTGTCATACAGAAAGCTCCAAGATTCAGATGAATATTCTACAAAAGTTACATTGAGGTGACATTTCGTTCGGTTGCCCTAACCAGCAATACTACGTGTCAAACCACCACAGTAAACATTGAAATTGGGAAGAAAAAGAATACGTATGCGATTTTAACCAAATCCCCTAAATTACAGGATCCTAAACTAGCTTTGAAGACAAGAGAAGAATCCTAAACTCAGGGACAGCTAAGGCTGCTTCAATCTTTCTAACACAAGGCAGGAAGAACAGGCACGATGCCTTCAATCTTTCTTGACATACTTGCCAACATATGCCTGCACACAACACAGCTCAATTAGAGTATAAGCGTGAGTTAAGTTTCTCGCATAGAGAAATAAGAGAAGCTCAGTGAACAGCACGGAGGGTGGAAGCTGAGGTTACCTGTACAAGCTTGTTTAGCTTTTCTCTGGAGTAGGACATGTAAATATCAATCTTCTCTTTTGTTTGAGGGGTATTTTCAACTGTGGTTGTAACTTTGTCGACAACCTTCTTCACAATTGTTTTATGAATCTCTCTGCTCAATTGACCCTCTTTCCAGGTAGGCTTAAGTGCATCCTTCACAAAGTCAGCCAGTGCAAGCTTAAACATCTTCAGCGCCTTGGAATCCTTGCTCTTCTTGTTCTCACCATCTTCATGAACCTCGGCATCAGTGTCTTTGGGTTCTTTCTTATTTTCTGCAGGTGTAGTTTCATTGACTGTCAAGACAGCTGCAGGACCAGTCGGTGCAACCGAATGGGGTAAAAGCAGAGTGTTGCCATTACTACTACCAGCAGCCATTGGTGCCTGAAATGCCTGGGAAGCTGGCTGTTCAGATGGAACAATATGTGCAGGTTGAATCATTTCTGCTTGTTGTAACCAAGGCCAGTGATTAAGTTGAACTGCTTGAGGTGCAGCAGATGTCATCAAGCTTGAATTTGGATTAGACTGAGATGACTGCAGCCCAGTGGTATCAGCAGTCAGAGGAGGAGCAAAGTACTGCGCCAAAGATGCAGTCAGACTTGACACTGCATTGTGAGAAAGAGGAGCTCCAGCCATATCAACCGAGCTGGAACTGGCCACCATTGACAACCCTTGCAAGGTTTGACTTTGAGTTTGCTCATTTGGAGCAACAGACTGGAAATTGTGTGTGTTTTGAAAGCTTTGATCACCACTATCTCGGCCTGGGTTGGGTGTATCACTTGTTGCCTGACTCTGCCCAGCATTCACAATTGTTCGAAGATTCTGTGGAACTTGACCTACATTGAAACTTTGTCCGTTATGTGCAGAGAGATCTGGTAATGCTTGTGCCCCCATAATGTAGCTGTGTTGGCTGTGCCCCATGTAAGGAGCAACTGGCTGGCTCTGCATGCTAGGAGCAGAGTTATTTGTAGTTGCATGAGGAACCACAAACTGATCCTGCCTGTTTTGATGTAATGGAAAGTCACTTTGCTGGCCATTCAAAGGCACTGAGGATGTACTACTCTGCAATTGGGTGATGCCTGGAAAAGATGGTGCAGCAGAAATTTGAGGAATCGCATCTTGGCTCTCTGCTTTTTGGCCCAAGTTTTGTCTTCCTACAGGATTAGCAGCATGCATCCCAATTTGCGTACTCAAACTGCCAATGGTTCCAGGTCCACTCTGACCACCTGTGTCAGATACCTTGTCAATGTTTCTGCTCTCCATGCCTGTTTGGATAGATGGTAAGAATTGCGGCGGTTGTGAAGCAGCTATTTCAGGTTTCTTTTGCTCTAGTGAACCAAAATCTTCCTGTGGATATATCTGGTACTGACTACTTCCAGCATCTTTGGAATGCCGGTTTTTGTTCTCATATCGAGAATCGTTTCTGCCGGTACCCTGAGGAACAGGGTTTTCCCTGTCATCTCTAGACAAAATATGAGAACTAGCCTGCACAGCATTATTTTGTTCACCCCAGTTCATGTAATTTCCTCTTGCTGTAGGCCCACCAGTGTAACCCAAAGGCTCATCAGTTGCACCCAATCCCATTTGGCTCTGGGAAGCTTCCTCATGGAGATATGGGCAATTTTGGCCACGACGGCATCGACCATCAGCAAAAAATTTGCAGGGGGCTTTATTTGTCCTACGGTGCTCAGGTCTGCTCCCATATGATGAATCAGGGCCACCTCTACCAATGGCATTATCCCTAACCTCGTCTCTCCATCCACCATGAGAGGCAGAATCATCATGAACATACCGGCAATTGGCACCCCTGCTGCATCTTCCTTTGACAAAATCATGGCACTGCATTGTAGACCGATATTCCCTTCGAGGTTCAGATCTTTCCCAAGTTTCTTCATCATAATGGCTACCTCGAGATGGCCTATTCCTTAAATAGTCGTCTTGTTCTTGTGAATCCATGAATTCCCTATTCTGATGACCATACCTTTCCCTTGAGTTTACAGTATAATGCTCATCAAACTGCCTGCGCACACCATCTTCATGAGGGAACCTGCAATTTGAACCTCTTCTGCATCTACCAGCCACAAAATCCCTACAGGGAAGGGCAGGTCCTCCAGATGCTCTGCCTCTCTCAACCCTCCACTCAGATCCATGGTCATTGAAGTAAGGACTTCTGCTCCTGCTCCTGCCTCTACCTCGCCCTATGCTCCTGCTCCTGCTTCTGCTTCTACTTCTAGAGCGGCTTCTGTTCCTGCAAAGTGTAAAAGAAAACAAATATTCAATGAAAAGGCAAAATTAGTAACTGAATTTTTCATTAGCATTTCAAATAAGTGTACTCCATAGAAATTGTGAAAAACTTCTTATGTGAGCAACATCTTTGATCTTCCAAATCACTTTTAACTAAAAGATGACTTAAATTCTGTAGTCCCCAGTTCTAGTTTGTAGCACCAAGGAAGATGTATAGTGCTATATTGGCCATATCTTCATTTATAGAGTAAGCAAACCATAGAATCTATCTATTTCCAGTTTCTTGATAAATTTTATTTTACAATTATCTCCAAAAGCTGATACATAATATACAATAAAAAAAAACAATTGCACAGTTAATTAAACTAATTACTTGTTCAATCACACCTGCGTGACCTGTTCCAACCACCTCTTGGAGATAGTGGACTGCGACTGTGCTGCTTCCACGCATCTGGACCAGATGACATCCTAGAAGAATAGCCACGGCTAAGAGTTGTGCCCCAACCATCACCAAGCCTTCTGTCATCTGCATATCTGCTTGCCTTTTCAAAGCCTCTGTTGTGCCAGTCATTTTTATTATGATCCTCATCACCCATTCTAAGAGGCAGCCTTTCAGAGGATGCCTTGGACGACCTGTCCTTGATATCTTTGTTGAGACCATCAGCCCGATCCTGCTCGTGTCCAGCGCTACCATGGTGCATAGAGATAGCAGATTTGAGATTCACGGATTCACCAATTTGATTGTCATTACCATGAGTGAAATCCTGATTAGGGAGCAAATCACCACCTTTACGATGATCATCCATATTCATAGGAAGAGAATCATCTTCATTGATCTCAACTATATCAGGAGGTCCTTTTGCATCCCACTTGGACCGCTCTTTCCTAGCTTCGCCAGTCATTTTAACCCTTCTATATGTCCAACAAAGAATTAGTTCCAGGTGCACGATCTCCCTTCCCTTATCCGAAAGTATTCTTGCCAATCTATCTGAAATAGTCAAAGATCATCTGTATATATTATTATAACAAACGAACAGATTGCTTCAAATAACAAAAGTGAAAGACAGCTACAGCAGTACTAACTGAAAGTAAGTTGAACTACTTCTGCAGATAAAGGAAAATATGTGCAGAAGATACTGTCCAAAAGGACAGCATTCAGAAACATCGACAAAGTTGAGGCACTAAACAACTGACTGACAACTGCACAACAAAGTACGACCCAAGATCAAGTAAGACATGTCTATGTAAAGGAATACGTAAAAGCAGGAGAGGTATACAGAACAGATTTTCCACAATAAAGGTAAACTGCCTAAGTGGCTAACCGCTCCCATTATGCAGATCAGAACATAAGATATGTCCCAAAAATCTAAGAAATTTTTCTTACTCTATAAGTTATGCTATTTACCACTTTCCAAATTTTAGTCATACGGTTCATTGTTTGGACATTTGAGTGGCAAATCCTCTAAGTGTCAATTAGGGTGGCAAATAATTGATACCCTCAAAAGAAAAGTTCAGGACATAGTTTTTTCTATGTATTTTAGTTTCATTTGTGCTTTGCACATACGCCAACATTTGTTGCAGGGAATTCACAAGCGCTCACACCCTAGTGTGCACTATGTCCATGAATTATTTTTGAGGATTTTTGGGAACTTCCTTGACTCCTCGTGTCCCAACAGGAATGGGTGTAGTTATCCTCTAGAACACTTTGATTACCTTCCCACGTCACTGTATCAACACATCTATCTTGCTTATTACTAAGACCAAGCAACAGGACACTCAACAATCCAGTAACCTAACAATAAGTACCAAACTGAACTTGTGCTTTTGCCAGCATTTGTTGTGACTTCAGCATTACCCATCTACTTCCTTGTACATGCAGGTAAGTGGACTTGGGATATTAACACCATATCACAATAGTCATGAAGTGCATGTACTACGTTGTCAATTTGAATGCCCAACAAAGGCAATCAGTATAAACTATAGCATACATTTTTGTCATGTACAATATTAGATATGATCAAATTGGAACTTCACTAGTCTGCTGAAGACACTAGATGGTTGTTAAGTCAAATCAAGTTGCCCCTCCACCAACTTGGAGGCCAGTCATGACAAGTCGAAGACTAGTCGTTTAGTTGACTATCAGACTATTACTTTTTATTGAACTCCTATCAGACTATTTTACTACATATATACCAGTTGCTTCTACTGCTAGTCTCCTACTACTTGCGCCTGATGGACCTGACAAGAACTCCTCTCATCACCCTTTCATTCAGCAATAATGGACCCGATAAACCAGGCCTCCCAAGCGGCTCCTGCCCTTACACCATTTTGTCTTACTTGTGCCGACAAGTCAGAGTCGTGTCCCTCAAATCGTGCCCCCTGGCTGACTCGTTGACTGGTCGATGACTAGTAGCACAACTTGATAACAGTGGAGTAGAATAATTATTTTAGCAGAACTAGCACAATTAAAGCATGTGATTTGAATAATTGACCCACAACCAGATTGGATTTGGCACTTTCAAGGTGGAGAAAATGCCAACATCGAGATTGCACATGATCAAAATGAGCTTTCTGTGGAGATAAGAAAAAGGGAACTTTTCTACAGATGGTCTGCAGGAGTTATCAGCCTTGTAAAGAATTTATCAATTCCACAACCAGGCATAAACCAGTATTTTTTTTATTCATCTGGAATAATTCACAATCAAAACCCGTGGATAAAACAACATTTCCATTAACATTACCATTACAACCACTCAAATGAACTATAAAACTTACAGGTAAATGGATGACCGCAATGTTTGCTTTCTACCCTTACAGGACAGCTAAATCTATAGACACAGCCTATCAACAAAATCTCATCAAGCGGTACTTGCAGTAATCTTGGGCATCAAGAAGTTGCATCAAAGTTTCTCCTTCATTTACTGTGTTCCAGTGGTTTTGCCAGACTTTGTCAATACTTAAGGTTCAGTTGTTACTGTCTCTGATTGCAGAGACCTTGAGGCATTGATATTACTAGTATTCCCACTGAAGTTTCTCCCCTCGAATGGTGTATTCCAGCGATTTTGCCAACTTGGTAGCAATTAACAGTTCGTTTTTTTCTTTATATAATTGCTAGCTATAGTCTTGAAGAATGGAAACTAAACCAAAAGGGCAGACACTCCAAAAAGTGGCATTTACATAATCCTGCATGTGAGAAAGATAATTCTATCAGCTCGCATGAATTCCCATGTCTACACCCCTACTACAATTATCTACCAAATCTAGCTCCAAGCACATTAAAACACTAACCCTAGATTGTCTCATGAATCCAAGAACCCTAACCCTAGATTGTCTCGTGAATCCAAGAACCCAGCCATATAGAGTCATATTATGTGGACAATGAAATAGCTAGAATATCATATTCCAGCTGATGGCTATCTTAGCAAAAAGAGCACAGCAATCGTTGGTTTCAAGACTAACAGCATTGATCAGTAATTTTGGGCGCCATTAACAGTGTATTTGCATGCAATTGTAAGAATGGGCAAGTGCATACAAGCTACCGATGACTTAAAAAACATAGGGCTTTATGTTCTGAAAACAACCAATAGTCACCACAAATGAAGGAAACAGAAAAATGACACAAAAGAGAACCACACAAGTCCACAACAGCAAGTTAGTTAGGGATTCTTCACTTGGGATCTACAGTTTGCTAGACATCCTTTGAGAAGGATGGTCTACAGACAGTATCATATCGATGCATGGAACAACAAAAACTTAAGGAAACATGGCACTCTACACATCAAGAAACAACGGAACGGGATGGCACCATCATATAGAGACCGACCTGAGACTGTCTCAGAATGTCAAAGGTGTCCAAGCCTGGCAACACATCATCCAATCTTCCAGTAGAAATCACAAGACCATAAGGAATTTGCTTTTCATCTGAAAAACAAAAGGAGCAAAAACCAGATTGTTAGAACATAAGTTTTTCATCGCACACCACACGAAAAATAATTGAAAATCTAACAAATAGAAGCTCCTGATTATTACTAATAGGCACAACTCAGGCATTTATCCATTAATCTCATAAAAATGTGAGAAGAGCCCTAAACCCAACATTAATATACATCAAGATGAGGGTAGCAAAGACGAAATTTTCCAATCCAGACACGAGAAAAACTGTTCTAGCAACCTGGAGATCTAACTCGTGCGCAGCTGTACCAATCTAACCAGAAAGCAATTCAGCTATCCGAAGGCAATTCGAGGACTGGAGCAGACAGGCCCAACAGATTGCACTCTATGCGACACCCAGCCAAAAAGATCTCAGCTTTTGGGGGATACAATCCCAAACCCCTCCAAATCCCCTAATTCAACAACAGGAACGCACGTTCCCCGCTGCAAATCGCAAGCAGAACCAAACGCGAGGGTCCCAATGCGCCAAATCCCGGCCAAAGAAGCCGCAAGCTCCTAATCGAAGGGATTCACGTAGGTGGGGAGGGGAGGAACCCTAGGATCGGGATCCTTACCGGCAGCTGGAGGGGACGGGGGAGTGGAAGGAGGGAGAGAGGGCTCACCTCAACGGAGCGTAGATCGGAGAGGTCACCTGACTTCGCCGCGCCACCGCCGCCGCCGCCGCCGACGGCGAAACCCTAATGGAAGTCGCGGGAGGAAGGGGAGGAAGGCGGAGGTGGTGGAGCAGCAGCGAGCACGCTTCGAATAACGGAAGAGCGCAGAGAGAGCGATGGAAAAAGGGCAAAAAAAAAACAGAGAATTGTTATTAAAAAGTAGCGGGTTTGGGTTTTGCAATTGGATTCGGAGTTGGATCCGGATTAAGATAGGTCTCCGGCCCTCCAGCACTGGATGGGCCATCTTTTCGCAAGAATTTTAGCCGAATAATCTCTCAAAAAATAATATATGTGCACAACGATCTTAAGAGAAATATGAAATGCATCAAAGTGATTAGTTTTTTTGAAGACTAAGTGATTATAAATTATATGTGCACTACTCAAGTGGTTAGATTATAATCTGCACAACTCAAATACGGAGAACTAATTAGCTGGGCGCTTTTGTTTTCTTGCGTTTGTAATTAGGCACTATTGATTCAGAGAAATTCAGGATGTTAATGGCAAAGAAAGCTATTGCAATTCATTATTGATATTAATTAACAACACTAATCAAACAGGTTTAACGAACTACCATTATGGCGGCCATACACGTGGCCAATTGAATCCGAGCAATTTACAACGTATCCATGCCACTAATCAACTTAGTAATTCTCCTAATCTTGTTGCATGAGATGCATGCAAATTGAATCCGAGTAATTAATTACAGCACATGTCCATGCCACTAATCAACTGTCTATCCTCCTAATCTTGATGCTGCGGCCGGCGGCGTCGCCGTGACGACGTTGATCGCCGCCGCCTTCTCCTGCAACTTGCGAGCCACGATGCCCCTGAGCGCCTGCAGCAGCTTCCTGTGCTTCTTCGCCTCCTCCAGCGTCATCTTCGACATGTCCTTCTGAACCAGCGCCCTCACCGTCGCCTGAACGCCATGCTTCCTCTTCGCCTGCGCCTGCGACTGCGCCGCCGTGGAAGCGGGGGCGGCGGCCTGGTGCGTGAGCTGCAAGGCGCGGAATCTGCTGGGCCAGAACACGGTGCTTTCGACGCTGATGCCTCCGCCGCCATGGCGACCGAGTCGGCCAAGAACTCCCGGTGCTCCCTCTGGAACCGCGCCATCACCGATGCCCACGTCCCGTCGGCGGCGGCGGGAGAGCTTGGCTGCGTCTGATGCTTCTCGCCGACGGCGGCCCTGGCTGCTGCGTCCATCTCGCGATCAAGCGAACGATCTGCCCATCTGCTGCCATGGAGCGCCCTAATATAGCCCTCGCTCCGCGTGCGCAGCCACTTCGATTCCGAATCCAATTAGTGTTAATTAATCACGTAAATTAATTGTTAATAATTTTGTTTAATCCTAGACCGTCCGATCTACTCTTGTGCGGTGCAGATATGAACGCGTGTCGCGATGTTCTTTTATTTTCCGCGCGGGACCCACCGGTTCCTTCGTAATCTCATCTCTCACCTCCCCGTTCAGAAAAGTCAGCGCGCGTGCCGAAAGGCGACTGACAGAGGGGTACCACATCCTATATGGCCCACGTGTCGGCGGGTCAGTTGACTACGTTGTCGCGCTATGCCGGGCCCGCCCGCCTTCTCTACCGTCCCGTTTCAGAAAAGTCGTCGCGCGTGCTGGGACGCCACTGACAGTGGGTCCCACACGTGCTATGGCCGACGTGTCAGTGGGTGAGTGGACTTCGTTCTCTAGCTATGCTGGGCCCACCCACCTTCTCTACCGGGCCTTTCGGAGAAGTCCGCGCGCGTGCGGTACGGCACTGACAGATTGGCCCCACACATGCTGTGGTCCACTTATCAGTAGGCGAGTTGACTACGTCCTCCCGTAATGCTGGACCCACCCGCTTTCTCTACTGGGCCTAGATGTAATTGGGCCTTGGTGAATAGAGAGGAGGAAGAGGTAGACGAGGAGAGAGCGGGGAGATCGCCGGCGGCGAGGAGGGAGGAGATGGACATCATCTCGCAGCTGCAGGAGCAGCTGAACGAGATGGCGATGCTGGCGGTCAACACGTTCGGGACGCTGCAGCGCGACGCGCCGCCGGTCCGCCTCTCCAACAACTACCCGGACCCACTTAACCCCGCCGCCGCAGTCGCTAACCCTAACCCCGACGACCCCGCCTCTCAGACCCAGCCGCAGCCCGGAGCGGTGGCGGCGGCAGCGGCGGTGGGGGCGGGGGCTCCGGTGCAGGCGCAGGCACAGGCTCCGCAGACCCAGCCACCGCCTCAGGCGCCGCCCGCGCTCGACCTCGCCGAGCACCCCAAGGCCATGAGCCACGCGCTCGTCCTCGCCGCCAAGAAGGTATACGTCTTCCAGTATCCCCTCCCCTCCTCCGCTCCTTGTCTTGTCTGCTCGCCTCCTGCTCGACAAAATGCCCCAGTGCTTGCTGGTTCTTGGCTTTTGATGCTTTAGGGCCGGGACGGTAATTTTTGGTGTGCCCAGCTTCAGCATTTTGTGTGATTGCAACAAGGATCAGAGTGGCTGGTTCTTTGCAATTTCTTCGAATTATGGAATGCTTACATGGTCATTGTCTTCTAGAGTGAGATTGTTACTGTTGTGTAGTAGAGTGCTTTGTATTGTGCTGTTTTTTTAGCCCTTTCTAGAAGCTTCTGTGTGGAGCTGCAAAATAGGTACTTATTGTGTATTTTTAGGCAAATTATACCTGTAGAATGATTCCTCACATGACTCTTTTATAACACGAATAGTCGCTTTGTGTGAAAGATGTAAGAATCTAAGACTAGAGAGACATTGAAAAGAATGAATAGGGTAAGACGATGGGCTCTAATGGTACCACAATCGAGATGTGAAAATATCTCAGATATTTAAATATATTATGGTTGACCAGGTTGTTCAACTATATTTTTTGGTCGAATAAAATATCTGAGAAGTAGAGAAGAAATATATTGGTATCGGTCGGGAGATATTCAGAATTATATTAATTACCGGATAATTAAGTTGATGAGCCAATTTGAGAGGAATGACGCTGATCTTTATGAGCCAATTTAGTTTTATGCTCGAAAGGTCAATTATAGAAGCAATTTTTTTAATAATATACGTTATGCAGCGATACAGAGAGCAGAAAAAGAACCTATACATGCTTTTTATTGACTTGAAGAAGGCCTATGACAAAATACCAAATAATGTTATGTGGTGTGTTTTAGATTAGCATAAAGTTCTAACAAAGTTCATTACTCTTATTAAGAACATATACAACAATACTGTGACTATGATTCAAACAAGTGATGTAGATATAGATAACTTTTCGATTAAAATTACACTGATGTTCAGATTTGAACCCTTATCTTTTTTACATGGGTATGGATGAGGTAACAAGCTACATACAAGAGGATATCTTTTGGTGTACGTTTTTCGCTGATGATATAGTGCTAGTCAATGAAAGTCAAACAGGAGTAAATAGAAAGCTGAAGTTGTTGCAGCAGACTCTAGAGTCAAAAAGTTTTAGGCTTAGTAGAATTAAAACTAAATATATGAGATATGATTTCGGCACTACTACACATAAGATGGGAAATAATAATTTAGAGGGTCAAGTAGTGCACAAGAAGGATACCTTTCGCTATTTAGTATCGATTATGAAGAGATGGAGATATTGATGAAAATGTCAGTCAAAAAATCAAAATGGGGTGGATGAAATGGAAAAAAGCATCGGATATTCTATGTGATAAGAAGGGACCTTAAAAGTTAAAGGACAAGTTTTATAAAATATCGATTAGACTTTTAATATTGTATGGTGTATAATGTTGGTCTAACAGAGACCTTTAGAAACACCTATACATGGTAGAATCATAATAATGTAAGGAGAGTTAAGAGAATGTCAAATTTGATATGGGAGGAGGCAATACAAAGAGATTTAAAATGTTAAAATATTTTTGAAGTTTTATTTTAAATAGGAGTGTATGGTATTTTCGTAGATGAATCTTGATATATGGTTTCGGTTGAGTTTTACTTTGATGTTGTTATTGTAATGATTCCTTGGAAAATAAAAGGGATGATAAAAATGTGCAGCACACTAGTCTCTACTAGTCTCTAGTACAATGATTCCTCTCACACACACACACACATATATATATATAGATGGGATAATGATGTGCAACACACCATTTTCTGTTTCCAGATGCCAAACCTTGGGGCACAGCATCACTTTCTCATCCAAAAGCATACTTGAAATGTGCTGCTAGCTACTGTTTTGTTCTCAGAATTTGCCCTTTTATGCAGTTTGATGCTCTTGTTTCTGCATTGCCGCTATCATCTGAAGAGGATCAGTTGAAAAGAATTAAAGAGCTACAGGTATGCATTAGTTTTGCTATCTTAGCAGTACATTTTGAAAGGGTGAGCTTTATGATTGTGTCTATGAAAATAGCGTCTTTGCAAACATTTTCCTTCTGTTGTTTGTGCTCCTTGTGGACGAGTTTCATGCTAAGTCTATCCTTATACATTTGTATTCTGAATAAATGAATGTTTTAACATGTGCTTTCCATCATGGCCTGTCATGAACTCATAGTACTTCTTTGTATACAACTATACATGCAACAAAATTGCTTATGAATTTGAATTGTGCAGGCAGAGAATGAAGTTGTAGGATCAGAGCTTCAGAAGCAACTGGAAGCTGCTGGTAACATGCTTTGCTACATTCTTGGAATTCTGTTGCTTCTACCAAATAATTCCTCATCATGTTACAACTGATCATTTACAAGTCCATTGTGTTACATGTCTTGTTGCTTTTGTAGAGCTGGAGCTGAAGCAGGTCGAGGTTCTGTTTAATGAAGCTACAGATCATTGCATAAACTTGAAGAAGCCAGATTAATAGTTATCCATGAAAGTTTGGATGGCTTTCTTCATTATCTCAACAAACCATTAGCTATTTCTTTTTGTTAGCAATAATTTTTGCTTGATTTTATAATATGTGATTATTTTGTGGCCTACCATATGGATGCTCGACTTCCTAAACTTGGTACACTGTATTATCAGGAGGCTCAGATATAGCTGATAGTGCTTTTGTTTTTATGGTGTTTTCTACATTTCACAGTAGAATATTATGCCATATGCCCCATTTGCTAAATGGCACTTTATGTATGATGATGGCCTGAACACAACAAAATTCTGGTGATGTTAACCTGTTGCACTAATTGCTTTCAAGTAACTTTCATGACATCCTGCTGAGGACTTGGCTTTCTGTTGATCAGGAAATTTTAATCCACCATCTTGTTACTTATGATCGTAGTATCACTATATTACCTCAAATATCGAGCTAGTCCTTGCAATGACTCCTATTCACCGACATGTCAGGTAACTGAGCCTGTTTTGGAGTATATGAACAGACGAAGGTGAGGAGATGTGAATGCCAGCTGCCAGTGCTCGTTGTGGTTTGTGATGCTCAGCTAGATTTATAGACAGGAATTTCCATGATATTCCAGGAGTACGTGTTCGATTGGGAATTAAACTTACTGCTGTAATACATAGTAACCTGAATAGTTTTAAGCTGGTTAGTTCTATCCACTATCCAGCCCTTGATTGAGCAAACCCTTGCAGTGCAATTAGGATATGTCTAAGATTCACACACTCAAAACTTTGAAGAACTATATAGAAGTGAACAATAGTATGTCGAAATAAAGCATTCCTCTCTGAAGATTACCTAAACGTTTATAAAGGCTAAACATGACTGGAATTCTAGCATCTCTAATACTGAAAAATAGAACACCATACTTTCTAGGGGCACTTAAACAAACAAAACATCCATTGAAAAATTTTATTTGTCAAGCTCCAGAGATTGGCTTGCTGGCCTGGAGCAACATCTCAACTCAGGCATACTTGCAACTGCCAGAACCTGCGAAGGAAGGACAGGAGCCATGTAAATCTGCATGCTTCAGTTGGAAGAAACAGCAAGTGAAACTTGTGAAGAGGCTACTACTTACTGGGGTCAGTGATGGTAATGAGGCCGGTGCCGTTGAAGAAGCAGTTCCATGAGTTCCTCCTCCTGGCCTGGTAGTAAGCGTTCATGGCAACCCACGCGCGCGCGTTGGCAGGCTGCCATCGTCGTCGGGGAAGGAGCATCCGCCAGTGC
Source organism: Oryza coarctata (assembly GCA_030770085.1). Classification (NCBI taxonomy): domain Eukaryota; kingdom Viridiplantae; phylum Streptophyta; class Magnoliopsida; order Poales; family Poaceae; genus Oryza; species Oryza coarctata. The sequence goes on along the minus strand of CM061476.1, from coordinate 1,372,856 downwards.
CCTGGATGGCGGCGCAGTCGCTCTCCAAGCAGGCGAACTCCAGGTTAGCTCTCAATGCATCGTCGCCGGCTGATGGGTTTGCGACATACCATGTCTTGGTTGTCTGCAGTTTTTGTTCAGTTCAGGAAAGAACAGTTGATCAACATGGCAAGATCATGATGCTGCCATTCTGGTTTGGGATAACAGCTAAGGAGAACAGAAATTTCTTGATTAGAGATGAGAATTGTTTGTTTGTTTGTTTACCTGGCTATGACAAAATCTTGGTGGTGGAGGTGCTGCTGCATAGAATACAGATTACAAAGTTTTTTATGTGACAATTAACATTGAAAAACATGCAAGTGATCATTTTTAGTAGACGATTTATAATTTTAGATGTTATGGATTGGCTAAGGTAAGGATCCGAAGGATAGAGCACTCATCCTCTAATAACGATAATAGGGCTTCTCCTTGCTAAGCTAAAAAAGATTCCGAGATTTAGAACTGATTTTAAAGATTCATTCATAATAATAATAAGGAATATAGAATCCTTAATATATATATAGAAAGAACATATTTGACATGTAAATAGTTAATCTTTAAGATTGTAGAAATCAATTCAATCTCTATCTTTATTTGATTTATTCCTAATTTATTATGCTAAATTGTTGCATAGGTCTTGCCCATGCCCATAACATCAAAAAAGAAAGTAGACATAATGATTCATGAATAAAATCAAGCTGTATTCGTGAGAGATGTGTATACCAAAACTATGCTGCATCAAGAGTGTGAGAGCAAAGAAGGATGTGAGCAATGTGACAGTAGCTGAAGCCATCTCTGTTCCTTCTTTCTGAATCTGAGAATGCAACAAAGCCTCTCTCTGAATTTTCTCTTCCTGTATTTTGATGCGTCAGAGGAAGAAGCGAAAAAAATACACAGATTTGAGCTCTTGTTTAGAATTCTTGGAACAAGGAACGCTCAAGATAAATATATATAGGGGAGGAGGAAGAAGAAACAGAAAGGGTGTGCTGCAGAAACGGTTGGTTTTAACGCAGCCAAAAAAATCAATTTATGCCCCATTTATTTACATGAATAATGATGATAATACATGTGATTAAAATATAACTATACCGAGGATCAGTTAAGCCCATACTTCTTTACTTGATAAGCTTATAAGAAACATGAGATATTTTTTGATATATACTTTTTATAGATGATGTAGTATTAGTTAATGAAAAAAATTAGAATTGTGATAATAGAATCTTGAGTCTAGTAAGCAGAACTAAGACTAAATATTTGATGTATGACTTTGATACCATTGCATATGAGAAAAAAGATATGAGTTAGAATAACAAGTATTATCTAAAAAAGGACATTTTTCGATATATGGGATCGATACAGATTGAGATATTAATATGTACATTATTTATATAATCAAAATGGATTGGTTGAAGTGACGATAAGCATCTGATATCCTTAGTAATAATATGATACCATAGAAGCTAAAAGACAAGTTTTATAGAGCAATGATTAGACTTGTAATGCTATATGGTGTAGGATATTGACCTATGAAAAGACGTTATATTCAACAACTGAGTACTGTAAAAATTATATATATGTTATACTGAATTTGTAGTCATATCAAGTTTAAAACGAGGATATATATGATCGATTAAAGGTAGCATCAATTAAAAAAGTTTGTCAAATATCGATTAAGTTAGTTTGGATATGTCTAAAGAAGATCTCTAGATATTATAAAATACTAAGTAAAATAATAATATAAAAAGAGATAAAGAAAAACTAAAATTAATATTAAAAGAGACAATAAGAAGTGTAGGATATATCTAAAGATCTGTGCTTAATAGAAATGCTTAGAAAACAGTTATTGATATATCTGTTTAAAGATTTAAAGATTTTTGTTAGGTTTTAACTCTGTTTGAGATTAAAATGCTATGTTGTTGTTGTAATGGTTCATTGTAGCACGGTTTCCAGAAATCCCAAGAGATAATTGGTCTCATTCCTCAGTAGTACATAACTCAAAATTCACAATGTGATATAAACAAATATCATAAAAAATCTATGGTTTTGATAAGAGAGGCAGTCCTCTCCAAGCAACATAAGAAAAATCAGTACTTTGCTTTTTCCAATTTCCTCTCTGCATGTTTTTATTTATTTATGCACATGATGACCATGGAGCTTGGCTTACCCCACACCCCATTCTTCGTTCTTTAGTAACAAATCAACATGAACAAAACCAAATGGGATGTCATGCATTTTATACACAAATGGGATGTCATGCATTCTGTACACGACGAACAGATTAAACTCCATTCGATTAGTCCACCAGCATTTGATCATCCTGAGTATAGCCTCAGCTTGGACCGAATCATTTGTCGACAAATTGGGCATCTGGTCAGATTTTCTCCACATTCTCTGCAGCACTGTTGTTTTCACAAAAAAGGAATCCAATCAAACTAATGTTTTTCTTCTACATATTTTCATATGAGAAAGAATCCAATCAAACTAATATTTTCTCTACATATTTTCATATGAGAAAGAATCCAATCAAGCAAATGTTTCTACTTCTATATATTTGAGCAGATTACATCATCTGGTAGAAGTTAAAAATGAATTCAGAATTTCTCTGAAAAATTCTTACCATGTGGCCACAGCCAAATGCCAAGTCCTTGGCATTGGTCAGGCAGATTGGGCACACCTGCAAAGCAAACCACAAGCAACAGTTGCTGTGTGAGTCAGTCAATCTTTCTCAACCTAAATGACAAGAACAAATCTAAAATCTTTGATGACATTATAACAGTTGGCTTTACCTGATCCTGTCTTGGTGACGGTGGGGCGGCTGCACCGGCTGCGTTGCTGCCTGCCCTCCTCAGCGACGTCTGCCTCTGCGCCGACGGCAGCGGCGGCGGAGCCGGCATGATCCTCTTGGCCTTCCCGGTCGATCGGCTTCAGAGATAGCAGCAGCAGCACAAAAGAAATCATCAGATGAACAATAGAAACAGAATTGCTAGCTTCTGCTTCTGCTGGTGCCAGTTTAGTTACCCTAGCATGCCGAACTCCATGGTGGCCTTGTACTGGAGGGGCACTTCCATGAGAGCCGCCAGCGCGAACGCCGACTCCTTCTGTTGCTGCGTAGTGCTCCTCGACATGATCGACGTGAAGTTCACAAACTACACAACGACAATTCACCATTGCATTGTGATTGGTTCATCTCCAAGATTCAGTTTTTGTGATGATGAGATTCAGAGCTTCACCTGAAAGTTATCGAAATAGCGAGCCGGGATCTTGTCATCGAACTTCTGCATGTCTTCCCAAGGGCCATCTCCAACTCCAACCAGCACAATGGATAGAGGGTAGGAGCTGAGTAGATCAATCAGCAATTGAAACAAAAAGAATCATTTTTCCATCAGTAAATCATTGTCTTTGCAAGTCTGAAATTAATCTAGTTCCACATTTAGTAAAAGATGGTTTATCCATTCTACAATATGATGACATGGTTATCTTTTTAGACCATAACCCTGAACAGGCAAAAAAAAAAACTTGAAGATTATCTCATGCATTTTCAAACAACTATCAGGACTAAAAATAAACGTTGAGAAAAGTGAGATTTAAATGAAGAATCAATATAAGCAATCGTTTTGTTGTAATTACGGTTCCTTCCCTTTTAAATGCCTTGTTATTAATTATCGGAAGCTTCAGAATGTTATTGAAAAGGAGTGAAAGATAGATTTAAGAGAGCTCAGCACATAAAATGACAAAAACATCTTTTGTGATAGGAGATTAGTCATTAACTCTGTTCTTTCGAGCCACCCATTGTTGATGCTATCCTTTTTTGAAATTCTATGAGATGTGCTTCAAAAATTGAATTATTATAAATCACGCTATTCTAGCAATGGTAATAAGAAAAGAAAATATAGGTAATCAAAATGGAAAATTATATATCGAAAGATCAAGATGAATTTGGTATCTAAAATCTTGATGTAAAGAATAGATGTTTGCTAAGCAAATAGCTATTCCAACTAGTTAATGGAGAAGGACTTTGGCAAAAGATATTACAAAATAAATATTTAGAAGGGTAAGCCTCTTATGCTAATGTCTCACACAAGTTAGTAACATTCCAATTTTGGGCTGGCCTAATGAAAGTGAAAGACCAATTTTTTCTATATGGATTTTTCTAATGTGGCAATAGAACATAAATTAGATTTTAGAAAAATATGTAGTTAGGATTATGTCCTCTCAAAGATCAATACCTTTCTTTATATATAATGTGGCTCAAAAGAAATATTATACAGCGTCGCTCAATATCTTGCTTAAATGAGCGATCGTTGGACCTAAATTGCTTGATTGTAATAATTTAATCCAACAATTTGCTATGGTTAAACTATTAAGTTAAAAAGATTGCTTTGTATGGTCGTTACATAGTTTTTCTGTTTACTTTATGTACACGATAGTAATGTACGTTAATATGAGGATATGGGAGTTAAGGTTCTATTGAAAATTAAAGCTTTTATGTGGTTTCATCATAGTAATGTAATCCTAACAAAGATAATCTTACTAAAAGAAACTGAAGAGGAGACCAACAATAATGTTTTTAATGCAAAAAAACAATTTAATACATATTTTTTATTGTCCTATTGTTCGTTTTGCATGGCGATGTGTATTCTTTGTTTTAATATCCCCTTCCTAAAAACACAAAAAAGTATTTTTGGCAATTTACTTATGGGAGTGCCTCGACCCATAGAAAAACTGGTTTTATTTTGTGCTAGTGTACTGTATTAGTCAATTTATCATTGTCGAAATGATAAAATATTTGATAATAAAAATTTATCTAACCCCATATAGTTTTTCTTTGTCTTCCAGTTGACTCTAATATTGATGTATGATCTACTGGAGGAGCAGTATATTATGCATAATGGTACTACATTTTAATTAGTTGTTAATGGTGTTATATGTGATATAATACATATAGGTTATTTGTTAGAATCTTCTTTTAGCCTTTCAGATATTTTTTTACTGTCTAAGGATAGTTAGAAATGTATGTTATCGCTCTTTGTTTTTTATTTTATTGAAAAATTATTGGCTGTGTATTTTATGGGAGAGCTCATGAATGTAAAACATTTCTATTATCTTAAAAAAATTGAAATTAATCTGAAGAACTTTCTAGTTTATACCTTGCCATGACAATGGAGTCCACTGTCCTCCTCTCCTGGGGACTAAGATCACTGTCGCTTGTATCAACACTCCTAGTCACCTGCATTTGCCATCATAATCATATGACATATTATTACTATTATCTATAAAGTGAATGTTTTGGTTCGTGAGTTCGTTAGTGTAAGATGGAGTAAAAGAAAGAGCTCAAAATCAATTAGAGAGCTGAGGGAAAACCTGCCCATCGGCAACGATGACAACAACATGGTACTGCCCTCCACTCCTGTCCACAATGTCGACGGCTGCCTCGACGATTGGCGCGAAGGATGTAGGCCCTGCAATTGCACAAAATTTCATTTCGCCAGCTGAATTGTCAGTGACTGTTCAGTTTTCAGGTTAATGCACAATGCAGGAGGTTTCTCAGAGATGAGATGGATGATCACCAGATAGCCTGAGGTGTGGCACGATCTTCTTGTAACATGACAAGACCTCCTCAAAGCCATGGCAGGGAGAGTTGTCAGGATGGAAGCTGAACACGTTGTAGTCATGTGTGGTTACTGCAATGGAAAAAAAGAACAGCACAAGAAAGATGATGAACATTTGTAATATGATCAAACAAATTTTCTCAGAAGTTTCAGGTGTGTACACATTTTAATTATAACTTTTAACAGGTATATATATGTCCATTTAGCTCCTCACCGTCACCGAAGCCGAAGCAGGGGATGAAATTATCGTCGTCGAACGGCGCCAGTGTCTTGCCGATGATGCTGATGGCTTGCTCGTATGGATTCGGCGTGTCGCCTATCTTGTGCAGGCTCTGCCCATTGAACGAACGCTTCCCTGCATACACAAAGTAGTAATTCAGAGCGATGCAGGCCAGAAGATGATCACTTGATCAGATCATATCATTTTTTTTCTGAAAGAGCCATATCATATTCTTGATCAAGGTGTTCTTGATGAAGCTGCAGATATATATTCACCTGTCCATTCGTTGCTCTTGGTAAAGTCTATCCCAAGTATTAGGTTCGACGACTCGAGCCCTTGCTCTTGCAGCGCCGCCATCACCTGAAGAAAAGATTATTCTTTTTCAGCCATTTATTCGATCAGAAGAAAAAAAAAGGGAGCTGAATCAATGAGAATATATAGTGTATATATCAGTGATCTCGTGTTCATCCACCTGCTCGAGAGAAGTGAAGGTGTCAGGTATGTAGGAGTACTTCTTGGTCAGCATCGCCCTCCTGCGGTTGATGCCGTCGCCGCCGTTACCAGGCCGGTTCGTCGTCGTTCTGTCTAGCCCACGACGGTGACTGCCACGGCCGAACAGAGCTCCAATCACACCGCCCATGTGTAGCAGCGACGTAGACGACGTCGGCCAAGAACATCAACTTCTTGTACCGTGCTACGAGCAGCAGCTAGCCAGCTACTTCTCGAAAATTTCAGAGATCAACCTCGATGGATCCATGGAAGGATGAATTAAAGGATCAAGGAAAGAACAATATAGCAAACAAGGCAGGCTAATAATCGATGAGGACACGGATTGATTCCTCAGTGAAAAAAACGGTGTGATTTTTGCAGCAGAAGCAGCGAAGCTTCTTGAGTCTTTCGCTGAGCTGAGCCTTTATTCCTTCGCGTCCTACTGGCTACTGCTGCCGCCTTTAGGTCGTCAGAAACACATCTCTCCTAGCTGTCTGTTTCTACCAGTTGAGTGGTAATTACATCTGTAATAGCAGCTTATGGATTGGATTATTGCTTCGTGTAATCTCTGAAACCTCTCGTTAATATTGGATTATCGCTTCGTGCAATCTCTGAAACCTCTCGTTAATCATCAGCCAAAGTTGTCTTCTTTTATCAGAAACCTGGAGCTGGTATTTCTTAAACTTATCATTGTTTTTAGCTGGTATTTCTGAAACTTATCATTGTTTTTATGCAAGCTTTAAAGTTGTAGATTCTTGTGGCTTTCTCTGAAGCCTCATCAGAAAGCGGCGAAAGGATTCTGGCTTGTCTGGAAATGCTGCAGGCAGACACATCGTGACGCTAAAGATATGTTTGGATCATGCTTGTTTTTGGATCGCGGAGTCGATGTGATGTGTTTTTTGTCGATCTGTTGGCTTTGCAACAACAGGGAAACTAAATGGCTGTAAAGTCCTAAAGCATGAGTTGTTGCCCTCGTTTATAACACGAAACTTTCCCTTCAAAATAGACATACGAAGACCTTCCAAAGAAGGGATGAATTTTATGGGAATTTGACTAATTTTAATTTCTATGAAAATTATCATGAAGTTCCTCCATTGGAAAAAAGGCTGATATTTTAAAGAGTGTTAGGAAAATAGATGCACAGTGGAGATACAAATTTTACATGAAAAACACATGTGTGAAAATTACAGGTGCCGATCGATAATAATCACTAACCTGAGCTGTATATATATAGATCCGACCCCCTCATATACGTTCGGACGGGATTTATAGTCACTATACACTTTCTACATTGTATCAGAGCGAGAATAGACATCCCGGCGCGCTAGCTTCTCCCTCCGGCGAGCCGACTCTTTCCTCCTCATCGTCGATGTCTTCTTCCCGGTACTCCCCTCGCTCTCTCGTCTCCATTTCTTCTTCTCCCCGTCTCTCCCGCAGTCACCTTTTCTCCGCCCCACCTCCGCGCGACCAGGCGACGGTCTCGAACCGCCTCCTCGTCCCTCCTTGCACCCGTCTCCACTCTTCCTCTTGTTTCGTGCATCTCTCCTTCTCTGACGCCGGCGCACCTCCACCCTGTGGCCGACTCTTAACTCGTCCTCGTCCTTCTGCGAGGCTTCAATCCCCGCTTCTCCAACACCGCCGATGACATCGCCAACGCCACACCTCTTCTATCGTTCGTCCGGGCTCATGATATGCTAGTTCTTAAATAACTTCGTCTGGCCAATGATGAGAAGACAGTGGCCCACACCGCTCTTCTTGCTGCAGCCGATAATGGCTACCGAGCTTTTTGCGCTGCCTCTTCCTCCCGCGGTCCTGGTGACCATGGCTCTGGCCACAGCAACACAGCCCGCACCGGCAAAGGCAAAGACAGGACCTGGTAGGGTTCGACGCCACCACGACCTACCTCGGTCCCTACCCACCCTGCCGGTCCCACGAGTCCGTGGCTCTACTACAACCCTTGGGCGCCTCAGCCCCAACCACGCAGCCCCATCGGCTGGCAACCCGGAGTTCTCAGCGCCTATCCCCAGGCTCACCTGGCATCGGCTCCCGTTCTGCCGCCTCAGCCAATACTATCGACCCCAACCACCTAGTCGGTTCCCTCCTGGAACCAGGCTGGCCTCGTCGCTGCCCTCAACCAGATGACACTCCAACCACAGTACCCTTGGGTGCTGGACTCTGGGGCATCTTCACACATGGCGTCATCGGACGGTCTACTTCGCTCCTGTCACCCCTCTTCCTCCCCTTTTGTCACCATCGGCAATGGTCACTCTCTTCCTGTCCAATGCCACGGTGACTCCTCTCTGTCTACATCCACCACTAACCTCTCCCTACGCAATGTTCTTATTGTCACTTCTCTCATTCACAATCTTATATCTGTTCGTCAATTAACACGAGACAACCACTGCTCCATTGAATTTGACGCGTCTGGTTTCTCTGTGAAGGATATCCCAACCCGGCGACAGATTCTTCGCTGCAATAGTGGCGGCGACCTCTACACCATTCTCGCTACGTCGTCCACCCCACATGCCAGCGTCGCCCTCTCCACCAACCTTTGGCACCTTCGCCTCGGCCACCCCGGCCCCGACGTTGTCGCCACCTTTCGTCGCAGCGCCTCCATCCGATGTACTCACAGCAGCTCCACAGTTTGCCACTCATGTCAACTTGGCAAACATGTGCGTCTGCCCTTTTTTAGTTCTCTCTCCTATACCTCACGTCTATTTGAACTTATACATTGTGATGTATGGACGTCCCCAGTTAAAAGTGTCTCCGATAATCAGTATTATCTCGCTATACTTGACGATTACACACACTTTTGCTGGACCTTCCCACTCATCCACAAATCCGAGGTCGCCTCTCACCTCACTCACTTCGTCACGTATGTATCCACTCAGTTCAACCTCCCTATCAAGGCTTTACAAGCCGATAATGGTACGGAATTCGTCAACCATACCGTTACAAACCTCCTCACCTCGCAGAGCATCCATCTCCGGCTCTCCTGCCCCTACACATCTCCTCAGAACGGCAAAGCCGAGCGCCTACTTCGCACCCTCAACAACATCAGTCGCACCATGCTACTTCACGCCCACCTACCCGCCACTTATTGGGCCGAAGCTCTGGCTACTGCAACGTATCTTCTCAATCGGCGCCCATGCTTCTCCGTTCATAACAACGTTCCCTATGCCCTTCTCTACCGCACGGCGCCCGACTACTCCCACCTTCGTGTTTTCAGGTGCCTCTGCTACCCAAATCTCACCGCCACAACTTCCCACAAACTCGCTCCCCGCTCCACCGCCTGTATTCTCCTCGGCTATTCCACCTCTCACAAGGGATACCGATGCCTCGACCTTTCCACCCGACGGGTCCTCGTCTCTCGTCACGTCATTTTTGACGAGACATGTTTTCCCTTCGGTCTCCTTCATCCGAGATCCTCCTCTAGTGATCTCGACTTCCTCCTCACCAACACCGTGCCGATCAGGTCTCCCCCACTACCCTCTCCATCGGCCCCCTCATCGGCCGCTGCTGAGGATCTACCCATCACATATCCCACCACTACTCGGTCCGATGTCCCCACCATCGAACCCCCATCGGACCCACCTTTATCGACCGATACCAATCCTATTTATCCTTCAGCCGATACTGTTCCCTCTCCATCGAACACCCCACTTCCATTGGCTCCTCACTTTCCATCGGCTCCCCCCACCCTATCGGCTGATCCATCTCTATCGGACCGATCAGAATACTTGGCCCACCCGACCTCATCAACTTAGGCCGATCTAATTCCTTCTTTTCCTCTTGTCTATAGTCGCCGACTCGGAACCGATGACGCCTCCACCCGACCAGTTCTTCCCATTACTCCCGCACCCCCATCGGCTCCAGTTCCCCGACCTCTCGACGCCAATATTGTGACCGGTAAGTGGATTTTCAAACACAAATTCCACGCCGATGGCTCCCTTGCCCGTCACAAGGCTCGTTGGATAGTCCGGGGTTTCTCCCAACGACCCGGTGTCGACTACGATGAGACCTTCAGTCCCGTTGTCAAACCCGCCACCATCCGAGTCGTCCTTACCTTGGCTGCCTCTAGCTCCTGGCCGATCCATCAACTAGACGTGAAGAACACCTTTCTTCATGGCCACCTGACGGAAACAGTCTACTACCAGCAGCCCCCAGGATTCGTCGACCCTTCTCGGCCTGACGACGTCTGTCTCCTTCAACGCTCTCTCTACGGCCTCAAACAAGCCCCTCGTGCCTGGTACCAGCGCTTTGCTGCCTATCTTCGGCACATCGGCTTCGTGGCCTCTGCGTCCGATAGTTCCCTGTTCACTTTCCATATCGGCTCCGCCACTGCCTATCTACTTCTCTATGTCGATGACATTGTCCTCACAGCGTCTTCGACATCTCTCCTCGACCAGATCATGGCCTGACTCCACTCTAAGTTCGTCATGACCGATCTTGATCCTCTTCACCATTTCCTTGGCATCTCCGTAACCCATTCCATCCACGGGCTCTTCCTTTCCCAACGTCAGTACGCCATCGACCTCCTCTAGCGTGCGGGCATGGCCGACTGTCACCCCACGGCCACCCCAGTCGACACTCGAGCCAAACTCTCCGTCGCCGATGATGCCCTCGTTGCCGATCCCTCTCACTATCGGAGTCTTGCCGGGGCTCTCCAATACCTCACACTCACCCGACCCGACCTCACGTACGCTGTCCAGCAAGTGTGCCTCTTCATGCACGCTCCGCGCGAACCTCACCTTGCGCTGCTCAAGCGCATCCTACGCTACGTGAAGGGCACCCTCTCCAGCGGGCTGCATCTAAGCTCCAGCCCCATCGACTCCCTCACCGCATACTCCGACGCGGACTGGGCAGGCTGCCCCGACTCTCGACGCTCTACGTCCGGCTACTGGTCTACCTCGGTGATACTCTCGTATCCTAGTCCTCAAAACGCCAGACTACAGTGTCCTGCTCCAGCGCTGAAGCCGAGTACCGCGCCGTTGCCCACGCCGTCGTCGAGTGCTGTTGGCTTCGCCAGCTTCTCCAGGAGCTCCGTGCACCCCTCTCCACCGCGATCGTCATCTACTGTGACAATGTCAGTGCCATCTATATGACCGCCAATCTGGTTCATCACCGACGCACCAAGCACATCGAGATCAATATTCATTTTGTCCGTGATAAGGTTGTATTAGGACAGGTTTGGGTGCTCCATGTACCATCGGCACATCAGTTTACCGATATAATGACCAAAGGTCTGCCCACGCCTTTGTTCACCAGTTTTCGGTCTAGTCTCTGTGTCCGTTCCCCTCCCGCTGCGACTGCGAGGGGTGTTAGACAGACCACTGGCCTGGGCTGTATATATATAGACCCGATCCCCTCATATACGCTCGGGCGGGATTTATAGTCACTGTATATTTTCTATAATAACGCATGTATATAACAATGAGTCATTACACATAGATGATTACAACATAGGAGAATAATAACAGGCCATTGAACTCTTCTCGTGCGGCTTACAAGAGATATATAAAAGAAAAATATCAAGAGTCCTAATAGCTAAAAACTAGAAGTCCTATTTCGAATCATATATACACTTGATTCTAAACCTTTGGTAATTCCTTACAACTTACAAATGAGGCATAGAAGAGTGGCACTTTTACTCTGCCTTCCACTAGTTGTGGTAGTGTTGTACACTTGGAACTTTGGAATGTTTGTTCTATGAAAGCAAACACACAATTTAGTCTTTCAGTTAGGGAAAAAAACAGTGCCTTCGCATTGTGGAAACTTTTGGGGGATATAGTATCTTTTTCTGAAGTAATAATCCAATCCATTTTAGTCTTTCCAAAGAAATGGATTTATAACAGAGTCCCTTTTGCAAGATAAATTTCTTGTACCCTCCAAAGAGAGAATATAAATTTTCTGGTTAGCTAAGAATCATTTCATGGAGATGATAATGTTATGGGCAGTTGATTCTCGTTGACAACATGGGAACTTACATGTGGCGCATATGTGCGCCAAAATTGAGTGTTTGGAAAATGCTCTACCTTTTTCAGCCACAATTCTAGGCATCCTTGGCAATTATCCTTTTCAAAAGATTCGTGAATGTATAAGGTGTATGTAATATTATGGTCCATATTATTTTTTAATGCCACAGATAAAATTAAAAAATTGAAGAAGTTTCTTCTGCAGAAATGGCACCAAGAGTATTTCTAAACTCTGCCACCTTGAGTTCTTGTCCAGAGCTCCAGCCCATCTACCATTCTGAGAGAATATCCAAGAATTCAAGCCCAATTAAGCTCTCTTGTGAGTGGGAATTGGGCCAAAATTCATGATGGGCCTAGAATTTGAAGCGGCCCATATAAGACCAAACAAACCAGCCCAGCTAACCCAACCCACCGCATTCAGCACAGCTCCCCCACTCGCCGCCCTACCTCTCCTCCCGCCGCGCGCCGCCACCACGTCGGCCGGCCTGCGGCTTCGTGCCATCCATTCCTACCTCTGCTGCGCGAGGCGGACGGTCGGCTCAGGCTGCGGCCTCGGCGCTGCGCCGCCTCGGGCGATGCCACCGCCGCGGCGCTGCTCTCTTCCAGGCTGCGTTGCGGCACCGTCTCCTCGTCATTGTCCTCGTGCCTCTTCTGCTCCGGAGGTGGCGCTGCTGCCGTTGAAGCAGAAGGTGTGGGACTGCGGTGGCTGCCGCCGCAGCTCCAGCTCGTCCGCTTGGGTCGGTCCCCGCCTGTGGCGCGGTCTGCCTCGGCGTCAGAATGCGGCGGCCGCGGCCACGGCTTCGGCTTGGGAGGCGCACCACTCTACGAGGTAGTGTATCTAGCATGGCTGCTTAGTAAAGGCTGCGCTTTTTAATTCTTCATTTCGTTTCGACATACTGTTTTTTGGGCGTGGCGATGCTGAGTTGTACCACTAGTTTTGTTGCAATCTGCAACAGGTTTCGCCTTAAGTTTTGTGAATTGTGATGCTGATGTATTTGCTATTTTCTTGTTTTCCTCTATCCATGAGCTCCATGACAACAGTATCAAGCCAGCCTGCCACGTCTGCTTCACAGTCTGAAATTTTACATTTCATCAAATCCACCAATGTATGTTCACTGCCTTGATTGCCGATTCTTAATTTCTATGATATGATACTACAAATGGACCAAATAAGTCAGTCGGTAGCACAAGAAAGATAATTACTTATGGAGTAGAACTCAACATTGGTTGGTATAATTACTTATGGAGCAGAACTCAACATTGGTTGGTAACATCTGTCATAATGTGGGGAATTTTCATCTATACAGTTTAGCACTAGTTTAGCAAAATACATAAACATGTGCCAAAATGGGCCATCTATCATAACATGTACACACAGATATGTGAACATCCCCCCTCAAACTAAAGACAAATCAACAGTCCTTAGTTTGGAAAGAAGAAATAACATGTTGCTCCCCGGTTTATGGCTTGGTGAAGAAATCCACAACTTAAACCTCCCAGGACAAGTAGTAAAGAGCGATAGTCTTGTTATGATAATGATGTCGAATTGTCATGATAATGATGTTGAATTGTCATAATAATGATGTCAAATAAAAGAAGCATCGATGTCAATATGCTTGGTAAGCTCATGTTTTATAAGATCATGAGCTATTTGAATAGTACTTATGTTATCACAAAATAAGAGAGTTGGTTCTAAGATGACAATACCAAGCTTAGCAGGTAACCAACATAACTATATAACTTCAACTATTATAGTTGCTAGAGCCCGTAATTCAACCTCAGCACTAGTGAGAGATACAAGAGTCAGTTTCTTAGACTTACATGCAATAAGTGAGGATCCAAGAAAGATGCAATAACTAAGTTGTGGAGCGACGATCAATAGAATCACTAACCCAAGTAGAATTAGAATAAGCTTGAAACAATGACAAACTATCTTGAGAGAACAACAAACTGCACGAAGGTGTTCCTCGTAGATAGTGTAAGACACGCAAGAAATAGTCATAGTGTACAGATGTAGGATCACTAACAAATTGACTGAGCACATGAACGAAAAGTGATATATTAGGTCAAGTAATAGCAAGATATACTAAGCTCTCAATAAGCTATCTACATCGAGATGGATCTAAAGAGGAGTACCATCCCTAGGTCGAAGTTGAAGATGAAGCTCCATAGGGATCATAGTAGTCTTAGTCTCACTAAGACTAGCTCGAGTCAATAAATCTAGGACGTATCTTTATTGAGACAAGCGAAAACCATCACTAATGGAAGTTACCTAAATGCCTAGAAAATACCAAAATGGTCTGAGATCAGACAACATAAATTGTTTACTAAGATGCTTCTTGATAAAGGCAATATGCATAGGGTCATCACCAGTAATGATCATATCATCAACGTATAGTGGAAGATTGTGCGTCCTTGAGACGAAGTGTAAACAAATAGGGCACAATCATTCTCACTAGAAACAAAACCAATCTTCCAAATGACTGAGCTAAAGAATTCAAACCAAGCCCTTGGGACTTGTTTAAAGTCATAAAGAGCATGTCGAAGATGCCAAACATAATTAAATGAACATATGAAACCTAGTAGTGGCTACATATAAGCCTCTTCTTGCAAGTCACCATGAAGAAATGAGTTATTTATATCCATTTGTGAGACCTCCTATTGACGAGTGGTTGCAACAATCATAAGAGTGTAAATAGTGGTCATGTGAGCAACTGGAGCGAAAGTCACATCATAATCATGATCATGTTCTTGCCGAAAGCCACAAGCAACTAATCGAGCCTTATACTGCTCAATGCACCCATCAAAGTGGGTCTTCACTTTAAATACCCCACATGTAAATGATAGGAATGTCATGATGAGAGAGGAACAACATCCCATGTACTTGTGCGTTCCACTGCATTAAACTCTTTAGTCATAGCCAATTGCCACTTTGAAATAAGCTCGCGAATGCCACCAACTAAGATAGAACAATAGCGATGAGAAGGTTTCATCTTGCCGCGATCATGAAAATCATATGGTTGTGTATGGGGAGATTGTAATACCATTGGAGTATAACTTTCCACAGGATCCTCATTAGAGTTATCTAAAATGAGGGAGTCCGATCATCAACCATAGGAGAAGTCTTATAATCAACAATAGGAGAAATCTAAACACATCGTCGAGTATAATGAAAGGGATAAGGTGAAATGGTATTAGGAATAGGAGTGTTTTCAAGAGAGGTAGAAATAGTAGGAGGAATAGTATTAATGAGAGAAGTGGTAGGAACAGAATGTGTAGTGGTAGTAGGAAAAGAAGTAGGTGTAGAAATAGGAGTAGAGATCAAAATATTAGTAGGCGGAGGAACCGTAGGAGACAACTCAATGGGTGAAAGGGAAGGAAACATAATTCATCAACAACAGACGATCAATGTGTAGAGAAGGGTGAATAGTAAAAAAAGGACAATTCTCCACAAATGAAACATCCATAGATATACCGCATTCAATGAGCAACAGGATCATAACATCGATAGCCTTTGTGCTCAAGGCTATAACCAAGAAAGACAGACTCAGCAAATTGAGTAGACAATTTGGCTCGCTCATGAGGTAGAAAAACATAACAAGTGCAGCCAAAGACTCGAAGATAATCATATCATGGAGGAGAAGAAAATAGCAATTCACCAACAGAACGACCTTGAAGAATAGAGGACGGTTGAAGGTTAATGAGATAAATAGAAGTTGACACAACCTTAGCCTAAAAATATCGTGGAACATGAGATACAATTAGAAGAGTGCGAGTAGTTTCTATGATATGTCGGTGTTTGTGTTTAGCAACACCATTTTGAGCATGTGCACCTAGACAAGAGATTTGTGGAAGAGTTCCTTGATCACTTAAAAATTGACGAAAAACATGAGACATATTCTCCTCCAAAGTCAGAACGAAAAATTTTAATAGAGTTGGAGAATTGAGTCTGAATAATAGAGATGAAAGGGTAAAGCTAAAAAAGTTCGCTATGATATTTCATAAAATAAATCCATGTGTATCTAGAAAAATCATTAATAAAAATAACATAGTACTGATGACTTCCTTTGGAAGCAAAACAAGCAGGACCCTAAATTTCAGAATGAACTAAGTCAAAAGTAGAACTTGACCGAGATGTACTACAATGATAAGGAAGTTGTACCTATTTTCCTAGCTTATACCGCTTACAAACAAATTCAGTGTTAATTGGGAGCTGTCCTTAGACACCTTGTTGAACAAGAGTAGATAGTCGAGAACCACATAAATGACCAAGACAATGATACCATTGAGGAAAACTGCCTGATATGGAGGAAGAGACCGTGGAAGTAGAAGTAATAGAAGAGGCGGAAGCAATTGTGGAAGAACCAATTTGAGTGGATGTGGGAAGATGAAGGTGATCAAGTGCATAGAGTCCCCTTGGCCCCTTAAGACGATGAGCAACTCCAACAAGATAACCAGAAGCACAATTAAATATATAACAGGCCTTCTCATCGAACATGACAGCACACTTCATATCAGTAATCTGATCAACAGATATAAGTTTTATAGATAGGTTAGGCACATATGACACATCTGGCATTGTGTACTTCATAGTTTGAAGAGTACCACAGAGAGAAACAGGTAAATTAGTACCATTAGCTGTCTAAACACTTGAAACTTTACTTGAACCAGAGCATGACTGAAGCTATGAAATATCATGTGTCATATGAAAGGATGCTCCTGAGTAATAATCCAGTAAGGTTCTACAGCTCTTGCTGAAAGAGAACAACCGGCATCTTGAGTCTTAGTACATGGAGGTGAAGCATGAGGAAGCTGCTGCAATAGTGTCACAAATCCAGACTTAAAATCCTTATGAGAGAAGTTTGATTTACTTGAAGATGGTGAAGGAAGGATTCCTAATGGAACCATATCGAATTCCTTTATCACAAACAGGCACAAACACTTTGGGCAGGCAGAGGCAATCAAGCAAAGCAACCAGCGAACACCCTGGAAGCAAACACCAAGCAAAGTAGTACAAAACTAGCAGCCAGCACTAGTTCTGGACTGCAGCAAGTCACACCAACAAGCAGTGGTAACAGGGGCCAAGTGAATAAATCAGCTCAAGCCGGCAAGATTCACCAAGAAAGGCTGGAATCAAGCAGCAATCCACGCAACAAGATTCACCAGCTAGCAAAATAATTGGCAATCAAGAAAGCGCCAAAGCTTAGCTCCTAATTGCAGCCCAGCTCCGGCGACGAGAGCAAAGCAGCGGCCGACTACAAGAACAAAGCAGCAGCAACGCAGATGGTAGTGCAGCACCCAGCTACGAATGTGTCGGATGGAGGCTACCGCGAGAAAACGACGGCGCGGCTCCGAGGCCGACGGCGGCGTACGGAACTAGGTTTCCGGTTAAACCGTGCTCTGATACCATGTCATAATGTGGGGAATTTTCATTCATACAGTGTAGCACTAGTTCCGCAAAATACATATACATATGCCAAAATAGGCCTGGGCCAAATGGGCCATCTATCCTAACACACACACACATAGATATGTTAACAACATCGACCGGCAAATCAAACCCATTGTCATCCATACAATCCACATTGCTGCCCAAGACAAATTAAGCTATTGAAGGTTGTGACTACTGAATGATTGCAAATATTTTTGTATGATATGTGTTGGAGTCATCAGATGCAATATATTGGTACAACTGCAGAATGCGTCTTTTCCCTTTTCATTTTTACATGATGACCTTCTTAATTCTTACTCTCTTAATTTGTTTTTGCAGGTACGGCCGGGTTTGGGCCACCGCTCTCAAAGTCCTTCTAAAGCCTTCTGTGAATGTCCTTTCTTTGAATGTGTTCGAGTCTGATGTTGGTTACCCTGTGAATCTCTTTGGAACTGTCTTGCTGAGAGATGAACTGAACTGCAAATGCATTTATCTCTTCAGGCGGGACAGAGATAATTGCCAAGTTGTCAAGTCCTCGGTCAGTACTCTTTCTCCTCTTCATTATTATTCATATGCATGATGCGACGATATATTTGATCAAATTCAGATGTTATCTTGAGCAGGCTAGGGCATTTTTGGCATGCTCTAAATATCTTTCAGTTTCTCCTATGTCATTTTCCAATTTCTTTCAATGGCATCGTTCTGAAACTTGAACTGATGGTTAGCTCATAATGTTCCAAACATGAAACATATGTGAATCTGAAAACAGCATTCAGCGTGAGGATATCATATCTGTGGGGCTTGGAGGCACATGATAAAATGGAATTTATTCTATCTGATAACTTACATGATCTCATATAGTTGCTGAACCGACATTGGAGTTAAAAGAGACACCAAAACTGACATCTCATTTTCTCACCACTCATGCAGTATGATGCGCTACCCCTAACAGGCCCATCTCGGGGGCTTGTCGCGTGTGATGAACTGATCTTCGAGATCGACCTAAAGATCAGGTGCGATGATCAGCACGGCTACCAGAACTTGAGCAAAGGCATTATCAAGCACGATAACATCTACGAGCGCTACATTTTCAGAAGGCATGAGCTCGCTAGCTGGCTGAGCACAATGGGATTGTCATGTGCTCATGTAGTCATGTTGCCTGTGGAGTGGGAGCTGCTATCAAGGTGAACATCCTCGGGGGGGGTGTAAGATCAAAGCTCGAACCGCGAAGAACATCGTGCTGTATGACAGTAGAAGGAGGTCTTGCGATGCCATCTCAGGTTGTGGTGATGGTGGATCTATGGCGTTGGCACGTCGTGTAGTGGCTGTTTCTGTTGACGATGAGCTGTTGATCCGAGCTCGTGTCTGGCATGGCAGCGTCAAGGCTCAATCCTGCACCGTCAGGTTTGCTAGCCCTGGACTGCAGCCTGATCAGCAGTACTGCAGATGCTTTGTAGGTTCTTCTGTGCTGCGTATGGAGGTGTCTTGGTCGGCCATTGTCACAGCCTGATCAGCACTAGTGTTGTTAATGCTTGTTAGATGTAGTGATGGCAAATGGACAATGGTAGTTGTAGTAGTATCAAGTTGAAGTTGCTGTCAACTGTGACATAGTTGACGTTCAAAATGCACAGTAGAATTACTTGCGCAATGTACACTTGTGGGTTTTTAAACGATTATATTGTTGTCATTAGAACTCCTTTTGTGGTTGACTATTGACTAATTTCTTTTTCCTGTCAAAACTATTTTGGATCAGCCATACATGTCTCCTCAAGATAAAGCACACCTCTAAAAACCCAATATGTACCATGACATGAAATCTTAAGTCTGAATTTGTTGTAGGGATGAAAACAAAGAGAACGATATTTTTAAAAATAAATTTGAAAATAAAGAACCATAAAAAAGAAAAAAAGGTATAGAAAAGAAATTTGAAAAAAAAATTGATACATCATGATTCTACCTACTATCACCGGCAATTAGACCGCACGACACGACTAACTCATCCAATACGTGCCTAACACTGACTAAAGTGAGTTTGACCACACCAGAAAACACACACGGAGATTTTGACCAATGCAGTGTGTGTCGCTGACTTGTGGGCCCCACGCCGACCTTTTCCCTTGGTGCTGGGAGCACGACGCACGCGCACACGCCTTCGTATTCGTAGCGAGCCCGAGCCGGAGCCGACGCGAGCGGGCGCGCCACCACGGCAGCGACGCGAGGCAGCCGGAGCCGGCCATGGCGGCGGTGAAGGGGGCGTGGAGGGACGGCGCCGTGACCTACCTCCACCTCCTCTTCTACATCGCCATCTCCAGCGGCCAGATCTTCTTCAACAAGGCAAGCAAAGCCCATCAGCCGATACAATCCCCTCCTCCCGCTTCTCCGGCGGCTTCCGCTTCGCGTTATGCCTGCGGGTGATCCGCCCGCGCTGCTCTGCGGCAGGCACGGCGGGGGGTTTGTGTGTCTAAGAGCCTTCTTCTTCTTCTTCTTCTTCTTCTTCTTCTTCTTCTTCTTCTTCTTCTTCTTCTTTTTGCGAAATGGGTAGGATTCCTGATTTCTGTTCCCCTCTAGTACTCATCCAGCCACGCCCGGCGCGTTCTCATGCTTGAGCTCACCTGACTTTTAGTGCTCTGCTGCTGCTCACTCTCCCATGGTTGGGAATGGGGGTTTGGTCATTCATATTCCGTAAGAACATTGCTTTTTTCAGAGACGATTAATGCTGTCGCGTGAGACATCGACGCAGAATGTTGTTAATGTCATTGTCGAGTTCCAAAATTGAGTATCTCAAATCTGTGGATCCTCATAGGAGCAACTTTTTTCTTGCTTAGTTTTACGGCTAAACCTAGATCTCTTTCTGTCGGAACGGTTGACTTTCTTTGTATGACAGCCGAAAGGCGCTTCCATAACAAGGAATCGGATCCATTTTGCTGCTAAACTGTGCAAAGCACAGGAAGCTCATGGTTTTAGTTCTGTCTAGTGCACTAATGTTTGTCATTTGTAGACCAATTAGATAGCCTCTACTGGAAAGTAACTTATAAACTGGAAGATCCATTTGCTCTATGGCTTTTTATTATTACTTCGGTCTAACTCAATAAAAACAAGATTAAAATCACTTCAAGGTCATGTAGATAAAGTAGTGCTGGCTTTTCCACATGCATAAACAAGTTTAAAACATTGATAACTCCTGCTTGACAGCTTATGCCTTCTTTTAGCAAAAGGGTTAGATGCTCATCATGGATTAGGGGCCTTAAACACATGGTTCCAACTGGGCTTCCTAGTGTAATTTATGGGTTCAACTGCTACTCTGACCCAACACATGTGAATTGCTATTGCCACAAAATTACTGTCAGTTGACAAAGTTGTAGCAGTGTTGGGCTGTCAAAATTGTCTTTACTATATTGAGTTTTTTCCTCCTACACAAGCCGTTGCACGATGTTTCGGTTTTACTACAACACTAAACATAATTTTATCTTTGATAGCAACTTTGATGAACAGCCTTTCAACACACTCCTTCATTGTTGTTGCCAGAGATATCTACAGATTCCTTTTCCCTGTTAACTAGCTCAGTGTTTTGGCCTGATGCAGTGGGTTTTATCCTCAAAAGAGATCAACTTCCCCTATCCAGTGGCATTAACTCTGCTGCACATGGTCTTCTCATCTGTAGTGTGCTTTGCAATTACGAAGGTCTTCAAGGTACTTATTCGTGTGCATTAAAAATGCTCTCTGCTGATAATCCCTAATCTTTGTAATAATTAAAATTCTTCATGGTTCCAATTGCTTTTTGACATCCAGTAAATCCATAAACTTATTATTTCCCTTTATTTTGATGATATTTCCCAGATTGTAAAGATTGAGGAGGGAATGACTACTGATATGTGAGTCATGGATCATGTATACTTTTCTTATTTGCACAGTAGTAGTTCATCAGTATATCATGTTCCATGACCTATCACAGCATGAATAAGAAAGACATTTGCAAGTCTGCCTCTGCTTATATGAACAAACCAGGAATAGAGTTTATGGATGTGCATAAGGCTACTATATTCTAATATTTATATGTACATGTTGAAGAAATATTATTATTTCCTTATAAACATTGCTGTATTTTGTCAAAATAGATACAGACATCGCACGATAGAGAAGGAACAAGAAATGGAGAACAGTTAAACAACTGTTTCTTGAGACCTCTTAAGAAAGTAAAAGAGTGTTCTGTTGTTCATTGTTAATGAAATAAAATACTTTATGCTTAAATATTCAAGATTTTTGTGCGGGTTTCAAAATTCTGTGAAGATTCTGACTGGGGGGAGCAACTGAATATGCATATGGTAAAGTTAAGAAGCATAAAAGGATGGAAAATAATAGAAGTCATTTGAAATTGGCAGTCCCTGGATCTCAATTGGATTGAGGTTTCTTAATTCTGAATAGTGGAACGAGTAGGCTTGCTTGTACTCTTTTGGAAAGGTTCAAATTTCAATATTTGTCTGTAGCTACCCATCTGCACATGTTTAGATGCTCTGCAATATCTCTATCTGAATTCAATACCAGTGTTCCTCAGAAAAGTGTTTTGCTGTTTGTTTATTATGAACTAGTATATAGCACTAAAATCCCAGCATATTGCTTGTTTTTGCTGTTCATAATGGGTACTAGAAATCCAGAATTGTATTTGTTTCTTACCAGTACACCTGGACTTGCAGATATATTAGTTCAGTCATTCCAATTGGAGCAATGTTTGCAATGACACTCTGGCTAGGGAACAGTGCATACCTTTACATATCTGTTGCATTTGCACAGATGTTGAAGGCAATAAGTATGTGAGCTCTCTGGTTTTTGATTGAGTCATAGGTTTTTGTTCATTTGGAATATGATGTTAATGTGCTTTTTGTTCGAGCATTTTAGTGCCTGTAGCTGTGTTTCTCCTCGGAGCTGCCTTTGGCCTTGAAGAAATGAGCTGCAAAATGCTTGCTATCATGTCTGTCATCAGCGTTGGGGTTATTGTGGCATCTGTTGGTGAAATTACAGTCATCTGGGTTGGGGTGGTTTACCAGATGGGTGGAGTCATCGCAGAAGCCCTTAGACTGATCTTAATTGAGATTTTTCTGAAGAAAAAAGGTGTTAGGCTTAACTTGATTTCCATGATGTACTATGTCAGCCCATGCAGGTATCTTGACCACTTGATCTCAGAATTAATTAACTTGAAAACTGTTTACTATTTTAACTTTATCGTATCATTTTCCTGCAGTGCTTTGTGTCTCTTTGTTCCTTGGTTGTTCTTAGAGAAGCCCAAGATGGATGAAAGTGCCTCATGGAACTTTCCACCATTTACATTGTTCTTAAACTGCATGTGCACTTTCATCCTCAATATGTCAGTCTTCCTTGTCATTTCCAGAACCAGTGCACTGACAGCTCGTGTTACTGGAGTTGTGAGGGATTGGACCGTGGTGTTGCTGTCAGCTGCTATCTTTGCTGATACACAGCTTACCTTTATTAATATAATTGGCTATGCCATAGGTATTCTACTGATTTTTCTCTAACTGGTTTAACGTCATACTTTCTCTTACACCCTGCCCAAGTTCGATCTCAAAGATAACCTCCTTGGAGCCCTTGCAGTTTTATCTTCATTTTCTTTTCCCTATTAACCTCTGCAAGCAACTGCATTTAGAAGTGAATTAGATATCGACCATCCATTTTTATGTGATCTGCAGCAATAGCAGGTGTGGTTGCATATAACAATCATAAGCTCAAAGTGAAACCCCAAGGGAATGAGCAGCAGGGTGCTGATAGCAAAGTCAACCCAGGAAGCCCACAAGATGTTGAGACATCATTGAACTCGACTAAAGAAGCTTCATAGCAATGGACGCTGTGAGATTTTGAATAGATTTTTGAAGAAGGTAACATAATTCTGAAGCTTGCTGATGCGTACGTTTGTTATATCCACAAAATATACTGATGATTTTTGCATATGCTTGTGAGTTGTGATACAGGAGAATGAGCTCTCGCTTTTCCTATGAGTTGGCCAGCTCTCCTTGGATACATTTTTTTTTCTTCCTATCAATCAACAGGGAAGACATTTTGTACAACAATGCTTAAGAAGTGAAGCGTATACATTAGCGTACTGTTTTGTACTATTGTACGCTCGAAACAGTCAGAGCACGTCATACATATCAACTAGGTTCTGTAGATGTATTTTGCTGCTTTTGAACTTTCTGTAGCAATTTATCAGGTTCAAAATATGCAACCTGATTCTTATACGATGTTTTCCTTGCCTAGGAGGTCCTGCCAGCGGAGGACTATTTGTACCAAGTATGAACAATTTTTCAAAGGTCAATAGTCTGATATAGTTGATATGTAACCTCCAAAAACTACTTAAATTCCATGTCAATCCATTCTATGCATTTTGCACTTGGAACTATTTGAGATTTAAGATCCTTGGTCCATATAACATATGGAATGAATCGTCCAACTACACTTGTTTGAGCATCAAATGTGGAGGCAACGGGTGTTCAACACGTTCTAGTTTAAGCATTACCTACGTGTCATTGCATTAAAAATGATTAAAGCTCCTAAAAAAATCTGCTTTTCACAAGAATCTCAAGTTACTGTGAAAATTCATGCTTTGCATCTTGAAACCTGGAATGTACTGAAATTCATTTGAAACACGCTTGGCACTAGAATCCGAACTCCTGAAACTAACTGGAAAATGCTTTGTTATTGCATTAGGAAATTTACTGAAGCACAGACTTCAACGGCACAGCACGCACCTCATTGTAAAAGAAACGATTTAATAATTAAGACTTACCCCAAAAATTAATGAAACCACAACATTTTTTGCTAAAACTGTGAAGATGCAAATTCAATCCTCTAATAATTTCTATGAGCAAGAAAGCTCAAAGCATCCTACTGCCATAGCAAATGGGAGCAATACAGCTCACAACTGCCAATCGTGGCGCTAAAACGGTGAAACCTCTGAAAACTACCTCAATCCAATTCTCAGAATAACAGACTCCTTTTCCATGAATGCAAAATTAAACTTTCAGCCTTGTTGGTTGAGATGGTGCAATTGTGGTTTCTACATTATCTTAACTTTGTCACAAAGAACCACACAAGCTACAAAGATCCATGTTCATATTAGTATATTACACAGACTACAAAGCAGTCCTGCGGACAAAGTTGTTCGAGTTCCAGGAGGAAATTAACAAGGTGCACTATCTTAATTACAATCCTCATAACAAAGACATTTCCTCTTGAGATGTAGTAACAGGCAAACAGCTTCCCCATGGTTGAAATACAATCGTATTAACAGTCTATTTCTCCCTATGCTCTCCCACATCTTGTGTCGTCGCTGTCTCATTACGCCTGTCCAGATGACCTTCACCTGCAGCTCATAACAGCCTTGATTGCAAGTAGATTCTTCATCATGGTGTCCTAGAACAAATTCAAAGCATTCATCTTCATGATCACCATCAAATAAAATAACATTGAGCACCAGTTCTTCATCCAATCGGACTGCTACTATATGACGAGCTAACTCAACGGATCCATTATCTCCAAGTTTTGTCAGAAAGCCCGACACTTGACTATCATGTATAACGATCTCATTGTCCTCATTTCCGGTAGTACAAGCAATTACTTTACCGGTGAAATCAGATAGCCCCTCCAAAATGTTGATTGCAAGCGAAGCTTGTACAGCAAACTGAACAGGCATATAAACTAATTCTATTGTGCTCAGCCAACTTGTTAGATCTAAACTAATGAGTTTCTTTGTATGACAGATACAACTGTGTTGTATCACGCCTTTGCCGAAATCTCTATCAACATCACCATCACCCAAAATCTTTAATTTAAACTCAAAAATTATAATAACCTTTGAAGCAAGCGCTCGATATGGGCCGGTCAAAGTTAGCGTATCCTCCTGCACATGGATTTAAGGAAAAGCAAGTCCAAAACAACAGAACAAATAAGCTCGATAACTCAAATATAATTTCTAATGACGTCAATATCATGCCAAAGATATGGCATGAAGATTTGAACTTTTAGGTTCTTATTCACCAAAAGATTTGGGATTACTTAAAATATCACTAGAAGATCCAAGACTTCAAAATGTTAACCACTGTCAACTACTGTCTCATCCCATTAATCAGGAAATGTGGGTATGTGACTGAGCCAGGCTGCATCCCATTGTACAGATTGTTCTTTTTGCAAATGAGAAAACTTTATAGCATGCATAAAAATGTAATAAATAAGTTCACAGAAATATGGCGATGCAATTTACCGTGGATGATATTTGCCAGCATATTATAAAGGTAACAACAATGGCATTTGTATTTGATTAGTAAACGTAATGTAGTTAGAAGGAATACATGAATACAGACCGGTGAGGTGAATTGGGGATTTTCCCTGCCTCGCCTGAACAAATAGACACATCTGTAGTCCTGCTTATCCCTCGCAAGCACGGTGCCATATATTTTTATAGGATAACCCAAGACACACTCGGCAACCTTGATCGCGATGACATTGAGAGAATCATCCAGCCACCAATATTGAGAGGAAGTAAGCGAGTGAACTGGTGGCCCAGGCCCAATCGTTGCTGTATTGAAATCGATTCCAAGAACGTAAATTTTGTCTTACAAATGACATCCATCGATGCACGAGATGCACACACAATGATCAAGGATGTATATGCATATACAACTAATTTAAGATAATAAAAGAAGGAATGATGATTGAAAATTAATGAATGTACTCATACTCTTTGTCGAGATCGAAGAAGTCTATGTTATGTTGTGGATCACTAGACCATTGGGCTGTATATATATATAGACCCGATCCTTTTTTATAAAGTTAGAGTCTTATTCTCACTGTACATATTTTTATATGATTTTAGATCAAGTCTAGACATTTCTGACGCGCTAGCTTTCTCTCACTGGCGAGCCGACCTTTTTCTCTTCGTCGTCGACGTTTCTCTCCGTCGCCGACCTTCTTCCCGGTACTCTCTCCTCGCTCTCTCGTCTCAGTTCCTTTCTTCTTCCCGTCTTCTCCGCAGATGCTTTTCTTTTCTCCTTTCTACTTCCACTTGATAAGACGACGGTCTCTATCCGCCTCCTCGTCTCTCCTCGCACCCGTCTTCGCCCTTCTTCTTGCTCCGTGCATCCTTTCTCCTCCGACACCGGCGCACTTCTGTGCTCGTCGTCTCCATCGGCTGAACTCGTCCGCCCTCCCATCGGCTAGACCTGTCCACCCTCCATCAGCTGGAACCCTCCCTCGGTTCCCGCTTTTTCGACACGCTCAACGGCTCTCGGACGCGAACCTTCTCCCCACATGTCTTAGCCAATCTAACGTGTTCACGTGTCCACAGACATGAATCCCTGCCTCCTAGATGTGAACCTCTTCTCTTCGCGTCCGGCCCCTCTCCGCCTTTTTCGCGTCCTCTCCACTCTTTAGCCTCCACAAGTCCACGGATGTGAATCTTCGCACGTCTGTGACCCAACCACTCTTTGACCTACCTATTTTGCCACCACATTTTTTCTCACCTACTCCGCTGCCTACTCCACATCGGCCAACCACTTCCCATCGACTGGCTGGCCCACTCTCTATCGGCTTCTCATTTCTCTGATCGGCCGATCTCTCCTCTCATTGGCTTCCTCCCATCGGCCTCTTACTCCCATCGGTTTCTTGTCCCTGTTCTCCTCTCGTCATGGCCACCGAGTCCGCTCTCAGCTCCGGCACTCTCCCAGTCGCCGAATCTGCTCCGGCTCTCGGTGTCCTAGACCACACCTCGGGCACTACCTCGCCGATCTTCTCACCCCCCTACGCTGCTGTGAACGTGAAATCTCACGTTCCTATCTCTCTTGACCTTAACGCGCAACTACTCCAAGTGGTTTTCTTCTTTAAATCCCTCTATGGAAAATTCGGCCTACGGTCACACATCGATGGCTCTGCTCCACCTCGACCCGATGACCTCCAGTGGGACATCGCCGAGTGCCGCGTGCGCAGCTGGCTGCTCGGCTCAGTCGACGACTCTGTCCTCGACCTCGCCATGGAAGATACCGACCCCACCGCCCGGGATCTCTAGGTGGCTATCGAGCAGATCTTTCTCGCAAACAAGCAGCCACGCGCCATCTTCCTCCTCAACGAGTTCCATTCTATGGTACAAGGAGACTCCTCTGTCTCCTCGTACTGCCAGCACCTTAAGGTCAAGGCTGCTGCTCTCCAATATGTCGGCCACCCTGTGGCCGACTCTCAACTCGTTCTCGCTCTTCTGCAAGGCCTCACCCCCCTTCTCAAACACCGCCGACGACATCGCCAACGTCACATCCATTCCGTCGTTTGCCCGGGCCCATGACATGCTAGTTCTTAAAGAACTCCGTCTGGCCAACGACGAGAATACCGTGGCCCACACCGCTCTTCACGCCGCAGCCGATAATGGCTGCCGAGCATCCTGCGTTGCCGCTCCTTCCTGCGGCTCTAGCGGCCATGGCTCTATCCATGGCAACCCAGCCCGCACCGGTAAAGGCAAGGGCAAGAATTGGCACGGTCCGATGCAATCGCGACCTGCTTCAGTCCCTGCCCAGCCTGTCGGTCCCACGGGTCCATGGCTCTGCTACAACCCCTGGGCACCCTAGCCCTAGCCACGCAGCCCCATCGGATGGCAACCAGGGGTCCTCAGCGTCCATCCTCAGGGCCACCTGGCATCGGCTCCCATCCTGCCGCCTCAGCCGAGAATGAGCGCTTGGTGTAAGAGCCCATTACGACCGGAAAAGAAAATTTATTTTTTTATTTATATATTTTTTATTAAAATATTTATAAAAAATTATTTTTATTTGAAAATTTTACACATCTATGCCCTAATACTTTCTAACATAATTTTTTTAAAAAAATGATACGTTAAATCCGATGTGACAACATCGATTGTTTTCGTTAACAGCGAACCGACGGGGACTATTAAATTTACAAGCGACCCCTTGCCACCCTAGTCAAGAGCATTTTATTTCACGGCAGAGGGCCATCTATAAAATTGCGTAACATAACGTGCAAGAAAGAAAGTGGCCTATCATTTTTATAGGCAGTCCCTTTACGTTTTCTGCTTGGACGTTTTTTCGTCCTAGTAGGTTATCTATAAAATTACCAAGCTCATATGTAAGAGAACCCTATTAGAGAGTGTTGGGTATAAATCTATAAATGTTTTAAATAAATAAATATATATATTAAATATTTTAATAAAAAATATAAATAAACTCCTCCCGAGAAAAAAAAGTAAAATTGCTACAAGACATCTAAAGTTTGTGGTTTTTGTCACAAGACAAAAAAATATGGATATGTTGAAAGACATCGTAATTTTATGGTTATTTGATATATGGTACTAAAACCATTAAAAATAATATTATCTTGATTGATTGGAGAAAAAATGGGATGTTCCTAATAGAAAGTAGCTAAAACATAGTTGTCTTATATATTAACAATTAAGAAATGACAAGGGAGACAAAAGTATTCTCCTGAAATTGGTGTTTATTTTAACTGAGATGTGGTTGGTACTATACTACCTATTATGAGTAGACAAGGGGCTAAAACTAGCTTGATACTTGGTTTTAAAGAGTGGTCCAATTATGTGACATGTGATGTCTATGGGTTAGTTATCTTGTAGCTAACTCTCATTTGTTGATCATGTATTAGTCCACATGTGGTAGATAAAGCGGGATGGTCATAACATGTGGGTAAAACATACACCCACTATAGAGTTTATTTAAACTATTTAAACAGTTATACACACGATCATGGACAAATGTGAGATGTTTCTCATAGAGTAGATTTGTTTTGAAAACATGTTTGATAAATTAGTTTTTGGATAGGAGTAGTTACTATAGTCTTTTTTTCTGACGAACGGCTAGCTTTCGTGGTTGGAAACATGTATGTATGACTTGGGATGTCAATAAGCACCATAAGGCTAAGATGGACAAGTTAATGAGGCCAAAAAGACTAAGTTTGGGTTGGCATGTAAAAAAACTAACCTAGAGCTAAGAAGGTTGATTAACCATGAGTTAACGATTAGTTTTAAGAAAATAATGGTTTATGTTTTTGAAGGAAAAAAGAAATTGGTGAAGTAAAAGGTGTTTTTAATTAGTAAAAACTGTTTTCGCTCAAGTTGTTATAAAGCTTCTCATAGATGGATCGAGGTGAGATGACTCCCTCCAAAGGAATTTTTGAAACCCATACTTAGAGTTTTAGTAAATATTTTAAATAACTGATTTGGCAAATAAAACCGAGTATTTCTTTACAGTTGCACTTGCATATTTTCCATAGCATGCGAAGTACGAAAATATTCACCCCTCTCCATTATTATCGTCAAGTAGAAGATGAAGGTTGGGGTTTCGTTGCTGTTGTATCTAATTAAAGGTTACTCAGTGATTATCTAAAACTATAATATAAAAATATTACATTGATTCTATATTATCGTTAATATTAACACAGTGATACTGAGACTGATATCTATGGACATGCTCCCTCAGCGTGACATGGGAGGGGTGAATATTTATGATCAGAGGGGAGGGAGTATAGTATTGCGTCGATTAAACTCATGAAATTAATGAAAATTATGATGGCTTCTCCTTGAACACATTTTAGAATTTTTTTTCTTCATTTCTAACACTCGTTTTCATTGCCATCCACTTGTTCAATAATATAATATAACATAGTACAGGTTGGTTCCTATGATCTTTCTCATCGAAATGTTCACGTTTAGCATTATGCTTAATCTCAGTTTGTGATTAGACAGCAATTTAAGATAAATCCAATCTCCTGGTACTCCGTATCACCTTTACTATGGTCCCACTCCCATGCGTACTGCAGATTATAAAAGTCTGAACTTTCGGAGATGGGGTAGGTAGATGGTACCGCAGATTACGTTTCAATTCTTGTAAGAACAAAAAAAAAGTACACTCTACTTCTTGGTACACCCTCCTCTAATTTTATATCATTTTGCAAGCTTGGAGGTTAAAATGTAATTTTCCTTCATCAGTTTGATCATGCAAGTTTCCATGCATGTTCTTCTTGGTTTTGAGTACTTGGCAAAAATGTGGTTTATAGATGTGCAACAATGCTACTCATTCATGAGGTTGACTGGTAATTTGACAAGAGAAAGCATCCATTCTCATGTGAATACATCCAAAAGGTTGGCATGATTTTACATCCTCACTTCTTGTATGTCCTAATTAATGCTAGTAAAATGCCTCTCGTTGTTGCATCACATTAATAAGATGATAAGAAAAATCAATCATCAAACTGCAAAGTAGGCTTGGGAATCAAGAAAAGGGTTTTTTTTAACTATGCTTAGTTTTGAAGGTTTCGCTGTGTCTGCAGGCTCATGATCTGAGCTATCTAGATACGAAGACAGATAATAGTGATGCGTATCAAACATTCATGAGAATGAATTTTGTAAGTTCTCATATATGTCTCGTTTGCCAAATCATAATGGCAGCCCTTTTTTAATAATGTCAAATTTAAAGTGTCATTAAGGTTGTTACATTAATTTATTATTTATTTTCGTCAAGAACAACTTGTTTGTTGCTTTTTAGAGGGAACTATTTGTGTGAGCACATTAATTATTTCAAACTTGCCTTTCTGTTTCCTCTCAATTACTCATGCATTGTTCATGTGATGCATCAGTATGATCAGCTACCACACTTTGTTCACTGCCTTTTGTCTTTTCTTCCAAAAACCAAATTTCGATGTGCCTAGCCATACCAACACCAAATAAACCGTTGTAGTTTAATTAACCAGTCAGGACTAAGGAGTACCGAGCTTATCCAACCATAAATGATAAACTTCTGACAGCGTTGGAGCCATCTCCAGGATAGGTCAGATAGCCGCCAGTCCTAGTGCCGTCATGTGTCGTGGTCTACCGTCAAAAAACGCTATGAAAGATTTTCAGTAGTTACTGAGAGTGTTCTACTGCCCGAGCTCAACGTCGCTGCTAGCTATCACTTCATAAAATAAATAAATGGTATAAATTCAACCTATATAAATTGGAAGGAAGGGAAAAATATCTTCGAATGGAATTAATAACGATCCATAAATTACCACTTCAAAGCGATACATCATAGCACATTTACAGGTACAAAAGAAAATTCTAAAATCACAGCAAATGTGTCAAACCAATTTAGCCTATAATGGTTAGTTAATGTCAACATGTGTCTCCCTATTCCTGAGCTAACATATACTATCAAGTACTGTTACACATGAAATGTAATGATATCTTCACACATAGATAATCATGTGTAAATAACAAATTAAGAGTGGTTTAAAGTGTCTTCTTCCATCATCTAGGTGACTGAACACTATCCAGCTGCAACACCATGGCTACTCAGAGGAGACACCCCAGTGTCGCCGCCGAGCTGGAGGGCACGCTGCTCATATCCGGCGACCTCTTCCCCTACTTCCTCCTCGTCGCACTCGAGGCCGGAGGCCCGCTCAGGGCAGCCGTCCTGCTCGCCGTATACCCTATCGTCGCCCTCCTCGCCGTTGCCCTGTCCGACGACGACCTCCCTGTCTTTGTCATGACCTTCGTGTCCACCGCCGGCGTCGCTGTCGCCGACGTGGCGGCGGTGGCGAAGGCCACGCTGCCCAGTTTCTTGCTCGGGGACCTCAGGGACAGCGCGTTCCGGGCCTTCGCGCGCCACGACGCCGGCGAGAGGTACGTCGTGACGCGGCTGCCGACGGTCATGGTGGAGCCGTTTGTTAAGGACTACGTCTCCCAGGGAGCCCGCGTCGTCGGGACGGAGCTGCGGGTGGTCGGGAGGCGGTTCACTGGTGCGGCAGTCGTCTCGCCAGGGGTCGCGGTGGGCGGCGACCGGAGCTTGGGCGCTCTGTTGGCCGTTCTTGGGGGCGACCGGATCATCGACGTCGGGCTGTGCACTGGCGGCGCCGCCGTAAACCGGCAACCTGCGTTTATGCAGATATGCCAGGAGCGCCGTGTGGTGTCGACGCCGGAGAAGGCGCCGGCGACGCCTCTGCCGAGAAGCGAGTACCGTCGTCCACTGATCTTCCACGACGGCCGCCTCGTAGGCCGACCTGAGCCACTCGCTTGCCTGGCCGTCGTCCTGTGGCTCCCACTCGGCGTCGTCCTCGCAGTGACACGCATCCTCATCGGCATCTTCCCCTATGGCATCAGCCTCCTCCTAGCCGCTGCCACCGGCTTCCAGATAAGAGCGCACCTTGGCGCGCCACCGGGGCGGCGACGACGAGGCACATTGTACGCGTGCAACCACCAGACTCTGATGGATCCGGTGATACTCTCGACGGTGGTGCACCGCAAGGTGACCGCCGTGACGTACAGCCTCTCTGGCTTGTCGGAGCTGATCGCGCCGATCCCGACCGTCCGGCTGACGCGCGACCGCGGCAGGGACAGGCTGATCATGCAGTCCGTGCTGGCGCGCGGCGATCTCGCCGTCTGCCCGGAGGGCACCACCTGCCGGAAGCCGTACCTGCTCCGGTTCAGCCCGCTCTTCGCCGAGATCGCCGGCGAGGTCACGCCAGTGGCCGTCCGGGCCGGCGGCGCCATGTTCCACGGCACGACGGTGAGAGGCCATAAGTGGATGGACTCCTTCTTCTTCCTCATGAACCCGTCGCCGTGGTACTATGTCCGGCTCCTCGCGCCGGTGGCCTCCTCCTCCGGCGGCAGCGATGGCGGCGCGTCGAGCCGCGACATCGCCAACGGCGTCCAGAGAGTGATCGGCGACGCCCTTGGGTTCGAGTGCACGGCGCTGACGCGCAGGGACAAGTACCGGATGATCGCCGGCCACGATGGCGTCGACGTACGGGCAACGAGCTGAGGTGATCAGCTCGTCGCGCTGTGGTGGCGCTCGGCTCTAGCTTTGCATGCATGCAACGCTTGGTAATTGTTAATTCGGTTTAATAAAACCTTTTGTTCTTGATATTGTTCGTAGATTGATAAACAATTTGATCCAGATTGGCCCAAAATTTGGTCTTGATTATTGTTGTGTAGCAATTCTGATTATGGATTGTACTTGGTTCATTCATTCTGTTTAATTAAATATTCATGCATCCATTGTTTGATGATTCATTGTAACAGTTGCAAAAAGAAAAAAAAAAACTTTGGATATGTAACCAATATAAATCATGGATGTCAATTCAGTAATGAGCAACCACTAGCTCCTGCAGCTTGAGTGCTTGACAGCATCTTGCAAATTAAGTAATGTGGATTTATTTCCAGGATAGATGGACATCATAATTCCAAATAAATTGGAGATTTTTTGTTTTATTATTATTATAGTAGATAAAACAGCATTAAGCATGAGTCCAACAAGAAGAGGCAGGCATGCATGCAGCGTGTTGTACAAACTAAGAACAGGTTCACTTGGAATGAACCCATCTTATTCTATCTGTCTTTGTCTCCATCTCCATAATAAAGCAAGGCTTCAAGCTCATGGAATGCTGCAACAAATTAAATGAACATACACATATATAAGCACCCATTAGTTGATTAGTGTTCAATATTGCATATACAAAATAACTAAATAGAAAGAAAAAATAGCCAAACTAGTACTCCCTCGTTAACAAATATATTTTGAATGTAAAGTTTTGCTAATATAATTACTATAGTCTACGATTTCATTGTATTTGTGTGTTTGAAAACTAGCTGGACCTAGTTTCTGGGCCAACTGGGCCATGTACTGTGCCTGGATCTAACATCCTATGGGCTTTGATAAAATTTGACCATGCTAAAGAAAATTTGGCCTGGGGTTGGGTCCAATCCATTTTGATAATCCTTTTTTTAGAAAAACAATGGTGTTTGAAAATTGTTTTTGCACAATGTTAATTTGTAGCCGTGAATAAGCTTAGCTAAGCTTACGTGCTGCAATCGAAGTCGAGGCTGAGCGGGAACGGCAGCGGCGAGCCGCACTTCGCCGGGAGGTCGCGGATGGCGTCGCCGTTGAGGCCCTTGAACCGCAGCGCCGCTTTCTTGACGCAGTTGCAGGCGAACCGCCGCTCGGCGGTGCCGACGGGCAGCGTCCTGAGGTGCTTCACGCCGGCGCAGCAGTCGGCGGACGGAGCCGCCGCCTTGCCGGTAAGGTACGCCACGCACGGCGTCAGGCTCGCGTCCACGTCGCCGCAGGTCACCGCGCCGTCGACGACGGACGCCGCCGCCAGCAGGCAGCCGGCCACGACGACCAGCGCCACCAAAGCTGCACCACTAACACGCTTCATCTTACCGTCTTCTTCTTCTCTCTTCTTTTTCTTGTGTGTGTTGTGCTTCTTGTGCTCATGCATGGCGAGCATGGCTTCAATTTATAGCCGGGTTAGGGCTCAGGATCGGTTGGATAGCCGTTGCAGCATCTTGCGAGTGATGATGCGAGCTAAGCTAAGAATTGAATTGCATCTGTTGATGTGCCAGAAACTGAACTGGAACAGATCGATGCATGGCAACAAGAAGATTGGATTGGGATAGGATAGGAGGAAGATGATGCCCTGCATGCAGGCCACGATGACACTTATCGTAACAGACTGACTGTTCGATGATGTGCACACGTTGATGCAGCTAACTAGCTAGCTAGCTAGCTACTGTTGCTTGATTTGGCATGTACCGGGAGCGTCCACAGGAACATGATCCTACGAAAATACTATTTATCACAACCTTGAAGTACATGATGAGCATTATTTACAAGCAGAAGATAAGACTCAAAGATTCTATGTATAAACGACATGAAAATGGAATCCAGCAAGAGCTTAGATTCATCAGCTGATCATAGCTTGTTTAATCACGTGTTTGCATTCATCGTCATTGTCTACAAGTGTGATTGATTTGATTGATACATGTAGATCGAATTAATTCTCTTTTAATTACTTACTCAAGTTAATTAAGTTGCATAGCTCGATCGGCATCTGTAGCATTATCATTCACGCTAGCTCAAACTTGCTTGGCTTGGCGAGCGTACATGTGCGGCTTGGCGACGGCGACGAGCTGCTTCGCCTTGGGCATCGTCATCCCGTACACCTCCTGGGTGTCAATGTCGTCAGGGCGGAGGCCGTCCGGCGGCGACCAGTCGAAGCAGTGGAAGACCCTGGCGAGCGCCATGAGCACCAGGATGACGCCGATCGGCGCACCGGGGCACTTGCGCTTGCCGGCGCTGAAGGGGAGGATCTTGAAGTCCGGCAGGTGGCTGATCTCCACCCGGCCGCCACCGCCGTCCGTGCTCACCGGCGGCAGGTGCCTCTGTTAGACAGACTACTCTGAGTTCGGCAGGTGTCTTCTCTATATCGATAGCATTGTTGTTATAGCGTCTTCGATATCTCTCCTCAACCAAATCATGGTTTGACTTTACTCTGAGTTCGCTATAACCGATCTTGTTCGTCTCCATCATTTTTTTGGTATCTCCATAGCCCGTTCCTCCCACGGGCTCTTTTTTTCCCAACGCCAATACGCCATCGACCTCCTCCAGCGTGCGGGTATGGTCGATTGTCACCCTACGGCCACCCCAGTCGACACTTGAGCCAAACTCTCCGCCGCCGATGACGTCCTCGTTGTCGATCCCTCTTACTATCGAAGTCTTGTCGGGGCTCTCCAATACCTCACACTCACCTGCCCCGACCTCACGTACGCTGTTCAGCAAGCGTGCCTCTTCATGCACGCTCCGCGTGAACCTCACCTCGCGCTGCTCAAGCGCATCCTACGCTACGTGAAGAGCACCCTCTCCAGCGGGCTGCATCTCAGCTCCAGTCCTATCGACTCTCTCACCACGTACTCCGACGCGGACTGGACAGGCTACCCCGACTCTCGACGCTCTACGTCCGGCTACTGCGTTTACCTCGGTGACACTCTCGTATTCTGGTCCTCAAAACGCCAGACTATAGTGTCTCGGTCCAGCGTCGAAGCCGAGTACCGCGCCGTCGCCCACGCCGTCGCCGAGTGCTACTGGCTTCGCCAGCTTCTCCAGGAGCTCCGTGCATCCCTCTCCACCACGACCGTCGTCTACTGCGACAATATCAGTGCCGTCTACATGATCACCAACCCGGTCCATCACCGACGCACCAAGCACATCGAAATCGATATCCACTTTATCCGTGACAAGGTCGTCTTAGGACAGGTTCAAGTGCTCTATGTACCATCGGCACATCAGTTTATCGATATAATGACCAAATATGTGTCCACACCTTTCTTCACTAGTTTTCGGTCCAGTATCTGCGTCCGTTTCGCTTCCGCTATAATTACGGAGAGTGTTAGACAGATCATTGACCTAAGTTGTATATATGTAGACTCGATCCCTCCTTATATACTCTCGGGGGTATTAGTCACTACACATTCTACAGCCTCTCCGGCCGGAACTCGTCGACATCGTCCCAGATGCGCGTGTTCCGGCCGAGCGCGTGCGTGTTGATGAAGATCCTCGTCTGCGCCGGGAAATCGTAGCCCATGATCGTCGTCGGCTTGAGGGACTCGTGGGGGACCTGGAACGGCCCCGCCGGGTGCATCCGGAAGGACTCGCGGACGACGCACCGGAGGTAGGTGAGCTGGCCGAGGTCAGACTCCGCCACCATGCTGCCGCGGCCGGCGACGGCGTCGAGCTCCTCCTGGATCTTGCGGAGCACCCGGGGGTTCTTGATCACCTCCGCCATCACCCACTCGTTGGTCACCGATTAAGTGTCAGTAGCAGCAGCAATCATGTCCTGTGTTATGTACATGGATGAGTTTTATTTGTCTACTTGGAACAGAATTTCTTCTGTGATTTGATGCCTTGTGCAAAATTATCGACACTGAAAATGCACAAAAGTTCCTCATTTTTCTTCTAGTTTACTTAGAATAGTAGCACTAGCATGCACATAACGTTGAAGGGGATAGAATAGTAGCACTAGCATGCACATAACGTTGAAGGGGAAAAAAAGCAATATATTCCTCATTTTTCTTCAAGTTTACTTTCAGAAAAGTTATCATCCCTTTACCTTCATCTTTTTGGATAAGTTTGCTGTATCCATCATTTCATCATGTAACATTGGTCCTCAAGAAATGACAGCCTAGCTCAATTAGAACAGCAAACAATAACTAATGACAATCGAAGATCCAAACTCTACTATGAAAACAGAGCTTCGCCTACCTTTCCTCCTAAATTTACTAGTCATCTATTGGTTGAATTCTCAAAGGAGGTAACAATTAATGTGGCTAGATTTTTTGCAAACATAATGGCACTACAGATAGCAAAATCATTTCAGTTACAAGAATAGAACATATAACTATGACAACACAACAAACAGTGCTGGCTTAGTTTAAAAAAAATGAACTTAGAACTAGACTAGATAAAATGAACTTAGGGGCCTGTAACAGTAACCATACCTGCATCAAAGCTTTGATCTCGACATCATCCATGTGCTCCTTTCCGTTCTCGCCAGGCAAAGAAAGCAGAACATCAACAAAGTCTAAGTCTTCTTTGCTATCAACATCAAGGGATGCACCCTTCTTGGCATCCCTGACCTCCAGGCCGGCAAGTAGTCCCCAAGGTAGATCAGGCCAAGCAGCCAGAAGAGTTCATGGGTGATGCGCATGAACTCCATTGCTTCACCAGGGCCTGCAGACTGTAGCCCAAAGTACTGTTTCCCTAGCAACATCCTTGTCACGTTGTTCATGGAGAAGGCCCCAAGAACCTCTCTGAGATTCACAGGTTTCCCTGACTGGGCTTTAGACCACACAAACTGGCAGAGATGCTCAGCCTCCAGAGCTCGGTGAGCAGCAAAAGATTCAAGCCGCTTGGTTGTCAGCAAGTGCTCCATGGAAACCCTCCTCATCCTCTTCCAATTCGGCCCCAGAGGAGCAAGGGCCACATCGCCGCACCCATAGTCAAGGTGAACAGCAGCCAAGGTCCGAGGCCGTGAAGCGAAGACCTCATCTTGCCGGATAAGTATTTCACGGATGACTTCAGGGTCATCAGTGGTGATGGCATCGATGGTTCCAAGACGAAGATAGACCAGGGGGCCATACTTGGTGCAGAATCGAGCCAAGTCCTTGTGGGGAAGAGGGCTCAACTGGAGAAGGCTCCCAAACATTGGCCACCTTGGAGGTCCAGGTGGAAGCCTTCGCCTCATGCAATTGAGCTTTTTCCAGGACACTACAACAAAGATACATGGTGCAGAAAACACATGGCAATTATAGTCGAATTGCAAATGTTGTCCTATTTATGGGATCCCATCAAGCTTTATGATAAAGCAAACCAAGTGACTAAAGTTGAAGCGAATTGGTTACAGAATTAGACTGGTCATCATTCTTGTGTTGATCTCTATTGTTCAACATCTCAACTACATATCATATAATAAACGTCATGATCTTCACATCACAGGTGGTGTGATGCAGAGCACTGAAAATGCCAAGGAGAAAGTAGAAGGGAACAAAGATAAAAGAAAGTTCATCAAACCTAAATACACATGGTTGTTGGCTCGTGTCTTAAATATGATTTAATAGATTATAAATTAAAATATTATCCCAAATATGCTATAATATAATAATAATAATAATAAACAATAAATGAGAATAAATAATAGAGATGGTCAAAAGGATAAACAAAATATTATCCAAACAATATATGGCTGTGAAATAGGTTAAGATTTATCC
This sequence comes from Oryza coarctata, assembly GCA_030770085.1. NCBI lineage: Eukaryota > Viridiplantae > Streptophyta > Magnoliopsida > Poales > Poaceae > Oryza > Oryza coarctata. The sequence continues at coordinate 1,333,513 of CM061476.1, read as the reverse complement.
GGCTGGTGCGAAATAATTGCGTCCCTAATATTCACAAGTGCAGAATGAAAATGGAAAGGTGCACTATGCGTGTACCGTAAATAATGGATAAATAGCACATCTCATCGGCACAGAGAACTCTGATATTTGGCTGTGCGCTATGATAAAAAGGAAAATATATTCTCAGGTAAAATATATCCCAGTGCGACAATTGCCCGTTCGATAAAAATGGCGATCTGGTAAAATACGCATACACGCCTACAGAAAGAAAGAAGAGGTATATAGATCATGTAAGATGCATTCAGGCACGACAGCCGCCCATTCGATTAAAATAGCGTCACAGTAATTTACGTGAACATGGTCATTAAAAAGAAAGAAAGAAAGCAAGCAAATTATTTATTGTGCAAATAGAGTAACTGTTTGAGTGCTCCACGACTTTAAATTTAAAAGAAAAATAAGGATGCATAAATGGGTTGATTAATAATTAAACTTTAAAGGAAAATCAAGTAGGATGGGAGGGCCACATGTCAGTGAGAAGATACGCGCGCTCTCTCCCTCTCGTGTTAACCATCTGATTTAAATAATAATAAGAAGAAGAAGAAAGAAATGACTGAGTCCGCAGCACTAAGTCAAGACCACGCATGCGTTCAGCCACTAAGAATCAGTCAAAGTAAAGGGGCCCACATGTCATCCAAACAAAGAAAGCCTCCCATGGTCCATTAGTCAAGCCCACTACCTCACGTTGTGCATGCATAAGTGCGCGCGCGGCTGTGTTGAAAAAATTGGAGAGAGTTGCTTCCCTCTATAAACAGAGGATCAAGGCTAAGAGCAAAGGAAGCATAGAGGCAAGGTAAAGCTCGTCTCCTCCTTCGGATCCCATGCAAGCCGAGGAACTTGCTCTCTCTCTCTCTCTCTCTCTCTCTCTCTCTCTCTCCTGGCTCCTGCCTTCTGTCTCTTGCAAAGCGAAGGGTACATCAAGACCCCAAGTGTCGGTTTGGACTGTCGATACAGACCAAAGTGGGATACATGAAGACCCCAATCTTCGGCTTGGTCTTTTGATACAATGCAAGGATGGGATGAGCCTTGTCCTTTGACTCCGTCTGTCGATACGAGATCAAGAGCATGAGCTGAAGCCATGCCTCTTAGGATGACCAAAATATATGTTCGCCGCACTACTCCGCGCACGGGTTCAGTCATCATGAATACCTGCCATGAATTGGGGCGAGATGAAAGAATGCTAACTCATGTTCAAATGAGATGACCAAAATATATGTTTGCTGCACTCCGCGCACGGGTTCGATTATCACGAATACCTGCCATGAGTTGCTGCAACATCAACGTATGTAAACCAACTGCGTGCTAAATACATGTAAAAAATAAATAAGCACCCGCTTCGGTTATGCTTAATGGTACCGCACCATGTTACTAGTAATACAGGCCGAGTGGAAATTACAATATTTGATGAAAATTCTGCCATATATATTCCATGTCGCGTCAATAATAATATTGGTGCTAAATTAAACACTCGCCCGGTTACGCCTTATGAGTGCTTAAGAAAATAGTCATTTCTACATGCATGCTACAAACAGTGTCATCATAATATTAGTGTGTAAAAAAAAGGAAGAAACTAAACGCCATAGTCGTGTCAACTATATTCTGTCTATAAGCTCAATGAAAGCGAGTACTGTGCCATGAACAGTATACTACAATTTGCTCTGCTCATGGTCCAAAATATTATTGAGCAGGAAACAAATAGGTCTGTACCATATATACAGACGTTATATACATGCTTACAAGCTTTGCCATAGCACCCGGAAATCAAATAAATAAATCCATAAAATAAACGCTGCATGCAAATAAACTAGCGTCATATAAAGATAGTAAATACCAAATAGCATGTGGGCTATATTATATCATGTGCTAAAATACAGAGTATGAATAAATAAATTCGCGCTTTTCATGTGCATATAAGCCCTGTCATGATACAAGGAGGAAAAATATCGACAAATTAAATTGCTTCGGGCGTCCCTAATGCATGTTCTGAGGCAAAACAGACAGATTGATACAAATCCGCGAACAGGTCTTCGGCCGCGGCGAAAGGATAGATTTTCCTTTTTAACTTTATACGGATCATGTAATTTTTATTTCTTTATGTTGGAATTCTTAATCAGGGTTTTTTTCCTCGCAGATGTAATTAACAGAATTTCTATGTAAATGTATGAATTCTGGAAGTAATGGACTCGCATTTTCTGATTCTATTTATTTTCCCGTATTTAAATTAACTTAAATTAAATTGTCTCTAACGATTTGCCAAACCGAGCCCTACCATAGGCCCGTCCTGATTTTCCCGTTGTTAATGATGTATCCACCAAAAAAGGCCTCTTCCATACTGCTATTCAGCAATGTGTTCAGCGTAATTCATTTTTTGCATCCTTTTCTAAATAAGGCATGGATGACATTCAGGAGTCAGAAATGTCAGATTATAGTATTGACGATTGGTGCTCTGCCTTTTCCTGTCATTAAGACTGTATCTTGGTGGTAGCTATTTAGAATATAGTTCCTACTTTCGCCTACCACAAGTAATATACAGGCATGTATAAATGTATAATTCCTAATTTCTGAAGAGAATTTGGAGGAATTCATCCTATCTTCCCAAATATAGCATATGACCTCTTCTAAGTGTCCTCATATCACCTCCTCACATGTGAGCCTCTCTTAAGAGGTTGGAAAGTTTTGTTGTTGAAACAAAAGCCTAGAAAAAGGTATCCAAACAATTTACCTTCAGTATGCTTGTCCCATTTGAATCAGCATTAAGCTTCCTTGGCCATGGCTCATGAACCGGCTTCTTTATCAGTTGATGATCAGCAGACAATCGTAGGAATAAATGTTCTTGAATTTAAGCAAACAGCGACCAACAGTACAACTGTTCTTCAATATTTCCCTGTAGCAGATGAATTCTGTGTATCAATTTTCCGTTTACTGTCTAAACGAATTAAAAAAAAGATGGAATCAATATAAAGATTATGACAGGTCTTGAAGAGCAATACTGTAGCGACAAATTCTACAACAGGTTATTTTACGTCCAATTTTCACCCTTAGAAAAGAAACAATCTAATGTACACCCTTTAACTATCAAAATCAGTGTAACCCCCTACCCTTAAAACCACCAGGGTTTCTTTTTGGTTACATAAGACATTTTTTTGTGGTGAAAAGGAGTTATCTGTACCCATTTTGTTTGTTGAAGAGTGCAAGTTAGATGGTCTCATACTTAAGGGTGAAAACTGGGCTGCATTAAAATGGACAGACTTATTCCTATAAAAAACAAGGACCTACCCAAAAAATGGATCTGGAGTTCTGGACCAACAGCACACATAAGTTAATATCACCAGGCATCTGATCAGATATATAAATATTAAGGCATTAAAAACAGAAATGCACAAGTCATGTGATATCTTTTTTGTGCCATCTCAATTCTCGTTTGTCAGATCCATGTAACATGATCATTCTTGTTTTGATCGGCCAGAGATCTAGAACTAGAAGTTCCCAGTATGTGTTATGTTTCAGTGGCCTTACCCTGCATAATAAGGCTATAACCAGGCCTCTTACTGGCCATGTTGGATAACTGTACAACTTTTACATTTCTTATCCTCCATCCCTGCTGAGGAGAACATTTTTGACAGGACCGTGTAAGTTGTTGCATTGTAAGGATCCTTCTCAAGAAGCTTCTGTGCTGCTATTTTTGCAAAAGCAAGATTAGAATGGAGACTACTAGCACTGAGCAAAGCTGACCATGCATCAGAATGATCGTTCCGGGGCATTGAGTTAATCATTTCCAGTGTTTCAGCAGGGAGGCCTGCACGACCTAAAAGATCAACCATACATGTGTAGTGCTCAGGGTTTGGCTCGACACCATATACTGGTCTCATTGATTCAAAGTAGTTGTAACCTTGTTGAACCAAACCAGCACGTGCGAAACCAGTCAGAATTCCTAAAAATGTAACATGAATAGGCTTGTATCCATCATATTGCATCTTGGTAAAAAGTTTCAGCGCATCTTCAACAAAACCATGTTGTACAAATACTGTAATCATAGAATTAATAGCAATAAGGCTTGGGTTGCTAACGCTTCAGAAAACATGATGAGCCTCAGCCAACCTTCCACATTTTGCATACATCGATACCACAGAAGTGTGAACAGCAGAGTCAAATACCCATCCCATGTTGATTGAATAGGCATGAGCTTGTCTTCCCTGATTCAACATTGCCAGGCTAGCCAAAGCACTCAATAGACAACTGAAAGCAATTGTGTTAGGTTTGCATCCTTCTTGTGACATGCGGCAAAATCATCACACTGTGCTTAGATAGTCCCCATTGGTGATAAAACTAGAAATAATAGCAGTCCAAGCGACCTCATCTTTTCCGGGCATTTGCTCAAACAGTTCAACAGACTCCCTCATCCAACCCCTATTAGCAAGCCCAACAACCATTGATGTCCAAGAAACAGTATCCTTCTCAGGCATCAACTTGAACAGCACATGTTCTTCTTCAACCATATCATTCTGAACATAACCTGTGATCAGCGAATTCCATGATATTATGCCTTTCAGCTGCATGCAGTTGAACGCCCTTTTAGCATCGACCATCCAACCAAAATGAGAATACATTATGATTATTGAATCACCCAAGAAAACATTCAATTCCAACCCCATTGATATAATCAAGCTGTGAATCTGAATTCCTTCTCTGGCAAGACTGGCGTCAGCACAGGCATCCAATGCAACTGAGAATGTCGTTGTATTGACCTGAACACCTTCCCTTCTCATGTTCCGGAACAGTAATAGACCATCTCTGCACATCCCACGTTTCACATATCCCCGGATCATCAAAGCCCAAGACACCACATTCCGCTCCGGAATGACCTCAAACACCCTCCCATATTTGCAGAGGCCATCGACCATGGCGCTCCAGGAAATGACATCTCTCAACGTCATTCCCTCGAACAGCCTCAGTGCCATGGCAAGCTCTCCGACTCTCAAGTACCCAACCATCCGCGCATTCGATCCTACTGGGTCCCGCCACTGCCGCGGAATCTCCTCATACACCAACTCGGCCTCACGCAGCATTCCCGCCTTGGCGAGCCCGGAGACGATGGCGCCGTAGGACACCGCGTTCTTGGCCGGCATCTTGTAGAAGAGCGCGTGCGCTGCCCGCGCCGCGCCGCGCGGAGGTAGACGGAGAGCAGCGCGTTCCAGGAGGCGGCGTTGCGGCGGGGCATGTCGTCGAAGACGAGGCGCGCCGAGGCGAGGTCCCCGCCGTCGGCGTAGGCGGTGAGCAGCGCGGTCCAGGAGATGACGTCGCGGTGGGGCGTTTGGTCGAACAGGAGCTGGGCATCGCGGAGGCGGCTGCTGCTCCCGTACGCCGTGAGCAGCGCATTGAGGTGCGCCCTGTTGGATCGGCGCGGCGGTGGTGGCGGCTCCCCCTCCGGTGCTGGGAACCAGTGGGGGACGCCGGCGGCGAGCGCCGCGGTGGTTGGCGCTCTTGGTAGTCGCAGCGTGGCCATGGTGGGTAACAGGACTCTGATCCTCTGACATGAGGTAGGCGAGTCACTCGCATGCTTGCAGTACCCATCGTATCCACCATTCATTTTCATCCAACGTCTCTTGTTTAGTGACTGATTTTGCTCCTCTCTCCGTACCCACCAACGGACGTAGGAATTTTACAGAAATTAGTTTGAACCCCATAAAATTTCTCTACTCCAAAGGAACTCTTAAGAGGGAGAAAAAGTCAAGAAAAGGGAGAGCAACGATGATTTTCAGCATCATCAAGATTCTGTCCGAGTTTCTAGGATTCTAGGCTACACAAGAACAGGCATATATATATATGAGAATATCCTGATCTGATCATCCACTACTTCAAAATTGGGATCAATTACAGGAATAAGGACATCGACGCCATAAGATGGCGAATTCAATTCAGGCAAATGCGTGGAAACAAATGGGCTGGAGCTGCCTAATCTTCAAGCCCAACATCACACCCATGCGATGAGCTCAATCGAGCCAACATTGCAGCAGGAGCAGCAACTAAGCTATTGTCAGGCGATTCTTCGTGTTAAAAAAGAGAACACCAGCCAGCCACCAACCAAAACAACCGGCAGGTAGAGGAGGAATGCTGAAACCAAGTGATCGATCTGATTCATCAGTCGTCTCGCTATCTGTAGTTGCAGCAGGATGCTCGGCCCTGGACCAGCTTGTCCCAGAGGCACAGCATTTGCCTTGGTGACTGGTAGTGCGCCGTGTAATAGTTCTCCAGGCAACCGTACTGGCAGAACTTCCAGCTGTGGGAATACTTGACAGGAGACGTGGCATTGAACTTCTCGACCCACAGCCCCATGCTTACGTCCTCCATCTTGAAGAGCTGCAGTGCATCACCCAAAAAGGAAAATTGATCAATACATCACCATAAATGTTTCTAACAGGCATCAACGCAAGCTCACCCTTAAACTCTGGTTGGCATGCTGAGACACGATGAATTTTGCAATGTCACCGGAAATCACATAGCCAGGTCCATTTGCATAAGGTGGATAGATGTCTTCAGGCCACTCCTGCATCAAGAGTCACAAGGAACAATGCAGGTAAGGAGCCAAACTGTGAAAGCAGATTGTATGAACAGAACAAACATAATTGCAAAGGAGGGGGTGGTTTCCTTCATTACGGAAAAAAGGAAGGGTCCAAATAAACAGGATAACAAAGGCTATCCAATGAATTGCATGGCATCTAGGATAATAACAAAAGTGAATTGATTAATTTGAGGAAAAAGACAGAGATATAGGGTATTACCTCTGTTGTAACCGTCCATTTACCCATTCTCAATGGCCTGTGCAAGAGGTTGAGGTTCCCCATATATAATGGTCTGCCACCATTGTTCAACTTAATATGTCTGACAACCACATCTACCCTCACAAATGTATCATCGTCACATTTCATGATATGTACAGCAGTCAAATTTTGGGCCTGCAAAGCAAAAGGAGTGACAGACGTTAGGTTTGTTGTCTTATCAACACTACAATTATTAGTGAGAATGCTTTTGATGATACCTAAAATTCACACAAACTTCATCATCTCTATAAACCATAAGCAATAATTGTAGGGCTTAGTTTCTACAAAAGTTACTTGTCATAAGAGCTACATGCAATGATGCAAGTGGTTTAGCTCCTCACTACAGCATGGGTTTCTGAGACATTTATGTAAGATATTAATTGTTTGGGAGGGCTTAAGCTTCTAGTAGCTTTAATCTTAAGCTTAGGCCCTTCCAAACAGGCTGACAGCCACCTGCTCCCAGTTTCCCACCATTGAAATTTGCAATAAGCTCATTGATAAGCATCTACTCATGGGAATAAATTATATGGCCATCATAACTTCTGTACAGGCATACAGCTATTCTTACTTTGGTTTAGAATATAAATGGTAGAAGAGCAATATTAGAAGATGAAAGCAAGAGTGGCTCACCCCATACTCACAAATAGCAATTGTCTTGAGAACTACCAACTCATAATGATCTATAAATGGCAAAATGACAATGTCTCCAAAGTATTCAGCTTCTCTCTTCAGCATTACATTGACCTCTTTCCTTGAATTCTGCAACCACAATTTATGATGAATAACATCGCATCAATCACCTTGTTTCCTATAGAACGTTTAGACTTGTCTGTTTCTTCTATGAGATGCCAAACAATCAACTGATATATAATCATCACTGGAGTGCATGATCAGCTAACACTTAAGAATTTGCATTTTTGAGTCATTTAACGAGGTATGAATAAATGATAAGGTAGTGAATAACTATATCAACGGTTAGATATAAAGTTTTAGCTAATATTTGCACATAATCAGCTGCATATTGGCAAGTTCGGAGACATTATTTTGTGTTAGCTAACATCAAATATGTGGCCCCACATTTTATGTTTATGCGTTCACCATCCCATTCTACACCTAAAACAAATACATACAATCATGAAGAATGAAATTTAGAGAACCAATAACGAATCTGAATATATGTTGTGCTAACTTAGCACAAAAGCATCGTCAGTCATAACCTTAAGTGGAATCAGTTCCATAAATAACAATAGCACAGCGCTTTGTTAGCTCAATAAGTTGCTCCGCTCAATTTGAGTGTAATATCCTCATGAGTATATTGACATGTACAGTTTAACATAAATATAGTATTTTCTTTTCTGAGATAAAGAGAGATAACCAATCTTAACTTTATTCGCCTTGCTAGCATGCTATGTCTCATAAATTCAATTATTTTTGGATGCATATGCTTACCAGTGCAACAAAGAATCTTGCAACCACTTTAGATGACCGGATTTCTGAACTTTGCATCCATGTTTTTCTAACGGCCATTCTCTCAGCGAAATGATTAGAAGCAGAGAGTACTCCAATAAAAAGGAAAACTGGATCTTTTGGTAGTGGTCGGGACCTCCATTTTTCTGACATCTCAAGAACTTGTTGAAGTGAAAAACTGGGATGAGACATAGGAAGTGCAGTGGCATAAACTGAATGAACATCCACATCGCCCTTAACAAATAATCCTGTTGCATCTTCAAGAGTGAACCCCTGGAAATGATCACAGCTACCTGTAAGTGTTTTGTGTAATTATCACAGCAGGCAAATAGCTGAATGAGCAATGACTAAAGAGCATACTGGTCGATAAGGGAAGGAGGTCACATGTCTACCACCGACATATATATGGAAACCTTCAACTCCAGCTTGTATAGTAAGAACAAATAGCCTGTCCTCTACAAATGGAAACGGCCATGTCATTGCAGGTTTCTTTGCACGCCCAATGAACCTCTTCAGCCATGAAGTTGTCTTGGACTCCTTTGTGTCAACAGCATCATCACGTATCCATTTTTCACATTTGGTGAACCCATCAACTGTCCAAAAAATTAAAAAAAAATGTATGTTTTATCCAAATATGCTAACCTGAGGGTCAAAGGATACAATGTTACCAACAAACGCTATCATCATCCCATTGACATATCAAAAGTGAAATGGTATCAAAATTTACAACTCCTTAAAATTTCATAGTGCATTGGCCATTTTGAGTATTCCATTCGATAAGGGATACTAAACACTACATATTCCATCTGTTTGTGATGGCTAATTGGTACTACACGTTATAGGTTTCTAATAGCAACATTGCATTAGGCTCGCCTACCATGAGAACACAGGTAATTTCATTCCCTAACCTGCATAGGCAGAAATGTAGGTACCCAAGTACAATACCAGTAGCAAGTTCTCACAAAATATCAAAGATCCAAGCTCGAGTTAGAAGAGCATAACAAACCCTTGTCGTCATTGTCCTCAGGCGGTGACCCGTCGCAGCGCTGCGCGGAGCCCCATTGCATCCTATAGCATGTATTGTGCTCGATGATGGGGCGCTGGCTCCAATCCCCTCTCAACCTGGGGTTGAGGTGCAGTATCCTTGGCGGGTCCTCACCGTCGACGGCGCGCAGCCCCTGAAGCTCGACCATGAACTGTGACACGAGCACGGTCCCGTCCCCCTGGCGCATCCTGGCCAGCTGCGGCACATACTCCTTGTGCGCCACCCTAGGCGTGCCGACGACGGTGACGGAGGAGCCAGCCGCGAGGCCGCAGGGCAGGAAGACGACCCTCCCGCGCGCGCGCATGGAGACGGCGGAGGGGCATTTGTCGGTGGAGGCGGTGTCAACGGCGGCGAGCTCCCATGGGTCCCCCACAAAGGCCGCGGCGTCCTCCCAGGCGGTGAGCCCGAGCGCCCAGGCGTCGTCCGCCATGCGGTCGAGCGCGGAGCGGTTGCGGGCGACGATGTCGGGGAGGGAGACGCGGTCGTAGCGGTGCCAGAAGGGCTGGACCTGGAAGAGCGTGGCGTTGCCGTTGTTGCCGCCTCCGGTGGAGGAGGAGGAACCCGGGAGCAGGGGGAGGTGGTCGGAGGAGGAAGGCGAGGAGAAGGCGGCGTCGGTCGCGGCGAGTTCGGCGGTCGCGAGGTCGAGAACGCGGCGGAACTTGAGGGAGATGAGGAGGAGGTAGGCGGCCCCCGCCACGAGCACCAGGTGCGACGGCCGCCACCGCCGCGCCATTGCCCCCCCTCACCAAACAATCCCCGTCGGCCCCTTCCCTTCCCCCTCCTCCTCACCAAACGCTTCACGATCCCCCTCCGTCCGCGGCGCGGCAGCAGAGGGGGTACAGGGGGCCTGCCTCCCGTCTCCGGCGAGCGTCGGCGCGCCGGATCTGGCGCGCGCGGGCGTGGGGATCGGAGGTGGCGCCGCGTGCGGGGCCGTACGGTCCAGGGGATGGGAGGAGGAGGAGAATGGAAGGAGGAGGCGTCGTGCGGGTGACGTGGCCTAGTGGAGACGTGCGATTGGGTGGGTGGCTGGCTGGTGGGCCCAGAAAATTGTACGGTACGGGAGCGTGATTGTTTTGAAAGGACACGTCGGATTGAAAGCCTTGCCGCCGGTACAACTCCCTCAGCATTATGACCTGCCAAATTAATAAGATTGGTGATCAGAAAGGTTAGTAAGCTTAGGTCATTCATAATGAGAAGAAAAGTGGTCCATATAGCTCTATATAGTCTACCTGTGAGGATGTTCGGTTTGAGCACATTATTTTGAAACCACCTGTCTTATAGGATTTCGATCCCGCACACATCAATAAATAGAATTATTTTTTTAATACATAACTAGGTTTTACAAAGAATATATTACATAAGCAAAACTACTATAAACTTTTCCTGCCAACAGACCAAACCTCGCTATAATAGCCTAACCTACAAGTAGAACATCAACACACAATAATCAATGAACCACTATATGTACGTCTGAGAGTGCGCTAGTATGTTTGTTAGCACACTCATAAGCTTACCATTAGTGGGAAGCACGTTATTGATGTATCTCTCCCAATTCCACATAGACAAAGTTCCTTCGAGATTTTGCGTGTGTTTCAAAGTAAATAAAATCCCAAGATATCTTATGATGAAAACACTAAATAAAAAACTCCTAGAGTATTCCGTCGTTTGCTCTACTGACTGCAATTAGGATCCTAACGGTTGACTAAAAAGCATATGAAGTTGCTAAAATCTAAATTTTAAAATTATTTTTAAGGTTTTTTAATCATAGTTTCTTTTTTATATTAGCGTTTAAATCGCTAATAACATACAAATATAAAATTTTTAACTGCTAATACATTGTCTGACATATTTTTCATATTTAACCAGCCCTTAATTGCTGGGATGTCGAGATGATCACACCCATTGGATGTGCCTCATTTTCTGGTCGATGCAGCCCAGCTCAGACCAACTGGGCAAGCATAGGGATTGATCTGTAGCACTCCTACTGTGACCGTCGGATCGAAACCGAACGGCCTCGATTCGTCGCTAGCGTAGAGCGAATCTCGCTTTTACTGTTCGCTCGTTCGTTTGTCCTTTTTTCCAAGCAATTCTTTGGCATGCGCGTGCCGTGACGATGATGGTCTATTATTCGCCTAAACATTTCAGTTGCGTACTAAAAGTAGTTATATTTTATAATAGAGATAGTATTTTTTTTGGTAAAAAATATTTGACACTTAGTAGCTATATTTTGAATCTTACTTAGGGCTAAGGCTAGATTCCATTAAACTTTTAAAATTTCAAACATCAATAATTTCTTAAATTCTTAATTTGATTTGATGTACGTAAACTTATCTTAAAAAATACTATCATAATATCATAAATTTGTTAGATTTAGTAAAATATTATTTTTTAAATATAAAATTGATTATTAAAATTTTAAAAGTTTGGTTGATCTTATTGTAAACATCAGTTATTATTGGCTGGAAAGTATACAGGCTAGTGCTCTCTCCATCACAGATAATACTTGTGGAAACGTCCGTTAATCGGTTCTAAGGGTAATTTTTCTAGCTCAGTCATGAAACACTCATAAATTCCAACGGTACATTATTTTACGATAGTTTTTTTTCAAGACAAATACACATATATGACAGTTATATACCTCTTGTAAATATCTGAAACATATATTAACACCGAAAATGAAGCCTAACCAAAGGCATATGAATACTATGACAGAGTAAGAGATAATTCTCTTCGATATTAAAATTGTCAAGCTGGTAAAAAAAATGGAACTACTTTCCATTTGAGTTGACTCCATATTTGCTCTTTCTTACGGTTGCACAATCTCTTCTTTTATTCCTTGCTTCTCTCTTCCATGATTGGGAGTGTCCATCCAAAGCTCTACGAGTGGGTAGTAGAACCATGCATCTTGCTTTCAAACACAAGGCAGGCATGCGATTCCATGCTCGAAAGCATGGCATGGAATGGAGCCTAATCATGCGTGGTTGCCTGAACAGAGACAGCACCAACTTTTGCGTGGAAAAGTCCAAAAAATTCTAGGCGTCACTTACCTAGAGTAAGTTCCATGTCCACATATCTCTCTCGTTCTAGTGATATATACTATACTAATACCGAGAACAAAATATTTGTCCTGTTTTTTTTCTTATTATCAATTACTCTGTATAGATTATCGTAGATACACTTCTTAAGCTAATTTAGTAAGTTTTGTATATAAATTTTTTATACAAAAGTTTCTTATCTCATCTTTCTACAACAATTTTTTAACTTTATAATAATTAATTCAGTCGTTTATAAGTTATCACAAAATCATATAATCCAGCAAATCTCATAAGAAAAGAACAATGCCTTGTTTCATGATAATTCTGAAGGATTTTTACAAAATTAAACTTAATCCTATGAAAATCATGAGTTTTTGCAATAGACATCTTAGGCTTCAAGAACATTATGGATTTTGAGGGCAACATGTACAATTATAAGCTGTTTGTATATTATCGGTGATATTTGAACGGAAGTGTATAACTAAGGTTTTTTCATTACAAAACAGTGCAACACATAGACAATCGTATACACACATACACTTGTCTTTATAAACACATATGTTATAAATACAGACCATTATACCTTAAAATTAACAAAATCATCGTAAATATTTTATTATTAACGGATATATCTTAAAAAATAATTAAGCATAAAACAACCACTTTTATTACGCTTAGCGTTGGAACTGATATGACGATGAAGCATGGCCGGCATGCATCAGACTGTTTATTTCCAAGAGCTAAACTAGATGTCGCAGTGAGGCTAGATGCCAAGTGAGGAACATCTAGAGTCCAACCCGCAGGCCCCACAGGTAAGACCTGCTGCAAAAAGCCAAAGACCTAACTGACCGAATTAATTTGAGCCAAACCCCTCCCTCTCCTACTACTGTTTGTACTCTCCTCCGTTCCTCCTTCCATTCCATGGCTGTCAATAATGGCTCAAGACAGGGACAGAGAATCAGAAATCAGGGAGGCACAGTACACCCAAAATGGATTAGGCCTGCCGGCAGTGGGCCCCACACCCTGACCACATCTCCCCTCCACCTCCTCCTCCTGCCATCTCCTCTGCTCTTCCCTTCCATTCCATTCTCCTCCCCTGTCCTCTTCCCCATGGGAAACTGTGAAGCCACAAAAGAATGTTCTTGGATGCCCCTGCCCTTCCATAAACATTCCTAGGACCACACCCGCACCACCAAACAAACCAAGGAACCATCCCCTGTTTCGGCCTGTCCCTGCGCTTTACTCTCTCCTCAGTCTCTTGGTTGGTTATTTGGGGGGCTTCTTCTCTTGTTCCTCTTGGAGTTGGAGTTTGAGTTGGAGGTGAGGAGTTCTGTTTTGGGGGGCTTGAGTTCCTGTCTGAAAGTTTCGATCTTGGGGTTTTTGGGGGTGTCTGCGTTGATGGTTTAACGAGGAATTTTTTGGGTTGGGGTTTAGGTTGGTATAGATAAGAGTTTTTGCTCCCAAAGGTCTTTTCTTTTCGTTTGTGCGTGCTGGAACTTGAGTAGCTTTGGGAGGATTTGCGGTCGGAGCAGTCTCTTATCTGTAGATGTGCAACTTCGTCTGGCTGTTCCGGGTAATCTGGTTGATCTTCAGCATCGCCCTCTGATGGTCCGTTCGTGTTCTTCAGTTCTGCGGCGATTTTAGAGCGGATTGAGGTTTTTTTGCACGGGGAAAGTGTTCTTCTTAGGGTTTGGTCTAAGAGTGTGCAGAAAGTTTGAATCTTTCAGCCTTTGATCTGAAGAAACTCTGGTGGCTGGTGGAGGCTCATTGATGTATTGTGGTATCCATCGTCCTGACCATCTGGAGGAGCTCCAACATGGCCTGCCTGAAGCTAGGATCAAGAGCTGATGTCTTCAGGAAGCAAGGACAAGACTGGTATGAATAGCCCCTTGCTTTCCCCATCATGTTCCTCTGTCAGGTCTAATCTGCATAATTATCCAGCTTTTTAGTACTTTTCTTTGAATGGCAGTCCTATCATCTGATGCTCAATTGCTTTATTTGTTGGTATGATTGCTATACTAATTATCAGCCCATGGAGTGTTTGCCTTTGTGCTATTGGTCATACTAATAAAAATGTACTATTATCACTAGAAGCTTCTATACACCCATGGCCAAACCTCTTGCTGTTGGCTTCATCTGGGCTCTGATTATAATATGATAACCAACTTCTTCTGGGTGGAGGGCATTAATCAAAACAATTGAGGCCAGCTAAAAACTACACCCATTTTTTGTTTTTTAGCTCGCACAACTTTCTGGAGGGTTTCATTATCAATCATCCAAAGGCAGTCTGTTAGTACAGATATGCTAAGATTGCCATTTCGATGCACACTATGCTCATACCGTGTTTATTTTGAGAAACCGGAAACATACCTTTTTCTTGTACTGCTTTTTAATTTATTAGAGTAAGGTTTCTGCTTTGAAAGCATTGGCAGGTAAATAGGATGTTCGCTGTATAGAGTGCCTGCCCTGAATTAGTACTTATTTATAGCAGCAACGTCCTCTTCTTGAGAAATATTGTCTCCTTGACTTTTGGGACTCTCATCTTATGTTCAGTACTTGTTACTATGTACTAATATGCACATGGTGAGCACTAAATGAATCAAATTTTATTCCTCTGCTCTCGGTTCTCATTACAATCATAGTTGTCGGATACTGGTCCTGGAGTCTGCAATTGTTCCAACGCAAGATACTTTTATCTGTTATAGTCAGATACTCCTATAATCACTTATGTAGGCCATGTTGTTATTTTTAAGTAAACTGTTGATTTACATGCTTGCTCAGCTACCAAACTTTGCTAAGTTAATGTTTCTTAACCAAATCAATTTACTCGCCAGTGATAAATGTATTTTTAGACAAGATAATAACCAACTGTGGCCATTTTCTCAAGTATATTTATTTCATTCCAAATGGTTCATGATAATAGCATCTGTAACAATTGACCAATTTGCCTGCATTGGTACAATATTGTAAGAATGTGTACAGTGAGACTAAGATCCCAACTCTATAAGAGGGGGCGGATCTATATATATACAGCCTAGTGGTCTAGTGGTCTAACACCACCCCGCAGTCGTAGCAGGAGGGGAACAGACGCAGAGACTGGACTGAAAACTAGTGAACAAAGGCGTGGACATGCCTTTGGTCATTATATCGGCGAACTGGTGCGCCGATGGTACATAGAGCACCCGAATCTGTCCTAATGTGACCTTGTCACGGATAAAATGGATATCGATATCTATGCGCTTGGTACATCGATGATGAACCGGATTGGCGGTCATGTAGACAGCACTAACGTTGTCGCAGTAGATGACGGAGCTCCTGGAGAAGCTGGCGAAGCCAGCAACACTCGGCGACGGCGCGGTACTCGGCTTCAGCACTGGACCGTGACACTGTAGTCTGGCGTTTTGAGGACCAGGAGACTAGAGTGTCGCCGAGGAAGACGCAATAGCCGGACGTAGAGTGTCGAGAGTTGGGGCAGCCTGCCTAGTCCGCGTCGGAGTACGCAGTGAGGGAGTCGATGGGGCTGGAGCTGAGGTGCAGCCCGCTGGAGAGCGTGCCCTTTATGTAGCGCAGGATGCGCTTGAGCAGTGCGAGGTGAGGTTCGCGCGGAGCGTGCATGAAGAGGCATACTTGCTGGACGGCGTAGGTGAGATCGGGCCATGTGAGGGTGAGGTATTGGAGAGAACCGGCAAGACTCCGATACTAGGAGGGATCAGCGACGAGTGTGCCATCGGCAGCGGAGAGTTTGGCTCGAGTGTCGACTGGGGTGGCCGTGGGGTGACAATCGGCCATGCCTGCACACTGGAGAAGATCGATGGCGTACTGGCGCTGGAAAAGAAAGAGCCCGTGAGAAGAACGGGTGATGGAGATGCCAAGGAAGTGGTAGAGGGGACCAAGATCGATTATGGTGAACTCGGAGTGGAGTTGGGCCATGATCTGATGTAGGAGGGATGTCGAAGACGCTGTAAGTACAATGTCGTCAACGTATAGAAGGAGATAGGCGGTAGCGTTGCTGATGTGAAGAGTGAATAAGGAGCTATCGGATGCAGAGGCCACAAAGCCGATGTGCCGAAGGTAGGCAGCAAAGCGCTGGTATCAGGCGCGAGGGGCTTGTTTGAGGCCGTAGAGAGAGCGTTGAAGGCAGACATCGTCGGGACGAGAGGGGTCGACGAAGCCTGGAGGCTGCTAGCAGTAGACCGTTTCCGTCAGATGACCGTGAAGAAAGGCGTTCTTCACGTCAAGCTAATGGATCGGCTAGGAGTGCGAGGCAGCCAAGGTGAGAACGACCCGGATGGTGGCAGGTTTGACGACGGGACTGAAAGCCTCGTTGTAATCGACACCGGGGCGTTGGGAGAAACCCCGAACTACCCAGCATGCCTTGTGATAGGCAAGAGAGCCATCGGCGTGGAACTTGTGCTTAAAGATCCACTTGCCGGTCACAATGTTGGCGCCAGGAGGACGGGGGACGAGGCGCCAGGTCTCGTTGTCCATGAGGGCCTTGTACTCGTCGGCCATGGCCGTGCGCCACTGAGGGTCGGCCAGGGCGGAACGAGAAGTCGCTGGGATGGGCGAGATAGAGCTGTGGACGGCGGAGAGCCTGTAGCGCTTGGTGGGGCGGAAAGACCCGGTCTGTGAGCGAGTGACCATATGAGAGGTGGAGGGGACGGGAGCCGATGGAAGTGTGGTAGAGGTGGGGAGAACTGGTTGGGTGGAGGCGTCATCGGCTCTGGATCGACGACTGTATGTGAGAGGAAAGGGGGAACTAGATCGGCCTGAGCCGATGGAGTTGGATGGGCCGATCGGTTCGGTCGGTCCGATGGAGATGGAGCAGCCGATGGATGTTGAGGAGCCGATGGAGAGTGGGCCAGCCAGCCGATGGAGAGTGGTTGGGTCACGGATGTGCGAAGATTCACGTCCGTGAAGAGAAGATTCACGTCCGTGGACTCGTGGAGGCCAATGAGTGGAGCGGACGCGAAAAGGGCAGAGAGGGGCCAGACGCGAATAGAAGAGGTTCGTGTCCGAGAGGCAGGGATTCGTGTCTGTGGACACGTCAGATTGGCTCGGACGTGAGGGGAGAAGGTTCGCGTCCGAGAGCCGTTGTGCGTGTCGGAAAAGCGGGAACTGAGGGAGGGTTCCAGCCAATGGAGGGTGGACAGGTCTAGCCGATGGGAGGGCGGACGAGTTCAACTGATGGAGACGACGAGCGCAGAGGTGCGCCGGCGTCGGAGGAGAAAGGATGCACGGAGCAAGAAGAAGGGCGAAGACGGGTGCGAGGCGAGACGAGGAGGCGGATGGAGGCCGGCGCCTTGTTGCATGGAGGTGGAAAGGAGAAAAGAAAAGCGTTTGCAGAGAAGACGGGAAGAAGAAAGGAACTGAGACGAGAGAGCGAGGAGAGAGTACCGGGAAGAAGGTCGGCGACGGGGAGAAACATCGACGACGGAGAGAAAAAGGTCGGCTCACCGGTGGGAGAAAGCTAGCGTGCCGGGGATGCCTAGACTTACTCTGATATCATATAAGAATGTGTACAGTGAGATTAAGACCCTAACTCTATACAGGAGAGGTTGGGTCTATATATATACAGCCCAGTCGTCCAGTGGTTTAACAAATATAATCATGGAGTGACAGATATCTAGAAGGACCTGGTTAGGTACTCCTTACCTTTAGAGTGGCTCCGATGTCTATTCCAGTCACTGGACTTCTAGTTGTTTACATATGCTTTTTTTGCTGGAAAAATGGTTGTCCAAACTGAAAAATATTGATGATGACTATGCTCATTTTATAGGTATTGCACAACTGGTCTTCCTAGTGATATAACCGTCACAGTTGGGGAGCAATCTTTTCATCTTCACAAGGTAAGATTTTCACCACTAGTTCATTCAAGAGTTCCTTTGTTTTGCAATCTGTTTCTTCTAGCATTTATATGCAACTGACTTACTATTTGCTTTCAGTCTGGGAAACCTCTGGTACCAATGTATACTACATAATGCTTATTAGGGAGGAAATATTAGATATACATTCTTTTGAAGGTAGTTACTTTATAATAAGCAAATTATTTATCTATTTTGCAGTTTCCTCTATTATCAAAGAGTGGCCTTTTGGAGCGGTGTATCCGAGAGAAGATTGAGAACGGAGAAGATAGTTGTGTTGTTGACCTGTCGGATATCCCTGGGGGAGCAAAGGCTTTTGAACTAGCTGCTAAGTTCTGCTATGGTGTTAAGTTTGAAATGACTGCCTCCAATGTTGTGCATCTTCGCTGCCCTGCTGATTATCTTGAGATGACTGAAGAAATTGCTGAGGGGAATTTGATTGCACAGACAGAGAACTTCCTTACCCAAACAGTCCTCAGGAGCTGGAAAGATTCAATTAAGGCCCTCCATACCTGTGATGACATCCTTGAACTTGCTGAAAAATTGCAAATCGTAAAGAGGTGCATTGACTCAATTGCAACTAAATCATGTGCTGATCCTGATTTATTTGGCTGGCCAGTCGTCCAATATGGTGGTCCCATGCAGAGTCCAGGAGGGAGTGTCTTGTGGAATGGTATTAGCACTGGAGCAAGGCCAAGAAATAGCAGCCCAGATTGGTGGTATGATGATGTTTCATGCTTAAGCCTTCCATTATACAAAAAATTAATCTCAGCTATGGAATACCGAGGAATCAATCAGGACATTATTGTTGGATCCTTGAACCACTATGCCAAAAGGCGTTTACCTGGACTGAATCGGCGTAAAAGCATCAGTGATGTCAGCAGTTGCCTTTCAATGTCATCTATAACAGTAATCCCTTCTGAAGAGGAACAAAAGTATCTTCTTGAGGAGATTAATAGACTGTTGCCTTTCCAAAGGGGTGTTACATCTTGCAAGCTGTTGTTTGGTCTTCTGCGGACAGCAATTATCCTAAAAGCCAGCCCTTCTTGTGTGTTGAACTTGGAGAGAAGGATAGGTATGCAGTTTGATAAGGCTACCCTGGATGATCTTCTGATTCCAAACATCTCCGAGTCTGTTGAAACACTCTATGATGTGGATTGCATCCAAAGGATTCTTGACCATTTCTTGGCAAGGGATCAAGAAACAGGTGGGGCTTCCCCTGGCCTTGGTGAAGATGCACAAATATTAGCTTCACCCTCTCTGATGCCTATAACAATGGTTACTAAGTTGATTGATGGCTACCTAGCTGAAGTTGCACCAGATGTCAACCTAAAGCTGCCAAAGTTTCGGTCTTTAGCTGCTGCTATACCAGATTATGCTCGGCCAATGGATGATGGACTTTATCGTGCCGTTGACATCTATCTGAAGGTAACTTTTATATTCCTGTCCATTATTTCCATTGATGTGATGAAACGATTGTATGTGAAACTTTTCATGTCGTTGGCATCAAAGCATGGTTAGGTTTAGCATTTTGCCCTTCATGCATACCTCAGATCGGCATATCCTTTCAAACTGTAATTTAATTTATTATAAAGTTGTATTTCAAGTGATTGTGGAAATCACTCCTCTTTGCCCATGGTTCAGAAAGTCTTTTTTTTCTGAGCCAAAGTAATTATTTATGTTGGGATTTAGCCTTGCATTTTGTTCCACTGGCAACTGCATAAACTGTTTTCCTGAAGAAACTGGCAGATGGGTTTAGAAGTCTAGTTTTTAGGTTGAAGGCTTGCAGCAGGATAGTGTTTGCTGCTCCTGAAATCCTGGCCTGCCATGTGGATGGGCTGAATTTTTTTTAGCCGGGCCGACCAATTTTATTAAGGATTAGGATAAGTTGTTACAAGCTAAGCCTCGACAGAAGGCTGTCGAAACCCAAATACAAGCGCTATGAGGGCCCAACCCACAGGAAACATTCACCTCAGTCCTACTCTTTGCTCATTTTGAAGAAGCCTGCTTCCCGCCAAACTAATAATTTCCTCCATGATGTCGCCAAATAGCTGCAGGCCCGTCTGTCTTGCTTGCTGGATGGGCTGAGTTTCATGCCATCCAAATAAGGCCTAAACCATTGAAGAACTGCACAGAACAACTTGTCTATTCTCTTCTATCAATGAAACTGTCATGCTATATACCAATAGTAGTAGTAAGATCATGCACCTTGCTGTGCCGTGTTGTTGATCTTGATGATGCTTAACCGATTGCATTATATATTCCCTTCATAGGCGCACCCATACCTGTCTGAATCAGAGAAGGAAGAACTTTGCCGGGTGATGGACTGCCAAAAGCTCTCTCTTGAGGCCTGCACTCACGCGGCCCAGAACGAGCGGCTCCCGCTGCGTGTCATTGTGCAGGTCCT
This sequence comes from Oryza coarctata, assembly GCA_030770085.1. Taxonomy (NCBI): domain Eukaryota; kingdom Viridiplantae; phylum Streptophyta; class Magnoliopsida; order Poales; family Poaceae; genus Oryza; species Oryza coarctata. Next base: position 1,312,841 of record CM061476.1, on the reverse strand, counting down.
CTTCTTTGAGCAGCTCCAGCTACGGAGCTCCATTGCGGAGTGCCTCATGGTCTCTGAGAACCTTGAAGGCGGTTCAAGACAGTTCATCCCCACCATCTCCGGTGAGCAATACCGTCCTGGCTGGCCCCTGGCCTCCAGGGAGAACCAGGGCCTCCGGGAGGGCATGGACAGCATGAAGCAGCGTGTGGCCAACCTGGAGAAGGAGTGCTCAACCATGAGGGATGAGATCGAGCGGCTGGGCCGCAGCCTGAGCACCGGCAAGAGCAGGTTCTCCCTCGGCGTGAAGCCACAGATTTGCAGCACCAAGGAGGCCATTCCGACAACGACGAGTGATGACAAGATGGCCGTGGTGAAGGGTGACACCACGCCACGGCTGAAGCTCAGCAGGCACAAGAAGAAGCTGTCCATAGAAGCATGATGATCATCAGTTGATCACTCACTCCCATCCTCTGCCCTTTTCTTGTCTCTGGATTCTGATAATGAGTGTGTCAGCTACAGTAGATGTGTTGGTGTCGTGACTGCGAACTTTGTTAGTACTTGTAGCTGTTTTACATCCATCCAGCAGGAAGGGTTATATGCTGACGAGCTATTGCCTGTTGATTTCTGATCCTAAGTTTCTATCATTTTGTTAGTAAAAATGCAAAGCATTGTTAGCATATGTTGGTATTTGGATATATCTCATTTGATTGTTCCATCTGTATGTCGACGAGAGGCCTGTTTGATTGTTCGCTAGTCCTATCCTTATCGATTTTTCTTGTTTGTCTTTTGCAACGGCAAGAATTGGTCAATTCTTTTTTTTAAGCTATTGTTGCCAAAATTTTTGGAAGATTGGCCGGGCTTTTGACTAGTGCTTGCTGCGAAATTTGGCATTCCATTTTTTTTCTACAGACCAAATGATCAAATAATTTATTTGCATTGCTAATTTCTTTAGCTTGGAGCTAGAGATGGGCCCATTTTTAACTTAGCCCATACAAATACTATATGATGTTGTGCATTCTGTAATGAAAAAAATGTTTATAAATTAAACCGTAACCTACTTATCAATCACCAAATCTCTTTTTTTACCCACAACTCTTCACGATTCCGCCTTCTCTACCTCTCTCTTATAAGATAATGCCGCTCCATCGTCCCTAACTCTCTTTGTCGTGGCCTAATGCAACGCCACCTCTCCTTATCATCGTCACCACCGTGTAAGCTCACAGTGATGCAGGTCAAGAAATGGCAGAGCAGCGACAAGGCAAACCGGGGATGAAACCTCCACGTGTCCACCCACCTTTTTCTCTCTCCCTCTCTCTCCTCTACTGGACCATATGCCGGCGAGCCCAATAGGCCCGTCTCCTAGAAGCGCTACGAAACCCTAGCTCCAGGCCCATTCGGTCTACCAGGCACAAGTCTTCGCTGCCCTATAAATACCCGCGCCCCTCGGCCGGGAAGCCCTAGGTTAAAGAGACGCCGCCGCCGCCAGCCGTCCGCCTTGCTCTCCTCCCTTCCCGAGTGCTTGGTCCTCGCCCTTCTTCTACCTCAATCTCCTCTCCTCTCCCACGCAGATCTAGCCTAGGGTTGGCGTTCGTGTTCGCAGCGATGGCGATCAAGAGGACCAAGGCGGAGAAGAAGATCGCGTACGACAAGAAGCTGTGCCAGCTTCTCGACGAGTACACCAAGGTGCTCATCGCCGTCGCAGACAACGTCGGCTCCAACCAGCTGCAGGAGATCCGCAAGGGCCTCAGGGGGGACTCCATCGTCCTCATGGGGAAGAACACCCTCATGCGCCGCTGCATCAAGGTGCACGCCGAGCAGACCGGCAACAAGGACTTTCTCGATCTCATGCCCCTCCTCGTCGTAAGTTTTCACTTACTTCCGTCTTCTTTCGCTTGTTCTTGGCTTCACGGTTGTTGCAGTTACTCAAAACCTATGTTTTTATGTGTGTAGGGAAACGTTGGTCTCATCTTCACCAAGGGTGACCTCAAGGAGGTTCGCGAGGAGGTCGCCAAGTACAAGGTATTAATGGCATCCAATCTGTGTTCAATAAACTGTAAAAAAGAGAATAGTAGGTTGTAATGGTGATTGGGTAGTCTTATTAAGTGGGATGCATTGGGCTGCAGAGACATAATTTGGTTCTGTAAGTGAAATTTGTGGATGTTATTAGTGTGATCTTACAGTTATCATGCAAAAGATGCAAACTGTTAATAGGCTGTTTCAATTTGCTGCTTGATGAGTACTGCTAGTTTATGCAGGACTAACTTTAGTGTACTGTTATCACCATGAAAATTGAGATCTATGTGTGCCAGTTTATCTGTTTGCATTATGTACATTTGTTTCTACGCTATTAGTTCTGTTGGATGTGAAAGCACTATGTTCGTCATCTTGTAACTTTTTATGTAACTTTCCCAGTGAAATCGTATGCCTGAAAATACTCCATTGGTTATTGTGATGCTATGCCATAGATACCGATACATAAAGAATGTCTTGATATTAGCTAGCATTAGATATTTGGGCATGATGTGAAAATTGACTTACAGTGTGAGTTGATGCTGAAACAGCTGACTCGTTCATGTTTTTTTCTCTTACTGTACAATCTTTTCTACTACAGTGTAGCCTGTAATTAGGTCATTATGTTGTAAGGTTGTGATATTATACAGTGAGTGAATAACCCTGATCCTGTTTTTGTTATAAAACAGGTTGGAGCTCCTGCTCGTGTTGGTCTGGTTGCTCCAGTTGATGTGGTGGTTTCCCCTGGAAACACTGGTCTGGATCCTTCCCAGACTTCTTTCTTCCAGGTGATAGTTTGGTGATCTATTAACATATCTTGTATGCTCAGTCTAGTACTAGTTCTCACTGTTCTATCTTGTTACAGGTGCTTAACATCCCCACCAAGATTAACAAGGGTACTGTGGAAATTATCACCCCTGTGGAGCTTATTAAGAAGGGTGACAAGGTGGGCTCTTCTGAGTCTGCCCTTCTTGCCAAGCTTGGTATCCGCCCCTTCTCGTATGGGTTGGTTGTCACCAATGTCTATGACAGTGGGTCAGTCTTCAGCCCTGAGGTGCTTGACCTCACTGAAGAGGACCTGATAGAAAAGTTTGCATCTGGTGTTTCTATGGTCGCCTCAGTGTCCTTGGTAATCTCGTACCCAACTATTGCTGCTGCTCCGCACATGTTCCTCAATGGGTACAAGAATGTGCTTGCTGTTGCTGTGGAGACTGAATACTCATACCCACATGCTGATAAGATCAAGGAGTATTTGAAGGTAAACTTGTTTCTAATTCAATCTTTCACCTTTTGATGTCTTTGTATTAATGGTTGAGAAATGTCTAATGTAGTCTATGGATGACAAGTAGATTGCATTACTAACTGCTGTTCGTCTATGTCTTGCTACATTGACTTATTTTTTGTGACTTGCGTGATTAATCATTGGGTACTTGATTTAGTGAGAAAGTGAATATTTAGGACTAGCTATTTCACTTTGTTAGGATACGACATTAGCTGTTTGAGCGCTATCTTGACAGTATTGTTTACTTATTCACAATGTGAGTGAAGTTAAATATTCTCTACTTTTCTTATGCTGGAAACTAAGTTAATGTTTCTTGTTAGCACTTGGGTGACCATCAGAGTCTCTTACATATATATGTGTTTCATGTTTCCAGGACCCCAGCAAGTTCGCTGTTGCTGCCCCGGTTGCTGCTGCTGACAGTGGCGCTGCTGCTCTGGCTGCTTCCAAGGAGGAAGAGAAGGAAGAGCCCGAGGAGGAGTCTGACGGTGACCTGGGCATGAGCCTCTTCGACTAAGCCTCTGCTGCCATATCGTTGCCAAGTTGAAAGTTTTGTTTCAGTTGTGAACATCAAAATTCGTGTTTTAATCTTTAGTAGTCAAGAACTATGTTGGTCGTAGCGTGTATTTGACAATGTTATCATTATTATGCAATTCGGTTGTGCCCCTATTCCTCTGGTGTCTGATGTGCTCGTGAGAAGGCTATCATTCTGTTCAACCTCTTGTGCAATTGTTGCTTATTTGGGTGTGCAATTGTCTCTGCTTATTTGTATTTCCCATATCCTTGCATAATTGCATATCAGAGAATGAGCTCTCCACTGCAATAGGAGCTGTGCGGTTTCAACTATTTCTAGAGATAAAAGACACCTTATGCCCCACTGTTAATCGCAGGAATTTGGCCTAGTTATTACTGTAAAAAATTTATGCAAATTTTAACAGGAAGGAGTTTGTCCATATTCCTGTAAAATTTATGCAGAATTTTACAAAAAATTGCTCAGATCACTTTGTTTCCCTTGTTGGTCAATCGGAGTCGCATGGTCAGATGATGCTAAGATAGAAAGGAGATATGTTGCAATCAAGACATAGCCAATTAAGTATAGAAACTGTAGTGGCCATGTCATATCGACATGTGCACGTGATGGTATACATTTTTTTTACAATAATAGAAATTTTTTTTTACGTTTTTCATATTTTTGTAAGGATTATTTTTGGCTCTACCGGCTACTTATGAAAAAAAAAGGGATTGGACGACCATGCCGTGTCGTGGCCCCCACGTACTCGTGTCATGCTAGGCCGGCCTGCTATAGCAGTTCGGCGGTGCAATGGACTATACCGGTACGATCCAGTCGCTATCGTGTCCGGACCATACCAAACCCGATACATTTGTCCATCGCTGGCCACAACATCTCTGCAATTCTTATCTCGCACCATCTCATCTCATCCCGGAGAAGCAGAAAGGGATTCTCCCTTCAATGGCGCAGCACCGCCGCGGCCACATTGCCCACTGCCTCGGCGGCGCCCTCGCCGGCCGGGACACCGTTGCCGTCGCCGGGCGTCGTCGCCTGACCGGCCTGGGCCTCGCGAACGGTGTGCGCAGACTGGCCGGCGCCCTCTCGGATCTCGGCGTCCGCCCTGGCCACATCGCCGCCGTCGTCGCCTTCAACAGGTTGGGAGCTAGCTAGATCTGACGCCCTCTTTGCCAGAAATGAACCATAGTTTTGATTGCTGATTGATGCACTCATCTGTTCTTCCATTCTGGTTTGCAGCATCGAGTACATCGACCTGTTCTTGGCCATCACATACATCGGAGCAATCATCGCCCCTCTCAACTACCGCTGGGTAAGTTTCAATTCCTCCACCTCATGTATAGCAAAATTCGAGGAAATCAATCCAAATGGAGTTGCAATTCAAACCATTTTATTTGAATTTCCATGTGCTGTTCAGCTGTTCTAGCGTGTGTTGATACTGAACAACGAATTGTGTCATCTTCCTTGTGGGTGGTTAGAGCTTTGAGGAGGCCACACAAGCACTGGAGCTCGTGCAGCCGTCAGTGTTCATCTTCGATGGCAGCTACAGCTCATGGGCGCTTCAGCTCAATAAGAGCAAGAGCTTGGCATCGATTAATCTTTACCTCATCCTGGGGGATCTCTGCAGCATCAGCCAAGCTGCAAATTGTAAGTTCTTCAGATTTTGTTATTGTGCACAAGCTGGGTAGATAATTGTTGCCTTTTGAGTTATGGCTCAATGCAACTGGTATTTACACATGTTCTATGTGCAAAATTTTGTTCCAGTTGTATCAGTTGAGCAAATCAAGAGGAGCTCAGGAGGAACAAGAGCGACAGAGCCTGTTTCAGCCCCAAATGATGTTGCTCTGATATGCTTCACATCTGGTAAGCTATCGCTCCTCTTGCGACTAAAGCTGATACTTGCTTCATTTTGCACTGAATTATCTGCACTTTGGATAGTTCAGTCTGCAGCCTTTTATGCATGTTATAGACAGTTTGAACTGGAATCAGTTTGATGCTCGATAACCATAAGCTATTTTGATTTAGGAACTACTGGACAACCAAAGGGCGTAGCGATAAGCCATACATCTTTGATCATTCAATCCCTTGCAAAAATTGCCATTGTTGGCTATGGTGAGGATGATGTATGCTTTCAGGATCCAAGTATTGTCATATAATTTTTCTAAATATATAGTTTACTTAGTGCTTGCTTCCTTAGCAACCATCTATAGTAACATTTATAACAACAAATTAGTTTCATTAAATCTAAAATTGAACATATTTTAATACTATATTTGTTTTGTATTGAAAATATTATTGTATTTTTTTATAAACTTTGTCAAACATAAGAAATTTTGACTTTAAAAAAGTCAAAAGGAGAGAGTAGATGTGATATAAATGCAATTTCATACCTTTGCTGATCTGCAGGTCTACCTGCATACAGCTCCTTTGTGCCATATTGGAGGGATCTCCTCATGCATGGCAATCCTGATGGCTGGAGGCTGCCATGTCCTGATACCTAGATTTGATGCGAAATCGGCTTTCGATGCCATCCTAGAACACAGAGTGACTTCCTTCATCACCGTTCCTGCAATCATGGCTGACCTACTGTCCTATGCTCGGTATGACAGTAGCGGTACAATATGATTCCGGAAACTTAGGAATGCACAATTTGTTGGTGACTAGTTAAAATTTCTGGTATGTCATCCATCAGGAAACAGAATATATTGGATCATGGGATCACAGTGACCAAGATTCTCAATGGTGGTGGCGGATTGTCGAGTGAACTGATAAGTGGAGCTTCTCACTTGTTTCCTGTTGCCACTATCTTCTCAGCTTATGGTATAACTTCTTACCACTGATTTCAAGTTCATTTTCCTGCAAAATTTCCCTAAGGATTCATTTTGATTCTTGCATGCAACATCTCTCCAAAAATTGAGGCATTCATTATGATTGTTACTGTGAACTACGAATCATGTTATTTCACTACCTGCTACTAAGTTCTCTAACTGGCTTATTTTCGTCAGGGATGACTGAGGCCTGTTCATCTCTTACATTCATGGTTCTCAACAGGCCAAAATTTCAAGAACCCAATGACCAATTAGGAAGCTCTTCTGAGGGTGTCTGTGTTGGCAAACCAGCGCCTCATATTGAGATACAGATCGACAACAGAGATGGAAGTGACAACAATTCTTATCCAGTTGGGAATATCTTGACAAGAGGCCTACATACAATGTCTGGATACTGGGTGAACAACAGCATAGACACATCAGATTCTGTCAGAAATGGATGGCTTGACACCGGTGACACTGGATGGATGGACAAAACCGGCAATCTGTGGCTCATGGGACGACAAAAGGGCCGAATCAAAAGCGGAGGTGAAAATGTGTACCCAGAAGAGGTACTAATTCTACTACTAACACTGCATTGCAATGTTCTTAAGGTGACATTATGCTTATGCTGATATGTGAAACCATAGTTATTGTCACCTGAAAACTTTCAGGTAGAATCTGTATTGTCTCAGCATCCAGGTGTAGCTAAAGCTGTGGTGCTTGGTGTACCGGATAGTCGTTTGGGGGAGAAAATTGTTGCTTGTGTTAGCATCAGGGATGGCTGGAAGTGGGTTGATGCAGGAGCTGTGCACCTGGGGGAAGGCAGAGAAGTCTCTGCCCAGATCCTTCAAGACCATTGCAGGATGAAAAAACTGAGCAGGTGATCTATCAATCTCTTCATATCATTTCAGTAATCAAATTCACGAATATTTCAGATCAGGTATTGAAGAGTGGAAATAGTTAAGAATGAAGACACAAGTGTTCTTCCTGATGCTCTATCAAGTGTCACTATACTCAGAAAATATAACTGCGGCACTAATTTCTTTGGATCAATGATACAACCAAGAAGCAAATGCTATCTTTTACAACGGAATTGTTCAGCTAGTGCACTGTTAGCTAGTACACTGAAATCATGATGCAAAACCTTAAATAAATTCTGCTATAAAATCTTAAAAATTAATGATCCTCTATAGGTATTTAGGTAGTTCTTTAACCTTCTCAAATGACCAGTATTTCACTCATTTTTCTCTGGAACAGATTTAAGGTGCCAAGGATATATTATCAGTGGAGGAAACCATTTCCAGTGACAACAACAGGGAAAATTAGAAGAGAACAGATAAAGGCGGAGATATTAGGGAGCATGAAACTACCCAGCAATTTGTAGTCTTGGGTCAGTGTTAGTGACCAAGGCAGCACAAATATGCATATTCTGTTCTACATCTTAAGCTGTTGGTACATCACAGCAATGTCTCGATTTTGTTTCCTTTCTACAGGCAGAATGCTATCCCTGCTTGTTAATTGCTAATTTGAGTTCTCATATCTGATTATTTCATCAGAAAAAACCTGGCATAACTGCTCATTTTTGCAACCTGATGCCATTTGAGTCAGAACATAGATGATCTCATCTTCATGTTCTCAACGACCCAAAAAGTATGTGCTCTGATTTTACGATTCTTATATTATGGAAAAGTCCACATTTATAGCATCCACACTTTTTTTACCTATTATACTGAAGACATACGTGCATACAGTATTATACTTGCACATATACATTTTTAAGACATAGAACAATGATATATCCTTAATCTCATTATTGTCATAAATGAAAATGATTTTCATGCCACGAGCACTTTTCTCGCTGTAAAATCTTCATACCTTATCTGTCAGATTTTTTTTCACACCCAATTTAGGCTGTGTTTGGCTGAGAAAAAGTCTCTTGTTTTCTGCACATGCTTTTCAAACTATTAAACGATGCTTTTTTAAACTATATAGAAAAGTTACTTTAAAATCATATTAATCTATTTTTAAAATTTAAAATAATTAAATACTTAACTAATTATACAACCTGGAATCTTGCGTATCTCTCATTCTTTCATCTTTACTTCCTCTCAAACTCACCTTTAATATACATATTATGTTCACACACACAAGTTTGAAAAACACACACAAGTACTGTAAATTTAGTTCTATTTTCAGTTTTTTCACACACGAAATTCACCACATGAAAGGTAAGTGTTAGAACACTGCACCACCCGATCTCACTTTATACACTCGGGGTCTTAGTCTCATTGTTCATATTTTTACATGGTATCAGAGCAAGTCTAGATATCACCAGCGCGCTAGTTTTCTTTCACTAACGAGTTGACCTTTTTCTCTCCGTCGTTGACGTTTCTTTCTATTACTGACCTTCTTCCTGGTATTCTCTCCTTGCTCTCTCGTCTTTGTTCCTGTCTTCTCCCCATCTTCTCCGTAGACGCTTCTCTTTTCTCCCTTTCACCTCCATGCGATAAGGCGACGGTTTTCATCCGTCTTCTCGTCTCGCCTCGTACCCATCTTCGCCCTTCTTCTTGCTTCGTGCATCCTTTCTCCTCTGACGTCGGCACACCTCTGCGCTCGTCGTCTTCATCGATTGAACTCGTCCGTCCTCCCATTGGCTGGACCTGTCCACCCTCCATCGGCTCTCGCTTTTTCGACACGCTCAACGGCTCCCAGACGCGAACCTTCTTCCCTCACGTCCGAGCCAATTTGACGTGTCCACGTGTCCACGGACACGAATCCCTGTATCCCGGACGTGAACATCTTCTCTTCGCGTCCGACCCCTCTCCGCCTTTTTTTCGTGTCCGCTCCACTCCTTAGCCTCCACGAGTCCACGGACGTGAATCTTCTCTTCACGGACGTGAATCTTCGCACGTCCGTGACCCAACCACTCTCTGACCTACCTACTCTGCCACCACCTTTTTCCTCACCTATTCCACTGTCTACTCCACATCGGCCAACCACTTCCCATCGGCTGGCCGGCCCACTCTTTATCGGCTTCTCATTTTCCTGATCGACCGATTCTTCCTCTCATCGGCTTCCTCCCATCGGCATCTTACTCCCATCAGCTACTTGTCCCTGTTCTTCTCTCGTCATGGCCATCGAGTCCGCTCTCAGATCCAACACTCTTCTAGTTGCCAAATTTGCTCCGGCTCTCGGTGCCTCATATCACACCTCGGACACCACCTCGTCAATCTTCTCACCCCCTACGCTGCTGTGAACGTGAAATCTCACGTTTCTATTTCTCTTGACCTTAACACCAATTATTCCAAGTGGGTTTTCTTTTTTAAATCCCTCTGTGAAAAGTTTGGCCTACGATCACATATCGATGACTCCGCTCCACCTCGACCCGATGACCCCCAGTGGGATATCGCCGAGTGCTACATGCGCAGCTGGCTGCTCGGCTCGATCGACGACTCTGTTCTCGACCTTGCCATGGAAGATAATGACCCCGCCGCCTAGGATCTCTGGGTGGCTATCGAGTGGATCTTCCTCGTAAACAAGCAGTCCCGCGCCATCTTCCTCCTCAATGAGTTCCATTCCATGGTACAAGGAGACTCCTCTGTCTCATCGTACTACCAGCGCCTTAAAGTCAAGGCTGCTGCTCTCTGGGATGTTGGCCACCCTGTGGCCGACTCTCACCTCGTTCTCGCCCTTTTGCGAGGCCTCAACCCCCGTTTCTCAAACACCGCCGATGACATCGCCAACGTCACATCCTTTTCGTCATTTGCTCGGGCCCATGGCATGTTAGTTCTTAAAGAACTCCGTCTGACTAACGACGAGAAGATCGTGGCCCACACCGCTTTTCTCGTCGCAGCCGATAATGGCTACCGAGCATCCTACGCTGCCGCTCCCTCCCGCGGCTCTGGTGGCCATGGCTCTAACTATGACAACACAGCCTGCACCGGCAAAGGCAAGGGCAAAGACAAAGGCAAGAACTGACAGGGTCCGATGCAATCGCGACCTGCTTCAGCCCCTGCCCAGCCTGCCAGTCCCACGGGTCTGTGGCTCTGCTACAACCCCTGGGCACCCCAGCCCTAGCCACGCAGCCCCATCAGATGGCAACCAGGGGTTCTCGGTGCCCATCGTCAGGCTCACCTAGCATCGGCTCCTATCCTACCACCTCAGCCGATGTTACCGACACCACCCACCTAGTCGATTTCCTCTTGGAACCAGGCTAGCCTCATCGCCGCCCTCAACCAGATGACGCTCCAACCACAACACCCTTGGGTGCTGGACTCTGAGACGTCCTCCCATATGGCGTAATCGGCTGGTATACTTTGTTCTTGTCATCCCTCTTCCTTCCCCTTTGTCACTATCGGCAATGGTTACTCTCTTCCTGTGCAATGCCGTGGTGACTCCTCTCTATCTACACCCACCACTAACCTCCCCCTTCGTAATGTTCTTATCGTACATTCCCTTATTCACAATCTTGTATCTGTTCGCCAATTTACACGAGACAACAATTGCTCAATCGAATTTGACGCTTCTGGTTTCTCTATGAAGGATATCCCAACCCGGCGACAGATCCTTCGCTGCAATAGTGACGGAGACCTTTACACCATTCCCACTGCGCTGTCCACTCCACATGCCAGCGTCGCCCTCTCCACCAACCTCTGGCATCTTTGCCTCGGCCACCCCAGCCCCGACGCTGTCGCCACTCTCTGTCGCAGCGCCTCCATCCGATGTACCCACAACAGCTCCACAGTTTGCCACTCGTGTCAACGTGGCAAACATATGCGCCTGCCTTTTTCTAGTTCTCTCTCTTATATCTCGCGACCGTTTGAGCTTATACATTGTGATGTATAGACTTCTCCGATTAAAAGTGTCTCCGGTAATCAGTATTACCTTGCCATACTTGACGATTACACACACTATTGCTGGATGTTCCCGCTCATCAGCAAATCCAAGGTCGCCTCTCATCTCACTAACTTCGTCACCTACGTTTCTACCCAGTTCAACCTCCCCATCAAGGCTCTACAAGCCGATAATGGTACAGAGTTCGTTAACCGTACTGTTACAACCTTTCTCACCTCGTAGGACATCCATTTACGGCTCTCCTACCCCTACACCTCTTCCCAGAAAGGCAAGGTCGAGCGCCTACTTCGCACCCTCAACAACATAAGTCACACTATGCTACTTCATGCCCACTTACCTGTAACTAACTGAGCAGAAGCACTGACCACTACGACTTACCTTCTCCATCGGCGCCCGTTGGCCCCACCACCCTCATCGGCTTCGACCGATCCTGTCCCCTTTCCATTGGACACCTCACCTCCATCGGCTCCTTAGCCTCTATCGGCTCCCCCCTCCCTATCGGCTGCTCCATCTCCATTGGACCGACCGAACCAATCGGCTCATCCGACTCCATCGGCTCAGGCCGATCTAGTCCCCTCTTTCCTCTCACATACAGCCACCGATCCAGAGCCGATGACGCCTCCACCTAACCAGTTCTCTCTACCTCTACCACACTCTCATCAGCTCCTATTCCCTCCACCTCTCATATGGTCACTCGCTCACAGACCGGTTCTTCCCGCCCTACCAAGCGCTACGGGCTCTCCGCCGTCCACAGCTCTATCTCACCCATCCCGGCGACTTCTCATTCCGCCCTGGCCGACCCTCAGTGGCGTGCGGCCATGGCCGACGAGTATAAGACTCTCATGGACAACGAGACCTGGCGCCTCGTCTCCCATCCTCCCGACGCCAACATTGTGACCGGCAAGAGGATTTTTAAACACAAGTTCCACGCCGATGGCTCCCTTACCCGTCACAAGGCACGCTGGATAGTTCGGGGTTTCTCCAACGCCCCAGTGTCGATTACGACGAGACTTTCAGTTCTATCGTCAAACCCGCCACCATCCGGGTCGTCCTCACTTTGGCTGCCTCGTACTCCTAGCCGATCTATCAGCTTGACGTAAAGAACGTCTTTCTTCACGGTCATCTGACGGAAACGGTCTACTGCCAGCAGCCTCTAGGTTTCGTTGACCCCTCTCGTCCCGACAATGTCTGCCTTCTTCAACGTTCTCTCTTTAGCCTCAAACAAGCCCCTTGTGCCTTGTACCAGCGCTTTGCTACCTACCTTCGGCACATCAGTTTCGTGGCCTCTGCGTCCGATAGCTCTCTTTTCACTTTTCATATCGGCAACGCTACCGCCTATCTCCTATATGTCGACGATATTGTACTTACAACGTCTTCGACATCTCTCCTAGACCAGATTATGGCTTGACTCCACTCCGAGTTCGCCATGACCGATTTTGGTCATCTCCACCACTTTCTTGGCATCTCAGTCACTCGTTCGTCTCATGGGCTTTTTTTTTCCCAGCGCACTCGTTGTCAATCCCTCTCAGTATCGGAGTCTTGCCGAGGCTCTCCAATACCTCACCCTCACAGTCCGACCTCACGTACGCCATCCAGCAAGTGTGCCTCTTCATGCACGCTCCGTGTGAACCTCATATCGCGCTGCTCAAGCGCATTCTGCGCTACGTGAAGGGCACTCTCTCTAGCAGTCTGCACCTCAGCTCTAGCCCCATCGACTCCCTCACCGCGTACTCCGATGTAGACTGGGCAGGCTGCCCCTACTCTCGACGCTCTACGTCCGGCTACTGCGTCTTCCTCGGCGACACTCTAGTCTCCTGGTCCTCAAAACGCTAGACTACAGTGTTACGGTCCAGCGTCGAAGCCGAGTACCGTGCCGTTGCCGAGTGTTGATGGTTTCGTCAGCTTCTCCAAGAGCTCCGTGCACCCCTCTCCTCTACGACCGTCGTCTACTACGACAATATCAGTGCTATCTACATGACCGCTAACCCGGTTTATCATCGACACACCTAACACATCGAGATCGATATCTATTTTGTCCGTGACAAGGTCGCATTAGGACAGGTTCGGGTGCTCTATGTACTATCGACGCACCAGTTCGCTGATATAATGACTAAAGGCCTGTCCATGTCTTTGTTCACTAGTTTTCAGTCTAGTCTCTACGTCCGTTCTCCTCCCGCTGCGACTGCGGGAGTGTTAGACCACTGGGCTGTATATATATATATATATATATACCCAACCCTTTAGTTGTAAAAAATAATATATGAGAAGCAGCGCAGAATCCGGATTTTATGTGTGGTTCACGCCATCTCACAGGAGCAGCATGAGCTGCACTTACTACCGTTCATCATGCCCCCCTCCTCATCCGAAACCCGTGACGCGACGTCCACGCTGGCAGCTGTGGGGCCCACCACTCCCGTCCACGTCAGCGCCCACCTCCCCCCTTTCGAAATCACCTTCCTTCCGCGCGCGCGCGGGGTATATAAGGCGCGGCCTCTTCGTCCTCGCGGTCTGCCTCCACCCGCTTCGAAGCCGCGACGACGTGATTGGTGATCCGCGTCGAGCCCGAGCCCGGCGCGGCGGCTGGTTCTCGATCAAAGGCGGGGCGACGCCGCGTGAGGGTTCCATTCCTCTTATTTGGGTTGTTTGATGGGGATTTGAGGGGGGGGGGGGGGGGGCGGGGGCGGTTTTGGGTTAAACTCTAGGTCTGTGCGCGCCAGGTGTTCGACGGAACCCCGCAATGCCGAGCGGAGGGAGGCGGCTGCTGCCGTGGACGTCGCCGAGGGGAGCCCCGCAGAGGTGGAGCCCTGGCACACCTGCTGGCGCGGCCGGCTCGGGCCATGGCCACGGCCACGCTACGCCGCCGGTGAGCGGTGGGTGCTCCTCCCACGTGACGCCCCTGGTGAGTGGTGGCGGGTGTTACCGGGTGACGCCACCGACGAGCGGGGGGTGTTCCCGGCCACCAAGGGTGCTGTCGTCGTCGGTGGATTCGCCCTACGTGCGGGCGAAGCAGGCTCAGGTAATTGGAAACCATCATGTGCGATGCCATTTCGTTTACTCTACAGAGAGAAAGGTTGCAAATTCAGTGAATGAAGCATGCTCAGTATGGTGACTGTGTGTGCTAGATTAATTTAACTAATGAGTAGGTTGTGAGGGAGATGGAAGGGATAAAGCATTTTGTGGCTGTTTTAATTACAATGCCTTCCCATTGTTTCATGATATCTTTTAATTGAACCAAAAGAGAGGAGATGAAGGTAGTTTCCATGGAACGGACAAAGCTACTTCTAGGCTACATTAAAAAAAGCAATATTACCGTAAACCGTAAAGTGACATGGAGGTTGTGTTCTTGTCATGACTAGCTTCCATTATTACCAGAAATCATTTTTACCAAAAGATTGCACAGACCATCTAAAAAAAATCGAATGGACACCACCTGGGCAAGTTTCGATGATGTATTGCCACTAATACAAGCTATTCTAACTAGTAACTGTAGCGGGTACTACCCTTAAGTGTTGCTTCGACATATTCATGCTAAACACTTCAGTACATGTTACTTGCATTTTCGCAAAGTGAAATCTTTTCTTTGTATATAGCTCTTTCAGTCTCGTGAACGAAAATGCATTTAATATCCCAAATCTAGAAAGTCTCATAAACTAGATCTGTGAGCGTTTTGTTTTGTCATCTTGTTTTCTGCAGGTGATTGAAAAGGACCCAAACAAGGCAGTTCCATTGTTCTGGGCGGCTATAAACAGTGGTGATCGAATTGAGAGCGCATTGAAGGATATGGCTAATGTACTGAAACAAGCAAATCGGGCTGAAGAGGCTATTGAGGCAATAAGATCCTTCTGTGATCGTTGTCCAAATGAAGCTCAGGAATCTCTCGACAACATTCTTCTTGACCTATACAAGGTATCTTGGTCCTGCAAAATAAGAACCTACGAGCTAAATCTTTCTACTGTAAAGTAATTATGTGATTTGGTTATAAGCTTATAGCAGTAGATCCTAAAAACATCTAAATTGTTGCACTGACCACATGTTAATTTTAGATGAAGTTGTGACCATTTCTGTCGTGATACTAGTCATTTTTATGTGAAACCAGAAATGTGGCAGGACAAAAGAGCAGATTGAAATGCTGGCATTGAAGTTGAGAATTGTTGATGAGGAACTAGCTTCTGGCCGGTGGAAAACTAAGTTGTATAAATCTCATGGAAGAGTAGTTTATCTGTCTCTCAGGGATGAAAAAGCAAGGTATTTAAAATCTTTCGTACATTGCTTTTCAACCAGTAAACATATAATTCTAATGCTCTTATTTGTTTTGAAGGTTGTTGGGTAACCTTGCCTGGGCTCATATACAGTCTGAAAATTATGATGAGGCCGAAATGCTCTACAGGTATACTTTTGAGTCCAGTTTTCATCAACATCAGATGGCTTGTATCTCCCAAAGTGGTAGTATTTATTTATCCTGATTTCTAGTTTCTTAGAAATGCTCACATTGGGTGTTCATTTGGAAAAAAAGGAAAAAAACAAGGCGCCACTGTACTCCTTCAATAGTGCCATAGCATGCAAACAAATCATGTATGGGCAGGGCTCCTGCCCTTTTTGCTCAAAAAACAAAACAAAACATGTGGCACAGTTACAATAATCTAGGTGGGCTTAAAATGAATATACTCAGTACTGATGAATTCTTGAATTAATTATATAATGAAAATCATTTGTTGATTTGAAACTGCGTGCAGCAATCATCACTAATGAATGCTGATGCTAGTAGGAATGAAATCTTTGGTTTATATTAAACTAATCCAGCTGGTACTGACTACTGACTAGCCGTATGTCATTTGACACAGGCAAGCTCTTGCTATAGAAGCTGATTATAACAAAGAGTGCAATTTAGCCATCTTCCTGATAAAGACTGGAAAGGTAGCCGAAGCTAAATACCTTCTCCAATCTATACCTGACAACTGCAGCAACGAAAGCCATGTTAGGTCTTGCTAGGGCCACTGAAATGCTTCTGGAACTTGAGTCACCAACACTCCCTTCTCCCATAACTCAGATGAAATCTAAAGAATCACTAATCTGGCTTGCTATTGATGCGGAGAACCTTGAGCATCTACAGCCACAGGTACTCTCAACTGCTTTGAGTGAACTGAAATCTGAAGAACACATATTTCAGTTGCTGCTGATGCAGAGAAGCAGGACTGCAATTCACAAGTGTTTCCATCTCCCATTACTCAGATGAAACGTGCAGAACCAGAAATTGTGATTGCTACCAGTAGGGAGAAGAATGAGAAATGCCTGAATGAATACAAGGTTCTTTCTCGACTGTTCAATGATGCTGCTACACCCCAGTCGTTGCTTGAGAAACTACGAAAACGGTTGGTTAAAGAGGACACACTAAATATCAGAACACAGCACCAAGTTCAGATTCCTAGTTTCACTGAATGCTTGCCAAACTCTGGTGGCGCCACGGATGATGGTGAGAATACTAGGAAAGAGGGAAAGGCTTTTGTCAATGGTGTTACAAAAACATGGGCTGACATGGTGGAAGAGGAGGAGCATCAATTGGGTGATGCCAGCTCAACGATTGGTATGGGCACTACTGAGCAAAATGTGAGCAGCAAGCATGCAAATGAGAAGATGTATAGAACACCCTCATCCTGTCAAGAAAGCAGTGCCCTCCAAAGGTCAAGCGTGGGTGATCACCTACAGAGTTCTTCGGTGGATTCATGGAGACACAGTGACTCCAAAATATCCACAGATGAGAACGTGAACTTGAAGTTTGTCAGGACTGCTCCTGCATGGAGACAGAATAAGGTGGAAGATTACAGTAATCGAGTCTCCCAAAGGCTCGACACAATTGATCTCAGGGAGAAAGCTCAAGGCACAGAGCAACCACCTTGGAGAAGCAGCACAGCTCAGCGTTCGCTTTTTCCTGACTGGAAATCCAAGTGTGAAAGATATGGACATGGTTATGTGCCATTTGGTAACAATGAACATTTTCAAGGTTCCAGTCACTTTGAGGCCACCTATCATTGGCCTAAGAACGCATCGAATGTGAGACCATGGAGACCACAGAGCCGTCTTCGGATCTTCCAGGATATCAGAAATGGGATCAACCACAAAGTTGTATAAATACACATGTAATCCTCATTGCCACTGTTGATGGAAGTTCTTTCCAATAAGCGGTTGTTTGCACTAGAGATGAGATTGGTGAGAATAGCTTCTCATACAAAGTTCTGTTTTGAGAAGAGGCGCTACTAGTGCTTAAATTGTAACAGTTAAAAGAGGATCGCAGTAATTGTATTGTGCAAACTCTCTGAGCATTGTCATACATAGTTCATATGTCCGTGTAGCTGAGACTTGAGTTCACAAAAAAACACTACCTGTGCATGACTCATGGATTGTACCATTGTGATCTGTAAATGTGAGCAAAAATCTGGTGGTGATTCCATTACAGTGTCTGAAGGAATCTTTTTCTCCCCATATACTACATTTCACAGCAGACTAGAGCACTGTGGCTTACCATATACCCCTTGTTGTTTGGCGCTTCTGTTTTAGATCATACTGCATGGTTCTTTGCTGAATGTTTTCATCTGTTGCTGGACATCTGCTGCAGCTGCTCCATGATGGGCTGCAAGATCTGAGCGTGCTCCCCTCCGGGCAATTGCAGAAATGGCAATGCAAATGCATGCAGCTATCCACTGGGCAGTGGTAGGCATGCATTATCTGCATCTGCGTAGTGCTCACCCCTGTGTCATTTTCTAGCTTGTCTACACACTGGAGTCAGGTGGATTCCCAACCACTGAAGCTGAGAGAGGGGGTGCCAACATGGTGGTGCTGTCCTCAGGGACAGCAATGGCTGGCAGCAGCCTTGAGCTTCACCCTCCTGCAGGGGCCGAGGTGATGCCGCCAGCTAAGCAGGGCCGCGACGTGTAGCGCCTTGTCGTCACTCCTCGGCTTCCACAACAAAGCTGCATGCCGGTGAGCCTTGCCGGCGACAAGGGACAGTCCTACAATAATTCTTGGTGCATGATTGGCCACACATGTATACAATGGCTGCTTGGCTAGCTGCTTGCTGAATGCTGGCTGCTGATACATGATCATCCTAGAGCTACCTATGGCCTCCATTGCAAATGCTTGCATGCCTGTATGGCATCATTCATGGTGTGTCCCTGATCTGGTTGGATGATTAGCCAGATAGTAGGAGAGACAATTGATGCCATGTGATGATGAAAAGATGAACAATCAATATCAGCAGAAGCTACCTTACACAGGGCATGTGATCACCATTAACAAATCTGTGATACAATGCATACTGTGCATGCAGTGGCTCATCAACTAAAATACTGCTACTACTAATGTATTAGCATGCAGACAGCCTTGTCGGCCGTACACTGACAATTTACCTGAATCGCCTGCACATGACTATTTTCAGGCTGCTACTATATGGGGGACTGTACATTTGTTTCTCAGGTTTCTTCTCGATCTTCAGTAAACTTCTTCAGGTCGTTAATGGCTACCGAATTCCACGAGCTTATTAGGATTTAAAGACACTGAAATGATTGTTAAGAAGGGTGTAGATTGCAGGTAGTGATTGACCCTGTGACTGCTTTACTGAATTAAGGTGATGGGATTAGTGTTTAGTACTGTTGATGAACAGAATATACGTGTGGGCTCCTTGAAAAGCTAATATTGGTTGGAAATGGATTGGATTTACAGCACACAGATTGACAGAGATAAATCAATCATGGCCGACGAACGTTTCATCGGGAAAAAAAACATATAAATCAATCAATGGTGATATTCTTTTCAATTAAATCAATGGCCACATCTTGATTCTATTTGGAATCAAATTTGAAAATATATTATGCAGTTAATGTCGTCAACAACAAAATTTATTGGCCGTGTGTCTGTTAGTGGAGGATAGGGACGTAAAATGTTTTCATTATCTGAAAAACAAACATTATATAGCTCACACGGTTTAGGTTCTGCATTGTTCTTCAGCCCATCCACTTGTTTGGCATCAGCTTTTGTACCTGTTCCTGTATGTGGATGCTTTTTTGTTACTTAAATACAAATGCGTGCAAACGCTTTGCACGTTCCTGAATTCATATTTTTGGTTGAATCGATGTAGCATTAACTGCGTGCTCATGATACCAAACTTTCAATTTTATTTCAATAAACCCTGGAACAACTATATTTGAACAACATGAAACTTGATACATTGACTTCTTTCAAATTTTTTTTGATACATTGAAGATTCATAGGGCTGATACATTGAATATTCATAGGGCTGATACATTGAATATTCATAGGGCTGATACATTGAATATTCATAGGGCTGATACATTGAAGACTCAGAGGTACTGAACAATGAGGTCTTCAAATCAGGGCCAATCTCTCAAAAGGCAGCTGCATGCATGCCGGTTAGACTTGGGCATAATTTGGGAACAATTATCTGGAATTCACTCCTATACAATAACTCAGACGACAAAACATATATATAAGTCAAATTGGTTAGATTCTGATTCAAGCTTCGATTTCGATTGGTCAAGCCTTGCATGGTTATAAACATGCATATGTACATGAGGTAACTTTATGGAGATAGAAAATCCGGCTAAGCATGGAGTGAATATGCTAGGATTTTCAAATCAAAGTGGCCTGACAATATATTTTTGAAACGAATGGTTAACTGATATCATGCAATCCTTATAAACAGTGAACATATATGCAATATGAATGCTAAAGATGATCATTTAGATTATTTTCAGAACCTAAATGCTTTCCATTGCTCTCCCAATATCCATTTGTAATGATTTCCTTAATTGCAGTATTTTTTATAAAGAGGAAAATTAAGCAAATATATGAGGTTACATATAACATCGCAGTATATGGTTGTATCTGTTGTTCCAAAATATCACAAAGATATGTAAATTACTAGTATCGATAAACAATGCGGGGAACCATTAATTCATATATTCATTGTTCGAAATTTGGGAAGGAGGATTTGAATTGATTATTTGATAGAAGTCATATGCAAATCTTCCAAGGAAAAGCTTATTTTTCATTCATATCATATCAAAGAAGACACGGTAGAAATGGTAACTAGCTATGACAATTAATACCTGGAGAGTAAGTACATATAATATATGTATAAAAAATGGAAAAAAACCCAATGCATTTTACTGTACGCAAAATGCATTGACATACACATACTGTACGCGATGAATGCATTGCATTTATATTTGACAAATCACATTGAATAATATTGATCAATATATGGATTTTACACATCCAGTCGTACCTGGAATAGCTGCCTACCAAATTTGTCCATCCCAAAAGAATATTCAAAATCCATATATTTCTCCACAACAGAACAAAATGTATATACATAAAAGAGAATGATATGGCACGTAAGGATAGATATTTATCAACAAACATAATATTAGCTATTCAAAAAAGAATTTAAAATATACATGATTTTACGAACATGAGCTTAACTTTAAAAAATGTTTGCATACTAGATATTCTTATCGTAGGCGTATTTTATCATGTAGGAGTCAAAGCGCCATAAAAAAATCGTAAACTTGCAAGGATAATATATGTAAGAAAACATAATAAGCACAAGCTCAGAAAATAGGGGAATATGCTTGGCTTCGTGCACGCCAGCCATCGTAGGCAACCTTGCAGAAGTTGTTGCTCAAGATGAGTGGCATACAGGGAGCCAGGCACATTCCCAATATCTTCACCTTTGTCATCTCTATTGTGCATCTCCTTCTCTTGTCACCTAGATCTCTCATCTTGCTACACATATAACTCCATGCATTCCAATGCCATTGCTTATGCATGGATTGCTACCACAATATATGTTGCATGGTCAATCACTATCTCCTGAACTACTACACAAAATTTCCAGGGATTGTTGACGATGAATGAGAGAGCTAGAAAGGGGGAGAGAGGATGGCAGGGAATAAGAGATGACGTGGTGATGTGCAAGGTGAATGGGAGGGGGTACTCTATATAGGGAGATGATGATGTGTGAGAGAGGAAGAATATTCCATGCACATATACAAGCTATGCAAAGAAGACAACTCACAAAGTAAAAATAGCTCCGTGGAAACCGAGCTGGCTGCAGTATTTACTCATGGTAAAGAAAGAAATTAATCCGGTGATCTCCAACCAATCGATTCACTGTTCTTGCCACTGCCAGCATAAGACAGTGTTAATCAGCAGAAGCAACTCTTAGCCAGCATTAATTGTTATATCACCATTTCGTACAAAAACATATATTTTCCACTGTAGCCAGATAGCGTTTTTATTAATTCTCACACTGTACATTTAACTCATGATATTATCTTGAGTACCTAAAAGTTCACAACTATTTACTTACTTTCGGTTTTTTTAAGAAGTGCAGTGCAAGATAATGATCTGTCCAGCATGAAGATTACATTAGTAGACTAGGGGTGTGTTTAGCGAAGGAAAAAGAGAAAAGGAAGAAGTTAAAACGAAATGAGCTATTATTAAGTATTAATTATTTTAAACTTTACAAAAATAAATTAATATGATTTTTAAGTTTTTTTTTAAAAATATAATATTTAGCGGTTCACCGAGCATATGCGTGAAAAACGAGGATTTCCTGTATGGGCAAACGAACGTGCCCTAGTAGTGCATTCCATGCTTGACGAGAAACTGGGCCGAATGCATTGCTAGGCCAGATTGTTGTCTCTCCTATTTATCCTTAATTTAAATGAATTTGTGCACCATATATCAACAATCTTTTTCTCTCTCAAAACTGAAGATAGAAAAGACTTACACCATCCTGTCCCGCCCTAGCACCATCAATAATAATACCTATAAGAGCATCATATAAAAAAAGAGCGAACCACTTCTTATTAACTACGAGATCAATACCAATCTTAAAAGACATAATACTAACACCCATAATAAAAATGTATCATCAAACATTATAATAATACTAGCAAATAATGAATATATGTTAAGTAGATTGTATCTTTAGGATGATGTTGAGAAGACAATCGGCACATCAAAGACTATAGTTAACAACACATCGTAGTTAATACTCTAGCCACAAGCAACAGCTCGAGCTAGGACAAAACCATATCCATCGTTTTCGCTCCCTTTAACTTTTGAAGAAAAAAGAAATCTAAGCACATACGTACTAAGGAAGCCACGATTAATTTATCTTATTCAAACATCACATTATTCATAAAAAATATTATTAACAATTAAGTAACGAAGCACAACTCACAGATAGGGATGACAACAAATCAAAAATGAATGGAAACTAGCTCTACCGTATTTGTTTATATATTTTCTTTTCAGAATTGGAATCAAAAACCCTGATAAGAAAACAGAATCAAATATATATAGAGCGAATATGAATCAGAATAAATATATTCATGAATATTTTATCTGAATATAATTACCTTCGGAAATCAATAGGATATACGAATTGTTATTTTATCTGAAAGAATATATAAAAATCTTCAAATTTTAAAATCCAATATGTAATTATAACTATTTTTATGGTAGTAAACAATAACTAATAAAAAATCTTTGAAGCTTTAAATACGTTGGTTTCTCTTTTTTGCAGTATACACAGAACAACTACCAATAAATATACTACAACAACTATCCTGGAAAAGCTACTTAGTGCAGTTGATAAAGTCACGGCCTCAAACAAAATATACTACAACAACTTGTCGGTGGAATTGATGTCTTCACGGGTCTTATCGAGTTCCGCCATCAAATCGGCTTCTCGTTTCTTCAAGATGCCAAGCTTGATGTTGACGTGTTGAAGGTCAGCTGACATTTCATTAAGTTTTTTCTTTTCATCAAGGACAGTTAGCCGATCGTTGTGAGCCAGGTGGTTTTGCTCAGCGCGATCAGCTATGCGTCGTCTTGATGCAGTCAGTTGGGTCCTTTGGAATTTCAAGTAAGCAGCAGGTGTAAGTGCATCCGATAATTCCGCAGGCAGGAGGTGTTGAATTTCTGCAAGTCTTCCTCGGATTGACCCGCAGTCTTCCACCAGCGAGTCAATCGGAACCTCCAGCCGATGCATAATATCTGACAACTGCTCACGTGCATCGGCTGGCAAAAATGTTTCGATTGCTATGCTGGTGGCTAAGTCTTCCTCTGCTTCCAGGTATTTGCCGATGTCGAAGGAGAACAGATCGGCTAATGACTGTATAACGACATTAGTAAACTTGGAGATCATAAGTCAAGAAAATTTGGCATGTATGATGGACGTACCTGAGAGACAGTGGGAGCAGTTCTTGTGCAGGTATCAGCTTGATGTGGGGCAGTGTGAGTAGATGCTAAAACTTCAGAGGATACCATCGGCTCAGCCCCAGTAATAGGGTCCGACGTTTGGACCTCGGGAGCCGATGGTTCAGGCTGCAAAGCGAAGGTGTCAGGATAAAGCAAAGGCAACAGAAAATTGACGCTGACACCTACCAGTGGAGATGCGGGAGGAGTTAGAAGTGCCGCAGGAGAAGGGCTTCGCGAAGCCGATGCAACGATCACAACATCGGCGTCGGGTTTTCATCTCTTAGAAACTGATCGAGCAGACGGTTTCTTGAGCTTTGACCCTGACACCTGTGACACTCGGAGGAGAGCCGATGGAGGTGGACCGCTTTGCCCAAGGAGGGATCTGGCCGATGGAGGTTGATAGATAATCGGCCGACCACTTGCGCTGGTCGAAGGTACGTCTTTGTCGCCAGCCTGTGGAATCACGAGAATTAAGATACAGTTAAAATTCGATACGATGAAGACATGATAATGAAAGAAGGATTACTTCTTCATCGGATTCCACGTAGTCGAGATTGAGGCGAAGGCAATAATGTTCAGCCGATAGACTATACAAGTGTCTTCCCCATTCTGACCACCATCGAGCGAAGATTTTGGTATTAGATATGCAGGGCTCGAAGGTGGAGATAGTCCCTAAGGACAAGTTCGATGTCATCGAACTAAGTCGGTCATACTCCAAGCCGCTTTTCACTTCTCCACGGGCTTGGAGTTTGCCGATGAAGAACAAGCCAATGGGGAGTTGGCCGAAGCCCAACTGACGAGCACTAACCGAAGGATGGTAGAACTCGTATGATGGATGTTGGGATCGGTCTATTGAAAACCCGATTGGCAGAAGACAAGGAGTTATGGAGGATAAAAAGATGGTCTTCGATTCTTCATCGGCTAAGGCATTCATCGGGTGAAATCTGGAAGGCATTTCAAAGGACGAGTCATCCTCGTACGCGAACCAGATGGTGACCTCTTTGGTAAAACCATAGTAGAAACACTTAAACCATCGGCTGAGTCCGAGGGGGGTCATTTTGCTTCCAGGAAGAGCCGATGAGGCTTCACCCAGCGAAATGCATTGGCGTCGGCTGGCCTTGTTTTCTTCTGGGTAATCAGTCAGGAACATCATGGAAGAGAAAGGGGGCCTGGCAATGACTTTGGAGGTGTATACGTTCAACCAAAGTTGTATAAACCACCAGGGTCCGCCGATATGTCCGACTGGATAGCCTGTTGACAGCTTGGTCGTAACTTGATAGAGCAGATGATAAGTTGCTCCGAGAAGATAATGCCCCAGGAGAATTTGGCGGTGATCGGCTAGGAGCTTTGCCAAACGTTGCATGTTCGTTGTTGGACCGAGAGTCAAACCACCAAAGAAGAATTGTTCCAGCCAAAGATTCAAGAACGCTACATGTTCTCGTCCGTCGACTGGGCCGGAGGATTTGTTATGCAAAGAAATGTACTTGGTCCAACCTCCGACATTCTTGGTGTTTAGTCGATGCTTAGGTTTGAATCTGAGGCTAAAAAGGTTCATGTAGTGGATGGTGTTGAGGCAGGTCAGCATAGTAACATCCATCAAGGTGGGAGTCATCGGCCCATGTTCGGCATTCAAGATGTCCGACCAGAAGTAGGAGGCCGATGCCAACAGAGGTTCATTCCTTTCCATATCGGCTAAGGAAAGGTTAATGCAATGGCCTATATCCAGATCCTCCCATAAAGTCTTTTTGGAGGTAGAAACTCTAAGGTACCAGTTCCTCCATCCAGGGAGTTTGCTAGGCCAGGATCTGAAGCTGTGAGCCCAATCGGTGATGGCCATGGATGAGTTCTTGAACGGGATCCTTTCTGTTTCGGAGTTGATGAAATCAGTCAGATCTTCGTTACCCATAGGGCCAAGAAAGAAGTGACCAGGGCGGTCAGAGATTGGAATAGCGATCTGACTCTTAAGATCCTACAGAAACCAGAACCCAAATACTGATGAGAAATCGAGATGGGGAAGAATCGTGCAAAACATAGGATGAAAGAGTAGATAATGGTTACCTCAGGGATTATGTGTGTGGAAGCCATTGCGCAAGCGAAGGAGTAGTGGCCGATGAAGAAATCTACGTCACCTTCAGTCTTTGGAGCCCGTCGAGATTCGCAGAAATTCGCGGATGCCTTTGGAGCTCATCGAGTTTTGGGGTTTTTGATGAGAAGAAGTATGTGGAAGAAGGCTGAGGGGATATATTTTATAGAGGCGAAACGACCTAGGCAGAGATCTGAGCCAATTAACAGGGTTTTAACGGGTCATCCTGGTTTGCGGAGGTTTCTAACGGCTCGGAATTTCATAGTTTGTTGACGAACTCCGAAATTGGGGGGCATGTGTTAACGCCAAAATCTGGCGGATCCGATGGCGCTAAAGCCGATCGGCTGGGAGAACCGATGGGGCCAAAGCCGATCGGTTGAGAGGACCGTTGGAGGGTTTGATGCAGCCATTGGCTGATGGAGATACTGAGAAAGCCGATGGAGAACTGTAGAAAAGCCGATCAGATTAGTAGAAGATTGGATCGGCTTGAAGACAGGAGATTGTCCAATCGGGATTAGGTCCGAGAAGCCCGAGGGAAGGAAGGAGAAGGATCGGCTTGATTTAAAGAAGGTCCGATAGCTACAGTGGAGAAGCTGATCAGGTTGCAGCAAAGGAAGACTTGGTTACAAATTGGAAGATTATTCAGATGGAACCGGGTTTGCGGAAGAGCTGTGGACTCCATGATAGGGTGTTTATTCTTGTAAATCGTAACCTTACTTAATTAAGGAGGTTTAGCCAGTTAGTTAATTGCTTTAGAAAAATTTTCCTTTGTTCTTACTAGTAAATAATGTCCGATGGTCGTAGACGTGTCGGACTCTGTCTGTAAATCCAGGGTATAAATATAGACCCCCTGGAAACATGTAACATATCTCTCGATCATATTCAAACTCGGCGCATCGCCATCCTAGTTCATCTAGGTTCTACCGGCAGGTTCTGGCTCTCGATGCGGGGCTGTATCGGTTAAGTTCGATCTCCGGCGAAGGGGTAAGTCCCGCCACCATCCTGTTATGTCTTGCTCTGTCTAAGGCTGCATTGGTTAGGTCCGACCTTTTAGGCCGATCGGATGTATCGCATCACGTCCGTGCTGGACCTATCGGCCCGTTAAGCTCCCTCTGCCGTCGTCAGTCCCGTGCTGCATCGATTAGGTCCGACCTACAGGGCTACCGACGGTAGATCGAGCTTCAGGCCTATAGTCTCTTGCACGGCGTATCATCGGAGTGGTAGCCGATGAGTTATCCATGCTCTATGCTTCACGCCCAGCGCATCGGCTCCTCGGCCGATATGCATCAACCTTTAGAGGCGTCCCACGACGCGTAACACCAAACGTATCGGACCTCTAGCCGATACGCACTCGCCTTCAGAGAGGCGTCCCCTCATCGGCTCAGCTAGCCGATGGGTTTGTTCCTATCTTTGCTACGGCATAGCCGATCTGGCGTCCTCCGTATCATTGCCGCTGGCCCCGGCCTCGTACTGTCTCGGTTAGGTCCGATCTTCGAGGTTCGGTGTTGATGGCGCTGTCACGGCGGGCGACGGGTCTCTTGCTGTCATATCCAGAGCGGCATCGGCTTTGCAGCCTATGCCTTCTTGCGCTAATCATCGCCTAGGCCGCATCCGTTTTCATCGGTTTTTTCTAGCCGATGGATCACTGTTCGGCTGTCCGGAGGGATCCCGTGCGTCTCGATGTCCTCTAAGCACACCCTGGTTCCTCCATCGGCTCTACTATCGACCGCTCATCGACACTTGTCCACATCAGCTCCCCAGCCGATCCAACAGCATCCCGAACCTATCGGCAGTCCGGAGGGATCCCGTGCGCCTCGATGTCCTCTAAGCACACCCTGGTTCCTCCATCGGCTCTATTGTCAACTGCTCGTCGACACCTGTCCACATCGGCTCCCCAGCCGCAACAGCATCCCAAACCTATCGGCAGTCAGCCGATAGCGAGCGTCTGTATCGGACCCGCTCATCTCACCTCCTTGTCAATTGCAGGGTCAAATTGACTGGCACGCCCACGAATCTCAAGACCTAAGGACCTGCACTGGAGACAAGCAGACCTCCCAGGCCTTCGCGTGACCGAGTCGCCGCCCCTTCCCGGTCGCGGGATTTTTTGGCGGCGAGCACGCTTCTTGGCACGCCCAGTGGGACAAGAAGACCTTTTTCATCAGTTGAAAGCCCTTCAATCAACAGTGCTCGAATGGAGGGTAAAGAAATCAACGTGGACAATATAATCCCAATAACAATGAAGGATTTAACTGAGGAGCAGAGATACCAGGTGGAGCAGAACATAGCTAATTTTCAAAAGCTCTGTCTGGAGTCTTTCAGTATGACTCGACAAGGGCCGATTCAAAAGTTCAAAATGCCAAAGCCAATTTTAGAAGGAGAATCGAGCCGATCGCTACCCATCAGTCCTCAAAAGCCACTACAGGACATGGTTGACGAAGCTGTTCACCATGCACTTATTAACCAATCGGATGTACTGGTGAATACTTTGCACAACTTAATCAAGAAAACTGTGGATGAATCTATTGTTAAGGAACCTGATCAAGGGCCGATATATTTGCCGATGAAAATAGGACAACCACAAGTTACTTATGGATCCAGAAGGGATATATCGGCAAATATGTTTCCGCCAGTGCAAGAGCGGATTGGGGGGCAACATGAAGACATGATGCCAGGGTATCATCGGACGGCCTATTACGGAGGATATAAACAAGAATATCCTGGTAATAACTATCAAGGAGATCATTATGGATCATGTCAGATACCAACTTCGATCCCACAGTACCAAAAGGAGAACCTAAAGGAAGAAGATTGGACTGTCAAGATTACGGAAGTTGTAAGGGAGCAATTCGGTATCAAGCCTAAAGAACAAGCTTTCATGTATCGACATCCTTACCCAGAGTGGTTCGACAAATTCCGCTGCCGCATCGATTCAAAATTCCAGATTTCTCCAAGTTCTCAGGGCAAGATAATGTATCTACGGTGGAACATATTAGCCGATTCCTGGCTCAATGCGGGGAGGCATCGGCTGATGAAGCTCTGAGGGTCCGATTGTTTCCATTGTATTTGTCTGGACCAGCCTTTGCTTGGTTTTCTTCGTTACCTCCAAATTCAATCAGGGGATGGGCTGATTTGGAGAAACAGTTTCATAAATATTTCTTTGCCGGACTTCAAGAGTTGAGATTATCAGACTTAACATCGGTTAGACAAAGGCACGATGAATCCGTCCCGGATTTCATCCAACGTTTCCGAGACGTCAGAAGCCGATGCTACAGTCTCGTTCTAGGTGACGGACAATTAGCCGATTTGGCTTTCCAAGGATTGTTGGCTCCAATTCGGGAACGTTTCTCTTCACAAGAATTCGAAAGTTTGTCTCATCTACTCCAGAGAGTATCAGCTCATGAAAGCCAATTTGCAGGTGCCAAGAAAGAAAGGTTTCATCGGAAAGCCGATCAGCTACAAGTATACGCATCGGACTCGGATGATGAGGGATCCGATGCGGAGGTAGGACTGGTAGAATGGACTAGGAATAAAAAACCCGTATCATGTCCATGGATCAAGAAAACAAATAAAGAAGAAAGATATGATTTTGATGTTAACAAAGCTGACAAGATATTTGATCTTCTCCTCCAAGAGAAGTAGATCCAGTTGCCACCGAATCATGTAATCCCAGCTGCTGAAGAACTCAGAAAAAAGAAGTATTGCAAGTGGCACAATTCAATATCTCATCATATCAATGAATGCAAGGTCTTTCAGCAATAGTTACAATCGGCTGTTGAACAGGGGAGGATCAAGTTCGAGGACAAAAGACCGATGAGAGTTGACGGGCATCCTTTCCCGGTGAATATGGTGATCGCAGGAACATCAGGAGATCGGTCCAATGAAAAGAAGCGCTGGAAGAGGTCAAAGGTTACTTCATCGGATTTAATCAAAAAATATTGCAGACTACAAGATGAAGAAAGACGAGCCACAACACAACAAAAAAGGTATAATCCACACTGGGGTTGTCCCTTTTTTCAGTACTGTTGGGATCAAAACATGAGGTTGTCGTCGATCGAGGACTGTCCTGAATGCAATAAACTAGGATTTCGGTACTGTGACCAGAGCCGAACGTTGTATGATCGGCCTTCCATCACTAGGGCATCGGCATATAGCCGATTGGGGCCGATCAACGAAGGGCATGGTCAAAAGGCAGTTAAGAACCAGGAGTTAAACAAAGGGTTATACTCCAGGAAGGATCGGTGGTGTCTATCCGAGATTTTTACAAAGAATCAGAAGAGGAGGGCACAACGGCTGCGACATAGAGAGCAGCATAAAAGACAACGGCAGGACCATAAAGAAGCCGATCGGAACCAGAAAATTAAAAAAGTATGGAAAGTAAAGCAAAAAGAGGAAGAGGTTGGTACATCGGCTTAGGCTAACATGGTATTCTTTTTGCCAATGGAATATAAAGCACACGTGTCGGACGAAGAAGGTCAAGAAGAGGATTTTGCCCAATTAATATTGGAACCGAGTCAAGCCATATTTGACAAACCAGAAGAATCCAAACATCGGCACCTAAAGCCATTGTATAATAACGGATATGTTGATGATAAGCCGATGACAAAGATGCTAGTTGACGGAGGTGCAGCCATCAATTTGATGCCGTATTCTATATATATCGCAAATTAGGTAAGACGGCTGGAGACTTAGTCAAGACAAATATGGTGTTAAGGACTTCGGAGGTAATCCATCAGAAACCAAAGGAGTACTGAATGTGGAGCTAACAGTTGGAAGTAAGATATTGCCTACTATATTTTTTGTCATCGATAGTAAGGGATCGTATAGCCTACTCCTTGGCAGGGATTGGATTCATGCTAACTGTTGTATTCCTTCAATAATGCATCAAAGCCTCATATAATGGCAAGGAGACCGAGTTGAAGTGATCACGGCCGATCAGTTGACTAGCGTGGCAACAACTGATGTGCCATTTTGAAAAGCTGATGGTTTCAACTGCCTATCCGAACAAACATGAGTAGAAAATTTCCTAGAGGTGACTGATAAAGGAATAAAGCCGATTCATCAAGTCGGCTCGGATCCATTGTTTCCATGGGAACTTTAGAAAACTCCAAAGGGAAATTAGGGGGTTTTACATCGACCAATGAGATGGAACAAATAGACCAGGAGATAGGTCGAGACCGACGTACATTAGTAAAAATCTATCAACACATATATTTATTGGAAAAGCTACCAATAAATATACTACAACAACTATCCTCAAACAATGGCAGGTCGTGGGTTCGATGCCCACGGCTTCTCATTTTTTTGTGCTTTCTTCGTGCAAGGGGTAACATTGATCCGGATATCCGAGGATATTATCCGAATAATTTCGGACCGATTTTTTATTCCGCCGGATACCATTCATACTGTATTCGTTTTTGTTTTTTTTTAAAATCTAAATATGATTCTATCCAATATTATCCAAGCCGATTTAATCCATTTCTGAAAATCGTCCGGATTGATCGGAAACTATCTGAACCACTTTCATCTCTACTCACAAAGGTAAGACAATAGATTTTCATCAGATCAGTTTGCGATCAACTAACTTTATGTGCATCATCTTTAACTTTGCAAATAATTTAATTTTATAAATTAAAACCAATATGATCGAAGAAGTGATTTACAATGCTCTTGTTTGATAAAAAAAACTTACAATCAAAATTTGTGAATTTTTCGGCTGAACTATACACAAAATATGAGAAATCTAAATAAAAACCTAAAAATAATAAAATAGTAATATCAGATAGATCCTATTTTTAAAAAATCATAGAAGTGAAACGAAGTTAATTGGTGTTACGGATAAAAAATATGATTTTTTAAAGTTTAAAACGAGTTTTTGAAATTTTAAAAAAGTTATTAAAAATTATTAGAAATATTCTTTAGAATATTTTCTTGGTAGGGCCAATAAGTGGGGACCATTGTTAGCCAGATTGAGACCACGTTGGGTCTATTGTCCACCATAGACCGAATACTAGGAAAGGAAAGGTAAGGACGTCAATGTGGTGGGCTTGGCCACGCTACATGCCTATAGTAGGCCAAAGGGGTTGGGGTTCACGTGCAGGCTCTCGATAGACCAGATGTATGCACGGATGGAGGCTGAGACAACACTCGAGTGCATGGTGCACGTGCACTAGATTGATAGGCCCTGTTTATAGCGACCATAATTTGTGGGTTGGGTTCACATAGGAGCGATGAGCGGCACGAGCGCACACAAGCGTGAGGTTGAAAACAACCTTCGACGGTTATCGTTCATCGTCTTCGCCCAGCATGGCTGAGGGGACTTAGCCTCTAGAACTTGGTGTGGAGGTTCACCATAAGGCGAATGGGAGCATCACGATGGATTAGGCTCTAGGGCTTTGGTTAGTGGCAAATAGTGGTGCCATTGGCGCACAACCAAGAAGAGGAGAATGGTGTCTGAGGGATTTCCAGTCGATTCCTCGCTTCGGGGTACCCTAGAGGTTCTAGAAAGATATTGCGGTGGTCGGATGGGGTTAGGGGGTAGCGGAGTGGCTAGGCGGTGTGCTACAAAGGGACAATGGGAAGAGATGGCTCGCTAGGGCGCTGAGACAGTCAAGGGCCTTAAAGGAGGTGCCAGCTAGCTTTCTGGGGCCACCTAAAAGGCATAGGGAGGAATAAAGGCAGTTAGGGTCTCATCGAAGATGGAGAAATGCTAGTGGCAACGCTCCTCTGTTCTGGTGTGGCAGTGGCGGTTTTGGCCATCGGCAAGTCTTGGGATGGATACGAAAGGACACATGGGTTACGGTGGTGTTATACATGGCCTTCATTGGGTCTCTTCTGTGGTGCAAGAGGGAGCTTGGGGAGGGCATCAATGATGGCTATGATTTTGACTTTGGTTGTCAAGGAGAGGAGAGGAGGTATGGAGAGAATGGTGATAGTGTGGGCAATGACCAAGATCTTTGTAGACGTTTTTATGTTTCACAACAAACTGAGTGATGATAAACTTCCACGTGGCTCTATGAATCGCGTGAAGCTTTCATCGATGTCTTTTCGTATTCATCGCGATGGGATAGGACACTGATCATTATGTGATAGGAGCCTATCGGCTAGTTTGATTGGTTTCTAGTTGTTTGATTTGCTTTAACGAGTTGTTTTTCTACAACCTTATTGCCTTATGTTGAGAGGTGAGGCAAGTGCATTCATGCATTGTATGGGGCATCTCTAACTCCTCTTGTCTTTTTCCATTATTGCTTACCCCAAGTGTTGATTGATGGAGAAGAATTAAAGCAACCTTATGTCTTTAAGGCAAAAGAGGAGACAAACCTCCTGTGTGCATGCATGCATGCATATAGGTTGTGTGCACGCGTGTTAGATAAAACGAATAGGAGAAAAGATCAGTACATTGCCTACATGCTTTGTTTGAGAGTAGGTTCTGGCTTGGTATGAATTAATGCATGCATTCTTCCTCGCATGGCCTGGGAGAAAAGGAGTTGAGATGTTTGCCAAAGGAAAAGAGAGGTAAGGTAAAAGTTTTGGATGTACGTAAATGAATAAAAGACTATAGTGACGAAGGAGGATTCGTTGGTATACAATTTAATTCAACAAGAAAAATACAGATTAGAAAGGCTGATCTACACGTGCTCAAAAGAGGAGAAGAGTGCACTGTGATGCGAGAGAATATTAAATAGGAATGGAAATATTCGAGGTTTGATTTTTTTGACGAGAATGAATTATTTCTTTGTAGGATCAAAATTTTTAAAATAAAAAAAAATTAACCTCATAATTTTTTTGGCGAGTCAAGATTTTGAGAATGAAATCAAGATTTAATAACACTGGTAACAAAAATTTTGAGATAAATATTTTTAGCAAGAGAAAAAGGGTGTTACACATGCTCTATTAGAAATCATGGCATTTATGATATAATTGTAAGCATTTTTTTAGAATACCTAAAAGAGTTGCACATTTTTGTTTGTACCAAGACTTTAAAGCAAGCAATGTTTTACTAGATTATAGCTCTGAAAGGCTAAGCTCATGGAAAAAGAAAAGCACACCACACAGGAGTCGACAACCCTACCACACCTTGAGGAAGCAGCCTAGGGTTGAGACAGCCACCATGAGGTTGACCGATGGGCCTACAACGGATCCACAGAACTTCCAAAATGATATCTCCAAAAAGGTTGCGGCGTTGAAAACACCGCTATCGTCCATTCATGAACTGGACGTAGTTTTCATTGAGAAGATCCCATTAGAGAGAAGGGAGAGGCACCTCGACAACACCCTTAAGAGAATTTAGGCTAGGCTTTCGTCTGGAACCCACCTGCACTCCGGTTGCCGCAACCTCATCGACCACCAACCTTGTCAGCATGAGACCATCATTGCACTAGCGCCCCTTCGCCAGCTAGCCTTGATGACCTCAGTCCTATTGCCAGCACGACTACGAACACCCATTGCGGCACGTTGGCATGACCACAACCACCTGTTGCTGCATGTCGGTACAACCACGACCACCTACTATTGTGTGGCATGGCAGCGAGATTGGCCTTCATCCTATGACCACGACCATGACCTATCTGCCATCACCTCCACTACCTTACCAAGGAAGGGAGGATCAAGGTGACCATCAACACCCACCTCTACATGTTGGCCGGCCTTCTTCCCTCATTGTCACCTTTATAACCTCACCATGGAGCTCCTCATGACCAGATCTAAACCAACCATAAAAGGGAAGGAGCTCCAAAGTGAAGAGAAGGCACCAGCGATGAAAGATGACCCATCGTCGCCTCCCACGATGGCGATGCTATGCAACTAGATCCCGGCTCAAGCCCTAGATTCAGCAGTTGCTCCACTGGCCAATGCCTAATTTGCCATCGTCGTCGCTACCCTCCTAGGCAACTTCCCTGCTCTATCCGTCGACTAGCCCTTTGTAGCCCTCCATGGGTAGGCACGCCACTGACCATCATCCATCACCGCTACATGCGTCGGACCTCTAGCCAGGTCATCCTCAACACATGCAAGCCCTCTAATCGGTAGCCCCTTCGTATCTAGCCAGCTAGAGACCCTCACCACCTTCCAATCACTACAACTCCCTATTGACGGGTAGCAATAAGTGTCGCCAACCCACCCGCTGTGTCTCCTACACTGGCTAGATTCAGGCTCAGGGCTCATCGTTGCAGGGGAGGCAACCTCTAGGATTTAGAGGCCCGCCATGCATTCAAGGAAAAAGCAACGATGAGGATAGGGTAGGGTTTTAGGAGGGTTAGGGAAGCGGTGACGTGTTTCGCTTCGTGAGTCGCAAGAGCGGCTCATGAGACGCCCTCTAGTCTAATGGTAAGCATTTCAATTCTTATATACATGATACTAAAATAATAACAAGATACAAATGAGAAATGCAAGATAGCCTATACATGATTATAGTACGATAATAAGATGTAAATAAGATATGCAAGATAGCCTATACATGATACTAATAGGATAGTAAGACACAGATAATATGGAAGATAGCCTATACATGACATACTAATAGAATACGAGTAAGAGAACCGCTCCAGCATCTCTTCAGGTGAAACGAACTCAATTACAAACTACTGTTTTGGTAACAAAGAAAAGCAACTGCTCAAAAGGGGTAGCAATAATTTTGTGCCGAACTTTCGTGGTATCCAGAGATCAGCCGATGTTTTTAGCTGACAGATGCCATCTTGGACCGCAAAGAAGCTATGTCATCTGCAGATTCATAAGGTCTTTCTTCATCCCAGAAACTGATGTTTCGGTGAAATCCTTGTACTCTGTAACGGAATCGATAAGTCGCAATAGTTCACTCACACACATCTGAGTTTCTTTGTCAGTCTCCTGTGTTGCATCTTGGAGCTTATGTTCTGAATTCTGTAGAACCAAAATAGTGTTAGTTATCTGCATGTCGACGCGTTTGCTAAGTCTGATAAGCATACATACTTAAGTGACAAGAAAAACAAACGAAGTACCTTTAGAAATTCGTCTGCCTCCTTTTCAACAGTACTCAAGTTATGTTCCGTCTTTTGCAGCCTGGATTTCATTTGTTCCCCATCAGTGTTGCATATTGAAACATGATTTCCAATTTCAACGTCAAGAGTATTCAATGTATCACCCATCTGGAGAACCAAATTTGCCAAAAGACCAAATGTTACTCTTTTGCAACTATTTTTTTTAGAAGGGTACAAGCTATTTATTTATTTACTGTGATATGTATCTAGCTTCTAAAATAATATAAATTGACCGATACATATTTGGATAAGTATTAGACCACTAGACTTGTATATATATAGACCCGATCTCTTTATAGAGTCTTAGTCTCACTGTACACTACATTCCTACATGGTATCAAATCGGGTCTAGATATCTCCGACGGGCTAGCATCCTCTCACCAGTGAGACAACGTTTTTTTTCCTGTTGTAAACCTTCTTTCTCGATATTCCTCCTCTATCTTCTTGTCTCGTCTCTCTCCTTCCTGTTTTCTCCACAGACGACTTTCTCCTCCTCCACCACCCTCTCGCCCTCCTTTTCCACCACGTGATAAGGAGACGGCCTCCATGTCTCATTCAGACCCGCCTTAGCTCTTCTCGTGTTTTGGCACACCTTTCCCTCTTCCGACGCTGGCGCAACTCTGTGCTTATCATCTCCATTGGCTGAACCCGTCTGCCCTCTATGGGCTAGACCTGTCCGCTCTCCATTGGCTGGAACTCTCTGGGTTCCCGCTTTTTCGACACGCTCACCTGCTTCCGGATACGAAACTTTTCTACTCGCGTCCGATCCACTCCGACGTGTCCACGGACACGAATTTTTACTTCCCGGACGCGAACCTCCTTTCTTCGCATCCGTGCCTTCTCCGACTTTTCACGTCCGCCCCACTCCATTGCATCCACAGGTCCACGAACGTGAAACCTCCCTTTACGGACGTGAACCTTCTCATGCCCATGACCCACCTACTCTCTCACACTCGTGACCTAACTACTCTACCACCCACTCCTCCCTCAACTACTCCACCACCTACTCTCATTAGCCAACCACTCTCCTCATCGGCCACCTACTCCCATCGGTCAACAACTACCCTCATCGGCTTATCGCGCCCCGTTACTCTCTCGTCATGACCACCAAGTCGACCCTCAGTTTCGGCACTCTTTCAGTCGCCGGATCCCTTTCGGCCATCGGCGCTCCTGACCATAACTCGGGCACCACTTCACCAATCTTCTCACCACCTTACACCGCCGTCAACGTGAAATCTCATGTTCCTATTTCCCTTGACCTCAATGCCAACTATTTCAAGTGGGTATTTTTCTTTAAATCCCTATGTGGAAAGTTCAGCATTCGCTCCCACATCGATGGCTCCGCTCTACTTCGACCCGATGATCTCCAGTGGGACATCGCCGAGTGACGCGTGCGCAGCTGGCTGCTTGGCTCGGTCGATGACTCCGTCCTCAACCTTGCAATGGACGACATCGACCCCACCGCCCGGGATCTCTGGGTGGCCATCGAGCGGATCTTCCTCGCCAACAAATAGCCACGCGTTATCTTCCTTCTAAATGAATTCCACTCCATGGTATAAGGAGACTCATTTGTCTTCTCATACTGCCAACGCCTAAAGGTCAAGGCTGCCGCTCTCCGTGATGTTGGTCACCCTATGGCTAACTCACAACTTGTCCTTGCCCTTCTGTGAGGACTTAACCCCTGCTTCTCAAACACCGTCGATGACATCGCCAACTCCACACCTCTTCTCATGTTCGCCCGGGCCCACGACATGCTAGTTCTCAAAGAACTACGCCTAGCCAACGACGAGAAGACTGTGGCCCACATCGCTCTTCGCGTCGCAGCCGATCATGGCTGATCCAACCCCATCGACTGTCGACCACCATGCACTGCTGCCACCTCTCGCGCCTCTGGTAACCATGGCTTTATCCATGGCAACAAAACCCGTGTCGGTGGCAACGGCAAAGGCAAGGGCAAAAGCAAGGGTAAGAACGGGAGCGGTTCGATGCAACCGTACCCTGCTCCAATCCCTAACCCGTCTGCTAATCTCATAGGTCCGTGGCTCTGCTACAACCCCTGGGCACCCCAGCCCCAACTATGCAGTCCTATCGGCTGGCAACCAGGGGTTCTCGACGCCTATCCTTAGGCCCACCTGGCATCGGCTCTCATCCTACCGCCTCAGCCAATCCTACCGTCATTACCTACCCAGTCGGTTCACTCGTGGAACCAGGCTGGCCTCATCGTCGCCCTCAATCAGATGACGCTCTAACCCTAGCACCCTTAAGTGCTGGACTCTAGTACGTCATCCCATATGACGTTATCGGACGGTATACTACTCTCTTGCCATCCCTCCTCTTCCCCTTTCATCACTATCGGCAATAGGCACTCTCTCCCTATCAAATGTCATGGTGGCTCCCTCCTGTCTATACCCACAACCAATTTTCCACTTCGCAACGTCCTTATCGTCTCCTTCCTCATCCACAACCTAGTATCTGTCCGCCAATTTATAAGAGATAACAATTGCTCAATTAAATTTGACGCTTCTAGTTTCTCTGTGAAGGATATCTCGACCCGGCGCGAGATGCTTCGATGCAATAGTGGTGACAATTTTTACACCATCTCCACTGTGCCGTCCACTCCCCACGCTGGCATCACCATCTCCACCAACCTATGGCATCTTCGCCTTGGTCACCCTAGGCTCGACACTATTGCCAATCTTCGTCACAGCGTCTACATCACGTGTAATCACAATAGCTCCACTGTCTGCCACTCTTGTCAACTTGATAAACACGTGCGGTTGCCTTTCTCGAACTCTATGTCTTGTACCTCACGACCTTTTGAGTTAATACACTGTGATGTGTGGACTTCTCCAGTTAAGAGTGTTTTCGATAATCAATTCTATCTCGCAATACTCGATGACTATACACACTATTGCTGGACTTTTCCACTAACCAGTAGATCCAAGGTCGCCTCCTACCTCATCAACTTTACCAACTATGTCTCTACCCAATTCAACCTCTCTATTCAAGCCATGCAGGCCGATAACGGTACGGAGTTTGTCAACCGTAACATCCAAACCTATCTTACCTCCCGTGGCACCCATCTCCGCCTCTCCTGTTCCTACACCTCTCCCAAAACGGCAAGACCGAACGCCTTCTTCGCACACTCAACAACATGAGTCGTACTATGCTACTTCATACCCACCTACCCGCAACCTACTGGACTGAAACACTAACCACCGCGACTTACCTCCTCAATTGATGCCCTTGCTCCTCCGTTTGCCACAATGTCCCCTACTCCCTTTTGTACCACAAGACACCCGACTACTCTCACCTATGTGTTTTTGGGTATCTCTGCTATCCCAATCTCATCACCACTGCTCCTCACAAACTTGCACCCCGCTCCACCGCCCATATTTTTCTTGGCTATCTCTTATCCCACAAGGGATACCAATGTCTCGATCTCTCCACTCGCCAGATCATCATCTCCCGCCATATCGTCTTTGACGAGTCCTACTTTCCCTTCGGTTTACTTCATCCCGGACCCTCGTCTGGCGATCTCGACTTCCTCCTAACCAACACCGTATCTTCCCGGTCCCCTCCATCAATCCCACCTTCGGCCTCCCCATCGGTTGCTCCTGAGGACTTCTTGCACAGCTATCCCACTCCTCTCCGCTCCGATGCTCCTCACATCAAACCTCCATCGGCTCCGGCTAATACTGTCTCACTTCCATCGAACACATCAACTTCATCGGCTCCTTAGCCTCTATCGGCTTGCCCACAGCTATCGACCCCTCAGCCTCCATCGGCTCGCCACTCCCTATCGGCCCATCCACCTCCATCGGCTCACCAACCCCCATCGGCCTCTCCCCATCCATCGGCTCAAGCCGACCTCATTCAGCCCTTTCCCCGAATATATAGTCACCGATCCCGAGCCGATGCCATCCTTCCCCATCACGTCCCCACCCCACCACTCACGCTCCCATCGGCTCCTGCGAACCCTATTGTCCCCTCCACCTCTCATATGATCACTCGATCACAAACCGGGTCCCTCCGCCCTACCAAGTGCTACGGGCTCTCAACAGTCCATTGTACCATCTCGCCCATCCCGGTGACTCATCATTCAGCCCTGGCTGATCCTCAGTGGCACGCGGCT
This sequence comes from Oryza coarctata, assembly GCA_030770085.1. Classification (NCBI taxonomy): domain Eukaryota; kingdom Viridiplantae; phylum Streptophyta; class Magnoliopsida; order Poales; family Poaceae; genus Oryza; species Oryza coarctata. The sequence goes on along the minus strand of CM061476.1, from coordinate 1,272,870 downwards.
ATGGCCGAAGAGTACAAGGCCCTTATGGATAACGAGACATGATGCCTCGTCCCTCGTCCTCCCGGTGCCAATGTTGTGACTGGTAAATAGATCTTTAAACACAAGTTTCACTCCGATGGATCGCTTGCTCATCAGAAGGCACGTTGGGTAGTTCGGGGTTTCTCCTAACGTCCCAGCATTGACTACGACAAGACCTTCAGTCTCGTCGTCAAACCCGCTACCATTTGAGTTTTCTCACTCTCGCTGCCTTGCACTCTTGGCCGATCCACCAGCCTTCATGGCCATATGATGGAAACGATCTACTGCCAGCAGCCTCCAGGCTTTGTTTATCCATCTCGTCCCGACGACATTTGCCTCCTTCAGCGCTCCCTCTACGGCCTCAAACAGGCCTCTCGGGCCTGGTACCAGTGTTTTGCTGTCTATCTTCGGCACATCGGTTTTGTGGCCTCCGTCTCCGATACCTCCCTCTTCGTCCTTCACATCGGCAACACCATCGCCTATCTTCTCCTCTACGTCAACGATATTGTTCTTACAGCGTCCTCGCCATCCATTCTACACCAGATCATGGCCCGACTCCACTCCAAGTTTGCTATGACCAATCTTGGTCCTCTCCATCACCTCCTTGGCATCTTTGTCACACGCTCTCCTCACAAGCTCTTTCTCTCCCAGCATCAGTATGCCATCGATCTCCTCCAGCGTACGGGCATGGCCAAATGTCACCCCACTGCCACTCCCTTCGACACTCGCGCCAAGTTCTCCGCCACCGATGGCTCTCTCATAGCCGATCTCTCCCAGTATCGAAGTCTTGCTAGTGCCCTCCAGTACCTCACACTAACACGGCACAATCTCACCTACGCCGTTCAACAAGTGTGCCTCTTCATGCATGCTCTGCGCGAACCTTACCTCGTGCTGCTTAAGTGTATTCTTTGCTACGTGAAGGGTACACTCTCCACCGGCTTACATCTAGCTCCAGCCCCATCGACTCTCACCGCGTACTCCGACGCGGATTGGACGGGCTGCCCCGACTCTCGATGCTCTACATCCGGCTACTGCGTCTTTCTCGGCACACTCTAGTCTCTTGGTCTTCCAAGCGTCAGACTACAGTGTCTCGGTCCAGCGCCGAAGCCGAGTATCGCGCCGTTGCCCACGCCGTTGCCGAGTGTTGCTGGCTTCGCCAGCTTCTCCAGGAGCTCCATGCTCCTATCCTCTCTGCGACCATCGTCTACTGCGACAACGTCAGCGTCGTCTACATAACCGCCAACCCGGTCCATCATCGACACACGAAGCATATAGAGATAGACATTCACTTCGTACGTGATAAGATCGTACTAGGATAGGTTCGGGTGCTTCATGTACCGTCGGTGCACCAGTTCACCGACATTACGACCAAAGGCCTACCCGCGTCTTTGTTCACCAGTTTACGCTCTAGTCTCTACGTTCGTTCTCCTCTCGCTACGACTGCGGGGGAGTGTTAGACCACTAGACTTATATATATATATAGACCCGACCCCCCTGTATAGAGTTAGGATCTTAGTCTCACTGTACACCATATTTGTACACTAACAACTTGATACAAGGAACTAAATAAAGCCAAAAAAAGAAAGAAAAGAAACACAATGAGGCAGGAAGTTACATCTATTCATTAGTGAATGGCTTTCAGCTCAACTACATGTTTGGGTATTATAAAATCTGAATTATTATTTATCTTAAAGTGCCAATCAAAATGGTTGCATAAAAAAAATCAAGGACTGTACAAAACTGAAAGTGTAAGGTTATCATAAACCAGACATCTCCACCAGCTTATACAGTGAATAGGCTTATAGGCATACCAGCATAACATATAGCTGGATGGTGGTAAGTGGTAACATGTTACACAGATGCATTCAGTTATGCTGCAATACTGATTTTCAGGTCTTCTGTATTTCTTTGGCTATGACATGTGACATAAGGTGGACTCACCTTTTCAAAGTTGGCCTGTAGAATGGAAAATTTGACGATTCCTCTCCAGGATTTTAACATTTCATTGCAATTGCTTTTCTAGGGCAATTGGCTCATCAAGCTTCAAGACAGATATCTTCTTAATACATCAGCAAGGGCATTGAGAGCAGGCTTCATGTCAGTTTTGTAACTGGCTCCTAGGGTCTCAGCCAGGGTGGAACCTTTTACATTTAGCGCATACTCGAAATCAACATGGTGTTTTACAACGTGGCAACGAACTCATTGAGCTGCAATGACTAGGCATAAAAAGATCAATTTGAGTCCCCAACAACAGTTGCAATATTGAATTGCTAGAAGTTGAAATACATATGGGGATTAAGAGTATCAGACAGATTGAAATGACTGGTTTGTATTGCCTCTGTAGTATTAGAACAAACAAACGTTTCCCTATGCATCTACATACGAACTGAGAATGGCCTAACTAGAAACCTAGTTACAATTTCCAGTTGCTTAATTACAAAAAGGATTAATTAACTCGCAAAAAAAGAACAAGAGCAATTTTAAATTAACAAGAAATGGAAGTTTTTTATAGGGCATTCTTACTTTCTGAGGGCTTGATTGCACTTGTCAACAAGTTTCTCAATCTCCTCGAGCTAGCTGACTGCCATAGCTTCCTTCTCCCACTCCTCCAATGCCACCTTACTCTTCTCCTTCACTGCAATGTCCTCCTGCACCACCTGCATCTCCCTGCGAGTCCTGACCACATCCCTCACATTCACCACCTGCTTCTCCACCCTCCCCACGAGCTACTCGTTCTTGGCCGCCATGCGCCGCGCCTCCGCTAGCTTAGCCTCAAATTTCTTCTCCGAATGCAGTGAGGATTCCTCCTCCAAAGTCCAAATTGACCTTGGTGTCCAAGAACTTCACCAATGCCTCGAACTTATGGGCGTCGTCGGTGAAGGCCTCCTTCTCTGTCTCCAGCGCCTCCCGCCGTGATGGCTTGCCGGTGAGCTTGATCCTCTTGTCCTCGAGATCCTGGACCTCCTTCTCCAGCGCGAGGGTGGCGTCAGCGGCCGCCGCGGCGTAGGCACTGGCCTTGTTGGAGTACTCCTCGTCGAGAGACGCGACGGCGTCATCCTCGCCGGAGATGTAGAGGGAGTAGCGGTGGGTGATGTAGCGTGTGCGGTCGGCGCCGGTGGTGTCGGTGGTGCGGGCGAGGAGGGTGAGCAAGTGAAGGACGGAGAGGATGGGCGGCCAGGAGTGCGGAGTGACGGGGTCCTTGGGCGCGGAGCGGGTGAGCTTCCAGGGGCAGACGAGGAGGCGGAGGGCGGAGAGGAGCTCGTCCTCGAAGGCAGCGTCCTGGAGCGGATGCCCAATGCGGTGGAGGAGGTGGCGGAATGCGGAGACGAAGTCGCGCGCGGCGGGGAGGGGCGGGTCGAGGGAGACGGAGGGCGTGAGGTAGGCGTTGACGGCGCGGAGAGCCGCGGCTCGGGAGGCGGGGTTGGAGAGGTTGGCGGCGCCGGAGTCGCGGCGGCGGGAGAAGGACGCGAGGTCGAGCTCGCTGCGCCGGTCGAGGGACGCGGGAGGCGCCGCATTGGGGCGCTGGAGTTGGTTGGGAAATTTTTTATTTTTGTCAGGTTAGAGATTTCTCTATTTTTTTTCGAATCAAGTAGATTTCACGTAACCCTATCTTTTATGGCCAATATAACACAAAATCACAGGTTTATTTTTTTTCTCACATAACCATATATGTTCAGTCTAAATAACAGAAAGCCACATACTTTAAGATGAGACTAAATACAACGTAACGTGAACATGGCAAGGCAAACTAGGTCCATCCGTCCATGTCAGCTTAGGCACGGTGGTTGGAATTTTGTATGGCACGTGTAAATGATAAGTTATTAATATATATAATTAATTAATTCTTAGCTATTGAAATTTTATTTTTTAAAAAACTTATATATATATTAAAAAAATACCATGAAAAACATATAGATAATATGATAACGTCTCACCCTAGGATTTGAAAGCTGCCTCACTTACCAGCCTTTTCTCTTATTCCTCCTTCAGTGAGTCCTAAATCCTAATCCCCTTCTCTTGTAGGTATCGATATATGCACCATTAACAAGCTCATTAAAAACAGTAAAACTAGTCTCTTATTTGCTTGTATTTCTTGTCTTGTTCTATTTGCAAATAACCTAAAAAAATTCTATAGAGGGTGAGAGAAATCAAAAATAATTTAAATAATTTATGATTTCTTACGGTTTGCCGTGGTTATCGCTGGGTGCGGTAACCTCTACCCCACGGTAAGGAAAACCCAGTGAGATAATCCACGATGAACATATCCGAAGAAAATTCATGAACCACAGAAAATTGTAACTTAATAAATCAACATTTGATCTATCACCTACCTAAGTCATGCTCCAAACCGAAGCCACAAAGCAAAGTGAATCAACTAAGAAAGGATAGCCTGATGCGCTGATTATGGGCCAATCACTGAAATCATCGCGAGAGAGGAGCTCAAAGACGAGGTGTCGATGCTGTGGTTGAGTAAGAGGCACCAGTGCTACTCTAGGAACTCTGGGATGTGGCACCGACGAGCTCAACGATGAGAAGATAGCAGCGGTGACACGATGTATGCCAGGCGAGCTTGTTGTGCATGAGGTGGCAGCGGTGACGAGCTTAAGAGAACATGAACGACACAAGCCGCTTCAGTGGTCTCAGATGCCATATGATTATCACGTAGACTGAGTCCACTTTTTCTCTTCTACAGTGAAGAGTAGCTTTAAGTTATGGATTTAATTTTTATGTCCCTTCTATTATTTTCTATTTTAGTCCTTATATTTTCTAAATTTACATATAAGTTTAAAATTTTACACTTAACGCATATCAAACATCTACTTTCCTTTCTCACTCGTTCACTCTATCCCTCATCTTCTATAGCCAACGCCAAGTCGCCAGCACCATGGCACTTCTCTTCTCCAACCACCTCCGCTTCTCCCTTATGGTCTCACCACCATCGCCACTGCCTTTCCCTTGTCTGCTGACGAGAATCAGAGTCAATGGCAAAGTCAAACAAAGAGCGTTGAGTTCTCTCTAAGAGAGTTCATCCCTCTTCAACCAAAGCTGCCATCAATCCCATCTTCAGCGGCTTGAGCCTACAAGCTTCTACATCGAATCCGCACAACCACCACCGTCGAGCTTCTCCAATGGATCTACATCGATGCCGCTGATGAGTTTCTCCATCTGGTCTGCACTGATACCAGCGATGAACTTCTCCATTGGATCCGCATCGTGCCCTTTTAGATCCACCGCCACCGCCTCTCCCTTCTCTCTAGGTGATAGATCTGATGGTAACTTAGGTCGACGAGGTCTATGGTCGATGGATCTACCGCCCGCTGATAGTAGGCCCTTCTTCTGTCCCCCTCCACGATGTTCATTCTCTTCTCTAATCCCGTTAGTGTGTCACGCTTTTCTGGCCACTGCTACTCAAAAGGGGACTGTATTGTAGGACGAGGGCATGGCCTCACTCAACATGGTGCCCGACCTAGGCCTTTGCACGTATTGCAACTTTGTTAGCCGAGGCTTTTGTGCCTTCTGCAAGGTGCATGAAACCTTTGCAAGCCACTTATGTTTTGCTCTCTCTCCTCCATGGCAGCTTGCTGTCGATGTGGCTAAGTGAGACCACATGTCACAATGGAGCATTGTTCATGGCCTAAGGGCACTAGGATGACAAGGTAGCTCCGACAAACTCAATGACAGTGGTAGAGCTTAAGTCATCCGCATGCTTTTCGTATTTTCATAAGTGGCCTACTTAGCCCATCCACCTGCATAAAGTTCGGCATGGCAGGGACATAGAGTCCATCTAGCGATCTTTATTGCAACTACATCTAGAGGGTATCGGCAAAAATAATTTTTATAGTGCTTTGATACAAAATACTCAATATATTACGCAACTACGTCTTATTGTTACACATGTACACATCATTCATTCATTTATACAAGTCACTAATATTTGATTCTTCACCTGAATTCAGCTGGCACAATATGTTTGCATGTAGCTTGTTTGTAAGACGCCCATAGTTTTTTCTTGGGGATTCTACCCTATTTCGAATTAGCCGGCCAGTCAGTCAAGGACTAAATAGATATGTTTTAAGATGCATATGGTCAAACATCAAAATCTTAACTTACTAATATATGCAAAAATGTGAATATTTGATATATGTAATAACGATATTCATAGTGCCATGAAACATGCTTTCATGTAACTATATCTTTTAAGAATTTTTATAAACATATTATTTAAAAATTGATAAAAAATATGCATATTATACTTCGTCGTGATAACCTTAATGAAAAAAAAGAGTAGATTGATAAGCGATCGAGTAATTGTGTCGCACTGCTCTAAATGACAAGTTAAAAAAAGAATAGAGGGATCATGTCACTATGTGTTTGCAAGGTGCAAAGGGGCATGTGTGAAATATATAAAATTTTTTGTCTATTTAGTATTTGATAGAAAACACCTAAGTTGTGATTTGTCCTATACTCCCCAACCCTAATCCCTTATCTCCTTTCTCTGTGGTCTTCTATGTGGTTCTACCCAATCTCCCACCACTGCCTCACCACACTACCGCTAGAAAATGCCAACAGTACCAGTAAGGCCTGCTAGACATCTCCTACCCACCTCATGTCCTCCTCAAGTCAGCAACGATGAGGTTCTCCTATCCCACAATCTTTTCGATCTTCAACAGCTCCCCTATAATCACATATGCCACCGATGCTCCTATCTCCTAACCACTCTTATTCCTCTCACCCCCATCTCCAATGCCGACTATAGGCCCTATCAGAGAGTTTAGGGTGTCGCTGACACTAGAGTTGAAGGTTGAAGGATAAGGGTAAAGTAGGAATCGCAAAGTACATTCAGCGGCTCAAAATCTACAAATTTTATGAATGAATTTTCTAACTAATGAAAGTTAGCAATTTCAAAAAAAATCCTTACGGGCTAAATTCCAATGTTACATTGTAGCACAGTAATCGCAAACAAAAACAGTTTTTTCTCCTTTTCTACAAGATGATCCGGAAGAATATTTGATTTGCATGTAAAGTGATCCCTGCCACGTAACCAGGCTCATAACTCTCTTTCTTGCCATTTGTTTACAACTGTTCTCTCTTATTTTCTGCACTTGGCTCATTATGAAAGTTAATCATGTTACTCTTCCGACACAAGTTTACATTCCCATTTGGTCTAATATCGGTGGTAAAGTGCAAACATGAGTCTATCATTCTCCACTTCACCTCTTTAAATTAATTTGGCTTTCAATGAATTAATCAGACCAATATTAATCGATCTTATATATACTATTGCTTGCTTCATTCTTCGGAATCCTTTGTGTCGAATTTTGGTAAGTTGATAACGGATAAGCAAAAGCGGCATTGCTTTCTTGTTATGAATTAATGAATTGAGAACTTGGTTTTACACAGCAAATTAATGCAAAGTACAGTCAGCTAATTTGATTCTCTTAAAAGGTCTAATTAATTAGTAATTTTAAAGTTAGTATATATATTGGATCAAATTGTGGATTCTCGGAAGTTCATAGAGCTAAGCCATGCCCAAAAAATAAGATACGACCGGTTTAAAAGCAATATATAATGTATGTATACTTATGTATAATGTCCTAAAATCCATTCTGATCCATTTGTATGTAAAATATAATGTAACTATATGATTCAACCGGTTTAATTTTGTTCCATCAATGTTAAAAAATTTCATTGGCAGTTTCAACCTAAGTACGTAGAATTTATATATTTGTATTTTTATAATATCAAGAAGGATGATATAATAGCTATTTGGGGATAAATTATTGCTACTTTCTTCTGCTTTATTAGGCGCCTTTGAATATGCATGCATGTATGTGTGCATTTGATCAAACCATATTGATTTTCTATACACTTTTTAAAAAAATATAGTAGTAGCGGTAGTAAATCTATTACCCCACTTACGTAAATTTTGCAAATTAACCTTTGAGTTTCTTAACATTAAAAACAATCAAATTTAAATAGATAGCACATATGAAATGAAATTAAGTAAAATATTCCCATAACAAAAGGATATTGGTAACATATTTCATAAAAAAATATTTTTATTTATTTTAGGTAATATTATAATATATTTTCTTTCATATATAGCAAAGCATAGATATCCAGTTTGAGGAAATATAAGTATATGAAATTCATATGAAAGTTATGGGTATAAATTTATGGTAGAAACTATAAAAGTAATTTTTTTCTAGATGATGTGTCTCAATGCATGTTAAGCTTTTGATTACAATTATATAAGAATGCTAGATTTATAACTTAATTGTTTCACCAATATCCTGTGTGTGTGTGCGTGTGTGTGTGTGTATAATGAAGTTTCGTCCCAGTGTTGCATGATATTCATCGACTTTGAAATTAAGGCGGTATACTGCATAGGGCAAAGTAGGAATAGTACTCACATTAGACCCACTATTTTCCATGCTTGTTTCAGTTGCACATTATAAGGAATTCGAAGAAATGCTTCAAATATAGTGTCGGTAAGCACTGCTTGGGGAACTACAATATCCACAAGCTTGTTAACTAAATGACATTTAGCACATATAATTTGTAGAATAGCATTCATCAACTTTGAAATTAAGGTTAAAAAAAGAACAAGCTACCTTTGACTGCAGAGAGCTAGAGTATATTGATATTGAGATTGTTTTCAATAGGCACGTGCTAGCTAGAGCTCGCACACTGAACACGATCACATCCTTGTCGGCTTAATTAATTAGATATATATGCATGCTATATGAAACACGAGAGGAAACTTCTGTTTTGATATATTATCAAGTTATGAAATATTCCACAACTTTATTATACCATACGTACTAGCAACCTTTGTGTGTGTGTATTAATTTATCAATTGGTCCAACCGTCCAAAGCGCGTGAGACGAGCCAAACGAGTGTACGTAAAGTATATGTTGTGTCGTGTGAGATCTCGTATAAGTTGAGATTTGGATCTTGATGAGATATCGATCAATCTAGCTAGATATTTCCAGTATGCGTATCTAGAAGGCGGGTCATCTGTTTGGCTAGCTAGTCATATTGTGTATATAATATTCGGTAATTAGTGCCAAACTGATTGTAATCTGATTCTGAAATTTCAGCTTAATGAAATATCTCATCACCTAGAAAAAGAAGAATGATTTGCACTTACAACCTGTCACCATATAAGATTCAATGATACTGCACATGGCTTGGCTTTTGCTTAGGGTTGGTAGAGCTTCAAATATAAATTGGATCTGAAGTCGTGGAGTTGGAAAAAAGTAGTTTCATCCTTGGTATGTATTTTTAGAAGTAGCAACTTAACTCGACTCAACTCAACAACTCCATAGAAAAATATCTAATATATAATTCGGCTCTAACTTTACTGAAGAAGGATTAGCCTGCTTAACCCTTATCTAGTGCATGGAATATTTTTACCAAAACATAATTGAGAAATTAATTTTAGTTTGCTTCTTATCCAATATTGACCACTGTTTTTTTCTGTATTTTTTTGAAAAAATATAAATTAATATGTATGCTCACTTCAATTGATCAAAGGTGAAGATCAATGATAATTGTCCTTCTCAAATTTAATGGGCAGATATTATTAAGAGGGTGACAGAATTTCTATTCTAGGCTTAAATAACAAAAAGATTCAAAGTTATTAATCTGCATTTTGCAAGATTTGATCTTAGGTTTTAATTATGTTTCGAATAACCGATTGGATAACTAGTAAGCTTGTACACAATTGAAAATGTGTCATTATATTTCAAATTTGTATAAAGTATGTGTAACCATTTTAGAAAATCACTTACCTAATTAACATAGTTATTTTTAATTGATGCTGTACACAAAAATAGTTATTTATTTTCTTAATTACCTCTAGGGCAATAGGCTATAGGAACGATGGCGAACCATTGGATCATCGTCCCATATGGACGGAGCAAACACATTTGGGGAGCTAGCACCTTAAAAGAGTCTGGAGCCGCAAATGCTACAGTTATGATATGAGTTTCTCATGCCTAAAACTTTTCACTATACCTATTTACACTGGTTTTTTTTTTACAAAATGAGTCTAGTTTTAGGGTGGTGATTAGCCTACACTTGCTTCTTGCCAAACTAGCTAGCTATCTAGCTCCTACAAACCTATTTAAGGCTGCCTTCATTTCTACGTGTTACCAACCCCTTTTCTCTAGTTTTTTAAATTATGTTTTTTAAATCTTCTATAGAAATTTTACTTTAAAAATTATATTAATATATTTTTAAGTTTTTAAATATTTAATTAATTATATGTTAATCTAATTAATGGCCGTGTCATTTTACGTGCCTAGAGTTTTAGAAATAAATTTCTATTACCGAAAGCAGAGTAAGTACCTATAGGCTTATATTAGGCCGTAGAAAAGCAAAACAACCTAGCTAGCTTTGGAACTAACATTCAATTCCAATGGAGTTAGTAATTAGATTCCTAAGAAAGAAAGAAGGAAAGGAATTTGCAAAATGCATGGCCTTGATGTTCTCCATGCGCCCTTTCGGCCACTTTGGATCATTTGATTTTGATCGATATTATTGGTAGGTAGGCATGCATGAAGGTACAATTTGTATTTTAAATATTCCTTTGCTTTAATTGACATTCTCTTCGTAGCTAGCTGGGCATGCATTGCAAGCTAATAAGCTCCACTCAAATTTCTGTTTGGAGCATTATGATATTCTTCGTCGACGTGTGCATTTCGTTTATATATATTCTCACACACATATACACACAAATAATATATATATATATATATATAATTTTTAGATGAGTTAACATGTATAAAAAACAATTGTATTAAATAATATATATATAGACCATAATAATAATCCACACACTACAATGCATGTATAAATGCAATTATTCACGCATATATATGCATGCATGTAGCCGACCAGATTACGTGGCAAAGCATGTACTTCTCAATGATTTGATTAATGCATATGTGCGCGCAATTATGAATTTTTAAAAAGTTGTCATCATCTAAAAATATTTAAAAGTTGAAAAATTCCATGCACGGATTAATCATATCTAGTCCATGGTGTACAGATGAAGTTAATTAAACTACATATATATAATATCCTATGTATCTGCATGATAAATTAATATTATTAATTAGCCAGAATATGACATTTTGGTCGAGCACCCATTGATCATTTGCACTTGTCAACTTGCCCATGGTCGTTACAGCTAGTAGATTAATACTATCTCTCTATTCTAAAAATAAAATAAAAGGATATTTAGAGTTTAAAATTGTATCTCTATCTATCTTCTCAGCTCAATCAATTATAATTGTTACTTATTTAATTTTCTTTCACTTACTTCTTCACCTCAAACAATCACAACCCTCTCTTTTTTAATCTTAATATCTAAAAAACCCCAAACATCTTATATGAGGAAATAAGACAGTTAAAGTACATGTAGCTAAATATCTTTGTCTGCATTAGATTATCTTTAAGGAGATAAGAATGCATATATGCAAGCTAGCTGATGTGCATGCATACACATGGAATTACTTAAATATATGCGTGCATATAAATCAATCAAATCCTGGCCAACAAAAGCAAACACATCGAAGATACAATTCCGTCCGATGCATGAACAGCATCTAGCTAGCTAGAATCTGGTATGGCTGCACACGTACGGATACGGACATATATAAAACACCCTTGATAATTAATTGGTCAATTATTTGCAACATTCATTTCAGAGTGTTTTTTAATTACCATCTATAAAAAAAGTATGCCACCAATTATAATTATGCTTGGAATAAACACTAGAAATTAGTAATTCACAACACTAAAATTATATATTTTTCTCGTTAATTTTGTACTCTCTTCATTCACAAAGACTTCATTTTTAACGTTTAAAATTTGTCCAACAGACCAATCAGACTACTAAGGCATGTGGTATTAATGTGAAGGCACCATAGTAATTTCTTTCAATTACTAATATATCTAACAATTATTAAAAATAAAGTCTTTGCTGGATGAAGACAGTAGCTATATCGTCTATCAATACCTTTCGGAGAACATCATTAAAAAACTCTAGATTCAATATTAAGTGAAACAACAGTGAAAGGGTGCTATTAAAGCACATCGATCCACATATATGTGATTGTGAATGCATCATATTATTTCTGGCTTTGTTTCGAAATAGAAAAGGGATAAGGTAGACACTATATCTTCTGACAGGGCATAGACTTTAGTCCAATTTTCCTATCATTAATACAATATCAATTCAAATAAGTCCTTAATCAGCGACGAATTATGCATAAATACTCAGAACACAATCATTCATTCCATCCCCGTGAAATTCCATAAAATATTCTTCCTTTGACAATCTTTGTGTGTGCACTTTTCTACTTTAGGATTAGCATACTATGCTAGCTAATTAGACAGCATATTCTATACTTCATAAAGAAAACATACAGCACAATTAGTTTGCATATTCCTTTGGCAATACCTTGACATATTTCTCCCTGCTTCCACTTGGGTGCATGAGCATTCCAGTAATGGCTATAGGCAGAGGGAGAGTGGAAGAGATCTAATACTCCCTCACTTTCAAAACATTTGCCTGGTCAGCATACTACGGTGCAATAATATTTGATAGAATAGGGCCAAATCTTACGTTATTAATTATATATAGTCCGATAGTGTATATGTATGCATATTAATATGAGAAATCCTATAGTTGAATTTCACTAAAAAAGGTTGTATAGTTTTGTGTCCCTTAGACACACACACACACAAAGGACAAATTGATAAGTGTGAAACAGAGGAAGAAAAAATAATTATTGCACGATAAACTTTCAAATTATTCCATTCTCTCTGTAAAAAGGCATCACTCCGAATTATCATGGTTATCTACTTAAATTTATGGACGTGCCCTAATGAAAGCTACTAGACGGCAGGTAAACCGGTGTACATTATAGGGTAGTTCACCAAAAGTTTGCATCTGAGCTAATTTTTTGTCATCAGGTCTAATGGAGTAATTAGTTCAACTGAGGTTTTCTTCTATCCTTATATTACGCATCTCCCATTAGTTACTCCATTAAACTGATGATAAAACAAAATAAAACGGTCGACATATTGAGTTTTTTTATGTTTTCTGGCACCTCTCCTATCAAAATAAAAAAATGTTAAGGATAAGTGATAATTAAAACAATGGTTGCTTTTCCACTAACCAAAATTAATAATTAATCCATGTGGCAAATAATCACTAGCTCGATCAGGTAGCTTTTGCTGGATACCAGTAGTGATATATCTGCAGGTTTGCCTAGCTTGCGAATATGAGTGAATCGGATGATGAGAATGACGGATAACATTGGGGATAAGAATTGCTGCGTGGTGTTCCAACTCCCAAAGCCATCACAGCCTTTCATCTCAACCAGCTATGGATGCAACTTTATGTATGTATACATCGATCTAAGATATATATATGCATATGCTGTGCATTTTGCATCTACTTTTCTGAATGTCTGTGTATTGTTGGTCAAGCTAGGGGCGGTCAAACGATACTCCGTGTAGACAGTTCCTTTATCTCAATGTGGAGCAACTTGGAATATACACATGTGGAGCGCCAATCGGTTTACCATCGTACCTTCAACGACAAAATCTATAATTCCTGGTCCACAGAAATGTTCTTCTATTAATTGAACAAATAGGATTTGATAGCTAATACGGAAAAGCAATATTTTGCTATTTAGTCTATATATTATTGCCTAATTTTTTCTTATTTGTCATTCACCTGAACTTGCCGATAACCTAATTAAACTTCTTATACTCAATATATAAAAATTTGAATTTTAGTGTAACCATACTACGTAACATTTTGTTTTCATTCCTTTAGTTTGCTTAAAAACCATATCTAGTTAATTAAGTTAGAACATTTTTCACCCTGTTGAAAACAAAATTAAGTAATTAGACAAGTTGTTTAGAATAAAATTCAATTAAACTTTTAAAAGTCAGATCATCAATATTATATTAGAATAAATTTATGATATCATGATCATACTTTTTTTAGACGAATCTATGTTTATCATTATTTTATATTGATAGTTAGAATTTAAAATTTTTGATCAACTGTATAAACGAAGAGAGTAATTTTTGGATGTTGATCTCATTACTGGAAAATATAATTGATACATCATAAATATATATACCACTGACCTATATAAAATAGTAAAAAAAACTGTAAACCACTGTTGTAGCCAGGAATTTCCCTTTTGAAAAAAAGACACTGATTAATTGACCATCCTGATCATACAGGAATACCAATAATTTGACTCTCAGTTTCTCTGAAACACACATATGATTGTCGACATGATGCATTGCATCGATCGATCACAGATGATGAACGGATACTCCTATGTAAAAGGATCGAGCATCCTATCATTAATGGGACGCAATTTCAGCCATCCACGTGTCAACCATCCGTGGAAGTATTCCCTTTGACAATGAACTGATTTGACACAAGGAACAAACGTTTACGTGGCACAACCTATCAGGTGCAGAATGAAATTTCAGCAAAAAATGATCATGAACAGACGCATACGTGGCGGCATGTGACTGGCCAAGAAGTGGAATTATCCAACATCATCTTTCGATCTCTCTCCATGGAGAATCTCTAACGAACTACTGATGGAACTATACTTTACACATTATTGGTGTAGATCTTATTCAATTCTCTCATTGCAATTTATTTTTTCAGAAAAAAAATCTCTCTTAGGAGTGTATGATCATTAAAAAGAAATCGATACATTTAGTAATTCATGTAGTAGCTTGAGATCATCGATGTGGGACAAGAGAGAGAGGCGGATTAGGGTACAGACGAGTGAAACCTAATAAGACAATGGGCATACGAATGAATATGATTGGTTGGGACTGTCGGATTGAACGGTTGGGATGAGAGAGATGGTACTGTTACACTGTAGTGAATCAGGAACCTCTTCTGATCTAATGCATTGTCGGTAGTAGCGCAGAAAACTAAAGATTTAATATAAAATTATCTTTAAAGAGAAATCATCAGCATGCAAGAATGCAGATTGACGATGTAGCAGTAGATATTTCCTCTATGGATAATATGGAGTACGTGTACGTGGCCATGGCTACAAGAGAAGTCACATTGTAATTCACGAGATGACACGGCCTATTTAATTTATACCGCTACTTAACAGTGATCATGAGGTGTGTTTTAAAACTGTATTATCATAAGGATTATGGTAATCTCATTAGGTGCATTTTAGACTTTTGGCACTATATAAAGCTACCATTATTATTTGGTTAAAACTATTAATTTATTTGCTACAACGTTAGTAACATATTTCATAAAAATGCAACAATAACAGATTGCGGTTGTAACTACGGCCTACATGTCATTTATTTATAAAATTATTTACTATTGTTGTGGCTTCGTAAAATGTCCAACTAATGTTACAACAAAATGATAGTTTTGACTAATTAATTGTAGCTTTTTAAAATTTACTCAAAAATTAATCACTGTGATAAATTTTCAAATCTAAGGCTCCATTTGATATTGCGGTAGAATAGATTCTGGTAATCTTGTTTCGTACAACAGCCTTTAGACATTTTTGTGTTTGGCAAACTGATTTCCTTTTATTCTAGAGTAATCTATGTTGAAAACGATAATACTTTTATGTTCTAAAAATATAAAACAATAGACATAATTGTGAAAGTTAGATAACATATTTTATTTAATTTGATTTGTAAAACAAACTACAACGATTATAGGTTTAAATTTCCACAACAACTTGAAAAATAATCACAGCATAGTATGTCACAACAATCACGCTGAACCCAAGTTACAAGCATGCTTCAGTGACCAGGGTTCAAAATTTCAGATTGAATTTTCGGTCATTTCGGACACTCACCCCCCCCCCCTCCCCCTCCCCCGATAGAAAAATATTTTTTCCAGAAAGTTTCACTTTTTGTGAATTTGCAAAATTTATTCAAATTTAGCTAAATTTTGTTTAAATTTCAAATTATTTCGTACCAAAATTTACCGAAAATTTGGTCTATCAGTTCCCCCAATAGAAATCCCAGAACCAATAGATTGAACCCTGTCAGTGACCAGCAGACTGGATTTGTACATTTGGCTGGTCAGTGGTCACTCCCCTTGTCTTGAGATGAGCACACATATTCAGTTCAGCTTTGGCCACAGACTGCAATCCGGCCGGTGTCGGCAACTGCAATAGACCTCCTGACAGTTAAAAGTACAAAACGTACGGCTTGTAACCGAAAACCACCACCCCAAAAGGTCAAGCTCAACAAGCCTCTGAAACGTACTCAACCTGCATGCATGCAACACGATTGATTAAGCAAGCTAATCACCAACGTCTGCAACTAAAACTTGCCTTCAAAGTTGAGCTCAGAATCGAATCAAACTCAACTTCTCATCTCTCCAACTCCAAACGAGCTAAATTATTAATCGCAAGAAAGCTCTGAGAATTATTGGCGCGTAGGAGAGGAGAAAGAAAAAGATTCCGTCGTTGGAGAGGAGGGCAATTCGCCCATATCCGAAAGGCATCATCTCTCCATCTCTGTAAGTGTGTGTATGCTTCCTTCCACCATCATCCATCCATGATGATGGTATGATCCATCATCCATCCATCCACCGTCGCCGCCTCTTTGCAGATTCCGAGAATTTATCCCAAACGAATCCGGCCATCATCCTCCTCGCAAGCGCCCGACCCCTCGCCCTTAAATCCACCTCCCTCCCTGCTCGTCTCCTGCCACCGTGGAGCAGCAGCAGCAAACGGTCACGAGCTCTCCAAGCACCTCTTGCTTCCTTGCTGTTCTTCTCTTACACAGCTGTTCACACTTGGCTCTTGGGTCAGGTGCTTGCACTTCCTGGGGTTCTTGGTAATGCTCTTGATATCTTCGTAGATGTAGTCTTGGTTGATGGTGTCTTGCAGCATGCAGTTCTTGGGGTTTAGCTGCGAAGAAAGATTTCATCGTTCTGCATTTTTTTTTCGCGAATACACTGAAGGCTTGAGTATATTTGTATTAAGAAGAAGAAGAAGCATTTGCTTATAGGGGCGGGCATCTTTCTGTAGTTTAGTGCCGTATTTTAGTTTCTGTAGGTTTCCTGATGCGCAATAGTGCTTGTTTGCGAAGAAAATTTTGATCTTTGGCTTGGATGAATGCAGCAGAATGTGGTCTTCTTCTGCATGCAGGGTTCAGGAACATTTCAGTTCAGTTTTTAGTTCACCATTGCACACACGCAGTGTGATCCTTTTCTTGTTCTGGTTCTGAATCGCACGAGCTGGTTGGTGTGGATTGCAGGCATATGCAGGACCAGCTGATCTGCAGAGGCTGCAGGCGTGTCATCCAGTACCGGAGGGGAGCCACCGGCGTCTGCTGCCCGGGGTGCAACACGCTCACCGCCGTCAACCCGTCCGCGGCGGCCGACATGTCGGAGCTCATCTGCAGTGGCTGCCCGACGCTGCTCTACTACAACCGCGGCGCCTCCAACATCCGCTGCCCCAGCTGCAACAGGCTCAACTCCACAAGACCAGGTGAAGCAGAAGAATTGCATCTTTCTCTGAATATTGCAGCTGATTCAGAACTGCAAATTGCACTGAACTGACCATGAATGGTTTCTTTGAAGGTGCAGCCAACCAGATTGCCCACCTGACATGCGGGCAGTGCCAGACGACGCTCATGCACCCACCGGGAGCCTCCACTGTTCAGTGTGCAACCTGCAGATATGTTAATCATGTTAGGGTATGTGCACATTTCTGAATGTTTCTCCCTCTTGATTTCTCGCACTCGCTCTCCGGTGATCATCATCGGCTCATCGCCTCAGGCCTCGGCGATAACTAGTTAGTGTTCTTGTACGATCATTATCACAACAGAACAACATGAGGGGATCAGCTGCAAAGACGGAATAACTTTTTATTTTGGCTAAAATATCAGTAGTCAGTACAGGTTTTTCTGAAGCTGCAAAGATGGAATTTAGAAAGAGGTTTTCTCATTTCTGTGAACAAAATTTCATGCGACCATCGGTTGATCAATCAGCCCTTTTTTTTTGCATCAACTAGGGGATCATCATACATATGGTTCTCCTCTTCTTAAAGAGATCACAACTTTGGTAGGTTCAGACTGCTCCATGGTTTCATGGAATCAGTTCTCAAAGTAGGCACGTACCTATGATTAGCGAGCAGAACTCGATGCCTCGGCCAAGATTTTTATCTTCCAATTATGTTGTCAGGACGATGCAATTAATGATGGTCCATTGGGACAAATGAAACAATCTGAATCTTACGTGATGTCAAATGTTCCATGATGACGATAATAGCTTTGTTCTCTGAACTTCGTTTTTTCCTACTTGCAGGATGCTCGGCCTCAGACAGTCCTTGTAGAGAATCCTAAGACACTGGATGATAAGGGCAAGCTGGTAAGCCTCATCTCTACACTATAATACCCTAAACCAAAATTTTCTTCTGAATTTTGGAGGCGATAGCAGAAAATTTCACTTCTAATTTTTTTTCAGGAATACGCAAAAGATTTGTGTATCCTTGTATTAAGATTTGAATTCACTTCTGAAATGATAGCTGATGAACATATGTATTCAGCTCTGAAATGTCCAGGTGATTGACTGTTCTGTTTGTTATGTTACAGGTGAGCAATGTGGTTTTTGGTGTCACCTCATGGAAAAGATGATGAACAGAACTCATCTACGGTTTAATCCCAAGGGTCTATGGACGATTAATACCCTTGGTGGATTTGTGTCATTACCAAAGCTATTGTTAAATCAAGTGCGTTTTGAAGCTTGATAAAAACAAGAGAAAACAGTAGGACAAAAAAATGAACAAATATATATATATATATATATATATATATATATCCGAAATGCGCCATGCTTTGTGCTTCCTTGTGAAAAATGTGTAAATATGCTGGCTATGTGCTAGCCTATGTGCCTTTAGCAAAAAGGAATGGAAATGAGATGAGCAGCATTGTGTCCTGGAATGTCTATTCTCATCCTCTTTTTATTTCTGTCTTGGACAAGCTGAGTCAACATTGCACTTGCTCTCTGGGAGTTTTTTCATTCTTCAGTTGAAAAACTTGAGACAACTGTTGATAAAAAAGATAGTGATAGCCACAGGAGATGAGGAATCATGCCTCGTTCTTTTACTGTTGATAGACAGATAGATCTTTCCAGGCATTAAGCTTCAGAAAGACTTCATGATCAGATTTGATTGATAGAGGATTCTTCAGTTTAAGCTCTAGAGAAGAGTATATAAATAAAGGCATGGCTGATATGAATATGCTTTTCTATATTGAAAACTGAAATAATATTTATGAAAAATTAATTAAGGATATTTTGATTTGTAGTTTTTTCTAGAAAAGAAACGCTGGAATAAGACTTTTGCGGTCATAACACTTTTTACCAATATCATATGGTTTTTGAATTTTTCTGCATCGAGAAAATACACTAAACTATTTTTCCTGACCTTATAAATTAGGAAATTAATGCCTCAAGCAGCTAGGTCATAAACAGCATGAGATGCTAGCTCAAGGTTGTAGAACAAGATGACACTCGTTTGACCTTGGCACCTTGCATTGTCCCTATCAGTTCACTTTTTCATTGACAAATTAAGCACCATTGTCCATATAAGTTTAAACTTTTGTTGATAAATTAAGAGCCATTTTCCATATCATTTTAATTTTTCGTTGACAAATTAAGCATTATAGGTGGCATCATATCTCCTTCATGCCAAGCTTCCGTACTGAAAAATAAGATTAGAACCTTCTTATACCCTTTACCCATGTCTGATGTGATTGGCTTCATGTATCATCAGTCCTCGTTCAAGGATAAACCTAAACTAAATCTACTTAAGGTGCATAAAACAATAGGCATAACGATGAGTCACGAGTACGTGTAAAATTCTAGGACTTCTCTTAATTCAGCCTCTTTTTTTCCAATTACACAATCACACTCACACATTATAAATATGTTAACTTCACTAAATTCCGCACAATTTCATATGTATAATATTTTTAGGCACCATTGGAAGTAAGATATGTGTATATGGTGTGTGTTTTGGTATATGTCTATGCACAATTTCTGTCTAATTAAAAGAAAACATACATAAAAGAGCATGGACCAATGTTCTTAGGAACTGAAGGTAGTGCTTTTGACAACGTGATCTATCTAGCCAAGGTTTTCTTACCATTGGGGCTGGGTTACCACAACCCGGTGATAAAGCGCGGTTAAAAAAATAGATAAAATTTATTAAAATTTTAAAATATTTTTAAATTTTATTTAAATTAGATATAGTTATCATGATC
The DNA here is from genome assembly GCA_030770085.1 of Oryza coarctata. NCBI lineage: Eukaryota > Viridiplantae > Streptophyta > Magnoliopsida > Poales > Poaceae > Oryza > Oryza coarctata. The sequence continues at coordinate 1,252,527 of CM061476.1, read as the reverse complement.
TTATTGTTACCGTACCGTAAGCATGGTTTATCGTTGACATTGAAAACCCTGATTCTAGCTCAAAACACCTAATTAACTGACGTTTTTTAATCAAACCTATTGAACAAATCAAGGCGAAAACTAATCAACAATGATACCCACGCATCGTGATCCATGCATCACAGAGAGATTCCCAGATTAGTCAACCCCATTGCCAAGATTACTGCCCCAATCATCCTCCCAATTATAATCAGCTGACCAACCTTAATTATTTAAATTAAATTTCACACTAATACTAGCAATTTTCCATTAAAAATCATTAGCAACTAACCTCCCTGCGTTAAGCCTTAACTCGTAACTAACCACCGTTTTTTACAGAAAAGCTCCTCTACTCCGCTGCCGTCCGTTGCGTATTTACATTTTGGTCCTCGTGAATTGGCATATAGGTCCTCATCCCTTCCATTTATTCGTTCCCCAGCGCGTTGATTCCGATGCCAATGGCGGCCGCGGCCGGCGCCGGCGAGCCGTCCCCGTATGCGGAGGCGGAGGAATCTAGAATCCTCCTGAAGAGGAGGGGGTACCTGCTCCTTCGCCGTCCCCCGTGGTCGTCGGTAAGCCGTCCCCCGTACGTGTTCGACGGCGAGGGGCGGTTCTCTGACGCGCCGTGGGACGTTGCCAAGCCGCTCCACCACGCGCTGGCGCTGATCGAGATCCTGTGCCCGCCGCTCACGCTGCAGGAGATCCTCGCGTTCGTCACCACGGGCCCGCACTGCGAGGTGATGGACGGCGGCGACGGGGCGGGCGCGCTCCTGCTCCTAGTCAGCTCGCCGGGGCCGGTCGGGAGAGCGTTCGCGCTCCGCCTCGCCGCGCGCGTCACCGAGAGCTCCGTGGTCACCATGTCCGTCGGCGGCGTCCCGCTTATCGCGTTCGGGACTACGCAGGCGTCGCTCCTCTCCGAGGTGCCGCTCGGGGTCACCACGTCGCTCTCCGACGAGGGCCACGGCGGGGGACGCGCCGTCGAGGGCGGTGTGATCATCGAGGAGCGGCTGCTCGAGTCGCTGCTCGCCATGAACCACGCCGACGGCGTGCACAACGACAACCCTGTGCCGCGGACGGTGCCCAACCTCCTCGTGCACGTCCTCGGAACGCACGTGGGCCACGTCCACGACATTGTCACGCGCCTCAAGATGGAGCTCAATAGCATCGAGATGCACCTCGACAAGGGTAGGTGGAGGTTGCTTTCTTGACTAGTAATCGCATAAACATAAATCGAATTATTAGGGTTCTAGCAAGAGCATCTTCATTTAGACAAAGTCGATGCCCTTTTTTCCCTTTCTGGCGATGTTGTTTGGTAGGAACTAGCTTCTTCTTTACGTCTTTGATGACGCATGAGAAAAATTATTTGTGCCCTTGCTTTGTTCTATTAGTTCCTTGGATTACACTAAACTGGAAGTCTGGAAATTGGGAATTTGTCGAAAAGTAGGAAGAAGTGGAGACTGGTTGTCAGTTCTGTAAATTGGGGATTTGTTGAAAATAAGGAAGAACTGGAGACTGGTTGCCAATTCTGTTGTGACTGACCATCCACATTGGACTACAACTTGATGAAAATTTGCAATGATTGCCTGATTGGGAGGAGGTTGCTGATGCTCTTGAATTGATTCTTGATTGTTATGTTCTGTGGCAAAGTTCCAATTCAGCATTTGTGCTTAAATTGATTCTGAACTTGTGTATTTCCATCTAGAGGTGATTTCATGATAAATTATAAATTTGGGTTGAAGTAAGACCAGAGAAGAGGTAAAGGTTATAAATGTGTAGTTTGCCTATGTACGGTGGAATGAAAATTCTGAATGCCATGTTGGCAGTAACCATATTTCCTGAAATGCTTCTAGCTGGATTATTTATTTCACATTATCAGTATGTGCAATATAATATTTTTCATATTCTGAGAGGATTTCTCAAGTATTCTATGGATATCTGTTTTTCTACATAGGTTGATGTTAATGGAAGGCAATGCGAAGTCTATTTTATTTATTTCTAGCCAAACTTACGCTCAAATTTGTGTGGAGGAGTTCCAATTCAGCATTTGTGCTTAAACTGATTCTGAAGTGGTGTATTTCCATGTAGAGGTGATTTCATGATAAATTTTGAGTGAACTAAAATCAGAGAAGAGGGAAGGGATATAAATTTTGTGTGGTTTGCTTATGTATGGTGGAATGAAAATTTTGAATGTCATGTTGGAGCAACCATATTTCCTGAAATGCCATGATTATACTGCTAGTTGTGCTTTCAGATGGGATTCATTCCACATGATCAGTATGTGCAACAGAATATTTTCTGAGAGGATATCTCATGTAGTCTATGAATATCTGTTGTTCTACATAGGTTAATGTTCATGGAAGGCAATGTGAAGTCTATTTTATTTACTACTAACCAAACTTATGCTCAGATTTGTTCAAGCATTCTGCAGATGTTATTGCACTCATTCTCTTACTGGGCTTTGCAGGTATTTATGATCTCACTGTGAATGTTGCTTGCAGGTGGCCACTTTATGAGGAAACTTTTGTTGGATGGAAGGAGATTCCCAAAAATGTAAGCGCCTGCTACAGGTATTTTCTGAGATTTATCTGAAATTACTGTAACAAATATACTGAAAAATTGAGTTCAATGTATGAGTATGTTATTGTTCACTGAATCGGGTATACATAACAGAAGTCATGGGGTTAATGCTTTTATGGTTGCTTGCCTAGTTTGTTTCTCATGGTGACCAAGTATTCCCCCGTGTAAAGAAAAAAATGTGCGAGCAAGAGTTGGTTTGCAATTTAAGATATTTTTGCTCTTGAAGATTTCATAGGTCATCTTAGGAGGCTGAAGGAAAATATTGGATTTATAACGAATAGGGTAACTACACTTCAGGCTAGTCTTGATAGCTGGCAATCAGAGCAGATAAACAAAAGCTTGTACTATCTTTGTCCATAATATTCCTTCCTTTACCCATTGTCACTGGAGGTATGCTGTCATGCGTACTTTTCAAGGTCATTTATTGCCTAAGGTCTACCATTTACCTGATTTGTTGCACTGCTCGTGCAGTTTTTGGGATGAATGTTGATGGTGTGCCATGGAATGAGCAGAAGAGCCCTGCAAATCGAGATGGCTTCTTCAATGTCATGTTAATATGCATCATGATATTGTTGGTCCTGTTACTTTGCTTCTTATTTCCTTCCTTGTATTCACATATGTCAGCATGGAGAACCTGCCTGTGCACTGACCCGGAGCAGTTCTCATAACAAAAACCATCTGAAACTTTTTAAAGGACACAAAGAAGGTTACATGCGCCTCTGAGAATGAAATTGCAGTTAATGGTAACTTCAGTTTTTATAGATGAAAGCATAATTATCAGTCAGTTGAGATGAATGCACTCTTTCTATGGATGATCATCTCCTTACAATCGCCCCATCACTGCAGGTTTTCCCATTAATTCTCAGCACATGGATTGGCTTTGCAATGTACAATCATAGACAGAAGGCTTTGCAATATGCAACCATAGACAGAAATCTGAAGCGCACATTCTGGCAGCAAGCAAAACTGATAGGATAACCTTATTGATGTTATTGTAACATTTTTTGTGACGAAATGTTGTAACATTGGCAAAAGTAAAATCCTAGATAGTCATTCAAACATGTACAGCTTTGTATTCACAACCTCCACTGGAGATTCATATCCTTTTTATTGCTTAGTTCTTTCCTTTGTTTCTTGGGAAGCATGTGAATGTCGTGGTTGTTCCCCTGTAAACTCCAGCATTCAAATTGATTCCCTATTCTTCTTAACTGAACACAACATTTTGAATTTTCAGTGCATGCAGGTATTCCCTCCGTTTCCATATTATAAGATGTTTTAGCTTTTTTTTCAGTCTTAACTACATTTATAAAAAAATATAGAAACGTTTTTAATATATTTAAGGTTATGTTAGATTTAATGATATTAAGTTGGCGTTGTGAATGTTATTATATTTTTTATAAACTTGATGTCAAAACGTTTTGGAATAAGGGAGTAGCAATTTTGCCTTGCTTCGAATGATCTCCTATGCGGTACTTCGGTGTGTTCTTCTTACCTTTAAGCATGACTGCACATGCTTGGCAGTGGAGTTTGCTGGCGCAGGTGACAACCGTGCGTCAGTTTCAGTTTCAGCATGCTGGCCTGAATGTCTGAATATTTGTTGATTGGATTCCTCAATGGAGCTGAAGTTAGACAGAAAACTATATGTAATCTGGGAAATAAGCCTCGACAGAAAGCACAACACGCACCAATGCAAGACATCTCTCGGCGCGGATTATCGCACGGCACGTTCTTGCAATCCCCCTTAAGCTCTGAACTTCATTTCGACCTTCCGATTTTACAGCTGCTGCAAAAATCATACGAGCCCTTTTTGGTGATTATCTAATACATTTTTTTGAAAGCTTATAGATCCTACCCTCAATAAAAAAAATATCCACTCAATTTTGTTTCCCCTGTAGAAATTTACGGTGTCTGAAGATTGCCAATCGTTCATAAATTGGTCCATGCTTCAGAGCAAATCTCCCAGACAAAGATGGCAGTCTTGCGCGTGTTCTGATACTTGGGCTTAGTAGGCCTTTAAAAACATCCGACTAAAAACCATCTAGCACACTCAAGCAATTGGGCCTGATTGCATTGGCGGCCGAAACTTCGCACATGTTGACTGGTTGATCATTGATACAAGTGTTTCAGTCGGATGTTGTGTTTGCAACTTGCAAGAGATGGCCATATAAGATAATTGGAGGATAAGAAAGAAAAAAAAATAGAACTCCATATCCGTACAAGAATTGGTTGTGTATCCAACGACAAAAGACCATATATGTAATCATTTTCATCATCTTAGAAAAAATATTCGTACAAAAAAATTACGAAAATTGGAAGGAATCTGTGAGGTGCGCGCGAGGGGGAATCCTAGTGCCGATTCGGTCAGAGGTTGAACCTCCCAAAAGTCAGCAAAGATGGCCATGCATGATATTCAGATTCAGAGTCAATAGGAGTACAGCTCTACTCCCTTCGTCCCACACAAAATCGACTTCTAGCTTCCAAATGCAAATTTAGTACCCACAGAACAGGACCAAAATGGCATCATCAGTACATCCATTCATTAGCACTGCCAAAAGAACAAGCTCTATTGGGTTCTCTGCACCCATTAATTTACACGGCACATACAGCAAACAGTAGAAGGCATCTAGCAACAAAAAATTCGCTGAAATAATCTGCAGAACTAGCAAGAACCAAGAAGCAAGAAGCATAGTTGGAAAAAAGAAGCCGACGGTGCTGCCATGGCCGAGCAGCATCTACCGGCCTCCTCCTGCATCACAACCATATGTCCCCCGCACCTGCCGCCGCCGCCTCATGCATCAGATCTGCCCAAGACACACGTCTACAAGACTCCGCCGCCGCCAGCATCCCATCCTTAGCCCCGCACGCCTCCACCACCGACGGCGCCGCCGCAGCTGAGCCACATCCACCCGCCGCCCCCGCCTCCTGCATCACAACCGCTGCCCCTCTGCCTCCGCCGTCGCCGCATCCATCCGATGCCACCATCGCCTGGATGTGAACCAGCTCCTCACAAGCCTCCACCTCCACGGCCTGGCCAAAAAAAAAAGCCTCTACCTCCGCTGTCGAAACTAGGTGGATGTGGAAGATCACAGGCAGGAAGAGATAGGGGAGGAGCAGGGTGGGAGATGGTAGAGCAGCGTTGGTGCATCGTGCAAAGACGCTGACGAGAGAGATGCAGGGAGAGGAGAGAGAGGTGGAAGGATAAGTTTAACTTAATATCTCTCGATTTCTGGAGCAGAAATCGATTTATCGTGGGGACAAACCTTCATCCCAAAAATCAGTTGTTTCTTGGCCGGAGGGAGAACTCTAATTGCTCTTCATGACAGGGACTTGTTTAATCTCCTCGCTTTCCTTAAAGCTGTCACTCACTCGACTATAAAATTTGTTCAATCAACATGAAATTTTGGTTTCGTACGCTTCAAATTTTCCTCTACTTTGTCCATGGAATCATTTCAGATTTGAAAAATGGAACTTGGAAAATTTTGACGAATAAGCTATCAATGAATTGCTTGGAAGGATTACAATTAGTACTACGTGTTGTCACTTCAGTCAATTCTGTTCCATCTTCTGCTTGAGTTTGTTTGCTACCATTTGTGTGATAACTACGTATTGTTCGCTTGCATTTAAATTGCATCAGGAAATTCTTATTGCTCACTACCACCGAGAAATAAGATGAAGAATTTACCAGATATCGAGTAATTAATTGCCTCATTTATATATAATTGATCAACGCAAAGACCAAATAAATTAACGGAGTTGACGAAAGAATAACATCAATGGAAACACGCCGACTAGCTTGCATAAACGCTGCTACGTACTACCTCTATCTCATAGTTTCAGGGTTTAAATTTTGTTTTAAAATAAGGATTCTATAACAATTACATTATAACACTACTTATCACATTAATTATTTTTTATTTAAATTTCTTTATATCTTATCTCTACATACCCTCCACACTCATTAATTTCTTATTTATTAAAAACTAAAATTTATATTTTAAGACGAAGAAAATATCATGATATGCCATTCATACGAATTTTTAAATAGTATATTCTCTTAATATTATTATTTTTATCATTATTCACATTACTACTTATCTCATCAATTAATTCTAATTTAAATTTCATCCTATTTTATCCTCAATTATCCTCCACACTCATCTATTTCTGAGAAACAACAAAGTTTTTTTTTCTTTTTAACTTTATGATTATATTCTAAGACTGAGGAATATTTTGTTCGTTAATACTACTTAATTGGACATACAACATTGAGATGTAATAAAAGACAGATATTATGAATTATCAAAAAGCTATGCCGTCTAGGTATGTATAGTACTAGTTAGTTTTATATTATATAATATTTAAATTAAACCTTAGAAGCATTAATACATCATCCACCATTTCATCGGTATTAAACGGGACCTAAAGTTGTTTAAATCATGGATGTGTGGCGTCATTCCAAATGAGTAGGCTTCGCATATTGTGTAGACCAATATACTAGCTACTCCTACTAGTAATGAGATAAAACGATTCGGCATGTGCTAAAAAATTCAAAATGTGACCACTTTTGGAGAGAAGTCAAATTATAAGTAGAGAAAATTGATCAAGATATTTTTTTATTAAATAAGATATATTTATAAGTGAAATAGTGGTCGGAAAGAAGATAAAAGAGAAATTTAAGAAGAGCTGGTAGCGGTGAAAATGCATATATTGGTTTTAACTAATTGATAATAAATTATGAAACGACTAATGCATTAAGTCCTTACAAAATGGTATCCTCAAATCAAAATAATTGAAATGAAAGTAATTTGAACAAAATTTGAAAGATAAAAAAAATAAGTTGCTGTGATTATCAGATTGTCATATGTTGTACCGAATAGTCTAGGTTAAGTAGAGGCCAAACAATCCGAGAAACATCAGACAATCCAAAAGAAGATAGACATGAGAAGCTCGAGAGGATGAATTTATGTGAGAGATGTCGAACAATCCGACACAGTACTGGATTATCCGACATACTTTGAACATAAGCCGGATGATTGCTCCTAGATAGTTGAAGACATAATGCACTGGACCAGATTGTCTATAAGGCATTGTCGGATAATCTAGGAGAGACCAGATTTTCCATTTCTTTATAGCCCAATAGCTAATTCCTTATTACGGTACTGGACTATTCGACCTATGCTGTTTTTTAAGCAATAGTGGCAAACAGCTACTTAGAGAAGATAGGGCTATAAATGAGTGGTGCTCTTAAGTTATTAAGAGACTTTTGGACCCTTTTTACCATAAAAAGCTAATCAAATGTTCAAGAATCTTGAAGAGCAAATTTAAGATTTTTTGTGATAGTGTTTAGGCTTAAATGTTCTTATGTTGATGTTTAGAAGGATAAACTTCCTCCCAACTCTCTCTTTGTGTTCTAAAACTTTTGTGATGTTAGTATATTGAGTTGAGAGTGTGTGAAAAAAAAAGAATTTTAATCTTGAAGCAACTAAAGAGTATGGTTGTTTGGAAACCTAGGTTCAACCTCACCTCTAAAATAGAAGAAGTAAAGTGGGTGAAAGGTAAGCTTCATTAATGAGTGCTTAGTAAAATAAGTTTCATTGAAAAAAAATTACCTGGCATCCAAGTTTGGAACCAAAGGGATCCTTTGAGCACATGCTTATCCTTTTGTGATAAGGTAGAGACTAAGGCTTTATCGAAGATGGTTGTCTAAAGAGAAAAACGAATGAAAGAGATTTAGCTTCTATAAGAGCTTCCTGAACAGAGATTAGGAATGTTTATATCCAAACTTCGGAGAATAAATTAGTGTCTCCTCTACTATTTTTATCTTGTATTTATCGCTTTCTATCTAAAGCTTGTAGTGTTTTTTAATAGCTTATCATCTATAACTATACTAACTTCTTATGTAAAAAGTGTGTTTAATTAGCCATTTTTGCATCTTGTCTATTTTTAATGTGTTGATTACATATTAAAGACAAACAAAGAATCATTTTTTTATTATAGTGACCGGATTTTCCGACAGTGTGAGACCCGTTCTAATTCCATTATAAGTTGTTAAAATTTTAGAAAAAATCTATTCACGCTACTTTTAAGGTTTTTAAGTGAAAGACGGATTATTTATTTTAAAACAAAATTTAAACACAAAGTAATCATTTATTTTGAAATAGAAAATATGTATATTCCAAAAATCTGAGAACTGACATGATCGGAGCGCCATCAGCCTTTTTGCGTCCGAGCGTCTGGCCCACCTCGCCAGCTCCGAGATAAAACCGCCTCGAGAGATATTTGGGCCGGCACGGAATGGAACGGAAGGGGAGGCAGCGATTAGCCAAGAACATGAACTTGATTTGATTTAGGCCGCCCAATTCTGATCCAACGGTGAGTCCGTGACGCCATTTAGCGACCCACCGCCTCCATAAATTAAATGAGCGTGGCACGTTGTATTGAAAGGGTTCGACCCTAAACACTGCGGGCTTATTTTTCATCTATTTTTGGCGTAGAATCAACCATCAGCCGTAACGTTCGGTTTTAGACAGGAGAGTGTGATATGTCCACATTTCTTAAGAGAATCGTGAGAAAGAGATCCATCCACACATTTTGGTTTTTTAATCACGGTGGTCTCTACAGTAGCACTTTGTTAGGTCTAATAATAAACGGACGGAGTTAAAAGGGTGAGACCGAAAGGTGGGGTAGGCTTCGTTGACCATCCTCATCTATCTCCTTCCCCAGTCTTGACCTGAGGGCGATTTTGACCAAAGTAAACGCCGTTTGCTGGAAGCATATATTTTCGGAAGAAGTTGCTGCGCCCTGTGTAATCAACGAAGAGGGAGAGGATCGGCGGTATTTTCTGAACTCGAAGCACCATTTCCACCCACCTGTGCTATGGCCTACTATATATATGGACCGAATTCGATTCGCATATATTCATTATTCAGTAGTGATTCTCACTCTCTCTCTCTCTCTCCTACCTACCAAGCTATAAAAGAAACCATATTGTCTCTCTCCGCTCTCCTCCCTCCTCCTAACTCCATTGCCGCTGCTCCTCACTCCTAGTAGTGCCGCTCGCTGGTCAAGAGGTAGAAGAAGTTGAGCAACCGGCCGTGTGGATGCAGGCGGCGGAGAGCTACTCGCCATCCAAGGTAAACGTCCGTCTCTCCATCCCCACATATATGAGTGTTTTCTTCGTCTTGTCTGTTTTTGCCTCACATCCTGTTTTGTCGAAACAGTAGGTATTCTTGCCATCGGTGGAGATCTGCCATGGGTTTGCGCCGGTGGCCGGAGTTTGTGGACCTGTTCATGGGGCGGGACTGGGCCTAGCTCTGGCAAGCACACGCATCGGCGAGGTTGCTAGGGCAGCTCTGGACCTCTGTTTGTGGACATGTTCATGGTGCTGTTGCCTTGGGCATGGTCGTCTCCATCAATCGCTAGTTTCTCCAGTTTATACATATACGCGTACCGTACACGTGTACGATGTATGAAGGTTTTATCCTCTTGTATTATCTGCTTCGCCCAATCACTCCAAATAAAAACTAGTAATATACATGTGCTAACGTTACGGGATATTTGGTAATACAAATCAAATAATCAAAAGACGATATACGTTTTGAAAATCAAGCATATATAATAATATAGATTTAACATTCATGCAAATAAATTCTCTAGCTCTTTGCTACGTAGGATTTTTCATGCATTTTTCGAGCTTCATGTAGATCACTATATTTTTCATAGATTTTGTCCATAATTCAAAGGTAGCAGGTCTTATGAAGTAAATAGCAATTCTTGATTTGTTTCACAGTATTGAAGTATATTAATCGAAAGGAGATAATTATTTCTAGATAGAGAGTTTGAGCACTCATAATTTCTTAACCAATGCATCACCATTCACCAAAATGGATCAAGAGCGTTTGCAACATGCAGACAAGCCAATCCCAGGTACATGCCCATCTTCAGGTCATGTAAGGATATACCAGCTGCTCATGTATCCTTCTTGACAACTACCAACAACAATAAAGTTTAAAAGCATAACTATATAAAATCTGTAGCACACAGGATGACAGATCCAGATTTAGTCTTGTACGTGATGAACGCATGTGGGTGATGCACAGAACTTGCAGATGTTGAGATTCATACAGTGCCCCCAATTTTATAAATCTATGTTGTGTACTTCTGAAGAAAATCCTTCTAATTCCAGTTCAAGTTTTAACACCATAAAAAATTCTACTGCATGTAATCATATACAAAACTAAAGTAATTTGGCTTCTGGTCATTTGCTTAATAAATTATTAAATCACCTCCCAATTCCTTCCTGTTGCCCTCCAGCAGCGGCGGTCAGTGGCTTCCTTTGTTTGTCTTCAGAGTCAGCAAACCATCATCTGATTTAGTTACGACTTGAGGAGTCGGTTCAGTATGATCAGTGATACGCTCAAAAATCCCTGACCTACAGGGAATGAGAAAATAACACAAGGCATGAGGCACTTTTAGTGCAAAAACTAAATTATTTTTCTAGTGGATACGTGCTTACCTCCTCATCAAAGCCTCTCCACATTCTTCTGCCAGAAAAAAAAAACATGCACATCACCTTTTAAGCCATTGAAAACGCCAGCAAACTTTAATTCAATGTGCCCTCCGAGTATCGCAATCTTCTCAGGTCTTGAAGGCAGGTCTAACGCTGAATCTGAACCATTGACCTGCTCTATTCCTGTAATGTTTGGCATGGATGGTTGACCACCAACTGCAATGAGTATGTTTTTTGTTTTTTGCAGTATAAAGCTTTCCATCGACATTGACAGTATGTGGATCAACAAGCTGCATTAATTTGAACAAGTAGTATATCAACACTGCCATTACTGCATTGATCCTTTCAACAAAATTGTGTATGCAAACTTAACCCAATTTAGAAATTTCTCCCAACCTTTCCAATGCCTTAAATTGCAGTGACCCCTGAATTCTTCAGAATGTTCGTCTGAATCCCCACAAAGCGCTGCAACTCTAAATTCCTGTTGGTCATCAGAGTTACTCGTAATTACTCGGAACTAGTTGTAGTCTAATATATTCGAAATGATTATCCATCTAAACTTACTCGGAGTTACAAAATCAAATTAACACACTCAGGCTTGCTTTAAACTAGAACCTTTGACTCTTTGAGACATTTCGTTGAGCAGTTCATGAGTAGCAAAGTTTCTTTGAACACAACAAAGGCCCCGTTTGTTTCTTTGGTTGGATGAAGATTTTTTTTTTTTGGTTTCTATGATCAAGTTTTTTAAACAGCTGACTGTATGTTTTTTATTAAAAAAATCTATAAAGGAGTTGCTTAAAAATCAAATAATATATATTTTTAAGTTTTTAATAATTAATACTTAATTAATTATATACTAATGATATTCCTCGTTTTACGTGGTGAAAGGAAATCTTCATCGCCAAAAGAAAGGATACCCGGTCTTATTCCAGTTCAGTTATAAAAAAAAAGCAGCAAACTAAACTAGATGCTTCCAAGTAGACATAAATGGATTAGGCTACAACGGCACGGAACTTTATAACATACCTCTAAAACTTCAACGTACCTCTAGGGAATGGATCATTTGCCGCGTACAAACGCTGGATCGGTGAAGCTTAGATGCTTTGAAGAACCACACCTTGCCGCCTCTTTTAGTCGTCCGGTCGACATCCGATGATCTGCACACCTTGCCGCAGCCGCAGCATGCTATGGATCGGGGGGCCTCCTCTTGGCCAGCGAGCTTTAACATCAGAGGGGGTGGCTAAGGGGGGCTGAGCGTCGTCGCGACGATGTCGATTGCACCAGGCGGCCCGGCGGATGAGGCGGTGGACGGCGAGGAGTGCCGGGGCGCGGCGGATGAACGGCACGACGACGGCAGTGACCGGCCGCGGTGGCGAGGTAGGTGAGGGGGGGAGGCGCTGCGCTACGAGGGCCCGGCGGCGCGGATGCCGACGAACGGGTCGACTGAGGGGAGCAGATAACGGCGACCACTCGTTGCCTGTCTCCGTCGTGCGAGTGCGCACGGCGGCGTGCACTCGTGTATGACAGGCACACGAGTGGTTCAGGCAGTGAAATTAATACTATCGTTATTTTTTTAATAGGCTTTTTTTTATTTTAAAATCTTTCTATGTATAAAGTATGTATATCTTATGTTTCTATACCCTGTGTTTCCATGTATACACTTTTGTGTTTTCGTGTATAAATTTTTGTCCATGTATAAAGTTTACATACTTTTGTGTTTTCATGGATAGAGTTTATATACTTGTTTGTGTTTCCATGTATAAATTCCACGTACCTTTCGTGTTTCCAAGAATAAAGTTTCAATTTCGAATTTTTTTACGTATATTTTTTTCTATGTATAAACTGTATTTGAATGTAAAGTTGGGCTGAAAAATATATTTCTCATGTGGGCTGTGAGGCTGTGGGCCATTTCACCATTTGCATTCCCCGCTCGTGGGCCTGGTCGGGCCTCCTCACACACACATGGGCTTTGGTCGCATTCCCTGCTGCACGTGCCGGGAGATTGTTGACTGGCCAACCCCAGGCGTGCGTGGCCAATTGGCCAGGCACAATATCTCGTAGTGAACACCATATGGTCATCAGAGAACATATTCCTATATATGCCATTGCTTAATGGATTTTTATGTGCATGATCGTGTGGTGTTTACGAGTGTTTGATACTTACAGTAAAAAAAAAAAGTAAAACGGTATGGAAATGGAAGTGCAACTGCAAATGATACTACACATCCAGGGTTTTTTTTAATACAATATATGGTTAGCTGCAGGCCTGCAGTTACGGCATGGCACTATAGCAGTAAGTGCAGAGGATTTGCGTCCCTCCTCCCGATTTGGCTGGATTTGAGGCTTGAGAGGGGAGGGGTAGTCAGTTTTTGTCTGTGTTTGGGTTATGTGCATGCGTGCTAGGCTGCCGACCACCCTTCTTGAGATTTTTGCGAGGGAGGGAAGCGGTGCAGGCATAAGCAGGAGGAGACGTGCAATATATACCATCTTCCCGTGTTCCCCGTGGATGCGTACCTCGACGGCGAGCGCGACTCCAAGGCCCAATCACGAGGACTCCGCCGCCGCCAAGGATTGCGGCCAGTGGCCCACTGGTGGGTTTTGGATTAGGGATTTAACGGCGATACGATGTAGATGAAGCGATGAACAGAGCTGCTGTTTTCAGGAGCCCTTTGGCCCGTGGGCTATGGACGCGGTAACAATATCGCGTCCGCGAGAAGGCTAGAAACCCTAGATAGATAGATACATAGATATATAACTGAATTCCTTACCATCTTCATGATTACACCCAATGTTTTCTAACAGACTTTATAATTTTCTTTGCTTTTTAGAAAATAAAAATAGAAAGTACTAACTGGAAACAAAGTGTTCTGGAGGTTGTCTTCTTCACATGGTCCAAACATCTTGACTTACACTATTGAGCTATCCTTGTTACTGCACAGTGGACTGCCAGCTCTATATTTCTTTTTAGAATTGGCAATTTTTCTAAGATCCTTAGACTCTCTTTTGACGCACGCCTATATTTAGTAGCTAACAGCCGTCAGCCAAAAAACTTACTATAAAGTATCAGCTTCCCATGTTAGGATGCGTCCTTGGTTGTACTCTACAATTTGGATTCTCCGAAATATGTAATAGGAAAATATTTTTAAGACAAACTCCATATGAAGCTCTAGAGTATGGGAGAGAGATATTTAGTAATTTCCGTCGCCAGATGCTGACAAGATAAAGTTGCAGCTGACGAGGGGTATTCTTGGCAGCTTTTGTGGGAGATTGCAATTCACTTGTTTCTTATATGTTTTTTCTTCAATTAGAGGAAGAACATAGTGCGGTATCTATCAGTCCATATAGCCGAGCCGGCCTCCATCGCTACTTTTGCAGGATATCACTGCACGCAGTATTTTCCCTTGCAATTTAAACCATAGTAACATACAAACGCAATAAACTTTGCCGCCCGAACTACAGAAACCGTTCTTAGGCCTTCGTTCCAGTTGGAGGCGACCAAACTGCTCGAACATCCAGTTCGTTACCACTTCAGAGATCAGCCTCCACATCTGGTCATCAGCCGGCCAGAGTGTCAGACTGTCAGTGTGCTGATTGGCTTCATTGATTAAACGGACCTGAGATGATTTTGCTTGGAATGCATGGCCTGAGAGGCACAATACCACATACTACTAGTAGATACCACAGGCTCATCAGAGAACATATTCTTATACCATTGATTAGTGGACTCAGATTGTTGGCAATTTGTGTCACATTTATCTAATATTCAACAGCACAAGTGCAATGGTACATCGACATTTCACTGTCTGCAAAAAGAAAAGAACAAAAGATTGAACCAACGTAAATTACTCCTGCTCTATTAGACGACAAAAAGAAATGAACGTCTAACTGTCTAAGTGATACACATCTTTCGAGATAGAGGGCAAACTGCCAATAATACTCTTCACTTTTACACAACCTCGTATGAAAATGTTGCATACAGCAGAACTTGAAATGACGACTCTCCCAAACAGAAATGGTGTGCAAAATAAAGACAAAAGTGGAAATTTGTCTTCTAACCATGAAATTCATAGCACTGGTGTTACGATGCAATGTGCAGGTCGACAAACAATGCAATTACAAAGTAGAGAAGATTTTCTTATGTGATACTTGGTGAGGTTTCAAATATGAACTTGTTCCATTTTTAACACTAGACCATAGCAAAGCAGGAAAATCACACCTCTGCGTCTCTACTCAATTCATCAGATCACTAATCTGGTATCACTAACTATTGTCGACATATTTTAGTAAGGCCTACATGCAGAGACTATATGCTGTACACTTATACCTCAATCCAACTTCAATTCTGGCTGTGTGACTGTACATGAGATGAATAATCTGCAAACAAAATGCAAGGTGTTGATCGTAATCCATGTGAGGGGAGAAATATTCAGACCAATAAATTATTTACCACGAGAAGTACAGTACCACTTGTTACACCAGCAGAAACAATTCTATCGATGTTATCTATACGTCTTTGTATGGAGCGCAGGACCATGTTCAGTGCTAAAACCCTCTTGCGAATAGAAGAAATCCTTGTGGCTTGTTGCATTATAACTGGAGAGGGTGCATTCTCTAATAGCTTGTCTAGTTCTGCAAAAAGAATAGGGGTAATTTCATATAATTCATGAATCCTACAAGGGGCCATGGAGGAACTACATTATACAATAACATATTTGATGTGAGGTAAACTGAGAGCAAATATCAACAAAATTTCTGAGGAAGGAAGAATCAGATGCACCAAATGTAAATGAACTACCTAAAGGAATATACACAGGTAAAAAAATAGGCAGGTCAACCAAAATTGAATGTGAACCTTGTCATGTATGGACAGTATGGTTATCCCAAAAGTTTCTGATTTTGTTGATATTCACTGTGTCAGTTTCCTTACTAGGATTTACAAGTTCATACATTCATTTAGAGGGTGACTACTAAACAGAAGTGACCTCTCCACATATCAACCAACCAAATTAGCATTCAATTTATGAGTGGAACTAAGAACCATAGAAGTACAGTCAGTAAATCTCCTGGTTTCGTTAATTTAGTATACAGTACACTACAAGGTACATAAAGGTAAGTTCATATGGGCATCACTTTCACAAGAAATAGTACTGCATCAGTTTAACTACTGTTTCAATAAGCCACAAATAACAAGTGTTGCAATAAGGATGCTATGATTTTAAATACAGAACTAAGTTCATCTCATTCAAACCACTTGAATACAACTCTAACCATGTATAACCATAAAAGCATCCTCTTCCACTACCATGAATATCCAATCATCCATGTAGAAAAAAGATAAAAGTTAAGCGTGAACGGACACACGAAGATATCCAACGACTACTGCTCTCAAAACAACAAGACTATATCAGTAATTCAGTATCAAACAAAACACTAGTCCATATTTCATATCATAGTGAGCTTGGAAAAGAGAGTATACTAGACGTACCAGTCCAATATCTGCGTAGCCTAGAAGCAGAATTTGTTAGTTATTGGTTCACTTAAGCGCTAATTGATGTAATTTGAATTTCCGCAAGCTAAAACCTTCTAGCCTCAGAACATTTCTACCCATCAATCACATAGCAGAAACGCGTCAACGCAATTCGGTGATTCCTATACCACAAAAGGCACCCAAACCCTAGGCATCGACGAGCCCGAGCCGCAGGAGCAGCGAGCACGCAGGGGGGGGGGGGGGGAAGCCTCAGAGAGAAAGGCACGAACGCACCTCCCTTAAGCCGGTCGACGGCGGCGGCGAGCTCGTCCTGGCTCCGAGAGGTAGCCGCGGCACTCGCCTCGTGCTCCTGGAGCGCGCCGCCCAGAACCCCCGCGATGGCACCAGCCAGCGCCTCGCACCGCTCCGGCTGGGGCGCGGCGGCTCGCTCATCGTCGCCGGTGGCTGCGGCGGAGGGGGAGAAGGCGGCGGCGGCGGCAGGTGGATCGGAGCCGTCCATTGGAGTGTCGAGTGGGCTTCGGATCGGAGACTAGACGCGAGAAAGGATTTTTTTATTTATATATATTTATAAAAATATTTTTTAAAAAAATTTACAGAACGTTAAATCCGACATACTAAATAACCATCTTCCTCAGTTAAAAGCGTACTGATTTCTAAAATTGGTGAATGATGTAGGTGTGTATAAGAGGTCAAGCGTATATATTTACACATCTCAAGCTAGTTTATGTTTTTGAGTATTTCAGGTATGATAATATAAAAGAGTATGCATAGCTAAATGTTCATAGCAAATGGTGCATATGTCATATAGTTGCTAATTTCTATAATCAGTTTGAGAATAGATATCTTATGGATCTTTTTAAAAAGCTCTATGTCTATAATTAATAGAAAAAATTTAATAAATTTTAGAGTAGATTGGATAAACTGATAACGAAATAAACAGATGAGCAGTCTAAAAGACAACAACAATAAGTAACGAGGTTCTCAGATTTCTATGACCACTCTCCAATGATGATCATAATGTGAGAATATTGTTGGTAATTTAGATTAGAAAATTTTCACACTAAATTGAGGATGAGATTTAAGGAAAAATATAACTTATTGTATGACGATGATGATGCTAGGTTTGGTATAATTACTACTAATTTGACTAATGTTTACAATTGGATGATGAGTGGTGTAAGAGAGCTACCGCTTATTGTCAATATTGAATTTATTATGCATGTGATATGCAAGTGTTTTAGAGATCGATATAAAACAGTTAGACCCTCTATAGCATATAATAGTATTTTCTTTGGCACAGTACCGATGAATTAGTTAAAAAAACGTAAAAATGTCCAAGAGTATTGAGCTATACCTCAAGATACACATCAACACATATTCAAAACTTTATGTGCTAATAAGACTAAGCATGGAATTTATCATAAGAGAGTTGTTTAAGAATGTGTCTTATGGACGACGGGACATGCTCATGCTCATGCCAAAAACCACGACTATATCATAAGCTATATTCTTATGTTATTATCGCAAGCTCAAAGTATAGAATACTTGATCATCATTTTATGTCACCTTATTTTAGAAATAAATCTATCTTGTATATCTGTAGTAGCGAGATATTTGGTTTCGGCATTACAAAATCTTTCATAGCTCAACAATCTCAGCTTTTTTATATTTTGGACCCAACAAAATAAGGAACAATACAGGTCGCTATAAGACTAGACAGATTCACAACGATATAGATGAGTTCGAAGCATGTGGAAAATTCAAATGTTGTAGCAAGTGAGACAAGCACGAGCATAGTTACAAAAAGTGTCCAAAAAATACAGAGATTCCAAGTGAAGCAAAAAACTCCTTCATCAGGAATAGGGACCAAATGAAAACACATTCATTGGCGTCATAGCTAGCATACCTTAGTTAGTACTAGTTGTACCAGCATTCATGTGACGTTTACTCTCGACGCTCCATAGCCACACGTAGCCGATGTGCGAGACTCGTACCCTACACACCACGACCAAGACTTCTTCCACATTGTGAGTCAATTAATCTTCTATATCTCACTTAAATGTGATATGCCTCATATATTGAACATGTCATTTCAAATAGGTCAACGATGCACGACAGGTTAATAGCGAGCTTGATCTTGTATGCCAACGGTTGAAGGTTACGCTTGTCCTGACAGAAGATGAGCAGAGAATTACCTTTGGCATGATGCATAACAAGATGTGTGTTGTCATTCGTGCCCTCACCTATCGTGAGGCCAATGTGGTTTCTCTAGTAGCAGCGGTTGCAGTAGGAGTCTACCCTGTAGAAACACAACCCACATATAATTTTGGCTATCCACCATTCAAATATATTACTTTCTTCTTAATATGCGACGCTACTGTTAATAAAGTATACTCTTTACATATTTCGCTACACCTTACTTCCTCCGTAACAAGGACGATGACACAAGGGTTTTCAGGTATGTCGCATCGTACATATTTTTATTCGGTTCACGATATTTAAGTTTGCATTGCTTAACCATTTTTTCTCATAGGGTTTCAGGCTACACCGCTGCTGATCTCCACAGTCGTGGGCGGATCTGAGAAGACCACCTCTGGATAGACATAGCCTCTTTCGATCACGATGACCTCATAGCAAATCAGGACGTGCTCGACTTCTCTCAGTTTGCAGGAGCTCTACTACCACACACACAAGATCCACATGCTTCGACTCCTGTACAGTAGGTCCATGCTAGCCATGGCATCCTAGCCGACTGCCTCACCTACTCCTAAGGTCACATATGAGCTTAAAGGAGGATGAAGAGGGGTAGAAAGTAGGCCTCAAGCTAGTAGTACGTTGTGACATTTATACTTATTATTTATATTACTTTGTATTCACTGTTTTGGCTCTATATACATACATCATTTACTATGTATTATTATCACGTTACTTTCACTCTTTCTTGTGCACGCATGACTATCAGTAACATACGACAACTAACTTTCTATGTATTCACTCCTTAATGTGCACATGATTGCCAATTGACAATCAACACTAAGTGATACCAGCCAACTTTCAGGGCATGACTATCATGTCATTTTCAACACAACCCAACAACTAACTTTCGGTGCTTAATCATCACATCACTTTCAACATAACCCAACAACCTACTTTCGGCAAATTAATATCATGTAGCGTTTAAAGAAATTTTACAAGCAGGGCACTTCTCGTGCATGAATGTCATGTTGTTTTTAACGTCTTTAGTTATGTCTTCCACATCTAACACAACACACGCTATATAAGACCTCCGTACTCATGATGAACCTCAAGGTTTCAGCCCGCTAACACCCTTGTAAATTTTACACCACATATTTGTTCTATCTTCTATAGCATAAAAGAACAATAGTTGCTAAACGCGTTTTTAATGAGGATCTAGACTAAAGAGGATATCCTTTGACTTGGCTAATTTCACCTTGGTATGACCATCCATTTTGCATGTGATGATCGATGCCATCTTATGACATTTTAGGACCCTAACACTTGCAGGAAAAGATTCTTTCATTGCCTAAATTATTCTCATAAGGTATAGATTGTATGTCTCTATTTTTTAATTGTTTTTTATCATAATATTTTTTTTGAACCAATACTTTTCTTTGCTAATCCACGAAAGGATGTATAGTTTTATTCAGTGGGTTGATATAGAAAATCAAGTATTTGATCCGAACCGTTGGTTCTTCGAGGGGTATTGGTTTTCCCCCTTAGAATCAAATGAATAGTATATAAGGAGGGATGAGGAGTACAAATGATGTTGGCGAGCCAAATGGTTAGACTATAGGCTACAACCTCTTATACTACTTCCATGATGAGAACGTCCTAAGTACGCTTGCGATGATTGTTGTCTAGTAGTGTGGTCAATAAGTAATGATATTTTTATTATAAGGTACTATGTTTGTCCAAACATTCTTGACAAAAATTTTATTATAAATTCGCTATAAATCTCTCTAATTTGTTTTAATTATGTTATCACGTTGACTATAACTATGTATTCACCTTTTCCGAGAGGAATCGCTAAGAAGATGTAAATTCAAACAACACACACATGAAAAAATCACCGTATAACTCTGCATGGATCATATAGCCTAAAACAATTGAACAGTACATACAAGCTAAAGTGGAGTACAAGCGAAAAGTCGACTACTCTAACAACTGGTGACTATAAGTGAACAATAAATGATGATTTACATGAACTTCAAATAGGTGTCCGTCATGTTATCCGTTATATTATTTATATTACATTTGTTTTATTCATAATGTGTAAATCTCTCAGTAATCGTATAACGTTTTTACCACTATTATCTAAATAATATCCGTGTGTACTTATTAATCATTCAGTGAGTTACTATATAATTCAATCATCTCAATTATCTTTTCTACGTACTTTTAAAATTGCTTTACAATTAAATCTTTAAATAAAAATAGATTTATTTTAAATCTCTTTTTTTTCTTTTAGAAATTTATATAGTAGGCACAAAAACACTCTAACAGGAGACGGTAAGGAGCCGTCTACAAAATTATTAGGCCTTCTCTTCTCCTACAGGTGAGCCTATCAATTTTATAGGAGCCCCTAGGACGAAAAAAAATACCCAAACAGAAGACGGCAATAAGAGCACTTGCAAAAACAACATGTCTTCTCCTCTCTTACACATCCTACCGCGATATTTTACAAGCGACCCTGTATCACGAGATAAAGTGTTCTTGGTTAGGGTGGCAAATGCAAATTTCCTTTCCCTGTTGGCCCACCATTAACAAGGGCCCATAGTTGTTTGTCTCATTGAATTTAATGTTGGATATTTCTAAAATAAAAAATCTATTAGAGAGCGTTGAGAATATATATCTATAATTTTTTAAAATATATATATTAAAAATATTTTAATAAAAATATAAATAAAAAAATTCCACGAGAAAGTATGATACGGTGATGGGTCATGGGCCTCCATATAATTGGCCCATACTGGGATTTAAAATGGGCCTATAGTAACTGTTATATGTGCCTTATTCAGTATCTATGCCCATGAAAGCCCGATGAAAAACTTTACCCTCCTTTCTTTTCCATGATTTCTTTTCTTTTCCAGAATTATCATTTATTGATTTCCCACTCGTTTCCTTTTTTTTTTTTTTTGCCAAGTTATCTTTTAAAATCAAGCATGATGATTCATACTGGAGAGCCTAGAAGATATCGAGCTCATATACTGACTAGCTTGCTGAGTAATCACTGTATGCGTTAATGGCTTAATCTGAATGTTTGTATGATCTACTGCAACAGTGAACAACGGCAGATCAAACTAGCTCGCAGATGCTCGCTACCATTGGCAGCACACGAAGAACCAGCTACAGGCAAGGGAAGAACTTCAATCAAGAAATCAAGTAGGCACGGACCAGGACAGAGCTGCGCGTCACCAACATGCACTGGCCTGCAAGCAAAACCGAGTGAAATCCAACGGTCCTTCAATAAACTTTGCGGACAATTTTTAGAGGAATGTCCCGGGAACTACCGATACCTATCAGGCATAAACCCTAAACCATTGTATTGGCAATCACCGCACAGCCCTCACACACCAAATGCCAACAGATACAGCAGCAATCAACAGATGTACCACAAACCAACAGAGCCATTACTCGACGGTTGGTAAATATTAGCAGCAAACAAGGCTACATAGCAAGTTCACATAACCCACTGAGACATGTCTGGGTGCAAAACTCTTGATAGAACTAGAGCAACAATATAAGATAACACGACAGGTTTCTGAAATAAGCCATATTCAACAGACGAAATGGTGACACCACGCCAAGCAGACACGTCGACGAGCTAGGCAATCGAAGACATGGTTCACTGTGACGCGCCAAAACCATCACCGCCCAACTCCATAGCCTACTTAGATCTCTGCCTCATCTTTCGGCGCTTCCTCTTCAGCCTCCTCATGCGCTTCTTCTTCCACTGAATACAATACAAACAGAATTATTAGTTCAGAGTAAACTGGCTAGAAGAAAATTATAGAACAAGCATGGCAGTATAGCTCAAAAAACTGCGAAAGAGCACAATATGGAAGCCATTTTTCGCACAGAAAGAAACAAGAGTGAACAGAAATTAGAATGGACAGAAGCCAGATAGCATCACAACGAACTTAGCTTATCCATACCTGGGAAATCTTTGAATGCCTAACCTAGATTTTACCAGTGTTGGGTGATTCAAGTTCGCTCTAGCATTGAGATGGTTGAACAAGCTAAGAAAACTAGGAGATCCTTAGCAATGCAGTTCTATAGCAATCAAATCATCCATATTACAAGTCTATGAAACTATGTATGTGATCAATTACTACGTATTGCCACAACCCACAACGAGATACTAGTTGAAATGGTATATAGTTGTAACCTAACACTTTGTACTTATCAGCAGACTATCTTGGGTGCAACAACATCAGGAACAGTGGATGTCTGAATGATACAGATACTTAACTGAATTTCATGTTGACAGGGAATTGAAATCATTCATAATTTCCTACAGAAACTACAACAGAACTGACGTATAAACAGTGATAACAAAATTACTGGACACCTGAACAGCCACTAGTAGTAGACAAACATAATTTCTCACTGACACTACAACAGAACTAGCATTTAAACAGTGAGCATCACAAAATTACAGAGCATCATAACAGCTACAGTAGTAGATAAACTTAATTTCATATTCTTACTGACAAACATATCAAGCAACAGTAAACACAAACCAAACACCACCCTCTATAAGAATAAACATCACACTATCCATCAGATGATGATGCAAGCACAAGAATTCAGACTGCCAACTAAATAACACGATAAGATAGCATCATCTAGGCCTCTAGGGGGCTCATATCAAGTGTATGCGTTAAAACGAAGCCTTCATCGAGGCAGGAAACCCCCACGAGACGGCGACCCACACCACGCGCCATCCACGCCTCCCCATGAAGTCTTCTAATATGGAACGGTGGGAGTAAGCTTATAATATTTTGGAGACGGAGGTAGTAGTATGGAACACGAGAGATGGATGGAACTACGAGATACCAAGCCACCGCGGTGGGCCGGCGGCACCTCGGGTTTCATCCTCTCCGCCGCCGGCGCCGGGCCGCCGTAACACGAGCCTCGCCAGGGTTTCCCATGAAAATACGCCGCTCGAGCCTCTCTCTTTGTAACCACAGCCCCCGAACATTCAATGGATCATCCACGCGCAGGGAGAGAACTAGACAAGCCTAGGGAGGAGGTGAGACGGCAGCGGGTTACCTTGGCCCTCATGGTCGCCCCCTCGGGAGCTCGCCTCGGCGCGGCTGCTGCTGCTCCGGTGGCGGCGGCGGCGGCGGCGGCGGCGGGGTGGTAAAGGGGGAAGTGGGAGAGTGGCGGCAACTAGTGGTATATATAGGTGCTTCGGGGTAGCAAACCCTAGGAATGGTGGAGTGGCTTCGAGAAAGTGAGCTTGGGCCGCTTGGGCCCATAGAGGCCCATTAAGGAGAGCTCGTGTTGTTGGGCAAGTTTGGGTTGGTCAGTAGTGTAGGATGCGATAACTTGGGCCCAAAAACTCAGAATTATTCAATCTTTTTCTTCTGAAAATTTGGCGTGGTTTTGGTCTTCATGGAAATTCAAGTGCTAGTTATATTACAAGAAAGTTGCAATAAATTTTGGTCAAAATTTTACTACCACAACCACTTTGTTGGGATATTAGTCATGGTATGAAAAAATGTGCTAGATGTATTAGATATAATCACGGCGATTTTAGGAAGTGTGTTGTGGAATTGGGATCAGAAAACCTGGAAATAACACTAGAAGGATCAGCCAATGAATAACATACAATTTCAATTTTAGTCTGATCTGCTATGCAAGGTGAAATGTTGAATTGACTGCTTAAACTCTATGCCTATGGAGAGAGTAGCTTATTTAGGCTGTACATTTTAGCAAAAGACAACTTAATTATGGGGGAAAAAAGGAAGGAAATCTTTCTATGATAATAAAAGAAAGCTCAATTGAGGAATAAAATATGGATCTACAATTTTTGGTAAATTCATCATGAAAATTGTTAGTGTAATATGATATTATGACTAATGAAGTTACTTCTTAAAGATAATGGAAGCATTACTGTTTTAAGATAATGGAAGAGGTTTACAGCCTGAATCATGCATCCTAATGGTCTCACATAGTCACATTCCAGACAGATAATAATAATGACGTACTAAAAGTCATGATACTCTGTATTTATTGAAGTACCATACGTTGGTTAGCACATGCTCTTCACTGCTGGGTAGTACTCACATAAAAGTTGTCAGCTAACCGAGGACCAACAAAGCTTTATTTGCTCCCGGTTCATCCTACCAGAAGCGCACTCTCATCTCAGACTTATCTTGCGTCATTTTGTAGCAGTTCAATATGATAGTACCATAAGCATTCACCAACAAGTCTAATCGCGCACATGATAGCTCCTATATCTTTTTTTCATAACAAAAATCAATCTAGCCTCTGCATCAAGATGTATAATAACTCTTATATCTAAATGTATTATGGTTCATACCTTTTATATTCAGGTTCTGATTGGTTGAGCTGCTGCTGATAAGCCGTAGAAATAGGAACGAAAAACAAAAAAAAAAGGTAAAACTTATATATCTAAACTATTCGCAATGTAAAAGTTAATGCTAAAAATAGACTATATTGAAAAAAAAACTAAAATCAACACTGATAAGCGAATAAGTAGCCAATAAGAACATGTTTCTAATCAAAATTCACCTTACCGAACAAATTGGGGAAGACTTGGCATGGCAACTAAAAAAAAAGGAGACATGTTGTGGGCACTTGCATACATACACCAATATGATCCAAATCCATCTCCCTCCATAAATAAAAGAAATCCTGGTTGCTTGTACATGTGTGTTAGGTTTGGTAGCATGTTGCTGCAGCCTTGCAAGTTGCCACTACTTCCTACACAGCACAGTCCAGCATACCAAATTAACTCTCCTGCCAAAACTGAAAGAGAGAGGAGGCAAAAAGCACTGCTCACCAACCTGCAAAAAGAGACGCATGAACCAGCAGAATTGAAGTATGAGTATTGGAGTTCATGGTGGTACTGCTATGTATGATGGTCTCTCTTTTTCTCTAACTTGATTGGAGATTGTCCAGGACAAAAAAAGATGCAATCTGGTAGGCCTAATTGAGCAATTAGTCAAATAGTAGTAGCTGAGATTAGGCAGCTTATAAATGATGGGTCCTTTTGGGATTGTTGATTTGTGGGCCATCTTCCTTTAAACTTTGATTAGGCACTTTGGATTACCTTTTTATGAAAAAGCAAAAAAGGGCAGCATTTCGAGTTTATGAAAAAACATCTAATTTGTTGTTAGGTAATCTATGTTCCAAAAGGATCTTGAAAGTTACTACATACATATTTGACAGGACAGTGATCACCATTGATGTATAGGACGTGTAACAGTATAACTCTGCCATGCCACCTTCAAACAGAAGTCAAATGCAGACCAAACAAAGTTCCAGACAACCCCCTGCCTCATTCATGGGAAATCAGCGGCAAACTGAAAGTACCTCAATAATTGTCTTTAATCTAACAAAACAACGTGAGCATGTCAAATCAACAGGTGAGGCAGCACAAGGACAACCCCTCCTTTTGACACTGCTTACACGTACCCCAGTAACAATGACAATTGTACGCTTGTATCCACAACAGTTGGCACACTACAGATGACAACACACAGGGATATTTATAACCTATAGTTCAGTTCACAAGCTTGCATCTCAGAATGGTAAGAGACAATGTACACTTATTTTTATCAGCAGTTCGAGTCAAAAAACAATGAAATTTGCACTTACAGCAAGGCTTCCAGGATTTCCAGCATATCAAGACCATTGTTTATGGTTTTGCTAGCAAATAACAACAAACCTTTTTTAAAAAAATAAAAGGAGAAAAAAATAGCAAATGAGTGACTGTGGAAGCAGTATCGCACAAAAATCCTATACCACTAAACTAAAAAAATCAATATATCGACGATTCAGCAGAATTATTGATCAGCAGGCTATGTTTAGTTTGACCCATATCCATGTGGATGTGACTTCTGCCATCTCCAAGCGATTGATAGGCTCTCCTTGAGGTCGGTATATTGAGCAGTCCAGTTGAGCTCTGTGTTGATCTTTGTTGGGTCACTGTATACTTCCGCATAGTCTCCTGGCCTCCTGCTGAGGTACTCGATTTTAATGTTAACTCCAGTTGCCTTTTTGCAGGCATCCACAAACTCCTTGACCGAACGACCTGAATAATCATACATATTATATTCTTGACAGCACAAGAACTGCATGAGTAAAGTGGAGATAATTTGATAACAGAACTTTCAATTGACCTTCCAGTTTCATACACATAATTATCTAACCTTTCTGCCAATTTTTCATAACCATTCAATAAAGAATTATTCTACCAGAATAACTGTCTGCATGTCTTCCAGTGTCAAAATTTGATGTAAACTAACCAACAAATGCAGCATTTGATTAAAAACCGGTTCTGTCCTAGTATGAGTGAATGATCAACTGCATTTGATCAAAGTACATAAAGAAAGCTCATATTGTCAAACCTCTTCCAGTGCCAACATTGTAAATGCCAACTTTACTAGGCTCTGCCTTGTTGAGTGCTTTCACATGAGCATCAACAAGATCTGTGACATCAATGTAGTCTCTTATGCAGGTTCCATCAGCTGTACGATAATCTGCTCCTTTAACCTGCGATTGATTCATCAAGTATCAGCTTCAAATTTAAATTATCTTTCATAGTTTCACTCTCAGGATACAGAGATAATACTTCTTTTTCTTCTTCTAGATGAACATATTATTGTTATTATAAACATGCAAAGCTGATATGTGGTAATACACTAAACTATGCTTTACTCCAGGGGCACTGTGCAGTCAAAGTATAAGAGAATACCTTCAATCCGGGAATGATTCCTAACGCTGCATCGAAGCATGCCCCAGATATCCTTCCATGCTCTCGTAGTTCAGGTCTAGGAGCTTCACCTAATCTTCCCTCTGGATCTGATCCAATAACATTGAAATATCTAATGTAAAACGGTAGCATGTTAGTACATACAAATTTTGTGTTCAGAAACTACTAGCCTATATCAGAGGGAAAACAGCATACCTTAAAATCATCACAGCTATGTCCTTTCTCCCCTTTGTGAAATCTAGTATGATGTCCTCTGCCATTTTCTTAGCTTTTCCATAGGGATTAATTGGTAACTGTAGCAATGTAAATTATAGACCACTTAGGAACATAATAACATTAATAGCTGAAAAACACACACAGGTAAATACCTAAAATCATTAACTGTTAAAATTGAAAATCAAAATATTTACATAGCGGCCTTGGATTTGCCCTTCTAGCAACAAGATGAAATGACACGGCACAATCAAAACATCGCATTTTAATGGCATTATAAAATAACTACCTGAGGTGTGGTTTCTATAATAGGCATCTTCTCTGGTTCTCCATAGGTGGCACATGTACTAGAGTAAATAAGGGTCTTAACTCCATGAGATGCCATAGCCTCCAGAATCAATAAGGTGTTGGATGTAATATTGTGATAGTACCTGTTAAATAGTTAAGATTATCAGAGATATACTAGACAGGTTTCAGATATATTATACAGATCATCATATCTGTGATAGCAGATGATATCAAAGTATCAATATCAGAAGAACTAAAAACCGGAAAGTACTTGATTATGAAGTTGGCATTGTAGTGTACCAAGTACCATGGATTAATTGTGAAAGCTGTTTTTGACCATAAGCACCTTTTGTCCCTAGCACTACAGTTAAGCCATTCTACACACATGGGTGTGTACGAGGGTAAGATCTGTGGGGGTTAGTAGAATAAGAGGGCCCGCAAGCTCATGGAAGTGACAAATTGTCAATAGAATAATGACTTACCTAAGGGGTTCCAATGTACTCTCGCCAACATAGGCAACAGCAGCAAAGTGCATAACAGCATCAAATACATTTTCGGCAAAGATCTTGTTGACCTGGGAGCCAGTTAAGTGAAAAACTGATGTTTGAATATTCTAAACATTATAAGTAGGTACTTTAGAAATGCAAAATGAGGATACAGTTTTTTGATCTCCAATATCAGCATAGATAAACTGAAGTCTGCCTGGATGTGGGAACAATTCTTGGAGAACCTTTACTGCTCCCATGTTTCCTCTAGAAAGATTATCCTGAAAAAAGAAAACACAATTCACCATCATCAGTGACATTTGAAGAACTAGTGGAGAAATTTATTACAAAGGAAAACTGAAGTACCACAATGGTAACTCGATAATTGTCCTTTAACAGGCGTAATGAAGCATGTGACCCAATATAGCCAGCTCCTCCTGTTACTAAGACATGAGTAACGCCAGGTTCATGGCGCGAAAACTGCAAGATACATACCCCCACAATCAGCTATACTGTTGAGCTTGAACTAGGGAAATATAATAATGGCATAATAATAATTGCAGCATAAGAAATGGAACAGGAGACAGGTTTACATTAAGTGTTGAAAGAGTAAGCAACAGAAGTCAAAAGTGGATAGAACACACCCAAGTTTGGCCAGACACATATTGAGGCTGCATCACAGATTATACATGCTTGTACACAACAAAACTAATGTGCTATGTTTGACCTTCATCCGCAACAGTATAACATTTCTTCTAAAGCACTAGATAGTTAACCTATAGTTTTAGAGATGTGATACATTTACATCTGCAAATCATACCATAGTTTTCTTGAACAGGAACAAGTCAAAATTATTGTGCAAATTGATTGGCTGTCAGAAGATAGAGCTATCATCTCATGGCCGAAAGCTACAATTTGTTAGGATGCCATTTAGGCCTCGACTTGCCACACCAAGAAGTGAAACAACATAAGTATGAAATATCAAGTTGGAACACGAGCTATTGTAAAGGACACTGAAATAACAAAGGCAATTGGCTGGAGGGATGTCACTTTCCTCATATGCTTGTTAGCACTGCTAAGAGCAGAAATAAATATATGTGTGTTGAAACAACTACAATAGCAGTCGTCATTTTCTAATACTGGTTATACATGGACATATTCTATAATCCAGGTAATACTCAAAACTAAAATTATGTGTGCATAACAAGAAAAATAAAAGAGGAAATAAGTTCAGAAAGGTCCAGAAGTTAAACCTATAGGTAGCAGAAAGTGACTTACAAATCACCACACGAAAACATGAGGGAAGGCTGATTTTAAAAGCAGATTTAAAGGAATATGGAGGAAAGAAGAAAAAAGAAATATAGACGTCTTACCACACTACTGCCCCCAAAACCAGGAGATTGCTTTAAAACAAATATACATAGTGTTGTGAGGACCAAAGCTGCAATAACTTTCCCAACATTATGAGGCTTCCGCCTAGCATCAAAGTACTCCATCCCTATCAACATGATGAAAATAAGATAAAGGGAAGGACCACACATGTAACCATTACAGCTGTTGAATAAATTAAAGCATATCAGCATACCCATAACCAAACCAAATAACAACCTAATTAATGTCAGATATATGGATCCCCAGTTCCGCACAAACAAATGACCTTGTCCTCGTTGATAATAAACACTAAACAGCAAGCAAACTGTGGCTTTGAAGAGCTTTAGCTCAACTTTCCTATCTTCGTATTAACTGGAACCTTAATGTGCACATAACAAGCATTACTTCAGGCAGAAGAAATGGGCTGGGATCATCTTCTGAAAAGGAACTTTTGCTAAGAAATTCTCCACAGCTAACAATAGTACATACCATCAAAAGATACACTACTGCTTGCCATATGAAATACCAGAATTCCACCTGTACATACGTGTATGAATGACCTCTGAAACGTGTTCATGTGCTTGTACAAGAAGTGAATCCCATGGCAAGGAAAAAAAACAGATTTTTCAGGTGGGGGATTTCTAAAGAAATCAGCTTCCTTCATGGGGTATGGGTTGGATGGACAAACTAAACATCAGCAAATGCAACTATTGGTTGGTACACATGCTCAAGGGCCATAGGGGATCAAAAAGGCAACATTAATTAGACGCATATATCTAAAGCAACAGTAATAACCAAGCAGAGAAAGGGCATCGAGATCTACCGCCCCTAGGCTGACTTGCCCTCCTGTTTAGCGAAATCATGTATAAATTCTGTTCACTTGAGATGTAGCCGCCAATGGTAAAAATCCCTACTCAACACTGTCCGTGAATTCGTCCAGAACATCCACTGCAGAACCATAACAGACATGGATCAATCACAATGATTAGGATCTTTCAAGGGAAAGGAAATGCAGTAAGAATCATCAAATAGGACAGGCAAGTCGAAGAAGCCAAGAATGCATTACGATTCAGTCAAGAATGATAAGAGTCAGCGCCATTGGGTTTCGATTGGGGGACAGTTCCAGCTCCAAGAAAAAATCAACAATTGAGCTTTGATCCCGCACTAAAGAAAGGCCAAATAAAACAACACAACATGTTGAACCATCCAGAAATTGAATAGAATGCACGACTGAATTCTGGAGCAGAAATCGGAGCAGATCCAAAGAAAAATACATGAAACACATCACAAGGAAAGCAATATCCAGTTTGTCACCTGCAGTAACAATCGCAAGCACGAACGGCTCGAGCAAAATAGCGCAGAGATAACTCCACATCTCCTTGACTTTTCCTCTGGCGAAACTAATCCTCAAAACCTAACCAGCCGCCGCCGCCGCCGGCACCGCCGTGGATTAAAAAAACCAATTCCTGGACCAAAACGCGTAAAGGTCGCACCTTTGCCATCCCAATCCCAACCAAACGCCCGCAAATCCACACCACCAAGAACAACACAAGCAGAGGAAAACCCCCCGATTCGCCCCGGCCAAGAACTTCCGCAAGAATCCCGCTCCCGCCGCCAGAAACGAAACCAGATCAAGCAACCAAACCACAAATAGCCCGCCCTCAAAGAGACAGTCTTTACAGCAGCAGGAGCTCACCGTTCGCAGAGACGAGAAGCAATCCCAGGGACGACGAGAGAGAGAGCGGATGCCTCCGGGAGGAGAGAGAGAGGGAGGAAGAAGGAATAGACGAAGGGGAGGAGGGAGGAGGTCGTTGGTGTGGTGGTCTCTTGGACCGAGTCTAATCGACTATGGAGAAGTAGTATGTATAGAGAGAGAAGTACAGGAGAGAGTTGCGAAAGTCCCTGCCTCCTCTCTGACTCTCTCTACTTGCTTTCGCTCTCTCACTCTTCTGTAATTTTCTTCTCACCTCTAGCTTTGATGAACACGATTTTTTACTCTTTTTTAAAACTTGTATATTTTTTTAAAAAAAACATAATCCGAGATAGACACCGGTGATGATTTTTTCTACATTTTAGTCCTTTAAAAATTTATTTTATAAATAGATTTAAAAAAAATAAACGGAAATAGTATGTTTTCGGCGTTAAGCTGTCATTGAGTGTCAACAGCACAGTGTCATCATTATTGTCACCGTCCACCTGTCTCACTAGCAATTTTGTCACATAACAATGACCTAGCAGGCGTGAATGCCAACCTCTCTGGCACATGTGTAGGAGCAGGGTCTCTCCGTATCCATAATTTTACAATAAATTAATTTTTCAAATTTTAATATTGTACTAATTTTTGCTATATACCTATGGTAATACAAATTTAATATATTAACTTTTTAAATTTACTGACTATGGTATAATTAAATTTTAAGTTTACAAAATTAAATTTTTCACATGATATGTTTATACATTATCAAGTACTAAATTTTGCTATGCTTATATATGTGTATAATTTTTTCACAAGCCATTAAATTTTAATATGCCATAGGTATAGTAGCTTTTAGTATATTTATGTCTCTTAAAATTCAATATACCTAAACCTAATAATTTTACCATGTCTATATAACTCTTATTAATGTAACCTAACATAGGTATATTATTTTTTATTGTGACTATTAGTTATATCCAATTTCAAATTTGAGAGTCATAGGTATACTACCATAGGTATAGTAAAATTTAAAGGTACGTAAAAAATAGGACACT
The DNA here is from genome assembly GCA_030770085.1 of Oryza coarctata. Lineage (NCBI taxonomy): Eukaryota > Viridiplantae > Streptophyta > Magnoliopsida > Poales > Poaceae > Oryza > Oryza coarctata. The sequence continues at coordinate 1,219,837 of CM061476.1, read as the reverse complement.
AGCAATTTTTCTTAGGAAAATAATTATGTTATGGACATACTAAGTTTAAATTTTAATTATAACAGTCATAGTAAATTTAAGAAGTTAAGTATATATTAAATTTATATTGTCATATGGCATAACAAACAACTATAGCATATTAAATTTTAGGAATTAAATAAAGTTAGAATAAATTTGATTATGATGTAGGCGTAAGTAAATATAAGAAGTTATTAAAATTAGAATTACTATATATTCATAACAAAAATTAATATATATATCTATATATTTATTTATTTATTTATATTTAGTACTTAAACCTTTATTAGGAGCGGGGATCGGCATTAGAGAGGCTAGCATAGACCTGTCACGTCACCGCTTACATAATAAAATTTGTCAACGAGACTAGAGGATGGTAGCAATGATATTGGCATTGACAGCTTGCATTGTTGGCGCTAAAAAAGGGTTTAATTTTTGTTAATTTTTTAAAGGTATATTTTTCAAAAGTAGCTAAAATGTAAAAAATGTAGTTTGATTTCTCTCTTGAAAATGTTGAAATTGATTAATTATATAATATTTTAATAGCTATTTAAGGGTATAAGTTAATAAATTAGTTAAAAGTTGTTTGAAAACGTATTTAGAAAAACCGAAATGAATTAACTTCCAGTACAAACAAATACTATTAAGGTGTGTTTTAGTGAAAAGGAAAAGAGAAAAAATATGTAAAACAAGATGAACAATTAGCATATAGGTATTATTTATTTTAAACCTAAAATTAAAAATAGATCAATATGATTTTAAAACAGATTTTCCATAAAAAAATTTATAAAAATATATAGTTTAGAAATTAATAAACGTACTTATGAAAAAGAAGATAATTTTTTTCTCTTAGGCGTGGGCTCGAACGTAGCCTGCTAGAAGTTTAGTAAGCGTGTAAATAAAAAATCAAAATCAGAAAAAAAAAATGACCTTGGAAGAAGGGCTCTGACGAAGTTTCTGAATTGAATATGAAGTTTCTGAATTGAACAAGGGTGTTTGCTGGGGATCTAGTATTGTCACCTGCAACTTTTTTTATTCCTGCAGCTGCAGCATCTTGCATTGCATCTCTCTTCTTTCTTTTTCTTGCATTTATGAGCTTGTAATGCACTGGCGCGATTTCTTCGTATCATCAATCTCAAAGAAGCAGCAGCAGCAGAAGGCAGGTCAGCGTCGAATCGGTCAGATTTCTGATGAGGAGACACCTGCTGACAGATGTTAATGGTGATCTCGATGGAACGGTGGTTCACAATTATTTTTTGCTTGACGGCTTCATTCGAATCAGCTGGAAATCTTAGATTTTTTGACTGCGCGAAAAACGTGACGAGAAATTAACATATGATTAATTATTATAAATTTAAAAAATATATTAATATAATTTTTTTAAAAAGACTTCTATATAATTTTTTTACGAAATATACGGTTTATCAATTCGGTAAGTATAATTATAGAAAACGAGGTAAAATCTCGTCTGAAACCAGCCTACATAAAATATAATCTTTGCATTTTATTTCATTATTAAATATAAATTTATTAATATATTATTTATATGGCAAGTATAATGATAAAAAAGTAGTTTCAAATACAAATTTAATAATATCATTTTTCATAAAAATTATATTATAATAGATATTTAGCCAAACCATTATCCTAATAAAATAAAATGTCTTATATTTTAAAATGAAGGGAATAGGATTTTGAAAATATTAGGAAGGATATAAAATTTTAGAGCCCATTTGAAACAAAAGAAAAACATAGAAAGTTTAAACGATTTGTATCTTGTGAAAAACAATCCTATGGAAAGATTAATTCCTACCAGTTCCTTTAAAATTCCTATTAAATGGGCTATCCAAGAGCAATTTTGAAGAAAAATAAGCTTAATATCTCACCTCTAGTTCATATATTTTCCTGTTTGCCCATCAAAAGATAGTATAAAAATTTCCTGTGTTCTAAGATTCTGTAGTAATTCAATTAGCATACCAACCATTCAATTTATATTATATGTTTTTTCTATTTATGTGTTTTGACAATCTTACGTTTCAAATGGGCCCTTAGGCTTCTTTTGAAACAAAGGTTGTAGAGTAATTTTGTATGATTCAAATCATGTATCAATTTTTTTAGAAATCTCTAAATGTTATGAAATTCCTGATGAATGGCTTGATGTATATAGATTTTCGAGAAAGGTAAGCAGGAGCTTCAAACCCTTGGAAAAATTACTGAGTCTATCTTTCTAATCTGATTTCTACATTTTCACTCTAGCCTATTCAAATGGTGATTCATGTATTTTTCATGTGTTTTATAATTCTCTATTTTATACTTGTATTTTTTGTCATAATACTGTGTTTTCCTTATTCTTTCATTTTTCTCAATCCTAGCGCTTAGAAATTTGGAATTATTTTAACTCCTACAGCATGTATAAAAAGAGAAAATTGAAAAAAATCATTTCAATGGCACTAAAGAAAAAAAAACAAAAATTTAAGGCGCAAAACACATGTTGGTTTCTAGAACAGTGCATATGATTGACAATTTGTTCATGACTTTTTGTGTGCACGCACACCACATGCATCAGCTAATTCAGCATATAATCATAGCCATAATGTAATCATTGTAGTGTCCAAGCAACTCTATCTGCAGTGTGATATTGGAGTATAACATAAGTGACATTTCATAATTACAAAAAAAATCCTTGCAATTTCAAATGATTAAATGGGTCGTAACATGTACTACAATCCATTTCACATATTTGTCCCCACATGCATCTGTGTGTGGTTGGACAGTTGGACCTCAAGAAAAGCTAGTAGGACTAAGCTTCCAATACACATGTTAATGCAGTAGCTTTCCAGCTAGTGTATAATTAGTCAATTAATTGAATAACGTATCGTTCTTGGATACGCCTATTCAAATTGTAAAGACCTATAAACATCTAAGAAATCCAAAATTATTCCAAGCAAAGAGTAAATATAAAGAACTCTCCAGTACGTTGCGGACTGTAGCATCAATGTTCAAGGACTGATTGGCCTCTGTAGTGAAAGTGATAATAGTTCCAACTTTGGAACATGACACCACTATTATGAAATCATGTAATGTACCTACTTTTCTTTTAAATGATGTGGCATCGGTTAGTTTAAAAATAAACTTAAAAATGAACTAACTCCCTCCATCCCTAAAAGACTTATTTTTGAAGTTTGCTAAGTGAGGGATAAATACATTGAAGTTTACTAAAGTGGCGATAAATGGCACCAAATTCTACCTCAATCTTTTTTCTTTTTCTTATTCTCCTTCTACTTGCTTTCCTTTACTCCTCACTTGTTGGCATGCTATCACACAAGTGAGATCGCCTTTTGCCTTCTTTGGATTGGAGGATTTCATATGATTTAGGGCTCCTTGGACTGTATGAATTCCAAAGTAAATTTGGAGAATTTCAATCATTATGAAAAATTTCCTATGAAGTCCTTTGGAAATTGGCAAAAATCATATGGATTTGCTTTCTACACCTTAAATCCATAGGAATTTAAGTATGAGCCCATACCTCATGTTTTTTTTTCCTTTGAGAAGTCTGATGCACTCTCTCTCTTTCTCTCTCTAGTATCTCTTTCCACAAAATGATTTCCTCTATGATTCTTATGTTTTATTTCCTATGAACCATTCAAATACATGAACCCTTAAAATCCCGTGTTTTGAAATCCTATAAGAATCTAAGGTGTGTTACATCTAATTTCTACTTTTTAAAAATTATGTTTTTCAAATGATTCCTTAGGATTTTATTGCTAAAGTGTCATTTGGATTGAAGGAATGGAACCTTTTGAATCCTATGGATTTGGATTCCTATGCTCCATTCCAAAAGAAAATAAACATGAGCTCAAAGCTCCCAATACATTCTCTTCCTTTCTCTCTCTCCCCCCCTTCCCTAACGAACTTCCTCCAAACTTCCTACATTTTATTTCCCGTGAACCATCCAAACTTTATAATTCTAGTATTGCTGTGTTCTTAAATCCGGGCTTTTACAGGACGCAACGTTCGATTCCTGTTCATATGTTTTGAGAATCCAGTATTTCAAAGAGTCTTTAATTGACTAGGGTGACAATAGGTAGGGACAGTATGAAAATAGTAAACAAAGAAAAAAACTTAAATCAACTCTAAACTAAGTTTCAAATTTGTCTACGTTTTATAATCCAACGAACATGCAAGCGGGCACTTACTGTACCCACGGTATGTTTTCATGTACTATTAATCGGAAAGAAAATCAAAATCAGAATTTTTACTCCCTATTTGCAGCTAACAAGATTTTTGGAGAGCCTGGTGGGCCACACCCACACTTAACTTTCAGATTTTTGGAGAGAAGTACTCGGCCCAGTAAGCTCCCGAGGCACAAAAGCCTGCTCGGTGGGGCCTACCTGTCAGTTACCTGCTCTGCTCTGCCATCGTCGTGTCCCCCTAGGCGCTACGGCTACTCGTCCACTCCTATCCCATTTCAAAATTCAAACCCTCTCTCCTTGTCTCGGCTCGAGCTCGGCTCTTCTCCCCTCCCGAGAAGCAGCAGCACGAGGAGAGAGGAGAGAGAGCGGCGAATCCTCGAACTCGCCGCGACGAGCTCGTACTAGAAAAATCCGCGCGTGGGGGCACGGCGCGGCGATCGAGCGAGCGAGTGAAGGGTGCGCATCCGAAGCTCCACCACCGCCATCCTTGTGACCTTGTCTTCATCTTGCTTCTCCTCCCTCCTCTTACCGTATCGATCCCCTTCTTTGTTTAGTGCCACTGGCTGTGGCTGCTAAGCAAGTTGGGGGGTTTTGGCTCTGCTCAGCAGCGCTGTCTAGGGTCGTCGGAAGTCGCGGCGGCACCCGGAGCGGCACGGCACGGCGGTTTTTTCTTGTCAAGTTGAAATCGAGCTGATTTGGGGAGTTCTTGCTGGAGGGGGATGATAGGTTGCGGGTTCAGGAGGTCAAAGGGGGGAGACAGCTTTAATTAGTGGGGGATTTCAGGATTTGGTGATTTTCTTGAGCTCGCTCGGCCTACAACAAGGTTTGGGTTTTTGTAGGCGGCGGAGTTTGCTTGAGCTCGATCCATAAGTTTCGCTCTACATCTCTTGTAGCTGGATCCCGGAGGTGTTCGACCTTGGGCCTGCAGCTGCAATCGATGGTGGTGGGTGGTGGGAGGTAAGAGTCGCTTAGTTCTGTTCTTCTTGATGAGCCAAAGTGGGCGCACTCTACTCGCTGTGTTCAAATGTTTGATTTTTTTTGGAAGCTTGGGTTTCGATTGGCATCGTGCTCATCTGCGTCAAATTGGTTGATCCTATTTGTTATGCTTATTCGTTTTTGGCTCTAGGAAGTTGGATCTTAAGGCGTTTTACTCCTCTTTGCGTGTTTTAGTTACTATAGTTCAAGAGGATGCTTGTTTGCAGTATATGTTGTACGACCGCAAAGAATTTGAAATCTAGTGCTTTTTTTAGCCTTTGGAAACAATAGGAGTAATCCCTCCGGTTTTTAATATATATCGTCAAATATGTTTAACTGTTCGTTTGTAAATATATAAAAATATAAGTACTTTTAATGATAAACCAAACTATATAAAAATAAATGATAATTATATAATTTTTTAATAAACCGAATGATCAGACATATGCCAAGTGTCACCATCTATTAAAAACCGGAGAGTATTAAATTTGGTTGTCTGAGGCCTTGAGTTTTTTTTATCCTTTTGAAATCCAGTATTATTTATTTGCTTCATATGAATGCTTCTAGAGATACATAAAGCCAGTTCGAAAAGCTGCTTAATGTTGCTCTCTTCAGAATAGTACACTCAGAGGTCGGTGGTTTGATATGGTCGTGTTACAACAAAGAAATCATTTAATCTACTAGTATTGAATTGATGTTTTATTTCGTTAACATTCATGGGCAACTTTAGAAGGCAAATTTCCTTAACATCCCATTTTAAAAGACATTCATATATGGTTCTTCACTTCTTTCTTTACTTCTATATTATTGATGTTTGGTTGCTAGTAACTCAACTCACGATTTTCTCGTTTATTTGCAGGTCGTAATACAAGTACTGGAACATTTTAATCAAGTTCAGTCGCCACTGCATGGTTAGTTTTCTGAGTGAGGAAAATTTGACAGAAGATGAAAGAGGATATTATGTTTGACAACCAAACAAAGCCATGCAAATCGAGGGTTGACTCCAAAAGCAATATAAATGCTCTAAAGCCAAAATTTGGATCCTCATGGGGCTCCCAAATTGTCAAAGGGTTCACAGCTGACAAAAAGACCAAAAAGACAGCAGCTGCTGCAAGCAAGAAGCCACCTCTTGCAAGTGTGGAAAATGTTAACACAAGCAACCAACAGATTCCGTATCATTCTAGGGTCAAGAGATCTCTTATGGGAGATTTCCCTTGTTCACCTGCTGGTGCTCAGGTCCACCCCCATGTCTTTGATTGCCATGGCATCAGGTCCCCAGCATCTCATGATCTTTTTCTTGAGTTGGACCATCTCAGGGAACAGCTACGTGAGTCCAAGGAAAGGGAACTAGCATTACACTCAGAGTTGCGGCAATGCAGAGAAAACCCAAGAGTTTCGGAACTTGAAAAGGAGCTTGATTCAAGGAAGAATGAAATCGACAGGCTTGTGCGACTTAAAACTTCATTAGAAGCTGAGAAAACAAGCCTTTCTGAACAACTATCAGCTGTATCTTGTATGGTAGAGCAGCATGAAGAGAATGCAAGGTTGGATGAGAATGGCAACAGGGCTTCTAGTATTGATGGAGGCAATGCATCTTCTTCAGAAAACTTGGAATTTGAAGTTGTTGAGCTGCGGCGATTAAACAAAGAGCTTCAATTTCAGAAACGAAACCTCGCAATTAAACTATCCTCAGCAGAGTCCAAATTGGCTGGCATTGAAGAGGACGCAGAGGTAACATTACTTGAACTTCATTGTTTTTAAGGGAAGTTGAGTAGTGGTAGACTTTGTTTCCAGCTAACCTTTTATATATCATGCTTATTGTCACCAGAGTGAGATAGTTGCAAAGGTTCAAGCTGAGGCTTCATTGTTGCGGCACACAAATGCGAACTTGAGCAAGCAGGTTGAGGGCCTGCAAATGAGTCGGCTAACTGAAGTTGAGGAGCTTGCTTATCTTCGGTGGATCAATTCTTGTCTACGTCATGAGCTCAGTAACTCAGATCAAGCAGCTAGAGCAATGACAGATGCAGATTATAATGGTGACATGGCTTGTCATGTTGATGGTTGTGATGGTGATGCAAGACTTGCTGAGAACAGCTCTGATCATAAAAAGTTCAGCATTGCTGAACGTATCAAGCAATGGTCTCAGAATGATAAGACTTGTGAAGCATCTAAAAAGGAGGCCCTTCTTGACAGAGCATGGATTGAAGCTGCAGAATGCAGAAGCCCAACACGCAGACACTCACTAGGTGGACCAAAAGGATGTGCCCAGGATTTTAGCATTGTGAAGCGGCGGCAATCTGATACCTTCATCTGCCTTCCTGACGCAACAGATGACACAATCTCCTGTAATAAGGATGAGACAACCAGGGAGAAGCGTGAACTTCTTGTGGAGAAGTATGATTTTGGTCGATCTGAAAGTTCAAGATTTCATCTTGGCAAGTCAGAAATATGCAAGACTCAAAGTATGGATGTTGAAAAGCGTGCCTTGCGTATTCCAAACCCTCCACCTAGACCTTCAGTTTCTGTGCCACATTCTGGTCCACCAAATGGATCAGCTGCTAATCCACCAAAGCCACCGCCACCGCCGCCTCCTCCAAAGTTCTCCACAAGAAATGCTGGGGTCATGAAGAGGGCACCACAAGTTGCAGAGCTTTACCATTCACTTATGAGAAGGGACTCAAAAAAGGATACTTCTGGGAGTGGAATCTGTGAAACTGCTAACTCTGCAAATGTGCGGAGTAGCATGATTGGTGAAATTGAGAACCGATCTTCGCATTTGCAGGCTGTAAGTAGAATATTCTATTCAGATTATTGGACATATGTAGAATTTTAGATACCAATGAGCAGCTGGCTGGTTCTTGCATTGACTGTATGGTTATTCACTTTACTCTTCATTCATTTTCAGATCAAGGCGGATGTTGAGACTCAAGGTGAATTTGTGAAATCATTGATCAAGGAGGTGACCAAAGCAGCTTACAAAGATATAGAGGATGTGGTTGCATTTGTGAAATGGCTTGATGATGAGCTTGGTTTCCTGGTATGAATGTTCAGTATCACTATTCTCTGAGCAATTTACTTTGTTTTTTTTCCCTCATGTAATTGAATTACCTGTAGGTGGATGAGAGAGCAGTGCTGAAGCATTTCGATTGGCCAGAAAGGAAGGCAGACATTCTACGAGAGGCAGCTTTTGGCTACCAAGACCTGAAAAAATTGGAATCTGAAGTTTCAAACTATAAAGATGATCCGCGCATTCCATGCGACATTGCACTGAAGAAAATGGTTACAATATCAGAAAAGTACGAGTAAATTTACTAAAAGTATACAAAATACATGTATTTAACATAAGAAGCGGTAGATTTAAATGGGAATGCTGATATTCTGATTTGCATTCTTAATTCAGGACAGAGCGGAGTGTCTACAATCTTCTGAGGACAAGGGATGCCACAATGAGACAGTGTAAAGAATTTAATATTCCTACTGACTGGATGCTCGACAACAATCTTATTGGCAAGGTAAACGTTCTATAATCTGTATTGGACTGTCCTATGAAGATTTGAGTTCTTAGTTGTATACTGCTCATTGCTGTCAGCAAATGATATTAGAAATGACCTAGCCAGACTTATGATACTTGGCTTGAATGAAGTTAAATTTGTTGGTTACCAATATTCAGAATAGATAACATGGAGACTACCAGGATAAGTCTCAACTCTCAAGTACCTATTAATTAACTCGAGGAGCTTGTTATATATCTGAGATTTATATCATGAAACAAACAAATATATAATTTTTTCTAGGTTTCAGAGATTGTGTTAGTTTCATCTGTTGGAAGTTAGGAATGCACAGGTACCATTCTTGTTTGCTTGTGAACATTTGCAGATTATATTGATACCATGAAAGGTTGTAAAACGGCAGCAGTTTGCGACAATCACCTAGACCATCGTTTACATATTGTTGGACTAATTATTGTCTTTCTATTCAATGAAGTAATAGTCGTCTTTCTATTTCCTTGATAACTGCAGATAAAATTTTCTTCGGTCAAATTAGCAAAGATGTACATGAAAAGAGTTGCTATGGAACTTCAATACATGGGACCTCTGAACAAAGATCCAGCTTTGGAGTATATGCTACTTCAGGCTGTGAGATTTGCCTTCAGAATGCATCAGGTAACACATTCTAGCAGTAACTCCACAAAAGCAAATTCTCCTCATCTCCTGTGCATACTGCATAGTACAAGATACCATTCTGATAAGATTAGCAGTCATACTTGTGCTATTATGTTGTACCACATCTCATAATTGTTTCATCTGCCTCCTGATTTCCATTCCGTATTTAATTGCAAACATTTATTTTCCAGAAGTGCCTGTATGTTTTATGTCCTTCAGAAACATTCTGGTTGTTTCTGCATTACGTTTGTGCTATTACTCTGCTGTAAACTCTTCTTATGACAAATTAGTATACTATTATGTGTTGTTTTAAACTATAATATCAGCTGCATATTCTAAAGTGCCAGCTCATTTTTGCAGTTTGCTGGGGGATTCGATCCAGAGACCATGGATGCATTTGAAGAGCTGAGGAATCTTGTGCATGTCAGAAACAGCACCCAGTAGGAAGTAAAAAAAAGTGGAAATGGGGATAATTCTAGCTTACTCTCTCAGTAAGCATATCAGAGAGGTTGTTTTGGTTTATGTGCATGTGTGATTGATGATTAGTGTGTGTATGACTGTATGTATGTGTGGCAGTGTGTGCTAGGCTGAAGAAACCAGCTGGTGTTTGCCTAGGATTTTTGTAGCTACCATGACTGAACAAGGGAAAAAAAACAAAAATGCATGAAACTTTTCTGTATGTTTGTCATGACTAAGAAATGACCCAGTCCGTTTTAGAAGCAACATCGTTTGGTCCATTTTAGAAGCACATCGCTTGAATATAAATTTAAATTTCTGAAGCTTGGATAAAAAAATGTTAGATTTGACAAAGGTTGACAAGCTAGCAATGCATTACTGGTTCAACTACTTTGTGTCATGCCACCCGCCTAATAGGACTAAATGAATCAAAAATCGTTATAAAACACAGTTTGTAGATGACCAAAAGTACACTTACGGCGCCTCCGTCGCCGACAACCACATTTACGTCTCTCCGGTGAGCTGGCCGGCGGAGCAGCCTCAGCGTGAACAAGGCCTTCACGTCGTCCCCGGCGGCCAGTGTTGTGAGAGGCTCTACGTGCGCCGAGTTGCCGCCGCCGCCGTTGTGCTCGTCCTCCCGGCCATCGCCACCGCCGCCGCCGACGGCGAAGACGTCGAACCTGACGAACTGACCGGCGATTATATTACACTTGGGGCGCTGTAGTTAAAAGTGGGCCAAGAATTTGCCCATAAATTGGGTCCGGCTCAATTTGGCATTTAGGCTGACCGGCCCCACCTGTCATCCAGCACCAAACGGTTCGTGACTCACGAATCGTGGCACAATTGGACTCGACGCGAGAAATAAACTAAACCCTAGGTCGCCGGAGCGCCGCCGTCGAGACGGCCGCCGCCACCGCCGCGCGGCAAGGTTCGCCCGAATCCCCCAATACCAGCCCTAAGCTTGATGAGCAGCTGCGTTGTGCGGCCGCTTCCTGTTGATTGATTGATTCCGTGTGGCGTCTGCAGGGTTGTTAGGAGGGTTTCCCCATGGCCGCGTCGTCGCCGGCGTCCAGCGGGAAGGCAGCCAGTGAGTCATCCGCGCCCGCGGTCGCCAATGGCAACGGGACGGCGCCGCAGAAGCTCCTCCCTGCGTCCGCCTTCGACATGCCCAAGCCCAACCTGCGCGGGCTCAACAAGCCCAAGTGCATCTAGTGTGGCAACGTTGCCCGCTCGCGGTAAAAAATTGGGATTTGTAGTGATGCTTTTTAAGTGAAATCGATGACCTGTACCGGCATATTGCTACTGGAATTTTTGAAATCATTATGTGTAATGCTTGGCCTTTTCAGGTGCCCGTTCCAGTGTTGTAAGAGCTGCTGCTACAAAGCTCAGAATCCTTGCCACATTCATGGTTTGTATGTGTAATGCTAGTACCAGTTGAGTAGGTATCTGCTATTTTGCAATGAGTTGCAGCTGTACTTAGTAACTCGAAAGCATCATACTAAGCCGCTGACTGAATATCTGCACAGCCAATTATCTGATGCAACCAATTTTTTTGCCAGGCACTAGATTTGGCCTTGCCCTTCTGTGGACTATTACTCATTGTTTGGCAGTTGAGCTTTATCTGTTTTAGTGTTAGAATTTATTCTGCATTTGTACATTAAGACTATTTCTTGTAACTGGGGTAGTGGGATATTTAGTCGTGAGAATTTGAAGGTACAGTCACTTCCGTTCATTAACCATATATAATGGCAAAAAATTGAATATGCTCATTTTAACATCTTAAGGGGAAACTACAGGTGCAGAAATGAGTTATTATAAAGTTTTGTTCTGTTTTGAACTTCTCTTTTTCTCAGTGCTGACAATGTTGTCATGTGCAAATGAACAACTGTAATAACTAATAAATGCTTCCCCATCAGACTGCTCAAATACGGTGATGTTGTTGGTCAACAGGATGTTTGATATTCATATCGGGTAGGGTTTAGGTAATGTACATAAGAATTTGAGGATGTTTGGCTGGTTGGATCGAATGTTGGCAGTGCTCTTCGGGATGGTAGTTTAGAATGTGGGATGTGACCCTGAACCTGAGCCAATGAATCTAGGTTGATGAACAAGCTACTCAGTATGTCAAAATAAGTTATATGGTATGAAATAAATTACTATATGATATTTCATACACAAACACCCAAGGAAGATCAATCAGTTACACACTAAACACTACAGGAAAGGAAAAACAAAATGAGACAAATCAATAGGCTGGTGTAGAGACATGTAGCCCATCCAGCCCACATAATCTCTGTTGCCCTAGCTCCTCAATTCTCACATAACCTCATATCCACGTTGTCGACGCAGTTTCAGGCTTTCAGCAGACATCCATGCCACCATCTTTTGTAGTCCAGTGCCATAGCGTTCTCCAATCCCTCCTCTCTTCTGCTGACTCATCTTGCATTGTCACCAGTGGAGAACCTTGAAGGCCAGGAGTTCGCAGCGAGGAGCAACGTGTTCATCATCTTCTGCTGCCTGCAGAACGCCACTACACACCTTCACACATACCAGCGCGACCTGAATGGCGAGGAACCTGGCCACTGTCACCCCTATCAAAATCAGGTAAGTTTCTTTACCTGATTTTGATGCATCTCATACCCAAGCATGTCCTGGCAGTGACCTGCAGCAACTGTGACCAGCAAATAGGGACAGGTTCAGGAACGACAGCATTGTCTCATGGTACTAGACTACAGTCATGACTCACTTGGAGTTCCAATGACAACCTTGGTCTCTAAAATTAAATTGACCCCTTGCGGTAGTGTTGTGACAGCCTTGGTCTCTAGAATCAAATGAACCTTCAGAAATGAGCTTTAAAGGGATAACAACCTCATGGATGTACCTTGAGGGCTCTTATTTGTTGTACCACCTCAATTTGCTTGCCAATTATATTCATCTCTCTATATTCTTCATTGTATGGCACTGAATGTTTGTTGCCAAAATTCGTTATCTCTGGTATATAAGGGATGAGCAATATTCCGTTACATGTAAGAAATTTTGCTATTTTTCTATATGAACTCTGTATTACATATTTTTTGTTATTTGTCTGAACTCTGTATTTTTTTAAATTCCTGAACAAAGCCACTAACCATTTCTCTTACCAACAATCATGACAGTTCTGAAACAGAACAACACATTGCCAGATAAGCCACCTCCGTCAACTGCTCCTCTGTCAGAGCAACCGTCAACTAATTCACCTTCAACTGGGTAACGTTTGGAACCAGAAGTTTTATCTTATGGTAAGATCTGTTATTGTTTCTGATGCTTGCTTGGAATTTGCTGCGGCAGTTCATCAAGGCTGGCTTCTCTGCAAAGACTTCCCCATCATTTCCTGAATGCCCTCCGAACAATGAAGTCCCTTGCCAAAAAGGTTATAGCTGTTCTGTTGTTTTGATTGTTCATTGTTTAAATTCGTTTTCTTCTACCATGATTAAGGAGTTAAGCATTTATATGACAGGATGTCATGGGCATAAACAAGTGGAGGTTTGAAAAACTAAAAGAACATATCCAAGGAGACATCGATGCTGAAAATGAAGCGTATGAAAGGTATACACAGAATGTTGGGTTACTAGAGGAAACGTTTGGTCTTACAAAAGATGCTACTGTTGAACCTGAAGCTGAAGCAACTTCTTCAGAAGAGAGGATGGAGACAATGGTTTCTGAGGCAAAGGTGAGGCTGAATTCGGATTCTGCAAATGCAGATGGCTTCAAGGACAGGATTGCTATTATTTTGGACCAGAAGATAAAGGAACTGCTAGAAAGCAAAAGTACCTATGAGGATGACAACCCTTCTGACCAAAATTTAGATGACCATCCAAAACCGGTGAAGTTATCCATCAAGCAGCAAATGGAGAGAGGTGCAAAGATGGCTGAGCTTCTTGGGAAGATGATAAGAGCACAGAGTGAGGATGATCTGAAGCCCTGCTCTCATATTGCGGCGCAGCTATTTGGAAAGGAGAATGATTCCTCCATGGCCACATCAAACAAGTCACGAGACAAAGGGTTGAGCAACCAAGAAACTGCTGCAGCTGTCCTTATTCCTTTCCAAAGCTCTGGACTAGGGTGGAGATTGATGAGGCCATGATGTCTAAGATTGACGGTGAATTTTCGTCTTCGACTGCTGTCATGCAGCTATAAACCTGGAACTAATAGCAGACGAACATGATTGAGGCGAGCTTCTTTTCTGTTTAACCCAGTGTTCGTTTAATATAAGCAATTGTTTTCAGCAAAGACAAAAAACCATAAGAACAAATACCGTAGTTGACTAGTTGTATTAACTATGAGAGCAATACAGTAGTAGTAGTTTCTTATTGTGTCTATAGAACAATCTTGGATGAACTATTTAGCGTCGACGGCGATGTCTTGAGGCGGCAGCGGCAGCGCGTTCGTCTTTGAGACGCGTGGCTCGCCGACGATCGTGAGGAAGTCGCCGGCGACGAACGCCAGCGGCATGTCGAGGGGGTTGCAGCTCGTGAACTGCACGCCGGAGCAGCTGAACTGGTTGTTCCTGGTGTTGAAAGCCGCCGTCTTGCCGTCGCGGAGGACCAGATGCTCGCCGGTGATCTGGTCGACGACCTTGAGCTCGTAGAGCGCTGTCGCTACGGCGTCCCTGGTCATGAGCTCGAGAACCACCGACTGCTGGCGGCTCGCCTCACCGTCGCCGTCGTTGCCGTTGGGGTAATACCTGACGGCTCAGTCGTAGCCGCCGACGGCGAAGGTGCCCGACCGGACGAACTCGCCGGTGGCGGTGGTTTTCTTGACGAGGCCGTGCTGGTAGACGGTGAACGCGTGCGCGCCCTGCACTGTGGGCTTCGTGCACGTCGACTCCGTCCATGTCATTGGCGGCGTCAGCGTAGAGCGGCCATGTCGCCGCGCGGCGGCCGTGAAGCCGAGGCACATGCACCCATTGCACCAACAGCAGACGAGAACTTGGAAGACAGACCAGCATGAGCACGCCATGGTTGGATCACGATAATATAGTTACCCTCCCAAAGACCGGGTTTCGGGCCAGGCCGGGGCCTGGACAAGTCCATGCTAAACAAAATTACTAATGAGTACATAAAACCAACAAAAAAATATAGTAACAGATTTCACCGACAAAAGATGGATCCCATGGTGTTAATCGTGACGTTCTGTTCTCGTTTACCTCCTGATTTAACGCTAGAAATACCTGACAAAAGATGGATCCCATGGTATTAATCGTGACGTTCTGTTCTCGTTTATCTCCTGATTTAACGCTAGAAAAAACCTTTAAGACATGACATAAACTCAAGAAAAATATACTAGCAGATAAAAAATAGGAAAACGATTTCAAGCTAAATTTCACTTAAACATTGGTTATGGATTTATGACAGTAATCAATTTGTCATGAACAATATTGGTGAGTTGCATTAAAGAGGCATAGGTCAATTTTAGATTTAACATAAGTGATTGTATTTATAACTAATTATTTTTTAAGTGTTAGATGACATATTTATTGACATAACTAAATGAGTATACACGTGTTATAAACACATACGTCAATACTATGCAAAAATACAAGTGAGTTGCACTTGCACGGCTAGCTCCTTGGTACTAATTATGATAATCGGATTCAGGCCTAGATGCTGTGGTAGGTAGCAAGATTACTATTATCATTTTGTCAGGATAGAATAAGTGAGATATGCCATATTTCCAAGTGGTTAATGGGATTTGACACGTGTATGTAGTTTTTCGATCATATTAAAAGACGCGCGCACGCACATGTCACTACGTAAATATGCCACACCTGCATATGAATGCCCAGTATACGTATTTGAAGAGATGGAGACCAACAGCAAATTACAAATCTTTAATCTAAAAAGAAACACAGCATTTTGATGCAAAGAAATTCAAGAAAATTCGGCCTTATTTTCTTACATAGATTTTGGGAATAACTGAACAAGAGGTCATCTTCTTTCCTATTATCTCTCACAAATCCACCATGAAAGAAGGGTAACATAGCTTCATTTTCTTGTACCCTTGGCTTTCCAGGACACATTCCATCTTCTTGGAGGTGCCCAAGAACTCAACACAAGCCTCCTTGAGCTTCTGGCAATGATGCTGGTCTGCCATGGCCAGCGTCGCCGTGACGGTGTCCACGGTGAGGCTCCTGCAGAGCATGAGCTCGCAGATCAGCTTCAGTCTCTCGACATCGTACCGGTCGGCGGCCAGATATGTCTAGCGCTACTTTTGCCTTTCACATTTTTTCGCTGAGCCCACACACCTTGCATCATGCTGGCGTTCGCGGTGTGTGGAGATGGATGCGCACACCTCATGTCGTGGTTGGCGTTCGTGGTGCGTGGGGATGGATGCGCACACCTCACGTCACGTCGTGGTTGGCGTTCGTGGTGTGTGGGGATGGATGCGGACATCCCGCGTTGTGCGCGTTGACGCGAGCGTCGCCAATGCATCCTTTTTCGTTCAATAAAAGGGAATAGAAAGATAGAAAACGCTGTGCCCTGAGTAGCACCAAAAGCTCTGAGTTTTTGCCATTTCGTTTTCTAAATCGCAGCTGCTTGTGTTCATCCTGTTGGTGTTCATCATTGTGCGATTCCTAATAAGTGGTATAAAAGCCAAGGGTACGAGGAATCCCGCCAACACTATAGTGTCTCTGACGAGACCTCGCGGTCGATCGCCGGCTGGGAAAAAGGAAGATCCTAGGAACGATGCTTCCAGCGGCTCAGGCGCCAAGACGCTGAAACACACACCTTCGCCGGATCCTGTCAACCTCGTCGACCATGCACGCGTGACGCACGCCGTTCGCGCACCAACGACACACGCCGTCTGTGGGAAGTCATCGTTGAGCGCATCATTCGGGAAGCCAGCTCCGGCAACTGGTTGTAGCTGACGAAGACAAATTACCATGAGTGGTCGTTGCGTATGAAGGTGAAGATACAGGCACGTTATCTGTGGGACGCCGTTGAGTATGACAACGTGGAGTACGATGAAGACCGCAACGCCCTCGATGTGATTTGCAGCAGCGTCCAAGCGGAGATGGTCCATGTTTTGGTGGCCAAGACGTCCGCCAAGGAGGCCTGGGAGGCCATCAAGACTTTCCGCATCGGTGATGACCGAGTGCGGAAGGCGACCGCGTAGAATCTCCAGGCGGAGTACGAGTACATCACCCTCTACGACGGAGAACCCATCGAGGATTTTGCCCTGCGCATGACAGGCATCGTGCAGCGCTTGGCAACCTTAGGTGACCCGGAGCCCAACAAGAAGGTGTTGGCCAAGTATCTACGCGTCGTCCGACCACGCAACAAGCAGTTGGTAATCTCCATTGAAACCCTTCTCGACATTTCTAAGCTTTCAATAGAGGAGGTCACATGAAGATTGAAGGCGTTCGACGATGTCAAGCTGCCTCCGCCGCATACCGCCACTGATAAACTGCTACTCACTGAAGAGTAGTGGACCGAGTGGTACAAGCAAAAAAGCCAAGAAACCGACCGAGGTGGCTCCAACTCTAGCGGTCATGGCAAGATGCGTGGTCACGGCAAGCTGCGCGGCGACGGCAGTGGAAACAGAGGTGACAGGCGCAACTCATCTGGCACGGCGTGTGCCGGGCCGGATGACGAGTATAGGCGTTTCGGAAAAAAGGGACACTGGCCCTAGCATTGTCGTGGAAAAATGAAGGCGGAAGAACAGGCCCATGTGGCCCATGACAACGAGCCCACTCTCATGTTCGTTTATACAGCCGAGGAAGGAGATTCGGCAACAACCCTAGCCATTTCTCCCAACTCGCCGCTATCATTCCCAAATCCTCACCCCACCACTGATGTCACCACACCACCTCAGGCCGAGCTCTCGCCGCTCCCCAACTTCTGCACTTCCGTAAATGATGCCATACCGCTACAAGCCATGCTCCCGCCACCCTCCAACATCGACGTTGTCATTGTTTTGGGCAACGCGGCGCATCAGGTTGAGTCCATGCCGCTGGACAACACCTGCACCGCCACCATCTCTGATGCCGCCAAGCAACAGTACCAGCTAGAGCTATTGGAGGCGAAGGTATTTGCCACCTTCGATGAGGCGGAGACCCGGGATTCGAGTCGCTGGATCCTAGATACTGGAGCCACGAACCACATGACTGATGCTCGTGGTATCTTCTCTAACCTCGACACCAGCATCATCGGCACGGTGCGCTTTGGCGATGGCTCCATCGTCAAGATCGAGGGCCACGACACCATTCTCTTCGTTTGCAAGAACGGGGAGCACCGCACCCTCACCAACACGCACTTCATCCCTTGCCTCACCACGAACATCATTAGCATCAGCCAGCTCGATGAAGGGGGATTTCAGGTGCTCATTGAAGCAGGAGTGATGCGGATCTATGACGAGGAGCGTCGCCTCCTCCAAAGATCCACCGGAGCCTAAGTCGGCCGTATGTGCTTGAAGCCAAAATAGCACAGTCGGTGTGCCTAGCAGCACATGTAATGGAGGATGCTTGGCTCTGGCACGCCCGATTCGGGCATATCAACTTTGGTGCTCTGAGGAAGATGGGACGCGAAGAGCTTGTTTATGGGATGCCCCGGCTGGACCACGTCAACCAGATTTGCAATGCGTGCCTCGCCGGCAAGCACTGACGGATAACGTTCCCACAACGCGCCCTGAAGGGCTCAATCGAGGTATTGCAGTTGTTCCATGGTGACATCTGTGGTCCAATCACGCATGTGACTCCAAGCGGTAATTGGTATTTTCTCTTGCTTGTCCATGATTTCTCACGGTATATGTGGATCGCCCTGTTGCCGAGCAAGGATGCCACTACTGCCGCCATCAAGAACGTCCAAGCTGCGGCCGAACGCAAGACTAGGAAGAAGCTGCTCGCTCTATGTACCGATTACGGGGGCGAGTTCGCGTCGACAAACTTCACCGACTACTGCGCTCACCTTGGAGTTTGGCGCGAACTCACGGCACTATACACACCTCAACAGAATGGCGTCATGGAGCAACACAACCAAACTGTTGTAGGCACGTCGCGCAGCATGTTGAAGGCCAAGTCTCTTCCTGGCATGTTCTGGGGTGAGGCCGTGGTGACTGTTGTGTATCTTTTGAACTGGTTGTCGTGCAAGGCCATTGGGGGAACGACGCCATACAAGCTGTGGACAGGGAGCGCGCCGGCGGTGCACTACCTCCGCATGTTCGGGTGTTGTTAGCACCAAAATCTGGACAGACCCGATGACGCTAAAGCCGATCGGTTGAGAGGTGTTCGATGACTACAGTGAGGAAGCCGATTGGATGGTAGGGAAGGAAGACTCGGTTCTAGATTGGAAGACTATCCAGATAAGACCGAGTTTACGGAGGAGCCGTGGAATCCACGGCAGGGTATTTTATCTTTGTAAATTGCAACCTTATCTAATTAGGAAGGTTTAGTTAGTTAGTTAACTTCTTTAGAGATATTTTCCTTTTTTTTGTTAGGAAATAACGTTCGATTGTTGTAAACGCGTCGGACTCTCTAAATCCAGGATATAAATATAGACCCCTTAGAGACATGTAATTTACCTCTTGATCAATACAATCTCGACTCATCACCACCCTAGTTCATCTAGGTTTCTACCGGCAGGTTCTGGCTCTCGACGCGGGGCTGCATCGGTTAAGTTCGATCTCCGGCGAAGGGGTAAGTCCCGTCACTATCTCGATATGTTCTACTCCGTCTAAGTCTACATCGGTTAGGTTCGACCTCTTAGGCCGGTCAGATGTATCGCATCAGGTCCGTGCAGGGCCTATCGGCCTGTTAAGCTCCTTCCGCCATCGTCAATTTCGTGATGCATCGGTTAGGTTCGACCTATGGGACTGTCGACGGTAGATTGAGCTTCAGGCTTATAGTTTTCGACACGGCATCTCATCGGAGTGCTAGCTGATTAGTTATCCATGCTCTGAGCTTCACGCCCAGCGCATTGGCCCCGTGGTCGATACACACCCGCCTTCAGAGAAGCGCCCCCTCATCGGCTCAGCTAGTCGATGGGTTCATTCCTATCTTTGCTTCAGCACAACCGATCCGACGTCCTCCATATCATCGCTGTTGTCCTCGGTCTCATATTGTCTCGGTTAGGTCCGATCTTTGAGGTTCGGTGTTAATGGCATTGTCACAGCGGGCGATAGTTCTCGTGCTGTCATATCTGGAGCGGCATCGGCTTTACAGCTTGTGCCTTTTAATACTATTCCTTGCCAGTCTGCATGTGCCTTCATTGGTTTTTCCAGCCGATGAATAACTGTTACGGCTTTCGTCGGCTATCCGGAGGGATCCTGTGCGTTTTGCTATCCTCTGAGTACACCGCGGTTCCTCCATCGGCTCTACGATCGATCCCTCATCGACACTTATCCACATCGGCTCCCTAACCGATCGAAGAGCTTCCCGATTCCTAACAGCAAATAGCCGATAGCGAAGGGCCTTTCGGGCGTGGCCGATGGCCATCCCGATTCTATCAGCAGCCAGCCGATAGCGAGCGCCTGTATCGGCCCACCGTCCGACATACCTGCTCGTCTCACTTCCTTGTCAATTGCAGGGCCAAATTGACTGGTACGATCATACCCGTACCGTTGCACTAGAGCCGATCAAACCCTATGGTCCCTAGCGCGCGTACCTCGAGCCACGGAGAGAAGCCGACCGACCTGCATTGGAGTTAAGCAGACTTTCCAGGCATTCGGCATGTTCGCGTCGGGGCGTGCGAGGGATCTTGGCGTGAACATATTTTTTTGGCACGCCTGGTGGGACAGAAGGTTTCATTCATTGGCCGATAAGAACCATACTATATTCATCAGCCGATAGGGTAGAAATCTTCATTCATTAGCCGATTAGAGTGGATTTCATTCATCGGCTGGAGAAACCTGAAGACCGTCCATCGGCTGAAGATCCTTCGTCGGCTAGTGTGATATAATTCCATTCATCAACCAGCGAGACTCTACAAGTGCCTAATTAGAAGTCAGATTTTACTTATCAACCCGAGGGCATCTTGTTATCAATATGTCTAAAGAAAAGGTTGATTCCAAGACATATTCATCTGAAGATGAAGCCGATGAGGAGATTACAGTTTCAGTTACAATGGAGAATTTGAATGAAGACCAGAGACGGCATATAGAGCAAAACATGGATAACTTTCAGAAGCTCTGTTTGGAATCCTTCAGTATGACTAAACAAGGGCTGATTCAAAAATCACAATTACTAAAATGTGTTTTGATGAAGGAATCAAACCATTCAACACCTGTGAATTCTTCCAAGCCATTGCAAGTGATGTTCAACGAATCATTTTATCAAGCATTCAGTAATCCATTAGGAGTATGGATAGATACACTACAAGATCTGATCAAAAAGACGATACAAGAATCATCGGCTCAAGAGCCTGATCAGGATCATGTGCCTTTGCTGATAGAGACGGATGAAACTTGGCAAAACAAGGATCTATTGGTAAATATGTATCCATCAATACAAGATCGATTTGGGGGGCAACGATAGAAGGTGCCTCCAGAATTCTTTTAGAGGAATCATTATGGAGAATATCACAGGCAGAATCGGGTACCATATCCACCTCCACATGATCAGGAAGATACTCTAAGAGAGAATGATTGGTTAACTAGGATTGTGGACACGGTGGAAGACCAATTTGGTATTAAGCCCAAAGATCAAATAGTTATGTATCGGCACCCATATCTAGAATGGTTTGACAGAGTCCATTACCTCGCCGATACACGATACCAGATTTCTCAAAATTTTTAGGGCAAGACAACATATCTATAATAGAGCATATCAGCCGATTCTTAGCATAGTGTGGAGAAGCATTGGCTGAGGAAGCTCTCAAAGTTCGTTTCTTTCCATTATCACTCTCTGGATCGGCCTTTGCATGGTTTTCTTCGTTGCCGCCGAGCTCGATTAAAGGATGGGCCGATCTAAAGAAGCAATTTCATAGATATTTCTTTACTGGGATTTAAGAAATGAGACTGTCAGATTTGACATCGGTTAGACATAGGCCTAATAAGTCCGTTTTAGAATACATCCAACGTTTCCAGGATATCAGAAGTTGATGTTATAGTCTTGTTTTGAGTGATGAACAATTAGCTGATTTGGCCTTCCAGGCGTTATCAAGTCATATCAGGTGGGAATTTTCTTCGCAAGAGTTCAATAATTTAACACATATGATGCATGTGGTATCGACTTACGAGAGCTGATTATCAGAAAAAGAGGAGATGTCGAAGCATTGGAGGTCTGAGGAAGAGAATTTTGAAGCATGAGTCTTCATACTTCGAAATTGGGGGGCATGTGTTAACGCCAAAATCTGGACAGACCCGATGGCGCAAAAGCCGATCGGCTGAGAGGTGTCTGATGACTACAGTGAGGAAGTCGATCGGATGGTAGCGAAGGAAGACTTGGTTTCAGATTGGAAAACTATCTAGATAAGACCGAGTTTGCGGAGGAGCCGTGGAATCCACGGCAGGGTATTTTATCTTTGTAAATTGTAACCTTATCTAATTAGGAAGGTTTAGTTAGTTAGTTAACTTCTTTAGAGATATTTTCCTTTGTTTTTGTTAGAAAATAATGTCCGATGGTTGTAAACGTATTGAACTCTGTAAATCTAGGGTATAAATATAGATCTGCTGGAGACATGTAATTTATCTCTCGATCAATATAATCTCGGCGCATCACCACCCTAGTTCATCTTAGGTTTCTACCGGTGGGTTTTGGCTCTCGACGCGGGGCTGCATCGGTTAAGTTCGATCTCCAGCGAAGGGGTAAGTCCCGCCACTATCTCGATATGTTCTGCTCCGTCTAAGACTGCATCGGTTTGGTTGAACCTCTTAGGCCGGTCAGATGTATCACATCACATCCATGCAGGGCCTATCGGCCTGTTAAGCTCCCTCTGCCGTCGTCAATTTTGTGCTGCATCGGTTAGATTCGACCTACGGGGCTGTCGACGGTAGATTGAGCTTTAGGCTTATAGTTTTCTGCACGACGTCTCATCGGAGTACTAACCGATGAGTTATCCATGCTCTGAGCTTCACGCTCAGCGCATCAGTCCCTTTGCCGATACGCTCCTACCTTCAGAGAGGCGTCCCCTCATCGGCTTAGCTAGCCGATGGGTTCGTTCCTATCTTTGCTTCAGCACAGCCGATCTGGCGTCCTCCGTATCATCGCTGTTGGCATCGATCTCGTACTGTCTCGGTTAGGTATGATCTTTGAGGTTCAGTGTTAATGGCGCTGTCATGGCAGGCGATGGGTCTCGTGTTGTCATATCCGGAGCAGCATCGGCTTTACAGCCCGTGCCTTTTAATACTATTCCTTGCCAGTCCGCATGTGCCTTCATCAGTTTTTCAAGCGATGAACAACTGTTACGGCTTCCATCGGCTATCCGGAGGGATCCTGTGCGCTTTGCTATCATCTGAGTACACCCCGGTTCCTCTATTGGCTTTGCGGCCGATCCCTCGTCGACCTCTGTCCACATCGGCTCTCCAGCCGATCAAAGAGCTTTCCGATTCCTATCGGCAAACAACCGATAGAGAAGGGCCTTTCGGGCGTGGCCGATGGCCATCCCGATCCTATCGGCAACCAGCCGATAGCGAGAGCCTGTATAGGCCCACCGTCCGACGGACCTGCTCGTCTCACTTCCTTGTCAATTGCAGGGTTAAATTGATTGGCACGCCCGTACCCGTACCGTCGTGCCGGAGCTGATTGAACCCTATGGCCCCTAACGCGCGTACCTTGAGCCACGGAGAGAAGCCAACCGGCCTGTACTGGAGCTAAGCAAACCTTTTAGGCGTTCGGCGTGTTCGCGCCGGGGCACGCGAGGGATCTCGACGCGAACAGGTGTGTCGCCCACGTCAAGGTGACCACACCGAATCAGAAGAAGTTGGATGATCACAGCCAGCGCATGATCTTCATCGGCTACGAACCTAGCTCCAAGGTGTATCGTGTCTACGATCCGACGACCCAGCACGTCCACATCAGCCGTGACACCATCTTTGACAAAGCAGCGCATTGGACGTGGTCCGCTGTTTATGACGTTGACCCTAGTGGCTTCGTCATCAAGAACTCTAAGCCCTTAGAGCCTGCTGTGATCACCACCACCAGTACAACAATAGCACGGGTTCCACATGCGGCCTTGACGATAGGATCTTCTCCACCTCCCCATCAGTACTATCGCCACCACCAGCTATGGACATATCTGCAGCATCTCCTACGGCGAGCGTCCCTGCATCTGTGACGTCAAGTTCGACGCCATACTAGAGCATCAAGTTCGCGTCGCCGCCTGGGACTGGAACCGGTGAACTGCTAGACGTTGACCATGACGATGACGCACCACTTTGGTTTCGGCGCATCGACAACGTGATCGAACTGGCCTCACCACCGGGGCTAGCTGATCGGGAGCTAAAGGAGCGCCTGCTACTTGCAAGCGATGCCGAGCCGACCTTGTTAAAGGAGGCACTGCGCCATGAGTGCTGGCGCCAAGTAGTGTTGGACGAGATGACATCCATCGAGGTGAGCGGCACATGGGAATTGGTTGAGCCACCGCCGTGAATTCGGCCGATAGGCCTCAAGTGGGTCTACAAGGCCAAGAAGGATGCATTCGGAATCGTCACCAAGCATAAGCCTCAGCTGGTTGCAAAGGGCTATGTGCAACGTCAAGGGATCGACTTCGACGAAATATTCGCTCCCGTGGCATGCCTAGAGTCCGTGCGACTGCTACTGGCGCATGCCGCCTGTGAAGGCGGGGCTGTTCATCACATGGACGTCAAGTCCGCATTTCTCAATAGAGTGATGCAAGAGGAAGTTTACATCGAGCAGCCCCCTGGTTTCATCCTCCGTGGCCATAAACACAAGGTGCTCCGCCTCATCAAGGCTCTTTACGGGCTCCGACAAGCCTCCTGAGCCTGGTACGCCAAACTCGATGAGTCTTTAATCAGGCTTGGGTTTCAAAGGAGCATCTCAGAGCATGCTGTCTACCTACACGGTACTGGAGATCGCCGCCTCATGGTGGGAGTGTACGTCGATGATCTTATCATCGCCGGCGGCAACTAAGCCAACATCGATGCCTTTAAGACAGAGATGCACTCCACCTTCAAAATGGGCGACCTGGGCTGTCTCCACTACTACCACGCCCTAGAGGTGTCCCAATCATAGGAGGGCATCACTCTGTGCCAAAATACCTATGCTGCCAAAATTCTAGAGACGGCAGGGATGACTAAATGCAAATTCACCTGCACTCTCATGGAACCACGTCTCAAACTCAGTAAGTTGAGCACTACACTAGGTGTTGATCCTACTGTGTATAGAAGCATTGTAGGGTTGCTGTGTTACTTGGTAAACACAAGGTCAGACTTAGCATAATCGGTGGGTTATGTAAGTCAATTCATAGAAAACTCGACCACCGAGCATTTTGGGGTAATCAAGAGGATCCTCAGATACATCTCTAGGACCCTCAGCTACGGCTGTCAGTACCAGAGAAAGAAGAAGCGGGAGGCCTGTCTGCTCGGCTACAGTGACAGCGATCAGCGCGGGGGACATTGATACACGGAAGAGTACTACCAACGTTCTCTTCTTCCTCGACAACAACCCCATCACCTAGCAATTCCAGAAGCAAAATGTTGTGGCTCTTTCGTCGTGTGAAGCAGAGCACATAGCTGCAACTACAGTTGCTTGCCAGGGGATTTGGTTGGCACGGCTAATCTCAAAACTCAGAGGAAGAGAGGTCGGTGCCACTAGTCTAAAGGTTGATAACGAGTCCACCATCGCACTCAGCAAGAATCCGGTGTTCCACGACCGCAACAAACACATTGATGTTAGGTATCATTTTCATTCGAGAACGTGTTGAAGATGGCAGGGTGAAGACCGAGTCAATCAAAACTGCAGATCAGTTGGTGGACATTCTGACCAAGGCCCTAGCACGAGAGCGTTTCTGCGAACTACGCTCTGTTGGTTGGGGTCCGAGATGTACAACATACCCACAAGGATTAGAGAAGTAATGTTAGATAAGCCTATCACTGTTTTTGCCTTTCTCATTTTTTTCGCTGAGCGCACACACCTCGCGTCGTGGCTGACGCTCGTGGTGCGCGGGGATGGACGCGCACACCTCGTGTCGTGGTTGGCGTTGGCGGTGCGTGGGGACGAACGCGGACATCCCGCGTCGTGCGCGCTGAACGTCACCGCTGCATTTTTTTTCGTTCAATAAAAGGAGAATAGAAAGATAGAAAACGCTGCGCCATGAGCAGCACGGAGTTTTTGCTATTTCGTTTTCCAAATCGCAGCTGCTTGTGTTCTTCCCGTTGGTGTTCACCGCTGTGCGATTTCTAACAGCCTCGAGCAGATGCAGGATCATCTGCGTCTTGTCGTCGGCGTCGTCGTCGAGGTCGTCCATGGCGGCGGTCGTGTCGGTGTAGATGAAGTGGAGGAGTGCCCGGAACACCGCCGGCTCCATGCCGTCGACGGCTCCTCGCCGGTGGCTGGGTGGACCAGCCTGAGGTCGTAGAACACGCGCGCCGTCGCGCCTCCGGCGGCGGCGTCCTTGAGCGCGAGGTACACCGACACGTATTCCATGTCGGCGGCGGTGATGCCCTCCGGGTAGAACACGACGGCCCAGTCGAACCCGCCGACGGCGAAGGTCCCGACGCCACGCGGTGGCCGGGCGCCGCGCCCCTGGTGGAGCTGTGCCCTGCGACGCTGAATCGGTGCCTCCCCTCAACCGTCGTCGTCGTGCTCGTCGACGTCGTGCACGCCGTCGCCATCGTCGATCAAACCAAACCAGACGAGTTAATCCACTTTTAGTTAAATTGTTATGTTATATATGCATACTAATCCAAATCCAGTACTAACTGAATCGTAGATTTCGTTCAAATTTATATGAAATTAAAATCGAGCAATATAAATTAGACTCGTATTATTTCTTTGTGATTAATATAATCGATCTCTGTTCCCGTGAACGTTTCGGGCCAAAACTAGATAATTTTTTGCCTTTATGTGGGCCGTGCAGAATCCAAATTTGTATGGGACTATTTTGTTCAGGTGGGTTTTAATGGGCGTACTGTGATGGGCCGATGC
This sequence comes from Oryza coarctata, assembly GCA_030770085.1. Taxonomy (NCBI): domain Eukaryota; kingdom Viridiplantae; phylum Streptophyta; class Magnoliopsida; order Poales; family Poaceae; genus Oryza; species Oryza coarctata. The sequence goes on along the minus strand of CM061476.1, from coordinate 1,192,952 downwards.
AGCCTGTGTAATTTGGGCTAAACCGCAAAAATATATCGGTAAATATTTCAATTAAAGAACCAATTGATTAAAAGATTTTTTCGAGGTAGTAATTTAATGAAAAGATTTTTTTGCGGCCATTAAATAGCCCACCAATACAGCTGCTTTCTCCCATCGCTTCCACCTCCACACCGATCTAGGGTTTCTAGGGTTTTGGGGGTTCGGCTTGCGGCGTCGAGGGCGAGATGGCGTTGGAGAGGGTGAAGGGGACGGTGAAGTGGTTCGACGCCACCAAGGGGTTTGGCTTCATCACCCCCGACGACGGCGGCGAGGACCTCTTCGTCCACCAGTCGTCCCTCAAGTCCGACGGCTACCGCAGCCTCAACGACGGTGACGCCGTCGAGTTCTCCATCGGATCCGGCAACGACGGCCGCACCAAGGCCGTGGACGTCACTGCGCCCGGAGGCGGCGCGCTCTCCGGTGGATCCCGTCCCAGCGGCGGCGGTGGCGACCGCGGCTACGGCGGCGGAGGGGGCGACCGCGGCTACGGCGGCGGAGGGGGCGGCCGCTACGGCGGAGGTGGCTACGGCGGGGGCGACCGCGGCTACGGCGGCGGCGGGTACGGCGGCGGGGGAGGCGGCCGTGGGTGCTACAAGTGCGGCGAGGAGGGCCACATGGCCAGGGACTGCTCCCAGGGCGGCGGCTACCGTGGCGGCGGTGGCGGCGGCGGGTGCTACAACTGCGGCGAGTCCGGCCACATCGCGCGCGAGTGCCCCAACAAGAAGTACTAGGCGCTGCGTGGCGTATGATCCACCTCGCCCCTCCTGACTCACTCAGCAGCGGGTGATCAAATCTATCTTTATCAGTAGTCGTAGTAGTTGTAAGTTGTAGTTCTCCTTAGGAAGAAGAATATTGATATGGATCTATCATCATCTATGTAATTGGATGGGAGTGAAGTGGTTCTCTTTTGTTTTGTTGGTGGTTTGAGAGACAACCATGGATTGAACTGTTGGATCTATCTATCTATGAATCAGTCTATCATGAATCGAGAGAAATTCATCAGCTTTGGCCTGATCTGAACAGCACGCTTTGCAAGCTTGTCTATTTGTTTCTTTGTATTTCACATCTTGTTTGTGTTTGTCTTGTGAAGCTGATGCCTGATGGCCTCTCCTGTACTTAGAGGATATATGCGTGCTTGTGTATTTACCGGATATGTGCTTGTGGTGCAGATTATGTATCCTGTATGGCTTGTGCTGTTTTATGATTTTGTATGATTGATTACTTAGTAATCAGTCAGTACTACTGATTAGTGATTACACAAACATGAAAGAAAGATATATTCATCACATAGCATCTGTTTTATGATTAGTGATTATTGTTCTGTTGTTTCATAATCAGTTTGCTCTGTTGTTCAATCAGAATTTCAGTGTCTGTTATGTTGTTCAGAATCTGTTTGTTTTGTTGTTCAACAAGAGTTTCAGAGTTTCTGTTGTTCAGAATCTGTTTGTCCTGTTCATTCAGAAATCCAGTCTGTCTTGTTTGCTCATTCAGAATTCTCAGAGGCTGTTTGTTCTATTGTTAATTCAGAATTGCAGAGCTTGTTTTGTTCTGTACTAGTGTTGTTCATTCAGAAATTTAGAGGAAACATTATTCTGTTTCTCAGTACAAAAGGACCTGCGCTGCACTAGCTTTCATCTTCTGACTAGTAAAATTACAGAGAAAATAATAGGTACAAAAATTCATTTTTTTTTCTTGCAGGAAAGTTTCTGTACAAACTCAGTCATATCTGAACATCAGCTAAACTGTAAAAAACTAAGCCACAACTAATTAAGAAGAATTAGCGGCCACACAGCGTCAGAAGGAATAATCAAGCACGCTTAGTAATTACTAGTAAGAGGTTTGGAATAATCAAGCAACATTACTAATCTACATAATTTAGTGGATTTTGAGGAAGCTGCCAATCTGGTTGAAGTGTTCGATGATCGAGACAGTTGAGCTGGTCTCCTACCTGCCGGTTTATCATCACTTCAACGTTCATGCCCATGGCGATGACGAACTCAACACAAGCTTCCCTAAGCCCGCGGCAGCCATGGCGCTCGGCCAATGCCAACGTGCTCGCCACCGTCTGCGCCATCAGGCTCCTCGACAGGATGTTCCCGCAGATGATCTTCGGCCTGTCCATGTCGTACCGGTCGCCGGCGACGAGCAGGTGCCGGGCGAGCTCTCTCCTGGTGTCCTCGTCGAGGTCGTCCATGGCGGCCAGCGACTCGGTGTAGATGAAGCCGAGGAGGATCTTGAACACGGCGGGCTTCATGTCGCCGACCTTGATGGTGTCGCCGGTGCTGCTCATAGGGCCAAAGACGGCGGCTGTTCTCCGTCGCCCATGTACCCGTGCCCGTCCTGCGCCGCGGAGGACAGGTACGGACAAAAAGAAGGTGACATCATCGTCACGTCAATTTAGCGTTCACGTGCGTAGTCTGCCGGCGGTGAGCTAGCTGCTCGAGTACGTACGTAGTTTGTGGCGGCGGACGACGGCGAAGGCGGCGGCGACGATCTGGTCGGGGACGGTGGCGGTGCATGGCGTGGAGATTCGTGTGTACGTATAGGTTGGGGGTACGTACGTGTTGGAACGGAAATTGGAATACGGTTTGATATCCTGCACGTCACGAATCGCGATGGGGAGGCCGGATCGGACGAGACGGGTGGCATGACTAGGCCGAACTGAGGATCAAAATCACTCGTCCAACTATATTCAGTCCGGATGGGCTTCGTTTTCTTTGATTTGGGTCGAATTCGGCCTATAGATCAAGCCGCACAGACGAGGCGTCACCGAATTTCACTCATCGTCTCGTCCAGCTCACAAAACTGAGCTTGTCACCTGTCATGTGGCTACTGGCCCCGTTGTTAAGGTACCAGACATCGTCGCTGGCTGTGCCACCATCAGCCAGGAGCAAATTGAACGTCTCCTCGTGAACAATCAGCTCGCCCGGGTGCATGCACCGTGTCGGGGCAGTCTATGCCGGCTTCTCCTCTGACACTACAAGTAGCAATGCTGGCTCGATGTCATCAGCCCTCGTGAGATGGGCCTCCTCCTTTGGTGCACGGCATTGGTTGGAGTGGGCGTACTCCTTACAATTGTAGCACTTAATATGGCTCTTGTCACAGCCACTCATCCCTTTCTTGTGCAGTGATTCACCGCGTCTGCCCTTGCCGCACCCCCGGCCTCCCCGGGCGAGGTTGCCGTCTGCAGCAGCCTTGTTCTTATGGCCCAACAAATAATCACTGACGTCCTTTCTTAAACCTGCTTTCCACTAGGCCTGAGTGAGCAGCACCTGCTTGTCAGCGTTCCTACTGGCACCGGTGCCCTTCTTGTGCGTGCACTCCTCGAATGTTTTGAGCCGTCCCACAGCCTCTTTAAATGCTAGGGTGTTGAGATGGTACAACTGCTCGATGCTTGCAACCATGTTGACGAACTTCTGTGAAACAACTTCTTCACAATGTTACACGGCCTTCTCCTTCGTGCCTCCACGATCGTCACAAAAAAGGGCACAATATAATTATACGATAAGAAATAGATACAACAATCAACTAACACACAATACCACAAACCTAAGGACAAACTACGGGCAACTAACCCTATCTTAAACCCTAATCTTGGGAGCTCTCTATCTTATGCATAATGCTGAGGGTTTGACTTCTATTCTAACTAGCGGGTCCTTAGAGACTTCGGCTACAGGGTTAAGGATTGTTGTAAGGTTATTAGCACATAATAAAAAAATTATCTATGATTTATCCTTAAGGTGATTTATTGGTTCTTATGTTTTGGTGTTTTGCTTCTTTTATTAAGGATTCTTCATGGTTTATCTTCTTTTCGTGAATTCCTGCGTTATTTTCATCTAGCTACCCAATCTTGATTCAATATGTTTGGGTGTGTTTATGTGTGCATGGGATTTTATTTGTTTTCTTTGAGTTAGGTCAACCCTATCTTTTGGGTAGGTTATTTAATCAATTGGATCAATGTTAGGGGTATTGCCATGTCTGCTTTATTACATGTACACCACGATGCGTGTGTGATTGTATTGGCCAGTTATGATTTATTAAGCGATTGCATTTATTTGGTTTCCTTGAAACCAAAGGTTTATAGGTGTACTTAATTTATTCTTCTACTAGATTTAGGGTGTTTTAGGCAAATTATTTGTGCCTTCGCATAATCTGGATTTTAAGGTTCATCAATGTCTCATATTTCAAGGTTACAATATGCGTTATTGGGTTTTAAGTCATAATCATCATTACCTTAGTAAAAACTTTGCCAAGGGCGACTTTTAGCATTGTTATTAACTAACTAGTTTGATTTATTTTGTATATTGTGCATAGAATATCATTGTGAAAACTTTTATTTTTGTTCCAGTGGGTAGTTTACAAAATTTTAGAAACAAGTTTAACTCAATTTGCATTTTATTTGAATTAGTTGTGGATTTGCAAATATTAATTTAGATTTCTCTTCATTGAAATAATGAATTGCTTGGCCATTTGGCCATTTTCGTTCATTGCCCGAATTATTTTCTTAAAGGAAAATGCTCGAGTCATTGGCAGGTGGGCCCATTGCTTTCTATTTCCATTCGAATTATTTTCCCTAAGGAAAAACAATATGTGGGGCCGGGGTCAACCGATGTACTGGTCAATCTTGACCGCCACCGTGGCCTGGGGCCCACTGCTTTCTGACCTCGTCACTCTGGTTCTCTCTTCGAGAGCCGAGGCTGAGAGCGCACACACGCGCGCGCTAAGGTGCAGCGGCGGCGACGGCCGGAGTCCGGCGGTGGCCCGGAGGGAGTCGCCAGGTTCTGCTGCCGCGCGGGACCCAGCTGGCAGCGAGTCTCGAAGCGCCGCTCGCGTGGCACGGGACGGGATGGACGACGCCTCGGCCAGGGCATCGAGGCGTCGAGGCGCCTCGGGTCAATGGTGGGTTGGCGGCGGCAGCGGCACTGGGAGGCCGGCGGGGTCACCGGGTCCTTATGCACGCGCTTGAGCCTACGGAGAGACCGAAGAACGCGGGGTGCGGCTGGCGGGGACGCGCGCAGGCGGCGGGGTGGATTTTCCACGGCCAGCGGCGCAACGGTGAGGGAGGCAAGCTCCGGTCGGCATGATGCTCGCCGGAGCTTCGCCTCGGTGAGGGGAAGATTTTACCTTAGCTAGCTCGGCTAAGGCTAGCCTCTAAAGGCTGCACAGACGAGGCAGGCGGCAGCGAGGCGTTCTCTTGGGCTGGCATGGCGGTGGGAGGTCTCTGCTACGGGTCGACGGAGAAGCGGCGGAGTGGGCGGTCCCCGGCCGACCCGAAGCACGAAAGGTGTTCGCCTCGATGAGGGGAGGGTGTCCCCTTATCGAGATCATCCGAGGCGAGTCCCTAGCGGACTGCCCGCGGCGGTGAAGGTGGTGGCGCTGGCGCGATAGCGCGGCCGTTCCGGCGGCGCAATGGGTGGCGCTCGGCTCGGATCACTGTGCAGACTATGGCTGTCCTAGTGGAGGTCTACGGCGAGCCACGGTGGCGGCTATCGTTGGTGCAGGGATGCTGCGTGGTTGGGCCGAGCCGCGACAGTGTCAGGAATCCCGAAGATCGCCTGCAATGGATCGGATGAACACAAACCAAGCAAACGCTGTGGAATGAACACAAACCAAGCGAACGCTTTGGAAGATCCCGCATGGCAACAGAACGAAAAGAGAAATTTTTGTGCTGCCAAATCTTGCAGCTTTTCAGTTTATCTCCCTGCTATTTATAGATTGAAACATACAACAGAAATATTAACCACCAGAACGATTCTTGCGCCATACGTTTCTCTGCATCCATCCCCATAGCGCATGGGGACGCGCAGCAGGTTTAGGGGCAACGGTGCGAGTCTGGCATTCAAACCCCTTGGCGCGCACATGGAGGTTGGTCCACAACACATGCAGGTGTGGCCTGACCCACCGGCTGAGTCATGTTGAGGGTGTTAACACTTTCCCTATGAGAAACAGCAGCGTAGGCTCATCATCTTTGGCCAGATGGGCTTGATCTCGCGCTTGGCTTTGCTTCTGCAATCTTTGGCGCAATGGCCAAATTTGCCGTAGTTTCGGCACTTGTCATTCTTGTGGGCTGGCCTAAAGTATGAAGACTCTGAGCTCCTAGTCCCACAGCCACAGTTTCACCCCTTGCCACTACAACGTTTGTCGTGATTACCTAGGTTGCCCTCGCTACTGCGTTTCGCCTCTTGTTCCTTTTTCTTTTGGCGTTCTAGCCACTCTGTCTCCATCAGATACAGGGTGTCACCGGTGTTTGGCGAAGGTGAGGATTGTCCTGAATCCTTTGCTGCCTTGAGTCTCCTAGTGACCTCTTCCAATGACAAGGTGGAGATATCGAATAGGGTTTCAATTGAAAGAACGAGTTGATTGAACTTGGGGCGCACGACGCGAAGGTACTTCTCGACGACCTTGTTGGTGGGCTTCAGGTCACCGAGGACGCGCGAGCTGGTTTAAGATGGTGGTGAGGTGTAGAGTGAAGTCCTCCATGGTCTTGTCGCTGCGGAACGTAAGCATCTCGTACTCCGTGTGCACCTTCTGTGCGCTAGCCTTACAGATGCAATTATTGCTGATGCGCATTGTCCTGATGCACTCCCATCCCTCTTATGTCGACGCTTTGGTCACTAGGTTACTGATCATCTCAGGTAGGACAACACTATAGATTGCGTCGAGGGCTATCCGATCCTCGTGCAATTCGACAGAAATGCCGCCAGGCTCAATCGCTACCCACAGGTAGCAAGCCTACAGCTTAATCTTTATCAGTAGCGCCTAATCATTGTAGTTCGTCTTGGATAGTAGAGGGTATTTCGCTGGGCCTCTACTCTCCTTGACCACACGGTGTATCACCAGCCCGCTATCACCCCCGCCACTATCTAAGGTGCAGCTGCCAAAGCCATTAGGAGTACGCTCGACTAGAGATGACGAGCGATGACACGTCATCAGTACTCTCTTAAATGCGCAATCTCGAGTACATAATACCAATTGTCAGGAATCCAGAAGATTGCCTTCAATGGATTGGATGAGCACAAACCAAGCGAACACTATGGAAGATACGGCATGGCAACAAAATGAACAGAGGAATTTTTGTGTTGCCAAATATTGCAGCTTTTTGGTTTATGTCCTTGCTATTTATAGATTGAAACATACAACTAGAACCGATTCTTACGCCATGCATTTCTCTACGTCCATCCCCACAGCACATGTGCGCCTCCCATTCGTGGTAAGTGACGTGGGCAACCATGAGCTATCCTTGGATTCCCTCAACTTAGAATGCATGACTACCACATAATTCGGTGAGCTCATGCATCATGACCCAAATCAAATGATGTAGATGTAGAAAACAGAACTAGGCACACAAGTTTTATTCTAACAGGTATGGCATCATGGCCCTTAGCTATCGAGAACACAGTGCGGCGGCGCTAGCGTTCCCAATGATCGGCTCAGCACATGAAAAGGGTCGAGGGAAGAGGAGATAGGAAGGCGGCTTGTGTTCTTACCATACGACAAATAGGGAGTGGTAGACCAAGACGGAGGCTGAAACAATGATGGCTGGCGGGGTACAGGTTGGTGAAGGTCAAGTTTATTGTTTGCCCTACGTTCCTAGTTGCGTTGTCCATGATGAGGCGTGTGCACAGATTGTCCTCGACTCATGGTTCGCCCCAGGGTCATTGTCGTGGTGTTCTCATGAACGCACGGACGACCTTCTCCTTCTCACTCCGTGTTGGGCGAGGCACAACTCGACGGGCGAGCGCGCGGGGCTCTAACGATCGAGCGGTCTCCTAGGGCTCCTACTCCGAGTTCGGTTAGAGCGGCGTGCGAGGTGTGAGGGCATAGGTAGGGCTAAGTTGCTTAAGGTGGTTGGCGAGCTTGTGATGACCCATCCATGTGAAGTGCTCAACAAGAGATGACGAGCGGTGTGGAGCGAGCGCGCCGGTAGCAAGCGATACCTTGTGGATTTGGGGTAATTATGTTTTTGATGCTATTTTAAAGGCTACTACTAAATTAATCTTATTTTTAAAATTTTACTCATTTTACCCTCATTTTTAGAATCAAAACTCACCATTTAGCCCTATTTCAACCATTATAAAATGGATTTACAAAAATATAGAAAATAAATTTGGAGAAGAAAGAAGACTGAAAAGCTATTTGGATTGAAATAGTTGGGCCCGTCTTAGCCTCACGCTTGTGTCGGCTTCGATCGGACGCGACTACGGTGCTACGCTAGGGTTCCATGGGGTGGCGATGCATGCGGGGCGTGGAGTCGGACGGAGGCGCGGGAGCTCATTGACTCCGGGCGCAGAGGAAAGCATGCGGTGAGGAGCTCGTTGGGTGGAGGGAGGCGTGCGCGTGGGAGCTCACCGGCGCTGGGCTCTCTGTCGGCCACCGTCGCCTAATTTCCCCTCTCGTTCACCCGTAATGTCAACGGCAGAGGCGGAATGGGGCAGAGTACAGCAGCAGCTCCTCCTTGATAAAACGGAGAAAACAGAGCTTCACCTGGATCAAGGAAGCAACATCTCCGGACACATCACGGATGGATGATGTGATTAGTTATAGATTTAAATCCATGCACATGGTTGGATATTCAGTAGAACATGTGTGGTGTGTGGGTTCTATTTTTGGTGACTAATGGTGAGATCCATCATTGCTGGATTTTATGGTGGTGACTTGTATTCGGTGGAATACGAGAGAGAGGAGAAATAAGCGTTTAACTCCACTGGATGAGGTAGAACACATTTTTTTTATTCTTTGAGAAAGTAGAGTTATATGAGCAAGGTTAAACTTGATCTTTGTGTTTGAAAAAAAGGGCCGAGTGAGTGCAAATTTGACAAAGCAGGTTCTTCGAAACAGGATCAAAAGCACAATTATCCCTCCGGATTTCCGATGGAGATAGGGCCTAATTAAGTTAGGCCTAAATGGATCGCTGCCAATGCTACCGATCCAAATTCACGTTGGCCTTAATGGGCCAATTTGTCAGTCTGAGGGCCAGACTTTGATGGGCCTATGGCAGCGTGTGTAATTTGGGCTAAACCGCAAGAATATATCGGTAAATATTCCAATTAAAGAGCCAAATAATTAAAAGATTTTTTTAAGATAATAATTTAATGCAAAGATTTGTTTTGGGCCATTAAATAGCCCACCAACACAGCGGCTTCCTCCCATTCGCTTCTACTTCCACACCGATCTAGGGTTTCTAGGGTTTTGGGGGTTCGGCTTGCGGCGTCGAGGGCGAGATGGCGTCGGAGAGGGTGAAGGGGACGGTGAAGTGGTTCGACGCCACCAAGGGGTTCGGCTTCATCACCCCCGACGACGGCGGCGAGGACCTCTTCGTCCACCAGTCGTCCCTCAAGTCCGACGGCTACCGCAGCCTCAACGACGGTGACGCCGTCGAGTTCTCCATCGGATCCGGCAACGACGGCCGCACCAAGGCCGTGGACGTCACTGCGCCCGGAGGCGGCGCGCTCTCCGGTGGATCCCGTCCCAGCGGCGGCGGTGGCGACCGCGGCTACGGCGGCGGAGGGGGCGACCGTGGCTACGGCGGCGGAGGGGGCGGCCGCTACGGCGGAGGTGGCTACGGCGGGGGCGACCGCGGCTACGGCGGCGGCGGGTACGGCGGCGGGGGAGGCGGCCGTGGGTGCTACAAGTGCGGCGAGGAGGGCCACATGGCCAGGGACTGCTCCCAGGGTGGCGGCGGCTACCGTGGTGGCGGTGGCGGCGGCGGGTGCTACAACTGCGGCGAGTCCGGCCACATCGCGCGTGAGTGCCCCAACAAGAACTACTAGGCGCTGCGCGGCGTCAGATCCTCCTCCCTCCCATGATGCCTTTTGCTCCCCCCTCCCCTCCTGACTCACTCAGCAGCGGGTGATCAAATCTATCTTATTGGTAGTAGTTGTAGTTCTCTTTAGGAGGACGGATATCGCTATGAATCTATCATCTATGTAATGGGATGGGAGTGTGAGTCGTTCTCTATCTATGAATTGGTGGTTTGAGAGAGCCATGGATTGAACTGTCTGATCTGTCTATCTATGAGTCAAATCTATTATTAATCGAGAAGAAAATTTTATTAGCTTTGGCCTGATCTGATGGCCTCTGCTGTACTTGCAGTTTTGTGCTTGTGCGTTCCAGGTGACTAATTTGCTTGTTGCAGTTGACAAATCATGTATCCTGTATGGCTTGTGCTGTATTATGGTTTTGTTGCAGATGAGTAATCAAGTAATTAGTCAGTACTACTTATTACACAGCATGCAAGATACGTATTCGTCATGTAAAATCTGATTGTTCTGTTGTTTCAGAATCTGTTTTCTCTGTTGTTCAATCAGAATTCCAGAGTCTGTTATGCTTAGAAGCTGTTTGTTGTGTTGTTCAATCAGAACTTCCAGAGTTTCTTTTGTCCAGAATCTGTTTGTCCTGTTCATTCAGAAATCCAGTCTGTCTTGTTTGATCATTCAGAATTTTCAGAGGCTGTCTGTTAATTGAGAATCCCAGAACCTGTTTGTTCTGTTGTTCATTCGGAATTGCAGAGGAAATCTTGTTCTGTTTCTCAGTACAAAGGACCTGCAATGCACTAGTAGCACCTTTCAGCCTTTCACTAGTAATAGTATTACAAGGCAAACAGTACAAACTAGAAACACTTACATAAATTCGTTTTTTTCTTGCAGGAAAAAATTCTGTACAAACTCAGGCATATCTGAGTATCAACTAAACTGCAAAAATGGTTACCTGATCATTAAACAACCACAACTAATTATGAACAATTAAGAAGAAATAGAATTAGCGGCCATTGACAGTGCATAAGTTAGAGTAATCAATCATGATTACTAATTAGTAAATTATGGTTACTAATCACTTAGTTATGAGTAACATAATTAGTGGATTTTGAGGAAGCTGCCAATCTCCTTGAAGTGCTCGATGATTGAGACACAGTTTAGCTGGTCTCCTACCTGCCGGCTTATTATCACTTCATCGTTCATTCCCATGGCGATGACGAACTCAACACAAGCTTCCCTAAGCCCGCGGCAGCCATGGCGCTCGGCCAATGCCAACGTGCTGGCCACCGTCTTCACCGGCAAGCTTCTCGGCAGGATGTTCCCGCAGATGATCTTCAGCTGTCCATGTCGTACCGGTTGGCGGCGACGAGCAGGTGCCGGGCAAGCTCCCTCGTGGTGTCCTCGTCGAGGTCGTCCATGGTGGCCAGCGATTCGGTGTAGATGAAGTCGAGGAGGATCTTGAACACGGCGGGCTGCATGTCGCCGACCTTGATGGTGTCGCGGGTGTTGCTCATTGGGTCGAAGAGCTCGGCGTTGAAGACGGGGGACCGCATGGCGAGCACCATCCGGTGCGCGGCGAACTCCTCGCCCTGCACGTTGAACATGACGTCGGCGTGGACCTTGCTGTCGAGGAGCTTGCCGAGGTGCACCGGCAGGTCAGGCGGCGGCACGTCGATCTCTGGCAGCGGCAGGACGGTGGACACCTGCGGCTTCCCGACGAAGTGGATGGTGCAGTCGATGGTGAGGGGTCGCGGCGGACGTAGTTGGCCTGCAACCTCTGCATGGTCTCCACCGTGACGCCGAACATGGCGGCGGAGGTGTACGCCGTTGTGATGAACCGATGCGGCGCAGCGGCCGGAGGGTGCACCCAGCACGGCTTGCCGGAGTCGGCCCCGACGAACTGCAGGTTGAAGGTGGCGACGACCGCGGCGCCGTTGGTCCTGAGCTGGACGTAGATCGCGGCGTGGTCCTCCCCCCTGTACAAGACCCCGCGCCGGTAGAAGACAACGGCCCAGTCGTAGCCGGCGACGGAGAAGGTGCCCGACCAGACGTAATCCCCGGCGGCGAGGCGCGCCCTCAGCCGGCTGTACTCGCGGATCACGAACCGGTGATGGCCCTCCACCGTCCCCGTTGTGGACGTCGACTTGGTGCTCGTTGTCGTTGACGGCGGCTGTTCTCCGTCGCCCATGTACCCGTGCCCGTCCTGCGCCGCGGAGGATAGGTACGGAGAAAAAGAAGGTGGCATCATCGTCACGTCAATTTAGCGTTCACGTGCATAGTCCGCCGGCGGTGAGCTAGCTGCTCGAGTACGTACGTAGTTTGTGGCGGCGGACGACGGCGAAGGCGGCGGCGACGATCTGGTCGGGGACGGTGGCGGTGCATGGCGTGGAGATTCGTGTGTATGTATAGGTTGGGGGTACGTACGTGTTGGAACGGAATTTGGAATACGGTTTGATATCCTGCAAGTCACGGTCATGATGGCTGCAGCCTTCAGGCATGGATCACTTGGGCTGAAATGAGAACCAGAATTGTAGGCCCAACTAGTTTAAAGCCGTATGGACCTTGCTTGGTTTTATTTGGGCCAAACTTAGGCTATGCAACGCCACTCCTTTTCCAGTACTGAAAATTTGAAGTTAGGGCTAAATTCAATTAACTGAAATTGCCCAAGAATTATGCATATGACATCAAGAAATTCCAACAGGTTGGACAAAAAAAAAATTAACATGAACACCCCTCGCAAGAAAAAAAACACGACATCGTATAAGGGCATTTGTTAGTACAAAATTTTCACGTCATATTTTGTTAATGATAGGAATAGCTCGTGTGATCATTTAATTATCTGTAGTGATTTCATATAATTATTTGATAATGATAACACAAAGTTGTTCACAAGATCATCTTATTCACATCGCTCAATTTACATAACAGATCTTCCATTCAGTTGGTATCATACCCTAACAAAGAGCAACTTAATTTGCAACAGATTTGCCACCTTGTATATAAATCAACTTAACACGTGGAATCATCAAGATAGCATGCACGAGTATGTTTGTTTAGTATTGACGTGCTAGGACGATCCTTTCCCACATTTCGACAACGATCGACGGGCACGTCCTCTTGAGGTTCTTGTACCCTTTCGTCTCCACGATTCGCTCCTTCCGATGAGCAGCGACGAACTGAAGGCAAGCTTCCTTGAGCTCATGGCAGCTATGCTGATCGGCCATTGCCATCGTGTCGACCACCGGAGGAAGCGCTCGCAGATCACCCGTAGCCTCTGGTGGCGTGCCATATCGACTCTGTCGGTGTTGTCGTCGTCGGTGTCTCCGACGGCAAGGTCAGGTCCGTAGCGTCGGTGTAGATGAAATGGAGGAGGGCCATGAACACGGCCAACTGCACGTCGGTAATGTTGATGACGTGGTTGGAGTCTTTCTCCTTCATGGCGCCGTAGAGCTCTGCCTTGAACACCGGCAACCGCGCCGCGAGCATCATCCGGTGCGCCGTGAGGGTTTCCCCCTGCACGGTGAACGTCAAGTCGGCGCCCTCCTCCTCCTCTAGCTGTAGCAGTAGACACTAAAATTTATTAAACATACAAATCTGATAATTGAAGAGCCAATTAATTTATAAAAAAGATACAATTTATTAAACGATTTAGTTAATAATTGAAGAGTTGATTAATTTATGAAAAGATGTTGATTGATAGATAAAAATATTGATGGTCTCGAATAAGATGGATTCGGTTTAATTGAATATAAAAGATTATCCAGAGATCAAGAAAACGTGAAAATCATGTTAGAGTAGTTTTGTATTTATAAAATATATTTTGTAATTAGACATGAGTATTTAATTTTATTATTTTTTTAAAGATAGTTTATTTTGTTTAGTAAATAATATATATAGGTTATTTGTACCATCTTGAACTCATTTACACTCAGTTTATAAATATAAACATGTAGTACCTTTAAATCATCTTTATAGATTAATACAATTTTTATGTATCGCTACCCTAGTTCTAGATTTTTTTCGACGGGTTCTGGCTCTCGACACGGGGCTGCATCGGTTAGATCCGGTCTTTAGCGAAGAAGTAAGTCTCACCATTACCTGATATATTTGCTCTATCCAAGGCTGCATCGGTTGAGTCTGATCTCTTAGTTTGATTGAATATATCACATTACGTTCTTGTGGGATCTATTAGCTTATCGAGCTCCTTTTACTGTTATTAATCTCGAGCTGTATCGGTTATATTTGATCTTCTAGATTGCTCATAGTAAATTAAGGCTTTAAGTCGGTAGATCTTTACGCGATATTTTATCGGAGTAGCTAACCAATGAGTTACCTTTACACTGAGCTTCACGCTTAACGTATTAGCTTATCAGCCGATATACATAAATCGTCTAGGATTAATCTGCTACCGATCAATCTAGTTTTATTAACCCAACCTTATATTGTTTTGGTTAGATTTCATCTATTAAGGTTGGTTTTAATAGGGCTATTATCATAATCTAGCATGTTTTATTTCTTTCATTATCTTAGTTAGCTGATGAGTTTAACTATTTATATCGTATTTCTATGCCTGCGTTAGACTCGCAGATGATAGTAGGTGTCTGTATCGATCTATTAGCTGATTGGCTCGCTTATACTGTCAGTCTGATTGATCTAGTTTCTATCGCTCTGGTGCTATTAGCTTTAGCCGTATACTATATCAATTCGGTTCGATTTATCAAGACTGTTTTTAATAGTATGGTTATTGGTGGTTGCTAGATATTGTCTATTCGAAAGAACGAACTTTACTCTTTACTACTTATCGTCTATTTTATTTAGATTATTAGCTCTATAGTCGATACGTCTGTGATTTTATTCCTCTCTATTTATTTATATCATCATCAATTTTTTAGTCGATATATATAAGTACTACAACATCTATCGGTAATCAACCGATAACAGGAGTCTATATCGACCTATCGGTCGATTGATCCGTCGATCTAACTATATTTATCTTACTTGTCAATTAAAAATTAAATCGATTGGTATGTTTGTAAAACCCACTGAAACTAAGTTAATCTACTAAGACTTCACGTGTTTAGTCGAACCTTCGTTGATTAAGACCAATTCGGCTTAAACATTATGCTCGATGGCGGGATGTCTGGCTCGCGGTGTACAGTGGTGAAGACCGGATCGACGACGACGCAGTCGTCGCGCAGACACGCAGCGGATGCCTCCAGCTTGCTCCTCTCCATGAAGGCGCGGCGGCCGTAGCATGCCGTGTCGGGGTTGCTCGACGCGAAGAACCTCGGCACGTCGGAGCTGTGCGCGACGGCGGCGGCCCGGCTGATGTCCTGGTCGAGCAGGCGGAGCACGTAGAACGCCGTGGCCTTGGCGTGGCGCACCGGCTGACCAGCCTGAGCAAGACCGAGACCTGGTCGCAGTCGGCGTCGTCGCCGCGCTGGTCCTCCTGATAGAAGCAGATGCACCAGTCGTAGCAGCCGACGGTGAAGGTGACGGAGCGGAAGCACCGGCGCCGGCGCCCTTGCCCAAGCTGTACCCGTGGAAGGTGAACCGGTGTGTTCCTCGCACCGTCTCCATTTTGTTCATCGACTCCGAAGTCGTCTCCATGACAAGCATATCACTAGCTGCTGTCCGTGAGATCTGTCGATCGATCACGCATTCACTGATTCACGCGTCGCGCCGGCATGCAGGTGGCAGAGTGATCGAAGAAACCCTAGATCAATTTAACTTAAATTTTCCCCGTGCCAATTATCTTAATTGGAGGAGTCCAGTGTGAACAGGTCTGGATTTTGTGTCTAATTCTTTGGGTGGAAAACTGTCCCAATTTTTTTTGAAAACTTTATAATTGTAGTATATTTACACTATAATTACTACATTATAATTTTTATTTTAGACCGTCAAATCGCACCAAGATTTGTTCGGGAGAAGAAAAAAATTCAGATTACATCAAGATTTAATACTTAATTAGAGAGATATAATTACGATCGTTCTTTTTTTGGGAGCAAAACAAATGTTCTAAAAAACTTGTTAATTCAAAATACCCTCATACTAGGTTAATTAGAGCACTAATAAATTCATATGGATAGATTTGGCTAGATTAATCAAAGAGATGTACAATTCAATGGCTCGTACGTACTAGACCTCATCAGTCTGGTCCAGCCCAACGGCCACGAACTGAACACAAACATCCTTGAGCGCGTCGCAGTAGTGGTGGTCAGCTAACGCAAGCGTCGACGCGACGGTCTTGGCGTCGAGGCCCCGGCAGCTCGCAGATTATCTTGAGATGGCGTACCGGTCGGCCGCCTCCAGCAGCTGCCGCACCATCTCCTTGTAGTCGTTTTCCCCGAGGTCGTCGGGGAGGGCCAGCGTGTCGCTGTGGATGAACTGGAGGAGAACCCTGAAGACCACCGGCTGCATGTCGTCGATGGCGATCCGCGACGCACCCTTCTCTTTCATTGGACCGTACAGCGATGCCATGAACACCGGGAGCGCATGGCGAGCACGATCCTCTGGGCCGGGAAGGATTGTCCTTGGACGTCGAACGTGACGTCCGCGCCCACGCCGTCCTGTCGCTCCAGTAGCTTGCCGAGTTGCTTCGACAGGTCGGGCGCCGGCACGCCGGCGAGGGACACCGCGGCCGTCGCGCTTGCCGTTTCGTCGTCGTTGGCGACGACGACGCCCTCGATGGTGAGGCGGTCGTCGCGGACGAACGCCGACGACTCGAGGTCGCTCCGCCGCATGAACGCGCAGGTGCCCCTCTTGCCCTTGCACTTGTGCTCGACGGAGTAGTCGAACACCACCGGCTGCGCTGCCCAGTACACCGAGTGCGACAACCCGGTGGCGCGGTCGATCAGCCGGAGGTCGAACCGAGCCGCTGCCGTGCCCTTGTTGCGCATCATCTTGACGAACACCGACACGAACTCCTGGTGCGCCAGCCCGAACCCGCCGGGGTAGAAGCCGACGGACCACCTGTAGCCGCCGACGGCGAGGGCCTTCTTGAGGCTGTACCCGACGATCTCGAACTGGTGCGTTCCGCGCGCCTTCTGCGTCGCGCATGTCGATCTCGTGATGCTCTCGGAGACGAGGCGCGACGACTCCATATCTGCTCGAGCTCGCTGCTAGAGATGCAGAGTTGCTGAGCTAATCACCATGGAAGAATTTATATAAGCGAGTTTCGAATTTCAAAATGTGAAAATTTATTGAAGCGTTCGAAATTGAACACGAGGGGTCCAGAGAATTAACTGAATTTGCTGAGATCGAAGAATCGAGCATTGAGATGCACGAAGAGTCTGCCAGTCTATGATTGTGCAATGCTATTTTTGGGGTATTTGCTCTCTATTATTCATCTAGTAATAACTATTTTGGTTTTCACTCAAATTACTGACCATCCAATCTTCAATCTTTTTTGAGGTTCGTGAAAATTTTCAATTGAATGACAAATAGACAGTATTTTTATTTTGCAAGGAAAGTCTGGTAATTTAACTCCACTGAATGCTCTTTAAAACAAAGGAAAAACATAAAAATTCCAGAGGATTCCTATGAAAAATAATTTTATAGAGCCCTTTAAAACAAAAAATTGTTTATACTAATTTCTTTAAAATTTCTATGAAATAGGCTATCTTGAGCAATTTTGGAGGGAAATAAACAATGTTATAAAAATAGATGGAATACGGGTGTCGAATGAACATGGCTTCGTCAAAGATTAACGTTATACAGATGTTTAGTTGGAATTATACTTTAACGTTTAGTGTAATATATATGTATATATTTGAAAATTTATTCACTCTTAAAGAGATATATTTGCACCTAATTTGCCAATATATCTTTCTAATACTGTTCTCGATTATCCAACACAAACATACATGTAAATACTTAGATATTTGTTAGATGAGAGATGCAACACAAACATAAGTGCTGGTTTTGTTGTCCAATTTGGTCGGCAGCTATTAGGCCAGTTCAATCAGCACGGCTTGATGGACATAATCTGTAATTAATCGGAAGATTAAGTGGAATCGGCTGGTTAATCGGGTGAGTGGTTGTTTTTCGTTCACATGAGATATCCGTTCCGACTCGTTGGTTCGTGATGGTCTTGCCGCCGAATACAAACGTCCGTACGGTACGATTTACTATACTAAAAATAAATATGAGATCTCACTTTTTTTTTTCATTCCTATAAGATTTTATCTTATGTTTTCACATTTCTATGTCTTACAGTTTCTACGTTTTTTATGTGTCTATTTCTATGTTTTTTTTCTCTATTCACATGTTTTAATAATGTACGTTTTAGATGGTCAAACGGACCGATATGCATCATAAGTATGGCATGAATCTAATTACTATATACCAGTACAACTGAATATAGCCACATTTCGAAGAAAAAAAAATCATGTTTGTTACAATTATAATCCGAACCCTAGATTAAGCACCTTGTCTGTTCTATTTTCTTAATTTCCCTAAATGTTTTAATCTTTGTTGCTGTCAGAATGTGGGGCCCCGTATCTTCTGCAATAGTTGTTATGGTAATTGTTCCACACCTCTCTTCTGAGAGAAGGAGAGAGGCGTCCATAGCCGAGGCTTCTCGCCACGAGGTAGTAGTTGTCAGGGGAGGCCATGAACTCGGCACATCGCTGCCTGAGCACGTCGAAGCCGTGCTGGTCGGCCATGGCCAGCGTGTCCGCCGCGGTCGCCGCGTCGAGGCTCTGGCACATGGCGCGCTCGCAGATCGCCCTCAGCCTCCCCATGCCGTACCGCTCCGCCGCGAGGAGGAGGTGCCCGAGCAGCGCCGTGTGGCCGGGGCCGTCGAGGCCGCTCGTCATGGGCAGCGTGTCGGTGTAGGCGAAGGGGAGGAGAGCTCCGAATGCCGCTGCTGGCGTGTCGTCGTCGATGATGGCGGTGGCTGGCGTCGTCGTCGTCTTGGTGTTGAGTAGGCCGGGAGCACGGGCGGCGAGCACGGAGGCATGGGCGGTGAAGGTCTCTCCGGCGATCTTGAAGGTGACGTCGCCTGGTTCGTCGGCGTGGTACTGGAACGGCGGGCCGGAGGGCGGCGGATCGTCGAACGTCAGGCGGTCGCGGCAGACGTCGAGAGCGCACTCGATCTTGAGGCAGTCGCCGGCGACGTAGGGCGAGCCCTCGAGGAAGCTCCTGGTGGCGAGCTCGCCGGTACCCCAGGTGGACAGGTCCTCGCTCCGGGAGTCGAACAAGATCGGATCCTTCTCCCGGAAGAAGGAGACCATCTCGCCGGCGGTCTGGTCGAGCAGCCAGAAGTCGACGTGCGCCCACGCGGCGGCGTCCTTGGTGACCAGCACGACGAAGACGGCCACGTAGCCGTTCTCCTCGTGGGCGTCGCCTTCGGGGTGGTACCGGACGACCCAGTCGAGGCCGGCAACGGTGAAGGCCGGCGAGACGACGAAGCCGTCGCCGCCGCAGTGCTGCTTCCTCAGGCCGCTGAAGCCGTGTACGTCCAGGACGTACGTGGCGCTGGCCGCCGTCTCCGTCACTCGCGGCGGCGGCGGCAGCATGGACGATGACGCCGCCGCCGCCATTGTCACCGATCGATCTTAGTGTATGACGGTGACCGTGCGTGGTTGCGTAACTTTATCTTGCGCGCTCCCGCGTCCCCGCATCTGATTCCCGTACACCGCGCGGAACGAGCCTTATCCCCATACAAGAAAATCGGAGGAGGCTACGTAGTACTCCTTCCGTTTCTCTGTCTCTATCTCTACTATATTATAAAAATTGAAGATGCTTGTGTACTCATCCACCCTTCCTTCGTTCGTCCGCGCCTGACGTTCCCGATTCTGCGTCGCGAGCCGTTGCCGATTCCACGTATCGCGGCCGCCCGTGCAGGACTCTCATAGATATCTCATGAACGTATCCGATCCAAATATCGCAGGAATGTATACATGCAAACAACCTAGAATTGTGGGCCGTTTCCATTACTGACTAGGATTACAGTACAAAGACTTGGAGGACGACAGCAGGCAGCCGCACCTCGCCCGGCACTTCTGTCGAGCAGCTGCTGTGCGTATGCGTGTTGGTGTGCATCGTTCTGTTTCAGAACCATCGCCCCGACCCTGACCACCCAATCTCCGCCGTCTTGTCCGATTCCGGTACTAGCTTACTCCGCGTCTTATCTCCAATTCCCTAATACCTAGCGCCCCATCTAATTTGGCTGGAGAGCCTCCGTAGCACCTCCGCCGCTAGGGCCGGCGAGGGGCAGCCCTCCATGGAGCACCTCACTGCCCGACCGGACGACCTCCATGAACTCGCTGTATCCCACTCATCTAGCCTCGCCACCCATTCAGCTGCGAGTGAGGGAAGGAAACATAATGAACTAGAGGGAGAAGAAGAGATGAGAAAGAGGGACTACCATATGGGACCCACACACATGTCAGGCTAATTTGGTATATTGACTTGTTTTGTTTTTGTTTATTTGTTATTTTGCTTTAGCTAACAACAGTTATTTTCTCCTCTCTGTTTTTTTGCGGGAATTAATTTCTCCTCTCTTGACTGTACAATTAATTTCTTTTTAGAACCAGTGAGTATGTGGGATACTTTTTAGAAAAAGCGAGTTAGCGGGATAGCGTAGATGGTAGATCTGATACAAGAAGTAACTTAAAATGTTCTATGCGTATTTATTTTCTTACATTTCTACCAAAGTTGATTATAATTTAACGTCATTAATTATAATATTATTTAAAACATTTTTTCCCATTTGCCATATATGATTTCCCTTCTCCATTTAGTGTGAAGTGATTCATAGGACTGGGATGACTTTGAGGAGCTAGCGTATATGTTGCTCGATTTTGGGTTTTAGAGATTTTATGGAGAAATATTTTAAATAATTTGGATAATATTTATGAAAGATTAATATAATAATTAATCTCTCTCTTTCTCTTGCTGCAAGCATAGCAATCAATCATCATGATCAATTTTATATTAATTTATTTTTCTCTCAGATTTAGACGGGTCTCTTTCATGTAAAATTTACCTATGTTATTTTTTAGTGTTATTTAAATCTTAATTAATTAATTAATTAATTTTTGTCAACCGACTATCTAATAATTTTGTTTCGTTAATATTTTAAGATCTAGAAGCAAAATTTTTTTAGTTTATTCTGATAAAATTAGTCGATTGGAGTTACGTGGTCTATAGTTATAAAAAATATATAGTTTTCAGGTTTTATAATTAAAGATAAATGTTGAATTTATTTTTAAATTCCACACTTTTGGCTTATCTGATTACTGTGAGTCGATCCAGAATAGAGCGCCTAGGTGGATTCGGTGGTCTAGTCAGTTTTTCTAGTTTCACCATAGAAATATGATTATTTCACAGAAATACCAATATAGCATGTTTAGCAAATGATTTTAAGACTAACAAATATGAGATTTAATGCATACCTTATTCTGAAGTGACTAAACATCCAGAAATTAAAACATCAATCTCCAAATTATCCTCAAACAATGAATTTGAAATTGAATTATGTACCTACATAAGAAAAAAAAACAGGCAGAGCACAAGTAGCAGAGAAGGTGGTAGAGCCTAAGCTGGGGGCTGGCGCAGCTGTAGAGTGTAGATCCAATTGTCAGCGACGGCAGTAGCGCAGCAACAACACCAATCGATCACTCAGAGAAGCAAGCCAGTAGCAGAGCAGCCCAGGCCCGGTGGTTGGCACGGCTTCAATCAGTGCCGTCGTCGCGTGCACCTAGAAAGGGAATGGCCGAAGCACGGAAAGGTTGTGGCAGCATGGCAGCAGCGCAATCACCTCGAGGCAAGAGGAAAGGGGGTGGCTGTAACACTTAAAAAATATTTTAATAAAAATTATAGTTTTAATAACTTAATTTCTTTTATATGTATTATGTGCTAAAGATCTCTATTTAAAATTTAAATTTTGAGATTTAACTTTTAAATCAATCTCTCATCTAAATTTTTTTTCTAATCTCTCTGAGTCCAACCATCGGATTTAAATTCAATTCGGATATCAACTCTACTTTAGAATTCTTTTAAATAAATCTATTTGAATTCCTCCTACAAACTCTAAAAAAATCCCTAGAAAAAAGTAAAAGTTCTCCTATATTTATTTATTTGTATCGCCTTTTTCCCGACCTATTCCCCCTCTACCTCTCTTTCTTCTCTCCCTTAGCCTCAACACCTCTCCATGGCCCATTTGTACCGTCGATCCAACTTCTCCCCCGCCTCTCTTCTCCATTCCCCTTCTTGGGCCACCCCTCCTCCTTGCCTCCTCCATGTAGCGAAGGGCAGAGAGCTGAGAGAGAAGGAACGGGAAAGAGGAAAGGAGAGAGTAGAAAGAAAAATCTCGCTAATGCCACTAACATGTGTGGGCCACTTATTAAAGAGTTGAGCCCACGTGCCCTTCCTCTCTTCCCCCTAACACGTAGACTAGCCTCATCACTCTCTTCTTCTCATAGACATGTGGGCCTGCTTCCCTACAGTCAAGCCACGTAGTCCCCATTCTGGCCTATTGATTTCCTAAGATTTATTTTATCTTCCTAAATAATCTCTAACATGTGGGACCCATTCTAGAGAATATTTTAGAATAATATTTCTCCTAATTTTTGAGTGATTATTTTTTTTTCAAAAATTTTAGAAATTTAAATAATCTTCTAAAGTTCATATTTTTTCAACCGTAAATTTGATTGACTCAGTTCAACTTCTAGATTTTTTTAAAAAAATGATATATATACTATAGAACTATTACATATTTAGTATTTTATTGTTTTTTGGATTTTTTTGGGATCTCTCTTGTTTCGTGCATAGTTCGCCACCGGAAAATTCTCGGACATTGATTTTAAAAAAATTCTGGTTGACCAAGAGTAAGATAAGTCATCCTTAATCATATCTCTTCTAATTTATAAAATATAATTATTTATAAAGCTACATACTTATTGTATATAGTTAAATTGACCAGACTTAGTTTGTGTGTAATTGATGGACCAACCTATTAGTTGCACATAGGTTGTTGTCAAATTATATCCTTGTAACTCCACCATAATGTTGATTATAAGTTCTCTCTCTTTGAGCAGGAATTCCACTGCTCCACTTACGCTGTTGTTTGTTGTTATAGAAAACTTGGGATGTGAAATCTTTTGCAAAAACCCGACTGGTAGAGTTAGTGGGTTTGAAAAGGGAAAATATGTGTGAAAACTTACAATGCGGAATGTTGACTATATGGCTTGGTTTAATAATCATATATAAGGACTGATTTTCTTGGGGATTATATCTGAACATCTTAATGTATGAACATATGAGTATTTATAGGATACTCCTAACTAATTAATTAGTTATCACATGTAAATCCTATATGTCAATGGTTGTGAAATACTAGGGATGAGGAGATGTAATTGTTGATTTTTACTGTCTAGGATGGGTGTTATTTTAGCCTCTTTTAAGGCAATCAGTTAGGAGTAGGAGACATCTCTAGTGTGTCATGAGTAGATGAAACTATAAGTCTTCTAATACTTGGTTTGATAGATTTAACCCAACTATATGACGTGTGATATTCATGGGTAAGTTTTAGAAATGTCTTATCATGAACTGTTGATGTTGATGGATATTTAGTATTGGTTTCATGTCATGTGGGTAAAGTATATAGACTCTACAGGGTTTAAACTATTTAAATAGCCATGCCCACTGTTAAGAACGAATGTAAGATAATTCTTCTAGCATAGTTTTATTTGTTAGTGTTTTATGAAAATGTTCGAGTGAGTGAGAACTATTACTAGAGTTGGTCTTAGTGACTAATAAATGGCCTTAGTGGTTAGAAATGGGTCATTAAGGTCATCCGTCATGTTTGGGTTATGGCAAAACAACTCGTATCGGATTGAGAGAGTAGGTATCTTTTCAAATAAATTGAGGAACTCATACTTAGTAATTGCAAAACATTTTTAAATAAAAGATTTAAGAAATAAATCTAGTCCTTTTTTGTAGCTTCAATACTCACGTTTCCTGTGACTTATTAGAAGCTGAATAATTTGGTTTCGACCCGTAAGTATGAAAATATTCACCCTCTCTATTTTATTATTTCCCCCTTTCCCTTAAGTTCAGGTGGAAGGTAGTAAATAATTTAGTTTCAACCCAAGACCCAAGTTATTGCATATGGATAGAAGCTGTTGTTAATGCTCTATCCAATATAATAATAATAAGATATAATATATTCATTTAGTTTTACAATAATTACTATTTTGTTATAGTGTGTGTTATCTTAGAATCCTGTGACTAGCACCGACTCGTGCGGTTCTGCTAGGGATGGTTCACCATCCTTAGCAGCATGCCTTATCTAACACTGAATTTTCGATGGTGTCAAATTGGGATGTGACAGTGGCGACGCTATCTCTAGTTCACAGACAGCAGTAAGGTAACCCTAATCCACTACCATTCTATAATGCAACTAGCCCTATGCTACCTTTTCTCATCGTTGTGCATCGCACCTAAAATTTGGTTATTTGCCTATCACCAAATTACCACCTAATCATTCCCTTCCATCGTCTCAATATGCCCAACGCTGTCTCCTCTAGATCGCCTACGACTGACTAGGACTGTTTAGGCAGCAAAACAACCAATTCACTGAGTAGGGTGTAAATAGGGCGTCTTGCTGCCAACTAGCGATTAGTCCCTGTCTAGGCGGCCGTCTAGACAAACATTGTGTGTAATAGAAAACCTAGCTTTGGTAAGCTTGTTGTGGCGTGAGCGACAATCATAAGTTTGGTTGGTGAGTCCCCATCCTAACACGATTTCATGTCTTTCACCAGGGCCGCTTTTCAGCGATAATCTCAATAGGTTACACGTGGACATGTTTAGTTGTAAGTATCCCGTTACATTAAGGCCTAGAGACCTCTAATTCCTACCCAAGTGTGTATATAGGACGTGTACGCGTGTGAATATAGTGTGTATGGGTATATCCTTGTATGTAACCTCTCAAACAAACAAAAAAAAGTGTTAGTCGTTAAAGAAAAAGCGGCTGGTTCATACGATAACAAAATTGGGTAGTTACTCCTACTCGAAAGTGTCTCGTCCACACGGTTGGAAGCGTACGACCGCACCCACCCAACACGACAAATCCCCGAGCCGCGGTGGTGCGCCACCACCCAACCACAAACGCATCCCAACGCACCACACGCACGCAGCCAAGCCACCCACCCTTCTTCCTCTCTCCTGTCCTCTTCTCCCTTTCCCGCTTCCCTCGTCAACCGAATCAACGCCTCCACCTCCTCTCCTCCCATCGCCACGCCAACCTTCCTCCTCCCCAAATCCCTCGCCGACGAGCTCTCCTCCCCGCCCCGCGGATCGTCCCGAGCCCTGACCTGACCTACCCCCTGTTCGATCGATCCTCCCGCCCGCGCGGCGTGCCGGGCCCCGCCCCGCCCCGCCCCTACGATGGTTCTCGGGGCGTCTCCTGCTACGGCGGCGGCGGCGGAGGAGGTGGCATGAGCAGAGGGGGGACTCGCGTGGAACGCATTCGAGCGAGATGGATGCCACTGCGCGCCCCTCCGTCGTCATCGACAACGGCACAGGGTAAGCCGGCGTTTGTTTTGCCCTCTCGCGTGCTCTCTCCTCGGGCTGGTTGTTGCTTTCTGCGGTAGTACGTGATCCGCGCGCGGCATGCGTTTGGCTAGGTTTTTCGGCGGCGGATTGGCTGTGCCTGTGGCTTAGGAGACGCGAGCTTATATCCTTGTGTATTATGGCGGTGGATTGATTGTCTGTATTGGTTGCCTGTATCTGTGGCTTGGCTTATTCAGAGGTTCCCCCATTTCACCTCCTTAAGGTTCTAGTCATTGATCAGATCAGCGTGCACTCCAATTTGGGTAGTTCAGAACTTCAGATCATTGGATTGGCCAGTGGTTCTGTGTTGGATTGGGTTTATGTTATCTGCGCTGTTAATTTTGTTACATGAGTTGCCAATGGAACAGGAATATCTGGGACTCATATTTGGAGTGAGGGAATTGAACATTTGAGGCTCACTCCCGAATTAGTCAGGCACATGACATAGCTCTCGAGAGTGTCGGGTGCGAATAAACTGACTGAAAGTATGTCTTACTTGAAGCATCCTGCAAAGTTAAAAATGATAGATACGGAAATCAGGCTATATCTGAAATATGAAGATACTGAAATAGAGAAGCAGATATACACATTTCGTAGGACTAAGACATTTTCCCTGAAGCTGGTTGTCGTGGTTTATCTGCAATTGCTTGAATGCTGCAAACTATTGCTCTACTAAGGTTGTTAACATGTTTCCTATTTCGCCTTGTGTATTATGGTGGTGGGTTGCCTGTATCTGTGGCTTGACTTATTCATAATTTCAGAGGTTTCCAATTTCGCCTACTTGAGGTGCTAGTCATTGATCAGATCAGCCAAACCCTACCTTGGGTAGTTCAGAACTTCAGATCATTCAATTGCCGAGTGGTGTTGTGTTGGATTGGAGTCATGTTATTTTGGTGTTGGTTCGTTTTTTTACATTAGTTGCCAATAGAACAGAAATTTCTGGGATTCATGTCTGGGGTGGGGGATGGAATATCTGAGGTACATTTCTAACTTGTTAGGCACGCGACATAGCTCTCAATAGTGACGGGTTCAAATGAAATGTCTGAAAATATGTCTTGCTTGAAACATCCCGCAAAGCTAAAAATGATAGATATGAGAATCAGGCAATACCTGAACATACTGAAATAGAAGAGCAGATATTAACATTTTGTAGGACAAAGACGTTTCCCCTGAAGCTGGATTTCTTGATTTTTCTGCAATTTCTTGAATGCTGCACACTATTCCCCTCTGACGGTTATTAACTTGTTTGATTGTTTTCTGACACCATTTCTATGCTCTTATGTTTAGGTATAGCAAGCTTGGTTTTTCTGGTAACTCTGAGCCATGTTTCACCATCCCTACTGTAGTAGCTGTGAATGAATCTTTTCTGGACCAGTCAGAGATGTGCAGTAGTGCAAATTGGATAGCACAGTACAATGCAGGTGTCATGGCCGATCTGGACTTTTTTGTTGGAGATGAGGCTTTATCACAATTTAAATCTAGTGGGCTGTACAGTTTAAAAAGCCCAATTCATCATGGTCAGGTATGTATATGTATTTTCTGTTTGTATTTTTGTAGTAACATCGACTATTTCTAATATATGCTACACGGACACGACTATACTCTATCCCTCTTCCCTTTTTGCAGGTTAATGACTGGGATACAATGAAGAGATTTTGGCAACAATGCATTTTCAACTATCTACGGTGCAATCCTGAAGAACACTACTTCCTTCTTACCGACAGTCCCGTCAGCACACCTGAAAGTCGTGAATGTACAGGGGAAATTATGTTTGAGACCTTCAATGTTCCTGGACTATATATTTCTGTTCATTCTGTCCTTAGTCTTTCTGCTGGATATGCCTTTCTGAAAAGCATTTCTGATGAGGACTCAGTTTCTATGGTAGGTTCTGTAAGCATTGCCTTACATGCTTTTTGTTTGCTTAAGTGAAACATTGGTTTTCACAGGGATTGCATCTCCTTGATTGAAAAGAATTTTCTTTATTACAAAATTAATGTAAACTTTTTTAATGATCGTGTACCCCTGCTATGATAAACCCCATTTTACTTTTGTTTTTAGATTTTTAAATAGCTGTGTTTCAAAAAATTTCAGTCTATTCCTGTCATATGATCCATAGATATTTGTTTCTTATGATGTCTCTCGGACTCCTATCTTATATGGAGTTTTTTTTTGCTACTCCCTGTGCATACTGGTATGCAAATAAACATGTTTGCATTTGGCATTATGTGTGAAGAGAAGATGTTTAAGCTATAAGAAAGATAAACTTATTATTGATTTAAGCACTGTGAGAAATCAACATTGATGCAATATCATTGTGTAAATGTAACCTTTTAGTGTCCAGTTTGGTTGAGATATAGATCTGTAGTTCCTAGCAGTCAAGTACCAACCATGCAAAGGTTTGAACACCTACAAGGCCATAACTGTTGGGTCTATTCATGCTTCCTTTTAATTACATACCCTTGAAAGTTTCTGGTACAACATGCTACTTATTGTAAAGATTGACCAATATATTTTGTCAGTCTGATATGACAGGTGTAATAGTTGATATTGGGGATGGAGCTCCACATGTGGTGCCAGTTGTAAACGGCTATGTAATTGGGAGTAGCATAAAGTCTTTTCCATTTTCAGGAAGTGACGTAACACAGTTTGTTTTGCAGCTTCTACAGGTATTTCATCTTCTTGTAACTCCTGAGGTTAAAATTAAAACATCAAATTTCTCGTGTTGTTCATAAACAGGGTGTGTGTATCTAGCATTCATATAGTGAAAATACATTGGAAGGAACAGATTTGAATAGTTTTTTTTACTAAATTAGAACAATTGATAGCATTCTCAAGGTTCTACTCAGTTTTCAGCTGTAATTTGAATTATGCTGCTCTCAGATCTTTATGCCCGCTATAATTAGTTTTAGTCTGTCACATAATGCTTTTAATGATTAATTTCATCCTTGTTGTGCAGGAAAGAGGTGAACTTATTCCACCTGAGGATTCTTTGGATATAGCTCGTAAGGTGAAAGAGATGCATTGCTACACTGCTTCAGACATTGTCAAGGTATTGTGCTGCTTGGTTTTGGAGCTACAGACTCAATAATACCTTCTTGCTGTATTTTCCATTGGTCTACATAAATAAATTGTTTGATGAAATAGTTGAGAGTAATGTCTGTTGAAGTCTCTGTATATGAGTCAACATAACAAATTTCAGAAAAGGAACGGTTTGCTGTATCACCCTTTAAATTTTGAATGCGAAACAATTATGTTAGAAGAAACAAAATATGCCAACTTTATTGTGAATAGTAACATAGTTTTGTTATGATTATTATGGATTAATTAATGCCGGGATGATGGCCCGTGGGCAGCTGCAAGATGATTGGGATGGTAGGAGACTATAGATGCGAGAGAGACTAGATTAAATCATTCTCATTTCTTAATTCATAATGGATACTGTGTACCACCTTATATAGGTAGATCCTAAAAGATAGAAATTTTTGTGATGCTACTTTTATCATAGATTTATGTGCTGGCTAGTATATACTCTCTCCGTTTTTTAATAGATGACACTATTAACTATTGATATGAAGTTTGACCATTTATCTTATTTAAAAAATGTAAGCATTGTTTATTTTATTATAACTTGATTTATCATTAAATCAACTTTAAACATGATTTATATTTTTTTGTATATTTATATTAAATTTTTTAATAAGACATACAGTCACATGTTATGACAAAAGCTAACGGTATCATCTATTAAAAAATATAGAGAGTAGGAGGTCATTATTCAAGTTCTACTAGCAAGATTGAAGTGTAGTCTAGACATCTATTGAACAAATAGAAGGATTAGTTTTATGTGTTTTTGTTACAATTACAGGAGTTCAAGAAGCATGATAAGAATCTTGATAAGTATATCAAACAGTGGTCTGCAATTAAGCCAAAGACTGGGGTCCCATACACAATTGATATTGGATATGAGTGTTTTCTTGGACCAGAGGTTTGTTCCCATTTCCATCATCTAATTTCCATGGCTTTTTTCGTAGTATTGCTGTAATTGACATGATACCAATCATGCTTTGAAATTTGAACAAGTGTGCTACACCCTCCTCACAACTATTGATATTATCATTGCCCATGTGTATTGTAAGTAGATTGAACGATGTACAAAAAAAAAATCCTTGATGACCTGTGTGTGCTATAGGGTAAGAACAAGTTCAGCTTCGCACTTGTCTTCATACCAGTTTATGCACCTTTCTGTCTTTCTGTGCTGTACTCCCTCTTGGGTTTAAGTCGTTTCAACAGCACTGATCAAGGACTTGGTGTTCGCTATCCATACTGCTTGATGTCCAGTCTGTTTATCTAATGCGTTACTCCATGTAATTTGATCTTGTGCATTGTTGGAATGAGCTGAAAGCCCCATATTATGATTGAACATATTTGATTAGTTAGAAGAGTAATTTTTTTCTTTAGGATATTCAATATTAAGTTAAGTCCAGGGGCTTCAACAGAAAAAGGACTAGCCAGAATTATGGATCAAGTGTATAAAATTTATGTTGAACTGATAAATGCTTCCTCCAGGAGTCAATTTATTGACGTTTAGAGACTTCACCTTGAAACGACATAAAAAAGGAGAGAAGTTTGAATTTGTATGTAATTTTCTAACCTTCTACTGGCACCAATGCAGATCTTCTTCCATCCTGAGATTTACTCTGCCGATTTCTCCACTCCTCTACCTGAACTAATTGATAGCTGTGTTCAATCTGCACCAATTGACACAAGGAGAGCTTTGTATAAGGTGCTTTCTTTGAACTGGACACATCTAAGGACAGGATGCAACATATATTGATAATGTGATATTTGACCATTTGCAGAATATAGTATTATCTGGTGGATCTACAATGTTTAAAGACTTCCACAAGAGACTTCAAAATGACATAAAGAAGATAGTAGATGAACGTGTTTCCACAACTAATGCCCGCCATCGTGTGGAGGTGAAAGTAAGTGCAACGATGATTGGTTTTAAGTTCATATGGCAATACTTGAATTGTTTCATTTCTGCTCTGTTGCCAACCTGTGATATGAAGAGTCTATGTTGATTATAAATGTTTCATTCGTCTATTCTTTTGGTTTCAGCCTGTTGAAGTCAACGTTGTCGCCCATCCTATACAAAGTTATGCAGTTTGGTTCGGGGGTTCAGTAGCTGCATCTAACCCTGAATTTTTTGAGGTGCCTTCCACTTTACACTCTTGACACCTCATTCTGCACATTTAATAATATGCTATATTTTTTACGCTAAATACTATGCTATATACATTGTTAATAAGTCATTAATATGTAACGGTACAATTGCAAGTCTTCAGTTCATGCTAATGCAAACAATGCCATTTTCACCAAACCATATTTGCTGTACACACGGGTAGATTTATACGGATGTAACGGACGGATGTTCTCTTTCAGAGTTGCCACACAAAGGAAGAATACGAGGAGCATGGAGCAAGCATCTGCCGGACCAGCACCGTTTTCAAAGGAATGTATTGAATTTCCCACCTGTCCAAATCTCTCGGTAGGAGTTCGTTTAGGTTTCACCAGATAGAACGTAGTCAAAATTGAATATTTTTGGTCCATTCAAAGCGTCATCGGGACCATCCTGATTAGATTGGTAGCTCAGGTTGTTAATTCTCTGTTCTGTACTCGCTGCGTATAGCCAGCAGCCCTTTTTCCTGTTCCTGCTCCTGTTCGAGGTGCATTTTTGTAGCCAAAACCTTGGGCAGCGAGGCCTTTCCCCCTTTCTACATACTCTTGTTCACAACATATTTTTTCCACGCTTTTTTTCCAGCTAGATTTATTAAGAAGTTTTGATAATAAGAAATCAGGTTTTGCATTGGATCGCCCTTTAGGCTGAAGAAATTGTTCGTTGATGATAATGAAGAACCTGAACTGTATGGCAAAATACCCTCCCTAAATTCTATAATTAATTAACCAAATGCCTGTCAGTTATCATCCATGGATGCGGAGAAAAGGTGTTGCAACGAGCTGAGAATTACCGAGAGATGATCAGACGAAAAATCTGCATTCTATCAGAAAAAAACATATTTACATAATATTTGCATCCGAATATTCTACCCAAATATCAACGAAAACTTTTGATACCATTGTAGTATCGATCATGTGGTCTATAACCCTAATTTTAATATGCACAAAAAAAAAGGAGAAGCCCAGGCTCTATACACCGCGCACAGCCTACAGCCTGGACTGGAGTTCAGTGATCAACTGGACAAAATTACATGATGCGTTCTCTGTCTCATGGAAAATTGGCATGACGTGCAAAACAAGGGTTTTCATCAGGAAATCCTCAAGAGAGATCAACCTTGTAGTTCTCAGATCCAGCAGATGATTTAATCCTCAGAAAGACCAGGCTTTCTATCCACAAGCACCAGATTCTCGCATGATGGCAAACTGGCAATAGGAATCTCTGATGTGTATTCTCAATTCACCATTTGAGCAGTCTGAACCAAATTCAGATGTTTAAAGATGGCATAGCTCAATCATGGAAATCTAATGTAATCGAGAACTAATGTTTTGGCCGGGACCACAACGGTCTTGCTAAGCACGAAAAGTACAAGTGTTAATTCGAGCATCAAAATTGTATTTAGGAATGTCCGATCAACGATCCAGCCAAATATCGTGATGCCACCTGGGTTGCCTAGCAGATACAGCACTGCAGTGAAATGAAACACAGAAGAAATAAAAACATAAGAATCAAACAGGACACCAAAAAAATCATATATGTATATGTAATGTTAGCGTCAACAGTATAAAAGGATGCCTTATAAAGTAAGGTGTCCATAAAGTTCAAGTTATCACACTGAAGAAAGATTAAGCAATGCAAACTTCAAATGGAAGCTTCAGATTTACTAACCAAGTGATTCCCTCTTGTGGTATGAAGACATGTATGAAGCCAATTGCGCTGTGCCATGAGAATTGCCTTGTACTGAACCACTCTCCAGAGATTCTAAATCACTTTCTGAAAAATCCCTCAAGAACATATGTGCTGGAAAAGGCATGAGGTTCCCAGAACCGTTTGGTGTACTTACATAAGTAGAATCATTTGAGCATGTCACTAAGGCATGCCATCGACTAGCCAGTGAGGCAATGTTTTGAGCTCTGTGAGAAATTTTAGCAGCTGCATGCAAACAAATGACAAGCCCAACAACTTGAACAACTGAAGACACCTGCATTATAGAAGAAATCTATTTGTTATCTGTTAAAAAAAACATAACCAAAAGGGAACATCATGTGACTTTAATATCATACTCACAGCTATATCGCCACCATTGCTGAAGTTGATTGGTCCATTATATGCTGTTGTCTTGAAAAGAATGACAAACTGGCTTGCTGTAACAGAAAAGAAGAGCAGCAAAAGGAACATGCGGAACCTGTGACTGATTTTGGAGAGATTATGACGGAGCTGCAGGTGCTCTTTTAAATAGACTAAAGGATCTGAATCTTGTTCTAGAAGTTTGCCATAGTCATCAAAGTGAATAACTTGTAGATTGCAAACCAAGTTGAAAAGCATGCAGGAGGATAGTATAATTGTGGTCAAATACATCCATGACATGATGGAGGCAAACAGTACAACACATGCTCTCCAAGTCGACTGTTGGAAGATATAGGAGAAACGGAACATTTCTCGGGTGACCTTCACAGCAAAGCATGGCAATATCCACCACAAAATTATGCGGAAGAAATCCTGTCATAGAGATTGAAACACGTTAATATGGTAAACTAAAACTATGGCATATCAAATAATCAATGCATGATTATTACCATCTTAAACATGAAAATTTGAAATTCAAAGCACAACTAAGAAAATAGAGCATGAGGTAAGGCACAAAGAACAAAAGCAATTCAGCCATACCATAGACCTAGGTAGCACACAACTCTTTTTTTATTTTTTTATCTGTTTGCTGTTCCAACAAAAAAAAGGAGCAAAAATTAGACTGTGTTCATTTCCTAACCAATATTACTTATCAGTAACAAATCAAGTATGGCTTTATGCTTCAATCGATTCCCCCATAAGAAATGGTAAAGAAACTGCTGAAGAAATGCAAGTGAGTCTTCTAGAGCACAAATCTTTGATTAGCCCCTAATCATGCATCTTCAGTTAAAAAAGAAACACAAACAGGCTTGTCGGCACTGACATAAAAAGTGACCAGCCCATGCGTATGACATCCACTCACATGGGGACACAAATAGAAGTAGGCACATGCAAATGCATATATAACTGCGAGAATCAATCACTGCAATTCACCCTTCACTGAAGACAAACCTATGAATCAAAGAAGCTACCAGATAACCAGAATAAAAAATGTAACTCCATACAGAAGATTTTATACTCAATTACAACCTAGATGCAAGCACAAGCTTGCAACCACAGCCTCAAAATCCTCCAAGTTTCCCCCTTATGCATTGTTAAAGAACCAGACATCAGATTCCGTCTGAATCGACAAATTGCCCATTCGAAGGCACAAGTTGCACTAAATTTGGACAAAAATGGTATCTAGTTGAAGGAAACTGAGTAGTGGAGTTCAGGGAAACTGTCCTAACTAAATGCGACCAATTTATCAACTACTCACTAATGACTATCATTATCTAAAAAACTCGCTAATCACTACGAATTGAAGCTAATGAGTTCGTGAATTTCAGTGTAAGCACAAATTACGTCGATTAGAAGGCCGCGAGCATCACCTTGATCTTAGCGACGTACTCCTTCTGGAAGCGGATCCGCATGCCGAGCTCCGGGTCGACGAAGAGGAACTTGCGGAGGCCGTACATGGCCATCTTCCTCGACACGCACGCCAGCGCGACGGCCGCGGCCGCCGCCTGCGACAGAAGCACGCACACCTCGAACACCTCCACCTCGAACTCGTCGCAGCCCCTCCCTTGCCCCCGGCACGGGGAGAGCCCCACGGCCACCGCCGGCAGGGCGACCCCCAGCACGGCGAGGGCGGACGCCGCCCCGGCCTTCCCGAGCGGGCTCGACGCGGACAGCCCCGCCGCCGACAGGAACGCCTCGAGCCGCCGCAGCCACCTCGCCAGCGGCGCCGCGTCCGCCCCCGCGGGCTGAAGCAGCGGCGCGGAGACCGCCGTATGGTTCTCCGATGGCGCAGGAGCTCCTCTCGGAGGTCTAGGTTGCGGAAGTGGTGGTGGTGGAGGAGGAGGAGGCGGCGGCGGCAGAGCTCCGGCGAGGTGGTTGCTGGGGGCCATGAGGGCGGGAAAGGGGGGGGTCGCCGGAGGGGCAGAAATGTAAATACCGGAGGGTGAGTAGACGGAGACGAGAGGTAGGGGCTATTTATTCTAGCAACCTCTAGGGGCCCACATGGAGTGGGACCCACACGCCAGTAGGCCCGGGGTAGAGTGAGCATCGAGCAAAGGGATGGATCTCTTCCCTGCCAGTATCGCGTGCTGCCCGCGCCGTCCGGGGAGGGCAGGGGACACGTGGCGGGATCCCATCCGTTCGTCGGTAACGTGGCTGATTCGAGTGGAGGGGAAGGAGAGCGAAGCTTACGTGCGAGGGATGGATCCGCCATGGCCGGCAAAGTGGAAGCAAAATCGAATTGGAATTTAAAATTTTAGCAATATCGTTCTCAAATTAGGGGAAAAGTGCATATTCGCATTTATTAAGATTAAACAAATCCGTGTCTTTATTCTTGTGAAATAATTAAACAAAATGTAGGACCTAAGATATTTATTTCGTTATTAGAAGAAAACGTGCGGTTGCATTTTGTCATTTGCTGGAGAACTACTAGACGTAGCTAGAACGGCTCCTTGACTACTTCTGAGCTCTGAAACACCTTTCTATTTTGTCTTATCCCAGTCATCACTTTTTTTTTCTTGACATGTGTTTTATCACTGGTCACATGCTGATCATCATATGCATCAGGAGCGAATTAGTGCATCACCATCAAAAAAAATCCCCCTGATTGTTTTTCTCGTGTGACTCTGCTGGGAAAAAAAAGGGCCGAGTCAAAGTGAATACTATTAGTCTGACACATAGTTATACCTATGAATCGAACCATCTTGATATAGTCGGCAAGTCATACTTAGGCAATACAGATAGGGCAGTAATTTTAAAAAATTTTAATAGATTTTGTTACTTATTTTATATTATTTTATATTTTTTCATTAACTTTCTATCTTTTAAAAAAATCTACATATTTTTAATTTTTTTCACGGGCAAAATAGGCTACGGAGCTTGGATTGCCACCCTAGTATATGGGCCGACTCAGCCAAACATGAGTAGCCATGCCTAAACCGGCATGACTCTCTATTACATATTATAATATAGTATTAAAATATATTCAATGTTATATTTAATAAAATTAATTTGTTGTACGAATATTGCTATATTTTCTTATAAATTTAGTTAAATATAACAAAATTTGATTTAAAAAAAGTTTAAACATTTTATAATATAAGAACAGAGCGAGTAGGTTAGAATATAAAGTTTTCATATATAGCACCAATGGCTTTTGCCTACTAGTACTCTCTTTGCTAACTTTAAAATTCTTAATCGTCATTATTTCTTAAAAGTATTTAATTTTAAAATATAAAAATTAAATGGTTAGATTTCTATATTTTTACAATATTAATATTATAAATTTATTAGATATTAAAATGGTGTGTAGTCAAATGAAGAGTACTTAATATATTCTCTAAATATATTTTTTTTACAAATACCGACTGATATAAATATTAACACAAGTTATATAGCAAGTGATCAGTTAGCTCGCACTGTATATACATGTGGTTTTAATTTTTCTCTAATATTTTATTTAAGTTCCTGTCTAATAATGAAAATAGACTATATTCTCTAGCCTTAAGTAGAGAAGCCTTTGGAGAATCTATCTAGAAATAGGTTGTCTGGAATCTCTGAATACTTCTACTATATGCTTTAGACTAACTTCACTACTTCAAATTCAAGTGTGTTCGGATTCTTCGGCCATAGAGGCAGATACTTTAGAGTTTAAATATGTGAGTAATGGCTAGTTTTGCAGGTGATTTATTTTTAACTCCACCAACCCCTACTTGGGTGGGTGGCTGTTCATTCATTTTATCCTTACTTCCCATAGTTTTTTAGGGTTTTTTACCTCTCTCTTTGTTTCTCCATCAAATCCTTATATTTGTGAGTGACCTTTTGGAGTTAGTGATAGGATTAGATATTTGATTGAGTACTTATAGATCGACGCTTGTTAATGATTTATACTTGTTACTCTTAGAGGTTCTCTCTTAGATAGCTAAGCGTCGCCCGTAAGGATTCATGGTTGTGAATAGCCTCAAAAAGTTTTTAAAGGTATTCCTCATTTTTGCAAGAAAAGAGGTAACTATAGTGGATATCGAGCTCATTCCTAGATATTGGTTTTGGTAAAGTAAGTTTTACCCGAGGTGGTAGCATCGTATCCTAATAGAGACCTTGATGGTTGCCTTAGACTCTGTGCTAACCTTAGTGAGAGTTTAGAGACCAAAACTCTTTCTAAATTTGAGCTTGGTGAGGCTAGGAATCGAGTGAGCTCCGGCTCCTTAGAGTCTCTAAATAGAGACGTATAATTTTTTATCCAAACTTCAATGAAAAGTCTTGTGTCTCATTATGTATTACTTCTTGCATTTATTTAGTATATTTGGATCACCTTTCATATCTATTTCTCTCTTGAGATTGTTCCATCCACACACCTTTTTTAAGCAGTAAAGGGGAATCGGAATATCCAAACCCTAGGACTAGAATATCTAGCCAATCTTCGCTATCCAGCAATAAACCTCGACCAGAGTTTTAGATAGTTAGGACCGGATACTCTGAAGAAAGTTTTAATTTTCACTGCGAGTTTCTTTCATATTTTTAGGTGCGCACATTCACCCCCTCTATGCAACTCAAGATCTTTTTAATTGGTATTAGAGCCACATCTTTGAATAGGTTTAAATGAAGGGATGTCGCAATTAGGAGAGGAACACGTTGATGCAAGCAAGAAGAATAAGGAGAATGTAGAGAACGGTAATGGATCTACTTCAAAAAGTGACTTTAAGAAGGGAATAACCATTCCTCATTATTACAGTAAGCTCAATTCATATGATTACTCTACACACTTTGTTTTTGTGCTTTTCGGACGTGCTCATATTATACCGCTTGAAAGCACAATATAAAGTTATATCTAATGTCATTGCATCCTAGTGTGTGAAAAAATGTGCTTACATGTCTTGATATTATATATGAAGACACCGAACTCACGTCTGCTCAAGAGGCTCTCGTATACCATAATGCTCAAGCCGTAAGTGTGATCATCAGGTTATTGAGCTCGAAAGAGTTTAATAAAGTAGACCAACTTGAGAAAGCCAATGAGATTTAGGATACCCTCTAATTGGCACGTGAAAGATATCCCGGTGTGAAGGAATCGAGGATCAAGTTATTGGAAGGGCAACTTGGTAGAGTTGTGATGGAAGAAGATGGAGATGCTAAAAGAGATATATGATTGCATGATGGTAATTGTCAACAAAATTTGATAACTTGGAAGTGAAGACATGACTTATCACATCATTGTCAAAAAACTCATCTGCGCCTTCACTTCAAGGAACTTCACCTTGGTTATGCTCATCTAGGAGAATAAGAACTTTAAGAGACTCGCCCCAAGTGATATCTTTTTAAGAATTATCTACCATAATCTCTTGGAGGAAGATGCCCAGCATATCAAGGCCTTTGCCAAGAACACTGCTATCACCAAAAACAAGAATATCGCTTTAAAGACTAAGACAAAATTCAAGGAGGAAGACTCAAGTGACGAGGAGAATGAAGATGAGGACTTCGCTCTCGTTGTCAAGAAGTTTAATAAATTTCTAAGAGAAGGCGGCTACAACAAGAAGAAGAACGACAATAAATCCAAGACCCGCCAATCCAAGAGGGCATGTTAGGAGTGTGACGAATATGGACACTTCATCGCCAATTGCCCTAAGAAAAAGGAGCAAGATATCAAATCTAAGTTTCACAAGAAGAGTAATTCGGGACATGCTCACATTGAAGAAGAATGGATATCTCAAAGTGATTCTTGCTCTAAAGGACAGAAAGGCATCAGAACAATCGCCATCAAGTTATTATCATCGAAGGAAACACTCTTCAACTACCAAAGCAACGACAATTAATACGCTATCACTTGCCTCATAACGAAGGGATGCAAGGTACTTCCATATCCTAAAAATGTGACTAGTGATGACTATGATGATAAGAATAAATTTGATCTCGAAGAGATCAACAAAAGCACACTTACCAAAGTAACAAAACTCATAAAGGCATTAGATAGCACGGAGAAGACCATTGAGAGGTAAGAAAACTTGCTCATTCTTGAGAAGAAGAGAAACCTTATATTCAAAAAGTCTTTGGCTAAGGAAAAGGAGAAATAGTGGATTTGACCAATAACCTAGATGCGGTCAATGAATCATTTGCTATTCTAAGAAGCTCAAATGAAGCACTTGTTAATATGTTTGAGAGTTTGAACAAGACTAATAAATCTCTCAAAGTATAATTTGATATTCTTTGGTCTAACATCTCTTCTTCAAGCTACCAATCTCTCTAATGCCTACACAAGCAATGGGTATGCTAGATACTATAATCTTGATGTGAATTCATACTCTACTAAAATATAAGCACTAGATGGGCTCAAGAAGGAGAACGAGAGACTTAGTGCATTGGTGAAATATGGTTGCATGAAGACATATAAATCCAAGGATGCTATATGTAAGACCCTTATCACGCACAACAACAAATACGATTTTGGACTTGATTTTCACCCACATGAGAACAAGCCACCAAAGCACAAGGTGATGGAGTACAACAAGTCTATCAAGCTCATGAAGAGTGGTGGAGATCCCTAGGACCAAGAGAACAAGAAGCATATGCCTCAATCTCTATTATATGCTTTTTATGTTTTTAAGAGAAATCACTATGGTTAAGTGGTAGCTCAATTTGTGGGTTCTCGTGGTGAAAAATACGAGAGATGCTTGTGGATTTTTAAGTATCTTGTTACAACCATTTAAGAATCTAAACTTCACCAAATTTAGGTATCTAAATCTCAAGCATAACTTATTTTGTAAACATACTCTTTTAACGAATCGAGTTGGATCATAGATAGTGGATGCACTAATCATATGACTGATGAAATGAGTATATTCATCTTCATTGGAAATGATGGAGGACAACATGACGATGTTATGTTTGAAGATAACAGTAAAGGCAAGATGATGGGTTTCGATAAAATAGCCATATCAAATGATCTCCCAATCACTAATATGCTCCATGTTTGATAAATCTAATGACTCATAAGAGGAGCAAGTTAATGATTACGTTGTAGGTGAAGAAATCATACGCCAAGCAATTGTGAACAAAGTAATTAGAGATATATGACCTCAAGAAGTGTCAAGTAAGCAAGATGATGTACTTGATCAACCCCTATCTACACATAAGCTAGTTCTGAAGACATCCCATAATGATGTTGAACAAGACGGTTAAGCACAGGTGGATGGGATTGATGCCAAGGGCACAATGAAGCAAAGAGACATCGAGCACACTAATGTCCCCTCGGTGCATCATCAACGAATCCACTAAAGCATTCAACGTGATCACCCCGTCGACAACATCCTTGGTGACATTAGAAAAGGGGTAACTACTCACTCTTTAGGTGCTAACTTTTATAGGAATTACTCTTTTGTAACTTCTTTGAAGCCTATAAAGGTTGAAGAAATGCTTGAGGATGTTGATTGGGTGATGGTTATGCAAGAGGAGCTTAACAACTTTACTCGTAATAGGGTGTAGACTCCAGTAGAAAGAGCCAACACCAACATCATCAGAACAAAATGGGTGTTTCGTAACAAGCTCGATTAGTTACAAAGGAATTTATCCTAGTCAAAGGTCTTGAGTTTGGTGAAAGCTTTGCACTCATTGCATGTTTATTTGTTCTATTAGCCTTTGCTACGTCAAGAGCGCTTTCCTCAATAGACCGATCAATCAGCTTGTGTATGTAGAACAACCCTTAGGATTCAAGTATCCTAAGCATCCACAACATATCTACAAACTACACAAATACTCTACGGGTTTAAAGAAGCCCCTAGAGCTTGGTATAAATGACTTCGTGACTTCCTACTCAAAAACGACATTGAGATAGAAAAATCGTATACTACTCTCTTAAGTAAGAAATTCAAAGATAATTTATTTATGTGCCAAATATATGCCAATGACATAATATTTGGTTCTACTAATAAAAGGTTTAGTGATGAGTTTAGTAGGATAATGAATACACAATTTAAGATATTGATGATGGGCGAACTTAAGTTCTTCCTCGGGTTTCAAATCAAGCAATTGAAGGAAGAAACTTTTATCTCACAAACAAAATACCTCAATGATGTGCTCAAGAAGTTTGAGATGAATGAGGTGAAACTATCAAGACTCCAATGTCAATAAACATGCATCTCAACCTAGGTAAGAAAGATAAACCCATAGATCAAAAGCTTTATCGCTCTATGATTGGGTCATTGCTTTATCTTTGTGCATCTATGCTGGATATCATGCTTAGTGTTTGAATATATGCTCGTTTTCAATTCTCCCCAAGAGAATGTCATTTGGTGGCCATCAAAAGAATCTTGAAATATTTGGTTCATACTTCAAATCTAGGGTTGCGGTATCTAAAAGGCTCAGACTTTGATTTGATTAGCTATTCTGATTCAGACTATGCTAGTTGTAAAGTGGATATGAAAAACACTTCTAGAGCTTGTTAATTCCTTAGGAGATCACTTATCTCTTTTTCGTCCAAGAAAAAAACTCCATAAATCTATTCACGGATGAAACTGAATACATAGCCATAGGAACTTGTTGTGCCCAATCACTTTGGATGAAACAAACCCTATATAACTTTAGGTACAATATGACACACATCCTACTCCTATGTGAAAACGAGAGTGGCATCAAAATAATCAACAATCATGTCCAATTCAAGGACCAAACACATAGACATTCATCACCATTTCTTAAGAGATCATAAAGCCAAAAGGGATATTTGTCTAAGCCACGTATCAACTGATAAATAACTTATTGATATCTTTACCAAGTCTTTAGATGAGCAGCGGTTTGTGAAGTTGACAAATGAGCTAAATATTCCCAATTATCGAAACATCTCTTAAGGGGATCATATTTTGGAATAAAGTGCTTGTTTAATCAATAAGCAAGTGCTAATCTAATAAATGTATATAAATTATGAGTTCTAGTATTAAGATTTCTCACTTTACCAAGTATTGGTCTTGACATAAATTTTGAGCTCAAACATTCCAAATTTTTAAAAATCCAAGAAGTTTTTCTAAAACTTTGTGTGCT
This sequence comes from Oryza coarctata, assembly GCA_030770085.1. Classification (NCBI taxonomy): domain Eukaryota; kingdom Viridiplantae; phylum Streptophyta; class Magnoliopsida; order Poales; family Poaceae; genus Oryza; species Oryza coarctata. The sequence goes on along the minus strand of CM061476.1, from coordinate 1,151,207 downwards.
TATTTTGTTTTTGTTTTAGATCTACATTTTATCCTATGAAAGCTTGGTGTGATCATTGTTACGTAATGTTGGATGTTGACTGATCACATCGAGATTATCATATATTGTATGTCCAGTCTTCCTTTGACTGTGGATTGGAGTGTCCAAACTTTATCCCCGAAGTCTCTGATCTACCTTCACTATCTCTACCTATTCCTTGATCCGGAGTCTCCTCCCCTCTAGGCCAAAGTCTTTCGCTCAGCCTTTGGTGCCTCGGTTTAATTTCATCTAGAGTCTTCAGACATCATCCCTTGTCTCAACTTTCGTGAGTATAAAAACTCAGTAACCACCACCGCCCTCAATTCCTCTTTTTCCCTCTCTTCTCCAACCCTCACGGTGGCACACAACTTCTCTCTTTGGCAATCTTTGATTTCCACAGATGAAATTCAGTTCATTTCATCTCTACTCACTTCTAGGTGTGTGGAGACTCCGAATCCATCCCCTGATCATCACTTTTGGGTTAAGATATTCTCTAATCATAGGGTTTTTGACTTCTTTAGTTGATCTCTCAATTCTTGGATCTAGGGTTAAAAACCTTGCTAGATAGTCATAATACTCTCCTAGTAACCTGATCTATACTCTGTATTGTGTTTCTATTGCTAGATTTTGCATTGCCCGTGTGATCCTCTTTGTAAGACCGGAGTCTCTAGCCAAAGCGACTGGACTCTTCGGACCAACCTTCCTACTTGGTAGGGAGTATTGACCGGAGACTCCGGACACTGGGTCCGAATACTCCAACCCCTAGTCTACTCAAGCCATTTATTTTATGACTACCTAGATACCTTGGTTCTTATGTTCCTTCTTAGGCTTTCTCATCATAGTGCACGTTAAGTGCACTCATGTTCCGAGTGAATTCTCAAGCAATGAGAATCAAGGGGGAGCTTGTTAAGGTGGTACTTCCCAAAGAGCAACTTCTTGCTGTAATTTTCCCCAAGCTTCCCAAGAGTATATGGGCAAGGCCAAGATTCTTCCTACCAAGAAAGCTACAAAGAAGAAAAAGACTAACTCCACTCAAGATCAAGGCTTTGAGATCATTTTTTAGGCAAGCAAGTTTCTTCCAGTGGGCATCTTTATTGGGTTACCAGGCACTCATCCTGTACCTCATCCCCAACCCAGCTCCAACACCATCATCGTCATCAGTTTTTTTTCACTAGAAGTCTCCTATCTTTTCAAACCAAGATCTGGCATATGGTGATATAGAGACTATCCTTGATTACAAGAAGAACATCACTCACTGCAAGAAAGATAAGCTTGAGGACCCCGAGAACATTGTCTACTAGGATGTTAAGAATCCTCACTTCACCATATGGTTCCATTAAGACTAGTATAATAGTGTGATAATGGGACATCCAAAGCCCTTTGTGTATATATAGTTGATTCACTGTGTGGTGATGGAAAAGAAGGATAAAGTAGTGTTCAACGATACTAACCGTGTCTACAAGGCCAAGGGCCTCAACAATCTCATGGCTCTTGAGTATGACTGGTGTGAGAAAATTATCGGCCAATTTTATATTACTCTTTTCTCTCATACTTGAGAGTTGGGGGACACAAAAATCAAGTGAATGTCCAATGACCAACACTACAAGGCTACCATACATTGCCTTACTCAAGTTTTAGAGCTTAATCCTTCTGATATTTATCTTCCAAGCCTCTACTCTCGGCGTCATACTCAACTTCATGAGTCTACCTTCATGTATGGTCCTAATGAGAAGGTGAAGAATACCTATGGCTTACTTCTTAACTATGATATTCTCAACAAACTCTTTCGCCTTACTATCAATCCTAAAGGTGATGATGCATCACCTAGTCAAGTCATTGCCATTGATCTTCCCAACTACTCTCATCCCAGTATAATTAAGTTTAGTGTGATAAAATTTATTTGGAAAGAGTATATGCCATTGCCATTAATTCTCGTCGCTCACCAACCTATGCACCACATCATGAAGCTTGTGAAAGCCATCTTAGGTGTTCACTCCATTAAGAAAGTAAAGCACCATCCATATCACCCTCGTGCTCCACAGGCTGCCCCTTCTTCTGCGGGTGCATCCTTTTCTCATGTCCGTACTCCCCCAAAGCTAGACTCTGCCTTCAATAGAGCCATGAAATTATGTTCTTCCTTTGCTCCTACAGTGCGGTAAGTGTTCATCGTATAAAGCAACATCAAAAGAAGTATCTTCGTTCTCAAAATTTTGAGGTGTCTTTCAATCACAAAGCACCAATTATTGTTGATCCTTTTGGTAAGAAAGAACCGGAGGCGATCCAAGGCACTCAATCTCAACCCTTCGCCGAGACCTCTAATATTAGCATGGATGCTTACTCAAGCTCAAGTCTCAAAGGGTTAGATGATGAAGAAGCTGGTGATGATAATAGCGGTAATGGCAATAATGATGATGATCACGACGATGACGATGATGCCACTAGATCGAATTGATCTACTTCCTCCTATATTATTTTGCCTTTTTTGTCTTAATGACAAAGGGGAAGTTGTACGGTCTCAAATTTCAAATTTCAAACTATCAGACCTTTTGATTTCTTGTAGTAGACTCTTACTGGAGTCTTCGAATCTTAGGGCTAGATACTCCGAACATCCTTTCAATTCCTATAGACATGTAATAACTATTATATTTTCATGCTATATAATGAATGTTAGTTTATCCTTTTATCACATTTATGTTCCCTGCAATATAATAAGATGCATGTTTGATTGGTGCTTGCTTTATTTTTCTCTTTTGAGTGATATGGTATGTCATATGCATCTTTCTTTTATTGATATATACTTTTATACACATTGTACCCCACGGTTATGAGGAAATAGAGTAAGTTCCCATGCTTCTCCTTAAGATGTGCATATATGTAAACTTTACTTATTTAGGGGAGCCTCTCCTATCTTCTTTTAACCAAAACCTCAATCTTTATACCATCTTTTATGAATCATGTGAGTATTGTCATCAATCACAAAAATAGGGAGATTAAAAGTACATCTAGACCTCCTATTGGATTTTTGATGATAGATAAAAAAAGGGGACTAACATGTTATTTGAAGAAAACTAAAAGTGTTAGTCCCCGATAAAAATAAGTTGATAAAAAGTAACCCCTACTACAAAAGAAAGGTATCAAAGAGGACTCGATGTATGCTCTAAATATATTTCATTTTCCTTAAATCCTAGTAATATTGTGCTATCAAAAGGGGTACAAATATTAGCTCGAGTTACAAAGTAAGTACTTAGTTAGGTCCTTTTGTTTTTCTTAAGTAAACACTTCCACCATATGCACCTCTAAGTTTTGGTTTTTCTCTAGATAGACTTTTGAATATTTTGTCTAAGTCACCGGATATTTTTTAGTAAGTTTCTCTGTCTGACAATGAAAATGGATCGGAGTTCAGAGAATTTTCTATGTTTGGCGTGAAGGCTGTTCAGAGTTTTTAGAGGCTTTGACCAAATACTCTGGACTTCTAGGAGTGGATAATTTAGAGTTTAAATCTGTAAGTAACAGTTAGTTTCACAAGGGCTTTGTTTTTAGCTCCACCAATCCTCACTTAGGTGGGTGCCTCTTCATTCATTTTATCATTGCTCCCTATAGTCTTTCTAGGATTTTCCACCTCTCTCGGTTTCTCCACTAAATCTAGCTCTTTATGAGTGATCTTTTGGAGCTAGTGAGTGAGAGGGTTAGGGATTTGATTGAACACTTGTGGATCAATATCCAATGAGAATTTATACTTGTTACTCTTAGATGTTCTCATCTTAAACGGCTAGTCGTTACTCACGAGGATTTAAGATTGTAAATCACACAAGAAAGTTTATAAAGATATTTCTCACCTCCGCAAGGAAAGAGATAACTATAGTAGATACCGAGCTCGTACTTAGAGATTAGTTTTGGTAAATTGAGTTTCACCGGAGATGATAGCATCGTGTCCTAATGAAGACTTTAGTGGTTATTTTGGACTCTGTGCTAACTTTAGATAAAGCTTTTGAGACCGGACCTTTTACTAGAATTAAGCTTAGTAATACTAGGGATCGAGTGAAATCTAACTATTTGGAGTCACTAAACGGAGACTTAAAACTTTTTATCTGAACTTCAATAAAAATCTTATATCTCCTTGTGTATAATTTCTTATATTTATTACTATCTTTATTACTATCTTTAGATCATTTAACATATCACTTTCTCTATTGAGATTGTTTTTTTCACGCATCCAAGACCGGAATATTTAAACCTTAATACCAAAGTGTCTGGCCAAGCTTACTAATAATAAATCTCGTTTGGAGTTAGAACTGAATAATTTGTAAGAGTTTTAATTTTTTGTTAAAGTTTTTTTAATTGAAAGATGCCTGGACTCAAGTTTCATGAGACTCTCATGAGGTGATGATTAGTCAGTGTGACAGGTCCCTGTCAATGCCGGCAAAGTTGGTCATGAGTCGTCACCCAACAGTTGGTCATGATCTGCACCAGAAGAGGAGAAATGTATCATGAATTATTATTACGGGGTTCAATAATTCTTGCAGAAGAAATAATTCTTCCTTGACATCAAGGTAAACGAGAAGAAAATGTGGGCGAAAATAGCTGGTATTGGAATTACGGTGGAGACTATTTCAATTTCTAATAGATATGGAAATAATTGCAGCAATGTTGTCATGATTAGTTTTAAAAAATAGATTGAACTCAACTTAGAGTCCTTATGTTCATGAAAATGATATATAGTAGGAGAAGAAAAGGTAGACATAATTAGATTGAAACATAGTCGCAAATGCATTGAAGCTTATCTGCTACAGCTGCTACAGGCAATGAAACTTGAAAAAAACAATGGTTGCTAAATCAACTGCAGCTCATAGGAACAGAATATTCGTCCCAAGCAAACATACAAAGCAAGGAATATTCAGAATGGTTCACATTTCACAGCCATTAGCCTCTTGGGTTGAAGCCAGTTAACATACCAAATTGTCAAAGGTGAACACAGCCATACAACAAGACAAAAATAGGCTTATAATATACTTACAGCTTAATAGAATGACATTACCGAAGACGACAATTCCCTTCGTTTTATTTTATGCCATCGTCTTCTGTAGAATGATGTTCTGATTTCAGAAAAATTGATATTTCATTGAGGCTATTAAATATTGTTATAGATGTCCATATGGGTTGTTTGGAGATATGCCTGGATTCTGGTATTCAGATTCCAAACGTGAGAATGAAAACAAGCAGGTAAACAGCATTAAAATCAGGACACAAGTAGACAGCATCAAAATCAGGAGACATGTCAACATTCAGAACACGCAACAGAAAACACAGTTCAAACTTCGCAGAAGGCAGAAAGTATAATCCTTGATATGACTATCACGGTGAGCATCTTACATAAGGCACAGAGCAGCAGCAAGAAGGATGTGTTAACATTCTGGTAATTTAGATGAACATAGCCAAGAAATTCAGCTTAAAAATGTGGATGCAAAACAATATATTTATATAGGCAACATTGACACAAAAAATCAGAGGAAATCTATCACACGCAATACAGGACAGAACTAGCTACTGGAGGGCCTATTAGTTTGAAAAGGTAAACAGACAACGACCTCTAATCTACATTAACAACTGCTAAAACTTTCCAAATTAAAAGTGTAGTTTTGTTCTCCACGTGCTACCAACAACTTTCTTTGGGGCAGGATTATCAGGCCCCCTATCTCGCTGCCCAGAAGTGAAATAGAGCCACCCATGCCAGTAGCCAGCTAGGGCTGTCTTGATTCGGAAAGGCATTCGGCCAATGACTGACCATGTCTGAAAAAAAGAGCATAACAAATATTAACCTGCTTTAGTCATTTGATTATGCTTGGGAGACAACAAATGTGAATGTTGTATATGACTAACATACCAGTGTGTCCAAATCAAACCGGAAGACTTCACCAACAAGAATCATCTTCTTGGTAATAGGATGCTTTTCTGTAGTTCCACCAACAATTATTACAGAGTAATTAACGATAACCCATGCACACTCTATGTGTGAATTTGGCTTTGGCATTGGAGACAGTTGCCTCCATTTATTTCCATCATCTAGCATATACACATCACCATACACAACCTACAAAATTGCAAATTGTGTTTCTAACTGAATCAAGCTATAACCAACTGTTTAACAGCAAGCACAGAAAATTCTAAATGGAAATCAAGACTAATCCCTATAATTCTTATATTGAAGTACATGCCACTTTTTTGTACAATGAAAAAGCACTCACCGGGTGTAACTACACTTACTTTTGTTTAGCTAAAATAGTCATAAATAAATTAGTTACTTTTGTGCTAAGATCTTAATATCACTAAGTAGCCAATACAAACTGTAGGTGTTATATCTTATATATTGATAATAAGAAAAGAACATCAGGTTCAGATAATGAGATAAGTATCTCAAAATTGTAGACAACTCAAAGGTGTTACATAAAGCATACATACCTCATGCCTCCTTACACATTTAAATATCGGTGAGCCTGGTTTTGCCATGAAGTCTCCCTCTTGACCACCAATGACAAAGAGTTTATCATTAGCAACAATACATGCCCTGTCAAAAGACAAAAATGAAGTACTGTAATCAAAACTTTTATTCTGATCAGTTGCAAGTGTTCTCACTTATGAAATCTGCACATCAATTAGCAACAGCACAAATGGCATGAATGACAACAAGTCCACTTGTACAAACCTATGAGGTCCTCCGCGAGGTATGGGTATCTCAGTTCGCCACTCATTCTCCAATGCTTCGCCATCCTTGACAGCTAAGCTCCAGTGCTCCAATCCAGGTTCATGGCGGTCTTCTTTTCCACCACCCATCACATGAAGCCGTCCACGCCAAAGTTGAGTAGCAGGTGCATACCTAAAGGATGTTACAGCATAAGCTTGTTTTGTCTATCCAACTGTCTGTATGGTATCATAATAAGATCATTGCACACAGTAGCTTGGTACATCTTAAAATTATAACAGCAATAGCAGCCTTCTTCAGATCGACAAATGCTCTTGGCCTCATATTGATCGCTAGTCGCTACTCATTACTGGGTTAAGGTTGACCGTCAATGGCTTAATGAAATGCTAAAATTAACTTAAGTACCTCAATGGCTTAAGTGATAGCGGCCCAAGAATTAAAGATTACAAAGCAACACATAACACAAGCCCGAATGGTAGACTCTGCAGAGCATACCTAGGTACTGGCAAAGGGGGAAGCTCATGCCACTCTTTTGTCACTGTGTCTACAACGAAGTTGCGGTTTATAGGGGATCGGCACTGGGGACCGAACTGCCCGGTCAGCGCATAAATGTACCTCCCATCTGTCGCTATTCCTAAATGTGAATTTGCCATCTCCTTGGGCATATCAAACCTTCCCGTCCATGTGTTTGAAGTAAAATTGTACACATCCACATGAGAATGTACCTGAAATACAGTGAACAGAAGCAACAAATTAGTAAGAGAGGATCCTCTGGCAAAGAAAGTATCAAATTGTAAGAGAGGATTCTCACATGGTCGAGGTTCTCGTACCCGGCGAAGACGTAGAGCAGTTCGCCGATCTGGACGGAGTAACCGTCGAGGCGGGGCACGGGGGCCGGCGGCATCTCCTCCCAGTCCCAGCGCGGCGCCGGCAGGTCGGCGTACGTCGCATTGAGGTACCTCTCCGGCGCTGGCTCCTTCCCGCGCGCCCTACCGCTCTTCACCTTGAGCTGCATCGGTTAGGAAACTTAGCTCAGCTCGGGAGCAACGACGTCGCGCGGCAGCCGGCATTGGGCCGAGTCGACGCTTACCGCCGTGGAATCGGAGGCGACGCGGCGGCCGGAGGTGGAGGAGGATGCCCAGAGGAAATCAGCGACGAGGCTGACCGCGAGGAGGAGCGCGATGGCGAGAGGGACGGCGAGGCGCGGGGACAGTGGCTTGGGCGCGTCCATGGAGGATGCTGGGAGGAGGAGGAGCAGGGAGGGAGACGCGGCGACGTGGTCGGGAAGTTAAGGAGCGCGGCGGGAGCTGCCTTTGCGGAGGAAACGGTGGGCGGCCGCCGGAGTGCAGCGCCGGTGGGAAATGGAGGAATCCTGGTGCCCAGCTGTCTACCTGAGCAGAGCTTTCCAAAATTTTTGGGCCTCTCGCATTGGGCCGTAGAGAAGTTGGGCCTAGATGGCCCCACTGTCAGGTCACTCAGGCTGGAGATCAATCAAGGCCCAACTTGTTGGAGAATTTAGGTACTGTTCCTTCACACTACAGATTTTGGACTTTTTTGTTATATGTTTTCCAACCTTATAAACGGTGTGCTACGTACAAAATTTTTTTATATAAAAGTTTATTATCTGATATTTTTTAAAATAATTAATTTTGTACTGATTAATTCAGTCATTTATGCTTTTAAATAGCTATCAAAAAATTAGATAATCCGAAAAATCCAAAATCTTCAACAGATTTAAACGGCCCTTATAACTCTGTTATCCAAAAAAACAGCTAAACTCTCTAAAAAAAATGAGAAGAAGCAAGTTTCGAACAGAAGCAATTTGATTAATTAAACCAATGTGAATGACGCACACTATTGTCATATCTTATATTGTAAAAGGCACATAAAAATATTTCTGATTTTTTTTACTGTCTGATGACCTCCTGTCACATGCTTAAAATCAATCTAAAATATTGATTCCATCATGTTGGATTTTACTTGGAAATATCTTGGGTTTTAAAAAGGCATGGAAAATTATAGAAGGAATTAACTAGATTTTAAATTCATTTTTCTTCAAATATTATTCTTCCTTGAATTAATTCAAATTTTGTTACAATTGAGACCCTACATAATAGCACATTACCGATATTTTTTTTGACACCAAAAACATCACCTATTCAATAAAATCCATTCTTTTGATTGTATCCTTTTTAAATTTAAATTTAGAATTCAAATTATCTACAAATTTTAAACCAGAGAAAAATGTCCCAAAAATCAATCCATCCTTTGAGCCGTAACGCCGCTCCCCACGCCCACGCCGTGATACTCCTATGGACTGGAACTCGTAATCACCCTCTGCTTTCAATGCACGTTGCCACACCTAGCCGCTATGTTGCTTGCGAGTGAAATTGGCCGCTCCATCGTCGTCGACAGCCACTGCAGTAACCCAATTATCGTCACTCCAAATCCGCCCCCACCTCCAAGCATCCCCATCGCTGGCGATGAATTGGGGAATTGGCAGCAAGGAGAAAAGAGACTGACAGCTAGGCCTAGAAACAGTGCTCTTTCACTTTTTCTTGATTTAATTTTAATTCTAATTTTTAGAAGCCTATTTCTCCCTCAAATAAAAACAAAATCCAGTAAAACATGTACCAAAATTCATCTAAATTCAAGATATTTCCATTGATACCAAATTTGCTACTTATCATTTTGTTTTTATCTTGGATTATTTTTTAGTGTATAAATTTGAAATAATTTCTAGGAGTTGAAGACAATTCTGACATTTTGGACAATCCTCAAGACCCTCAAAAATTTGAGCAAAGCAAGTTATCGTATTATTTGATTGTTTCCATCCTATATTTTATTTTACAAATATTAGTTATATTCACTTTATTTCAAATTCTTCCTTATTTTTATTATGCATTAACTTAACAATGCTTAGATCATGTAGTAATAATTAGTATTCAACTTAGGTTAAAACAATACATTTGAATTGGTGGATTCTAGGGCTAGATTGCCAAGATTCTATGAATGGGTATAGAGGGCATTTAGGGAGCATGGAGACCAAAGTTTATGGAGGGGTATCACTATTAATGGAAAACTGAAAAGGTAGGCCGTGATTAGTCTAAGGTATTAGACAGAGTCCTAGATTACTGTTAAAACATATATCTACCGTGCTCGAGGTTATATGAGTATTGGGACTCACATTAATTTCTTGGTTAGCAATATAATTGATTATCAAGATTTTTTTAATTTCTATTGTGCTTAATTTTGATAGGTTCAAAATAACAGTAACCCACTTATCCCTTCATATCATAAATTTTTATATACGGTAACTTGCTGAGTTATATGCCCATACTTGCTATATATATATATGTAATATTATTTTACAGATTTAGGGCGAGAGGAAGACTTGAATAATTATGATGACATAGACAACCAAGAAGACCCATAGTTTTTTAAACCTCCCTAGTTAAACATTAGACTTTTGTTGTTCTACTCTGTATAATTAGTTATACTAGTTTCCATAACATTTCAAATTTAGTTTGTAAGACTTATGTTACATATGCAATGAAGATTCCAGCTTGTATATATGTGTATCAATCTAGAATTTGGTACTGTATACATATTTGGCTTCTAGGTTTTGAATCCAAGAGTAGACACATTTCTCCATCTCAAAATACAAAACTAGCAAGCAAGCTATATTTTAGAATAGGAAAGAATAATTTTGACCATAATATTTTATTAGAGTAAGTTTATAAAATTAAATAAGCTTACGAAATTACAAAAGTATAATTCAAGATAAATTCATGCATACTATTTTTATATTTTTAAACAAAGTGTCATACAGTTTATTTGATAGGTGAAGTTTCAAAAGTACAATCAGGTCTCGTAAAAAGCGTTTTACTTTTTTTTATCGGATTGTGTCGAGGATTCCTAAGAGTAGTCCTTCTCAATGGGACGGACGTGGATTCCGTGGATCCCATTCACATGTGTAGCTGACAATCGTTTAGTACCGGTAGAATCCATTTCCGTGCTACTCCTTCCGTCCTTTTATTTTATATTAAGGATCCTGGGTTTTGAAGGAGAAATCAAGGATGGTGAAAAAAAAGTCCTATGCACCCCTCATTAAATCGCACTACACGTGCTTTGATTGGCGCAGGTAGCGGAACAAAATGGACGTTCACCCTGGCCATTAATGCACGTGCTGGCAGCAAATGATACCTTCACCAACTTACAGCAAGGGGAAAAAAAATACTACCCACATCACAATGCCAGTACTGACGCACCACACTGCTGCATGAAACACACACAAATCACAGGTACTACAAATTCAAAATTTGAACTTGCCCGCCAGATGCAATGACTGCAATCTCTCGTGCCCTTTGAGCTTCCTAACCTTATAAACGAGTTCTTTTCTACTTAATTAATTTTTTAACGTAAAACGAGATAAATAATTAGAATATAATTAATTATATTTTTATTTAAAAAATTATAAGAGAGTCGTTTTATAAAATCAAATAAACCCATTTTTAAATTTAAAATAATTAATATGTAATTAATTACACGCTAATAAGTAGCTTGTTTTATAAATAACTTTATTCATTCACCCTAAACTGCTACTAAGACCTCGCCCTAAGCCAGGCCATCATATACCAGCAACGAAAATGCATCAAGAGATGTAGTACTCCTAATCTCAACCAACTAACCAATGGCCATGGACCTTAATGCGGCACCCATAGAAGATAAGGAAAATGGGATTCCAGATCTCAACCAAGATCCTGGTGTGCAAGTAGAAGATGAGATCCAATAACACGATGTAGACATCAGGGGCAACCAAGGCCATGCTGGGCAAGAAGATGCTGAGGTTGACTTCATTGGCCAGAATGTACAAGCTATTTTTAATCTAAACAAGGAGCCTGGTATGTAAATTTGATACTGCAAAAGTTCAATATCAGTGTGTACTCACATTGGTTCCATGATCTTGTTTGGTGTTGCTCTCATAATCTTGCAAAATACATGCCAAGCTGTAAAATGCCAATTAAGCCATCTGTATAGACCTGAGGAACTGGTGACATTTTATACTAAGGTCAATTAATTAAACAGAAAATTCATGATTTATTTCACGTATATATTTACTAACATTATAGGGCCCTTTATTTTTGTCTCGCCCTAGGCCCTCAAAATTCCAGGACCGGCCTTGGGTTTCTGTTCTCTTTCTTTAATGTCATAGTATTAGTAATAAGATCAATTTATCAGCAGTATTTTGGTTCTATATTTCTTTGAGCATCTTATATCAGCAAATAATGGTCTGAAAAAATGAATGCTTTAGTGTACATGAATTTCTTTCAACATTTTTAAGTTGTCATCATACAGAAATGTATTTCAATTTTGATTATAGATATATTTTGATCTAGCTGCAAAAGATTAGTTTTTGTTCCTTACCTTTCATTTGTCATCCTCCATATACAACATGATGGAGAAGATGGTGATGCGTTTCAGGATGACCAAATCCGCGGTGTCCAAGATAATAGGTATGTGTAGAAATATGTACAGTGACTCTGAGTGTATATAAGTGAGGTTAGGTATATATATATATAACCCAGGCCAGTAGTCTGTCTAACACTCCTGCAGTCGTAGCGAGAGAGGAACGGACGCAGAGACTGGACCAAAAACTGATGAATAACGGCGTGGGCAGGCCTTTGGTCATTATATCGGCAAACTGATGTGTCGATGGTACCTGGAGCACCCAAACTTATCCTAATGCTACTTTGTCACGGACAAAATGGATATCAATCTCGATGTGCTTAGTGCGTTGATGATAAACCGGGTTGGCGGTCATGTAGATGGCACTGACATTGTCGCAGTAGACGACGGTCGCGGTGGAGAGGAGTGTCCGGAGCTCCTGGAGAAGCTGGCGAAGCCAGCAGCACTCGGCGATGGCGCGGTACTCGGCTTCGGCGCTAGACCGAAACACTGTAGTATGGCGTTTTGAGGACTAGGATACGAGAGTGTCACCGAGGAAAACGTAGTAGCCAGATGTAGAGCGTCGAGAGTCAGGGTAGCATGCCCAGTCCGCGTCGGAGTACACGGTGAGAGAGTCGATGGGGCTAGAGCTGAGATGCAGCCCGCTGGAGAGGGTGCCTTTCACGTAGCATAGGATTTGCTTGAGCAGCGCGAGGTGAGATTCATACGGAGCGTGCATGAAGAGACACACTTACTGGACAGCGTGCGTGAGCTCAGACCTGGTGGGTGAGGTATTGGAGAGCCCCGGCAAGACTCCGATAATGAGAAGGATCGGCAACGAGTGCGCCATCGGCAGCGGAGAGTTTGGCTCGAGTGTCGACCGGGGTGGCCGTGGGATGACAATCGGCCATGCCCGCACGCTGGAGGAGGTCGATGGCATACTAGCGCTGGGAAAGAAAGAGCCCGTGAGAGGAACGGGTGACGGAGATGCCAAGAAAATGATGGAGAGGACCAAGATCGGTCATGGCGAACTCAGAGTACAGTCGGGCCATGATCTGGTTGAGAAGAGATGTCGAAGACGCTGTAAGGACAATATCGTCGACATATAAAAGTAGATAGGCAGTAACGGAGCCGATATGAAAGGTGAACAGAGAACTATCGGACGCAGAGGCTACGAAGCCGATGTACCGAAGATAGGCAGCAAAGCGATAGTACCAGGCACGAGGGCCTTGTTTGAGGCCGTAGAGGGAACGTTGAAGAAGGTAGACGTTGTTGGGATGAGAAGGGTCGATGAAGTCTAGGGGCTGCTGGTAGTAAACCGTTTTCGTCAGATGGCCGTGAAGAATGCCGTTCTTCACGTCAAGCTGATGGATCGGCTAGGAATGCGAGGCAGCCAAAGTGAGGACGACCTGGATGGTGAGAGAGAGGGTGGGTCAGAGAGTAGTTGGGTCACGGACGTGCGAAGATTCACGTCCGTGAAGAGAAGATTCACGTACTTGGACTCGTGGAGGCCAAGGAGTGGGACGGACGCGAAATAGGCGGAGAGTGGCTAGATGCGAAGAGAATATATTCGTGTCCGGGAGACAGGGATTCGTGTCCGTGGACACGTGGACACGTTTGATTGGCTCGGACGTGAAGGGAGAAAGTTCGCGTCTGAGAGCCGTTGAGCGTGTCAGAAGAGGCGAGAATCGAGGGAGGGTTCCAGCCGATGGAGGGATGGACAAGTCCAGCTGATGGGAGGACGGACGAGTTCAGCCGATGGAGACGACGAGCATGGAGGTGCACCGGCGTCAGAGAAGAAAAGATGCACGAAGCAAGAAGAAGAATAGAGACGGGTGCGAGGCGAGACGAGGAGGCGGATGGAGACCGTCGCTTTGTCGCGCGGAGGTGGAATGGAGAAAAGAAGGTGACTGCGGGAGAGACGGAGAGAAGAAGAAATAGAGACGAGAGAGCGAGGAGAATGCCGGGAGGAGAGTACCGGGAAGAGGGCGGTGACGGGAAGAAGACGTTGACAACGAGGAGAAAAAGGTCGGCTCGCCGGAGGGAGAAGCTAGCGCGCCAGGGATGTTTAGACTCAGTCTGATACCATATAGAAATGTGTACAGTGACTAAAACTCCGAGTGTATACAGGAGGGTTGGGTCTATATATATATAACCAGACTAGTGATCTGTCTAATAGTATGTAAATTTCATTGTCATATTAGATATGTTTCGATCTAGCTGCAATGGATTAGTTTTTGGACATCACCTTTCATTTGTCATCCTCCATGCTGAACATGGACAAGATGATGCTACGTTTCAGGATGATGGGATCCCCGCTGTGTAAGATCAAGCAATTGATGCAGGTATGTAAATTTCATTGTCATCATAGATTATATAACATCAGGTGTTACAAATGCATTTGAAGAATAACAAAACCATGCTCACTATTGCTGTCATCACATTTTGATTTGACCATGGATGCATTTGAGGAAGTCCTAGTACCTCATATGTCACCTTTTCCCTTCATGCAAATGAGGATCTTGATATATATGCTGAACATGTGGGCATTGTCTTTGATGAAGAGGAGCTTGATGCATCAAGTAATGAGTCAGGTATTGACATTGAAAAAAAACAGGCATTAGTGTAGTGCAAGTGAATTATATATTGTCAATTGTAACAATTTCAGTTGTGATCAGCATAATATATTGTCATTTGTAATACATGAAAAAGTGCAGGTGCTCAAAATCATCAGGTAAGGAGAAGACAATATTTAAAAAACAACATATTTGTGAAGCTTTCCTTGCCAGAAGTTTGAATGGGAAACTTAAAAAGGGGACAACAGCAACTGTTGTGAGATATGTTTCATGTGAGAATGAGAGTATATGGACAAAGGTGAAGAAATGTCGAGCAGCATGTATAGAAGTTGACATTGAATCAAAGAGAGCTAAGAATTATACCACGAAAGGATTGACGTTGATATGGCTCAGGTTGCAGCATTTTATTTAAACCAAAGGACTAACCTTAGATCTCTTGTAGATGCTTTGAATGTTAGCAAAAGCAAGATGCACGATTGTATTCAAAGAAAGCGATATTCTTCATCGCTTAAGCACCCTTAAACCTTATTTGAAGGAAGCTAACAAGAAAAAACAGCTAGCGTTTTGTGTGTCCATGCTAGATGAGCATACTATGCATAATAAACCAAGAATCAAAGACATGCGGAACATTAAGCATATGGATGAGAAGTTATTCAATAACACTAAAAAGACAAGACCTTCTAATTAGGGCTTACTGGGATCCTCCTTTGAGGACAGTGCAAAACAAACAAGCCATAAACAAAGTCAAGTTTCTATCAGCTCTCATAAGGGCGATGCGAATGTGATTTGCTACTTCGATGACAAAGTCATGTTTCATTGATATAGCTTAGGTTGCAGTATTGAATGCACAGTGGACCAATGTACCTTATATAAAAGGATATAGTGAGTAAAATTATACCCCCTAGTAATATTCTGATTAAATTAATTCAATTTTAGCTGGCTAGTTTGGTACGCAAGAAAAACAAGTAAATTTCATAAGTATCGTAAAACTACACCTAAATAGTCAAATTTATCATAGGACTATAAATTAAGTACGGTGTATAACAAAACTACATATTTTATAATAAAATTATAAAATTACCAATTTAATCATCAAACTATACCTTTATAACACCAATATAAAAATAGTGCTAGTAATTCAAAATGTAAAATTTTTGTATAACTAAAGTATTAAGACCCTGTTCTTTTTCACCGTAAATTTTGGATTTTTTATGGGCATGTTTCCCAAGGCATTCCGTTCAAAATTTTACTATATAAATGTTTCTCACCTGATTTTTCTAGAGTAAAATTTTAATTTTTTTATAATTAATTTATTCATCTGTACCCTCAAATAGCTATTAAAAACACTTCTAAAAATCCAAAATCTTCATTGAGAACAAACAAGGCCTAAATATGAAGTTTTGTGATATTTGCATGTATAAATTTGATATTAAATATGTAATTTTGTGATACAACACCGTAAATAGTTTTACAATAATTTGATCAAAATATTTGGAGTTTGTAAAATTTACTCAAAAGGAAAGGTTTTGCTGTTTCTCTCTCATTTTCCCTAACTGACAATGGTAATAATATAATCGAACTAATCACAATTCAGCTAGCCAGTTTTGGCCTTTGGCATGCAGGAAGAAAATGTTTTGTTGCTCCCGCCCCACCCCTTTTCACCCTCTCTGTTTGTATGATGTGTTTCATACGAAGGAACAGATAAATATATACTCCTTATATCCTTAGATCAGCAATATTGCACGAGATGCACAATAATCAGGACTGCACACTTCAAGCAGAACTGCCATTAGCTAGCCCACGACCATCTCCACGAGGATTAATTAATTACAGGACAGACTGGCTAGGTACATCTGTGTT
The DNA here is from genome assembly GCA_030770085.1 of Oryza coarctata. Lineage (NCBI taxonomy): Eukaryota > Viridiplantae > Streptophyta > Magnoliopsida > Poales > Poaceae > Oryza > Oryza coarctata. The sequence goes on along the minus strand of CM061476.1, from coordinate 1,134,608 downwards.
GTTAGATGTAGAGGTTGGGTTTAATCCATTATTAAAAAAAGATATAATAATTCCAAAAAGGAACGATCTCGGACGCGTTTTCAATTCAGGATTAATCAAATTTCACTAAAAAAAATCCAATATGAACCAAAGAAGTAGGATCGGTGACCTGTTTTCCTGCAAAACCATGGCGCCGTTAGCCTGGATAAACTAGAAAAATACTTATATAACTCAGTGTTTTTTCTGACATATCTGACGACAATCAGTATGCTTATTTTTCTGAAAGCATGATTAGCTCAGTTAAACTATGCACACTTTACTACTGATGAACATTTAGTGAGCTTAATTAATTTTCTTTCCTACTGAAAGGAAAGGGTGAGCTTATATAGTTTCAGTCAACATTATTCGGTTTAATAATTTGATATACGACTGATAAGATATAAAACAACAAATATTTATATGTAAAAATAAATATAAAAAATAAACTATGATAAAAAATTATGGCCACACATTTGTGGATGTGATCCTTCATCTGCGACTATATATATAGACTAGCCGAGCGCTTTGTCGTTAAAGCAGGTCACTTGCAAAATTCATTGCACATTAATCCAAGGGTAAGTGTTACTCTCGCCTCATAGGTGGGAAGAACATAAGGGGAGAGTAGCATTGGTTATGGCTATTTAAATTCCAACGAAGGGAATTATTGTAGTCTAATAAGGACCGCATGAATGTTTTGTGAATTTGATGTCAAAATCCATAACACTATAAAAAAAGTGATGGTGAAATTTTGAATTAAAATTACAATATCCAAATTATAATTTGAACGAGCAAGTTTCAGTTTATAATTAAGGTTAATTTGAAAAGGTTCAATTATATATCATGTAGAAAAAAATGCTTTCCTTTTTCAAATTAGTCTTACTGTGTGAAAAGGTACTTCTAAATTTTCAAGGATAATTGTGTTAAGTTTAACATCAAAGGTAGACCATAGACAAGGCAAAGGAAAGAAAGAGAAAAAAAGAAGACTGTAGTTTGTATGTAAATTAGATTGTGCTTTAGGGAACATAGCGTTTGGTCATTTGTTATTAGGATTACCATTTAGCGCCAGTGTGGACGCATTCTAACTGAATGATTAGATAGATTATCCACTTTTGCTTACAGGAATAAATTAAATACTATATATTACAAAGGTTATAGGAATAAATTAAATATGATGTATTACAAAGCTAAATAATAGCTTAGAAATAGTTAAAGCAATACTAATGTAAATTTTTTTTTGAGAAACCATATTTTTTGAAGCGTGACACAGTAATCCATATTCAAGTACCATGAACTGATCTTAGTTTGTTCTGCTTCGCTCTGGGAGTGTTTGATTGATGCTTCTGTTTTTGTGGTAGCATTATCTCTACTCAGCCACATAAGTGTTCAAAATGAACCAAATTAAATGACAAGGAATGGGATAAGTCCAAAAATGATACTCCGTAACTTCATTAGAGTAAAATTATTAACACTGAGATAAATTAGTGATAATAAAAGGGGTCCAATTAATGTCCTTTAGAAGGAAACATACATTGAACTCAACGCACGTTACGGAACAGTGGCAGCGATGAGTATACCGGAGATAGAGGAGAATGATAAGAAGAGGAAGTCTAGGTGGAGGTTTCGGTAAAAGGGAAGCTCATATGCAAAGCATGTAAAATTTAATGCAGTGGATTTACACTCTAATAATCATCATGCATGCCACAGCATCACTCGAAAGAAAAAAAGATGCATTCCACCAGTATATTATAATGATTTTCCAAGATACATGGGTTAGCTTTATCCTTGTAACATTAACAATTATTAGCGACTTCATATGGTCCAGTTCACTATGACGTGAGTGCAACTATAGCTGAGATGTGACGCAAGCGGATATTGCAGCAAATAAAGCAAGGCATTGAGCTTATTAAACTAGCTAATACAAAAGGTGGTGTTAACTAAAGAAGTTCCTTTTGCCCTTTTAATTTACTAGGAAATAATGTAGCAAACAGTATTTCGGATCCGACAACCATCTTTGGCACATGGTTAACAATTTCAGAATGAAAATCCTGAAATTTTGGGTTTAACGATTGGTCTAGCTAGGATGTTCTACGGGCGAATTTTTTAAAAAATAAATAAATAATAAAAGGACCAAAATTAGCGAAAAAAACTATTCAAATTATAATATTTTAATTCAAAATCTCTGAGTTTTTTTGCAAGATTTCTAGAAAATTTGGATTTTTTTTTGTCAACGAAGCATACACAAAAAGGCCCGGCCTGATTTCGGCCTGGCCCTCCTTGCTCGCTGAGGCCGGTGCTGATCCTTCTTGCATTGCCAGATATGCTCTGGAAAACGAAGATCTGACAAGGCATAGATCGATCCCTCTTTCCAAGGAAAAAAGAAAAAAAACTAGTGTTACAGAATCAGTACGAACGTAGAGATTCAAAGGGGTGGCTTTTCTCCGTGCTCAAAGAGATTAAATTAATCACAGTCTGCCGGCCAGTTTGGTATCAAGAACAAAAGGCATTTGTTATTTTCATCTTTCTTTTGTTTCCTGATAACGGGAGGGAGAACACAGCCCTAGGTTTCATAAATATAATCCTTACATTACTTGCACATCTGTACTCGAAGAATAACAAGGCTGTGGTTTGCTACCAGGAATCCTCTCAAAAATAAATTTTTGAAAAAAAACTTGCTCTCTGGAAAGAAGGCAGCAAAAGTGCACAAACTGCCATAATTAAGAGCATGACCATGTCTTCACAAGGATTAATTAATTACAAGCCAGATAATGGCCAAAAGTGTGAGAGAGACTTCATCTGCATTTTCAGTCCAATATGAATCAAAGAAGTAGGTTCCTTGACTACTATATTTCCCCTGGAAAACCACGGTGTCATTACTCATCAGTGACTAACGAAATTACTACTCTAGTAGTATAATGTAGTCTGTTCTGGTATCTCTGAAAATGATTACTAGAACGCTTAATTTTGTGAAAGCATGATTAGCTCATCACTTAAACAAAGTACACACCCAACACAGTGCGGACTGCTCCACTGCTGTTGTGTGGAAAAAGTGAGCTCGCCATGCATGTCGTTGTGTGGAACCGACGTGGACGCGGCACGGCCTACCGTCCTGCCGTCCTGGGAGCGGAGACGAGGCGGCGACAGGAAGTGGAGGAGGAGGAGTGGGGAGGGAAAGGCGGCGACATGGTCGGGAGTGCTTTTGTGGTGGTGGGCGCGGCCGCCGCAGCTGCCGCCGGCGCCGGTGGAAATGGAGTGATCCTGGTGTCAGTGTCAGGTCACGCAGGGTGTAGTTTGGTACTCCTAGATCAATGTGAGAGTGTTTGGGCCTATCTAACATGCACCTCATGTGTGGGAATGCCGTCATGGCTCGAGGACGGGGATCCCATCGAGGCGCCATGGCCTCCTGTCTCTGACGAGGTTGGCGTGCGGCTGCCAACGGCGACGTACGCCCGTGATCCATGCCGCCATCCTTCGCGATGGCAACTCATTCCCTAGCCTCCCCACGCACAGGACCATAAATATTACGCCTACATTATGCTGCCGATAATAACTAGTATGGTCAATGATTTGCTACTAGCCTCCTTTAAACTGTGCGTTTGGGAAGAGCGTATTCATTGATGTATACATATATATGGTTGGTGCAAGTGTATGATGATGTGTTCCGTGTAATGAAAGAAACAGTACGATTAATTTTATACAACACACTGTAGCTCACTGCTCCACTGCCATGGGCTTAACTATCTTTTTTCCGTGAAAGAAAAAGCGAGCCCATGCCAGTCTACAAAATATATAGACAAACCATACGTTTATTCCGCTAGATGTGGCGCTCGCAGTTTTGGGTAGATTAGCTAGAGAAAAGTAAAACTTGATTACATAGCCTCCCCCGATTAAAAACGAGGATTCACCTTCAAGGCCAGTGACCTTAGATGACACACGTGCCATGAGTGGCACATTAGGATAAATGCTCAACTTTTAATCTAATAAAGCGAGGGTATAATGATCAAATATTTCGTTAGAAGAAGGCTCTAAGAGCGGCCAGCGCGAGCCGGTCGGCTGCCCTCACCGCCAGCGGGAAGCGCCGCCTCTGGAGCGAGAGCACCGCCATGGCCACGGCCGCCGCCCACAGAAGCGAAGCCACCACGGCGGGGCTGGCGGCGGCGCCGGCCTGCGGAACGACGGCGCTCAGGAGGAAGGACGCGCCCAGCAGCATGTAGATGGTGGCGTTGAAGTGGAGCCGCCGCTCCAGACGACGGCCTTCAGGATCACCGGCTGGTGCAATATTGCCACCAACGGCTCCCATCCCCACACGAGCATTATTCACCAACGGCGCCGCTGCCGCCTGAACAGGAGCCGCTCCTACCGCCGCCGCCACTGTCGCCGCTGCAGCTGCCATTTCCAACAGGGCTAGCAGCTATGTGGATATGATCTCTTGCCATAGTTTGCCGACCTTCATTCGCCACTCCCGTATATATAAAGAACGGCAGCAGGAGCAATTGAAGTTGTTAAAAAAGCAGGTCACTTTTGACAAAGCTGGTCGCCATTAGGCTATATCTCGCCTTGACAGATGTGAGAAACAAGGTAAATGTGAGTGGGAAAGTAACATTCTTAATCCCCTGCACTTTATCGTCATGCTACCAGAAACTCTAGCTTTGACAGACCAGACGTGTACACCATTGTGGCCACCGGGATTACGTGGACACAATTATTCGTAACAACTTACGCGGACACAATTATTCGTAAGAACCACAGGATGATCATGTGTCTAATACTCCTCATATTACTACTAATATTTATGAAGAAAAATGTAGAATATACGCAGGTGAACATACCCAGTGGAGGATCAACATCAATCATCATCGCCAGATCATCTTCATGATCCACACAGCCAAACCGTTGGCTCTACCAAGTGGATGTATCGGCCGAGGCAATAGCCGTGTCTGCTAGCGTGCAGGCCAAGGCAACAATGCTGACCACACAGGCATAGGGCACTTCACCGATAGTAGCAGGGGACACAGGTACAGGATCTGGATCTCCCCCTCTTTCAGCTGTCCTGGATCAGATGGCATACACCTTAGAGGTTGAGCAACCGGGATCTTTTATCCCGTCATGGCCGCAAACTCTCCTACAGAGCAGGATTCGAAAACCTACGCTATACACGGATTATATTGTCGTTGTTTTACTTGTTCTGGTGTACCATATAGTTTAGGTGAAGCTTTAAATAATAAAAATTAGAAGGAAACTATGGATGAAGAGTAACAACCTTGTTGAGAAATAAAATTTGGTATTTCATTCCTCCTCAGAAAAAAAGAAAAACATTATTGATCGTAAATGTGTATAGAAAATTATAAGCAAAGTAAATGGCCATAAGGCATGTTTAATAGCAAAAGGCTTCAAATAGATATATGACGTAGATTATGAAGATATCTTTATTACAATTGTTAAAGTTGTTGTTATCAATGTTGTTTTGTCTGCGTCTAAAGATTGATGTTTGCATCAATTAGCTGTACAAAATAGTTTCCTTCATATGATATTAGAAGAAATATATATAAGACAAGCTCTAAGATATAAGAAGCTTTCTCCATCTCATTATGTTTGCAAATTGGATAAAGGTCATTATGGTTTTAAACAGTATCTAGAGCGTGGTATTCGAGGTTAAGTGCTACATGAACTAAGATTTCAATGCTCTAAGGCAGATTCATTATTCTTTTTATAACTAAGGAAATGTTAGTCTTTATCATGATCTATGTTAATGATATTATTGTTGCTAGCTTAGTGTCCAGTGCAACTTTAGTTTTATTACAAGATATGGTGCCTAGTGCAATTTCAGTTTTGTTGCTAAGATATGGGTAAAAAATTTGCTTTAAAAGATCTTGATGATCTTTACTACTTTCTTGACATAGAAGTGAGAAAGGTACATAATGTTATATTACTAAGTCAAAAAAAAAATATTCTTCTGATGTAGTGTGTGAGGGATTGTAAACCTATAAATACTCTGTTGTCCACTTTGGAAAAACTATATTTAAATAAGGATGTTTTTCTTATCCTAATGATATCACACAGTATAGAAGAGTTGTTGGAGCTCTGTAGTATTTAACATTAATGAGACTAGATATTTTATTCTTAGTATCAATTTTTACATGCTCCAATTACTGTACACTAGATAGCGCTAAAGAGGATATTGAGATATCTTAAATGTACTGTTAAATTGAGAGCAAAGATCTGCAAATCCCCATCATTGCTTGTGAGTGGCTTCTCTGATCTGGTTCTCTAGATGATCATAGGTCTATTAGTGGCTTTGCTATATTTTAGGTGCTAATCTTGTGTCACAGAGTATAAGGAAATAAGTAACAATATCACGATAAAGCCAATAAGTAGAGTAAGCTAATACATTTGCATAAATAATGTGGATACAGATGTTACCATAGGAGCTTGGATGGAGTATAGACGTCACGATCTGTTAAAATTTGGTATGACAATATTAGAACTAAGTATCTCTTCCTATCTTTGAATATAGAATTTGATTATCATTCTGTCAAGTTAGAAGACAAATTGATGATGGCTTCACAAATACGCTTGTGGTTTGACAATTGGATATGTTCAAACATAATAGATCAGATTGAGGGGGTGTTAGAGATACTGATGTGTAGTTTGATTAAGGAGTCCGGCTATTCATGTACTTCCTATGCTGATTTGTGCACCTCATATTAGCACGCAACGTTCAACGCCTCTGATTTCTACACTGCTTAGCCAGGAAGGCAGCGGCAACGTGAAAACATTGGAGATGGAGCAAAATATCGACGACAGGCCATGAATGAGTTATCAAAATGTCTCAAATGACAAGAATTCAATATAATAAAAGTAAAGGGGTACAATATATATAATGTCCTACAGAAGGGCCATTGCCATTTCCATTACAAATGTACTTACCTTGAACTCAACACATGTTTAGCACTAAGACAAGCAGGCACCAGTGGCAACACTCAACCTCAGACAGGGAGACAGGCGCGGTGATGAGTATACCAGAGTTGGGGGAGAAGATACATGGTAAAGGAAGTCAAAAGGTGATAAATACTCTGTTTAAAAATATAAGGCATCCTTAATTTTTTGCTAAGTCAATATTTAAAAGTTTTAACTAATAATTAAACTAAAAATATATTGTTTGGTGTCATACATGTAGTATCACTATATTCCTATTTAAAAATATTTTTATATGAAACTAATTTATGGTTTTAGATAATATATTATGAAATAAATTAATACTCAAAGTATAAAGTTGAAGACAACCTAGAAATATAATATGCCTTATATTTTCAAAATAATAGGATAAAGAATTAGAGGAGGAAGTCAAGGAGGAGCATTTATGACAGAAGTAGTATAGTATCCAGAAAGCAAACTCCAAGTTGAGTTTTACTCTAATAATGCTGAATGATAAGGCATGCCAGCATCATTCTTTTTTTAAAAAAAAATCATGCATGCCAATATGCCATCGGCCGGTATTGCTTTTCTAAAGATGGGTTGGCCTGCACTTCTCCTAGCTTGTTTAATCGGTAGTGCTTTTCAATTTTATTTAAAATCAATTTTTTTATCATTATTAATATGAGTGCAGGAAAGATTAATATGCAGTACGGCCGACTCCACAGTTCAATCTGTGACAGTAGGAAAAACATCACACATCAGTGATTCAGTCAATGTTTTACGTTTATGAATGTCAAATTGCCGTATTTAGCGAGTAATCATTCATTTTTCCGTCCGATCACCTGTAAAAGTCCAGCCCACAACAGCTAGCCATTTGGACTCTAGTATAAAAAGATATTTGTTTTTTTAGTTTGTCGAACTTATCTATGAGAAATGAACTGAACTTATCTCTATTTGCCATGAAATTGTAAGCTTTGACATCTTCGTTGCTCAAATTAATAATAGTATAAATACATTCATTTTATGTAATATTAGGCATTTAAATATCTCTAAAATAAAGAGTATTATCATATACGAACATAGATTAACGTAAACGTTAAATTTCCATATGCTTCCAATTAATCAGTTGAATAATCGTTTGGCGGCAGCCCCGTCCCAAACAACCGCATTATGTTTTTCACAACAACGTTGTTAATATGTGACTAGAGTTCTATAAAAATGTAATAAAACTATATATACTGAAAAAAGAAGAAATATGCTTGTAAATACATGCCATTTATTTTTTAAAAAAGTTGTTTATAGGTCGAATTGTGCATAATTATGCTGAAAGTATATTATCAAATATTTTTTTAATTTTTTAAAACTATGTGGATAGCAATTATATGTACAAACGAGGGAGCATAATAATCCATCTCCAAGCCTACCGTCGAAACCATTCATGGCTTTCCGTGATGGCCATGAAAGCCGCCACTCCTCTTTTGCCACTAACTGGAGTCCGGCCTGGACGACTACGGAAAAAAAAAGAGAGAGGCAGAAAGCTCATGAAGTCATGGTTGCTGCAGCCTCCCAGGTGTTGGGGATGGATGTTCGCTGCAGTCAGCACTCCATATTCAGTGCACCATGAGAGGGAAAGAAAAGTGAAGGAAACAGAGATCGGATCGGTGAGATACCGAAGAAAAAAAAAAGGACGAGGAGATAAGAACAGATGAGGAGGAGGACGATGCGTATGCAGCACACGGAGGATAAGGAGACAGAAACAAAATTCATGCATTATCAAAGCCTCTTCTAGTTGTGTGTTCTTTTTTTTTCTCTGAATGAAATGAAACTAAATGTTGAATAATTGAATGATTTAGAGTGAGAACAAATGAATCAACTATTATAAAGTTAAATTTAAAATATTATTATAAAAAATTCATATGTAAAAAGTTTTTACAGATTTTAAAAGCTCAGAAAACATGTCATCAGTCTATTCGTGAAACCGAATAACCTACATGCGGCGACAAGTGGGCTTAAGTCGGTCGGTCACTTGGACGGGTACGGGTACGTGCTTTCATTTGCTGACGCTGTATATATAAGTACTAATTAAGCTAATCACAGCGATTGCTTCCCATGTTTTACTTGATTTTTTAAATGAATATTGGTTTTGTCAACGGAGCAACACTAAAGGCCATATAATATAATATAGGAGTATATATTAAGCTGTTTGTTATAATATGCGGCGTCTAGTCACTCCTTATCAGGCCCACGAGCCAGTCACTTGTAGGTGGCTGATTTCATTTGCTGATGCTATGTATGTATATATTTTAAGCTAATCACAGCGGTTGCTTCCATGTGTTCACGTGATTTTTTTTGTGTTGTTGATCTTTGGTTTTTTTCAACGGAGCAACACAAACCATACAATTTGCGGCGACATGTGCTTAAGCCAGTCACTTGTAGAGTTGTAGGTGATTTCATTTGCTGCTGCTATACATAAGTTATTAAGCTAATCACAGCGATTGCTTCCCATGTTTACATGGATCTTTATTGATCTTGGCTTGTCGACGAAGCAATACAAACCATACACAAAAAGCCCGGTTTAATTTCGTCTTGGCCTGGTCTGCTCGTAGGCTGTGTTTTATGGTTTTGTGACTATTTTGTTTCTCAAATGACTTAATTTATTTTATTTCAATATAAAATTTCCTAATATATTAAAAAAATACAGCTTGTCATTTAAACTATGAGTAATAAACCGTGAAAAAATAGATGAAGAAAAAATTTCTAGATAAAACTAATATATTTTTATAGTATTTGTGTTGTTAGTGAGGTGTAAAAAAACTCTAAATCAATTTTAAAATTAAATTTTAAAATTTAAATTTTTGTTAAGATAAACCCCTACGAGTTATGAATAGATGATGACGTTCTTTAATTTAGCATGTCCATTTTGGTTGTAGTTGATAAGTCTATAATTAGATTATGAAAGCCTTAACTTAGCAAGGCCATTGTGTCATTTTAATCTTTTTGTTTGTTGTGATATTTCTAAAATACAAAGAAACTCTTAATTAACACGCTGCACTTAGTAGCAGCGACTTCATTTATTCTCGATCAGGTACACCGTACGCGCATGTGCGTTGCATTGTACCCTCAACGACAACACGTGCCACATTATTGGCTTGTATGTAGTAACACGCTGTACATGCGCACGTGTGCTCACGCAGGTATACGCGCGCGCGCGCCTCAGGCGGCGGCGGCGAGCATGTCCCAGTGGCCAGAGGAGCGGCGGTCGCCGGACTTGGGCGAGAAGATGGAGAGCTCTTGCCCCCTCCCGAACTTGACCCTGCGCGCCTCCTCCCTCGACACGCCGAACGCGTTGGCCAGCACGTCCGCCGGCATCCCGCGCAGCGCCGACGACTTACCGACGATCGGCGCGTTCATGGCGTTGTCGCTCGTCTGGAACGACACCCACGCGAACCCCTCGCCGCCGGCGCGCCCAAGCACCGCGAAGCTCTGCGGGACCACCACCATCTGCCCGCGCCTCAGCTCGCCGTCGAACACCCTCCGCCCCTCGCTGCTCACGATCTGCAGCCGCGCGCTCCCGCTCGTCGCGTACACCGCCGCGTGCGCGTTGATGTTCCAGTGCGGTGCCAGGATCGCGTTCTGCATGAATTCGATTCCTGTCAATTAATCATCGGCCATGGATTCGGCTCGTGCAGCTAGCCATGGAGGTGTTCATCGTGTTGTTCACCCGTCGCATGATGCCGCGGTTGACGCTCATCTTGATGAGCTTGAGGACGGGCAGTTTCTGGCTGTTGAGGACGGTGATGCGGCCGCCGTTGGGGGTGTAGAGGTCGGCCTTCATCGGGTCGGCGACGTTCTCTCGGAGCTTCATCAGGCAGAGGGCCTCCTCGAACCCGTTTCCGGCGGTCGCGGCCGCGTTGACGCCCCTCATCATCTCCTCGTCGGTCACCCGCTCCGTCGCCGGGCGTAGCAGGCGCAGGCCGCCGCGGCGGACACGCACGATGTTGCCGCGCTTGTCGTTGCCGCCCTGCAGATTGCGCGCGATGTCGCGGCTGACGCGCATGGACTCGGCGAGCAAGTCGGTGTCGAAGCCTCTCAGGATGTTGTAGGATTCCTCGCCGCCGCGTTCCGTCTCCGACTCCGAAAACTCGGACTCGCCCTGGCGCCGCCCATCGCTTCTCGTTTGCCCGCCGGCTAGCCGGAAACGCTGCAAAAACGTACCGTGCATGTTAGAAGTTCGACCGAGTAAGTCCGTTAATCTTGAGCTTAATTACGCACCCTGGAGGTTTGGTCGAGCTGGTTGGCGCTGTTGCTGAGGTCGTACACGGCGATGGCGACGAGCGCGCCGTCGCCGTCGTTGTGGACCCAGAACGGCGCGCCGGCGGGAATGGCCACGACGTCGCCCTGGCGGACAGTTGTGATCCTCTGATGCTCGTCGCGGATGGACTGCTCGAAGCTGTGGCGGCTGGTCTCCTCCTCGTCCTCCGACTCCGACTCCTCTCCCTCTCTCGTCCGTCGTCTCTCCTCACCACGGCGGCGGCCGCGGCGGCGCTCGTCGTCCTCGTCCTGCTCCTGCTGCGACGACGAGGACGACGTTTCCTGGTACGTCTCCGGGCAGCCGGGGATGACGACGCCGACGCTGCCCTTGCCCTGGACGATGTAGGCGAGGAGGGGGGAATTGGAGTAGGAAGGAAGGAGGAGGCCGTTGCGCTGGATGGTGACGCGCGCGGCGGAGACGCCGGCGCAGGAGAACTGGCCATCGCGCTCGTCGTAGAACTCGGTGTGCCCGGCCTCGGAGTCGACGCGGCGTGTCGGCTCGAGCGCGCGGATGCGGCGGTCGATGCGGTCGCAGCTGCCACCGCCCTGCTCGCTCAGGCCGGAGGCGCCGCTCAGGAGGAGCAGGCAGAGGCAGAGCGGGAGCAACGCCGCCACCATTGAGGTGTTCTTCATGGTGGCTAGGGTGGTGGTGGTGGTGGTGGTGTTGTGTTGGTGGCGAGAGACATGGCGAGTGAATTGGTGGTATTTATAGGGGAAGGAGGAGAGGTGCATGCATGGCAGCTCAGCTCGATCGATGGCGAGGAGATTTTGGATGGTGTCGAGTTGAGTGGTTTGTAGCTGGACGCGGCGTCGTGACTCGTGACAGATTCATAGTATGATCGATAGCACGTGCAATAACTTTGGTAAGGGGATAGATCATAGATGTCTATCCGAATTTCTGAACAATTTTTGTTTAAATTTTACTCATAACTGAAACCGAGTTGTAGTTTTTTTTTTCTGATGTTATCAGCCGAAGTATACAGTGCACTCTACATGTATTGGACGGTAGTGGTAGGTGAGGTGCATGCAGGACGGCAGAAGAGCGCGCGAGGCTGCATGCCACGCGTGCCAAACCCGCACACTCGGTGCATGCACGCGCGCGCTCTCGTACGTGGCGATGCATGTCAGACGGTGCGCTCCAGCGCGGCGCGTCCGTCCGCCGGGGCATGCAGACCACGACGACGACGCCGCAATCAATGCTAAAGCCTCCCGGCGACGCGCGTACGCTGGTACGGACGGATCGATCCGTCGGTCTGGTGGGCCGTGGGCCAGGCCGCCGAAGGGAAGAATGGGCCGACCAGCTCAATATGGGCCTGCTGGACCTTGTGAGGCTAAAACTTCTTGGGCTACCAGGCGTCAATATGGGCCTCCCAAAAAAGAAAAGAAAAAAAAACAGGGATCTAGTTGTGCTGATCATCTATCCATACAGAAAGTGAACTTTCTTTTCTGAAAAGAGAAATCATAACTTCCGGCCTCACACAATTATATTTGGAGACATAAGATTTAAAACCTAATGGGTGAAGTTTTACGCTCACGTCTTTACCACCGCATCAATAATGGTGCTTGTAAACTGAACGTTCTCGCCAGATCAGCACCAGAAATTCCAAGCTGCATCAGTATCTACAATCTCAGAACAAAATGTTGGTATGAACAAATGCTGATCACAGAGTAAATTAGTCAAATAAATCCAGCTCCGTATTCTCATACGTATGAGCCCAGTGCAGTAGAATATCCCCTCCTCAGGTGCATGCATATATACTCACAGCAAGCCAACAAAAGTCCTTATGCAAAAGAGTGAAAGACACAATTCCTGAATCTAGCTGCATCATCAAGCAAAAGCTCTGAATCGATCATAATCATACATTATAATTGACCCTCGTGTGCCTGCACAGATCAGTCTTCGATCTCTCCAGTATTAATAGCAACTAGGATTAAATTAATTATCATGTAGTTAACGGGCTGATTAATTATCTATCATAGTACTAATTAATTTTCTTATGAAGAGATGGCATATTCCTCACCTCATTCTCGTAGCTTTTAAGCAACACGCAAATGTACAAGACGTGGATAGAATCTGCCTTTTCCCTCTTTCTTTTTGCTGCAAGTTGGGATCTATCTATGAGAAAGAAAATCTTGGCACAGTATGGAATCTGCCCTACCGCCCTTCGCCGATGAAGAAGATGTATGCATCTCAAGAGAAGTTTCCTCTTGATCACAATAGATTCTGAAGCTAATAGCTTGGCCATTAATTATTGTAATTAGAGAAACTTAGTTTGGGAGGAGTTTAAGGATTCTTTTCTTAGGGAGGGCAAGCACAATTCCCATAAGAGGTCGGTGATTGATCTGTGAAGATGTGTACATATCTTCATGTGTACATATCTGTGAAGATGTGTGCTTTGCCTTTGGTACTTGTCCCTGTGACTTGAGACAGCTACCCAGTAGATTGGGCATTATGTATCCACACTCTCAAGTGATCCAAAGGGCAAAAGAGGAGTATTAAGCATCATGCAATTAGCATGGATATCTGTTCTAATTTAATAATGATTGTCAGGTTCTAGTAATTTGTAGTATACCGGTGAGTTAATATTGGTCCAGTCTTTGCAGATATAGCAGTCAAGTCAAGAGAATATTCATTTTGGTTTCACATAGTTTTCGGCGCCTAAGTGGTGTACTTCCACCCCAAAAAGAATCGTATACCAAAGTTCAACCATGTTGATTCTCAACCAGATGCTAATTAAGACCATATAATCACCTTGCGTTTGAACATGAATGGAATGCATTGAGTAAAAATGACATCAATAGATTTGTCATGAAAAATACTTTATACAGTTGTACTTTAACTCTTCTGAATATGTCTTTAGAAAATACAATGATCAAACATGCAATTTGTACCACATGCTTCCAAACTACAATATTAAAAAAAACTTTATACATTAGCATTGATTAGGCCACTTATATAATATACAATATTTAACTTGTCCCATAAACAAGTTCATTATCTATCCGTATTCATCTGCATCTCATCTAAAAACAACAAACATAAACGATAACTAAAAAAGAACATATAATAACCCTCAAAAGAAACCAAAATCCTATCAGATTAGTGGAGTAGAGTGACAGGTGACACTAATCCAGATCTCACAAACCCAAGCAGGTGAGAAAGCCGGAAAAGGCAGAGGCAAGCTAAGCTAAGCAAAGGGGAGCAGCAGCCAGGTTGGAGTAGGATGGCGGGAGCCAACTGCCATTCCCACACCAACCAGCCAAAGCGAAGGTGCAGTCAACCACGTAGCGTGAGTCTTACCCGCCAAAACGCCGAAAGCCATCCTGCCTCCTCCTCACGCCACCACCTCTCCCCTCTTCGCCGGTATAAAGCTCACCGCCCCCCCTGCCATGGCGTCTCCTACACACACACCGCTCCTCAACTCTCTGTGTCTCTCTAGCTTGGGTGCATCTCTCTGAGAGGAGAGGATTAAGTAGCATGTCTTGCTTTGGCATGGCGAGCAGCAGCATGGGGTGGCCGCTGTCGCCGTCGAGGAGGAGGAGTGGGGCGAAGCCGTGGAGGTGGTGGTGGAGGTGCGCTGGACTCGCGGCCGCTATCCACTCCAAGATCCGTCAGAGTGTCGTCCGGTGGCCTATCCACGGTGGTGCGGCCCGACGGCGACGCTCGTCGTCGATGAGGGAAGGGTGGTGCCATCACCGGAACTTCGCGCCGGTCTACGTCGATGAGCTCTACAGCCATCCCAAGACCCACCATGTCGCCCTGCACGAGGCGTCGCAGCGGCCGAGCACCAGCGCCGACAGGCTGGCAGCGCGCCCCGACGCCGCCAAGAACGCTGCCGCTCCGACCAACGCCGGCGCCAGCGGCAAGGCGGGCGCCGTCGCTGCCAACAATGCTGCCGCCGCCGCTGCTGCTACCAACGCCGGCGGCAACAACGTTGGCGCTGCTGCTGCGACCAAAGCCGGGGCCAGAGGCAAGGCGCGCGTGGGCGGCGGCAACAAAGCTGCCGCTGCAGCTGCGACGACCAACAACGGCGGTGGCAAGGCGCGCAGTGGCGTGAGGAGCTTGTTGATGAGCCCGCTCAGAGGAGTAGGAGTGGGTGGGATGCAGGAGGTGGATGTGAGGGCGGAGCTGTTCATAAGGAAGTTCAGGGAGGAGATGAGGCTTCAGAGCCAGAAATCGGCAGAGGAATTCCATGCCATGCTCGCAAGAGGCCTATGACACATGATCATCTCAACTCCTATTGATCATATGTATATGAATAATCATAATCTAAGCATGATTATTATAGATTATTGATAGATAGTTTGGTTTGGAGTTTGTAAGATTTTAGGTGCTTGGATAGGAGTTTTATGTGGTGTGGTTTATGATAGCCAAGTTTGAATTTGGTTTATTTTCGTGTTTTACATAGTAGTTTTATGTAGGATTGTTGCATTCGTTGGTTGCATGGATGTATATTGTTGGGTGTTCATAAAATTCACTAGGAAAAAAAGAGAGAATGTTTATAGTATTTCGGCTTGTTTATATAATCTGCTTGTATTGATCGCATGCTTTCCGGTTTCCCATTATTCTAGTCACATTTCGACGCCCATAAATATACTCTCTCTAGAGAAAGAAAAGAGGAATCTGGCATGAGAAACGACGAGCATCTGTCTAAAGTGGTTGGATCATGTATTATATGAAATTATAAAAAGATATTGTCCAAATCAGGGTTCAGACCCTGATACAATGAGTCGATTACATACTACGAACGAACACTTCTCCATTCTGCTTTGTGCATTACGTGTATTTCATAACTTTGGCAGCTCAAATAAGCATGCAAGTATGCAACTCCTTTTCCCATATCATCATTTATAGAAAGATCATCAATACAAACACAGCCATCTAGAGAAGAGATGGTAATTGAAGAGCTCTTAGCTCTACATTATCACTCCAGTTAGAGGGAGACGTAGCCACAGCTAATACATTACACAACTGACCCTGAAAGGCAGATTGTAGTTCTCATATATGAGCAACTATAGAACATATAGAGCCTAATGGAGGAAATCCTTCATCGGATCATCATGGTGAATTCTCTTCATGCGGTAAGCCTCCATGTCTTCTGCAGTAACCTCGTCATTCCATTTGACATTGTACTTCCTCTTCCTTTCATCCATTTCCTCTTTCCTCCTTGCACCCTCCTACAGGAGAATGCAACTCAATGTCAGCATCTACAGCCATAAATATGTTGACAGAGAACGAAAACGGGCATTAGCAGGTCGAAGGTGCTAACCTTCTTTAGGGCTTCATCAAGCAGCTTCTTGTCAAGAACAAGATCGTTAGGCACATCAGTTCCCCAAGTGGCCAGTCGCTTTTCTTCATGTCCTACAGGCTCATCTGAATCCGCAATTTCAGGTTAACTGAAGTTTGTGATCACAGTACTCAGACATGGCTAATGCAAAGTAGAGCAGGATCCCACTTAAGCTAGTTTGAATGGAAAGAAAGTCAGTGGCATGCTGTTATAGAATAATCTAATTGCATGTTTCAAATTATCCGCCCAAAACATCATTAAATAAGGTAAGCATTAAGCAACTGACACATCAGGCTTCATGCTATCATAAACTAGATAAGTTCAGACAAAGGGGATACTTTTCTTGGTAACAACATATTGATAGCCGTGCAACGCACACTAAGTGTGAGCTAACAAGTTATGCTACACAGGTTCATCACAAAATGAGGGAAAATGAAACATGAATGCCCTGATGATTCAGACAATATAATGACTGTTTTTTCTTTCAACAAGTTATGTTTTTATCCCATATACCCTAAGCTGGTAATATGCGGTAACAAATCATATCCTATACAGTGCAGACATACACAAAAAATATTTCTCAACAGCATACCTTCTGCAGCCTCCTTGCGGGCCATGTTTGCCTTCATCAAATCTGCCGATGCTTCAGCAGCCTCAATTCCAGCCAAGCCTGTGCAATAGCTGTTCTTGATAGTCTGCTTGCAACATTTGTAGCCCCATTGATGATCTTTCCACCATGAACCCCACACAGTGGTATGGTTATTAATGAAGACATCCTCTTCATATTTGCTCTTGGGAAGAGCTACATCCTGTAGTTAATAAATTTTGAGTACTCGTTAGCACTAGTACTACATGCAAAGAACCAGACATAATTTGAACAATTGAGCTGGAATCGTGATCAGACAACATAAAAGCATGCAAACAAAGTACTGGCATAAAAAACCTACTGGAAAATAATGATCAAGAAATGGATTGAAGCTATAGGGAAAACTGGCATAAGAGCTCCACAAAATCCTACATTCATTTCTGTCTACATTCATCCATTGCTCCATATTTTCTTGAGCTTGTTCAAATATAAGAGGTACACATAATTGTTTTCTTGCAGTTGTATACAATGGCCTCCATGACTTAATGACCACTTAAGTGCTTATCAGAAACCTTAAACTTCTCACCATCTGATGTGACCACAGTTAGTTAAATAGTGTTCAGAGACAGATTAATAATACAACAGCACATCTTTTATGGTGAAAACCTAACTTCAAGTGTCAAGTACTAAAGTGACATGTAATGGAAAGAAAGCTAAACTACAACAGCATTACACTTGCAAAGAATAAATAAAAACTCGAAATTTCAAGGATAACAGATGACAATTAATATTGTAGACCAACCTGTCCTTTTATTATTCGACCAGTTCGGTCATATTCAATCTCTCTCTCACTTTGTCCAAGAAGAAGCTCCCGAGGAATTGGTTCTTCTGATGCAGCATTCCCATACTTCTCCATAATTTTGTCCTTGTTTTCAGATTTCAGTTTCTCCTTTTTGATCTTAAAACTCGTGAATAGTAGTTCAGCTTGAGATGGGGCAGCTTGCATATGGATATCCTGGCCCTTATCAAAAGCCTCCCACGCATGGATGTTGAGTTGCTTGAAATCCAGAGCTTGTCCACTAAGTCGATTTTGGTTATCACCCTGTGACATAGTAACACATCAGAATACTGATTCTAATAGCCTTTAGAACATAACCATGGTCGTTTAAGACAGTGTAAAGTATTTAACTTGTGTGCTATATCCCACTTACCACATAGAATTTATCATTGGGGTCTGCATCTGGCAAAGGATCTTCACGCATGGAGCGGGTTTTTGGATCATAGTATGCAGAGTTCACATCAAGGTTCAGAAGATACTTTGCAGTGTCTTCTCTAATACGCAAATTCCTTACAGTTCCAGTGCTTCCACCACCTGTTGTACGCACACGCTTCTCTACCTTAGCAAAATCCATTTGAGCACTCTCATCAACTTTAGCCTCATCTATCTTCAGACCATCTTCCTCATCCTCCTCACTAGCTGCATTCTCAGCTCCCTCCTCACCATCCTTCTCCTCAAGTTTCTTGAGCTGTTGCTCTTTCAGATATTTTTTCCTAGCCTCTTCTCTAGCTTCATAATCTGCAATAACACGAGTGTAGGTCGATGGGTCGTAACCATTCCAACGATCACGCTTTCCATCATAATCTAGTTCAAATGACTCCACTTTCTCATCTGGAGCAATGTTGATATTAGTCCATTTAGCTCCCACACTTCGAGGCCGCTCCATGCATGACTTCTTGTCATGAGTCATGGCCCCACAGCTGGCACATAAAGAAAATTTTCCATTAGACAAGCTGGACAGGGAAGGCCAAAGAAAAAGATGTAAACGAAACTTAACATGGCAAAAGAACACAATATTTTCTTTACTCTGAAAGGCTATTCGGAATCAAAACAACATTTACTACATTCTGAACAACAAGACAGCACAAATTCTGCAAATTAATTCATCATGACTGAAAAATGGATGTTTTAAACTTTATGACTAAGTTCGGATTGGAACAAATGGCATAATGAAATGAGCACCGAACTTACTTCTCACAAGCTCCTTTCCTGTACTTGTTAGCCTGGAAAAGCTTAGCACCCCTATCATACCATGATTTGGTGTAATTTGGATCTGATTTCCAATTCCGTTGATGCTTCAAACTCTGAAATCCATCAAACCGACAGGATGTCAGGATTTCCCCCGACCAAAAAACCTCTGGAATCGTGCAAAGTAAAAATAAAAAATAAAAATGGTAGAGCAAGCTACAACATACCGGCTTATCAGCATTAAGATACCATGGGGCTGAGGACATGTACTGGGGGATATGGGGATTGATCTCCTTTCCATCCTCGTCGACCTCGGCGGGCGCAAGCCCAGCCTTCCTCGCCTCTTCGAGCTCGAGCTGTTTTCGGTGGTCCTCTCTGGACTTAAACGACACTGCAGCAAATACAAAATCACCGCAATAAGATAATCGTCACCGAAATTTGACGCATCAAGCAATCAGAACAGCCCCAATCCCCAAATCAGGCAACGAGCAGACTATACGAATCCCTACGAAACCCAATTCCCCGTTGAATCGAAGCAAAATCACCCGCTGAACAACGCCCCTAGATCTAAAACTAAGACTAGGGTTAACGAGATCGATCGAATTCACGCGCTCTTGCGACCGACAAAAAGACCGAACAAGGGTTAGGGTTTCGGGATGCTGGCTAAACTCACCCGAAGCGGTCGCCATGGTGTTCCCCTTCGCCTAGCTCCGCTTCTCCGGCCGGGGCAGGAGGGACCTCGGTTGCGCGACGCGACGGCGAACGGCGGCGAGGTAACTCGACGGGGAGGGGAACGCGAGAGAGGTGGTGACGACGAGACGAATCGGGAAACATTTTCTCCTCGCAGTATGGGCCCATTTTATCCCGCAGCGGTGGCCCAAAACGGTAACCTCCATTTATGTGGGCCAAAAAGCCTAATAATCCCTAAATTAGGCCTAATAATATCAATTTTTAGTTGGGCCTAATCCAGTTGGGGCCTTGAGGGGTCGCGTGGGCCCAACCCCACCACCTTCCGCGACGACCTCCTCTCAGATAGATTTCGTGCTTTGCTCCCATGGCTGGCTTCCTCCTCGCCGTCGCGTCCAAGGCTTAGAACCCTAGGCACCAAAACTCCCCAATGGCGACGGCGACGGCGGCGGCGGCGGACGCTCCGGCGGCGGTGCCCGCGCTCGTGTCCCTCTTGTCCCGCCGCGCCTTCCTCCCTCTCCCTCGTCGCGCTGGTCCCAAATCGCTTCGGTAAATTTAACTTTGTCGCTTTTTGGACGGGGAGGGATTTTTTGAGTAGTGTTTGAAATTTTTGGCGTGGGATAAAGGCTGTTCGCGTCGGCGGAGAGGCGCCGTGGCTTGGTTGTTGTGGCGGCGGATGCGGCAGCGGCGGCTGGGGGCGCAGAGTTCAGCGACGAGGAGAACCCCTACGAGGTGGAAGCTGAAATGAGCGAATTTTCTTATCTGTTTATTCGCTAGCTGGACTTGTGTTTTGATTTTTGCACTGTTCTGAGTTAGATTCTGGGCATTACCCCGCTTGACAGCTTCGACCACATGAAGCTAGCGTACAAGAGGAAGCACAAGGAAGCGGAGGAGGCTGGCGATGAGTACTACTTGGCTAAGGTTCTGTATTGTGCAGAGATTATATGTTTGGGCTTACAATATTACTGTTACTTTGTTGCTCGTCACTGATGATATATACTTTTTGCGGCTTCAGTTGGAGAAGGCATACGACACTGTGATGATGCAGCAGCTGCAATATAGGAAGAAAGGAGTGACATATGGTTCAGTTCAGGTCAGTTTCTATGAATGCAGAGGCACCCAGAAACTACAATATTTTAGAATGCTTTCTCTATATGTTATATATCCTATTTGCAGAACATGTCTTGTGAGTACTCGATTTACTAGTGCTTATGACAGAATTATAACACATAATACAGAAACAACTAAGTAAACACATGCTATAAATGGCACCATCATGTGCAAGTAGTGTTTATGAAAATTAGGGAACCAACTACCACTGCATTGAAAATATATAAGAAAACTTTAAAATGGATAGAGGATCAAATAAGGCAACAGCTGTTATTATATCCAGTCACCTAGTATTAGTACATTTAGTTTATCCACGAGCATTTTTTTGTTGTTCTTTTCATAAACTAGTAGCTCAAAGTCGTCTACATCATTTCCTACAAATACAACCTATATTCTCCACTTGTAATGATTTATTTGTAGTGCCCTGGTTTTCGTTCCCACTGTCAGGTTTCAAAGGATATCAAGTATGCTGATGATCAGCCAATAGTTCCTTGGGGGCCTAGGTACCTTTTTACTCAAATTTAATATTAGAATATTACACTTCATTAGTCCATTGATAATCTCTTTGGGTGTACTTGATTGATGTGCTGCTTCTTATGGAATATAACAAACTTCTATTTTTTTTCACATAAACACGAGCATGAAGATTTTGTAGACATCTACAGGAAATTTGAATTGACCTTTTTCTCTTGCAAAAGCATGGTGAAGTGGATGAGGCTGAAAGGCAGGCCTATCCTACAAGCTTGCCCTATTCAGTTTTGCTTTCCTCTGTGTGTGTTTTGTTTCTATTTCCATCTTATAGGACAAGCATTGTACATGAGCAATGAAATTTCCAGTGTTCTGGTTCTACATGGGCAGTGAAATTGTTGAGAAGTATATGCACATAGAATGCTTATTATTAAAACTAAACAGACACGTCCATGTGGATCTAATAACTGGTGATCGATGTGTTCTTGCAGACCCTCCAAATCTACGGTAAAGGACATGCGCATCAACTTAGGGATATCAGCAGCAATTGTATGAAGCTCTTCTCTTAACATTTAACACATTCCCAGCAATTTGTGATATAATTCTGACCATTTTTTCTTTTATGCACTTTTGTGTCACTTACCTAGTTACCTTTCATATCTGCAAGAGCTTCATATCATAATAAAAAAAATCATTCTCTTTTTAAAGATATTAATCCTTTGGTGTTTACTTATAAGTTCAGAGCATGCTTTTGTGCAGTTTAATGTTTTTGTAGTATGTTAGTTTTGAATAAATGTACTACTATTGTTCTATCATTGTGCTCCAGTCCAAAATAAATGCTGCTTTAGCCTAAACAAGTTTTTGTTCAGATACTTCTTGTTTTGTTTTATCTAGGTAATGTTTCTGCTTGAATGCCCTTATTAAGAACTCAAAGGTATATAAGACTTGTTGGATTATCTACAACCAAGAGGCTAGGTTACTTTTGTTTAAAACCTTAATGTGTTTCCGAGGGTCAATTAATAAGAGCAAACATATTGTTCCCTCTTATAATGCGTCGGAAGCTAGAACAGCATCATTTACAATGCGAGTAATGTTCATATGTTTTTGTTCTAGAGTGAAGATCTCCATCTCAGTGGTTATGATTTTCGATTTTTCTTGCAAAAGATTCTTATTTCTACTATCCTGCAGGTTGTTTGGATAGCTATCATGGGCAATACGGACTGGAAGCCATTGCAGTTCCTATGTTTTGCTTTCTTCTACAGAATACTTCAAAAGCTAAGGGCTACGGAACCACCTATAACACCAATATATAATGTGAGATTATTTCGTAGTCACCTCCATTTACCTTTTCATGATACTGTAATTTGCACATTTTACTATATAGTGCCACGATGCTGTTTGCTAGCTTCCATAATCATCAGTTTTTTTTTGTAAAATGGAATTAATTTATTTTACTGAACTTATTTGATTCCGTTTCCTTCCAGCACCTGATTCTGTTGTAAACTAAAAAGTAATTCCTCTATCATTAATAAACCAAAAGCATATATGTAGAATTTTGTTCCCTGAAAGCTTTTGTAACTTTTTAAATGAGAGTGGTTATTGTCGACCATTATTTGATATAATTAGACAATTCATATGATCACAATCTGGTGTTTTCTTTAGGAATATGGTGAGGTTGAAGGACGTGGAATACGAATGGCAAAACGAGTAGTCCGTGCTTTGGGTTTGATATTTGGATGTGTATTTGCTTCATCATTGGTATGCAGCGCTACATTTTTCTTGATCTTCTACTGCAATGATATCTACCTATGATAGTATTTATAAGTCACCTTTTGGTTTGGTTGTTTTTGTATGAATATTTCCAGGGTTATACAGCAGCTGTTAACGTGATTGAGGTTTCATGGCAGTATACTCCACGTATTGTTTATTACTATCAGGTAAAATAAATTATGTTCTTTATTTAATACCAAAGGCAAAGTTTTGTAGATCTATCAACTCTGGTTAGAACCATCACACCTACTATTATATATCAAGAAAGATAAAACTAATTGCCTGGTGGTTTCTTCCAGGAGTTGATTGTTACAGCAGCTACCTCTGTACTGCTGTACATCACAGCCTCATACTACCGGTAAACAGACTATGGGGAATTATGGTCTGGTTAAGAGATCCATGATTTGTTAGGATGAGCTGAGATTCGGTGAGTGGTACACTTGTGGACTGGTTACCTCAAGCATTAATGGAAATTGGAAGGTCAAGAATTCACAAATTTTTGAATTACACTTGGTCCGCCTTTTGAGTTACATACTATGGAGTATGCGCTTGTTTTTGCAGTTATGAACCTCCTTGCTGAGCGTAAGGTGTTAGCTGATGAAAAAAAATCAGTGTGCATATTTTAATAGAAATGCAATGTATGAGATTATATCAGACTCTGATCTTTTTATTTCTTTTTTTTAATCTTTTGAGAGAGAGATTCTGATCCTTGTTAAAACTTGATGAGTACTTTCGGCTTCAGAGGTATGCCTGCGTTATGTGTTGCGCTCATTATACTTTTATGCTGAGCTTCATCTGTGATTGCCATGTGCCAGAAACAAATCCTTTCCGTACACGTAATATTGACTTAAAGTAAAATAATTTGATATTATCAGATACTATTTCATTTAGACAAACATTATAGCTCATATCGATCCCAGGTCGCTGTTTACCGGTTCTTATCTAATGATTGAACTATAGAAAAATAAATCAAACAACTAATAATACTTTATGGATAAAACTTGTATATATATTATTAGTGGTTTAAAAATCAATGTTGGAAAATAGACTTTGATGAAAAACCCTAAAATAAACTCTAAAATTAAGTTTAAGTTTCAAATATTAGCTGTGGCTAATAAGCCAACAAGAAGTGGACAATGAGATGTTCAGTTGGTTTCCACCATTGCCAGTTAAAATAGGGAAATTCACTTAGCAGAATAGTGGTGTCCAATGGCTGACAGTACTGGCCAGTGACCAAAGATAACCTGGTAATGCTCAATCACCATGAAATTTCACCTCAAGTAGGAGCAATGCGAATACAAATAAGCTGATTATTTCTCAATTAGCTACAAAAGAATGGCATGAGTTTTCTCTCACATTAGCTACACGACCCCAAAGGGCATAACAAATTTGGATTCTAACACTTCAACAGAATTGGTGAAGCTACAAATATTGCCAATCCGGCAGTCAGGGGAATGAACCTTTGTTACCAAGGCCAGCTATCATGCTTGTAAATGTGGCCACTGCAAATCCAAGCACCCCACCAGCAAAAACCTGAGAATGTAAATTGAAATCAACTATATGTTTCACATATGTTCTTGAAATCAGAATATCATATATGCACTGATCTGCACTCGTGAAATGTGGATGGTAAATTGCCAACATGCATGCGCATATATATATATATACTGGACATTGGAGGAATAGATCAAACCTGAGCAGGCGTGTGCCCAAGGAGTTCTCGCAGTGGCCTTGTTTCGGCCAGTGGATGCTCTGATGGAAGTTCACACACAATTTGATTCAAGACCTAACATCATAAAGTAGTGAGAACTGGAATGCAATTTAAGATTCCTTAGAATTAAAGAAATTCTGGACGTATCAAACAGAGAAACCAACACCATGTCATATGATAAATATTAAGAATAACTTGGACTATTAAGCCAAATTATCATGCATAGTAAAGCATGGGCATATTTGCGAAACAAACATCTGGCTAACATTTTCTCTGTAAATAACTTTTACCTTTTTGCTTTTAGTTAAGTGGTAATACAAACTCGAAAGATTCAGGTCCTACCTCTGCTTGCTTCCCTGCATGTAACCTAACACCAAAAGCATCATACATGACCTGCAAGTAATTGCCAAGAAGTTAGCTTCTGCCAAGCGAAAAGAACAATAATGCATAATGAAAATGCAGCACTGGCAGATGCAGGACATGTGGGGGTATGAGTTAAATAACAGGACACATGCAATCTTTTAAGGAAGAGGCTAGTTGACAGCTGTTGTATTATTGTGATGTCACCCATCTGCACGTCTGATTTGTAGTGCCTAAATATGCAGAACAATCATCGTTCTAACATGCTATTGTCCTTCCTTCCACTAGTTTAATTGACTATGCAAAGAAGGCCTGGTCAATTAATATGGGGATACATTTTCTCTTCCATATTGCAATGAAGCAAAAAAAAAAGCAATGCCATGATTACCACAGAAAATGAGCTAGGAATTAACATGGCCTTGCAATTTCTTCACTTTTGTACTGTACTCGTCTAAAAAAGATCGGATCAAGACTCAAGATGCTATCTTGAAAACACAATCTGGGTATAAAATGGACTGAACAGGTCGAGCAAACTTTACGAAAGGACAAATTTTACTCGTTCTGACCAATCGACTTGTAAAATTCGAATCAGATCCACGGTTCATTATCGAAAGCTTGAACATTTGGATGAACTAACCACGGAAGCGAAGATGGCAGCGGTGGCGAAGAGGGAGCTGCCGAATCCCTCCTGGAGGCCGACGGCGACGGCGAGCGCGACGACGGTGGCCGAGTGCGACGACGGCATCCCCCCAGACCCGACCAGCTGCTTCGCGTCCCACCGGTTCTCCTTGTACCTACACACAAAGGGTCAGATCCCATCACGGAGAGCTCGGATCTAGGCAGCCGCCGAGGCACAAGGAGATAGGCGGCGTAACGTACCATGTGGTGAACACCTTGATGAACTGCGCGATGGCGCCGGCGAGGACGGCGGCGACGAGCGGGCAGTTACCAAGCATAGCCAGGTAGGCGAAGGACGGCGCGTCATCAGCCGCCGCCCCCGTCCCCGCCGGTGGCGTCAGCACGGAGGCGTCCTCCCCCATGAAGCGGCCGGTTCTAGAAGCTTCCTCCCCTGCCCTCGAGAAGATTCGGCGCGTGGCACGAGGCGGTTCACCGCACCGGGCGGCCACTGCCACTCCTCGTCTTCCTCCCCTCCTCGGGGCGTGAGGTGGAATCGTCCTGGTCTGCGCTGCTGTTCGTGGCTGTGGCCGCGCGGAACGTGGAGCGCGGAGGGGAGAGGGAATGAATTGCTACGGGGACCCGGGGGGGGGGGGGGGCGGTGTCTGTGCGAGCTGGCATGGTGGGGCCGGATAGTTGGTGACAATTTGAGGCCAGCATTTTCTTGGACTGCAAAAGCTTTACAACATGCCTTAAGTCTCTTTCTTTTAAAATAGAATTTCTCAAGTGTTTAGCTGATTTCTGAACATAATTTAGAAAGAATCATACATTTCCTTAAAAAACCTTGATTTCTCTGGGTACATATGCATGTAATATATACTAAACGGTGTTTTAAAAATAGACCATACCTTTGTTGTTGTGAGTGTTGAGTTTTCTCTAACAGGACATAATTAAAATTAAATATATGTATACTGTTTGATGCATTTTTTTCGTTCAGTGTGATGGATTTTCCACATTTCATTATAACCATTGAAAGCAAACAAGAAGCAATTTTAAGACATGATAGAAATGAGACTTGATAAATTAGGACTTAGCCCAAATGTTTGTATGATGAATAAATTATAATCACATAGAATACATGAAAACCTATTTATGAGAATAGATTTTTACTTTAACTATTCCGGTTCTGATCATTTGAGCTAAGCCATGAAAAAAAATGAACAAGGAAACCAAAATAATTTAGAGCTAAACTTCTCTCTATATATTATCAGGGTTTAAAAAGCTAATTAAAAAATAGACTCTGATAAAAACCCTAAAATTAATTTTAAAATTAAGTCGATTCAATTTTTATGTAGATGATAAGCTAACAAGCAATGATGAAATGCTTTTTTTCTACTCAACAAATGATGAATGCATATATTTTTTTATCTTTTAAATGACACGATTTTTTTAAAAAACTTTCTATACATGATTTTTTAAATATTATTTTAAATCAATTTTATTAACTTTATAACAGCTTATTCTTTCATTTATATTCTCAAATAATTATCATACATTATTTATCAATTTAGCCACGCATATATAACTTTATGTGAGTTAACTTTTCATATTAAGTAGAAAAGCTCGTAAAGACGGCCTACAATTGTAACCTAGTATATCAGATTCATCGTTCATAGTAGTAAATTCTATACTATCGTTCATGTAAAATATCCATGTAATAACCACGTGTGCTCCTTCATGGTTTTCTGATTCCAACAAATGAAGCCCTAGCCTCGAGGACACGCAACCGTCCGTATCACCATCCACCACAAAATCCAACGGCCAGGATATCCCCTCCATTGCCAACAAGCCGCGCAGCCCCCACTCCAATCTCATCCTAGTCACTGTACGGTGGGTCCCGCTATCAACTGGGCTCCACAGCTCAGGCACCGAGAAGACACCTAAAACGGCCGCTTACGAAGGGGGCCCCCTCCCCTGCCCTTTCGCGATTCGAGCCCCAAAGCTCGCGAGGAGGAGCTGATTCAGCTGAAGAGCGAGGAGAGAGAAAGAGAGGGGACGAGGCGGAGACAGCGGAAGGGAGAAGAAGCCGTCAGCCTAGCCGCCTCCCTCTCTCCTCGCCGCCCTACGCCTCCTCCGCCGCGCCCCCGTTCGAGGAGGGGGGAGCTCTAGGGTTCGCGTGCCGCGGCTGGCGGCGGCTCCGGCGTGCTTTGCGGGGTAAGGCCTTGAGATCTCGCCGCCGGCTGGGGGGTGTGGCGGTGTTGGTCGGGGGCGGCGGCGGCGGCGGGGGTGCGCGGTGAGTTCGCTCGTCCGCTCGATCTCTGTCTGCGGGGCGGGCAAGCTGCTACGCCCCCGGATTCGAGGGTTTTTTTTCTTTTTTTTTTTTTTTGGGGGGGGGGGGGAGCCGCCGCCTCCAGCGTGGCGGCCGTGGAATAAGCTACCCTCCTCCCCCACTTCAGGGGTTAGGTTTTTGAGGAATTTTGGTGAATTTTTTGGTCCGGCCGGCGCATCGGTTGCGAGGGGTTTGCGCGCAATGATGGGGAAGACGCAGAAGTTCTCCAAGGGCCACCCGCTCGGCTTCGTGCCGGATTACCGGCACGGCGTGGAGACGGTGAGGGAGTCGAAGGGCTGTGTCGAGAGCCCAGAGCCGATTGATTCAGGGAGCTCGTGTGCTGTGCTGAAGAGGAAATGTGGCTTCCTTAGTACAGAGGATGGAGGAGAGTTTCTGGGGTTCAATGTGCCACGGGGCGTCTTCATGCTGCCGAGGATGTCGTCTTCAGATAAAAAGGACCTCGAGATGAGGCTCCGTATGGAGCTTGAGCAAGTTAAGGCCCTCCAGAGTAGGTTGTTTTCAAGACCGGCAGCGATGAGCATGAATGGTGGTGTGGCGTCGGCTTCTGGAGATGTGATTGCAAAGAGAAACGATGCGAAGATTAAAAGGAGCAATTCAGTGCAGTCTGGCAGAGGAGTGCCACCATCAGCAGCCCCACCTGTGGTCAGGTCTACCAACTATGCAGAAGCTTTTAAACAATGTGGCAACCTTCTGAAGAACATCTTCAAGCATCAGTGGTCTCATCCGTTCCTTGTGCCAGTTGATGCTGTCAAGTTAAACATTCCTGATTATTTTGACATAATAAAAAAGCCAATGGATTTGGGAACCATTGAGAAAAAGTTGAATGCAGGCATGTACACTATGCCTTGGGATTTTGCTGCAGATGTGAGGCTTACCTTTGACAATGCTACAACTTATAACCCAAGCAATAATGATGTTCATTTAATGGCCAAAACTTTGAGAAAAATTTTTGAAACTAGATGGAAGTTTATAGAAAAGAAGCTCCCTTCACTAGATGATAAGCTCTCTGTAAGAAGAGAGCCATCAAAAAGGGGTGCAGTTAAGAAAGATACAATTGAGAAAGATTATCCTTTTGAAAAAAAGCACTCAACGAAAGGTGCACACAAGAAAGATATCTTTGAAAAAGAGGATGCTGCAACTAAGCCAGTTTTGCAACCAAAAAAGAGAAAAGCTTTTCCCTTGGTTCAGGATGCTATTGAAATACCTGTGGTAGAAGCTGATACGATGATTGAGGATGCTCAAGTGGTACAGACTTCTAAGGAGATTATGACGGATGAACAAAAATATGAGCTAAGCGTAAGACTTCAATCATATGGTGGATTGATTCCAAATCATATAGTTGATTTCATTAGGAGCCACCTTCCTGATGATAATGAGGGTGATGAAGATGAGTTAGAGCTTGACATGAATGCCCTCATTGATAGTACATTGTTTGAACTACAGAAGCTTCTTGATGACTATGATAGGGTAGATCAGTCAGGAAACCCTACAAAAGATGAGCCTTGTGAGGTTGAGGTGGGTGCTGTTGTATTATAGTTCAACTTTTCATCGGTTAATTAGCTGATTACTGTTTTCCAATCTGTTTTGGCAGTTTCAAAGTGAATATGGGGTTAGCAACTCATCAGTGCATCATGAAGAAGGTGTATATCTCATTCATTGTTTCTTTATGATACTTATTGCTATTTGTGATTTTGAACTTTTATATGCATGTTTGTAGGCAATGAGACCGTTGAAGAAGATGTTGATATTGGTGGGAATGATCTTCCACCTTTAACATATCCTCCTGCAGTATTTGAAAGTGAAACAGCAGAAAGAAGCAGCAAGCTTAGCACTTCTAGCAGTTCTATTAGTGGTTCAGAATCATCCTCCAGTGGTATGTATGCTTATGCAGTCCATCACTATTTACAGTCATTAACTTTCTGTCTTCACATGTCTCTGAGTTCAGTAACATGTTTTGAACAGCCTGGGCTTATAACCTTCCTTTACATTCTATGCCATGTTGCATGACACAAATTGATGGCCTTGTTGATACTGTCATCCTTATTCTGTGATGCTGTGTACATGTATATAGTTTACAAAGTAGATGGATGGAAGTTCAACACCTTAACTTGAGATCTTATTGATATCTCTGGACTGTCTGTTTCTCGTTTAGTTCAGACTCATCCCGATGTTTAATATGCTGAGTGTTATTTATAGCAATCCTGTATGAGCTATTGGATTGCACCAAAAAGAGCCTTATTCTCGTGTGTATGTGCTGCAAAAGTGGACAAACAAATCAGTTGAATATTCATGTTAGTGGGCAAGTATTGCAATGTTTATTTGGCATTGCCTCTTTTGGACTGTTCACTTTAGGTGAAAGTTGGTAATCATTCTTTATAAATAACAACTTGTGGAAGAAAATGTGATTGTTAAAATTTTATACAGTATTTAGATTTTCAGAAAATTCCGTTTTTCTTTTATATTTTATTTTGCAACTCTATCTCCCAGATTATTATTCGCATGTTCATGATCTTTGCTCTATGACAGCCTGCAATTCATGTTTCTTTTTGTTCATATTGATGATCACATACCTTGAATATATGTTTGCTTGAATTTGGACTGTAAGGCCTGGCTATTTCCTCATTGTTTCCCCTTTTGTTTGCCTGTGCAATTTTGCAAATGTTATCAAACCACACCATTGTGTGAATCAAGTTAGTCTTGAACAAATGCATTTGTGATTCTGCATAGGATTTTTATTTACCCATAAAGTAAGTATAGTCCCCATGTTTTGTAACTTGCAACAGTTCTGAACTTTAAAAAAACTACAAATATAACTATCCAAAAATTAAGATTGTGCATGCAATATTCAATTAACATACACATTTCAATTAATTGATCCTTTAGAATATGAGTGAATAATAAGATGAAGATGATTATGCAAAACGAGAAGTCTTATTAGTAATTAATTAATTAAGTATTAGCTATTATAAACTTTAAAAATGGATTAATATGATTTTTAAATCAATTTTTATATATAATTTTTTTATAAAAACACACCGTTTAATAGTTTGGCAAGCATGCTTACGGAAAACGAGGGAAGTTCACTCCTTCACTCAGTGTCGAACGAAGCCTTGTTGTTTCCCCTTGAAGGAAAATGATATTTTATTTTATGGCTTGTATCTCCTGTCTGTCCTGATTGAATGTATATAACACTTAATTTTTTGTTCCATTTAAATAACTAGTCTAAATGGTAATTCTATACTGGACCAACAGATTTACTGATGTCTTTATAACCAACAATTCTGGTGCAAGTTTACTGAATTTCAGTTCTGAACCATCAAAACTTAAATTCAATCATATATATTGAAGTGCCTAAACTTCCTCTTGTTATGATTCTTCCTCTAGTCCCAATAAATGATGTCTTGGACATTGACATGGTCTCAAAAATGCAACTTTGATCAGTAGGATTTGTTGTAATATATGGATAAATCCTAGGAACCCATAGTATTATGGAAACACTTTTTAAGACAAATCTACATACATCATTGTTTGTAATCCTGTTCGCACGCGTGAGGAAGATCGGATCGGGCGGAGGTGCGCACCGAGAGGGCGAGCGAGTGTGAACCGATGGAGGCATGCGAACACGCAAGTCCTAGGAGATCTGTTTAGCTTCAGCGCATGCCCTTTGGCTTCGAGATCTCTTCGTCCGGTTTGCTGGAGTTGCGGGCGTGCCAGTCAATTTGGCTCTGCAATTGACAAGGAGAAAAGCCAATGAGTCAGTCGGCCAATTAACCAATACGAACTCTTGCTATTGGGTGGTCGCCGATAGGGTTGAGATAGTCATCGGCTGCGTTTGATGCACTCCTACTATCGGCTGGTTTTCGATAGGGGCTGAAATACTCATCCATCGGCTGAAAAGTCTGAAGGCGTAGGCAGATAGCGATGAAGGGAATGAAAAATACATATGCTCTAGAGCCGATGTATTCTAGAATAAAATAGTCAATAAGCACTATATAGACTCCTGCTATCGGCTGGTTACCGATAGAGGCTGTAGCATTGTTTCATCGGTTGAAAAGCCGATGAAGATATAAATAGATAATGGGGAATAAGATAAAGGACTTATCGGCTGCAGAGCCGATGGCGCTCTGGAATACAGTGGTAGATGAGTAGTATGTATAATCCTCCTTTCAGCTGGTTGCCAATAGAGTCTGTAGTGTTCGTTCATCAGCTAGAAAGCCGATGAAGGCATATGCGGATAGCAAGAAATAATATAAATGACCCATCGACTGTAAAGCCGATGGCGCTTTAAATAGAATATGCGATGAATAGTAAGGATGATACCCAATCTTCTAAAGATATGAGAGGCTAGATCGGACGCGCGGATGGAAGTAACGGGCGAGCCTATCGGCTCAGCGAGCCGATGAAAGCAATTCTTTGAAGATATATATATATTGGTTGAGAAGCCAATACACTAGGCGTAAGACTTAATGTGTGGATAACTCATCGGCTGGTCACTCCGATAAAACGTTCACATAAAGAACTATCGATCGGCTCAATTTACTATCAGCGGTCTAGTAGGTCAGACCTAATCGATGCAGCACGAGACCGGTGATAGTAGAGGTAGCTCGATAAGCCGATAGAACCACATGAACGTGATATGATGCACCCAATTGGACTAAGAGATCAGATCTAACCAATACAGCCTTAGACAGAATAGATACATCTAGATAATTGTGGGACTTACTCCTTTATCGGAGATCGGACTTAACCGATACAACTCTTTGTCGAGAGTCAGAACTCGTCGGTAAAAACCTAGATGAACTAGGGTGGCAATGCATTGAGATTGTATTTTGATCTGTGATTGATAATTTATAAGGTCATAGGGGGTTTATATTTATATCATAGAGTTATCCGATAAGCAACCTCTGGACATTATTTTCTAAATATAAAAAGAAACTTTCTATAGGAAGTTTATAAATTAACTAAATTTGCATATCTTATAAGATATCCTATAAAGATACAAATATACAGTCGTGACTTCCATGTAACCTACTCCCATCTAGATAATCTTTTGTTTTTTGACTAAACGGAATCCATCATCAATTTGTTCGATCGTCTCTTTTCATGTATCAATTGAACTCTTTCTATAAGTCAATTGGCTTTCCAATTTTGTTTGCGGGGCTTAACAAATTTTAGTGCAAACAAATCCAAATATATAGCTATTCATATAAATACTGAGCCAACACTTAAAAAGTTTGACTGCATGCAATCCTAAAAGGCATGTGTCATGGCATGTGCCCATATCCCTTTGCACATGTGTCATGGCATCATTCTTTTTCTCTTTCATTTCATGTTTCCCACCTTGTTTAGACTTTCCTGTCCAACGCAGTGATGCTTTTCTTTTCCTTCTTTACCTCTTCAGATTCAGATTCAAGTAGTAGTTCTGGAAGCGATCACGATGTCAATGTTCCTCCACCAACAAGTGGGGCCAAGGTGCTTGTCTCAAAAATCTTGGCGACAGTGAATGTCTTGAGAATTTTGGGACATGAGTTGAGTTCTTTAGAATTTTGGGACATGAGTTGAGTTTTCTCAATGGTTTCTCTCTTTCTCACATGCAGGACAACACACAATCTTTGGTTAGGCTGGATCAGGAAAACGGTATGGTGCTTACCTTAGTATTTTGGAGCCGAACACATAAACTTGATACAGTGCACAGTCTATCCTTTAAACATTAACACCAATAACTTATTTTTGTTCTTTTGGGCCGAACAGGCAAACAAACTATTATTTTCTACTGTCTCAAGTTATCCTAAGTGGTACAACATTATGCATTTATACTGAGTCCATGCTGGCCAATTAAATTTGTTGAGACAACCTGGCTGTCTTTAGCCAATTTATTCATAACTATTTTAACACACCAAATATCAAACTCTGGTGATCAGCTTTCATGCTGGGTCCATTATTGTGTATAGAAAACCAAACAAATCTAGCTCACTTTTGAATTTATTATAACTATCACATATCAGACAGTTGAAGGTAGTGTAGGGTCTATTGTTGGCTGTAGCCGGGTAGAACCTTAGAACCAAATTTAACCCTTCTTATCTTACCAAATATTACACTTTCTGGGAAATGGTGTATCCAGATATTATTACACACAAGTTGACTATTGGATGTGTGTTAGCTTTGGTCAATTTATTCACTTCCACCGTCCTTTATTATAAGGCATTTTAGGTTGTTTTGGAGAAATTAAGGATAGAGGAAAAAGATTATATTGTCCCTCATTAATGTAGGGAGTGGGGGTGGTTAGGGGTAAGATAGATAGAAATTTGAATGGGAGGTGATTGATGAGATAAGTAGTAGTGTAAATCCCTTATATTTGAGGATAAAATTTGAATGCTCAAATCCCTTACATTAAAGGACACAGGGAGTAAATTTTTTTTAACCATTTGAACTTCGATATAACTGTCATAGATATTGGAGAATTTTATAGGTACAATGTGAGATTCAAGAGGCCCCACGTCTGCTTAACTTTTTATACATAGTGTTGTTTGAAATTTATTGTCTTCCTCTATGATTGCAGATCCATTGGACATGTCTAATCTACCACAACAAAGTAATGATCTTGTACCTATTTTTGCTGACGATGAGGGTAAGCATGGATTATCTTAATGGTCTCATTGAATATCCAAAGCCTCTTTGCTAGAAAATTTTGGTTCCCTTACAAATTTTCATTTACAAATATTTCAGGGGAGAATGTGTCTGAGAAACAGGTCTCGCCTGCAAAGAATTACCGAGCTGCTGTTTTGTTAAACCGCTTTGCTGATACAATTTTTAAGGCTCGTGAGAAAACTCTTGATCAGGTGTGTGTTGAAATTTTTTGATTGAGAGCATTGTTGCCTGGGCTTTAGCTGATGACATAGTAAGCACATGATATTATTAATGTCAGGTTGCGAAAAAGGATCCTGAGAAACTTCAACACGACATGGAGGAGCTTGAAAGGTTACGAAGAGAAGGTGAGAAGAAATTGATAACTTTTTGGCTGATAAGCCAAGTGCACTTTGCGTATTGAGGCACAGTCTTCATTACAGAGAGAGCTCGGTTACAAGCTGAGGCAAAAACCGCTGAAGATGCTCGCAAGAGAGCTGAAGCAGCAGCAGCTGCTGAGGCTGCTGCAGAAGCTAAGCGCCAAAGAGAACGTGAGAGGGAAGCGGCTCGTAAAGCCTTGCAACAGGTAAATCATGACCAAGATTCTGGCTGGAAGCACTATGTTCTGTTAACATGCATACTTAGTGTAAATACTAATGACCCTGCAGATGGAGAAAACTGTGGACATCAATGAAGGGAACCTCTTTTTGAAAGATCTTGAAATGCTTGGAACTGTGACGACAGGTGAACAGTTTCCCAGCTCAGTTGGTGAGACAAGTCCAAGTCATACGCCTGAAAGCCTTGGATTTCAACGGGGTAGCAACCCTTTAGAACAACTTGGTTTGTACATGAAAAATGATGATGAAGTGGATGAGGAAGGTGAGTCTGCAGATGAACCAACGGTTGATGTTGAGGAGGGCGAAATAGATTGACATCTTACATTTCATTTTTGGATACATGAGGGGGTCAGGCTTGACTGGCACGGACACTTGTGTCATTTCCGGTCTGTTCTGACCTTTGTGAACTGCACTAATTTGGGGAGCCAAATGATAGGGATGACAAATGTGTGTGGGAAACCAGTCCATGCGTTCACTGTCAAATGAAGTGAAGCTTTTTTGGAATGAGTTTATGGCCAGACATGAAGTAATGGTCGTCCGCAAGTGCATTTCGGGATCAAAATAATAAACTGTTTTGAGTGCGATGGTCTTTTTGGGTAGAGGGAGAGGATGGGGGGCGTCCATGGCTTCACACCTTATGTGTGAGCCATTTTTTAGATAGTTTTTTAGTGGCATTTGATGTTGTGAATGTAATCTTGGAACTGTACAAAAAAGGATGACTGATAGATGCAAAACATTGCCCTGCGCTAT
Organism: Oryza coarctata; assembly: GCA_030770085.1. Classification (NCBI taxonomy): domain Eukaryota; kingdom Viridiplantae; phylum Streptophyta; class Magnoliopsida; order Poales; family Poaceae; genus Oryza; species Oryza coarctata. The sequence goes on along the minus strand of CM061476.1, from coordinate 1,098,405 downwards.
TCTATGCCTGTTCTTTCATTAACTTGTCTGAGCACTGTCCTTGATTAGTGTCTTTGTCTAAACAGTGGGACCTCTTGTAAGTGCCCATTGTCCATGTACTGCCAGTTTCATACTGTTTGTTGCGTGACATCCTAATGCCCATGAGCATTTTGAAAGGTCTAGTTCGCAATCGGTGATGTGGGTCAGTGGGTGGCTGCACTTCGTGAGACGGCCATCTTGGTTAGTTTCTGAGAAACTTTCGGGTCCATGTCATGTATGCATGTAGAATCTCTACCTATATTGTTGTATAATACAAATTTGCTGTATCAGCATTGCTTGAAAATTTCAAACTAAAGGCATGTTCGGCGTTTTTTGACCCAGATTCTATTCTACATATTCTGTTTGTAAATATAAACATTTAAATTTAAAATTTGCACATGATATAATCATTTTTGACATTGATTCCAACACGTGGGAATCTAGGGCTCTAGGTATTTTCATCCAATCTAGTGCTTAGAAAAATAATCTAAACACTTTAAAATTCAAAATCTTTTAGGAGAACTATTCATTTAACCCTGTTTAAAAGCATAACTACTAAAATGATCCTACTTTTATGCTCATTTGATCATGTTTTTTTAAAATTGAAGAAGTCTGACCCTGTTTTTAAGTTCAATTTAGAAGAAATAAAAAAAATATATTTATGAGACCAAAGTGATCAAAATAAACCTATCTACACATAACCTTTCCAATCTTAGTACATCCCAACTCTCAAACAATGTGAGCTAAGGTTTTGTCTCTATCGGTGACGGTAGTGGACTTTGGCTAGCGTGGATGCAGTGGCACATGAAGGCAGGGAGCAGAGGTTGGAGTGGCCAGCTGGTGCATGTGCTTGGTGACTGGTGCATCACCCTCGGCTAGGTAGCACAAATGGGCACAGAGGGAGGAAAAACCATCGACACCAACTCCCCCATTACTACCATGGAAAGGTAAAGGGATTTTCTCTCATCTATAACTGATCTAATTGTAAATTGCAACTTAGGTTGATTGGGTGAAGAATCTATTTGATGAATAAATTTGCTTATTAGAGATTACTTTGCTACGATTTGTAAGTTTAGTTAAAGTAATTTGATTGTCGATGTTAGAGTAAGAGCGTATTTTAGCTTGTTGGATGGGGCCAAAGGCCTATTACAAATGTAAACATCTTATAGCAACGATTAACATATATAACTTTATCATCTTGCAATTAGTTGATTTCATAGGTTTTGAAATTATGTGGAGTTCTAAGCAATACATTTCTATATAGAGTGTTATTAATGATGCATTCAATGAGATAAGAAACAATGAACAATTTTAAGAGTCGCTTGTCCTTAACATATTTTATGGAGTAGTGCACATCGAAGCCCAAATTGAAATTTTTTTAGGTCTATTACAATGCTCACCCACAAAACAAACGATCCATCCTAATCTCAGAAATAATCTTCAGCTGCAAAGTCTAAGTCCTCTACTTATATCTTTGTGTTCTCCTACATATCTAACCCACAGAAGATGCAGTAGAGCCACATATAGCAAAGGCTAAGTGTATAAAAAAGCCCAAAGAAAGGAGCAAGTGCTTTTATTAGATTTGTTTGTGTGATGTTTGATCTAGTATGCTTTTGTTCGACTTGTTGGACTAAATTTGTTGTCACATACTATTAGACATGTCCTTGGACATGAATTTGCTATTGTTACATAATGTTAGACATGTCGTTGGACATTAATTTGTTCAATTTGGATTTATCTTTGTTTTTTTATTGTATTTAATTTGTAATTGATAAAATAGGAAAAAATGTCACCAAAATTTCATAAAAAATCATCCATAATTATGTCAACTTTTGTTAACTTGTTTTTTTTCAAAAATATGTCAAATCAAAGTCAAAACTATCAAATTTAGTTAAATTTATCAAATTATAGTCAAATCTTTCAAACTTGTCATAAATCAGTGCAAAGCTATGCCAAATTTGTCACAAATATATCAAAATGTATGAATAAACAAATTCTTTGACATACATAACAGTCAAATGAGTACGGGCAAAAAGGACAAAATGTCCGAGTTAACGTTGATATCTTGACTTTACTGAATAGAATCAACTAATTTTAAAAAGTGAGATCAAATGCACAAACTTGGGAAAACTTACAAAAGTAGGGTCTAGTTAGACTTTTAAACAATATTAAATGAGCAATTCATCTAAATCTTTTACCTTAATTTTAATATTATTAAACACTCTAGAAATACTTCGTTCAGGATACTGTTGGTAAAGGTATTACCTACTAAGTAGCTAGGAACAAATCTGGAGCTAGTTTCAAGCGTTGGTAGTATTCATTATGGTGATCATCTGAAGTGCAGTAGATTCAGAACAGCATGCTAAGATTGAGAAAAAAGAAAGATGCAACATGTGGTAAATTTACAACCCCAGATAACTGGAGAGCAAAAGAATCGACCAGTAGCTAATCCATCCCTTTTATCTTTCTTCACACGGTTTCCAGGTTCAACCTATTGTATAGTACTCCAGTAGATAGATAAAAAAACGATACAGTATGATTAACCCAAGCACAATTCACAAGCACAACCTTTCTGTCTTTAATTAAGCCATATTTAACGACTGATGCACAACACGCCTCAAAGATCATCGTCGCAGTGACTATATGAAATTGAAGTTGAGCTTTCTTCTTTTTCCTTGTTGCACTACAAAAAACTTTCTGCAGTAAACTGGCTCCATGTATGTTCACGAGCCACGAGCCACACGACTAACCACTATGATGAACATGTAATCTACGAGTAGAATTTGTATGTCTTGGCGTCTATGATGATCTGCCGGAGTCCTCCGATTGGTGACAGGACCATGAGAAGCACTCCAAGAATGATGCAGATCTGAAAGATCATCAGTTGAACAAACGAGATTAGAATGAAAGATCAAGCAAAGACATTTTCGTTGCAGACAGAGTGAGTGACAAAAACAGGGGAGAAAGAACCAAAAAAAATAGAGGATAATAAATTTTGTGTGTTCTTACCCAGTTGGTGAACCATGAGAGGCTGAATCTTTTTGGCTTGTAGATTGCCAGCCAAATGATGCATGGAAGCTGCCAAGAACAAACAAACAAATCAATCAGTTGGCAGCCACTGATCAACTCTCAGCCATCAAAACGAAATGATGAAGAATTAGCGAGAGCTTACGAAGTAAGTGGTTGGCGCGAAGGCGAATCCACCGAAGAACCCTAGCAATCCACCGAAGAATGGAAAGGTGATGGCGACGAACATCGTGAACGCTGCAGAGGTTTCAGACATTCTTGCTCAGTTGCTGACATGAAAAGAAATCTGAATATTTCAGTTCAGTTGAGAGGCGAAGATGCATTACCAACGTAGAGTGTTCTTGCAATGAGGCGAAGCGTGAGGCCGGGAGGGAAGCGGAGCTTCTTGACGAGCACGGTCTCGATCATGTCGAACACCGGCATGGCGTAGATCTGGTAGCTGCCGATGACATGGATGACGACCATCATGTTGGCGAGGGCGATGAGCCATTTGGGCCTGGACAGCGTGATGAGGATGTTGTCGTCGACGTGGTTGCCGAACGCCCAGTAGCCGACGAGCGCGACGGGGAAGTAGCAGAGCGCGACGATGATGTAGGCGACGACGACGCCCTTCCACATCGGCTTCTTGGACGGCTTCTCCGGCGTCGACGGGATCGTCGCCTGGATCTCCAACACCACGTTGTGGCCGGCGTAGGCGAAGGCGACGTCGCCCAGGGCGCTGAAGAAGCCGAACACCTTGCCGGTCGTCGTCGTGGCGCGCAGGTGGTAGTCGACGTTGACCACCTTCCCCTTGTCCACCGACGCGCCCCACGCGATGGTGGAGTAACTGAGCGACATGACGGCGGCGGCGAGGGACACGCCGGAGATGGAGTTGAAGTTTGGGAGCTGGGAGAGGACGAAGTGGACGGAGGCGAAGATCATAATGAAGTAGGTGAGCTTGATGTCCTTGCAATTGTTGTCGCAGATCACGTCGTGGAACTTCTTGAGCGACTTGCCGCCGGTCACCATGTAGACGATGTTGACGCCGACCTCGACGACGAGCTGCTGCGGCACGACGATCCAGAGGCCGAGCTTCTCGCCGAACGCGTGCTGCCCGAGCTCGTGGTAGCGGTCGAACCGCTTCCCGGGCACCATCTCGTGCATCTCCACCATCTGCCACAGCGTGTACAGCGTGATGATCCATGACAAGATGAGCACAGCAATGCCAGGTCCCCTGCAAATCACACAAAATTTCTCTTAAATTTGTTCGTCGTCTTCTTCGTTTTGATGAGTGGATTGGATGAAGAAGATGTACCAGCCGAGCTCGGACATGGCGTAGGGGAGGCTGAGGACGCCGGCGCCGACCATGGCGGTGACATTGTGGAAGGCGGAGTACCACCACTTGGCGTTCCTCGACGACGTGATGGGGAGCCAGTCGTCGATCTTCTTCTCCTGCTCGCTCCGGACATCCTGCAACAATTTTTTCGCCATTGATTCAAGCTTTCTTGATACAGATGATTGATCTCACAGTAGTACAAAATGTACAAACAACACTATGCAAGAAAGATTGTTCTTCTTCTGAAGAATTTAGCTCTTTTTTATGCATCAATGCACGCTGTACCGGGAAAATTTTCCAAATCTTTTGCAATTTTCACTTTCAGTTTTTGGCACCTTAAAAAAAGTAGTAATTTGTTCCGTAAATGGAATTTCTTCATTGGGACAATGATTCTCTATTTGAAAGTTTCTATTCTTATGTTTTCAAAAATTGATATTTCAAATCATTTTAGTAATCTTCTTAATACTTTTAGTTTTTACACTTTTTAATTCTCACTCATTATCCATTTCAATGTGTTATAATTAACATAGTCGCCAATTTTGCAAACCCTAAATTCTTGAATGCCTTAAGCTTAGTTTAGAATGGATAATTATGTGCATTGATTCTTTCTTTTTTTTCTTGATTTATCAATTGATTAAAATGGCTAATTTTAGAACAGATAATTGAATGCGTTGATAATTTATTTTCTTCTCTGAATTACCAAATGCGACATTGCAAGTATAAGCATTTTTGGGGAGAACAAAATGCTAAGTTTGGAATGGATAATTATGAATCGATGCTATATTTTTTTTCTCTGATTTATTAATTGAGACTTTCAAATTATATATTTTTAAGGAGAACAAAATGGCTAAGTTTAAAATGGATAATCATGTGCGCTCTTTTATTTTCTCTGATTTATCCATTGAGAGACCATTTTCTAAAAAAATAATCCATTGAGAGACGCAAATATATTTTGTAAGAAAAAATCCCACTAATCAAGGGGCATGATTTTCATAGCTCCACTACAGACTGGTGAGGGTAAGTTGGATTATCTTAAAAAAAATCTTCATATAATGAATTTCATTAGGCACATCACTAGTAGATAGGTGACAGATCAGTGGCAGGACTTTTCAATTCAATATAAAACACCCTCTTTGAAAATTAAATGCAGAATATGAGACTGTAGTAGTGATTCCATTTCTTGTTGGCAGCTAAACTTTGTCACATGGCCACTTTGCAAGAGTCAATGCTCTCTGATGCTTATTAAGGACACCTCAGGAGGATATAATTTTTTTACTTACCACGCCAAGCTCACCTAACGACAGTAATATTTTTATATCAAGTAGAGCAAAGCTAAACAGAATGATTATCTGCTAATAATTTGGAGATACAAAACCAGGCTGAGATTACAAAGCTATGATTCTTAAGACATGAATTGGAAACTAGGGCAGAGAACTCCAAGTTTCTTCAGACTAGTTGCAACTTGTTGCTAATATACCCAATCTTTTAACTAACATCTTGTAATCTTGTTCTTGGAGTTTGTGGCTAGCTAATACGCTTGGATTATCCCATTTGTCGTGATTATCATATGTGTAATTATACTAACCCAGCTTGCCCCCCTCGTTAGCTGTAAATTTTTATCTTATCAGAAGTTTGCCGGAAACTACTGTTCATTCCAATGAACTCCACAGGAGTATAATAGTCTTCCAAAATAATGTTTTCCTAGGCCGTGTTGGGAGATGGAAATTCCCAAAATGTGACAAAGTTTAGCTGCCATCATCCAGAGTTAATGTTAAAAATAATTTCCTACAAAAAATATATAAGACTCCGCGTCCCAGATGGGATACAGTGTCATACAGTATGGCCAATGATACATCCTAGCATGGGCAGCTGATATTTATGACAAAAAAATTTCAGTGCTTGTCAGAGAGAAGAAATTTAATGGAAAATTTCCATGTGAGAGGTGCTTATTTTTTGGGGCAAGAGTTTCTGGTCTTGGAAGCTAAAGCAAAATATAAAACTGGCAGTACACCGCGTAGTAAACAAGGATTTCTCAATAGCCCAAGACAAGACGTGTGGACCATGTGAAGAAGACACTTTTGTTTCAAGTTAGTACCTTTCTATGTACTGTATTTAATTTTAAAACGCTAAGGAATTTCTGCAAGAAAAATAGGGTGCAGTTCTGACCATGGTAAGAAATTCAGTGATATTTCAGTCTTGCAGCTGAACTGAAGAACAGAGTGGCAGGGAGATACAAAAGGCCTGGAAACAATATCTTTTCGAAAACGGAGGATTTAAAAATCAATTCTGCAGTTAAGGCAAAGTGAAGAAATCACACTGATCCTATGATAGGATGGATAAATACTGTGCCTCATATGTTGTTGTTTATTGAAGGAGAAAAAGGTGAGAAAGAAGTGAGAGTTGCAATCTCCATTTCACATGAAGAAGATGAACCTGGACAGAGTAGTGCTAGCTAGTTGCTGCCGAGAGGCTGCACGGTGGGGTCCTCCTCTCTTTGGTGTGAGATGCGATACCGGCAGAGAGGGAGAATCTGCAAAAGGCGCGTGTCCAAAAGAACGCTTTTTTCTCCTCTTTCTCGTGTGCAAAGGTATCTCAAATGTCCCCTTTTCATCAACGGAATCAACGACGACATGCCTAACTTGCTTGCTTGTCCATTTCATGCCATGCCACTATCTCCCGGCTTCTCGCAGCTCCAATCTCGTCTCAACTTTCATGTTTTTATTCTTCTTTTTTTTCAAAAAAAAAAAGGAAACAACTGATCTGAAGATCATCTTCCGATGGAAAAAGGGTTCTAGGAAACCTTTTTGGATTTGCTTTTTGTCCTTTTATTTCGATAAAGAAATAGTAGTTGATACGTTATTTTGCGGGAAAAAAAAGAGTAGTCGATATGATCACGCAGAAAGAATCATACATAGGTACGCCATGGATAGCAAGGCGAGATCAAGAAAACAAGTTCAGAACACATATATGCTGGCGGAGGCACAGAGAGAGATGGATGTTCATAGAATACCTTTGCCGGCGGGTAGTTATCGGCCACCTGCGTCCCCATGGCCGGCCGGCTGATGTCCTCCTCCTCCTCCTTCTTCACGAAGGCTTCTCCTGCCTTATCGTCCGCAATCAATGGAGGGAGAAGAAGTAGAATGGCCTTGCAACGAGGCCTGCAGTGGTAGAGTCGCCGTCCTCTTATAGGGAGAGAGCGAGTGAATGCGTGTGAACGTAGCAAAGAGGCGGGATGGGGTAGCGCATTGGCGACGGGGGGTGGTTGACCGTTGACTCCAGCGCAGAGCTATTGCGATGTAATTGCACGGGGACTTGGGAGCCAAATGTAGGGAATTGATGCTCTGGTCGAGCTGGGGTTTACTGATAGTATGTGGCGTCCGTTCGATCTGGGATGGACGGCTCAGATGGGGGATTTATTTTCGTTGTGTTTTTTTTTCCTGGACAGATTTGTAGTTGGCTTGGATTTCTTGGTTTGTTCAAGCAGTACCGTACGCTGAAATTCTCTCGGTTAGGTCCAGCACTTGCAAAAATACTAGGACTCCAGATTTTCTACTTGACGTGTTTAAATTCTGTTTTGGAGAGTTGACTCGTATGAAACCGTGTTCAAATTCGTAAACATGTTTTGGGCTTCATGTATGTACGCTTCAATGTTATCCACTGCCATCTATAAAAACACTCTTCTTCCTTCTATAACCGTCGTGCTTTCTTTCAGAAACAAATATTTTTCACCACCGTTGTAATTACTGCTCAAACAACTCATATCACAAATCAAATGCCATACAAATTATTCCCTCCAATAACAAATATGATTGTGTGAGTTGTCTGAACATTCTTTCTTTTACGAAAGTATCGTATCATAATATTTTTAAAATAATACAAATTTACAGTATATTGGTCCCTCCCCTCCCCCTCCGAGGTCACACTTGTAGTCACTTTCTTTTCTACTTAGGTGACGTGCAAAGTTTTGCACGTTCACGGAAAAGATAAATTTACATTTCACATATTCATAATGCGCTCAAATGTCTACTAAGAAGTAGTAAAAATATACAGGGAGACACAGGATGTACGATTGTCAACAAACCAACTGTAGCTAGATAGAACATGCCAACTTTACCCCAATAAAGTTCATATATGGTGAATCAATCTGTTGGGCCAGCCCCTTCAATTGGTCATTTCCACATTTGTTTTTCGTTTTACTTTCTTTTCTTTCAATGACGGTTTGATTGGTCTAGGAGATTATTCTGTTGAAAAAAAAACTTATTTAGCTACCTAAAACTAGCATCTTTTTGTCCGCTTATGTAATATGATGTTAAATATCATGTAATCTAGCAATAGGTGACCTTTTCAAACAAATATCTATCTACACAGAATTAACAAAACATTATTGACTTCCCCAGGAAAAAAGTAAGAAAAGATCATTGTCAGCTGTAAACAAAATTTAAATTTTAAAACTCAATTTGAGTCGATTTTAGAGTTTTTTTTATCGTAGGCTATTTATCAGCTAAACCGTTACAAATAAATATTTAAAAATTTTATTTTTGATTGCTTTATTTTTTAAAAGTACTTATCTATAGCTCAACCGATCATTACCTATGTTTCTTGACATTCTTTTAAGAGTGACACAGCTGGAATTACATAGTCAATAAATTTATCGTTATCTAAATTTTATGCAAGCTGGGAGTAATGGAGGGGTTAATTTTGGTTGAAGAAACAGCTGGGAAGCATATCCCAAGGCAATGGGAGGTGCTCCACTTCTCTTTGAGCTGATTGGCTATCAGATCTTAATGCTTAGCTACGACCATGCAAAAGGCCACGGAAAGCAAGATTCCTAGTAGGATTCTTCAAGCTATCGCCTACCGTGGAGCCCTCTCTAGATTCCAGTTCTCACTCAACTACCAGAATACGGAAAAGGTAAAATGAATACTACTATTTATAAGTTTCATTTCTGGGCTCCTGAAAAAAAACGCAGGCAGAGATAGGGGAATTCCTACGCGTCACTCTAGCGTCACGGGGGTCATGATTATGCCCCGATAATTTCAGAATAAAAATAACATTTACAACATTTAATTAATAATTAAACTAACATTATATTTAATAAATTAATGTTTAAAATATAATATTGAAGGCTGTCTAAAATTTTCATGTACGGATGGAATATGAAATTGTCTGATCACAAAGTTAATTGCAGTTACTCCTTATCCCTTCTTTGGAACACTTCAGAATTTTTCCTAATTACTATATAAACTGGATTTAGGACGGATGGAATATGAAATTGTCTGATCATAAAGTTAATTGCAGTTACTCCTTATCCATTCTTTGGAACACTTCAGAATTTTTTCTGATTACTATATAAAATGGACTAATTAATATTGGAACTATGCATTTTTTATGAAATTCCTTATTCCTATTAATTTAGCAAATAATTGGCATAGAGCCCTCTTCTTGTTGTGGTAGTTTTTAAAGGATTAAGAGGTCCCATCAGGAATCACCAATTTATAATACAATTACTAAGGATATGTTTGGCTTTAGGTTAAGATAATTAATTAGGTTACCTACGTTTTTATACTTCTATCGGTGAAGTGGAAACGGATTCTACCTAAACGGTTAAGAGACAAACAAATGGCACCCAAAAAATAATAGCACCTTAGAGAGTTATGGCCTGCAATAATCTATGTTGCGGTGCTGACAGCCCTAAGCTAGCATTATTGAGCTGATACCTGGAGCAACTCATGTCACGACACTTGGTGCACACGTGGCCACTCGAGATGGCCTATCTGAGTCGGCTAGCCCAACATGACATCCCGAGCTGGCCAGTCACGGGTTGAGGACCCCAAGATGCCTTACCTGGGCATACAAACATCAAGATGGTGGACAACCCTGAGAGCTTGTGCATCCTCTAGAAACATGGAGGCATTGGAGTTGTGGGATTGTATGTGCCTAACTATCTCAACCAGCAAATTCAATATGGTAGGTTGAAGTATTAGACTCGGTGTGCCACCCATGCACCTTTAGAGCGACAAGATGATTATCTACTCCATCCTTATAAGACATATAACAAGATGTGTACCGATGTGTACCGCTCTCCATGATCACCTAGGTGATCACGGCTACTGTCAATCTATTTGTAGCAGCCCAGCTTTTCACTTTTTCATGTGGAAAGATTAGCAGGTGGGCCCACTGTAAGTTCAATTGCTATTAATTTGGTTTTGTTAATTAATAACAAATCTAATTATATAAGACTAATGTTTTTATGAGTTTTTTAACTAGTCTTATTTAGATATGGAATTGAAAATAACGAGAGGTATGTACTAAAATCCCCATGTTCTCATTTGATTTCCCTTATAGTTTTAAAATATAAACTCTCTCATGTTAATTGATTATATGCATATGTGTTTCTTTATATTCATATGTATTCATATGTATGCACATCTTGAGAGAAAACTCATTCTATGTTTTGTTTATTATGCATTGTTTGGTGATGTACCTTAATCATTACAAGGATGAAATGCATTGAGACCAAGCGATATGTATCACTTCTTATTTCCTACTTTTTGATAGAATCATATATCCCATTTTCATGTTATTGATATATATACGTGTGAGACTAATGTTTACTTGAGCTTTATTTTATTTAGTCTTCTTTACATTAAGAACATGAAGATCATGAAGTTATATATCTATATTTATTTATATCAATACTACATGACTTCTATATATGTATAGAATAAAACTCCATTGGTTCATCTTTAGTTATGCATACACTTGGCTCTTATATATATTTTTTGTATGCATATGTTTAATGGGAGCAAATCCTATATATTTATTATGCATGTTCTAAATCTATGTTGTTTAACTTTTCTTTAATATTAGATCTTTGAAATTGAGCATATATGTGAGTATATGACATTTGGTATTAATACATTCTCAACAAATTGATTCATATCCTTTACCTACAATCGGTTGGTTATCGAGTAGAGAATGATAACCGATTTATTAATATTAATATTTTATTTTGAGTTGTGCAAAGGAATATTTTCTACCATGATGAGGTTAATGGATGACAATATCTGTTGATGGTTATTAAGCCAAGTACATCATTATGTCGACAAGGATGAGGTCAAGCTTATAATGACAAGAAAGTCTTGACAAATGTTGGTTAAGATCTCGGCATAAATATGGTTTAACCGAAAGATCACAAGTGTTGATTAAAATTCTAGTTTTGACCCTAAGTTAAATGACATAAAGCAAAGGTATAATAAAGATAAGTATGTTTTCTTAGCCTTTTACCGGTCTTAGTATTTAGAGTAAGAACCGGGTTGCTAGATAGGTATCATACTATTAAGATGGGTCAATGACTATAAGTTTGATTTGAACCACATATAAATAGCTCAATCTCAAATACATGATTGTTTTCCCTAGGCATGCACATTAAGATTTTTTCTAGTTAAAGTTAGGAATCTTGGTTGAAACTTGTTCCTTTTGAGACTCAATTAGAGCCTTTGGTATACATGTGGTAAGAGTTGGTTAGATGTGTATCATGCATAACTTTTATATATTGTCCACCCGTAATTCTCATTGGAGTTGCTTTTGTGAACAAAGAGAAAAATGGACATGTCTAGGGGTGTCCAGCCAAGTGTGATGAGTTTCCTTAAGTTCCAAACAAAGAGAGAAGTGGATATGCCTAATAGGAGTGAGTGACCTCATGTGAGTTTGTGTGGTGAAGCACCCTTTAGAGTTTGAGTGCTTTATTCTTAGAAAATGGTGTGATTCTTCGAAGGATTGCTTATGGTTTCTATATCCTTTTGAATAAGTTTTCTATAGAGTCTAAGAATATCGAATTCTGATACTCGAGCCATGATATATTTTCATTTTATTATCGGTGGGTTTTACTGGCTCAGTCTGACCAGCCATTAATCCGATTGGATAGGAATTGGAAGGCCAGTCTAATGGCCAGAGGGCCTCAAAAGCTCCCAACGGCTAGTTTTTCGACTGTTGGATTGAGAGTTGGTTCCATCGGGCTTAGTAGGACGGTCAGACCGACAGACATGTCCAAAAAAGTATTTTAGCGCCGAACGTCTAGTTTTTTTGTATGGACTATATAAAGGTATTAGTTTGAGTGGTTTGGATACTGCTCCTAATCCTAGTGAAGTCATATACATGAGAGTAAAACTTTTATAGGTTTATCGTACATGTTTTAGCTTATGTGAGGTCTCTCCTTTCCTCTAGTAGATGAGTTGTAACTAGAGTGTATTAGTTGTAAGCTGAAAGTGATAGAGTATAAGATTACTCTTGTACTTATTACTCTTGTTGTTTACCAATACCTAGATGGTTTGGTGGTGGTTTGCTCGGTGATCTCTCTAAATGAGATTATGGAGGAGACTTGTAGTTGATTGTAAGTGGCTCGGTATTCATCATCTTCAAAGAAAAAAAAGAACAACAATAGTAATATAGGCTATATGGGTGGGCTTTAGATAGATATAGATATAGATAATATGTTAATATGTTATATAGCTAGCAGTGGGCTCAAGAGAATGAGTTAAACCCCTAGTAGCATTTTAGCTGTGAGCTAATTAACCAGATACTGAGGATGAGTTAATGAGGAAAACTACCCTCAAGAGAAACAAAAATCACACGATTACAATATACCGCCATTGGTCGGCAACATGTTATACCATCTATCAAAAGAGGACAAAAATATATCTGTAAAAGAGTACAAGAATATATATTCCTCCCTCACAGAACCAATTAATTTATACACATCAGTAACAGAATATTTAACACCCCCCTTGTACCAAATTTAGGTGTACATACCTAGACGACATAGCTGTTTGACAACCCATAATATCTGTCTGAATTTTATTAAACAACATCTCCATAACTGGCAGAATATGTATATAAAGAGGCCATTGGGAGTAGAATTCTTTGGAAAATTCGTATGAATGGCATGCCATGATATGTGTCAACTGGCAGCCGTTCATGCAAGATAGTCGGCATCCAGCTTTTGGTGTTATTCCCTCGCCAACTCCGTAAATTAATTTGGTCATTGCGTTGATCAATCATATACACGAGACAATTATTTCTTAATGGTATTTCTCAATAGATATCAAGAAGAATCTGTTGATGCAATCCAAACACAAGTGAACAGTTCGTTTTTAGTCACACAGGCTACGCTGGTGTTAGAGGTTGAGTTCTAAACCTTTACATACACAAAACAATACGGTTAATTAACAAAAAATAGATTAATATAACTTTTAAAATAATATTTTTATAATTTTTTATTAAAAATATATCGTCTAATAATTTAAAAAACAGAGGTTGACAAGCTGCCGTTACCGAACGCAGCCCCACACACATGGTAGCAAACAAGCTTGAATACCAAAAGTCAAGCAGAAGATGCAACAGAACTGTCTGAAGTGACAGTAAGGGACGTAGTACTACTTAGTAACCACAGCATCCAACCAAGAAATTGGTTGACATATATCTTATTCGGGAAAAAAATCAAATTTGGTTTTTCAAATCTCAAATGATTCCATGGACAAAGGACAAATTGTCACTAGCTGGTTCGTTTATTTCACCGAAAATTTGAAGCAAAAATTTCATGTTGCTTGAACAAATATTATAGTCGAGCGAGTGAGGAAAACGAGGAGATTAAACAAGTCGCTATCATGAACAGCGGGTAGAGTAGAGCTGTACTACTCCTTGGCTCAGTCTGAATATTAGGCGTGGCCATCTTTGCTGACTTTTGGGAGGTGCAGCCTCTGACCAAATCGGCACGCGGATTCTCCTTCGTGCGCACTAGTGAGCTACACTGCAGAAACTCCTTCCAACATGTAGGTGATTTTCTTGCATAAATATTTATTAACATAATAAAATTAGTTTACATCTTCGGTGCCACGTAGCATCACAGCCAATTCTTGCGTGAATATGGAATGCTGCTGCTTTTTTTCAACATCCAATCCTCTTGAATGGCCGTATCTTGCATGTTGCAAACACATCCGACTGAATCACTTGTATGGTTTTTCTTATGACTTAGGGTGTGTTCCACCGTTCGTGTGCAATAGTTCACGTATATATTTTTTAAACTGCTAAACAATATTCAAAAGATTCTATAAAAAATTACTTTAAAAACTATATTAATCTATTTTTAATTTTTTAGCTAATATTTAATTAATTATATGTTAATTTACCATTCTATTTTATCTGCCGAGGATACAGGTCAACCCATAGCCAGCGATTGCACACCAGATGAATGCAATTTTTTGCATGCGTCGCCATTGGCCGGACGAAGTTATGAAACTATAATATACTATATATATGTTTACTTTGCCTGGAATATCGGAGAAAATATCTTTTCATATACATATTTTTCAACCAAGTGGACATATATCTCTGTCATCACATGGTACATGATCATTGATCAGCTCATCCATGCAGCCAGTTTGGCATGCTATATTACATGATATTCAATCTGAAACCAAGATTTTGGTCGATTTTTCTCTCATTTTGGCAAGGACCATACCATCCATGCTTCTGTATACTTTAAAACAAGGTGCTCAATGTTACCTAGTTTAATGCTATCAAGTCAATGACATAGTTCTGCTGGTTTTCTTCTTCACTTCTGAATGTTAATAAGCCCTTCAGTTGTCTTATGCATCATATCATTAAGATGTAACAATCTACAACAGGAACTGATCACCCACTGACCCACCCATGGAAATTCCGGAATTCAACAACCTGAGCCGGAAACAAGGGACTAACTTAACTGCCGAGGGTTACTACTCATATAATTGAGCAAAAACTGGGGCTAACTTAACTACTCTGCTCCCTTCACCAAATTCTATTCAGAGTTTCAGACTAGCACTGTTCTATATGTGTTTTGTGTTTTGTCCGTGTCTGTCAATTAGTCATCCGTACGTAATTAACTTTAGCCTCAAAAGAACACCAGTAGGACAAAATGGACATCAACTGATTGATCAGTATGCTCTTCATTTACACATATATTAATACACCCTGATTATCCTAATCAGCTTAGTTAGATCACACTCTCTCTTTAAGGATTGGTTTATTGTATAATATCCATATGTAGCCATAAATTGTAAGCTGGTCAACTTTGTCATGTGTGAGCATGCATAATGCAGTAACGCTGCAGCAAAATTGCAATGCAGAGGTTGCAAGGGATCAGTTGGCTTCTTCCTTAATTAGTTGCTGGCTCGATAAGTACGTGTTGAACATTTGACCAATCATCATAAGGGACTGAAAAATCCAAGTCCATATGCGCACGTATCATGTTGACTTGTCAAATGAACAATATGCAAAAACAGTATTGAAATTTAGTGACGTTCATATTGCTTTTTGAACGAGGATTTGAGGCCGGTGAAGCTGTCAGAGTAGACTTTGGTAAATATCACGTTATCCAATCGAACACAGACACCGGGCGAGTCAAGAAATCGGCGGAAATTAGAGTCGTTTTGCATAATTTTCAGTCGTGAGTTGGTCCATTTGGCCAAGGGTTTCTTCGATTTCACCTTTTCAGGAAAGAAAGTTTGCTTGTGTCAAAGCATGCTTATCTGAAGACATACATAATTTTCGTTTCGGACTGAAGAATTCAGAGGCTGAAGAGGCCCCAGTTAGTTACTTACGTGAAGAATAAAATGATTTGGTAAGTACACTTGCTTTAATTTCCAAGAACATTCAGTCTAATATAATAAAGTTGTATAACTACCGTACCTCACTTATAAACAAACACTAATGCTTATCATGGCAGGATTACTAAAACTAATCGGATAGAGATGCTGAAGAATCAAAAGAAGTTTCGTTCAAATTTCAGACGAATCTCTCCGTTGAAAGCAAAGAAAATGGCGGAAAATTATCTCTCAGCCGTGTTCACATCAGGTTAGCGAGGAAATTATCTGTCCTCGTCAATCAACTAGCGAGATTTTCTTTGGCTTCTCTGACTTCTGACTGGTCACAGCAATATCCACTCTATGTATAAATAATATGTGATAGGTCATACACCACTCTTATAATTACTACTAGATGATCATGGCCATAGGTCTACCCACTGCGACCCAGTTTTTCATCGATTTATAGGCTGGCATATGGACCAGTTGCGACGGTAGGAATGCGGCCTAGCATCGGCGACGGTCGTCAGAGCTCATGTAGCGACATTATGGCCAGTACAGCTGCAGCTGCAGTGATCGGAATATATTGGAGAAGAAAATAACTAAATGCGGCACTACACATCATAATCAAAATTAACTGGGAAACGCGTGGACGTAAGATCCGAGTCATGGCTGATTGGAACTCTGTAACTAGTATATGCAAGTACAGGCCATGAACGGACAGAGAGCACGTAGAGATGTTGACATTAACAGTGACGTGCCACTATATGCGAGTCAGCCAGTCTACCAGCCTTTGACTCGAGGGATCCTACTGTTGTTGCAGCTTCCCGGCAACTTCGTCCATGGCCGAATACACAAGAAGGCCCCATTGATATCCGGTATGATTGGGATCGATATGAGCTGTGTTCGATCCAGCTCTTCAATCTTTATGCAGGCATAACTTTCTTCGGGTGAACAAATCTGTGTGTGTAAAAGAGATCCTACTCGGTGGCTAAGGCTGAATTTCAGAGTGAGCGAAGAAAGGAAGAGGATTGTATAAAACAGGATAAGTTGTAAACAATTATTATAAATTTTAAAAATAGATTTATTTATTTATTAAAATAACTTATATATATATATTTTTAAAAAAAACACTTTAAAATATGTTTTAAAAAGACAACATCATCCTATAGATTCAAATGATAATAAGACTTTGTTTGTTTGAAGGGAAGAGAAAGAAGATGATGACCACATAAAACGAGAAAGCTCATTGATAAATGATTAATTAAGTAAAATAATTAATATATTTTTTAAAGTAACTTTTAGATAGATTTTTTAAAAAATAATTTGGAAAACATGCTAATAGAAAACAACATGATTTTTTTCCCTCCTAAGGCTGTATTTAGTGGGGGCTGCGAATCTAACCTTAGCACGTAAAACGGTGCATCTGATTAGCGCGTGATTAATTAAGCCTTAGTTTAAAAAATCAAAAAATGAATTAATAGGAATTTTAAAAAAATAAAAAAATATACTGTTTAATAATTAAAAAACGTGTGCATAGATAACAAAAAAGTGAAGTTTAGAATCTATTCAAACACGCACCTAAGTATAATCTGCTTTTGGACTAAAGAATTCAGAGGAACATGCAGGCGCCAGCTTCTTATGTCAAGGATCAGATTGACCGTTAAATGAGTGTTTTCCCAAAATGATATCAAGTGCACGTTATCCGCATGGTTATCTGCCAAACGAGTGTAATCCTTGTAATAGCAAATATATTACTATTTTTTTCCAAAACAGAGTACAAAATATAAATATTCATTTACACGTATGTCTTATGTATATTCTATCCAGCCGACCAAATTATCGTACACGTTTTTTTATGAATACACGTTTAGTATTAAAAAATAATTAGCCATGTTAAGTCTATGTTTTGAATCAGATAGACAGATTTCACCCTAAGAAAAAGTTTTTGCCAAGTTGTGAAGGCAAATCTTCATGCGAAAATTACGCGAAGAAACGCAGGAGAATTTCAGGCACCGTATGTTCACACCATCATGGCGCTTACCGAATTTTATTAACCTGATTCTATTTTGATATGTGCCGTCGAATTGAAAATTCCGAAATGATACACGCTAATGATATCGAGCTGACAAATTTGGGGTGTTCTTCACGTCGGGGAGTGGCAAGACAAGGTGACGGAATCCGGGGTTGTCACTTGACAGCCAAATTTAGAGCATCTTCAACAATCTTACTAAATATGTATCTCCAAATAGCCATATGCCAAGCTGACCATAAGATTTCCACTCCAAATAGCCACATGTACTTCAACAGTATCTCTATATCCCACTCCCTAAATTGCGAGCACCTATATATCATCGTCTCCTTTTTATTTTATATGTATGATAGGCGTTAGATTTTTTATTTTATCTGCAATTAACATTATAAGAGAAATTATTTGATTTGTAGTGTTAGTTATGTAACCGATAGGTATAATTAGTATTTTTAGTCTTATATCAAGGGACAGGTAGTTAAAAACCTATTTTTAATATCGATTATTATATCAACCAATACTAAAAATAATATTTCTTTTTATTTTGTTATTTTTATACTATATATATATACATATGTTTATATCATTGTATATATATAATTATGGGTATATAATTAAAATTAAATATATTATATAATTATCATTTGCTATCGTATATTATAAATATTACCGAATAACGCGTCGTTCTGTTCTGCGTGGATGTTTCTTAGAACGCTCATTTGTCTAAGTGGACATGCAGACCCTGCCCAATAAAATCAGGCTAGGCTTGCGTCGTGTCACTGGCGTACGTGATGCCTGCCGACGAACTTCCCCCGGCCACACGCGACAGCTGAGGAATCACACTCGCGGACGACTTGGAACGCTCCGCCTCGCCCGTGCACGACTCCGAGCAACTTCGAATTCTCTATCCGCTGCCGTGGCTGGAGATAAGACTTCCTTTTCAAATTCAAATACGCATCTAAATCAGGGTTTCTCGAGCCGGCAGTTATCGCGGTTATCACTGGGATAATACCACGAGAACTGCACTAAATTCAAAAAATAATTTGAATTTTTGATCAATTTTGTACGGTTTTCGATGGTTTGTCACGGCCGTCGGTGTGTGGTAGCCTCACTGCCCATGATAGAGCGAAACCCTAATCCGAAATCCGAATCCAACTATTCACAGACGTCTCACACAAAAAGCGGCGATGGACGAAAAACTGGCCAGACGATTAGAAAAACCCTTTTGATTTTTCAAGTCAACTAGCCACTAACACTGGATGCTCACATAAAAGTGCCTTGTGTATACATAACATAATATATTGTAATGAGATTAGGCCCATTATTTTGTTTGGCCCATCAATGACTCCATCTACTTAATCCACCGACAAACACTCTTGTAATTGACTCCATGTGACCACATCTCCACCGCTCCGTCTCCGCGACTCCGCCAATTCGCCTCTTCTCCTGATGGTCTCCATCTCGCCGCTCTCTCTTGGCTTCTGCACGTCGTCTCTATCTCCGGTGGAGCTCTTCCGGCAGCGGCAGTGCTCCAATCCGGCGGCTGCGACGGCGGCCGTGCCCATGGTCCCTGAATGCGTGGGGTGTGGAGGACGGGAGTTCATCCTCGTCAACGGTGAACTTATCGTCGTCGTCGTCGTCGATGCCTTCGCCCGATCCAGCGGCGGTGCCCTAGGGCGGCTGATCCGCCGGCAGCGGTGTTCGCGGGGGCGGGGCCAACGGGGCGGCGAGCCGGCTAGGTAATTTTTTCCCCGGCGTTTTTTCTTTTTTTTCCTTTTTTCTCGCGATACACGTTTTCTTTTTTTCGCTGGTGACTGGCTCTTTTCTCGCCCTCGAAACCTCGTGAAGCCTCCTGATAACTTTTCTTGATTAGGACAGTTCTATATCCAACGGTAAATTTTCTTTCCGTGCTGCATCCGACGGCTATTAGTACGGGTATTAGTATTTTAATGACGTGGCACATTCTTTATTCAATAAAGATTAATTCTTTCACTGCTATAGACTGTGTATCAAGTCACGTGTTCGTGCAACTATACGTTATATGTTATTTATACTATTTCTTTTCTAAAATATTACTTTGTAGGAAACATTAACAATTTGCAATTAAGAATATTATCATATAACAAATATTTTATCATACATTGCAGCGATGAGTTTTTAAATGTGTTATCTACATTAATATTATAAGTTGACTTATAATCTGAAATGCCCAACCTATATTTTGGTAGAATAAAACGCTAGGAGATAATGTGTGAGAGCCAATCCAAATGATATCGGATTATGCTACTATTTATAGCCTAATGGGTATGATTGTTACGAGTGTAAAGAGCTGGACTATTTGCCAATTATCCAGCCCTATATTTTTTATAGCAGTTTTTTTAATAGATTGATTCAGTTGGAGCTATAAATACTTGTGGTCTCTTGGACTCTTTGTATCTTTTAAAACCCTTAATAACTAGTGCAACCGAGACCATTTGGGCTTCATCTCTCTCATATTTCTTCGAGCTTAGTGCTCGTTTTTAAGTCTTTAGTAGTTAAGTGTATATTCATCAAGAGCCATGTGCTTAGAGTTTGAAGTGAAGAGCTTTTCTTATTACTATTGATATTTTGATGTGTCTAATGGCTTTGATCTCTCGAAATATTATAAAAGACTTAGAGGTGCTGTTTTAGGATTCACCTTCTAAAATGAAAAAGAATCACCACTATGAGAGCTTTTGTATTTTGTGACCAAAAGAGAGAACAACACTTTTGTGTATAGTGATTTAATAAAAATTGGTGGAGATTACTCCTTTCTGATACCTAGGAAAAAAACTCAACTACACTCTTGCTCTCCTCGTTTTTACTTGCAATTTGAGTTCTTATTATTGCTTTTTTACTTTTCTTTTCTAGAAGGTAGCAAAACTTGGGCACACATTCCTTTCAACCTAGACATTTAGGCTATTTTATTTTTCAAGTTGTTAAATTTGACCTTTGTATTCTAGTATTGTTACTCACACTCCTTAGAATATCTTTGATACTGTATCAATTAGATCTAGGTGCTCTGGTACCTCTTTCTAGCCACCCTCCTCTTCTCTCCACTCTTTCCTTGCAGCATGGGTGGCCGGATCTTCAACCCCCTACTCACTCCATATTCCTCTCCGACAACGGTTGTGAGTAGATTGGCTTGGGGAAGGGGTGACTACCTCAGCTTGGGGCTCCTATCTTGGGGTTTCCTTTTTCACTTGTAGAGATTAAATTAGATATGGGTGCAATATTACCAAAGAAACTTTGATTACAGAGTTGAATAACTACAAGAACAATCAACAATTCCTTGAAAGGTAAATGCCAACTATTTGATCCGTTCAAATGAGGATAGGGAAAGGAAAATTGTATAGTAGCTAAACTCAAATCCGCCCCATGGAGCCTATTTGCATGTGTACCTATAGGATGAACAGTTAGATGCTTTATTAGTATCTGTGCGAAGTACAGTAGAGGAGGAGTACAATATTGCTTTTTATTGAAATCTATGTTGCACATTCGAATCTCAATGCAAATATGACGGCACCCCCTGCATGTGAAACACAACGCACGGGACAATGCGCACAAGAAGAGCTGTAGCAATCACAACAACAGGAAGAGCAAACAAGCTCGCGAGAGAGTTTTTTTGTGCTGATCAGCTTTTCGCACACACTTGGGATCGACATCCTACTGGCAGCTCCCGGGCGTTTAGCTCCCACTCCCATGATTCCTTTAGCTCCCGACCATTGTCCTTACGAAGCCGCAGTTGCAGGCGGGTGCTGTTAGTGTGGGGCACAATCTGGACAAGGCAAAGTTCTTGTGCCCATCGACGGCGTCACGAGGGAGACCAACCATGGAAAGCTGCATCCATTTGCAGTCCAACGATAGCTCCGGGCTTGTGCGCTTCACACGGAGGAGGGAGGCGGACCAAATTTATTGGACCTTCTTCTGTAATAACGTCCGGGGTCCTCTGCAACACAGTGGAATGAGCCTGTTACAGAGGCTCAAAATCACCAACTACAGAATTATATATATATTTATATATATATATATATATAGAACCCATCCTATCGTTTATTCTATTACTTTATACTTTATTAAATTTAATATTTTTAAAATTTGTAATTAATAACTATCGGTTTGTATCCATGTTTTATCACTATCATCTCATCCATCCGTTCTAGGTCTAATGGCGCAAACAGGTGACAGATACACCATACTGTTCATATCTGTTCGTAGCAAGAATCCATCAGATGTTGTAAAGGAAAACAATTACCATTATCATCGATGTATAACTATAAATGAGAGACCGTGCATGTGTTTTCTTTTTCTTACCTCTACTTACCCTATACAATTATACTACTATACATTATAGACTAAGTTTTTAATTAGTAAGCGGCACAACTTTCCTCTGCTTGGTAGGTCTCATCTATTAAAAGTAGGGACACTGCTAAGAAAAATATATGAGACGCTTTGTTACATACGGTTTCTCTCTAATTAATAAGTTAATAGGACAAAAAATGCACCAAGTATTGCTTGGTTATAAGGAGTAAAACCTTGGGTAAAACTATTACATACGCCTGTATTAATATCGAGATCCAACAGTTTCATAAGGATGATGCCCTCTGGGCCCAACAGGCCCATTCCTCCTCTCAACTCTGATTCACATCTCTTCTCCAGCCGACTCCACAGCCACCCCGCATTCTTTCTCGCGAGTTTCGATCTCACGTGTGCACTGCCGGATGGATAATTATATTTCAATAGTTGAAATGCAATGTTTCACGGATAATTATATGTGTTGATGCTTTCTTTTATTTTCTCTGGTTTATCCATTGAGAGACGCAAATATACTTTGTAAGACAAAAAAATCCCACTAATCAAAGGGCATGATTCTCATAGCTCCACTATGGACTGTGGAGGTAAGTTGCATTATCTCAAAGAAATCTTCATATAATCAATATCATTAGTCACAACAATAGTAGACAAGTGACAGATCAGTGGCAGGACTTTTCAATTCAATATAACTCGCCATCTTTGAAAACTAGAATGCAGAATACGAAACTGTACTATTGATTCCGTTTCTTGTTGGCAGTTGACTTTGTCACATGGTCGCTTTGCAATAGTCAAATGCTCTCTTATGCATACCAAGGACACCTCAAGAGGATAGGAATTTTTTTACCTACCACGTGTCACACCTGACACTACCTCCAATAATATCAAAAAGCGTGTGCTGCTGTAAATCAGTATGAATCGACTCCTGTACAACCACGATACCAGTCTTATGATATACTGATACCTATAACCAACGAAAATGCTTCGTAGCAAATATTATAACTTATATATACTGTACTTTATTAGAGGTCACATCTTTAAAACAACTCTGAGCATGTAACTAACAAATAGAAAATCAACATCAGAACTTAGTGTAGATAGAACATAATCCATAAACAACAGTTTGAAATTAGGAAAGAAAACATAACCTTCAACTTCACCTTATCTAAGAAAGAAAGAAACAACGATTAAGAACATACATACTTAGCAAGTCATATTTCATGCAGAATTTAAAGGAGGATTGAGGTTTATTTTACAAACCTTTTTGAAAACTTTTTCCAAAACACTAAGTATGTGTTGTTTATCATGTGATTGAAAAGAGCCTCTTACCTCGATCCTATTTATGAATTACTTTGTAACAACTCAAATAGACGAAACAAATTTTAGTTGATTAACATCTACTGGTAAAGCCTATCTTAGTTGTCTTTCCTTGACACCGGTTCAAAATTTCTTGCCAATCGGCAACTCTTATCTTATTCATATTAGTTTCTTTTCATTTTCTTTATCTTAGAGTATCAACTCGACTCATATTCTTATCTCTTTCTATCCATAACCTCTAGCTCATACTGCTTCCACTTGGAAAGCCTGACCTATGATGTCATTCGACATTCTGACCTACACAGGTCTATTTTAGACCACGCAATGGTTATCCATCAGACCACCTGGCCAATTCTGATAATGGTTACAAATCATATACATAAAGCACAGACAAACAAATCCATACGAGAGGAATCACTTTACATTAAACTATGATCACTGGTATGGTTGTTCAAATAGTTTTATCTCTATAGAGGTGCACACTTTACCCATACAATATAAGCTTACTCTCTCACTATCCAAATAGGATGTTCATGATAGGGTATTTCTAAAGTTATCCCACAGTATCTCATACCCAGTAGATGGGCCAACCAAAATCAAGCATTCAGCTTTGATTATTAATAGCCTCGCCCAAGATGTAATGCCCTTACTCTTACTCAGGAACTCGAAGATACCACAAACACCTTATTAAGGCATTCCACATCTATTGACATGCGAGGTAATCCTATTCCGGCTAATTACCTGGCCAAAGGCGTCCTATACCACTTGTGTAGTTGTGTATTATGATCAGTATAATTTCTCAAGAAATTGGTTCTTATATATGAATACAAAGCTTCTTACTTTAAATCGTGAGTTTTCACAAACCCCTTATTTTCACAAACATAAGGACATCACGTGTTGGGTTTTAAAAGGTTTCGTAACCTATTTTTTCCCATATCGATAAACACGTGCGAAATGAGTGGAACCGTCGACACCTATGCTCAAGGACACGATTGCTGAGGTATCGTGGAGTGGAGCAATAAGGGATAGGGATATCGACAATCTACAGGTAGAATGCAGATATCGAGTAGGTTTGTCGGTTTATCATGCAAATCGAGGCCAATCAAATTAATGTTCACACTACCAATATAATTTTATAAACATTTTAAAAACTAGGAGCAATATGATCAAAGGGTGACTTAGCTTAGGTCTTCTTCAAAGTATTCAAAAGTCCGCGTCCAAAGTATTTTCGACAACGTCGACTATGCACAAAAAGTGAACCATGCAAAATCCTAAAAATAAAATACTATTATTAATAAATAATTGTGGCATTAGGTAGATCCTAATATTAAAAAAAATTAAAAACTTGAATAATGTCAATCGAAGTTACAGATTAGAAAATATGGATTTTTGAAGTTTAGAGCATTTTTTAAAAAAAGAAAGGATTTATTTAAATTAGAGAATATTCCTTTAGGAGACTGGCATATGAGGTTCACGAGAGGGAGGTGATGCTAAGAGGGTGGTCTATCATAGACCAGGTCCATAGACCGAGGAGTAAGAGGGCCAGTGTACCACACCTTACTCTCAAAGCTATTAGAATAATTAGCACTTTAAGTTTTAATCTAATAAAAAATAATATATCATAATCTTATAATTACTAACAGATTAATCTACTAATCATGAAAAAAACAAATATAAAATTTAACAACCATAATATATACTGTGGTTACCAAAACTAGTTGTTTGATTAGAGCCTAAGTCCATTATATTGTTGCCATCGTCATTCATCACATTGCTTTTCATCACAGCAACAGCAACTTGTTGTGCAGTTTATTCTTGCTAATGCTAGAAGAACTACTATTGATAAAACCGTACAGCTTCGTAACGAGAAACAACCCTCTTTGGTTGTGAAGAAAGACACATTCAAAGAAACAAGACGATGTAGTGGAAGCAATGACTGTAGTCGTGCCGGGTGCTTCCAAAAACCTTATTCGATCTCTCCCGATGCAGAATCTCGATGGACGGGTTTTGGAGACTACTCTCTTGGCCATCATTGCACATCGACAAATAGGATGAGAAAGACTAGAGATAGCGTAGTGCTAGAAAACCTAAGCCTGAGAACGGATTAATCTTTTTATGAGAGAGAGCGACGGGGTTAGTATATATAGCCCAAAGGCATATAGTTAGGGCAGAGTCCTAAATTGATACGATCTGCATGTACAAATTAACTCAATTACAACCTCGAAACGGTAAATTAAAACCGTAAAAAGTGACTGTGGTGACCCATGCCATAGCAAGTATGTGGGTTCTCTCTCTCCTTCTCAGGAGAGAAGATGAATTAGGTTAAGCTATCTTTATCAACTAAGTAATATGGGACGAAAGATCCCACTCGTACCTCTTTATATACACCTTGAGATTTTTATGAATTTTTCATTTTATTAGTTGGACTATAGCCTAAATTCCATCAAAAACGATTGATTAATCCTCGCATTTTCTTCTCGCTGAATCCATCAACCATATGCCCGAGGAAAGGACTGGGTAGTCTGCCGCATATTCATGCAGAACACGGCTCACCGCTGTGGATCCGAGGCACGGTATGCCGGAGAGCCGACGCCGTGATAACATGCCATCCTCGTCGTCGTCTTGTGCAACGGACGCTTGCGAGAACGGCGGCGACGGTGAAGAGGAAAAAGAGCAGCAGCTGCAGCGTTGCTCATGTTCTAATGAGCGCCCTTACTTTGCTCACAGGCACAAAGCTTTCTTCGTAGCACACCCCGTTTAATCCTGCATCACCTGTAAAGGCTGGAAGCTGCCCAGAGTAGCCAAAGATGTAAGCCATAGACATGGCACAAGTGCCACCATGGAGAAAGTAGTCTCACACTGCAAATTTCAACGTAGATTTGGGGTCCAACAGCAATGCCAGCATATATCAATACACGAGACATAACATTTTGCCTTTTCAACAAAAATTAAAAGCAATGCCAGCGCATAGATCATCCTAATTTTCCCGTCCTTGGTCGGTTCCTGCGCAACCCAAGACACCTGTTCGCCCGCTTTCCTTACAATGCGGATACTGGATCATGCTTACCGCACAATGTGAAACACTGGATTTTTTTTGGTCCGTCTGTCCAATTCTATTTCTATGATTTTAAGCGTAAAATTTCCTTTTGTGATCTTATGTTTTACAGTAAAACAAATTTCACGATCGAGGTGAAGCAAACTCGACATAATTGCAACATGTGAGCCAACACCACAACTCTCCTCCATGCTTATTTTATTTTACTAATGAAACCGATCGATTTAGAAAATAATTTATTTTACTGGTCTATCTCCTAGGAAATTTTCTCTCTCTGTGGCTACTATTGCAATATGAAAAAAATGCAATATTGCACGGCATAAACTTATTTGTGGCTATCCATGTACCTTATGAAATTGAATTTGTCTGTTGGGCATTTTGCTGGTGATTCAAAAGATGGGTTAATCAGTTTTGTGCATAAGGGAACAAATGAGCATTTGTTTTGATGCTTTAATACTATGAAGTGTGTTTATAAGCCGATCAAAGTTCCTGAAAGTCCTCCCTATCACAATATTTCCAGTTGCAGACTCTGCTAGCAGTACGGTTTTTAGATAATAGCATAGCAGCATGTACAGCTGGAAGGGCAACATTAAACTAACAAAACTTCTTCAAAACCTATTGTTTTGTATAACCAAGGACAATTTAGTAATGAATATTATTGACATGGAGTTCTATCAAGAGTGATGGCACTTCTCAAATATTGTGAATTTTTACTAAAAAGAACAGGAAGTTATTGAGGTAATGATACATGCATGTTTTGTAAGTATTACTGGCATATTGATTGAGGCAGCAGATTAAGCGTAGTATATTACTGCATCAAAGGCAAGATCGTTTCTATGTGACAACTTATCAGTACAGACAATTTCTGATTAGGCAGGAAGGTCTAGCAAGCATTAAGGTGCTTTTAGGCTGAGAATTTTTTGTCGCTTATCGTAAGCACGCTTCCCAAATTTGTAATCTATGCCGTGCAAAACCTTTATATTTTTTTTCTAAAATTCAAATAAATCTATTTCTAAATTTGTAATATCTAAGACTTAATTAATCATACACTGATAACCCGTTTTGTTCTGCGTGACACGACTAGCTCCGCTAAATGAGCCGAGCCGAAGGCAGCCTAAATTTAAGAAGGGATCCATCAAAACTAATCAACCAGATCCTGATTCTTTTGCTGAAAAGAACACTTCTGCGATGTAGTCCATCTATGAAGCAAAACTGATCTCTAGGAGCAACACACCGCACAACCTTCGGATGTGAGTGCTGGTGTTAATTCTTACGCCCCTAGAGCCTCCAATGTAGGGACCACAACACAGCAGCCAGCAGATCACTTGAACTTTGGGAGGAAGTAAGACTAGGAAACCCGGCTTGCCTACCAAACCCAGGGCTGGGTACAATTGCGAGGTAGGGGTGCATTAGATGGCTATAATGGATCGGAGCGGCACGCTATTACACATTGGTTAATTGGAAGACTTAAATGGAAGAAAATGTTTATGTGGCATACACGAGATTTCGGCAATCCTACCATGCAGTTTGGAGGTTAATTAATATTGAGAGATGAGAGTGCGACTCAATAAAACCCTATTTATAATTCAAGATCTTATATTGAAATGATCATTGACGTAGGACGAGTATATGATTTAAAGATCATACATGTATTTATTCAAGATAATGTTTATCATATATAGACATTGGTTGAAACGATCTCCAGTGGATGAGGGGATGCGAGGGGTGGATTATTCGTAAGGTCGAGTTGTTTCGAATCTGTTGACGATCGCAAAACCATCGGCACAATGAGAGAGATGGAACAACTTAAGGTATAATATATATTTTTGAGGAGAACAAAAAGGCTAGGTTTACAAATGATAATTATGTGCGTTGATGCTTTCTTTATTTTCCTCTGATTTATCCATTGAGACAAGCAAACATATTTTGCAAGGCTAAAAAATCCCAGTAATCAAGGGGTATGGTTTTTCATAGCTATGAGGATATAATTTTTTTTCCTACCACACCAAGCTGCCGCGTCGGTTGCTCTTCGATCTGGTGCCTTCTCTTCTGTCCCCTATGGCAGGCGAGGCGAGAGCGCGACGATTCCGATTCGCATCTCAGGCGGGAGACACGCAGGTAGCAGGGCCCCCAACCAGAGCTAGGGGAGGTCTTCCCTCCTCGTTTTTATCTATTTTAGTCCAAAATTTAGTTTAGGATTTTTCCCATTCTTCTTGCTTAATTTACAAAGCAATTTTAGGTATTATAATGTTACCTAACAATTTGTTAGTATTTGTCGGGGCTCAGGAAAGGAATAAAATAAAATGAGAAAAACAATTTATTGAATCGTAAAAAAGTGCTTTAAATTCAATTAGTGATGTCAATCATCATAGTACACAACATCACGGAGGACATGAACATGATCATAATTGAGAAGAATATCTTGAGATCAGTGTTGTTGTCACTAATTTTGCATCAAGAATTGCCCAAAGAAATTATTTTTATGATGAAAATTAGATATTTTTAGATCAATGGTGTTCGACATGGAGACCGGCAAGTTGGCGGAGTGCTTTCCCGGCGTAGCATACCGCCGCGCCATCTGCTGGTACTTCTTAGGTGATGCGCGGAGCAGCGGCCGTAGTAGTGTGGCAACATCAGGTTATCAGCATCATAAAAGGGCTCGTCATGCATGAATCGGATTGAGTTTCTCAAAACTGGTTCGACATTACCGTGAGGGAAGTTTCTAGTTTTTTTACTAGCAACGTGCCCACAACGTTTTTAGTTTTTTTACTAGCAACATGTCCGTACGTTGCAACGAGAAATAAACTATAAAGTTTATTCTTTCCGTCTATTTTCAAGACATGAGAAACATAGATAAGCTTATATACTGTCTGCAAGAAAAAAAAAATCAGTGATAGAGAGCCGATGAATTCAGCATATAAACATAACAGGTATCAGATGTGCAGATTGCACGCTGCAGGAACTTATGCCGACATTATCATGTTGATTGTAGTACACACAGCGGCAGTACAAAATTGTGCAAGAAAAAGTCCTATGATACTATAGCTGTTACTGCTGCATTGCACAAGAACAGTAAAGAGTAATGGCAATTCAGGACGATATCGGTTTCCATCGTGCAACGGCAGAAAAGCAGCGCTCCATATCTGCAGAATCAAAGCACACTTGGACGGCCATCCGGGCTCAGACATTGCATCCCCACTACGAATTGCTCTGTCTACTGTGGTCGATGTCTAAAATGATTATCGGCCACTAGAACAATGCTCTTAGTCATTCGGGCTCCATAATGGCGGTCGCTCCGCCACTGACTTTGGTGGAAATTGGACCGCCAATGTTGATGACACTGCACGGAGTGCACACGTCAGAAAAATAAGAATACTACAGAAACTAGAGCTTTCACGATCATTGCAGTATGAACTCGATGTGCCCACACAAAAAGTAACTTTATTATGGTTCACTGCGGTACTCACATCTTCACTGGGAATTGGGAAGCCGGTATTCCTGTAATTGCAACTTGTTCTTTGTTGCTTAAAAAACATTATGATCATCTTAATACGATTCAAAAGATGGATTAATCAGTTTCATGCTCAAGGGAACGAATGAGCATTTGTTTCGATGCTTCAAAACTACTATGAAGTGTGATCATAAGCCGATCAAGGTGCCTGAAAGTCCTCCATATCACAATGTACAGCTGGAAGGGCAACGTTAAACTAACAAAACTTCTTCAAATCCCATTGTTTTGTATCACCTAGGACAATTTAGACATGGAGTTCTATCAAGGTTGATGGCACTTTTCAAATATTGTGAATTTTTACTAGAAACAAGAGGAAGTACTTGTACTTGCAATTTGAGGGAATGATAAATGTTTTTGGAAGTATTACTGGCATATTGATTGAGGCGTCAGATTAAGTGTAATATATTGCTACATCAAGGGGCAAGATCACTTCTATATGACAACTTATCCGTATAGACAATTTATGATTACACAGGAAGGTCTAGCAAGCATTTAAGTTAAAAACGGATCCATCAACACTAATCAACCAGATCCTGATTCTTTTGCTGAAAATAACACTTCTGCAATGTACTCCATCTATGAAGCAAAACTGATCTTTAGGAGCAGTAACGCCTGGAGAAATGAAGACTAGAAAGGGGAAGTCCAGGATTGACCAACCAGGGGCAGAGTTGTCGCTGTAGGTGACTGAAGAGGAGCAGCACACTGCACAACCATAGGTGAGTTTCTGGGTATATATATATATAAAAGACGAGTATATGATTAAAAGATCATACGTGTATTTATTCAAGATAATGTTTATTATATATAGACATAGTCATGCCAAATTAATTTTATTAGGCACCGTATTCACCATATTATTCAAACATATTATTTGTTCTACTCTTAAAAGATATGTTTTCTCACATTTGTTTTAACTTATTTATTAAGTTTATTTTTAAAAAATTTAATTTATCTTTATTATTAAGTAGATAATCTTATAATAATAATAATCCTCAAACGGGACATAGAGATTCATCTTG
Organism: Oryza coarctata; assembly: GCA_030770085.1. Classification (NCBI taxonomy): domain Eukaryota; kingdom Viridiplantae; phylum Streptophyta; class Magnoliopsida; order Poales; family Poaceae; genus Oryza; species Oryza coarctata. The sequence goes on along the minus strand of CM061476.1, from coordinate 1,067,164 downwards.
TGAATTGGCCCTCTATTAGTGCTGAGAGCCTGAGACTGCATTGGTACATTGGTAGACTTCACTAGCGCAAAACATACAATTTCCATCCCACGTGAGAAAAAGATTTGTAGTTCTTGGTAGAAATGTCAACCCCAAATTTACATAAATATCATCGAGTAAATCTATGTGCGATATTGCAAATTAGTCATTTTGCCTTATGACAACGATTAAACTTAAGCTAACTAAGATACATGGCATCTTCAAGAAGTTGATCATGCACTCAATAAAGTTGATTAATTTATCTTATAAAGATTGGATTCATATGTACTATTTGGGTTCTCTTGTAGGGTACAATAATTGCCTTTTGAATACAATTCAATACTTGTTGAAACATATTATTCATCGGATTATTATCATAAGCTTAATAGATAGCTTAGAACAAGTGCTCTAAGCACGCTATAAGAAAGTTTTTTTTCTAATAAATGTATTTTTACATACATGTAACAAATAATCTGCAACTCCGATAAGGATGAGGTCCTTCTTGATTTGCATTCACAGAATTACCTTTCCACTTATCTTCGGACAGACAAGTTACGAACACATTAAATGCAAAAGGAGAAACCTACTGGGAAGACAAATCAAAGCAAAGTTTTGATTTGCTACTCCCATGATTCACTCAAAGTTTTAATTTCTTACTCTTGCAAAAACCTCAATGCAATGCAATAAAACCGAGACAAATCAATTACAGAAAGCAGGAAATAAACATCGAAGGCAGTTTTCTCCATTACTGATGGGAAGTACAAATGGGCACACTTTGGTCATCTTGTCAATAGGAGTATCAGCAAAGGTTCTGTTTATTTTTACCCTTGTAAACGTAAAGGCCAGTAGTAGGCCATTCTACCCTAAAAAAAGAGAGAGAACACTAAATATATAGATAATAGCACGTGTCTTATTCTAGGAGAATATAATTAGCATATCACATTATTTACTATTCCTTAATTATAGTTAAACTGCACACCTATATGAAAACACCAAGAAAGTTTCCACCGCTGTAACTCTTTTGTAACTGTCCTTTCCTCTTGCTAGCTGCTGTTTCTGTTCTCTTCTAAGGTATAAAATGAACACCATGGGTTTTATGTGCCTCCTAATTAAGACCAGTGAGATTTCTGCTGCCTTCCTTCTCTATCTACAACAAAAAACTGTTGCTTTTATGTCTCCTGTGTGTGTATAGCTATGTTACTCCTGGACCAAATAAGCATCAAATGCCAAAATGGGCACCTGAATTTCTAACCCAAAGGCCCAAAAGTCTTGGTAAATTCTTCCTCCTACATGATTGCGGATATGCTGTTTCCAGCAGGCGCTGATGAGGCGAATGGACTCTCAGGCAGGAGTTCAATCTGGCTACTGCAGTTAGAAATCAATGAAGCAATCCAGTGAACAAAGAGAGGAACTAGCTAGCTCAATGTCAGGTAAGAGATTAGCTGCACATATATATAGGTACCTCTCATGGTCATCATAGTTGTTGCCAGCTGACTGAGTAGGAGGAGCTTGGTTGGTTGAAACGATCTCCAGTGGATCAGGAGATGCAAGGGGTGGATTCATAAGGTCGAGTTGTTTCGAATCTGTTGACGAGAAACAACGCGGAAAACCATCAGGACAATGAGAGAGATGGAACAACTACACTTATAATATAATTCGTGCAATGGCAAATGAACGCAGACCTTCCGGGAGGGAATGGAGGGGGCTGGCGTCCTCAATGCTGCAATCGAAGTAGGCAAACTGTGGCGGCATGGATTCAAGCCTCCGAACCGCGGCGCACCGCCTCTCCATCTCCAAGAGCCTCTCCCGCTTCTCTGCCAACTGCTTCCTCGGCAACCTCGAAGCATCATACTCTGCTGCATGTGCACAAATTTGAAGGAGCAAGATGAAGGCTGATCAGGTGGAAACTATGATGATGTGTGCATGCGTTGCAATATATACCTTGAGTTGTTATTACCTGTATAGAGCTCTTGATCAAACTCAAAAAAGCGTGAAGGACAGTAGGGAGCCATCGATTTGATGTTGTCTACGCACGTCCTGCAGGTGCAAATTGTAATTTTTTTTTAAAAAAAACCTTTAGTTAATCAATTTGCTAGTCACAAACACTATAAATCGATTTGATGTTGGCAAGAACCAAGAAGGATAGGATATGGATTACCTGTCGACGCATTTGGATTTCTCCCTGTAGGGCTTGACGAGAACACGCGATCCGCAGATGAAATGCGGGTTGCGCCGCGTCAGGATGGTGTTCACCGTCTCCGGGCTCTGGAAGCTGACGAACCCGAACATGCGCCGCTCCTGGCACGGGATCCTCACGTCCCGCACCGCCCCGTACTGCCTGTCAAACGCAACCAATCAACCAATAATATGTCATGTCATTTGAAAGGTACTCTCCTGTTTAAAAATATACGATATTTTGTTCTTCATGACAAAGCTTTGCTCTATTAGGATACGCTATTTATTTTTTTATATATATTTGATGTCGTTGATTTTTAAACATAGCATTCGCTTTATTTAAAAAATTACATAACTATTATTTATTTTATTATTAAAGAAATTTTAAGTACGACCTATATTTTTATATTTACTTTAAAAAATTGAATAAGGCAAATGGTGTTTAAAAGTTAACCACGTTAAATATAAAAAGTATTATTTATATAATATAAGAGTATAATACACGAAATAGTTGGCGACGTCGTCCTCGGTGAAGCTACTCTCGGCCGGGAAGGTGAGGTATATCTGGTGCGAGCCTGTGTCACCACCGCTGCCTCTGAAATCCATGAACTTGGCGGCGTCCTCCGCGAGAACCACCGAGTGTTGCCCGTGCGGCCTGTTTGATAGTAAATCGGTCAGTCAACCAACCAACCAAATCGACAAGAAACAATCATGGGAACATAAATAATATAGATGCATGCACGCTGTATATATTGTTTAATTATCAGATACAATTTTGGATCAAGGGATCTTATACGAAGAAGGAATAAACAATGCGTGCATGTACAGATTGAGCCATGCAACCAGGATGGGGTGATGGGTGCACAGAGAGCTAGCCGAATGAAATTTGCATGAGTAGTTGTGCACGCAGGTATGGCTCGATCCTGGCGTATCATGACTAAATCTGTATAGGCACGTCCCATTTCTTTCTGTAAGGTTTTCTTGAATTAAAGTTGATTTTGATAATTATTAAATAATAAGTAAGGCATGTATTTATTGGTGCTGTTGTCATCAGACGATCAACCAAATGGAGAAGAAACGGAAGATTGTCTGGGTACCTTTCGATGACCCGTATCTTATTGAGGCGGGAGAGCAGCCTGGTAAGGCTATAGCCAGCTTTGCCGTGTCGCTGGCTCTCGGTGAGGTAGCCATCTGCTTGGAGGCCCTTGCCGTACTTGTCGCCGTAGAGCGTCGGCAGAGAGGCAATGGACACCGGCTGCCCACGCCGCGAGTTGAGCAGCTCCGTGATCTCCAGCTCTAGCGTCTCCAACGACCCGGGTGTCACGCCAGGCTGGTACACGTCGCCGTGGAGGGCGAGCACGTGGTGATGTGAGTACTGGCAGTTGTGGCCGTTCTTGCACATGCCCTTGGAGAAGTAGTGGCAGGGCCGTCGAGAGGGCAGCCCGTTCGACCGTCGCGCCGCCCTCGCTAGCGACCCGCCGCCGCCGGTGTGGAAGGCCTCCTCATCGCCCGGGTAGTAGTACCCGCCAAAGTTATCATCGACGACTCGTTGGCCGCGTGGTGAGTAAGGGCCCTCCGTGGCGTTTACGAGCCCGGGAGGCGCCAACTCCTGTTGCGCCTTAGCCGGCGGCGAGTCCGGCCAGTAATGCGACTGGACATGGAAGCCAAAGGTAGCCACGGCCGGGGAGTAATGGCGGACACCGAAAGGGACCGAGGGACGGGAGCAGAGTTGCTGATGGTGGCAGCCGCCGCCAGGTCCGTGCGCGGAGCAGCGCGCGCAGATGACGGCGAGCGCAGCCTTGGCGTCGTCGATCCTGGCGAGGAGCGCGGCGTCTGTGCCGTAGGCGAGCTGCACCATCTCGTCCTCATCGGGCTCCCTTAGCAGCATGACGCCCAAGATCTTGCCGACGTTCTCTGGCTCCATTCCCTGCACCCTCGAGAAGGCTAGCTTGGCTAACTCCGGGACCTCCATTACCACGCACCAGCCGTGGACATAAACCTCGATGGTCACTAGTACACACCTCAAGCGCATGCATGTGCAAACGAAGAGCACCTCGGCTCCTTATAAACAGAGCGTCAGCCAGACGAGAGAGATGGAGGAGAAAGACCGGTTCTAAGGGAGGGGATCGGTGCCAAGTCTCTCCTTGGGCAGACACAATGAGGCTTCACCCCTTCTTCCGCACAACAAACATTGCATGTTCAAGCAATTGAAAGGTTTAGGAATGGTGTTACATTCATAGGCTTCTATATATAGCATACTAGCCTCGCGAATTTCTATGTATATTATGTTAGGCCCATAAACTTCTATATATAGCACGTAAGACTCATTAAATATTCAAACACCAACTACATTATAAAAATCATTCATTTTATCGTAGTTATGTATGCACTCGTATTTTGTTTGCATCCCCTAATTTTTTCTTCTGTGCTTGCCACTCATCCTCCTGATCGAGCACCTAGCTAGCGCAACAAACCATTAGGGCAGGCTCGGCTGACAGACGAACAAACTGATGAGCAAATTGGCATGTGTCGCTCACATTGATCATGCTGCATTAATTGCATGCAGTGCGCAACAGCGGAGGGCTCGCCAAAGCCTAGTCGTTGCCTTGGCCCGTTCAACCGGCGACTGCGAGCGAGAGAGAAGCTGGAGAGATGAGATGGAGTATGTCAGTTCGCTTTCCAATTAGCTGATCGATCCATCGATTGGATGATAATTATTATAGGGAAATGTTGATACGAGCGCCCCCTTTCCTCCGCACAACAAAAGGCGACCCCTTGCATATCAAAGCAATTGAAAGATTTGGACATGATGTTAGGCTTATAAACTCATATATATATATCACATTAGGCATTGAAAGCTTATGCTTTGATTTTAATAATAGAAGTTAAAGTTTCGGATGTGTTTGTTTATTGTGCTTCAATGGTAATAAAATGAGATGGGAAATATTTCTCTAGTGTTCTGAAACTTAAAACATGAATATTTTTTTTAGAATTGCTACGCCACTGTCAGACAGTTTTTCTGCCCACAAACTTTCAGATTTCTAACCGTGGGATCACCTTGAGATTGGTGCGAGAGCGGCAAAATTTTTCATAGCATGTACACGCTGTGGGTGTCGAACCCGTGACTTTAGCGATGGACGCACGCGCAGCTGGCAAAACCGCCTCCACAAACTTACGTACCAATTATATATTAGATACATATTATAATTATAATATAGTTATAATGTACTACATTTTCATTAGGGCTATATTTAAAAAATTCACTAGAAAAACTTGTGACAGATATTTAGCTAGTCTCTTTTTTTTTCAGAAACGTGCCGGTTGAATTTTTTTTCAGATGAAGTGCCGGTTGAATATCTGGAAAGTATGATCGACAATCTTTCCAATGGTATATAACATGGTCACGATAAAATGATTTTTTTTTCAGAAGCTGCAACGTTGGATGATCGAAATGGATTTTTTTTTTCAGATGTGTGTGCGCCTGTTGACAATTCAACGAGCCAGGTATGGCCCACATTCAGGCTAGCGCCTCCTGGGACCCACTTTGACCCCACCACCCTGACGGCGTGACTCCAAGCAACGGCCGCCGACGGAGAAATGCACGAGGCGATCGAGCCATCGACTTCTCCCACGATGAATCGCACCCCTTCTCTCTCCCCCTCGCCATTCCTCCCCGAAACCCTAGCCATTCGTCTCGCTCGCCGCGCCGCCCTCGAAGCAGGCGGGCAAACCCCACCCTCCTCCGTACTGAAAAGAGAGTCGAGAGATCGATCGAGCATGGCCGCCATGCCGTGCTTGCGTGGGTGGCGCGACCTCCCGCCGGATCTCCTCGCACATATCGCCGACGGACTTCCCATGCAAGCCTACGACTGCGCCCGCGCCGTCTGCACCGCCTGGCGCGCCGCCCTCCTCCCGTCCTCGCCGTCGTCGCTTCTCGTCCGCCTCGACGGGCACGGCCTCTCCGCCTGGTGCTTGTCTCCCAGGATCTCCACCGTGCTCCAAGAGAGCCTGGCCACGAAGCTCTCTCCTGCCAGCCGCTGCGTCGGCTCCGGCTACGGCTGGGTCGCCGTCTACAACCGGATCTACTACCCCGCGTTCGGCCTCGTGAATCCCCTCACCGGCGAGTTGATGCCCTTCGGTTCATTGCCCCAACAGGATTCACTCCTCGATGAGGAGCTGGTGGTGTTCAAGGTCGTGTTTGCGCCGAATCCAACGCCCAGCGACTTCACCGCGGCGGCCGTCACCGGCCATGGCCGCGTCACTTACACGACCGATGGGAACGGCGGATGGACCGACGTTAGGTGCCCCCGTCTCGGCCACCAAGACGGCATCGCCGACGTGGTGTACCACGACGGAGGCGGCGGCGAGAGGGCGGTATATTGCCTCACGAGGAGCGGCGACGTGCATGTCCTCCGCCTCCCCGCCGGCCACCGTGGCGCGTTCGAGCCACTGATCGACAAGCACAGCACGGTCCTCGACGCCACGGCCGCGTTCGCGCCACCGTACGACACGATCCGCGACTGCACCGGTGCCAAGAACCTGGTGGTCAGCGACGACGGCGAGCTGTACCAGATCTGGAGGAACGACACCTGCACTAGGATCAAGCCGTTGCCCGGCGGAGGGGAGTACCGCGTGGAGAAGAACCAGATATTCGTCCTTAGGTACTATCCTCACCGCCGGCCATGCTGGGTGGCAGTGGAGGATCTTGGGGGATGCTCGGTGTGGGTCGGGAAGAACAACTCGGTGGCGCTACGCGTGGATGGTGGCGGCGACGTGCCGGGGTTGAGAGGTAACTGCGTGTAGTGGATTGACACAAGCCTCTGTCGAGATCGGGCCAAAGTGTTCGACATGAACACTGGCAAGACGGCGCAGTGCTTTCCCGGCGTAGCAGATCACGGCGCCATCTGCTGGTTCTTCTTGGATTATTCGCAGAGGACCAGCAGCAGCAAGCAGCCGTAGTAGTGTGGCAACACCAGCTTATCACGTGCTGAAAGGGCTTGTCATTAGTGAATTTTATGCTTTGATTTTTGGCACAGTCAGAAGTTCTCTTTACTGTACTCTTTCAGAATATCAGATGGTAACAAAGTGAGCTGGGAAGTAAAATTTCAGTGTTATGAAACTTAAACCATGTTTTTTTTTGCATAAGTGTAAGAAGTGATATCTATTTGTTGATTCATAATGATGCACATATGGTATATGATGAGACTGTGATGGAACAATGAAGCTGAGTTTCTGATGAAACTCGGAAGTTGGAGCTTCTCTGATCGTGTAGCTAGCAAGTAGACTAGCAGTGACATTGCACTAGAATTATAAAATTAGATGAACTACAAAGATATGACTGCTGTGTTGGGCTGAGAGCAAGCTAAGGAAATAAATTTGTCTTCCATTCTTCAAGACATAAATCTTCGCAGAGTGCCCATATTCAGGTAGCTGTATATTTGTGCACAGAGCCGCAGACCACAAGATGCATGGAGTGCCGATTTATTTTCTGGAAAATAGGATCGACTGTATAACATGGCCACGAGAATATTCATGTATGAATTTATTAGAAGCTGGAAAGTTGGATGATCGACATGGATTTTTCAGACGGGATTCCAGCGGACGTGTCTTCGTTTATCAGGGATAAGATTGATCGTTAATGAAGGTGTCCTACAACAACGATTTCAAGTGTACATGATCTGCTAAATGAATCTAATTCATTCCTTGTCAGAGCAGCAATACAGAGAGCAGTCGATCGATTAGTTTCTGCATCTCTGAAGATTGAGAAATGATTTCAGGGAAAGTCGCAGGCGAATCTTTGTGCGGAAATTAAGCATTTGACTAATCAAATTTCTTAACCTGATTCGATTTTGAATTTCGATAGGTTCACTCGAATTGCAAATTCAGGAATGCGATCAAAATTTGGATCTCAACATATCCGGCTTTTTTTTCTGAATCTGAATGAACAAATTGCGTTTCGATCTCCGTATTAATTGGGTTAGTCAGTTTTGACGAGAGATCAAGCATGGCAGCCATGGCGTACATGAGTGGGTGGGACGATCTGCCTCCGGATCTCCTCGTCCTCGTCGCCGATGGCCTTCCCATCAAAGCCTACCACCCGCGTCCGCGTTGTCTGCACCGCCTGGCGCGCCGCCATCCGCCCGGCCTCGCCGTCGCTCCTCGTCCGCCTTGACTGGCGCCGCCTTTCCGCATGGTGCTTGTCCCCCAGGAGCTGCAGCGTGCTCCACGAGAGCCTGGCCATCGTCCTCTCTCCCAAGAGTCGCTGCGTCGGCTCCGGCGATGGCTGGGTCGCCGTCTACGACACGGCCCACTACGATCCGAAGGTTGGCCTCGTGAATCCCCTCACCGGCGAGGAGATCCCATTCCTTTCAATGACCAACAAGATCGATCCATTCATCGAAGAGAAGCTGATGGTGTTCAAGGCCGTGTTTGCGCCCAACCCGACGCCGAGCGACTTCACCGCGGCCGCCATCACCGGCCTTGCCCGTGTCACCTACACGACCGATGGGAACAGCGGATGGACCGACGTAAAGGTCCCCTATCTCGCCGACGAAAACAACATCACCGACGTGGTGTACCACGAGGAAGACGGCGACAAGAAGGCGGTGTACTGCCTCATGACGAGAGGCGACGTGCATGTCCTCCACCTCCCCGCCGGCCACCGTGGCCAGCGAACACCGGCGGCATTCGAGCCACTGTTCGACGACGCCACGGCCGCGTTAGCGCCACCGTACGACACGATCCGCGACTCCACCGGTGCCAAGAACCTGGTGGTCTGCGACGACGGCGAGCTGTACCAGATCTGGAGGAACGACACCTGCACCAGGATCCCGCCGCTGCCCGGCGGGGGAGACTACCGCGTGGAGAAGAACCAGATATTCGTCCTTAGGTACTACCCTCGCCACCGGCCATGCTGGGTCGCGGTGAACAATCTCTGCGGACGCTCCTTCTTCGTCGGGAAGAACAACGCGGTGGCGCTACGCGTGGACGGTGGCGGCCGCGGCGGCGCGCCGGGGCTGAGAGGCAACTGCGTGTACTGGATTGACACAGGCCTCTATAGAGATCAGGCCAAGGTATTCGACATGGAGACTGGCAATTCGGCGCAGTGCTTTCATGTAGACGAAGACCACAGCGCTATTTGCTGGTACTTCTTGGGTGATACGCAGGGCAGCAGCAGCAAGCAGCCGTAGTAGAGTGGCATTGGCAGCACAAGCTGTTCAGTTTGGGACTGAGAATTTTTCATAAAATTAGTTTATGTGACATCGAAAGTTTAAGCTTTGAATGTTATGATATAGGTAGAAGTTTTTGTGTGCCTTTCTTTATTGTCATTCAGGTGGTAACAAAGCGAGCTGAGAAATAATTGTCCAGTGTTATGGAAGTTAAACCATGATATTTTTTCTTTAGAATAGTGTATGAAATGAACTTATAGGTCTAGTTGGTGCTTCGTAACAGTGCGCACATGTGACTTATAATTACCTCGAGATGGAACAATGTAGCTGATCAAACGTGAGACCTAAGGCGCAGGGCCGCAGGATTTCTGATGAAACTAAACTTCACTGAACTCTGAAGGTCTGGCTAGTAAGTAGTAGTAACATTACACTAGAATTAGATGAACCACAAAAGAGATGGCATCTGTGTTGTATTGACGTGAAGCCTGGAAATTAACTTATCCATCATCAAGACATCAATCTTTTTTACATCATGAATGCAGCAGTCCTCAACTGTGAACGAGTGCACGATCTTCAGGAAGCTCTATCTTTTGTGCACAGAACGCAAGATGCGAGTGCCGATTGTTGTTGTGGAAAGTCGTACTATTTATTCTCTAACTTCTGTAAATTAGAGAATCCCATCTTTACACCTCCTGGTCCCTTGATACCCTTTGTAGTGAACTCTGTTACTCTCTCTGTCTTAGAAAAAAAATCCACACTATCTCAATGCACATTTAACCAAGAGATAAAATGACCAATATACCATTTATTAATAGGTAAATAGTATTAGTGAGTGAATAGATAAGAAGTATTGAAGAAATAATATTTTTTTACGACCAATCGTAAATAAGAAAATAAAAATTAGCTCATTTTATAATAAAGTTAAAACTAGAAATTAATTCTTTTTAAACGGAGACGGAGACGGAGACGGAGGACGTACGTTTCTAGTAATGCAAACGGAAGGGGTCACCCTTCTCCTTTTCACCCAAAAAAAAATCCCAATCCGACTTGAGAACGGTCATTCTGGATGGTTGAAAAAATGAAAAGGAGAAGAAAATTTGATCAAATGTGTGGCAGATAGAATTTGGTGCGAAAAAAGTTTCGTACATAGAAATAAAAAAATGGTCGAATCTGGTTGTAGATCGACGATGAGAGCACGTCAGACATAAGAGAAGCCAGCTTGATCGTCCTCAGGCGACACCTCCACTAAATGCCATCAGATGAATGACAGGCTCCATGCCGTAACGAGACAACTAACCATGAGACTTTTATCACGTAGCATCCTACGAAACTATACCACAAATGCCATGTTGTTAGTTATTCTCTCAAGTAAACATAGAGAGCAACCACGAAAACCCAAACTGCTAGTAGCAAAACTTAGGTTGATCACGAACCATTGCACCACAACCAAAGAAACAAGGGCAACAGAAATCAATCACCCGAGGCAGAACCGCAGAATTACCCCAGGAGGCGTAAGAAAGGAGGTAGCACGAACCAAACACAAAGCTCATCTATGCAACCAGGTATAACAAAATTACAACTGCACTGGACGGCCTATATTCTTCACAAGCAAAAAAGTGGACTCAGGTCCATATCAGCAACTTCGTTACAGGTAGGTAGATAGATTGGAAAACAAAAGGCAACTCATGTCCCAACTAGCATTAACAGAGGGGAGGGGGGGAGGGGGGTTCTGGTGAACACCGTCCTCGTTTTATTCTCAGCATAGACAAAGCTGGCCGGTCTCTCCGGCTCATCGGCCATGGAATACCATGGCAAGCAAAAGGATTCTAGTGAGTCTTGGCCATGTGGCGGATCAGGTCGATGACACGGTTGCTGCGTAACAAAGTTGAAAAGGTGAAATCAGTAAAAGATCAAATGGGACATGACGATGTACATTGTTAAAAGATTGAACTGCGGTTGGCTCACCTGTAACCCCACTCGTTGTCGTACCAGGCAACAAGCTTGACAAAGTGATCGTTAAGAGCAATTCCAGCCTTGGCGTCAAAGATGCTCGACCTGAGTGAAAAATGAGTATAGAGAATTAATGTTAACGTTCATAAGCACTCAATTTAGATCAGATCTTCACCGCAGATTTCTGTTTTGTTACCTGCTGTCGCCAACGAAGTCGGTGGAAACAAGGTCTTCCTCAACATATCCCATGATTCCCTTGAGCTTTCCCTCAGATGCAGACCTGTAAAGCAATTAGCAGATTATCATCAGTGACATGCTATAAACTTTAGCATAATATTGCGGTTATGTACACCCACACTCATACAAAGAACTAAAACTTATCGAGGAATCCTTCACGTATTTAAGAAACAACAGTGGGCGGCCCTGCCACAAGATGCCCTTACTTTGGAAGCTGTATACTTACTTGATAGCACTCTTGATAGCATCGTATGAGGCAGCCTTCTCGGTTCTAACTGTGAGATCAACAACTGAGACATCCACAGTGGGAACACGGAAGGACATTCCCGTAAGCTTGCCATTCAAATCCGGAAGAACCTTCCCAACGGCCTGCAATGCATTGATGTTATAAGTCATATTAAGGCTGATGTCCCATTTTTCTGATAAAACATGCTTGCACGACAGAAGATCATGGCAAAACTATTGCACAAATGCACCTATTTTCCCCAAGTAGTCTCAGAAGCAACTCTGAACAGAAGCATGAACAGTAAAACCACCAGAAAGCAAGCACATATAAACACAATGCCATTTAGAATGCAATTAACCACTGAGGAAGGAGAATAAGCCACAAGATGCTGTTAATACTTGAACAAAGACAACACGCATGCTCATTTATCTATAGAAACTCTTTGGGTTGACATCGGCAAGCACAACATTGGTTCAGTTACATGCTATTACCAATTTACCACTGTCTTCTACCCAACATCCCCAAATAAATTCAAAAAGAAAAATATGTACAGCCCCATAAAACAGGAGGGAGGAACAAATGAAACTAAGAGGAACACAGTGCGGTGATTGTGTACGCACAACATTGAAAGTTCATGACATACCTTGGCAGCACCAGTGCTGCTCGGAATAATGTTAAAACTGGCAGCCCTGCCACCCCTCCAGTCCTTGCTGGACGGACCATCAACAGTCTTTTGGGTGGCTGAAAAGCAAGTAAATCAGCGTTTATTGTTACAACACATTTATCAGTGTTTATTATTACAAGACATTTCAATTTCCATATTAATTGCCAAGAAGTCAATGAAACCTTACCAGTGATGGCATGAACAGTCGTCATCAAACCCTCAATAATACCAAAGTTGTCGTGAATGACCTGATGGGTGATAATGAGTTATCATTAAGAAACAACCAAAAGTCCCAACTAAACATAGAAAAATGTTACACTTAGAAAGAAAAATACCTTAGCAAGGGGAGCAAGGCAGTTTGTGGTGCAGCTAGCATTTGAGACGATGTTAATATCAGATGTGTACCTGTCCTCGTTGACACCAACAACAAACATCGGGGCATCTTTGCTAGGGGCAGAGATGACAACTTTCTTGGCACCACCCTATTTTCAAAACAACAATATAAGACATGGAAAATGCACTGAAATAGCTAACTTCTGCAAAACAAGGGAAGGTGCAGAACAAGTACTTTAAAAGTAAAAGGAAGATGTTTGAAGAGAAATCTGTGAAGTAAAGGCAGTTAGCTCTGTATCTTGTATCTTATTTTACTCTTTCTTGTACTAGCTACTCTTATCAAATTTGTTATTGTTGCAGTACGGAAAGAGACTGGATTGCTTTGCTCCAAATCAACAAACGAAATCAACAGGACATTTAGCAGACCACTGCAAGATATCAAGTCCCAAGTTTAAACTGACAACACAAAACCATCAAACAGCTAAAGAAATTGAGGCAGAAGAATTAGTAACTCTATCCGCTTTATGATTTATGATGCATCATCGTAACTTTACGACACTTATGTAGTCCACGGGCCTTGATTTAATCATTTAAAGCATTGGGTGAATGTTTAGTTTATAACCACAAGTCTTTTCTTAATGAGCTTTGGCCTCGTGACAGATCCGCCTACATTTAGTTGTGCATAATCCAAAACCATGGATCGCAAATTGTGTAAGATACCATTTTGTAACTCTAGCTATCTTGCTTGCTTTTGTATGTAATCCCATGGGAGCAACAGTTTGTTGGGCTGAAAAGCAACAATTATATACCTTCAAGTGAGCAGCAGCCTTCTCCTTGTCAGTGAAGACACCGGTGGACTCTACGACATACTCAGCACCAGCCTCAGCCCACGGAATCTCGTCAGGGTTCCTTTCAAATTCCACAGAATCAAACATAAGTTCCACGCAGCTCAGATCATAAACAAGTAGGCTCATGATAACTTGCACCGAAGCTGTAATATCCGGTTACCTGATGCCAAAAACGGTGACCGGCTTCTCGCCCAAGAGCAGGGTCTTGCTGTCCTTGATCTTGATGTCACTGTGCTTCCATTGGCCGTGCACGGTGTCGTACTTGAACATGTAAGTCTGCGAATCACACGACAGACACATACAAGTGAGCAGCAGCCATACCATACAGAACAAAGGCTTGAATTTACAAATCATCAAGCTATATGCTTGATTTTACAAATAATGAAGCCGTATGCAGTAGCTAACAGCATAATTTAGCAACTAAACATGCAAAAATAGTCGGATCTGGGAAAAGCAACTACCATATCGCAATCAAAACACTCCTAATTATACCACTAAACCTCTTCGAGCGTGCATGCAGACATATATCGGAGCTAAAACCACTGTAGAACCCCACAAGCAATTAGATCTACATAGGGAAGGCAACGAAACCCATAGATCGAGGCGCATACCATGTAGTCGGTGGTGATGAAGGGGTCGTTGACGGCGACGAGCTCGACATCCTCGCTCTGGAGGGCCACCCTGGCCACCAACCTCCCGATCCTTCCGAAACCTAACCAAAAATCACAAAAACCCCACTCAAATCACCACAAATCCAACCAAACCACACCCAAAAGGCACCGATCGGTAAATTCAGGTAGCAACTCACCGTTGATTCCGATCTTAATCTTGCCTGCATCCGAACGAAATATTCACCCAAAAAAACCAAAAAAAATAGCGTTAATTCAATCAGATCGTGACGCAAAGCACCAAGCAGCAATAGTATGGAGCCTGGAGGAATTAATTCGAGAAATTACCCATGGCGAGTGGAAGTGCGAGGACGACGACGACGAGACAGAGACCGCAGATGAGAGGAGCGAAGCGTCTGGAAGCGGATGTGGAGAGGTGGTGAGGTTTTAAGAGCTCTCTTTTTATAAAGCAAGAGAAATAAAAAAAGTCTAAATTAATAAAACCAAATGGAACCAGAAAAGGCGTGGAAGAAAATAAAAAATGGAAACAAATAAATGAAGCGCGAGGTGCGTGGGTGGACCTGTCTTTCTTTACTACCTTTTCTCTAGAAGGGCGCGGATTAGCTGAGGTGTCTCGCTGACGTGTTGGCCCGGGCACGGGCGAGGCCCACGTGTCATTCGCTCGTGACACGCGGCGGGTAGAGTGGGCCGCGTGGCGGGTCGTGGTTTCTCGCGCAAGAAAGAATCAGAGAAGGGGAAATAAAAAGGCATGTTTGCTCCTTCTTTCTCTGCAATAATGCGGGTAAAGAAATTTATTGCTAGTGGAAAAGGATGTTTTATAGTGAAATTAAAAAGAAAAGTTTAGCTGATCGGGGTGCTGTGTTCCATAGGATGCCTACGTGTCGTCGTTTGGTTGGTTAACGATTGGGTCTGGATAACAGAAAGTAGCCGGAGTGAGGTTTGCTCCGGCGGCGTAGCGGACGGGTGGACGGTCGCCGGCGGCGACGGGCGATGGCACCGCATTGTTGTCCGACACTCACCTGATCGAATCCGGATCCTCTCTGATGGCTGTGGCCTGTGGGTCTCTGGTCCATTGCAGATTTTATCGAGAGCTAACAACAGTGATGTCTTCAGTTTCGCTTGAATGTTTCGTCCAATTGTTTTGTAGTAGTATTCACAGGAAAATGAAAGCAGAAAATTCGATTCTAGTTCAATAAAACTGTTACATAAATTTGTTTAGTGCTGTAAGTATCTAAATCCTAGACAAACGCCCAGATCAGCAGCACTTGGCTGTGGCGGGGCTGCATAGGCAAATAGAACAAATGTGGCTTTAGCTTACTGTAGCAGCTATGGTTAGTGCTGCTACAGCCAGTGCTCCCGATTTCGAAATACTGTAAAGGTTAGGGTAGAAAAAAAAAGAGGGATCAACATGTGGTAAAAAAACTGCAAACGTTATGATGGAATACAACACTAAATTATAGAGTTTGGTGTTGTCATATCCGAATTTTGTAGTGCCAACATTCCGGCACCGGACAAGTTGCAAATTTAAAGTACGGAGGCAATCCCAAATTCATCCACCCATTGTGTTCAATAAAAATAAAAAGAAAGCATAACCCCTCCACGTGAAAAGGAGACAACAGGGATAGTAGACACGGAGGATCCGCGGATCTCGCGCGACGGGCATCCCTCCCGTGGCGCCGCGGCGGGGCCCACGACGCGATAACATCGAGAATGCCACACAGAAGCGAATATACCCCAGCCACACACTCCACTAGCTTCCAGATGCTTCTTCTCCCAGCTATATCTGGTCGCTGGTCGCTACCTGTGTCCTGGGGGTTCGGAAAACGTCCACGTCGCCGCCCTGTCCGGTTTCGCAAACCGGCGGCCGGCACGGGTGCTCGCCGTCGACGCCTCTCCTATTTCGTTTTTTGTCAACCCTTTCTTTTGGAAGAGGAACGCTGTGTTTTTTTAGAAAATCTAGCGTGTGTGTGGAGTACTTTGTTCTGGACTAAAGAAGAAGAAAAAGGTGTCAAGCTCAGGTGATATCTGACACAACGAGTTGATGTCATACGATACCAAACCTGCACTAACCACCCGCCCGCGATTACGAGGCTTGAAAATTTGATTGATCACATAATTGTGGCGTTGGTTGCGTGGTTTACT
Organism: Oryza coarctata; assembly: GCA_030770085.1. Taxonomy (NCBI): domain Eukaryota; kingdom Viridiplantae; phylum Streptophyta; class Magnoliopsida; order Poales; family Poaceae; genus Oryza; species Oryza coarctata. Next base: position 1,050,773 of record CM061476.1, on the reverse strand, counting down.
TGGAATACATTGATTCCACAGCGATTTTGCATGGAGAGCAAGATAAGAAAGGACAGCAATTACAGAGCCCAAAAGGCCAGGGCAGAACATATCGGCATCGTCCTCTTTCGAAAATGGAAAAAGTCTGTTTTTTTTGGTCGAATCTGATTTTATTCCTCAATCATAGATGCTCCCTTATTGGTTAAAAGCACCTCAATTGACCATTTTATCTTATGTTACATATATTAATTTATAACTACGTGACATTATAATTAAATAATAATAATAAATATGATGGACTTATATACGGTATCGTCTCTACCCCTCTTTTCTCCCTTACCTCACTCACTCCCTCTCCTCACTTCTATCTATCCATCTTCCCTAATGAGAAGATAGTTACCATCAATTGGTGAGCTAAGATACACCCGTGGCGGTATTGTACTCAAGAGGCCCATGAGCTACTCCTCCAACCACTACCATAGAAGATGAATGTGGCGTCTTAGCATTGACTTGTATGAGGCGGCTAACTTCTTTGCTGCAGGGGCACCAAACTAAAAGTACATATATAACTCCTAATGGATTTTAGATGATAGATAAAAAAAGGAACTAATGTGTTTTAATAAAATAAAGTGCAATAGTTTGTCCACAACAATAAATGAGTTGATTAAAAGTAGTCCATATCATAAAAGAAAGTTATTAAAAAGCACTCGATGTATGTTTTAAATGTATTTTATTTTTCTTGAATCTAGTAATTCCGTACTATTAAGAGGGGTGCAAATATTAACTCAAGTTGTAAAGTAAGTGCTTAATTAAATCATTTATTTTTCTCAAGTGAACATTTACACCACATGCACCTCTAGATTTTGGCTTTTCTCCAAAGAGGCTTTTTGATATTTTATCTAAGTCATCAAACACATTCGCAAGCTTCTCTGCTTGATAGGAAAAGTCACTCGAAGTCTCATCCTTAAGTGGCAAAGTCTCTGTATATTTTTCTCTATCTAACAATAAGGCTTGTCCATGGGCTTTGACTAGATACTTCGAACTGGGTTTGTTGCTTCGAATTTAAGTGTGTTAGGAGTTTTTAGCCCCTAGGGTAGATACTCCGAAGTTTAAATCTATGATTAACGGTTAGTTTCGTAGTGGCTTTGTTTTTAGCTCCACTAACTCCCCATTTGGGTATGTGGCTATTCATTTATTTCATCCCTACTTTATATAACCTTTCTAGAGTTTCTAACCTATCTTGCATCAAATTCATCTCTTTTTGAATGCTTTTTGGTTCTTGTGATTAAGATGGTTTAGCGATTTTATTGTGCACTTATGAATCGATACCCAGCAAGGATTTACACTTATTACTCTGTGAGGTTTTTCTCCTAGACGGCTAGGTGTTGGCCGTGAGGATTCGAGATTTGTGAATTGTCCAAAAAAGTTTATGACAATCTTTTCCGTCTTTACAAGAAAAGATATAACTATAGTAAATACCGAGTTCATTCTTAAGGACTGGTATTGATAGAGCAAGTTTTACCGAAGGTTTGAAGAGCCGTGTCCTAGTGGAGATTTTGAAGGTTAACTTAGACTTTGTGCTCTACTTGGTGAGAGCTTAGAGACTAAACATTTCCCTAGGTTTGAGCTTGGTGTGGCTTAGAATATATTGCGATCCGACTTATTGGAGTCACTCAATTGAGACGTGAGATCTTTTAATCCAAATTTTGATGAAAAATCTTATATCTCTTTATGTATTGTTTCTTGCATTTAATTATTATTTTTTATTACCTACCATACACCTTTTCTCTTATGAGATTGCTCCCTACATGTATTCTTTTTAGAAGCAGAGAATAGAGATCAGAATATCCAGACGATAGGACTGGAGTGTCCGGCTAAACTTCGCTATCCAATAGTAAACCTCGACTAGAGTTTTCAGTAGTTAAAACCAGATACTCTAGAGAGTTTTAATTTCCGCTACAAGTTTCTTATAGGTCTTTAGCTGTGCCCATTCACCCCTCTGTGCGACACAAGTTTCTTTCACAAATCCCTCATCCAACATGGCAACGGTAGTGGCGATGATGGTTGTGAGATGGAGGTAGGAGCAAATTAGGCCTCCTCTGTCCTCTACGGATAGAGCTCCTCCTTCATTGATTTGCTTGAGCTCACCATCCCGATGTCATCCCACCTCAATCTCGGCTCTACCTCGTGGCTTTCCCAGGCCTCAGGCTCGTCTACATCATCGTCCCCACGCCCCTCTCCATGCAGGTCATGTTGTTTCCCTCTGACTCATCTAGTAGGCAGTCATTGTCAGTGTCGAGCAATCATCTAGAGCTTAAATAGTGATGGAATTGGCTTTGAGATAGCTCTCTAAGGGTGGGGAGCATTGTAGGAGCTCAGTGATGCCTTCGCTCCCGCTCCTCCCCCCACTCCCTAATGTTGCCATTCCTCTGCCTAGTAGCCTTCACCAGGGATGTTGTTGGTCTCCGTCACTCGTGCCGTGGTGATGGACGGGTAGAAGAGGAAAATGAATAGGTGAGTCACTGACACATGGATCCCACTATCTTATTTTTATTTTTATTTTTGGTTGTACTATTATAAGTTACCACATAGGTGCTACGTTAGATGAATACTAAGTCAACATACCATGTATACGCCACGCAAGATGAAATCATCATTCAAACCATCGAGTGAGATAAATTGAGTTGGTTTTAAAAGTTGAGGAGACATCTAGTTTTCCTTCAAAAATACAAGGTTACGGCCCAACATATATAATGACTCCAGAATCGTCCCAACATATATAATGTCTCCAGTATTTCACTATGTCAGGTGCTAAAAATTGTTAACTACAAAAGCCTAGAAAACAAGTTGCCTCTTCTTCTCCTTGGATAGTCACGGCAAAAATATGTATGGTAGACATCTAAAAAATTATATGGACAAGGCCTCCAAGCCAACCTCTCTAAGATACAAGGCATATATGGAGGTATATGGGGATAAAACAAAATTAGAAAAGTAATTATGGGATAACAATGTATTTGTACCAAATTTTGGTAAGTTTCGCAGATAGAATTGGAGAGCCAATCGAATTATGAAAAGATTCCGATTGATACAGAGAAAAAGCCAATTGGAAGGATTGAACATGGATTCGGTATAGAATATATCTTGTAAAATAGGTAAGTCTAATTAGTTTTCTTAGAGATAGTTATTTTTATGTTTAAGAAATAATGTCTGAAGGTTGTTTGTAACCGCGTCGGGCTTTTATAACTCCAGAGTATAAATATAGACCTACTATGATCTTATAAATTATCTCTCAATCAATATAACTTTAGTGCATCACTACCTTATTTCATCTAGTTTTTTACCAGCGGGTTTTAGCTCTCGACGTGAGGTTGCATTAGTTAAATCCGATCTCCGACGAAGAGGTAAGTTGCATAATTATCTTGATGCATCTATTATGTATAAGGCTACATCGGTTAGGTCCGATATCTAAGTCCGATCGGGTGTATCACATCACATTCGCATGTTTCTATCGGCTTATCAAGCTCTCTCTACTGTCATCGATCTTGTGTTGCATCGGTTAGGTTCGACCTACTAGACCGCTGATAGTAGGTTGAGCCGTAGGTCGATAGGTCTTTACAAGAATATTTCATCAGAGTGGTTAATCGATAAATTATCTACACATTGAGTCTCATGCCTAGTGTATCAGCTTTTCAACCAATATACATATATCTTCAAATAATTTCTCTCATCGGCTTAGCTAGCCCATGGGTTTGCCCGTTCCTTTCATCCATGTGTCCAATCTAGCCTCTCGTATCTTCGAAAGATCAGGTCTCACTTCTTACTATTCATCAAATATTCTACTCGAAGCGCTATCGGTTTTACAGCCAATTGGTTATCTATCTTATCTGAAGCATCATCGCACATTATATTTGGAGCACCGTCGGATTTATATTATTTCTTTCTATCCGCATATGTCTTCATCAGCTTTCCAACTGATGAACGAGCATTATAGCCTCTACACATACTGCTCATTGACTACTCTATTCCAGAGTACCATCAGTTTTATAGCCGATGTATCATTTATCCTATTTCTTGCTATCTATCTGTACTTTTATCGGCTTTTCGGCCGACAAACGAATGTTACACCCTCTATCGGCGACCAGCCGATACAATGAGTCCATATACATGCTTATTGACTACTCTATTTTAGAACAACATCGACTTGTAGCCAGTGCGTCTTTTATTCTCTTCATCGCCATCTGGCTACGCCTTCAATGCCTGTGAACATATGGACAAGTGTTTTAGCTCCTATCGGTAACCAGCCGATAGCAGAAATGCATCAAATGCAGCCGATGATTATCTCAACCCTATCGACAACTAATCGATAGCAGGAGTTCGTATCGGCCGATCAGCCGACTAAATTATCGGATTATCTCATTGTTAATTGCAAAGTTAAATTGACTGTCACGCTCACAACTCCAGCAACCCTGATGAAAAGATCTCTAAACTGGAGACAAACGGATCTCTTAGAACTCGGCGTGTTTGTAGGCGTGTTTGCACGATCGTATCAGACCTCCATGAATAAACATGGAGAACCGATTCGACATGAACACAATGCCTTAAGATACATGATAAATGCTTCTTTGTTCAGCTATCGTTACTTTGGAATTTCCAATGCAGATGTTTTTAAGAAAACTAGTGTGGCCATAGCATCTTATAATTTTTTTAACATATTGCTTTAAAGTCTGTAATAAAATTTTAGATATTTTTCTCTATTTTTATGATATATGTGTATCACGTGTGTAGGTGAGTTATATATCCTTCTAGTTTAAATGATTAAATTACCTTTTCTGACATATACACCATTTATCCCATGCCATTTACATTTTTGCATGTCTTTCCTCTTACATGGGCTTATGCTCTGAAACCGTGTGCGTGCATCGGTTATATCCCTTCACAATGTTACAACAATCCCTATTCAACGGCTAATAGCACTCAACTTTGCTCAATTCCTCCTAGCCAATGCCTGCTTCCAATATTGTTAGAAAAAACCTGCTTCCAATAATTTGGCCACTGTTAATGCGCATCCTCATGCTTCAATTGTTAGACCATGCAGAGCATGTCCTAGTAAGCGTCTTAATCAGTATTACGGATGTTATTTTTCTGCTTAGTCCATAATGTCTCAATGTTAATTTAATCTAGCCTCTGACACATATAGGTAATGGCCTCTGGAGGTGAGTTATGTGGCATGATGTTTTTCATGTCATATTTCTCATTGTATGGAATACACGAACGCACACACTCACGAATACAGTCAAGCAATAAATCGCTAACTCCCGTTAAATTCTTATTAAAATCACACATATGTTTTTTATAATATTTTTAACACTAAAATTTAAACATAAAATAATACACGAACTGACTCAACCACTACATCCAAGCTTTGAGGTGGACTGCTAATATGCACGTTCCTCCCCGCAGCGTCAGGGATGTACATTGCCCATCCTCTGGAAGAAAGCGCGCCTCCCTATACGGTCGTGATGGTTTTTTGTAATCCGCAACTCTTGGCACCAGTTAGTATTAAAGTCATTTCCGTTGTGGCATTGCAAGTGCATGGCGTTATTAATAGATATCTTCGTGTTGGAGATCGGGCGATGGTTCAGAACGGTGTTCGGCATTCGACGTCTCTTAGCTGTGCCCATAGCATCTTTCCGTGCGCTCGAGTATCCAGATCAAATTAATTGGGCATTTTTTTTTATCAATTGATTTCATATAAACCGATCTATACTATTATAATCTTTAACCTTTGCAATTATGAAAACTTTTCGTTTCCATTTGAAAATTTCAACTTATTTAGGGATTGGGAAGCACTTTTCCTGTCTTTGAAATTATGTTTTGCATGATTTGAAAAATAGTTGGTTAGACTCTATGCAATGCTAGAATAATCGAGAACATATATGTTAATTTTGTAGAAATTATCTTATGCCTCTTAAAACATCATAATTTGATCCTCAAACTTCCTATGATGTATCTATGTGCCGCCTCATTATTTTTAATCACTCGTGGATTAGTAGCACGGTGCCCATGTTTAGGCTTTAAGATATATATGAGACTTAAGCATTAAAGTAGTCCCAAAATATGTATTTTGGTTTGGTAGGCATGGGTCCACCGGTGGCATGAACGTTTTACTCCGTCACTTGATCATATGTCATTTTACCTTGCCGTCACGGAGCGCTTTTTTTTTTTAATTTTTGCATGCAAAAGGGCAGCTGGCATTGCCAGGAGCATTTGCCCTCAGAGCCAGGCACACCGGTGGCTACGTAATAATATGTAATCCCGCTTTTTTAAAGAACCCAATCCTATACTCTGCTACTATGGAGAAACAAATCATGACTCCATTATCAAGCCGAAATCAAATACAGTTGACTTTACTATTTGAAATATAATATTATTTTCTATATCACCTTTTTCATTTCTAAAATTGTAATCGTTATAATTTGGTTCTATCACGATATATATTCTTCCTCAAAGGTGCATCTATTTTTCTTATTCTTTTTGCAAGAATACATCTAATTATTTATTTAGAATTAAATATTTCGTCATGTGTCCTGGCCATGTTCCAACCGTGGCTATGTGCGTCTGTTTTCTACAACTCCTGTACATGCACCAAGTCCAGGTCTTAAAGACCGGTCCGAATCTCACTCCTAAACCATATGTAGGAGAGCCAATATTTTTACGGCTTGAAGTCTGTACATCTAGGTTTTTACCACTATTCTTTTTTCTTTTGATGTGTTGTAACGAGGACTCAAAACATATTCTAATTCTAGAATCCAAAATTGGTGCAATCAATCTTAATCGTTAAAATCTAGATTTAACATGATCTAATGGTGTAAATATTTCTCTTTTACTCGGATTAATGTGGTATTTAAAATAAACATGATATCTCCTTATCAAACTATATTTGTAATATAATAGATAGAATGAATTTTCTGATACACTAGCGTCTTTCTCCAATAATAATACGATGCACCCCTAAGACCTAACTCATTCCATGGTTAGCGTTAAGCTCAAGCAAACACAACAAACTATCGTGTTCCAAGATAAAATATGCATATAGTCAATGTTGCAGATAGGGAACAGAGAGTTGAAATGTTGAATTCCTTCTTGTCCTTAGCGTGCGACCCCGGCCGCGTCGCGCCGGTTGCACGCACAGTTTTCAACCTAACAGACATGTAAGGGGCATATAAATTTGGTCTATTGCCAGAATAAATATAAATATTATTAAAGTTCCGTCTACAAATATGATTGTTTGATTTCAGAGCTTGCTAAAATTTGGTGGCGTTTTAAAGGTGAAAGTTCCTGGAGCTACAAAAATTTGTTTCGATTGTTGCCTTACATAAAGTTAAATAACACATGATGAAGCATTAACATATGGTGATGAGTTGTGAGCGTATTACACTACACGTCAGAGTTAGTTAAGTGTGTTTTAAGAAGGTTTTTTTAGTAAATATAAGAATTTGTCATTGGTCCATCTCTCGATTTTATGTTTAAGGGTGTGCAACTGTGTAAAGGATGTGTATATGTATGTATGCTAGACAATAGAAAAATTTTGAAGTTTTTAAAAATCTATGCAACTTTTAAATATAATTATACTATAACTATATTATAATTATATAAGTTCCATTTAACCTGTACATAGTATTAAAAAAACACACATAATTTTTCTCTTTTTCCTTCCACATATCTCGATGGTATCTAAAGTTTTTTCATTTTCCTGGCACAAATCACTATAATATCCAGAAATCAAATTTATAATTATAGTGTAGCTACAATATAATTATACTATAATTATATTTAAAAGTTTTTCAAAAAAAACTACGACAGTTTTTAAGCAATTCCAATACGTGCAATTACAATTTAACTATTTTATATAAATACAAATAAAAATACAAATAACTCGTTTGAAAAAGTTTTTTTCCTAATTTTGATGCATATCTAACGGATAGCCTAAAATTTGGCTCATATCATATGTCTAAAAAGGACATCAAAATTGGGAGAAAATATTACACGGGAGATTTTTAGCAAAACCGTTCAAAAAAAATTAATACTACAAAATATAGTAATTCTTTTGACAAACCAATGAGCTTGCCCATGAATACGAGATCAAACGAGTTCGAGATACACAGACAGCCATTCTTGGTGCATCTTGCAAGATCCAAGACGAGACACCGCCGTGCGCTCGCTCTGTCCGATCGACCGATCCACGATTCCATGGCGATGGGAGGGCAGTGCGTTGCCTGCCTCGGCGACTTTGACTTCTGGCACCCCACCTTAACTGCGGAGTGCTCGCACAAGTTCCACCTCCACTGCGTCTCCGGCGCCAACGTCTGCCCGGCGTGCAACGCAAGGTGGAGCAACGCGCCGGCCGCGCCGACGACCACCTTCGGCTTTGGGTCCTCACCCGTGAAGCCGGTGCCGCAACCCGCCGAGGGTAAGAGCTTGTTTGGGCAAACTACTACGAGCCTGTTTCCTCAGACGACGGCGCCTTCGCCGCCGCAACCAGCCAAGACGAGCTTGTTTGGAGGACCGACGCAGCCGCCGTCGTCGTGGGAACAGGACCAGACGAGCTTGTTCGGACGGCCACCGACAAGCTCGTTTGGACAGATGGCGCCACCGGCGATGGGCTTTCTCCTCGTTTGGCCATGGTCGTCGTGCGACAGATGCCACGGCGTCATCAACCACAGCCAGTCCACCGTCACCTCCAAGTGCAACCACACGTTCCAACTCCGCTGCTTCTCCGGGAGCGTCTGCCCGGTCTGCAACGCGCGGTGGCGCGACACGGTGGCCGTTTCGGTGGTACCAAACCCTTCGCTGCCGTCAACCTTGTTTCCCGGCGTTCCCGCGCAGCCGCGGACTATTTGGTCCTTCTGGGAGAGCCCAGTGTACGACGACGATGAGCCGGTGGAGCCGCCGGCGCAGGGGGCGGCAATCAGTGGTGGCGAGCTCATCATCAAGACGCACTGCGAGTTCCCGGCCATCTCGAGGAGCACACCGAGGGACAGCTTTTCCGTTCTCCTCCACGCCAAGGCTCGTAGCATCGCTGCCGAGGCGGCGGCGGCGCGCGCGCCACTCGACCTCGTCACGGTGCTCAACGTGAGCGGGAGCATGACGAGCTACAAGCTCACGCTACTGAAGCGTGCCATGGGGTTCGTCACTGATAAGCTCGGCCCAGAGGACCGCCTCGGCATCGTGTCGTTCTCTGGCGACGGGCGTCGAGTGATCCGGCTGACGCGCATGTCGGACGACGGCAAGGCGTCCGCCAAGAGCGCCGTGGAATCCCTCGCTGCGGGTGGCTGCACGAACATCCTCAAGGGCCTTGTCGAAGCCGCCAAGATGCTCGACGGGCGCCGGTACCGGAACGCCATCGCCAGCGTCATCCTTCTCTCCGACGGTCAGGACACGTACAATCTTAACGACTGGTTAAACTCGAAGAACTAGTGTGTGCTCGTGCCGCCTTCCTTCAAGCGCGCCGTCGACCGGTGTCTGCCGGTCCACACGTTCGGTTTTGGCACTGAACACGACGCGGCGGCGATGCACACCATCGCAGAGGAAACCGGTGGCACGTTCTCCTTCATCGAGAACCAAGCGGTCGTCCAGGACGGGTCCGCGCAGTGCATCGGTGGGCTCCTCTCGGTCACCGTGCAGGAGGTATGCATCTCCATCACGTGCTCGCACCCCGGCGTGCGCGTCAGGTCGGTCAAGTCGGGTCGCTACAAGAGCTTCGTCGACGGGGACGGCCGGGCCGCGTCCCTGTACGTCGGCGAGCTCTACGAGGACGAGGAGAGGCGTTTCTTGGTGTTCGTAGACGTGCCAGCAGCCGGCGCCGAAGAAGACGCCACAGACCTGATCAAAGTGAGCTGCACTTACCGTGACACCGCGACTCGGCGCTCCATGGTCGTCGCCGACGAGGACGCCGTTGTGCAAAGGGCAGTGGAGGTGGCCAACATGGAGCCGTCCATGGAGGTGGAGCGGGAGCGTTTCCGCGTGGAGGCAACCGAAGACATCGCGGCCGCGCAAGAAGCAGCCGAGCGCGGTGCGCACGCGGCGGCGGAGGCAATACTCGACCGCCGGCAGGAAGCGCTGGCACGGTCTGCGCCGGGCCTGGCCGGCAACGCCAGGTGCGGGGCGCTGTTGTCAGACCTGCGCGAGCTGAGCGCCCGAGTGGCGGACCGGCGGGTGTACGAGCAGACGGGGCGCGCGTGCCTGCTCGCCGGCATGAGCTCGCACACTCAGAAGCGCGCCACGTCGGTGCAGCTGTTTGGAGCGGCGGCACCCACTTCAACTCCGTTCGGATCCCCGGCGGCGCCGTCTTCCTCGTTCGGGGGGTCTGGAGCGTACGCGACGCCGGCGATGCAGAGCATGGTGGACTCGTCGCGGAAGACACGAGAGGGCGGCGGCGGAAGAAGTTTTTTGGTCCGAACTGAACACGGCGGCAGCTCGGATGACGGGAAGTGAAGCACGTAATATTTCAGTAGCATGCACTACGACCGCTTACGCTTGGTGAAATGCTTTGGTTTGTTTCGGTTCTGCATGTTCTACCGCGTCAAAATCTACGGATTACAAAATATGAAACAACCGTTTGAATATACCTTAGAAAAAACATACGAATTGGAAGGGATAAAAACTAAAGTTTTCATGAGGTCGGACCTAATGCAAAATTTTCTTCAAAATCTCTGTCTTAACTGTTCCATACGAATTTTATATGATAAAGTCCCAATCCTTTGAAACAAATGTCCAAAATAGAAATTTTAGTACATTATTTAATTCCTATAAATTTTCTATGTTTTTTCTACTAATAAGAGAGCCCTTTGAATTATTTGTCTAAGAGGCCCAAAAATATTAACCAATAATCAGAAAACCCATGAAAAATGAAATTACCCCGACTAAAGATTGTGCGCATTTGGCAAGTTACAACTTCATCCAAAATCTTGGCCCATATATCAGAATGGGGTGTGATTGGGGCCTTCAAAACATCTTAGTAGATTGTCCATTGATAAAGTGTACATGTGACCTTTCTGTGTATAACCTTTTTTTTTTCAGTTGGTTGCCTTAGCTTTTAACACTAGAAAATACGCCGCGCTTTACTGCAGAATTGATTAAATTCAGCATTGTAATAATTAAAGTTTAAAATTATCAGTTAAAAATAGACATATCAAACTGATAATTTTACTTCTCGATTTATTTTGTAAAACATCATTTCATAGAAAATGAATATGTACATAGATTGTACACTCAGTCTCCCATTTAATTCGTATTTTCTAGTGAGAAAGTGCTAATGGTACATATGTACATAATTGTAGTACTAATTAAAGGTGAAGAGAGGGGAAAAGACCACTAATAAATGTAGATAAGCGACTCTTAATTGAACGGCTGATATTCATATGTAAGCTTCGTACGACAGATGACGTGACTTTGTATATGGGCTTCTTTTAATGAAAACTATATAAGGATATATAGATCTCTCATCCACAGCGCCATAAACTGTAGTCCAAAGCAGTATGACACTTAGCATACGTTACTATTCACATATTATTGGTCGCATCTGAAACTTAAATTTTGAATCTTAATTTTGTGGTGCGTATTTTATCATAGTTTATTTTTAAATTGACTTTTAAATCTTAAAAACCAGATATAAAAATTTTATCTATAAATAATTTTTTATTGTTTTATTTAATTTTTTACTACTGCTCCAATAGAGCAAACCATGTGTGATGTTGGACAGATAAGGGCAACTCTATTGTACTGACCTGGTCAGAAAAGATAGGAGTGGTAGAGTTTTGGTGGAGTGCAAACTGTTTGCTTTTAGAAATATTTATAGTAGAAGTTCAGTTGGTTACTAAGGGTGTGTTACTTGGTGAGGGGGTTGCGAAAAGATATTCGGTATGTAAATGAAACAGTATAATTAGTACATAATTAACCAACTGTTCCACATACACCACTGTTTGTCAAAACTTAGGAAATTGGTTTAAGAAGCCAACATGTGGTGTTGGTGTGTTTGAAAAAAATGGTTTGTGAAATCTCGTGATACGGAGATTGTGCATATGTGGCGCTATCGCACACACATATGGATTGATTCATATAGAAATTACATCTGAGCATATGAAAGTGCAACCACATGGTGTTATGAGACTCTCTAGCTAAGTAATTAGTCGGTTTAGTAAAATCTCGCATGCCAATAGTTGTAGAAGCCAGGATACAGTGGTCGGAGTATCTCTAGGTTCCTGGTAAGGCAAGAAATAGAAGTTTGTCAATTAACGGTCAAGGTGATGAGTGTTTGATATGGAACTATGCGTCGATTATATGAGGATTCTATGTGTGGCTTGTGTGAGAATCGATCCATCTATATGACATAAAGTGACCCTAGGTTAGTTTTGAAAATGCCTTCTCAAACCTTCCTTTTGCTTGCCTTGTTTGTTCACAAGGAGTTTAGGTGGAGAGTAAGTTCTCAATGTGTGGGTAAAGTGTACCTCTATGTAGAGGTTAATTGAACTGTTCGAACAGTCATATCTAAGGTTATGGAAGAATGCAAGATGATTTCTGTTGCGTAGTTTTGCTTGCCTATGCATTGTAAAAAGTTATTATGGTATAGAGATGGTTACCAGAATTAGCCTGAGTGGCTGATGAATGATCTGGGTGGTAAAAAACAGATATATGTGATTGAGGATATCTGCGGGCATCATAGAATATGTTTCTTGAGGGAAACATAGTGACAAGATGGACTCCGATATTTCGAGAAATGGATTAAGCCTCGAGAAGTCGGTTAAACAAGAGAAATGGTTCTTATAATCAATGAACGAGGAATTGACTTTGCTGAGTGGGTGAAATTCAATTGATTTGTTGAAAAACATATCTTAGGTAGGATTATTAGAGAGGCGTGAATGATAGAATTATCAAAAATCAAAATTTTTCATGGAATAAAAAGAAACATATGACCTAGAGACGCCTTCATGCCGCCGATCTATCCGTCGTCTTACCACTGATCCAACTACTTACAAATAAAGAACAATATTGAAAGTAGATTAACTTTATTATATCAAGATATGTCTATAAAGTGCATAAACCACTCATCTCTTTTTTAAAACTAAACTCTAGCTTTCGTTCTTATAAAAGTTATTTTTTTAGTTCTCAATATCTCATTTATTTATACCTAAAATCTCCTCCACAACTAGAATTAGAACTCTTATTTCTATTTAGAGTTAAACTCTTAAATTTCAAGGCCAACTAGATGTAAAACTCATATTCCTAATAAAACTCTGCCTCTCACATTCCGACTATTTTACAATTTCCTAATTTAATTTTTCTCTTTCTTCTCAGCCCCACTCTAATTTTATTAATAATTTCTTTGATGCTTATACATACAACTTGTAAAGTTCGTTATGAAATCCTCCTATAATATGTTCATCTACTATGTATCATCTTATGCTCAACTTTATCACATGATATTCTTGACCATTTTGAATCTCAGCTCCCATAAGTCTAGTCTTAATACTATCATTAACAGATATCAGTCCTAACGTCTTCTAACTCTAGTTTAATTTTGTCATATGGTGTCTTATCGTGCTACATCTCTGCTTTTCTCTAAGCGTAGTCCCAATCATCTACACAGGTAAAGCAATTATTTTTAAACATAGATATCATAACTTGACTCATATTAGTTACACAACCTCACATAATATTATAAATATTTTCAAACTAATTTTTTATTAATTAAATTATTTATACAATTAATTATTTATCATAAAATATTAATTATAATAATGATTCAACATTCTGAACTGGTGGAGGGACAACAACTCAACGGATCCGACGGTGGCAAGGGACGCTCTGGCCATGCTCGCATGCAGTAAGCTGTCTTCAGAGCTAACATCCCATGTATGGGGCAAGATTCGTGGTTATTACATTTCTAGACCGGGAACTTAATTTCCTTCCGTTCTCTAAGAATGTCATTTAATTCCAGGCATGACATAATGTAGATATTTAGAACGAGTTGTGGCTAGTCGTCAGGTTACTTCTTGATCGTACAGGTTGTGCTCTATTTATGTAGTTCTACCTTCTACCTCCGCTTGTGCCTCTTCATTTGTGTTTGTACTGTATTTGTTTGTATATATATGTACTAAACTATGTTACATTGTATCCTATTGAAACTAGAACTGTATGTGATATACACCTCTTGCGCTTTTTTTATGTACTAAAAACTACTCCATGTTGTATTGTATCCTATTGAAACTAGAAATGTATGTGATATACACCTCTTATGCCTTCTTTTTACAGAAGCTACAAACCTTATGTTCCTCTCTGAAAAATATAATTGTATTTCTCATATACTTGCTGTAGCATTCTACTATATATATTAAATCAATCTACAACACACCTTTATAAGATGGACCTATGTTACAATCAACATTGTAAATCCACCGATTAAAGTGGTAATTTCTGGGCCACGAAGCAAACCACGGAGGCTCCTTTGCTACTGCATTGACAACTAGCCAGTAGCCATATCAGTATCGGAATTGCTTTTATTTTCTAGGAAGACTATGGGACTGTTTGGTTTACTACCGTTTTTAATCATACCAAATTTTGGTACAAATGGCAACAAACCAAACATCCCTATGTACTAGAAATTCCAAGGTAACAGCTGAACAAACATGAGATTGGATTATTGGAAGATGTCTACAATAGCACGCCCGCTTAGCTAGTAGAATACTCCAATAAATACTGGAGTATGTGACAACCGGCCCAATAGATCTTCCAGCCCATGTTCAACTACATTCAACCAAAGATAAGAACAGCAAATCAACAATTACCAAAGGATCGATCTAGCTAGCTAGAGACGGCTAGCTCAGAAAGAGGAAGGCGCAGTGAAGGTGGAGAGGCAGACGAGGTAGAAGAAGATGGCGGAGGCGGCGGCGTCGCCCTGCTCGCCGCCGGCCAAGTAGCTCCGCTTGAACCTCCTCCCCTGATGTTCCTTGGCCCTGCTGCACTGCAGCAACTTCTTCTTGATCGCCATGATCGCATCCCCACCTCGCCTGCTCTTCCTCCTCCTTCCACTCATGGCTTCTTCTTCGTCACCTGCTCCTCGCCTGAACCTGTGTTACACCATCGCTTCTCAGTAAATTCCTAGGATTTTATCTGCTCTGTGATCACTGAAGGGCACATGCATGGTGCTAGCTCCTTCTTTTATAGAGATCACACGGGGTGGCTAATCTGAATAAGTATATGCACATGCATGGACCAGCAGCTGCAGGGAGCAGGCGACCGTTAACTTTGGGATCGAGCAATATTTGCATGATATTTTGAGTGTGTCTATTGCAGCAAGGCTGAAGAAGAGAACCTGCAGCTAGACCATGGATGGATGCACATGCATGAACATGAATGGCTTGTATATACGCAGGTCGGCTTCGCTTATCGAGGAGATCGATCCGAACATGCATGCATCCATGTAGGTATGTACCACTGATCGATTAGTAATTAGTTTCTGCTAAATTTGGCGTGTATATATGCATCCAGGCAGGCATGGGCGATCGATGCATCCATCCGTTTTAAGATTCTCTGTTGGGCACACGTGTTACGCTTGGCAGTGTGCTCAATTCTGCCTGCAGGATCGGTGGCAGTGACAGGAAATAAATTAATTGAAGGGATTTAAAGGTCCCTGTTGGTAAGAATGCAGTAGTAAACTACACGCCCCTCGTGTGTTAGCATAGATGCGTTTCGTGATTTCGTCTGCTTGCTAGCTTAATTAGCTTGACGAGCTAGCGGCTAGCGCCATTGGTGGCCCTGCACTGCAGTGTAAAGCAAAAGGCCTCTCATCTCCCATGCACACTCCCATGACCAAGTCAGGTTGGGCCAAAGCCTCCGTGTCCAGCCCACCGAGACGCTCTCTCTGCAATCTGCAGGATCTCTCTCATTTCCAGCCCAATTGCTGCTGCTGCTGATCGCTTCTCCCGGGGACGCAGGTCGAATTTGCTGAGACAGACAGGGAGGGGGAAGAAGCAGTCAATGTACAACAAACAGCAACAAGTACCGAGTGACCGAGTAAGAGAGTGACGTGGACGGTTTGGGATCTAAACCAACGTATCTTACAGTAAGCATATTCGATTAGAGATTAGAGAATCGATTGAACCAATTGATAAATTAATGAATAAAAAGAGTCGATTAAATAGTTGAAGATACAAACTTATTTATATGAGACCAAATCTAAAGAGAAATCATAAAAACATGGTTTTATCTTTATAAAATATGTCTTATAGATAAATAAGTTAATTAGTTTTTTTATTATTAAAAAAGTTTATCTGTGTGGGATTTGTGTAATCATAGTATTTAGACCCACTAAAACATTATAAATCATCTCTATATATCAATATAATTTTAGCGTATCACCACTTTAATTTATCTAGTTTTTTCTGTGGTTTTTGACTCTTGATATGGGGCTATATCGGCTAGGTCTAAACTCTAGCGAAGAGATAAATTTCGTTATTATCCTGATGTATCCGTTCTGTCTAAAATTATATCGGTTAGGTTCGACCTTTTAGTCCAATCTGATATATCACATTACATATGCATGGGATCTATCGGTTTATTGGGTTTTTTTATCGTTATTAGTCTCGAGCTAAATCGATTAGGTTCAACATTCTATACTGCTAATAGCAAATTGAAACCTTAAGTCAGCAGGACTTTACATGACGTTTCATCAGAGCAGCAAGCTGATGAGTTATCTTTATACTGAGTTTCACACCTAACGTATCGGTTTTTCAGCCGATATACATATATCTTTAACGATTAATCCGCTAGCAATCGATCTGATCCTATTAGATTTAGTCTTATACTATTTCGATTAGGTCCGATTAAGACTATGTCTAATAGGGCTGACATCAAGATTTACCAGGTTTTGTCCCCCATCGGCTCAGCTAGCTAATGAGTTTATTTATATGTCTATATCGGACTCAGCCAATAGCAGCCGATGGGTTTACATGTTCCTTCCGTCGGCACGACTGATCTAGCTTTCGTCGTTTTGGTACCGTTAGCCTTGGCCTTATATTGTTTTAGTTCGGTCCGATTTATCCAGGCTGGCTCTAATGATATGATCATCGATAATCGTTAGGTCTCGTCTTTTTTCTTTCCAACACGAGTTTCTGTCCACATATTGACCGGTGCTCCAAGCCGACACAACCAGGTTTTCACCAATATCTCATATATTTACCCATAGAAAGTCTCCAACGGAGCAGAGAGAACGGGGATGAGGTCAAGCCCGAGGGTGCCTTCGTTTCTCTTTCCAACTTTTATTTTTTTCTCACATACCCGCTTTTTAAACGACTAAATGATATATATTTTTAAAAAAAGAATTATACAAAAATCGCTTAAAAATTATATTAATATATTTTAAAATATTTTTAACTAATAATTAATTAATCATATATACTGTTTTATAACATGGAGGAGCCTGAGGTCAGCAATCAGCATATCGCCCTTAAATTCTAGGTGAACAACGCGTAGATTAGAAGAGACTCTTCCCATCACGCCAACGGGGAGCATGGATTTCTTTGTTTTAATCTGACCGCGTCAGTGTAGACCGGTCGCTACTTCTGCCGGATACAGTTTGTCGCACTCAGTGGATTAATTTTAGGCACCTTAGTAAATCCCAATCTTTAAGATAACTGATAGCATAATAGGCGGAAGTGTTTTTCTTATTCTCTAAGCCTCAAATTGTAGAGATATGTGCAATTTTAGTTCATTTGAACTATAATTTTGGTTGGTTTTACTTTATTTTATTTATATAAGTTTAAATTGTTTACATAGTTTGTAAGTTTATTTCATGTAATTTTATAAATATTTTATATTGGAATAATGTATCATTCAACTATTGGAAAATAACAAGGAGAGTGACGAGAAGCACTTTGATTTTTTTTATGAAAAGAACCATTAGATTATTATGTAAGAATAAGAAAAGTGTAGAAAATCTCGAGCAATCAAAATAAATCTAGACACACTCTAAATAAATAAATAAATTATAAAGATATTTTAATATATATTTAATGAAATTAACTAGTTGTAAATGTTACTAAACTTTTTTATAACTTCGTTAAGATTAAAACAAAAAAAAGAAGTAATATGGAACGAAGGGAGTAACTGGTTCCTTGACTATGTTCCCCAGGACTGGTTGGACAGGCTCGTTCTTGCAGTCTATGCCGGCTGCTCAGCATGTGAACAGAACGGCTCTCATGTGTACACTCCTCTAAATGAAGTCTCAAGGCTCAACTCGACGGCGTCCGGACTCCAGACTCCGCCGCTGGGAAGACTGTACCGCATTGACTCGTTGCTCCAAGCCAAGCTGATCAGCTGGTATCACTGCATCGGGATCACCTGCGCACTGACGGCGGCCAGCCGGCGGCGATGGCCGGCTATTCGCTTATCACATCAGCGACCGTTTGCTCTGTCTGCCTCATCATCTTCTCCGTCTGCTACCTGCCTCCGGCTCCCGTCGCCGCCTTGTCCTTCAACTACTCTACCTTCATCCAGGGCGACGGGACCATCAGACTCGAAGGCGACGCCTCCATTGGCGTCGGGTTGATCGACATCAGCGCGAACAGGCTCACTGGCATCGGCGGCAGCGTAGGGCGCGCGTCGTACAACGCCCGGCCGATGCTCCTCTGGGACAAAGACACCGGCGAGGTGGCCAGCTTCACCACGCTCTTCTTGTTCATCATCAATCCGGTGAAGGCGGGAACACAAGGAGCCGGCACGGTCTCCTCGCCGCCTACCAACCGAAGGATTTATACTGAAGATTTCTTAGATTTAGATTTGGGATGTGCGTTCGCACGATTGACTTTTGACTTCTATCAATTAACACTCGCACTCGACGCGCCCCTCCTGCTGGTCGATCTTTCTAGTGCACATGTGAACAAAGTCTTATATAATATTCAATAGGATATTGTATGCAACTAAACAATAATATCAGGATTTTAGATTATTTGATTTTTATGACAGGGAAAAAACGAATGAATTAGTTTTTAAAAGTTGTTTTAAAAATATTTAAAAAATTTTATATAGTAATGCATCATAAGTTTAGAAGGCGTAACCACGTAAATCCAAAATCCAATAGAGGAAACAAATGGGGCCTACGTGGCTTGCTAAGATCGTAGTACATGATACGGATAAGGATAAGGAGAACCTTGGGCCGAGGTGGCCGTTTCTGTGGCTGCCAATGGCAGTTGTTAACTGTGGCCGTGGACGTAGCATCAGCCGATCACGCGAATTTGCCGACCAGTGGTTTATTTAAGTCGTCTGCGCCTGTTTCGATCAATCTGGCAATCTCGCAAGTAAGGCAAGTGGGCTAATTAAGCGCAAAAGAAGAACAGGTCCTGTGGAAGAACCGAAGAAGCACGGCACCTTCCACAAGCATCCATTCCCATGTACATGTCTTCTTCAAGCGTTTATGCATGTCTTTCCAGCACGGCAGAAGGGGAAGCTTTTCCACGTCACTCTCGATCGGGATCGATCGCCAGCTGTCTGGCACATAGTTTGTTAGTACATTCAGGACCTTGACTGGTCTCTGTGCGTGGAATTGCACAGAGCTGCAAAAAGTAGTAGAAGTCTCTGAGAAACGTATGCCTAATCCACTTATAAAAAAAACTAGTTTACAAAAGAAACGAACAAAGCATGAACCACCACACGAACATCACAGAATTAGTCATATGGGCAACTGAACTAGATACATACCCTCACGCGAATTTGCCGACCAGTGGTTTATTTAAGTCGTCTGCGCCTGTTTCGATCAATCTGGCAATCTCGCAAGTAAGGCAAGTGGGCTAATTAAGCGCAAAAGAAGAACAGGTCCTGTGGAAGAACCGATGAAGCACGGCACCTTCCACAAGCGTCCATTCCCATGTACATGTCTTCTTCAAGCGTTTATGCATGTCTTTCCAGCTCGAATGTGCGCCACAGCATCTGTCAAATTAACATATCGCCTCGTTGCTCGAGACAATCAAACTGGACATCGGAGACCATGGTTTTGCTCACTTTTTTTTCGACGTAAGGCTAAAACAAAGCACAAAAATAAGGAAAGAGAACGTAAACAGAATGTCGTGTCAATCAAATGTCGTGTCAGAACGTAAACAACAGGAAACTAGATGTGCAAGCATACCATCACGGACATACTGTAGAAACAACAGGGTCTCAAACTATGGATATTTAAGTTCTATACTTTGGTTTTGACTGCAGAATCAAGAACATCGAAGCAAAAAATGTTAATGCACAAAAAATAAGAGCATGATAGTTCACCCCAGTTATAAGATTTAAGAAATAGTCAATCGTGCAGCAAGCAAGTCATCCAGGACTGATACCTCTGCTACTTCACAGAGTAATCGAGCTAAATTGAGAAATAAAAGAATCGGTCCTGATAGGGTCACCAGTGGTTTTGCTGTTGTAATTTCCTGAACAAAATATGATTGAACAATCCTTTGGACCCTACTCCTTATAAATAAAGAGATGTTCTGGAAACATTATATCTTAACACAGTAACGCGTAATCCGTTCTCTTTCACATTATGTCCTTAGCCAGGATCAGATGCTCTTGGTTAAACCTACCAGATGGTTGCCAAAACAATGAGCAACAGCTCCAGTTATTTATGCATTCTAAATTTAAAGTTACGATTTTTCATCCATAAAAGTCCCTGCATAACCACTTTTGAATGTCCAAGTTAGCTATTCAGCATTAATGCAGGTTAGTATCACCCTTAGTGAGGCTGAAGCCCCTAAATTCTTTTGTTGAAAGGGGTACAATAAGCATAGTAAGATAATAAATATGAACTCACATAGGCATCACAACAATCCCCATCCTTGAATCCTCCACTTGCAGATAACACTACAAACAGCTAAAGCAGAGTATGTGTTCCTTGGTTTTGTAGGTAAAATAAAACATATAGGCAGAGGAATATATGTGCTCTAATTTTGTACATTAGAGCATCAACAAAAAAAGCAATTTAATGCTCTCCAAGTCTCCAGGGCTAACAAACACCATCAGACTAGTGCCACAATTATTCTGGTTTTATATCACATTCAGACCAATGTCATCCTAGATTGTATACCCTTATGCACGTGCAATACAAAATATGGTTTAAGAACTGAAATTGAAACGTCACATCCAGATTCCTAACCTAGTTAGAGGAAATCTTGAGTGTTTCGCAAGGAAAAGTATTTTAACACATCTGAATTCTGTCACGAACAAAGCAGACGATTTCAACATTAGACAAGACAAAACAAAAGGCAATACTACTGTAACCAATCAACCACTATAATTTTCACATTCAGTAGAGGCGAAGGAAATGGACGCAAAGCCCTCACCTTGGGAGAGGGAGCTCCAGCAGGACGAGTCGTCTGCGCCTGTTTCGATCAATCTGGCAATCTCGCAAGTAAGGCAAGTGGGCTAATTAAGCGCAAAAGAAGAACAGGTCCTGTGGAAGAACCGAAGAAGCACGGCATCTTCCACAAGCGTCCATTCCCATGTACATGTCTTCTTCAAGCGTTTATGCATATCTTTCCAGCTCGAATGTGCGCCACAGCTTCTGTCAAATTAACATATCGCCTCCTTGCTCGAGACAATCAAACTGGACATCGGAGACCATGGTTTTGCTCACTTTTTTTTCGACGTAAGGCTAAAACAAAGCACAAAAATAAGGAAAGAGAACGTAAACAGAATGTCGTGTCAATCAAATTTCTGTAGGGTTAGAAATCCAGAAAAGTCTCAGAATTGTTGTTTGGATTACACACAGAAAAATATAGGAACTCAAAACATAAGAAAAACAAAACATGAGGTAAGTTTTTTTTCCCCAAAAAATTCTCGTAGTATAATTCATTCCATGCACATTTCAAAGTAATTTACAGGTACTTCTTTATTCTAAAGGTTTTTTATCAGAAATTTCTATATATGATGGTACAAATCTTCTATATTTTCGATACTTTTTCTTTGTTCAAACGGAGTTACAAAATCCTTATCCATCCATGCATGTCATTGATTATATTATCCCATTTTAGCTTTACTCAATTTCTTGAGTCCTCGCAGATTAGCTGACGTCTTTCCATCACGCATTAACTTGTCTATGAGCGGAGTTGCTGCAACGAGTAGTAGACTAGTAGTTGTAAAAGGCTCGAAGTCCTGCTTTAAGAAGCTTAAATGCATAGGAGGGAAAGTAATTGTATTGTCCAGCTGATTCTTGTGTCTCAGCGGCGGCGGCGCCGGCTTCTCCTCGTGAGAAAATCGTTCATGGCTGCTGCTGCTTCTGCTCTAGCCTGCTTGCTCCTCTTGCTGACAAGCTTGCCCAGCTTAGCTACTACTGTAACTGTATCATTCAACTATCCCAGCTTCAGCAACGCGACCCAGAACATCACCCTCCAGGGCAGCGCGGCGTTCGCCGGCGCCGCCAGATGGATCGAGCTCACCACGGGCAAAAACTTGCCGACCGGCGGCACCATGGGCCGGGTGGTGTACACACCGCCGGTGCAGCTCTGGGATGCCACCACCGGAGAGGTGGCCAGCTTCACCACAAGCTTCTCCTTCAACATCACCCCGAGAAACAAGAGCGACAAGGGAGACGGGATGGCCTTCTTCCTCGTCAGCTACCCATCCACGATGCCGTACATGGGCGACGGCGGCGCCCTCGGCCTCACCAGCCGGAGCTACGACACCGCCCCGTCCGTCAACCGGTTCGTCGCCGTCGAGTTCGACACCTACGTCAACAATTTCGACCCCAACGCCACCAAAGAGCACATCGGCATCGACGTCAATGCACTCCGATCGGTGAACACCGATTCCCTGCCGAGCTTCACCCTCATCGGCAACATGACCGCCGTCATCGACTACAACAGCAATTCGAGCATCATGTCGCTGAATTTATGGGCAAATGGCTCGACGACACCTTACAACCTTAGCTCCAAGGTTGATCTCAAGAGCGTCTTGTCGGAGAAGGTCGCTGTCGGCTTCTCGGCGGCTACGGGCGCATCAGTTGAGCAGCATCAGCTGCGTTCTTGGTACTTCAACTTGTCATTAGAGCAGAAGCAGCCGACGGGAGTAAAATCACCGCCGCGACAACATTCACGTGGGGGAGCTGTAGCCGGAGCCACTGTCGGTGCAGTGCTGTTGATGGTGCTCCTCTTCGCCGTGGTAGTAGTCCTCATACGACGTCGGAGAAAGAAGATGAGAGAGGCAGAGGACGACGACTCAGAAGGCGATCCCATTGTGGAGATCGAGATGGGGACGGGACCAAGGCGATTCCCATACCATGTGCTTGTCGACGCAACCAAGAACTTTGCGGCGGAGCAGAAGCTTGGGCAAGGTGGCTTTGGCGCCGTGTACCAGGGATACTTGAGAGAGCATGGCCTCGCCGTCGCCATAAAGAGGTTTGCCAAAGATTCCTCGAAACAAGGGAGGAAAGAGTACAAGTCGGAGATCAGGGTGATAAGCCAGCTACGCCACCGCAATCTTGTGCAGCTCATCGGCTGGTGCCATGATCACGACGAGCTCCTCCTCATCTATGAGCTCGTCCCCAACCGCAGCCTCGACGTCCATCTCCACGGTGATGGCACCTTCGTCACATGGCCAATGAGGTTATTACTAACTCTCTCTCTCTCTAATTTATCTAAATTGTTGCGATGTGTAATCAGTAAATACGTTTATTAGAATTCAACTGATTATCCAGCTTGGATGTTACCAAAGGATCAACATTGTCCTTGGGCTTGGATCCGCACTCCTCTACATCCATGAGGAGTGGGAGCAATGTGTTGTGCATCGTGACATCAAACCGAGCAATGTCATGCTGGATGAATCCTTCAATGCGAAGCTAGGCGACTTTGGGCTTGCGAGGCTCATTGACCACGCGATTGGGGTACAGACGATGACCCATCCCTCAGGGACGCCGGGATATGTTGACCCTGAATGCGTGATCACCGGCAAAGCAAGCGCCGAGTCCGATGTCTATAGTTTTGGTATTGTTTCACTAGAAGTGGCATGCGGGAGGAGACCAATGAGCCTACTAGACAACCAGAACAATGGCCTCTTCCGACTGGTCGAGTGGGTCTGGGACCTGTACGGCCAGGGAGCTGTCCTCACAGCGGCCGACGAACGGCTCAAGAATGACTATGACGCGGCGGACATGGAGCGCGTAATGGTTGTTGGACTTTGGTGTGCGCATCCAGACCCAAGAGCACGGCCATCTATTAGAGCAGCGATGGCCATGCTCCAGTCCAGTGGACAGCTGCCGGTGTTGCCAGACAAGA
Organism: Oryza coarctata; assembly: GCA_030770085.1. Classification (NCBI taxonomy): domain Eukaryota; kingdom Viridiplantae; phylum Streptophyta; class Magnoliopsida; order Poales; family Poaceae; genus Oryza; species Oryza coarctata. Next base: position 1,026,492 of record CM061476.1, on the reverse strand, counting down.
TGCCCGTGCCGACATATGCACCGCCAGTGGCCTCATCATCAAAGGGGCCCCTTACATCATCCACAGGAGTACCGTCCTCAAGTTTGACACAAACATCGATCACACCTCGTTAGGGAGGACCTAAGTTTGCCCACTTGATACCCTCGAAGAGCACGTCTAATGTATTGTTTCAAATAGGGCTAATAAAAATAGATGAATTGGAACTTTCAGTGAAGTTTCGAACTGGTCCACTTCTTACTCTGGAAGAGCAAAGTCTAATGTATTGTTTCAAAACAAAAGAGGAAAGCTCAATTAGAAAAGGGAAAAAAGGTAGAAGAAAGAGGACACTCTTTCAAGTTGGAATTCCTAAAAGCTACAAATGCGAAACACAAGCAGCAAAAATGGTTGCTATATAGTTTCACATTGGAACTACCTGAAAGGCTGAAACACGAGTAAAACGGGCTGCTCAAAGTCAAATGCAAAAAATATGCAACACAATGGCATAAACAACAGGAAACTAGATGTGCAAGCATACCATCACGGACATACTGTAGAAACAACAGGGTCTCAAACTATGGATATTTAAGTTCTATACTTTGGTTTTGACTGCAGAATCAAGAACATCGAAGCAAAAAATGTTAATGCACAAAAAATAAGAGCATGATAGTTCACCCCAGTTATAAGATTTAAGAAATAGTCAATCGTGCAGCAAGCAAGTCATCCAGGACTGATACCTCTGCTACTTCACAGAGTAATCGAGCTAAATTGAGAAATAAAAGAATCGGTCCTGATAGGGTCACCAGTGGTTTTGCTGTTGTAATTTCCTGAACAAAATATGATTGAACAATCCTTTGGACCCTACTCCTTATAAATAAAGAGATGTTCTGGAAACATTATATCTTAACACAGTAACGCGTAATCCGTTCTCTTTCACATTATGTCCTTAGCCAGGATCAGATGCTCTTGGTTAAACCTACCAGATGGTTGCCAAAACAATGAGCAACAGCTCCAGTTATTTATGCATTCTAAATTTAAAGTTACGATTTTTCATCCATAAAAGTCCCTGCATAACCACTTTTGAATGTCCAAGTTAGCTATTCAGCATTAATGCAGGTTAGTATCACCCTTAGTGAGGCTGAAGCCCCTAAATTCTTTTGTTGAAAGGGGTACAATAAGCATAGTAAGATAATAAATATGAACTCACATAGGCATCACAACAATCCCCATCCTTGAATCCTCCACTTGCAGATAACACTACAAACAGCTAAAGCAGAGTATGTGTTCCTTGGTTTTGTAGGTAAAATAAAACATATAGGCAGAGGAATATATGTGCTCTAATTTTGTACATTAGAGCATCAACAAAAAAAGCAATTTAATGCTCTCCAAGTCTCCAGGGCTAACAAACACCATCAGACTAGTGCCACAATTATTCTGGTTTTATATCACATTCAGACCAATGTCATCCTAGATTGTATACCCTTATGCACGTGCAATACAAAATATGGTTTAAGAACTGAAATTGAAACGTCACATCCAGATTCCTAACCTAGTTAGAGGAAATCTTGAGTGTTTCGCAAGGAAAAGTATTTTAACACATCTGAATTCTGTCATGAACAAAGCAGACGATTTCAACATTAGACAAGACAAAACAAAAGGCAATACTACTGTAACCAATCAACCACTATAATTTTCACATTCAGTAGAGGCGAAGGAAATGGACGCAAAGCCCTCACCTTGGGAGAGGGAGCTCCAGCAGGACGAGTCGGCGGCGATACACCACCGCAGCCTTGCCACCGCCACCGCGCTGTGCAGAGGCATCGGAGAATACTGAGACGGTCAGAATCAAAGAAAGGCTGGGATAGTTCCCATCCAGAACTAGCTAGCAGCAAGAACACACAAGGTCTCGGGAATTTTGGCACGACCTCTGGAGGCGAGGAGTACTGTAACGGGCTCGTCACCGGGGATCTCGCCCTGCGCGCTGCCGACCTCACCGTGGCGGCGGCGGCGCGGCAGAACGACGCCCGCCATCTTATTCTGTGTCCTTCGGCCGTTTGCTGTGTGCGGTCGAGTAAGGAACAAAAGCTCAAAACTGGGCCTGGATTTGTTGGCCATTCGTCCGATTTATTTGGTTTACTCACTTAATATGAATCAAGAATGGGAGAAAAACACTTTTTTTTTATAGAGTGGTGTGGTTCGTGGGATATCCATAAATGAGGCAAACTTGCATCTCTACTTCTGAGGTCTTCTGTCTCAGTTTGTGATTAAAACAAGAGAACGACTAAAGAACGGGGTCACGTTGGTTCAAAAGGATTCTTTATGCGTATGACGTCATGTGGAAGAACTAAAGCACGGTGCCTTTATTCTTCAAGTACTCATCCGTTTTTCAACTCGAATGTGCGCCACTGTATTTACTCTCTTCCTCCTTTTAATATAAATGATTTTAGATTGTTTTGATGAAATTAAGAATAGAAGAAAAATATTATAATATCCGATTAGAAATAAAATAAAGAGAGATTTTAATAAAATATAATTGATGTGATAATTAGTAACGTTAAACCATTTATATAATATAATATCACAATGATTTTAAACTCACACGTTTATTTTGATAAGTTCTTTTTCCAATGTAAATCATTCTAGCTCTTTTTGATATGGAAGTTTTATTAAACCATGAAAACCACCGGCCTTTGTAGGATGACAATGTCAGAAAAAGGCTTAGGGTTGGTCTATGCAGAACAGAAGACAACTTTATTTGTCTGTAGATATCACATGAACCGAATTATAGTTAATGCTATAGCTCTACGACACTAACTTTAATAAAGAATCTATAAATAAACACCGATATTGCCAAATCTAGATACCGCTAGTAATTAGCTCTCCATCCGGTTCGTAGAGAGTAAATCATTCTAGCTATCCATATTCCATGCAAATTAGCAGACATCTTTCCACCATCTGGTGCTCCTGTCAGAAAGATCCAACCATTTCTAAAGTAACCACGCGCAAATTAGCAGACATTTCCACCACGGCAAAAGGGGAAGCTTTTCCACGTCACTTTCGATCGGAATCGATCGCTAGCTTTCTGGCACATAGTTTGTTAGTACATTCAGACATAGTTTGTTAGTACATTCAGATAGGCTCTAGTCGTTGGGACCTTGACTGGTCTCTGTGCGTGGAATTGCAAAGAGCTGCAAAAAGTAGTAGAAGTCTCTGAGAAACGTATGCCTAATCCACTTATAAAAAAAACTAGTTTACAAAAGAAACGAACAGAGCATGAACCACCACACGAACATCACAGAATTAGTCATATGGGCAACTGAACTACATACATACCCTCTCCAAGATTTTCTTGACCAGCGTTTGCAATGAGGAGTGAGGACATGCCATTCCTGAACACTCTTCTATCCCTGGTATTAACCTAGCCGATATCGAAGGATTCGATACACAAAGATGGCTAGTCGTCTCATCTTCCTCTTCCTGCTGAGCACAAAACCGACAGGTTCCATGGTTAGGCGTGGAGCGCCGCTGGAGCCTGTCTGCTGTCCAAAGGATCGAGTCTCGCCAACCAAACAAAGAACTTGATCGGTGCGGCTGTTTTCCACAAGAATGCAGGACTCCGATGGTCAAGTGGTCGCACGCTCCCACCATGGAAGAAAGCACGACAAGCCAACTTGGAGATGCAAACATGATTGGCAACTACCTTCAATAATTATGTCCTCGCTTAGTAATGGCAGAGGCCTAAACCATTATTGCTCGGCCACGTTAGATTAGGTCCGCTTGGTCTTGTAGGTTCTGATGTATTTATACTCCGCGAGCTCATGTGCCATAATCCCTATTCGTGTTTACATGGTATTAGAGCCGCGGCGGTGATTCGTTCAATCCGATCCTCTTGCCGCTCGGTCTCTCCGTCGCTTCCGCTCGCTCAGGCTTGGTGTCACTCGATCTCACTACCCACGCCACCTCCTCGCCGATATTGCTATTGCCGCTGAGATCTCGCCAAGCTCCATCACCACCAACCCACACTCTCGTCGCCGATGCCACATCGCCGCTGCCACTGAGAGTGTGCACAAATCCATAGCTCTCGACACACTTGCGGAGCAACTCCGTCTATAGCATGAGGTCACTGAGCTTGAGACTGACACTGCCCATCGGAGGGTCGCCAAGGATCGCGAAATCACCCTCACCGCGTATGAGGCCAAGCATGCGAATGTGCACGTATAAGCCTTTGACGTCCTCAACATTAAGATCCTTGTCCTCGAGACACTAGATCGCGCCACCAACAACTACAACTGGTGGCAAACCCTCTTCCTCGTTGTCTTGGGCAAATATGCCATAACCGACCATGTCCTCTCTGACGTTGACAAATTCGATCGCTCGGCATGGATTTAGATAGGCTGCACCATCCTAACTTGGATCTACGGTACCATCACCACCGACCTCCAGCAGACAATAATGCTCCGCAACCCAACTGGTCGCACCACCTGGTTTGTTCTCGAGACGGAGTTCCTCGGACAGCGCGAGTCGTGCATTCTCCTCTCCATCGAGTTTCGCACCGTCAGACAAGGAGGAACATCCATCATCGACTTCTGTCGCTGCCTCGAGACGATGGCCAGCGCTCTCTCCGAGTTGGGGGATCCAGTTGGCGACCGCACCCTCGTGCTGACTCTCCTCCGGGGACTCAATGGCAAGTTTCACCATATGGTCTCAAATCTGAAGATGCAACGGTCGTTCCCCATCTTCAATGAAGCGCACACCCTGCTCCTTCTTGAGGAGATCAACCTCGACGCCGCCGCCAAGAATGCTCCACCCCTACCTTCGTTGCCACGCATCAGCAATGCCCTTCAGGCGGGTCCGTTGGGAGGGGCTCGAGACAAGGCGACCACGAGAGCTACAACACCAATCTGTGCCCCCCCAACCATCGCTGTGGTCACCGTGGCAAACCTACCTCTCCAGGCGCTAGCCCCTTCAACCCAAGCCTCGCTATGGCGGTTGTCCCCCTAGCTCCCCCTTTCTCAACCCTTGGGCTGGGACAGTGCAGCTGTGGCTATATCCCTACGGCCCCAGTCGCACCCTAGGGTCGACACCGCGCCTACCACTCTCGCCTTTCGAGTTGCTGGCCATCCTCACTGCCTCGGCCTATCCCCTTTACTACACCGCACCGCCCGGCTCCGGGCCTCCTCCGGGTTTCGCCTACGGGGGTGTGCCCACCTCACCACCAAGGTCTGTGTGCGGGGGCATGCCCATCTCATCTCTGAGTTTTGCCTATGGGGGCTACCCACTTCACCGCTTGGCTTCGTTGGCGCTCCGCTAGTCTTTGGTGCCACGTTGCCCGCTTCGCCTATGCCGTTGCCAGGCTCCTGGTCCCCGATGGCAGGCCCCTCATGGGATCAAACATCCCTCATCAAGAATTTCAACACTTTGTCTTTAACTTCACTAGCCTCCAACGAGTGGTACGCCGACTACAAGGTTGGCTCCCATATGGCTAACACCATTGGTATACTCACTTTCTCTCATCCTCCTTCTTCATTTAATCCTTCATCAATCATTGTAGGAAACGGAGCCCTACTCCCTATCACCTCTGTCGGGTCATCCACCATCTCCACACCACAGCGATCCCTTATTCTCTCCAATGTTTTAGTTGCTCCTAACATCATCAAAAACTTAATTTTAGTTCGTCGTTTCACTACCGATAATAAATTGCTCCATTGAGTTTGACCCATTTGGCCTCTCTGTGAAGGACCTGCAAACTCAAAGTGTGATCGCCAGGTGCAATAGCACGGGTGAACTCTACCTGTTCTTTTCGTTTGCTGTTAGCTCACCTGCCCTCACCACCACTGCCTGCTCCACCACCATTTGGCATCGTCATCTTGGTCATCTTGGTCATCTTGGTTCAGCAGTGCTATCAAAATTTGTCAACTCTAAAGCTATTTCCTGTAATAAATGCACTTATGATCATGTATGTCACGCTTGTCAATTAGGTCGCCATGTGCGCCTCTCTTTCAGCAGGGCTGCCACTCGTGCATTTCACCCTTTCGACCTCATCCACTATGATCTCTAGTCATCCCTTATTGTTAGCGTATCAGGTTATAAGTACTATCTCATCATTCTCGATGATTGCACTCATTATATGTGGACTTTCCCCCTCCGCGTCAAGTCTGATATCTTTGGCGCCCTATCTAACTTTTTCTCATATGTGCGTACCTAGTTCGGCAACACCATCAAGCAAGTCCAGTGCGACAACAGCCGCGAGTTCGACCATTTCTCAACCCGCACATTCTTTCTCCCAAATGGAGTCATTCTCCATATGTCCTATCCATACACCTTCCAACAAAACGGTCGAGCTAAGCGTACTCTTTACATTATCAACAACATCGTGTGCTCCCTTTTCTTTCAGGCCAGTCTTCCTCCCGCTTATTAGGTCAATTCTCTCCATACAACCACGTACCTCTTCAACCTTCATCCCACTACAACCTTCGATGGCCTCACTCATTTCTTTGCTCTTTATCGCACACATCCTTCCTACGCTCATCTCTGCATTATTGATTGCGCCTACTACTTGAACTTGTCCTTGATCACTCTACATAAACTCTCTCCGTGCTCCTTCTTGTGCATCTTTATCAGTTACTCTACTGATCACAAGGAGTATCGTTGTCTCGATCTCTACTCTAACAGAATCATTGTCTCCCGACACATTATGTTCAATGAGTACTTTCCCTTTTCTGAGATGTCCACATCTTCCCTAGATCCCACCACTCTAGATTTCTTGGGTGATGATGACTGCTCTACCTTGTCCATCGTGTCTCGTATTATGTTTGCAGGTACACCTCTCGAAAGTGCCACGCCTAGCGCCATTAGGTCGCTGCGGGCCTCCTCTGCTACTAGGTCCCCTTTACCTCGGCCTCGTGCCGTTGTCCCTGGGGACGCCATGCCCTAGGTTGTTGCCAGTGACACGACCGGGTTCTTCACAGCGACTCCTGTGGACACCTCATCCTAGGTTACTTCTAGTGGTATAAGGCATGCCACTGGACGTACTACCGCCACAGCCCCGTAGACAGTCGTGCCCATAAGTAACATGCACGGCATATGCACTCACGTAAAATCCAGATTCATCCAGCCAATTGACCGCCTCAACCTTAACACGGCAGCTCTCTCTCCTATCCCGACGTCCTTTAGATCGGCGCTGTCTGATCCAAACTGGCGCGTTACCATGTAGTTTGAGTTTGATGCCATCTAGGCAAATGACACCTGGACACTGGTACCCTACCCTCCTGGCATGAATGTGGTCACTAGAAAATGGATTTTTTAACACAAGTTTATGTCCGATGGATCTATTGCTCACTACAAAGCAAGATGGATCCTACGAGGTTTCACCCAACGCCCTGGCCTCGACTACGATAAGACGTTTAGTCCACTCGTGAAGCCCGCCACCATTCGTGTGATACTCAGTTTGGCTATCTCACGCTCTTAGTCTATTCATCAACTCGACATCAAGAATGCTTTCTTATTGATTCCTCACGACCCAATTATGTATGTCGCCAAAATTGCTCTCTCTATGGACTCAAGCAGACCCCGTGAGCTTGGTACAGTCGCTTTGCTTCTCATATCACCTCATTTGGATTTGTTGAACCCAAGTCTAACACCTCACTATTCATTCATTGTCGTGGCACTGATATGGCTTTCTTGCTCCTCTACGTCGATGACATTGTCATCATGGCCTTGTCCGAGTGGTTCCTTCAGGAGGTTATATCAGCTCTCAAGCAGGAGTTCTTCATAACAGATATGGGTCCACTTTATCACTTCATGGACATCACTATCGACCGTCAGGACAATGGTCTGTTACTCTCACAATGACAACACATGTTGGACATTCTGGACCACGCTGGTATGCGAAATTGCAAGCCCTCCGATACCCCCATGGGCACTTGCTCCAAACTGTCCACTAATGGAGCTTCGGTACCTGATCCTACTCACTACATGAGTATTACAGGTGCACTACAGTATCTTACTTTTATCCAACCAGATATCGCATATGTCATTCAACAAATCTGTCTATATATGCACGACTCTCGAGATCCCCATCTTACCGTTATGAAGCAGATATTGTGGTACTTACAAGACACTATGAATCTCGAGCTTCATCTCCATCGGACTTCGTCGATCGATCTTACAGTCTATACTGATGCTGATTGGGCCAGATGTCCTAACACTCGCAAATCCACCTCAAGCTACTCTGTCTTCCTTGGAGATAACCTCATCTCCTGGTCTTTCAAGTGCTAGTTGACAGTGTCTCGTTCCAGCGCTTAAATCGAGTACCATGCCGTAGCCAATAGCGTCGCTAAAGCTTGCTAGTTACGTCAGCTCCTCTAGGAACTTCACTGCCCGGTTCGTCATGCTACCATCGTGTACTGCGATAATATCAGCGTCATCTATCTCTCCACCAACCCCTTCTAGCATCAACAAACCAAGCATGTGGAGATCGACCTACACTTCGTTCATGAACGTGTCGCTCTTGGTAAAGTTCGTATTTTGCACATCCCTACTTCGTCCTAATATGCTGACATCTTCACCAAGCGTCTATTGACGTCCGTTTTTTCAGAGTTTAGATCTAGTCTGAATATTTGTTGTGCTCCTAGTTTCAACATAGGGGCGTGTTAGATTTATGATTCCAGACCATTCGGCCCATGTTAAATTAGGCCTGCTCGGTCTTGTCGGCCTGCCCGACCTAATGTATTTATATTCTACATCCATGCGCTCTTGTGCGTATTGAAAGCCTAATCCCCACATCACGTTCGCGTTTACAGAATGGTCTTTCAACTTGTATGCAAGTCCATAAATACAAATCCATGTGGACCATGTCCGTGAGCTTGCTAGAGTATGTCATTTAGATCTAAAATCACCCAATATCTTCCACCTCTAATTTGGATGTTGATGTGAAACATTATGCATGTGATGTGGCATACAAATATAAAAAAATAAAAATGGTGAGGTTTCCTTCTCCATCACTCCCTTGAAATCTCCTATCCAAATTCAATGAGTTCAATTAGCATATCATGGCACACGGAGGAAGAGCGGAAAAAGACAGAGATGAGCTTCACATAGTCTCCACGTAGTCTCCTAGAGAGAGAGGTATATGTGAGTTTTGGACGTATATAACATACTTTGATGGAAATGGATTTTTCTCCTCAACCTAGCACAATTTTTTTTTAAAAAAAAGTAAAATAGATTAATATATGATATATCACTCTATAAACATATAAGTTTAAAAGCAACTTATATAAGTAAAAACAAAAATAACAAATTCAACTTATAAGTTAAATTTAAATTTGTATATTTTGAATTTGATATATCACATATTATTAATTTTTAAAACTTTTTATTATTTTTTAGGTGACATGTAAAAACAAGAGACGTTCCCTGAGGAGAAAAAGACTTTGATCTAGATCTATATTTTATAATTTTACTAACCTAAATGATACTTATTTGCAAGTTTAAGCATCACTGGTATATTTTACTAAAAGAATTGTCCTCACTCGTATCCAGCTGAACTCAGTCCATATAGCATAGTCTTATAAATTTGATTCTTGTGTGCTTTATTGTCCGACTAATTGTTGTGTGCCTCAAAGGCGTGCTGATGTCCTAGTGACAAAATCGTTCATGGCTGCAGCTGCTTGTGCTCTAGCCTGCCTGGTCTTTTTGATGGGCTGCTTGCGTAGCCTCGCTGCTGTAACTGTATCGTTCAACTACTCCACGTTCAACAACGCGACCCAGAAATTCACCCATCTCTAAGTTCAACTTACTCCAGATTTTAAAAATGCGTTTTTTTAATTTTATAATTAAAAATTATTATTATTTTTTACTTTTACAATCGTTCACCCCTCTCTGAATCGATCATGCATACGGACTATTGCCAATCAAAGGACTTAATTTAGTAGAGCGGTGCGGCTGTTTTCCACAGGCACGCAGGACTCCGATGGCCAAGTGGTCACATCATGGAAGAAAGCACGATAAGCCGACTTGGGGCTGTAAACATGATTGCCCAATCAGCTTCCAATAATTATGTCATCCCTTATAAATTAATGGGCTGGGTTGGGCACAACTGACCGAAACCGAAGAACCGAACGAACCGAAACCAAATATTTCTGTCACAAATTCAGTTAATACTTCTATCTAAATGAAATTCGTATGGATAATTTGGCCATAGGACTCGGTTAACCAAATTGACCAAAACTAACTGAAATTTAAATAATAAAGTTAAGTTGCAACTGCTATCTTGGTGATTTGGTGTTGTATGTTGTTTGCTGTTATCTTGTGATTTTTTTACTGTCAAAACATGTCCTCAACCAGGAAAAGTGTTGTCAAAATTTATTGGAGTTTTTTATGATTTGTTATATCTCATTAAGTTAGCCGATCATTTTAGTTATGACCGAAGACCAAACCGAAATAACTTTGTCTTCATTATTTTTGCAATGCGTTTCAGTATTTATTTTTAGATGACTGAAATTAAAAAGAAAAGACCAAAAGACTGAACCAAAATTCGTAGTCTGACTAAATAGCCACCCATGTAGACCAATTTTGTTTGTTTAGAAAGGAATTGTCCTCACTCACTTTTATCCATCGGAACTCAATCCACAAAGCCTGTATACTTGTAGACTTTGATTCTTATGTGCTTTCTGAGTTTCTTTCCACTAGTAGTTTTGTTGTCCGACTAATTGTTGTGTGCCTCAAAGGCGTACGGATGTCCTAGTGACAAAATCGTTCATGGCTGCAGCTGCTTCTGCTCTAGCCTGCTTGCTCTTCTTGCTGAGCTGCTTGCGTAGCCTCGCTGCTGGAACTGTATCGTTCAACTACTCTACGTTCAACAAGGCGACCGAGAACACCACCCTCCAGGGCAACGCGGCGTTCACCGGCGCCGCCGGATGTATCGAGCTTACAGCCGACCGAAACTTCACCATGGGCCGGGTGGTGTACACGCCGCCGGTGCAGCTCTGGGACAAGGACACCGGCGAGGTGGCCAGCTTCACCACGCGCTTCTCCTTCAACATCAGCCCGAAAAACAAGAGGGACAAGGGCGATGGGATGGCCTTCTTCCTCGTCAGCTACCCGTCGAGGATGCCGTACATGGGCGACGGCGCCGCCCTCGGCCTCACCACCAAGAGCTTCGACACCGCCCCGTCCGGCGACCGGTTCGTCGCCGTCGAGTTCGACACCTTCATCAACGACTTCGACCCCAACGCCACCAAAGACCACATCGGCATCGACGTCAACGCACTCCGATCGTTGAAGACCGAATCCCTGCCAAACTTCACCCTCAACGGAAACATGACAGCCGTCGTTGACTACGACAGCAATTCGAGCTTTCTGTTAGTGAAATTATGGACAAATGGCTCGACAACACCTTACAGCCTTAGCTCCAAGGTTGATCTCAAGAAAACCTTGCCGGAGAAGGTCGCCGTGGGCTTCTCGGCGTCGACGAGATCAGCCGTTGAGCGTCATCAGATGTGTTCTTGGCACTTCAACTTGTCGTTAGAGCAGAAGCAGCCGTCGGGAGAGAAATCATCGCCACGACAACATTCACGTGGCGGAGTTATAGCAGGAGCCACCGTCGGTGCAGTGCTTTTCGCCTTGCTCCTCTTAGCCATGGTAGCTGTCCTGAAACGACGACGTCATAGAAAGAAGATGAGGGAGGCAGAGGAGGAGGACGATGGCTCGGAAGGTGATCCCATCATGGAGATCGAGATGGGGACGGGGCCGAGGCGGTTTCCATACCATGTACTTGTCAACGCGACAAAAAGCTTCACAGCAGAGGAGAAGCTAGGGCAAGGCAGCTTTGGGGCGGTGTACCGTGGTTATTTGAGAGAGCTCAGCCTCGCCGTCGCCATAAAGAGGTTCACCAAAGATTCCTCCAAGCAAGGGAGGAAGGAGTACAAGTCGGAGATCAAGGTGATAAGCCGACTGCGCCACCGCAATCTGGTGCAGCTTATTGGCTGGTGCCATGGCCACGAAGAGCTCCTCCTCGTCTACGAGCTAGTCCCCAACCGCAGCCTTGACATCCATCTCCACGGCAATGGCACCTTCCTCACATGGCCAATGAGGTTATTAATGAACTCTCGCTAATTTATCAGAATTTTTGCTAAGTGCAATCAGCAAATGCGCTTTGATGTTGCCACAGGATCAACATCATTCTTGGCGTCGGATCTGCACTGCTCTACCTCCATGAGGAGTGGGAGCAATGTGTTGTGCACCGTGACATTAAGCCAAGCAACATCATGCTGGATGACTCTTTCAACGCCAAACTAGGCGACTTTGGGCTTGCGAGGCTCATCGACCATGCCGTCGGAATACAGACGATGACCGCTCCCTCAGGGACGCCGGGCTATATTGACCCTGAAAGCGTGATCACCGGTAAAGCAAGCGCCGAGTCCGATGTCTACAGCTTCGGTGTTGTTCTGCTTGAGGTGGCATGCGGGAGGAGGCCGGTGAGCCTACAGCACGGCCAAAAGAATGGTATTTTCCGGCTGGTTGAGTGGGTCTGGGACCTTTATGGTCAGGGAGCCGTTCTCACGGCGGCCGACGAGCGGCTCAACCGCAGCTATGACGCGGCGGACATGGAGCGCACCATGGCTGTCGGGCTTTGGTATGCGCACCCGGACCCAAGAGCACGACCATCTATTAGGGCTGCCATGGAGGTGCTCCAGTCCGGCGGCCAGCTGCCAGTCCTGCCGCCCAAGATGCCCGTACCGACATATGCGCCACCGGTGGCCTCATCGGAGTGGTTCCTCACGTCATCGACAGTAATGCCATCCTCAAGTTTGACGCAAACGTCGATAACACCTCGCTAGGTTGCAGGGTTTCCTCACTCGTAGGATTTGAGTATAGCGAGACAATGTTTACCTCATAGATTTTTATCCATGCCCACGAGTTGACCCACTTGCATTCCTACACCTCAGGTTCCTCGGACACACTTCAGCTGGTTTGAAGGACCCTCTTGGTTGCTCCCCACAAGAGTATTAATCATGTTTAGTTCGTTTACTTGTTCTCAATTTATAAATTGACGCTTCGATGGGATGTACAGCTCGATAGGCAATTGATTTGCTCTTTAGAGCTGCCTATTCGGAGATGTGACTATGTGAGTACTGTGTTTAGGTTACGTCATGCTTTCAATTTTTCAACCATTTATTTCGTCCAAAAAAATTTGTCCAGCCGTTTCCTCTCCAACCAGACAGCCCATATGTCTGTTATTCGCTACAAACTTTTCATATGTTCAGTGGATGTCCTAGTCCTTAAAGGGCATGGAATTGTTGGAGTTGCAAGAAACTCAAAAACATAAACCAAAAATAAGAAAAGATTGAAGGTGCAAAGAGGAGGGATCCCTGGCACGACATGTTCATTGTTGATAGATCTCATATAATAATCAGCTAAATGCTGGCCGACAACTGCATACAACATTACTCAAACTTTTGTTTTGTCCCATTGCATCCCCATCTCTGATTGATAACTATGTAACCTAGAATGATGGAGTTCAGTCTAGAAGATCTATATGCATACAACATCATAACAAAAATCATACAAGTAACACACTAAAAAAATTCAGAACAATAGATCTCAATTCACATAATACTTTTGATACATAATTTTTCATGTTGCTGCTATCGCTGGCTCTCATTTTGTCAAGCAACTAGTGTAACAAAAATAGATGAATTGGAACTTTCAGTGCAGTTTCTAACTGGTCCCCTTCTCCAGTCTTCGTTACCGTGGAAGAGCAAAGTCTAATGTATTTTTTCAACACAAAAGAAGAAAGCTCAATCAGAAAAGAGAAGGTACAAGAAAGAGGAAACCTTTCAAGTTGAAGTTCCTAACAGTTGGAAAGGCAAAGCAAGATATGGTTGCTATATGGTTTCACATAGTAACTACCTGAACCATAACAGAGTAAAATGGGCTGCTCAAAATCAAATGTAAAACAACATGCAACACAATGGCATAAACAAGAGGAACCTACATAGGTAATCATACCATCACAGGCTTTCAGTGGGTAAACAACATGAACCTACATATAATAAGCTAAATTCAATCCAAAAAAAGAATATGACCTCTACCTACTATAAACAAGGGCACAAGACAGCCTCCAACAATTTTCTACCAAAGCAGTTCTTATGCAATTGTCTCAAATTTGGATATTTATGTTCCCTACTTCAGTGTTGACTGTGGAATCAAGGACATCGAAGCAAAATTTCCTCAACAAAATCTGATAAAACAATCCTTAGGATCCTATTCCTTACAGAAGAAAGGAAAGATCCAGAAACATTATATCATGACACAGTAGCAAGTGATCCATTCTCTTTCGCATTATGTCCTTAGACATGATCAGATGCTCTTGGTCAAACCTACCAGGATGATTATCAAAATGAGAATGAATTTTGACAAAGAGCCACAGCTCCAATGATTTGTGCGTTACAAAGTGAAAGTTACAATAATTTCATCAATTTTCATCTATTGAAGTCCCAGCATAACTAATTTTGAATGTCCAAGTTAGCTAGTCAACATTAATGAAGGACTGTGCTAAGGTAATAAAAGTGATAGTATGCAGGAGAGTATGTGTTCCTTGGTTTTGTGGGTACAAATCAAACATATCGGCAGAGGGATAGTTACGTTGTTCTAACTTTGTAAACTAGAATATCATCAGGCAAAGCAATGCTATGCTCTCCAGGGGCAACAAAGTTCATCAGGACTATTGCCATAAATCTTCAGGTTTTATGTCATGTTCAGACCAATGCCAAGCTAGATTTTGTACCCCTATGCACGTAGAATTCAATTGTAGTCTGAGCACTGAAACTTCACATATCCAGTCCAGATATGTGACCAATCAAACACTAACATTTTCACTTTCAGTAGAGGCAACGCAAGGAACTGGATGCAAAGCCAGGCCTCACCTTGGGAGAGGCAGCTCCAGCAGGACGAGTCGGCGGCGATGCACGACCTCAGCCTAGCCGCCGCCACCGCGCTGTGCAGCGGCATCAGCGAATCCGCGCTCGCCAGAACCGCCGCCGCCACGAAATGCCTGAGACAGTCGATATCAAGAAAGGCGCCTCCATTTAGGATACTTCCCATCCAGACCTAGCTAGCAGCAAGAACACAGCAAGGTCTCGGGACTTGGGGCATAACCTGAGGACGCAGGGAGGAGATACAGCATGCTTCGCCGACTGGAACGGACTCGTCACCGGGGATCTCGCCCGGCGCGCAGCCAACCTGACCGTGGCGGTGGCGGCGGCGGCAGCGCGGCAGAACGACGCCATCTTGTTCTCTCTCCTTCGGTCGTTTGCTGTGCTGCGGTCGAGGAAGGAACAAAAAGCTCAAAACTAGGCCCAGCTTCGTTGGCCCTTCGACCCATTTGTATTAGGCCGAATGGACCAATGTAGGCCCATTTAAGTTGGCCCGGAACATTGTTGCGGGCTCCGTGAGGTCCATACACAAAGGGCCGGAACGTCAGTGCGGGCTACTTGAGGCCCATATGTGTTGGGCTTGAGTTTATGAGGCCCCAGTACTGTATTGCAGGCTCCGTGTGGCCCATATATTTTGGCCCGGAACTTCATTGCGGGCTCCGTCCCATCCGCCTCGCCGTCTCCGGCGCGACATACCGGCCACCGCGCCGGCGCCGCCATCGCCTCTCCGCCGTTTCACCCCCCTTGAACCCTGCACCGCCTAGTCTCCTGACCCCTGCTCACCGGCTACCTTCAGAACTGCGGGGGCTTTGGATGTGTGACCTGCGGATGCGTGCGGATACCTCGCAGCCGGAGACCGCCGTCCGCCGCGCCGGCGAAGCGGCAGAAAGACGCAATCATTCTCTCTCTTGCGAATCAGATCAGCATACAGGAAAGATTATGAAAAAGAAAAGCGGGAGCTGAAACTCTGAAACCAGCAAGCTCGCTTCAGGCTTCGCCTGCCAGTCTGCTACATTGCTCCTCCGCTGCAAATTGCAAACAAGTGATGGCAAAGGGATCACTATAGATGGATGGCAACCATCCTTCATCTTTTTCGTGCGGATTTCACTAGCCTCAACTTTTGTCCTAATTTCCTCCCTCCTTTTGACTTAACTGTCTCCGTAATTTGTCGGAGACGTTTGGTTCTCAGCTGGCTGAGAGTGAAACTAATCAAATTACATTTGTTTTCTGCACTTTTGCTAGCCACTACTACTAGCCTTTACTACGAAGCTGCAGAGAAACTAAACGTGTATTTTTTTCTTTGGAAATCAGGTAATTTCATTGCACTAAACGTGTATATATGAACTGGATATTGCGCTGCCCTGTGCTAGCTGCGGTCCACCTACATTCGACAACGATCGGACTATGAAACACGAAGCTGCTGTTCAGGTTTCACACTCATGTTCCATTCTTGATCAGTTCTTCAGCTCACCCTGAATGTTACTGCATCTTGCGTTCTTTCTTTCTTTCTTTTACTCAAGGATCTGGACATGTAAAGCTTCCAAAGCAGCAGCAGGCTTTGCTTACTTTGATCATGGGAGACTTTACAAAATGGTAATTTTTTATCACCATTTTCTATCTGTGTTAATGCAATCTAGCTACTCATATGTTTTATGTCTGAATGTACATATACACTGGCTCACTTTTTTTCAGCTGTTTCCTAGTTGGTTTCTTTTGAAGCCTACTTAGCTAGGGTGAATCAATCTGCAAGAGCACATAGTAAAGTGGAGAGGATTAGGTAAAAGTTGCTTGCACAAGCAGGTGGACAGATAGGCAGGCTTAAGGGCACAGCACAGCAAAACACTGGCCTTTGCTTTAATCACACTGCTCTGAATGTGACATTTTCTCTCATGTCTTTATTTCAGCCATTTGTTACTCCTGGTCCTAACAGTGACACCAGAGGCAGATTAGCTAACCACTTATGACTCTATTCTTCATCTTTTTATTGCCCCCTTTCCCCTCACTCGCTGTCTTGCTGAACTAATCACCATCCAGGCATCCAACAATTATCCTGAATATTGTTTTCTTTTATGAGGAAATATGTTAAACACACCTGAAAATTCAGTTGAAAGAAGAAATGATATTGTTTTTACGGTTGAAAAATTCAGTGTATGATTAGTCTTACATCCTTGCTCATGCTGAAGAACAAGGCATATGCTGGTTTGATATTTGACCATGTGATTATTTGAGATACAGAGGTGAGATTTGACCGTCCTAAATGGTGACCCGACAAAAGTATATGCATGTTGATTTGACCGCTTCTGGTCTTCTCTTCCTAGTGGCATGTTGGACCTGTTATACAAGTCTATCGTCTTGGCCGTGGTTGCATCTTTAATTTCTTTAGTTTTATATGGCCTTCTTATGTTTTAATTAATTTAATAACAAAATTCTCCTCATGAGTTCTCATTTGTCACGAACCTTTATTTAGCGCCTCTTTCCTTAAGGGTACACATAAAGCGTACTCACAGAAAAGATAGCCCACTGAGAAGAGTTTCAGTTATAAAAGCATATAGTTTATATTCTAAAGTGCAATAAGAATATATCTTTTGCATTATTTTAATTTGCACCATCAACAAAACGACAAGTTAAAAAATCTCGATGCATGCATGATCCTGATATAGGGTTAGTAAAGTGTCAAAGTGAGACGTCTAAGTCCATCGAATCCTATATTTTTCTTTTCTTGGATAGTTAAGAATAGAAGGATTTTAGCTATGTGCATAGCCAAAATCGAGCAAACTTATCAATAGGAAAAAAGTTGTTATGTGCGGAATGATGATTCAGAAAAAGTTATTACACCATCTTAAACAACATGCAATTGATTCGTGAGACAGCCATCACATTCCCTGATGGCATGGCAATCAGTCAAATCTTCATAGACCTATCATAATACTAAAAACATGCAAAATGAAAAAATAAAAAGAAGAAGAAGCCACCCCATGAAAAAAAATTGTGTGCCATTAAAAAAGTTACAGTCCACACAAGACTGGAATTGCACTGAGCTCCAAAGGAAGCTATCCATTTTGGATTAGGTCCAAAGAAAAAAGATTGTTCTCTCTCTCTCTATCCACCTCCTTTGCTTTAATTTTCTCTTCCATTTTGGCTTCGCCCACCACTACCTTCCCCCCACTGTGCTCTTAGGAAGAGACCCAAACGAACCCGACCGGCGACGCCTCCACCACCACCACCATCTCCTCCTCGGCGAAATCCCCAAGATTTTCTGCAGGAATCGATCCAATTTGCGGCCTTTCCCTTCCCCTCGGGGCCAATTCGCGTGGAAATTTGGGAAAAGGCGGAATTTTTCTGCCTTTTTCTTTACCCGCCTGACCCCCCCCCCCCCCCCCCCCCCGCGGCTTTCCTTTTTGACTCCGCCCCGGTCCTTCTTTTTATTGGTGTCATTGATTGTGTTTCTCGTGGAAAAGGCGCGATTTTTGGGCCAGTATCGGTCGCGGATTTGGCTCCGGAGGCGTCAATTTGATCCTAGCAAGGTGCGGTTTTTCCCCAATCATTTTTGTTCTATACGTGAAATTTGTTTCCCCGCTTCTTACAGTGTTTAATTTGATCAGATTGAGAAATGATGGATTTGTAAGGAGTTGTATAGGCGGTTTGATCGAGCTACTTGTTTGGATAATCCCTTATGATTAAGCAAATCCTGGGCCGGCTTCCCAAGAAGGAGAAGCCGGGCAAGTCCGGGGATAAGGATTTGACCGGAGTTGGCTCGTCGCTGTCAGGTCCGGTGCCTGATGCAAGAACCACGACGGATTTGACGATGTCTAGTAGGATTGCCAATCCTAACAATTATGCAGCCACGGTCACAAATCCCGGTCAGAATTACACCGTCAAGAACGCCCATGTTGGTGCGGGTGTCAGCAATGGTTTCTTGGCACAGCCGGTGTATGAGGCGCTTCTGAGTTTACAGGATGTGCCGGCGTCAGAGAAGCCAAGCTTGTTCCTCCGGAAGGTGGCCATGTGCTGTGTGGTTTTTGACTTCACTGACCCAACAAAGGATGTGAAAGAGAAGGAGATCAAGAGGCAAACATTGCTTGAGCTTGTAGATTACATCACATCAGCCACTGGGAAATTCCCGGAGCCTTCTGTGCAGGAGGTCATCAAGATGGTGTCTACAAACTTATTCCGGGTACCAACCCCAGCACCAAGAGAGAACAAAGTGCTTGAGTCATTTGATTTGGAAGAGGAAGAACCTGTCATGGACCCAGCATGGCCACACTTGCAGATTGTGTATGAACTATTCTTAAGGTTTGTCCAATCTCCTGAGATGGATGCTAAGTTGGCCAAGAGATACGTTGATCATGGTTTCATTATAAAGCTACTTGATCTCTTTGACTCGGAAGATCCTAGGGAAAGGGAGTATTTGAAGACAATACTTCACAGGATATATGGGAAGTTTATGGTGCACCGTCCATTCATCAGGAAGGCGATTAATAATATCTTCTACAGGTTCATATTTGAGACAGAAAAACATAACGGAGTTGCTGAGTTATTAGAGATTTTGGGGAGTATAATCAATGGTTTCGCTTTGCCACTCAAGGAAGAACACAAATTGTTTCTTGTCCGAGCATTGATTCCACTCCACAAACCAAAATGTGTTAGCATGTATCATCAACAACTGTCATATTGTGTTACTCAGTTTGTTGAAAAGGATTGCAAGCTTGCTGATACTGTTATAAGGGGTTTACTTAAATACTGGCCCATCACGAATAGTGCTAAGGAGGTTATGTTTTTGGGCGAGTTAGAGGAGGTCTTGGAAGACACGCAGCCAGCAGAATTTCAGAGATGTATGGTACCACTTTTCCGTCAGATTGCCCGATGTTTAAATAGTTCTCACTTTCAGGTAAAAAGGAATTACAGTATGCCAGTTAAACCATAAACATGTAATATTGTTTTCACTAGTTACTGTATGCTTATCTCATCACTTCTTTCAATGTTGATGTGGAAATAGGCATTTTAGCTTTTTAGAACCCTTTATTAGATTCTCTATCAGATGGAACATCAGTATTACAGATAGCCTGGTCATTTCAGTGATCCACAGTTCATTTCTTTCCAACAGCCAATACATATATTTCAGCAAATGAGATATTGTACCAATTCTGGTTATTCTTTATAGAGTTGGGCTGTTGATTATAATCATATTTGCTATATAATAACCTGTTGGCACAATTTTGGACCAATACAAGATGAGGTGAAATAATTTGTATATGAGTCCTGGGTGCCTGGCACCAAAGGACATACCGATATTCTTGCGAATCCATACTAAAAATCCATCATATTACCCTTCCATGTAACTGCAGATGACAATTATTATCTTTTGAACTGTTGTTTTGCACTAACAAATGGATCTCATATTAAATGATCATTTACAAGGTATTCTTCATAAAATGTATTCATGCATAATTCTTTCCATAGTTTCTAAGCAAACCGCTTACTTTATTTTTTCATGTGGCCAGTGGCCCTTATGGATCATGTTAGCTCCTGGTTTATGAATTATGTTTCTTTGGATATGACAATTGAGGAAACAGTCATGGCCCATTTTTTCCTGCATCTAAAATTTCCTCGAATGGCACTTTTACTCTAATCCCTTGACCACTGTACCAGTTAAATCATATTGGGAGCTCCTTGTTCTTCTTTATGTTTGTGCAGTTTCTTTTATATGCTAATAATGCCATCCCTTTTTGGATTTATGGTAGTGATATAGTCTTAAACGTAATTAGTACGTATGCCTCTTAAAAGAGTCAGGATGAGAGCGCTAAGAGACATTTCTAAAAAGATTTAGAGGGCTTAGTTAGAGCTGTATATAGTAGTGAGAATCTTTTTTTGTAGAAAGGGATCTTAATGGCTATATAGGTGTAACAGGTATAGGTTTTAAGACGGCACATAAAAGTTTTGTGTATAGTGGTAGGAATCAAGAGGAAGAGGAAATCTTAGATTTTGCTATAGCTTTTGATTTGATAATAGCCAATATTTTCTTTAGGAAGAGACAATCTCATTTAGTGACTTTTATTAGTGGTCAACACTTTAGCCTGATTAACTTTATCCTTATAAAAAGATGGGATAAACGAGCATATGTGGATTGTAAGGTGATACCTGAAAAATGTGTTATTTCTCAACATAGGCTAATGGTGACCGACTTTCGCTTTCTAGTGCATGCTCGTAGGGATAAACAAACCAAAATTGTAAGAACCAATGGTGAAAGTTGAAAGGGGAGATATCAAATGTCTTCAAGAAAAGAGTTATCAAATAGTACTCTTTGAAGCAAGAAGACGATACAAATAACATGGAGGAGAAGATGTCAACATACATTTGGAAGATTGATTTAGAGATATTTGGAGTAACCAAAGAGAGTGGATGTGAAACTCAAGACATTTGGTGGTGGAATAAAAACGTGCAAAAAACTATTAAGGAAAATAAAAAATGCTATAAACACTTGTACCATAACAAGAGTAAGGATAATATGAAGAAGTACAAGATAGCAAAGAAGACCGTAAAACGAGCTGAGTGAGACAAAGGAGCGAGCTTTCAAGGATCTATAGCAACGTCTGAGTATGAAAGAAGGAGATAAGGATATCTATAGAATGGCTAGGGCTCGTGATAGAAAGATGAGAGATTTCAACCAAGTTAAGTGTATTAAGGATGAGAGGGGGTAACTTTTGATGAAGGACGATGAGATTAGACATAGATGGAAGAGTATTTTAACAATTTGTTCAATAGTGGCAACGAGGATACCACCATCTAGTTGGATGACATGTCGAATGACACCAATAGGAGCTTTGTGCGAAGGATCTAAGAATCTGAGGTTAAAGAAGCTTTGAAATGGATGAAAGAGGGTAAGACGATAGGTCTTGATGGTATTCTAATTAAGGTGTTGAGATGTCTCAAAGATATATCTATAGTATAGCTAACCAAGATGTTCAACGGTATTTCTCAATCAAACACGATACCTGAGAAGTGGAGGAGAAGTATATTGATACCAATCTACAAGAATAAGGGAGATATCCAAAGTTGTACTAATTATCGAGAAATTAAGTTGATGAGTTATACTATGAAGATATGAGAGAGTTATCGAGCAACGTTTGAGAGGAACGACGCGAATCTCTATAAACCAATTTGTTTTCATGCCCAGAAGGTCAACTATAGAAACAATTTTCTTAATGATACAAGTTATGGAGCAATTTAGAGAGCAGAAGAAGGATCTACATATAATTTTTATTGACTTAAAGAATGCTTATGACAAGATACCGAAAAATGTTATGTGGTAAGCTTTAGACAAACATAAAGTCTCAATAAAGTATGTCTCTCATCAAGTATATGTACAACAATGCTATGATTAGTATTCGAATAAATAATGGTAACACAGGTTACTTTCCGATTAAAATAGGACTATATAATGAATCAGCCTTGAACCCATACCTCTTTATCTTGGTAGTAAATAAGGTTACAAGAAACATACAAGGAGATATCTCTTGGTATATGCTCTTTGCAGATGATGTAGTGTTAATTGATAAGAACCGGACAGGAGTAAATAGAAAACTAGAGTTATGGCGGCAGACTCTTGAGTCCAAAGGTTGTAGAGTAAGCAGAACTAAGACTGAATGTATGAAGTGTGACTTTGACACCATCGCACACGAGGAGTGAGATGTGAGTTTAGGAGGCCAATTAGTGTCTAAGAAGAACACATTTTGATATTTATGATCGATTCTACAGATAGATGGGGATATTGATGTAGACGTTAGTCATAGAATTAAAACGGGTTCGATAAAGTGTCGCCAAGCATCTGACATCCTCTATGATAAGAGGGTACCACAGAAGCTAAAAGACAAGTTTTATAAAACGACGATTAGACCTGCTATATTGTATGGGACAAATGTTGGCCTACGAAAGACGACATGTTCAATAGCTAAGTGTTAATAAATGCGTATGTTATGTTGGATTTGTGGATATATAAGAATGATCAAGTTCGAAATGAGAATATACATGATCGGCTAGAGGTAGCATCAATTGAAAAAAAAATTATCCAACATCGGTTAAGATGGTTTGGTCATGTTTAAAAGAGACTCCCAAAGGCACTGGTATATGTGGAATTTTAAGTCAAGACAATAATATGAGGAGAGAGAGAAAGAATAAAATTAATATAGGAAAAGACAATAACAAGGGATTTAAAAGATTGAGATATAAATATGTATTTAAATAGGAGTACTTAAAAAGCAGTTATTAACATGTTTAAACTGTAATTTGAGGCTCTTATTGGGATTTAACTCTGGTCTATCCCAATTTGCTTGAAATTGAAAAACTTTATTGTTGTTTTTGTTATTGTATGAATGTTCACTTACTGCTGAGAAGTGGAGATACATATCCTAAAGTTAGGATGTGGCTCCAGTTAGATGGTTAGTCTGGAAAAAAAATCAGTCGAGGCGGAGATGATTAGGTCTAGGGAGATATCATTTTTCTTGCTAGAATATCACCAAAAAATTTTAAACCCATTTTGAATTTTTATGTGAAAAAATAGATGAAATTGCTGTCAACAGGACTCGAACCACCAAACTTACCCTATAGTAGAAAGGGCTACAACTAGGTTTATTTGTATATACAAGTTATAATTCAAAACTTTACCCTGGTATGCAATTATTCTGGACTCATCCGAGATGACAAGATATTGGTGAGATTTCACTGAGATCCTGATCCATGGATTTGTGCTGTTATATATATATGTATTTTTCTAGTTGGTGATTGAGAATGGCCATAAGCTACCTGATCATTTGCTTGATGATTTCAAATTGGCTTGTTTTTCAGTTTTTGTGATAAACTAGACTTATGCTTTCTATTTTTTATAGTGATCCCTAGCTACCTGTTTATTATAGATGGTAATGGTGTATTGATTCCTTTTTTACTTGTTTTGCAGGTGGCAGAGAGAGCTCTGTTTCTGTGGAACAACGACCATATTGAGGTCTTGATCAAGCAGAACAACAAGGTGATACTGCCCATAATCCTTCCTGCAATAGAACAAAATACAAAAGAGCACTGGAACCAGGCAGTTCAAAGCTTGAGTCTTAATGTTCGCAAAATATTCATGGATCATGACCCAGCACTGTTTGAGGAGTGCCTCAGGAAGTTTGAGGAAGATGAAGCGAAAGAAACTGCGTTGAGGTCAAAACGTGAGGCTACATGGAAGCGCCTAGAAGAGATAGCCTCGTCAAAATTTACAAGCAGTGAGCCAGCAGTTCCTCGAGAGGCTAAAGTTCATTAGCAGAGCTCCTCTGCCTTGCTTGCTGAACACTGACTTCGTACGAGCAGCTCGTTCACGGGATCTAGTTAGATCACTGTTGTGAATGCTCATGGATGGCTTCATGCCTCATGTTACTTGCTCCTGAACATTTTCGCAGGCTGACTTGTAAATACGAGGTAGATGAACTTCGAAGCTTTCAACATGACTTGGAGCTCTGTCGGTACCGAGATCGTAACACCAGTTTCTTCATCATGGGACAAAGGAAAGGAGGCAGATTATGTCCTTGCTTTTCTGAGATGTATGTGCTAGCCTGCTAGAGGTCAATGTGCAGCCTGGAGCTCAGTGTCCTGATGTTGAAGGACGGTTAGCAGCACATGAGAGTAACAGGTAGAACAGAGTTTGCTTGTTGATGATAATTTTGCAGAAATACAATGTTTTTATGTATGAATAAGTTCGAGTCTTGTCGTGATAATATGCACTCCTTGTGTACATGTGTTTGCTTTTCTAGATGTATACAGAAATTTTTAATGGGCAATGCTTTCCTGCCTGTGCCTGCATCGATCGATGCTCTGAATTGCTGGCTGCTTGTAAAAATCTGGAATTCTTGCCTTGTTTTGTCTGGCTTATTTTGCTGCTTTATCTTGTGCTTCAGGCTCAAAGTACCAAATTCTTTTTGCTGTTTTTTTTTTGTCCTAATGAGAAATATCTCTTTTTTTTCAAAGGTGTGTAATCTAGCATTTCGTTAGAAATAGAGAGCATTAGCGCGACAAGCTAGCAGAGCAGTACTGTACTGAGAAGCTTCTGAAAGCTGAATCCACATCTCACTTATTGATGACCAACAAGACAAGAATATCAAGGGGAAGAGTTAATGTAATCGATTGACTACATGGATGATGAAAATCAAGGTTAATCCAGAGGATATCGATAGGACATATTTAGCGGGCTTTAGCTTTAGTTTTACCTCACTTAAGGTAAAAACTAGCTCCATCTTAAAAAAAGTGAAATGGATTAAAGTGATTAAAAAATAAACTAGGATTCGAGCCGCTTCATAGCTAGCTCCACTCTAGTCTTTGCTCATAGAGTTAAATTTAGGAGTTTAAGCCATGTCAAACAGGTCGTTAACGTAATCGAGTAATCGAGTTAATCATGAGTAGATTGGGAGAGAGTTTCGTGGTGTTTTTTTTCTGGTGGGTTTTTTAATTTATGATATCTTTGAAGAATATAAACACTAGGTTAACCATATTAAATTGAAAAGTTGCTTTATAAAGATAAGAAACTTTCATATGTTTTGTACAAAAACACAGGAGCTATTGAAACGTGCATGTGATAACCCATAAACGATAACGAGAAATGGTGCCGTAATGTAATCGATCGCCTCCATGGATGATGGAAATTAATCGGGGGGAGCAGCTTTGATGGCGACGGTCGTCTGTTCCTGGAGTTACCGGCGGCGAACTCGGAACCCGGCGTCGCAGACGAAGATGGCGACGGCGGCGGATGTTGAGCGCGCGGCCGCCGCGGGAGAACGGCCCACATTTATCGGGCCGGAACGGTATTTTGGTTTTCGGTCAGAACGGGATATGGATCACACGCGGCCTAAAAGGGATCGCGATTTACAGAATTTTTTATTTATATATTTTTATTAAAAATTTTAATATATATATATATATTAAAAATTTATAGATATACACTCTTAACATCCTTTGAATCCTTTGATAGTTTTTTTTAAAAAAAAGTTTCATCAGAGAGTATAAAATTTGATGTGATAAATGTCTCTTGACATACGTTATTAACGGAATGGTGGAGGCTAGGAAATTTGCAGTCGGTTACTTTATCACCTTAGTTGAAAGTGTTTTTTCTCATAGCAGGAGGCCACCTGCAAAATACTACGTAGGATGCGCGAGAGAGGAAGGGTCTGCTGTTTTTATAGGCGACTCCTTCACAGCCTTCTGGTTGAATGTTTTTTTCCTCTCTGGAGCTACCTCTAAAATTATCAGACCTATCATGAGAGCGGAAGGGGCATGTTAATTTTGCAGGTGGTCCTCTTGACGATTTCTATTAGGACATTTTTTTCCTTTTTTAATAAATGTTGAAAAGAAAAAAGAGAGATTTTAAATAAATATATTTTTATTTAGATATTTAATTGTAAAGAAAATTTGGGAGCATGTAGAAAAGATAATTGAAATGACTGAATTATATAAGAAACTCAGTGTTAATACTAGAAAATCATTACACCATTAAACAGATGACCGGATTAATAGATTCGTACGTGAACATTATTTAGATAATGCTGGTAAAAAACATTAGAGATTTACACGTTATAGACATAATATAGACGGAATATAAACTATGTAATAAGTAACACAGTACATAAGCATATTTAAAACTTGTGAATATCATCATCTATTGTCCACTTAGTTGTTGTTATAGGAGCTGACTCTTTACTCATACGTTACTTTAGCCTGCATATATTATTCAATTATTTTAGACTGTATGATCCCTATAGAGTTATACAGTAATTTCTTTATGTCTATCTATTGTTTGAATTCGTACCTTCTTGGTGGTTCCTATAGGAAAAAATACATATATAGCTATTGTAGTCATGGTGATAAATTAAAGATATATAGCGAACTTACAATAAAATCGTCCTAAAGAATGATTGGATAAATAAAGTACATTCTACCAAAAGTATTATTAGTTATGGACCTCACCACTTGGCAACGATCACCATAAACGTACTTAGGACGCTCGAGGTAGTACAAGAGGTTGTAGCCTCTAGTCTAACCATTTGGCTCACTGACGTTGTTCGTACTCCTATTTTTTCATCATGTACTATTCTTTTGATTTTAAGAGAAAAAACCAATAACCCTTAGATAACTAACGTTTCGGGTCAAATAATAGATTTTCTATATCAACTTAATGAATAAAGCTACATATACTTTCGTGGATCTAGTAGAGAAAATATTAGTTCAAAGAAAATGTTATGGTATGGAACAATTTAAAAAATAGGTATATACAATCCATACCTCATAAGAATAGTTTGGTCATTAAAAGAATTTCCTTCCACGAGTGTTGAAGTCCCAAAATATCATGAACTGGTATCGATCACCATATATATAGAATGGACGATCATACTAAAATGAAATTAGGAAGTCAAAGGATCCCTTCAACACTTCAACACTCGTGATCCTCATTGAAAGCACATTTAGCCGCCATTGTTTTTTGATGCTATAAGAGATAGAGTAAACGAGTAGTGTAGGATTGAAAGGGTATCAGCAGGCTGAAAACTTGAGCTCCATCATATATACGAAGGTCTTATATAGCGTATGTTGTATTAGTTGTGGAAGATATGAATGAATGTGTCGAAAATGATTTGATATTCACACGTGAAAAGTGTCATGCCTATAAAAATCCTTTGAACGCAACGTGATATTAACGCGTCGAAAGTTGGCCATCGGGTTATGCTAAAAGCGACATGATGGTCACGCACCGAAAGTTGGTCGTCGAGTTGTGTTGAAAGTGACATGATGGTAACGTACTGAAAGTTAACTAGCATCACTAAGCGTTGATTGTGACTCAGCAATCATGCGCATAGTAAGGAGTGAAGGCACCAAAAATTATTATCATATGCTATTGGTAGTCATCTCTTACCTGGCACAAAAGCAAGGGTCCACAGGTAGTAGGTGTCGTGAAGGGCGTGGATGGAGGGTGGTCAGCATGGCGTCCTCGATTGTTGAGAGGTATGAGTGGTGTGATCGATTGAGGGCACGTTCTAGCAGCTCAGGTGTCTGCTATGCCATACCTATATTTAAAAAGTTAGCATATTATCGAAAATAAAAACATAATTAGCAGTTCATACAACTGACAATAAATTTTTGCTAGATAAAATGAACAACAGTTACCATTACTACAAGACCGAAAGTTTACGATATATATAGTTCATGCAAGATAGAAAAAAAAGATTCATGACTACAACTTAAGTTACATATCTATTCTAAAAATAATACATATACTTACGCTATACGATTGAACCACCAGGTGCACGAGATTGCCTAAGCCGGCTTGGTATTGAAGTCGTGCCATACCCCGTGGGGCGTCTTCCATCGGACCCTACTCCTTATAGAAGAGCTTTTGCTTCACTCAAAACCTCCGTATCTTTTAGACACTTCTTGTAAGCATGCCCCCTCCTTATCACACTTACTATAACGTTTAAATCTTTCACCTGCTTCGGACTCATCCATATCATTGGGAATATATCTAGTCTTGCATTGACATGTCTTGTCCCTTATTTTTGTTAGTTCTAGAATATAAAAAACTTAAGATTGTTGAGCTATAAAAGACCTCGTAATACCGAAACCAAATACCTCGCCACTCCTGATATGTAAGATACATTTCTTTCTAAAATAAGGTGACACAAAATAATGAGCTTGTAGTAATAACATGAGAACATGGCTTGTGGTATAGCCTTAGCTTTTGGCATGAGCATGAGCAGATCTCATCGTCCTTTAGAGCACACTTCTGCACAACTCTTTTACGATAGATTTTATGTTTAGCCTTGTTAGCATATAAGATCTCAAATCTATGCTACTGTGTAGGTTGAGATATAACTCGATGTTATTGACCATTTTTATGTTTTTTATCCAAGTACTTTATCATCACTATATCAAAGAAAATATCATTTTCTGACAAAAAGGATCTAGTTGTTTTTATACGGATTTCTAAAATACTTGCATATGCTATGGACGATAAACTCAATAATAGTAAAAAGCGATAGCCTTCTCACACCACACATCACCTAATTATAAATCTAAACCAAATTAGCTGTCATTATATCAAACCTAGCAGCATCATCGTCATACAATAAGGCTCATTTCTTTTTTGGGTCATTCTTAATCCTATGCGAAAAATTTCTAACTTGGTATATTGACTTCATTCTCACAATATGATCATCATTAGAGAGTGGTCCTAAAGCTTTAGGAGCCTCATCACTTATATGTGTTGACCTTCTTGACTGCTTATCTATTTGTTTCGTTGTCAGTTCGTCCAACCTCCTCCAAAGTTTATTAAATTTTTTCTATTCATTTTAAGTACAAAGCCTCTTGAAAAGATACATAAGATGTTTGATCTTAAACTACTTGTAAAAATTAGCGCACATATGACGTATGCACCATCTATTGTAAACATCTGGCCATTCTTATGCATACTATTCTCCACGTTACCATCCCTCAAATACTCAATAGCCCATAGAAGGCCTGCGTGACAGTCATGTATAAATCAAACACCTGGCCTTATACACATAACTACGTCTTTCACTCGCTTTAGAAACCAATACTAGCTTTCGATGTTCTCGCTCTCAACGAAAGCGAAAGCCATGAATAATACCTGATTGTTTCCATCAACTCTAAATCCTATCAATACTTTTCCGTCAGGAATGTTCCATCGATACAGAATATGAAATCACAATACACAAATATGTTAATGCATGCACTATATGCGAAGAAAGCCTATTGAAACATGCTCTACTGAGGATGGTCAACTAATAAGAGTGATTTGAGGTTGTAGTAGCTTCCCAGATTTCTCTAAAAAATACAAGCTAGAAGACGAGACAAATTATCATATAAAACTTTAAATGTAACAAACCACATCTTCATAATCTTCTCTTTCGCTCTCCATGCCTTCACATAGCTGATTGTGTAATTGAATTTATCCTCAATTTTCTTGCACAACATCGGAGTACATCTCTGTTACAATAAATACAGTTGTCATATTTCTATTATATTTCTCGATCCTATGTAAATAACAATTATGCTTAGTGATGATTGACACATTTCAATAATCCTTCCATTTACCATTAAATGCATACAAGCTGTATAAACACTCATAACTTGAGTTTACGTATTTTACTTCATATACCGACTTGCTTAACTTCGTGACCTAGAACTCTTGCCAAAATGATACCGTCCAGTGCTTAACTATCTCTATCAATTTCTTTTTGTATGTATATTTAGTTTTTTGAATGACCTCGTTCTCCTTATACTCCCATGGCACGTGGTGTCTCTTAATGATAACAAGTCTAGTGAAGTACTATTGTAACGGATTTACATTACCGCTCTCTTCGTCCGATGATTTTTCATTTTCTGCATACTTGTTATTAGAATCTTCCTTATCCACTACCTCAACGATGTTGTTGTTTCTCTTTCCCTCGTTTGCCAATCCTCTTGGCTCCTTGTCTTCTCCTACTCCTTGTTGATGCTTTGACTAATTTTTCTCCATTATTTTAGTATCACATCCCGACATACTTAGACTCTCTTTGTCTTGTATAATCATTAAAATAGTGTTGCCTTTCTTGTACATTGACACAATAATGCTAGGTGGTCAATTTCGTTCTAATGCATTTTTTACATACCATCTCCAATTGGTAGTGGAATCCATTGACATCAATTCCTAGAAAAAAAACTTCGGTTGCCTAGCTCATTATGGCAACCACGTTGACCTTAGAGTTGATTTAAAAACTCTACATTAACCAGTTATATACTGCTAGAAAACTTCTCCTAGCTAGCTTTTCAATACACTTAAGGGTTGAGTGAAACTCTAATAGATCTACACCATATGAACCATGTCTAACATTTTCTCAACCGTGATATAACCAAAATATCACTTTATTTAATATATCTATTCACAAAAAAATAGAGTTAAATTAAGAAATTAATTGTTACATCTAATACCATGTATTCAATATTTTAACACTGATATGTTTTTAAATATTATGAACGATATATATAGATTTAAGAACGAAAATATCAAACCACGAACGAAATTATTTACGTATCTAGAGCAATACTACATATACTATTTTATTTGATCACTAAGAATAATTATTATAAATTGTATAAATTGTTTACCTCCATACAAATCCACAACCCAGCAATACTTCGCCGCTTACTTTTGCCTCCCCTTAACTCTCTCTTCTTTTTCCTTTTTTTAATAAAATATACTTTTAAACAGTTGGAAGGGACTTTATACATAGCTGCCCAAAAAATACTCTAACAAAGAGTCAAGAGGGTCACATGTAAAATTATTAAGCCTACAAGTAACCCCTAGTAAAAAAACGTCTAATTAGAGAGCTATAAGAGAACCACCTACAAAAACGATAAGCCCTCTGCTCCCTCGCACACCCTAAGCTGTAATTTTTAGACCACCCTCTGTCATAGAAAAAAAGTGAACTAAAAAAGACCCGTTATAATCTTTCTAACCCTTCGTCTGCCGTTAACGTGTAATAACATAAGTTTTATTAGATTTCATATTATTTGGTGGTTGTTTTTTTTATAAAAAAAATCTTCTCAGAAAATGTTGGGAGTATATAAGATATATATGTATGTATATGTAACATATATATTTTTAAAATATTTTAATAAATATATATATATATATTCCTATTTACGTGCGCTACGATTTTTCGTCACGTGCGGCCCATTTTGCTTCTAAATCTGAGCCGCACAATAACGATCCTACGGAAGGAGGCGCTGGGAGGAAACGGGAGAGAAGACATTTTTTATTTAACCCTCTTATATATTCATATTATTTTTTTACACCCTTCTAGATTAGGATTGCTGATCGTTGTCCGGTCGATCCATTCTGGACGGATAAGATTGAAGAGAGAATAAACATACCGTGCAGGTAAATTTTATCAGAGTCCTCTTGGGAAGAATGCCAACGCCGTCGTCTTGTCACCTTCAAGTCACCGGCCACCGCCGCCGCCGACGTCGCTGGATCGCCGGTTCTCCATGGTCCCCGAGCTCAGGATCACGTGGCGCTAACGGAAAGCTTCCGGCTCCACATGCACCTTCCTAGAGCACTACCTTATCGTTCTCGCGCACCGGCAGACTCTCCCTCGCGCACGAGCACCGCATCTTCGCCGTCGCCCGTCGCCGCCTCGCCGGCGACCTCGATTGACCACCCCAGATACACGGTCGTGCATCCTATACCATCCATTAATTCTGAGGCTTCTTTTTAGATTGACTGTGTAGCTTTGTGCTTAATCCTAAATGTGACGATTGTGTACGGAAGATGATCAAGAATCAGGAGAAAAGACTTGTCTAATGGAAAGAGAGCAGGAAACGGCAAGAACATGTGCTGCTAATTTATATGTTTAGCACCTTGGTTACTTCTAAATGATGGGTATTGTATATAAGAGGAGAACCAGATTTCCCTGTACTGAATTGGTTCCACTCTAATCCCAGTCATATCCGACAATGTATCCATTGTCAGCTAGCTCCAAGATTTGACTAAATAATTAACTAAGTGCTTAACAGAAAAATCCGCAAGTATCAGTGATGATATAACCCTAAAAAAAATTTCATGTTGCATCTGGGATAGTTGATGATGTGAAATGACAGGGTCTGAAGCTCAAGATTTGGGCTCATCCAGCTCTCATAATCAGCTTCCAAGGTTGTTCTACCCAGAAGTTAAAGCTCACTGATTGCAACATTCACTGAACATGAGATATTGGAAGAAACCAAATCTTGTTTTACTCTGCAAGTCTGCAGTAAGATTTGGTCCCATTCAAACCTCAAATTCAACTGCCAAATTTTTTTGTTGTGATGCCTAGCCAAGCTACCACTCCACATACTTGCAGTCACTACCAATTAAGGCGCCGAAGATAAGATGTTGGAGAAAACTGAACTCATGAAACTGTTACTGAAAAAGTGACAAGTGAGAGTTCAGTTTCCTTCAACTCTTACCTTCAGAGCAAAACCATATGCTATCGGCTGCCGTATTTCATTCTCATGGGGCTGCCATTTTATAGACCAGCTCAATCTGAACTTCTGAAGTTCCTGCTCTACTCCATCCAAGTGTTCTCTAGCATGAGTTGTGCATGTTCAGAAAAGAAAGATTCTTAAAGTAGTTATTCTTTTTAACAAACTCTGACTAGACCAGAAAAATACCGTGGTGCATTTTCATTTGATTTACTTGTGCTTCCTACAAATCAGACTTTTTTTTTTGAAAGGGACCTACAAATCAGAAGTTTATTAATGGGTCATGAATAGGGTATGCAGTATGCTGCATTTCGGTTGTTCACATGTCTTACGTTGCTGCTTGCTAGTATTTGATTCTCTATTGAAACCAGTGCCGATTCTCTATTGAAACCAGTGCCTTTCTCATTATTCTGAAGAATCTCAGAAAAATCTTGTGAGTTGGTTCTTAACTGTTTTTCATTTACTCAGAAATAGTTCAGTACGGTGAACTATCAAAGCTCTCTCTTTTTTTTCCAACATGTTGGTTCTGAACTGTTATTTGTTTACAAAGAAATATTTCAGTACTGTAAAATACCGAATTTCTCTTTTTTTTCTCCCAAAGTCTTACATCTCATCAGAAATACAGAACGTCAGGGTAACATGCTAGCATAACCACTTAACCAGTACTGAATACTGATAGGTCGCAAGGGAAACAAGCTTCTGAAATCTAAATCCACATCTCGCTTTCAGGTTCCTTGTGCACATTGACAACCAACAGAATAAGAACAAAGGAAAATTTGGATGTGATGGATTATTGGATGGTAGAAATCAAAAGTTATTCGGGAGGATCGGCTTCATGTGACTGACATTATCTACAGTAGCTTTGTTGAGCTGAGTCTGACCACGCATGGAGTGGAGGGAGCGAGGCACCTCGCTCGATGGAAGCCATAAATTATGTAAATGAAGGAGATTCATGGAGATGTAGAGGCGGTGGAGCCTGTAAATTCCGGCGAATGTAGTCTATTCCTCCGCCAGCGAGCGGCAGGCAGCTGAAGTGAGAAACTTGGTCGGGAAGGAGGGGGAAGTTTTTCCTCTTAACTCCCTTGACATATTCTTTGTTATCCGTTTACACCCTCTTATACTTGTATCGATCCATGTCGTTCGATCATTGTTGTGCGGATCAGATTAAGGGACGAATTCATAGGTCATATTTTGCAGGCAGGTACACATCGTCAGGTATATTAACGGTAGACACACTGTGTGTTTGACGATCTTGGACCGTTCGATCAACACTGTGCGGGCACGATTAAGACGGTAATTCGTGTGACTTTCCGGCTGATTTTCTCTTTTGATCCCTAATAATATATTATGTATTTCAGTTACACTACACACCCTTTGAGATTTGGATCACAAGCGGTCCTGACCGTTCGATGCATGAACAACGGACAAGATTGAATGACAAATAAGCACGACGTGCAGGTGCGTTTTCTCATGGGCCTCTTGGGAAGTCACCGGCCGCGCCGCCGGACCATCCCGGCCTCACCGGCGCGCGCGCACTCCATCTTCCACGTCGCCGGCGAACTCAGTCGACCACTCCAGCTGGTCCCTGCAGCCAAGGTCGTGCATCCCATCAGGCCATCATTTCCATTCGTTTCGTTTCCTTCAGGCGAAGAAGAGTCTACGGCTTCCTTGCAGATTAACTGTAGAGTATTTAGTCCACGGTGAGAATGCTGAAACAGTAAAATGCAATGCTTTATCTCTGATTACCTTCAGAAAAATTGGGAATGAATAATGCTTCGATGCAGTGAGCAATTGTAATTCCCCGTGTATATGAGAGGGTCGGGTCTATATATATATAGCCTAGACCAGTGGTCTGTCTAACACCCTCCGTAGTCGCAGCGGGAGGGAAACGGACGCAGAGACTGGACCGAAAACTAGTGAACAAAGGCGTGGGCAGGCCTTTGATCATTATGTCGGCAAACTGATGTGCCGATGGTACATGGAGCACCCAAACCTATCCTAATGCAACCTTGTCACGGACAAAATAAATATCGATCTCGATGTGCTTGGTGCGTCGGTGATGGACCGGGTTGGCGGTCATATAGACGGCACTGACATTGTCACAGTAGACGACGGTCGCGGTGGAGAGGGGTGCACGGAGCTCCTGGAGAAGCTGGCGAAGCCAGCAGCACTCGGCGATGGCGCGGTACTCGGCTTCAGCGCTGGAGCGGGACACTGTAGTCTGGCGTTTTGAGGACCAGGATACGAGAGTGTCACCGAGGTAGACGCATTAGCCGGACATAGAGCGTCGAGAGTCGGGGCAACCTGTCCAGTCCGCGTCGAAGTACGCGGTGAGGGAGTCGATGGGGCTGGAGCTGAGATGCAGCCCGCTGGAGAGGATGCCCTTCACGTAGCGTAGGATACGCTTGAGCAACGTGAGGTGAGGTTCGCTCGGAGCGTGCATGAAGAGGCACACTTGCTGGACAGCGTACGTGAGGTCGGGTCGGATGAGTGTGAAGTATTGGAGAGCCCCGGCAAGACTCCGATAGTGAGAGGGATCGGCAACGAGGGCACCATCGGCGGCGGAGAGTTTGGCTCGAGTGTCGACTGGGGTGGCCGTGGGGTGACAGTCGGCCATGCCTGCACGCTGGAGGAGGTCAATGGCGTACCGGCGTTGGGAAAGGAAGAGCCCGTGGATGGAACGGGTTACGGAGATGCCAAGGAAATGGTGGAGAGGACCAAGATCGGTCATGGCGAACTCAGAGTGGAGTCGGGCCATGATCTGGTCGAGGAGAGATGTCGAAGACGCTGTGAGGACAATGTCATCGACATAGAGAAGTAGATAGGCAGTGGCGGAGCCGATATGGAAAGTGAACAGGGAACTATCGGACGCAGAGGCCACGAAGCCGATGTGCCAAAGATAGGCAGCAAAGCGCTGGTACCAGGCACGAGGGGCTTGTTTGAGGCCGTAGAGAGAGCGTTGAAGGAGACAGACGTCGCCGGACCGAGAAGGGTCGACGAAGCCTAGGGGCTACTGACAGTAGACTGTTTCCGTCAGGTGGCCGTGAAGAAAGGTGTTCTTCACGTCTAGTTGATGGATCGGCCAGGAGCGAGAGGCAACCAAGGTGAGGACGACTCGGATGGTGGCGGGTTTGACAACGGGACTGAAGGTTTCGTCGTAGTCGACACCAGGTCGTTGGGAGAAACCCTGGACTACCCAGCGAGCCTTGTGACGGGCAAGGGAGCTATCGGCGTGGAATTTGTGTTTGAAAATCCACTTGCCGGTCACAATGTTGGCGCCGGGAGGTCGGGGAACGAGGCGCCAGGTCTCGTTGTCCATTAGGGTCTTGTACTCGTCGGCCATGGCCACGCGCCACTGAGGGTCGGCCAAGGCTGAGCGAGAAGTCGCCGGGATGGGCGAGATAGAGCTATGGACGACGGAGAGACCGTAGCGCGGATTGGGTCAGAGAAACCCGGTCTGGGAGCAGGTGACAATGTGAGAGGTGGAGGGAACTGGAGCCGATGGGGGTGCGGGAGTAATGGGAAGAACTGGTCGGGTGGTGGCATCATCGGTTCCGAGTCGGCGATTGTAGACAAGAGGAAAAGGATGGATTAGATCGGCCTGAGCCGATGAGGTCGGGTGGGCCGAGTATTCCGATCGGTCCGATAGAGGTGGATCAGCCGATAGGGTGGGGGGAGCCGATGGAAAGTGAGGAGCCAATGGAAGTGGGGTGTCCGATGGAGAGGGAACGGTATCGGCTGAAGGATAAATAGGATCGGTATCGGCCGATAAAGGTGGGTCCGATGGGGGTCCGATGGTGGGGACATCGGACCGAGTAGTGGTGGGAGATGTGACGGGTAAATCCTCAACAGCGGCCGATGAGAGGGCCAATGGAGAGGGCAGTGGGGAAGACCTGGTCGGCACGGTGTTGGTGAGGAGGAAGTCGAGATCACTAGAGGAGGATCTCGGATGAAGGAGACCGAAGGGAAAACATGTCTCGTCAAAAATGACGTGACGAGAGACGAGGATCCGTCAGGTGGAAAGGTCGAGGCATCGGTATCCCTTGTGAGAGGTGGAATAACCGAGGAGAATACAGGCGGTGGAGCGGGGAGCGAGTTTGTGGGAAGCTGTGGCGGTGAGATTTGGGTAGCAAAGGCACCCGAAAACGCGAAGGTGGGAGTAGTCGGGCGCCGTGCGGTAGAGAAGGGCATAGGGAATGTTGTTATGAACGGAGGAGCATAGACGTCGATTCAGAAGGTACGTCGCAGTAGTCATAGCTTCGACCCAATAAGTGGCGGGTAGGTAGGCGTGAAGTAGCATGGTGCGACTGATGTTGTTGAGGGTGCGAAGGAGACGCTCGGCTTTGCCGTTTTGAGGAGAGGTGTAGGGGCAGGAGAGCCGGAGATGGATGCCCTGCGAGGTGAGGAGG
This sequence comes from Oryza coarctata, assembly GCA_030770085.1. Taxonomy (NCBI): domain Eukaryota; kingdom Viridiplantae; phylum Streptophyta; class Magnoliopsida; order Poales; family Poaceae; genus Oryza; species Oryza coarctata. The sequence goes on along the minus strand of CM061476.1, from coordinate 989,141 downwards.
TTTGTAACGGTATGGTTGACGAATTCCGTACTGTTATCGGCTTGTAAAGCCTTGATGGGGAGGTTAAACTGAGTGGATACGTGCGTGACGAAGTGAGTGAGGTGAGAGGCGACCTCGGATTTGTGGATGAGCGGGAAGGTCCAGCAATAGTGTGTGTAATCGTCAAGTATAGCAAGATAATACTGTTTACCGGAGACACTTTTAACTGGGGACGTCCATACATCACAATGTATAAGTTCAAATGGACGCGAGGTACAGGAGAGAGAACTAGAAAAGGGCAGACGCACATATTTGCCAAGTTGACATGAGTGGCAAACTGTGGAGCTGCTGTGAGTACATCGGATGGAGGCGCTGCGACGGAGGGTGGCGACAGCGTCGGGGCCGGGGTGGCCGAGGTGAAGGTGCCAAAGGTTGGTGGAGAGGGCGACGCTGGCGTGTGGGGTGGACGGCGCAGCGGGAATGGTGTAGAGGTCGTCGCCACTATTGCAGCGAAGGATCTATCGCCGGGTTGGGATATCCTTCACAGAGAAACCAGACGCGTCAAATTCAATAGAGCAGTGGTTATCTCATGTGAATTGACGGACAGATATAAGATTGTGAATGAGAGAAGGGACAATAAGAATATTGCGTAGGGGGAGGTTAGTGGTGGATGTAGACAGAGAGGAGTCACCGCGGCATTGGACAGGAAGAGAGTGACCATTGTCGATAGTGACAAAAGGGGAGGAAGAGGGGTGACAGGAGCGAAGTATACCGGCCGATGACGCCATGTGTGAAGACCCCCGGAGTCCAGCACCCAAGGGTGATGTGGTTGGAGCGTCATCTGGTTGAGGGCAGCGACGAGGCCAACCTGGTTCCAGGAGGGAACCGACTGGGTGGTTGGGGTCGGTAGCATCGGCTGAGGCGGCAGAACGGGAGCCGATGCCAGGTGAGCCTGGGGATGGGCGCCGAGAACTCCGGGTTGCCAGCCGATGGGGCTGCGTGGCTGGGGCTGGGGCGCCCAGGGGTTATAGCAGAGCCACGGACCCGTAGGACCGGCAGGGTGGGTAGGGACCGAGGTAGGTCATGGTGGCGTCGGACCCTGCCAGGTCCTGCCTTTGCCTTTGCCCTTACCTTTCCCGGTACGGGCTGTGTTGCTGTGGCCGGAGCCATGGCCACCAGGACCGCGGGAGAAAGGGGCAGCGCAAGAAGCTCGGCAGCCATTATCGGCTGCGGCAAGAAGAGCGGTGTGGGCCACTGTTTTCTCATCATTGGCCAGATGGAGTTCTTTAAGAACTAGTATGTCATGAGCCCGGGCGAACGATGGAAGAGGTGTGGCGTTGGCGATGTCATCGGCGGTGTTGGAGAAGCGGGGGTTGAGAGCAGCAGCCTTGACTTTGAGGCGCTGACAGTACGAGGCGACAGAGGAGTCGCCCTGTACCATGGAGTGAAACTCGTTGAGGAGGAAGATGGCGCGAGGCTGCTTGTTGGCCAAGAAGATCCGCTCGATGGCCACCCAGAGGTCCCGGGCGGTAGGGTCGGTATCGTCCATGGCGAGGTCGAGGACAGAGTCGTCGACCGAGCCGAGCAGCCAGCTGCGCACGCAGCACTCAGCGATGTCCCACTGAGGATCATCGGGACGAGGTGGAGCGGAGCCATCAATATGGGACCGGAGGCCGAATTTTCCACAGAGGGATTTGAAGAAGAAAACCCACTTGGAATAATTGGCGTTAAGGTCAAGGGAGATAGGAATGTGAGATTTCACGTTCACAGCAGCGTAGGGAGGGGAGAAGATCGACGAGGTGGTGCCCGAGGTGCGGTCTGTGGCACCGAGGGCCGGAGCAGATTCGGCGACTAGGAGAGTACCGGAGCTGAGGGTGGACTCGGAGGCAATGACGGGAGAACGGGAGCAAAGAGCCGATGGGAGAGAGAAGCCAATGGGAGGGGGAAGCCGATGGGAGGGGGAAGCCGATGAGAGGACGGATTGGCCGATCAAGGACGTGAGAAGCCAATGGGAAGTGGGCAGCGGAGTAGGTGAGGAGTGGCTAGCCGATGAGGAGTGGTTGGCCGATGGGTAGTAGGCAGCGGAGTAGGTGAGGAGTGGCCAGCCGATGAGGAGTAGGCAGCGGAGTAGGTGAGGAGTGGTCAGCCGATGAGGAGTGGTTGACCGATGGGGAGTAGGCAGCGGAGTAGGTGAGGACAGAGTGGGTGGGTCAGATAGTGATTGGGTCACGGACGTGCGAGGATTCACGTCCGTGAAGAGAAGATTCACGTCCGTGGACTCGTGGAGGCCAAGGAGTGGGGTGGACGCGAAAAAGGCAGGGAGTGGCCGGATGCGAAGAGAAAATGTTCGTATCCGGGAGGCAGGGATTCGTGTCCGTGGACACGTGGACACGTTGGACTGGCTCGGACGTGAGGGGAGAAGGTTCGCGTCCGAGAGCCGTTGAGCGTGTCGGAAAGGGCAAGAACCAAGAAAGGTTTCCAGCCGATGGAGACGACGAGCGCGGAGGTGCGCCGGCGTCAGAGAAGGAGAGATGCACGAAACAAGAGGAAGAGCGGAGACGGGTGCGAGGAGGGACGAGGAGGCGGAGCGAGACCGTCGTCTGGTCGCGCGGAGGTGGGGCGGAGAAAAGGTGACTGCGGGAGAGACGGGGAGAAGAAGAAATGGAGACGAGAGAGCGAGGGGAGTACCGGAAAGAGAGTCGGCGATGGGAAGAAGACGTCGACGACGAGAAGGAAAGAGTCGGCTCGCCGGAGGGAGAAGCTAGTGCGCCGGGATGTCTAGACTCGCTCTGATAACATGTAGAAAATGTACAGCGACTATAAATCCCCCCGTGTATACGAGAGGGTCGGGTCTATATATATACAGCCCAGATCAGTGGTCTGTCTAACATGAACTCATACTTTGATGGGGAAAAAAGAGAGGAAGTTTTATGTACATTTTTCATGGAGTTAAGCTATCAAACACTAAATTTAAGCAAATGGCAACTGCAATCTGCAGGTTTCTGCCTGCACATCTCAACCAAAAGAAACCTATGGTTCAGCAAAATGCGATAGTTGTTTGTGGAAGATGATCAAGAATCAGAATAAATCTACTTGTTCAATGGAAAAAGAATATGAATGGTCAAATGCTTCTACTGCTAAATCTGGTTAGCAATTTTTGATTACTGCAGAATGTTGAGCCATGGTTCCAAATCTGACGCTGTACCCATTGCTAACTGGCTTCAAGATTAACAGAAAATGCTGCAAGTATTAGTTATGATATAACCCTCAAAACACGTCATGTTGCATCTGACCATCTTGGACAATTGAAGATGAGATATTGGAGGACACCAAATCCTGTGCCATGGCAGGATTTGAAGCTCACGATTTGGCCCCATCAACTCTCACATTCAGCTACCAAGGTTGTTCTACCCATTAGTTAAAGCTCACTAATTGCAACACCATTCACTGTCTGACAACTGAACATGAGATAATGGAAGAAACCAAATCTCGTCTTACTCTGCAAGTCTGCAGTAAGATTTGGTCCCATCCAAACCTCAAATTCAACTGCCAAAGATTATGGTTGTGATGCCTAGCAAGCTACCACTCCACCTATTTGCAGTTTGCAGTGTCTACAGATTAAGGCGCCGAAGATAAGATGTTGGAGAAAACTGAGCTCCTCAAACTGTCGTTGACAAGAGAGAGTTCAGTTTCCTGCAACTCTTACCTTCAGAGCTAAACCATATGTTATCAATTGCAATATTTCAGCTTATGGGGCTGCCATTTTATAGACCAGTTCAATCTGAAGTTCCTGGTCTCCTCCATCCAATGTTCTCTAGAATGAGTTCTGCATGTTCAGAAAAGAAAGTGCTGAAAGTAGTTCACTTTCTAACAAACTCTGACCAGGTTATAAACATATCTTGGTATGCATTTGCATTTGATATACTTGTGTTTTCCTACAAGTCGTATGTTTAATGGGTCATGAATCAGGTATGTTTCATTTCAAGTTGCTAGTATCTCTTTCTCCATTAAAACCTGTAGAGTAGTTTCTTCCTAGAGAATTTCAATGCCATTAAATCAATACGGACACCAACACACTGACAAAAAATAATACTAGCATCATATTATCCGGATCTGTAAAATTCATATGCTTCTTCAGAGTTCAGATTAGCTGAGAAGTAGCTTAAAGTCCCACACCCCATGTGTGTTTGTAGAGTACAAAAGGTAAACTAGTTGCAGCAACATCAGTACAGTTAATAAAGTATTACCAGGACAATGTTGCTTTTTTTATTAACCTTTTGGCAAGGGCTCCACATTAGATTTCTGCAGGGTTTTGGAGCAGCAGCACTCATACAAACAAACAGTACAATGCAAGTTGTAATTACTTAACACTTACCCTTAACCAACAACCTCCAACAAGGGTTAAAGCAGGGTTTAATGTGAGGACCCTTTAAAGGACCACATTTGACTTTGCTTTGAGGTATATAGACTCCTTTTAGCTATGTATTCCTTGATCGACCCTAAGGACATTTACTGTTGCAAACTACCAAACTAACTACTACTGTCAAATGTGGAATACAGTGTTATGGTAAAATCTATGCTGAAACTTCTATACAGAAATACTAAAATACAATTAGCAACAAAAGGTTGGGTACTGTCAAGTAAATGCTGACCAAGGAATTCCACAATGCACATTGATGAAAATACTGAACTTTTCTAGAAACTTTATTGGAAAATGGTTCATGCTTCTGTTAGATGATCCATGACAATCCTGAAACCTATATCCCAGCTTAAACCAAAGGATCACTGTGCAATTGCAACAAGTGCAATTTTTTTTTTCATTTGATCGGTATGCAGATACTTGTCAAAATGATGTTTCCAACAAAATAGAAAAACAAATCGAGCTATGGTAACTAGTATAATTCTTTCATGTCATTCAAATTCAATTAAGTTTACAGTCCATTGTTTTCTTTTGACTTCTAAAGACAAAATTGATCAAGGTATCACATGCTAGTATGGATGTGACAACATTCTGTCTAAGTAGGACCCTGATGGTCCATAAGCAAGCATTTTGGTGACCACCAACTTCAACGAGTGGAAGATTTCATCGTCCAAACTTTATTAGCCAAGCAAATATGTGATTGATTATCGCTTTTTAGTTTTAAGAAAAATAATGAAAATGATTGGTAATCTGGATTGAAAAAGAAAGTGAGTAAATACTTATATCAATAAATGACCAATCACAAGTAATTTCTGAGTTATCCAAGTCTAAAGAGCTAAAAAAAATGAAATAGCAATGTGTTTAAAATGTATAAACGTGTCATATGCTGACATATGAAGCTCTGAAAACCACCCCTTTTCCAATGCAATAACATCTATTCAATGTTTTCTATTTTTTTCTCCCTATTAATTAGTTATTTTCCTCAAATAAATAAATATGGAAATGGAAAGAACACCTGTTTCTTAAGGGAAATACTATAATATATTATTCCCTAATAAAATTCCTTAATGAATAGGCAGAATTAGATACCCTGCCCCATGTGCACCCCAATAATTGCATTTTCCAAGCAAAAAGCACTTGCCACCAATACCTATCTCGCACAACCAACTGACGCAACGGCCCCACCTCACTGTCCCTACATGTCATTTTCACACCCCTTCGAAACTAACCGTCTAACCGAACCGCCCACCCATTCGTCTCTGCACTCCCGTGCCGTTGGACACACAACCTACATCTCACTGACAGTTCATCCCTACGGGCCCCACCTGTCATTGCCTCCCACAGCCGCGTCGCGCACCTGTCATTGGGTCACCGACATGTGGACCCCACCTGCCAGCCGCGTGCGTGCGTGCCGGTATAAACGGGCACCGCTGCTGCGGCTTCCCATTCCCACCTCGCGTAGCGCAACCACTGCTTCGGATTCGGAGGCCACCCCACCTCACCGCCTCCGCGTCCTCGCCATTTACGGCAACCGCGGCGGAGAGAGAAGACTGAGGAGAGAGAGAGAGAGAGAGCGCTCGTCGGGATGGCTCCAATGCTCGCAGCCGCTGCCGCTGCCGCCGACGAGAAGTTGTAGTAAATGGTGCGGCCAGTGGGGTTCGCTGGTGCTCGTGGATCGATCTGAGCGGAGCTGCTGGAGTGGTGGGTGCCGACATGGCGCTAGCGGCGAAGGAGAGGAAGCTGAGTAGGCTAGGGAGTAAGGGGAGTGGAGGAGGAGGAGGTGGGAGTTTCGGTGCGAGGGGGCAGAGGGCGCCGGCGGGGACGCAGCGGCGGCTGTTCGTGGCGTTCTTCGCGTTCCTCTGCGCCGGCGTGGTCGTCGTCGTCGCCGCGCACGTCATTGGAGGTGAGACTGATTTTCCTTTGCCTCCACCTCTTGGTCTCTTCTGGGGATGGCGGCGGCGGCGGCGGCGTTGGTTGGCTGCCGCCGCGTGGGGTAAATTGGATCTTGAATGTGTTTAGGTAGGCCAGTGGAATTATATTCATGGAAATCTTGTGGTTGGAGGCGTGGTTTGGATCAATTCAATTGGACTCACGCGAATGATTTGAGGGAAAGTTTGCATTTTTGCATTTTAGATTTGTTTCTGGTATGTGCTTGGTGTTTGCTGTTGGGGGTGGCGAAGGAAAAGTTCTCATTTTTGTGGGGTTGCGATTGTGTTGGCAGATCTGAGGGGTCTCACTGTTCGAAGAAAATTTTCGTTTTTACTCATTCCATTCTTGCTTAATTAGTGATTTCTGGACTGTTACGTTGGCCAGCAAATTATTACTTGCTGTTTACTAAATTACTACTTGTGTTGCTACTGCCTTTTGACTGATTGATACTGTGAATTCTGGGAATAGAAAAGGTTTATCTTGTCACATGAAGAACGTTTATGTTGATGTAATCTGAATTCAGGCATGCTGAATCCGTTTGGCTCTTTTCTTCATGGAGAAAATGTGCTGTGGTAACTAATCCCATGTTCTTGTTGTCCCCTGATGCAGAATCCTTCCGACCTGTGCTCAAGACGGCATGGCCGTCGGCCACCCTGAATGCTGTGTCCTCTGAGCGTGGAGCGCAGCAAGCTGGCGTCGTCAGCGTTGACACCGTGTTGCCTTCTGTTCATATCCAGCACGCAGTTGCTTTGCCGGACCATGTTCTCCTGATGCTCAGAGACGGCTCATTGCTGCCGGCTTCAGGGCAGTTTGAGTGCCTGTACTCCCCTGTCAACTCCTCGCAGCTGCGTCGCCTGCCCTTGTCAGTCACTACCTTGCCGAATGGACCCAGCCTCGTCCATTGTCCTGCCGGACCAGCCAGGGTTGCTGTGTCCCTGTCACTGGCTCGGTCGGCTCCAGTGGCACCGTTGCGATGGGATCGGCTTGTGTACACTGCACTTATTGACAGCAGGGACAACACCACGGTTGTGTTTGCCAAGGGGATGAACCTCCGTCCAGGTCGTCTAGGCATGCCATCACGGTACGAGTGTGTCTTTGGTCGAGACTTTTCGAAGCCAAAGCTTGTTGTCACCTCCCCAGTGGTTTCTGCTGCTCAGGAGATATTCCGGTGTGTGACGCCAGTTCGCATTCGTCGATACCTCAGGATGACTAGTGGCAAGAACAGTGGAAAGAATGATGAAAGGCCTATGTTGGTTTCCATCAGGACTAAGGGCTGGGGAAGCTCTACACTCCCCTCAATTGCACAACCAGAGCCACTTCCTCGGTATAACAAGCATCAGAGACAAAAGGCACACTCAATGTGTGTCTGCACCATGCTTCGCAACCAAGCACGGTTCCTCCGGGAATGGATCGTCTATCATTCACATATTGGTGTGCAGCGGTGGTTCATCTATGACAATAACAGCGACGATGGCATTGAGGAAGTACTCAACACCATGGATCCATCCAGATACAATGTGACACGCCACTTATGGCCATGGATGAAATCTCAGGAGGCTGGATTTGCACATTGTGCACTCAGGGCTCGAGAGAGCTGTGAATGGGTGGGGTTCATTGACATCGATGAGTTCCTGCACTTCCCTGGCAACCAAACACTGCAAGATGTCATCCGAAATTACTCCACCAAGCCACGGATTGGTGAGCTCAGGACTGCATGCCATAGTTTTGGTCCATCAGGCTGGACTAAGATTCCAAAGAAAGGTGTTACAACAAGCTACACATGCCGGCTGGCTGCATCTGAGCGCCACAAGTCAATTGTCAGGCCAGACGCGTTGAACCCATCCCTCATCAATGCTGTGCACCACTTCCATCTTAAGGAAGGGATGAAGTATGTGAACATTGGTCAGGGTATGATGCTGATCAACCACTATAAATACCAAGTATGGGAGGTGTTTAAGGATAAGTTCTCTGGACGTGTTGCGACATATGTTGCTGATTGGCAGGACGAGGAGAATGTTGGATCCAGGGACAGGGCTCCTGGGCTCGGAACCAAACCGGTTGAACCAGAGGATTGGCCGAGACGTTTCTGTGAAGTATATGATACCGGTTTAAAAGATTTTGTTCAGAAAGCTTTCACAGATCCACACACCGGAAATCTTCCATGGTAGATTGGTAAACACTGTATTTGGTCATGCACAGCACGGCACCACAATACCTGACATGGAGACACAGACAGCAAAAGAAGAACCAAAGAGAAATTAGGTAGAAGAGTGATTTGCTCTTTGGTATATTTTTAGGTTTTTAAGGTCTTTGTTTTCTTTAATTCATTTAGAATCATCATTTTTTTATTATATATCTAAGAGGGAAATGATTCTTTTGTAGATACAGATAGGTAGCATAATTCACTGTAAGTTTGCTTGGGGGAAGAGACAAGTAATACAAATCAATTACTTGATTTCATTTTTTTTCTTCCGGTTACTATACTTGGCTTTATTTCCTGTTACCTTATGGAGAACACAAAACTGAAATCACAGTGTCTGTTCAGTTGTTCACCTATCTGACAAATACAAACAATAGCCTTATGAAGAAGGCTACAACTGAGTTCAGTAACCACGTGCTGGTTAACTGGCCGTTTGTGATGCAGACAAGGATGGTACACCTTCCTTTGATGTGGTCCTGGAAGCATATTTGGCTTTTCACCGAAAAATCCTACTTGGGTAATCTATGTTGCCTTCCTTCTTTTGATTTTTTTACATTATATTTACATCATGACTACTTGATCATTAGCATCTTTACATGTAGTAGCTTTGGGAATGTATTCTTCTTATGTCACACTGGCTATTTTCACTAAAGAAGGGGGGAAAGTATCTGAAGAGATTGGAGCAACATCCAGGTCACTCTCAACCATCTTTCATTACTGAACTTTCATAGTTAGGTTATCTTAACCTGGCACACACAAGCACTCAACGGATAAATCCTAGGTCTCTTTTCCTTTTTAACTTATTGTACTCCCTTATTACTTAATTATCTGAAGCTCCTTGACAGGATGTCCTTGTCTGCCTCGAAGGTCCCAGATCTTTTATTTTACTAGTATCCATAAGTTTATCAGGACAGGCTTCCACATAGTTAAGTCAGAGAAAATGAAGCAAACAGACATGGACTTTTTAATTTCCTATCCTCTAACCCACAAATCGGTCCTTGTTCCTAATGTTAGTTTTGCTGTACTAATCAAGAAAAAAAATCTATGGACAACAATACTTAAGCTGGCAATTGTGGATTGGTTTGGTGCCTTCTGGGGAGTTGCCATCTGAAGATACCTCAATAGAATTGAAAAGTACTGAAAGAATAAAGTATACACATCTGGACGGCGATTCGGCAGTTTGGTACCCCATCAGTATAAATGTATAATAGTATAATAATAGTATAATGCCCGTATGTATACTATTATGATAATGTTGTTGCTAAGTTGGACCTTGAAATCTTCGTGCATTGGACAACAGTTCCTGAATTTCTGGCAGGTAATAAGCTGGCTGGCACACCTTCGCTTGTCTCTCTGGCATTGAGAGCAAAATCCTCCACGCACCCTGAATTGGTTGGCTCCTTTCATTCCAGTGTACTGCTAGCTCTGAATTGCGTTGTGCTCACTGCATATTGGAGGGATGAGATGTGGCTCTCTTCAGATTTAGATGCAGGGCAGCTGGATACATACCAAGGTACTGTACTATTGTACAGACCTGTTCTTGTACAATTGGTCCCTGTCTCCCTGAACATTTGATCCGCTAGGTTACTGCCCATGCAATGCGGTTCCTGGCAAAATGCATTAATCATCTAAAAGTTTCTCCTTTATCAGCTGGCCGAATACATTGACTAGAAATGGCTGAGCAATCAAAGGAAACAACTGCATCTTATTTATATTTATATTTTTTTCCTTTTAGTTTCTTCAGCTGCCGTCGGTTATGAACTCACCTTCCAAAGACCAGATGACCAAGCACGTCATGGGTCGCACTCATGCAAGGGGCACATTTAAACCGTTCCAACATTCTGCAGGCACCTTCAAAAGATTACCTAATGACCTGGTAATCTCGCAGTAATTCTGAAGAAATAGTACTCGTACCCATTTTTCACATGCCTGATGAAAAGAAGCATTTCTTTCTTACGAACACAATCTCAAAGCAAAAGAAAAGAAAAAAAATGATGACAATTGACATAAAAAAAAGAAAAGAGAAAGAGAAATACAGGTAGAGTGGTGGGTCCAGAGTTAGGCATTCGGATGACGCTGTCTAAAAGCGATTGAGTTTAAGTCGGTGAATTTTTATATAACATTTCATTGAAATAGCCAGTCGATAAGTTATCTTTACATTAAGCTTTAAACTTAACATATTGGCTTATCAACCAATATACCTAGGGTGTCTACGATCAATATGCTAGTTATCAATCTGATTTTATTAAATCCTATCTTAATTTGATCCGATCTATTAATATTGTTTTTAATAGTGTTAGCATCATGATCTAATAAATCTTATTCTTTTCATCGACTCGGCTAGCTATTTATATTATATTTTTATGATCGCATTGAAGTATTAGCTGATATGTAAATAATATATCTTTATATCATATTTGTATGTTTGTATTGCATCCATAACTAATGACTATCTAACTCTATTAATATATTTAGCTGATAGCAAGAGTCGTATCAATCTATCTAACTCAATGATCTCATATTATCTGTCTTTCTTAGAAACTAAATTGATCAGCACGCACTAAACCCTAACAACTAAAGACATAAAAAAAGCTTAAGAAATTATACTGAAAGATACACAAATCTTAGCTTCTCGTGTTTAAATATATCAGACCAAATTTCTATCAACACATCTGGTGGACCGATTCGGCTTAAACAACTTTCTACAACTAAACTATAGACAACTGTGTATTTGCATCTCAACCAAAAAAAATTATTAAAAAAACAACACAATAGAAGAACTAAGAAGAATAATCGAAGCCCTAATGATTGCCTAATAATACCGGAATCCGCGTGGCAGGATGGTATGCATATGGGGAAGAAGGCCACGAGCTTTCCTGTTCGTTCTCCTTTCCTCTTCTTTATCGTTTTCTCCACGTCGTTTTGGCTAAGCTCTGTCCATCACAAGCGTGCACTTCAAAATTAGTACAAGAAGATGATCAAATCTCCATTATCTTCAGTACTTATCCACACAAATTTGCAACGCAGAAACAACAAAAAGTTCATGATTGCCAAGAGCCCCAAATCTTACCAACTTTGGGGTCACTGAACTTGGCCCATTAGATATCATGGTCCAAGAAAAGAATAAGCCCTGTACTTCATGTAATATGTAGCAACATACTACATCACTGCACTGCAATTTGCAAGTCACTAACAGCATTAGCTAGATCAGAAGTTAGGCCAACAAAAGGCAGGACACTTGAGCAAACTGGCGATTAACAACACACAACAGAGGAATCAGATTAGGTATTTTGAGACATGACAACTATACACCCAGAATGAAAGTTCACTATATCTTGGTGACTTGTCGCTGATCCACTAGGATTGTGTTGGGTAAGATTTAGTCTGATTTCCTACTATTTCTGCTACAGTTGAAGAAAGACAGACTGAAGAAGCATAGAAATCCTTCGTCGGACAAAAGAACATCAGGGAAGTGTAGTCCCTTGATTCATCTGTAAGAAGGGAGCTCTCCTCCAGGAAGCTCCCAATTGTCATACTTATTATCGTCTGTCATCCCCTCGTTTGGTTCCTGGTCATCACCAAATGGATACGGACCCTTGAAATGCCTGCAGTAGAAATGCTAGGGCCAATTAGGAGGAGCATATGACTATCAAAATGAAATCAAGAAATGACAGTATAATCATGGACGATCCCTCATGCTAAAAATCGAAAATGTCAAAAATACAAATGTACAATGGATGACCAATTTGGCGGTTCTTGGTTATTTCTACATGTTGGGACATTGCCATCATTAATTGATGGACGACTAGTTGACAATAGGACCAATATGCTGAAGCACATTATAGAAGCAATATATTCATCGCATTGCCATACATAAGAAGAAAAAAAAACTGTTGGTGGATGCTGAACAAAAGCATAAGAGCTTTGACAAGGACCATATTTATAGCTAAGAAAAGGGAGATAACCTCAGTAAGATCAATTGCTCCCATTCAGAAGTTAGAACTGGGGGAATTTACAGCAAATCCAAGTATTGCATTCAGAGGAGCAGGGCAATCAATAGGTATACAGAACTACAACGCTGAAATGCTAATGACATTCAGATAGGCTTAATACATTATAGCAATCTAAAATGCTATTAATTTCCAGCTTCATATGCAGTATTGCATTCGTGAAATGAGTGAAATCAGTCAGTCAAATAACCAAGGGGCCTAAAATGGAACATAAACTCAGAAACAAAGCTATGCAAATAATTTTGTGATGCGCACTGCTCCAAATGTTAGCACAGATCGAAGGTGATTTGATGAAGCTGAGGGCTTGCACGATTAATTAGCGCCTACGTTGGTGAGAACAATGATTGATTAGAGAGAACAAACGAGACTACGAAAATACAAGGTCGCAGCCAGCAGTTAATTTGCAGGCGACGAAAGGGACGGAGAAACAAAAGGAATAACTTTGATCTGCGCAAGGCAGGATCACGGGAAGCAATCGACCAATGGAACAACCAGGGCCTCACCTCCGGCGAAACCTCCGGGCCGCGGAGCGCGCCTTGCGCTTGCGCCTATCCCGCGCGTCCTCGTGCCTCCGCCGCCGCCTGATCTCCTCCATGACGCCGGAGCGCGCAACCTCCCGCCTGAACCTTTGTAGCAGCTCCTCCCCGTCCACATCCTCGTAACCCGCGTCCACCTTCGCGTTGTGGTACTTGGGGTTGGCCGACGGCGGGACGGGGGTTAAGGCGGACGAGACCGAGAGGAGGGAGGTCGTGGGGGGCGATCGCCACGGGAAGGAGACGACGGTAGCCCTGGCGTTTGCGCGAAGGGGGCTGGGTGAAGGCGATGAGATGATCCCCGAGGTGGCGGCGCGCATGGTGGTAGTGGTTGTGGTGGTCGCCGGCGACGGAGAGGAACGGGTTGGTGGGCTTCGGGTTTCAGGTGGGGATGGAGAGAGGCCACGAAAACTAGGCTTAGAAGTTACCTTGCTTGATGGGCCTTGGGGATTGGGCCCAAAGAGAACTGGGCCCATCCGTGCAGTTCGCTTTGCTTTGACTGCCTTACACTGTACAAAAAATTTTTTCCTAATAAAGATTTACATATGAATGTCAGGGAAGGAATTAGTGCTTCGTGCTACCTTTGCTGAAGCATCCGGCCAGCAATAATAATTTTATATGTGATAGTGGTATAACAGGATTGCTGAAAATTATACACTTTCTCATTGGGCCGGCCCGAAGGGGTCGACGCACCAAACCCCTAGCCACCGGCGGCACACTGGTTCTCACTGATTCGGTCATAGACAATGCACTGTTCATGAGACCCACGTAGTTACAACCGTGCAAGGGATTACTATATACCACGTTGGCCGATACGTGTGACATATCGGCCGTACCATGCATGGGAGAGACCACGCTGGAATTAGGGTTTGGTAGTGTAGAAGCATCTGGGTTGGATGTCGATTTAAACTGCCGCGCCGGATTCCATAATTTTAAGGCGTGCATCTAAAATTTGTTCTAGCTGGTGCTTTATTCATAACAGATGCTCTAACATATGTACCAATTATGCGCATAATCTTCGGTAGACATAAGAATTTTAGATAGCCTAGTTTTACCTCAGATGCCGAATGGCTGGTGTGACGCAAGGAGCTTCTTAACAGCACCCTGGCGCGTTCTCCATCCCGCGCTCGATCTCGTGTTGTGCCTCCTCCGGCAGCTCCGAAAAATCTGGGCTTTGAGATGTTCTCCGGATTGATTTCTGACATTTGCGATAGTAGCCAAAGCCTAACACTAGCGTACAGCAATAAATCAAAATTGAATTTGCTTAGCGCACAGCAAGCTAACTACCAACTCTAACTGCTGCTTGTGGCCAGCCCACGAGGCCACGACTGATCTGCCGCTGCTCTGCTCCTTGCGCGTGATCCCGCGGCCAGACGACGTCGCCGAATTGTTTGTTCGGCGAGCAAAATAGCACAGCAGCGGCAGACAGTAGATGGGAGAAAAAAAATAAAGCTAACAGATCAAACAACCAAAAATAAAAATGGAACAGCTATCGATCAGATTCGGTAGATCGATGCAGTGGCAACTAAGATAGTAAATCAAAAAATTCGGCTACGATAGAGCCGAACAGATCAAGTCCCGGAGTCGCCAAAATTGTCTTGGCAAATGATTTCGGCCAACACAACGAGAAGCCGATTTTCAAGCAAACCCACAAAGATCCTCACTAACGTGGAGACTGGGCGAACGATTTACGAAGAAATCGTAAAAGATAGATTGATTTTGTTAAATTTGGAGATCAATTCGGCTATGCATTTATATTTATAGGGATAACTGGACTTAGCTAGGGCAGGGGACTTGCGACAAAAGAAATTTTGGCTTTCGTCCTCGGCGATCTTGCATCGTAGCCAAACGCAGCCGGCATGCTTGATCAGTAGCGCATGGGCCTTCATATTCGTTGACATGCATGGTACTGTAGCTATGGGCCCCAAGATCGATCTCTGTTGCTGCTCTTAATACATGCAACAAGAAAATCCCAACTGATTGCACATATTTATCAAAACTACAGCGTTTGCCTCAGTTGCCGGCCCGACATGCCTAACATCGCTCCCATGCCGATTCCGATCATAAACACATACCCCCCCCCCCCCTTCCCTTTTGACAAAGATGGCGTGCCAAAAACATGGCACCAAATACACCTCACAGTGATGAGCAAAGCACATTGGCCATACCCTTGCAAGTCTAAGGATGATGATACAACATAGTCCGTTGATGCTCTTGTCAAATACTTGGAATATATCTTTTCGAATACTTTCCGTTTAATGCTCACTGCAAAGTTTATACCTTTTATGAATTTCCTGATACAATTTTAATAACTTTATGTATATTAGATTTAAATCGACTTGGTAGTTGTTTGAAAGGGCTAAACACAGTTTTAATAGAAAGCCAATGCTCAACAAGTTTAAACCGGGCATCTCATGTTACTCCTAAGCAAAGCAAGCAATATACACACGCCAAAGAGCAATCATTTTATTCTCATACTTGGGAAATATTTTGTTTACAAGAGTCGACCTTAAAACACAACCTTCTCCAATATCCACCTCTTCTAGAGGGTTGGCTGATAAGAACCCTTGCCTTAACCTATATAAACTATCAAACTCTTCAATGGCTTTGGCAATATCGTTAATATTTGATCGTGGTTGCTCGACCCGCCGCCGAAGCCACTATAAGTTTGAAAAGACACCACTGATTTACAAAACAACGGGTTTAGCTTGACTGTGGAAGCCGGCTGTACCGAAATAGAAACAAATCCCTCTCTAGTAATACTAAGAAAATCCATCCCAGAGATATACCGCACCTCACCATGTTGCCAATCCGCCTTTGCATCAGCCAAAGAAATATAGGGCGATGTATCCGTGTGGATCCCCCTAACATCATTACCAAACCACTGCACTAAAAATCCAGTCCTAGCCCAACAACAAACTATAGTTACTTTGCACCTCCACCACGAAGAAAGTTGTGGGGATGGTCTTTTTTGCCGATGGTCAACTCCATACAGATCGCGTCGTTGGTCTCCATTGGTTCACAGGCAATCCAATTAAGTGTGTGGTTGGTGTTCATGAGCCCACTATTTTCCTTTCCTAATTTTCCTTGCACCTCCACCACAAAAAAAAGTTGCGTGAATAATAAAGGTAACAAATTTCCTTAATCCTTGGGATTACCGCAGGCATCTCGTTGCCCTAGAAAGAAAAACTAAATATGCCAAGAAAACTAAGTTGGTTTTATTCCGGCTGCTCGTTCACCATCTTCTTGCACTGCCCGTCGAGCGCCGCCACCGCCAGCTTCTCGCCATGCCCAGGGCGCTCATCCTTCCCGCGTGCATGGCCGTGCCAGGCGAACAGGCCGGAAGCGATCGATGTGATCGGTGCACCGAACAACGGCAGCTCCGGGTGCATGGCCTTTTTGCTCGGCCTGAGCTTGCTCCTTGCCCTGCTCCTGCGCATACTCTACTCCTGCTCGTGGACTGGCGGCGGCAGCGGCGCCTTGGATTTGTGGCATTGTACAGGATCCAAATATACTCCCACAGCTTGAGAATCGTTTTCATCTCTGTCTGTCCTAGTTTGACTCGGTTACAGCCAATCTACTGCCCCACCCGCTCGGCTATTGGGCTAGCCAAGAAGGGCCCAGTTAAATCCTCACCGGTATGGCATTGCGTACGTTGGCGCAACACCACCACCACCACAGAGCTCTCTCTTCATTATCAACTATTTGACGAGCATCCCATATCTTTATAGTAGAGGAAGTTTAGAGATAAGAATTAATTTATCTCTAAAACCGATTCGGATTGTTTTATAAGAAAGAAAATTATCTTTCGAGCGGATAAGATAAGATTCTGTAACACTCCTCCTTAGACTTATCCACGATCAATTCATACCTTATCAAAACTCGTACTAAAACACAGTGAAAAAAAAGATAGAAGAAAGAGTACATAATTGTCGACATGTGTTATACACTATTGTCTCATTAAAAACCCTTGTGAGGATCACAAGTTTCATTCAACTAAGAAAAAAAAAGAGTACAACATTGTGAACTCGTTGATCCACTAACTAGATCAAGTTTAGGGGTTTCTCTCCTTCCGAACCCTACAAGTCACTAAGTTTCTCGTTCCAAATTTTTGAACAAACTTTCAAAAAGTACACACTAGGAGAGACATAGTGAACAAATCCATTAAATTGTCGCTTGACTTATTATGCAGGATCTTTCACCTCCCATTACTTTTGAAGCTCATGAGGATAGAAGAATTTTAGAGCAATATGATTCATCATATTATTTTTAATATAGCCTAACTGTATCTATATGACACATGCTATATTATCCTCGTAAATAATGGCGAGGGCATCGAAGATACTCAAACCATAAGACCGTTCAATATAATGAGTCATTCTTCTAAGGCATGCACACTTTCATATGGTTTTATATAGTATAATGATCTCTAAATGATTTATAGATGTCGCTACCAAATTATGTACTAGACTATCACGAAATGTTTGTTCCATTGTAGAGAAACATAAAACTAGTTTAAGATCGAGCATTATGGGGATTAGATATCCTGTATATGTATAGTCCACCATGTCTAAGTCTCATTGTTTTGAAAAGAAGAGGCCGAAATACTATGTACTCTAGAAGTATTTGAGTATTGTCTTAACATCGACCCAATGTCTCCTTATAGGAGACGCACTATGTCTTGCTAGAAGATTTACCATCAACACAATTTAGGCCTGATACAATTCACAAGATACATCAGTATTCTAATATATTACTATTTACTATTACGAATCAATCTTTGATCTTAGCTTGTAATACTCCTAGGTTTTCCTAAGGCTTTGGTAAGATTTTTCAATACCTCGTGTATTACTGGAGCTTCTAAGGATAGTTCTTTCTAAGATAATTCTTAGTCGGCTGCCTTTGTGGTTTGGTAGATAGGCATATCGAAGAATTTATGTATTTTGTATCGTATTTTCAATGTGTTTAAACTCTTTTATTTGGTTGGTCAAGGCAACTATCATATATATGACTCTTACACCGCTAAGTTATAAAAACTATTTTATTTATTTATATGTAAGTATGTTGTATGTATGTGATAACAATATTGTGGATGCGTGTAATAGCCACCGATCATAGGACTAGTATAGTGTAAGCTCTAGGTATTCAAGAATTCAAGTATGTGGGTGCCAGCAGTTGCTTTGGAGAACCTACCTCGTGCGCTAGTGATTGCTGCTTGGATCGTACCTCTATATCGAAGCCTAAGGGTGTTCTGCAAGTCCTTCATTATCTTGGTTTTAGTTATTGCTTACGGCATGCAGCCAACTCTCTTCGTTGGATTCTACTCGGTGGAATCAAAGTTGTATGTTGTTGGGGTGTGACAAAGCTAGACAACAACAATGACACTGCAGTCTTGTTCTTGATGTGTTGCTGCTAGCTATGTGTTCATATTGGTATGTAGATGGCCCTGGCTAATATCTGCTCTAGAAAGTCAGAGCTGCATGATCTTTTTGATGCAGCAAGCTTAGCAACAATGCCATGCGTTTGGGCTATGTCAATTTTAGATGTTTGGTGGGATGGTGTGAGGTGTTATACTTGTGTCGCGTGTTTGATTAGCCAGTCGCGTGTTTGATGAGTCTCTTCTCATCGATATGTTTCTCCATTGGGTTTTTTCTCCTTCTTTTTAAATATAATTGATAGTTATTAGTTTTAAAAATAAATTATATATATTTATACAATCCTCTCAACTACTGGCAATAGAATTTATAAATCAACGGTTGAGATTAATCAACGATTAAGATTATTTTTCAACAGTTAAGATTATTTTTACTAATAATAATACTAGTAATAAAATGCTACCCGTAGATAAAAGGAATGTGATGCTATATATATTATATGTAGTCGTATAGCGGAAATTTTGTCAAGCAGACTGGAAGGCATTGATGCCACTTCGCTGGACCAGCACTTCGAACAAGGAATTGTTAAAGAAGACTAGTAGCAAAGATAGGTGATGGCCCACGATGAAACTAACAGCTAGAACAAAACATATATATTGAAAAAGATTTTTGGTAAGGAAGACAACGCCGCAAAAAGATTTTGTAACTAAGGTTGATGTTGCAGTGAGGGCGAAGAATGGACGCGCAAACACACGGGTGTAATGTTATATGAACACTATGTACTAGGCAATTAATTTGTGCAACCATCGGGTCCTTCGTAATCTTTGAGAAAAATATTCCTGTTCATGTTTGAAAAATCATGTCGTCTACAAACTTCATTAAAAAAAAGACAGCGTACAAAAATGTCATGTAAACTGAATGCAATAAAATAAAATAAAATAAAACAGTACTATTCTAATTTTGATATCATTAATTGTCCAAAAATGATCCAAAATTTTGATAGATGTCTGTGTTCATGTTCTTTGGAACAAATATAACTTATAAAGCATCCATGAAGACAGAGAAAATACACTCCCTCCGAACATAATTATTTAACGAGGACAAGATTTAATCATGTTTTTAAACTTTGACCATTAATAGTTTTTTTTGAAATGCTTAGTTTGAAAAAAATGTTATGCACAATTTTTTCTCGTAAAAAACTATCAAGCTCATTATATTTATAAGCTTATCCTAACATAAAATTAACAGCCAAACCTTCAAAACTTCGAAAATTCTAAACTTATTCAAAATTTTGTCCTCGATGAGATGCCACTCTGATCATCACTAAAAAATAGTCATAAATAATGCAGAAAGACAAAAATATTTTTTGTGGAAATTTTACTCAATGTCTTTGTTAGCAACATATCAAATGCACATAAGCTTCGATTCCATTCATAACAACTAATAAATATTTAAAAAATCTTTAAAAATTTATACAGTTACTTTTCATAGAACTATACCTATATGCATATAAAGCATCAACCTCATATTCATAGTACCTAGAGAGAAGAAAAAAAGAAAATCTCTGACAAATTTATACTCTAAAAACTATTGGGTTTTTCATTTTTTTTACGACTAGAATATAATAAAGTTGAAAATTTACATATAGGTGCAACACTATATTAAAACTACATATACAATCTTTTTTAGATTTTTTAATAATATTTGTTAATTGGTTTGCATGTGAAACTTGTGCGTATATGACATGTTCCCGTCTTTGTTTTGTATAACTATAGATGTAAGGGAGATTAAATGAAATATAAATGGTCATATAAAACAATGCAAAGTCAAATTGCTAGAAGGGAGGTACTAAAGGAAAAACAGTTTTCTCTATCAAAGTAGTTAATGCAATTTGACTGCAGGGTACGCTTATTGTTTTGTGTATGTATCGAGTAACGATTAACGAGTTGGCTAGACAACTTAGCTAGCCAAGTAGCTAGCGACTACCAGTAACATTGATCTAGGTGTAGAGGCCGAATTATTCATTTATCTTAAAAAAACAGTTAAATCGTCTCGTTGGCTAGTGTCCCCTGAGTGCCTTGAAGATGCCGACGAGCACGCTGGCGATGGACAAGATGATGCCGATGACCTTGTAGTTGTCGTAGACGAACTTGTGGACGACGGTCCTCACCGGCCTATTCCGCCGGTACGCCTCGATCTGCTCCAAGACGACGAAGTAGCGGCCGCCGAAGCTCAGATTCTGGCCGATGCGCTTGAAGAACTCGAGCGTCTGCGTGTTGCTGAAGGTGCTGAGCACCACGCGCCGTCCCCGCAGCTGATGCACGTCCTCCTCCCTGTCCATCAGCATCGCCAGCGCCGACAGGTACGAGCTCACCACGAGCCCGTAGTCGACGTCGCCGGACGCGGCGCCACCGCCGGTCGCCTCCAGGGCCGCCATGTTCACCAGCCAGCAGGCGGTAACGTCGTTCAGGAACACCGGCGACAGCAAGAACTCGCCGAAGATGCCCTTCTTCCTGACTACTTTCATGTCCCCGAACCACGACACCGCGCTGGCAGTCAGCTTGACGCCGATCTGTGCCAGCTCGACGGCGCTGCTGGACAGCAACGACGCGTTGCCCGCCTCGTAGTTTATATCTCCCTCGGGCATGTGCCATATCTGGCTAAACCAGAGGAGGTCGAGGAGGTGCGCCGGCTTGCAGTTTTTGTAGTTTTGGCCGCCAGGGACGCTTCTCTCAAGTGCCGCAGTCTTTCGGCACGGCCATGCTGCCGTCCGGAGCTTTGACCAGCAGCTTTTGTCTTCCTCCTTGGGGAAGAACTTGTCTCCCAAGTCGGCGACGAAACTGCGCACGTCGACGTGCATGAACTCCATGATGACCTCGAGCACCAGCCATGGGATCTGGTTCTCGAGCAGCATCATATCCTTGAGGATGCAATACTCGGACGAGAGCGCGTGGCCCTGGAATGACGGCTCTTTGTTGTCGATCATGAATCGCAGGAGGAAGCAGCCGTCGAGGAGCATCATGGCCGCGAAGTCCGCGTCGCTGATGCCCGTGACCGCTTCGTCGTCGGCGTAGCAGCGGCGCGCGAGGCCGACGACAGGGAAGAGCTTGGCGTAGACAGCATCGACAGAGCAGCGCGAGTCCGAGCAGAAGCGGTCCACCGCCGAGAGCTTTACCTCCTCCATCTCCTGCAGGTGAGGCTGGCCGTGGTGGTAGGGGCCAATGGACACGACGACCGGCACGGCGTACCGGTCGTCGGGGCCACCGATCCCTCGCATGCCTCGAGGGAACCGGTGGATCTTGCTCGCCGCCATGGAAGCGTGGCTGTGCACCAGCCTCCGTATCTTGGCCATCCTCTCCTTCACAGCCTTCAAGCTTCCTTGTGCTTCATCTGGAACGACGACGTGATCGACATGTACTACTATTGAGACAGCGTCATCCATGGCGGCCGCCAAGTGCTGCTCACCAATTGAGCGTGGTGGCTGCAGGTATTTTTATAGCTAGAGCGCGCGCATATGCATGCATGCATGCAGCTAGCTCTGGGATCGAGTGACATTTACGTATAAGGAACAGTCGACATGTCAGAGTATATACTTAGATTGATGGCTCAGGCATGTTCTTTTGCTTTAGCTTGATCGAGAAAACTAATCTTTATATAGATTCCTTGTGCACAATCTTTACAGGCTAGCTAGCATGCATCACTTGCCCAAATGCCCATTTTGTCACAGTACACATCATATATTCGCCAGTTTTAGTCTGTCTGTGCAATCGATCTTTGAAAAAAAAATTAAGGTTTAAATGTGGTTTTCCATCTAAATGTAATGTGTCTAATTGTTTGAGCGCGATTCTGACTTTTCAGTATGTGTAAGCAAGCACTCCAAGCTATCTTGTAGGGGCATTTTGGTTCTCCGTTGGCAGGCATCACTACTTGCCACATTTTTCACAAAGCAGCATGCAGCCGCATCTGCTTCCTGGGGTAACAAGCTCACGATCGATCACTAGCTGTTTATTGCCGCACCATTCAATTCGTTGCTTGTTTGTTTGGTACAATTGTCTTGCCTTTTGGCTAGCTTTTGTGATGGTGGCTAAAGCCGGCAGAGAGACCATTCATACATATGCCTCTCCGGCCACCGTCAACTAAGACCCCTAAACATAGCCGAAACAGTTTTTGGGGCTGAGGATAAAAAATGAGGTCCAACAGGACTAGCGACCAAAATAAGAAGGCTTCCAAATTCCTCTCCACAACCCCCATTCCTTAGAGGCTCTAGGCCATAATATATAGAGTCAAATGTGCATACTGAAGTATACCATACGAGTATTGTGGTACTATACATGACATATGAGAGGTACGTCTCAACGTCTCATCTAGTTGTAGGCTATATCGTACTTAGGCTAAGGATAATGGCACGGTGGGTTAGCCGCTATACTAGGTTGACACAGCATAGTTCATCCGCCCCATCTATCTTTTACATAAATTTTCTATTCCCTCTCCCCTCCACACATTTTTTCTATTGTTTTCACTTTTTTTATTTTTTCCTTATTTTCTAGCAATTTCTCATAAATTTTTTTGATTTTTCCTTTTTTTACTCTTTTTTGTTTGTTTATATTTTTTCACCACGTATTTTAAATTTTATGAGCCATTCATAGTGGGCCACAACGGTATAGATGATATTAAGATGTCTATTAGACCATCTATTTATCAACTGATATGAATATTCTTTGTTTTTCTTTCTCCACGCTATTACGAAATCTTATATGGCATGTTATCCCAGACGCTTACATCACACTATTGTTTATGCTCTAAGTTGGGATGGAATGACACGTACGTATACGCCTGTATGGTACACTCAAGCTAGCTGTCTATCAGTGTCAGATACTAAGCATGTTCTTTTGACTGAGATTGATCAACAAAAGTAATGTTTAACAATCTGGATTATTCGTTGCCCAAAATCTCTGCCATTGTATGGTTCTAAAGCAACGGAGATATATGTCTTGAATTGAATATATCCGCGGCTTGTTTGTTTGGTGCATGCATGGTGTGCTTTGATTTAATTTTATACTAGCAAGTACTCCGTACATCCTAATTAATCCCTGGAGATTACCGAAGCTTTGGCTTTTGGGTAGCTTTTGTGATGATGACTATAGCTTAATTAAAGATCTCTCACGTTCATCACGATCTCTGATTCAGTGAGATGCTGCTACGTACCTTGGGAACTAGTCGATGAAGGAATGAAGGATTGATTATCCATATGTATATTGGGGAGTACTATCGGATGGGAATCAAACCTAGATCGAGCAAGCAAGCAATCGTCGATGGCCAATGAATTAATTTGCGCGTGCGGTCGAGGAGGAGAGAGCCATACTCACGCGCCGACGATGATACTAACCCTGCCTCCGGCCGCCGCCGCCGTACGTCGTCGGCGACGCTGTGGACGATCAAGGCAACGTCGTGCAGTCAACGGCTCGACACCGGTGTGGAGGCGGCAGCAGTTGCGTGATGCATATGCGTCATGGAGGTTGAGGCGTAGAGAGACAGAGAGAGTGGGAGTGATGGGGCAAGGGTGGGCGGTGGGCCCCAGGAGACAGTGAGTAAGGTGACGAGGGATTGCCTACATCAGCACGGCGTGAGTGCCACGTGGAGGGTGTTTCACTTGTCAGCGCTCTCCTGTGGGCACATTGCTTCTCGAGGATGCAAACCCTATATTTTTTTATTTTATATATTTTTAATTAAAATATTTAAAAATATATATGTTTTGAAAAAAATTACAAATCCATACTGCTAACGTCGTTCAGTGAGATGGTTTTTTTAAAAAGAATATGTTAAACCAAAGGTAGCAATACGACATAACAAACGCTCGTTGGTATACATCAGTAGAACGGTGGAGGACTAGAAAATTTACAAACAGCCTCCTTATCACCCTATTCAAAGGTATTTTTTTCCGATACAGGGCTACCTGCAAAATAAACATACGAGAAGAGAAGTGGACCCTACCAAAAGCCAGCCTACAAAATTGTCAGGTCTGCTTATAGCTGAGGGCCTAACAATTTTTGTACTCATGACAACCTATGTTATTGCTTTTTTTCACCACACAAATATCAAAAATAAAAAAAAAGATATTTAAATAAAACTATTTTTATTTATAGATATAATTGTAAAGAAAATTTGAGAGTAAATAGAAAAGATAATTGAAATGAAGAAACTTAGTGTTAATATTAGAAAATCGTTACACCATTAAATAGAGAGTTGGAAGATTAATAGATTCGTGCAATGACATTATTTAGATAATAGTAGCAAAAATTTTATACAATTACTTAGAGTTTTACACATTAGAGGCAGAATATAGACGCAATATAAATAATACAACGGATAACACGGTACATACGTCTATTTGTAACTAATGTATATCATCATATATCGTCACTTATAGTCACCTGTTACTAAAGAAATTGACTTTTCACTCGTACTGCACTTTAACCTATATATATTGTTCAATTGTTTCAGGCTGTATAATCCCTGTAGAGATGTACGGTGATGTCTTTATATCTATCTATTGTTTGAATTCACACCTTTTTTATGGTTCCTATGGGAAAACTGCATATATAACACAATAGTAATAATTTAAAGCAAATTAGAGATATGTATAGCAAACTTACAATGAAATCATTGTCAAGAATGTTTGGAAAAACATTCTTTCAAAAGTATGGGCACTTATTGACCTCACCACCTGACAATAATTATCGCAAGCATATTTATAATGCTCCCGCCATAGAGGTAGTACAATATGTTGCAATCTCCAATCTAACTATTTAGCTTGGCGACGTCTTTCGTACTCCTCTTTTGTCCTCATGTACTATTCGTTTGTTTTTAAGGGCAAAAGCCAATGGCCCTTAGAGAAACAACAGTTAGAATCAAATATTGGATTTTCTATATCAATCCATCTAATGAAGCTAAACATCTTTTCATAAATCTGCTAAAGAAAGTATTAGTTTGAAGAAAATTTTATGGTAAGGAACGGTTGAAAAACCAAGTACGTATAATTCATACCTCGTAAGAATAGTTTGACCATTGGAAGAATGTCGTCCCACAAGTATTGAGGTCCTGAGATGTTATAATCTAACATCAATCACCACATATGCAGAATGTGCAGCAGAATGTACAGTCATACCAATATGGAATTAGCCAAGCCAAAAAATCTCTTCTTAGATTCCTGTGAAGAATACAAGATAGAAGACGAGACAAATTTTCATATGAAGCTTCGAATATGACAAATCTCATTTACACAATCTTTTGTTTCATCATCTATGTCTTCACATAGTTGATTGTGTAATTAAATTTATCCTTAATGTACAACATTATAATTGACCTTGGTTTGTATCTTAGGTGTTGCACAACATCAAAATACATCTCTGTTACAACAAATATAGATGTTATATTTCTATGGTATTTCTCAACATCATGTAAGTGATAACTATTCTCAATGACGATTAACAACTTCCAGTAATATTTTCATTTACCCTTGAATGCATGCACACTCTATGACCACTCATAAATTGAGTTCACACACTTCACTTTGTATACTGGATTACTTGACTTTGTAACCCATATTTCTCACCAAAGTGATACCGCCTAATACTTGACTGTCTCCATCAATTCCTCTTTGTATATATATTTAGCCCCTTGAATAACCTTATTCTCCTTGTACTCCCATGATATGTGATGCCCCTCAGAGATAATAAGTCTAGAGAAGTTCTCGTTGGACCATAATGATAGATTTACATTACTATCCTCCTCGTCCGCCGATTGATTATCCTCTGCATGCTTATTATCAAAATCTTTCATATCCATTACCTCAACAATGGTGTTATCTCTCTCGTCTACTGATCCTCTTGGTTCTCTGTCTTCCCATCCTCCTCCTTTTTCTTCTTCTTCGTGCTCAGATGTATTTTCTTTCACTGTTTCAGCATCACATTCTATCATACTAGGACCATGTTTGTCTTGCACGGTCATTAAAACAGTATTATTTTTCTCGTACACTTATACAAGAATTCTAGATAACCAATCTCATTTCAATACATTCTCCACGTAACATCTTCAAGTAGTGGTGGAATCCACCGACATTAATTTTTAAAAAAAAAATTAGTTGCCCGATATACGATTATTACGTTAACTTGAGGGTTGATTCAGAAGTATCAGATTAACCAGTTGTGCACTACTAAAAAACTTCTACAGGCTCTAATATATCTACACTGTATATACCATAGCTAATATTTTTTTACCATAATATAACCAAAATACAATTTTATTTGACATATTTGTTGAAAAAAATAGAGTTGATGTAAGAAAGAACATATTTTTCACATCTAGTTCCGTATATTTCAACACTAACATGTCTTTAAATATTAAGAATAAAACTATCTATGGATTTAGTAATAAAACTATCTATAAATAAAATTATTTACGGATCTAGAATAATACTACATATACTAATTTATTTTATAACTAAAAATAAATATTATAAAATACATCAATCTTTTACCTGCATATAAATCCATAAGTCAGCAGAAATTTACTGCTTCCCTTCGTCTCTCCTCAACCACATTTTCTCTTTTTTCTATTTTTTTAAATAAAATAGACTTTTAGTATGCTGAGAGAGTCTTTATGGACAGCCGCCCAAAAACACCTTAATAAAGGACATCAAGAGAGACACCTGTAAAATTTTCAATCCCTACTCCCCTCCTACAGATAGCGCTGGTAATTTTGTAGATAACCTCTTAGAGAGAATAAACATCCAACCAAATAGCTATAAGGGAGCCGGTTACAAAAAGTACAAACCTCCTCCTCTCTTGCACATCTATTTTACAAGTGGCACTCTGCTCTAGAAAAAAACACTCTTGGATAAGGTGGCAAAATGACCACCTGCAAATTTTCTAGCGCTTGATGCTCCATAGTTAACGTGAGCTAACAGGTGTTTGTCACATCGGGTTTTTAGCCCTTTGGTTAGACTTTTTTTAAAAAAAGATCCCTCTTATATATATATATATATAGTTTTTAAAAATATATTTGTTTAATATTTTAATATAAAAATTGCAAACCCAGTGTCTAATAGGCCAGCCTGTTCTCACTTCCGTGCAACAAATTACTCTGGGCCGTTTACTGCTCAACATAGCCTTTTCCCTAGTGCGTGCTCAAACAGCCCAATTTAATTCAGGTCCACTTCGAATGGTAGGCAAAAATTTCAAAACTTCACGTTCTATTGTTAAAATTATAGATAACCACGCGTTTTATGGTTTGTGATATGTAACCATGGGTTTTAGCGTCTAATGGTTTTAAAGGTTTTATAGAACCCACATTATTTAAATCTGAAGAAAATTTAGTGTATCTAAAATAATATTATTTAAAATATGAAAGAGAAAAACAACCGCTTGTATCAAGAAGTCAATGATTAAAAATTTTATAGGCACTTCGTAAAATGAAATTTTTAAGTAAATACATGTTCAAAACCTCCAGAAGCTAGGTCATGTAACATGTTCCTGAAGAAGGTCCTTTTCACGAGAGTCAACTTTCTTCTCAGGAGAAGAGAGGAGAACAAATTAGATGCTTGTAACAAGAGCCTATTTTTTTTCGGACGGAGAATTCAACTGGGAGAGGTCATGATCGTTGAGCTCAAAGACGAGAAAAAAAAACTGAGCTCAAAAACGAGAAAAAAAAACTAACCAATCAATCTAGAAGTCCACACATATTCATTAGTTTCTCCTTCTGATTAGTTGGAGAAAGACAAATTTCCAATGCTAGTTATAGTTTTTCCAAAGGACAAAAGCAACACCATTTCTCCATGAGCCATTCGTCGACGGCGAGCACGGCATCGAGAGGTGCGCCGAGGTGACGGAGCGCGTCCTCGCCGCGTGCTACAATGCCCTGAGCGACCACCACGTCCTCCTCGAGCCCAACATGGTGACCCCGGGGTCCGACGCCAAGAAAGCCTCGCCGGAGATGGTCGCCGAGCACACCGTCCGCGCGTTCCTCCGGACCGTGCGGCCGGCTGTCCCGGCCATCGTGCTCCTCTCCGGTGGGCAGAGCGAGGAGGAGGCGACGCGGAACCTGAATGCCATGAACCAGGTGGCGGCCAAGGGCAAGAAGCCGTGGTCGCTGACCTTCTCGTTCGGGCGCGCGCTGCAGCAGAGCACGCTCAAGGCGTGGGTCGGCAAGGGGGAGGACGTCGGCAAGGCGCAGGCGGCGCTGCTCGCCCGCCGCAGGGCCAACTCGCAGGCAACGGTCGGCGCGTACGCCGGCGACGCGGCCGGCGGCGAGGTCGTCTCCGAGAGCCTCCACGTCAAAGACTACAAGTACTGACACGGTGTCACTCATGCACCGGCTATGCTACATTGGTGGATTCGCTGATGACTAATTGATGTTTTCTTGTCCCCTTCTGCAAATGCCCCCTTGTTGTAATCTAGTGTAACAATAAGCTGCGATTGCTCTGTGCTCACGCATGGTCGCGTATTTTGATTTTTTTTTTTTTGGATTGGCATTGTTTAGGGAGTGTCTGCTTTGGTTTTGAATTTTTAAATGAATTCTAAGTGTTTTTGCCTGCTGTTTAACAGTTAATTAAAGTACCCGATGATTGAAGGACAATGCAATTTTGTGTGCCATTTTGATAGAAATCGATTATACTAGCTGATTACTTGATCATACGGAAAAAAAAACATTATACTCTTTAGTTGAGCTGATCTTGTCAGTTTTACAGTGACCTTGGTTGAAGTAGCCGTCGTGCGGAGCTGATTTTTGCAAAAACAATTGCTTCCTTCTTCTTAGCCATTCAGTGAATATGGGACAAATCAACATGACAGCGCAAATTGTACTATCAATTGATGCTCACACAACCGAAGTACTTTTTGGAAGATCGCCTTGCTACTCCTGGCGGCGGCAGCACCAGAAAAACAAACCAGAATATAAATCACATGAAGCACAGTTAAGAAAACAGCAGATGCAAATGGTGAGAAAGGGAGGGAGAGGGCGACTTCTACATTAAGGGTTCTTTTCTCTGTTTTACTTGTGATGATGTAAAAAGGGTCTATGGGGAAGTTAAAAATGGAATGTAACTAACAACAGCAACGGGTGTGTCAGAGGTGAAAGATCTAGACACATAAGCCACCACCCCAACCACAAGTAAGAGGGGCTCGCTCCGCTACCTACACGCGCAAGCACAACGACATGGATCAGAAACGCAAATGAAAATTCAACTTGGAATATCTTGGACGCGCCACACAGTCACACTACGGGGCCTGTGCCTTCTGCTTCGTTCATCGGCGTCCGGTCCAGCTTGATGCTTCCTGCTCGCTGATAAGTTTGGTTCAAGCTGAAGTAGCGACGCCAAATGAGGGTAGAAGCCATCCGCACTTCTTGGCATGCTCCACATAGGACAGGAACTTCTCCCTGGCATCAGGAATATCAAGAGCCAGATCATCAAGTCCATCCCGAACTCTTGAGAACCCCTTGGTCATCTGGTTGATGGTGATGATTCCTTCGCCAAAGCACTCCTGCAGAAGACCGAGGATCCTCTCATTCTTCTTTTCCATTGCCATGACAAGCGCCTTCTTGACCACTTCATGATTGAAGAAAGGCATGTGCAGCTCGCGGATGCAGTTGCAAGCTTCTCCTAGATCACCTCCACTCTCGTACTCTTCCAGGAGCTTTGCTACCTTGTCCTTTGCATCTTCCACGGCCCATCCCGTCCCACCACCCCAGCATCTCAGAAGCCTCTCTCCTGCATGGCGGGCAGAGGCAAGTGAATGTGCCATACTCAATGTTTCAGCCCCGCTGCAGTTTGGTGGAAGCTTGTTGCTTATCTCATCTAAGTTCAGAGGTGCAAGCACATCATCAATCACTGCTCTGGCTAGGAACAGTCCCAGTTCATCTGATGCATCCAATATATCAAGTGTTGTATCTTCTGCAGATTCGAGAAGCATTATGAAACCCTTGACAATGTCTTCTGTTGAGAACAATTCCATGCTTAATGAGGATAGAAGAACTGACGCCATCTCTTTCTCCCTGTTTTTGCGGTCCATGGCAATTGTTATAAGCTTCTTAATAAAAATGGGATTGTACTCTGGAGAACCAAGCTCTTTGAGGCTGCGAATAAGCTCAGGTACATCATCAGAGAGAAAGTACTCATGAATCATAGACACGGCCTCTCTCTTGTACCTCCTCAGCTTCTCATGTTCATCATCTCGCACATCCCCATTGGCACCTAAATGTACAAACGAAGAGTCAAGCCATCCTTCAGAAGCTGCTTTTGATACCAATGTCTGGAATTGAGATTTTGCAGATGGTATATCAAGAGATAGGTCATCAAGATTATCCACGACACGAGAAAATCCCTTCATCATCTGACTAGAGCTTATCAGCAATTCCTCAGATGCTTCCTTCAGAAGCTTGACAATAAGAGCTTCTGCAGTTGGACTCTCCATTCCAAGAATGAGTGCTCGCTTGACAACCTCATGGTGAAAAAATGGCACTGCCAATTCTCTAATGCACCTACATGCTTCAGCTGTATCACCGTTCTTAATATATTCCTTCAGAAGATCAGAAATCCTCAACTTTACAGCATCTACTGTGGTGCGAGTCGAACCACCCCATCGTCGCTCAAGCAACTCCGCATGGTGGGGTGCTGAAAGATAGCTCTTTTCTGCAATCTGTATGACTTGCATCCCCTTCGAAGACTCAGAGAGACTTGCTTTTTCCCTGCTGAGAAAAGCAGGTGGCAGAATGTCATCAACGACAGCTCGTGCGATGAAAAGAGCAAGAACATCGACCACATCAAGTATGTCAACAGCTAAGTCATCAACAACCTCAAGCAGCATCACAAAGCCTAGTCTGATTTGGGTAGAACTGATCACATCACCATAGAGAGATGATAAAAGCACTGATGCCATCTCTTTCTCCTTGTCATGCCTATCCATTGCCATGGAAACAAGCTTCTTGACAAAGTAACGGTGGAAATCATCATAACCCAACTCTTTCAGATCAGAAGCAGCCAATTTAACATCACCAGTGCTGAAATATTCCTCAATAATTGGGACAACAGATTTCTTGTAGTCATCTAGTGGGGTTGAAACAGGGGCTTCAACTAGTTCATATGGCTCCTGATTACCACAAAAAAAACATGAATATCGATACATCAGGCTGGATACTAACCACATATATTTAGACAATACTGGATACAAGTTCAATGTTTACCAGTTTCACCAGAACAGCAAATGTCAAACAATTCATAGCTACATAAATGAGCAATGGCTAGAATACATTGGTCAAGACCATTAAACATTACCTCATCACTGTCATAGTTTGGGTCATTTCGGTCAAGGCATGCATCTGTGTCCGTATCTATAAGTTTTCCCCATGTACCCTTGCCACCAGCACCATCTAAAATAGAACCTCAGCAAGTCAGATATGAGACAGAGAACAATCTTTAGCTTGGAAGAAGTAGAGATATAGATGCAACAAGGGCAATATTGGAGAGTGCAACTACTTTCCTGGTGCAATTTGCATGTAGAGCCCCAAATGCACTAACACAGTGGAAATTTAGAACTAGTAAACAATGGAATACTAGCGAGTATTGCAGAGTCCTATAAATCTTAAACCAAACTAATGATATGAGGATATTCATATTTTGGAGAATGAACTGAACATAAGGATTTTTATTTTTTTTTAGCATACTCCTATACTCATGAAAGGGGAAAATGGGGAGAAGCAAACACAAGCAAAAAGTAGGCTGGTTAAGCATAAATATCATAATGACAGAACCAACACATCTACTCTAAGTCTAATGGTCCAAACAGCTTTGGCTGTCCTAGTGAATGGACAGTTCAGATACCTTCCCTAATTAATCAGCATAAAGCTCATTTATAGTCATTGACTCGTGCTATCACACTGGTGAAGTCCAAATGTAAAACCATGTCTCCTTTTGCCAAAACAGTAAATATAAATATAAAAGATACCATATCATATGTTTTGATGTTACCATGGGACTCAGTTATGCTATGCATATGCACAGATGGAGACCAAATGCCATCAGCTAGAATTATCAACTGAAATTATAAGAATAATTCTGAATAACCAAAGTCCAGATAGAAAAGGCAATGCACCCTATATGATATTACAGTCCAACAGATAGCTCAAAATGGCACACAATTTTGTAAACAATATATAGGGCGGTCATTACGTAATTCATAAACTAAGAAAATCCTCCATAATAATTAATAACCACATTCAGTTGTGAAAAGATATAAGCAGAATGAGGAAAAAATTCAAGTATGCTGACATGTTAAAGATGTATAGTGGCAGGTGGATGTCGTCTTGTGCATACATGACAAAGCAGAGACATCAACTGACTGAAAGCTGTTATCAGGATCAAGTATGTACAATTGATGCCTTTATGATATGGCACCTCAAACCCTACGATGATTTCTACACTAGTATGCGGACAGAGCATACTAGCAACAAAAGGGATCTCATGAGTAACAGAATAACTAATCCAATCAGCTTACTACAAATTACCATATGCCCAAATCATATAATTGCCGTGACCTGACTAAATCAATCTCCTATAGGTAGCTCAAAAACACCAACCAACACGCACACGAAATCCCTGATTTACAGAATGCATGCAGAGCTAACCGTCAACACACAAAATATTTGAGTACGAGTCAAAAACTCAAAATGCAATACTTCCGTACTTAAACCATGATATGCAACAAATTCAGTAAGCAAACATTCAAGCACTTTCATGGTTCCCCTAATTGATTTCATCAACGCTATATATGAATATATTATTAAAAAATGTCACAATATATACCTACTAAACATAACAGAAACCTGCTACCATGAAACATTAACTCGCACAACAACTACATTTACATAGTTCTCAAATAAATATTGACAGCTATATCAACCTAACGGATCAGCACACATTCCAATCATCCTAAATAAGATGCTACAGCTCAACATATGGCATAAATAAAAGGCTAATCAACAGCACCAAGGCAGCAATAGTAATAATAATTAACAATAGCAGCACTGGTCACATCTTATACCCTAATAATCAAGCATGTCAAGCTCTAGAACCACCACAACAACAATAAGGAAAGCACTAAACCGAGCATAAATAGATCGAGCCAGTAGCCACCGCCAGCCACCTCACCTTTCTTCACCTTAATGGCCTTCCCGGAATGCGACCGCCGCACGTGCCTCACCCCACTTCCGCCTCCACCCCTCGCCGCAGCAGCCGCGGCACGCTGCTGCTCCTTCTGCTGCTCGTACTGCTGCAGGAGCGCGGAGGTGGTCCCCCCGGTGGGCGAGCGCGGGGAGGCGAGCGACAGCGTCTCCGCGTTCTGCACCGCGATCCGCAGCTTCTCCCGCTGGTCCTGCGTCAGGAAGCCCCCCTCGTTCCTCGGCGACGCCATCCCACCACCCCCGCTCCTCCTCCTCCTAAAATCCTAATCCCACCACCACCTGCACCAAATTACACCACAAATCAGCACCGGGCAACGCCATCCCACCAGCAGCCACCACCCGCTCCTCCTAAACTCCTAATCCCACCACCACCTGCACCAGATTACGCCACACGTCAGCACCGGGCGACGCTGAAATGGGGCTCGATTCGAGGGGAGCCGCAGCCACGGAGGTCGGGGGCCATAGCCGTACCTAGGGTTTCGGCCGCGGATCGAGCCGGAGCCGCCAACCCGAGCGCGAGGCTTGTGCGAGCGAGTGGCAATTTTTTTTTCTACGCTCCTTTATGTTTTTTTTCCCTCCTCCCCGAGCGAGTGAGAGAGAGGGAGAGAGAAAGGATAGGGGAGACTAGGGTGGCGTTTTATACGGAGGCGGGTTGGGATTCGGGGACACGTCGCCTGCCTCCGACACGGCTGCGTTCGGCATGGGGCCCCACATGTCATGAGGTGCGCTTGCGCGTGTCCTGTGGGCTTATCCTTTATCCTTTTTCTCCGGCCGCTGATCCCTATCCTCTTCCCACGTGGCAGTGTCCGCTTCCCTCCCGGCTGTCTATTTCTCACACACCATTTTTGGAGACCCACTTCTCACGGACATGTGGGCATCAACAAATATGGGCCCACCTGTCATTGAATTATCAGTTAGTGTTTTTGGTCTTGAGGGGAATTGGATCGGGCCGTGGGAATTAGGGTTTTGGCAGCAGGGGGAGGGTTGGGATCTTCTGCGGGCCGTTATGAATGATTGGTGGAGTGGATAAGGGGATGAGAATGACGCGTCGGGAATAAGTCAAGCAATATTCAGTGTCAACTGACCTGACTTGGCATGCTGATGAGATCAGCTACCTGATAGTACTACAGGATAACCCACGTGTTAATCCACATGATCACTTCTAAACATCTCATCAAAGTTCATAGACAACTCTGTGCATCTAAAAATCCATCACTGTTTGAAGAGGTAGCACTAAAGCTCTAGTTCAAAGAGAGTGATTACTTTTACAGCTGGATTTTTTTTTTGTTTACTGAGACGTAGGACTAGGCTTGTGCATTACGCTCTACGAGTGGTGGGTGTCTCTGGAGCTTATCCACAACGTTTGATAGTGCCAGGTTTTAATGCTTGATAATGCCAGGTTTTAGGCAATGTTTGATACGGGCTCTGCTGCTGCGAGCCCAATCGACCAAATTATATTTGGGCCTTCTCACTCGCCTTGTACCTGTGGTATTTGGGCTGACCTGACAAATGGCCCAGTAGTCAGCTCAGCGTGTATCCTCATTGTTCTTTTCTCAACCATTTAAAAGCGGCGACGTCCGTTCTCCCCTCCTCTTACGCGCAGCGGGTGCTCCCGCCTCGCCCGAAAGAACGAGAAAAAAAGCGGATCCACACTCCCAGTCGCATTCATCCGTACAGCTCATCATATAAACCCGATGCGATACGAACATGATATAGTAAGAGAAAAAAAACATTCATTATTCATCAACACGATAGAAATGGGCGTGATCAGCTGATGACCTGTCATTGCTACCAGGTGGAATTGGGCATCAACATTGTGTCAATAGAGCAAATCTAGCTTATGTCACAAACGACGAGTAAGATGTACTGGTCTAGATTTATAAGTTAAAAATAGATATATTTTAAAACGGAGCCATTCAAATTCATAGCGAAGGGTAACTTCTATTTTGGAACGGAATGAGTAATTTACAGGTTCAGACATGATTTAAACTGAACTGTGTTTTTTTTTTTACAAGCAGCATGTAGGACCACCTTACCATCTCATCTTAACAAGATTATCCATCGTCAGGATAGCATCTCTGCATACCAGCGAAACAAAAAAAAAGGTTTACAGTGGCGCCTTAGCTTCACAACAGTTTCAAAGGGAAATCAAGCAGGCTTGAGTTGCAGGTTTTTGCACACTGATCTCGCAGTAACCTTCCAGTTTTCATCAATCTCAACCTTGGGATATCTCATCTTCATCATTCATAGCTACAGTGTCCAGTTCATCAGAAAATTTTCTACATTGTTCGTGTGTTCTCCAAAAGCCTGAAAGATGCAATGAACAAACTGATAATTCAAAATAGTAGACCAAACGTGTTACATGGTTCTTGATGCGTGTTGAATGGACCCATCTGTTCTTGACATCTTGTGGGCTGTGGATTTGTCAGTTTGGAATTCAGAGAGCCTGATGCTTGCAAATGGTAAACGAAAAAAAAACCTTGAGGGATGAGAAACCAAACAAATCGGCTTAGGATGCAATCACAAGAGAATCGATTGGAAGTGCGAATGACCCGAGGCTGGCCTACTAGTACACTACAGAGTCTCAATTTGTTCCTTTTTGCACGAATAAATGCAGTTTTTTTTTTTTTGTAAGAATGGAGTCGCCGGCCTCGTCGTGAACGCCGGCGACGGCAGGGACCTCTCCCTCCCGGCGCGTTGCTTATGCGTGGCCTTTCCTCGGCCGCCTTCAGCATCTCGCACGGCGCAGCGGGCGGCCAGCTACCACCATCCGGAGAGTCACTGCGGCGGCAGCGGCCGGCGCGGGCCGCCTCGCCTTGACGGCCACGCGCCCACCCGCGCCGCCTCGCCCGTCGCTTACGCTTGCGCGTGCAGCTTCTCGTCGGTGACCGTGAGGACGCCCTTCTACAACATAAGCTTGTGCGGAGAAAGACCGTGCGGCGGCGCCCATGGTGAACAAAAAGGTGTGCGGTGTTAAGCTTTGTCACCGCCCATCTTTGTTGGCCCGTACGGGACCTAAATGCGGCCGGCTCAGAAAGAGATTTCGACTAACGACGGTCCGTATGGGACTTAAATGCGGCTCATACTAAATACCTCAGAACTAGACTTAAATGTGGCTCATACTAATTGTCTCAGAACGAGATTTCGACTTACGACGTGCCGCCCAAATTTGTTGGTCCGTACGAGACTTAAATGCTGCCCATACTAAGTGGCTCAGAACGAGATTTCAACTTACGACATGCGGCCCATATTTGTTAGTCCGTACGGGACTTAAATGAGGGCCATACTGGCTCAGAACGAGATTTCGATTTCGTGCAGCCCAAGAGAAGGATCGGGAGTGTACGTGCACGGAGATTTCGGCTTACGTGCGGCCTATATATATTGGGCCGTAACGGGATTCAGACTCAAGCACGGCCCATGTTGGTTGGGCAGTAACTGGAATTCGATTTCGTACGGTCCAAAATCGGGACGGAAAGTTAAGTGCGGGAAAGAGCTAGGCTAAGTCCGATTTTTATTCCCAACTATAAAACCGGATAAAAAAACTCCATCAACTTTGGTTCAACTTACCTCGCTCGGCTGTTTGGATGGCAATTTTATCTTACATAACGTCTATATGTTATAATAGTCATCAAAAAGATATTGGTTTTATTATGTGGCAGTATGGTGGGTGCTCATTGAGAAAAATAATTTAAAAACTAATAGGACCCACATATTCCATCTCTCCTCTCGTACCTAACCGTGTAGATCTTGATTGGCAGCGACGACAGTGTAGAACCCCCACCCGCACCCTTTCTCCTTGATGGTGGAGCAACTCGAGGAGAAGTAGCTCATGCCACTGTTGTCGCTTGTGCTCATTTAGAACCCTCGTCTTTGTAAAAGTGACATGTTAACTACAATTATGGGTACAGCAGACGAGGTTCCAACCGTCATCGTTCTTCTCTAGGGAGTCGACGGTGTCCACCTCATCGTTCATCTCCTCCTTGATGTCGCCTCTACCATCGTCAGCCACTTCGTGCCTCCTGCTGTGGGCACCGGCGTGGGAGGATACGAAGTAGGAAGATGAGGATTCCGACCTTCTTACACCGCACCTTGATCTCGAACGTAGGTGAGGGTATGGCATATACAGGGGCCACCCGTAACCCGCAACGAGCTTGAGATCTTGACGGTGATGAAGGAGCCAGAGTCAAAGCTGCACGAGAAGGGTGCGAACGCGAGGAAGACAAACAGTGTCAAATGCCTGCCTACAGTGAACGAGGGT
The DNA here is from genome assembly GCA_030770085.1 of Oryza coarctata. Classification (NCBI taxonomy): domain Eukaryota; kingdom Viridiplantae; phylum Streptophyta; class Magnoliopsida; order Poales; family Poaceae; genus Oryza; species Oryza coarctata. Next base: position 951,206 of record CM061476.1, on the reverse strand, counting down.
AAGAATGGCAATGGTGTGCACACGGCGAACATGAAAAGAGAGTGGAGGAGGCAGAGGTGAAGTAAAAATGGAGAGGCAGAGGTGAAGAGGAAGGCAAAAAAAAAGGACACGATATAGGTAGCGTACTACATCAAATTTCACTATCGGGAAAAAGGGGAGAGGATAGCAGACGAGAGAGGTTGCTACTGTCGGTGGGATTTGCACATGCGGGCGCCACCAGGAGAGGGACACGTAGATACCACTTTTATTTTTTTTTCTAACTCAGATGTGAATCCCACTAGTTTTTAAATGATATTTTGTTGACTACATAGCCGTTATGCTACTACGTAAGTACTCATAGGATAAAAACGCTGACTGTAGTGACATATGGCTGCCATATAGGACTAAACTACCGTCCAAACCAGTGAGGAGGTAAGTTATTGATAATTAAGGTGTCTTCGTATCCGGTTTTGCGATTGAGGATAGGAATGGGACTCGTCGTATAGTTGAGGGACAACAGGTGGACTTTTTCCTTACGTGCGTAAGGATCTCCCATACCTGAGGCCCATATTGTAGTGAATCCTAACTGGGGGCTTCATCGCAAAAATTTGGACCACAAAAATGTGGCGATCGTAACGGGGGGTTTTCTACAAAAGATCTCGAACCTGGCGACGCTTCTCGGTTCCGCCGGCGTCGAAGTCGGCGAAGGGGATGGGAAAGAAGGAGCGGTCCCGCCGCCGCGCACTCCAGCTTTTGGCTCTTCGCCACCGCCCGCCGGTACACCACCGCGCGGCTTGCCGCCCACGCGACATTCCCGACACGTGCGGCCGGAGTCGTCTGCTGCCACGAGCATGACGCCGGCGCCGCCACGGCTGCGGACGGCTAGGAGTCGAAAGAGAGCTGCGAGCTTGGAACACCGTGCGAGGCTGCTGATGCTGCACGCGGAGCGGTGACCCGGTTGGGCGCCGTTCTCCCCACGTCGGAGTCCTCTCTATCTCCGCCGCCGCCGGAGACAGCTCCAGCAGCATCGCCGGAGAATTTTCTTTTTCATTTTTTTTAAAAAATCTGAATCTGTGTTAACTATGCTGAATCTATGTTGATTATGCTTTCAGCATTGTTACGGCATGCTGCTGAATTGCAGTTCAGATGAGACGAGTGCACTGACACGGGTAATCTCTCCAGTTGATTTGCTCCATGATTGAATGATCTACTTAGATAAATGTGATCAAACTGAAGGTCAATCAATGAGCTACCTGGAATGTTTTCAACATTTTAAGCCAGTTTGGGCATCAGCATTGTGTCAGTGATGCACACCTATTGTGTCAGAACTCACAAGAAAGATGCAGTTAACAGATTCACATACTTTGATCTAAACTGAGGTGATTTTAACCCATAGCCCAACTAAAATACCTGTATACAAGAATGGACAACTTGTAGTCAGCTTCAACCAAATGAAAATCATCCCTTGCTTCAGTTTTTGCTGTGCCCTTGGAACGCATCAGTTTCTTCCGCTTTCGTCTTGCAGTCTGGTCTGATCTTACAGAAACAGCACTTGAACAGTCCTTTGCGAGGCAAAGCTCCATTTTTGTCGTGTGATTGCTGCTTTTGGTAAGGAGCACAAGCACTGCGCTGTAGAATCTTCGAGAAACAGCCTCGGTGTGCTCTGCCTTCGTCAATCTTTGGTGTCTGTCCTCCAGCTTTGAAGGAACCATTTCCTGGAGTGGATGCTTCAGGTATGACTGAGATCTTCTGATAGCTCAAAATCCTTGACTCGGTATCGATTGCATCGCCATCTGTATCATGGAGGCACTCCAGAATATGCGATGGCTTCTCCTTCGATTGCCCCACGAGTGGAGGACACTCTTTTCCTGATGAAGCTACAGTTCTGCAACCTGTGGTGGCTGGATTTTGCGTCTCCTGATCTTCTCTGGATTGCATGATCAGGCTGACTGATGAATTCTTGGATACAGCTCTGTTGCTGCAGGAGATCGGGGAAGGATTGATCTGGATATCAACATTGCACTTCAGCAAATTCTGCAGAGAAACCACAAGTGGCTTCCAGAAGCTCTCTGTTATAGGTACATCCTCAGGGTGGCAGAATTGCAGCTCAGCAACGGCTACACCTGCAATCCAAAATTAAATAGAATGAGTCCGACTTGAAAATTCTGCAGTGCACGCATGCAATGATGCTACTAGCATGCAGTTTGGATTCATGGCCTGTACTGGATGCCAATTACTACAGAGCTCTGGGTAGATATGTGTTAAAAGCACAGTGACAATGCTGTATCACCTCATCAAGAACAGTAGCTTATCAACAAATACATCTGTTTGCTACATGACAGACAACTTCAGATAAGTATGTGCTTTCTGGAAAGCAACATTGAGCAACTGGCTGAATAAGACGTATGATGGATCAGCAGGTAACGAAAACTATAGTAAGTAGGGGAATGTTCTCATTATAGATAAAATGACACAGGGATCTGCCTCCCAAACAAAACAGAAGAAACGGGTCCAACACAGAGTTAGATGGATTACCTTGAGTGGTGTACAGGGATGACAACTTCCCATCTTTTCTCAACAGACTGTGAAGTGGCTTAGATGTGCAGTTCTCAAGAGCCTTGATCCATATAGTTTCCAGTACATCTGGATCTCCTAAATTCATATCTAGACAACCGATTTTGTTTTGATAGCAAAGATGAGAACTGGTATCTAAGCTTTCATCTTTCAAGATAGCAGCCCCATCATCTGCATAATAAATAGCTTTCAATGAGCATGAGAAAGTAACTCAGTAGTAGGAGTTTCGTTTCATAATGATACTGTACAGGAAATAATTTAATTCCCATGGGTACAAAATAATTGACAGTAATGCAAATGCCCTGTGAAGTAGAGAATGCCATTTACCTGTCTGACTCTCTGTGAACATGCTTGAAACAGCAGCATCATCTAGGCAGTAGGGCTCTCTCATATTAAACTGTAACAGCGCTGCTGTAAGCCATGTAGACTGGTTCTTTGTGGTTTTCAACTGCTTTTCAGTTTCAGAAAGTATTTCCAGTGCATTTCTAAGCTTGTGCACATCGATTTCAGCAGCTGAGAATTTAAGAGATAAAATTAGATGATATGTAAATAGCACTTCAGGGTAAACTGTGAGTATCTGCATCATATATGATAACACTAAGCTAATAACGCGTCATGTTTTAAGGTTGAAATTATCTTCAAGATAAGGACTCAGTGTAAAGACAACAAACTATAGTGCTAAAACAGTTTGGCATTAACAAGAAGTGATCTGCAGCTATTTCATATGTAGACTGTACAATTGTAAAGTTTGCTTAGGAGGGAAGAGGCATACATGTATGTTTACCAGTAACCTTTCTAACTTCTGAAGAATCAGGCTTGTGCCTCCCAGCTAAAATATCCATGACAAGATTTGCAAGCTGAGCTAATAACTGCAGGGGGTCAACCTTGGAACTCAAAAGCTCCCTAGCCCTCCTGACAATGGTAGCAGCATCCGACGAAAAAGTCAAATTAAGAAGATCAAGCAACTCCTCATCTGAGACATCACCTATCTGAAAACAGCATAGCAAGTTAATGTGTAGTCACCAAATATGAAGCAAGGAAAACTTATTTAATGGGTACGGACTAACTTACTAGGTCATATGTTACTGACTTGCTGATCATTTTTCCTAGAAGAGTAAGCTGGTCAAGCATTTGAACTGCATCTCGAATTGAACCATTGGCCTTGCGAACAATAAGCTCCAGTGCTTCGGCTTCAAACTCCATACCTTCATTCATGCAAATCTTACTCAATCGAAGGGTGATCTCTTCATCGTCTACCTTGCAAAACCTGTAGCTCTGGCACCATCCAACTGAACTGCTTGGCAGTTTATCAACGTCAGATGTGATCATCACAAAGATTGAGTTGTCAGGGATCCCTTCAAGGCTACTGTAGACAGAGTACCATCCCTCCTTATCCATGTGTTGGCAATCATCTACAATAAGAACCTTGAAGTGCGAAGAAGCAGGAACTTCACAGGCATTCCTGAGCAAGGCAGCAACTCTAGATTTGCAATCCAGTTTAGAAGCATCAATCTCGATCACACTGCTACTGTTTCCTGAGAATATGGCCATGCATTCCTCGCAGTGCCCACAAGGTTGGTTCCCACCTGGAGAGTGGCAGTTCAGTGCCGCTGCAAATATTTTAGCTGCAGATGTCTTGCCTATGCCATGCGGACCATGGAAGAGATAGATAGGAGCAAGTTTTCCTTTCAGAACAGCACTTGAAAGAGACTGAGCAACAACATTTTGTCCAGCCAGCTCGGAGAAAACCTTGGGCTGGTACTTTTGAAGCAAACTTCTCGCGCTTTCTTGAAATGTAGCTCCCTCCCTCCGGCCTAATTGCTCTCCTTCAATCATCAAAGAGGATGCCCTGCCTTTTACTGCCCTTGACATCCCTGAAATCACTGAGGAGCAGTACTGGTTATGAAGCGCTGCCTTCACTCTCGCATTGGCCTTGATGATGTTGATCGGCGAGTTCACCAGACGACCGGACCTTGCGCTGTCCCCAAATTCTTCCCTCCTCCTCCGGAGATGATCATACATGTTGTAACTAAAGCTGTGCCTGCCATAATTGCTCCCCTCCAGGTCGTCTTCCTCGAGAGAACAGCCCTCCGAGATGGTCTTCTTGGCCGAGAACTTGGCCAGCGAGTTGGTCTCAGGGTCCCTCAGAGATCTGGACCTCATGACGGTCATCAGAGCCCTCGAAATCGGAATGTCCACGGAATGCCTCCTCCCCTCAATCATCTTGTAAGTTTCCAATGAAGTAGACTGCTGTTAGTACTGTAACTTTGCCGAGATTCTCGGGTCACGCCAGCTGAACACTGCTGCAATGCAGATAAATATAGAGGAAAACAATTTAGTCTTCGATAGAAAATGATGCAAAATCTCCCAAAAAATCAGCTTTTTTTTCAATCTTGTAAGCAAGGAGCACAGACCACCAACGCAAAATTTGCAGAAACAACCGCTCGCTGAGGTTTTACCTAAACAGCATTGTCATGCAAACAACTTGCCGAGATAGACGGAGCAAAAAAATTGCAGATTGCAGACGGAACTCAATTGGGTGTCTGGATGCAAACAGCCATAGAAAAACCTTGCAACTTGCAAGGGAGAGCAAGCATAAAACACAAATGCAAAATGCATCCAATAACAGAAAAGGAAACAAAATGGAGAATTTCGAGCCCTTAATTCATACCGAACGATCTCGCAGGCAGTACAAAACCTCGCAAAAGGGGAAAGAAGAAGAGTGGAAACAACGACGCGCAATTCCCCACCAGACGAATTCACCTCAAACAAAAGGGAAAAAAATCGAAGACGAGGCACGCAGGCCGAAGAATCCAAGAGAAAGGACAAACGCCACCACCAAGCAGCAATAACGGAAGCGAGAGATGGGGATTAGGAACGGAAGCAGCATACCTCCCCCCAAACACGACAACGACGACGGCGACGACGACGACGACGCAAAGACAAAAAAAACGCCGCGGCTTTTCCGCGCCCCCCCCCCCCCTCGCCGCCCCTCCACCTCCACCGCCGCGCCGTTCCCTTCGTTTACAGCCACCACATTAATAGCACGAGCACGGCATGGAGGCTGGAAAGAGAAGCTCGTGCGGTGCTTCTAAAATTTGATGATCTTACACTCTCTTAGTTGCCATTTTGTTCATATTGACACTCGTAAGCATGATATATCGGACCCTCATTTTGAGTCAATAATAGTGGGACAGGATACCAAATAATCGAGCACAGTGTCTAAAACTCAAATCTCTTGCCAGCGCAGTGAGCGAAGCAACAGGAGGGAAGCCGGACTAGGCGACGCGAGTGGCAGAGGCCGCGAGTGCTTGCAAAGGCGAGGCGCGGTGGTGATGGTGGAGACGCCGAGACGGAGAGATTCGCGACAGCGAGAGGTAATGGTAGAGACCGTAGCTGTGTACTACTGTAGTAAATTGCTGTATTAAAATCAGTGCTTATACTGTAGCATATTCGCTGTAGCAAAGCTCTAAAACCGTCCACATAAAAACGAACGGCTAGTATTTATCCAGTACCACAATTATCCCTGCTATTACTGACTAATGTTAGAGGCGCGCGACCTGCGGGCGGAGGAGGCGGCCTCGTATACCGTGCCGCCCCGATAGCATCCACGTGTAAATACGCGGGAATAGGAGGGGTGTTTCCGCCATTTCGGGCTTGCGCTGTACAATCCGTGGCGCCCGAATCGTAACGGACGGGACAGCGCGGTGGCGGTGCCGCGCGTGCTGGGGTCGCACGCGCGGATGACATGTGGCTCTGGGCCCACTTGTCAGTGAGAAGAGGTAGACGTTGGGAGGGGTGGGTCGTGGCGGTGGCGCCAGATTTACTGTTGGGTGAGTACGCGATGCGAGGCCCCGTGACCCCACCGCTGCTGCTGGTTTTTTTACTCTTTTTTTTTTAACCTCTCTTTGACACCCGTGCTGCAATTATTTGTTTTTTTTCGTTTTTTCTTTGTTGTGATTCTCTTTTATACTGTCATGGAATTTTGGCAACAAGATGGCTAAAAGATACTAGCACCATTGTCGCGTAGCTGGTGAGTGATCTATAACTTTTTGACTCATCAAAATGTTTGTGTACGAGTCTTGTGACATATCCTAGGCTTTATGTTTTTTTAAGATAACCGATAAAAAACACATGAAATTTAAAGGTTTTAGAAGCCGGATGAAAGTTGATTCCGATTCAAATTTCAATAACTTTTGATAATTTAAATTTAAGTAAAATTTGACTATAAACTTATTAAAATTTGATGAAAAAATATCATACTGCTAAGGCTGGGATGTGGCATCTACCCCTCTACTCAACTGTTGAAATTTTATTTGTTAATAATTTTTCAAACGCTAAGTTAAAAACATGTATATGTCTCAAAGAGTAATACTATAATATTATAAACCAATTAGATTTATAATTGTATTGTAAAATTAGTGATCAATGTTTTAAAAGTTATGATGAAATCTTCTTTTTAGCATCGGAGGTAATACCCGTTTCTATCGGTGTGCACGTGCTAAATAAAGCTAAATATCATTTGGATAGATTTCTTTGCTTACTTTTAGTATTGAAAATTGTTTCATGTTTTGTATCTGTTATAAAGTTGGGCTTACCATGTTCGGTGCTGCGATAGAAAACAGTAGTTTGTATGAACTACGTTTAGAATAATTTTTATGACTTCGTATTCAAAATAGCTAGAGGCAAATTATTTGTTTTGTACAACATGCCAACAATGTTGGTTTCGTTCTATATTAACTAATTAATATCATAACAACGCTGTCAGAAAATAAGAATGTCTCTGAATTTTCTTAGACCTTTCTCATCAGTCTAAAACCAGATGATGTGGTTTGAGCAGGAAACTGCTCCAACACCATAATTTGCCCCTCTTCTTTTAATGAGGGTTCGGTAGAAATGCCCACAAGGGGGGGGGGGGGGGGGGGAGACCAAGATTAGTTGGTTCCGGCGACTTGTTTGGTTATTTTGTAATCATTGTTTAGTGATTGATCAATGGTCCAACATGAATGGCACAGTCTTCGAATCCAATCAACTCGACCATGCATTTGTCGTTTTATTCCTAGCCAGCTAGCCTCTTCAACATTCAAATGCAAGAGATGATCACGCATGCTCCAGTTGCTAGTCTATCGCATGATCTTTGTAGAAGGCAACAGTATAATTGTTTTTCGAAACATGGCCCCACTTGTCCTACATTCATCCATTTTTTTGCATTTGTAACTGAAGAATTTATCCACGTTAAAAATGTTTACATTACCACATGGCTAACAAACAGTTAAACAACAGTTTGAAAATTGGCCTAAGTGTCCATATACTTTAACAATGGTTAAGTCCTGCGCTTGGAGTGTCTACTGATGCGTTCCTAAATCCTAATAAAATCAGTAGATCTCATAAATTTCTAGAGAAATCTATGGGCAAGTCAGACAAACAGTGTAGCTTGTACTGGAGCTAGAGTGATAGACAGCAGGGGCAAACAGAGCTGTGCCCAACGTTGAAAAGGTTATCATACTCACGCTATGCAGATTGATTTGTGTACTCACCCGGTTTAGCATATTCTAATCATCACTCGACACCCACATGGACACAACAATAAAAAAACATAACAAACCTGTACAGTTTCTAATCGCAGAACAATGCAGTAAAAACAAAATTAGTACTATAACAGCCACTGTTCCCTCTTCTTCTTGTTCATGTAAAAAGAGCTGCACTGCACATGCTGCAATCAGACGTAGAGGAGCCTGTGCTCTTGCCTGAATTGTGAATTCGGGAGGAGGCAGACATGACGGCTCAGTTCTATGCCTCCGTTACAGCATCTCTCCTTGCCTGTCTGTGAGATTTTGTGGCTGTAATGGCTAAATCTTCAGAAAACTCTCCGTTGCCTGCTACCGAATGAAATGCCCATGAACCCTAGGTGAAAGTACTACCGGTACCAGTATCACAACTTTGGCTAGCAAGATATCATTTAAGCTGGCAATGGAAGGTACTGTACTAGGCCCCTAGTCAATAAAGTGACATTACTGCCGATACAGTGCCACCATTGCTGGGACAGGATCTCTTCGTGGTAGGAAAGATGTTGGGAGTAAACGCCTCTCCAATGGCAATGGGGTACTTGATTTTGCCTGTCTAGTGTAGTACACAGTAGTATTAAAAGACACCATCTTCTTCTGAACCGGAGAGATTTCAAGGTAACGGAGCCCTACCACGAGATCTCTCATTGGACAATTGAATCCTTTTACAGGACATAGATTAAAGATGATGCTCGAACAATAACCCTTTTTGCAGTGCTTGCCAGGGTTCACCCAACTACCGGTAGGGTTTTTTACGGTTACCGTCCAATAACCGCACTACTACTGATGACTAGGGTTCACTTGAGTATCCATAGGGTGTTTAATGGTGGTAAATTTGTATTATAAAACTGTGACAAATTCGTATTACAAATTTTTAACTCTGCGGTAACCACAATGTGTTGTAGTTGAAAAGAAAAAAAATTAAAAAAAGTAAAACGTAGTAAAAATTGTAGAAAATTATGAAAAATTTAGGAAAAAAATATGCATATATCTAGAAAATTAATGTAATATTGCATAAAGTTTTGGCATAAGCTTTGCCATATTTTTTACACTTAAACAAAGTATAAATCATATCCCAACTCGTATATTTTTTTTCATTTTTTTATGATTTTGATGGAGCTCCAAAATATGAAGTAAACTTTATCATTTTTCACAAACTTTATTCACAGATAGCAATAGAAATTAGATACTATTTATAATATTTTTTTGCAATTTTTTTTAAAAATTAAATTCAAATAAAAATTATCAACCCTTACTGAATCCCCGCTGTAGGGTGAACCCTAGGGCTCACGTGGTGTCTCGGAACGACTTTTTTTGTTTTCAATTGTTGAATACAATAACAGTTATTCCTCCAGTAGTATGTTGTAAGCATGTCAAGAGAATAGCCTTGTAAAATATGGGCCTTAGTGGGCCGGAAGCCTACGGTGGAAATTGGAATAGAGCGATATGGGCCGTGATAGAAGGCCCCATAGCTCACTTGATGGTTACTTAATCATTTGGTCATGCTATGGAGGATCTCGTGATCTAAAAAGAACAACTTGAGAAATAATTTTTATCCTGGCCGTGTTTTGATACTAATTTGTACTTTGAATTAATTTGAACAGAAAATATACATTATTTCTATTTGAACTCTCTAGCCTATTCCCTCGTTATATGCAAGCGTGACATCATAGTCAAAACAGAAACAATACAAAACCCATTAATATGCAGATGCATCAATGACATCGTAGTCAAAACAAAAAATGACAAAAAAATCAAACACCAATATAAATCCAATCCAAACAAAACTGCCTCTCTGTAAAGAGTGAAAGACGCCTAAGCAACTTTGCTTTGTCTTCTTCCCAGCGGCCCATAAATTGTCCACATCTCCACTCTGCCATCCACAAAAACGGCCCAAGCCCCCCACCTTCCGGGCCCACATGTCATTCTCTCACCCTCCCCACTCCCCAACCCTAGCACCCGGCATTCGAATCCCTCCTACCCCTGGCCCCACATATCAGTGACCCAAAACGTCCCAGGGTATATATACCGAGCTGTGCCTAAGCCGGGCACACGCCCTCTGCCCCAGTAGAAAAGGAGAGAGAGAAAAAAAAGGAGAAACCCCAAATCCACCGCGATGGCCGCCGCCGTCCTCCGCCGCTCGCCGGCGGCGCGCGCCCTCCTCTCCCCGGCGCTCTCCTCCCGCCTCTTCGCATCCAAGACTCACTCCTCGTCCCCCGCGCTGCTGCCGCCGCCGCCGGCGGGAGCGAGCACCAAGACGTTCTCGATCTACAGGTGGGATCCCGACTCGCCGTCGACGAAGCCGCACCTGAAGGACTACAAGGTGGACCTCTCCGACTGCGGGCCGATGGTGCTCGACGCGCTGCTCAAGATCAAGAACGAGCAGGACCCTTCCCTTACCTTCCGCCGCAGCTGCCGCGAGGGCATCTGCGGCAGCTGCGCGATGAACATCGACGGCGACAACGGCCTCGCCTGCCTCACCAAGATCTCCTCCTCGTCGTCGGCATCCACGATCTCGCCGCTGCCACACATGTTCGTCATTAAGGACCTCGTCGTCGACATGACGAACTTCTACAGCCAGTACAAGAGCGTGGAGCCGTGGCTCAAGCGCAAGGACCCGCCGTCGCAGCCAGGGAAGGAGATCCCCCAGTCCAAGGCCGACCGCGCCAAGCTCGACGGCATGTACGAGTGCATCCTCTGCGCCTGCTGCTCCACCTCCTGCCCCTCCTACTGGTGGAACCCCGAGGAGTACCTCGGCCCCGCCGCGCTTCTCCACGCAAACAGGTATACAATCGCCTTCTCTGCCTCCCTTCCATTGTGATGCCAAGCTTGTTTGTTGGTGTGCTGGATCTGTTTGCTAATTGACTGGTGTGTGATTGATTGGGTGATGGATCGTGCACTGGTGATTGCGAAATGGGTGTGGATTGATGCATAGATTTATTTGACTTGGTTGCTTGTTTAGGTGATGCTTGTCTTGGAAATATTTTTTATTAGGACAATTGTTCGTTCGTATGACGTGGTCATGAATTGTGTGATCCTCTTATGGGAAGATCCTCTATTTGTTTGGTAGCTAATCGACCGTGAGTGAATACAGTGTGGTGATGAAATGTGTTAAAACGCCTCTGTGGTTTGCTAGTGTTAGACAGATTAGACACATCCAAGGCATACTCTGCTTTTTGTACCTGACCTACCGAACAGAAATTCGATATCCAAATAGGAAATAATTTCTTGACATGTTTAAATAGTGGTTGATTCTTAATGAGGTTGCAACCTTACTGTTGCTAAACTCTTATTTGGATAAATTGTTTGTAGTAATGCTTAACTTCTATCTTTAAGTAGTTTCCACCTTTTGTGTGTACTGGCTGTTGATTTACCAAATCTGTGATGCAAAATATTTTTGTTGTGCATTCTTTGGCACTTATATCCTTGAATAGAATGATAGTTGTCTAGTATGATTTTTTTGCTGTAAGCTTTAGGATGTTGCTAAGTCCATGACAAATTCACCCTTTTTAGGCTTCCGCTGTTGGGGACGCTAATCAAACCAAAACCCAACATGTTCATGCACATCCAAGCTCGAGGATATCATGGGGTATCGGAGAAGAGAAACTTGCTGGATCACAAACGTAGATTGCTCGCAGCAAAGTGTGAACTGAAAGGAAAGCTTTATAAGGCTGTTTGTAGGGACCCTGATCTTCCATCAGATATGCGGGACAAGTTTCGCTATAAGCTGTCCAAGTTGCCAAGAAATAGCTCCATGACACGCCTTAGAAACCGTTGTATATTCACAGGCCGCTCACGCGCTGTTTACAAGAAATTCCGCATGTCTCGTATTGTGTTTCGGTCATTGGCTAATAAGGGTGAATTGTTGGGCGTAAAGAAAGCGTCTTGGTAGATGCTAGCAAACCAGTAGATCAAAGCACTAGCTCTGCATTAGTCCATCATAATAAGTTTGCCTCTATGCAGTTTTTTCAGTGTTTGATATCTGAAACTATATTTCAATCTTTTGGCCAGTAGCCGATGTAGCGCTCTTTTCAACTATTTATTTGAACCAATTTACTGTACTGTTTTTCTGCCTATTGAGCATTTATGAAGTTAAAGGCTGGGAACATCCTTTTTTCCCATTCCCTATGATATTGTATTCTTGAATGCGGAGATGCTTTTTTTGACCATCAAGGTGCGCACAGTCAAAATTTACCTTTGCCTTTTACAGTTTACTTGTAGATTCAGTTATACTTTGTGAATAACTGTCTCACAGCGTGTAGATTTATTTGCTTAGCTCTGGGTTACTTGTATTCTATTCTACATGTTATTTCTATGCCTATGTATTGTAGAAAGTTAATAACACATTCTAGCAAACTCTGGTTCCATGCATTATACCGGTATAACTCTAGCTTGTTACATCTGAATCTGAATTAAACGATGTGTTTGCCTTCACATTAAACATGAAATTTTGTTGGTTAAAGCATTCGACCTGCTGAGCCATCATTTCAAGGTGTAATGCTTCATAATTTACAGTACATAGACTTAATGAGTGGATCATCCGTTGTTTACCCTGGATTAAGCAACAAATTTCTTTCCTTTTCCCGCCGAATTCATGTCATGATCTGTTTGAAGTCACTTGTTTGTCGATGTTTCATGTTTGTTTGACCTTCTAGATGAATACCTCAGTTGTTGATCCAGCTCACTGTAACATGCTGCTGATACATTCAATCTTTCACTGCCTGATTTTATTTGTACCATATCATTAATAGTTAACTGCAAAAGGAAGGGAAAAAAGAAAACTTGTTAATATTGTATTGTTCTTTTTAGTGTGTGATTTGATTATGCCATAATATACTTCACATTTGTTTCATATTGCCTAGTTTTGCTTGATTCTGTATGCATTTGTGAACTAAGGTTTTGTATTAGATTCTAGGAATTGTTCTGGTTTGCAGCTTGGATATCAGTGTAGTTGCTGTCTATATATAATGATGTTATCGTGTTTGATTCTATAGTGAATATAAGCTAAGGTAGGTTTGTTTTGTCTGCTCTAATTTTATCATGAAGCAAAAATCTTAAACATGATGTGATATGACTGGTCTGGTGATCTGTTGGTTTATGTTGCCGTTTGTAATGCCCCATTTTTTGCAACCCCATACTCTTGTGATTCCTCTGCCCTCCATTCGTGTTGTTGCAGGTGGATACAGGACAGCCGTGACCAGTTCACGAAAGAGCGCCTGGATTCCATCAACGACGAGTTCAAGCTCTACCGCTGCCACACCATCAAGAACTGCACCCATGCCTGCCCCAAGGGCCTCAACCCAGCGAAGCACATCGATACGATCAAGAAGCTGCAGCTCGAGGGCTGAGTGAGCAGCACTTAGCTTGCCATGCGATGGAACTCTTGTCGAAAATTCGTAATCAGCTGCCTTTTGTTTCTTCTTCCGTAGTTTCTTCCCTGACAAAATAATTGCTGAAACGCAGGGTTCCCTTCTGCGCCTCCGCTCTGATGACTTCCATTTCCATCAGGTGTAGGAAGCATTTAGGGAGTGAATAATTGCTACCATATTTTACTTTTGTGTTGTATCTAATTCAGTTTGGTTGTTGTTCACCGTCCATTCGTCATATCGTGCGGTTTATGCATGAAGTAATTCATGGATATTTACCACTGTTTTCGGATGTTGTTGAATTATGCCGTGTCTATTTTACTTCGGAAATCAGCCGCACTCACCGTATTCTCCAACCCAGACTAGCGTTGGTTAATGGTCGTTTTGGCCATAATGATCTTAAATTGAAGCAAGACGTAGTACAGTCAGACTGAGGCATGTGATAATGCATCTACCTCAGTGGAATGTTCATAACGCTAATGATTCGGACAGGCCTGGCTTCCCAAGATTTTCCATTTCACCGGCTTGACTTCCACGTCAGCACGTGGGACCCACCCCGGTTGCTCCCCGCCAATGGCGTTGCGAGACGCGAGATAAGGCTGCAAACCTGGAGCACACCCTCGCCTCCTTCCACCGCTGGTGCAGATAAGCCGCATCCGCCGTTCTAGAAAGAAACGCAGCGACATTATCCAACCCAAGCTGCCACACACACGCGCCAGCGTCGAGCTGCACCGGCCATAGCTGCAAGTAAGCTAGAGCTCAAAGAAGAATAATAATAAGAAGAAGGTGTCAATGGCGACCACCATAGCTGCGATGGCCATGCTTAAGCCGGCCAAGATCGTGGCGAGGTCATCGCCGTCGTCGTCCGGGAGCGGCGCCAGGGTACCGAGCATCTCGCTCAAGAGCCTGACCAAGAAGGGCCTGTCGGTGTCGTCGGCTCCGGTGGCCGCGGCGATGGCGGGGGCGTTCTTCTCGGCGCTGGCGTCGACGGACGCGGCGATGGCAACGCAGCAGATCGCGGACGTGGCCGCCGCGGCGGGCGCTGACGACAACCGCGGGCTCGCGCTGCTGCTTCCCATCGCACCGGCCATAGCGTGGGTGCTCTACAACATCCTCCAGCCGGCGCTGAACCAGCTGAACCGCATGCGGTCGGAGCAGGTGCTCGTCGCCGGGCTCGGCCTCAGCGCCGCGGCGGCGGCGGGGTTCGCCTTCGCACCCGAGGCGTCCGCGGCGCAGGAGGTGGCAAAGCTGGCGGCCGAGGCGGCGGAGGGGGACAACCGTGGCCTACTTCTGCTGTTCGTGGTGGCGCCGGCCATCGCCTGGGTGCTCTACAACATCCTGCAGCCGGCGCTGAACCAGCTCAACCGCATGCGGTCCGACTGAGGAACTGAGCTTGCATGCATGCATCCGTACGTGGTGTGATTTGAGGGTGGTGGTGAGGAGTGGTAGTAACGTCGAATGTGGTGTACCTACCTTAATTCTCTTCCCCTGAACAAGATTCAGTACAGCTCTTCTTCTTCTTTTAATTATTCCTCTAGTTTCTTATTCCTTGGTTGTTTATGTTTCCTCAGTTCCAAGGTAGATGAGCACATATACACACCACTAATCACTTGGGCAAATGTCAACTTTATATGTCTTATAATAGCATGTCGAAATAAATCCGTGACATCGTCAAGTATTGGACTTTCATCGTTTGTTTGTTTGCTTACCGGTGGTTTTGAATTTTAACACTTAATTTGATTTTTGGGTTTTTTCTCATTCTAATCGATTCTTCGGACTCGGCTTTTTAACCACTAATAACATTTTATCGATACATTATTTTTAGGTGCTATGTTCGTTTTTCCAACTTACCATCCATAGCTTAAATGATCGGAGCATTAAGATACGAATTACATAGGTGAATTGGGAGTGGATTCAATCTAGAGGAATTGCCCTCATTGTATAGATATAATTAGGATGGATCTAGCGTGGGGGTCTAGGCCCCCTCTCCACTGGATCTTGATGAAGAGCAACAAGAGAGGTGGAGGAGAAAACTATAGATCCCACTCCAAGCTAAAGCTGGATCCATCAATGGATGTGTCCACCACATCAGCATTTGCACGTTTTGCATCCTACGTCCTCAGAGTTTGTACTCCCTCCGTTCCTCTTTATTTGGCACCCATAAGCTGTGCACGCCTCTCGAGGTAGAGCAACTGTTCATATACAAAATGATTTACATGCCATTGGCTTAGATTTTTTTTCTTTCTTTTCCAGTTGGTAAATATGCGGCACGGGCACCAGCAAGGCACATCTAGATTGACGAGGAAAGCTAGGAGAGAAGTGATACCGGAGAGAGATTTCCGTTTTTTGAATTTCTTGCGTTGGTCCCACTTGATTGATGTGAACGCGGAAGCAAATTATAGAACCAAACTAGATTGTTTGCTACTGCTCGTGGACCCTTCCTTTGCCTCTCAGTTCGATTACGTGCTAGAGATGCTCTTGGGGGCATAACTGGAAAAAAACTTATTATTAACTGTTTGGTGCTAAGTTTTTTGGGAAAAAAAAGTGGTCACTACTGCCATCTAAAGAGGAACAGAGGGAGTAGCAGCTGGCAAGAGCACAATAGAGAAAAAAAATATCACATTTTAGGTGAAACATATAGGGTCTGTTTAGGCACCCCTTTCAAACATAGGATAGAAAAAAAATAAAAATTGAGGGCTCCTTTGAATTGGTAAAGGATTTTTGAAAGATTCAATTTACTAAGGATTTTTTTTTCTATAGACCTCTTTGATTCATAAGAAGAGGATATAGAATTTTCTTTAGTATTATATTCCTATGGCCAATTTCATAGGAAAATAAGTAAGAGGTCTAACTTCTCCAAAAATTTTATTTACTTCGTTTTGTTTTCTATGGTATTGTCAAAGAGCCCATACAATTAGCCAAACAAACCACTTCAATTCATATATTTTTCTATTTCTATATTTCTTGTCCTATATTTGAAAGAGTGCTTGAATTGGTATGTTTGTCTAATCCTACAGAAATGAAAAACACAGGAAAGGAAATAAACAAAACAATATATTCAAAGGGTTGAATCTCTTACTTGTTTTTCTATGAAATTAAGCCATGGAAATGCAATCCCATAAAAAATTACATATCATTTCCTACAAATCAAAAGCTCCATAGGAAAAATTCCTTAGTAAGTTAATTCTCCAAACAATCCATCATTTCAAAGGGGGCTTTAGCTTATTGTCTCTTTTAACCATACTAAAATTTGGTATTTATAAATTTACCAAAACATTTGGTATATGTTTAATGTAATAAACTAAACACACCTCAACTATTGCTACCTACCAAATTTTATTAGTTCTAGAAGCTCCCTCTCTTAAAAATTTAATAAATTTGGTAAGGGAACAAACCAAACATAACTAGTGCTAACAAAAAAAGTTTGATAGGTTGATAGGGTCGATCATTCATGCAAAATACCTATGTCAAAGAAAAAATGAATCGTTTTGGCGCTAAATTGTGCTATCAGAATACACAACACATATTGTATGTCTAAAATTAATATTTTTTTATAATATATATATAAGTGTAAATAATCAACAAGTCAATGTCACCGTTTATAATAGCAATAGTTTTTATCTTTCACATTCAAACACATTCACCTTATAAAAGACTTACTTATATACTCGTTTAATATGATTTTCGATCTTAGTAATCCAATTCAAATAAATATGGTATAAAGTTTGATTGAAAAAAAAACTAAAGTAAATTAGGCGTGGATTGTCTAATAATCTAAATTTTGAAACATCTTTTATAACCCAAAACAAAATATACTGTTAAAGTAAAATAGGAGTTAAAGGTGATAAGTGAACATCCCCTAATCCATCACAAAACCCCCGTGATGCATAAAACCTCTGCCTTTCTTCCTCCTCCCTCCAACCACCCTAACCCTACCTCCGCATCCAGTACGGCGGAAAAGCGACACCGCAATCCGGCCGACCAATGCTGCGCCGCCACGTCAGCAGGGGATCATGGAAAAGCGCCACCCTTTTGCTCCCCCCGCTCGCGGGAGATCCCTCGCTTTCCCTCTGAACGGGCTTGGCTGCTTCCGTGCGTGCTTCTCCCGCGCTTTTTTTGCAGCGAGGTCCCTGTGGTTGTATGGTATTTGGAAGGGTGGGGAATGGCCAGCGGCGGCGGTGGCCGGCGGCGGAAGGCTCGATGGGGAGCGAGGGCGAAGGTGAAGAGGAAGACCAAGTATTTGAGTCTTAGCCGGCACTTGATTAAGGTGGAGGGTTCGGAGGCTGTGCGGTCGCCGGAGGTGGAGGTGGAGGTGGAGGTGGTGGTGAAGGAGGAGGCGCCGTCGCCGCCGGAGGAGGGTGGAGATGGAGGTGAGGAGGAGGAGGAGAAGCAGCAGCAGATGGAGGTGTTTGCGCTGCATCCTGAGCCGTCGATGCTGTTCGCGGCGGCGCCGTCGCTCACCGACATCCTCGGCGCCTCCGCCGGGGGAGGGGAGTCGTCGTCCGCCTCGCCGGACGTTTCCGGCGGGACGGAGGAGTTCCCGGGCGAGGAGGACGACCTGGCGCGGCGCGCGCTCCGGGGGCGGGAGCGGTGGGTGTACTGTAGTAGCTCCTCCCCGACGAGCGCGACCACCACGTCGTCCTCGTGCTCCTCGGTGGCGAGCACGGGCGCCTCCAGTGTCGTCGGCGGCGGTGGGGCGGCGCGGTCGCTGCTGCTGAAGCTCGACTACGAGGAGATCCTCACCGCCTGGGCCAGCCGCGGGTCGCTCTACGTCGGTGGCGCCGCCGGCGCCGGCGCGGACCACGGCGCGGCGGAGCTGGAGCTCGACTCCGTAAGCACCCGCCCCTTGCCACTCTCCGTACAGTTCTTGGACGCGCAGTCGTGACACCGGTGGCGCGTGCTCGTGCAGGTGTTCGTGGAGGTGGGGCCGTTTTCTGAGGCTGAGCCAACGGCGGCGGGCGCATGGAGCGTGGCGGGGACGGCGTCAAGAGCGGAGAAGGTGAGGCGGTACAAGGAGAAGCGGCAGGGGCGGCTGTTCGCGAAGCGGATCCGGTACGAGGTTCGCCGGCTCAATGCCGTCAAGCGGCCGCGCTTGAAGGTAATGAAACATATCTGAACCTGAACTAGTTGCTGCATTCTTCAGAAGTTCAGAAAACTCCATACCTGAACTGAACTGGATTGTTCATTTATTGATTCATCAGTAATTGTCTCCAAGCCCAGGAACTATAAAAGACATCAACTTTTATAGTGTAAATGATTCGTCTTATCATCTTGGATGTGGTATTGCCCAGCATTACCATTCAAAATCACTTTAGTGTAACTGGTTGGATTCAGCTTATTATCTTCAGGAATGACTGAATACTGAATTAGGAATGTAGCCATGAAACTGGAGTAGGAACTAGTAATAGAAAAACTAGTTAACTTGGAGGTAACGGGATTAGATTCTACTCCTTAGTAGATGTAAACTGCTGAAGTGTGGGTTTCAGACCTTACTGTATAGGTTACTCATTTCCATTATATGAAAAAATAGCTAGCCATTCCACAATACCCCTGTTGATTTAGCTCCTATGAGATATTTCTGGTTTTTTGTCAGATTTCCTTAACAGAGCTTCAGTAGTTTTCAAATTTCTTATCAGAAGATAGTACACATTTAACTTTAAGGCACACTTTACTTTCCCCTGAGCAAAGCCAATGGATCATACATAGCATTGAACTTCTAGATGAAAGATAGGTGGTAACTGAACAGAAAATCACTCTGAATTCACGCATCACTTGAAATAAATAATTCTGCAGCTGGATATGTTGATCTTTTACTTTCTGAACTAGTAGAAAGCATAAAAAAAACACTATGGTTTCACTTTCTAGCTGGTAGACGAACCTTTTATGAAAATTTATGTTCATTGATATAACCGTGCCCACGAACTGGCCAATGAAGAACATAAACAGTGTTTTATTCATGAACTGAAACCTGCTAGACAACTAGAGACTACATCTTGGAGTGCATGAATCAGCTTTGTACTCGTTACATAGTAACCTGCCTTGCCCTTCTGTTACTGAACTCTGTCCTGAATCCTGATGAAACCTTGCATTTCTTGCATTACTGCATTGCAGGGCCGTTTCATAAAGGAGAAAGAAGGCGCCGCAATCACATAGAGAAGCCAGCTCCAGCCTACATAGCCTTCCATCCTCCTTCCAATGCCATGGTGGATGCATCATGCATCTCTCCATCGCTTTGCGTGTACACGATCCGTTATTTTGTTTAGTTCTCCAGTCCTCTGATGCCCAAACCTGCTCTGCCCTGGGGTGGCAAGTTGCGAGCCTGCAGGTACAGAGATGCATTGTGGATTATGTCTCATAGGATAGGATTGAAAATAACAGCAATCAGTTCGGTTTCAGCCAATGATGTGCCCAACTGTTCGTCAACTATCAGTTCAACGTCTTGTACAGATGCTGCTTTTCAGTATAATTTTTCTGAATAAATTTCTGAATAAATTACTAGTAGTGCAGGTGCTACAGTGTTCTTACATCTGGTGGGGGATCGGGTCGTTGCATGGACCGTTCTGCCACCGCTGCTGGAGTCAGTGATCAGGTCACGTGAGTTTTAGGTGGGACCCACGTGTCAGTGTGCATCGGTGCTCCCTATGACTGGGAGCATGGAGTGTCCGTGTCTCAGTGCTGTCTTTTTGCTTGTGGCTGACACGTGGGTCCCATTGGCAGGCGGTTTGGCCTCGTGTGGGGAGCAGCGTCCGTGGTCAAACTTATGCCGTTCTCAGTAAAACTGTAAAAAAAAACCCAACAGCTTTCGGGTCTGGGTGGTAAAAAAAGGGAGATCAGACGGTGAATATCGAACGGCAGAGAGAGAGCCTATGAGAAATCGACGGCTCTCGTTAGCGTCGTAGATAGGCCGCTGTTGAAGAGAATCGGGCCCAAACAAGCCAATCCTGGTCGTTCCCGTGAATAGAAAAATCACGGCCTTTTTATTTTGGGGATTATTGAGAGCCCATCATATTTATGACCATTCTGGACAAACTTTCGTCTTTTTTGAGGCTGATAATTTTCTGATACCCCGTTATTTTACCGGAGTGCTTCGAACTTTACAGAATCATTTTTGTAAAATATTTTTTTGTAGAACCGTAAATATGATAGGAAAGATATTCTGGTTGCACAGTTCACTTTCTAAAAATCAACGTTCATTTTTTTCCATTCTTTTTTGCGCATGAATTTGAAGCTCAAATTTCAGTTTCAAGAGCTAGCGAGTTATTAATTAGGTCGCCTGATCAGGTGACTAGTTAATTACCACAACACAATCCACATACAACTACTAGTGGTACTTTTTAGCTTTCCTAAAATAGTTGTCACATACAATGCATACATGTGTGCCTCTGTTACACTGTACATATTTCTGTTTGTACACAAAAAAACTGTCATGTTTCTGAAATTTCGTTTAGACAAAGATGCTTTTTTTTTCTTCTCTAGCCTCATTTTCGGTGAAAAGAGCAGTCCCAACTCCATGTACAGTACATTACTACCAGTACACCAGTACTAGGCTACTACTATACCAGTATTAATGGTACTAGAAAGAATGGGACACCAGAGGACACGACTGCACTGCATTGCAAGTTTCTTAGTACTACCAATTTTGTCAGTGTCTCACCCAAAAAGCACCAAAAGGGTTGCTCCAGCTAATGCCTTTTACCTGAAAACCCGCCGTAACTTGTGATAAAATTTGCATATTTTGTCATTCCCAATTTGCATATTTTGTCATAACACTGAAAAGATTCTTCTTGTCACTGCCTTTGCAACCAAGTGATTTTTTAAGCAAGTAACTTCAGTTACATTAGCCTGCAAAAATGCAGGTTATTTGTAGGAGTAATCCAAGCACTCACAATTATGTATACTCCCTGTTGTGCTTGTGATCCCATTTCTTGTCAGTTTTCAGTCACTCCCATGACCATATATATCTTTGCACAAAATGAACAAAAGATGCGATTTTTTCTCACTTTATACATAAAACAAAGAGAATATACATGATCCATAACATCATGGC
This sequence comes from Oryza coarctata, assembly GCA_030770085.1. NCBI lineage: Eukaryota > Viridiplantae > Streptophyta > Magnoliopsida > Poales > Poaceae > Oryza > Oryza coarctata. The sequence continues at coordinate 929,676 of CM061476.1, read as the reverse complement.
ACAATGCATGCTTGCAAAATTCCAACGTACTATAGCCCCCACATTACAACTCACACACAACAACTACTGCATCCACATCAATACCCTATACTGTTTCAGCTGCAAATGTCAATGGCAGTATTATTCTAGCTGATCTGCAGTGCACGGGCACAGTTATGCCGCCGAGCTACTCGATTAGTACAGCTATTCAAGGACTTCGATCACGCACGCCACGCAAATCAATCAAAGAATCTTTCCGCAAAGTAGACAAGGATTAAAAAAAAAGGAAGAACAATGGGTGAAGTGATCAAGAAAAGAAGGCAAAGTAACAGCCTAATCACTACTCTTTTCATTCTTCTCCTTTAGTTTCTTTTAACCGGAAAAATTCAGGGTTTTTCGTAGTAAATAATTTGATGGCTAGGATGAAGAACAAGAATGGACAAACGGATGCATGCATGCCCTACAACACCTACCTAATTAACTAGTACCTACATTTGGAGCAATGCAAAGAACAATTGAACAAATCAACAAAAAAATCGGTGCGAAAATTAGAAGAAAATTTTGGTTTTTTTTTTCTGTTTTGAGAGTAGGAGTTGTGTTGAGAATTGAGAGATGCATGTGGTGGTGGTGGTTAGCGTGGTGACCTCTCCTTGCGGAGGATGACCTCGGTGTCGAGGCCGAAGGCGTCGACCTTGGAGATCCTGACGACCTCCGACCGCTGGAAGAGTCCGACGAGGCCCTGGACGTCGAGCAGGTCGTTGGCCGAGTACTTGTCGCCGCGGCGGTGCACAGCGACGTGCAGCACGGCGACGCCGCCGGGTCGGAGCGTGCGCTCGATCTCGGCGACGAAGCGGTCCGGGTAGAGCGCGTGGTCGAACACGTTGGAGAATTCGAAGTCGAAGGTGTCGTTGGCGAAGGGCTGCGAGTGGAAGTCCCCCCTCACGACGAGCGGCAGCGCCGGGGCGAGGTCGATGCCGACGGCGTCGCTGACGCCGACGAGGCGGAGCGCCGCCACCTCCTGGCCGAGGCGTGCGCCGACGCAGAGCGCGCGGGAGGAGTTGGAGAGGGGCGGGTGTTCGTCGTCTCGGAGCGCGGCGAAAGCGCGGGCGAAGGCGTCGACCTTGCGGTGCCAGTCGCGGGTGGCCCAGACGCGGCGGAGGCGCGGGTCGAGCGTCTTGTTGAGCTGGTGGCGGAGGTAGTCGTCGTAGGAGCGGAAGCCCGCGCGGCGCATGCGGATGTGAGGGGACGGAGGGGTGGGCGAGAGCGGGACGGTGGCGACGGCGTTGGAGGCGGGGGGAGGGGAGGAGGAATAGGAGTAGAGGAGGAGGGAGAGGAAAGGGATGAGGAGGAGGTGGAGGCGGGGCCTGGCGTCGGAGGTGGGCATGGCGGAAGCGAGCGCGGCGCGGCGCGGCGCGTCCGGTGCGCGTGATGGGCGTTAGCTGGAGGACATGGGCATGGCGGTGGGTTTCCCTTTCTTTCTTTTCTTGTGTGCGGCGTGAGCTGTTGGGATTAAGGGGTGGGTCCCACACGTCGCGCTCATGCTTGGCACGCGTCATCCCTCTCATCTTATTTGGCCGCGTCCAAATATGCCTGCTTAATTTACAAATATACCCTCTCAAGAAATAATTTACAGGTATATGAAAATTATTAAGGTTAGCATGCTAAATTTCTCAAAGCAACATCACTCCAGCTGCTAGAGTGGCATATAGAGACTGAGAGTGCTTTCCTCTGTTTTGAAATTTTCATGAAAAAAATGGCAATTATAATAGTATGACTGATTTTAAAAAGTAACCTTGATCATGTTAATTAGATAACAATTATTGTGAACCTATGTGATCTATTAGGAGTTCAAGATCATTGTTTATAGAGCGCAAAACTTGGGATTTCTATGCCAAGAACTTGGTAATAGAACTAGTACTAGGTTGATGAAAATTCATGTGTACCCTTTGTTTTGTTTTAATTAATTGAAGTCCATCATCCGTGCATAAGTCTACATATATAGTGCATAAATTTCACAACTAAAATGAGCTCACCACAGTAAACTCCAATTAGTTCGTTTGAAATTGTACGACGTGTACATAACCTATGGTATGCATGTATGTTCTGACTAAAACATGACTGGCTTCAGCGGCGGAGCCAGGGCAACTTGTCTAAGTGACCCTGATCGAAAGCATCTCTAAAGCTTCTTTGGATAATAAACATGTTTAAAATCAGTAAAAGATTTGCATAATAAATGAATAGATAAGGAAGATAATAAAGCATACCCATAATATCTATAAAAAATCGAAGGCTTGAAGTACTCATGTACGTATTGTGAAGAGGTTACAGGCTCAATTGGCCCTTTAGAAGGCCAGCATGGTAGCAACCACAGCCAAAGACTCATACCGGAGGGGACCAATAAAGCTAATTATGTGGATAATGATGTGATTAATAGCTGGTGTTTAATAAAAAAAATATGGTCTGCATGCATGTTTTTCTCAAGTACAAGGAGAGAAGGCCTCAGAGTCTTCTCAATTGCTTCTGATATGGATAATCCTTTTGTATCCTCTCAGCTGAAAGAATGTCATCGTCATCTTGAGGCGCCCACAAAACGTGAACACCCTGAAAAAAAATTAAGTCCAATTAGGTACTCAACAAACAGAGTATTATAAAATGGCGAAAACGGGAAAGCAACAGAGGTGTGCGTGTGCGTGTGCGTGTGCATCACTGGTAAATTCAAGCTGCATCCTCCCTAGCTTGTCCAATCATACACCAGGAAGCAGTTGTGCTAGCTTATGAAATGCAAAGACATTCTCCATACCCGAAGATCTGTTTCAGGTGTAGAGTCGAGCTTTGCCAAAGTAAACTCCAGATCTGCAACGCTTCTGATCATTTTGGGGAAATCCAGTATTCCATCAGCAGCAACAGGAATGGTTAACTGAACGATTTGGAAATTAATCAAAATAAATCAATCATTAGTAATCAGACAAGTAAAAACTCCATGTTTCATCAGGAAAAATGTTGCCGGTTCATCGTAAGAATCTTCAGAAGCCCTCAAGAAAACAAAGATGGCGAATTACTCAGGAAGCAATTTACCGTGGAACAAGTCCAAAAACATACCACTAGATGCTTGTTTTTGCTCCCATCTGTCTTTTTGGAGTACACTTTCTTTCTCTTAATTCCTTGCAAGTTGGAAAGTGTTTCTTCATCAAATTTTCTCCTCTCCTCCACAGATATTTTGTTGAAATGATCCTTCTAATATTTCACATTGTCATCAACCTAAAATAGATGGTACAGCAAAGTTGCAAGATTCAGTCAGGGGCAGGCATGGAATATACTCAAAAGCTGTCATGCCAAAGGAGAAAACTAGATATGTACATAAAGTCATAAACAATATCTATCAGTCTCCCAATAATGTTGATACTGTATGTATTTCTTACTGATAAACTTGTAGAGATGCAGCAATCCTTGTGGCGGCACAATGAAGATATGGTCTCTGAAACAAGGTGGATCATCATAACATGATAAACAAGCTACAATGATTTATGGACAATTCATAGAGGTCATAGACAGGGTTTACAATTTCAATTTTTGGGAATTTTGGCCCCCCCTTCCCCCTTTAGTTTGCTCGAAATTTTCAATTTGTGAATTTAGCAAAATCTATCCAAATTCGACCAAAATTTGTTCAAATTTCATTTTTTAGGGCTGAAATATTCTGAAATTTTGGATCTATCAATGCCACCAGAATCTTTTTTGGCTTTCTGCAATATATAACCTGACCTGGTCATAGATAGTGGATAGCTGGTATCCAGATACTGTAGATTAATAGATTAATTTCTGCAATTGCTACTAATCAATACTTATTCAACTGACATGTACCATATGCACACATGGAATATGCATGCTCATATATATATGAACTTTCTGAAAAGTATGGGACATGGCCTAAGCACGAGTATATCCTCCTCTCCAGTGATCCATAGAAGTTCAGTTTTAAGGCTGCCACTGCAATTCGTACTAAATACACCTAACTTATGCTCACCATGCTTACCTATACTCATATTCCTTCACAAATTTGGAATTGACTGCACATTTAAAATCATACTAAGAGGGTAAGCTAGAAAGGAAAAATGCAGCAACAGCTGCAGCGACCTGAATTCGTGCATTTGAACAAGAAATTGGGATGCACTTCTATCTTTCAGTACCAGTCAAGTTTGCACAATGCAGAGCAGCAGAGATAGGACTATAAAACTAGAGTTAAACTGAATGTATCTGACAATTAACAATGGCATGAAACATCAAAGCATATGTAAGACATCAGCTCTAAAATCCAAATTCGATGTTCTGCAAGAATTTAGAATTGGCATTACCGGTCAATATGAACTTGTACCAGCTTCAGTTAGAAGCATCCACCTTGTCACCAATCTTGTTCAGATCCTCCTGCAACGACTTCGCCGTAGCCACACCACGCAATGCAACCTAAATTGGAACAGAGACAGATCATCCAATGAGCTAGATATATACATAGTGAATTAATGGTCAACATTAACAAGTGATAGATCACTGATCATATCAAGATATGATACCCAGATTGAAATCAGTTGTAATTAAAGTCGGAAATTGAGCAGAATTAACCTGGAGCTTGACAACGGCGGTCGTCTCCGGAGGGCAGTACCGCGCGATGAGGAACAGTGCGCCAAAGAACATCGCGACGGTGCCCCAGAACTGCGGCTGCGCGTACCGGCTCGCGACCACCGGAGGCGGCGGAGGAGAAGCCGCTGTGCCGACCGATTCGTGGGTCTTCTGATCCGCAGCGTTGTCCCACGGCCACGAGAGGGAATCTGTCGTGGAGTCGTCGCCGTAGGACGACTCCGAGTCCGTGCACCCGCCCACGGAGCCACCGGACAAGGCGAACGCGGGGCGCGGGGCAGCCACCGCGGAAACGGCCACAGCCGCAACGGCGGCGGCGGCGGCGAGCAGGGGTGTTTTCGTCGGATCCGGCGACGGGTCGGGGAGCACGTGCTCTCGGCGCCCCACGAGGGGAGTAATCGCTGTCGGGGTTCAAGGTCATGGCGGCGGCAAGGAGAGGAATGGATTGGCCGGCGGCGACGGTGCGCGGCATGGCGTCGTCGAGAGAGGAGGACGCGCGGGCGCGGCGATCGCCATTGGAATTTGGAGCTCGACGACAAGGAGAGAGGGTTTAGGGCTTTGGCGTGTCGCCTGGGGAATTAATTAAATAGTAAATTCCACTTAATTTCCCTTTTTCCGAAAAACCACGGAGGTTATAACACGTAGGAGTATTACCATCCTACGAAACGACACCGTTAATCATAGCGGCGGATAAAAAAAACTCTAGAAGCCATCCCAAATCTAAACTAATCTAAACTAGCCGCTTGTCATGTTAAACACTAGTGAAGTAGCGTACTCACCCTTTGCCACATGCCGGCGAGTGTCCAGGGTGGCTAGGCACTCGTTCCGCCCCTGGTTAATCATTATTCTTTTGATTCGTCATACCTTCTGCTTCTAAAATCAAATCTAAACTATTAAAACTTTTTAACACCTTTTATTTTGCTATATGACAAGTTAAATTGGTCGTTTTATAAAATTATATAACTATACTACCACCTGAGATTACGTACTATGTGAAAAAAAATAACCTTATGGTTTTGTGTAAGTTAGACTATGGTATTCATGGATTTATGAAATTCAATATAGTTGACGGTTGATCTTGATAACTAGATTCCCCTTGTGAATTCAACATATTTGAAATATCAAAGTTCAGTAGAGACTTGGCCTCTGTGCCTCTGGCGTGTCTCCTCTACTTGTTCCTGCTTAATTTACAGATAAATCCTCTCACAAAATAATTCAGAGATATATGTAAATATTAAGATTAGCATGTTAGTTTCTCGATCGATTCAACATGACTAGCTGCTAGAGTGGCATATAGAGGCTGGGAGTGCTTTCCTCCGTTTTAAGATTTTTCATGAAAAATTGGCAATAATAATAGTTTGATTGATTTGTAAAAACAACCTTGATCGTTTTAATGAGATGAAAAGTTCATCACCGTTTACAGATCACAAATCTGGAGGCCTAGTAAGGTACCCTGATTCATGACTTGCAACCAAAATAATGAACCCGTTTCAAGTAATATATATACAGGAGTGTTTATAACCTAAGATCTGCATGTGGTCTTCTAACTACAAAATGACTAGCTTATGATATGATCTTCATGTATGGTTTTTCAACAAGGACATGAAGAGAAGATCGCCCAAATCAGACACTCAGGGGCTTCAGATATGAATAGTCCTTTTGCATCCTCTCCTTCGAAAGAATGTCCTCCTCATCTTGAGGTGCCCACAAAACGTGAACACCCTGAAAAAAATAGTATGTCCAATTCATTAGGTACTCAAAAAAACAGATAATAATAGCAGAAAAGTGACAAAAGCGAGATGAATAACTAGTAAATTCAAGCTGCATTCTTCCTGGTTTTGTCCAACAGTACATCATCAAGCAGTTGTGCCAGCTTATGTAATGCAAAGGGAAAATAGTCTCTGTACCTGAAGATCTGTTTCAGCTGTTGAGTTCAGCTTTGCCAAAGCAGTTTCCAGATCTGCAGAGCTTCTGATCGCTTGGGGGAAATCCAATGTTCCATCAGCAGCAACAAGAATGGTTAACTGGACGATTGGAGATCAGAGCAAATCAACCATTAATCCATCAGACAAATAAGAACGCCATATTTCCTCAGGGAAAATGTTAATTAACATAAGAATCAGCATGCTTTAGACGCAGTAAAAACTGGATACTGAAACGAAATGCGCAGATGGCAAATATTTCAGTAAGCATTTTATCATGGAACAAGTCTAACATACCGCTATATACTCGTTTTTGCTCCCATCTGTCTTTGTGGAGTATACTTTCTTTCTCTTAATTCCCTCCAAATTAGAAAGTGTTTCCTCGTCAAATTTGCTCCTTTCTTCCAACGAAATTCTCTTAAAGTGATCATTCCAAGAGTACTCATTGTCTTCATCAACCTAAAATTAGATGGCACGGCAAAATTGTAAGATTCAGTGAGTAATGGAAGTGGACAGAATATACTAAAGCTGTCAAATCGAAGGAGAAAAATCTAGAAGAGTATACACAAACAATATCTATCAGACTTCAAAAAGAGTGTTGATGCTGATTATATTTCTTACTGATAAGCTTGTAGACATGTAGTAAACCTTGTGGCAGAGCAACGAAGATATGGTCTCTGAAATAAGGCGGATCATCAGATACATGATAAACAAGTCACAGTGATTTATGGATAATTGGTAGTGTTCATAGATATCTATATGTTGTATTAGAAGTACCACATCATTTCAAAACCATATTTATGAAACTATTTTACCACCATTATGGGGATAGCTGGTATTTACATTGGGTCCTATGGACAAATAGATCAATTTCTGCAAATGCTGTTACTTAATACTTATTCAACTGACATGCAACTATGGAAAAGCATTGGCCATGGTCTAAGGCTCTAAGCACAAATATATCCTATTTTCTAGTTATCCATAAAAGTACAACTACACTACATACTCAACAAGCTAATTTATCCTGTCCCTTTTCGCATATGTGGAATTGACTGCACATTTAACTAAAATCACAATAAAAGGGTAAGGTACATAAGCCACTGACATACTATTTTTTTTATAATAACAAAACGATATACTATTTCATTGGCACATACGAAAGGTGACATACAACAAGTGCAGCAAGCTGAATTCGTGCAATTGAACAAAGCGTTGCTTTGAGATGCACTTCACTTTCTAGTCAAGTTGCACACTACAGAGGTAGGACTAAAAAAACTATAGTAAAACTGAATGTATCTGACAGTTCAGAACGCCTGAAAAACATAAATGCACATGACGATACATGCTCCAAAGTTCGAACAGATTCGATGTGCAGGAATTTAGAATTAGCATTACCGGTCAATATGAACTTGTACCAGCGTGGGCTAGAACCTCGCACCCTCTCAGCAATCTTGTTCAGATCCTTTTGGAACGACTTTGCCGCAGCCACACCACGCAATGCAACCTGATCAAATTGCGAGTAACAGAGACAAGAACAGATCATCTCCCATGAGATATACACATTATTGGTCAACTGATCGATCACTGATCATATCAAGAAAACCAGATCGAATTGCTTATACAATTCAGAGATTCAGAAGAAAATTAACCTGGAGCTTGATCACACTGGTTGTCCTCGGCGGGGGGAGATTCGTCTTGATGAGGAACAGCAAGCCAAACACTAGGCCAACGAAGCCTAATACTACCGCGACGCTAAGCCAGAACTTCTCCCACGGGCTCAGGACCACCTGAGGTGGGGGAGAAGCCGCCGTGCCGACCGATTCGTCAGTCTCCAGATCTGCATTGTTCTCCGTCGTCTTCTTCTTAGGCGAAGAGGAGGACGAAGACGAGGACCACCATGAGTCGCCGCTGGAGGACGACGAAGAAGAGGAATAGCAGGACGACGAAGAGCTCGAGCACCCGCCCATGGAGCCACCGGACAAGGCGAGCGCGGCGTGCGGGCTGGCCAACGCAGCGGAAACAGCCGCCGTTGCGGCGGCGAGCATCAGGGCCGGATGATCATCGCGCGGCTCCTCCGGCCCGGAGAGCGCGTGCTGATCATCGCGCGCGGCGAGCGGATCAATTACCGGCGGTCTCAGACGGGCCGAGGCGGCGGCGGCGGGTTACCGGAGGAGAAGCGGCGCGGAGGGGAAGCGGAGCTAGGGGTTGGACGGCGGCGAGCGGCATGGCGTTGTGGAGAGAGGATGCGCGGGAAGTAGCAGGCGTGCGGCGATCGCCATTACAGGGTTTAGGCCTTAGGGCTTCGACGTCGCCACGGCCACGTCGGGAATCAACAAACTTAACGAGGGCCGTTTACGTACACATGCCATAAAGCAAATATGAAGATTCTTTTTGAAGTAAATTTTAGAAAACCTTATATTTTATTATCAAAGTTACGTAAAACCACCTCATGTTTTATGGTTTCATAAAACCATAAGCTTATTCAAATCTGAGTTAATATTAGCAGATATGATACAATATTTTTTAAATTAATATATAGTTAAAGGAACAACAATTAACGATTAAAATTTTTATATAACTCTATATTTTTAAAATTTTAAGTAAATACGTATTCAACATGTATAGAGTAGGCCATAATAATATTATTTTATATCTTCTTTTATAAAAATAGGATGTCTCACGTTTTATCAAATTATCTAGGAAGTAAAGATTTTGAAATTAAAAAAAAGACCAAAGGGCAAAAAAAAACTACAACTGTGCTAATTGGAATTAATTATTTAGATTTTTTGTGAGGTAATTATTTAGATTCTATAGTCTCTAGACAGATTGATGCTCTAGTCACGATCATGATAATTCAATTTTAAATTCAGTAGAGATGTCAAGAAATCTGTTTGTTCATACTTGTGTTTGTGAAATTCACTTCTGTTTGGAGTAAATATAAATATAGAATTGGTTTGGTTTGAAGTCAAAATAAGCTTTACTAATTTTTAGCCATAGGTATGTTTTGTCATGGTTAATGTTTGAGAAAGTCAAGTTATGTTTGGTTAGAGGTCAAAATTAACATTTCCAATTATTTGGCTCTTATCATTGATATTTTTTTAGGTTAGCCAAAAGTTTGGATTCAAATCTAAACCTTCCTTCTACTATTTATCTAACTAAAAAAAAATTGGTAAGGTTAGTTTAGTCCATAAACCTAACCAACCTGCATGTATTATTATGAAGCATTTTCCTGCATACGAGAAAACTCTTCAGCTAACTTCAGGTATGTTATTGTACAGATGTATATACATCCGGCAATGGTGTTACAAATACGTGGGAGGATTTTGACGCACGGCATTATTCCTCCAAGCGAGGCAACTTCGCGTCACCTTGAATAACTTCCTATAAACGGATTGCAATAGACTCTCTTTATATAAGTATTTTTATTTATTAAGTAGAGATTAATATTAAGAAGAAAAGTTAATAAAGAATGAATAAATGTGAAATATTAGATAAGGTAAGATAAAAAAAATTAAAAGAGAAGTGATTGATACGATAAATATTACTATAAATGATAAAAATATTTATATTGTAAAATAAAATTTAAATTCAGAAATTTATATTATGGGACACACGGAGTATCTTCAACTGAGAAAACCGATATCCTCCCCTATAAATCCATATAATACACTTTTTTACATGCATGTAAAACAGCAAGAAGAATCAAGTTTTTAGCATCCCTTAGTATTGGGATCTTGTTGTACTGATGGAAGCCCTTTTGGCTCTCCAAGCAAAAGTTGTTTCTCTTTTGACTCTCCAAGTAAAATTTTTCTCAGTCCAAGTAAAAATTGTCTCTGTTTTGACTCTCCAAATAAAAGTTGTTTTAGGGGCGTCAGATATGGATTGTCCTTTAATAGCCTCTCTTCTGAAAGGAGATCATCCTCTTCTTGTGGAGTCCATAGAATTTGAATACCCTGAAAACAGTAGGTCCAATGAGGATTTGGATTAGGATTTGAGTAAACAGTTCCTCACAAGAATGAGGCTGTATTGCAGGAGATGCATTATTGAATAATCAAAATAATGAAAATTTTCTGTGTGTGCTTGAGAATACCCTATTAGTTAAAGATGATTACCAATGTTTGTCGTAAGACTGATATGTAAAAGACTACCGTGGAGGCTCTCGGAGACGACCTCGCCGCCGGCCGCGTCGCCGGCGTACGCGCCGACCGTCGCCTGCGAGTTGGTCCTGCAGCGGGCGAGCAGCGCCGCCTGCGCCTTGCCGGCCCACGCCTTGAGCGTGCTCTGCTGCAGCGCGCGCCCGAACGAGAAGGTCAGCGACCACGGCTTCTTGCCCTTGGCCGCCACCTGGTTCATGGCATTCAGGTTCCGCGTCGCCTCCTCCTCGCTCTGCCCACCGGAGAGGAGCACGATGGCCGGGACAGCAGGCCGCACGGTCCGGAGGAACGCGCGGACGGTGTGCTCGGCGACCATCTCCGGCGAGGCTTTCTTGGCGTCGGACCCCGGGGTCACCATGTTGGGCTCGAGGAGGACGTGGTGGTCGCTCAGGGCATTGTAGCACGCGGCGAGGACGCGCTCCGTCACCTCGGCGCACCGCTCGATGCCGTGCTTGCCGTCGACGAATGGCCCATGGAGAAATGGTCTTGCTTTTGTCCTTTGGAAAAACTATAACTAGCATTGGAAATTTGTCTTTCTCCAACTAATCAGAAGAAACTAATGAATATGTGTGGACTTCTAGATTGATTGGTTAGTTTTTTTTCTCGTTTTTGAGCTCAGTTTATTTTTTCTCGTCTTTGAGCTCATCGATCATGACCTCTCCCAGTTGAATTCTCCGTCCGAAAATATAGGCTCTTGTTACAAGCATCTAATTTGTTCTCTTCTCTCTTCTCCTGAGAAGAAAGTTGACTCTCGTGAAAAGGACCTTCTTCAGGAACATGTTACATGACCTAGCTTCTGGAAGTTTTGAACATGTATTTACTTAAAAATTTCATTTTACGAAGTGCCTATAAAATTTTTCATTATTGGCTTTTTATACAAGCAGTTGTTTTATTCTTTCATATTTTAAATAATATTATTTTAGATACGCTAAATTTTCTTCAGATTTAAATAATGTGGGTTCTATAAAACCTTTAAAACCATTAGACGCTAAAACCCATATCTATAATTTTAACAAGAGAACGTGAAGTTTTGAAATTTTTGCCAAGTGGACCTGGATTAGATTGGGCTGTTTGAGCAGTCACTAGTGAAAAGGCTATGTTGAACAGTAAACGGCCCAAAGTAATTTGTTGCAGGAAAGTGAGAACAGGCTGGCCTATTACCTTAGAAGATACTGGGTTTACAATTTTTTATTAAAATATTAAACAAATATATTTTAAAAAACTATATATATATATGCTCCTAACGTTAAGTAAGAGGGACTTTTTTTAAAAAAAAATTCTAACCAAAGGGATAAAAATGCGATGTGGCAAACACCCATTAGCCCACATTAATGATGGAGCAGCGAGAGCTACAAAATTTGTAAGTGTCCCTTTTGCCACCATATCTAGGGTTGTTTTTTTTTATCTGAGGGCCACTTGCAAAATGGACATGCGAGAGAGGAGAAGGTCTGTCCTTTAGTAGATAGCTCCCTTATTGCTATTTGGTTAGACGTTTTTTTCCTTCTAAGGGGTTGCTTGTAAAATTTCCAACTCTATCCGTAGGGACTAAAAATTTTTTTACAGGTGGCTCTCTTGATGTCTTTTGTTAAGGTGTTTTTGAGCGGTTGTGTATAAAGACTCTCTTAGCACACTAAAAGTCCATTTTATTTAAAAAAATAGAAAAAGAGAAAAAATGGTTGAGGGGAGACGAAGGAAAGCGGCTAAGCCCTCCTCACTTCTGGATTTGTATGCAGTAAAAGATTGATGTATTTTATAATATTTATTTGTAGTTATAAAATAAATTAGTATATCTAGTATTATTTTAGATCTGTAAATAATTTTATTTATATATCTATGGTTTGATAGTTTTATTCCTAAATCCATTAGTTTTATTCTTAATGTTTGAAGACATATTAGTATTCAAATATGTCAAATAAAATTGTATTTTGGTTATATTATGGTCGAGAAAATGTCAGCTATGATATATATGGTGTAGATCTATTAGAAATTGGCTTAACTCTTAAATGTATTGAAAGGCCAGTTAAGAAAATTTTTCTAGTAGTGCACAACTGATTAATCTAAGACTTTTGAATCAAGACTTCTGAATCAACACTTAAGTTAACGTAATAACCGTATATATTATTGTGAGTCGGGTAACTAAAGATTTTTTTTTTCTAAAAATTGATGTCGGTGGATTCCACCACAACTTGAAGATGATACGTAAAGAATGTATTGAAACGAGATTGGTCACCTAGCATTTTTGTGTCAGTGTACGAGAAAGACAACACTGTTTTAAGGGATTCAATTCACAAGCCCGATATGTAAGGGATACAATGACAGGAATTAGCAATCACTCAATAGACACTTCTACCCTAGCGCTGCAAGGACAAAGGAAATGAAAATAAGTGGTGCTAACAAAACAAGGAGAAAGACCGATACTCACATAGTATCAATATGGTCGTCCTCCATTCAAAGATCGCCCTACCATTCCTAAAATCTAGAAGCTAGCTACCCCAAATATACTAAAGTAGACTGCAAAATAGACCAAATGAACCACAGGTCGAGCCAAATCTAGATCTAGCTCAGGCCAGTAATCGCTCGACCCCACAGGGACCTTTCCTGGCTGAGCAGACTCCTCGGTGTTGCCATAGCAGCTCTGACAAAGCTACTGCTCAGACCATCACCCATCACCAGGATAGGCGATGAAGCACGTTGCCGCACCTTGGTTGATGATATCACAAAACCAGTCCATCAGCAAAAAATGCCTCCACCGATAGCTTCTCACTCTTCTCCGCCAGCAGCATTCTAGTTGTCATGTCAACTCGACCGCCATCTTCAAAAGCATTCCCACTCCTTCCCAGCTACACTTCCTCCACTCACCTTTGCATGCTCCCATGTGCTCCACCAAAGGCACACCTAAAGAAAAAAAGGAAAGCCAAAGCTAGATTTAAAGGAGGTAGTCAATGAAATTGGTACACGAATGGACACATCAACAAAGGAAAGGCTTTGATGATTCTACAAAGGGAACCCACACTCATAGTATGTAACCGGCAACAGTGCAGTTGAGAAAACCCAATTGGAGATGAAATGAAACAAAGAAGGATTTGAGAATTTAGCCCAAAAGGAGATATTTGGGAAAACTTGCTTTGAAGAGGCTACGACATTAATCGGGAATCCACGTTTCAAACAACGGGCCATCTATTTGAGATATGGCACAAAGTACAAAAGTTTACAACAACAAGACTGAAAGATGAACACCGGAATAGCCAAGTTGACTCCGAAGAAAATTTTGAGACCCCTAATGAAAAGAACGAACCAAAGGGTACTCCACGCTACATGCAAGCATGCTCAAAAAGCCAATTCCTAGGATTCTTATCGAGTAAGGGACAGAGTTGTCTAGTGTTAAGACTTGCCGCAACCTGTCTAGGATTGAGAGTTGTGCCATGTACGTGGATATGCTTACACACGAGCCAAAAACCCTAGGTTCAAAACCCCTATAGTGTGAAAGCAATAATACGTGTCAACCAGCCTAATAAGAGTAAAGTATCATGCAAATGAAGACCACTGAACGGACCCCACCAAAGAAACGGCTTACGAGAAGACACGCAAGAAGTTTCAAGTGTACCGATAACATCACAAGGAAGTCGAAGCCATCTAGAAACCAGAAGACCATTTGCGAGCACTTTGCTTAATACTAGTATCTTGGGATCAAAATTTTTTTAGGGAGTAGGATTGTAGCGCCTGCTTTTTTTAAAAAAAATATTTATATCAAAATTTTTGTTAGCAATGCCATTAAATCCCAATTCCATTCTTGAAATCTTACTCTCCAAAAATTTTTGAGGTCAAATTTTTTATTTCAGAAATTTTGACCGTACCGATAAATAATAACTTCTCGTTAGAAAGAGAAATTTTAAATTTCATATCCAAAACTTAACCACCCGGTGAATATTTTCTTCCTATTTAATATCTTCTCAGAACATAGTTCAATTCTCCCCCTCATCTATACATGTGGATTAAACCGCCTGTCGTATTCCTTTGAATTAATCCACACGTAGATGAATTTGGTAAAGCTAGGATTCGCTCCTTTTCCTCCTTTCCCATCCATTCAACTGCAGTGCACCACCTATTGTTCTTATTCTCTCTTTACTCAATGACACTAGAAGCTCATCTTATGCCCAGCCAACCCCTACACTCCTTGGTTCCATGCATGCATGCATGCACACATGGGTGGTCTAGACAAGTAAGGGCGTAAGCAAAGATCCAACCTTACCTCCTTTCCTTTTTCTCTTATGCATTGAAGCAGAGCGGACAACTGGAGACCAAGTGAACAAGCGGATGAACTTTTGCCCTAGGTTGACTTGACGATGAGGGTCCCGTCTTGTCACGATGAAAACAAGAAGATATCAACGAAGGCTTCGCACTATTTGCGGCATCGTGTGGAAGTTTGTTGTCTCTTTATTTGTCGTGAAACACCATAACGGCTACAAAACTCAACAATCAACCCTATCACATTGCCATCATCACTCTATTTTCCCTCTCCTCTCCCTGGCGATCTAAGGAAGAAACCCCGGCCACCATTGTTGTGTCCCTAATCTCCCTATGCTCCCCTTCTATTCCTTCTCCTTCTCCCTCTTGCGCCACACCGGAGACCTGACAAAGTTCGTGGTTGACACCGTCATGATTCCACGAGCCTATTCTCTACCTCCCTGAGCCCTACCGTTCATCACCTCTCTGTACCGCGCCATCCCATTCTGCCCCACCATCGCCTCAATGGTCCATCCACCACCGATGAGCTACTTCCTCCCTCACCAACTCGCCTCCTCCTCTTCACCCCTTAGTGCTGCCACCGCCCTCCACTATCTTGAAACACCTCCACCTCCTCCATCCTGATTGGGGTAGCACCAGGCCATCTTGGCCTTGCTCGAGCATTGCTGCCTAGGCGTTAGATGCCTTTGACCCGAAGGCTTCCTCACAGCGCCAAGCTCCTCCTTCCACCACTGCAACCCACAACCGATCCACGCTCCGCCGTGTGCTTTATCCTAGAGGGGATGTCGTTGTACCAAGTTGAGCTACCTGTGTGCCTCTTCTCTTTATTGCAGGTCCCTGGCCACACGACAGCCATCTTCCCTAGCTGTCGCTACACCACTGGCCCCTTCTGCCAATGGCCTTCCCTTCTTCTTCATCGCTGCCATCGTGCTCGCCCAAATTGGCCACCATGTGAGTACAGCCTCTGTGGCCACATGCCCATAGGACATCTTGGACCCTGGGCACCTCCTCCGAGCCGCCACCACCGTGAGGACGACCTCCCTAGGGTGAGGTCGGCTTCCTGCTGCCTTCGTCGCTTCGGTCACCCTCGGAGGCCGTCGCCGCCCTCACCTCATTTTTACAATGAGAAGAGGAGAGACGAGGAAAAGAAAGAAACCACACTCTTCTGGTCGATCTCTTGCACTCGATCTATATAGGCCATGTCACTGACTGTCAGGCCCCATGTGTCAATTAGTGGACTATGAGCTGAGTCCACTCAACATCGTACCGTCAACTCGGTAGGCCCGGTCTACCATGAGTCGGCCAGAGGGTCATAGAGGAATATTCCCTAAAAATATTTATTTATAAAAGAAACTATTTTCCTTTTGAACAAAAAATCATTTAAACTTTTAAAATTGATATATCTTGAACCGTAAGTCCAACTGACTTCGTTCAACTTCTAGAATTTTTTTAAAAACAGGTCTATCCAATGGCACTATTATTTAATAATAATAATATTTTCTTTCTAGGATTTTATTTGGATCTCACTCATTTCATGCGTAGTTTGCTTATGGAAATTTCTCGGACATGGAATCTAAAGTTTTTCATATCAATCAAGAGTAAGGCAAATCACTCTTTTGATCATGTTAATCCTAGTTTACACACGTAAAGGTCGTTGATAGCAACTGATCTGTTTGGCCAACCTATTTGAAGCATTATATCTTTTCTTTTGAAAATTGATTGCCCTCACCTTTGTGAGCCATGTTTTATTTCTTGAGACTTGTACCATCAGCACTAAGACCTCCTATAATTACTTTTGATAATTAAATAACATGTTATTATAAAATAATGATGTGTTTGGTTAGGATAAATTGATCGTGTTGGAATTATTTGAAAAACCTGATATTTTGTGTTAGTGGTTTACGAAATAAAATGTGGTTGTTTTAAAGGAAAACATGGTGCGAAGTCATTGATTGCGTGGTAAGGCTTTGCATTCACATATAAGTACCGATTTCTTATAAAATTGTACTGAGCATAGTACAGTGCAATCAAATGGGTAGTATGGGACGCTCCTGACTAAGTAGGGCTATATTCGCTTGTTTGTCAGGAGTTGTAGAATCACCGGAGTAGCTAGGAGAAGTGGCATTCGTAAGATCTTGAGTACGGTAAGTCGGGGACTTGCTCAGGATTTGGTCTGAGACCCTTTTGGCTGGTAATTGGTTATCCTCGTTTTATTTTGGAAAGGCCTTATAGCAAGTCTTTACTATTGATGGGTATTTGAAGAGCCTTCTAGCGTGTGGGTAAAACGTTCATCTTCTACAGAAGTTTTTGGCCAAACTGTTTAAACAACCATACCCACGGTCATGGACAGATGTAAAGTAGTTCCTCTCACGTAGATTTGTTTGTAAATGGTTGTAAAGTTGTGGGACATGAATCATTTTCAGAGTTAACATGTGTGGCTAATGGCTAACTTGTGTGGTTAGGAACAGACTTGTGTAGTCTGAAAAGTCAGATGACTTCATAGTGAGAGGGTGAGATGACAACCCTATGTTTGAGAGAAAAATTAATGATGGTAATGTAAATAAGATAAATTAAATTTTGATGGTATAGTTGATATGCTGCCGTGATTGATGAGGTGGGTTGTGGCACTATGAATATTATTGGATAATGGTTTGGGCAGAGGCCTATGGCTTTGGAAAAAAGTGAAAAGAAACTAATAAATAGGTAACAAAGTAAAAACTGCCGATAGACTTTAGTTTCTAGGAGCCTGCTGACGCTGAACTCATTGCAAAGTGACTCGCGTGTTGTATTAGTATCTAAATCTCTTATAAATAATAAACTGTACTAAATAAAATGGCTACATGGCTAGGCTAGTACCTCAATCAAGATAAATGCATATATAGATGTTTTGAATACAGTTGTGAAATAAACCTAGCCTCTTTAAAGTCTATGCATATTCATATTTCTGTGGCTTACTGAGTACGTATGTACTCAGATTTTTTTTCCTTGAGGAGTTTTAGGGAAGCAAAGACGATGGAAAGGGCTTCGTTCTAACTCTAAACCGTTGCTTGTGGTTTATGTGCTAACTACGCTATGTTTTTCGCTAAAGTCTCTGATGTGCCGATTGTCTTCTCGGGGTCATCCTGAAGATGCAATTTAATTAAGTTATATGTTTATTATTCGTTATCATTATTATAGTTTATGATGATGTATTCCTAGACTAGAACTAGCCTCGTAGTTTATGAGAGGTAGTTCTTCCTCCTTTTATGATGACCTTTCAGATATCACTGTTAATAATATCAGGACGAGACACAGAGGAATCTTCCCTTCCGATGGATCCTCTTGGTTGGACTGCTTTACTTCAGTCATACTATGAACTGCACATGAATTAGATTCTTTCTCCAAGGGCTTCAATATGGATAATCCTTTAGGTTGTGTTTGATTCTCTCTTCTCCCATCTTGTATTTTCTCGTTTTTTATAAACATGTTTCCCAAACTATTAAATGATATATTTTTATAAAAATTTTCTATAGAAAATTGTTTTAAAAATTATATTAATTTATTTTTCAAGTTTTTAAACTAATGTTTAATTAATTATAATTAATGAGTCACTCCGTCTTACGTGCACAAAGAAGAAGATCCCATCTTCTTCAGCAGAACGTAGCCTTATTACCCTCTCTTCTGGGAGGATGTAGCCTATCTTTTTGTGAAATCCATAAAACGTTTTATGAATGCCCTGAAATAGTAGGTTCAAATCCAATTTGAAATCGAGTATTCTTCCCAACCAGTAAATCTCAATTGTATATTTTTTACACCTCTAAAATTTAGGTAAACTTAAGAATTTTTTTAGATAAAGAAAGTTTTATTGATTTCAGATAATTACATCGAGATAAAACTTAAGAAATTATTCCTGAATTTTCTTTGCATGGATAGAGTTGAGAATTCCAGTATTGTAGTCAGATTAGTGCTTCGGACTATGGGGAGCTTCAGTTTCCCCTTAGCATCAGGAAGAATAGTTAACCGCATGATTTGGCAATCATACCAAATTAAACAAGCATCTTAGAAATACAAGATCAAAGACCTTACTGGCGAAAAAGAAATTAATATAAAAGCATTTAGCCATGGAAAGTTTATACATACCACTAGGTGCTCGTTTTCTTGTCTGAAGCTGTCAGATGTTTTGGAGTAGCTTTTGTTTATCTTGATTCCTTGCACGTTGTATAGACTTTCTTCATCAAACTTCTCTCAATAGAAATTTAATCAAAATGTTCATCCCAAGAATCTCCCCAGAAAAGCACTGTCGTTTTCACGTCAGCCTAAGTTAAATGGCAGGCCCAAATTACAGTCAGCCTAAGTTAAATGGCACGCCCAAATTACATAAGGTGTCATGTCAATGGGAAGACTTTGGAAGGCATAAGAATGTTATGTATAGCCAAAAAGATATGAAATTGTGTACGTTTCTTACTGATAAACTTGAAGAGATGCAGAGATCTTTGTGACGGTTCAACGAACTTACGGTCTCTGTACAAATGATGCGCAAGGAACAGTCATAAACAAATTAAGCTACCAAGATAAACAAGCTAGCGATTCATGTATAACTGATATAAATTGTACATATGCAGATTACAGAAAACATTGTTGGATGATTGTTGAAATGGTCTGAACATTAAAAAAAATCTCTAATTGCAGTGAATCAAATGTATAACTTAAAAGGCTTAAAAAGCTAAGACTGAAGCTGATGACTTTTTCAAGGCTAACAAAAGATCAGCTTATGAACTTAGAGTGCATAGTAATTAACCATAAATGCAAGAATTTAGAGATGGCGTTACCCGTCAACATGAATTTGTCCCAACTCCGGTTGGAAGTGTCCACCTTCTTAGCGATCCGTTGAGATCCCTTGGTATTATCTTTGCCAGACCCCGAAACACAACCTGCATTGAGACAATTTTACAAACCCCCAACGAAACTGGATTAGTGTAGTGATGCATGCCGATTCTGACAAATGCAATTAGATTAATGCTCAAATGATCATCATCAATTGAGAGGGCTATATATTGGGTATATATATGCATGGTCGATGAACCTGGAGCTTGACGACGGTGGTCGCCGACCTCGGCCGAACGATGTGACCGACGACGTAAACCAGACCAGACGCCACGTAAGCCACACCAGACGCCACGTAAGCCATACCGTGAGCAATAAGATACAACATAGCCGCAACGGGCGCGAGTATCGTCCCGACGTCCGACGACGACGACGACGACGACCGCGACGACGATGGGGAGCAGTAAGATGATGGGGACGAGGAGGAGCGGTCGCCCATGACGCCCCCCGACGCCGCGTGCGCGGTGCGCGGGATGGCCGCCGATGCGGCTGCTGCGGCGACCAGCAGAGAAAGCTCAAGTGGGCTCATCCTGCCGGGCTCATGGTGGTAGCTGCTCCGGGAGGAGGGCCCCTCTTGCACCGCGACCGCGAGCGTAGCCGGCGGCGCCATGGCCGCACGGCTTGGCCAGAACAGAAGGCGCGATCCGGACGGCGGCGGAGCCGTGCTGCATGGCGTTCTCGCGAGGGGTAGCGGCGCGCGTGATAGGGTGGTCGGCAACTTTGGCGGCGCCATGGCCGCACGGCTGGGCCAGAGCAGAGGGCGCGATCCGGGCGGCGGCGTCAATGGCGACGGAGGTGTGCTGCTGCGTGGCGTTCTCGCGAGGGGGAGCGGCGAAGGGCTGCACAGACCGGCGGTGATCGCCGTCGCAAAGCGGGCGGTATGCTGTGGCCAGGGCAAGGTTTGGTTGAGCTAGGGTTTAAGAGCGATTTGCCGTTTCGACGTAATCACCATTTTTTCCTCCATACAAACTAGCCCTAATAATCTAATCTAGTGCAAAAATTACTTGTGGGTCAAGCAATTTGCTTCGAGATTGGCGATGAGTAACAACATGTGCACATTAGTTACAATTTACAACTGAAAATGAAACTGTCCTAAAATTGCATTTTAAGGTGTAAATATTTTCTATAGACCATCTAAAGGTAGACATATTTTGAGTGAAATCTGATAGTAGCAATTTGCATGCTAACAAAAGCACAAGCACACACTGGACAAGTCATAAGCTTTCTGCTGCATCATGCATTCGTGAATTCGATAAATTCTACCAACCGACTCAGTCTCTCTGGTTCAAAACCTCCATTCATTTAACGCTAGAATTTACATGGTTTAGATTTTGATGGGAGGAATGTACGGATCAAACTGATAATCGTGAAAACAGCTAGCTTGACTAATGTACCTCTGAGTCACATAAGGCAGAGGCCATCTCAAATATATTTGTGTGGAACTGAATCGAAGTCATCGTAGTCGAATCTTCCACCACGCTCCCTTCCAGTCTGCATCAAATCCATTAAACTTAGCAAACAGCAGAGGACCATGGCAAGGAGAAAAGCAGAAACCTTTCTGAAAGTCTGAGCTAACCTTCATTAAATATGCAGGATCACATGCAAAGTTCTCATCAATAGAAGACAGCTTCTTGGACAAAGCCATCAACCTGGCATACATATGTTTGAGACTGAATCAGTCTTGCAACTCAAAAAGATTAATGTTTCCTTTATTTTAATTTCTAACTCAGCTATCAGCCAAAACAACGTGCAATTTAACTTGATTAACTCAAACTGAGTACGAAAACAAACAAGGTTGCCTTTGGAGGATTGAAGTTCTCCACAATAAGGTTGCATGTGTACTAAATATGATTCTTGTAAATGAAAGCTACATGCAATGTGCCAAGAGCAGAACGAAGGGCCCTTGATTCAGATTGCACCTTGCATGCATGGCCCAGGTTAGAACTTAAGAAATACTAAAGGGTGCACACGTTGCATACATGTAGCATGTCAAGAGTGGTAAACAGAAGGCACATACCTTTGAATAGACGAGTCAATACGCTCAACCATCTCACAGCTTTTATATTGCTCAGGATCTTCATGAAAGCTGACCATCCCATCCTTCTGGTTTATGGTTGCATGGATCTCACCATCTTCAATCTGGATTTGGCAAGACAGTCAAAATATGTGATAGTACAGATATTGAGAGCAGGCTGTACAAACAAATGCCTACCATCCTAAGCACATGCATCTCAGCTTCCTTTGGGGTGTTAAGTTGAACAGAGCTGGCAATATCCTCAAGCGAAAGAGTCAAGTAGGTCTGTGTCAACCTCTGGATGTTTCGCTTGTACATTGAGGAGAGCACTTGCTTCACAAGTCCAAGGTTGTTGTCCTGAAAAAATAGGAAAGGAGATGATTTAGATAAATCAACACATGGGTTTGCCATGAAAAACCATTGACAAAATATTGCATAGCAAACCAAGTAGATGGCAACTTTGTCTATGGTGTCTCAACATGCCAAACCCTAAACCCTAGTAAAGGAGGAGGGGGTCATGTTTCTAAAAGTTTGTTAAGCTTGGTGAGCAATATAAAAAAGCCAGCTACTCAAATGGAGATAAAATTGGAGCGCAACTCTCTTAGCAATACGCCATATTAGAACCCGAGTGTGGTATTAAATGGGCAAGAACTGGGTCGTCACCCTCTTGGTGACGTGGCATGTCGTGATCTAGACAAGATGTCAAAGCAAGAATCGGGTCGTCGCTTTCTTAATGGCACGTTACATCGCCACTCGGGTGTAGTAAAAAATAAGCAAGGGCCTTCACATCTAACTCGACATGTGCAAAGGGTAAGAAAACTAGTCAACTCAACTAAGATTCGTTTAGATAGTTGGAATATAGGGTCCATCATAGGTAATTTAAGAGAGTTAGTTGATACAACGATTAGAAAACATATATATATCTTATATGCTCAAGAGACTAAATGAAAAGGTCACAAAATGAAGAAGCTAGAAAATACTGACTTTAAGCTTTAGTATTCAGAGATAACTGCCAATAAAAATATAGTAGTAGTTTTGATTGATAAGAGCCTCAAGAATGATATGGTGGAAGTTAGAAGGCAAGAGGATAGAATCATCATAGTCAAGCTTTCCCTTGGTGATTTCGTCTTGAACGTAATTAGTATATATGTCCCCCAAGTAGATCATAATGAGAGTTCTAAAAGGCAATTTTAGGAAGACTCAGATAGTATAGTTAGATGTATACCTATTAATGAGAAGCTTTTATAGAAGACCTTAATGGCCATGTAGGGTCTTCAAGTGAAGATCTTAAGGCAACACATGGAGGTTTTAGGCATAGTAGAAGGAATCAAGAGAAAGAGGTCTTGAATTTTGCTATAGCTTTTAACCTATTATTAGCCAACAATTTCTTTAGGAAGAGAGTCTTATTTAGTGACCTTTAGTAGTGAACAATACTCTAGCCAAATTGACTTTATCCTCATAAGAAGAAAAGTCAAACGTGCATGTTTGGATTATAAAGTAATTACGAGAGTGTTATTTGTCAATATAAACTTTGATGTTTGACTTTCGATTTCATGTGCGTGCTCATGACAATAAACAAGCAAAGATTGCAAAAACAAAGTTGTGAAAATTGAAAAGAGAAACGTCAGTTGTAAAGAGGGCTTTAAAATGAAGAAGACAAATAATATGTGGGAAAAGATGACAACTTGCATTTCGAAGGTGGATTCAAAGGTGTTTAGAGTGACCAAAGGGAGTAGATGTGAATCTAAAGATACTCGGTGATGAAATAAGAAAGTCCAAAGAACTATTAAAGAGAAGAAATAATGTTATAAGTTATTATACCATGACAGAAATATGGACAATATAGAGAAGTATAAGGTAGCAAATAAGTTCACAAAACGAGCTATGAGTGAGACAAGCGGACATGGTTACGAGGATCTTTACCAACGATTGAGTACGAAGAAAGAATATAAAGACATCTATAGGATGGCTAGGATTCGTGAGAGGAAGACAAAAGACCTCAACTAATTTAAGTACATTAAGAATGACAAAGAGCAACTCTTAATGAAGAAGGATAATATCAAATATAGATGACAAGAGTATTTTAACAATTTATTTAATGATAACAATAAGAACACAAACTTTTAATTGGATGACTTTTTCATAACACCAAGCGCTTTGTGTGAAGGGTCTAAGAATCCGAGATTAGAGAGGCATTGAAAAGGATAAAGGAGGTAAGACAATAGGCACTGATGGTATCTCAATTGAGGTATGGAAATGCCTAAAAAATTTAGCTATAATTTGGCTGATCAAGTTGTTTAACCATATTTTTTGGTAGAACAAAATTCCTAAAGAGTGAAGAAGTATATTAGTATTGGTTTACAAGAATAAGATATATTCAAAATTGTACTAATTAACGAAAAATTAAGTTGATAAGTTATACTAGGAAGCTATGGAAGAGAGTTATCGAGCATCATTTGAGAGAAATGACAAGTATCTTCATAAACCAATTTGGTTTTATGACGGAAGATCAACCATAAAAACAATCTTTTTAATAAGATAAGTTATAGAGCGGTATAGAGAGTAGAAGCACTTGGAGAAGGTTTATGACAAAATACCAAGTAATGTTATGTGGTGAGTTTTAAACAAACATAAAGTTTCAATAAAGTTCGTTGCCCTCGTTAAGTATATGTCCAACAATATTGTGACTAGAGTCGAACAAGTGATGAGGACACAGATGACTTCCCAATTAAAATAGGACTATATCAAGAACCAGTTTTGAGTACCTATCTTTTTGAGATGTTCATGGATGAGATCAAAATAGATAGTGTATGTTTTTTACTGACGATATAGTGCTGGTCAATGAAAGTCGGACAGAAATAAATAGAAAGATAAGAGTTGTGGCAGCAGATTCTATAGTCAATAGGTTTTAAGCTCAACGAAACTAAAACTGAATATATAAAATATAACTTTGAAACTACTTCACATGAGATAGGGAATGTTAGTTTGGAGAATCAAGTAGTACCAAAAAGGATATCTTTCGCTATTTAGTATCGATGCTATAGAGACACATATATATTAATAAATATGTTAGCCATAGAATTAAAGCGGGATAGATAAAATAATAAAAATGATTGGGTATTCTCTATGATAAGAAAGTAACTAAAAAGTTAAAAGGTAAGTTTTATAGAATAACGATTAAATATATGATGTTGAATGGTATAGAATATTGACCTACAAAATGACAATATATTCAACAGTTAAGTGTTACAAAGATATGTATGTTACATTAGATTTGCGATCATATAATAATAGATTAGGTCCGAAACGATGATATACATGATAGGCTAAGTATAACACCAATTAAAGAAAATATTGTCTAACACCGGTTGAGATAATTTGGACATATCCAATAGAGACCTTTAAAGTTGCCGGTGTATAGTAAAATTCTAAGACACGACAATAATATGAGAAGAGACGTGAAAATGCCAAAATTAATATGTGATGAGGCAATAAAAAGATGCTTGAAATGTTGAAATATTTTTAAAGTTTTGTCTTTGAATAAGAGTGCATAGAAAATAATAATTTTCGTATCTAAACCTTGATATGTGGTTTTTATTGGGTTATATTTCTAAACTACTCTAATTTACTTGGGATTGAAAAGTTCTAATGTTGATGTTGACATCAAGTAGATGGCAACTATATCCGACAAGGAAA
Source organism: Oryza coarctata (assembly GCA_030770085.1). NCBI lineage: Eukaryota > Viridiplantae > Streptophyta > Magnoliopsida > Poales > Poaceae > Oryza > Oryza coarctata. The sequence goes on along the minus strand of CM061476.1, from coordinate 904,174 downwards.
TAGATACAGTATAGAGGGCAGCAGAGCATGGCAGGTAAAGCAAGCCAAAAAAAGAAACACTCACCGATTGAAACTTCTCAGCATTCAACTGGATATATTCCTCTAACTCAGAGTAGCTACCTTTGCCGTAGCATGTAGACAGGTCAACATAAACCTGAAAAAAGGATATTAAAAGAACAGCGTAGAGCATTAATGGCTTCAGAAGCAACCTAAAAGGGTGTATGCAGTTAAAATTGTTAAAAGGATGAACTTGATCATCAACATCAAGAGCAAAATTTAGCCTTTATATCTCAGTTTGGCATTGGCAATAACATAGAATATAAAAATGTGAGCACTTGGCATGCTTATCACATAAACAAGTAGCCAGTTTATTGCAATGAGTAAAATAAATGTACCTGATACCAAGAATAAGCTAGCAGCAGCAAAAAAAGTAAAGAATTGACCAAACCAAAAAATAAACAAAGAACCATCACAAAAAAAAATTGTTAGAAATAAATTAGTTATAGTACCACTAAATAAAAAATCCAACAACAAGACAAGGCAGGGCAAACACTTAAAGCATTACATTAAACAGGCATTATTTCATGGGATACATTTGAAATTGGGACTCCCAAAAAATATACCTGAGCGTGATTTTTCAGGTTCCTTTGAGCAGTTGAAGATGTGTACTTTGGAAATGTTGGAACCTGTCATGCAAATCACATAAATCTCAACTTGCAATCTTCCTTTTTTACATAAATTATTGAACATAACAACCTGAGGAACCAGTAAACTGAAGATAATAAATCTTCTGGTGAAAATACGTAGAAAATGCCCAGCTTATAGCTCGTAATACGATTATGAAGATGATATATACCACAACAGTTCAAATGGTTTTTCTTATACCACAGAATGAATCAGATTTCAGATCTATCAACATAACAAATTTTAGGAGATCTGAGTCATGTATTTGAAGACCAGAAGCTAAAAGCTCAGTACATGTGTACAAATTCTACATTTTAGGGGGGAAAATCCAGATATAACAAGTGGGAAGAGAGCGCATGACCAGAAATTTAGTAGTAATAAACTAACTAGGGTAGTACATATCCATCTACCAAAACATCAAGGTCAAACCACCTACTCAAGAATCCATGGTCTTCAAAACAAATATGCAGAGTCACTCTTTTTCCTCTATAATGATGGTGGCTTATGGATTTGGGTCTGTATGAATTGGGTACCATACCCATTTTCTGTTGCCATTTTTTTACCCACTCACAAAAGCGCAATGATTGTGAAGAATAATAATTAGACCTGCGATGTTGTATGATGTAAATATTAGCCTATAAAAAGATGACATATTTAACAATTAATTATTGTGGAGATACATGGAAAATAGTTATTTTCGTACATAATCCTTAATATGTGGCTCCTGTTGGGTTTTATTTTTAACCTACTCCAATTTAATTGGATCTATTGTTGTTGTTATACTCACAAAAGCATAGTGGTCTAGCCTCTAAACATTTGATAGCCCACAATATTGAACCAATTAAAGATTGACAATACATAAGATTATGATCACAAGTCAGTGCATATAGACCTAGGCATCTAGCCCATTACCCCATTAACACAGGAAAAAGTATGTACCCAAATTAGCTTGGAATTAAAGGTTGACTAAACTTATCTTTCATCACTTGTGGGCAAGATCATCCCATACTAATCCAGTACATTACATGGTTATTATGCTTTTTTCACAAACTTATTTTAAATTCAGATCCACCTTTATCTAGCAATGGTATCTGAAGTTCTGAATCACATATCGTGTTTTTTTTGTTCCAAAATTGTAATTCCAACCAACTTCTAGATTTTACTAATCTTGAAAGCAACCAAGATTTGGCATACTGACTATGTATTCTAGGTGGTCTATGGAGTTACTCATGTTAACTTTATTTGCTTTAAATTGCAGTTGCATGAAAAGAAAGTGTGTTCCTCAACAAATACAGGCAGCAACAAACTTGGTCGCAAATTTTATTTTAGTCAGTGCTGTTGTATGTCAATTAGAGAGCACCAGATCGCTGGTCAATGGAAAGGGAAAACAAGCTTACCACAATTGGGTCTTAACTCACTACCATGACACAACCTTCCCCTAGAAGTATAGGTCCAAAACTCCGCACACAAAAGAAACAGAGGATGCATAGCAGGAAATAGTGAACATACCTGTCCATTCTGAATGAGAGAAACTAGGATGTATTTCTTGTAAGCCTCAACAGTAATAGCATTCAATGATGACATTGGGGCGGTAACAGCCTGTAAAAATGCATAACATTGTAACCGCTGAACCCTTAAACATCAAACACAGAATTTACACATTTATAAAGGCTCACGTTGTGAAGAAAATCCAGTGCTATAGTGAACTTCTTCAGCCCAATATATATCATCCCCCTGCAAGAGAATGAAAACCAGTAAACAAAACGGTACATATACCATAAAGAATAAAGCACATTCCATCCATACCCATAGTAGCAATAGAGGAACAAGTCCTTTGGCTGATCGACTTCAATTATGTCGTCCTCGAGGACGCTTAGGCCAGCCTTGTACTGCTTCGCAAGCAGGCAAAGGAGAAGGTAATCTGCATGGATCGAGGTCAGCTCTTCAGACGAAGTCTGGATCTTGCATATTGCTGCCCGCAGAGGGGCAATCCCTCTAATCGGCACATTGAGCTGCATAACCTCGTTCTTAAGCACCCTACACACATTCAGAACTGCACATATACATAGGGAGAAAAGTGGAATTTTTAGTCAGTCTATGAATTTTTTAGTACTAATAACGAATCGATACATAACAGAATTCCATTCGATTTGATGATCGAACAGCACGCACACTTGTCGGGCGCCATGCGTACTTGCCCCGGCGAGCAGGAGATGAGGAAATCGGCCATGGTCACCAGGAAGTCCCCGCCGCCCTGAGCCCTCAGGTTGGAAGCCGACGACGCGAACGCCTCCCTGCATCATGGACGGAAGAACGAAACAAAGCGCAAGGGAGGAAACAGATTAGCGCGCCTTATTCGAGGAGGAACTTAGGGTTAGGGTTTCACGGGTAGGCGCGAAGGAACGCAACGCACAGGAGGTAGAGGAATCCGAGGGAGTGGGCCTGCGGGTGGAGCTGGGCGAGGAAGGGGAGGAGGCCGGCGGAGTGAGCGCGCAAGGGCTCGCCGTCCGCCTGCCTGAGCAGGGTGTGGAGGTGCGCCAGCTCCTCCGCGCTCCCGGAGAGGCCCTGGATGTGCGCCACCAGCGACTCCACCGACTCCATCGCCGCCGCCGTGGAGAGGTGTGGGGTTTTGCCCTCCCCTTCTTCGCCGCGCTCTCCTCGGTTTGCTGCGGTGGCGGCGGCTTCACTTCCGCCTCGGGCTGTTTGGGTTCGGAGATTGATGACGAGATCAATCTGTTTTTACGGGGATCTGGGCCGTCCGTTGAGTTGGAGGTGTAATCTTCGCCGTTGATAAATAAATCTAAATGGTAGCTTATCAGATTCAGAATTCAGATGTGATCTGAGAAACATCCAAAGATATGCTTCGAAAAGAAATTTGAATTTGCAGATGCTGGTGTGCATTTGTACTGCAAATTCACTGAAAATTCAGAGTTGAAGCATACGAGCAACAGGAAGGTTCTTTTGCTGCTCTGTATGGTTGATCCATTCAAGGCTGAAGCGATTACGTCTGAACAAATTGGGAGATTGTAATATCATTTTTTGTGTGTGTGTGCTCACGATTCGCAAGAATTAGAGAATCCTTAGAAAATTACTAAGCTCTTACTACGCGTGAAAGCATGCGTTCCAAAAACTGAATGAATATGATATTGAGAACGTAACTATAGCAAAAACAGTTGACATTCCTGAAGTATACAAACAAACTAGCGTTTCATCATGAACGACCAAAAACTGGAATGCAGATAGTCACAACACGATCTTTGTTCTACAATTATCCTCACTGCCCAGATGTCCTAGCGAAAACTTACCATACACTTCCAAGATTTCATCATTCTTCACTGATGTAATATTGAAGAACTAAGCTCATAGCAGGAGATATTACTACCATCTATGCAAACAAAATACTACTATAGTACTGAAGAAATGAGGTACAGAACAACAGCGCCATGGAGGCAAACAAGCTGATATACTTGCACAGTATTCTTCGTTATAAACATTTATAAGTGGGTCCGCAAAATCGCTTACATTTATGTGTCTATGAATATGAAAACAGAAAGACCAAAACGATATAGCCGGCTGACTCCTCAGAAGTCAGAACCCACAAACATAGGAATGCTACATATGTTGCAGGCTAGGATCACAATCTAGATCCTTAGACTCAAGTTCTTTCTCACAACAACGCACAAACAATATTTACACAGTGAGTTTGTGCGGCATTGGGGATGCATCCAGATGCTGGAGATGTAGGGCAGCAACAAGCCCCTGCCATGTTTCTCCAGGGCGAGCTGATGTCTTCAACTCCATAAGTTTTCTCTGTTTCCTGTAGTAGTCTTCCAGTAACTTGGTCTGCATATTACGAGTTTCACATTAGAGTCTGTCATTTATTACAAGAACACAACTAGATAACTCCATAAGTAAGAACTAGTATCACGCCTCAAAAATCTTCCTAGAATTTAAAATTCTTGTTTCTGAAAACACAAGTTTTTGAGAGAATGAAAGCAAACAACATAACATAGGCCTCATTGGGTGCAAATTGCAAAGCAAAGATAAGATCTGTGCTACATTGCTACTAATATAGATTCAAAGAGTTCAGTTAGTGTGAAAATACCTGTTCAGCATAAGCACGCATCTTCTCCATTCTTGAGTCCTCCAGACCTAAAACAACAGCATGCTGCACCTGAGAAGGCCATGTGCAGCTCCCAAGGCTCGGATTACGGTCTGCAGATGCAGTTTTGTTAACATCAAAAAGCTGTCCACAGTGGGGGCAGATGTCACCACCAAACCACCTCTTCATAAAACAGTTATCAGCACATTTGAAGTTCAGAACCAAGTCGATATCCACAATCTCATCAAGAATCTCCTGAACATTTGAAAAACAGCCAGATATATGAAATTATTCACTATGTTGGATATAACTAGATTCAATAAATCTAATGTCAATGCTAATTGCGTGATACTGAGAAGTCTGTTCTTTATAGAACTTACAGCCTGCATTTGAGTGCGTGGGATCCCATCGAGGATGAATCCAGTTTCACCCTTGTTGTATCCCTCCTCAAGGCGCTTCGTCAGCAATCCAAATATGATGTCCTCAGGCACAAGTTTCCCTTCATTCACCGAAATAGCAATCTGTCCATGTTTAATGGAGAAACAGTAAAGCATATTCCAATACCCTGAAACACTTGTTGTATAGCATATCCCCAAAGTCATAAAATTTCCATTAAGAATAGATTTCCCACTAGTGAAATTATTCTCAACTTGTCAAGCCACTCTAATCAACCAGCTAATTAACCAGCCATATGGTTCTCAACTTGATATTGTCCGCGATGAGAAGCTCTACCGAATACAACTGAACTACCAGCTGTTCAGAGAAAGCTACAGAAGAGCCAGACAAATGCAGGGTACAACAAGAGGGCAAAGTGGGAAGACTGCAAATGCAGGCGGCCGCCCGCCACAAGATGCCAAGATCGAAAGTTCCAAACTTGCGACGTGAAACCTAGCCATGTCGAATCCCCGAATTGCCCCCACGACATCATGTGGACACAAGCAAATTGCGGAGCTGCCCCCGCAGCCATTCGCGATGAGGGGAGGAGGACGACGCTGACCAGGGCATGGCGGCCACACTCCTCTCTCCCAGCATCATGCGATCCATTATAAGATCCAGAAAAATCGAAGAGTAATAATGCTTTTAAAGAACGCTAGGAAATTGTGGCCGAAAAGACTTGTTTTATTTGCTAATTCACGAATTTGGCAGCTCCGGTGAAAAGGTGTGGCCACGGAGAACTTGATGCAAATATCCAAGAGGTAGCAATGATCCAAAGATACTTCACAAGAAATTTCCAGAAGCGCCTCAAAAGGTGGCCAAGAAATGCACGAATCTAGCCTGGTTATGCTTACCTGAGCAAAAGTATCGCGGAAAAGCTCAAATTAGAGATACGACTCAACAAAGGTTTCCAAATTTGCTGGAAGAAAGGAACTTCCCAAAAATTGTGGCGCAATACCGACCCGAAACTCGCAGCAGAGGCGGATGGTTCGGAGCGAAACGAGGGCAAACCTTCTTGTATAGCGAGGACACCGGGCTGAGCTCCTGCCTGACGAGCGTCCCCATGGAAATGTACGGCACGGCGAGCACCTCGGCGAGGCGCGCGGCGTGGGCGTGCTTCTGCGGGCCGGGCCTCCCCATCACCACCCACTGCGGACCACCGCCGCCGTTGCCGGTGGGGCACATCTCCGCCGCCTCCTCCTCCTCCCAATCACTCCAGTACGCCTCGTCGTCCACCATGGCGGCCGCCGCCGTCCTCCGCGCTCCTCCTCCCCCGGCGGTGGCAGAGGCGAGCGCGCGGGTGAGCGAGGACCGTGCGGCGCCGGCGAGCCGCAGGAGGCCGGCCATTACCGCGGCGGATAGGGTTTGCAAGCGTAGGGTTTTTGCGCTGCGTGGGTGGGCGCGATGCGAACGCGTGCCGGCGCGAGGGGAGAGGAGAGCGAGCTGGTGGACGAGACGAAGAGGAAAAGGAGAGAGCCATTTCCTCGGAGACAGCAGCGAGAGAGCGAGATGGGATTTACATGGGCCTTCATGGTTGTGGGCCGTGAAATTAGTATATGGGCCGGACCCATGATACCTTATAATGGGTTGTCCCATATGGACCTCTCCATAAAGTAGGCACTGATACTTCATTTGAATGCACGACTTTTAAAGATTTTTTAAAAAAATTTGAATTGATTCCTAGTGTTTTCCTTGTTGTCATATTAGCCGCAGCTAAAATTTAAATTTTAAAACTTAGTTTATTTTGAGGCTTTTTTATCATTGTCTATTTTTTAGCATTCACTTTTAACCTGCGAATGATATATATATAAAAAACCCCACCCATAAACTGTGTTTGAATGCTTCATTTATATTTATATGACTCATAAGTCCTAGCTCAACCAATCAAAAGCTAAAAAATCCTATAAAATTCATAAGAACAAGCCCTACAATGTTTCCAATCAAGCGCTGATTCACACTTAGAAAAAAAAAAGGTTAAGCGCTGATTTTGCCCATCTATGGCTGCATAATTACACGCTCCTGCTAACTAGAAAATTTCTACGAATTCCAACGGGCAAGCCATCGGCATGAACTCGTACTGAATGATCAATGCCGCCACGACGACGACGGCGAGGAGCCGAGGCGGCCGAGAAGGGCGGCGAAGTCGCGCTCGGAGCACGGGATGGTGAGGCCGCCGAAGCAATGGTCGAAGCCGTACTCCTCCTCGACGCTCTTCAGCAGCGCCACGAACGCCGGGTGCTTCAGGTACGCCGTCGGCACCACGAACCGCGCCCGGGCCTCGCCGACGTACACCGCGAAGTGACCCCTCGGCACGTCCCTCGCCGCGCCGCCGCCGCCGCCGCCATTCTTCCCCAGGTGAAGCCGCTCCAAGAGATGCTGCAGCTTTCCGCCCATTCTTGCTCACAGCTGCTAGCTTCACTGTCACTCTGTCAGACTGAACTAAATCCGTCCTTGCAGTATTTGCTACAGAGATAATTACAGCAACTCAGCAAGTGCTAACCGTCTGAAACTCTGAATGTTCGTGTGAGGTCTTCTGAATTTTGCAGAAGCTCAGCAGGAATGCCGCAGTATATATAGTGCTCGTTTTAGTGCAGTATTAACACTGAGTGGGATCAAGTATTTTTTAAGGTTTATCTTGGTGATGACCAAGAGACATGTCACATGATAGTTCTCCGATGTGTTGCTTTCTCATTAGAATGAGCCTGGATTTCTATGAGAACTTTTAATGATTAATTCATTGTATCAGCACGCCCACATATGCTGCTAAAATGGACTCTTGTGGAGCTTTCATATAACCTCTTGTGACAAGTCCTGGTGCCTTTCAAATTCTCATCATGTTTGCATTTCAGATAACATACTACCTAACCGGTTCTCACATACTAAGTTTTTCAGTTGATCATTATCTAAAAAAAGTTTTTTTTTCATTTTTATGTATGACTTCATTGTTATGGTGACAAAAACTACTAGAATCACTACATTTTGATGAAGCTCACATCAATGCAGGGTTCAGTAATTTGCTGAATTTTTTTTGTATAAAATAGAAACACTAATTCTTCTTTTTTTATGAAATCCACACAAGATGCAGATCCCGTTGCACGACAAAAGCGAAAAATATCTCGTGATCAATTGCCATTCCAATATGTATCCTGCATTAAAAAAAAGAACTGGTGGTAGCCGTTCGTTCACGTGACAGCAAGACCGGCTCACTTGGCATGCTGCATGAGAAATTGCTTGTTGTTTAGCCAGCATGCTGCTGCTACAAGTGGACATACAAATGGACCGCCGAGTGTGCAATTCAATTCAACTCGTATACAGATACCCAGGGACATGGCCGTATGGGTATCCATCCTCATGTGCTTGACCACCGGCTCAACAAACAGATGCAAAGACCAGTAATCATTACACCTACAATGGAAGATCAATGTAGCCAAATCTCTGAATTTGCCGGTTCCTCGCCCGGGCAAGGGCCGTCAGAGGCCAAAATCCTCAGAGTTGTTAGAGGTGTTTAGAGTTCAGACACAGTGGTACATACCAGAGGACATCTGCTGCATCAAAGATATCATCCAGCTCAGCACCCACAGCTTCCATGACCATGGTATTGGCTTCTGTGGCCTAGAGTTGGGCAATGTGCGGCTGCGCATGATCGATCGTCGAACAGCTAAGGCGACTCGTCGTGAAACGAGCCAGTGTCGATCATGCCTGCAAGAGAACATGCGGCGTGCTGCCGAGATCAAGTACATGATCCAGCACATTTCCCTGACAGACCTGTTCGGATGTAGGCTCTGGACTGGGGCTGGGGTGCATAACTGCATAAGCAGATCTTGGATCTTCAAGTTGCATTGCATGATTACGCAGAGAATTGTATGCCCTCGTGGTGGTTCTTGATGAACCATTTTGTTTCAGTCAAAGTTCGATCACTCAAGTTAAAGGATGAGGTTGGTGAAATTGCTCTGGTTAGCCAAGCAACTGGCCAAAGATTCGGCTTAACAAATAAAGAGAACATTCTAAGATGAAATCTAAATTACAAGAGCAACAAAAAGAAGAACAGATGAAATCTGAGTAGTTGGCCAAAGATTTGGTGAAATTGCTCTAGTTAGCCAAGCAACTGGCCAAAGATTCGGATTAACAAAAAAAAGAGAATATCCTAAGATGAAATCTAAATTACAAGAGCAACAAAAAGATGAACAGATGAAATCTGAGTAGTTGGCCAAAGACTCAGCTAAAAAATTTGGGAATGCGTTTGCCGGGAGTCGAACCCGGGTCTATTGCTTGGAAGGCAATTATCCTAACCGCTACAAACGCAGGGCGTGCATTCGAGTGAAAAACAAATATTCACCCAGTTGTGGAGTTTAATTCATTCCTTTTTTTTCATGATGTAGTTTAATTATTAAAGTACACTGCTTAATAAGGACACTAGTTAGCATATGCTTATGTGAAAGATGCATCCCATGTGATTCCATCAATGTTCTTGGCTATGAATAGGGAACAAGAGCATAACAGCACCTATGCTTTCTCCTTTCTATTCAAGAGCTGCCTCTGCATGTGTTTCAGATTTCTATCAAACTGCTACATGTGTTTCACTTCAAAGTTGACAATTTCTGTCCACTACGGAAAAGGTCAAAACGCGAACAGGGACACTAGTTCCTATGTCCCACACATGAAATGGATGCAAGTCTGAATCTGACAGACAGCGATGCATATTAAGTAGTCTGTATACTGTTAAGGCACTATCAAGTTAAAGTCTATGCTAGAAACAGTATACTTTGAACTAAACATCTTTAAAAATATCGTACATCTATGCACATACAGCTAGATGTAATGAAAGTGTATACGACTGAAACCAATCTCAAATAAAACAAAACTATAGTGTCCAATAATTATCTAAGAAATTCTTTAAGTTTTACTTGTAGAATAGGTTATTTACTAATATAAATATAATGACCTTTAGAGGACATCGAATCTCGAGCAACATTATATTAAGCCAAAATCTATGGGCCATCTCACCACTTAAGTTAACGCATATTAGTTAGATATGTTATATATGGTAAATTACTTTCGCTTTATACTCCGTGTAGTTCTATTCATCAAATACATATAAATAGAAGTATAAATATTAGTCACATCAAGAGCCTAAACCTATATAAAAATCAACCTATATTATCTTCTTATTACTGTATCGTAAATATGTTAGCATCAGCCAAACCTCATGTCTACAAATATTATAGCTATGTATCACCCATCGATATTTGATGCACCAGATAGGAACCTAATGTTCTAAAGGTTTCTATTAAAGATGACTCAAAGAAGAGACAATTTTGACGAAGATTTCGATGATAGCTTAGACCCAAGAAATTTAACCAGGCTAACAATAGCCTGATCGAAATCATCACCATTCCACTGATAACTACATCATTGGAGCTACCAATCTACATACCAAAGCCACTTGTAAGAAGAGTAAATTTACGTTCGAGTGAGAAGTTTTTGACAAAGTGCTCATGGTGCCCAGTGTAAGGTGTTCAAGACAAAAGCCGCTCGAAAGGCTACTTTCGACAATAAACTTGCATCAATAACTAATCCGCTCCACTCCTGTCAGATTTGATTTGATGATACAAAGAAAGATTAGGAAGTTACTAATATTGACTTTGATCATCTAATGGGGTACATTGGATTAGATCCAGATGAACTATCCATACTCCACGGGCTTGAAAAATATGGATGTAAGAAATCTGTATCATATTCAATATTCGATCATGATATTGGAGTGATTAATAAGGCTAAACCAGGGTTTAGAAAGCCGATGCATGATCTCAAAACTAACCAGATACTTAAATCGGTGATACAGAGCAAGATCAACAAGTTACAGATGTTGATTTTGATCGTCTAGTGGAATATATTGGATTAGATACAAATAAGCCCTCTATATTCCATGCGCTTGGAGAATATGGATTTGAAATTCTTTCTCAGATTCAATATCTTATCATAATGTTAGAGCGATTGAGAAGACTACACCAGGATTTAGGAAGCCGATACAGGATCTTATAACTGAGAAGGTGCTCAAATTGGCATCACCATCTACATTTAATCCCTTTAAGAGGAAAAAAACCCTGAGTTTGCCAAGAGTTAAACCCAGGTACAATTATCCTAGCGGTTGGACTACAAACGCATCCTGCGGTAGTTTTTGAAAAAAAAAAGAATTTTAACCAAGATCTGAAATTTTAAAGCAGTAGATGCAAGAAATGTTGCGGATAGGCAATTTTTGGTCCAACTTCTTTTTATTACAAGAGGATCAATGCTGAGGTACTAAACATAATGCTTAACTGATGACTATCTTTTGGTCAGGCAGCCGTGCATGAGACAGTCCATGTGTTTCAGATGAGCTCTTCGATGGGAAAAGAGAAAAAATAATAAGGTCTACACTTCATACGCATTGTTGTTCAATTCTTCTTTGTTCAGGAACAGAACTCTGATTATCAATTGTACCTGCTGCCTATCCTTAAATGTCAAGTTGAAACATGACAACAAGGGCGAGCCGCACTCGGAATAAAAATCAGTTCGCATTCAGTTTCATCCATCCGTATACCAGAAAATGATACGGAAGTCTGAATCAAGGAAAGGACTGCATATTCAGTGCTCGGTGTGCTGTCTTGACAGCACTGTGATGGGCACAAGTCTAGGACTGTCCTAATCTGTCTCTTTCCGACAATTTCAATCCTTCAACCAATGCTCTGCGTGTAGGATGCAATCTGGACAGTGATGAACCTTCTGCTGCTGCTATCTTGCAGACAAAAACTGATGAATATAGATCATGTTCATGCGGATTTCAGCCTCTTTTTGCCCGTTGTGTCCAGCTCGGTTATTTGCTGGTTGAAAATCACTATTTCACCACGAATACACTGTATTTCCTCTCTCTAACGATTCTTCCACGAATTTTTCGCATTGATTTAACTCCTGAAAACGATGAAAGAAGGGTTCGGAGAATAGATTTCCGACCCTCCACACCCACAGTTTCTTTTCTTGATTGGCTGCCCAAAATAGGCACAATTTTGGTGCCTCATGGAGCCTCGTCGCTGGCCAAAACGATTTAGTGCTAAAAAATGATGAAAAAAGAGGATGGGAGAATAAAACTCCGACCCCCATAGTTTTTTTTTTCACTCCGAACCTTCTGGTCCATTCTTTTCTTTCAGAGTTGCAGTTTTTTTTTCACCTGACCATAAAAAGCTCAGCTCCAACGATGCCTGACAATACGTTAAACAGGGTGGCTGAAGTGATTGTTTTCATAAAGGATGGGAGAAAAATTATGAATATAATCGGATTTCAGTCACTTTTTAATTCTCCCCGTATAGAGAAGAGGCCAGTATCCGCAAGGAGAATTATTATCTCGGCAGCTCGATTATCTTCAGGATGAAAATCACTGTATTCCCCATCTCTAACGTTTCTTCTCGGAATTTTTGGCATCGATTTAGTTCGCAAAAAGGATCGAAGGAGGGGGTCTGGAGAATAAAACTCTGACCACCTGGTTTGATTTTTTAAAATATGAAATAATGCCAAATTATCTACCAGTGGCTACTCAAGAGAATATGTTAATAAATAAAACCAAATCCTCCAAATTTAGTCGATTTTATCATCAGACAAGGTATTAATAAATAGTTAAAATAAGCGATGAAAAAGTATTGACTGAAAACCTTTAAAGCAGAAAATTTTAAAGCAGAAGATTTAGAATCATTTTTTCCTAAAAAGAATATTTATCTCATGTGTAATTTTTCAACTCCCTCAAGGAGAAACAACAATAAATCTGGATCGAGAATCAAATCTATAAGATAAGGTAAAGATAGAATTATTAAAAACTAAATATTTTTATGAAATAAAAGAAAACATCTGATTTGGATAAATTTACAATACATTACCGTATATCATTAGTCTAATTGTCTATCTATTGCCGGTCCGATCGCCATGCTATCGACGCTTTGATCGTCTTAATGTCTCGGTCCATACAGTGTTTTAACACTGATCTAACTGCTCACGAACAAAAAAACATAACTCGACGAAATTATTAAAAGTAGATCAATTTTATTGCATTAGAATATATCTATAAAATATATATAAAGCACTAGTCTCTCTAAAAATAAACCTAACTTTTCTTTCTTTTAATCTCTCATCTATTTATATCTAAAAACTTCAACACAAATTAATATTAGAACTATTAAGACTCAATCCCTTATATTCTAAATTTATTTTAATTTACCAAAATTAAATTATTCTATTTCTTTCTCCCTTCGTCTATAGAAAAACAACAACCGAAACAGATTCCCTCTCCATTGTCGACACGTGGATGACGTTGTACCGATCCTGCGCTCCCACACACAATCACACTGCCGCCATATTCTAGCCCTCTTATCATTACTTTAAATCATCTATATATAAAATAGATAAACTAATTATTTTTAAACATATATATCACTCACATTAGTTATATACTCGTACCAACGCTATAAATCCTTTCAAACTAACTTTTTTAAATAAATCATCTATAAAATTAATTATTTGTTATAAATTATTAATTATGACCAAAATTTTACAGTAGCTTTGTTCGAGATAGTTTTACATCTGAGGTACTCAGTAATGGTCATCGGTTTCTTTCTACTGTTGTGCATGAGACAGACCATGTGTTTCAGATGAGCATTTCAATGGGAAAAAGAAAAAAAATTCCATGAGGCCTACTACTTTCATTTGCAAATTGTTGCTCAATTCCTCTCTCTTCAGGAACAGCACTCTGACCATCTAGTGCACTCGCTGTCTGTCCTTGAATGCCAAGTTGAAGCATATACAATCATTTATTGGCACGCGGCATAATCAATTAGCATCCGGTTTCATCCATCCGTATACCAGAAAATGATACGAAAGTCTGAATCAAGGAAAGCATTGCTTATTCAGTGCTCTGTGTGCTGTCTTGAGAGCACTTGTGATGGGCACCAAGTCTAGGACTGTCCCAATCTGTCACTGTATGTACAATGCAATCTGGACGGCAATGAACCTTCAGCTGCTACGTTCATGCAGACAAAAAATGATGAATATAGATCATTGTTCAACCGGATTTCAGTCCCTTTTTTTCTCGCTGTGTCCAGCTAGGTTATTTCCAGGTTGAAAATCACTATATCTCCTGTCTCTTAACATTTCTTCCCTGAGTTTTTCGCATTGTTTTAGCTACTGAAAACGATGAAATAAGGGGGTCAGAGAATAAAACTCCGACCCCTACCCCCACAGTTTTTTCACTCTGAGCCTTCTGCTCCAGTCTTTTCTTGCAGAGTATGCATGCCTGACAAAACGTTCTATGACAAAATGATGATATTTTTTTCATCAAATAGGTTGTTCCCTTGTTTACTGCAGGGATTATGGCTATGTAGCAATCTCCAACTCCTTACAGAATGGTTGTTGAGCCACTGACATGATTCTAGTTTGAAAGAACACCACCATGCATGGTGTATAAATACTATATATCAAAAAAATACATATGCTATACCTCAGCACATGAACTTCTTTTTTTTTAACGAATGCATATTGCCGATTTTATTGAATAGAGACGGAGAAAAGATTACACGTGTAAAAAGAGCTAGCTTACACGTGAAGAAGAAAGAAACTACGCCTCAGGCAGCATCAAGGCTAGCTGCCTAGCCCCTACGAGAGTCCAGTTCTCGTCTCTTCCTTGATCTTCACTAAGTACTTGAACTTCTTGATTAGACTGCAACATGTTCATCCTTGTTCATTTTTTTACCAGAGCGCTTGGCTGAACGAATTTCAATCCTTTGAAGACAAGTCTGGCGCCATTAACCATAATACTAGTGTTAACGATCAGCTTAGTAGTATGCTCGAGAGATGCTGCCTACCTGGCAGAAACTAGCTATAGGGAAGCCTAAATATAAATATATAATGCTATCGAAAGAAGCCTAATCTAACGGTTTTAACTCCACCTTAAAAAGGCGAAGTGGTCTCCACTAAAAAAAAGAAGTGAAGCGGGTTAGAGTAATCTGAAAAAATAGAATAAAGAGGTTGAGCGGTGCTTCACAACTCCACTCTAGACTCTATTCGTAGAGTTATTTATAAAAGTTATAGCACTGCCAAACAGGACTATCTTTTAGGTTGTTATGTATCCAGTTCTAAAAGTTGAATGTGAAAAAGCATTCGGTTTTACAGTTTATCGTGAAAAATATACTTCAGACAAAGTTTAAGAGAAAAAAAGAAGGTGTTGCTCATTGCAATCTGGCCAGTGATGAACCATTTTGCTATCAATTCTTTCAGACTGCAGACCAGCAATTTTTCACCTTGGCCATAAGCATTAAAATCGCTCGGCGCCCCACAAAACGCTGATAAATTAATAAACTCTTGTAGAAATGATAACAGTAGCTCATATTCATTCTGATTTCAGTTCCATTAATCTCTTATACAGAACTGAGTCCTGCTCGATCGGTTATCTGAAGGATGGAAATCTTTAACATTAATTTCTTATTGCAATTTTTCGCATCGATTGATTTAATTAGCTCGTAAAAACGATGAAACAACAAGGTGGGTCGGAGAATTAGACTTCGATGCCCCGTTTCGAAAATTATTATAAACTTCCTGACTCGTCGCGCCCAGTCCAGTCCCGCCGGCAGGCCGCCCAACCCCGCCGGTGGCTGCTCGCCGTTCTGCCGGCTCCGGTGAGCTAGCTTCGGACAATCTGCCCAATGATAAACCTTGTGCTACGTTCTAGCAGAACTTGAGTTCTTCACCTGGCTATATTAAGCCCTGTCGGTGCCTCACAAAAAACGTCGAGGAATTAATTAATTAAGCTCATGTCAGAAACGATAATTTTGGGGGAGCAAAAGATGTGAGAAAAACTAAGAGTCCTGCTCGGTTATCTGCGTTTTTTTTTGCGTTGACTTATATTTCGTAAAAATGTTGGAACAAAGGGATCGGAGAACTAAACTCCGATCCGACCCCCAGTTTTGGAAATTGTTAGTCGAAATTGGAAACAGCATTCCTGCCATTAGTACTAGCACACACAGCTACACGCATGATTGGAAGAACAGTTCCATCCATTGATGTTGTCTTCACAGGATGTTAATTAATCCTCAGAAATAGGAAAAAGAAAAAAAATCCGTCCTAGCTAGCTACTAGAAGCTAATTAACAAGAATTCGGCGTCTCTATCAACTAGCTAAGCTTAGTGGTCGCCGGAGCCCATGTCGCCGACGATGGAGGCGAAGTCACCCTCGGTGGCGCAGGGGATGGTGAGGCCGCCGCAGCGGTGGTCGAAGCCGAACTCGTCCTCCACGCGCTTCAGCAGTAGCACGAACGACGGGTGCTTCAGGTACGCCGTCGGGATCACGAACCGCTTCCGGCTCTCCCCGACGTACACCGCGAAGTGTCCCCTCGGCACGTCCACCGCCGCCGCCGACGACCGGCTCCTCGCCAGGTGAATCCTCGACATCAGCTGGTACAGCTTCCCCGCCATCAGATCGAGTGATCGAGCTAACTTCTTGCTTACAACAAGCTAGCTAGAAACTGAACTGAGCACAGTACTGAACTAAGTGAGCTCGAGCTGATGATGTTGCTCTGTATGTGTCTGAAATTTGAAGACTGAAGTGAGGAGTGGTGAGAGCTAAGGCTGCATATTTATAGACCAGCTCGACCAGCATCAGCATTGAGCCAACTAACATTTTGGCAATCAACAGTGAGGTTGGCAAGCTGGACATGTCACATGGATGTCTGCATGGTCGTGCAATATGCTACTAGCATACATGCCTATATATGTGATGTCTGATTAGTGAATGATCCAGGCATGCATATATGAAGAGATCGAGATACGTGGGCCAGCTACCAATGGCTGGGTGCGGCAACTACAGTACAGGTGCATTGTACATCGCACGGGGAGCGAGCTAGAGGCAGCTCCACCGACCCTGGGCCATGGCTGCCACTCGCCTCAACGACACTCGGAGTGGAATTCTACTGCCACTAATGGAGCTAGCTAGCCATCTGAAGCTCCGAACACGACGACTGCATCTACCCTGCATACGCGCAGTCACAGTCTGCGTGCATGCAGCCGCCCGAAGAAGAGTTAGTCTAGTTTACGACTCAATGATTGGTAGGTAGCTAGCAGCCTGGCAGGACCAAATCAAGATGCAGATCCAGAAGTCCAGATAGACAGATAGATGAAAGCTAGCAGGGCGTGTGCAAACTGGGCTGAATTGTCTAGGGTTTTTCAGACACACGGACACATGGGTTGCATACAACAACTTGCTGCATAAGCATAATGACATTAGTGGTTAGTACTATGCTCCAGAAATCTCGAGCAACGCTGTAGGGTATCAGCGGCTGGAGAAACCAAAACCGGGGGCTCCAAAATCACATCTCACATGGATTTTTGATGGTACCAATCGAGAGAACCGAGGAAGGGAAAGCATCCACGAGAAAGCAAAGATTACGATAATATAAAAGAAAGATCTGAGTCATTACCATGAGAAATACAGTGGAAAAAATAGAATTGAAAAAACCGATCTAACCACATGTGTGTTGAGATAATAGATAAACAGTTGATCATCATAATTCTAATACCGATCAATACCACAACGAGCAGTGCCTCCACCAATATCTACACGTTCAAAGCTAGAACACTAATTACAAGTGTAGTAGCACTCATAAGCGTTAAGGGTTTGGCTAGGGAGGTGGTGCCTAGGGTTTTTATTCGAGGTGAACAAATATATCTCTCGTCGATCTTTCCGTCTCCCTATATATAAACTACCTCACTAGAGGATCATGTTTAGGGTTTAAATTGAGCCATTATTCATTTTAACCCGTTAAATGTGTGACCATGTAGATTTATGTATATTTGGTTATGACCTAGAAATATTTTTTCAATTATTTCGTTAATAGCAGTCTCTAGCAAGATCATAAATATCATATCGGCAGAACTAATGTTCTCATGTATAAATCATTTTGTCTTACAATATCGATTGAGTTAGATAAGATTTGAGTCATCCTCGTAATAACTCAATCACTCTCTCGATACTAATCATGTACTTTCATAATCCATTACATCGATGATTTAGAGATATATCTCCTATAGAAATAATAAATTATATCTTAATCACTTACATTTCACTATATATTTTATAGTAAAATCGAATACTATTTTTATAACTTTTGTTAAGAATCATAATAATTTTAAATCTAATGACTCTATATAAATATTTTATAGTATATCTATCTAATATATTTTTACTAACATATATCCATATCTTCGTATCATAATTCATAAGACATAATTATTAATCAATATATGAATATCATATGATTATATGTGTTCTTCAAATAATATGGTTTGATATATAACTCACATGCTTAATAATAAATAATGATGGTCGGTCATAAAAGAGATAGCCACAGTGTACGGCCTTAATTTCTTCAGCAATCTGCAACAGACTGCTGCCTTCTTCTGAATGCATCTTGGATATCGGTTTTGGGGAATGCGGCGCCGACGGCCGTGCATCGGGAAGTACGTACGACCAGCTTGCCGCCGGCTGTACGAGATGTGATCGATCTCTAGAATAATTGTTGCGCCATGTCTAAGTGCTCCTCTCTATAGTCTGTACTTTCTGAACTGTCTTCATTAAAATTCCTGATTTATGAAGAAGTCCTAAGCCAGTATATATACTCATAAGATATGTAGCAGGCACGTGGGCTAGACAATGTGTACTCCAGACAAAATGTTTGCACTATCTATAATCATATAATCCTTGTATGAGTTGGCAGAGCTGCTCGTATTTTTCTAAAACAACTGCCAAGCTTGTAGTTGCAACGGGATTTGGGGAGAAACAACCAAATGGTTTCACGAGGTACAGTTTTCTCTTTTCATTTTTTTCTAGTGGGCCGTGGAAACATACCTTTTTTTGGCGAGGTGGGTTTTTTAACGTGGGTGAGTACTATGGTTAGGGAGTAGGAGAGTGATAGTGTTTTTCATAGTAGCAGAGGATAGATGAAAAGGGACTTCCATCGATTATACCATTGATCTTCACGCAGTCAGGTTGGATGGAAAGAACATCCCACCTAGACAATAGTTGAGATCCGACTACAACGTTAGTATAAATCTAACGGAAAGGACCTCTCACCTATAAAATGGTCAAAAACTGACTACATTGCTAGTTTTCGTATAACTACTAAAGTGTAGCAGTCCTACCACCAGTTCAAATTAATTTAGGCCAAGCACCTAAACGTCTAAATTGACTATTTTCTTTGCCACAAGGTTTATCTCAGCTTGAGCAGCTGCTAATAAACCGTGGTTGTGGTCAAATATATCTAGTCAAATGACAACATTAATTCTTATGTTTCTTTCTTACTCGGATTGTCTTCTTATTAACTACGTTTATGATAAAACAATAGGAGGCTAGAGAAAATATAAAAATTCTATTTATTAGCTAAAAAGTTTTTTAAAGTTTTAGTTTAGGTTACTCATGATCATCACTAGAGGCTTATTATTTAATATTTTGCTCTAAGTAGTTGATTTTAGTAAAATCAAAATATGCAACAATAGGTCTAAAACCATATCGAGTAAGGCAAAAACTGATCAAAAACTTTCTATTGGTTAACATCTTGTCTGGATCAAATGAAGCTCGGTCTGATAACATTGTAACTCGATAGGAAGACGTATGCTAGTCTAATGGAGCCTACTAGTCAGAACTCTATTCTAATTAGACATGTGCCAGACCAGCAACTTCAAACTTCATTATGTATAGCTCATTATCCAAGTACTCTAGCCAGATGCGTATGTGATGGCTGACGAGAAAGGCGATGTACTTGTAAGTTTTCATGTATATATTCACATGATAGACCTTTATATTCACTGTATTGGTAAATTTATTTTTCTTGTATGTGTGCTCTTTGAGGATTCATATGATAGATGTCACTCTAATTTATCTGAGTAGTTAGGGACGATAAGGGCTTTTAAGTTGCCAACTTAGGGACGATAATGGCTTTTAAGTTGCCAAGATATGTACATATTGTCCGA
The DNA here is from genome assembly GCA_030770085.1 of Oryza coarctata. Taxonomy (NCBI): domain Eukaryota; kingdom Viridiplantae; phylum Streptophyta; class Magnoliopsida; order Poales; family Poaceae; genus Oryza; species Oryza coarctata. The sequence continues at coordinate 883,918 of CM061476.1, read as the reverse complement.
ATATTTAGTTAAACTTGAGATTTCTTGTTTACTATCTAGCAAATGGCATTGTGTTAAATATATCGTCGTGACTTTGCAACCGTGCAATAATGATCCGGTACCATACGAAACGCTCAAAGTCTTTGTGGTCAGAATAAGATGTATAAGAAAGACAACCTAACACTGATCAAAGCAAGAGAAGTAGAAGTTTGCATTTATGGGCAAATTACATTTAGGCACAATGTTTTTAAGTATTTCTTATATGCATTTATTTTCTTATGTTTAATACCTATGCTAAGCTACCCGATATTGCTTGACAACTTAAATATTTTCTAACAAGTTTATTCGAATATTTCAAGAGAAAGAAAAAAAAGTAAAATAAGTTGATCCACCACTAAGATGTCATTTATATATTTAGACAGATAAAGTTCTAAACTCTGCTCAAATCTCAGAGCCGGCAATAGTGATAAGCTACTCGGACAAAACAATTATACAAATTTGACCTGACCTAGTCAGTAGAAATTCAACTATGTTTATTTACTCGAACTAGTTAATTCTCTAAGATAATTAGATTAGCCGATGTCTCCATTGGATTAGAGTTTGGAGGCTAATGTTGTTGTTCTAGATATAGTATACCCCATGTGCGTGTATATAACTCAGCGTAGGACCATATATAATATTTTATACGAAAACCAATCCTACGTGTAGGAATAGAGTCCGGAGCAAAAAAAAAAGTGTTTGATAAGGAAGAGATATAGAATCTTACTTTAACATGACTAGAACTACTCGGATCACATCCATACTTGTCTCTCTAGTTCTACTTGAACAAGTGAGCAACCAAATATATAAATATAAGACTCCTAATAGGGGGAAGCTAGGCCATGATAAGCTAAGAAATACCATGATAGAACTTATCTCATCCAAGACAAGCCACAAGCCATCTTTCTGATCTTATCGAGTCAACATTAGCAGAGCCCGACTACAAGTAGTCATCGACCACAATGTCAGAACTATATGTCAATGATATGGCAGACTAAATTATGGGATTAATATAGTAGAGATCATCCGAACAAACAAGCTATTATCTCTAAAGGGTCTGACCTATATAAAAATATGTCTCATTACATCTTCGATTTTATCTTCGTGTCGGCCTTATACCCTACGTACAAATATAAATATATAAATATATATATATATATATACACTACAGTCGGGACAATATCAAAAAAATATGTCTTTCTTTGTTGCTCAAAATATGGCATTTTGGTATTAAACCTTTTGAAAAATGTGGGAACAAAAACCTGAGAAAGCTGTACGTTTGTGTGGCCCATCAGACGTGGGCATCCGCTTGACTAAATTTTGGGCCGGACGGTGTTACAACCGGAGACCAATGGCAGGTAATGGGGGCCCACAATCTTTGATGGGACTTGTAAGTTTTAAGGTGAAAGATTTTGAGCTTCCGTGTCGAAAACGAATTGGGCTTTCCGCTCAAAAACGAAAAAAAAAACACCAAGCGAATTGGGGCGAACAAAGGTGCCGAAACACGAAAGACCATCATAATTCAAGCTACGGTCTTTTTCTCTCTTTTTAGTACAGGATCTGCGAAACTGTTCGCCGTTCCAATGAATCCATCCATGAATCCTGGGAAGCAGAGCATGCACACTGCAGAGGTTGCTTTGCTTGCTTGAAGAAGGAAGAAGTAGGTGACAGGTGGGGCCCCAAGGTGTCGATCCACCCAACCCCAACCCCGGGCCTCCAATGACACCACAACCATATCATCTGTCCCAACACACACGTGTTCCCCGCGTGCCATTTCCGGCAGCACAAGTAGCAGCGTTGCTTTCGCTTTGCTTAGCATCTTGGCAATGGAAGCGGACAGGCAGCAGAGGATGGATAGATAATTCTCCCATCTTAACCTGATTCGTGTGGCCGGCCAGCTGACGGCCTTCGTCTCCAACGACGGCGCCGACGCCGGCGAGCAAGTGGCGCTCAGGCCGTTGTAATGAATTCAGGGCAGGGGGCGGGTATCTCGTGATTCGCGACGGTTCATTGATTCCTGCGGCGGCTGCCATGCCATGCCGGCAGTGCGTGCGAGCGATCTGACCATAATAAATATTTGCTTCCTTAAATTTCTTCAAGCCTGCAGCCGCAGCACAGCAGAAGTTAAGAATTGAGGGCGTGATGCGGTTGCAGCTGGGCTGCCTGGCTGGCACGGCAATGCATATGCATAGCCCGACCGGACCGATGAGTTTGGTTGCTTGCCTTTGTAAGTAATCATTGATAAAATATAGAATATTATCTGATTTTTTTATAATTATTTAATATTACAAATGATAAAAGTAACTGTTATAAAATTGAAAAAATCTATTTTAAAAAATAAGATAAAATTTTTTATACATATTTTTTTATAAAAAAAAACACAACATTTAGAAGAAGACATAAACACGAAATCCGAGAAAAATCTTCCACCGACAATCGAAGTCGAACGCGACCTTTATGTACGGTAGGAATGGATCGATCGGTGGCCAGTGGCGGATGATGGTGATCCGACATACCGGCCGGTCGATGGATGAGTGCATTCATGGCAACCTAGCTGCACCGCTGAGTTGAGCTGCATTGTACCGTATGCGATCGAGCATGTCCAAATCCCTCCGTAAACCAGAAGACATCCCGGCCATGCCGTACCGTACGTACAAGCCCAAAATTTATAAACATCGGGCGGAGTTCTTACCGCTGCATATAGTACTAACGGCGTTCAAAATCCGGCGGTGGACACGCTTTTTATTTGTCGGCAAAACGAATTGTCGGTTTTAACTGACCCAAAAAAGAAACACACGATTTTAAATTCACAAATACTTACTCTAGAAATTTATGTGCTACTAGTAGCCGGTTATCGCCCGGTCAAAAAATCAGAATTAGGGGGTTGAAATCTTGTTAGACAAAATAAAAATCCAGAAATATATCAGTTTCAAACCGTGTGTAGCTATCTGCAGCAGTGCAGTGCACACGGGTGCGAGCCGGATCGCTGGCCCGTCAGGAAGACCGGCCGGTGAAAGCGGAGAAAACCAGCAAAAAGAGCCGGAAAAAATGGAAAGGAAAGCGATCGAAAGAGACGGAGCGGCCGGCCGGGCACGCCACATGCCGTCGGCGTGCTGCCGCTGCTTGCACCCAAACCGAGCACGAGCAGAGCGCAGTAGTGGCACGGTGAACGAGTGAAGCTGGCAGCCTGGCACTGGCAGGCAGGTCCCCAGGAAAAAAAAAAACCGTGTTCTAGGCTGCATGCTCATGCTGGATGGATTGGCCCAACGGCCAGCAAAAACCTTCCCATGAATTCCATTCGACATTCATGGCGACCTGATTTCGTTCATCAATGCTTTGCTATCCATGCTTGCTGTCATGACATGCTCATCAACGTTGTCCAACCAGCAGTAAAAGAACACCGCACTTTGTAGCACAACCATGCTACAGTAGCACGGTAGTACTTACTCCCTCAAGTCTCAACTGAACACATTGATAACTCGAACCAGAAAATGGATGGCAACCAAACATTGTTGTCAAATTCAGTTGACAACTGCAAATATTGGGGCCCCGACTTGGGTATGAATATGATCCACCAAACATACTATATAGGTTTCAAACTTCTAACATCTCGTTTTTTGCTTAAAATACTAAAAAATATGTTTTTAAATAAATATATATAAGTTATTTTAAGAGATTATATTAATTTATTTTTAAGTTTTTAAATTAATACTCAATTAATTATACGTTAATCTATCGTTTTATTTTATAATTATAAAATGGGGAGAAGAATTGCAATCCACTCTATTCGCTAATTTGGTCTCTCCAGCTTAACACATTTTTTTTCAAATTTTCATAGGATGGCTACAAGTACTCACAGAGTTTCCAAAACGGGCTTGCCCTGCAAGCAGTGTTTGCTACCGTACGATCATGTGAGCAGCTTCTGCTCCTGCTACGTACTACCGTATTTCCTCCTCTTTTTGTCCTGTTTCTTTTGTTGGATCTGGCGACTCAGCTGGTACGAGGAGGAATGGCTCCATCTAGTGCTACTCCATGGCGAGTCGGCACCAAATCATCAAGGATAGGATACAGAAGCCTATAGGACGGTGATGTGAAAGGATCCACCCATCACATGGAGGCTGGCGGTGGAGGTAGCTTTCGGTTTTCCCGCGCCGCGCGCGCCGATTTTGGCGCGAAGACATCTCCGTTCATGCCGGCCGATGGCGCGAAAAACACTCGGTTCGGTGCGTGCGTGGTGGGGGCCTCCTCGCCTTCGCCTCTTCCTCGTCGCGTCGCCGTCAAAGATTCTTGTCCTCTATTCCACGGTGTCTTTTCTCGGGGATCCCTAACGGACGGACGTTCGCGCGGCCCACGCAGCCACGAATGCAAAACCATACACGCAAAAAAAAAAAGCTCAGCCTACCCCTACGGCGAATGTGACTGGCGCCGCCGCCGCTTCACCGTGCTACTCTCTTTTCCACCGCCACTCTCTACCCTTTCTAATATAATTTCTCACATTATGTTCACCATATCTCCGGTATCATTCTTCTACCTTGTATTTCCTCCCTATCCCTAGCTAGCAACGTGTCATCATCCTTTTGTTTTTTAACCACTTAAACTATAAGCTCTTTCCATCACCTGCTACCAGCCTCGTGGCTCCGGCGTTCTATTACCTCATCACCCATCCTTATCCACTATCGACCCACTGGTCTACCGTCTTCTAAGCATCCCTCTATCTCCTACTTTCTCCCAGCACCCTCATTCTCTACTTCTAATCCTAATCCTAATCCTACATGTCTGTTCACAAACTAGAAATTTCCTCTTTTATTACTCTTTCTCTCTCCATGAATCATGCGTGCGTGATATAGCTTGATCGACCCTAGGGTTTCTATCCAATCCAATCTTCAAGAAGAAAAAGGAAAATTAAACTTTACACTGAACTGTTGTAAAAGACTTCATCTTTTCTAATCTCACACATATATATGACTAAAAGACTAAAATACCCTTCACTTTCTTAAATCTCAATGTATTTGTTACTAACTTTCTCAGAATTCCAATAAACTTGTCTCTTCCAATACAAATATTAATTTAAAGATAGTTTTTATGGAACTTTAATAAAAAATAACAAAAATAAGGTTTTTTTACGAGGTAGTACTCGTAAGAAGCATTATTTCGATCGGTAATCCTTCGGATTGGGCTGGATGTGACAGGCACGATCGACGCAGCATGCGGACGCGTCGTCGTCGTCGTCTTCGTCTAAACTGAATCATGGCCAGGACGTAGCGATCCCTTCATAGAATTGTAGAGATATACTCCTACTCCGTGATGCTCTCCATTTCGATCTTTTTCCAATGATGCCTCGCATTGATGTCGATCCACGCTCACCTCGACCTTGCACTGTCAATGGCCAGCAACACGCATCGATGCATGCATACAACCTTATCTAGCACCACGTGTCGATTTGATCTATCTGTTTGGTTAATTCGAATTCAGCCACGTAACATGTGAGATGAGATAATGAGTGGATCTATTGAACTTTCGGCAGTCCCTCGTATTTGGCAACTCGACACCTTGCCTCAAGAGGTCGCTGAAGAAACAGATGTATGTGTATTCTGGTAGTGATGATCTTTTAATTTGTCAGAGGAGACAAGTTGAAATTTAATACTCCATTACTAAAGGAAAACGAGTAGGTTCCTTGTTTAAACAAAACCAAAAGATTGCCAGCATTGGTCAGCTCACATAGAAAAATGGGAGCCGATTACAAAAATCAGCACTGAATAAATCGTTTCCATTTAAAATACAGATGGACCTCAGAAAGTCCAACCAACAGATTAAACGGCATTATCTTCTGACTTAAAAATAGGTATTAGTAGCATTTTAGTGCATCGTTTTTTTTCTTTATGTTGGTCAACTATTTGAATTAATTCATAAAAAAAGATGCCAAAAGTGAATAAAAAAAGCAAGTATTAATATTGATCAGCAGATTAAAAAAATGGGAAAGTCGTACTGATCGGAGGATATTTAATTTTCCGTTGAAAAACATCGAAGCTAGGTCTTCTGACTCCTTTTCTTTACAACAAGCAATGCGTAGTGCCGATTTGACTTTGAGGTCATGCGTGTATGCATGACTTTGGAGGCGTGGTTAGGTTAGGTTAACGCGAGATTACCTGACGCACAGGGCGGCATGCATGCATGCATGTTACCAACCCGACCGGCGGTGCACGCGTACGTACGTGCAGGACATGCAAGGGCGTTCGAGGCGGCGCACTCGCGTGCACGTCGTCGTCGTCGTCGCCGGTCGCGGCGACTCCGACGATCCGCCGGGACGGGCGGACGACACATGGGGGAGTGCGCGGTGGTGCGGCGCACGTCGCCGCCCGGGCCGGAGGGGGACGCGGCGGATTTAGCGGCCGCACGTGCCGGGAAACAAATTGAAAACGGCCAACCGATGGATCGATCCGATCATGTCCCCTCCGTGCACGAACGGGTACATGTGTGTGTTCACTAGGATCAAATCACTTCCTACATGCTGTGCTTTCTCCTCCATCATCATTATCATTATTATTATTATTATTATTATTATTATTATTATTATTATTATTATTATTATTATTATTATTATTATTGTTATTGTTGTTATTGTTATTGTTATTGTTATTGTTATTGTTATTTTAAAAAAATAAAGCGTATATCAACAGCACGCTGCTAGCTGATCTAACAGCAGGATAGAGTACTATTGATGCATGCACGATCTCAAGCTCTGATAGTCTGAGATAGGACCGATGAACTGCAAAAATATAAATCGAGCAACAAAAAAATAATTCTATATCTGTATTTTTTTAAAAAAAGCTAATTCTACAAAACACTGCGCCCCTTTCAAAAACGGCCATTTTTCTGCATGGATAAACACTTGTCCAGATTCATATAGAAAAATAATTTTTTTAATACAGATAGTAAATTATAACAAAAAATCATTAAGTTTTACATTGAAATTTTAGCCGCAGCTACGGACTACTTAGTTCATATTGGGTGTGTGTTCAGTAGGACAAGTTTTCAACTTGTATTCCCTTATTTTTTACGTGTATGCTTTATTACGGCTAAACGGTATGTGTTTTAAAAAAAATATTGTAAAGTTACTTAAAATCATATTAATATATGTTTTTAAAAAATTTAATACACTAATGGGTCACTCCGTTTTTTGCGTGCATGTGCAGAATTTCCCAGCTGCTCCAAATAAATAAAAGTAGCCTTAGGCTGCGTTCGCTAGTGGGGTTGGAAATTTTGCCCTTGGCATGCAAAACAGAAGAGCAGTGGATTATGAAAGCAGATCTTGATTGTGAATAATAGATGATAAGAAATTAGAGAGCTATGATTAATAATTTTATAGTAAATGAGATATTGTTTTGTGTAAAAGAAGACTCCGTGAACGTTAGAAAAGAAAAAAAGACTTAAAACGATAAAAATATAATTTTATTATTTCTTAATTCCTTACAAAAAGTCGAACGGACTCAAGTTTAACCGTTTCATAAAGCAGGTGATTAACAAACCTCTAAATCTAGATGAGTGAATACTCGCATAGATACTTTAGATTTTAAATTTTGGAAGTAACGACTACTTTTGAGATGGGTGTGTATTTAATCCTCCCAACCCCTTTTAATTAGGGTTTGCTTATTTAATTCTATACCTCTCCCAAGAGCTTTTTAGAGGTTTGTCACTTTATTCTCTTAGATCTCGAGTTTAATCTACATTTTAAGTGTGCTTTTTGGATGATTTGTGAGAGTTTGCATTTTAAGATTTGAGTGAGCACTTTATGGATCAACACTGATGAACACTCAAGCATATTACTCTTGGAGAATCACATCTCATACGACTAGTCATTGGTCGTGAGATTCAACGTGTAAATTATCCGGAACGTTTGTAAATATCTTCCTCATATTATATTAGTAAATTTTTAATTTCTTTTTTAAAGGTTAGTTTGATAGAGCAATCTCTATAGAAAAATAAAACACGTTGTCCTAGTGGAGAGCTTGATGGTTGTCTTAAACTAAGTGATACTTTTTTGTAATAACTTAGAGACCAAACTAGTTTACAGGATTGAACTCGGTAAGACAAGAGATCGAAAGAGATACAACTCTTTGAAACTCTTCAACGAAGACATAAGATTGATTAATCCGAATTTTGGTAAAAATTACTTGTCTTCTAGCATTTCGTTACTTATTATATTATCTATGATTTTGTTTTCTTGTTTACTTTTCAACCCTTAGTTCGTTTTCTTTAAGTGTCACTTAGCTATTTTAAAGTTAGTTCAAAATCTTCGAATTATATAATGGGAGACTTCATATTAGTCTTTTTTGTGTGACATAAAGACATGTTTGGATATTTCACGTGAGTATCGAAGACTCCATAAAAAATTCTAATTTTTACTGGTATTTTTTTATAAGTAAAGGCTTGCATATTCATCTCTTCCGTGCGACTCAATATTTTTTATTAGCGTATAATTAATTAAGTATTAGTGAAAAAACTTTAAATTAGATTAATATAATTTTTTAGACAATATATATATTTTAAAAATATACAGTTTAGAAATCGGACACATGAAGGAGAAAGTGGAGATGCGAAGGGGAGAAGCCCAACGCAGCCTTAGCTCGTAAACAACGATAGAACGGCCGCGATGCTAGCTCATTAAACCTGAATGTGCACTTGCGACCATACGAAATACATGCTCCTCGCTGGGTAAAAAAAATAAACAAACAAATACTTGTTCACTTTGTACGCACGTACGTACGTACGGCTCAATTAATTAAACCCACAGGTGAAGTGGTCTATGGTAAGCTCTAAGCTCTCTTTTTCTTTTTTCCTCTCCCCAATCAAACGCTAGTACGCACGTACGTACTACTAGCACCCGTAGTACGCCCTAATTAATGAACATACTCCATTGATGATCGACAAGACGCGGTCACGTGACAGGCGCGCTCGGGCTACGGTCTTCTCCTCTCCTCGCTCGCCACCGCCATTAATGCGCATCACGTACCTGCATGCTCGCATGCTGCACGATCACTGTACTACGCTACTGTAGCTCCCACCTATGAAGCTGCTCGATCCATGGACGGATCCTGCTCCTGCACTGCATTTATGTGATCGCTATATATGTTTTGCAGCTAGAATTATTCTAGCTAAAGAGATTTTTCGTGGTTTAATATTTTTTTTCTAAAATTCGTGATTAATAAATCTTGAGTTGTATTTAGTTTAAATTCTTAGCTGTAGCTTTCCGTGTTTTAATAAGTCTGAAATCTAAAATAATAAAAAGTGTGTCGTATTTGGTTTATATACTAATTTCTAATCTTCGGTTACCATAATACAATCTACCTAATTAATGATGTTGTATTTTTATGGTTAACGTAAAACCTTATGCATCACACCCAGCTGGTATAGATATAAATGCTATAAGTAATTTGCACTAAACAAAGCACGCGCTACGTTACAACCCAGAGGTGGGCTTACATGGCAGCTTCACTCCAGACAGAGCCAGTCGGCAATGCTGACCAGGAATATGCACCAGATATTCGAGCAGTGATCTTGTCCGGTTAACTAAGCTCCCCATGTTATGTTAGCACAACTAGTACCTGCCCTAATTAATGCTACTAATATTAGCGGATAGTGTACAATTTTGGAACCAATGCACAGCTCCAAATCCGGTAATAAGTCGCCCCCCGGGTCAACTTGTCCATTTCGCTGTACTCCATCTTGGGCAGAGAAAAAAATCCACGCTGGAAACCGACTAATTTCCACGTAGGATCGTGTCAGAACAGCACAGCAATAAAGCCGATTTAAAAAGGAAAAGCAGAGCGGAGCACGCAGCATTGGAAGCTCCAAAAATGCGGATCTGAGTTTGGCGCTGCACCGCACTGGCAATGGCGAGCGCCGGTGAAATGACATGAATGCCCCCGAAGTACAGATACCGGAGGGTCATGGTAGTGGGTAGTTTGGGCATTTCAGTAAGGCTTGGCTGGGTTGGGTGGGTGGGGCAGGATGATGAGATCCGGACCGTCCGTAGCGGCGGCAGGAAAGAAAAGCCGGGGCGGCCGAACTCCGGGCCCATCCGACAGCTGGCGCGGAGACAGACGACTGCACAAGAACGTCCCCCCGGGGGCCGCACTCACCGGCTTCTGTTGCTTACCTGTCGAGAGATTTTTCAAATATTTTTTTAACTTTCGAATTGGTGGTTTTTTTTTCTTTATTTGTTGCTTGTGGGAATAGTGATGCGTGCTGTTTCTTGATGAAACTTTTAAATAAAAAACGAAGAAAAAACCTTTATGTGCGTTTTTTTAGATAATATTATCTTGACATAATGTAGTTTGTAGCTCGCAAATCAAACAACACTGATTTTTACTCAACAAAGAAAAATTCATGCACATAATATGATTACCAAAGAATAAACTTTTTATATACAATTGTTTTTTGACACAACAAATTTATAAGTGACTAAGCCACTAACCACTTTAACCAATGTAACATTTGTGAGACAAATATTATCTTTATCATGCCCCCAATTAAACGTTGCTATAATTTTTGCAACAATTTTCGTGCACAAAATATGACCATAAAACTAAAAGAAGCAGCCAACTATCTTAACAGCTAGAAAAAACATTGAAACGTGTTAGCTTAATAAAAAACCTAAAACAAAAAAAACAAGCAATAGCAGAAGAAGAAAAACCCTTCCCTTTAATTAATCCGGACGCAAACGGAGAGAGGAGTGGAGGGCGAGTGCGTAAGCAAGAGGCAAGGAAGAACAACCCCTCCACGTGGCCACCCACCTGGCCTCCATGAGCCTCCCACACGTTGCCCGGGCCCACCACCTCCCTCCCTTTTAAATACTAACCCCACCACCACCCAATTCCCACTCCCCGCATTCCGATTCCAAAACAATTCCAACCCAATACCATTCCGCCGCTCGCCGCCAACCCACACACCCGACGGCCTCCAAAGCGCGGGCGATTACGACGAAGCGCCTCCCGCCCTCGCGTCCTCCTCCTGTTCTGCCTCCGTCTCGTCGCCTCCCACCTTGTATACTCTGCTGCTTGCCTTCTCTGCCGTGCGCGAGAGCAGCTAGCGGCGAGGTGGTTGGCCGGCCGGAGTGTCAGTGAGTCGCCGGTGGCGATGGAGTGGCTGGACGAGTACGAGAAGCTAGTGATCAGGATGAACACGCCGAGGGTGGTGATCGACAATGCGGTGTGCCCCACGGCGACGCTCGTGCAGGTATGGTGGTGTGGGTTTGAGTTCTTGGGGAATCTGGTGCGGCGTGTTCTTGCGGCGAGGGTGGTGGTGTACTGGTGTGGTTTACTGATTTGGGATGTGGTGGTGCGTGCCTGCGTGCAGGTGGACAGCGCGAGGAAGACGGGGGTGCTGCTCGAGGCGGTGCAGGTGCTCGCCGACCTCGACTTGTCCATCAACAAGGCCTACATCTCGTCGGACGGGAGGTGGTTCATGGACGTCTTCCATGTCACCGACTGCCTCGGCAGCAAGCTCACCGACGACAGCGTCATCACCTACATCGAGCAGGTTGGTGCCCTGGTGTAGTGGTTTCTTGTTGTCGACGTGGGCTCGCCGGAGTTGGTTTCTGATGGCGTGGTGTGGTTTGGTTGCAGTCTCTTGGGACTTGGAACGGGCCGCCAGCGCGGCCACCGGCGCTCGAGGGGCTGACGGCGCTGGAGCTGACGGGAGCCGACCGGACGGGGCTCATCTCGGAGGTGTTCGCCGTGCTCACCGACATGGACTGCAGCGTGGTGGAGGCGCGGGCGTGGACGCACCACGGCCGCCTCGGCTGCCTCGTCTTCCTCCGCGACGAGGAGGCCAACACCGAGAGGATGGCCCGCATCGAGGCCCGCCTCGGCCACCTCCTCCGCGGTGACTCTGCCTCTGGCGGCGGCGTGGCCGCCGTCCCCGCCGCCGCCATCGCGCACGCAGAGCGCCGCCTCCACCAGCTCATGTCGGCCGACCGCGACCAGGAGGAGCGCGCGTCGTCGTCCCCGACCCCCGCCGTGTCCGTCCAGAGCTGGGCGGAGCGCGGCTACTCGGTGGTCACCGTCCAGTGTCGCGACCGCCCCAAGCTGCTGTTCGACGTCGTCTGCACGCTCACCGACATGGACTACGTCGTCTTCCACGGCACCATCGACACCACCGGCGACCAAGCACACCAGGAGTTCTACATCCGCCACGCCGACGGGAGCCCCATCCGCTCCGAGGCCGAGCGGCACAGAGTGAGTCAATGCCTCCAAGACGCCATTGAACGGCGATCACTAGAGGTACTAAGGCTAATTCGACCCAAATTTCAACACCAAGATGGAATTCTTTCCTTGCTTTGCTTCGACGAATGATGCTAATGTGTTCGATTTCTTGGTGTCCAGGGAGTGAGATTGGAGCTGTGCACGCCGGACCGGCCGGGGTTGCTGTCGGATGTCACGCGGACGTTCCGGGAGAATGGATTGCTGGTGGCGCAGGCGGAGGTGTCGACCAAGGGCGACATGGCCTCCAACGTGTTCTATGTCACCGACGCCGCCGGCCAGGCCGTCGACCAGAGCGCCATTGATGCCGTGAGGCAGAGAGTTGGCATGGACTGTCTCGTTGCCAAGGAGGAGCACCGGCCGCAGCTTTACCAGAAGGCCAGGTCAGGTCACCGCGACGACGGAAATGGCAACGGCGGCGGCATTGGGCTGTTCTACCTTGGCAACTTCGTCAGGAGGAACCTGGTCAGCCTGGGATTGATCAAATCGTTCTCGTAGACATGAAGCCGAAATGAAGAATCCAAAAGAAACACAACAATTCATCCAAGAACAGAACAGTTGTTCATCTTGCTTGCTGATACCGTTCTTCAACCCACACCAGCTGCTGTACATAGAACATTCTGAAACACAACATGAAGGTGCCGAATTGGTCGAAAGCTCAGAGACATCACATTCAGATTGAAGCAACACAGCTGCAAGAATGGGGAAAAATATTCACAAAGGAGAATTAAGATCAAGTGAAGCCAGGCAAGAGCTGCACAAAGGGGAGGAGGAACAAGATGATACTAGACTACTAGAGTCTATAGCCTATAGCTGGTAGTAGAAAAGTGTAGCTATGTACATAGGGAGAATTTGATGCTGTTAGTACTAGTGTGTAGTGAGTGCATTCATGATGTTCTTAGTAGGAGACAGTAGACAAAACAATGGAAGGAAGGACGGTTTGTTATCCTGTACTATGTTGTTTTTTCTGCCTTCTTTGGCAAAACAAAATTCTTTGGGTGAGTTCGTTAGCCTTGCTCCTTTCTTTCTGTCTGTCTGTCTGCTGCTGCTTGCCTCTGTGTGTTAATGCTTTTTTTCAGCTTTGCTGATGGATTTTGTGCTGCCTGCAATGCATTGTGATTGTACTGGTACTCTGGTGTTTCTGCCCAAATGTGGCAGATTTTGCTTTTTGAGTAGTGTGATTGACTGTTGCTATTGATCAGTAAGGTGTAGCTTGCAAGGGAAACAAGATGCCTGAGTTGGGGCCTGTAGGGAGAGTAATTGGCAATCACAGCAACAACAGCCTGTGAATAAATGAGTAGAATTTTAGTGCATTGGAAAATGAAAGAACACATTAATTTGAGAAGAAACAGGGCTTTTTTCCCCCTACCAATAGGTGAAAAAGAAAATTCTATGTTTCCAAATGATTGTATTTTTCTAAAATAATATAAATGGTTTACTTCTCCGGTCTCTGTTGACTGGCATACATCCAATAAGTTATGTTGTTGAAAAAAAGGATATAGATTGAAGTGCCAAATGAGTGTATTTGTATGGAAGAACTAAACTTTGTGCCAAACAAGACCCTAAACCTTGTCCCTTTCTTGAAGTTTTCATTTAAACAAGAATATGGTTGTCATTTGGCTTTCAGAATGGGCAGTAACAACTGTGGCGTGATTCGGACATAAGATTTTGATTTGGTAAACCAGCAAACTTTTACTTTGCCAGAAAGTTTCAGAATTTCATTGCAAATATTCCATTAGTCAAATGCCTTATACTGCAAAAAGCAAGAGCTTGTCCCTTTTCAGATATCAGCATAGCTCATGCCATCATGCGTCCTAGTTTGCTCAAATGCTCTGAATAAAAATTCAGCAGCCGGTTTTGTCCAATCCACAACCACCAACTACAATTAAATCACAATTAAAACTAAACTAGTTCTGTCTAGTCCACGTTGTGATGAGTTAATTGTTGGGTTAAAAAAACACCATTTGATTCCTCATAAACTCAACTCTGATGATCTGATCAGATGGGAGAGCAAATAAAAACAAGACAGGCATCTGCATCCAGCAGAAACTCCAGGCCGTTTGCACGGCTTCTGATGAAGTGTGGCATCTCCATCAAATCCGGCGGCAGAGCTTGGTTCCATATGGCTCTGCAGCTTTGTAAATTTGTTCTGGTTTTGTTGTTCTTCCTGGCCTGTCTAGTACTGTTTGTGCTCATGCATTTAGCTCGATCAAAATGGCTTTCTTGGCTCTGGTGCCATGTGTATCAGTAGACTGACAGGAGGAATCAAAGATGGGGTCACCTGATGAGACATGAACCGAGGACAACACTAGTGACAAATTTGCTGCTGACTTGTGTTCATGTCTGAATGTGAGCTCGTAGCAACTACTATAGTACAATTGTTTCATTCTGCAGTCCATTTCTGCTTTTTTTGGGACAAGAACTCTTTCAGACGTAGCATGCATCGTAGTACTCCGATTCACTGTTTTCACTGTAATAATCTCCATGCAGATCCTGAATCAGGGTCTGTTTGGGAGACATGAAAATGACATAAAACAGTTGCAATTTGGAACGGGAGATTGTACTGCTGCTCTGAATCTGAAAATACGTTTTGATGTCAATGTGGTATCCTTAGTTTCAGATTGTCAGCACAGATGATTACGGTTCATACGAGGAATTAGCGGCACCAAATGTAACCAATAAGCCCATTAATTCACTAGTATTTGACTCTGAATTTTAATACCGTGACGAATAATTAATCTCCGGCCATCTGCATCTCTCACAGGCAAGGAGAAATCAAGGAGTAATTCAAGATGAGATACTACTACTAAATTGACGCCTGAATTTTAATACCCTTTAACGACCAATCTCCGGCCATCTGCATCTGCATCTCAGACAGGCAAGGAGAAAACAAGGGTATGAGCTAAGGTTCGTCGCATCCAAGCATTCGTCTACCTCGATCTTGACTCATCTCCGGAGCCTTCACTTGCTGCTGCTGCTGCTATTGGATCCTTGCTGCTGTTCATCTTGCGGCTGCCTGTACATAGCTAAGCTAGCTAGGTTTAGGGCGAGTTTTTTTTACTAAAGCAAATCAAGATAATTTGTTAGCACATGATTAATTATATTTTTATTAAAAAAATATAGAAAAGTTGTTTTAAATAATAATCAAACACGTTTTTTAAACTTAAAATAATCAATATATAATTGATCATATGCTAATAACTTATCTCGTTTTATATAACAAATTAATTTTATCCCTATAGCCACTATCGAACTCGTCCTTACCTGTATTAGCTGACCAACAATGCGATCAGGTAGATTAGTTGTAAATTAGTTAATTAAGGATGATGCATTGGGCAAGCAGATTAGTTGATTAATTAACAAATTGTAGCTCCCACTCCCCAATGTTTCCAAGTCCGAGGGCCAAGAAACAGACATGTCTGCGAGTTCGAGGATGCTCAACCTTCAATCCGGCAGCGCGTGTCTGTCGTCGCCAAACACAAACAGCACCCGCGCCTTCGCTTCCACTCCTGCCTGCCTCCTGTATCTGTAGCACTGCACAATATGAGAATGAGCCCCGCAAACATCTGCCTCAAAAGAAGACTGAATTAATACAATCAACTAATCAAAAAAAATATTTAATCAGCTCTTTAAACTAGTAATTGCAAGCAGTATTTGCAAATAACCTTTCTCTATCGACTCCTGTATGGACAGTATTAATTATAGTATATGATTCTACTCAGCCACAACAGAAGTAAAGATGAGGGTAAAAACCTACTCTTTATTACTTAAAAAATAAAACGGAATGATTTGTTAGCATATGGTGGTTATTTATGTATTAGATATAAAAAATTAAAAAATTAATTAATATAATTTTTTGAAGTAAATTTTTAAAGATTTTTTAAATAAGGAAAACGACTCTAATTATTTAAGTTAGGCCGCTAATCACGTGGCCGCATGATCCGCTGATTGGTGCATGGGCTGTCTGGTTGGCGCCTTTGCACGCACGCTGTCTTGTCTCACTCTCTCTCACAGGGCTGCCCTTAAGACCGGGACGCTGTCTGAATTCTGATGTGTCTCTTGACTGACACTGCATGCTACTACAGCTTATGCTTAACCTTTTCCTGCAGCTGCTGCTAATTTAATCCATCCCAGTTTTGTTGCTAAGCACGCCCTTGATGGCTTTATTAGCGCTAGTCTAGCTTAGCTTAATTCCACCGTGGGCTCATCATCTTCGTCGTCGTCGTGGTTGCATGCACCAGCTGCGTCGGCGACGACGACGACGACCATGGCTGGGCCTCTTTTGACCGGTGGTGATCTGGAGAAGAACATGTGCGTGCGGGCAGTGCGAATCTTGGCGTGCAGTTTCGAACTGGATTTCGTCTGCTGTCATTGACACGTGGACCCCGAGTATCTGCATGGTGTTTGGATGTTTTGCCTGAAGATTATCTGCACTAGCTGCTGGGCATCTGAAGATTCAGATTCACAGTGGTCCAAAGTTAAAATTTTCAGTAGAAATTCTGTCACAGGTCAAGACCCTCACTTGTCAGTGAACTTGGGCCCACTGTCAGTCAGAAGAAAACGAGAATGCTTACACATGAAAAATTAACATTGGCACAATGAACAAATATAGTGTAAGAAATAGTTAAGCAGCAATAGAGCGAAAAAAAATTCTAATGCTAATTTAATAAGGGGTACACCGAGCAAATTAAGGGGAGTAATCCAACAGATGAAAGGAAGCCTAAGACACAGCTAGGAGTACAATTTTGTAACTACACAACTCTCCAATCTCCAATAAGACCGACATGGTGTTACAAGAAAAGGTAGACTGATGCTTAAAACAGTGACTAATATCGGGACAGCTACAGCAAATGCAGTTAGACTCTTCTGCCTGATGGAAGTAGACTCTTCTGCCTGATGGAAGACCTACTGGAACTCAAGACATCTTTTACTAGTCAGAAAGAAATGAAGCCATCTTACACCACGGCAATCATGGGGTGCAGCAGCGGCAGTGAAAGACCAGAAATTTCATGGATCATGGTGGGAGTTTTCTGTTTCAGGCTCCGGAGGCAGTGACCTTCACATCACCTGACGGTGTTCTCGCATTGTCAGGTATTGACTGAGCAGGAGATGCCCAGCTCTGGTCTGCACTGTAAGTGGAGGTTGCGATGTTTGTTCTTGGGGTGACGGAGCTGTGCTGCCCTTGCTCGCTGCTGTGTGTATCGGTGCTAGAGATTGGGACAGCAGGAGGCGTCTGTGCAAGGGCAGGTGCCGCTTCCATCCTGGGCTTCTTATTCTTCTGCTCCAATTGATAGCTTGGCAGGAAGCTTCCAATGACAATCTGGCAAACAAACCGAACTGTTATTTCCATCTTGGGAAGGATGTATCATTCAAAACATGAACAGTGACACTTGGTTACATTTCACATGGAGAAAAATGAAATCATACCCATGATTTATCATACAAAATATGGCATGTGTTTCTGACAAAAAAAAAGGAACCATTCATATCCCAATTAAAGGTAAGTTGAAGCACCTGAACAGGACTTGCTGCGACCAGAAGGCCAGCAACTCCACCACCAACAACACGGCCATCTGGGCTGGCAAGAGAAACGCTCATCCCACCTGACCGACTTCGTGTTCCACTGTTTTCTGTAGGCATAAAGGATCCAGACAACGATAGCAACTCAAAGCGTCCCTACAACAAAAATAAGGGAGATCAGCTGGGAACCACAAGGTCAATAAGAATTTTTCATCTTTATACATCTATACAAAATAATGTCATGGTTGATCTGAAACCAAAAAATGGCAAAAAAATGTATTAGTGTATATCATGAGTAGATCCACAAACCTCATAAGTTAATGTGCCACCAGAGGAATCAGGTTGACGCAGTGTAACATTTGATATCACACCGTTAGCAGAAAGAATACAAATAGCTCGTGGCCCTTCTTGAGAAAATGATATGACCTTCATAGTCACATCCTGAATTACACGCGACAAACATCAGCACCACATATTATCAAGATTTCAACAAAAAAAATATTTGGAGAATCAGGAGCAAAACTGTAGCAATGCAAATATTTGCAATAGCAGTGCTTTAACAGGCTTGAAGGCCAAACACAATACATGGAGGACCATTTTTGTGGATGCATTAAATTCAGACACTCATCAAATATATTTTTTATAAAATTCAAGCATATCCAAAAATTCATACCATGGTCTACAAGCCCACCTAGTCAAATCAAAACAGAAAAAAAATTGCAGCACAGTAATGTCTTTCCTCTAAACATGATACAAAACGAAATGTTTAAAATACATAAAATGATGAAACTAATCACAGTATAGTTGCAGAAAAACCTGCACCTATATGATTGGCAACCATAAAAACTTATTTCAGCAGAACAGTCCAACAAAATTACATGCTCTGTAGTACAGTATAGTTCAATCAATCGCATTTCAAATTTATGTAAAGAACATATTCAATTTTTGCCACCAAGAGCTTGTACAGCCTGACCAATTGAAGAAAACACAATATAAGCAATCAGTGAAGGCTGCAAAAAAAGGTAGAAATCCATACCTCGCCAGGAGCAACAGTGATGATGTGAGGCGTGAAATTCGCACCAGCAGAACATGCCACCATGTTACCTGCTAGCACATGCTGTGGTTAACAAATTGATGGAAGATTATTTCAAAACGAAGTAAAACTGCTCAAGAGAATGCAACAAACACGATGCAACTAAGCAGCCTGTGGTTATTTCCATAAAACTGAATTCTAGTATTTGGTTCATTCATGGTTCTTGACAACACTTGCATGCTCCAACAATTCCAGCTTGTACAACCTGCCAGAAAACCAGATGTACAAGGACATCGCGGACTTTGCGTGTTGCCATCAGCAGCGGCAGCAACAACAGAGACAAGGATGATGATGATTGACGAAAGGTACCATAGTCTAAGTACATCCTAACTCGGAGGATCTTCTCTTGATCCATCTCGATCCCAATCTAGTTCCACAGAACTAGTAACCACCACCAACACCACCATGCCACCCCCACAATGGCACAGCCCCACCATGCATGCAACCACAATAACAACAAGATGAGGCTTTGAGGATTCAGAATATGCCTCCATCTGGCCCCCACTACGAGCTTCTTCGAATCTTGGAGGACACCAACAACCAGCCTCCTGAGGTCCCTGACCTTCTACCTGATCATGCAACACTGGGGTGGATAGAGGGGAGACAAGAAATATTCGGATAAGAGAGGGACAGACAGACAGACAGTGTCATGACAAGGAACGAGCAAGTGACGCCGCAAGCTAATTACTACTTCTGCCATTGGCCCCCTCCTCCTCTACGGCCGTCCATCCATTCTCTAATCGCCTAATTAATTTCTAACATCTAAATTGTTGAGGGGGGGGGGGGGGGGGAGGAATCAAGTTTTTTTCTTGAGCAGTATATGGGTTGAAGAAAAAAAATAAAAATTTTGTGGATTTTTTCGGAGAAATTTTGGGGGAAAGGACGCGAGGCGAGCAGATGGATACCAACCAATGGAGTGGAAGTGGAAGCCGAACTGCTGCTGCGGGTTGTGGTGGTGGAGCTTGCCCGTGGCGGCGAAGTCAAGGGAGCGGCCCCTCCCGCGCTTCATGGCGGCGCCCACCGCCGCCGCCGGCGTGTACGGCCCCACCGCGGAGGCCGCCATGGGGACCGACGCCGAGATCGGCGTCGCGTTCAGCGGTCGGATCAGGCTCCCGTCCGGCCCGTACTTCCTCGGTCTCCCCCTCTTCTTCCCCACCTTCACCGCCGCCGGCGCCGGCGCCACCACCACCCCTCCTCCCGCCGCCATCGCCGACGACGCCATGGGCGGTGGCGGCGACACCAGCACAACACCACCGCTCGAGCTACCCTGCTCGACCGCCGCCGTCGCCGCCTCCGTCGCCACAGCCACCGGCGCGGCGGCGGCAACAGGCGCAACACTCACCGCTTCTCCCGCCTTGGCCTCCATGCACGCAGCACTCCACACGCGAGCGCGACGACCACCTCCTAGTAGGGTTTCCGCCACGAGCTCTCGCCATTGGAGTTCGCACACACTAACCTCATCTCCCCCTCACCCTTAAAACCTCCCAAAAAAACCCCCCCAAAACCAAAATAAATACACCTACAAAAATAAATCCAAAAATATTCCTCCAAAAATCCCACACAGAAAAACCACTCCCCTACTAACGCAGAGGCGAGAGGAGGAAGAAGACGAGGAAGCGAGAAGAGCAGAAGCAGTAGAAGCAAAAGGGAAGGAATGGAAATGGGCGAAATAAAAAGCCAAAACTAAAAGCAAAAAAGGGAGGGAGGGGACGCGCGAGACATAAATTAATTAATGAATTAAAAACCGGAGTAAATTTTAGATTAAATTATCGGGGATATTAAATTAATGCTGCGTTTCGGTAAAAGAATCCGAAATTGTCGTTGTTTCGGAGGAGATGGTGGATGCGTACAAAAGCGGGGCCGAGTTCTTAATGCGGGAATCGAAAAATGCCCGCTGCTTTGCCGTGCCGTCGGGGGCAAAATGGGGGAAATCACTTTAATACTTTTCTACTAATGCTAGATATTGGATAATTCGAGGGGCTCATGGGTAATTAGCCACGAAGGCGAGGGGGTGTTGCGGGTTTGACCCTGGATGGGGGATCAAATTACGATTTTGCCACTGTCTTGTCGGCTTGCAGTTTCCGGCGGGTCCAATACATGCAGTGCGACACTGGGTGAGGGCGCTGACAATGAGCCGAGCCGAGTGGAAGCGAGCGAGCTGCTTCCGGTTTTTCCAACGGAAATGGAGCGGTTATGGTCACACCAGCTTTTCACTCTAGTGTTATATTTCATGCCTAATTTCTTTTCTTGCCGAGAGAGACAATGTGTGGCTTAAAACCTACGGATTATCCGAGTAAATAGGTTTTGTTTGCTCTGGTGAAAACTACGAAAGAAAAAAAATACGATGTATGTCCTGTACGTTTCAGAGTGGTTTGTTATAATCATGTTGGTTTTTTGTTTTTTTTACAATTTATGCATCCAAAGCAATTTCTACATATAGAAAATCAGCATTTTTTTAATGGAGTTTCGAAGCAGTTTTTTGCAACTACATTGATTTTCTTATGATGCTTTCCATTTTATAGTTTTTTTTTGTTTTGTGCACATAACCTAAACAGTTGGCTTATATGGAAACGATTATAATAAATATGTGTGGAAAAAGGTCAGAAATTTTGCTCTATCAATCCAATGTACAGTAGTGTAAGTTTTTTTTTCCTTTCCATGAATTCGTTGAATCCATTAAGAAATCTCTAAAATGGTAGTATGAACAGAATATGGTGGTTGGAGCTACCACCTTTTTGTTTATCAATTTCTACAAACCATGTACACTAGATATATCCACCCTTTTGTCCAAATGCCTAACATGCTGTTGAAGATAAAACAACAAAACTAAACTAAAGAAATGCAATGAATGCGCCAAACTCTCCACTAGAGAGGAAAAACAGGCTCAGAAGCAAAGTAACTACTCTTAATTATGATATCCTTATCTTCTTGAATTTGTTAGAGGCCAAACAAATCTAAAACTACTACAAACACTCGTAACAAAGAAAAAGAAAGGAGTAGAATTACTGTGGCTGAATGTTTGTGCAGTGCAGAGGGCGGCGGTCAAAAGGGTAAAAAGCCGGAGATGGACAGCCCATATGATGATTGGGCAATGCCTCCACGAGAAGGTCAAAGACAGGATTAATGTTTAGGTTTGGTCTTGTGTCCAGACCGAAAGCTAATTAAGCTGTTAATTTGTATTCATGGTGGTCAACAGATTAAACAAATTTACTTGTCATCAAGCAGAAAGGGAGATTAGTTTTGGACTAAGAACAGATGGAGGGTTTACACATGCGAATGCGAACCGAAATTTGCTTTCAAGCGGCTTTACCAATGTTAGAAAATTTGGAACAAAAAAATAAAAACCGCGCAAAAAAATCGGCAGATTTTGAAAATCGGACACATTGCTGGGTTATATTTAATTACTCAGGAAGGACGACACGATCCGCTGCACATCATTTACAAACTAGTTTTTTTTTTCAAATTATTGCTGAAATTTCTTTAACATCACATAATTATAGATGAGCACGGCTATATATATTTGATATTTTGATTCTATCAATCGTCTTTATATTTGATTTGTACATCCCTAACAATGTTTTCCGCTTTGGTACTTTCTTGGTTGTGCAAAAAATCCTGGCATGTAGTACCTAGATAGATCGGCGACCATTTCAATTCGAGATCGACATTGCATATGCCTAGTTGTTGATTGGTCCAAAAGAATCTGACAATTTAGGTTTTCATTTACTATATAGTATGATTCATCAGCATTGGATTTGGTCATGCTAGATCATCTATAGATATTACTACATTCCCTGTTCTTTTCCACTTTTTCAGCTACTTCACCGATTGTTAGATTTATTTCTTAAATTATCCGTATCAATAATCTATCTCAAACGGTGCATTACTGAGGAGTGCTACATGAGAAAAGAAGAGGAGAAAAACAAGGGATATTTTTAATTTAAACAGATCATATGTAGTGCAAACATATTCACGTACTAATATACATGCATAGCAGAAAAGTCAATTGTGGACTCACCAACACTCAATAATAATTTGTTATTTTCTATGCTCTCCAGTATTAAACTTTTCTATTCCTTGCAAGACGAACATGGAAAAATATATGGCTTTAGTAGCCCACAAAAAATCAAAAAATATTTCGTATGCTAGATTAGGATGGAAACAATTATAAATATAATGATAGCAATTAAACACTGTGGAGTCAATACTCAACAATCCATGAAAGCTAAGCAACACACAAAGAAATTGGGTTAGTTGATTAAGATAGACCTAATGACATATGCTTTACTCAACTTCTAACCCCCTAAACCATCTATCTATCTATCTATCTTATCTAAAATTAATAAATAAAAGGAGGAGAAGAAAAGGAGATTAGATCATGGGTACTCCACCACCTGTTAACCCATGGGAAAACAAGCAAGCAACCAAAAGCAAGGCATTTTGTACTTAAAGGATGTGATGGGCAAGTGGGTCTCCCTACTTAACTTTCTTGGATAACAAAGAGATGATTAAATTAAGCATTAAGCACTACTTAATCACAAGCTGATTGCAAAGCTAAATGTAACCCTAACTGAGGGTCCCTCACGAGGAAACAAATGGCAAAAGCACAAACAGCCCAAGAAAGAAGTTCGTCAGCTATTTTGTAGGCTTGCACATCTCTTCAAAGTGTCCATATAGATATGGATAAGGAACTTCTCTTCTTCTTGCTGCTTTTTAATTTCCATAAGATATATGGATAAATAATTAAGCTTTCATGATAGGAGAAAAACAAGGGGGGAAGGCATAATAATAATATTATTATCTTACATATAAGAGAGTACGATTATATGCTCCAAGTTTCAAGCACACAATCCAAACCGAATTTATGCTCTAATTTGGGATAATGGTTAAATATATCACTTCATTAGTACTTCTCAAAAAGAAAAACACAATGTTCAGTTCAGTAGTGCCATCTGCATATTTGTTGGGGAAGATTCCCACATCTTATATTAACAAGGTTCCAATTGCAGGGTTAGTGGAGGGAAGGCACATGCCCATGGTGAGATTAAAATGGCTTTTAATCATATCCAAATATTAATTAATCACCAAAGAGAAATTTAAAGGCTAAAAAACGAGCTTAAAATTCTTGGCCCTAATGGTGCACGCCAACACACTCACATCATAGTAGGAGCTTGCTGCACGCTTCCAGCGCACTAGGGACCACATGCTGTTCATGTGTGGTCCAAGGCTCCTAATTACCAACACTAATCCCTAATTAAAAACAAATATAGTTAAGCTTATTGAGTTGATTAACTTACCTAAATGCATTATTATCGTTATCCAATCCACTTGCTTTGTGCATGCGCCCTGTCTGCATTATTGAGCTCTTCTCGCATGGGCATATTCCACCATCTTTTCGAGCTACCACCTGGCTAGCAGAGCTCATAGTTTAATTATATTTAATTAAGCGTAAAAAGTGTAGATTAGAGGCCCACTAATTGAGTTGCAGCACGCATGCATCTGCTGAACTGCCAATGCCTGACATGTGTGCTTGCTTTTAGCTCCTTAATTAACGGAAGCTGATCCAGTTTTGTAGTGACAAACGAACTACCTATGCTAGGTTAGCTTACACCTAAGTTCAATCTCATGTAAAAATAAAATCTTTCCATTGGCACATCACACATGTAGACTTCATCAGTGATACTAGTCCAGTGTGATTAATTGTTTCAGAGACAGAAAAAAAAATACTGTGTCAGTAGGAGGACCTTCAGTTTCAGAGCTGTTTTTCTTGTCTGAAGGAATTTCTACAAATCCCATCAGTAGTTAACGAGCACTTTGTAGCTAACTACTAATTAGTAGCAATAAGACTGCTACTGGGTGAGTTAAATTAATCCACATATTGACACACACACACACACACTGCTATGGAATGCTTACTCTGAACTGATCAGATGGAGATAGCAAAATTGCAAGAGCATAGTATATCGTAATACTTTAAATACTACCTTGTACGCATGAAAAGCTAGGTCGGATGTTGAAGGAAGAAGACGGATGGCCTATCGAAGAAGCCACTGGTCGTACGTACGTTGAGAGCTTTAGCTAGCAAGTATGCTGCCGCCATGATTGCGGCCATGAGGTGCGAGATGCCAAAAGCGCAAGCATATCTCCATTATTCAGGGTTGCACATGAGGAAGAGGATCCTGCAGCCTCGGAGATTGCTGCACGAGGGAGGCCACCATCACCGTACCATTCTTCTTGCTTGGCTGCAGGAATGTGCGCGGCAGCTGCTAGCTGGGTTAAGCTTGACCGACAAAAGCAAGCCTTAATAAAGCCTATCAGTGTTGAGATGCATGCTCGTATGCTGCTGTTCAGAGTTTAAAGCTCATCAGATGCTACTGTTCAGAATTCAGATTCTTGGTTTGGGTATAAATATGAGTGTAGACCTTCAGATTCAACATTAATTCTAGCTATTTTCTTCATCCAATTAGAAATTCCAGGCAATAAAACTTCCTAATTGTGTGCCGATCGGTAGAGGCGGAAATATAAACACTTGCTATTAAAAAATGAAAAATTCATAGTTATTATATCATGGATAATTGTCATCACCTCTCAATCTGCGAAGTGAATATCCGGAATTTCTGGTTCCAGAAATCGTCAAATATGAACTTTTGTTGATAGCCTCATGCCTCAAAAAAGGCTACAGATGTTAAAGAAGAAGAAGAAAGGAGAAGAAACGTGAGAACAAAATGGGCCGGAGAGAGCTAATTTCGCGCATGAGGCCATATCTCGGCCCATAGATGAAGACAGATGTTATTGGGCCAGACGAATTCTTAATGGGCCTAGGCCTCACAAGGATCCGCTTCTAGAAGCCTCGAGGCTTCTCTCTCTTTCTCCTCGAGTTGCCGTTCAACTTCCGTCTCTCTTTCTCTCACGCGCAGCCTTGCTTTTGCTTCCCCAAATTCCCCTCCCAAATCGCGAGCTCGGAAGCTAGCGTCAGCGTCACGCTCCGATCAGATCGGCGACCGGCGCGCCCTTCGCGCTCCGCCACCGCTCCGGCCGGCTCACCGGCAGCTCCGATCCAGGTATGGATGGTTCCTCCACGAGTCCCGGAGTCCGTGCGTGCGATTTTTTCCCCCTATCCTGCTGTTAGTGCTGGGGTTTACTCGTGTTCCGCGGCAGTTTTGGATCGCGTTGGTGGTAGTCCTGTCGATCATGTTGCTAGTTTTAGTTTTGCTAGGTTTTGAAGCGATCCGAATCCCCGAGGAGTGAACGCGGCTAATAGGGCCTTTTTCGTTGTTTTTTTTTGTGGGGGGATATTGCATGATAAAATGACGCATCATAGTTAATACTCTAGGAACTATGCTGGCTGGTTGGATGAAATTAGTGCATAGCTAACTAGGAATTGCTCTGTTTCACTGGTGCCGAACTGATGAAAAGGGGAACTTTTCTGCCATTTTATATGGATTTGCTGTTCGGAAAATTTTGCAGTTCTACTTGCTACAATGGAGCATAACCATAATGGATGTCTGAGATAATTTAGTTGCTGTTTTGTTTCCTTTACTCCCTTTGTGATCGAGCGTTCCTTTTTTTTTTTTGCTGGCCACTGTGTTTGATGATGTTTTTTTTTTCGCTATTTAGAGTTCAACCTTGATATTTAATCTTTGAGAAAAGTATTTACTTCACAATATGATGTTGAATTATACCTGTCCTCTGTCTGTTTAACAATGTGCTAAGGAACACACACGTGTGGTGTGTGTCAGCCGTGTAGCCCTGTGATAAAATCATAAAGGAGAGAGTTTCATGCCTGAGGATGCAGGATAATTCCAAAATTCACATTGTTTGATGTTTAGTTTTATTCTAGATCCTACCTAACCTTGTAATGAAAAAAGGTCGCATGCCTACAATGTGCAGGCTAATTTCAATATCAACATTGTTTAGAGTACGGTTTTCTTCTAGATCCTACTTATTGATAACCCTGTGAATTTGTTTAATACATCATATAACATAGTTGTTGTATAATCCATATCTTTTAACTGTTCAGGGTACTTCAAAATATAAGATGCAAGGGGGAAGAGGCAGGAGGGATGGTTTCTTTGGTTTTGGGGACCCCTTTCCAAGTTTGGGCAGCTTTGGACAACCAGGGAGCCTAATGTCGAGTTTTTTTGGTGGGGCAAATCCCTTTGATGATCCTTTCTTTACTAATCCCTTCAGTGCTATGATGGGACCTAGCTTGCTTCAGCCAAGCATGATTGGGACCTTTGGGTCAAGCATGTTTGGGCCTCATGGAAATGTCAATGGAGTGAGCAATACTGGAGGCTTCCTTCAGCAAGCTCCTGAAACAAACAGGCCAAGAGGGCCAATAATTAAGGAGCTATCTTCAGATGACGAGGATGGTACGGATGTGAATAAAGAAGACGAGAAGAAGAATGATAACCCTAGGAAGCATCCAAGGATGGCCCAAGTGCCATATGTGGAGGACCCTGTCGAAGACACTGAAGGTTGGTTTATTTTATGCCGTTACTGGGGACTTCTTTTCTTGTACGTGCTTGTTGCTAATCGTGTACTAATGTTTAAGATCTTTTAGTAGACAATAAAAGACCTAAGAATGAGCAGTTTAGAAGGGAGTATGTCGGAGCCATCACTTCGCATCCACAACCGCAAACATTTATGTTTCAGAGCTCTACTGTTACATATGGTGGTCCAAATGGAGCCTGTTACACATCTTCAGCCACTAGGACTGGTGGAGATGGAGTAAGACAATTTTAGCAGTTCTGTTTTCTTCACCTACATGTCTGTATGGTTTGAACTTTAAAACTTTTAGTGTTTATGTTAACTGTTTCCTCAATATCTCTAGATTACATTCGAAGAAAGGAAGGAAGCAGACACAACCACTGGTAAAGCCACTCACAGGATCTCACGTGGCATGGGCAATAAGGTACTTGATGATCCAGATAAATAACCTGCTTTATTCTTTCCAATATTAGACTGGGAATGTAATTGAAGTTGTTATTCTGTTGTTTCAGGGCCATTCTTTAACAAGGAAACTGAGTTCTGATGGGAATGTTGACACCATGCAAACTTTGCACAACTTGAATGAAGGTTTTATTAAGTATCTTTTAATCCTAGAACCTTTATCATCTTCTGTTAAGTTGATTCTGATGTTGTTTTCCTTACAGATGAGCTTGCTCGATTTGAGGAATCTTGGCAGAAAAATGCAGGGCAGAATCTATCTGGTTGGGATCCCAGAGCAAACATGCTTGCAAGTGGTACATCCTCTCTTTCTCACACACAAATGCACATGGACATGCTGCATATGCAGTGTGTAGTAGCATTGTGTGTTTTTTTTGCAAACACACTATAGAAGTTATGTTTCCTCTCTATTTTGTACCTCCTTATCTACCGTTGATGGCCTATTTACCAAGTTCTTCAAAATGGGAAACAGGGAAAGTGTACTCATGGTTATGTGATAATAGATTAGGCTGTATTCCCTTAAGGCCTTAACCCATATCAGCCATATCTTGGTGCATCGACTCCTCCATGGTCTGAAAGAAACTCTTGACCATTGTAGTCATCAGTCCATCATTGTACCATGGTAGGATGGTTTGCCTAGATGCTTCCCCTTAGATTAAAAAAATATGCATTAGAAATGGCAGTTCTTTTAACAGATTTTGCTCTGAATCAAATTAAGGTGTCAAGATATGAGGTGGACCTTTGGTTGGACCAACACAAATATGCCTGGCAACACAGGAGCATAGATTTGGCCATAGATATTTGAATTTAGGAACAAATTGGATGGTTTTTATCATGCTTCAATGATCGTGGTAGTATTTGTCCATAAATCATGCTTTCATTTTCTGCATGTCATTTTAGTTGGAACCTGGCAATAACTTGGATTGACATATTCCTCTGACTTCCTGATTCAAGCTTGATTTCTAATCTTGAAAAAAAAAACCTTGATTCCTATAGTTCTGTTCTCACACTTTCTTGTTCTTTGTTATTAACAACACAGGAACTAGTCGTCCTAGCATCCTAGATGAGAATCAGATGCTTACGCTTCCAGCACCTCGTCAATCCCATGGCACCAGTTCGTATAGGATGAAGAGGCCCTCCCAGAATGCATCTTCAAAGGGCCCTTATCGCCGCACTTAGTTCCCCAGTAGTATTGTTTGCACCCAGAAGATGATGTAACTCGTGCTCACCTTGGTAAACAATATCTGTTAGTATAGTACTTCTATGCTCAGCTTGCATGCAGAGTTATACGGGAAATGTAAGGAAAACAACCTCGTTCTACTGCATTGGTTCAGTTTGGCCTCGTTATGACCAAAATTGTCACTTGCTGGACGATGCAACTGTACTTGCTACTTAGATGTTCTGTTACTATCTGAACTGTTTTGTCTGCTGATCCAATCATGCGATTATAAACAAATTAGTGTGTTTTAGTTAATAGAAGACTAGGAAGGTATGTTGCTAATTGATTGCAGTCCAGCTGCCAAGATGTTACTACACAGTGCATTTTGCTTACAACAACTAGAGATGAGGGTTTGTCAGACAGGTCCACCTGATCGGTGCTGTGCAGGTAACTCCGGCAACCGGCTGGATTCTCCGGCCGCCGCCCTGGTCTGCTGCTGCACCACCAGCGTGGACACCTTGCATCCGAAGTCCGTCGACGTGAGCAGATCCCCGAGGACGCCGAGCTCCAAGTGCTCGCTCCAGTCCGATATGCCAGCCATCAGAGGTGACTCGCGGCTCTCCGATCGCCGGCCGACGACCAGCAGGTTGAACGCCGGGCTCGTCTTCCGGATGATGGCCACCATCTCGTCGGAGCCACCGACCAGGTTCTCGCTGTACGCGACGCGGGAGTCGTTGACCCACCGCCGGACGAATTCCTGCATCTCCTTCTCGTCGAGGTCGTCCTCCTCGGCGTCGCCGCCGCGTTTCTTCCACTCCGGTGGCAGCTTGAACCGGAACACGGTGAGCCCGATCGCCGCGTCCTCGGCCATGTGTGTCACCAGCGCCAGCGCCTCTCGGTCGTCCGGCCCGCCGAGGAAGTAGAGGGCGACGTGGTGGGGGAACCCGTCGGCCGCCGCGGCGACAGCGGAGAGGCTGCCACGGTCGACGAGGATGGCGACGGAGCAGGGGGAGTAGTTGAGGATGTTGGTGTTGGCCGCCTGGATCGCCCCGGCGTTGTGCGACGTCGGCTCGACGGAGCCGTCGATGGCGAGGCGCTTGTGGAAGGGCACGACGATGAGCATGGCACGCTTCTCGAGCGCGACGGCGCAGACGTCGTCGTGCATGGTGGCGTAGGGCGCGATGCAGACGTAGGGGAGCAGCGACGCCGAGCCCGGCGGCCGATGCTGCACGAAGAACTGGAAGGCGCTGACGACGCGCTCCGATTCTGTGGTGCCCGACGGCACGCAGTTCCGCTCGCCGTGCTTGAACGGCCGGAGCACGGAGCTGGTCAGCCCGGCGAGCGGCACCAGGTGGAGGAGGTAGACGGCGAGCGGCGACGCCGGCGTTGGGGACGACGCGTCGAGCAGCGCCAGCATCGGCCTGACGTCCTCTTGGGAGTGGATGCACGCCAGCACGCGCAGCTCCTCGCCGAGCTTCTTGTGCTGCACCGTTCGCAGCCGGTACGCCACGTACTTCTCCTCCGGGTGGTACATGTACTTCACCGCCGACGCTGAGGCCGCGCCGATCAGCAGCACGTTGATCATGAGCGCCGCGTACACCTGCTCGTCTAGCACCTTGGCGTCCATTAACGCCGACGCGTAGACCACCTCCGTGATGCCCTTGAAGTTCATCATGAGGCCGACGGCGGCGGCATCTCGGACGGGCATCTGGAAGTAGAGGCACGGCAGCACGGACGCGACGAACTTGGATACGACGCCGACGACGAGGAACGTCTCGAGGAGGACGCACGTGGACGCGTCGGTGAGCTTGTGCACGTTCAGCCTCATCCCTCCCTGCGCGAACAGCAGGGGCATCAGCACGCCGGCGACGAGCCGTTCCAGCCGCTCCGCCATGGTCACGCCGAGCGGCGCGCCTCCGGGGAGCATCAGGCCCAGCATGAACGGCCCGTACGTCGCGTGCAGGCCGAGGAGCTCGCCGGTGAAGCTGCACGTGAGGCAGATGAGCAGCACGGCGACGAGGCGCGCCTCGGAGAGGAGCGCGCCCTCCGGCACGTCGCGGATCAGACGCAGGATCGCCGGCCGCGCCACGAACGCCATGAACGCGATGAATGTGGTGAAGGCGATTACGGAGGCGAATCCGATCCGCTGCAGCTTCTCCAAGGGGCTCGCCGCGAGGAGGTAGGAGGTGACGCCGGCGATGGAGAAGGTGTTCGCGAAGTCGCCGATGAGCGCGGCGGACATGGCGAGGCGGCCGAGCTTGGAGGAGAGGAGGTTGAGGTCGTGAAGCGTGCAGCAGACGACGATGAACGCCGAGAGCGACCACCACGAGGTGAGGTTGGTGATGAGGAAAGAGGCCTGCCACGCCGCCGGCACCCGTGCCTTGAGCGTGAGGCCGGCCACGTACATGGCGAGGTGCGGCGCGGCGGTGCCGAAGACGGCGATCGCGATGGCCTTCTTGCCGGACTTGGCGATCATGCCCAGGTCCGTCTTGACGCCGATGACGAAGATGTGGAGCGTGAAGGCGTAGCCGCCGATTGTGTTGATCAGCACCCACCCCTCCGGCGTCGCGAACAGCTCGCCGACGCGCGGCACCAGGTGGCCGAGGAAGGACGGCCCCAGCAGCGCACCGGCCTACAGATGCACGCGCACCACCACCTCTGAGCAATTAACCAATCAAACGTCGGCGAGCCGGCCGGAGAGGAAGCAGAAGAAGCTGTCGCGTGAACGAACTTACGAGGATCTGGGAGATGACGAGCGGGACGTTGGCGCGGCGGAGCATGGCCTGGATGGCGCGAGAGAGGACGAAGACGATGCAGACGTGGTAGAGGAAGAGCGGAAAGTAGAACTTGAGGGGGTCGTCGCCGGCGAAGACGCCGGAGGAGGTGGCGCCGGAGTTGGTGGGCTGGAAGCAGAAGAGACTCTGGTTGACATTGGCCTCCTCCTGCAGGTGCGCCACCAACGACATGGGTGGCCGGAGCGAGCGATCTAGCTTGTGGAGTCCGGTGGAGTGGCGGTGGCCGCGCGCGATCCGAAGGAGACGGGGAAAGTTTTCCATTGGCACGCGATCGTTGCAAGATGGCGCGCGCGCAGCGTAGCACATTAGGCGGGAAACGTGGAGCACCAGCCACTGAATTAAGGGCTATCAATTGACGATTTACCCTTGCTGATTACTTTGTTCAAAGTAAATGAAAATTTTCATTTTGCATCACGTGTGTGAATTCAGAGTCCCTTAACCAAATAGAAGCCTTGGGCATAACGGAGGATTTTTTTTTACGTCTAATGTAATCCTACCTATTATTTACATACGATCTTATAGATTTTTTTTAAAAAAGTTGGTGGTAATATTTTAAGTCTACACACAAACATATAAAACTAAATTTGATCTACAACTAGAGAAGCAGTTTTGTAGTTTTTAACAAATAAAATTGTTGATTTAAAATTGGAATTCGGAATGTGCCAAATAGAAACTAAATATTTGCAGCTTTTTGAATATTTAAGCTAACTATATACATGAAAATCATGTTTAGATTTCTATACTTCCCTAGGATTGCATTTTTATTAGGTTTTAGAGATGAAATTAATGCTTATCCGCCAGTGCGCCAGACAAAATACGTATGTCTTAAGTAATGCCTATCCGTCTATGTTCGACATGACAATTGAAAATAGAGTGTAGGTATATCTATCAGTCTAAGCACGATTTCTATTTTGTTTCCATTTTTTTCATCCGTTGTCAATTCCTGCAATGCAAGACGACGTAGGACACCAGATCACACTTCCTGAATTATTCTTATTTTGTTTCTACGAGACGTTCAACTGCTTATTCGTCGGTGTGCAATAAA
This sequence comes from Oryza coarctata, assembly GCA_030770085.1. Classification (NCBI taxonomy): domain Eukaryota; kingdom Viridiplantae; phylum Streptophyta; class Magnoliopsida; order Poales; family Poaceae; genus Oryza; species Oryza coarctata. The sequence goes on along the minus strand of CM061476.1, from coordinate 851,079 downwards.
AAATATGTCTTATGCAACCGGCTATATTCGACCTATCGATATAGAAAATATAGTGTGATTTCTATTTTGCTTCTAAATCTTTGCGCGCGCCACGTAAGAGACCAAATCACTCTCGCATTATTTTTAATATGTTTCTATGAGATGTCGTTATGTTTGGTTGTTTATTTCTGGTTCACAATTTATGAGCAACTAAAATTATCCTCACACGCACGTGTATTTTTCTAAGAATCCATCTCTACAACTTAAAAAAGCCAAATATGTTCCATCCTTTTAACCCTAAAAAAAAATCTGATATCACAAAATTTTGGAGGATTCCATCCTTAAAAAGTCTAGTAAAATTTAGCCAAGCTTTAAACCAAACATATCCAATATTATTAAAATTTGAAAACATAAAAATATGTTTGTAAAAAGTGAAGAGCCGGGGGCAGGGCGAGGGTCCCTCGATCTGGTGTATCCGTGTTTTGCCCAGGCAAGAGATCGCTGGACCCGGGACGGGTGGCCAAGGCCCTTGCGCTCGACGGCTGCTGCATCGACATGGCCCGTGCGCTCTCCAGCATCGCGTACGTACGTGGCGCGGGAATCTTGCGTCTTCCAGGCCTCTCTGCGCGCCTCGATAGATATATATATATATAACATCGAAAAAGCGAAAGAGTCTTCATCCGGATTTTATAATCATTCTATAGCTTAACAATAACCTGTTTAAATTTTTTTTCTAAGTATATTAAAATAAGAATTATAATATAAGGAGTAAATCTTTATTTATTTGTATCTTCTTTCAAAGTTCACGAAAGAAAAAAAAACATAAATAAAATTATCCATTTGATATGAAGTAATTTTATTTAAGTATTTAGACGATGGTTCTTGTCAAGAACTTACGGAACAAACCTCTTCTATAGTTATCGTTTATAATCTGTATCTCACGTTAGGAGAATGTGTTATCTTTAGATGGAATTAGAGAGACAATAAATAATCAACGATTAGGAATAGTTAAGAAAGCAGGTAATTGAAAAATACGGTGAGTAGGATCTTATAATATTTTTAAGGTCTACTTTAGTCTCACAAAAAATTTAAAATAAGTCATAAACAATAATTTTAATCAATACTCTAAATCGGACAAATAAACAATAAGTTTGAATAGAGTGCGAATAGTTTAAACAATACTCTTGGTTTCGATGTTAGATAAATCCGACTGGCGTTTTGCTGCTGTATGCTATAGTTGCGGTTGCAGCCATCTTACGCGTCTTCTCGACGCACGACTAGCAAGTACTGCTAAGGGGTAGTTCTCCGATTTCTTTTTGGCACAACAATTAGAATGACTAGCCACAAATCCGTGTATTGCATGAGATATTATAATTGTATATTAAAACTATAATCATATCATAGATTAGAAAAGAATCCAATCACACATTAGTAATTATGTATTTAAATTTTAAAATTAATTTAGTAAGATACTAAATGAGAGTTTAAGATGGGTTAAACTACAATTTTTTTATTTCTAATTTTGTTAAATTTTATGTTAGTTATTTCTAGAATTATAGTGCTTAGATTAAAGAATAGTCTATGTCAATTACTACTTGCTAATTATTAATTTCGAATTTCTTAGATTAATAAGATACTCCAACTATGAGTCTAAGATAGATACAATTTCATATTTACTAATTTCGATTTTTTATCAAATTTTAAAATAAACTAACAAAAAGTTCAAGATGGATATATCATCATATTAATTAATTATGAGTTTTATCATATTTTAAAGTAAACTAATCAAAAAGTCCATAGAATCTCTAAGTGCATATTTTATTTAATACAAATTGTATACTCTTCTCGTTTTATATTATAAGGCATTTTAACTTTTTTTAATTAAACTTTTTTAATTTTAACAAAGTTTAAATATTGCTACGTTTTTTATAAGCATGTTCAAAGCTAAAAAAAACTTAACATCTTATAATATAAAATGGAGAGAGTAGGTGTATTGTTGAAATGCCATGGCTGTTGGCAAAACATGCATATGATTTATAAATCTCTGTTGTTTGGGTTCATGGGTGAAACTGCGAAGGCCGGGAAAAGGACATGACGGTGATGGAATATGATAGTTGTTATTGTATAGCAAGTAAGAAAATAGACGACAACTCTACTGTTACAAGAAAGAGATATATAGAAAACAGCTAACACAACCAAAGAGAGGAGATGTGAACAGACTAATGTAGCCACAACATTGACGAACCCTACCACGCGCAAAAATATGTCAAGCGATGTATAGCAAATTCAAAATTGGAACCCCCGCAAAAAAAATGTTAAATTCAGAACACGCAGAATGAACATTTGTTGTCCGAACCAGGGTTCATAATCTCCTGGCAAAATTCCAGAAATATTGGGTTTACATTGTGGGTTTCTGTAGGATGTGCACCCAGCCAAAATTTCCAATATTTGTCGAATTAGCAATTGTTTGTTCAAATTCAATGAGTTTTTGTTTAAATTCACAAGTTTTCATTCGAAATTTCCAAAATTTTCAGTCTCAGAAATTTATTTCCATGCCAAAACAGTGAAACCTGGTCTGGACCTGCAAACTTTGCTGCATCGTCGCCGTCGTCATCGTTGTCGTTGTCTAATGGTCGAGCTGAAACGCCAATTCACACTACTTCTGTAGCTGCAGTGGCACAGTAGATCGGAGATCTGCAAGAAGAGTCATCAATCTCCGGGCCACCAGCTTCAATGCAGTTCATCACGATGGCATTCATGGCTAAATCATCCCCATACATGCGCGCCGCATGACTGCATTCATAGCCGATTCAAAACCAAGCTCATTGCCCTGATGTACCGGCACATTGCAAAACCCAAAGATCCCGGCTCCGTCGCCCTCATCAACACGCACAATTTGGAATTTAATCGTAGTTTTAGTCATGCAGTAACTACCTCAATTCTGGCAAATGTAACAATGGTTAACTTGCAAACGATCAAGTTCCTGAGAGAGGAACTGAAGCTGAAGCTGGAAGAACGACAATGGCAGCTAGCTACAACGACAAGGTGAAGCTGCAACGACAATGGCAGCTTGGCACTGTCGCTAGTTATTACTGGGTGGCGCCAAGCTGCTGCAGCACGGCAGCCATGGGCGGGCGCTGCGCCGGGGACTCACTGGTGCAGAGCAGCGCGATGCCGGTAAGCTTGGCGGCCTCGGGCCTGGAGAACCTGCCGCCGAGGCGCGGGTCGACAAGGTCGTCCAGCTTGCCGGAGTACTCCGCGCCGCCGAGGAGGCGGAGCTGCGACGACACCGCCTTCCTCCCCGTCAGAACCTGGAAAACCACCACCCCAAAGGCGTACACGTCGCTCCGGTCGGTGAACCGCCCCGTCGTCGTGTACTCCGGTGCCAAGTAGCCCATGGCCGCGCTGTCTTTGAGTGTCGAGAACACCACGTCGTTGGCGACCAGCTTGTGCTCGCCGGCGCCGGAGAGGTGAGGGGTGAAGTGGTGGTCCATCAGGATCTTGTCCGCGCAGATGTTCTGGTGCACCAGAGCCGCCTTGTTCGCCTTGCTGCTGTGCAGATACTCAATTCCTGAACAAATTCACCATTTCAAATGTCATCAAATCAAAAATCTTCAAAGTCTTTAAGCCGTCTCGATGCAACAAAATAAGAACATAAAACATTGTGTTTTGAAACGTTGGCTTATAAGCCGCAACTAAAATTTGAATTGTGAAACTTAGACCATGTTTATTTCTGATTCTAGATTTCATTTGCACTCTGTTTTATGAAAATATATATATATATAATTTTCTTGAAATACTTGTTAGAACAATATTTCAACTTAGGAGTTAATTCATTTATTTATACACTCAAATAACTATCACGAAAATTAGATTATCTATCGATTCATAATTTTCAGCTATCTCAAACGAAGCCTCAATTTCAGAGTTAATTTTAGCTTTTTATTGTAATTTATTTTCTAGTCTTGGCTTTTAAAGAGTTAAAAATAGAGATAAAAGTTTTACTCAAACAATATTTTTAGTTGTTTCGTTTATTTTTTATAGCTTATTAGCCGTAGTTAAATTGATCAAAACCGTACCTTTGGCGATGCCTTTGATGATTGAGACGCGCGTAGGCCAGTCGAGCACCACGGCGGCGGCGTCGCCGTCCTTGACGTCGAGGTAGCGCGAGAGGCTGCCGTTGGCCATGAACTCGTAGACGAGGAAGCACTCGCCTCTGGCGCGGGAGCGGCAGAACCCCCTGAGGCCGACGAGGTTGTCGTGCCGGAGCGACGTGATCACGCGGAGCCCCCGCAGGAAGTCGGCCTCCTCCGCCTTGCAGCTGCTCTTGTTGATGCTCTTGACGGCGACCAACGTGCCGTCGCGCATGGTGCCCCTGTACGTCGCCGCGAAGCCGCTCCTGCCGAGCAGGTTCACGTCGGAGAAGTACTGCGTCGCGCACTCCACCTCCTCCAGATTGAACCGCACGCTCGGCGACCACTCCGCCGATAGCCGGACCCCTTGCTGGGACCCCTCCGACGAGGTGTCCCAGCCACTGGAGTACTCCACGTTGATCAACGACGACGACGCGTTGCTCCTCTGGTATGCTTCCTTGATCGGCTGATCCAAGCTAGCTCGGCCTTCCAAGCTCTCCACCGTGCTGCCAACCTTCTGCTTCTGCCGGCGCCGCCACGAGAACACCGACAGCCCGCAAGCCGCCGCTCCGCCGACAATGACGATTGTTCCGGCGAGAATAGCACCTGAAGAGAGCGTCGACGACGATGACGATGACGACCTTGAGCAGTCGCCATTGTCACAGTCTCTGTTCACGTTCATAGTCTGTGGAGGTTGCAGTGGCTTGACATTGACAGAGGTCGATTCAGGCTTGCGAGGCATTTTGCCGCCATCTTCTCTGTCATCGTCGTCGCCATTTGCGCATGGTTTCAGAGAATCAAAATGAGCTCCACAGAGCTCTGAATTGTTATCATAGTGAAACCCCTCATTCAGTTTCTTCAGGCCTACAAAAATCATTGGATTCTTCTCAGATGACATACAAAACTAATGGCAATTACCAGGAGTGATGACACCATTGTTAGTGGCTAATAACAATTACCAGAAGGAACACTTCCTGAGAGAGTGTTATTCCTGAGGTCCAACGTGGCAAGCTTGGGGATTGCAGCAAGCTTAGAAGGGATCGATCCGAAGATGCGATTGGAGCTCAAATCCAGCCGTGTCAGCTCCGGCAAGTCACCGAGCGATGCCGGGATCGCGCCGGTGAGCTGGTTGAACTGAAGGGCAAGGACAGTGAGCTTCTTGAGCTGACCCAGCTGAGTTGGGATGCTCCCTGAGAGCTGGTTGTACCCTAGCTGCAGTACTGCACAATGAAACACAACCTCTTCAGTCATTTGCCAACAGAGATGACCAATTAATGATGCTAATTAACTTTTGGTAGGTGTCTCATGTGTCAAAGGTGTGATGCAATCAAACTGTTCGCAGGTTAATTAATCCTGGACACAATGAACACAAACTCTTCAGTCATTTGATGACAATGACTAAAAATTAATTATGATAATTAACTTTTGGTAGGTGTCATGTGTCAAATGTGTCAAATGTGTCATATGTGAGATTCAATCAGGCTACTCGCAGGCTAATTAATCCTGGATTGACCAGAGTAAGTAATGGTGGCCATCATGAGCACAGGAGCAGGTGGAATTAAAGCTGTTGAAACAGATCAAGTTCAGAACACAGAAATGCAATTCCTTGAGCAGAATCTAGACTTGTTTTTGTGTCAGTGCAGGGAGTGAAATGAAAAGATGAAACAGCCAAAAGGCAACGAATAAAGATCGGATTTTGTGATACACACATCAAGTAGCCGTACAAAGGAATGCAAATATGCCAAGTTGTACTGAGAAAAAATCGAACTTTTTGTCATTTCGTATGTCCTGGGTTCTAGTAGGCAGGTAATCATCGGCACTCAGAGGAAAGAAGAGCGTGATGTACTAGCATTTTGGGAACACAAGAATATAGGTTTTATTTATGTCAACTCAAAGCCCCGAGCCAAAGATGAACAGAAACTGATCAAATTCATCTTTTTTCGTACTGTACTGTCTTGGTACCAAAATGTACTCAAAATTTCATCGAATTTAGGAACAGGATTGCATATACAGTTATACACAATACATTAAACTACTACTCATTTCAAATTTTACAAACTACTAGAAACATCAAATAACTAGGATTAACTATGCAGGACACAAACAATGCAAAGGGAAATAAAATAAAAATGTACTCATAGTTTCATCAAATTCAGGAACAGAGTTGCATATACACAAAACATTAAACTCTAAACATTTTCAACATTTCCAAACTACAAACACCAAAGAAGTCGAACTAACTATGCAGAGTAGAAACAACACAAGAAAAAAAAAGAATACTCCAAGTAGTATAATTTTTGCCCATTTCGCAGCTGGAATGCTAGCAAAGGACTGATCAGTCACCTTGCAGAGAAGAGAGGCGGCCGAACTCGACGGGAATGCTGCCGGAGAGGTTGTTGACGCCGAGGTAGAGCTCGGCAAGCATGGGGAGGTCGCCGAGCTGACGAGGGATGACCCCGCCGAGCTCGTTGTAGTGAAGGTACAGGCCGGTGAGCCCCGGCAGCATGGCCACCGCCGGCGAGATGGTACCCGCGAACCCCTTCCCCTGCAGCGAGACCGTCGCCACCCTGCCGCGTGCGTCGCAGGAGACGCCCTCGAAGTAGTCCCCCCTGCCGCACGGGTCCCCTCCCCGCGTCCACGACGGCAGCGCGCGGCCCGACGGGTCCAGCGCCGCCTTCAGCTCCATCAGCGCGTCCACCTCCGCGTTCCCCGCCGCTGCCGCCGCGGCGGAGGGTGCGGAAGCAATGGCGGCGAGTGAGGTGTGGAGGATAGAGAATAGGAGGAGGAGGAGAAGGCGGAGTAGGGCGTTCTTGGTGGCGGACGCCATGGGAGGAAGCAGAGAGAAGCTTGGAAGCTGGAGGTGGTCGTAGCGGAGGAGGGAGAATTCGGAGGTTTATTGGGGGTTTGCGGTAATAAAAAAGTTGTCGCGGTAAAAGACGAAGTTGGAAATATTGAATGGATGGTAAAAGGTGAAAGATGGAGGGGTTTTATTGGGATTGTCGCATGTATGTATGAATGTGTGCGTGTCAGTCTGTCTGGTATGATACGTACTGCTGTACGTTTGAGTTTGATAAAAGTGGGCGTATAAAATACGGATGAGATACTGGTCAAGTACGGCTTTGAAAAGGAGAATATTTTTTTGCACTGTTATTCGTTTTGAAGGAATGAAAACAGCACGGAGGAGTACGTATGTATGTGAGTTGAGAGATCAGAATGATGGCAGTACCTACTTCTGAACTAGTATAGTTTAAGCTCAAGTGTTAGAATGAAATCAAATCCCAAAGTGTTCAAAAGAGAAATCAAATTCCAACCGGCACGTGCATGGTTGTAGCAGGTGGCCAAGGCCGTACATATGCAACATTGTGGCTGGCTGGCGATCCAAAATCCAAATGGAAATGCGATCTGCATTCACGTCCAGTCCGGGTTGATTGATTGGTTGGTTGGTTTAGGTCGGAATCGGGATCGGTTCAGACGCGGGCCCTGTATCAGAATTCAAATTTTGAATCGGGGAGCGTCCAAATAAAAATTGTTTTTTTCTACTCTAAATTTGCGAGAGGCGGCATCGAGCCGAGCGCGCACGCGGCGAGGTGGGCGGAGCAACGCCTCGTGCCCCGCCATCGGTGGCGCGGGGATGATGTTGGGCCCCCGCGGGAGTTAAGAGAGTGGCGGCCCAGTGGGTTCGCGTTTGAATTTGGCGGCGAACTACTCGATCAATTCGGAATGAAGAATTTGGAGCCCCTTTTTTTCAGCTCTTTTTTTTTCAGATTTTTGCCACTCCACACTTATAAAAATACGATTTCTCGAGGAAAAAAAATCTTCTACCGTATCATTTAGGCCGCTTGTTTGTGAAATTTATTTCTCAAAATATTAAGTCATTATGTTAATCAAGCAAGCAATCCCGTGTTTCAAACATACAAAAGTTGGTGCTCGATCAATTTGGAACGAAGATTTTCTCCTTTTTCTTTTAGAACTTGTTCCAAACATGTCTAACACTAGAGGGAGGCCGTGAAGGGAAAAAAAATGATAGCCTTTCAGTCTTCCATTGATCCAGCATTTGATCCATACTTGGTGGATCATGCAACTGATAAGAACAACGGACAAAGGAAACAACGGATTCGTCAGGTCGTCAGTCAGACGACACGCGCACCAGTAACTCCTTGCAGTACGTCTCATCATTCCTGTACCTAATGCACGTACAGGCATGCATCATGCTTGCAATGCAGACAAGAGCCCCGCCGTCCATTCATGTCTCTGCTGAACTCCGGTGACCGTCGTCTTCTTCAAACGCGACGGTGAGTTAAAAAAAAATGCCATTAACTGATCGATGGGGCCTGGCTCTGTGACTGGCCCCTCATGGCAGATCCAAAGGTAAGAGTAAAAAAGCTTCCATGTCAGTCAGACAAAAAGTGAAGGTTGATTCTATACAGATTACTCTCTGATTCTCTCCTCTCCTCTGGTTTTGCACTTTTGCGTGCGTGCAGATAATGCAGCAGGGCCCAATTGCCATGGCTGGACGCCTGCTTGCTGATGGTCTGATGCAGTAAGTACAACTGAATACTACTGTATACGTACAAATCAACATGTTGCCTTCTATTTTTAAGGGATGACCCCATCGATAAAAGCTTGATGACCTAAAATAGACCGACCAATTTACTGCAGCTTAGACACTAGAAGATAGTAAAACAAAACATTGTTCTAGGAAAAACTGAAACACTTAAGCTAGCGTCGGGATTACAACGTGACTAGCCCATTTTTCCTTCAGCTACTCAGCTCACTCCTGTTCTGTTCGGTGAGATGCCGGAATTAACGTGCTTAACTCGTTGATTTAGTTTGTTTTGATATATTAAATAATTAGTAATTTAGCCAGAGGAAAGGAGAATGATCTGCATTACCTTTTCATTATGTTTATATTACCAGTGTAGAAAAAATAGAAACAGTGGTGTAATACAAATAAAAGCTTTTTATACGCATTAATGTTTGTATAAGAATATTTTTTTATGCTTGAGTACATGTCGTAAGGTACTATAGATAATTGTTTACTTGTTAGTGATACTTCTCAATATGTTTCTATTGTTAGTATTGTTAAAACACATGGAAGAAACCACAAAATTGATATTAGAAAGTGCGGTGTATACTTTAGGCCTATAAAAACATCTTATTTAAATTAGTATATAATGTAGCGTAACAGTACAGCATAGAATAGTATAGTTGCGTTTACAATCCCGGTGGGATCCGCCCCTGCGGCGAGACCACCCGGAGAGCGCGGAGCTAGCTCGTCGCACAGAGATGATCCAAGCCGTTGGTACCAGATCCAACGGCACGAACCTTCCCTAGGCAGCCACATAAAAAACCAAGGCCCATAAGTCAACAGCCCAATGTAAAATGGGCCACACGTAGGCGGAAAGACTTGCGCACGTAAGACCCAACCCAATTCTTGGGCCTCACGAAATCGTAATCCCGTTAATGCCGCCCCAACCGACATAGGCCGCGCGTAAGCGGAAATGCCGTTTCGGTCAACCAGGAAACCGCACGGAACGTAATGCGCAATCCCGTTATTGGGCGTCACTAAGTAGAAATCCCGTTATGGCCTAACTCATCTGGCCCGAACGGCCATCGTCGGCCCCTTCCGACCCATAGAAATTATGGGCTTTACGGCCCACTTTGGGCCGCATCACCAACCCCACGTTTCTCTACTTGCCCACCACAACCACAGCGAGCGCAACGCGCAAGAGCCAGACGCTGCTTGGGAGGAGAAGCGCACGCGAGATCTCCACCTCCATCTCCATCTCCAACTCCGGCGGCGGGATCCCGATCCGAGCCATGGGCGGGAAGGAGCTGAGCGAGGAGCAGGTGGCGTCGATGCGGGAGGCCTTCTCCCTCTTCGACACCGACGGGGACGGCCGGATCGCGCCCTCGGAGCTCGGCGTCCTCATGCGCTCCCTGGGGGGGAACCCCACCCAGGCCCAGCTCCGCGACATCGCCGCCCAGGAGAAGCTCACCGCGCCCTTCGACTTCCCGCGCTTCCTCGACCTCATGCGCGCCCACCTCCGCCCCGAGCCCTTCGACCGCCCCCTCCGCGACGCCTTCCGCGTCCTCGACAAGGACGCATCCGGGACCGTCTCCGTCGCCGACCTCCGTCACGTCCTCACCTCCATCGGCGAGAAGCTCGAGCCCCACGAGTTCGACGAGTGGATCCGCGAGGTCGACGTCGCCCCCGACGGCACCATCCGCTACGACGACTTCATCCGCCGCATCGTCGCCAAATAAATCATTGTGGTCTTCTCCTCCCCCTCCTCCTCTCAGGATCCGCCGCTGCTTCACAGTTTGACACATAATAACTCCTGTCGTTTCGTTACCATCTCTCTCTGATTTGTGCTTTGCTTGCTCTCTCCTATTTCGTTTTGTGCTTTCATTTTGGTGTGATTTGGACAACCTAGGGTTTGGATAATGGTGTGATTAATCGATTGATGGATGGATCTGATTAATGCTGCCTTGCTTCGCCCCCTGCAATGTAAATTGTGGATCTATCTATCTGTCATCCATAAAAATGTGGATCTGGTGTATGGTTATGCTTGTTTCCTTATTTATTATCATAAAACAAATGGTGCGATTTGTGGCGTATTGATGTTACTATGATCACTGCAATTGCTTATATCCTACCACATTCCTGAATTTCCAGGGAGCTGTAGGGCCTATCTCATTCCCTGATTGTTGTTGTTGTTGTATTGGCAATCTAGCTGATTAATACTTTGAGATCATTGACAGTGGGTCTTCATTTAATGTATCGTCACCCACAGTGGTAATGTTGTGCTTGAAATTTTGGTATGTGTTTTAAGCTTCCAGCTAGTATAATCAATTATGTAGTAATATGTACATAATAAAGGGTAGCACATTAACCTAGCTCAATTTGTTTGTGATACCAGAAACTTGCTTTAGTTTCGTTGGAGCATTTCTTCTTTCACGAATACATTATAAAAAAAAATCACTAATACGTTGGGTTAGCCCTGGCAGTGAGCAATCCAGTAGAACTTTATCAATTAAACAGAAAGTGCCTTTTGAGTGGTCAATGATTTTCTTCCATTTCACTGTTATTGTTTAGATTGTCCTTTTCTGATACATATAGCTATAATCCAGTAATATGGGCAATATTCGTAAGTTCTACTTACCTGCAATACCATCGATTCTTTTTCTGATTCACTGGTAATTGTGCTAGCAGTAATTTAGCTTTCACCCATTCAATATGATGAGCTTTTCTGGTAAAAATTGATTTTGTCCCATGTTGCAATTCTTGCCTACAGTTTAGATGCTTCCTTTCTGAGCATGATGCTAGTACAGTAATGCCTAATGGTTCTCCATTTACTTGAAACTCCACGTTAAATTTACATAATTCCTTAGTGCCCCTGTATCGGGCTTTTTGTTTACCTGAGAAGTCTACATTTTGCTTAATATCTTCCCTCCAAGCATTTGCACTCCTGTTCCTGATCCATGGGTTCGTGATACCTTCTTGAAAACCAAGATATTGGTGGATTGGCCCAAGACAATACATTTTTAGTTTAGACATTGGAAAACTGTTACTATCCATTTGGCAGCTAACATAGCGTGTGGAGTTTAGGATGTAAAACAATAACAAGAACACAGTATTCAGTATTCTTAAGTTAGGACACTAGAGTTGAAATATAACAGGTTTAGTTACGTCAACAACTGCTTTCTAAGTTTTTTAAGTTATAGATCTTTAGCTATATCCTATATCCTAAATTTTAAGTCTCTTCTTACTGCTTTTTTCTATATTAATTTTAGCATTTCTCTACTTCTTTTTATATTATTATATTCTACAATGCACTGGTACCTCTGAGGTCTATTTAAATATGGTCAAACTACCTCAACTAATGTGAGACAATCTTTTCTTTAATTGGTGCTACCCCTAGCTGATTATATATATTATCTTTTTAAATTCGATCATATTTTTATATGATCATAAATCCAATAGATTAGATATGGTAGATGTATACATACACTTTAACAGTAATTCTGTATAACAAATCTTATAAAGTTCCAACTAGATAAGGAGGATAATGGTTTCTAATCGTACTATTTAAATATTATTCATACTTATCCTTTTAGTTTTAATTAAATAAGAGGATATTTAAAAATATAAATACAAAGGTTCGAGGAGAGGAACAAGCTAAGATAGCAAGATAATACAAGTCACATATAATCCTATTGAGTCAACACTTTAATAGCGTCTAGCCGCTGATACCTATGTTCGAGCTCTACGTCAATATTTTTCTTTTCATATATTATATTTATGAGATATTGATAAAGTGGAATGACGATCTCTAGTTAAATAGGACGTATATTTATTACCCACCTCAAGAGCCTTAACCTGTATAAAAATAATTCTCTCTTACTCTCTTAAAAGATTCGAAAACCCTTCTCTCTACTCTGTTACTCTATTAAAAGATTCGTCTATATTCTTATATCAACCTATCTCTATATCTTTTAAATATATTTGTATATATACGGTTACTGTAATTAAATTATTAACCATCGATGTGAGAGAAGAACTCATGAACAGTTGGTTCCCTTGTGCGGCTGAATGAAAAGCAAGACGTACTGTTCATCCTTCATATGATCCATGTACCAATTCGACTGTCTCATAAATGTGCAGGCTCTTCTATTGGACTTCTTCTTGATCTAGTGAAGGCATTGGCTCCTAACAGCTGCCTTACACAAAGGATCGAGCTGTAGATGAGCTGCTTGTTACCCTGACTGATGTTTTTTATGGCACAGATTTGTTTGGCTGATAGATGCTAGTAGCTTTGGCACTGGTAATCTTTTTCGTTGGTTGTGGAATCACATTCTGCTGCTACAGCAATCTTTGTTCATTCTTTGCTCTGAAGTTAACTATATTGCGTTGGCACCGTGTAAAATTGTTGTTCATTCTTTATCTCCATCGCACAGTTTGATATACAGATTGAACTGTGTAGAATTGTCTCAATTTAAAATTTTCTCATATTTGTCGGCTGTGGAATCATATTCAGATCTACGTTAGGAGCGTTTGAGTTTGAGATAGGAGTATGTCTGTAGATGTCAGGTTTTTTTGGCATGTTACTTCTTACTGATCCTACCAATTTCATATCTGTATAATATTCTTTCTGGAAGCTTCCAGATTTTTTTTGGGAGGATCGGGATGATTAAGCTACATGAACCGGTTCATGCCATTCCTAATTTTCTCTACCAGTATTAATAGTATCAAGCGATGCGTAAGGTGAGACCGCAAGTTCTAAAAGAGCACCAACTATTATTTCATTCGATGAACATGGCTAATTTGGAAACGCTATATCTGTCGCCTACAGTTATGTTTCTCCATAAATAAATAAATATATATTTAGAAGCAGAGTAGAAACATAAACATACTTCTCCTATATAAATACAGACATATCTTAATATTAATAAAGGGGTATCGTTTCACACAAAAAAATCCCTTGGTTTATATTATAAGACGTATTAATTTTTTAAAACTAAAATTTGTTTAAATTTGACCAAATTTATAGAAAAATATATCAACATCTATATCATCAAACTTTATTAAATCTAATATTTTTAATAGTATATTTGTTTTGTGTTAAAAATATTACCTGTTTAAAAAATTTTGATTTTTTTAAAAAAATTAAAACATTTTATAATATAGAAATAGACCGTTTATATACACGTAGGTACGGTCATTTCTATAAATATATACTGCTCGACATATGAAGAGAAAGTGAGACGCACGTATCACTTGCGGACAATATATGTTTTATATAGATTGATATATTTTAGAATTAATAAAGAAACAATAAAACATGATCCATATATCTAAATATATGTTTATACCAAAATTTGATAAACATTAGAGAGCTGATCGGCGATTATAGAGAAAGAGTTGATTGGATGGATTGAAAATAGATTCGATTTAGTTAAATATTAAAGATTATCTAGATATAATCAAATTTGAGGAGGAGCTATGAGAACCACGACAAGACATACAAGTCGTAACTTCTTAGATAGTTTCTTGTTATGTTTAGTAAATAATATCCGAAAGTTGTTAGTAGTTGTGTAGGAATCTTGTAAATTTAGAGTATAAATATAGATATACTAGGAGCTTGTAAATTATCTCTCGATCGATACATCTTCGATGCATTGTCATCTAGTTTATCTAGATTTTTACCGGTAAGTTCTGACTCTCGATATGGGGTTATATTGGTTAAGTTCGAACTCCAATAAAGAGGTAAATCCTGCTATTATTTTGGTGTATTCGCTCTGTCTAAAGCTGCATCAGTTAGCTCTAAACTCTTAGTCTGATCAGATATATCATATTATATTTACGTGAGATTTATCGGCTTATCAAGCTTCTTTTACCGTTATCAGTCTTATGATGTATCGGTTAGTTTTGAACTACTAGACTATTAATAATAGATTAAATTACAAGCCGATAGGTCTTTACTCAGCGTTTCAGCGTTTCATCGGAGTAGCTAACCAATGAGTTATCCACACATTGAGTCTCACGCTTAATATATCAGCTTCTCAGCCGATATACATATATTTTCAGTAGTTTCTTTTCATCGGCTCAGCTAGCCGATGGATTCACTCTTTTTTTCCATCTGTGTGTCCGATCTAGCGTCCACCGTCTCATTATCGTTAGTCTCAGTCTCATACTATATTGGTTTGCTCCGATCTATCGAGATTGGCTGTAATGGTACCGTTATGGTGGTCACTAGATCTCATACTTTCGGAAGATCAGATCTTGCTACTTGTTATTCATTATGCATTTTATTTGTACCACCATCGGCTTTGTAGCCGATGGTTCATTTATCTTATCCAGAACGACATCGCATATTCTATTCGAAGCGACATCAGTTTTGTAGCCGATAGTTTTTTTTATCTTATTCGGAGTGCCACTCTATTCCAAAAAGCTATCGGCTCTACAGCCAATATGTCATTTAGCTTATTGCTTGCTATTTACTTATATATTCATCAGTTTTCTAGCCAATAAACGAGCGTTATACCTTCTATTGGTAACCAGCTAATAGGAGAAATCTGATTATTCTATTCTAAAATGCCATTGATTCTGCAGCTGATATGTCTTTCATTCTTTTCGTCGCTATCTACCTATGTCTTCATCGGCTTTTCAGCCGATGGGAGTGCTTTAATTCTTATTGGCAACCAGCCGATAGCAATAGTACATCAGACGCAATCGATATTTATCTTTTAACTCTATCGACGACTAGCTAATAGTATGAGTTCGTATCGGCTTATCGACCAATTGACTCATTGGTTTATTTTTTTTGTCAATTGCAAGATCAAATTAAATGACACGACAACAACTCCAGCAATCTGATGAAGTACCTTAAAACCAAAGTATCTGTACTGAAACAAATCAGATCTTTTAGACCTCGATGTGTTCGCACTATCACATCGGATCGCTATCAATGAATACGGAGGATCGATTCGGAGCAAACAATATGTTATATAATCTCAGCGTAGTTTAATTCGTGTGGTAAACTGATAAAGTTCCATTCAACCTCACGAAAGAAAGCACGTCACTCCGATTCCATGAAAAAAGCTGTTGAGAAAAAGTTCCCTGAGCAACTGTGTTCTGAAAGTTTCTAACTGTTCCTCAAAAGAAAAATCCTTGTTCCAGACTCGCTATATTACCACAGAATTCAGAAATCATAATTTTTATAAACACCCTTCTCATAATATAATGGTGAGATTAAGTGTAGTTTACCCTAAATAAACATCATCACCACGCTGAGATTAAGCGTAGGCGTAGCTTATCACTACAAGTTCATCCTAAACAAAAAGGAGAGCCGAAAGATTAGGCCCTTAGTGGGCCTAAACATCTCACTCAATAGGCCTCAACGCGATGGCCTGGTCCAAAATTGTGCAGCCCTAGCATTCCACTCCCAGCGCCGCCGCCTCACGATAAGTAGCACCCCAAAACCCTAGCCCGCACCTCTCCATCCTCACCGCCGCTCGCGCCGCCACCGCCGCAGCGCCCGCCTGCCGACCCGCCGTCACCGGAGCTAAACCCCTCGTCGCCGCCATGGGGCGTATGCACAGCCGCGGGTAACCCCTCTCTTCCTCCCCTTCGGTGTGTAGCTGTTCTGCTCTAGTGGTTTCTCCTCTCTGGTCTAATGGCGATGGCGGCTGCGCGACGGTGTGGTGGTGCAGGAAGGGTATCTCGTCGTCGGCGCTGCCGTACAAGAGGATTCCCCCGAGCTGGCTCAAGACCGCCGCCTCCGATGTGGGTGCCTTCCCTTCTCTTCGCTCTCGCTTGGCTTCTCGATTCGGTTTGGGGCCTTCCGATTCTGACGCGGTTCGTTCGTAGGTGGAGGAGATGATCATGAAGGCCGCGAAGAAGGGCCAGATGCCGTCGCAGATCGGCGTGGTGCTCCGTGACCAGCACGGCATCCCCCTCGTCAAGAGCGTCACCGGCAGCAAGATTCTCCGCATCCTCAAGGCCCATGGTGAGATCCCTCCCCTTCCCTGCGACACTCCCACCTCCATTGCCCCTTGCGTTTGTTTGTGTTCTGATTTGTGTGGGATGATGCGTAGGGCTTGCGCCGGAGATCCCGGAGGACCTGTACTTCCTGATCAAGAAGGCGGTGGCTATTAGGAAGCATTTGGAGAGGAACAGGAAGGACAAGGACTCCAAGTTCAGGCTTATCCTTGTTGAGAGCAGGATCCACCGCCTCGCCCGCTACTACAAGCGCACAAAGAAGCTTCCGCCCACCTGGAAGTAGTAAGTCGCCTTGCACACATGCCCATTTCCTTGGTTATTACGAACACATGGGTGCACAACTATTTAATTATGCTGTGTATGTAGTATGCTCTGTTTTAAACTAGTCTGTATGCCGTCTCATGTTGTGATAACCCAACTGTGCCGCAGCCGGGTTCCCTGAAGAAATGGTCATATGTTAATTTAGTTGTAGTTGATAGGCATGAGCAATGTGTGATGCTTTTTGTGAGACCCTGGTAGTTCTATTACTCATATGATGAATTCGTAAACACCTCATAAATACAAGTGCAATTTGTCTTGAATAATTGCTTTATTTGGTTTATAATGCTGGTTTGTTGTGATAGAATTGCATGACTACTATCAAGAATGACATAATGACATGAACTGTGATACTACTGTGAGTTTACTTTGGCTTATCTTTTGTGAAACGATACATGCCTCTTTGTTGGATAGTCTGTATCGAGAGATGAGCATCAATTTGGATAATCTGTGTAGAGATATGAGAAGCAATTTGGATAATCTGTATAGAGGATAATCAATGAGCATAGGAAAATACATACTTTCAAGTTAAATTCCACTTGTTTAATCTGTAATCTTAGCATGCTGTCTGCATCTCTGATGCATTTGCATTTAGCCCCACTTATTTTCCAACTGGGAATGCTTGAATCATTTTTTACTAATCATCTTTGGAAGATTATCCTAATTAACCTGGTCATTTTGTTTACTGCTTAATATTTGTATCTCCTAAATTAGTTAATTTGTCTAGTAATATATATATATGATTGATATCAATGTCTAGTAGATTCTTGTAAGCTCCCATAATGGCTGCTAACAACCATTCTCCATTGCCTTTCTGCAGTGAATCAACCACGGCCAGCACTCTGGTGGCCTAAGAGAACTCTTCCTATGGCGTGCTCTTAGCTGCTTCGATATTTACTTGGCTCTAGAAATCCATTTATGTACTGCTTTGAGTTTGGAGCGAGTTAGACGTGGACAAGAAACCACAAGTTTTTCTATGTTTACTCGGAGGATCCTATAAACCATTTTTGGTTTCACAATTCTGTCTGTTAAACAAGCATCGGTATTTTGTTATTTACAATTAGCTGTTACCCTACCTAATTGTTCGACTCCATCCGTGTGCATCCGGCTCTATGCATTCGTTGTTTGATAGTACCTTGCGTTGCCGTAGTTACTCCAGTTTGTTTGAACGTGATTGCATCAACCAGTAATTTTACGATGTTTCATGATTCAACTTGGTAACACATAAGCACTTGTTGAACTTTTCACAATGTTCAGCCCAATGTGATCTGTTTGTGTGTGAATTATGGAGATATGAATGGTCTGTCCGTGAATGAAATATTGAGCTATGAATGGCGTTTGTGCGCATACTGCGATTAAGCCAAGATTGGTTGTGGCTCATTGTTTGGAGTTAAAACTGAAGCAATTGCCCAAAATTAACACAAAGGTAGACCCAAATACGTGATTCTTAGCCTTTTTCTCTTCGTTGTTGTCATCTCATATGCAGCTTTTGCAATATCGCTTGGATACTGTGGTAACTTGTACAGTAACCCTATAAGTTTTGTTGGTAACCGGTAACTGATACCGGAGCAGGAATGAGTAACTCCTCCCTCTGCACCAAACCCTCCCACTGTATCCTATTGTTTTTTTTTCGATATCTCTACTATACCGTGTTTGTTATTATATGCTACATCGTATTTGTTGTCATATACTACTTTAATGTCAATTAAACTTATAATTGTTTTGACAATAGGCTTGGACGTTAACCCCTTCTAGGATAATGCTAAGGAATAAGCTCTACGAATCCAATAAAAACCACTTATATGCTAAGGAGACATGGAAACAATCTTAAATATAGAACTGTTAGCACTTAACAAAATAGTTATAATTGTACCTAGCATTTGCTAGAAAATTGAAGTGGGTAATAGATCAATCTATCAATCCATATGGCTGAGTTGTTCTGCCCTTCTTCACATTGTACACTTTGACTCTACTCTACAGCATTCTATGTGCTTTGATTCTATTACACTTAAGCCATGTTACCTTAAAACATGAGCTACCGAAGCTATCTCTACATGACACACCATAATTGTCTCCTTAATCAGTTGTTGTAACCAGCTAACATTGTTAGATCTTTATTTCTCCTCCACACCATCTCCTTCAACTTAAAAAATGGTAGAATACCACTCATCACCACTGATGAGGGATATGGCTCAAAGTCCTCTAATGCAAAAAGGTTTATGTTGTTTTTTCAATATAATCGAAGATCTAATTGATTAAAATTTATTAGATCATATTTTAAAGGTTACAACAATATATTTCCTTGTGCTATTTTCTATCTCGTTCATTCGCTTACCTAGCATTTTTACTCCTAGGTGTGCCCACGCTAGGATAGAGCCATCGGCCTATCGCCTTGCAACCTTAGGCAGCGGCATCAGCAAAGGCATTATAAATTTTTAACAATGATTTATGGACTTAAAGTGTATTCATAAGTAACACTCAATTAAATTTGTCTAGACTATATATAGATATAAGATCTGAGATCAAAATCTTTGTGCCTAGTAATACCTATATTACTCTTTATATTTGAAAAGTTAACTTAAAGTATGTGAATAACTAAAACATGTCTCCATTTTTTAAATTCTTATTGATTTCACTAATTTCACTTTTACTTTTTTCAATCAAACTCTTCCAATACCAAAAATAAGATTGAATGGATAGGGAATAAAAATAAAGGGAAAGAGACATAGACAACTTAAACCTAATAGCCACCTACTTGCTGGCCACCGTGATGTTGCGTCTAGCTGACATTCTCTTGTAGTCAGTGTTAAGTTCGTGTCTCCTTGGTACTGGCCCTAGCCTATGTAAATTGGAAGATTGAAACTTTTGGTACACCTGCTACTCATTCCTCTTTCGTTATTAGTCATTGTGCTCACCTACTTACTCCTCGATACTTAATTACATGAGAAAAAACTTATCATGAGCAATGAGCATGAGGTCTCCACTAATAGGGACGCTTTCGCATGCCACATAATCTTTTGGTTGATTTGTGCCTATACGCATGTGTGAGATGTAATGTGCTTAAGGGTTTATTTGCAATGATACAATACACCACTAATATAATGTTTAGGCTTATATATTGCATGCTGAAACTTTCTCAATTTTTTGGACTTGTTGGTGCCCACCTACATCACTCGTGAGTGCACTTCTAACATATTCTCTTCTATACAAATCTTTATCTATATGTTTTTTATTTGTTTTTAGATTCTCACCATATTAAACGTGGCTTGGACAGATTAAGTACTGAATAACATTATTTATGTATATAGTAAGATTTTAGTCCAAAATTTTGGCCTATATATATTAACAAGCTGGCATTTCGGCCCATCAAAATGTGATACTCAAATAAGGGCATCTAAATCTAAAAATATACTTCTGAGAGGACTGAATTGGAAATGCACACCAATAAGTAGCAACCCCAAACCCTAGCCTTGCCCCTTCTCTGCCGCCGTCGCCACCCGCGCACCACTCGCTCTTCCCGCGGCCGCCGCATCACCAACTGCCGTCTCCGTCGCCGACGCCGTCGCCAAATTCCCCGCTGCCACCATGGGGCGTATGCACAGCCGCGGGTATCCTTCCCCTCCTCCTCCTCCACTATAGTACTCTTGGTCTGGTGAAATCTTTGGTCTAATGGCGGCTACTCGACGATGTGGCGCAGGAAGGGTATCTCGTCGTCGGCAATTCCGTACAAGCGGACTCCCCCCAGCTGGGTCAAGACCGCCGCCGCCGATGTGAGATCCTCCTCATCTCCTAGACTCTTGATTCGATTTGGCTATTTCCATTCCTGTTTCACTGTGACTTTGATTTGATGTTGTTGGTCGGTGTGCGCGTGGGTTCTTGGGTAGGTGGAGGAGATGATCATGAAGGCCGCGAAGAAGGGCCAGATGCCGTCGCAGATCGGCGTGGTGCTTCGTGACCAGCATGGAATCCCCCTCGTCAAGAGCGTCACCGGCAGCAAGATACTCCGCATCCTCAAGGCCCATGGTGAGAAATGAGACTTCCCCCATTTCTCACACTCAATTCCCATCACTTGATATCTTCTCTATGTAATAAGTTTGTTTGTGATGGTGTGTAGGGCTTGCGCCGGAGATCCCGGAGGACCTGTACTTCCTGATCAAGAAGGCTGTGGCTATTAGGAAGCATTTAGAGAGGAACAGGAAGGACAAAGACTCCAAGTTCAGGCTCATCCTTGTTGAGAGCAGGATCCACCGCCTCGCTCGCTACTACAAGCGCACCAAGAAGCTCCCACCCACCTGGAAGTAGTAAGTCGTGCCTCGCTCGCCTGTTTGTGCTGCTTGTTAATTGTTAGTAACATCCAAACTTTAGTAGCATGAGCTTCTTAATTAGTTTCAACTTGGTAATTGTTCTGCACATTCGGTGATTTATTTGTATGTATACAAACTGCTACTAAAAGCTTAAGAATTGTGAATTGTCATTTATTGTTTAGTAGAACGACATGCTAGATGCCTAGCTCAGCTCTAAATGTTTGTACTACTTTCCAGCTCCTTAAGGAGTTGTGTTGTAGATGATGTTCTGCTGCGGTAATCCTTTTGGGCTTCTTTAAGAATTTAGGAACATTTTTTAATAGAAAATATTATGAACATTGGGTATTGTTTGGCATATAAGAATTTTGGTGGAACATATCGATTTTTAAATAAAAGTATGTTTGACAAATTTGGAGGAAC
Organism: Oryza coarctata; assembly: GCA_030770085.1. NCBI lineage: Eukaryota > Viridiplantae > Streptophyta > Magnoliopsida > Poales > Poaceae > Oryza > Oryza coarctata. The sequence continues at coordinate 829,420 of CM061476.1, read as the reverse complement.
ATATTGATTTTTACAAAAAAATGTTATAATTTTACTGTTACTCATACTTTACTCCTACTTACTGGGTCAGGCCTTTAAGCTAGCTAAGTGATCTGATACACTCGATTAGTTCCTTTTTTCCTGATAATTAGAGTTTGACTTTAACATTCATATGTCATGAAAACAACTAGCATCCATTATGATTATCAAATACATAGATATGTGATGAAAAAAAAGAACTTGTGAAATTTGATGTTCCTTATTGTTTCAAATAAATGTGAGGGTATGACTACTATGGAGAATGATATTTCGTATGTGCTTGGAGATGGCAACAATCAAGTAACAGTAATTCTATGATTGCATAAGATTGAGATTATGTGGACATTTGCTGCTATTTTTGGGTACTCTAGACAGTAATACAAAATTCAATGAAGACCAGAGTATCCTTATTTAAAAGTGCTTCTCTGTAGCTGCATTTCCCTTGGAGGTATTGTGATAGTATGCTTTGTTTTCTTAAGCTTGGCATTGCCTGTGGAGTTATACTTTTTTAGCCTATGGTCAGTATGCTGGTTTTTTTACTCAAATGTGAAAATTAGACTTGCTTAGCTTACATATATGTACATACCTTCTACTCTTGTTGATTTTAGTAGTATGACAATTTTTCTTCATATATACACACTGGTAGGTGTTAATGCTGAATGATTGTGTTTGTTTTGTTATATTAACAATTCTGGTTCAGTCGTAGTGTAATATTTATATGTGACTGACTAACTTCCTGGTTTTCTGCAGTGAGTCGACCACAGCCAGCACTCTGGTGGCCTAGAGAGCTCTGCTTTGGGTGTGCTCCTTGTAGCTTCAAGCTTAGCTTGTTATAGGAATGGATATTATGTTGCGCATTATGAGTCTTGAGACAAGCAGGAGTGCTAATTTTCCTTTGTCTGGAGAATGCCATAAAACCCTTATGCATTCACTATTCTGAACGTTAAACTAATATTGATGTGCATCGAGATTTTGTTTATTATAAGTATTCTGTACTCTAAATTTCTTTGCTGTGGTTTGCCCTGTGTGATTTGCATTATTTTGAGGGGAGTTTGATCTTGTTTCCAGCATCAGGTTCGAGGAAGTTCTTTAAATCATTGAAACCAAACTTGTGGTGCTATTGCTCTAAATTTTAGATACCACATTGCATACAGTATGATTCTGCCTATCATGGATGACATGAACGGTTTCCGATAGTTGGTTGTAGTTAATAAATTAATGAAGACTGGAGAGTTGAGACATGGGTTGCTTGTCATTGTGCTCAATGCATGGTCAGAACTCAAGAGTGCACGAGCTTCACGAAGCTCCCAATCTATGGATGCAACCGACAGTTCAAATTATTCCCCTTGATGTTCTTGTTTGGAAAGTGCTGTCCAGAATCGATATGGAATTTGTAATTGCTGTCCAAACAAATGGAGGCACAGGCTTGCTGGGGTGCTCATGTGTTTGATTTCCTGTAAATATTTTTGGGTTTCAAAATCTTGTGGTATTCTAAAGAGTATGACATTCTATTTCGGCAAAATTACTCTAGGACACGCTAAATTTGTGACGTTTGCTTTAGGGTACTATGGTTTTGTTATAGGACACTTTACTTTTGTGTTTGTTTGCCAAAAGACACTCAAAATTGGAATTATCAATAGGAGCAACTCAGAATTACTTCAGAGTTTGGATTGATGTTTCTGCAGAGGCATATGTGCATAATCTGATGAAAAGGTTTGGTATGTACCCCGCTGAAATGTTTCCAAGTAGAACAAAAAGAAGTTACGAATCACTCATAAGCGTTTCCTCAGGCTAGCAAGCCGTTGAGTAGTACCATATAGTGGAACCCATATCTGGGGATCAACCCATAACAAAACGGCAAGCACACGTTGTACTCAAGTCACTAGAACCACCAATACATACAAAAGAACACATGTTAGTTTCGATGTGCAACATTGAGCCCGAAGGAAGGACTAAATCAGCAAATAAGCCAGACAAAAATGCAAGAGATCTAGTGCAATCCAATCCCCTGGATGGCTCAGCGTGCCTGACGATCTTCGTGAGCTTGCCTGACGAGGATATTCCGTCCATGAAAATGCTGTTGCAGAAGCAATAATCAGAGTTAGACATGACGATTGAGAGATACAGGATCAAAAAATAATTTGGAGAAAATGTAAACTAGAGTGGCTTAGGCCTCACAAGCTACTGCTAACTGATAAGGTTCTACACAAGCAGAAACTTAGTAATACAAATGTACACCCACATTCCTCATTGAAGATTTTCTAACACGGAATTACCCCACTAGGAGCTTCTGGAGCAAATCCAAATATGAAATTTCTTGGGTGAAGAAATCCAAAGAGGAATTTATGGTGGTTGCTGTTCTAACATCAAACTATTGGGATCATTCAGATAGGTAGCGAAAATGCAGTAACATGAGAAGCATTATACCGTATTATCAAGCTTCAGTGCAGCCTCAAGTTCTTCAGCTGAAGCAAATGAGAGGAATCCATAAACACGACCTCTCCCTCCTTTGCGATCAGTCAGCAGCCTTGTACTGACAACGGTTCCGCACTGAGAGAAATAATCTCGCAATTCTTGTGGCTGAACAGACCACGCAATGTTGCCAACGTAGATCTTGTGTGGGCTCTCGAAGATGTGGTCTTTCACAGGTGGCGTATGAGTCATGTTGATATTTCTCCTTTTAGAAACAACGTCAGATGATAGTTTTACAAGCATTTCACGCCCATCCAGGTCCTGCAAGAGAGATACATGCAGGAGAAAGTTAGATGTCACTTGTAAATTAATTCCAGATAAATACAATGTGAGAGGAGGAAACTGCAGGGCTCTTGTGTGACTCACAAACCCATCGAGAGCGTTCATGGCCGTCCGAGCTTCTGGGAGAGAACGCATTGTGACAAAACCACATCCTCGGCTAAGTCCAGTCTCAGGATCGCGTGAAATCTGTGGATTGTTATCAGATATTAACATCGCAGTGCACCTCTGAAATATTAAATCTGAAGCATGTTCTAGCATTATGACATGCATATGGGAGGGATATGGAATGCGTAATTCAAACAGGCTAGCTAACTGGAATCAAGTTGGGGTCATTCATCCAATCAAGCATTAGCATCTAAGATTGTACTAAGTGCCATCATTAGCATGATGATTCCACGCTTTGCATTTTCAAATTGTGCTTGATTTATTAATCTTATAGTTAGCATCAATGCAAGAGCCTGTTTTGCATAGAGATAATATAAATCTGGAACATAGAGAACCGTTTTGCAGTTTGTGCAATCAGACACCCCAGGCCTACTTAACAACTTAACGATCTTTCAAAAAAATTTAAGTCTTTTTTTATTTGTTTTTTTTTCTGGTAAGAACTTTTACTCATCTTAATACAAAGATGTGCAATCCTTTTGCGTATGCCCTGCCCCTCGCCCCCCGCCCCCCCCCCCCCCCCAAAAAAAAAAAAAAACTCAAGTCTTTTTCACCGTTGCATTGGGTATATGATGAGCTCTCCAATTCAGCTGCTGACCGTGTCCACTCCGTTCAACTGGTCAGTACAATTCTTAGCAGTAGCAGACTAGCAGTATCCTATCACGAAGTGTTGAATTGCAGTAATGCGAAAATAAAAGAGGGCGGTTTGGATGGATGCTGTACCTCGACGGAGAGGACGGTGCCGTAGGGCCTGAAGAGCTCGTACAGGTCGTCGACGTCGCAGCGGCGGGGGAGGTTGCACACGAACAGCTCACGCGGCCGCGACCGCCGCGGCCTCCAACCGTCCACCCCGCCATCCTCCTCGTGGCTCTCCCCGCGCCCCGCGGCATTGCCGCCCGCCCACCCTTGCTCCTCCTCCTCCTCGTCGCGGTGAGACTGAGCTTCCTCCTGGTCTTCCCACCCAGGCCTCTCCTCCTCCTCCGTTTCGAACGCGAGTGGGCCCGCTCTGGCTCTCCGCTCCGAGCGGAAACGGGCGGCGGGGGAGGAGAAAGCGTGGAAGCGGAGGCGGGCGGGAGAAGAGGAGGAGGAGAGGTGGCGGGAATGGATGGGGTTGGGGAGGTGGAGGAGGGCGTAGTAGGAGGCGGCGGTAGCCATGGGTGGATAGGGAGAGGTCGGGGTCGGGAGGAAGCGGGTGGTCGCGAGCTCTCTCGCCTCTCGGTGTACGGGTGGACATGAACGGCTGGATGGCGAGCCACGTCGACAGATTTACATGATGCAACTTGTCAACTAAGGTGGATGCGTTTCAAAATGAGCATGAATATGAATATGAATATGATGACGCAAACCAAGTCGAATGAAAGTATTAGGTATTATAAATATTTTGTATTAGCTATTATTAACATTTTGTCAAATGAAAGTACTAGCTATTGTAAACATTTTTACTAATATGATTTTTTAAAAAAACTTTTTCATAGAATTTTTTTATAAAAACATATCATTTTGAGAAACACGTTGATGAGAAACGAATTAAATTTTCAGCTCAATCCTCTCTGTGGAACGACGCCTAAGACCTAGTTTGAAATTGGAGGTGGGGGTGTCTCATGAGCATGTTTTCAAATTGTTAAAAAATTTCAATGTAGAACTTAAAATTTTTTTAAAAAAATCTATTTTTTAAGTTTATAAAAGCTATTAATTAATTAATTATATACTAATTACTCATATCGTTTTTCATGCCATAAAAAATCTCACCTGAACATTACCAAACATGATAGGATAATTGTAAACAAGTCCATGCTTCACTGCTCAATACAAGCTGTATACTTAAGTTATTTTTCTTTTTTGACAGGAAAAATATAAAGTTCTGAAAATGTTAGTCGAGGCGATAAGAAGATGAAATCTGGTAACATCAGCAAACAAACAATTAGGGGGCATTTCAATCTGATCATGTCTAAGTTGTCAAACAGGTGTGTATTCTCATAATGACATTCCTTCAACTCAGTTGATCGCAATGCTCGTCTTTTCACAGTTAGCAGGGTTGTTCGTACATTTACGCGGGCTAGATGTACCTTAAATTTATTAAAATAATATTACTTATACACTTGTAAATACTATATATTTTATATGCAATAAAATTTCTAAGGTTATAATAGAAATTAAAGTGCGGTTCTTTTTTTTTTGTTGCAATGGTGGTGATATTGGTACATGACTTCCACGAGGCTCAAATCCTAGTAACCGCGCCTACGCTGTATTGGTAGTAAATTTAACTTATGAGGTTAATGGATTTGTCCCTCGTCTTCACCGATTTGATTTGATTGTGTCCACGATGCACTCATAGGTGTCAATATGTTGTCTTTTATGTTGAAATATCTATTTTATCCTTCATTTTTACTTATTTTTTCTTCTACTCTACCAAATCACGTTGTCGAGGAACTGCTTTGCTTGTTGGCCACCATAGTGTAGTTACTTTGTGGCTGCTATCCGTGCTCCTTTTCTTCGCTCACCCACACGATGCTGACAGAGTAGCTCCACACAGCTTGACATCACCATTTGCCAACCCACCCATGACCATCGCTGCTATTCCTCTAGCTGATAACTTGCCTCTACAACTCCCTTGCTTCGTCTGCCTACCCGCTACCCGTCGTTCTCTCTCAATGGTCTTTGTTGCTAGATTGGTATTATTTTTTTATTTATTAAGTCTTGGCTTTTAGATTTCTAAAGAATAGAAGATTTCTCATTGCTTAGGTTACATGTGTTTAGCGTAAACCATTGTTGATTGTATATATTACTACGCTGTTTTTAATTTACTCTTGCCTTGTTTTCCAAATCAAATTTATATCTATACTCACCATGATCTAATAGTGTAAATATTTATCTTACTCGGCTAGTCCTTTTTAAAGTTTGTAAATTTGATGGTTATTATATATTTGTGAAAAATATTACAACAAAGTCCCATTATTATTATTGACACTTCTCTTCTATAAGTAATATTTGTGGTAGTAAGATATGGAAACTGGTGAGCAAAGTCATCTGCATACATCTCCACCCTAACACCTTTTGTGCTTCTCCAATTTTTATTTCAAATTGTAGTCAAGGATTTACTTTGAAATTCATGCAGATAAAATTTATATTATTTCTTCAAAATTTTGCTGTTTTCATATTATATCCGACACCTCTATCAAATCAAATGTGGTTATGTGTGTGAAAAATAATATATTACCCTGTATCTCTAGAAAAAAAATCATAATTCTGATTCTTGAATTTCCTTGGAAATATATGTGCTGACTTATGGTCTCTATTTAATGTAGGCTTTGAGAGCAATATGATATGATATGCAAAGCTAGCATCTCAAACAATCATGTGCTTAGTTTGGTCAGTAAGACGTATGGGTCAAAGTAACATCAGTGGCATGCACGTTAGCCTGCTTTCAGCTTGATGCATAGTGCTGTTTTTCTTGTGTGCACGGCTGCACGTATCACATTATCATGTGCATATATGTACTAGAGATGGTGTTAGACACTGGCCTGGGCTGAATATATATAGACCTGATCCACTTTGTATATGTTTATGGGTCATAGTCACTATACATATTCTTTATGGTATCAGAGCGAGTCTATATATCCCGGCACGCTAGATTCTCCCTCCGGCGAGCCGACCATTTCCTCCTTGTCGTCGACGTCTTCTTCCCGTTGCCGACCCTCTTCCCGGTACTCTCCTCGCTCTCTCACCTCCATTTCTTCTTCTCCCCGTCTCTCCCGTAGTCACCTTCTTTTCTCTGTCCCACCTCCGCACGACCGGGCGACGGTCTTGATCTGTCTTCTCGTCTCGCCTCACACCCGTCTCCGCTCTTCTTCTTGCTTCGTGCATCTCTCCTTCTCTGACGCCGGTGCACCTCCGCGCTCATCGTCTCTATCGGCTGGACTTGTCCAGCCCTCCATCGGCTGAAAACCTCTCTCGGTTCTCGCCTTTTCTGACATGCTCAACGGCTCTCGGATGCGAACCTTCTCCCCTCACGTCCGAGCCAGTCCAACGTGTCCACGGACACGAATCCCTACTTCCCGGACGCGAACATATTCTCTTCGCGTCCGGCCACTCCCTGCCTTTTTCGCGTCCGCCCCACTCCTTGGCTTCCATGAGTCCACGGACGTGAATCTTCTCTTCACGGACGTGAATATTCGCACGTCCGTGACCCAACTACTCTCTGACCCACCTACTCTGTCACCACCTCTTTTCCTCACCTACTCCACTGCCTACTCCCCATCGGCCAACCACTCCTTATCGGCTGGCCGGCCCACTTTCCATCGGCTTCTCACATCCTTGATCGGCCGATCCGTCCTCTCATCGGCTTCCCCCTCCCATCGGCTTCTTTCTCCCATCGGCTTTTTGCTCCCGTTCTCCCGTCATGGTCACCGGAGTTCGCTCTCAGCTCTGGCACTCTCCTAGTCGCCATGTCTGCTCTGGCCCTCGGTGCCTCAGACCACACCTCGGGCACCACCTCGCCGATCTTCTCCCTTCCTTACGCTGCTGTGAACGTGAAATCTCACGTTCCTATCTCCCTTGACCTTAACGCCAATTATTCCAAGTGGATTTTCTTCTTCAAATCCCTCTGTGGAAAATTCGGCCTCCGGTCCCATATTGATGGCTCCGCTCCACCTCGCCCCAATGATCCTCAATGGGACATCGCCGAGTGCTGCGTGCGCAGCTGGCTGCTCGGCTCGGTCAATGACTCTGTCCTCGACCTCGCCATGGACGATACCAACCCCACCTCTTGGGATCTCTGGGTGGCCATCGAGCGGATCTTCCTGGCCAACAAGCAGCCTCGCGCCATCTTCCTCCTCAACGAGTTCCACTCCATGGTACAAGACGACTCCTCTGTCTTCTCGTACTGTCAGCGCCTCAAAGTCAAGGCTGCTGCTCTCCCGGACGTCAGCCACCCTGTGGCCGACTCTCAACTCGTCCTCGCCCTTCTGCGATGCCTCAATCCCCGCTTCTCCAACACCGTCGATGACATCGCCAACGCCATACCTCTTCCATCGTTCGACCGGGCTCATGACATGCTAGTTCTTAAAGAACTCCGTCTGGCCAACGATGAGAAGACAGTGGCCCACACCGCTCTTCTTGCCGCAGCTGATAATGGCTGCCGAGCTTCTTGCGCTGCCCCTTCCTCCCGTGGTCCTGGTGGCCATGGCTCCGGCCACAGCAACACAGCCCGTACCGGAAAAGGCAAGGGCAAAGGCAAAGTCAGGACCTAGCAGGGTCCGACGCCATCACGACCCACCTCGGTCCCTACCCACCCTGCCAGTCCCACAGGCTCGTGGCTCTGCTACAACCCCTGGGCACCCCAGCCCTAGCCACGCAGCCCCATCAGCTAGCAACCCGGAGTTCTCGGCGCTCATCCCCAGGCTCACCTGGCATCGGCTCCCGTTCTGCCGCCTCAGCTGATGCTACCGACCCTAACCACCTAGTCGGTTCCCTCCTAGAACCAGGCTGGTCTCGTCGCTGCCCTCAACCAGATGACGCTCCAACCACAGCACCCTTGGGTGCTGGACTCTGGGGCGTCTTCACACATGGCGACATCGGTCGGTATACTTCGCTCCTGTCACTCCTCTTCCTCCCCTTTTGTCACCATCGGCAATGGTCACTCTCTTCCTGTCCAATGCCGGGGTGACTCCTCTCTGTCTACATCCACCACTAACCTCCCCCTACGCAATGTTCTTATCGTCCCTTCTCTTATTCACAATCTTATATCTGTTCGCCAATTCACACGAGACAACAACTACTCCATTGAATTTGACGCGTCTGGTTTCTTTGTGAAGGATATCCCAACCCGGCGACAAATCCTTCGCTGCAATAGTGGCAGATACCTCTACACCATTCCCTCTGCGCCGTCCACTCCACACGCCAGCGTCGCCCTCTCCACCAACCTTTGGCACCTTCGCCTCGGCCACCCCGGTCCCGACGCTGTCGCCACCCTCTGTCGCAGCGCCTCCATCTGATGTACTCACAGCAGCACCACAATTTGCCACTCATGTTAACTTGGCAAACATGTGCGTCTGCCCTTTTCTAGTTCTCTCTCCTGTACCTCGCGTCCTTTTGAACTTATACATTGTGATGTATGGACGTCCGCAGCTAAAAGTGTCTCCGGTAATCATTATTATCTCGCTATACTTGACAATTACACACACTATTGCTGGACCTTCCTGCTCATCCACAAATCCGAGGTCGCCTCTCACCTCACTCACTTCGTCACGTACGTATCCACTCAGTTCAACCTCCCCATCAAGGCTTTATAAGCCGATAACGGTACAGAATTCGTCAACCATATCGTTACAAACCTTCTCACCTCGCAGGGTATCCATCTCCGGCTCTCCTGCCCCTACACCTCTTCTCAGAACGGCAAATCCGAGCGCCTCCTTCGCACCCTCAATAACATCAGTCGCACCATGTTACTTCATGCCCACTTACCCGCTACTTATTGGGCCGAAGCTCTAGCTACTGCGACGTACCTTCTCAATCGGCGTCCATGCTCCTCCGTTCAAAACAACGTTTCCTATGCCCTTTTCTACCGCACGGCGCCCGACTACTCTCACCTTCGCGTTTTCGGGTGCCTCTGCTACCCAAATCTCACCGCCACAGCTTCCCACAAACTCGCTTCCCGCTCCACCGCCTGTATTCTCCTCGGCTATCCCACCTCTCACAAGGGATACCAATGCCTCGACCTTTCCACCCGACGGGTCCTTGTCTCTCGTCACGTCATTTTTGGCGAGACATGTTTTCCCTTTGGTCTCCTTCATCCGAGATCCTCCTCTAGTGATCTCGACTTTCTCCTCACCAACACAGTGCCGACCAGGTCTCCTCCACTGTCCTCTTCATCGGCCCTCTCATCGGCTGCCGCTGAGGATTTACCCATCACATATCTCACCACTACTCGGTCTGATGTCCCCACCATTGGACCCCTATTGGACCCACCTCCATCGGCCGATACCGATCCTATTTATCCTTTAGCCGATATCGTTCCCTCTCCATCGGACACCCCACTTCCATCGGCTCCTCAGTTTCCATCGGCTCCCCCCACCCTATCGGCTGATCCATCTCTATCGGACCGATCGGAATACTCAGCCCACCCGACCTCATCGGCTCAGGCCGATCTAATTCCTCCTTTTCCTCTTGTCTACAGTCGCCGACTCGGAGCCGATGACGCCCCCACCCGACCAGCTCTTCCCATTACTCCCGCACCCCCATCGGCTCTAGTTCCCTCCACCTCTCACATGGTCACCCGCTCCCAGACCGGGTCTCTACGCCCCACTCAGCGCTATGGTCTCTTTGCCGTCCACAGCTTTATCTCGCCCATCCCGGCGACTTCTCGCTCAGCCCTGGCCGACCCTCAGTGGCGTGCGGCCATGGCCGACGAGTACAAGGCCCTAATGGACAACGAGATCTGACACCTCGTTCTCCGACCTCCCAGCGCCAACATTGTGGCCGGTAAGTAGATTTTCAAACACAAATTCCACGCCGATGGCTCCCTTGCCTGTCACAAGGCTCGCTAGGTAGTCCGGGATTTCTCCCAACGACCCGGTGTCGACTACGATGAGACCTTCAGTCCCGTTGTCAAACCCGCCACCATCCGAGTCGTCCTCACCTTGGCTGCCTCTCGCTCCTGACCGATCCATCAACTAGACGTGAACAACGTCTTTCTTCACGGCCACCTGATGGAAACAGTCTACTGCCAGCAGCCCCTAGGCTTTGTCAACCTTTCTCATCCCGACGACGTCTGTTTCCTTCAACGCTCTCTCTACGGCCTCAAACAAGCCCCTCGTGCCTGGTACCAGCGCTTTGCTGCCTATCTTCGGCACATCGGCTTCGTAGCCTCTGCGTCCGATAGTTTCCTGTTTACTTTCCATATCGGCTCCACCACTGCCTATCTACTTCTCTATATCGATGACATTGTCCTCACAACGTCTTCGACATCTCTTCTCCATCAGATCATGGCCCGACTCCACTCTGAGTTTGCCATGACCGATCTTGGTCCTCTCCACCATTTCCTTGGCATCTCCGTAACCTGTTCCATCCACGGGCTCTTTCTTTCCCAACGCCAGTACGCCATCGACCTCCTCCAGCGTGCGGGCATGGCCGACTGTCACCACACGGCCACTCCGGTCGACACTCGAGCCAAACTCTCCGCTGCCGATGGCGCCCTCGTTGCCGATCCCTCTCATTATTGGAGTCTTGCTGAGGCTCTCCAATACCTCACACTCATCCGACCCGACCTCACGTACGCTGTCCAGTAAGTGTGCCTCTTCATGCACGCTCCGCGCGAACCTCACCTCGCGCTGCTCAAGCGCATCCTACGCTACGTGAAGGACACCCTCTCCAGCGGGCTGCATCTTAGATCCAGCCCCATCGACTCCCTCACCGCGTACTCTGATGCGGACTGGGCAGGCTGCCCCGACTCTCGACGCTCTACGTCCGGCTACTGCGTTTACCTCGGTGACACTCTCGTATCCTGGTCCTCAAAATGCCAGACTATAGTGTCCTGGTCCAGCACCGAAGTCAAGTACCACGCCGTCGCTGAGTGCTGCTGGCTTCGCCAGCTTCTCCAAGAGCTCCGTGCACCCCTCTCCACCGCGACCGTCGTCTACTGCGACAATGTCAGTGCCGTCTACATGACCATCAACCCGGTCCATCACCGACGCACCAAGCACATCGAGATCGATATCCATTTTGTTCATGATAAGGTCGTATTAGGACAGTTTCGGGTGCTCCATGTACCATCGGCACACTAGTTTACCGATATAATGACCAAAGGCCTGCCCACGTCTTTGTTCACCAGTTTTCGGTCCAGTCTCTGTGTTCGTTCCCCTCTCGCTGCGACTGCGGGGGTGTTAGACAGACCACTGGCCTGGGCTGTATATATATAGATCCGACCCCCCTTATATACGTTTGGAGGTTATAGTCACTGTACACATTCGATAGCGCAGTAGTGTGCCTATTAGGTTGTAATCCTACTCTGTTACGGACTTAGAGCTAGCTTGATTAGAGGGGATTCAGGATTCTTGTTCTCTACCTGAATCCGAGATAGTACACTGCTGCTATTTGATAGAGATACAACTTTCTGTTTTTAAAATTATATTTTATAAGTATCAATTTTTATCATTATAACTTAGATCTACTATGGACTAGCGGTTCAAATCTTTTTTTTCTTTGATTAACATCATAATTTCTAAACCTATAGCAAACAATTGAGCTAGACGAGTGTTTTGAGCTAGATAAGTGCTAAGTACAGACCATGTTCTTTTTATCTCCATATTATAGATTTCTTTAACACGCTTTACTGGTACGTTTCGTGGAAAAAAACTCTATATAATGTAAAGTAAAATTTTAACTAGTTTATTTAATTATTTATACCTCAAATTAATATAAAAAATAGATAATTCAAAAATCTAAAATCTTTATTACTTTCAAACTGGGGCCTGGGGGAGCTGAATTGGACACCTCTGGTTGGTTGCTACAAACCTTGTTCAGAATCCGGTCACTCAGATCATTTTGTTCATGAGAATCAAGGATGGGCTTACTTGAAGCTATCCGCTTCGGGAGAGGTTGATTTCGATGCAGTCTTGATGCTATCCACTTCAGGAGAGATTAATTTGGGTGAAGTCTTTATGAGCTTCATCCAGGATAGATGTTGCCATAGAATCAGGACAAGATGAGAAGTAGAAATGTAATAGCACGCGTTGTTCAAGAGATATACCTCGTTCCGAAGCGAACGGTAGACAGACTTTCTGGTGCATTTGAGGCGCTGGGGGAACAACAGCACAGAAATGCCGCTCTTGAGTTACCACCCTGCAAAAATCAGTGGCATTTAGACAAATCCAAAGATTCAGAAACTCTGGAGAAAATCTTTTCAGTTTTTCACCGACCAGTGCATCTTGAAGAATGCGCGTAAGCTTTGAGTCACGATAAGGCACATGATTCTGTTTACCTGAAGATAAAAAGATAAGACAAGTAAATATAGCATCGTGAGGTGACCTTTTGTTGATGTTTATTCTGTCCAGAAAAGTCTATACCAGTAGTTAGAGCATTGATAACATTCCCAAGAGCTGAGAGAGATTTGTTGATTGCTTTCGCCTCATCAAGAACTCGTCCTTCAGCACCAGTTTTCTCAACCTTCTATGACCCAGCTAAATCAACAAGAATAATCTTCCCTCCTCTCACCCTGTACATTTTATTTAGAGAGAACATCACAGCCTGATCAGATTACCACCATTTCTTCAGTATGGCAGTTTATATAAAATACAGGCAGCTGCAATTTCCTTACATAACCAGATTTTAACAATTTGAGTCAAAAGAAATCCAGCATTTGGGGTATCACATCAGTCTATAGCACAAAGGAATGGGCATGCAAACTTTAAGGTTATACTTAATTAATTCCAGCCAATACAAAAAAAGGGAATATGGCACACCTATCTACATAAAGGAAGCATGGTGTATTGAACTACCGATTGCTGATATTTATGATTCATTCAAGCATACCTCTCATCGGAAGTGGATCCTTGTTGAACTGAAAAAAAATGTATAAGCTGTGACTTCTACTGCTGGCCAGGTTCATTTCTATGCACATTAAGGATGATGAAATGCATAAAATGTTAATATTTACAGCTGTTCCAGAAGCAGTAAATACTGGATACGTGTTTCTCCAACAGCGCTGTTGGCCATTCCTTCCTGTAATTTAGAGAACTAAATAAAGTTAAACTGGTATGTCATTACAGAGAGGCATTCCAGGAAAAACTCGAGGAACTTACAGAAAGGCACTCCAAGGCATCTGAACTACTCATGATGGATACCTACAGAGATGATCGAATGTTACAAGCTATCAAAGGAAAAAAAATGGAACGATAATGCAATACTTGATTCAGAATATCAAATGAAAAATAAAACGTAAGGACATATGCTAAACACTTTTTTCTTACTTCTGTTGCTCTAGAAATGTAGATCCCTTGAGTTTTACTCTCCTTGATTTGTAGGTTGTCTTTGGACAAGTCAAGAAGGTCCCTGAGATAAGACGAAACAAAGTCTGGTACTCTATATCCAACATAGGAATCTGTACAGGGGAAGCATAAGAAAATATTCTCAACAATACCGACCTTACCTTTTCCAAATATATCTCCACCTGAGAAGTGTTATATCAATGTGAGTAAAGATTTAGTGATTTGAGTTCAAATTCAGAACATGAGTCTGGAACTTTTACCATCGACAACTTAAACACTCCACATAGCCATGCTTTCTGATGATCGTAGAGATTGAAAAAGTTCGTCTACAACTCTCGGGATTAGTTCAGTTTTCTGCTTATTGCAATGCAAGATGCTTGGCCCCTCTGTCAACATCCAATTTTTTCTAAAAAAAGTAAAAGATGAAGTGATGCAGTCAGTAATCACCCTGCAAATTAATCCCAATGGTACCTCCATGCCGTATGTATTTCTGGCTCCAGTCTTCACATTAGCCTTCCTCTCTTTGTGATTCAGTGGTCTGAATCGCACGCACACAGTCACGTTCGACATCCTGCAAGCCAAATACGTGTTAAATTGGCACGAAAAAAATAACCCCGCTAACAGCTAACTGCATAGGGCCAACCAAATAAAACACAAAATCTAGTCGGAAGCATATGTTTAGTACATACAGTGACGCGCATAAATTGACCATTCTTCGTTCCATCAATGGCTCACCCAGAAATGCAATACACCGGTGCAAACTTGAAAATCTCTAGAACTATCGCCACTAAGGCGGTCGAATGGACAAGTTTTCAACTTCTCCAACTAGTGTGTTTCTGCAAAAAAAAATTATAAAAAATTATATTAATATATTTTCAAATGTTTTAACTAATACTAATAATTTGTTTCATTTTACTGATGTTAAATACCATTGGATGGGTTACTTTTTTTTGCATTGGAAACACATACATTATGGTAAGGCAACGTTTCATAATTCATCCACTTATTTGATGGGATGGTTAAAAGATTACATATGGTTAAACTCTTTATAACTTATCAATGGTATAATAATCCTTTTGAGATGAATAGTTTATCCGGTGTGGATGTTCAACATCTTGTTTGGACGACTGAATTTATTTTTTTAATTCTTTGGTATAGATATTGGCAGGAATTAATTGAGACTGCGCTAAAGAGTGATCGAAACGAAGGCAGCCTAGGTGATGTTTTGAAATACTGGCATCTATATCTCCCAATTAATATGAAGCCCTAGAAACACGACGGAGATAATCGCTACTACCCTCTCCGCCTCCATGTACACACCTTACCTTCCGACTGAGGAGCACCAGGCGATGAGCGGCGGCAGCTGCTGTGTGCCGGTGAGTGTCTCGTCGGCGAAACGGGGAGTGGCCGATCGATGGTTTTTTTTTTTTTTGAGAGGGCTGAGGTGCTAGACTAGCAGGCCATTAAAACAAGTTTTCATGGTCTTAAGATGGCCCACTAAACTAAGTCTTGAGGGCCCATTTTGATAGGGTAGTACTTATATGCTCAAACATTTGGGCAATGAGCCCAGAAAGCTTGGAGCAAACAAGATTTTAATATGGTTTGATTTGATCTATAATTTTTAGCATGATTAAACTCTGTACTGTTCACCACATTCCAAGCTGTTAAAAAGGGAGATTAGGTAGTGTAAGGTCGTTACTTCGTTATCTCGTCCTTTAAATTGACCCATGTTTTGCCGATGATCACCCCCGCAATCATGCCAGCACTTCACACCCTCACATGCCCCATGTGCAAATGTGCAATAGAAAAAATCGAACATCTAAACCAGAAATGATGGCCACTACCGTGCACACCAACCATCATGGTGCTAGCACAGTAAAGTAAACTTTCTTTTAGCTGTAATAATCATCCTAATTATATATAGCTTTGAAAAAAAAACACCCTGCTCTGCTTTATAATTAATTAATTATAGAACGTTCAAGGAAAAATGACTTTTTATTATTAGACCAGCATTGATGAGAGCCAGTGCAGTTTGCTGGTCTACTACCGAACACTGCACTGCGCTAGCAAACAGCCATCAATGACAGTGGGCCCGGCAAATCTGTCCAAAAAGGCTACGCTACAAGCCTGCCATAGAGAGAGGAGGACGCGCGCACGGCGGTGGACCGCGTGGATCGTGCTACGGCGATTTTGCGGCAACCCCACGGAACCGGTCCACCACCACCGCACAGCCGTGGACCCGTGGACCGGGAGGTGATCGGTGCCCTGCGGTGTTGCCGCACCGGGTCCAGCCAAGGGAGCGTAGCCGCACCAGAGGACATGTCGGCTGCTATGTGCTACGCGTACCAGGGCATGGAGGATGATTAAACGCTGCTGTCTGTTGGGACGGCCTGGTTTGTGGATTGTTGGTGGACCTGGTCCACCACCAAGCTCTTTCCTACCAGGAGGATGCGGTGTAGGATGTACTACCGGACTGATGTGGTTTCTTGGTTGCTTTTCTTTTCTTGTAAGGCTGAAAATTGCTGCAAAAAGCAAAATAAATGTGGTGCCAGTGCGAAACAGTACAAGAGGTACGATAGAAAAAAAAATGAGAAAGGAACTGTTATGACGAGTCGTCGCTTCGTTTGAAAAAATATATATTTGTACGGCAAAACTAGTCCGCTAGCGTATAATTTATGTTATTAAAAAATTAAAAATATATTAATATAATTTTTAAATAACTTTTTTTAAAAAATATATACCTTAAAATAATTCAAAAGTATGCATATGTAAAATGAGATAGCATAAGTTTGTAAATTGAGAAAGGAACGCAGTCTAAACATGCTTTATACATGTTAATAATTCTTAACTCTAACAAAATGTACCTTGAATTTTAATTAAATTTTACTACTTGAGTCTTTAAGTTTGTCCATCCTATATCCCAAACTCAGTTTATCTTCTATTATCTTAAAAAAAAGCCCAGTTTATCTTCCAAGTGACAACGTCAAAGTGCCTGCTAAAATACCGAGAGCTCAAATACTATTTGGTAATATAGTTTTTTTGAAAAAAAAACCAAACATAGTCGTACATCTATAAAAAAAAAGATAGCTTCCTCTTATTTTTTACAGACAAGGCTTAACTCACCAAATCTCTTTCCAATGGGTAGATGGATTTATGATTTCTTATTCCCTCCACCGGATTCAAATCAGATACACACCATTATGCACAAAGGTGGTACACTTTACTATTAATAAATGAAGTTCATTTGTGACACTCTTGACTTTATTTTATCTTAAGAAAAAGTATGAATTACCCTAAAATATTATGACAGCATAAAAACTCAAAAAATAGATATTTTTAGTCTCGAACTCTTCAATCCAAATGAATAAACCCTAGCACTATTTGCGGACAGTTTAGGACTAGATGAGCACACGCAGCTGTCCAGCGTGACAAAATTTGTCCTCGTTAGCAAAAGCGGACCTAGCTTTTATCTCCTTATTTCTCTCTTCCCATCTCTCTTCCTATCTCCAGAGCGCGTGGCGGTGGCCCAGCAGAAGGCAATATGTACGGTGGCAAAGAGCTTGAGCGTAACAAACAGCTGCACGATGTGGCAACCTGATGGTGGTGCACCTTGTAGACTGTCCTACTGTTGCCATAGCCGAGGATAGAGATCCTCTCGAAGAGGTCCTTAGAGAGCAAAGGGTAAGGTGAGATAGGAAGATCAGAGAGCACAGCGGTGCGACAGGCAGAGCATAGGAACTTGCCAGCCAATGTTCTTTGGCTCACCTTTTCTAGATATATGAGGTGCTTATTGCTGCTGCCGATAGAGATTTGGAGGTACGGCTTGGGTGTAGATCTAGAGGTCACCGCCGCTGGCTTCCTTTCCCACTGCTCGAGCTCACACTATTAACGCTAAGTTGCAAGCCAAGCTGGCACGATAGACTTCAACGAAATCTCGCTCGTGGTGGCAGCATGCCTTGGAGATGATGTTGACGCTGAGTTGTAGGACGGGTTGGCACAACGCCGAAGATGACAAGCTCGGCCTGACTACTTCTTCGCCACCTAACCTTCCTCGCCACTGTTGCCTTTGCCAACTCTAATTAGCAGGAGGAGAAGCTCGTGGCTGTGGATCTAGGCAACACGAGTGGATCTTGAGCTCCTCCTCCTCTAGTGAGCTCTGTCCCACCTTTCTCGAGCAGCAACACAACCTCATCCCAATCTCTACTTGCACCATCGTCAATGATAGCCTTTGCCTCTGGGTAGTCCACAGAGAGAGAAAGCAGAGAAAGGGCAAGGCTAGTGACACAGGTGGCTAGAGGTGAGGCAAGGCAAGGGCCGGGTGGCAAGTGCGAAGAGGATGACATGTGGGACAGTATTACCTTTTGAAAATTAATTTTCTAAATTTATTAACTGGATATCTCTATCACGTGTATGCATGTAAGATTGATGCCATTTAAAATAGTGCTAGAGGGTTATTTCGTCTAGTTTGAAGAGTTCAAAGTTAAAAAAAATGTCTGGTTTTTAAGTTTAGAGAGTAATTCGTATAGTTTATAATAGTTTTAAGAGTAATTTGGACTTTTCTTTTTTATTATCTTCATATGTTCGGTGACAAACTTGTAAGTACGTGTGCTTAGCAGTGTCTTGTATCTAATAAAAAAACAAGCATTACTTCTATGCTATGTACAAATTATATAGTTTCAGTTATTTTATCGGAAAAATTGAGCTTCGAGAATGTGAAAACCGTGAAGAAAAACCAGTGAATCATTTCAGATAGGACAGTGGAATTGTACTTTGCAAAAGGGCCTAAAAAAACGGAGCAGCAGGTGCACATATGGACCGAGTCCACGGGGCACTGGTGAGAGCCAGCCACAGTCAGTGCGTTGCAGCAAGCAGCAGGCCAAGGCTAGAGAGAGAGAGAAGAGAGAGAGAGAGAGAGAGAGAGAGAGAGAGAGCTATCCCTCTCGTCCCATTCGAACGAGGAATCCGAGAGAAAGGAGGCTCGACGGCGGCGGCGATGTTCGCGCCGGCGGCCCCGGCCAGGCCGCACAAGCCGGCGCGGGTGCCCACGCGGCTGGTGGCCGCGCTCTGCACCGCCTGCTTCCTCCTCGGCGTCTGCGCCGTCAACAGGTTTCGCGTTTCGTTCGCCTCGCCCCAAATCCGTTGCTCCGGGCTCGCCTCTTGTGCTGCTTAGGCGCTACCCGCCCCCCAATCTTTTCATCTTGCTACGAATTGAGGCAATGCTCGTCGGTTTCGAGGCCGGAAATGGTGATGCTTAGCTTTTGTTTTGCAGATACTGGGCGGTTCCTGAGCTTCCCGATTGCCGAAACAAGGTAATGTGTATTGTGTATCATGTTGTTTCCATTATTTTCTCTTAATTGTCGTGTTCATATGGATGTGGTACAATGCCATCTGGTTCAATTTTCCAGGCAAATTCGGATAATCCAGGGGCTGTTATAAACCATGTGTCACAAACTCGGGAAGCCATCTTGTAATGTCTGAAGCTTCTGCGTTCATGGATATTTTTTTGATTGAAGTTTAGGTTTGCTTACACTACTTCTATTGCAGAGCTTTGGATAAAACAATATCCGACATCGAGATGCGCCTGGCTGCAGCTAGAACCATGCAAGCAAGGAGCCAGGGCTTATCGCCGAGTGATTTGGGTGATGACCAGGGAAGCACGAGGCCGAGATTGTTTTTTGTCATGGGCATTGTGACCACGTTTGCTAATCGCAAGCGGAGAGACTCTATCAGGCAGACATGGCTGCCACAAGGTATAACCTTTTGTGTAATGCACCACAGAGGTTTTGTTCCATATGTATCTAATAACTTGATGCTGTCTAGGCGAGCATTTGCAAAGGCTGGAGAAGGAGAAGGGTGTTGTTATCCGTTTTGTTATTGGGCGCAGGTATTGTCTAGTTTAGACCTGGGGAAAAATAATCAGTGTTATATCAAATGTTGTGCGTTTGTTCTGCTTCTTCTCAATACAATGACGCCAAATCCCTGATAAAAAGGGAAAATGGTTAGTGTTCTATTCCTTCTTGTAAAACTGAATTTGGGACTTACTTCTTGTAGTGCAAACCATAGTCCCAACAGTGAAGTGGAGCGTGCCATTGCTGCAGAAGATAAAGAATACAATGATATTTTGAGACTTGTATGTTGGCTCTGCTAGTTTCAATTTACTTGTTTTTGACAAATCTATTGATAATATTGAAGCTTTAACACACCAGTCATCCTTACCAGGATCATGTTGAAAGAAATGGCAGTCTTCCTTCGAAGATTCAGATGTTTCTTTCAACTGCTCTTTCCACTTGGGATGCTGATTTCTATGTAAAAGTTGATGATGATGTTCATGTCAACATAGGTATGCCAACCCCAGACCATCCTTTAAAATTTGGTTGTTGTTATAGAATATTTTAAAGATATTTGGATTTATCCAATGATACATAGTGAGGTTGTCCCAATTTCATCACAGGTATTACCAGGTCGATTTTGGCACGACACAGATCAAAACCTCACGTGTACATTGGCTGCATGAAATCTGGGCCTGTCGTTGATAAAAAGTAACACTCCAGAAACCATAGTTTTCTCTTTTTTTTTCAGTTAATCAAACAAATTGGTAAATGTGCCAAATGAGGAACTTAGTCTTGCTACCTTCTAATGTTGCAAGGGAAACTACATACATCTCATTTTATGGATTTGACAAATATAATTCAGCTGCACATTGAATCACTGATAGACAATCAATAACACAAGTTCACATTCTCCTATTACAAGGACACATCTTACTATATATGCTTATGTTAACAATGTTTTTTTTAAAAAAAAGGCTCTAATGAAACACTTGCTGGATGACAACAGTGAATCTAAGTACTATGAACCGGATCATTGGAAGTTTGGGACTGAGGGTAACAACTACTTTAGGCATGCAACACGGCAGCTGTATGCTGTAACCAGGGATTTAGCAACCTACATATCAGCAAATCGGTCAGTTCTAATTTAGATATGCAATGCCTGGCAAACTGTATTATGTTACTTCTCCATTTCATATTTGTGTGATTTTACTTTCAGGCATATCTTGCACAAATATTCAAATGAAGACATATCATTTGGTTCTTGGTTGATTGGATTGGATGTTGAACATGTGGATGAGAGAAGCCTTTGTTGTGGCACTCCCCCAGGTTACAGCATTTTCCATGTTACTTCAGCACATTCTCCAATTCTATCTCTTTAATTTTTGTGTGCTCAACAATGACATTATTTAACTCAACCTGGAAGTAACATGTAATCATACTAAAGTAGTTGATCGGATCTTTTTTCCCCCATTTTTTCTACTTGAAAAAGATGATATGCATGTCTTAACAAATAGCAGCTACCACGGTGGTTAGCACCTGTCTTTAATAATTAAAATGCAAGACTTGCTTTTAGCCTTTTATCACCTTTCTGATCCCTTTTGTTCTGAAATGGCACTAGGGCTTTGTACTCAAACCAACTTGTTAACATATCGCACCAAATATTTCAGAGCAGTAGCTTCTACCAGTCTGGTACTGAGCAGTAGCTGCTATCAGTCTGGCACTAAGCAGTAGCTGGTTACTCTTAACTTAACTGAATGACCTCAAAATAATATGATGGCAATGCCAGTGGTCTGCATTTGTGCTTCAGAATGGACACATGATTGTATCATCCCATGTATGGTGTCACTACCATTGGCTCAATTTGTCCATCTTTGGAATGTTTCTCCACCCATATACCCCCAATCATTGCAGTCAACTCAAGATTATCTCAGCCATCATAAGCAATTAAGCATCCAGCATCTACCAACCTGCCTGCCATATGTTGCAAAGAACTGTTACTATCCAGATCAGGCACACAAGTGTTAGGTGATCTCTAATCATGCAAACATTTTTCATGTGGCATCTTTTGGTATTGCAGACTGTGAATGGAAGGCACAGGCCGGGAACCCGTGCGCGGCATCTTTCGACTGGAACTGCACTGGCATCTGCAATCCGGTGGAGAGGATGGAGGAGGTGCATCGGCAATGCTGGGAAGGTCATGTGGCCGATTTGCAGGCACAGTTTTGACAACCAATGGGTAGTGGTAGCGCAGGCATCCTTATACCATTTGTTTCCTCTGTAACCCCTCATGTAAATTGATCGGGAGAACGAAATTGTTATGCAATGCGGTGGTTAGTTTTTTCAGATGCGCACTGTGATTGGCATCTTTTCCTGGCCAGTTTGCAATGCATTAGTTGAAATGGGAGAAAAAGAAAAAGATAAGATAATGTAAACTATGTCCAAATGACTGATTTCTGCAGGAGTTCTGTAGGGTTTTTATAGGAATCAAAACAATGTTTAGAGGATTTTTGCGGGAATTGAACTGATTCATGTATAAAATCCTGCATTCCGAATGGGAATATTGATGTTTGGTCCATTTTGATTTGGATTATTGAGCGGATTACTGTCATATATTATCTGGGTTAAATTAAATGTTTTAAAAAATAAATATAACAAAAAATGATCTAAACCATGTGGTAGAAATTATTTTTTTTAAAACCTTAGAATAAATGATCCATTTTAATAATCCACTGAATGAGGAGAAAAAGATCATGTCTTAGTCGTCAATTTTTTATCTATATATTTTATTTTTAAAATATTTATAAACAAATATTTTTTTTCAAAATTTATATAACTATACTTCTAATGTCATTGTTTTCAAAATTGATAAAACTATACTTCTAACACCCACGATTTTTGTGATGTAGATATAAATTTGCTATATAATATCTTTAAAATTTTTAAATAGGTGAAGAAATTAAATTTTATATAAAAATATTGGCCTCGATGAGATCTACTTGACAAACTTTTTATTTAATATCGTTTAGATATCTAAATATTCGTTATAAAATATCATACCTATATTCACTTCAAATGACCTATGATAAAAATAAACTTGTATACCATGATAACATTAACTTTTAGTTAATATAAAATTATTTAGAGTGTAAACTAGTTTCACACAGTTTAAATGTAAATATAAATATTTTTTGCAAGAGCAGTTTTTCACCGTTACAAAATTAGTTGTTAACACTCTAAATAATTTTAGATGAAAAGGTAGTATTAAGTTATAGATCTCGTTATGGTCTATAACTTTTATATAGCGATTGTCTCCATCTGAGATCATCTGAAAGATTTTGTGAATATATATATGTATAAGGCTTTGTAGCCAATATTTGGACATCTAAATAATATTAAATGAAAAATCTATTAATTATAAAGTTGTATGTCTCATCGAACTTTGATATAAAATTTGACTTTATCCATATTTACAAATTTTAAAGATATTATATGGCAAACTAAGTAATTTTTCATGTTAACACTGATTCTTTTGTTGGCTAGATTATTATTAAAAAGAAAAGACACTTGAAGATCAACCAGTAGTAGCATACACACACTACTCTATCAACAATTGGAGCAAACAAAATATTCACTGTTAGGCCTAACTCTATCAACCAATGAACTGCTAACCAATTGGAGAGAACGACTGAAATGAGAGCTGCATTAATGAAGAACAGGTTGCATTACGAATGATGGGAAAAAAACATGCTGTCTTATTTAACTCGTACGAAAATTGTTGGTCTGAATCATTTACACTGAACTATAACGCTTGACAAACATTAGAATGTGAACCTTGTCATTTCCAGATCACTGCTATACAGAGAAATGATAAGCCAGGCATTCAAATTGTAAAGCATCTGGATGGAAAATATAGGATTACCCATAGTCACAAATAGATGCTGCTATTCTGATTACTCCTAGTTATAACATTTACACCAAATAACTGAGTTACCCAGTTTTTAAATAGATCAATCAATTTATGAAGCATGTGTGTCAATTTATGAAAGAGAATAATTATTGTCTTCTCACTGACATTGACCCAAAAATGGCACCTGACATATAGCAAATAAAAAACAACCTTTGATCAGTGACTTGTGTCACTGAACCTATAGTTATTTGCTCAACAATAAAACTTAACTGCGTAGGATCTGGTACTATCGCAAATCCTATAGATTGAAGCACATTCCCCAATTTAGATTCAGAAACTGTATAAGTTATTTCATTCATGCATTAGATTCATAGGCAGAACGAGAAATTCTGTATGCAGGATATTTAACTACTCAACCTTAGATTGTCTACTATAACCGATCATTTCCTCTTTTTAGAACTGCCGGAAGGAAGAGCTTATCCATCAAAACAAATAGAGAAGGAGAAAATAATTGCTGAAATTGGGGTTCCTGCTTACTTTGGAAAGGACGTAGCGGCAACGTTGTCCTGCGGCCGTCGGTGGACAGGACGGCGAGGGAGCAGCCTGGTCCGCAACTTTGATGCACAGTCTGCAATAACTCAACAACCAAAATACAATCAGAAATTTACAAGGAAATGCACGTTTTGAATTCAAAGCATGTTCACCGAAGAATATAAACATGCATTGGATGACATCAGGAGAGAAAGCAATCCCAAATTTCCATTATAATCTTGTTACTCCATTGGATGAGATCAGGGCACAAAGCAAAAGATGAGATGCACGATTAAAAAAAAAAAGTGAACCTGGAATTGTGGCTGCAGCGGCGCCTGAGATGATGGCGTGTGTAGGGGATCGTGAGATGACGGCTACAGCTACGGTGATGTGGATCAGCAACTTCGTGAAGGCGATGTGGATCAAGGGGGATCGTCGGCACGACGACAGGCAGCTTGGTCGGGGGAGGGGGCGGCTTGGTTTAGGGTTGAGAGAGAGAGGAGGGTCAAGGTGCGGTGCGCGGGACAGAGTGCTAGAGAAGGGAGGCAGGCTGGTGAGTGGCGACGTGGGACATCCAGGGCTGTTGGATCAACGCAGTAAGTTCTGTCCCATGATGATGAATAATGAGTCACGAGT
Organism: Oryza coarctata; assembly: GCA_030770085.1. Classification (NCBI taxonomy): domain Eukaryota; kingdom Viridiplantae; phylum Streptophyta; class Magnoliopsida; order Poales; family Poaceae; genus Oryza; species Oryza coarctata. The sequence continues at coordinate 804,599 of CM061476.1, read as the reverse complement.
CACGTGAATTAATGAAAATTATTTAGATTGTCCAATACACATAAATAGTTTTGTAGGGCCTAAATATAAATATAAATATTTTTGGAAAAGTGGTTTTTTACCGCTATGAAACTAGTTATACCTATTTGACACTTTAAATAATTTTAGATGAAGAAGTTATGGTCTATAACTTTTATATAGCATTTATCTTCATCGGAGGTCATTTGAAATACATCTAAGATTTTTTATAATTATATGTATGAGCTTTTGTAATGAATATTTTTATTAATTACACAGTTAAAGATCTTATCGAGCTCTATAATTTTAATATAAATAGGTGTCATCAAAGCAACAGTTAATTAGTACTCCCTTCATTTCATATTATAAAATGTTTTAACTTTTTTTAAAGTCAAACTTCTTTATGTTTGATCAAGTTGATAAGAAAATATAGTAGCATCTATAACACTAAATTAGTTTTATTAAATCTAGTATTGAATATATTTTGATAGTATATTTGGTTTATGTTAAAAATATTGCTATGTTTTTCTACAAACATGATCAAAGTTAAAAAGTTTGAGTTTGAAAAATTTAAAATATCTTATAATATAAAATGGAGGGAGTACTTAGTAGAACTTTTCTGAAAGAACTTTCTTTTGCAAGGGTTTATGAAATCATTTTTTTATGCTTGTGATTTTTTAAGTCTTCGGTTCTTCAACTATTTTGCCCCCCCCCCCCGGTTAATGTTTCTAAGTTTTGTGTGGAGAAGGTTTTTATACTCCTAGGACCCTCTCAGAAAAGATTGAAGGTTTGTATAATTGAGAATCATGTGCTCAAATTTTTCAAATGATTCTGATTAGAATAACTAGGATCTAAATCTACATAATCACATTAAAGAAAGAGAGGCTGGATTGCTGCTGGGACATCTGGGTTTTTTTTTTTGACAATCTTTAGTTGACTTATGTTTCTTATCAATTACTCCTTATAGTTCTCTGTTGATTTATGACCTGCTGCACTTTAATATACTTTTAACAGAAAGCTGAAAGGAAATTCTGCATTTCGGTGCATGCGGAGGGAGCAATTAAGGTTGCTTTTCAGGCTCACTAACTATTAAGGATTGATTAATCCATTTCTATTGGCAATTATGCATTTAAAATTATAAACTGCAGGTGCTTAGTGTTATTGATTCAAATAGCCATAATATGGACAAAAGAGAAACAAATCTCCTTGGTTCAAGGGAACCAAAAGATGCTGATCAGAAACAGGAGCTTGAGTTGAACTTTTCAGATGTTTTCAAAATACACCTGCCATTTGTTGGGATATCTTTGATAAGCTCGCTTTCCCAGGTGAATATAGTGCTATGGATGATCCTGAATTCTACCACGCGTTTTTCAGCAGTTGCCTCAAAAGAGAATTTTGTTTTACTATACTTCTTTTTTTTTGGCAGGAATTGTTGTTTGGTTCTGCAAAGGAGACAACAATTGTTGCTATGCAGAGTTTAGATCAGCAACAAATTATGATTGAAATGCAAGCTATGCAAATTGATAATCAATTTTCTGACAGCCCATACCCTGTCATGCTATCATTTGAGGGAAGTCACAAAGGAAAGCATATGAATATTTTTAAGAGTAGAGATACAAAGCTGAGATCTCCAAATGAAAATTCTTCTCCAGAACCCATACCGCGTCTTGCTGCTGCTAAACGGAGATGTAATGATGCACCATTTGTTTCGTACCAATGTATAAACATGAGGTATCAGTCGTTCAATTATTATTATATGTTCTTTTATATGTTGAGATTTAAACTTGTAACAACTTTCTCCATCTGGTGTTCGGCAGCATAGCACCTTTTCACCTTGAACTTGAAGAACGACTTGTCTTTAGCATGATTGACTTTTTCAGATTTGTTTCCGCTAGAATACATCTTGGACAGTTGGATAGAAGTTTTGACTTGAGTATTTTAGATGGTGCTACGGAATATGTTTGGTCAAAACGAGAAAATTTCAAAGCACATATCTGGGAAGCCCCAAAGTTCCTATATGGTGGAGGTGCAGCAAGACCAATTGCTGCCTTCTGTTGTCCCAATTGGCACTCCATGGCAACAAACACACTTATTAGCCAGAAAGCAGAAAAAAGTATTCATTGAATTGTTTGAGTTGACTCCTATCATGTTGACTTTCAGGTTATTTTGTCTATGTTTTTATGTTTCTGGATATCAATGCAGAAAAAGTGTTATCAGTTAATTTATCTGCTCGCATGTTCCGTTGTAGTTTTACAAGCACTCCATGGCTCAATAGGAATGAAGGTAGCTCAGATCCGAGCACAAGCTTCAATAACAGTACTGCAATTTAGGTGGAAGCACACTTCACTCCCCTTGCAGAAGAATATTCTTTTTAAAAAAAAGTTCTTTACAGAGATCTCTGGTTTATATAGTATTACTCGATCATGCATCTCGAAAGATGGTTACTCATTCATATCAAAAGCTCCTGTGTTTTCAGTGTATGCTCATGTTCACTCATATTGCAGCTTTTCAAAAGAACTTCTCTTTACAAAAATATCGAGGAGAATAATATTTCACATCAAAACACCAGTCATGCTTTGGGTTATCTACATAACTTCATCCTACACTAGAATAGTAACTAGCTGACTGGATTCCTTAAAAAAAAGACAGCATGAGAGGCATGGTTGGCAACTTGGCATTCTGGGAGAAAACTGTGTAAGCTGGGTGGTTGGAGCACAGGAATTTTGGAGAAAATTTTACATGAAAAAGTACATTTCACAAGTTTTACAAAATTGTTTGCACTCAACCTTGTGCTTGAGTTATGTTCTTTTCTCTTTTGAAAAGTCCTAAAGATTTGTATTTAAATAGTAATATTTAAAAAATAGCTATTGACGTGTATATTATGTTTTAACTCTAACCTATTAAACATTATGTCAATAGAAAGTCAAAAGGTGTTGCAAATGCCATGAAGGGTTAAATAGAGAAAAAAAAAGAAGCGGATACAGAGGGGGGGGGGGGGTCAGTGAAACTGAAAATTTTAAATAAATTAATCTAGAAATCTGCCTGATGTTAGAAGACCATATTTTTATAAGCATACGATGTCGCTAATTGTTAAAGCTCACAAGAAATAAGTCACATATCTTGCCATCTGTAGTTTCATGCACAGCATGGAAACTTGTGAAGTGGCAATACAAAATCTTTGTTGAAGCTCTTGTCTAGTGTAACAATAGATCCTCACTAGCACATGATTGATCCCTTGTAGTCAATGTTGTTTAGGGCTGTAACTTGGTCAGGCATTGACATTTTATTTACTTCTACTAATGTGATGTATTGTTATAAAAGGTTGCTATGAAATAGGAAAATTCTTAATGTGGCTATATATTTGTTTATTTTTTTAATGAAATTTATTTATTCCTTCTGTGTGCTTCTAGGAACATGTTAAGCTGTTCATAGCAATTGCTCTTGATCTATGCACTGCAAACTTATGTGAGTGATTTACCTCTTTGGCCTTTTTAACTTTTGGTTGCAGAGAAGTCTAATGGCCCTGATTGATGTTGAAGGAGTACCAGTCCACCACGGAGAAATAGTGGTGGAAAATCTCATGGCCAGCTGGCAATCCATTCAGGACATTCTTGTGAGGCATTATAGCAGGCAACTGCTTCATGAAGCCTATAAGGTAAATGGCTACCATGCAGGCTAATTTTCTTTGTGATCAAGGGTTTCTTTTGCCTTTTGGTAGGTAGTAACATCCAAAAGAACCACAGCGTCTTCAGAAAGACGATTTTAGTGCAACACTAGTCAGCATTTTAAAGGTATCAAATTGCAAGGAGTAACCGTAGTTTATATTTGCTTCATGAATTATTGAATTTCAGACAGCAGAAATTGTTGTGACAAGACTGTTCGTGCAGGTTTTTGGTTCTGCTGGTGTTATTGGAAATCCTATGGGTTTTGCTAGGAATGTTGGATTTGGCTTGAAGGACTTCGTCTCTGCCTCAAGGAGAGGGATATTGCAGGTTTGTAGATGCAAGGCCTTGTCTGGAACATGCATTTATGTAATCCTGCATCTCACATATCTATGCTTTGCACTTTGACAGAATCCAGTTGAGCTGTTAAACGGTATAGCACAAGGTTCAAAAACACTTATTGGCAGTACAGTTTATGCTGTCAGTAGTTCCACTTCTCACTTCAGTAAAACTGCTTATAAGGTATTATGTCAGGCGCCTATTTGATAATTAAGATTTGCGTTCTCAAGAAATATGGCTCAGGAATTTTGTTATGCAGGGTCTTGTTGCTTTTACATATGATGATCAAGCTGCTTCTAAAATCGATGAACGGGAGGGACAGCTAAGTTTGCATGGGAAAGGAGTACTGAATGGATTTCTAGAGGTGAATGCTATTTCTCTATCAGTGCCCCCCCCCCTCTTCCTTTTCTTTCCTTACAGATGTAGTACGAGGGCTTGTTCTTGTTGCTCTAGTTCCACACGTTTCTTTTCAACCAAATTCTTGTATGTATCAGGATATGCTTGGATGAAAAAAAAAACCACATGTGTGTCACAGCTTACTTCTGCCCAACCATTTTCTGCAGGGTTTGACTGGGCTACTCCAATCACCAATCAGGCGTGCTGAGAAACATGGTCTTCCTGGGGTTATCTCAGGTAGTCAATTCAATGGGCCTCTGTATTCAATTTATTGTTGTTATTCCCATCTTTAATCAAATGTGTATCTGTTTTTACAGGTATAGCAATGGGAACAGCTGGGCTTGCGGCCAGGCCTATGGCCAGCATTCTTGAAGCGACTGGCAGAACTGCACAGAGCATAAGAAATCGAAGCAACCCTCATGAATCCAACCGCCTCCGCCTCCGTTTCCCGAGGCCTGTGGCCAGAGATTGTCCGTTGTCCCCGTACTCCTGGGAAGAAGAAATTGAGATGTCACTGCTTGTCCAAGCTGATGGTGGTAGACTGAGGGAGGAGACATTTGTCATGTGCAAAACGCTCAAAGAGCCTGGGAAGTTTCTTGTGCTACCGAGAAACCGCTTCTGCTCGTTTCTAGCCCATACTTGGTGGATTTAGGATCACCCCAGTTTGTTGGTGTTCCTCCTGATCCTCAATGGGTGATTGAAACGGAGATGAGCCTCAAAAGCATTGTTCATCTGGACAGAGCTCAGGAGGTTGTCAACATTGTTGGGAGCAATGGTGAAACATCACCAAGGGACAAGAGAGGTAGCATAAGAAACAGGGTTGCGAGCTCAGCCTTCATCCCCCTATTCCATTTCAGTGTTGAGGTGCCAAACATTGAAGACGCAGAAGGCACACTTCACATCCTACTTGTGCACTTAATCGAGAAGGGGAAAGCGCGGAGATGAGACAAGAACATCATTCACCGAAGCAACATTTACTGAAGAGTCTGGGTTAGCATTCGTTTCAATGGTTGCCATTGCTCTGCGCCTCAAAAAATCACCAGCCAAGACCATTCCACGTTTTTGAAATTCTCTCAGCTGAATCATTCCGAACACAAGTTTTTGGTGAAGAATCGCCGTTTGTGAGCACGACGGTCGTGACTAGAACAGGGTGGGTTATACAGTATATGGGCCACAATGCTTATGTAGATAGTACGATTTTGTGATAAATCGTTGGCAACCGAACCCTGGATGATCCACCACACGCATGGAGGATGGGTTCCGGGTTTTTTTTTTTGTAAGCGTCTGGGAATTTTGTCAATAACTCTTGTAAATAAATAGTTGTACACGCGAGATATCGCAAAAACATGGTTGCCGTGCCGAGATGCTCAGATGTGCATCGGGATTCTGGAGCTGCGGTTCTAAGAATTTTTTTTGTGCATAGACCCTGTAAACAGGGTTGCCGAGATGTGCTTCTGAAGCTGCACTGAAATTCTGAATTCTTTTTTACTTCATTTTGTCTGCAGTTCTAGAAATTTCGTCCGTTGCGAGATTCTGGCGTATGATTGAATTGGTGATGATAATGTCATAGAAAAAGTCATACGCTTGTAAATCTCGTTTAAAACAAAAAAAAGGTTTTTAATGAAACCTAGAATAGATTAAGACGCTGAAATCTCTAAACTGTTATAATTTCTATTTAGATGTGGGCAATCTCCATACCTCGCAACAACAGAGCACAGCGAACATGGATGGATAAAAGGTTCCATGTTATTGCACACAAAATACGCGTGCATTTGGAATAAAAAAGGATATGGCGTATTCATTCACACGTGCATTCCCACACAGCAATATGAAATATGCGCAGATAATTGTAGACATTAACGATTAACCAATAAGCCAGATATAAGAATGTAGAACGGTTTCATTGTAATAAGTAGACCCATCCATGGAGATTTGAGGTTCTCATCCCAGACACAGAATCTCGATGACACCATATCAAAAACTCAACTTCCAGTACTTAAAAGTGAACCTAAAAGACACAACATAAGGTAGTCTTGCAAAGCATAGGCAGACTGGCTATCAACTGTGGACTGCTTAGTCGAACAAGCTGAAACCCATGTCATCGTCACTCTCCTCCTTAGCATCCTCCTGAAAAGAAGAAAACATTTGACAAACAAACAAAAACCAAGGACGTATTCATTTGACAAACAAAATAACAGGCAGCATGGCTATATATATAAGCTCACCTTTTCCTCGGCAGCTGGGGCAGCAGCACCACCAGCAGAAGCAGCTGGGGCAGCGGCAGCAGCAACTGGAGCAGCACCACCACCTGAAAAGCATAATTGATGCAGAGGTAAATACAATTGCTCCAGGCCAGAAACAAGTTCAAAACAAACAATGCACACGATATTCGTTTTAAGTCATTCGCACAACTCATAGAACCACAGCACATAGACATGATATTGACAGTAATCGCTAATTCAAGCAACCCAAGACAAATGTGGCAAATATGAAACATATATATAAAGCTCAAATAATTTTATGATAATCTTTAAAACTTCACCATCACAACAATATTAACCCAGATGACTAAGACATGACATGCAACATAGGATACTACTACATAACGAAGTTTTATTAACCCACAGCATACACCAAAACAATATGATAATCAGAAGATTCAGAACACAAGCTTCAATACAAGAGGTACAAATACAATTACTTCCAGTGGTCAAATTATTAGCTTTACCTTAGAGATTCATTGCACAAGCGTATCACAAAAGAAACAATCTTTATATTGCTAGTAACAGGACTACATTTATAGTATAAACAGCTACAGAACGGCTTAAGCACCCTTTGTGTCAAAATATACAATAACTCCCTTCAGACGAGTACTAATAGCTAAATCCATCAGATCCATCTACACAATCATACACGAAGCGACAAGAGGATAAGGGACGGGAGGTTTACCAGATCCGAAGGAGAGGATGAGGTCATCGACGCTGCGGTTCTCGAGGAGCTTGGAGAAGAGAGCCGGCCAGTAGGCCTCGACCTTGATGTTGGCCGCCTTCACCAGGGTGGCGATCTTCTCAGCCTGCTCGTCAAATCCGAAACAAAAACACCAACAAGGCCAGGAATCAAATACAGCGCAAAGCAGAGAGAAACCAACAAGCGAGACAGGGGAAAAAAACGCACGGTTACGGGGATGCCATCGTCGTGGAGGATGAGGGCAGCTAGCGTGCAGGCGACCTCGCTGGACGACATGGCGGCGAGCTATCTTTGTCTCCTCGACAACGGATCTACGATCTCTGCGAAACCAAACGAGGTGAGCACTCGCGCTCGCGCTCGAAGGTGGCGGCGAAGAGCACAGATTGCAACAAGGCGGCGAAGCGCGCGTACCAGGAGACGAAGGCTGCGGAGGAGGAGGCGCAGGAGGCAGGGGGGGCTTCAAGGGTTTGGAAGGAGGCGGCGGGGGTGGGAATTTATAGAGGGTAGGGGCGCTCTCTTGCTAGGGTTTTCTCCTCTTGGGCCGTACCATGGGCCGTAGTTCTGATCCAGCCCATTTTGGAGAGTTGGGGTCAGGTACGTAGGCGTGTTTGGACCCGTCACTCTCTTAGTGGGCCTGTCACCCGAGCAACGCCGGGAATTTTTTTATATTTTTAATTAAAATATTTAAAAAATATTTTTTTAAAAAAATTTATATATCTATACCCTCAACGCTTTCTGAGAGTTTTTTTTTTAAAAAAATCTCCCAGAGAATATGAATCTGATATGACAAACATCTATTGGTCACTGTTAACGGAGAGTCAGAAATAGGCAGGTGACTCCTTGCAGCCCTAGCCAAGGGCTATTTTTCCACGGTAGAAGGTCACTTGTAAAATATCATGGCAGGGCACATGAAGAAAGATGGGGCTTGCCATTTTTACGGATGGCTCTTTTGCTACTCTCTACTTGGATGTTTTTTTGCCTTTAGGGGTCGCCAATAAAATTGCTAGGTCTTTATGTGGCATGGGAGATGGTCTAATAATTTTACAGGTGACTAATGTTAGAGTATTTTTGTCTCTACCGTATATATGTACAAAAGAAAAAAAGATTTTAAATAAATATATTCTTCGGATTCCTTTGAATAATGTAAGCTAGAAGACGAGGTGAATTATGATTTGAAACTTTGGATGTGTCAAATATTATCTTCATAATCTTCTTTTTCGTCCCTCCATGTCTACTAATAAATAATTGTGTAATTAAATATATCCTCAATGTGCTTGATAACTGACCTTGGTTTATACCCCAAGTTATGCACAATATCGGAATATATCTCTATTATAACAAATGTAGATATTATGTTTTTATAGTATTTATTAATCCTTTGTAAGTGATAATTATACTTAGTGATGATTAACACGTTCTAGTAATCCTTTCATTTACTCTTAAATACATGTATCCTCTATGAACACCCACGTACTTCACTTCATACATCGAAGTGATACTGCTTAGTACTTAAATGTATCTGCCAATTCCTCTTCAAATGACCTCATTCTTATTGTACTCTCATGGCGCATGATGACTCTAAGAGATAATAAGTCCAAAGAAGTCCTCGTTAGACCATTGTGAGGAATTTACATTATCGTCCTCTTCATTTAATGATTCATTGTTTTTTACATATTTGTTATTGGAATTTTTCCTATCCATTACACCTATTTTTCTTCACTGTTTCAGCATCACCTTCCGTTATATTTGGATCATCTTTGTCTTACACGATCATCGAAACAGTGTTGTATTTCTTGTACATTGATACAAGAATGTTAGGTGACCAACCTCATTGCAATGCATTCTTCATGACATCTCTAGCTGGTAGTGGAATCCACCAGCATTAATTCTTAAAAAAACTTTGGTCGTTCAACTCATTACAACATACACGGTTGTTGTGTTGATCTAGGGGTTGATTCAAAATCCTCGCATTAACCAGTTGTACACTGCTAAAAAACTTCTCTTAGCTAGTATTTGAATGCCCTTAAGAGTTGAGTCAAGCTTTGACATATCTATATATACCATATGGAACATATCTAGCATTCTCTCGACTATGATATAACCGAAATACCAATTTATTTAACATATCTATTTAGACAAAATAGAGTTCGACTAAGTAAAAAATGAATCATCACATTTAGTATCATGTATTTGATATTTCAACACTGATATATCTTCAACCATTACGAACAAAACTATCTACGGATTTAGGAATGAAACTATCCATTAATCTAGAAAAATACTACACATACTACTTTGTTTCGTCATTAAGAATAAATATTATAAATAGTATAAATCTTTTACCTCTGTACAAATCCATAAGCCAGTAGGGCTTCACTGATTATCTTCGCCTCCCCTTAACACTCTCTTCTCTTTTTTTGTTTTTTATTAAACTATATTTTTGGCGCCTAGGAGGGTTCTTATAGCAAATAATAAACATGATTTTTTGGGTGACCACAAAGTTTTTTTTACATAATAAACATGATGCATATAACAAAATTTTTTTGACATTATAATTGCATACATACACTAGAATCAAGGGTTTTTTGAAAACAAGGTTCACAAATATAGCCATTATAAACTTTAAAAATCCATCAAGTACCACTCTTATTCAAAAATTACAAATTATATCCACACATAAAACAATCCATCAAGTGTCCATATCAAGTCGTCTGCACACATCACACAATATCATAGTAAAATAACACATGACATAGTGTCCATAACACAATCACATAGCACAATAAAACATAACAATGTCCATATCAAGTCGCCTCCACACATTAAACAATCTCATAGCAAACAACACATGACATAGTGTTCATAACACAATCTCTATCACAAATAGTTAATAGACAATGTACATTGCGATACACATTTATCGAACGAAACATCCATCATAAGTAGTCTTTTGCTTCACTTCTTGCATTGACGTGAAATAGCGTCCATCCCTAGAGTGTATATACATATTACAAGAGTTGGCTTAGATAATATAAAGAAGGCAAAGTTGAAAACATATAGATGATGATTGATGATGGCAGCTCAAAGCTCTCACTACATAGGATTATAATATAAGGACTAATCACCCCTTCACTCTATCAAAGAACCGTGTACATTGTCTCAACAATAGATCCATCTTAAGACAGGCTACGTCTAGTACCTTATCAAGTTTATTATGCTCCATATGGGTCTATAGCAGTAGGATGGAAAATGATATAAACCCTATCGAATGCCGATGAAGTGTATTTTAGGCGTATATAGTAGTGCAATGGTGTGGAGGGTTGTTAGGCCTAACACAATCGTGAAGTATAGTAAATGGAAATAGGAAAACAATCTTATACTTGAGTATGGTATTATACATCGTGAAGTGTGACAATTAAACATGTTCAGAGTAGTTATGGATAAAGTGATACAAGCCTACATAGTGCTAACTTAAATCGTGATTCACATATGTCTCTTAGATTAGAGGCTATGAGAAGTTGCTACAAACTCTATTCAATATTATGAGTGCAATTTAGTTTTATAACTTCATTTTGAAAAAAAAAACTTCTTCTATAAAATAGAGTTAAACTTGATGGATTATGGACAATAATGATGTAGGGTACAGAATATTATAGAGTATAGATTATTAGATAGAATATACATTGTTAGATTATTATTTATGTATTTACATTTTTTAATGACTTGCTAAGTACACTAGCATGCTCATCCTTACTATAACCCCATATGGGATCTACACATTCTAGGTATAAAACTGTGTAAGAATGGGCTTAAGACTTTTAGGTATGAATTAACGATAGTTTATAGCTGTTTCTTTGTTGCAATCATGATATGGGCTATTATTTGGTAAATTGAGGATTTGTTAAATAATAATCCATAGCCTTGCACTTTATCTTTAGTTAAAAGCGCAGGGCATCACAAATAATCAATTAATATTTACCTAATTTTTTGACAAGTATGACAAATGTTGTACCCTTGAGTGGACCGAGATGGATGTGGTGCATCATGCAACTGAGATGGCTCAATCTCTTCAACACCATGTCTAGTGTAGTCATCGTCACCATTGTCGTCGTCGTTATCCTCCTCCTCCTCCTCCTCCTCCTCATCATCATCATCATTTAAAGTAAGGGCCTTCCCTCGAGGAGCATGAGATAAAGATGCACCTCCTTCTATCATGAAGTCAGCATGGAGGTCCTAGCTAAACTTGAACGTGTCGACTAAGGGATGTAAACATCATTCTCACTTGAACGACAACCAAGGTGAGCTACCATCTTGTAGAATCTCCTACATACCATCTACAACAAATCAAAATCATAGTGGTGTTAGGTTAAATTTAGTATTGACTTGAGTGCGATAAGGAAAGGGTTATACCTCTAGCATGTTATGGAGCGAGCTCTTAGTTTGTTCCCCTTCCCTAGCTAATTCAAGTGTGTTTCCCACCTCATTAATGGTTCTAACAAGCTCTCTAGACTGCAAGTATATAAAAGATATTGTTGGACATATTGTAAACAACCATGCCATAGTACACATGTTAGGATTCTTAATACTCTATATCTCACAAGTGCGGGCTCAATGTGGTGATTGTGCCTATATCTCATGTCATAGGTGTTGTCATCATCCTTCGATGACTGTGTCTAGACCTCATGTCATAGGTGTTTGCATCGGTACATATTGGCTGGAGAACCAATCTATACATCTTATGGAACCAACGAAGGTAATCATGAAATTGTCTCTCTTGATGCACCTGAGGTATGTAAGCATCACTTTGCGTCGCGTTTCTCCATTGGTTGATGTATGTGCGATAGTGGGAGCTCTAATCTTTGATCTTCTTGTTCATTTACCTGTCAAATTTGTAATAGTGACACAATTCTTATTAGCTAACAAGTATGACAAATGCTATGAATAGATGAAAACAATTGACATTTCTTACTTGTGAAGTTCTACATCTGTAGAGATGTTCTCAAGTGGGAAAGCTTGAAGTTTCCCAAACTGTCTCATGACTCTATGTAGATAAAACTCAACAACCCAAAAGCATATTAGAGGACATTAATAGGTCCACATTTCCTCATCACGATGACACATAATGTTGAACCGGTTTCTCACAGCCTTCGTCGTGTAATAAGGTAGCCATATGTCTAAGAGACAAAGAAATAGCAAAATTAGTGCTAATTAGACATTTGAAGAGTTCAAATTAAAAAGCACACTATGAGGCTCTTACGTGCAAAGGTTATAGATTGTCCAACTCATTATCGTAGTGCTTGTAGAGCAAATCATTGCGACTATGAGCAAGTGGAACATGATCAAAAAAGTAAGATGTGAAAGGCCATCTATCTTCCTCCTCAAATGGCCAATGCCAGCTCTCTCTATACATGTATCCCAACTGGTAACCGTGGCCACATTCAAATCTAAATGAGGAAAACACATCCACTGATATTAGAGTTTTTACCTGTACGAGTGCATGCCTCGCATAATTTATGATACGTCCATGCCAAAACAGCTGATCCCCAACTTGTATTTGCACCCAAATCCTAATCACTCAACAAAGGTACCCAAATCCATGAAGCCATATCACCACCTGCATTAGGGAAGAGCAATGACCCAAACAAGTGCCAAATGTATGCATGTGCATAGCACTCAACAATGTACTCATTTGCATCCTTATCTAAGTCAGAGAAGTTTTGATGTAGCCAAGAAAGAGGAACACCTAAAGTCTTTAGCTTCTTACCATCCTCTGCCATAAGGTGAAATTACCTTCTTAGCATGTACTTAACTTGACCATGCCATCCATTTGATTCTATCTTGCCAGTCACAACTTGATCCCTAATAGATAGAGCCAAAATCATAGCAACATTTTGAAGGGTGATAGTCATCTCACTATAAGGGAGGTGGAAAAAGTGTGTTTTTGCAAGTACAAAAAGGTCTTTGACAAGTACAACTGTTATTTTCTTCCTCAACTTTGAATGCTCGAGTACCATAGTGAACCCCACCATGAGTGATACTACCCCTTTCGGTGATCTCATATGTCTTACTCTCAGTGTCGAAGCAATATGAAGTATGTGTATTTGCCTTTTTTATTTTCCTTCTCTATCTTAGCTTTGATCTTTTCACCAAAATGTTCTCCCTTATTCAACTTTGCTAATGTACTGTAATATCTAGCTATTGAATACTTGTTACACTTGATGAAAGTAAATGTGACTACGATTGTGGCTTATAACTTTCTAACACTAAGTAGTATACTATTGAATTGTTCCGCCATGTTGGTTGTCATGTATCCATAGAGATAGCCATCAGGGTCATGTGCATGACACCACATGTCTTTCCTAAGAAAATGATCTTCAAGCCATTTACGAGGACCTTCATTAAGTAATGCTATCAATTTTTCAATATCTCTTCTAGATATCCACTTTTCATCAATTTGGTATATTTTTAACAATTCTTTCGCCAGATCCTTGTTGGCGCCGGCATTATGAAAGTTAGCACAAAAGTGTCTCATACACCATCAATGGTGAACATGGGATAACCCTGGAATATGAGTTATCATGGCATTTAGTATATCATGATGCCTATCGAAGATAATGCAAACATCTCTTCTTATCTCAATCACAATACTAATCTTGGTTATTCTCCTTTTTCACAAGTACAAATGCTAAGGAACGAGTTGGTCCTCTGCGTCTATCGCAATAGCCATCATTATGGCACCCTTGTATTTACTAGTAAAGAAAGTAGTATCAATAGTAATCACTGGCCTACAATGCCTAAATGCCCCCACACAAGGTCCAATACACCAAAATGCATGACAAGATATTTTCTTAAACACACCATTAACAACCATAAGTTTACCAGGATGGGTATCTATGTGGTAAAACATATTTAGGTTCTTGTGCTTGATAGCTTGAAACAAGGTTAGTAATCGAACATATGCTTCATCCTACTCACCATATATCAACTTCATAGCCTCTTGTCTTGCTCTCCAAGACTTTCCATATTTCACCTGATATTGGAAAACTTCAAAAATATACTTAGCCAAAGTAGAAGCAAAGAGAGTAGGGTGTCTCTTGATGGTGTTGCATATAGCTGATGGTGATTCCTAGATCCTTGTGCATATGTATGTTCATCACCAACATTTGAAATTCTCCAGGTATCACACTTTCTCTTTCGAGCCAACACCTTCTATTTACAATGACATTCTTTGCATTTAATACCGTATCTTCTTGAAGCTGATGAATGAACAACATGATATGGATGATGATGGATAATGGAGTATTCTTGTACCCATGTTTTCAATGCTATCATCGATAGGAACTCCAACTTTTTAACTAGGTCATCCTTCTCGAATGGTTCAGGCAATACCTCCATATTCACTCTACCATCCAATACTACACCATTTACATGACTTAGATTCCTAAATTCATGGATGGACATATTTCTTCCAAACATCTTTTTCAAATGCACGACATTCGCTTAGTGCTAATTGGTCATTATCAGTTAATGACTTGAATGGATGATCATCTCTGACCATTTAGCAACGGCCTCATTAGAGTTATCCAACTCAACATCACTATTAGAGAGCATTGCATCTTCGACATAGTTATGTCCTAACTCCTCCTCTAAAACTATATCCCCATCAATATAATCTCTTAATAATTCCATCTTTGTTGTCCTTATTCTCTCAATATCATTCGGTCTACTTCTTCTTTCTAATGGTTCTGACTATCGAAAGTCCTCAACTAATTGTCTTTTCAAAGGTCTTGTCTTCTCCAAGTTATCCCACATCAATTCAACCTTTGATTTGTCTCTAGTTGTTTGACAAGTGCTATCAACACGATAAGATGAGGTTGTAATATTAACCTCTACATAACGACAACGGGGAGACTCACTTAAACCTAAATTAGATTCTGTTTCAAACGTGCGTATCATTTTTGAAACAAACAACTCCTGAGATCTAAACTATGATTCCTTTACTATATTAACATAAATATTCTATTCCATTTGACAGCAAATTAATAATATATTTATGCCATTGTCTAACATCATATCTACCATATAAAGCAATTTGTTCAATCTCTTTGGTCCATCCAAAAACATCCCACCTACAACTTTAACTCATCAAATTTAGGATGTGTTCTAAACATATCAACTTTCATACTTATATCCTTCAACTCAACATGTACACCAGCATAAAGTTCTACCACTCTAGCACTATAATATACATAAACAACTCTATCTATCTACATCATATCAAAAATTCAAAATAAATATTACCAACCAAATAGAAATAACAACATATAACCAACATGGTGAAATAGAGTTAAACTTCTGTACACTAACAACATCATTTGCCTAAAACATATGGTAGAAGTACCTAATAAATAAACAACTAAATTCATCATTTTTTCTTGATAAACCTATAATCAAATCATACATATGTAATACTACAATGCTACAATCAACAAATACAAGGTCAAATAATATAAATTTTGGACAAATTTAAATTCTATTGTTTCACTTCAATCTCTAAAATCAACAAAAAAAACTAAAAAAATGGGGGAATAGAGGATGATACTTTGACTATCAACTTTACCAAAAAATTTAAAATTTAAAGAGAGGTGTTAGAAAAGAGAGAGAGTCTGTCTCGGGAGAAGAAAAAAGCGAGAGAGATGAGGGCAGTTGGGCATAGGGCAAGTAGCTAGGTTTACACCTACCCTAGTCATATAAATCGTCGTGGTGTTTTGGATGACACGGTAATATTTATCTCGGTGTTTGCTTCTTTGACACAGAAAAAAAGTTTATTTTTAAAATAATTTTTTTAAATCTATTTGTAAAATGAAATTTAAAAAGAATCAAATAGTTTTAAAAAATCAGATTCCCGAGCTACCTGCCTGCTGTCTCTCGTGCTACTGGTCCTGGTACACGTACATGCATCTATCTATCTGTATCTATTTATAACAGCAAGACAGAGACGAACACGTAGCAAGAGGAGGGCGTAACCTAACCGAACACAACAGTACGACGTACTACGAATAACGCTAGCTTTGGTCTCCACCCCGCCTCCCCAGCCGCAGACACACACCAACGTCAAAAAAAAAATTAAAAAACAAATTCAAATTCATGCTAAAAATCCCAACTTTTTAAAACTCGAAAAATCATCCGTGCTCTTCTTGCTCAACAATGTTCATCATCACAAGAATTTGAAAAAAAAAGAAAACGTTTTTATGAACTTTCTCTTCGCCTTGAAAATTTGAACTACTCTGCCGTGCATGCACCAATGGTGCACGTACGGGGTGCGCCGGGTAGTCCGGGTCCACGTGAGCCGGGGAAGACGACGAGCGGTACTGACGTGGGGAAGGCTGCGGTTCATAGAGAGCCAGGTCCATGCGTGAGGCATGCGGCTTGTAGGACTGGACCTCTTCTATTCTCTCCTGCTGCGTCATGGGCCTGACCATACAGTGCGCCATAGTCTCTCCTCCGGTGGCAGTACTAAAGACCAACCAGACATTGTCATTATGCAACAAGAATCTTCCTTTCTAAATTTCTCACAGATGACCCCTGATAATCTCTTGGTTTTGCATCACCATCCAACACCCTTTTTTTCATAAAAAAAAGAACTCTAGGTGATTGCATTATAAGGCTGTAGTACTTTATGGTAGCACTGTGTAGCTCGATCAAATGAGGAATTATGTAGTGTGAGGATGATTGTTTCAATGATACAAAGCAATAGGATTTCTCTCCATGTTAACTCTTTGTGCTAGCAGGAGGATGGCCTAACATGATTCATATCCAATATTGTCTATATTTTATATGTATAATTTTCTGGCTAGTTTTATAGTACTGTGATAAGAAATATAACACTTGAGGAAAAAATAATTGTGAGAACTTTTGTATATTTCAAATATGGTTCACGATATTGTGTCCCTTCTATGCACATATGAAACCACAAACTTAAGATCCACTCTCCAACTATTGGTACAACGAAGAGGTGTTGTCTCACTATAAATCTAAAAAGCCATAAGTATCTATGAGTATTTTGCATGTCACCACTTAGATAAGGTGGAGGAGAGAATGTATGGAGAAAGAACAGAAGACATTTCTTTATCGTGGAGAACATAAGGTATGAAGGAAGAAATATATAGTTTTTCAATTGATATATGGCCTAAAGATGAGAGCTTCTATGTGTTGTGGGCCCACCACCTTCATGCCTTGATGCCTTTTTGTCTCGACATGTTGACTCCAAGTTACACTGTCACATTGTGCTCACCCTAAGCCCATACCGAAGATATCAGCTAGCTTTTTTCGCATAGTCACCAATCCATTACACATAACCTATCACCATATGCTCCTCATGGTCAAACCTTCTTAGAAAATCTAATCTAGACCAAGGACCAAGGGCATCTGTTTTAAAATACAAATAAGAAAAACTGAAGAGCCTTGGTCGTGGTAGAGCACCAAGTTCATGTATTAAACACATCTTACCTCTGCTCCTTTATGGTGCAAACTCAAGAAAACATCCTAACAAATTGTCAAGGATGAGAAAGGAGGAAAGCAACAAGGAAACAAAATTAAACGATTTTTTAAGAGCCATTATTACATGTTCATGGATAGATAACTAAGTCATTTAGGCAACGATAATCTACTACTTCGTATGATAATTAGACAACAATCTTCAATATTCAAATGCCATGGAAAAGGGAAAGTTCCAAACATTGGAGGGGTTTCCTAGCAAAAAATGATACACCCTTGCCTAGCCGGTAATGTGAGAGAAAGAGAGAGCAATGAGTCCTAAGTGTTGTGAGCCTACCGCTCAAGCTCCGATGCCTTTGTCCTAATGTGTTGACTCCATGTTACACTATCATATGCTGTCATCCTATCATGAAGATATCATCTAGTCATGTTGCACCATCATCAATCCATTGAAATAAGAAAAAAAAACTCGATAGAGCGATGTAAAGGCATCCAGAGCTCGCTACCAGATTGGCATATCATTGTCGTAGTGAGTTGAGCATTAAGTCACTATTTATCTTCGTTTTTTAGTGTTACAGGTTAAGAAAATAGCCGGTGGTTAAGAAATAGGAAAAGAAGAAGAAGATAATAAATAATATAAGAAACTAGACATTTTGAAAGAATTATTATGGAATGACGCGGCATCAGTCAATAATAAGTAATTTCTGATGTGTTAATAACAACAGCCCTCAAAACACTTTTTTAAGTTTAAAGGCCACAGAGTAGGTAAATTCCGGACGTTGGAGGGGTTTCCCGGCAAAAACGATGCATCATTCCCCAGCCCAAGCCGGCGGACACCGTACCGGACCTCTCCCCACCCAAAAAAGGCAAAGCGCCTGCTTCTTCTTCCTCTTCCTCCCCCTCCTCCTCTAGAGATAGAAGGAGAGAAGGAGAGAGAGAGAGGGGAAAAGGAGGCTCTGCTCCGTCTCTGCCGCGGTTGATTCCCCTGCCGCCGATCCGATGCGTCGCTAGACTCCCCCTCCCGCGCCCGCGCGCTTCCTGCGCTTCCACCAACCACTGCACCTCACCTCACCTGCACTGCTCCCCTCCCCCCGTGGTTGGTTGGCCTCCTGTCCCCTTCCCCCCTCCGATCCACCTCCCCTATACATACCGACCCGCCTCCGCCCGCTGCCGTCGCTAACCTTCTTCCAGAGGCCTCCGTGCACCGAGGATCCGGTTTTCGGGATGGCCGTCGTCGAGACCTCCGCCGACCACGCCGCGCCTACCGCCGCTTCTGCCGCGGAGGGGGACTCCGGGGAGAGGGAGATGCGGGATCTGGAGGACCTGCTCTCCAAGCTCAACCCCATGGCGGAGGAGTTCGTCCCGCCCTCCCTCGCCGTCGCCGCCGGGCCGCCGGTCCCCGCCCCTGCCGCGGCGTACGGGTACTACCCCAACGGCGCCGGGGGGTTCGCGGCCGTCGCCTCGCCCACGGGGCACCGCGGCGTCGTCGGACTCCCCGAAGTCGATGGCCTCGGAGGACGCGGCAGGGTAAGAGAAGACAACGAACAGAGTTGGGTTTGACCTTGCGGTGATTTGCCGGAGTTATGGCGTTCTGATTCTGACTGTTCGTCTCCGCAGCAGAAGAAGGGTGGTGTAGGAGGAGGAGGAGGAGGGTTCGGCGGCCAGGGGCACGCCGGAAAGCGCCGGATGAACAGCCGCACCAGCATGGCGCAGCGCGACGAGGTCATCCGCCGGACGGTCTACGTCTCCGACATCGATCACCAGGTCACCCCACGGATCCCGTCCCTAACACCAATTTGTTCATTTCTGGCATGCCTCGTTCGTTCATTCCACCTAGACGCGCTCAATCTCACGACTTTCACCTCCTCGCATGCTATGATTTCACCTATGAATTGATTTGTGATACCAATTTGCTATATTTTTGGTTCCTCTTATGATGATTAATCAGTTAGATTTGGGGCTCGTTGTATCACCCGTGCGGTAGAGATAGGAATGAAACCATATGAGGATCGATGAGATCATGAAACAGAGATGATTTTGTACTGTAATGAATGGATGGATATGGCTGGGGGCAGGTTGGGATGTACTGTACGCTTCCATGTTGCCACTTATGGTCATCCTGTTGTTGTTTCTTTCATAGATTTGGATGCCGTTTCTTACTATGCTCTGCTTTTGCACTTCTGGTTGATTTATTTTTGTATGGAATCTAGAAAGTTGTATGGATGTATTTTCCTTTTCTATGCTTCGGTTCAGTGTAGCTAAGCCTTATGGAGTTATTGTTTTCTTCTCTGGTTTGGCACTGCTATCTTCTTTGGCTTCTTCATATATCCTGAACTTGTACTGCCTACATGTGGCCTTGGTAGCTTTCCTGCATGCATCATGAGGAGTATTACGTTACACATGTATCTCATTTAATCTAGTATATGCTAACATAACCACCATAAATGTCGGAGTTACTTTAGTAGGCAATGTATTTCTGGCGGTGTCTTAATTTATGAACCCTGCTTCTATGTTCCTTTTTGTGTGGTCATCATAGGAAACAACAGTAAGTATTCAAGCCATGCCCTGTTGGGCATTACCTCCTGCATATCTATATATTCAGAGTGATAGCTTTGAGAGTAAATGCACAAGAGTTCTTGGTGCAATACAGTTAGGGCCAGATCTTAAAGTTTCTATTAATGAGTGTACATGGTTTTGCCTCTTTGCCTTTGTATAGTTGCCCTCTGTGTGGCTTCAGACTTGTTCGATAATGGAATAATCAGCATACCGCATACATGCCATGTTGACACTCCTGGCCTGCATGGTCTTGTTGGTTTTCATTAAGGTAGTCTTATAGGGTTTATATCTTGTTCCAATTGATAGCTAATTAATTATGCATAGTGGCATCTCTCATATCTTCCTATTGGAAATGAACATCAAATTACTCTGCCGCGCATGATGTTTACTAAGACCATGATCAAGGCTTTAAATGACTGATTCTGTTTGATAGTGAACAGTCTTTTGTATTGCAGGTTGATCAATATTAGGCATAGGTTTTGCTTCTTGGATTTAGTATTTTCCCTAATGAAAGTATTTACTAGAACTAATTTCTTACCATGCATTGTAACTGTAAGGTACCTACATGTTTCTCTCTTTGGCATATCTGTTCCGTAGAAAGAAAAAAGCACACCAGTTTATGGTAGCCTATACCTTTTAGCTGTAGTATCTATGCAGTATTTTGAGTCTGATGACAGTAGTATCTGCGCATTTGCGATCTGGACACATTCAGTGGATTAATATTCTGTCATAATACTAGCCATATTCTTGGTTGTAAGGTGGTAAAAGTTTATAAAATGCATTCTTTTTATCCTTTGTTTAAGATCTATTGAGATAAACATAAATGTAGCAAGCTGGCAATATGGATGCCTCTTTTGTCACTCTAGGTGTCGTCATTTAGAACCTGTTCATAGAGGGGCTTGAACTTGTAGTTGGCGGAACACTAGCTGTAATTCATCCAAGTATTTTTGTAGGTGCATTTGTGTATATTCGCTGCGGTTCTTTCTTGATAAACTTAGGACAACTTGGTACATTATTGGTTATTAGTATTATTATTAATATGGCTTGTGTGGATATCCAAGCCAGGTGTACCTTTAGTCTCTCTATCTTTAGTATTTATTGTTCCTCATATAACACTGAAGCATGAATTGGATGTGTTATGTTGAATTTTCATGGTAAAGGTATGATTTTTCTTGGTTATGTTATCTGTAGAACAGTGTCCTTGTGTGCTCCATGCCATACTAGCAAGAAGCAAATTACTTGCTACTTCTCTGTATACAAATGAGGCTCTGTTAAAGACATGAAGCCATGCAAAGTATTACAATTGTATCTTTCTTACGTTTGTGTTGTTTGCAATATTTTTTTTAATACCGAAAGTTTTACTTTAAATCAACTTCTCTTGAAGAAATCGTGTGACAAGGTCTGAGATGTATGATATCACTTATTCACTTGTCTATAAGATAATGCTTTCTTTAGAGTGTTGCTGATGATTTTGCATGTATTTCTATCTGTGTTCAGGGAAGGTTCTTTTGTCTCAGAGTGTTGTAATGCCTAGTTGAACATTCAAAGAGTTATTTTTTATTTTTTTTTCACTTGGCCACTGTGTCCTTCTGTATTTTATATAGTTTATAAAATCAACATTTGGAGCCTATTGCACTCCATATTTGTATTAGTGTTCCGCTGTTCCATCGTGTCAGACCTTTTGCCCTCTTTTCTTTAATGTAGTTGCAAACCAGAAATCATATGCAGGTTGATATCCTTCATTTTCTTGGTGTTTAGGTCACTGAAGAGCAACTGGCAGCACTATTTATCAACTGCGGGCAGGTACATTTTTCTGACTCCCCACTTACTATCTGAGGTAACTGTGTGTAATAATCCTGCATTTTTCTTTCTGAAGGTTGTGGACTGTCGTATGTGTGGGGATCCGAATTCAGTTCTTCGTTTTGCTTTCATAGAGTTCACTGATGAGGGTAATTTGTCGAATGATAATTAAGCATATACTTGGATCAATTCTCCATTGGTTAATGAACTGCTCTTCTGCAGAGAGTGCAAGGGCTGCTCTAAATCTGTCAGGAACCGTACTTGGATATTATCCTGTCAGGGTGCTTCCATCAAAAACTGCAATTGCACCTGTTAACCCAACATTTCTGCCCAGGGTAAGCCAAATTTGCAGAATCCACATATTTTCATCAATTGAATATTAATGTTTATTTTAGTTTATGTTCACCTGATGTCTAAAAGCCGGCCCTCATTTTTGTTGCCTGCAGTCTGATGATGAGCGTGAGATGTGTGCAAGGACTATTTACTGCACAAACATTGACAAGAAGGTTTGCTATCCAGCCATTGTATTCCGTATCTTGATATTCTTTATTTGGTATTTGATGGGCTTGATACAGGTCTCTCAGGCAGACGTGAAATTGTTCTTCGAGTCCATATGTGGAGAGGTTGGTGATTGGTCATTCCTTATGTCAACCTTTTTTTCACAATCATACTTTCCTATGTATTGAAATGCAATTCAGTCTTAAAAAAAGAAATTTAAGCAGCAGCATGTTCATTCCCTCATTGCAATACCATCTTTACAGGTATATCGGCTGAGGTTGCTTGGCGACTACCACCATTCTACTCGCATTGCCTTTGTGGAGTTTGTGATGGTCAGTATGTGTTGCCTGTTTCATATTTGTCTAAAACTGCTGGATTCCGCATATCTATTTAATTTTTAGCGTTACCAGGTGACGACACAGCATAGCACACTGCTCACAACTTTACAGAAAATATACACAACATATTAGATTTTTACCTTTTTGGACTTGATTAGTCAATGAAAACAGCACGAAACCATTCTGCAACATCTGAGAGTTTTTAGTCCAATAACCTGAATAAAACAGCTTGAGAACAGTTTAACAAAACCTTTGGAAAGACGAGATCAAGTGATTTGGTAATTCCCTGTTTGATCTTTTTCTTCTCCATTAGTCTTCCATGAGCAATGATTACCTGTTAATTGGTGAGAATAGATTGTGTTGGTTGGTCCTATGAATTATGACCTGATGTGTAGCATTGCATGACAATGCAGTTGGATTTTTAAGATCATGTCCTGCAACGCTGAAGTGTGGTCCTAATTACTCTTGATTGAGAACTTACCAGTTTAAAGGAACTATTGCTAGCTGTTTCTGTCATTGTGCTAAGTGCATTAACTTGATATGCCCTCAGAACTGCTTGCTGTTTAGGATTTGTTGTCAATTCTATTTATCCTATATAATTGTTGTGGTCGTCACTTCGCTTGCTGTCTCTCTCTTCAGCCTTTTGATGCTGGGTGTCTAGGGGGGTCAAGCTCATATTCCTTGATCCAAAATTTTAAGTGGTGTTAATTTCTTTGCACATGTAACAAATCTCTTATCTCACGGTTCACCTTTTTTTTGGGTTAACATTCAGGCTGAAAGTGCAACTGCTGCTCTCAACTGCAGTGGTGTGATACTGGGTTCCTTGCCAATACGGTAAATATGCGGTCTTTCACATATTGGTAGCTTTTGTACAATCTAATTAGTTACGGAAATGACTGAGGTGGCTTGCTGATATTTCAGGGTGAGCCCCTCAAAGACTCCCGTGCGTCCCCGTGCTCCTCGCCAGCTGATGCACTAGATGATGTAGGTACAGGAGGTGCTGATGGCACTGCTTATATATAGAGAGATAGACATATATGAAAGAGAAGTTACGATATATGTCTTTTGTTTTATCTGCTTGGCCTTATTTTTACTGTACTGTTAGTAAGTATCTACACTTGCAAACGGAGGAGCTTCTTAGAAGCGGGCCTGACGCTTTTGTCCTTGATGCAGCAAGGCAAAACTACTGGACTTTTGTCACTGTTCAGTTGTTTGCTCTGTCTTGTTTGCCACTCAAAACCTGAACAACTCGTTACTTGAAAATGGAGACTTACTGTTATGCTGTACATTTGCCACTTGCTATCTTTTTTCTTACTGATCCAGATGTCTGATGCGTTCAATTCACTCGTTGGAACTGTATTATTGTTGCACTGAATATTACATTCATTTTTGTCACCTTACACCGTCATCCTGCTGGGATTTCTAAGTCGATTGCCTGCATAATACAGTGTCACTAGATTTCGGAGTTAAATGCGTATATTCACCTCAAGTTATATTGTGCTGGTAACACTACTTGGTTCTGGTTGAGTTGCGAAACATGGCACAAGCAGCAGACAGGCAGTGACATGTGGAGCTGTACAGTCAGATCCACCATCGAATGGATGCACTGCAGCTGCAAATATGGTTCGTTCTTGATGGGTCGTTGATAAGCTTCCATGGTTATGAGCTGTCCGGTGGTACATTCATTCATTTAGGTTCAAATTCTACTGTTCCATCACATGATCGTGTCAAAACTGCACATCAGGGTTTTAGTGCAGTGCAGCTACTGTTGCAGGTTGTGCAGTCATTGTTCATCAAGGTAGGTGCAGCAGAGTAAAGGCCAGGGGTTTGATCACCACAGTTCAGACTTCAGAGTGTCCTTTTTCTCTCCTGAGTTTTGCATCTTCAGGTGACTTGATTTCTTTGTGATTAACGAGCTTATAATCTGAAATTCAGAAACTGATTGTTTGCTGTAGCTTAAGAAAAGTTGCAACAGCGTACGTGCGCAGCGCCTCGCTGTTGAGAGATGCCTCATGTGAAAGATGTGATGTGACGCAGGCTACCGAAAGTCCTAAACTGCATTTCCCTCTGCTACCTAATGTCTAGTTTTCTACTAGTTGGAATTGAGATTATTTCATCATCTGTCATGAACTAGGCAATTGAATTCCTGTGTCCCAACCAACTGAAATGCTAATAATTGCCAGAATAAATCTATAGTGGCATACATCATGCTAGTTTTCATTCATACAGTTCTTGTCTGCTGAGTTATCCATGCAACATCCATCAACTTAAAAACTGTACTGTACCGTTGTAGCCTTGATGTGTGAATGTACCACGATGCAAATCACCAGTAATGTCATGCAGCAGGCCCATGCATGTACACACATGAACCACCATTTTCCTGAATATATATATATACATCATATCTCACTCTGCCTAGCTACCAACAGTCCTCTTATTTTCAATTATTCAATTGTTCAATGTGAATTAATTATTCAATTGCACAAATAAGAATATAACGTATTGAATAGTTGTACATATAAACTTCTTTTAAATTAGCATGGCCACACCCAAAATACCCAATTGTGCAGTGTGAAATTGATATGAATCTGTACAGTGACAAACTGCATGCGTATCTCAGGCTTGCCGATCTCAAAAACGTTGCTTCTACACAACAATTTGGTCTCCCCGTGTCTTCAGCGGATAATTAATTAACCTAGATAACCCAGCAACAGCAGCATAACATCAGACAAATGCCCTATCAATCTAGACAAGCTATACATCACCAAAATATATAATACTCCAACAATATATATTTTTTTGTTGGGATGGTCGAGAGAGGCCATCCAAATGTTATTAAAATTAAGAAAAAAAATGTTACATTAAATATGATAGATGGCTATCAAGGTTGGTTGAGTATAGGAGTGTACGTCCAGGACCTATATGCCAATCAAACAAAACACATGCTATGGAGAGTGGTGCCTAGCATCAAATCAACCACCGCTATGTATGGCTGATTGTCGCCAAGCCAACAATAGAACCACAAGCAGGCTCATGAAATGACACCTCCATAGAGGTTACAATGTCAATGACGCCACCATCACCTATCTAAGAAAAGGATGTGGTTTTTATCTAGAGATTCTTGCTGTGAGAGGGAGGAGATAGGTACCTCATAACGCCCCTAGGGGTTATGACACCTGAAGGCGTAGCTGCTGCTGGCCTAGTGAAACACTGAGTTAGGCTTTCACCTAAAATCCTCTACAACCTTGTCTACAGTCTATCACCCACTATCTTAGTTATTACCATCCATACGTTAGCACGTGGTCTTTACCACACCGAGCCAGCACTCCTTCATTGGCTGACTTCTAGTCTTGCCACCAACAAGACCGCTACTATACCTCGTCGCACTTACACTAGCTCAAGCCTCCTTTGCCTTGCCGCTCGCTAGCCTCCTTGCCAAATATAGCCAAGGAGAACCTAGAGCTAGGTGGTGTCGCCTTGGCCGCCTAAGCCTTCCCCTATTGAATGGTTGTCGCCTCCATCCTGTATAGAACTCCCCATAGAGAAGGGGATGAGCTCTACAAAAAGAGAATGATGATTGGTTAGCATTAAGGGGGATAATGCACCCCACTTCTAGTGCCCTATACCCCTATCGTCCCTCCTTTGCACGTAGTTTTAGGCCTCTTCCACCCTGCTACCCACCAGCCTCCTCGTTGGATTCAGCCGAGAGCCCAGGTTTGGGTGGTGTCATCTTAGCAGCCCAAACCATCCACTGATGTTCGGTCGCCGTCTTTACCATACTTATGGAGCCTCTCGCATATGAGGGAAGGTGCTCCACCAAGAGGAAGAGTACCCAGAAGGCATCAAGAAAGACGATCCACCAACACCTCCATGCTATCACTGCTCCTGACCGTCACCGACCGCTACCAGTCAACATTGAGGGAGCCCCACCTTGGTCTGAACACCCACTATGCAACCGTTTACCTACCATGCACATTGGTGATGTCATTGTGGCCCCACTGAGTTGTTACTCTGCCCTGCGTGTGCAGGCAATGCCGCTGGCTAAACTCTGACCAGCACCACCACTGGTCGCCACCATGTCTTCGTTGCCATAGCCTCGCCAAGCCATCATGTCGCCGTTGCCATGGCCCTAACGAGCAGAGCTAGAGCCATCGCCTCGCCGCAAGCCAATGCCGATGCCGCCCAACCTACATGGATATGACCCATCGTAGCCTAGGCCGCTGTTGCGTTGGGGCTCTTTGCGCACGCCTCTTCCTACCTCCTTTCCACCCTGCCACTGTGTTGCCATGTCACCGTACCTCCCTGCCTTTGTCACTATGCCTATTTGGCTATCGGCGCTGTCCCTCTCCCCTGTACCAAATCAGTCAGCACCTCGGGCTTGTCTCACCGCCGCCGTCCTAGATTGCTGCATAACTTGCCGGTAGCTTGCTCTGATGGCAGTGAGGTGGTGAAGAGGAAAAAAAAAGGATGATGGTAGCTAGGGTTTTGCTGCCACTCAAGTTGCCTATGCGGGGAGCGACATGAGGGCCATGTTTGTTATTGATGAGTTTTTTAGGTGAGTCGCTATGCTTGAGGTATATATCAAGTTATAATTTTTTCCAACAATGTACATATACACACACATATATATACATATACACATATGTATATATATGTGTATATATACGTATGTATAAAAGTGTTGTTGAAAGAAAAATTTATAATTAAATAATCGGTGTTATATACATGCAGAGATCTAGGATAGAGTGTGTGTTTCTTGCCGGCGTCTCCATCCACTCTCTTGACGCTTGTCGAACTTCATGTGCTTTCGCTTGTTGCTTGCATGCTGTGCTTCCATCAAGCTACGTAGTAGTAGAAGCAATGGCTGCCACAATTTATGGCCGGCTCCATCGATCTCTATCCATCTATATATATGTTTGTTAGTTTGTACATGCATGAGTGTCATGTAGTACCACAACTAATTCTCGTTCGTTCTGAGCAACACAAAGGATGAATTGAGTGTTCAATTCATTGCTAGCTAGCAACTTAGTACTAGTTAGTTAGCAAGAATGATAATTGATTAGTTTGGTGCTTGATTAATTGATCGTTTAATTTGCTAGCTACATGGGGAGCTGTGCATCCAAGAAGACGAGAGTGGCGAGCGCGGCGGTGCACCCTTGGGCGCCGCCGCCGCCCGGCCAGCAGAGGATCACCGTGCGGATGCGCGCCAGTGAGTTCAATGCGCTGGCCGCAACCGCCAGCAGCAACGGCGGCGGCGGCGACATCGACCGCGTCATCCTCGACGGCTACATGGCCGGTCGCTGGACGTGGTCATCGCCGGCGACGTCGACAACGTCGTAGCTGCACTGCCCCATGCAAAGACGACGAAGCTTAACTATACATTTATACATGTACGTATCAACGTATTCGTATACCTTGTACATACACATACACATACATAGCTAGGTATATTTACATGTGTGATTAGTCAAAAGTTAATCGCTCATGTGTCGTTTGCTGAGACGATATAGTGATCGAGATGGATCGATCATGGACAGTGGATTAGTTTCTTCTTGCAATCGATCTCGTTGACTCTCTTTCGAGTGATGATTACCATCATGTCGATCGATCGATCTGTCGATCGAAAGGCAATGGACCTCTCGCGCACTACGTACCATAAACACACACATGCATCTGTCTTACGGTTTATGCATGAACTGGATGCCACTGAGGTCATGACATGAAGCTGGCTATTCGTTTTGGTAAAGTTGATCAGCTTTTTTTCTGAAGAAATCTCATGCATCCATCGGACTCAGCCGAGAGCAGTGACAGCAGGCCAGCCTCGATCTCCATGCATGTATGTCGTCGTGTCCATGTGAAGTATCAATCTGAGAAATCTTTGCTGTTCTTGATGACACTTGGCATGCGAGGTAGGTTGCTCATATATGCAGATGAAGGGACCAGAATTTCGCAGGGAATGATGGTCCATTCTGTCGGCAGGCATGCAATTGTTTTTCAGTCTCGATCAACTGATAACTTTTGTCACTGTACCTGCTGCGGTCAAGTAGGGCATAGCACGAGAAGAATAAAATTTGCCCGTCCGTCTAGCTCTCTGCGTGAGACCTCACCTGAATTTGAGAGAGACATGAGGATTCAAGTCGAAGCATGTTGGACAGGGTGAGAATTAATAGTACTGATGAATGGACAGCAAATTAAAGTGAAAGGCACGCATATTAGTCAAGAATAATATGCCATTTATTCCTTAATTAGTGTCAACAACAAATTCCCCAATCTTCTTCAGGAATGACAACTCCGTGTATATATGCATGGATAACTATCAAATCCATCTTAGCAAGAATAGATGAAGGTATCGATTGGCTATTATAAGCCTTAACCACTTATCAATGATCAAAGCATAATTTATAGTTAAAATAAATAAATATACACACACGCTCAGCGATTTAAAAGCTAAAAAATAAACTATGATAGAAAAATTCTAAAATCAACTTTTTTAATTTTAAAATTCAAAGAGTCGTCAGTCAGACACGAGAAAGTGGCCCATGCATGCCAAGCTTGCTCATTAGCTCATCCTGGATGCGTGCCTGTCGTTCTGCCATGATCTAATTTAAGTCGTTTTGAATTCATTTCTCTTAATTAGCCTCCATGAGTGCACATGAAACAAACTGGCTAATGCTAGCTGCTGACGAAACCTGATTGATCGAATCGTGCATATTGTACACATGAACCGTCTTTCGACTGATCCATCTGCAGGTCTTCGAGATAGCTCAATTAAGAAGTGCACAGATCAATGCATGCTCAAGATTACAGGTCGATCGATCGAGATCAATTATGTACGTACCTTGTTGACCACAAGTTTAATTACTTTGTACGAACTACGTACTCTTGCATTAATAGGGAAATTAAATATGCATCGATCAAATTTCACGTGGAGGCCTTCATGCTCTATCGTACGTATGTACTCTGTTCGTGGCATGATGGACCAGCTTTTCCTTGTTTCAAAACAACTAGAGATTTCATCTGCCGTCAATTGATTATCTTAAAAAAAAGAGAGAAAGATGTGCTGTCCACTGATGGTCTGATGTTGATCACCTGAATTCACGGATGGATGGATCAGTCGAACCTGCTAACCGAAAGTTTCCAAAAGAACTAAAAAAGATACATGCATGCTAACAATTTGCTGATGAACAGATCGACTGATATTTGTTTTCTTATTGAGTAACCGATCTATCGATCGATATACGGGCAGAGCATGAATGTCAAAATGTGCAGTGAAGCTTGCAGTGAGATGACGCAGACTGTCTCTCTGTCAGCGAGGTAGCTAACTGCATTGTACTCCGATCCGATTGATCAATTTTAATTAGGTGCCATGGCAATTTTCAGCGGAGAATTGAAGGAACGATAATATGCATGCATGCATACTTGAATGCATAGTTGCATACAAATTGGTGAGGCAAGATGTCAACAACTACATTCCTGCAAAGTCAAATTGGGTGTGGGCGATAGAGTTCCTGCAATTAATTAATTAACTGGGCAAGCATGCTATACTACTCCCTGCAGGCTATGTTTCTGCCTCCCCAAATGCATTAATT
Organism: Oryza coarctata; assembly: GCA_030770085.1. NCBI lineage: Eukaryota > Viridiplantae > Streptophyta > Magnoliopsida > Poales > Poaceae > Oryza > Oryza coarctata. The sequence continues at coordinate 773,960 of CM061476.1, read as the reverse complement.
TTCCGTGAGCTTTTCGCAAATATATATTCGTCATATTTTTATAGGGCACGTGATATTGAAGCAAAATAAATCTAACTGTGCACATTTTTGTCCACTTACGCGTGATTTGCTGATGGCTAGAGGCACACTACCAATTAATTCTCTATTACTATATTATTACCTCCCACTATATTAAGTATTCTCTATCTATACCACATCATCGAGGAAATAAGAACAGTTAGATTAAAAAGTTGATCTAACATAAACAAATGCACAATGGCTTTCTCGATTTAATTTGTGTTTTTTCATCATTGCCCCGTGATTGATATAAACTTTTGTAGGCCCACCACTATAAGTTTATACAATCCTATTAATTGGCAACTCCCCGTTATATAAGTTAAATAATCGCCTGTAAAGGGGACTTCTAATTTGTGCGCGCTCGTCGGGGAGGGATATCGTGCGCATGTCGCGTCGCGTGTGGACGTTACGTAACAAACTTTCTTTTCCAACACGTCACCTTACAAACTTTTAAATAAAAGAAATTTGGATAACTTTCAATAGAAATTTGGATGACTTCCTGTTATACTAATAAATAATAAATATATACACTGAGTTGAATGTTTCAAAATTTCAGTTGAAAGTTCTGAAAAATCCAGTTGAAAATTTCAAATTTGGGTTGAGTTTTTTTAAAGAATTCACAACTGAATGTTTTCAAATTCAACTTGAAAGTTTTGAAAATTGACTTGAAAATTTTTTCAATAAAAAGTTTACTCGAAATTTTCAAATTTGAGATAAAACTTGCGGTTGAAATATTCTCTATTACAAAATTTTATTCAGAGGCGTCTACAGAAATATTTGAAAGTTTGAATAACTTTGCATTTACTCTATCTACTTATACAAGTAACTTAGTAAGGCCCAAAACATACGGCAGTCCTCTCGGCCTTCAAATGCATACGCATGCCTAAGCTCGTTTTGGGATTTTTGTCGCCACACGCAAAATAGGCTTGGTGTCTCACCAATTCCTTCAGCAACCCGTGAGATATCATTTAGTATATCCATATTTCATTACAAATTGCAGGGTTTGTTTGTGCGTAATTTATTAGCTTAGCTGTTTAGGGTTGTTAATGGCGATGATTGCCCTGCATCTTGTTGTTTTTACTACTCCTACTATACTTCTGCTTATGAATATATGCATGTGCTCCATTTGTTCTCCATCTTTGCAACCAAACCATGTTTAATTACAGTATGGCAATCTTAAAAAAAACACGGTCAGATCGAGATCACTTGCCACTGACATGTACATGTACCTTGGCTTAACTCTCTTGACCTACCACCACAGTGGCCTTATGCCTGCTTGTATTTAACTGGGGGACAATTCTTTATTTGCCGTTGGTAATGTCTGGAGTCTGAACTGACATATGCAGGGAGGGTGTTCTTCTGCTGTACAGTGCAGCTCTAGATAAATACACAATGGATTGAGTTGATCGATGCGCATGCCAGCTGTGACCAATACTTCCTCTGTTTCAAGAATACAAGGACATGAAGGCATAAATTCAGTGTTTGTCACGATTTATGTCTTATGTTATACACACAACTTAATTAATTCCTCAGTCATATCATTCATTAATAATTATTTAAGTTTAAAGTTTGATCGTTTGCTATTTTTCAAAAAATATAAATATATATTATCGAAGTGCGGAGTATTATAAATACATATAACCATACAATTTTTATTTATTATAATATAATCGTCAACAATTATTTAAGAATGGAGGAGTATGAATTCGAAGCACATATAAAAATTAAATTAAAATAACTTTACATATCCTTGGAAACAGGGTTTACCAAACCGGTTCGGATTTCGCAAAATCTAGACTTCAATAATACAAACCGCTTGTTTCTTCGGTTAGGTTCAAAAAAAATTAAACTGAATATTAAATTTTTGATAAAATATGTCTAGATTTTATTGTTTTTTATCGGTTCATCAACTATTTCCAATGAAATCCGAAGATATTGCTTGTGAGCGGTTTTTGTCTGATATCAGAATTGTTAACCCCAATTGAAAGACATGAACTCTAAATAGCATTATGCCTTTTGCACATTTATCCATTGGTAACAAGAAATTTTGAAAAAAAAAGTCAATGTATAATGTTAACTCAAAATTTTGAAAGATCAGCTTTCAGCCTGATCAACAAATCCTACCATTCACCCTTTTTGCTCAGTCAACACAACAATTCCATAAGACCTTAATAAACAGAGAGTTTTTGAAACATGAACAACTCATCCACTAAAAATAAATATTAATCATGACTGCCAATTGGTTTTGGTTCATAAATATTTTTTTCTTGCTTTCTTTAGTCAATATTTCTCACCATATTATTAATATAGCTTATTTGCAGTATTTCTGATTAGTAGAAGATAAATGTACATAAAGTACACACACATGTATATATGGCATTTGTAAATAAAATGTACGCCAAAAATTCTTTTGTGATCTATGCAGTAATTCATATGTATATATTGGATAGGCGGAATTATGTATACTATACTACACTGTTCAAAAAGAAAAATCTTAAGGGGCCGATCACTCCCTAAAAAAGAATAATTTCAAGTTATCCTTTCATAATGTCAAATTAATAGCCTCATATGCATGACATGGTGATACCATTAATGCAAACATGGCCTAGAAGGGTCCTTGAAGTCAAGTGGTTCTTTATATAACAAAGATTGGACCCAACAAACCCTCGTCCATTCTTTTCTTCGAGCCCCTGCTCCCCATTGTAATCGTTTTTCTTTTACTATCTTGGTGTCATCTTAATTACCTATTTTGTTTCATGCATGTTGTATCTTTCTCTCTTCTTTTTTATAACCTACTATGGTCATGTTTAGAAGTTTCTAACAATTACGCTTCCTTCTAAAATCTCCAACTCTCCAAATAGTATATATTCTCATCTAAATTTCGAAAATCAATAGCTATAAAATCTAGAAAATCAACTAGTAGATAAAAATCGAAAAACTTAACTTTTCCAGATTTTTAATAGTTGGGTGCTCACTAATTTCTTTTTAGAATCTTAGGTTTACTAAACAAAACCTATAACTGAGTAGCTTTAAGTGATTACTGTACATGTGTATTGATATGATCATACTCAGGGTGTAAACTCATCCACTAACATATTACATTTGCACCCTGTTGATCCCTCTAGGTACTACTATATACACTCTGTATGATTATTTTGATTGCACTCTGTCGAGTGAAACTTTCCTTTTTCCCCTTTTGGTGTAGTACAGCCTTTTTATGAATGAATTTATCATCGTGACATCGACGATATTAATTTAGGTTGATCGAATGCTTTCAGTTTCATTTTCCTTTCATCGATCTGTACTGAATATGTGCTAACTGATCACGTTTCTTACTGGTGCACAACAAATTGCGCACCTAGCTATCTTGCATTAATCCGTACATATGTTAGTTGGTTTATTTTTCTCTTATCTAGCTTGTGTTTAGGTGTACTGGTTTGCAGGCTGGCTAGTTATGAACTTAGTCACATGTGTTAAGTTCTGAGTGAATTTAGTGATGTGTGTCACCTATCAATGTAACTGTTTAGAAACTTTCTCTGGCAAGCTTGTTTGGTGATGTACGACTAGATAGATAGATAGATATAGAAACCTTGAGAAAAATTAGATACATGGGGAGTGAAGGCTTGTAAAAAGTTGTTATCATGTTCATTTGAATGTGAAGTGAAGATATATTAAAAGTAAAGCAGCACCAAATTTTATTCTTGTTTCTGTGCATGATGATATGATTCGATCGACAGTCTTTGGTTGACCACATGCAGATGATCCCTTGGATATTGGAAGTGAAACCGAATGTAGGCCCCCCAGTATGATAGCTTTATTGTCCATGCTTTTGCTTGCTAGATATGTGCAATTAAACTTCAAACCCCCTATAGCTAGCTCTATCTAAGCTATCAACATCTCATGCCTACTATGTTTTCCTCAAAACCTATTGGTAGATTTTGAGCCAAAACACACCAAAATTTTCCTCAAAACCTATTGGTAGATTTTGAGCTAAAACACAACAAAATTAACTTACTCATCTACGCTTTAATTGGGTCATCTACTTGTCAAGTGGTTGATTTTCTCTTGTCAATATTTTTTTCAGCCACTAGATTAAAGCCCCCGTTTGCTTTAGATGACTAGTTGAGCCAGCCATCTACATGCAAAATGAGGTGACTATTAGAGTAAGATTAATTAAGTTTTTAATATTGGTTATTTAATTTTTTAAAAGTAACTTATAAATATAAAGTTTTTTTAAAAAGAAAATCACTTCGTTTAGCGGCTTGAGAAACATGCCTATATGATAATCCGGGGAAGTAGCTAACCCAAACTTCACAAGAGAAGGGTTCCTAAGACATCCAACAAATTAACAAACCATTTTTTATGAAACAAAAAAATGTTACTACAACCTATTAAAAACTTATACTTTGGTGTAATCCTTACCGATGAGAAAAAAATGATCTTAATACATAGCCATAAAAACATATCTAGGTTATTTTAGGAAATAAAAAAACAAACAACAAGTTTCTACAAAATATACTAAAGAAATCCACACATTCCATCCCTCAAATACAACTTTAAGACTTGAGATGGTGTTTACATGGAGCATAATTGGAAACAACCTTATTATTTGATCCCATGGATGAAATAATTTGGAAACGTCCCAATTATTACCAAGCAAATTCAAAACAACAATCTAGATGGACCAAACAAATGGAAGATCGACAATATAAATTTAAGATCTAGAAATAGAAATACAAATGTGGAATCAAGAATGTGGGAGAATATAACTCTCAGATCTGAAAATACAAAATGGGCTGGTGAACCATCAAAAGAAATGTACAAAAGGGAATTGAGAATATAAGAAAGAGCAAGAGAAAAGGAATGGTGGCTTGCACGGTTGGTCATAGATTGGTTAGGCAAATGGTGGCCTCAGCCATGGTTGCGCGGCTGCCTCCTTGGTAGAGGTGTGCATTCGGTTGGATCGAGAAATTCGGTTTGGTTTCTCGGTCTTTTGAAAACTTCGGCCATCCAAAAATGAAAACCAAAATACACTACAAGCAAATGGAAACTGAGCTATTCGGTTTCGGTCACTTCAAGTCATTCTTCCATCACGATTGAGATAATCAAATAATCGCAGAAATCACCAAAAAAACCTCACAGAAATCAAAAAAAAATCAAAAATCAACAAATGTTCATCGGAGTTTAGCCATGGAGGAGGCACAACTGTGATCGCCGGTTGGAGTGGAGAACAGGAGAAGGACGCGCGACCATTAGAGATTTGCAGCAGGTGTCTAGGTGCGATACGGAGCCCACGGTGCGAATGGGCAGACGATAGGCGCGATTCCTCACTAACGAGGCTTGCTGTTGGTTGTTGACAGAGTGGAGGCACTACTGAGCATGTGCAGGAGCTAGGTGGAGAGGGAAGGAAAGGAAAGACCGGTGGTGAAGAATAGGAAGAGGATGCGGCTTACAGCTATGCCATTGTGGGATGGCGAGCATCGTTTGCTTGTCTACTTACTGGCCTGTGCTTTTGATTTAGGGTTAAGGTAGATGGGCTAGTATAGAGGTAGTAGGCTATTAGGCTGGCTCAGGTGTGTTTGGTGGGGGAATCTAGATGGGGGATATGGTTGTGCTATTAGGTAATGGTCTAGACCAGATTGGGCCATGTGTAATATTTTGGTTTTGTTGGTTATTTTGGTTAACCAAGAGAGATGATCGAATTAACTAGAATAAATTCGGTTAGTAAGAAATAATGACCGAATAGGTGACTGAGGTTTTTGGTCTTGGTCTCAGTTATTTTAGGTCAGTTTTTCGGTTTCGGTCTATTTTACTCACCCGTACTCCTTGGTGGTGTCCATGCAGCCAGCTCTTCACAATATGCAAGTGCGTGGAGGCAACACTCCAAGCTTGGAGGTTGCTGTTGCTTGGCCACCTGCGTGTAGGGTTGAAGTGGCAGCATGTGAAATTGGGAAAGAAAAGACCTAGGCCAACAAGTCCGTAAGAATAAGCTAATATGTATAGTCTTAGTGGGCTCACTTGTCAGTGAGATTTGATGGTTATATGGGCACGGCATGGGTATCATTCCTGTGCCCGTTTACACACGGAGTTTTTACCTATGGTAATTGGTATCTCTATCCTTAATAGACCAAATGTGGATAAAATTGGAATTTTTTAAATGCTCAGGGTTGCTCTTTGGTAACAAGAAAAGAAAAAAAAAGATGAGCTTGGATCGATTGACTGAATAAGAGCTAGTTAATTTGCATTATTCAGACAGTTAATCGATGAGCTTGGATCGATGTACGATCGTGAGAGCATGCCAAGAGCTAGAGGTTGTCGTGATCGACGGGACCCAGCTTCTTGAATAGATTGAACGGCGACAGATGAGGAATTAGCTGGGTGTCTCTCTCGATGGATCGCATGCGCATGTACTACGGTACTACTCTACTTATGTCTCCATGTGTCATCTGTTGCAGGATGCATGCACATTGGTACTGGTACTAAGAGACATCAACAGGTCAGTGTTCATTTGGGTCAACCCTGTCAGAGAGAGACCTGGCTTGAGAGAGAAAGAGTGAGCACGTCACTAGTTCAGTCTATCATTATGGCTGTTAGCCAGGCAGGGTTTGTCCTTGTGTCACCATTGGAGAGAGAGAGATATAGAAGGGGGCAGTCAGGCACATCGTGTTGTGTTGCACACGACACAGAAGAGAAGACCTTGCAGTTGCAAGCTGCACTTTTGGCATTTGAGTCCTTTGAAACTGCCAATTGGTGCTAGTGGGTTTGGCGCTGATCTCTGCCACCTACCATTACTTTACTTCTCTAAATACTATTTATTTACTGTCAAATTTTGAGAAAACTAACACATCAATATATCCTAATTCATTTCAGATAATTTATTTGTATTTACAAAAAACTTAATATTGAGAGTAGGACGGGTCTTTCCCTCTTCCTCATACCTAATTCATATTTCAGATAATTTTGAATTTTGTGACCTTGGCACCAAGTTAGTGGTGCAATAAGTTTTCTCGAGGAACTGTTTATAAAATATATTTTCTAAAAAGACAAAAAGGTCAAAAATCCAGCAGTTGCAGGCATGGCTGGAAAGATCACAGGCGCTCCCCTATCACAGGTGCCCTTGAACTATAAAGGATGCAAAACTGCAAATATGTGCAACAATATAATTGATATACATGCATATTTTTCATGCATGGCTCCCTTGATTCCTCAATTCCCTTCATTTGCCTTCCATGAACAATGTAGCTACCAGTTTCTCTGTAGACTCTGCCTCCAGTCTACATTGTCTTAATCCCATTTATTAGCTGGGATGTTAGCATGGTAATAATGTGATCGACTTGTACAATAATATATATCCACTGTTTGTGTAGGATACGTGAATATTTGCATGCATGTATGTTAAGTACGTAAAACGCCTGTACCTAGCTATATGTCCTAGATCACTAAAGTTTTTTTTGACATATGAACATAGGAATATAAAAATATACTTCTTTAAATCAAACTTCTTTAATCTTAATTCTTAATCATATTTATAGAAAAACATAACAATACCTACACAATATAAAATTAGTTTTATTAAATCCACTTTTTATACTATATTTGTTTTTATGTTAAAAATGCTGCTACATATTTCTATAATTTTGGTCGAGCTGGAAGAAATCTGACTTAGGATTTTTAAGAAAATGAAGGATTTTTAAAAGCACAAACAAATTAAGGATTACAGTAGACAAGAAAAATTAGAACGCCCTATCTGCGAGATCCACATTAGTCAGTTCACACCTAAACATACTCTCTCTGTTTTCATAGTATAAGAACTTTGGGATCAACAATATAAAGATTTCTATTATACCAGTTATGCCATCAATCAATTCTCATTCAAATTCTTCCTATCTTACTCTCATCTAACATCTTGCACTCATTTATTCATTATTTATTAATAAGCAATAAAATCTTTTCTAGTTAATCTTAATTTCTGCTAAACAATCTAGAAATGACTAAATTATGGGATGGAGATTCACAAAACCTCTCATTTCGGATGACAGGTCTTATTGTCTCGTAACTAAGAGCCTTATCTTTAACGGGCCGTATTGAGGCCTATTAGAGGTGAGACAGAGAAGTTGAACCCGTCACAGATAAGGCTATATCTGTGACGTGCCGGTATATAAAACCGATGGAGATGAGGTCAACTCATCATCAATGGGTTTAGACAGTAAAGCCCTCACCTATGATGGTTATCTAGTCTAAAGATATCATATGTAAGGGTTTACTATATATAACAGTTTCTTAGTGTAACCTATCAAAGGTGAGGCTTGTCCTATGATGTGCGTTCATCTCTACAGTTCGTCATAGGTGTCTTGACCACACCTCTAACATTTAGTGTGTTGGCAACCGACAAGGTTGGTTACTTTCTATATATACCTTCACATATACCTTCATAGATGCATTTGTTGGCCAACCCATCTTATACACTATTTACATTTTAGGTGGGAGGGTAAGGAAGGCGAATATTTGTTCTAATATTGAGAGGTTAAATAAAAAATAAGTTAAATTTGGACTTAGTAGTATAGTTTGTTCATCCAAACTAATTTTATTATATATGTGCATATGGATCATAGTGGAATGTACAATACTAACCATTCAATACTAACCGTTTGAGCTAGAAATTTAGAAATAGAGTAGTTGAATTTCTAAATGTTACGAAGGATGATAAGAGAAGGAGGAATAAGGAATATATGATCTATCATGTATAGACCGTAGAAAGGAGAAGATATATGTAGATAGACCACATTTGCATTCTCATCTTATACGTAGAGGTTTTATAAAGGGTTATAGTTGTTAGAGCAAACACGGGGAGCAAGAAGCGCCAAATATTTCTGTTGAAGAAGTGGACGATGAACAACAGGAAAAACAAGAAGATTGAGATAACATGTATATCGCTTTTCCTTTTGGCGGTGATATCATTGATATCGACTATGATCTTTCTTAGATACTTCGTGATGTTGAGGAGCTAGAATACAATGAGAAAGATTATGAGAAGTTCTCAACTTTACTAATGGATTCAGAGACACCTATATATATATCCTGTATGTAAGCTGAATCACATGAAGCTATCTATTGTTTTTGATTTAATAAAGCTTAAGATAAGTAATGGCTGGTCAGACAAGAGTTTCATAGATGTGCTTGATTTTTTGAAGGACTTGCTACCCGACGGGAACAAAATACTGAAGACACATATGAAGTAAAGCAAGTGTTATGTCTCTTGGGGTTGGAGGTTAGAAGAATTCATGCATGTTTAAACAACCGCATCTTATACTACAAAGAATACACCAATTTGAATATGTGCCATGCATGTGAAGCTTCTCGATACAAGTGAAATAATAGTAGTATGGAGGGTAAGAAGTTAAAGAGGAATGGTCTAGCAAAGGTTATGTAGAATCTCCCTATTGACAACCGCATGAAGCGAATGCTTGCCAATCCTAAGGAAGCTAAGTTAGTTCGTTGGAATGCAATAGACAGAAAAGAGGTTGGTATACTAAGGCATCCAGTCGATTCAGCGCATTGGAGGAATATCAATAGGAAGCACCCTGAATTTATAGAAGATCTGAGAAACATTAGGTTGGGTCTGAGTACGGACGGCATGAATCACTTCAATGACCTCAACAATCATCATAGCACCTAGTCAGTAATTCTCGTGAACTTCAACCTACCACATTGGCTATGGTTTAAGAGAAAGTACGTTATGCTTTCCATGTTGGTGTAAGGGCTAAGATAACCTAGTAACAATATTAATGTGTTCTTAGAACCTCTGTTCGATGAGTTAGAAATGCTATGGCATCTAGGATCTGAGACATGGGATGCTTATGAATGGGATAACTTTAATCTTCATGCACTGCTGTTCTACACCATTAACGACTACCCTGTATTTGTTAACCTTCTAGGCTAGATTGTGAAAAGAAAGAAAGTTTGTTTAGGGTTGATAATGTTGCCAATGAGAACGATTACAACAAGTACGTCCACATTGTTGGCCAAAAAACTCCTCTTGAAGAAGTTCAACGAGGAGATGGGACTGTGTACGCACGTGTGGACCATGACAAAGGAATTCTTACGAAACAATGTGTGTATTTAATATATGAGTTTAGGTGTTTTAGAGATATTTTAATGTTATATGAAATATATGTCTTTTAGAGTAATTTAAAATGAATTTAAATTCCAACAATATTATCAAAATTACAAATACATTGTGGTCAAAGTTTGATCAAAGTTATTAACATTCATACCTGTAAATAAAAATAAATTTTGTAGACTTCTGATCAAAGTTAGATGTGATAGTTTTAGTAAAGGGCCTGTCACAGATATTAGTAACATACTATGGTTTGTTATGTACAACCGTCACATGTATATTACCTATGATGTATTTTAGTTCACAACCCATCATAGGTAAGATAGCTGTGATTGATTTTATTGCATAGACCGTCACAGGTAAATTACTTGTGACGGATTTTATTGAACAACCTCTCACAAGTAATCAAAATGTCTTTTGTTGGAAGTATCTAGATTCAATCAAAGTTACTCACAAGTAGATCTAAATCATTAACGCCCTCATCCTAGAGCTCGATCCCCAAGCCTGTGCCATCGTCACCACCGCCGCTGTGTCCTCTTGTCATCCCCAAGCCGCCTAAGACTGCTATTGTGCTACCGTCGTCGCTAACCCCAAGCACTCTCATCATTCGGGAGCCTCTAGAGCCTACCTCTGCGTCACTATCACTGTCGACCTCGAGCCTTTTCATCATCTCCAAGCTCCCCAAGCCCACTACTGTGCCATCACTGCCATTGTCGTGCCCTCTCATAGTCCTTGAGCTCTCCAAGCCTGCCACTACGCCACCGTCACCGCCGTCCCCGAGCATCGCAACAGTTGAATGTTAGCTTCATATTTTTTTCTACTACTTTAAGTAAATTACAACCTTTGCATGTTATCTATGTGATTTTTTAGTCATTAACTAATGTGATTTTTTAGTGAATTTTTTAGCTATTCTACTACCTCTGCTTTTAGGTTTTTTCGATTAATTAATTACCTTCTATTTTTAGTGATTTTTTAGTTAATTAACTAATGTGATTTTAGGTGATTAACTAATGTTATTTTTTAGTTAATTAACTAATGGAATTTTAGATGCATGTGTACTTTATTAAAATATTGATCACAAATGACTTCAGTAAAAAAAACTAAACTAATGTAAGTATTGCTACATTAAGAGTATACCCAACTTACAATAGTTTCTTAGCTATTTAAACGCACGTAATTATAGGTTATGTTAAATTAATTAATTACATTTATTATTTTACTGATTGTTTATCTAATTAACTAATGTAATTTTAGGTGATTTTGTATTTATTTCATTATCATGTTTTTAGGTGAATTTTTACTAAATTGACATACTTATCTTAGGTGACTTTATTAAAAAAACTAAACTAGATTAGTGCATATACTACCTGACTAAGACACCTTAGATCACCAAACACCATGTATTATATTATTTTTTGATAACTTAGACTATGTTAGTAAAACTGAACACCTGCCACCTTGGCCACTAGCTGCCTCCACCTCTAGACCACCGGGTTAGTTCTTTTTGTTTAGTTGAAAATTAATTTAAAATTAATCAAATTGCTCTACGAAGAAATTGGGCATGCGTAGATTACATTGGATAAATATATTATAAATCTTGGCTTTGACTATATCACTTATCACGATATCAACTTATCCTAGCGATTTACTCAAGAGAGCAAGTTAGGGCCCAAGGCAAGTGGCCATTGCCTTAGGGCACTTTTGGCCCATGTACTTGGGCTCCTTCTACTTGCTTTGTTTGCACACAATCGCTACGAGTAATTCATAGTAAGATTTAGTTACTATCGAATCCCATGAATTGTAATATATTGTCTAGTTAATCTATCAAATAATTCTCGTGCCGAGGAGATATGAGTTTTAAACTGCATCAGCCTGACATCTAAGAGCACTATAAATAAATTCCTGTTATATATCAAACGTAACATACTCTAATGATCACAGATAACATATTCTAATATATCAAATAATACTGATGGAAAGGAGGTGGGAGTCAAATGATCACAGATTGTGAGGTTCTATGGTCCCAAGGTGGTTTGGTCGAATTAGTTCATATACTAACCAACTTAGACACCTTGGACCTCACATGACTTGTATTATATCATTTATTGATAATTTAGAGTATGTTGCTAAATTATCAAAAAAAATCTATAAGTTATATTAAAAAAAGATTCCGCTTGACTTACAAAAGTCCATAATATATTATTCAATTCCTTTTTTTTTCTATTTTTTGACTTCACATATCATCATGGTTCTTCTTTGAAAACGCATGGGTGACATGTACATGGCTACATATAAGTTTGTGAATTCAAATAAAAATTGTAGCTATATATGATTCCTAGAAATTAATGTATATGTATGTTGATAAATATTTGACTGTGAATTTGTGAGGAATATAAATATGTATGTGTGAGCTTGTTGATACGTCAATATCAATATATCACTTTGGTGGAATTTTGAATACTTAAGTATAACAATGTTGCTGTTAGGAACTAGGTGGGTCTAGTACTATCTATTTTTTAGATAACATGCTAGTAATTCCTAAGTATAGCAAAAAAACAAATTTATTTTTTTTGAATAACCATGCCAATATCGGGTTTCAAGCAAAACCCATGATAGGTGAGTACTACCTGTGATAGGTTTCAAATAAGACTAGTCACAAGTGATTACATATGACGGTTGCTAATTTATACCATTATAGGTAACTAAGTCATCTCTAACGGATTGTAAAATTGGTTAGTCAAAGGTAGATTAATTCTAACTAGTCATAAGCGCAATAACACGTCTAGAGTATCTCATCAGTTACGGTCGTTAAAGTAATTATTATAGCTATGTTATTTCTAACGAGTCATAAGTACAATTAATTTGTAGTGCTATATCACATATGATAGATTTTTCTTGTAATGCATCACATATAACCTTAGCTCTGACGTGCCTTTAACTCGTCATAGGTGGTGTAAAACCATCACTGGATATTCATTTGTGATAAAGGCTAAACCCATTATAGATAAGGATTTGAAGCCGTCACGTATGAGCAGATCCAACATAGTGAGAGAGAGTATGTATATATAGCATCCACTTACACTTTTACATTCATTTCATTCAAAGGGTAGGTAATTTGGTTCAGAGCGCCAAGACTTATTAACTGGTTCTTGCTCACTTAAACCCCTAAGCTAGTTGGTACTAAACTATCTACTATAACTACTTATGTGTCACGTTGGCTTTAACACCACTCATACAGGTTTCAAATATGCCGTGGTGTTAAAAAAATGGTATGCAACTTCCATGTATATACAATTATATGCGGTAATTTATATGTATATATTGTGTTCACTTTCACGTGTAGATGTGACGGTAGTATACACGTCAAATTGGTCGCAGCATTTTGTACACAGTTGGTCTTGTTGGGACAGATTTTCTACTAGCTCGATTCGTGTCAATGTCATGTGGGGGTGCATGCATTAATTTAAGGTATACTAAGAACATACATTTGTTAGACTAATAGCCAGATAATTAAAGATGCATGATGTGGTTAAAATCAAATCAAACATCGATCACCCAACCAAAAGGGAGGGTGACGTGCATGATGTCTATATCATGATCGAGCCTCCACGAGCAATTGGTGTCCCGGTTATGATTTGTTCATCGCTAATTAACCCTTGGGCCCGATGTGTTGATCAAGTCAAACTTGTAGTGATTCATATAATTAAGCGGCAAATCCATCTCCCCATTTTCTTGCATGCAATTATCTCTCTTTTTGATGCAAATTAAAGCCAGTGAATTTACGATGGATCAATGTCGATCGACTAATATATTGGCCCTGGTGAAAGCTAGCTATCTTTTAGTTTATGCATGGATGCATGGTCGATAGATCGATCGATCAATCGGCTAGGTACCTAGTAGTGCTATAGTGCAGTAGTATTATTTCGACAAATCATGCAGGCTGTAACGGCACAGAGCCTTTCCGTACATTTGAGCGCATGGGGCCATCCATCAAATCAAATAATATGCATGTTAATTCTGGCTGATCTGTTTAGTTCCACGTTGTAAAATAGATGCAGTAAAACATTTCACAAGTGTATACTTCATTTGATTTAACTAGCAGGTACACAAAGTGACACACGTCCATTCTAACATATACTGCAAGAGAACAAAAACATAGATGGAAGTGAATTAATCAATAGATCACTTTAATTTTTACTCTAGCGGTCATAAATACGTTTCGGACGAGATTTAATTAAACCGTAAGATTTATGTTAGAATAAGTTTGTAAAATCCAATAAGCTTATGCTGCTGTAATAATATTTTTCAAAGCAAAATTAAGTCCACTATTTTTTAAGTTAATTATTTTAGAAATTATTGATGGTTTAAGTATTCTTTTAAACATCAAATATTTAACTTTAAGTCAAAATTGGAACAACAGGTGAGAGCTTTGTATATATATAGAAAATAGTGGTGACGGTGAGAATTGAATCTACAACCACCCCAGCACTTCTCTCAAAATTCTAACATATATAACCACTATCTGTTTTCTCTCCAAACAGAACGTAGGATAGAGGAATAGAAGCCACCGATAAACCCTAGAGCTTTCAAACATTATCATACTTACACTCTAATCATAATTAGAGTGTTTTTACGGGAGTAAAAGCTTGGCAAAAAAACTCTAATTAATTCCAAAATAAATCTCTAAAATTTAAAATAGATTTTCTCTTTGCAATGTGTAGATGGGATTTTTTAAATTCCGTTACAATGGGCATTTTGCTAGTGTAATATATATAGCTAGGCCTGTTCAAAGTGTAGTTTGGTTGATCAGCTGCCATTTTTATTGGAGAAGTTTTGTAATTAGCACATGCTAAATTAAGTATTAAGACATAGTTAATTTTTTAAGAAACTTCTTTTTTTTGAAAAAATAATGCCATTATGCAGATTGAGAAATATGCACGTGATAATTAATAGAAGTCATATTCGTGTGTGTTATTTATTGTTTGTAAGACTCGCTGATGGAGTTGGGAAAAGGCGAGAGATTTCAACCACACCAGTGGCGAATCTGTTTTACTCGATCAATGCATCACCTTTTTCTTCTTCTTACATAAATGAACAAGAAAAAGAAAAAAAATAACTATGCAGAGTAGTATATAATAGTAGTGGATAGCCTTTTGTGATCGATCGGTATCATGCAGATATCTACACTACTAAAATATGTAGCAGCCTATATAGCAGCATAGACCATGCATGTGTACGATACGACACAGACACGTTGGTCAAATTAATCATTTTTTGAGCCATTTAATTTAGAGTAGCTGTATGTTTTGTGGTCATGCATAAACGTACGACTGATTTAACCAAAAAAGTACTGTTCTGGTGGGGTTTAATTGAAATGTCGCCACTGGCTTAATTAACTGGGTTTCGCGAGAAAAAAAAACTTTTTTTGGAGAACAAGCTAACTGTATATTATGAAAGAAAGAACAAAAGGTGAAACACTTGTGCGGTTACTTGCATACATACATATACAAGCTCCTCCTTCCTCGAATAATTGACACTGACACTTCAAGTTTAAACTTTGCTTATCATTTTTAGAAAATTTGTAAATACTAAAAATATGTTATAGCATACAACTTTTATTCATAAGAATATAATCACTTTAAAGTAATTCATGGTCAAAGTGAGCTAGCCATAATCAATGGTGTCAATTATTGGGAATTTTTTTTAAAACTTTTAAAGTGATGTACTCTCGTTGTTTCTATGCAATTCAAATAGTTATAAAAATATTGAAAACATTAGCAAAATAGAGTAATATGTAATATATTACTCTATAAAAATACATCAAAATTTGATTTAAATATGATTGTAGATATACGCATACTACACATAATTTAATTTTTATTTTTTATAACTTGTATAAGTTAAATTTTAACTTGCATGTTCGTAGGGTGATACATCACATATTAATCTATCTTATCAATTTTTTTATTTTTTATTACTATTCCGATGACATGCATAGTGAGAGTTTAGAATCTACTCTCTCAATTATTTAAAAATAGATGGAGTATGGTTTTTTCAAATCAAAAGCACTTATCAATTACATAAACAAATTAATACATAAATAACAATAAAAGCTTTGCGCGATTCGTGGCACCGTGCGTAACTTCATCGCGAAACATCGAAGGTAGCTACAAAGACCTTCGGCATTGCTGACATTGTCACAATCCGCTCTATAATCCCTCTAATAAAAACCCTAGCCATCATTGTTATCTTTCCTAAGCTCCCTTTTTGTCTCCCCCTGTTTTCCTACCATCGACTACACTAGGGGTTAGCTAGAGCCTTTATCCGTTACCACCGTGTGTCCCCTTGTTTTTAGTTTTTTCATCACGCTGACCTTAGCCAACCGCTGAAACCACCGCAGTAGAATGAATTAGCTCTGATCGTTTTTGCAAACAGTGAGGCCCCAATCCTCGCTTTCTCTCCATATCCTCAGAACAGTTCTAGGAAGTTAGTTGATAGCTCTATTGGAGCTCCCGATTGTCGTTGTGCCTCGATGAGCCATCGCCACCCTTGTTTTGTTGCCCTGAGCAATGTGAGGCGCTAGGAAGAACACACGAAGAAGGGGATATAAGGAGAAAGAAAAAAACAAGATGAGACCGATGTGGGTCCCATCCGCTCTAACCGACCTAATAGTCCCGTTCTATTATAGACCATCCTCTCCCTCCCACTGACATCCATGCCCTAAATGTTAGTCAAGAAATATTCTTTTCATTTTTTAAAAAAATTCTTTAAAGTTCAAAAAAATCATATTTTTTTATTCATAACTCCATTTAACCTCATTCTAACTCTAAGTTTTTTTTTCTAAAATCTGCTTTTATGCAATGGTAATATTATTTTCTATGTTTTGTTACTTTTATTAGTATCCTATGTAATGTTTGTGTTCTCACGTGTAGAGGTTGTGACAGAAGGAATATTAGTGCCGAATTTTGTCACATCAGGAACTGCCATGCACTAAGGCAAGCTATTCTTGAACATTTTAAACATATATTTCTGAATTAGTTTGTATATAAAGATGAATTGTTAGATCACACTTCAATCATGTTTAGTCTCGGTTTGCGTAAAACTAACGGACCTATCCAATAGTTACACTTTTATTATATAGAATATTGATGACCCTATCCTTATTAACTCCACCAAATAATTATCGATATTGTCATCCCTTGGATGTGATTATCGAGATGGTTGTTTTATTCGCTTATGATTATTATGTTGTATGAGAACTTAAGACTTCTAAATATTTACTTAAAAATTTGATGTGATGTCAACTTCTTTGTAAAATAAAAATGGTTTTTATTACTTGGATGATGCGAAGTCAGTGCATTCATGGTTTGGCTACGTATTATCATTAAAAACCAATTTCCTTGGAAAATTAATACAAGCATATTATAGTGTGACTACAGGGATGTTATGGGACACTCTTGGCTAACAAATTAGCTATCATATGAAAATCTTGCATGTCAATAGCCGTGGAACACCGAAAATTAGGAAATGAGACTATGGATCACTAGTACCTAAGATGGTTGTTATCCTAGCTTTGCATGAGGCGACCGGTTAGGTATAGGATACATTTCCAGTATGTCCTGAGTAGATGAGAGCATGAGACTTGGATAATTCTCAGTTTGAGATATTCAATCCAACTATGTGACATGAGATATTCATGGGTTAGTTTTGAAAAAACCTTGTAGTGAGCCCTTCCTTATCAACTATGTTTGATCAACATGTATTGTATAAAGAGAGAAGTTTATGATGTGTGATTAAAACGTATAACTTCTATAGAATTTAGCTAAATTATTTAAACAACTGTACTTATTGTTATGGGCATATGTGAGGTATTTTTCATAGCGTAGTTTTGTTTTTACTAAAGGTTGGTGAACACGATTGTTGCGATGGGAATCATTTCAAAAGTCCATTTGTGTGGCAGATGGTCAATCTTTTTGGTCGAAAACAGGTCTGTTTGATCTATGGTGTCTTGTGACGCCATAGTGCCGTAGTACCGAGAAGGCAAACTTATGCTATAAAAAACTATTAACTATAATAAATAGTTAAAAATAATATTTGATTAATTGTTAAAAGTTGAGAAAGTGAAAAGAAATTAATCAAGAAGAAGATGTGAAAATGTTAAGAATTTTGCTATCTATCGCTTATAAACACTGTGACAAGTTGTTGCATAGCAATGAATCGAGATGTGAATATCTTTTCGACAATTAAAATTTTGGCTTGTTTGTGTTTTACAAAATAACTCTGTTGGTTTCGCAAATAAAATCCTGAGCCTCTCTGGTTAAATCAAAACATGTCATTTTTTCTTTGGCTTACTAATTACGTAAAGTATATAGAGTTTGGTGAAGACGATATCAACCCATCCGTTGAGGAGTTTTATCAGGAGTTGACGGAGTATGAAGATATTTTAGGACTAATTCTCAAACCGTACCTCTAGAATAAACTAGTTATTTAAATACTATGTTTAGTGCTTAGCTTCTCTAGTTGTTTTTCGCCGTTAGCTTTCGCTTAGATGCCGTTGTTACTTTTGCTCTCTATATTATTTTCCATCTAAGGTTTATTCATAATGACAAATTATATAAGTATAATGGTATAATAAAAGTTAGTAATATATAATTCTACTATTTATATCAACAGGATTGGTAATTAAGTTGATCCATGATACGTGCTTTATGGCTTGGCTAGTAGAGTAGTGGTTATAACTAGGTTATAGTTATAGGTACAACTGTCAAGAACTAACCGTTACAGGCAATTAGTCGGTGATTTAATTGGAGCTAATCTCTAATGGTTACAAACCCGTATCTGTTTATTTTCGGCTTGTATGTTGCTAGTGATCTTGGTTCACGCATGCGTGCAATGCATTTTGAATACATGCTTGTATACAATACTAGGCAGAGATGGGCTGAGGAGAGGGGGAACGCCAGAAGGTGTTACTTGGGCGAGGTAATAATTTCGTTGGTACTCTAGATCTGTAGGATCAGTCAATTGAGATTTATTCTTATTGTTGGATTCATATCCAATAGCGCTACTGTCTTCAACCTCTACAGTGATTCATTTTGTCCTTCTCGTTTGCTTCCCTATGCTGTGTGGCTCGTGCCAGTAGATTTGCAGCCACTCCTGTCGTCTTCTAATTTATTTTTGTCCTATCGACTATTATTATCCTCACCTATGGCTCTATTGGTATCATAGTAGCGCTCGTATCGATAGGACTCGATCCAGAAGCCAACATCCCATCATTCAAAAGGAAAACAAAAAGAAAAATCCTTATTTCTGCCTTCCCCAAACCTTTAATTTCACCTCAACCCAAACCTTAGAATCCGGTGCAGGTCATCGAAGAAGAAACACCTCACGCTTCATGCCATGGAGCATCCACAAGATTAATCTGCCGATGACGAGTAGGGGCAGCTGATGACGAGTAGCCTATCTGAATTTCATATTGTCGCAGCAGTACACAAGGAGATGACAATCCAGTGGTGGTTAGATCTGAAAGTAAATGATAAGACTAAGCAGAGAAGAGACAACTCTAATAAACTGACAGCTAGCTCCATGCCTCCGTACATCTTCACCCAGTGGCACATATATATTATTTCAACCAATCAACACTGTAGTACCATGCAAGTCCATCTAGCTTCTGACATATATATACATGCAACTATATATGCAGGCACTCCTAGCACGTAGCTTAATTAACTAGTATATTTATATAATAATAAATACGTGGATGATGAGAACATATGTAACCCCACGTAGCTATAGCCACCTGCCCATAACTAAGCAACAGTAGCTACACACACTTATGAATGTGTGTCAAATTAGCACACAGAATAGTACAACGTTGGGTGAAGGAATTGAAATCAAGTCCATGGTTATGAATATTGATCGATCAACGGCATGAACATAGGAATCCCCACGCCGGAAAGCGACCGCCCGGCGATGACTGTGCAGCTCTATGTATGAAAACGACGCACGGTCCCTGGTGGCCGGCCATAGATCCATCGGAGAGTGCAACAGGGCCACCATAGATAACTCTCTCCGATCAACAATAATTATATAGTCGATCTCTCGCTCGTAGCATACATGGTTTTTCTTTTCTTGGTTGGGCTAATTAAGCTGGTGAGCAAGCAGCGTCTGCACGGTGGTAGCGGAGCACTCAACGTACCAACATGCACCGATCGATCTTGATTTTCTCTCCTTTTCGCATTCTAATTTTCTCTGACGCTTCGCTTGTACAAGTACCTTTCTTAGTTTTGCGCTTGCCTCCGCCTTTGTCACCTCTCTTAAAGAGGATGCCAGATGAAGACGGTGTCGACAAAGACGTTTAACGACTGTACGCATGGGTATATGCATGCTTGTATTAACGTACTATATCTTTAATTTAATTTGCTGAAGTCGTGTGTCTCCTACCGAACATGTGTATATCATTAGAGAGGCCCCGGGCACTACTCTCTCCAGCTCAAACCCACAACCTACTCTCTCTCTCAAGATGGACCTCTCTGTGTGTGACAGTAGTAATAGTATGTGTGTTTCTCTGTCTACTTTTTTTTTTGTCAAAATTTCTCTCTCTAAAAAGCAACAAAGCAGCAGCACAGCAGTGTAGCAGCAAGGAAGGTGACCAGAGAGAGGAATTATTGGGGAACCAAAAGGGCACTGATCAAAGACGTTGCACCATTGGTACGTGCACTGGGGACACCGGCTACCTTATCGCCCCGGCCCGGCCGACTGATGTTACACTGCCGCGTGGGCCCCACCTCAACCGATCTTAGCTTTTTACTGCGTACCCCTTTTCCCCCCTTTCACGACAAACAAGATAACAATCTGAACCCCAGCATCTCCTGCTCCCTCTATTGCCATGTACTACTAATTAAATTAACATGCTCACCACAAGTCACAAATGACAACAAAAACTATAGCCTAGCTAGCTACACATCCTTGTTAGCTATATACTAGTGTTAATTACCAACTTAATTAACAAGGTTAAAGTAAGACACCAGGCTATAGCTGCTAAGTGCTCCTTTGGAAATGCTGGAATTTTACATAAGTGTGATTCTTACGAAAATCCTCTGAAAATTCTTCTGTCTGAAAAAATGCCTAATTTATTCTTCAGATGCATGGATGTACGCAGGTACGAACAGTAAATGTGACTATCTGGATCGTGATAATATTACACTAAATAATTAATACACACACATCTCATCAGCAACGTACGTACGTACACATGCATGCACACTACTCCCTCTCTGCTACAGAGTATAAATCGTTTTGGCCCACCATATCTTTTTTCCGGTTATAAGCGTTCTGGCTCGATTAACTTATACTGGGTATTTTTATTTCTAAACTAGTCTGACTCACCGATCGTAAATCAACTTCGTATCGTCGTCTCGTGTCTTCCCCCAAATCGTCTCGAAGGCGTCTTCCAATCTAGCACCGATGCCTTTGTCTCCGCCTCCACTGCTAAATCAATCTTCTCCTGAGGAAGCACTCCTGTGTGCAACCATGAGCAGCGGCAGCGGCCTAAGCGGGTCGGACTCCCATGTGGAGATGCTCCTACCGTCGCTCCGACGCCTTCAAGATCGACATCTAAAACAGGTTCGTCCCCAATCCCAATTCTAAATTTCACCAATCAATCTACGTCGATTTGATTCAATCCTAGTTTTTTTTTATGTTGATTTCATGGCTAAAAATGTTTTTTTAGGTACTGTCGGTGAAGAAGTGTCAGTCAACAAAGGTGAGGCTGTTCCTGGAGCCCGGCCAGCTGGCCAAGAATTTGTTGGATCGTGATTGGCAGCGTCGTTGTTGGATCCGTGGTCAGTGGCGGCGGTGTGGCTGTGTCGTCGTTGGATCTGTGGGTAGCGGCGCCTATCCGCTGATGCTGGAGAGCTCTATCTATCTATCTATCGGATCATCTGTTAAGGGGCTGCAAGGCCGGATTGGATTAGAGTATTGCTTGTGGTTCTTGTTGGTAATTTCTAGAATTGGTGCTAGTGAGTTTGCAAAATTGGAGGTCACTGGATGTTTGGATATGTTGATTTGATGGTAATTGATGTTGTCTTTTTTGTCCTTTTGAGTTCTTGAAAGTATAGTTTTTTTAATGGTGCCAACTTTGCAAGTTAAAGGTATAAACTTGTCTTCTTAGTTGGTTGATCAAGACGAGGTGAGTTGACAACCATGGGCTCCTGTGTCTCGAGGAGGAGCAACGACAGAGGTTGAATTTCTTCGTACCTCTACTTCGTTATTGTCAGTGGAGATAATGTTTCTTCAGCCACTGTCACAATGTTCATTCAGTGTAGTTTCAGATTTTTCAGAGCATATTTTGTGCATGATAATAACCCATAAAACAACACATGAATTACCCCTTACAACAGTATTTGTATTGTATTTATAGTTTACTCCCTTACATCAGGAGTATTTTTTTTCTATATTTTTCTCCATTACATCAATATTTGCATTTTTTCTGTACTCCATTACAATAGTATCCTAAGCCATTACTATAACCAACTTGTTTTAGATATTCCAACACATTCTTGTAGATACTAACATTGCATGACAACCTAGAAGGTAGCTCCCTTCTCTTTCCAAGCCTTGTCTATTCATATGTAGGATTTTGTACTTATTTCCTCCTCTAATTTTCATCACTTCAAGCATGCACATATGTAGAGTTAGGAATACTCTATTTATCTCTTAAGCTTCAAACCCATCGAACTCTTCTTGGACATCATGAATTAGATCTTGAATTGTTGTAGGACATGAGCAATTAGTTAAAGATTGTATGGAGCTAAAGAATCATAGATCTAGCACATTCATCTATGGCGAATTCAATGATTGTTGCTTTAGCTTAATGTCCAGTTTAGTTGCGGCCACAGCTTAAAGAAGGGCTAGGTCATTTGAAGGGACGTGTGTTCTAGCAATATAAATTATCTTGCTAACGTCCTCTTATGGCCACAAAGCTTGGATAGCTAGAATTACTTTTTTAATCAAGAATTGCCTCATGACTTTCTTATTGACTTTGATAGATTTGGTCTCTAAAGTTTCTCTTGCTCTGTTGCTGTTCTTTCTTACAGCAGGAGCCTGAAACCAATTTAGAAATGACATCACAAAGAGTTCAAATCAGAAAATGTAAGGCGTTCGAAAGCGATGAACTCAAACTCACCTCTTTAACAAATGGCCACGTACCAATCTTGCCAGAAAAAGTCACATTCCCTTGCACACCAAACCTGAGCCTAGCTATAGCAGTTATGAACATTACTTTACCAATGCTATTCTTATTTTGAACAGTACGTAGGGGATCTTCTTCTTCTTGTAGCTGGTAGTATGTTATCTTCTTTTTGTCATATCTAATTTCTCATCAATGTGGATTATATTTTGCATGTCCATGAATCTAGGTTCAGCATCTCCAAGATCTATCATTGAAATGCAAAATTGCAATCTCTCTCTTATTCTTCTCTCTCAAATATGACTTCAACATATTGGAGTGGCGTCTTATCTTGCCTACTTTGAATTTTCTCATAACTATTGCTACACTCACACCCAAAGAGTTTGCATGTAACCTTAAATTATATCTTCTATTCAGTGGAATTGTGGCGATTCAGGAGAGATCAATTTCCATTTTCTTCGAGCTACAACGACCGGTTTTGTGGTTTTACACGTCAACCTCAAGCGTGAGTGCGATTTGTTCCCTTGCATGCTTCTAAATCCTTTGAATAACTTGAATATCTGCATTGAAAAATCTAGCAATCTTTTTTGTTGAATTCTTCTGTAATCTTCCATGTTTGCTTTGTGCATGCAGTGCCATGTAAGCAACATATCTCTGCTTATCTGATAACCATTTCCTTGACTTCCTCTTTGGTGGTTGAACACCTACAAGGGCAAGAATGAGACAAGACAGTTAGATTAAATTAAATTAACAAGATTCAAAACAATATGGATTAGCTCTTTCACTAGGAGTAGGGAATTACATATCAACATGTACTAGGAGTAGGAGAATAACATATCAACATGTATTCATGTTAACATGTAATAGGATTCTGGAGTTGATAGACAATTAATATGGATAAGCTGCTGCAATGGACTTTTTATCTTTAACTTTTTTCTCTCTCTTTATTTCAGTTCAAGAACTTCAGGCACAGGGAAGGAGACAAAATGACAGCAGAAGTAGCAGATATGTTCATTATGTGCACAACAGTACATGCATTCATGTGTACAGGAACAACAGAAGGAAACTCTAGTTGTTTGTACTACTTCAACATGTATAGATTAGCTTGTATACCGACATCTACTCCAACATGTATAGATAAACTTGTATACTCTGATCTTGCAGACGTCTGACCAAAAAAAACAGCATAGCTACTCCTTTTTGTGATATGCAGTTTGATATGCGTCCTTTTTCTGTGCTGCAAGCGATGGAGGGGGAGAAGAAGGGGGTATCATGGGTATAAAGGGGAATTTAACCCCTTAAGTTGAATTTCAAATCTCAGGATGTCTTTTAACTTGTAAAAGAGGGAGTAGCTAAGTACGAACGTACAACTCAACTTCACTACGCTAGTTAGCTAAGCTAGTCAATTAGCTAGGACAGTACAGTACCAATTACCATTAATTAATCTATCCATGGACAGATGAAAATTATAAGTAATGAGATGCGAATATTTTTCTGTCCTGGACAGCTGGGTAAATTAACACATGGATGCAGACCCTAGCTTAGGACTCGCTTTAATCTCTCCCTTTTTCTCTCTTGGCTCTCCTTAATTTTCTTTTCTCAGTGTCTCACTCACTAATTAATCACTCGATCTTTGCTAATCACCTTTGCAATATATCGATCGATCGATCTCTCTCTATCATGGACATGGATCTCTCTTGCTTTTATTTTCTTATATTTTTTTTCTTTTTTGCTTCGTCTTCTTCCTCCTCTTAATTGTCTCTTTAGTTACTGTACTAGCAGGCAGCAGCTAGGGCTGGCTGTGGCAGGTTGGTCGCCTGAGGCGCCGTACATACGTGTACGTACAGCTACAGATGTTTTTTACAGTGCCACGTGGCTCAGCCGCTCTGGCGTGCTCGCCGACGGCGGCGGCGCCGCCGACCGCGCGAAGCTCCACAGGTCGTCGTCGCTGGCGATGTTGCCGCTACCGCCGAGCAGCCTCGTCGCGGCTGCGGAGTAGCAAGCGAGGCCGTCTGCCGCAGAGGCGTCGTCGTCGCCGGCGTCGAAGCAGAGCTGGTCGTTGGCCGCGTTGGGCTGGCCGTTGAGGTGCAAGGCGACGAGGCGGTCCATCATGGCCCAGTCCGTGCGGTGGTGGTGCAACAGGTGATGGTCGGCGGCGGCCGCGTCGCCGGTGCTCGGAGTGGCCGAGAGCGCCGTGGCCGCCGACGGGCTATCGAGCGGCGGCAGCTTCATGAAGCCGTGGCCGCCGAGCACGGTGTCGATGGGCCGGAGGTACCTCGAAGACGGCCTGGCGCCACTGCCCCAGCTCGTGGCCTGCGGCGAGGGGTGCCCGTGCTCCTGCTTGCACGACCTGCCCATGTACTGCAGGATCTGGTCGAGCGCGTCGTCGCTGGGGGAGTAAGCGTGCGCCGCCTTGGCGCCGCCGTCGCCGTGCTTTCCGCCGCCGCTCCCGGCCTCTCTGTGGTGGTGCTTCTTCTTGAATACCCTGCACACCACCCAGCCATCCTCCTGGCCAGCGTCCGCCGCCGCCGCGGCAGCAGAAACAGCAGTAACCTGATTCATGAATGCATCATATAAAATTAAGTCATGCATGCATAATTAATCGCTAGTACTAGTAATTATTTCAACCTTTTGGGTTGGTGCACATGAATCACATGGAAAAAGCTAGGTTAATAATCTGAGACAAGAGAGAGAGAAGCGAAATGAAAAGAAAAGGCAAGGTTGGAACAGATCGATCATAGTAGTAGCATTATTCATAGCAAGAAGAGGCCGTACTACAGTAACTTGTCCTCTATCATTGCATTGCCGGGCCGCCATTGTTGAACCACCGCTTCGATCGTCATCCTCTAATAATTGCTAGCTATTACTACACACAGAGGCCGGCAATGATTGCGAGTGCGGTGTACCGGCGTCTGGCCGGCCGGCCGGAGCACGTACCGTGGCGGTGTCGGAGGCGGCGGGATCGTCGAGGCGGTACTCGTGCATGATCCAGTCGGACTTCTGGCCGTGGGGGGCGCGGCCCTTGTAGAAGACGAGCGTCTTGCGCATGCCGATGCGGTGGACGGCGTTGTAGATGGCCTTGTCGCGGCCGGTGGCCTTCCAGAAGCCGGCCGCCGTCGCCCGGTTCGTCCTCGTCCCCGTCGGGTACTTCTTGTCCTTGTGGCTGAAGAAGTACCAGTCGTTCTGCGGCCCTGACCCGATCTTACACCTCTCTGCACACATAGCCACCATTAGCAACCTCTCTAGCTCATGAACCCTTCCATGATATATTCATACATGCATGCATGGTGCAACCGTGCAAGTAGCTAGCTAGGAAGAGACGAGAAATTGATGAGAATTACTACCTTGGATGTCCCATGGCTCGAGTTTGTTGAGGTCGACGTCGCGGATGACGTCGAGGTCGATCTGCTCGGAGGCGACCTTCTTGAGGAGGTAGTAGTTGAGGAGCTCCTCCTCCGTCGGGTGGAACCGGAACCCCGGCGGCACGCACGACTGCCCGTTCACAGAGATGCTCATTGATCTTCTAGCTAGCTAGCTGCTCAATCTCCTCTAGCTAGCTAGCTAGCTAGGTATCTTCTCGCTATCTACCTCTCGTGGAGGAAATGGCCGGAGAAGGAAGGAGAGGAAGAGGAAGAAGACGACGGCCGTGGCGAGGGAAACGTGTGGCGTTTATATAGTGGTTGGAATGGCTACTTGATTGGGAGATGGATGGCATGGGATACCCAAATTTGCAAGAAATATTGGAGATCGATCGACTATATTGCCATCATTACATGCTGTACATGGCACTAGTATTGTGTGTAGCTATAGCTTTGCTTCATCATCCTCCAGCATATGTGTAGTGTGTAGCTGCCCTCTGACTCTCTCTCTCTCTCTCTCTCTCATCTAGCTTGTCTGTGCCAAGTGGGGTTAGTTTTGCCACCCACCCCTGAGAGAGATGGCCAGACAAAGAAAGTTAGAGAGAGAGAGATCTAGAGAGAGGAATATAATGGTTCATTTCTTTTCTCATGTGTGTAATTTACTAAAGATTATGTAATTTGCATAAATGATACTACTGCATCCTACTTGGCGATGAGCCTTGTGGAATATTTTAATCACTAGTTATTAACTTTGTCCCTTCTGCTCCTACTCAGACTGATTTCAACAAAATGTAGAATGGCAGTCACTTTAACCTAAGCTGATTGCGTTTTTTTATCTGTCCTTGTAATTAAGTTTATTGCGTCCCATCTTGGCCCCTCCGAAATTGCCTTTCCTTCTACTACCTCTTGTTCCCAACTTAATTTCTTCCTTATTTACCCATCATTTCGTCGATTTATCGTTGAATTGGTGTTAAATGGAGTACAGAATGACAGAATTACCCTTCTTTTGGATGCAAATTTAAGCTACATGTTTGGACATGTGCCCATGGTTTTGATCAAGCTGATGCGCTGCAACTACTAGTCTGCCACCCCTAGCTTTTGTCCAGCTGAGCAATAATAAAAATACAAATGAAACTGAGACAAAAAGAAGGGTGAATCTGTCATTTACACCCTATTTAATAGTGATGCAACAGTAAAGTAATGAAATGGGTAAATAAGGGACAAAAGTTGAGAATGAGAGGCAGGAGAAAAGAGGCAATTTTGGAGGGGCAAATAAGGGGTACAGTCAAATCTAAGGGGCAAATAAAGAATTTACTCAACGCTACACATGTGTACGTTATTAATTTTGATCTCTCTCCTAATGATTTCATTTCTATTTCTTATGTTGCTTAAAAAATAATTATACTACTTTTACAATTGTGTATGATTGGCTAATGGCTAGCTTGTTGCAAATGATTATAGAATTAATGAAAGTGATTTAACGGTTCTTTAGAGAGGTTCCAAGAGATACCATCTTCATCTTTCTTAGTGCAAAATTTGTTTCCTCCTATGTATATACCTCACATACCAAGAGATATCAAATTATACATTAAAAAATGCTATACCTCTCAGTATCACCTTGAGGACCATAAAATTTCTCATATAATGAAAATTTGGTAGATCCTTGATATACCAATAGTTTTATATTGCTGAAAATTGAACTCACTAGTACAAGAAAAAAATAATAAGATTTAATATGTGAAAATTGCATTACTAGATTTGTCATAAAAAATACTTGACCCCTCCGTGGCAAAAAGAGTTTACTTTTCTACATAAATCTGGTTTTATGTGTTGTTTACATTTTTAATTATTTTTATGATTATATAATTAAAAAAATATTAAACATACATAATAAAGGCACTATCAATATCTTAAACATCGAGAAAAAAGAAGAGTATGTACCAATATGTCTAGTCTTTGTGAACAATTATTTCTGCTACAATTTGAAGATTACAGCCACCATAAGAGTTTTTTTTCTTTTAATGGCACGATGTAAAACACGATTATTTAACTTAATGCAAAAAAACTACAATATAATAGATCCATGAAATAATCAAATATATATTTTCTAGTACCATCGACAGGCTTCTAGCTAACTCTTAATTATTTTTAAAGAGTATCCCCTCCTCTCTATTTCTACATCATAAAACAAATTAAGTCCCGTTGGTCAAACTATCCGAATATTAAATTAATTAATATTAGGTGGCAACTAACACAGTATTGATCTTTCTGCATACGTTGCCTGCACGTGTGTGTCTGTATATGAACATTGATTTATTTTCCATTTCGGAGAATACATCCATATGCGTGTTCATGGTTAATTAATTACTTATCAGGCTGATCAACACTACTGTAGTATATATACTTCATATATCTCTATACCACCTATAAAGTAGCTGTAGGCTGCTAACTGCATGCTGAGGTAACTTGATTTATATACCGACAAAAAATATATAACTCCCAATTAATGTGCATGTAACTATTTTAGCTATAGTAATTTATAATTTAATTGCATTGTCTTGTAGTGTTCCTAATCTTAAGTACGTAGCTGATGGGCCTTGTCAAACTTCATTTCTTCAAAGTTTCTTCTCTGGCAGTTACAAATGGATTCCAAGTCTCTTTTGCCCAAGGGAGTTTTTATACATCATTTCATGAGAGTACAATAATGTCCACAGTGTGCCAAACTAATTCTCAATTCAACTCAACACAGCCTTTCAGTCCAAACAAATTAGAATATACTAAAGTTGAAGCCCAACCATAATCTTTAAATTACGATTCAGGCACGTAAATAGTTACTTTCCAACCATTCCTATTTAAGTATAAATCTTTAGTTATATCTCACTCTTTAAAATTCTATCTTATTGTCTCTTTATGTTAATTTTAGTTTTCCTTTATCTTTTTTTACCTTATTATCTTGACTTAGAATTCTACAATATATTAGCATTTCTGAAGGTCTCTTTTGGTATGGCTAAAACATCTCAACTAATGTTAGACAAGATTTTCTTCGATTGGTGTTACCCTAGATGATCACGTATTTCTTCGTTCCGGATTCGATCTTTCTTGTATGACCATAAATCTAACGTAATATATGTATTTCTGTGAGACTCAGTTGTTAAATATAACGTCTTTTTTATACTAACATTCTTCTTTAATATTTTACAATACTTATATCTTTTTGTTGACACCATTAATGATGGCGCCAGACTAATGGACGCGATCATTGTTTAAAAAAACCAAGCCTAGGTAGGCTAATTAGTCAGGTCCAATGTATGGTTTAATACAACTACATGAAGATTAAAATTAACCAACGGAATCTGAAGCTTAATTATTGTACACCCTATACTATATATGTCCTCTAGTGCACACTAGCTACGTGGTGATCATGAGTTTTACTTAAGAAAGGGAAATGCGCTATCAGTGGTTTTAAAAATAAATATATACAAGCCCCAAAATTTGAACCCTGAGAGAATTTGAAGCTAGCTATTGTAGCACACAAAGCCTTGGTTGAAACTTTTCTTTCATTATTTAAGTAATAAGCTTTTAAACTCATATAAAGATAAGTCTAGAAGAAACCACATAGATACTAATTCAAAGAAGTATAAGAGTCACTATATATTAGCGAAAGTTTTGGCTGATTACATTCACACAGATATATAGTCATAAACTAACAAGTGATAAATTGAATTTGAAGCAGGCACGCATGCGGCAAAATGCACTGTAGGAGCAAAGTTTCGAGATGAAAATTAAGCTTAATTAGTAAGCTACTGTATCAGCCTGTGAAAGTTTGGTGTCAGACGTGGACACATCCTGCAGAAAAGAAAGCGAAAGTACCCAGCCGAAAGTTGGCTACAATATTGAAGTGGCAACAAATTTGCCTAATTTTTTTTACATTTTAGTCCTTTTTAAAAATATATTTTATAAATAAACTCTTAAAAAAACTTCAATAAAAATGAACCATTACTATACTAGAGAGGCTGACGCCTAGGTCTAATAGCTCAGTACCAGCGACTTTAGCACGATGCTACTGCCGAGCTGGCGCTAGCGCTGATAGGAGAACCTAATGTGGCCTGACTTGGCACCGTAATGTATGGTTGACACCGTGCTCAGGGGGTCGGCGCTAGCATCAATGGTGTCAACACTTGGTCCCCACTCTACCCGACTTCTTCTTTTTTCTATCCCATTCTTCATCCTCTAGTCTTTCCCACGAGACCAAGCTCATAAGCATCTCAACCTCTCTCCTCTTACACCTAATCCTCTCAAATATATTCGATTTGGAACTTATTTTTGTCAGATTTTTTAGTGAAATTGTCGAGCAAGATATCTTCCTTCGTTCCCCCATGATTTTTTCCAATTTTGTTGGTTGATTTTAGAGGTTAAGGAGAAACCCTAGAATGCAAATTTAGTTAAAATTTTTAAATTTTTATTGTGGATTGGTGGAATTGAGGCTACATGTATGAATTGTATGTATTTGATTTGAGAATTGTATGTATTGTTTCTAATAATAATTTTTAGATGGAATCTAAACCCTAGAATTTATTTGTCTATTTTTGTAAAATTATGCGTTCATTTTTCTCTATGATTTTGATTTATTTTAGAAACAAATGCTAGTACCTTGATGTGATGTGTTGGTATTGGCCAATTGTTAGATATTATTAGGTATTGTTTGTTGTTAGTAGTGAAATAATATTGTAATATGTGAATTTTTTTAATGTTTACTTTTGATTTTCTTAATGTAATGTAGATGGATAGAGTGGTCCATGTGTATTATAGTGGCAGTGCTGGAACCCTACATTGGTGCACATGTTTATTTTATAGGTATGAGTGTAAAAGTTCTAATGTTTAATGCGCAGCCTAAATTGGATGAACTAAGATCATGAATGAGAGACGTTCTTGGATGGACCAAAGAGAATAAATTAATTGAGTTCTATGTTAGATACGATGTTGGGCAAGAACACAAGTATATTATCAATTTTCTAGCACAAATAGTTTGGGAGATTTATATTGACCTAAGTAAAGGAGTCATAGTTTAGGTCCTTAAAGGTGTTTGCTTATAGGAAGATTTCGATAATTCCTATATTAGACTTAAATGAGTCTCCTTGTTCTAGTTACATGGAGGTAAACATTAGAGCTTCAAAATCAGAGTTAGTACAGAAGGATTTCATACATGAGATGCCCTCGAAAAGGTGGAAAGTGGATACTTCTAGACCATCCAATAGAAGGGGTGTATTGAATGATAGTGATGAAGTAAGGATATGGAATGAGCTAATTGTCTTTGACCAAGTTGAGGAGAGCAAAAGCGGGAGATGCAAGCATACAAAATGTAGGTCATGAACCCATGGTAGACTCGTATGAAGAAGAATTTGTAGCCGACTCTGAGGATGACTGTCCATTGCAGCCACTAACCGAGGATGATAAATTAGCTTTAAATGTATATCTTGCATTTTAGAAGATCTTTGGAAGGAATCCTTCCATCCATGAGTTTAGGGACATGAGTCACACAGGTGGTGCAATATTAGACATGGCTTACAAAGTGCTGACATGCCTAAACCATTTTAGAAGGATGCATTGATGAAGAAGATAGAGTTTGCATAGATGGTAGCTATGAAAACATGGCTACAAGAGTATGCTATCATACACCATCATCCTTATCGCGTTGTTCATTCGTCCAAATCTACGAGAAGATGACAAAGAGGAGGAGGTGGAGGATGAGGATGACGAGAACTACGATGTACATGGCACCGGAGAATTTGGCTTTTCATAATTATCCGATGCACCGCAACCCTCGTAGCCTACTCAAGCCTATAATACTAGTTGTACATGCTAGAAAACCCAAAGGTATACTATGGGGATCAACGTTATTACACGTCAATGAAGTAGGAGGTGATGGAAGATCACTTTTAAATGAGATCAAAATTCATGTGTGATGTACTAGTTGTGCAATTGTATGGACTATGTGTGGTGAAAACTCTTTGTGCTAAACTATTTATGATTCTAGTTATGCATATTCTATTATGTTGTAGTATTTGTTCTATATTGTGATAAATTTAGTTTTGGATTATGAGAACAATAGGGAGTGAGGATAAAGCGACTTATTCATCTACAAATTCTAGATGTTCAATGGACTTTTGTTAATAAAAATACAATGGAAAGAAAAAAATTAGATAGAAAAGTCAATAAAAAAGACTTATGTTGGATTAATAAAGAGGCTTAAGTAGATGTAGAAGCTTTGGTTTGATAGGAACTCGACACCAGTGTCCTTGGCGCTAAGCCTATACACTACGGCGCTAGGGCAGAGCGTGATCCAGGAGCAGGCTACAAGACCTAGGGTCAGCGCCAAGGTTGCTAGCGCCGATCCCTAGAGCTCTACGCTGGTGCTAGACAAGAGGCATGAGTGGTTTAGGGTTTGGGGGTCGATGTCAGCATCCTTGGCGCCGACCCCTAACACCTTGGCATTAACATCTTAGACGATGCAAGACAGCGTAGGGGGCCGAGGGTCAACACCAATGATGCTAGTGCCGACTCTCTAAACATGACGCCAGTCATGTTGGCGCTGACTTACCACATCACGGTGCCCACATAACTAACGTCGAGCTAGGCCACGTCAAGCTCTGCCATCAACGCTAGTACCAACTCGGTAGTAGCACTGCACCAAAGACACTGGCGAAGCTATTGGACTTCAACACCAGGCTATCTGGCGCCTAGAAATGTTCTTTTTTTAAAAATTTTTTATGGGAGTCTATATGTAAAACATGTTTTTAAAAAGTGCTGAAAAGTAAAAAAATTCAGACAAATTTGCAGTGTCACCGTTGATTATCTTAATTAATTTTATGCTTCTGCAGTTATCCCATATAGCTGGTAACTAATGTATATGTACTAAACAGGTAGATAATTACTTAATTAGCCAGTTAATCGAGCTCTTCTGCCAAAATCGTGTTTAATTAGGAAATTTTGTTTTATCTGGGGCCTGTCGATCAGTATGTACTATACTGCCATGCATGTGCTGTTATTTTCAGTCCTTTTTATCTTATTTGATTTCGACTAGCTCCCATCGTTTGATATCCTAAGTAGCTAGCAGGTACAATCGAGATTAATTGATCGGGCATATATTTTTTGGGGGGCGTGCCAAAGTACAACGTGGCCAGAGCCAATCAGCCAATAAGCTCGGAATTTTTTTCTTTGCGTGTTTGTTGGTTACATCCTTTATATTTTGTTAATGTCAACGATCGGTTTAAACAAAAGAAGTGTCTGATTGATATAGGGAAAAGCTGATTGGATTGAAGTAATTCGGTCTAAGATTAAAAGGTTATCTAAATAAGACTGAGTTTGAGAAGTCACAGTAGGGTATTTTATCGTATTTTATATGGATAGTAAAATTTAGTTAGTTTATTTAACTTTCTTAAAAATATTTTTCTTTATCTTTGTTAGGAAATAACGTTCGATGGTTGTTGTAAACGCGTCGGACTTTGTAAACCCAGGGTATAAATATAAAACTCTTAGAAACATATAACACATACTTCAATCAATACAACTTCGGCATATCACCACCCTTGTTTATCTAGGTTTTTACCGGCGGGGTCCTCTCGACACGAGACTGCATCGGTTAAGTCCAATCTTCGACGAAAAGGTAAGTCCCGCTACTATCTCGATATGTCTTGCTCTATCTAAGGTTGTATCGGTTAGGTTCGACCTCTTAGGTCGATAAGATGTATCGTATCACGTTCGTGCTCCTTATCAATTACAGGGTCAAATTAACTGGCACGTCTGTATCCGCATCGTCGCGCCGGAGCTGAGCGAACCCCACGGGCCTCAACGCACGTACCTTGAGCTACGAAGAGAAGCCGACCAGCCTGCATTAGAGCTAAGTAGACCTCTCAGCCGTCGGTATGCTCGCGCCGGATTCCGGTGTGAATAATATTATACTGAGAGATCAGGTCAATACAGTTGTTTGTGTTAGTTCGATTGTTCACTTCAATCTAATTTCGTTGAATTTTTTAGTTCCTAACATAATACATCAATTTTAAATGTTATTATAAGAAATAGTTCGGTCCTAAATTTAAAACCTAACATAATCATTAAATCACGGTTTACTTTTACTCATATTAATTTTATTCTTTCTCTATATCTCCTTGTATTATTATCTTGACTTATTCTTCAATATAATGATGTTTCTATGATCTTCTTGAGATATATCCAAATCATCTCAATCGATGTTAAATAAGTTTTTTTAATTAGTGAGGACTCTAGTCGATCACGTATATCATCATTTTAAATGTTATTATAAGAAAATAAAAATTATATTGATCATGCACTGCACTAATTATTAATTCTTCATTTCTATCACATGTATGGTTAGAAGATAAGTCTATAGGCCTCCCGTGGGTTGTGCTTGTTAACAATCACGCAATGGAATTTGAATATTATTTTATGGAGTGGAAACTAAATTTTACAATGAACGCATTCCATGTAATTATATTTTAATACTAGGCTCTAATTGTTTTTCTGGACGTGGCGTTGCACAGGATGAACATGCTATGAAGATGCAGGGGACGGAGATAGCTCGAGGGAACATATAGTTTGATATATATATATATATATATATATATATATATATATATATATATATATAGCTGCATATTGAAAAACAATGCTGTCACGGCAGATAGCGTCGCCGGGAATGCACAGTACGGGAAGAGAAAAGAAACGAGATAGATAGATAGATAGATAGATGATAGATGGGAGTCTGGACCATGCACGCAGCTGGACAAATATATGGGCATGGCTGGTTAGGTCGGTCTCACACTCTCACATCGCATTATCAATCCAATCTATCTAGGGGCCGGGCCGGGGCCGTACGGATCGACCAGCAACCAGCTAGCTGCATGCTACTAGCTAATAATCACTTTTACTGTTGTCATTATTGTGTTGTTACGTAGCATACGGTTAGCTAAATGGTCCGCCTTTTAGTAGTACTACTGGACGCCGGTGTTTTTTTTTCTGCACCGCAGCTAGATTTTAAATCGATCGATCTTGCTTCGGCTCCGATCGGTTGAGCGCCGCAGAAAAGTGGAGGAAGCAAACAAAATATTATATATATATATATATATATATATAATTAGCGTTTTAAAAGTAACAAGCATATCATGAGAGTTATAAAATGTTATTTTGTATAGTATAGATTTTAAAAATCAAATTGAAATTGATAAATATCTCAATCAACTTTTATCATGGTTATATTTTATATATTACTATCATTGTTAAAATTTACGCCGATGACTTAAGTATAATGGTGAAAACTTGTCTTTTTTAATTAACATGATAATTTCTCAATCTGGTGGCTCATTTATATATAATATATAGAGAGAGAGACACGAATGATGAGCACTTCTCTATTTTTCTATTCTTGTATATGAGTTTAAAAATCAGAAATCAGAGGCTCAAAAATGCAAAAAAAAAAATTCACAAAATCTAAAAGACATACTCAAATTCTGGTTAATTAATCAGTAGTACGTGCCCCATAAAACACCAACACATATATGTATATTATATGGTACAATTTTTCAGGTCTCGATCGATGTCGATTATTTGCGTGCGTCCGGTGCACGGCGACATGTATGAACGCACGCAAGCATGAATAATATTACACCCGAATTAAACATGGTACGTACACAATTGGCGACAATCGTCCAGTGTCGTTTGTTAGTCACGTACTTACGTACGAGTCGACATGTAATTAATCATAACCATCGATATGATCTCCTGCGTTGATTAGTTAATTTCGCCGCTTGAGAGCTAATCGACTAGTATATCTAAAATCAGGCTCCTTTCGATCGGGTAATATATCCATGCATGGTGCACTGAGCGATCTTCTGCAGGTCTCCTTTTCGATCGTCTGCACATTATTATTTTTATTTAGTTTTGGGGCCTGATATGATACTCTGTTTTGATTAATGTGGCAGTGGCACCTTAAAATTTTGCTCATGCCGTGTCTCATCTGCAAGTGCTGAGATTTAGATTGGTCGTCATCGACAGCGTCTGCATGTGCCTGTGCCACAGATGAATTGTGGTGTCAAATTAATTAATTAATTAAAGAGAGAAAGCAGAGCTACTGTTTTTTTTTACTTGAAGCAGAGTACTGTTTACCATGCATACCTGATCCCATTGTTAATTTGCCTGCGGTCTTATATTTTCTTTTGGAGGCATTCCTTATGCTTGGTTTAACCTGAACAGATGTAGGACCATATTTAGCTCACATTCATATTTTTTCAGATGAATGAAAATTCCATCTATATGGTGCTAAAGTTGAAGATGAAAAATGGCTTTCTTGTTTAAGGGTCTTTTAAGTCGTCTTTGTATCGTATAACTTTCTGTACGCTAAAAAATTAAATTAGTTGTGGTTCAATATCGATTCGATCGATTTGCACCTGATGCTTTCCTTGACTTTTGTCCACACGGTTCATTATCTTGTCAAAAGAGAATAAACCGATTAATCATTATATATGTGTTGGTTAAGCAGAGCATCTCTAACCATTCAAAACAAATATACTCGGTCTTCATAAAATATGTTTGGAAAGAAGCATTTCAAAATTATCTCTGATGGAAAAGGAATCGAATCTCTCTTTTTTTAATAGATAAAAGGTGCTTGGTGATCAAACCTAACTTTTAATTCTAAAATATGGAAGCAGCATTGTTGGATTTCCGCCGGCCTCTGATCTTCAATAATATTGGTTAGGGACTCGCAGACCCCTGCGATAGTTTAGGAGTCCTAATTAGTTTTTTTAAGTTTCTTTTCCTATTTGGGAATTTAATTTAATTTTAGAGCAACCGGCCAGGGTGGGCGTCCCCGGAATCATGTATACTCCTTCTGTTAATAATTATTATCGTTTGTCTTTAAGTTAAAATTTTTACCTTCAACCTTTAGTTTGTGAAATTCATATCATATATATAGTTTAACGCAATAAATCGATTTATGTTTGTAGATTCCCCATGAATAAAATTATAACATATAATTTGCATGTTTTTTCAAATAGATGGATTTTTTAAAATTAATGGTCAAAGTAAAAATATCTAACTTAGTACAACGATGAGTAATTTTAAATGGGAGGAATATTAATGACTATTCTAAAACTAAAAATTAACTTCTAAATCCAAATTAGTTACAACTTAATTATAAAACATGACTTAAATAAGCAGACCTGCAAAATACTTTCTGTTTAGGGAAATTACTCAAGAAAATCTCTCTATATAACACATTTTAATAGCTCTCTAAAAAAATTACATAAAAGTGAAAAAGTACTAAAGGTATCGTGGTGAAGTCCTGCACACGTGACTCCACCCACATATATTTTGTACCTCTTTAGCTTGGATGATTTTCAAAACAAAATCGGAGGAATTAATCTAATTTCTATGAAAATCCTGTTAAATTCTTACGTTTTAAAAATGCATTGTGTTCATAATTACATTAAGCATACGTAGGTGTAGGTGTGCTTTTATGGTATCTTTGGAATGTATAAATTTTATGGGATTTTTAGGAGAATTAGTTCATTTCCTCCAAAATTCTCACAAACTTTGTGGATTCCAAAGATTATGGCATTATTAGGCCTCGATCATATTTAATTAGCAGCATCGAGCACATGAAAGTGCTGTTTTCGATCAGACCGCGAGCAGGATATGTACTTATGGGAAGAAAAAAGAGACCGTATATATGCAAGGTTCTAGACCGTACAAGATACTATTACTGTAATTGTACGTGTGATGTGCAACTTGATTTCAAAACGAATAATGCCAATCAAGTACAATGGCCCGTACGTACTGACCACGTACGTACACAGTACACCGTATATATGTATTTCCGGTGTTCAATGCGCGCGTTCTCTGGCAATAGCCGTACCTGATTGATGAGCTATCAGCTACGACTTTCCTAATTAATCTCTGTACCATAACGCCGGTAATTAACTAACGATCTCCTAATTTTCACTGTCTTTTCAGGGGCAATTTGTATTAGTGATGTGTATAGGTGCAAGTGCAAATTCCTCCTCCTCATTTCACATGTATTTCAGTGTGAAGCTTATGTTATTGCTAGAGATGCAAGGGTGCAAATAAAGCAGAAAAAACACACAACATTAATTGTCAGGATTTTCTTTTCCTTGTGAATTATTAATTCAATATTTCTTTTCCAAATTGTTCACTGCGCTCCTTGAAGCTATTACGTTGGAGCATCAATATTTGCAAATTTGTTTCAAAATTCCCAACGAAACATTTTCTTAAAAAATACAAAATTTTGAATTTAACAAAATTTGTTCACATTTCAATTTTTTTCGTTACGAAATTTTTGAAATTGCTGAAAGCTCGCCCCCCCCTAGATTTGTGCATGCCGAAATATTAAAACTTGTGGAGCATTTTGCTCTTGAGCTAAACAAATAGCCCAACTTCACTGACTAGTGAACAATGGATTGTGTAAGAGGAACAAAATATAAATGTTGCCAGAGTAAACTGGTTAACAGCGTGCCTGGTCAAGTGAACGGTTAATTATGTGCTCCGTCGAAATAGTTTTAGTAAGCCAACCTTTTCCTATAGATAGAAACATTGTGCCGGCCGGAGACCACAAACCTTAAAACAAGAGTAAATTTTATATCATTAGATTTAAGATGTTACATCAGAGTTTAAATCTCTACCACTTTATAAATGTTGTGATTTTTTTATTAAATTGGCACTTGGACACGAAGTATTGTGGTAATTTTAAATTTAATCTTAAATTTTTAGCTTCTGATAATTTTGCTGTTTTGCGATACACTATCTTAAATATATACATTTAAATTATTTGTAGTACTGTGAAACTTTTAAAGCTAATCTAGTGCGACTCATCCCATAGGAGAGAAGTCGCAATTGCATCTTTCTGCACACTTAATAATTATATGTATCACACATTAACCTCACTTTTTCCTCAGTCTCTTTCCTCGTCCCTTTTTTTCAAGGACAAATTGATCCAACCACCGCAACGACTAACTTAGCTTAGTCAGAACAAATACATATACTGGCAATGCAAGATGGAGAGGGCCAGCTGAAAACTACAGGAGATCACACCATCCATCCGTCTCTCTTGGTTTCTTCCCTGAAACAAATATTCCAGCTAGCCCTTGATTTGGTTTACTGGGAAAGATTTCTTTCTGGTGTGGCGAAAGACTCCTCTAGCTAGCCACTGTTCACAGGTCAGCCTGATCGTTTGGTGTTGCACAGTGTCACTGCAGCTAGCAAGCTTTATCTGCACTGCCAGTAGTGATCATGCATGAACATATAATTAAGTACATATCTCGATCTGCATTTTTCACATGGCCGATCTGTGACACGTTGGGTATATATAATTCGTTTTCTACAGAAGTTCAATCATGTACAAGCTAGGGAAATAATGTAGGAATGCTTCTAAAGGGAGTACCTGACTAATATGCAAAATGCGTGAAAGATTCAAGCCACATTTGGATTGAACAATACGCTGGATTAGGGTGTTCAGTTCTTTCTTTCATTGATGAATCATCGAGCATTCATTCATGCCGTCCTCTGTTGTTCAGCCTTTCAGGTTTAGCTGGCATGCATGGAATGTACGAAACGACAACGTGTATGCATGTATGCTGTATCTGGACTACAGATTATGCATGGGACGACACACAACAGGCAATAATTCTTCTTCGTTGTCTATATGAGCAATGATCATTACAGCACGGGACGTACTGACAGATGTGAAAATACCAAGAAGAACATTAGTTTTGATTAATTGTGTGATGGTAAAGCTTGTGAGTCATGCAAATATAACGCATTATGGACGTTACTGTCAGCTAGCATAATTAAATACCTCATGGAGAGGATTTCCATTTATTTTAATTGAAGCTTGTAACTTTTTATGTAACCTGAATGATCAGGTCAATGAACAAGTATTGGGATTATCTCCTTGGAATCCTTTGATTTTTCTAGTTTACTAATTGAACTGCAGGTTAAAACGCAACCGTCAGTAATTAAGAAACACCATTATCTAATTAAAAGTAGTAAAGAGAGACGCACATGATCTACCTAGCAAACTCATTACATGTCACCTGCATGTATTATATCTTGCACGTTCTATGACAAATTAAATTTGTACAAGCTCATGGACCATATGCCAGATCTATCATTCAATATGCCAGGAGCAAAAATGGAAGCACTTGTTTGTCTACATGCTAATATTGTTTTGTTCTGCTGGCTAATTAATTTACTACTGTACATGTGCATGTTAACGAATTTACTACTAGCTAGGAGGTGTGCATGAAAAGTTTAGGTACTTTACTATAATCTCTATGAGTAGCATAATTAATTTAGGTTGATTAATATTACTTTAACTATCACCTAACTACGGGTAATAAATTAAATTTATTGATAGTAGAACTTATAAATAACGTTATGATCACTTTTACTATTG
Organism: Oryza coarctata; assembly: GCA_030770085.1. Lineage (NCBI taxonomy): Eukaryota > Viridiplantae > Streptophyta > Magnoliopsida > Poales > Poaceae > Oryza > Oryza coarctata. Next base: position 732,759 of record CM061476.1, on the reverse strand, counting down.
TTAATACTGTTAGTAGAATATTAATAATAGAGATCACACTTAATAATAATAATAATAAAAGTTTCTGCGATATACATGAGTAGACTATATATATTTGCATCGATTGGCATCGATCTTACGTGGTACGTTGGAGACTTGGAGTTTTCGTACGTATTGTTGCTAACTAGGTATCCAGATGTACAAGTCGACATTTATACAATGCAACCAGTTCCTGTCCCCATTTCTCTATATTAATGATCTGTTACTATACCTATTGTTAGTAGGTAGTGTGCTGAATTTTTAATTAACGTGATTGAGCTTATTATTGACCGGGAACAGGCGGCAGTGTTAGGTCTCTGAAATGAGCAGTCCATTCGCTATGATTAATTTCAAGATACTAGTATGTAGTTTCAACAAGCAGGGTCTAGGGAGAAAATTTCTGATTCAACCTGTATACTAGTCCTCTCTGTTTCCATGTATCTCTGTTTCTATCTTGGGTGGTCTATACTAGCAGTAGTATTCTACTACCATTATTACTTACTAGTGTATCCCTATTAGAAACAATTTGAGCCGGTGATCAAGATTTTTAGATTTTTAGGTTAGTAGAAACAATTATATCTTATTAATTACATTGCCATAGTTGAGGTGGTAATATAAATAGATGGATCTATCATATTAGAAAAAGAATGAAAGGTACAGATTGATTCTATTACTACTAGTAGAGTCTATTTAAATGTGTTCTTGCTTTGAATGGGTGGATTAACCATTGAGTATTTTTATTCATCTTCAAAAAAAAAAAGATTGATCGTGTATATACATGTCAACGCAAAAGTACAGAGCTAGGTTGCATGCATGCAATTAATATACAAATGCAACGAGAGCTGGTGAGTAGCAAATTAGATTAACAAACGCCATCACACACACAGTGAGCACGTTGAATAGTATTGTAGATGGAATGGAAATATGCAGGCATTATTCTTTGCAGTGTTGTGTTCTTGCTAGCTAGGGACATGTTGCCTGCCACAGTAGAGCCAGTACGTCGATCTTTTTTTTTTTTTGCGGGGGAGCCAGTACGTCGATCTGGGAGAGGAGGAGACAAACGGATGTGTCTGAGTGTTCATGAGAATGAATTCAACTGTCAGAAGCGGCTATCATGCTTGTATATATGGGACAATTTGGCTGTTAGCTGTTTCAGAGAACCATTTGAGTAGTAGCAATTCCGTCTCATCTCTAGTAGGCACACACATCTCTTTCTCTCACCAGGAGATCCATGATGCATTACGAATGAGTGCATCCATTGTACTAATGGACAATACTTTAACAGCCTACCTAGCAATAGCAATATTATTGCACATTGACATATATTTTTTTCTTCCTAATGTCCTGAAACAATACAGGAACACTAAACATAGGAGGACCCATGAATCACTAACGGTTCAAGAACCATTTCAACCAATGATCACATTTCTAAGTAAGTTGGTGGCTGCTACTGCAGAGAACCTCAATCTAGTGTTTGTGGAGGCAGTTTGAAGGAGATAGAGAAGTACTGTAGATAGAGATAGATATTGTGTACTCATGTAATACAATTAATTTAACAGATGCAATAAGCGTGCAGGCAACTAGCTGGTTGTGACGTGACGAAGGCAAACAAGTCAACCTCTAGGATGCAGGACCTGACCACAAGAATCCATTCTTAGGCTCAACTGCTGAAAGGCCCAAATTAAAGGTTGGGTCGATCAAGTTTATAACTATAGCTAGAGTAATTAATATACACACCACGCATGGCACATGTATAATCACAGCATACCTGTTAATTACATTATATCTTCCTTTTCTAGAAGTAATCGTGGTGGATTTGACCACATTCAATCAAATAGGTCACTTTTTTTTTTACCTCTATCTCTCTTTCCCTCTTACTGTTTCTCGTACACACAAAGGTACACGGTCCTATCAAAATCGACAAGTATATATACACTTTCTGTTAAAATGCAGAAAAATGCCGTTGAGATATCTTGTCACCAGAATCATAGGCAGTCAGGTAAAAAAGCGTTAAAATCAGGATGGTAAAACATTGATTTTCCATCACGATCTTCTGGAGGTAGAAAAAGCATGTGTTGTCACTATATATATACCTGTTCTCTCGATAGCTCACCAAACTTCACTCTATTAATTATTTTCATTTTTCCTTCATGCAATTTATCACAGTGATGCCAACTGGACATCATGGGCGTACAAGTACTTAATAATGTACGCAGTATATGTACTATTAAGTGCCTTAGCTTGAGAGTGAAGTAAGTGGACAACATCGTCGTAATTAACGCAGTGCAGAGAGCTGCCAGGGCGCCCTTGTGCTAGCCTGAGTTCAGAATTGCTTAATTCTTATCATCTTCTCTAGATCAAAATTAAGGATAGAATATGCTACTGGTCTAGCTGTTATAGAACATTAGCCGTATGATCAATTATCTACCATTATTAATGTACCCGCAAAAAATAAATTCTAACATTATCCATTTGAAAGGGAAATCATCTCTCTCCCCTGGACACTAGGGGCAAAATGGATATCCATTCAAACTAACTACAATTAGTATATAATTGTTGGAACCGGCTCATCACAGCCAATTCATCACTAATAATTAATACTATCATTATAAGTTTACAAATAAAAAATATAAGTGCTACCATTAATGTTGTTTTTATAATAAACCGTCATTGCTATATTGAACCAATACCTATATATGAATCACAATCCAGCTTGTCCGACTCAGGCCGGTTATGCTACATCCCCATGTCCCCTTCCACTCTCTCCGTACACATCCAACTATTTATCTCCCTCTCACTCTTGCAACTAACATTTCCCCCTCCCCCAGCCATGCCACCACCACGGCCCAATCTCCATCTCCTAACCATCTCTTTTATACACACATAATGTCTTCTTCTTTGTCACACACACAATGTCTTCTTCTTTGCCACCATAGTAGCTGCCTCTTCATGTCTTCATCCCTAGAACACTGAAGGCGGTGGTAGGACTAGCTCTAGCAGCACTCAAGCTCAAGATTGTTGGATCTAATCACAATGTTGGCTTCTTCAATGAGCCAGGGAAGAGAAGGGAACGGAAAAGGGAGGGAGGTTGGAGAGAAGGGAGGGGGAGGGCTCGACATTGACATTGAATCTAGATCTAGGGAGGTGCACCACACTCTAATGTGATGGTAGTATCGAAGTGTCGGTGGTTATGAACAAGGCTAGTGCGTGAGTAGCGATGATAATGGGCTGATCCATCATAGAGAGTGTAAGTTGTGATAGGTCCATATTGGCGGGCAGGGCAAACCGCTACCATGGTGAGCACGGGCTACACCATGGTGGACACAGTGACCACTACACTTGGGATCTAGGTCTATGGATGTAGGCATATGTGTGCATGTGCTATTGTTTGAGTGCAACTCTTCTGATGTGATGAAATTTGGTGACTTGTCTCCATTATGTGGTGATGCATTTTCTGTAATTAATGCTTTCAATGTGATGAAATATGTGAGTTGTCAAAAATTGATTGTAGTTTTGTTTCATTTTTGTTGCAGTATCATTGTCGAATATGTTGTGCCGGCTGAAAAATGGCACTGAATACAATTATCGACAGACCATGATTATCTTTTATTTGGTGTAGCATGTGTTTCTCAATTCGCTCACACTCTAAACAACTTCTTAGTACTTTACTTTTAAAATAGCCCTGAAGACCGAGGGCGAAACCTAGTGATAACTTGAGGGCCACGAGTTGGTAATAACCCAGCCATCGGATAATATTAATTTTAGTTTAAACTGAGACCTTTAGTCTTATGTTTTTTTAAAAAAATTTTTGAGACAAGATCCACACGAGAAAAGAAATTAAACAAGGTTTGTGATTAATTAATTGTAATTAGCTGGCGCTATACAGTCATATAATTGGGTGTTTATTCTTGGATGTTTGGCATTTATGCAAACGTCGTCTTTTCACTGGATGCAAACTAAGACCGGCAGAAGAGGACCTGTTAGCTATAGCACAAGAAATATATAACAAACAAGACAAGTTACTCTCTCTTTTCTCTTTTCGATCATCTCGGTTCCATTCCATCATTCAAACAGAAAGGAATGGCTCACAAAGGATGCTTTTTATGACTGAGATCGAAGGAGAAAGTGCTTTAATTTCTATATAACACTTACGTTAAACAATATATAATGTCACCATTATAATTAGTGAGGTGAATTAGAACATATAAAATGCCAGCATGTTTTCCTCGAGGGAACATACTATGACAGCGTCAATTAAGAGGGGCATACTAAGAATTAATTATTCTAAAGCAAACTAATCTCCAGCTAATGTTTTGCCTCTCCTTTTCGGAGTGATCCATATGTAATTAATCATAGATATATAGATTGATGGAAATCCATGTTCATTGTCTTCTTGCGATAATTTTTATTATATTATCATATTGTTAATACAACGTGCATGCATCACAAGAATTAATATTTCTAGTTATCGTAGTTACTTTAAAGCTTTATCTGTTGTTCAATAGCTGCTGGTTAACTCAGGGCCGCTAGCTAGCTAGCATCAAATTAACAAAAGTCCATGTTTAGATCAGTTTTTAAGGATGATATAACCTCCATAAAAAAGTAAGTTTATGAAAAATTTTAAGGATAAATATATACACTCTATTTTTTGGTTTAAATACCTTAAAAAGTTGTTGATTATCAATGTTTTTGCCACAGACGGGTATCAGAAATTAAACCTTAAGAAATGTAGCATTTAATTTTCATTTAACATGTGTTGGTTGTCCTGTGACGATCGACAAGTTGATGAATCTGTTGCAATTCGGAGGATACATGACCTGCATGTCTGATTCGTAACTAATTTCTGGGGATATATATATATATATATATATATACATGGGGAATACGGTAAAACGCATCTAGATACGTAATAAATAAAACTAGCTCCTCACAGGTCCTCTCCCTACCCACCCACTGCACCCATCACGTTCTTTTTTTTTCCTTCTACACCCCTTCCCCTTCCCTCATCGGCCGTATGTAAGAAGATTACTCACGCCGTAAGCCTAAGAGTAAACGAATTACTAACAACAAGATTAAGGCCACTCTAGCATAGGCCTATAAGTAAAAAGATTACTCACGCTTAAGTCCAGGAGTAAAGGAATTACTAACAATAAGAATAAGTCCTCTAGCAAGGCCTCTAGCAACCCCTCTGTTACTACTATTACTCCTCGATCGATCATTTACGATAGGAATACTTTTACCCCTCTGTATTTTTCCAATTTAATCTCTAGTAAAAATTTTACTCCCATATATTTTTTCCAAGACATGTTTGTATTTTAGTAATGTATTTACTATATTACTACAACATGTTTGTATTTAGTAATTTGGTCACTCTGCTTTGCCTTAATTCATTAATAATATTACCGCTAGTTATTTGTAAGTAATTTTTTTGCTACTGGTAATAGCATAAAAAGAACATGATAATATCATGACAATTGTATCTTGGTTCTATCATAAAAAAACAAAAATTGCACTTAGGAGAGAAACACATATTTATCTTGATACAAGAAAAAGAAAAATGCAGTCGATGCCAAATTCCAAGTCGCCAACCACCTCTACCCATGCTGGTGCCGGCTGTCCACCCCATTTAGACGTTCCCACAAAGCACCATTCCATAGAATCTTCAATGGCTAAATTTGTAGAAGCATGAAAAGTCCTCATATTAGTCAAAGATGAACACACATGTATGGGCACAACAAAAGCCTTCTCTAGCACCTGTCCACAATCGCCTATGAACTTGACAAAGCTCACTTCTTTGCACTTTAAATTCATGGATAATCACCTTCTTTATATGCCTCTAGAAGCTATCAATCCGAGGAGCGGGATTGGCTCATCACCAAGTATAGTTTCTGAGTGCAAATTAGATCGATACCTAGAAAATACGCAATCATGAAAAAAGCAAAAAAAAAAAGCACCAGAAAGAGGGAAGATCAGATCATCATGAGAAAAACACAGTTTTGATACATGCTCTTATTTTCATAGGGAGTGGATGCAGTCTACATAGAAGCATAGTAGCGTGTGGCACCAACGGGCATGAGTCTAGTTGAAAATCGCATCCACCACCAGCATTTCCTTTGCCTCGCTAGCTGCTGCCTCCATCTTTCTCATTCATTGTGCGGTGGGTAAGGTTAACAACACCGCCAGTTAGGATGGCCGATGCCTTGAGAAAGCTGCCGCCCTCCTCCTCCTCATTATTGCCAACTCATAGCAATGTCATCATCACTCGCTCAGATACGAACACACCATCGGGACCACCTTGAGTAGCTTCATCAACGTCCCCTAATTTCCATCGATGGAGGCATGGGAGATGAGTCCGCATTGGTTGGCATACCTCCTGCTTGGCTATTGGTGTCCACAGGCATGGAGTGGATAAGGTAGCGACAACCAATAGAGAGATGCGTCCCCTCTCCATCCAAGGCACCAGATTGTGTGACTGCTATATCCTTGATCCCACTGGCCGCTTCCTCCTAGGATCACTCCAATGCTGATTTCCACCGTAGTCATAGAGCACAGCCATTGTGGGAGCAACGCCAAATTCAAACGACAACAAAGGTAGAGATCATCATCGCCACATCCTTATCGGACATGGAGGAAAATGGCATGTTCCTGCCACTCAACCCAATGGATCTAGCACGCCACTATCACTGACGAGAACGGATCTAGGACGTCGCATCCTCCCTATAGCACGCCACCACAGCTCCCAAACATCACCACTACCAAGCCACCAGCCTCTTGTTCTTGGAAACCACCATCTTCTACTTCTCTAGATAAAAAAATCATGAAAAAATAGATTGCTGGTTGGTTATGGTGTGAGGACCAGCTCATATATATATACACACGTGAATGATTTTGTACGATGGATTAGATACTAGTAATACTAGTCTAATTTGATACTATTAGCAAAAGAATCACTCGAGTTAGAGAGGGCAGCCGAGGATGGGTGAGGTTGTGCATTAGTAAAAGAATTACTCCGATGGTGATTGAGAGTGGGGGTGGGACATGGTGCGGTTAGACTAGGGGTGGGGATACCGGAGTAATATGTAAGAATTTGTTTTACCTATAACACACCCTAGACTCTAGTATAGTATAGTGTGTATATATATATGTGTATACATATATATACTATGTATATATATATGTATATGCATATGTGTATATATATGTGTGTATATATATGTGTATATGCATGTATATATCTTTATATGCTAGGGACCTTCTAAGGAGAAACTTCATCGGTAGTTCTCATTCATAGCCTAGATATCTTATAATTATTAGGAGAGCTTGCATACATAGGGAAGTATTTTGTTCGGGTGGAATTATCTAGGGGAAGACAAACTCTCAACTAAATAAATTTTACTAGGAATAATTAATGATGTTTTTTCTAAAAGCAAATAAGCAAGAAATATCATGAGTTTCAAGTAGGATCTTACAACACTTTGAAACAAGCGCTAGCTTTCCAGTTTGTTTCAACAACAAAGTAAAGACCCTAAAAAATTCTAAATAAACAATACGCTAAATAGTGACCAGCCAAATAAACAGTGCTTTAAATAGTAATCGGCCAAATAACAACACTTTTGAATTGTGAATAGTGCGAGTGAATAGTAAATACAAATAAGTTAGTGGCACCTGTAAACCCGTAGAAAAAGACCCACACTTTTATACCTTTGAAATATTTGAAACATTATTGTGATATGAAATAAATATAATTCATTTCTTGTGGTTTGTACTAATTGTTATAATAACCTTAAGCCAATTATTATATCGTTATTTATCATGGATTGTAATTTTATCTATTATATATTTTTATCATGTTGATGTATACTTTAACTGATTATGAATTTGTTCTGTTTCAAACATATCTGTAAAATTTTTTGTTTTGTTATTATTGATTGTATGAACTATTTTAAAATATTGAAAATTTTGTCATAAATAATATTCTTTGTACAATGTGTCTACTGGTGCTAATATTTTATATGATAACTTTAATGACAATTTTATTTTTACTAGGATCCTTATTCCTAAAATTTCTTTTAAATACAACTTTACTCTATATTTATTTCTAATATTGGTTATGGCGTTCTTTAGTTAAATTATTTTATAAGTATTACTATCCTTACCAATTGCTCTCTAAATTTATTATTTTGTATAGGCTCATTTTTTGACATGTCTTAATATCCCAATTATTTTTAAAATTTTTAAACTTTACATGTAATTTATTTATTCTATTTTCTAACATTCTCATCTAATTCTAATTCTATCTATTTTCTTTATTTCTGTCTATTTTCTTTTATGTATTGTTCTTTTATGTAATTCGTAGGCTTATTTTAGGTACTCTCTTAGCATAGGTATTATGTACATACCTATGTATGTATGTATGTATATATACATCATTTCCATTACGTGGTCTTTGCATCCAGATATGAATTGGGCCTTTTGTTTTATAAAAAAAGAGTGTGAACTTCAGGTTTGTTTTTGTGATACTTATTTTTTGCAGGCACCAAGAACATCTCCTGCAAGTCTAATTAAAGGATATGTGTGCGTGTGTATATATGTGTATATGTGTGTGTATGTGTGTGTGTGTCTAGTTTTCCTGGGTCCTTAACCCGCCCCTGCATTGTCTCAAATTTATAGACCCGGTCAAAAGCTCCTTGATTTCAAAATGTTTGGATGAAAACAGATTGATCATTAAGTTGCACTACATATCAGGCAGATCTGGAAGGAATTAAAGAAAACAATATACATATTACTCCTAGTATGTGCCCGAATTATTATTATTATTTTATTTTATTATTTTTTTAATATTAGAACTAAATCGCTTTACAAACTTATTTTTAAATATAAAACATACCATATTGTCTAACGTGATATAGAAAAACCTTGCCACATCAATCTAATTAGTATACGTAACCCAACAATACTATCACATTAATTATACTAGCGAGGTTAAATGGTTTAGATTTAAAAATAAGGTTAAATAAACTATTTTTTAAAAATAAAAAATAAAAATGTTTTAAAAAATAAAAAAATGTGCCCTGCAGCCCGTTGGGACTTTATGATCGAACTGCAATATCATCGGTTGCAATTTGATTCTGCAATGTGGTGAATTAATTATGCAATATCCAATTTGGTGTAGAGACAGTGTGGTCGATGATCTGATGCATGGGCAGGCATGCATGCATTGATCAGCAGCAACATGCCACATGTGCTATTGCAGCTATTTGGTAATGGTAGCTGGCGGTGAATCGATCAATGCATGCCAGGTACGTCCTTTATTTTGGTTGTCAACTCAAACGTACTTCTGATCATTCAGACTGATGCAGATGGTGTGCTAGTTATCGATAGATCGATCGATCACTAATGCTATCACTTTGCATAATACAGAATTGCCCTAGCTAGCCAGCTCTCTCTTGTTGTACCGCATGTTATCGATGTGTAGTACCATGCATCAGAATGAATGGTTGTTGTTGTTGTTGCTGCTGCATAATAATTAGTTGTTTTATTAAGCTAATCAACACCAATCAGTGCGCTAAAATGGAAAAGGCATCGAGATAGACTCAGGTGTTTGAACCACACGGCCAGCCACTAAAGCATGGGTGTGCTAGCTAATCCAACCCACTAATCGTGTGCAACTAACAGATAGAGCAAATAATTAATCGACAACGTGGCAGGGCGACTCTCGCTTCACCTATAAGCTCAAGAATGTCAAGACTACCCAAGGAAAAAAGGTAAGCAGCTCTGATCATTTGGCTACGGCTAATAAATTGAATCCATATAAATGAAACAACAAAATATAATTTATGATTTAAACTTTTATATATGTATTATTCGTAATTAAAAAGTCAATATTACAAAAAAAGAGATTACGTTAAGAAACCTAAAAATAAACTCCAAAATTTTGTTTATATATTCAAATTTGAGCTATGACTGATAGCCAATAAACAGTGGATGAGAGTTCATATTGTATATGCTTACTCTTTTACTCCTTTCTCCTTCTGGGCAAAGGCTCCTCTTGAACAGAAGAATTTCAATCTCCAAAGAAATTTAGAAATTGATCTTAATTCAGCAAAATCCATGCCTTCCAAAGAACCCTAAGCATGCATCTATCTACAGTTAAAAAGGGACACAAATTATATTTCTCGAACACCAAAAATATATAATTTGTTCTGAAAGATAAATATAGTAACAATGATCAGCTGTTCATAAGTCATAAAAATAAGCAACATAATAAAAATAATTTATAGATTAAACTTTTATATGGTTTATAATCTAAAATTATTGAAAAATAGACAACAATAAAATAGCCTCACACTCAACATAAAATTAACAAATTTTAGCTACGGCTATAATATGCTAACAACCAGACGACGAAAAAAAAAACAGAGATATTACGGTAAAATATTCAACAACACGAGTGGCAGATAGGCGATCACGTCGGCGGATCCGACGAGCACCGAACAGAAATCCGTGGTGCACCCCACCGTGGGGGCACAAAGAAAGGCTAGCTACGATCGAGTTGTAGGATTACTCGCTCCTAAAAGCCATGGAGGCTGACAGATAATCAAGATTAATATTAAACAACCCACTAGGTGACTATCAGCAGTAAGCAGCCTCACTAATCACCTGATTCAGCTTCTGCTTCTCCATCCATATCGAAATGACACTAGTACGTTATAATAACACGTACATTAAATTTATTCTATAAATAAATTATAATATTAATAGTATAACCTGACGTATATAAGAATAAATTAAATATAGAAAAAATGATAGTACACGTACAGATGGTTCTAAAGTGTTAATACCAGTAGCCGATATCGTGTGAATGTCACGTGGTATAGGACAATGAAGACAACGGACTGTAACGAATCGAAGAGAAAGAAAAGCCATAGTGGATGATCAATGAGCAGTCAAGCGGAGCGCTTTTTAAAAATATTATTCACCCTCTCCTAACGCAGGACTTTACGAGGACGAGACTCTAGAGACCTACTCTTCTAATCCATCAGTACATGCCGATAAGCGAGATGGAGTAGGTGACGTGCTATGGCATAGCATAGAGAAGGTGGTAAACCCTTGCTTATTTTTCGCATGTACCGAATTGATGCGGTAACTCGGTACTTATAGAGATATCAACACACGTGATTAAAATATCTACACGATCTTCATAACATGTAACTGAATTGGGCCAAGTAACACGTAACCTATCTGGACTACACGCCACTTCAATGCAAAAAATATATCAATCGTTAGATACAGTAAAACAAAATTACAAAATAAACCATATATGTGCAATCATGAGGACTTAATTTTAGTAGATCATTCATACGCATGTTGCATACGTGTGTCACCTAGCCTGGCCAAGCAAGACAAGCGAGCGAGCGTGCGCATGTATTCATCTAGTTCTCTCTACCAAATTAGTAAGATGGTACTAAAGTTTCACGTGCAACCCTTCACATGAGGTAGGTCTTTTAAGATTTTTTTAAAATTATTCTTCATATGGGCTTAAGCCAATTTACAAATTCAAAAATCCCCACCAAATCTCAAAGTCTCGAAGAGATTTGGCATTCTCCAACGTAATATTTATATACCGGTGTTTCGATGGAGATCGGTTAAAATTGAGCATCCATCAAAATCACTAGGCTATACTTACTAACAACTTAAACAATGGACTATGCCTTATACTGTAAGTTTTATGTAAGCAAGTTTCACCCGAAGACTTATCTAATACTAGGCCGTCAGTAGCTTATACCTCAATTACAGCCTATAAGTCATACTCATTGGTCTCTAAATGAGCTTCTTAAGATATTTATCTAAAAACTCTATAGACTATGACTAACAATTAGGGTCATAAAGGTATGTTCTTTAAAAAATACTCTGCAAGATAGTATCTACGTTATTTAAAACCAACATAACACATTACGACATTGCCAACCTACCATACAGTTTGAGAGTATATGCATCTTCACATAGAGAGTTCCAAAAGTGTACTCTTCTCCAGTTAACTAATGGCTTATTCTTCACAAGTTGTAATTCATAGGTTCTCCGATCACATAGGCTGGGTTACCACCATAGTATGACTCACATGGGTTTCATTCCTATCTCTCTTGATACATTATCTATCACATTGCATGATAGTCTCTTTGTAAAGGGATCTACCAGGTTTTCAGCTGTTTGGATGTAATCCAATGTTAAAACTCCAGAGTTTCTCAATTTTTTCATAGACTTCAATTTTCTCTTCACATGTCTAGACAATTTCATATTATCCTTATAATTGTTCACCTTAACAATTACTTTGATTGTCATAGTTCATAAGAATAGCTGGCATTGATTTTTCAACTACACATAGATACATTAATAGATCGTGCAACCATTATGTCACAACAGTAGCAGTGAACAATGGCGTAACCTCTACTTCATTGGTTGACTTTGTTAAAATGTTCTGTTTGCAATACCTCCATGAAACAGCAGAACCACCTAGCATGAAAGCGTATCCACTAGTGGTATTGATTTCATCAACATCAGAGATCCAGTTAGAATCACTATATCTCTCTTATACGGTAAGGTACCCAGTAGAGGGAAGTCCCAAATCCATATTATCTTTAAGATATCGCGTTACTTGCTCACGCACACACCAATGGTCATCTCTTGAATTAGAGGTAAATTGGATTAGCTTGCTTACAACAAAGGAGATATCAGACCTAGTTTCACTAGCTAGGTACATGAGAGAGCCAATCATTTTGGGAGTATTTCATTTAATTTCTAGTGATTCTCTTATTCTTACGAAGCAACAAGCTAGGATCATAAGTTGTTGGAGAAAACTTACTATCAAAGTAGTGAATGTGACTCATGTTCTTCTCCACATAATGAGACTGCAAGAGTGTAATCTCATTTTCACCTCTAATGAGCTTAATGTTTAGAATGACATTAGCTACTCTTAGATTCTTCATATCAAAATTTTGAGACAAGAATGATTTGATCATATTGATCACCTCAGTGTTTGTCCGAAATATCAGTATGTTATCAATATATAAGCACATAATAACTCACTCATCCCCACCATGGTGATAGTATACACATTTGTTTGCCTTGTTGGTAGTAAAGCCCGCAAATGTTAGTGTTTTATCAAATTTCTCATGCCATTGCTTAAGAGTTTGTCTCACACCATACAAAGATTTTAACAGTTTAATCATCTTTCCTTCTTGGCCTTTTACTACAAATTCATCAGGTTGTTACATATAAATTTCCTCATCTAGCTCTCTATTAAAAAAAATTCTCTTAACATTCATTTGATGAATGAGAAGACCATGTGTGGTGGCCAAGGAAAGTAATACTTGAATTGTGGTCAGTCTAGTAATAGGTGAGTAAGTGTCAAAGAAATCATCGCCTTCTTTCTCAGTATAGTCCTTAGCTACAAGCCGAGTCTTTTACTTTTCAAGTGTAACATTAGGCCTAAACTTCTTTTTTAACACCCACTTACACCCCACAGATTTGCACCCATAAGGTCATTGTATCACCTCTCAAGTCCTGCTAGCGATAATAGAATCCATTTAACTATAAACAGTCTCCTTCTAGTAGTCTGCATCAGGAGATGCAAAGCCTTTTGAAATAGACTTAGCAATGTCATCCATGAGATACACAACGAAATCATCACCAAAGTACTTAGCAATCATTTGTCTCTTACTCTTCCGAGAAGCTTCACTATCATCCTCCTCAGTGATATGTTCATGTGTATGTTCAGATTGTTCTATTGATGTAATTGAACAGGAAATTATTTTAAAAAGTTGACTATAAGTGTGATTTGTATCCTTCATTATAAAAAACTCTCAAATAATGTAGTATCATAAGACTCCATAATTGTACCAACATGCATATCATGTATCTTATATTTGACTATTAAAAATCTATAAGCAATGCTATGAAAAGCATATCCTAGAAAAACACAATTCATAGTCTTAGATTCAAGTTTGTGCTTCATCAATATTGGTGCATTGACTTTCGCCAAGCACTTCAATATGCGTAAGTAAGAAAGTGATGGTTTTCTCCTAATCCATATCTCGTATGGAGTTTTGTCTTTATGTTTGTTAGGAACTCTATTCAAAACATGATTCGAGGTTAGCAAGGCCTCTCCCTACCATGTCTTTGGTAGTCCCACGGTATCTAACATGGTATTCACCAAGTTAGTCAGTGTGAAGTTCTTTTCAGCGATTCCATTAGACTTGGGAGAATAGAGAGGCATCCTCTTATATATGATGCCATGTTCCTCATAAAATAAGTCAAATTCATTTGAGAAAAACTTCCCCACCATAATTTGACCTAAGTCTCTTTATCTTTTTGTCAAGTTGGCTTTCAACTTCTACCTTATAAATTTTAAAATAGTCTAGAGCCTCATCTTTCATTCTCAACAAATACACATAGCAAAATCTAGTAGCATCATCAATCAATATCATGAAATATCATTTTTCACCCTTTGTCAACACTCCATTAATTTCACAAAGATATGAATGTAAGAGTTCTAGAGATACCAAGTTTATCTCCTCGATAGTCTTGTGAGGCCTGCAAGGTTACTTTGATTGCACACAACTATGGTACTTAAAACATTTGACAATGGAAAATTTTGAAATTAAATTTATACTAAAAGCTGAGACATCAAACCAAAATTAATATGACATAAACGTGAATACCAAACATTAGCCTCATCATATACACTGCCATTCACAAACTTATTGAAGAAATATGAAAGGGAAAAATAGAACAAACCTCACTATTAGCCTTACCAATAAAATATCCATATTTAGACATTACTCTTTATTAGACTCAAAGACCACTTAAACCCATCTTTACATAGACAAGAGCCACTAATAAGATTCTTATCGATAATAAGGATATGTTGCACTTTCTTCAACTGCACAATCTTTCTAAAAGTAAACTTTAGATCTATTATACGAATAGCATAAACAGTAGCATATAACCCTTTTCCCATTAGGGCAGAGGAATCTCGAGTGACCTGATAAGAAGAAAACAATGAGATATCAGCACAAGCATGTGCATTGGTCTTTATATCAACCCACTAACTAGTAGATTGATTAACTAAAAGAATAGTAGATAAATTATTATACCATTTTATTTTTTAGCATTGCAAATGGTTATAGACTTAGAAGTTAGTCCTACAGGTGCCCTCTTTCCCTTGCACTATAAACGATTTTTGGCTAAGTGACCAAGCAAGCCACATAGATAGCAAGTTCTATCATCTTGCTCGTTGTTATTATTATTATTATTATTCTTAAACTTGGCAGTCTGTTGGGTTTTGACAAACTTTTCCTTATTCTTGTTTGGTGGCTTCTGTACCACATTGGTGCTAGACTACCCACCATCGCCCTTCAACACATCGTCCTTTGCCCGAGCCTTCTCCTCAACATCAAGAAAAGCAATTAACACCTCAAAGGAGTAGTACACTTGTCTCTTATATTTGAGTACAGTATTCTTAATGCCAGATCGGCTGATGGAAATACTAATCGGCTTGTGGGACAAAGCCGATCGATACTGTAGAGAAGCCGATCAAATTAGTGGAAGATTAGATTGGTTTGAGGACAGGAAATTATCTGATAGGGTTAGGTCCGAGAAGCCCAAGGAAAGGTTAGAAAAGGATCAGCTTGAGTGAAAAGAGGTTCGATTGCTACAGAAAGGGAGCCGATCGGGTGGAGCAAGGAAAGATTCGGTCTAAAAATAGAAGATTATCCAAATAAGACCAAGTTTATAGAGGAGCCGTGGGGTTCACGGCAGGGTACTATCTTTAGTTAAATTGTATACTATATGGTTAGGAAGTCTTAGTTAGTTTAGTTAACTACTTTAGAGATATTTTCTGTTATTTTTGTTAAGAGATAACGTCCGATGGTGGTTGTAAACGCGTCGGACTCTGTAAACCCAGGGTATAAATATAGACCCCCAGAAATATGTAACATATCTCTCGATCAATATATAATTTCGGCGCATCGCCACTCTAGTTCATCTAGGTGTTTACCGGTGGGTTTTGGCTCTCAACGCGGGGCTGCATCGGTTAAGTCCGATCTCCGGCGAAGGGGTAAGTCCCGCCACCATCCTGATATATTTTGTTCTGTCCAAGGCTGCATCATTTAAGTTTGAACTCTTAGCCAGATCAGATATACCACATCACGTCCGTGCAAGATCTATCGGCCTATTAAACTCCCTCCATCGTCATTAGTCTCGTGCTGCATCGGTTAGGTCCGACCTACGAGTCTGCCGACGGAGGATTGAGTTTTAGGTCTATAGATCTCTCTATGGCGTTTCATCGGAGTGAGTAGCCGATGAGTTATCCTAAACGTAGGTCCCATCGTAGTGCGGCCGATGGGTTTAGGTAAGACCGCGTCAAGCGTTAGGCCTATAGGTAGCCGATGGCATCTCTCCTACCTCGTCGTCATGTTCGGTCTGAGCCTCCTCCGTCTCGGTTTCGTTAGCCTCCAGCCTCATACTGTCTCGGTTAGGTCCGATCTATCGAGGCTGGCCTTAATGGCACCGTTACTGTTGTCGCTCGCCCGCATGGCCTCGTGGGGGATCGGCTCCCGCTCCGCGTATCGGATAAGGGTAGCGTCATCGGCTCTTTGGCTGATAGACCCTAGCGTGTTACACGTGTCTATCTCCCGTACTTCCATCAGGTTTTCAGTCAATGCACTAGTATTCTCATCTCTATCGGCATCCAACTGATAGGGAGGGTCGGGCAAGCCTTCTAGCCGACCGGCTTACACATCTTATTCCTTTTCCTTGTCAATTGTAGAGTCAAATTGACTGGCACGCTCACGAACCTCGAGGCTTAAGGACCTGCATTGGAGTTAAGCAGACCACCCAGGCCTTCGCATGACCAAGCCGTCGTCTTTCCCCGATCGCGGGATTTTTGGTGGTGAGCATGCTTTTTGGCACGCCTGGTGGGATCAAAAGACCTTTTCGTCCGTTGCAAGACCTTTCGTCAACTATGATCCAATGGTGGGTAAAGAAATCAACATAGACAACGTGATCCCAGTGACAATAAAGGATTTAACTGAAGAACAAAGGTACCAGGTGGGTCCTTTAGTATGACCCGACAAGGGCCAATTCAAAAATCCCAGCTGCCAAAGCCAGTTTTGGAAGGAGAATCGAGCCGGTCACTGCCCGTTAGCCCTCAGAAGCCGTTGCAAGAGATAGTTGGCGAAGCCATTCATCATGCACTCATCAACCAATCAGGTGTGCTGGTGAATACTTTGCACAGTCTGATTAAGAAAACTGTGGACAGGTCTATCGTTAAGGAACCTGATCAAGGGCCGGTATATTTGCTGATGAGAACAGGACAACCACAGGTTACTTATGAATCTAGGAGGGATGTATCGGTAAATATGTTTCCACCAGTACAAGAGTGGATTGGGGGGCGACACGATGACATGACGCCAGGATATCATCGGACAGCCTATTACGGGGGATATAGGTAAGAATATGCTGGTAATAATTATCAAGAAGATCGTTACAGACCATGTCATGTGCCAACTTCGCTTCCACAGTACCAGAGAGAGAATCCAAAGGAGGAGGATTGGTCTACCAGAATTACGGAAGTCGTCAGGGAGCAATTTGGCATTAGGCCTAAAGAACAAACCTTTATGTATCGGCACCCTTACCCGGAGGGTTCGACAGAGTTCCGCTGCCGCACCGATACAAGATTTTGGATTTCTCCAGATTCTCAAGGCAAGATAGTTTATCTACGATAGAACATATTAGCCGATTCTTGACCCAATATGGGGAAGCATCGGCTGATGAAGCTCTGAGGGTCTGTTTATTTCCATTATCCTTATCTGGATCGGCCTTCTCTTGGTTTTCCTCGTTGCCTCCAAACTCAATCAGGGGATGGGCCGATCTGAAGAAACAATTCCATAAATATTTCTTTGCTGGGATTCAAGAGATGAGGTTGTCAGACTTGACATCGGTTAGATAGAAACCCGATGAATCAGTTCTGGAATTCATCCAGCATTTTTGGGATGTCAGAAGCCGATGTTACAGCCTCATTCTAAGTGATGGACAACTAGTTGACTTGGCTTTCTAAGGGTTGCTGGCTCCGATCAGGGAATGCTTCTCTTCACAAGAGTTCGAGAGCTTGTCACACCTACTCCAGAAGGTATCGGCTCATGAAAACCAATTTGCTGAGACCAAGAAAGAGAGGTTCTATCGAAAAGCCGCTCAGCTACAGGTTTACGCATCGGACTCAGATGATGAGGAATCCGATGCGGAAGTGGGTTTGGCGGAATGAACTAGGAATAAGAAACCTGTATCGTGCCCATGGATTAAAAATGCTAATAAGGGGGAAAGATATGATTTTGATATCAACAAAGCCGATAAGATATTTGATATTCTCCTCCAAGAAAAGCAGATTCAACTACCGCCAAACCGTATAATCCCATCTGCCGAAAAACTCAAAAAGAAGAAGTATTGCAAGTGGCATAATTTAATATCTCACTATACCAACGAGTGCAAGGTTTTTCGGCAACAGTTACAATCGGCTGTCGAACAGGGGAGAATCAAGTTCGAGGACAAAAGCCGATGAAGATTGATGGGCATCCTTTTCCTGTGAACATGGTGTTTGCAGGGTCCTCAGGAGATCGGTCCGATGAAAAAAGGCACTAGAAGAGGTCAAAGGTTACCTCATCGGACCTAATCAAAAAATATTCCAGAATACAAGACGAAGAGCGACGAGTAGCAACGCAACAAGAAAGGTACAATCCATATTGGGGTTGTCCCTTTTTTCAGTATTGCTGGGATCAAAATATGAGGTTGCCGTCAATAGAAGATTGTCCTGAATGTAACAAACTAGGATCTCGGTACATCGACTAGAGCAGAACGTCGGATGATCGACCTCCCATCAAGCGGGCATCGGTGCATAGCCGATTAGGGCCGATCAATGAAAAATATGGTCAAAGGTCAACTGAGGATAGTGAGTTACATAAAGGATCATACCACACAAAAGATCAGTGGTGTCCATCCGGGATTTTCACAAAAAAATCAGAAGAGGAGGACACAAAGGCTGCGGCATAAAGAGCAGCACAAAAGGTGGCGTCAGGACCATGAGGATGTCGATCGGAGCCAGAAAATTAAAAAGATATGGTGAGTAAAGCAAAAAGAGGATGATGCTGGCACATCGGCTCCGGCCAACATGGTATTCTTCTTGCTTTTGGAGTATAAAGCATATGCATCTGATGAAGAAGATCAAGAAGAAGATTTTTTCCAATTGACGTTGGAACCAAGTCAAGCCATATTTGACAAGCCAGAAGACTCCAAGCATCGGCATCTAAAACCACTGTATATCAAGGGGTATGTTGATGGGAAGCTGGTGACAAAGATGATAGTTAATGGAGGCGCAGCCGTCAATTTGATGCCATATGTTACGTACCGTAAATTGGGCAAGACGGTTGAAGACTTAGTCAAAATAAATATGGTTTTGAAAGACTTCGGAGGGAATCCATCGGAAATAAAGGGGTGCTGAACGTGGAGCTGACAGTTGAAAGTAAGACGTTGCCTACTACATTCTTTGTCATCGATAGTAAGGGGTCGTATAGTCTACTTCTTGGCAGGGATTGGATTTACGCCAACTGTTGTGTTCCTTCCACAATGCATCAAAGCCTCATACAGTGGCAAGGAGACAGAGTTGAGATGATCGCGGCCGATCAATCGACCAGTATTACAACAATCGATATGCCAATCTGGAAAGCTAATGGGTTCAATTGCCTATTTGGGAAAGCATGGGAGGGCGATTTCCTTGAGCTGACCGATAAGGGGATAAAGCGGATTCAACAAGTCGGCTTAGATCCATTGTTCCCATGGAAACTATAGAAGACTTCGAAGGAAAGTTAGGGTAAGATTTTACGTCGGCCGATGAGTTAAAGCAAATAGATATAGGTTTAGAAGATAAGCCAAGGCCGACGTATATTAGTAAAAATCTATTTACTGAATCCCGAGAAAAGTTGATAAAATTATTAAAGAAATTTTGGGAATATTTTGCTTGGGATTACCATGAGTTGCCGGGATTAAGCCGATCGATTGTTGAACTTCGGCTTCCTATTAGATCAGGATATCGGTCATTTAAACAACCACAGAGAAGGTTCAAAGCAAAATTGCATGATGAAATCAAGGCAGAGATCACGAAATTATACGATGCAAATTTCATTAGACCATGTTGATATGCTGAATAGGTGTCTAATATCATCCCGGTGAAGAAGAAAAACGAAAAGTTGAGGATATGCATTGACTTCCGGGATTTGAACAGGGCAACCTCTAAAGACGAGTATCTGATGCCGATGGCAGATTTATTAATTGACGCTGCATCGGGTCACAAGATCATTAGCTTTATGGATGGAAATACAGGCTACAATCAGATTTTTATGGCGGAAGAAGATATCCACAAGACTGCATTTAGATGTCCTAGAGCTATTGGCTTGTACGAGTGGGTAGTAAAGGAATAAGAAGTTTTTAATCGGTAAACTTAACTTTATAAGAAGTTTTATATTAAATTTATCAGGAAGAATTAAGGCATTCACTCCTTCAGTGAGGTTGCGAGCCGATCAAAAGTTTGTGTGGGGTATTGAACAGCAAAAAGACTTTAATTTTATCAAGGAATAACTAACTGCAGTGTCAGCATATTTTTGGCAGGTGAGAGAGTTAAGAAAGTCAAAATCATATATATTAGATCGTAATAAATTGGCACCAAATCCCCTTAATTGAATGTTTGTTCGTTCAAATAGTGGCAATAGGTATCCGTCAATTTATAGACCATCAATATATCCGTCAATTTATCCGTCAAATAGTGGTTATATATATATGTGTGTGTGTGCGCGCGCGCGCGCGCAGAATTTGGTTAATTTGTATGAGAGGCTGATGATCATTATCTTTGTTGCTGATGCTGTCAATAGTATGATAGTAGTTTGATCAAGTGAAACAGAACCAGCTATAGCTAATTGAAATTACTATATCCTAACGATGAATTTACTGAACCAAACTGTAGAATTAATCAATGCGGCTTATTGTAACAGTGCATTATGGTGTGTATGAATTGATTAGTGGGGTATCGATTATAAATAAGAAATAAAGGTTCATGGTGGTGCAGGTGAGAGGGGCTTGAATCATGCCTTCACAGGTATATATAATATATTACTGTGCATTATAGTAGTGTTACTGTATGTGTACAGCTGAAGACGGTGTGGGAGAAGCCAGCAGACATGCCATGCACAAGCTATGCCAGCTAGTGACATCCATGCTACTACAATAGTGTACTTACCTGCTTTTGATCTGCTTTTGACTCTCTGTAGTGTTGTGAGGGCTATCCATCTATAAATAAAGCCTTTCATATACTGTAATCAGAAGCACCATGTTTTTCTCACATGGCAATTTCCCTATTTTTTACTCCCGTTCTCAAATATCTTATTTGTTCTAAAATATTTGTCACCGAATACTATTTATATTTAAAATTTGATCGTCTGTCTTTTCTAAAAAAATTATAGTTACTGAAAAATATCGTATTATCAAAATATTTTATCTTAAATATTCGTTCATCGTAATTAAATCATTACAAAATTATTAGTGCATAAATCAAAACTGTGGCAATATTTTGGAAACGGAGCAAGTACCTTTTTAACAATATTGACACAAGGCACTTGAGAGCGAGGAAAAGGAAGCAAGAGTCTTTGGCATGTGTTAAATAGAAAACTAACGGATATGTGAAAGAGTTACCAGCACGCGGTAGGAAAAAAGCTCGTTTAGCTGGCTTGATGGCTGGTTGAAAATTACTTTAATTAATCTAGTTTTTTAAAATAAAAATTATTTAATTTTGAACGAAAATTATTTTCATACTATACCGGCTCAACTCATCTCGTTAGCTCATTAGCGAGTGAAGTCTCAAGAAAAATATAATAAATTATAAAAAAATAATTTTAAACAAATCTTGATAAAAAAAAGTTTATAAAGATTTTTTCCACCACTAAGTACTATAGTGCGTGTTTCATATGATCGTCAAAGAAAATGAAAGAAATTAAGGACTGCCAGTATTATGTTGAGGTCCAATTGGAGATTGACAATTTTCATTGCGAGTGCCTTGGAGCAGTTTGAGTGTACATGGAATTCTCGTTAGAAGTGGTAGACTAGAAATAGAATGGTAGGAAGCCCAAACATATATTGGGTTATCGATTTTCAGCCCAAATAATGATGTTCAACTGCCTGGGCTTCCACCATCTTAAAGAAAAAAAAAGTTGTCATGGGCGTACCGTTTGTTCCGCTAAACAGGGATTTTATTTGATGGGCCTCCATTACAAGCCTATAAAAATCAAGTCTCAAATTAATTGCTCTCTCTCTCACACACACAGTGAAACCTCAGTTTCACCTTGGAAAAATAGGCAGAAGCGAAACGATCCTTTAAACAAATAAATTTGCATGGATAAGAATTGGACTATGATAAACATGGTAGTTCTCATCAACTATATACATAGATTGACTAGACAACAGCTTTTTTTGTATGTTTTGTCAATTAATATCCTACTATGTAATTGTAGTGATTAAATACTAGCCAGTATCAGTACAGTCAAGAGGATTGTGTCAAAATAATTGTGAAAGATACACAGCAAATCTTCAATAATTTCGAAATATATCAAATCAAAAATCCACCTTTTGTCACGTCATTCTACTCAATATAAGATTAATTAGAAAATCTTAAGACTTTATTACTAGTATTTATTTGGTACTCCATACAAAGTTCACACTACAGCTCTAGCTTCCAGAATTGAAATCTCACGTCATATACAGCATTGAAAGTTGAAAATATATGAGCTGATGTGTAAATAGATAGACACAAGCATTTCACCAAAAAACAAATCGGAATACATTGTTGCCGGCTAAATTCCCTTATCAAAAGTTCACCTGAAATTTAGCAAAGCACCAAGAGTATGGCGGTGGATGAAATCATCCCCTACAAATTTACTCCTAACCTCCCTACGTTGATTATGTGTTAGAGGGGCTTATCTACATGTGCGTGCACGTCTTCTCAAAAAGTCCACCTAGAATTCGATTGCCAACAAAATTTCCCTAGTTTGCCAAATGTCAAGTGTTTTTTTTTAAAAAAAAAGAGTCAAATGTGGTAGTACCAAGTATGCATGCATGAACTCAACTGCATGTCATTTGGTCAGTGAAATGCTTACCTGATATATGACTCATTGGTTTAATGGCAATTTTGTCGCCACCTAAGCTGCAACCTTGTACATAGCTCACTCGATCGTCGTCTCTATCTTTACACTACAATTACAATCGCAATTGCTAGCTAGCTACCTCATCATCGATCGCTGGCGCCGTTTCATCTACACGACGCAGAATGAACGCGAACGTGGCCATTGCCGCAGAGGCGATGGCGCTTCTGCTCCTGGCCGCGTCGTCGCCGGCCACAGTGTCGGGCAGTGGCTGGTACAACGCCCACGCCACGTTCTACGGCGACGACAACGGCGGCGAGACCATGCGTAAGCTACCACACGTACTATCGTTCTTGCTAATGTCTCAGCGGTGGCCGGTGGCGACGGCGACGACGACGACGTAATGTGTGCGTGCGTGCATGGTTGCAGAGGGCGCTTGCGGGTACGACGACGTGTTCAAGCAGGGGTACGGGTGGCAGACGACGGCGCTGAGCGTGGCGATGTTCGCCGGCGGCTGGTCGTGCGGCGGATGCTACGGGATCCGGTGCCAGGGGAGCAACGCGTGCCGCCCCGGCGCGGCGGTGAAGGTGACGGCGACCAACCTCTGCCCGGCGAACTACTCCAAGACCTACGAGAACTGGTGCAACCCGCCATTGAAGCACTTCGACCTATCCAAGAAGATGTTCCTCCATCTCGTCACCGACTTCCGCGTCGGCATCATCCCCGTCGCCTTCCGCCGCGTCCCGTGCGCCGGCAAGTCCGGCGGCGTCCGCTTCGAGATGAAGGGCAACCAGTGGTGGGTCTCCGTTCTCGTCTTCAACGTTGGCGGCGCCGGCGACGTCCGCGCCATGGCCGTCAGGGGATCCAGCGACGGCCGGTGGATGGACATGTCGCGGAACTGGGGCATGATCTGGAACGGCGACGTCCGGCTCGAACGCCAGGGGCTCTCCTTCCGCGTCGCCACCAGCGACGGCCGCGCCATCGTCTTCAGCGACGTCGTGCCGCCGACATGGACGGTGGGACAGACCTTCCAGGGCAATGGCCAATTCTAAATTCTAGTCTAAATGTAATCATGCCAAATTTAAATTCATAATTTTAAAAGCGATCGATTATTCCGAATAATTGAAACAAAACATGTCTCCGGTTGCAATTCCAAAACCGTCCTTTAAATTGTACCAAATTATTCGACGAAAATTATTCGACGATAATTTTTGGAGGGAGCTATGACGAATTGTCCTCGAGTTCGACGAAATTCTACGAGAAAATTTGGTGAAATCAAGCTAACCAGACATGGTTAGCGTGACAGTCCTCTCCTCCCTCCGATGCATGATCGACGAGACAAGGCGAGCCAGCTCCGGCAGCCACTCCGCCCCGGCGGCCATCCTCGCCGCCTTGGACCGCCGGAGCACGGCGAGCCTGATCACCCTGACGCGGAATATGAGCTTCTTGACGTCGGGGAGCCTCATGTCGCCGCCGAGCTCCTCGCTCAGCATGCGGAGCGTCACCTCGCCGAGCCTCCCTTTCAGGCGCACGTACCTCCTCACGACGCGGGCGATGAAGTGGTCCGGCGCCGGGACGTCGTCGTCGTCGTCAGCTGCGCTGTCGACGATGAGCTTGTGGCGCTCGCCGGTGATGGGGTGGACAGCGAGCACGGTGACTATGCAGCCTGTTCGCCGGTGGACTTCCCGCGAATCCTCGAGCGGTTGCTCGTAGTCCTCTTCGAACGGCTTGTTGCTCTTCACAATCTTCACCATGGCGTCCTACTCATTTGTGTCAACAAAAAAAAAACTGACTAAGAAAATAACTAGAAAATAAATATCATTTCTACTCATTACTATTCTAACTACTTACACATACATATATTTTCTCCTATGCAGCTCGTAAAAAGGAACTTTTTATTCCGATAGTTCAATTCACCTGTACGGACCAGCCGTAATTTACCTATCATTATTTCGACCACTAGTTTTCCAATAATATTATCAGAACGACTTTGCATGGAGTTAGTTTTCCACTGTTTTTCTAATTATTATTTTGTTTTGCCAAACTGTTGTTTTTTCATTAATCTGCGGATTTCATCGAAAAAATACATGAATGAATTCCAAGCTATTGAAGACAATTCCACCTTATTTTTAGGTAGGGCTCTACATGTAAATAAATGATGTTTGAGCAGAAATTATTGCCAATATACCCTATCGATCACTAGCCCCAAAATCCTAATATACGTTGTTTTATGGTACCGGCACTAATAGCAAATGACTATCACGACGGAGTACATATGTGATAGTTCTATTAAAGAAACTGAATCAGGGTAGAAAGTTGAGGAAGGATACCCAGTAATACGATGACGGATGGAGAGGAGTTGAAGGTGAGAGATCAACGACTAAGGCAATTTAATGGAAGAAAACAACAAAGAAAATGGAAGAGAATTTATAGGAAGGGCAAATCGAAATTGATTGACAAGCCACCGAAAATGCCAAAACTATTTAATTGGACTTGAAATCAAATCTGATTCGAATACGACATTTCAATATAAGATACGGGAGGATTTTAATGTGTGTGTGTGTGTTGTGCAATATTGTGAACATGGGCTGTACCGGCCAAGGCTTAGGCCAAGATTGAAGAAGAGGCTAGCTTCTTTTTGGGCTGAAAATTGTTGCTCTTTTGTCCTTGGGTCAGTTGCAGAGAACAATACGTGTTACAATTATCTAAGTACATACGAGGCATCAAATAGTGTCGTGGTGAAGTGGTTGATGGTGAGCATGGTGACAATGCAGCCAGTTCACCGGTGGATGTCCCAGGCATCCTCGAGCAGTTGCCTGAGGTCCTCTTCGAACGACTTCATTGCCGCCTGCTCATCGCTGCCAGCCTTTGCAGAAGCAGGCTCTCGCTTTCCTTCTCCAGCACCGGGTTGTCCATGCTAGACTTCAACAATCTTCTTCATGGCATCCATCCCTTCATTTTCGCCTATTTCTTGTTTAAAAGGTAGACTAAGTAAGTAATCAACTAGAAAAATATATATTAGATGTACATTAATTGCAACAGAGGACTAACGATTTTACTCATTACAAATCTACCTATCCACATGTACAGATACATCTTATGTATGACACATAATTCATTATCTTAAAAAATGTATAGCACATTAAACATACCTTTTATTTTGATTGCAAAAATATAATGGACTGATATTTATATTTACCTATACCTATACCCGTTGGGTGCAAGCAGGTCAGCTCACTAATAAATGTTGTCAGAATGAAGTCGGCAGGGCAACTACTTAGTAGTTTTCCCATTATATATGCCAATTGCATTAAAATAATCAATGAATTCTAACTTCCAAGCAAACTAAGAAAAAATATTTTAACTCGGAACAGTCCCACCTAGCTCTTCCTAGCTTTGTTTCAATTAGGTAGGTTGCTACAACTAAAAGAAAAGTATAATTACTCTTGCACTACATCGTTGCGGCCAATCTACCTTACTGATGGATCGAGAAATGTTTATCGACCTGCAAAGAACTGCATCAAGGTGTAAATGTGATGAAGGATACCTACCGCTGCGAGGAAAGACGGAGGAGGTGATGGTTGGGGATTGACGAGAAGGGAATGATGATGGAAAAAAGTGGCAATAAAAAGAACAGAATGGAAACGAATTTATAGGGAGGCAGGTAGAAATGGATTGACATGTTTCGTCAGAAACGCAAGAACTGTTTTTCACTTCTCTGCCGATTGCATCAAAATAATCAATGAATTCCATGTTCCAAGCAAGCTAAGAAAAGAAATTTAGCTCGGAACAATTCTACCTAGCTCTTCCTAGCTTTGTTTTAATTAGGTAAGGCTGCTCATGAGTTAAAGAAAAGTATAATTACCCTTGCACCGCAGGAGTTACAGCAATCTTTCCTAATGGATCGAAAAATATTTGTGTGTTAGACCGTTAGACTTAGAGCCGACCTCCCGACCTCCTTACGGTAAACGAGTTCTCACACTTCTGTTGTACACTTCATTTCTATATGGTATCAGAGCTTAGATTCAAACATTTTTGAGCGCGCTAGCAACCTTCTTGTCGGCAAGCTAATGCCTCATCTCCGTTGCAAGCGTCTTCTTCTCCCCTGGCAGGCGAGCTAATGCCTTCGAGACTCCATCATCTCCTCCACACATTTTCCCTTTCATTTATTCTCTGGTATTTTCTCCATTTTGCTTCCTTTTCGTCTTGGCTTTCATCCCCATTGTCTCCTTCGTATGCGGTTTTACTCCTCCCCACCTCCATTGCGTGACGAGGAGACGGTCTTCATCCGTCTCCTGGTCTCGTCCACCTTCACCTACCTCTGCATTCTCACCTTATCCTCCCTCCAAAGTTGCGTCGGCGCTCCTCCACGCCTGCGCTCTCCATCGACTGGAACACTCTTCCAGCTTCTCCTTTTCTGACACACTCAACTGTCCGCGGACATGAAACCTGCTTTCCGGACGCAAACCTTCTCCTTTCATGTCCGTAGCCTGTCTCATCTCCGAGTCCACGCCACTCCGCCGCGTTCGTGTCTGCACGGACGCGAACCCTTGTCTCTTGGACGCGAACTTCTCCTTTTTCGCGTCCGCAGTTTTACTCGCTTTCAAGTTCGCGCGAACCCGACGTGTCCACGTGTCCGCGGATGCGAAACTCTATCTCCCAGACGTGAACTTTTTCTTCTCGCGCCCGTGACCCCATCGTTGCTTCATCTACTCTACACACGCGTCCATCGGCTTTGCCCTCCCGTCATTGGCCTTGCGTCTCCTCATCGGCTTATCACTTCATCCGACACATATGCGTGTCCACCACAACAACTCCCTATCTCCCGGTCACGCATCGGCTTCTCATCTACTTTCTTCTCATCGGCTTCCCCCTCTCTCCTATCCTCATCGGCTTTTACCCATTCCATCGGCTGTTCTCCCATCGGTCCACCCGCACGTGATTCCCTCACGCTGCATCTACTCTCACCATGACTACCGAGTCGACTCTTGGTTCAGGTACTCTCTCAATTGCCGGGTTCAATTCTCTTCTGACCATCGGCGCCCTTGACATTGTCTCGACCACACCAATGTTCTCGCCACCCTACGCCATAGTCAACATGAAAGTTCACATCCTGATTTCACTTGACTTGAATGCCAACTACTCAAATTGGGTTTTCTTTTTTAAAATATTTGTGCGGCAAGTTTGGCCTATGTTCCCACATCGATGGTTCCACTCCCCCTCGCCCCGATGATCCCTAGTGGGACATGGTCGAATGTTGTTGGATCCGCTAGCTTCTACAGGAACTTCATACATCCATCATCTTCACGACAGTTATCTACTGCGACAATGTGAGTGTCATCTACATGATCGCCAACTCGGTTCATTATCGTCGTACGAAGCACATCGAGATCGACATCTATTTTGTTCGTGACAAGGTCGTTCTCAGACTCGTTCGGGTGCTTCACGTAACGTCGACGCATCAATTCGCCGACATCATGACTAAGCCCCGCCCACGTCTTTGTTCCACAGTTTTCGTTCTAGTCTATGTGTCCGTGATCCTCCCACTATAACTACGGGAGCGTTAGACCGTTTACCCGATTTTTCTATATAGTAAACAAACACTTCATTTGAGACAGACAAACAACTGCATCAAGTTGGAAATGTGAGGGAGGATACCTATTGATGCGAGGACAGACGAAAGAGTTGAAGGTGAGTAATTAACGAGAATGGAACGTTGTTGGAAAAAATTGGCAATGAAAAGATCGAATAGTATGGAAGAGAATTTATAGGGAGGACAGATAGAAATGGGTTGACACGGGAAGGTTTATCAGAACTATTTAATTGAGTTTATCAAATCTTCGATACTTCAATATATGATACAGGAAGGTTTTAATATCCATACAGTATAGATAGTGCACTATCCTAAACATGGACCATAGCATGCCAGGCTTGACCATAAAATGCATAAATGTAGTAGACACTAGACTCTATTCAATTTTATAATCTTACATCTACTTCTCATAATCTCTGGCTCCTCCGATCAAATGTGTAAATGTCTATTTATGTGCAGATATACATTTTCCAATATTTCTTTTTACCATTTCATCCTATGTCTCCCCATTGGATTTTCAAGCAACAATGCCCGGTGGGCCAGCCCATAACAAAGCTACTGGTGACGCAACAACACCACACGCGTAACCAAAAAAGAAAAAAAGTAACCCATTGTTGGAATCATCTCACACTGTCACACGTGCATGCACCCAAGGGGGTGGCATCCACAATTCAGAGGATGCAGACCATCTCATCCTCCACTGCCCATTCACCAGGACATTCTATAGCACAATTCATATTGTTCCTCGTTACCAGCATAACAAGCATTCAAGAACTTTACCAATCGGGAGTCTTACCGCCGAAATTATACCACACCTTTCTTTCTTTCGTGTTTCTGGAGAATTTGAAACCAGCGAAATGAAATGGTGTTCAAGCACATGCCAGTCTTCACCTCCACGACTACTTCGAAGTTGTATCGAAGACGCAGGACTGCGGTGTCATCGATTCAAGAGAGAAGATAGATTTGTAGTGTTTTTCTCTTTGCCCAAAAAGCCACCCCTTGTAAGATCCTACTATGCCACCTCCTCCGTCCTTTTATGATCTGCTGTACAGAGTTTTATTTTAAGTAATGAAATTCATGTGTGGAGCCTCTCGTCCGTATATTTTTTTTAAAAAAAATAGAGAGTTTTTAACTAAAACTTGGTGATTTTTTCATTTTTAATTTTCTGCCTAGGGCCCAAGCCTAATTAAGCTACTCTACACGTGGCTCTGCCGGTCCCTGCATGCAAACTGAGTAACTTTCATGGACACGTGTGCAATAAAAATTCATTTGGAATCGCACCTCCTACTCTTTCCCTTTCGAAAAGATCATGGCGCCATTGAAATCGGGTGACGGCTCCTCCCATCAAAACAAACAAAGCTCGATCGCCTCTAGACGATGTGCTTCCATGTGAGCCGGTCTCATCAGCGCCTCTATTCTTCAGCACTAGATATTTTTATTATCACCTCAATTCCCAAATAATAATAGACACCGGTACTATTCAATGTCACCACTTCTTTTTAAAAAAACAATTACAAATAATTGAAAGTATATGTTATATTATCAAA
Organism: Oryza coarctata; assembly: GCA_030770085.1. Classification (NCBI taxonomy): domain Eukaryota; kingdom Viridiplantae; phylum Streptophyta; class Magnoliopsida; order Poales; family Poaceae; genus Oryza; species Oryza coarctata. The sequence goes on along the minus strand of CM061476.1, from coordinate 702,370 downwards.
TATAAACATATGACTTTTATTCAGCGTAATAGAATCATCTAAAACTAATTTATGGTCTAAATGAGATTATCATAGTCAACAATGATATATACTCTCTTCGTTCATATTACAAGTCGGTTTAATTTTTTCTAAATTGAACTTCTTTTTTACATTTGACCATGTTTATAAAAAAATATAGTAATACTTATACCACTAAATTAGTTCTCTCTTTGTTTTGTGTTGAAAATATTGCTATATTTTTTATAAAATTGTTCAAATCTAAACTAGATTAGATGAAGAGATTCTCCTGTAGAGTGATTGGATTATCTATTATATTATAAAAACATCTAAAAAGAATTTTATTATGGGGTTAGAAATTTTCACATTAATAAAAGAAAAAAAGAGAAATATTTTAATCATTGGATCGTAGCAAATCTAAGTTTTAACGGTATAAATTGACTATGTAATTGTATACAAAATATAATTACATTAAAAAAGAAGATAATAGTTGTTATCAAATCTAATTTTAGATTTAAAATATATTGTATGCACATAACAATTGTGTGTATAAAAATAGAAAAGATATCTAAGACTTGTCTACAAAATCTAATTATGTTTTCAGTTTTTATATAGAAATTATAATCGCATTATACGTTAATAATTATAATTATAATTTTATCTAGCTCTACTTAAAATTGCATGAAGATTCCATTATTTATTTTATTCAGCAAATACAACTAGTATATGGCCTCGCTGGACTGCTTAAGTGAAGTAATCAAATGTAACCACTACGCCGTAGCAGGTCACCAGATCACCTTAAACTCTGGGTTTAGTCTACGTCACATATAAATAGTTACTAATAACTCTACATTACCTCTGATGGGTGTGGGCCTATCAGAGATAATGTTACTTGTGATGAAAGTAAAAACCCATCAGACATTTTGCTATCTATGATAGGCCAGTAGACCTGTCAAAGATAACATACTCACCTAAAGATTGAATTTCCACCCATCACAAGTAATATCTCTAATATTCTCTATTAGGTTTTTCTATGGATCACATGTGACTACTTTATGTTAAAACCTGTGATGAACACGAAAAAAATAAATTTATTTTTTTTTGCTAGTTTTAAGAATTACTAGCCACACTCTTTAAATTAACAAATATTCGTAGAAACCAGTTATCCCAGACACAAACAGATAATACAATCCACATAATTAACCACGAACTTACATATCCATGTATACATATATATACAAACTTATAATTTATTACATGTATTCAAAATTCACTTATATAGACAAATAACGATGTCATTTGATATTTTGAGCAAAAAAACATAGAAAAAAAATACATGATTGGCACCAATGCTTATGAGTATGACTCCTGTAAAATATGACATATAATGTTATAAAATTATAAATAATATTATTGAGCATGGAAGTATACGACGTAATTTAGAATTATTAAGTCACGGAGCATCTTTTTTAAACTTAGCTAAAATATTGTTAAAAAATGATAGAATTCTATATGAACGGCATCCCTAGCTTTCTTAGTCGGTCAGTACATGCACTAACCCAACCCAACCAGGTGGGAACTATGCTTGCCCGCCATTCTATGATAATTTGATAATAAATTCTCTGTAGTACGTAACCTTGGTATATAATAAGTTAACGGGACAATTTAAATTTATTAATTTTAATATAAGATGTAATATTATTTGTGTTTTATAACTCTCAATTAAACAAAAAGAATGTTTTATGGATACATGCATATTTTCAATGTCTACTTCAGATGGAAAATTCCTTTTTGGCTAATGATTTCTTTGAGGATGAAGCCAGCGATCTATCCTCTAATCTGCGCTTGGTCGATCGTTCGGAAGTTCTCTTTGTATGTGCACAGAGACTACAGTTAGTTTGTTAGTATATATACTATCGGTAAGTATAAACGAGATGTACTTTTAGACATAAACCTTAGGATCCATGTCGGTCACCTGCTTCATCAAGGTAGGTATATTGTGGCACACATGGAAACTACAATGATCCCCAACCTATTATGCGCATTTTAAGTCCATGTTATGATGGACGAATTCATTATTGTTTTTGTGTTCACCTCCATTCTTAATGTACAATGCCCACACGGCATCTATTGCATACAGAAATCATATGGACCACAAAGGTTAGAGTTAAAGTAGCAAACCCTATTCTATTTTGCTACTATGACCACAAGAATCCAATGCCTCCTGTATGATAAACATGTGGCTATGGTAAGTTCGTGTTTTGTAAATTATAGTATGGAAAACTAAAAGCAATAAACCTAAAATATGAAGTTATGTGCTAGCATTATATAATTCTTGTCTTGATGGGCCTAGATGTAATGGTTGACATAGTCAATGACCTCATCTAATTGGATATTCAAGTTGGTCTCGTTGACCATTGATGGATCAAGAAAGCCAGCCCTGTTAGTGGACATCTGGAACTCCTTCCAATATAACCTATAATCGTGTAGATATTACTAATGAATATCGTAACATAAGTACTTATGACATAAAATAGAGTCATATGCACTTACAATGAGAAGCATTTCAGCAGGCTAGTGTCCACCGCTCTCACCCAATACAGATCAAAGAGATCTTTAAAACCGACAACAACAAACACCAGGGCTGAAAAAATATCAGACTTGGGAGAGATTTTTATCGGAGTCACAGCATTGAGTATGAAGTCCTATTCCATAACATTGGTTGATTCTGTCATAGCAGGACCATAGGAGCCTCGATCACTGGATGAGTGTGTTGATGTGAAGGAGATTGATTGGCTGACCAAGATAGACGAAGAGTTATCTTGACTACTATATCTGTCTTCGGACAATGTATGAATGCTTGTTTTGTAGCCTCATGAGTCAAAATCTCATTGTTTAGTGGTATTGGTAACAGATATCATGTCCAATTATCCTTGACTTGGTCAACATTCACTTTAGCATAACCTACGACCAAGTCTGCACTGTCCACCTTTTGTGTTGGCGATGGTTTATGAACCATGCCTTTGGCAGCATCGACACAAAATGTCAAAGTGATCCTAACATGTAGGATGCACCTGGTTGCATTATGTATGATTATAGTATGTAAACATACACGAATTTGAAATATGATTGAAGCTAAGTAATATCGATTGTTCATACCCCAATCCCAATCAGTGTGGGTGCTTATTCTGAGCTTACAACTGATGGTGTGCCTCGCTTGTTATCATAAACTTTGTAGAATACTTCTTAGCATAGAACTCCTCCCATATCGCCTCAGTTATCGGAGGGTACTCAATGCATGGGAAATGGTTGCCTGGTGGAACGACATACTATGTGATAAGCTTGGACTTGAAGTTTTTCTATAATTTACCCATCTTTGAGAGTGAGCATCTCTTCAGCATTTTCTCTGCCTTATTCGGATAATCAAACTTTTCCTTCATTTTTTTCCAAGTTATTTCCTTCTCACTTTTAGGGACATGTTTGATGTCTTTGTAAATGATGCCAATGTAACTTATTGTCACCATGCCACAGCTATTTCCGAATAAGCCGATGACACTTTGCGACTCTGTTGGTCTACTAGAATCGTTAACCTCCGTGATCGTCTGCCTATGCTTAGGCAACTCATTATGAAACCTAGGGTTACGACCGAAGGTTGGACCACATTATGCGATGGGGTCGTGGAAGCATAGGGAGCTCGAGGAGGCTGACAATGGGGATCATGGAGGTGCAGGGAGCTCGATTAGATGCGGTGGTGTAGGAAGATGCGACGTCATGGTATCTGCCCGATTGCTATGATTTAGGTTTTTTAACCCTAAGTCAACAGTTAACTTACATGTGACAAGCCTAGAAAGGAAACCCATCATAGGTAACTTACCTGTGATGGGTTTCCATTCTAGGCCCATCACAAGATAGTTGACTGCTATGACTTAGGGTTTTAACCCGTAAGTTAATTTTTTTATGCCTAATGCCTTTCTAGTTATTGTTTATCAAAAAAATTATTACATATCTACATAGGGAGAGAATATACATTTTTAATGCGGGTACATTAAATAAATAAATGTCAAATTCTTTATTTCAAATAAAATAAGCATGATATTCTCAATCGAATTGAAGTTAACTTTGTAGTGCTCAATCAAATTTCATATGCAAACATTGGCATATATACATCATAAACAAACATTATTACTTCTCATATGCTTATATTACATAAGAATAACTTTTTTATGGTCAGAGCATACATACACGATACCGTCTTCTCATTGTACTTCTTGAAGAGGAGCTTCTTGGCTAACACTATAGACATGTTGTAATCTACCTCGTCTATGACATTGTCGGCCCCGACAATTCTTGTTTTACCCTCACGAACTACATGAATCCTCCTGTTTTCCAGATCAGTTATGTAAAAACTTAGACAACTTGTTTAGCTAGAACAAATGGCTCATCCTTGTATCTATTATACTATAAATTTACAACTGTGAATCACTCTTTATCAATCATAACGTCTTTTATTTTGACCCACCTACACCGGAACAACGCCACTTTGAACTTCATATAGCTCAGCCTCCACATTTCCTCTATGCGACCGTAATACTAATCACGTGTGCCAAGTTGGTTATTAACTGCCTTTATTCGTATCCAAGTGTTCTACACTATACTATTATCATCTTGCGTTGATGTATAGAACGTATATCCATTAATATCATATCTCTGCCAAGTTAGGATATCATATTCAAGACCTCACGCTAAGCATTTTACTGTCTCATTTGTGATGTTCTGTAAATTACAAACATGATACTTGAACCATTTATTGAAGATTGCAATGTATTTTCTTTGGACCCAACTTGCTAATCGGTTGATATTGTCTTGTCAGATCTTTGCTTCGTGTTCTTCTAAGTATGGTACCACCTCAGTCATATACCACAACACTGCGAAATGGGCTTTGTCATATTTGGTGCAATCTAGATTTATAATTTTCCTTCTAATGGTTCCAACCCTTCCAACTTGCCCTCATGTCTTGACCATGAAACTTCGATTGGTCGGATCTCTGACATATAATCCACACAAAATTTGATGACGATCTTAGTGGTGTACCCTTCAATCATGCTTCTCTTAGGATGAGACTGGTTTTGTACGTAACCATTCAAAATTCCCATATACCGCTCGAATGGGTACATTTGCCTTATGAACATAGGACCTCACGCTTTTGTTTTCTTCTCTAGGTGGACAATAAGATGTAGCAGGATATCGAAGAACGTAGGTGGAAAGTATATCTCAAGATGACCGAGTGTCTTAATGATGTCTTAGGTCATCTAGTCTGTCTAGGTCGATGACGTTATATCCAATTGTATTGAAGAAGGATAATAACCGCATTACAGCGTGCCTCCCTTTTAGTGGCAGAATCTTCCTAACGGCAACTAAGTAATAGTTGTGTAATTAGAACATGATAGTCATGGGATTTCATCCCAAATATTTTAAGGTTGTCTAACAAAACACACTTACTCCGTCGTGATGAATATCCAGATAGAACTTTAATACTCTTGATACATGATAATATATCTATTTTTTTCATCCTTGTATAGGATATGGCAAACTGGAGGGAGGTATAGTCTTCTAGACTCAAAGGTTGTTGGGTGTAATTCCTGATAGATTTTCATGGCTTCCATATCTCATCATGAGTTTAGCTCATTCTTCGTGTTTTCTAGGATATTGAGTAGTAACCCAAGAAGGCTCTCATAAACATTCTTCTTTACGTGCATCAAATCAATACAATGGTGTACAACCATATCTCTCTAGTATAGTAGCCATCAGAATATTGACTTCTTCTTCCACATGCATTCAACTTCGAGTTATTAGCCTTCTTTTTCCTTCTAAAATCGTTACGGATATCTCTCACTAAGGCACACAATTCTCTTCCAATTAAAGCCGATAGTGCATTGGCCCTTTCCCTCTTGCTGTTGAATTTTTTTCACATTTTTCTATATGGGTGATACAGTGGAAACATCTTCTATGGCCCATGTACACTATCTTGCATTAGTTCTTTATCCACATGCTATGTGTTTCATCCATATAGTCCAAATAAGCTTTATTTTCTTTTATGGTCTAGCCAGAAAAGTTATCAAGTACAAGACAATCGTTGATAATGTAGAACAATAAGGCATAAATTATAAAGTTCTTCTATACATAAGAATCTCATATCTGAGACCTCTCATGCCATATCATTTATAAGTCATCGATTAAAAACTCTAAGTACACATCAATATTGTTGTCAAGCTATCTCAGCCCTTGAATTAGAATGGAAAGCATAATGTACCTTATTTTAAAACACAACCAATGTGGTAAATTGAAGTTCATAAGAATCACTGGCCAAGTGCTATGACAACTAGTTACGTCATCAAAAGATTTTATGCTGCATGTACTTGGGTTGAATCTTATGTTACTAAGATCTTCCGCAAATTCGGGGTAATTCTTATCGGTGTTCCTCCATTACGCTAAATCGGCCAAATGCCTAACCATTCCATCCTTCTTCCTATCAATTTCAAACCAACGAACCAACCTAGATTCCTTCATATTGGCAAACATTCGCTTTATATGGTCAGTAAAAGGGAGATACCAAATAACTTTCGAGAGACCGTCTCTCTTGGACTTCCTCTCCTTAAGAATACTCTTTTTCTGTTTGTATCGAGAAGATTTATATTTTTGCCATGCATCCAAGTTAGCATATTCTTTGTACAATAAGATGTAGTCGTTTCGGCACTCGTTTTGCTTCATATATTGTCTTTGATATCTCGTTCTCATCGGTAGTAAGCTTTTTAGAAAATCAAGTAGATTTATAAAACTTTTATCTAAGCAACCATTACTTGCCTTCAACTTCATTAGACTGAGGACAACAGATAGCTTTGTGTGTTTCTACTTACATCCAGGACATATAGGCGCCTTTGAATCATCCACCAAAGCAAAGAATTTCTTATAATCCCTCTCATTGCACGATGGCTCCTCAACATCACAAAACATCTCAGAAAGATCAGGATTGACATTAATGATATCATCTCCTAGCGGACAAGGGATGAACAAGTCATCTCTATCTTCTTGTTCCTTATTCTACTTATCATCCGCTTCATCATCATGAATATTCGACGGCTCTTACTTACCGTGGTAACTCCAGTAACTTTAGTTCTTCATGAAACCTCTCTATATCAAATGAGATTATAAGTGCACTCTATCTACAAACATCTTCAAAAATAGTCTACGCACAGACAAGCCACATATTTATTGCTCCTCCTTCTCTTATTATCCTCCGCAGTATTCAAACATCAACAACTCCATTTCTGTACTCTTGGCTCATGCAGTTAGTGTTATACATTTAACTACGTTCCATCTGGAGTAACATAAAAATATATAATAAATTTAGTTACACTAATATAAATTATATTCAGATAACCGCTAGATTTCATATCAATTTTTTACCCTTTATACAAATTTATGACGAAGATTAATTCTCCCCCCTTGTTCTGCCAACCGTGCATACGATGGGGTGGCAAATTAATATATTAGTGGAGATATTTATAGAAGTCACCGTATCTCTGTCGGTTAAAAAGACATAACCCGTCAAAGGTGTGTCAGTTACTTTTAATGGGTTGTGAATCACATACACGTCAGAGGTGCTCACTCTTCTTAGATGGGTGCCATCGTAAGTCTGTCACAGGTTCAAATCCCTAGCTGTAACGGGTTTTTAACGATGACCCGTCATATGTAACCGAATTACCTATGATGGGCTCTTTTGAACTCGTCAGAAGTGTCATACACTTATCTTTGACGGACGGAGAAGTAGATCTATAAATATCATAGGTTAAGCCTTACCTATAACGGTCGAGCTACTCGGTCTAATATACGATAGACTTTTCTATGATCTGTTAAAGATAATACTATTTATAACAAGATATTAAGATCCGTAGTAGATATCATGTTGTATGCTATTTAAACTCAATCTTGTGGACTTCAAGTTACTAGTATTCTCATCGTCGCAAGCAAAACTTGAAAAAGGGGTATGAGTAACCTACGGAAAGAGGTGTTTTGGTTGAAATTTTGTAGGTTTCTTAGTGAGCGTTTGTTTTCTTTGGGGGACGGAGGGAGTATAATATATGCATGGGCAGCTATGATTCGGGTACAGTAGTATGATTGTGGTTGTTGGATTGGACGAGACGATCGGACGGCCACGTTAGACGCGTGAGTTGGTAATACATAGAACACGGGCCAGTAGACAGAAGTATTACCTGCTAACGCAATGCATTGCAACAATGCCAGGTTGGCGGCAGTCACCCGGTCGGCTCCAATGAGATGCTCTCCGTCCGTCCGTCGTGGATCCCCGCGCCGCCACCACGACACCACGCCGTCTTTTTTTTTTTTTTTGAAACATCCACGCCGTACTTCCTTGGCCAACCAACGGAAGAAGAAGGGAATACTTTTCACTTCAGATCACGGCAAAAGGCATTGGTTTTCAGCTGGAGTGTCCTAATGGATAGTACTAGGATTTGGATTCCTCCGTAGGATTTGGTGATGGGATCGAGTACGCCGTACTGTAATTAAGCATGCATGCTGGAGTGCACGCAACTTGGGAGTTGTCGTCTGAGATGGTCGATTCGATTTTCATGGCCGGGCAGGCTGGGCGGCCGGTGCACCCAGTGGGCAGTGGCGATCGATCTCTGCTGATTCTTGTGTTGATGTGCCCATGCATGCATCCGAGACTGCGTCCTTTTTTATGCGCCCATGAATCATTCGCTCGTGGGTGGAGTACGCGACTACGGTGTGTGCTAGACCATCTCCATTCTCAACACAAGATCATCTACGGATTGGATTAAAAAAATGGAAAAAGGCAAAGCATCACCACATCTTCAAGAGCGCGGCGGTTTTCCCAACAACGCAACCAGCCTTCACCCCACCCCGCCAACACCCAGCCCCCAACCTGTAGTCGCAAAACGCGGAAAGCCGGACGCTTCTCCCGTGGGCCCCACCTGCCAGCCACACAACACCCGGACCCAGTCGTCGTCTCCGCCGCCACTTCACTGTCACTCACGCCCTCGCTCTCGCTCTCTCCCCTCCACCGAGCTGCGCTAGTTTACTGGCTCCACATAAAACTAGAAGGCGCAGCAGTGCAGCACGTGAGCCATGAGCAGCGGTGGAGGCAGGCAGCCGCGCCAGCGACACCACTGCCCACTGCAATGATAATACGCCCCCTCCTGCCGGCCGTTGCGACCTCCACGTCCACCCATCCGCTCCAGGCACTCAAGCGCCGCGACCAATAGCTTCCTGTGCTCTCTCTCTCTCTCTCTCTCTCTCTCTCTCTCTCTCTGCCGCCTAGGTTAGAGCGGAGTTCTGCGCCGTCAATGCTCACCGGCAGTGATGGGGAATAAGGGCGGCACCAGCTCGTGGCTCACCGCCGTCAAGCGGGCCTTCCGCTCCCCCTCTAAGGACGACAACCCCAAGAAGGCCGCCCGCCTCCGCGAGGACGCCGATGCCGCCGACGAGGACAAGGTCCCCACCGCGCGCCGCCGGCCTATATTTCATCAAACACCTAGTATCTGAAAAGGTTATCTTTGCTGACGTCTTGTGCTGTGCCGTTCGCTTTCAGGGCAAGAGGGAGAGGAGGAGATGGCTCTTCCGGAAGTCGTCGTCCCCGTCTCCCTCGCCGTCGGCTCCCGCGCCTCCGCCGCCGCAGCAGGATCAGTCGACGGCGAGGGTGGCGCCTGCGCCGGCCGTGACGGAGGAGCAGCGGCACGCCATCGCGCTCGCAGTGGCGACGGCGCAGGCGGCGGAGGAGGTGGTCGGCCTGACGCGCCCCAACTCCAGCTTCGTCCGCGAGCACTACGCCGCCGTCGTCATCCAGACTGCGTTCCGTGGCTATCTGGCGCGGCGCGCGCTCTGGGCGCTCAAGGGGCTCGTGAAGCTGCAGGCGCTCGTCCGCGGCCACAACGTGAGGAAGCAGGCGAACATGACGCTCCGGTGCATGCAGGCGCTGGTGCGCGTCCAGGCCCGGGTGCGCGACCAGCGGATGCGCCTCTCCCAGGAGTCCATGTCCTTGTCAAGCGCCGCGCCATGCGGCAGCAGCAAGTCCTACAGCGTCGACACCTCCACCTTCTGGGACTCCAAGTACACCCAGGACTTCGCCGCCGACCGCCGCTCCGTCGTCCGTTCCCTCCTCACTACATTGCCGCTCTGCCGCATTGCAAAGCTTGCAACTCGCGTATTGAGTTCGTCTGTTTGTTTGGTTGCAGGAGCGGTCGCGAGATGGGAGCAGCTTCGCCACCGACGACTGGGACGACCGGCCGCGGACGATGGAGGAGATCCAGTTGATGCTGCAGACGAGGAAGGACGCCGCGCTCAAGCGTGAGAGAGACGCATTCTCTCATCAAGTAAGAGACATTGTCTTTGTGTGTTCGTCTCGACATTTTTGCAAATAAGAGGTGTTTGTGCTCGACCTCATTACCCATTGGTGGTATAATGTGGTAGATTTGGAGGAACCCGGCACCGTCTTTGGAGGAGGAGATGTACGTCGACGGGCAGCCGAGGTGGGCGAAGAGGTGGATGGCGTCGCGCGCGTCGTTCGACACCATCAGGAGCAGCGTCCGCGCCTCCGCGGAGGCGCCTGGGCGCGCGTCCACCGACCACCGCGACCGGGTCAAGACGTTGGAGATCGACACCGCGCGGCCATTCTCCTACTCCACGCCTCGCCGGCACGCGCCGCCGTCGCATCATCACGGCAACACCTCATACCACCTGTCGACCTCGCCAATGCACCGCACGCAGCACCACCACTCGCCGGTCACGCCGTCGCCATCCAAGGCGCGGCCATCGATCCAGGTGCGGTCGGCGAGCCCGCGCGTGGAGCGAGGCACCGGCGGCGGGGGAAGCTACACCCCGAGCTTGCACTCCCACCGCCACAGCGCATTGTCTGGGGCGGGGGCCGCGGTGCCCAAGTACATGGCGGCGACGGAGTCCGCCAAGGCGCGGGTGCGTTCCCAGAGCGCGCCGCGGCAGCGCCCCGCCACCCCTGAACGCGACAGGCTCGCGTTCGGCGGCAGTGCCGGGGCGAAGAAGCGGCTGTCCTTCCCCGTCCCCATCGACCCGTACAGCGCGTAGGCGCAGTCCCTGCGGAGCCCGAGCTTCAAGAGCGCGGCGGGGAGGTTCTCCTCGGAGCAGCGGTCCAACGTGTCGTCGTCCTGCGCGGAGAGCCTCGGCGGGGACGCAGTCTCTCCATCATCCACCACTGACCTCCGCCTGTGGCTCTGTTAAACCAGCCGCCGCCACCGCCGCCGCCGGCGAGGAGTTTGCTGTAATGCTCGTGATGGAGGGAGAGAGAAAAAAATATTAGCTGTACTTTCCTTTTCATTTTTTTTACCACGACCCCGTAATTCATTCCATGGCTGCTGCCTTTTGGTGTCAGAGAGAGTGGTGGGACCCACGTGTCAGGGAGGGAATCCGGCAGGCTGGCGGTAACTGGAAAGCGTAGGTGGTTAGTTGGAGTTCGGGACAGCTTACATTACACTATTTGCCTTTACGTGCGTTGGGCAATCAAGGCGGATTTTGTCTTTCCCGTCTTCTATGTAGCGATCGTGCGAATGAGTGGGTTAACAACCCTACTGCCCTAGCGCTGTTGCTGCTGCCGCGAAAATAAACGTCATATAAATATAGTCAGCGGCTGATAGGCATTGGAAATGTCTCCTACGAAATCATTGAAGAAATCATGTAAATTCAAGTGGTTTTTGGTGCTTTGCCTCATATGAGTACATTTGGTTGTACTGACATTCAGTAGGTACACTACACTTGAACTGCACTACTAGAGTACAAGAGTTAGTTAGAGCTTAGTTTTGGTTGGAAAAGTTTTGTGTTATCCGACCGAAAGAGTTAGTTAGAGATTAGCTAGGACATAGTACTTGTATATGTATATGCTTCTTAGGCTTTTAAACGTTGTATTTCATTTATACGTTCACGTGGCTGCCGACCTGCCGGAGGCAGGGACGAGCGCGCGGGCGCCCACCACCAACCCCCCACCCGGCCCACGTCGCAGGCTGACCAACTCTTCTTCTTCTTCTTCTTCTTCTTCTTCTTCTTCTTCTTCTTCTTCTTCTTCTTCTTCTTCTTCTTCTCAAGCACATCTTTTGTTATAGTTTCAGTTAAAAAAACGAAAAACAGGTTACAGATGGTACAATCACATACGCATTTCTTTTGGCAGGCCAAAAAAGCTACTAACAGTACTTAGAACAACCTCCATTTCTTTTTTTATTTTATATTATTAATATACATATTTCATCTTTGTTTTTTCTCTTGATTTATGTTATCTAACAGAGTTTAAGGTTGGGATAAATTTTATTTGATGCTTCTAGGAATTTGCTTGATTGGGAAAACTTATACCTAGCAATACAACTAAAACTGAGCAATATATATATATATATATAGTGGTTTGATAGATTGAGAAAGTCGATTTCAAATTACATTATTTTTTAGATAAATAGAGAAGTGGACGCAGGGCGTATGATCCATGCTGTGAAATGGGCTAATTAGACAGTGTAGGCCTAATTAACTGGCCTAATCTTAACCTGCTACAGATATACTAGGCCCGTTGCTTGAAAACCTACCCAATACACAGTTACACACTGTTTTGTCCAACAAAGCAATCACATACTAAAAAAATCTACCTTGATCAGAGCCCAGCTATAAATTACTAGTCAACTCGAAAGGATTTTTTGTCAACAACCTTTCCTTTTCTTTAATGAAAAATCTATAAAACAAACTTTTCTAAATTCCAATGTGATGACTACTTCCTCATAATATAATAAAGCTACTTTTAGGATTAAAATTTATCTAAAAATACAACCGCTTCTTCATCTATCTATACATCTTAACCAATCACAATCTTTCCCATTAAATTTCTTCATATATTTTTTCTCTCGATCAATTATAACCATTTTTCAACCAATTTCTATTTTTTAAAAAATATCATAAATCTCAGATGAGAGGAGTAAGAACAATCAAGTAGCCACAGCTGTTTCATAAAAATATAAAATCATCAGCAGATGATATATACTACTCTCGCCGGTTATAAACATTTGACACAATTGATTTGACCATGAAATTTTGGAAGGGATTTCTCAAAATTAAACCATCAGTATTCAAAAGAATGTCAATAAACCACGCATATATATCTGATGGGTTATGTAGAACGAGGATTTTTTTTAAAACTGTAGCTAGCTAGAGCCTCCCTTATTCGTCATGAGTACCTTCATATCGGAATCTAGCTCACAATCTAGCTAGCATCCGTTAAATATTGGGAGATGGTGCTTCATTAATTAATTAAGTAATTTATTAATACTCCCTCTTCCTTTCTCAAATTGAAAAGTCGTATAGCTTCTTCTAGTCTTTATGCATCATTTATCGGAAGAGACATTATCACCATCTCGGCGACCTACCTGAGCATACCTTAAGATGATTTTATGGTCCTTAAAGATACCATATTTTACAACATAAAATTTAGCATCTCTAATGGATTTTAGATGATAGATGACTAACGTATTATTTAAAAAAAATGAGGGTGCTAGTTCCTGACAAAAATAAGTTGATAAAAAATAACTACATATACATCAAAGATAACTCTACATGTACTCTAAATATATTTTATTTTTCTTAAAAATATCGTAGATATAAATAGTCCGAGTTAACCAATTAATCAGTTGTCTCTTTTTTTTAACATTTGCTTTCTTTTCTAAAGAGGTTATAGATATTTTATTTAAGTCACCAAATATTTTTAATCAAAATTTTCTGTCTAAGAGTGAAAATGGAACAGAGTCTCTAATATTAAGTGGCGATATCTCTAGAGAATTTTCTCTGTTTAGCAGTAAATATTATCTAGAGTTTCTAGGGAGATTTTGACCGAACACTCCGGACTAGCTTCACTGCTTCGGATTGAAGTGTGTCTAGAATCTTCGACCCCCGTGGTTATGCAAATGTGAAATACAAACTACTTCCTGAAATTGGCATTACCAATTCCTATGTTAATTTGACAGGTACAATGCAATGTTACCATAGAATTTAGGGGGAAGGTGTGGCAACTTGCATTAATTTCTTTATGAATAGACAGTCATGTTTTCTTTTAAGACTCAAGACAACTTTATTAATATGTTAATAAAAGACATAGTTTAATGAAATAATCCCCAATACATCACCACAAAGAACTGAACTGAGGAGACAAATTCTCTAATATAGCCATACAACATCAAAGGATGCAATCGACAGGGAGCTATGGTGTTGCCACGGCGATTACATCCATGGGTCTCTTTTAATGTGTGTATCGCTTGATAATCTGTCTGCTACTATGGAATCGGCACAAATCCGAGATTTGTTGCTGGGTCGTAGATTTTGATGTGAGCTTCTCTGGGCTCAGCAAAAGATTTTCATAGAATTCACTGTTAAATCTGAGGTGCACTAACTACAATCCCATCAAACATGGTTGCACAGGCGGTCTGTGCTAAACCCGAATAGCAAACCCAGGTGTGAGCTTCTCTAAACTCAACAAAAGATTTCCACGAAGTTCACTATTAAATCTGAGGAGCAATGAGTGCAATCCTAGCAAACATGGTTGCATCGGTGGTCTACTCTAAACCCGAACAACAAATCTAGCATGGTTGCTGCTGCAAGGCAACATCCAAAAAGAAATCTCCCAAATCCAAGCAACACAACAGAGGGGATCAAAGAAGAGATAACCTACAGAAGTGTGGAGGAATCGTCGCCTAAAATGTAGACATGGGGATTTTTATTGGCACCACAGTAGCAAAGAGCAGAGCTTAAGGCTTCCACATCAACGTAGCCAACAATGCAACTGTACCTAACTCCATTGCCCAACGTAACATGCTCTGTCGTCCGTTGTCATCAATGGCAACCGCAGGAGCTGACAATGCCGCCTGCTAATGGCATTGGAGCCCCTACCGACCGCTATCCAGTGCCCAACACAGGATGCCCTACCAGCCATTACTTGTAGCGGCAACCATTGGTGCTTGCAATGTTGCCTGTTGACAGCATCAAATCCTTTGCCGACCGCTGTCTCAGAGTCCACTCTAACCATTGCCACAGAGAACTCATGCCGTTGGCTCACAATACTAGAGGTTCCACTGGGCATCGCTGCCACGGTGATTACCACGCCAAAAGATTTAGGGCTAGCATTGCCTTGATTTGCCAGGTAAAGACTCTTTGATCCGCCAATTCACTACTCCGAGTACCAACCACCTCCATCACCGGTGAGCCTTCCTCATCTCAACTGAAATGTCACCATGGACTGCGACGACACGAAACAAGAAGACTTGACTTATGGGAGAACCCAACTACAAAAAGAACCTGACACTAAACTAATCTATACTACTAGGGAAAAGAGGTCTGACCCCTCCTTTCACCGTACCTGGCAACGAGCCAAGCTGCTAGAGTTTGGAGGCAAGAGGGCTAGGGATGATTTTTTTTCTATCGCCTGCTGGTCGCCTCACGAAGGGTCTCGGTCTCTCTGCTTGTTGCGACACAACTCCACTGTACTTCAAGTTTTGTAAGGCTTGTCTAGGATGCATTATCATAGTTTACAGTTTGTTGTGAATAGTATGTTTTTTCACTGCACATATTGCTTGTGAAATGACTGGAATGGAATTTTGTTATATTGCAGAGATCAGGATTGTTATGATAATGGTCCGGAAATGAGAATCTTGAAACTAACATGGAGAACTTTGATGTACCTTCTGTTTCACAGCCTGATGTCCTGACAGGAAGTGCTTGATCATCCTGGTCTTCATTGCAACCTACCATCTGATTCAACTGCTGCATATGCAAATACCACGCAGCCAAGTATAATGGAGTCCTCAGGCGCACACTCTTTCCCATTTTTTTGCTTTTGGTTTTGTCGTTGCCAATAGAATATATTGCCACAACAAAATAAACCCTCTTGTTGTCATCTCCACCTGTCCATTTGTTACGGTAGATAACTTTGTGTCTACCGGCTACTACCAGCTTTGGAGTGAAGAAAGACCAAAAGGCAGCTGCTTAGTTCTGAATTTCTAATCACTACAAGGGAAGGATCAATACCGCCAAGAAGATATGTAATTGCCTTCGAGTTCAGAGTTCTTGTTCGATTATGCGGTAGAGTTGATCTGTGCGTGACGTGTTTGTTTCAACACTACTGTATTTGCGGTATAGTTTAATTATCTGTGGATGCGCAACATGAGACATTGTGTCCGAGCAATGCGACACACCGCGTCTAACTATGTGTCCTCCATCCCTGCGTGATGCGACATACTGGATCACATATACGTCACAAAAAACCAAGAAAAGTTCAGTAGCTGCTTTCGTCTCTAACCCATTCTCTTTGCTAGCCTACACCAAAACACATACATGTAAAGAAAAACTTAAATTTCTCTATTATATAGAAAATTCTTGGCGCTGGATCCAGCCCTAACCATCGGGCGCCCTCCCTGCGCTGTATGTGCTCACACTTGCCCACGTATCTCTTACAGAGATGGTGCAAGCAGGCAACCCACGTCTTCCTCCTCCAAGTACAGTGCATGTATACAATATGAATTTTTTTTGGTTACATGGAAACCACACAAATACACACACTACTACATACGCAACATTACGCTCATACACCCACACGAATACATCCTCTAACAGATGCTCAGAAAACCAGCAACATATCCCTGATACTACTTACGTCCCTGTAATATTTATAGATGGTAGGATTTGAACCTTGGTAGGTAGGTAAAGTCATGTACTCACGACACCATCATCACACCACTAGTGCATTTCCATATACAATGAGAATTTTTTTCTCTTACATTACTATCTGATTTGTAATTCGATTACACCTTTTCATTCATTATAATTAAATTTTTACAATAAGATGATTATATTTTGATGAAAAAATTATATATGATTGAAGTGTTACAATTTGATGTTTTCTATTTTACTATATTTCACAAATCTTTCAAATGTTTTAATGACTATTTTTTCTTTTGTTTCACCATATACAACTTGATGTTTTAACCTACTGTTAACAGCAATATTTGACCGCTCAATTTTTTTTTGTTACCAATCAGTGTTAACAATATTTGACCGCTCAATTTTTTTGGTACCAATCATTTGTTCGACACGTAGCTTGGTCCAATTATATTCACCATCTATTGGATTCATCCGGTGCAACGCACGGCATTTTGCGAGTGAAATCATAATTATCATGCACATAATTAAGAATATCGATAGCTAGATCCATAATTACTATATGTAGCTTAGGCCAGAGAGATTAATACCATATAATATTAATACACGCGTGATGTGCGCGCAATTTCTATACGTAGTATTATTTCTACCTGCATTAATTCTAGATAAACAATATACTGTACGTAATGTGGCGTAGTGATAATGCTGATCGATCATGCCACATCATTTGTTCAAGTGGCAGGTTGATATATTTGCCTACCTCACTTGGTAGGAAACTACAGAATCTTAGTTGACAGCAATGCAATAGTCGAGATAATATCATGCCCATGCATGCATATGGACGTGATCAAATTGAACACCTTCGTTAGCAATCGTTTTCTAAGCACGTTGCGTGTAAACATCGCAATAATTAAGATACAATTAATCTCATTTACTGACTTGACTGTTGTTCGATCTGTTCAAAGTTCCCTCATCCAAACCCTGATTTGACAGTACTATGTAAACACATTCAAAACGGGCCGTGTCTTTTATTGAAAAAAAAGTTTTAAAAAATGGATATAGACAATATGTTGGTTGGTTGTTTCGAAACGTTTGCTTAGATTTTGAGCCAAATTTTGACAGAGGTGAACAATCAATAATTAATTCGCACGTGAAATGTCATTCCACTTGATCGACAAGAAAATTGTGATACATGCTTCCGTGTGTGGATGGATCGGACGATCGAGAAATTTGCGCCATGGCTTGACCTAGCTAGCTAGCTAACTTTGATTTCTATTTAAGACCTTGACAATTGCGACGAAGAAGACGGCCATTTGTGATATCTAGCAAGCTAGATAGCTGTCACGATGAGAGGTCTCCTTGTGTTCCTTCCTCTCGTCGTCGTGCTAGTAGGGCTCCGGCTCGCCGGCTCCAGCCCTCCGCCGCAGCCGGTGGCCTGCACCAGCGGCACGACCGACTGCACGGTGACCAACGTGTATGGCTCTTTCCCGGACCGCACCATCTGCCGCGCCGTCAACGCGTCGTTCCCGCGCACCGAGCAGGAGCTCGTGGCGGTCGTGGCGGCGGCGGCGGCGGCGAAGCGAAAGGTAAAGGTGGCGACGAGGCACTCCCATAGCTTCCCCAAGCTGGCCTGCCCCGGCGGCCGCGACGGCACAATCATCAGCACCCGGTTCCTCAACCGCACGGTGAGCGTCGACGCCGGCAGGCTGCTGATGACGGTGGAGAGCGGCATGGTGCTGCGTGACCTCATCAGGGCCGCCGCCGCCGCCGGCCTCGCGCTGCCGCACTCACCCTACTGGTACGGCCTCACCATCGGCGGCCTCCTCGCCACCGGCGCCCACGGCAGCTCGCTCTGGGGCAAGGGCAGCGCCGTGCACGAGTACGTCGTCGGGCTACGCATCGTGACACCCGCCCCGGCGAGCCAGGGGTTCGCCGTCGTAAGAGAGCTCGTCGCCGGCGACCCTGACCTCGACGCCGCCAAGGTCTCCCTCGGCGTCCTCGGTGTCATCTCTCAGGTACGTTTGCTACGTCACATCACGTACGGCCTCCAGAAATGACTTTATGTCCGTACGTCGTACCAGCAACGTGCGTGATATTATGCATGCATGCGTGGTTGCATAAGGCTTTGTCTATGTCCTCCTTCTCTTTGGATCCATCCATGCATGCTTGTACTTACTATGATATTAACTCTGGCTATCTCTTATTGTTGCATCCATGGGGCTTAACTACTTCATCCTATCTTGAAGTAAAACATATATATATATAGCCTAATTAACCAGCCCTATTTATTGATCAAATCAGCTAGAACCAGGGTTTACTGTTTCGGTACGCACAAATCTACTGGGGACAAAAATTTCGGAATTTTTTTGAACGAAAAATTTTGAAATGTAAACAATTTTTTTAATGAATTTGAATGAATTTTTCTAAATTAAAAAATTGAAAATTTTGGGTAAATAGTTTTGTGTCGGGCGAGTCAGAAATTTCAAACCGAAATTGCAAACCATGGATAGAAACCGAGAAAATTTGACACAAAAAAATTGGAGAAATGAATTTTTTTACATGAAAAATGATGTGATTTTTGTACGTGCAGGTGACACTGGAGTTGCAGCCGCAGTTCAAGCGGTCGGTGAAGTTCGTGACGCGCGACGACTCGGACTTCGCGGAGAAGGTGGCCGTGTGGGGCGGCCTCCACGAGTTCGGCGACATGGCGTGGCTGCCGCGGCAGGGCAAGTTGATCTACCGGGAGGACGACCGCGTCGACGTCTCCACGCCGGGGAACGGCCTCAACGACTACCTCGGCTTCCGCGCGCAGCCGACTCTGGGGCTCATCACGGCCAGAGCCGCGGAGGAGCGGCTCGAGAAGAACGGCACCGACATCGCTCGGTGCCTGGCGGCGCGCTTGCCGGCGGCGCTGTTCGAGCTCCAGGCCTACGGCTTCACCAACGACGGCATGTTCTTCACCGGGTGGCCGGTGGTCGGGTTCCAGAACCGGATCCAGGCGTCCGGGACGTGCATCAGCTCGCCGGAGGACGGGCTGATCTCCTCCTGCACGTGGGACCCTCGCATCCGGGGACCCTTCTTGTACAACTCCGGCTTCAGCATCGCGCTGTCCAAGGCGCCGGCGTTCGTCGCCGACATGATGCGGCTGCGCGACCTCAACCCTCGCGCCTTCTGCGACATCGACGCCAAGCTGGGCATCCTCATGCGCTACGTCAAGGCGAGCTCCGCCTACCTCGGCAAGCCGGAGGACTGCGTCGACTTCGACGTGACCTACTACCGGAGCTACACCGACGGCGAGCCGCGCCCACACTCCGACGTGTTCGATGAGCTGGAGCAGATGGCGCTGCGAAAGTACGGCGCCGTCCCGCACTGGGGCAAGAACCGCAACTTCGCCTTCGACGGGGCCGTCGCCAAGTACCCAAACTCCGGCGAGTTCCTCAAGGTGAAGGACAGGTACGACCCCGACGGCATCTTCTCCAGCGAGTGGAGCGACCAGGTGCTCGACATCAAGGGGAGCCCCAACATCGTCGACAGCCGCTGCGCCATTGAAGGACTCTGCGTCTGCTCCGACGACTCACACTGCGCGCCGGAGCAGGGCTACTTCTGCCGGCCGGGGAAGCTCTTCAAGGAGGCCAGGGTCTGCTCCAACGACAAATCCGCCGCCGCCGATGATCTCCTCGATGAACTGTGATCCATCGAATTCGTTCAAGTCAATAAGTGCATGCATGGCTTGCTCTTCATGCAATGCAAATCTGAGAACACATGAACAATCCTTCTAGATAGCGACGTTGTCCGTGGTGATGCACTTCAAATTTCTTGGAGATCGCATTAATTTTTCTTTGATAAATTGGTTGGTGTGATTTGAGATGTATGGTTGATACTTTAATGTGTATAGTGGTTTGGAAAAAAAATATGTATATTTGGTTGGAACATGTTGAACTGTTTGGAAGGAAATTAATGAATAGTGTCCAAGAATTTTTCAATAGCAGTAGTAAATATCTCAGGTGCGAGTGGTGCCTATAATTAAAAGGATATTAGCCAATGGGAATTAACTAGGGATTAGTTCCGTCTTAGTTGTTGCTTTCGTTTTTCTATGTGTAACTGTAACGTAAACGTCTCTGTGCATTTTCCTCTTCATCTTCTTCTTTGCTGAATAGACGTATTCCTATCCTTTTCCTTTAAAATAAGTTGAACTGTTGTTTGTCAAGGGTAGAGGTCAAACTTTGGTCCTTGGTGTTACCATGAAGCTACATGGTTTGTTAATTCTGACTAGTTACCAACATGTGCATTGATACTATAAAAAATAAATTAACCATGAGTAAGATATGTAGGTTAATTTTTTTAAAATATATCTTAAAAGAACGATTAAGCATTTCCAACTGTCTATTTTATTTAACACAGATTCTTAACACGATCAAATGTGTGTCATATCTAGCTCATAATCAGATTTTTATATCCCCAACTCCATCTACAGTAAATAAATTCTAGAACCCACTAATATTACGCATACGGCGGCGTGGATTCGATAGAATTTCTCAATAACACTATACCTCGGATCCACTCATCTATGATGCCTCCAAACCCTCATTTGTAACAGATTTGGCTCTAATCATAGATGTCTAGTAATGATTTCACGTTACTTGTGATGCATCAAGACCTGTTAAAGCTAAGGACACTTCTAAAGTACTATAAGAAAAACATGTGATATGTGAGATAGCACCGTAATTTGTACTTATAATATGTTAGAGATAACATAGCTCTGATGATTACTTTAACGATCCGTCACAGATAAGATATCCTAGATGAGTAATTACAGTTATAACCTGTCAGAAGTATTCTATCTCAGACATGTCTATTTCATAATCCGTTAAAGATGACTCATTTATCTATGATGATGTATATTAGCACTTGTCATAAGTAATTCCCTTTTATCAGTGTTGTTTGAAACCCGATAGTAGCATGATTATCCAAAAAAAATTAAATTTGTTTTTTTAGTCTCAAAAATTACTAGTCATACCCTCTTAAAAACATATAGCATGTATATTCACATACCCTTCCAATTTTTAATAGCAACATCGCTATAATTAAGCATTTAAATTTTCACCAAAGTGATATATTGACATTGACATATCAACAAGTCCACACATACATATATATATTGATTCCTCACATATTTAGTGTTAGATATTTATCAACATACACATACATTAAATCATATATAGCTATAATTTTTATTTGAATCCATAAACTTACTCATAGCATGTATGTGTCGCCCGTGCATTTTTAAAGAAGAAACATATAAAAAATTGAAAAAAATTGAATAATATATTACGGATTTTTATAAGTCAGATGATATCTTTTTTAATATAACTTATTTTTTTTATAAATGGCATATTGATCATTTAATAACCAAGGACATACACACAAAAGCACACAAATACATAAATACTTTTATAAAATGTATGATACAATTATCAAATAGGTAACATTGGTTAGTATACAAGACACGTTCACTTTCATTCTATTTGGGATGAACATCTCTTTTGAATGAATGATTTTTTAGAATGAAAGTGGCTATTTGTCCTATAATGTGCGCTGAGTCGAATTTTCAACCTATTTATCTGTATAGTAATACTATAATTAGTTTACGATAGTTCATGACAATAAAAAGTATAAATGACATACAAGTATAAGCATGAACCTCGAGATTTCAATTAGTCACATATCTCATAAAGTAGGCATGTTGTGACAGATATGAAAATCGCATTGATTGTTAACCTATTGCGTGCATTAGACGTCCTTATAGTAATGGAGGGTTTGCTTCTTCTCGATACCCCATTCTCTTTTCTGCACGTAAGATGTTCACGTGGTATCTATTGTGGTAATCATAGGCTTGAAATTGTGTGGTCCTCTATGGTTGAAGTTAAGATAGTAAAACTTATTATATTTTAGCATAATAAGAGAACCTAATACCGCCTGTGTGATAGTGTATTTGTAATAAATCCGAGGTCTACGAAAATACTAGTATGATGTGCGGCTTCTCAGGGGATGATAAACTCGTTAACAAACATGGACTTTGTAACATACTGATTTTCACCCTATCAAAAAATCTTATTTTAATTAAAATATATCTTAAAAAAACTTTTGATTCTCTGAGTGTATCTAGTTCTAGATGCCAAAAATCTCCAAATTCCGTTGTGTTTGTGAAACATTAAACCTTGAGCCAAAAAATTCCTTAAGGTTTGACTTTGATTATCCTCTCCTAAATTCCCTTCTAACTTTAGAGTCCGTTTTCAAAACTATGACTATAAAAATTCCTACGGTTAACTTTTTTATTTTGGGAATTTCGACAGTACCGAAAAAATAATTACTTTTCATCTAAATAAATCTAAATTTTAATCTCAAAATTCGACCGCCTAATGTTTTCGCTCACTTAATATTTGTCTATACCCTTAGTTTATTTTCCTCCTTCAATTGTACACGTACAGGTCAGAACCAATGGTTTTTTTTTAATTTAATCCCGAGCAGAAGAAACCGGCAAAAAAAATGAGATTTCCCTAAGCTCTTTTATTTCTCGTGAAAAAAAGAAATACACGTATACACTCAATTTACATTCGTCCCACACTCCAAGGTTGAGGGTGGAGAGTTGAGAGTGACTGTGTCAACTTGTCGTTGATGCGTGGAATTGATCTTAAACGAGTGAGATACAGATAATACAGGTAAGTGAATTATTTTTTGAGTAGTTGAATGGAGGCATCAATCATTTATTAATATATGTTTTAATGCAACTCCTTTCTGCGTCTAACGTATTGTCTTTTAGTGACCACTCCTAAATATCTTGTTATAGAAACAGGAGCATCAATTATATTGGGAAAATGACTAATGGTCTAATTTGACCTTTCAAGTTTCCCGTGTGAATCAATTTTTTTCTATATGAAAAAAATACACCCAGGCTCTAGGCATAGGGGATGAAAAGAAAAACCTCAAACCTCGTAGCTCAAATCGGTGCGTGTGTCCTCGTTGTTCTAATAAATCGAGTGATTTAGCACGTGTGCTTAATAAACCTGTATGTGAACTAATCAATTAGCTCGTTAGCACAAAAATCATCGTATCTTTAGGGCTTTCCAACTTGTGCTTAGTCTTTAATTGCATATAAACAATTTGTATTTTTTAGTGAGTTATTTATTACTTAGTATTTATTATTATGTTAATATATGATAAACTTATAATATAAAATTATAAAAATGGTATAGATAAGATAGAGCTTTAGCAAGTCAGCTTCTGATCCAAAGCGAGTTAGCTTTTTAGCTTGTTGATGTTAACTAAACGAGCCAAGCTGGCTTGTTAACAACAAGGTCAATCGAGATGAGCCAGCTCATTATTTACCCCTATTCATGCATCAGGGTCACGTTTGTTATTACAGACAACACCCTAGAGAGTTGTGACTCGTAGCTAGCCCTTGGTTCAATGACACTTAGGTCATGAAATCCTAGTTCTACCACAAGGCCTGATGGATGTTGTTGGCCTCCTCGCAATCATCATATGGGCCCAAATTTGCAGTAGTTTTCTTCTTTCTTCAACCCAATTTTCAATTTATCATTTGCCTTTTTACGGTCAGGGTGAATCAAATTTAGCACAAATTTGAAGGCAATCAGTCTGAAGAACTGAAGCAATCAACGAGCAATCATTTCATTTGGATGCAGATTTCGGGCCAGCACGTCATCAGAACCGCCAGATCTAGTACGGACGGCCCTGATTATCATATAGCTGCCCACCGTCAAATCTTGTCATCAACTTTTCACTTCTCCCTCCTGTCTACCCGGCGGGCCATGAAGCTCCACATCTATCAGTCCACAAGCGGCCCAACCAAGTATTAGCCTGTTAGGGGCATAATTAGCTCAACAGGCGAACATCGTGCTTTCATAAGCCCTAATTAATCGAATATTTTAACCCATAACACCCAAAGTAGTACTAAACAAATTAGTCCAGTAAAAACTGCCCCTATTACTTTGATACGCATTTCTCCACCGTAAAACCAGACATAAAACTTCCATCAACCTCAATTGTTAATACCGGATCAATTTACTTGATGATATTTTTATCCTACGTGACATGTTGAACTGGTCCACTTATGCTAATGTGGCAACTACATAATGCACACATGGTATTACATGCACAAAAAATTAAAAATTATAGTGAGGTCCATATGTCAACGACATGATCTAGAGCGTATCTTTCCTCCTAGTCACCCGTATCTTCTCGCAACTCCCTATCAAATAAGTTTAGCGATGGCATGAATGACCAGACAATGTACGAAGGGTGCCACCACCACTTGAGCTAGAGCAAACGGGACGGATTGGTGGTGACAGCGACGATAGACAATGGCACCGAATAGAGGAGTTAGAGCGAATCGAGAGGTCGAGAAGACCAAATTCGTTGGCCGCTCTCCACCGTCAATCTAATAGTGGCCACTCATGTCATGGCCAGTGACAACAGTGATCTCTATATATACAAGCTCCTCCATAGGTGGTCCCATAGGAGAAGATGTGGTCGACACCTGTGGCAGCCTTCCCTTCGACAAGCTCTCTCTCCCGTTCCTTGTTGTCGTTGCCTACTATCATCGCCAACGCCATGCCAGCTCCTCCCCTTTCCCACCACTGATGCCACGCTTCCTCTCAATCCCCACGGTTGTGCTAACTACTGCTTCCAATCCCCCTGAAGGCTAGCAAAAGATGGCAGCTACTGCTGTTGCTTCACAGAGGATGAGGGCAGCGTTGGATCTTGACAGCTACGATGATGGTTGCCATGCTCGCGCTATTCCTCCTCTTTTCCATGGCCACCGTCATCTTGCTGCTCCATCGTTGTATCCCTCCTACATCGCCCTCTCCCTTTCTCTAGAGCCAAGGAGATCGAGTTGCATCAGCGGACCCTAAGGAGGTACAAGCGGCGATAGACTGCCTCTCTCTCCCTAAGCACGATGGCTTGGCTTTGCTTTGTGAATGAGGATGGGATCGGGCTAGTAGACTCTCCTCGAAGTGACGGTGAGGCTTCCACAACGACAATGTGTGGTTAGGAGAGTGGCGTGGCAGCCAACATCCATCTCCTTTGGCAAGCTCTTCTCAGTGCTGCGCGCCTTCGCCGTGCATCTCTTGGACTTCACCGTCTCTATCGTGCATCTCCTATTAAGGCCTTTTTTGTGGGAAGAAAATAGAGGAGAGTAGGGGAAGGTGTCACTACATGTGGGTCCTATAATTTTTTTAAAAAATTTCTAACCGTGATGCTACGTAGTTGTTATGTCGACTGAAATCGCTACGCAAACCATCAAGAGAAATAATTTACATTGGTTTTAATTGTTTATGAGGTTTTCATATCTGATTTTACTATCGAGGATGTACATTAAACTTGGGATATAGTTGAGGGAGTTAAATGGACTTTTTCGACAAAATAACAGCAAGTCAGCCCCAGCTCGTGCAACGTTTTATCCCATTGATACATGGACCTGACCTACAAGGTGCCATTCTTCCCAAAAAAGATGTATCACCACCCCACATCTGAAGAATGCACAACGGACTAATCAGCACGGTTTACATGGTAAAGAAAACGAATTATCATTTCCAGAAGTTTTTCAACCAAAATTCTATCAACACACAGTGATGCATATGCAGATTATCAGAAAGTCCTGTTTTGCGGTACGAGAAAGAAAGGATGCTTAAGGATAAAACTGCAGAAAATCTCATTTTCACGCTCAAACCACAAGCGTTCTTTTAACCCTCGACTCCTGATTCGTCCACTTTGGAAACGAGACATGTAACACCACAGTCCACATAACACCCTATTCAACCGAAGAAATGTATGCCTCCCAGAACCCAATTCCAAATAGTGGTGTGAACAGAGCTAACCGCTAAGTAGATTGCATAGAATGTCTAGAATATGTAAAATGTAGAAACAAGAGAGGAGAGCCATTAGCCCAAATACCATCTATGCTGAAATGAACTCTTCAATCACCTAAATCACGAATGATATACACCAAGAAGTTAACCTGTGGCTCTCTTCTACTACTTGAATGGAGAAACCTGTGTATCCATGCGTACTTGCTTGAGTAACTATCATGGACTAGAGCAAGTAAATGAAAACATTTTCTACTGTTGTAACACTTAGCAACACTTGCATGTGAAAAATTAAGCGGCGAAATTTAGTCACTGAAACAACCAGACATGAGCTCTATCGGTGCAATCGACGTAAGACGCAATCCCGTTCCGGCCCAACTACTATAGGACGCAGTACTAGGAATATGGGCCGCACGGAGGCCATGCTAGCTGGGCTGTAATGGGATTCCAATCACGTGCAGCCCAATAATGGATTTTTGACTTACGTAGTTAGGCCCATAAAGGGAATTCGACCCTATGCGGCCTATGTTGTTTACTTGGTTGGGCCTTAATGGGCTTTTGATAATTGGCTTAGGACTTACGTGCGCCGGTATTTTTAACTTACGTGAGGACCATTTGGTTAGGCCCAATAACAGACGTGGGACCTTCGGTAGGCCTAATACCAAAGTTGTCGCAGTCATCGGCGAAGGCATCATGGGAGTCCAGCCTGTCGAGCACTGCTCCGACGAGCACGTTAGGGTTGGGCGCGCTGGAGTGGAGGTACCCGAAGCCGACATCGCAAGAGATGAGGCCGGGTGGGCGTGCACTGACGGCATCGACGCGCCGCGGTAGTACACGTGCTGCAAGTATCGATAGTCGAACCCCACCATGTACGACATCCCCGTTGGGTTCTTCCCGAGGATATAGTCCACCTACCGCTTTGCTAGTGCGACGAGGTCAGCAGGGGACACCTCCCCTTGCACCGTCGCATGACACGGTGGCACTGCTCGACCTGAGGTACTTGGCGTAGGCCAGCATCAGGAACGTCGCCGTCGTCATGTACTCCATGTTGCTCTCCCTCTCCTTGTACAAGAAGCCACCAAGGGTGTACTGCGCCTGGAAGCTCGCCGTGCCGAGGACGAGGGGGCAGATGTAGCTATCCAAGCATGCCTTGTAGAGTTGGAGCCTCTAGAGGTGGTTGCGGAGGAAGCCCTTGGAGAGAAGCACCTTGGTGCCCACCCTCTTGTCGTCCCAGCTGAAGGAGTAGTCGTCGTCTCTAGGGCCGAGCTACATTCGGTTCGCCTACACGTACAACATGAAGGACAATAGTAAAGCGTATCTTGAGATATCTAAAGAATACTGCAAAATTGAGACTCAGAATAGCAACGTCCTCATCAAATCTTGTTAGTGGATTCGCTTATGTCGATTGGGCCGGATGTGTTGATGACAGACGTTCTACAGGAGGGTTTGCCATCTTCTTTGGATACAATATTGTGTCTTTAAGTGCTAGAAAACAGACCACTGTTCCACGATCTAAGTACAGAGGCAGAGTAAAAAGCAATGGCAAATGCCACAGCTGAGATTATCTAAATACATCTGAATACAGTCTCTGTTACAAGAACTTAGAGTTCGATCTCCCCCTGCTACCAGATTGTGGTGTGACAACATTGAAACAACGTATTTGTCTGCAAATCCAGTATTCCATGCCTGAACCAAACATATAGAAATTGATTATCACTTCATGCGTGAAAGAGTGGCATAAAAGCTGCTTTATATCCAATTGATTAGTACTGGTGATCAAGTGATCGATGGGTTCACAAAACCATTTCTTGGCCACAAGTTAAAAGAGTTAAAGTGCAATCTCAATCTTACTGTAGCAGGTTTAGATTGAGAGAGAATGTTAACATACGTGTATCATATCATGTATTTGGCAGTCCAAGTTTGTTGAAGATAAGTCTGAGTTGGTTATATCAAGATAACACTGAGTTGTTTGGTTAAATCAGGTTGTTGTAAAATATCTTGTATAGGTTGTTATTTTTTACTCAATCTCAACAAACTCGGATATGCATCTTGTAAGACATCCAAGAGGTTTTTTCTTGCCGATATAACAAAGGTGTGGCCTCCACAGGAGGTTCAACGCTTCCTACTTCATTTTACATGGCATTAAAGCCATCCTCTAAACAAATCCCATCCAAAAATGTCAAGCTCCATCGGCGTCGTCCTTTTATCCACCTTTGGTCACCCTATTCCCAAGAAGCTTTCTCGATCCAACTATACCCTATGTAAGCTCTAAGTTCTCCCTTCTATCCATGGGGCGCAGCTGGTTGATTTCATCCACGGCACCTCCAAAGCCCCGCTAAGGAGATCAGTGGTGGAGTGGATGAAAAGTAGAAGGTGCCGAATTCGGCATACTCGGCCTGGTTGGCTCTTGACCAGCAAGTCTTCAGCTACCTTGTCGCCTCTCTCTAGCGTGATGTGCTCAAGGAGGTTTCCACCTGTAACATTGCCATGGAGTTATGGAAGACATTAGATTTGCTGTTTGCTTCCCAAACTCGGCGTGCGCAGTAAGCACTTGTATCGCGCTTGCAACCACGAAGAAGGGAGCCATGTCTGTCAATGAATACATTAGCAAGACACGTGCCCTTGCTGACGAAATGGCAGCAGTGGGCAAACCCATCGACAACAAGGAGCTTGTCTCCTACATCTGTAATGGCCTCGACATCAAGTTCAACCCGGTCATCACATCTATTTTGAACCGTGTAGAGCCAATCACCGTCACGAAATTGTCCACATAGCTGCAATCCTTCAAGCAAAGGATGGATCTCCTTCACGATAGGTCCTCCTCTTCATTTGCAAATGTCGCTACTTGTGGCCGCGACGGTGGCCATAGGAACGGCAACCATGGTCATGGAGGTGGCAACAGCGAGCACGGACGCGGTATCCTCATCTTCAACAGGCCGAAGATTAAGTGCCAACTCTGTAAGAAAGAGGGGCATAGTATGATGGACTGTTGGTACCACTTTGACGAAAACTTCGTCATCCCTAAGGAGAAGTTCGCCAACGTTGTAAGCCATAGTGCATATGATGTGGACTTCAATTGGTACATTAATACCAGAGTCACTGACCACATCACTGAAGAACTGGACAAGATGATGATCCGTGATCGCTACACAGGAGGGGAATAGATGCTTATCTTGAATTTCATCCACATCTATTTTTTATCAAGAACCAAGAAACGAGGAGAACCCTTCTGGTAGGAACGTGTAGAGGGGGCCTATATCCTCTACTAGCCACTACCCTAAAAAATAAACAAGTCCTCAGCACGTCCAAGGGTGCTCATCTTTACTTGGAGAGGTGGCATCATCGCTTAGGGCATCCGTCATTTTAGATTGTTCAGCAGGTTGTGTCAAGGAACAAGCTGCCATGTTCCCTTGAGTCCAGGATATGTTCAGTGTGTGATTCTTATAAAATGGCCAAGAGCCATCAACAGTCAGTCTACTTTTTTTTGCAATTAGTTTTCTCATATGTATGGCGCCGGCTTGTGATTTCTTTGGGCTAAATAAATACTATGTTAGTTTTATTGACGACCATAGCAAGTTCACCTGTATCTATCTCCTCAAACATAAATCTGAAGTTTTCCAACGATTTCATGAGTTTCAAAAACTTGTTGAAAGACAATTTACCAGGAAAATTCTTGCCATACAATCTGATTGGGGAGAAGAGTATGAAAAGCTGAATTCTTTTTTTTCTAAGATCGGTATCTCTCATCTTGTGTCTTATCCATACGCCCATCAACAAAATGGGCAGCAGAAAGAAAACACAAACACATAGTTGAGGTTGGTCTATCTTTGTTGGCTCAATCTTTCATACCTCTAAAATATTAGGATCAATCTTTTCTAGCCGCCACATATCTTATAAATAGGACTACTAGTAAAGTAATTGATCATCAAACCCCTCTTGAATGGTTTCTTAAAATACAAGTCAACTATAGTTCTCTAAGGATCTTTAGGTGCGCATGTTGGCCTAATCTAAGACCCTATAACTCCCACAAACTCTCCTTCCGCTCCAAACAATGCACATTCCTTGGGTATAGTAACATTCACAAGGGGTTCAAATGCCTAGACATTGTATCAGAATGAATTTATATTTCCCGTGATGTGGTGTTTGATAAAAGTGATTTCCCTTTCTCCAAACTAAATCCTAATGCTGGTGTACAACTCCATTCTGAACTTAGCCTTCTACCTCCAAATCTTCTAAATTTCTCTAGTTCAAGAAGTATCAATACACGTGCCAATCATACTAATATCCTACTGAACAGTACTAATATCCACCTGAGAAAGGGAGGAACATTATAAACTGCAAGTGGGTTTACAGAATCAAGAGGAAGGTAGATGGCAACATAGACAGGCACAAAGCAAGACTTGTAGCTAAAGGCTTCAAGCAAAGGTATGACATTGACAATAAGGACACATTTATTCCTATTGTCAAGGCATCAACTATAAGACTGGTAATTTCCATTACGGTGTCAAATGAGTACAGTCTCCGTCAGTTGGATGTATAGAATGCGTTTCTCCATGGCGTTCTAGAGGAAGAAGTATACATGAGACAATCTCCTGAGTATCAAGATAAGTTACATCCAAACTATGTTTGTAAGCTTGATAAAGTACTTTACGGTCTTAAATAAGCACCACGTGCTTGGTATCATCGGCTAAACATGAAGTTGTAAGAGCTTGACTTCAAATTGTCAAAGAGAGACCCTCTCTCTTCTTCTACAAAAAAGGTGACCTAGTTATGTTATTCTTATCTATGTTGATGATATTATAGTTGTAAGTTCATCTCCTGAAGAAACTGAAGTCCTACTTCAAGCTCTAAAATCTAACTTTATACTAAATAATTTAGGAGAGCTTCACTATTTTCTTGGCATATATGTCTCTAAATTACATGATGGAATAATTATGTCTCAAGCTAAATATGCAAGTGATGTGCTCAAGAGAACCAGTATACAGCATTGCAAGTCGGCCACCACTCCAATGTTAGCATCAGAGAAACTCTTTGCACATGAAGGAACACCTCTTAGTGTAGAAGACTCAACTAGATACAGAAGTATTGTTGGTGCTTTGCAGTATTTGACGTTAACAAGGCCAGACATATTCTTTGCAGTTAATAAAGTTTGGCAGTATCTTCATGCACCCACTTCAGTTCATTGGATAGCAATAAAGTATATCCTGAGATATCTAAAGAATACTGCAAAGTTGAGACTCAGAATAGCAAAGTCCTCATCAAATCTTGTTAGTGGATTCTTTGATGCCGATTAGGCCGAATGTATTGATGATAGCGTTCTATAGAAAGGTTTACCATCTTCTTTGGATCCAATCTTGTGTGTTGAAGTACTAGAAAATAATACATTGTTTTACAATCTAAGTACAGAGGTAGAGTAAAAAAGCAATGACAAATGCCACAGCTAAGATTATCTAGATACAGTCTCTGTTACAAGAACTTGGAGTTTGATCTCCCTCTGCTATCAGATTGTGGTGTGACAACATTGGAGCAACGCATTTATTTGCAAATCCAGTATTCTATGTCTGAACCAAACATATAGAAATTGATTATCACTTTGTGCGTGAAAGAGTGGCACAAAAGCTACTTTATATCCGATTGATTGGTACTAGTGATTAAGTGACTGATGGATTCATAAAACTACTTCCAGGCCATAAGTTAGAAGAGTTACTTTCTTAAACTTAATACACTAGGTTTAGATTGAGAGATGATATTAACGTATCATAGCGGTCTAAGTTGGTTGAAAATAAGTCTGAGTTGGTTAAATTATAATTCTGAGTTATTTTGTTAAATTAGATTATGGTATGGTATTTGTTGTTTCTTTACTCAATTTTAATAAATTCGGATATGCAACTTACACGAGCGCTTTTCTTATATAAGCAAGGTGCGGCAGCTTCAATGCTTCCTACTTACATTACGTACATTGTACTCGGCGTCGGTGAGGTCGGAGTCGGCGCGCCACAGCATGCGGTTGCCGGGCGGCAGCTTGCCGGAGCGCTGGCCCTCGAAGAAGATGATGGACTTGGCGGCCGGAGCAAAGAGCAGCAGGTGGAGCACAACCAGGCGCAGGCCAGCGCCGGCGCCGCTGCTGCTCTTTGGCTCCATTGCTCGAGACCGACCAAGTTGCCATTAATATAGGAGTAGCCTGCTACTGCTAGGAGTGTGGCAAGCAAGCAGGTGGCCGTTAAGTCAGCTAATTTGGCCGGTGGTGTATCAATCTGTTGCGAGAAACCGGGAAGTTGGGGGACAGAATTTGCAGGAGTTCAGAGGAAAAGAAATCGAAGATCCAATGTAAGAATTTTTTTCCTTCCT
The DNA here is from genome assembly GCA_030770085.1 of Oryza coarctata. NCBI lineage: Eukaryota > Viridiplantae > Streptophyta > Magnoliopsida > Poales > Poaceae > Oryza > Oryza coarctata. Next base: position 669,401 of record CM061476.1, on the reverse strand, counting down.
TTTTGACTGATACTATAACTTTTGGCTTTGGGACTTGTATATACAAAAAAAAGACTGAAATGTTGGATTTAAAAGAATTATAACTGCAATTCAACATATCATATGCAGAAGCTTAAGCTATCATCTGCTACTTCTGATGCAAGAAAACATCGTATTTGTTGCATCAGTTTGCAAGAGCTCCTTGAAGATGAACAACATCAAAACATCTTATTTGCAGCTTTGGCACATTCCTGTTTCTTTGTGGTTGATGTGAAAAATATTTCACATGAACACAAGAATCTCACCTTTGGAAAGCCAAAGAGGCCGGTTAGGCCGGTGCAGAGCGTAGTCTGGGGCTATAGGGCAACCGAGCAAGGAGTTCGGCGACTGGTCGGCTTTTTGAAAGCGTGCTGCGACATGGACGACTGTCTCTCTGATCACTGCTCAGCTACTGCTTTTCCCTTTTCCTTTCTTTACCATCTTCAAGGCAGCCATCCATTGATCCATTCCAATGGCCTTCACTTCTCCATTCTCTTGCGTGTACTCAACCAAGGCCCTGCCTGCAATGGTGCCTCCAGTTGCATGAACTATCAATTGCATTTTGACATTTTGATCTTCACTGATACTAGTAGTACTAGTATTATGTAGTACTAGTACTAATTACCTGCAGGAATGAATGAACACTACAAGTGCAATTGGCAATTATGATTCTCTCCATTCCACCGTATGGGGACTAGGAGCTGAAGTTAATTGCAGAGCTCGAGGATGGCAGAGGCATTTGTTGTGTTCCATGGGGGCAACAAGACCCCGGCTTGATCCAGCACCTGTAGCTTTCCTTCTGTCTTACTCCAATCTCAATTGCAATACTACAAGTACTATCACTTCAGAAAAATAATATTTCTTAGTAAAGCAAATGTACTAAAATTACTCTGCTTTTCCTTTCGCCCTTCTACAGCCTTAAGTGCAATACTACTACTACAGGAAAAATGCATTCTAAAAAGTGCAGTAGGGACAATGCACCATCAAAGAGATTATCACAAGTAACAGATGCTGCTAATTAACTTGATGATTAGGCTTCACAATTGCCATGCTTCATAAGACAGGCTAAACTCTGAAGATGTGAGTCTGTGGCCACCATTGCTTACACAACAGTTCACATGAGGGCCTCTGGTGAGCAGGTGAAGTAGTAGTACTGTAGTTAAGAAAAAGGGTGGTCAAGTCTCGAGTGGTCAACACTGACAGCATGCGTTGCAGCAAAAAGTAAGGGCTTGGCTTTGCATGGCAGACACTGGCCTTCTTGCGAGAGAATCCTAAGGTACTGTACGTGCTATGACGAGAACAGTTTCAGTGATGAACAGCAGACCACATGAAAGAAATCAGTATCCTCATCCTGATGCTGAATCTGTTTTTATGCAGTTTATGCTGACTGAAAAGGTTTAAGCAGTCTAATGGGTTTAATGCAAACTGGAGTTAACATAGAAGTAGTTTGTGTTGTTCTCTTCCTTTTTCAACTCGCTTTCATAACCGAGGCACAAGTGGTAGTAGCACCAGTTCGTTGAGGGAATAATTGAGTTGCATGCACGTTGGAGATGTTTTCTGCATTCTGAAGTTGAGAAATGCAGACAGATTCAGCAGAATTGCTGAAGATAAATGCTAACATGAGTGCGTTTGTTCATTTCAAAAATTATATGAGTGTTTTGCCGCTGTACCTATTGGTTCTTCAGAGCAGAGCTTGTAACCTGGTACTGAATTCTCAGAGAGTCAGTCAGAATCTGAAGAACAAGAACGCAAACTGAAACAGTCGTGCTTCAGACAATACCGGCGGTTATGCTCATGTCTCATGATATTAGCCATTCAAACAGCGGCAAGATTCAGAACCAATTGGACAAGCTGGAGAATTGTTACCCATTAATTAGATTAACAGCATTTTAAACGAAACACATTTGTATCCAGAGTTCCAGACCTAACAGTAAAAAAGAAATTCGCAAACGAGTCACCCATTTCTTGTCATTGATGATTTTTAATTTATGTGAATACCTCAAACTCAAGGAAAAGCCTTAACCCAGACGAGAAGGAAATCATTGATGATTTTTTTTTAATCTGTAGATCGCTATGTGCCAACCAAATGATAAAACTGAAAACGATCGAGCTTTCAACTCCAACAGCGTGCTATTTCTCTCTGTCCGAAGTTTGTCACAAATTCGCAGAAAACGATCAGTAAAAAACGTCAAGAGCAACAGGTTATGAATTCTCAATCTGAATAATCGCAAAAGAAAAGAAAAAAAAGAATTGCCAGTCTGAACTTTGTAGAACAGATGAACGCTAATTGAAACATTTGTGCTCCTGACAATACCAGTCATGAGCCCACCAAAAACAAAATTAAAGTTTTAAAGCAAATTTCAAGGTGAGATGCCTGTACAAGTTGAAATTCAAAGCCCCTTCTATGCTACAGGAAAGAGACAACCCATGCAATAAACATATTTCGTTAGCTACCGCCTAGATTAACAACAAATAATCCGAACCAAATTGATTTAACGCTTTGAAAACACTTAAATTTGATTTGGTTGGGCGTGCACCAGGCTCAGGCAATACTGCTTGCCTAAGCGACGCTCAAGGGCCCGAGTGGCAAGACACTATTGTGAGCCCTTCTCACAAAAAATAAATTTAATATTAAAGTTGGTCTACGGTCTACATATCAGATATCAAATGGGCCGATCTTTTCAAGCCTTCTCTGAACATTTTGGCCCACTTCATTCGCGCAGTACGTGATCCCTCGACGAAAAATCAAAGGCTTAATTGAAAAATTCAACTCAATCTGCACTCTATCTCATTAGGCCTTCCTTAATTAGTTTTTGTGCTTCTTTGACGACTGATTGTACCTATATATTGCAATTGTTCATCCATCAAGTACTGTCCATCGGAGATAGATTAGATTAGACATTACCGTTCTTTTTTTTAAAACAAGGTAGGTTATATTAAATAATAGAAAAGATTATAACCATACTGTTACTACTACATAGGAGCAAGAACAGCTGTATAAGTATTTGTATTGCATTTTAGATCACGATGAATATTTACATGTGTACTGGGCGCAGCAATTTCTGTATACACAAACTGCATTTTTACATGGGAAATAAAGGTTATCGCTGCAACTATCTAACTAATATTCTTGTGGAAGTTCTTCTCAGGTTCATGGAAAAGCCTTGAATTCCCAAGTAAGGAAATCATCGACGATTTATATGATCTGTCTATCACAATAAATACCAAACGATAAGGCGAGTTGTGCAACTTATGGACGGTCGTCCTGCAACCTTCAAACCAATCAAAAAAAACTTAATAATTAAAATGTTTTACGTCTTCGGTCTTTGTCATAACACACACCAAAAATAAGTTTTTAAAGAAAAAAAACAAAAAGTAATGAAAGACGTACTCAACTAACAATCTAATAACTAAGCCTATATCTTACTCATCCATAATACAACAAGAAATCTCAGGCAACCGATTTCAAAAGTATAACAATATTCTACAAATTATCATATTTCTTGTGTCATAAAAATACCCTCGAAGATAACCTATATTTTTTGCAATACCAAATTGATTAACATAGACCACTAGAACTAGTATTTTCATGGGTTTAGGCACTCACCTAACTAAGGCAAAAAAATATTTTTTTTATTTTAGGAGGAGGGATATTGAAAACAAAGAAAACATATTGACATGCAAAATGGGCAATATGACTCTTAAGTACCACCCATTTATATAAACCCATGGACTCTACACAACTGAATATAGTTTTTAGAATATTTTATTTAGACATAAAAATTTAATTATATCTTGCATTAACACCTATGAAACTTGCCCTAATGTTGTATCTACTAGAATATCCGCAATTGACATTAGGTACTCATGTTTAGATGTAACTTTGTTCAAGTAACAGAAATCGACACATATCCTTAATTTTGTATTTTTCTTTTTCATCGAGCCTATATTAGATATCCACTCATATATTGTCATAGCCAAATAAAATTTACATCATACAGATTTGTGATTTTTGTTTTAATTTCTTCATATAACTCCGCCTTGAATTTGTTAGAGACAACCGATATTCTAATTTGATAGGCTAAGTCCTAGCATTTCATGGTATTCTCGAGCAGAATAATCTCGATGTAGCTTCAATAATTTTATTAATTCTCTTTAAAATTTATGAAGCAATTTAGCAATTATAAATGTCGGTCTTGGCCAATTTCCAGCATATCTACTTCTTCCAAATTATTAGCCGATATAAATCTTTGTCCTAATTTTTTATCTATATTATCAATGGTGTCTTAGAGTAATAATTGTAAACCGATTTTGTTGATTGCCTATATGTCGTGGTTCGTGATCTTTAGGAAATCCCCTTCTCACATGCATCCAGACAGTTAGTCAATTTCTTAAATTTTTCAAACTGTTAGATTGGCTATTGCAATGTTAACCAATCTATCGGCTAGCACAATATTCACTTGATCTCCCTGCCATTGGATCAAACTTTGACACATTGTAGAAAGGTACACAACAGTTTGCATGAATCTAATCCCTACATAGGAGTAAGTTGCATGATCCTTTTTCCATCAATCACAGAAAATGTCGTAGAACCCCTTTCTCCTTCGATGAATTCCGTCCAAAGCCTTTTAGCATCATATTTGTTTTGATAAGATATTCGACAATTTTTCCAATCTTGCGGTACATAGTGTAAGGTATTAAATTCACATTTGCTGCCCTATCAACTAGCATTTTTATCATCGGCTTACCATCAACATGTCCTTTGATACATAGTGGACACAAATATCGATGCTTGGATTCTTTAGGCTTATCAAATATAGCTTGTTGCAGTTGAACCATCAATTAAGCCATAGATTCCTCACTCTCATCATCATCGAACAAAGATGTGTTTATACTCCATGGGTAAAACAAACATCATATTAATTGGAGCTGATGGTCCTACTTTATCGACTTTTCACTTAACATGTCACTCCTTCCTAGTCCTTTAGGTTGACAGTTGGCTTTCTTATACCTTCATTGCTACTCCGCTATTTGTTCTTAATGTCACAATCGTTATACCCTTCTTTTTTGATTTTTGGTTAAAATTCCATTAGGGCATCACTGAAGGTTCTAAACCTATTGTCCGTCATCAAATTCCACCTTAATTCTTTCATCAAGTTCATCATCAACCTCTTTAAAAAAAACTTTATGAGTTGGCCCCAAATGGTCATGAATCGATGTCTGTTTCCTTAATGGCCAATCCTAAACAACTACTGAATTGAGTGAGGACCTCCCATGTTTAAAGCATTGTGGCTGATCCTAAGCTAAGAATTGGCTGATGTGTTTCACTATAGATATATTATTTTGCCTTAAGAATTTTGAAAAATTGAACACCTTGTATTAGTGAGGCAACATAACCCTACCAAACCAATCAGGGTATGGATGCTGATATATAAAGGTCTATTCCTTCAATTTTAAGCCAAATTATTCCCTCATCACTTTAGATGTCCTTGTTGTCCATAGGATATTGCTATGAAGGCAATGAAATTGGCCTTTGTGCTTGATAATTTCTTCATGCTTGACTCTAATCAAGGATCCTACCATGTTGATTCTAGTGTCCTCTATAATAGGTGGTCTGACGATATCTAGGAGGAGCTCTATTACGCTGCCCCCAAACTGCATTTGTCTAGGAGAAATCAAACTGGAAACCACATCTCTCTCTTGTCCAAAAGTTACTTGAGAACCTCTAATGTTAGTGGCACTTGTGTAGTGATGACAACATATGCCTATGTCTTTTGTGAAAGATAAACACGAACTTCATAAGGTTTCTAAATAGGGCCTACGTCCATTCGTTGTCTTTTTAATCAAATTATGGAGTGTGTTCACCAACACCCCGGATTGATTTATTAATGCATGGTGCATATCTTCATTGATCAAAATCTTGGAAGGATTTCTACGGACTACTATGTGCTTGTTGACTTTAATATCCAACTAGAACTAATTTTGGGAATTGTGCCTTCTGGATCAGTCCTTGTCACATCATGCTAAATGATTCTAAGCATAACTTTTGAAAATCCTTCACGGATTGCTCCACTTATTGCCTCTATGCTTCTATTAGGTTCTCCAAGGTCACTAGAATTACGCCATTAGATTCGACTTCCTTTCCAGCCATGTTGAATCAAAAAAGATTGTGTCCCACTAGGCATGCTAAAAGAGCGTGTTAATGTAAAAATCGTCTGATGTTCTCACCGATGTGTCACACACACGAAGGCTTAGGAGCTTTACTAGGCTCTAATGCGAGTCCTTAAATTCTTAAGGTTTATGGCGTATCAATTAATTTAACCAGCAATTGATAAGAGAGATAGAAAAAAGTATACTAATGAGCCAATCGATCGAAAGACTGATATGAACTCAAAGCTATCGATTGTCTAGTTGATAGAGATTAGTTATAAAGTGTATATACTAAATATTGTGAATAATAAAGCAAGAAAACTCAACAACTACATGATCTGATAAGTGAGATAAAAACTGCTAGATCACATTATTAACTTTATTAAAGACAATCTTGATAAATTAAACTAAATCGAGAAAGTATAGGATTATAGCTTAGGTAAGATTGATAATAGATCAAACATGATATAAAAAGTATATCAGATGATAATTTGATACAGATGAAAGTAAAAGTATAGTATAAAGATAATTTATTGGCTAGAACTAGATAAATATTGAATAAAATATATCAACTTATCAAGATTTATCTTATCAAAAGTAATCTAGTAGATTAGACCTAACTAAGACAGTATAAAATTGAAAATAATAAAATAAACTTAATAAAATGATAAATTCTATACCATTGTGATAGATACACTAGATTAGACTGAGATATTAAATTAATGTAGCCTTAGATAGATTTAAATACATCAAGATAACCAGCAAACATATAAACTTAGCTAAGATATTAGACTAAACCGATAAAGTCTTAATCAAGTCGATACATTTTCTGTATGATGAGACTTAGCTCTTACTAGAGATCGGACTTAACTAATACAGCCCAACCCGATGCAAGATCTCGTTGAAAACTACGTTACTTCTATTGCAAGAGGTGGTGATACGCCGAATTTGTTGTATTGATCTGATTGATTTTTACAAAACTCACGGATATACATATTTATATTCTTAGATTTATACAAGTCTAAGATGGACATAGAATAATATTTCCTAAAGAAAAAAGGAAAGAAAATTACTACTACATATTTATAAGAGATATTTAAAAATAAGAAACTGATTCATAACTGCTTTAAGTATAGATTCCTTTTTTCTCTACTTATAGAGCTTCTTTTAATCCGATCTTCACTAGACAATCCCCATCGGTTTCATTGGTTTTCCTCTTCTAATTGAATCCATTAATGACTCTTTAAAATTTCGGTGTTAACAATCACAAGTGTGATATAGTCTATTAGTTAGTACTTGTGGAATTTTAGTTGTAGGTATTATTTTCAATTTCTAATAGATGAAATTTTTTAATTTATTTTTTCTCTTGCAGTAGAATAGGAGAGAAGCCTAGGAGAGAGAGGAGAGTGCACGAGAGGAAGGGGGTGGGGCGCTGCACAAAAAGGGGAGCATGTGGAGAGAGTGCAGGCTCACGCTTGATCGTGATGGAGTGCTCAGAGGGTGGGCTTGAGGCTCAGGCAACGCAGCACGCGTGGGAGAAAGGCATGAGGCGAAGGGCCTACAGGCGATGCGGAGCGTGCTCAAGAGGGAAGAGTGTCACGTGCAAGAGAAGTCGATCGTGCCACGCAAGAGGAAGGGTGGGCCTACGCGCTGCTGATTAGGAAGAGAAAGGGTATAGAATAGTTATTATAAGTAAAGGGGTGGAGTAGTCATGTCCTATATATATATATGCAGCAATCCGTTGTGTTGATAACTAAGTTTCAATTATTTTCATGTTTGGTATGTGTCTACAACAAAGTTATATTATATATGCAAAATTTGCTACAAGACATCCAAACTTTATGCTCTTAGCTGCAGAATATAGTAAGAACACATGCATGGAAAAAAGTGGTAATTGGCTGCTAGACATTACTGGTATTATTTTATTATTTCTACTAAAAATGGATAAAGAAATAGCGGCAACATTACAAATCTGCTCATCTTAAGATGGACATGTCAAGTTCGCTGTCCACCATCTTAGCGCTTTTCCTCCTATGCTTACAGACACTCTGCAAATGACTGTTGCATCTTGTGCCTGGCACAGCGAATCAAAACAAGTGCAAGATGTGCTACAGCATCAACGCCATCATCGTCGCCGGCGGTAGGACCACGAAAGTCACCATGATGGTGATAGGCTATCACCTATAGCCACCCTAGACTTTATTGCGGTGCTACTAGACACGAGAGAGAATGGCGGTAGGCACGACGACAGAAGGGAGTTCACACTAGAGAATTGGCACGTGTGGGCACCAACGTACGAGCACCTAATCTTCGAGACCAAGACGACGATGTTCATGGTGTCGTCGGTGGTGTACCTAGTTTCCTACCACCCGCACGTGGAGGAGAAGCTGCTCAAAGAGATCGATGGGTTCGTGTCGCACAGCCGCATACCCAACGCCGATAAGCTCCACACTGGGCTCCCCTACCTTTACGAGGTCATCAAGAAGGCCATGCGGTTCAACCTTGTCTCGCTGCTCATCACTAAGGAGACCTCTAAACCTATCAAGATCGTTAGCCAACTCCTGCTAAAAGGTACCACCATCTCATCGTTGCCCTTTGGCTGGCATCGAGGTTGCTAGCGAGGGACACAGCATAGTTCCCAAAGCAAGAGGAGTTGAGGCTAGAGAGGTTTGTAGCTAAGGCGGTAGAGGAACAGGTGCGGCACCCATACACGCACATCCCATTTAGGATCAGACCACGGGCGTGCGTGAGGCACAAGTTTGCACTACAATAGGTAAAGCTCGTCGCCGTGCACCTCTACCACCTTTATGTGTTCTACCACCTGCCAGTGATGGAGTCACCCAACCAGTTCAACTTCAACCTAGTCCTCGGCTTCTACCACGGCGTCAAGCCGATGGATATAGGGGCAGATTCGTGCATTCGCTATTGTTTCTCTCTAGTAGATATAATAAAATAATATTATTGGTATCTAGTAGCGAATTAAAGTACGGTGCCCTCCAACAGATACGCATATTACGGAGTTTTGCTATAAACAGCATAAAGTTTAAGTGTCCTGTAATAAATTTTATCTATTATGTGTATGTTTGTTTATCGGTGATGGAATGGTAGGGTGTATGTCTAGGTGTATGTACACAATACATATATTTATTTGAACATATTTTATTGATGCGTTGAGTCAGGGGAAAACCATCTTGGAGGGGAAAATTTTAAAACAAACTCAGGCGGAAAACTTTTCAAATTCCATCATCAAAAGAAAAGGGAAAAAAAGGGGGGAAATTCCCAGTTTCAAGATGATTTTTAAACCGGACTTTAGGAAAGCCCATCAATTATATTGCTACTCCTAAGGCTAATTGTAAAAAGGCCATTTCAGTTTGTTCCATGTCTCGGCCCAAAAAACCTCCTCGACTCGGCGACGCGACCACCACTTCTATCTTTCTTCCCCAAGCCCGTCGTCGATCTCGCCGGTGACACCGCCACTACCGCCCCCGCCCCCGGATCCCGCCCAGCTTCCGATCGTGTGGGGCTAGAGGGCGTGGACGCTCCTCTGCCCTCCACGGATCGAGCCCGCCGCCGATGGGGGTGGTGATCGAGCGGGAGGAGTGGGCGCTCATGCCCCTCGCCTACCCGCTCCTCTCGGCTTCCTCCCTCGCAGCGGTGCTCCTCCTTCCCTACTTCTCCCCACCGTCCCACTCCACCAGCGCCGCCGCGTCCTCCTCGCACTCCCCCTTCGACGTGGGCACCACCCCTTTCCTCCGCTTCCGCCGCGCCTTCCTCTTCGTGTTCTCGCTCGCATCCGGTAAGCACTCACCCATCTCCGCGCTCCAAGCCAGCACGCGGGGTCTGATGGGTGTTGTTGTGTAGTGGCGGAGGGGATCCATTCCGTGTTCGGGGAGGATGAGTTCGCGCGGTGTGGGCTCGGGAGGGAGCAGATGGCCGCGCGCCTTGCCGCCGCCGCCGTAGCTGCGCTCGTCCTCGGTGGACTTTCCGGCGTCGTCTCAGATGAACTGTGAGTTTTGACTTCTGGAAACAAACTATTCTAATCTTAGTTCTATCACTATAGATCTTCACTGGTCACTCAGATCATGAGTTCAGTTGGATGGTCTAATTACTTGTAACTTCATCGAATTACTCACATTTATATGATCTACCATTGCATTTCGAAACAACGTTGATAATATCCAACGTTTAAACTGAGTACTACTGCTGCTACCCAGTGTAGTCTTGTCAGTAATCAAGCAACCTCTGGTTGGTTCCTGATTCTGGAACTTCGTTTGACTGTTATGTTTAAAAATCTAGGTACGATGTGTACCAATGAGTTTTGTCCTAAAGTTTTATCCTTGAATAGAAGTGTATGGAAAACAGCCATTTTTGTATTTGATGATATGTGACTTCTATTGAGTTTCATTTCTAGCCTATCCCAATTTGATTTAGACTGAAAAGCTTTAATGATAATGATGTGTACCAATCGGTGATCAATGCTATTGTATAGGGTTTTTCATGGTTTTGTATAATATGCTGAACAATTCCATGCTATGGACATGCTTGTATTTCTAGTTCATTCATGTTTACCTTTGGTATCCTTTACCGGTATAGATTACCGATTATATACCTAGACATACCCCTTCACCACCAAGTTTATTTGCCATCCATTTGCCATTAAGATACACTGTCCATGTTTTCCCAACAATTACGGGTGCCTGATATTGATTGTATGATAGTAAACCATACAAACTGGAGAACTAACTTTCGGTTCTGCTTTGCAATTTCTGAACTTATATGAAAGTCTTAGCTTACTGGTGACATAGCAGGTAGTTATTGCAAAGTATATTGTATAACTTGTTATGTTTTTCTAATAATGTGCATGTGTGTAGATTTTATTCCATCAGCTTCATTTTATCCTTATCAGTAATAGTTGAGATTGTGCGGTTTAGATGCATGTGTTTTTATTTTTCTGATTGATACAACTGTTTATGTTATGATGTTTATAGAGGACCACAGCGGGCTTGTATATTCTACTGGATGCTTCAAATTGCAATGGGTGTCTTCAAGAGTTTCAGTGGGCTTCGTTGTGCATGGATTAACATTATTATTTCAGCCCTTGCCTCATCAATGTTCTATTTCTGTTTTGAGACATGGTTTGTGGTGGAGCATGAGAAGGTTCGTGCCTCTGAAACACCTTGTGTTGCTACTGTTACCTACATTCTTGTCCCAGTTTGTAACTGCTTTATCCTGGATTTTCAGCAAGGTCAGAAGCAAGATTTGCTGTTTGATTCCTTCTGGCTGATGACATTCTTTGAGTCAATGTCCCTACTTGGAAGTCAAGGAATTACAAATCTATTAGTTAATGATGATGACAGGGGGTTTTTGCTACCCTATGCATTTGCAGCCTTACTATCAATAGTTGGCATTCTATATATCAGAAAAAATGCATCAAGTACCACTCATCATGCATCTATCATTGGGAGTTACCAAAAATCATTTTTTGCTCATGTCTTCAGAGGTGAGTGGTGAGTCTATCACCTTGACTGTTTGTAGTGCTTTGTATCTCATTTCAGTTAATACAGATTTAATACCATTGACTGAATAGTGTCAGTGCATTTCTATAAGATGGAAATTGGCTATCATTGTTACATTGCATTCTGTTCAATACTGTTAAGCTTTTGAGTGCATGACCCTATATTGGAAATGCGATTCACAGAAAAAAAATAATATGGTAATTGACAGTGCATTATTTAAACCATGTACAAATATAACTCTGAAGTAAAATATCCCATTCTGAACGGAAATGTTGATACATTTTTGGGTATCTCGAACTATTTTCACGTGAAATTGTTTGTGATGTGGATAATGCATACATGAATGCAGTCATTAGCGGAACTAGTGGTTTACTGGTATAAAGCCTAGACCCAAATATGAACTGCTGAATGGCATCTAGCAGTAATTATACAATGGCATGTGCTAAATTATCTGTGCAATAGTGGAGTACATGGAGCATGAGGGAGCCATGGTCTCTATGCCCCTTCCAGGCTGTTGGTCCCCCTCCCTCTGCCACTGGTTGTTAATGTGCTGTTACACTCACTCTCATATTGTGAATCTTGTCAGTGCTCGCACATTTCATTTCCACCTCTCACCAGAGTTTTCTGCCTGTTTCAGACAAAAGAGCACTGATTCTGGTCTTAGCTCAAGCAAGTATACATTTCTCTATGTCAGCGTTTTGGTTTCTCTGGGCACCAACCATAGTGGTATGAGTCTGCGCTGAAGTTTCTTCTGCTTGTTTTCCAAATGGAATGTATGCCCAGGATTTCAAAACTGAATGTTGAACTCATGCTGTTATGCTCATAGATCTGTTGATTGCCACAGGCCGATGGAAGGGATGCTCAATTGTCACTACTTTACCCCTGTTTTCTTGCCTCAAGAATGTTTGGAAGTGCTAGCTTTCCTTGGTTTTATGGAGCCACAGCTCCTTTTCGGAATGAGGATAGCCTAACAACAGCATACATAACTGCTGGGGTTGCTTTATCAATTGTGGCTTTTGATTACCAGGTATGCAAAAACATATCTTCAAGGCAACGTGCATTGAAGAGCTGGGGTTATAACTCGTGTGTCTTTTAACAGGAGATTGGGACATTGGTGATACTGTTCTGCGTCCTCCATGCATGTGTAGGCTTTATTTTGCCTTCCCTAGCACGATTGAGAACAATGTAAGTCAATGGTGTAGATAGAATTCAAGTTGAAGTCACTTATCAGAACTTTCTGTTTACATAGCTGACACTGCTGAAGGTACCTACCAAATGAACTACGTGGGGGCATGATGAGCTTTTCTCTAGGACTGGCAAATGCTGCTATCATCATTTTCCTTATGCAGGTATACATCTAAAGTTCTCTTGGTAATAATGGTCTGTGCAATGGTAAATATAGTTCATTTTGGGGTAACATGAGTAATTGCTAGTTTCCTTGTAGTGTGCTGTACTTGCTTGGTGTTTATGTACCCCATCTTAGGTTATCTATTAGTTTTCTTGTCTTAACTGTCTTTTGGTGTCGTTTTCCTTACGAAGCAGAGGACCATCTTGGAAAAATTATATGTTTGTGTGCCCATATGCTTAATCAAGGGCTGAGAGCATTATGTTTTACCTGCAGGGTGCATACCATCAAAACGTTGCAAATTCAACCATTCTAGGATTTGCGGCATGTGGCCTTCTAGTGTCTGGGGGTTGCATTCATATGCTGAGGCGGCGGAGAAAGCACACTCGGCAAGATACACGCAGTTTGTAGGATCTTGGGCTGATAGTATGAGATTACACAACAGACTTCAGTTTGTTTTTGTAGCATCTCAGATTTTCCACGTTTCTGTTTCTCAATGGCAATATTGTCTACGTGCCTGCGACTGGTGTGCGATTCATCAGAAGGTAGATATGTAGGATACAATTTTCTGTTCACAGACATGGTTCCATCGATGACTGGAACACTGAAACATTCTGTAGACATGTAAAGCAACCTCTATTTTTTTTTCCTGGACACTCTGATCTGTGACAATGCCATTTTTCTTCTTCCATTTATACCTGATACAGTGACGCATTTTGTTTCTGGTGATCTGTCTCTGTTCACTTGGGCTGCACCCAACATCGGTGTATCATCATAAAGACAAGACCTGCTCACCAGGGCACCCAAGACAGCAACCACTGTACAGTGTACTATCTGAAATTAATTTATGTACTCTTGTCAATACAGGTGCATGAACTACTGTTTCTACTGTTACTACTTGTTAATCTTTGATCACGAGCGAGCTTTGGGGTTAATCTTATTCACATCTGTGAGAACATTTTTACACCGCTGTTACTTTTCATTCGGAAAAGAAGCAGCTAGCTTACGAGGCAGCGTATCTGATCTCCAACCCCGATACAGATACTGTGACGTACGCTACAACATTGTTAACTGCTAACCGATCTGATTTGCTGATTGCCGTATCTTCTCTATGCAGGACGAGTTGACAAAAGAAGAATATCTGTCTTCGTGTGTTCCCGGGAGTTGCAGAGGTTAGGAATTTGTCTCGTCTGGCAGCCTTCTTTTCACACTCAATCTCACATCTGCATTTACACCGCTCATCTCTCTTTTTTATTTTTACAAAAAATTATATGATTTGCCGTTGATAACTGCTACATGGAAATCTATCATGCCCGCACAAACTTTCTGTACATATAAAATATTACCAAAAATTATAGAAAAATATGTACAAATACTTCTAATAATATTATATATATATAATCTCATCTTTAAATTCGTTATATATAGATAGAAAAAAAGATAAAATTATAAACTACTTCTACCTTTAAAGATCTTTTTTATTTTTTTTTCATTGCTACTAAAACATAATGAATTTAAAAATAAGACTTTATGCGTAGATAAAGTATATGCACAATTTTTTTTTAAAAAATAATATTAACTGGTATGTAGCGAAAACATGTATGCACGTGTTTTGAGTAACAGGAGTTCTATAACATATCATCCTATAAGTGTTTTTTCTTTTTTTTCCCTTAGCAGTTAGTTGATTGTCACCGTTAACCCCTAAAACAACCATTTTTGCCCCTAATATATAACATGTACTGAACAAGCCGAGATTTAGTTCCTTTTTGCACTAACATTGAAATAACGGTAGATTTAATTGCATTGTGTTCGATTGACAGTAAAAAAAAACTAGATATTGCAAACATCTTGAGGGCATTTTTGGTATTATGAAAAAAAATCAAAGAGCTATTGAAGGTTAGATAATGGGAATGGTAAAAAAAGGAAGAAAAACACTAGTATGGTATATTGTAGACTTTATGCTTGCTGGTAATGAATGGTAGAGCGGTTGCCAATGGCAAATTATAGAATTTTTATATTTTTTTACCTTTACAAAAAAGACATGTGTTTCTTTCTGAGAAAAATATAGGTTCAAAGATGGATGGATGTGGGAAGAGAAAGTATGGAACATGAAGATGAGTCATTAACTACATCACTGTAGACTGATGGACAATTAACTGCTGACCAACCAGCTCTAACTTTGGTGGTAACCAAAGCGTGTTTTAGCATCTCCTAGTGGGTGGCTCTTGACGATGGTCGACGTGCCAGAGCCCGGTGCACTCAACAAACATTTGTTTATGTCCAAAATTAAATCTGCTTTGCATTGGCATAAAATCAGGCATAGCCATTAGTCAATAATCCCTCCATACTTAAGATATAATATAAGTCTAGTTGTATTTAATACAGTAATAGATTTTTATATTTTAAAATAAAAGAAATAGGTAATAGTAAGAATTCATGATCCCCTACCTTAAATCACCTGGCTTTATATTACTAACTCATAGCAAAGTGAACCCAAATATCATTAACTACAAAATTATATGTAAGACAATAGATTAAAAGTCATCTAACCTTTTAAGTCACTGATATGTCGACCTCGTGGCAAAGTGAACCCACGTATCGATGACTCTAAAGTAACATGCAAGAAATAGGATCCAAGTCCAACAGTAAGATGAGTGCTTGCATTGCATATACTGTAGGAGAATACAGTATAGGTTTCCAAGGCAGGGAGGCCAAGTGAGGTGAACCTGCTGCCGACTTCGGAGAAGAAGCAGCACGAACCAGAGAAAGTGGGGTGACTCGATCGCCTCTTCTTCCAGCTGATCTGTTGCTATCTGTGCATGGATAAAGCAGCCGGCAGTGTACTACGTATTTATCAGTCCCGGAAGGGTGGAGCTTCTTCCATTTCCTTCACTCTGTAAAAAAATCATCTGTTCATCTCATGTTATTGGGTGAAACCGAAACGGTTGGCTCTAACTTTTTATTTTAGATAAGGGAAATGGTTAGGGACTCCAAATAATAACCAACCAAAATAAAATAAAATCACGACGATTCTAAACGAAATCATGTAGGAACTACACCATCCAAAATATAGAATAAAATACCTGGTTACCGATTTTTAAGAGACCATTACATATATTATCATAGATTAGTGGAGCCAGTTAAAACATGTATAGATAAACTTCAACATGTTTAGATATTTTTTTATTATAAAAAAATACTACTATGGCAACGCCAAACTAACCAATGCAGAATATTAGCTACAAACAAATCAATATTTTAACACAAGCAAACAAACCAACTTTTCTTATTCGAGAGTATTTTTTTATTTATGTTTGAACAGTATTGCTCCTATTTTTTTCTTGAAGAAAACTTTAATGGCATGTGCATCGGTCACAATAAGATACATGAACCCGTGCACAGTGAGCTAGTATATAGATAGCTCAAGATTCAGGAAACGTGCATCAAATTGTGAATGAGTCCAGCAACATGCACCCAACTGAGCTGATGTAATTTACACCATTGCAATTGAGGACAACCAACTACTGAACTCACCAAAGTTTGTATATATAGTATGATTCCCTGCTTTGCTTTGTCTCGATGCAAACACAAATAGAGTACTAGTATATATGCACTTGAGATATGAACTAACTATTCGTTTGGATGGCGTCTGATTAATTATTAGGCCAAATCAAGTTGGTTTCTGCCGGCTAATTATTTTCAGAGCGTGATAACAGTCGCTTCAACTTGCATTCATGTGCAATTGTAATGAACGAATAATAAACCCCAATTGGCCGTAGGAGAGAGAGAGAATGAAAGATAAGATTCCACAAAACTTTGTTATCCTTTTTTTATATAATTTTCTCATGGTTTGGAGAATGTGATGTCGACGTGTGCTTTGCCTCACCTCGTGGAGTGGTTAACAGCTACTGATTCCTTGATTCCCAAACAGCGATTAAAGTAGTGGGAAACTAGTAATTTAATCTGCAAATGGGCAAATGACACGCAGATCGAGATTTGATCACACTGCCTTAATTAGATAGAGATTGCTTAAACTAATGGTGCTCTCTTTTTTTTTATTAGATGAAGTGCTCTCCTAATTATTGGGAGAGATCATAAAAAAAATCAGAGATGCTGCGAAGCAGAGGAGATACTGAGCTGGTTTAATTAGATGCATGCACGGTACGTAGCTACAAGTAGTAGCTGGTAGCGTGAACAAAAACAACTGAACAACAGATTCCTACACGAGATTTTTTTTAAAATAATGGAATAAATTCAGGCCTTTTTTTTAAAAAAAATTACAACTTAAAAACAACCTTCGCACAAGACACATTTTATATTGATATAGTCGTTAGGAATTAAAGTATCGATTATTCTAAGACGATATGTTTATGATCATAGATCGAGACGAATAATATAGATGACCGGTTATTACTAAAAACTTATCTAATATTGATTATGAAAATTTAGCGAAGATCCTAGAGTCAACAATATATGGAATTATACGTTAAAGATAATAATATAAAAAGAGATAAAAAAAAGACAGATTATAATATATATAAATAAATATATATGAGTGTTTATATGAGGTTTTAACTCTATTCTGAAAGTGTTATTGTTTAACTTTTGAACCCGGCCCGAGAGACGACAACCTATTGGTAAACCTCTGTGTGATTAGCGAAAATCCACGTAATCTACGTGAGAAATGTCAGGTCACTTAAGAGGCATGAGCCAGACCAATTACTGGTTAACCGTTGATCTTTTTTTTTTCCTCACTTCACCTGCCAGCCAAATTTGCTGATCCACGCATTAATTCATGGCAGGATTAATTAGCAGTCAACCTTGTCAAAAAGGTTTAATTAGCATCACTGACTGAAACCTTGTCAAAAAGCTTTGCATCGTTTGTCAATGGAGATCATACAAAGCATGGATATTTGGAGGTGGGGGCAAGTTGGTTAGGAGCAAATAATTAAGGCCAGAAAGATCGATCGATGGATCCAGTTGCCGCACACTGAAGCAATGCCAGTTATACAATATAGTACTCCTAATTATCATCACACACACAAAGTGCTCGAGATTTGTGGCTGTCATGAGGCACGCATCCTGATGAAATGAAAGCAAGCAGCTGGTGAAGATGACAGCAGATGGACAGGTGCATGCGCCTCGCAAAAACCGGCCATCGAGCGCCTTTCCGTCTCCCGATGCTGCGGCCAATCCGCCCACCGGATCCCCCGGTTTCAGATCGCAGCCGTTGGTCTGGATTTTTAACACTCTAGCCCTTTTTCAGTCAGGGTCCGGATTTGCGAAATATGTTTTCGGAAAGGGGTAAAGTGCCACAAATCCAGTCCCGCTGCCTGTCCACGTGGCACGACGTATAGCCGGTCGGTTGACAAGTGCGATGCACAGGTGGCACGTACTTGTTCACGTCGTCGTCGTCGTCGTCGTCTTCTTCCCCCACTGCTTCTGCTCTGCTTGTTCCAGCGGGGTATAAATGAAAGCGGCGAGACCGCCGGCAGCAGCTGTCGATCTGTGAGTGGGAGTGTGTTCGATGCGAGGCGTCATCTTCTTGCGGCAGTACGAGGACGCCATGGCCGGTGGGAGGTTCTATTCCGGTCAGGCGGCGGTGAAGCGGAGAGGGGTGGAAGCGGCGGCGGCGGGAGGGGGTGGAAGCGGCGGTGGAGAAGGGTACTTGGGGGTGGAGGCGGCCGTGCTGCTGGGGTTGGTGACGGCGACGCTGCTGGTGCTGCCTCTGCTGCTGCCCCCGCTTCCGCCGCCGCCGCCGATGCTGCTGCTGGTGCCCGTGGCAATCTTCGGCGTGCTGCTCCTGCTCGTGCTGCTGCCCTCCGACGCCAAGGGCATCGGCGCCGGAGCTGCTTCTTCCTCAACCTACTACCTGTAGATGTAGATCGATGGATGCGCATCTGGATTGGATCGCCATGTAAATGTAATTAGCGCGCTCCCAAGGTTGCGCCTTTTCTTTTGTTGCTTCTTTTGTACGTTGATTCCTCAATATAAAGGAGAGGAGATGAGATTAAAAACTAGTGGAATGGAATTTATGGAGATGAATTTGCTCCAAAGGATCGATTAGCTCATGAACTGCTTCTGCATGTTTCTTTGCTTCTTGTGTCCATCCGCAATCTCAAATTCGCAATGCCATAATCCGCATAGCCTACCCAAATTGGGATACATTGATGATGCTTGATGGTGGTACAGATTGCTGCTATCTACCGCTATTGCCGTACAAATTAATTGGATCAGGAGTTCAGGACTCGATTCGTCTCTCTCCTATGTGTGGTTATTTTCTCGTGTTGATTTTTCAGATTTGTTAAATTATCTGATTTTGTGACGGTTAGTTAATAACGAAATAAATGACTGAATTAATTATTTTAAAAAATAATATAAAAATTTGTATATAAAAATGTTTTTTTATATAAACGTGCCGAAGCTTAAGTAAATGTATCTAGGATAATCCAAAATTCATAATAAAAAAAGAGCATGGTGCTATTAGCAACAAGAGGATTGGCCATTTTGATTCCTTTGTGAAACCAAGCACCTTAAGAATTGCAATACATTTTTCTTTGTTTATAAGTTGAATGTCTTTTAAGTTTGATAAACAACTTTGACTTATAAAAGAGTTATATTACAATATGAAAAGATAAATAAATTGATGTTAGTTAAAGTTGAAGACAAATGCATTAAGGTCTATTAAAATAAAAGGCATTATAATTTTTAAACTTTGTATTGGTATATGTCAAATTGACTAAAAATAAAGCCTTGTTTCAGACAGAAAGAAAGAGTGAAAAGAAAGGGAGGACCAATGAATTTCACAAGCTACAAATGCAACCTCAGTTTGATTCGAAACTCGTCTTCTTCTCTCTCTCGTTTTTTTGCGACGGACCAACTTCCAATCCTGATCTTTCTTAGGAAGAAACGAAAGCGTGACGTGCAAATGCAAATGCAGCCATTAGAGTGTTGTTGGGCCCACCATGGGGTTTTTTGGTGTAAGGCCCGGGTGGAGGTAAGGCCTACTATAGTTTGTTAATGGGCCGTAGGTACATTACGGTGGGCTTTTCTCCTCAATGAATTCCAAACAAGAAAGGCCCATTCGTAAGTGGGCCCAATGTTGGTAGGGCCAGTCCAGGCCTGGTGTGTGTGTTCTCACTTCTTTCTGTTGCTATTGTAATGCAATGGTAGCCCGACTGTCTGTACATACAGTATGTCAGTTGAAAGCCCATAATATAATGTCGATGGTTGGGTTGGTAGGCCCATAAAATCAATCGATTGAATTGGCGAGAATAAAAGCATGGCGGTTGTGGTTCTACTGCTACCCAATCATTAACTGCCTCACCAACTCTACCCCACCCCATATGCAGCTGCTCATCTCTCTCAAAAATTGTCGCAATTCTATTTCATCGTTGGATGGCATGCCAGCAACTTTTGTTTCTGAGCTAGTGACTCTGTAAAAATACAACTTCTTTCGAAAAAGATTAATTGTGTACAACTACGTACGTACTACTTAGCATGATTAGCTGCTAATTAAGTACTAGTTTCAATCTATAATTCTATATTTTCAATTGACAAATTTACACAAAAACAATGCAACTCTCGAGTTTAGTACTGGTCCATTATTGATATATATGAGTTAGTTTGCTTATCTCTCAGTTTCACAAACCACGGTGCACGCAATCTACCCTGTTCTTTCCAAAAGGAAATTAATGAAGTAATCAAATATAGGAATGATGCAATACTCAAATTTCTACTCGAAAGAAGAAATAAAAGAGTCAATGCTCAATTTAAAAAACAGCTGCAGTGCGTGCATACAATGATCAATAATGTTCAGATATTGACATAATGCATGTAAAATATATATACATAGCTGCCAGCTCGTGTTCTTGTAATAAAGTTCTACTCCACCACCCATTTCACATTATATGTGTGCCCATATATATACATCAAGTGCTCACAACTAAAGTAGAAGACGGTAAATCTGAGAAGTGGTGCAAACTTGCAAAACGTACCCCAAGTTCTACGTGCAGCTATTTCTCTGTATTTACTGCGTCAATAAACTAACAGTATGCAGATGAAAATTGTCAACCATTGTAAAAATACTGCATGTAGTATTTAGCCATCCAATCAGCCCATAATTATATATGTTATACTATGTCTTAAAAAAAAGATAATCATGTTACTATAAATCCATATAAACATGAACAATATAATGTTAATTAAAAACTGTCCTATCTATCTGTTAGAGGCACAAACCAATTTAGCAAGAAAATTGATTATGTGTGAGGATAAAACTCGAAATAACAGGAGTAATCAGTGTATGCACCATCATTTCATGCAACCAAAACACTACAAATTCCAATAAGACACCAATCAAATACTACTACACATAAACTAAGAATACTACACACTTGTAGTTCATCATGTATATATGCATGCAGCTCATTACGTAAATATAAAGTAAATACTATAAAAGTGAAAAAAATATTGGATTATATATATTGCTAATTCATCATTATTACATATCTAGATCAACGAGTTACAAACTAACATCATGTCCCCGATATCCAATCCAAATTGACATACAGTTACATTCATCTTGTTATAATGTGAACCTAATAATTAATGGAGCGGTAATTGCATGGGACTAGAACTACCTTACCATGTTCCATTATATAGATAACCCTGTCCTAGCCCAAATAAGTGTATAAATATACATGATTAATTAAGTACACATATAATACTGTGGGTTGCATGCAATGCATATGCATAGTTGCATACATACACTCATATGCATGCACTCATCCAAGAGTAGTTCAAGTTACTTGAAGGTTGTGCAAACCTTGGGAGATTCTAGGAGAGGGTTCCAATCCCAAATCTTTTCCATGCTAGCGAAAGGAAGCAGAGGGCTTTGTTGCGATGGCGGCAAAGTAATAGTAGTAGTTTGGGTAGTAGTACAGTTTGCTGGATGATGGTTATTGTAAGATCCAATTGCCCTACTCAGCTCATCGATTGGGATGGTCGCCATCGCTGAGGAGTTCGTGTTGAGCAGAGCATGAGTGGAAGCAGGCAGCTGCTGCATCGGGTTCTTGACACCCTTGAGGTGGAAGAGAGATATGCCGTCCTCCTCCGTCGACGTCGTGGAGCTCAGAGAGGCGACCGACGCCGTCGACCGGAACATCGACGGCGCCGGCGGCGGATGCAGCCCGGCCGCCGCCGTTGTTGTTAATCCTGCAGCCGCCGCAGACAATGACATGGCGATGGCGTTCGTTCCTTCGTTGTATGCCGACGCCTTTCCCATGAGGGATGAGTGGCCACCGCCGTCGAACATAGAAGCGAGGCGGGGCGCCGCCGCCGACGACGTCCGGTAGGCCGCGGCGTGCTTCTTGTCCATCTTTGCTGCCGCCTTTGAGCCGGACGATTTAGTTGTTGTGCCGGTGAGGTGGAAATTGTCTTCGATTCCTGGGCGTTTGTAGACTCGGCAGAGCGAAATTTCCTGAATAATTCATCGATATACAAGGGATGAGGAATCAATAAGGTCAAGTTTTTTTAAAAGAAAAACATATCAAACAAATTATAGCTAAAATAACAGGTGAAGTTAAGTTCATGCTATATATATGTAAAAAAATACTGGCAGAAATTTATATATGTCAAATTAATAATCGAAAATATAATTCCATTCTATCTAATTGTACAGATCTCATCTTGTCTCGCTGTTTCCATATAATAGTTTAATTTGATTTTGAATCATCGGGTATAATTTGTTTGTGGTATTAGTTAATTATGAAGCTATAGTGTTATACCACATCATGCAAATGTCGAAAAACTCGAAACTTTATACAGGTCCATGAAAGAAAGAAGGTGACGCATACTTCCAAAAAGGAGGAAGATGACGCCTACCAGTTGTAGGGAAAAAAAAAAGTTAGGTAAAGGGTCAGATAAAATTCATCAATCAAAGCAAAAACAGGGGACAAACTAATTCAGGCTTATTTTGTTCAGATCTAAATTAACGCTCAAATATTGAAGAATGACACACATAATGGAAATTTGCTATACTCTTTTTTTTTCTATAAAAAGTTTATATGAAATAAGCCTCAAAGATGTTAGCTAGATTCTTGCAATTTTCGCATGGTGTACCTTTAACACCTTTAATTTCATCACCAAAGAGGCAAGACGTGCTAATAGCTAGCATATATGTAGTTTGCATACATGGCCGGTGATGAGTTTCAAAAGCTATCGATCTAGCTATCATGCATGAATCAGCATACGTCCATGCAGTACAGCTCCAAAAGTGAAAGGAATTTTTGAGTGGATGCATCCTTCAGTGCAAAATCTGAACACTTTATGCTTTTAGAAGATCTTGAGGGCTCGAAAGCCCCATGCATCCATCCAATCAAGAAAAACCCAAACTTCAAAAATATATAAATTGAGCATAGAGAACAAAAATTTGTCATGAAATTAGATGAATCATGCATAATTCGATGGGAGGAGTAGCAAAGCAACCATGAAATTAATCAAACTGAAAAGTGAATCAAAAAATCACTTGCTACCTTTTGGTATCGGTCGGCGTCGCCATGGAGGAGACGATACTCGTTCATGATCCAGCTGCTGCGGAGGCCCTTGGGGGCCTTACCGACGTAGAAGACGAGCGTCTTCTTGAGGCCGATGGAGCGGTCGACCTCGACTTTCACCAGCCTATCTGCCCCCGTCGCCTTCCAGTACCCCGACGGCGTCACCCGGTTCGGCCGGTCGCCGTTCCGGTACTTCCTGTCCCTCGGCACGTAGAAGAACCACTCCTTGTCCCCAATTGAAGCCATAGCTGGGTGTATCCATCCATGTAAGGGAGCAAGAAGAGGAGAAAAGGTGAGCCAGCCAAAAAGGTTCACATGAAATCAAAGGGGGGTCACATGAAATCATGCATATGCTAGGTAGCCACTAGCTAGCACATGTACTGTGCTAGCTAGCTAGCTAGCACGGAGCTAGTTATCTCATGTCAGATCAGCTGCTGCATCGTCACGATGATGTGATTAACAATATCTTTAATTTACCGGGAAGATCCCACGGGTCGTAGCGGTAGAGTTCGACGAAGGCGATGAGCTCGATGTTGAACCGCTTGCCCTCAACCTTTCGCCGGAGGTAGAACTCGATGAGCTCCTCCTCAGTCGGGTGGAACCGGAACCCCGGCATCACCATGTCGTTCGCCTGCCCGTCGTCTCCGCCACCGCCACCGCCGCCCCGCACCACGGCATCCTGATTATCTTCCCGCATGCTGCTGCTGCTGCTGCTGCTGCTGCTCCGGCTAAGTTGAGTCTCATCACCTCCACCCAACCCCCTCTCCTCACTTTATAGCAGAGCAGCTAGGAGGAAGAAGAGGAGGAGGAGGAGAAGCAGTAGTTGTAGTAGTACTAGTAGCTAGCCCTAACTAGACACACACGCCACTAGGAGTGAGATTGATTTGCGCAAGTAGTGGTGGTGAGAGAGAGAGATGACAAGGTAAGGCTAGGATAGGTAAAACTTAGACAACGCCGGGTTCGATGAGGACCTGAAGCTGATATGATGGTATTTGCCGGTATTAATAGCTGTTACTTTTAGCTAGCTAGCGATACAATACTGGCTAAGAATTGAGACATGCAGAGATAGATAGGTAGATATGTATGTATCAGCAAAATTAACAATTTGCCGCTAGGTATGTAGTGCCCCAGGTAAAACGGAGACAAACAGTGTAATTATGACCTTTGATATATATTTACTTTACCATCCACTAATATATTTCACTGTCTCTACAGTGCAGTACTAGGAAGGAAAATTAAGAGAGAGAGAGGGAGGCGAATTATATTGACGGGGACCTCAATGGAAAGCTGAGCGGTGGCCTATAAATTTGAGCAGTGACTGGGCTTTCACCTTGTACAGTTCAGCTGATGTTCTTTCGATCAATTCTACAGGTACTGTAGCATTAGCCAGCCGGCAAGCTAGCTAAGCTAGGTCAATATTCTGCACGTCGGCGGAGCGAGACAGGCAGTTACTTAGACGCATCGATCCGATCTCGTGCTTTCCTTCCTTTATTTACATGCAATGAATGATTTTTTTTTGTGGCAACTAGGGATCAGGCACCCGATCGGTTGGAAGAAAAATCGGATAGTCAAATGTTGCAATAGAACGTTAGTAAAAACATCAAGTTGTATGTGGTGAAACATAAAAATGAGTCATTAAAACATTTGAAAAAATATGTGAAATACAAAATGCATGTTCAAACATTTCTCTATTAAACATCGAATTTTAATATTTGAAATATTTTTTTCATCAAATTATAACCACTAAGATTTGTAGTAAAGATTTAATCGTGACGAACACAATGATATAATTGGATCGCAGATTAGATAAATAATTTAGGAGAAAAATATCGTTTAAAGCTTGTTATGGATGTTATGCATGCATGCGCACAAAGAGAGAGAGGTGGAGGCAGGTTGTGTGCAAGCCAGAGAGGGAGAGGGGGCGGTGTGCAAGCAAGCTGGGCACGTAGATATGGGGGAGGAAGGCGTCACATGCAGCAGTGGTGTGCGACGCCCGATTTTTCTCTTGAGATCGGGCGCCCGAGTCCAAACATTATTGTTTGACATCCTAATATATAATTCAGTTCTGTTTCCTCGTTCATGACCCACCTATCCACTAACAAATTCACTTTCTAGTTTACATGCAACCAGGGACATAAAAGCCATCCATGAATTCAGATATCGCTTTTGTGCTTCACCTTGTACTTATCATCTAAGTATGATGAAATTTAATTTCGTCTAATTTGAAACTTCTTGCAGAGATCAATTCAGAGATGTTGTACATAAGAGTAATTAAGCAGAACTTGACCTTAGCTATTCTCTTTACAGCTTTTATATCTTAATTAACGGTGCCTATCAAGGTTGTCTAGAACAAAACCACTCATATTCTGTAAGTCTCTTTAAACCACTAATATTGATTGTAACTAAATGCTCTAAGGGAAACTACTTTGAAAAAAACTTCCTACACATTTTTCTGTATGGTGTGCCTGCATTTGGCCTGTCCAATTACTTCTTTTACTCTTACATGTCTACTTCGAAAGTTTGATTGATCTCGACACCTGAAATCCAAACCTAGCCGTGCATTTGACTCCTTCGATCCGACCACAGCTAGGAGTGAAAACGGTTGGAAAGATGCTCAAGCCATTTTTGTTACCATATTTTTTCTCGAAAATGAAATCAGAACGTTAGAGCCGGAAATGATAACGATTATCGGTAATATCGGCCGTGCATAGGAAAATATCGGAAATTAAATTATTGGAATAGAACCTTTGAAACAACGTATCACAAGGACATGCAAGTTACAACCATGTTTATGTTATAAATTGAAGTCACAATCATATATTGGTGAAGATTCAAGGCAGTAAATAACTAATTTAATAGTTCATAACGATATTACAGTATTAATGTTGACAATACATAAGGGTTACGGTTAAGTTTTTTTAATGTCCTGATAGGTTGTTGGTATTATACGGTAATTTGCATGAAAACGGTATACTGCTAAAACGGTTGGAAAAAACACATTTCATTTCTGAACAATACATAATCAAAATAATATGGTTGGTATAAAACAGAAACAATATAGCCAGTATTGTTGGGAATTTATGTATCATTTTCATCCCTAGCCACAGCACAAAGGTATTCTTTGCAAGCTACATCACATAATCCAAATATATGCACACATATAAGCCAAGTTGTGCGAGTTGCATATACTCGATCTGTACTAAGAGAAAAATAAATCGAGATGATAGCAGCTAGGGTTATTGCGCACCTAGGGTACAGAGTGTGTGTACACACAAACACATACATATGTGTATATGTATGTATGTATGTATGTATGTATATGTATATATGTACACAAGCTAGAAGAACATAATTTTTTTTTCTAAATTTCCTAAGAAGATCAAATAATAAAACCCCTTTTCTTGCATAAAAGAAATGTAAGACATTACAATCATATGCAAACTTATGATAGAACATGTAATTCATCTGACCATTTGAGTAGAACATACACAAATAAAGATCAAAAAAGATATTCTAGTAAATATGAAAAGCAAAAGAGTATTTTAATTATCGACAATGTAAATAAAAATATGTCAGTATGCGATGATGAAATAAATAATGATGATTCAATATACTCAATTATAGAAACGGACAAAGTAGAGAATATTAACACAGAATATGAGTTGAGCGAATTAGACTTAATTGATTAATAGAATATAAGGTGATAAGTTTTTTCTCAAAATTTGACCTAAAAGCTAGATTTTGCAAGTAAAGATAGCAAAAGAATATATAGAATGAAATGCATTTAACTATCCACATGGACATTATGAATGGCTTACTATGCCACTATAATTAAAACATACATTTGCCTTATTTTAGAGAAAAATATGAAATATATTTAATAAAAATTAAGAATTTTTATAGATGACTCTTCTCAAAACCATATAAACAAACATATTGCTCTTTTGTAAATATTTTTTAGAAATGTAGAATAAAATGGGTTAATTTTATTTTCTATGAAAAAAATGAAAATTTCTAAATAGATAATTAATTTTCTTGATCATAAAATAGGAGTGGTCAAAATATAATTACAAGGGTATATTGAAAAGACTATCCTAAATTTATCTGATATCAAGAATGATAAAAAGAAATTATAATAATTATTAGAAATAGTAAATTATGGTAGAAATCATATAGATAATTTAATAAAACTAGTAGGATGTTTGTATATGAAATTGAGAAAAAAATAGCCAAAGATACTTTAATTCTAATTCTAAATACATTAGGTCAGTAAGAATAATAGAAGAAAGGTTAAAACACTTAGATTTATCGTTAAATAATAATTACTTTGTTATCGAAACAGATGCATCTTAACAAGGTTGTGATGCTGTATTAAAATAAAGACCAACTAAATATTCATCTAAAACAGAGAAGAAAATATGTAGATATGCTTCTAAAAGTTATAAATAAAAAAATGTAAGTAATATAAATTGAGAGATACTTATAATAATTAATATATAGATATTCCAATTAATAGTAAGAAAAGTTTAACTAGAAAATGGATCTTATTTGAAGATATTATTAATAAAAATGTATACAAAGTTGATTTTACCTGACCTACTCCCTCATTTTCTTACCTTGTAGGTATGAAGAAATCAATAAGCTATAATAGAGTTGAATTATTTAATTTTTAAGATGACGACATGCTCAAAATATTC
This sequence comes from Oryza coarctata, assembly GCA_030770085.1. Taxonomy (NCBI): domain Eukaryota; kingdom Viridiplantae; phylum Streptophyta; class Magnoliopsida; order Poales; family Poaceae; genus Oryza; species Oryza coarctata. Next base: position 641,119 of record CM061476.1, on the reverse strand, counting down.
CTATTAAACTCCTACAGATTTAAGCTAAAAGATCATATAATTGTAGATGAAGTGCAAGAATGTATTTTAGATAATTTCTAGTATTAATATAATAACAAGAGAGAAGAAAATATTTATATGCTATCAAAATTAAGTAGCTTTGCTGAATATTTTTATCTAATAAATGAAATAATATAGCAGAAGCCCATATACGTGAAGCCCATATACGTGGTGTTTGATGGAAAGCTATCCTTTAAAAAAATAATAGCTAAAAAATAGATGTAAAATTAATGGACAGCTTATTATAGAAAAAATATATAAATATATTGATGAGACACTAAGATAGAGTAGGAAAATATTATGAATAAATTACTATTTAGAGCATACGTAAAGAAATATATTCAAAAATGTAAGAAGGCTAGAAAACAAGAAAACACCATAATCCCCATATTATATAAATATAAAGGAATAAATGTATTTTAAAAATAATGAATGTTTAACGAAAGGAGTTGACTCTCTAGAAAAAAAACTTGAAGAAGTTTCTCCCCAATGAAAAAAGAAACTAAAGGAAGAAATATTTAAGCAATTAAATCAAGAAATAAATGAAAAAAATTGAAGAAATAAAAATTTTGATGTATCATTTTCTGATGTGATACAATAGATATCAGTGTTATAGATAGCGAGACCAATAAGTAAAAATAGCTATAATATAATATATATATATAAGAAATTAAATTGATAAGATATTATTAATTATTTGGAAATGGCGAGCCTAATAATTTACCAATTAAATGCATAATGTAAGACTAAATTATTAGGCTTTCTCTAAGTCGAGAGAAAGCATGTTAATGCTTCATTCTTTTATATGCTGCTTTATTAGCTAGCGAACTTTTTTGGGCGTCATTTGATTTGACTAAAACACGTTGTTATATTGTTATTTGTATATATGTGTGGGGGGATGGTGAAAGGACATATGCCGGCATTTATGCATAAGCTGCCCTTTAGGGGAATTCTCTTGCCACGGATGCCGGTAATTTAAGGCATGTTCTGCTGTTTGCTGCTCTCTACTAGTTAGTACTTAGTAGTACATATCTAAGCTTAATTAGCGCCAGTACGTACTGTAAGCTGTGTACAAGTGTACTATCTAATTAGCTCCATATCTCTGCTTTTCCGTGGTACAAGCAGCTAGCTAGCTGTCAGTCAAGAGATGCCCGTGATACCTGATCTCTCTGTCTCTCGATCTCGATCTCCGTATGGAGTGTGCGGGTGTGGCCGTGTTAATTTGTCTGGCTAGCTATCTCATCTGTGCGCATGTACTCGATCGCTGACAAGTAGATATATTTTTTGGTTTTAATTGTGCATGAAGATTGCGCCTTTTCCAATGCTTCCGGTGATCATTTGTGTACATATCTGTCTTGAAGCATATGTTTTTTTCGTGATAAAGCTGAAGAGCCAACATCAGTTTGGCGCAGCACCATTATTCTGTAGTTAATTAGAACGAACCCTTCAGCGGTATCTCATGCATTGCCTATTGATGTTGGCAAAAAGAATCATGGAGCTATATATAGCTTCCAAACTAAACGTCATGATCCCCTGATATAAACAGTTCCCTCAATAGCTGATTGCTTAAGCTACAACTGGTAATAAGCTATAGAAATATAAACAAAGTAATTAATAATAATTTATAGATAAAAATTGTATATATGTATTCACGGTTTAAAAGACAATAAGACTACGATAAAAAAAACCTAAAATCAACTCTAATTAAATTTTAAAATTTAAACTTTAGCTATGGCTAATAAGCCAAACAAGTAGAAGATGAGAGGCAGGTTGAAGCTTATTTTGTCCTCCTTTCTCTTTTTTCCTCATTTTTCTTATCAATAGTATACATCTTAAAGTCAACGTGTAAAAGATGCATAGTCAAAATCATGTAAGTCGATCCATAATACACAGATTAAAGGCATTACAAGCCATTTGTCTCAGCAGTTAGCTACTTTAGCTTGTGACAGCTAGGGATATATATCAACCTTTGATAATAGGATGTCGTATATTGCATGCACTATTATATATTTGGTATGACGACCATATGCATATTTCTAGAAAGGTAAAGAAACAAGAGAGAAATAGTAAAAGAGAGGGAGTCCACTTATGTAATCTAGATAGATGCTGAACAGTTCAGTTATCTACAAACATATTTGACTACCTTGATGAAACTTCTGCTAATTGACAGGGACTAGTTTCCGCAACCAAACATATTGAGTTCTGAATCAATGAGAGTGGGAAAAACTAGACCAACGATCAACTGGGTGCGTTGCCACTAGAATTTCCAAAGGCTTCGCTACCACCCAAGAGATCCTGAGAAATGAGCACTCTATTATTCATATTTTCAAGAAGCTAGAAGGTCCACTCTTTAACCTTATCTTTTCGTCCATATATCTCTTGGTGAAGCTACTTTCTTTGAGTCGTCAATCAACCTTAATCAATGTAGAAATAAAACATTACTTTTCGATATGAATCTACCTCAATGTTTGGTAGAATAATGGCACAAATTAAATAATCACAATTTGTTGTTCTAGTAAGTTCAATGATAATTCGACATTGGATCAAATTAAAAGATGTTTTTTCTCCTATCCATAGACGACTATATATACTACATATACTACAAATTAAACAGTTGTATAGCACATCTTTCTCATAGGTGGCACCCAATTATAATTGCAGCAAAGCAAAACTCAAACGAATCTTTTTTAGAACAAGGGAGAAATCATGAACCATTTCTCATAACAAAGAGTCAAATGAATCTGGTGTAGTCTCACACAATTAATCTCAAATCAACTCCAGTTATTTTCTCATACTTTGTATCTAAGCTGCATATGCACGTATCTCCACCATTTTTCTCATACATGCATGTATCAAATTAATATGCCACTTTGCATATTACATTGTTTAGGAAGAGAAATGTGTTTCTATTTTTGTTAATTAATTCACAGGAAACTCTATGAATATAATTTTTTTGTGGTAAAGCATATGGTTGTTTACTTCATTTCATATATATATATATATATATATATATATATGTTAATATAAAATTTTGTTAAAATGTAAAAAAAATATTGTTCTTGTGGACTTCTAAGCTGGGAACATAAAATCCTACAAATAACTATGGCTCTTGCAGACTTCTAAGCCAAGTGTTGAGAAATTGCATTATTCAAATAATACGGCACATCAACTGTTTTTTTTCTCTCGAGCAAGTTGCATACGAATCACTAGTTGGATCGAAGGCATTAATGGAGGTAAATTCTTGTTCCTTCTTCCACATGATGCACCTTTCAAATTGATTTCATCAAGCGGATACCATACGGCAAGAATAGTCGCCACTAGCTTATGATATTGTTAGGACACTTATGCGACAAAATATGTGGGTGGCCTAGGATTAATTAGCGTATATATATTTTGTTTCACACAAATTAAGTTGTGATAAGTATTTACTATTATCCAAGGGAATTTTGAATGAATTTATTGATGCTGAACAAAGAAATTAAATTATATCAAGTTCAATGTATGCATTAATATTTAGTTTAATTGATCAACATGTGATAATTACCTTAGTATTTCACCATGAGGTTGATAGATGTGACCAAGCTAGTAGTGCCTGGCATGGTGCATTTTATTATTTGGATAAATTTCGTATATATCTATCTAAGGGTAAAGAAAACAGCATAGGCTGCAGATATACATGAATCAGATCCGAAGACGACGAGCTACAACTTAACTAATTGTACAAAATGCGCTGGTACGTCAAATTCTCCCTCTTTGTGTGGCATCTTGGTGGTATGTAATCTCAAAGTAGGATGATGTGTGCAATCCTACCTATATATCTTAATATATGTGCAAAAAATAATTAATAGTTAGAAACGAGATATGAAAGTACACCGAGGCACAGTAGTGTATATATTAGTACTTATTCTGGAGGGGAAAACTGATTGCTAAGCTAGTTTCGCCTTTTGATGCGTACAAGTATCAAACTAAGTGCCTGGTATATTTTTCTTGCACATTTCCTTGTCCAGTCATGCTTTCTTCTAAAAGCACATGCTATCAAAATGATATCAGGCATATAATTAATCGAATGTCACAGGAAGCTAAGATGGCATGCACGGTCGTAATGGCAAAAGGCTAATCATGGGGATGGCGGGATAAAATTGATCTAATTAAATTAAGCATGGCATGCATGGAATAAAGAAGCTATTTTGCACACGTTCATGGAGCTATCTAGGTTAACTAAATCGGTTTGCCAGTAATATGCTGGAGTGATATGGATGGTTAATTAATTCTACGCTCGTGTAATAGGGGGGCACAATTTAATTAGTGAGTTCGGTGACATGGTCCACAAGAGGAGATCCATCCACTACTGATTGTCGATAAATATGTAACTTGCCTTACCTTGTATATACTTCGTGAAAGAGTATATATTTTGGGTTAATTAACTAAGATAGATATATGCAGTGCGCGCACACACACAGAGAGAGAGAGAGAGAGAGAGAGAGAGAGAGAGAGAGAGAGAGAGAGAGAGAGGCATTGACTGAGGCACGGTCCATTTGGTGCACGCACGATCGAGAGCGCACGCACCCGCCGCCGCCGCCATCACCGCATGCATGCATTCATTCTTTTTGGCTTCCTCCTTTTGATTGCATGCTTGATATACTTACTGATCTTGTAGCTTGGCAATTGAGTCGATCGATAGATACGGCCGTCGTCCGGCCAGTGGATCGATCGCTTGGGTCGATCTGATTCCATCCATGTCGATTTCACTTGGCTTCGCCGGCGGTAACCAACCTTACCATACGTACGCGGCGGCGCATCGATCCATCTCACCGGCCGGCCGAGCCTGCCAGCGACTCCACCGCTCGCACTAAATGCATCCATGGCGGCGCCTGCCAGCTACTCCAGCAGGGCACATTTCATGGGCTTTAAATTGTATGGGCCTTTAGGTTGCATGGGCCACCAGGTTCACCTCTTTGGGCCCTCTACTCGTCGGAGCTAGCTTCCTAGCTGCTCCGGAGATCGCTCGCCAGTACTACCTAGCTTGCTGTTAGACTGGCGCCATGGATCATCAGCACTGCGACGGCAAGAGCAAGAAGCCGCCGAAGCCGGGGAAAAGGCGCTGCTGCCGGTGCAGCACAACCATGCCGACAATGGTCCTCTTCGTCCTCACCAACTCAGTCTCCGTCCTCCTCTCCTCCTCCGCCGCTACAAGCCGGAGAATATACACCTCTGGGCAAGGGACGACTCCGCCGCGCTCCTCGACGACCTCAACGCCACGCAGTCCGCGCTCGCCGCAAGCCACGCCCAGCTCGCCAACCTCCCCGCGCGCCTCGGCACCGCCAACTTGCTACTCGAGACACTCCTCGCCGGCATGGCGGCGCCTGACGGGGGCCCAGCCGAGCAGAGGGACACGTGGAGGGCTCGCGAGCTCTCCAGGGAGCTCAAGCTCACCATCGGCTCCCACCGGAACATCACCAGCGACAGGGAACGTGGAACGTCGGTGAGTCCCGAAACGATACACGGCAACTATGCAGAACTTCATCTCGAACGTCGGCAGTTCGTCGTCCCAAAATAAGGTACGATAGAGTAACGAGTAGGTGACACGTTGCTCCCTTGCTGCTATCACGTTGAAGTACATAGAGGAGCACCGCCACCATCACGTTGAGGAGGACGAGGGAGCACAACCACCACCATCACGCTGAGAAGGAGCCAACACTAAGCTGAGGGGGTTTGGGGAGGGTCACCACCGTCGTGTCAAGGAGGACTAGAGAAGCACCATTGCCTTTGCACCAAGGGGACTAGAGAAGCATAATCGCCGTCGCTGCTAGATTTCACCGCGCTGGCTGTTGCATTTGCATCCTGTAATCATGTCAAACAAATTATCATCATATAGTTGCATTAGCTAGACAGTTTATTTGTAACAACATGTTTATATTTACGTAGATTCATGGGTAGGGTGGAGACCGCACATCGCCACACCATGACCACACCCCTCGGCGAGTCCCTGCCACGACGCGCATGCCGTTCATGTCACACAGGCGTTCCAAAAGGAAGGCGCACCGTGCATCTGTGAGTTGTGATAGGGAATGCGGATCTAAGCCGATGTAAAAGACTGTGTAATGCATCAAAATCAGCGGGTGAAAAAATCCGCAGAAAAATAGGATCTCTCCTCTCTCTCGGGTGTGTGTGCGCGCACTTGTTCATCACGCTCGTGGTGACCACGGTGAGATTGTTCGCTATGTGCGTTCACGGTGACTACGGTGAGATTCTTCGTTGTGTCCTGGGCCAGAGCTTGGTGGCAATCGCCGGTGTTCCAACAGCTGGTATCAGAGTCGATGTATGTCCTACAACAGGTTGATTAGCCCATTGTAGTCGTCGGCGTTGAAGAAGCTCAAGCCTAATCTGAAAAAACCGCCGACAAAGAAGATGGGCGATGGCACGTCACTGAGCACCATGTCCAGTGGCGTTCAGGAGGGCACGCTCATGTGGTCGATGCTCACTTGAACCAACTACTCTAAGTGGACAATGTTGATGTAGTGCAACTTCGAAGCCATGGAGATTTAGGAGGTGATCGAGCCTGGCATCAATGTGAGGCGCAAGCAAGATCGGCAGGCGATGGACGCGTTGCTGCGCTCCGTCCTGAAGAAGATGTGGACGATGTTGGGGAGCAAGAAGACCGTCAAGGAGGCGTGGGATGTGGTGAAGATAATGCGTCTTGGTGCCAATCGTGTCAAGGACGTCAACGCCCAGAAGTTAATGAAGGAGTTTGAGAACATTGAATTCAAAGAGGGCGAGATGATCGACGACTTCGGCATGAGAATTTCGAATCTCGTTGCCAATCTCAAGTCACTTAGGGAGATGGTTGAAGATACCCGCGTTGTGAAGAAATTCCTGCGCGTCGTTCCTCCTTACTTCAATCAGGTGGTTGTCTCAATCGAGATGTTCTGTGACCTAAGAACTCTGACGATTGAGGAGTCGGTGGGGAGACTACGTGTAGTGGAGGATTGTCTCGATGACAAGGTGGAGCAGATCATCGACAAGACTGGCCAGTTACTACTCGCCAAAGAGGACTGGTTGGAGAAGCACAAGCACTGTTTCCAGACCGGTCCAAGCAAAGACAGCAACGGGAGCTCCGACGTAGGCTAGGCCAAGAACAAGTAGGCAGTGTGACTCGAGGGCAGCAGCTCTAGCGCTATCAAACTCACGTCGCAGGCCATGCCGTGGAGGAAGGGCTAGTGCCGCAACTGCGGGACTTACTGCCATTGGGCGCAAGACTACAAATGTCCAAAGAAGGAGAAGAAGGAAGCGAAGCAGCAAGAGGCGAATGTGATCGTGGGTGGGGTGGACAAGCCAGTGTTGTTCATGGCGACGGCGACCGGCACGGTGAAGGTGCCAGCGCAGGTCATTCACCTCATAGAGAAGAATGTCATCCCGACTGAGTGCCCTGACGGCGTGTGGGTGTTGGACACCGGTGCCAGCAACCATATGACGGGGACCCAATCGGCGCTAACATACCTCAATGACGACATTCGTGGAACAATGTGCTTTGGTGATGACTCCTGTGTCAAGATCTTCGGCCTCGACTCAGTGCTGATCCAAGGTTGACATCAAGAGCACAAGGTACTCATTGAGGTGTACTATATTCCTAAGCTTAAGATCAATATCATCAATTTAGGCAATTGGAAGAAAAGGGGTACAGGGGCTCTTTGAAAAATAGGAGACTAAAAGTGTTTAATCTTGAGGGCACACTGTTGATATCAGCTCCTAGGACACACAACAGGCTGTACACAGTCAAGCTGGGGTTAGTAAATCCTATCTGTTTCGTGATGAAACACAATGATGAAGCATGGAGGTGGCATGTCAGGTTTGGCCATTTGAATTTTAGGGCCCTTAGGGATTTGGGCAAGAAAAGGGAATGCCAGTAGTGGAACATGTTGAGCAGGTGTGTGATGGCTACACATTAGGTAAGCAGCACCGCACTCCTTTTCCACATACTTCAAACTTTAGAGTTGACACAGGCTTGGAGTTAGTACATGTTGATCTGTGTGGACAAATAAGACACCAGGAGGGAGTTCCTACTTCCTATTGGTGGTAGATGATTTCAGCATGTACATGTGGGTTGAGTTTCTCAAGACAAAAGACCAAGCTCTGAGTTTTTTCAAGAAAATCAAGCTGAGAGCATAAATGGATCATGGAAGAAAACTAAAAGCTTTGAGAACAGATAGAGAGAAGAGTTCAGTTCCAATATGTTCTCAGTATTCTACAGTGATTCAGGTATCCAACACTACATAACCACACCCTATTCACCTCAGCAAAATGGTGTGGTTGAGCATCGAAATCAAACAGTTGTGGAGATGGCAAGGTGTATGATGAAGAGCATGTAGGTTCCTTCCAAATTTTGGGCTGAGGCCATTTCTGTTGCCATCTATGTCTTGAACAAATCACCCACTAAGAGTTTGTTGAACAAGACTCCTTTTGAGGCATGGCATGGAAAGAAGCTAAGTGTGAGTCATCTCAGAACCTTTGGGTGTACTGCACATGTTAAGTTGATTGGTCTAGGACTAACAAAGCTTGCTGACAGATCAAGAAAAATGGTGTTTGGGGGCTATGAACCAAGAACCAAGGGTTACAGACTGTTTGATCTAGAATCATGTGGTTAGTAGAGATGTGGTTTTTGAAGAAAGTATTCCCTAGGAGTGGAACAAGGTCACTAAAACCAGCCAAAATATCATAGAGACTTTCATTGTCCAGTATCAAAACACTATTCCTAATCTGACAAATGCAAAAAAATCACTAGAACCTAATTTAGAGAATGCAGAGTTATCTGTTGGAGTCAGCAGTGTGGCTCAGAGTGTTGGAGATCAACAATAGTCACCTTCTATGGGATCACCAAACACTTGGAACACTCTAGGCCGTACATCTTCAACCCAAGGCAGTGTCACTACACCATCAACTAGTGGCTCTAAAGAAACACATGAAGGACCTTCAAGGTACAGAACCCTGACATATCTTTTTGACTCAACTAATGAAATCCATGGATTTGAGTATAGTGGCATCTGCCTGCTGGCAGCTGATGAGCTAGTGAGTGTGGAGCAAGCCCTTCAAGAAGATTGCTAGAAGAAGGCAATGCAGAATGAACTGAACTCATCCATTAGAATAACACTTCGGAACTTTCAGACTTACCAAGTGGTCACAAAGCTATAGGACTAAAGTGGGTTTTCAAAGTGAAAAAAGACCTAGCTAGAAGTGTAATCAAGCACAAGGCTAGGCTTGTGGCAAAAGGGTATGCTCAAATCCAGGGGGTGGATTACGATGAGGTATTCGCTCCTGTAGCAAGGTTGGAGACTGTCAGGGTGTTGCTCGCTCTAGCAGCTCAACGGGAGTGGAAAGTGCATCATATGGATGTAAAGTCTGTCTTCCAAAATGGAGATCTCTTGGAGGAAGTTTATGTACATCATCCTCTAGGCTTTGCTAATTCCAGTTATGCAGGGAAAGTCTTGAAACTAAAGAAGGCTTTGTATGGCCTAAAGTAGGCACCAAGAGCTTGGAATACAAGACTTGACCGAGAACTAGTAAAGTTGGGATTCAATAGAAGTGTGGAGGAGCATGCTGTATACATGAAAGGTACAGGCAATTCTTTACTTATTGTTATAGTTTATGTTGATGATCTTGTCATTTATGGGTCTAACAGCAAGAGCATTGCTGAATTCAAGCAGCGAATCAAAGAAAGTTTCAATAAGTGATCTAGGGTTACTGAGCTACTACCTCGGTATGGAGGTGAAACAACAACCAGGTGAAATCACCATCTGCCAGAGTGCTTATGCAAAAAAAATTGTTGAGATTTGTGGTATGAAGGAGTGCAACCCTGTAGATACACCAATGGAGTAGCACATCAAGTTGTTGCCTGGCAAACTTGAGTTAGTGGTGAATGCAACAAAGTACAGAAGTGTTGTTGGCAGCCTGAGCTACTTGGTTAACTCAAGGCTTGATATTGCCTTCTCTGTTGAAATGGTGAGCAGGTTTATGGAGACACCAAATTCTAAACACTGGAGTGCCATCAAAAGAATAGTTAGATACATTGCAGGAACAACTCGGTATGGTTGCAAGTATACAAAGGGAACACTTTCAGAGTTGCTTGGCTATTCTAACAGTGATCATGTATAAGATCTAGAGAAGAGGAAAAGTACTGCAGGTGTTGTTTTCTTCCTAGGTGGAAATATTGTCACTTGGACATCACAAAAAAAGGGTGGTCTCACTGTCATCATGTGAGTCTGAGTATATTACTACTATAATAGGAGCCTGTCAGGGTGTGTAGTTGAGCAGGCTGCTAGGTGATCTGACCTGCTGGTTGCCGCCAAAAAATCCCACGATCGGGGAGGGACGGCGGCTCGGTCACGCGAAGGCCTGGGAGGTCTGCTTATCTCCAGTGCAGGTCCTTAAGCATCGAGGTTTATGGGCGTGCCAGTCAATTTGACCCTGTAATTGACAAGAAAGTGAGACGAGTGGGTCCGATACAGACGCTCGCTATTGGCTGGCTGTCGATAGGTTCGGGATGCTGTTCGATCGGCTGGGGAGCCGATGTGGACAAATGTCGACGAGGGGTTGACCGTAGAGCCGATGGAGGAACCAGGGTGTATTCAGAGGATGACGAGGCGCACGGGATCCCTCCGGACAGCCGAATAGTGATTCATCGGCTGAAAAAACCGATGAAGGCGCATGCGACCTAGGCAAGGAGTAGAATAAGGAGGCACGAGCTGCAAAGCCGATGCCGCTTTGGATATGATAGCACGAGACCCGTCGCCCGCCGTGGCAGCGCCATCAACACTAAACCTCGAAGATCGGACCTAACCGAGACAGTACGAGGCCGGGGCCAACGGCGATGATACGGAGGACGCCGGATCGACTATGCCGTAGCAAGGATAGGAACGAACCCATCAGCTAGATGAGCTGATGAGGAGACGCCTCTCTGAAGGCGGGTGTGTATCGGCTGGGAGACCGATACGTTTGGTGTTACACGTCGTGGGACACCTCTAAAGGCTGATGCGTATCGGCCAAGGGGCCGATGCGTTGGGCGTGAAGCACAGAGCATGGATAACTCATCGGCTAGCACTCCGATGATACGCCGTGCAGGAGGCTATAGGCTTGAAGCTCGATCTACCGTCGGCAACCCCGTAGGTTGGACCTAACCGATGCAGCACGAAACTAACGACAGCAGAGGGAGCTTAACGGGCCGATAGATTCAGCACGGACGTGATGCGATACATCCGATCGGCCTAAGAGGTCGGACCAAACCGATGCAGCCTCAGACAGAGCAGCACATATCGGAATGGTGGCGGGACTTACCCCTTCGCCGGAGATCGGACTTAACCGATGCAGTCCCGCGTCAAGAGCCAGAACCCGTCGGTAAACACGTAGATGAACTAGGGTGGCGATGCACCGAATTTGTTTATGATCAAGAGATATCTTACATGTTTCCAGGGGGTCTATATTTATACCCTGGATTTACAGACAGAGTCCGACGCGTCAACAACCATCGGACATTATTTCCTAGTAAGAACAAAGGAAAATATTCTTAAAGAAGTTAACTAACCAGCTAAACATTCCTAATTGAGTAAGGTTATAATTTACGAAAATAAGCACCCTGCCGTGGAGTCCACGGCTCTTCCCCAAACCCGGTTTCATCTGAATAATCTTCCAATTTGTAACCGAGTCTTCCTTTGGTGCAACCTGATCGGTTTCTCCACTATAGCTATCGGACCTTCTTTTAGTCAAGCCGATCCTTCTCCTTCCTTCTCTTGGGCTTCTCGGACCTGATCCCGATTGGACAATCCACTGTCTTCAAGCCGATCCAATCTTTCACTAATCTAATCGGCTTTTCTACAGTTCTCCATCGGCTTTGTCTCAGTATCTCCATCGGCCGATGACTGCATTAAATCCTTCATCAAACCTCTTAGCCGATCGGCTTTAGCCCCATCGGATCTCCCAGCCAATTGGCTTTAGCGCTATCGAATCGTCTAGATTTTGGCGTTAACATCTGCACTGAGGTGAAGAAGTTCAGACTTCTCATTGACAGTAAGTCTGCTCAGGAGCTAAACAAGAACCCTGTGTATCATGAACGAATCAAGCATATAGACACTCGGTAACATTACATCAGGGAGTGTGTTGGCAATGGTGTGGTGGAGGTGGATCATGTGAGGTCTGATAAACAGCTAGTTGACATTATGACGAAACCACTCGTTGATTTAATTTGTTGAGATGAGGTGGCAGCTAGGCATCATCAGAGTTTGACAAGTTTAAAGGGGTGAAATGTTACATTCGCATCATGTAATCATGTCAAATAAGTTATCATCATGTAGTTACATTAGCTAGACAATTTATTTGTAACAAACATGTTTGTATTTGCGTAGATTCACGGGTGGGACGGAGACTGCACATTGCCACACCGTGACCGCACCCCTCAACGAGTCCCCGTTACGACGCGCATGTCGTGCATGTCGCATGGGCATTTCAAAAGGAAGGCGCACCGTGTAGCTGTGAGTTGTAGCGGGGAATGCGGATCTAAGTTGGTGTAAAAGATTGTGCAATGCATCAAAATCAACGGGCGAAAAAATCCGCAGAAAAATAGGATCTCTCCTCTCTCTCAGGTGTGTGTGCGCTCTCAGGTGAGTGTGCCCTTGTTCACCACGCTCGCGGTGATCATGTCGAGATTGTTCACCGTGTGCGTTCATGGTGACTGCACTGAGATTCTACGGTGTGTCCTAGGTCGGAGCTCGACGGCAATAGCCGGTGTCCCAACACTGACTAAGGCCGTATGATGGATTTCATCGATGGGTGGGGAGAGGATAAAGGATTCATCTTCTTTCAATTTAGCCCTTTTGATTTTTTTCATATAAGCACTAAAGTTTTATATATATTCAGTTAATCTTATTTTTTACATAATAACAATATCTTTCTGATTCCCACTATAGTTTTGGACTACCGATCCAGAAATCCATGCAACATATTTAAAGGATTTAAAGGAATGTTCTTAAGGAGGTATGCCCCTTCATACCATATTTTTTTTAAATCAGTATTCCGCATCCTGTGTTTCCGTTCTTCGACACATCCACCAACCTGGAAACTTTTGTAACTTAGTTCTTAACACATATTAAGACCGCAATTTCAATTTAGTGCTCGAAATGAACATTGCAGCTGTGTCATAACTCATAGAGGCATAGCATTCATGGCAGGAAGGAGAAACAAAAGGCTTAAGGCAAAATCAGACCATGATAACATTATTGAACTCAATATGAGAGTGTGTGTGTGCATGTGCGTGTGTGACCGAGTGAGAGAGACAGAGACCTTCTCTAGTTCTTTTATTCCCTCACCCAATTCGTCCCTGTTGAGAAGTGCAAGCCCGAGCATGTAATGTGCCTGCAACACAACAGATAAAGTTGTAGTCATCACAGAGATTAACATTGTAAAGAACAAGATTAAGATGGGGTTCAGCTCAACTAGGGAAAACACTATGTTGCCTGCAGAAGCATCTCAAGTTTGACTAAGGAGTTCAAGCCCATTTCAAACTGGCTATACCAAAAGCGAGTTAATATGGGTCAATGGAAGCAAAGAACAGATGTTATGTTTGAGAGTGCAGTTCTTCCTCCTGATTCCACAACATTGTATTCTAAATATAATAAAAATGCCCCAGTTTCTACCTTTAAGGAGGATATTGAAGCATCCTGAAATGGAAACGTACTTTCATTACTAACTTTTTTACCACAAAAGTGTTTCAAGCATACCTTAGTGAACGCAATATCAGTAAATCATAGTACGTTGCCTTATAAACTCATGGTAAATTTCATATTTTGAATTGAAGTGCCGATGAAACTCACATTCACTCCTAGGCAATTTACTACAGTTCGAGTTGCTGCCCTCATTTGTCCAAGCAATTTAAAAATACAACCAATAAGGAAAAGGACTTTCTACCTGTTGTTTGCTAGTAAGGTTTGTGAAAAGCCATATGGAGCCAAACTGTTAGACCACTGGATTACTCGGCTGCATATCCGACCCTTGTAGTCTTAGTCTCATTATACATATTTTTATATAGTATCAGAGTAAGTCTAAACATCTTTGGTACGCTAGCATTCTTCCAACGGCGAACCAACCTTTTCTTCCCATCGTCGACGTTTCTCCCCATCGCCGACCTTCTTCCCGGTACTCCCTTCTCGCTCTCTCGTCTCGGTTCCTTTCTTCTTTCCGTCTTCTCCGCAGACGTTTTTTCTTTCTCCTTTCCACCACCCTCTCCCATCCTTTGCTCCTCCACGCGACAAGACGATGGTCTCCATCCACCTCCTCGTCTCGCCTCACATCCGTCTTCACCCTTTTTCTTGCTCCGTACATCCTTTCTTCTCCGACGCCGACGCACCTCTGCACTCGTCGTTTTCATTGGCTGAACTCGTCTGCCCCCTCTTTCCTCTCACATACAGCCGCTGATCCCGAGTCGATGATGCCCCTTCTCAACTAGTTCTTCCCACTCCTACCACACTCCCATCGGCTCCCGTCCCCTCCACCTCTCACATGGTTACCCGCTCACAGACCGGGTCTCTCCGTCCTACCAAGCGCTACGGGCTCTCTGTCGTCCACTGCTCTATCTCGTCCATCCCGGCGACTTCTTGTTCCGCCCTGAACGACCCTTAGTGGCGCGCGGCCATGGCCGACGAGTACAAGGGCCTCATGGACAACGAGACCTAGCGCCTCGTCCCCCGTCCTCCCGACGCCAATATTATGACCGGCAAGTGGATTTTTAAGCACAAGTTTCATGCCGATGGCTCCTTTGCCTGTCACAAGGCACGCTGGGTAATTTAGGGTTTCTCCCAACGCCCCGGTATCGATTACGATGAGACTTTTAGTCCCGTCATCAAACCCGCCACCATCTGGGTCATTCTCACCTTGGCTGTCTCGCACTCCTGGCCGATACATCAGCTTGACATGAAGAACGTCTTTCTTCATAGTCATCTAACGAAAACGGTCTACTGTCAGCAGCCTCCAGGCTTCATCGACCCCTCTCGTCTTGACGATGTCTGCCTCCTTCAACGTTCTCTCTACAGCCTTAAACAAGCCCCTCGGGCCTAGTACCAACGTTTTGCTGCCTACCTTCGGCACATCGGCTTTGTGGCCTCTGCGTCCGATAGCTCTCTATTCACTCTTCACATCGGCAACGCTACCACCTATCTCCTTCTATACGTCGACGACATTGTTCTTATAGCGTCTTCGATGTCCCTCCTACACCAGATCATGGCCCGACTCCACTCCGAGTTCGCCATGACCGATCTTGGTCCCCTCCACCACTTCCTTGGTATCTCCGTCACCCGTTCTTCTCACGGGCTCTTCCTTTCCTAGCGCCAGTACGCCATCGATCTTCTCCAGCATGCTGACATGGCCGATTGTCACCCCACGGCCACCCCGGTCGACACTCGAGCCAAACTCTCCACTGTCGATGGCTCACTCGTCGTTGATCCCTTTCAGTATCGGAATCTTACCGATGCCCTCTAATACCTCACCCTCACACGGCCCGACCTCACCTATGCCGTCCAGCAAGTGTGCCTCTTCATGCACGCTCTGCGCGAACCTCACCTCGCGCTGCTCAAACGCATCCTGCGTTACGTGAAGGGCACACTCTCCAGCGGGCTACACCTCAGCTCCAACCCCATTGACTACCTCACCGCGTACTCCGATGCGGACTAGACAGGCTGCCCCGACTCTTGACGCTTCACGTCTGGCTACTGCGTCTTCCTCTGCGACACTCTAGTCTCATGGTCCTCAAAACGCTAGACTACAATGTCACGGTCCAACACCGAAGCCGAGTACCGCGCCGTCGCCGAGTGTTGCTGGCTTCGTCAACTTCTCCAGAAGCTCCGTGCACCTCTCTCCTCTACGACCATCGTCTACTGCGACAATGTCAGTACTGTCTACATGACCGCTAACTCAGTTCATCATCAACGCATCAAGCACATAGAGATCGACATCTATTTTATCCGTGACAAGGTCGCATTAAGATAGGTTCGGGTGCTCTATGTACCATCGGCGCACCAGTTCGCTGATATTATGATCAAAGGCTTCCCCACATCTTTGTTCACCAGTTTTTGGTCCAGTCTCTGCGTCCGTTTTCCTCCCGTTGTGACTGTAAGGGTGTTAGACCATTGGACCACTCGGCTGTATATATATAGACCCAACCTCTCTGTATAGAGTTGGGGTCTTAGTCTCACTGTACACATTCTTATCCAAACAAAGATAAGCTAATAATTGAGTTAGAATGAGCATAAATGCACTTCATGTTCAAGTGCCAACAAGATCACTGGCTCCAAAGTTCAATCGGTAATGATTGGAATTGTTGACCTATTCTTCCCAAGTAATTTAACATACAAATAATATAAAACAAGAAACCCTTCCTACAATATTGGATAAATCTGATTTTTCGAAAATTCAAAACCACGTGAGAAAAGGAGGCAGTCAACAGAAGGCAACATCTTCTTGTTAATATGATTGATGTCCAGTTTGCCGTAGCTGTGTTTAGCTCCAAAATCTAGTAAGTAATGAAAACATTCCCATTTCTAGTACTCTCTGTCACAGAACGTGTCCATTGAGGAGATCAAGACATGGTTATTGCAAATTTTCCACTCTATACCCTAATTAAATGCTTTGAAAGAGATAGATCGGCTGTATTATGAATTTAAGCATGATGGCTTTGCATTTTTATAGATTCAAAGGGCAAAGTTCTCCAGGCCCATTTTCATTGAAAACGATGCCAGGAAGTAATGCTTACAGAACATGAAGCTCAAAAGGACAAACCAAGAGCGTACTTTAGAAATAAAGAACATAACCCAGAAGAAGAGCATGGCCATACACGTGTCTTCGGGACCAAACAAAACTACAAAAAAAGAGAGAAAAAAACCCAGAAACCTCAACAAGACCAAAACTATTGCTCATTCGCTTCAGCACTAACAAATCTGCACAGGTTCTGCCATCTTTTTCAACACATGAATGAGGCAGTAATCCATCTGCAGACTGCAGTAGCATCTTGTTTTGTACTTCCTTATTCTGTGCTTGAAGTGGGTTATCGACAAATATCATGAAACAGAGGGAGTAAGATAATTTTGTTTTGGTTCTAGATTACAGTTTGTTAGTTAGGTGTGTTTAAAAAGTAGAGAAATTAAAATACCTTAAAAAGGCAATACAGTAACAAATGAAGGCTAAATCAACTAGTGGGTATCAAGAAAATGGAACGGTACATCCTACAGGAGTGTTCTCAGACAGGAAATAAACAAAATTTGTAACATCTTTGGTCAAGACGTAACCGTGACAGAAAATGGAATTCATTTGCTCTAAAAGAAAATTATGTCCTTAGAGCGAAAACCATTACTTGTTAATTTGGTAAAACACGCACGACCAGGATAAGTTTGCAACGAAACAAGTTAAGACAATAATTGTTAAGGTAGGTAAATACACCAACCTTAACAGAGTGGCTGTCAAGCCGAATAGCCATTCTACAGTCTTCCTCGACCTTAAGCCACTCACTGCGAAATTTGATAGCAACAAACTATGATGTAAGCAATACGAATGTGAATAACTTGTTCATGATGTGCAACAAACAAAAGGAAATAACAGTTACGCGTACTTCCGCCTCTTATAGCAAAGTGCTCGGTTGGTCCAATATACTGCAACATTTGGGCAGCGAGTTTATGGCCTGTTAACCAAAATTGAAATTGCAATTAGCAAGAAAAGTGTAAACTTTACAGGGTTTCTACACAAAAATTCAAGTTTGGGGGGC
Source organism: Oryza coarctata (assembly GCA_030770085.1). Lineage (NCBI taxonomy): Eukaryota > Viridiplantae > Streptophyta > Magnoliopsida > Poales > Poaceae > Oryza > Oryza coarctata. The sequence goes on along the minus strand of CM061476.1, from coordinate 623,292 downwards.
TTTCATATAATCTAATCATTGACTAAGTGAGTGTCAGCCGATACTTCGTTCTTACCACCACCAACAACATGGTGAAAAAGCCATGAGGGATAATCAGGTATGTAGAACTAAATGGTACACTTATCTGAACGACGCCAATGGGCAGATGAGGTTCCTAATTTCTACACTCTGAAGTCTGAATTCTGAACTAAGATTGTTACAAATTGTATCAATCTATCTACCCTCTGTCCAACAATCCCTCCCTTCTCCCAGAAACCCCTTAGCAGTGAATTAGAATTGGCTAAAGTAGAAGAAGAAGAAGTCCATCATCAAGAATTTACTCCTTGCTCATCGGTGTGATGGCATTGCGCAAAGTAACAATTCTTAACTAAATAATAGGCAGGCACGGCAGGAATATGTGTAAAAGCACCAGTTGACTGCCACAAGCAAGCACACACGAGCAGTTAATGATGTAGCCTTGCATGTTGAGAGAAGCAGGCACAGCAGTAAGCTAATAAAAATTATCTTACTGGAGCCGTTGGTTCCAGAAGCAGGACGCAACGAATGAGGCTGCCGCGGACACAAGAAAGCTTTTGGTGCGGAGGGGGGGGGGGGTGCGTAGGCCTTACCCCGGTGTAGGCGTCGATGGCGGCGCTGATGCGGTCCTTCTTGAAGAAGGCGTTGCCCTCGCAGCTCCGCCTGCCGCTTCGACGCCGCCGGCGATATCGTCGAGTCTAATTTCTCTTCCTCAACCACGAAACCAATTCTAAAAAAACTCTCTCAATTATTAATTCATTGGTGATTTTTACTTGGCACTGCAGAGACAAGAAAAAATAGACCCACAAATCATCTCCTCCACTTTCTTTATCTCCCTCGTTTCTCGCTTACTACCAAAAATGTGGGTTGCATAAAAAATATATAAAATTCTAGAGGAGTCAATGTAATCAAGCTATATAGCTATGTGAATGAGACGTCGTTATTATAGCAGAGATCGATGAAACAGAGTAATTATTGTCATTGAGTGGTATTTGAAGTCACCGGTAGGGGAGGCATCTTTGTGATCATTAGCATCCGTGTTGAAACTCATGAAAAAGAGAATGTTCGTTTCAGGTAGCATAGTTAATGCCATCCATCCTCTGAATTAGCTTCTGTGAAGGATATAGTTTCTTTTTTACTATTAAAGTTAAACATATCACATTTATCATTGTTATGAGGTGAAGACATTATTCTTGCGTTTATAAATACATGAGTGAGGAGAAAAAGAAAGTCGGCAACAAAATACAACCTAAGTAGCTACCATAAGTGAAACTGCAACATCGCTATTTATATAGTGCGTACAGTTAACTCATGTTTACAATAAATTTACTTCAGACTTATGACGTAAATTTATTATATTATAATTTCCTCTAATTTCATTTACCAACATGCAGATAGATCCATCAAAACCTATAGAAAAATACTCAAAGTTACGTTTTCAATCCAATTAAAAACCCAACGCAACGTACCTATTTCCATGTGCATCTTTTAACTTTTCTTTCAAAATTATTGCGTCGTGTATACAAACAGTTTAACTGACCACTCGACTAATTGTTCATTATTTTGTCCACTAGATCAATCTACGTACATATTTTCATCACGTTCATGTACTAGGAGGTCACCTGGCTAACTCTACAAGGTGAAATTTTTAAAGAAAATAGAGTCCTGCATAAATTCATCTGCGCCTTTGCGCAAAAAGTACTCTTGCAGAAAGAAAAAAGCGGCCCATTTCGCATCGAGCCCAAGCCCTTCGGTTTTCTTCAACACACACACCCGCACTCTCTCTCTCTCTCATGGCGACGCCGATGGAGGAGGACCTGCCGGAGGCGGCGGTGCCCGCCGCGGTTGCCGGGGGCGACGGCGACGGCGAGAAGCCCGCCCCGCCCTTGGACTCCGAGTCGGAATCATCGGACTCCGACGACGGCGGGGACGCCGCGGACGAGCTCCGCATCCAGGCCCTGGAGCGCGCCCTCCAGGAGCAGCCTCTCGATTACGAATCACACGCCCAGGTATCTGTCTCATCCCCCCACTCATCTCTCACGCGGGCGGGCGCCGCCATGTCTCGCTCACTCACTAGGGGTTTGAGTGGGTTTTGTGATGCCGTATTGGCTCGTGCTATGCGATGTTGTCTGCACACTCTATATTTCAATTTAGGCTCTTCTATTACGCATTTGAGCCTTTCTACGCTAGTTTTGGCCATTACGATGACGATTATTGTGAGACTGAGCTGCTTTAAGCGCAATATGTAAGCTGAGTTATTGGGATGCATTAGTTAGTTAGTTTTTTTTTTTTTGGCGGGGAGGATGCATTAGTTTGTTAATAGCTACGATTGCAGTGTATGGCTAGCTTAGTGTTGATGAGTGTTTTGCCGCTGATTTTGCAGTATATACAGTGTTTGAGGAAGTCGGGCAAGATTGAGAAGCTTCGTGCGGCAAGGGAAGAGATGAACAAGTATTTCCCACTTACGCCTAAGATGTGGCAGGAATGGACGAAAGATGAATCCTCCTTGAGGTGTGTTTATTTTCTGTTTTAGCGCTTTCCTGAAGTGTTTATGTTGTCTTTACTAATTACCATCTACATCAATTTTGTGAACAAAGAAGGTTTGTAAACGCGTGTTTGGTTCCTATCTCTGTTGTTACAGGCTTGAATCTTTTGAAAATATTGAAAAGCTCTATGAACGTGGGGTGCAGGAATATTTGGTATTTTAAGTAGTTCTTTGTGCAATATTTATTGAATTGTCAACTGCATGTAGTGGCAACTTATTTGGTGATCTTGACATTGCAGTCTGTTTGCTTATGGCGTGATTACCTTGATTTTGTCGAAGAGAATGATAAATCAGTGTCCCAATGTTCACCATCTGGCCTCATGAAAATGAGGAATTTGTTCGAGCGTGCTATTACTGCAGGGGGCCTGCATGTGACTGATGGCAGAAAGCTATGGGAAGCATATAGGGAATATGAGATGACCATTCTCACCATCATCGATGACGATGACGAGGAAAAGGCAAAGCAAGTACAGCACATACGTGTTCTCTTTCACCATCAGTTATCTGTTCCTTTGGCTGACATGGAATCGATACTTGCCGAATATAAGAGCTGGGAAGCCGAGCAAGGTAATTCACATGACCCAAGTTCCAATTTTGATGGTGTTCCCTCAAACATTGTATCAGCTTACAAAAAGACCACTGAGATGTACAATGCGCGGAAACAATACGAGGATCAGCTGAGCAATGTGGATGCATCTGATGGTGACAAACTGCAGGAGTTTCTGGTACAGAGAAAACTTTGCTTATTATCTTTCTATGCTTTACTTTGCTCTTATTTGAATCTGTCATTCATTTCATTGTTTGACATGTATGATTGGTGTTGTCTTCCTGTCTGTAATGTTTTTGGATCAGTTTATTGAGCAGTTTCTAGTGTAATACCATCAGATTTTGGAAATAGTCTATATCTTTGTTGCAAGTTCACTTTGTTTGGATTCTTTTATATGTTAGTTTCATTTCTCTGTCTTTTGTGTTAGTTCCACTTGCTTTCATTTGTGGCCTGCTCTTTTTTTCCAAGCAGGAAAGGGACATATCCCCTGCAATTTCTTGTCTTAGAAACCAGAGAGTGCTAGGGAGTAATCCTGAAGATAGTGTACCTAATAAAACATGGAGAATTGAACATGCATGCTAACATGAGAAGTAAGTGTGGTGTTAATTAAGCTAAAGATGGTGCAAAATGGACACCGATCAACTGAGTGGCTATACACACATTTGCATTGATCAGTGATCACTACAAAACACGCTGCAGAAAGGCAAATGCATCTCCCATCTTCTGTGGCATGTAAATGTATTTTTTTTTCTCCCAGAAGGCACTTATTTGGACACTAATTGTATGGGCCCTTATTTTTTTTATAAATGATACGTAGGAGTTTCTTAGGTCCTTTGCCACCTGTCGATTTACATTTTTTTGGCCCTCACATCGTATTTCTCTTCTTTTCTTTTTTGCAAGATTGTTTTGATCTTAATGATGCAGCCCATTCAGATCCTCTTTACGAAATCCTTGTTCTTAGTGAATTGATTGTGTTTCTTTTTTTGTGAAATAGAAATACAGCAAATTTGAGGAGTCTTCAGGTGACCCAGCTCGTGTTCAAGTTTTGTATGAACGAGCTGTTTCAGAGCTTCCTGTTTCAAGTGATCTATGGATGGGATACACCAGTTACCTGGACAAAACCCTGAAGGTCCTCTTAGAAACTTCTATATACATTTAATCCAATGATGTTTCTTCTAAATAGCAATGAATACTTATTCAATTCTGATTTCTTTGGCAGGTACCTGCTGTTCTCAAAAGTGTTTACCACAGAGCCACAAGAAACTGTACTTGGGTCAGTGAACTATGGGTTCTTCATTTGCTGTCTTTGGAGCGCATCCATGCGTCAGAAGAGGAACTGCGGCATGTAAGTTCCTTGGTTATGTGGTTAGAGCTTTATTTTTTGGATACTCAAGCATCATGGTTGTATGCAAAGGAGATGAAAAATTCAACTATCCAAAGTCTTGTTTAGTGCTTACAGTTCAATTGCTCAGCTTATTATAAGTCTATGTCCAACAAGGTAGCTTTTTTTCTTGGCAATGAAAATTACTAAAAGTAGGACTATATTTGTGCTTTCAGTGTTGTATTTGTTCTCTTAGAAGTTAAATTTTGCAGTATGGTCTAGCACTAGATATCTGCTGCAGTTTTGTGCCAATAGAGGAGATTTTACTCTAGTAATTATGAGCACCCTAGGAGGTTTAATTTTGCTGTGTAACTGCACAAAATATCTTAAAGCATCCTGGTAAATAGTTGACAGAGCACATTCTGACTAGTGAGAACATTATGTCAACTTGTCAAGAAATGTATAATGTGCTACCTGCTATTCTTTTATTGCCATCATTACTACTTTTTTTTGGCAGTTCACGAAGATTATTGTTTGTTACTCTCTTCTTGCTGTTCTGTTTATATAATTTTGTGTACATCAGGGAGATACTGATGTATATGTTCCTGTACTCATTGTCAGGTCTTTGATCAGGCTGTCCAGTGTTCTTTTCCAAGCATAAAAGAGGTGACATAGATACAGCCCTCATCTCCATTTCTCCTTTTTTTTTGTGAACTTATTTACTTGCACCATAGTAGTACATGTGCTAATATTGATAGTAACTGTAATATTTCCGATTGTTTTAATAAGCCCAGTGGCTGCAATTTTCTGGATAAACCTTTTGTTTTAAGAATTCTTTCTGTCCCATGGCCATCACCTGGTAATGTTCTTCTAGGGCAGTGCTTATTTACTTTTTATTGGGATGGTTGCAGTATCTCAATGTCTATCTTACTCGAGTTGATAGTTTAAGACGTAGGATGGCAGATGGATTGAAGTTCCAACTGATTAGGCAGACATTCATGGTATGTTCTCTATTAGCTCACTGTATGTATGCATTATTAATTATTTTTTTACTGGAATTTACTATGGGTATATAATATCAGGATGCTACTGAGTTTCTTTCACCCCAAATGGGAACAGAGGACTTATTGCTCTTGCATGCATACTGGGCCAAATTAGAGCATACTCTTGGAAATGATCTAGCTGCAGCTCGTGGTGTTTGGGAAAATACTCTCAAGAAAAGGTTTAATTTTTTGTTTTGTGCAAGTTCATACATTGTTGTCATGTGCAGTACTTAGTTAAATCTGTTTTTATTCCAGTGGTTCTGTTTTGGAAGTCTGGCAGCACTACATAGCAATGGAGGTAGAAACTGGACATATTCATGAGGCTAGGTCACTTTATAAGCGCTGTTATACCAAAAGGTTTGCTGGGTCTGGATCAGAGGTATGCTCCTTTCAATTAACTAGGAGGATTTGCGTGATATTCTGAAAACAAATGTTCATCAGGAATGCAGGCCTATACATAGTAGCATTGAACAAGAAAGAATTTGTGATTAATGACTCTTAGTTTTTTAATTCGGACTATTCTCAACTAGTTAAACAAATTACAATCTGCAACAGCAGCAGCAAATTTGTTTAAGGAGCATGGAGGTTTTTTTGTATTAATTTTCAACAATTGACATCATGACATGTATTACCTGATATCTTTCCTCTTGTTATTTTAAGTTCTGGTGTACCCATATTCTGTTTCCATGTTTCATAATTGGATCTACTTTCATTTAGTTCATATCTTACAAATTGCTTATATATTAGTCACTGGAATTGCCCACTAAACACTAGCATCATGGCCTGATCCTTTATTTGATTATTTTCCTTGGTTGTTGAACCTAACTATTACTGATTAAAACTTCTACTTATTTCTGTTTGTACTTCATAATTATGAGACTGACTTGTTGAATGGAAGCCTGGCTTGCATTTACCATTCTTCTTGCAATAACTTCATTCCTTGATATAGATAGGATATATTATGTTGTTTCTTCTATTTGCACCATCGTTGATATGTTTCCTTGACAAGGCAAATGAATTATTATGACTTGATTTTTCTTTTTATGCGCTGCAACTTAAATAGGACATATGCCATGCGTGGATAAGATTTGAAAGGGAGCATGGCACATTAGATGATTATGACCTTGCTGTAAAAAAGGTATGCTACTAAATGCCTTTTAAACTATACCCTCATTTATTTCACCTGTCCATTTGCCTTTTTGCTGTCTGTCAATTTTCTTCACCTGATTTAAGTGACCTTAGCTACTGTGGTGGCGAAATATCTTCATTTTAACTTCTGAACAATATCTTCTTGAATGCAGAGTTATTGGATTGGGCTTTACAACCTAAATTTTCTCTACCTCATCAATTTTTATTATCCTTTTAGATTTCTGTTGATTTTCTTCTTCTTAACTTCAGCCACATTAGAAGCCTATGATGGTGATTGTCTTGTTAGTTTCTTAACTAAGTTGAGGTTTCTGAGCCCTATTTTCTGGTGAGTGTTTTCTTTGGCAAGTTGTTAGCGATTGGAGAAATGGGAGGATGTTAATTGATTACAGTATTTGTCAAGTACAGCAATTTTGTTTGCTCCATTAAACTGATCATTTTTGTGAGAATAAATTTTGAACTGGCTTGATAATGTGCATGTTTCCCTTACATTATGTTATCGTGCTGCTCCTTCAATTGGTTATAAATGCATGGGTCAGTTGTTTTGATGCACTTTATCCCAAATAGCAAATTAACTGCTTATGTAACATACTGTTTTGCACGCTTGCTTGATGATTCATGAATGATTTTGAGAATGCCATGAGCAGATGAGCTTCTGCAGATTACTGGTTTCTTTTATGGAATTTTACTCTGCAAATTTTGGTATCATTCTATGCTTAAATGTACAACTCAATACTGTGTGCAATCAGCAGGTGTTGGTATGAATATTTAATATTGAATTTTGTGAGTTGCTATCATATTGATATGTAAACATGTATATAATTTAATTGATTTAATTTGGTGGTACAGTAGGGCATTATGTAAACATGTTAGACTTAATTTGGTCATACAGCACGTTATCATGTAAACTATAGTTGAATTTATCATCTTCCTATTTTGACCAGGTCGACCCTCGTTTGAAGGAGTTTATGATGTTCAAGGCAAAGCAGGAGGTTAAAGTTGATGCTTATGCTGTCCCCAAAGAAACAACAGCAAACAATTCCTCTCAGAAAAGAAAACCAAGTAAAATGCCCACCAAACAGCAGTCTCCTGCTAAGAAAAGGAAAGATAACCCACCAAAGAGTGCTGTGCCATCCGATGATCAAGGATCAAAGGAACAAAGTAGCATTGATCATGTAAAAGCTGGAGAGGTCTCAGGGGAGAAGACTGAGGCATCTATGGAAGTGAATCTGGTGGACGGCAGCTGAACAGAAAATACAGCTTCAAAAGAATCAAAGTCCAACTTCTACAGTGACAAGTGCACTGCTTACATGTCAAACATAGACTTGACAGTATGCCATTTTCCATGCCCTAGATGCTCGTGCAAGTTGTAGCTCCTGAACTTCAATAAACTAACATCTTAGCTCTCTCTATAGGCAAATGAAGAGCACATCCGGTGTTTCTTTTTTGATGTTGGTGGTGTGACAGCAATAAGGTTGCTGAGGGACAGATTCACCAAAAAATCAAGAGTATGTGTTCACACTAGGTGATCCAGTAGCACTTGTGTCTCTTGGTACATTGTCTTGTGTCTCTTGGCGCATTTCAGTTCAGGAAATATTAGTTTATCAAGTCTATTTTACTATTCTGGCATTATTACTCCTTAGAGTCTTGCTTAGCACATTCACAAATTAAAGTGAAACATTAGAGTTATCATTCTATTGCTTTTCAGTTATGTTTACCTCTTGCAATTTTTTTTAACTGGAGAAATTTTAGTGCCAAATTCTATGAGAATTATTAGGACATTTCATGCTGTCTTGCATTGATTTGTTTTGCCTGAATGCTTTTTTTCAGGGGTTGGCGTATGTGGATTTTTCAGACAATGAACATCTTGAAGCAGCGATTAGAAAAAACAAACAGAAATTGCTTGGAAAGAAAGTAAGTGTTGTTCGTTCAGATCCAAGCAAGGGCAAGAAAAACCGTGAAGCAGGATCTTTCTCCAAAGACCAAGGTATTTTCTTTGGTCGTTACTTGTCAGTGATTTTCGGTCAGCCATGTTATTTTGCTAATATATAAGACTGTAGTGTTTTGAAGCTACTGAATTCTATCACCCTAAAGGTTATAACTACTTTATAAACCAATAAGGCATATAGTACTGTAGCTAAAAACAATCGGTATTGACACTTAACTTGGAGCTATCAGTAACTCTTGTAGTCATATATCCTGAATCTTCTGTCGTATCAGGTGATCAGCCCCTTTTTCAAAACATATACTGGACTTGTAAATATCCTGGTGTTCTGTTTATTCCACAGTAGATATCTTTTGAGATTTGTACAAGACTAAAATTGAGGTCATGCGCTAATCCTTTGAAGTCATTTTTGGTGTCTCTGTGATGATATAGGCATCACATGTGTACATTCAGAGCTCTGACCAGTGACCAATCTGAATTTTGTACTATATTCCTTTTATCTAGATAGGTTGCCTGCTAGTGGCGATCATGGTGAAAAGGCAGTATTTGCCAGTAAGTCAGACAAGGAAATTCCCAAAGATGAACCGAAAGTCACAGGGAAGAACACCTTTGCTGCACCACAATCTGTGGTTAAAGCACTTGGATGGACCAAAAAGGATGGCAAATCAGATGTTGGTGCAGAAGAGTTAAAATCAAATGAGGAATTCAGAAATCTTTTACTTAAGAAGTGATTCTGATAGGCAGGTTAGTTCTTTTGGTATCTTTGCAGATTGTACTCAATCATCTGCTAGGTTTATTATCTTGCACTTGTAAAAACTAATCTACCATTTCTCATGAATAAATGAGTTGTCGATCCCATTACCTGTTGACACCTACTGTCAATTTGTTTCCTTTTGGCACATTGGCTTCAAAATTTATAGCTATTTGTTAACTGGCATTATATGACTTAGGATAGTTTAAAAGTTGTCCTTTTGCATTTGGTTTAGCATACCTTATCCATGGTGGCATTATTATTGTTTCAACTTGTCATGGATCAGTATATATGTGATATATAAATATAAACACTGAACAATATGCTATTGTTTGTACTGGTTACATGATAGTGATGTTGGAGTGGTCTATCCCTGTCGATTGGCTAACAGAACACACCTTTTTCAACAACTAAAAATGATAAAAAAAATTATTTTGTTAAAATGGGACTTCAGGATCGATCATGTATGTGGGCTAGTTCTACTTCCACATATTTTATCTTGCTGACCTTTCACGTCATCTGGGATTTGTCTTCCAAAGTGCTAGTCATGTTAATTATGATGAATTCTCATAAGAAACGGAGTAGTTTTATTTCAATTGTGACAAGTTTTATGGGTAGAATTACGTGGCAAAACAGAGGTTCGTAAATGCATATTATTAAACTAAGAGATCAACTTTGAGGGCATTGAAAAATATTATATTAGAAGATAGAAAATGTAGTAGTTCTTTTTGTGAAATTCTAAGGAACAGGACACAGTAGAACCATATCAACCTTCTTGTTTTAAATACCTGCTTTAACTTTTCTTTGCTGTGGATAACTCTGAAGAACTTGCTTTTTGGGTGTTTGTCAGGGTCGAGCATGTTTGTAAGCTGGTAACCACAGCAAATCACTTGTTGCCTTGCTTCTTATTAAAGCAGCACCAGTCTTTGTGGTCTTTGGTCTAAAACAATAGCAAATCTAAAAGAATAGAGCGCTTGCAGAACCATATGTTTCCTGTTTGAAACACCTATTGGCTACTGTACCTTTTCTCAGCAGCAACTTGAAATCTGAAGAACAACAAACTTGCGGAGCCATGCTCTATCAATGTTTCAAATATCTACTGTGCATCTCATGCATATTTCTATGCCAACCTTCTCATATGCAGACGGTTTTTTTAAAAAAATTATTATTGTTCTGGATCTGGGTTAATTCATGGTTCCTCGTATGTGTGCAGGTGTGTGGATCTCCATGCTGCCATCAAACTCCGTGATTTCTGTACTACAGTTTCTTAGTTTTCTGGTGTCTTCATTCATAGATTGGTACTATTTTCAACTGGATCCATCATCTTCCCTGAATCGAAAATCGAAATCTATCCGTCCAGCTGTGTAAGGGTAATCAGCATCGGATAATGTAGAGATCGTTGGCAAACTTTTAAGGACCATTTCTTTTCTTTTTCTAGTATGAAGGAGGGGGTGCTGTGAGGGAAACTCGGTAGTAGTTTGCAGGGAAATGGTGTATATAACTGAGACGTAATATATATTCTATGCGTAAGGAAGACTGGATGATGATGTGATCTTAAAATTGTGTTCCCGTGCTCCTTTTTATCTAAATTATGTTTGCTTCTCTTGTTTTGTACTGCCAAGGAATTTATGATCTGCCGTGTTAAGGATAATGGCGCTTGAAGAGTGCAGCTCACGTATGTCGGATGCCATTGTACTTGTAAAATTACCATGAGCAATTATTCATCTCAACAACTTGCTGCTCGAGTGAACTCAACGAATCTTGAGCCTATTCTTATGATGTTTAACGAAGGGACGAACAGAACACGACAGTTACATTTATTAATCCCAGCCGTTTACCTGTTTCCTTTTTCCCCTTGTTGAGTTAATTGGATTCATACCATTACAAAATCACCGCAAAGAACTTGTTATTTGGCTCTTCTCCAAAAAGCCCGGATAATTATAAATGCCTGTTCCTCAAAAGAAACATTTCTTTTGTGAAGCACAGAATGCAGGCCCTATGAAAGCTGAACTGTTTTGTTGTGTGATGAACAACTCTGACGGTCTGACCGTGAAAACTAGAGATCACATAAGGAATAAACCTGCAAATGCAACAGGAAAACTAGGGATGCTATATGCAACAGGAAAACTAGGGATGCGAGAAAAGTTAGTGAACAAGATTTCCGGACTGATTTCAAGTTTTCAACAGAGCACACGAAAAGACCCGTCCATGCAAACCACAGATCTCATCATGAGGAAGGTCTGCGCATGAGGCAGACAAAACTAAGAATGAGATTAAATTGAATCAGGGGTCAAAATAAAAATAACACGGCATGCTAGGCATCATGCCTAATTAGTGAACTGACGTAGAAGATGGTTAGGTCAACTTAAGAAACCAGAATAATTTTACTCATTTCAAAAGAGCACACGAAAAGATTTTCTTTTCCTCTGAACACGTTCGTTCATTTTTGACAAGACTGGAGATAAACTTCGCCGAATAGATGCCTCATTACACAAATTCAGACCAAAACATCCACCGCAAATCCAAGAGCTTCTTTTTATTAATAATAAACGCCAAAGTTCTCACGCTGAAGCAACCTAAACTTAGCACAAAAAGACTGACAAACACACGCACACAAGCCTCCCCTCTAATGCGAAGCAGCAACTAAATTAAATTTCCACCTAAAAAATTCCGAGGCCCCGATGGCGATCGACAAGACGAACAAGAGCTCTAGTTGCCGGCCTTGCCAATGAGCTCCTGCGCGGCGGCGACGGTGGGCAGCGCCGGGATGGCACCCTTCTGGGTGGTGCAGATGGCTCCGCAGGCGTTGGAGAACTTGAGCGCCTCCCTCAGCTTCTCCTCGTTCTGATCGTCACCAAATTGTGAATGATTATTACAAAGCAGCAATGAATATGATGAATTGATGATAATAAGCAATGATGGTGAAAGAAGAATCAGATTGTTACGTGGAAGATGGAGTCGTCCTTGGCGACGTTGACGAGGAGGGAGCCGACGAAGGCGTCGCCGGCGCCGGTGGTGTCGACGGTGTTGACAGCGAAGCCGGGGACGGAGCCCTTGAAGTCCTTTGTGAAGTACCTGCAGCCCTTCTCGCCGTCGGTGACGATGAGGAGCTTGAGGCCGTCGAACCAGAGGGAGAGCACGTTCTTTTCGTCGTTGGCGTCGCCCTGGGTGAGGAACGCGACCTCGTCGTCGCTGACCTTGATGAAGTCGGCCTCCTTCCAGATGCTGAGGATGCCGGAGCGGGCGGCCTCCTCGGAGGGCCAGAGCGGGAGGCGGACGTTGGGGTCGTAGGAGCAGAGGATGCCGGCGGCCTTGGCGGCGCGCATGGCGGCGACGTGGGCGGAGCGGCAGGGCTCGGTGATGAGGCTGATGGAGCCGTAGTGGAAGATCTTGGCGCGGCGGATGAGGTCCAGGTTGAGCTCCGCCTCCGTGAGTAGCATGTCGGCGGATGGGTTGCGGTAGAACATAAACTCGCGCTCGCCGTTGCTCTTGAGGGTGACGAACGCCAGCGCCGTGCGCGCGTGCTGGTCGTACAGGCATCCCTCCGCGTTCACGCCGTTCTTCTTCAGGATGTCCACCAGCATGTGCCCGAACTCATCGTCGCCAAACTGCACCCCAAAGAACAAATTTTTAGCCACTGAAGATGCTTCATGTGATCAATCAAGGATATTAGATTGCTACCACAAAAACCACATTTTTGTTTACTTATTAGTACGACATTGAAGATATCAGATTGCTTATGCTATTCTCATCTTGTTTTAGTGACAAGCAAAAATGAATCCTTATCATCATATTAATAGATAGACAGCTTCATGACATTGCTGGAACATTTGATCAGAAAGGAATTTTGCTAATTTCCTATTTGACTGTATTAGGTGTAATTACTATGAATATCGTCCCTTGAGATTAAAAAGAAAGAGAGAGAGAAAAGTCTACTTCTAGTGGCCACTGAGAGAATCAAGCGGCAGATAATATCGGGTTATTGGATCCGATGGACCACTCACACCCAAAACGGGTACGAGCCGACGCGTCTCTGTCAGATCCGAGTCAGCTGGGGCCAGTGGACAATACCCGGGCCCCACAGTGTCAGCAGCAATCCCACGCGTGTAAATAAATAAAAAATAGTAAAAAAATCAACACCGCGCGGCTTAGCTGCACCTGCACGTGATCCCAAGGGCCAACTCGGCCCAAAGAAACCACCTTTACGGCCCACAGCTACAAACTAATCTAAAATTTTAAAAAATAAAATAATAAAATCACAATATTTAACTTTCTACTCCGTATTGAGCCTTGAGAATAGTTAAATAAACTATTTAAACAATTACAGAACAAAAAGGGAGATTTGAGTTCTAAGCTTTATTTTTATCCTCGTGGAGAACAAATTATTTAAACAATTATATAGTGCAAAAGGGGAAATTTGACCAAAAGACAAAATATAGAAGATAACAAAAATAGCTAGCTAGCGCAGCACAGCAGAGCGAGGGCGAGGGCGAGGGTGAGGTCACGTGACGACAAAATCGTTCCCTCGCACGAGGACTTGCTTTTCCTAGCCGAGCATCGCGACCAACCAAAATCACGCTTGCAATTCAACGCCCGCATCCCAGCCGCCCATCTCCGATCCGACGGCCCAGATCACCCCAACGGCGAGATCCGCACCAAAGCCTCCCGGATCTAAGCTTACCAAACCCCACACCCGCCGGATCTAGCCGCCGGCGACGGAGACGACGACCACGAGCAGGCCAGATCTACGTGCGTGCAACCAGTGATGGAATCAGCCGCGGGGGAGCGTTTGTTTGTGATTGTTACCTTGCCGACGAAGGCGGAGGAGCCGCCGAGCTTGGAGACGGCGCAGGCGACGTTGGCGGGGGCGCCGCCGGGGGCCTTGACGAAGCCGCCGGACTCCGCGAGCGAGACGCCGGCCACGTCCGGGACGAAGTCGATCAGCATCTCCCCGAACGACACCACCAGGTTGGGCGTCGCCGCCGCGGCCGCGGCTCCATCACCGAGAGGCGCCATTGCTATCTAAAATCTAACTCCGACGAACAATCTAGCTACGAAAAAAAAATAATCTAACAAGCAGCGAGAGATCAATGCGATGAGACGCGACGAGGGAGAAGAGGGGGTGCGCTTATAAAGGGCTTGGGCGATAAGGCTAGCCCGAGACGAAGGGGATTATCATCTTAATTAACCCGCGACTAATTACAAATTACCCCTCGGATCCGTATTAGCCGTGATAATCTCACCCGATTTTGGAATTTTCTCGCCGGATAGTTTATTAATTAATTAAAACGGCTCAGGCAGCTCGGCCTCGCCCTGGACGGAACACGTGGGACCCAACTGTCAGTGGAATGGTGACACGTGGGCGCTTTGGCTCCGTCAGGGTCGCCTGCGTTTGGTGGCGCGTGGGGCCCGCGCGTCGGTGGGTGAGGGCTGGATCACGCTACGTGTATTTTTTATTTCTGTGTGGATATTTTGTGCAATTTGGTGGGGGCCACCTGCTGCTGCTGGTGGGTGCTCGTATTTTTGCTGGACAATTAGTTACGTCTTTTTTTTAATGATCGATTAGTTCGATTTTGCCTTCGCTTCAACACATTTATTTGGTTGTACCAATTGTATTTTATCTCTAGTACCAAAACAGTAATAATAATTAGATGCTACTCCGTACTTGTCATCCAAAAAAATATCTACTACTTGGAATAATTCCTACTATTCCTCTGATCTAAATTTATCCAGTTTTGACTCGGTGTGACAAAAAAAATGGTCATGCATAACTGCCTCTCCTGCTTCTCAGGTCAGATGGGATAATTTTAGTTTGATTTTGATTTACCGTTAATTATCCTTGAGATAATTCTACATTGATTTGACTTTACTGTTAATCATCTAGTGGCAGCCTTGGAGAGGAGAGGAAGAAGAGATCCGCGACGCATGCATGGCTGCATGAGGTTTCTGTTGATTTCAGGTTTCAGAAAACATATTGTCCGTGTATTTGTATTATTTTAGAGTGCATAATTATTTAGTCTTTTTTCGGGATTTGGGTTGGCACTTTTTGGCCTGCTGGTTTTGTGAAGATGAAGTTTGGTGGTTTGGACCAAACAACTATCCAATCCGATCTGCTGCTGCTGCTGGGCACACTTAATTAATTCCAAATCCAAATCAGATGAGATCTCATCTCCTGCACGGTGAGAAGTCAATCTATCGATGAACCAACCGAGGACTATGGACGGCGTAAGCCGAATAATTTTCGAAACAAACAAATTATTATTGACGGCGGCTATCCAAAACGCACGAAGATAGGTAAGCTGATTTATTATTAACTGGTAAGGTAAGGTAAAGTTTGATCTGTCGCATTAGCATGCAGTAAGAGAGGATTAATTCTTTGCATTTACGTACGTGATGGTGCAGCAGAATCACAGAATAGTGTGAGTATATTCTCTTCTCTCTCTATTTTCTTTTGATGAGTCAGAAAATTGGATTCTGGAACCAGGTTCAGGTTTAGGTTCTGCTCTAAGGGAGTTCTTTTCTATTGGTAAAATGAGGTAAGTTATTAGAATATGATTAACTATATTTTTGAAAAAAAATCTATAGGAAGTTTTTTTAAAAAAATCAAATAAACCCATTTTTAATTTAAAATAATTAATACGTAATTAATCATGTGCTAATAAATTATATTATTTTGTGTAAACAACTCCATTCAACCAATTCTCTAAAAAAAACTCATCCTTAATTTGTCTAAGGATGACGAGTAATGGAGAATAATTCCGTTCGATTCCGTTCCTTCCTTCCATTTCGTCAGGAGACAACCCAACCCACGACGAGGGAATCTACTGTACAACTTATTTATTTTCTTTCCAAGTTCTTGTTGGGAGCATCACAATATCATGCATGATTATTCATGTTTGCCTAACTTTCTTAATTATACGAGTGATCAACATACACACACATACACATATATTAGTGCCATGCACGTTTGTTTTACAAGCTTTCATATACCACTATAAGCACAACTATACCAGGCTACCAGCTGCTGTAGCATTTTCTGGCAAGCTTGGTACTATATGTATATGGTCTCACAACTGCATAGTACATAGTAAACTTGGATACTGTAGCATGCCGGCAAATTAGCTAGATTTGTTTACGTTCGTGGAGACACCGATCGAGATCGAGGTGACGATTGACGATTCGACTATAAGTTGAGTTGAGTAATATGTTGTTTGGGAAGGAAAATAATCGTATATGAGACCTAGTCACGGTGTAGTAGGTCTCGTGTAGGATTATTTTGTGTGTTTGTATTAGTTGACAACCCTGCAAGATGTCCTGATCTCGCCGAGGGTGCCCTCCTTGAGGTCGAGCTGCCCCATCTTGAGCATCCCCTGCTGGAACGCGAAGAAGAAGTAGGCCTGGTTCATAGCGAACATGTTCACCAGCCGCTTCGTCTCCGGCGACTCGAACAACGTCTGGTCGGAGCTCAGCAGGCCCCGCCGCTGCTGCAGCTCCCGGAAGTAGACGCCGTCGAATGCGGTGCTCGTCCGGTCGAACGTCGCCGTCGCTCCGTCCCCGCCGGCGGCGCACGTGCTGCTGAGCGATGACGCCAGCGACGAGTCCAGCGTCTTCGTCTCCGTCGCCAGCCGGTTTTTGAAGTTGGCGCAGTGCGCCATCCCCAGCGTGTGCCCGCCGGAGAGCGCCACCATGTCCTGCACGTTGAAGCCGTGCGTCGCGAACAGCTGGATCAGCGCCGTCGCGTTCAGGAACGGCGGCGGCAGCGCGACCGTGTCCGCCGCGTTCGACCTCGTCCCGTCCCTCCTCCCCAGCGGCACGCCGTAGTACGGCCCTCCCGACTGCATGCACCAACCATGGCCGCCGCCCGCCGTCGTTAAGCCTTTTAACCTACGTGTACGTGCATGCATGCAAAAGTGTACTACGTACGTACCATGATAACGGAGTCGCGGGCGGCGAGGGCGACGATGTCGGCGCAGGAGACGACGCCGGGGCACTGCATCTCGAGGGCCTGCTTGATGCGGTCGATGACCTCGAACCCCCTGAGGCTCTTGTTCGCCGGCGCGTCCTTCTCCGCCGTGTTGTCCGGGGTGGAGTCGAGGAGCACCGAGGCGTCGCAGCCCTGGACGAAGCAGTCGTGGAAGTGCAGCCGAAGGAGGCCGGCGGCGAGGGTGGGGTCGCTCATCAGCGCCTGGCTCACCACGTTCCTCACCACCATATCCGCGAACGGGCAGCTCATCCCGTAGTAGTCCATGCTCAGCGCCGCCGCGCCCGGCCCCGCCAGCCCGACCACCACCTCCACCACGATCAGCAGCCTCACCAGCTTCTTCGCCGCAGCCATCATCTTCACTTGACTAAGTGATGAGATGATTTGAGATGACAGGTAGAAGAAGAAGAAGACGAGAGTGAGTGAGTGAGCACTGAGCACATGCTGTCCGGTATTTATAGCTGAAGCTGAAGCACATGAACGATCTCGACTGAATTATGATCAATAATACAAGTTTATTGTAATTTAATTACTCTAATGTATGGATGAATCCAAAACCAGAGCACTAAAGGAGATCATGCATATTGTAGCAAGAGTCAAAAAGGTCTCTGTGCCTCTGAAGACAGCGGCGTATGTAGTGTCATGCTTGCAACTGAATGTCTGAATCATGCAACGATACAAAATTGCCATCAGGTGCAAGCAATCAATCTCTGAAACTTTTTAAAATTTTGTGGAGATCAGAATGTGGGAGGGTGATTGGGTTGCTGCGAGCATTGGTGTAATGAGACGTACTTGGGCGTCGCATCTGCAGCTAGCTAGCTAGCTGCGCTGTTGGTGTCCATGGCCATGGCCATATGCCATGCATCACCTGATCGGCCTCGCTGTCGCCGTACGTTGCTATCTCCCTTCACTTTAACATCCCTTTCTGAATGAACAATTGCACGCGTGCGTGCCTGGAAATTCAGTAATTCGCACTGCTCCCTGCAAACGTTCGTATGCAGAGCAATGCATAGTGCAGTAAGGTATGGCTGGGCGCCATGCATTTCAATTCACTCAAACTGCGCCTGCGTCACTGAGCATTATTCACTTTGTTTATGGGTAGATCACATAGACCTTTCCATACTGTGCAAACAATGCAAGATATGATAGGCCCAAGGCATTAAGTCCACAATCTCTAGCTCCGCATTTTAGTGCTTGAATCACTAGCAGAGACCATTACCAGTTTACCACTAAGCTACCACTAAGCTACTAGCTAGCTAGTGATCACTGAAAAAAATCTGAATGCTGAGAGAGTTATCCCATCAAGTTGTTTGATTGATTCATTGATTGGACAGTACATCGATAGTATGTTTTTGCATCGTGCGAAAATGGTGCGAAAGTGGTTGATGTTTGTTAGTTGACTTTGGCTGCGTTCCTTTCCTTTGTTGGGAATCTCTCGTCATCGTAGAGGTAATTAATTAAGTATAGATAAAAAACTTTAAAAAATTATATTAATATAATTTTTTAAAATTTTATTACAAAAATATATTATTTATCAGTTAAAAATATATATATATAGAAAAAGGTCCCAACCAAATAAAACGAACGCAGCCTTTGTAAGGACTAAGGACTAACGATGGAAAATACTAGCTAGTGATATGCGATGTTGAACGTAATCATGGAGATGCAGTCAAGTTAGGAATTAACTGTTCGTTTACTTAAACTCAGGTACTAACTTTTAATGCTTGAGATGTATAAGTTTATGAACTTATGAATTAATTAACTGTTAGTGTTAGTCAAGCTGTGTTTATATAGTTTTTTAATCACTAGCAGATTCGATTATTAGCATTAAGGTAACTAGTGATACTGAAAAATCTGAATGCTGCGTACGTATTACTACGTATCATCAGGGTTCTGTATCGCAGAAATCAAAATTATTTCAGGGGGTACCGACAGAAGTGAAATTTTGGGCCCAAAAAGGTTGAAATTTGAACAGATTTTGGTTGAACTTGAATGAAATTTGCTTTATTAAAAAATGAATTATTCAGCTGAAATAGTTTCCTATCAGAGATCAAAATTTCTGAACCATATGTACGGAAGCTGAAACATCATTCGAAATCTGAAAAGTCAGAATGATGCGCATGAGCATATGTCTTTCCTAGCATTGTACCGTTTTATAAGACGTTTTATTTTTTTAACTTTAAAATTTGTTATATTTAACTAAGTTTATACTAACATTTATAACAACAAATTAATTTTATTAAACTAATATTGAATATATTTTGATACTATATTTGTTGAAAATATTATTACATTTTTCTATAAACTTAATCAAACATAGTAAAGTTTGAATTAAAAAAAAAGTTAAAAAAAACGTATTATAATATGAAAGGGAGCGAGTATAAATTAAAACCTGATGCAGCCTGAATAAAATGTTTCAGTTTCACCCAGCACTATCTCCTGTATGCATTCACTATAGCTAATGCAGAGGAGAAATTTAAGCAATGTAAAAAAGGAATTTGCATGACAAATAGTGGTTGTCATTCAAGAACAACTGGCCATGACACAACCGTCAATTCTGCCCCAGGTGCAGATAAGTCGTCAGACTTCCACATGCCATAGCATAATACCAGAGATCAATAGGCACAGACAAATTTAGTTTTTCAGATGCCTTATTACAACCAGTGAGCGTGACAGAGTTGAGCGAACAAAAAGAAAGAAAGAAATACAAGCAGAATTAATACACTGGTAGCAACGACCAGTTCAGTGGTTTGGTCATGCATAAGCACGACCTAATTAGCTTATTGCTAGCTACAATTGATGTACTAATTTCCTGCCATTTAGCATGACAGAGTTGATCAGGGAACAAAAATAAATAGCTGATCAAATACTTGCAGAATCAGTTCAGTGGCTTGGCTGAAGGTGAGCACACTCTCATGCATGGTAACATGCATGATTTAATTAGCTTATTGCTAGATAATGTCGATGACTTGATCGATCGATTCAACATATGAAGATATGGTGGGTACTAGGTAGTAGCAAGGTGGTAAGATTCAGAGGGTGGCGAGGCGGCGGACGTTGATGGGGGAGACGACGTCGGCGCCGCCGTAGAAGGCCTGCCTGGCGATGAGCACGTTGATGGCGGCGGTGGGGTGGAAGGCGTCCCAGAAGACGTAGTTCCGGCGGTCTTCGCACGGCGGCATGAAGGGGAGGCACGTCACCTGGCCGCTGTTCCTCCCGATGCCGCAGCACCCGCGGTCCACCACGCTGAACCCGTACGCCGCCGGGTCGCCGAGGATGGCCTTGAACACGCCGTAGTTGTCCAGGAACACGAGCCTCGCCCCTGGGAGTTCGCCGCCGTTGAGGCGGTCGAGCATGGCCCTCACGTTGGCGTTGAACGGCAGCACCAGGTCGTCCACCTCCGGCGAGCACCGGTTCTCCACGCTCTGCGCCAGCACGTTCGGGATGCACCCCATCGACCCCACTCCGGCCACCACGAACTTCCTCGCGCCGGCCTTGTACAGCCTCTGCATCCACGCATTACATTGCGATGAGCTCAAGCTATCTCACAGATGATTAATGGCGGTGAGTTGTTTGTTACGGTGAGCTGGGCGGCGTAGCGGTGGACGAGGAGGTCGGCGAACTGGCGGGGATTGTACTGGCGGCGGGTGTTGTAGTTGGGCATGAGGTAGTTGTTGAGGTAGTCGTTGCTGCCCAGCCCCACGAATAGGATGGACCGTGCCACCATGGACGCCGCCGCCTCCTTCCCGACGGCGCCGGCGATCTGCTGCACCGTCGACTCGAAGTTCTGGATCTGTTGGTTGAACGGTATCCGCCCCACCTGCATCCATGCAACCACATCACGTTCCAAACTTGCGTCAGTTCTCGATCAGTTTCTCCATGTATGTCATGAATGTCTCATCGTGGAAGAAGATGAGTGGATTGATTGCTACGAAATTTCCGCCGCTGTCGTCGAGGATGCCGGCGGCGGCGGAGGCGAAGTTGACGCCCTGCAGAAGCTGCTTCCCGGATGCTTGGGAGTAAGGTGGCACCAATGGCAGCCTAAGCAGCTCAGCTGCAATTAGTTCAGTCAATCGATCGATTAATGAAGGGCAACAATTTTAAACTTTTTGAGGATATTCTCTCGTTACTTATGTATCATTTAAATACTTATATATCATTTAAATAGTTATAATATATATATATTTTAAATTAATCAGATATATTGATATGTAATTTATCACTTCAGTTCAAATTTAATTTTTATAAGTTGAAAAAAATAAATATAACTGTAAAGTTCTGTATAATGTTCTAAGTATTTTTTTATAAATTATAGAAATTAAATTTAAATTTGTAAAGTGATATATAATACATAATTTATTTTTTTAATTTTTTATAAAACTATTTAAATTTAAATGATATGCAAGTAATGAGGGCTATCTGCTCGAGAGTTCAAAATCCATTGCCACGTTAATTAACCGAAATTAAAAGTTGGTCAACTAAAAAACTGATTGCTAACACTTTATAATTACAAATGAAATTCATTCAAACTAATGAATTCTAATCATTATTATTCTCAGCTTATTCATTGAAAGTATTGGCGACTTGTGTGCTCGCTAAAAGAGCTCGTGCAGTCGAGCAGTACCGGTGAAGCACGAAATTTTGCAAGCTCCAAACAGGCAATGACAACCGTTGCAATGTTACTGCTACTTCAGATCTGGTCTGCGAGGAGAGAACAATATACTGTGGATTTGTGGTACGTTCCATAAATGCGAATATGTAAATGTGCTCCTTTCTGTTCATGTCTGAGTGCTGTAGTAAATTCTGCTGTCTGCGATGTCGGATGTGCGTTCAAATGCTGGGTGCGATATACTCCTAGGTCGGTCAACATGTACAGCAACACTGTCACCGTACGTATCCAGTACACAATACTAAGCACACTACTGTAGTAATCTACGCACACTACACGGGTGCTGTAGAATCAGTTGGTAAAAGACTGTACATACTGATGCATATTTCGTACTTATGTTCAAAAGATGCAATAGTGAATACTGCATCACACATGCATGAGGATTACTAGCTAATAGCAAGGAAGAATTCACACGTCAGGATTAATGCAGCTTACAATTAATCCTCCTCTCCTTTTGAAGCCCTACATTCCCACTTTAGTTTGTTTTCGTTAGCCAGAAAAAGATGGAGCATTTCTGGCTACAGTACCGAACGTTTGACAATGAAAAAAGAGTATACCGGTTACTGAAGCCTCGACTCTCAAGACTCTAGCTAGACTGATGTCTGAATCTTCAGATTGGTAGCTAGCTATATACGTGGTTCAGAGTAGATTAGATGTTCAGAACGCTGAAGCATATCAGCAGTGACGGAATGACGGGGGTTGCAGTGCAGTGACGATGAACACACATACCGAGCTCGTCGACGACGGTGTAGCCGTTGCAGAAGCGGCCGGTTGGGCCGGCGGCGAAGTCGATGCCGTAGGGGTAGTAGTTGGCCTTGGCGAACGACGCCAGGTTGTTGTTGTTCCCGTTGTCGATCAGCGAGTCGCCGAACACGAACAGCGCCGGCACCAACGCCGCCTCCTCATCGCCCTGCGCCGCCACGAGCACGCCCACCATGACAACCACCACGCCGAGCCCGACGAGCAGCGTTGCCATCGACGACGGCGCCACCGCCGGATGCGGCGTCGACATCAGCATGCGCAGCGGCCACGACGAGAAGCGAAGCCAACAGTACAAACACAGGTGGAGGAAGCTCACGAGCGTGAAGTACGTGGCAACAGGCTGAGTTAATATGAGCGGGTGGGTGCGATGCATTTACTTCATTTTTAGAATGCAGTGTCGACTCACATGGCAATATTAATTACGAAAGTTAAAAATTAAAATTTAACAATTTCTCAGATTATAATTATAAATCCAAAAATCTACCAATAAACTAGATAAAATTTATAAGCAAATCAAAAAAAGTTCACTGGAATTAATTAAACACTAATTAATTAATAATATAAGATAATAATTAACTGATCAAAACAACACCCTCACTAAACTAAATTTTAGATAAAAACCGAGAAAACAAATTAATCTTAAAAAAACAAACGCTAGTTATACAAAATTAATTACCACATGAATCTTCGATAAAATTTACGCTTACAAACTTTTCATAAAAAACTCTCTCAATTTTTTATTTTTTAAGTACAAATCTTCAGTATCTTAACATCTCTTTATAGTAAAAAAATAACAAAGTAAAAGAAATAAATACTATTGAGATTTCATAAGTACTAATCTATTTATTCTCGGTCGTCGGATTCAAAACAAACACTTTAGATTATGCCACATCACCCGTTACATTGAAAATCACAGAGTCGGACACGTTTGCGCAAAAAAACTGGCTCAGTCACTATTCTTGTATCTATTTACCAATCCGATTTCACCATGTCTTCTCTGGATCTTTTGTTCCAGCATGCGCGTACCACGTCTCCTTCATTTTAGCTTCACCTATCAGCCGTGGCGCCTTTCCGTGCCCGCGCTCGCTAACAGGTATAGCCCATTTGTTAGCCGTAACATCACTTCGCACATGCGCGTCATGCTTGCTGATAGGTCTGTCTTACTTGTCAGTCTCTCTCGTCGCTCACGTGCACCCATGCTGCTAGGGCGATTTTCGCTGTTCAAACCACTCCGTCTATATGTTGACTTCTTAGCCTATCCGTCAAGTTAGCCTACTCAGCTAGACCAATTATATTTGGCCTTTTTTAGCCTATACAAGCCCATTCATACACCACCTTTAGCCCATTTTCTTCTGGGTTGAATTTGCATTCATTTGACTAGTCAGCAAACCCAACCTGTTACTGTAGCAAATTTTAAAAATTAAGTTCTCAAATTTTCCCAAAATTCCTTCAAATTTTTTAAGCAATTTTTCATCTATTTTTTAATTAAATTCCTATAAAAAAATAAACAAAAATACATTCTTCGGTATAAAATTTTAGAACCTGATCTAGTGCGCACATACGTTCACCATATTTTTTTATAAATAATTTTAATATAAACTAATTAAATAATAATATTTTTAATATAAACTAATTTTGCAAAAAAATTAATATAAACTAATTTTATAAAAGCTAATTTCAATATAAATCATTTTTACCAATTTTACCAAATTTGCATTTACTTTGTAGTACTATCATTCTTCACAAAAAAATGTCCCAAAATCTGCATTTACTTCATTTTCACAAACTTTGAGTACGATTGGCTAAGAATAGCAAACAAACATATGTAATATGCTTGCACATCATGATTAATTTTGTGTGGTACAGTAGTACTTTGTTTACTGAATTTGACCGTGCCACTGTGTCTGTCATATTGCCATAGGAGTGGTGTGTGACCGACCGTGGATTGTGATTTTGTTAAAGTGACTGCATGATGATGTTATTCCATTCAGTTAGCAAGCAGATGCATCACATTTGAAGGCCTCCTACTAACCCTGTTTGGGTTTTGTTTGTGCTTTTGTGAACAGGAAACCGGAAAAGTTGAATGGTGTCCGTGGTGCAGAGCTTGGCAAGAGAATGGTGTCCTCTGTGATTTGTAGTTTCTTATTCCTAGTATTTCCAAATAAGGTGTGTATTGGTTGTGATGATTACGCAGATGGAGTGTGTTTCCTTTTGCTAGCACTGTGAGGTCTATCTGTTCACACAGCCTCAACAACTACTTTTGTGCTCTGAATGTATCAGAAACTAAAAGCTGATATTTAACAATCTCTGTTGATCTGTCCATGAAAGATAACTTTGCATATTGTACGTGCTGCTTTATCTTGAAGATAATAATTCTGCATAATGCGACCAATTCCCTCCTGTTAGTCTTTCTTAATGCATCCTAAGTGATCATTGGTGTCTCCTATGGGATCTGTAGTTTCTCATTCCTAGTATATTTCAAATAAGGTGTGTATTGCCTGTATTTTTACAATTATGCAGATGGAGCATGTCCCCTTTTGCTAGTGCCATGAGCTCTATCTGTTCACATCCTCAAACAACTTTGCACGAGTGATTATGTTGTATGTCGTAAGTACTACTTTATATTGAAGATAGTAACGTCCGTCTGCATAATGTAATCAAAGTTGTTTTTCACCTGTCACTCCTGTCAGTCTGTCTCAACACATCCTAAGTGGTCATTGATTATGAGGGCATAAACTATTGGTACTGTAGCTACTACCAATGCAGACAATGATCTTGATTTCAATAAAGGTCGGCCATAAGTGTATCGTGGTGTAGAGCTGGAATTGCCATTTCTTGCATGGTGTTAAAAATGCATATGTTTTTGGCCCATTCTTTCAATACCATGTTATGTTGCTATCATGGCATTGTGCTGCATCCTGAGCAAGAGTAGTTCATTTTCTGATATTGATTGTAGGAGTTCTTTTTTTTTTCCCCACCATACTTATTGTTGGAGTTAATTACTGGTATAATATGAGAGGACACTGGAAAGGTGATATAATCGTTGTGTCTCAATATTATTTGACAGTATTAATAGTTTTCCTAGCATGGCCTCAGTGGCCTGATATTTACAGTTTTTATTAACTTGTAGATAGATTTTGCTAACTTAAACTTAGTAAACTGATACTACATACAAATTGCTCAATTCTACAGATGTAAACATTCCAGGAAACACCAGTCTCAATTACTTAAAATGATTCGACAACAGAGCTCCTCAAGAGTTCTTTAGGGAAAATAAAGCACCACAACCCAAGGCAAATACAATAGTAAAAGACCATCCTGAGGGGACTTGCCTAAATAAGCTACATCAGAGTAGCAGAACAAACAACAACACAAGCATTATTAACCATATTACACACTAATAATCAACACAAGTTATCCGCCAGGACATTATTACTGTTAAAAGGAATAGCCCATCTCTGAGCCCCTACAAGTAGAATAGCCACTCAGTATAGTCAGTGGGTTAGTGATTTCTTCTATCAGTGGGACTGTACTAAAATGCCCATTTTGTTGATCTGCTACCATCATGCCTACGTCGATCAGACCATTCTGTTCTACTATCTGCAAGCAAAAGTACATATCCAACATCAGTTTGCTACATCAACATTTTATCTTCGTTTTTCAAAATGGCAAGTGCACAGTTCCATGTCAATTGACTGTCAGCACCTTTTCTTGGAGAATTTCATTAGCAGCTTTCAACATGCCTTCCTGCATAATCAGAGATAAGCTATATTTTTAGTAAGTTACCAATTATTTTGTTGGATATTTATAGAGTTAAACAGGGCAGTATGACTTGCCTTGCTCTTTAGTGCTTGGATCTCTTGGATCATTATCTGCATCTGTTATATTAAAAGATTTTAGCAATATCTGAAACAATGCTTCTTTATGAAATCTGAAGACTTTCTATGGATTACCTTTGCGGAGCGGATGTTGTACATCCATATCTCTAAGCACCTCTCCAGGGCATTCAGCTCTTCAACAGTCATGTGCTCATTTGCACTGTTCCCATATATGTGCCTGCCATGGGTTTTTAATTTTGTCAAGAGCAAGTGCCAGAATTCATTGAAATGTGAATAAATCTGATGTACTCTATTACATTCTTTTCTTTGAGTAAACAGTTTGGTTTGGCGCATGAAGCTCGCTCTTAATGTGAGTTCAACAGTTTCTGTCATTGTAACACTTTCATGTACGGTTCTGACTCTGTTGCTTGCAAATAGTCTAGTGAATGGTGCTGAGTACGGATCATGGACAACATTCCGTATATGCAGCGATGCGAACTTACGAATTAAGCAAAGAAAGGTATGTTTGTTTATGAAATCAAACTTGGATATTTGCTAGAAGATTGTACCATTTAATCTCCTTGTTATGGAATAGAACTACACCAAAGTTCAATGCAATCTGTGAAATAAATAGTTAGTTACCTTAGGCCCTTCTGCAGTAGATTGATTTCTTGTTTGAACACCATTGCCTCCTGTTTTGGGTCCTGGTCACATAAATGCTCCAGTTTTAAATAAAAGGGGAGAATGAGTTAAAATGGAGGCAATATTGAAATTGCAACTACCTGCCACTACCTGTAAGATGTGTGTCTGTACTATAGCATTTGCATATTTGATGTATTCCAGAAACACTGGTGTACTAGTTTTGGGCTAGAACCTGGAGTTTTCAGTTTCAGGTTTAATAAACCATCAATAACAGACTAGCGGTTCATGTTCAGGTTTAATTAACCATCAATAACACTCAAGCGCTTCATATTTTTGAGATACAACTAGCTCTATTTTCAGATTCTTTTTTCTTCATCACTAGCAGCTCCTAACTCCTTATTTGAAACTAGGCACTGATTATAGACTGTTTAGAGTTAAAAATGAATATTGCATTCGACCAAAATAAGAAATTGATGCTAACTTTTCTCTTTGGAGTGGGGGCTAGCTAACAGCTGAAACGGAAACATACACACACACACACACACATACATATATATTAAAAAAGGAACTGAAACGGAAACAGAAAACAAAAAGAACAAGTGAAACAGAAAGAGTAATAATACTCCTACAAAAATTACTTACCATTGACTTGTCGCCGCAGTCGTTCGCCTGTTCGCGACTTGCACTCTTGTACCTCTCGATCAGATCCTCCATGGTTCTGCCCAATTAAGGAAAAATTGATCAAGAAATCAATTATATAACCTCCATATGACATGTAGAGGGGTAAGCTAGCTCAAATAAGCCTTTTAATTTCGATGGAGAAGAAGATGAAGGTGAAGGTGAAGGGGTATAGCAGATCGAAGAGGTAGTAGCTAGGCACCCGGTGGTGGCGAGGTCGTATAGCTTGCCGTGGGCGGAGAAGACGATGATGCCGATGTCGGCGTCGCAGAGGACAGAGAGTTCCCTGGCCTTTTTGAGCAGGCCGGCGCGGCGCTTGCAGAAGGTCACCTGCCGGTGGACCGGGTTCTCGATGCGCCGGAGCTGCACCTTGCCTCTCGCCATCGACGACGACTCGATCTCCTCTCCTCCTATCCAGGCTTAGCCTCCCTTGCTGCTTGGATCAAATCAATCGATGGTTGTCGAAAGTTTGCAAGCTCCGGCCGGCCGGAAACACAGCCTCCCACTAGTTTGGACTAGCTTCGAGGTTGCTCCGGTTTCTCTGTACTCCTGCTTTCCTCCTCTGCCCCTTCTCCCTCTCTCTCTTGCTTACCACAACTCACACTACGACACTCCCTTATTTATATACACACGCGCGCGCACACACACTGGCTCTCTCTCTCTCTAGACATCTCTCTCTGTGTGTGTGAGAGTGAACTCATTCTCTCTCTAGACATCTTTCTCTAGGGAAATGAAATGGAGATTTTTTAATTATTTTTTTGTCGGGGCGAAGGCACGCATATATTTCTAGCATTACACCTGGCGATAGCTATAGCTAGGGTACAGCTTCTTGCAGCCAACTTTTGCGTTGCATGGTCATGCTTTCATGCATCGATCTGGTCCGTCCATTGGACGGGACGTGTGGATGGGAACAGCTAGCTAGCTAGCTCATCAGGTCAAGATGCATTTACAAACATATAGTATACAGGTTGGGATCGAAGGTTTGAGATTACATCGTTCAAGAAAAGGTTTCAGATGACTGCAACTACTGATGGTCCCCCGCATCATGCCATGCGTGCAAGGATTCAGAACATATCATTTATGCTCTTTGTTTTGTGCACCAGGCGTTTATTAACTACTCGTAGTAGCAGTTAGCGGCTCAATCATTGAGTCCGTATAGATTGAGAGATTGTGAGTTTGTAATTGGCGGATTAATTTGATGGTAACTAGCTGGTTACGGCTTTAAAAAAAATCCAGGTTTCTACAACTTTGTCCTAATATCTGATGGGTAATTTAGCTAGTAGTATAGCTCAATTGCTGAATAAATGTTCAGGCTCAAGGCAGAGTGTTGCTTGAGCTACGTTTATTAGGTCTTCTTAATGGAAGAAACAAGCTAAATTGGTTACCTAAATGTAGTACTAAAAAAAACTCATTGGACCTAATGTGCAAACTGGAAGTGAAAGAAAGAGAGGCTACACTTGCAACTAAACTAAAATGCGATGAGAGCCAGAGGCCCTTTGGTATTGTAATTTTGTTGGCTGTGGCCGCACCATATATTGAAATTGGGTGGCTAATGGCTACAAATTCCTCCTCCATTTTGCTTTATGACCATTTGTCTTGTTAGAAAGATAGCTAGCTTTGCTAGCTTAAATTAAAACACAATGCTCATTTGGTGTCATGTCAAGAACCCCTCCTTTTCTTCCCTCTTTTTGCTTCACAAAGCATCTTTACCCAACAATCTCCAATGCCAAATTATTCCCTTCCATTTTATATCCCTCACCTGTTAGTGCTCTCACAAGGTTTTCATCTCTATCACCCTCAGGCAAATTTCCCTTTTGGCCCACAGGAAGCGGCATTAAGTACTCACTCAAAAACTACAGCCTGAACTCGACAAAAATACATGACATGGCATTCTGTGGAAGAGAGCACCTTGTCCATGAAAATGATGTTTCCTCATCAAAAATACATCCTGACATGAACATAAAGTAAGTTTTATATCTTACAATATGTACTAATTAAGATAAAGGGGAGACTGTTCTAAAAAGGTGTGGTGTCTTTGTTAGTTAGCTGAGGATCGGAGATGGGGATGAACCTGGAGTTTGTTTTTCTAAATGATGGCCTTAAAAAGAAGCCCATTGTTTCTGTGACGAGTACAACTTACAAGTACAGTTTGATATATATATATATATATATATATATATATATTAAAGAAAGAATCTACTTACATATATATATTTTAAAAAAACATATAAGGATTGATAGTTGATTTACTCCATTAGAGGATTCAGAAAATTATGAAAATTTTTGTCTAGCCTCCTAGTACATCATATAAATTTATGTATAAGTTGCAAGAATTTTGCATTATTATTTCCAAAAAAGGATTTTTGCATTATTAATTTTTAAAAACATAATTTATCTGTTATATGCTACATAGAATACTTTTGTGTTGTTGTTTTTAATATAAATCATCTTTTATATGATATGGAAAATATTTTTGTGCTATTATCTTGTGATTCCTCTTTCATAAAAAAAACAACTTTTCAAGAAAAAAAGAAAGCTTCTTGAAACATCTACATTAATAATAAGAAGGCCACACAAAAAAATTCATATTTTTTAAAACTTATGATTGGCAAATCGTTGAACCATAACAAACTCAATGACATAAAGTAGAATATCTTTAGATTGAAAGATATAATTGTGATTGTTAGACAGAACATTGGGCTGGATGGTATATATATAGACCCGACCCTCCTTATAATCTCGGGTCTTAGCCACTGTACATATTTCTACTTGGTATCAGAGCGAGTCTAGACATCCCCGGCGCGCTAGCTTCTTCCTTCGGCGAGCCGATCCTCTCCTCCTCCTCGTCGACGTCTTCTTTCCGTCATCGACCCTCTTCCCGGTACTCTCCTCCTGACACTCTCCTCGCTCTCTCACCTCCGTTTCTTCTTCTTCCTGTCTCTCCCACAGTCACCTTCTTTTCTTCGTCCCACCTCCGCGCAACCAGGCGACGGTCTCAATCCGCCTCCTCGTCTCGCCTCGCACCCGTCTCCGTTCTTCTTCTTGCTTCGTGCATCTCTCCTTCTCTGACGCCGGCGCACCTTCGCGCTCGTCGTCTCCATCGGCTGAACTCGTCCGCCCTCCCATCGGCTGGACTTGTCCAGCCCTCCATCGGCTGAAACCCTCCCTCGGTTCTCGCCTTTTTTGACACGCTCAACGGCTCTCGGACGCGAACTTTCTTCCCTCATGCCCGAGCCAGTCAAACGCGTCCACGTGTCCGCGGACACGAGTCCCTGCCTCCCGGATGCGAACATATTCTCTTTACGTCCAGCCACTCCTCGTCTTTTTTGCGTCCGCCCCACTCCTTGGCCTCCACGAGTCCACGGGCGTGAATCTTCTCTTCACGGACGTGAATATTCGCACGTCCGTGACCCAACTACTTTCTAACCCACTCTGCCACCACCTTTTCCTCATCTACTCCGCTGCCTACTCCCTATTGGCTTCTCACATCCTTGATCGGTCGATCTGTCTTCTCATCGGCTTTTCCCTCCCATCGGCTTCTTTCTCCCATTGGCTATTTGCTCCCGTTCTCCCATCATGGCCACCGAGTCCGCCCTCAGCTCCGGCACTCTCCCAGTCGTCGAGTCTGCTCCGGCCCAGGGTGCCTTAGACCACACCTCGGGCACCATCTCGCTGATCTTCTCCCCTCCTTACGCTGCTGTGAGCGTGAAATCTCATGTTCCTATCTCCCTCAACCTTAATGCTAATTATTACAAGTGGGTTTTCTTCTTCAAATCCCTCTGTGGAAAATTCGGCCTCCAGTCCCATATTGATGGCTCCGCTCCACCTCGCCCCAATGATCCTCAGTGGGACATCGCCGAGTGCTGCGTGCACAGCTGGCTGCTCGACTCGGTCGATGACTCTGTCCTCGACCTCGCCATGGACGATACCGACCCCACCGCCCGGGATCTCTGGGTGGCCATCGAGCGGATCTTTCTGACCAACAAGCAGCCTCGCGCCATCTTCCTCCTCAACGAATTCCACTCCATGGTACAAGGCGACTCCTCTGTCTCCTCGTACTATCAGCGCCTCAAAGTCAAGACTGCTACTCTCCGGGACATCGGCCACCCTGTGGTTGACTCTCAACTCGTCCTCGCCCTTCTACGAGGCTTTAATCCCCGCTTCTCCAACATCGCCGATGACATCGCCAATGCCACACCTCTTCTATCGCTCGCCCAGGCCCATGGCATGCTAGTTCTAAAAGAACTCCGTCTGGCCAACGATGAGAAGACAGTGGCCCACACCGCTCTTCTTGCTGCAGCCGATAATGGCTGCCGAACTTCTTGCGCTGCCCCTTCCTCCCATGGTTCTAGTGGCCATGGCTCCGGCCACAGCAACACAGCCCGCACCGGGAAAGACAAGGGCAAAGGCAAAGACCGGACCTGGCAGGGTCCGATGCAATCACGATCTGCCTCGGTCCCTACCTACCCTGCCGGTCCCACGGGTCCGTGGCTCTGCTACAACCCCTGGGCGCCCTAGCCCCAGCCACGCAGCCCCATCGGCTGGCAACCCGGGGTTCTCGGCGCCCATCCCCAGGCTCACTTGGCATTGGCTCCCTATCTGCCGCCTTAGCCGATGCTACCGACCCCACCCACCCAGTCGGTTCCCTTCTGGAACCAGGCTAGCCTCGTAGCTGCCCTCAACCAGATGACGCTCCAACCATAGCACTCTTGGGTGCTAGACTCTAGGGCTTCTTCACACATGGCGTCATCGGCCGGTATACTTCGCTCCTGTCACCTCTCTTCCTCCCCTTTTGTCACTATCAGCAATGATCACTCTCTTCCTGTCCAATGCCGAGGTGACTCCTCTCTGTCTACATCCACCACTAACCTCCCCCCACGCAATGTTCTTATCGTCTCTTCTCTTATTCACAATCTTATATCTGTTCGCCAATTCACAAGAGACAACTGCTCCATTGAATTTGATGCGTCTGGTTTCTCTGTGAAGGATATCCCAACCCGGCGATAGATTATTTGCTACAATAGTGGCAGAGACCTCTACACCATTCCTGCTGTGCCGTCCACTCCACACGCCAGCATCGCCCTCTCCACCAACCTTTGGCACCTTCGCCTCGGCCACCCCGGCCCCGACGCTGTCGCCACTCTCCGTCGCAGCGCCTCCATCCGATGTACCCACAGTAGCTCCACCGTTTGTCACTCATGTCAACTTGGCAAACATGTGCGTCTACCCTTTTCTAGTTCTCTCTCCTGTACCTCGCGTCCATTTGAACTTATACATTGTGATGTATGGACGTCCCCAGTTAAAAGTGTCTCTGGTAATCAGTATTATCTCGCTATACTTGACGATTATACACACTATTGCTGGACCTTCCTGCTCATCCACAAATCCGAGGTCGCCTCTCACCTCACTCACTTCGTCACGTACGTATCCACTCAGTTCAACCTCCCCATCAAGGCTTTACAAGCCGATAACGGTATGGAATTCGTCAACCATACCGTTATAAACCTCCTCACCTCGCAGGGCATCCATCTCCGGCTCTCCTGCCCCTACACCTCTTCTCAGAACGGCAAAGCCAAGTGCCTCCTTCGCACCCTCAACAACATCAGTCGCACCATGCTACTTCATGCCCACTTACCCGCCACTTATTGGGCCGAAGCTCTGGCTACTGCGACGTACCTTCTCAATCGGTGCCTATGCTCCTCCATTCATAACAACGTTCCCTATGCCCTTCTCTGCCGCATGGCGCCCGACTACTCCTACCTTCGCGTTTTCGGGTGCCTCTGCTACCCAAATTTCACCGTCACAGCTTCCCACAAACTCGCTCCCCGCTCCACCGCATGTATTCTCCTCGGCTATTCCACCTCTCACAAGGGATACCGATGCCTCGACCTTTCCACCCGACGGGTCCTCGTCTCTCGTCACGTCATTTTTGATGAGACATGTTTTCCCTTCGGTCTCCTTCATCCGAGATCCTCCTCTAGTGATCTCGACTTCCTTCTCACCAACACCGTGCCGACTAGGTCTCCTCCACTGCCCTCTCCATCGGCCCCCTCATCGGTCGCTGCTGAGAATTTACCCGTCACATATCCCACCACTACTCGGTCCGATGTCCCCACCATCGGACCCCCATCAGACCCACCTCCATCGGCCGATATCGATCCCATTTATCCTTCAGCCGATACCGTTCCCTCTCCATCGGACACCCCACTTCCATTGGCTCCTCAGTTTCCATCGGCTCCCCCCACCCTATCAGTTGATCCATCTCTATCGGACCGATCGGAATACTTGGCCTACCCGACCTCATCGGCTCAGGCCGATCTAATTCCTCATTTTCCTCTCGTCTACAGTCGTCGACCCGAAGCCGATGACACCCCTACCCGACCAGTTCTTTCCATTACTCCTGCACCCCTATCGGCTCCAGTTCCCTCCACCTCTCACATGGTCACCCGGTCCTAGACCAGGTCTCTCCGCCCCACTCAGCGCTACGGTCTCTCCGTCGTCCACAGCTCTATCTCGCCCATCCCGGCGACTTCTCGCTCAACCCTGGCCAACCCTCAGTGGCATGCGGCCATGGCCGACGAGTATAAGGCCCTAATGGACAACGAGACCTGGCGCCTCGTTCCTTGACCTCCCGACGCCAACATTGTGACCGGTAAGTGGATTTTCAAACACAAATTCCACGTCGATGACTCCCTTGCCCGTCACAAGTCTCGCTGGGTAGTCCGGGGTTTCTTCCAACGACCCAGTGTCGACTACGACGAGACCTTCAGTCCTGTTGTCAAACCCTCCACCATCCGAGTCGTCCTCACCTTGGCTGCCTCTCGCTCCTGGCCGATCTATCAACTAGACGTGAAGAACATTTTTCTTCACGGCCACCTAACGGAAACAGTCTACTGCCAGCAGCCCCCAGGCTTCGTCGACCCTTCTCGTCCCGACGACGTCTGTCTCCTTCAACGCTCTCTCTACGGCCTCAAACAAGCCTCTCGTGCTTGGTACCAACGCTTTACTGCCTATCTTCGGCACATCGGTTTCGTGGCCTCTGCGTCCGATAGTTCCCTGTTCACTTTCCATATCGGCTCCGCCACTGTCTATCTCCTTCTCTATATCGATGACATTGTCCTTACAGCATCTTCGACATCTCTTCTTAACCAAATCATGGCCCGACTCCACTCTGAGTTCGCCATGACCGATCTTGGTCCTCTCCACCATTTCCTTGGTATCTCCGTAACCCGTTCCTCCCACGGGCTCTTTCTTTCCCAACGCCAGTACGCCATCGACCTCCTCCAGCGTACGAGCATAGCCGATTGTCACCCCACGGCCACCCCGGTCGACACTCGAGCCAAACTCTCCGCTGCTGATGGCGCACTCATTACCGATCCCTCTCACTATCGAAGTCTTGCCAGGGCTCTCCAATACCTCACACTCACTCGGCCCGACCTCACGTACGCTGTCCAGCAAGTGTGCCTCTTTACGCACGCACCGCACGAACCTCACCTCGCGCTGCTCAAGCGCATCCTACGCTACGTGAAGGCCACCCTCTCCAGCGGGCTCCATCTCAGCTCCAGCCCCATCGACTCTCTCACCGCGTACTCTGACGCGGACTGGGCAGGCTGCCCTAACTCTCGACGCTCTACGTCCGGCTACTGCATTTACCTCGGTGACACTCTCGTATCCTGTTCCTTAAAACACCAGACTACAGTGTCCCGGTCCAGTGCCGAAGCCGAGTACCGTGCCGTTGCCTACGCTGTCGCCGAGTGCTGCTGGCTTCGCTAGCTTCTCCCGGAGCTCCGTGCACCCCTCTCCACCGCGACCGTCGTCTACTGTGACAATGTCAGTGCCGTCTACATAACCGCCAACCCAGTCCATCATCGACGCACCAAGCACATCGAGATCGATATTCATTTTGTCCGTGACAAGGTCGCATTAGGACAGTTTTGGGTGCTCTATGTACCATCGGCACATCAGTTTGCCGATATAATGACCAAAGGCCTACCCACGCCTTTGTTCACCAGTTTTCGGTCCAGTCTCTGCGTCCGTTCTCCTCCCGCTGTGACTGCGGGGGTGTTAGACAGACCACTGGCCTGAGTGGTATATATATATACCGATCCCCTTATATACTCTCAGGGTTTTAGTCATTGTACATATTTCTATAGTGTTGTTTAGGATAGTCAGAACTTTGTGGAGGCTTATCACCTCCCTCATCATTTACATTTACTTTTTGGCTTATACTCTAACGAAAATTTAAAATTTTAATTTTAGGGTTTTTTATTGTAGTTTATTTTTGATATTTATTTTTAAATCATTAAGGATATATATATATATATAAGTTTTACCTATTATTTTTTAGTCACTAGTAAGTGTTACGGCCAGCATAAGGCAAACGGTGATAGCGATATCTACATTAACTAATGAAAGTTCCACTCCAAAAATGCAACCAGTGTGCCACGTCATTGGGTGAATATTAGCCATATGAAGATTCTAGAATAAGAGAAAAAAATGAAAATAAGCTAAACAATAAGGCAGGGAAGAGAGAGAAGGTTTGTGTATATAATTTTCCGTTAGTAAAGAGTGTTTTACAAATAAACCCTCGTCCCTTAGTAAAGATTTATTGGTTGAGTCAGAGCTGAGCAGATCATTCAGAGTATATATATGTATCAGTGATGTACTTGTGTGACAATGAGCTATGTAGTATCTCGTCCGAGCGGTGATGGGTTTGGGGGTTCACGTGGCAGCAGGCAGTGGAAAAGCATAATGCCACTCACACTTTTCTATCTGACCGATGTTTTTCACAAGCAAACATAATCACGAAACAGGATGGTTAGTATCGCGTGAATGCGTATCACTGAAGGAGTATTATACTTTTGTGCCGGCCTTTGTTTTTTCCTCGAAAATAATTTTTGATTGACAGGATGTGCAGAGAGTTACTAGTTATTAGAAATTACTTAACCAGAGGGGATCAACTGAAGTGTGCAAGCAAATCCCCTTGTCCCCAGATGTCAGCCCTGTTTCATTGCAGAAATGGGCCCGCTTTGAGAAGCTGCCACCTGGTGGACTAGGAGATGAGGAGACATCTCCATGTGGGAATTGGGATGCTTCATAGTAGATGCTAGTGGTTTTGGGCATAAAGCATGACCAGATTCCAATTGGCTTTTGCTTAATGAAAGGCAAAAGGCAAAAGCAGGGTGCGTGCTCATTGTACATTCTCAAAAGAAAGATTGCTGCCATCTCTTCCCCTGCAAATTTGGCTTATGACACTTGAGACCTTTTAGATGCTAGCTCAATCTGTTCGGTGTCCTCTATCCATTAGCATGCATGTTCCATCCGCAGTTAAATATCTATCTATAGTCCTACTTTGCCCCAATGGATTTGTTGTCGTGTGCTAGTCACTGTCCAGGGTTCTTTGGCAGTAGTTGGTAACTCGTAAGGTAAAAACTGACGATTAGTCTTGTGTTAAAATTGCATGGTACCAATCTAGGTTATCTACGATTCCAAATACATGTACAACTAGAGTCTCCAACAAGAACATTGTCTGAATACAAATTTTAAATGATACTCAGATAAAGTGCATTTTGTCACAAATACGCAACACCAATATTTATTAGTTGGAAAGGCTCCTTAAAAGAAGGTTTGCATCCTAACAAGTGTGCGCGCGCGCGCGTAGACATATATCTCCACACAAGCAAATACAAAAAACCAGAATTATTATACAAGAACAAGAAGAGGGAATCAGCAAGAGCAGTCCAGCCAACCGAGTAAATACAATAGTCAGTCTTATTATACAAGAGAGCATCTAGAGAGAATCAAGAGTGAAATCCAGCCAATCGTATTAGGAAACATTATCAGGGAAAGTGTAAGTCTATCGATTATATCTTCAAAGTAGAGTTCATGGCTACAGATTGATGCTATATATTCTACAGTGGGGGAAAGTGCATTGCATATCATATATATTATGTTTCTATGCTAATCATAACATTTACACTAGTGCATAATTCATAACTGAGATGCGCTCCAGCATGAAATAATCCATCAACCAAGTCCTGCAGACATTCTTATAGTTGGAGCTCAAATTTAATGGAGCATCTTGTGCAGCAATATCACAGAATGACAAGGGCATCGGACTTTTCTGATCTTTCCATTCTTTTTTCCGTACGAGCCCAACCGTTGGTGCTAGCTTCGTAAACAATTAATGTCTTAACTCACCTTAACAAGTATTATGAAGTTGGTTGTAACTGTCGGAAAACTTGAACCTATTATCGATAAAGTTGTTTCTCTGATTTATATTACCTCTGCCAGATGTAGCTATCTTTATTTTCTCTTTATTTTCGCTTTATGCAATAAACTAGTTCATTGTCAAGGTATAAAGCGCATGAGCTGTGTGTAGTCACCTTCCATTTTGCTAATCTTGTCAAGGCTCAAGGCTCCTATACCTCGTCTAATCTCCGCCTATAGACAAATAATGAGATTTGCCAGTATGCTAGCTAGTGCCTCGATGCCATGCTACACTGAATTTTCTCCCATATCTTTGTTATGCACGATCGACGTACGATATAATGGTACAAGACATCACAGCAAAACCTAGCTAGTCAGTGTTTGGCTGTGCAAAGACTGAAATAGAGGGCCTTTTTCTAGGATGCAAAGGCAGAGGACGCCAAACCATTGATGACCACTGCCTTTGGCTCTCAATCTTGGAACACCAAAAGCAGCCAATGCAGGGCTTATTTAGCTTTTCCAGTTTAACTCTTGCCGGTCCAAAAACATTTGTACAATATGATTGGCCTCTCGCCATTTTTTGGAGGGGGAATAACCGAAATGGTCTTTATTGTGACTAAGAAACAGGGCCGCCTAGCATCTCTTTTTTTTTTCCTTTTATTGAATGTAGTTTGTCCTATATTACTACCTCTGTCTCCTAATATAATATAAGGAATTTTGCTCTTTAAATTTATCAATTTGAAGATCTGAGACATCATTTTATTTTCCGACAATTAATCTTGTACTATTTTATTTCTCACCTAGCACATTTTATACTAGTTTATTTCTC
Source organism: Oryza coarctata (assembly GCA_030770085.1). Lineage (NCBI taxonomy): Eukaryota > Viridiplantae > Streptophyta > Magnoliopsida > Poales > Poaceae > Oryza > Oryza coarctata. The sequence goes on along the minus strand of CM061476.1, from coordinate 584,391 downwards.
ACCTAACATCTCTTATACTAGTTTATTCTATCAAACTATCATATTTTTGTATTATGACTTATTGTTTTGATTTTTATAAAAATAATAATATAATCTCTTATCGTATATTATATTAAAGAACGGACGTAGTACTACACTCGTCTCCAGCTCCTCGGTTGACTGAGAAACAGGATCACCGAGGCTCTTTTTTCGTTTCATTGAATTTAGCCTGTCCTACACCACTACTGGTCTCCAGCTCATCGTCTCGAGTGAGAGAAGCGAAGCTCTAGAAATGCCCGAATCAACAGAAACTCTCCTTCCGCCCAGCATTTTAAATTGTTAGTTATTGATGCAACCATCAGGGATGATGTTAGTGGCGTTGTTAACGTTTCTGTACTCGAACCACAATGCACATATTAGAAAATTTTATATAGATGCATAAAAATACCGCACAACATGTGTAGGGAACCACTGACATGAAGGTTCAGCAGAAACTGCAAAGGCATGAAATGAAATTTTGGAAGCAAATATAACATCTCAAATTCAGTGTCAAGGTCTGATTCAGAAATCTTCGAAAAGAAAATGAACCACACGCTGCTAATTTCCCTTTATCAACTTTTAAACAGGAACGAGAAAGAGATTTCTGAGTACATGTCTTGAAGTTTACAAGATCTGGATATGTGACACGATCAGCTTTACTAGCACAAAATGCAAGACGTAAACACCAGAACTCAAGTTTAGAAAGACACACACCAAGCGCCTTCTGAAGCAAACAACAAAGGCCTCCAGAATCTAGCATAGCATCTCTCAATACATTAACTGGGTCTGGCTACAAAATGGTAATCAGCGGACCCGCCGGGAACCATCCTCATTCCCCAGTCCAAGGGATCTCTGTGCATTGGCAATTCCCTCTTCATCTGCAAGAGGAGATGCACCAAAAGATTTAACAAGAAACAGGGGAAAATGACGATCTAGTACACAAGGTGGTGGACTTTGTAGAAGAGGGCTAGATGGGTACTGATTTCTCACACATATTGAGCTAGTATACTATATATTGATCTGCGAACAACAAAACAGTGAAATGAAGAATAAATAAGTCCTATTTGCTTAACGTAATATTGGGATTTGGACAAGGGCATCAATAACGTATTTATCGACACTAAGCAGATCACTCTCACAGTTCAGACATTATAGCATGCTCTCAGCTTAGTGAATAAAAGAATTTGGTTCCATCTGTCCCTTATTCTTAAGAAAACATCAGAATTTGAAGCCAACCAAGTTACAAGAAACAAAATAGCAAACACAGCAGGACCAGAAGAGTAAACAGGGAGCGCCAGTAGCATCCACCCAATGCTATATTGCTATCAACATCTGACAGAGCTTACCCCAGAACTGTGTGAAGATCTTGAAGAAAAAGTTCACATTACGGGAAACACTGTATGCCATCACAGGAGGAAGAGGTTTGACAAGTGTATCCACACTAAATACTCTCCGAAGAAACTGCAAAAACAGAGAGCTTCTTGTCAGATAATTCAACAAGCATGCACTGCATATGTTGTGTGCAATAACAGAAGCACAGTTGGCTATAAGCATCAGGGGCCTTGGGTTGGAACTAGTGACAATGGACTGGAAGCGGTACTATGGTGCTACTATCCAAGTGGTGCTTTTGCCTTTCTGGTTACAGACCTACAAATACAGATGGTGTACATTGGGGGCCGGCAGATGAGTTTGGTGACTTTTCAGAGTGGCGAGGTGCAAAGTGTTTGTGCAAAACAAGGATGAGTATGTCACAACAGAATTTAGTGGGCACAAAAAAAAGACATCGAGGAAAAACCAATCAGATATCTACATGCCTGTTTCCAGGCTCTGATGATGGGATAGTTCAAGCACTCCCTCTGTTTTTTCATTATAAGACGTATTTTGTTTTGTTAGGACAATGATTTGACTATGGATTGCTTTATTAATATCTTTTATGTGATACAAAAGCATAATCATAAGTACTTTTGAATACAAATCTAATAGCATCAATTTTGTGTCATAAAAATTATATCCTAGTAGAGTAGTTGTTAGTCAAAATCTTGTCCTAACGAAACAGTATATTTTTCAACGGAGGGAGTAACAACTAACAAGGTGATTAGAGACAACATAATGAACAAGAGTCCATATGATGTATGGTAGAATATGCAGGACGTGTCCTTCAATTTTATATAACATACATATGAAACATAGATAGCAAGATATATCAGTCACATTGCTAAAAGGAGACAAAAGAGTGAACATAGCAGTTAATCTATACCATGTGTTAATCAAGAGTGGTCTTTCTTCAGATCTACGCACTTCCATGAAGATGAAAACATTGAGGCGAGGGCAAATCTTCCCGCTTAATTACTGTGCTTAGGGCTGTGAGGGTAGCAGTAAAGTGCAATCCTGTGCGTGTTTATTTGGGTAGCGTGTTTGTGCAAAAAGACACGCTTCCTTTGATTTTTTTTTTGTTGGGTTTGCAGGTACTACCAGGCGATTGAAGCCTAAAAATCTGTTAATTTTGCTTGACAAATATGTTTTGGTTACAATATCAATCCCTAGCAAATGCACAATTCAGCAGCCACCAATAGCGCGGCGTCCCACGCCTGACCAGGAGGGCAGGAAAAAGAGAGAAGGAAAAAAAAGGAGATAGAAGATAGGTTAGAGAGAGAGAGAGAGAGACAGATACCCTGGAGTTGCGCTGGAAGGAGTAGCGGAGCTCGGGGTCGATGTCGTCCTCGTCGAAGTCGTCGAGGGCGAGGTCGAGGTCCTGGCGCTTGTTGCGGGGCACGTGCATGGTGGGCGTCTCGCCGGGGTTGCTGGTGACGCTGACCTTGCCCTCGCGGGAGAGCCTGGAGGCCTCGTCGTCGTCCGCCGCCTCCCCCGTCCTCCACGGCGCCGAGGACAGCAGCTCCTTCCTCTTCCGCCCCATCCTCAACGCGAACGAGGAAGTCGGCTTTGCGAGAGAGGAACAAGGGGATGAGAGGAGAAGATGAGGTTGCCTCCTTCCGCTGCTGGTGGGCCCAACCTCATGCCGTGTCAGGTTAATAATATGGCGATAGATACAGATCACAAATCATCCTGCCCCTTCTCCGGGCTAGATAACTCCTTGCCTTGAGCTGGAGAGGAATTGGCACATAAATAAATCAGTGCTTCCCCTCATCAACAGGAGTTGTACGTGTAGCTATATGGTTTGTTTACCCTTCTTTTTTCTCCCCTTTCTTGCGGGGAGAGCTTGACAACCCTTCTTGCCCTACATATTACTCTACTAGACAGTTACATCAATAACGCTTTGTCCAGAAGGCAAATCATACAGTTGTTGTGTACCTGTTTAATTATGCCCAGCACATGTAACTAAATTAAGATTCATCATTGCCTAAAATTTTACTCTCTCCGTTCTATATTATATATTATATTATACTGTAAGATGCTTTGATATTTTTAAAAGTCTAACTTTGACCAAATTATAAAAAAATGTAGCAATATACATTAAACTTAGTCAAATATAAAAAAACTACTAATATGACCTTATTTTTAAAATTGAAGATTAAGAATAGCTCTATTTCGTTGCTGCTAACAGTGTTAACTAAGAACAAATTATCCTTTTTGCCCCTACCCATCTTTTTCATTGTTGCTGGGAGGCTCGGTGTCTTGGAACAGTGCCGCTCTGTCGAGCCGTGCCCTTTCTCCACCGTTATCAGGCCACGTCCTAAAAGCCACGATGCCGTTTGGCCTCACTGCTGTCCCCTTTGCCCCTTGGGGCACTTGCGTTGTCACTGGACCACGAGGTCCTCATCTCTACTAGCTTTCTGGTTTATGGACAGCACCTTCTTGCTGGAGATTAAAGGGATGAGCACCCATCATCGGCTCCTTCAAACTGCCACCTCCACGTGGATCTACTGTTGGACCACGTAGCTACTAGTGTGGGAACCACCTCTAAGCTCTGTCTCATCTTCATCGCCACTTAGGATGTCGCCGCTCGAGCTCCCACGCGCTATCACCATAGAAACCGTTGCTATGAAAGCCCAAGATGAATGAGCCACACGACTGAAATTTTGAGGATAGACTTTGTGTACACAGGGGCATTTTGATCGGTTCGGGCTAATAAATGTAACTTTTTAAAATGAAATCTTAGTAAAAACAGGCTGACAACTCTAGTTTTAAAAAATAAGGTCAAATGAGCAAACTTCACATTGATAGTTTACGTTCAAAACACGTCAAATGAGCGATTATCCTTCTACTTGTATATATTTATGAAAAAAAAAGGATGATGCAGCCGTGCAGCAATGAGCAATCATCCATTCCACATCTCTATAACGTCTCTCAAATAATACTACAGCGAGCCAGCGAGTAAATTTCCTTAAACATAAAGTAAATGTAATCCGGCGTTTCATCATTAATATAAGCTCTCTCTTTACTTTTAAAAAAAGAAGTAAATGTGGCTAAACGATCAGAGAAAGGGGGTTAGGGATTTTGATTCCGACCCCCTGTAGTGTACAAGCTTGCAAAGGCCGGCCTGTTTGAGGGTCTCGCCGAGCCTGCGGCCCAGACGAGCTCACACCCCATGGTGTATGTCTCCGCTCTTCGGCTCTTCCTTTCGTTCGTTGTCGCTGTTTAGTAGCACTACCACATCGTGCGATGAAGACAGGCGTAGCAGGGAAAGAGTACAAAAGCAGGACTTGACCTTCATTGCAACTCATACCTTTCTCCGCTTTTTGGCTAATATCAAGTAATATCTGTTCTTATCAGTTTAATATCATGAGAGAAAATGCAATCTTTTGGCATATTGTCCATCCTTTTTCTTCTGAAATTTTACCTTGTCCTAGCTGATTATGAAGACATGAGCTGTGAAATGATATATAGCCAAGTGCCACCACCCTTGGAAGAAGACCCAGGATCAAAGCAGCCTTGCTATCCCAATCTATATGAGTGCCCTCAAATTGCCAACATCTCAGATTGAAGAACTTGACCAATCTAGCTAACAGTGTCAGTTTGCAGTAGCAGCGGAGTATGTCGCCGACTTATTATGTTGGTCTTGATTGTTCTTTTTTGTTTTTCAGGTTTCATGCCAACACCCTTGGTTCCAATTTGTCCCAAACTTCAGACTTAGAGACATCACATTAATGCTGAGATGAGATGTTGATCGTTTTCAGTTTCTTACAAAAACGCTCGCATCATAGCTCATAGCCCATCGTAGCTAGGTAAGAACCAGGCAATTAATCAGTTAACCGATTGTGTACGTTCTTGTGTTCTTGAAGCGTATGACTAATTATTAGTTTCCTTTTTACTTTGTTCACTTGCATGCAGGCCAATTGACCATTCATACGTTGCATCACTCTTACCACTTGTTATATAGATAGACAGAAGAGAAAAATCGTCAATGATTTCGTTGCCAGGGAAATTAATTAGGCATTGCCTTGAGCTGGAAAAATTTCCACATAAATATTACTATAGTTAGATAGTTGCCGCATTAACCCTTATTTATTCCTCATGTAAAAATGCAGTTCTTGTATACAGAAATTGTTGTGCCCAGTACTTGTAATTAAAGATTCATGATGGTATAAAATGCAATAATGCAAATATTAATGTAATTGTTCTTGCTTCGATGTAACTGTTATACCAAACAGCAGTGCCTGATCGATCCTTTGATGGATGCACACCTGCATTCTTCATGATCAGTCAAAGAATCATGTTACTTCATGAACAAATTCAGACATGCAATTCCAGTTCGAGCTGTATGCAGCACTGCAGCCGCGCTAGGGCATTCAGAGGAGGTCAAACAAGCTTTGCAAAAGGCCGGACCATTTGAGAAGGTCTCGACGAGCTAGCGGCCCACACTGACATAGCAACGCCAACAACATCGTTGTTTTCGTCTAGTTCCACATCGCTGGGCGAAGAAGAGTAGTAGCACGGAGAGGCTACAAAAGCAAGGGGTGGCCTCCATCGCAACTTATACTTTTTTTTGTCTTTTGGCTAAGATCAAGTGTAGTATCTATTCTTATCGGTTTAATATTTGATATATTGGCCATGTGCTCACTTTGATATTATATATATATATATATTTTTTGTGTGGGAGGGTCCACCACAGTGGTTTGCCACCAGGGCCCTCGTGTGTCGCCTAAGGTGTTGTACTGTAGCCGGCACACCCCAACAAAATCCAATTGAAGTGTTTTGGTTAATGTTATTTGTGTTAAGCTACCCTTGATCAGTTGTGTTTGTCTTTCATGATTTAATTTTGCTCTTTGTTTCAGGGTAAGAAACACAATCGGTGACTTTCTCCTTATACATGCTATCCACATCTTGATTGCGCTTAAAGTTTTTAAGTTTGTTTTGATGGTTGCTTTGATTACTGAATAGCATCGACATATCCATTGCTATTGTCAAGACACGAGCACAAATGTTACAAATCTTCTTTCTTTTTTTTCATGATTATTCTGATTGAGAATTCAGAACTAAGTACAATAACTAACAAAATCAAAGAGCCAGTAGATACAAGATGATTAGATGAAAGCACGCTTGTTCCCAGATACCATGTTGCTTAATCTCAATTTTTTTCAGGTCTCTTGTTATATGCCCTCAGTGTGAATTTGTGCCAAACTTTAGATACAGAGAGAGCACAATGTAAGAGTTCCAATCTTGATTGTTTTCAGTTTTATCATTTGTTTTGGTACATGGCGATAGACAAATCACCAATGATTTTTTTTCTTTGGGTTAAGTCCTTGCCTTGAGCTTGAGAATTCTTCTTGCAAAGTACAGTGGACAGTTGCATCTAAGAACCCTTATTCAGAATGTAAACAATACAGTTGATTTGTACTAAAATTATTGTTTATGCCCAGCACATGCAAACGATACAGTTGATTTGTACTAAAATTATTGTTTATGCCCAGCACATGTAAGTAAAGGTTCGTCATGATCTAAAATGTAGTGCAAATGGCAAATGTTTATGTAACTGTTAATTCACGCTACAAATGCATTCAACTGTTTGCAATTCTTTTAGGTGTGTGCTCCTAATAGATCCAAATGGTTTTGAATTTGCAGCTGTTTGATTGATCCATAGCAGGGACAAAATTACTGGAGCACAATTGTTTCAGTTCTCTGAAAAAAAAAAGTTTCGGTTTTTGTGATTTTCAGACCAAAAATTCAGAACTAACTATAATAACAAAATCAAAGAGCCAGTAAATACAATATCAAAGCACACTTGTTCCTAGATACATGTCACTCTTGATGTTTAATTCAGGTCGATTGCTGATGCTCTCCACACCAATTTGTTCCAAACTTCAGACTTAAAGAAAGAGCAAAGTTCTAGAGTTCAGATCTTGATCACTTTCAGTTCCTTGTGAAAATGCTCGCACTATAGCAACTGTGACGTCCTGCGTTCATTATTTCCGTTTAGTACCAAATTGTGTGACGAAGATAAGCAATAGCAGGGAGAGACGAAAAAAAGTAGAGGGTGGCTTGGGGTGTGTACACCATCACTTCCTATTCCCTCTTAGGCTTGTTCTTCTCACATCAGTAATATGAATGAGGGTGAACAGACAGATACTGTGATAGATACATATTTGGCCAATTCCTGAGCATGTAGGTGTGATGAGGAGGATAGGACTCAATTGGTAGTGATACTCCTGATTCTGATAATGACACCAATGCACTTGATCCTGAATATATGCCTGGGGTTGGAGAGGATGAGGAAGAAAATGGTGATGGTGATGATAGTACTGATGTTGATAATGAGGACTGGGTTATAGAAGATGTAAAATTTGATGATGAAATCCCTAGTTTTGCATATAACAAAGATTACACATCAATACATGAGGGCACTCTTTACCCTTCTATTGAAGAATTTAGATTGAAAATTGCCCAATATTCTATTAAGCATGCATGAGTTTCAATATGGTATCGACAAAAGTGAACTTGACTGATTCAGAGCACATTGTCCTGTCAAGGGGCATAATTGGAGAATCCATGCATCAACCACTGCTAATAAGAAGGCAATAAAGGTAACAACGATTTTTATTATTTGTGAAATAAGGCTTATGTGAAGTTATATTGACTTCTTTTATTCCCTTGTTATGTGTCTATCGAGGTGAAGGTTCATGTGTCAAAGCATGAGTGTGCAAGCATTAGAAGAGATGAGAAGGTGAAGAGGGCATCCAAGTCATGGATATATGAGAAGGTGATGGAATGGTTGAGAGAAGACCCACGTGTTGGAACGCATGAGTTGCAAAGGAGGATAAAGGAGACACACATTATTAGTGTCAACTACAGGAGAGTGTGGATTGGTAAGGAATTATCAATTAAAAAGTTGTTTGGTGATTGGGACAATAGTTTTGACAAGTTATATAGCGAGAAGGGGTGAAATTGAGAGTAGGTGTCAAAGGAAGTATAGTACCAATTAATCATATGACATTCAAAGAGAAGAGAAGGTTTACAAAAATGTTTGTAGCTTTAAAGCCATGTGTTGATGGGTTCTTAGTTGGTTGTAGATCTTATTTGGTAGTTGACAGCACTCATTTGTCTAGGAAATACATAAGCCTACTAGCAATAGCTTGTTCCATTGATGGGCACAATTGAATGTACCTAGTAGACTATGATGTCATTGATTAAAAACAAGTGAGAATTGGATTTGGTTTATAGAGAAATTGTGACAGCCCATAGGTACAGGGGATGGTTTAGTGATATGCACATATGCGGGTAAAGGGACTGATTTTGCTGTTGAGTAGTTCTTTAGTGAAGTAGAGCATTGAGAATGCATGCACCACCTAGTTTCCAACTTTAAATTAAAGTTCCATGGCAAAGTTTTTAACGATCACTTGTGGCTGGCTGCATATGCATGGATAGAACAATCTTACTCCTATCACATGGGATCAATTGAGCCTCCTAAACTACAAGCAATAATATATTTAAAAACACACCACCTAAGGTAACTTAATTCTTCATGTTCATGCATTACTTAATATCACATGCTACTTAATTCTCCCTTCTTTTATAGGTTATGGTCTAGAAGCATATTCTCATATATCTCAAAGGTGGATTATGTTAACAATAATCTTGTTGAAAGCTTTAATAATGGGATCAATAGGGACAAAGACCTCATGTTTATTTGAGTTGATGGACAAGATCATAAGAAAGACTGTGTTCCAAGGGAGAAAAAAATATTACCAACAAGCTACAACCATAGATTATACTCCCAAGTGTGATGAGTGGGTTGAATGCTAAATTAAGGGATCTAGACCTTGATGTTGATAGGAGTGATGAATTGGAAGCTAAAGTTACCGACTAATCTCTAGATTAGTATTCCAACTATTGTTCTAGTCCAATATATGTACTTTCATAGTTATTTATGGGCTTTATATTTAGGTGGGAAAAGGCATGTGGTGAATTTGAAAGAAATAACATACAACTGTACAAAATGATAAGTTTTTAAAAAGTCTTGTATACATGCTTTGGCTTTCTAAGGGGTTTGCATATAGTCTCCTCAGTAGATAAATGTTATAATATAGCCAAGTTTATAGCTACATATCCTCCATGCATCCTTGGTCTTACCGACATGTCTCAATGGCCAAAAAGTACGTATGATTTCTTTCTTTATCCACCAATATTAAAGAGAAGTGCAAAGAGCGCCTAGGAATATAAGTTGCAAGGTGGAGCTAAAGGAAAATGCTCTAGTAAGCCAATGATATCCTATTTGTCACAACTTTGGTTACAAATGGCAGACATGCAAAGAAGCTATTCCAAATGCTAAGGAAGCTTATACTCTTTTAGCAAAATAAAGATATTTTCTTCCTCTATTTAATTTCAACATTCACTACATTGCTATTAGAGCTCTTGTTATAATTGTTATGAAATCAATGGCCCAAACAAAAGAGGAAGAAAACAATATTATCAACAAAGTAGTAGTTGTGTTGTTAATGCATCATCAACTCCATCTTGGCATGGTCTACCAAGGTAACAACTTGTATTTTCTAAACCTGATCACTAAGTACTTTTTGGCCACTTAATTTTTTTATTTTTTTGTAGCAGAATGAAGAGAGCAGCTGCACATGATAGCTCTAGTTCTAATTTAATTATTTTTGCAAATACAAATGTTACATCAGTAAGATACATTTTACAAATGCTTTAATTCCATTTCCATATAGTAATTATGTTGTGCATATTCTAAACAATCAATCAACTAATTTCCATATAGCTCAAGTAGCCCAAATTAACCACAAAGCCAATATACCCTCTTCCTATAACAGAAGCAAGCACACCATCTCCCAAAGGAACGGTCAAGTGAAAAAGAAAGACAAACCCCACCCCATAGCAGTATCATCAGCTAGCCTATCCATATCAACCAGAAGCAAAAATAAATTAATAGCTTGATGTTACATGTTTGTGGTTTATATCATGTAATATGTGCTTGTAACTTCTGTACCACATAAGCTCCACTTTTAGCTCTTATAAGATTGAACTTGGTTATGCTAGCTAAACCTAGATTCTTTACTGTTGTATGCATTGAGATATTTTACACCTTTATATTAAATTAACTTTGTACTATTGTATACCTTATTGTTTTAAGTTTGTTTAGTTAGACTAAATTTAGATTGCAAATGTGTTGTACAAAATTTAGATTGAAAATATATGCTCATAATTATTTAAAATCATGTTGCATAATCAAACTATTTCTGACATGTGTTTATTCATATCGCTGATATTACCACTATCAGTACTACATTATCCAGCTCATAAGGGCAAATTTATCTTTTCTTCAGTGCAAATTGTGGCTAACAAACAGATTGCAGATGGCGATGTTATACTGTGAAAGTTAAGCAAAAGATGATGGCATACTGTAGAACTTGACAAACTTAATAACATATTATAAAATTGGGATAAAGTCAGTGGCAAACAATAGATCTCAATGAAAAGAGAAATTGAAAATCACCTTTCATCTATGTGGCAAACCTAAGTTTATTAGGCTCTTAATCCTCATCTAGTGACAGCTTAGAAAATGTTAGATATGTAAAGAAATGTATTATTTGATAAATTAGAAAAGGAACCAAAAGAATTCGGGGAATTAGAAGCCACCGTGATTGATTGAACAGGGTACCATTCTAATATGTCCGAAAGAATACACATAACGAAAGAATGTCTAGTAAGTAGGCAAAGAAAAAAAATCCAAGATCAATTTGTTACAAAAACATTGGAATAAAGTAAACCTCATTTAAAATTAACAATGTTTTGATTCCATTAGGAGTAACCATCTAGAATCGCAAAGACGCAAGAGTAGTTCATCATGCACAATGCCCATCCTACTTGAAAATATTAGATTGTTAATTGGCATTAGAAAACTATATAATCGACAAAACAAAAATTACATCCTCCATACTTTATCTCAATTGACAAGCAAATATTTTATCTAACAAATATTAATATTTGTAACCATTGGGTATATAGAACAGTAATGAGTTGAGATAACAATTACCTCTGATGGCACATGTAATTGTGACTTTTTCCAATGTTCGTTGCTAAGATATTTTTTGTTAGGCAAAGTGACTCACTTACACGTGCTTTGTCCAGTAGCAAAACACTACCTTGCTTTCTCTGGTGGTGCCTAGTAGATTAGGAGAGTGAAAAGAATAGACTAGAGGTGGAGGGAACATGACCTAAGGATGGTTGGGAGGAGCACCACCACGAGGTATAGTGAGGAGGGGATTGGAATGGTGGAGCTGGAGATGTCGATGAGTGTGGCACCAAGCTTTGGTACGCTAAGATGAAGGTTGCCAAGAAGTGGGACATAATTTGCCAACCGATTGAGCAGGAGATCGGAGCAGGTCGATGCGATATGGTTTGTGGAGGCGGAGGCCACTGAGGTGTGTTAGATCGGTAGATTTCTTCTATCCAAGTGGGGAATAGAAAGAGGCTCCTAGAAACATGATGTGCACGGTGTAGATGTGAAAGAAGATGCTGATCCAACGGTTAACATTAGCCGATGATGTGGCCCTTCAATTTAGCGATCCAGATCATCCACGTGCCTTGCTTATGGGGAATTTAACTATTTGTCATTCATATAAAGTGCTACTCTTCAAATGTCATTTTTACATTTGTTCATATATTTTTGTCACCAAAGAGAGAAACATCCTTATTTTTTATCACTTTTGTCTATGTGTCACGACACATCAGACTGCCAGCGTGGAAGGTGGTGGCAAAATGTACCTTTTACCCTAGGTCCCACCTCTTCTTCATCCTCTCTTCCATTCCCATCTCCTCTGTCTATCCCTCGACAATGATCTTATTTATACAAACTTGCAATACGAATACAGAACATAACGAGCGACTCATTTGAAGCTTGTTTTGTAGATTCTTCGTATCACAACACCAACCAATATAAAAACATATGAACATCTTAAAAAAATAAAATATGAATTTAAAAAAAATCCTACTTAGCCATACATTTTTTAATCCCTTAAGATTTCCTAAACAAAAAAGAGAAAATAGAGGTTGTAGACTGTTACGCAAGACAAAGCCAAATCAATCAACTCCATTGAGATGGATCGACCTAAACCAAGACCAGGCTCGTATGTCGATCGCTCCCTAGCTAGGGTTTGGTTCATTCCTTACGCCGTCGTGGGAGCTCTTCCTATCACATCGCTGGTGGTCGCTATCAAATCTTCCGTTGCTACGAGCCTCACACTCTCCTATTGTTCCTCCTCTCGTGCACTTGGTCGTCTCACCTATCGGTCGGCTCTGTCTTAAGGTAAATTTTTCTCACCACCATCCCCGCCTCCAGCTTCACAATTTCTATTGAGTTACTCTTTTTCTTCTCTATCTGGGTTTTAGCACTAAAATTGATATACGTGGAGTATTTGTTCTTCGTCAATTGGCTAAGTAAAAAGTATGCTGCTTTAGGTGGAGTACTTGCTCTAAGCGCACGCGGCCCCCACACAGAGGGGTGGGCCCGCCTCCATTTGTTCTCTTTCAGTCTACCTCCAGTTCCATCCACAGTCCACACCCATGGCGGCGGCGGCGGACAGCCGCCTCCTTGTTATGTACGCCTCGGAGACCGGGAACGCTATGGACGCCGCCGAACGTGTCGGCCGCCAGGCCGAGCGGGGCGGCTGCCCGGCCGTCCACGTCCTCCCCATGGACAGCTTCGATCCCGTAAGCTCCAAACCCTTGAAACCCCACGCCCACGGTCCTCTCGTCTAACGTCTCGTGATCACTGCTCGACTTGATGCGTATGCTTACTTTTTTTTCAGAGTTGCCTTCCCAGCCAGAGGTTCGTGGTCTTCGTCGTGTCCACCACGGGGCAGGGCGATCCCCCGGATTCCATGAAGGTTATCTGTTTGGTTTGGTAGGATCTATGTTTTCGATCTGTTAATTGGGGTTTTGACTCATTTGCTTGCTTTTGGGCGTGGCAGGGATTCTGGAGGTACCTTCTTAACAAGAATTTGGGTGCTAGGTGGCTTCAAGGGGTCCAATACGCGGTGTTTGGTCTCGGGGGTTCAGGCTATCACAAGTACAATGTGAGTCATCTAGCTTGGATTATTATCTTGCTTTTGCTGCTGCTGTAGTTCGCTATTTTTAGGCATTGTTAGGCAATTATTTTGGAATGTCTGAAATTTTCCTAGTTCCTGTGGCTCTGGGGATTGAACTATTATCCTATGAATCCTTTTCTTCCAAATATGCTTGTGAAATTCTGTTATCTCGCAGGATAGATGCTATAGCAGCATGTGACGTCTTTCTCAATTTTTATGGGGATGTTGTGAATACGATTTTGGGAGACAACCCCTTTGTACCGTATCAATGACTTGTTGCTATGGTAACTGCTTGTAATGTGCTAGTACTACCAATGGTTCAGAAGTTCCCTTTTGAGTTACTGCAATAGCTTGAGTAAGCATTTCAAAGCTTGCTGAGGGCTATTGCCTCTTAGTCTGTCATTCTGTACTCTAAACATTACTTCTGTTGCTTGTTCCACCATGCTGATATAGTACCACCTTTTGTTTCCATCAAAATTTATCGAAGTAAATCCAGGCTACTCCTACTAGTGTTTTTTGTTTTTCACAAATCATAATTATTATGGCTTGGAAACTTGTCAAGGGTTCCTGCTTCTGTTCTCTTCACTGATGTTCATCTGCTGCAGTTTGCTGCAAAAAAGCTCGATAGAAGGCTTTTACATCTTGGTGCAGAACCAATCATACAGGTAGGCTTGGGAGATGATCAACACCCTTCAGGGTATGTTTTAATTCTGTTACTTCTTCATTTGCTATTGTTTCAATAACTGACATGAAAGTCCTGAAGAAGTTAGATGCCAAATATTTATCTGATTGCCAAAATTTGTGTATTCTCCTTTTCTCTTCTCAAACAATTCCTGAAAGTTTACTAAGCAATTCTTTTGTTGTTGTTTACTAGATATGAAGGAGCTCTAGATCCCTGGTTGCTGTCTTTGTGGAAATCACTGAATCAAACAAATCCATCGTTGTTACCAAGAATGTCTGATATAATTAATCCTGATTTAAGTATCTGTTAACGCCAAAATCTGGACGATCCGATGGTGCTAAAACCGATCGGCTGAGAGATCCGATGGTGCTAAAGCCGATCGGCTGAGAGATCCGATGGTGCTAAAGCCGATCGGCTGAGAGATCCGATGGAAGGTTTAATGCAGTCATCGGCCGATGGAGATACTGAGACAAAGCCGATGGAGAACTGTAGAAAAGCCGATCAGATTAGTAGAAGATTGGATCGGCTTGAAAACAGGGGATTGTCCAATCGGGATCAGGTCCGAGAAGCCTGAGGAAAGGAAGGAAAATGATCGGCTTGACTAAAAGAAGGTCCGATAGCTACAGTGGAGAAGCCGATCAGGTTGCAGCAAATAAAGACTCGGTTACAAATTGGAAGATTATTCATATGAAACCAGGTTTACGGAAGAGCGTGGACTCCACGGCAGAGTGCTTATTTTTGTAAATTACAACCTTACTCAATTAGGGAGGTTTAGCTGGTTAGTTAACTTCTTTAGGAATATTTTCCTTTATTCTTACTAGGAAATAATGTCCGATGGTCGTAGACGCGTCGGACTCTGTTTGTAAGTCCAGGGTATAAATATAGACCCCCTATAAATATGTAAGAGATCTTTCGATCATATACAAATTCGGCGCATCACCATCCTAGTTCATCTAGGTTTTACCGGCGGGTTCTGGTTCTCGACGCGGGGCTGCATCGGTTAAGTCCGATCTCCGACGAAGGGGTAAGTCCCGCCACTATCCCGATATGTCCTGCTCTGTCTAAGGCTGCATCGGTTAGATCTGATCTCTTAGGCCGATCGGATGTATCGCATCACGTCCGTGCTGAACCTATCGGCCCGTTAAGCTCCCTCTGCCGTCGTTAGTTTTGTGCTGCATCGGTTAGGTCCGACTTACAGGGCTGCCGATGGTAGATCGAGCTTTAGGCCTATAGTATTCTGCACGGCGTATCATCGGAGTGCTAGCCGATGAGTTATCCATGCTCTGAGCTTCACGCCCAGCGCATCGGCCACTCGGCCGATACGCATCAGCCTTTAGAGGCGTCACTCGACGCGTAACGCCAAACATATCGGTCCCCCAGCCGATACACACTCGCCTTCAGAGAGACGTCCCCTCATCGGCTCAGCTAGCCGATGGGTTCGCTCCTATTCTTGCTACGGCATAGCCGATTCGGCGTCCTTCGTATCATCGCCGCTGGCCCCGGCCTTATACTGTCTCGGTTAGGTCCGATCTTCGAGGTTCGGTGTTAATGGCGCTGTCACGGCGGGCGACGGGTCTCTTGTTGTCATATCCGGAGCGGCATCGGCTTTGCAGCCCATGCCTTCTTGTGCTATTCCTTGCCTAGGCCACATGCGCCTTCATCGGTTTTTCTAGCCGATGAATCATTGTTCGGCTGTCCGGAGGGATTCCGTGCATCTCGCCATCCTTTGAGCACACCCTGGTTCCTCCATCCGCTCTGCGGTCGACTCCTCGTCGACACCTGTCCACATCGGCTCCCCAGCCGATCGAAGAGCATCCCGATCCTATCGGCAGCCGACCAATAGCGAGCTCCTGTATCGGATTCGCTCGTCTCACTTCCTTGTCAATTGCAGGGTCAAATTGACTGGCACGCTCGCAAACCTTGAGTCTTAAGGACCTGCATTGGAGATAAGCAAACCTCCTAGACCTTCGTGTGACCGAGCCGCCGTCCCTTCCCGGTAGCGGGATTTTTTTGGCGGTGAGCAGTATCTTAGGAGATGCAAAAGTCGAAGTCATCTATCACTCTTCTAACGAGGCTCAACAAGATTCTAACCTTTTGGGTGTGAAGTGATAATCTTTATAATATTTAGCGGCTGCAAACA
Organism: Oryza coarctata; assembly: GCA_030770085.1. Taxonomy (NCBI): domain Eukaryota; kingdom Viridiplantae; phylum Streptophyta; class Magnoliopsida; order Poales; family Poaceae; genus Oryza; species Oryza coarctata. Next base: position 568,055 of record CM061476.1, on the reverse strand, counting down.
ATAGTGCAATATTTCTTTTAAGATTCTAATATTCTGTTTATTCATCAGACTCCAAGAATTTAATTCAGAGAGCGCGCTCAATGTCCCCTGCTCTACAGTTCTATAATAATGACAAAGAGCCACATTACATGCTACAGATGGTATGTTCTATATCCTTTCTAAGAGCTAACAGTTAAGTCATCTTCCATGTTATTTTTTATGATCCATATTTCGATTAATGGTAACTCATTTATAGTCTGATACTCTGATTGTATTGAGGTTAAGCTTACTATGCAGTTCTGATTATAGCTATACAGCCATCTCAGGGGATACTCTGCAGTTACACACAACATACTGCCTTATGTCATTTTAATGGGTAGCTTGAATTATTTTACTCCCAAGTAACTTCCAAGTACAGTACTCACAAAATTCATTAGTGGCTTAAGTATGCCTCCAGATTTCCTGATGACTGATTGCCCATGGTAACACTATCGAAGGGGATCACACATACTTGCATAAAATTAGAAGTTGTAACCCATAATGTAAATATTTTATAGGTTCTATTGAACCAACTGGCCCTGACACTTAAGTTCAATAGTAAACTTACTGGTAACTGGTGAGACACCTTATTCTGGATCTATTTTTCTGTTCAACTGATAAGTGCCGAACATACGCATACTGTAGTTGAAAGGATTATGCTGTTGTTTGTTCGGAGACACCTATATAGTCAATTGTAAATTGCCCCGCCTGTTTGTAGGATTATTGAATAGGTTGATGATGTAAAAAATTGTGCTGTGAACTTGTGATTTGGTAGTTCTACCTTTATATGCTTAAGTTGTTAGTTCACGAGGGTGCTTAACTTTTTTAGGTATCAAATCAGCGTTTGACTAAGGAAAATTCTGACAGAGATGTGCACCACTTTGAACTGGAAAATCCATCTTCTGTATGTTCTTTGTACCATTTATGATGCATTATCTCAATCATTTTGTTAGGTGTAATATAAACATATTGAAATTGTCTTTTGTTTTTTCATGTTAGGGCATCACTTATCAAGTTGGCGACACTCTAGAAATTCTACCAAGTCAGAGTCCATCAGCTGTTGACTCTTTCATTGAACACTGTAAATTGGATCCAGATTGTTACATAACGATATGTGGATCTGTATTGTGGTTTTAGTTCTATCATGTGGAATAATTTCTTGTACCATTGTGTTTTTCTCTGCCACATATGCAACTTTATTTAGTATTCTCATACCTTTACCGTGGGATTCCACATTAGGAGCTTGGCGCCTACTGTTTACAGGGGGAAAAAAAAATGAAATACAGCTCACTTAACAGGATTTTGCGTGTTACTAGCAAGCAATTTGTCATGTGTACATAGTCATTTTTTTTGAAAAAAACACATTGCTCTTGATTTTATCCCCCCAAGAATGGAGAGCAGTTGTTCATTCTTTTATATCTTCTCAACTAGTACCGACCTGTTGTAGTTGTGTAGCTAACTAGAGAGGAGATTTTTCCTTTTGGTTTGCCCAGGTTCGAGCCAAGGACATGGTTAAAGTTTCCAAAGTTTCACTTTTGAATGGATTTATTGATTGTATCAAGTTAAAGACCTTTGTTGCTTTGACAATGGATGTCGCATCAGCTTCCCCTCGGCAATATTTCTTTGAGGCAAGACATCATCCTTAATGCCAAATTTATACAACAGCTATTTTTCTACTTTTTTATAAAAAAAAATTCGTATCAATTCCTGTGATATCCTGGTGCCTATGACTGGCATCATTATATGTTATTTCAATGCTCAAGGAAGTATTATGTTTTGTTGTAGGTCATGAGCTTTTTTGCAACGGTTGAACATGAAAAGGAAAAGCTTCAGTATTTTGCTTCTCCGGAAGGAAGAGATGACCTTTACCAGTACAATCAAAAGGAGGGCCGAACTGTTCTAGCAGTAAGCAATGCATTTACTGAAGATTTTTCGTCATAATGTTTGTGCATACATGCCTTATCTTTTTAGCTGATACATTACAATAAGCCTTCATCCTTTTAATTTACTCTTCATGGTTCAACTCTGGAATTTTGTTTTTTTGCTGCTTTTAGGTATTGGAGGATTTTCCCTCTGTACAAATGCCTTTTGAATGGTTGGTCCAACTAACGCCTCCATTAAAGAAAAGAGCCTTTTCCATATCATCATCTCCATTAGCAAAACCAAATCAAATACACTTGACTGTTAGCATTGTGTCATGGCGTACTCCTTTCAAAAGGACGCGGCGTGGTCTCTGCTCTTCATGGCTGGCAGGGCTAAATCCAAATGAAGGTATCCTCGGTTCTACTAATTACATACAGACCTATATGCTGTGTTTTCTTCTGTTCTTTTCTGAGCTTGATTGCTCCTCATGGTGCCATAGTATTCTATTTAATTCATCCTAACCCCAGTTTTGCACACCGCCATGATAAAATGGCCACAAGTCATCCAATCCTTCCTTACAGTGTGTTATTGTGCAGAAAATCTTATACCATGTTGGGTACACCATTGTTCTTTGCCTCCTCCACATCCATCGACTCCACTTATTCTTATTGGACCAGGAACTGGATGTGCACCATTCCGTGCATTTGTTGCGGAAAGGGCTGCACGAAGCACACCAGAACCAACAGCACCCATTGTCTTCTTTTTTAGCTGTAGAAATCTAGACAACGATTTTCTATACAAGGAATTCTGGTATGCTCATGCCCATGACCAGGGAGTTTTGTCCTCAAAAAATGGCGGTGGTTTATTTGTTGCCTTTTCTAGAGATCAGCCACAAAAGGTCTATGTGCAGCACAGGATAAAGGAGCATAGTGCAAGAGTGTGGAATTTGCTTAAGTCTGGGGCTGCAATTTACATCGCTGGCTCGTCTACCAAAATGCCAGCTGATGTTACAGCTGCACTGGAAGAGGTTATCTGTCAAGAAAGTGGTTGTTCAGAAGAGGATGCCTCGATATGGCTCAGGAAACTAGAAAGGAATGGTAAATTTCACACTGAGACCTGGTCATAGTGTTGGTAGTTTCTAATCGCTTAAAAATGTATGGACAGTCAGGCTTCCACAGATGTATACGTGGCAAATAGCTAAGAGAATTCCGGTGTAGATCAGTGTTGTTAAAATTGTAGAGGTACATTCATGTCCACATACATAAATGACAAATAATTCCTGGACAAAATAATTTCAAAGGGAAAGCATAGCACGTGGGTTTAACCCCCTCACTTCTGGCTGGATGATGAAGATTTTGGAATGGGGATGAAGAGTTATGGTTTTGATTTTGGAGACTCATGATGGCGCAAGAAGAGGACATTTCATTTGAATTCAGGTGAGAGCATTGCACACCAGCTCTTGTTGCATTTGGTATCTCTGTCTAGCTTCGTTTCCATTCAGCTTTTGTTGGACTTCCAAGGATGCAGACCATGTTGGCACCGGTCGATAGGAATTCTTAAGTGGTTGCTACAATATGGTATTTATCCTTAGCCTAGAGCAGAGTGTTGATCTGAGTGTACTGGAGCTAGACGGCGCCGTGACGAGGGCCACCTGGTTCAGTTCAGTTGGCCTAGTCAGCTACCCAAATGTTTATGCAGGTCAGTAAGACTGACAAGGAGATGCAAGTAAATACCAGTCTGTTTATTATTGCATCCACGTACAGGTCGTCGAGCAGCTAATCCGCCAGTATCACCTAGCAGGCAGGCGATGCTGGCAACACCATCTAAATAACCATGCGTGCAAATACGCGGGACAGTAAGATACCATCTGCATGGAGGCTGAAGCGTGCTTACGTCTCCTTGCTATGGTTGCGTTGCTAAACCCTAAACCCTAGAGCAGCGACACGTCCTACAGACTCTGCAAAGCAGACTGGCAACACCATCCAAATAAACCAAGTGCTAAACCGCGAGCCCAAGGCCTTGACGCCACCCTTGCCTACATCAACGGCTGCCGACGTTCCCCGGGGTGCATCCGCCTGTAGGCAATCCACGAAGATGAGTTACTGATTAACGACTCCATCAAGTCGTCCGTATCGACAGTGTATCCTACTAAGCTGTTTGCTCAATTACCGGCCGGGAGTGTTGGCTAGAGCTGATCGATCTGTACGCAAATTTACAAGTTTCAACGTATTTCAGATCAACACTCCAGCTTTAATACTGATTTTACGAACGTGGACCTAGCTCAATCTCCATCTCTCAGTTGCTCTATACATTCAGAAATTAAGTGACCAGCTATGAAACTAGTACAGACAAATCAGACTACGTAGCTTGCGCCTTCCTGGTGAACTCGACCTGTCAATATGCTATATACGTGAGAACCTTTTTCGTGTAACCGGCCTGTAATATCTACAGCACTACTTTATTGTTGTTTAATTTGTAGGATCAAGTTTATCACGGAATAATGAATGATACAAAAATCAAATAAAAACATACATCTAATCTAGATGAGGTCGCGGCGTACAGATCTCCGCTAGTCTGACCGCCCTTTTGATATCAGTCCGACTACCTCATTGTTTTCCAGTCTAACCACCTCATAGCCATTAGTCCAATCATCTTTATCTCGCCAGTTCAATCGTTTAGAAACAGAAAAACATAAATCGATAAATCTCTTCAAACTAAATTAACTTATGTCTATTAAGTATACCTACAGCACTTTACTTTAAACTTTTAAATATTTCTAACAACATAAGTCTAAATCTTAATTTTTCTTTCTTCCAAAGCGTAATACTTTAGGACCTAAACCGCATATATAGGTGGTTGCATAAAATTCACAAATCTTATCAAAAAAATAGCGCACCTAGTTAAACCCTCTCATACAAAACTTATCCTTACATATATTTAATCTCAGTCTTCTTAAACTTAAACTATACCCGAACTTAAACTACAAATTTGGCTTTATGTAATGTAAATAGTACTTGTCATCCTTTAAATGATCTCATCATATATATATATATATATATATTATTTATCTCCTATGATTTTGGTGTTTACTCATACCACATCCTTTATATTTAATTTTGTTTTTACATATAGAAACATAAGATGATGCTTATGAAGTTGAGGAGTTCGAGGTTACTTAGTTCTTAAATTCCCAGTTGTCGCTTATGGATTAACGCAAGACCGCTGCTATATCGCTTCCGCTATTCTATTATCTATCATATTTTGGTATTATATTGATCTATGATCTATACAGCCTCTCAGGATACTCTTGTAATAAAAATAATGTAAGATTGCTTAATTAATAAACTAAGACAATTTTGGCTATATATATGTATACTAACTAATGATCCACAGTTTGATACGGGTGTTCCTGGCCTAAAAATCGAGAGACTACGTCCCCTAAGCAAACAACAAGAGGGCTGAGCTTGGACATCTAACAGAGCTTGGCCATCGTGTTAGATGTCATGGGCCTTACAGTCTTCCCGCCTTTTTCCATTTTATATCCCAAATACTCTCTCTCTCTCTCTCTTTTGCATTTTATATGGCAGACACCTAACTATTATTCTTTCACCTCTCTTTTTAGTATACCGCTAATATTTTTTTTTCACATTTGATATCCCAAATACAAGACGGATTTGCAGGCCAGGAGCGGTAGGCTGCCGTAATTGTCATCGCTTTTCTTGTCGTGATGGCGATCCTATGCTCGGAATCAGTCTTCCTAATTAGATAGCTAGTCTAACTGGCCTTACGTCTCCTTCAGATGCCTACCAGTTAACAGACGCATGCTCCCTTCGCTTAAGCAAAATTTGGGGATAAATTAACTAGCCACTGCTTGATTCATCTTCATGCTTCATGATGCTGCACTCGTACGTACTACTACTACTCGTGTTGGTTCCTTTCAGGCAATCACAAGTAGTTGTTTGCAAGCACAAGCAAGGACCACAGTGATCATATCACTAGAAAAGGGCTTGTATGTTTGCTTGCAAGCCATAATTAATTTGGTTATATGAAACCAGACACTGATAACCATCATTCTAATGCAACTGTTACAAATCACAAAACAAATTACTTCTCCATTAGAACGCCTAAATCTTACCGTTCTCATAAAAGTTACTCCATTAGTTGTAAAATATAACTAAGATATTTTTTAAGGGATTAAGAAATAAGATAACAAAGTACGTGAAGAAATCTATTATATACTAAACCGATACATGTTACTCTAATAAATTAGAAAAAAGAATCTTATAAATTTTGAAAAAAAGCAAGAAAGTGTTTTTATTTAAAACGGCGGTTCCATTATTTTATGTTATTAAATTAGATAAAAAAAAGCCACCCCCTCGCTGTCTACCTATGTACGTGAGGCCAGCCCATTAGAAATAGCAAAACATCCGATGAGCAGATGCGGGATGGGTAGATGAGAAGCTTAAGTGGTCAGGTAAATGCAATTTATGAGTCATGATGGTCTCGAGGGACACGGCTACATCGACACAATACAAAAGGCTTCACAACATTAGACAAACAAACCTTGGTGATTATGGTCGCTTCATAGATGGGCAGTGATTTATTTAGAAGATTTATACACATTTGAAAATAAGTGGATATATATATATATATATATATTTATAATATTACTTATATTAGGCTTATTTGTTTGATACAAATACAAATTTCTACAGGCTTACACATAACCGGAAGTTTATGATTGAATTTGATATGTATTTGATTATTTAAATGAGAGAATACGTAAAAAAAAATAATAGTTATATTGTAGGACAATACTTAAATACTAAATATATATATTTTTGAAGGGAATAAGTAATTCCTTTAATAATCCTTCATCCCTTTATGTTCACAAAGCTTTTGCATGTTTGGAAAAACAGGACAAGTTCATCGTCAATTTCATGTTTTCAACACGAGGAAAGGAGAATAAGTTAACTGTTGCAACGACGTGTGATTTAGTAGATTATTGCAACCTTAGTGGCGCATGGAATTTTTTTGACCTGTACATCTTTTTTTTACTCGCTTTTTCGTTGCACGACCTCTAATCTGTGTTCGCAGTGGAAAATCTACAGGAGACTTACACCCTTGATCATAAATAGAGGACGTTGCTGTCAAATGACGTTGCATCTTGGCCAGATAGCTTTGGAGTGGTTGCTTGGTCACATGTATTTTTCGTCGCATTTGTCCTGGAAAAACGTGTGATGATCTGGTTGTGTCACTATATTTATTAGTATTCAATATATCAAAAAATATTTATTTTTATTCCTTAAAATGATTATTATTATTATACATGCTGCTGCTGCTACTGATACTCCTACTGTTATTACTCCTCCTCCTGCTACTTCTGCTGTTGCTATTATTATTATTATTCAAGGGTTAAATGCTTGTACAAATTTTAATGCATCAATAGAAAATTAACAACAAAGATAGTTAGATGGATATTGAAAAGCTGGAAATATATGATCCAATCTGGAGTCCAACTTTTGTTTCTCTTTCTGTAGCTAGCTTGTTAATCTTTTCTTCCTAATTAGTAGTATGCTACTACTAATAATTATTACTCATATCCCCATGGGTGCAGTAGACCGTTGACCAACTCCTCTTCAAGTCAGAACCTTCTTAGGTGCTAAGGTTTTGACAAAACCACAAGTAATCGAAGCTAACCGAGCTAAGCAACTGTAACTTGAAAGAACATTTCGAGTTCTCAATTCAATCCAAAATTCCAAATCTTGCAGTCAAAATTTAAACTTGAAGCCGGCTAGTAACAGTATGTTTGTCTAGTACTCTACTGCCCTAATTAATTTTCTTTTGTAGGGGAGTATTAATACTCCGTATTTAATTAACGCGTCTCTCTCTACCTCTGTTTCTGACCACCACTCCCTTTCTCTCTCCTTTTTTTTTCACCAACCATCGTAATTGCTGACTTTGAGAGACAAAATAAGAAGAAAAAAATAAGAAAGAAAAAGAAAAGGAGACAGCAGAAGGAGGAAACAGACGGAGTTCTTACCAAACAAAACAAGCCAAGAAAAGGTCATCACTGTGAGAGAGAGAGAGAGAGAGGGAGGGGAGAGATCTCCTGCTGCGTCGCGATTTCCGGCGGCAAGGTTCGATTTTGATCCCGTCCCCGGGTTCCCCCACCCCCGATTTGCCCTGCCCCCCGCGCGGTCGCGCTGGTTTCCGCCGAGCGCGAGAGGAAGGATCCCGATTTTAACAGTGGCAGTTCGTGGCGTGGCCGCCGCCGCTTCTGGTTTGGGCGTCCCTCCCTGATTCGGCGGTTGCTGGAGTGGAGGGAGTCTCGAGTGTTTGATTTTTTTCACTCCAATTCGGGCGAGCAATGAGGGTTGTTGATGCGTGACCTGATGCGGGACGCGTATTGGGAGAAGATTTCCTGAAGGTTTTTTTGTTGGTTGGGGGGTTTCTTGGAGTGGAGTTTCTTGCCCGGATCGCGCACTCGTCGTATGGGCTGTGTCGGTTCGAAGCAATTCCATGGCGAGGATCCACGTGGTGGGGAGGCGAAGCCCCGGCGGCGCCCGTCTAGCAACTCTCTGAGGCGTCTTGTTAGTTACAATTCCAGCAAGAGGCATGAGCACTTTGAGGAGGATGAAGAAGGGGTGGTTGTGTCAGCCACGTCCTCCAGCGCCGGACATTGTGTAGGAAATGATCCAAGCACGGCGAAGCTTATTCGGAAGCCGCCCGCGCCAGTGGTTGAGGCTGTGGCTGCATTGCCGGATGAGGCAGCTAATGTAGTGGTCGGCGTGGTTGATGCAGAGAGGCCAGTTGCTGCACATGCGAATTGGAGGCGTCCTCCAAATGGTGTGGTGGAGCAAGAGCCTAGGAGTGTTGGTACCAGGAGTGAGGCAAAGCCGAGGATTACAGATGTGCCCAATGGAGTACAGGGGGAGCATGTGGCGGCTGGCTGGCCAAGGTGGCTCACAGAGGTCGCAGCAGTGGCAGTCCGTGGGTGGCAGCCTCGAAAGGCAGAGTCTTTCGAGAAGTTGGACAAGGTTCATATCTCTATGCTGACCTTTAATTTTGTGGCAAACTCACTATACTGTTTCATATTGGTAGGACCTTGATTTGCCATTGTTCATGCTTATTAGTGGCTGAGTATTGCTCGCTTTGGAAGTGCTTGAGTTTACCAATGGCATATGACTGTCATGTTCATTAACTAGAAGTGCTTGAGTTTACCAATGGCATAGGGCAACAAAATTATTGTGATCTAGGACAACAATTTAGTTTAAACTATAAGTCCTTGAGTTTACCAATGGCATATGACTGTCATGTTTGTCAACTAGAAGTGCTTGAGTTTACCAATGCTTATTGCCATGATGTAGGGCAATACTTTTGGAATTGCCATTCTTAACAGCGTGGTGTAATCAGTCAACTGGATTGCAGCACTTTTGACAATGAACATTCTACTTCTGTAAAGTCATTTGATTGATGAGCATTCAAATTACTATTGAGCTACTGATTCTATGCAACTACAACTTTTCTCATCCTCACTTCTAAATATTTCAGATAGGGCAAGGTACATACAGTAGTGTTTACAAAGCACGTGATCTTGAGAGTGGAAAAATTGTGGCACTTAAGAAAGTTCGGTTTGCCAATATGGACCCTGAGAGCGTGCGGTTCATGGCAAGGGAAATTCACATCTTAAGAAGACTTGATCATCCAAATGTTATTCAGCTTGAAGGTTTGGTGACATCACGCATGTCTAGTAGCTTGTATCTTGTCTTTGAATACATGGAGCATGATCTAGCAGGACTTGCAGCTACACCTGGCATAAAGTTCACAGAGCCTCAGGTTTTCCATCTGGACATTTTCTTTGGTTTTCTATTTTAAAGGTTTTCATTGTGTTGTCAGTTTTCATGTTGTATTCACTATGGCAAATATCCATTTTAGGTCAAGTGTTACATGCAACAACTGCTCTCTGGACTTGAACACTGTCATAATCTTGGTGTTTTGCATCGGGATATAAAGGGTGCAAATCTCCTAATTGACAACAATGGTGTTCTCAAAATAGCAGACTTTGGTCTGGCTACATTCTTTAATCCAAACCAAAAGCAACATTTGACGAGTCGTGTGGTAACATTATGGTACCGACCTCCTGAACTATTACTGGGTGCTACTAACTATGGTGCTGCTGTTGATCTCTGGAGTGCTGGTTGCATTCTTGCAGAATTGCTGTCTGGGAAGCCTATCATGCCAGGGCGAACTGAGGTATTGTTTAGCTATTCATATTCTGGTCAAACTTGCAACCTAAAATTAACACACTGTTATTTACTGGGATAATTCTGATGTTGCTGTGTTACACAAGTTATATCAGTATATATATGCCATTTCTTGCATAGCACTTCTGGCCAAACCTGAATTAAGCTGGACTAAAAAAAACGAAGCTGCTGAAGTGAATGCAGCTGTTCTGAATACAGAATACCTGATATCTTTTGAGCAGTTATCATGTAGTAATGATAAAATCTATCAGTTTGTACAGCCAGATGTACAATTATAAATTAAAATGGTTAGCTCAAGTTTCAATGTGATAAATAATTATTGCACATTACCAGATATATTTTTACATGGACCAATACCAGTTAAAAGCTAACCATACTCCATATTAAAATTTCTACTTTAGTGTTGAATGTTCATATTGTTTATAATGTTTAATAATCTATATGAGTTTCCAATGTTTATTTTTGTTGTCCAAATTCTTTCAGGTGGAACAGTTGCACAAAATATTTAAGCTTTGCGGTTCACCATCAGAGGATTTCTGGGCTAATTTGAAGTTGTCACGTGCCACAATATTCAAACCACAACATCCTTATCGGCGATGTGTGAATGATGTATATAAGGATTTCCCACCTCCGGCTTTAGCACTATTGGATTGTTTACTTGCTGTAGAACCTGAGAATAGGGGTACTGCTGCTTCGGCCCTTGGAAGCGAAGTAAGTTCTGGCCCTGAAATTTGTTGTTTGCTTTCCATGGTCTCTCAAACATGTGGAAACACACATTATGTTAAATCTGCTTTTGTGTCCCTGTCTCCCTGTAAATTTCAATATCCGTTCGATGAGTCAAAAATATGATTCTGTTCTCTCTTCTCATATGTTGTTTGTGAATGTCATGACATTATTTTAGAGAAGTGAATTATATATTTTAAGTTGATATGAAGAAACAATATTTTGTGATGTTCCTTTCACTTGATGGTAATTGATGAGATATTTGGCTGTTCTGAAGTATAATCTAAAACTGGCCTTTTTTTTTATTGTGATGTACTAAGATTAATATATATTTTACCTTATACTGTAGTTCTTCATGACGAAGCCTTATGCTTGTGATCCATCAAGTCTACCTAAATATCCTCCAAGCAAGGAATATGATGCTAAGCTTCGAGATGAGGAGGCTAGAAGGTAATTCCCTTTGGAGAACTAAAGATGCATTTTGACCAGATGGAATATATGGTCTATCTTCTTTTTCTGGCGATTTCTTTACCTGACTTAAGTTCATGTTTTGCCCACAGGCAAAGATCAGCAGCAGTTAAAGGACATGAATCTGAAGCTGGACGTAGAAAGCAACTTCCAGCACCAAATGGCAACAATGAATTGCAGGTAATGTAAAATTATAGAATTCTCATAGTATTATATTATAATTGTCATACTTAAGGATATTCAGAGTCGAGGGTTTTCTGATGCACTGCTCTATTGAGCTTCCAAAGCATTATTAATTCCTGCAGAATTTTGAAACCTGATGAGAAATAACACCATTCAAATACTATTTGCTAGTTCCTAGCAGTTCAATGCATTCATTTAATACAGGAAAATAGCATTTATTATAGTTAGTACTTGGTAGCAGTCTTGCAGAACTAATTTGTGATGCAATGCAATTGCTTCTTGATCTGTTTGTAAGTTAACCAGTACAGTGGTTGGAGTTTAAAAATTGGAATTAATCACATAGTTGACATTGCAAGATTGTTAAATATAAGCTGTTTCATATCTTTGCAGCAACGACGGGTTCAGCTTAATCCAAAAAGCAGCAGTAATAAGTTTATTCCAAAGGAGGATGTTGTCACTGGCTTCCCAATTGATCCTCCTGGAAGAGCTGGGGACAATGTTTACCCTCAGCATGCACCTCTGATGCATGCTGGGCGTTCATCCTCTACTCTGGGCCGATCAAGTGTCACTGATCAGAATGCTCAGAGATCTTACACATCTCAAATTGCTGCTTCTGAGATGTCTACTGCAACTGGTGGGCAGCGAGGCAATGCCACTAAGCTGTCCAACCTTGGGGACAGTGCCAGGAGACAATATTTGAGAGAGCATCGATCCAGTTCAAGATATAGTCAACTGACTGCTGCTGAACCCTCTGACAGACCTGAATGGACGCACCAATTCCAAGAAAGACCATCATCTTCCCACCGCAAAGATGATGGGGTGGCAAACAAGGAACCTACTGTGGTAAGTGTCTTATACATTCATTAGGGGAATGATTGATAGATAGTAGTATTCAAGCCCTTGAAAGCTGTGATAGATTTTGGGAAATTTATCCTTAAGCATTTTTCGAAGTTATGACCAATGAACATGTGGGAGGATGGCTTTTATCGGTAATGTAGAGTACATGTGTGTAAATCTCTTAACAAAATGACCCTTTGTTATCCTTGGAAATATCACAAAATGGCCTGTGTCCTGGCCATGGAGTGCACTGTTTTTTCTCTGTTCCTAATATTCTGAGACATTTTCTCTGTCAAGGTCAACGATCTATTTCTTACATGAAAGTATAAGATTTTTTGTCATATGCTGAGAAATTCACCCTTTGCCTGCTCAGGTGAATGGCACTAAGAAGAGCAGGATCCACTACTCAGGACCATTAATGCCGCCTGGAGTAAACATGGAAGAAATCCTTAGAGAGCATGAACGGCAGATCCAACAAGCTGTACGAAGGGCCCGGCTTGACATGGGAAAGGGCAAGAATCACGTCGAGAGAGACCAGTCTGAATCGCTGCTGTACACTACCCAGAATGGAAGAAATCCATAGCACTACAAAGCTCAGGATGGCTGTTCAATGTGTTGTCGACCCACCATTTGAACCATCGAAAACTATAGAAATTAGTGTATGTTTCTGCCCCCTCAAGCGGAGAGGTTTCTTTCTGCTAGATGTTCCACACATTGCAGTGGTTTGGTTTTCACCAGCAAAAGGAAACCTGTTCTTGTAGAGATTCACCGTCTGTCCCAAGCTTAGCATAGGCCGTTGAAAATATTTTCTGAAGATTGGTTGTCCACAGCCACCAATTGTATGTCTCGAGATAGTATCCTCCCTTGAAATTGATTCTTACACCTTGTTTTTTGGCAGATGACAAGAGAAATATAATGGAAGTACAGATCATTGATTCCCTCTGGTGTTTCCTTTCATGTCTTGCTGTTGGTTCAGTTCTTGTTTTTATTGGTTCAAATATCCTATTTCACATGATTGAAACTCGATACTTGACATCCTTGATGATTTCTATTTATTTTATTTTTGGAGCAAGATAAACAATTCCTGCTTTCGTGGAAGGCCTGACATTACAAGCAGTTCATAGCCAAATTTTGGTCCAATCCCCAATAGGAATAGCCAAACTGAAAATTCTGGTGATACCAAAAACCTGGGAATTTGGGTAAGAGCCACAGTCAAAATGAACAATACCAAAGCCAGTGTTTTAACTTCATAGGCATTAGCCAGAAAAAAGATCTTTTGTCATTAATCAAAAAGATGTTTTAACCATTGGCCGGAAGATTGAGCAGCGTATTGGGAGGATCAGATATGGTCTGGACATGTATGTCTGGAATGCTTTGGGGGCGATGTATGCGAAGTGTGGGGAGCTGGAGGATGCCCGGAGGGTGTTCGATGGAATGGCTATGAGAGACGTTGTTAGCTGGAATACAATGGTGTCCGCGTATGCATTTGCGGGGATGTGGGTTAAGGCATTTGAGCTTCTACAGCAGGTTCCTGGGGCAAACATTGTCACACGGAATGCAGTCGCAGCAGGGAATTTGAAGGCGGAGAACTATGATGAAGTGATTAGGTTGGTGTCTCAAGTGAGAAGATGTCATGGGACAGGGGTGGATTCTGTGGCCAGTGTGGCGTGTGGTAAGAACGGGTATCTGAGGGCCGGCAGGGAGTTGCATGGGGTGGCTGTTCGTCTATGCTTTGATAGCCTCGAGTGTTTGGTGAATTTGTTGTTAACTACGTACTCAAGATGCAGGATGATGAGCTCCGCGTGCCTTCTGTTTAGAGCATGCTCGGTTCAGAGCATCTCAACCTGGAACTCGCTGCTTGCAGGCTTTGCATCCATGGACCTGATCGAGGAAGCTTCCTTGCATTTCAGAGAGATGACTGGTTTCAGTGTCTGGCCTAATGATATTACTGTGTTAATTATGCTTTCCCTTGGTGCACGGTTTGGACACCTCTGTCACGGAAGGGAGTTGCACTGCTACATCCTTAAGCATAAATTGGATGGCTCTAAACTATTGGAAAACTCACCTGTCACCAAACGTAGACAAATGGCGGTTGCACCGAGAGTGTTTGAACTGGTGCAATTTCAAGACAAGCATGCCTATACAGCACTGGTTTTGGGTTACGGATTGCAAAGAGAGGGACATGTATCACTGAAGCTCTTTGATGAGATGATTGAGAACAGTATAGAGCCAGACCACGTAACTATGGTTGCAGTTCTTTCAGCATCTAGCTACTCTGGGCTGGTAACTCAAAGGCAACTGGTATTTGCCAAGATGGTGTCTATATTTGGTATTGCACCAAGAGTGGAGCATTTTTCATGCATGGTTGATTTGTACTGCCTTGAAGGTTTTCTGAAGATGGCTCAAGAGATAATTGACAAGATGCCATTCGAACCAACGGCTGCAATGTTAGCAACTCTTATTGAGGCAGCTTGTATTAGCCCCTAACCTATATGTAAATTCTCTTCTAACACTTTTGTCTTGTACATCTCAGAAGTTACGTTATTGGAAATATGAATACAATTGAAAAACATGCCAAATACGTTAAGTTCCGAGAACGTTATTCTACATATGGGCATGAAGACACTATTGTTAGAATTTTAATTTAGATAGAGGGCAAAAATCTAGATGTGCTCTATTATTTCACAAAGAATATCGTCACTTTCTGTAGAAGTCGAATCGTCACCGCACGTCTTATAAAATCCGGAGGCAAGATTCATCTGAGGTCTATTTACCATTCCAAATAAAACCCTAGTGTTTTCATCTTTCTTACGCTCAACCTTTCTTCAAGCCTTAATGTCCTCTAGCTACTCATACCACCACCCTAATGAATCTTCCCTAATCTAACATGGGAGATGAGGTGATGAAGAAGCTAGCAGTGGAGGGTTAGATTCCAAGTCAAGGCACTATGGAATGGACTAAAGGAGGTACATGCCTTGAACCTGTAGCTAGCTTTATAGTTACTCTTGTGACTTTTTGTCAATGCGACTTTATTCCTCGTTCTGAGTTCTTGTCCAACATTTTTGATTTCTATGGAATCCATTTTCTTCACTTGAATCCTAACTCTATTGTTTTTCTTGTGATTTTTGTTCATCTCTATGAAGCCTACCTTGGCGTAACCCCCTTTTTGGATTTATGGTGGTACTTCTATGAGCTCTAAGCCATATAGAAGTCGAGGATCATAGGTCATAGTGATTTCTGACTTCGTGATGGTCTCAAGAACTCTTATATTCCGATTACCCCTACTCATCCAAAAAAAATAGCACTAGAGTTGGTTCTATCTTGAGCATATGGCTATATCTGACAATTCTATCCCCATCAATTCCCTAGTAAGAGAGGTAAGAGTGGAACGAACTCATCGCCCCATCCCTCTCTCTTCAAGTCTTTATCTATAAGGTTCTTATACTCAGAGTTTAGGGTCTGATGGTATATGAGGTCATTGAAGATTTTGTGTGTCATCAGATCCAATCTTTACAGCTTCGTTCTCACCTCGCGTATCTGTAATTAGGAGATGAGAACGAATGCCGGATGTCACACCGGGGTATGTAGTATATGTATATTTTTATTTCCCGTACTTATCTGACATCAGAATACAAGCTTAATATCTCGATATTATTTATGCAGACCTTGATGATGCGATGATCCAAAAACACATCAGGGAGGTGTTGACGGATCTACCAAGTACGATGGAGAATGTCTCCACTCCTCTTTGCGATCTCCTAGCCACCAACCAGGATGCTATTTTTAACATAAGTTCCTACTATCTTAGTCCCAAATCCATTCTTTTTTTACCATTACTGACAGTATAGAACTTAGGTACTGATATCTTTGGGATCTTTCGCTGGTTGATGCCATCAGACATCTGGCCGACCACTAAATCGTTGTTGCAAACAAAGAGGCAGCAGAGAAGGTGGTGACCTAGGTAGCTGAGTAGGTGAAGACCATCCCGAGTACTACTTTGGATAGCAGCAATACTCAGAAGATGAAAATGTTGCCACCATCTGGAGGCTCTACCAAAGCCGTCCGCCAGACAACGGTAAGTCTTTACTACTCTACCAAGCAGTACTTCATTGAGCGCACGCTCGTATAGCTCATCTCCAATGATAAAATAGAGCTTTGATTAGCGGGCCAACTTTTCTACTACGATGTCTTCTTTGGGAACCGTATTTTATAACAGGTATAACCGAAGAGAAGTTCTATAGTTGTTGTTTGTTTTGATGTTGGCTATCATTTCATCAACTTTGTCGATCTCCATGGATGGTTTAGCCCCATGCCATTATCGGCACTCAGTTCTGTGTTCACGTTATCGGTGACAGAAGGTTTTATCAGAACTTATAAGAAGGTGTTGAGTTCAACCGATTCATGTCTTAAAGTCTGTTTAGTGAGTTCATCCACATCGAAGTTATTGTTGCGATAGATATGACGAACTTTGACCTTGTCAAAATGCTGCTCCATCTATCTCACCTCTGCTAAGTGCTTTGCTAACTCCTTGTTCAAACATCGATATTCCTTATTTACTTGATTGGTGATTAGCTATGAGTCCCCTTTTACAATTAGCCATTTTATTCCGAACATTACAGCTGCTCGGAGTCCTAATAGGGGGGCTTCGTACTTGACGGTATTATTAAAAGCCTTGAAGTCAAATTGTATTGTATACTTGAGCTTGTGTCTAGTTGGTGATGTCAGTATGACATTAGTTCTCATGTCTTGCCTATTCATTGTTCTATCGAATGTCATCATCTAGGTTTCGCCAAGTATATCGTTGATCTTGGTTTCCGCCTCAACATTCCAATCAATGACAAAGTTGGCTAGAACTTGGAACTTTATTATTGTTCGAGGGACAAAATTGACATCAAATTGGCTAAGTTCTATAACCCACTTGGCAATGCGTCCTGTGACTTACTTTGAAGCACTTCTCTCAATGGGAACATGAAACAATTGTTACCTTATGAGCTTGAAAATAGTGGCACAACTTTCTTGATATCATGTGGACGATATAGAGTAACTTTTGGATCTACAGATATCTTGTTTTGGCATTATGGAGTATTATTGAAAATATTCTTTTACAATTAAAATAAATTATTTTCTTATCTAAAAAATAATTTAACCAAAAATCATATCTCTCTGTCCGTAACTCCAATTGACGACATTCAAGTCTCTAAAATTTTACATATACCCAATAGAACTATTAGTTATTGTTAATAGTATTTTTTAGGGTTTTGTTTGGTTTTCTCACTTTTATGCGTAGTCAACATCGATGGAAATTGTTTCGGATGAGGATATTTGAAAATTTGAAGACGAAGACACAGACAAGTTACTCTTAGATTATATTGATCCTAGTTTATAAAATATTTTATTTGTGAAACTGTATTTAAATATGAATGTTAAATTTGATCGGCCTCGATTCGCATGACGAACCAATGGACCTACCTATTAGTTGTATTATACCTGTAGATTGTTAATGACCCGCTCCACTTTTATGGTACTTCAACAACCATGCTCCTAAGCATGAGTTCCAAAGACTCTTTTTTCCTAACTTGTGTTGTTTATCAATAAAAAGAAAAGTGGATTTTAGATCTGATAGGATTGACAAGGGGTGTCGATAGAGTTGTGAAATAGATGTGGCTGTGAAAACCCACAATGTAAAGTGAGATGCTTTGCATTCACATAGTTGTGGTTGTAAAAACCCACAATGCAAAGTAAGACACTTTGTATTTGCATAGTTGTGGTTGTGAAAACCCATAATGCAAAGTGAGATGCTTTATATTCGCTTTGAAAAACTCTAGCTGAGATGGCAAAGAATCCCTATTTGTTGTCGAGATGACAACAGGGTGACATCATGACAATGCACTCGTGGAACCTTGGGTATGAGATATACTCGGTCATGATGACCCTATGTAAAGTCTGAGATGGACCTATGTACAGGAGAATTTGAGTGACGTTGAGTTAGGAACTTGAGCAAATTAGTAGGTTTTGGTCATAGGTGGCTCTCGGATCCAATGTTAGGTAATGTTGTGGGCTGATGCATATAGATGACAAAAGTAAAAAAGAAACTAATAGGTAAATAAAAAGATAGAAGCTACCTAATAGCAATTGGCTGTGAGCTGACATCGTGGCCAAACGATCGGTCTAGGGTTTAGCTTCACCATTAAAGTTAACGAGCTAAAATTTCCTTGACCACTTGATTTCCTACAAAGCAAGTCGCAGACCGGATCGAGACTAGTGCCTCTTCTAACTAAATTTGAAATAACCCACACTTAAAGTTTTAAAAAAAATTTAAAAGAAAGGTTTTATGAAATAAACCTAGGCTTTTCTTTCAAGCCAACATACTCATACTTCCTTGACTTACTAATTATGTATTTAATTGTTATTTTTTTCCTTCTTTTAGGAAGAAGAGAATAAAATTAAAGATTATAGTTTCTTAACTAGTCACAAGCCATTGCTTATAAATTAGATTTAGTTGCGCTAAATTCTACTACTGCTTCTTTACTTGTCGGTTGTATGCTCGGAGTTATTTCAAAGGTGTGAGCTTGTATATGACATAATCTATTTATATTAGTTTTAGTCGCATCAGTAAGTTTTTTTAGACTGGTATCGACATCATTGTTGTGTGAGAGATCGGTTTACGTCGATTTTGTGCGAAGTACTATCTCCGGTGTCATGGTAAGTAGTGGCAGAGTACATACTTACTATAGTAAAAAAAATATTTGAAGTTTAAATCAACATTAACTTTTAAAACTTTTGACAACCAAAACGTCACATTTTTTATTGGAGGGAGTAGTTTTTAACATGTTTTGCATTTTGCAAGAGTTAATAACGTGTTGCTGTCATTGTATACGTTGATGTTCATATCTCACTGTGCTGAACTGCTGATACACACCCACTTCTTATCGAAACAGAATCTTAATCACACTTTTTTAAGGAATTTTTTTAGGAAGATTTAATCACACTTACTCAATGAAAGTTCAATTGTTTTAACAAGTTTAGTATTATTAGGGATTGGCAAGCGGATTATACGTATGTAAACAACCTTCCTGGCTTGCTTGAACGAGGAGAGGAAGGATCGGAACTCTAACTCATGACTTTTACTACTTGTGCGGAGGCTGGGGAAAAAAGAACTACACTTTCCAGCACGTTGAAGATGATCACAAACAAGAAGATAACAAGGACATTTTGGCCTCTTTCATAAAGGAAGAATCCAAATAGAAGAATGGATCCTATTTCATCTCAAATACAAATCTCTGTTCAGTAACATTAATACGTACTCCTTCTATTCTATATGTTTTATTTTTTAAAAAAAGTTAATTTCTTATATTTAACTAAATTTATAAGAAAATATAATAGTATTCACAACACTAAATTAGTTTCATTAAATCTAACATTAAATATATTTTAATACTATATTTGCTTTGTGTTAAAAATATTATTATATTTTTTATAAATTTGATTAAACATAAGTAAAAAATTAAAACGGCTTACAGTACGGAACAGAGAGAGTATTTACTATTGAGAACAAATACTTCTCAATGCTAAGTTTCATTGCAACTTATGTGACCTATACTATTTTAGATTCAGGATTAAGCTGCCACCTCCAGGTCCAAACTAAATTCCTCACTTCTGAATTGCCGCAGGAAATCTGTAAATGATAGCTTGGGTAAGATCTTTCTCCAACTCTTTTGAAAGCTGAGATCTTTAGACCTGAGATCCAGCATATTAATTGTAGTCAGTGTGATGGTCCTCTTTGGGCCCAGAGATTTGTCTCTGCTGACAGTAGGTGTCAGATTGTCACCTTGGAATTTATGAACATAGTGACAATTTCCCTTCTGAGGGCAATACTTGTCAATGATATCGATGGATGGTGATGAGTTAGTTGTTCCCTTTAGATAATTCACAAGTAGCACGGCTCTGGCTATCATCCTCTAGTTAACCAATAGCTACACTCTGGTGGCGTTGGCAACCAAAATGAAAGGCGGCGGCGGCGTCCGCGTCGTGTCACTGCGCATGATCCGGCCGGAGTTCACGGGCTTGCAGAACGGCGAGCTGCTGCCGGAGCCTGAGACGGTACACCTGACGCCGTGGGATCTCCGGCTGCTCACCTTGGAGAACATCCAGAAGGGCATCCTCCTGCCCAAGCCACCCACCGGCGGCGAGATTTTCGTCGAACACCTGGCGTCGTCGTTCGCTCGCGCCCTGGGACGTTTCTACCCTTTCGCCGGCCGCCTCGCCGTGGCGGAGGTGGACGATGGAGCATCGCGTGCGAGCAGCATCTCTGTCTCGCTGTGCTGCAACAACGAAGGCGCTGAGTTCGTCCACGCTGCGGCGCCCGACGTCGCCGTTGCCGACATAACCGCCTCGCTCTACATCCCGCAGGTGGTCTGGTCCTTCTTCCCACTCAACGGCGTGGTTGCTGCACACGGTGCGACGGACTCCCTGCCAGTTCTGTCCGCGCAGGTCACCGAGCTCTCTGACGGCGTATTCATCGCCATGTCGGTCAATCACGTCGTCGGCGACGGCACCAATTTCTGGGAGTTCATGAATACATGGTCAGAGATCAGTCGAAGTGGCGGTGGAAAACCGTCGCCGTCTCTGGTGGTCAGGAGGTGGTTCCTGGACACATGCAAGGTGCCGATCCCTCTACCGTTCGCCAAGCTGGAGCACATCATCCCGCCACGCGAGCACCTACCGCCGGTGCAACAATGCTTCTTTCCGTTCTCTGCGGAGAGGGTAAGGAAGCTCAAGGCGAAGGCGAACGACGAGATGGGCGGCGCCGTCACCATCTCCTCCCTCCAGGCCCTTGTCGCGCTCGTGTGGCGCTCGGTGTCGCGAGCTCGTGGCCTCGCGCCGAGCCAGGAGACGGAGTACGTGCTTGTTGTCGGGTGCAGGGGACGCGTGGGCGGAATCTCGGCGGGCTACATGGGAAACGCCGTGGTGCCCGGCGCGGTGAGGTTGACGGCCGGCGAGATCCTGGAGAAAGGGCTGGGCTGGACGGCGTGGCAGTTCAACAAGTACGTGGCGTCGTTCGACGAGGCGGCCATGAGGGACGCGCTAGCGGCGTGGCCGCGGAAGCCGGACTTCTTCTCCGTCGTGAACCTGATGGGCGGCACCAGCATCTGTACCGGGAGCTCGCCGCGGTTCGACGTGTTCGGCAACGATTTCGGATGGGGGAGGCCGGTGACCGTGCGGAGCGGCGGCTCGAACATGTTCGATGGGAAGGTGACGGTGTACGAGGGGCCGGACGGCGCCGGGAGCATGTCGCTAGAGGTTTGCCTGGCTCCCGCCGCGCTGGCGAAGCTCCTCGCCGACAAGGAGTTCATGGACGCGGTGACCACGACGTGAGCTGCACCCGTGTATGCTTGTATCCATTTGTCAATTTGTCGGTAGAAAGACGACGAATTCTTCAACAGCGATAGCCGATAGATGCAGAAACATCACGGTCAGCTGTCATTGCCTTTGTAAAAAGGATGAATCGATATGTCGTTCAAATAAAATTTACAATGGATTTTATATGGATTTGAAGGCAATGGACTGATTGGCTTCTTCCCTATCACTTTTCTTGGTGCATAGAACACCCCCTCCCCCCCCCCCCCCCCCCCAAAAAAAAAAAAAGGAGGTGAAACTTGATTTTATGGAAAGTAGGGTCTAAGAAACTGCTTGTATGAATATTGCCGCAGGAGCAAAGTTGGATGGTTGAGATGAGTTGAAGAAGACAGCAAGTGGCTAGAGTTGACGAGTCAACAACCTCCTCGTGGCCCACATGCAGAGAAGTAAGAATGTCACATCCTGATGGGACCCATCTTGAGCCCGCAACCCTGACCAACAGTGGCGGACCCAGGTCCTGGGTCACCTGGGCCATGGCGCTGGGCCTGGGTATCCAAAGGCCCATTGGGAGGCATGCATTTCACCTTGTAATTTTTGTGTTGGGCCTAACACGCAATGGGGCTTGCCCAGTCTCTTTCGCACTCCACGAACGGGCCCTATTGTATTTTTCTAGATAACTGACTAACCGCATACACAGCTTTCTGTATGACCTGCTGGAGACCACATTAGATAGTGCGATTGATTTCATCCACTGAATTGTAAAACAGGATTAGCGCAAAATGGATCGGTCTTGCTCAGTTTATTGCTTGATGCATGTGTGCTGTAGTAGGGCAAACTGGAGTTCATTATCTACAAACAGAAACATGTTTTTTTTCTGTAATGACCGTACTACGGCCAGTTGATGGATTTAATTGTTCTAATCAAATGATAATTTGGGGCCAACACAATCGCTCACCTAAACAAAGATGTTAAGCTGCTTTATAGGCATAACTTGTGCAGTCGGTGGGTTGCTTATTTCGAACAATGTCGAATAGAGAAGGGTATTATTTTCTAAGAGGATATTAACCTAGGCACATATCTTACAGGCTTGTCTTTGGGATCCATGCATGCATATATAATAAACGATTTGGTTTAATTTGTAGTTCTTTGTCAGTAGCGCAAACCGCAGTAAACGGTCGATATATACGACGCGTGTCAAATCGCAGCAACCACATTCGATCAGTCACTTACAAGGCTTGTCACTAGTATTTAAGTATACCAAAGCTGCTCTAATGCGATATTAATTAAGAATGAATCGTACAGTAGAACATAGTTTAACACTGCTATATTGAGAATGAGGCATTAATTAGTAATCAACTGCAAGCTCCGTCAGTTGAATTGTTAATGATTGGTCGATCAGGCAAAAGAGCACATGCCAATGGTACAAGAACATAAATGATACTCTGTAGTTAGTGGATTTAGTTTCCTGCGCTGTTTTACATGATAAAATTTGGTTTAATGTACGACTCATTTTGTTTATGTTGATATAATTATATATTTATTTACATCAATATTGATCAATTTACATTATTATGAATTAGATCACCACGACTAAGTAGTTAATCTTTCTTTTTTTAATCCAATTAACGTGTTATCTTATCATATAAAACGTATTGTTTTTGCCGTCCTACAAGAGCCACTAGCGTTACTACAGTACAACAGTAATTTCTCCGTTAGTAGCCACATGATCTGCTTTATTTCTTCGATCTCGGCTTTCCATCACATAGCCTTATCCTTCATGGCCACCGTCCATCCATCGTATGCACCGTTGCCGTCCTCTCTCCCCTACGCGCTACCGTTCTCCGCCTCCAGCTCAGTGACATGTCCCGTCTACCCTTCATGTGCATCCTTGGCCTGCAGTATGAAAACAATAATCATTATAAAAAATAAACAAATAATTATAGCTTATTTAACCACAACAGCTAAGCTTAGCACCAATCCGACTAGTGATAAAACCAAACTACTTGGCGGAGCTAGAAAAGAAAAATAATGAAGATTACTTTCATACTCAAATCATAGAAAACGTCACTATGCAAACGAATGTTAGTTTTATTTTATAAATCTTTTATTTAAAAATATTTCATAATCTATAATTCTAAATTGCAAACGAATGTTAGTTTTATTTTATAAATCTTTTATTTAAAAATATTTTATAATCTATAAGTGTCATTTTGAAAGAAGCTTACTTCTCGATTTAATGCGATTTACTTTGTAACAATACAGACATGAGGATAAACTTTTAGTTTTATTAATATTTTTTTATTTTCTATTTTTTAAAAAACACCATTCCTTTAGTCATACACGTAACTTTTATCTCACTCCGTCTAAAGCTAAACTAACATCCTTTTTTTCATCGTCTTCTTCTCGGAACCACTCAAGATTTAGTTTCCGCTTACTCTTGGAAAGCCCACTCTTTGATGTCATCACGACATCCCAAGTGACATAAACCCGTTTTCGATCACATTATCCTTCAGTCATTAATATCAAACTCTAGTGACGGTTCTTATTCCCACAAAAATTTTCTATAAAACACTAGCAAACAACTTTACACTGGAGAATCATCTTACATTCATCTTTAACCATAGTCACATCTATTTAAATAGTTTAAGCTCTATAGAGTTTATAAGCTTTACCCACACGAAATAAAATTGTCATCGGATATCCGTCAACACCGAAAGTTTATGATAAGATATTTCTAAAGCTAACCCATAAATATCTCTTGTCGTTTAGTTAGATCAAATCTCTTAATAGGGATGTTTCCTATACCAAATCAATCGCTTTAAAAGAGGCTAGAATAGCAACTATCTGAATCAATAAAGAACAATAATCTTATCTCCTCATTCTAACATTTTATAACTATTGCCATATAATATTTTTATGTAATAGGTCAGAAACTTCTTTAAAAATAATTATCTAAAGGTTCTTTCGTATAATTATAAAATCAAATCATATAGACGAGACGAGACGAGGTTGCATGTTAAACATTTTAAGGAGTTAATATATTGAATCCGTCCTTAACAAGTTCTAACTCATTTAAATTATTTCTATAATTTTATTATTTATTAATTTATTATATGTTAAAAATTAAGTACTATAAATAGTTTGGAACCAATTTAAAGGACTAAATAATAATTAATAAGCAAAACGTAGGCTGGCCTTATATAATAATAAGCTCAATGAGTAGCTCAAGTTAACTAGTTAAGCTAACGAGCTAAAAATCTAACTCCATTTTAACTCATTATAACTATAAAAAAATTTAAGATGATTCGAGGTGAGTCAAGCCACGAGCTGCTTTCAGTCTAGCCACGTATATATCGAGTCACTCAGTCGATCGGTCCACAAAAATATAGTCAGTAAAAATCAAGATCGGTGGATGTGCGTGGCCTCCGAATCCATGTCAGGTCGAGTCAGATGCCACTGTCGTCTTCCCCCTACAAGTCTGCTTATACTCTTTGCGTGTTCTTCCGAAGAAACTAGCTTAGCTTAATTTATATATCGATGGTCATATGATGGCAGCCAAATACTAAACTACAAGAGATCCTGAGTCACGGTCCACAAGCTCTCACATCACCTGTGGCCGTCCATCATCTGGTCGCTGTCTGTCGCCGAGCTGCGGCGCCATGCTAGGAGACGACAACGGCGTGGTCGGCCATGCAATATGCCGCCATGCATGACGACGGAAAGCTAGCGGTAGCTCGCTTCTTGGCAGTGGCAGCCACACTTGCATGTCCTCGATCGCCGTCCCTAGCTCGCTGACGACCGGCCGGCGGCGGTAGCTGGACCATGAATAGACAAGCGACGTACTCCGGCGAGCGGCGGCGCACGGGGTGTGAGCTTGCCATGGCATCATCTGACTAAGTAGCCTTAACCTGTAAGAGGTTTTTTAACTCGCAAGAGTTTGATGAGGTTAATTAGCTAGCTGCAAAGACAATATATATAGTTCTGTTCTTCGTTGTATATTTGAGTTTCTTTCACTTAAATTTCGGTAGAATAACCCTACATTTACACACTGCTATTTCGGAATTTGCATGACTAACTCATACACAGATACTTAGAGCATCTTATCTAAAAAAAAGATACTTAGAGCATCTCAGTGCTAGCCTGATAGCGTCCTTTTGAGCCAGATTAGGCCAAAATGCTAAGTCTAGTCAACAAGCATACGTATCACCAATGCAAGTCGGTCGCTTCAAACAAATGTAGATCAGATCATACCGTCACCAAATTAAGTGTACATTATGCAAGATCGTGTCAGCTACGACGACTATTTGTCCTGTGCTCCACTATACCAGTCTTAATTTTATTCATTTGACTGCTGGTGAATAAAAGTCTTTAGTCTTGCTAGTTCACACGCCATTCATGTCAATTTTTAGGTTTCATTAGGGGCATTAATTGTAGTTTATTTATCACCTTTGGCAACCACGTCAGCTAAACCAAAGATATGATAAAGAAAACTAAAGAGAAAATAAACACGGCTCGGATGAAGCTGCAAGTCTCCCAATGCAATGATTTAACTAAGTCATCAATGCAATTATTTAAACTACTAAAAGGCCCGAGATGGCAAGAATCACGTTCCATGAGATCCAATATGATTGGGCTATTTTATACTATATCTCCAAGAGTCGGAGCATCTTGTCGGCAAAAATATATGGCGTTTGGTTTGCATTTTTGCAAGTGCGGCAATATCGTAATGCCTTTATTATTTAATCTATTGTATTATTATATTATTAATAATGGGTGAAGATGAGCCACCACTTTTACTCTACAAAGCCACTTTAATCAAAGAAAAAAAGATAAACATATGCATTGTTTGATAGTGGTCGGTCTGATTTGGAACAATTATAAATAAAATTATAATTATGGAAAGAGAATTATAGTTTATACAAAAATGCAATTTTTCTTTAAAATATATCTCCACACAAAAATATTGGGCTGGAAAATATTTAGCTCTTGAGGCCTAGATTCATTTGGCGGCCGGCTTACTTTTATTGTCAACTAATTAGTTGTGTGTTGATTATATAGACTATATGAAACATAGATGGAGAAAATGTGTCTACATTTTTACAAATTGGTCACAGTCGTCTATAAAAATCGAGCTAATCGCGTGTGGAAATGTTTTATTTTTTAGCTCTTTTGTTAAAAGCGGCTCCTGTCGATCGGCCATGTGGATTTTGGATGTTGGTAAAAACCTTTTTCATACTAATGTTATACAAAGGCGAGTTTCTGGTCCTGTTCCAAACCTATAAGGTAAGTTGATCTTGTAAATCTCTTCATGGAGAGGTATATCTCAAGTACGAGGTATATATACTTTTCAAGGATAGAAGAAAAACTCAAATGTGTGATCTAACGGAAAATAAAAATGTCCTGACCTATTTTTTCTGTTTTGGAAAATTCTGAATTAAAACAAGCTAGATGTTCAAGGAAAATTTTAAGTTAAAGCAAGAAAGGATTTCACTATTGCTCCTGTTTAATATCTTGAAGTTTCTGTCGTTATATACACACAATGAAACATCTTTTTATGGGGAACAAGTTGTGAAAAATATCAAGCTAGAAGAGCCAGATTTCTACGGAGTTATTTGACTGGCATTATGCTCCACAGGAACCGAAAGAGTCAAATATTGCAACTAAAGTTTGAAATCCTCATGTCAATAATACAGTTTAAGTCTAAAGTTCGAGTTTTCATTCTATAAAACAAGTGCCACCGTCAGGCCTTTGGTCTAAGATTGTGACAATGGCCTGGCGAAAATATATCCAGATTGATAATAGCCGACATATAAGTAGGGCTGTTCAATCCGAGTTTTCTCAACAGTTTATAACCAAACATGGCAACTGCGCTGTGATGGTCATGCCCCTCATAGACACAACATGCATATGTAGGATCCCCTTGTTCGCTTCTTGCAAGACGTCCAACTCCTACACCTGTTCGCTGCTGTCAACGTTGTCGTCTCGAAGCTCTACTCCCTCCACCACTGCTAGAGCTCGTCATCATTGTCACCGGTGTGTCCTAGATTTGACACCAACATACTAGGCTCGGTTGGATCTCCATGTGTGCCACGACACTTGGCAGGTTGGCAAGCCACACTATTGTTGGTGTCGATGCCTCCACATGGGTCACCACGTAATCTCGAAGATGGTTGCAGCCCCTCTCGTCACCCCCTCTTAGTTGCCCCTCTATCTAACCTAGATTTGGTGATGTAGAACTAGGCCTAATTAAATCTAGTGATAGTGGCTATAGGTGGCGAGATGACGCCACCAAATATGAGAACCGCACTAGTAACCATCTTCGCCCTTTCTCCTCTCCTCTCCTCTATCAGCTTAGGTTTGGTATCCACGGGGTACTAACTTTTGTACCAATGTGTATTAGGCCTTGTATTGACATGTACTAAACCTAGTATCGGTCTAAGTACTGAGTACCATTTAGAGAGCCCGGGGCAGGATCATGTCATGTAGCTGCCCCTATTTTTATTACAAAGATTGATGTGCATAAAGATCAGTATGCACATACCGACATGTACATTTTCACGAGTGTATCCTCAAAAATGAAATATGTTAATCAAGTACCTAATGATAAATTTCAATAGTATAAGGCTTAATGGAAAATGAACATGCACAGCTCACAAATATGCAAAATTTCAACGTCTAGAACTGAGAGCTTTGATCGTTGATCATGTTAGAATAGTCGGAATCTTGGGGAGCTTGTATGTGCTATAAATATCACACCAACCAAATGAAAACACGCGTCACTAGCTGAGATCCGGTTTGTGCGCCAGCCAGTGGGTAACCCTTATTCCTTATAATGTCCAACGATTATGTCAGTTGGAGGTGAATCCAACAACAAGGCTGATTTCCTCAAACCTTCATGTGCCCAAGCATTGCTTCCTCGATTGTTGCTCTTTATTTCGTCTGACACCAATTTTTCATCCTCCGTCTCTGGCGGCTCATGTGGCCGCCCTGCGTTACCTCCTAACAACTTGATTTGTTAGTTCTCATTGTCAACCCTGTGCAAAGTTGGAGATTCATACCCTCAGCTCCGGTTGCTTGGGAATTGAAGGAAGACAGTGGTGACGCCTTGTAGGTAGGTAGTGTTGTGCGAATACATACAGCGTGATGAACTGCTGATAACGTGGTAGCTCCCATACAATAAACGGAAGTCAAACGATAGAAAGCATCCTTTGGATCTAGATCCAATGATAAAATTCAATTATATTTGATTCTGACGTATACTAAAGATATAGTCGTAGATTGATAGTGAAAGTGTGGGAATGATTAATTATATTCTCTATCAATGTATCAGTATATATTGACGATCGGGACGGCTCATAAGACAACCACACCGTCATGCTACGGTTAACCTACTATTATTATATTTTTTATAATTATAATAGACTAACACTCTTCCGCAGTTTAATCGAGAGCATCGCTAATATTTAGGCTAGATCGAAACTCCTAAAATAGTGAGATAAGAAGGCCCTTGATAAACACGTCGGCGTACTGCGATGTCGTAGGAACATGTAAAATTCGAATGTGACCGAGGGCAACCTTCTCTCAAACAAAATGGAGATCAATCTCAACATGCTTCGTCCGCTGATGCTGCACTGAGTTGCTGGAGAGATATACAACACTGATATTATCACAATAAACCAAGATAGCACGGTGAGGGGGTGGCGAAGCTCAAGGAGCAGCTGCGCAGCCAGGTAGCTTCAGCAACACCATTTGCTACAACACGATATTCAGCTTCGGCACTTGATCTGGAGATTGTATGCTAACGCTTGGAAGACCAGGACACCAAGTTATCCCTGAGAAATACTGCGTAGCCAGAGGTTGACTGGTGAGTGTCAGGACAGCCAGCCCAGTCAGCATCCGTGTAAACAACAAGATCTACAGGTGAAGATCGATGCATTGTCAGCCCAAGAGATAAGGTAACCCTACAAGTAGCGCAGGATCCGCTTGAGAGCAGCGAGGTGCGGCTCTCGAGAATCATGCATATAGAGGTAGATCTACTGAACTGCAAAGGTAATGTCTGGTCGGATGAAAGTCAGATACTACAGAACGCCGGCTAGGCTGTGGTACTATATAGCGTTAGCGACAGGCGGTCCATCAGCAAATAATTTAGAGTGTAGATTAACAAGCATGCTTTACGGCTTGCACGCACTCATCCCGGTACGCTCTAAAATATCCTGACTATACTACCGTTGAGAAAAGAACAGACCATCTGCAGAGCATGTCATAGAAATGCCCAAAAAATGATGCAGCTGACCCATATCCGTCATAGCAAACTCACGCCGAAGAGCCTCAATAATGTGCTTGAGTAATCCAACAGAGGAGACGGTGAGGATAATATCATCAACATATAGCAGTAAGTAGGCCGTGTCTAGACCGTGGCGATATATGAAGAGCAAAGTATCTGACTTTGTTTCAATAAATCCAAGCGACACGAGGTGAGAGGCGAACCTGTGATGCCAAGCATGAGGAGCCTGCTTTAAACCATGTAAGGACTTGTTGAGCCGACAGACAAAATCTGAGCGAGAAGAATCCACAAATTCAGATGGCTGCACGCAGTACACTGTCTCAGTGAGAGTGCCATGAAGAAATGCATTCTTCACATCTAGTTGATGAATGGGCCAGTTCTGAGATAATGCCAGGGAGAGAACAACTTGAACTGTCGCAGGCTTGACAACGAGACTAAAAGTTTCATCATAATCAACACCGAGCCATTGTGTGAAACCCCGCAGTACCCAGCGAGCCTTGTAGCAATCAATAAACCCATCGGCGAGCAATTTGTGTCGATAAATCCACTTGCCAGTCACAACATTGACGCCAGGAGGACGAGGCACAAGACTCCAGGTGTCGTTGGCAATCAAAGCGTCATACTTAGCCTGCATAGCAGAGCACCAATTGGGATCTGACAGTGCATCACGAACGGAGCGAGGAAGAGGTAACATGGGCATAACGTGGAGGTTGAGGCGATCCACGGGCTATCAATGCCAGCTTTGCCACGCGTGCGCATAGAGTGCGCATTGGTGACCGGAGGGATGACGATCGGTCGAGTGGCAGCTGTGCGGCTGGTACCGCTGGCAACAACCTGCGCGCGAGCAGCAGGGGCAGCAGGGCTGGCAACACTCGTGGTCGGTGTGATGCCGCTGGCAGCGACCTGTGCGGGGTGCACAGGGGCAACGGCACCGGACGACGTGGACTCGGGCAACCACGGCTCTACACTAGGGCTCGACGGCGCAAGTGGGGCCTCAGGCACGAGGTGTGCCGCTGAGGAAGCTGCTGTACCTGCACGTACAAAACGAGCTCCAAGGACTGAAGCGGTGAGATCATGATCATCGACAATAAAGTCCAGGACGGAGGGTGCCATGGGTGTGCTAGACATGTCGAAGAAAGGGAAAAAAGTTTCATAAAAAACGATATGTCTAGAAATGAGAATGTGGTTCAACTGAAGCTTGAAGCATCGATAGCCTTTGTGTTTCGAGGAGTAGCCGAGGAACACATGTAGAGAAGAATGAGGGACAAGTTTGTGGGGCGTTGTAGAGGACATATTGGGGTAGCAGGCACAACCAAAAACTTTGAGATGATCATAGGAGGGCTAGACATAGAAGAGAGCGTAGTATAGTGTGCAGGAGGCGAGAATTATGGTGGGGAGGCGGTTCACAAGATATGTGGCGGTGTGAAGGGGCTCAACCTAGTAAGCTGGAGGGAGACTCGCCTGAAACAAAAGGGAACACAGAGCGTTATTGATGGTACGAATGGAACGCTCTGCTTTACTATTTTATTGGAAAGTGTATGGACACAATATGCGGAGGGCAACACCGTGGGAGAGAAAAAACATGCGGGCCTAGGAATTATCGAATTCACAGCCATTATCTCACTGGATGCTCTTGATGGTGGTACCAAACTGTGTGCGAACATAAGCAAAAAAGGTAGAAAAGTAGAAAATGTCTTGGATTTGAGACGAAGGGGAAAAGGCCAAATATAGTGAGAGGTCCATAGATCACAATGGATTAAATCAAAATTGTAAGTAGCACGAGAGGTAGATGAACTGAAAGGTAGACGTACATGATGACCGAGTTAGCACGCATGACATATATGATTGATATCATCTTTATTGCAGGAAATGATATTGAAACTAATAAGTTTGGACAGAACTTCTCACCTAAGATGACCAAGACGACGATGCCAAAGGGAGGTGGGTGCGGCGATGAACGCGGAGGTGCTGGTAGATGGTACAAAAAATAGGTAGAGGTCACCAAAACTATTACACCTGATGATCATGTTCTTGATTTGCAGATCCTTCACAGAAAGACCAAATGGATCAAACTCAATGAAACAATTATTGTCGATGGTAAACCAACAAATAAAAATTAAATTCTTAATAATGTAGGATGATACCAAAACATTAAGAGCAAGATCACAGTGCAGTAAGAAAAAACGATAGGATCCAGTGGCTGTGACAGGAAGTAAAGCACCATTTTCCACAACGATAGATGAAGGAGTAGATAAAAAGGGTGGGGAAATGGTGGAGAGTATAACAGCATCCGAGGTCATGTGTGAACTGGCACCCCTATTAGCATACCACTCAAAGGCTAGTTGGTTCAGCGTCACGGTGTTGAAGGAGTGCGCCAAGGAGTCCTAGTGCCAAGACCCTCCGTGAGTGGACATCCAAGGCACCGCCTGGTACACTGGTGAGGGTGCCTAGAAGCCCGATGGTGTAGCTCCCCCGTAGTACGTGCCGAACGGGGGCAGTGGGGCACTGTATGCGCATCCATAGGTTCCGAGAAGAGCACCGGAATCGCCATAGTGTGGGGCTGCGTGGAACGCAGGCTATGACGGCGAAGGTCGGCGGGACTGGTCGTACGGCCACATGCGTATGGTTCTAGCCTAAGGGTGGGCGAAGGACGGGTACACGGCCATACGGGAGGGGCGCAGCCCTGTCTACTTAGGGCCGTTCCAGCAGAGGGCGCTTGAGAGCTGCCACCAGCAGAACTGCGGTGTCCACCATGGCCACGACGGCGGCCGTTACGCTGTCCTTCGGTTGGTGCAGTGGGGCGTGGAGAAGGAGGCGCTCCCAAACGGGGAGCAACGGTGGCATCTGGAGCTGTAGGACATGGCGTCGCAGCGACGAGGACGGCCGGTGGGGACGGAGGACGAGCGTCGATCTCCATCTCCTCCAACAGAAGGTGTGTGCGTGCTTAAGTAAATGTCAAAAACGGCCTGTGCATCTTGAGGATGGACACCATGTGGCAAAACTTGCCACTGAAACCGTAGAGAAGCGTGAGTACCATCTGTCAGTCGCCAATGGGGTCGTCGACGGATTCAAGGCGACGACGGTAGTCGATAACGCTTAGAGACTCCTTCTGGCTGAGGAATTTGTCCTCGAAGTAGCACCACGCGTGGCGGGCACGACCTTGCCGCATCATCAGCGACTACTGCAGATCGCTGGAGACGGTGCCGTAGACCCATGTAAGGACGCAGCAATCCGCCTAGAGCCACACCGGGCGTGCGGGGAACGCTTCATCCTCGAGGACGTGGCGGATGAGGGCATATTTATCGAGGACGGTGAGAAACATGCCGCGCCACTTGGTATAGGAGTCTGTGGCCTTGTCGAGGACGATGGGGATGAGTGCCTTGACATTGACGACGGTGGTAGCTTGCGTCTATAGAGCTGCGTAAGCGCTCTCGTACGTGTCCAGGGTGTCGTTGCGAAGGCGGGCTTCCTTAGCCCGACGCGCTTCGTCAGCGCGAGCAGCATCAGCATCAGCCGCAAGACGACGGTCTTCAGAAGCAGTGGCACCATCATCTTCGCCAGCCATGAGGGACAGGACTGGCAATCAGCAGTCGATCAGAATCGGATCGACAGCCGATCATCCAATCGGGTCGGAGGGGTCGGCAGCCGATCGAATCGGAGAGATTGGATCATCAGTAGAGCCGATCGGATCGGCAGTAGGCACGATCCGATCGCACCGATCGATGGGCGATCGGGTCGATAGAGGGATCGGATCGATAGTAGATCCGATCAGATCGGATCGGCGGGCGATCGGACCGATAGTAGGCAGGTCAGATCGATCGGATCGGCAGCGCGGGTGATGAGACTGGTGACACTCCTGGCAACATGTAGTCAGCAACGGTGGTGCCAATCGGATCGGCGACGGGCGCTAGTTCGGGAGCAAAGGCAGGATCGGATCGGCGGCCACACCCGGTGATGAGGGTAGCTACAGGGCGAACGATCAGATCGGTAGTGTGGACGATGAGACCGGCGACACACCCGGTGACGTGCAGTTAGCAAACGGTGGTGGCGATCGGATCAGCGACGGGCGCTGGTTTCGGAACGGCGGCGTTGCGGAGGCAGGGCATCGGACCTCGGCAGTTTCTTGTAGCACAATAGTGACGGAGGAGGAGAAGGTCGGACGACGACAGCAACAGCAGCGACGTTTTTGGTTACGGAAAGATAGCGGATTACAACCGCTCTAATACCATGAAAGTGTGAGAATAATTAATTCTATTCCATATCAATATATCAGTATATATAGGCGACCAAGGCGACTCATAAAACAATCACACAGGCATGCTACGATTAAACTACTATAATTGTATTTTTTTTATAAATATAATAGACTAAGCACTTAAATTTAGATTTATAGATCCATGTAGAACAATTTTGCCTCGCCATTTGTAAGGATTGCAGGTGTCAGGTTGGATCTGCAGCTTCTTCTCAAAGCTAGAGCCCAACCAAACAGCACCCGTAAAATACACTAGACTCGAGATCAAGGAGGTGTGTGTCCAGCAGAGGGGTTACGGCTTCCAAGAGAGCAGCGTGACATGGGAAGCAATGGCCAGAACGTAGCACTCGCCGTTGACCGTGTCCGGCTCCTGTCCCGACGCGTCGTCCGGCCAGCGTCGTCCGGCCATCGGCGTGAGGAGGACATCCACCTCACGCCGTGGGACCTCCGCCTCATCAGCATCGACTACATCCAGAAGGGCGTCCTCCTGCCCAAGCCTCCGGTCACCGGCGAGCACCTCACCGACGCCCTCGCGTCCTCGTTTGCGCGCGCACTCGCGCTGTTCTACCCGTTCGCCGGCCGTCTCGTCGCCGAGGAGCGCGACGACGGGACCGTCACCGTCACACTGCGGTGCACCTGCGAGGGCGCCGAGTTCGTCCACGCGGCGGCGCCTGGCGTGGCTGTGTCCGACATCATCTCGTCGCTGTACACGCCGTCGGAGGTATGGTCGTTCTACCCGTTCAACCTGGTTCTCTCCGCCGACGCCGCCTTCGAGTCGTGGCCCGTTCTGTCGGTGCAGGTCACCGAGCTCGCCGATGGCGTGTTCATCGGCATGTCGATGAACCACTCCGTCGGCGACGGCACCACCTTCTGGGAGTTCATGAACGCCTGGTCGGAGATCAACCGCCTTGGCGACGACCTGACAGAGATCTCCACGCCTGCACCGATGTTCCGGCGGTGGTTCGTCGAGACCAGCCCCGTGCCGATCCCCATGCCGGTCGGCAAGCTGCAGCACGTCGTCCGCCGGTTCGAGCGGCCGGACGTGCAGGAATGCTTCTTCACCTTCTCGGCGGCGAGCGCCCGGAAGCTTAAGGCGAGAGCCAACGACGAGATGGCCGGCACGGCCACGGACACCATCTCCTCTCTCCAAGCCTTGCTCGCCCACCTGTGGCGAGGTGTTTGCCGAGCCCGGCGCCTCCCGCCGGAGCAGGTGACGTTCTACACGGTTTTGATCGGATGCCGGGGGCGAGTGAACGGCATCCCGCCGGGGTACGTCGGGAACGCGGTGGCATTCGGCAGGGCGGAGGCGACAGCTGGCGAGATCCAGGAGAAGGGGCTCGGCTGGACGGCGTGGCTGCTCAACCGCGCCGTGGCATCGTTCGACGAGGCGGCCATGCGGGAGTGGCTGGAAAGGTGGGTCAGGGAGCCGGAATTCACGTACATGTCGAAGCTTCAGTCCACCGCCGGCGTGGCGCTGATCACCGGGAGCTCGCCGCGGTTCGACGTGTTCGGCAACGACTTCGGGTGGGGGAGGCCGGTGGCCGTGCGTAGCGGCGCCGGGAACAAGATGGACGGGAAGGCGACGGTGTTCGAGGGGCCGGAGCGGGGAGGGAGCATGTCACTGGAGGTTTGCATCTCGCCGGACGCGCTGCAGAGGCTCGTCGCCGACGAGGAGTTCATGGATGCCGTCGACGCACCCGCATGATGAAGAACGGGTTAGGTTTGTTATTCTACCAAAAATTTAGTAACACTTTATTTTCTTAGACTTGTTTCCTATCGGATCAGCCATGTCGTTAAACCACCATCCAATCTTTTTTTTTTCTTGAAACCCTTTCAGATGTATTTTGGTAATGAACTTTTTTGATCCGATAGGAAACGAGTCTAAGAAAATAAATAAAGTGTTACTAAAATTTTGGTAGAATATTAATCATTTAGCTAGAGTATTTGGCTCCTGAAAACTTAGACTGATCAACTAATCAATTTCTAGCATATGTACTCCTTTGTTTTAAAAATATATAACATTATTGACTTTTGAGAAAAACATTTGATTATTTATCTTATTTAAAAATTTAATATAAATATAAAAAATATAATCTATGTTTAAAGTATATTTAAGAATAAAAATAAATTACGACAAAATAAATGGCATGTTTAGTAAAACAGACATGTATATGTAGGGCATAAGAAGTGGCATCCAATATGTTTGGAGTATGCATGTTCTAGATGCTGCTGAGTGTGGTCTCTAGTGACCAAGGCAGTGTTTGAAAGAGGGATTGAGAGAAAAGGTCACTCGTTTTTCGTGAGTATAAAACGGTATATTTTTTATAATAAAGTGTTTTAAAAAAATATATTAATATGTTTTTAAATTTAAAATAATTAATACCTAACTAATGACCTTACGTATCTTCTTATTTATCCTATTAAACTCAACCTAAGTGAGAGCAATTAAAAAAAAGTGACTAAGTGAGTGCACGTATTTGGGATCAAATTAATTAATGTTTCTAATTCTACTTTGCATGGGTGAATACTTTGGACATCAACTTGACAAGTTGATATAGTAATAGCACCGTGTCTCATATGCCTTATTTGCTACGTACAATAGCTGTATGGATTTTCTTCAGTTGTCTTGTAGCTAGCTTCAGAAATTTCAGTACTAACGTGATGGTCGCTATAGCAGGAGATGCAATATAATAATACAGTAGTAATAATAAACACTAGATATGGGAGACTCGCCGTGCTGCATCTATTGGCGTCAGCTCCGTGGATCAAGTCTAACCGCGTATGCCGTCATGTGTTAATTTGCTTGGTCATTACCTCTTTGCTTACCTCGAAATGGTCAAAATTGTTGGTCTTCCATGTACACCATTCAATTCCTATTTTAGACATTATCCCAATTTAGTGTTTTAGGCTGAGTTTGAGATAGGGAATAGAAGAGAAGACACGTATGAAAAATTAGAGTAGTTTACCTCGTTTTCCCTCCTTTAGAATACAACCTTGATGAAATATTTTGATATTATCACTTTGATCTGACACAACTAGAATGCATGTTAGTGCTAGATAGAACATGCCACCGTCGAGGACAACGAACCATTTCTAGCAAAATTACATATGTTATTAAGAATTTTAAGCCATCGCACGTGAAAATAAAATAATAATCATTAAAAACTAAATAAATATATTATAGTTATATTGGGTTAACCTTTAACATCAAATAACAGCTAGCATATCAATAAACAGTAAGTGGCTTGGGCTTAAAGGGAAAAAGAAAAATAATAAAATAGATAGGATAGTTAATTTATACTCGTAAAGCAATAAAATTGAGTTAAATTTTTAAATTTTAAGCTAAAAGTTTCAAAAATTGAATTGAAAGCTTTAAAATTTGAGTTGGAAGTTTTAAATTTCAGCAGAAAGTTTCAAATATGAATTGAAAGTTTTAAATTGGATTTGAATGATTCTATTCTGAATCACTTAGCAAAAATAGATACATGGCGGCAACACCCGATCGACACGATCCCGAGTCCGAATATGTATTCTTCCAGGCACTAGCTAATTAACCAGCTAGTACAATCCGATTCACAGCGCCACTTTTCAAGATTTTGGTCAACTAATAAATGTCAAATAAATTTAAGTTGATGAATTTACTTCATGGAAAGTAGTAATACGTGCGCTAGACAAAAAATGACATGCGACGGACGAGCAGAAGGATAATACCATAATAGGAAATATCTAGATCAGTCAAGATGACCATAACAAAAACAACCGTTTAAAAAAAACTCGCAGCGGATCATGCATGCTCATGGCACGTGCGTCCACCTCAGCGATGAACTCCTCGACGGCGACCAGCCTCAAGCGAGATGCTCCCGCCGCCGTAGCGCCCATCGTGCACCCCGTCCACCCTGTTGCCTCGCAAAGCAAAGTGGACGAGAGGGTGACGGTGTACGAGGGGAGAGGAGCCAGGCGGCGGCGCCATGGCGCTGGAGGTGTGCCTCGCGCCGGAGAAGCTCGCGGACGCCGACTTCATGGGCTGCCGCGATGTCGTACATGGTAGTCCCGTTCCGGCCTATATAAGTATGGACCGGTGTGGACGTAGGAATCCCGTCCCGGCCCAACTATTTTCTGCCCGATACGCTCCCGGCCGCAGGGATGCTCGCCATGGACGGCGTCACCGGCTCCCGTCCCGTCCCGTTGTCGCCCGGCAGGTTCACGCAGCTGAGCTCGCCGACAGCACCACATTGCGACGCCGACGTCGTTGGAGAATCAGAACCATCACCAGTTCACCACTCTCCAGTCGCCGGCGGTGAGTGAGTGAGGCGTCGCGCCGTTGTGCACGTGTCACACCCACAAGGCCACAGCCGATGCCGGCGAGAGGTGACAGACGAGAAGGATCGGAGCAGCTCGAGACGACATTACGAAATACAAGCCTTAAGGGAATGTGCTACTGTGCCTGTGCTGTTCAACCACTCACACTCACAGCAACCTACCTAGATGTTCTTGTGTAGAATCTTCTTCTTCTTAGCTGCCGCTGCAGGATCTTGTTCTTCTTCCCCGTGTTGGATTGGATCACTCATGTCCAAGGAACCAAATTCCAGTCCTCAAAATCTTCTTCTTTTTCATTCTCGACTGTTCAGAAAGATCATATCTCATCCCAACATGTGAAGATCATCTCGCACTGCCCATTCAACTACAAATTCCCAAACGTGTTCTCAACTTAGACTATATATTGTAAGTAGGATATACCCTCCATGATACCAGGCCGCTTGACCCACGTTACATTTGGTCCGCACAGCCTTATCGGCTTGTCCAACCTATTCGACCTATTGTATTTATATTCCGTCTCCATGCGCTCATGAGTGTGCGAAAACCCTAATTCACATTTTGCGTCCACGCATTCACATGGTATCAAAGCGGATCGCCGCCGTTGCTCAAATCTGATCCTCTCACACCCGGTCTCTCCACCGCTTCCGTTAGCCTAGGCTTGTCGTCGCTCGATCTCGCCACCCACACACACCTTCTCACCGATGCTGCCACTGCCGTTGAGATCTCGCCAAGCCCAATCACTATCAACCCAGACTCTCGTCACCAACACCGTGTCGCAACTACAACTGAAGAGTGTACACAAATCCATAGCTCCTTACATGCATATGAAGCAAATAAGTCTATAGCATGAGGCCAACGAGCTCGAGACCAACACCACCCACCGGAGGGCCACCAAGGATCGTAAAATCACCCTCGCCGCATATGAGGTCAAGCATGCAGCTATACACGCACAAGCCCTCGCTGTTCTCAACATCAAGATCCTCGTCCTAGAGACACTGGATCGTGTTGCCAACAACTCCAACCGGTAATGAACCCTCTTCCTCATCATCTTGGATAAATATGCCCTAACCGACCATGTCCTCTCTGATGTCAACAACTCCAACCGCTCGGCATGGGTGCAGATGGACTGCACCGTCCTGACCTAGATCTACGGCACCATCACTATCGACCTCTAGCAGACGGTAATGCTCTATAACCCAACTGCTTACACTGCCTAGTCCGTTCTCGAGTCGGAGTTCCTCAGCCAACACGAGTCACACGCACTCCTTCTCTCTATCGAGTTTCGCACCATCAAACAAGGAGGAACCTCCATCACCGACTTCTATCGTCGTCTCGAGATGATGGCCAGCGCTCTCTCTATGTTTAAGGATCTAGTCGACAACCACACCCTCATGTTGACTCTCCTCTAGGGACTCAATGACAAGTTTCTCCACATGGTCTAAAACCTAAAGATGTAGCGCACCTTCGATGAAGCGAGCACCCTGCTCCTTCACGAAGAGATCGACCTCGACGACACCACCAAAGATGCTCCAACCCTCGCCTTCGTCACCACACATCAGCAATGCTCCCTAGGCGGGTCAGCTGGGGGGCTCAGGATGAGGCGACCACGGGGGCTATAGTACCAATTTATGGCCCCCCAATTGTCATTGTGGTCGTGGCGGCAAACCTGCCCTCCAGGCGTTAGCACCTTCAACCCCAGGCATTGCCATGACAGTCATCCCCTTGGTGCCCCCTTCCTCAACTCTTGGATGGAGATAGTGTAGCTATGGCCATATCTCTACGGCCCTAGCCGCACCCCGAGGACAACACCACTCCTACCTGTCTCGTCGTTTGAGCCCCTATCCGCTCTCACTGCCTTGGCCTACTCTCTCTACTACGCTGCACCACCATGCTCCAGCCCTCCTCTGGGCTTCGCCTATGAAGGCGTGCCCTCCTCACCACTGGGGTCAGTGTGCGGGGGCCTGATTGCCTCACCACTGGGTTTTGCTTGTGGGGGCCACCCACTTCACCGCCTGGCTTTGTTGGCACTCCGCTGGCCTTCGGTGTCACGTCAACTGCTCCGCCAATGCTATCACCGAGCTCCTAGCCCCCAATGGCCAGCCCCTCCTAGGATCAAGCATCTCTCATCAACAATTTCAACGCATTGTCTCTAACCCCGCCGACCTCCAACGAGTGGTAGGCCAACTTCGGAGCTGACTCACATATGGCCAACACTGCTAGTGTACTCACCTCCTTTCATCCTCCTTCTTCATTCAATCCTTCATCGATCATTGTAGGAAATGGAGCACTACTCCATGTCACCTCTGTCGGGTCATCCACTATCTCCATGCCACAACAATCCCTTATTCTTTCCAATGTTTTAGTAGCTTCTAGCATTAGCAAAAACTTAACTTTAGTTCATCGTTTCACTACCGATAACAATTGCTCCATTGAGTTTGACCCATTTGGCCTCTCTGTGAAGGACCTCCAAACCCGTAGCGTGATCGCTAGGTGCAATAGCACGGGTGATCCCTACCCGTTCTTTTCATCTGTTGTCAGCTCACCTATCCTCATCGCCATAGCCTGCTCCACCACCATCTATCATTGTCGTCTTGGTCATCTTTGGTTCAGCAGCATTATTACAACTTATCAACTCTAAAGCTATTTACTATAATAAAAGTACCTCTGATCATGTATGTCACACTTACCAATTAGGTCGTCATGTGTACCTTTTTTTCAATAGATCCGCCACTC
This sequence comes from Oryza coarctata, assembly GCA_030770085.1. Lineage (NCBI taxonomy): Eukaryota > Viridiplantae > Streptophyta > Magnoliopsida > Poales > Poaceae > Oryza > Oryza coarctata. The sequence goes on along the minus strand of CM061476.1, from coordinate 526,753 downwards.
GTGCACTTCAACCTTTCGACCTCATCCACTATGATCTCTAGTCATCCCCTGTGGTTAGTGTATCGGATTATAAGTACTATCTCATCATTCTTAACGACTGTACTCATTATACATGAACCTTCTCTCTCCATGTCAAATCTGATACCTTTGGCACCCTATCGAAACTTTTTCTCATATGTACACACCCAGTTCGATGGCTTCATCAAGCAAGTCCAGTGCGACAACGGCAGTGAGTTCAACCATTTCTCGACCTACACGTTGTTTCTCACAAACAGAGTCATTCTTCATATGCCCTGTCCATACACCTCCCAGCAAAACGATCAAGTTGAGTGCACTCTTCGCACTATCAACAACAACGTGCGCTCCCTCCTCTTTCAAGCCAACGTTCCCCCTATTTATTAGGCCGACTCTCTCCATACAACCACATAGCTCCTCAACATTCATCCCACTACAACTCTCAACGGCCTTACTCATTTCTTTGCCCTTCATCGTACACATCCTTCCTACACTCATCTCTGTGTTTTCAGCTACGCCTGCTACCCGAACCTTTTCTTGATCACTCCACATAAACTCTCTCCATGCTCCTCCTTGTGCATCTTTCTTTGTTACTCCACTAATCACAAAGGGTATCGCTGTCTCAACCTTCACTCTAATAGGATTATCATCTCCCAACACGTCGTGTTTGATGATTCCTTCTTTCCCTTTTCTAAGATGTCCACATCTTTCCTTGATCTCACCACTCTCGATTTCCTAGGCGATGATGACTGTTCCACCTTGCTCATCGGGCCTCGTACTATGTCTGCAAGTACACCTCTCGGGAATGCCTCACCTAGCGCCATCAGGTCACCGCAGTCTTCCTCTGCTACAGGGTCTCCTTCACCCTAGCCTCATGTGGCTACCCCTAGGGATGCTACACCCTAGGCTATTGTCAACGACATGCCCAAGCCCTTCACAGTGCCTCCTATGGACACCTCCAGTGGCATAAGGCATGCCACTAGACGTACTACCGTCACAGCTCCGCAGACAGTCGTGCCCATCACCAGCATGCACGACATGCGTACCTGTGCCAAATCTAGATTCATTCAGCCAGTTAACCGCCTCAACCTTAACACAGGTACTCTCTGTTCGATCCTGACATCCTTCAGATCGATGACATATGATCCAAACTAGCATGCTACCATGTATTCTGAATTCGATGACATTCAAGAAAATGACACATGGATGCTAGTACCTTGCCCTCCTAGCGTGAATGTGGTCAATGGGAAATGGATTTTTCATCACGAGTTTATGTTCGATGGATCTCTTGCTCGCAATAAAGTAAGATGGGTCCTCCAGGGTTTCACCCAACACCCTGGCTTTGACTACAATGAGACTTTCAGTCCAGTTATGAAGCCCGCCACTATTCATGTGATACTCAGTTTGACTCTCTCGCACTCTTGGCTATTCATCAACTTGACATCAAGAATACTTTCCTACATAGAACATTATAAGAGATGGTGTATTGTGCCTAGCCATCCAGGTTTGTTGATCCCTCATGACCCACCTATGTCTGCCGCCTGAACCACTCTTTCTATGGACTCAAGCAAGCCCTACAAGCTTGGTACATTCACTTTGCTTCTCACATTACCTTCCTTAGGTTTGTTGAAGCCAAGTCTGATACCTCACTGTTCATTCATTTTCATGGTACTGATATGGTCTTCTTGCTTTTCTATGTTGATGACATCGTTCTCACAGCCTCATCCAAACAATTCCTTCAGCAAGTTATCTCGGCTCTCAGTCATGAGTTTTCCATAACAGATATGGGTTCACTCTATCACTTCATAGGTATCACCGTTGACCATCAAGAAACGATCTATTCCTTTCACAACGACAGTATATGCTAGACATTCTAGACCATACTGGTATACACGACTACAAGCCATACAACACTCCTATGGACACTCGCTCCAAAATATCCGCCAATGGAGTTTTGGTACATGATCCCACTCACTACAGGAGTATTGCAAGTACACTACGGTATCTCACTTTTACCCGATCAACATTGCATATGTCGTTCAGCAGATCTGTATACATATGCACAACCCTCAAGATCCCCATCTTACCACCATGAAGCGGATATTGTGGTATCTACGATGTACCCTGGATCTCGGTCTTTATCTTCACCAGACTTCGTTGACCGACCTTACGGTCTATACTGATACTGATTGAGTCGGATACCCCGACTCTCGCAAACCCACCTTAGGCTACGCTATCTTCCTTAGGGACAACCTCATCCCCTAGTCTTCCAAGTGCCAGTCGACCATGTCCCATTCTAACACCGAAGCCAAGTACCATGCCGTGGCCAATGACGTCGTTGAAGCTTACTGATTACGTTAGCTCCTCTAGAAACTTCACTGCCTGGTTCACCGTGTTACCACCGTATATTGCGACAATATCAGCACCATCTATCTCTCTAACAACTCCATCCAGCTTCAGCGAACCAAACATGTCGAGATCCAGCTCTTGGTGAAGTTCACGTTCCTATTTCATCCCATTACATCGACATCTTCACCAAAAGTCTACCGACATCCGCCTTCTTTGAGTTTAGGACCAATCTAAATATTCGTCGTGCTCCTAGTTCCGACTACCGAGGCATGTTAGACTTGTGATACTAGGCCGCTCAGCCCGTATTACATTTGGCCCGTACGGCCTTGTCGGACTGTCCAGACTATTCAGCCTGTTGTATTTATACTCACCTCAAAGAATTTTTTTATAAAAAAAGTGTTATTCCTTTCAAACAATCATAGCAGGTAAAGGATGTGACCACTGTTCAAGATGGGACCATATAGGCATGAATGGAGAGGTTTCCTCTAGATAAGGCTGATATGAGAACGATTTGTCTGAAGGGACGGCAAATGTTTTATGGCTGCACATACTCAAAGCTCTGTGTACCAAAATTTTTGCTGAATTATTATTAGCTTTCAAGTTTCAATACATGATATTAAAAATTTTGGCCGGCGTAGAGAAAAAGATTGATTATTGTCAACTTTTACAAATTATTAGGTTTCACTACAAAGGACAGATACACACCACATGCGAAAAGATTCCGAGATTCTGGGCAATATCTTCAGACCTGACAGCCTGTATTCGTTACTCCTTACGGTCACTTAAAAAATGTACTCTCTCCATGTGAGTCACTTTTAAATAATTACATTATGATAAATATAAGTTGTATTGCTATATTTATAACACTGCACATTTTAATGATATAACATATTTTCGAGTATTTATATAATTTCCATAAAAAAGACAAACGGTCAATGTTTAAACTTAATAGCGCCGCAGTCAGTTATCTAAAGAACGGAGGTTGTATCTTTCTTCTACAGAGCACATTTTGTTTCTTTTTACTGCTTATCTGAATATGGAGTAACCATCATAATTTGGAGATGAAACATGGATATTTCAATGTAATTTTCTTTCAGTAGACTGCAGCACTGCAGATGGATTGAAACAAGATGAGCTTGGCCTTCTAGATGACATGTCGATGTCATGAGTGACATCGTTGCTTTTTACATCAAACAGATGACCATGGACTTTGCATGCAGCCTGGCTGCTTTGGCTTTCTCCAATACTACACAAACAATTGGACATGGAGTACACTTCCCAAATTCCCATGGATGTATATCTGCTTGTAAAGGTTGAAACTAAAATTACCATTGACTCTAAACATATAGTCATTATCAAATATGAGCAGTTTAGTCTGCTGGTTTAAATGCACTATGGATTCAGAACACTGTTTTTTTTAAATAAAGAATATCTTTTTTTTCGCTGGTTTTGTCTGACATGTCAAGAGACTCACAGATTCATCGTTGATGCTTCTACTTTACTTTCTTGATTAGCATGCTCTTTTAAAAAGAAAAAGAAACTATTATTGGTTAGCATCAGCAAAACTTTTATTGAATATGTGGCCATTTGGGATCCTCGTGGCCCTGTCTGTCTTCCTCGTTCTGCATCACGTCGACAGTAGACGGATGTTCCTCGTTTCGAACGCGGAAGTTTCAAAGAAAAAAATCATGTCAAATTATTTATGTTTGTATAGAATTCAGAGACTCCCTTGTTCCAGATGGAGTAAATATCCTGATAAAAAAATTACATGAAACCGTTTGATTGCCAGGTGAGACGGTGAAACTTTCACATTTTAATCTGGATACGGTTGAATATTTTGTTATAGAGTATGTCAGTATCTAGGGAGAGGACAACAAAAGAGACATCACTATGGGGATTGGAGACGATCAAACAATTGTCAATTATCGCTGCTGATGTGTGAACTGCATACTTTACCACCCACCAAAAAAAAAAAAGAGAACCTGATGCTAGCATGTGCTCCCCGTGCTGTCCAAGGCTTCCTCTTGTTGTTGTTTTTTTCCTGAGAGTGTTTTATAAAAGCAAATCTTAGCATCTGCTGAATGAGCAGAGCAGAGCAGTCTAGGTGTGGTATACTGTTCATATTCAGGTATTGCTCTCCTCCTCCTCCACCACCACCTCGTCATCCTCCTGTGTTGCTAGTTCTTTGGTTAGTTTCCTGCAGATTCTTGACACGCATGCTTTGTATTCAGAAACCTGAATGGTTGTGTTGTGCATTTGATTCCTTGATTTGCGTTCAGAAACTGTTCAGATTCAGGTATTGCTCTTCTCCTCCTCCTCCTGTGTTGGTAGTTCTCTGTTAGTTTTCTGCAGAAAGCTGAAATGCATGATTTGCATTCAGAAACCTGAGTAGTATTATTGTGTTGTGCTTTTTTTAGAGGTATTGTGTTGTGCTTTTGATTGATTGATTTACATTCAGAAACTGAATGGTGAATGGTTTTGTTATCTTAGGCGGCAATATTTGCCTAACTTTACATCTTTGATCTTGTCCTTGTGCATGTTCATCGGCTTTGAATCCAAGTAGCTGCTTGGCTGCAACCTGATCAGTGTTCATATCAAGAATTCAAGGTGGGAAGTACAGAGTTGGAGCAAACCAAGGTACCTTCTGAAGTTAATACTCCTTTCCTTTTTTTTTGAAAACAAGAAAACGCAAAAGATTTGCGTGCCAATGTATTAGAAGACACAAAAAAATGATTACACACCAGACCGGCAGCCGGCGGCCAGCGCCAAGGAAGAAGGAAACAAAACGGGCTAACTACTAGCTATATGCCAAGACATGCTCCACCGCCTGCGCTGACCAGGAGGATTAGAGAGGAAGAGCGAAGAGAGGGCGATGATGTGCTCCTGTGAAAGAGGATTAGAGAAGGATGGTATTGTTTCAGAAGTACTAGTGTTCAGAAGCACTGTCTGTTGTTCTTCAGCTTGGTTCTTTGTTCCTTAATTTGGTGCCACTGCTTAAATGAATTGTTGTAGGTTTTTTCAAGTTGGCTGCCTTAGAAATTGTTGTAGGTTGTTCTCCCGCAGTCACAGCGGAAAGGGAACGGATGCAGAGACTAGACCAAAAACTGATGAACAAAGGCGTGGACAGGCCTTTAGTCATTATATCGGCGAACTGGTGCGCCGATGATATATGGAGCATCCGAACTTGTCCTAATGCGATCTTATTATGGATAAAATAGATATTGATCTCGATGTGTTTGGTGCGTCGATGATAAACTAGGTTGACGGTCATGTAGACAGCACTGACGTTGTCGCAGTAGATGACGGTCATAGAGGAGAAGGGTGCACAGAGCTCCTGGAAAAGCTGGCGAAGCCAGCAATACTCGACGATAGCGTGGGCGACGGCGCGATACTCGGCTTCGGCACTGGACCGTGACACTATAGTCTGGCGTTTTGAGGACCAAGAGACTAGAGTGTCACCGAGGAAGACGCGGTAGCCGAACGTAGAGCATCGAGAGTCAAGGCAGCCTGCCTAGTCCGCGTCGGAGTACACGGTGAGGGAGTTGATGGGGCTGGAGCTGAGGTGCAACCCGCTAGAGAGCGTGCCCTTCACGTAGCGTAGGATGTGCTTGAGCAGCGCGAGGTGAGGTTTGCGCGGAGCGTACATGAAGAGGCACACTTACTGGACGGCGTACGTGAGGTCGGATCGTGTAAGGGTGAGGTATTGGAGAGCCCCGACAAGACTCCGATACTGAGAGGGATCGGCAACGAGTGCGCCATCGGTAGCAGAGAGTTTGGCTCGAGTGTCGACCGGGGTGATCGTAGGGTGATAATCGGCCATGCCCGTATGCTGGAGAAGATCGATGGTGTACTGGCGCTAGGAAAGAAAGAGCCCGTGAGAAGAACGGGTGATGGAGATGTCAAGGAAATGGTGGAGGGGACCAAGATCGGTCATGGCAAACTCGGAGTGGAGTCGGGCCATGATCTGGTCTAGGAGGGATGTCGAAGATGCTGTAAGTACAATGTCGTCGATGTATAGAAGGAGATAGGCGGTAGCATTGCAAATATGAAGAGTGAATAGGGAGCTATCGGACGTAGAGGCCACGAAGCCGATGTGCCGAAGGTAGATAGCAAAACGCTAGCACCAAGTGCGAGGGGCTTGTTTGAGGCCATAGAGAGAGCGTTGAAAAAGGCAGACATCGTCGGGACAAGAGGAGTCGACGAAGCCTAGAGGCTGCTGGCAGTAGACCGTTTCCGTCAGATGACCGTGAAGAAAGGCGTTCTTCACGTCAAGCTGATGGATCGGCTAGGAGTGCAAGGCAGCCAAAGTGAGGACGACCCGGATGGTGGCGGGTTTGACGATAGGATTGAAAGTCTCGTCGTAATTGACACCAGGGTGTTGGGAGAAACCCCGAACTACCCAGCGTGCCTTGTGACGGGGAAGGGAGCCATTGGCGTGGAACTTGTGTTTAAAAATCCACTTGCCGGTCACAATGTTGGCACCGGGAGGACGGGGATGAGGCGCCAGGTTTCATTGTCCATGAGGGCCTTGTACTCGTCGGCCATAGTTGCGCGCCACTGAGGGTCGGCCAGGGCAAAACGAGAAGTCACGAGATGGGCGAGATAGAGCTGTGGACGGCGGAGAGCCCGTAGCGCTTGGTGGGACGGAGAAACCTGGTTTGTGAGCGAGTGACCATATGAGAGGTGAAGGGAACGGGAGCCGATGGGAGTGTGGTAGAGGTGGGGAGAACTGATTGGGCAGGGGCGTCATCGGCTCTGGATCGGCGGCTATATGTGAGAGGAAAGGGGGGAACTAGATCGGCCTAAGCCGATAGAGTTGGATGGGTCGATCGGTTCGGTTGGTCCGATGAAGATGTAGCAGCCGATAGGGAGGGGGGAGCCGATGGAGGTAAGGTGTCCGATGAAAATGGGACAAGATCGACCGAAGCCGATGAGAGTGGTGGGGCCGATAGGAGTCCGATGGGAGGGACATCGGACCGAATAGTAGTGGGAAAGTTGAAGGGTAAGTCCTCAGCTGCGGCCGATGAGGGGGTCGATGGGGAGAACGGTGGAGAAGACCGGGACGGCACGGTGTTGGTGAGGAGGAAGTCGAGATTGCTAGATAAGGATCTCAGATTAAGCAAGCCGAAGGAAAAGCATGTCTCATCAAAGATGACATGACGAGAGATGATGACACGTCGGGTGAAAAGGTCGAGACATCGGTATCTCTTGTGAGATGAGAGATAGCCGAGGAGAATGCAGGCGGTGGAGCGGGGAGCAAGTTTGTGGGGAGCAGTGGCGGTGAGGTTTGGGTAGCAGAGACACCCGAAGACGCGAAGGTGGGAGTAGTCGGGCGCCATGCGGTAAAGAAGAGTGTAAGGAATGTTGTGTTGAACGGAGGAACACGGGCGCCGATTGAGGAGGTAAGTCGCAGTGGTCAGTGCTTCTGCCCAGTAAGTTACAGGTAAGTGGGTATGAAGGAGCATAGTACGACTTATGTTGTTGAGGGTGCAAAGGAGGTGCTTGGCCTTGCCGTTCTGGGGAGAGATGTAGATGCAGGAGAGCCGTAAATGGATGCCCTACGAGGTGAGGAAGGTTGTAACAGTATGGTTAACGACTCCGTACCGTTATCAGCTTGTAGAGCCTTGATGGAGAGGTTGAACTGGGTAGAAACATAAGTGGTGAAGTTAGTGAGGTGAGAGGTGACCTCGGATTTGCTGATGAGTGAAAACGTCTAGTAATAGTGTGTGTAATCGTCAAGTATGGCAAGGTAATACTGATTATCGAAGAAACTTTTAACCGGAGAAGTTCATATATCACAATGTATAAGCTCAAAAAATTGCAAGGTACAAGAGAGAGAACTAGAAAAGGACAGACGCACATGTTTGCCAAGTTGATACGAGTGGCAAACTGTGGAGCTGCTGTGGGTACATTGGATGGAGGCGCTGCGACAGAGGTTAGCGATAGCGTCGGGGCAGGTGTGGCCGAGGCAAATATGCCAGAGGTTGGTGGAGAGGGCGACACTAGCATGTGGAGTGGACGACGCAGTAGAAATGGTGTAGAGGTCGCCGCCACTATTGCAGGGAAAGATTTATCCTTCACAGAGAAACCAGAAGTGTCAAATTCGATTGAGCAATTGTTGTCTCGTGTGAATTGGCGAACAGATACAAGATTGTAAATAAGAGAATGTATGATAAGAACATTACGAAGGGGGAGGTTAGTGGTGGGTGTAGACAGGGAGGAGTCACCATGACATTAGACAGGAAGAGAGTGGCCATTGCTGATGGTGACAAAGGGGGAGAAAGAGGGATGATAAGAATGGAGTATACCAGCCGATGACGCCATGTGGAAGGACGCCCCAGAGTCCAGCACCCAAGAGTGCTATGGTTGGAGTGTCATCTAGTTGAGGGCGGCGACGAGGCCAGCCTGGTTCGAGGAGAAAACCAACTGGGTGAGTGGTGTCGGTAGCATCGGCTGAGGCGGCAGGATGGGAGCCGATGCCAGGTAGGCCTAAGGATGGGCGCTGAGAACCCCTAGTTGCCATCCGATGGGGCTGCGTGGCTGGGGCTGGGGTGCCCAAGGGTTATAGCAGAGCCACGGACCCGTGGGACCGGCAGGTTAGGCAGGGACTGAAGCAGGTCGCGATTGCATCGGACCCTGCCAGTTCTTGCCCTTGCCTTTGCCGGTGCGGGCTGTGTTGCCATGGTTAAAGCCATGGCTGCCAGAGCCGTGGGAGTGAGCGGCAGCGCAAGATGTTCGGCAGCCATTATCGGCTGCGGTGAGAAGAGCTGTGTGGGCCACGGACTTCTCGTCGTTGGCTAGACGGAGTTCTTTAAGAACTAACATGTCATGGGCCCGAGCAAACGACGGAAGGGGTGTGGTGTTGGCGATGTCATTGGCGGTATTTGAGAAGCGGGGGTTGAGGCCTCACAGAAGGGAGAGAACGAGTTGAGAGTCAGCCATAGAGTGGCCGATATCCCGGAGAGCAACAGCCTTGACCTTAAGGCGCAGGCAGTACGAGGAGACAGAGGAGTTTCCTTGTACCATGGAATGGAACTCATTGAGGAGGAAGATGGCGCGGGGCTGCTTGTTTGCGAGGAAGATCCGCTCGATAGCCACCCAGAGATCCCGGATGATAGGGTCGGTATCTTCCATGGTGAGATCGAGAACAGAGTCGTCGACCGAGTTGAGCAGCCAGCTGCGCACGCAACACTCGGCGATGTCCCACTGGAGGTCATTGGGTCGAGGTGGAGCGGAGCCATCGATATTTGACCGTAGGCCAAACTTTCCACATAGGGATTTAAAGAAGAAAACTCACTTGGAGTAGTTGGCATTAAGATCAAGAGAGAAAGGAACGTGAGATTTTACGTTCACAGCAGCGTAGGGGGGTGAGAAGATCGGCGAGGTAGTGCCCGAGGTGTGGTCTGGGGCACTGAGAGCCGGAGTAGATTCGACGACTTAGAGAGTGCCAGAGCTGAGGGCGGACTAGGTGGCCATGACGAGAGAAGAACAGGGACAAGTAGCCGATGGGAGTAAAAGGCCGATGGGAGGAAGTCAATGAGAGGAAAGATCGACCGATCAGAGAAATGAGAAGCCAATAGAGAGTGGGCCGGCCAGCCGATATGGAGTGGTTGGCCAATGTGAAGTAGACAACGGAGTAGGTGAGGAAAAAAGGTGGTGGCAGAGTAGGGAGATCAGAGAGTGGTTGGGTCACGAACGTGCGAAGATTCATGTCCGTAAAGAGAAGATTCACGTCCGTGGACTCGTGGAGGCCAAGGAGTGGAGCGGACGCGAAAAAGACGGAGAGGGGTCGGACGCGAAGAGAAGATGTGTATGTCCGGGAGGCAGGGATTCGTGTCCGTGGACACGTAGACACATCAAATTGGCTTGGACATGAGGGGAGAAGGTTCGCGTCCGAGAGCCATTGAGCGTGTCAAAAAAGCGGGAACCGAGAGAGGGTTCCAGCCGATGGAGAGTGGACAGGTCCAGCCGATGGGAGGGCGGACGAGTTCAACCGATGGAGACAACGAGCGCAGAGGTGCGCCGGCGTCGGAGGAGAAAGGATGCACGGGAAGAAGGGCGAAGACGGGTGCGAGGCAAGACAAGGAGGCAGATAGAGATCATCGTCTTGTCACGTGGAGGTGAAAGGGAGAAAAGGAAAGCGTCTGCGGAGAAGACGGGGAGAAGACAGGAACGGAGACGAGAGAGCGAGGAGAGAGTACCGAGAAGAAGGTCGGCGATGGGGAGAAACGTCGATGATGAAGAGAAAAAGGTCGGCTTGCCGGTGGGAGAAAGCTAGCGCACTAGAAATGTTTAGATTTATTCTGATACCATATAGAAATATGTATAGTAAAATTAAAACCCTAACTTATACAAAGAGGTATCAGGTCTATGGTTCAATGGTCTACCCCTCTGAGATTTGTTCAGCTATTTCTTTTAGATAAAGGAATAATCCTGCCTCTGCTGTTCAGATATATCTGATCGGTGTTTCTATCTGTTCTTTGTTCATCAAGATAACCAGTCTCAATCTGAATTATTATTTTTGCTTTAGCCGCATTTGCACATGGATTGCGCCCAGCCACCAGAAAAATCTTGGGAGAGGGGATTTGATGATAAAGGCAAGAAGATTGTAATGTTTAGCATGACCTTGAATGACATGATGGCGATTGTAAGCATTTCAGCACAGATGGCACCTTTTGGTTTTTTCTCTGTAAGCAAGGTTCAATATTTGTCGGAAATTACAGGAATTCCGTACCCCTGGTAGAAAATTATTTTATCCAAAAAATTCCATTTATTAATTAAGGAAATTTTATTCAAATTTGACCAAAATTTGTTCAAATTTCAACCTTTTCATCTGAAATTCTGCAATTTCCAAAATTTCAATTTTATCAATAACGCCCAAAATATTTTTAGTATCCAAGATATAGGAACCTGTCTGTAAGATGCCGAATTGAATTGATTATTCTTCTATACTCAACACTGTTTGTCAAGGAAAAACAGTCCTTTTTTTTCAGAAAAGAGCAAGAACACTATTATTATTATTATAAGAAAATCGGTTAAATAAATAATAGGAGCACTAACTTTGCTAAATAATATTATTTATTTCTTTTGTCTTTTAGCAGAAAGGACAACGACACTCGTGCTTTCAAGAAAAATAGTCTAATTTAGGTATTAGCAGTGTAGCACTCCATTTGCAACAAAGTCATGATGCTTTTGGTATTGCAGGTGCCGTTGATGATTAAAGTGCTGGGACTAAACCTTAAAGACAATGCAAAAGGCCTGGTGATTACTCTTATCCTGTTGAAGATCCAGCTAATCCATCACTAGATGTTTTTCAGGCTGCTGAAATATCAGCAGGAATTATTCTTCTATCTTGTTTGTTGCTAAACCTACTGAACAATTTTCCACTCTTGCAAAGGCTTCAGTGTATGATCCACTGAAGAAATGGATGGACAATTGCTACCGTGGTGTACCCCTCGGTGGGATTGGGTAAGTAATTTAAGCTTTCCTACTAAAATTCAGCTAAGTTTCCTTACTGTCTATGATTAGGAACTATATCATGAGATTCTATTATATTTGGACATAACTAAATTTGAACTTGTCTCCTAGACTTGATTGAATTATAGATGACAGTTTTGTTTATAGCGCACACTCTTATCAGTGCAGGAAGCATAGGGAGAAGCTACAGGGGATATTTTCAGCAGTTTCAGATATTCCCCAGGATATATGAAGAGAAGCCTATCCTAGCAAATCAGTTTTCAGTTAGTACTTTGCACTTGTGCTCCTGATATTCAGTACACATTGGTACTCCTAGAAATCCTTTGATAATCATGATCATGGTTAAATTGTATAGGCATTCATTTCGCGCCCTGACGGAAAGAGTTACACGACAGTGTTGTCTGCACCGAATGCCGATGTCCTCAAGTAAACAACAAAATTTCTATCAAGGATATTTGAATGCATATGAATACTCCAGGAATATCATGAAATGTGCAAATTTCAGGGGAATTGATAAAGCTGGTATTGGATCCTGGGACTGGAAACTGAAAGAGAAGAATTGCATTTACCATTGCTTGTTCCCAAGATCTTGGACAGTATACAATGGTACACTAATATCTGAAAGTAGTATCACCTGACAAGACTATTGATCATGAGTCCTGAAAACACATTATTGGGTACACTCTTACTGTGCTGGGTTCTACAATTGCAACAATGCAGGTGAACCTGACCCTGAAATCAAAATCACCTGCCGTCAGTTATCACCGTTTATTCCTCACAATTACAAGGAGAGCAGCTTCCCTGTTGCAGTTTTCACTTTTACGGTACAGTTTTTTTTCTTTATCCTTTTTGTTCCTGCTGCAGATGAAAATAATCCTAATTGATCTGCAATTTTTTTCCCTGAACTTCTGCTGCTGTGCCTGCAGTTACATAATTCTGGAAGCACACCTGCAGATGTAACATTGCTCTTCACATGGGCAGTAAGTGCAAGGCTAACACTTAGTTCTTCAGTAGAAAAACAGCATCTTCCAGTAAAAATCTCACCTTTGACTCTGTTCATCATGCAGAATTCAGTTGGAGGGAAATCTGAACTGACTGGGAATCACAGGAACTCCAGAATGACGTAATTAATGATCTTGGCATCATGTTTATTGACTATTTTTAATCAGTCGATGAGCTTGGCATTGTTCTTTCCTGTGCAGATCTCGCGACGGCGTCCATGGCGTCCTCCTCCATCACAGGTGAGTTTATCACTTTCGTGCTCTCGGGTTGGAAATTCTGCAGATGAGATCACACGTACGTCGATGGATGCAGGACTGCGGATGGGCACCCTCCGGTGACGTTCGCGATCGCATCGCAGGAGACGGACGGCGTCCGCGTCACCAGCTGTCCGCGCTTCACGATGGGCCCGTCCAACTCCGGCGACGTCACGGCGAAGGACATGTGGGACGACATTAAGAAGGTACGGACTCCATATGCACAGGCGCAGCCATAACTCCATCACCAATCTCTGAAAGAATGATGAACGCTGCACGTTTGCCGCGAACAGAATGGCTACTTCAACGACGACGCCGGCGTCGGCAAGGCGGCGGCGGGAGCGTCGAGGGCAGGGTCGTCCATCGGAGCAGCGGTGGCAGCGACGACGACGGTGGCGGCAGGCGGGACACGCGTGGTGTCACTGGCGCTGTCGTGGTCGTGCCCCGAGGTGAAGTTCCCGGCAGGGAGAACCTACCACAGGTGAAGTGATCAGTGATCAGCCCAAGTTCACCAGCAATAGCAGCTTCTTGTTTGCACTGAAATTCTTGTCACTGACATGAGATCATCTCATCTGATCATGGCTAGAGCAGGAGGTACACCAAGTTCCATGGCACCGATCGCGACGCGGCTGCAGAATGCTTGGCACACGATGCTCTTCTTGGTGAGATGACAAGATTAATTTCTGAATGCACGCAAGAATCATCGGTTGTTGCTGAAGATTCTGACGCCTGTTTGGTGTGTAGAATACATGAAATGGGAGTCCCAGATCGAGGAGTGGCAGAGGCCTATTCTTCAGGACAAGAGCCTGCCTGAATGGTGAGTTGTTCGTTATTCCATAGCAATTAGCAACTGGATTAGTGATCGAGGATGCCTTGATGGTGATGTTGTTTTCTTCAGGTATCCGGTAACACTGTTCAACGAACTCTACTACCTCAACGCTGGAGGCACCGTTTGGACAGGTGAATGCAATGCTCTGCTCTCAAACCCTCAAACTTGGAACCTGAAATCCAAATTTTGCTCAGTTTGTAACAATCATCGCTAACCTGAAACCCCAAAAAGATTGGAACTCGGAACTGAGAAGATGAAAATTTGTCACAGATGGGCAGGCTCCGAAGAACAGCAGCCTTTGGTCAGCGGCGACAGAGCCGTTCAACCTCGACACGTTCAGTACAGTCGCGAATGGCGTGAACGGCGTCGGCGCACGCACCAGCGCGGTGGACGGCATACTGAGCACGGTGGCGGCGGCGACGGAGCGGTCGAACTCGACGGCGGCGGCAGCGATGGGCACGGCGCTGCTGCGCGACGGCGAGGAGAACGTGGGGCAGGTGCTGTACCTGGAGGGGATGGAGTACAACCTGTGGAACACCTACGACGTCCACTTCTACGCCTCCTTCGCGCTGCTCTCCCTCTTCCCGGAGCTCGAGCTCAACCTGCAGCGTGACTTCGTCCGCGCCGTCCTCCTCCATGACCCCCGCCTCCGCCACACCCTGGACGGCGCCACCGTGCCGCGCAAGGTGTGTTCATCCTCCACCATTTCATACCAGCTTCCCTGCTCCAACCAATTAGACGTCAATATTAAATTTCACACGTCGATCGGTGCTAGGTTTTATGTGCATGATGTATCAAGTTTCATGCACTGATCAGTAAAATACTCAAAGTATGAAGCTGTACGTTATTGCTGCGTTCCATGCATCGATCAGTTTAATGTGAAGTTGTACGTCAAAGTTTGTGTATTGAGTAGAATGCGTTAACCAGTTTAACGCGATGTGCAGGTATTGGGACTTGTGCCACATGACATGGGGCTGAACGACCCGTGGTTCGAGCTCAACGCCTACATGCTGCACGACCCGGCGAGGTGGAAGGACCTCAACCCCAAGTTCGTGCTCCAGGTCTACCGCGACGTGGTGGCCACGGGCAACGCCGGCTTCGCCGAGGCGGCGTGGCCGGCGGTGTACCTCGCCATGACGTACATGGACCAGTTCGACCGCGACGGCGACGGGATGGTGGAGAACGAGGGCCGTCCTGACCAGACGTACGACCTGTGGTCGGTGTCCGGCGTCAGTGCCTACACCGGCGGCCTCTGGGTGGCGGCGCTGCAGGCCGCCGCGGCCATGGCCGGCATCGTCGGCGACGGCGCCGCGGAGGCCTACTTCCGGGGGAGGTACCACCGTGCCAGGCGCGTGTACACCGACGAGCTCTGGAACGGCGGCTACTTCAACTACGACAACAGCGGCGGCGCCACTAGCTCGTCGATCCAGGCCGACCAGCTCGCTGGGCAGTGGTACGCGCGGGCGTGCGGGCTGGAGCCGATCGTCGACGAGGACAAGGCGCGGCGAGCGCTGGGCACGGTGCTCGACTACAACGTCATGCGGGTGAAGGGCGGCGCCGTCGGCGCCGTGAACGGCATGCGGCCGGACGGCACCGTCGACGCGTCGTCGACGCAGTCCAAGGAGGTGTGGCCCGGGGTGACCTACGCCGTCGCCGCCGCCATGATCCACGAGGGCATGCCGGAGGCGGCTTTCAAGACGGCCAAGGGCATCCACGACGCCGGCTGGTGCAAGGACGGCTTCGGGTACGCGTTCCAGACGCCGGAGTCGTGGACGGCCGACGGCGGCTACCGGGCGCTGCACTACATGCGGCCGCTCGGCGTCTGGGCGATGCAGTGGGCGCTGTCGCCGCCGGAGCTCCACAAGGAGCTCAGGCTGGCGGCGGCAGCGGCAGGAGCCTCGCCGGAGGACGCCGCCTTGGGGCAGGTGAAGTTCGACAAGGTGGCGAGCATGCTGAGGCGGCCAGTGGAGCAACAGCACAAGGGAATCCTAAGGGCGATCTTTGATGTTCTTCGCCAATTGCTTCTCCCATCATGAACAGTGGAGCAGCAATTCAATAGCGTGTATAGTTGTGTACCGCACAACACAAGATCAACAATGGTTCATCTTACCATTTCAACACATACATAAACCGCACAGTTCGATTCATAGTAACACAAAGAATAGCTTGTCTCATCTGATATAATGACAACAGTTGCCGACCAGTAGCACAAACAAATAATCGACTCATCGGCGAGTTCGCAGCAGCTGGCAAAACAAAACTAATCCGTTCACATTGCAACCAGCCAGCGGCAAGCATATTTAAGCAAAAAAAAAAAAAGACAAGGCATCTCAGAATTTACTCGACATGCTGCTGAATAACAGAACAAGGTTCACTTCTAAGCTAAATAATACCTTTTTAGGTCGTCTTAACCAAGTACAATAGAGATGCGGTATAACAACTCGAGGGGCAAGGGATTACATCCCTTCTAGTTCTAGATTATATCAAAAGTCTACCGCTTAATGAACATCCAAAGGGGATTCAACTGATGGAAGGGGTTTCATACTTCATAAGCGGCATCATGAGGCAAAACATCGTCTTCAACTAGATCATGCTGTCAATAAAATTTGAGGAACATATCTCAAGCAGTCCATTGTCCACCATATCCAGCAGGCTGCGGTGACACCCCTTTTGCAACAGCAGGCTGCGGGTTTGCAGGAGGTGCAGAATAGCCACTCTGAGCTGGTGGCTGAGCGGACTGGTCATAAGTTGGCGGATTTGTAGGTGGCTGTGTGTATCCTGCCTGACCATATCCTGGCTGGCCAGCTGCTGGTGCAGCAGCATATCCAGCCTGACCACTAGCTGGAGTAGAACCATATCCTGACTGCGGGTACACATTTGCATAGTTGGGATCAGCTGGGGCTCCCTGGTAGCCGTAGCTTGCATTGTTTTGAGTTGCTTGATCACCATATGCTGGTTGGGATGGAGGATACTGTGCATAGCCACCTTGCTGTGTGCCTTGCTGAGCATACCCTGGCCCTGCTGGTGCACTCTGACCATATGTTGCTGGCGCTTGTGCACCTTGCTGTGGGTAACTCTGCTGAGAATACCCATCAGGTCCAGTCGTTGGGCCATACGTTTGACCATAAGCAGGAGGCTGCTGAGATGGTGGGCCATAAGATGTAGGTGGTGCCGCCTGGTAACTGCCATCTCCGGCCGGTGCACCTCTGGGTGCCCATTGTCCAGGTCCACCATAAGGCCTAGCATAGGGATCTTGCTGTGGAGGGTAACCTTGCTGTGGACCCACTGGTGGCTGTCCATAGTACTGCTGGTTTGGTGGTGGAGCATTGTACCTAGGATCACCATAACCCTGCCCATAGTTCTGCGGAGGTGCAGACTGAGGATACTGAGGTTGTCCATAATTTGGGCCCTGTGATGGCCCATAACTATTGTAGTTTCCAGGCCCAGGAGGGTAGTTCGGTGGCTGGCCTTCATACGGTTGAGATCCCTGTTTATAGTAGTTGTAGCTGCCACCATGGTGGGAAGCATGTGGCGGAGGACCCTGCCTCTGATCCCAGCCTATGCCACCTCTTGGTGATGGCTGCTGTGGGTAGCCACCATAAGGTTGGGAGTACGGCATGTTTTGAGGTGGAGGCCCTCTTGGTGGATAACCATATCCAGGCTGGGGTTGAGAACGTGGACCCCACTGAGAAGCTGCACCATGACTCTGAGGACGGTAGTTTTGCTGACCATATCCACCAGATTGAGCCCCATGTCTTGAAAACGTCTGTTTAAGAAGGAATGTTAGAAACTAAACAAGAACACTAAATGACAAAAAACTAAATAGTGCAATTACAAATATAACACAATAAAGGCACTTGTAAGATACTAAAAAAGGACGACCAGCTCACATCATAAAGCATACCAACAATAACAAAATAAGCATTCACAAACATTGTTTGAGAAAAGGATTCCAATTAACAATATAGCATTTCACAACCTTCTTTAGACATCTAAAAAGAATAACAGTTCTTAGAAGGATCAGTAAGATCTGAACAATAGATAAACACAAAATGTAAATGTGATGAATACATATATCAACAAGACATCACCTTCAGTAGCAGTAGAGTAGATAAGCAAGAAGCTTGGAAACTAGAAGTAAATGGGGTTACAATTTCAAGGTACAGGACCATCACACAATCATGGCGATATTACATGCAACAGTTCAAAAATAGGAAACATAGCAAGATTTGCATGCATAGCTCACAAAGAAGATTTATAGTGGCTCCCACAATATGAGCATGGTAACAGCAAATTAGCCATAACTGTCAGCCTACTTGAATATTCTAGTTGGAAAGCTAACACATCAATTAACTAGTGCGTATGCGATGTGAGAAAACTTGCTGCTTTTCAGCTATAGCAAATAAAAGTGGCGTTCTACAGACAACATACAGTGGCAACAATTTAGTTCAGCAAACCTAGACATAGTGGTGCAGTACCCTTGTCATGGTAATGAAACATTTGGTGCAGTCTTCCAATGCCACATTGTTTTTTCTTTCCATTTCAGCAATAGGCAGCCTTACCAGTTACCAACTACACAAACCACGCAAGGGCAAGGGATAATGGTCAATATCCCTCTTCTGTGCATGTAATGGATGAAGGATGTTGAGCCCATGATGAAAGCCTAGCTGTATCTGCATTAGGATACCCAACCAACTCCAAATTGGCACCTTCCAACAAAATAAATCATGGAAACTGGAAGCGAGAGAACCTGATGAGTAAGTTCTGACTTTTTATGTAGGAAACATAATCAGATCTCATCTAGCAGCAAGCAGTTATCAAAACTCAAAAGGCTGAGCAACTAAAGAACTGACACCAGCAGCACAGTAATTGCTAATTGATCAGGTGACAGCATCAAAGATTTCAACAGAGAAGTACTGAGTTCTACCAAACTATCATACACGAAGGTAAGTTCTGCTTCTAGACGAACTATGAAGAATTATCAAGCCAACAAGACTGTCAATGTGACCAAATCTCCAAATCCTCAAAAGACCATCCGCTTTACATCGCACACTGAAATAATTTATTCTAACTTGATTCATTTTAACATAGCTGATCATGCACACCATCTTCCATATTGTAAATCCATGAATAAACAACATTTTCATGAGCAACTAAACATGCATCAATTTGAAATTTGAGAAGACAAGGCAAAACCTTAAAATTCATGGACGTACATAATACTCTCAAGGAGGTGGCATCTCATTGACTTAGAAGTAAAACCAAAAAAGACACTAAATCTTATCACCAATTAAGAAGAACTAACCTTCCAGTTCAATTAAGCACTGCTATTTTCAAGATCGGTACTTCATACAAGCCCCGTTGTAGAAGAGACTGATTAGTTTATACACTTAAGATATAATTTAAAAAATGGGCAAAATTCCAGCATTCCCTTGACACAATAAAATTGTGTTTCATTAACAAAAATTGCAGCAGCACTGAAGCATTTTAGCATTAAATAAACTTATTTCAAGTTTATAAGGTGTGAATCTCGAAAGGATTAAAAAATGAAATGAATGGATGTTGGAACCAATGGTATATGCTAGAAGGGATCAATAACAGGACCTCTAGACAAATCATATGGGAAGACACGGATTTAATTAAGTCGGTTGAAGGAAATCACAAGTTTGTTCCACAATAACAAAAGAACACCTAAATTTTTGAGCACGTTATCAGGGCAACACAGAAAACCATATAGAATTAAGTTATACCAATCATATCACACCAAGATGGCAAGGTCATGCTAGAGACAATCAATTCCATAGTACATGCCATTATTCCACAGAAAGTAACAGAAATTCAGCTTCAATGGCAATATTAATCACAACATGAATAGAATAGAAAGGCACAAAGTATGATCACGTCATCATATGGTATCACCCAACTTTTCACAGCATGATTTGAATTATAGAACCATTAAGTATTTTTCACAGCATGATTTTATTATAGAACGATTAGGTACGATCACAGCATCATCAGCATGAAAGAACAATAACAGCAAAACACAGAATTACATTACCTGATTCATAGCTTGCTTAATCATTTCTTTCGCTGCTTCTATCTGCTTCTTATTCCCAGTAACACGCACAGTTCTTTCTGTCAAAGTAACACCTTCCGGGGGATGTTGTGGAATTAACTACATGAACATTTATTACCATGCTCAAGCCTCAGTTCATCTAAGCATTAGCCATTACAGCATAAGAAGTAATGTTCTCTACCTGAATACGAGCACCAGATCTAGTTTGGAGACTTTTAATTGTCTCACCACCTTTTCCGATGATTAAACCAACCTTATATGCCAAAGCAAACACTTAGATAAATAAAATGGTATGCTTCCTAGCCAACATTGAAAAGGAAAGGCCAACCTTATTATCAGGGACTAGCATCTCAAACTGCTCAGAGCCTGATTGTCCAGACCCAAAACCTCTAGCAATCAGAGCAGGTGAACCACCAGCATCAGCCTGAAGTGGGAGCAACAAAGGATGTCTCAAGTGTAAGTTGCTTGGATGACAATACATCTCAAATGATCAGCTACCACATGTAAATCACGACTAATTTAGCACATGGAATACCTCAGCTATAACATTCTTAATCAGCTGCTCAGCCTTGTCAATACTCCCAAGGGTTCCAACTAGTTCAACAGAACGAGTCGGGGCATTTGCATCGGCCTCAGCATCCTTTGTGATTTGGATCTTCACGCCCGAGTTCATTTGCAAGTTTCTGATTGTTTCCCCAGACTTTCCTATTAGGACTCCCACCTGCATGAATGTACATTACCAGCATAAGCAAACTGCATGTCCAAATGTCTGAGCTCATAAATAAAATTTTCTGCGTTTTCCGCCTCCTGCATTTAACCCAGCTTCACAGATACTCCATCCGTCCCAAAATATTAGAAACCATTACTGGATAAGACACAACCTAGTACTACGAACAAATCTGAACCAGATTCGTAGTAATAGGTTGTGAGAGAGAGTACCATATATGAATAGTTCCAAAACATTCGGCAGATTTCAACACGAAATCAAATGGATAAGAAGCCATATTTGGCCCGTGCCAGTAATTATACCTTGTTATTGGGCACCTCGATTATCCGAGATGTCTCCTGTCCTGGCGCGCCACCACCTTCTTGCTGTGGGGCTTCAGTCACTGCTGCTTCTGCTGCTGGCTCCTGAGGCTTCTCCCCAGAGCCCATCTGTGAATCCCCAGTAGGCGCAATCTTGCCGTTCTCAGCATCTGCAGAACCCTCAGCAGGGGCAGCATCACTGTTCTCTGTAGCCGCTGGCTCATCCACCTTCTCGGAGGACTCGTTGCTCCGCACGACACCTGATCCAACGAGAAAACCCAAACGGATCAAACAAGACATACATCAAGCCTCAGATGAATTAGAACAGAGCTCCCATGTCTCGCACACTAGCATCGTCCCTGAGACCGCAAAACCCTATCCCCATGTGCACATACACACAGATAGAAGGGGTGGGCGAGGTGTGAAGCGGGGGGGAATGAGAGATCCACCTGCGCCGTCGCCTTCCACGCGCGGCCGCTTGGCGTCCTCGACGCCGCCGCCGTTCGCATCCGCGGCGACCTCGACCCCCTCGAGCTTCCTCTTGTGCTCGCCTTCGCCCTCGGCGGCCGCGACCGCGCCGGCCTCTTCTAGCGTGGATGCGTCGACCGCCGGGGGCTGCGGCTCCGCGGGAGCTACCACCTCCGTCGGCGGCGCCGTCGCGTCGGACTCCGCCATGGTGGGCGGGGGCGCGAGGGGGATTAGGGTTTGAGGGTTTTCGCCTCCGATTTTTTTTTCGCACGCGTGTGGAGGCGCCGCTTGTGGGGGGCGAGGGAGGGGAGGGGGCCCGTGGTTTGCCTGCGCCGCTTTATATATAGGACACAGCGTGGCCTATTTTGCGGCTTGCTGTACTTAATACGTGCATCATTGACAGAGGCGCATTTTGCTTTCTGGAGCAAAGTGAATGTGAATTTAGTTAGCCCTTAGCCGTTTTTAACTCGGCATAAATTTAGTAATAGGCCATACGCATTTAAATTATGAGCAACTAAATTTGTGATTATATGAAGACGTTAATACCAAGAGAAGAATAAATAAGATAGTGTCCTCCTAACATAATATAGAATTCTAAAATTACTTTATATATGTAAGGTTCAATGGATCACCACCCACAGAAATCCACTCGGTTTTTTTTTTACTCTATACATTTAGTACTGTGGAATATTTGACACCTTGTTGAAAAATATAATTATTCTAGGTATAATTTCAGACGTATTACATTAAGCTACTTATTCTTTTCTTACATTGCCAACTCTATTGTAGAACAAAACAAAACGAGCATGTTACTCCAAATCGCCGTTTTATCCTCTAACTAATTAGTATGCTGCCCTTTTTCTTCACAGCTGCTATACAGAGCTTGACGATAACCTACTTTACGGCATGGACGGTGTTCTATAACTAATATAGCATAGTTTATTATTTAGCAATCCAAATACAAATACGTTTTCAGATGTGGAAAGCGTATTCCGTCCAACCGCTGTTCTCCGGTTGACGAGTAGGACGAAGCAGAGTTGTGTTGGTGTTGAAGAACCATCTGGATTCTCCCCACCCACGGCGAGCGCGGGCCCCACCTCCTCCCCCGTTGCCGGCGATCCCCGGGCCGGCGCACGGGGACGCGTCGGGGGCGTCCACAATTTATTTGTACACTTGTGCGTACATGTCATGATCTTTATTGCATCTGAACTCAGTTGTTAAGTTCGTCAGATAAATTGTTCTTATGTATCTAATTATAAAGATAGCATGTTTTTTTAGATTAATATAGCATGATATGACACCTGCATCTGGCTGCATCTCCGTAATTGCTGGTGACTTGTGTTTTTAATCCTGATGGTTATTATTGCAGTGGAGGAAGAGCCTAAAGCTCAGTGGTGAACATACGGTTATTTGACACATATCCTTTAATCGATTGATAAATATGTGAGTGTTAAATTGAATGTTTATTGCACACATCACCCTTTGGTAATATCTTTAGGAGTGCGCTTGCACTTCTGCTAATGATTAGAGAAAAAACCTTATGCCTTCCTTTTTCCTTTTGCAGGTTTCGATATATGGGCACTCATTAGGAAGTGTTCTATCTTATGACATACTTTGCCACCAAGAATCTTTTGTGCTCCATTTCCAGTAGATTATATGAATATGAAAGTTAATTCTGATGAAGGTCAAATAGAAAAGTTATCTGACACAGTTGCTGCACATGAGTCAGGCAAGATACTTGTGGACGTTCTTGTATTGATAATGTAAATGATGTAGTTGATGAAGGGAGCACGAGAACTGATCCTTCATGTACAGAGGACACCACCCTCCCGACATGTGTGCTTGAAAATTCATCAAAAGTTGACACAGATGCACAACCTACAGCAGTAGATGGAGGACAAACTGAAGTCGAAAAACAGGTTGAAAATCATAAAATGGTATGCAGTGAAGAAGGGACCACTTCATCTGTAAGAGCAAAAGATGCTGACAGTTGTAGCATTTCAAGGAAGTCCAAAAGGATGTCCTTGACAAAGACACATTGATATCATCATTAAAAGAAGAGGTATTATAGATATGTAAGTGTAAAATGAGACTAAAATATAGAGGGTCGGATCTATATATATACAAGTCTAGTGATCTAACATCCTCACAGTCATAGCGAGAGGGGAACGGACATAGAGACTAAAGTAAAAACTGATGAACAAAGACGCGAGTAGGCCTTTGGTCATAATGTCGGTGAACTGATGCGCCGACGATACATGAAGCATCCGAACTTGTCATAGCGTGACCTTGTCACGTACGAAGTGAATGTCTATCTCTATATGCTTCGTGCGTCGATGATGGACCAGGTTGGTGATCATGTAAACGGCGCTGACGTTATTGCAGTAGACGATGGTCGTAGAGGGGATAGGTGCACGGAGCTCCTGAAGAAGCTGACGAAGCCAGCAACACTCGACGACGGCATGGGCAACGACGCAATACTCGACTTCAGCGCTGGACCGAGACACTGTAGTCTGGCGCTTGGAGGACCAAGAGACTAGAGTGCCATCGAGAAAAACGCAGTAGCCGGATGTGGTGCGTCAAGAGTCGGGGCAGTCTGTCCAGTCCACGTCGGAGTACGCGGTGAGAGAGTCGATGGGACTGGAGCTGAGATGTAAGCCAGTGGAGAGTGTGCCCTTCACGTGGCGAAGAATACGCTTGAGTAGCGCGAGATGAGATTCGCGCGGAGCATGCATGAAGAGGCACATTTACTGGACGGTGTAGGTAAGATCGAACCGTGTTAGTGTGAGGTACTGAAGGGCACCAGCAAGACTCCGGTACTAAGAGGGATCGGCTATGAGAGAGCCATCGGTGACGGAGAGCTTGGCACGACTGTCGACCGGAGTGACGGTGGGGTGACATTTGGCCATGTCGGCATGTTGGAGGAGATCAATGGCATACTGATGCTGAGAAAGAAAGAGCTCGTGAGGAGAGCGGGTGATAGAGATGCCAAAGAAGTGATAGAGAGGACCGAGATCGGTCATGGCAAACTCGGAGTGGAGTCGGGCCATGATCTGGTGTAGAATGGACGGCGAGGACGCTGTAAGAACAATATCGTCAACGTAAAGGAGAAGATAGGTAGTGGTGTTGCCGATGTAAAGGATGAAGAGGGAGGTATCGGAGACGGAGGCCACAAAGCCGATGTGCCGAAGATAGGTAGCAAAACGCTGGTAACAGGCCCGAGAGGCCTATTTGAGGCTGTAGAGGGAGCGCTGAAGAAGGCAAACGTCGTCGGAATGAGATGGATCGACGAAGCCTGGAGGCTGCTGGTAGTAGACCATTTTCGTCAGATGACCATGAAGGAAGGCATTCTTCACGTCGAGCTGGTGAATCGGCTAAGAGTGCGAGGCAGCGAGAGTGAGAACAACCCGAATGGTAGCAGGTTTGACGACGGGACTGAAGGTCTCGTTGTAGTCAACGCCGAGACGTTCGGAGAAACCCCGAACTACCCAGCGTGCCTTGTGACGAGCAAGCGATCCATCGGCGTGGAACTTGTGTTTAAAGATCTACTTACCGGTCACAACATTGGCATCGGGAGGACGAGAGACAAGGCGACAGGCCTCTGTTCGTGCCGGATCCCAGCGCGAGCACGCCGATGCCTGGGAGGTCTGCTTAGCTCAAGTGCAGGCCCATCGGCTTCTCTCCGTGGCTCGAGGTGCGCGCACCGAGGGCCATGGGGTTCAGTTGACTCCGGCGCGACAGTGTGGGTGCGGGTGTGCCAGTCAATTTAACTTTGCAATTGACAAGGAGGTGAGGTCAATCGGATGACGGGCTAATACGAGCCCTCGCTATCAGCTGGCTGCCGATAGGATTGAGTTAGTCATCGGCCGCGTCCGGATGGTTCCTGCTATCAGCTGGTCGCCAATAGGAATCAGGGGGCGCTTCCATTGGCTGGAGAGCCGATGCAGGCGTAGGTGGAAGTCGACGAAGGCTACGACGCCTCCGGGTGTAGTGGACGCGAGGCCCTGATCCATCGGCCGCAGAGCCGACAGAGGCACAGAATGGAGATGACAGTACGAGACCCGTCGCCCGCTGTGACGACGCCGCTGGCACCAAATCTCAAAGATCGGATCTAACTGAGATAGTACGAGAACGAGGCCAGCGGCGACGGGATGGTGGACGCCGGATCGATAGTGCTGAAGCAAGGGCGAAGCGAACTCATCGGCTAGCTGAGCTGATGAGAGGACATCTCTCTGGAGATAAGTGCGCATCAGCTAGAAGGCCGACGCGCTTTGCATGGCGCTCAAAGAGAATTCTCTGAAGACTGGCACGTATCGGCTTAGGAGCTGATACGCTAGTCGTGACGCTCAACGTATGGATAACTCATCAACTAACACCCCAATAAAATGCCGTACAGAGACTTATAGGCCTAAAGCTCATTATACCATCGGTAGCCTCGTAGGTCGAACCTAACCGATGCAGCACGAGACTGATGACGGCGAAGAGAGCTTGATAGACCGATATATACTGCACGGATGTGATACGATACATCATATCGGCCTAAGAGGTCAAACTTAACCGATGCAGCCTTAGACAGAACGAGACATATCGAGATAATAGCGGGACTTACCTTTCGCCGGAGATCAGTCCTAACGATGCAGCCTGCGTCGAGAGCCAAACCCCGTTGGTAGAAACCTAAATAAACTAGGGTGGCGATGCACCAAGGTTGTATTGATCGAAGGATTGATGATTTATATATTTCCAAGGGGTCTATATTTATACCTTGGGTTTACAGAGTCTAACGCGTTTACAACAATCATCGGACGTTACTTTCTAACAAAAATAAAGGAAAATATCTCTAAAGAAGTTAACTAACTAACTAACTCTTCCTATCCATATAATATAGGACAGACTACCCTACCATGAACCACGGCTCCTCCTCAAACTCGGTCTTATCTGGATAGTCTTCTATTCCAAGATTGAGTCTTCTCTTACGTTAATCCGATCGGTTTCTTCCCTGTAGGGATTGGACACCTCTTCAGCCGATCAGTCTTTTCTAATCCATCATTGGGCTGTCCAAATTTTGACGTTAACAGTCTCATTATCCATAAGGGCCTTGTACTCGTCGGCCATAGCCGCGCGTCACTGAGGATCAGCCAGAGCTGAACGAGGAGTCGTCGGGATGGACGAGATGGTACAATAGACTGTTGAGAGCCCGTAGCGCTTGGTAGGGCGGAGGGACCCGATTTGTGACCGGGTGATCATATGAGAGTTGGAGGGGACAGCGGGGTTCGTAGGAGCTGATGGGAGCGTGAGAGGTGGGGTAGGGACGGGTAGGGGAAGGGTGGCATCGGCTCGGGATCGGTGATTGTATGTTCGGAGAAAGGGCTGAACGAGATCGGCCTGAGTCAATGGGGGTGGGTGAGCCGATGGAGGTTAATGGGCCGATAGGGTTGGGCGGTCCGATGTAGACGGAGCAGCTGATAGGGAGTGGTGAGCCGATAGAGGCCAAGGAGCCGATAGGTGTGGGCGAGCCGATTGAGGCTGAGGAGCCGATGGAGTTGATGTGTTCGATGGGAGTGAGACAGTATCAGCCGGAGCCAATGAGGGTGGTAGGGCTGATGGAGGTCCGATGTGAGTAGCATCGGAGCGGAGATGAGTGGGATAGGTGTGCAAGAAGTCCTCAGGAACGACCGATGGGGGAGGCCAGAGGTGAGATTGATGGAGGAGATCGGGAGGGTACGGTGTTGGTAAGGAGGAAGCCGAGATCACCAGACGAGGGTCCGGGATGAAGTAAACCGAAGGGAAAGCAGGACTTATCAAAGACGACATGGCGGGAGACGATGATCCGGCGGATGGAGAAATCGAGACATTGGTATCCCTTGTGGGATGAGAGACAGCTAAGAAAAATACAGGCGGTGGAGCGGGGTGCAAGTTTGTAAGGAGCAGTGGCGATGAGATTGGGATAGCAGAGACACCCAAAGATGCGTAGGTGAGAGTAGTCGGGCGTCTTGTAGTACAAAAGGGTGTAGGAAAAATTGTGGCGAACGGAGGAGCAAGGGCGCCAATTGAAGAGGTAAGTCGCGGTGGTTAGTGCTTCAGCCTAGTAGGTTGCGGGTAGGTAGGCATGAAGTAGCATAGTATGACTCATGTTGTTTAGTGTGCAAAGAAGGCATTCGGCCTTGCCGTTTTGGGAGAGGTGTAGGAAGAAGAGAGGCAGAGATGGGTGCCACGGGAGGTAAGGAAGTTTTGGACGGTATGGTTGACAAACTCCGTACCGTTATCGGCCTGGATGGCTTGAATGGAGAAGTTGAACTAGTTGGAGACATAGTTTGTAAAGTTAATGAGGTGAGAGACGACCTTGGACCTGCTGGTTAGTGGAAGGGTCCAGCAATAGTGTGTATAGTCATCGAGTATTGTGATATAGTACTGATTACCAGAAACACTCTTAACTGAAGAAGTCCACACATCACAGTGCATTAACTCAAAAGGTCGTGAGGTACAAGACATAGAGTTTGAGAAAGACAGCCGCACATATTTGCCAAGTTGACAAGAGTGGCAGACAGTGGAGCTGTTGTGGTTACACGTGATGGAGGTGCTGCGACGGAGATTGGCGATAGAGTCGGGGCTAGGATGACCAAGGTGAAGATGTCATAGGTTGGTGGAGATGGCGATGCTGGCGTGGGGGAGATGGTGTAGAGATTGCCGCCACTATTGCATCAAAGCATCTCGCATCGGGTCAGGATATCCTTCACAGAGAAATCAAAAACGTCAAATTTAATTGAGCAATTGTTATCTCTTGTGAATTGACGGATAGATACTAGATTGTGGATGAGGAAGGAGACGATGAGGACATTGCAAAGTGGAAAATTGGTTGTGGATGTAGACAGCAGGGAGTCACCATGGCATTGGATAGGGAGAGAGTGTCCATTGCCGATGGTGATGAAAGAGGAGGAGAAGGGATGTTGAGAGAGTAGTATACCGGCCAATGATGCCATATGGGATGACGCACCAGAGTCCAGCACCCAAGGGTTCTGGGGTTAGAGTGTCATCTGATTGAGGGCGGTGATGAGGCTAGCCTGGTTCCACGAGAGAACCAACTAGGTGGGTGGTGACGGTAGGATCGGCTGAGGCGGTAGGATGGGAGCCAATGCCAGGTAGGCTTAAGAATGGGCGCTGAGAACCATTGATTGCCAGTCGATGGGACTGCGTAGTTGGGGTTGGGGTGCCCAGGTGTTGTAGCAGAGCCACGGACCCATGGGACTGGCAGACGGGTTAGGGACTTGAGCAGGGCGCAGTTGCATCGGACTGCTCTAGTTCTTGCCCTTGCCTTTGCCGTTGCCACCGGTATAGGCTTTGTTGCCATGGCTACCAGAGACGTGAGAGGTGGCAACAGCGTATGGTGGTCGACAGCCAATGGGGTTGGAGCAGTCATGATCGGCTGCGGCGAGGAGAGCGGTGTGGGCCACAGTCTTCTCGTCGTTGGCCAGGCGTAGTTCTTTGAGAACTAGCATGTCATGGGTCCGGGCGAACGTGGGAAGAGGTGTAGAGTTGGCGATGTCATCGGCGGTGTTTGAGAAGCGAGAGTTAAGTCCTCACAGGAGGGCAAGGACGAGTTGTGAGTTAGCCATAGGGTGACCGACATCATAGAGGGCGGCAGCCTTGACCTTTAGGTGTTGGCAGTACGAGGAGACAGATGAGTCTCCTTGTACCATGGAGTGAAATTTATTTAGGAGGAAGATGACGCACGGCTGTTTGTTAGCGAGAAAGATCCGCTCGATGACCACCCAGAGATCCCTAGCGGTAGGGTCGGTGTCGTCCATTGCAAGGTCGAGGACGGAGTCATCGACCGAGCCAAGCAGCCAGCTGCGCACGCAGCACTCGGCGATGTCCCACTGGAGATCATCGGGTCAAGGTATAGCGGAGACATCGATGTGGGAATAAAGGCCGAACTTTTCTACAAAGAGATTTAAAGAAAAATACCCACTTGAAATAGTTGGCATTAAGGTCAAGGGAGATAGAAACGTGAGATTTGGTGAAGTGGTGAGAAGATCGGTGAAATGGTGCCCGAGTTATGGTCAGGAGCGTCGATAGTCGAAAGGGATCCGACGACTGGAAGAGTGCCGGAACTAAGAGCCGACTCGGTGATCATGACGAGAGAGTAACGGGCGTGATAAGCCGATGAGGGTAGGGGCCGATGACGAGAGTGGTTGGCCGATAGGAGTAGGTGGCGGAGTAGTTGAGTGAGGAATGGGTGGCAGAATAGGTAGGTCATGAGTGTGAGAGAGTAGGTGGGTCACGGGCATGAGAAGTTTCGCATCCGTGAAGGGAGGTTTCATGTCCGTAGACCCGTAGACGCAATGAAGTGGAGCGGACGCAAAGAAAGGAGGTTCGTGTCCGAGAAGTAGAAATCCGTGTCTGTGGACACGTCGAAGTGGCTCGGACGCGAGTGGAGAAGTTTCGTGTCCGGGAGCAGGTGAGCGTGTCAGAAAAGCGGAAACCAAGAGAGTTCCAACTGATGGAGGGCGGATAGGTCCAACCGATGGAGATGACGAGCGCAGAGTTACGCTGGCGTCGGAGGAGAAAAAGGTGCGCCGAAGCAAGAAAAAAGCTAAGACGGGTTTGAACGAGACGAGGAGGCAGATGGAGACCGTCTCCTTGTCACGTGGTGGAAAAGGGGGGCGAAAGGGCAGTGGAGGAGGAGAAAGTCGTCTGCAGAGGAAACGGGGAGGAGAGAGCCGAGACGAGAAGACAGAGAAGAAATACCGAGAAAGAAGATGGAAAGGAAGCGTCAGCTCGCCAGCGAAAAGATGCTAGCGCGTTGAGGATGTCTAGACCTGCTCTGATTTCATGTAGGATGTGGTGTACAGTGAAACTAACACACTAACTCTATACAGAGAGTCGGGTCTATATATATATATAAAAGTCCAGTGGTTTAACAGGTATGACATTATCGAATTTATCTAACCTATAATGTGCTTGATAAGCAATATAAATGTTGATGTTGGTTGCTTGGGGGAAATGATCAACAGATATATAAAAAATAGAATTCAAGAACTTATTTTTAACACCTTAAACTGATGGTGATATCTTGAAGCGAAGTAACGGTGCGAGATAAACTTGCATATATAATTGATGCCTACACTTCTGCTGTTACAGCAGGTGGAACTCCTTAAAGCTAGACTAGCACAACTTAAACAACTGAATGATTTGGTGACTGGAAGCATCAGTGGTGCTGAGTCTCATCAAGGTAACTGTTTGTTTTTGGTCTGTTATACCTATTTGAATATCCCAAACACTCACCTTCCTTAAGGTTCATTTAGATAATTGTGTATATATGTTTATATCAGGTAAGAATGCCAAGGCAAACGGTGCATGGGGCAAGCAAGCACAAGTGAGCCCTACACAGCACACATCAGATACACTAAACTAAATTTTAAGGTAATCTGTCCTAAGTTAATATCCAGTGATCTATGTACTTGTGCATGTGTTTATACCATAATTATGCGACTTACACCATTTTTGGATATTCAGGTTAACACATTCTTTGCAGTTGGACCCCCCTTAGGAATTTTCTTGTCTCTGCGGAATGTTCGCTTTGGTATTGGTATGCTAACTTCGATAATAGTTCTGTTTATATGCTGTTTTTTACTGGATTAGCAACCAACCTTTTGGAATGTCTGCTTTTGTTTAAACCAGCACTGAATTACTGAGAGCTGTCTTACATCTGCAATTCCTGTTACAGTTTCCGAACGTCTTCATTTTGGATGAATGAAGGATCTGATATTATCATTTTAGATAGATAAAGTGACTTGACACTCCTACTTGATTGTCATTTGTCCATTAGAGTCACCTGTTTGTAAATTCATTACTAGATTTCTTTCCCCAAGTAGCATTTTTTTCCTGGCAACTGGCCGTGTTTTGACAAGTCAAATCATGATCTGTTATCTTTCCTGGCAATTGACAGTTGATTATTTGATGTGTTATTCTGAAGTGTGTAACCTCTTCTAAAGGCAGGGGGCAAGATTATTGGCAACATGAGAACATAGTTGAAGAGATGCCATGCTACCGTCAGATGTTCAACATTTTTCATCCTTTTGATCCTGTAGCATACAGAATTGAACCACTTGTATGTGAAGATTATATGAGCAAGCGCCCTGTAATTGTACCCTACCATAGAGGGGGAAAGAAGATACAAGTAGGAGTGTATATGAGTGATTCATCGTATTCTTGGACAGCTTCTAGTGGTAGTAAATTAATCAGCTAGGCTTGACTCTTAATTACCTGATTTGGGTTGACATTTCATGCAGGAATTCACAGAAGATATTGCTGCACGGTCTCAAGCTGTTGCCCGTCAGTTCAAGTCATTGAAGGTAAGGTTTGCTCTTCAGTGATGGATTTCTGAGAAATGAGCATGAATTTAAGCGGCTTTGATACATAAACTCTCTGTTACCTGTAAATGGTCTAGAAACAAAGCTGCTCACATAGCTCTTTCTTACTGTAATGAATTGGGACTTTAATCTCCTCCTTTTTTGTGTTTAGGTTAAAGCAGTAGCTGCTTTGCTATCACTGAGCAGAAATGACACCGACGGTATGCATATAGTAAATTTTTTTGTCTTTTACACACTGCATGTAACAAAAACAATGTTCTGAGTTTTTTTTTTGGTCATCTAGAGGACGATGACAGCAATAAGGAGAAAGAGAAGTCATATGGTTACATGATGATGGAAAGGCTGACAGGTTCACTGGATGGTCGGATTGACCATGTACTTTAGGTAATCAAGCTTTTCCTATTAAACCCGATTGATTAAAAATGTCTAAATTTCTGTGTCCCAGGGAGTGCTGGATATATAGCTCGTCACCTAGCAAATTAACCGCGCGTATTTACTAGACTTAAGTATGTTGTACCTGCTACACGTCTGCACGCCATTGACCTTCAGCTTAGCTTGAGCTCTCCAGCTTCTTCTTCTCCGGTGAGAATGTCCATGGCTGGTTGGTCACCTGAACTCGCCATGGATGCCTACTTGCACACCCTGCAACTGGTGAGCATGCAGCAACTAATTAACCATGCATAGTACCATTTGCTGATGCAGCCAGAGACAATTAGCTTGATCGTTTATGTGTAAACTAAATAATTCTTGCTAATAATTATTTCAGTGCAAGGAGCAGGAGGAGCATGCTAATGATGCTAGTGACAGCAGTAGCGTGGTAATGGAGCCCAGGAGCATGGAGTACATCGCCGACGGAGACGGCCGTCCGGCGGCTGCGGTGCGTCGACTTCGCCGTCGTCGACGCCAGCGTGGAGCGCTGCGGCGACGTGCTCAGGGCCGTCGACGTCAACCCCAAGGGAGCCATCGTTGTGATCACCAACCTCTTCCAAGAAGAGACGAGCAGCTGCTCCGCTGGTGGTGGCCATGGTGACAGTAGGGTTTGGAAGGGAAGGTCCATGGTGTTGCCGATAGGTCATGGCATGGAGGTGACGAAGCTAGGTAGGGTAGGAGGAGGGTCGAGGGGGCCCACATGCAGCGGCACGATAAGCTTGTGAGCACACCCAAGAGGATTTTCTTGGTGTGTGATGGATCCTCTTGTGTTAATTAGATGGTCCATCTTTTAAACCTTTTTTTTTCTTTCTCAGGAGAAATATGGTAGCAAAAATGGTAAACTTGTATAAATTGAAAAGGAATGGAGAATGGCTTATAATAGAGGATGACGAATGGGACAAGGGCCTAGTGTTTACGTTAGGATCTAAAATAAGTATTGGTAAAATTTTTAAAATTTTAATAATCAATTCTATTTAGAATGACAGGTTTATAAAATCTAATAAACTTATGGTATTACGGTGGCACTTTTCAAGATAGCAAATCTATATATATAAACTTATTAATAGTCAGGATTTAAAATTTTGGCTAAGTCTTACCATAAACATCAAAACCACTGAGAGTATAAAGTTGTGATCCTCTGTAATTTATTAATATGATTTTGTGAGATGCTACATACAAGAACATGGTGCAGAACTGAGTGTGTTGTTATTAAGTTAAACATTGTAACTACATCAGGATAGCCATGAAATTCTTGTGTCCCGAGTTCAATGGCGGATTCCTCGCATTCCATGAAGAAACGCATCGGAGCAGACGAAGCTTATTATCTGGTACAACAGGGCAATATCGAATTTTACCACCATCAAAACAATCATAATGTCAGGGTTAATAGCATATACAAGACAAAATCCCATTGAATAGGTGAGCTGCTACCAATGGACAATCTATACAAGAAAAAAGAAATAAAAATACACCATCTCAACAACAAACACCCAACCCATCGCTCACAACATTTGCATGACATGAGCACGATCTCAATTTGACTATAAACAATACATAAGGTCATCCACGAGCCAAGAGCCAACAACAATATGTGGAGCCCAGCCGCTGTCCGAGGAATCAAAGGAGATGCTTAATGTACACCTACAAAAATTTCTGATAAGGTCATCTCCTTGCTGAATTCCCATGCCTTTGGCTGCGAAAGTAGCTGAGAAGAGTTTGAGCCTGCAAAACCATGCAGCATGTTCAGAACATTGTAAATAGAATATCTGGCTTTCACCAAAAAGTTTAAGATCTGTTTAGCTGCATTTCTAATTGAAGGAAAAACGGTGGAAAGTGACTAACCTTCTCTCTTGCCCGCGGCGTCCCTGACTGTGATAGTGCAACTAGAGGAGGTACAGCACCCTCTTGAAGAACTATGCTGCAAAATCTGCTGCTGTTCGTACAGAGCTGAAGTAATGCCGCAGCGGCATTTTCCTTCCCCCTTGCTGAACCGAGTTCAACTACTTCAACAAGGGCTGGAATACCATGAGCTTGCCCAATCGCTGTCCTCCCTTCTGGTATGGTAGCAAGGTTCGCCAAGACAGCCACAGCTTTGTCAACCATTCCAGCAGCAGGGTCCATAAGCTCAACTAGGTACTTCACAGCATCAGCTTGCACAATACGCGCCTTGTTCTCATGTAATATGGATAAATTAAACAATGCAGTAGCTGAATCTTTCTTTCCTCGAGGGGTTCCATTTCCTAGTAAGTCGACAAGAGGCTTGATGGCACCAGACCTTCCAATCCTCACTTTGTTTTCTTCAATAACTGAAAGACTGAACAGCGTAGCGGCTGAATTCTCTTTGGCTTCAGGGTTCCCTGTCTCAAGGACATGGATGAGGGGATCAACTGCATCAGCATTTGCGATGGCAATCTTATTGTTATCATTGATTGACAAATTCAGAAGAGCTGTCACAGCATGCTCTTGGGTTTTGGGGTCTGGTGAATGAAGAAGACTGACCAGCAAGTTTATAGCCCCACAGTTTGCAATGACAATCCTGTTCTCCATGTTGTGCTTAGCTAAAAGGCGGATCTCTGATGTCGCTGATCTTTGAACATCTACAGAATCACTTCTCAAATCATCAACTAACTTGCGGACCTGATTCTCAATGGCAGAAAGATCGCTGCGTGTATCCATGGATGAGGAAGATATTATTCTGGGGAAACCCCTTTCAGATGATTGTCGCCGAACGAATTGGCCTCTGCTACGAACATCAGCCAATCTAGAAGGGATTAGATGCTCCCTCTGAGGAGCAGAAGAGGCCGAAGGCCCACCTGTAACCTCTCCAGATGCATCGCTACTGTAATTTGTCCTATTGCTTGGCCCATTGTCACATTCTGCATCAAGTTGACTGCTATTTGGAAGGCTACCACTTACCGAAGAACTACCCACATGGTTCTGTGAATCCCTGTCCAAATTAGATGCTTGAAATGCTTCCTTGGCTGACTGTTCTGAAGTTTGACCGATAGAACCAGCATTTCTTTCTTCTAGACTAGACTCTCTTGTTTCAGAACCTGCAAGAGATAACCTTGAAACATCTGGTGAAGAACCCTTAGCATTTTCTGAAGATTGCTTAGTGGAGGCTTCATGACCAGCGCGAGCGCGGTTCACGTGCACATGGGAATTCTGATGGACTACACTGTGCGGAGGAGATGCTCTATTCAAGCTTCTCATATACAGGTCAGCTTCTGGGGACTCATGAATATTACCCTTAGCAACAACAGTAGGATGTAGTGGGCTGCTTCCTGTGGTGCTCAAATCCTGGAGAGCAGACGCAGCTGAAGGGAAGTTCAATTTCAAGGATTTCATAGGATCAGGAAGTCTAATGTTATGTGATTCACACCAGTTAGCTATCAAAGCTTTCACAGTGTAATTTGGAATTAAATTGGAGTGACCAAGTCTTTGGCGTGTCTTCGGGCAGATAGTAAAACCCTCATCAAGCCATAACTTGATATAAACCCTCTCATATGTCTGACCAGATGCTACAATAACAGGATCTGACATCAACTCTAGGGAAAGCGGGCAACAAAAATCTGCAGGAATAGGCACCCCATTGATGTTAAGCAGTTGTGTTTCCCTCAGAAGGCGATCATGCATATAGTTGACAAGTGGAATAATCTTCTCAGCCAGATCCAGTTCTTCACGGTTCTCACTCCGCATTGCCCTTGCTCTGAGACTCTCAAGGGAAACAGATTCCATGTACAATTCCAGGTTAGTTGACAGACTCAATGAACCAGATAGTCTTGAAAGATTCTCAGGACTTGCTGTGTCCGTCTCAGCTAGCTCCATTGAAGCCTCCTTTACCAAATCAAACATATGTTCATAATTTATGTCTTGGAGTTTCTACATGAAATACAAAAATAAACAAATATGAGCTGAATGAATAAGAGCAACTAAGGTCTGAAGTGACAATAATTAAAAACTAACTATACTAGAGAAATGACTGAGTTAAGCATTACCTCAATACATGTGCATGCACGGCCAGTCAGAGAAGG
Organism: Oryza coarctata; assembly: GCA_030770085.1. Lineage (NCBI taxonomy): Eukaryota > Viridiplantae > Streptophyta > Magnoliopsida > Poales > Poaceae > Oryza > Oryza coarctata. Next base: position 490,424 of record CM061476.1, on the reverse strand, counting down.
TAATAGAGAGTTAGCAAGCTGGCACAGCTGTAGGGAACATCCCTGAATATCTGAGATAACTGATGCATTCTTCCATATCTGTTCAAGGTATTTAAACATTACTGGATCAGAACGGCAAGATTTGAGTAGTAGCATTAGCTATATAACCTTTATATCATTCATTAAGCTTATGTTAGTTAATGGGCTATACAATAATGATGGGCATTGAAAACAAAATGAAATATTTGAACAAAGCAATTGCATGAGCAAGTGATGATATTCACATTTCACTTAAAGCATCATGTACTCTCTTAAAATTAAAAGCAATTTCCACTGGCAAAAGTACAGGTATAACATGCAACACGTAAGATTGAACCAACAATGAAAAAAGGTGATAAAGTAGAATAGTCACAGAACAATTCACAGAAGGTACAATTTGTGCAAGCTCCCATACAACAAACATTGTATGATTTCAGCACAAGAATGGGAACTTTATTCAAAGCAAGGAATGATCCATCACAGGTGCAGACTAGGTCAGCCTAAAAGGTGAACTACAAGAACATTGCAACATTTTAATCAATAATGTGTGCACTGCTCCCAGCAGCTTCTATAGTTTTTATATTTCAAGGTCTCTGAGTTCATGAAGGCAACATCCATCGTATTTTCAACTAGAGCTACAGTATTAATTAAGGGAACTTGTGTGATACGTGTTGTCTGCTAACGTAAATGCCAGACAACAAAAGAGTGATAAACAGCGAAAACAACGACAATGAAAAGCACTGGTCTTCAGAAAATGCATGGTAAGGCAACATTTTCCACAGTATAACCACCCGATACCTGGTAAAATGGCAAGGGAAGGACACTAATCTTTTAGTAAAAGATAAAGCATTTTGAGAAGGAAATAGTGATTGACCATACTTCAGTAACTTAATCATGAAGGTAAGGTGAATAAGTGAAAGTAAACATATCAAATTCAGCTCATGCGTACGTACAAAATATATTTTGCTGGTTGTCTGGTGCCAGTTCCCAATAAGCCCTGAAGCTTCATTAATAGCAGTGCCAAGCTCCCTTAACACCTCATTGAGTTGCTCTTCAGGAGACTCACATATATCTTCTATGAGAGGGCTCACTATGCTTGAGATATCACATATATTTTGGCAGTACTTCTGAATAGGTTCAGGCCTTGCAGTAGAGCCATCAGAGGTTAAGACAGTTATGTGCAAGATACTATTGAGCAGGGTCCTCGGGGAGAAATTTTCCATCAGCCCTGTTTAAGAATCCACATGTGCAAGAGTAAGAATACATGAACTCAAACCTCTCAATATACAAGGCCACCAATATATGTAATTGACGTAATATGCAGTAGTCTATGTTGGTACGTGACTTAGCGAAGCAATACAATCCCTAACATGGGTACATACCACTACAGTACATACTATCCCAATGCAGCTAAGGTATAAAGAATCAACATAAGATGTGTATCAGCGTTCTTTCACCTGCATTTTTCTGTCCCTTTTTAATGTAGTACGCATATGCATATCTTGGGTGTCATACTATACATTGAAATTAAATGTGTTTGGTGGTATAATAATGATGGTACAATGTGGGTTCAGTGCAACCATTCACCAATATTGAGCATTACTCGCATGATTGGCACGGAAGGTTCGCATGACGTAGACAGTGGGTACCAGAAAGGAAATATTTGGAATAGTTTGTGTGCCGACAAAGAATCAGACAGAAGCATGGCAAATTGACGAATAAATTGGATTAGTACAAAAAGAATATTTTGTAATATCTACTTTTGTCAGTTTTGCGTTTTAGCTCAGTTACCTTACTTGCATGCAGTACATGTTCTATTCAATCGTACAATATCAGCGAGGCAAGGCCTGCCGTTCAATTTGCGTGGGAAAATGATAGATAGGCTCCTAGTTTAATCAATAGAGCTAGATAGCTAGCAAGAGAGTCCCAGGGTGCAGGAGAAATGCACAAGGGAACTCAACTAACGATATTGCAGACTTCCCAGGTGCATCATGAATGCACAGAAATCATCAAATCAAACGCCCTCACAGCAAGCAGATTGGGTATAATTGTAGCTTGCCATTTGAAGTAGAGATATGTAGTAAACCCAAGCAATAGTACTAATCCGTCATACAGAAATGGCAAGCTAATAATAATGCATGAGAAATAAATCGCTGAGACGTATTAGGAAAGGGAGGAGAGAAGGAAGGGGGATTAAGAAGAAGCTTTAAAGCTCGGGCCCCTTGGTAAGATTCCTGGGATAGCAGCGGGCAGCATAACAGTAGGGCGGTTGAACGGTCGGGTTTAGGGTGCGAGACGAGGTGGTGGTGGTCAGTGCAGGCAGGCATGCAGCCGGTGAGGAATTGAGGGCGGAAATGGCGGTGTTTGACGCGGGGAGATCCGGAGGCAGGGGCGGAATTCGCAGGCGGGGCAGGCGCGGGTCGCAGAATCCCACAAGCCACCGGCGAGGCAGGAGAAGAAGCACCCTGCTCCTGCTGCGCTGTGGCATGGTCAAACCCTAGGAGGAGGACGAGGAGCTGCCTACTCGAAGGGAAAGGCACGATGTGCCATGAATTGGATCGCAGGCGAGCGCGGGCGCGAGATAAGAATGGGGCGCTGACCTTGCGGCGTCCACGGCGGCCGTGGCGGCGGCGGCGGAGGCGGAGGAGATCGGGATCGAGGCGAGGGGATCTGTGTGTGTGTCTCTCGCGACGACGACGAGCCGAAGCGATGGAGGGAGGCGACGCAGAGAGAGAAAGCGTTGGTGTTGGGGTGGCTCGGACCGGTTGGGCCGGGTTGCTGGTGCGGCGCATGCGGTCGGTGGATCACGACGACCGACCGGACCGGACCAGTCGTCGTCGCCTTCTGCTTCTGCGGCTTCTTCTTCGATTCGATTCGATCCGACTCAACTCAACTTGCTTAATTTGATTACTATACCACTTACTAGTTGCTTAGTTGTGTTTTGACAATTGACGCGGTCAATTATTCATCGCCAGGCTATGCTTTCATTTGCTAATAGTCAGTCAACCAGTAAACCTTAAATGCCTCATGTACTATGCTAGTACTAATTGATTAATGCTACGTAGATGATGCAACCAAGGAGGGTCGCTTGATACTTACTTTCACACGGTGCACTCTTATTACTACCACACTTACTAGTAGTTGTTGCTTAAAGAAAACATGAAACAAAGAATAGTTGGTCCTTTGCTTGCCATTTGCTCTTGATTTATATATTGGCTGCTTCCTTTCCTGCCCGGGTCAGCAAAGTTGACTAGTCTTCTTCAAGGGACACTAACTGTACCATTGGGCCGGCCCAACCAAGGCCCACCCCCTCAACACCTCTTCAGCTTTCGTTTTTTTTCTTCTTCGGTTTCACTGTTTGAAAGAATAAGCGAAAATGTATGGTAAACTTTTATATATGTGGTTCATAATGATTAAAAATAAATATTATAAAATAAATCATAAAATAAATATCCATAGCAATTCAGAAGTAAATGCTGTAAAATAAAATAAAATAAAAAATCACTAAATCAATTCTAAAATTAAATTTTAAAATTCAAATTTTATCTTATAAACAAAAGCGTAAGCAAAACGGTCTTGGCCCACTGTATAAGGGAAAACTTGACAAATATTCCAAATTCAGTTTTTTTACAACTCTAATTAAGCTCTTCTTTTAAACTTTTAATAACCACTCTGAGCTCTGCTAAAAGGGATCATGGGCAACAGAATGACCATATACAAATTAATTTAATTTCAATATTCACCTGATTTGATTCACCCCACAGTCCCACACCCAATACCAGGGGTGGGCCCTGCCACCTCAAGCAAGTGCCCCTACAGTAACGTGACGTGGGCCCACACGGCCAAGGAGTGGAGGGCCCCACCTCTGCCTTCCTAGTACAATCACTGTTATGTGGGCCCCACCACACCCCGCGTCCTTTGCCTGCAATTTGGACGGACCGTTTTCTCCTCCCTCGCCTCGCAGCTTCGTCTTGTCTGTCCGATCTGTCAACCCTACCCGGTCCAAATCAACTCATTAAATTAAAGTATTAGTATTAATTTATGGAGAGATATTTTATTATATACCATTAATTTATAAGTATTTTACAACTTATCATTTAATTCGTGTGTATTTTTAACATGCGCTACGTGATACGAATTTTTTTCATTCCATGCCATTCCGTTCGTCGTACCTTTCGCCTCACGTTCGTTCACTGTAGCGACGCTATTGTCGAACATTGCCACCGCCACCATGCCATAAGTAACAGGGCCTCAATCTCTACCATACCATCTCATTCGCTACCATCACATGGAACAATCGTTGACGTCAAACACTACCGCTATTACAACATTCGAGCCGTTGACTTGACCTCTATCTGTGTTCGTCTTTAGCGTCTAAGGGCTCGATGTCTCAAGCTTAGGAATAATGCGTGCTGGACAATATCATCATCGTTGCTATTATTGGACACTACATGGAGCAGCTTTGTCATCGCTGCTTAGCTCCGTTGCCATCGTGCTTCGACAGTCGGCTCGAACTCCATCCGCGTCCCCATCATTAGCGACGAACGACTTGAACTTGACCTCTATAATGTCTATTCACTATCATAGCATGGAGTAGCATCGTTGACGCTGGAAACCATGATCGTTGTCACCGTACCTAGGGGGCCGGCTCGACCTTTGCCCATGCCCTGCCACCACTGTCACCATACTCGAGCTACTAGTTCAACCTCTGCTTGCATCTCACCTCTATTGTCTAAGGGCTTGACGCCTTGAGCTCAAGAATGATATTGGCAAAGGCCGATGTTGAGAGAAACGATGTGGTGAAGATTGAGGTAGTCGACAGTGGTGGTGAGGCACGATGGTGACAGAAGTGTCCGGCAGAAAGATGAAGAAAAATTAAATTTTGATAGTATATTTTGAAAGGCATATAAATTAGATGATAAATTCGTGAATCTGGTGGCATGTAATGAAAATTGGAGCACGCGGAGGCGAGTCCAAGCTGCCTCCTCCCTCACTCGCGCCGTCCGACCTGACCCCCTCCTCGACGCCGACCTCCCCCATCTTCTTCCACGCGCTTCCCACCTCCTCCACCCTTCGCCGCTAAGGGAGAAGCTGCCCCCTTTCCCTTGCCTTGGCGCTATAAACACCTCTGGCCTTCCTCCGCCTCTCCTCTCGATCCATCTCGCGCTCCCGATATCTTGCTGCTGGGTGGGTTCGATTCGTGTGGTTCGAGATCCGCCTCTGCCGTCTGGGCGGGGCCCCGATCCACCCAACCCCAGAGCGAGAAAGAAAAAAAAAATCCAATCTTTGCTTTGTTTGCTTGCCCGATCTTGATTCGCGGCCTGCGAGGGAAGGAAGGAGGCGATGTGGACTAAGGACTTGAAGTCGCGGGGGATGGGAGGCGCGGGGGTGGGCGAGGAGGCGGACTACTACCCGCCGACGCCGCGGAAGGAGTGGTCCACGGGCCTCGTTAAGCTCGTCACCGTCGCCGTCATCTTCATGGCCGGCGTCGTCATCGGCCTCTCTGCCAGCGCCAACGTCTCGCGCTACTACTACAACTCCCACACCGAGCTCTTCTTCCCGGCAACCACCTACGGCGCCTGCGACCGCGCCGACTGCGCCCCGACCTTCAAGTCCTTCGTCCACCCGACCCACCTCGCGCACTCCATGTCCGACCCGGAGCTCTTCTGGCGCGCATCCCTCGTCCCCGCCGCCGACGAGTTCCCCTTCCAGCGCGTCCCCAAGGTCGCCTTCCTCTTCATGACCCGCGGCCCGCTCCCCTTCGCGCCCCTCTGGGACAGATTCTTCCGGGGACACCAGGGCCTCTACTCCGTCTACGTCCACACCCTCCCCGACTACAATCTCAACGTCTCCAAGAACTCCGCCTTCTACGGCCGCCAGATCCCCAGCGAGGTCAGAGCTCTTCGCTTTGCTTCGATTTCCTTTCCTTTACTTTATTTTTCGGTTTCAAAAAAATTCCTTTCTTTTCTTGTTAAATTAGCATTGCGTTATATCATTGCAATCGAATCCGCATTCAAGTAGTCTGTGAATTTAGTAGCATTGCAAGCAATCGAATCCACATTCGAGTAGTCTGAATTACTGGCATTGCATTGTGAACTTGTGGTGGTCGATTGGTTAGCTGGTGCCTTGGTGGAGTGATGAATCCATGGTGCGTGCTGCCTGGTTGCTGTGTTAGTTGTCTAGTTGGTGGCTGCCATGTGTTCTCAAGTTGATTGGGATTTGTTTGCAAATGGGAGAGGATTTGCTCTAGGGGAATATGCTTTGCCTGTGTTTTGTTCTAGGTTGGTTATCTATTTGATTGCTTTTCTGATTAGAGCCAACAAGTGTTTACGGATATCAGGTGCTTGCTCAACAATATTCCAGTCAGTTTGTTTACTTAATTTGATCAGCCAAGAGATTTGGGCTGTCCTGTGGTTAGGATTCTACTGGTAAAGTAGCTATTTTAAGTGATGCCTTAATTTGCCTTTTCTCCTCTTTCCTTTTGGAGCCTGAGGAATTCCATCCATCTGGCGTTCTGGCCAACAACTTGTGATCCTATTCAGAAACAGCTAGCAACATAAAAATAATCAAAACTTCCATCTGTAACGTGTGCATTAGTTTCAGCTGCAATTCCCTTCTGTATGTGGTTGCACATCCTGATATGTTTCTTTCTTGTTATTGCAGGAAGTGTCTTGGGGATCGATCACCCTTGTTGATGCTGAGAAGCGTCTGCTGGCCAATGCCTTGTTGGATTTCTCGAACGAGCGCTTTGTTCTGCTCTCGGAGAGCTGCATCCCTGTGTTCAACTTCCCAACCGTCTATGAGTATCTCATAAACTCGGCACACAGCTTTGTTGAGTCGTATAACATCGACACCCCTCAATGTGCTGGCCGCTACAACCGTCGGATGGCTCCTCACATCTTGGCAAGTCAATGGAGAAAAGGGTCAGAGTGGTTTGAACTTAACCGTGAACTGGCTGTGCAGATAGTAGCAGACAACAAGTACTACTCCATCTTCCGGAAGCATTGCAGACCATCTTGTTATCCGGATGAGCATTACATACCAACCTATCTGCATTTGTTTCATGGGTCCCTGAATGCCAACAGGACCATCACATGGGTTGATTGGTCAAGAGGAGGTCCACACCCAGCAAGATATGGTGCTGCAAACATCAGCGAAGAGTTTATCCGGGCTATCAGGAATAACGGTACACAATGCACTTACAACTTGAAGTCCACTTCTGTGTGCTATCTATTTGCTAGGAAGTTTGCTCCTAGTGCTCTTGGGTCATTGATGAACCTCACTTCAACCGTGCTGGACTTCTGAGTTATTCACCATTCTTCATTGGCATTGATCATTACCGGATCAGCACACATACTCCGTGAGGAGTAGCGGTACGCAATACATGTTTGGGGACATGTATCGCATGACAGATGGATCAGAGACGCCTTTTGATGAGTCGTCAGGCGTCTCTTATGGATAATGCTGTGTGGGACAGTGAAAGTCACTTCACTTACCCTGAAGCTGATTCCTGAGTATAGGATGAATGGAGCTGCATACGGAGAGGACTTTTGTTTCACCTCCCATTCTTTTTATTATATCATAGCTATATGATATTAGATCTTTTATTTTCTCTTTTTCCCGTTCACTGTAATGACTTGGTCAGGATACTAATTTCTGTGAATATAACTTAATCAACCATTGCTTTTACTTAAGAGTCTTGGGTTGCCAGATGTCACTCCTTATTTAACAGCCAGTCTTTAAACCTTGAAGTAACAGCTTGTCATTGGTTGTTGTTGGATGCTCTGGTCCAGAAAAGCTTGCTAGTGAACTTTGTGGATTGTAGGCAGAATACGCCCTCTCCATGTGGCAGATTTGTTGAACTGAATTATCTTTGCAAGAAACTAACAAAAGTTGGTTCCTTTTGAAAGGGCACACAGGAGTTTGCCAGTTCTTCTGCAAATTCTTAATTATTTGAGACATAGGTGTACTTATTAGCAAGTGATGAATAGCATGTTGTGATTTGTGAGGGACATGCTTAATATGCTGCCTTTCATTTGACAGCTGCCTAAACTAAGATTGGTTGGTGAATATGGGTGACATGATTTAGGCTGGTGGTGTAGCCCACACTCTTGTCGTGCTCATAGTTATTAGTATAATCTCTGAGCTAGATATCACTCACAGGTCTATGAATCTTAATATTGTACTGGACATATCTGTAAGTTATATATTATATCTAACACAGAATGATGTATTCTCTGTATGAGTTGTTTATTCAGGATGCTTCTGTCCAGATATTTTGGTGAAAGTCTGGCATCGATAGTAGTGTTGATCATTTGGGAAGAAGTGAAATTGTTCTGAGATTGGATGAAAGTGACTGTTTGGTGACTTAGGCACATTTTGGGCTAGAAAATGAGATGATGGCATGAAAATGATATCCTCTGATGCATTTACACAACACTAGGCTTTGGAATACTCGCAGTATTTATTCTCAGATAATACTGCAGAATGTAATCTTTTCACTACCAAAAGAAAAGAAGGGTTGGTGCTTTTGTATGTAGCCAAGTGATAGCACAAGCATGGCCAAGCCTTTCAGAGGACCGGAGTGCAGACAAGCAGTAACAAGTAGTGAAAAGAGATGAGTTGCTCATATTGATCCCAACCTGGGATGCCAAGATTCTTTCTTTTGCTATCAGTCTCTCAACCTGTTGTCATACACAATTTTAGGTTGACTTGCTATTTAAACTTGCGTACTAGTATTTTCAGTCTTTTGTTATGTATAATAAATGAAAGTCATATAATTAGATTTATTAATTGTTGTGCAGCACACTTTGTAGTATTGAATACTTCTGATACTATTATTTACAAAATTATAGACTTTTATTTCATTATCTTAAAAAAATGCATCAAAGCCAACGGCAACCATTATTTAAAAACCATTATTTAAAAAAGAAGGGAACTATGTACGACTATGTTCGTACCGAATCGTTCTTCCGTATTCACTGATGAAGATCCAATGCGATTGCGTGAACATATCGAGGTCTGAGAAATTTGCTTAGCTCTGATACAGGTCTTTTGGTTTTAAGGTTCCTTCATCAAGATTATTAGAGTTGCAGGCGTGCCAGCCAATTTAATTCTATAATTGACAAGGAGATAATCCAATAAAATCGACCGATGAGCCGATACAAACTTTTGCTATCGGCTGATCGTCGATTGGGTTAAGATAGTCATCGGCTATGTCCGTTATACTGTTTCTATCGGTCGGTTGCCGATAGGAGCTGAAACACTCGTCCATTGGCTATAAAGTTGATGAAGACATAGACGAATGGCGACAAAGAAAATAAAAGACACATCGGTTGTACAGCCGATGACGCTCTAGAATAGAATAGTCAATAAGCATGTATGTAGACTCCTCATGTCGGTTGGTTGTTGATAGAGAGTGTAATACTTGTTCATCGGCTAGAAAGCTGATGAAGTCATAAGTAGATATAAAGAAATAGGATAAAGGATATATCGACTGTAGAGCTGATAATGTTCTGGAATAGAGTGGTCAATGAGCAGTATGCGAAATTCTCCTATTGGCTGGTTGTCGATAGAGACTGTAATACTCGTTCATCGGTTGAAAAGCTAATAAAGACATATACGGATAGCAAAAAATAATATAAATGATCCATCGGCTGCAAAGCCGATTGCTCTCTGAATAGAATGTATGATGAATAGTAAAGAGCGAGACACGATCTTCCGAAGATACAAGAGGTTAGATTGGACGCACAGATGGAAGAAACAGGCAAACCCATCGGCTAGCTAAGCCGATGAGAGAAATTTTTTGAAAATATATGTATATCAGTTGAGAAATCAATACACTAGACGTGAGACTCAATATGTGGATAACTTATTCACTGACTGCTCCGATGAAATGTTCGCGTAAAGATCTATCGACCTATGACTCAATCTATTATCAACGGTCTAGTAGATTAGACCTAAACGATACAACACGAGACCGATGATAGTAGAAAAAGCTCGATAAACCGATAGAACCATACGAACGTGATGTGATGCAACCAATCAGACTAAGAGATTGGACCTAACCGATAAACAGAAAGAATACACAAAAATAGGAGCAGGACTTACCCCCTCATCGAAAATCGGACCTAACCAATATAGCCCTGCGTTGAGAGCTAGAACCGCTGGTAAAAACCTAGATGAACTACAATGACAATGCGCTGAAGTTATATTTATCAAGAGATAATTTATAAGATCCAAGAGATCTATATTTATATCATAGAGTTATAAGAGTCTGAATTAACAAAAACTAATTAAACTTATCTATCTTATAAGATATATTCTATACAGATAAAGTATCATATTATGATTTACATGATCCCTTCTTATACTCGATTCCATTTAGAAAAAAATTTATCTTTTGACTTAACCGAATCTATTATCAATACATCTAATCGGTTCTTTCCCTTATCTAAAAAAGTCGATCGGCTCTTCAACCTATCTGTAGGGTTTACTAAGTTTTTTACAAACAACCTATCACTACACGTCAAGCAGTTGGATTAAGCTGCATTGCCAATGGCTACTAAATAACTTCTCTGAACACAAGAATTTCAGAGTTAACAGAGTAGCCCACAGAATGTATGATTCAGACAGGTTTGATAATTTGGATGGTAATTTTGTCATAACAATTGCCACTACAAAATAATTGGGCGAGCATGAAGAGAAATGACACCCAGAAGTAGCAGCACTGAATCACACAGAGAAAGCCTAGTATCAGCTGGGCTCACACTTCAGGTCCAAATGACCTAAAGCCCATTAACATCTGTACTAATATCTCATATATCCAAAACTGCAGAGAGCTCAACTGCTTGGTTAAAAACCGGTTGGTTTCAGTGATTCACTCTGATAAAATTTATCCAATTGTACAGCAAGTAGTGCAGCTAATGATTCGGCACTTATCCTGTTGTGAGTTGCTGATGCAATGCAAATGGTTCGGTTTTGTTTAATTATCCTTCAAAACGACTGATAGTGTTGGTATGCCAAACCATCATGCTTTTTTATATCTGCAAATCAGGTGTTGCCCACCACCATCATCATCAGACATTCAGTTGCACTGATGAACACGGCTTTTTCTTTAATTAATACCAAGTGCCAAGTGGCATATCTAGCATCTTGCATAGTTGCATCGCATTTGCATATATATGTACATCTTTTCTTCTACTTCTCCGACTCTTCCTTTGTCTGAATTGCCTTTTCATATTTAGATGCAAATCAAAAGGCTATGTCATGCATGATGCATGCTAATGCTCTCTCCTTTTCTTTCTTTTTTACGATTAGACGCACACACGCGACTACATACATAACATCATACACATATATCTGCGAATATGTTTTCTAACCTACGAAAACCAGCGACACATTCTTGATCTCATTAAATTCATATTAAAAGCTCAATTACGTGTGCGTAATATTCATGGGCATAAAGATTTTAACTCCGATGGAGGAAGTCATATATCCACTACTTTACCACCATACCACTAGTAATTCTCTAATGCTATCTTCTTTTCTGAATTGTTGGGGAGAAAAAAGTTTCATTAAGTTGCCATTTTGATGATGGATAAATCTTCAGGCTAGCCAGCTACAGCAAACACTAGGTGGCATGTAAAAATTATGCTAAAAACTCATATTCAACAGGGCCATCGTACAGCAAGTGACCGAATATCTGAATTTTCCCTGAATTGATAAAAATTATGCTGAAAACTCCTACTCAACAGGGCCATAGTACAGCAAGTGACTGAATATCTGAATTTTCCCTGAAATAAACTTGATGGCACAAGCATTAACACTGCAGAATAATCAGAGATCAAGGCACCGTTTGTTTTTTCTTTATCACGTGTGAGATTAACTAATCTCCACCGATGATCAAGTCAAATTAAGAATCATCAAAGACGAATCGACGGATATGGACGAAAGAATCAATTAGGCATGCATCCACATCGATCGATCGTTGTAGATTCGTTTGGTGGGTGAGAAGTATCTGGGAAACAGGGAGAGATCAAATCAAGTCTCTTGTGACAATGCAAGCATCTTTGTTTGCACATAGACAGGCAGCAATTAAACGTTTGAACGCTTCAAAATTTTCAAATGTTTAGCTGGAAAGCTATGTATCCGTGTGCAAGGTAGGGTATCATCCTAGTCGGCTATGTGCCCACACGCACACTAACAGTGAGAACACTGCAAATGGTTTGGTTTAAGTTATTTGGAGTATTAATTATTTTTTTCCAATTGCTTAGTTTCTTATATTTGAGAAGAAAGATGGCAATCATTGGTCTTTACCAAGAAGACAATGTTGAGGGGTTACACATGGTAGAGTATATTTGAAATGTTTGTCTTACTACATAAACAGTGCATATTGGAATAATTTTAATAGAAACTTTATATTTTAAATCCAATCTTAATTTATTGATGTCTATACCACTAGACAGCGACAACTTTAGGGCTGGCTAGCCGTTTGGGCTTGTTGGTGTACGGTTATATCGTACTATGCCATTGGTATTAACTATATTAGGTTTTGCTCGTGCTGTACGTAACTTCTGATTCTTTACAACCAAAAGTTATATTGGTAAACTTAACTTACCATAAATTTCTGATAAAATAAAGGATTGTCATATCAAGGAATTAGTACGTAATACTAATATAATTAAAAAATAATAATTAAAAGGATTGAGGATGGCGAAGCTGAACTCTTGTCGCCGTTGTTGTTGGGTATTGGTATTGCTACCCAGTCAAATCCCGAAATCCAATGACCAAGTCTTGTCTTCTCCTTCAATTCTTCCACTCTCTTCCCCTTCCTCCCTTCTCTCAACCTCAAGCATTCGCCTTCTTTCTCATCATCTCCCCAATCCCCATCACCTTCCTCCTCCACCACTCCGCCCTTCGTCTTCCTGTCGAAATCCCAATCCTTCCAAGTCCGCAGCTTTGCCTGCCTACTCCCTCCGGCGCGGCGCTGGTTCTTTGAAGGTATTGTCTTTTTGCTTCTTGGAGCATTCCTTGAGGTTGAACTGGCCTAGAGACGGGTGTTTCTTGCTTCTTGATGCGAAATTTTAGGTTTTTAGTTGGGGGTAATGCTGTATCAGTTAAGTGCCATGGTAATTTTGCGTGGAATAGGAATACTCACTGTATGTATCCTGCCAATTTCCAGTTTTTGATCCGGGATCCTGCCGCCGTCTGTGGAGAAGAACTGGACACTGAATCGCTGCAGGATTGGGGGTGCGATTCTGATCCTCCTGGAGAGTTGAATTGGGAGCTGATTTTTTTTTTTTTGGGGGGGGGGGGATTGCTGTCAGTGTGAAGGGTGGGGGGCGGCTGCTTCGGAGAATTTTGATGAATTCTCGTCGATCCAGGTCTGTAAAGCTTGTGTCCACGCGTGCCAAGCCCCTCGAAGTCGAGATCACCGAGGAGGACGAGCGGATGAGCTCGTCGGCTGACAACACGGTGTACTGCTGCATTGCAAAGGGGAAGAAGATCATCTACTGCTACAACAGCAAGGATGGTGATCCGCACATGGAGACCACAGCCGCGCTCTGCCTTGAGAATGCGCCTTCGTATCACCGGCATTACATCCACACGACGGGTTCAAGGAGCTATGGCTATCTGATGGCTGATGGGCACACCTTCTTCGCTATCATTGACCCGAGTGTCGGAAATGTGGGTGCCTTGCAGTTCCTGGAGCGTGTTCGTGATGTGTTCAGGACTGTAAATAGGAACGACTATCACAACTCGCTGGTACCGGCTGTACAGAGGCTGGTGGCTTCGCTGGAGAAGATGCCCCATGCAGCATTTGTCCTTGAGGAATGTGTGGAAAAGGGAGAGCCTAGTGACAGCTCTAGCTGCACGTCGTCGAAGGTTCCTTTATTAGGGAGAGGTGGGAGCAGGAAGGATAAGAAGAAGGCAAAGGAGAAAGCAGCGTCGGCTGTGGTTCGTGAGGATGAGCAGCATGGAACTAAGGGAGTGAGAATTGATGTGCCACCAGAGGAGGTTGGCGGCATGTCACTGGAGCGGAATGCAAGCCAGTCCAGGCTGCGACGGCAGCACTCATCCCGGTCATTGTGGGTGCGCCATGTGAAGATCATCATTGTTGTCGACGCCGTCATCTGTGTACTGTTGTTTGCTGCTTGGCTAGCTGTTTGTAAGGGTTTCCAGTGTGTGTCTGGTTGACTAAAGGAAATCCTTGCATGAGTTGTATAGCTATTTGAGAAATGAGAAAGCTTGAATTAGTGGTGAGTTTTGACATGTTGCTCTTTTCCGGGAAGGTAAATACCAGCCAAGAAAATGGTGAATTGAGAGTTGTTGTACCTGCGAAAATATTTGGGGAGGCTACAGTTACCAAGATACAATATGCTGTTGATTATCAGATGTTCAAAATGGAGGCTCAATGTTGTAAACATGTACTGATATACATATGCTTCTCTTGTACATATGCTTCACCTCTTGTACATGAATACATGATAATGTGATAGGATTATTAATAAATTTTGTGTTCGTGGTACACATGTACCGTGACTCTGAGTTCGTCTTGTGGTCAACTGGTCATACATGGTTCCATTGCAGATAGTTTTGCATTATTTCCTCCCATGGCTTTTCTGTATGTTTCTGCTCCCAGGGAAAAAAATATAATTGTGATGACATATTGTTATTAGATGCTTAGCAAGGAGTTTATTTCACAAAGTGTAATGAAATAAAGTTCCCTTTTTTTCGAGGGAAACAATGTTTCCTTTATAAGACCTCACTGTGTTAAGATTAGTTCTGCACCCCTGTGTGTTAAGATTAGTTCTGCACACCTGTGAAAATAAAAAAGGTTCTGCACCGATGTTCATGAATTCCTCTGCAACTGTTTTTTTTTCTTTTATGTGAGGAATCATTGTGATGCTCTTCCATGAGATCTTGATGTGTTTGTAAGTTCTTAAGTGGTTATGAATGGTGTTTGGGCTCGATTCTGTGGAGTACAACATGCAAGAACTGACACAAACAAGACCATAGCAAGGAGGAACTGGAAGCAGTTACTTTCCTGAAGTTTGTGTGTGTAAGTGAACCTTCTGCTTGAGAAACCGTCCAGGTAGTTTGTGACTGTGCTGGTTAGTGGATTAGTATCCATTGGAGATTAACACAAATGTTGCACTGGGATTGGTCAGTGAGTAGACTGAAACTGGCTATCACTGAAACTTAGGTTGCATCCTACAAAACACCTGAGCTGCCAGCCATTGTAGCAGATCCCAGGAATTTTTACCCCTGGAAATTACCGGCTTAAATCTGGGTTGATCTCAATGTTACAGAGATTATTGAAGCATGACTCATGAGCAATAAGCAGTAGCACGCTGACAAGCTTATAAAAATCCCACACTTGAGAAAAAGAAAAGAGAGATTTCCCATCATGTAGCAGTCCAGAATTTCGTCTTTACATAACTAATTATATAAGAACAGCAAAGGCTAGTTACAGCTGCATAACTGCCGGCAGCATCAAACAGCCCTAGGTTTTGCAGCAGGACGATACTTTTCAGGGATAGATTTTATATGTTAATCGTATTTGCCACTTGAAAGCAGCAAAATCAACAACTCTGCTGTTGAAGCTTCAAGGGGGAAGTTCTTTTGATCAATTTTGGAGAGGTAAACCCCAGCGTTCTGTACCTCCCCTTTCCGTAGTAACTTTCTAACTAAAGCATTTAGCATGTGGGAGTTCACTGTAGATCCATTCTTCTCCATAGAAAGAAATAAACCATCCAACTCTTCTAGCAACCCTTGTTCTATGAAAATTTTCATCATTACCCAGTAGGTCACAGCATCTGGCACTAAACCGTTAGCCAATAGAGAAGCAAACAAATCCGTAGCATCATCACGCCTGCCAATTTTAAGCAATGCACAAGCCATAGTGTTAAAAGTCCTAGTCTCAAGCTGGAAATCCGTCAAGCATAGGTTCTGAAACATTCAGAGGGCATCATCGGTGCAATTGTTTTGGCAAAGTCCTCGAAGGATTATGTTGTGTGTGGTAATATCAAGGTTTATCCCACTTTTAATCATCCAGAGATAGAGTTCTTTTGCAGCTGCATTTCATTGAGCCTGAAATAACCCCTGCAGGATTACATTATACGTAATAATATCCAGATTAACACGCTTGCTCGCCATGTGTCTGAGAAGAGCTAATGCACGTTCTATCCTACCGTTTTTACAGTAACCATTAACCATGGTACTGTAAGTAACATCATCAGGTTTCACCCCACCCAAACACCATGCCTTCAAGTATTGCTTCGGCCATCTTACTATCTAGGCAATATCCATCTATGAGTATACTGTATTTAATAACATCAGGCTCCACACCTATACGTACCATCAAGTCAAAGATGCTTTTGGCTTGTGTAACCTTTCCATCTTTGCAAAGGTGGTCCATTATTGTGTTGAAGAAAATGGAGTTGGGACAGATGCCTAGATTCACCATTTGAAAAGCTAACTTCTCAATCTTACCCCATTTATCACAGGTACACAGACCACGAATTAAGGTGCTAAAAACGACGACATTAGGGGTTAGTCCTTGAGATTTAAACCTGCCAAGTTGGGACATAGCATCGTCGACTCTGCCTACCCTGCAAAGTCCGCGTCCATTACTGTTGCATAGTTGACAATATCAGGGTTCAATCCTTGCTGCCTCATTTTGCTAAATACAAGCATGGCCTCATCTACTTTTCCATGTTTAGTGTATGCACCTATTATTATGTGAAAGATATAATGATCAGGTTGCACACCACTTCGCACCATCACATCCAAGAGATGATGCATCTCAACAAGAGATCCATCAGGGTAGCATACCCATGAAGGAGAGTACCGTAGCCGTAGGTAGCAATATCAGGCTTGTGGCCCCTCTAGACCTTGGAATCAAAGATCTTTCTATCTTCCATGGATCCTCCATTCTTGCAGAGATAGTCCATCAGCGTGTTATAAGTAACAACATCTGGTTGAACACCATCTCTGCACATTTTTTTGAAAATCCCAATACCCTCTTTCGGCTTTCCTGAAGAGCAATATCCATGCACAAGACCGTTCTTAACCATCCTAGTAAGGACCTATGTGGCCTTGTCCATTGCTTGAGCCTTGGATAGGGCAGCGATAATCGAGGTGTAAGCTACAACATCCGGCAACATCCCCCGATCCTGCATTTCGTCAAATAGGCAATAAGCTTTGCCCACCAGACCGTCTCTAAGCAATCCATTGATGACAGTGGTATGCGACACCGCGTCAGGTGGGCAGCCTTGTTTACTATCATCAGCCATCATCATTTGGAGAGCTTGTTGACTTGCATTGTCATTGCAGAGCCCCTTGAGAAGAATGGTGTAGGAGAAGACATCGGGCCTGCAGCCGAGCAAAGGCATTCGTCGCAGCACGCGCGACGTTGGAGGTCGTAGATCGAGCTGCCCCGGTGGAGCAATTCGTCCAACGCGTGGTGGCCGTCCTCGGGCTCGACGGCTCGCCACCGACCTTGGGTTGTCCGGTTCAGGCGGGAGGCGCCGCCGCCGGGCGTGAGGACATGGCCGGCCTGAATGATTAAATCTGTTTTAAAAACTTTTTTAAAACAGATTTAATCTCTCTCAGATAATATTCAGGCGATTTCTTCCTTAAAAAAATATTGGCTTAGCATTAGCCCGATAGTTACAGTTAAGTGCTCTGCTTCAGAATCCTAACGGTTCAGCTCAGTTGTTCCATCAGAAGCAATCGTACTGTATGCACATGAATTATTTATCCTACTAAAGTGCCTAGGAATGAATGTTGAACATTTTTTTATATATAAAAATAGCGTGCATGAAAATGGTACTAGTATGATATTTTTGTTTCAACACACGTATAGCTACTGCTATCAGCATGAACCGATCTAAATCCAGACAGCCAGGACACATGCCCCCATTCAGGAATGGAGTTTCTGAATATATATGCATTAATTGAGTAATTAATCTCTCCAGTGTGGGTCAAATCAACATCACATATATGTGTGATTAGTAGATCTCTCTTAATCTTAAAGTTTAGTAAATCCACAAGCGGAACATGCCGCCATTGCATCACCTGCACAACCACGACAATTAATTATTAAACAAACTCTTCTCCTTTTTGCATGGGTTGCAGATACGTGCAAATCATCATCATCACCAATCTCTCTCTCTCTCTCTCTCCTGCATGCTGCATATGCAGAGCATAATTCCCTCGTCTCTAGCTACCTGCTTGTTTATCTCACTTCTTTTGCAGAGAAACAAAAAGGCAGAAAATGAAAGTGGCAGTGATCTAGATTCTTGTACTAGTAATTCCTTCTTTAATTATACTCTAATTGATTGGAATTCTTGAGATCTGGAGTCCTCAATTTCAGATGGCCAGCTGTTGAGTTGTTTAGATTTCATTTGGTGGTTATAGGCTGGGAAAGAAAATTTGAACTGAAATTCTGAATTATTTTGGCATATACTTCATAGTGCTAAGATGATGACAGTTTGTTTGTTCACCATCTTCAGTTGCAAAATATAATGGTAGTTGGTACCAGACTGACCGTTTGTTACAGGAAGTGCTGATTGATTAGGCAAACCGTCAACTAATAATCTCAGCCCATCCGATCATTAACTACAAAATTTATTAAATGAATCACTACCTTGATACCTTTTTCTCAATGAAAATCACAAAAAATAAAAATAAAAATAAAAAGGGAGATCACAAAGGCTAAGCTGTGTTAATCAAAGTGGATTTAAAAGTTGCTGAATCAAGCATGCACTTCAGCAAATTAAATTACGACGCCGAACGCATTTGCAGAGAATGATTCGGCGGCAGATTAAGGCTGCGTTCGGAACTAAACATTAGAGTGAAAACTCCACCTCGTTTCATAACGGTATGTTTTTAAAAAATTTCTATCTAAAAATTGCTTTAAAATTATATTAATTTATTTTTTAAAAATTTATAATAACTAATACTTAATTAATTATTTACTCATAAATATTCTCGTTTTTTTTTCTAGTTACCTTCATCATCATCTTTACTCACCTTCACATCTACCTTAAACTGTGATCATCAAGGTGGGCTTACTCTGTGCCGGTAGCCAGTGTTCCAAACCTATTATTTAATTTTTCACATGTTTATCAAACGGATAAACGGCACTTTTTTTAAAAAAAATATATAAAAAATTGCTTTAAAATTATATTAATATATTTTTAAAATTTTTAACTAATATTTAATTAATTATACATTAATTTTCCGCTCTGTTGTTTTTCTTGGTTGAGAACCAAACCAACTGCATCGAAAGCAGCCTTACTGGCTGGCAAATCCATCCAGTAGGATCACTCTTGTCTCCTAAGCAGGAATAAGCTGAGGATTCTGGTTTTCATGTGCATGGATCCTCATGAGCATGCCCTCTCATCATCCCTTGTCTTTGTCATAGATAGCTGGGATTTGTGGTTACCACTTGGTGACGAATACATGCATTCTCTCTCGCGTCAGGATTTCAGGGGAATAAAAAGAAAAAAGGGCAAAAAAGCATGAAAAATATTTGCAAACAAGGGTATCTAACCAAACCATAGTAAAATACCATATATTATGTTACACAGATCAGTAAAAATACCATAAGTTAATATATGCATTGATACTTAGGCTAAGTTCGAATGCCCCTTTTTCCATCTTCTTCGACCTCGTTTTTTATAAGCAGATTTTTCAAATTGCTAAACGGTGTGTTTTTTCTAAAAAAAATTATATAGAAAAGTTACTCTAAAAATTATATTAATTTATTTTTAAGTTTTTTTATTGGTGATATTTAATTAATCAAACGTTAATACGTAGCTTTGTTTTGTGTGTCAGGGAAACGAATCCGGCGTTACATTAACATAGCTAGAGTTTGTTCATGGCATTGTTAGTGAGGGTTTGTTAGAGTTGGAGCGTCTGGTGCGGCGGTGTAGCAAATTGATCCAGTTGTTCGTCGTTGCAGCTTTGCAAGTAGAGCTAGTACAAGCCGTTCCCATGTCATTCATTTTAGTCTGCTAGTCTGCTACTTCACTCCTACTGATCTTGTTTTCTTAGTCAATTAAGCAGTTTTGACAGCGCCGTTAATCTGAATATATTCATCTGTGTGGTACCAAGTGATGATGCAAATGACCTGAAATTAAATTCATTGAAACAAATTAGGCGACAAGAACTGTTAACAAAGTAGTACTACAAGCTAGTAGCATTCTGCCTGTTCAGTAAACCAATCAAACTGATTAATTAAGGATTTAATTTATGCTCTTCTTTTGTCTCTGATGGAATTTTTAAGGCTAGCTTTTGTAAGACGTGCCGTGACAGCTGCGCTCATATCGTCGTCGTCGTCAAATACCAATTCAAATATATTCAAGTTGCGTCCCTGGTGGTTTAAGCTTACCTCTCAACATCATCGTCGTTAAGCATAGTACTTCAATCTTAAATGAAGCTTGTTCATCCATGCCGTCTTGCTGTCTCATTGCCACCTGCTAACTACTCTCTCTGGTAAAAAAAAGTGTTTTTACGCACCTTTTTACAAACTACCGTGATCTTTTTTAAAAAATATACGTGTTTTCTGATTATCTACAACGGTTTTACTCCTAAATTTCCATATTTATCGCCACGCGTAACTTCTACACTATTTCACACTATGCTTAGACTAAACTTGCACAAAGTATAGCGCTGGCGGATAATATATTTCTTCGGGGTTATAATTTATAAGTGGCAATAATTTTGTTTTATATATTGAACTGTGATTTTAAAGATGATTAACGGTAAGAAAACATCACTTGCTTAATTTTTAAGATAAGGAAGATGAAACTTCACTTGCTTAATGACAAGGCAAAAATAAATTTACCCTATCGAAGTAACACACTATTTTATTTTCAGTGTGCACGGTGTACTCCTCTAACACGTGAAGAAAAGCACACCAGTATACTAGTACAGTAATATTCAGGCCTTCACTTTCGCTATATCACTATCATATCAAAACGGTGCAATAAAGAATCAGAGAGGGCATGGGGCAAACGAATTTACTCCAACAGTGCTTTCTTTTCCGTTCATCGCCAGGTGATGCTATTTTTCGCAATTCATAGGTAAGATCACAATCATTATTTTTGTCTAATCAGATGGAGATGAATTTTTGGAGCTTAAAAGTCAGACAAACACCTAATCTTTCAGCTAAACAAATTAACCTGGATGCTTATAAAACGAGAAAGGAAGGACCTTGGATCTGAAAAAGGCAGACCAGGATATCCACAGGAATGAAAAGAAAACCAGGCGAAAAAGAATTGAACCCTAGGTTCCCTACCACACATGCTTTTTAAGTGTATGTCCACATTTAACATAGATAGATTATGGATAGAACTATTGTTATGCATTATCTACTTTTTTATTATAAGGATGAATTAGATATTTTTTAAAAATAAACTTAACATATAATAAGTAATCTAAACAATATAGATGGAGAGTTTTTTTTTAAAAAAACATATTTTGAGATGTAGAGTAGATAAACTGCAATAATAATATAGTAAAATAGGTGAAATAAACTGCTTATAAAAAATATTGTAGAAAGAATTGAACGAAAGGAAGCTGCCATTTCATCTTTTATGTGAGAAAAGGAAGAGGACAGGGTGGTGGTCAACAGGGCAGACCAAACCAGACAGCAAGGGAGAAAACTCTGAAACTGAAGAGAAAAAGAAGGGAGTGAGTGAGAGTCTAGGTAGAGGACCAAGATCCGGATCCTCTGTTTTGAAGTGTTTTCAGGCGTTCGATTTGTAGTGAACTAACAAGATCGATCATTATAATAAACTATAGTGTAGAATGGATAGTGATTTGATACATTATGTTTTCCTGTTTTACGCTATTGCTACAGAACAAATCACTATGGTCTACCGTAACTCATTTTACTGTATACCAAAGTCTTTAGCCCAGTCAGAGGATTCGGATCCGAGGAGCAGAGGTGTACAAGACTACAGGTCTACTCCTCACGATACACACCAGCAAAAGACAGAGCACCCTAGGCGCGTTCACTCAGCCAGTAAGGAAAATATATTCCACATTTTTTTAAAAAATCATATTAATATATTTTTTAAAATTTAAAATAATTAATACTTAATTAATCATAATTGTTTTGTCTATCTTCTTTTTCTTTTCTATTTAAACGGTATTAAAGGTTCCAAATATTTCTTATTTGTTTTCTCCCTGCGATTTTTCTGCAGGGGAAAAAGGTTCAGAGAAGCAGAGAAATAAATGATTTTGGTGATATTTGTGTGCGAAATGAGCTAGTCGTAGGTGTTAGGACCACTCATAAATTCTGCCTGTTCTTTTTCAGATCTGCTCCGTGCTTTGCTTCGCAAACGAAAAGAAATTCTCCCGACCAAGGCACTGTCTCTGCTTCGAGTTTGGGGGGAAAAATCTCTCGTCTCATATATGGCTCATCGCCTGAATCCAATCTTGCCGCTCTCCAGGCACAGAGTCTCTTGATTTCTCCAAAGCTTCCATTTTTTTCGTCTCCAAAGCTAATTTCTTTGCTGAGAGTTTGTTCTTCGTGTTGATTTCTTTTTCTGCGAGTCCACCCCCAGTCGAGAGTGTTGAATTCCACACTGTTCAAACAGTAGTCGAGTTTCTTTCATAAAAAATCATCCTTTTCTTCTGTTCGTTTGCTGAGTTATCACCTCTCCTTTGTTCTCTCTCTCTCTCTCTGTTTTTTTTTTTTCTTGAATCTCACACGGTTCGCAGCTTTCCACACTCGTGTCCTGTCTGGATTTCATCAGTGGAGGTCGGCTCTTGCTCATCTCTGCCGATTTGTTTCGTCTCGAGAGCATATAAAGTTCCCTCTTTGGTTTGGCCAACTCCACAAGCTAGTCCATTTCCGTGGTTGATTGATTCCATTTCCTCCCAAAATGGGCAACGCGTTCCGGTGCATGTCGCGCAAGGAGCACCGCGGCGCGGCGGTGTCGCGCAGCAAGCGGATGGGGAGCGCGCGGTCGGGGCGCGGCACCGGGAAGCTGACGCCCGCGGAGGAGGAGCTCCTGCACCGGCAGGCGCTGGCCATGGCCATCCACCAGCACCTCGACGCCGGGGGTTCCATGTCGCGCCGCATCGACGCCGGTGGCTCCATGTCCCGCCGCATCGGCCCCGGCTCCACCAGCTCCCGCCGCCGCGGCGACCTCCCGGACTCCGTCACGAATGGCAAGGCAGTAAGGCTCTCACCTCTCCGTTTCTGCTTCTGTCTTTTGTTCAACCGTGAGTTGTGCTTACATGTTCATAGCCAACGCTACCGTAGAATTGTGCAATTGTGATGTGTATTTTTTGTTGGTATATTGATGTAAAACTTTGGGAATTCATATTAGTAGCTCATTTGCAGGTGTGCCTACCTTAGGCACACGGCCTTAGTTTTCAGCTGCCAATAGTTCTTGCAGGATCAGTTCATTTGGCCCTAATTATTGTCATGTTAGCGTGTTTTGTCTTGTACATTTTGCTCTTTAAGGTGTTTGGGCGGTACTTGGAAGCTTCCTATTTTTACGATCATTGTTTTTATGATCATCATGTTACTGCTTTGTTTTGAAGTTCCTTGCATTTTCTGTTGGCATTTGGACGATGGCTTGACTGCAACATTGTCCTCAAATTAGCCGATTTGCTCTGTTCTTTAGTGTCTGGCTGCCCTAGATTAGCTAGTTTGTTGGCTTTTTTTGTTGTTAGTGTTGGATTGTTTGTGAGTGCGGACAATTCAATGAGTTGGGTAGCTATATTCTTTTCTAATGTTACTTGAACAATGTCTTCCTTTGTACATGGGGATTTTCTGAGCTATTTCTCCGTAGTTTCCTTGTTTAGATGGATTTTGATATATAATCAGCAGATATTTCATATCTATAATTCTATAGATAGTTGAATATTGGTTCTTGACGTTCTGAAATATGTTAAAAGCAGTTTTGTGAGTTTCTGAGAATATGAGATATGTTGAGGTAGGTCTGTAAGTTTAATCATACCTGAGTGCAAGTTGGTTTCTAATGCTAGTTTGATAGTACTTTTCATTTGCTGGTATACTAAACAAGATTTGTTGACGGGAATATCGACAGCAAAGCATATTGCTGTTTCAGTCCACGATTTCTGTTGTTCCATGATTAGTTCCATTATCCAACTACCTGCTGATACTTTTGAGCTCAGTCCAAATTTCTGAAATCTTCAACTCATTGAAAAATTGTAGCTTTTCCTACTTTATAAACCTTCCTTGGTATACTGGACATGTATATAGGCTTCATATGTGGCATGCCAGTGATCTAAAGCTTAATTAGAAAAAGAGCTGCAATGCTCATGTACTTAGTATTTGTGAATTGTTACACACGGAGTATGTATTGTTAATTATGCCACTATTTTTGAAAAGGCATCTTTGTGTACACCTGTTGATTGATACATAAGACAAGGATATGTATCTATGAAGAAACTTGTTGCTATTAGGGCTACAAGACAGTGCTAGGACCTCAACAGTGGCCTCTTAATTTACAGCATTTCCCCCATTTTATATTGATCCCTCAAACAATCAATAACTCTCTTCTCTGTTTTCTTGTATTTCAGTAGCAGTGGTCACTGGTCATTAGACTTAACTGTATGTCCTTTTCCCAAATCATGGTCCCAACTATATAGGAACAAAGAAACGGGCCATATTCTTTTTGTTCCTTTGTCCTTAGCCTTGTCTAATCCAAATTAAGAAGAAAAAAACAAATATTCTACACACATATTCTTTGGCTCTTATAAGAAACCTTTTCTATGCTAAAGATGACATAGGCTTTCTCATGATGCTTCTTGTGGTGATTTACTGTAGGATTTAGGAACTGATGTACATTAGGAGAAGGGAACCCCAATTGCACTTAATATACAATTTATTTTTCTTTGGTGCTTTGTTCGATGCTTCACAGCAACTTTGAAATAGCTTGCATTGGTAGTAGCTATATTTTCTATTACATGGACAGCATGTTCTCACACATTGTTTTTCCTTCTGGATTGATTATTTCAGGTCCAAATTGTTTTAGAGAACTTAGAAACGAAGAAAATTGTTCTTGTCCATGGAGAAGGATTTGGTGCTTGGTGTTGGTACAAGACCATTTCTCTCTTGGAGGAAGCTGGTCTTGATCCTGTCGCCTTAGATCTCACAGGTTCTGGTATAGACAACGCTGACACAAACAGCATAGCTACATTAGCAGATTACTCCAAGCCCTTAATCGACTACCTCAATAAACTTCCTGAGAATGAAAAGGTGGGCATTACATCCAGTGTTCTATATTGAAAAGAATAAAAGACTGGGTATTTGAGCTCTGCGTTCATGACAACCCTGATGCAGATTATTTTGGTCGGTCATAGTTGTGGAGGTGCAAGTGTGTCGTATGCGTTAGAACAATGCCCCAAAAAGATATCAAAGGCTGTATTTCTTACTGCTACAATGGTGAAAGATGGCCAGAGGCCCTTTGATGTGTTCTCTGATGAAGTATGCACTCTTTTCATGTGCATCGTGTGCAATTTATGCTCATGCAGGACAGCAACTGAAACTAAGTCATGTGCTTTTCAGCTTTCATCTGCAGATGTTTTCTTGCAAGAATCACAACTTTTACTTTATGGAAATGGAAAGGACAAGCCTCCTACTGGGCTCATGTTTGACAAACAGCAGATCAAGGGGCTATATTTCAACCAAAGTCCTTCCAAGGTACATTGTGTTCTACTGTTGTGCCGTGTTGTCAACTGAAAAGAACAATTGCCTTTTTCGCATTCCAGGACATACTAGTTTATGTTTTCAGTGGGCTATCTAATAAGTTTATGCACATTAAAATTGTAGGATACTGCACTGGCGGCAGTGTCCATGAGGCCCATCCCTCTAGCCCCAATCATGGAGAAGCTCTCCCTCACCCCAGAAAACTATGGAACTGTCCAGCGCTACTTCATCCAGACACTTGACGACCGCATGCTCTCACCTGATGTCCAGGAGAAGCTGGTCAGGGAGAACCCGCCCGACGGGATCTTCAAGATAAAGGGTGGTGACCATTGCCCCTTCTTCTCGAAGCCACAGTCCCTCAACAAGATCTTGTTAGAGATTGCGCAAATTCAAGCTCCAACAACACTGCTCCCAGGCAAGACAGAGGCGAAAGAGGCTAAAACAGAAGAAAAATCTGAGAAATCATCATCATGACTGTGTATGTGTATGTACATGGAATGGTAGTAGCACATAGGTTGCAGACAGGAGGAGATACCAGGATCAAATGAAACCAGTCGGCTGCCAGAATAATTATGTAGTAGGAAGACGAAGAAATGTTCTTTTCTCTTTTGTGATCATGTATAGTGAATGAGCCTATGAGAGATCTTCAGTCAGATATATGTTTAACCTTGTGAATTACAGGTTCTTCAATTTCAAGTCTGAACATTATCATCCTACATGTCCAAGTAGCCTTGTGGAGGCGCTCTATGCCTCTAGCATGCATCCCGGGCAAGGCAATTAATTGCTTGTCTGCTTTGCAGATTTCACGACCTCTGCTATGTCATCCATGGTGTGGTTGGTCTCATATCATGTCAGTGACTAGATGCAAATAAGGGGTTTCAGCATTTCACATAGCATGCAAGAATCAATCTTAAAAATAACACTATTATTCTTCCATAAATTTAAATTTTGTTTACACAATTTTGCCAAAAAAATCACAATCAATTTCATAGTCTTTTTTTAAGACACAGAATCATTTCATAGTCTATGTGGTTATCTAGAGCACAAGAAACTATCTGGTTTGTTGAGTTATGGTTGATTAACCATAGAAATACAAATGAAGCAGTTTATAGATGAACCTTTTTATATTTGTATTATTTATGATTTAAAAGTTAATGTTGAAAAATGAAGCATAGAAAAAAACCAAATCACTCTAAAATTAACCTTCAAAACTCGAGTTATTTTACTAGATCATGATAAAAATTTTAAAAAGAAGACAAACACATATACTACTCGTCTTAAATGTAATTATTTTTAGAGTAGGATATAAATATTAAGGATGTAGGTATAAAAAATTAGAGAAATAATGTGATTGGTTAAGAATAAAATGTAGGTATAGAAATTAAATCTAAGAATGATTTTGATTGGATGAGATGATGAGATATGTGAAAAAATAGCTTCAGTTTGAATAATTATTGAGTTGTAGAAATAACTTTATTTGGGAACAGAGAGAGTGTAGACTAAGAGAGCATGGGCCGAAAGCCTAAGATAAGATGGGCTTGAGGCTGTAATGCATGATGACTTGTTTGTTTGGGCCGGATTTGGGCCCATCAAAGAAGGCCCACGTGGAAGAGGCAAAAACGACTCGGCCTCCGATTCTTCTCCTCTTCTTTATCTTCGCAAGAAAAATTAAAATCCTCCGGGGGGAAAAAAAGCGAGGAGGAGTCGAATTGAGGAATCGAATCGCGGCGGCGAGAAGCGGGCAAGGCAGCCATGGAGGATCTGAGCGTGGAGGAGCTCGCCTCCAATCTCTCCGCCTACAAGGAACAGCTCCGTGAGGTCTCGCCCTAACCCCTATCTATGTGATGCTGTCTTTTTTCCCCTTCCCTGCGATTTTCCCCGTAGAGTTTTGTGCGTGCGATGTTGAGATTGTGATTTTCTGCAAGGGGATGGGCGCAGTCGCGTGATTTAGGTCTTTTCGGGTGTGCATGCTGTTTCACCGGGGGTTAGGCCCCGATCCGATGTTACTCGTATTCTGATTCTAGGGTTTTTTTTTACACGCGGTTGCCCTTCGAGTACATATATGTGCAATCTATTCAACAGTTAGTTTTTTGAATTCTAATAATGCATACTTGTCGATGGCTAGATGCGGGTTAGCATATTAGATTATAAGTAACTTGTGATTCGACCTTACAGTTGTATGCCTTTGTATGCTTAGTATCCTTTAATGTTGATATTTAGTAGTAAGTAGCATTGGCTAGAACATCTCTGTGTTTATAGCACGGACAATCTTATGGAAGAACAATTAGAAGATTTGGATAGGCCAACACAACTAGATACTTTGGGTAAAATTCTGCAAACTTGGGAGGCTGTTGAGAACCTAAACAATCGGAAAGCTTCTGGATGGCCTGCCAATATCGCGTTTTCTCCTGTAAGAATTGATCCGTTTTATTAAAATAAGTACTGGCTACTGGAAACATCGGTAATAGATTATGTGCTCATATCCAAGGGATGCTGCTTTGTTTGTTTATGCAATAGATGACCTACTGGGATACAAAGCATGCTTCTTCCAATGTTCATGTAATTAGGGTATGCAGAGTGCACCTGACACTTGAAGTTTAATTTGAAACCTTTTGATGTATGTTCCAACCCACAGGCTCGAGCCTATCTTGCTGCAATAATAAGTGTTTAATGTTAGGATATGCTCACTCCTTTTAATCTATTTATTACCGGAGTCTTTTCTCACTTATACTCTGTTGTTTTAGATGGGATCATATGATCTTCTACAAACCCATACGATGCTCTGTTTCAGTCTGCCTGAAAAATTCGTGTGTGATCTTTACTTGCTTATTGCAGGTTAGGAAGATTCTCATGAAAAATTCTTGTTTTCAGTCTCATGAAAAAATTCTCACCTAACCTGCAATAAGCAAGTAAAGATTACACATGATGGGTTTGTAGAAGATCATATCAATTCATGTGTAATCTTTACTTGCTTATTGCAGGTTAGGAAGATTATCAAGGAGAAAAAGGATGATCCTGGAATTTCTGAATACCTTGATATGGAAAAGGAACTTCAGGAGGTGAGTATCCTGCATGTTTTTTGTTTATGCTGCTATGTGCTTGTGTTGGTAGGTATCAACTAATTGACAGATGCCATATCTGGTACTCTCATGCTAATTTGACTTAATGATTTTCTACAAAAGGATATTTGCTCTTCTTTATTGTTGGGTCTATTTCTATCTATCCCTTTTTCTTCTTTGTTACAAGGAGCCATGCCCAACAAGGTAGCATGAAAGGGCAGCTTGCAACATTTTTGGGCCATTTAGGTTTTATTGTAACCTCGAAAGGTGAGAAAGGTTGAAAATGCCAATGGTAGGGACTGTCTGAGCAACCATGTTAATAACAATGACCACTAAATCTAAAATTACATGGCTTCAAAGTTCAAAGTTGTCCATTACCCTTTATCTTGATTCATTGCAGGTCTGTGTCTCATGGTAGAGTACCTCCTTCCGATTTTGGGTGTCGATGCTGCTTCTCTAAGTTTGAATCACTAAATATGGGCAGATTTAATGATATTGGGAGGTTAGTTCTGGTATTTGTGCTTAATGTGATTTTCTGTAATAACTGCAGGTTATTAAATTAATAGAAGAGCTTTTGGCAGCTGCAAGTCAAAGTGGGAATTCCCAGAATGATGTAAGTCTATCACCGCCAAATTATTCGGGCGGGCTGCAGTCAGAGGTAACTTTCTTTCATTCTTTGTTGTTACATGTCTCTGCATTTTCTGAAGATTATTTAGCTGTGTTGATCATAGGCAGATGTCATCCATTCCATGTACCAGCAGTATATTTGGAAGTTCTATATTTGTTTTACTTATCTAGAAATTACAAATGCATGAAGATCTTTTGAGGGTATCATTAAACTAACACGCCCCATTCGGTTTTAGGCATTGGATGATCCTTCTCAATCCTATGAGAAGTTTGCAGTTGGGACTAAAGTGCAAGCTGTGTGGAGTGAAGATGGGGAGTGGTAGGTTCCTTTTGGTGCACTTATTTCTAGTTGAAAGCATTCTGTTTTTTATGCATATTCCATTTCAACATGTTTGATTAGCGGAATTGGCAGGTACAATGCAACAATTGAAGCTCTGACACAAAACGGCTATTATGTAAGCTATGAGGGCTGGGGAAACAGGGAAGAGGTATGCTCTGTTTGCTGATTGGATGTTCTTACAGAATCACTAGCAAACAATTTTGTATGATACTAAATGTGATGTGCAATATATGACTTACATGCCTGTAGGTTTAAATTCCACCATGAAATTTTCCCCAAGGACAAGTGATTAAGACCATAAACTCATAACTGTAGTCTTTGCATTAATTACGGATACTTTTTCAATCTGCCTGCCTTTTCAGCAGCTAAAATGTTTTTATAGCTTCATCTTCCTCCTGTAAATTTCATCCTGCTCACGATCCATTTGTCATAAGACATAATAATTTGTTTTTGTATTTGTTTGCCTTTTAGTACCCATTGTATGACTGCCAGATTCTGTGTATTTTGTTTTATAGGCGAAATTGCAATTCACAATTTTGTAAGTCCAATTATAAAATGCAAATATTCATGTAATAAATAGGACAGTGACTTTTATTTATACTAGTTTCTTCAGTTGTGTAAAGGGTAAAGTGGATTTCCTTGTGACCAGTTTCTTCATTTTGTGTGTGCAAACTGTTAATTTGCTGCCTCAAATAGGTTGACCCTGCTAATATAAGACCACAAGAGGAGGAAGCTGCTGATGCTTTGCGGCAGGCTGAAAAGGAAGCCGAAGCTACCAAAATGGCAATAAAGAGGAAAATTGAACAAGCAGCAACATCTGACTTTCAGTTGCGTAGCTTACCCACTAAGCTCCGTATTGATCCAAATGATCCTGAAGATGTGGTAAGTTAATCCCCCTTTTCATATATATATATATTAAAAATTGGATATTACTACTCATGTGCTCTTCCAACTATTGTAGAAACACTCGAAAACACATCCACTTGTTATGTGCCCTTAATGAAACAAAGTTGACTCAATTTGAGGTTCGGATCTGTTCTCCTTGGTGCTGATATTTATATCATCATGTACCACACACAAGTAAGCATATTCATTAATTCATGTTCATGAAAACCCCATATAGCCTACCACCTTATGTAGTAGTTCCAAGGTTATGTTTCTGCGGCATTCATGTCTTGTTTTGACGAGAACCTCTTCGTCATAAGATTGTTATAAGCCTCAGCATTGCATTCTCTAATTATGCCATGCAAATGGTATGCCTTGTAATTTTCTTTCAAGCATCCTGTGGGGCCATATGTTCTGACTGGCCTTTGTATCTGCAGAAAGCTGCAAAGCGTAAGAAGATTCATGCATTCAAGTCAAAAGCCCGCTTTGAGCAACTAGAATTTGCACAAAATAAAAGGCAGAATGCATGGCAGCAGTTCCAAACAACCAAAGGGAAAGCTAAAAAGGTACCATCTCTGATCCCACTCTAACTTGGCCAGGCACCTTTTTCTGAGAAGGCTGTAAAGGCCTATCCTGTATAAACTTCAAAATTTAGCATGTTCTCTAAACTTTAATGTTATTTAAGTGTGGGCAATCGCCCCAAGTCCCAACAAAGTTCGTGAGCCCCCCCCCTCCCCCCCTCTTTTTTTTCAGTTTATCACAGCAGAACCTTACCGTTTGGTTTAGAATTACTTTGTCCTCCCTTTTACCTCTAATATCTTGACTTTGGTGGTTTGCCTTCAGGTTGGGTTCTTTTCCGGTCGCAAAAAGGAGAGCATCTTCAAGTCACCGGATGATCACAGAGGCAAGGTCGGTGTCACCGGGAGCGGGAAAGGCCTGACCGAGTTCCAGAGGAGGGAGAAGCACCTGCATCTCAAGGATGGCTCTTCTGATGCATTGGATGAGGAATGACCTGCTTAGGCTTTTAGCTCATGAGAGGTGTATCACAAACACTGCCATGCCGGGCGCTTATTGCTTATTGCTGGACCTTGTTTAAGTGGAGTTTGTACTCTGTACCAATGTATGCTCAGCCTGTCCAACTCCAAACTAGAAATAACATTACATTACATAGAGATTCATTTTTTATCTGTCTCTTTGTTGGGGTTTGGCATCAAGTAAGGCCTCTTTGGAACAGAGGAATTTTTCAGGAACTAGTCAAAGTCCTGCAAAAATCTTCCGAATTTCCTAAGGAAGCCTAAAATGATGAGCTGTTTGGGAAATACGGCACAAGTAAAAAGGTCATGGCATCTTGGCCGTGTATGTTGAACAGGACGCTTGTTGCAGTTGAATACATGTCTGTCTTCTGAACATTCTTGCTGGACCTGGAACATGTCCAAATTTCTTCATCCCAAAGAATTCAATACCAGCAGTTTCCAAGTTCTTGCAATTTGTAACTATCAGCAGAAAACTAACCTTTTACAGAGGCATCTCTGACGAGGCCTTTTTCTCGTCCAACTTGTTCAGATACATATTTTGTCAACCTGGAACTTCTGCTGCTGGTTCTGAAATCTGAACTGTTCTTTCTTCGTTTCTTCTTTCTTTTTTTTTCCCTGAAAACGTGTAATTTTACCGCATTTTGTTTTCTTCTGCTGGATTCTTTGAAGCCTTCAGTGTATGCCTCTGAAATCTGAAAGACAGTAACCAGTAGCCATCTGCATCTATCTAGTATCAATTTTGGCTTTCTCCTTTCTCATAAAGCAGACAACTTGCAGCACATGGAACTTTTCTGTTCATGATCGTCTCAATATCTTAACATTAACCTATTAATTATCACATGTGACACACGTTGCCGCTCTCAGCTCGGTCAGATAGCTCTCCAATAAACTGTGGAAAAACTGAACTCGATGACATCGTAATTCAGCTGAGAAGTTGGCATGTCAATTCTGGACACCGTGGAGACGAAGATGCGATGCAGGAAATGAGGAAACTAACTACACACCATGACCTGAAAAACTGCAAGATCACACGGGTCCCTGAAAGAAACTTCTGCAGTATTCTGACTTAGCTTCTGGGACAGTATCTCATCCTCAAGACCACACATTAGTTGACAACCGCTTACGATGACGATGGATACATAGAAAATAAGATGACAAACCTGTTTTTCTTGACATGCATGTTTTTGAAAGGTACTAAGGGTAAACTGAATTTTGAACTTGAATTGGTCAAGGTGTACTGCTCTATAAAAATTCCTTATTTGTTGGTTATTTCTAGCTACTAGTACTTATAAAATTAACTGTCTCTGCATGTCAAAGTGCAAGAAACCAAGACTGGTGCAATGCTTATGCTGGCTATTACTTAGCTGTCTTTTGAAGTAAGGCTGGAGTATCACTACATACCTACCCTTGAGATGTGACCCTCTTAATAAACTGGAAAATTATGTTGAAACCTTCTCTTTTCTCTTTACGCCACCAGTGCCCCCTTTTGCAGGTCATTAGCAACTGATCTTTTCGTCCTTTTTTTTATAGATTAATTCGCTAGTGATTGATTGCCTCCAAGTTTCACTACTAGTTTTGAAAAAGACCAAAAATATATTTTTTAGATTTTTTTGTTGATATGTGTTTCTCACAGCAAGAATTGTAGCAACATACATTACTCCCTTTTGCTAATGCTTCTAGAGATGTTTTAGTTGAGATAGAAAATAGTTTTCGTACTGATTTTCATGGATGGTAACTGGTAAGTTAAGATAAAGCTAGCTAAGCATATACATACATATATATATCACATCAAGATTAATCACCTGTTAATCGTCATAATCACTAGTGATTTCTGCTGTTTCTAGAGAGCAGGGAAGTTCTATTTCATTTTGCTCTTCTTGGCTGGTAAGCTACACAAAGTCGTTCATTCATTCGACTATTCGCGATCCATCTGAATCTTAAACAAGGTATTGGTTTGGTGAGCATCACATTTGTGACCGCAGAGTCGCCACGGTCGAAGAGAAACTTATCCAAGAAAGAATCAAATCATTTCTTCAGTTTCCCCTTTTCATCATGTTGCTCCCTGTTCGTCAAATCTTGTCATGATCTTGTTGTCAGAACTGGTACTGTGAGCATGATCTATGATGATTGTGAGAGCTGCTTTGTCAAGAACTGATCTGGAAAGCTAGTTAGCCTGGTTTGTTTGGAGCCATAAATCGATCCTGGAGAGTAATTTGATCTGATCAATTTGCTGCTGAGGTTTGTTAGCCGGTCGCGATGAACTGTTGCATGTCTGAAAATGCAGAAAGGGAGATGAGATTGGGATGGGTTGGGTTGGGTTTCAGTTTGGTGAGGATTATTTTTCAGAGAAATGACAGGTACAGGCATCTGTGCAGCTACTTAGCTGACAAGCAGGGACAGAAACCAACCAACCGAGTTGTTCTTGGTTCCACCTAACTAAAAACTTGCCATTTTACCGTGCGAATATACCATCTTACAGTTCATATCTGAAGTAAGAAATGTTCCCGTGTGAAAATTATGAATCGAAATTAGACATTTACTTTCCACGAAGGGCTGAAAAAATTAACATGAAAATTCTCGATTCGGTGAACATGGTTTAATTTTCTTGTTTAAATCAAAGATATAAGGAACATCTATTCTGCAATAAATTCAGATAGATCAAATGGAGAAAGTTAAGAGCGATTACTCAGCTTGTAGAATACCATGCTTTTTTTCCATGATTGTTGGAACGTCAATTATTAATTGTAAGCTCGCTATGAAACGGATGCATGCACTTTTTCAACACAAATGAATTGCATTTTAAATACTAAAGCTTTTTACTTTTTCAACACATAATGAATTGAATTTTTAGTACTACTAAATTAAGCTTTTTTCTCCATGCTGCTTTCTTGTTGAATAATTGAGATGTGCAACAGATTAATTAAGACATATATACATGTTGTTGCAAAACCGATCAATTAATTAAATCTCTAATCTACGTTACCTACACCTAATAATTGGCACCCATATACGTTGATCGACTAGGTCGTGCGTACGTACGTGTTCACCATGATTATCTCTACTAGTCACTCCATTTCAGATTTTCAGCTGGGGCGACGCAATGAGTGACTGATTCAATTCAATGTTCAGTCCAGTTAATCTCGAACAAAAATTGATTCGTCAGAGATAATAATTAGTCCCCAAATATACATAATATCTTGTCAATTTGACTAGCCTCATTCAGAATTTTAGATATCTGAAACTAGTTTCCACATTAGCAGGAGCACTGATCATCAGCAACAGTAATTCAGGTGTTGACATGCAGCTAGCCCATTAGACAGACCACTGGCCTGGGTTGTATATATATAGACCTGACCCCTATGTATACGCTTGAGGTCTTAGTCACTGTATACATTCTACATGATATCAGAGCGAGTCTAGATATCCCCGGCGCGCTAGCTTCTCCCTCTAGCGAGCCGACCCTTTCCTCCTCCTCGTCGATGTCTTTTTCCCGTCGCCGACCCTCTTCCCGTTACTCTCCTCGCTCTCTCGCCCTCGTTTCCTCTTCTCCCCGTCTCTCCCGCAGTCACCTTCTTTTCTCTGTTCCACCTCCGCGCGACCAGGCGACGGTCTCGATCCGCCTCCTCGTCTCGCCTCGCACTCGTCTCCGCTCTTCTTCTTGCTTCGTGCATCTCTCCTTCTCTGACACCGGCGCACCTCCGCGCTCGTTGTCTCCATCGACTGAACTCGTCCGCCCTCCCATCAGCTAAACCTGTCCAGCCCTCCATCGGCTGGAACCCTCCCTCGGTTCTCGCCTTTTCCAACACGCTTAACGGCTCTCGGCGCGAACCTTCTCTCCTCACGTCCGAGCTAGTCAAACGTGTCCACGGACACGAATCCCTGCCTCCCCATCAAGGCTTTACAGGCTGATAACGGTACGGAATTCGTCAACCATACCGTTACAAACCTCCTCACCTCGCAGAGCATCCATCTCCGGCTCTCATGTCCCTACACCTCTCCTCAGAACGGCAAAGCCGAGCGCCTCCTTCGCACCCTCAACAACATCAGTCGCACCATGCTACTTCACACCCACTTACCCGTCACTTATTGGGTCGAAGCTCTGGTTACTGCGACGTACCTTCTCAATCGACGCCCATACTCCTCCATTTAAAACAATGTTCCCTATGCCCTTCTCTACCGTACGGCGCCCGACTACTCCCACCTTCGCGTTTTCGGGTGCCTCTGCTACCCAAATCTCACCGCCACAACTTTCCACAAACTCGCTCCCCGTTCCACCGCCTGTATTCTCCTCGACTATCCCATCTCTCACAAGGGATACCGATGTCTCGACCTTTCCACCTGACGGGTCATCGTTTCTCGTCACATCATTTTTGACGAGACATGTTTTCCCTTCGGTCTACTTCATCCGAGATCCTTCTTTAGTGATCTCGACTTCCTCCTCACCAACACCGTGCCGACTAGGTCTCCTCCACTGTCCTCTCCATCGGCCCCCTTATCGGCCGCTGCTAAGGATTTATCCTTTACATATCCCACCACTACTCGTTCCGATGTTCCTACCATCGGACCCACCTTCATCGGTCGATACCGATCCTATTTATCCTTCAGCCGATACCGTTCCCTCTCCATCGGACACCCCACTTCCATTGGCTCCTCAGTTTCCATCGGCTCCCCCCACCCTATCGGCTGATCCATCTCTATCGGACCAATCGGAATACTCGGCCCACCCGACCTCATCGGCTCAGGCCGATCTAATTCCTTCTTTTCCTCTCGTCTACAGTCGCCGACTCGGAGCCGATGACGCCCCTACCCGACCAGTTCTTCCCATTACTCTCGCACCCCCATCGGCTCCAGTTCCCTCAACCTCTCACATGGTCACCCGCTCCCAGACCGGGTCTCTCCGCCCCACTCAGCGCTACGGTCTCTCCGCCGTCCACAACTCTATCTCGCCCATCCCGATGACTTCTCGCCCAGCCCTGGCCGACTTTTAGTGGCGCGCGGACATGGCCGACGAGTACAAGACCCTAATGGACAACGAGACATAGTGCCTCGTTCCCCGACCTCCCAGCGCCAACATTGTGACCGGTAAGTGGATTTTCAAACACAAATTCCACGCTGATGGCTCCCTTGCCCGTCACAAGGCTCGCTGGATAGTTCGGGGTTTCTTCCAACAACCCGGTGTCGACTACGACGAGACCTTCAGTCCCGTTGTCAAACCCACCACCATCCGAGTCGTCCTCACCTTGGCTGTTTCTCGCTCCTGGCCGATTCATCAACTAGACGTGAAGAACGCCTTTCTTCACGGCCACCTGACGGAAACAGTCTACTGCCAACAGCCCCCAAGCTTCGTCGACCTTTCTCATCTCGACGACGTCTGTCTCCTTCAACGCTCTCTCTATGGTCTCAAACAAGCCCTTCGTGCCTAGTACTAGCACTTTGCTGCCTATCTTCGGCACATCGACTTCGTGGCCTCTGCGTCCGATAGTTCCCTGTTCACTTTCCATATCGGCTCCGCCACTGCCTATCTACTTCTCTATGTCGATGACATTGTCCTTACAGCGTCTTCGATATCTCTCCTCGACCAGATCATGGCCCGACTCTACTCTGAGTTCGCTATGACCGATCTTGGTCCTCTCCACCATTTTCTTGGCATCTCCGTAACCCGCTCTACCCACGGGCTCTTTCTTTCCCAACGCCAGTACGCCATCGACTTTCTCCAGCGTGCGGGCATGGCCAATTGTTACCCCACGGCCATCCCGGTTGACACTCGAGCTAAACTCTCCGTTGCCGATGGCGCCCTCATTGCCGATCCCTCTCACTATTGGAGTCTTGACGGGGCTCTCCAATACCTCATACTCACCCAACCCGACCTCACGTACGCTGTCCAGCAAGTGTGCCTCTTCATGCACGCTCCGCGCGAACCTCACATCACGCTGCTCAAGCGCATCCTACGCTACGTGAAGGGCACCCTCTCCAGCGGGCTACATCTCAGCTCCAGCCCATCGACTCCCTCACCACGTACTCTGACGTGGACTGGGCAGGCTGCCTCGACTCTCGACGCTCTACGTCCGGCTACTGCGTTTATCTCAGTGACACTCTCGTATCATGGTTCTCAAAACGCTAGACTACAGTGTCCTGGTCCAGCGCCGAAGCCGAGTATCGCGCCATCGCCCACGCCATTGCCGTGTGCTGCTGGCTTCGCCAGCTTCTCCAGGAGCTCCGTGCACCCCTCTCCACCGTGACCGTCGTCTACTGCGACAATGTCAGTGCCGTCTACATGACCGTCAACCCGGTCCATCACCGACGTACCAAGCACATCGAGATCGATATCTATTTTGTCCGTGACAAGATCACATTAGGATAGGTTCGGATGCTCCATGTACCATTGGCACATCAGTTTGCCAATATAATGACCAAAGGCCTGCCCACGCCTTTGTTTACTAGTTTTCGGTCCAGTTTCTGCGTCCGTTCCCCTCCCGCTATGACTGCGGGGGTGTTAAACAGACCACTGATCTGGGTTATATATATATAGCCCTGACTTCTCCTTGTATATGTTTGAGGTCTTAGTCACTATATACATTCTACATTGATGAGTCTGTTACTAATCCAAACATTTATGCATATGAATGCCATGACAATAACCTCTCATGGAAAAAGGCGACATGCTATTTAATTTATTTTAAAGCGATGTATACATGGATCAAATTTTCAGAAACAAAACGACGTACGATAATACACACACACAACATATGTGATCAGGAAGCCCGTCCCAGTGGATTTTTGCATGGTCACTTTCAGGGCATGCATTCCTGCTGAAATGCATGTCCTGCGTCAATGGCGATAACAGCAGATAAAGCAGAAGGTGTGGAAACATGTAGAACAGATAGCCCCCTGACTGTAACTGAAGTAGCAATCGAGAAAAACTCATGTAAGATGCTGTCATTCTTACGAGATTAAACACAATAATTAACAAGTACTGCCATCGAACAAAGCAAGATGTGTTTGATGATCTTTAGCTTGAGAATTAAGATCGATCGATAGGCAGAATTGAACTAGGTTGGGTTAGGAAAAATAGGATCACATGTTCGTTCACCATCAATGTTACATCAGCCGGTCACTCTCCTTTCCTAACCTGAAAGAGACGATTAATTGCAACTAGCAGTAACAATTAGCAGTAGCCTTTCTTAAGACTATAGCAATTAGTTAGCTAGTGCCTAGCTAATTAGCTAACCCCTAGCTAGGACATCTGCATTACTGCTGTACTACATGAGAAAAAAAATCAAGAAGCTTTTCACTCAACCTTCGCATTTGTTATTTCTCAAGCTTTAATTTCCAGAAATATTTATTTTTCACTTAGACACACGAACGATACTACTTAAAAGTTACAACTCACTAAGTATATGGGAAATTATTGATGGTTTAAAAATTTGACCAAATTTTATTTTAAATGTCAACTATTTATCATTAATTGAGCTGAGGGAGTTGCACAAAGAGGAAAACAAATATTATTTGACATTCTAAATATATATCTATAGGAAGCAGCATTATTCATTCATTGGCCATATTGCTTTAAAAGAGATCGATTAATTGTTAGTAGTGTAGTACAACGACATTGTACTAACATGTATGTTTCTCTCATCTCCTCAAAGAAAGCTAGAAATAAAGATGTGTACTAGTAGCAAGCTAGTACTAGCCTACTAGCTAGCTAGTACATTTGTTTTGTTTGATCATGAGAAGATAGCTTGCTTAGCTTAGACACGAGGAGACATATGTAATCGATGTCACCATCGATCTCATATATGAAGCTTTCAGAAGGCAGCTTTTCATGAAACCGACCTCCATTGATTTCCGGCCATGCCACTTAGCAGCTGCAGCTACTAACATGAAAGAAGCTTCCAAAAGGATCAGAGGAGAAAAAAAGAATACTAGGAGGGGATGCCAAGTGGTTAGGAGACGACGACAGATCCAACGGTGCAGAAAAACCGAGAGTGAGAGGTGAGTCGAAATGTCGAGGGGAGAGAAACGCATACGTCCTTTTTTATAGCTAAAAGAATTCAAGGCATCCTAACCATTGGATGTGTATCCAACGGCTGTGAGCAGACGCCTAATTAGTCGACAGACATGGAGATCCTCGTGTCGCCTTACTTGTATTTAAAATTTTAATTCAAAAGAAAATTTAACAAATCTGCTAGCACTACCAGCTAGCCTACCAGGGCATGCCTCCCTTTTGACAAACTTTGTTGGGCAAAACAAAATACCTTATAAATACTTTCGTATTAGTTCGGATTGATGGTCTGCAATCCTGTACATTCTTAAGGGACTTGGATTTTATTCGACTTGTATAAACAAGTTGCTACGAATAAATTCCCTCATAAGCGGGACGAAGTCTATTACCATAAATTATGTATAGCTCTACGTACTGATTGAGAAACCAATTAATTAAATTAAGATAATTTTATGATTTTAATCTGGGTAGACAGGTTACACCATAAATATACCAAATAGCCTATGCGCAGTTCTCATACATGGTCATATTTTCACTTAATTTGAGCTCCTACATGCCCTTTCCTTTAATTTTTTTTCACAATTCCTACATGTGCACTATTAATAAACACTGTATTTATGTGCTATATGGAATGTATACCAGCAATTATATATCAAGCAGTGTTAGCGTGGGAGAGAGGTATTGTTGCAGGTAAACGTTATACTCAAAGAACTCGATCCAGTGTCAAACAGTTGACCAAAAAAATCGACATATAACAACTAGAGCTAGCGAGCTATAGGATTAATTAATCACCATGGCATTTAATTTAGATGATATGGGCCAGAAGCAAATTTTGACATGGGCTCTGCAAAACTTAACTCCCGTACCGTACGTACGTACGTATTCACTCCATCCTCTCGACTATTCTACTCTACATGTATACACACTTGCTTGACATGCATTCATGCTTAATTAATTAATTCGACCCTTGAATTTTCCATGCATTTGACTACTCGATCGATCTGTTCAGGCAAATCTACTAAGGTTAGTAAATTGAATATGAATGTATGATTGATAGATTTTGTACTGTACACACATAGCATGCAGTACGTACGAAAGTGCGTATACATTAGTATATGTAATACGTCTTGTTTGGAGGGCCTTTTTGTAGCTGTAAAATCTTCAGATCTTGTAAATAGTATAGATTTTCATCTATATTATATATATATATAGTTATAGAACTAGAAGACAAAAAGGAACCTTAGTTTTTTTTTCTTCAAATTTTCACTGGCTATTATCATCCGCTGCTTTTTCAAGAATTTGAAGCTCAACAAACAAAGCCATAATAAGATCTACAGCATTACATGTATTCATCTATTATTTACAGTATATATATTGGTTAATTCCTAATGTTCTTCATCTATATTTGTGGTAGATAGACACGGGCGTACATACGGTCAATATTTGGGTTATCGACTGTCTACCTACCGATATATATAGATAGATCCAAATTAAGGACGACTGATTACAACTTGTTGCGTTTTTTATACACCTTGTTCGATCTTCTCTTCCAATAATTTGCTTGTCTTCTTCTCTCTTGATCCATCGGTTGCTTCACCTACAAGACTACAAATCCATCCATCTACTAACAGGCATGCACATCATCATTTATTCATTATCATCATCAACATCGATATTTTTATCTTTAATCGATCTCCTCCTTTTCTTCAGGGGGTGTAAAAAGAGGTCAGCACGTAGCTAGCTAAAGTACGACCGGCCAAATATATATGCATGGTGAGTAGTAGTCGTCGTAGATGATGATATACCAGTACGTTACGTTGATATGATCATGTCATGCAGCTGTTGATTAATTAGTTTGGATCTCTAATGACTTAATAATTTGTTCAGCGACTAGCGTAACTACTGAGACGCATGCATCACGGGTTCATCCGCTCTTAATGCGTGCAGTTTTCGATCTCTCTCGTCATGCACACGTACGGCCGGCAACATATGCGCATTGCAAGCTAGCCCTCGTTAATTTCATGCACACTTCAAATATACAGCAGTTATAATTTTCTCTTTTTTTTCTAAAAAAATAAACAATGTAGATGAGAAACATTAAAAAATATATAAGAAATTAACTCATGTTAACTATAAGACATTTTAGATTTGTTGGCACTAATTAATAATTAAGAAAATAACTTAAGAATCATTTTCCCTCTATACTACACTGAAAAAGATGAACCATTTATTTATGTGAATAGTAGCATTTATTCAGCAAAAGCAAACAGGGAAGAGTGATTGTAAACATGCCTGAAATTTCTAAAACGACTCATACTTTGGAAAGAGATGAGAAAGCTAAAGCAACTTACATTTAGAATATACATATAGGAGGGATTATTCCATATTATCAGGTATTTTACTGTTTGTTCTAAATAGAATTTTTTTTTAACTTTGATTAAATTTATAGAAAAATACACTAACAACATCTAAAATATTAAATTAGTTTCAATAAAAACCCACCATGAAACATGCTCTGATGGTGTATTTGTTTTGCATTTTAGATGTTAAATATTTTTTTATAAACTCGGTCAGAGTTAAAAGAACTTTTTTTAGTTAGGATAAAACTACAGTCTAGAGCAGAGGGAGTACATATGTACATGTACTACGAGCGATCAACATATAATAAACTCTTTTCTAGATAGCTGGTATTGCATTATACTCCTAGTCTAACATTGTATGAACTTTAATCCCTTTGAGAAAAAGCATAGTATGAACTTGGGCAGCAGCAACTACGGAACTCTCGAGTCTGAACAGAAAACTGCCTGCTGGCCTAATAAATGAAAATCTGCTGTATGTAAGCATCCATCCATCCATCACATGTATTAATTAATTTCTGGTGTGAAACTGAAAACTGAAACGGCCAGGTCAGCAGTAGATTGATCAATCAAGTAGTGGT
Source organism: Oryza coarctata (assembly GCA_030770085.1). Lineage (NCBI taxonomy): Eukaryota > Viridiplantae > Streptophyta > Magnoliopsida > Poales > Poaceae > Oryza > Oryza coarctata. The sequence continues at coordinate 447,813 of CM061476.1, read as the reverse complement.
ACAATGGTACTAGGATCGGAGTACTTTATTTATTCATAATGTGTGAAACAAGATGGACAAAAGCTAGGAACAGAAAAGACGACGGATCGATCGAGGGGCCCTGTCCAGGCCGGCCAGAAGCTTCTATGGTATTAACTCGTTGAATTAGCTAGGAATCTTCAAACAACCTTTGTATGTTGCTTAATCTGCTCGAACACATTCATGTACCTACGCGGTCATCGATTCTTCCTCTCTAGCTACTTTCGGCATGAATTATTCTTCACAAGCTAGACATCGACATCAATTCTTCAGTACACTTGTACGCTTGTTAGTTTAGACTCTTGCCTAATTTTGTCCTAGGAGTACAAATTATCTTCTTCCTTTGTTCTTTGCTACTAGTCTAGGACTAATTTCTTGGGAACATATACTATACTAATTACTTGATCCTGTGCTTTACTACTAACCGATACCCACTTGTTTATAAATATTTGACGTCCAGAACGCACCAACTAACTTTTTAAATGCTTAATTTAAAAACAAAAATAATAATGATATGTGCAAATTTGTCTCAAAAGGTATTAATATAAAATTGATAGTTAGAATTATAAAAGCCTTATTTTAAACTTTATATATTTCAATATTTATGACCAATGGAGCAATTAGAAGTTTGGTCATAATTTGAGGACACATTTCTACTGACAGCTAAACCAATTGATAAGTCATTAACGTATGATTAATTATGTTTTTTAAATTTTTTCTGCTTTAAAATAACAAATAAAGTCATTTTAAGTTTAAAATGATTAATATATAATTAATTATATGCTAATGATTTAGCTTATTTTATATAAGAAAATTTATTTTGCGCATTGCCCAACTCCCCTAGGCTAGAAGTCATCTGCTAGTAGTATGTATGAATACATGGTTGCGTTCAGACAAAGAAACGGACTGCATAACTGGCAGCAGGTAAAATACAAACAGAACCGCGTGGACTGAAGCCAATCAGCAGCAGCTGGAAGCCTGGAAACAGTCGTTCAATTCTTCGATTCTTCAGAAGAATCGGTGTGATCTCGGTGCAGTACAGCTAGCCTCCTTTGCCCTTTGGCCCTTCTTGGCACTTGTACTAGTATTTCCAATTGCTTGCTTGGTCTGTGCTGTGTTGGTGTGGGGTTGACATGCTCAAGAACTGAATGAGAATACAAGAAGATGATGGTGATGAGAATCCTCCTCATCAGCAAATTTAAAGTCCACAATTCTCTGGAAAAGAGCTGACCCTGCCATATATATATATATGATCCCTTTTTTTCTCTCTTCAGTTCCCGTGCTTCTCTTTATAAATAAATAAATAAATTGTTTGGTGGAATTGGTCACTGAGAGCATGGATGGAATCCAGCACCTGCCCTGTTGCCCAACGCCCTTTTCATACTGTAACCACAGGTTCAGGCAGGTCTCCCAGCCTAGATAGAAAGCCAAATGGATGGGGCTAATTCATCTAGCTCATTTTTCAGTTTTGGAAATTGATATTTAATCTATTATTGTTATATATGGTAATTATTAAGATCTTCTTTAGATGATAATTAAGAAATTCATAATTAAGCTATATATTTTTCTATATGAATTTTAAGAAATCGGTATTTAACCTAGCTCTTTTGGTGGATACAGGGATCCTCACCATCCATCCAGTATCAATTCCTGCAAGTGTCTCATTTTTATAGAAGAAAACCATACCATGCATGAACAGGATTTTTTTACCCGTTGGACTGAAAAAAATATCTTAATGTTATTTTTTTACCGAGTAAATATAGATCGAGGGAGACTGCTTCGCAAACGTGTGTTTGAGGACATTTTTTTTAAGAAAAGAATATTTGACTTGTATGATCTATGATGTATACACAGGGATAAACCATTTAGAACGTTGGCATTTCAACAAGTTTGATTTAAGGGGTTTGGCAAAAATATGGCTTTATTTGATGAGTTCTCTCCCCCTTGGTTTGGTCAGCAGTTGGAACCTTCATCAAGTGTTTACATATTGATAGTACAACCCCTTGCCAATAATAAACTGATCTCATCAAGTTTTGAAGAAAAATATTGTTCTTGAACTGATAATTTAGGGTATATACTATATTCCACACTGGAGCTGTAAAAATATATGCAAAATAGAATTAGATGAGAAAGGTACTGCTAATTTAGGGTGATTAACGAGGGAATTAAAAGAACATTGGAATATATTTCCCTACCATTGTAGGTTGTCCATCCTCATCAGGAAATTAATCAAGAAGTTTTTCAATAAAGTACTTGAGAATTAAATGTTTCTTGCAGAAATTGAGAAAGAACAAGAAGGAAGTTAAATTATAAATATATATCTGTAATTCAAGACAAAATAGATCAATCAAATCATTGTGATGACCCATGATAGCACTCCAAGTATTATATATAATAATAAAAGCAGTTTGTTGGAGGAAGTACAGTTGTTGCATCTCCACACTCTCACAACGCCACAAATAATCTGTCTAATCTAACCTACCAAGCCTCTGAAAATTTCTAAGCAAACAAAATCAAAACAGAAGAGAAAAAAGATGGTACTTACAAACCACCCACTACTCTCCAATCAGTATTATTATCCTAATTATTTTGTGTCAATAAATCTTGATCTACTGTTAGATTTTGTCAAACTCTTATGAATTTTGTTCACAGAGCAATATCAAACTCTACCAAATTATTAATTCAAGATAGTAACAATCAACATCAAAATGGGATCGACTTGGACAATGAATATATATTTTTTATCCCTCTCTGTATCTTTTTTCTCTTTGAAAAATGTTTATGCACAGCAACTAATTCAGCTTATGCCAGCAACCGTGGAAATTAATTAAAACAAAACAAAGAAAATAAAAATAAAAGAAATATTTTTTAATTACATTGCTGAGTTGGACCTGCCATGACCGAGGCGGCCGGAGCCGGCGGCGAACTCCCGCGTGTGGAAGGGGCTCGGGTCGTCAGACTCCGACCGCGACACGTCGGAGACGCCGTGCCGGGAGCTGTGCTGCTGCGTGCCGGAGCGGAGGAGGGACTCCTCGCAGAGCGTCACCGCCCACTCCAGCTCGGCGACCACCTCCGACATCACCGGCCGCGCGCGCCCCCGCGGCCGCACGCACTCGCTGGCGATCTTGGCGACGCGCGACACCGCTTCCGTCTCGTGTCCCCGCGGCGGCGGCACGCGCCCGTCGAGGATCCTGGCGATGTTTCCGGCCTCCACGGCCGGCACGGCGAACTCGATAACATTCCGCGGCGAGCCGCTGCCGCCGTCCTGCTGGCTCGTCCGGTGGATGGCCTTCCTTCCGGTGACCAGCTCGAGCAGCACGACGCCGAAGCTGTACACATCGCTCCGCTGCGTCAGCTCCTGCAGCCGGTAGTACTCCGGGTCGATGTACCCCACCGTTCCGGCCGTGGACGACGCCGAGCACGCCGCCGCCGCCGCCGCCGCCGAGCCGGTCGACGCCAGCGAGAGCCCGAAGTCCGACACCTTAGCCGTCCACTCGCCGTCGAGCAGGATGTTCGACGGCTTGATGTCGCGGTGGATGATCGGCGGCACGGCGTAGCAATGCAGGTACTCGACGCCCCGCGCCGCGTCGAGCGCCACCCGCAGCCGCGCCTCCCACGACGCGAACAGCGGCGAGTGTCCGTCGACGCGGCCGTGGAGGTGGTCGTGGAGCGCGCCGTGCGGCATGAACTCGAACACCAGGATGCGCTCGCCGCGCTCCTCGCAGAAGCCGAGGAGCTGCACCAGGTTGCGGTGGTTGACGCGGGAGAGCAGCCAGAGCTCCGCCCGGAAAGCGCGCTCGGCGTCGTACCACCGCCGGCGCCGCCCGCGCGACGATGGCGCGCGCTCCGCACGCTTGATGGCGACCTCCCGGCCGTCGGGGAGCTTCGCGCGGTACACCGACCCGAAGCTGCCGCTCCCGATCTTCCTCTCCTCAGCGAACCCGTTCGTCAGCCGCGACAACTCCTTCACCGTGAACTCCTCGCACCCGAGCGGCCGCGCCGGCGGTTGCAGCGGCGAGGACTCCGGTGCCTTCATGACCACGGCCTCCACGTCGCGGCAGAGGCCCAGTGTCGACGAATCGCCGAGCTGCACGGTGGCGTGCGTCTTCCCGCCTCGCTTCCTCACGACGGCGAGGTAGAACACCAGCCCAGCCACCGCGAGCACCGCGACGCCGACGCCGGCCACGCCGACAGCGACCTCCACAGCCCTCTTCCCCTTCTTCCCGGCATCGTTGCCCCCCGGCGCCGCCGCATTCTTGCTGATCCCATTCCCCATGACGAGCCTCGACGCGTTGAGCGGTAGCTTGCACGGCTGGCACACGACGAGCTCCTCGCCGCCCTCGCCGCCGCCGTTGCCGCAGAGCGCGCCCGAACCGGGGACGAAGCCGCAGGTGGAGCAGTTGCCTTTGGTGACGCAGGCGCCGGGCATGGTGTCGTTGTAAATGAGGCGCCTCTTGGCGAAGCGCTCGTTGCCCCAGCACACGACGGAAAAGTTGGTGGTGAGGACGCCGCAGACGGTGTCGCCGTCGGCCTCGATGGAGACGAACGACGCGCGCTTGTACTCCTCCGGCACCTCCACGCCCCAGCACCGCACCATGTCGTCGCCGTCGAGGATGCACGTGGTGTTGTGCCCCAGCGCCATGGCCTTCATGTCGGCGGGGAGGTCTCCGGGGCGCATGTCCGGGTACCCTTCGCCCCAGCACGAGAGGCCGCCCTCCTCATCGACGGCGCAGGCGTGGCGGTGGCCGGCGGCGACCGCCTTGATGGCAGCAACGGCGAACGTCGACGGGGTCTTCATGCCGCCGCCGAAGCAGTTCATGGCGGAGTCGTTGCCCTTGACGACGCCGCAGAGGAAGTCGCGGCCGAGGGCGATGCTGGAGAAGTCGAGGCCTTTCGGCAACGTGAGCCCCGGCCACTCCCAGCACGTCGGGTCGTGGGCGTCGGAGAGGCCGCAGACGTGAGGCCCACCGGCCGAAAGCTCGCGGAGGGAGGGGCCCCAGTAGAGCCGCCGTCCGACGGGGCGTGACCGGTTCGCCACGGCCTCCTCAGAGAACGACCACCACCGCATCGCCGCGTGCCCGCCGTTGGGCGCCATGAGGCCGCACAAGAAGTCGGTGCCGGCGGCGATGGCGTTGTACGGAATATCAGCCGACGGGTACGACATGACCTCGCCGCTCGGCATGGAGGTGCAGCGCAGCTTGGCGCCGGGGACGTCATCCGGCGAGCCCTTGGGACGCACGAGGGCGCAGACGAGCGTGGCGTTGGGGGAGTTGGAGATGGCGACGGTGGAGAACTGCCGCGCCGCCGAGGGAAGAAAGACGGCGCCGGCGAGGAGGTAGAAAAGGAGCAACACCGAAGCTGAAGAGGTCAGGACATGGCGAGACATTGACATTGGGACGAGAGGAGATGGGACGACATGGGGGAGGCTCTACCCTTTCTTGGCCTTGGTTTTGGTGAATGGCGAATGGAATGGAAGAAATGGAGGGAAGCAACAGGCAACCAAGCCAACCGAAGGAAGAAGATGTTGGCTTTACCGGTAAGTACTAATACTAGTATAACTGATTTATTGTTTTTTCCTTACCTTATTTTTATTAATTGCATAGAAAGACACATACGCGTGTACCATCACATATGAATAACGCACTTAAACATTCATGACATTCATTAACACACGCTTAAATAAACGGAGACTAACAATAAATTGTTGGATTCATTAAAATCCTATTTAAAATATATTTATGAATACTATGATTTGAACCCATGGGGCTAGAACTTGGAAGTGGAGTACTTAGTAATATAATGATGAGATGATGACAAGGTGAGGTTGAGGTTTGGTTTGGTAGACTTGACTAGGTCCGTTGAAATTCAAGTGTCAATACTCCATGGATTTGTGATTTTGCTTTGCTTTGCTTTGGTGGGCTGCTGTAATTTTCAAGCTTTTTAGATATTGCTGCTGCAATTCTGGAGGAGCTGCTCTTTTACCCTTCATATTCATCCTCACGTTAGCATCACTTCCTCGCCAATTTCGTACACGTGTTACATGTACAGTGTAAAGTATATTTATTGATTAAGAAAAAGGAAAAGTATTACCGTAGTGCTTAAAAAAGTTAATTAAGGAATGCTTGAAAATTATTTACTGGTAAAATTTCTTTTTATCAAAAGAATCACAAGAACGGGGAAAGTGCGATGAAGCCGCCTACCTAGTTTTCATATTGTCGAGGTTTGCATCCGGGATGCACAGAATTTTTTTTTCCATAATTACGGTGGTGCATACACCTTTTCATTAAGAACTTGGCGATGTTTTATGTTGTTACTCATAATTACACTGATGTATACGCGTTTTCACTAAGAATTTAATGAGATTTTTATATTGTTACCCATAATAATTACGCTGATGCGTATGAGTTTTAAGTGTAAATTTAGTGAGGCCATGGATTTACGGCTAATCTTCTGTCTGTCAAAGGTGCGTGAACGATGACCATATGAATTCTTACCTGACGATGCGCGTACTCGTACATCTTCGATATAATCGGAATGCATATGATAAGCATTAGCTGAGAGTTTGACAAAACATACAGAACGTGCCGTTTGTTAGACCAACTTGTATATATAACAACCTCTTATAGAAAATGAGGTTTTAGTCTTACTGTATACTTATATGTATCAGAACAGATTTAGACATCTTCAACGTGCTAGCAACCTTCTCATCGGCGAGTCGACGTCTCATCCCCGTCGCAGACCTTCTCCTCTGGTATTCTTCCTTTTCTTCTATGCCTCGGTTCTTATCCCCATTATTTTCTCCGCAGACGGTCTTTTTCTCCTTCACCGTTTACTCGCCACTTCCACCACGTGACAAGGAGATGGTCTTCATCCACCTCCTCGTCTCGTCCGGACCCACCTTCGGGTTCCCCTTGCTTCGGCGCATCTTCCCTTCTTCTTACGTCGACGCACCTCTACGCTCGTGCCCTCTATCGGCTGGACCCGTTCGCCCTCCATTGGCTGAAACACTCCTTGGGTTCTTGCTTTTCCGACACGCTCACCTGCTCTCCGGACACGAAATTTTTCTCCTCGCGTCCACGCCACTCCAACGCGTCCATGTGTCCACGGATGCGAATTTCTGTCTCCCGGAGGCGAACTTTCTTTTCTTCACGCCCGTGACTTCTCTCGTTTTTCGAGTCCGCCCCACTCAGTTGCGTCCACGTATCCACGAACGCGAAATTTCATTTCATGGACGTGAACCCTCTCGCGCCCGTGCCCTACCTACCTTTTCGTGCCCGTGACTTACCTACTCTATCTACTCTCTCATAGGCTACGCATCGATCCACATCGGCCCCTCTCTCGCCCCCATCGGCTCAACAGTCACACCTTCCCGTTGGCTTATCACGCCCTACTACTCTTTTGTCCTCTCCCGCGTTTGACCATGTTCACCGAATCGGCTCTTGGTTTTAGCACTCTCCCAGTCGCTAGATCCCTTTCAGCCATTGGCGCTCTTGACAATACCTCGGGCACCTCGATGTTCTCCCCAACCTACGCCACCATCAACATGAAATCTCACGTTTCCATTTCTCTCGACCTCAACGCCAACTATTCCAAGTGGGTTTTCTTCTTCAAATCAAGTTCGGTCTACACTCACATATCGACGGCTCCTCTCCACCTTGCCCCGATGACCCCGAGTGGGATATCACCGAGTGTTGTGTGTGCAGCTGGCTGCTCGGCTTGGTCGATGACTCCATTCTCAACCTTGCCATAGACGACACCGATCCCACCGCCCGCGATCTCTAAGTGGCCATCGAGTGACTCTTTCAAGCAAATAAGTAGCCGTGCGCTATCTTCCTCCTCAATGAGTTTCATTCCATGGTACAAGGGGACTTCTCTGTTTCCTTTTATTGCCAACGCCTTAAGGTTAAGGCCGCCGCTCTTCGTAATGTTGGCCACCCTGTGGCCGACTCACAACTCGTCCTTGCCCTCTTGCAAGGACTCAACCCTCGCTTCTCCAACACCGTTGATGACGTTGCCAACTCCACCCCTCTTCCCATGTTCGCCCAGGCCCACGACATGCTGGTTCTCAAGGAACTACGCCTGGCCAACGATGAGAAGACTGTAGCCCATACTGCTCTCCTCGCCGTAGCCGATCATGGCTGCAACAACCCTATCGGCTGTAGCCCACCGTGCGCTGCTTCCTCCTCTCGCAGCTCTGGTAGTCATGACTTCGGCCACGGCAACAAAGCCCGCGGCGGTGGTAATGGCAAAGGCAAAGGGAAGAGCAAGGGCAAGAACTAGAACGGTCTGATGCAACCGTGACCTACTCTTATCCCTACCCCATCAGCTAGTGCCATGGGTCCGTGGCTTTGCTACAACCCCTAGGCATCTCAACCCTAGCTACGCAGCCCCATTGGCTGGCAACCCAGGGTCCTCGACGTACACCCCCAGGCCTACCTAGAGTCCTCTCCCGTACAACTGCCTCAGCCGATCACACCCTCGCCATCCACCCAGTCGGCTCCCTTGTGGAACCAGGCTGGCCGCATTGCCGCCCTCAACCTGATGATGCTCTAACCCCAGTACCCCTGAGTATTGGACTATAGTGCGTCATCCCACATGGCTTCATCAGACGGTATACTACTCTCTCGCCATCCTTCCTCCTCCCCTTTCATCACCGTCGACAATAGGCAATCTCTTCCTATCACATGCCACGATGACTCCATCCTGCCTACACCCACATCTAACTTTTCACTCTACAATGTCTTAATCATTTATTCCCTCATCCACAATCTACTTTTTATCTGCCAATTCACCAGAGATAACAATTGCTCCATTGAATTTGACACTTCTGGTTTCTCTGTGAAGGATATCTCGACTCGGCGCGAGATACTTCGATGCAATAGTGGCAGCGACCTCTACACCATCCCAGCTGCGCCATCCACTTCTCACACTAGCCTTGCCATCTCTACCAACTTGTAGCACCTTCGCCTCGGTCACCTCAGCCCTGACACTATCGCCACTCTCCGTCGCAGCGTCTCCATCCGGTGCAACCACAATAGCCTCACCGTCTGCCACTCCTGTCAACTTGGCAAACATGTACGACTGCCTTTCTTCCCCTCTATGTCTTGTACCTCTAGGCCTTTTGAACTGATTGTGGACTTCTCCAGTTAAAAGCATTTTGGGTTATTAGTACTATTTTGTACTACTTGATGATTATACATATTATTACTAGACTTTTTTCCTTACAAGCAGGTCTAAGGTTACCTCTCATCTCATCAATTTCACTAATTATGTTTTAACTCAATTTAACCTCTCCATCCAAGCCATACAGATTGACAATGGCATAGAGTTTATAAACCGTACCATTCAAGCCTTTCTCACCTCCCGTGGTATCCATCTTCGCCTCTCCTGCCCTTACATCTCTCCCTAAAATGACAAGTCCGAACGTCTCCTTCGAACCCTAAACAACATCAGTCACACTATGCTTCTTCACGCCCATCTACTTGTACCCTACTGGGCTGAAGCACTCACCACTGCGACCTATCTGCTGAATCAACGCCCTTGCTCTTCAATTTGTCACAGCATTCCCTACACTCTTCTGTATCACAAGACGCCCGGCTACACTCACTTACGTGTCTTCGGGTGTCTCTGCTATCCCAATCTGACAGCCACCGCCCCTCATAAACTCGCACCACGCTCCACCGCTTGCACCTTCCTTGGCTATCCCTCTTCCCACAAGGGATACTGTTGCCTTGATCTCTCCACCAGTCGGATCATCATTTTCCAACACGTTGTTTTTGATGAGTCCTGCTTTCTTTTCGGGTTACTCCACCATGGACCTTCGTCTGACGACCTCGATTTCCTTCTCACCCACACTGTACCATCCCTAAAGTTAGCACAAACCACACCTCCATAGTCCACACCGGTCATTCTTGAGGACTCCCTGAACAACTACCCCACTCCTCTCCGCTTTGCTGTCATATTGATCGGACCTCCATCGGCTCGCCACTCCCTATTGGCTCCACCACCTCCATCGGCTCATCAACATCCATCTGCTCACCAACCTCCATCGGCCCACCACCTTCCATTGGCTCAGGCTGACCTCGTCCAACCCTTTTTTCGGACCTACAGCCGCTGATCCCGCCCCGCTACAACCCTTTCTCTTTCTGAACTTGCCCCACAACCGATATTACCATCGGACTGTGTGACCTCTGCTGTCTCCACCTCCTCTCATATGATCACACAATCTCAAACTAGGTCCCTCCGCCCTCCTCAGCGCTACGGGTTTTCCGTAGTCCATTGTGCCATCTCACCCATCCCGATGACTCACCGTTTTGCCTTGGCCGATCCTTAGTGGCGCGCGGCTATGACCGATGAGTACAAGGCCCTAATGGACAACGAGACCTGGTACCTCGTACCTCGTCCTCCCGGTGCAAACATTGTAACCGACAAGTGGATCTTTAAATATAAGTTCCACTCCAATTGCTCGCTTGCTCGTCATAAGGCGCGCTGGGTAGTCCACAGTTTCTGTCAACGTCCCGGCATCGACTACGACGAGACTTTCAGTCCTATCGTCAAGCCCGCCACTATTTAGGTTGTGCTTACCCTCGTGGCCTCATGTTCTTGGCCGATTCATTAGCTTAACGTGAAGAATGCTTTTCCTCACGGTCATCTCTGACGGAGACGGTCTACTTCCAGCAGCCTCTAAGCTTCGTCGACCCATCCTGTCCCGACGACGTCTATCTCTTTCAGCGCTCTCTCTATGGTCTCAAACAGGCCCCTCGGGCTTGGTACCAGCGCTTTGCTGCTTATCTTTGGCAACTTGGTTTTGTGGTCTCTGTCTCTGATACATCCCTTTTCGTACTTCACACCGGGGATGCCACCGCCTACCTCCTTCTCTGCGTCAATGACATCATCCTTATGGCGTCCTCGACAACCACCCTACAACACATCATGGTCCGATTGCACTCAGAGTTTGCCATGACCGATCTAGGTCCTCTACATCACTTCCTTGGTATCTCTGTTACGCGCTTTTCCCACGGGTTATTCCTCTCCTAGCGCCAGTATGTCATGGATCTTCTCTAGCGTATGGGCATGGCCGAATGTCACTCCACCGCCACTCCGGTTGATACTCGTGCTAAGCTCTCTGCCACCGACGGCTCTCTCATCGCTGATCCCTCCTAGTACCGGAGTCTTGCTGGTGCTCTACAGTACCTAACACTCATACAACTTGATCAAACTTATGCTGTTCAGCATGTGTGTCTTTTCATGCATGCTTCACGCGAACCTTACCTCGTGCTGCTCAAGCGTATCCTCTGCTATGTGAAAGACACACTGTCCACCGGCCTACATCTCAGCTCCAGCCCCATCGACTCTCTCATCGCGTACTTTGACGTAGACTGGGCGGGCTATCCTGACTCCCGACGCTCTACATCAGGCTACTGCGTTTTCCTCGGCGACACTTTAGTCTCTTGGTCCTCCAAGCGCCAGACTACAGTGTCTCAGTCAAGCTGCTGGATTCGCCAGCTTCTCCAGAAGCTCCATACACTCATCGCCTTCGCGACAGTTGTCTACCACGCTAATGTTAATACTGTCTACATGACCACCAATCCGGTTCACCGTTGTCGCATGAAGCACATTAAAATTGACATTCACTTCGTCCGTGACAAGATCACTCTAGGACTCGTTTGGGTGCTCTATGTACCGTCGACGTATCAGTTCACCGACATCATGACTAAAGGGCTACTCGCGCTTTTGTTCATCAGTTTTCGCTCTAGTCTCTGCATCTGTATCCCTCCCGCTATGACTAAAGAGGTGTTAGACCACTAGACTTATATATATATATCCGATCCTTCTTATAAAAATAGAGTTTTAGTCTAACTGTATATTACATTCCTACGACACCGTATGCCATTCTTATTATAAAGTGCCGACAACTGAGCGGAGCAGGTAGACAGTTTTAGGACCAACTGATTGGAGAATGTATAAACAGTCACTGACAATATTCAATCCTCGATTATGCTACCCAATCGAATTTCTGTTTGAGTTTGAGCAGGCATGGCAAATTCAGGTATGGTGGCAGTTGGATGGATGGACAGACAGAAGAAGAATCAGCCCAAATACTCTAATGAAATCCGGACACCAATAATAATACAATAATTTGGGGGTGGGGGTGTTCAGTACGACCCTACGACAGGGCGGCAAGCAATGTGGCGATTGACATGTGATTATCATCACAACTAGCACTGACTGATACAAAATTGAAGTGTACACAAAGGGAATTCCCATGCAATAGACATGTATATCCCGACTAATTTCGTACCTAAATATCATGCCAGAGCCTCTGATCAGCTCAAAGAAAAGTTTCAACTAACACTGATTCATTCCAACCAGCTCCCATGACTTCAGGGTACGGCTTTCTCTTCTCAAAGTCACGACGCTGCTGCTGCCTTGAGTTTCCTTTACACGAGACAACTGCTGCTAAGCAGCCACTTGACAGATAAAATTGCTACCGTTTCATTATCGCTGTTATGGCAGCATGCATGCAGGGTGCTTTGATTCATCGAAACCTGCCGCTGTTTGTTGACGGAACAGAGAAGCCGTGCGCAGAGCTGCAACAATGAGTGGTTCTTCTGCTGCCAGGAAGGCCATTCTGATTGTTATTACCATTCTCACCCATCAACATGAGTCGCACCATCTAAACAAAAATCGAAGGTCAAGTTTGAATATGCTAAAAGTTATGTCTAAAAAGCTCAAGATTGGTAAGGACTTTGCCAGGTGGTATTCCATTTTGATTTCTGCCTCCATCATTATTATCATCATCATCCTCCTCCTCCTCCTCCTCAGTAGCAGCAGCGATTACCTGAAAAAAAAATCAAAGATGAAATTATTTGTGTACAACTTGCGCTGTGAAAGTCAGTGTCTAATCGAGGAATCTTACCACGAATTGTGTACAAAAGGTAGCGGAATAATTTATAAATGACTGCATCAGCAGATGCAAAATAAGTTAATAAATCACTAATCGTTATGGCTATGCGGCTTTTGTGCTTAAAACTCAGAGGCGAGGCTTTGACACCATCCTGACACTTGGTGCTCGGTCAATCTAGAAAGATCAAAACAATGGGGTGTTCAACCACCAACAGCTATCCTGGACTAAGGTGGTAGCAACGATTTTTTTTACTAAGTCGGTCAAAGAAATAGGCCGACCAAATATACTTAAGATTAAAAGAGGGATTGTTAACGGATTATCCCAGTTCTCACCGTTGACTAAAATTAAAATTGATATATGCAAGAATAATTATTTCTGAACACATATATTATAATCAAATTTATATTATTCACACATAAACTCACACTATCAACGTAAATATTTCGAAACCAATTTTTATTAATTAAATAATTTATAAAACTTATTATTTATTATAAAATATTAATCATGACAATGATTTAACACACCCCCACACTCTTGAGAAAGGAGCACAGAAGAAGCTTATGTACAACAACAGATTTACATATTTAAACACTCCAGCCTAACGCAAGTTGCGTTCCTTCAAAATCAGGTAATCAAAAGCTTTTCTGTAGCCCGTCCGAAAAGGAAGTTCTGGCTTGCAGCCACCAATCTTGTAGCTCTAGTCCGGTCTCTCCGGGCAATGCAAAAGGCACATTGATCCAACTCTTGATCATGCTCCGGATTCTATTAGTGTAGGCACAACTCACAAACAGATGGGGGCAGTCCTCATTGACATTCTGACATAGAGAGCGATTCGCTTGGTTCTCCGCCGTGAGGCATCGTCCCTTAATGGTTAGCCACATAAAGAATTTTAAGCTCTCGTCTTCCACAGCACGAGGCCTCGAGATCATTAGACCCATGAAGAAAAGATGGTAGGCAGATGAAATTGAAAACTGACCGTCTCCCAAGTTCTTCCAACCAGCAACTTTCTTGGCTAGCCAATCCAAAGTGGGCTGGACTTCGGCATTCGTTAGTCTGCGCATCGAAAGTGGGAGTCCCAGGTAGGTTATTGGGAAATGTTCCACCCTACGTCCCAGCAAGTGATCTATTCTTCAGCACACTTGATCGGGTAACCGAGCTCTGGTTCAGGTTCGTCTTCAATTCTAGTGGCCGTCCTGAAGAGATCAAGAATTCATCATCGTTGCCTCTCGATCGCTCAGCTGAAAGATGATTACTGCATCGTCCCATATACCGCTATTAACGCCAGAATTTGATAAGCCCATGGATAGATTGAAAAGAAGATTGGTATAGTAAAGAAGAGTCCGATTGCTACAGGGAAGAAGCCGATGGAACGAAGCGAGGAAGAATCCGATTCAATTATAGAAGACTATCCAAATAAGTTCGAGTCTGAGAAGGAGCCGTGAAACTTACGGTAGGATAATTTATCTATGTAAATTATATTTTATATTGATAGTAATATTTAGTTAGTTCAGTTAACTTTTTTAGAGATATTTTTTTATATTTTTTAGAAAATAATGTCCGATAGTTGTTGTAACCGCGTCGTACTCTGTAATGTCAGGGTATAAATAGAGATCCTCTGGAAGTCTGTAAGAAATCTTTTGATCAATACAACTTTGATGCATCGGCACCCTAGTATATCTAGTTTTTTATCGGTGGGTTCTGGCTCTCGACGCGGGGCTACATCAGTTAAGTTCAATCTCTGTCGAAGAGGTAAGTCATGCTACTATCCTAATATATCTTCCTCTATCTAAGGTTACATTGGTTAGGTTCGATCTCTTAGTCAGATCGAGTGTATCGCATTACGTCCGTGCGAGATCTATCGGTTTATCAAGCTATCTCTGTCATCGTCGGTCTTGTGCTGCATTGGTTAGGTTTGCCATACGAGGCTGCTGATAGTAGATTGAGCCGTAGGTCTGTAGGTCTCTGTCGGTGTTTTATTAGAGTGGTTAGCCAATAAGTTATCTATATCTTGAGCAACACACCCTGCGTATCGGCTCCTCAGCCGATACGCACCCGTCTTCAGAGATCTCTATCGAATGTCATGCATAGTGCATCGGTCTTTTGGTCAATGCACACATATCTTTAGAGATGTTCTCTTATTGGCTCAGCTAGCGGATAGGTTCGCTCTACCCTTTCTTTATCACGATCGATCTAGCGTCCGTCGTCTCGTTACCGTTGGTCTCGGTCTCTTACTGTCTCGGTTAGGTCCGATCTTCGAGATCGGTGCTAGCGACATCGTCACGGTGGGCGACAAGTCTCATGCTATGGGAGGATCGGACATCGCTCCTTGTTTATCACCCACTATATCCGGAGCGGCATCGGCTTTATAGCCGGTGTGTTTTTTATACGATTTCTTGCCAGTCCACATATGCCTTCATTAACTTTTCAGTCGATGAATGAGCACTACAACTTCCGTCGGTAACCAAGAGAGATCCTACGTGCTTTGCTATTCCTCGAATACCCTTTGGTGTCTTCATCGGCTTTGCGGGCGATGAGTCAGGATCTCACTTTCGCTACACCCGAAGCCATCATATTCTTTGTCGATATCTGTCTACGCCTTGATCGGCTCCTCAGCCGATAAAAGAGCGTTCTAATCCTTATTGGCGACTAGCCGATAGTAGGAGACATTCGGATGCAGTCGATGACCAACTCGATTCTATCGGCTGCCAGCTGATAGCGAGAGCTTATATCGGCACATCGTCCGATTGATCCGTTCGTCTTACCTTCTTGTCAATTGTAGGGTTAAATTGACTGGTACGCCTGCACCTATACCTACGTGATGGAGGGACCAGAGAGTGAGCTAAGAGACCAGCGCTGGAGCTAAGTGGACCTCTCAGGCCTCGGCGCGCGTACTTGAGCTACGAAGAGAAGCCGACAGACTTGCATTAAACTAAACAGAGCTCTTAGGCGTCAGCGTGGTCGTGTCGCGCGCGCAAGATCCAGCGTGACCAACCGCATATAGGGATATGTTTGGGATCTGCGCGCTGTGAGAAGATTTGGTCGGCACACCCTGCTATTGGCAGGAGCGACGACACGAGAGGCTACGCTGTGGCGGCTGGCCAAAGCAGCCTTGCCGGAGCTGATCCTATAGCACCTCATTAATATCACGGGATTAGGCCTTTTTCTTGTTGTAAAAATTTAATCTATTTCTCTTAATACTGTATGTAATAAGATACACAAATCTTGTGCATATTTCTGAAAAAAAATATCAAGATGAAGAAATAAAGCCAATGTACATTAAATACTTCAAATAGACAAGACATCTCTCAAATAGAAGGAGAACATAAAAATGGAGAAATAAACTCGATGCACACTAAATATTTCGAATAGACAAGATGCATAGATGCAATGCACAGTGCAAGTTCTGTAGAACCGAGGATTTGGATGGCAATTCTAACCTTCATAATTTGCTGGTCCAAAATGTTCCTATTCATTCAATGACAGCCAAGGTTTCATCCTTTTCCTTTTTTCCGCCTGTAAACTAATTTGACAAACAGCACATGCAGAGTCATTTTCTGTGTTGATCACTCCTGTAATTAAACATATCATGTAAGAAAACAAAGAGAAGCAAAGAAACAAATTCAGCAGATTAGGCTATTGTGCTTTGTATTCATTAAGTCAGTGGGAAAATAATTTTCATATGATAAGCAGTGGGGCCTACTTGGGAGCTGTGAAAGTTTTTTTTTCCTTCCCTGTAATAGAAATATACCTGTAATCTTTGGGTACCTGAAATTACAGGTGAATTTAAAACCCCTGCGACTCTGGCCGTTTGGGTCAGGGCGGAAACCCGACATTCTGTGAAATGAACACCGTCAAAGAACAGGGACGATTATGGACAGCATGCATTTTATTCTAATAGCCACGTCAATTAGAGGAACTAGAAATCATCAAAATCAACAAGATTACCGAGGTAAATTTATGACATGGGGAAATAATGGGACGTACGTTCAAAATGAATTTATCAAAACGACATTGAAATCGGAGAAAATTAATAAAAAAAACATATATACGTCCCTCCCTCACCAATTAGATAGAGAAATTTGAGGCATGAAAACACCAATTTTACCCTCTAAAAAAACACAATTTCGATGTCTTTGGATCGGAATGGGGCAAAAAAGTTTTTGGACCGGTAAACAATGATGAGCTTGTAATTTAGACTGGCATTAATCGGACCAATTAGTTACTGACCAATTCCGTGATATCAACACAAAGAGTGATCGTTAAATAGTGTGGTCGAGGAGGAGAAGAAGAGATAGAGAAGTGGTCGTTGGTTGCGTCGTCGTTGTGGGAGACGGTGATGGTGATGGAGTCGTCGTCGAATTCGGATTCGGACCAAGATAACGATTGGAACTTCGGTCTAGGTGAGTTAGGGCTGCACTGCGGCCAAGGAGATTTTGTGATTAGGGTTGGACTTGGATCTGGACCTTTAGCTTCTCTTCAACAAAACAAAATGTGGTTCGTGTACTTAATTTTTTACCACCTTTTGTTTTGTAACAATAACAGTATATATAATTCTGCTCTGCTTGCTTGAATGAATGGATGAATTTTGTTGTTTTTGCCTGCGTGATAGAATTAAGATGCCAAGTTGGGGAATGGTGAAGTTGATGTTGGTACTGTTTGAGACGCCCTCTGGCTTTGCACTCTTCGGCCTTGATGGAGTCAAGCTCCTTCGGCCAGCTGCCATCCAGGTACTATACTAACTACTCTTTTGATATCGTCGATCCTTAATCTGCTAATGTTTTTTATTTACTCATATCCAGGTTGTTGTTTGCTCATGTTGTGCACCTAATTTCTCTACATTCTCTTATTCTCTATGCCGTACGTACGTGCAGGATATCTGGGGAGAATATGTCATTGGATTTTATGGTTCAACAACATGTATGTTAGCTACTTCATTTCTCTGTTTCGTTCTTTCTTATAATTCATGATTGAGTGATTGTTAGTTTTTGTTTAAACTGAGCAGCGATCTTGCATCATTTATGTTTGCGACTTGCATTTTTTCTATCTATCTCTGCATTCAACCAAGAAATATGAACACGAGTTCATTTGGTCTTTCTCAGCTATTTTAATTACTACTAATTTAACTTACTAAAATCCTACAGAAAGCATATAGGATCCCGTTTAAAGAATCGATTAGCACAGGCAGCCTTAGCGGGGTATTGGCATGCACCAATTAATGTTTGACTAACTGCTAGCTAGGGATCGAAATTGAAGACTGACATGGTGGTGGGATGGTACTGCCACTATATATGCATATAGGCTGTTTATTTCACAAGCCCCGCAGCACTCCAGGTTGCCCACTCGTCCTCCGTAGTAGCACATAGGTGAACCGCCGGCGCGCGGGACTTCCATATAATCTTGCTGATCGCGCACTTCACCCTCCCGGCACAAAGCATCTAGTTGGAAAGCCATAGTATAAAACTGTCATTGAAACTAACTTGGTTAGTGTTGTTTGCTTACATATATACGTGAACAATTCTTCTTAGCACTGATTTTTTCCCCCTGTGGATGTGTGTGTGTGTGTGTGTGTATTTCAGGGAATAACCTGCCTATGCAATCCTGAAGTGATGGAGTTGATGTGGGGCCTGAACAATCTAGTGCAGCATTTAGTGCCTGATGGAAAATCAGAGCTGAGTAGTGTGAAGCGATGAAAATTGTCCTGAATAAGTATGGCTTTGGTGATCTCAAACCAGAGATGGTGAGCTACCTTGTTCCCCAACATAACATGCTTTAATTTTGTGCTTGATAACTCCCTGCACTTGAGAGACCTTGATTTTTTACTGACTTATTTGGATACAATATTTTTACAGAAAATTTTTAATTAATGATGTAGCAATGTTCCTTGCATCCAGGTTAATAGAAGTATCATTGAGATGACGGGCCTCGTGTGTGAGTGAGATTACAATGTGAGGAAACGTGGTGAACGCATGCGCTATGCTGGTGAGCACCTGAAGAAGATATCTGGCATTAACATTGAGAATTGGGACTTACTGAAACTTGCAACTGCTCTCATGATGCTGTGTTACCCTAATGGTGAACACAAATTATTTGGCAATCTTCAAAAGGTAAATCAATCATAATATAGTTTGCAGATATATATATGTTGTCGATCAGCTTGTTGCTGAGTATTAGATGGAAATTAATTTGCCATTCAATTAATTAACGGGCCAAAGTGTGTTTCCTTGATCAGCTTTTTGGATATGACTATTCAAAGTTGGTGGATGATGCACCTAAATATAAAGATAAATTCAAGAAGGTGGCTTGCTTAAGGGCCTATACAGTAATGTTGGGGGCACGTAGAATTGGGTCTAAGGCGTTACGAGATTTGAACATTTTAGTCACGAGAGACCGAAAAAGAATTTGAAGCTGAACAAGGGATGCGCAGACAGGAGTGATCTGAGGGTAGTACTGTTCTAGGCTCCAAAAGCTTCCAGCTGGGCTGCCCTGGTGTTTGATGAAGACAAGAGTGTTTGGTTGGTATTTTTACTAGCTATGGCACCTTGACCTTACTAGTGATTCGATCACTGTACTCTTAATGACTGCATTTCAGACTGAAATGAACCAAACAGACTAGATTAGCATGGCGCTCTCCCTGTGGTTTACTACTGTGTCTTCTTAATTGTCTTGAGATTTGCCATTCCTACAAAGTAGGGGAGTACTGATCTCCTTGTCTTCTCAGTGATGTAGCTACAGTAGGTAGTTCAATGGTTCAGTCCGCCTTAAAGAATTTCTTTGTCACTAGTACAATATATTCAGACATTAATTAGACTTCATATCATGTAGTATCGAATTCTCTTTTATTTCGAGAGCGGAGCCACCAATGAGCCTTGCTTAAGTGCCTGAGTTCCATTGTTTGGTTTTGAAAAATACCATTAATAATTATTAAAAATCATGGTGATGATTTAGTCTTTGTGATGAACAATTAGCAAAGGTAATTAAAGGTTGGATGAATAAATATTTGTGTTGATATTTATGAAGTGATAAAAAAATTGAAAAAGTGTCACGATGCTAACGGTCGACCGGCAGGATAAGGTCAATAAGATGCATGTGTAGTTAAACTGGCGTGATAACTATGGTTTGATTGAAGGTGTTCGAGCGGTCAAACCAACAACCTAATAGTTTGACCGACAAATTATAAGCAAGAGTCAGTTTTAGAGTGAATTTAAGTTTCACATTTATTGCTTTAATGTTTATAACTTCTAAATATTTTATATACGTATTATGAACTGTGTTTATACTAATATAAGTTAAGTTGGGAAATAACTTATACTCGGATATGCTTTTTTTAGTTATTTATGTACAAGTGTTGTTTGAAGTCTTAGGAGTATTGTCGGTGATAGATCAGGACTACACTTTGAGAAAGTTGAGGTCCAGACGGTCAAGCAGATCATGCGAGATACTAAGACTAGAGAATAATACACGTGGAGATAGAGTTTCCATACGACATACATGGAGAGATGTGTGCATATGAAAAGCATAGTTAATTTTGAATGAAGTCCAAGATTTAGAATATTGGAGTTCATATTTAATATGGATGAGTTGGATAATTGTACGAGAGTTTTTTTAAGAGATTAAGAGTGCTAATCCTAATTGAATTCATTGGTTCTATGAAACCATCTATGTCTATAAATAGATAGCGAGTCAAGCTCAAAGTAAGGCAACTTTTAGAGAGAAAAGTTAGGGTTTATTTTGAGGTTTTGATTCTAATTCGTGAGTTGAGAGATGAGTGTTTTGTATGTACTTTAGAAATATATATTGATGTAATAAAGTTAATCTACTTTTAAGAATTTTATCAAGGAATGTTTTTCTATGTCCCTACAGTGTAACAGAGAAGCAGCGATCCAACCGGTGAGATAGCTATAGCCTAACTGGCGGCAGGGAGGCAGTTTGACTGATAATGCTACGGCAATCTGACTAATGGCAGAAAGGCAGTCAGACAGACGCACTCCATCTAGGTTTGAAGGTATTTTTTATTCTATAAAAAGTTTTGGTTTTGATGGTCGTACCATTTACCCCACTCTAATAAATTTGATTCTTGTATTTGATCTTACGAGTGGTATCAGAGCCACATTTACTCTTTTTTATCTTTACCAATCTTTGAGTTTTTGATATGATTGATAGATTTTCCACCAAGTATGGAGTTGATTTTTAATTTTGAAAACAATCTTATATTATGACTTAAGATTATGATATTTTTTATGCCTAGACCATTCGTATAAGGTATAGTTTTTGAACTCACGCACAAACTCACACCACCCACTCACACACCCCTGCATGCAATCTAGATTTATGCATATACCCATAGGCTATATGTAACTAAGAGGTTTCCAAAGTCATCAATTGGCTTTGCACCTGATGGGCATGTCACCCTGATCATTAGCAGAAAGTTCAAACCCTCATACTATTCAAACAAAGTTGAATTTAAAAATAATTATAAAGCTTACAAGATTTTAAGTAGTGTTTCTCATTCTGATTTTAATCAAAATTTTCATTTTGAAACTGCATGATGTGGAAGATATTATGTAATTTTCATCGAGAATCTTCCATAATTAAGAAAATATACAAATATATTTTCAAAAAAATTATATGAAATTTGAGATGAAACCTAGTGAAGTTTTGGATGATTACTTTGCTCGTTTTAACAAAAAAATTTAGCAATCTTCGTTCTGTTGATGATTCTTATAATACTACTTGTACTCAGTTTGATATTGCTAGATATGTTTTAAGTGGTCTTGATATGTCTATTTAGAAGATAAAAGTTACATATATTTAAGAATTTATCAACATGAATACTCTGACTTTATAATCTTTATATGCCAAACTGAAGACACATGAGATGAATATTATTTCTTGCAAAGTTGATTCTAAACCTAATGTTTTGGTATCTTCTTTCAGTTCTTCTATTGATGCTCCTTCTTTATGTACTTTTAACGATATGTTTGATGACCAACTCGAACAAATCTCAGAGAATGAGTTAGCTTTGCTTACTAACATATTTTCTTAAGCTTTTGAGTAATGTTAGAACAGGAAAGGAGGTAGCCCAATTTGATGCTATGAGTGTGCTAAGTTAAACCATATTAATTTCAATTGTCCTATGCTCAAGAAGTCAATCATAAAGAGTAGGAAGACAAGAAAGACAATAAGCAAGATAAAGAAAGAAACACAAGCAAAAGTTTATATGTTAGCTGATAGAAGTTTTTGAAAGTGGTAAAGAATCAGAGATCAAAGAAACTAAGAGCATTGACAAATATAATCATTTTACATGCTTAGCTCTTATGGCTCATAATGTAATAAATTCATATATTGATAAATCCGATAGTGATGTTAAAAAAATCTTATGATGAATTAGATTATGCTACTATTCTAAAATGCTTTAAAAAATGTGATTATATTGTTGAGATTTTAAATGCTAAGACTGTTGGATTGAAATTTTTGATTCCTGGTGATAATTTTTGCAAATCATGTGAAGTTTTATTTTTAAAAATTTCTACAAGATAGTAATGATGCTAATTGTTCGATATTGAAATCTAACATTGATAAAAACAAAGATTTAGTTTTCTTTTGCTTTTGGTTTTGCTTTGTACACTCGTACTACTAATAAGTTTTTTTAACTCAAAAACTTTGAAAAAAAATATCAAATTGGTTTTTATGCAAATTCGTTATTTAAACTTTTGAGTGCTAAAAGGTTAAAACAACAAAAACACGTTTTAGTTCTTAGAAATTGTTCGACATGTTTTTCTAATTAAATGAAGGTAAAAAATATTTTAGATCTTACTGAGTATATGAAAGATATTACAAAAAATCATGTTGTACTTTCTTATTTAAATTGTCACAAATAAAAAAGAGTTTTGATTGATTGTGAAAATTATGTCAATTTAACAAAAGAAATTTCTTATTTGAAAAGTTCATTTGGTTTTTAATGGGAAAAAGAAACTCAACTTTTAGTAAGCACATACATAATTAGTTTACTTAAAATTCTGAAGATGAATAAGAGTTCCTTTGCGCACAATTGCAAAACTTAACCATGCCAAATAATTGGCACGAAAGTTGTGTTAACAATCCAAATAAGCACTTTGCCAAGGTGATGACCAAATCTTGCCATGCCAAAAAGATGGACCATTCAGGTAAGGTGGCAGTTGGATCGACAGAAGAAGAATCAGCCCAAATACTAATTAAAACCTTCACACCAATGCAATTATAAGTGTTCAGTACAACTCTACGCCAGGGCGGCAAGCAAAGTGGCGACATGTGATTATCACAATTAGCACTGATACAAAAATGAAGCGTACACAAAGTGAATTCCCATAAAATAGACAGGTATCTCCCAACCAATTTCGTACCTAAATCATGCCAGAGCCTGATCAGCTCAAAGAAATGTTTCAACTAACCTTGATTCATTCCAACCAGCTCCCATGACTTCAGGGTGCAGCTTTCCTTCCCAAAGTCACAACGCTGCTGCCTTGAGCTTCCTTTACACGAAACCTCTGCTGCTACGAAGACACTGGATCGACAAAATTCCTATCGTTTCATTATCGATGTTATGGCCAAATGCAGGGGGCTATCCTTCATTGAAACCTGCCGCTGGTGTTGACGGAACAGAGAATGGCGTCCCATGAAAACAGAACTCCGGTTGCTAGGGAAAAGCCGTGCGCAGAGCTGCAAGAATGAGTGGTTCTCCTGCTGGATGGGATAATCTTCCATGTCAATCTCTTGGCTGGTTTCTGTTGGCTCCTGTGGTAAAATGAAATAAAATCGAAGTTCAGAATTTCTCACAAATACATACTCAGTAGTCATGAACCAAGTGTTATAATTTTTCAGTCTACTATGATGCCTACTGGTCTGAGTGTTGAGATGCCATGTGGGTATAATAACAAACAAAAAGAGCACGATGTGCACTGACAGCATACCAGGAGTGCCTGTGAATGTGACTGGAAGCAGAATGCACAGGTAACTGAAAAGCAATCAGTATGACTTGACGATGAAATGGACTCAAATTATGCATCAATTTGTGCAACACTCCAACGCAATTACACATTACAAATAAGAAGCTTATGCATGATCTTTCAAGAATAAAGAGCATGCTGAATAAAGTAACCACTGAATAACAGGCGCTATCAGGAACCTTTTTTTGCCACTGTTGATTCTAGTCTCGTTGTCAAATAATGTTATATCATACATGGAAAAATTGAAACAGCCCTGATAGTCTGGCCAAAATTACCTTATGTTGGTGTTGTGCAACTTCGGAGCCATCATTGGGCTGACTGGATGTATGTTCCTCCTGACTGATCAAATCTGTATAATCTACCTCTTCTTTTTCCTCAAAGTATTGTCTGGAGCCTTCATCCTCATAATCAGGTGGCAATGGCTGGTTGTTGAAGAATTTCATAGGATTTTCCATCTGAATCCCTGAATCATCTCCTACAACTGTCCTTTTGTACATATCAGTTTGTGGTGGTTGCTCCTGACTAGAGGTAGTGTCATGACTACCAGGGTTATTAATGCCTAAGCCTACCTGTCATGCCAAAAATAAGTTAGTTCAAGACTTAGGTGAAGATGATCCTCACGGCTAGAAAAATAACATTTCATTGTGAGAAGGAAAAATGTCTAAACTACCTAAAAGGTATGAAATACATGTACCATTACCACGACTAAATGAATGCTGATTATTCAATTTAAAAGTAACACCTAGAAAACTTAAAACAAATGTACTACATAGCAGGCATCTGTTCAATGTAATGAACAACGCTTCAACATGTGCATGCAGACAAATGAGATAAAATTTTCATGGTAATTTATTGCACATAGTCGGATATCACTCCAACAGAAGGAGAACATCAAGATGGAGAAATAAAGCCAATATGCATTAAATACTTCAAATAGACAAGATATCACTCCAATAGAAGGGGAACATCAAGATGGAGAAATAAAGCTGTACACTAAATATTTCAAATAGACAAGATGTATAGATGCAATGCACAGTAGAACCAAGGACGTGGATGACAATTCTAACCTCCATGATTTGTTGGTCAGAAATGTTAGTATTCACTACAGCTGTTTTGTTTTCAATGACGGCCAAGATTTCATCCTTTTCCTTTTTGCGACGTGTAACTTGACAAACAGCACATGCGCAGTCATTTTTGTGTCGATCATTCCTGTAATTAAACATATCATGTAAGAAAAAAGAGAGAACCACAAATTCAGCAGAGTAGGCTACTGTGCTTTGTATTCACTAGTAGTCAGTGGAAAATAATTTTGATATAATAACATTAAACTGACAGGAATAATTAAGGGAAAAAGTGTACTGCTAGAATTACAGTGATATACATCACTTAGATAGGATGCACATCATTTCAAGGAACATGATTCAATGCACCAACTCATATGTTGCACGATAGGTTAAGCAAGCAGTACTTCAGTCTGAAGTGCAAATGAAATAGCATCAATAGCCCCTTAAGAGCTGTAAAATATTACAAGGAAAGATGCATGGTTCTGCTATGATCTCAGAAGATTTAGAGTTTCCAAAATCAAAACATGCATAAGATCTGATAACAAGCATAATATAAAAAACAAACCAAAAAGTCAATATCAGCACTCAAGTATTAGTTCTTACTATAGCACACAAATAAGTCTTAGTATTATCATTTTTATCCTTTTGTTGTTTTAAACCCCCTTCCAATCTACACGGTACTTCACAATGTTCTAAATTTCTAACAGATATGATTGATGAAGTGCATGTCCTACCAAACTTGAGAACACATGATAGTTTTGCATCTTGAATAGAGCAACCCAAAAAAGAAACTTGCATACAGTTGTCAGAAGTTCAAATACATACCCTAGGCGCCGCCGTTTTTGCTTAGATTTGCCTTTTGAATTACCTTTAGCATCCTCATCGCCTGTGTTATCATTGCCACCTATGTTTTTGTTTGTGTAAAACATGTTATAAATATGAATGCATGTGTTCATTCAGGTAGAGAACTATAATTGCTCAAAATAGGCATCCTGTTAAGCTTAAGCACCCACCACCATGAAATGTGAAAAGTTGTGGTGCAATGACATTATTATACCTTAAGATTCTTTTTATTTGACTGTATAATGTAATAAATGAGTCCATGGAAGAACAACAAACCAAATTTGTATGTCCTCCATACAAACTGAATAAATCAAGGATTAAATAAATATTGCAGTATACAGAAGATTTACTCGTCCCCTTGTTGAATCACTTGCAGAATATGAAGCTTACAAATTAAAACAGTTACTAATGACAAGAGCAGAACTCAAATTCAAGTTACTCCCTCACTCTTTTTTCATTTTCATGGTTTTAGAGTTTAGACTTTTTATGGTCTCCATGATAAGAGGTTGACCATTACTTTTCATAGCTTCACAACAATAGGTCCAAACAAAACTAGAATTACATGAAGGAATTTTTGGTGATCTAACAGTTGACTTGGGGCAGTTTTAAACCAACTGCTGGTCAAAACTTTAGGAAGTTTGACAGTATAGATTATAGGGCATCAAGTAAAAAAAGAAACTGAATGAATAACTATTGAACAAAAGAATAAGCTATGGACAAGTATAAACTGTCAACTGCCAAATACTTACCATTCTCCTGAACATCACAATACAAGCCTGCTGCTAGCCAGTTTTTCATGAAGCCCTTCTTCACCCGTTTCATAAGCTCTATAATGTAATCACCTTTACTGTTGTACTTGGTACAATTATCCCATATAAATTGCACGTCCTTATACACATCCTCTGAGTTCATATACTTATCACCGCGTTCTAGATTTTGGCATACTGTGCCAAAATCCATAGGAGTATCAATAATATCAAAGTAATCCTGCAAATTTTGCTAATCGTCAATGGCAAAGTTGGAACACTGATAAAGTGAAAAATGTAAAGAAAAATTTCTTTCTAGTACCAGTAGATTTAAGAGCGTATATTTACTTACTAAGGTAGTTAGGATAAAGAACATGAGAAATGTTTTTACAAAAATCTACAGGAGAACTTGCAAACATAGTGATCTTTATTTGTGATGATTGTTTAATAATTTCTCAACTATGTTCATGAACAACAAAAGTATTGGAGTGCAGAACTGATCT
Source organism: Oryza coarctata (assembly GCA_030770085.1). Taxonomy (NCBI): domain Eukaryota; kingdom Viridiplantae; phylum Streptophyta; class Magnoliopsida; order Poales; family Poaceae; genus Oryza; species Oryza coarctata. The sequence goes on along the minus strand of CM061476.1, from coordinate 420,747 downwards.
TGCAAGCAAGATGACCCATCTGGCAAGATAGTCATAAAATTTAGCTAGAGATACATAGAATATCGTAAGTTGTAAACTTCCGATTAACAAGAATGGAGAGATGGAATGTAGTATCCCAAAGAGATTGATTATTCAAGCAAAACAGTTAGAGATAAGGAAGGAAAGCCTCTAACTAATAGACCTAAACCCCACGGAGTAGATTTTTCCCTGAACAGAACAGGGGTAATGAAAATTTACATATCTAGCAGACATTAACATATACATATCTGAACCTGTTCATTGGGAGCAATAAATACTACACCAAAATTTATGAGGCAAGTTTTCAAGGTCATTGATAAGGATCTGGATGAAGATACCAAAAGGTTCTTATCATTTCAAAGGAAAGAAACCCATTATGCCTAGCAGTACCAAAAATACTCACAGGAATTCCTAAAGCAACAGGATCCACCGGTGTGTTGAATGGCTCAGATGCATCCATCTTCATGACTTTCTTAATAACCTGGAAAGATCAAGCAATTTGACTGTGTAACTTTCATGTATTTGTAGATGTCTACCATGTTATGTTTGCAGAATAGAAAAGATCAAATATAAAGATGTGCCAAATATATAATCACTTCAAGTGCAGCAGTTAGCTCTTTTTCATCTCGTTGACGTTCTGGTGTGGCCTGCTTTTCCTCCAACTCTTGTGAGCTTCTTGGCTCCAATGCAGCCTCGCTTTCTCCATTTTCCAATACAGTTTCCTGCTGGTTTGGAAGAGGTTCACTGAATGAATCAGCTTTCCTCTCCTGGTTTTTATCTTGTGCTGAAGATAATCCTGCAGACTTGATCTTGATGGTTGCTACTTTTCTTGCCACCTTATCCTTATCAGAACCACTCAACTCTGATGCCTGCACATCTTTCTGTACATCTGGTGAGACAGTAGCCTTGTCCGCAACAACTTCTTTGCTTGCTTCAGCTGCAGCACTTGCAGGTTTACCACCACCAGCATCAGAAGGTGCTTTTGCATCTGAAGAACTCTGGTGCGTCTCCAACACTTTGGAAGATTTGAACTTCAACCTAACACGGCTATAGACTTTTGGTTTAGCATATTGTACATCAGCAGGATTAGCCGGTGGGGCGGCTGGCTTCTCTGGCTCAGGAGGGGCCAGTTGAGGCACTGGCGGAGCAATTACAGGTGCGTTGTCTGCCTGATGTGCTGGGCGGTTGTCATTCTCCTCTGTGCTTGGGCTGGAGGGGGACTTTGAAGAAGCATCCACGGTGCTCGGGCTGGAGGGGGACTTGGGGGAAGCATCCGTGACGGCAGTTTTCGACTTGCTTTTCTTGCCCACCTTACGACCACGCTTGCGCTTCATCTTCCTAATCTATGTACCACTACACAGGCGGCCAGCAAGCAGAAGAACACGCTGCAATTGTTTGACAAGTAGAGTGAGTTCAATGAGTAATTAAACCTTAGCTGAGTAGAAAGCAAACCAACAAGTGAGGAGTACTGGGGTGGATCTAACATCCCCACAAAAAATCTTCCTGGAAATAAATTGCAATTATTAGCACTCTATAACGCAGGAACTGGACTAACCCTCAACGAGCTGTACGGATTGGATTGCAGAGAGATTAGGATTCAGACCCGAACAGAGCAAGTCTCAACCAATCCAAGCAATCACCAACAACATCAGAGAACAAAAACCCCAATGTCCGGATGGATTTCCACAACACGAATGCTCAGTATCACGAAGCAAGAGGAGGAGGAGGAGGAGGAGGCCTGGAGGCGGCGGAGAGGATCGACGAGACAAACCAAAGCCTGGTGAGGGTGATTTGGACGAGGGATTTCGGGGTTTGGGAGAAAAATATCGGATAATTCGAGCTTGGAATCGGACTACAGCATCATCACTCACTCGGCGCTCCGAAACTTCATCGATCCAGTTCCTGAGGATTTGAAATCAAAAATTTTCTAGGGTTGAAGTTGGGTACCTTCTCCTTCTTCTCCTCGCGCCCTGGCGCGGAGCTGAAGGAACACGCCGGCGCGCCGGTCGGTGGCTGGAGACGAGATAGCGGCAGCGCCGGCGAGGCGGCGCCCGCGGACCGGAGACGAAGACGGGCAGAGCGAAGCGAGCCCAAAGTCGCACGTGTAAAGTAGCGGGCCTTATTATTCTGGGTTTAACTTTGATGGGCCACCCCAAGTCACCCCAATCCACTACAATGGGCAGCCCAACAGGATAGAAAATTGCCTGGTAAACGGCCCAATAGTGATGGCTTCACAAGGACATTTATTTGTTACTTCAGGTTGGGCCTTTGATTTATTGAGATTTGGATTCGAAGTTCAAGATGAGATTTTAGCTCAATAGCTGCTGTGCTGTGGTTTTTTTTTACAGAATTTCATGACAATTAAATGTGTTTTACAATTAATAATGTCAAGGTTCAAAAAAAAAGAGAAATCACAAACGTAATTGATTCCCCATTTCCTCTTTCCCTAGACTCCGCAAATCACGTTGCCACTGGGTCGTTGCGATACAGAGCCCTTGTTTCGCCTAGAATTTTTAGGTGACAAAAGCTCTCCCAAACAGTTCGTATTGTCACTCGGATTCTAAGAACCTATATTTTTCATATTCTTACTAGCTACTCCTCAAAATCTTAAGATCCACAAATAGGACACAAGGTTAAATGCTACTTCAAGTCCATCTTTGTTAGCTTGCTAGAGGACTCTAGGAGTATGCCGGTGAAGGCTCGAGCCATTGTGGTCGTAGGGGATGAGAGGATGTGTTAGCCTATTCGAAGGAAATCATCGCCGCCACAGCTGTCGATCTAAATTAAGTTAGGATTGTCGCCTCAACCTATCACCGCCTCTTATCAAATGGCGATTAATTTTCCACTACTCCTTGAAGTTCCTACCCCACTCACTCATCAAAGCCTCTCTAAGATTCATCATCGCCCCTCAAACCTCTTCTCATTGCTTTTTGCTGAACTTAGTGTGTACCAATTATATACTATCTTCCTCCATTCTAAAATATAAATATTTTTAAAGCTGGACATGGGAATTAAGAAAATATATGGGATTGAATGATGAAAGGTTTTAATTGGTTGAAAGAAGGGAGTAGATGGAGAAATAAAATAAAAGTATATTTATGATTGATTAACATAAGTGAGTTGCTGGAGAAATAGTTTTATTTTGAGACAATCTTTAAGCTCTAGAAATAGCTATTGGAGGATACGTGTGCTTTTCTTTCTATGTAATTCATATTGTTTTAAACAAAATTATATTTTTTATTAAAATATGAATAAATATTTATTTATTTTTATTGTAAAATATTTTAAAAGTTAAATATTGACCGTATCCTTATTTTAAAAAGGATAAGAATTATAGAACGAAGTAGTAATTTTCACGGGCCGAGTTTATAAAAGAGAGAGCCCACTTGGAGCTCCAATTCCCTTCTCCGAAACGAAAAGGGAACCACGCTCTATGGAGGAGCGCCGTCGATCACCGACGACCTAGACGGTGAGCCGCACCGCCCCTGTCGTTGAGCGTCGTCAATCACCAACGACCTAGACGACGAGACGCAGCCTTGTAGAGTCATGATTTCTTCTCCTGCGTGCTCGCTGATCTCCACAATAGGTGAGCCACCATCCTCCTCCTCACTCCTCAGGCTTCGCCATTTTCTCTTTTGATGGCCTCCTCCTCTTTCTACCACACGCTGTCGATGTATATAATCTGTCTACTCCTTCTTGCTTGATTAGTACTATTATTGTCTTAATTGCCTGCTCATTCTCTTCTTCTTCTAAATTTTCGAATCGGATTTATTTCTATGTCGATCTCCTGCACCTGCAGGATATTTGGCGAAGCTTCACCAAATTTGGTACAGGACCGGTTCGTGCCTGCCGCCTTGTTGCTCTCGTTCGTTCGTTGCTAAAACTCCATCTACTTGAGTAACGCTGTTGCATGCCATTTGTTTGTTTTGAGGTATTGATTTGAGTGGAGATACGATCGAGTATATATCTTTTTATTTAACTAGCATACTCAACAAAAAAATTGTCTTCACTAGGAAAATGCTCCTTCTTTCCTATGGATTCAAGGAAATATATGTCATAGTAATGATTTTTTTTTTGGCATCAGATAGGCTGTTCACTTGTTTACTGGACGGATTATTATGGCTATGTAGCCATCTCCTACTCCTTACAGAATGATAGTTAAGCCACTGACACGATATATTCTAGTATGAAAGAACGTACACCACTATGCATGGTGTATAATTACACTAGTACCATATCTGTGCCTTTCAATGGGATACGAAGAAAGACTAAATAATAATTTTACCAGGTTTGCTTTTAGTTTTTTCTTTTACGGGGTTCAGTTTTTTTTCTTTTTGGTTTTTCTTCTAGTAGGATATGAGAATACAGGGTTGGTTGGTTTTCTAAGAGGGGCTTGTTTTAGGTGAGGGAGTGTTTTTTTAAGGGAGGGGGTTTGTTTTAGGTGAGGGAGTCAGAAGTGTGATGGTTGAAGAGTAGGAGGACACCTTCGCTTTAAGTAGTAGAGATATGCTATACCTCAGCACATGAACTCCTTGATTAGACTGCAACAATTTGATAAACGTGGAATTAAACATGGCCTTACCTGAACTTGCCTATCTCCTGATTGAGAGGTAGCCAGGCTTGTGTACCATGGAACTACTAGTTAACATGCTCATCCTTGTTCATTTCTTTATCAGAGCGCTTGGCTGGAAGAATTTTAATCTTTTGAAGACAAGTCTGGCGCCATTAACCATAATACTGGTGTTAACGATCAGCTTAGTGTATATGCAGAAGTATATATATAGTGAGACTGAGACTTTGTTTCAGGTCAGATATATATATATATAAGTCCAATGGTAAAGACTGGAGCAAAAACTGATGAATAAAGACATAGGTAGGCCTTTGGTCATGATGTCGGTGAACTGGTGCGTCGATAGTATATGGAGCACCCGAATATGTCCTAGAGCGACTTTGTCACAAACGAAGTGAATATCAATCTCAATGTAGTTCATATGTCGATAATGAGCCGGGTTGGCGGTCATGTAGACGGCACTAACGTTGTCGTAGTAGACAACGGTCGCGGAAGCGATGGGCGTATGGAGCTCCTAGAGAAGCTGACGAATCCAGCAACACTCGACGACGACATGAGCGACGACCCGATACTCGGCTTCAGCGCTTGACCAAGATATTATAGTCTAGCGCTTGGAGGACCTAAGAGACTAGAGTATCACCGAGGAAGACGCAGTAGCTGGATGTGGAGCGTCGGGAGTCGGGGCAACCCGCCCAGTCCATGTCAGAATACGCGGTGATAGAGTCGATGGGGCTAGAGCTGAAGTGTAGGCCGGTGGATAGTGTGTTCTTCACGTAGCGAAGGATACGCTTGAGCAGCGCGAGGTGAGGTTCACGTGGAGCATGCATGAAGAGACACACATGCTGAACATCATAGATGAGATCAAGCCGTGTGAGTGTGAGTGTGAGGTACTGGAGAGCACTAGCAAGACTCTAATACTGGGAGGGGTCAGCGATGAGAGAGCTGTCGGTGACAGAGTGCTTAGCGTGAGTGTCGACCGGAGTGGCGGTGGAGTGACATTCGGCCATACCCATACGCTGGAGAAGATCTATGGCATACTGACGCTGGGAGAGGAATAACTTGTAGGAAGAGCGCGTAACAGAGATGCCAAGGAAGTGATGTAGAGGGCCTAGATCAGTCATGGCAAACTCCGAGTGGAGTCGGGCCATGATGTGCTGTAGTGTGGTTGTCGAGGACGCCGTAAGGATGATGTCATCGATATAGAGAAGGAGGTAGGCGGTGGAATCTCTGGAGTAAAGTATGAAGAGGGACGTATCAGAGACGGAGGTCACAAAACCAAGTTGCTAAAGATAGGCAACAAAGTGTTGGTACCAAGCCCGAGGGGCCTGTTTGAGGCCATAGAGGGAGCGCTGAAGAAGAGAGACGTCGTCAGGACGGGATGGGTCGACAAAGCCTAAAGGCTGCTGGCATTACACTGTCGCCGTCAGATGGCCATAAAGGAAGGCATTCTTCACATCGAGCTAATGGATCGACCAAGAACATGAGGCAGCGAGAGTAAGCACAACCCGAATGGTAGCAGGCTTGACGATGGGACTGAAGGTCTCGTCGTAGTCGATGCCGGGACGTTGAGAGAAACCGCAGACTAGCTAACATGCCTTGTGACGAGCAAGCAAGCCATCGGAGTGGAACTTGTGTTTAAAGATCCACTTGCCGGTCACAACATTGGCACTGGGAGGCCAAGGGACGAGGCGCTAGGTCTCGTTGTCCATGAGAGTCTTGTACTCATCAGCCATAGCCGTGCACCATTGAGGATCGGCCAAGGTAGAACGGTGAGTCGCCAGGATGGGATGAGACGGCACAATGGATTATGAAGAACCCGTAGCGCTGAGGAGAACGGAGGGACCCAGTTTGAGATTGGGTGATCATATGAGAGGAGTTGAAGGCAACAGAGGCCGCATGGTCTGATGGTAACATCGGTGGTGGGGTAGGGTCAGAAGGGGAAATGGTGACATCGGCTCAAGATCGACAACTGTAGGTTTGGAGAAGAGGCTGGATGAGATCAGCCTGAGCCGATGGAGGTTAGGGGGCCAATGGAGGTTGGTGAGCCGTTGGAGGTGGACGAGCCGATGAGGGTTGTGGAGCCGATGGAGGTCCGATTGGTATGATAGCGGGGCGGAGAAGAGTGGGGTAGTCGTTCAGGGGGTCCTTAGGCATGACCGGAGTAGAGTGCGGAGGTGTGGTTTGTGGAGAATGTCGGGATGGTATAGTGTGGGTTAGAAGAAAGTTGAGGTTGCCAAATGAAGGTCTATGGTGAAGTAAACCAAAAGGGAAGCAGGACTCGTCAAAAATGACATGGCAGGAGATGATGATCCGACGGGTGAAGAGATCAAGACAGCGGTATCCCTTGTGAGAAGAGGGATAGCCAAGGAAGATGTAGGCGGTGGAGCGTGGTGCGAGTTTATGAGGGGCGGTGGTTATTAGATTGGAGTAGCAGAGACACCCAAAGACACGTAAGTGAAAGTAGTCGGGCGTCTTGTGATATAGAAGGGTGTAGGGAATGTTGTGACAAGTAAAAAAGCAAGGGCGCCGATTTAGTAGGTAGGTTGCAGTGGTGAGTGCTTCAGCCCAGTAGGGTGCAGGTAGATGGGCGTGAAAAAGCATAGTGCGACTAATGTTGTTTAGAGTTCGAAGAAGGCATTCGGCCTTGCCGTTTTGGAGAGAGGTGTAGGGGCAGGAGAGACGAAGATGGATGCTACGGGAGGTGAGAAAGACTTGGATGGTATGGTTTACAAACTCCATGCCATTGTCGGCCTGTATGGGTTGAATGGAGAGGTTGAATTAGGTTGAAACATAGTTGGTGAAATTGATGAGATGAGAGGTAACCTCGGACCTGTTTGTAAGAGGAAAAGTCTAGCAGTAGTGTGTATAATCATCAAGTAGTGCAAGATAGTACTGATAACTCGAAACATTTTGAACTGGAGAAGTTCACACATTACAGTGAATTGGTTCAAAATGTCTAGAGGTACATGACATAGAGAGAAAGAAAGGCAGCCGTACATGTTTGTCAAGTTGACAAGAGTGGCACAGTGGAGCTGTTGTGGTTGCACCGTATGAAGGCGCTACAACGGAGAGTGGCAACAACGTCGAGGCTGAGGTGACCAAGGCGAAGATGCCACAAGTTGGTGGAGATGGCTAGGCTGGTGTGGGGAGTGGATGGTGCAGCGGGGATGGTGTAAAGGTCACCGCCACTATTGCATCAAAGCATCTTGCGCTGGGTCAGGATATCCTTCACAGAGAAACCAGAAGCGTCAAATTTAATTGAACAATTGTTATCTCTAGTGAATTGGCGGACAGAAAGTAGATTATGGACAAGAGAAGGAACTATGAGGACATTATAAAGTGGAAAATTGGATGTGGGTGTAGACAGAATGGAGTCACCACGACATGTGATAGGAAGAGATTGCCTATTGCCGGTGGTGACGAAAGGGGAGGAGAAAGGATGGTGAGAGAATAGTATACTGTTCGATGAAGCCATGTGAGATGACGCACCAGAGTCCAGCACCTAGGGGTGCTAGGGTTGGAGCGTCATCTGGTTGAGGGCGGCGATGAGGCTAGCCTGGTTCCACAAGGGAGCCGACTGGGTGGTTGACGAGGGTGTGATCGACTAAGGCGGTTGGATGGGAGCGGACGCTAGGTGGGCTTGAGGGTGTGCACTGAGGACCCCGAGCTGCCAGCCAATGGGGCTACGTAGCTGGGGTTGGAGTGCCCAGGGGTTGTAGCAAAGCCACGGACCCATGAGACTGGCAGACGAGGTAGGGATAGGAGCAGGGCACGGTTGCATCAGACCGCTCTAGATCTTGCCCTTGCCCTTTCCTTTGCCTTTGTCATTGCCACCGGCACGGGCTTTGTTGTAGTGGCCGAAGCCATGGCTACCTGAGCCGCGAGAGGTGGAAGCAACGCATGGTGGCGACAGCCGATGGGGTTAGAGCAGCCATGATCGACTGCGGCGAGGAGAGTGGTGTGGGGCCACAGTCTTCTCATCGTTGGCCAGACGAAGTTCCTTAAGAACTAACATGTCATGGGCTCAGGCGAAGGTGGGTAGAGGGATGGAGTTGACAATGTCATCGGCGGTATTGAAGAAGCGAGGGTTGAGTTCTCGCAAGAGGGCAAGGACGAGTTATGAGTCGGCCATAGGGTGGTGGCCTTGACCTTAAGGCGTTGGCTGTACGAGGAGACAAGGAGTCTCCTTGTACCATAGAGTGAAACTCGTTTAGAAGGAATATGGCACATGACTGCTTGTTTGCTTGGAAGAGCCGCTCGATGGCCACCCAAAGATCATGGGCGGTGGTATCAGTGTCGTCCATGGTAAGGTCGAGAACGGAGTCATCGACTGAGCCGAGCAGCCAGCTGCACACGTAACACTCAGTGATGTTACACTAGGGGTCATTGGGTCGAGGTGGAGCGGTGCCATCAGTATGAGAACGAAGGCCAAACTTCCACATAAGGATTTGAAGAAGAAAACCCACTTGAAATAGTTGGCGTTGAGGTTGAGAGAAATGAGAACGTGAGATTTCACGTTGACGATGGCGTAGGGTGGTGAGAACATCAGCGGAGGAGTCCCCGAGGTATTGTCAAGAACGCCGATGACTGGAAGGGATCCAGTGACTGGAAAGGTGCCGAAACCAAGAGCCGATTCGACGGCCATGGTTAGATGCGGTAGAGGGCGAGAGAGTAGTGGGGCGTGATAAGTCGATGAGAAGGTGTGACTATTGAGCCGATGGGGAGAGGCAGGTGTCTGATGTGGATCGAGGCGTAGCCGATGAGAGTTGATAGAGTAGGTAGAGTAGATGGGTCACAGGCGCGAGAGGGTAAGTAGGTCATGGGCGTGAGAGGGTTCATGTCCGTGAAGTGGGGTATCGTGTCCGTGGACGCGTGGATGCAACTGAGTGGGGCGGACTCGAAAAACGAAAGAAGTCACGGGTGCAAAGAAAAGAAGTTCGCGTCCGAGAAATAGGAATTCGCGTTCGTGGACACGTGGACGCGTGGGAGTGGTGCGGATGCGAGGGGAGAAGTTTCGTGTCCAGGAGTAGGTGAGCGTGTCGGAAGAGCGGGAACCCAAAGAGTGTTCCAGCCGATGAAAGGCGGACGGGTCTAGCCGATGAAGGCCAGGAACGCAGAGGTATGTTGGCGTAAAAAGAAGGGAAGGTGTGTCGAAGAAAGAGAAAAGCGAAGTGGGTCTGAACGAGATGAGGAGGCGGATGGAGGCTGTCTCTCTATCACATGGTGGAAAAAGGCGAGTAGGCAGTGAAGGAGGAGAAAGACCGTCTGCGGAGGAGATGATGGGGATAAGAACCGAGGCGAAAAAGGCAGAGGAATAATATCAAAGGAGAAGGTCTATGATGGAGAGAAAGCGTTAGCTCGCCGGCGAGAGGGTTGCTAGCGCGCCGAGATGTTTAAATCTGCTCTGATACCATAAAAAAGTGTAGTCTAAGACTAACACCCGATTTGTATAAAGAGAATCAGCCTATATATTTATAAGTCCAAGATATGCTGCCTACCTGGGCAGAAACTAGCTGTTGGGAAGCCTGAATATAAAACAATTATTGAAGCAAGCTTGGTTAGTATTTTAAGCTCCCTTGATTGCGTATGTATGTCTATGAACAACTTTGAGACCAACCTTTCTTTTCTGCGTCCTTTTCCAGGGAGTAACCTGCCTGTATGATGAAACTGTCATGGACCTGATGTGGGGCCTGAAGAATCTCATGCGTAGTTTAGTGCCCAAGGAAAAATCTGAGCTGACAAAGAAGAAACGCCTCCAGTTGAGTCAAGGACTGAACATACTCCTAAATCGTTATAGCTTTGATGTCAAACCAGAGATGGTGAGTTCATTCCCTTGCCAAAATGTTCTGCGATAATGTGTATGGCTTTATCACTCCTTGTTACGTGCTTCCTCATAGTTTTTCCACTGTGTAGCTTTTAGACACCTTAATTGCCACGTACCAAAGTTTTCAGTTTTCGATGCAACGCTCTTGTAGAAAATTTTTCCTTTGCATTTTTTGTCAGTGATGAAGCAAATATAATGTTATTTGTATATATCCAGGTTAATGACTGTATCATTGAGGCGGCATGTTGGCTGTATGATTGTGATTATTGTGAGAGGATACATTCTAAGACCTTGCGCCGTATTGGTAAACATCTTAAGGATACTGCCAACATTGACACTTGGGGTTGGGACTCGGTGAAGTTTGCAACAGCTCTGATGATGTTATGCCCTACAATAGATTATACAATTAGTGATTATCAGAAGGTAATCATCATATTTTGTAAATGTATTCTCATGTTCTCACTGTGCATTTCATTATAACTTGTCATTCAACTATCGGGCCAATGTGTGTTGTTTATTTCAGATGTTTTCAATCGCTGAGCTATCAAAGTTGGTGGCTGATAAGCATAAATATGTAGCCATGTTCTTCAGCAGCAATCTCTGGGTGGACTTTGAAGAACTGGTGCGTGCTCATGAAATCAAGATTGTGAAGCAAAGATTATTGGGATCCTTAGTCAAGGAGGCTAAAAAGGCGTATGAAGCTGAACGAGTGCTCTGAAGCCAGAAGTGGAGGCTGGGCATTCGATGTAGATATATGTTTGTTTGCAGGACAAAAGTATTAGACAAGCCACACTGCATCTGTCTTAGTTCTTAATTTCGTACAATGGAAACCACTAACTAGTCGATCCTGTCAGTGTGCACTTAGTTTCAGTTGTTGGTTAGTCAGACTAGCAGATCACTCATAGTTGTTTTGTGGTTGCAGCCGTCTTCCTAGCCTTGTTGCTAGCTGATCTGCTATAGTTGCCCACCAGGAATTCTACACCGAACTCGATCGGTTATCTGCAGTGTAGAAGTAAAGTGTACAGACAGTGAGACTGAGATCTCGTTTACTGTACAGGAGGTCGGGTCTATATATACAAGTCTAACGGTCTAACACCTCCCGCAGTCATAGCGGAAGGGGTACTGACGTAAAGATTGGACTGAAAACTTGTGAACAAAGACGCGGACAGGCCTTTATTCATGATGTCGATGAACTGATACGTCGACAGTATATGGAGCATCCGAACGAGTCCTACAGTGACCTTGTCATGGATGAAATGAATGTCGATCTCGATATGCTTCGTGCGACTATGGTGAACCGGGTTGGCGGTCATGTAGACGACACTCACATTGTCACAGTAGACAACTGTCGCGGATGCAATGGGTGTATGGAGTTCCTGGAGAAGCTGACGAATCCAATAGCACTTGGTGACGGCATGAGCAACGGCGCGGTATTCGTCTTCTGCGCTCGATCGGGACATCATGGTTTGGTGCTTGGAGGACCAAAAGACCAAGATGTCGCCGAGAAAAATGTAGTAACCGGATGTGGAGCGTCGGAAGTCGGGATGACCTACCCAGTCCGCATTAGAATACGCGGTGATAGAGTCGATGAGGCTGGAGCTGAGGTGGAGGCCAGTGGTCAGTGTGCCCTTCACATAGTGAAGGATACGCTTGAGCAATGTGAGATAAGGTTCACGGGGAGCATGCATGAAGAGACACACTTACTAGAACGCATAAGTGAGGTTAGGTCATTTGAGCGTCAAGTACTGTAAAGCGCTAGCAAGGCTGCGGTACTGGGAGGGGTCAGCGAGGAGAGAGCCATTGATGGCGGAGAGCTTAGCACGAGTGTCGACCAGAGTTATGGTAGAGTGACATTCGGCTGTGCCCGTACACTGGAGAAGATACATGGCATACTGACGCTGGGAGAGGAATAATCCGTGGGGAGAGCACATGACGAAAATGCCAAAGAAGTGGTGCAGAGGACCAAGATCGGTCATAGTAAACTTTGAGTGGAGTCATGCCATGATATGCTGTAGGATGACGGGCGAGGATGCTGTAAGAATGATGTCGTTGACATACAGGAGTAGGTAGGCAGTAGCATCCCCGGTGTGAAGTACAAAAAGGGATGTATCAAAAATGGAGGCCACAAAACCAAGTTGTCAAAGGTAAGCGGTAAAACACTGGTACCAAGCCCGAGGGGCCTGTTTAAGGTCATAGAGAGAGCGCTGGAGGAGACAGATGGCGTCGGGACAAGGTGTGTCGACGAAGCATGGAGGCTACTAGCAATAAATGGTCTCCACTAGATGACCATGAAGAAAAACGTTCTTCACGTCAAGCTAGTGGATCGGCCAGAAGCGTAAGGTAGCGAGGGTAAGAACGACCCGAATAGTGGCGGGCTTGATGACGGGACTGAAAGTCTCATCATAGTCTATGCCGAGACGTTGGGAGAAGCCTCGAACTACCCAACATGCCTTGTGACAAGCAAGGGATCTATCGGAGTGAAATTTGTGTTTAAAGACCCACTTGCCAGTCACAATGTTAGCGCCGAGAGGACGAGATACGAGGCGCTAGGTCTCATTGTCCATGAGTGCCTTGTACTCGTCAACCATGGCCGCATGCCACTGAGAGTTGGCCAGAGAAAAATGGTGATTCACTGGGATGGACGAGACGACACAATGGACGTAGAGAACCTGTAGCGCTAAGGTGGACAAATAGACCCGGTCTAAGAACGGGTGATCATGTGAGAGGTGGTCGGGACGGGGGTGGCCGCGCAATCTGATGGCAACATCGGCCGTGTAGCGGAGTGGACAGGAGCAGAGGTGATAGCGGGGCGAGGCCGGTGGCTGTAGGTCCGGAGGAAGGGCTGGACTAGGTCAGCTAGGGCGACAACTAGCGCTGTGATGGTGGAAGGTGGGGAAGCCGATGGAGGTACGATCGGCACGGTAGGGGCACATAGAAGGATGGTAGAGTCGTTCAGTGGATCCTCGGGAACCACCGGAGTAGGCTGCGAAGGTGTGGTGGTTGGTAAGAAACGGGTGGGTACAGTGTTGGTGAGGAGGAAGTCGAGGTCATCAGACGAAGGTCCAGGGTTGATTAACCCAAAAGGAAGTAGGACTCATCAAAGACGACATGTCAGGAGATGATGATGCGGCGAGTGGAGAGATCAAGATAGCGCTATCTGTTGTGAGAGGAGGGATAGATAAGGAAGATGCAGACGGTGGAGCGTGGGACGAGTTTGTGAGGGGTAGTGGCTATCAAATTGGGATAGCAAAGACATCCGAAAACACGTAAGTGGGAGTAGTCAGGAGTCTTGTGATACAGAAGAGTGTAGGGAATGTTGTGACAGATGGAGGAGCAAGGGCGCCGATTCGGTAGATATGTTGCTGTGGTGAGTGCTTCAGCCTAGTAGGGTGCAGGTAGGTGGGCGTGGAGAAGCATGGTGCGACTGATATTATTGAGTGTACGAATGAGGCGTTCGGATTTGCCGTTTTAGGGGGAGGTGTAAGGACAAGAAAGACGAAGGTGGATGCCACGTGAGGTAAGGAAGGATTGGATGGTATGGTTGACAAACTTCGTCCCATTGTCAGCCTATACGGCTTTGATAGTAAGGTTAAATTGAATCGAAATATAGTTGAAAAAGTTGATTAAGTGGGTAGTGAGCTCATACCCTCGAGAGAGAGGGAAAGTCCAGCAGTAATGTGTATAATCATTAAGTAAAGTAAGATAATATTGGTAGCCCAAAACACTTTTAACTAGAGAAGTCCACACATCACGGTGAATAATTTCAAAAGGTTGAGAGGTACAAAAGGTAGATTGGGAGAATGGCAGCCACACATATTTGCTAAGTTGATAAGAGTGGCATACAGTGAGGCTATTGCTAGTGCACTAAATGGAGGCACTATGATGAAGAGTGGCGACGGCGTCAAGACTGAGGTTGCCGAAACGGAGATGCCAAAGGTTAGTGGAGATGGCAAGACTGGTGTGAGGAGTGGATGGCACAGTAGGAATGATAGAGGTCGCCACCACTATTGTATCAAAGCATCTCACGCCGGGTCGGGATATCCTTCACAAAGAAACCAGATGCGTCAAATTTAATAGAGCAATTGTTATCTCTAGTGAATTAACGGACAGAGAGGAGATTATGTACGAGAGGGAACAATTAAAACATTATGGAGCGGGAAGTTGGATGTGGGTGTAGGCAGGATTGATTCACCGCAGCATGTGATTGGGAAAGATTGTCCATTACCGACAGTGACGAAAGGGGAGGAGGAAGGATGGTGGGAAAGAAGTATACTATCCAATGAGAACATGTGTGATGACGCACCAGAGTCCAACACCTATGGGTGCTGGGGTTGGAGTATCATCTAGTTGAGGACGACGATGAGGCCAGCCTGGTTCCATAGAGGAGCCGGCTAGGAGGCTTGCGAGGGTGCGGGATGCAAGAGCGATTGCACGGGGACGGATGCTAGGTAGGCCTGGGTGTAAGCGCTGAGGACCCTGAGCTGCCAACCGATGTAGCTGCGCGGCTGGGGTTGAGGCGTCCAGGGGTTGTAGCAGAGCTACGGACCCATGGGGCCAGCTAGCAGGGTAAGGGCAGTAGCAGGGCGCAACTGCATAGGGCTACTCTAGCTCTTGCCCTTACCCTTCCCTTTGCCTTTGCCACTACCGCCGGCTTGAGCCCTGTTGCTGTGGCCAAAGCCATGGTCGCCGGAGGAACCGTCGATGCCACGAGAGGAGGCAACAGCGCACATGGGGCGATAGCCGCTGGGGTTGTTGCAGCCAAGACCGGCTACGGCGATGAGAGCGGTGTGGGCAACAGTCTTCTCATCGTTAGCCAGACGAAGTTCCTTGAGAACCAGCATGTCGTGAGCCCGGGCGAATGTGGGAAGAGTGGTGGAGTTGAAGATGTCATCGGCGGTGTTTGCGAAGCGAGGATTAAGTCCACACAAGAGGGCGAGGACGAGTTAGGAGTCGGTCACAGGGTGGCCAACATCACGGAGGCCGACGGCCTTGACCTTGAGGCGTTGGAAGTACAAGGAGACAAAGGAGTCTCCTTGTACTATAGAATGGAACTCGTTTAGAAGGAAGATGGCACGAGGTTGCTTGTTGGCTTAGAAGAGCCGCTCAATAGCCACCCATAGGTCGCGGGTGGTAGGATCGGTGTCTTCCATGGCAAGATCGAGAACGGACTCATCGACAGAGCCGAGTAGTCAACTGCGGACGCAGCACTCAGTGATGTCCCACTAGGGGTCATCGGAGCGAGGGGGGCAGAGCCGTTGATATGGGAGCGAAGACCAAACTTACCACATAAAGATTTGAAGAAGAAGACCCACTTGAAATAGTTGGCGTTTAGGTCGAGTGAAATCGGAACGTGGGATTTCACGTTGATGGCGGTGTAGGATAGGAAGAACATTGGAGTAGTCGAGCCAGTGTCGAGAACGCCGATGGTCGGAAGAAAATCGGACCCAGCAACAGAGAGAGTGCCGAAACCAAGGGCCGACTCGGTAGTCATGGTGAGGTTGGACGCGACGTGAGGGAATCACGTGCGAATGAGCTGGAGTGTGTGAGAAGCTGATGGGAAAGAAGCCGATTAGAACGGGTAGAAGTCGATGGGAATGGGTGAGAGGGAGAAGCCAATGAGAGAGGGGTGAGAAGCCGATGAAAGTGATGCGGGCGTGAGAAGAAAGGTACGCATTTGGGAGATAGGATGTTGCGTCGGTGGACATGTGTATGTGTTGGATTGATGGGCAAGCCGATGGAGGCAGACGTGAGGCCGATGAGGGCAAGGCGAAGCCGATGGACGCAACAAGGGGAGTCACGAGCACGAGAAGGAAAAGTTCACATTCGAGAAGTAGAGTTTCACGTTCACGGACACGTGGGCACGTCAGGTTGGCGCGGACTCAAAAAAGAGGGAGAGAACACGGGCGTGAAAAAAGGAAATGTTCACATCCGAGAGACAACATTTCGCGTCCGTGGACACGTGTATGCGGTTGAGAGGCATGGACCCGAAAAGAAGAGAAGCCGCGGGTGCGAAGGAAGAAAAGTTTGCGTCCGGGAGATAGAGTTTCGCGTCCGTGGACATGTGGACGCGTCGGAGTGGCACAGACCCGAAAGCGAGAAAGGCCACGGACACAAGGGGAGAAAGTTCGCGTCCGAAAGACAGGTTTCACGTCCACGGACAGGTGAACGTGTCGGAATGGCAGGAACCCAAAGGGTGTTCCAGCTGATGGAGAGCACGACTGCGGAGGGGCACCGACGCAACTTTGGAGAGAGAATGATGTGAGAATGCAAGGAAAGGTGGAGGTGGACGGGACCAGAAAGCGGATAAAGACCATCTCCTCATCATGCAATGGAGGTGGCGAGCAAGGATAAGTCCACGATAGAGGAAACCGTGGGGGTGAGCTCGCAGTGAGGAGTAGACCGCCTGTGGAGGAGACGATGGGGATGAAAGACCGAGGCGAAGAAGCAAAAGAAACACCAGATGAAGAGGTGAAAGGGAAGTGTGTGGTGGAGGGAGGGTCTCGGAGGAGGAGACGCCTACGACGGAGAGGATGCATCAACTCACCGGTGAGAAGGTTGTCATCACGCGAAAATGTCTAAATCTCGCTCTGATACCATATAAAAGTAAAATGTATAGATAGTGAGACTAAGACCCTGTTTACTGTAAGAGGATCGGCCCTATATATATACAAGTCTAACATGCAGGATGAAAATAACTCTACTCCCCATCTCTAAATTTCTAATATCATTTTTTCTCGGAAATTTTCGCATTGATCAATTTTGCTTTTAAAAACGATGAAACTAACTTCCTGTTTCAAAAATTATTATAAATTGAAGGACTGAAATTTGCAACAACTTCCTGCCTTCTGGCAGCCTCTGCTGGCCTTTCTTGTTGACTCCGGTGAGCTAGCTGCGGACAATCTGACCAGTGATGCACATTTTGCTACATTCAGTTTCTCACCTGCTGATGCTAAGCCCTCGGTGCCTCACAAAACGTTGAGGAATTAATAAGCTCATGGCATATGAGAAAAAAAAACTACGGATACAACAGATATTCATCCAAATTTCATGCCCTGTTTGGAACAAAGGAACGAAAAACACATGAATAGAAAAAAAACGCTGGAATAGGATATATTGTAAAGTAGAAAACTAAGAAATTAAAACAAGGAACGAAAAACACAGTAATAGAAAAATCGCAAGAGTGGGATATAGTGTAAAGTGGAAAACTAAGAAATTCATAAAAGAAAGATGAAATCTGGGTTGTTTGGATCTAGGAAAAATTTGAGAGAGAGATAGACACAGGTGCAAGGATGGAGCAAGGAAAATTTCCTTTGGATCAAAATAGTTGTTTTATTTCCTAGGAAAATGGAGGAAAAGCTGAAATCTAACAACCTTGGGCTGTTCAGATTACTGTCAAAATTTAAAAAGCCCAGCGATAGATTGAAAAGACGATCGGCTGAAATATCCGATTGCTACAGGGAAGAAGCCGATCGGATTGAAGCAAGGAAAGACTCGGTCCTAGAATAAAAGATTATCCGGATGAGACTAAGTTTAAGAAGAAGCTATGGTTCACGGTAGGATAGTCTATCCTATATTATATAGATAGAAAGATTTAGTTAGTTATTTAACTTTTTTAGAGATATTTTCTTTTATCTTTGTTAGAAAATAACGTTCGATGGTTGTTATAAACGTGTCAAACTCTGTAAACCCAGGGTATAATATAGACCCTGAAAATATGTAAGGATCAATCCTTCGATCAATACAATCTCAACGCATCGCCTAGGTTTCTACCGGCAGGGTCTGGCTCTCGACGCGGGGTTGCATCGGTTAGGTTCGATTTTCGGTGAAGGGGTAAGTCCCACCACTATCTTGATATGTCTCGTTCTCTCTAAGGCTACATCGGTTAGGTTCAACCTACGAGGTTGTCGACGATGGAATGAGCTTTAGGCCTATAGATCTTCGTACAGCATTTCATTAGAGTGTTAGCCAATGAGTTATCTATATGTTGAGTAGCACGCCTAACGTATTGGCTCCTCGGTCGGTACGCACCAGCCTTCAGAGACTTTTCTTTGAATGCCACGCTAAGCGTGTCGGTTTTCCAGCCAATGCGTGCCTGTCTCTAGAGATACGTCCACTTATCGGCTCAGCTAGTCAATGGATTCGCTGCGTCCTTACTTCAGCACGTCCAATCCGGCGTCCACCGTCCCGTCACTGTTGGCCTCGGTCTTATACTGTTTCGGTTAGGTCCGATCTTCGAGATTCGGTGCCAGTGGTGTCGTCACTGCGGGCGACAGGTCTCATGCTGCCATCTCCATCTTATGTCTCCATCGGCTCTGAATCAGGGCTTCGCATCTGCTACTTTCGAAGGCATCCTATCCTTCATTGACATCCGCCTACGCCTACATCGGCTTTTCAGCCGATGGAAGGACGTCCTAATTCCTATCAGCGACCAGCCGATAGTAAGAGCTATCCGAACGCGGCCGATGACTAACTCAATCCTATCGGTAGTTAGCCGATAGTGAGGACTCGTATCGGCTCATCGTCCGACTGACCCATTTACCTCACATTCTTATCAATTGCAGGGTCAAATTGATTGTCACATCCGCACCCGCACCGTCACACCGGAGCCGACGTAAACCCCACGGCCTCCGGTGCGCGTATCTCGACTGGCCTGCACTAGAACTAAGCAGACCTCTCAGGTGTCGGCGTGCTCGTGCCAGCTTCCGGCGCGAACATGTTCCAAGCTCATAGAAAAAAATAGTTGTTTTATTTCCTTTGTTCCAAACAAGCTCATAGAAAAAAAATCCGAAGGATTACAAACTTCCAAAAATCCTTCAAAAATCTTTTGTTCCAAACAGAGCCTTAGTCTCTTTTTTTCCCCTTGAATAGAGCAGAGACCAGCTCGGTTATCTGCAGGACGAAATGATTTTTTTTTTTTTTTTGCTGTCTGTAACATATCTATTCCCTGTCTATAACATTTCATGCCAGATTTTTTTTGCATCGATTTATTTCGTAAAAACGATGAAAATTGTTAGAAAATGGCCGAAATTGGCAACAACTTTCCTGCTATTAGTACTAGCTAGCTAACTAGCGCACATGATTGGAAAACAGTTCCATCTGTTGATGTTATCTACTTATCTTCACGGGATTTCAATTAATCCTCGCCAGGTGCATCCTCGACATCAGCTGGTACAGCTTCCCCGCCATCAGATCGAGTGATGGAGCTTGCTTAATTTCTTGCTTGCAACAAGCTAGTGATCGATTAGCTGACCTGAGCAGTGCTGAGCTCGAGTGATGATAGAGCTGGTGATGCTGCTGTACTTCTGTGTCTGAAATCTCAAGACTCAAGTGAAAAGTGCTGAAACCCAAGGCTGCATCTATCTATAAAAACTTATATTATTGGTGACCATCTGTTCAATTATATTATACAACAGGTCAAAAAGATACTACTACTATTCAATTACACAAGCAAAACTTTCTACAGTAATACTCTAGTTCTTTTTTGGTTTGTTTTTTGAAAGGGAATTACTAGTCTAGTATGAGCACTAGCTCAAACACACTAAGCTAGGTAAAAATTAATCATTTTTCGTCTGCCGGGATATGATGTTCCTGTCATCCATCCTGTGCCATATATTTCCCTTGCATCTGCAGATCTGCTCATGATGATAAAGAAACAGCAATCTTTCTCGTCCTCTCAGTTGCAGTTCAGATTTCCAGGGTCAGATTACAACTGCAGAATTAAGCAGTGAATTTTTGTATCGTTATTAGGGAGTACATGTTCTTCTCAAAACAAAATATTAACACTGCATGTTCTTGCAGTGTAGTTTGATGGCTCATTTCTGGAAACACACCATTGCTATTGTCGTAGCTTTGCATGCACTCTAGGATCTTGTGCAATGTACAGCCTCTTCACTGAAGCAATGAACAGCCTACAAAACATATATGCATGTGCAAGACCGATAGATCAGTTGCAGGTTCCGCATGTCATCTTCCTCGATGGATGCCAAAATGTCAGATATGAGAGGTTTCTCAAAGCAAACGTACTCCCACGGGACGTCACCGACGAGCATCCGGTCACCCTCGTTGTCCTCGTACACAAGAACGTACCTCTTCTTGGTGCCCTTCTCCAGCTGCTGCTCATCATCCCTAGTTGCAATGCCATCTGAAACTAAATGATCAAATCAGTCACCTGAGCAAGATACATGGAGCTCAGCTCACTCCATGGGTGTAATTCAGTACTCAAAGGTGACCTGACAGGAAGCCATGGAACATGCTCTGCAGAGCCTGGGACAGCGAATCATAGCTGCGGTGTGCCTTCAGGTCGATCTTCCTTCCGACAGCGTAGCCCTCCAGGTTCACCTTCACAAACATAGTTGATGGTGGCCTCCTGTCTTGGGTTGCATCTCCTGAGCCATGGCCTTCCTCAGAGCAGAGCTTCACCTTGCTCAGGTCTTCTGCATCTGCAGTCTTCGGGGTGGACAGGTTCTTGCGGAATGCGCGCACCGGTGGCCATCCCACCAGCTGAGCTGATGCAGCCGGGCGGTTTTCTCTGAAAAAAAACATTATTGTTAATAAACAAAATAAATTTGGTGCGACGATGAAGCTAAACCTTGTGCAAACATTGTTTGTAAATAAATAAATTTGTTCATGATACACATGATAGGTGCTACAATAAACCAGTTGTTATTGTTCCTCCTTACCGCACTAGATTCCATATAGATTATGATAATTTCATGACAGCAACTCTGCAGGCTGAAACTAATGGGAAGGTCCTTTTCTCCATCCACCTTTAAAGTTATGGAGGTTCTACTTCTACATGATGATGGCTCTACTGGTCCCTTCTGCTTCCTTTTCTGTTTCTTTGTTTTTTTAAAAAAATGATCATCTTTCTGCTTCATTTTTCTCTTTCTGTTTCTCTCCTCCTCCCTTTACACGCGAATTATGTCTTTGAATATCCAGGCAGTACTTTGCCCTCTTGTTTGTTTTCATGTGTCTTTGTGCTATCTCAGAATAAGTTGTGATTACATCAAAACATGGACCAACTTAAATATACATGAACCCTAACTGAAACATAGCATTTCTTACATTCAAATGACATAAGGTTGTGTTGTATTGTCAGAACTAGATTTCATCTCAACCTAAGATAATACAATGTTTTCATGGCAGAAATTTATAGAAAACTGCTATTAAATTGTAAGTGGCAGCCAAACCTTTGGACAGCACATTCTTTAGGCCTATGGTGAGCTTGCTCCAAGGCTGCCTTCCCTTGCCAGGTAGCCAGGTTCCAAGGGTGCACTCCTACACCAATCCATGGACTAGTAGCACCACCGCCACTCTGGCCATTGTCTGAAGAGATGCCAAGCCGGAGCTCAAGGCTGTTCAGATCGCCTTCCTGAATCTTACAGTCATCTTCTTTCTCCTGTTTCAGCCTTGGTGCAATTGCAGAACTCTTCATGGATCCCAACTGTAGCTAGCTCTAGTGCATACTACTAAGGTAGTGTCCGTGTGTGCAATTGTGAGAGTGTGTGAGAGAAGGGCTTTGTAGGTCTTTATGGTGTTGAGGTAGTTGCAAGGGAATAATTAAAGGGAACTGAGGAGGCAGATTATGAGAAAGGCAGGTGTCTTTGTGGGGAGACCTTTGGTGAGTACTAAAGTGCACTAGTGGGGTCTAACTAAAAGTATGAAGTAATGATAGACCTGTAAAAGTAATCTCTTTGAGGTTGCTGAGTGTCTAGCACAAAATTTTGATCTACACACATTGGTGAAAAGAAAATTCAGAATCACACTGAATCCATGTAAATTTTAAATGTGTGATTAAGTCGAGGAACTATAGAAAGTTTTCAAGTATGAATGAGGTTGCATCGTCTAAGAGTTTGATTTTTTTTTTAGATTAAGGTCTAAGAGTTTGATATACTCTGAGAGTTTGAGAGCACCAAACTCAACAAGCTACAAGTGGACATGTGGATGGCAATGTTTTGTCGTTTGCAAGAGTTTTCTGTGTTGTTTTGTCTGACCTTGTGTCTTGGTGGGGAATGTGGTGTCTATTGGAGCTCCGGTTGAAACTTCAGTCCGCTTCAGTCTTTTCCTGAAAGTGAGTTTGCTCCCTGCTCTGCTTTTCTTTGTTCTGAAGAAAATTGGCAAGCACTTTTGGTAACAGTTATGCTGAACTTGAACATATTTCTCAAGATGCCCTCGTGCATTATGCAAAATTTAAAAGGAGCTACTGAGACTAAAAATTAAGGGCTGTCTGCTTTCAGTTTTAACAGTGGTCCATGAAACATGTACGAGCTTCTACTGTGATGCACCTGGGGTCTTCTTCTAGGGTTCCTGCCTAAAAATTAGTTTACAGTGCTGCAAGTACTCCCACCAGAAAGAAAAAAACTTATAATTAGATGGTAATTATTTCAGCTACGGTATTGACATAGACGTTGATGTTACCTTGTAAGTGGTTATGTGACTGCAAGCGAAGCATGCACTAGTCCCTAACATATCATATTCACCAAGCTATTTTGAATAATTATCAGCGTATTAGTCAAGCTAGCTATTGTTCAGATTCAAAAGAGAAGAAAGAGTTAGATTTTACCTGTGACATTTTCCGACCATCAGATAGTGTCTTAGTGCTTGTGGTGACACACTGAAGAGCACATTTCTCGTTGCCCATTTTACAATAAACTGAAGAAAAATTGTTAAGTTGCGAACAAGAAGAAATAATCTAAGTAAAAGAATATTGGAGTTTTATTGAGGTCTTCAACACCAGCGCTTTTCACTAAATCAAATGTGCCTTTGCCTTTCCTGCCCACATGAGACCTTGGCAAAGTAACTCAAGATGGGCATTTGGTCCCTTCTGCATCAGTACAGATATATCTTGCTTTTCTAACCAAAATCGATTAAACCCGACAAGTTGGATTACCTATGCTTATTCAGACCGCTTTACATTAGTGTGGAAGCAAGGCATATGATTCCATGATTGCTACATATATGCATCAAAATCCTCACTTGAAGAAAAATTGGTTCCTAAGAATCTATCGAATTGTACTAACTTTAATATATAACCTAGAAAATAAATATTACTTTGCTGTTGATCCTCTTTACACAGCGACAGCTCCCTACGTTCCATGTTAACATAATATTTAGTATCTATTCTTTACATGTAAGTTGAGAAGCTTTACTAGAAAGACACTCATCTTTTCACCTATCCGCTTTACCACTTGCATGTACTTTCTTAATTTAATCATTTAAAGGCACGTCTGTTAACAAGGATGTGAAGATCTATTAAGGTGCAAAGCACAAACCTATTAGCTATCCCTAAGCAAGTTCTATACCATTAGCTCCATGATTGGCCTGCCTAATTGTAAGGCAAAGTAAGCAAAGTATAATGATGGGTTGTTTACTCAGGACTATCTTATCCCACCTAAAAATAACAGGAATAACACTTTGGTATATATTTCTTTCTTAGTGCTTAAGGAGTATATTGTCCCAACGAATATCTTTAGAGAAACACGTAGATAGTAAAATTATAAGACACGATAATAATATAAAAAAAGATAGAAAAATATCGAAATTAACCTTGAATATTTGTAAAGTTTTATCCTTAAATATAATTGTATAGAAAACAACTATTTTTTCTAAATATTGATCTATGATTTTAGATTTTTTTTAGCATATTTAAATTTATTTGAAACTAAAAGTTTTTTATATTAATATTAATATTGATATAGTGCTTTAAGGAGTAGGCAGTTAATAGGTGCTGCAGCAATATGTCCTGTCTGATCTGCATGCTATGCCATTTTCAGAACATAAGTGGACTCAGACAAGAAGCTTTGTTGACTTATCTTTAACACTGCATAATGTTCAAGCTCACAATGATGAGTTAGGCCTCTCTAATTGCTTCTACTATTGCTTTGATTTTCTAGCATCTTTTTTAAAAAAAAGTCGCAGCAACACATAAACGGGCAATTATTGGAACATTCAAAGGCTTCGAGTATTTGGCAGGAGATAGATATCTCATACATATCTTGCAGCAGCTCTTCTCAAAGAAATGTTCCTGATAATAGAGCAAACTGGAAAAGCATTCCCCTTGTGCCAAATGACTGAGTACAAGGACACAAGGAATCATTCATCAAGCAGGAACTGCATGTCTGCATCTCCTAGTTGTCAGCATTCTTGTAGTTTTCTTTATGTTATTCCTACATGTTGATCAAGACGAACAACTAAAGCTGGTAAGAAGAATTCAGGTTCCTCACTTCTCTTCCGACATACACAAGAAAGAAATAATATTGGCATCCGAAATCACCACACAAACATCTCACAGTAGCACAAAAGAGGATATGGATTCTTTGAGGCAAATGATAGAACACCTGGAGTGTATTCTGAACCACTACTACCACAAGATGATACTCCACTGTGGGCAAGATGCATACATGACCAGGAATTGCTCTGCTGAACAAACAAACATCGAATTCTCTGATCCACTGATTCATGCAAAATTCCTACCTTTCTCTGATGAAATGAGACGCGGCGGTCCAATCCAACTTGAACCCTCTCCGGGCCGAGCTCGCTGGATCGATCGATGGAGTGACTGCCATTAGTGTCTCATATCGCTGTCCACGTCTCCCTATCTCCAATAGCTGAATTCCTCTTGTCCAGCGGTGGGTTTTCTGCTGAAAGGATGGGTCACTCGCACGCTGTGTTTCTTTCTGTTACGGAGCGGAGAACCCAAGACCCACCATCCATCCATCCATCCACAGGTTGAGGTTGGCCATCAAAATATTGGAAAAGGACGTAGCTTTGTTCTTATTGCTAGTGCTGCAACACTTTGGTATGCACTTGCCAGTATGTGCCGGCCGCCTGAGTGGTAGAAGCAGATACTCCCTTTCAGAATTCAGATGTCAACCGCATTTATTCTCTCTCTTTTTTGGGGTTTTTTTTAGTATTGACTAGATTTCAGTCACATAAGAAAATCTAATTATTTGGTTGTCTAAAATTGCGCATTGGTAAACCTGAAAATTTTAACTTCTATCTCCAAAAAAGAACTTATTTTTATAAAAAAAAGCTAAAATCTAATAAATACAGAGAAAAATACCAATATTTTATAACTATGGCTACGTTAAATATGGCTAAAAGAATAATTAGCACTTATGCTAAAAGTAATTAACTATGAGTTGTGTTAATTATAAGACTTATTGTTGAATAGATTCACACACTAAAAAAAATCTAACTCTCTCACTTGTAACAATACCAACATTTTAACTCAGCTGAACTAACTTTTATTTTATAAAAATACCAACTTTTTTATCTGATGATGCTTTGCATTAATGGTGAGGGGACACCTGATTCTGATTGATTTCCCCTGTTTAGCTTCGTTTTTACATATCATCTCAACTGTTTTGAGCAATTGTTTTGTAACAACAAACTGTTGGGAAAGTGATACAAACCGAAAGATCATTGATGAGTAACTGAAAAGGAGGGAATTACGTGGTTGCCAAACCAGAGATAGTGCAAATGGATGGACAATCTAACCAAGATCTCAGACTTTCTTCAGCTAGCTGCTCTTTTTTTTTTCTTAAAGGCAGTACCGCAGTAGTGACTGTGCATTTCTGCAAGTGTCGACTGCTCATGTCCAATTCAATGCACCCAGCGTGTATAACCACCTGCAATACTTGCAGGCAGCAGCCCTAAAGATTTCCTATTTACAATGTATAGATCTGATTTTTTTCTAATTCTATAATAATGTATGGGTATTTTGTTAGTAGTCATAAAAAAATTAGAACGATGGGTCAAGAAATGAATCGAGAAACACGAAATGGAATGTTATTTTTAGAAGGTTAATTTTAACGAGGCAAGGAATATATTTTCAGTTCCCGAGACGAACGAGAAATATGGCATATTTCCTGTTTCCGGTCACTAACTTTTTTTTAAGATGAAAGAACCTGCTGCAATCATATTCTCTCCCAGAGTTCTTCAGATTCACAACATTCAGTGGCAGAGGTGAAAACAAGAGAAATGGTGTGCCTTTTTCAGTCTCTACAACCTTTAAACACAACGATTAATTCGTTAGATTTGGAGAAATTTGCTGAGGATGCTGATGCGGCATTTATTGGGTGAGAAAGGATAGCATCATCATTCATTAACATGTGCAGTCGATCCAACCTGAAGGGGTTGGGTGTTCAGGTAGTAGTACATCGCTTGAGAATATCTATTAGCACGCACAAAGACCGGTGATTTTTTTCGTACCCATGCAAATTTCGGTCCTTTTGAAACGCTGACAATGAGTTATGACGGGCTGAGACACAAGCAAATGGTCTGTTCGGAGCCAAACTGTCTTTGTGTTTTTAACAAAATTTTAAAATAATAATAATCCTTGCAATTTTTTAAAAACAAAATAAATTTCACAAACCCTAGGGTTTTCAGGGATCTCTAACACAAAACATAAATATTATAATTTGTTTCAAAGAAAACGGACAAAATGTTTCATAAATTTATTCATAATAGTATAGAATATTTTGATGGCTTATATGCTGGTTAAACGTTTTATTATTAGTGAGGATTGTGTTTTATTTTTCTAATAATATAATACAAGATAAAGGAAGAAGATAAATATATAAAAATAATATGTATTTTGAGCCCATTAATATGAATATATACTAAAAATCATATATAATAATAAATATGAGTATTTTTAATAAATCTAGAGTGTATAGAAAGAAATTGAAATTTTCTCAAACTCAAGATTATATATTTTGACAACGTAATTATCAAATACATGAAATACTAACTTTTTTAAAAAAATAGAGAGTAAAATGAACATTCTTAGTCAACAAAAGCTCTAAAAATATCTTACTAAAATTAACATTATGAAATACATCAATAGTTTGATAAAAGATAAATATCATCAATTTTCTTACCAGAAACTTTTAAAATCATATCTTTTCTATAAAAAAATGTTTTTTTTCTTTTTAAGAAAACCTATCCCTGCTACCGCTCAACCTCACCACACATTAAAAAACACAAAGCCACAAACCCATCGGTCATCACACACAAAAAAACATTGGACAGGATGCCCATAGGAAAGGAGGAATCTTGGGCCTCAAAACTCGAGAGGAAAAACCTGTACTCAAAGCAACACGCACCTAGAAAAAACCCAAGAAAATGAGCTCCCAAATCGAAAGGGAAAGGAAGAAAATCAGAAAGAAACGCGCTCGCAGATATCTCGTGTTTTTCGTCCACGAACAATTTGTCAAAAAAAAAGTTTTTAAAAGGAGAAGCATTAGGAGTAATAGACTAGTAGTAGCGGTTCTTCGTTTTGTGTTGTTCTGCCTTGGCTTCGCTTCGCTCCGCCGGCGCCGCCGCCCATGGCCTCTTCCATGGCCGCCACCGCCTCCCTCTCGCAGCCGGTTTTGTGCGCCGAGAGGCCAGCTGCACGCGGTGGGCTCTTTTTCCCTGGTTCGCCGGCCACCTCCCGCCCCCTCCGGCTCCAATCCGCCCGCCGCAGCGGGCTCTCGCCGACGACCAGGAAGCCACGCTCCTTGCCTCGAGCGGCCAAGGTCTGCCTGCGCTTTGGATTTGAGGACTTGCTCACCTCCATGTAGTATTGCTAGCTTGTATATGAGGAGGGAAATCAAAAGAAAGCTCCGTAAAGTTTGGGTTTTTACGGTCCGGCAGTTGCTAGCTACTTTTGTTTGCCTCGTGATTTAGCCACGAAATCACGGAATTTTGAAGCTTTACTCACGTCTTGAATAGATTAGATGTTCTAGCTAGTTCTTCAAGTCAAGACATTGGAGAATACTGGAGTTTTTATTAATTTAGGTTTAGCGCAAATATGCTGGTTTTGGGCTAGGCCAGGAGTATTCATGTTTCGAAGGCTGTACATTTATAGATTGCATTGGGAGAAAATGTTGTTTTTCCAAGATGGTTTTCGAGCCTGATCCTGAATCATATCTCTCGCTGCCCTGTGTCCTGTAACTTCGGACTTATACATCCGTGCAAACTTGATTTCAGGCTGTTGTGGCTGTGAAGGCTGATCCTTTAAAGGTCATGATAGCAGGGGCTCCAGCATCTGGAAAGGGAACACAGTGTGAGCTCATCAAGACCAAAGTAAGTGAGTTGGGGTCTTGGGGATTGCATGTTCTCTCAGTTTTTATTTTCTTCATAATGCTTGGTAAAAATGTATAATTCTCATGTGCTATGTCATTATGTATATATTATGTAACTAGGGCAAGGAAGCTAAATGTAAATAATTTAGTAAACATCTATATGAAAATCATAGACTGGTTTTCTTTCATTTTATTAAGTAATGGGTGGTGTAATTTGCAGTATGGTCTGGTGCACATTTCTGCTGGAGATTTGCTAAGGGCGGAAATTGCTGCAGGCAGTGAGGATGGGAAGCGAGCCAAGGAATTCATGGAGAAGGGTCAACTGGTTCCTGATGAGATTGTTGTTAATGTGGGTGTTTTTTTTCTTTTTGTTATTTCTACTGACGTCATAGAAGTGAAGTTATCAGTGGTGCTGAAGACATGATTTTGGTTTACTGCCAGATGGTGAAGGAACGCCTTCTGCAACCAGATGCTCAGGAAAAGGGTTGGTTGTTGGATGGGTACCCAAGAAGCTATTCACAAGCAATGGCACTGGAAACTCTTGGAATCCGGCCTGACATTTTCATTCTATTGGATGTAAGTGTCCACTAGACTGAATCACTGAATTGTTACATATAATCTAAATCATTTGTCATTTTTGATTTTTAGACTAAGGGCTTTCATTTTCACCATTATGCTATAGTACTAGTGATAGAAATTAGAAATTAGACTTCTCTGAAGACTCCTTCTGGCCCTTGAAACACTGTTGGTTAATAGGCTTAAGCTAATGAATATCTTGAACAGAGCAATGCTGCCAGTTGTGACTGATATGTCCTTTTTCTTTAAAAATAATGGCAGATTAATCTAGTTTAAGAAAAACAGTGTTTTACTCATTTTGAGTCATTATTTCTATTGACTGCATCGACATGAAGCTTATCTTATCATGCAGTCAACATATTTGCCAGGCAGACTATCTATTTTTCAGTGAAATGGAGTGGAATTTAGTAACTATATTTCATAAATGGAGAACGGATATGTAATTTAGTTTGCCGATGTAGGTTCCAGGTGAAATTCTTGTTGAAAGGGTAGTTGGGAGGCGGCTTGATCCTGTAACTGGGAAAATTTACCATCTAAAATACTCCCCACCAGAGAATGAAGACATTGCTTCAAGGCTTATGCAGAGATTTGATGATACAGAAGAAAAGGTACATGTTTCTAAAGTTATTGACAGAAAAAAAAGGGCCAATATTGTTATGCATCTATCAGTGACATGGTCGACTCATTTGCTATTTGATGTGCTGAGCATACATTACTTTACCAAACTGTTCTTTGGTCTCTCTCTTAACTTGACACACTTTGTCATTTGTCCGTGGAGCATTCTTATCATGTCAGTTGTTTGTGTGTGAACTCACATCCACAAAACATTCAACATTTATGATGTAAAGTCGTAAATCTGTGGTGTACTTGTGTCCAAGGTCTTGCACTGATGATCTGTGGCTGCTTTGAGCTGAAGGTGTGCTGTGATTCTTGTGGTGGTGGAGAATAATTGTGAATTTTAGCTAGTTTAGGATGCTATTTCTTGCATTGCACATTACAACAATAGAATTTTGCACAATGCACTTTTCCTTTTTAATATTCTCGTCATCTTTTGGAAATAAAAGAGATTTATGTCATCATAATCCAATTCACACTTCTTTTTTTTTTGCTTTACAGGTTAAGCCGAGGTTGCAGACTCATTATCAAAATGTAGAATCCTTGCTATCAATATATGAAGATGTGATAGTTAAGGTAGGCATTTTATCTCCTTTTGAATTGAAAACTCCCTCGTTAATTGGACCGAGGTGGAGATCCTGAGCATTTGCATTCCTTTCTGATACTTAAATAATTCTAAATCAAGCAATCAAATAACCATGCTGCATTTACCACCTCTTTCTACAGTTAAAATACGAGCATCTTAGTGCGCTAACATTCAACATATTGCCTTGAATGTCCTGTAATTTAGGTAAAAGGGGATGCTTTGGTGGATGATGTGTTTGCTGAGATCGACAATCTGCTGACTTCTAGCCTTGACAAGAAAACAGAAATGGTGGCTAGCACATGAGCGGAAGAGCTGTGCCGATTGAACGTGCTCATGATTCTCTTATTTACACATTTCCATGTAGTTGGAAGTATGGGAATTTTGGTTTGAAGAATCCCATGTATTGTGGTAGACAATGGAAGGGATAAAGGATTGACAGGATGAATGTTAGAAAACTTTCTATCATTGATGTACATGCATAGCTGCTATCCTGTAAACACCTCTACCGAAGAAATGGTTAGGAATGTATTGATTTACAACCCTAATAAAAGGGTTGACTTCAGCTTGCACTGCACAGTTGTTATTTGCTGCTGTTTGTTTCTACTACTTTTCAGAGTACCTGTATCTACCATATAAATGTTTCCGATGCTAACCGAAACAAGTTCTGTGATGATTCTGTGCTGCTATAAATTAGATGGTCTAAGCACTGAACTCAGATCAAGTAGTGCAGGAGCATATGGGAAGTTTCAGATCAGTTAATTAACTTTTAACTGAAAGTTGAAGAAACATGTCAGCATGAAGGAGCATAGAGAGGAAAATCCAAAATGCGATCGAAATATTAAAATAGGAAGATGATTGAATTGAGATAGCCATCTCCCTATTAGTTCACCATCAACAATTTCTGACATCTTACACAAATCAGGGAGTGGAGTGTTCATGGAATATGCAGTGTCAATGCCTACTTATCTGTCTCAAGAGTCCCAGACATTGAACCACAGTTCTCATCACTACGATGTGATCTCAACTACTGCTCGCCCAAGGATCTTGCCACGGTCAAGATCCTCGTAGGTGCTGTTCGCCTCTTCAAACTTGCATTTCCTTGATATGGTATTCTTGAGATTGAAGGCCCCACTCTCCGCAAGCCTGACTATCTGAGGAAGATCTTGCCTGGCCCTTGCACCATAAGAGCCAATGATCTTCACCTGCTTCCAGTGAACATGTAAGGAAACAAACATAGTACAACGGAAGAAAGTGATTCAGTCGATATTATGATTTTCTGTGGACCTATTCAAAACTTATGGTAAATCAACGCAACGACGGAAGCAATGTATATCAAGGTATTAGCACAGCAGAATGTTGCAGGTTAGTTCCTATGTTTAAGATGCTATGATCTTTCGCAAGCAGCAGAACAAAAAAGTGGTTGCATCTAGACTGAAGGAGTAGAGCAAATGGCTTTGTTTATTGTTCCAAAAAGTATTCTCTCTTTCTTTTTCTTTGAAACTCAAGCCAACAGTACCTCATTGGAGCTTGTTTGTGTACCTGTCGGCGAACAAGATGTGTTATATCTACCTCTCCCACTACATTTGTTGCAGCAAGCCCAATCATAACAGCTTTGCCTCCATCTCGTACACTTTTGGCGCACTGAGAAAATGTCAATGCCTTACCAAGTGCCTCCACAGCTACATCCACACCCCTCCCATCAGTAATTTTCTGCAAACAGTAAGATACTCAAACAATCACATTCAATGGGGGACACAAATTAAGATCTTCAAGATGAACATTGAAGACATTTCCACTACAGAATATAGAACATATCAAGATCAGCAACAACAAATTAAAAACTGAATTGGAGTTGTTTTTGAACTGCTGGTGGTTATGTGGCTAACAAAACTTGACAATTAACAAATACCTTAATCCTTTCAACAGCATCTTCTTTTGCAGCATTTACAATATGGGTTGCTCCAAGTGTTCTAGCATTCTGGAGTTTCTCATCAAGAACATCCACTGCAATAACTTCAGAAGCTCCAAAGGCTTTCGCTATCTGTAAACAGCTGCAATGTTCAAATTATAAGGACACGCGAAAACATGATCTAGTTTAAACCACTGTGTGAAGAAATTCACTCTGCTATTTTGAAAAATTAAAATTAAACAAAGAGATATGAATGAAGACATCTCATATCAGCTAACCTTGACCCAACCCCTCCGACTCCAATCACAGCTACTGAATCGCCAGCACGCATTTCAGCAGCATTCCTCAGGGCACCATACGCAGTGAACACAGCACATCCTAGAATCGCTGACTCTGTGTACGGCAATGAGTGGGGAAGAACTGCTAGTGCATTGGCCGGCACAACACAATATTCTGCAAGCCCACCCATACTGTACATGTACACTGGCTTTCCTGGAAATACATAAATAAATGCTGTAAGCAAGGCCCAACTATACCATAGCATCTCACCCACATACCATGTGAAGAATTATACTGAAAATTACCACTGCTCCGAAGATATAATCGGGTTTCACCATCGTATAGTGTTCCTTTAGCACGGTTGTATGCAAAGAAAGACTCACACAGATCTTCTTGCCCCTATATCAAATTCATGTAAATGGATGCAATCAAGAAAGCGAAGTAACCTTTTTTCTTTTAAATAATGGCATGTAAGTAGGAGGTATTAACACAGTAGAAGCAATTCCCACAGGGCATTATAAACGCACCAACAACATGACTGCCAACTGGGAACCTTTTATTTATTTTTATTTTTTTTTTTGGGGGGGAGAGGGGGGGAGGGGGAAGAAGCAATCAATTCCAAGTCCACAGTCCACTAACACACATGTTGATGCATATACCAGCCTAAACAAACAGAGAATGTTTCTTGATAATACCACCTTGGTCACATCAGTTTACCTGTTGATGATCTCAGCAGGAGTGTGTGTGCCATGGTCAACAACCTCCCCAGTGATCTCATGTCCAACAACGCAAGGGCTGGAGAATGGGAGCTCACCCTTGAGAACATGGAGATCAGAATGGCAAACTCCACAAGCTGCACAGATTGAGCCCTGCGTCAGAAGGAAGAAAAGCCATCTCGATCGATCGAGGAAACAAACAAAAGAAACGCAGGAGCAGGCGATAGCTAGCTGCAATGATGCATAAAGAGGGGAAGGGGGAAGAAAAGGAGAGACCTTTGGTCTTGATGAGGAGCTCGCCGGCCTTGGGGCACGGCATGCGGAACTCCTCGACGGTGAGCGGCCGGCCGGGCTCCCAGAACACCGCGCCGCGCATGAAGTTTGGACCGCCGGCGACGTGGTACCCCGGGGCGGAGGCGGAGTCCGGCTCCGACGAAAAGGGGCGGCGGAGCGCGCGGCCGATCCGGCGGAGGAGGGGGAGGGCGCCGGCGCCGACGCCGACGCGGCGGGAAGCGGAGGAGATAGACATGGAAAGCCGCCTGCTTCGTCCGCAACCACTCAACTCAACTCTAGTGAACTCTTGAACTAACGCAGATCAGACTGGTGCTTACATGTATAAATTTTTTTTAAAAAAAGCCTTTTTCCCCCAAAAAAAACTTTTTTAAAAAGACTCCCGTACGTCTACTTGTGACGTGGAGAGTTTGATTTGGACTTCTTAGAAAAACATTTAAAAAGCAGATGAAATTCGGCAGAAAAGAATAGTGTAAATCCTATCTACTTCACTCGGTCACTGCCTGCATCAGATACAACAACTACAGTTAAAAAAAACGAGAGTATAGCCGCCGTATACATTCTTTATTGTATTATTCACTAATAAGGAATCAGTGATTATTTGGTGGCTGCTATCATAGTGTATTCTTGCAAGAGATGCATCAGTAAGCAATAAGCCAACAACCCGGTAGAACATTGTACTAAATAATTTGTATCATATGCATGTTGAATAAGATATGGTGAAGGATGGATCAGAGTAAAAAAGAACAAGCTCAGACCAATGGCACAGCGAACCCGTGAGTTACGAACCAATCACATTCACATTATCACATGCCTCCGTCATTTAGGGACACTAACTCTTGCTAACTTATAACCAACCGCTGAATGCATTTCATTTTTCCAACCGAAGAAAATAAAGGTTAGAAATCTCAACATATGAAGGCATCAATCTTAAAAACCAGGAAAATAAAATATATTCTCAACTCAACACAGTCATGCCGAACAAATGAAAATATTCTAGAGTTAAAACTTAACGAAAAAAAATCTGTTTAGATGGGTCAATAGTTATTTTATACTCTTTTGATATTAGTTTAGCTCTTGTTATTTAGAATTCTACAATTTTTTGAGATCTTTTTACATATGATCAACCAATATTAAATAAACTTTTTTATAACCACATACATATTTCTATAATAATCAACGCCACTATTTAATTTTATAATCAATAGTGCTAAAGACGTACCTCAATTTAAAGTTTTGATTACATAAACATTTAAACTACAAGAGTTTATCCATACAACTCTACATGACTCTTATCAATTATAAATAGCATATACCATATGTTATTATTATTTATTTGAATGACTATACTTGATGAGAAAGAAAAGAAAAATACAATGTTGCTTCAAACTATTTGATGTGCATTCAACCATACACTCATACTGCAAAGAAGTGCTAGCTTTACTGGACACACCACTTCTATGCTCTTCAATCCAAAATCTACAAAGAAAAGGCAAACTTCACATCCAGCAAAGCCTATTTGCATGCATATGGTTGCTCCCAGCAAAATGGATAAAAACACAGGCCGGGTAGCTCTTTTGTAAAGGTAAGAGCTTTGTATCTATGCAACCGGTTTATGAATGACAAGGTGGCAAAAAAAAAGGGCTACTGTGCCGCACCGACTTGCACTTTATCATCACCAATAATCCACCTCGTCAGCTGGCTAGGATCTTCAGCGAGCGATCCGCATGATGGAATGATGCTGAGGTCCGACCCTATTATCTGGTAATCATCCAACGCAGCTTGCATTTCTGCTTCTACCCTTGAATCATCAGTAATGTCAATATCCATGCTGAGGACCTCCGTATAATGCCTTTCTTTCTCGGAATCATGCTCGAAGGGATCCATGACTGATCCCTACATTGTCAGGGCCATAAACAGGTGAGCTTATGAGTTAAGAAGAAGCATATCATGAGATTCTAGCCTTTCACGAACCCTGTAGATTGCTTACCTGGCAAAATTCAGAGTAATGTTTAAAAGCCCCACTGTTTTCATCTTGGTCATATATCATTGTTCCACCATACCAGCCATTCTCTACATCCGCTGTTGTGAATGCAAGATATCTGCATAAGAGTTCAGAGAAATTAAACTATAGGCGGACATGGTGGACATCAAAACGACCAACAAGAAATATATTTGAACTAATACTGGGGCAACCTTCTGAAATTGTCTTCCTCACATGTATCTGCTGAGGAAAGCCAATTCAGTTCCCCACATAGAGAAACATTCGAGTCCTCCCTGTTACCCTCATTTGCATTTTCCACTGGAATAACTTTTACTGTTGGAACAGTCTCTGCGTGTTTTCTTTGACCAAACAACCAGTTTGGGGTTCTAAGCTGTATCTCCCTGAATCATAGGCAAACTGTAAGGACAACATCAATAAGATAATAATTTCACACAAGAGTGCGGAATGAAAAAAAAAAAGACATACACTGCATCTGGGGCCATTCCAGAAGTTCCAACAGTTCCACTCTGTTTCAGATCAGCATCACAGTGAAGCCGCACATTCCTTATTAAACTGCAAGTCCTTTCAATCATTTTGTCAAATGAAGTAAGTTTCATTCTGGAGAAGTCCCCTTTACATGCTGGAACAGGGCTCAAAGTAGCTCCAGGGCTCAATGCAGCTCCAGATTCCACAAGTGCACTATTTCCAGTAGAGGAGCTGTCAGTTAACATGAATACAGATACTATTTATGGCATAAAATAAGTGCTACATCCGGTAACAAAGTAAACAAAAAATATAATAACAACATAATCTTTTAATTCCAAACAAATTGAGATAGGCAAATTAAAGAATAGAACAGAGACAAAAAATAATTATGGAAATTGAAGAATAGAACCAAATTTCAACTTACGCCATATGGTAGCTATCAGATGTAAGATCATCACCATATGTTGTCACATGAAGATAGTAATCAGTGTCTAACTCCCACAGAGCAGGCTTTCCATCTTGAGGTTGGAAATAACCCAAAAATCTGGTAATATAACCAAAAGAAACATCAGTGGAGGTAATTACATTTTACTTACCAGTAGTAAACATCCTGATAGCTAATCCACTATCCTGCTGGTTTAATATCTTTATGATTATAAAGCCAAAATCTTCCTTACAGATTTATAGCATCTTGTTTCTCTCCATCAGTATAGGCATTGCTGTAATACCGTTTAATTGATTTGAGGAACTCCCGAGACTGAGTGGTAGCCTTCCACTTCCCTTGCCTCTCAGGGAAAACCTGAAAAGGAACAGGTAGACTGCACTTAAGTTCATCAGTAGGTGATGAAATTATGGGCAGAGGGTCAACTTCTGTTTGCGTCCACTAATGCCATGAACACTAGTAGACACAAATAGAAGAGAAAAAAAGGTCAGCCAGATAGACCCACGCTTCATCCCAAAGTTACAAATATGTGTTTACTATATCAACTCAGAACTACCGAAGGGAAGTTTACTATAAGGGCCTTATTGCCACTATAAATGATTCAGAATCCTCTTGATCTCAACAAAATAAGACAAAAACAAGAGGCAAAAAATTTACTTACTGTGTTATGTGCTGCTGAGCCTCCATACTGATGAGCAAGTGAATCACCCATGCTCTGGTACATTTCCATCAAAGCTGAAGCAATGCTGCTATCTTGGTGGATTTTTGGAACATCCGTCGCTCCCATTGCATGAAGCTGCCTTCCCAAAGCAGCAAGGCCATAAGCATACTGAGCAACATTTGTACGATCCAGACAATCCATGCAATTCGTACGAAGAACTCCAGTTTGATAACAAGGAGCATCACCAACAAGCTCTTGTTTGCTATCATTTTTTCTTATATCTTGAGAAGCAGTGCAAACGAGTGAATCTGCATTACTGGAAAGCCTTGAAAGGTCTCCAGAACTAGCTCTTATATCAATGGAACCATCCCTGTGAAAAGAAATGTCAGAAATATTTTCAGGTCAGGACATATTAATGTTGAACACAAAATGTGCACTTCTAATTTTGAAAAATAATTTGGACAGGACGCCAGAGCAAGTATGGCATTATTTGACACCCTAAGCCCAGGGTTTGCTCTATGCCTAGTCCCACAGGGCAAGCTTACACTTTAGCTCTCACTGTGTAAAAGGATTACCTAGAGGTGCTATTTTTTGGACTCCCCTTTTAGTTAAAAAAATGTTTGGCCCAATAGGAATTATAAAACCTAGCCCACCATGCAACTACAGTTGGACCATGTAGCGATACCATCAAATGGCTGGATAAACACTTGTAAGGTGCACTGTGCATAGCTAACACTACTGGTCGTGAGCTACTGATGTTGGCTTTATTACTACTGTGACATGATTACACAACTATGGCACCAGCGTGTTGAATGCCAGGATAAAATCCAAGCAGTAACTAAATCATTGGTAACAATTGGGAGTAAGGGGAGATCTCAATCCATAAAATTTCAAATTTAAATTAAGTGCAATTTTTATCAATTGGTGAACAACAATTCCAGCAAAAAAAAAAGATAGACCAGGCATTAACCAACTGGGATTTCGTAGATTATAGATTTGTTATATTTGGCCATTCAAATCACCCAGGTAAAATCCACCACAATTTTTTCCATAGTCAGCGCAGTGAAAGAAAATTGGATAGGAGTCCTGTACCTAAATTGTTTGGCACTGAAAGACTATGTTGGGTTGGGTTGGGTTGAGTTGAGTGCAGTGAAAGAAAATCAGATGGACAGTCTTGTACTTTTTTTAAAGAATTGGATTAGATATCACTTCTTATCATACCCATCAACTCTGTTAACAGAATATGGGAGGCAATAAACATGCATTGTAAAAAGATATAATATATATATATGTGTGTGTGTTTATTTTACATGAACTCGTAAACTTAATGAAAAATTGATATAAGTACCTTGCAGTGCTAGTTCTACTAAACTGAATTGACCTTTTTTTTTGAACTTTTGGATTTCCACTGTAGTAAAATCCAGTAAGATCCAGTGCTTCACTAGCAACACCTCCTAAAACACCCAGAACATTTGCAGACTTGCTGACAAAACAGAGGCAGAATCATTAGCACATAAACACACACTAACTCAAGTAAATTTGAAATTTATCAAGAACCAATGTAAACCTTTTTGCAAATTTATGGAAATCCCAGTGGATGAATCTCAATTTCTTCTCCTCTGGGACATTTTGATTAAGATATCCAACTGCATTAAAATATTCACGCCTGAGCATCATCTCTCGGGGCCTTTTCTCAAAAGTCTACACATAAAGCACAAAAACTACATGAGCAATATATTGAACATAAAATCAATAGGTTGGATGTACAAACAACTAATTAAACAGTACTGTACATCCACAAAATGATCATGACCAAATGAGACTTATTCAGGAAAAATGGAATAATTAAAATGTAAAATGAGCAACTTCTCAGTTCAGTTCATCAGTTTCTTCTTTAAGATGGAGGAAGGACAACAGAATAGTCACACTGAGATCCCAAAATCAAGAAGAAAGCGCATACCTTTGTTAAATTAAGTATTATGATAGGGTGTCCATAGCGCTGAGCAAGATCATCAAAATGTAACTTAGTTGCTTCATATGTAGGATCATATCTCTGCACTGCAGAAAAATACAACATCACCGTTCAGTTAGACGACTATTCGGATGATACTAATAGGAGATTTGTGCGGAGGATCCAATAATCCGATATTAGAAAAGCTTTTAAAAGGATGAAAGGGATAAGGCGATAAACTTTGATGGTATTCCAATCAAGATGTAGAGATGTTTCGAGAATATAGCTATAGTATAGCTAACCAAGTTGTTTAACAATATTTTTCAATCGAACACGATGCCTGAGGAATAGAGAAAAACTATATTTGTATCAATCTATAAAAATAAGAGAGATATCCAAAGTTGTACTAATTACCAGAAAATTAAGTTGATGAGATATACTACGAAGCTATGTGAGATAGTTATCGAACACCATTTAAGAATAACGACACGAATCTCTATAAACCAACTTAGTTTTATGTCTAGAAGATCAATCATAGAAGCAATTTTCTTAATAAAGTAAGTTATGCATCGGTTTAGAGAGCAAGACCTACATATAGTTTTTATTGACTTAAAAAAAGCTTATGATAAGGTCTCAAGAAATGTTATGTGGTAGAATTTAGATAAACATAAAGTTACAATAAAATATATCTTTCTCATTAAGGTTATATATAACAGTGATATGACTAATGTTTAAACAAATAATGGTAATATAGGTTACTTCCTAATTAAAATAAAACTATATCAGGGATCAGCATTAAGTTCTTATCTCTTTACATTGGTAATAGATGAGGTTACGAGAAACATATAAAGAGATATCTCTTGGTGTGTGTTCTTTGTAAATGATATAGTGTTAATTCATGAGAACCGCGCAGGAATAAATAGGAAGTTAGAGTTGTGGCAACAGACTTTTGAGTCCAAAGGTCTTAAAGTAATAAAAAATAAAACTGAATACTTGATATGTGGCTTTAACACTATCGCACATAAGGAAGGAAATGTAAGTTTAGGAGATCAACTGGTGGCTAAGAAGAACACTTTTCGATATCTCGGATCAATGCTACAGATATATGGAGATATTGATGTCGACGTTAGCCATAGAATCAAAACAGGCTGGTTGAAGTGACACTAAGCATCTGACATCATTTATGATAAGAGGGTATCTCAGAAGTTTTGTAGAACGTCGATTAGACCTGCTATACTATATGGAGTAGAATGTTGGTCTACAAAAAGGCGTTATTGAACATGTTGTAGAAATACGTATTTTACGTTGAATTTGTGATTATATAAGAATAGATCGAGTCCGAAATAAGTAAATACGTGATCGACTAGAGATATCACAAATTGAAAAATAGCTTGTTCAACATCGGTTGAGCTAGTTTGGTCATGTCCAAAGGAGCACACTAGAGGCGCAAGTACATTATGGAATGCTAAGTTAAAATGATAAGATGAAGAGAGTTAGAAGAAGACCAAACCTGACATAGAGAGAGACAATAAAAAATAATTTAAAAAAGTGTGATATACCTGAAGATTTGTACTTAAATAGTAATACTTGAAAAGCAGTTATTGACATGATTAAGCAGTAAATATTGTTGTTGGATTTTAACTCTATTCTATCCTAACTTGTTTGAGATTAAAAAGCTGTGTTGAGTTGAGTTGAGAAGATTTCTTAGGAATTTCATGTGTTCCAAGATTTTAGAAGCATATCAGAAGGGGGATTGGACAAGTGTCTAATAGTTAAAACTCAAAGTGCTTCCTAGGCGTACAGGTCTAATAGAAGCATGATCAGATAAGAAATTTGGTTTTGATATATGAATATCCTCCAATAAAACTATGTTAGTTGACTTCGTGTTAGACATCATAAGGTAATTCTTTAAGAAATATATTTACCAATGATATCAGGCTTAGGACTAAGTCGGCCAGCCTCTTGTGACCAAAATAGAGGGATCGATCCTCGCATCTGCACTACTGCACTCATTCTTCCCTTCCAGGAACCAGCTTCCTCTTCAAAGACTATTTGCTCTGTTTCAACATCGTTAGCAACTTTTCCATGGTCATTCACACCCCTTTTCAAATACCTACAGATATCATCATGAAGGTAGTAAAATTTTAAAATTGAATAAAACTAACATATTACTAACAAAGCATAGATAATAATTTGCTTGGTCTCAGTCAGAAAAGTGGAGGAAACAAATAGTAGAGGAGCAACAGCTGTTGGTTTAAACGAAAAGCATGAATTCACCCAAACAAGATATTACGCAAGTTTTGATTAGTCAACAGCAATCAAATAAAAAGGGTCAGTGGACAAGGATGTAAGTATGAATAAGGGATTGAATTCAGCACACAAAAAATAGAAGGGCGTCCAGAAATCTTAAAGCACATAAAACCTACCGTGTCCCTGCAAAATGCCGGGATCTTCTAGAAATGATAACAACATTTAACTCCCTGCCAAATATTGACAACTTGGACTGGAAAATCAAAAGGAAAATAAGTTGTGTTAGTTTCGTAGTACGCAGGATTCCAAAAATAGTTGCAGCACATTTATTTATGCATATTTGAACAGATCAGATGAAAGTTGGGAGACAATTGTTACAGAAATACAGATAAGCTAAATAAGTATGCTACCATATCAGAGCTCATCAGTCGTCAACTAAACAACAAATTCCAATTTACAAAGACTTGCAGTTTTGAAGTGATAATAGTTACAGTTAGTAAGGGACAGACAGATGACAACTACAAAAATCTGGTCCAACATCATACTAGAAGCACTACTTTCTTATGGAACATGGAATTTTTAAATTTTACTTTCTTATGAAAACAAACTTTGGAATTGAAATTGCAGCACCTTCTTCTTATACAACAACTCAGTTAGAGTTCTACTCCAACAAATGGGAAGTAGGAATATTAGCTAATAGGACTTAACGGACAAAGCTCCAAGCATTTTCGATGTGAATGCAATATACTCTGGTAAATGAGAAGTATGCATTTGGTATTTGGGTTTCACATTTTAGTTAGCATGACTCTACAGATAAATCCCTAGTTCTCAGGCATTTTGATGCACACATTCTTGGAATGATCCAAGGATAGAAGTATGTAAAGCACCAAATAGAATGGATTATCTGTTTTTGCAGAAGTATACACTAGAACCAAGAATAGTGGCAAAACCAAGTTGTGGATTTTTTGTTGGACATAACCTGCTTGAAATGCCCATGGACCAGAGCTACTGTCCAGAGAGTATTGCGGCACCTTGACCGAATCGGCTGTGTCAGGAAAGTATTCCAGACAAACAAATTTTCATAAGGCATTTCCTTCATCCCTGCAGAAGTGACATTCTGCTGCAGACTCTGCATAATGGGGTATGTGTAGCTATAGAAGAAATCCTTGGTGAGATCAACGCTAGCCAAAAGTTTCTTGTACCTGTTAATATTTCCTTAAGTTCAATAGATATATACTGGAATATATACAAGTATCCACAATTTTAAACTGTAAAGCAGTTTAGAAAAGATGATGAATAGAATGAACAAAGAAACATTAAAAAAAGGGGGGGAGGGGGGGGGGCAAGGAAGAATCACCTTAGCTCATTTTTGGAGGTTGCAACATCTGTCTGGACAGATGAGTGTGGAATGGTTATCATCTGGCTCTCATCTATACAGTAAATAGGATGCCCACAAATGCAACCAATTTGACGGCGCTTTGTGACCAAAATCAGATAATATGACTCTAAGAACTTGATGCAACCTACATAACAGGAGAAGCAAAAACAAATATGTTCAGGAAAAATGGCGAGAGGAACTGGGTCTTCTAAGTCAGACAAGATGAGTAAGAAATCTAGGGGTTACTAAATTATCACCCATTTACATCAATTTTATCAATGCATTTATATTCCAACATCTGGTTGGGTGAATAGACAGCTATTCGATTACTACTTTCTCTTGCAGTTTGACTGACAAGGAGCGTAAGGGCATTTGTAGTTTTCGCCTTTTCCAGAGAGAAAACATTCGCAATGGCATATTAAGTAGACAATCTTCCTACGTATGACAATCCAATTGGAAGTTCCAAATTAAGGTGAATAACCAAGTACTCTTAAATTAATTTGCAGCAATAGATAGAGGGAGGGGCCGGGCAAAATCCATACCAGCGATGCCGAAGGCCTTGGTGACGAAGGCGAGGCCGCCGGTGGAGCGGTTTCCCTCGGAGATGCGGTGGAGGAGGTTCTTGACCTCCTGCTGGGAGTACCAGACGGGGTCCTCGCTGATGCTGAGGTCGGAGCGCTCGGAGCGGTCAATCTTGAGCACCTGGAACCACCGCTTCTCCCGCGATGCCCCGATCAGGTAGAACCTCTGCAAAGGGTAATCCACCAGCCCCAATCACAATGCAGCGACGCAGGATTCCTCCTCCCTCCCCCTAGATGGAGATAGAGAGATAGAGATACCGCGCGTGTCTCGTAGAGGCGGAACTTCTCGAGCGTCTCCGCCGCCGTCGGATCGTCCGCCTCCGCCGTCATCGCAGCGCAGCGAAGCGAGGGGAATTCCCAGAGGAGGGGGAAGGGTTGCGATGCGAGAGGAAGGCGCAGGCCGCTGCACTGAAGACGATGGCGTCGGTATATTCCCCTCCCTCTCTTGCGTTTGCGTACGTGGGCCTTTTTTATTATTTTCTACCACGGAAATTTGTACTGTTCCGAAAACCGGCCCATCTTTCCATCTTCCTTGGCCCATCGTGAAAATGTTTTTTATGGCTCTGTTTTTTACACTACTTTTCGGCCCAAAACTGTCCTTCCAAGCAGGCCCTAGCCAAGAGTTTTAATCTCATTTCACGTATGCTAAATTGATAGCATGTTTGAAAATTCATCAAGACATACATGGTATAGGCTTCATCTAGATGGCCCCTGGTTTACACGCATAACTACGCCTTAAAAATAGAATGACACCCACTGTGACTGAATTGCTTCATTCTATACCATTTTGACCGAATTATTTCACAACTCAATTTAATTAAATAAATCGTGCATTGAAGATGATGACTGTAAAATCGAACTCCCCACTGGAAAAGGCATGGTAGAAGCCGTTCTCTCTTTTGTTCTGAATAATAATATCCAGGAAATTTTTATAAGTCCGACTATATACATTGATTATTCATAGCAGCACTGCTATGTACTGCCTCCGTCCGTCCCAAAAATAGTCCATTTATATTTTATGGGAATCAGGATTTGACACAAGGATTCATCCGGAATTTACACAGGAATTTGCTCTATTCAAGTGTTTGCATGCTTTGACATAGTATAAACCTGTGATTGACAAGATGTAACAATCAATGAATGGTGACAGTTGGATGATCTTATCATTGACTGGTGTCAAACTAGTCGTGTTCCCGTTTGCTACACAAGTTCTACAAGCGATGCAACACGAATTTTGCTCCTGTATGCCCACATGCATATGAGGTAATAAACTCACATTAGTTTACATGTTCCAAACAGTGCATACCCACATGCATATGAGATAATGAGAAACAATACCAGCAGTCTGCCAGATCCACTCCACCAGCAGGCAAGGGTGAAATACTTTGACAAGCCAGCCTAAACCATTCAAAGCTTGTCTCAAAGAAAGGATACTACCGGATCCCTCTGGCCTTGCCAGAAAGGTGTTTCGTAGTCATGGACATAATATTTTCTGACGCTAGTGACCCACAACACCACATCATGGGGCTCAATCGATCCATTAGCTGCTGGCCAACCCTCACCACTAGTCCACTACAGATCACAAAGCCAAAAAGGAGATGAAAGTAAAGTAAAACCTCGAACAAACGCATGCAGATGGTCACACAGCTTGCCACACAAGCATCTCTATAGAACTGAACGATAACAACACAGCATGTCTCCCAATAATGTCAGGTAAGGAGAAGGGGAAGAACTATAAAAAGAATTAGAAA
Source organism: Oryza coarctata (assembly GCA_030770085.1). Lineage (NCBI taxonomy): Eukaryota > Viridiplantae > Streptophyta > Magnoliopsida > Poales > Poaceae > Oryza > Oryza coarctata. The sequence continues at coordinate 375,808 of CM061476.1, read as the reverse complement.
ACCAAGTGTACAATGGTCAGCAACGATGAGGCTGAGGCTGCCTCTCTCAACATCAATTGCCGGGCAAGCAGAATATCATCCTGAAGAACAAAAAAACCTGTATATACCGCATATACTACACCTCAGTCACCGTAATCTGTGCTGCCGCTACACGAGCTACCGCCATCCCGGCTGTGCAATGATAGGCCCCTAAGATGGCCCAGCAAGTTGGCATCCATGCTCTTCTCCTGGAAGAACCTCTCCCTCTCGGCGTGCTTGGCAGGCGGTGGTGGAATCAGCACAGGTTCAGGCTTCACATCAGGATCTGGCAAGCGAACATTCAGTGCCCCCAGTTTCTTATCAGTGTGGGATGGCTCAATGGTGAGAGGGCGGCGCATCTTGTCTTCAGGTATAGATCGAAATGATGGTATAGAATCATCTGTGTAATCTTCCGATAATGCTTTACCCTTTCGCAGCCTGTGTTGGTGAGAAAAATCATGTAATCAGCCACCTTCCACAACTGAAGGAATAAAGAATGAATGCACATACCTCCGGTAAACACTTTCTGCATCTTCTTCCTCCTCTTCTTCCTTGAGAGTAGAAGCTACTGTTGTAGTTGGGTGAACTGAAAGCAATGCATCATGCTGTACAAGCACCTTGTGAAGCTCTTCGTTCAGTTCTATTGCTTGTGATACCACCACTTCATCCCTAGCAACAACGGGTAGCATCTCACATATCAATGTAAAGATATCAACTTATAACAGATAACGGACTGAAGGTGCAATATCAGAAGAAGTGTTCCCATTTGCAAGGAAATCAACAGAAATATTGAGGAGCACCACACACTGGACACTTACCTTGATGTCATAACCAGGTACATTATTCGTTGTTTTTGAAATGTACATTGCTCCACAAGATCCAATACAAACTCATCTGTTGCTCCCTGTAAGAAATAATTGTAGGTGTAACTGCATAATACTTGAGGAAAAATAAAGTACACCCTAAGTTATTTTCCTCGGAAAAGGTATACAAAAGCAAAAATGACAAATCTACAAACAACAATCGAAAAATGGAAAAAAAATCATCGATCATACAAATGAGGATGCACACCACCATATATATACCTCAGGGTGTTTAGGATCCATGGAATTAAGCACGTCCCTTAGAACTTCCATGACACTAGAAGCTTTCCGGATTATACTGCAATATAAACCAAAGTGTACTGTCAAAACAGTTGGAAAGAAAAGGGCAGTTGAATAATTAACACAAAAAGGTAATGTTTGTCACAATTGTGACATCATCAAACTATTTTGTCTGAGTGTTAATAAATGACATAAAATACATGTATGTTAGTCATAACACCCTATGGACAACTGCAATGATCAAGAGGAAAGGTATGCTACTAAATATAGAATGATATCATGCAGAAACAAGTGATTTGATCCTGGATACTCCATTTGAGAATCCAGTTCTTCTATCAGCACCATGCTATTTGCTCCTACCATGGTAAATCAACAAGGATAGTTCACAGCAACCAACAATGCACATAGAAAAAATTAATAGCAATTAATAAAGGATATGAATGGATACCTCTGTATCTGAAATACCGAATCAATTCTAGAAACCAACAAGTGATTGTTACATATCATTACAACCAGAGTTAGTGCCATTTATTTACCCACAGTACTATGTCAAAAGCATCAAGATGTGTATGCTGCAAACTTGTAGCACTGTTGCTTAAATGACATTGAGCCGATTATAACAGATCATGGAGCGATTAGAACAGATTGCTGCATCAATTCTATTAAACTCAGTTCATCATTAGCTGTGAGGAAAGAGTTGAATAAGTATGATGAATGTTCTAAGAATAATTTGTTCCATCCATGGAGCATTTGATCAGAGTATTTTAATGCAGCTAACAGTTTCACTATTCAGCAGAAAACATCTGAGCAGCTGTGTTGCAGTACTCTAGGAATAATCAAGTTCAATTGCTAACACATGGAAATTTTGATCAAGTATTGTAAGTACCGCAAGATTGGAATAACAAAATGCAAGCTTCATATACATACGACATAATATCAAAATGAAAGTAGAAACCAGAAAATACCATGACTCAGAAACAGGCTGCGCATGCACTTCCTTCTGGCCTTCATCCAATCTCCTAGATAAACTGTTATTATTTGGTTCGATTGTTGATTCTGGGACTGGGACTGGGGCTTGTGCTTGTGTAACGACAACATTTGGACGATTTGAAAACTGAACTCCAGCAGACTATGAAAGAGAAGACGATAATCGCTTCAGATGTATACAAAAAGATAGTTATTTCCTGCTTTAAGAAAACATTAAAGCAATATGCAAAGATTTGATAAACCTATCAGTGTTGTGGAGGTGGTCAAATCATAAATCATGCAACGATCAATAAATACCACTACACATGACCTCAGGATTCTCACGAGTGATCAATTGATTAAGATGAGCACATGGATATATTTTTTGTGCAGGAAAAGATTATATTAAAGAAAAACCATAAATCATACAGATTCACTTAGTGCTGTCCAAATTCTCAACACAGTATTGGAATGAAGATAAAATATTAAAATATGATACATACCACCAACTCATAATATGCCCCATAGTACTGAGGGAATTTCCCTTTAGCTCCACCGAGGGATGTTTGGGTCGCATCCAGCAACAGAAATATTTTTTCACGAACTGGTAATTCTGTCTGAAACGCAGATAGTATGTTATGTCAACATCTCAACCACTTTCCTCCCAACTTTCAGGGAAAAAGAAAGGGGAACAGGTCACCTTTTTCTTCACAATCTTCACAAGTGTCGGAAGAAGACCGTTATCAATGACCTGCTTGTGGATAGGCTCTCCACAGTTATTCATGAGCATCTCTAACAGCTATAACAAATAACACAATAATAAGATTCAATATAGAAGACGGGTTATTAGTTGTAGTGATAGAAGAATGATAATAATCCATACCAGCAGAAAAAGGATAGTAATTTGTACCAACATAACAAATATGACCTAAGACTAAGAAAGCGAAAATTCAGGCCTAATGCATAAAACACAGAAGGCAAGCAAACATCTTAAGTACTTCCATGCTCCCTTCTAAAGAAAAGAGGTCGGAGGGCAATTTGCAAGAGAGTACTAGCAACAGAAAGCTTTGGTGGGTACATAAAAGGGGCATCTAAACCCTTCCTAGTTCCTTCTTACATCGCATGGCCATGATCTAATCCTTCCTAGTTCCTCCCTACATTGCATGGCCATGATCTAATGAGAACGTCCCTGTGACTATTCTATAATAGCAAAATATTGTAGTTCATTTGGGAGCCACAGAGCACAAAGGAAGCTTCTCACGCAAATATAACTTACCATTACAGCATAAAGTTGAGTATTCTTGCTCCTGCTTCCCAAATACTTCTTTATTGGCTTGATCACATCCTTCGCTTTCCTGGTGATAGTAACAGGTCGTTAAACATAAATGGGTCATCCAAGAACATAAAGGCACTCTGCCCATATGGCAAAAGATGAGCCATAACTTATGTAAAGAAAATATTGAGGCCAACCGGCAACGAAGAATTGATAGCTCCTTCAGTACAATTCATCTTTACACTAAAATATCAAGGAAAAAACACTGTTGCAAAGTGATTAACTACCCAAAACTTTGACTAGCAAACCTGCAATGCTAAACGGGAATAACTAGAAATTTCGAAATGAAAATATAGTCTAGTCAGAGGGCACCATGCAAGGGGAATTAGGAGAATACCCAGGATCCTGAGCGACGAGCTCGCAGATTTCGATGTTCTTGGCCCAGTCCATCTCCTTGAGCTTCTCACTCGTCGCCGCCTTTACCATTTCCGAGGCCATCTGCTCCCTCACTTAGCCAAAAAAAAAATTCCTCCTTTCCCGCAAATCCAAAACCTATAATCCACACAACAAGATGAGTAAATAACCAACAAAAAAACTCCTCTTTTCTGAAGGCACAGCAGCCCGCGAGAACGAAAAGAACATTATTTCCGGACAAACGAAGAAGAATAAGTAAAATCTACAGCCAGAAGATGAGAAGATCACAACAAGGAAGAGAAGAGGGCAGAGATAAATACAGACCCAGATCGGCCGCAAACTTGGTTTAGAATCGTCGTTTCTAGTGTCTCGTCTCCGGCGGCGGCGGAGCCATGGCGAAGGCGGGCGCAGGAGGGATCTCAGCGGGAGGAGATGGAGGGGAGAGGAGAGAGAGAGAAGGAAAAAGCTAAGATTACGGAAATTTTTCAACAATAAATTAAAGAATGGAGACTCCGTTTTTACAGATTGCGCCCTTACTTTTTCAGGTATCTCCATCAAAGACCCTGATGCATCCTGCCAGGCTAGAAACTTCCACAACGTTTTTCTTCTTGTTTTCACACTTACACTTGTTTTCTCTTATGGTGAGTGGTCCATGGAGCCCATATTTAATTATCCTTCTTTGAATCATTAGTCTATTGCTATCTTTGACCTGTTTTTCAATTTGATATGATTACAACAATTCAGACCTCTCCTTAGTTTTAAACTATGTTATTTTTTACTTGTACATAAGAATTATCTTAATTTGTGGCACTACATTTAACGGGTAGTTTGTTCGCAAGAATAGTTGTATTTACTAGTATTTGATACGCACAAACCATATAACAAACATGTATATAAGTGCCAAAAAAGTTTACATTATGAAAAATTCCAACAAGGCAAGACCCTTTAAAATTAAACAGAAAGAAGGAAGTGCATAATCAATTTTTCTTACTTAAAAACCGGGCTCAATATGTGTACATTGGTCGCTACATTGTCCCAACCCTACAAGACTGATCCAGCAATTATTTTAAGGTACAAAGCATAATGGTAACAGTATATTTTATGATTGAGTGGTTACACAAATTCATACCAATTACCTTGAATTTTAAAGTTAAGAAATCGTTTTGTTTTTAATTTGTTCTTCCTCTGAGTTAGTAATCCAAAACTTTAACAAGTAGAGAGTCTTTTCCACTCTAAACTGGTCAAAACATGTGTAGTGATGTAGTAATAGTAGCACATTTGAAAGAAGTTGACTATCTTGACAGGTACTTGTAGTAGTACTGCAGTGCAAATTTGGATGAAAGTTGAGGGGGCTATTCGGAAAAGGAGAAAGGCGGAGAGAGAGAGAGGGGCCGACAGCTTAGGTTGCCGTGTGGCGCGGCGGGAGGGTGGGGCCCAGCGGGAGTGTCGACGCCGAACCGAATGCCACGCCACGCACGGAGAGCCCGACACGTGGGACCCGCTCCTTGCAGCAGGAACCGGGGGTGGGACCCACCTTGAACATGGGCTCGTGGGCCCCTCCCACCGCGCGCTTCCTTGCTCGCGTACCCTGGCACTGACCGGTGGGCCCGTCCGCGCGAGTCTGTGTGCTCGCTCGCTGTGGTTACTTAAGGATAGAGGTGGGTGACGTGGCATGGTGTAACTACTCTAGGAAGAGAGAGAGGGAGGGAGTGGTGTGGTGGTGACACGACAAAGCAAGAGAGAGAGGAGAATCAGTGATAGTTGGACCGCCAGACAGGCAAGCAGCCGGATTAATTACTCCTAGGTGGCAAGAATGCAGCTGAGTCCAACAACTACTCTACTTTGTGATTGCTAAGCTTCTTTTTGATTGCATATTTGCATTAATCTGCTGCCTGCCTGCCTGTTAAGAGAGTGATATAGTACATCATTTGGAGAAAAAGAAACATCTACTTGGATCAGATCGGTCCAGCGATAACACTGGAGATATCAATAACGCTTAAAATTTTAATGTATATAATATCTATGTTTTAACGGTCTTTTATTGCAAAACAAACAACCCAATTGTTATAAATTTAAATTGTTATTGTAGCTAATGCTGAGAGGCTACTAAGATTATAAATATTATGGTAGCCTTCATCTCTATTATAACAGATGTCTATGAATCAGCCGATAAGATTCTTTGCGGTGGAATCTTAAGAATCTAATTTAACATACATACTAAATTTTTTCTAAGTGTTAAATGGTGTGCTTATCGATAATCGATTTTTCGTAGGTAATACAGTATATGTAGGTATAGTATATATGTAGATATTTATATATATATAAGTGTCTACTTTCGTAAAAAAATTGAAAATTGCCGATCTTTCACATACCCTTAGTAGTATTGCGATAACGTGTAATTCCAATCTGGTAGACCAACGAGGAGAGTAATGATGGTCTCATTAGTAGAACAGAGGCCGCGGAGACACTTATCATCACAGGACCAAAAGCACGACAAAGGCCCATCAAACAGATTGATCTCCTTTCTTTGCGACCTCTCATCAGGATCGGCGGCGGCGGCAACGACTACAAAGGTGATCAGATATTCAGAATCTCGTATGTTACCACAGGTTGGTTTGTTCGTTCCATTCTTCTCTATCACAAATGCAGTTTATTGCTTCACCTTGGTTTAGGTCATTGTTGCAGTAGCATTAAAGTACTAATAGTTAATCTGAACAAATTCTTCTAGGTAATTTCTTCGACCTTTTTTGGTAAGGATTTGATCTAAGATATGTATAAAGCGACCAATAGGAGTGTTGCATATGTTGCTAATCGATCGGTCCTGCGATTACTCAATGTTCAGGTCAAACCAAGCTAGCCTGCTTATCAAACTGTGCCCTTTGTACTTGGATTTTATCCCATCAAATCTTATTGAGTATTGTAATTTTTGCACAGAATCTGTGGATTCTGCCAGTTTCATTGCAGTTTAGTTCATGCATGCCATCAGTTTCAGAGTAATGTCACTCTTTGACAACGATCTCACGCTCTCATGTTCTGCTTGTTCAGATAATTAACTCATCAGGTCAGAAGGGTGAATCGACCGTGATGTTCTTGATACCGACGGATATTCAGAAGGATTCCACCGGCCAAGAATTCGTTGTGATAACCATGCTTAGGTAAATCATCGATGGCTTAACTATAACACTACTTTAGTCATGTTCTCATCTGAACCCTGCGGTAGCCCATAGATTGGAATGGCCAATGATCAGAATTACTAGATGTGTATATGTATAAATGTCACATCTTGATGGTGTCCATGGATCAGCAGATTGCAGCAGCAGCTTCTCAGCAGTAGTTATCCAAGAACGACTGGATCAATGATTTTTTTTTCACTAAAGGAAAAAAGAAGAAGACAGGACCAAGCAACACTTGGGTGAACTAAAACTGAACTTTTTATTTCACATTGACCTGCACAATTTCTTTTTTAGAGGAATATTGGTGAGATTTCAAGACATCTAATTGTTGGCTGATTCCTCCGGGAATTGGAATTTGTCCTATAAAATTTCTGTCAGCCCTATGGAGGAATAAGAATCAAGAAGCCTCATCCATTTCTAAAGCTTTGCTGAATCCATTGGATCAACCTGCACAAGATCTTATCTTCCTCTAAAAAAAATTATGTGTTCCTTCTCTATCTCCTTAATAATATTCAGACAACTTCCAAAATAAGATGATCTAGTTCAACTTGCTGTCTAGAAAGAGTCAGTACTTTAGTTTACAACATTTTTCTTGGAATAAGAAACAACAATGCTCTACAAACGGCCAACCATTTTCTACTGTAGGAAGTACACGGCAATGCCTCTAAGCCTGTTAAACAAGCTCTGGGCAGTTGCATCATCAGGATAATTAAATCATCCCAAGGAAGTAAAGACAAAAACCACCCATCTTATTTAACTCCCAATAATCCGCCATTTGTTGCTTCTGACTTCACATAGGATGGTATCAACAAGAAGAAGAAGAGATAGATAGCAATTTAAAACATCAGCAATAAGTTGACCCCAACATTTGTCCCAAGAAATGATGCTTGCTTGCATGTGTGTTTGTATATAATAGGTGGGTAGTAGTAGTAGACATGAGCAACTAACAATAGGACAGATGGAGGTGAGGAGGGAGGAGATGGGGAAGGGCAAGTCTGAGCTGAGGATAGCCATGGAGGAGCTGTCCTTGCCATGTCCAGGAGACGAGGAGGAGCAACAGCAGCAGCAGAGGCAGAAAAGGTCGTCCACCATGGACCTACTCTGTGTCTCCAAGCACCTCATCCATGTCCTTGGTTAGTAGTAGTTCATCTGCTCATGTTCTTGTTTTTAGTCCAAATCAAAAATCAAATCCTATTTCCCTTTTGACAATTGACATAACATGTATGGGAATTTAGCAAGTTTCTAGTGTTGTGCTGTTTTATTGTTTGCTCTTGCTTTCTTTACTATACGTTATTGGGAAGAACCAGTGGTGTACTAGAGCTCCTGTGGATATATAGGAAGTCTTTTTAACTGCCTTATTTACAGTGTCAATGTTGTGCACTGGCAGTGGGTCATTCTAGCATTGTCTTTATTCTGTAGCCTCATATGTGATTTGGTTTATAAGCCATGCATGCATGCATATATACCTTGTTTGTTTCTTAGAGTGGATGTGGATATCAATTCAGCATGTGGCCCAGATCTAGGTCTTAACGTACCTTTTTGCAGTATTTTTCATGCTATGAAGAAACAGGAGCAGTCTCGATGTAATTGACTGAGATAAAAAAAAACTTCCATTATCTAAAAAAAAAAGAAGAAACGGGAGCAATATGATCATTTTGATGACATTTTTCATATCCCACATCTTATATTTTTCCCTATTGTGCATGTCATAAATCATGCTGAATTGACGCACGCTACCTTGTTGTCAATGAAGATGATATTGGACCAACTTTACTAGTCCTCAGGCAAGACATTCATCAAAATATTCAGGTAGTCAGTCTGTTTTTGTCTGCGAGTTACCCTGTGGTTGTCATTTCGCTAATCAGTAACGGTGAATTATTATATGTGCTATTTGCAGAGATTACAGGATGTGCTTGCAAGGGACCCTTGCAAATATGCAAGCCTGACAGCAATAGTGACAGAGGAAGTGGAGGAAGGGACCTCAAAGAAGGCCAACAGCTGCACAAGAGCTATTCTCTGGCTGGCTAGGTACACTGAATTGTGCACATCTGACACATATTCATGTCTATAATTTCAATTTCTGTTGCAAATATTTATCGTGCCGTGTTGCAAATTCTTCCAAATAGGTCGATAAATTTCTCAAAACATTTACTGGAGGGTTTGCTGAGCACTCTTGATCATCAGTCGAACCTCGAAGAGATTGTCGAAAAAGCATATGTAACTACTTTGAAGCCATGGCATGGCTGGATCGCATCAGCTGCTTATAGGGTATAGAACAATTACAAGAAGCAGTTATCTGAATAGTCTCATTTGTCATCATATCTGCAGAGTTATCTCTGTAACTGTCTGTTCACCAAAGTACAATCACAGTTCAACAAAAAAAATTCTCCTGAGAAATAGCTGCAAAATGTCAGGTGGCACAGAAGCTCATTCCAGAAAGGGAGATCTTCATAGCATTGCTGATGGGGAACTGTCAGGAATTTGAGGATTTTGCAGGGGATGTGAAGGTCCTGTTCTCAATTGTCCAGCCCCTCCTAGATGAGGCCAATGCAATTTTGGTCAGAGATCCTAATAGCACACCAGCTTTCAGTGAATATTTGAGCTTCAAGGAAAATTCATGTATAATTTGCTCATATCCGTCGATGTTTTGCAGGTCAAGAATAACTTGGACAAGCTGAAATCCACATAGAACAGAAGGATGTGCATAGCCTACCATCACCGGATCATCATTAATGTACATAACCACCACATTAGTTAGCCTTGCCTTGTGCAAAATAATCTATAGATTTGAAGTGGCAAATGTAAAACAGAAGTGTGTTGTGAGTGCTCAAGCCTGTCGCCCTGGTAGCTTTAGTGTATATTTTTCACCTTTCAGACGAAGCTGGTTCTGAAAGAATCTACTCAATCTGATCACTATTCCTGTTCTTTCCTCTGTCTCTCCAATTTGTTGTATATTAAGAGTGTAACCTTTTCTTGTCCATAATTTGCTCACAGAACCCAACTAAAAAAAATATATCAATGGTGTGATGATAAATTTATGGAAGCATGATTTCACGCACCAAGGGTTTAAATTATATTATGTGCACGCAAGTACACTTTTAATAGGATTTTAGTAAAACTAATAATTTACTACTAGTCTTCTTTTCATTTATAGATACGTGAGTACGTGGTGGTGTGTGCATATGTACGTCTTCGTGTAATGAAAAAAAATGCGGCATGCACGCTAGATTTGGCAACTCCTGCAACCACTGCACCGATGGAAGAATCATGTGGTATATTGTGTCTAATTCTAATCTCCTGCTATTTCTGGTCACACGGATAGATAGAAACGGAAGAAAGCATGAGTTCACGCTGCTCCTAACCACCGGAACGGATGATGATCAACCAAAAGAAAAGGGGAAAAAAGATGAGAGGAGAAAAGAAGAACAAGAGGTTGAACCTGGTTTGCTCCATCTTTGTCTTGCTGACAAAAACTAGCAGCAGCATCTGTATATATAAAATGGCATGTCTTTCTCCATCTGAACTCACTCCATTACATACATACATACATACATACATACATACATACATACATACATACATACATACATACATACTCTGCAACTTGGTTTTGAATGTGGAAAGGAAGCAATAGAAATAAAATAAGGGAATACGAGCTGCAGAATAGTGCTGGATAAGAATAGTGAATTGTTTGCACTTGCAAGAGAAGGACAGCTAAATAATAAAGGATTCATATCATGTGTACTTTCCTTTCCTAGGCTACAACCTAAACGTATACAGTATCATGCTAAAAAGAGAGAGAGAGAGCAGCTAGCAGAGCCAAGATTAAATGGTTGGTCCAAAAACTTTAGAGGCCCAAATTAAATAGGTAAGAAATGTTTCTGTAGGCCCATTCATCATCCTCTCAAGTTGTCAATTTCAGGCACTTTTGTTGGGCATGCACCTAAATTGCTTGAGCAGTTATGCAGCAGTCTACACCCCCTCCCAAAATCCATAGTTCCCATCACGTCCCTAATCGATCTCCCAATTGCTCCTCGCCGCCGTTAAATCCCTAACCCTCGTGCCGTGCACTGATTTCGCTGTACCACGATTGCTCCGTCGGCGTGCGGGACATATCGGCACCCGTTTGGATTAGTAATGGACACCAAAAACAAGATTAGAATGTTAATTCTATATTTTGAGACCGTGAACTTAAAGGGACATAACCGAACAAGTCGGACAGGCATCAAAAGATTTTTTTTTCCAGAAAATTGCTCTAGTACCAAGACGGACAGGCATTGCCAACAGAGTGATGTGAATGGACCAAAACCTACTAGCTAGCGCTTGGTATGTCCAATCCTCGGGGCATAATTGACATGTACCAGTAGCTGTTATTGCTGTAGCACGAGCAGTACTAGTGTAACGCAATGGAATAATGGACACTGAGATGTTGGTTTGCATCCAGCAGCTCTTGAGCCGTACAAGAGAAGAGAAGAGAGAAGATCCCACACACCGCTCTCTCTAGAGTAGCTGGATAAGCTGGCTGCCCCCACAGACTGCAGAAAGAAGCCCTAATGATATGGTACTTGCTCTACCTTGCTAGGGACTAGGATAGATTTTCAGAGGAGCAGATCTATAGCTAGGCCTGCATGCCGTTTGAAAGTGTAGATTATTGGGTCAAAAAGCAGTTAGTTATGATTGAAAGTGATGGTTGAAAATAAGATCGAACATTATTTAATTTTTTTATTAGCTATTTAATAATATAAATTAATTAATTAAAAATATACTTTAAGTATTTTGAAAAAACATATATGCCAAATAATTCTTCATCACTTATCACTTACTATTAAGACAGTCCTTCAGCTCCAACCACCACCAGCAACACATGCATTTGCTTAACCAACTTGTCCACTGTGACTCTGCGAGTTTGATGATCAAATTCAGGCCCATCAGCCTTGTCATCGTGGCCGCCACTGCCCCACCCCTCACCAGTGTAGTGTAGGTAGCCATGCTTACTGCTTTTTTTTTATTTTAAAATAAAGCTATTACTATTATTTTAAAATAAAGTTAGTTCTTTATTTAATCTATCATCTCAGCTATTCTTTATTTAATTTTTTCGTATATATTTTCTTCTTAACTAATCATAATCTTTATTTAACCATTTCAACCTATATTTTTAATACATTTTCTAATGTTAAAAATAATTATATTTTAATACAGAGCAAGTATTTCTTTTGACCTTGGGAAACTCAATATCCCCTTCGGTTTTCTGCATGCTGCCATTGCTGCTGTATATGCGACTTTTCTTCAACCTCTCTCTTTCTCTGACCACCTAGCCAAGGCTACCTAGCTTGCACTACTCGGCATTTCAGTTTCACTCTGCCTGATGTGCCTGCCCTCATGCCTGAGCATATATACGTGCACTGAACATTGCATTGCTGTTGTTGCTGTTTAGCTACTGATTGCGTTTGATTCATAAAATTAAGCAGGCTAATTGCGTAATTAAACTACTAGAGGACCTTGCACATACTGTATTATTGTTCTAGTACCAAATTCCATTACAGAATTAACAACCAAGACGTACTATACTGAATTGATGAATCCCTGCGGCTTACTCCAGGTATAGCTGATGAGAGAAAAATGAAAAGCGATCGATTTGCATGCATGCAAATGCTGAGGTCTGCAGGCCCAGGACAGAAGCAAAGAAAGAAACAAAGCGCACGCTTTTGTTTCCTTTGGAGCTCGCGCATTCTGATGCATACGATTCAGTGCCCTGCCCTTCCTTCACCTTGCTTGCTCTCTGCTCTGCTGCAGCAGATGCAATCCTCGATCAATCGTCGTACAGTAGCTACCGTCCACTACCACATCTATCTATTTCGTCTACTCCCACCGTTCTAATATATAATAACATAATAATAAATTATTACATATATAAATAACTGTTCCGATACATAATGCATATATCTCTCGATAAATTATATCTATTTAGCAGGTGATGCTTATAGCTGGTACCATGGATCATCATAAAACTTATTTTATATATTAATTAAGTCTAATACATAGGTTGTATTTATGAATAGACCTCAGGCTTATGACGATACATTAAGACTATGATAGAAGTAAGGTTAAACCCAAACCCATAAACACAACATAAATTTAGGTCGAAACCCTAAAAGTTTTCATACATCATCTGCTCATGAAGAAACTCCTTCAAAATTAGGTTTTCATCGTAATGCTTTTTTGGTAGGGGATAATAGCAATGGTAAGTACACGAGATACTTAGCAAGTTACGAAAATTAATGTGGCATGCAAGAGTTATCAAAAGGTTTGGTTTATTTTAAAAATCATATTTGTGAATTCTAAGTGTACTATTTAAGTTATTGTTAACGCTAAAATCTGGACGATCCGATGGTGCTAAAGCTGATCGGCTGGGAGGTTCGATGGTGCTAAAGCCGATCAGCTGAGAGGTTCGATGGGGGATTTATGCAGTCATCGGCCGATGGAGATACTAAGACAAAGTCGATGGAGAACTGTAGAAAAGCCGATTAGATTAGTAGAAGATTGGATCGGCTTGAAGACAAGGGATTGTTCAATCAGGATCAGGTCCGAGAAGCCCGAGGAAAGGAAGGAGAAGGATCGACTTGACTAAAAGAAGGTCCGATAGCTACAGTAGAGAAGCCGATCAGGTTACAGCAAAGAAAGACTCGGTTACAAATTGGAAGATTATTCAGATGAAATCGGGTTTACGGAAGAGCCGTGGATTCCACGGCAGGGTGCTTATTTTTGTAAATTGTAACCTTACTCAATTAGAGAGATTTAGCTGGTTAGTTGACTTCTTTAGAAATATTTTTCTTTGTTCTTACTAGGAAATAATGTCCGATAGTCGTAGACACGTCGGACTCTGTCTGCAAATCCAAGGTATAAATATAGACCCCCTGGAAACATGTAAAATATGTCTCGATCATATACAAATTTATCGCATCGCCACCCTAGTTCATCTAGGTTTTACTGGTAGGTTCTGGCTCTCGACGCGGGGCTGCGTCGGTTAAGTCCGATCTCCGGTGAAGGGGTAAGTCCCGCCACCATCCCGATATATCCTGCTTTGTCTGAGGCTGTATCGGTTAGGTCCAACCTATTAGGCCGATCGGATGTATCGTATCACGTCCATGATGGACCTATCGGTCCATTAAGCTCCCTCTGCCGTCATCAGTTTCGTGCTGCATCGGTTAGGTTCGATCTACAGGGCTGCCGACGGTAGATCGAGCTTCAGGCCTATAGTCTCCTGCATAGCGTATTATCGGAGTGCTAGCCGATGAGTTATCCATGCTCTGTGCTTCACGCCCAGCGCATCGGCCCCTCGACCGATACGCATAAGCCTTTAGAGGCGTCCCACGACGCGTAACGCCAAATGTATCGGTACCCCAGCTGATACGCACCTGCCTTCAGATAGGCGTCCCCTCATCGGCTCAGCTAGCCGATGGGTTCGCTACTATCCTTGCTATGGCATAGCCGATCCGACGTCCTCCGTATCATCGCCGCTGGCCCCGGCCTCGTACTGTTTCGGTTAGGTCCGATCTTTAAGGTTTCGTGTTGATGGCACTGCCACGGCGGGCGACGGATCTCGTGCTGTTATATCCGAAGCGGCATCGGCTTTGCAGCCTGTGCCTTCTTATGCTAATCCTTGCCTAGGCCGCACGCGCACTCATCGGTTTTTCCAGCCGATGAATCATTGTTCGGCTGTCCGAAGGGATCCCGTGCGTCTCGCTATTCTCTGAGCATACCCTGGTTCCTCCATCGACTCTACGATCGACTCTCATCGACACATGTCTACATTGGCTTCCCAGCCGATCGAAGAGCATCCCGATCCTATCGGCAACCGACCGATAGCAAGCGCCTGTATCGGATTCGCTCGTCTCATTTTCTTGTCAATTGCAAGGTCAAATTGACTGGCACGCTCGTGAACCTCGAGGCTTAAGAACCTGCACTAGAGATAAGCAAACCTCCAAGGCCTTCGCGTGACCAAGCCGCCGTCCCTCCCCGGTCACGGGATTTTTTGGCGGTGAGCAGTTATTGAAAAGAGACTCACTTTTCAATTCATTTCGTGACTTGCTTAGCAATAACTCACCACATTTATCGGGAAGAGACTCACATCTCAACCTATTTCATAAGTCACTTGGCAATGACTTGCCTCGATTTTGATTCGGAGCATACAGTCTCAAACGGTACTTTGATTCCGTGCTTTCACTTTCTTTAATTTCTCAATCACAACTCAACTGCATCTTATCCAACTCCATTCTGGTGCCAAACAAAACTTTGGATCACACAGTCCCGTTTTAGACCACTTAGGCTTTCCATCGGACACATAGGCTGGTTCTAATAACGATTCTCATACCACAATAAATTTTTTCATAAAACTTTTCCAAGTACTATACTATGCTAGAAGGATCACCTTTCATCAACTCTTGACCGAGGGCACAACTGTTCGAATATATTATAACCTTTGCAAAGGGTGAACACTTTACCCACGCGACATGAGCTTACTGCAAACACCTAGTACGTATTGATCATATACACTTGGTGAGTGAAGGCTTATGATAAAGCCTTTCCAAAGTACTCTTGGGATAGTTGGTTGTCAACTGAATAGGTCCTAGACCAAGTACCGTACAAGTATTAGACTTCCCATACTCAGGGTCCTACATACGCATCTTAGATGTCTCATCGGTAACTCCACGTCCATTGACTTACGCATACATCCAAGTTCCACTAATTAATTAGCTAAGGGTGTCCATTCTACCCATGTGGTCGTACTTTAATATAATTAGTGAAATTTCTCAAGTGATCGGTCCTTATATGCTATGTAGGAGTTAGGGCACATAGGTGGTGACTACCAAAGATCAAGTTCTATAAAGCCATTTTATCTTGCAAAACTCCTAATCACGAGTGTCGGTATTTCAAACAATTTTAAAACCCATTTTATCCCATCGATAAGTTTTATGTGATAGGGGTGTCATCGATACTCGCACTTTGCTGAACACGAGCACCAGTACGATAAAAGGATGACAAGGGTATAGAGCCATCAACGAACAATAAGGGTATATGTAACTAGTGGGTTAAGGACCTATTGGATTAACTAGTGATTCGTGGGCGATATCATGTACCTAAGCATGGATGGTTCAAAAAATAATAATTTTTAATAAAAAAAATGAGATTAACATGATCAATGGGTGACTTGTCTTGATCATGGTCTTCTTCGATGAAGTCCTCAACGGTCAGTTTCTCGGTGTTGGCTACTATGCAGTACAAAACAACAATAGGTAAAAAGAAATAAAATCAGAACCTAATATATATAACTAGTAGTACCATTAGATGGATATCATTTTTAGAAAAAATTTGAGAGTAAAACGAGCTCAAATGGAGCTTTGGTTAAAAAGATATGAATTTTAGAAGATTAAATTATTTTCTAGATTGTAGAAAATGAATTAAATATTTTTTAGAAAAGAAAATATTTGAATCAAAGTCTGACAGGTGAAGCCAAGGTGAGGAAGGTAAAGTACACTTTTGTTTCACTGGCTTGTAGATTAACGGGCGCATGCGAGTGTTATTAGGCTGAGAAAATGAGGCCAAACCTTTTCAGCTTCACACGCCGTCTCAATGCCTGGTTGGGCGAAGGTGGGCACATCCTGTTGGCACGGTAGACCCATAGCCATTTGACATGGCTGCCGCATGGTGGGCATGTGGTCGCTGACCGAGGAGAAATCAATGACTAGCAGAGCTCGACTGCGTTTGGCCAAACAACATCGATTCCTATTGAGCCGTGCTCACTAGAGCATCGAGTATAGGATGGGGGGAATGCGGATGGCTCGGATTTGGTTTAGGGTGATGGGAGGTGGTTAATGACGAGCGGCAGCGAACTCCGGTGGGAGTGTGTCATTTGCTCACCGGCGATGACCAAATATGTAGCGGAGGTGGTTGGGCTTGGATTTGGTTGAAGGCAATGTGAAGACAGGAAGAAAGCGAGAGAGAAAACAAGAGGCGCTACCTTGAAGAATGAGGAAAGAGGCAATGACACCCAAAAGAGAACGGGAAAAAGGAAGGAGAGGTGGTAGCAGTGTGGGAGCTCGAAGGAAGCCCGGATGGTACGAGGCAAAGCGGAGGGCTCAATGGTTTTTTGTATGAGCAGGGGTGCGTATAGCAACAACGAATAATCGGTGCGGTACAGTGTTTTTGGGGGCAATGGGTGATAATGCAGTGCGATGCAAGGTAGCAGAGTGCAGTGCGACACCATGATGGTGCTAGCCAAAACGAGTGAAAAGAGAGAATATGGGTGACACGGTAGTCAGGATGGGAAGGGACGAAACAGATGGCGTCACACTAGGGTTTGGCAGCGCAGTGCGTAGCGTTTTGATTCCCGAAGAAACAACGGCACATTGTCTATGTATGTGGTGCGGGCAAGGGTGGCATGCTTGTGTGAGTTGCCGACACGGCAAGGAGGCATGGTCGTGCGCTACGGAGGCCAGCGTATTTAATTGAGCGCTCGACGTGTGTGGGGTGTTGCTATAGGTAGGGGACAACTATGACATAGTGTGTTGGGTGGTTGTTCGCGGTTTGGGTGGTGGGTGGGTCCGTCCTATTGGTCAACACTCTAAGGTGCGAGTGCACACTGCAACCGCAAGCGAGCGGGCAATGCGCGCAAGTGAGAAAATGGCCATGGGCTGTGTGGAGCTAGGCCATGCGAAAGAGAAAGCATGTCATACAAGCTAAGAGAGAAAGGAGGGGAGAACAGTCCAGGTGAATAATAGTTTTTATGAATTTGTACAATTATTTTAGAAAGAAAATTTTAAATATTTAAATTTGATATTTTAACTTAGAAAATTTTGAAAAATCTTATGAAGATTCTAAGGTAGGTTTGAAAAGAATTTTAGATCCATATGTCGACACGATCTTCAATAAATCCAAAATGATTTAAATTTTACAAATAGTTTTTTATTCAAATATTTACTATTTTTAGCTGTCTAGATACGTCATACTAAATTACTAGTTTTTTACATTTCGGATGGAGGTAGCTTGTATTTTGGACAGAGGGAGTATACATGGCTGTCGCACTCGAAAACGCCACAGCCTTTTTTTTCTTTCTGAACTGCAAATCTGCAATTCAAGAGAGTGTGTGAGTACTATACTCTCTCTTTACAGACAGTAGCAGCGCAGCAGTGCAGTATTAATAAATCTCCTCCCTGTTTCTTCACTAGTCCTAGCAAGCAAGTCGTGCATCTTTACAATTTACAGCTCTCTTGTACCCATTCTCCATTCATTCAAGGATGCAGCTTTAGTGAAATGTACTAGTAATTCTCACTCATACTCCTACATGCAACAGCAGCAGCATGCCTGCTGAGAGAGAGACTGCCTGCTGCACAGCAAGCACTATAGTACTGTACTGCATTGCCTTGGGACTAGCTTGGCTCGCTGCTACTTTCCCTGAACAAGGAGAGCCTCCTCCTGCTCAAACTACACTGCGTTCTGCAGGTAGGCCACTTGTCTAACTTTAATGTTCACTGTCGTTAACATCCTAAGCTAGTCATCGATGCCATTGTCAATTATAATTAATGAGGTCTGATTAACCTCTTAGTTAAGTTACCATATATGCATGTATTTATGGTCATCTTTTCTTTCTGTTGCATAAACACTGTTGACTCTGAAATAAAATCAAATTACACACACAGATAGACAAATTACCTGGGGTCTCATGGTGCCCGGACACCAAGATTTAAATCGCGTACGTATATACCCAAATCAAATGAGCGTAAAAGTTTTTGGAACTTTTTGTGCATGGATTAAGTTTACTTTTTTTTACTAACTAGTTCAAACAAGTTTGAACTGAATTGAACCTATTATATGCCTCTTTTAGGTTAATTTATGATTCTATGTATGTGCCTTGTAAACATATAATTAGCAAACTATGTGATATGAGCTAGTGAAATATATTTGAATAATTTGAGTTGTTTTGTTGCAGGATATGGATATGATTTGAATTGTTACAACCCATAGGTTGAAAGTTTCCAAAAATATATTCGAATTCGAGTTGAATTTGGGTATTTCATATCCTCGTGCCCGGGCACCTTGAAACCCTAATCCAGCGTTATATATGTATATGTACGAGTATCATACAATGAATTCGGTTGTTCTGAACCTAGCAGCGTCCATGCATGGATCGATCAAAGGAAAACTGGAATATGTCACATCTCTCTTGTTGTTCTCCTTTTGCACTTTTCGTGATTTTTGGGTGTTTTCGATGTATAGATGGAAAGGGAAAGGCTACGTATACTAGCTAACTAGAATATCGTCATATGCACCTGAAATTGATATAGTTGAGCATGGGAGCCCCTACCTCCTAATAAGAGATTTTGTCCAGGCACGCATGGATCATATATAGCTAAGTTAGTTGTTACCCATGAATATGATAGATCTTTTTGCTCCTATCTGGAAAATGGACAGTTAACCTTGATGAATGGTGTTACCAACAAGATAGGGAACATATTGATTAAAACTCACATAGCTAGCTCTGGTTGGCTAATTCTAGTCAAGCGATTGACAATTAAAAGTTGGAGTTGATATTCTGATAAAAAATGGTATATAAATATGGTTCTTGCTTTTCTTTTCCAATCAATTCTCGGCTCTAGAGTGTGTACCCATCATTCACAAAATTTTCCTTATTATTCGTTAACATGTAGCTTTTCTTCGATTGAGAGTCATGAACTTCTAAAAAAGAGGAGAGTAAAAATTTAAATAAGGTTATTCAAATTTGTTTAGTCAATCAATTCATATCTCCCTTTCGAGCACAATAACCAACTCTTTTTGGGACGGAGGGAGTATGTTAGAACCCCCTTTGTTTGCTAGAGCACATCCTGGATCTGTCAATTACATTAAATATGGTCAGAGTTCTCTCATGACTCATGATGATCTGATTGAATTGGGGGAAGCCGGAGGATAATTTACCTAGTAGGTATAATTTAAAACCAAGGGAACTCTATCATAGCGGTTCATGATTGCAACCGCCACTTCTTCCGTGGCCATTCATAAGTGAACCATCTTGTGACACTATTAGTTACAGTTCACCACCATTGATATTATAATTAGTGGTGATTTTTGTTGAATCACCACTGTGATGGTAGTTCAAGCCACAAACCGCCATTTAATAGTATAATCATTGACAGTTTTTAGTGATGGTTTTTGTTGAACATGAGCAAGCCATGAGACCATGCATGATCCACCACTGTTAGTATAATAATATGTGGCTTTCTCATCCAAAAGTTTCCCAACTTCGCTAAATTGCATCAAATATAATGCTCATGTATACATATACATAGTGTAATTCCAACGTTTTACCACATTAAAACTGCACTAACTTTTACTCCTTTTCAACTGAAACACAAGAGAAATCAACACCTTCTTTTGCTCTTTTTACTTGATTTGAAAAGCCGGCGCCTTTCGGGCAGGCATGGACCCTATATGTATGTGTGTGGATAGAGAACATGCTATTTCTTGGCAAGTCTCTGTCCATGATGGCCGGCGCCCTTATCTGATCATCTCATACTTTATGCATGAATGCAGATCGAGTTATTCATCGCTGCTACATATATAAATGTGACTTGTCCACATATATTGATCCTTGCAGGCTCTGTCTTCTCTACCGGGCATCTGACGCATTGTATTGCTTCTATATGATCTGCTCACTTTCTCTGCCATATATATAAAAATCTGTGTCTTAATTTGGATCTGCATGCATGCAAGATCGATGTATACATGGAGCGCTGAGAGAGAAGCTAACAGGCCAGAAGTAAGAATTAAAGATGGCATTTTTATACTTCGTTTTTTGACCAAAAAAGGTTTAAATTTATCCTTTGTTGTTTCATGGCTGTCCTAATTGCAAGGTGGCTACTACTGTCAGTCAGTCAGGCAGGGCATACATATATATATATATATGCATACGCATATATACGCATGGTGGAGTTAGCTTTGTGATGAGAAACTTTGGAGGTTTCCCTGTAGTATATAGGTTGCAGCAGCTTTATTAACATTCACTTGTATTCATATATATATAGCTGTTAGTCTATTATAGATACATATGTACCGATCTGCAACTTCTACAGCTGCATGTACACAGCGCATTAGGATAAATTTGTTGTAAAATAAGTTCTGTATTTAAACTCTTTTTTAATATATAAAATTCTGCTACATATATAAAATGTGAAACCATACTATGCGAGTAAATTTCGTAGAACTACATGTATTTTGATAAAATAGCCACATTATCATGAAACTAAAAACTTAGAATTGAATCATCAAACTGGCCTACACATTTCATTAAACTGTTGTCGTGGCAAAAATTATGTTTCTGCCTGCTCACTAATTTATAATTACTCATGATCATCAGGTGACGCATCGGTGTGCTGTTCCATGTATTATTATATATATCTTAACTCGACTTCCACTTCAGGCAATGACTCATAATAAAGTTTGCGGCCGGGGGTTGATTAAAGAATTAATCTGTAAGCAGCATGTTTGACCTACAGAAAAGTTGCTGCACACAATATTATATATGCTTAATTAGAAGTAGGAGTAGTAAGACTAGATACCTGAATTAACTAATTTTACATTGTGCCTGTGCTAATAGTTAAATTAAGTAAGAGAAATATATATCAATCCCCTACAGAGTGCATAGCAAGTGGCATCTGTATGGTGAGTTGGTTGGCAAGGATTCATCCATGTCAGGAGGTAAGACAAGCAAACTAGCTTCAAAGGTTAGTGTATGGCAGCCAACTCGATGATGCATGCGTCCTCTTAATTAAAACTTTGCATCCCAGCTGAAATATATATCAATAATATCTTATCTTCTTCTGCCCTAGTAAACTATATATACTGTCTTTCTGCTTCCCCTCTCTATATTTTATGCTTGCATGTGCAGAGATATCCACACAAATCTGAGCTAGCTGCCCATGTATAGACATGTATACAGTCCTGCATGCACAACCGAGCAGCTTATAGCTAGCTGGACAATACATATAATATACTACATGCTGGGTGCCATGTGATGCCTTAACTTGATTGGAATTGTGTTTCCTAGATTCCAACTTGCAATACAATGCAATGCAGCCGCTGGTTTTTAAATCAACATATACTATATACTACTCAACAAAAAGAAGAAAAATGAATATACCACACATTTGGGGTGTAACACGTACAATCAAAAATGGATGCAAATTTTATTGTGCATCATACCCTCTGCATGCATGTGTACGATCTAGGTATGGACATGTAGCAACATTTTTGCTATATGTATACCATGCATGATCTCTGCATAGACAAAATTGAATGAAGCAATTTAGTGTGACCATAAATGGACCTATTCAGATCCAGCTTTACAAGATGAAACTGAGAAAGTAAAAAAAAAAGAAGAGAGAAAAAAAAAGAAGTCCTGGCATATGCATGCAGCTAGCTAGGATTCAACATCGGCTGCGAACTACTTTTTGCTCAAAAGAACTTCTTGCCTTAAAAGAGGCAAATTTAAATAAGATTTTTTAAGCTTGGAATCATTTGAAACGTCAAAGTAAAAGTATATATAGAGAGAGCTTTCATGAGAAAGCATGTATGTTTAAGGTCTGCTTCATATAATAAAGCTACTACAAGATCGAGCTACTCCTTCTAACTAAAACATAGTAAATTACAACCCGAATTGTGAATTGCAAGCTCATGAATTGAAGAAAGAGTATTACTTCCTCCGTTCCAAATCATTTTTAGGATTCAAATTTTCTACTCCCTCCAATTCCATAATTTATATTATTTTAGACAAGTTTAAAGTCAAACTTTTAAAACTTTAACTACCAATAAATTTTAAAATATTTAGTTTAAAGGCACTAGATATCAAAAGGTATTTCAATAAAATTAAACATTTATTTATTTATTATGTTTATTATATCAAAAAATTATAGTTTTTAAGGTTGTGTTGTTGTCCAAAATGACAAGAATTATCAAACAGATTACCCTAATATAAGCATTTATGCGTTGATTTCTATGATTCTTGTCATTCCAATAAATCCAAAACTTGCTTACAAAGGGAATATAATTAATTTAAAAATTAAAAATTAACCATTAAAATAACTAAAGAAATTATTTTAACCTAATATTAGTATTTGCTAAATAAGTTAGAAATAATTATATTTTGAAAAGATACGGTAGTTATATATTAAGAACTGTGAATCCAACGAACGACATGATAATCTTGTACGTGTCAGTTATGTTCAAGTGAAGATGTCCGGTTGACTTGACTACACCTTCGTATAGATCAGTGCATACATGTTTCAAGAAGATTAAATTAATGAAACGATGCAGCAGAGGGGCAGTAATTTTCTATGTGCATGCATGCCAGGATCGATTATTAGTATATGCTTGCATTGTCTCAGCTTATAGAACTGAGGTGTGATGGACACGTTTGTCTTGATTGCAAATTGCTCCAACACTTTGAAATTACAAGTTTGTAGTTACCGACTGCATCGCTGCAGGATAATAATTAATATCTTGGCTCAAAGGCCAAGTAGCTAGAGGGATCATATGCATAGCCAGCAACTGCAGGTTCAGTTAATCAAAAGCATACATCGATCTTTTCATTTCTTTTCATACACCTGAACAAGCCTTGAGTATCTATCTTGTTTTATATTTAATTATCTAATCCTTGTTTTCAGCTGATGAAACAGCAGCATATATACGTGGAAAGCAAAGCAATGAAGAGATACGTAGTTTCTTGTCGGACAATATTCAGGTAGTTAGTGCGTTGGATCGAGATGCAGAAGGAGAATGCATGCATGATACAGGGAATGGGGCAGAATCTACTACCACTGCACTACATGATGTAATTAATGCCATGTTCATTTCCTAGTGTGGATTTTCATTTGTATACGCCTACCAACCACTTAGATGGTGTATTTAAAATTCTTTTAGAATATTTTTAAATAACTTTTCAACTTTACAGGAGCTAATTTATTCATTTATATCTTTAAATTGCTATAAATCATCTATCAATTCCAGTTATTTCAAATGTACCTAATTAACTATCTCATGTATTAGTTAACAATGCAAGCAACAAGACATTGATTATATGTAATGCGATGATTGAGACGATGGACATGAGCTGCGTAGAGGGGCAGGCAGGCTATGTATAGGCAACAACTCCTTGTCCACTCGAGGAGGGAAGGTATACATTGGCTGCAGCAGGAAACCTAGGAATTCAATGCTTGCATTCGTCACACACTCATCACACACATACACATGTACATGTACACACACAAGCTGAGAGAGAGAAGAGAGAGAGACTACAATCAGGTACATCACCTCATCGAGCATGTCTAGAAGAAGCATGCAATGGGAGTTCAAGCTCCCATTTAATTCTGACAGTTATCAGTCAAGTGCAATAGCTAGCTAGTACTAGAAGTTGCCTCCATGTCAAACCAGAAGTTTGAGTAGATATATATAGCTGCAGTTCACCTGGTATTAAGCTGGTAATATATAAATCAAGTTAACATGGTTGGTGTCATGGAGGAGGAAGCATGAGCTGATATGTCCTATATTACCCCTCTTCTGCTTCTTCTCCTTCCTTTCTTCTCCCCAGGATTTTATTATTCTTCTTCTTCCTTAATTTGCTCCTGCGCCAATCCCCCTTCTTGACAGTGGCCAATAGCAGCCAAAAGAGACGGGCACACATTGATGCCGTCTTCCTCTTGCAAGATCATGCAGGGTTACTGAGCATGAGAAGAAGGGGTGAGACAATTAATGAAGAATTGGAACACAAGGTTTCAGTACACATATGCAATTCCTTTTGTTCCTTTTTTACATATGTCGCATCAACAATTCACCTGATGTTTTTTTTCATATACTAAATCATTTGTATATATTAGATAGTGAAGATTTCGTTGGTTCCACATTAGAATAACATATATTCATCGGAGGGGGTATACATAATGGGGAAATGATCTGGAGCAATAAATAAAAGTCACAAATCATTATCGCGCAAAGGATAATACGGAAAATCATTAAGAGCTAGATCCGAACTACTTATGATTATATGGATGAAATCAAACCAAAATGTAACATTTTGAACAAATACTTGTGATCATGAAAGCTATACAAATAAGTGCTATATTTAGATCCCATGTCAAATTGTTAGGTATCGACAGTGATTTATAACTCTACTAGTATTTATCGATGCTCAACTAAATAAAAAAAAAACACTACAGGTTACTACTTCAACCAGAGAAGAAAGGACAAAGGACGAGGGAGATGACAAAGAAGAGCGAAGGAGAGAGAGCGGGAGAGAGATAGACTGAGCCTAGGGATGTGTGAAATTAAAGGCTGCAGTATCTCCCCTCTCTCTTCTTTCTTTCTACTCATCCATTTTTTCTCCTTGACACTACTAGAGCAGAGCAGAGCAGAAGGATGCAGGAGAGTACAACCCAATGCATACATACACTACTACTACATCATCATCAATGGATGACTCTGATCCCTTGCATACGCATCAGTGGCATCATGGATGCATGCAAGACTTCTTCTCTACCGACCGGCCAGGCTCATTATGCTGCTGCACGCTGCTCTCATCGATCGATCACCGTTGCCAGATTTAGTAACCCCGGCGACCATCATGAGCTGACCCCACACCTCCCCGTAGTTACAACATACTCCTTATTGCCAGCTGATCCCGTCATCTACCGATTCTCCAATAAATTCTACCAGATCTCGGTTCTCTTCTACCAACAACACATGCAGTACCAGGCCAACAAGGTGTTACACCAGTTTTAAAATATATACATTTGTAGCTATATAACAGAGAAGTAAGAAAATGCTTATATCTACACACACACATATATATAGGCCATCACCAAAGAAAATACACAGTGCATTTTACACAATTCATTTATTTTACAGGTAATAATAGTGAATTTATAAGACATGCGTGAATGAGGGTAACACATGAAAAAAAAAAATTCAATTCTCAACACTGGATACTCAGCTAATGTCTAAATTCGATTGGGCATGTTTAGATGACAAGTATATATTGCCACTTTTTTTTTTTGCCAAACCTTGATGCAAGTATGGCTAAAAATTTGCTAGTGACACCTAAGGCAATGTTTGTCAAAGAAATGAGTCTATCTATAACAGCTGGGCCAAGATCAAGCCACAGTTGTAGCACAAACCAAACATTAGCGTAAGAAACTGTGACATGTGTAACGTTTGGCATGCAAAGTGCGGCATCCACCTCTAAGATGTAATTATGTAAATATATAAAACATAATTCCCCCTCTCAACCAATTATATGACAAAGTCTATGGCAGCAAAATTGACATTTTTCTTAGAATAATTAACAATATGATAAATATTCCATATCACATTGTAGTAATTTTTAATTAATTATTTCAATATAAATAAACTATTAGTCTACAACAAAAAGGTGATGTTTTGGGATTTTGTTTTAGGATTATGAAAGTCAAAACTTTTGACAATGCTTCCAACATCTGTTCTATATGGATATCTGTATTAGATTCAATAAAACATCAAGCACGTGTTTCTCTACAAAACACTCTAATATATTATATGACTTTTTTTTCGGAGAACATGCATGTCAATGCCAAAAAATACTAGTGAAAGTTACTCATTTGGTAAATATGACAACAAAAAATACTAGTGAAAGATGAATTTTGAAGAACATGCATGTCAATGCCGAAAATACAAAATATGCCATATTTGCGACTAAAGAGAGCACACATGGGTCAGGACGGACAAAAGAGGAGGAGGCGAGGAGTAGAAACAGAGGACAAACTAAACGTTCTACATTTTGGTTCATTATGGAGTACTGACTAACTGCCATTTGCAACCACATGAGTAATTTTGCGGTCTTTTGGGAAGTTACCAAATTTTACACCACAAAATAAACTAACTAGCTTTCAGCACCTCCACAAGGACAGTAAAATTTCTGATGACAGGTTTAGTTTACAATTTCCTCACCCAGTTTTTTTTGGCACTGTCCCTGCTTAATCATAAGCTACCTATTTGCTTACCTCACACTTATACACCAACATAATATGAATAATAAAACATCTAGACACTACTACACCTCAAGCTAAGGTAAGCTATCCTCCCCCTTCCTCTCCTCCTCCGTTCCCCTATAAAGCCATCTTTTATGTGACCACTGATGGGCT
Organism: Oryza coarctata; assembly: GCA_030770085.1. Lineage (NCBI taxonomy): Eukaryota > Viridiplantae > Streptophyta > Magnoliopsida > Poales > Poaceae > Oryza > Oryza coarctata. Next base: position 348,642 of record CM061476.1, on the reverse strand, counting down.
CTCCTCCATCTTCTTCTCCATCTCCATCTCCCTGTGAGCTACTACAGCTAAAGCATGTGTACACCACAAATCCATTCTAACTAAGCTGCATGCTAGCTTAGGTCGCCAGTTACTGCATGCGCTTGAGAGTGGCCGGCCGGAGAGTAGTGGAGCTCATCTCGCTAGGCTAGCAGCTGGCGATCTTCTACAGCAATCAGCTAGCTAGCTGCTCGATTATTCGATCGATCTAGCTAGCATCATCAGCTGCTGCTGGTGGTGGCATGGACAACTTGACCCACAACTCGAGCAGCAGCAGCTCATGGGATTTAGACATGAGCCTCGGCAGCCACCACCATCCCCTCCTCTTCGACCACCCTGCACAGCCTCCGCCGCCGCCGCCTCCTCCTCCGCCGCCGTTACCCTTCGACCTCCACCACCACCCTCTAGATCCCTCTCCTTCTTCCTCTCTCTTCCCTCCTCCACCTCACCATAATCACCATGGGCACCATCATGACCTTCATCCTCTCTACTTGGACCAGCGGCGTGGTGGCCACGAGTATGGCGGCGGCCATGAGCAGGGGGAGCAGGAGGATCTGCGGCTGCAGCAGGAGGCTGGTATTGGCGGCGGGGGGCAGGACGGCGGCGGCGAGGACGCCGACGAGGAGATCGGTGCCATGAAGGAGATGATGTACCGTATCGCCGCCATGCAGCCGGTGGACATCGACCCGGCCACCATCAAGAAGCCCCGCCGCCGCAACGTCCGCATCAGCGACGACCCCCAGAGCGTCGCCGCCCGCCACCGCCGGGAGCGGATCAGCGAGCGCATCCGCATCCTGCAGCGCCTCGTCCCGGGGGGCACCAAGATGGACACCGCCTCCATGCTTGACGAGGCCATCCGCTACATCAAGTTCCTCAAGCGCCAGGTCCAAGAGCTCCAGCACCAGCCGGGCGGCCCGCCACAGCCGCCGCCTCCGCCGCAGTACCCCTCCGGAGCTGCACAGACGGCCGGACCCAGCACCTCGGCCGTGGGCCCACCAGGCCGGCCATTCATACCTATGGGTGGCGCAGGGCCCATGATCGACTGGGTCCGCCTCACCAGACCGGTGGACATCCACGGGCCGACCTCGTCGTCGTCCTCGTCGTCGATGGGCGGCGCCCTAGGGTTCGGCTTCGGCGGCGGCGGACAGAACAGCCATGGGATGAATTGATGAGGAAATTGGGATCGAGCTGAGCTGAGCTAGCTATATAGCTGAGATTAACTAAGCTAGGGGGAAGCATGGATTGGTGGACTAGAGAGGTAATTTTGGTTTTGGTTTTGGTTTTTATTAATTAATTTGCTCTTGTTGTTGGCTCAGGCTAGGCTACTCTCTAGTAGCTAGCTGCTGCCTTGATGTCTCTCAAAGTACAATTAATTAATAAGATTAGCTAGGGTTTGCATTCTATCATCTGCCAATTTTCCATGCATGTGATTACCCTTCAGGGGTTAATTAATTTCTCTTGCTGAATTTTCTTTTATTTGTGGGAGATTTCAAACAAGGGGTCAACTAATTAAATATAAACAAATCTGCAGAGAGTGCATCTACATAGAATTTTGATTTCTCTTGAGTTTTCATTTGAGGAAAAATTCATGGGACCAAAGTAACTAACAAAATCTGGATCCATGATGTTCTGGTAGCTTGCGTGTTGTCATCGTGGCAGCTGATGGAAGCTAGCACGCATGCATGTTGACTATGACTAGGCTAGCTAGCTACTGGTTGAGCATGGGAACACAAGAGAGGATCAGAGACCGGATACATTTATTTATTTATTGTTTGCAGCTAGCTTGTCATCACAAGATCATACCTTGATCACTTAATAAACCACTACTTAATTTTACTCTTCTTTTTGTTTGGACCCAAAGGAAGAAAATTAAAAGATTTCCTTCCTTCACTTTATATTTTTGTCTTGATGAAGCTAGGAAAAGGAGGGAATTATTGGTGCAAGGTATTCAGTGCCATGATCAGTGATGAGTAGTGAGGTGCTGAATTCCATGCATCATGCATCTAGCTATCGTCAGTAAATTAAGAAAGGAGAGGTTTTCGGTTGGAGAGTTCCCAGGGAGGACAGTGCGGCCAAACCAACCATTGGAAAGCTGTAACCATCAGCTCTATCGTCTATTCTACCTTAGCTATTGCTTACGTATTCCTACGAGCTACTCGATCGATCCACATGAGCATTTCTAGCTTAGCTGCATATAGCCTGCAGTGCTGTACGGCTCCTGGATTTTCTTATGTTTTGTTTCCCTGTTTGTGAACATTGGACCAGTGGTTTTACAAATTGTCGTCCTTCCTGGCAAAATTTCATATTAATGTAAGCTAAATAAGCGATGTAGTAGTAATTTGAAACTTACAGATCTTTGTCGTGCATAATCGCCTAGAAAAATCCATTAGCCGCAGCCAATGGTATTTTAGGTAAATTAATAGTGATGCATAATCACTGTTGATGGAATTACTATACTGCTTTGTACTTTTTAAAATATTGATCACTAAATTCATGTTTGGCTGTCGAGGGAATGTGATTTGTTCACTTTTTATTGCTGTTACTATTTTGAAATTCAATATTCTTCGCACAATACCCCCACCAATTCTGATTAATTTCTAGTTAAGTCTGCTTAACTATAAGCATGAATGTAGCATTGGTTTTCTTGGACTTCAACCTCCTGGTAAATAAATTATACTATTAATTAAACTAATTCAGCTTTGTTTTCTTTTTTTATAGTGCTTGCGCAAGCTATCTTGGATATTTTGTAATTCGATTTCACATAATTGGTTGACCGCCAGTAGTTATATCATAAATTTCTTACAAAATTTGCCCTTTTTCGTACTTAATTGTACCACCACCTCTTTAATAGCTATCAATTTAAATTGATTTTTAGTAGTGTTTGAGCCTTGTTGGCTCAAAATGTTTCTTTTTTTTTTACTTAAACTTGTTGGTATAGCAAGGACGAAAGCCAAGTGATGTGCAAAGCATGTGTGAACCTGCCTGCCTTAGCTGGAGGCTAGACATTATATTTTGAGTGAATCTTGAGCCATATAATGTTACATGAATTTAACTTAAGTTCGTCTAAATCAATAATCATGCTCCCTGATGCCAAACTTGTATGCCGACCCCTTTTTATGAGTGAAAATAGCTAAGATATCACCAAAATTTAGTACATCATATAATGAATTTGATCTTCAAACTTAATGATGCAACATATCAACATTATGGCTAAAGGAGCAATGTACAACACAATTATCTTCTGAAGAAAATGTTACAATGTAACTAGACCATTCAAGCTATGCTTGGTCAGTTTTTTAATGTTGACTTATGGTTCAAAGTTTGTAGAGAGAGAGAGAGAGATTAAAGGAACAAATTGATAGATCGTGCAATGCTAGGTAGGTCGAGCGATCTGGTTTTTGCTTTGCTTTGACTCTTTTTTGGTACTTGATGAAAAGGCCAGCAGCCAGACCTCTACACTCAATCTATCTGTGATATTTTTTACAAAGAAAAATATAACTTTCACCCTATATATATTACAACAATTAAGAATACACATAATTATGTTTATAGATATTATGATTTAAGCCCTGATCAATACAGTCATGATTTGATCCATTATACTTGCATGCAAATTAAGTTAAGCTAGCTCCTTTTGATTTAACACTACTAGAATAGATATTTAGTATAGGTTTCAAACCCCGTATTGGTTTTGAAAACCAAGACTCTTGATTTTTAATACCGATTCGTAGAACAGGTACTAAAGGTAAAGTCAAAAAAATATATGAGGTATGAGATTCAAATCAAGATCTCTTATCTTAACCCTCGTGCGTGTTATTAACTCACCTACGCCGTATACCTGAGCTAGATAGAAACACTTTTCTTTTTCTTTTGAATTCACGCTAAAGAAAATTTTAGCACCGGTTAATAGCTTATCAACCGGTTCTACTAGTGATTATAGGGCTTGGATCTTTAGACTAGTACTAAAAGAATCTATAGTATGGATTGTTAATTTAGCCGGTATATTTAGCTTTTTAGAAGAGAGATCAAAGCTCTTTTTTTAGTAGTGTGATTTTTCTGATCGACCAAAGAAGAAAACGAATTAAGGAAGGCAGGCATAGCTATAGCTGAATAGAAAATGTTATCTCTCTACTCTACGGTGGCCGGGCTGGGGGTCACGGACTCCTCAACTGACACGAATACATGCACGATCCAACTAATCACGCAGTTCAGAACAATGGACGCATAGATCTGCAGTGTCCTTCGCTGGGGACACTACTAGCATTTCGGTCCATCGATCAGTAGGTACTGCTTCAATTTCATCATGTTTCGATCTGTAGACATAGTACTCACCCTAGCTCTAGTTGCTAGAAAGAATACAAATGTGGATCTATAGCCCCAAAAGGAAAAGATACATAAGAATTAAGTACATGTGTATATACACACTCTCTAGATTACTATATAAATTAACATAATATGAAATTATGGTGATGATTTAGATTGTATGGTAAATAATTGGTATGATGTGTTTTATTTAGATCAAAGTGAAAATATTATGTTTAAATTGAATTTACAAATTTGATAAATAGTATCAGTCAATAGTGAACAATGACAATCAAACTAATAAACAGTATTGATCAAATCGGTAAATAGTCTCGATTTGACCGGTAAACAAAATCTAGTCCGATCATAGCCATGAGAGTGGTTAGACCAAGAAGCTTGATAGTCGGACTAGCGTAATCCTAAAAATAGTCAGTTTCGGTTTGATTTTTTATTTCACGATGTTTACTTCATGTTTATAACTTTTATATGATTTCTATACCTAAGATATTATGTTGTGTGCTAATATAAGTTAAGTTAGGTGATAACTTATGTTCGGATATAATTTATTTGGTTATTTATGTGCATGTGTTGTTTAAGACCTCAATAGTATTACTAATGATGGATTGGAAGAAGAAGTTAAGATTTAGAAGGTCAAAAAGATTATGTGAGATACTATTACTAAATAACAATGTACATGGAGGTAAAATTTTTATATGACATATAAGAGGGATTGTGTGCGTATGGAAAGCGGAGTCAAATTTAAAAGTCCAAATTTAGGAAGATTAAAATTTGTATTTGATATAGATGAGTTGGATAACTATACAGGAGAGTTTACTATAGTATTAAGAGTGTTAGTTCTAGTTGGATTCGTTGGTTTTGTATAACTATCTATTGATATAAATAAATACTAGATTGAGGCTCAAAGGAACACAACTTTTAGAGAGAAAAAAAAAGGATTTACTTCAAGATTTTCAATTATAGTTCGTGAGTTAAGAGAGAAGTGCTTTGTCTGTACTTTATAGATACATATTAATAAAATAAAGTTGATATACTTTTAAGAGTTTTGTAGACTTTTGATATTTTTATCGAGATTATTTTTCTCTATTCGTAGACGGTCGGACTATCTAGATCGAGATGATCGGACCAGCAATAGTGCAGCAGTCCGACCGATGGCAAAGCGAGAGTTGGATCGGAAGGTATACGGCGATCAGATCGATGACATCAAGAGAGGTTTGGTATTTCGACTACAATAAGATTGACTTTATTAATTAGAGATAACTTTTAACTCCACAAAAAGTTTTAATTTTTAATAATCATACCATTTACTCTTCTCTAATAATTTAGTTCTTATGTTCAATCCTCTTATAATTCATTTGCTGTTGGATACCTTAGCACTAGCCATCATATTGTCATATGATCTTCTTCTTAGGGAGCATCGTTGGTATGTTTAAATTTTGTAATCGAGGAATATAACTATGTGTATTTTTAGTTGTTGCAAAGAAGACTATCTGGCAAAAGTAGGACTTTTTTCATATTTCTTCGCAATCTGCCATTATACAAAAAATCAGGACATGGGCACGTGTACATGGCTAGAACAGATTGGATATCAAATCTATAGGGCATGTTTTTTTAGATAATGGACAACTCGGTCACTGCATCAAAGACGTACAAAACCCTTGTTTATAAATACTACATAGACTTTATTTTTTCCATATATCATACATATCAAAGTTAAAAAGACTATAATACGTTTTCTTTAGTGAACTCCAATGTAATTATTACTACTTTAGCAAATTCCCCCCTAGTTTTCACATTGTCCCTCACTTTAATAAACTCCAATATAATGAATGATTGCTTCAAAGATGAAATCTTTATGAAACAAATAAAGTAAGAAAAAAATAAAGTCTTTGTGTAACAGAGTATATGACATTATTGACTTTCAGTATAATATTTGATCATTTATTTTATTAAAAAAATTAGTGTAGATATAAAAAATAAATAAAGCTTAAAGTGTCTTTAATGATAAAATAAATCATAATAATATAAATGATACCTATATATATAGTTTTTAAATAAGAAAATATCCAACATCATTTTTAAAACTTAATTATGCCATATGTTTAAAAATAGATGTAGTAATCTTCCATGATCAAACAAATACATGTGTAATGGCATATTGTAAGAAAATAGTTTTTGTCCATGGCATATCGCAGAAAGTAGGGCTTCGACAACGCATATAACCATTACTGGTAGTTTTGGGCTATATATATGTCAGAAGCTAGGGCCGGGCTGATGAGCTGGCAATTGGCATTGGTAGCTGCTAGAGTTCGATCCGGCACTGGCAAATAGCTATACCGATGGCGATCGATCGATCTGAGAACAGTGTAAATGTACGGCATGCAAATAATGCCCAAGCTTTGTATGCATGTTCCCCAAATGCAAGTAAGCCGCACCAACTTTAATTATGGCAATGCAATGTAAGCCTACGTCATTTCATTATTGGTGAAGCATATCGTATTTATATAATTAACTCGATAATACCCCAAGTATTGTCATGAAATTGCAAAAGGGTCATTGAGCAAAAGCAATTTATATTTGCACCTTGTGAAACTATATTCAGTTATAGATATAATTCAAGAACCGTAGCCAAACAAAAGGGAAGATGGATATATATCAGTATCTTGTATTCTTGTGATGATACCGTACAAAAATTTGGGTGAAATAAATGGCTGCATAAACCATCCAGTTTGGAAGGCAACGAAATTTTGTACTCACAGCAGAAAAGAGGCAAAGTACAAATACCTTTTTGATGGAAATAGTACAGATAGGCAATCTGGAATAAAAATACAGGATGTGTGAACATCACTTGATTGCACACCCTTACAGTAATGAAGAAGGCTTAATTATGATTTGAGACATGGGAGCACAGCAAATAAAACATTAGCAGAGGTAGAAAAGGAAAAGGAATCAACAGAACTTTAATTGGGCTGTCATATTGCTAAAGGCAATCAAAAGCTTATTTTGTTGCTACGCAAAAGGAATGCAATGTGCTACAGTTGCGCTCAGCACTCATTTACTCTTAGATCTAAATTACTCGATATGATGCATTTCTTGGTGGTCCAGGACATAGGATGAAAGGCATGCTTAAAGAAAAAAAAGGTTGGTCGATCCATATAAATAACTCTCATATCGAAATTGATCGATACGATTTATACAGTTACAACACGATTTGGTCGATTCATGTAAATAACTCTTCAATATGGGCCTCCTCCGAACGAAACCAAAGGATCAATAGCAAGAAATCGATGTCTGAGGTAGCTGTTAGATTGATTCAAGCGTTAATTCACCAGCCAGATGCGTGTTAGCGTATCAGTAATTTAATTCTTGATTCCTGCGTATGGTAAAAGGAAAGCAGAAAACGATATTAGATTCAGAGTTGTGTAAAACGATCTGGAAAATAAAAATCTTAGATAGCCTGCAGCTATCGAAAAAATGAGGACTGAGAACCCAGCAGCTATTGATTCCAGGGCAGCAGGCGGAGGGAAAGCAAGCTGGACGACGGGCAGAAAGAAGCTCCAGGTGGATACCGTGTTCATCCAAATGGGCTAGCGCCCATCGTCCAGCTGAGACAGCCAGCGGGCAGTAAAACATAAAACAGAAACGGCCAGCCTCCGAGCATGGGATTTTGAAGAGACTAGGGGAGATTAATACATAAGAGGATGCAGGGAGATAACAAGGTATATATCTGCCATTACTCCTGATAAAATCTTGCCCGATTCTGGGAGCTAAAGAGACGGTCGCATCGCAGGGGGCTGCACGGCCAGGAAGATATATCATGCGCCTCAAAAAGCACACTGTTAACTAAGCCGGAGGCAGGTTTAGGCATATGGCTCATCAAACGGCTCCAATCAGATGAAGGCCATGGATCTAACGCTCTATATTACAGGTGACGTGGCCTCAACTGTGATCAGCTTTACAGGAGTTAATGACTTTTAGTTGGTACCAATTATACGGGAAGAGAGGATTAATATAAATATTTTTTCATGGGGAATTAAATATATAAATATAAATATCCATGAATATGAGCGGCGCCCTGTGCCGTTGCGCAGTCACCATCGGTGCCAATGCTGGGCATGTTTGTTTATTTGCATCTCTACACAAAACGTACAGGAAATACATATAAATTAAGATTTTTGTCATAGGTACGTACTGATGGTACAGCTCTTGCTCGGCGGCATCCGCATGGATTATTCATATACCATTTATGAATTAATACCCTATTCAATAAAATTTATTTAACGTTGAGAGAACTAATTTTATCTCCCATCACTAATATAAATCGTTAAATATTTTTTTACTATAGAGGGAGTATAAATGATGTGAATTTTTTTTGTCTTTGGGACGTATTATATATTAATTGATAATTAATTAATTAAAATTACCTACATTTTATTGTTAATCATGGTTTATTGAATTGGTAAAGAAAATACCATTCGTTTGAAATTATCTTCCATTCTATTTTTTCCTAGTTCAACCATTTGTATATTTCATAATTAATTTCTCAAAATTTATAGTTTAATATCATTGTATTTATGTTTTTCGAATCACCATAAGAAATAATTTTATAATATATAATTCATATATTGTTAAACTATATGAATTTTTAGATAATAATAGTTAAAAATAGAAATGCTTGACAGAAGGATAAGTAACTTTGAAACATAGGGAGTAAGCACTTATGATTGCCCCGTATACTGATGTACACCTAAGCAACTCAAGTTTGATGTTTAATGATTTAGATTATTGAGAGGAATTAGGCTTCAGATTATTTACTTAATTATAGGATAGGGATAGACTAAATATTTTGATAAATAAATCTAACAAATATTTTTAAACAAGTAATCTAAGAAATACAATATATTTTTTTGAAAAAATATTTTTCGGTGTGTGTAACAAATAACCCAATAAATATTCTGAAAAGAATAAGGCTAAATCCACGCCGATTAGTTAGTTATCAGATTATACCACCAGGATATATGGATATTTTAGGCGAGGTAGATGAGAAAAAGAAAAGGCGAAATAAGATAAAGAGACAAGCTGCCGTGTGTCATGCATGCAAGAGAGGCGCCCAAGGGACCGTATCAACTTGTTCAAGCGGTTAGATAATAAATGAGACGGAAAAAGATCAACCTGCTAGGATGGATTACTAGTCTGCTGTGCACTAGTTTGGTAATCAATTTGATTAGTTAGTCAGATGGCCACTACTGTATATAGTTTTAGATGGGGTGAACTTGGCTGCCTCCTATACATATAAATTTAAATTAAGTACGCCTGCATGAAATATGTACAAGTACAACATGCTGTTGCAAATATGGACGATCGAGATGGAGCCCAGCATCTGACAAAAGTGTCATAAACTGTTATATGTGTTACAGTATAATCACGGTGGGTCCACTGACACGTTGGGCCCCGTGGAAATAGGATGTTTGTATCTTTCTCCGTTCTAGCTAACAATCCTAGTACCAAATAGAAATAATACGGATTCTATTTATTATCTTAATTTTTTTATACAATCTTAATCTTACTATTTATTTTCACACTTTCACATGATCTAACTAAATCTTGTTAGTATCCTAATTGTATGATCTCTATTATCCTTAAAAAAATATTACTTTGAGGTATATTGAAAATAATATAAATAAGTACGCCTGTTTTATAGGAAAACCAATTAAATTTATCGAAATTAATATTATATACTTTAATTTATATATCATATTATATATTTTATATACTAACATTTAATTTCTAAAATCTAATAGTCTTAGGATACTACAGATTAAAAATCATCATTTCGATACCAATTACCTTCTTGAGATCTGATATGATCCTCGTTTATCGTCAATATGTCAAGCCTACATGTTGGCTGTCACACATGCATGTCGTTGTCAACATATCTTTTATGTACATATACGTGCATGAATATATATGATCGATCGACTACGAGCCGACAGTGTCAAACAGAGCATTTCTTAGCTTCCAGAGCTGCCAATAAAATTAAATTAAGGTTTTCTCCCTCCCTAAATCAAATAGATATATACCTTTTGGTACTTAGATATACCTTTTTATAATAGAGGTATAAAACTAATCTTATTAGCTGAAATATAATTAGAAACTCATTTTTACAAATGTTTTTGATGTTTTCTTCTGTTAAACAAGGTATTGGTGGTATTTGTGTTAGTGAGCAGATATATACCAACACGGGTGCAGTATATATATTCCTCCTAACTAACACTATGAAGTATATATATACCGCTTTATAGTTCCAAAAGTCTCACCATTGTCAATTATAAATTTGTTTTCTAATTAGTTTAAGTGGTTTAATAATTTTACCTCCAAACAGTGGAGAAGTATATACCTCTCAAAAAATATAAGAAAACCTTAGTAATATAATAATTCAAAGAAAAAAGACAAGCAAGCAATAAAAAATAAACTGGCTCAAGATTTGTAAATATAAGACCCCATTTGTGATGGCTGAGATTGAAGGATTAAAAGATTATCTGATTTTGTGATAGTTATTTAAAGGTATAAACGAATAATTTAACTACAACAAAATAAAAAATTTGCTCTACAAAGATGAGATGAAAAACTTTTATATAGAATTTTTTTTCATGAAACACATCGTTTAGGGCTTATAGGAATAGAGGAATAGTGGTATATAGTAATCTCCTTCGGTTCTACATAGAAGTCATTTTAGCTTTCTACAGCCTTTCATAAATGTAAATTATTTTAGAACTTCTAGCCGTTCTTATTTTTCTTTTCATTTTGCTCTCAAATAAATGTTACCACACTTATAAAATCATAATAAATTGATTTACTTTTCTAGAATATTACTATAAGTGAAACAGTGAAAGGTGATTGCGACAAGCCTACGACCTATATTTAAAAGATCAGACAGAGTAATGTACTTGACAGCTAACCAAGATCAAATATTAAAGGATGGAGGTAGTATAACTTTGTAACTAAGAAATTTATTCACACTTTGAATGTTACGTATGGGCATCGACCGTCCACACATGTGTATGTTTGTACGTAACGTAATTGTATGTGTGGTCCTGTCTGTATCACGGCGCAGCATACGTATAAATATATAATACCCCATACTAAAGTATTTCTCCCACTGTAGCACGTGGACGTATGTACACCCTTTGTTCTAAATGATTGTTTAAATTATGGGATTTAAGAGGGCACTGATCGAGAGATATAGAAAAAAAAGGAAAAAGGATAGAAAATTAGGTTAAATAGAAAAATTAATGGATGTCTGAAAAATATAGGAAATATGGTTTAATAAAAAAAGAAGGAAAAATACGATAAGTATGGAGGGAGAAATAGGAAAAAATATAGGAAAATTAGAGGAAAAAGTATATAGGGTTATGAAAAGATCACGTCTAGCGATGCAACTAGTAGTAACAATAAATACAACTATTCGATAGATTGGAAAATAGTGCTCTAAAATCTCTTATATGTGTAGACAAATTTTAAACACTAAAATTTCTTATATTTGTGGATGGAGGGAATACCATTTGACACAAAAATGAGAGAAATCTTATGGATTGTAATATATATGATTAAAGATTTTGCATCAAGCTTTTGCCTCCAACTTTGACCACTCAAGCAGCTTCAATGACTCTTTAACAATAAGACCTACCAATGGTAGGTAGGATTTATGATTGAGGTCAAGGTGAGATGTAAAATTTCCCTAGCTAGTAGGAAGTGGCTCAGTGGACGACGGTGATGGAGCCAGAGCCACAGGGTCAGCAATGGGTGATGAGAAGGGATGTTTGGGAGGGCATTAATAAAACTGTGGTTAGGAGAGGTAGCAGGTGGTGTTAATGGATCCAGTGGTGTGAGTTGTTAATGATGAAGGAGGACAATGACTGAAGACAAAGAGGATGAGTAGGAAAAAGGAAGAATGGAGGCACAAGAACAGAGAAAAAATGATGGCAACATTGAGGTTGGTGAGATGGAGGGATAGCAGCGCTTGGGACAGGATCAAGACCAATGAGAGGCGATAGCAACGAAAGAATCCGGCAAGTTGCTTGGTGGAAGACAATCACAAGTAGGATGAGTGGGTAGTGGGTAAGTGGGGACTAAGTAGGGAATGGGAAAGAGCTATGGTTTTAATTCAATATAATGGTAAAAAAATTGTAAGGTTTGAAAGAGAAAATTCTACGGATAGGGTGTAGGCAGTCCCTTAAACGATTAATTCTTCCTTAATAGGGACAGTACGCACGGAGGAGCAAACAAAACGACCAGGTAAATATATGTGCATAGACAATACGCATGCCTTATTGGACCACAATATATATTATCGACGAATTCGCCAGCGGTCATGTACGTAAGCTGTGTGGGGCCTATCGAGCATACATATATACGGCTGCTGCTCAGCTCGACCGATCATGGATGGGGGTCAGCATGCATGCATGCTGCACTACTTGGATTCTCATCAATGTCGGCATGCCATGCCCTGCCTCCTCCATTTTCGGCTCTCTGTGTTTACACAGGCATATGATGTAAAATGATGCTCTCACTTTTCATCAGAAAGATCTTTTTATGAAAAAAAAGATGATAAAATATATAATAGTAGTAGTATTAATTGAAGTAGACTTTGTTTTGTTAGAAAGTTAATTGTAGTAGACTTGCATTGGTGATAAAACTTGTTCTATTCGTTGATATATGCCACATTCCGTATCTTCAGTAATGGAATTTAATCCGCCGCTACATATGTGAGAGGTATTATCCTTAGATTAATTAATCGATGTGATCTATATGGCAATAAATGATATAAATGTTGTTTTTAGTATAAGTTTATCATGAAAAACTTGTAAGGAGTTGATTAATTAATATATACGTATTCCCTCCATTTTAAAATATAGTTAACTTTAGAATTCTATTTGTAAATATAGCTACTCTGGAGATATAAGAGATGAATTTTCATTTAAAAAAACGCCTGCACTTCACCCACTGTATTGAGGGGCATTTTTTTTATTTTGTGCCCTAATTTTTAATCCCTCAAAAAACTTTTAGCTATATTCTGAGGGAGGAAGTAGCTAGAAGGAAAGGAAGGGGAAAAAAACACTGGTTGCTGCAATGAAAACTGTAAACTAAGCAAAGGGTACTGTGCTCCCGTAAAAGAAGGGCGGCCTGTGGTAGTAGCTAGCGTGGCATGTATGGTTTGGGCAGAAAGGGAGGCAAACGACTAACTGAAGGACATGCAGACAAACTGCAAGTTGTGTCAATGGCCCGGCTGGCAGCGCTAGCAACCTATCATTTTCGATACTATTTCATTGTGCTCACAAGCTTTCTAGCTTAGATACTTCCTTTTTAAAAAATATAAGCATTAATTTCTGATTAGGTATGGATAGAGTACCTTCTAACTTATACTAGGACTCTAAATAGGAGAGAAGGATATCTTAAGAAGTAGCAGTTAGCCAGTGAGAATAAAAAAAGTTAGGCTTCCTAGTTTCTTGCTACTAGTTGATTGGAGAAATGGGTATTTTATAGCTAATAATTCTTAGAATTTAGATAAAAATCTAGATTGTTTAAGGGAGTTAGAAACCTGAAGTGAACTACAAAAGTTGCTCAAACAGGGCCTAACTACATGTGCTCTCTCGCACTTTTTCTGGATGTGCTCTCTCTCACTTTTTCTGGATCGGCACAATTTCCTGCATCAGCCTATACTACTGTGCTCATACATAGTACATAAGACTATGTATCCATGTATATATCCAAATTCAGAGAGAAGTGTACATATACTTTTCGTGGCCTTAACTTTGGGAGAGTCCAAAAATGCATGCCTGCTTTTGCATTGATAGAAGGGTACATACGTACCGTTGTTCAATCAGTCGACTGTAGATAGTGAGCTTGGAAAGTAGCTAGCATCTCGACCGACAGTAGTTCTGCCACAGGAAGCTGAAGAAGAATGCGCATGCCACTTAATTTGTACCGATCAATCCATACGTATATATATTGATAGGCCCTTCAATTAACTATCCTTTCCAAGCACTGTACTGCACTACACAACTGGCAATATATGTACTCCTGTATGACAAATTCTTTGTTATTGTCTAAATGCATAGTTAAAGATAACTAATGGGGCAGAGGGAATATCACTCACTGGTGTTTTTGTTGGTCATGTGGTACTATACCTTTTCGGCTTTCCTTTTATTTTTAGCTAATCAATGTTTACAGTACCATTTGCTTGTTGACTTATCTTCATTCGCTGGTAAATTTAAATTTTAAGCCTTAATTTTAGAGTTAATTTGAAGATTCTTGCTTTCTAGCCTTGACTTTTAAATTGTGAATAATACATATATAAAAGTTTTAACCATAAATAATTTTTATCCATTTCGTTCGGCTTATGTGCCATAGCTAATTAAACCATGACCAACATATACACATGATATGGAATCACTAATTTAGCCCGCGTGTTTTCATCTAGTGAGATATTTTGTTATGTAACAAATATTTTTTTAACTAAGGGGCAATATACTAGGATTTGTTACTCAACGTGTACTCCAGGCTGCCTGCAGGCTAGCAGGTTGTCGGTTATAGTATGATTACTTTTTTTGTTATAAAACGATTTACTGAATATTGTATCTCTTTTTTGTGTAGCGAATAATTGTAAGATCAGAAAAATTAAAACGAAAATATTTGGACAGGCAATTAGCCAAATATTCAGAGATGAGATGTGCAGGCCAGCTGGATCTTGTATCATTTCCAGGCAGGCCCTTTGCATAATGGGCTTTCTTGGTAGTGCCTTGACAGCTTATTGGGCCGGGCCGGCCAAATTGTTCACTGGGCCATGCACGCAAGTACTGTATAACTCATAGCATCCTCTTTTTCTGTAGAATCGATCGCTTGTTTTTTTAATAATGAAAAAGCTATAACCAATTATTATATTAGAGTTTGTAGTTCGAATTGACTGCACATTACAAATCACGGCTTGACGCATAACAAGAAAACTAATTATATCAATGGCCTGTTGCTGTTCACTTTGTAATAAGTAGTAATAGTAACATATAGTAGTGGCTGAGTAGATTACAGAGACAGGCATAGATGCAGAGGAGGTCCAACATCTATACAATGGCAAGTTAGCGTGTGTAGTTGCTTATCTTGCGAGCTACGTTGCAGATCGATCAAGTGATCCGCTTATTATACATTTGTCTAGTGTAAACATCAGATTAGTGCAACGATTGAGCAATGAAAAGGAAATCGATCTAGAGATCCGACTGACCTTTACCTAAATTATGGCACGAGATTAAGCCAAGATGGCCTTGCAACACACTCAACATGTACAATTGCTGATGCAGCTGACTCGAATACTCGATGGGTCGCTTACAAGCTAGCTAGCAATCTCCTGATGCAACATCTGTTGTTCCATCTGCAACAGAAGAGAGCTGTGGCCATTGTTGCTGTAGCCCGTGTGCTACGCCATGCATGAATAGAATCCAAGTAAGAAGGAAAGAAAGAATGAAATGGGAATTAGCTAGCTAGGGCTTGATGCCAAGGAACGCATTGATTGGAAGCAACGCACCCTTCGCCAGCTCAGACCAAACCGTAGCATATGAGCCAAGTCCATCACTTGCTTCCCTTGCAAACGCAACCAAACCCATCCATGCAAAGCATATATATACACCACAATGCCGCATGCTTACCACCACACCTCACTCCCCTCACTACAGCAACCACCACCAACAGCAGCAGCATAGCCATGGCTTTCAACCCTGGCTCTCCAGGCTTTGGCTACCCATTCCCTTTCAACCCTCCAAATTGGAATCCTTATACTCCCCTAAACCCTAATGCTCCAAAGCCACCGTGGATGCCACCACGCCCTCAAGCTCCACCACCCCCGCAGCGTTCCCCACCACCACCTTCCTCGCCTATCCAACCCCCACCACCTCCTAGCCGTGCTCCACCACCACCGCCTCGTCGTGCACCGCCGCCGCCGCCTACTCAAGCCCCACCACCCCCACGCCGTGCTCCACCCCCACCCCCCCCTGCCGCCACCCCCCGCCTCGCCGTGCTCCACCCCCACCCCCGCCATCACCACCCATTCAACCACCACCTCCCCCAACTCCTCACCCCCATGCGCCACCACCACCTCGCCCATTGGCACCACCCCCACCCCACATCAGCCCACCAACACCCGTCCCACCACCGCCTAGCCCACCACACCACATTGTCATCATCATCGTCTTTGTCTCATTTGGTGGCCTCCTGTTGCTAGCATGCCTCGCCATGCTCTTCTGCTGGCACAAGAAGAGGGGGAGGAGGTCAGAGAGGAAGGCAGAGATACACAACTTGAGCGGCCATGTCCATGTCAACAAAGTGACGGCATCAGGCCCCGACGGTGCCAAGGCCACCATGCTGTCAGTCGACGAGGACCTCAAATTCCAGGAGGCCGCCGGCGAGACGTCGAGCACCGCCGGAGCAGGGAGCCATCATACCCCTTGGTCATGGCACAGGAGACAGGAAGGAAGAACAGAGAACAAGGCAGAGGTCATCAATGTCACGGAGCACATCCATGTCGATGAGAAGATCGTGCCAGGGCCTCACGGCCAGAAGATCGAGATCCTTTCAGAGGATGAAGACATCAGGTTTGAAGAGGCAGGCAGGAAGGATAAAGGAGCTGAAAGATCAAATACTCGCATCATCAAGACCTGACAAACTAAGATGAGATGCCACACAATCTGCATGCCCAAGTATTACAGCTCTTCTGAAGCTCCTTCAGCTGACACAGTAATCGTATACCTACACTGGTGTGATTTGATTGTTTTGATAAGATTGTATCTTCTTTGGTGTGAATGAAATAAGGGAGTCAGAGACCCCATTTGGTTGAATGGAAAGTGTAACTATTGCTATCGGCATTTGTAAATGAAATGAAATTCTTTAATGGAATTGGACCAAATGGGGTCCAATTCAATTGGTAAGAAAAAGAAAGACTGTCAAATAGGTCCATCTGGTCTGCAAGTTAATTCATAATCAAATGTGCTCACTGACACAACCTTTGCGTTCATATAACTCTTCCACTATCCATTAGCAGAACCGGAATTTCTGGGGCTAGACCAGAATTTGAACACAGGTTGCAAAATAAGTTTGTTTACAGGGTGACCTAAATGTCGATTCTTGTACTTGCTATCACTACAGCAGATTTCATAATCCTAGGTCCTAACTACTTGCACTATTTAGTTAATTGCCATAGGAGTAATTCGCTTCTTAGTAGGCTTACTTGATGCACTGTTCTTGGCCGACACTGGTGGCGCTGTCACTTGTACAGCCACAGGAGTGGCCTCCATCTTAGCTTCGCTTGCGGCAACATCAACTTCCATGCCGTCCACCTTGTTGTTTTCACGTCACATTTCCTTCAGCAACGTCCTTTGTCACTGAGAGTTTCCGAATAGTATATCGTGTAAGAAAAGTGTCTTGAGGAAAATGTATGCTGGAAGTAAACAAATATTGCGAACACATCCAAGAAGCAGATATGGCTACAAATTGAATTTATCTACTGAGTAACCTAAAAGCAATTTACACTAGTGGATCATTGCAGAAGTCAAAATTCATGTAGTAGGAAACTAGAAGTAACTAATTTCTTAATAGGCTTGGGCTTACTCAATATGTTGTTCTGGGCCAAAACTGGTGGTGGTGTTACTTCAACAGCTGCAGAACTGGCTTCTATCTTAGCTTTGCTAGCACCAACATCAACTGCCCTACTGTCCACCTTTAATGGCTTCATGTTCTCACAGTTGGTATTCCATTCAGCAAGTTCCTTTGTTCCTAGAGTTTTGAAGAATTGAACCATGTTAAAGCTGTCTCATGTACTAAAACAGTAAACCAGAAAAAATTATCGTGATGGCTCACAAATAGAATTCTGTTCTTAGTCGAAAAAAACAGAAGGGTGTCTTCAAAAAGCATATATCTGAAGGGAGCAGGACAGTACAGGCAAATGATCCAACATGCAGGTTGAAGATTTGGTATGCACACTACAATGGTAGCTTTGAATTAGTACTAGGAACACAAAACAATCATATCCTGATGCATTCAAAGAGACCATCCTACTTAGCAACACGTTACTTGCTTTTAGATACATCAGAAAACAAAGAAACCCAGGAGGTTGCATCACAGGCAATTGAAACTTGAAAGTCACTAGAAGTCAACAGCAGAATGGTGAAAATAGTAATCATTCTCCTAAAGAAGTCTGCCCTAACTGTCTGACTAGAAGAAATATTGATATTATTTCAAAAGGTGGACATAGTACCAAATATCAATTTGCTATTAACAAGTGAGTCCATTTAAGATATATGATGAAAACAATTTATATGCTGACTGGCATAGAGCATCTTCACAGAAGATGGTTAGTGGAACAAATTGGAAAATTGTTATACCTATAAATCCATCCATCTGCTCTAGACAAGGCAGGCATCAATATTACTTGATAATACCTAGCAATAACATGCGATCTAATTCAATTGAGTATTATCGTGATTCAATTTTGGAAACATGAATCTTGCATCCGCCAAGGTTTGCATAAACGCACAAAACAAAAGAAAAAAGGGAAATACAAAGAGATACCAGAGATATTATAGGGCTGCCCCAATTCCTCATTCTCAAACTCAAAGATAGTACAGAAACAATCTCGTGATGACACTGCCAGGTACTTGGCATCAGAAGACCTATCAAAAAAAATGAAAAAGTGATTTTTTATTTTGTTTTAAGCAGAAAAGGTGAACTTTTAGTTCCTGTAAGACAAGTTTCTCTGCTCACTAAAGCTTAGAAGTAAAACGACTGTAGCACTCACCATGCAATATCAGTAATGGCAGCATAGTGCAGACCAGCATGTATTAGAATAGGAGCGACACTTTCAGTGTCACAAACATACAGGGAGTTCAAAGTAGCAACAGCGAAAATAACTCTGTAAGGAAGCTTGAAGAAACCATCTGCAACAGTTCAATTGTTCAGCGTCATTTTAAGAGATCAATACAACCGTGAGAAGCTTGAAGCGAGGCAAAGCTGAAAAGAAAATGAGCTACCTGATTGTGAACCACGCAGCCTGAAAAGAACAGGACAAAAGCGCACTGCCACTATCGCTTTACTTGAGCCAGGAAGTTGTATTGCAGGCCTGTAACACCAAAATAACTACAGAACTAAATATATGGTACAAGTTATATGCTGAAGAATATGTGGTTTCTGAGAATGAGCATGTAGCTCAGTGGTACAGCACCCAGTAGAGGTGCCACCCATCCAGGGCTTGAATCCTGGAGGCCGCATTTGTGCCCACCTCCCTGCACAAGGTCTCAGTGGGCCCCTTCCTTAAAGCTAAGTCAAGGGGGATGTCCTTCCCCCTTGATCGACTTTTTTTAGAATATGTTGTTTCTGACATATAGCTAAGGAAATACTGAAAATAAAGAGATATAACTGAAATATCCTAAGTTCCTGTGGAACCATGCGACCAACTAAGCACGGCTGTAGGAAATAGCATTTTTTATTATAGTAAAAAAATGTTGGACTGGCCATTGAATGCTCGAGCTCACGGTTTACCAGTCAGGTGGGCCAGGTTAAACTGCAATTAAACAATTCTTGATTATGCTTAGTATTCCTATTCTGACAGAATAACCAATCTATGTCGATGGCCACCGAAGGGAGATTTCACTCCTGCCAACCAGAGGGATGATCCCACACTCCACCCTTCATGTATAATTGAAGTAAATGGGCCTTAAAACAAGAGTTCAACCATTTGGGCCTTCAGTGGCCCATGTATTCTACTGATGCGCAAGAGCCGCCCAGCTTAGGATATCCTGGTTCACCGGTTTCACAAGGAACCATTCGGTTCAGCCATGTTTAACAGCCTAATTGTGTGAATGGTCCTCGAAGCAAGCCGAACCACTGAGGTTGCTGGTTCCTGCTTTTTGTGACATGGTTTTTATATAGTATCATGTTATAAAAATAAAAGTACCAATAAAGGCTGCTGTGTCTACATGTGTGTTTTGAAGAAGCTTAGAGCTTAGGGTAGCTCTTACGAGTATCTTCCAGATGAAGTTATCTGATTTAACTATTTAGAGAACACCTGAAAAAATGAGTTCCTAAATTGCGAAATATCTGAAAAACTTCATACTTTGCCTCTACTGATGGTTGAAATGTAAAAGAGCGATTTAAACATCATCCAATGCTTCGTTTTCATATTATCTTGGGATGGAGTCATTCCTTTATAAAGCAAGGTCATTGTTATTTCAAGCATTAAGCGTGCTGCTACCTTGACAGGTCTCTCCTTGACATTATATAAGCAGTATTGATCACTTCAGATGAATATTTGCATAACCCTGGTCAAGATAAAAGGTGAATTAGGGAAATAGATTTGTTAATGGGATAAGAGTTATGATGACAAGACTAACTGCAGATGAACTACATTACATGCAGCAAGAGCATATAATCATTGCACTTTGTAAAGACATGTTTCATGTAACAGAAATAAGCAGAGCAACTAGTTATTGCCGACTAGAAGTTTAGCACTAATAGAAAATTTCTATACCTGCTGGCAGTACAAGAAAAGATCCATCAGGAGACCACGCCAATCTTCGGAAGAAAGATGGTAATGTTTTGTCATGAAACAAATGAGCTCTAGCTGGTGGCTGCAAGATAAAGCTTAGCTAATTTCAAACAATGCATAACCAAAGAATGCCATGGGTAGAGTAGATTAAACAAACCTTGGACTCATCATGATTTTGATGTTCTGCCTTCACCAGCGTATGCTGACAAACAAAGTTCATCTTCTCTGCGTTCTTTGACTTGCCTTGGGGCTTATTTGCATATATTCTACAGGTTCTGTCAGAGCTCAGTGAAGCAACATATTGACCCAAAGGATCCCACGCCACACCTTGAACATAATGCAAATGACCCTCCAACTTTTGTTGCACTGAACCTGAGAAGTGCATTGCATATAAACCATATAGCAGAGGAAACATGGTGCTGCATATGTACGATCACTTGTTTTAGGGGTTACCTTTAATAGCATCCCATATTATGCAACTGTTATCAACCGAAGCAGAAACAAGGAATGCACCATCTTGGGACCATTGCAGGTCAAGAACATCTTTGTGATGGAACCTATACAATAAGATAAGAGATTATAACTAAGCAAGTGTCAACAACAGATGGGCTGATTCAAAGAACTCCTTTTTCCCAGAGGTAGATCTTACAATAACGTCTTGTGTGCTTTCCAAGCCTCGCCATCCTCAGTGGAATGTAACTTCCAGAGGATAATACCACCACCTGTCAATTAGATAGTAGCCAAAATTCATAGGCAGGGCACACCAACTCTACTTGATTGTCTAGATAAAATGAAGAAGGTTTTAACTATGATACTTTAACATAAGTAACCTTTTCTATCGGTTTGTTTAGTGAAATTCAAACACTCAGGTAGGACTACTAAGTCCTTTCCTCAATTGAATTCACATAGTTCCTACTTTCGTTAAGGAAAAAAAGGGTGTAGATACTAACTAGCAAACTGAACGTACCATCAGCACCGGACGCAAGATTTTCACCTGCAAACAACCAAATGGAAAGATGTGCTTAGTTGGTCTGTAGAAATGCACAACATATCATTGTCTACAAAGAAAAAAAAAAGAAATGCTCAAAATATAGAGAGCATTTCTTTCACAAATTTGACGGTGCTAAATTATATGATAGAATATATTTGGAGCTGTGTTGGCGCTTACCAGAAGGTGAGAAGCGAAGAACGTTCACCGCGGAGCTGTGGGAGGAGAGGCTGCTGTGGTAGGTGGCAGTGGGGAACTTCTTGTCCGAGTCATCCGACGCTATCACCCAGATCTGCAAGCCAATAATCGATGACGAAATGCCCGCGTGAAACAGCAAACAATCCAAACCACAGCAAGAAATCGAGATCTAAAAAAAAGAGAAGATGAGAAGAGAGGACTCGCAATGCAAGTCTAAAGCCCCACTCCCCACCCCCCAAAAAAAAAGTTTTTAGGAACAGAAGGAGAATCACACAAATCGGACAAACTTCGGCAAGAACCGAAGCGTCAACACCAAATCGATAGGTTTCTCCGGCTTGAACGGCAGGAATGGAGCAGGGAGGGAGTGAAAAGGGCGGACCTTGATGTCATGGTCGCTGCCGCCGGTGGCGAGGCGGCGGGAGACGGGGTGGAAGTCGAGGGTGAGCACCGGCTGCTGCTCGTGCCAGTTGATCTGCACCGTGCCGCCCCGCATCTCGACTCTCCGGTTCCTCCTCCGCGTCACTCGAGGTAGGCTGGGGTTTGGGAGATTTTGGGGAAGGCGGGAAATGGGAGGGGATTGGGCGCGTGCGTCGTCTCCACTCGACAGAAGAAGACGACGAGACGATCGAGGTGGAGTGGAGCCAACTGCAAATATGGCCCACTATATTTCATGGGCCTTCCTGGTTCCACCCAGCCTAGTATAGTATATTTATGGGCCTGTGGCCTCTCTCCGTTCTATTGATTGAGCTAAGTTAATCACGGCACGCGAATAAAACATTATTTTATTTTATTTTTTTAAGAACGTCTTTTTTTAAAAAAAACATTATTTAATACTTTCAAAAGCATGTTTACAGAAAATAAAACGGGGATTAACTCATCTCATAAGTTATGTAGCTGAATGAGAGTAACGTATATGGATGCACATCCTCTGCGAAATGCCCCTGCAGTAGCAGCCACTGACATGTGGGGCTACAGTACCACAGACAATCCTCACTAAGAGTATATGATATGGATATTTCCTTTTAAAAAATATAAAGATATGTATTCCTCTAAAAAAATAATATAAATGAGATAGGTTGTATGTTTTCAAATGCAAACACCCATATACAAGCGCATACATTTGCCTTTATAAAACATACTCTATCTTATATGAAAATATTCAAGAAATTAGGGTGACATCTTAAAACTAACAAACTCGTCACAGGCACTTACCATCAAGACCAAAATCTGGGTGGACATGTTTCCGCCATAAGTAACCTAGCCGCATGATACATTAGTATTTAATTAATTTAGACAAAAATATTTTTTTGTTTTTTTAAATACTTTTGTGAGAGGATTAGATCAAATGTGCAGCCACTAGTAGATATACATTCATCTAAAAAGAAATAAATGGGGGGCAGATATTTAGACTAGGTTAGATTCTTTTGTCTTTAAAAAAAATACATTTGTGAGAAGATGGGATGAAATGTGCAGGCGCTAGTAGAGTATATGAATTTTGGATAGTGGCTCCTGATGTCGGCTATAGCTAGAGGATCGATAGTGCTGCCTGCAAGTGGCACTACCAGAAAAAAAAATCCATGGATTGATTGTTGGATAAGGTGTAATGGTGTTATTCATATAGTACTGGTTTAATTCCGATGCAATGAGATAGCAATAGCATCAGGCATGATGATCGGTACCACTAGTAACTACTAGACAAATAGTTGTGCGATCCGTACATATAATTTACGACTAAAATTAGTTATTTTTAGTCCAATTTAATTAATCAGTACTAACCGATATCGATGTAAACGATTTCTTTAGTACCGATTGGATAGGTCTAAAGTGTTTTTATATTGTTTTTATTTTATTTTATTATATATATGATTAATGATATCATACATAATAAATCTAATTTTTTTAATAGTTATTATATAATTCTTTGGAGATGACGACTATAGCGGCGGTGGGCAGACGTACTGTGGTGTTACTGTGTCAAAGTGGAGAACAACGAGAATATAGGGACTTAAACAGTAAAAGCCTATCATGCAATAGATTTTTTCCACTCGTCTTGTTACTAAACAGTTGTTTTGTAAAATAGATATAAAATTTTTTTAAGCAGTTAAAATATAGTAAAAATTATAAAATAGAAAAATGTTAAAAATAATTTGAAAAAAAGAAAATTTACAGGATAAATAAATTTAATAAAAAGAAAACTAGTATAATTAATTTTAAAAACTTTGAGGGTAAAACATTTTTGTTCTCGTATTTTTTGTGTATACAACATATAAAATCCTTAGCCTTATGGTCATCAACACGCTAATAAAATAAAATAATGTACATCATCAATAAAGTACTTCTACCGTCAAATTAATAATTAAACGTCCTATTTTGTTTCCTTCATTTTTCCTATGTTTTTTCCTTATTTTTCCTATATTTTGTATATCCTATATTTTTTTATATTAATGCATGCACTATTTTTTCTATTTACCTAATTTCCTATTCTTTTTCCTCTATTTTTGTTTCTTCTTTTAAAAACCTTTTTCCTACGCTTTTTATATTTTTTCTATTATAAAATACTCTAGAATACATATATTTTTATAATTAAGACATACTCTTATTTTCCTAACAAAATTACTTTAAATATTTTTAAAAAGATAAGTATATATATACAAAATTTAAAATATAATATTCTAACCGTACAAGAATAGAACCTTGAACGAGTGAAATCATTAAAAAAAACTTTCATAAAAAAATTGACATGAACTTTCCTATACTTTACCTTTTTAAAGATTTTTAGTACCGATTAAAAACAATAATTAGCCGGTGCTAATATATTTAACAACGTTGATAACGGTCAGTAACAACTGGTAATAAGGTATGCACATTTAGACCAATACTAAAAATCATCTTTTAGTATCAAAATTTTTACAAGCCGATATATTTGTATTTTGGTCCGTTAGATTAAAAATCATTTCTCTATTATTATAACACTGTAACATCATGTTAATCTGATATTATACGAAGATAACCAAAAATTTGCACGGGCTAGAGATAGCTACAAAATGGATAGCTGCTCATGTGTATATATTTGGTCTACAACAGTAGGATCAAGAAAAAGCGTAATGAAATAGGCAGAAAGTGAAGCAAAGGGAAAATTAAGTGGCAAGCAATGGATAACACACTTTGATCGGCTCCAAAAATGCACCCGCTAATAACTAGCATCTATGATCTATCGCACATTATCGTGCAAATATAGGCCGCCTTGAAAATAGACACAATGAGTTAAAAAATTATTCGGTGCCTAATACAGATGCATTCGTCAGAACATACCCATGTTGGGAATTCACCAGGATCGATCTAAAGAATCAGCGCACGCGAAAAACTAGGACGAAGCGCCACAAGATAACAGGAAGAAAATTTCTGTCGACGACACGACTTCTGCCCATCTTTTCTTCTCTATTTTCTGGACACCAAACTGATTACAGAGGATTGGTGCATATATCCAGGCGTGCTGGTCACCTGGCTGCCCACGTCCATAACGGACTCAGCATGTACCAAAACTTATAACAGAGTTTGATACGTATAAAAACTTTAATAGTTAGAGAAATGAAACACTTTCAGTGTCAGGTTGAAATTTTAATTACAGGAACCAGGATTGAGTGATAAATTAATACTCACATTGATCGGTCTGTTAATTCAGCCCTCAACAATGATGAAACTACTCACCCTGCAGCCTGCAGGCAGCTCTGAATAGAAAAAGAAAATAACTAGCTTACATTGTTTTCCCGATCATTACTGCCCTTTGAGTTTAATTAGTTAAATTAATAATTCGGACAAAATTATTATGTAATCCAGGTAGCATTAGCATATGATCGAACGTGCGATTGATCATTGATCAGACCTTCGATCGATTCCAGCTGCTGCTGCTGCTCCATGTTTCGAGCAGTACAAATACTGCAGCCGTTGGTTGGACCGAATCGACGGCTGCCATGCAAATCAGATAGCTAGCTAAGTAGCATCTCCACGCATGCATCTCGATCTGCAGGTGGAAAGCAACGAACAGTTAAAGATCGAGTGCACGTACAGCTAGGCATCTACGTATTTAATCGATCGATGATGGAGTCAAAAGTGTACTTGCGCATGTTTAGTTGTAGTAATGATCGATCGAGAACTAGTTGTTGTTGTTAACGTAAAATCAAAATACAATAAACTTAGAGAGGATAAATAGCAGTATTACTTAAAAAACATTTTTAAATAAAAAATATATCTGATCTAGACAAATTTTCAGTAATAATGTCGTCGATCCAACCTACTTCTTGCCGCTTATTCGACCATCATGCTCCGTACACTTTGATCCGACCATAGCTTTACTGTCGAATAGATTGTTTATAAAAAAAACATTATATCAATTTTATTCTAACAAGAAGCACCATCTCTCTTAAAACTAAACACTAACTTTTATCTTTCACGAAATGTATGACACTAGATCTTAACCTCTCTTTTATATACACTGTTCCGTAGACTTTAAATTAAATACAATAACTCAAATTCAAAACATAGAAATACGTGCTGCTACAGTACCTGCGACGTTACCATACGTGTTTCCTCTCCTAATCTTATGTTCCAATTTCTATGATTTTTTCAGCGTTTATATTTTTTAATCTAAAACTTTATCCAAAACCAACTCTATTTTGTAAATACATACAATTCCTCTCATATAACATATAAAACATTCACATCCACATCTATTGTTTTCAACTTTACTATCCCGCATGATTTTTTTAATCGTGTGGGTTTTAACTTTTTTTCAAATCTATCCAAATATATCATCGACAATATTCTACACACATACAACAAATCGACCATTTCTAAATATAAATATCATAATCTAACTAACAACATTATAAATATTTTTAAACCAATCTTTATTAATTAAATTATTTATAAAGTTAATTGCTTATTATAAAATATTAATTACGATAATGTTTCAACATTTAAGTGGCGCCTAACCTAATAGTTTAAGCATCAGACTAATCAGTTAGAGTAGCGTTAGCATATCTGGATATGCATATGCATGCGCATGTACGTCAGTAGTTTCAGAGAATTCAATTCGTTTCTTGCGGCCGTTCGTCCTGATTTTGATCGAGGAAATGTACCCAACAAATCGGCCCATTTCTGCAGGGAATTTTGATAATCAACAGTGAGATCATGGTCATACGTGTTAGCTTTTAAACTGCGCTTTGTTTCTTTCTTTCTGCAAAGCTTAGTCAGAGTGGTTCTAGGACAATATGATGAGGATGCTACTGTTACTGTTGAATAGGACGAAGACGACGGCGATGGAGTGACGAAGGAGTAGCCACACAAGCATAGAATTTGGTGGTCCTTGTTCTAGCAGATATGCACCTGCTGGTTGACAGAAATTCAGAAGTCGTTGTTGAATTTTTTTCCCCCTTAGATAATGAGGATCAGTCGTAGTAGTTTGAGGAGAGCTACCGGAATCTGCCAGACACACATGGACTTGTTGTGAACTTGAAGCAGCCAATTCGATCAGAAATTCAGAATTAGCAGCAGGCAGGTCTAGTCCGGCAACAGGACGCGTTTTGTCGGATCGGATGCCACTAGCTGAAGCTGCCTGCCTGCCTGCCTGCAGTGACGTAGTGAGAAGAGAGACCACTTGCAATGGAAGCAAAGCAATTCAATAGTCAAACCCTTGTTTAGCTAGGTCGCTAGTGGACAATTATTCGGTGGAGCGAAGCAGGTAGGAAACAACCATGTGTGTGTGTGTGTGTGTGTTGGCTACCTATAGCTGCTTAATTGCTCTGAGTTCTGCTGATTAATTAGCTAGCTGATGGTGCTTACTTAGTTCATTCTACACGTACGTCGTAAACACGCGACCGGTCGCCATGCGTGGAGGCGTCAACACGCCGGCCGGTCAATCGAGAGGCGAAGAAACGGATTAAATCAAGGAGATCACACTAAATTAATTAGGTAGTTCCTTTGAAGCTGTAAAGCTAGTAGTGTTTCTTGTCAAATTTCTGCAAGATTACTTATATTATACACTCGCAGCTCGTCGCAAACAGCCAAACACTGACTAAAAATTCTTAAATTCGTCAACGTCTGTCTGTAGCGGTTAACATAACTGACTACTAGTTAATTAGGTGCTTAATTACTTCTTCGCATCGGTTCAGCAGATGTATGCCAAAAACGCAATTTATACCATAATTAAACCAAACATAAGCATATATAGCGCACGCTCTTCTGCTAATTAACTTTGCTGGAGTATATATCAAACTTGTCAGGAGAGACATATATCCACACGAGAAACACGAGGGAATCGCATCTACGATGATCAATCAATGTTAACAAAACGCAACAGAAAAGGTAGCTACGTAGTACTAGTTAAGAAAGCTGCGTGCACTTGCACTTGTGTATCTTATACTATAATAAATAGTAGTCAAGAATGAATTGCATAATTTACTCATCACTGCATTGCAAATATGCATGCACGAATATATATTTGTAAGAAATGTAAGTGTTAACATATATGCAATTCTTACTAATTTACTCCATGACAATCTGAAAAATAAACAATTAATTAAGCTACCAAAATTAAGTCGGCAGCGCGAGGTATATATCCCAACGCGCGCGCGGGAAAGGAGGAAAAATGCAACAACACATACTAAAGGAGTATCCAAGTAAGTTGATTTCGCCTAAACTAAAGCTGTATCTACTGTACTAGCTGCTAACAACGCACTAACTACTAAAGGAAAACATTGCATGCTTAGTGGACTAAGTAAGTAGCTACTACACTCCTCTCCACTTGACCAGCTCAGCTCCCTTCCTTGCCTTCCTTCCTCGCTCAGACTAATTCAGTCAAATTTCTCATCCACCCCATCGCAATGCATGCCCGCCTATATATACTTGCCAACCCCTCCCATGGCTTCTCATCCATCACAAACCAGCTCAAGCTCATCACTTGCTCAGAAGCAAGCAAGCAGCTAATCAACCAGCTAGCTTGATCACTGGTTCACTACACCTTCAAAAATCTTTCTTTCAGACTTCACTTGAGAGGTAGTAGAACTAGTACAGCCGCAAGAAGTCAAGAACAGCAATGGCATCATCAATGGCGCCAGCAATGGTGATCCTCCTCCTCCTGGCGCTTCTCATGCCTTCCACCCTGTGCTCCCGCTCAGGGCCCTCGTCCAAACACGGCCATGGTGGCCACGTCAAGCACGCGCCGCCGCCGGCGTCTCCGTCGCTGCCACCACCTGCGCCAGTAGTACCAGCGGCGCCTCAGGCCGCGGCGCTGGTGCGCGCCACCTGCAACTCCACCGCCTACTACGACGTCTGCGTCGCCGCGCTCGCCGCCGACCCGTCGAGCAGCACTGCCGACGTGCGCGGCCTGTCCGCCATCGCCGTCTCCGTCGCCGCCACCAACGCGTCCGGGGCGGCGCAGGCGGCCACGGCGCTGGCCAACGCCACGGGGACGGCGGGCCTCGCCGACGGCACCGTCCAGGCGCTGCTCCGCACCTGCGCGGCCAAGTACGGCGACGCCCGCGACGCGCTCGCCGCGGCCAAGGACTCCATCGCGCAGCAGGACTACGACTTCGCCTCCGTCCACGTCAGCGCCGCCGCCGAGTACCCGCAGGTGTGCAAGGCGCTGTTCCGGCGGCAGAGGCCCGGCGCCTACCCGGCGGAGCTCGCCGCCAAGGAGGTCGCGCTCAGCAAGCTCTGCTCCGTCGCGCTCGACATCATCGCCCTCCTCAGCAATTCATCCAACAGCTAATCACCAAACCAGCTACAGATTACGGTTGCTCGTATCGTATACGTACAGATACGGTATAATACTACTACTGTGTAGAGTACGTACTAAATACGTGTAATGACATGTATTTAGCTAATTCTGTGTGCTCCAAATCCACTTGATCTGTTCTTGTATTAATTGTATTAAGTATAGATGAGCTACTGCAGTGTATGCAGAAGCTTAGCATGCTGCAACTTGTACTTCACTTTGGTTTCAGTATATCGTAATTTAAACATTCTTAAAAAAATAACTCTAAGAACTAAAATTTACACTTAAAATTTTGTTACTTAAAGTACATATTACCTAAAAGTATCAATTTTTACGCTTAAAACATGATACCTCTCGATACATTCTCAAGTATAGTAAAATTATATTTTATTATAATAGTGACTATTCAGATTTGTTGAATTAAAATGATCGATGTAGTTTATGTTAGAACTCAAACAGTTAAAACCCCTAACAACTGTATTAATTTTCACAATCCCATTAAACGTGCCCAAGTGGCTTCATATACTCCCCTAGTTGCACCCAATGCAACTTTGCTATCTATTAATTTCTTTTAGATTATGAATCTTTTTAGATAATTAGCTTTCTGCAATGTAATCATACATTAATAACTAGTTTCCCCCTTTTTTTTAATTCACTTGAGAAAGTTTGGAAGACAATTTTCGTGGTCCAAAATGATACTAGTAGTACTATTTAAGGTTGTTATAAAGTTACTAAAGATCATGCACGTATGGCACCTCGGCATCTTGTATCCTTTTGAGATAATTGGCATCTTGTGTTCTTTCATCAACATTTGCTTGGTTGTGTCCATGCCATGGACCATCTGTCCTATGTGAGATTGGAATTGAAGAAAAGAGGGGCAGAACTTTAGCTGATGAATAGCCCAGGCAACATGGTCGTGTCCTCCTGACCAGTTCATGTGGGGTTAAACTAAAAAAAAAATAGCAGGCATGCTTGCATGTTTGCCTCTGTCTGTTTCCCCCTGATTTTTTTTCGTGGGTGCACCTGAGTCCCAGATTTCATAATCTTGTTCTTGCCTTTGTCTCTCCATGCATGTGTTGCCCTAAATCTGACGACTTTTTTCTCATAAAGTGTCATCTTCATCTTCTTTCTTTTTTCAAGTTCCTTTGATTTTGCCTTTCCCTTTTAACTGCTGCTATTGTCTCTATGACCATTGAAGCATGGTTACTGTTGTGTTCAAGAGCGGATGAATCGCAAACAGTGGCATGCATGCTTCATAAGAATGATGGAGGAGAGCATAATCATGTTCAGATGTTTACACACGATCCTTACCCCTTTTTTTTTCTCTCATCCCCACTTCTCTTTGCATCAAAGTCACCACAGGTTCCTATGGATTGTCATGGAGTAAAGATCTCCTCCTGTGTAAGCTAGGGTACAGGAATCTACAAAAGCCAAAAGAAAGAAGAAATAAGGCTGCCTGCCCAACATTACTCCTGGAGGCTGAGATGCCATTAAGCAGACAATGGGCATCAGATTAAAGATAAATCTTCATAGGCCCAGTTTGAGCCTTTAATCACACTGTTCTTTTTTGCAGAGATAAAAATGGTTTTTCAGACTTTAGGGTCTCCTATTCTTTAGAGTTTACATGCGATCATATATTATCTCAAGTGCAAGTGTGCAATATAACAAATAAATAGTAGATGGAAGTGCACTTTCTATCTTGAAAGCACCAACTTTTTGTCACAAGACCTCCCGTTTTCAGCAGTGCAGTTGGGCTAGATTAAAACAAGCACTGTTGAATCTTATGGATAAAAAACTACTAGTGATAGATACTGACATTAAGGCGCTGGCGGTTCAGCATAATTGCATAAACAACTAAAAGGATGTAAACAGTAATGCTACTTCAGGGAGAGATTCTAGGAGTAGAAAAAAAATACACAAGCATAAATATCACTACTTGAGTAATGAGCACCCAAAGTTTGCACAATCCAACAACAATCCCAGGCAACAAACTCTGAAGATTCCACCCTCAGTGTCCACAAAGACCCAAAAGTCATCAGAGTTAACTCAACTAGGATCATACTCCCTCCATTTTCTTTTATATGATGTTGGTTAGTTCGAATATATATATATATATATATATATAAAGAGGGAGTACATAATAATACAGAACTCTCTAACACTTGCAGTACCATAACACAATAAAGAGACTGAAAGGAGGTCAAGATTGAATGGGCTTGATCTTGAAGTGAAGATTGATAAGTGAAAATAAGAAGCACTTCAGATCCTGCACACGCAAACATTAGAAGTTGTTAGGAATAGCTTTCATCTGCAGACTTTCCATACCGTGCACAATCAAAATATTGTTCCATATTGTTAGGAATAACGTCATTTGAAGTTAAACCAAACCAGGACGGTATTAGAAGATCCAACTCATTATATGCTTTTGCACCACCACATTAACTAGAAATCTAGTATGCACACTGCTATCAATTACTGAACTGTGATGTACAGTTCACAATATGATCTTACAGTTGACTACTGATCAAGGACAGAGTACGGACGATAGAATGATAATCGTAAAAATATGTAAAATGAGACTAATACCTCGAGAGTACACAAGAGGGTTGGGTCTATATATATAACCTAGTGGTTAAGTGGTTTAGCACCCCTCGTAGTCACATCGAGATAGGAACGGACGCAGAGAATGGACCGAAAACTAGTGAACAAAGACGTGGGCAGGCCTTTGGTTATTATATCGGCGAATTGGTACGCCGATGGTATATGGAGCACCTGAATCTGTTCTAATGCGACCTTGTCACGAACAAAATGGATATCGATCTCGATGTGCTTGGTGCGTCGATGATAAACCGGGTTGGCGGTCATGTAGACAACACTAATATTGTCGCAGTAGACGACGGTCACAGAGGAGAGGGGTGCACGAAGCTCCTGGAGAAGCTGGCGAAGCCAGCAACACTCAGCGACGGCGTGGGTGACGGTGCGGTACTCGGCTTCGGCGCTAGACCGTGACACTGTAGTCTAGCGTTTTGAGGACCAGAAGACTAGAGTGTCGCCGAGGAAGACGCAGTAGCTAGACGTAGAGCGTCGAGAGTTGGGGTAGCCTGCCCAGTCCGTGTCAGAGTACACGGTGAGGGAGTCGATAGGGCTAGAGCTAAGATGCAGCCCGCTGGAGAACGTGCCCTTCACGTAGCGCAGGATGCGCTTGAGCAGCGCGAGGTGAGGTTCTCGCGGAGCGTGCATGAAGAGGCACACTTGCTGGATGGCGTACGTGAGGTCGGGGTCGTGTGAGGGTGAGGTATTGGAGAGCCCCGGTAAGACTCCGATACTGAGAGGGATCGGCAACGAGTGTGCCATCGGCAGTGAAGAGTTTGGCTCGAGTGTCGATTGGGGTGGCCGTGGGGTAACAATCGGCCATGCCCGTATGCTGGAAAAGGTCGATGACGTACTAGCGCTAGAAAAGAAAGAGCCCGTGAGAGAAACGGGTGACGGAGATGCCAAGAAAGTGGCGGAGAGGACCAAGATCGGTCATGGCGAACTCGGAGTGGAGTCAGGCCATGATCTGGTCGATGAGAGATATCGAAGATGCTGTAAGAACAATGTCGTTGACATATAGAAGGAGATAGGCGGTAGTGAAGCCGATATGGAGAGTGAACAGGGAGCTATCGGACGCAAAGGCCACGAAGCCGATGTGCTGAAGATAAGCAGTAAAACACTGATACCAAGCACGAGGGGCTTGTTTGAGGCTGTAGAGCGAACGCTGAAGAAGGCAGACATCGTCGGGACGAGAGGGGTCGACGAAGCCTAGGGGCTGCTGGCAGTAGACCGTTTCCATCAGATGACCGTGAAGAAAGGCGTTCTTCACGTCAAGCTGATGGATCAGCCAGGAGTGCGAGGCAGCCAAAGTGAGAACAACCCGGATGGTGACGGGTTTGACGACGGGACTAAAAGTCTCGTCGTAATCGACATTGGGGCATTAGGAGAAACCTTGAACTACCCAACGTGCCTTGTGACAAGCAAGGGAGACATCGGCGTGGAACTTGTATTTAAAAGTCCACTTGTTGATCACAATGTTGGCGCTGGGAGGACGGAGGATTAGACGTCAGGTCTCGTTGTCCATTTAGGACTTATACTCGTCGGCCATGGCCGCGCGCCACTGAGGGTCGACCAGGACGGAGCGAGAGGTCACCGGGATAGGCGAGATAGAGTTGTGGACGGCGGAGAGCCCGTAGCGCTTGGTGGGCGGAGAGACCCGGTCTGTAAGCGAGTGACCATATGAGAGGTGGAGGGAACGGGAGCCGATGGGAGTGCGGTAAAGGTGGAAAGAACTGGTTGGGTGGGGGCGTCATCAGCTCTGGATCGGCGGCTGTAGGTGAGAGGAAATGGGGAACTAGATCGGCCTGAGCCGATGGAGTCGGATGGGCTGATTGGTCCGGTCAGTCCGATGAAGATGGAGCAGCCGATAGGGAGGGGGTAGCCGATGGAGGCTGAGGAGCCGATGGAAGTGGGGTGTCCGATGGAAAAATAACGGGATCGGCTAAAGCCGATGAGAGTGGTGGGGCTGATGGGGGTCCGATGGGTGGGATATCGGACCGAATAGTAGTGGGATAGGTGAAAGGTAAGTCCTCAGCAGCGGCCGATGAGGGGGCAGGCCGATGGGGAGAACGGTGGAGGAGACTGGGTCGGCACGGTGTTGGTAAGGAGGAAGTCGAGATCGCTAGAGGAGAATCTCGGATGAAGCAGACCGAAGAGAAAGCATGTCTCGTCAAAGATGACATGACGAGAGACGATGACCCGTCGAGTGGAAAGGTCAAGACATCGGTATCCCTTGTGAGAGGAGGGATAGCCGAGGAGAATGCAAGCGGTGGAGCGGGGAGTGAGTTTGTGGGAAGCAATGGCGGTGAGGTTTGGGTAGCAGAGGCACCCAAAGACGCGAATGTGGGAGTAGTCGGGCGCCGTGCGGTAAAGAAGGGTATATGAAACGTTGTTTTGAACGGAGGAGCACAGGCGCCGATTGAGGAGAAAAGTCGCAGTGGCTAGAGCTTCTGCCCAGTAAGTGACAGGTAAGTGGGCGTGAAGTAGCATAGTGCGACTTATGTTGTTGAGGGTGCGAAGTAAACGCTCGGCTTTACCGTTTTGGGGACAGGTGTAGAGGCAGGAGAGCCGTAGATGGATGCCCTGTGAGGTGAGAAAGGTTGTAACGGTACGGTTAACGAACTCCATACCGTTATCGGCTTGCACAGTCTTGATGGGAAGGCTGAACTAAGTAGAAACATATGTGGCAAAGTTAGTGAGGTGAGAGGCAACCTCGGATTTGCTGATGAGCGGAAAAGTCCAGCAATAGTGTGTATAATAGTCAAGTATGGCAAGGTAATACTGATTATCGGAGATACTTTTAATTGGAGATGTCCATATATCACAATGTATAAGTTCAAACGGGCGCGAGGTAGAAGAGAGAGAACTAGAAAAAGGCAGACGCACATGTTTGCCAAGTTGACACGAGTGGCAAACTGTGGAGCTGCTATGGGTATATCAGATGGGGGCGCTGCGACGGAAGGTGGCAACAACGTCGAGACCAGGGTGGCCGAGGCGAAGATGCCAGAGGTTGGTGGAGTGGGCAACGCTGGCATGTGGAGTGGACGGTGCAACGGGAATGGTGTAGAGGTCTCCGCCACTATTGCAGCAAAGGATCTGTCGTTGGGTTGGGATATCCTTTACAGAGAAACCAGAAGCGTCAAATTCGATTGAGCAGTTGTTGTCTCGTGTGAATTGGCGAATATATACAAGATTATGAATAAGGGAAGGTACGATAAGAACATTCCGAAGGGAGAGGTTAGTGGTGGGTGTAGACAGAGAGGAGTCACCTCGGTATTAGATAGGAAGAGAGTGGCCATTGCCGAAGGTGACAAAGAGGAAGGAAGAAGGGTGACAAGAACGAAGTATACCAGGTGATGACGCCATGTGGGAGGACGCCCTAGAGTCTAGCACCCAAGAGTGCTGTGGTTGGAGCGTCATCTGGTTGAGAGCGGCGACGAGGCCAGCCTGGTTGCAGGAGGGAACTAACTGGGTGGGTGGTGTCGGTAGCATCGGCTGAGGCGGCAGAATAGGAGCCGATGCCAGGTGAGCCTGAAGATGGGCGCCGAGAACCCCTGGTTGCCATCCGATAGGGCTGCGTGGCTGGGGCTGGGGTGCCCAGGGGTTGTAGCAGAGCCACAGACCCATGGGACCGACAGGTTGGGCAGGGACTGAGGCAGGTCGCGATTGCATCAAACCCTGTCAATTCCTGCCTTTGCCTTTGCCCTTGCCTTTCCCGGTGTGGGCTGTGTTGCCATGGTTGGAGCCATGGCCACCAGAGCCATGGGAGGGAGCGGTAGCGCAGGATGCTCGGCAACCATTATCGGCTGCGGCGAGGAGAGCGGTGTGGGCCACTGTCTTCTCGTCATTGGCCAGACGAAGTTCTTTAAAAACTAACATGTCATGGGCCCGGGCAAACGATGGAAGGGGTGTGGCGTTGGCGATATCGTCGGCAATGTTTGAGAAGCGAGGGTTGAGGCCTTGCAGAAGGGAGAGAATGAGTTGAGAGTCGGCCACAGTCTCTTTGTACTATGGAATGGAACTCATTGAGGAGGAAGATGGCGCGGGGCTGTTTGTTCGTGAGGAAGATCCGCTCGATGGCCACCTAGAGATCCCGGGCGGTAGGGTCGATATCGTCCATAGCGAGGTCGAGAACAGAGTTGTCGACTGAGCTGAGCAGTCAGCTGCGCATGTAACACTCGGTGATGTCCTACTAGGGGTCATCGGGGCGAGGTGGAGCGGAGCCATCGATATGTGACCGTAGGCCGAACTTTCCAAAGAGGGATTTGAAAAAGAAAACCCACTTGAAATAGTTGGCGTTAAGGTCAAGAGAGATAGAAACGTGAGATTTCACATTCACAGCAGCGTAAAGGGGAGAAGATCGGCGAGGTGGTACTCGAAGTGTGGTCTAGGGCACCGAGAGCCAGAGTAGACTCGGCGACTGAGAGAGTGTCGGAGCTGAGGGCAAACTCGGTGGCCATGACGAGAGAAGAACATGGACAAGTAGCCGATGGGAGGAAGGATCGGCCGATCAGAGAGATGAGAAGCCGATAAAGAGTGAGTGGGTCGGCCAGCCGATGGGGAGTGGTTGACCGATATGGAGTAGGCAGCGGAGTAGGTGAGAAAAATGTGGTGGTAGAGTAGGTAGGTCAGAGAGTGGTTGGGTCACGGACGTGCGAGGATTCATGTCCGTGAAGGAAAGATTCACGTCCGTGTACTCGTGAAGGTCAAGGAGTGGAGCGGACGCGAAAAAGGCGGAGAGGGGCCGGACGCGAAGAGAAGATGTTCGCTTCGTACGTGACAAGGTCGCTCTAGAACATGTTTGGGTGCTCTATGTACTGTCGACGCACCAGTTCGTCGACATCATGACCAAAGGCCTACCCACGACTTTGTTCATCAGTTTTTGCTCCAGTCTCTACGTCCGTTCTACTTCCGCTACAACTACAGAGGGTGTTAGACCACTGGACTTGTATATATATAGACTCGATCCTCCTGTATAGAGAACGGGGTCTCAGTCTTACTGTATACTACACTTTTGCACTAAGATCTCTGAACATTTGGAACTGAGACTTTTCATATAAGAATATATAGCGGCTCAACTTATAATAAGGATGGCCTGGGTTGAAACTGAGCATCTGGCAGTCTCTCACAAAAAATATTTCCCTCATTTTTAATGTATTTTTGTACCTTTCAGTTTGAAGTACATCAATGTTGCAATGCTGACTATATTGAAGAATGTTGCCAATGTCATTACTGCTTCTGGGGAGACCTACTTCTTTAAAAAGCAGCATGATAGACAAGTTTGGATTTCTCTCACGTTGATGGTATGTCACCTCTAGAAGTCGGTAATGTTTGAACTGGACTTAAATATTTGCTGGGTTTATTTACTTCTTTGCTGCCAATAGCAACTAGTTGATTTGTTTATGAATATTAAATTATAGATGTTCACGAAACACTGATTAAAAATGACAGTGTATTATCCTTCATGGGCTGACTCACATAGCCATTTTTGTAGATAATTTCAGCAATTGCAGGAGGAATAACAGATCTGTCTTTTCACGCAGTTGGTTATACGTGGCAGATCTTGAACTGCTTTCTAACAGCATCATATTCGGTATTGTTTTTGTTCATTCTAATAAAAAACTGACTACAGTATGCAGCCTATTTTTGAACTGTTACCCCAGATGTTTTAAATTCGTAAACCACGAAGCAGCCAGTATTCGGCATCTTCGATTCTGAGGTGCTCCACAATTATTTTAACAAATGAACTGTTTTTTCAGCTTACATTACGGCATGTTATGGACAGTGCCAAGCAAGCCACCAAATCTGGGAATTTGAACGAGTTATCAATGGTTTTACTGAATAATATTCTTTCAGTACCACTTGGGATTACCCTTGTGCTTTGTTTCAATGAAGTGGAGTACCTTTTGGAAACGTAAGCAACTTCACTCCATTTGTTCTGATGTGAACTTAATAAACTACAAGGGAATTGTGGAGCCTCCATTTATTTAACAAGAACTATCCTTTATGAAAGTTTGCTTTCTGTGCTTCCAACTTAGTTTCAGGCATGCCAATGCCAAATTAATGGTGTCTAACAGAATCGGCAATGGCCTTCACATATGTCGATGAGGCATGTCTGGGCATAAGAAATATAAAAGTGATGAACCATTACTTAGGCTTCTTTTGAGTTACATGCAAACCGGGCCAACTTCTTGCAACCTGATCTCCTGATGAAACAGTTGTATTTACAAGCATTTGCAGGCCTTGTAGGATAATAGATTTACAATGTGAATTTGCAGGCCTCTCCTAAGGACGCCCATGTTTTGGATAGTCATTACTGCTAGTGGAGTTTTGGGGCTTGCTATCAGCTTTACTTCTATGTGGTTTCTTCACCAGACAAGTGCAACAACATATAGGTACTGAATGAATTGTAGTGGCTTTTTAAAAATGTTTATCTTTGTGCGCTCTGTCTTCATGAATTTCTAATGTAAATATTTCTGCTGATACAGCCTTGTGGGCTCCCTTAATAAGATCCCTCTCTCTATTGCTGGAATCCTTCTCTTCAAAGTGCGGACAAGCATGGAGAATTCTTCAAGCATTTTGTTTGGTAGGTTTTTTTTTAATAACAAGGAAAGAGGTACCGTGTTATGGATATCACATTTCACTAATAAAATTCATACCCATCATCGCGCAGGTCTATTAGCAGGGGTATTTTTCGCCAGAGCCAAATTGCGTAATAACTCTCAGTCCTAGTCGTAGACCAAGCTTTATAGGCTATACAAGGCTGAATTGTTCTAATCGGTCAGATTCAGAACAGGATGCTCCCACAAATTACATTCCTGGGAAATTTGTGCAGTTGTAAAGATCCTCCTCCAGCTAACAAGGCAAGAGATTGACAGCACATTTGTTACTGTGGGGGCCATGGGGCTGCAGTTCTTTTTCCCTCGAAATCGCCACGGACCCCTTGTTGCTCTTGTGGTGGTATACGTCCTCACTTGCACTTACGATCGAAAGGCAGATAGTACTCAAATGCAGGCAATTTGGGAAGAACGATTGGTGGGTCGATGCATTTGTAATTTTGTGAAATTGCAGCTGTTGGATCGAAACGGGATTGGTTTAATTTTTGTCTTGTCCTTGTCTATCTTCTTCCACACTGAGTCTCTAGGGCTCCTCAGGGAATACCAGTTTTTGTGTCCTTTCAGAAGGAAAATGCTCAAGCTCCGCATATGTGCACCACTCTTGGGATACAGTGATAGTGCAGAAAAAATTGGATTGACCTGGTTTGTCTGTCTGAAATTTCTTGTGATTCATGTTGTTATTAACCTGGTTGCTCTGGAATTTCTGCTCTGCAAACTGCCTCTTACATTTGAGAATCTCAAAGCCAAATTTTTACTTTGCAAACTACCTCCTACATATAAGAGTCTCAAAAACCTTGAATTGAAACATGAATTAAACAAAAAAGAACAGAGGGTAAAAAGAAAAATGGACCTCCTAGACAATTTAAGCATGGCCAGCAAGGCCAACGCGGTGACTGAGCTTTCCTCACTCACGATTTAGAGCAGCTAGGGCTCATGTTAAGGGTTAAACAGATTCATCTCCAAGAATGACACTCATCCGTTACACCGTAGCAAGTATAGACCATACTAATTTACATGTAGTGAAAATGATTCTGTAAACTCATTTCTTTATGAATATATTCTCCCTTTTACAATTGACAAAAGCTGAACTTGTACATACACCCTGATAAGCTAAAGAATGCAGCTTAAGTTGTTGAATCTGACTCTATGATCAAGACTCTCTATTATCATCCTAATCCCTAAAAAGGTAAAAGTAGACACCTCATTCCAAGAATTCCAGTGTCAGTCACAAAAAACTTCCGGTTTCTGTACACTTTCTCAAGAATGGTCACACCAAGAGGACGAACCATTTTTCCTAAACTCTTCACATGGCGCTGGAAAACATCATGTGCCTCTCCATACAGACTCACATTGCCATCTATCCTGACGCCTTATCACTGTTAAGCTAACATTTCTGAAGCAAATCCCTTCATCAACTGTGCCGTGCACTGCTTCCAGCATCCGTGCACGCTGTAAATCCACACCGACAACGTTTCTAATGTGCACATCACTGATTCTTGGCAGTGCACTTCGGTCATACCTGTCATCTGAATGATCATCTGCACCACGACTGAATCTTATAGGTACCTTGACCTTCTCCATCCTGACATTCTCTATGGTGATGTTGATTATGTATCCTCCACGCCCTACATCGGATTTTATCTGCACCACTTGCGCAGAATTCCATATGTGAAGGACACAAACAATGACGTTGGATATTCCACCAGATATCTCGCTCCCCAAACCCACACCTGAGCATGTTGGAGTTGTGCCTGAAACCCTCTGGATGGTGTTGTTTGAACTGGGTTTCCCTACTGAGATGCCGTACTGATCCCAGCCACTCTTGACAGCAACTAGATCATCTCCACTTTCAATGTAACAGTCTTCAATACAAACTTCTGAGCTCAAGTCTGTTATCATTGATCAAGAGAAATTGTCATCGATAGGCATCTCTTCATATAGCAAGTTTGAGGGGTTTATATAAAAGGTCATCACCAGTGTGAAGAAGCATATATTTATTCAAGTTTGTTCCGCTAAAAATGGTGATAAAGTTGTATCTAACTAGCTTCTCTTCAAAGAATAAACAAACATGATCATTTTTTTAATCATATGAAGTACAGAAAATCAGTGATGATCGAGAGTTGAAAATAACATTTTGTAAGTGAGGAACAGTCTAAGAGCGTGAACCTGGATCGATGCCATCAGTGTTTGGAGCGTTCAAGGGAGCCAGTACAGTCAAGTTCCTTATCACCACGTTTCTGATAAATAAATAAATAGGAAAAAACTTGTTCACTTTATATGGTTCCAATATAATGAAGATCAAGAGGGCTGTCTCTTCTATTAGAAAATGGAGCGATAGTTTACTCACTATACAAACATAATAAACTGACCTGCAGTAGATTGGATGCACTGTCCAAAAAGGGGAGTTGCGTAGAGTGCTATTGGAGATCATGATGTTGGTTGAGTTCACTAGCTCAATAAGATGACCTCTTGTGTAGTTCAACGTTCAATTCCACCATAGGTCCCACCAAATCCTGCCTTGTCCATCTAAGGTCCCATTGCAACCTAACATGTAAAGGGGGACACTTGCAAATTACAAGTCAACGCTAATTCTTCACATGATATACCTCTAAATGTAATAAAGTTTAATGTTCATTTCATCGTTATAACGAGTTACTTCATCATATAGTCATGCACAACTTTACTAATTGATCAAGATTGATTTAGACATAGCTAAAACAACTTATGTACCAGTAATGACAACATCATTTAGGCCCTCTCCACGGATGAGGCTGATGTGGTGCGGTCCTAATCTTTCCCGTCCACGCCCATACGACGGCAATAGGGCTATGAGAGGCCATTCTTCTGGATCCTGCACATTGCAGTCCAAAGCACTAGTCAATGCCATGCAGAATTCCATTCAACGTATACAACTATGAAGTGCTGGAGACTCTTCTACTTAAATACAAATACAAATTGTTTAATCAAGAATCTAGGCTATGGTCCCCCTTAAAGATTGATTGTTCCTCCTGCTTTTCATGTTAGTACCATTATGAGTAGAAGTTGTACACCTCTTTTTTAGTCATGCAACTCTGTCTTCTGTTTGATTGATGATCATTCGTTTTCCTCTTTCCTTTGGTTTCACCCAACTCCCATAAGAAACTATACGATGCGATGATTTGGGAACTAGCACTATAATGAAGTAAAATGCTAGGTGGCTGACTGGCCGTAGCAATATCTGTCTTCAATTTTCAGTTGGTTCACTCGATGAAACTGACCGGTTCTTCCCAAGTTGTTTGTTCTTAATTCTACAGCAAGCTATTGAAT
Source organism: Oryza coarctata (assembly GCA_030770085.1). Taxonomy (NCBI): domain Eukaryota; kingdom Viridiplantae; phylum Streptophyta; class Magnoliopsida; order Poales; family Poaceae; genus Oryza; species Oryza coarctata. The sequence continues at coordinate 306,247 of CM061476.1, read as the reverse complement.
AGTGTATTTTATGCAAAAAAAAAAGGATACGTGGCCATGATTGTCTTAGAATATTAAGGTGATTCCATTGTGAGTGCAAGTGGCAGCATGTCAAAGGCATAGCATCTAACTAAAGCCCTTAACTACGGTTACTAATTTATGGCTTCTGTCCCAAAAACTTTCTACCTCAAACATGAATGCAGCACTCCGTACCCCCCTAAGACCCCCATACGAGGGGAGCAAATTCGACAGAATAACTGTAGCAGTCCATAGCATGAACATTGCAACCACCAACAAAAATGTGGAATGAGACTATTAGTTCCTGTAGAAAGCTCCAAACTAGCACTGCATATTTATGTAATCTTTAGCATAAGCAGATAGACGGCAGAGGAAGCAAAGTACAATAGCAGAATCGGCTCTGGTCAGTCCAAGCAGCAGTATGGACAAAGCAAAGACTCTTGAGAGTATAATAACATTTGGTAGGCTGCCTGGTACCAGAAGCCACAAGAAACCAGACCGTCCAAGCATGTGATTCCAACCCACCCTGTCCTTTGTTCCCTTCTTCTGCTCTCTCTCTCTCTCTCTCTCTGATGAGTTTGAATGAGCCATTGACATGTGAGATGTGACAACACGCAACCGCTCATATCCTAATTTCTGTACTTCCTAACAAGAACAAGAACTGATATCCTAATTTCTGTACTAAAATGCAGGTTCTTGCCACTGCAAATAATTCTGTTTTGAACCATGCAAAATCATGAATTCCATTTCACATATCAACTTGATTATCCATATCAACTATTCAGCTGAACAAAATCAGGAATTGATTTTGACATATGTTTTTTTTTGTCAACGCACTCTTGTTGCAACTAGAAGCCATGGATCATAAACTAAGTAGCACAAAGTATATATTAGTATTAATTACAATCTCATAAACAAGAAATCAAAGAAAAGAAAAGGGAAGACGAATTGATGGGTCACCTCACCTGGGAGCCAAGGATGAGTGCACCGTGGTGCAGGAAGAGCGTGAAGCGGCTGGTGAGGTTAAAGCTCCCCGTGACCCACCTCCCCGGCGGCACCTCCAGCCTCGCGCCGCCGCCCCCAGCCCTCGCCTCCAGCGCCGCCACCGCGCGCCGGAACGCCGCCGTGTTGGACGTGACCCCATCCCCCACGGCCCCGAACTCCTCCACCGATGCCGTCACCGCGCGCCGCCCCGACGACGACCCCACGCGGTAGAACCCCGCGCAGCAGCTGCTGCTGCTATCCCCGTCTCCTCCTGCAGAGGCAGCGCCATGGTCGATCAGGGCGGCGAGCGGCGCGGCGGCGGGGAGGTAGGAGGAGATGAGGAGGAGGGCGGCGGCGACGTGGGTTGTTGGGCGGTGGCGTGAGGGCGCATCGCACCAATGGCCGCGAGCGCGCCGTGTCGAAGGCAAAGGCAAAGCCAGCTATGGGAAGAAATAATAAAAAAAAACTTCCTTTTTGAAAGGACTATACTGGAAAATTTTACTGTATCGAATTTTGAAACAAAAATGTTTTAGTTTTTATAGGAATTTGTTGGGATTTGATTCATATGGGGAATTTTCCTACATGGAATTCCTGTGATACAAAATGGACCAATTAATCTATATGGGTTTTGAAGTAGATATGGTACTTATAAATGTCTAAAAGTTAATAATATTATATATTTTAAAATAAAGGTAGTATAAGTCAAACACCGGTAACACTGTGCCTGCTCTATTATGGCAGGTTAGCAATGTATGAAATTGATTTTGTTTATGGATTTCTAAAAAAAAGACATATTCATTAGAAAAAAATATAATTGTAATTAGTTAAACAGTTTGAACCAGATTATATTTATGATGTTATTTAAAGATTCCAAGGCAAGACCTCATATATGATTTTGTTGCTTCCTTGTGGAACACATTTCATTTTGAATCGATGAGAAAAAGAAGAAAACTATATTAATATTTTTAACATAAAACAAATATAATATTAAAATATATTATGTAATAAAAGTTATAAATATTGCTATATTTTTTATAAATTTGATCAACAAGTTTGATCGAAAGTTGTGAATTTTTTTTAAAAATGTCTTATTATAATATAGAACTGAGGAGGTGATAGTTAATTAACTTGATTAGAAAACGGTATGGTTGAAAAGGGGATAGGCCATCTTGGCGCAAAATTTATTCTTGGACACGCGGCTCGATCGCGCGCGCGCGCGTGTGGCTGGCATGGAATGGATAGGAGTATAGTTAATTGGCCGGTGGCTAGTTGCTTTCAAATACTAGTACGATTCTAAGCTCTCAATTGATATTTATAAGGAAACGATGGGATATCATCGCATTGGTTAGGGGGGAAAAGGCAAAGGATAGGAATTTGAGTTCTTGAATAAATTTCGACCAAATTTGAATACATTTTGCTAAATTCACAAAGTTTTTTTAAAAAATGGAAATTTCGGACGATTCTTGCTTGGGGGGACAAAAATTTGGGGAATTTCAGAATGAAATTTCAAACCCTACTGAATATATATTGAAAGAATCATGTATATATCGTGTAACCAACCACCTTGTAGGCGAGAGTATTAAGGACGTGTTTGGTTGCTATCTGGCCTAGGCTCTCGCTCAGACAGGTTGATTCAGTCGCAAACGCTTGAAATTGAACATCTGAGGGCGACACTTGAGTCAAGCGAGATTCCCAGGGCTGGAAGCAAACATGCCGTAAGCTAGGCATAAGGAAATTCCATCATTAAACTAAGAATGGATATATGTACATCATCAATCAGAGGACGGAGGAGAAAGAAAGCGATTGAAAAAGAGGGAGGAAAAAAGTAGAAGAGAGAGAAGAGGAACTCAGTGTGTTTGAACTTTGAACACAACTTGAGTATCACTTTCCTATGTGTGCAATGCAATAGTGCATTGGTTCAGGATTAATTGTTGGGGAGAAGATTAAAGATGAAAAAGAGGAGGTGAAATTGCAGTTCCGGCGACCTTTAATTAATTAGCAGCCTGATACATGAGAAAGAACAACTTGATGAATTAACAGTGATAGATGTTTGCTTTAGTATTTGTTAGACATGCGCATGAACTGAAGTAGTGCAATTTGATCATACAGTATCATCTTGTGCTGACTGGCTGACTGTTAAAAGCACAACATGCAGATCGGAAAGTTCTGTGCTGAATCTCTGCATATTATCACCATGCAAGCAGATCGATTAATTAAAAACCAACAAGACAGAGAGTATCTATCATCGGTATTTTGTTTGCCTGCAGATGGGCAACTTCTGGCCGCGAGGGTCGCTTGCTACGGAATTTTAAACTCGGACCCCCCCCCCGGCCCTCTTACAACCGTCCGATTAGTCACTGTGCGGCTCAGATTGGTTTGACTGCCAAGTGTCAACGTTTGGTGTTTGCTGGGCTTTTAGTCTTGAGGCCCAAAACAAAAATATTGGGCGGGTTCTCTTTCGATCCAAATACGTACCAATGCTATCTATGCTACTGATGGGCCTTAGATTCAACCCAATACGGCCTACCTCGGGAGCTCTCTATTTGAACTACGAAAAAGTCCATTTTGTCTACTTCAACTAGAGGCAAAAACTAGTTATTTTTAACTATCAATACCAGATGGAATGATCTCGCTTGGATGTTTTCATAGCGGTTTTGGTGGTATTTATGTGCCATATAGATTTGAACGTAACGTGCTACTAAAATAAAATAAAGTGAGATTTATGTGAAACCCACATGTCAACGACCACCTTTTTTCTTCATCCATTCTCCTCTTAGTCTTCTCATTTTTAGTAGTCTAAGTAAAGGTAGCGGTTTGCCCAACGAATGCCGTAAGCTCTATTGGTTAGGTTGTCAATCTGGTCTACTCTTGTGGCAACTTTAACCCCCTTGAGTTAGTCGATGATTCCTAGGTGGCTTTAGCTTAGTCTAGGGTAGTCGGACAGGACAAACAACATGCAGCCGTGATGGTGGTTAGAGAAAGCCGAAGGTGGATTTACTCGCTCAATTTGTTGTCTCTTTGGTTGATTTGATTTGGTGATTGTTTTTTCTGATTTTGGCTGAAGATTTTGGCTAGAGATTTGGTTTGATTTGTGGACATCCATTGAGCTCGACTTGGTTCTTGGAGGCTGGTTAGGACAAGACACGGTGACAAATGGCTATGACTTGGCGGTGCAAATGCAATAGCCTCGGTGTAGAGGTGGAGGCTTAGAATGGGATGAAGAGAGGGGATGGTGAGAGGATCTACAGAGTGGCCTCGTTGGGATGCACATCAGCACCACACATAGGGCTGGAAGAGAGCTAGTTGGCCTGTTGATACTCAGTGTTGAGCACCGTGAAGTCACCCTTGTAGCTTGCCATCAACAGGTCAAAGAGGGTGTTGGGTTTAGGGGCCGCGTTTGTTGGTCTGTGTCCCGTGTGATCTCGGAAGCAACCATATTCCCCAAAGAATTCGACGCCGCCGCACCCAACCACACGACGACGACGACGACGACCCATTCTTTCATTCTCTTCTCTTCTCCCCGATTCCGATTCCGTCTTTGGTCTCCTTCGTCTACCTCCGGCTCCCCTCGCTCGCTTCCCCCGCCACAGCTTTCTTCCCTTTCCATTCCCACCACGGCCCCCAATTCAATTACGTACGGCCAACTCCTCCTCCACGCCCAAATCCAAATTTCCCCAATTCCCCAATCCAATCCAAGCTCGCCTAGCGACCCAGCGAGCTCCATCGATCTTGAGCTACCTACCTAATTGATAAGCTTAGCGTAGCTCGATCAATCGATCCAATCCAATTCAATCCAAGCCGGCGGAACACGAAGAAATCCAATCCAATCCAATGGAGTGCGAGCCGGAGGAGCTGCAGTTCCTTGGCGTCGTTGGGATCTACCGGGAGGCGGCCTCCATCCTGCGTGCCCACCGCCCTCTCTTCGCCCGCATCGCCGCCGCCTTCGTCCTCCCTCTCTCCCTCCTCTTCCTCTCCCACATCGCCATCTCCCACGCCCTCTTCTCCCACATCGACTCCGACGACTCCGCCCTCGACTCCGCCGCCCCGGGCACCCCCGCCCAGCGCCGCCTCCTCCACCGCCTCGCCGACGACTGGGCCGCCTTCCTCCTCTTCAAGGCCGCCTACCTCCTCGCCCTCCTCCTCTTCTCCCTCCTCTCCACCGCCGCCGCCGTCTTCTCCGTCGCCTCCGTCTACTCCGCCAAGTACGACGCCCTCTCCTTCCCGCGCGTCCTCTCCGTCGTCCCCCGCGTCTGGCGCCGCCTCGCCGCCACCTTCCTCGCCGCGTTCCTCCTCCTCCTCGCCTACCACCTCCTCTTCGTCGCCGTCTTCGTCGCGCTCCTCGTCGCCGCCGACTCCGGATCCGGCCTCGCCGCGCTGCTCGCCTTCCTCCTCGCGCTCGCCTACCTCGCCGGGCTCGTCTACCTCAGCGTCGTATGGCACCTCGCCAGCGTCATCTCCGTGCTCGAGGAGTACAAGGGGTTCGAGGCCATGCGCAAGAGCAAGGCGCTCATCCAGGGCAAGCTCTGGACCGCGTCAGCCATCTTCTTCCTGCTCAACCTCGTCTTCATCGTCGTCGAGGTGGCCTTCCGGGCATGGGTCGTGCGGGGCGCGAGGCACGGCATCGGCGCAGGCGCCAGGCTCCTCCTGGGCCTCGCCATGCTGGCGGCGCTGTGCGGCGTGGTGATGGTGGCGCTGGTGGTGCAGACGGTGGTGTACCTGGTGTGCAAGAGCTACCACCACGAGAGCGTCGACAAGAGCAGCCTCTCCGACCACCTCGAGGTCTACCTCGGTGAGTACGTCCCGCTCAAGGCCAGCGACGTCCAGATGGAGCAGTTCAACCCCTGATCACCACCGACTATCCCCATCCCATCCCATCGCTGTGAGTTGCGCCTGTAATCATCATATTTACTCATCAACCAACACAGATATTCATACTACAGACAGTTTGGGATGGTTAATCTTCGTTGGGACAATAATCGTCAGCTCTGTTTGTACCAGTAGCCCGATGACTCCTTCATGTTGTCGTCCGGGTGAATAGTCATGAGTTGTACTAGTAGGGTTCGTTCATTTTGCTGGTTCACTAAAACGAGCATCACAGAGGCAAGGTTACTAGTTTGACTCAGCAGTCTCTCAATTAATTATTGAATGATACCGGCGGAAATATAACTCCTCATCTCCTCTGGATAGGCCATGCTGTGGGATGTGGGAATTCACGGTGTTCCATTCCAGTTCTGGGCATGTTTGCAATTGAGGATCCTTCACCTCATGCTGTAGTAGTAGGATTAAGCTTCACCCCAAATCATGCAATCAATCAGAAGGGTTCATCTCCCCCCAAATTCCTGTGTGATTTGGAGGGAATTGAGTGATCCATGCCATGAATCTAGCTGCGGAGCCGTCGCACGGATGCATTTGAAGCCTAGCTGTGGCACGTCGAGGGAGGCGAGGAAGATGTCGCCCTTGTTGTTCCCGGCCCGCGTCGTCGTCGTTGAGGTCCTCCCAGAGGCTGTCCATCCAGTCCTCCTCCTCCTTGCCGTCGGATCGCTGAGGGCGGGGGAGCATGCGCCGCCGCCGGAGCACGGCACGCGCGTTTCGCCACGGCGAGCCGGCGTGGTCAGCGGCGGAGTCGGGAGGGCATCTAACCCTAGTTGCTGCTCAGGCGCCGTGGGCATCTCCTCGTTCGATTCCTTTCTATTAATTGGGGGTACACGATCGATCCACCACGGTTTGTTCCTTAAATTCGTCTTGCAAAGCTAGTGTGCTGCCTACCAATTGCAGTTTCATATTTTATATATACATGCGTATGTCACAGATCTTTGCCAAGCCTGTTCGAATTGGAGGCTTGCATGCATATCCATGCCCTTTGTTCTTTTCTTTAACTTTTCACAGCAAAACCTGTTGCTAATTAATTGCAATTGCCCTAACTTACTAACGGTTGGCTAGTACTTGCCGTCTGGTACCTTTTTTTTTTTTTTTGCGGGGATGGTACGTTTTTTTTCTTCATTCCCATCATTTTCTTCTTCCTAAAGAAGCGGCACCTGCTGCTTCTTTTAATTGTTGGTCAAAACTTGTGAGAGCATCTAAATTTGGTAGGTTAATTGAGACCATAATGGAATTAGTGTAGTGAAGTATAGTTAAGTGACTGATCTCCGGATATCCATGTGGAATGCTGACTCTTGAGTCTGCATATATAATATACAGAACAACTACTACTTGATTGACTTATGCTGCCTAATAATCTACCTACCTACTTAACCTACGAACTACTATTAGCTGTGTTTGTACTACAATTCTCTGCACTTCTTGCTAGCATACCTTACATGCACATAGATAGATTAATTGTGCATGTATATCATAAGCAAGAGAGGTGATGAACCAATCTTGACGCTAATTCTCTGATCTATCGACTTGTTGTACTACTGTACAACAAATTAACAACGAGCATACGTACACTTCACTAGCTGTAGATTGATTGATTTCTTCACTGATCTCTAGAAACTGGAAATGGACAGGTAGCTAGGTAATTAATTATCACATCTGGATTGAAACCAACTGGGCTGATATGGTTGGACCCATGTCTCAACGCAGACCTAAGGCCCATTAATTTGCAAAGGAGGTTGGGCTCTCCTCTGCACATATGTCGCTAGCCCAAACACACACTTTTATTATTCTAGTACTACTCCAATAAAACCTGTTGCTTGTTCCCAATTCTTAAAGCAAGCAAATTAAGCATGTCTGATATATCTGATGTGATGTCATTCATAATTAATCGACAGTCTCTATCATGCGCGCCGTATACTGTATATACGTACATACAGAATGCACCATACTCTACTTGTATATCTATATTTGCCAATTCGATAATTGATTAATCCAGCTACCACACGTTTTACTTTATTTTCACCATCTATAGGTTCGGTCAGTTGCTGCAACTTGCAAGCAACAATCTAATATATATGCAACAATCTAATATCAACACAGCTCAACATCATGTTTAATTTGCATGTTCATATATGTGTGCCAACTGAGATTGGGAGGATAAAGAAGATGAGCACAGTAGAAGCCTATGAAACGAAGAAGCAGAAAAAGGACGGTGCCACGCCACAGCCCCCTATTTATGGAAAACCTATAAGAAGCCGCTTTTAGCACAAGAATCAAGGCTGTGTCCCTTCTCCTTCCACCGACGTCATTACTCATTGGCATAGGTGGCCTGCTCGTGTGGCCTTGTGAAGAATAGGTGGAGTGGAGTGCGTCATTCTGTATCTCCAAGTCGCTTACGTGGTCGCAAAAAGAGGTGCACCCCACTACTTGGCCTAGGAGAGAGCAAACAAGGGAAAGAAGCTCGGCAGGTGGACACCTCTCGCCTCTTGGTCATTGTCGAGATGGGCCCTACCCACAGTCACGACGTTGTGGTCTGGTGCTAGGTTCGGGGGCTATTATCGGTGAAGTGGGAGCTAGGGGTTTCACCCTAGCGAGCAAAAGGCGAACAGGTGATGCCCAAGGTACAGTAACATCTAAGAGAATCGAAGCATGCAGGCATCCATGGTGCGGCACCAGCTCGGAAAGCTTGTATCTCTAAGCTGATGCCCCTAGGCTGCCTAATGTAGGCTAGCTGGCATGTGTTGGATAACTCGAACTAGCCAAATCGATCCGCCTCAGGCTGCCTGGCGTGGGCTAGCCACCATGGGATGGCTATTCTAAGCCAACTATCTTGGGAAGAAGGTGTCAGTACGGTGACCCTGAACTTATACACTTCCTTAGTAGGAGACGACCCGAGAGCTTGAGCGTCATGTATACCCAACTACCCCAATAATTATATTCAATATGGTAGGTTGATTCACTTTGTTTGCCACAGCGCGCATACGCCTATGTTGATCAGAGCGATAAAATTGATATCTACTCTGATAAACAGGTGACATGGGATAAGATGGATATTGCCCCCACGATTGCTAGGTGATGGGGCACAGTTGATACGCTTTGGCTCATGTCCTCCATGTGCTTCGCTTGGGCACTTACTGGTGGGCCTATCACCACCAGGTGTGACACCTAGAACCATGCGCTGCTATTGGGCCAAGGGACTGATCCCTGCCATGATTAAACTAGGTACACCTAAACTTTGTTTGCTAGGGCCCATATGTCCGTATGTTGTATTATTTCCAAAGAATATATATTGGGAGTACTATGGATAGGAGGAAAGAGGAGGTTTTGTGAAGAGAATCACTATAGCATATTTCAAGAAATTTAAAAAAATAGAAGTAGAGTATTATGTCTTTCAGCGGACCGAATCTGTCTAACTCTTTTGTGTCTGATCTTTGCAATCATGAGAAGCATTGATTCATCGAGCTCTGTGTGCGTGGATCACCCCTTGGCCAAACTCCTAAAGGGGCTGAGCACAGGCTCAGACCCCTGTTCTCGGCGTATACACGGGTGACATAGATTATATAATTTTGAAAAATCAATTACTAATATGAAAAATCAATTACTATGTGTGTAATGTGCGTCATATCAGTGAAGTGACTCTTAGAAAAAAATAATCATTTGGAATTGATAGAAGGACTAAAAGCTACCAATGAATATCACAAACAGTGACAGCTTTGTTGGTGTATGTAGCAGAATGGACGCTGAAACATGTGTGCGTTGATCAATGGACAGTTTTGTTTGTAGTTTTGTAGAAACAAGTAAAATGACATGTGCCAAGAATAGCATATTATTACAAATAGTAATAAACTTGTAATACTAGTAATTTAGCACGCGCCATGCTGGATAAATAGTGTATATCTTCGCCCAACATTATAGTGCATTGCCATGATGGACGTATATATGCTGTCACAATGCTGTACAGAAATGTCCTCAAGCAACTTGGGGGACTAAGAAGAGCTTCTCCTTACGGTGCACCGTTAATCCAAACACCTCCGTCATATCGATGTCCTCCTTCTTCACTCCTGCAGGTAGCCTCCAAACAAAGCAATACATGAGGTTTGCCAGCATAATCTCAAGGGTCGCTGTTGCAGAATGAATACCGGGGCACATCCTTCGTTCAGACCCAAATGGCACGAAATGGAAATCTTTCCCATTGAAGTCAGTGCTACTGCTCCTACTATCCCCATTCATGAACCTCTCAGGTATGAACTCATCCGGCATGTCCCAGTAATTAGCATGCCTATTGAGCGCCCACAAATTGATGATTACACGTGTTCCTGCTGGGATCATGTAGCCATCGATGCTGCAATCTTCTCCAGCGAGGTGGGGAATGCTGAGACCTCCCGGCGGGTGTAGCCGAAGTGTCTCCTTGATGGCAGCCTTCATGTAGACCATGTTGGCGATGTCATCTTCAGTCACCATGTCTTGACTTTTTGGTACGATGCTTCGCCCCTCATCTTGCATTGCACCTTGGCTAGAACGTGCGGGTTGCGTATGAGCTCAACCATGGCGGATTCTAGAACAAGGTATGATGTGTCCGTGCCCGCTTCAAACATGCTCTATCATGTAAGTCACGTAAACAATTAAGAATTAAACAGTTAAAATATGTTGTTCGGTTTATAAATTTATCCTCAGCTTTATGAGGGTTGGTATTACTGTACTTGTTAGTAAATAAAAGCATCCTTTAATTTACGACTATCCATGGGGTGTCCGCGTATGGTGGCCTGCATGGCTTCTTGTAATTAAAAAAAAACGAATGAATGCCATGTAGCATGTACTACGTACCTCCACCCCAAATTAGCAGCATTTCAAACTATACACCTAGACAGAGAAAGCATACTGTAACACTTACTAATAATATGGCTTTGATATGGTCTCTAGTGAAGCCGTACTCCTCCTGACGGGAAAGAAGGACGTCGATGAAGTCACTTTCGTGTTGCTCATCGTTGTCCTGACCATGAGCCAGCTTATTAGCCACATGGTCGTCGATAAGCTTGTCGAGCAGTTGGTCCCATCGCCTCCTGATCCTCATGGCCCTAGCGCAGATGAGCTTGCTCATCAGTCGTATCCTCGCCAAGCCCGGGAAGTACTCCTCCAGGTTGAACCCTCCAAGGAGGGCGCTGTTCTCGTTGATCAGCTCCCGGAAGAGCCTGTTTCGGCCTTCCTCCCAAAAGAACTTGCCTGACACGGCGCGGCAGACGAGGTCATTGGCGAAGGAGTGCAGCAGCTCGCTCATGTCGACCGCCACGGCCACCGCTGCAGCCTCGTGGAGCTTGGCCAGCACCAGCCTCACCTCCTGCTCCCGGGTGGGGCGGTTGGCCATAACCTTCTTGGAGTTGAGTAAATACATGGTAACCACCTTTCTGACCTTGCGGAAATGCTCGCCGTAGGGGCAGTAGCACGAGTCCGACGCCCCGTACGTGATGATGTCGGCGACCATGGACCGTGGCCGCGACGCAAAGGCGAGGTCGTGCGTGCGCAGGACGGCCTCGGTGGAGACCGGCGACGAGACGATGAGGGTAGGCGCGGCGCCAAGGTGGACGAGCATGAGGTCAGGGCCGTGCTTGGCGGCAAGGTCGCGGAGGGACACGTGCGGGAGAGAGCCGACGAGGTGCATGTGCCCTATCACCGGCAGCTTGAACGGCGGCGAAGGGAGCATGCTCAGAAGCTCCGTGTTACGATCCCTTGCACTTCTCGCTCGGGCGAAGTGGATCAGGAGCAGCACAAGGGCGAGAGGGAGGAAGAAGAAGACGACCGCTGCTTGTGCAGTTTTTGCTTCGTTGAGCTCCATGGCTGGTTGCTCATCTATCGCTCTATCTCGTGTGAACCGCATTGACGTACATATAGGGATTTTTAGGAGATATATATGCGGACTACCATGCATCATAGCATTGAGTAGCATCGATCTAATAGGTGTGTGAAGACCGAAGACAACATTAAAACATGACCTCCACACAACCTCGCATTAAAATCACCACGTCATCGGAAGACGAACTAAGAGGAGAATCTTGATTCGTTCCCCGCACACAGGACGAGTTAGGTCCAATACATCGCTCATACATGACGCATGGTGATACGTGGATTCAACAGGGCATTATATATCCTTTTTTTTAGAGTGCGCATTTTAGTGAACCAACGGTACGCCATTTGGTCAAACGATGAGAAACGGCAAGGATGATTAGAGGGAAGACAGCGACAACTATAAGGACAAGCAGCAACGACGACAAAGCAAGCAATTATTATGACTACGGTTTATAGATAAAGCAAGACTATAAAAGTTTCAACTGCTGACTTTTTTTACTATCATATTTATTTATAGATAATCTATCTAATAGTTTTGAAAACGAAAAAATAATAGAAATATATGAAGTTATTTTTATCACACTAGAATAGTGCAAGTGTTACATATACATGTATATATATATATATATGAATCTTACCGCTTCAGTTCTTGGAGCTTGTTTTGTGTGTATAGGTACAACAGCTTCCTCAGTGGCACCTCATGCCCGAGGCCACACTTGCGCCATCAAGCCCTGGTGCAGGGCCGTGGTCGCCTGAGTCCAGCTCTGCTGCCCATGGCACCACCCCCATGCCACCGTTCGCGTCGTTCGGTGCCATTGCCCCTGTGCACCCCACATAGGTCGCTGCCAGTGGCACCACGCCGACCACGAGTGCTGCCGGTTCTGTTGCCCCTGCTTCTCGCGCACAGTTTGTTGCCAGCGGTACTGGCCGCACAGCTACCACTCGATCGATCGTTATTCCTCCGGTCACCAATGTGCACTCTATGCGCACGCGTGGGAAGGCTGGCATCACATGGCCCGTGGATCGCCTCAACCTCCACGCTGCATCCATATCGCCTCTTCCTCGCTTTGTTCATGATACACTGTCAGATCCCAATTGGCGATCCGCTATTCAGGCTGAGTATGACGCTCTGATTGTCAATGACACCTGGAGTCTTATGCATCGCCCTCCTGGCGTCAATGTTGTGACTGACAAGTGGATTTATCGACATAAATTGCTCGCCGATGGATCTCTTGATCACTACAAGACTCGTTGGGTACTACGGGGTTTCACACAACGGCTCGGTGTTGATTATGATAAAACTTTCAGTCCCGTTGTCAAGCTTGTGACAGTTTAAGTTGTTCTCTCCCTGTTATTATCTCAGAACTGACCCATTCATCAACTAGATGTGAAGAATGCATTTCTCCATGGCACTCTCACTGAGACAGTATATTGCGTGCAGCCCTCTGGTTTTGTGGATTCTTCTCGCTCAGATTTTGTCTATTGGCTCAACAAGTCCTTATATGGTTTGAAGCAGGCTCCTCATGCTTGGTATCACAGGTTCGCATCTCACCTCGTGTCACTTGGATTTGTTGAAACAAAGTCAGATACTTCGCTCTTTATATATCGTCGCGGTCTAGACACAGCCTACTTACTGCTATATATCGATAACATTGTCCTCACCGCCTCCTCTGCCGGGTTTCTCAAGCACCTCATTGAGGCTCTTCGGCGTGAGTTTGCTATGATGAATATGGGTCAGTTGCATAACTTTCTAGGCATTTCTGTGACACGCTCTACAGATGGTCTGTTCCTTTCTCAGCGGTAGTATAGTCAGAATATTTTGGAGCGCGCCGGGATGAGTGCGTGCAAGCCGTGCAGCACGCCTGTTGATCTACACTCTAAATTATCTGTTGATGGACTGCCTGTTGCTGACACTACATAGTACCGCAATCTAGCTGGCACTCTATAGTATCTAACTTTTACCCGATCAGACATTGCCTTTGCAGTTCAGTAGATATGCCTCTATATGCATGATCCTTAGGAGCCGCACCTCGCAGCTCTCAAGCGGATTCTGCGCTACTTGCAGGTCACACTCTCACTTGGGCCGACCATACGCTGATCTTCACCTACAGATTTTATTGTTTACACGGATGCCGACTGGGCTGGCTGTTTTGACACTCGTCAGTCGACTTCTGGCTACGCAGTATTTCTCAGAGACAACTTGGTGTCCTGGTCTTCCAAGCGTCAGCATATGGTCTTTAGATCGAGTGCCGAAGCTAAATATCGTACTGTGACGAATGGTGTTGCTGAAGCTACCTAGCTGTGTCAGCTACTTCTTGAGCTTCACCACCCCCCTCGCCGTGCCACCTTAGTCTATTGCGACAATATCAGTGTTGTATATCTCTTCGGCAACCCAGTGCAGCATCAGTGGACGAAGCATGTTGAGATTAATCTCTATTTTATTCGAGAGAAGGTCGTCCTTGGTCACGTTCGGGTTCTACATGTTCTTACAATATCGTAGTACGCCGATATCTTTACCAAGAGCCTTACTACCTCACTATTTCAAGAGTTTTGGTTCAGCCTGAATGTTAGCGATACTCCTGATTAGACTATGGAGGATTGTTAGTCTATTGTAATTATAGAAAGTATAATTATAGTAGGTTAACTTTGATCAGTGGTATGACTGTGTGGTTGTCTTATGAGCCACTCCGGTCGGTCTCTATATGTACTGATGTATTAACAAGGAATGGAATCAATTATTTCTACCAAACATTTCAAATATATTCTACCATGTGTAACCCCTCAACATTATCTTCTTGGTAAAGACCAATGATTGCCATCTTTCTTCTCAAATATAAGAAACTAAGCAATTGGAAAAAAATAATTAATACTCCAAATAACTTAAACCAAACCATTTGCAGTGTTCTCACTGTTAGTGTGCGTGTGGGCACATAGCCGACTAGGATGATACCCTACCTTGCACACGGATACATAGCTTTCCAGCTAAACATTTGAAAATTTTGAAGCGTTCCAACGTTTAATTGCTGCCTGTCTATGTGCAAACAAAGATGCTTGCATTGTCACAAGAGACTTGATTTGATCTCTCCCTGTTTCCCAGATACTTCTCACCCACCAAACGAATCTACAACGATCGATCGATGTGGATGCATGCATAATTGATTCTTTCGTCCATATCCGTCGATTCGTCTTTGATGATTCTTAATTTGACTTGATCATCGGTGGAGATTAGTTAATCTCACACGTGATAAAGAAAAAACAAACGGTGCCTTGATCTCTGATTATTCTGCAGTGTTAATGCTTGTGCCATCAAGTTTATTTCAGGGAAAATTCAGATATTCAGTCACTTGCTGTACTATGGCCCTGTTGAGTAGGAGTTTTCAGCATAATTTTTATCAATTCAGGGAAAATTCAGATATTCGGTCACTTGCTGTACGATGGCCCTGTTGAATATGAGTTTTTAGCATAATTTTTACATGCCACCTAGTGTTTGCTGTAGCTGGCTAGCCTGAAGATTTATCATCATCAAAATGGCAACTCAATGAAACTTTTTTCTCCCCAACAATTCAGAAAAGAAGATAGCATTAGAGAATTACTAGTGGTGTGGTGGTAAAGTAGTGGATATATGACTTCCTCCATAGAAGTTAAAATCTTTGTGCCCATGAATATTACGCACACGTAATTGAGCTTTTAATATAGTAGTAGGTTAACTCTGATTAGTAATATGACTATATGGTTGTCTTATTAGTCACCTCAGTTGACTTATATATACTGATACATTGACGGAAAATAAAATCGCTAAAGGAAGCTATGTGAGCTACAGGCAAGATTTCGGAATACACATCTTCGCCGATGGCAAGATTTCCAGAGCTGCTGATCTTTTGACAGCATTTTTGAATTGCCTTACGCCAAGGTAGGTTCAACGATTTATGCGTGGGACAGCGGCTGCATTCCTCCTCTCTCAGGATGAAGAGATCTACTGAGGATGAAGAAATTAATTATCAATGGACATCAACCGAGATCCTCTACTAGTCCATTTGAATGCCCATCGTCGCTACATCTGGAGCTCCCTAATTAGCTATATATAGCTACCCTGAATATGTATTAATATGCTGCGTGCATGCACAACTATTTGTTTGCGGTTGTGCCAAAGTTGTGCTCATGAATTGTGTATTAGTAAGCCATACTTTGCTGCAGAATGCTGCTCATCACTAGCTGATGCTGGCTGAGGCAAAGAGTCCATGCATGCATGTGGGCTTGATGATGATGCTATTTAATTTACTTAGTAAATCTCTACTTTTATTACTGATATAATACATAGGTCAAGTTAACAAGAGGTAATGAGCTTATGTAAATGTCTTGTGTGTTTGACCCACCTATATGTTTATGCAGTGTGCTCCGCCACTGCATATTAGTACCATCATGAGAAAAAAAAAGTCTGTAGATAATTACTAGATTGTTAGCAAAGAAACTCTGCAATTAAATTAACAAATTTCATGAAACAAAAACTTGTGCTACTAACCATGGCTAATTATGGACTCGTTTGAGATAGCTAAGATCGAATGACGATCTGGGCCACGCGAGAGAAGGGAATGGCGGCCGGGCCCGCTAAGGAAGGAAGGAAGAGAAAGGAGGGGTTGGCCAGCCGGAGAGGAGAAACGAAATGGAAAGAACAGTAGCCCGATTGAATGGTGAGGTTTGAGATTTTTCCAGGAATTTGTTGGACAAGTATGTTGGGGGAATTTGATGGGTATTTCAATTCAAAATTTGAAATTTGTATCCAGGATTCTGAACAGAGATCTTTAATGGATATTGGAATTTTGTTAGGAGAAGAATTTGTGGACTTGAAATTGGAACTAAAGAGAAGATTATACAAGGCCTTTCAGAGGGTGATTCGACTTGCAAAATTCGAATCTCTATATATCAATCTGGATAGGAATTTTGGTTTGAGGTTTATGGAATTCAGGGAAGGATTTATTGAGATATTTTGGCACTTATATTCTTAATCACACACAAAAGCCAAAATTTTAAAAATAGGGTTTTTATTAAAATAGCTTTTAACAGTCTGGGGTTACAAATTCATGGCAGAGCCTTTATTTATTATTTTTGTTTATTTGATCAGCCGATTAATTAACCAAACTTATTCTTAAAAAGACTAGGCGTGTGAGTTCTCTGACTTTTAAGGCCTTTCATCTAGGAATAAGAGCCTCCTGATTGGTCCAATAGATTCCACTCTCATAGATGATCCAACCGTGTCTTTTATTTTAGCAGTTTCATCTGACGGTCCATGCAAATTTAAATGACGACTTCTACAAAGATGCAGATGAAATGAAATCGAGGCTCTGCAGATCGGGGCCAGAAAGACGACACTGCCGGCCAACACCGCCGTAGACAAGATGCGGCTGCGGAGGAGCTTCTCGGCGGTTGCCAGGTATGTCAGGAACAGCCTGCGGCAGATGGTGAGCCGGTCGGCGTCCGCGAATTCCAGGGCTGAGCATGCAAAGGCTGGACTCGGAGAATATGATAAGGAGAGGGGAGCGTGTGCCTGCATTGCCGCCGATACACAAAGTCTTACTCCAATGTCTTTGCTGAGCCACGTGGCAGCAGCAAAGGCTGCCCAGTTCCTGCAAGGTATGCGTATCACACATCTTTAACCTCACGATACCTTTTATGAATTTCAGTCCCTGGTGTATTATCATGTTGTGTAGGTTCCCCTCTTTTGATAATTCAGTTGTGAGCAAAATCAGACGCTCTATGCAAAACTTTAGATATTGATCTCTTGTTGTCCATGCTAAACTTTAGATTGTGATGTCTTGCTGGTTGTTAGGTCATTGAAGGTTCCAACCATTTTTTCTTTGTCTTGCAGTCATTTGTTATCGACAGGATTAGCATGTTAAGCCTAAATGTAGTGATCCTAGATCTGTTCCACGTGTTCTTTTAATTCTTCCTTCAATATAAATTTTAAGGTGTCAGGATTCATGATGACGGATAGAAGTACATAGCCCATCATTCTATACTGCTGAACAGCTGAAGGCTATATGTTCAGTACACCGCAAAATACATACAGTGCCTTTTCTCAGTACATGCCAACAATACATCAGCAACTGGTAATTTGCGTTTGTTCTGAAACAGTAGTCAGCACAAAAAAATTCAGGACTAGAGGACTTTAAAACAAGTGGCCACTGGTAATAAACACTTAATGTAGTTTCAATGTGGTTCTTGTTACGCTACTGTTTTATTGCTGATTGAATTATATAACCCACTACTACTAGCTGGCTTGTGCTGTTAATCACATAAACTGAATTAGGTAGGATGATACATGAAATTCTAGGATTCTGCTTACCATGCAAAATACGACTGTCTGCATGAGGTTGTATTATGATATTATTCCAGTTACCTCTACGTGTTCAGCCTGGAGTGTAATCTGGACAATGCACAAAACTTCTAGAGCTCTTCCATTTTTCTATGACTTGTGTGGGTGGGTGATTTCTAGCCTCTCAGATATTTGACCTGTACCCCTATATAAACATGGAAGCTTCCTTCAAGTTCTAACAAGCAATTTTATGAATATTTGATTGAACTTTCTTTATTTTTGCTTCCAAATGCTGTCTTGTATAGTCTAGCACCTTATCCATTTAGTGATTCATACTTCCATTGATGCACTCATTTGACAAGATGAAACCCCTTATGTCAAGTAAAAGACAGGGCCTGCGAATCGTTATGATGGTATCACCTGATACAGAGGCAATGCAAAAGAGCGTTGCTGGATCATTTTTCTGCAGTTCTTCCTTACCATATGCCTTGTACTGAAGGTCTGAAGGCTAAAGCCCAATTTTTTTTCCCCTGAAGGTTGGCCGTCACCGTGAATTGATATGGTTTGATGTACCGCTGCTGCTGTTAATGGAAGGAGCGTGTTTAGCAGTGTTAATTTGGTATATTAGTGTCCTGAAGGAAATGACACCATATATCCATCCGTGTTGCCCTTATTGCTGGACTGGCATCTTTGTGCCCACAGTAAATTGAAATGCCAAATTTTAGCACTGAGCTGCAATCACAGATCCAGCCTCTGGATGATAATGTCAGGTTTTGAAATGGCATGAGTTGAAAGTTACATTAATGTGAAATTGTAATTTTTTTGAGGTATACAGCTAGCCGACTGGCACAAGGTTAAGCTGGCAAAGTAATTATTTTGGCATGATATATCTTTGGGTGAATCGCTGCATTCATTATCTGCCTGCTACGTTACAAGTAAAAGAGTGAAAAAACAACGTTACATGTATTTAGGCCTTTGGTGGTGTACGGACCGTTGATTTTGGTCCAGCCCGGCGATGGGCCCTAGTTAACCGTGTTCTTACTTGACAATTTGCCATGAAAAGTGGTAACTGATGAGATGAAATCTGGTGGATTTTTGCCCTGTGCGTCCATATCTTACTATGGTTCTTCCATCCCCCATCTAGCGTTTTTCGATGCTTTTCGCGCAGAAACCTTTGGAGTACGGTTGGGCAGCAAAACCCATACCAAAAATCGGTTTCTTTTTTTTTTTGGCTTGCTATATCTTTTTAAAACACCTTTGATATTTCTTATTCATTTAAAATATATTATAAACTAAAGGTTTATTAGAGTAATCTTAGGCTGTCACGTGCCAACTCTTTAAATTTTTAAAAATAAAATTCTAAGAAAAAAGCAAAATATAAAAATTAAAAATTCTAAGAAAAAAAGTAAAATATCTAGCTATGATCCATTATTTTAAACCATTAGATTTATCATCTCATTATTTTAGCAATTAGATTTATTAAAAAAACAAAGCCAAATCCACCCCCTGCCATGCGCCATGCATGCACGAGAAGGCATGCGCGCACATAACCTCTCCCCTCTTTTTCTCTCTAGCAATTAAAAATAATTTCTAAACGACATATCCCATTTTTAATCTGTCAGAGATGTTGTTTTATTTAAAATTAAACCAAGGTTTATTAAATATTCTCTAGAATGCTTATAGACTATCAGGTGTCAAATCTCTAAATTAAGAAAAAATCTAAGA
The DNA here is from genome assembly GCA_030770085.1 of Oryza coarctata. NCBI lineage: Eukaryota > Viridiplantae > Streptophyta > Magnoliopsida > Poales > Poaceae > Oryza > Oryza coarctata. Next base: position 286,512 of record CM061476.1, on the reverse strand, counting down.
AAAAAGCAAAATATCTAGCCATCAAACGCACACAACCTCTCTGCTCCTTTTCTCTCCCTATTTATAAGCTAGCAATTCAAAAACACTAGTTAGATATTTAAATTACTATAATTTCTAAACCACATATCCAATTCTCAATCTATCTGAGGTGTTGCTTTATTTAAAATTAAACCAATAATTTGATATCTATATTGCCCATGTTTGTACCGTGTAGGAAATATGATATTCAGGCACATATCGTTACCTTTGCATGATATCAAAATAACAATGATACATTTAAAAAAAATGACAATACATATTATGTCATGATACACCATACAAACATGTATGAATATTTAAATTAGAGACCTAAGATGCCTAAAAATAATTCAATATAATATTGCCGTGTAAAATAATATTTTATTGAGGACCATACTTCTACCATTTGCTTGTCATCTAAATTACCAAGAAATTTTGAAATAATCTAACAACATATAGATTGCATCACCATACATTATTTTGTAAATATTGCATATATAATATTTAAGTAAAAAGAACAAATGCAACTTAAAAACATCCTTAGAGTGCTCCTAGAGTGTTGACTTCTATCTAGCCATCTAATAAATTAGATATAGTTATAGAAATTTTAAGAAAAATAAACGTTCTCTCCTCAATTTTACAGGCCCTTATTATGTCCACCTGTTACCGTTGGATAGCAATCTTTTTTTTAAGAGTCTGATCACCTGGCTAAGAAAGACGTGTGCACTGCATAGAGTTTAAAGGGAATCCAGCATAGAGTTTAGGCAATCCAGTTTGTTAGTAAGTAGCTACGAGGTTGAAATAAATAGGTTTTGCTACGTACACAAATAAGCTATAGTAATCTTGTAAGACTTTGTTTTGATACATTCAATAATTTACTAAGGAAAACAAAATATAGCTAGCTAGCCCATATAGATTTGTACCAGCTAAAGATTTACTTGATATGACAACTTGGAATGGAGTCTTCAATTACTAGGTAAAGTATGAAAGAAACATTTTCTATGTCTTTATGTTGTACTCCCTCTGTCTCACGAATACTTAGATTTCTAACGTTTAAATTTGGCCTCATAAAGACTTGGATTTCTAATGTTTAAAATTTGTTCCACAAATACTTATTTTTAGAGGTTATAGTCAATTAGACTAAGGCTTAAGCATTAATTAATTAGAGCATACAAAATACAACCAAGAGTATTAATGAGGGGGCGTCATAGTCATTACCTAGTATACTAATACTAATTTGATTGGCTAGAAATAAAGTTTATGTGGTACGGAGAGGTATCAAGCATACAATAAAATAAACCATACAAACTCCATGGGGATAGCGACAAGTGAACTCCATAGCTACAACTGCATGCGAGCTTAAGCGATGTATCAGCAAGTGAGCTTGAGGATAATGGTGGCAATGGCATCGAGCAAGCTCCAGGAAAACGATGTTGGATGGGCTCGAGGGAGGTGGCGCTAGTAAGTAATCTTGAGGTTGGTGGTAGCGAAAGCATGGGGCAAGCTCAAGAATATGGCTATAAACAAGCTCAAGTGCCAAGGACAATTGGCGTGCTCTCTCGAGGTAATACAAAATTAATATTTATAATGATTTAATTGAAATTGAGTGTTTCCTATACACTCATTCTATTTTTATACGAGAGTAGCACAAAATTTCTTACAAATAATTATTATATATATATATGCTATTTTTAAAAGTAAATTGAGCAATAATGCACAACGGCAGGAAAAAAAATACAATAATGTATGGTGACCTGTCATCATATAGAGTTGTTTAAATGTTTTAATAATTAAATATAGGATTCATTGTTATGCTATGAGCATTTAAATTTGAAAATATCAAACATGCATATATGGTTATATAATTTTATATGATATTAATAATGATGCGATGCCTACGCGGGCTGACTTGCTAGTTTTCTTAAATGTCAGTCACATGTTCTTTGTTTTCCACCAGACTGTAACATGATCTCACCATTTAGCTAATATCCATTGGTTCTCCTATTGTCTTCAATCTCCACCCCACTTCTTCCCTCTAAGCACTTGAGCCGAACCAGTTAGACACTTAGGCGGTTAAACATTGTGCTTGATGACTAAAGCTCTTTCTCTAGTGCCATCACCAAATTAGGATTTAGAATGGAAGAAGATGAGGGAAAGAGGAAGTGGTGGCATCATTATAGCCGAGGGAGGTAGAAAGACGAAGTGATATAAAGGAAGTTATAAGTTGAACGCAACAAAAGAGACATTTTTACCATTAGATGTCAGATTGATCTTTTTTCTAATCATTATTGTTTTAGCATTAAACAATCCTAGGCATAACTAGAGCATTACATTATTGTAAAAACTACTCGTCATTAAATAAAATATTAATTAGAGAATATGTAATAGATTTTTCACGCGCATACTGGATGGATAGACGGCATGATTAATGTATAACGCACTCATCTTAGCCCATCACGTCACCTATGTTCCATCATCTTTTTTACGCTATGCAAGCACATGTTAGTACTTCCTTACCCTGTATATGGCTAATCAAGAAGAAAACAACAATTAAACCATAGGAACCCATACTCTATCTTTGCACTGTCTTTTATCCTTCGTCTAATTGTCTGTTTGGTCACCTCTCGAAAGAAGATTAAGCCCTATCCAAATGTGATGTAGTAAAATGAATGTGGTGCTATAGTGAAAAACTACATGTGATAGCTTGGAAGGGTAGGAGACAGGCGTCAACAGAAACGGGCAAGAGGATTGTGTTTGGTTTCCGTTTCCGTTGCCGTTTGCGTTTGCGTGCCCGTTCCGTTATGAAATTTGGCGTGCCGGCTGTGTGCGCCGCCGCCTCCGAAGTCCAAAACCCATCGCGTCCCGCTCCTCCTCTCCTCGCTTGGCTGGGCTTTGGCTTTGGCTTGGCTTCGCTTCTTCCACTCCCATTTGCCCGCGGCGAGAGATCCCAAATCCCGCCGCACCCAAACCCTAGGTGCTGAATCTCCCCTCCTCCTTTTGCTTTGCCTCCGCTCCGTCCTCGGCCTTCTTTGCCTTCCGCCGGCTTGCCCTTTCCTCCTCCTGCCCATGCTGTAGCAGCAGGTGAGGTGTGGATGGCCTCTCAGGACCGCCCCCGTGCACCGCGCAAGAGGCCGCCGCCGCCGGACAACCACCACCCGGAAGACCTCGTCACCTACAAGCGCCGCCGCTTCACAGACCGACCGGTAGCTCCCCGATTTCTTTCTTTCTTTCTTTCTTTCTTTCTTTCTTTGTGCTCTCTCTAGTCTTGTCCAGATTTCGCTGCTTGGGTTTGTAGACGCCAAGATTCTTTTTTCAAAACTGCTAGACGCCAAGATTTGTACACTCTCTTCTTGCAATGCTTGGATTCTTTCCTCGCGTCACCTGCCGCCCGTTTTACAATCTCTCATGTCGTCAGTCTATAACTGTACTTGTGCTTCAGTTTCCTCTTTTTGTGTGTGTGTGTGCGCGCGTGCAGCCTTTGGCACCCGGTGGCAATTCGAAGAAAGACAGCGTGGCCCAGCATTGGATTAGCTGGAGGGACACTCTCGAGGGCTTCCTGCAATCCCCCGGCATAAGCCAGGTTGGCGGAATTCAGACCTGCATCCGTGAGGCTCTCGTATACAATGGTTGCCAGCCCGTCTGGCAGGTCACTAATGGTGTTATCCAGACTGAATTAAAAGTAAGAGACACCTTTGTTTGCATCTAGGGCATACAAACATATGGGTGACAATCTTCCCAACAGATGTGTTCTTTTTGTCGTTAGCAGGGTAACTTAGCTAATAATTCCCAAGGAGAAGCAAAAGAGCACATTGATGGTGCTATACAAGGCAAAGTGATTGCCGCTGATGCTGCTATAGAAGATGCGGCCGCCGCTGCATGCCCCGAATCCAACAAGGCAATGTGTAATAATGCCCTCGTCGACATTTTAGTCTCCCAGAAGTTTGCCTTGTTGTGCCATTTGCTAGTTGGGACTTTCCATGTGAATAAACCTGGTGTGGTCATTGACTTGGAAAAAATTGATGCCAAGATGAGGAATGGAGATTATGCCCACAACCCTGCACTATTTGACGATGATATCCAGCAGGTCATTGTTTCTTTGTTACTCTGAAACTAAAATCATTACTGTTTTGAGGAAAATAATATTAGCTAGTGCTTGTTTTTGTGTTTTATCTAATAAAAATAATACATAATCTTTACCCGTACTTTACAGTCTGCCTTAGGCCCTTTGTACACTAAATCTTTATGTATTCTCCATCTATTGTTCAAAACTTCATAAGTTATAAAAGCAAGATGCTCTATGTACAGTCGGTTGATGGAATGATGTTGATGCTCAACTGCTTATTAGTTTCTTCTGTGACTGGTAGTTAGAATATTTCCAAATTATTTGAACCATCCAAACAGCAGAATCCTAGGGAGTTGTACCATAACTTCCCTTCTCTCTGATTGCTAGGGTTGGAACACTAGTCAACTTAAATGGCATACATGTACCTCAGTACCTGTATCTGCCCAGCTATGTTTATCAATTATCTTGAGGAAAACTAGTATCTAGTGCTATCTTCTCTTTTTTTTGGGGTGCTTTGGTCTATGATGAGCGGTCTATTAACCCTTCTGGTGTTTACAGGGATATACTGTCCTGTCTTGACAACTTTATATTCTCTATTTCTATCCGTCTGCTTCATCTGCTATCCGCAACATGCCAACTCCTTTGAGCTTCATGGTTGAACTGGACCGTGGGCAATGTGGATGAGCTGGGGATGGCACACACCAAAATCTGGAACATCTCATGCATACTGCACGTGTGACCACTAAACGCTGAGGTTTTGGTCAAAATGAAATAGGGTTTTAATACTTGTTTTCTTAAATGGGTACAACACAAGAAAAGATACTCTTTTAATATTTAATGTTAGCACATCTCAAAGACCGAACAATTGCTATTATATTGATTTTTTATTAGTTGATATGTTTTTTCCGTCTGTGAGTTTTTCGTTTACATTCTGTTGTTCATGCACTAAGCATTTCAGAAATTGTGTAACATATAGGCAAAAATATATGATAATGTTGCCTACGGAGCCTTCCTCATAAGACAACTATATTTTTTTATTCTGTAGATATGGGAGAAGTTTGAGCAAGTTGGCCGAGAGATGACAGGTCTAGCGAGCAACCTTTCAACTATTTCAAGAGTTTCGTATCAAAAGCAGGTAACTTGTTGGCTTATCTTTTATAGGCCCCTTCACACAATTAATGGCTCTAGCATTGAGATGGTTATATTTTGACAATTCGACTCGATATAAATCTATTACCACACGCTTGGCAACCATACCACAATTTGTTGGATGCTTTGGCTTATTGGAGTCTTTCCTTATATGCTGGGCATTGTTAATGGAAAAATTCTTTTATAGGCTTCTGGATTTTCTGAAGCTGAGGTGGCTGAGCACAAAATAGAGGTGAGTTGTCTATTTGAGGACATGTTTACTAATCCCTGTTTCACATGGACACTTAATTAGTAATGGCTTTACTAATTTCATTCTTCATTAGGAAACAAGTTTGACCGGTGCTATCCACTTTGTCACAAAGGAGTCAACTACCACCGTGCAGTTGGCCCCATGTGATTCTAGTCATTCTACAATACCGAAACGAACTGTGTCACCAGGGCGTCGTGACGTCTGCCCATGTGATGGTTGTGGCACCAAGGTAGATGGTGAAGAAGGCCTAATCTGTGATGAATGTGACACCATGTACCACTTTGCGTGTGTCAAGCTACTCAATCCTGATATTAAGAAAGTTCCAGCAATCTGGAACTGTTCAACCTGCTGCTTAAAGAAAAAAGAATTGGCTGCAGATACCACGAATAGTGTTGGCAATGACTGCTTGCATGGTGCTAATTGTGCTTTATGTGACCAGCTCGAGTTGGTGAAGCCACAAGAAGATCCCAAGCATCCCAGCAAAATCGAATTAACAGAAGAAAGAGAGGGGAGCTCAGTCTCAAGCATGGGGGAAGAAAATGAACCAGACCTGTCAACAACTGCCCTGTCAAACTTGTGTAAACACTGTGGGACATGTCAAGACGATGACAAGAAATTCATGGTATGCGGTCACCCTTACTGCGTTTACAAGTTCTATCATATTCGATGCCTGAAAACAAGCCAGCTTGCAATTGAGCAACAGAAAAAGCTAGGTTGCTGGTACTGCCCATCTTGTCTCTGCAGAGGGTGCTTCCAAGACAAGGATGATGACCAGATAGTCATGTGTGATGGCTGCGATGAAGGTTATCACATATATTGCATGAGACCAGCACGAAATACTATCCCCAAAGGTAAATGGTATTGTACATTTTGCAAAATGCGCAGGGCAAAGGAGGGAATGCATAAGTATGAGGATTCTGTGCTGAAAATACACGGGAATAGTAAGCATGCTTCTAATGTCAATCAATCAAAGGATTCTGAAGGTGATGGTACTGAAAAATGACCGTCACCATAGCTTTCCGGATTAGCCTTCTGAGCTTCCGCTTGGACAAGCTCAGGAAAAGAGATTCTTTGGCCCCTTTTTGGGGCTATACACCGACTTTGATAGTTGAACCAGTTGTGTAGTTTATTTAATTAACTGCAGTTGACATCTACAGGAAGAACTCTTACCTGATGAAGATGCTGTATGTAGTCTTTAGCTGGACGGAATGCTGTAGTGTTTCCCTTCCTTCTTTACCCCCTTTCTGTGACCGTTGTGAATGTTGTCCTGTACTTACCCTGTGGTGATATTCTTAAACGTTTTTTTAGGGGAAAGATGTTCTTTTTTTCCTTTGTGTTGCTTTGCTTCGTCATTGTTTATAGCCTGGGATCGACGATTGTGAAGGTTTTTATAGCCTGTATATGTTGTGTATGTAATGGTTTGGTTGATCCTGAAGGCTTTGACTAGCTTTCTGGATACAGTTGAGGACAAGCATGAGAGGGAAGGAAGAAAGTGGATCTTCATTTTGCCAGACAATTGTGACAGGCATGGAGCATGTAAGTAGTATGAGTAACCCTGAGCATTCATTCCTACAGTAAATAGTATCATATTGGATACACTGTTGTTGGATGAAAAGTAATGCAGCTGTGTTGCTAGATGATGAATGTAGGTGTGTGTCCTTGATATGAATTTAATGATTTTGTGGCGAGCGGTGACCTCTACCTTCTCCAAGTGCACAGACATGACAGTGGAGATTAGAGTTAGTTGCTTGGTGCTTGCACGGCAGGATACGTAGGGAGAGGCCTGCCTAACTGTAGAGGATTTGCATTCATCATGTACTCGCAGCCACTTCTCATGTAGCCAAGTGGGTTGGCTTCTGGAGCCGTCCGTGTTGCGGTTTTAACTTTTGAGCGATAGAGTAGTATGCTTTGGTTTTGTTGAGGCTCAGTTTATGACAATTGATTTATGTATGACTCCATATTTTTACTGAAAATAGAGGCGATTTTTTATTATTTTCTTGGCGACGGGAAAGAGTGATTTTCTGAGGCATGGATTTCTGGGAAGGTAAAAAAACAGTTGGGTTGTGCAGCTATTATGTTTAGAAGACTTGAAATAAGTCATGGCAGGAAATTTTAAGTCAACCAGGATAAATCAAAGTCAACTAGTATCATTTTCTCATAGCTGTTTGAATAATAAGGTTTGAGAGGTGTGAGCACATGGCTCAAGTCGTAGAAACCGTCTTTACGGCAAAGGTGCGTTGAGACTCGGGGTTTTTCAGAGCAGATGGATGGATTGGATGGATGCAACCACGTTTTTCAAAGAGAGGGAGAGAGAAGGGGATCGAAGGAGAAGCCGGGAAAGAAAGGACGCAACACTTAGCGAGAGGAGACGCGTAACACCCGATTGAGAAGCAAAATCCCAGAGCGAAACGGAGGGAATCAACGATTCCTCTCACACCAACCGAACTCGCAACCTAAAACCAATCCTCCGCCCATCCACGCGCTTCCTCTTCCTCTTCTCTATTATAAGCCCATAAAAGAGAAGACAACTTAGACCAGAGCTGAGAGAGCCATCACCCTCCTCGTTGCCTCCTTGTTCTACCATGGCCTTCTAGTTCTACAACACGCCTCTTATGGATCTTTTTCCTTTCCATGGGTTATTGATACATTAGCTCCTACTGTTGTTACATACCACAAATCCTCGTTACAGGCGCCCACACACAACGCCCGTTTTTTTCACTCCTTCGCCGGGCGTTTCTTGACGCCGGATTGATCTATCCATCGCTCGATGGAGGAGGCCAAGATGGGGGACGTCGCGACGATCCGCGCCGTGCTGGCGATCCTCCAATGGTGGGGCTTCAACGTCACCGTCATCATCATGAACAAGTGGATCTTCCAGGTCGCAATTCTTCATTAATCTTATCTATTTTGCCCCCAATTCTTCTTCGGTTATTTCTTTTTTCTGCTTTCTGTCGTCGATCCGCCCTATGGTTAAGAGCGAAAGGTCACTCCTTTCCTGCAAATGTTTTGTTTGTTTCACATGGGTGTAGTTGATTTCCTAGTGATGAATGAAACAATGCATAAAGGATCAATTTTTATGCCTCTAGTTTGCTTATGGCTAGGATTGGGATACCTTTGGTGAGCCAAAACATAATTCCAAGGACTCCATTCCTTTCAGACGATCAAAGGGATTATCATGTTTAAGAATGAGTTGAAAGTTAACAAAAAAGATAAGGAAAAAATGCAACGGAGAGATCGAGGGAGGGACTCAAAACACTGTCTTTTCTAGTTGGCAATCATTCTAACTGAAAACGTTTCCTTAAAAGATCATAAAGTAGTTTGACAACTCTCTTTCGGGGGATCACCCACGCAGCCACACTCAAGTTTAAGTCAACTCTATGGTTCTACCTTAAATTTGAAGTTCCACATCGCATCCAAAAAGAAAAAAAAGGGCATAAAGTTTGTATCTTGATGCCCTTAATGAATGTCCAATGTAAAGTTAACTGGAATAGTGCTGATTCTGGAAGAAACTTTGGTGAAGTAGCTTTCATGAGTATTGAACCCTTGATAGGGATCTCTCTAGTTTTATTTTTCCGGTTCAAAGACAAAAAAAAAAAAGTTTTCACCTCCTTGCAATCCTCTATGCTTCTGAACATTGCGGTACAATTTATTTTCGGAATACACATAGGTCTTACGTATCATTGCAGTAAGGAAACTTGGTTTTAAAGGTACTGACGGTCTACATACCACAGCGTAGTAGACTCAACGCAAAACAAAATCGCTTCTATTGTGAATCACCTTTTTGGGGCTTCTAGTCTTTGTAACCTTTGTCACTTATGGTGGCCTGGGTGATGTATGATTGAATAAACCTTGTAGCATGTCGTTGCACAAAACCTTCAGATGAAATCTATTGTTCCTTTTTTTCCCTTGTAATTGACTTTTGGGAGTTCAAAAGTAACTGTTCACGATATTATTGCACAATCCTTCCCACAAAGGCATAAATTTGACAGTTTTCATTTTTTTCGTTGGACGCAGAAATTGGAGTTCAAGTTTCCTCTTACTGTCTCGTGTGTCCACTTTATATGCTCTTCAATTGGGGCTTATATCGCAATCAAAATTCTCAAGACGAAACCACTGATTGAAGTTGCCCCAGAGGATCGCTGGAGAAGAATATTCCCAATGTCATTTGTGTTCTGCATAAATATTGTGCTGGGAAATGTCAGCCTGAGATACATTCCAGTTTCCTTCATGCAGACCATCAAATCTTTTACCCCTGCAACCACTGGTTCTCTGATTCCTGGCCCTTCTAAGCCCATTACTGTCAATTCAGTCTTTCTCAGTGTCCTTTTTTTTTGGCAATTGATGTAAGCATATTCTGATGGATCCTTCCATTTGTAACACAGTTATTCTGCAGTGGTTGGTCTGGAGAAAGTACTTCGAGTGGCGCATATGGGCTTCTTTGGTCCCAATAGTGGGAGGAATCATGTTAACATCAATAACTGAACTTAGTTTCAACATGTTTGGTTTTTGTGCTGCTATGGTTGGCTGCCTGGCAACATCTACCAAAACCATACTGGCAGAGTCTCTGCTCCATGGATACAAATTTGATAGGTAAAAATGGATTCTTTTTAGCTGGGCCAGTAAAAATGTATTCAGTCTGGAGTTTACTTTACCCTACTTGACCTTACATGTTTTTTCTTGTCTGCAGCATTAACACAGTGTACTACATGGCGCCCTTTGCAACCATGATACTGTCAGTCCCAGCGATCATGCTGGAAGGGAGTGGCGTGATCAACTGGCTCTACACATACGACTCCATTGTCCCCGCACTTATCATCATCACCACCTCAGGAGTGCTCGCATTCTGCCTCAATTTCTCCATCTTCTATGTTATCCATTCCACCACAGCCGTCACCTTCAACGTAGCGGGCAACCTGAAAGTAAGACCCACTCTTCTTCCTCTACATCTCTACTGATGTTTGTGCTCAGCATTCACAAATTAATGGATGGATGCTGTGATTTATACAGGTGGCTGTGGCTGTGTTGGTGTCTTGGATGATCTTCCGGAACCCGATCTCTGCGATGAATGCTGTCGGATGCGCAATCACTCTCGTCGGATGCACCTTCTATGGCTATGTGAGGCATCTCATCTCGCAGCAGGCTGTCAACCCAAGCCCACGCACGCCTAGGAGCCGGATGGAGATGCTTCCCCTCGTAGTCGACAAGCAAGAGAAGATTTAATTTAGCCCCAAATTAAAGCTAGTTGATACTCATAAGAGGAGTTCGTGATGATCAATTGGAATAAATGAACATCTAACAACTTTCAGGATTGATCCTGAGGCACTTTTGGCATAGAAAAGAAAATATAGAGTTTCAATTGAACTGTTATAGAGCTAATGGTACTTGTTTATCTGAACGTGCTGGATGCTCATCAGCTGCATCTCTCTTTCTATTCTTTTCTTTTCTTCCTTTTGCTCACAGGATTATAAGATTTTTTTGTTGCTAGTAATTGTTCAGTTCACTTTATACATTCTATATTATTGCTCCATCCAAACCCTTTTTTTAGCATGCTGGCATCTCTGTTTTGTTCTTTTGTCTGTGTTGCTTGATCACAAAGGATCGCAGACTGTAAATCCAATTCCATTACTGGGAGACATGTTTTTTCAAATGGTATTAAGATCAAGGGAAAAATGTTACTAGAAAATTATTTCCAATAATAGAAGACTGTCGAGATTAGTCATGCACTAGAGCCCATGCTTAAAAATCACGTGTTAACCATACAAACACATGCCCCTGAGAGAAAAGACTAGCACCAATCAGCCGCTCTTATGACACTAAGAATGCCGCCGTCGCTCATCTAGAAGACATAATTTACTCCAGCGGCAGCAATTCGGGGAAGGAGGATGACGGTGGCTAGGGTTCCCGTCGCTCCTTGAGTCATCTGCATAAGGGTGACGCAGTGGGTTTGAAGATATTATGATACAATCCATCATTACTGAGACAGAAAGCCACTGAATCACCAAAAAGCTAGAGTAGACATGCTGTCTGTACATTTGTTATTGTTTTGTCAGAACAACTAGGATCTACAATGGAATGGAAGTAATTAATATGAGCATGCCAAAGGATGATTTGCAATTCGTATCTGGGCCGTTCCGTCCAAAGGACCCAATATGGGAACATTTGCAATTCGGTCCAAGTGACTGGCATCATTGATAACCGCCCAATATTTTTAATTTTAATCCTGAACTGGTTTTTTTTGTTTCCCTGTTTCAAACTGCTACCATCGATATAAATGCTATGTTTATCATTTTAGTCAAGTTTAAGATGACTATCATTGATAGGGATCAAAACAGAGACCTAACTAAAAAACCAGTAACGTAGTGGTAGTGAACACTAACCGAGCTCGAACTCTAGGTTTGGTAAAAGAATACTCCTAAAGTGAGATTGAGTGATCGATACAGGAAGATTTTTTTTTTACACTTGGGTAGTGTTTTTAGTGAAAGTTGGGTGAAATTTTTTATAGGATGGAAACGAGATATATAATTAATTAATGAAAATTAAAAAATAAATTTATTTTATTTTATTTTAAAAAAATCTACATAAAAAATATTTATGTAAAAAAAATGTTTAGCTTACTTACGACAAAACGTGAAAGATGCTCCAGCCACGGCGCCTTAGTTGCTGTGTGGTCGAGCGGTGGTAGCGGTTCGATCAGAGCGCCTGCAAATTGTTGATACCCGTGCTATGTATCACCTTTTCTCAGAATGCACAAACATCAGAACCAGCATATCGATTCCTAGGCAAACACCTTTTGGTAGCCAAGCTGGAATGCCGTCTGAAAGAAAGTTGCCCCTGGAATTAAGCACCCTGCAGGTGAGCAGAAATGCAAAGAAAACATTGGAGCTGCTTGGCTGGTACGAGTTTGCAGATCGACAATATATGCTCCCAAAGAAGTTGCATGCTCTTCTTTCTTTCTTTTTTATGTCTCTAGAAAGCATCCCATGCAATATAATTAGGTAGGTGTACGTACGTAGCTAGACAGAAGCAGGATCGATATATGACAGCATGATGAGTTGTGAAAGTGAACCAACTTTGCAGTCTCCATGTCATCTTTACTTTACAACTCGGACGGCCGTGGAAAGAGTGCATCACTGGACACTGTACGTGTACCGACAGTAGTAGAGCACTGCACAGTAATATGCTGAATATGTATAACTATAACTATATATATATATATATATGCTGCTACTTGTTAAAATTAATTACTATCTTTGTCCCACAAAAGCTTCACGCTTTTATACGTGAATTCGATGAACATCCTTATGTCTATAGAAAAACAAAATCTTTTTGACACCAGTGCTCTGCTATAGAGATGTGTACGTATTGATACTCGATAGAGCATGATAGATACTACATATATGCTTTCTGATAGAAAGCTCGGTGTGTTCCAAAAGAAGGGGAAATGAAATCAATCCGTGGCCGGCCGCCATCAACGTAAGTAACACTTTTCAGCCTTACCTCAGAGATTCGATCGAGTGCTCTGCTTGCTCCTCCATGCATCGATCATGTCCATCTCTCTCTCTCGTTGCGATTCATAAAAGTGAAGTGTTGTCACTCTCAAGCCTCTCTCTCTCTCCCAAAATGAACTGTGCCTGCCGCTCATCGAAATTCTACCGCTCCACTTTGTTGTAAATGTAAAATAGAGCATTTTTTTTCATCTTAGCCGACCACGATTAATTTTTATATAATTTTTTCGTCTGTATTCTCTTCTTAACCAATCACAACATTTCTCTAATTATTTATACTTGTCAAAAGCAAATTGAGACGAAGGAAAACTGTACAGATATACATGTGGTGGCCTTGGGACAGCAAGTCTCAGAAGCTTGAAGACTCTGCCGGCCTTAATTTGGTTCCCTGAAATGCCGGCCGATCGATCTCGATGGGAATGAATATAGTGGCTGGCAGGCAGACGACGACGGTGGCGATGATGAGATGTTCCGGAAGGCCAGGAGAAAAGGCCTGGGATGATTGCATCTACTGCTGCTAGTATATATAATATACTGCACAGCAGCACAAGGGATCGATGACTCGTTAGTCCAACAACAATAATACAAGGCGCAGCCTTATGCATGGTCAGCATTTCCAGCTAGCACCTACTCCATCCTTTGTCCATCAATCTCATACGTGCATATAGTTGCTGCATGCCGATTCTGTAACTACTCCTTCAGCGGTAACGAGTCATATGCATTACGCAGTGCGCTTCCCTGTAGAATTGCCAGACCAACCGTACGAGTGATTTGGACTAAACACCCAGTATCGATTAGTGAAGACCGTACTTAATTTGAAGAAACAACAAAGACATGGTAGCTAGCACAAAAAGGTTGCCCAAAAATAAGGCACATCACACCGTCGTCCCTAGGTAGGTATCTTGATAAAACAAAAATTACTCCTAGTAAAGATCAGTTTGGTGAAGCATTATAGTATATATTACTGCGCAGAAATTAAAGATTAGCAAAAATAAATTAAACGGGCGGCCGGACAGGACAAGTTAGCTAGGAATGAAATGAATGATTATATCGACCATGAATGAGTGCCGCGCGTGGAGCCTACCGGTCAACTACGGACATGCATGGCCACCGAGGCAACTTAGTAGTAATAAAATATGCTATGCAACACGCCAACTCACGCACCTTGTCCTATGTGCCAAGCATTGATTAGCGGGGCAAACAAAAGGTAATCGAGTTAATCAGTACCACTAGTATGCTCGATCACTGCTAAACTAGCTTGGTCTTAGTTTGGGAGTGCTCGATCGATCAGAGAGAGGCAAAATAAATAAATAAAGGCAAACAACATACATGCCCTTTGATTTCCTCCATCCCTCCTCGATCTCTCGTTCCCCCAAACCCCACGAGCGCCTACACAAACAGTATTTACTAATCCCGTGCTACTACATTTCCCCCTCCTAACTACTACTTCCTCTTTAATATGAGTGGGTGCCATTGTCGACATCGCTACAAACGTACTACTTCCTCTTTTATTATGTTTTCGGATTAAGTATTTTAGCAGGTAATAATGGCAAAAGTTTCAGAGATTTGATCAGCCGTGGTAGAAATTTGGCTATGGTCTTTTCGGTTTATTAAAACAATCTATCTGCTCTACGCTTTAAAATTATTTCTTGGAATAACTAATTTATCTTTATAATCACAGCAACAATCTGCTTTGTAATCTAAATCAGACGGCTCAACTGTCACTTACTTGTGACTAGGGAGAGTATGAAATTAAGTTACGGTTTCGAATGTGAGAATCAATTTGCTTGTAATGGCTAGGGATTGGAGTATACTTAGATTACTAGTAGGAGTTGGGAGAAGAGGAGAGGAGGAGAATGCATGGCAATATGGCATATATATATTCAGATTGAGAATGGCACGAGCATATAGGAGGCGTGATTGTTGGGTGGGTCGGAGGCCCGGTGGAGAGGGAAGAGGAGGAGAAGGCGCCTCAAAAGAAGGATGCATTGCAGAGAGGCAGAGAGATTTGTACGGGCACAGGGGAACCCTTCATTTCCATTCCTCGCAGCAGCTGCTATTGCTAATGAGATGCCATGGGAACTTGCATCGATAGACGCCAGGCAGACAGACAGACAAATCTCTCGCACCCTTCCTCACCTTTGAACTTTTGTCCTTCTTCTTCTTGTTACTACTTCATTTTGGTTCATCAATCATCAGATCAGCATCAACAACTGCCATTGTACATTTGTTGCCACCCTGAGACGTGCACTAGCTGCACATAATACGTCCATTAACTACAAGGAAGAGTTTGTTGAAGCGCAGATTGAGGACAGACAAGCGAGCACACGCTGCTTCTCCTCTTCCGCTTGCTGCTATTCACCATCATTTGAGCAGAGCGGGCACGTATAATGTTAAAGAATGCTACCGATCGAGTAGAACGAATCTCTTACATACTCTTACTGATACGGATGAATCGATTGCAAGTCGTATAGCCTACACTTTTATCTGAATACTGTAGATACCAAGAAGAGATATATAGGACGGCAGCAGCGCAGGACATTTGTGTGGATACTGGTATTACGGAGTGTAAATAGGCGGCGAGACATGAATTAATAGAGAGGCCCGTCTTGGCTGTCTCTCGTAGCTTCCCTTCCCTTGTCTGCTCTGTTTTTTTTTTTGGCTGTCTCTGGTCCCCGTGGCCATTGGACATTTATCTCAAGACAACCACCTTGCATGCTGCTAGCCCGTTAATGAAGGCACCATCTTGTTGCTTGCAGATTGCCATTGCCGTTGCCGTTGCTAGGCCGCCATGGAGGAAGATGGACGGTTGCGTTTTCCGATGCATATATGCCCGCGCAGGAGGCAGGGGCACCTACGTGATGAATGATAGATAGTGCAGCAGCATCGATGAGAAAGAGAGAGAAGAAGCAGCAATGGCAATAGTCCCAATCATCCTTCCCCCTGGCTCCCGGACACACCATGATGCCCGTTAGGGTTGCATTGCTGCTGCTTCCGCTTCTGTACAATGAATGTGCCACCATACTAAAGCTCCTAGCTGCCACTGCCATCTCTCCTCCTATATATACAAGAGCAGGCAGGATCTTCATCACACACTCCGTCCATGCGTATGCAACCACCGACTTAGTTAGCTACTCCACTAATAATTCCTTCTATTTCCAAGCAACAAGAGTGCGGCAGCAGGATCGGATGATGAACAGCTTCTACTCCTCCATCGCCCACGGCCTCGACGCGCTGCACCGCACCCTCGCCGCCGGCGACGTCGCCTTCATGTCGGCGCCCTTCCTGCAGCAGGCGGCGGCGCTGCTCCGGTCGCTGCACTCGCAGCTCCTCCACCTGGTGCAGCGCCTCCACCTTCCTCCCGGCGAGAGCTGGCTGGACGAGTACATGGACGAGACCTCCCGCCTCTGGGACGCCTGCCAGCTCGTCCGCGCCGGCGCCTCCGCCCTCGACGACTACTGCGCCTCCGCCGCCCGCGCCCTCGACGACTGCCGCTGCGTCCTCTGCCGCCACGTCCCCTCCACCACCCACGCCGCGCGCCACGCCACGCGGGCCATCAACGCGCCGCGACGCCACGCCGCCGGCCTCCTCCAGGAGAACCGCGCCCTCGCCGACGCCCGCCTCGACCCGGTCTCCCTCATGCTCGACCACCGCTCCCCGCTCGACTTCAAGCTCAACGCCTTCAACGGCTTCCGCGGTGTCCTCTACGCGCTCCGCAACGCCACCTCCTTCCTCCTCGCCCTCCTCATCTCCGGCACCGTCTCCTGCCTCCCCGACCACCTCTGCTGCGGGCCTTCGCCAGCCGCCACCGCTGTTGGAGCCGGCTACGTCTCCTCCATGGCCCGCCTGCGCCAGCGCGTCGCCGAGGAGATGGACGCCATTGCCGATCACCACTCCGGCGGCATCATGATGTACGAGTTCCGGCAGGCCAGAGCCGGCATCGAGAGCCTCAAGGCGGAGCTTGACAGGGTCGTCGCCACGGGGTACGCCGACCCGGAGGAGATGGCCGAGAGAGCGGAGCTCATCAAAGGCTGGGTCGCCATGCTCAGGTCAGGTGCCGAGGCTGTGATCGCCGAGCTCGATGACTTCTTTGATGACATTGTCCAAGGGAGGAAGATGCTGTCCGACCTCTGCAGCCATCGCTGAAATCAGTACCCAATAAAATCCATCATCATGATCAACGATGTATTATTATTCGTTATTGGCACAAACAAATCAATTAGCAGCATGCATACTATAAGGCATCTGCATGGTACATACTAGCATTAGCGAGTTGCTAACACAGAGAGAAGAAGAATGTAGCTAAGGTGTTTTGTCTTTGTACTATTTCTGTTTAATCAGCTAGCATTCTAGTGTGTGCCTAAATATTGCTCCCTATGATCAATGCCTACTGGCGGTTCGTGCTTAATTATGCCTACCTCACCTATTCTCAGAATCAGAATATATGTCCACTAATAAGTAATTCTTCCTTTTTTTTATGTACTTTAATGTTGTTTTATGATTGATGATGGTATAATAGTTACTGGTGAAAGGAAGAATCTCAAAGCGCGACCAATCACAGCTCCGAAAAGGAAAGCAACTCTTTGCCCTTTTCTAAAACTGGAAAAGTAATCTCTTGGACAGACTACAGAGGAGACAAAAAGGATGTAATAGGGAAGTGTTTAACAATGAGATCTTGCACCTGTCTCTCTTGCTCTAGCTTCTGCTTCTTTTTGTTTTGTTTTTGGTGGTAGGCTTATCACCTTCCTTATCATTGATCCCTCCGCACTATGCTACTATGAAAAGAATGTCTAGCACAAATATCGGTTATTTTACTCGAGCAAAGAAGATGAACACGGGCAAAGGGACTGAGAGCACTACACACCTTCACAAAGCTACACAGAGCTCTGGACATGATTCTCGATGATATTGGTCACCATTTAGGCCGCGAGATGATGAGAAGGCACTCTGGAATTGGGACATGATGATGATCACCTTGTAGGACTCAATTAGATGAAAAAGCCACATGCTTGGGGCAGCAGCTGAAATGCCAAATTGATTGATTCAAGCATCTTTGCAGAGTCACAAGGGGAGGGGGAGGAATGAATGACGAAAAACAGCAGTGTTGACCATATTCCATTCTTTGGGGTTGAGAATCTGCATGCACTGGTTAAAGCTGAGCTTGAATGAACTCCTTCAAATGACTCACACCAAAACGGCGACAGCAATCACTTCGCTGAAGCAGTTCTGCAACCAAGTTCCAACATAACAAGAAAATTTAGCACAATGCCATAGTTATACTTATCTTCAGATTTGAAAAGTCCATCACCAGCTTCTAAACAAATAAAATTGCACATCAATAACAAAAATACAATAATAAATGCAGTGCAGCTTTAAAACCATCCAAAGGTTTCAGCTTCTGAAAGAGGTGTAAGCAGTTTGCAGTGTAATCATTTGCACCTAGGGAGGATTCTTACTGCTAACACAATATGCAGCAGTTGGCAGAAACACGAAAACTGTAAGTAGCATGAAACATTTAGTTTGGAAGTAAAGCAGAACATGAGATCACAAAAGGTGAATCACAAAATTACTTATAGTAAGTCTCATGATTAATATTAAAACATGATATTATCATATTGATATACGATTACACACAGAGTATAAGAAAAATGCTGGATCCTCCCAAACTTCTGTCAAGGTTCATAATATGGTGAACCAAATTAAGAAGCAGGCATTGTAGAATCAACATCATTGTACAGAATGGTACATCAGCCGGACACAGCTCCTTCTGTAACCTGCCATGTTCCTGAATGACACGACATGAATCGAATCCATCCAGACATGACTGCAATGATCAAAAGGACCTTCCTCAGCTGTGGTCATACTCTTTACTGTCAATGGATGCATGCCTCCCTTGCTAACAGAAAAGGGAGAAAAAAGTATATACATGTCAACACTATTGCTGTGAACTACCACATTGACTGATGATGGAGATGACATCCTAGTGTCTTACTACTCTAGGTAGAGGTCAATAACTTCATACAACAATAACACTAACAATAATAAAACATTTTAGTCCCAACAAGTTAGGATAGAGTAGAATTAAAACCCAACATAATTCTCAAATTACAGTTTAAGCACCTCAATAACTCATATTCTATATCTCAATCTTTTAATTATCTCTTATCTCGTATCAATTTCGATATTTTTATATCTTTTTTTATATTATTATTTTAACTTAGAATTTTACAATGTATTAATTCTTTTAAGGATCTCCTTTAAACATGGTCATACTAATTCAACCGATGTTGATTTTTTTTCTCAATTGATACTATCTCTAGCCGATTATATATATCATTGTTTCGGATTTGATCCATTCTTGTATGACCATAAATCTAACGTAATATATATATTTTTGTAACACTCAGTTATTGAACATATCGTCTTTTTGTAAGATGACATTTTGTTATATACAGAATAGTAGGTCTAATCATAGTTATATAAAACTTGCCTTTTAACTTTTACGGTATTATCTTATCACAGAGAATGCCAGATGCTTAACGTCACTTCATCCATCCCGCTTTGATTCTATATTTAATATCTACATTAATATTCGCATTTATCTATAGCATCGATCTTAGATATTAAAAGATATCGTTCTTAGGTACTATTTGACCTTCTAAACTCGCATCTCTTTCCGTGTACATTTGTGCCAAAGTCACACCTCAAGTATTCAGTATTAATTTTGCTTACTATAAAACCTTTGAACTTAACAGTCTGCCATCACAATTCTAATTTCCTATTTACTCTCGTCCGGCTCTCACCAACTAAAATTACATTATCTGCAAAGAGCATATAATAAGAAATAACTCCTTATATGTTTTTTGTAACATTATCCATTATCAAGATAAAAAGTTTATATCATTATTATGCATATACTTGATGAAGGCAACATATTTTATTAAGATTTTGTCCAAAGGTCACCATATAATATTTTTTATTATTTTGTTATAAATCTTCTCTAAATCAATGAAAACTATGGGTAAGTTATTCTTCTGCTCTCTAAATCGCTCCATAATATGTTCTATTAAAAAAATTGGTTTACATTTTGGATATGAAATTAAATTGGTTCATAGAGATCCGCCAATGAGGTCAGTAATTTCATAAGTAAATTTATTGAACTAAGTACAATCCAGCTTATTCTAGATTACAGCTAAACTAAAGGTTGAGCCTGTTCTAGATAATGCACTAACTTCAGGAATATTCTGCTTTAATCTACTCAAATCGATCTTTGTCGTAAATTGTGCAACAAAAGGTATACTCTGTTAAGACAAAGAAAAGAATACAATCCTATTTAAGAGCTATGAACATGCATTTAGCTCAGAAATCATAATTAGATGCAATGAAGAGGAGGCAATTATTTCATCAAAAAAGAAAATGAAGAGGTAGTGGTGCAACATGTCCAAGCATATCACTTAGGCACACTGACGACTGAGAACAAATAATTGCATAGTCATAAGACAAGCTAAAAGTGGAAGAATATATACACTACTGTATGAACGTCTTTACAGAAATGAGACATATATAAAACTAATTATTAGATTAAGAGAGACATAGCTAGCAATTGAGGAGGCTGCTTTCTAGCCTGTCAGCCAACTAAAATTTGTTGGGGAAAAGGATAGGAATACCGGCAGACCAGAGCTGCAAACCCAAGCAGCCAAGTATATGAACAATGACCTCTAGGAATTTGTGCTTGATTGAAATCCAAACAATCAATGGCAAACAAGTACTAAAGCATGCCTCTTAAAGGGAGCATGGTTATGCAAAGTATGCAAAATACGAAGATATTACTCCCTCCAGTCAAAATTTTAAAACTCTAACTATTATTAACTTTTAAAAGTTTGAAGACACTACAACAATATGTATAGATAAGTTTTAAATTTTATTTTAATAAAAGAAAATATTTATTTATTTTATATATACTTTTTAATAGAAAATCATAGCTAAAGATAGGTTTTGAAGACCATATCGTTGTCCAAAACAATCAGAATTATCAAATTGGAGGGACTAGACATGGCAAATGAGACTACAATAAACATATCACAGTCTCATACCTTGTACATTAGCTGCCGTTTCTCATGCAATGGAACGATATCAAAGCATCTTTGATATCCGTCATTGATCTTTACAGAATAATCTACGATCATCCTAAACTGCATTAAAAAATATTCTGGAGATTACAAAATCAAACAAAATATGAGCATCAGTTAACGACAGTACTCACCAAGGTCTCTCTTATTCATTTGCAAGGATACTTCTAAACATTGCAACAAGAAAGGAACATTAAATATTAAATTTAAGTCAACAAATGAAAAGTTATTATCTCCACCTATCATACATTCTGACAAGGGAAAATTTACATCATAAGCTCCAATCGGATAACAGACCTGCAAATGCACCATTACAAGTAAAGGATTCTGTTCTAGAAAATGAAGTGTAGCATTACTTTAGCACAGCCTGCTCAGTGTATTTTGTACTCTTAAAAATGAACTGGTTTCAGCAAAAGTGACTTGAACTTAAATGATTACAAGAATTTACCTCACCAAGGCTAAAGCTATATCAAGTATAGTAGCAAACATTACCATGCAGCTATATCATCATGCAGAATAACTAAGAGATGCTCCATCTTCATGAAGTTGCTTCCTGGAAAGAACGGAAAGAATACATTTGATCTCCTTGACATCATGCAAGAATACATAAATACACATTACAACATATTTCCAGAAACAGAACACAGACAAACAAGTGACCGTCATGATTTCACCCACTCTAAATAAATAACAGAACAGGTTTGTAAAAGAGAAGGGTTAACAGTATCATACCAGGAGATCTGTAAAGCTGTGCATCAACAAAATACTGGGAGTGCACTGAAACTAGACAATGACAATTTCCAGCAAACAGAAAAATCTTAATTACAATAAGTGCAGCAAGATCTAGAGGAATTTAATCGGATTCTTCTGTTTTCCATGCCAGTAACTGAAGAGGTGCATAAAGGGAAAAAATACAAAATTACAAATACAACTGGGTAATTTTGATAGGTATCAAGCATGTCTATCTAGGAATTAGTTAATGTGAAAAATAATCATCAATTTTGTAATTTCACTATAATAATTGTGAAATTAACAATGAACATTTGTGTAGATACATGTACTAAGCCTCACTTGTCACCCCCCCTCCCCAGCAGCTTGCCTAAAAGCTGCAAACTTCTGGGGAAAATCAATAGTGAGGCCCTCCTATGTACACCATTTTACAAAGCAAAAAATAGCCAAGTAACAACTGGATAGGATTCAACAAAACTGTCAGAGAAGTCCTATACAGAGTTATACAACTGCCTCAGCCTCAATCGGATGCTGAAGCAGTTTGTCATCACTATGGACTTTTACCAACATGTTATTGCTATGGCCAAACGATTTGCTTGGCCCAGAAGAATTCTCAGGACTCCAAGTATCTGGAACTGTGAGGAAGTACTTGGCCATGAACTTCCGAAACCTTTTCTTGTACTCCTTAGGGGAAATTACAGTTGGTGAAACATTCTTTGGCACTACCAGAGAAGTCTTCACCCATGTTTCCAGCTGCTTGTCCCACGTGTACTGCCTCAGATAATCAATGATACCAAATACAAGCTCATGCTTTTGTTTGTTCACTCCCACAAGCAGAGAATAGTCCATAACGTTAACTGACTGCAAGTTCAATAAATTGGTTAAGACACATTTTAATTGAAAGCCACAACTACCTGTAATTGCATTGAGGATTTGCTTTATACATACAGTGAGGAAAGACGTGTCATTCCAGATTGCACGTTGCAAAAGATGCTTTGTTCTTCCACCAATATAAATTGGAGAAACACGCATGTCCTCAACGTAGTTTTGATCCAAGTAAACAGTGTCATGGTCATTGGAGTGCGCGACGTGTCGTGAAAAAACAGCACCTTTAAGATCATAAATCCGTGAAATATTGTGCCCAAAGAGAAGGTTTTCCATCACCATCAGATCGATCTTTACCTCTTTTCCATGCCTTATTTGCTTAACCTGAGAAAAAGCAACTAGTATGAAAAGCACAACAAAGTCAGGAATGTATTGAAATAAACTCCAGTTATCAATGTAAAGTACCTGATAGATTCCCAATATCTTGGCAAGGCAAGTTTGGCTTCCAGTGTCTAGCGAATGGTAAACATGCTTGAAGTAATCAGGGGCAAATTTTATGAAGGACTCAAACTCTGTCTTCTTTATTTGCTTTATGATGAACCTGTCATCCACTGTCTTTGCAAAGAAAGCTTTACTTTTTCCACCCAGAGCATCCCACTTCTTGCAACGACTTAAGGAAGTAATATATGCAAACTCAGATGGGCAGCACTTCTTTCGAAGATCACGGAATTGTTTAGCACATATGCTAGTAACTGAATATTTGCCTCTGAGAGCTACTTTTCCATTTACAATGATTTCTGGATGTATTGAAGAGAACAAAGGCAAGCTATCATAACCAGATAGGTCTTCCAATGAAACTGATGAACTAAAAGATGAAAAACTTGCTTCAGAATCTGAAGATCCGATAGATGACCATGGTGATGAGTTAAGAGAACTTTCAGACAGAAAGCTATATGATTTTTCCATTGTTTTAGCATGCTCTCCCCTGGCATCCTCTGTCTCATTCTCAGTTATCATGTCCATTAAATGGCGGCGTTCCTCAGATACAGCAAGAGCACAGGCGATTGTACTAGATATCTCATCCTCCAGTACAGATAAAATATTACCACCTGGACCAACAGTGAACTGTGGAGAGCTCACGTCTTCATGTTGTTCAAACAGGGGAGACATATGAGATGGAGAATAATGGTTGACAAGTTCAAATTTCTCCAAACATCCAGTTTGTATGTCATTTCTGTAAGCCAACTGACATTCATGAAAAGAATTCCAAATCCACCCTTCCCCAGTATCCCAGTCTGAAAATTTTCTGAAATGATTGGGAGTGTTTGAAAGCTCCTGCTCCATAGAAATTGAACGTGCAACTAACCCATCACCTTGGTCCTCTGAAATTTCAACTGAAGGGACCTTTTTGGTTTGTGATGTGCTATCTACCTCTGGTTGACAAGGAGCAATGCAAGAGTCTTCGTCTTTTCTAAGTCCGGTGCAAGAAAGTTGAGCACACCCAGCCTCCTGATTTTCAGCAAGCACGGGTGCTGCAATGTCAACTGATTGGTGGTCAACGTAATTTCTGTTACTTGGACACTCAATCAAACCAACTGCGCCCAAAACTGATGTAGTTTTATCACATGTCAATTCACCAGCTTTCTTTTCAATCTCCTGATTTACCCCAGTATTCTTGACAACAGGATTGAAAGGATCCTTGCAATTAGCAATATGCCCTTGTCCAGCTGAAGCACACTTGATAAGTTGATCCAGTCGATGGTCCCACACATAAAGTTGAAGTAGAAGATCCTGGTAGGACCAATTGATATCAAGAAGTTCATGCACAGATGCAGACAGTCTCCCATTTTGATCAATTGTCTTCTCTAGAGAATCCTGGATGGCAACACAGATGATAGCACAAAAAATTAATTAAACAGAACAAATTCATCTACAAACAAAATTCCTACTTTGATGTGCAGGAATACTGTTTGTGACACCTACATCAATGGGAATCAAGATAAGGGATGCTTACCTCAAAAAATGCCTTTTCTTTGGCCAACAACTCTTCAAGTTCAGAAAAGTCTTTAACAGGGGGAGAGCCGATGCAATTGGCTGTCGTCACATCAAAAAGGAGCTGATCCTTGAAGTGTTGTAGCATGCGTGTAACCTCAGAAAAAAGCCTTAGACCTCTAGCAAGAACCTTGAAAGATGCAATATAAAACATTAGGCACTGATATACATGTAGAGAAGAAAAAACTTAGCATGATTATGCTGAAGTTAATAAGGCATACACATCTCCTCTCTTCTTTAAACCAATCCTGCCTACAGGGATTTTCAAACTGGAGAGCAGTTTGTGGTTTGCAGGTTGTATAAATTTCAACTGATGAGTACCGGAACATTGCAACTTTCGAGCCCAACCTGAAAGCAGTAAGGAAAAGACAATTATTGAACATCAAGAGAAGAAATATATAATAGTATGGCTTTCCACAGCATTACTATGCTTGGTAACTAAATAGTAGTGTTTCAGCTTAAGTTAGTTTTGTTCCATGCAAACGAAGATATGCCTAGCAGGCTAGCTTACCCAAAAAAGCGCAAGCAGTCCCTGTTCACCAAATGTCCACATATTGATAGTCTTCTTGCTGCAGAATGGCTTGAAAAACTGAGTTCCAAGAATTTCCCAAACGAGAGATTGCGTGCTTCAGACGATATGAGCACCCTTGGAGTCGATTTGGACATCCCATGTTCATTCTCACATCTCAAGCATCTGGTCCACATCCATGTTTTCCCTTCAGCTTCACCAGGTAAACGATGTTGAGGCGCCATATGCTTCACTAAAACAGTCAAATTCCCATTCCGATGAGTGTAAGAGTATAGGTGAGATTCTGGAGACTCTCCACATGAAGAGCAGCTCAGTTTCTGCTATGAATTAACATCAATAAGCTGAGTAAGCATCTAAACAAACTCAAGTTGCATTACTTAAACAAAATGTTGGTGTTTAGTTCAAATAGGAAGAAAAAAAAAACTTGAGAACAAAGTAAAAGGTTAATAAATGGTATACCTGATTCTGCAAAATGTCTTGCAAATATCGCCCTAAGGACACATCAAAATTCCCATAATATTTTATACGAGAAAGATGGCTCTGCTCGCAAATAACCTGCTTTGTGATGCGTTGACTGGACATCAAAATTAATATGCTGTGAGAATCAAGCGCATCATCTGCTTGATCTTCGTTAGCAGTTTTCTCTTTGCTAATGATACTAGTGGTGCTATGTTGTTCCCCATCTTCTACCATAACAGGTGATCCTTCAGGTTTGTTGTACGTAGAACCTGTTGGCATTACATCTTGATTTCTTTCTTGTCTCTGGTGATCTTGTGTATCCATATTTGCACTAGAAACTGCAGGCTCTTCCACCTTTGAACCAACATGAAAACCATTACTAACAATTTCTTTACCAGATTCAACCTCGCCTTCTATCTGATTACCAGATGTTTCTTGCAAGGATGTGACAGGTAAATAAATATTCTGATGACATAATATGCCAACGTATTTCCTTAATGGTCCTGGGAATGATGATGGAAACCTTTCAGAATGAAGTGGTGGCTTTGAGTTGTATCGGATACTTGCACCTTCTCCGAGTTCATTCAATGAGCTGTTTTTGGTTGAACTTGGAGCGTGTACTTTTGTTGGAGAACTGAGGGATTTCTTCACATCAGCATAGCCGTTAGAAGCAGTGTGGTACAGTCTAAGTGCTGGAGAGTCATCGCGTGAAGGAAAGTCGGAGGCACCAAGAGAAGATAGGTCGCAACCATTTGCCGATGGCCCTGCCATGGCCGTAACAGAATTCTCTCTTGAAGCATTTTGATCATTCAAAAATATCCTCTGATCTTCAAAGAATGACGTTTCAAGAATCAAGTGGTATGCTGCAAATACTGTGTAATGCATGACTTGCTTGACTTTCTTCAGTTCTTCACTATTTGCACCCCGCAGCAATATCTGGATGAGAAAGAAAGCATTATAATTGTGCAGATAATTCATAAAGGAAACTACTCTGCATGCGTCTATTCAGAAGAAAGAAATTAGTACACATGGAAGGGGTCATATTCATTTGGCATTCATTCATCATAATTGACAAAAGGCGCATGAAACTTGCCACTATGTAGCACAGGTAATCAAAACCAGGTTTGCTCTTGTAAAGAATCATAGAGTGCATAGCTCCTGCCAAGCTTTATTTGCTAAAATTTGGCATGTCCTGCCAAAAGACAAGGAGCAGCTCCTTTGTCATGTTTTGAGAGTATTCCAAATATCTGTACCTCTCTACTATCCCTTTTGTAACTCAAAAGATAAAATATGTAGCCTCACCTCACTTAGATATGGGGCAGGTTTCATCAGACAAGTACTACCAGGAACCAATAACTATTTGAAGTGAAAGACAGCAAGCTAGAATAGGTTCCAGTTATATGCTCCATACAAGAGTGACGGGGCGTTTTGATTAGAGAGGTTTCATTGTCACTTCAAAGAAAAGGATGGGGATATTTCAGGAAGAGCAGAAATAATATCTGAGCAAATTTTATAGAGGAAATGAATAAGATCTAAATGCATAAGTACGTTATGGATGCTACAATTATGAACTAGACATACCGTGCAACCTAACGGTCTGGGAAAGCCCTCCAAGAACATCAATGTTTTCGATAGCCTTTTTCCACAATCACTGGCATTGTTATGCTCCTCAATGATTTTTTCTATGTGGAAGGAGTCACACCGTTTCAGCTTTGGTCTTTCCAAGACTTCTGAGAATGAGATTATGGGAGAACTCATACAGCGTGCAATTCTTTTCAACCGGTTGAACTTCATGTCGAGAATTAGAGTAACACCTTCTTTCAGAAGAAGTTCTTGTATATCCCGTGAAACAGTTTTCTCAACCAAAATAACATTAGGACTACATATTTCCATCATTTTACTAATAGCCCTCTCCAAATGGTCTTTTTCCTAATAGTAGAGACACAAAAAGGAAAGCATTAACCTTCTAGCCAACAAAAATGGGCTTGAACTTAAGATTTGCATGCATATATATGTAGTGGCAAACCTGGTCCATTGAATTAAACGACGACAAACCAACATCAGAATGTCCAAGGACTCCTTTGAGAAGCAGCAGCCTGGGATTGTGGCAACTGGTTGGCATGTGCTTGTGAGCAGCATTCTTCTTGAAGACTAACCCCTTGATCACCTCACTGCAATCAACATTACAAGATGAAGGGGGTATAATTTGCAACATAGACAATAATGCCAATGTTTTCAAAGAAATTTCTTCACTAAGGAACAAATTATGTTTCACCTTTGCCGATGAGTACCAGATGCTATGCATTTGACCTTGATGTAAGATCCAGGGTCCATTTCCTTTCCCTCGCTAGCATCTGGTTTGATCAGTAGTGCAGCTTCCCACGACAGGGAGGTAATGATATCAAGCCAACTCTCACAGCTCTCTCCTTCGGAAAAGGAGATACCAGCAGAGGCCAGAAACCGACTCACAAGTATCTTTAGCTGTCCATTCATAGCATCTAGCATTGCGTTTTCTCGCTCGTCCCTAGGATTGGTGCTGGCCTCCTGCTCCTCATTAATGGCTGGGAAACTTGACTGGCCCCACTTGATCCCATCACTGTAATCATCGTCGTCGTCGTCATAAGCAATGTTTGCAGAAACACTCTCAGCCTCGTCGTCCTTGTCTGCAGCTTCAGGTGGTATCCAGATGCTATCATTTTCAACGCATGTTGAGTCCATATTGCCACTTTTACCATTGGTACTCTCAGCCCCATCGGAATCATCACCAGACTTAACCGAGCGGTCATCAATAGAAAGGGCATCTCGACCCATATCTTCGTGTTTGCTCTGCAAAGCACTAGAGGAGAAATTGTCATCTGTGGACAGATTGCTGCTGCTTCTGCGCCTTTTGGTATCCCCAATCCCGTTCTGTCCAGAATGCTCTGCATCGTACATGTTGTGATCGCTGCGATTACCGTCAACATCAAGAGCCTCGGACAAAGTGTCCCTGTCGGTATGAGAAAACACAGGGTCACAATGCAAGCAGACGCATAGGAGGAAGACAGTAAAGACGGTCTCGGCAAAGTGAAACAAGAGCAAATTAATAGTGACTTGCAGGGCATGACATGTGTGCGTGGGGGAGTTCCCTTTTGCCTCAAAGGCAATCCATCCTACCTGGCGGCGTACTAGCTACTAGGTTGTCGGAATTAAACCTACAGAGGCAAGTAATAAAAATTCTCTCTTTATGGTGAGTGGTGACTCAAAAGCATGTTGATGTGGAAGAATTGAATTGACCCAGACTACATGTGTGCAAGACCAAGAAGAAGAAAGGGGCATATCATCAGTACTAAGGTAGTCTGGTGTCTAAGAGATTGATATTTGTGACAAAAACATAGATGGATTGAAGGTTAAGCAATCAGTAGTCCTAGTGAGCATATTTTGGCGTAAAAAGAAAGGGAGATCCAGAATAGGTGAGGGGAGATGGGAGGAGTACCTTGTTGGTGGATCCATGTCTTGCCGGGCACATGACATGGCCTGCAATCTGCAAGGGAAGGGCAGGGCAGGGCAGGCGTCACATATATACTACCCTCCGAGCTCTCTGCCGGCGGTCACCGCTCCGAATCGATGACCTGACCATGGACCAAGCAGGCAAAGCAGTCAGTCAAACCTCCATTACCACATCGAGATGCAAAACGCAAACAGATCGAGGGAGCGATCAGTGCTCACGAGTTGAGAATTACAAAAGATTTTGCAAAACTAATTCGACACAGATAAAAATTCGTAATGTGAAAAGAAGGTAGGAGATTGAACTGGAAGAAGAAGAAAGGAGGAAACTTGCAGCAATCGGGGGGAAAACAATCAGGCGTAGCAGGAGTCCAGGCTGGCCATCCCGACTACATCCAATACAACAAATATAATTTAAATAAACAAGGAAAGAGGCATTTTTTTTTAAAAAAAAGAAGAGAGACAAGGGGCCCGTCTGTCCAAGTCAGCGGTTGGGTTCCCCGCGCCCGCGCGCAGTGGGGAATCAAAATTGAATGGACGACGACTACGATGCAGGCACCATCGCAAAATGACAGAAGACGAACAATTCACATCGAAATCTGTAATTTTTCATCCGAAAGTATCGACCTTGGATCCATCCCCTACGGAATGGAGGCCGGAAAATCCAATTCCAGCCATGTGGATAAAGTCGGTTTCGTCGGGAAAAAAATCTCAAATTTCCCAAGTGAAGCAAGAAAAGAAAACAGCTTAAGACGCAGAAATCTGGAGTGCGTGGATCTACCTCTGCCAAGGCAGGTAAGGCTCTGTACTCGCTGGAAGCCTCAGATCTCCGGCCTCTCCGCCGCCGCCGCGTTTGTTGGACAAGACTGACCAGTAGAGTAGCCGCGCCTGGCAATTCCGGCCGCCTAGGAAGGAGAAGCGACGACGAGAACTCGAGAAGGGAAGAATGGAGAAGAAGAAGAAGAAGAAGAAAATGGAGGATCGGAGGGTGCGGTGATGACTTTGGCGTGGTGGAGAAAGCAAGAAATAACGAACTACTTCTAAGCTCTTCTCCGACTCTACTGTTTTCTTATTCCCTTAGATTCTCTTTGTTGAAATAATTTGTTGTTTTTGTCCTCGGATTTTTAAGTTTTTTATCGTAGTTTTTTAATATTGATGTTTAAGTCATTAAAAACACGTAAATATACAAATTTAATTATATTTTTTTTCGTTAATACGCTTATTTCTAGAGATTCGGCAAATCCATTGTCTCCGGTCTCCGCTCCTCTGTGGACCCACGCAAAACTATCTTCTTCCCTCTACTTTTTCTTTTATTACTATTATACAGTGTTTCTTTAATTAATTTAATCATTTAACGAGAGGAGAAAAAATAGCATATGTGTAGTAGGATGGGGAACACGCAACGCAACAGCCGGTCCAGGAGGTAGACGATGGCGCCACCTACCGTCCCGTCTCTCTCTCTCTCTCTGTCTGACCGCGTCGGACATAAACTAATTATTAATTAATAGATAAATACCGTATCAATAACCCAGTCAAGCGTAAACCCGTGGATCAAACCATATATATCAAATTTTTTACCGCTTTCAAATCTTCGTATAAATTATGTTGGTATAAATGTTGACATATATGATCATCCATGTATATATGTACATCGTGACGTATATGCATGCAGGTATGGTGTTCCAGTAAATTAACAGTTGCTTTTACGCTACCACAGCCTCACGGTATTTTGTTAATCTAATCTAATCCAATTCTTCCATATCGATAGTGATATCACTTGCCGTTATAAAGTATAATAATTTAATATTAGATTAGACATTAGTATTAGTATTAAGCAGTATGAAATGTTTATATTTAAAAAAATACAGAGTACGTGTTCAAAGGAACAAATTACGCATCCATATCAAGGTAACCGCGCGCGCAAACAAATTGATTGATAAGCAGATAATTAATAATTAAATGGGGGCGTGTGTGTGTCGCCGACAATGACATTAATCTCACACCAGCTGTTTGTGATCGATCCATTAATATGTTATATGTGATGTGAACATTCGTCTGAAGCAGCCAATCGAGAGGACTTCACCGCAAGAGCAGGCACGCTGTAAGTAGCGTGTGGCAGGGTCGATCCGGGCGTCTGTTCCTGGGCCAGCGCTGCAGACTCTTCCACCACCATCGGATCGGCGGGACTGCAACGGACGGTCGAGATCTGTGGAAGGAAGCAACACTAGCCTTGGCGCATCCGGGCGGCGGCTTCCTCGCCGGCACTTTGCGTTGCTCTCTTCTTCGCCTCCTCCTTTTCTCTCACCGTCCATGCTTCCTCTGGCCTCAGCCGCACCGCCATCGGTAAGCCATGCTAGCTCCATGGTCCGGTTTTTCCCTTCCTCAGTTCTTCCACTCTAAAAATCGGTGCTTTCTTCCGTCAACCATGGCTCCTAGGATCTAGCTGAGGTCATGTTGTGATGGCCAGGGTCATCCGCCATCGGATGCCTTGCTGGACTGACCCTACGTCTTCCTTGACATCTTTGACCGACAGGCACGGGCAGGGTCCACATCATGGCATTGGCTCCTCGCCTGATGAGGATTCTGCCAGAGGACTAGACGACAGGAGAGGCTGGGGCTTCCCTCCATTCCGTTTGTGCCATCTCTGTTAGACCCATGTTTTTTTGTCCTATGTTCTCTTCCTCACCTGGATCTATCTCTTCATAACTACCTTGATGTTTTCTATGCTTACTTTGCTAATTTGTGGCTTGTACGATTTATTCTTTAATTGCAAATGTCACGGCTGAATACAGCGCATGGCTACCTTTTCTGTTTTGTTAACTGCTCCTGGTATAACATTCAAACGGACGATGGTATAATGTGTGTGTGTGTTTCATGCTTTTATTCTCCCAATTAGGCATGCCTTTTAGTGAGGTTTGTTGTTTTCTAGTTTGACATGGAATAATTTGGTTCTAACTTCTCATATACCTGTTAGAGAAACTAAGATGCAAACTAAGTGAGCATGTCTTCTTCTCAAGCTGTTATTTCCGTACATGATCTCCGCAACCCACCAATTCTGGGAAAAAGTTAAGTAACCCCTCAACTATATAAATTGAAGCTTGCTTGCCAACATCATTGAACAACAGAATAGATGTTCTGATTGCTTTTGTCTGAGTATGCTCATTACTGTCCTTTGGTCTACCATCCAGACATGTGCTTATGTTGAGCCCAGGACAGGTTGTTCCTTTGATTGAGGACGACAGGTTAGCACTGTTTTTCCAGACTATGAAACCTGGAATGCAGTTGCATATTGCAGAAAAGGATATTCAAATGAGATCGTTGGCTCAAAAGAGTCCTATTGGCTTCTACTGATCATATCATATCATTGTGCATGTCTTTTAGCTAACATATCTGGAGCTCGGTAATTCTTTGAATTATATTGCAAAGACTAGGGTAATCCAATACCATGTATATAAATGAAGACAATAATCCCAAAATATGATGTATCTAGCTAATAACTGATGTACTTGGTCCAATTGAGGGTTTCGATATTGGCCAGAGAAAATTATCAGAGCAACATAACTGCTTTTTTTGATTTCCTCTTCCACTAAATCAGTTTAAGCTGTACGCAGCAATATGACAAATTGGCAAATTGCTCTTCTTCTATAACCATTTTCTATATATATCCTAATGTTAAATAGCGCAACTGATTCTGTAGGTTGGTTTTCTTTCCAGGGTGTTTCAATGAGGAGACATCCAAGTCACTCCAAAGGATAAATATATGGATTACCCAGAGGTGCCACTGCCCCTACAAAGTATCACCCTTGATTTATTTGTATTGTTGATGATTTACTGAACTGATCACAACAAGAGTATATGTGCTAAACCGAAGGATCAGTGCCTCAATTACGGTGGTGCTATGGCTCCTACAAAGTAGCATCTGTAATTTATCTATATTATGACAATTTCATGAACTTCTGATCGTATCAAGAGTATAAGTAATTACAGAGTCTCAATTTCCTGCAGGAGAGTTCAACTGTAGATCTGCATGATATCCACCGAAAGGATGCAAGGATCAGTATTTCTCATACACCAGTGCAGATTACCACCTCTCAGCTATCTGCTACATATATGTGTGATACAGAACCCACTTATTAGAGAAAACAGGAAATCTGCAGTGTCTTTGCATTAGTTGCTGGATGTTTTCAGATCAGGCTCCTGAAATTCATATCGTTCATTGCATGTGTGCCCATTGCAGACAAAAGGCCTGGCTGGAAAGGAAATGCAGTGGCTCAGGTCAAGAACTGATGATGGTAAGAAACAAATATATTAGTAAACCTTTTGGCATATCTTTTTTAGTTGTATTTAAGGTTGTGCTTTTAGTCTAATTCTTCGGAAGCTAATTAGCGGCTCCTTTCTTTTTTCTGTTTGAGCAGGATGATTAAGACTGTACAAGCAATGCTATATGAAAACATGCATGGAGAGGGGTAAATCATCTACTATCCAGGCATTCCTATAATCTCAGAATTCGTACCTCCCATTCTGTTTTGGTGCCAGCTGTAGTATATACATCTGTTGTTTATGCCTGGCATCCTGATCTCCTCTGAGGCATTCAGATGGATGACATTCCATAAATATTTCAAACGACTTGCGCTCACTATACAATTTATTGTGCCTTCTGAAATTAAAGAATAATACTACTTTACATTTACCTATTTGGGATAGCCAGCTGGGTAGCTCCTTTCTACAGGTGGTTTGAAATTACTTTCCAAAGAAAAAGCATTTGTATGACTACAGTTTTGTAGATGCCTCTGTGAAAAAGGATTCATATTATAGGTACAATCCACAGGCCTAGATTTTTAGGAAGCATTATGCTTTCGAATTACCAGTTGTCCCACTTGCAAGTATTGCAGGTCTGCACATTTTAAGACATATTAGCATGTATGCAAGTATCTCCCTATTCCCCGCAAAAAAAAGAAAGAAGTATAGTCCTATACTCCTATGATATATATATATATATATATGTATGTATGTATGTATGTATGTATGTATGTATTTATGGAAGTCAACTCTGCCTTACACCAAATGCAAGTCAACTCTGTAGTCAATTTAAAGATTCAATTTTTTTTCATTCTTGATGAATATCTCATGGTGCTGCGTATGTGTATTGGTTCCCTATATCTACTAATTATTTGGCAAAACATGCTATTTATACATAAATCAAAAACTTAAAGCTTAGTTAATTAACATCGTTGTTTCAATAGGCACTGCAGATTTGCATTGAAGCATAACATTTTTCACATTGAAAGATTGACAGTTAGCTTCTTTCCTTTTTCTGAATTTAGGTTGTTAGGTGCATGAATATCCTGTCTTTCCAAAAGTTTGCTCTTGCTGTTATAAGGCCAATCACTGCTATGAGTTCTTTTTCTGATCGGAGTGATAATCTCTGCTGGCTACGAGTCATGATATTTGGGTCTAGCATGTCCATTGCCTCCTGTATATGCAACACATTGCCAAGAATGTTGTCTTGCATGATAAACTAATAGAAATGTGCAGATATCTAATAATATTTGATTGTATATGTTTTCTACAGAAAGTGATGATTAACATCTTTATATATATTTCATAATGTTGACCAATTTTACATTTATTATGGCAATTCCAAATGTCAATACTTTAACATCAGCAAAAAAATACCATGCCTACTGTTTATATTTTCATATTATACTTATTGATATCTTTTTTAAATTTTTTTGCAGCTATTTGCCTTTGGTCTTTGCAAATCAACGAGCTCACAAACACACAATTGCAAATGCGAACAGCTCCTTTGGCAAGCCCCATATGTTAAATAACAAATAGTCCGGAGGATTTATTTATTTCTTAATTCTTAATGTCAAAAAAATTTGTAAGAAGTACTCTCTTTTAACCTACTCTGCTGCGTGATTGTCTGTTGTATTTTGAGGTCACAATGCTCTAGCTATCAGTTATTCACTGGTCCCTTGGCTCGCAAACTGTTTGTTATCTATTTGAAGTTTGCAGATTATATCCTTGTCAGTTCTTTTTCAGCCGTTACTGTTGCTATTTGCTGATCTCTAATATGCAAATGATCCAAATAGGGGTGTATAAAAAAGCTTTCATGCCGTTAGATGTATTTGTCCCTTGTGAGATTCACCAAGCGCGCTGTTCTTTCTAGTAATAACAATATCTCCTTTTCTTCGACCTTATCCTATGTAGATAAGCTCGTTGGCATTATAACTACATGATTCCACGTTCTTCTATAATGTCATAATTCATGTTGAGCTAGTGGATTTGAAAATCAGAAAATATTATCAGAACACAGCTAATATAGATATTATCGAAGACTCGTTTCACCCTTATATATACCGTATAAAAGAGATAAAGATCAAAATATAATTTCTTCAAGCGCACTCCATACGTCGTTGTCATGGCGATGGCGTTTTGACAAACTAGGAATCTACAAGATGCATGGTATATACACAAATTCAAAACAAGCTTGCTATTTCGCATTTATTGTGTGGATAGTCTTATAGACCTGTAACTCTTGCTGTCATAAGTAAAACATGTATTTTTTTTAAAAAAATATTATCCTTAGACGTTTATTTTTTAAAACATGTATATTTTTTTAATAATATTTAATATGTGTATCTATTAAATCGATATGGTCAAATCTACCTTGAAAGCTACCTTTGTAATACTTATAATATAAAATTACCGCCTAGTTTTAGTTACTTAAAAATATCATAAATTTTAGTCAATATTTTGAATAGCTAGAATTGTATCCAGATTCGTACATAAATAGGAACATTATGCTCTCTTCTTTCTCTCCCACGCTCGAACAGGTAAATCAAGCCACGACTCGCAAGTTCAACTAAGTTGATGATGCCATCGCCATCGCTCTTATCCCCGCCATTGGCCTCACCGATGCCAACAAGCCCTACCTGTTCTCATCCTCCTCCCATTTCCTACCTCCCAACATTCCCCTCTTCTCCTTTCAAAGCTAGCAAGGGCACTATACCTCACCTTGACCCTAGCGCCCCCTCCTCCCTATCTCCTAAAATCTAGAGTTATGTTAAATGTAACAAATTCCTATTAATTTCAGTCACTTGAAACCTAACATTCCTCTATTGTTGGATTTACAATATGTTGTACTAGAATTAGAAATTAGATAGCAATATTTCATTCTGCAATAGATTATATCAACATTGTATTTTTGTGACTAAGTTAGTAAAAAGCCACCAAATCAATACTTCTAATGCTAGGGATAGGGAGGTTTTTCAACGAATAAATCAGCAATTTTAAACAACTTTGTTTGTTTAAAAACAATGAAGAGTAATCCTGTCGGATAAAAAAAGGCCATTTGATCCCACACACACGCAGAGAGAGAAAATACAAAAGAAGAAACGTACATGGTACGTCGGCATCTCCTGGGAGTAGTTTAGGACAACAACAAAAAGGGTAGGCAGGCAAGCACGAAGTGATGGATTTCTTACAAGCAAAGTGAAATGATTAAAACCAACAATTGAAATTAATCCGATTGAATTGGCTAGCTAGTACAATAAAAAAAAATCCCCGTAGCTAGATCATTGGCTAATTTCTTAATTATTGATTGAGATTGGATAGGGCCGGACAGGAAGCAGGCTTAATCATTAATATATACTGATTATTGAAACAGGAAAAAAAACAGTAGTGGCTGACGGAAGCATAGAACTAAACACAGAACATGCATACTGGTCAAAGTATAGGAACATTCACGCATCCCAGGTTTGACCATGTCGGTACGGACGTTTGTATGTCGGATCGAATCAATCTTGTTCACGCCACCTACAATTTATGCAATGTTTTCTTTCTTTTCAGTTGGACGAAATCTTTTTCTCACTCCATCTGCCTATACATTAATTCTTTATATATGAATGTTTTCTTTCCTCAAGAGGAATCTGTGTAGCTAGTCATTTTCTTAATCAATTGCTAACATTGCATAGATATGTATTATGCCCCAACAAGGGCCAAGGCATGCATGCGATGTGTTAAATTAATACAACCATCGTTTATATTTTATCATATAGGTCATTGCTAAAATTTAAATTTTAAATTTAATATTAGTGTTGATTTTAGGGATTTTTTTATTGTAGTTTAGGGATTGTCAATCACTATAGCTTTTAAGTGTTGGGTGAGTTTAGGGATTACTTAGAATATCTACCTGTTTATATAAAATTTTAAACTATAGGTATGAAAATTATATATGTCGTTGTCCTTGTTTATATATAGTTTTACTACTTGTTGACTGTAGACCAAGCAACCTGACTTTTTCATCGGTAATTATTTATATCAGGTCAAATTGAATCTGGAAATTAATATCTACTAATAATTTCTTGTGGCCACATGACATGCAGAAGGAAGCACATGTCCAGGTTCTTTCGATTGAGGATGGTGAATCGGATGGGGTATGATGGGTGCTTGACATGCATGCAGTTGATAGCTCTAGTAATTGATCGATCGGTCAATCAATCAATAATTCTGAAGCTAGTAATTGATCGATCAATCGATCAATCAATAATTATGAAGCTTACACATACATATATGTGTACAACGTTGTGTTCACTGGTAGTGTCGTGTGAGAATCAAAAGGACCACGTAAGCATAACGCATGTACACGTGGGCAGGTGCATGGGTGCAATTAATAATCGATCATTGGCACAGATATCTCACATCTATATTGAATAGAGTGAGTTTTGTTGAAAAATAGCATGTACAATCGATCATGTCATTGGTCGATTGATCAGAGAAAAGAACTTGCAATGATAGAGCTTAATTGTCAATCATACACGTATGTACTTACGGTGCATTAATTACTGATATAGAAGCTCCACGTACGCATGCATATACATGCCTTCAGTTGGATCGAATTATTATATATTGATCTTTGATTGATCTGTATCTCCTTGTGCTTAGCTTTAGTATATAGCTAGCTAGGTAGCCAAATAAGATGCACACGTCGAGTGTCCCAACAGTCAATCCTAATAGTTGGATTCACATCCAACGGCCACAGTGTCTTCTTCCTCACGATCTCAAGCTCCCACGGATCATGACTTCGCTACTGCAAACTCCCTCTCTGTCTCTCCGATCTTATTTGAGTATACTCCATCCGTCCCTCCAAAAATACCAACTTCTGCGGACGTATCTGGACAACCAGTTGTCTAAATTCATCCATAGATATTGATTCTTCTAAGGACGAAGGAAGTACATGCCCCGCGTCTGTGCTGGTGGCTTACGAATGCATCTATATGTACCTGCTGCACATTCGATCATGAGTAATACCAGTAGCTTATGCCTAGATGGATGGATTAGTGTTGTTGCTGTCAAAAAAAATGCTATACATATCATGCATATAATTTAGAGGAGAAATAAGATATTTTTTGAACATTTAGATCCACTTTAAGATTTGTGCTCCAACATTAGCTTTGACAAACTCATAAAATCCTCCAACAAACTCCTATGATTTTATAGATGGTCGGGGTTTTGGGTTGAGTGAGAAAGAAGATGTTAGAGATAAGAAAGTGGGAGGTGACTCCAGTTTCGTAGGACGACTGAGGTGGTCTGGTGGCTATGGCGGGACACGGGAGAGAAGGACAATGGATCGGTGTTAATGGTAGAAAAGCTTATTGTTGAAGGTTGTGGGTGGGAGCCATCAAAGAAGGAGGTGAAAGGTGAGGCAAAAGGCAGGGGAAAGATGGTGTGACGGGGAGGAGAGAATCACATACGCATGATGTGTATATAAGAGTATTGTAAAAAAAAAAACAAAAAAAAAACAAGACCGACAAGGAAGAAGTTGGGCCGGGCCTTGCTTGACTCCTGTCCAGTGTCCTTCCCTATAATTGTTCATGGGCCGCATTTTAATTTGGAATCGGCCCGGCACGCAAATTATTGGTTATTAACATTTTATACTCTGCTAGGCTCGAACGTACAAAACAAAGTTTATTTAGTTGGAGAATCTTCCATTAAATTTCTAGCCTGGCCAGGAAGGCAGGCAGTAGTTAGAGGCTGCACATCATTCACACGTACAGGTACAGCTTTCTCATTAGTTTAGTTCGTTGTGACCTTGAAATCCCAATCCAGCAAGATCCAACGTGCGTGTGGACAATATAACAACCTATAGCTAAGCAAAAGAAAAGAAAAGAAAATGCATGACCACACATATATACATTTTGATCAAATATTTTTCTTAAAAAATAAAACGGACGGGCATGGAAGTATGTGATATCAGATCTCGAGCCTGGAGGTACATGTGAATATGTGATTGATTGGCTAAAAAATAAAGAAAAAAAGGGTACTTACGCATCAAGAAAAAAACAAAAAAGAAAAGCGAGGCCACCACACGCACGACGGCCGGACGCCATGGCCGATGGGCATCGTGTGGTGCTCGTCTCCCCATCCACCCGCCCGCAGATAAGCCAACCAGTAACCGATCGCCACGTGGCACCCACCACCTCCCTTGTTATTGCCCCCTCCTTCCCCGAGCTCATCTCCCTCAACCTCACACCTCGAGCTCAGCCTCAGCTAGCCACACCACCACTACTTACTAGAGCTACCTTGCTAGTAGCAGCAGCAGCATCAGCCATGGCCACAGCACTGAGCAGCCAGCTCCGCGTGCCCTTCTCCCTCCGCGTGGCGGCGGCTCCCGCGCCTGCCCGCGTGTCGGTGCTGGCTCCGGCCATGGCCAACAAGCTCGGCGACAGGCTGCGCGTGCAGGCCACCTACAACGTGAAGCTCATCACCCCCGACGGCGAGGTGGAGCTGCAGGTGCCCGACGACGTGTACATCCTGGACCAGGCCGAGGAGGAAGGGATCGACCTGCCATACTCCTGCCGCGCGGGCTCCTGTTCCTCCTGCGCCGGCAAGGTGGTCTCCGGCGAGATCGACCAGTCCGACCAGAGCTTCCTCGACGACGACCAGATGGCCGCCGGGTGGGTGCTCACCTGCCACGCCTACCCCAAGTCCGACGTCGTCATCGAGACCCACAAGGAGGACGACCTCATCTAAATTAATTACTCTCAGCTCCATCGATGATCTCGTTTGGTCGAGTTTACTTATTAATGTCGTACGTACGTCGTCTTAATTCCCAGCATGCATGCAATATACTCCTTTACTAGTATACACGTACGTACGTGCCTACATACGTACCTATACTACATATATATGCGGGTATCTTGAGTGAGATAACTGGCGTGCGCTCGGGTTGTTTAATTATTGATGTTGCTGCTGCTTAATCATATCGCATTTTGGTGTCATGCTCTATGCCTATCCATTATTTGCTACTGTCAAATACGTACTCCATGTATTTGAAAGAACTAGCTATATATTTCTAGCTCTACTCTTGTACACCTACTTAAGTTTTTTCCAGCAAATTAATTAAGTTTCTGCTGTTTAATTTGCATGCCGCTGTCTCTGTGGAATTTGTGCGAGCATGCAGCCACTCTCTTCCATGCGCAATTTTTAACGATGGAAGCAAAAAAAAAAAAAACAGATCAATCTACAGGTGCATGCATGGCAACAACATCGATCATAATTCCTACTAATATGAATTATTATTATGGTCCACAGAAGCGCTTATCTCGGTCTATCGGCGTAGACATCCGTAGATATGGGGATGGACAAGTAATGTATAGTTGTTGGTAGGAAATAATGAAGAAGAGAAGAGAGAGCGATCCTGGTTGGCCCAAGCTCGGATAAGACGTCCAATGGCCTGCTGCCACGTGGCGCACACAGAGAGCGTCTCTACATCCGCCCCTTTCTTTTCTGCTGCGCGCTGCTTACGAACCGCTCGCTCATCATACCCATCCGCCCATATATGGTGTATATCACAAGCACACCTCAGGAGCCAGCGATGGCGGCCATGCATCGCCTTGACAGTTCCGTGTCCGTCTTCAATGTGAAGTTGGTGAGGTGCAGCTAAAGATGTAGGCATTGTCGTCCATTTTTAGCGAGGTTTTCTTGGAGTACTGTCTTAATTTTCTCAACTTTTTTTTTTGTCGAAGACTTGATAGCACCGACTATACGTCTAATTACATTGCTAGCGTCTAAGCAAGAGATTGTTAGCAGTCAAACCTCTTTGATGTAATCAAATTCAACCAAAGAACTTATGCTTCGGCTCAAATAATGGCCAAGGCCTCGTTCGAAAGCGCTGATCAGGCTGCACCGAAAACACGATGGTCATTAGCGCTTGACTAGTTAGGTATGACTATTACTATAAACAAAAAAAATACATTTATTTTGAAATAAAACTTGTATACAGAAAGATTTTAAAAATCACGCCGTTTAGCGGCATAAGGAAATAAAAGAACGGGCCTAAGTGCTTTCGCTATCTGACACGTACCTAACACGAATCTCAAAGCAAGCGAGCCATCTCATCTCCTTCCTCAGCGCAAAAGGGAAACCGCTTTATTTGGCGATGGAGGTCGGTGGAGGAGTACACGCGGAGGCTACCCATCATCGATTAGTGGGCGATGTGGTTTACAGAGTTCTAGAGTGTACGCGCGCGCGCGCATATATCACCACACCAGGTAGCATACGCATGGCACAACATGAGGGATACTGCAGAGCAGCACCGTGCGTGTCCTCGCATCAGCTTTCATCTGTTCCCTTTATATTTAGATCAACGCGAAGATGCTATGCTCAAGCTGCTATCGTGTAGTACGACAACTGCATATATATATATATATATATATAACGATAGATCGATCCGATCCTACCTAGCTATAAGTCTGCAGGATCAGACGAAGATCGAGAGAAGAAGAGGAATCAAGACAACAATTGATATGGCGACGAGCAAGGAGGTGCGGCGCAGGCGAAGGTGAAAGACGACGACGAGATGCTCAGGACCGGCTTCATCAACGGCACTCCGCTCGAGGCCGGCAAGATGGCTGACTTCCAGCCCGTCGACCACTTCGCCCAGGCTCCCCGTGTCCCAGATGCCTCCTCGCAGCAGCAGCAGCAGCAGCAATAGCGTCCTGAAGAGGAGGAGGGCCGGAAGATCGCAGAGTCGGAGCCCGTCGACCTCTTCTCCGACGCCGGCCGCATCGCACAGACGAACCATAATCAGCAGCAGCAGGTGGGGCGTCAGGGGATGGCCGAGGCGACCGCCGTCTGGGGCGCCAAGCCTAATCGCGCGCCGGCCGGCTTCATTACCGGTCCATCCGCTAGTACTGCAGCCTCCTGCCAGCAGGCCGATATGGATC
This sequence comes from Oryza coarctata, assembly GCA_030770085.1. Classification (NCBI taxonomy): domain Eukaryota; kingdom Viridiplantae; phylum Streptophyta; class Magnoliopsida; order Poales; family Poaceae; genus Oryza; species Oryza coarctata. The sequence continues at coordinate 244,089 of CM061476.1, read as the reverse complement.
ACACGTACGGTGGATCGTCGAGCTAGGCCTCTATGCATGCTATGTATGCAGAGTAGTACGAATAATGAATGTAAAAACTAGCACACACTGATAATCGAAGCTAGCTAGCTAGCCTTTTTCAAATAAAATTAACTGTTCAACTTCAAACCAGTAGCTATCTAGCACACCCGATGTTTTTTGGTTTGAATTAATATCGAATTAAGACGGGAAGCTTACGGTAGCATGTAGCAGATATGTTTTAATTAATTTTATTATCTTTAAGATAATTTTTTTTATGTTTTTAGGAAATAACATATCGGACTCTCCCTAAAAACTTATAATTGATTTCTCGATTAAATATATTTTCGACCCATGGTTACCTTAGTTTATATAGATTTTTTTATCGGCAGGTCCTGACTCTCGACGCGAGAACTTCCAACTCCGACGAAGGGGTAAATCCCGTTATTATTTTGGTATATTCGTTTTGTTTAAGATTGTATCAGTTAGGTCTGACCTAATGTCCGCGTGAGATTTATTGGCTTATCAAACTCTTTTTACCATTATCAGTTTCATACTACATCGATTAGTTTCGACCTACTAAATTGTTGATAGCAGATTAAGTCATAAGCTAATAAGTATTTACTGTGTGTTTTATCGGAGTAGCTAGCCAATAAGTTATTCACACATCGAGCATCACGCTCAGTATATCGACTCCTCAGCCGATACACATACGTCTTTAATGACTTCTTCTGAATCAAACGTCTAATGTATCGGATTGATAGAAGATGCATGATTGTTCTCACTGGCTGGATAATAGAAGAGATGTTTCAGCCTTAGATATTGCTTGGTTCGTATTCATCGATGTGTTCTCATTTCTCATTAACTGGTTTACTACACTATCATTTTGCTATAGATATGCATTATGACATTCTTGTAAAAAATGTTGATTTTCAGCTGGCGGTTGGGGAAGTGCGATAAACTAAATTCTCGACCCAGGTATCAGTATTGCACAGCGGCTCTCAGCTCATGATTCATGTCTTAACGATTATCATTGGGCTTTATTATTTGGTGCCAACCTCTACCATGAGGCCACTTCTTTTCAGGTATTTTAAAGTGCTCCTTTTGTGCCCATTATGCTCCTATCTTTGAATAAACTTATCGGGAAAAATATGTGTGCTATTTTATTTCATATAATAAATCAATCATATAAAAAGCTGATCTCTATACATATGTTATCTCAAGCATTGTTAATGCACTTTTGACGCTGCAAAAGTGCTGAAGATTGATCATGCATTCATGCATGTGTAGGTTGCCAAGCTGATCATACAGAAGGCCATGTCCTCACTGTGGTTTATTACTCAAATTAAGTTCTTAGCTGGTCGAAGGATAATTGATTCGTCAAAAACAGAACTGACACGGCAGGGACTGAATTGGATGGTACAGAGCATAGCGGAATGGAAATTACGAAGGTTGTGATGGATGGGCATGAAGATATATGTCATTACGCCGATGAGGTTTCTTTCTATGACTAGTAAATACCGGGCAAAATTTAGTACGTCATTTTGTCCGAAGCTGGTTGTAGAATGTGTACAGTGACTAAGACTCCAAAACGTATAAAGAGGGTCGACTCTATATATATACAACCCAAGTCAGTGGTCTGTCTAACATCCCCCGCAGTCACAGCGGGAGGGGAACTGACGCAGAGACTGGATCGAAAACTGATGAACAAAGGCGTAGGCAGGCCTTTGGTCATTATATTGGCAAACTGATGTGCCGATGGTACATAGAGCACCCGAACCTGTTCTAATGCGGACTTATCACGGATAAAATGGATATCGATCTCGATGTGCTTGGTGCGTCAGTGATGGACCGGGTTGGCGCTTATGTAGACGGCACTGACATTGTTACAGTAGACGACGGTCGCGATGGAGAGGGGTGCACGGAGCTCCTGGAGAAGCTGACGAAGCCAACAGCACTCGGTGACGGCATGGGCGACGACGTGGTACTCGGCTTCGGCGCTGGGCCGGGACACTATAGTCTGACGTTTTGAGGACCAGGATACGACAGTGTCACCGAGGTAAATGCAGTAGCCGGACGTAGAGCGACGAGAGTCGGGGCAGCCTGCCCAGTCCGTGTCGGAGTACGCGGTGAGGGAGTCAATGGGGCTGGAACTGAGATGCAGCCCGCTGGAGAGGGTGCCCTTCATGTAGCGTAGGATGCGCTTGAGTAACGCGAGGTGAGGTTCGCGCGGAGCGTGCATGAAGAGGCACACTTACTGGACAGTGTACATGAGGTTGGGTCGGGTGAACGTGAGGTCGGGTTGGGTGAGTGTGAGGTATTGGAGAGCCCCGGCAAGACTCCGATAGTGAGAGGGATCGGCAACGAGGGCGCCATCGACAGCGGAGAGTTTGGCTCGAGTGTCGACCGGGGCGGCTGTGGGGTGATAGTCGGCCATGCCCGCACGCTGGAGGAGGTCGATGGCGTACTAGCGTTGAGAAAGAAAGAGCCCGTGGGTGAAACAGGTTACGGAGATTCCAAGGAAATGGTGGAGAGGACCAAGATCGGTCATGGCGAACTCAGAGTAGAGTCGGGTCATGATCTGGTCGAGAAGAGATGTCGAAGACGCTGTGAGGACAATGTCATCGACATAGAGAAGCAGATAGGCAGTGGTGAAGGTACCAAAGGTTGGTGGAGAGGACGACACTAGCGTGTGGAGTGGACAGCGCAGCGGGAATGGTGTAGAGATCTCCGCCACTATTGCAGCGAAGGATCTGTCGTCAGGTTAGGATATCCTTCACAGAGAAACCAGACGCGTCAAATTCAATGGAGCAGTTGTTGTCTCTTGTGAATTGGCGAACAGATATAAGATTGTGAATAAGGGAAGGAACGATAAGAACATTGCGTAAGGGAAGGTTAGTGCTAGATGTAGACAGAGAGGAGTCACCTTGCCATTGGATAGGAAGAGAGTGACCATTGCCGATGGTGATAAAAGGGGAGGAAGAGGGGTGACAGGAGCGAAGTATACCGGTCGATGACGCCATGTGTGAAGACGCCTCAGAGTCCAGCACCCAAGGGTGCTGTGGTTGGAGCGTTATCTGGTTAAGGACAGCGACGAGGCCAGCCTGGTTCCAGGAGGGAACCGACTGGGTAGGTGGGGTCAGTAGCCTCGGCTGAGGCGGCAGAACGGGAGTCGATGCTAGGTGAGCCTGGGGATGGGCGCCGAGTACCCCGGGTTGCCAGCCGATGGGGCTACGTGGCTGGGGCAGGGGCGCCCAGGGGTTGTAGCAGAGCCACGGACCCGTGGGACTGGCAGGGTGGGCAGGGACCGAGGAAGATCGTGAGGGCGTCGGACCCTACCAGGTCCTGCCTTTGCCTTTCCCGGTACGGGCTGTGGTGCTGTGGCTAGAGCCATGGCCACCAGAACTGCGGGAGGAAGGTGCAGCGCAAGAAGCTCGGCAGCCATTATCGGCTGCGGCAAGAAGAGCGGTGTGGGTCACTGTCTTCTCATCGTTGGTCAGATGGAGTTCTTTAAGAACTAGCATGTCATGAGCCCGAGCGAATGATGAAAGAGGTGTGGCGTTGGCGATGTCATCGGCGGTGTTTGAGAAGTGGGGATTGAGGCCTTGCAGAAGGGCGAGGACGAGTTGAGAATCGGCCATAGGGTGGCTGACGTCCCGGAGAGCAGCAGCCTTGACTTTGAGGCGCTAACAGTACGAGGAGACAGAGGAGTCGTCTTGTACCATGGAGTGGAACTCGTTGAGGAGGAAGATGGCGCGAGGCTGCTTGTTGGCCAGGAAGATCTGCTCGATGGCCACCCAGAGATCCCAGGCGGTGGAATCGGTATCGTCTATGGCGAGGTCGAGGACAGAGTCGTCGACCGAGCCGAGCAGCCAGCTGCGCACGTAGCACTCAGCGATGTCCCACTGAGGATCATCGGGGTGAGGTAGAGCAGAGCCATCAATATGGGACCGGAGGCCGAATTTTTTCCACAGAGGGATTTGAAGAAGAAAACTCACTTGAAATAATTGGCGTTGAGGTCAAGGGAGATAGGAACGTTAGATTTCACGTTCACAGCAGCGTAGGGAGGGGAGAAGATCGACGAGATGGTGCCCGAGGTGTGGTCTGAGGCACTGAGGGCCGGAGCAGACTCGGCGACTGGGAGAGTGCCAGAGCTAAGAGCGGACTCAGTGGCCATGACGGGAGAACGGGAGCGAAGAGCCGATGGGAGAAAGAAGCCGATGGGAGGGAGAAGCTGATGAGAGGATGGATCAGCCGATCAAAGATGTGAGAAGCCGATGGGAAGTGGGTCGGCCAGCCGATGAGGAGTGGTTGGCCGATTGGGAGTAGCCAGCGGAGTAGATGAGGAAAAAAAGGTGGTGACAGAGTGGGTGGGTCAGAGAGTAGGTGGGTCACGGATGTGCGAAGATTCACGTCCGTGAAGAGAAGATTTACGTCCGTGGACTCGTGGAGGCCAAGGAGTGGGACGGACGCGAAAAAGGCGGGGAGTGGCCGGACGCGAAGAGAATATGTTCGCGTCCGGGAGGCAGGGATTCGTGTCCGTGGACATATTTGACTGGCTCGGACGTGAGGGGAGAAGGTTCGCGTCCGAGAGTCGTTGAGCGTATCAAAAAAGGCGAGAACCGAGGGAGGGTTCCAGCCGATGGAGGGCTGAACAGGTCCAGCCGATGGGAGGGCGGACGAGTTCAGCCGATGGAGACGACGAGCGTGGAGGTGCGCCGGTGTCAGAGAAGGAGAGATGCACGAAGCAAGAAGAAGAGCGGAGACGGGTGCGAGGCGAGACGAGGAAGCGGATTAAGACCGTCGCCTGGTCGCGCGGAGATGGAACAGAGAAGAGAAGGTGACTGCGGAAGAGGGAAACGGGGGCAAGAGAGCGAGGAGAGTACCGGGAAGAGGGTCGGTGATGGAAAGAAGACGTCGACGAGGAGGAGGAAAGAGTCGGCTCGCCGACTTAGAAGCTAGCACGCCGAAGATGTCTAGACTCGCTCTGATAGTATGTAGAATGTGTACAGTGACTAAACCCCAAAACATATAAAAAGAAGTCGGGTTTATATATATATATAACTCAGACCAGTGGTCTGTCTAACACTAGCAGATTTTGCTCCAATTCTCTAGGGCATTTTCATGCATTTGGTTCTGTATGCCATTGGCAGAATTCCAGTTTGCATTAGTAGCATACTCCTTTTGCATATTCAGGCTTTATTTGGCTAAATACAGTATGCATCCAATTGTACATACTAAAACACAAGTGAACTGATGTTTTCTTGATTTTGTTGTGGGTTGCATGATGACTTGTATGCTCACAAATGCAAGTTATTATAAATACATTTTTATTGTGCGATCGAAAAGTCTATTCATTGTATCATTGGCTCACTAATGAAAGTTACAATTCCAGAAGAAAATTCTCAGTTAAATATAAGTGATCAATTATAAGCTACAAGAAGCAACGAATACAAAAGTTTGAAGAGTTTTTAAGCATCAGGGCTTCCAAAAATCCTATCGAAAACCTCCATGGAACTGGCATTTACTACGACAGCACGGCTGATAATACTTGTGTAAGAGAGGTGACCTCTCCCATTTCTAATGCCAGAAATGAAACAGTTTTAGATGTCCATCTCACGCCTAAACCCGTATTTCAATCAGCCCATGGGGTCAGGCTTAGAATTCTCAATTAACTAGCCTAGCAAAGACATGCTCTACAATTTTCAGGCAAACAGTTGACACTGAAACCGTACAAAGGAAGAACAAAGAAGCAAGAAAAGTATACTTACACGTGTATCCAAGATTAGAACAAATATTAGAAAGTTCCGCAAAAAAAGAACAAATATTAGAAAGCTATAAAACATTCACCGACTAACAGATTATTGTTAAGCTATAATATTTATACGCATGACAAAAAAAAAGCTAATGTAAAAGAAACCTATAATACAAGCCTCAAACAATCCTCAAAAGTCAAACCATTCCTTGTAGACTGATGGACATTTACTTCTTCAAAACTCAGCAAGTATTTCTTCAGTTTTAAGATCACCAATTTTCCCTCCTTACAGGCAATTCAAGATAACTCGTTCGATCACCATGGTGGCTGCCACTAAATAGTTCCATGAAAGCTCGCATGAACCTGCCAGTTTTGTGTCAAATAGGATTTTCTGATTTATTGCATGTCCAAGGAACTAATCTAGCAGGGGCTTGCACAAGTGTATATGAAACAGTGGACTTTGCAAGAGCAATCAGCATCTTGGTAGTGACTGATCCGATGTCACAGCAGACAAGCTTCTATCAGAATCAAGAAAATGCTGTACATAGGCCTGGCGTAATGATTGAGTTGAACCACAGCTGATGACTTCTCCCTAACTCGCCACTGTGCAGCTACTGACTCTATTGTGGTGACTGTGGGGCCATAGTAAACAGGCTTGGTCCTGACTCCGTGCGGTGCATCGGGTAGGAGTGCTGCTGGCCCAAAGAGCTACGATAATAACTCAGAGACCCATGGTGAGAATGGGAGGTACCCAGGCTGGCAGATCCATAGTCAGAAGGAGAGACATGTGGCATTGTATACCCAATGTTGATTGGTAGAGACAAATGGCCATCCCTTAGAGAATGCATGAATGCTTGGTGTGGAGCGTGAGACCATTGTGATGACATATTTGCAAGGTCTGCATTGCTTCTACTCGTACTAATAAGAGGTGAGTTAGTATAATATCTTTGGGGGTTATAAGTGCAGGGGGCACTGGAAATGGAGTAAGCGCAGGATGTGGACTGTGATGAAGGATACCTTCTTATTGGCCTAGGGGGAGATACTGCCACCGTTGACCGGAAGGAAGACAAAGCTGTTGATTCAGCAGGCATGTGAATAACAGAAAAAAGCAAAGGGGTAGACTCTGATGCAGGAGGTTTTGAGGTTCCAGCACTTGCATCTCGTTTGCACACAGGGCAGAATGTTTTCCACGAGGTCAGCCACATGTCCACACAAGTCGCATGGAACTCTGTAAAAGTGACACCAAAGTCTCAGGACACAAGTCAAGAATAAACCACATAGCAGTGGGATCAATTAAAATGCAATACTCAACAAACTAGCACGGCAACATTAAATGAATGCAGTACATTTTCATATGAATTACATTGTGGAACCACCAAATGCAAGCACTCATCATCTTGTCATAAGTGATGATGTGGCCTGTGGTTAAGGCTGTTTTCCAAGAAAAAATATAGTTATGGAAATGGTTAAGGTTGTTTTCCAGACAGTTTTCACTCCTTACCTGTGGAACCATCCACCAACACCTCTAAAATTCTAGAGATAAAGTACTGCCGCCAAGATTTACTCCACCATGGGATCAGGAAGAAAATGAAATCTAGCGAGCACATATTCAATTGAATTGGCATCTCAAGCAGAAAAGGAAATACACAGATCTACAATGATCATGATGGAAGATTTTATCACTCACACCAGAATATCACTTTTACTAATCCTACTAATGCTATGTTGCATTTATATCCATAAATCCTAATACGAAAACAGGCAATATCTGCTAGAAACAGATTAATCTAATTGTACACAGAACATGAAGACTGCAAGAACCCAAATGATCAAGTATAATAAAGCTATTCTAAAATAACAGTGATCTTTAGATGTGAGAGGAACATACTGTGATGACAAGGCAACACTCTTAGCTTTTCTCCAAAACTGTAGTCTTCCAAGCAAATCGCACAAGATGATGATGTACTGCTGTCTTCTTGCACTTTTGTAAAAATAAGACTCGGCATTGCTTTAACTAATTGACTGCTCATTCCATGAAATTCCCAGGTTACAGGAATCATTCCCCTGTCCCTCCTTATCTGGTGTCTTCTCACAAAGAAACAAGTCGCTAGAACAGCAGACATAGCAAGCAATGATGTGAAAGAAATTGCCATGATAGACCAAGCCGAGCTTTCATATACTGGTAGTATCCACACCTCTACATCAGTTTGATCTGAATATTTCTTCAACACTTCTCCTGAAGCCTTAGAGAGGAATACTGCATATATGTGGATCCCAGACAAGCTCCCAGCCACTGTAACAATTTCTAGTCAAAACACTATTGCACACAAATGCATAGAGCAAGTAATGTATCTACATTATGCAGATGCTAATTATCACTTCTTTCAGAAAAAAAAGAGGATGCTCATTATTCCTGTAATTTACATCTTGTGACATAGACATGATAAAATCTCCTCTTCTGCCATCTCTAACATGTAGCTAATAAAGCATCATGGTACATTATAAGGAAAAAGTCCATTTTGACCTCCCTCAACCGCAAAACCTGGTATATCGTCTCCCTTATCTGTTGAAATGAGTTCATTTTGCCTCCCATGGCGATTTAGAAGGCAGCTTTGTCCTATGCAGCATCTATGTAGCACGTTGACTATCCAACATCCATGTGGCATTAGGGTCAACACAAAATAAAAAAGCTAGTGGGCCCTACATGTCAGCGACATCCGTCTCTACTCCTTCTCCACCTATTCCCTCTACTATCTCTCTCCTCTATTTCCCTCTTCTTCAGTGGATCGATGGAGCGAAGGAAGCCAGGCAGAGGCAAACTCGCTGTGGTGTCTTGGGAAAGCCGGCAGCGGTAAGGAGGGCCCATGAGGATTTGGAAGTAGCGGCAGCCATGTGTGCCGTCAGTGCCTCATCTGTCGTCCGGCCGCAGCAGGAGTGGGAGCTTGACAAGCCAGCAATACGGGAGCGCCAGGAGGCCACGGTGGCGTAGGAGGTTGATAGGCCAACGACGAAGGAGCTCCATGAGGTCGCGTTGGCCGGCGGGAAGCCACGGAGACTAGCTGCCGCTGCAAGCCCGCAACTAGAACTACCTCGTGCTCCTTGAGCTCCACCGCCACTATCCCCATCCCCCTCCGCTTTGCCATCACCACCGTTGCCATCAAGCTCCCCTATACCCATCCCCATCCTCTCTGCCGCCGCCGCGTGAAGGGGAGGTGGTCACCGTCGCGCAGGATAGCCCGAATGATTAGCGGTATCGGAGGCGGAAGGAGAGGTGCAAGAGTCCGGCGGCCAACGACGCAAACAGCCTCGAGGCAGCCACGCCATGGCGCTGTTGCAAGAGGAGAAAGTTGGCGACAGGGCCCAGATCTGTGATGCTCGGGGCCGGCCAGTGGTGGCCTAGATCCATGTAGCTACCGTCAGCCCCTTCCTCTCCCCACTATCTGGCCTCCTCCCGCACTCATGCTCTATTTAGCTCATCAGTGAGGTGAGGAAGACGAGGTCGGCGTCGAGTGAAGGAGAGAGGGAAGAAAGGAGGGAGGACTGACACGTGGGCTCTACATTTTTTTCAGAATTGCCACGCAATAGCCATGTCAGCACACGTGTGGAGCAAGCCAAACGTGCCACGCAGGCGAAACCGCTAACTGTAATACATGCAAGCGATAAAACCCATGTGAAAATAGCCAAAGGAGGTAAATTGATTTGGTTTTAAGAGTTGGAGAGGTGTTATACCCGGTTGAGGTAAATCAATATTGGTCTATAGTTGAGCAAGGCCTTTTTCCCATTATAAGCAATCTGATCAAAGCACAGAAACACTTTTTTATATGTTTTAATCATGTGTGACATATTGTTAAAGACATAACAAAATTGATTTCAGGACCATAAGAGTCATAGGGTAGATTCGAGTAGCATTACTTGAAACGAGGACGTCACTGTCGTCATTATCATATACTATCACAGCATTGAATCCGGCAGCCACCTCTTATGACCAGTGCAAATGGTGAAGCAGGACCATCGACTGCTTTCTTTCTCAATGGACTGCATGCATCTAGAGGTTCCACAGCGTAAATTGAACCATTTACACCTGAATCTTTCACTGTTGGAGCTGCAAGTGATTGAAATGCCAATAAGTTGTCCATAACACAAATAGATTGGTGCAGTCACCATTATAGCTCTGCACATTAACAAATGTAAAGAAGCATGCAAATAGCTAGAGAAGAATTAGTAAAAGAAAACTGCAAATACAACAACTAGAAAACCCATACAGTACAACTACCATGATGCAAGAAAAGCAATCATCCATTCATCAATTGTCACTCAAGATTAGCAGCATTTGTTTAGGAAACAAACTAGTGTAACATCGGAATAAGTATTCACAACCTGTAGAAGCAGCAGTTAACAGCAGAACATAGCGTTTACTATGCAGTGCCTACATTAGTTGTTGATCAGTAGTGAAATGCAGGGATACTGGGTAAGTTGTAGCACTCACTAAAAGTTGCCTCCACGTCATCAAACGACAAGGTCATGTTATTCGCCATTAGCACCAAATTGCAATCCCCCAGTTGGGCCATGAGACAAATGACTGCGTAAAACAAAAGGGGAAATCTCCCTCCTTTTGTACAGTTCATTTTGTTAGAGCAATTCACCTTTGGCAGTACCGCAGAACAGAAGAGTGAAATCAGACGCGCCACTTTGGAACTTAAAACCACTACACTTGAACACCACTTCATCGATCAGCTATAAGTCCTGCAGTAGCATTTCAAAATTGAGCCAACGAAATAAACATCACGAACAGTTCGTTATGCACTGAAGCAAACAATCTTTGCAGTTGTATCATCGCAGCAAAGGAAACACCTATAGTAGCAAAACATAGGCTAAAGCGGTTCCTTTCTTTTCAGATTGCCACAGGAGGAGCAAGATATTGTTTTTTTTTTACCACTGACAAGAACCTAAACTATCCTAGTCCTCTCAAATTCTGCACAAAATTGAGCACTCTCCGAAACCGCACAGCGAACAAAACAATTACAACCCAATTTGTTGCACTGGATCACCACCGGAACACTAAAATGGATGGTGGTTTGGACGAAAGACGACATATTTAGCTCAAATCACGCAAGAAACCCACTAGAAACAAGGTCCCAAAGATGAGCCCTAACCCCTTCCGTATCCTAATCAGATCAAGCAACGAGGAAGACCTAATCTAATATAACGTTCGCGGGAGAAATGCATATAACGGGAGGCATGGAGGAAAAAGGCCGAACCTTTGACGGATTTCCAACCAGGAAACCGGAAATTGGAAGGGAAGAAGAATCAGTGGGTGTGGATGGGTGGGTGGGAGGAGACCTGAGAACAGAGAGGCGGCGTGGGGATGGAGACGTCGGCAGCCATGAGTTGGGGGAGGGGAAGAGGAGGCCGCGGACGGACGGAGGCGACGACGGGATTACGCGAGAGGGCAGAGAATAGGAGAGAATGGAGATGGAGAAGAGCTGCGAAAATTAGGCTCTAGATTCCATCTGCATCAAATTTATTGTCCGACCTTTGTCGTCATCCATCTCAATCTCTGTAGAGAACTACTCCCGAACAACGAGTAGCATATATGACAACGCATCGGAACCATAAGAAAGATTGACTTTAAGTGTTGAGACTTAGAAAAAAACGTTAAATAAATACTATGATGATTTCGCACGTGTCGAAAGTTGGGTGGACAGAGGAGGGAGACGGGCGAGTAGTAAGATAAGAGAAAAATTACTAGAGATTTTTTTCTGTTTTATTTTCTGCAATATATAAAATGGCACATTCTTCATCGTGTGTTTTACAATTTGCCACGTACTTCTTGGAATATCAGGTGAATGCTTTCGCCAAGCTCCTCCTGATGGTCTCTACTCTACTATTCGGAATTGGAATCATGTAAGTAGCTATAATAAAAAACAGTAATTGCCGTGTGCGGCCTTTAGAAAATATGTATATTTTTTTCTAAAAAAATGCAGTAACCTGTTTATCATGCCATCTATTTCCTATATAAAAATAATTTCTTACTCAGTTTTTTACCATTAAAACTGAGTGATAGTAATATTTAGACTCGCTTCATTTTATATTATAAGGCTGTATAACTAATTTTATAGAAAAAAGTGATACTGTTTTAATATAAAATACGTATATTTATTAAATATATTTAATGTTTTCATCGAAATTTAAAAAGTTGGACTTTAGAAAAAAATAAAATATCTTATAATATAAAATAAATGAAGTAGGACATATCGTACAGTAGAAAAGGAAACAAATCAGATTATAGGGTGCAAGCTGTTACTACTAATTGGTTTCAGATTTTAACGGCACGATGAACTAAAGCAGGCAAGAGTATCATCTCACCTGTCATAAATCATCCAGATCGTGTGAGGTAAGGCATCACACGAGTGCTGGGGACAGGTGTTGGCTCCTCCACCCCTACTGCCAGAAATACAGAGAATGAACTCCTCTTTAATTTACTACTAGATGTACAGGTGTAAGCTCGTCTAGGGTTCAGTTTATCAATCTAGCCCGTTCGTTTCATTCTTTGCTGAATTCCTTCTTTTGTCCAGAACCTGCATTCTGAATTGCTGGTTTTATTTTATGGGGGCATTATATTGTTCTTTTTCAAGTACGGAGTACGAAGATTAATGATCAAGTTAAAAAGATTTTTGTTCACGTCAACGAATTCAGCGAGAGAGGAATGGAAGATCGTGAGAAGTTAGTAATCAGATTTGTGGTTGATACGCTGATCGAAATGTATACTACTCTAGTACAGTAGTAGCTGTACAGAATTTTCGAGAGGCATAATCGGTGGCTGACGTGTGGGCCCTGTCAGCAGAGGGGCTTATGCCATTTTAACTCTTTTAATTCTCTCTCGATCGTTGTCTCGGCGAAAGCGTTGGCCGGAGGGAGCAGAGCAGTGAGCGGATGGGCGACGCGGCGGCGACCGGTTCCTCTTCCTCGTCGTCGGTGGCGGGGATGCTGGGGCGCGCGGTGGATGAGGTGCGGGAGGCGCTCAACGAGCACGCCGACGTGGTGGCGGAGCTCTTCGGCCGCGTCTCCTCCGACCTTCGCCACGGATTCGGCCCCGCCGTCGACTCCTTCCTCGGCTTCTTCCACGCCGTCGACTGGAAGGTTCGTACCACCTGTTTGCCTCCCTCCCCTATGCCTTCTTCCTCCATCCGTCTTGGATCTGCAGATCCAGCGGGATGGATGGGATCTAACCTAAGCAACCACAGCGGCATCGCACATCAATTTTTTTGCTCGTCAAGTAAATAATAATCCAAGAAAAATCGCGTTTTTTTTTTGCTGCCTCGCGCGTATCAGTATCAGTATCACTACTTGGGGGTGGGATGGATCCATATGATAGATTAGACAAGTCAAGCAACTCTGCACTTTAGACGATCGATCGACTCTATGGCTAGCTAATAGTTGAAGGCTTATCAAGTGGAATGGACTCAACAACTTATCTTGGGCGTACCATACTACCAAAGATTCAAGGGTTAGCGAATCAACGAGCAATCTTGTGATGTTATTCATCTAAAAGTCCGCAAAAGTGGGGTAAAGTTGCATTCTTGATTCTCATGCTTCTTGTGACGGGTCTATCTAACTATATAATTTCCAAAATGGCCATAATGGTTTTCCCCAATCAACAATATCTAGTGCCTGCCTTTTCTGTGTCCATGAAGCCATAGATGGAGAAAAATAATTATCGTTGGGTTTTTACAAGTGTGTAGTGATACCATGCTGACGGAAATGATGTATCTAATCTACTATCATGACGTGATACCATAGCTGAGTTTCGCATACTTAGCGCTGTTCTGTTCTGTTGTTCTGTCTATGCTGCCAGGCCATCCATGCTGTGTGTTGCTGGGGAAAGCATCATTGAGCCAGTCACCATACATTTTGAATTTCCAGTTTATTCATTTTCTCAAAACACGAAAAATTGAATGGAAGATAATAGAGGAAGTTGCAATCGTAAAACAACTAACCAACTGCACACTCAGTGGTATTAAGGACAAACGAAATTTAGTGGTAGCCCAAATACTTTGGGTAGTTGATAACTGTATTTAATTTTGCTATAACTAATGTGCCTTCATGTTGAATTGTCTGTTTTCGTCAACCTAGCAAACCTTAAGTACATGCAGTAGCTCATCATATCAATTTTATTTTCTGTGCTATAATCATTGGTCTTACCTTTATTTCCTTCGTATTCTTCAGGAACCTTGGTTGATCAGCATGTTAATTTTTCATGCCATTCTGCTGCTGGTAACCATCATCTCAAGGAGAAATGTCAACTTCCAACTTATCTTGTCAGCTTTAACATGTAAGTTCTGATTTTTTTTGTTGGTTCCTATTATCGTACCTCATGGCTCTCCTGCCATTTTATAGTGTTTATTTAATGCTTATATTCATAGAAATAGGATTATCCTTTTCCTATACTCTGCCAGTATGATATTAGATGTCATACACTAGCAACTATAATTTAATTGTTTTTATGATGCTTGCTAATTTATGTTTTCCCACAAATGTTGGTAGAGGTTCCCTAAAACTGCCAAAAACAAGCACATTTGTGTGGAGTTCTACCTACTTGCTAAAAACTTATGTAAGTTTCTTCAGTGGTAGAACATTCTAAGTTATACATTAGTAGGACTATTGAACAAGTTACTGCTGAATTATGAATTATGTCAATAAGTGCACTGTAAACCTCTCCAGATTCTTGTTCCATGCAGTAGATGTGAAGGGCATGCGTTGCCCTTGTTCCAGTTGTCTTAAGCATGAATTTATTATTAGTAGTCTGAATATCTCAATCCCCGAAGGTCGTAAGATGGTATCAGAGCATATTAGGAAAACTCTTTCATATTTGTTGGCACATGTTATTTTGTATGTTTCATTAATGCCAAAGAACGAGTTTGTTTCTGGTATGCTAGGTTACTTTTGTATTTACATGCTCTTCTTGATTTGGTGCAGTTCCTGGCGTATTTCTGGCTGAGAGAATAAATAAATTCTTAGGACTACACTGGAAGAGCTTCTCAAGCCAGAATTATTTTGATCCCCAAGGTCTGTTCATTTCAGTAGTCTGGTCTGGACCCCTCCTTTTGATAACGATCCTTATCTTGGTACGTGCATTTGTCTCATCTAGTTGATCGTTTCTGTCTTTCATCCCGTTCATTGTCAGCAACTGTTTCTTGTCTTTTTTTTGTAGGTGAACACTCTTGCCACACTCTGCCTGCTGATGGTAAGATGGAAAAGGGCTGAACTTAGGCACCGTTCTTGGCAGGTTCGTAACAAGCAGGATTGATCTCAAGCTACCTGAAAAGCTGAAACTGTAATGTTTGGTGACCAGCAGACGAGTTGCTTCCCTTGTACTGTTGATCTAACCGAAGGATTTTTTGGGTGAACTCACCATGTGCTGTAGACATGTAGTAGTCTTTCGCTAAAATGGTGTTTATTTAAGGAGTATTCCTTTCACATTTGGAGAAAGTATGGCCAGAGCTTTTACTCTTTTCACCTGTAGGTTTATGAATTGCTGTGTATGCCACATTCTTGTTTTTGGAGCGAAGGCAGAATTGAGTTACTGTCTTTGCTGAAATACGTGTAATAGGCAAAACCATATTTCATTCTATGGATCTTTGTTTTTTTCTGCCTCCAAGGCTCCCATTGGTATGGTTATGCTCTAGAATTGCACTGCTCCAGATCCTTTTCCACTGACAATCTGGCTCCATGAATTACAAGGAATTATGCAATTAATACTTATTCAAGAACTCTTTTTAATTTAACACGTGTGTTCTCTTATTATGTGTTTGGTTTGGGGATGGTGTGGGATGGATTAGATTTATCCCTGTTTTGGAAATACGATGGTCTCAGCTATCGATCTGACACAGGAAATAGAATAGTCTTGTTTTTTAGGTTAATCTATATGTCAACGGGAGAGAAAAGTAGGTTAAATTGGTTCGCTAGTTTTTGAGTTTTGAGATACATGGTTGACCATCTTAGAAGAAAATTTAATTTTAGGGATGATCCTGTTTCATATGTCCTTGAACCAAATACCCTCAAAAATGGCATTGAGCCATCCCGTTCTATCTCATCCCATGAACACAACCACAGACAGTTAATGTCATTTGAGTTTGGATCACACTTGAGTTTTGTAAAGCAATTTTCCAGCACATTTCTTTCATTTCATTTTCTTATTAGTATCAAAATGGCTTTCATTTCAAAATAGAAGCTTGGCATATTTTTAGGAGCAGAGAGAGAAGTTACTTATATTAGGGTAGAGGCGTGAGCATGGTTGGGCTCATTTAAAACGTAGGATTAAAAAAAGGGGAGAAATAGAAAAACCACATAAGCATAAAACCATTTTCTATATTTGTTAGAATAAAATGTTTCACCAATTGCATGTCCAATAAAAAAACTTTTCTTATTTTGTCTTTTTCTATCTTTCTATTCATCTTTACTATGCCTCTCCTAATTTCTTCGATTCAACCAAGAAATTCTCTAAAATAATTCGCTAATTTAAATATGCTATTTGTCCTCTCATGTTGCAATTTTCCGATTTTGAAATGTTGTAAAGCGTGATGTAGAGCAAAAAGGAAAAATGCTATGGGAGGCTGTGACAGACTGATAGTGCTGGGGCAGCAGCGGTTGTGTTTATTTCCTTTACAACGAAAAAGGTGGAAACCGAAAGTAAGTTACTATTCATGTGATCGCCAGACCATCAAGCACAAGAAGATCCTAAAAGCCGATAACAAGGCTAAAAGAGGAGGTTTCCACATCACACCCTCCTATTCCCATTTGCTCGTGAAAAGTTAGTCTGTAAACTTATTGTACCATATAGGACAAATAAATTCAGCAGCCTAGTGATTTAATTGTAAGTGTTAGACAGATCACTGGCCTAGGTTGTAGACCCGACCCTCTTGTATACGCTTAGGAGGATTTATAGTCACTGTACACATTTTACATGGTATCAGAGCAAATCTAGACATTCCAGCAAGCCGACCCTTTCCTCTTCATCGTCGACGTCTTTTTCCCGTCACCGACTCTCTTCCCGGTACTCTCATCGCTCTCTCGTCTCCATTTCTTCTTCTCCCCGTCTCTCCCGCAATCACCTTCTTTTCTCTGCCCCACCTCCGCGTGACTAGGCGACGGTCTCGATCCGCCTCCTTGTCCCGCCTCGCACCCGTCTCCGCTCTTTCTCTTGTTTCATGCATCTCTCCTTCTCTGACGCCGGCGCACCTCCGCGCTCGTCGTCTCCATCGGCTGGACTTGTCCAGCCCTCCATCGGCTGGAAACCTCCCTCGGTTCTCACCCTTTCCGACATGCTCAACGGCTCTCGGACATGAACTTTCTCCCCTCACGTCCGAGCCAGTCCAACGTGTCCACATGTCCACAGACACGAATACCTGCCTCCCGAACGCGAACATATTCTCTTCGCGTCCGGCCACACCCTGCCTTTTTTCGCGTTCGCCCCACTCCTTGGCCTCCACGAGTCCACGGACGTAAATCTTCTTTTCACGGACGTGAATCCTCGCACGTCCGTGACCCAACCACTCTCTGACCCACCCACTCTGTCCTCACCTACTCCGCTGCCTACTCCCCATCGGCCAACCACTCCTCATCGGCTGGCCACTCCTCACCTACTCCGCTGCCTACTCCCCATTGGCCAATCACTCCTCATCGGCTGGCCGGCCCACTTTCCATCAGCTTCTCACATCCTTGATCGGCCGATCCGTCCTCTCATCGGCTTCTTTCTTCCATTGGCTCTTTGCTCCCGTTCTTCCGTCATGGCCACCAAGTCCGCTCTCAGGTTCAGCACTCTCCTAGTCGCCGAATCTGCTCCAACCCTCGGTGCCTCAGACCACACCTCAGGCACCACCTCGCCGATCTTCTCCCCTCTCTACGCTACTGTGAACATGAAATCTCACGTTCCTATCTCCCTTGACCTTAACGCCAATTATTCCAAGTGAGTTTTCTTCTTCAAATCTCTCTGTGGAAAATTCGGCCTCCGGTCCCATATTGATGGCTCCGCTCCACCTCGCCCCGATGATGCTCAGTGGGACATCGCAGAGTGCTACGTGTGCAGCTGGCTGCTCGGCTCGGTCGACGACTCTATCCTCGACCTCACCATGGACGATACCGACCCTACCGCCCGAGACCTCTGGGTGGCCATCGAGCGGATCTTCCTGGCCAACAAGCAGTCTCGCGCCATCTTCCTTCTCAACGAGTTCCACTCTATGGTACAAGGCGACTACTCTATCTCCTCGTACTGTCAGCGCCTCAAAGTCAAGGCTGCTGCTCTTCGGGACGTCGGCCACCCTGTGGCCGACTCTCAACTCGTCCTAGCCCTTCTGCGAGGCCTCAATCCCCGCTTCTCCAACACCACCGATGACATCGCCAACGCCACACCTCTTCCATCGTTCGCCCGGACTCATGACATGCTAGTTCTTAAAGAACTCCGTCTAGCCAATGATGAGAAGATAGTAGCCCATACCGCACTTCTTGCCGCAGACGATAATGGCTGCCGAGCTTCTTGCGCTGCCTCTTCCTCCCGTGGTCCTAGTGGCCATGGCTCCGGCCACAGCAACACAGCCCACACCAGGAAAGGCAAGGGCAAAGGCAAATGCAAGACCTAGCAGGGTCCGACGCCACAACAACCTACCTCGGTCCCTACCCACCCTGCCGGTCCCACGGGTCCGTGGCTCTGCTACAACCCCTGGGTGCCCCAGCCCTAGCCACGCAACCCCATCGACTGGCAACCTGGAGTTCTCGGCGCCCATCCCCAGGCTCACCTAGCACCGGCTCCCGTTCTGCCGCCTCAGCCGACGCTACCGACCCCAACCACCCAGTCGGTTCCCTCCTGGAACCAGGTTGGCCTTGTCGCTGCCCTCAACCAGATGACGCTCCAACCACAGTACCCTTGGGTGCTAGACTCTGGGGCGTCTTCACACATGGCGTTATCGGCCGGTATACTTCGCTCCTGTCACCCCTCTTCCTCCCTTTTTGTCACCATCGGCAATGGTCACTCTCTTCCTGTCCAATACCGCGGTGACTTCTCTCTGTCTACATCTACCACTAACCTCCCCCTACGCAATGTTCTTATCGTCCCTTCTCTTATTCACAATCTTATATCTGTTCGCCAATTCACACGAGACAACCACTGCTCCATTGAATTTGACGTGTCTAGTTTCTCTGTGAAGGATATCCCAACCCGGCGACAGATCCTTCGCTGCAATAGTGGCGGAGACCTCTACACCATTTCCACTGCGCCGTCCACCCCACACGCCAACGTCGCCCTCTCCACCAACCTTTGGCACCTTCGCCTCGGCCACCTCGGCCCCGACGCTGTCGCCATCCTCCGTCGCAGCGCCTCCATCCGATGTACTCACAGCAGCTCCACAGTTTGCCACTCATATCAACTTGGCAAACATATGCGTCTGCCCTTTTCTAGTTCTCTCTCCTATACCTCGCGTTCATTTGAACTTATACATTGTGATGTATGGACGTCCCCAATTAAAAGTGGCTCCGGTAATCAGTATTATCTCGCTATACTTAACGATTACACACACTATTGCTGGACCTTCCTGCTCATCCACAAATCCGAGGTCGCCTCTCACCTCACTCACTTCGTCACGTATGTATCCACTCAGTTCAACCTCCCTATCAAGGCTTTACAAGTCGATAATGGTACGAAATTCATCAACCATACCGTTACAAACCTCCTCACCTCGTAGGGCATCCATCTCCGGCTCTTCTGCCCCTACACCTCTCCTCAGAACGGCAAAGCCAAGTGCCTCCTTCGCACCTTCAACAACATCAGTCGCACCATGCTACTTCACGCCCACTTACCCGCCACTTATTGGGCCAAAGCTTTGGCTACTGCGACGTATCTTCTCAATCGACGCCTATGCTCCTCCCTTCATAACAATGTTCCCTATGCCCTTCTCTACCGCACGGCGCCCGACTACTCCCACCTTCGCGTTTTCGGGTGCCTCTGCTACCCAAATCTCACCGCCACAGCTTCCCACAAACTCGCTCCCTGCTCCATCGCCTGTATTCTCCTCGGCTATTCCACCTCTCACAAGGGATACCGATGCTTCGACCTCTCCACCCGACGGGTCCTCGTCTCTCGTCACGTTATTTTTGACGAGACATGTTTTCCCTTCGGTCTCCTTCATCTGAGATCCTTCTCTAGTGATCTCGACTTCCTCCTTACCAACACCGTGCCGACCAAGTCTCCTCCACTACCCTCTCCATCGGCCCCCTCATCGGCCGCTGCTAAGGATTTACCCGTCACATATCCCACCACTACTTGGTCCAATGTCCCCACCATCGGACCCCTATTGGACCCAACTCCATCAGCCGATACCGATCCTATTTATCCTTCAGCCGATACCGTTCCCTCTCTATCGGACACCCCACTTCTATCGGCTCCTCACTTTCCATCGGCTCCCCCACCCTATCGGCTGATCCATCTCTATCGGACCAATCGGAATACTCGGTCCACCCGACCTCATCGGCTCAGACTGATCTAATTCCTCCTTTTCCTCTTGTCTATAGTCGCCGACTCGGAGCCGATGACGCCCCTATCCGACCAGTTCTTTCCATTACTCCCACACCCCCATCGGCTCTAGTTCCCTCCACCTCTCACATGGTCACCCGCTCCCAGACCGGGTCTCTCCGCCAGCTTCTCCAGGAGCTCCGTGCACCCCTCTCCACCGCAACCATCGTCTACTGTGATAATGTCAGTGCCGTCTACATGACCGCCAACCCGGTCCATCACCGACGCACCAAGCACATCGAGATCGATATCCATTTTGTCCGTGACAAGGTTGCATTAGGACAGGTTCGGGTCCTCTATATACCATCGGCACATCAGTTTACCGATATAATGACCAAAGGCCTGCCCACGTCTTTGTTCACCAGTTTTCGGTCCAGTCTCTACGTCCGTTCCCCTTCCACTGCGACTGCGGGGGGTTAGACAGACCACTGGCCTGTTTTGTATATATATAGATCCGATCCTCTTATATACGCTTGAGGGGATTCATAGTCACTGTACACATTCTACATTAAGTCCTTTGGAATATTTGAAAAGGAGAAGAGCCAGATAATCTTGGGCAGAAGAGGGTTCACCTTTGAAATGAAAGAGAATATCAAACAAAGAGGAAGCGCATTCATATTAATTCTTAGCTTAGGTATATTCTATTTTGTTTTTCCCTACTTGACTTCCAATAATAATATGTATAGGAATTCACTGATAGATGATGGATAATTATTTAAGGAAACAAGCGAATAAATTAAAATTGAAAAGTTGAAAGGTGATATAAGAAGTTTTGTAATAAATATTAATGAAGAAAAGTTTTACCAAACTCCTACATACAGCTTAGAATCATAGAAAAACCGAAAAGAATGTGAACTCATGTGTGGCTCTTTGTGCCGGCCAGTTGAGCTAAATTGCTTTGTTTTTAGTATATGGTGTCTCATTAAACTCCTTTTTCTCCTCCTCTAATACGTACGAGCTAGGAGGTGATGGCCTTTTCATCGCTAAAGAAAAAGGAAGGCAGATTAATTGATACTGTAGAATCGGAAACAGAGCTGCTGGAGACGATCAAACTCCACTACCACTGAGCCGACCCAAACACAAAGTGAGTGAGTGATGTGATGGTCAGTCAAATTACGCAAATTACCGGCCGTCCAGCGAAAATCCCACACTTACAAACTACATATACAACATAGTACACATAGGCTGGCAGCCCAGGGTCTCTACCTACACGGTCATAACGGCAACCTTTGCTTAATTGTGCAACGAGGATCGCAAAGAATCCATCTTGACTCTCTACCACTTTTGTTTCTTTCTTTGATGACACATTAATTTCACTTAATTTGCTGCCAAAAAAAAATTTACCCGGGTTTATGAGTGGGGATATAGTTGACGGATCGATGACCATTAATATTTTCTATATCGTTTTAAAGATCTTGCGAGTGTGAGTGATTTGGCTGACTAAAAATGTTTTTAAGTATATATGTATATCATTTTAATATAATTGGCTGAGTTTAATAAAAATTTCCATTATCTTTATAAAAGAAAGTAGTAAGCCCATTTCTTGTAGCCAAAACTAGAACCCTCAACTACAAATATCAGCCAAGTCTATATTTACTACTCCCTTTACCCTACAAATAATATATTTTTAACATTTAAAATTTGTATTTATTTAAAACTTGTTTCCTTTAGCTAATCCATGTGTAATTAATGGGCTCTAACTAACGAAAAGACACCACCCAATCAGCAAATTACAGCTAACAAGATTAACGAGGAGCACCTAAAATCATTTCTCTACACCACTAATATGTTAGAGAATTGCTAAATATCAAATCTTTATAGGAGTAACATCAAAACTCAATGCGATCAATTAAGGCATTTTTAATTAATTTGGAACTGTACCAAAAGAGACCTAAATGGGATGGATAGAAGAGATGATCAAGTCAGTAGCTAGCTACCATCTTAATTAAAATTAGTAATATGCTTATACATTACAACGTGCTTATACAGGGATTGGTCACACAAGTCTATAGACAGATGAAATCCATCCCTTTTTTTAATCAACCACATGTTTTTTTCTTATTTTTTTAACCAATCATTTGATTTTTTTTCTGGTTTTCTTGTTGATAAGATGGTTGTGCGTGCAACGTGAGAGCAGGGAGGGAGGATGATTAAGTTTTTATAGCAGTAGAATTCTGTCTCAAAGATATAAGGAGTTTTAGCATTATTTATAATATTATTTATCCGATTAATCATATTATATTTAATTTTTTTATCTCACTCCTCTCGACATCGAAGTCTTTTAATTAATTGTCTCTATTCTCAAATATAAGTTTTAACCATTTAAGCTGGACTGTAATGAATGAAAATTAATATAAGATGTAATACACTTTTAAAAAAGAGTGGTGTCTTTTAAGTATTTATATTTTTTTAAAAAAACAAGAGATCAACTATTTCATTTCAAAATGGAGGAAGTAACTAGCTAATGTTTGCATTGGTATTTAATTCCTCTCCAGCCTTTTACTTTTGTTCTAGGTGGCATGCACGGCAGCAGCGGAGCCAAGACTAGCGACCATGGGCCGGTACCCGAGCTCTGCCACATGTACACGTAGCACAGTAATATTAGTAGTACTTAATTATACTATATTGCTATGTTAGTCTCTCATGTCAGAAAGCACTTAGAGATGGGTTTATTTAGCTAGTAGGGATAGTCTTACTTTCTCTATGTCTACTTAGAGAAGGTTTCAGTACCCGTCTTAAAGGTGTTATTGTCTCCGTTTGTTAGCTATGTCTAGAGGTAGAGTTGAACGATAAAGACGACAAAAACCGTCTAGAGATACGTACCACAGTAATATTATTAGGAGTAATTAATTACATTGCTCTGCTAGTTTTAATCGAGAACAAATCGACCAGGCAAAATATTAAAGGCAAAAGACACACCATCACATGTCTGTTATGTAACTTACAAACAAGTTTAGCCCATTGACACTACCACAACCATCTTCATCAAATTAGTAACATCTTGTGCTGGTTTTCCTATCCTAAATTACAACTTGGCATTGTCAACTTTACTTTTGTGTTAATGGTAAATGGTCTGTAGAGTTTGTATGAATCTGTATATACTTTTTCGTCGTTAGATTGACCTATTCTCAAGAAAATTTCTAAATCTGTCGCTGATGCACGACAATTAGCATGTCTTGAAACGTTGGTGAGTTAAATATTTTATTATGAGGGGTGAAAAAATGCCACAAATTCACTCTAGAAATTACCATATATATTAAATGGGAAAAAAGAGAAATATAAGTGTTATATTGCGACCGATCAAATTGACATATGTATATCAAATATAATTGTATTTTAAATTCCACTAGCTCTGCGCAAATTCAAAAAAAAATCTGCCGGTTTTATTATAAATGACATCTGAAAATTGGAATGAAGTGGGTATTGATTAATCAATAATTGGTCTACTACCTTTAGATGTGTTGGATCTATGGCTCCTGATAACATTAAGAGAGATCAATCAGATTAATCGATCCAGTGTAAAAATGAGACCACATCGATGTTGGATCACTAGCTACTAGTCCATGGATCACGCGTAAATCCATCGCGATCGAACGAATCAAATAACCATCTTGATCAAAGCTAGACGTCTCATATATTCGATGGATCTCGATGTGTACGCTCGTCCAGATCATCGGTCGATAGATCTGTGGCGTGTTGAACAGGATCTCTCTCTGCGATTGATCTTGACAAGGCATGCACAGGCTTACCGTACAGTACAGTCCTACAAGAACTCTTGACTAATTAAACCATAATTAATTAATTGTCCTTTTTGATGTATGGCGATTTTTTAGATAAACATATATCATATATATTAGTTCAAATTAACAAAACAAACATAGTGCTCTCCAACTGCAGTGTGTGCACATATATTGCTATACGACTTGACGAATATATACTGGACTGACCAATCACTGGCCAATATTAGCAAAGATGCATAATTAATTAATTTGTTTCCAAACCAAACAAACCTTCTAGTCATAATTACTACATCTGTTCCAAAATATAAAAAATTCAAAATTTTTACCACCATGATTCTTATCATTTTAATAGTTTCAAAGTCAATTAGGTGCTCAACATAAAATCTAAGCAATTAGAAATTTAAAAGTTAGTCACCGAAATGACTAAGAAGGAAACTTTCGACATAACTTTAGTACTTACTAAATAAGCTATAAATGCTTATATTTTGAAATGGAGGAATATATAGTTATATTTAGATATGTAGGCAGAATTTACTTTGACACGTAGTTTAATTACCATGGTCGATCATGCGTGTATCCCCGTCACTTTAGCTAGCTAGCTGATACTATATATTAATTGTCACTAAGCAATTACACAAGGGCATGCATGCATTCGGTTAACACTAAATACACAAACTATATTATTATTACTATTACTATTACTATTACTATTATTATTATTATTATTATTATTATTATTATTATTATTATTATTAGCTGGCAGACAGTGCACCTGAAATGTGAATATGTAGTACGTACATGCACGTAACACTCAGTACATATTACTTTTACTTCTTCTTTTAATTACATTATCATATAAATATTAGTTGTGTGGTTCATTCTGCATATCAGCTGGATGTATATGCATGATGCATTCCTTGTACTTTACATGTTTAATCTCTGTGCAAACAAATTCCCCAATAAGAAATTATTAAGCTACCTCCAGCAATGGATATGCATGGAATATATATATATACACACACACAGTATATTTCATGTAAGAGCAAGGGGGTCAATCAGTACCAGCTTGTACATCAACTTTATCCACTAAACCTTGGAACAGAAGCAAAATATTATAGGAAAATACTGAAGCTAGCTGCTGTTTGATTGGTTTGTTAGTCTTAGGGGGGGTTGGCTACTATAGATGACAATAAGTTTGATTAGGAACACACTTGATCTCTTTTAGTTAATTAATTAACCACCACTTAATTAATTACCGTGGCCGCAGGTCGGTCCAGAACTCCTTCCAAATGTGGATTATGTAACTTGATTATTAGCATGCATTTTGATACATCGTGTAGAGATCTCGTGAATCTAGAGCCGTCTTTATCTGATCATTTGAGTGTGGAGCCAGACATTACGTGCATTCACCAAGCCAGACAGTGACAACCACCAAACTTAAATAAGAACGATTAAGCAGTGTAGATATACTATATATTATCGTCACCGGAGACGAGAATAGCTAGCATGCAACACAACTACACAAACAATGATGCGTATTTCATGTGTGCCCCCCGAGGATGATCTGATCCATATGTAACTGCAGGAGTATTATTGCTCGATTGATACACAGTACAATACCTAGTGTATGATATGTTGGATCCACACGCATGCATATGATGATCATGCCCTTCCCTGTCAAAACAAATCAATGATTATATATCCAAGAAGAACAACCTAGATAGCTAGCGTCTGTTCTAAGTACCAAAAGCTAGCCTTAAAGCTCAATATAACGGCGGGAAAATGGATTGTAGACAACTTTGGCCATACAATGCATGTATCGCTTCTTTCCTTTCTTATCAGACAATATTAATTAACTTTTATATCTTACTAGGGTCTCCTGATGCAACTGATCGACATGCACTAGTTTTATAGACCAGTTGTTAAACTAAATAAGTAATCTTTCTTTGGGAAAATATACATATACACTTAGAGAACTTGCTATAGATACACGTCTATTGTACACTAATTAAGAGATATATGTATGAAGTAAATGGGGGACAGAAAGCAACGTACGGTTTAGCTCAAGTTATTGTCTGCTTAATAATATCTCTAGTGGTTTTTTCCTTCAATTCCTATAGACACATATCTATACGCGGAAGAATATACGATAGATATGATCGAGATCGATCTATCATATCAATAGATCGATTTGTGTATAGCTAGCTAGCTAATTAGGCTAGGTAATTTTAGCTGATGAGAGTTTGTTTGTACTCAAATCTCAGCTGCTGGGGACAAATTAACGAGTCCCTTTCATCTACTGAGTGGTGGTGGTCGCTTGGTGACTTGTTAACCGACCAAACAAGCTAGCTCTCTCTCTCTCTCCAGCTATAGCTGCTTCTCTCTCCCTTCCTTTTCTCTGCATGTTGTGTATCTCTGCCATTAAATGCTGTCTCTTTCTCTCTCTAGATTCTACACACGCTGAAGATATCCACTGCACGCGCACTTAATCAAGCAAGAGCTGATGTATCCTCACCTTTGCACAGCCGAAACACTCAATAGCTCGCCTTTTCTCATGTATAAATACCTCGCAAAGCTGAATTCAGTATTATCTTAGATATGCATGCATATGCTGTTTTTTTTTCTATGGAGAAGATGTGGCCAAGGCTCAAGCCTTTAGGTAAGATTGGGAAAGGGAGTTGCTAGTACTAGTACTATATGGGTGTATGGTATGGTGTGAGAGAGGAGAGTATGGATGCTGGTGGATGTGTGCATGAACCCTGAAGTGCACTCCAAGCTAGGAAGACATATTGCATGCACACATACATTATTCTTTCTCCATATCTCTCCCTCTCTACCCTCCAAAAAGCCTCTCATACTGTCCACAAAGCCAGTACTGTCCTACTTTCCAGTTCCTAGCAGCAGCAGAAGCCACTTTGGTATGTTACAAGCTGAGCAGTTACCCTTAATTTCAGCTAGATAGTTAGTCCATGAATGCCTAATCAAACTAGTAATTAATTAGTAGGTACAGGCGTGTACAGCTAGCTAGCTGCTGACTGTCCGTGCGTGTTCTAATTCATCTGCAGCGTTGCTAGCTAGCTAGTCTCCACTTCCTTGAGATTAATTATTTAATGGTATATATGATCGATTATATGTATGTACAACTAGGTTGTATAGGTATGGTGCAACTACTGGCTGGCTGGCTGTAGCTGATTAGGTCATCTTGCATTGCATGAGTGCTGTCCTATTTCTAGGAGCTTTTCCACCCTTGGACCCATCCAGATGCACTTGCATGCAGATTGTTGCTAGCTAGCTACACTGAGATCGAGCTGAAGTTGAAATTCACACGAGCATCTATCTGATGATAGCTTTTGCTGCTTGCATTCATGCTTTGATCTGCAGCTAGCTAGCAGCTGAGTTCGAGAGGAAGCAGGCGCAAGAGTACCAACCATCCATCAGCTAGCTGATACTCCTAGCTAGTGGAATTTGAGCTGCAGTTAGGAGCAAGCTTGATCTCTCGCTCGGCGGCCGGCAATGGATCGGCATCAGGAGGAGGCAGGAGAGTCTCCGTGTGTGCCGCCGGGGTTCAGGTTCCACCCGACGGAGGAGGAGCTGGTCGGCTACTACCTCGCCAGGAAGGTAGCCTCCGAGAAGATCGACCTCGACATCATCCAGGAGCTTGATCTCTACAGGATAGAGCCATGGGACCTGCAAGGTATTTAATTGAGACCACATTGATTAATAACTATGCATGCATCAATTTAATTGGGAACTTACTCATGGACTGATGATTCCATGCAGAGAGGTGCAAGTACGGTGGCCATGGCGGCGATGAGCAGACGGAGTGGTACTTCTTCAGCTACAAGGACCGCAAGTACCCGAGCGGGACGAGGACGAACCGCGCGACGGCGGCGGGGTTCTGGAAAGCCACCGGCAGGGACAAGCCGGTGCTGTCGTCGTCGCCGTCGACGAGGGTGATCGGGATGAGGAAGACGCTGGTGTTCTACAAGGGACGCGCCCCCAACGGCAGGAAGACAGACTGGATCATCCACGAATATCGCCTCCAATCCAACGAGAACGCGCCCACGCAGGCAAGCAACCAATTTACCGACCTATTTTAGTTAATCTCTAGTCATGCATGCAGATTAATTGCCATGAAAATATAGGAGTTGATCTTATAGATTGATGGATGGATGCAGGAGGAAGGGTGGGTTGTGTGCCGCGCGTTTCAGAAGCCAATGCCCAACCAGCAGCAGCACAGGCTGTCCTACGGCTGCATCCCCGGCAGCTACGGCGGCGGCTACACCACCGTCCCCGACAACTATAGCTTATTGCTGCATCACGACAACCCTAGCTTCGCCGCCGCGCGGCCATTGATTGGTGCTGCCGCCGCCACAGCTCTCTTCGCCAACAACGTCGATCACAGCAACATTCTGAGTAGTACCGAGTCCAAGCTGCACTTCTCCGACATGATGCCGCCGCTCGAGAGCCCCACCGTCGACGGCGAGGGCTATGTCTCGCAGGCCAGCAGCTGCGTCGACGTTGATCAGCAGACCGCCACCGGCATCGTCGACTGGAACTTGCTCACCAGCTTGCTGCCGCCGCCGGCGCAGCTCTTCCACCAGCTGCCTTCCGTTTCCAGCTCCAAGAACAGCAACATCTCTTCCTCAGGGACATTCATCGATGATCGGGACTGATCGATTAATTCCATATTATCAATTCACACAATTCATTCATCATGCATGAATTCTTACACATTTATATTCGCACGACGATTGAGTGTACTAGTTAATTACTCCATAATGTATACATTAATTTGACTGGCCATCATCTGCAGACATGCATATGCTTTCTTACATATATATGTACACGGTTGTTAGTTCATTCTTAGCTACTAGTGTGTGTATCTATCGGTTGTTCGTCTTTTGACCTCATTGCTGAGCGAGGTTTGTAACTGATGATGATTAAGTTAGCTAGCATTTAGGTGCTATATGTACACATCTGTACTATCACTATACATCATATACATATATCATTGTCTACTTATGTATACCCTGCACCTGCAGTAGCATTGATCGATTTGTATCTATCTTTTATTGTAGAATATAATGTTTTATGACTTGCTTCTCCATATGTATGTTGTCTTAAGTTGATAGATACAAAACAGTTTGTTAGTACAGCTAGCTAGCTAGCTAGAATGCTTAAACCCACCATATACCTTCACTGTTAATCAACAGAACGAATTGAAATTGAAGCCGCGGGATATATATGGATAGCAACTTCCACTACCAGTGCAATCATAACACCGGCTGGGTGGTCCATCCTAATGCAATTATCAGTTGTTTCAATCCTTTTGTGATTCATGTGCCCAAACGTACTTAGCTCCTAACCTCTAATCTTATCTTACAGAAAATTAATATATTATATTATAAAGGTTTAAGATTTGGGGATCACTAGATTTCACCTGAAATCCTAAAAATTTCTGTCAAATTTATTGAGTACGAATGAACGTGGAGAATTGTGCACCTCTTCTCCTTAGGTGAGCACCCACTACCATAGATTTGGCCATCCATGATAGGTCAATACAATCAATTTGAGATGACTAATCTTTGACGGGGAGATATGGTTATTGGAGATGATCCGTCATAGACGAGAGATCATCTGTAACAGGTGTTCACACATCATAAATGAGACTTCTCATCAAAGACTACTTATCAGTGGCGAGGCCCTGTACCCATCACAAATGAAGATTACTACTTGTCACAAATGAAGGGTTATGTGGTAGTGACCTCTTCTTCTCCCCTGATGGCTTGAAGATGGTAACGGTGTGAAGCAATTAGGTCCTAGGTTTAGGGTAGGGTGGAGGATGGGTTGGGGGGAGTGGAAAGTGATGATCGGGTTTAAAAAGATGGCTAGGGAAGTAGCGAGGCAGCAATGGCACCGCACCATCAGAGCTATGGGCAAATAGGGTGGCAGTGGGTAGGGGCGAGGATGTCAACTAGTTAGGGGGTTAAGGGAGGCGGTGGTAGATTTGGTGGCACACGCTATCGGAGACAGGGAAGGCAAGGCGGGGCAGGGGTTTGTCTCGTTGAGAAAAGGTAGAAGAATATAGTGGCAGGGACGATAGGGCAAAGGAAGGAAAGGGTGTGTGTGGAAGCTCAGAGGGCCTCATCGTTGCCTCTTTAGTGAAATCAGCAGCCATGCTCTATCTAGTTAGGACTAGAACGATTTCAATATAGACAAGGCAAAGGAGAAATTGTGTTGGTTGTGATTAGGGGATTGGAAGGGGAAAAGGGGAACCACATCACATCAGTATTAGAAGTGCAAAGAAGAAAAGGAAGGGTAGAGTTAGGGTATTACATGAATCATAAACAAATCATGTCCACCCAAAATTTAGCTGATTTTTTTCACGTGTTCTTAAAATTTATATGTTTAGGGCCATAGTTTTAAGGTATAAATGACGCATGATCACAAATCACTACTAAATAAACCAAGGCCATCTCCTCTTCACTGTAGCTACCTTCTCCTTGATTTGCTTGAGAACCTCGCAATAGTAGGATGAGGACGAGTTGTGTACCTACGTAGCACAATTAACCTACTCTTATTCCTAGATTGGATGAGGGCTGCACCTTTAGAGCAGGATTTTGGTGGTAGAATTTTAGAGGGGATCCATGAAGAGCTTGGATGACACCAGCTTGTGGTGGGTGGTAGAGCATGGCTACTAATTTCACCATAGGAGAGGAATGGAGGCAACTCTATAGTGAGATTTGGAGATAGAGAGGAAGATAAGATATAGCAGCTAGAAATACTGTATAAGAAATAGAGATATTAGAGAGGAGAAATGGAGGAGAAAAAATCGGTTAGGAGCCAAAATTTTTGGAGACAAATGAAAATTTGTCCATTGCATTTTTTACTCACCATTAGAAACATTGCCACCTATGACTTTTTTCCACACCGGTGAGTGACACTAGGGAAATGGAGGGCCCTGCTGCCCCTTGTTCCCTATAGATAAAAAACTATAGGGAATGATATTTCCCTTATGTTTTTAGATAGGGGGCAACTAACATATGGTATACTGTTTTAACAATATACTTGACTTGCTAGTTTCTGCATGTGTTTGGCATGCCTATCTCACATGAGCTAAGCACTTAGTCCTCATGAGCACATGCCATGCAACACTACCCGTCATGCCTACACTAAAGAACCCATGCTCTATCTATATTCCCTGGAAATTTGTGGCTCTTTCATAGTCGTTTATTGTGTCGCAAACACCTTTAGCTTCATCCAAAATTGAACTATCAATTATGTTGCATACTTTATTGAAAGTCCAATCCTTTTACATGCTCACAAAATCATAGGGTGGGTTGGATTCATTCGTAATACATGAACTCCCTGTATCAGAACTATAACCCTTAAGGGCATTGCAAACACCATCAATGTTTTCTATGAATGAACTTTCTTTAGTGTTTAGATAAAAATCTATCTGTTTTTTTTTCAAATCTCCGATGGGTAGGCCTCCTTAGTATATGATTGTATACTGCATGTAAAGTATACCCCTATGGCAACTCATGCTCAAAGAATCAGAAATTCCCTGTAACCACATTATCCAAGTGGGCTTTAAGAGTTGCCTCATCATTCGGGATCAAGGGATGCCAGCGATTCTACGAATGGGTAGAGTAGTAGCAAGTACTATATTTCTTCTATGCTTCATATCCAATGAACTCAATCTCATCACAAGGTAACTATATCTTTTGAACCTCTGCTCCTAGAAAGGAAATTGATTTTAATGTTAGCCTAAGATACATGTACTAGCCAGACTAGGCTAGCTTTGGTTTAGCCATTCCTATTGGCATGTTATGTGTGTTTGGGTCTGATCAAGATAGCATGGCTCCCTCTTCTAGTTGGAATAATGGCCAATTAGACTAGACCGATGAAGACGAAGATGAGCTCAACACCTTCAAGAAAACTTTATGGTGACAACACCATAAAACTTTAGTAATACCTACATAGGCTTTTATTGTCTATTTGTTGGCTTATCAGACAATACCTTCATGAATACGCTATTAATTTAGGTGATATCTCTATGATAAATCATAAAACCTTGATATAACTCTATGATATTGTCGATGGGTTCAAACAACTATAGTATTTATAGGCGTAGGGTTCAACCAATGCTAAGTTATTCATAAGATAGTAGCAAAGAGAGAGAGGCACACTAATTTTTATACAGATTCAAACCCCCCGAGGATGAGTAATAGCTTACTCATGTTTATATGTATTCAGTAAGAACCACATAGAGCACAAGGTTAGAGTAATCTACTCTTCTAACCTATCCAACTAAATACAGCAACTCTAACGGTGAGATATAGTTGGCGACTAGCAGCGAGGCAACTCCTTAGATCTTAGCTCAATGTGGCTTGTGTTTGTCTTGTAATTCAATGCCCTCTCCTCCTGGGAGGCCATTGTATTTATACCGATAGATATTTACTTCTTCAAGTAGAACTCAGAGAATTCTTTAGATAATATGACCATGTAGTTTGATTCGTACTAGATCAGACTTCACAGCCTTACTTCAATCGGGTATAGTTTCCTTCCTTAGTGGCAACTGTCCGAATCCGAGTTGGCAGGAGCAAGTCGACGTATGATAGAACTCATACAACGGCTGATACGATCATCCTAGAACAAAACCACTGGATAGAATAGGATGAAGGCTTTGAGTCATTGATGGTTCATCTGGGGATTCAGGGAGATAGAGAGTTTCTCATATTGAGTACACATATATAACATTTTGGAGAGATTAAGAGTTTTTATAGGAAGAAGCGCTGGATAAGACCATGGACTGTTAGAAGTATTATTACTTGAGCTATATGAAATAGGCTGTAACGGGTTGTAAAGACCCATGAGAAAATTTCAGAGTTGTAAAAGCTCGGAAAGGATAATTCCGAAGTGTGAGTCCTTGCACTCTAAAATTGGGAGTATGTGTTAACACCAAAATTTTAAGGAGACATTAATGGATTTAGTCAGAGGAGAAAAACCAATGAAGCAAATGAAGATTGCCCAATGAAGACTGAATTTAAAGAAGTTTCTATAATAGATTCTCTAAAAAAATTTTGTTCAACAGAACATATCGGTTGATTTTTTCTAAACTGCTTACTATATATGGTCTTGATGGACATGCTAGTTTTTCTCTGAATATTTTGATAAAACAAACTTCTTCAAACTAAATGACCTGAATTTTACTTGTGGTCACCGACGTCAGCAGCTGTAGTGTGGGCTCTTATAATGGAGGCACAAGTCAATGGAATGATGGTTCATAATGGTCTGCTTTAGATATTCATGTTATGAATTAGTTTTGGTTGAACAAAGCCATTAGAGTGGATTCCTCTAAATTGAGCAACTAAATTTTGTACTATTGCATGAATGCTCTAAATTTGTGGGGTGTTTTGCCATTGATATGCTAGAAGTTTTCTAGATTTTCTAGTTTGATTGAGTAGCTAAATGAATTATTTTGATTATTTTGATCAAAAATATTTCTATTAACACCAAAATTTTGAAGAATTGTCAATATAATCAGTCAGAAGAGGAAAATCAAGGAAACTAGTGGGGATTGACCAATGAAGACCGGATTTAAAGAAGTTTCCATAAGTGGAGAAAAAAGAATCTATCCTTTGAAACCGTTACCGTTATGAATCGATTCCTCATTTATAAATATCTCTTTTAAATAGGCAGGAGTAGTCTTCTTTTCCGTTTCTTTAGTAAATATTATCCCGTGTCCGTCTTGAACTTGTGTAAACCTAAGGGTATAAATATGTACACCCCAACGTTCTTGTAAAAAAGAATCAATCAGATTAATAGAATAAATTTGGCACATCACTACCTATAGGAGTATAAATAACATAATTTTCGATGAGATCTTGATTCGGGTTGGGCTACATCGGTTAAGTTTAATCTCTAGCGATAGGTGAGTCTTATCATATAGTAAATGTATCGGCTTGGTTAAGACTTTCTTGGTTTGGTCCAATATTTTAATTAAGTTTGTACGTTTGCTGGTTAGCTTGGTGTATTTAGTTCTATTTAAGGTTGTATTGATTCAATCTCTTAGTCCGATCTAGTGTATCTATCACATTGGTGTAAAACTTATCGACTTTAAGTTTATTCTCTTATTATTTTTAATCTTATACAGTCTCGGTTGTATCCGATCTATTATATTGCTTTTGATATGGTAAATCTTGATAAGTCAATAGTTTTTATTCAATACTCTAGTGGAGATCTAACCGATGAATTATCTTTATACTATGCTTTTACTTTCATCCGTATCGAATTATTATCTAATATATTTTTTACATTATGTTTAATCTGCTATCAATCATTTCTATCCTTATTAGCTACAATCATATACTCTCTCAGTTTAGTCCGATCCATCAAGATTGTCTCTAATAAAGTTAGCCGATAGCTTGAGTCTATATCGACCTATTGGCCGATTAACTCATTGGTCTAATTTTTTCTATCTCTCTTGTCAATTACATGTCAAATTGACTGTCACTTTCTGAACCTCAGTAATTTAAGGACTAGCACTAGAACTAAGCAGACCCTCCCAGGCCTTTATGAGTGTGACGCATCGGCGCGGATATCGGGCGATTTTTGCGTCAACACTTTGCCTATATGTGTTTTCATAAATAGGGGCACTTGTCCATATGTATTTAACAAATATTCTTAGAGATACTTTAGTCTAGGTATACAAGGTATGCCACATCTAAAATACTACAAAAATTCAGTGATACATATCTATAGGATTTCATACTTTATGATACCACAAGGCTATCATGATATCTATGGTTATCAAGATACCGCGAGGTACCATTGTATATATAGATACCATGATATCATTGTGATACCTATGGGTATCAAGATATCATAAAGTACTAGTCTATATATAGGTATCATGAAACATCGATGATACCTACTAGGATCATGATATCATAAAGTACCTAATACATATGGATATCATGAAACTTTGGTGATACCTATAGGGTACCATTATACCTATCGGTATTGTGAAATATTAGTAATACCTATGGGTAAGATGAAAAGTCCGTGATATCAACATGTATCATGATATCATAAAGTAGCTTGATATATGTGGGTATCATGTATAAAATATTGGTGATACTTCATGAGTTCATGGTACCATGATACCATGAGGTACCTATTGATGGTTTCGTACTTGACCACAGTATCTATGTATATACGGTGCATTTTTATATATACCGGGTGAGACTAATATGAGGATATATGCAACAAAAGACAAGGCAATAGGGAATTTTACACAAGTTTGGGCCCTTAGAGGAATAGCCCTACTCCTGCTTAGCAGGGAGGCCGGTGTTTTCCACTGTATCAATCTTATGAGTATAAAGTATAGGGAGAGAAATCTAATCTAGTATGCCATTATATTGACGTGAAGTTTTGGCATGGTGATGTTAACTGGTAAGCCTGCAAACAGATTTGGTTAAGGATCGGAGAACCGATTGACTTATGAAAAGAGACCGATTGATAGATAGAGAAGCCGATCGGCTTATGGAAAGAGGCTGATTGATATATGGAAAGAGCCGAATGGATAGATGAAGATAGATTTGATTCAGGAAGATTATCCAAATAAAACCGAATCTATTAAGAAATCATGGAAGACACGGTAGAGTGATTTCATATATATAAGATATTTCTTGTAATTAAACATGAGTAGGTAATTTTGTTATATTCTTAGAGATAGTTTTATTTTCTGTTTAGGAAATAATATCTGAAGGTTGTTTATAACCATCTCGGACTCATCTAATCCCGAGGTATAAATACAAACACCCTAGGGCCTTGTAAATCATCTCCACATATAAATACAATTTTGGCTCATCGCCACTCTAGTTCATTTAGGTTTTTTCCTAGTGGGTTCTAGCTCTCGACGCTAAATTGTATCGGTTAGGTCCGATATCTGACGAAGGGGTAAATTCTGCTATTTTTCTAGTGTATTTGCTCTGTCTAAAACTGGTGAGAAGGGGTCAAGCATTCAGTCACCTTCCTTTGTCGTTTGGTAGCTTGGTGACTCTTATCTCCATCACTGCACAGTCATCGTTTGTCTCCATCGCCATCGCTAGATTCGATAGAACCATCGAAGTTGCCCTCATCAAGATTTTGTAGAGCTCCTCAAAGCTATTGTTGTCGAATCTAGCTCTCCCTTGATGTTGCCACCATTGGATCTAGCTCTCTCAAAGCCACAATAAGCTCTCTAGATGTGGCAATAAGAAGTTGTACTAGAGAGA
Source organism: Oryza coarctata (assembly GCA_030770085.1). NCBI lineage: Eukaryota > Viridiplantae > Streptophyta > Magnoliopsida > Poales > Poaceae > Oryza > Oryza coarctata. Next base: position 207,750 of record CM061476.1, on the reverse strand, counting down.
GGGATGTAAGCATCGCCACCACCATCTTCCTCCTAGTTACCATCGCTACTACTACCTTTATCGTCGATTATTGTATCAATCCCTCTTCCTTGCCCTTCTTTGGCCATGTCTAGGGGCAAGGAGCTTGAGGCTACCAGATTCAACCTCGAGCTCCTATCCATCAAATTTAGCCATACCATCGACGCTGAACGGTTTAGCTTAGTTGTGCGAGCAGCAAGTTACCAATGATGTTGAGCTTATCAGGAACTCTCTTCCTTAGTTATTTTCTTTCTTTCTTTTTCTCTCTCTTGTGCAGTATCATTATCCACTAATAAATACTAATGTACTATGTTAGTGTAAAGGTTGATGTGAATTTTTTTTATAATTATCGCCTTAGATTCAAATGTCTTTTATCATAAGGGTAACCTCACCATGCAAGAGAGAAAAGGTAACCTCACCATGCAAGAGAGAAAAGGTAACCGTAGTCCATCTAATGCAACCAAATAAACAACATCTCCCACCTATAATTTGATCATATTTTTTATACAGCCAACCTAAACAGAAATTTATCCTATCTAAGCTAAATTCATACAAGCAACCAAACAAATCTATTTGTATTTATCTAGGTGATCCAACTTTATCCTTAGATAACTCATGCGAGCCTAGCTAGACTAAAGTCATACAATTCGTATTGGAATGTTTTTTCTAAGTTATGATAAGGAAATTTTATTTTTTGCGGACTTTGTAAATACTGAAACACTTGTAGGGACAGGACAAAAAGGTTCTTCCGTCCGCCTCAAGTGGGATTTAATGAATTGTTCACTAATAAAAACATTAATTAAGAGATTGATCAACATGGTGTAGTGATTAGCACTAGAGACTTCAAATGCCGGTGGGACCTTGTCCCTCTTGCTTTTTTTAATTAAATCTCCCTTTTTTTCCCCTGCAGTATCTTATTCTTGTATTGGATTTTTTTGTCCCTTGTTTTTTTATTGAATCTTCTGTTTAGGAGTTAATTCGAAAAAAATCTATTTTTTCTCTAAGAAGAATGTTGTTCACAGAAAAATTGTTTCTTTCTAAGAAAGGATTGTTGTGACTTCCTAGTACAAGTGGGGTGGCTGGCAGAAGGAGAGGCAGACGGTCTCTTCTCTTCTCCGGCGACGATGAGCGGCGGCACCGTCTTTAGCGGGTTGGACTCCCGCCTGGAGACCATCTCCCGCCTCGCCCAGTGGCGCATAGACACCTTCGGCCCCTGTTCCTACCGACGCTCCGACCCCTTCAAGATCGGCATCTGGAACTGGTTCCTCCCCCATCTTCCTTCTACACACCACTTCACCGATTCGATAAAGTTCCTTCGTTTCCTTCTCCTAGGCCCTTATCCTATGAAATCCAGCGCCCATTCGATCCAGTTCTGTGTGAATTCGCTGTTAATTTCATTGGATTCTGGCTTTTGATGTCGATTCCGTGGCTAAAAAGAATTTTTTTTACAGGTTCCTGTCGGTGGAGAAGAGCCGGTCGATGTACGTGAGGCTGTTCCCGGAGCCCGGACGGCTGGTCAAGGAGCGCCCGCCGCTCGCCCGCTTCGTTCTCCGTGCCTCCTGGGCCGGCCCGCCGCGCCGCTCCTGCGAGTCCCCTGGTATACCTATACTTCTTCCTCTTCTTGGCCATCCTGTTCTACGCATTCCTGATTGTTAAAAGACCGGCCTTAGTTGCTGTATGTGTACCACCACTAGGTTGTGTTGTTGTGGAAGAAACATACTCCAGTTCGTAGGTTTTAGGCTATGGACCACGGTCGTTAGTGCCTATTGACCTGGGCCGCCCACCCTCCATACGCAAGTTTGAACACCTGACCTGACCATCTAGATGCTATCTGTAAATTTTCTATGATTTTTAATAAAACATTTCAATTCCCACACCAGGTATGTAGTGTAGCAATCAGGTATGGTGACTAGTTGAAGATGCTCCAAAAGAACCCGACCCTACTCAGGGTCATGATATTCCTCTAGGAAATAGGCCGGAGAGGAAAAAAAATGCTATCTTGCATAACACATTTCAAATCAAAGAATCATGAGTGAACTCAAAAAGGTCTGTAGACACTGTGGAAAGGAATGCGAGAACATTTCAACAAATTGCCAAAACACAACCGCAATTACTAGCGGATATGAATGATGAAGTGAGGCTCTGGTGTTGCGCCGGTATGCAGACCCTAGGAGAATTTATCCCAACGGGAGAATAGGCCTTTAATAGTTTTCACAGACATACGACTAACCAACATGTAAATATGTTTTCACAAACTCTTATCTACTAAATATGAAGGCAAATATCCTGCCTCACATAAACAAAAAATTTTGGGGGGAACCTTTCAAAGCTCAAAACAGTTCCTTCTCATAAACCTAGTGTTTGTGCATCTCCTTAATTAGAAACAAGATCTGTTTTCTAATTTTGAAAGGACAGTGGGTTACTGGAAATTTGGATCTTACAGCAGTTCGTAAACTGTAAAAGGTGGTCATTGTCTCGGGCTTTGGGTGGCTTTACCATTCCTATAATTGAACGAAAACAGGAAAATCGTTCACTTTCGAGCATTAAGATCCCAATGGCTTTCATTTCTGAGTTATTCCCTAGTCATCTTGTTTCTATAACTACTGCAGTGACTTTTTACTGGCACTTACGGCAGCCCCATTGATCTTATTATTTTTGTCCTTTTTTTCTGACAGTGCACGAACATCTCCTCCGAAGCAGCGAAGACTTTTTCTGGCAAATTGATGTGATGTCCCATGGGCATTTAACTATTGATGTTGAGTTTTTGGATCTGAGGGTAGCCACTAACAATGCAAGTATCTACTCTTGTCCTCCCTATCAGTTCCAAAAGAACTCATCTTCTTTTTTCAGAACATCTCATACCATTCTTTATGCTGTAGTTTATTTACGCCTTTGGAGATTTATGAGAAATCCTACAGGTATAACATGTACCTAGTGATAATAATATGCTAATGTTATGTGATATGCTTACAGGCTGCAGAATCATCTGCCTCGATTTGGCCTGAAAGCATGGCGGTGCAGGACATTGCTACTAAGAGCACTCTCGGATGCCTTTCACGCATGCTCACGGAATCGATACATGCAGATGTCACCATAAACACGAATGATGGTGTCCTCAAGGCCCATAAGGCCATCCTGGCAGCATGTTCTCCTGTCTTTGAAAGCATGTTCCTTCATGATCTCAAGGAAAAGGAATCCTCCACAATCAACATAAATGACATGTGCCTTGAGTCTTGCTCAGCACTGCTTGGCTTCATCTATGGGACCATAAAGCAGGACAAATTCTGGAAGCACCGCCTCTCGCTGCTCGCAGCAGCGAATAAGTACAACATTTCTGATATCAAGGACTGTTGTGAGGAGGGCCTCCTGGAGGATATAAACTCTAGCAATGTCCTTGAGAGGCTTCACGTCGCGTGGCTCTACCAGCTGGAAAAGCTGAAGAAAGGGTGCCTTACTTACTTGTTTGTTTTTGGGAAGATATACGATGTTAGAGACGAGATCAATAGCTTCTTCCAGCACGCAGATCGTGAGCTGATACTGGAGATGTTTGGAGAGATCCTAACTGTATGGAAGCCCATATGACCTCCACCCTCTGGGGGTTCGTCAGTATTTGGCTGCCCTTGTAAAGTTATACATTGCGCCCTTGCTAGTTGTACCCCAATGTGGATGAGTTGTCAGTTAAAGATTGGTAATTTTTTTATAATAGTAGAGGAAACTGGTTGTGTAAAAAGTTGTGTGGAAAATCCAGAACTCTGGAAGATATGATGTGCAGAAATCCAGCGTGCAGCATGGAGGTGACATTCTTCTGATGCCCTAAGGCAGGCGTTCGTGTTGAATTGTTGATGCATCATTTGTGGTGACATGCTGCTGTTCAGCAGTAACAGCATGGAAATGGAGGCAAAAGAGAGATGCAGCTAGCTCTGAATCCATTTTGTAGTAGATGTGCTTGCAGCCGGGTGCATATGGTCCAATATGAGGGTCGGGAAGCAAATTGGGCATCTGGATGTATGAAGGAAAGAAACGGTCCAGGGGAGAGCACACATGGCACATGGTTGGTTCCATTCCATTCCAGCTAGCTTAGCTTCGGTAGGTGTACTAGGTAGCTAGCGCGTGTTTGTAGAGTATTCACATGGTGAAAATTAGACTTGGAAACGGCTGGATTTTGACTGCTCTTGGCTAGATGCTCCAGTTCATTCATCTGCTTGTCTGGTTTTTTCTCATCTTCTGGGAGCAACTAAGAAAACAAAACAACGTGCTTTCTGAAGGAAAAAGTCTGAGAAGGAGGGCGAGAAGATTCAGTCGCTTCAGAAAACCAAGAGAGATAAAATTGACAGGTGGTTACATATATACGTTGAGCGTGTTGAGGTAAGCAATGCCGGGTTACAAATGTTGATTGCTGAGAGATTGTTAAAAAAAGGAGGGTGAATTGAGGAAAGGCAACTAGGCAAGGTGAGGTGAGGATGATGCAGATACTAGTCCGTAGATAGAGATGGGGAAAATTGAAGTCGCCGGCAAGACGTGTTACCCGGCACGTACACACTACATGTCATGATTAAGGCCAGCTTAGCTTTCTTTAGCTTTGTTTGTCAAAATTGCTAGTAAATGATGATGATGATCAATTCGGATCAGAGAAGACGACCTTGTTGAGCTGTGTCTCTCTGTACTGTCAACCATTGTACAATACAGATTACAACAATAGAATACATTACGGAGTAGAATACTAGAATCAATAGAGTAGCATTTGTTGTCCTGGTGGTCGTGGGAGTTGAGTTGGAATTCGACTCCACTCTTCTTCTTCGCCTTTTATTTCTATAGAGGTATTTCGTTCTTTCTTGGCAATTGGCATTGCATAGGAGCATTTGCTTGTTCAATCTAGCTAAGCTGCGAATCGACCTCGCAACCAGCTACCATCCATGGCGCGCGCGCGCCTCCGCCTTGCCATCGCCGCTCTACTAGTCCTCGTCCTGCTCGGCTCCGGCGCAAGCGCGGCGAGGGTGGGCGACACGTGCTCGTCGGAGGGGGACTGCGGCGCGGGGCTGCACTGCACCAGCTGCGGCGGCGGCGGCGACAAGACCTGCACGCGCACCACCCCCATCGACCCGCTCACGCACGTAGGTCCATGCCTGCCAGCATCTATGACTCTTCTTGCTCTTGGTGGATGGATCTGCTCTGCTGCTGCTGCTGCTGCTGCTGATATGGATTAATTGGTTGCAGGGCACGGGGCTCCCGTTCAACAACTACTCATGGCTGACGACGCACAACTCGTACGCCCTCGCCGGCGCCTCCTCCGCCACCGGCTCCGCCCTCGTCGCCCCCACCAACCAGGAGGACACCATCACCGCCCAGCTCAAGGTACCACCTACCTACCTACTCCTGTTCTTATCCATGGCCTCCGCCGCCGCATTTCTTCTCCGGGTCCGGGTCCGTTGCCGCGGCGTTGGCGGGTGGCAGTTGGTGGCCCTCACATGCCAGAGCAGCCTGCCTGCGGGTGGCTGTGGCCCACGTGTCTGCCACTTCCTTTTTCCGATGCGTGTGGGCCCGGGGGTCTTGCTATCAACCTCAGCTAAATTACTCTCTCTCTCTCTCTCTTAACCTTGCCCTTGTGCAGTCTCGGCACGCCAGTCACACACACTCACAGGTAAACATGGGGTTGTCCTTGCCTGCGTGAACGTATGTGATTCTTTACTTTGTTAGTCCTAGTAAAACCCTATCTTAGCATAACATCATCTCCTACTGCTTGCACATCACTGAGCATGGAACAACATATATAGGCAATAATATTAGCTGAACTAACACTCAATATGGTAATGAGTTCCTCCCCACTGGTTGATTTCCTATCAAAAATCCTTTCTTTCATATGTATCTTGGGAGTTTCTACTCAAAGACATCTTTTTTTCCCTGAATTCCAAGCTTTACTTAACTGAAGCCCTTACACATCTCCACAATTCAATCGGGTCCTCTCTTTTTAATGATGGAAAATGCACCTCAATCTATGATTATCCATCCACCTGCTTCCTTGATCCATCCAACAAAGCAGGTAGTTGAGTAGGGCCTCCCTCGTCTGCATTCTGAAACCAAAGGCAGATATATAGATGCTTGCTCAGGGTGTCACCGCCCTACCTGCCCAAACCTTTTCTCTTTTGGAGGAATATATTATCACCAAAACCTACAAAGGAAGTCTGCACGCACCATGCATTACCTTACACAAAAGAATGCCTTTTTACACTTAACACATGTTAAAGCTACTATACTAGTAGTACTTTCATCCTTGCCATACTTCTGTTCCAACTCTGATGGCTTATGGCTGCAGAGAAAATTAAAACTGGATCCTTTTTCATCTCTTTGTTCTTTATATATCTGGATCCTTCTTTCAATTCATGTCAGGCGTATTCCCTTTGTTCCCTTTTATTGGATACTAAGATGAATATCCAAGATAAACACATAGCACAAACTTAAAATTTACATGTCTTTAACTTTTTGCAATGCCTTTGTCCATATACCATACATATAGGCTATAAATGAGTTCAAGGTTGATTAAAAAAAACAGAGTGAAGAAACAAAATTCAAGTACTATAGGCACAGCTTCTGCAACTTCTTCTTTCATCTTACTTGCCTTTGGTTAGCCCACTTACCAGCTTTAGTATAGTTCCTTTTTTCAACAAATACTGCTGAAACATAGAAAAGATTAGGGAATAACCTAATGGTTGTTTGACTTTATTCTCCCTCACATTCTGCAAAACCAAGTAGAATCGAAATTCCAAAACACTTATGACACTATTCTTTTGCGGTATCAGCATGGGAATGACTTGATGCAACTTAGGCATGTTTTCACATTCATATATCACTTATTGCCTCTTCAAAATACCTAACAGATCAAACCAGGGTGATGATCAATGTGTTTAAAAGCAAAATAGATTCTTGGAATTGGTGGTTGTCAAATAGGCTTTATTGTAACCATATCTTGCTCTGGTTTTAAGCTGTGAAGACATCAATTGCTTTGGTCTTAAGAAAACGAAGGGGCCACACTCAGGTAGTTTATCACATCATCTCATCTTTTTAATTGGTGTTCTAAAGTAGGAAGTTCTTATAATACATCTGGTGTACTGTAAACTTGGCACAGCTTCTTTTTCTTGTCATGCTTCGGAATTAAGCCACTTCTCAACAGTGCTGTCTGAGGATTTTCCACTCGTGTGTCTGTGAGGGTGGAAAATGCTCAAATCTCCCTAAAAATGCCGTGGCCTATTTTGCAGCTACTGAATGATTCTTTTTTGTTTATATAAGAATGTGTACAGTGAGACTAAGACCTCAACGCTACACAGGGGGTCGAGTCTATATATATACAGTCTAGTGGTCTAATACCCTCTCGCAGTCACAGCGGGAGGGAAATGGACGCAGAGACTGGATCGAAAACTGGTGAACAAAGGTGTGAGGAGGCCTTTGGTCATAATATTGACGAACTGGTGCGCCGATGGTACATGGAGCATCCGAACCTGTCCTAATGCGACCTTGTCATGAATAAAATGAATGTTGATCTCTATGTGTTTCGTGCGTCGATGATAAACCGGGTTGGCGATCATATAGACAGCACTGATGTTGTCGCAGTAGACGACGGTCGCAAAGGAGATAGGTGCACAGAGCTCCTGGAGAAGCTGGCGAAGCCAACAACACTCGATGACAGCGTGAACGACGGCGCAGTACTCGACTTCGGCGTTAGACCAAGACACTGTAGTCTGGCGTTTTGAGAACCAGGAGACTAGAGTATCGCTGAGAAAGACGCAGTAGCCGGACGTGGAGCGTCGAGAGTCAGGGCAGCCTGCCCAGTCCGCGTCAGAGTACGCGGTGAGGGAGTCGATGAGGCTGGAGCTGAGGTGCAGTCCGCTGGAGAGTGTGCCCTTCACGTAGCGAAGGATGCGCTTGAGCAGCGCGAGATAAGGTTCACGCGGAGCATGCATAAAAAGGCACACTTGCTGAACAGCGTAGGTGAGGTCGGGCCATGTGAGGGTGAGGTATTGGAGAGCACCAGTAAAACTCCGATACTGAGAGGGGTCGGCGACGAGTGAGCCATCGGCAGCGGAGAGTTTGGCTCGAGTGTCGACCGGAGTGGCCGTGGGGTGACATTCGGTCATGCCCGCACGATAAAGAAAATCAATGGCGTACTGGCGCTAAAAAAGGAAGAGCCCGTGAGAAGAATGGGTGACGGAGATGCCAAGAAAGTGGTGAAGAGGACCGAGATCGGTCATGACGAACTTGGAGTAGAGTCGAACCATGATCTGGTGTAGAGGGACGTCGAGGACGCTGTAAGAACAATGTCGTCGACGTACAAGAGAAGATAGGCGGTGGCGTTGCCGATGTAAAGAGTAAAGAGAGAGCTATCGGACACGGAGGCCACAAAGCCGATGTGCCGAAGGTAGGCAGCAAAGCACTGGTATCAGACCTGAGGAGCTTGTTTGAGGCCGTAGAGAGAGCGCTGAAGGAGGCAGATATCGTTGAGACGAGAGGGGTCGGTGAAGCCTAGAGGCTGCTGGCAGTAGACCGTTTCCGTCAGATGACCGTGAAGAAAGGCGTTCTTCACGTCAAGCTGGTGGATCGGCTAAGAGTGCGAGGCAACCAAGGTGAGAACGACCCGGATGGTGGCAGGTTTAACGACGGGACTGAAAGTCTCATCGTAATCGACTCCGAGGCGTTGGGAGAAACCCCGAACTACCCAGCGTGTGACTGGCAAGTGAGCCATCGGCGTAGAACTTGTGCTTAAAGATCGACTTACTGGTCACAACATTGGCGCCGGGAGGACGAGGGACGAGGCGCCAGGTCTCGTTGTCCATAAGAGCCTTATACTCGTCGGCCATGGCCGCACACCACTGAGGATCGGCCAGGGCGGAACGAGAAGTCGCCGGGATGGGCGAGATAGAACAGTGGACGGCAGGGAACCCATAGCGCTTGATGGGGCGGAGAGACCCAGTTTGTGATCGGGTAACCATGTGAGATGTGGAGAGGACGGGAGCCGATGGGAGCGTGGTAGGTGTGGGGAGGACTGGTTGGGGAGGGGTGCCATCAGCTCGGGATCGGTGACTATATGTGAGAGGAAAAGGCTGAACTAGATCGGCCTGAGCCGATGGGGTTGGATGGGTCGATCGGTTTGGTCGGTCCGATGGAGATGGAGCAGCCGATAGGGAGAGGGGAGCTGATGGAGGCTGAGAAGCCGATGGAGGCTGATGGGCCGATGAGTGGTTATGAGCCGATGAAGGCTGAGGAGCCGACGGGGGTGAGGTGTCCGATGGAAAGGAGACAGGATCGACCAAAGCCGAAGAGAGTGGTAGGGCCGATGGGGATTCGATGGGAATGTCATCGGACCGAAGAGTAGTGGGATAGCTGAGCAGTAAGTCCTCAGGAGCGACCGATGAGGAGGCCGGAGGAGAGATCGGTAGAAGAGACCGGGAGGGCACGGTATTGGTAAGGAGGAAGTCAAGATCGCTAGATGAGGATCTTGGATTAAGCAGACCGAAGGAAAATCAGATCTCATCAAAAACGACATGACTAGAGACGATGATCCGGCAGGTGGAGAGATCGAGACATCGGTATCCCTTGTGAGATGAGGGATATCCGAGGAGAATGTAGACGGTGGAGCGGAGAGCAAGTTTGTGAGGAGTAGTGGCGATGAGATTTGGGTAGCAGAGACACTCGAAAACGCATAGGTGGGAGTAGTCGGGCGCCGTGCGGTACAGAAGAGTGTATGGAACGTTGTGGCGAACAGAGGAGCATGGTCGCCGATTGAGGAGGTAAGTCGCAGTGGTTAGTACTTCAGCCCAATAAATTATAGGTAGGTGGGCATGAAGCAGCATTGTGCGACTTATATTGTTAAAGGTGTGAAGTAGGCGTTCGGATTTGCCATTCTACGGAGAGCTGTAGGGGTAGGAGAGGCGTAGATGAATACCCTTAGAGGTGAGAAAGGTTTGAACAGTACGGTTGACAAACTCTATACCGTTATCGGTTTGTAGAGCTTTAATGGGGAGGTTGAACTGGTTAGAAACGTAGTTTGTAAAGTTAGTTAGATGGGAGGTGACCTTGAATTTGCTGGTGATTGGAAAAGTCCGGCAATAGTATGTGTAATCATCAAGTATTGCAAGATAATACTGATTACCGAAGACACTTTTAACCGGAGAAGTCCATACATCACAGTATATTAGCTCAAACGGTTGCGAGATACAAGATAGAGAATTCGAAAATGGCAGTTGCACATGTTTGCCAAGTTGACACGAGTGGCAAACGGTGGAGCTGCTATGGGTACACTGTATGGAGGCGCTGCGACGGAGGTTGGCGACAGCGTCGGGGCCGGGGTGGCTAAGGCGAAGATGCTAGAGGTTAGTGGAGAGGGTGATGCTAGCGTGTGGAGTGGACGGCGCAGTGGGGATGGTGTAGAGGTCGCCACCACTATTACAGCAAAGGATCTATCGCCGGGTTAGGATATCGTTCACAGAGAAACCAGAAGCGTCAAATTTGATTGAACAATTGTTATCTCATGTGAATTGACGAACAGATATGAGATTGTGAATAAGGGAGGGAATAATGAGGACATTGCGAAGTGAAAGGTTAATGGTGGGTATAGACAGAAAGGAGTCACCACGGCATTGGACAGGAAGAGAGTGACCATTGCCGATGGTGACAAAGGGGGAGGAGGGATGACAAGAGCGGAGTATACCAGCTGATGACATCATGTGAGACGACGCACCAGAGTCCAGCACCCAAGGATGCTGAGGTTGGAGCGTCATCTGGTTGAGGACGGCGACGAGGCCAGCCTGGTTCCAGAAGGGAACCGACTGGGTGGGTGGTGACGGTAACATCGGCTGAGGCGGCAGGATGGGAGCCGATGTCAGGTGAGCCTGAGGATAGGCGCCGAGAACCCCTGTTGCCAGCCAATGGGACTGCGCAGCTAGGACTGGGGTGCCAGGGGTTGTAGCAGAGACACGGACCTGTGGGACTGGTAGGCTGGGCAGGGACTGAAGTAGGTCACGATTGCATCGGACCGTGCCAGTTCTTGTCCTTGCCTTTGCCCTTGCCTTTGCCGATGCCACCGGTGCAGGCTGTGTTGCCATGGTTAGGGCCATGGCTGCCAGAGCCACGGGGGGGGATGGCAGCACAGGATGCTCGGCAGCCATGATCGGCTGCGGCGAGGAGAGCTGTGTGGGCCACGGTTTTTTCGTCGTTGGCCAAACGGAGTTCTTTGAGAATTAGCATGTTGAAGTTGGTGATGTCGTCGGCGGTATTGGAGAAGCGTGGGTTGAAGCCTCGCAGGAGGGTGAGGACGAGTTGGGAGTCGGCCACAGGATGACCGACATCGCGCAGAGCGGCAGCCTTTACTTTAAGGCGCTGGCAGTACGAGGAGACAGAAGAGTTTCCTTATACCATGGAGTGAAACTCGTTGAGTAAGAAGATGGCGCGTGGCTACTTGTTGGCGAGAAAGATCCGCTCGATAGCCACTCAGAAATCTCGGGCGGTGGGGTCGGTGTCTTCCATAGCGAGGTCAAGGACAGAGTCATCGATGTGTGACCAGAGCCGAGCTTTCCACAGAGAGATTTAAAGAAAAATACCCACTTGGAGTAGTTGGCGTTGAGGTCAAGAGAGATGGGAACGTGAGATTTCACGTCCACAGCGACGTAGGGTGGTGAGAAGATCGGCGAGGTAGTGCCCGAGGTGTGGTCTAGGGCGCGGAGGGCCGGAGTAGATTCGGTGATTGGGAGAGTGACGGAGCTAAGAGCTGACTCGGTGGCTATGACAAGAGAGGAACAGGGGCAAGAAGCCGATGAGAGTAAGAGACTGATGGAAAGGAGCCGATGACAAAGGAGATCGGCCGATCAGGGAAGTAATTAGCCGATGGGGAGTGAGCCGATGAGAAGGAAGGGTGTGCCGACCAGGCGATAGGGAGTGGTTGGCCGATGAAAGGTAGGCAACGGAGTAGTTGAGGGAAAGATGGGTGGCAGAGTAGGTAGGTCAGAGAGTGGGTGGGTCACGGACGTACGAAGATTCGTGTCCGTGAAGAGAAGTTTCACATCCTTAGACTCATGGAGGCAAAGGAGTGGAGCGGACGCGAAAACTCGGAGAGGAGCCAGACGCGAAAAAAGGAGGTTCGCGTCCGGAAGGCAGAGATTTGTGTCCGTGGACACGTCGGAGTGGCTCGGGCGCGAGTGGAGAAGTTGAGCGTGTCGGAAAAGCGGAAGCAGTTGAGCGTCCGGGAGCAGTTGAGCATGTCGAAAAAGCGGAAATCGAGAGAGGATTCTAGCCGATAGAGACGACGAGCGCAGAGGTGCACCGGTGTCGGAGGAGAAAAGATGCACGGGGCAAGAAAGAGGGCGAAGACGGGTGTGAGCCGAGACGAGGAGGCGGATGAAGACCGTCGCCTCATCGCGTGGAGGAGCAAGGGATGGGAGAGGATGGTGGAAAAGGAGAAAGAAAAACATTTGCGGAAGAGACGGGAAGAAGAAGGAGCCGAGACGAGAGAGCAAAGAGGGAATACCGGGAAGGAAGTCGGTGACGGGGAGAAAGCGTCGGCTTGCCGGCGGGAGGATGCTAGCGCGTCGGGAATGTCTAAACCTGCTTTGATACCATGTAAGAATATGTACAGTGAGACTAAGGACCTAACGTTATACAGGGGAGGTCGGGTCTATATATATATACAGTCCAGTGGTCTAATAGTTTACCACAAACCTTTACCTTGTGGCGGTTCATTCACACACTGAATGAGTTGACTTATTGTTTGTTATTCAAAATTTCAACCATTGGAAACTTTACTTGATTACATGCAGAATGGTGTTAGGGGTTTGATGCTTGACACTTATGACTTCAACAATGATGTTTGGCTGTGCCACTCATTTCAAGGGAAATGCTACAACTTCACGGCGTTTGTAAGATAATCAACTGGACATATCTCTTTCTCTCATACAGACCATGTTGATTGTAACTCAAATCTTGAGTTGTTTTTGTGGTCAGCAACCGGCCATCAATGTACTGAAAGAAATCCGGATGTTCCTTGAAGCTAACCCTTCAGAAGTAATCACAATTTTCTTGGAAGATTATACTGCTTCTGGGTCCCTGCCAAAAGTATTCAATGCTTCTGGACTTATGAAGTATTGGTTCCCAGTGGCAAAAATGCCGAAGAGCGGTGGCAACTGGCCTCTGCTCAAGGACATGATCAGCCAGAATGAACGCCTGCTAGTCTTCACATCAAAGAAAGCAAAAGAAGCAAGCGAGGCAATCGCATACGAGTGGAACTACGTCGTGGAAAACCAATGTAGGATTTTAAAGCAAAACTGGTGACATCAGAACACAAAACATTTTTGTTCTTATTTGACCTGTTATATTTTGTATATGCAGATGGAAATGAAGGGATGGTAGAGGGAAAATGCCCAAATCGTGCAGAGTCTCCAGCCATGGATTCCAAAAGCCAGTCTCTTGTTCTTATGAACTTCTTCACAACAGACCCAAGTCAATCAGGGGTTTGCACAAATAACTCAGCACCACTTGTTAGCATGCTGAAAACCTGCCATGATATTTCGGGCAATCGGTGGCCAAACTTCATCGCCGTTGATTTCTACATGGTATGTCAACTTGGGAATGCTTTCACTGGTTAATCCATATGAAATCGGTTTGGAGATGTTTAGTTATTATATCTCCACTCTGAATCATGCAGAGGAGCGATGGTGGAGGGGCACCCTTAGCTACTGACATGGCAAATGGTCATATGGTATGTGGATGCGACAACATCGCATACTGCAAGGTAAGGACATGCAGCACTTCTCTTGGCTCTAGGACACAAATTTTATTTGTAAAAAGAAAAAACATATTACTACATTTATCAGAAATTGGTGCATGGTAATACCATGGAAAACTAAACCACAATAATGGTGTAGCTATTTATTTTGCAATGGATAAGACATGTTAGGTTGCATCTCGTCGGAAATTGGATATCGTGTCAAGTCTGCTCTTAGATGCTCGGCAGAACAATAGGTGATGGGATTATGAATGATCCGTCTTAATGATGAAAAGGGGGCCATCTAGTCTATTACTCAATGTTGCAACCACACCTGACGGTTTACTTTGATCAGAACTTCCATTGCTTTTATTGTATCTGCATGATGATGATGTTGTTGTGACCTCTGAGCTGCAGGCGAATTCGACATTCGGAACTTGTGTGATACCTCCACCTCCACCACCGTCATCACCACGGAAGGCGCCTAGCGGCAAGGGCTCAAGCGCAGGTGCAAGCGACAGCTCCAGTGGCGCAATGGCTCGGATAGTACCCAAGTTGAGCTTTCTCTTGGGAGTGGCACTTCTGGTTCTGGTGACACTCTGTTATTGAGCAGAGCATTCGCATGAGCTTGTGATCTGTCTCTGTGTTGCTGTTACAAGCCTATACTCGCTGTACTGCCATTCTGAGGCAAAATTTTCAGCTCTTTTTTGGCCATCTGTTCCATTGATTTGCACCTTTCTTTTTTTGTTAATGTGAGTTGTAGATGCCAAATTAGCAGGAGAAATTGTTGATGTGCCGAGCTGTAGATCATTCCTTTTATTCGAGGCAAAAAATTTCTGCATGTCTAGTGCTTCTATACTCCTAAACAATACTGAACTGCAATTAGGTTGTAAAAATGTTAGTAGAAAGGCCTTTCACATCACAGGCGCAAAATGTGCCAACTATGCATCGACAGCAAATGGAACAAATTCTGCATATGTCATCAAGATCATTCTTGATCTTGTCCACTTTAATGTTCCAAGAAAATTCCAGGCTGTGCTACTAGCTGGATGCCTGATTTTTCAACTTAGTCGGTAGATAACAGCATCAAACTAAGCATATATTCCCACCTAAGATTGTTCTTCACACTCTCTATTGAGATATCTATTTGTTTGAATTACTTTGGCGTATGTGTGTAGCTGAAGTATTTCATAGATTCTTTCCAGGGATAAGGAATAACTGGTAGTCAGTCAGGTAGAGCATAAATCCTTATACACACGACAATTGTCTAAAGTGCATGGGGACTACTGACTAATCTTTGGACAAAAATGGCCCAATGGCGGTGTTTGTTATAAATTCATCTGCCTTGAACATGTGAGTGACAATTAAGTGAGACATTGATCTCTTAATCAAGGGATCTGATGCTTTGCTATGCATGATTCCACTGCAACAGTTTGATGGTCCATTGTCCTTCCTGTACAACATGTCAACAACTTAAATGGTCCCTGGTTACCTGTACTCCCACAATTTACGAACATGCAATTTCTTTTATATCAATGCAATCAATTGTCCCCTTTTTTTCTCAATGACATTCCTTATAAAAATAACTTGTGAAAATTTACATTTTGAAAATTTGACAAGAAACTTGATAAACTACTATATTACTGATTACTTAAATACTCCCTTTAAGCTATACGTGTCATGTAGCATCATTAGATTTATATTTAAAAATATTTTTATATGATATTAATTTTGTAGTAGTTAATAATATATTACAAAGAAATTGATAAGATAGTGTAAAAAGCAAATGTTTTATATTTTAAAATAGACCGAGTAATAGTTTCTCATATATTACAGTCTGTCATTTAATTTCATTTGGACAGTGTGCCATTAATTTATGAGCAGGAGAAAATGCTAGTATTGAATATCACAACTGGATGATCAACTGCAGACATTAAGACCCCACTTTAATGATAATACCATCAATTGATTACAATAGTTCTTCTCTTCTTTAGTACAAGCGAAAACAAGAAAAGAAAAAGGAAATGAGGAAAAAATGGAAAAGAAATAGAAAGAGGACAGGAAGGATCAGAGAAGAGAGATGCTTTCGAAGTCCGGGCAGCCAAACAAGGTAGGATTGAAAGGATGGATATCCTTGTTATAGGTATAAGCCTCTAGATCACGCACAGACACGCAGGAAGGAGAAGAAAGAAGAGTGATGCTGATGGCACCTCGTCTCCGTGCTGTTCTCCTCTCCTATCCTGACCCCTTCCTTCCTTTCTAGATGATCAAATCGATCAAAAAGGAAGGGGAAAAGGAGACAATAGAGAGAGAGAGAGAGAGAGAGAGAGAGAGAGGAGTGGCGAAGAGTTGTGGAGTGGCTTTCTCTTCCTTCCGGGTGGTGGCCGGCAGCCATGGCCATGGCCAAGCAGCAGCGGGTGTACCAAGTCTGGAAAGGCAACAACGTGAGATTGGATTACTCCTCCTCCATGAATCCCTCCTCTCTTTCTTTCTTGCCACCGTTCCCTTCGTGTCCCAAAAAATCCGCGCTTTTCTTGGTTCGAATCGACTGTTCGTTGTCTTCCTGATTTTGCCCGCTGCCGCAGTTCCATTTCTGTCTAACATTTCGCGATGTGATTTGTTCTAACCTTACATGGTCGGAATACAAGGGCGGCACCTTTGGGGATGGGATAAAGGAAACTGCTTGTGGACAAGTCCCATATCTTTGTGTGGTTTAGCAAGTTCGTTCATTGATTTGTGCGCGTTTTTTGTATATTTTACTACAGTGTTGATGAGTTAGATGAATAAATCTATTGCTAATAAGTTTGGAGCTTTGGAGCAATTATGGATGATAACCTCTTTTGTCTCCAATAAGATAATCCCAGTTTGGAGTTCCAAGGTCTTGTCTTTCTGCAGTCAGGTTGCGTATAAAATAATGCCCTAGACTTGCAAACATTGCATTGCATGTGCTCCCATCATTTTCATGTGAGAGCATGCTTTTAACTGTTTAGTGTAATTGCTTTTAGCAACTCGTTTTGTTCAGACAGAGTTCAGGCTAGTGTTAAAACAATGGTCTTGATAGGATAGTACTGTACGACAGCTGATTTGGTGAAGGGTTTTGATGGGGTTGGATAACTGCAGATTTTACACATTGTCATATCAAACCTTTTAGGATTTGGGGATTTTCAGTATACTCACCTTTGCTTGCAGTTTATTCGACCAGTTAATATAAACTTTTTGAATGTTTCATCAACATGTTTCTCTTTGTTCAGATAATCTTGTGTGGTGGAAGGTTTATCTTTGGACCAGATGCCAAGGCCACTCTGCTATCTTTCTCTCTAATTGCAATCCCGGTTGTTGTCTTCTGCTACTTCGTGGCAAGGCATCTCATACACATGTTTCCTGCATATAATGCAGGGTATGCAATTCTCGCTGTCGCTATAGCCCTGTCAATTTATGTAAGTATGCTTTCTTTACCTTTGTACTTCAGAATTATGCTAAGGTTCTTGTGTAGGATTTGCCCTGTCACCACCAATCATGAGACAGCTACTTTCTTTTAGACCCCTCGACAGCAAACCTGATGTGATAAAGATGGAAGATCTGTTGAAAGCTGCTAATATCCATATGGAACAAAAATTGCTATAATATAATCGTGAATTCATCTGTATTTTAGGAGTTTGATATTTTTAACAAATTGTTGCATCTTATCTGGTAATCAGATACGTACAGGACATTATGTTAGCAAAGCTGTAGTCTTTTTCACGAGGTGAATCGGTAGTTTGGCATAACTAATCTACTAGGGTCTGTCATCTTCATTGCCTTCAAATGTTGTGTTGTTAATACAGTTGACAGAAGTACTACAAGCTTAGGTTCACTAATGAAAGATATCTTATAGGTCCTTTTTAGTTTATCAATGTATCATCTGAGTTGTGGTTATGACAAAATACTCTGTTTCAACCTTTGATGTCTCTTGTTAATTCATGAACCAAACACTTTTTGTGTTTACTGAGTTATCATGTTCAATGAATTGATTGGTACTTTGATCTTCATTTTTCTCATTGCAAATTATCCTCTTTACCTTTTACATATATTCATTTTTATATCTTATACCATGTCCATTTATCTTACTGCTCTCCTAAATTTATAAAAAAATGTTATATCTCTACTGTGTAGATTGTTTTATTATATTTTATTTCATAGTACTTTTTACAGACACCGCCGAAATCATAGGATCCTTCTCTGCAAAACCTGATTGTTAGGTACTGTTACTGCTCTTGTTGACCTCATCTCAAGATCCAGGTATTGTACCACGGAATTCTCATCCACCTGTGGAAGAGTTTTCTCATGATGCTTCAGCTCCTCACACTCTTCAGTTTCCACGGGTAAAGGAGGTTTTGGTCAATAATGTGCTTGTGAAAGTAAAATACTGTGATCCTTGCATGATATATCGGCCTCCTCGGTGCTCCCACTGTTCCAAATGTGATAACTGTGTTGAACGCTTTGATCACCACTGCCCTTGGGTTGGGCAATGTATTGGACAGGTTTGTTATGTTTAATTTTTGTCTTTTTTATCCTCAAAATAATCAAACTATAGGTGGTTTTAGTTTCTACACCCTGACAGCTGTTCATATCAAAATTCAAAACCATATCAGTTAACCCATTTTTCTTTTCCCTTTTGCAGCGCAATTATCGCTACTTCTTCTGTTTTGTATCTTCCACAGCAATCCTGTGTATCTACATATTTTCAATGTGCGCATTATACATCAAGCTTCTCATGAATAGGGATCATCATTCAGTGATAAAAGCAATTAAAGAATCTCCAGCATCAGTGGCAATTATGGCATATTGTTTCATCTGTTTCTGGTTCGTTGGTGGTCTCACAGGGTTCCATTCTTACCTCATCGCAACAAATAAGGTTAGACCTCCAATTCTACAGAGTCAATGGTAAAGTATAATGCCTAGCCTTGCTGCTGAAAAAGGTATATAGGTTATCTTCAAATATCATGCAGAAGGTTTGTGTGTATACCAATGCGTTATATTGCTCTCTCATAAGGACAGATCCGTAATGCCTAACTGCTATTTCGAAATGTAGGGCTAGTGGTCAAGTCAAATCTCACTGGATGAATTTTTCTTGAGTATAAAAATGAAATTAAACAGTGCAATTATGCATCATGTACACTGGTTTTTTTTTCTTGTATTGATGAAAACTTTGTGTTCGGAATTGAATTTCCACTTCCTTTTCTGAAGACAACGTATGAGAACCTCAAGTACAAGTACAACAACCAACCCAATGTGTTTGACCGTGGTTGCATGAACAACTGTTCTGAAGTCTTCTGCACCAAAAGAGCGCCTTCAAGGATCAACCTGAGAGCAATTGTTCAAGAGGAGCATGGGGCAGTGCTGCCACAAATCAGCCGTTCCAATGTACCAGAAGATGAGACACCCCACCGTCCACGAGCCAAAGTCGAGTATGATCTTGAGATGGGCCTCGACATCCTTGAGACCTCACAACGTCGGTCAGATAAACTGAGTGATGAAGACTTGAGAGCTGAAAGCAATGGTCTGAAATCTCGCAGAGCTGACTGCTCACCTCGTTTAGACAATGAGATCCCTATTACCAGAAGTAGGATTGAGAGTTCTAGTGAGGTTAGGGATCTGGACGTCTTGAAAATCGGCAATGCTGCACTCCCTTCATCTCCTGAGCAGAAGCAGCATCCTGATGTACTTTGTTGACAGTGTAATGAATGTGCCTGTGCAAAGTAAAGTTGCTTTCATGGATGTCCATATTGTTGACACCCAGCAACTTTGTTATTCATCAGGTGTACAAATGGAGTCCGGATGCCATTTGACGTATGTTCAGTGTTGTCATCTCTTCCTGGGATTTTGAGTGGGTTGATTGGTCAGTCATCATAGGGTTCTTACTGCAAAGATCTCCCGATATGCAATTCATAAAGGTTTCTTTTTTAATCTTAGGAATTGTTTTCAAGATCGCAGGAAGAGTGCCCCATTACTGTTAAAGTGTTAATTGTACAAATGTCTGCATGCCAATGAGTCGATCAACTGTACATTGCCTCCTTTCCATGTGCTCCTTCAGTAACACATAGGCTTTCCTCAACAAAAAAAAAACATATAGGCTGTAGCTTCTCTCATATCGCAGCTACGATCCTAAAGGAGACATAGACGACTAAATAAATCACATACGAGTAAAATCATTCGCAAGTAAAATGCAGACCATCGAGACACTAGAGGAATCTGGGGTTGTTCCAAGTTCCAACCTCCAAACAAGTTACCTGCTACATGATAAATGTAGCAAACAACTGCACTTCAGATAATCAGATTTGTTGCCATTCGAAGTTCACATCTGCAACACCAGAAGAACAGAGAACTAAACCAACAGCAACAACAAACTGCACCTGCACACAAGACTGACTGATGTACGTATCACACACACACACTGACGCGCTATACAAGCACTCTTACAGTTACATACTTACACTGGCCTATTGATCTATTCACAAGCCAGCTTGGTGTCGAAGCTAGTCAAACAGATGGCAAAAGCCTGGAATGCAGAGAGGGGGTACCGGTAGTCCATGGTGAACATGTCCTTGGCAACCTTACCAAACTGCAGGATCACCTTCGCATGATTGGATGTTGTTGAAGACGAACTCAAAGTCGAAGGCTGGGTTTGCTGCTGCTGCTCTGGCTGTGAAGGTTCAGAGGACGCAGCAGCTGGCTGTGGTGCAGCTATCAGCTGGAAATTCTTGACAGATGCCACTGTCACACGGCCATGGAAGTTGAGGCACCAGCACTGCAGCTGCTCGTGCCATCTTGGCACTTTGTTTTGGAGAACCAAAGGCCTCTCCTTTGCCTCCCCATCATCCTCAACTTGTTGGTTCGTTGATCCACTTATTTGCGAGAAGCGGGAGCTGCTGAAGTCCAGAGATCTGTCCATGAAAGAGAACCTGGAGGAGGTGTTTGTGCTGCGAAAAGACTCCTCAAATGGACCAGGGAGAAGCTGCTCTGGCTGGCCAGGCACCACACCTTCAGGGTCAACTGCTGAGGCTGGGATCGAATGCATGGTGCATTGCATGCGTCTGGGCCCCCTGGTGCCAAGAACATTTAGCTCATATTTCACCCGAGCGATAGGATAGCTACCAGTGGGTAACTTTGGGGAAACCCTCCTAGAAGAGATTCGATGACTACCATGCTGACATGAGACGAGGCTCCCAGCATTGTAAGGTGGCTGTGTGTCGTAAACAATGAATTTGGTACCAAGAAAATTTGACCTGTTTGTGTTTATAATGTTAGATTTAAATGCATATCTCTGTGCCAAACTCAAATAAATGAAGGTTAGGTTGGAACGGTATTGTGAATGACAGTACATACCTCATTTTTCCAACAGAGCCATTACTTGACCGTGAGATGTTTTTAGAATCCACAGAAATTATGTATTCTGTACATGTTGCCCGGCGATTCCTCTTAGCTGCAAGCAGGAATTTTCCGTTCTCACTAAGCACAGCTACATGATCAAATCATATTATTAGCATAGCATTCATCCACATTTGCAAACCAATGTTAATGCCAAAAAGAATAAAATGTTCGGTAGGTATTTCAATATTAATAGGAGATGTGGGGACATGTACTTACCAGGGCTAAGACACAGGTAGAGATAATAAGTTAATTTTGATTTGTCCCTTCTTATAAAACAATGGATTAAACCATCTCGAGGCCCAGGCTGTACAAGAAAAATCAAAATAAGATAGATGAAAACTTTCAGAAGTGTGCACATCTATTTGCAGAAGCCAGTCTTTAATTTCAAGAATTTCAGTGTGTTACGCTGGTATTTGACAAACATAGCAACTGCTATGATTTGATTGAAACACAATCATTTATTCATTTCAACTGTTCTAAACTAAAGGTTTAAATTTGAGGAAATTCTTTTGCATTTCTAACTTAAACTCTTCATGGTATATTTGTTTTGCATCTGTGCATACATGGGCACCATGCTGTGCACATTAAGACACAAAAATAGGATAGAAGTTGCAACTATTTACTACCAACGACTGAGCATGATTTTACCTGTTTTAGAGACACGGGAAAAGTGAGCTTTCCACAGATTTCCGGGCTTTGCACTATATCCTTACATATCTCTCTCCATGTTCTGCAGACCGCTGCACAGGCAACAACATCTTTGCGGGAAGGCCAAGTGCTCTCTCCTTCCTCCAGTCTTTTCATCACATCACGGAGTAATTCAGGAGGAAGACCAACCCATCTGCTTTGATCTACTACTACAGGTCTATCACGCAGCTTGCTCAAAGATCCAAGGGACTTCCCTCTGTGATGGCCAGAAAGACCAGGGAGACCTGAAATTCTCACCTCAAAACTCCTCCTTGATAGACTTCCAAAGCTTTCCATAACATCATGGACTAGGCTGCGGAAAGACATCCCTAGTAAATGCACAGCAACCAGAAATTCACCAGATGCCGCGTGACTAAGATCTTCCAAATGAGCTTAGCAGCACTGCATATGCACAAGATAAAACATGAGTAACTGATGACCTCCTACAGTCATAAAGTACCCAGAGAACAAAATCACAGTAGTACTTCCCACCACGGTAATACCTTAGGTTTTGTATCAGCCAACAATCTTGCTTTGATTTGCAAATCTAAACATCACCAAAAAAGTAACCTGAGAAGGAGAAAAATGATTACATGGTGATGTCAGGGCAACGAAGACCACAAAGCAGTTAGTAGCATGGCATAAAAGTAAGCATCCACCATGGGAGATGATTAGCATTCAACAACGAATACAGGACAAATAATACAATCATGCAGATTAAGTCAAGCCCACTCCAGAGAATACCATTCCCATTAGAATAGTCTAAGTAATGGGCTACCGGTTAGCGAGTACAAGTTATTGTCACACACTTAATACAAGATCTCAACATACGCGACCAACTCTGTGATGTTGAAAGGCCAACAAAACACCCTGTTAATTGAAAACCTAAATGCATCATACCCAGCGCGTTCTAAAATTTTGACCCCTTATCTCTTGAGAAGATAAAGGTTGGCTCTTTTTTTATCTGTATAGTTTGTGATGTGTAGTAGATTGCATATCTCCTAAGTCAGTAGGGAGTATTACAAGATCTGTAAGAACTTTACAGAACTGCGAAACACTGTTTCTGTAGCTTGATAAATTACTGGATAAATAATTGTTTCTCTAATTTTCTAAATTGGACACAAGAAGAAAAGAGAACCAAATCAGATTTTTCTCCTACAAGGTAGAGAAGGAGATGCTAGGGATGGAATCAGACAGGCAGAAGAAGTAAATTAGGAAGTAGGAACAACCATCTTACCCTCTCCAAATCGAGCTCTCCGACTTATTCAGAAACCTCAATCAGCCACTCCCCCTGGCAAAGATCCAATCTTTGCAGCACAAAGCAAGCGATTCCCCCGCAAAGGAAATGGAAATCAATCTGCAGAAAGCGCCCAACTGTCCAGACAGAAACCTCAGAAACGCAGCACAGGAATTCCTCCTTTGTCGATTGAAACCTTCGATCTGGAAAAAAAATCGAGCTTGCGCCCAAAAGAGAAGGGAACAGCAACAGCGGAAGAGATTGGAGCAACCTCCTCGATAGGAGTATATCTTTGTGGTGGTCGTTGCAGCGCAGGTGCGAGAGAAAGAGAAGGAACAGTGTGAAGCAGTTGAGAGTAGGAGGAATACGACAGCAACCGGAAGGATGGATGGATTTATGGGGCATTCATTTCTTCGCCACTGCTACAGTAGTGCGTTTCACAGTTTATCACCCTACGTTATCATGACATGTGAGTCTAGAATTCTTACGTAATGGCTCTATAAACCCATATGTCATATATATATATATATATATATATATATATATATTGGTGAATTATAAATTGCTACTGGCTTAAATATTCTGCATTTTATGAGGTTTGGCAAGATACATGAAAACACTAGTTAATGGTGTAAACACGATTTGGAAGATACAGAGCGTATTACTATTTATTATTCTGACATCTCTGCAAGTCTACTACCCTCTCCAACTAAAAATAAATAAATAAAAAATGTCACCAACTAACCAAAGTTATTTGTTTTTGTTAAGAGAGTTGATTGTGATTAGCTCAGTCCATATATTCGGTGATGATTGGTGGGCCGATTTCCTACAACGAAATGGTTGGTGGGCTAGAAGGAAGATAGAGGCCTAATTTTAACGGGCTTCATGGGGCCTAACTCATGTCTTGTTGCTTGCGTCGTGTACATCGCCAGCGGCTATTCCTATATCGGTCAGGGAAGACGACAAGCCATGCAATTAAGCTTGGATGAATCGATATGACTACAAGTATTATATACTTAATTAATTATATGATCGTCCTTAAATGCACAGTTGATTGGATTGAGATCGATTCATGGTCGCTATCGATCTGTTTTTACTAGACTGCTGCCTAGCTCCGACGGACGTGGTACAATCTCACTTGGATCTACCGATCGATCAGTGGAGGCGGCTAATACCTAACCATTAAGCTACACCCCTCTAGGCTCTAGCTAGTTTGATAAACATGAACAATGAACCACCATCATGGCCTCCGGCCGGAGAGCCCGCGCGCGATCGATCGAGAGGATGAGGAGGCGGCGGCGGCACGGAGGATATACGAGCGGCTGGTGGAGACTGGCCGTGTGCAAGAGCTACAAGACGACGTGGAGTGCTTACAACGTCAGCTCCGGCTCCACTTTAGGCGAGGTACCTGGTGGACATGTGCGGCGGCAGCTTCGTCGCCGTCGTGAAGGCGGAGGAGGTGATGATTCACCGCATGCTCCTCGCCGACTGCGCTGACCCCCCAACCGCCCCATCCTCCACGCCCGCTTCCTAAATCCCACGGACCCAACAAGCTCGTCCTCAAAGTTGAGCTACCATACTTATATTACTATATACTTATCTGTTATCATTGGTTACACAGCATATTAGTTCAATGTTATTAGAATGTAATGCACTTTCATAATACGGTATGATATACATTTTCTAAATTTTTGAAATAAAAAAAGGTGTTTAAAGTTGAAATATGATATGTGCATGTTGACAGATATTTACAAACAAAGGGGTAACTGATATTATCAAAAAAATATATTACTACCCTTGTTTATAAGTGCATGTCCGTTTGCATTTTCTTGGGACTCATTGTTTTCGCTTTGACTTCTGATAATTTTGAACAGGATAAATTATGATGAATCATAGTTTTTTTTTATCCTTCTGTTTACGATGGAAAACACTTGGATGGTTTTGATATCTTTTTTAAGTATTTATATTTTTTTAAGAAACACGAGTAGTTAGTGTTTGCATATGAATAGTGTTTAGGGCTTCACCATACTCCCTTCAATCATGAATATTGGTCAAACTTTTGAGAATTTATCATCAATTTTATATTAAAATAAGTTTGTAAATTTTAATAAACTTACAATATTGTGGTAATGATTTCTGAGATATATCTATGTTCATAGTGTTTTTAGATTAAACATTTCAAAAATTATTGATGGTCAAAAAATTTTAAAGTTTGATGAAAACTTGTCATAAACATCAAACATTTATAATCAAGCGAGTATATATGTTTTTAGAGTAAACTACTTAGGAGGTATACAATTTTGCAAGGTATGTGTAATCTAGTAAATGAAATTGAAAAGCATTTGTTTAGGTGCATGAATTTGTGCAGCACATTTGAATCAAGGCTAAAACAGCATACAAATGGCGAAAATATTGCTAAGTTAGATGCTGATCATGATCTGCACGCACCTTTGGAGGATGTCTTATAAGCAATAATAAGCGCGCTAATTTACATAGAAAAACGTTTGTATAGATAGGATAGAAAGAGGTGAATATGAAAAAAAAAACAGAAATTAGGTACATGGAATTATATATAAGCAAATATGACACTTCTCATACATTTCTCAAGTGTGTGTGGAGATCCTAATCAGCAAGATTAGCTATATGGTGCAATATTACTTTGACTTATAGTTCATGGGCACTACACAAATTCATGTATTGAACAATCTATATATATATATATATATATATATATATATATATATATAATAACTAGATTGTACCTATCTCACACAAGTCCGTCTATCACCAGTGTATTTTTTTTCTTACGTATTGGTGATATATATATATAGACACACACTCCAAAGCTAGGCCATAGATATACTAATTAATTTCTGCCGCACGGTGCATCTCCACGAGATTGTTTTTGGATGCCTTGACAAGCCCAAGCTTCTTAGCCATGTCAGTAACGGTACAATATATTTCCTCACTCCATCCAATGTATCAGCATTCATTTTGGACAACTTTACATGAGAGAAAATTATGAAACTATATCATGCTATGACAAATTTTTCTTGATATATATAATTGATAAATCTAATGATTGTAGTTCTATATGCCCAAACGCACTACGTACTTTTAATATATATAAAAAGCGCATTAATTCAGTATATATGGTGGAAGAAAAAAATGATGATGATGGTGTGATTAATAATTGGTCCATTAATTTTTTTTGACGTACACACAGTTATCTGCGTTCGTGTCTGAGGTTGGACTGAATATTCGTGAAGCTCATGTGTATTCCACGGTCGATGGATTTTCTCTGAGTGTCTTTCTCGTTGATGGTTGGTACAAAGAGGTTCGTGAACCATGAAAAACTAATTATTAAGTATTGATGGTAATTGGTCATTAGCTAATTAATTCATCTAATAATATTATAATTGATTTTCAAGAAGCGGGTGGGTTGTTCAAAGCAATCAAAGAGTCAATCAGAAGTAATTAACGTACATCCTGTATGTATTAGTGTCAGTGATACTACTCCAACATTCCCTTGATGAACAAATTGATTCTTGCGCCTGCACGTACGTACGTACGTCCGTCCTCGTGAAGCCAGGACTCGTCGGACATATCGTCATCGATTAATTTAACAGTCGTGTGTTGCAAATTGGTACGGATATTATAAATATAATATTAAAGTTTTTTCTTATAGACTAAATACGTGGTTATTTTATGGATATTAATAAAATAGGAGTCGACCACAATTTAAAAGGATAATTATTAATTTTAAAATTAAATTAATAAAACATTAAATTGGAAGTTTAAGATGGATACAACTCTAATTATTAAATTTTAAGATAATTATAAAAAGTCGATGGTAAGGTCTATGGTATTTTAAATAGCATGTTTTATTGACACAATATTTTCTAAATTTAATTTAGGAATTTTGAGTAACCAATAAGAACGGAGTTGTAACCCTGTTTGCTGTCATAATGGTAGATTTCCATGTTTAGCAATTCTAAAATTTGTAAATTATTAAATATCCAGTTGTACTTTTCTTATTTAATTCTAAGATAACTTAAAACTAAAACATCAACGGCATTAAAAAATTAAAGAGTCTACAGTATTTTAAATGGCATATTTTATTTGACAAAATATTTTCTTAATTTAATTCAGGAATTTGGAATAATTAATAAGTGCGGAGTTGTAACCTTTTTGGATTCCTAATTATAGATGTCTATGATTTAGTAATTCCATAATTCATAATTAATAAATATTGAGTTGACTTCCTTTTAGGATAAATTCTCAACTATATTTTTTATTTCCATGATTTAATATTCTGTATTAGGAATTATCAAGTTGTACTTTGTTTCCAGTCTCAGTTTTAGCTTTTCCATGATTTAATGATCTCAAAATTCTTAACTAATCACTGCTATTTGTTCTCTTGGAGTTTCTCAGCTTCGTATTGTTCTTAATTTAAATAATTTTGGAAAAATTTGTGCTCATGTTAGCCTTGATGCTGTTGTGCCATGCGTAAGGAGGGTATGCGTGAATCTAACCAGCTAGGGAAAGCTTGCTGATAGTTACGGACGCATGGCCATGTGATGAAGTTATTAGGAAGTAAATTTACTTCTTTCGGCCGCTAAACTAGATGTAAAGCTACATCTAGAAAACAATTACATGAACAGCTTACGAAAACAGAGTCACTTGTTCCATGTGGGACCTAGATTTGATCTTTCCGTTCTTTTCATGTGGTTAAAACGTTGGAGTTTCCATCTATTACGGTTACGGTTAGTAAATCTAGACTAAATGTATGTATTTATTAAATATAATTTTTTAATAAGATCTACAGTGTGATAATGTGATCTTCCTGATTAAATGTAGGAGCTTCCAAGAATGTTAAATTAGTATAAGTATAGTTTAATTTGCAATTACAATCTGTCGGCAGAGACTCAATGCAATAACGGCTCCTGGTACTGTAATATGTCAGCTAGTATTGACTGACGACAAAACAACAGCTAAATCCATATATTATTGATTGCTGCGTGTTAACTGTTATAATGCTTATTTAGTTTTCAATCTAGCTGAACATTATATATGATGGTCTCAATAGAAATGAGTTGAGTGATTCATTTATTTATAAGGATCATCTCACTTCATTGGATAATTATATCCTCATACCGCATAAAAAAAACTATTTTCGGCAACCCACCCGATTTTACTTTACTGTACATATTGTCCATAGGTAAGCCCGCCTTTACAGTACCGTAGAGAAGCCTACGGTCAAAAACCGTCTTTAAAATAGATTTTCAAATGTGGGCGTCTAAGTGTTCCACCTAGAGAAAAAACGACGCTATTTTTAGAGGTCTGACAGATTGAAAAAAAATCAACGCTACCGCTCGAAACGGAACAAACAATAAAATAGCATTTGGCCGTGCCCACCATCTCCCCTTGTTGCTTGGCAATGACAACGGCAGCTCGTGCGGCGTTGACTATGTCCATGCCTCAATCAAGGGCGGCGATGAAAATAAGGAGGATTGACGGCTATGGGTACAAGTAAGCTCATGCTAATGAACTTTGATATGTGTTCTTTCACCCATATTCTTCCTCTTTTGATGTAGATACGTGTAAATTGACTTTAATACGTCATTTTCTTGATTTGTCTATTTTGTTTTTTTATATATGGAAATGAGGCAATGCAAAGCTGGTGTATGGTAATGTAGAGGACAAACAGCCACTTTTTTCTTCTCAACAAGCTATCAAAGGCGGGCGTGTTAAAGCTGCCAATTACGAAAATCGATTTTACATTCGTAGATAAAATTACTAATTTGCCATTATAATTGGGGGTGCAAATTTCTCTACAATTCATATGTGGATCACTTGTGTCACTGAAAATAAACCTAGGTGTATGATTATGGTGACAAATAATAAATATCACAATCACCGTCCGTGTAAATCAAATTTTACAGGAGCTGCTTATAAAAATCACCCATTTTTACTGGCTTTTTATTATTAGAGGGGGTTGCCGAACCACCTCTACAGACGTTTTGGACGGTTAGGTAGATGGGTGAGATCAACGAAGCGCCCGGCCGGCAGCAACTTGGTCTAATGAATCGATCGATGACAGAGCACGAGAATCGACTTTGCTTAGTGTGCATCAATAGCCAGCTAATTCTCATTGGTAGCTAATAAATTAAGAACACGTTCGATGTAAGTATATGTAGTACGAGTGCATCGAATTGTACGATTGAAAATAACAGGAGGCAGAACATTGCAAATACTGTGATTGTTACTTGTTAATCGAACTTATTACGTTGGTTGTTCCGACCGGAGTGATCAACCTATTAATTTTTCTGTACATGTGCATTTATAATTGATATGTATACATATATATATTTACAAACCAATAACCCTAAAGCTCAAAATACAAATATACCATATCATCACTCACTACTATTTATTATAATATAATGTTTTAAAATTCATACAAATATACCACATCACCACTTATTAGCGTTTATTTATTATATAATGTTTTAAAACTCATACAAATATACCACACCATCACTCACTCACAAGCACTTATTATTATATAATATTTTAAAACTCATACAAATATACCACATTATCACTTACTATCATTTATTATATTATATAATGTTTTAAAACTCATACACATAATCTATAATTTATTATAATTTAGAGTTTTATATGTAAATATATCAAATCATTAATTATTTATATAATATTTATTCATGTAAACGTCGTTTTGCGCGATTTCACTGTTTAAACGAGGCCATACCGATCTCAATGATATCATCATAAGAGTCTCGTTTTCAATGAATATGTTATCCACATCATTTACAAGCACTTATGGTGAGTCAGATAATCCCGATTGGATAGGTATCATCGTAAGAAACTTCTTCAATTAAGCTACGTTAAGTTTGCGCGCGACCAGTTCTGTAATTGTTTTGTTCATCCGTACGCTCCTGTGTCTCTATCTGCTCGTAAACTAGGCCGCTTAATTAATTAAACTCAAACCGGGTTTTTGCACTACTCATTTTCCTAGGAATCCAAACAAGGTTAGCCGCTAGTAATTCATTATTAAAAGAGAAAATCTCATTGATAAACATTCAATTTAAAAAATATTATTGATAAGTGTAAGTCTTATTACATATCATTATACAAATGATTTTATTCTAAAAATACATCACGTTACAAAAAGATAATTTTAATATTTACAACTGTGTAAAGAGACTATATTTTTCCTCTTCTGCTGCCATTGCCGAAAATTAAATTATCTTTTTCTAGCAATTAACATAGAACTTTTAATGAAAACTTAACAACAATGATATTTGTAAGATAAAATCGCTTATAGATGATATTTTATGACCCTAAACTAGTACTCATCAATATTATTTTTTAAATTGAACATTTGTTAATAGTTTTTTTATTATCTCTTATTAAAACAGAGTTATTAGTGGTCTAGAAGAAGAAAAAACGTTCTCAAGTTTTAGAAGAAGAAAAAACGTTCTCAAGTTTCATTATTCATCTTATATTTTTTGGTATATAAAGTAAAAAAAATGGAGTATAGTAATCGGTAGATACGTCACGAGTGAGTCAGCTTGTTTGCTTGGTTTTCTCCTTTTTTTTTTCTAAAAAATAAAATAAAACGAAAAGGAGGGAGAAGGAAGGGAAGCTGCGGTCGGAGTCACGCCTTTTGCTGTGGGCCCCACCCACCATAAAACAAAGTCGCATCAGCGTGCGTCATCCGGCTCGTAACCCCAGTGGGACCCGTCGCATCCACCCGCGGTCGGTCTCGGGGCGAATCCGAGCCGTCAGCTATTGCCATCCGCGCCGTCCATCCCTCTACAGCCACACCGATTCCTTTCCGGATAAGAGATGCACCTGCCACGCGTCCCCCCCCCATTGGTCCCACTGCTACGTGCCCCGTTCGCGCTCCCCACGGCAGATGGAGCCCGCTGCCGGCGTCCGATTATTCTCAGAAGGAGGAAATCCATACAAATTAACAACCCCACAGAAATTTGAATTGAAAATCCAAAAAAAATCCGAATTTAAATTTACCAGTACTAGTATTGCTTGGTCTTCTCCTCGTCTTTGTCTTAGCATTTCGTCGTCGTCGTCGCCGTCGCCGCCGTCTTCTCGAATCGGAGCTCGCCGGCCGGAGCCAGAGCCTGCGCCCGCACGCACGCACACAGACGCGCAGGCATCGGCTCACCTCGACCGTACGGGAGAAGAAGATTCCGATGGCCCCGCCGGGGCTAATGGAGGAGGAGGAGGAGGAGGAGTGGGAGGAAGGCATGGGGGAGAGCTCGTCGCCGCCACCCAGGGGCGGTCTCCTCAAAGACCCCGAGGAGCTCAAGAGGAAGCTGTACGACCGCATCCTCCACACCTACACCGAGGAGGACCTCCCCGACGACCTCTCCGCCTTCCTCCCTCACCTCGCGCGCCTGCCCAACAGGTACCTCTTCGACCTCGGCGTTGACAGGGCGGACGACGTGCTGCTCCACTGGAAGATCCTCACCCACTGCGCCCACCCCGAAAACCGCCCCGTCTTCCACGCGCGCTTTCAAAAGGTAGGTCAATCTCCATCCTTTTTTTCTTTGTTCTTTCACTCCCCTCCCCTCCACTCTGCCAGATTAGATTGTTTACAGTTTATTTATTGAATCCTCCTCTTGTGCTGTTAATGGATGAGCAGTTCGTTACAGTTCAGCCGGATTCCGACGGCCAACTTGAGCCGTGCCAGAGGCTCATGGAAGACCTCAGTTTGGAGAGAAGAAAGGGCGCCGGTGTCGGTGTCGGTGTTGGGGCAGACAACACCGGCTCCATGTCCATCTCCTCTAGGTAACTCGCTTGACTCCAACTTCACTCTCTTTCCTCAGGTTTCAGTTGACTTGATATATTCACTAGCTTTATGTTTGACTACAATCATCATCATCCTCATACCTTCTGGATCAACTATAAGCTATAATTGCCTGCTGAATTCCCTACAGGGACCCCAAAACTAAACCTCTTCATGAGATTATTTTCTCTTCCCTCGACAAGCCCAAGCTTCTTAGCAGGGTAATGCCAATGTTCTCTGTTATTGTCCTAATATTTGATTAGTATATATATAGCTTGCTTTTTCGGATTTCGCATGTCAAGTTCCTTACCACGAATAATTGTTCAACAGCTAACTGCATTGCTGTCTGAGGTTGGATTGAATATTCGTGAAGCCCATGTTTACTCCACAAATGATGGGTTTTGTTTGGACGTTTTTGTTGTTGATGGGTGGGACACAGAGGTAAACTATAACCATGCCTGTTTGTACATCTAAACTGTTTTTATTTTTATTTTTCAACTTACCAGCTTACATTTCAGGCAGACAGAATATCTCTTTACTCTGTCATTACATTCACTTGTACATGCAAAGGTTTGTTTGCTCATTTTGCTACTTTACATGCAGGAGACAGATGATTTGATCATCAAGATTAAGGAGGCATTATCGCGCAAAAATGTATGATGCACTTTACATTCAACCTACTTGAATTCCTTTCACTTTCAGATTTTCCGGTCATCATAAGCCATCAGCATGCTTGTTTGTGTCTCACTTGTTCTTGTAAATGCAGTACCACGTGCAAAACTCTAGTTTCAGTCAGAATGAAATGGCCAACATTTCCTAACAGAGTTAGATTATTCCGTGCAATATGTAGGCATCATCATCTAATTCAACAAATTCTTCAGCCTCGGAGAAAATACTTGAGCTACAACAGCAGGTTGGGGATTCTGAAATTGACTGGAACTTGCTAACAACGGGGGAAAAGATTGCGACCGGATCTTCTGCTGACTTGTAAGAACTATTTGGCACTTGAAATTTGCTAACATTATAGTATGATCAATTGATCACCATTTACCTTAGGAATAATTTACTAGAAGTTTCCATTATTCACACTTCTGTGGACACATGGCGGTGTGCCCCTGTATCCTCTACAGACTGTAATATGCTGCTAGCTTCCATTGACAAGGAAATGTTGATATATTCCCATGAAGCCAATTGAAAAAATTCCCATGGATACTATTAACCTAGTTTTGGCTCTGGTAGACAAAACCATACATGAGTAGTTTTCAATCGAGTCTCATCTGTGCTCTGTTTAACAGATATCGAGGAACTTACAATGGTGTTGATGTTGCTGTAAAGATTCTCAGAACTTCTCATTTCAGCAATCCGTCAGAAGTTGAGTTCTTGCAGGAAATTCTTATTCTAAGGCAAGTTTTCTATATACTGCTGAAATTTGTGGGTTTCATTTTATTCTGACTTATTCAAGATATTTTCCTCCAGGAGTGTTAATCATGAGAATATTCTTCAATTTTATGGGGCATGCACAAAGCCTTCGAAGTATTGCATTGTAACAGGTAACATTTATATCTTTTTTATATTTGATTAGAATCACCTTGTAACCATTGGTGCTGACTTGCATAAACAATGCTGTTGTTGTCATGTCTGCAGGCGCGGGCATGCACAGGCTTAAAACAGAAACTAGTGTTAGTTATTAATGTAAACATACATTCATTTTGTGACCATCTATCTGAGGTTGTTCTTCAGGTGGGCTGTATAATTTTGAGGAATTGATACTATCAAGAAAATGGTGTAAGATATAGCCCATTATGCATCAAATAAATCAACTAAATCATTGTTGGCATTTTAATTTATAACACCTATTGTATGCTTCATTTTTTTTAAAATTTCCTTTTTGATGCTCTTGTTGAGTCTTTCTGAAATATGGGTGCTGTTAGTTAGCATATCCATGCAGTTTTAGTTCTATTGGTATGCATGTGTGCTTTGGTCTTAAACTTGAATAATTGCATTCAGTATTTGAATAAATCTTCATGTCCTGTCTGGTTTACTGAAATCACCTTTTTGTCTTATGGTTGGTTCTATTTCTTTCAGAATACGTGCCTGGAGGGAATTTATACGACTTCCTTCACAAGCAAAATAATGTTTTGAACCTCCTTACGATTTTAAGGATTGCTATCAGTATTTCAAAGGGGATGGATTATCTGCATCATAATAACATCATCCATAGAGATCTGAAGACTGCAAACCTGCTCATAGGCTATCATCAAGTATGCATACCTAATGTTCTTCTCGGTTCCTGTTTTCTTTTGCCTTTCTAATATGTGGTAGTGAGATTTGGAAGGTATATCATGGCGGTCGATCTTACGGCAATACGTTTGTTTTATTTTTTGCTGGGATGGCCGAGCACACATTTGTTTTCAATTTCAGTCATAGATTGTTTTTCTTTGAAATATGTAAAGATGTGCAATCCACATCTTACAGACGAGCAATGGCTTGAAGAGCATTTTCTACAGCATTTTAAATATCCAAGTATTCTTTATTAGTTTCACTAATATATTAAAAAATGGATATAAAATTCATTTATAAAAAACACGAATTGCTTGATAACTTGACTTCAAATATTCCTTGTAATTTGTCATTGTCTTTAAAAAAGTCTTTTTTTTTTAATTTGCATGTCTGCAGGTTTGCAAAACCAGATTATAGCCTGAAAGATGTAATACTGTTTCTTTAATTGAAATGGCCTAATCTCCTAGATCTGCTTCTGGAAATAGGTTGTGAAGATTGCAGACTTTGGTGTGGCTCGACAAGGAAATCAGGAGGGACAAATGACTGCTGAAACTGGAACCTATAGATGGATGGCGCCCGAGGTACGATTGACCTTTTAATTTGTGCCCTTTGAGATTCATGTTTTTTTTTCCAAAAAAAGAACTTTTAGGAAGCTTTGGTGTTTTCTCAGTTTTCCTAGTTTTCGTTGTTATCTAAATGACCAGTCAGCCTTTTGCTTTTGTGTGGTCCTTTATTTGCTCTTGTGAAGCATGGGCTACTTGGATCAGATTTTTCTGGAATGAAGCATGCCTCCTCCTCACTTAACTCTGCCTTGCTTTTAAGAATCGCTTGTTGAAAATTTTCTTTCAGATTTTGTGTAACCAATTTGCGAGTTTGATGATGTAGCCTAAGTTTTTGAAAATCTACCGCTTCATGTGAGATAAGTTTTTAGGTGAATCCACACTCAAGAAGACTTGAATCTAGAAACACCAATCAGATAGTATTAGACAAATGTGGAGTGGACAATGACATACAGACCAAAATGGAGCATCTCCAACTTATTATTGACGGAGCGATGAACCACCCAGCATTAATGTGAGAGGTGCAAGTTGGACTTCTTAAGTTTCCACGTGGAATCACTGATATTATTACGGTATCAGTTTTGGGAGATATTGGGTCAAACAGTGCCCTTTGGCGTCTAAGATGCCTTTGAAGCTTTGTTAACCTGTTATGTGAGTGTATTTGTCTAACTGATTGATGGTGAAAAGGTTGGATGCATTGTTTACCACTTTGAAATTATCTTTGTGTTAAGAGAAGTTCTGATCGCGGTTTTGATCACAGAATTTTTTCATTCTTTTGGGTGAGGAGCTCATAGGTGCTGCTTGTCTTAACAGATCATTAACCATAAACCTTATGATCACAAAGCAGATGTGTTCAGCTTTGCTATTGTTCTGTGGGAGCTGGTAACTTCAAAGGTTGGCCCTGGTGTACATTCTGCTTGAGCTTAATTCTGAGTCGTTTGAACATACCATATTGTGATTATTAACAGTAACACTGTAATCTTAATTCTGCTCTAGGTCCCATACGATAACATGACACCCTTGCAGGCTGCGCTAGGAGTAAGGCAGGTATGTATCTAATACTGGCCATGTCGAGAAAAGATTGCTTTCCTTCCTTGCGGTGCTTCCTCCATGTCATCAACTGTAAAAGATTCCAGAAAATCCCAAAATATTTTGGAGTTGTAGGGGATACGCATTTTATATCCATGTAAATCACAAGATCAAACACAGCCACAGTACCACACTTCAAGGATATTAAGAGAAGACAGAGAATGAACACAAATAATGACAAACTAGCAAATTATTTTGTCTACACTGTGTTCCTTTCAACGGAAATCCACATTGACTCAATTTCCGTACTCCCTGCTTCCTTAAAATAGGGATTTCGCTTGGAGATTCCCTCAAGTGTGCACCCAAGATTGTCAAAACTGATTCAGCAATGTTGGGACGAAGATCCTCATGTTCGGCCCATTTTCGCAGAGATTGTCATCAAACTTGAAGACATCTTACAGCATGCACAGGTAGGAATGACATGCTTTTTTTTTCATTCATATAACAGAGTAATCAGTTTTTGTTACTGTATTGAGGAGTTAAATCAAATTAGTAGAATGTTTCTTCAATGTCTTGATAAATGTGGCATGATTACTCATTGGTTAGTAGCATAGCCTGGAAGTTCTTCAATAGCTGAAGCCACTCGTTGGGTTTCTTATGTCTAGTCCTCCGAAGTATGATAGCTTTGGGCTGTTCTGAATCGCATATGACATTCTGTTATGAACATCCGGCCTTAGTTGAGCATGTTGTTGAGCAGGAAAACAGCAGGGGAGCTAGTCGGCGTTCTAGAGCTAAGATACAGAAGAAATCACCTCGATAAGGTACCATACAAAAGGTTATTTTGCTCTGTTTAATTTTTTGTTCTTTTTGTAAAACGAGCTAACATGTAGCTGCTTTCTTAGCAACTCCACAAAATATAATTTCTTTAGGACCCCTTCAAATGAAGGTATATGCGTATATATGTACTTGCCGATTTGATGGCAATAACATAATGGCTGCATTCACTGTTGTGCATCTGAATAGATGACCATTGTTTGCTTTGCATCATCAATGGCAATTTCGCCGACCTTGGTTGATCAGTTGGTTGAGCGGAGGATCGCAGTTGTTGCAGGTAAGTCCTTAGTTCGGATTTTGTATTTATACAACAACAGTGAATGCAGTTATATACTGTAGTATTATTTTTATATATTGGACTTGGCTTGCCCTGTACGTGTATATTATTCTTTAGCTATTTTCTTCAGAATCTTTCAGCCTACCGGATAGAATACCATCAACTTTGTTTCGGTCTCCTAAAAGACCAAGACCAGGCCAAAGCAGGACAGTGGATTTCATTCTTGAGATCAATCAGTGGGCGCTGACACCGATTTCTCTAGCGAAATTGAATCTGTTGTCAGCTAAGACATTTCCTGGTAATGGTATTATCATTGTGCAGAACACTCATGACTCTTCCATCAATATAGCAGTAGAAAAAGAGTTGAAAAGAGATCACATCCACTTGATAAAACAGCTGAACAACCATTATACAAATAACAAACGAGGCAGATTAGTATAAACAATGTCAAGAGAATCAGCAGGATTTCGTGACTGATTGAAGTGCAGACTATCTAAAAAGAGGTTTGAAATAAAGAATAAAATCTCTGCACATCCTCTTTTAATTTGGAGACTATCAAGCACTCATATTCCATTGCTACGACAGACAATTCAGCATGAAGGCAACAATCTGTCCAACAGGTGACTGAAAACAGGTTCAGCATACTGCAACCCACAGTTTGAAAGCTACCACTGAAATGGCACATGTAGGCAAAGCTTAGACTGGAAAAATTCTAGTTTCCTCTTCAAAGACATCAACTACAAAGGGTCAACCTCTACAACACAAAGAGATGCCGCCAACAGACTTAGAATACTTTAAGCTCATAATTGGATTGCAGCAGATGTGAGGGTAACATAGCAACCCACAGAAGTAGAATTTCTGGATTCTGAAGGTAACATTAGGAAACAGTAGGAGCTCCAAGGCATATATGTTGAACAAGTAGGCTAAGTCAATCCTCTCAAATCACAGCCTCTCACAGGGACAACAAATGCCAGAAGCAACGCAGGGAACTTCTGAGCTCAATAGGTCCACTTTAACCAACAAATCAATAATTTTAGGCGTCTAAAGAACAAATACTGCTGCAAAACAGAACTAGTGAACACTCAGAACCTGGCCAAACAGTGAAAGAATTAGCACTCAGACCAACAGGAACACAAAGGCCAAATGCCTGCGAAAAATTGATGTGAGAATAATTGCTTATTAAAAAATAACGATGAAACAAAATCTTTTCTTGTGAATAGAAGTCAAGATTTTACCCTTTTTCCTTTTTCTAGTGTCTGGAGGAATATTCTAAGGAGGTGATCCCAGCACAGAATGTTGCTTCCTCCCTCAATATCGGGTCCCCGACTAGATAAATTGTTATTGCTGTCCAACATCCTTTGCATCGACACCATGATTCCAAAGATTTTCGCAAGTGATTCAATCGAAGAACAGAACCAAAAGCCAGTACCATGACAGTTTATTTTACCATCAGATCAAAACAGATAAATGGATCCCAGATGACAATCAGACAGATTTCAGGCAATCCACTGAAGCTCCTGAGGAACCAGTTACCAGCCAAATCCAGATAAGAACATTGAGTAGAAACAAGCACCAGTCAGCACAGGTGACAACAGCAGCAAACAGTTGCTGCATTATTTAACGAAGCAAACATACCAGTTACTCAAAAGCATTAAGAAATAGCTTCAATACCTGAGAGATCCCACCATCAAGATCTGTGTCCACCTCGGCTAGGACGTTCATATGGTCCAAACCTGTCATGGTTGTATCGGTCACCACCACTTCCATTGTGGCTTCCTCCATCACGGCTACCAGAATAGCGATCGCCACCACGATCAGGCCAATAACGGTTGCTTCCGTTGCTTCCACCATACCTGTCATCCCTGCCTCCATACCTGTTCCCCCTGCCACCATCACCAGAAGGGCATTCCCTTGCAAAATGGCCAGGTTTGCCACATTTGTAGCAATCACCACAGCTGCCACCACGGCCACGGTCATGACCACAGCCATAATTACCACGGTAGCGGTCACGATCACCACCACCATGACTATAATCTCTATCTCCATTGCGATCCCTGACTGAACTTTGAGGCTGGGCTCTTTCAACAGTAATATTCCTTCCATCCAGATCCATTCCATTCATAGCCTCAATGGCTTCTTCCATGGCCTTCTTGTCATCAAAAGTTACAAACCCAAAGCCACGTGGCCGTCCAGAAAACTTATCAAGAACCACCTATAAATTTACACAAATACAGTAAATGAATTCTAATTTTGATAGTTCAACAATAGAGCCAAAAATACAGAAGGACAGTGGTCCATCAGATCATATGTACCAAATACTTGGAAAGGATAGAGATGGAAAGACCAACGAGCTATTAAAATAGGATGCAAACCAGTAGAAAGCGAAATGCCTTATGTAATTCAAAAACACATTCATTCTGTTAATTTTCCATTGAGTTTACAATCCCTTCTTTCACATGTAGATTGGAAGATCAAGTGACAACAAAACACTTGATCCTGCCATAGCACACCATCGTGTGATCTGCTATAATACTAGCCCCCTTATCAGGTACTTGAATCATACTAGGTCTACAGTAGGTCCAGGCAATATTATACCATTCTTGCGCAAATTGGTTGAATGGACAGCATGAATAAATCATCAAGAGTGTTCTAGTTGTTTACAAGCCTTAGCATTGGAAACTATTAAAAGGGAAAAAAAATGTCGAAGCAGTATAACCAATCACTGTATGCAACCCCCCACCCCTCATAAAAAGAAAAGAATGTTGGAATGAGTTGCCCTGTGATGATCTTAGATTTCTTGTCACACATGAGTAAAACTTAATGTTAGACCACTAGACTGTATACATATAGACCCGACCCCCTCCTGTATAGAGTTAAAGTTTTAGTCGTACACCACATTTCTATATGGTATTAAAGTAGGTCTAGATA
Organism: Oryza coarctata; assembly: GCA_030770085.1. Classification (NCBI taxonomy): domain Eukaryota; kingdom Viridiplantae; phylum Streptophyta; class Magnoliopsida; order Poales; family Poaceae; genus Oryza; species Oryza coarctata. The sequence goes on along the minus strand of CM061476.1, from coordinate 167,910 downwards.
TTCTCGGCGCGCTAGCATTCTCTCGTCGACGAGCCGACACTTCCTTTCAATCGCAGACCTTCTTTCCGGTATCCTTCTCTGCTTTCTCGTCTCGGCTTTCTCCTCCCCGTCTCCTCCGTAGATGGCCTTCTCCTCCTCCACCACCCTCTCCCCTCCCTTTTCCACCACATGACAAGGCGATGGTCTCCATCCGCCTCCTCATCTCGTTTCACACCCATCTTCTCTCTTTCCTTGCCTCGGCGCATCTTCCCTCCTCCGACGCCGGCGTAACTCTGCGTTCGTCGTCTCCATCGGCTGGACCCGTCCGTCCTCTATCGGCTGAAACTCTCTTAGTTCTCGCTTTTTCGACACGCTCACCTGCTCCTGGACATGAAACTTCTCCACTCGCGTCCGAGCCAGTCCGACGTGTCCACGTGTCCACGGACACGAATCTCTGCCTCCTAGACGCGAACCTCCTCTCTTCGCATCCGTGCTTTCTTCGAGTTTTCGCGTTCGCTCCATTCCTTTACGTCCACGAGTCCATGGACGTGAAACTTCTCTTCATGGACGTGAACCTTTTCACGTCCGTGACCCACCTACTCTCTCTTACCCATGATCTACCTACTCTGCCACCCACTTCTCTCTCAACTACTCCGCTGTCTACTCCCATCGGCTAACCACTATCCTCATTAGCCACCTACTCCCATCGGCGAACCACTTTTCTCATCGATTTACTCCCATCGGCCACCTTTTTCTCATTGGCCCTTACCCTCATCGGCTTCTTACGTCCGTTACCCTCTCGTCATGACCACTGAGTCGGCTCTTAGCTCTGGCACTCTTCCACTCGCCAAATCTATTCTAGCCATCGGCGCTCCTAACCTCACCTCAGGCACTACTTCGCCGATCTTCTCCCCACCTTATGCCGCCGTCAATGTGAAATCTCACGTTTCAATCTCCCTCGACCTCAATGCCAACTACTCTAAGTGGGTATTTTTCTTCAAATCCCTCTGTGAAAAGTTTGGCCTTCGGTCCCACATTGATGACTCCACTCCACCTTGACCCGATGATCGCCAGTGGAACATCGTCGAGTGCTGCGTGCGCAGCTGGTTGCTTGGCTCGGTCAATGACTTCATCCTCGACCTTGCAATGGAGAACACCGACCCCATCGCCCGGGATCTCTGGGTGGTCATCGAGCAGATCTTCCTCGCCAACAAACAGTCACGTGTCATCTTTCTACTAAATGAATTCTACTCCATGGTACAAGTAGACTGATCTGTCTCCTCATACTACTAGCGCCTCAAGGTAAACGCTAACGCCCTCCATGATGTCGGTCACCCTGTGGCCGACTCACAACTCGTCCTCGCTCTCCTGCGAGGACTTAACCCACGCTTCTCCAACACCATCAACGACATCGTCAACTGCACACCCCTTCCATCGTTCATCCGGGCCCACGACATGTTAGTTCTTAAAGAACTCCGCCTGGCCAACGACGAGAAGACTATGGCCCACACCGCTCTCCTTGCCATAACTGACCATGGCTGCCCCAACCTCATCGATTGCCGACCACCGTGCGCTGCTGCCACCTCTCGTGGCTCTGGTAGCCATGGCCTTAACCATGGCAACAAAGCCCGCACCGGTGGCAACGGCAAAGGCAAGGGCAAGGGCAAGAACTAGAGCGGTCCGATGCAACTGCGTCTTGCTCTAGTCCCTGCCCCGTCTGCCAGTCATATGGGTCCGTGGCTATGCTACAACCCCTAGGCACCCCAGCCCCAACTACGTAGTCCCATCGACTGACAACTAGGGGTTCTCGACGCCCATCCTTAGGCCCACCTGACATCGGCTCCCACCCTAGCGCCTCAGCCGATCCTTCCACCACTACCCACTCAGTCGGTTCTCTCGTGGAACCAGGCTGGCCTCGTTGCCGTCCTCAACCAGATGACACTCCAACCTCAGCATCCTTGGGTGCTGAACTCTGATGCGTCATCCCACATGGCGTCATCGGCCGGTATACTACTCTCTCGCCATCCCTCCTCCCCCTTCGTCACCATCGGCAATAGCCACTCTCTCCCTATCCAATGCCGTGGTGACTCCTTTCTGTCTACACCCATAACTAATCTTCCACTTTGTAATGTCCTCATCATCCTCTCCCTTATCCACAATCTAGTATTCGTTCGCCAATTCACAAGAGATAACAATTGCTCAATTGAATTTGACGCTTCTGGTTTCTCTGTGAAGGATATCCTGACCCGACGTCAGATACTTCAATGCAATAGTGGCGGCGACCTCTACACCATCCCCGCTGTGCCGCCCACTCCGCACGCCAGCATCGCCCTCTCCACCAACCTCTGGCATCTTTGCCTTGGTCATCCCAGCCCCGATGCTGTTGCCAATCTACGTCGCAGCGCCTCTATCACGTGTAACCACAACAGCTCTACTGTTTGCTACTCTTGTCAATTTGGTAAATACGTGCGACTGCTTTTTTCAAATTCTATGTCTTGTACCTCATGACCTTTTGAGCTAATACACTGTGATGTGTGGACTTCTCCAGTTAAGAGTTTTCTGGTAATCAGTATTATCTCGCAATACTTGATAACTATGCACACTATTGCTAGACCTTTCCACTAACCAGTAAGTCCGACGTCGCCTCCCACTTCATTAACTTTACAAACTATGTCTCCAACCAGTTTAACCTCTCCATTAAAGCCCTGCAGGCCGATAACAGTACGGAGTTTGTCAACCGTACCGTCCAAAACTTTCTTACCTCCCGTGGCACCCATCTCTGCCTCTCCTGTCCCTACACCTCTCCCCAAAACGGCAAGTCCGAACGCCTTCTGTACCGCAAGGCGCTCGACTACTCTCACCTACGCGTCTTCGGGTGTCTCTGCTACCCCAATCTCATCGCCACTGCTCCTCACAAACTTGCACCCCGCTCCACCACCTGTATTTTCCTCGGATATCCTTTATCCTATAAGAGATACCGATGTCTCGATCTCTCCACCCGCCGGGTCATCGTCTCCCGCCATGTCGTCTTTGACGAGTTCTGCTTCCCCTTCAATCTACTTCATCCTGGATCCTCGTCTAGCGATCTCGACTCCCTCCTCACCAACACCATACCCTCCCGGTCCCCTCCATCAATCTCACTTCTAGCCCCCCTCATCGGCCGCTCCTGAGGACTTCTTGCTCAACTATCCCACTCCTTTTCGGTCCGATACTACTCACATCAGACCTCCATCGGCCCAACCACCCTCATCGGCTCTGGCTGATACTGTCTCTCTCTCATTGGACACATCAACCCCATTGGCTCCTCAGCCTCCATCGGCTCGTCCTCACCTATCGGCCCATCCACCTCCATCGGCTCGCCCCTCCCTATCGGCTGCTCTGCCTCCATCGGATCACCCAAACCAATCGGCCCATACACATCTATCGGCTCACCCACCCCCATCGGCTCAGGCCGACCTCGTTCAGCCCTTTTCCTGCACATACAGTCGCCGATTCCGAGCCGATGCCGCCCTTCCCCAACCAGTCCCTACCCTACCTCTCACGCTCCCATCGGCTCTTGTTCCCTCCACCTCTCATATGATTACCCGATCACAAACCGGGTCCCTCCGCCCTACCAAGTGCTACGGGCTCTCAGCAGTCCATTGTACTATCTCGCCCACCCCGGCGACTTCTTATTCAGCACTGGCCGATCCTCAGTGGCACGCGGTCATGGCTGACGAGTACAAGGCTCTTATGGACAATAAGACTTGGTGCCTCGTCCCTCGTCCTCCCGGTGCCAATGTTGTGACCGATAAGTGAATTTTTAAATACAAGTTCCACGCCGATGATCGCTTGCCCGTCAAAAGGTACGCTGGGTAGTTCGGGGTTTCTCCCAACGTCCCGGTGTTGACTACGACGAAACCTTCAGTCCTGTTGTCAAACCTGCTACCATCCGGGTCGTTTTCACTCTCGCTACCTCGCACTCTTGGTTGATCTACCAGCTCGATGTGAAGAACGTCTTTCTTCACAGTCATCTGACGGAAACGGTCAACTGCCAGCAGCCTCCAGGCTTCGTCGATCCCTCTCGTTCCAACGACGTCTACCTCCTTCAGCACTCCCTCTACGGCCTCAAACAGGCTCCTCGGGCCTGGTACCAGCGTTTTGCTGCCTATCTTCGGCACATCGGCTTTGTGGCCTCCGTCTCCAATACCTCCATCTTCGTTCTTCACATCGGCAACACCACAGCCTATCTTCTCCTCTATGTCGACGATATTGTTCTTACAACGTCCTCATCGTCCCTCCTATACCAGATCATGACCCGACTCCACTCCGAGTTTGCCATGACTAATCTCAGTCCTCTTCATCACTTGGTATCTCTGTCACCCGCTCTTCTCACGGGCTCTTCCTTTCCCAGCGTCAGTATGCCATCGATCTCCTCCAACGTGCGGGCATGGCCGAATATCACCCCACGGCCACTTCCATCGACACTCGCACCAAGATCTCCGCTATCGATGGCTCTCTCGTAGCTGATCTCTCTCAGTACCGGAGTCTTGCTAGCGCTCTCCAATACCTCACCCTAATACGGCCGACCTCACCTACGCCGTTCAATAAGTGTGCCTCTTCATACATGCTCCGTGCGAACCTCACCTCGTGCTGCTCAAACATATTTTTCATTACGTGAAGGGCATACTCTCTAGCGGTTTACATCTCAGCTCCAGCCCCATCGACTCTCACCGCGTACTCCGATGCGGACTGGGCGGGCTGTCCCGACTCTCGACGCTCCACATCCGGCTACTACATATTCCTCGGCGACATTCTAGTCTCCTAGTCCTCAAAGCGCCAGACTACAGTGTCTCGGTCCAGCGCCGATGCCGAGTATCGCGCCGTTGCCTATGCCATCGCCGAGTGTTGCTGGCTTCGTCAACTTCTCTAGGAGCTCCGTGCATCTATCCTCTTTGCGACCATCGTCTACTGTGACAACATCAGTGCCGTCTACATGACCGCCAACCTGGTCCATCATCGACGCACGAAACATATAGAGATAGATATTCATTTTGTACGTGACAAGGTCGCGCTAGAACAGGCTCGGGTGTTTCATGTACCATCGGCACACTAGTTTACCGATATTATGACGAAAGGCCTCCCCACGCTTTTGTTTAACAGTTTTCGCTCCAGTCTCTACGTCCGTTCCCCTCTCGCTATGACTATGGGTATATATATAGACCTGATCTCCCGTATAGAGTTAGTATCTTAATCTCATTGTACACCACATTTCTATATGACCAAATTTTCCAAATGCATCCTTGAGACCCACCTCAGTTGTGGACCATGAAAGGCTTCCAACGAAGCAACGGTACTCATCCACGTCTGACATTCTGCAGCTGAAAAAAGAGACGATTTCAGTAGTTGCATACATTTGGGAGAAGCACTAGTTGCAGGAAAAAGGTTTGAGCCAGGCAGAGTTGCTCAAAATGCTGAAGCATTGCTACTTAAGTGGTTTAAGGTGATTCGAGCAAGGTCCACCGCAATGAGTCATCCAAAACAAGGTAAACCAAACTGCCCCTATAGACTACTACAAGGATTATTAAGTAGCAGGACAGAACGGACTGTAATCCTTGGCGTTCAGGTAAGCTCTTGAACCATAAGTCCAAAACTGAGCGTTAAAAAATTGAACAGAAGTACAGTAGACACAAATCATAAGGAGATTTTCAGACGCCGTAGAGGGGGGCAAGAAAAGCAGTTGACTGACAGATCCTAGAACGAATCCGTCTAAAAAAGAAGGGAGCTTGGAGAATTGAGGACATTTTGGTTGACGCCCTTATCTATCAATCAGAATCATTGGCAAGCAAAAGAATTGCTCATATCTTTCGCGCATTCCCTAACAATTGCTTCCGCACTAACCCCAGATTTGCGGAAACGAACTCCAACTACACTTCCAATTCTAAGACCGCACTAGTTTAGAGGCGAGGGATTGAATTCAGAGAAAGCAATGAATACTAGCACAAGAAAACATACACGGATTTGCAAGCGCCGGCAAAAAAAAGCTCAGATCTTTGCTCTGCCCTGCAAGGGGATTCTTCTTCCCTTTCAATTCGCCTCACCCTCTCTCGGCTCGGCTCGCATCGCCGTTGGATTTTTCTGTTCCTTTCCTTTTGCAAGTTGATGTTTTTTTTTTCTGGGAGATGTTTTGCAAGTTGATAGGGATTGCTTTGGAAGGATAAGGAGGAACAATTCAGAGGGGGGAATGCTCGTTCCGACTCGGTCTGTGCCTTCTGCAGGACGTCCGATCGCGCATCAATGGCTCAGGTATTTTGCACAGTTCAGTGGCGCTGCCCTTCAGATCAATTCGAAAAGGTCAGAACATTCTTTTCTCTTGATTTTAATTGATCCATAGTTTAATCAAGCCCATCAAATTCATGTGATGGAATAACCCATCATAATTAAGTACAAGAATTAACAAGTACTTTATCTATCTCAAAATAAACCCAATCCTAAAATATCAAGACAGCGTTAGTATGGAGAAATGATCAAAATGTTTATTATTAATAGGAAGAAGAATGTAGTATTGGTGGATAGGTCGGTAAAGATTATTACAAAACAATGATAGATAAGAAGATAATAATTGATTTATTTTGAAATAAAATTTAAAAATTAATTTATTTTGGGACAGGAGAGAGTAACCAAATGACCCTAAACCCTACAGTACTAGTCGGTTCATGAGTAGACTAAAAACAGTTAGAAAACCTATGCCACTGGTCTTCATTCAACAGTCTTTCACCCTGCATTCATAACAAGCATCTCCCACGGTCAGACCACCAGTATCCTGGCTCCCTGATGCTGATTTAGAAAATCTCAACTCAAGATCGAAAGGGTAAATAGTTTAATTTATGTTTCACAAATTCTGAAGCTACTGATTTCCCCTAATTTCCGTTCAATTCACTTTGATTTGCATTGTATAACAACCCACGTGCACTGCTTGTTGCACTTAATTTGCAACTCACACAGTATTACTAATTCGAGCTGAGCGATTCTTAATTTGAAACTAATATGTATAGCGTATGAATGCGTATATGTGTACGTTTATAGAGTATGTGTACGTGTTATAAGTATCTATATTTATATAAAAAAAGATCATACAGTTAAATATTACAATGATTATTCACGCATTGCATTTACATGCATATCTATACATACATACATACAAATACACACACATATAAATTAGATATGCTCTCTATACTATACCGTGAATGATATCTATATAAAGAGAATGAAGTGAATATTACATTATATATACCGTTGCTGATTGATATATCGTCACCTCCAAATTAAGCGGGGTGCTTCAACAAGTGAAAAATAAGATCAAGTACAGTTAATGGAGAAAATCAATTATTGGGAAGTGCTGCTGATGGAGCTCCCTTGCAGCTAGCTAGCTTAATCAGTTACTGCAGTGGTTCACTCTAACTAATTAAGCTAGCTATCTAACGAGGTAACTAGCATCGACTATCTGTTAATAACCTCATGCATGCTAGATCTTCTCCTGTATGTCTTGTATCAAAAATAGTTAGTTCCAAAATTTTAGATTTGTATGGTGAACCCTAACTAGCTAAGAAATGAAATGCATTGCAAAATGTAATGATGACAGCGCCACTCATGCAAATTATCTGAAATGGTCAATGAAATTAATCAAAATTTGGTTAATTTTGGTGGTTGTATTGCTGCTGCTGCATATCGATGTTGTTGAAGAGATCCCAATAGTAGGCGCCACCCATTGGAGACGGCGACGACGCAGCAGCAGAAGTTGCGCCAAGAAATGGCGCCTCCACCGCCGGGGGGCTGATCAGCTCGCCCAACGCACTGGCCGTGCAGGTCGGCGGTGAGAAGAGGCTCGCCGGGATCGCTGTCAGTGAGCCCGGCACCGGCGACAGGATGCTCGGCAACGGCGGCGGCCCTACTACTGCATGGTCGCCGCCGGTGCTTCGAGTTGCCGCTTGCTCGATGGCGGCAGGCGAGTGCTGCTGCTGGGGCGCCCCGAGAGGCCAAGCATCTTGCAGGTGGAACGGGAACGACGACTGCGGCGGCGGCGGCGGCGGCGGCATCTGCGCGAAGAGTGGGAGTGGCCGGAGCGTGGGCTGCTGCGGCTGCGACGCCGTGGTGCGCGGGGCGCCGGTGAGGCGCTGCACGACGGACATGAACTCGGCGGGGTTGGCGTGGACGACCTTGGGCGACATGGTGTAGATGATGACCGGCTGCCGGACCTGCTGCACTGGCTGCTGCTGTGGCGGCGGCGGTGGCTTCCTGATCTTGTGGGAGTACTTGCTGACCTTGAGCGGCGCCGACCGTGGACCCTGCAGCTCCCGGCTGCCTCCACGCTGCGACGAGGAGGACTGCTGCTCCATGACGATCGATATGATGGATGTGATCGATGAGTGATCACGAGCTGAGCTGAGCTAAGTTTTTTGGTTGGTTGAAGGGGAGCAGGTGATGATCGATCGATCAGCTAGCTAGGAACTGTATATACTTTGGTGTTGAGCTGAGCTCGAGATCTCGTCTACCGGCTAGCTGAAAGTGTCTTAATTGTGAATAATGGAATGAATCGATAATTTTCAGGTTGGTAGGTGAAATTCGTACTCGCTACATAGGTATATATAGAGGTGGCAATTAGGCTAGCCGCATGCTGATCGAATTGAACTGAAATTATTAATTGTTCCTTGAATTTTTCTCGTTGATTTGGTATTCATGCATATATCAGGAGAGGAGCCATCGATCGATCGAGTCAACAAAAGGTCGCATGAACGCACTCGATTGCAAAATAATATAAAGCGAGCGCCAAGAAAGTAGTAAAGCAACTGTCACCAATGCCTTTGACAACGTCAAATTAAGTAAGCTCCATCGATCTATTGATCGATCGATCTCTGCTGCTGAATTTGTTTGTACGTGGATTGCCTTCATTGGTACGGTGCAGTTTCAGTTTCTTCTCAGATGTCTATTATTTGAGGTAGATAGATTGAGTGAGCCAAGTCGTCAGACACCTGTCGCTTTACTGCGATTATAATTATGTAGATAACCACTTTTTTCTTCGATTAAGAAGCTTCCTTCATCTGAGATCGATGCTCAACGATCAAGCCATGGATCCTCCTCTACCATTACCTATTTTCTTTTGTTTTCTTATTAGTTACGTGCCGTGCTGAACCCAGTTTAATTTTCTACCGATCTTCTTTTCTTACCAGACGAAAGAAATTTCCTGATTTCTTATCAATTAGTTAATCATAGGAGGATTTTTATGTGTGTAGAATCATCCTGTAATATCTTCATAGTACTAGTAACATTTTAAGGGCTTGTTTGAAATTAGGCGAAATTTCGCTGCATGGTCTTGTTGGAATTGCATAAGCACACTTTTTTTTAGCAAATTAAAGCAAACAAATTTCAGCCAATTAAATATTACTGCAGTTTTCCATGCATGTTTGCTCTCGACTAGTATATATATTCATGAGAATCCTGTGTTTCAGTGGGGTAATTTTCTAGTTCATATGATGATGATGTAACGTCGACTGTGCACGAACTAACAACCGTCTAGAATATGAAAAGGAGCATTCCAAAAGAAATATAACATTAGTTCACTACTTGCATATTAACTCAAATGTATCACGTGCCGGTTGGATAAAAAACGGTTTCCCACCCACCCAACTACTTGGACGCCAAGGACCAACATTAATGACTACTCATTGGTTTATTTATAATTAAAACTAGGTGTCTTATTAGTGATGTTAAGTATCAATATTAATATTACTAGCCAAGCCGATCTGGTTCGTATAGAGCTGATAATCCATCTCCTTTGAGTCATTCTCACATCAAGACTCACACATCTCTGCATCGCCCACCCAACTCTTACCCAAGTCTCCCTCATGTTGACATCGAGGCTCACAGATCTCCTTATGTCCCTCCCAAGTCTCCCTTCCTTCCACCTCCTATACTTGTCTCACTTATTGGTCACAGGCTTAGGGGATGGCGGTGATGAAACCGGCCTTACCACTCGGTCTCCAACAAGCAACAACGGTGACAGAGATCCACATTGAGTAGGGACGACCACCTTGGTCTCTGTGGGCAACAAAGACGGTGGATCCACGATGAGTTGTGGCAGACCCAAGACGAGCAGCGGCGGTGATGGATCATGGCAAGCTACGACAGCTGCTTCGGTCTTCAGCAAGCAGCAACAGAGGCGGGGCACTCTCCTTGTAATTTTTTTCCTCTTTTGTTATTTTCTACTCGCCTCATGATCAATGTATTGATTTTGGCTTTGTGATTTCCTTGTGTTAAGAGATTGATTCTTTATGAAATCTTATGATTGAATCCGGCTTTGTGATGTAGATCGGCTTGTCTTGAAACGAGCCAAGCCTTTTTAAAAAAATTGGGCAAACTCATCGATGCCGGTGCTCAATCCAGGACTGATGAGCAACCCTCGTGAGTGCCTCAAATGACAAATGTAGTGTCGATTAGTTTGAAATTGGTATTATGGCTGAGCTGTAGTAGCGATTGTTAAAGTAAGTTATATCTTGGAGGATATATGTACATAACAAATGTGAGGGTCTGATTGATCGAGATTATATGAGAGTACGTGCGTGCGTTAGTCAGACTGAATTCAAGCATGCAGCTGTAGGCTGCTGCTGGGTTTTACTGGAATTGAATTGGAAAGTACTAGTAGTCCTTATTGTGCTTTGATATGTTTTGATGGTATCATACCCCGCGGTCCTTTTCTTAATTACTTAAAATGTATCAATGCCCGATTTGATTTATATTATTGAGCTGATTTTACCTAATTATAGAGATAAATTAAATATTTTAATAAATAAAGTTAACTTTAAAACAAATGCCTCTCAAACATATATCCGAAGTGTAGAACCAATAATCAATTTTAATAATGCGATGAGTAGAGTGAAGAAAATAGGACAATTGACATCGATTGATGTGCACATTGACCGGCTATGTATCTACCTATCTCTATGATCTCTACTGTATTATCATGGATGGATAGATTTGTTGCATGCATGCATGGTCTTGTAAATCTCAATTAATCCGATCAAGTCGTAATGCATTTGGACCAATTCTAGCGTGCATGGCAGTATAGCTAGATAGTCTGCTGGCTATCTAGTTAATAATTAGTTGGATCGATATCATGCATATGTATGGATCATATATATGTATCGATGGATCGGTAACTTAACTAAAAGAGAGATGTAGGAAGCTAGAAACGGTCAGAGCAAGTGGAGATAGCGTGCGTACGAGAGACAGTCAAGGATGGGTTGATGATCTAGTCGTCGTCGCCGTGGCCCGTTACGTACGTTGAATCGATCCAAATTTAATGCAACGATACACCTATCGATCATCGATCGACACGTACGTGCAGATGCAGTGTCATCTATCGATTAGGGACAGTAGTAATTTCTTTAAGGAAAATGAACAGCAGTAAATATATTGATTGCAGTTACAGTAGGCAAAATATATAAATAAATGCCTTGAGTTAATTGGTTGCCGTATGAACGTGACAATGATAAATGCCTTGAGCTCTTAATTGCCGCACGCACTCTTAAGAATAAGAAGGTGATGTTATTTAAGAATATAAATAAATTTATAAATTTATGATAACTATTTAAGAATATAAATGACTAGATTAACAATTATAAGTGAAAATCTTACTTAAGAAAAGTCAAATGAGGATTTTTTATATAGCATGAAATATAGCATCTAGTATGTTAAGAAACGTGCCCGTAAAAATTCAAAATTGCCTAAAGAAGAAGAAGAAGAAGAGAAGACTATATATATATATATATATGAATGTATTGGACTTAGCTTTTGGTGGATGTCCCAGATAGATAGATAGGACCACTAGATATTCGATCCCATTTGATCCAACATACTAGAGGAGATAATTAGCATGGGATCTCGTACTATGGCCAAACCAAATACTATCTCCGTACATTGGGGTCCCGTCTCCTCAAGGTTCCCCTCATCCATAACGAGCTAGCCTCCGCCTCCACCACGATATCACCCTACGCGATTGTTGCTGCCATCATGACAACCGAATTTGCATCTTCGCTCTTGCTCTCCCTCCTCCTCCTCTCTACGCCCGACGATCATTTACAAAGACAGCCCACATAACTTACATATGCCATGATAGTCGTCAATGAGGTGGTGGGCACAAATTGTCTACATTTGATGCCACCGTCGCTCGCCCTCGTGGGATCTCCTGTCCTCCTCTGTATGAAGGAATAAAGGAAGGAATGAATGAATGGGCTAGTGGTAGAGGTGGCTCCCGACGAGAACCACATGGCGTCGCCCATAACTCGATTGCTACGCTGTATAAGGGTGGTGCACCGTCACCTGATGTACAAGCACAAGCGGAAGAGACCATCACATCGCTAAAGTCATGTCATTCCTAGGCCCCGCCAATGTCTACAATTTTTGCCACCTAGATCAGTTCTAGGCCTGTTGCTTGCTTCCCGTTGCTTTTTCTTTCCAAATTTGGATACTCTATGTGCAACTGATCTTGGATCTTTTTCTTTGTTGATTCTAGGTCTAACTTCATGGAGATGGGCAATTGGGCGCACCGTCGTTGCTCCTTTCTGCCTACACCTCCTCTTCTCTTTTCTACCTCATAGTTACCAAGCTGTTACTTTGGGTATCATGCTACTGACCATTATTAGCCTTATATCGACAGGTAAAATATTAGATTTGGTAATTAGCTGATATGATTCCGTCTACTGTATAGCCTCCCGGGAGATTTTGGTTACAAATCTAGTCATGCACATATGCATGTTCCAATAGTAGTGATCCAATAATAACCATGCTCGATAGATCGTTATCAGGGTCCATCCTCCCAAACAGAGATGCGTACACGGAATATTTGAGCTCCTGGGCTCAACCAAGAAGAATGGCCTCTAGCTCTTAACGTCTGCTCGCTACTGCATTTTCTTTTTCTCTTTAATCGGGCCTCGAGTACATACCTCTTCTCACCTGACAAGTACATGTACTACTGCCCCTTCTTTTCTTTTCTTTCTTCAGACAAAGACAGCCACATATATAAACACACAGATAATTAATGAGGATTACATATATGTGGTAGTCCATAATGAGGCTGCTGTATCTCAAGCGAGACCTTTTATACAACGTAGAGCGGCACCATATATATACATAACAATAATTAGGTGTACATTAATTAAACGTACATACTCCCACTCTGTTTCATATTATAATTTTTTTCTAAGTTAAACTTGTTTAGTTTTAACGAAATTTATAGAAAAATGTAGTAATGTTTTTAATACAAAACAAGCATACTATCAAAATATATTTAATATTAGATTTAATAAAACTAATTTGGTGATATAGATATTACTATATATTTTTAAACTTAATCAAACTATTAAAAGTTTAACTAAAAAATTGTAAGGTGAACGGAGAGAGTACGCCGGGTAGGACGAGATGATCGATATGCACGTCCGCGGCTACAATGCACGGGCCTAGCTTCCATCACAGCCTTCGTATTCCTGCTTATTTGCCATCTACTGTTATTCCTCTTTTTTCCCCTCTGTGTGTGTGGATACCTCCAGCTATTCAACATCTGTAATGATTTTTCTTTTCTTTTTTTTTACAAATTAACCTTTTCCTTTCTCACTTCACACACTAGCTAGTCATTAATCTAGCTAGCCAATGTAGTGCAATGTGTAGTTTTTGCCACGCACGAAATAGTTAATTAACTAATCCTATTGCACATGTATGCATGTTATGTATGACGTCACGCTTGGTTAAATATTGTGTGTACATGTCATTGATGGTTTGGTGGTTTAGCCTGGGTGTGGGTGGACCAGCTTCCAAGATTCCCTCTTTCACTATAATAACAATCCACTCTAATATTCTTGCAATTGCATCTCGTCATTATCAATCCCTTTCCTTCCCTGACCTGAAGAAACTAAATAGCCACCAACCTGTCCTGGTGTTGTATTACCATCTCTTCTTTGGTTATTTGTATTGTCATTATCCCTCTTAATTTTCTAGTGCTGCAACAGTCAATACTACAGAAATTATTTTCAGAGTCATTTTTGGTGAAAACTAGGACTACCTACTAAAATATTTTCTCTACCAGTGAGTCCAGCTGCATGCGAATAGCTAGCTTCAAAACGTGAAAACAAAGTTGATCGGTACTCTTAAAGTAAGGTGTGCATCTATTTGATCCAACGTTTTGTAAATTATATGTAACTACTTCCTCCAGTCCTATATTTACTGTCATTGAAGCGCTTTATGGGTTGGATAAAAATTTCTGTCGTTAGAGATATTACTGAACGTTTATGACGAGTTTTTACCCCTGTAATTAATGTTATTGTGGTTTCCAACACGAGAGAAACACCGACAGAAACAGGAAATATATAGACACCCTAGTTAAATACTCGGTAAATGAGCAGCTATCTAATGCATTTTATTTATTGTACTAGCAGCTTAGTGTAGCACTATAATATCATCTATCCATTCTAGATCCAATGGTGCAAAATAGTAGCTAATGCATTTTTTTTCTGTTCATCTATACAGTAAGTAGATGCTATTGCAGAGAATCCGGTTGCATATAATTTTGGTATGGCCAAATTATATGCCTCACCTGGCTGCTACTTCAAATAATGCCAAGTGCAGTGTCATTGGGTGAGCAGAGCAGACCGGCCGATTAATTGTTGGGTGATCAGCCCAAACTCATGGTCGAACGCCTGCAAGCCCATGAACGAAATGGGAATTAGTGTTGGACGAAATGCCTGCCAAGGAGGAAGAACAGAGCAAAAACTCAGAGATTTTGATGCTGCCTCACCAAATTAACGCAACCAGCATTTTCTGCTCTCTCTTGATGCAATACTAGTACATAAAAAAAACAAAGATAATTAAGTGGGATTCCTGATTTTAGTGGCCTAATTAAGTAGGATTTTGCTTCCTGCAACCTCAATTTATCCGCGTTGGCGGCATCGGCGTCTCTCGCGCGCGGTATCTGCGTACCGACCAGCTACAGCTAGAGGCCTAGAGCAACGTACTATTCATTAGTGATGGCGTAGGCTAGTATAAAATAAAATTTTTCTACCCTATACATCAGAACATCATACAAACGTGAAATTATGATCATTACCATAAGATACACAGTGCTGTGAAAACAGAATTAGAGAAGTCGATTCAACCACACACGTCGAGATAATAGATGAAGTGGTCTATTATCATGATCCTGATGCCGATCAACACTGCAACGAGTAGCACCTTCACTAGTATCCACACGTCCGGGGTAAAACGTCGATTGCGGGTGTACTAACATTCGCAAGCGGTTAGGATTTAGCTTGGGAGGTGGCAGCTAGGGTTTTTCTCAAGGTGAATAAAGATATTTGTCATCGATCTCTTCGTCTCTCTATATATAGGCTTTTTCATTTGGACCTAGAGAACCGTGGTCTAATAGGAGTCTACTCTAATCTATATCTGAACTAAGCCCTTATCCGAATCACATTCGAATAAACATTCTAACCCGTTAAGCGTGTGACCCTATAGGTTCATGTATATTTGATCATGATCCGAAAATAACTTTTTAGTCACCCTGTTAATAGTGGTCTCTAGTAAGCTATATTCATCCTAAAGTATATACGTAAAGATTATATCAACTAAATCTGTAATGTTTACATGTACGAATCCCTTTATTTTACGATATTGATCGACCTTAAAATGAGACTTATGCCATTCTCTTAATAGTTCAATCATTCTCTCAATCTTATGATAGATTATAAACTTATGATTAAATCCTCAATCATCTTGGCATGACCATATAATTTTATAATCCATTGCATCAAGTGAGCTCAGAGATATCTCTCCTATAAGAAGGATAAATTTTATCTTAATCACTCATATCTCACTACATATTTGATAGTAAATTCAAAATCACTTTTATAACTATCTTATTATGGAGTAGTATTTAATAGTCTCAAAATAAGTTACTACGTATGGTAGGAACCATAATGATATCAAGTCTAAGGACTCCATATAAATACTATCTAAATTTAACTGAAGACACATAAAATCTATACAGTAGCTCATAGCGGTTATATTCAATATATGTTCACTAATATATATCTATATTATCAATTTGATATCTCCATACCATAATCCATAAGACATAATCATCAATCAATACATATGTTGATTTTACAATCATTTAGAAATAGTAACATCTAACATTAATAGTCTCGTAAATAAGTCACATACTTATTGATCAATAATGATAATATTTATTTTAAAGAATAACTCAGTATATCATAAATATAGTATGTGATATTTACAACGTCTTCATATTACCTTTAGATCATATCACTAACACTATTGAACTAGCTAGCTAGCCAAAGAATGCAAAGAAAGGTCAAGGAAAAGGTAGCATGAGGAAAGCCAGTTTTACCACCTCTCATAGATATCTTCTTGTTTCTATTAAATAATAATGATAAAAATTTGGTTTAGAGGAAAATCAGTAAAAATAATTTATATTTAAATTAACAAAATTAGTTTATATTAAAATTTGTATTGTTTAATTGGTTTATATTAAAATTATTTATGAAAAAAGTGGTAAGTGTATGTGTACGTTAACATAGGTCAGATTGTAAAAATCTATGTCGGAGAATATTTTTTATTTATGTGGAGATATTAAATGCAGGAAATATATGAAAAATCGCTAAAAAATTTGGAGCAATTTCAAATGAAAATTGATAAATTAATTTTCAGAATTTTGAAATTGCGAGTAGACTGAATGAACAGTACAAATACAACCTAGCAAGAAATGGACTGAAGGTGATACATGAATGGGCTAGTGTGGGCTGAAGGAGGCCGAATGCATCTGGGCTGACTTAGCAAGTAGACCGAGAAGTCAGCAGGCCGGCAGGGTGGGTTGACGACGAGAATCAACTTAGTAGCGCGAGCACGAGCGTGTGGTGAGATAACGGTGGATAGGCGGGCCAGTCTATGAGCGAGTGCGTGAAGGCGCAACGACTGACAGGCGGGCCAGGCGTATCAATGAGCACAGGCACGGACGCGGGGAGGTGCTCCACACCAACTCTGGCCTCACTTCCATGAATTCCGTCGTCGATTGCCAGAATCCACATTGAGCCACACCACTGCCATCGCCTGTTCCTACGCCCTTATCTCTCGTCATGTCTTTAGCCCCGCAATGCATTGCCTCACCGTACCTCCCACACAATGCCACCTCATTGCCCCTATCTTTCTTTACCATGGCTATAAGAGTTGTTGTGCCACCTCCATCTCCATATCACCCTCTTCACCCCCAGACGATGATGCTACTTCGCTCCATGAGCAGCCAGCTCACTGATACCTCACTTCGCTCCTCCGGTTTCCTTTTCCACGCCATAACATCGCCAGCATCTTCCCTATCTCACTACCTCCACCATGGCTTGCCATCACCATTGCTAGGACGCCTAGAATGTGCCCCGACATTTCAACAAGCACCTAGTATGCGCTTGAAGACGCTCCGCTCTATCTTGCAACCACTACCGCACCGATAGCTTGCATGCCACTATGGTGCCACCTTCGTCCTTGGTAGTTTGCCACCGCGCCCATCTTCCTCCTCCCTCGACCACTCTAGGGCATTGCCAAAGTTTCGCTACCCTCTCTAACCAATGGGAGTCACCACCGTGCTAGACCAATTGGCCTCGGTGTGAGCTGTTCCATCCTGCCTGCTGAACCACGCTAGGCTGGTGCTCATCGAGCTAGGCTCCTACTGCCGTGGCCGCCCACCACTATCTAGGGCCTGGTCACCCGTCTTTCTCCCCCAAGAAAGGACAAGCACCACACAAGGATAGGTCGTCCCCACGCGCTACCCCTTTCTCGACCGTCAGTCATCGACCTGCGAAGACCACCTCTTTAAAACGCCACTACACTGCCGGCCCTAGCCACCACCGGCCTCTGCCCTCGCCTACCTTTGCCTGCCTAGCAGAGGACCAAAGAGGAGCACCAAAGAAGATAGGAGAAAAGAAAGAAAGAAGATGAGAGAAAAGGAAAAAAAGAAGAAAAAAGGTAGGACCTACTAGTGGGACCCATGTTGACCCTATCACTCTATCTCCTCTCTCAATAACATGTTGGTCCTACACCGGCCCCACATACTTAAAATATTTTATTTACAATATGAATCACTTACAGGTGAACCCCACCCTTTCCCTATGGGCTGACTATACTAGCCCATGGGTTTGATATTACTAGGCCAAGCCAACCAGTCCACATTCCTCCTCTACTTTGGCCCACTCGCCTTTCACCAAGTCTATCAAGCTGAACCCTTCCATGGACCGATATACCAATTTAGTAGTTGTATTACTTTTTATAGCTTGTTGTTAAATTCTATCCTTGTAACTTCACCATAATGATGCTTTGAAATTCTCGCTCTTTGAGTGGGAATACCATTACCCATTTTACACTGTTACTTGTTATTATAGAAAATATGTGTGAGACCTTTTATGAAAACCCAACTAGTGGAGTCAGTGGGTTTGAAAAGAAAAAAAACAGAGAGTTTGAGAAAGCCCACGATGTGGAATTTCACCTGTATGACTTGGTTTTGTAATCGTGTGTAAGGATCTATTCCTTATAGAATTATATTTGAGCAACTTATAGTATGATCACACTAGTATTTATGGGATGATCCTGACTGAGTAATTAGCTAGCACATAGAAATCTTGTATGTCAATAGTTATAAAACACTATAAATGAGGAGATAGATTGTGAATCTTTACTACCTAGGATGAGTGTTATTCTAGTCTCTTGTAAGGCGATTAGTTAGGAGTAGAAAACATCTTTGGTGTGTCCTGAGTAGATGAAGGAATAAGATTTGTCTAATACTTGGTTTTGAGAATTTTGATCTAACTATGTGATATGGGATATTTATGAGATATCTTTGGAAAAGCCTTATCACAAACTTCTGGTGCCAACAAGTATTCAGTGTTAATTTCGTATCATATGGGTAAAGCATTTAAACTCTACAGAGCTCTAACTATTTGAATAGTCGTGCCCATGATTAAGGGCGAATGTAAGGTGAAAGATACTTATAAAAATGGAAACCTTTACCAGAGTCGGTCTTGATGACTGACGGATGACCTTGGTAGTCGGGAATAGGTATGTGTGATCTATAATGCAATGATGGCATCATAGAGTAGGCTTCTTGAGAGGAAACAGAAACTAAATCTTGGAAGGTTTTGAGAAGGAGACGATAAAGAAGAAAGATGTTAATTTAGCTCCAGATGGAGTGAGATAAATGTTATATACATGGCTTAAGAAACGATGTTTGAAAAATGAAAAGAAACTATTAATGAAACAAAAAGTTTGTTCTCATGTTTCGATTATTACAAAGCAACTCACAATGAATCAAGACAATAAGTCTCTTTTCAAATGAACTGTAAAATTCACACTTAGAGATTACAAAATATTTTCAAACAAAAGATTTATAAAATAAATCTAGCATTCCTTTGCAGCTTGTATAATCACGTTTTCCGTGACTTGCGAGTATGAAAGTAGTCACCATCTCTATTTTGTTGTTTTTCTTTCTCCCTCCTTAGGTTCAAGTTGAAGATGTCGAGGAGTTTGGTATCATCTCTAGACCCAAGCCACCTTCCTTCTCTCTATCCTCTCAATGGAATGAGCTCCTTAGAACACAAGATGGCATGCAACAATTTCAAGGAAACTAAAGAGAGCTAGAATTGTAATCAAGCAATGGATCAAATAGGAAAAGCCTGGCAAATGCATTAGATGAAGACTACAAATTTGTTATTGACTTTTTGGATCTCCTAGAGAAAGACCGGTCACTCACTCTAGCAAAATTGTATCTATGAATACTTACTCAGAACAAGTTCGCATCTAATTAGCAGGTGAATGTAGCATACTATAAGCAACATGGGAAAAATAAAAAAAATCAAACTTGGTATAAACAACGCTTCCTTCTTCAAAGTGCATGCCTCTCAGAATCATAGGAGAACAAATATCAAATTAATCAGAGTTCAAGACACAGAAGTTACATATCACAACTCAAAAGCTACAGTGATGTTTAACTACTACAAAGGAATCTTTGGATCTATGATAGATACCTTCTGGTAGTTTAACCTAGAGCAACTCTACTCAACCCCCCCAATTCTGAACATGTAGGATATGGTTTAGCCTTTCTCTGCACAAGAAATACTATACACCATACGGCACATGGACAAGAACGGCGCCTCTGGTCCGAATGGTTTTGGATAAGGTTTCTACCAAGCCTCATGAATCACATTAAAAAAATTATAATGCATATGGTAGCTAGCTTCCACGAGGGGACAACAAAATTAAGGAGAATCAATTGTGCATATATTGTGCTCCTGCCAAAACCTGGGAAAGCCAACACACCAAATGGGTACAAACTGATCTCGTTATAGAATTACACAATCAAGATCATTGTGAAAGCCATGGCCAACAGAATGCAGTGGCAACTACCTGCCTTGATTGATGTCAATCAAATAGGGTTCCTGAAGGAAGAAGTATATCATAAAATTTTATCTTTGCCACCGAGTTGATCCAATGCTACCACAAAAGGAAATATGAAACATTAGTGATCAAGCTTGATTTCGCAGAAGATTTTGACTCAATTGATTGGGCGAGTCTCCAAAAAGTCATGGCTATGAGAGGCTTCCTCAATAAAATGGAGTTACTTGATACTCAACATGCTACAAACGTCTAAATCAGCTATGTTGTTGAATGGGGTACTTGAAAAATGGATAACATGTAAACGAGGAGTTCAGCAAGGTGACTCGTTGTCTCCCTACTTATTCATCCTTGTTGTAGATGTCCTACAAAAATTGATCCAAAGAAATGCAATAATCAAACACTCGTTATATGAAGATTAGCTGTGCTCGACGCTATAGTATGTTGACGACACAATAACCATATGTAAAGTTGAAGAATTTGATGTGGTGGCACTCAAAAACTGTGACATGTTTGCTCAAGCCACGAGACTAAAAAATTACTTTGCCAAAAGCAAACTAGTCACAATACAGACAAGCACAAAGATTGACAACCATTCTAAAATATAAGTTGGATGATTTTCCTCTCTCCTATATAGGCCAGCTGTTGTCACAAAACAAGCTTAGGTTAAGTGATCTCCAACCTACGATCTCCAAAGCAGACAAATACTTGGCAGGGTGGCAAGCAAGTCCCCTTTCATATGTTGAACAAGTGATACTGGTCAATGATGTCTTGGATAGCCTACATGTCTACACAATGTGTGCGATAAACTTGCCAAAAGGGATGATTGAAGCTTTTCAAAAGAAAAGGAGAGCCTTTCTTTGGACCAAAGACGACAGTTGCAAGGGTTCATAATGCTTGGTAGCTTAGGATAATGTTTGCACCCCCAAATAGCAAGGCGGGCTAGGATCAAGGACATGGGCACCCAAAATAAATCTCTGCTTCTAAAAAGACTCCATCACTTGCACTCCACGAATTCTTCCTAGGCGCAATAAATATGCCAAGAGTTTGGAGACGTGTCCATCCTCTGCAACAAATAGTTGGGAGTGCACTAGGACACCATGGCTGCCCTAATCTCAGATCTACAACAACTAACCACTATGGAAATTAGAGACAGCATATGGACATCCTTTTGCCACGATAGGTGGGCAAGTGACCAAATACTTGCACACAAATACAAGGCCCTGTTCTCGCATGCAGTAGATGATGATGCTATGGTAAATCAGGTCCTCTCTCAAGGTCTACCGGCTCAATTTGTCCCTAGGTTGTCAGCAATGGCAGCAAACCAGCTACAACAACTTCAACTAGAAGGTCTTAGATAGTGACGGATGAAAAAGATAACAAAAAAACCTAGGGCATCCTAGCCATACTCCTAACCAAGAATGTTTATGCACACATCAAGGGGACAAAAAGCACTTGCCCTAATTGGAAATTTATCTACAAATATCGAGCTCCCCCAAAGTGCAATTCTTTGCCTAGCTAATGGCCAAAGAGCAGCTGCGTACGAAGACTAACCTTCATAAAAAGACCATTGTGTTGATCGCCAACATGTGACCTCTATGAATCCGCAGATGATACATTAGCTCTTCTTTGTTTGCATTGCCCTTTTGCTGAAGCTTTCTAGCGTACATTGGAAATTTGCCTAGGAATAATTGAGATGCAACAAATTATAAATATATGGCCATCGCCAAGAATCTCCCCTCAGCACCATAAGATGTTCTACCTTCTTTGCTTTTAGTAACTATGGATTCACAGACACAACATTGTTTTTCAGAACTTGCTTTAATCACTTCCAAGAATTATCTCCAAGTGTATCGAGGATGTGACGCTATGGGATGAAGGACTTAAAATTAGTGACATGATTGTGATCTCATCATGAAAAACTGGTTTTTCTTTCTCCTTACGACCTACTGCATCTTAAGCACAATGTTGTACCTTTGTCGCTCTCCTTTTAATCAAAAATTCAGGTGGAAAGCTCTCCCCCCAGTGACCAGTCAATATATATATATATATATATTTGATCATCGCTGATCGATCTAGCCCAATTGTTTCTTCAGTTTGGATGACGTACGTAAGTAGCAGCTGGGTGACGATAGATCAAGCTGCGAGCATGATCTGCTAACAACCAGCATGCTTTACGAGCTACTACCAGACATTCATTCATCAAATTAAAGCAAGTGGCCTGCCTCTGCGTGTTGATGATATATGTGCATATATATTGTACCTATGGGTGGATTATGCATATCGATCGATGCAGGGTATATACATGCACTTCCATTCTGCTTTTTACTGATCTTTGATTCCACCCTTAATTGATTGAACATGCATCAATCGGCCAATCGCTCTATGGCAATATATCATGCTACAGATGATGGATTAATCAACCCACAGTCCGGGAGGCCGACACGAGCATGTGAGATGAGATGATATGCTACGTATATATTAATGGAGCAAACAATATGTAGATAAATTGTGAGAGAATGACAATGCATGATCCATCGGCCTCTGCCAAACTTAATAGTGATCCCTGGATCGCTTTTTAATTCCTATCTTTATCTCGATCGTCCTGTCCCCTTTTTTTCTCAAAAAATAAAGAAATTAAAACAGAAACAAAAAGTTGATGTTGAAATGGACATGTCTGAAGTGGACACCCTAACCGCCGCCACCTCTCTCTCTCTCTCTCTCTCTTTCTGTCTGTCTGTTGGTTCGTCATCTCTCCCTGCTAGCTAGCTCTTGCAATATGCCACACTGCACTCACTCGCTTTTAATTCCACTAATTAATTTCTACTCACCTCTCCTCTCCACCTTCTATATCACTGTACTCAAGGAAAGCAGTACATGTGCATTCTAGCTAACTAGCTAAATTAGCATGCATGTAGCACTGGTACTAATTAATTTCACCTGAAAACAAATAATACTAATCAGCCTGAATTATTTGGTTAATTTGGCAAATTTAAAATGCAGAGAGATATATAGGGAGATTTGGCAATGCAGAACGGCTAGCTGATCACAGAACTAGGTAGCTAGCTAGCTACCTAGAGAGATGCCCTAATCCCTAGATCATGCATGATCCAGTCAAATTAATCGTGCAGCTGAATGCTGAAGATATGTCTGCTTATTACTGGAAGCAAGGATGGAGTAGAGCAAAACAGAAAGAGAGAAAGAACCCACATGACATGTACCGATCCAACGATAGATGTGCCACACCTCACCAACCATAGACTAAGAGCTTAGCTAGCGGCTCTTGTCCCTTCTCTTCGCTTGTCCGTCTTTTTCTTCTTCTCATCCTCCTAGCTTGTTCCCTTGTTTCTAGTTAGCTCACTCCCTCACTCTCCGGCCGCCCGGTCATCCTAGCTAGCTACCATACCAATCTCTCAATTATTGTCACAAGAGAGTATTCCCAGCTAGCTTGAAGGAAGAAATGAATTGACGAGGCAGCTATCCTAGCCAGCAACTGGAGCTGGGAAGGAGGAAATTTATACTAAACACCAGCGTAGAGTAAAATCAATGTCGATCAAGCACTGCGAGCAGCACAAGGACTGCGAGCGGCAGCGCCTCTACCGGCGTTGCTGCGCGGCCATCTTCGCCGTCATCCTCCTCCTGCTGCTCATCGTCCTCATCGTCTGGCTCGTCCTCCGCCCCACCAAGCCACGCTTCTACCTCAACGACGTCACCGTCGTCTGCCTCAACGTCACCACCGGTGGCTCCTACGCAGGCGCCAACAGCTACTACTCGTTCCTCACCGTCACCATGCAGGCCACCCTCGCCGCCCGCAACGCCAACGAGCGCGTCGGCATCTACTACGACCGCGCCGACGTCTACGCCGAGTACAAGGGCCTCCGCATCACCGTCCCGACCTCGCTACCGCCGGTGTTCCAGGGCCACCCGGACCTCACCGTCTGGTCCCCCTTCCTCTCCGGCAACGACGTCCAGCTGCCGCCATACCTCGCCGTCTCCATCACCCAGGACGAGACCGCCGGCTACCTGCTCGTCACCATCCGCGTCGACGGCTGGATCCGCTACAAGGCCGGCGCCTTCATCACCAGCCACTACCACCTCCGGGTCAGGTGCCCCGCCTTGCTCGTCGTCAACGACGGCCGGGGAAGCTACGGCTCCAACTCCGGCGGCGGCGACGGCTACTTCAAGTTCCAGCGAGCCGCCGCCTGCGTCGTTGACGTCTGATATACCATCGAAGAATCATCTATCATCCTTAATATCCTTCCAAACTCCCTTGCTTATTAGGAGTAATTGGTAATCAACTCCATATATCCATCTCTGCTTCCAACAAGCACAGCCCGGCCCTGAAGCTAATTAAGCTCAAGTGAGTGTGAGCTAGTCCTTGCATATTTGCCAGTGGTTTATGTATGTATTTACAGTATCAATTAATTTGACCTTTTTTGGTGTAATTTCCGTGCCTGTGTTTTTCGGGGAGTAGAATATATGTAGTACGTACTACAAGGTTAGGCCAGTTTAAGTGCAATAATATATATACTCCTACAGTACAGTAAAGTATACTGTGTTATAGACGGTTGTTGGTGCATGGTGCAGGTGTACACTAATAAGCAGTAGTACTTGTAATTCGTATAGAGAGGAAGGGTATCAGAAATCACAATCTTGTAAGTAGAATATTATAATTTTACGTATGTACCTTCACATTGTAACCAATTAATTGTCTGGTTGTTAATTTTCAACAAAGAATGTTCTCGTCTTTTTCTTATATATCATGCATGCGTACGTACAGTATATTATTGTTAAATTTCTACTATGTTTCATTTAACTAGTTGTGCCAAGATTAAACTAGCTACTAGCAGAAATAATATAAGGCCCATGCATGACAATTGATTACACGAGCCATAAAATAATTACTCCCGTTGTTAGCACTCGGTAAGGAGCTATCAAAGGGTTGGTCACCAGGTAGGTAGCTACTTTAGTTTGTTGATACGCTAGCTAACTAGTGTCCTAATAAGATGTGTCCAGTTGAGTTGTGGAGAGGTAGAAAATAAATTGTTCAAGGAGGAAAAAAAAAACAGAGAGGGAAGGAGATGGTTGGGACGTCATTGTAGGAGCATGATGACATTTCTGGACTCTTGCATGCGTTGCGTGCATTGTCCATCCTAAAGTGGGGCAAACACTGGAACACACACACCTACACCCATCTACACATGTGTGTTGCACCAATCTTATCTTCTTTGCAAGCACTATTTGATCCTCACTGGCCTTAGCAAAGTTGTCTATATATGTATGCAAGAAGTACAGCCAGTGCTCTCGAAGAAATGGATGAACGGATTAACGAGCATGTTCTCCGAGCTTTTCAAAAGAACTTTCTATATACGAATTGTTTATAATATTGTTTATAAGCCATTTATTAACTTTATAATAGTAATTTATTTATTTGTACACTCAAATAATTATCATTCATTATTTATCTCTTTAGCTATTCAGCAGAAAAGAACTAACTGCACGAATACAAATTCATGCATGGTAAAACCAATACTCGTGTTTTTCAGAGCATTCAATTCCTTTGATTCTGTTTAAGACAAGCATACTGATGTTTGTTTTGACTCTGGTTTGTTTGGCTTTAATTTGAAAGATCTGTTTTGACTAGTAAAATTTTGGGTTTGACGGACTGTGTATAAGAATTAAAGCTGATGGGTGCGGATAGAGTGATGGAGAAGCAAACTTAAAAAGGAAGATCATCTCGACATGGCATTGCAGTACCAACTAGTATATAATAGCTAGTACCCTATTTCTTCAAATCGATGAGGATGTATTTTAATTTAGGGGAGAAACGGAAAGTAGGTAGCTAGGACCGGCCACACCAGAAAAATTGGAGCGCGTGAAGCGAAAAAACTGTTGAGAGGAAACGCTTAAATTTGAATCCTCTGAACTTTTGGTTGTCCAGATTAAAGCCCTGATTGGAGATGTATAGATGAAGAAAAGGCATGGCTATTGGGTACAGTGCAACAGCAACAGCCTTTCCAGCAGATGTGTAAGGGAAGACCTGGAAATTAGTGGCCAAGTACGTGTAAATGGATGAACAGGAGTAAAGAAAAGAGCAGGTAAAAGATGGGCACGCTTGGTTGGTTGCTTGGGCCTGCGAATTTGTTGGGAATGATTAGTTTTAGTTGGGCAGCAGCTGCACGGAACTGGGCCTGGTAATGGGGTGAGAATCCTCGATGCGTTGCCAATTCAACGCATGCAATGCAGCAGATGCACACTAGAGTAGATGGACATGGAGCCCGTCGTCAGGGAATCCCTCGTCTCGCGCCCGCGCGCATCGGCATTGCTCCGCTCCCAACTCCACTCCATTGAGCGACCCATTGATCATCAACCGCCATCTCCACATCGATCGGCTGATATATATGCATGTGATGGGCGCCGGCGGCGAGCTGTGCTACCCGTGCCGCCGCTCTATCGCGTGCGGCGTGCTGACCTCTGTGCTGGTCGTCCTCGGCTGCCTCCTGGTGGTGTCCATCGTCGTCTACCTCCTGTTCCGGCCCAACCTCCTCCACGCCACCGCCGCCCAGGCCGACCTCACCACCTTCTCGATGGCGCTCAAGACGTGGAGGCTGACCTACAACCTCTCCCTCGCCCTCGACCTCGCAAGGCCCAACGCCCGCCTCGTCCTCCGCTACCACACCATCGCCGCCGACGCCTGCTACCAGGACCAGCGCTTCGCCCACGCCCGCCTCCCCGACTTCGCCCAGCCGGCCGCCACCAACACCACCCGCCTCGCACCGGCCTTGCACGGTCACTACCAGCTTGTCGGAGGGGTCGCCGCCGCGGCGTTCCGGCGGGAGGATACCGAGGGCACATTCTCCATCCACGTGAAGGTGGCGGCGCGGACGGAGATCCAGGCGTTGGCGCTGAGGCTGCCGGGCCCCAGCATGAAGGTGGACTGCCCACTGAGGCTCCAGCGATGGAACGCCACCGCGCCGCCGCCCGTCTTCCACCCCACCGCCTGCCACATCTCCTACTGATCCATCCATCCATTGTTCTCTCCTATATGCTAGCTGCATCCATCAATTCCTTCCGATCCACATCTCTCTCTCTCTCACACACACACACACTCTCTCTCTCTATATATATATATGCATGATCTCTCTCGACATTCATTCACATTAATTAATTGCTACTAGTTGTTTAATCTTCTACTACTACTTAGTGAGCCTATTACTACGTGTGTATGTTAGTAATTAATCTATTGCTAGCTAGCGATCCATCGATCTGTTTTTCAAAGGATATATATGTACACACGCATACGCACGTGCGCGTCCTTTTTACGCACTTTTTGAGAGAGATTGGAGTCTCTAGTCCTCAGTGCACAAATAATCGTACAGCTCTACTGAATACCTATATGTGCATAACCTTTTTTGTAACCGAGACTGGTCCGGGGAAAGGATGGAGAAATACCTGTCGAGGCGAGGCCCGTTGCAGCAAGTTGGGCCAAATTCATTGGCTGATGGAGCATGTGTAGCCTGCCCCGAGTTGGGCCGTAATACATAGTTGGATGGGCCTATTTGTCATAGTGCATTTAATTTAGGTAAAGTCATAGTTTGCCTCCCTCAACGATTAATTTTCATCTGCCGCAATTACTAAAATCGGATCACTTTTATATCTCTGGTGGTATTGACAAATGGTTTTATCTCACATGGCATCCTAGTCAGCAATAATAATAATAATAATAATAATAGGGGTAGTGGGTCCCACCTGTTAGTGGCAGTTGCCTATGGATGGTTTCAGATGACGGCGGCGGCCATGCAATCCCTCTCTTCTCCTAGTGCGCCGCACTTCCTATCGAGCTCAAGGTGACGATTTTCACTCTCTTGCTGGACTCTTCAGGCTCCTAAATCATTGATATTGTACTCGGTGCTAGCGGTAAAAGAGGGCCCGATCGACGTCCAGGCGATGAAGCCTATCATGCAAAGATAGGGAGCCAACAACGGAGGAGGTACAATGGCGAGGTGGTGGAGGTGGCCCTACCTAGAGGGGCCAGTGTGGAGGGATAGGATAGTGATCGATGACTTGGTGATGAGGTCCCCCTATCGATTCATAGTGGACCCCGCACGAGTTGGTAGGACCGCGACGAGTCTATGCCACTAGTGGTGGTCGAGAGGGATGGTGTATTCTGCTTAAGAGAGTAGAGAGAGAGAAAAAAAGGACAATGAATGGGTTGCTGGTAAGTGGACGCAATAGATTTTTTTTGCTAAGTTATTAATACTTTAGATGAAATCTAGGTAGAAAATCACGGAGAGGTGGGTTTTGTGGCGGAGGGATGAAGAATTGAGGAAAGTATAATAGACTTTTTCCTTTAATTTATGCATGGATAGGATGATCTATATTTTTTCTGTTAAATATGAGTTATTTTTTTCTGCAATTACTAGGAAAGAAGGACAAGGAAAGCAGCCTATCTAATAAAAAAAACCACAAATGCCAATCAAACCTACGTACTTACATGTCCATCTACTTAATTTAATTTAATTTGGTTGATAATCAGTACTACTTTTGTACCAAAATAAACTCACTTTTCTATATGAATATGAATAAGCAATTGTTTAGATTCATTTACAAAACTAAAGGATGTTTAAGTACGGAAGGAGCATGATTGATTATATATTTATATGCTGTAATTAAGGCCGTACAAATGATCACAAGCTGTCCGCCCCGGGATATATCGATCTCATCATTGTTCCGATCGATTCAATTGATAGATCAGAGAGATATGATAGAGCAAAGCAGGCACAGGCAGCAGGTCTGGCGGCCTGGCCGATCTAGGCTGTGCTTGGGCTCACTAAACAGTACTTCTACGTACGTATATACTGTTGTTTATACTGTTTCTTCTCAAAGATCATGTGCAAGTCCATCATTATACACATGCAGATGCAAACAAAGCCTTAATTAATTGTTAACTACTGTTCAGCTTGACCCACCTACATCTAATATCTGTATGCATATGAATGCATCTACGACGCGTACGGACCATCTGTGTGTGTACGTGTAGATCGACGACGTCCATATACAGTGTGTTGAAATGCTACGTTCGACTAAAAGGTACTTCTAGTACATTGACCTGCAGGAACTTTTTTTTTCTTCTGGTTATGTACTCACTCCGCCCAAAACTATAGGACCTACACGCTTTCGAAAATTTTAAACTTTGTATACTTTAGCCATCCATTAGTCAAATTATAATTTAGTATGTTTTGTTTATAAAAGTTATAGTATTATATTTGTATTTCAATTACTTTCATATTGGTTTTGTGGCTACAAATAATGTGTGTGCGTGAGTATGTATATTCTTGGACGGAGGGAGTACGTATATATAGTTTGCAGCAAAATGTGCAGATCGACGTCACTTGAATTAAACACTACTTACAATAGGTGATCCAGTCAACACAGTGTTACAGTATAATTTTCATGTATATATCTTTCACGTACGGTGTATATATGGCTATCTCCATACATACATGCATGTATGATGTATGAAACTAGATAGAGAGAGGTGCCATTACACCATACATGCATGATCGATGTACACACGTACACCACCACAATAGCAGATCACACAAAGAGGTCAGTGCACTGATAAGATATCACTACATATATATTTATCACGATGGCTAAAGTAGCACCACGGTAGCAAATGAAGGAAAAGAAATTAAACCAAAAGTATATACAACAAATAATCTAATATAAGGTGTTGCATTTCGATCGTTTTGTGCGTGAATTGCTAGTCCAAATTAAATTACGTATATTGATAGCGGCCGGACAAAAGTATAATTAACTGCAAAAGGAAGTGTTGGCAAGCAGGCATTGCAGACTTTTATGCATGCTCCTGAGTAGTAATAAACCATGCAGTGGTCACCTATCTAGCAACCTTGTTCAGCGGATGAAATTGCAATATACACGTACTACCTCTGTCGATCAATGTTAATTAATGTCGTCGTCGTCGTCGTGAACTTGTGCTTCTTCCTTGAAGGAGGAGCAAGCGGTGCAGCAAGAGGAACATTTGGCTGCCGGAGAGGAGGAAGAAGCTGCTGGTGATGCCGAGGGGCCGCCAGAGACGAGCAGGTCGACGAAGGCGCCAACGATGAGGCCGTGTGTGCTCTTGACGTTGGCCCGGAGGTACCACCCCAGCATCTCCTCCAGCCACCGCCAGTCATCAAGCTTGCCGCCGCCGTGGCTCCTCACCATCGCCTCCATCGACGCCCGGAAGTCGCTGTACGGGTTGGACGACTCGATGGACATCGCCGTCGCCCCGCCGAACGCCTTGGCCTCCACCTTCTTCTTCTCGGCCTTGGCCTTGTTGAGCTTGAGCACCGAGGACGAGGAGGCGACCGGCGATGCGTCAGGGTCAAAGAAGAGGCGGTCGGAGCGCAGAGCACGGACAACGGCGGCGGAGGCCGAGGCATCGGACGCAGTCCTGCAGGTGGAGCTGAGGCTGTCTCGCGAGGCGAAGGAGTTGGAGAAGCAGCCGGAGAAGTCGGCAGAGTAGGCGGAGTTCATGGTCTTCATCATCGTCTGCTGCTGCTGCCTCTGCCTGAAGGAGAGTGTCCTCGGCTGCTTGCAGGACGGCCATTGCCACACCGACGAGGAGGAGGATATGGAGCACGAGGAAGAAGAGTCCCTGCAGTAACTGCTGCTGCTGCTGAAGAGAAGAGAGGTGAGGCCAAGCTTGGTCGTCTTCTTCTTCTTCACCATGGCTGCTGGGCTACCTCTAGCTAGCTAGCTTGCTCTTGTGAGGATATATACTACTCCCTCCACTTTTTTTTTTGTTTAACGTGGTTAGTTCAAAATTTAAACTAACCCACGTCAAATATTTAGAAACGGAACGGAGGTAGTAGTATATATTGATATGGATGGGAGACAAGAAGACGGAGTACATCTCTTGTGATAGATAGCTAGAAATGGGGGAGAGAGGATTTAATTAAGGAGTAGTTTACAACCTCCGTCCAAAAATAACCTATTTATGACTATGAACCTAGACAACGGAGGGTGTATATCTGTGGGAGTCGAAGCTAGGTAGACAAGCATATAGCCATATAGGCATAGTGCCACAGCTAAGCACTACAGTAATAACTAATAATGCTAGTAAGCAAAACAAGTTTAAGAGTCCTTTTAGTTTGTTTTCTTTGGACAAGACGACTATATGTATATACATGCATGCCGACCAGAGCACACTGAAATGTAAGAAAAATAAGTAGAATGTAAAACAAAGAAAAGCTTTGCACAGCATTTTTCTCCTCTGATTAAAGAAAACACTGAGGCTAGATTCATTTTAGGAAGATCCCCACGGATGTTGGTGTAATGTACTTTTTTTTATTTTTTGCATCCACGCGGAGCCCTGCCCTAGCAACGTACCAGCTTAAGTCGTCCGTCCACCTGCTTAGTACGATTAATTAATTTGCGTAAATTAAAGATATATAGTAGATAGTCAGATAGAAAGATAGGTGAATGAGATGCGCTCCCTGCCCCTGCATGCCCTGCGTTTATGCTAAACACTTGGACTAGTAAGCAGCGGTGATCCAATCAATACGCAATGACTAGAGATCTATTGATCCTCACATGCATATGCTTGTGATTTGTGTGGTAGTGCAAGTCTGCAAGCTTAAGTCCAAAAAGGAATAAAGGATAGGTGACTGACTCCACAAACCACATATGTGCAAGTGTGCACATACTTGGTACAACTAATTAATCACTGCACTGCAAGACAACACACAGGAGGCTCCACTCCAGCTCAATCGACTCCAGAACTAACTACTTCGTCATAAGAATATAAGATAGATGCACACACAATACTTTTCCTATGAGATATCCATCTGTCATGTCCCTTAACATGCATGTCCTGCAAAATTAAGCAAGCTTCATTTTTCAGAGGAAGCTCAGGAGGCTGAGGAACTTACTTAATTACTATCGGGTTGCTCTGCTTCCTCTGCACTTGTATGCTGCTAGTACCATGCTTCAGATTCTTTTCTCACCTGGACCTGCCATGCCATGCCATGCTGCACTCGCAATTAAATTAAAATACAATGACAAACTTCATGTCATGTATAATTAATTAGTAATGCCAACCGGCCAATCACCTCTGATGAACAATATGCGTGGACAGAACTAAATGAATAAATAATGAAGGATCAAAGCAGTTTCAGGCAAGCTGTTTCTTCTCTCCTTTTTTTTCTGTTCTTTATGGGTTTCAGAGCACTTGAACACTAAAAATCATCAAAGGGACAACATTCTGAATCTTACAGTAATAAAAAAACGTTATAACACGTCGTACAGCCTTGGCAGCTCACGAAGGATAATTCCTCAGATCATCTCAGCTTTGTATGGTACTGTACGTTTCCAGCACATCCGTGCAGCCGTGGTAGTGAACATAACATCAGACAAATAGACCACCGTATCCCGGGAACTCTTATCACTGAGCTTACAGTTAACTAAACCCAATATGGATTTGAATGAATACTGGCAGCAATTGGATGGACTGTAATTCTTCTGTATTTACACAGTGCATACAATTACCTGAATGACTGCCAATATATGTAGCAGAAAATTTCATCCAAGCAGCAAATGCGGATAGAATTTCCCCTTCAATGTCAATTAGACATGAGCAGGTAAAAAAGAAACCGACAAAATGAATGTACTATTATTACGTAGAATTCTGAATTTAACCACATTGAAGTTACAACACATAAAGATTAGTGCAAACATAGTACATTGCATGACATATAAGAAATAAATGAATGGCGGTTGAAACTGACAAATTGATTGTATTATTACTACAGTGACTTCTAAATTTCACTACATTACAGTTATAAGACATCAATAGCATTATCTAAAAAGAAAAAAGACATCAAGAGCAGGACAAAAAAATGTTAGTTAATATGCAAGAAATAAGTGAACAGTGGAAATTGTTTGTTGTAAATATTGGCCCTGTGTTTCCATTTTAGTGCTTGTTTGCATTGGTTTGTATGCAAATGGTTATCCATTATAGTTTGCCACCTTTTCTCCTGTCTAAGCTTGTGTAAGGCTATTTTACCATATTATTTGAGTCACTGGCATGTGGCGCTCATTTGCAAAAATAAAGAACAAAAAGAAAATCTTACCATAGTGGCCACTGGCCAAACACCATGCATCTAGCCAGAGTGCGCAAAGCGTTACAATGTGTCAAAAAAAGGTGTGGATACTAACCAGACAAACCTTCATTTCTTATGAACTTAGAACTAACCAAATTGGCTATAAAATTATATAGCATTTATGCAGGTCTGTCTAAACATGAGACTCAATTTATTTCATTCACATCTACAGCTTCTTTTCTCTCTTTCTTTCATCCCTTTAGCACATTGAACACTTCCACATCATATGGCATGAAAATCAAGGATCCAATACAAGGCAGGAAACCTGTGACATATTTATTGTGTTTCTCTTGTAAGTTGGTGGTGACGGTTGAGTAATCTTTAAGGAATTATGGCTGCAGTGATCACATTTGGTTTTCCAGTTCCTCCCTACAAATTCTGCATCATATCATAGGGTGGTTGCGAAAACTGCTAGCCGACAACTGGCCCGGTTACTACATGTGCAATGCAGTCACACTGTCAGTATATTTGGTAAACTGAAGATATATAGATAGGCTCGGAGTCCACAGTTCTATCAAGTAATTGACGATTGAAGGTACAATTAAAATGGATTACAAAACCCAAGCAAATACTGTTAGAGTAAATCAGACAAAACGCATATGTTGGCCTTTGACTATATAAAAGCCTCAATGGACAAAATAGTACTGTGAGGTGCCATTAATTATCTGTATCACAATCCTGATATGGCGGACGCAACGAAATCTTCATGCAGTATGTAAGGAGTATTTAAGGAGTAGGACTCCTCAATAAATAAGGGTTGTCATAGGATATACTATTACATATAATGATATTTGTATACTACTCTCCTTTTTTCGTTTAGGCCAACTTAATTAGTTCATCGTCATATATTTCAAAACAGAGGAGGTAGTACCCAACTATGCTACCAAAATTTACTCTAAAACTGTAAAAAAAACTTCGTTCCGTGCATTATTCCACCATGCATACCAGTCAGTCACAAAGCCTGATGCAGTTGCCAACATCTTCACTGTAGGACGATCCAGCAGATCCTGTAGCCTGTATCCACACTGTTTACAACAGTGCTGCTGCAGTTTAATCCTGGAGTTCGTATCTCGCACACTTTAGGAGGATGGATGTTCCAAATCGTCTGGAGTAAAAATCTGGAGGTAATTAGTTAATTCAGAGCTGCAGAAGGGTAAAATGTTTCATAAGGACCACACATAGCCGCATACTACAGGACATTATATGTTACTTGCTAACAAATCCACTGTTGTGGAACATGCAGCCAGCTAGCAATAGCGTTGCTCAACTGCAGAATTGCTTCTTGCTATAGTATACTGGCTCCTTATAATTGGTAAGAGCACCAGACATCGTAGTTGCTGTACATGTTATTATCGATCCTTCCAGGCCAAGAATACAGTAGGCACTTCACACGGTTGTACTTCCCTATGCTTCATCTACAATGCACAATGGACCTACTCTGGGTTTTGTGGCTTTCAAGAGGGAAAATGACCATGCCGTAGGCTCAATAATGCAAAGCAATGCATGCATGGCTCCACAATGCACATGTCCTGGCCACTATTGGCTCATGCTAACCAATAATCTGCATTCATAATTTGTACCAGAAAGGTTGGGAGAAATCTTGTCTGTTGTCATTCTAGAGAAGGGAAATTGGAGGTTTTACAGTGTGTATTGAGTTTGCCCAAAGAGGCTTATAGGAGTATATTTGTATACAATAGATGGAAAAGGACTATACAATCCTTAATATTTATAGCTTTAATTAACATCTGTGACTAGATTTGATTATTCAGATTACCGGGGGATTAAAATCACAGGTTCAGTAACAGATTAGCTGGATCCATTCCAAGAGTTCGTAGATACTAGATAGCCACTGATTCAATGGCTGGTCACTCCAGATCGAACAACGCAACTAGGAGTACATAAGCAGGGAGGTTAAGCTAGCTAGAATTTTCTAGCAATGTTCATGTATTGTCTAGTCAATCCTTTCTATCATTTAATTTGTCAGATGTATGTAAGGATGGGGAAGAAATTAAGGGAAAACGATAAAAGCTGCATGCCGAGAATCCTACTGTGTTTGTGTAGTATGTGTACCAGCCAATCCAGTCCACTCATGGATTTTGTCTTCAGAGATGGACAGCATAGAGGAGCCGGTTTAACAGCTGTAGGATGCATGGGTATCTGAATATTTAAGCTAGTAGTGTTTGCATATATCTGATCCAACATTGAATCGAAACAAATAAGCCAAATACGAAACATTTTCCTAACAGTTGAATAGCACCAAACACAACCTCCCTCCAAGAGAATGCAAATGATTGAAACCAAGAGAGGGCAGAGAGAGTGAGAGAGGGCAAATGATGAACCAGAAAATATTCTTTCAGCTCTCTAGCTTGCAGACAACAGGAATAAACAGGATTCCTGATTTCCCCATGATTCCCTGTTATTTAAAACATGTTGTATTGTTAAACTTAAACTGATGGATTGGTTTACAGAGGTTGTTTCCGGACAGTTCTTAGTTGTTTAGTACGGAGTAGTGTGATCAAGTCAATACAGATCAATTAATATCGTTGTAGATGGTATCAATAGCAAGATAAGAAGTGTTCTAAGTACATATCTGGTCCTTGGGTATTGAAATACGTAGCTATAATCTTTTTTTTTTTGCCGGGATGGTCTAAATGGTGTTAAGATTGAGGAAAAAAGTTATAATAAACCCAATAGAAGGCTGTCAAAATTGGCTGTATACCAAAGTGCATGCCTAGGACTAACGCATCAACCACACAAGCACATGTCACAGAGAGGAACTAGCATCAAACTGACCACTGCTATGTGTGGTCAATCACCGTCAGACCAACAAAAGTACCTTAAAGCAGAGACTCCTAAAACGATGTTTCTACAGAGGTTACAACGTCAAAGTCGTCGCTATCACCCATCCAAGAACTATGGTTTTTACTCGGAGATTCTCTCTACGAGAGGGATTAGGTAGGTACCTTGACAACGCCTTAGGAGGGATTATGGCACTCGAAGACGTAGCCGTTGTCGGCCCAATGACACACTAGGCTAGGCTTACACCTGGAACCCGTGCAACCTTGTCCATGGTCTATTGTCTATCATCTCAGCTACTACCATCCAAACATTGACTGCACATGGCCTTGACCAAACCAAACTGGCGCTTCTCTGTCGGTCGACTCCTAGACCCACCATCGACAAGGCCACCACTACACCATGCCACCAGCGCCCTCTACTCCACCACTACTCCCTTGAGCGCTGACTCAGGCCTCATCCGCCATACAGCCCATCCACCTTCTTGTCGGATCCAACCAAGGAAAGACCGAAGCTGGGTGGTGTTGCCTCGATCATTCAAGTCTTCTCCTGTTAACCGGCCTCCACCTTCGGCCTGCCTATAGAACTCCCCACAAAAGGAGTGAAGGGCCTCCACAAAGAGAGAGGATGCCTAGTTGGCATCATGGGTCTCCTGTCATGCGATGATCACATTTTGTGGATCCCCTTCATTGTATTCTTCTATATATACCCGCAATATTGATCGATGTATGCACTACGAAATACATATTTTATGGTATTAGAGCCCAGATAATTACCTGTTCTTTTCGCTGCCCTTTCCACGCCGTGCTCACCATCGGCGACCTTTCTCTGGCGCCATTATCACGATTCTTCTCCGACGTCGTTGTCCTGTGCGCCATCGCTATCTTGTGTGCTCTCCTCTCCAGTGCTGCTATCTTGCGCACCACACCAACGCCAACCAGCATGCTATCCCCTTCGGCGCCGCCGTCCAGCGCACCTACCTCTCCATAGCGCCGTCATTCAGTGCACCAATCCAAAGCGCGTCACTCGCTTCTTTCGACACAACCGACACCCGCCTCCGTGACGCCCTCGATTGCACTGCCCAAGAACACATAGCTGCAGAGCCGCACCGCGAAGAAGACATCGTCACAGACGACGGCTCCGTCACAGGCGATGATACTACCGCTCTTGACGCTACCCTTCTTCAACACGGGGCGACCGCACTTCTAAACCTACACACCCAGGTTGTTACCGTGCAAAACATCCACGCTCTCGTGCCGCTACTCCTCAACGTCACCTCCAACTTCTATGCTCAGTAGTACGAGTCATTCCTTCTCACCATCGGAAAGTTCTCCTTAGAGCGCCACATCCTCTCCAACGACACTGCATCCCACTCTCTAAACTAGGTGCACATGGATTGTGTCATCCGCACCTAGCTGCTTGGGACCATCTTCGACGACCTCGCCAACACCATCTCCCAGCGTGGCGCCACCGCCTGGATGACTTGCTTGTCATCGAGTCTCAGTTCCTTGGCAGCCGTACAATCCGCGCTCTCTACGCCGACCAGGAGTTTCACTCCTTCCAACAGGGAGACCTCCCGATTGCTGAGTATTGTTGGCGCTACAAGTGGATGGCCAAAGATCTTCGCGACCTCGGTAAACACATCACTGACTGCACCCTCATCCTCAACATCATCTGAGGCCTCAACGAGTGCTTCACCATCATCGGGCTCTATCTCCACCGCAGCAATCCATTCCCATCTTTCCTGTAGGTGCATGACGACTTGCAGTTGGAAGAGCTCACCATGGATAAAAGCTCCCCCGCCATAGCCCTTGCCGCCTCTAGAACAGGCAGATTCAAACCACCATTGCTCCACCCACTGTCGATTGCTTCACCGGTCGGATATCGGGCTTGTCTGCAATCGGAACTCCTGGCGATAACTCCAGGGGTGGGTCCGATGGTGGCTTCCACTAGTAGAGCGGTAATCGTGGTCGACAAGGAGGTCGCGGTGGCTCCGACGGCAACAGCAACGGTGCAAGCGTGGGTGTTGGCGTGGGCACAGGCACTAGGACGGGAGCTACTATGAGTTCTGTTTATACTACTCCCAGAACTCCCGCAGGGCAACCTCCCAATGATATGTGACACTGTCTTCAACCTATGGTCCGAATCTATTCAAATGTGGCCTGGGCCGCAAGCACCTCGTCCTCCAGTTAGGCCACTTCATGCCCTGCTCGTTGGTTCGCTCGGACAATGGGTCAGTTAGGGGAGGGTCCTACTTCCTTCTATGGCGTCGTGTCCACCAACGGCCCCAGGATGGGATACACAGGCACTAGCAGCTAATTTTCAGACCATGACTCTATAGCAGCCGCCACAGCATAAGTGGTATTTCGATTCTGGCGCCATCAATCATATAACCTCTAATGCTAGTATTCTTTCTCACACCACTCCTCATTCTTGTCACTCTCCTTCTAGCATTGTTATCGGTAACAGGAATCTCATTCTAGTTACTTTCACTAGCGTTACACATCTTTCTCCTAAGCTTCATCGTAATAATGTTCTTGTGTTTTCAAATCTCATTAAAAATCTCATTTTTGTTCACCAGTTCACCTCAGATAACAATTGTTCTATGGAGTTTGACCCTTTGGTTGTTTTGTAAAGGATCTTCATACTCGAAGGAAAATCATCCGATGTGATAGCTCCGGACCCCTTTATTCCTTGTGCTTCTCGATGACTATTCTACATGCGTCCTCCTCATCTTCACTTTGGCATCAGCATCTTGGACACCTAGGACAGGACATCCTCTCCAAACTAACATATTCTTTAGCCATTTCTTGTAATAAAAATGCTAGCAATATTCTCTGTCATGCTTGCCAGCTAGATCGCCATACCCGCTTACCCTTTCACAGTTTGTCTTCGTGTGCCACTCACAATTTTCAGTTAATTCATTGTGATCTTTGGACCTCTCCTGTCACATTTCTGGTTATAAATATTATCTAGTTATTCTATATGGATTACCTCTGAACATTTTCTTTGCGTCTAAAGTTTAACACCTTTAATACTCTTTCGAACTTCTTTGCTTATGTTCACACACAATTTGGAGTTACCATTTAGGGAGTTCAGTGCGACAATGATCACAAGTTGGACAACCTTCACGTCCGCACTTTCTTCCTATCCCATGGCGTTCATCTTCGAATGTCATGTCCCTATACCTCCGCTCAAAACGGTAGAGCTAAACGTATTATTCTCACCACTAACAATGTTGTTCACTCTCTATTATTTCAGGCTAGCATTTCTCCCACTTTTTGGGCTACGGCTCTCAGCGTCGCCACCCATTTACTTAACATTATTGTAACTAAAACACATAATTTCCTGGCACCTCACTTTCCTCTGTTCAGGTCACGTCCCTCCTACGAGCATCTTAGGATCTTTGGTTGCAATTGTTACACCAATCTCTTCGCCACAACTATTCATAAACTCACCCTTCGCTCCTCCATATGTGTCTTCATCGGTTATTCTCCGAAGCACAAAGGCTATCTTTGTCTTGATCGTCATACAAATCAAATCCTCATATCGCGTCATGTGGTTTTTGAGGAGTCCTCTTTTCCCTTTTCTGAGGATCCCTCTCCGCCCACACGTGCGGTCTTTGACTTTTTGGAGGATACCCCTAACCCAGTGCCAGCTTTATTCGCGTTGTCACCTTTTTCTTCTGTAGGACGATCTAATGCTATCACCGCATCGCCACATGCGGCTGGTGCCCC
Organism: Oryza coarctata; assembly: GCA_030770085.1. Taxonomy (NCBI): domain Eukaryota; kingdom Viridiplantae; phylum Streptophyta; class Magnoliopsida; order Poales; family Poaceae; genus Oryza; species Oryza coarctata. The sequence goes on along the minus strand of CM061476.1, from coordinate 127,751 downwards.
TGGAGCTACGCCATCACCTGGTGCATCATCTGGACCGCATCACTCGACACTATGTCCTGTGGTGCCTGTGACAGCGATGCTCGATGATCTACCTTTACTTGCAGCACTCTCTAACGGTCATTCATCGTCTGCAGGTGGGGGTCGCCCATAGGCCTCGGCTCCTCCTACCCCAGCTACTTTCCCAACTCCAGTCCAGTACCAGGACTTGGTCTACTCCCGACACCCGGCTCCAACACCGCCTTTCCTAGCACTGGCCGCGGGTGTCAGTCCCTCAACTCTGGTGCCTATTCCTCCTGGCATAGTTCTAGTTGCTCCCGTGACAAATCAACACAGCATGGTCACGCGCGGGTTTCGACAACCTGTACTACTCGAGGCTGCCCACCTGTCACCAATTCCCCAGAGTTACCGGGTTGCTCTCGCTGATCCAAACTAGTGAACCGCTATAGAGGTAGAATACTTAGCGCTCCTGTCTAACCACACCTAAGATCTTATTCCTTGACCACCGCAGTCCAATGTGGTACCAGGCAAATGAGTATTCAAATATAAATTCAATGCCAACGGTTCTCTTAAGCGGTACAAGACTCACTAGGTTCTTTAGGGTTTCACACAGTGACCAAGTGTTGATTTTTTAGAGACATTCAGTCCCATCGTCAAGCCAGTAACAGTACAGATTGTCCTTTCTCTAACTCTCTCACGCTCCTAGCCTATCCATCAGCTAGATATCAACAATGCCTTTCTCCATGGTACCCTGTCCGAGATAGTTTATTGTGCTCAGCCTTCTGGTTTTGAGGATTCTAGTCATCCTGATTATATTTGTCGTCTCAACCGCTCTCTTTATAGACTCAAACAAGTGCCATAAGCATGGTACAACAGTTTTGCCTCTCATCTTCTGCAACTCGGATTTTTCGAAGCGAAGTCAGACACGTCCCTCTTCATCTATCACCATGGCATAGATACCGTCTATCTTCCGCTTTATGTGAATGATATTGTACTGGTAGCTTCTTCTACCGGCTTTCTCCAGCGTATCATTGACGCTCTTCAGCAGGAGTTCTTTATGAAGGATTTGGATACCCTTCATCATTTTCTGGGTATGCATGTTCAGCACACAAACTTAGGACTCTTTCTTTCCTAGAGTCAGTATATGATTGAGATTCTTGACCGTGCTGGTATGTCTGATTGCAAATCTTTCTCTATGTCAGTTGATGTGAATCCGAAGCTCCCTGCAGACGACACCCTAGTGTCTGATCCTATAGATTTTCGCAGTCTTATGGGTGCTCTTCAATATCTCACTTTTACTCGATCGAATATCTCCTATGCAGTTTAGCAAGTCTGTCTTCATGTGCATGACCACGGAGCCTCATCTTGCTGCTCTCAAGCGCATTTTGCGTTATGTCTGTGATACTTTGCATATGGGCTTGTTTTTGTGTCTCTCCTCTCAGTCTGACTTGGTTGTTTACTCTGACACTAATTGGGCTAGTTGTCCTGACACCCGTCGATCAACCTCTGGATATACGGTATTCCTTGGTGACAACTTGGTCTTATGGTCATCCAAGTGTCAGAATATAGTTTCTCATTCTAGTGTAGAGTCTGAGTATCGAGCGGTCGTCAATGCTGTTGTTGAAGTCACTTGGCTACATCATATGTTGTCTGAATTGCACACTCCTCTGTGCAAGACAACTTTGGTATACTGCGATAATATTTGTGCAATTTACATATCTTCTAATCATGTTCAGCACCAGCGCACTAAGCATGTAGAGATCGATCTACACTTCGTTCGGAAGCGTGTTGCATTTGGTGATATTCATGTCCTTCATGTTCCTACAACGTCTCAATTTGCTGACATCTTCACTAAGTGACTACCATCTTCTGTTTTCACTGAATTTTAGTCCAGTGTAAACGTTCGGTCCACCAACAATTTGACTACAAGGGCGTGTTAGACTGCTTTTTGTACCTGATTGACTGCCTTTTGTGCTAGACATATTCCGTCGGTCAGATCTAGTCTCATTAGGATAGTTATAGTATAGTTGGAAAGTGATCCACAAATCACGAGTTTCCTGCCATGCGATGACCATATTTTATGGATCCCCTTCCTTGTATTCTTCTATATATATCCGTAACACTGACCGATATATGCACTACGAAACACATATTTCACCTATGCTGTCCTCCACCACCTCCTTCCTACCTATGGAGTTCCCCGTAGAGAAAGGGGAGCTCTACCAAAAGAAAGGATGCTCAAACAGCATCAAGGGAGACGACCCCCCATCACCTCCATGTCTGGTGGCTGAGCAATCCCCTTCCATCCCTATAATAGCCCCACAGTGACAGTTAGCAACACTAGCTAGCGACGAGAAAGCCTCACAATGATACCGTCCTGGCCAATAGCCTACAAGGGAGCGTCGCGCAAGGTTGTCGTCCCCCCTCCCCCCAAACCTCCACGCCATCACAATGTCTAACCCACCCAAGCTCTTGCGGATCAGTGTCAGTGTCGCCAAATCCAACCAGGGGACCAAATCTAGCCGTGACCTCCTTCTCAGTCTCTATGGCCACGACTCCCTTCGCTGCAGTCTCCTCCAAGGGCACCGCCTGCTCACCGCTTGCCTGATGCCATCGCCTATGTGCCACCCCACTTCATGCACCGTCGTCACCGTCCTAGGTTACCACTCATTTTCCGGTGACTCTCTCAGGCGATGGCGAGGCAAAGTAGGAAGGGAGGGTGACGGTAGGGCTAGGTTTCCGGTTGCTACCTGTGTTGATTACGCGAGAGTGACCCAGGGCCCATGTGATGTTCGATATGCTAATTTGCACATCAAATTTGTATGCGACACAAAATAAGTTTTACTGCATCTAAATTAAACTTTTGGGATGTGCCTATTAGATTGGATGTGATTCATTGTTTGTTGAATTCACATATGCCTCCAATTGAAAAGAGACTACATCAAGTAACTTTATCCTGTAGTTTTAAAATGATGAACTAGGCTTGTCTTTTATGTGAAGTACAGACATCCTACACGTGTTAGTTGTTGGGCTATGGCTGGTCCTTTTATGTGAAGTAGCTCACCTCGCACATGGCACACAACTAACACACTTATCTGATATCATCCGATAAGTTTTCTGTGAGTAAGATAATCCAGTAAATTTGATACGTCCTTTAAACTGACCTTTCACCTTTAATTGTATTCTTGCATCAAACATAACTTGGCTAGAGAAACTTTATAATTAAGGAGTATCAGTGTGAGTAAACTAAAGGAAAAGGTTGAGTCACACAAGGCTGCCATCCCATTCAGAAATCATCATATCCAAACAGCCCTTAATTTGGGCATCTCGTTTTAGGCTAGCTTTACATCTTAAAACTGAAAAGTAAGCCTGCTTTGTGCAGGTTGTCTTGTCTTGGTCACCTCACTATAGTTTGTTTTCTAGCATATTAGCTGCATATATCTGGAATCATGTTTTTGGGCAAAAGTTTCACACTATTGTGGATCCAAGCAGGGAACCTTTGCTGGCTCTGAAAACACAGAAGTACATTTGTTCAGAGAAAAGTTCAGTGATAAACCGGCATCTTTTGTCTCTGACGACAGATCTGTCATATGCTACGCTTCACTTGTTTTGAACAAATTACTACAGCAAACAAAGGTGATTACAACTTTGGAAGTAATTCGTATGAGCATGATTATATCGATCTTCAGTATCAACTATGAAAAATAAAAACCTCTAGTAGTAGAACAGTTTGTTGTTTCCTGTGCAACAGCATTAAGTTTGTTCTTAAATACTTGCATGGATATAATATGCCTCAGAATAAGATCCAACCAAGGTCATGAGTGGAACTCTTTTGAGCTTATTGGGCCTATCTACAGAGATGCTAGCCTCCACATAAATCAGCCCAGTTTGTTATTGCAGACAGCACACTGAAGACGGAAACACCGAATTGGAAGAGCAAAAGGGCTATATATAATTCTGAAAACAACCAGCAACTGCAGCAGTGAGCAAATGGTCTCATTGGTCTCTCTCCAGGATTAATTTAAGTACGTGACAGACTAATTCTGCTAACTCTTCATATATAAATCTGCTCCATAGTCCATACTGTAGTAATGTTTTGTCATCCATAACCAGTATTGCAGCTATGACAAACAGTAACAGACATATCTTTTAAAATATAGATGTGACAGAGATGATCAATAAACACAACTAAATGCAACACATATCATATTTAATATTATAATCTCATAAAAAATAGAGTACAATTAATAAATTAAAGCACAATAGAACATAGTACATCTCATTTGAAAATGAAGCAATACCAACATAATAAATAAATTAATCGCATAAAATATGGCTTCTGGCTAGGGCATCGACATCCAACAGAGGCACACACAAGCGTCAAGTGAGTTAGCAATGAAAACGAACAGTCAAACAAAAGGGTGAGGCAGTAAATATAGTTAAAGACGACTATCAATGTCTCATGCCTAGAATACTTGATCTTACAAGTTAATAGTGGACTAGTGGCTAGCGTGCTAGGCCCAATACTAAGAGTGTGGTCTGGGGGTGTGCATAAATAAACAGGCTTGTTGGGCCTATCTGTATCTAAATGCTATATCCTGCACATAAACCGGCTCCAGTTCCTTTTTCATTGCAGACAGCTCAAGATGCCAAAGTTTTTACACTTAGGCTGTATTTGTTAGTGTTTTTTTTTCAGCTTTTTCTCAGCTTTTACGCTTACGCTTTTCAAACTGCTAACGGTATATTTTTAAAAAAAGGTTTTTATACATAAGTTACTCATATCACCTTTTAAACACATTTTAAAGTAGATTTTTAAATTTATAGTAATTGATTTCATCGTTTATATTAGTTATTATAAAAACTAGATAATTTTTCATATTATATTTTTTAACACTTCCAAACACATCCTTAATTCCTTGAAAGCTAAAGCCTCAACACACTACAAGCTAACTACTAGTAGAGCTTTGTTTGTAAAAGTGGTTACATAAGATGGAGATTGAAGGTGCCAAAATGGTGAACATTATTATTGATGCTGCTTGACCGTGAAGCCACATACATACATAACATTCATGCACTGCAAAAGCCCGCCCAGTCAACAACAAATTAAGGTGACATGAGATCAAAATATATAGAGAGAGGATGGGATTAAAAGCAACACGACTGGAAAACAGAGTCAGGCTTAATTACTAGTTAGCCTACAAAACAAGTAACAACACAAGTCAGGATTGGATTGGACTGGATTGCCAGCTGAGCTAGCTAGCTGTTTGTGCTCGCTCTTCCTTTTCATTCATTCGTGCGGTTAAGACTAAAACGTTGGGTACTTCGGTAGCTGTCCATTTTTATTTTATGGGAGAGAGGTTGATTAGTCACACCTCTATCTGTTGTCGGACTGAAGCTTGCTGAGCTATTGTTCCAAGGACTACACGATGATCATATAATCCCGATATATACAAAAAGAAGAAGAAGAAGAAGAAGATGAAATGAACTGTTCATATCATAGATGGTCCAACTAAGGGGAACTATCAAATATGCTCGTGTTCATTGGTTTGCTCAATGTTAAGCTGTATCTGTATACCTTACAGATGATCCAACAGGGAAAAAAAACAAGAGGAAGAGAGATGTATATAGTATAAAGATGGAAGTCAAACGACTAATTCTTTTACTGGTTGATGCTAATGAACATGCAGCGTGATTTCACCAAGGGCAGCAATATACTATAAGCTTGGATTTGTACCGCTCGCTGGTTGGAAGAACAGACGAAGAAGAAGGAGAAGACGCAGCAGCACAAGCAGCAGCCGTGCATGAATGAAGTAGCTAATTAAGCTAGCTTCTCTTGAGATTGTGGAAGTGCAGCAGCACGGGGCTGTTGCACCTGGGGCATCTCGGCTGCTTCATCTCTTCCTTGGAGACGGCGAGCATCACGTACATGAGGCACTGGGGGCACCCAGCCACCACCATCGCCACTGCAGCCCCCGCCACCTCCTCTGCCTCCGATGAAACGCACGAGCTTGCCGGTGACTCCACGGACGACGCATCTGCTTCGACAAGGCTCCTGGTCTGGCTCATGCCTGCTGCCGAAGTGCCGATCCCTGTGTCGATCTGTGCCTAAATTTCTAGTGTGGTGTGGTGGCCTTGCTGCTCTCATAAGCTAGCACTAAATTTCTAGCACTATATATATATATATATATATAGTGGCTTGCAGCAGATCAGGAAGGAAGAGGTAACATTGATAGCAGTAGCGTTGCGACTTTAAGAGCCGTTTGGTTCGCAGCGAAGCACACTGGACCAGCTAGCCAGCAATTTAGCTAATCTGCTTCAGAGTAATGTTTGATAGATACCAACCAAGCAGCGTCCACTAATTAACCTCATGAATGAATATAGTGCTTCTTTTCACCACATTTCTTATCCCAACACCCAACACTTGGCCACATACATCTATCTATCAATAAATTTCTTCATGACTTTGGCGATAATACTAATCGTTTCTAGATGAACAGCCCATCTCTGTAAAGAGAGATTACGATATTAATTTTCTTTGGAATAGCATAGATTAACGTACACACAATTCCACATATATAAGACTATTCTTCAACATTTTCTCCACCGTATTAGTGGTTCTGATTTCTTTAATTTCTTTTTTTTCGCCGGGTATTCCTTAATTTCTTGATTACTTACAAAGCTCTCATTAAGTATACACAGTAGCTCTTGAGAAATCTAGGTTGCAATTAACATTAATGCTACCTTGTGCAGGGACATAAAAGCTTCAGATTGGACGTACAGAGACGTACAATACAATTTGAAGCAAATCAATCTGTATTATTACGTACATTAATATTTGGTTGAGGCTGTTGTACTGGTATATTCCAAACTCTTAAAGGAGGAAACTAAACAGTTATCACCCATTTTTTCAATAATAGTTCATCACCCAATACTTGATTGAACAGGATCTTAAATAGTTTAGTGAGCAACTGCCAAGTGATCGTACTGCTTTTAGGTCAGGTTACAGGTTTTTTTTTGCACAACAGGTTAGGAAACAGGGTTATATTGTTGCACTTTGTAGAGTTGTATGTTCTCAAGGATTTGTTGTTTTGGTTGGAATAAGGATCAGTGTTCAGCATACATCATATAATTCAGCTGGAAGCGTAGAACTAACTAGCTTAAGCAATCAGCTAAGCCAAAAATGAGTAACGTAAGCAAGCTTCAAATTTTCTTTTCAGGGAGTACGTAGTCGTTGTGTAAAGCAGCCTTTGATGTGCTACAGAATTCTTGAAATGTAATAAACATTAATAAACGTCTTTTCTTCATCATAAAAGATGACATAATAAAAGATGAAAAGGAATCTCCATTGCGTAAAAAAATAAAGGAAGAAAATATCAGCAAGATATGTGAAGGTGCACTTTTGAATAGCATAGCATAGAAGAGATATATTAAGTAACCAGGAGAGAAGATAAGAAATGATGAGTCAATACAAATTAATCCTATCTTAATATATTTCTCTAACTACTTTATATTCCGACATTCTCATAGTCAAGCACGAATGTCTAGATTGAAGAAGAAACCAACAAAAGAACTCAACAATGATAGCCCTTTATACTGTAGTCAATAAAGCTAAAGAAAAGACGTGGTCAAGTTAGTTGTGCGTAACGTACCCGTGATTGATATAGTGGTCAATGTAGTCGAAGTCGAGTACCAATAATGAGGTTGCCAAGTCGTGAGTGCACAAGAGACACCATAGACTCGTTACAGAGGGATATCATCATGGGCTAAGGTGCATGAGGAAGCTCAAATGATCAAGATGGTGATGCCATCACAATAGTCATTGGAGAAGAATCAAACCGAAAAAGACGAGGCATCACATTAGGTTTGTCTTGCCTAAGGATAACTTAGGATGAACGCATGTAACATTGTTGCCAATTCTGCGTCAGCGATGTAGGAGACCACCATAAACCTTGCGCTATTGTCGATGGGAACTAGTGGAGAAGGCTTCTGAGATTGTCACGGCACGCAAAACGGCATAGAGGAAGAAATACCGATGCAATATGCAGATGTTAGAACAGAATAAATATAGTCGAAGAAGAGACGGCGTTGGTGACGAGATGTAGTGGATGAAGACGAAGGCAAAGCATGAACGACGACATTGGTAACCATGCAGAGTGACTAGACTATCAGCCTAGAGCAGCGATGGTGGCAGCTTGAAGAAGATGTGACGACGGTATTTGAAGTAGGCAAAGAAGATCTCGAGTGATTGATAATGATCAGTACGAACAACAAAAATATCTATGTGTAAACGGCGACGAAGACAACAAAGAGATTGTGGCCATATGAATGCAACTATTAAAAGTCCATGGCCATAAGGTCACGCTAAGAAGGACGTCTCTTGGCACCGCAATAGCCAGCAAATGTAAACCGTAGGTAGCAACATTAGAGCCTAAGAAAGACGATGCAAAGGTAACCCGAAGCTTGATGACATAAACGTGTACTCAAAGACGATCGGTTGCCAGGAAGTTGTCATAGCCGAGCAATTGATCACGTGGTCAAGCAGACTTTGTGCAAGCGGGACGAGGAACATGAAGGCGGGGATGACGCCGATGTCGGAGACATGGCGTGGGCGACGTAAAACCGATCAATAATCAAGGGAAAAAAGGGTAAAAAGTATAGCAGCATAACAATAGCACATTTGTTCCTCCACGGTGCCAGCGAGCAGATATAGGGAGGCCGCCGGCGAGCTCGACGGAGGAGGCGGCTCGGCGGTGTTGGGTGGCGCGCGGCGGTCCGGAGATCTGAAGAGTGGGGGCGGCGAGGAAGGCGATGAAGTCGAGGGCGCCATCGGGAGCGGCGAGGCGGCGGGCACCCGTCGTTGTGGAGCAGAGGGTAGGCGGCGCGGGATCCGGGCGGAGGTGGCCTGGTCCCCCAGCGTGCCGGCGGGGGAGACCGGGCGGTGCTGTCCAGACGAAGCAACGTCCAGATGGCGGCGGAGGGGGCTCGTGGCGGTGGTGGAGGCCATGGAGTCGGGGAGACGAAGCAACGGCCTCAGAACCGCGGCCTTGACGCGATGAAACCGCAACCAAGAAGGAAGCCAGGCCAGCCCGGCAGATCGTGATCGATCTCACTAGGACCCATAAAAAAATTACAGATGGCGCGTTACCTCTTTCATTTGATTCCAATCAATACTCAAATGCCATGTCCCCCCAGAGTGTACAAGTTAATCAAAGCTTTGTTTTTATTCTCAGTCCTTCCATATGCTATATATTCTCCAAAGAATTGAATGTATGTGACCTGGCATGTCACAAAGCGAAACATTTTCACGTACTTCAATCCATCCAATGTGTCCATTGTGGAAACATCATAAGATGGATCAAGCTTCACTCAATATGCATTGGATTTTATTAAATTTGAGGACTGAAGCTAAGTAAGATGAGTTAGGTAAGTGGAAGACAAATATTATATATATATATATATTATAGTTTGTCAAAATGTGAGATAAAAATATTAGAATTTGTTAAAGTAGAGAGTATTTATCTTTTTTAAGCTTTATATTGATGATAAATTAAGATTAAGGTTCTTAAAGCGTAAGAGAATCTCAAAACATAAGAAAATTTTAAAACTGTTATTTGATAGACACAGAAAAAAAAACACCGTAATTTTACATGAAGTAAGATGTCATACTTATTTTTAAAAATTACTTTAGTATAGTCATTCCATAAGAATTTTAATTTTAAAGAAACGGTAGGAATTAATCATTTGTTTCAGAGCTCTATTTAGAATTTGTATGTTTTTGCATTTGTTTGAAGGAGACTAATGCTTTATTTTATGAAGGCAGTATTTGAACCAAGAAAAAACAAAACTTAGACTTGTGCACAACAAGGCCAAAGAGGCCAGGAAAATTTTGAAGGGAAGCCCGTTGTTGAGAGATTCAGAGATATATTAAAATTAATTAAAATAGAATAAAATCTTAGGCTGCTAGAACGAGGTTAATAAAAAAGATACAATTATTAGCGTATATTTAATTACATATTAATTAGTTTAAACTTTTAAAAAAGATTTATTTATTATTAATTTAAAAAATATATTAATTAATTATATGTTAATGGTTTAGTTTTGATTGCTTAGGCTTAGGTTGGACATCATCACTAGTCTACTATCTCAGAGATAGATCGGCAGCGGCAGCAGCATCTGCATCTCTAACCTGAGACCAGGGAGGAGGCGGCCATGTCGTATCCCTCTGGCGAGGTGCTCGCCTCCGTCTCTTCCGCGCTCGCCGTCCTCCTCGTGCTCCTCGCCTGCGTCGAGCTCGGCGACGCCGCCGCCGCCGTCGGCGTCTACCGCCTCATCCAGTACGACCTCTCCGGCGCCCCGCTCGGTTCCCGCGCCGCCGCCCTCAGCCACCACGCCGCCGCGCTCCCTCTCCCCGCGGGCACCGACCTCTCCCGCTCCGCGCTCGTCGCTCCGCTCCTCGATCTCCCGCTCGCCTTCCTCCGCGGTATGCTCTCCTTCCTTCTTACCTCCTCGTATCTAGCACCCTTCTTATATATGTACTAGATAGTAGATCTCTTCCCTGTCTTGCGTCGGAGATCCGTGTGTTCTCTTCTCATTGCCCAACAATTGCTTGGATCGACCTGACCACCGCATTTAGCTTCCCTTCTCAATTTTCATCTCCTACCACTTCACGATGCTTACTGTTACGCTGCTGCTTACCGATCGTTCCTTGTTTAGTATTGGAGGTCGGATATCGTCTACGATAAGCTCTATTGTACTTCAAGCCTGTGTCTCATGCTTATCCTCACTCATCTACATCTTACAACCGATGGAGTTATTGCATCTAGATCAACAGCAGCACTGAATTGTCATGTCTTCTTATTTTGCATCAGCAATCTCTGCAAAAAAAAATCATCTTTTTTCTGATTCGTTAGCTAAAATTAGTTCTTTTGGGCTTGGACTGTTTGCTTGATTTAGTAGCTCTAGTATTTGCCACTGATGAACTGCTGCTCAATTGCATACTCAGAGTACCTGGTGGAGAAAAAACACCTGGGAGGGTTGCTCATTTTGCTCCCTAAAAAGCTCAACGATGAGGATGCCGTGGCCAACAGTGAGGGCAAGGGACAAGTGAAGAGTTCTCTGGCTGAGCTGGAAAAGTTGCTCTTGCATGAAGAAGTGCCAGTAAGTCATAAGTTTTTCTCTCGTTGATGCAATCAATTGAATATTTCCCAGTCACTCTGTGCTGTATGTTCCTTCCCTTACTTGGCAACTATTATGTTTTAGGAAGTTGGTTTCTAAATAGATGCCGTTTTAGTGTCTTTGAGGCAATATTTTCGTCCAAACTCCCCTATCAATTGATTGCCATTGACAACATTGGAGGTAGTACCTTCTCCATGTAATTAAGATATAGAACGTATAGGATGGATCTCAACACTACAATTATGCACATGGTGTCAGTTATATGTATGACTGATTCGTACCCTCACCCTGAAAATTAATTGCATTTGACGTGTTTTCTTCTGGTTTTGTTCATGCTATCCATTATTTTCTACTCCATACATGTCCTGCCCCCACTTTGTTTAGCAACGCATTCTGTACTATGATGCAATGCAAGCTAACTTATTTCCATTACACCATGTAGTATCCAGTCTACTTCGCTTTCCAGGACAACCACTTTGATAACCTGCTGGCAGATATACGTAAAATTGCCTCTTCAGGTCAGCCAGCATCAGCAACAACAGGAGGGTAATACACGAAAAAGAAATCGAGCCTACTTTAGTGTATCCGGCATGTTGCACTTTCAACAGTGTAACACGACACTAAAGTGCATGTTGCCTTCTTTTGACTGTCTTTATCTGCACTTGTAGTTACAAGCTTGTTGTGTCTTTGCCAGAACCTAGAAAAGTGTCATCTCCGACCATTTCAAATATCCAGGTAGCCTCTCTAACATTAGTTTACAGTTTAGTTCAGCGTCTGTTGGTTGATTTTTATTTACATTATAGTTTACTGTATGAGTGTTCTATACTTTTCTCTTTTGGAAATGACTAGATAAACCATGGTCTTGTAGCTATTTGTTGGAAGCGATTGTTCCAGCTGATATTGGTCTTACCTTTTATGTGAGATACCAACATACCTGAGACAAATACTTTGAGTTGCAGGGATGGTTACCTGGATTGAAAGGAGAGGGTGATACTGAACAGCTTCCAACTATCGCCATTGTTGCAAACTATGATACTTTTGGTGCTGCACCAGTATGTCATCAAGAAAAATCTTGCTAGAACCTTCTTTGATATTCTTCTAGATATTTTGCATAATGCATATTTTCTCAGGCACTTTCTGTGGGAAGTGACAGCAATGGGAGTGGAGCTGTGACTCTTCTAGAGATTGCAAGACTATTTTCACGCCTCTATTCAAATCCTAAGACCAGAGGCAAGTACAATCTTCTCTTTGGCTTAACATCTGGTGGACCCTACAATTACAATGGAACTAACAAGGTTAGTTGCAATCTTCAGATTTTTTTAAAAATATTTCCTTTGTAGCATCTGTTTCATCAACTCATGGCTGTATCTTTTTGAATTTTGGTACAGTGGCTTAGAAGTTTCGATCAGCGTGTGCGTGAGGGCATTGACTATGCAATTTGCTTGAACAGTGTTGGTTCCTGGGACAATGAACTCTGGATGCATGTATCAAAGCCACCAGAAAACCCCTATATTAAACAAATCTTTGAAGTATGTTGGTTATTTCAAGCCTGTTGATCCATACCATTTATTATTTGTGAAGGGCAGTCATTTTACTACTGTGAATTCCTTTTCTTTTAGGATCTTTCTGATGTCTCTAAAGAAATGGGCGTTTCAGTTGGAATCAAACACAAGAAGATTAATGTCTCCAATCCTAGAGTATGTACTTGTTGCTTTTCCCAAGATTTCATATCATCACTAATTCCCATTAGGGATAGATGTTGTATCCACTAAATACATGATCTGTGGAGATTTCACTGCATAACATGTAACCTTAGAGATTTTACTGCATAAAAAGTGAAACAGTCTTGCGACACAATAACTTCTGTAAAAGCTAACTATCTTAAATTAAATTTGAGTAGCAAAAGTATTGACACAACAGGGCCTCAGTGAAATTTTATCTATTCTTGTGGCCCTCATATTAGCTTCTCTTTTTGAATGTGGATGGTTCATATGCCCTAAATATGTGTAATAAAATATTTATGTCCATTTTTGTTCTCATCCTGCTTCTTCCAAACAATAAAAATTCACTAAAACGTCTGTTTCATGGCCAGTGCAATCTTCACGACCACTATTGCATTTATGCATCACATGCACTGTTCATTCGCCAGGAGCTGGCTCCACGGACCTCGGTCTCTCGGCCCAATGCGATGACATCACAGTATCACAATGCCAACGCCAGCACATAGCATGCACGCTAAACATAATAATTTAGTTTGCAACTTTACATACCATCTATTTAATGCACTAACATGATGGGATTTGTTATACTGATTGATGAATTGCTCTTTTTAACATAGTACCATGACATGGAATTGAAAATGCATGATCAAGAATTAACTGGTAATTGTACAAGTTTATCAATTAGTTCAAAAGAAGATGATATCCTTGTTTACTACCAACCACTGTGGGAGCTGTAATTTTGGAACTGTTTTATTTGGGCTGTTCAAGGGTTCTATTGTATTTAATCTTATGTTTCTAGCTTGCCTAGTGACATGCTTGCAAAACTTCTAGGTTGCATGGGAACACGAGCAATTCTCAAGATTTAGGGTGACTGCACTAACTCTTTCAGAATTGTCCTCCCCTCCTGAATTTCTTGAAAGCACTGGTGGCCTATATGACACTAGGTAAAACACTTTTAGTGTTGTCTTTTTTACTTCCTTATATTATTTGTCCTTTTTTTTCTACATTTAGCTTGTATTTGTATCGTTCTGCAGAGAAACAGCAGATGCTGAGTCAGTAATTAGAACTGTCAGATTAGTTTCTGAAAGTCTTGCGGTAAGCTAAATCATTTCCTAGAAGTTCTTCATTTTGCTTGCTTGTTTCAGTTCTTTGTCGTAACATAGCCCCTTGGGTCAATCTATTATATGCAGATGACATAATTTTAGAAAATTTGGGGTGTTTCATACATACATTTATCATTGTTTTCTAGAGGATTTTTACTGCTTTTTATTGCAGGTTTCTGCTGTGTAAGAACTTGCAAATCTTGTCAGTGGCTACATTTTTTAGATTCTAGTTAATGCTTGAACCTGGTAACTGCATTTAGTGTGATTAAAAAACAGTTTTGAATGTTCCTCTGGTAGGATGCATCTAGGGTGCAAATATTTTACTGATTTTCCACTTTGCATAAAGCTTCTCCTTTGGTGTAGCTTTGTGAAATATCTCAATGGAGAATTTCACGTGGTTATGGTGGTGCATCAGTTTTACATGCATGTCCATATTACAATGTTTTTCTTTTCATGCTATTTAGGTTGCATTTCTAAATGTGATAAGCACAGGACATTATGTCTTCAAAATGCCTACTATGATTAGAGAGTGATCTAAAAATTGACTGGTTTCTTTCCCTTTCTGAACTGAAAGTAACCAGTTCTTATATACTATTGCCTTTTACAGAGACACATCTATGGACTAAAAGGAAGGAACATTGATGTTTTTGTGGAGAACAGCAGCTTAGCCATCAATCGTCACTACATCCAATCCTGGTTGGATCTTTTATCACGGACACCACGGGTTGCACCGTTTCTTCAGAAGAACGATCCCTTTATATCAACACTGAAAAAGGTTTGTATGCCTTCCATCGATTATTTAATCTACTTCACCTAGTTCTTAGTTTTTTTGCAAGCCATGACATTTCATGTCCTGTTGAAGGAACTGTCTGAACACACTGCTGATGTGCATGTTCAAAGCGATGTTCTTGATGGCATGTTCACTTTCTATGATGCAACTAAGGCAACTCTAAATGTATATCAGGTAAGCGTGTAAGCTTTGTGTCATTCGTTCACATTTGGGCAGCATAATCAAATCTCACAATGGAATGGTCTAATAAGCTTATTGTGGAGAGCATATGCCGTGCTTTGTGATTCCTTATTTTATATTGTAATATTCTGCTAATAAATCCCTTTATGAGTTGCTTACCAGTAACAAAGAATTCATTTCAAAGGGACTTTGTAAGATATCATCATATCGCCACATTGAAATTACCTCATTCATTCTTTGACTTGTCAATTCACAGGTTGCAAGTGTTACTTTTGATCTGCTGTTCCTTCTGGTGATTGGCTCCTATCTAATTATTCTCTTCAGTTTCCTAGTAATCACTACACGGGTAAGGATCATTTCAAGTCTTCAAAGGTATACTGAAGCTTTGGTTTTCGTACAGTTGAGAACTTTTCTTTTTTGAGCAGGGTCTTGATGATCTCATTAACATATTCCGGCGACCTCCATCACGCAAAGTCAAGGGGGCATAGGGTAAATTGTGCTGTGTATTAGTATCCAGGAACGTGATGCCTAGTTAGAAGGGCTAGACACCAGGGCAACAGGCGAGACTCAGCTCTCCCCAGCAAATTGACTTGTAATTTCAAAATTTCATGTTCTCTAGCCAATGTGAGTGGCTTCAGATACTGCAAGGCAAAAACATTATTTCTTTGAATTTTGACAGAAGATGAAGCTGCATTTTATTTTATTTTTTTGCTTGGGCTCGCAATTTTGGCTACTGTGGAATCAAAGGCCTCTTTTGCATAATTATATCCTGTTAGTGTGTGATAGACGGATAAAGAATCACGCTGTAATCCAGCATCACTACTTTCCCAGTGGAAAACAATGTCATTCTGAATATGCTGAAGGTAAAAGTGCAAGTTCTCATGTGCTTCCACATAATAATAATTTGCTGTTGTTGGTTGTCAACCCCAATACCTTCAGTTGCATAGTACTGTACGTCTAATATGTTTAAGATGTTTGAATTATAGCAATTTTACCATGCATTGCTGAGCGTTTCTCAACGTGTGATGGTACAAATATGCCTAGACAATCCTATGTCGTGCAGTAACCTACTCTTCTCACGGTTTGCTCAAAATTTGCAGTTAGAGGCATCAAACAATCGTAACTGGTAACTGAATACTGAATCTAACATCGTAGTGTATCGCTATCATATATCTGTATCTTTTTTTTTTTTGAGATTCCATATATCTATGTCTACTAGCCAGAAGAGGTCTCCGGTCAGTCCTCGTCCAGCATATCAAGAGAAGGTATTCGTCGGAAGCGTCCTCCATGCCTTTTTTCTGTTGAGATGCTTGGTGATCTTGCCTTAATTCTTCTCTTCTTGGGCGTGGAGTATTCGCCTGTAATTTATTCAAAGAGCTCTCCCATATTCGCCAAATTGTGCCTCTTCTTGTCGGCCTCCTCTTTCAGGAAACTGATTGCAAAGCATCGATGGACAAAATGTTAGCATGCTCATATATTAAGTGCATTTTTACAGAAGAAGCAAATTTCAAGTCATTCAAGCAGTAAGACGGCAGAAAACATATGATTCTAAGAACAAGGCTAGGAAGAGTACCTTTCTCGGATGATTTTAAATGTTTCCATTGTTACATATGGTAACCCTGTCTTTGGGTCACGGTATCTACAAGATAGTAAACCTAAAATAAGCTTATCTGCTCATAAATACAAGTCATCCAAAAATAACAATAAAATTCATAATCTCAGAATTCAGATGTACTACTTTGCAAAAGATATCAAATCACATTGCAAATCTGCTCCAGTAGGATCATATGAAAACAAGGCACCAGTTAAGATCTCATGTAGTTTTACAGTGGCTACATGAAAAATAAGAACAAATCTATGTCAGCACTGCTTATGTAGGATCATTTCAAATTACTGAATCAAAATAGTGTAGCTATTTTCATCAGCACAAGATAACAAACAATAACAAGGGTGTAGCAAACCAAAGGCGCATGTGCGCACAATTTTATTTAGATCAATGCAATAAACACGACAACAATTTTAATTTCACAGAAAAAGGAACATCAAAGGCCAATATAGATCACTGTAAATGTGTGCTCAGAGAACATACTTGGCAGGAAGTCCAGTTACAACACAAATAGGTTTCTCTGGATCTGTAACGAAGAATGTTATCATGAGAAGAGGATGACATTTAAGTTGTATGAACTCCATCTGTCACGCATGCTCACATTTAATGGTAACCAGTAGAGGCAAATAAAAAGGAGTAGCCAACAAAAAGTTTGCACTTATAAGGAGCCGAGGTTGTACAAAGTTCAGACCCAAACAATGCCCCGTTGATGAATTCCAAGCGTGATCCCCCTAATTCAGCACAGTACTGATAATAAGTACTTGGGAATACCTAATGTATTGGTTCTGATCATGTAAAAAAAAGCTAGTAAATTCACATTCCAGTTGCAAACAAATTCTTGATGATACTCTGATAGAGAAGTTATCATCTCTTGAGCAAAACCGAATCATAGGACCCTCATAAACAGCTTTATGAACAACAGCTTTTTTCTTAACCTCCTTTCTTGCCAGTACACGTTCAAGATTTCTGAGGTTGATGATCTCTGGAAATATACAAAAGTATATTAAACAAATAGAGATAAATAAAGCTGGTGCCCAATTACATCTTGGAAATGTAGAGAAGGTAAAGAAGAGGACCTGTTTCATACGCTTTTCGTCTCCCTCCTTTTTCTTCTTAAGAATAGGCTGGAGCCATTTACAAGAGGAAAAGTGAGCAAATTAAAGTCTCAAAATTGAAAAAAAAACGTGTGGATTGACAAGCTAATATGAGTAACACAGAGATTCTTTTGTCTGTGCCCATGAGCAGCCGGCCAGCCGCTACGCACTAATAACAACATTAGATACAAGAAGTTGAGGATTAAGTGTGGATATAAACCTTCATAGTTGCTTCTTTCTCAGCACGTATTGCCTCCCACTCAGCTTGTCTCACGATGACAGATGTTCTAGTTGATTTCCTGATGGTCTTCTCGGTCTCCAATTCATCAGGAATGTCCCTTTGCTTCGATGGACTTTGCTGATATGAAGACTTGTCAGTTTTGGAATCATCTTCTAACTTTGGGAGCATCTTCTTCTTCTTCTTCTTGGCGTTAGTCTTTTTCATAGTCTTCCCAGGGAATATTAGCCGCTTTTTGATAGGTAATCTGTTTGATGATTGAGTTTTGACATGCTCATGAGTGTAGAACTTGTGCGTCAACCAACATGTGTGTGTACATCTCACGTACTTCCTTTTCCGGTTCATCATCATCAGGTTCCGACTCCTGAATGAATCCAAAGGAGTTAAATCAAACAGCTTTGTGCAGTACTTACTAAGTAGTAACAGAAGGTCAGCACACTGATGAAAGCTAAAAAAGATTTAAAGATTAGGAGCAGCATCAAGAGGGAACTCACATCTTCGCCAAAATCACTGTCGAATTCATCACTAGCATCCTGCTCTTCCTCGTAGTTGTCATCCTGTGAATAAAGATGGAGCAAAGGATAGGGAAACGAATTTGTCATCCTGCCCAAGCCAGCATTTGCAGCAACCAACAGTTTTGACGCAAGTAGCACAATTAGTTAAACACGCACCATGGAGAAACAGGGTGAGACTAAATGCGAACTCCACAGCAACGAAAGCTATGTAATTATGTGAACTAAGAACCATAAACAAGAAGTCAACCCCCAATCCCCCAGCCCACCCTCACTAAAAGAAAGAAATCGAGAAATGAGAAGAAGAGGAGCAGGAAAACAGAAGAATGTAAGAATAGAGGGAGGGAGAAAAGAACCTCCTTGAGGGCATCCTGATTCCAGAAAAGCTCGTCCTCCTCAACCTCGTCTTCGAGTAGCTTGGCAATCCTGGGAAACGAGGACAGAATTGGGCAGCTGCTTTAGGTTAGGTATTGCAGGAAGGCAAGGGGTAGGGAGGAAAGGGGATGGACCTGTTTCCTCGGGTGGCGCGAGCCCCGGTCGAGGAGTACGGGCGGATCCTCGTCGGCCATGGCGGCGGCGACGAGGACCTGAGAGGAGAAGGCGCGATGCGAACGAAGAAGACAAATAGCCAAAGGTGGGCCGCAGCGTACGGAACGTGGGCTTAATTAGGCCCAAAATCCCCTTGATATACTCTATTTTGAAACCCAATCGAACAAAAATAAAAGGAATTTGCAGTAGCCACTAGCACTGTATTGTATGTTCGAGTCGTTCTGTGGTGAGAATGATTTTGTATTACCGATCATATGATATAGTCTTGAAGAAATATTCAGTTAAAAATGCGACTTATTCCCTGGGGAAAAAATGCGAATTCATTGGTAAACAACAGAAACAGATAGATAAAAAGAGCATTCCCCATAATGATAATGAGCTCATAATTATTCTCCATACATGCATGTCATCCTCGATGTAGGTGTGCATGCATGGGTGTAATAATAATAATAATAATAAGAATAAGAATAAGAATAAGAGTGTTAATTTGTTGAAATAGAAGAGGATAAGCAGGCCATCCATGGCCACCCAATAAATATTGAGAATTAAGCTAGTATCTATGTGCACCACGCTAAAAACCACAGGACAGAGGCGCAGAGCAAGGAGCAGATCGAGTGCCACCGCCATGCAGATGCAGGCGGCGCGGCTCAGGCTGCTGCCCCGCTTCCGTCTCCGTGGCGGCAACGCTGCCATTGATATTCCGCCCGCCACCTTCACCGTCACCTTCACAATCGGCTTCAACAACAAGAAGAGCAAGGCGGTGGCGTGCTGTGCGGCGGCGGGCGCGCGGGCGCAGGTGTCCGTGTCGGACTCGGAGCTGGCGGCGCGGGGGTTCGCGGTGCGGCGCACCACGTCAGGGCTGGACGTGGGGGAGCTCAACGAGGTATTCGCGCGGGTGGGCTTCCCGCGCCGCCAGGAGGACCGGCTGCGGCGCGCGCTGGAGCACAGCGAGGTGGTGTGGCTGGAGGACTCGGCGTCGGCGGGGCGCCCCGTGGCGTTCGCGCGCGCGGCGGGCGACGGCGTCTTCAACGCGGTGGTGTGGGACGTGGTGGTGGAGCCGTCGTGCCAGGGCCTCGGCCTCGGCCGCGCCGTCATGGAGCGCCTCGTCGCGGAGCTGCGCGGCAAGGGCGTCTCCAACATCGCGCTCTACGCTGAGCCCCGCGTCGTGGGCTTCTACCGCCTCCTCGGCTTCGCCATGGATGCCGACGCCATCAGGGGCATGGCCTTGTACCGTTCAAGGCAACAAAACACCACAGCATCCTCCTAGCCTAGCTCACCTCCTCCATATCTTCTTCTCCGAACGATCAATTCATCGTTATATATGCCTGCCTTCTTCTATAAATCTTGTACGCAAATTGGATTGGATAACCTTTTTGTTTAATTTGTGCCATTTCGGCATCCAATTAAGCTGATTATATCAAAAAGAAAAATGCACAATATATGGGAGTCTCACAAGTTGCAGAGAGATATTAAATAATCAAATACATTCAAACAATAGGTGGTTGCAACCAATAATCAATCCATTGATCACACTAATAACATCTCATTTTTCACCCACTCTTAAAAAAACAAGATTTTTCTGCTGCCTGTTGCACATTAATTGCAGAAGAAATAATACACATAATAATGCACGCGAACGAACAGAACGTTAAAACAGGTCAAGTCCACACACACAAGCCGCACACTTGTACACAGAAATGCAATAATCGAGAACCCAAATCAAATTGCTTGCTTGCTTGCTAACTCATTCGGATGAAGAATATATCACTCATCGATCGATCCATCCATCAAATGATCTAGCTAGGCGCGGTGCCTGCGCATGGTACAAGCGGCCATGACGATGAGAACCATGAGGACGAAGACGGAGAGGAAGGAGGCGATGACGGCGCCGCTGGTTCGCTGGCAGAAGCCGTGGAACTGCAAGCAGATGGGCACCCAGTTGGCGCGCAGGTTGCCCTCGTGCGCCACGTACACCATGGCCGCCGCCGCAGACGCAGCCGCCGTCCCAAGCCCCATCATGATCTGCATGCATGCGCGCAACATCCATCGAATCAATCATACTCTAGCAGCAGACCAAATTAATATGTACCGTGTCACAGATGAGCAGCAGGAGCTTGACGCCGGTGGCCTTGGAGCTCATGATGCTGGCAGCGGAGAAGGGCAGTGACAGCACCATGTATCCCGCCGCGATCGCATTGGCCACGACGAAGAATCTGCATTGTATATATTGATTCATTGCTGAATGAGCTTAGCTTAATTACTCCTAGTCTCCTATACTAGGGTCAGGTGCCGCAAGTATACTACTGCTGCTGCGGCGGCTGCTGCTACGTACGAGAACGCCGGGAAGTCGTCGAATCTGGCGCGGAACTGGAAGTAGTTGGTGAAGATGGAGAGCCTCTCGTCGGATTTGCCGATGGAGATGGCGGCGGCCAGCGTCGGCCCGAAGGCTGCCACCCTCAGCACAAAGTCTATCAACCCCAGGCACCGCCGGAGCCCGTCGCTGCTGGTAGCCTCGTGTTGCGCCTGATACGGCCCAGCGCCGGGAGCAGTGCCGTATGAGTAGGATGAAGCGGCGGGCGCCTTGCCGTGCTCGTCGACGAAGGTGTTGTCGCTCATCATGCCTGCCTGCTTCTGCTTAATTGTGCGTGCCTAGATCTCCTGTGCTTTAGTACGTGCTGCTACAATTAATTCTACTAGCTAGGAGTAGCTACCATCTGGGTTGCGTTGCCAATCTATCCCTCTCTGTAGGTTGGTATATATACATGCCCTCTGCTATTTAGTATGTCTGCACTTCTGCAGAGGAGTTGTTTGCTTCATCATAGTGCTAACTGCTTAATACTAATCACTAATATCATTGTTGCTGTTGAATATATGACGGATAAATGATAGAGTTTCCATTCTTTCTTGTATGTGGAGATGAAGGGGTTGAGAGTTGCTGTTGCTAGCTCCATTCAATCCATTGGAGCAGTTTGTATCATTTCATTAGCTGCCTGCCTGCCTGCCTGTGCCTTCTTTCAACTGCTCACTCCGCCAACTTCAATCCATCAAACACCATTGCTTTCTACCTGATCCTGATCGATCAATGTAGTATTGCAGCAGCAGTACTGTGTATGTATCATAGACTTGCCCGACGATACCCAAAAATGTCCTCCCAAGTCTCAGGCTCAGCTCTGTAGTATTACTTGAGCATTCTGAAACTAGCAGAGACGCCATTCCAAACTACTAGAACATCAGAGTAACATCATCACGGCAGCTGATCCCCGGTAGCTACAATCATTTCATCACACTCCATTGTAACTCGACAATTCACTTGTGCAGAATTTCCCTTCTTCGAAATTAATTTAGCGGGATAACATTACTCATAAACCATACTCATATATTCCCTTTAAAATATTGCATAATATTCGCTTTAGTTATGGGAAGTGCACAGCGCTCCTACCAGTGGCGCAAGATAAACTCAACCAGCTCATCATCAGGCAGAACATCCCATTCATGTGCAAGCACAACGGTACAGAAAAATCTTAGCCAACACCTAGCTCTTCAGGTACCAGAAACAACAAACGACATACTGTACATGCAGATCCCGTTTTGTACAAACAGTTTCATGTTAACTTGCAGGACCACAACTCTCTCCATAAGGAAGTTCAACTGCGAATCATTTTCTCAAAACATCACTTGTGGCTTAAGGAGCTGAACAGATATGAAACATGGCATTGATGGCTTGCATTGTTGTTATATGGTGTGATACTTCAATTGAGGTAAATCCGTAGGGTGATTTATGATCTACATGATGGAAAGGAAAGGCCTCCGCAGAAAGCAGCGATGATCAAGTAGAGTAGAAGTACTATGACAGCAGTCAACACAGCTCTGCAACGAAGCAAGGCAAGAAATATTTCAGATGCTGTCAAACAGACAAATTCCAGTGCTCTAGATTCTAGGAAAGAGACTAGTAGTTGTTTGTCCCTGCCATTAATCATCGATTCTCTCAGTTCCCAGCAAAAACAGAATAGCAGTAATCCATTGTTCTAAAACCCAATGATAAACCAGCTTATTCTATTCAACAAGAGTCATAGAGTGATTTACACTTTACCCAACAAGAGTATCCCAATTTTGTTGAACAAAAGGTACACGATCCCAATTTTGCTCTGAACTTTCGGGCATATACATTCATGTTGAATTTCAGGATTTGGTAAACTAGGCTCCTTTGGAACAAAGAATTTTCATAGGAAATTTGTAGGATTGAAACACTACAGGAAAATTTTCCTATGGAGCCATTTGGTTTCAAGGTTTTGGCTAGAAAATTTCCATAGGAATCATTCGTTTCCTACGCTTCTTGGAGGATTTCAAACATGAGCTCAAATCTCATGGTTTTCATTTCCTTTGAGAAGTCCAATGTACCATCTTCTTCATCTCACCTCTCAACTCCATTCTAATAATATTTTTCCTCTAAAATTCCTGTGAAGAATCCAAACAACTCATACCAACAAATTCCTGTGTTTTCAATTCCTGAAGAATTGCATATGTCATGCTATCCTATTCATGTGTTTTTCCTATTCCTGTGTTTTTCAATTCCTGTGCGTTCCAAAGGAGCCCTAATGGCAGCGATGATCAAGTAAAGTAGAAGTACTATAACAGCAGTCAACACAGTTCTGAAACAAGGCAAGACAAGAAATATCTCAGATGCTGTCAAACAAGTTAGATCTTAGAGGTGTACAACAATCACAAAAACAAAATCCCAGTGCTCTAGATTATAGAAAAAAAATCAGTAGTTTGTTATGCCTGCCATTAAGCATCGATTGTCTCAAATCCCAGCAAGAACAGAATGGCAGTAATCCATTGCTCTAAAACCCAATGATAAACCAGCTTATTCTATTCAACAAGAGTCATCGAGTGATTTACGCTTACCCAACTCTATCCCAATGTTGTCGAACAGAAGGCACACGATTTCATAATCTTTTGGATAAGCAAGGAAATCACATCTTCCTTTGCTCTAAACTTTTGTGTGTACACATTCATGTTGAATTTCAGGATTTGGTAAACTGTAACTGGCAGGAAAAAAGGAAGAACAAATGGACATGGCTAAGGACCAATCTAGAAGGGCTTTGTAACATAAATCAGGACAGCTCATTAGGGAGCAACTTGTAGCATAGGGGTTTGAGAGCGCAGGAGTGACCATTAGTTAATGGGTAGCGTCAGTGAGTGGTGAAGAAGCAAGGGTGAATTACAGAAGCTTGGCATTCTTCATCCAAAGAGCTCTCCTGAGCCTCCTGGATTGCTTGCGGAAATGAAAAGAACGGTCTTGCATAGTGGAGGTCTTGTCGACGAGAAGGGAGATGCGCTCACCTCTGTCGAGGATCTTCTCAATGTTGTCAACCATGACGGTATGTATCTGCACAAGTTGGAAAGCACAAACAAGGAAGGCTCAGCATCTGGTTAGGGGAAAAAATAGTGTGAAAGACGAAAGGAGTAAAAGAGGAGTAGTTGGTAGTTGCCTCGCAGACTTCCCCACGGAGACGGTGGAGCGTGTCGGCGCTGGAGAAGAACTCCATTTGCTGATGGAGGACTCTGGAGAACTCGTCATTCATGGCGTAGGCGAGTGCGGAATGGGCGGTTCTGCCATAGTTGTTGATGAACCTCATTTGGATGTCCTCGAGGTAAAGAAAGGGAATTCGTCCTGCAAGACATTACACAGGTGCTGCTCTATCACAGCTATATATGTTGGATTTCGCTCGCTACAACTACTAGTTTTATTATGAATGTGGTGGAAATTGAGTGGTACAATGTAGGAGGGAACATGAATGAATGAATGAAGTACAATCCGTAAGATGGATGATTATGAATTGGATGGAAATAGAGTAGTACAATCTATGAGGGAACATGAATGAATGGATGAATGAGTATAATCCCAAAGATGAATGAAACATACAGAAGATTTAGATTAGAGTGTCGTTGGCCATGCAGAGGAAGGTGAGGCCATCGGAGGGGGAGAGGAGGACATGGAAGATGTAGCGATCCTGCGCGAAGCAGAGGAGCGAGTCGGCCTCGGGAGGAAGCTTCTCGAGGATGCGGCGGGAGACGGCGCCGGCGTTCCCGGAGAAGGCGGAGAACTCGGCCAGCACCACGGTGCCGCGCGCCACCACCGCGAACACGATCGCCATGGATGGGGGGTCTAGATCCCCACTACTAGTAACAGACTAGACTAGATCCAAGCCAAACCGCTCCTTCCATTGACTGGTTTGATTTTGGATTGATGGATCCGGAGGGGGAGATCACACGCACCCTCTCTCTCGATTGCAACCGTGGGTCTCACGGGCGCCCACTGATAGATAATTAAGTGCCACGTGCGCTTCTCCTTTCTCTTTCCAGAGTTTGCGTCCCACCCAGCGCTAACTGTATCCCACAACGTGCTGTTCATAAATATTTCGTAAGTCAGACGAACACTGTTCCAAATACATACAAAACATTTTAAAACTGATTGATACCCTCCAATAAACCTTCCTCCGTTTCTTTCTTTACTCCGGTGACCCGATCCATCTTTCTTTCCCTCTGCCTCGGCTCACCGGAGGTGCTCACCCGAGTGCAGGGGAGGGAGAAGTCGCTTTTCTCGTCGTCGCTAATCCGGAAGGCCGGTTCTCTCCCCTCTTTTTTAATTGTAGACAAAAAAATTTTTTTGACCAATATATCTCTTATTAAATAAAATACGCTTATGAGTAAAATAATAGTTGATGGTAAGATATGGATAAATTTAAAGAATATGTGGTAGATGACAAAAGCAGTAATCATTTATTTTAAACAAGATTTTAAAACTAATAATTTATTTTGGGACCTAAATTTGTGCTATCGTTTAACACTTTGGGTATTGAGTTACTGAACAATTATAATTTTACAGGGTTCTCTTGTAAAAATAGCTAGCCCTAAGACTTGAGAGATTATGATATTCTGTTTGAGTTTGACATGAGAATCCAGAAGAAGAAGATGCTGGTCTACAGATGATTGACATAATAACCGAGCTCAATGCAGTGTATACCACGTACCGGTGCCGATTCTGGCGCCATCGGCATGCCTTTAGTACCAGAGATGTTCTTTCTATATATCAACTAGCACGGTAGCTCGCGTAAAACTGTGCAGCTAGTTTTGTTATAAAATTATCATTAGCGTGGTACATATATTATATATTTTAGCTCTTTATTTTGAAAAAAAAATTGGATGTGGTAATATCTGCTAGATATGTAAACTTTCTCTGATTATGTAAACCTCCTATTTCCATGTCATCTCTTGATATATCCTACCCATGTCCAAACTCTTTGTTGTGGTTTTGTTGTATGTCTAAATTTTTGCCCAGACATTACATTATTTTACTCTATTTAAGTTATGTTCTCTCGTGTTTATTGATTCACTTTCCTTTTTGTCATTCTTTTTTATTAGAGTTTGACCATCTTAGAAATCAATGTTTCATCTTTCACACTAATTGTGGCTATCATTTACCATCTCTCTTTATAGATAATCTTACTAAAAATGACACCCGCCATTGCCCATACTGAGTAATACATGGCACATTTCTAATATAAAAATATCTATCTCTTATTTATAAATACTTCCTGATTATCCAATTTCTTAGGCTTGTTACATGTTTACCGTCTCTTACCATCATCTTCACTTCACTATGGGTCGCATGACATTATAATATAATATTTATGTTGCATGTCACTAAAATTTACAAATGGCAATTGAATCTTTTTTTTCAAATTTTAGTTACTCCTTTATGCCATATGTGATGTGAGATCTACTAATATTTTTACTATCCTTATTTTAATTTTATTTCAAATTTTACTTGTGGAATTCTCGCTGAAACACAATATTTTTTTGTTCTTTTCAGAAATTAAAAGTGTTATTGGATGTTTTTACATGGATTTTTAATATTTTTACAGTAATTTTATTTTTAAAATTTATATGTCTTGTTTTGATTTAGTATCTATCTGATATATATTTATTAAGTACATTTGTTAATAATTCTATTACTATTAGTTTTTTCCCATAGTATTTTTTAGTATTTTTATACTTTGAAAATCATATTAAAATCAAAGTTCTGATTTCTTTTTTATTCCAAATTGTAATACTCGTATTGTATTTGACGTGGACACTATTTTCAATATTTTTTATTTTTAAATCCGAATTTGAAATATTTTTAAATTGTATTTCTAGATAGACTCTATTATATTATTCTTTATTTCAATCCAAATTTTAGATATTTTAAATTATGTTTCTGCGTAGTGTGTTTTGTTTAATCTAGACCATTTTAAAGTGGACCATACTTTAATCAATTGCTTAAAGCTTCTTGATTTCCTTTAATTAATATGAGAATTAGTAGTTGGGCGACCTGTGCATTTGCATTGCTGGATATGTTTTAAAATTTGTAGTGCTTACCCAAGCCCCTATTACTCTCTCTCCCCCTGTTCATTATTATTCTCTCTCGCTAACCCCTTCTCTTGTGATTTAGACGTTTTATTAAAGCAGACCTTTCCCTTCCGCAGTTGGTCCCCGGTATACCAGTTTTATTTCCCTTCCTCAACAAAGTTGGCAAGGAAGGTGATACGGCACCATCTCCTTGGTTTGTATCCAAGTAAAACAGATATTTATATTCAACCAATTATCAGGATTCACCATCAACTTCTTTATATTTTTATTTTATACCATATTTGGCATGGACTATTCCGTTGATATTTTTAGTCTTTATTTTAAATCTAAATATGTAGTTTTATAATTGTTTTGTCGAAGTGCATGTAGTTGTAATCAATTTTGTTTTGGCTGCCCTAGGAATTGATTATTTTCCATATAATTACCATAAATATTTTTTGCTACGAATGAATGGACCAATTGAACACGTGATGTAGATTCAGCCAACGATATCAATGCCGTGTGATAGACAGCTAATGGAGCCAGCGATTATCTCAGTATGGGCACCAGCACGGCCCTCAAGAGTCAAGTGCGTCCCCTAGGCCCTAGAACATGTCCCCATCCTCAATTTACAGCGGTACAACTGCAAGCGCGTGTCTGGAAGGAGGACGGCTATCAGATCGCCCTGCTTGACGTCTGTGGCATCGTTAGCCTTCCCGGAGCTGCACGTCTACATCATCATAAGCTCATGACGCCGGGACAGGAGCTATCATCCTTTGGTCTTCACATCCGCCGCGCGTGATCATCCTTGGGATGGTCTCCACCATAGATATTAGGGTCTTATGCGCCAAGACCTTGTAAATCAAGTTCAGACTTGTATGCTTTTTTTATTAATAGAGCAGAGTAAAAGTACAAAGAGACAAGCTATCCGCACCTACAAAATAAGGATCTAGCTGATCTCTTCCAAAACCGCGAACTCACAAAAATAAGGATCTAGCTGATTTCTTCCAGAACAGCGAACTCACGAAGCACAGCTGCATCGTCCGCATAGAGAAAGGTTCGCAGGCGCGTTGCTCTTCCGTTGATAGGTGTGAGGTGTCCTATCTCCTTCGCCCCATCGAGTATGTGATGGAAGGGGTGGATTGTGAGAATAAAAAGGAGCTGAGATAGTGGGACGTCCTGCCTCAATCCCCTACCATGAAGGATTGGTTCACCCATGCATCTATTTAGAAGGACCGCACCACAAGAAGATAGAGAGGTTATTTGAAATCCAATTTCTCAATTTTGGAGTAAAACCTTGTGAAGTCTAGCCTCAAAAGTAGAGCAATGGAATTGTCTATCCATGTTTTGGACATATATGACATTATTGTGAATGTTTCTTTTCTTTATCAAGGTGTTTTGCATGTGGGAGATCAACGTCTTCATGTGGGGTTAGAGGCGAAGCGCTAGGATTTTAGATATTAGCTTGGCAAAGCCATGAATCAGGCTTATAGGTATGAAGTATGCGATGTAGTCACCCTTTTTTTTTTTAAATAAGCACCACTTTTGTCGAATTGAGAAGGCCTAGATTGTTACATCTCTAGGCTGTGAAGGAGTTAATGATTGTCATGAAATCATAATTCATAGTATCCTAGCATTCCTTATAGAAGGCTCTCGTAAAACCATCCAAACCTAGGACTTTTTTTAGAAGGTAATTGATTTAGGGCCTGCTTGATCTCTTCCTTGGAGATTAGCTCGTCGAGGGCTAAGAGGTCAACTTGTTGGAGCTATAGGGCCTCTCAGTCAAAGTCAGTCATTCTTGTCGTCGAATGTGCCATAATCGAAGAGAAGTGATCATTGACGATGCACGCTTTGTCTGTATGCGTGAACTTCCACTCTTGCCCTTGTCATAGTCTTTGAATGAATTTTTCCTTCTTTTCGCGTTGACTCAGATGTGGAAGTATTTTGTATTCGTGGCTCTTTTGTATAATTGGCTTATTCATCAGTTGGATGTGAAGAACACATTTCTACATGACACCCTTGATAAGACTGTTTATTATGTGTAGCTTATTGGATTTATTGATAGTGCTCACTCAGATTTCGTCTTCCATCTCAACAAATCTCTCTATAGTCTGAAACAAGCTTCGCGCGTCTGGTATAGTCACTTCGCTACTCACATTCTCTCGTTGGGCTTCGTGAGTACCAAGTCGTACACATCGTTATTTATCTATTATTGTGGCAGTGAGACAGTCTACTTGCTTCTCTATGTTGATGACATTGTCTTGACGACCTTCTCTACTTCACTGCTTTACCAGGTCATTGACATGCTTAAGCGGGAATTTTCTATGAAGGATCTTGGTCCTCTGCATCATTTTTTGAGTCTTTTTGTCACTCGTTAGGATGGTGGTTTACTATTCAATCAGCACCAGTTCATCTTGGAGGTTCTTGGGCACATTGGCATGTCATATTGCAAACCGTGCTATACACCAATCAATACATGCACCAAGGTTTCTAGCACCGAGGGTGCCCCTGTTGCTGACCCATCTCATTACCGTAGTCTGGCTGGATCTCTGTAGTATTTCACCTTCACTCAACCGAATATTTACTATGTTGTTCAGCAGGTGTGCCTTCACATGCATAATCCACGAGAGCCATACTATACTTTGATCAAGCGTATTTTTTGCTATTTGCATGGGACACTGGATTATGTCTTGCAGCTCCGACGCACAGATATCTCTACTTTGGTCGCTTACTATGATGCCGATTGGGCCGTTTATCCTAACACTCGTTGCTCTACCTTTAGGTATGCAGTCCTGTTTTGTGATAATCTCATGTCTTGGTCCTCGAAGCAACAGTCTACTATATCTCATTCTAGTGCTAAGGCCGAGCATCGTGCAATTGCAAATGTCGTTGTTGAGACAACTTGATTACATTAGTTCATTTAGGAATTATATATTCCCCTTCAACGCACCACTATCGTTTACTATGACAATATCATTGTAGTGTATCTCTCAACAAATCTGGTACAGCACCAGCGTACCAAATACATCGAGATTGATGTTCACTTTGTCCGTGAACAAGTCACAACCAGCGCAATTCAAGTGTTGCATATTCCTACCTCCTCTTAGTATGCTGACATTTTCATTAAGGGATTGCTATCTTTGGTTTTTAATGAATTTAGGTTCAGTCTAAATGTTCCTCTATGTGGCTAGCCATACTGAGACTGCAAAGGGTGTTAAACTACTAATAACATATCTTTTAGTATATGCTCATATTTTGGACAAGTTAGACTACTATTAGCATATCTTTTAGCACATACTGCTATTTTAGACAGAGTTCGAATATGGTGGCAATCTCCTTCCTGTTTTGTTGTATACTGTTTAAAGGAAATAGATTGCCTATATGTATGTTCTAATTTATGATTAATTAATCAATAAATTATCTCATATATCTATCAGTCGCTCCTTTGAAGCTAAAACACATGAATGTGCCAACCATCAAATAAAATAAGCCTTGAGTGAAGGTAATTAAAGGTGGCTTAGCCATCCAAGGAAATGGATATTGCTTTTGTGTTGGGCTTGTATTTTTTTCTGACTTTATTTTTTACATCTTTATTAGTTGCATAAAGACTTTATTTTAAAAAATCAATATATTAAAGTTAAAAAAGAAATAAATACATTGTGTTTTGAGAAAGTGAGAGACAAATGTATTAGAATATAAGTTTTTAGCTATGTATTGATATATGTAAGATGGCTGAAAATAAAATTTTTTAAAGGATGGATGTAGTTTCAGAGAATGCATGTTTTGGTACTCCACTAACTATGAATGCTGGGTGATTATATATAGTGCTTATATATGTCAAACTTTGCTCTACGTACGTCTGACCGACCTCATCATCTTTGGAAATTGGAAGTGATCAACTAGTGCTTGAAGCTAGCTGCTGGCTGAACTTGACCCAATGTGCCATGAAGAAAATACTCCATAAAACTATATGTGATTGTGACTCCTCGTGCACGAGGTATTCAAATCGTCTTGTGGACAAAAACAAGCAGCCAAAAGCAAGGGCTCGACGGTGCAGGGATACATCATTATGTACATGCTTTATTGCTTAATTGTATATATTGTTTCTGAAAGAAACAAGCATGCATGGCACAAAGATGTTGAACGGTTGATAGATACTAACGGCCGCACTAGCAGCTGCAACACAAAAGATCGACGGTCACTTGTCTAATCTGTGTACATATGCATATTTTATTCTGCTTTCTGTGTTTGAGCATCGATCCACCGCCCTCTCTGCGTACATGAGTTGCTAAATCAACACTAGTCGTAATAAAGGAATTAATTAATCAATTGATGCTTACAGGACAGACTTAATTAGTGCTATATATGAATTGTACGTGCAATTTAAAAGTGTTGTTGCTATTAACTTGGTTGATTAATAATTGTGCTTGTCCGCCGCCATCATCTTGTCGATCTTGCTGAGCACCTCGCTGTCCCTCTGTGCCATCTTCCTGGCCTCGTCGGCGGTGAGCGGCGGCGGCATCTTGCAGGGCTCGTAGTCGGCCACGTACTGCTCCCTGGACTGCATCATGAAGTCGCGGTTGCGCCCCTGCGCTGGGCACGCCATGGACTCCGGGCACAGCTCCACGGCGCGCTCCGGCACGGTGGGTTTGTACCGGAGCAGCGACGCGTAGCGCGTCAGCACGTGCAGCATGTAGTCGTATACGTACTCCATGGCCATCTCGTCCCGGGTGAAGCCGCTTCCGGCGAGCCCCATGCGCTGCGCCTGCGCCGGGTGCGCGTTGCCCCAGCCCACGGCGAAGCGGACGTCGCGGCACAGCTTGGGCGGCGGCGCTGGGTGGATGGGCCAGTAGTGCGTGCCGGCGACGAGGCCGCGCGAAAAGAAGTCCTGGTATGGCGTGGCGATGGTGAGCACCGGCGAGTCGCAGGCGAGGATGTACTTGCGGCTCACCGACCAGGAGCGTCCCTGCACGTAGATCTTGTAGCGGTGGCGACACTGACGCGCCAGGTTGGAGTCGCGGAAGCCATTGCGGTTGGCGAAGCCCCAGTCCTGGCTGTAGAGCCTCGTCGTCTGCGAGTCGTTGCACCGGAGGAGCTCCTGCCGCAGCGGCGACACGTACGGGTTGCCCTTCCAGTAGGCGTAGGGCTCCCTGTCCGGCCACGGCAGCCGCGCGTTCTCCTCCGCCATCTCGGCGAGCAACGGCACCCATGGGCGGATGTTCACCTCGGGCCACCCCCAGAAGGACCAGTCGGGGAAGAGGACGTCCAGCGTGGAGGGGTCCTTGCAGTAGCGGAAGAGCGGCGGCGCGGCGGCCGGGTCCGGGTAGGCGGCGGCGCGCACCTCGGGCATGTCCCCGCAGCTGAACATGAGGTCCAGGTTGGGGACGCGGCCAGGGTAGCGGCGGAGCAGCTGCAGGATCCCCCACTGCGTGAACACGTCCCGCGTCTGAAACGCCGGCCGGTACGTCTCCACGTAGGCGCGGCCGTCGAGCACCACCAGCCGGAAGTGCGCCTGTCGCCGCCCGCGCTCCACCGCCTCCTTTGTGATGCCTGACGCCAGCCACGGCTCCAGGTCGCGCTCGATGTGGCGGAAGTAGGACGGGCACTCCACCGTTGGCGGTGGCGACGAAGATGACGACATCGACGGCGCCGGCGCAGGCGCGGAGGACGCTGCGTAGCGGGGGCATGTCCTTGTGTCATTGCCGCAGGTGAAGGGGATGGGCAGGAGACGTGAGGTGGTGCGGTGAGGGCTGTGCCGCCGTGCACCACCGTTGCCGCCATTGCCGAACTGCAGGAACGACGACTGTTCGATCCGACCGAGCCACGCAAATTAATTGGTGATTAATAATAATAACAACATGATGCTGTAGACTAATCGATGAGATACGACATGATTTGGTAAACTAAGTACTACTATTGGGCCAAGCAGTTTAGTTGGTGGCAACGACTGATTCTAATTCCATTCGTTGAATGCATGACGATCGAATTGACAAGCAACAGCTAGCTACCGTAAACAAGCCGTTGTTTGTGTCGATCGAAAGCGAGTCTCAAAACCTGAGGTCAAGATGATAATGGCCTAATGTGTTGTTATTCAACCTGGATAGCGATGGATTCGACACGTACTGGATGCCACTTACTACTACACCTCTCCTTGCTAGCTGATGAATGCATGCATCACCTGTGTTGGCTCAAATTCTCCAACCCAAACTAAGGGTCGGCATTCGTAACTAGTTTTTCTACAATGTGCTGCTTCATTCCAACGCGCTTATTGCAGGTTTTCAATGAATATTACTTTCCACAAAGTAGTACTACTATCACTATGCATGTCGTGCATCTATAAACATGTATCGTCTATGTACTTGCAACGTACGCAGTTGACTCAAGGGATCGCAGCACTGCGGTCATCCACACACGTGTACGTATACATACTTATTTACACCAGGTATAGACACATAAATTAATCAGTCGTATATATCACAGCCAATCAGAGGCAGAGCTACCACAATTTTTTTTCCTTTCGAGAAAAGAGTAGTTGGGCACTACTTGCGTACACACATATATACTCCGCATACACACCATTCACACGAGCGCACGCATTAACTAATTATACGCTGCAAAATTGCATTTTACTCTTAATCTTAATTTCACTATATATATGTAGTATATAGAATATTTGATTTTTTTAACCGAAAACTATATATATATATATATATCAAAATATGTAGGGAGGGCTTATCGTTAACAAATTTACTTTTAGCTACTTTAGTATATCGTCGCTTCAATAAATATGTGATGCGTTGAAAATTAAGTTAGCTATACATATATACATCTATGCACCTTAATTTTGTTTGGCGATTTATAGGAATTAATGATGATTTGATTTCCTTACGAAAAATCCAAGGCGCGGCAACTGATGACTAGCACACTAGTATGTACTCTCTCCATCTGCGTCTCAACAAGACCATTTCTGCCTACGAACCTGTACAATATTAGCTAGGAATTGGTTCTTTGTGATGGATAGGAATTGCTTTTTTATTAAGGGACTATATATAAATTTTAGTTAATTAGTTTTTTAGGAGTTAATTAATTAACTAGCTAGTAGCTTAACAAACTAGCTAGGAGCAAGCTAGCTACAGTGCCGTGTATCCCGTGAAGCGCTTTCGTCGCGAACACGCACCATCCTGCTTGCATTGCATTGCTTGCTAGCTTAAGACTGGATCTCTCCATCGATCGTCTAGAAGGTCAAATTACTAATATATGCATACATGCATGCTATTTGGGTTAAATTAATTGAAGAAACTGATTGATGCATCGATCCATCGATGTTTAATTCAGGTGTATATGTGTGTGTATATATATATATGCAAATTAATATAGAAGAAATTAAAAAAAAGAAAATAACATTAAATTTCCATGGATCGGCCGGTGTAGCTAGCTAGCTAATGAGCATCATATACATATACAAATGTATGTATGTACGTTGACAGGCCGCGTGTTATTGGTGGAAAGAATTTAGAGAGTCAACATTCAATGCGTGAGTGACACATCATGCATGTTACTACCAGGAACTTACTAGTAATCCAGGTGCAAAAACCAAATAGAACTATATTGTATTGGATGTTTGATTAATTAAATTAATTTCGATTAATTCATTAAATTTATGAATATATATATATATATATATATATATATAACGAAGGAAGATATATGGATGGATGTACTAGAAGATAGATCGGAGGGGAGAGGGACTTACGACGGCGGTGAGATCGACGAGGTGCCACTGCCAGGTGGTGGTGGTGGCGACGGCGAGGAGCAAGGCCAGGAGGACGAAACCGCCGATGACGAGCCCCACGCGCCCCGGCGGCCGCATGCGCTTCACCGCCGACGACCAATAATAATAGTAGCTATCTATTCCCTCCTGCTTCATCTGCTGCTGCACCTCCGCCGCCTCGCCCGACTGCTGCTTCGTCGTCTCGTCATAGTCTTTCACTACCTGCATCAAGGCCACGCCTTCCTCCTCCCCCTCCCCCTCCTTGTGATTACTAGTACCCCTCATCATATATATCAACCGATCGAGACTATATATATATATATATATATAATTCGATTCCTATTTGATCTTGGTTTAACTCATAAAAGTACAGTCTCTCGAGATATAGCTAACTAATTAAACCGCCCGGCCGACACGCGATCGATAGGATGGCCGGAGATCATGCATGGACGCATATCTGAGCTCTACATCGATAGATAGATATAGATCTAGCTAGCTGCTAGCTGCTGATCTCTCTCGCCTATAGCTTTCTCCCTCGTCCCTCTGCAGTATATGATGATTTGAGCATAGCTAGCTACATCGATATCTCTGTTAGTATGTAGGAGCAGTATATATATATATAGCTAGGGAGACATTGATCGATCAGACAAGTCAGTCGTCGTTGACCGATCGAGGGTACCATTTAGTTAGTTAATTACCTTACCTTAATTCTGATTTCTTTTTTCTTTCTTCAATTCCCTCTGATGGCCGGATTGAGGAGGATGTTTCCTAACACTTACGCGAGTTCCATAGTCCTATATAACCACAAAATTAATTTACTCACCTAAAACAAACTAACTTATTAGCACATAATTAATTACGTATTAATTATTTTAAGCTTAAAAATAGATTTATCTGTTATTTTCAAGTAACTTTTAAATAATTTTTTAAAAAAAACATAATAACATGGGCTAACAATTTAGCTCATTTTGCATTAGCAAATTAGTCCAGCTAGTTTTGGTCAAAAGAACTCGCCCTTGACAGAACCGTCTTGTACAGAACCCTATTTTTATCCTGTTTTTCAAAAATATATATACTGTGTATGCATGGTAATCCATATAGGAGGGGAAATTTTGACACACTGTCCGGTTTATCCATTATCAGAAATAGAAAAGATAAGGGCAATTTCGCAATTTGCTTTCTTATCACTCAGGTAATTATGCTTGAACGCACACAAGAGTTTTAAACCTTCTAGTCTGATATTATGAAATTTTGAACTATTATTGGTATGCTAGTCAAAATCCAAGTCTCTCATGGTATATAGTATACAGCTAGTGCACCAAGATGCAGCGAGCATTTGTTTAAATCTCAAATTTAATTTATTTAAAACCTTAGTTCACAGGTTCCAATACAAAACCATTGACTTACACAGTAAATATAAGATTAGGGATCGGGCGGTTGATCTAACCCAAAAATCGAGCGGTCAAAATGTCTCAGTTGATCGTCACTGAAATATCAAATTATATATCCCAAAACAAGCAAGTAGAAGTAGAGTGCAACAAAAAAATAAATAATTAAATTGAAACATTTTACTTCATGTGTGAAACAATGAGTTCCAACTACCGAAAAATAAAAAATGTGAAACACAGTAAAATCCTAGTTGAAATATTTGTTCGCGCAAGGAACATAGAATTTTAATGGTTGAAACTTATATATATATATATATCATAAAATATAATTAGTTGATATATTGCTTTAAAATTTAATTGCAATAAATGTAATGGTGTAATATAGATCCCAGATTAGATAAATAGCTTAGGAGAAAAATCATTTAAAACTTGCTAATGAGCCTTGTAGCCCGTCACTGCTAGCAGTATAAAGATGTACTCACTTCGTCTAAAAATAAGTCATAACTTTAGAAAAGAGAGGATAAATTAGGAGTAAAGAAAAATAACTAACATATCCCATATTAAAATAAGATATATGTGGTGGGGTAAGATGAAAAAAAAGGAGATGTGGTATGTGGGAGAATTAGTGGGGCTATAATTAATTATTTTAGAGCAAATTTTAAATTTAAAATAATCACTTATTTTATGACGAAGAGAGAAGGAAAGGTATATAGTAAAATACATAAGAGGGGCGCCAACATCCGCTCTAGAGCAATTCATTTTGTTTAAATCTGAAATTTAATTTGTTTAAAACTTTAGTTAGTTCACAAGTTCCGATACAAAACCATTGACTTTCACAATTCATATATGAAGAAATTTAAAAGAGATATAGTAAGTGGAAGAATTAGTAGTGCTCCAAAATGGTCACTTATTTTATAATAAAATTTAAATTTAAACCGTGCACGTAAGTAAAGTGGGTGTTTCATATTATCTCTCATCTATATGAGGAAAAAGAGAAGATAAAATGTAAACTGGTAGAAAAGAAATAGAGCAAAATAATTAATTGTCATCAACCATTGTCCAGCACATCACTATCAAGCAGCCATCAATTGATGTTAGTTACCATTTATTAATTAATACTTAGATTAATTTAAAAAACTATTCAAATTTTTCCTTGATAACCCATAAGGAATCTAACACACGTACAAGGCTTAAAATATATTTAATTTAGTTACCCAATTCCTAATTAAATCTATAGCATGAGTAGTATTTTTTAAAATTATCTATATAATATCGTTCCCACATACTTTTTTTTATTGAACGACGTTGGTTAATTCAAAACGTCAAATAAAAGAGGATGAGGGAGTACTAGTAACAAGTTTTTACATCTTGACTCTTTCTACGTACGTATGCTAAAAAAATAGCATCCAGAAACGTACGTAGAGAATGGACACGTGTTATCTTGTTTATGCTCCCCGTAGGCCCGTACGTCATGCCAACCTATGCAGCAAGCAAGGCGAAGCCAGGTCCGGCAACCCAATAACCCAACTGATTGATCGATGGATTACGTCGCTACCATGAATTAATTGAAAGGTGTTGAAAATTGACACTGAAAGCTAATTGTTTTGCTCCGTACACACTACCTTTATCTTTATAAAAAACAATATTCGTACAAATAGAAAAAGTCATATCATTATTTTATACCGACTCTAAAAATATAATATGAATAGAAGTCGATAAATTATAAAGCATCCTGATTTATTTTTAAATGAAAAGACATCTTTTTTATAACATATTAGATATAGGGTGGGAATCAAAATTTCACTTGGCTACAGTAGCATTCGGTTACGTTGCGGCTCGTTAATAAGGTAATGTTTGGAAGGAGCTTTTCTGGCCGCCTCCTCAGGAATCTCAACTCACACAAACAATTCGGATTTTCAACCTATTTTCTGATGTTAATAGCTATAAAATAAAAAAATGAAATAGCAGCTAGAAACAGTTTTGCTACTCATAGGCTATTTCTCATCATGTCCAACTCAAACAATAACTAAGTAGAGCGCGGAGAGGCAGGCAGCTGGCAGCCACATGGACGAGCCTGCAGGCAGCTAATACAATAGCTGCTATCGTCACTCCTCAGTTAATACCTACACAGTCGTCAGTTTCAGTTTGCGCGAGGCGGCCAGAGGAGAACTGGCCACAAGAGAGAGCCCGATCGATCGAATCAGCTAACAAGATAGACCCAAGAAATCAATTCAAGAGATTATATATAATTGTTAATATTTTATCTCTGTGTCATAATTCACTATAAAACATTATATTTAAAATTATACGATATATCCTTTCATATTTTTTCAATGGTAGACATCTTAGTAAATTATTTATCGAAGATATTTGTGTGGCAACAATTTTAATATGCCGTTTTTGTTTTGACAGTGAGTTAAAATTTTACGATTAGAACATTAGTAATGATTTTACTGCCTAGTTAAATAGATCCACTGCTGTTAGTAATGTTTTTATTAACTGGTTACCAGTAATAATATTTTTATTTCTGAATTATTTTTAGTAGCTCGGTATCTTATTTATGGTAGCAATATTTTTACTGTGATGTATTTTTATATTTTTAATCCTATGTGTCAACCCATTACTATTTTTTTACACTTAACAGTGCATAGTAAACTTTTTATGGACATGTTTTTAAGTAAGCTTTTGATTTTCTTGGGTAAACAAATAAAAAATTAAATGTTTTACTGGACAGTAACATGAGAATAGTAATATTTTTACGATCGTGAAAGTAATAATGTAACATGTTTTTACATTTTGTCTTGATACAAACAGATCAAGAAAAGAAAAGGCTGATAGTGGTGGCAGTGAGTCTTGACAAAGACAACTCCCCCGTCTGCACCTTCTCCCCATCGGTGCTAGTAGGGGTACAGTCATTTTCGCCAACACCTATCTACCACCATGGGAGCCACACATAGTGAGCCCTGGATTAAGAGGGGATGCCGCCACACATAGCATGTTGGCACATGACTCCTACTGCTATTTGTACCTCAAAACCACCACACCTCCGCACATCCAATTCCCTACTCCAAAGGCTGAATGATCATCACGCTTCACTAGTGTCTTCACTGATCTTATTGGGCTTGACTTAGTCCCAATATGCAATCGAACATTTTGTAATTCAGCAAAATGAAACGGCCATTAACAAATCCATAAAGAAAACTTTCTTGTTAAAATGCTTAGAATAATTCATTCAACTGCTCAATTAAACTAGAAAATCCAGGAAACTTCTAGCATATCAATGGCCAAAAATTCCACAAATTCAAAGCATTCATGTATTAGAACAAAATTACATTGCTTTATTTAGAGGAATCCATCCCAACTGCTCTCTTCAACCCAAAAATTCATAACATGAACATTTAAAACATATAATTATAATTATGGACTTATGCCTCAGCACAAGGGCCCACACTGCAGCTGACGCTAGTGGCCACAGGTAAAATTCAGGACATTTAGTTTGAAGAAGTTTGTTTTGTCAAAATTTTCAAACAAAAAATAGCATATCCAACAGAACCAAATGTAGTGAGTAGTTTAGAAGAAATCAACCGGTATGCTCTATTGAAAAAAAATCTCCAAAATTTCAGAAATTTCAAAAAGAACAAAATAAACAAACTCTCAATGAACCTTGTAGTTAGCGGACCCATTGTGCTGCCCATTGCCCGTGTGGGATCAATGCTATCGACAAGGCCAACCTATTGCACCACATGTAGCCCTTTGCTTCGCCGATACCTAGACAACATCGTCCAACCTCTCATGTAGTTGGGAAGGACGACGTTGAGAGGATGGACACACTCAATAGAAATAATATTGTCTTTCATCCTTATTGTCAGACCATCATCCTTCTTGTTACAACGCATCGTCTTACTTATGTATGAGGGACGCAGTTTTTAGATCTAGTCCACTGCCTTGTCCCGATGTAGATATAGAACCGACAACTACCAGTCCCCCACCCCTTGATGTCGCCGTCGCTCACCTTAGCGCCTCGGATTTTACCGCTCAGGTCTGTCTTTAGAAAGTTGGCCACCACCACTCAAAAAAGATGAACCAGACGTTAGGGACAGGGCCTCCACTCCACTGTTGCTGATTCCGTCATATCCACCCCATCAAGGACCTTCACCACTGCCAGTAGGGGGGACAAAGTAGAGACGGAGCATGGGACAAACCTCACCACGTCCTCGATCCCCTCCACCTGCCCATGGTCGTGCAACTGCAAAGAGGTGACAGCAGCAGCAGCGAAGTGCCCGACGATGAGGATAGCTACCGCTGCTAACCACCCTCAATCCACAGGCGCTCCATCTTACTTCAAGCGTCGACGGCGCTCCACCTTACTCACATTCTCGCCAGCAATCTCTCCTCACTTGTGATCTAGAAAACCCTGCATCTTCAGCACTAGGAATAAAGCATCTGTCGAGTGAGGTAAAAGCTTTGCTTCATCTGAAACAAACATTTTTCATGTACCTTTCTCAAGTCTAAGTATCTAATTTACAGATTCCAGTACCATGCCCTGTATCTGCAATTGTGAAGCAGAGAAAAGTTCATGGGAATGAATGTTATGAGGTTTCGTGGAGAAATATAGATGGGTTCCAAGTTTCAGTTGTTCCTGGGGATCTTGTTAAAAGGTAGTAACAATTCTCCTCTCTTATCCTGCAATAGCAACAGTAATTGTGGGCATACAGCGATTTTGTGCTAATGCAGCACGTTCTTTCAGAACATTGTGAGGTGCAATTAGGACAGAATGCATGATAAGGCAAAATATTATGACCTGCTCAAGTAGAAGTCTATTGAACCCAGAGGTCAGTTGCTTGATGCAACAAACAATTACCGCTCATTCATTTATCGTTTTTGTTTTATGTTTACTCTTAGGAGGATTCGTGCCCTTCCTAAATGTTTTGCCTGTACAACTGCAGTGCGTGCCCAGAGAAAACAACTGAATTTTTATAGAAAAAGGGTGAAGAGAAGAAGCAGAAGAGGAGAGCAAGGGCAAAGAAATCAGAGCAAGCTGCAGTGAGGGATGCTGATGAACGAGTCCAAGAGTTGCTGCTTGGTATTGAAGCTGATAGTGGCATACTGGGTGCTAGTGCCAATGGCGCTCTGACTCTGACAGTGACAGCAGCCCACACTGTGGAAGATATAGTTGATCCTCTTGGGAAGCTTTCACGGCCGTGGATGTGGATGTGAATAGGATTGATATCCAGTGCGAAACTAAGGAGGCTGGTATGAATATGAATACGATGAACTCCGGCGAACCGCAGCAGCGGGCCGAGCAGCCCCACGGGGAACTGGACGAGCACCCGCAGCATGGAGCCGCCGAGCACAAGCCCCAGCGCCGGCCGAACATGTGCTGCCCCGCCAGCCAGGTGGCTGGGGTAGCTGATGATATGGTATATGATGGCTGGTGTCGTGGGCGCTGGGTTATATGTGGTTGCCAAGCTTTTCTTCGCAGAGCGGGAGATTTCGATGGAGACGAGCAGCCTGTCCTTGTGCCACGACGCAGAGCAACACGCCTCCTCTCATCACTGTACTACGGCAGCAGCAGCAGGAGGGATTGTAGGGTCAAGAGAGAGGGAGGGAGACGCAAGCTGAAACTGATTTTGGAACCGAAAAAACTGAAGCGGGCGGGGATCTGGAAATTTGGATGGATTTTGGGATTTTAGCTGGCTGCGCGGGGGCGGGGGTCCCGATTCCCAGCAAGCAAATGTGGAGCGTCGGATCCCGCGAGGCCGAAACCCCAAGGGGCGAGATGAGCGGCTGGACCATGCCTTGGCGCCAACTCTTGTTCTTTCGCGCCATCCCCATTTCCATCCTGCTACTAGTTTAGTTTGGCGGGGAAATCCGGCGCGTGCACGAGGAAGCGCGTGGAGGCCGCCGTCCTGAAGCGCGCGCGCGACGGCAGCGCCTTCACCCGCTGGTCTGTAGCTATTGATTTCATTTTCTTTTGCTTGGTACGGACTACTCCATTAGCTAGTCCTGGCATCAAGATGGGAAATAATTAAACAGCGATGCTTGCGGCAAGAGCGTCTCCGTCGCCCTCGTCGACATGCACAACTGCAGGGCTGACTTCAGGAAGGACTACAAGGCGGAGCACCCGGACAACAAGAGCGTCTCCGCTGTTGCCAAGGAAGGAGGGGAGAGGTGGAACTCCATGTCCGACGAGGAGAAGAAGCCT
This sequence comes from Oryza coarctata, assembly GCA_030770085.1. Classification (NCBI taxonomy): domain Eukaryota; kingdom Viridiplantae; phylum Streptophyta; class Magnoliopsida; order Poales; family Poaceae; genus Oryza; species Oryza coarctata. The sequence continues at coordinate 85,028 of CM061476.1, read as the reverse complement.
TACTTGGACAAGGCTGCTGAGCTCAAGGCCGAGCACGACAATGGCGAGCGCAGCGATGTATGTCTAGTGCATATCCATGCTCCTTGATTTCCCGCCCTTTACTGGACAACATACATGGCTCGCTAACACAAACAATGCTATGTTATGGCAGGAGAACAATGTTGGTTGCAATGCAGGCGAGAAGGAGGTACATGAGCCACCTAACAAAAGGGCGTCTGCTGGCACTGAAGATGAAGACGACGACGACGATGGTGCGGATGAGCCGGAGTTAGAGAAGAACGAGTTAGACGACGACGTCTAGGCCTACGTACGGATTGAAAATGGCGGGCGGATCGATCACATTGCTATGCTAGTGCTAGTGCTAGTGCTAGTGCTAGTGCTAGTTTCAGTGGCAGTGGGGGCAGGAGGGCTGGAGGTGGCAGCAGCGCCAGTAGCGATTGATTCTGGTGGTGGTGAATGCTGATGTACCACTGCTACTAGTGACCACTAGTGGATTTGAGCTTGCAGTGTGGCTGGCACATGAATGAATGATTAGACCATCCTTCTTGATTGGATTTGAGCTTCTTCCTTGTTCCATTCTCCTCAAGGGAAATGCCATCCATCCTCACTTCGCCGCTGTCTGTCTTTTTCTGCTGTCTCTACATATGCTTCCTTGACTTTCTCGGTGAATTGACTTCTTCCGCATACTAATTGACTTCCATATCATCTTTTGAACTGAATTAAAACAACAAATGATATTCTGTGTTTTTCTTAGTTGTGGAGATTTTGTTCCTTTTATTGCTTCCCCTCCTTTTGTTTTTCTTTCACTTGTGGCGCATAGTTGCTGGTCTGAGTCTGCAGACGTCGCAGGCACTGGTTCTCTTGTTATTCTGTTTTCGTTTGGTGTATCATGTGCTCTTCTCTGATGAGTCATTTTGCCTTGCTTGCATTGAGCTGCTTGGCCTTAATTTGTTTCAGACTGGATGCTCTTAAGTGGAACAGAATTCCCGCTAGCTTTGATGATTTTTTTCCTCTTAGCTGCTAATAGAGTTGATGCTAACTGTTCTAGAGTTTATCTCATGTTACTTGCTGCCGTTTGTTGGCAATTGTGGCGGGTTAGAAATGGTATGTTTTTTTTTTCATCTCAGGAATAAGGTGGGCAAACTGGAACTCCTGACCTTAGCATATCCAGGATGTGGTGGCGACTTTGAGGCCGAGACGCACAGGTGATGGTTTACAAATGGCTTTTGTAAAACGTCACATGTTGGGAGTCTTGTGCTAGTTTTTGGTTGTTGGGGATGTCTTAACTGGTTAAAACAGGGGAAGGCTTTTAGTCCTATTTCTCTTTGATGCACTTGGTTTTAGAGTTGTAGCGAAGATTTGTTTTTCCTAGCTAGATAGCAGACTTGTATATATAGGTCTGATCCCCTATATAGTAAACGGGGTTTTACAGTTTTATTGTACATTTTATTTCTATATGATATTAGAGCGATGTTTAGACATCTCCGCGCGCTAGCAATCTTCTCGCCGGTGAGTTAACGCCTCCTCTCCGTCGCAAACGTCTCCTCCCTCGGTAGGTGAGCTAACGCCTTCGAAACCCCTCATCATCTTCTCCACACGTTTTCCCTTTAACTTCTTCTCTGTTGTTTTCTCTTTTTGCTTCCTTTTCGTCTTGGATTTCATCCTTATCGTCTCCTCCACGGGCGGTTTACTCCTCCCTACCTCCATCACGTGACGAGGAGACGGTATTTATCCGTCTTCTGGTCTCGTCCACCTTCACCTATCCCTGCATTCTCACCTCACTCTCTCTTCGAAGTTGCGTCGGCGTTCCTCCGCGCTCGCGCTCTCCATTGGCTGGAACACTCTTTCAGCTTCCATTTTTTCGACACACTCAATTGTTCGCGAATGTGAAACCTGCTTCCTGGACGCGAACCTTCTCCTTTCATGTTCGTAGCCTGTCTTGTCTTCGGTCTACGTCACTCCGCCGTGTCCGCGTGTCCATGGACGCGAACCCTTGTCTCTCGGACGTGAACTTTTTCTTTTCACATCTACAGTTTTTCTCGCTTTCGAGTCCGCGCGAACCCGACGCGTCCACGTGTTTATGGACGCGAAACTCTGTCTCCCAGACGCGAACTTTTTCTTCTCGCGCCCGTGACCACATCGTTGCTTCATCGGCTCCACATACACGTCCCTCGGCTTTGCCCTCCTCTCATCGGCCTCGCGTCTCCTCATCGGCTTGCCACTTCATCTGACACTTACGTGTGTCCACCACAGCAGCATCTTATCTCCCGGTCGTGCATCAGCTTCTCATCGGCTTCCTCCTCTCTCCTATCTTCATCGACTTTTATCCATTCCATTGGCTGTTTTCCCATTGGCCTACCTGCACATGATTTCCCTCATGCCACGTCTACCCTCACTCACCATGACTACCAAGTTGGCTCTTGGTTCAGGCACTCTCCCAGTTGCCGGGTCCGATTCTCTTCTAACCATTGGCGCCCTTGACACTGCCTTGACCATGCCAATGTTCTCGCCACCCTACACTGCAATCAACGTGAAAGCTCACGTTCCAATTTCACTTGACCTGAATGCCAACTACTCAAAGTGGGTCTTCTTTTTTAAATCTTTGTGCGGCAAGTTTGGCCTTCGTTCCCACATCGATGGCTCCACTCCCCCTCGCCCCGATGATCCCCAATGGGACATCGCCGAGTGCTGCATCTGTAGCTGGCTATTCGATTCGGTCGATGACTCCGTTCTCGACCTTACCATGGAAAACACCGATCCTATCGTCCGCGACCTATGGGTAGCTATTGAGCGGCTCTTCCAAGCAAACAAGTAGCCTCACTCCATCTTCCTTCTAAACGAGTTTCACTCCATGATACAAGAGGACAGCTCTGTCTCCTCGTACTGCTAACGCCTTAAGGTCAAGGCCACCGTCCTCCGTGATGTTAGCCATTTTGTGGCCGACTCCTAACTCGTCCTCGCTCTCTTACGTGGACTTAACCCCTGATTCTCCAACACCGTCGATGACATCACTAACTCTACCCCTCTTCCCACGTTCGTCCGGGCTCATGGCATGCTGTTTCTTAAGGAACTTTGCCTGGCGAATGATGAGAAGATCATCGTCCACACTGCTCTCATCGCCACAGTTGGTTCTGGATGCACCAACCATAGCGGGAGTCGCTCCCGTGTGCTATTGCCTCCTTCCACGCCCTCGACACTTCCTCCGATGGACATAGGTTTGGCCACGGTAACAGGGCCCGAGTCGACGGCAGCGGCAAAGGCAAAGGAAAGGGCAAGGACAAAAGCTGAAGCAGCCCTATGCAGCAGTGCCCCGCTGCCGCCACTATCCTACCAGCTGGCCTCATGGGTCTGTGGCTCTGCTATAACTCCTAAGTGCCTCAGCCCTAGCCGCGCAACCACCTTGGCTAGCGGTCCGAGGCCCTCGGCGCTCATCCCTAGGCCCACCTGACGTCCGCCCCCATGCAGCTGCTCCTTCCGCCTACACCCTCGCAAGCCTCCATGCCGGCTCCTCTGTGGAACCTGGCTGGCCTCATCACCGCTCTCAACCAGATGACGTTCCAGCCTTAGTACCCCTAGGTGCTGGACTCTGGTGCGTTCTCACATATGGCTTTATCGGACGGTATACTTCTTTCCTGCCACCCTTCCTCCTCTCCTTTCGTCACTGTCAGCAATGGGCAATCTCTCCCAATCACATGTCGCGGTGACTCAATTTTGTCTACACCCACATCAAACTTTCCACTACACAATGTCTTAATTTTTCCCTTCCTCATCCACAACCTCCTCTCTGTTCATCAATTCACCAAAGATAACAATTACTCCATTGAATTTGACGCATCCAGTTTCTCTGTGAAGGATATCCAGACCCGGCACAAGATGCTTCGATGCAATAGTGGTGGTGATCTATATACCATTCTTGCTACGCTATCCACTCCTCATGCCAATATCGCCACCTCTACCAACATTTGGCATCTTCGCCTCAGCCACTCCAGTCCTGACGTAGTCTCCACTCTTCGTCGTCACGCCTCCATCCCCTGCACCAGCACCAGTTCCGCTGTATGCCATCCCTGTTAACTTGGCAAACATGTGTGGCTGCCATTCTCCCCCTCTACCTCTTGTACCTCTAGATCTTTTAAAATTATTCATTGTGATGTGTGGACATCTCCAGTTAAAAGCATTTTGGGTTACCAATATTACCTTGCTTTACTTGACGATTACACGTATTACTGCTGGACCTTTCCTCTCTCTCACAGGTCTAAGGTCACTACTCATCTAATCAACTTCTCCAACTATGTTTCCACTCAATTTAACCTCACTATCCAAGCCATATAGACCGACAATGGCACGAAGTTTGTCAACCGTACCATCTAAGCTTTCCTCATCTCTCGTAGCATCCACCTTCGCCTTTCCTGTCCATACATTTCCTCTCAAAATGGCAAGGCCGAACGCCTCCTCCGTACTCTCAATAATATCAGCCGAACCATGCTTCTCCACACCCACCTACCCACAACCTACTGAGCTGAAGCACTCAACACCGCAACCTACCTGCTCAATCGGCGCCCATGCTTCTCCATTCGCCACAACATTTCCTACACTCTTCTGTATCACACAACTCCCGACTACTCTCACTTACGTGTTTTCGGGTGCCTTTGCTACCCCAATCTGACAGCAACTATCCCCCACAAACTCGCCCCACGCTCCACCACCTGCATTTTTTTTGGCTATCCCTTCTCCCACAAGAGATATCGCTGTCTTGATCTCTCCACTCATCATATCATCATTTCTCAATATGTTGTCTTTGACGAATCTTATTTTTCCTTTGGGTTAATCAACCCTGTACTCTCTTCTAGTAAGTTCGACTTTCTTCTCACCAATACTGTACCCTCTCGCCTCTCCTCATCCACTACATCTTCGCATCCCATTCCAGTGGTTCCCGAGGATCCACTTAACGACTCTATCCTTCTACGTGCCTCTACCATGTCGATCGGACCTCCATCGGCTCACTCACCTTCCACAATTCCTTTACGTACCCCTGCCATGCTGATCGAACCCCCATCGGCTCACTCACCTTCCACCATTCATTTACGTGCCCCGACAGTGCCGATCAAACCTCCATCGGCTCCATCACCTCCCAACACCCTAATGTCAGTCGTCGCCCTGGTTGACCAAGTACAGCCCCTCCTCCGAACCTACAGCCGTCAACCTCGTCCCGCTTTCCCCTTCACCACTGTCCACTCCACCCCACAGTCGATGTTGCCATTGGACCGTGTGGCTACTTATGTCCTAACCAATTCTCACATGGTCACTCGTTCTTAGACCGTGGCCCTTCGCCCTACCTAGTGCTATGGGTTCTCCGTAGTCCACTGTACCGTCTCGTCCATTCCGATGAATCTCCGTTCTGCTCTGGCTGACCCTCAGTGGTGCGCGGCCATGGCTGATGAGTACAAGACACTCATGAATAACGAGACCTAGCACCTCGTCTCTCGTCCTCCCGGCGCCAACATTGTCACCGACAAGTAGATCTTCAAACATAAATTTTACTTCAATGGATCTCTTGCTCGTCACAAGACGTGCTGGGTCATTCGAGGCTTCTTCCAACACCCCAGCATAGACTATGACGAGACTAAAAGTCTCGTCATCAAGCCCACCACTATCCGGGTCGTCCTTACCCTCGCTGCATCACGCTCCTAGCCGATCCACCAGCTTGACGTGAAGAACGTCTTTCTTCATGGGCATATAGCTGAGACCGTCTATTGCCAAGAGCCTCCAAGCTTTATCGACCTAGCTCGCTCCGACGATGTATGTCTCCTCCAGCGCTCTCTCTATAGCCTCAAATAGGCCCCTCAGGCCTAGTACTAGTGTTTTGCCGCCTATCTTCAACAACTCGATTTTGTGGCCTTCACTTCCGATACATCTCTTTTTGTTCTTCATACTAGGGATGCCACCGCCTACCTCCTTCTTTATGTTGACGACATCATTCTCACGGCCTCCTCGCTCGTCATCCTGCAGCGCATCATGGCACGACTCCACTCGGAGTTTACCATGACCGATCTCGGTCCTCTGTACCATTTCCTTGGCATCTCCGTCACGCACTCTTCCCACGAATTATTCCTATCTCAGCGCCAGTATGCCATTGATCTCCTCCAGCGTGCAGGCATGACCGAGTGTCACCCCACCGTAGCTCCCATCGACACTCGTGGTAAGCTCTCTACCACCGACGGCTCTCTCGTCGTTGACCCTTCCCAGTACCAGAGTCTTGCTAGCGCTCTATAGTACTTGACTCTCACATGACCTGACCTTACTTATGCGGTTCAGCAAGTGTGTCTCTTCATGCATGCTCTCCGCGAACCTCATCTTGCGCAACGTGAAGGACACATTGACCACTGGCCTCCACCTCAGCTCTAGCCCCATCGACTTTGTCACCGCGTACTGACGCAGACTGGACGGATTGTCCCGACTTCTGATGCTCCACATCCGGTTATTGTATTTTCCTTGGTGATACCTTGGTATCTTGGTCCTCCAAGCGCCAAACCACGGTGTCTCGGTTGAGCACAGAAGCCGAGTACCGCGCCGTTGCTCATACCATCGCCAAGTGCTGTTAGATCCGCTAGTTTCTACAGAAACTTCATACACCCATCGTTTCTGCGACAGTTCTCTACTGTAACAATGTGAGTGTTGTCTACATGACCGCCAACCCGGTTCATCATCGTCATACGAAGCACATCGAGATCGACATCGATTTCGTTCATGACAAGGTCGCTCTCGGACTCGTTTAGGTGCTTCATGTACCGTTGGCGCATAATTCACTGATATCATGACCAAAAACCTACCCGCGCCTTTGTTCCATAATTTTCGTTTTAGTCTATGCGTCCGTGACCTCTTCCGCTATAACTGTAGAGAGTGTTAGACCGTTAGACTTGTATATATAGGCCCGACCCCACTTACAGTAAACGGGGTCTCACCCACTTCTATTGTACACTTTATTTCTACGGTTCACCTTACTATACGAGCAGGGTTACCGTATCGTCGTGGTAAGTTTAGTAACCGTGAAAAATTAAATTATTTTTAAAAATTTGTTTGAATTTGGTGGGATTACCGTGTGATTATCATTACCATACCCTAACAACAAGTGCGGTAGTGTTAACCCTCAATGTAATTAGTTTAAGTCATGTCTTTCACTGTTACTCTCAAGCTGTAACCTCTAGCGGTTCCTCGTTTGCTTTCAGTGAAAACGTAGGGCGTTTGGCCTATCATATCGCTTATTCACAATTAAGTATGAAACAAATCATCATATAAATGTTGCCGCCCAGATGCAAGGCATCGACAAAAATTTCTTTTCAGTTAATACTATACCTCTGCAGTTAATGGCGCTCCGTTTTTTGGGGCCCCAGTTGTGATTCCGCGGGCTGTTCTTTTATGGACTTGCGTATAAGAAACCATGTAGCCAACAGTTGTAATCCCAGACATTATAGTTTATCGCATAATCCCGTGTCTATCGTTTTAATGGTTTCCGTAAAAACCTAAAGTGACATTTTAGAGATATACGTCTTCCCTATTTTTTATAATAAAATATGTAATGATATGTAATCTATCTATCAAAATAACTTTGTTTTTTTTCATCCATTTATCTTAGCATAACTTTATTTTTGTACCATTAATGTATTAGAATAAAAAAAGTAGATAATAAATACTTTGGAACTCGTTAAAGTGAGGGATTAAATCATTGGGGTTTGTAAAAGTAGAAGAGGACTATATTATATTGAGTTTGCTAAAGTAGAACGTTATTTGATATATATGTGTGGTGTGTTAAGAATAAAGTTTTTTAAAAACAGAGGTAATATATTATTATTAAGAGTTAAAAATGAGTCAGGTTCGTTTTGGACTTTGAAAGGCTAGGAATTACTATGCTACAATTTTCTATAATTTTTTTTAAAAAAATCATCGTTTAACGGATCAGTTATGAAAACCGAGACATTTCTTTTTCTCGTGTCGTTGCAACGAACCTATTGCTTCCTCCTGATGAGAGAGAGAGAGAGAGAGAGAGCGGGAGGGAGGAGAGGACAGCAGGAGTAGATGGATGGATGGATATTGGATAGGTATACTCCAGATAGATGCTAGATCGAGAGAGAGATCGGCTGGTAGAACGGGTCACCTCACCACCACCACCTCCGCCTCCGCCTCCTCCTCCTCCTCCTCTAGGCTCTAGGCGGCTCCTCCTCTCCTCTCCTAGTCGCCTCTCTCTGCGAGTGAGCGACTGTTCCCTCTTCTTCCCCCTCTGCCCTCTCTGGCTGTATCTCTCTCGTCGCCTCGCCTCGCCTCGCCTGTGTGTGTGTGAGAGAGAAAGATAGATAAAGTGCGAGAAAGAAAGAGAGAGGAGAGGGGAAAGCGCACGCCAAGAGAAGATTAAAAGAGAAGCGGGGAGCAATGGGGCAATTGGACGGCGGCGACGGCGGCGGCGGAGGCCACCCCTACCACTACCAGGCCCTCCTGGCCGCCGTCCACCACCAAACCGTCCCCTTTCCCAATCTCTCCTCGGGTACTTCTTCTCCTTCTTCTTGTTTGGGTTTTGTTAGGGCAGCTGGGCAGGTAGACCAAAATTCAGGTCTTTTCTTTATTATTATAAAATGGAACAAGACAATCTGGACGTCCTTGTTTACCATTTTTATTTTATTTAGAGATCCCCTCCCCTCCCACGCCACTCCGCTGTTTGATTTCGTTTTGGGTCTGTTTGGGGATATGATCAATTATTCTCTCCTCCTCGTCGCTGTGTCTGAATAATAATTCATTCACTTGAGTTAATTAGCCTATGCATATGTATGTAAGTGTAAATGTATTGACGATGATTGGTGTATGGTTGAATTGCAGGAAGCGAGGCACCCCCGCTCAATCACAATCACAATCACAATCACAATCACACTGCTGCTCCCCACCCTCACACTCCCACTCCCAGAGGTTTCGCCGACTGGAGCGCCTCCACCAGCGCCTTCACCTCCCTTGCTGCACACTCCTCTCCTGCCCCCAGCAATGCCGTCCAGTACAGCTTCTCCCCTTGCTATGCCTTCTGGACCCATTACATGCTCAACAAGAACGCCTACCCATCCTTCCCTTCGCCACACGAGGAACCACCCCACCAGTTGCGCCTTGCCAACAACCATCCTAGAGATACACCAGGTAATTTTACTACGGACTACTTCATTTCCTCACTTTGCTCGTGCAAAGCTATCTCCTTCCAACTAAACCAACTTATATTGACTGCATTTCTCCTTTCAAAGCAAATTAATCTTGACTGAGCTGCAAATGTTGCTTCTAACAACTAGGGATTTTGACTGAGCTAGCTCATTTTAATAGTTTTGCACCTCTGATGTTGAACAGGTGGGTCCATGAGGCATTTACGTTATTTCTCTGTACTTTGATCGATATGGGTACTGCATCTAATGACTCTAGCTATCGTATTCCACTTTGGCATTAGCTGGTGACCAGGTTTTCTCAGTCATGTACATCTGGGGCAGCTAACTGTGTCCCACCAATTTCTTTCACCCAGTCATCCTCAGTTTTTCCCCCATATCCTGTTTACACTACAGGTCCTGCATCCAGCTTCGGGGTTGAGTCTTTTACTTCAGTGTCCATGGCACCAAATATCTCCACCCACATGCCTCCCATACAAGGACCCATATCTGCCAATGAAGATAAGAAACCAGAGGTATGCATAAGAACCTTCAAGATTTGGAAAACCCGTCCAGTTTGCATGATCCTTCATAACGCATACTCTAACTACTGTAATGGATGCTACCTAGGTTTTGCCTAGAGTGGTTAAGAGCTGTGATGAATTGGAAACCAGAAACAGAGGTGTTGAACTTCACTGTGAAACACTTGGCACTCTCCCAGAGTCAAAACAAGGCCATGAAAGTTGTGCTACTGTGAGTAACACACTACATTTAAGATGTTGTTTATATCTGATTTACTACACAAATTTCTATCTCGCATTTAATCTACACTAGAAGAGCACATAAAAACAAGTAAATCTACACTTGTAGTTGTAGTTTGCTGTGGCAGCACATTTGTTGTCATGCCGTCCTTTTTTTAATTATTTTTTAATAGTCATAGATTATGTGCATCCTCGTTATGTGGAGGTTGGGAGTGGCCTTAGAGTAATTGTATTATTTTGATGTAATTGTCTAAGATCAATAAGTCTTCCTCTATCTTAAAAAACTCAATGCCACTATAGTCATTGAGCACAAGGGCAAATGAAGGAACTATTCCTTAGTAGTTCAGAAATTCAAGTATCTTGTAAAGATGATTAGCCAAAACACCAATGCAGTACATGGGCGCATACTTCTCTCATAATTAACACCTTCGTTTCCTTTGTGTTCATGGGTGCGTGCTTTTATTGCCAGAAACCGCTCAACTCTGGAGAATACCAAGTCATTCTGCGCAAGGAGTTGACAAAGAGTGATGTTGGAAACGTTGGAAGAATTGTGCTACCCAAGGTATGTTCAGTGTTTCCGTCTTTTGAAAGTTTTCTACCATTCTGTGAGCTTTCACGTGGTCTATGCTTCATAATGTAACTGTCTGAATTTATTTCAGAAGGATGCAGAGGCTAGTCTTCCACCGTTGTTGCAAAGGGATCCTGTGATACTGCACATGGACGACATGGTGCTCCCAGTTTCATGGAAGTTTAAGTACAGGTGCTTTTCCTGTCATCATATGACATCTCTCACATGAAATTTCTGAAAGGCAAAACAGAAAAAAAAAAGGTTCTGAATTGCAATGACCTAACAAGATGCCTAGATTAAGAAAAAAGTGGGAGGTTGAAGGCACTTCATGCATTAAGTTGTACAGTATGTTTAGAAATCTGAAATTTTCACTAAAGCAGTTCATAGGTTCACACGTCTTGTGGCAGCTGCCTGATTGCTAATTCTGGTTCGCTTATGTGATCAGTTGTCAGCAGGGAGAAACCGATATATTGCTGCCTAACCTAGATACTTACTCTAGCATTTACTGCTACTAATCTGCAGTTTCACAATGCTATTTCAGGTACTGGCCAAATAACAAAAGCAGAATGTACATTCTGGATTCTGCAGGTATGATTCAACATGGAAAGTATTGAGTATTTCCTGCGGATGTGGACATTGGTAGATTGAAATTCCATATTCATCTTGGCAGGTGAATTTCTGAAGACACATGGTCTTCAGGCTGGGGATGTCATCATTATCTACAAAAACTTGGCTCCTGGAAAATTTGTATGCAACCTATTTCTTTTCTGTTTGTTCCTCTTGTATATTGCATCACTGACTTCAGCATTTATGGCTTGCAAAATTCAATTATCGCTTTTGATACAACTGATAAAAATGCTTAGTACAAAAAATTGAGAAACCTTCGTAAACAAACCAATATGGCAAACTTATAGATCACCACTCATGCGTATTCTGTAGGATGCACACACAATTGCCATCAGTTCATTCTCCCTGAAAATTATGTCAATAATGATTCTTCTCATATCTTATTGGACCTTTGTGGTTTTTTTATAAAGATTATCCGAGGGGAGAAGGCCATTCATCAGCAGAAAACAAATCCCTAGATGCATTTGAGGCTATTTGCAACAGTGTTAGTTGAGGTATTTGAACGGAAGGACGTGGGCTTACCATAACTTGGCAATCCAGGAGAAGTATGATTTTCATATCGCTGGCCTACCATCACATGGGATAAAGTTAAAGAAGCGCGTGCGGCTTTGACCTGTTAACTCTGAATGAACGGGGGGGGGGGAATAAAACAGAGATTGGGTAGAATATTGGAAGCGTTGGCAAAGGGCCTCTACAGCTTATCTGGGTTGAGAAAAGCACTTGTCGGTTTATTTAATGTAGTTCAGTTGTGTTGGGGAGCTTGAGTCCTACTTTCAGAACGATATTTGCAGCGTCTGTAAATATTTTTGGATCTATAAGATAAAGGGAGTGGTGTGGTGTGAATTTTGCTTTCGACGTAGTCATCCACTTATTCTCTGTACTAATGGAAGAATGGAACAGAATGCATATTATCATCGATCCATGCCAATGTATCCACTTTTGTATCCCCTGGTTGTCTGGCGATATGCTTTGCCAGACGAAACATCACATGCAAATGAATGCACAGAAACATCATCAAAAAACAAGGACATCATGAAAAAACGAGTGCTCTACCATATGAGAACGCCCCGAAACACTCTACTGGATATAAATTCTAGTAGTATTATGACACCCCACAGATGAACCAACTTGCTCCTGTGTAATGGCAGCAGTATGTTCTGAGCAATAATATGACAGTCAGTTGCACGCTTTTACTGGCATGAAAAATGAAGAATCAGTCGTACTGACAGAACAGACGATCTTCCCCCTATTCTTTTACATCAACACCGGCCGTAGAATGCCGCCACCACACCCTTCGTCTGAATAAATTGCAGCGGCAGCATCAACTTTCTTGCAGTTGCAGCACCCAATACAGCCACAAAACAATAAACCGCATCCCCGCCTGACTGACCGCATGTTATTCCTCAAGAGTCAAGGATAGACACACCACAGCTAAAACAATCAAAGAACGAAAAATCCTCGAATAGCATTACTTATCCCGTGGTCAGTCTACCTCTAGCATCCTCTGATCTCTACCAAGGTGATTGTCTTCATTCCATTAGTACTAATCATGGCAAATGCTCCTCCCTGTCTTTCCGATTTATCTTGCATCAATTCCGCACCTCTTCCTTCATCTGGGTGGGAGTCTCATGGTACACCATACGCACCAGCCTAAAGTAGAAAACAAAAATCAGCATAATTATAACAGTTCCAAATGCAAAAACTGCCAAAACTGAACCGAACAATGAAACATTACTGGTGATACAGACGTAAGTGGAGCCCCTCTAGAAAAGCAAAAGCCAAAACAAGTAACAACATAGTTAGAAAACAAAGGTTTCAATATTAAAATAATAACTGAAGCTTCATTACCAATTTTTTCGACGTCCCTTTTTATTATAGCATGTTTTGCATTACTATATATGTAATAGTAAGCAATGGCTTCAGTTCTTCAAACTACAATAGAAATGCTAATTTTCTACTTGCCAGTTGTTACTCTACTATAGCCTGATAAGACTGGACACAATTTTGGCATACAAAAATGTGCACTATTTAGGACAACAACGCTATGGATTTTGTGTGGATGTCCTACAGTCATGTGATTGTAGCCTTACCATTCTGTTCATTTGAAGAAGTGAATTCAGGTTGCCTTCATTTACAGGTACTAGCAAGGGAGGCATCTGACCCATGATACCAGGTGTCTCACTCATTCTACAACATATATTTTTTTCCCAATTAGCTAACTTTGATAGGAAGCAATGAAATATGAAATTTATACGTTAAATCCTATTTACCATATTATATTCTATGTCCACCAGATTAGAGTGCAGACATATTTCAGGACTGACAAATTTATATATTGCATCCTTTAATATGTTAGTCAAATGTCTGCTAGAGTAATCTATGGTCTAATTGAATGTTTGCCCGTAAGCCATACCATTTTAAAATATCAACAAAACATATCAATATCCCAAGAACAAATTCACCCACAATTGGTACTTTCGGTACATTGAAAAGCAAAATGCTCGATTGTGTTCACAAGGTAAAATGAGGTGTCCACGATTGGTTTGATGCTAAACATTTCATACAATCATTCATACATGACATAGGGGATTCAAATAGTTCCTACTAGGTGTACCGGAGGTATATTCCCTTCCTAATGGCATCCAGCCTAGCTTCTTTGACACACTTATCCCTAGCAACCTTTCTCGCCTAGTCAACGGTGCGCTCTTCCTTGTCCTTGCGTTCTTTATCCTTCCTCCTCTTCTCTTCATTCTCCACCCACTCATGCCTACAACGGTGGTGAAAGTCATCTTCCCACTAACGTTCCTTCATGCGAAGATACTCTACATCTTCAAGATGAATCTCCGTGTCGATCCACTCCACAAAGTCATAGAGAGGAGGAGGTGGCTTCAGTACCTTCATAACAACAACTCATTGGGGGGGTTCCATACATGAATAAAAAGAAAAACCATAGCAAATAAATTAATTTACCTTCATCGGCATCTTCAATTTTCTTTTCTTTTCCTTTGGCTTCGGCTTCTTCGAAGTCTATACATAGTTACGACACATTCAATACCTTTGGCCATATGCCTTTTGGCTTTCGCTTATTGCAAACTTGCAATTGTCACCGTACCAACACATGAGACGGAAAATGCTTGATGATGCCTATTTATGAGGGATATGCCCCGATCACATCCATCCTAAACATTAAAATGTAGAGAAATAAACTACCCACAAGTCCAAAAATCAGTGAAATTTAATAAATATACATTTTTACTCCCTATGCCTACAAATAAACTAAATATTTTCTCACCATTTAATCAATACTATGGCAAGCATTTTCCTAACAATTTCTCTACCAAACTATTACTACCATATCCCATTGTCCTTACATATACTTAAACCGTACCATTGCCACAACAATATCTACATTACATCATCTAACAAATGAAGTAGTCTCCCATCCACTGAACACAAACAAGGGACAATAAAAATCTACTCAAATAGAACTACTCACAGCGTAACCAGAAAAACTCAAATTTAATAAGGGCATGAGGTGGCAAAAAGGTTCCAACTTAGAATGCTCGCACAAGTCCACCTTACATATATTAACATAGTGAGATGCAAAAGAGCTAGCCCGGCTATGTGGCATGGTCAACGCCAAGTTAGATGGTGTGGACCTCAGAAATTTCAGCACCACATGTTAACACTGAAATTTGGTAAAACTCATAGATAGCATCGAAAAGCCGATTGGCTTATGAAAAAAAAACGATTAATACAAAAAAAACCGATCGAACAGATAATGATGAATTCGATTAAGTCATAGATGAAAGATTATCCAGATGAGATCAGATCTGAGGAGATCTGTGAAAGCTATAGCATGGTGCTTATATTTTTATTAAATATATCTTATAAAATAGATAACTTTAGTTAGTTTTATTAACTTATTAGAGAAAATTTTCTTTTCTGATTAAGAAAGAATGTTCAGAGGTTGTTTATAACTATATCGGACTTTTATAACCTTAGGGTATAAATATAGACCCACTGGAACCTTATAACATATCCACATAGAGAAAATTTCCTTTTCTGATTAAGAAAGAACGTTCGGAGGTTATTTGTAATCATATTAGACTCTTGTAATCCTAGAATATAAATATATACCCACTAGAATCTTGTAATATATTCACACAGATCAATATATAATCTCGGTGTATCGTCACCCTAGCTTATTTAGGTTTTTTATCGGTGGGTTTTGGTTCTCGATACGGGTCTGCATCAGTTAAATCCAATCTCTAACGAAGGGGTAAGTCTTATCATTATCCTGGTGTATTCGCTTTGTTCAAAACTATATCGATTAAGTTCAATCTCTTAGTATGATCGGATACATCACATTACATTTATATGGGTTCTATCAGCTTATCATGTTTTTCTGCTATCATCAGTCTCGTGCTACATCGGTTAGCTATAACCTATTAGACCATTGATAGTAAATTGAGCTATAGATCGATAGGTCTTTACATGACGTTTTATTGGAACGGCCAACCGATGAGTTATCTATACACTCAGCCTCACACCTACTATATCGACTTATCAGCCGATATGCATATATCTTATCCAACAATTAATCTGCTAGCGATTGATCTATTTCTGTTGGATCTGATACTGAGACCTAGCGAGTTTCGTTTCTCTATCGGTTTAGCTAGCTGATGAGTTTACTTATATGTCCGTATCGGATCCGTAGCCGATAATAGTCGATGGGTTCACCCGGTCCCTTCGTCGTTATGTCCAATCTAGCTCTCGTCATTGTGGTGTTGTTAGACTCAGCCTTATACTGTCTCGGTTTAGTTCAATCTATCAAGGCTGGCTCTAACGGTACCATTATCAGTGGTTGTTGGGTCTTGTCTTTTTGGGAGATCGGACCTTGCTTTCTAGCGCTTA
This sequence comes from Oryza coarctata, assembly GCA_030770085.1. Taxonomy (NCBI): domain Eukaryota; kingdom Viridiplantae; phylum Streptophyta; class Magnoliopsida; order Poales; family Poaceae; genus Oryza; species Oryza coarctata. The sequence continues at coordinate 68,994 of CM061476.1, read as the reverse complement.
TCATGTATTCTATTCAAAACGTTATCGGCTCTATAACCGATAAGTTATTTATTTTATTCCTCGTTATTCGCCTATATTGTTATCGGCTTTCTAGTTGATGTATGAGCGCTACATTCCTTATTGGCAATAAGCCGATAACGGTAGTACATCAGGCTTATAGCTGATAGCTATCTTAACTCTATCGGCAACCAACCGATAGCAGGAATCTATATCGGCCTATCGACCGATTGGCTTGATTATTTTAACTCTGTCGTCCTTGTCAATTAGAGGTTAAATTGACTAATACGCCCGTAATTCTAGCAGCCCGACGAAGATATCTCAAAACCGAAGGACTTGCATTAGAGCTAAACAGATATACCAGATCTTGGTGTGTTCGAGCGCGATCGCATCGGACTTCCATTGGTGAACACAAAGGACTGATTCGGCTTGAACATATTTTTTGGTATGACCGATGGGAGAATCGAGAGTGCACTCCAACGAACCAACGAGCCAAAGGTCCTGCACTAGAGCTAAAGAGATCTTCTAGGCCTCGGCGTGTTCGTGTGCCATCACATCGAACCTCCATTGTCTTACGCTCGTGCTCTCTCTCAGTACGCCTCTTCGCTCGATCTAGTCTTTCCCGCGCGCGCGTGAAATATTTTTCAGTACGCCTAGTGGAACAATCAGGAGTGCACTCCAATGAGTCGAAAAACTTGCACTAGAGCTAATGAAATCTCTCAGGCCTCAGTGTGTTCGGACGCGATAGTATCGGACCTCCATCGGTGAACACGGATGACCTATTCGGCTCAAACACCATCATAGTTAGGCACCAAGGTAGGGGATTTCATAACCCCTTCACCCATGCCCATCCATTTATCACTCATTTCTCTCGAACAAAACTAGGGTTTGCAAGAAGACTAAACGATTTCAAAGGTGAGTCTACCTCTTCCTCTCCCATTATTTTAAATGTCCTTTACTGAAGATTAACATGCACAAGTGGTGCATGCAAGACTTAGGAAGCACCATTGGTGTGGTGTGGAGTTGTGGGTGTATGCTTCCATCCACTAAGGTTCAAATCTTAGTATGCATAAATATGGTCGTATGCATCCTTAATTGGTGCAGAATACAGAGGCCAGAAGTTGTACTTCCTTTGTCCAAAAAATGCAAAGACTCCAATCCAAGTGTTCACAAAATCATTCATTTATCCATTTTATCGGTTTTCACAAAAACCCTTCGGAAACTGTGAAATTCGGACAATTTTATCAACAATTTGAAATTTAGTTTGATATTTTTGAGTTTGACAGGTTTACCAAGCGATTTGTTAACTTGGCTCAAAACCTTGAAATTTCATTAAAACCATGCGGACTTTGTCGGTTTTCTGAACCGTGCTCCAATCACATTCACATTGATAAAGTACAGGCAATGACAAGAAGTCAAGAACACACAAATTAAAACAGATGACAGAAAAGTGACAAGGCAAGCTTATGCATGCCACGTGTGGTATGTACCTAAAGCAGCGTGCACGAAGTAAATCAAACATGAAAAAAATGCAACATATCACAATATCATACCTTTTAAGAACTGTTCTGATATTATTATTCGTGCGCAAAAAGAGATCTATATTCTCCACCACCTGTAAGTAATTTGAAATTTCAAGAATGATCACAACAACTTAAGCTTTCGCCTATCAATGGATAGAGAAATAAGGGATAACACATATCAGTACGAAAACCTTGAAAGTTTCGATATTTTCAGCAATCTGGTTTAGTAACTGATTATTTTCCTTCAAAAGATGCCGAGTTACACTATCTAAAACAGGGACTGCTTTCAGAATGGGAATAAACGAACATCATCAGAGGCAAATAAAACCAGCAGGAAATTGCTACAAGATATTTCATGACAAAAAATTTAAGTAATCTTCTCTAAGCAGAATTATTGTTACTCCTGCATGGTGCAAAAGAATGGAACCACATCAACAGAACACATACAAGCATCATGATTGGTATGTAACAACTAGGGTAATAATAAAGACCACCAACCTATCAACCATGATCAAATCACGATTCTGTGTTTTCAGATAAGGTTGATATATGATTATTACTTTCACTTCTTCCTCAGTGCAAACTCTCAGATAATTAGTGAAGCCTGTAGATCCAGGCGCACAAACTTAGGAGAAGCCGACAGATCCTAGTCACTGGTGCTTGTACTATCAGAGGTGACACAAAGCTACCAGAGTGAACCAAATCACTAGAACTGAACTACCCAAAGTGAACAAGAAGAAACAATGTGTCTGTATTATTTATCCTACTGGTAATATCAATACATTGCTCTTCAAACAACTTCAACCATACAACTTAAGTTTGAATATGCCATATATAGCACTGGCACAAAAACAACTGACCATTTTGAAGGAACAAACATAATACGTTTTAACTGCAGGACTGACCTTCCTTATGAATCAGGCTGTTTTGACCCTGATGATGCATTGATATTGAAAATGGTACCATATTGTTTGGATTTGGGATTTGAACATTAGCTGCTAAGGTAGACGAAACCATGTTCTCCTGCAGTTATGTCCAAGCAACTTCATAATAACAGAAGAGGGGTGAGGGGGGAGTGGTAGTACAGAAATGAACAAGGATCTTGACATGGTTTAAAGCTATAGGTCTACAACTACCAGATGAGATGTCTAAGTAGACCATTCGCTAAATGCAAGAATAGCTTCAAGCCCCTCATCATTTTCCCCGTGTAGACTTGATCAGGTTTTCCATGACTACTTTCATTGCCCTGGAATGGCAGTTGAATATATGAGCAAAATAGGCAATGACAATTAGACCTGTAAGTTACGAAGAATCTAACCATTGTTAACAAATATAGGCACAACACTATTAGGCGCAGGGCCAAACATCCAAAGCTAAAGTAAGATATGATGATATTTCATTTCAGCTTGCTTGCAGCAATCAGTGTAAGATGAGAATTATATCCACACCAGTATGTAGGAACTTTGCTTTTGCTAATTGGTTAGTTCCAGCTGAGGATGAAAGAGAAAAAAATGAGTGTATACCCTCGTCTAGTCTTTGGTTTGATAGTTTGGTCTCATTTTATCATTTACTTGTATGAGTGTATGTTAATGGTGCAGATTGTCACTGTGAGCACAAGGCATTAACAACGGCGTTAGAGATAATAAAAGTTGGTGTGACAGCAAGAGGTGTAGGCATGAGAAGGAGAAAGAAGATGATGCATTGGTATGGTAGGTAAAAGCAGGGAGGGAGGGAAAAAGGAAAGAGCATAGCTACAGTAGTAGTCCAGCAGCATCTTAAAGCAACATCCCAGATCGTCCTAGTAGGCAGCATTGCGGCAATCTTGATGTCCTTGATAATATTAGGTTCACGAGCATATCTAGCAGGGAAGAAGCATATTTATTTATTTTATATATGATTAAAAAAAAGAAAAAAAAAGAAAAGAAAGGATGGTCTCGTCGTTGCAGCCAGCAGCAAAAGTTAAGACAAGTGTTAGGAGGGAGGAAGAAAAGTGAAGGAAAACCTGAGTAGCCCGTCGTTCAGTACAGCGAGCTCGTGGTCGGTCCAATCGGCAGGTGAACCAGTGATGCACTTGTACTTGCGGAATGAGGGAGAGGAGGAAGAGGAGGGGGAGGAGGAAGGTGGGGGCAAGAAGCATGGAGGTGGTGGAAGTAAGGTTGGGGCAAGGGCAAATTTAGGAGCAGGAGTAATGAACTGGAAGGAGAGCAGGCGACGGCAGGACGCTCGATCGTCTGATCGCTTGCCTACGCCTTTCCCCAAGAAAATTGATGAATCAATGAATGATGACTCATTTCACCCGATCCGCTTTTATTTATACGAAGGATAAAGGCGTGTGTTCTATTATTACCACCACGTTAGATTTCGCGTCACATAAAGTGAAAAAAAAAGACAATGTAGCATTTATTTATTTTCCATGATTTATTTTTATCTTTAGGAGTAAGACTTGAATATGTGACGAGAGGGTCAGGGATCGACGCCATCTGGTGGTGAGTCGTTATACTTGGTGTTTGAGTTTTGGGACAATTTTAATAAGTTTTTTAGGGTGAAATAAGCTTATGACAATGGCTTATAATATAAAAAATTCAAGGAATGAATGAATTCTGTTGTCGAGAAATAAAGAAATAAATTCCCGTGCCTTAAAATTCACATGTGAAATGTCCATCCTGCCCTTTTATTTTTCTTTCACGCACTACTCGTACTACCACGACCAGTACCAGGGCTTCTCTTCTATTGTTAAATAGCAGAGCAGCGTTAGGCTTGGCGCCCAGGAAGGCTAGATGGACTACAGACACGCTGACAAACATACATACAGGTTATGGCATAATGCCATAATCTCAACATTTTTTTTGTGGAATCATAGCAGCAGCAGCTAGCGTGCGTCAATTTTTTTTCTCCAAACAGGACGTAAAAGGAACAAGACAGTTAGGCAGGCATGAATGATACCATGCTTAATTTCATCATCGATCAATAACAATGCATTCAGTGATCAATAACAAACATTCAGTCATGCAGGCATTCATGTTCTTCTCTTCTCTGATCTTCTTCTTTAATGGAAAATTACTCCTATACCCTAGTCTAGTCTAGTAGCAAAATGAACTCTCAAGAAAGATCCCACAGACAGAAGAAGCAGCAGCTAATTAACATGCATGCATACATATTTTAGTAGTATGTCACTTGACACCAACAGATGCCATGAGATCCTCGTACTCAGCCTTGTCCTCCTCCGCTTTCCCTTTTCCTCTTCCTCCACCTGACAGTACTGCACTCGGCACAAAAGGATCGTATATTGGCGGGCCTTGCCTGCTCGTCCCTGCAAACGCCGCCTTCTGTTGCGGTGGTGGCAACACATGAAACTGCCGTTGTGCTTCAACTGCTGGCGGCTGGTGAGGGAAACCTCCAACAAACCCCCCTGTCCTTGGTGATTGAAGCACAGATGCGGCTGGGTTCCTAGGAAGGAAGCTTCCACCACAAAAATGTGGATGTGGAGCAGGAGCATACACCCGGGGCTGATGACCCATATCCAGAGGCCTCTGGAAACCTTCAACTGGCACCATAGGTGGTCTCTGGTTGCCAGGATGGAATAATGGCATTTGACAGCCTGATGCTCTAAGCTCTAGGGTTGGTGAAGGTGACACGAGAGGCCAAAAGGTAAAATCACCAGTGCTTGCGCGTGGTGGCCTCATAGCAGGCATACTTCCAGAACCAGGCATACCAAACCCAGCGGGCGGGTGGGACGATGATGGCGCCACTTGGGGCATGCCAGGAGTTGGCCCAGCCTGAGGGAAAGATGAAGGAAGGCCTCTCATTTGAGCAGGTGTTACCATGGGAGGACGCATTTGCATGGGCAGCGGATACGGTGGCTGCGGTGTTAACCCAGCAGGAGACGACAGCATTGGCATTGAGGAAGGACCCTGAGGTGACACTGAAGGAAAAGATTGGGGACCACCAGGAGGTATGGAAGGTTTTGTTGCCGAAGGTGCAAAGCTTGCCCCTGATGGATGCTGAGTACCATAGCTAGTGGAGATATTTGATTGACAAGGAAACGATGGAACAGCACCTTCTAGCTGTGGACTTGAAATAGGAGGTCTCACTGGCATAAAAGTTGGTGAAGGCCTCTGAGGTTGCCCTGGAACCAAAGAAAAAGTTGGCCATCCTCCAGATGCATGCGGTGTTTGAAGAGGTCTAACAGGCCGTGGCAATGTGGAAGATGGCATCACTTGCGGGCCTGCAACTCCAGGGGGTCTACCAAAAGGAGGTCCAACTGAGGGGTTGGGTTGGAATTGAAGCGGAGGTTGTTGAGTGTTTGGCATTGATGGCTGAGGTCCAGGAATAGGCAATGGATTTCTCGGCATGGTATTCATAAGAGGTGGTGGTCCAGTATATGAAGGCATACTTAAAGTTAAAGAACCACCAGGAGGTTGAAGCTGCAAAGAATTGTTAGGTAATGCACTCTGTAGAGACCCAGAGGAAGGAATTGGTGGAACATTGGCTTGGGGAGTAGAGAGCCAGTGTGCATTATGTGATTGGTACTGAAGAAAACCTGGCTGAGAACTGTTGTTCTGCACCTGCCACAGGTCAGATAAATCTGCACCACCAGAACTAACTGCTGATGAAATGGTAGCATTTGCTTCAACAGATGTTGAATTTACCTGGTAAGATAGAAATGTTTGGTGGTCATCTGAAAGCATACTATAATTCATCAAGAGAGAGGACCAAGTTGATGGACTTACAGAGACAGGAGTAAGAAGCAGCTCAATCAGTGCAATCGCAGCATCTACTTTGTCATGAGAGTCAGCTGAGACATTTATGTACAGGTCTTCATAAGCATCTTGTGCTTCATCTACGTCTGGTTGGCGAATCTCACTCTGAGAAGAAATAACAATTTTAAGTGCCTCGTTTATGTAATAAGCTCTATCACAATCATTGATTAGGTATACACAGGAAAAAGATGTGTTGCAGAGTGTAATGGCCATGGCCTAAAAACGGTTCTAGGTCTAACTCATATGTTGAACCACACTAACACTTTTTAACTCTTTTGCATTTTCATTCTCGCTTTACGTAAAAAGTTCAAACTAGAATTAATAGTGACAGGGAAACTCTCCTATTTAAGATGTTAATTTCTCAGCTGGCAAGCAAGGCGGTATCATTTGTCGAGCTGCTACAGTACCAGCATGGTCACCGCTGCTGCTGCTTGGGATGTTGCTGGGCTGCTACTGCTGCTGTGCTGGACCAGGCAGGGTGCTCATGAGTTTTTTATTTATATTTTTTTAATAATTTTTTTTTTAAAAATATATTTTAAAAAAATGCATATCTATACTCTCAACGTAAAAAAGGTCCACCAAAGGGTGAGAAATCAAACATGGCAAACACCTATTAACACACGTTAATGGTGGGATTACAGGGGCTATAAAATTTACAGACACCCCCTAGCCGCACTAGCTAAGAGTGTTTTTTTTCACGATAGGGGATCACCTACAAAATAGACATGCGAGGGAGAGACGCCTGCCGTTTTTGCAGACGACCCACTTATAGCTCTATAGTTAGGTACTTTTTTTCTCCCTAGGGACTATCTATAAAATTATCAAGCCTGACCGTGGAAGGGGAGAGGGTCTGATAATTTTACAACAGACCCTCTTAACACCCTCTATTATGACTTTTTTTGCATGGTTGCCTATAAAGCCCTCTCAGTCGTCCAAAAGCCCATTTTATTAAAAAAATAGAAAAAAAGAAGAGAGTTGAGAGGAGATGAAGGAAAACGGCAAAGCTCTACTAGCTTATGGATTTATATGTATGTAAAAGATTTATACACTTTGTAATATTTATTCTTAATGATAAAACAAAATAGTATGTATAATATTGTTCTATATTCGTAAATAGTTTCGTTTCTAAATCCATAGATAGTTTCGTTCGTAATGTTTGAAGACATATTAGTATTAAAATATCGAATGCACGATGCTAAATGTAACAATTAATATCTTACTTTTCCATAAATAAATACATTAAATAAAGTGATATTTCGGTTATATCACGATCGAGAAAATACTAGATATGTTTCATATGGTGTAGATCTGTCAGAGCTTAATTCAATCCTTAAGGATATTGAAAGGCAGTAGAGAAGTTTTTTTAACAGTATACAACTGGATAATACAAGGCTTTCGAATCAATTCTTAGGTCAACGCAATATCCATGTATATTGTTGTAAGTCGGGTAACCGAGGGTTTTTTTATATAATTAATGCGTGAATTCCACTACCACTTAAACATGATACTTGAAGAATGCATTGGAACAGAGTTGGCCACCTAATATTCTTATGTCAGTTTACAAGAAAGACAACATTGTTTAAATAGTTGTGCAAGACAGGGTCTTAGTATGATAGGATGTGATGTTGAAACAGTAGAGATAAATGGGCCAGAGCATAAAGAAGAAGGACGAGGACGAGAAGAAAAGGAGCTAAGAGGATTGGCAGACAAGAAAGAGAAACAATACCATCGTTGAGGTAATAGATAGAAAAGATTCTAATAATGAGCATACAGAGGATAATCAATCGTCAGATGAGGGCGGCAATACAAATCCATCACAATAATACAATGAGGACTTCTCTGAACTTGTTATCTCTAAAGGGCATCACGTGCCATGTGAAAGCAAAGAGAACGATGTCGTTCAAGGGACTAAATATGCTAACAAAGAGGAATTGACACAAACAGCTAAGCATTGGGCGATATTATATCGACGAGAGTTTAAGTTACAAAGTCAAGCAAATCAGTATACAAAGTAAAGTGCGTGAACTGAAATTATGGGTGTCCATAAAGGGTGGATGCATTTAAGGGTAAATGGAAGAATTACTAGGTGTCAGTCGTCACCGAACATAATTATCACTTACATGATGTTAAAAAATACCATAAAAATATAACATCTGTATTTGTTACAATAGAGATATACTCTAATGTTGTACACAACCTAGGGTATGAACTAAGGTCAATTATAAGACACATTAATGATAAATTCAAGTATACTGTGCAAATGTATGAAGAGCAAAACAGAAGATTGTGGAGATGAGGTTTAGTATATTTAAAACTTCATACGATAATTTAACTTGTTTTCTAGCTTGCATTCTTTATAGGAATCCGGGAAGATATTACAAGCTCAAATCACTATCATCACTTGACCATCCTTAGGAGAGCATGTTTCAGTGTGCTTTCTTTGCATTAAGTATGTGCATTAACGCATTTGTGCCTCATACTCTACATCAACGAAATATTTTTGACTAAAAATTACAGAGGGCAAATATTGATAGTAATTAGAGTTTATGGAAACAATCAGGTGTTACTCGTAACTTTCGTTTTCGTTGAGAGCAAGAACACCAAAAGCTAGTATTGGTTTCTGAAACGAGTAAAGGATATAGTTATACGTATGAGGCTAGGTGTATGCCTTATACACAATTGTCACGCCGACCGATGTGGTCCTCCCGTGGTGGCGGTAGCAGCAAGAGTCCATCCTATAGGAAAGCAACCTAGATGTAATTTTATCTATCCACCTCTCAAATATATTGCTTCCTTCTTGACGTCTGCCACTACCTTGCTTCCTTCATAACAAGGACGTCAACACATGGAGAATGGACGTCGACACAAGGAGCCGAGACGTTGACACAAGGAGTGAGAACATCCACAAGGGTTTTTATGTTTGTCGCATGGTACATATTTCCATTCGGTCCATGATATTCTAGTTTGTATTGATCAACTATTTTTCTCATAGAGTTTCAGGCTACACCGCCGTAGATCTAGGCACGGCACCTCTACATAGGCACACAACTCTTTCGACCACGATAAGCTCATGATAGATCAGGACATGCTTGACTCCTAACTTGCAGGAGCTCCATGACCTTACACAGAAGCCACATGTTTTGACTCCTGTGCAGCAGGTCCGTACTAGCCGTGGTGTCCCAACCGATCGCCTCACTTATCCTCAAGGTCACATGCGAGCACAGGGCAGAAGGACGAAAAGGGTAGAGGGCAGGCCCTGAGCTAGTAGTATGTTGTCATTTGTATTTACTGTTTATACTACTTTATATTCACTGTTTCGGCTCTACGTACCTACATCACTTATTATGCGTTAAAACTACATCGCTTTAACTCTATAGTGTGCACGCATGACTGTTGGTAGTAGACGACAACCAACTTTTGATACAATTTACTCCTTACTGCGTGTATGACTGCTGAGTCACAATCAATACTCAGTGATGCTAGCTAACTTTGAACACGTGATTGTCCCGTTGCTCTCAACACAACCTGATAGCCAACTTTCAACGTGTCACCGTCACGTTGTTTTCATGACAACTTGACAACCAACTTTCGACGTGTCACCGTCACATCGCTTTCATCACAGCCTGACAACCAACTTTCGACGCGTTAATGCATGTCACGTTCAAAGGATTTTTACAGGCACGACACTTTCCACATGTAAATAGCATATCATTTTCAATGCTTTCATTCATGTCTTTCATACCTAACATACCCACGCTATGTAAGACCTCTGTATATATGATGAAGCTCATGTTTTCCGCCCATTGGTACCCTTGCAAATCCTACACTACCCGTTTGCTCTATCTCCTATAATATCAAAGAAAAATAGCCGCTAAACGCGCTTTCACTGAAGATTCTGACTAAAGAAGGGATCCTTTGACTTGGCTAATTCTATCTTAGTGTGACCATCCGTTCTACACGTGTTGATCGATGACAGCTTATGACATGTTGGAACCTCAATACTTGTGGGAGGAGAATTTTCCAATGTCCAAACTATTCTCATGAGGTATGGATTATGTACTTGTTTTTTCAATTGCTCCTTACCATAATATTTTCTTTGAACTAATAATTTTTTTGCCAGATCCACAAAAGGATGTGTAGCTTCAGCCAGTGAATTGATACAGAAAATACAATATTTGACCTTAACCGTCGGTTCTTCAAAGGCTATTGGTTTTTCCCCTCAAAATCAAACGAACAGTATATAAGAAGAAAGGAGTACAAACGACATCGGCAAACCAAATAGTCAAACTGAAGGCTGCAACCTCTTATACTACATGCATGGCGGGAGCGTCCTAAATGTGCCTGTGATGATCGTTGCTAGGTGGTGAGATCAAATAAGTATCCATACTTTTGATAAAAAGTACTTTATTTGTCCAAACATTCTTGACAACGATTTCGTTGCAAGTTCGCTACATCTCTCTAATTTGCTTCAATTTATTATTATCTTAACTACAATAGCTATATATACACTTTTTCCCAAAAAACTGCTAAGAAGGTACGAATTCAAATAATGAATAGACATGAAAAATCACCGTATAATTTTACAAGGATCATACAACCCGAAACAATTGAATAGGCTAAAGTACAGTACGAGCAAAAAGTCGGCTTATCTAGCAACGGGTAATTATAAGTGTACGATAAATGACATCCACAAGTTACAAATAGGCATCTATACCATATTATCCATTGCATTATTTATATTACGTTTATGTTATGTCTGTAACGTATAAATCTCTCACTAACCGTGTAATATTTTTGCTACTATTATCTAAATAATGTCCGCATGCAAATCTATTAATCGTTTGACCCTAATGATTTTTTATATTAATGTTGAGTCTAACATAATTCAGGCATCTCAATTATCTTTTCTACGTACTCCTAAATTTTCTTTACATTTATATCTATAAATACTCTTTTTTCTTTTCGACATTTGTGAAGTGGAGACAAAAACACCATAACACCCTCCATGAGCAGGCCTACGGTTCCTCAGAGGAAAAAAACAACCAACCAGAGGGATGTAAGGGAGTTGCCTAAAAAAAGGACAGGCCCCCTCTTTCGCATGCCCATTTTGCTAGTGGCCGCTTGCTTCAGGAAAAAACGCCCTTGGCTAGAGCGGCAAGGGGCCGCCTACAAATTTTCTAGCCCCCGCCGTTCACATATGCCAACGAACATTTGTCACGTCATATTTATTACTTTGCGATGAGGCGTTTTTTTTTAAAAGAAAACCTCCCAGTGGGCATTGGAAGTATATACCGTAAGTTTTTCAAACAAATATATATATATTTATTTAAATATTTTAATAAAAAATTATAAATAAAAAATTCACTGTTTGCTCTTCTCTTTTTTTTCTTTTCTATTTTTTCTCCAATTATTTGTGCAGCGTCACATAGAGCTTGAGCATCGGAGCATGTAACAAAGATTCAGAGAATCAAGAAAACCAATTTACCTTCTCTCCGTTGCTTCTCTTAATCCCATATACTCGTATTTTAGCTCCAGTTTCCTGCATACATAAAAGTAAACGAAGTAACAACCAGTGCCTAACAGATATACTGCTATCAGGAAAGTTTCGATACAATAAAATTATTAGCTGTCTAGTTATAGTTCATACTTCCTGTAGTCGCTTCTGGGCATTGCTCTCAGGTCCCATAAGAACTCCAATTATATTATGCCCCGGATGTGCTTTTGTCTGCAATAGCCAACAGCACATAATGCACCATACTTTAGTCATCCAAACGAAGTTATATACTCAGATTTGTATAAAGAGGTAAATGAATTACAATGTATCATACATGGGTGAATAGTACGCTACTCTAACATACATTTCTACTGAAGCTGCCAATGCATATGTAGGAAGAAAGCACTGATAAAAAAAATACTGTAACAAATAGAGCAAAAAAAAGCTTCTCTTGGTGCACAACAGTTCATGAAGAAGATCAAGATTATCCAAAAAAACCATATTGAGGTAGGAATAAACACATAAGCACATCTACGAACAAAGGAAACAACTAGTGATGCAAATGCAAACCATGGAATAAGCGTTGAGGAGCAATACTTTACATACAGGCAGAGGGATTTTTGTCTCCTTAAGTAAAGGCTTGTAGTCTTCAGGAACTTTATATCCTGGATTTAAATGAAGTATTTCACCTACAGATGATATACAATCAAGTTAATAACACAAAATATTTTTGAGACATGGTGCAAATCCCTGTATCATATTCCCCGCAAAAGATGAAGAACCAAGATGGCAATATGAAAGGAAAACTTCTCTGACCAATAATTTCTCTTCTTTCAAGCTCCAAGAGCTCAACCTTTCCCTGCTGCTAAACAAAAAGGGAAAGAGAGACTTATCAGATAAGAGTGTATAATTGTCAACAATATTTTGTCATAGCCATAAACCAGCATGCCTTCAATAGCAAATTGTGATACAATGGACTATCAGTAGTATATAGACAGTAGGGAATGCAAAAAAAAAGGGGGGGCCTTAAGTAAGTTTAGTAGTACCACATTCTCTTTCTGATTGTTGGCGCCTTGAGAGTTGACTCTTGCGGTAGACATTGAGTCTTCATTTTCACGTATCTCCAGAGATTCTGATTTCAGTTCCTTAGTAATTTGGTCCAGTCGAGTCTGCTTATGCAGTAATATAACTTAATGGCATATGGCATTTGAAGCTGCCAACATGAGACAGTCACGATGGAAAATGTGCATTCATCTAGGATAGGAATGTTGGAATTACAGGCAACTCAGTATGTTGCTTTAGAATCCTTTCCAAAATTGCACAAGGCATTAGGCTGGTTCTGCTCTGCCCAGAGTTACCAAAAGTGACTAGATAAATTTATGCATTGATTTATTTTAGAACCATCATTGACTAGTTACAAGATCCCCGTAAAGGAAGAGAAGTGATTACTTTAAGGTTATATGACCAAAAGTTATAAATCCTTATGACTGAAAGCAACCAGAAATAACTTGTTGGCCATTTCTGAAGAATAACCGAACAGAGGGTACTAGGGGTTGATGATTAAAAACGCCAAAATGGAGGAATCCAATACTAGGTACCGGTCAAGATTGTTGCATTGCAATAATACTATCCGTGGTTGGTTGAATACTCAAAGTAGTAAGTGGTTTACAAATTACATAAATAATGGTTTTTAGAAGGGCTTAATATATATGTGTAACCTGATAGGCCGAAGCTCTGGATTTTCTGACGGCAGGATCCAAGGTGAGATCCGGCCCCCACTTAGTGTTTCTCTGAGAGTTGATGTTGAGTTCCTTGGAGGAAGTAGCAGAAGAGGCAGGTGCTTCATTCTTGGTGTTGGAACGGGCAACGAGTGAGCCAGGTAGCTTGTTCTTGGGAATGAGAAATCCAGCTTTGGCCCCGAAAATGGAGATCTTAGGGGGCAGGGCGGAGGGTTTCGATTGGTCGAGTTTTGCGGACATCTAGTGTAGCACAGCAGGAGAGGAGAGAATAAAAAAGAAAGTTAGGGTTAGCACCGGAAGGAGGAGGAAGAAGACAGCAGCAAGCAGCTCATCGCGCGATGGGGGATTGTTTGTACCTCGAACGTCGCGTCTCAGGTCGACCCGACGGCAGCAGAGGAGCCTTCGCCTTCGCCCTTTGCTTGATCGATTGCCTCAGTTGGCCCAGTTTTTCCTCCCCTCCCTCCTCCTCTGTGGAGACTCGCTGGAGATTGGAAGAGGAGAGGAGGCTGCAGCTTCCAATTTACCTCTCTCTCTCTTTTCCTATTTCTCCGAGGGGAGGGACCCACGATTAGCAGAGTAGGGCCGCACCATAGCAAACCCTAGGAGGAGGAGAGGAGGGCGTACCCAAGATCTGAGGGAGGAGCGGCGGTGGCGGCTCGCGATCGCCGGAGGAGGCCCGTCAGCGTCTCACAAAAAAGAGGCTCGGTGCCGTCCGCTGCTGGTCTCGAAAATTTCCTGACCTCCCAACGCGTGGGATATTTGATATTTCCCCAGTGATCCCACGCGGATTGGTCCTCGCCCCGTGGGCTTCCAAATGGCCAGGAAATTTGACCCTTCTAATTTCCCCCGCTGGCCTTCTCCCGGGGAGTGGGCCAGGATCCCAGGCTGCCAAATGAGGCCTGAGGAGGAACTAAAGATTAGTGCCCTGACCAGATAGCAAGGAGGAAGGAAAAGACAAAAGATTAAAATACCCCCTCGTAATAAAAACAAGGGTAAAAAAGACCGATGATAGGTGAGAAGCAAAATTTGAACTTTACAGGTCGATTTATTTTGGGAGAAGGAATGCTTTCTAGATTTGCATCTTGTTTTTGTTCTGCGTTTTTCTTTTGACAGGTTTGAGTCTTGGCTGGAGGAGAGAGTGTACGTGCATGTTGCAGGAGCATTCGGTTTCAGAGTCAGCAGAATTCAGGGGTAGCAAACAAGCACAAGCAGCAACAACAACAGGAGGCCGCTGAACCGAAGCACATAGCTTTACTTCTTCACATCATTGAAGACATAGTTGTAGTGGGTGTGTTTTGCTTCCGCCCGGTCTGGTCCACTCCGCAGCAGAATCAAAACAAGCGAGGATGCACTGCACTGCACGATTCCCATACACACCAATACAATGCAATACAAAACAAAACGCCAACCTGACCTGCTGTTGTATGCATTCTTTTCATCCACGCCACCCAAATGTACACTACTACACAACTGGAGCAGCACCCAAATTTTCCGTCTGTACCCTCCAAAAAACCAAAACAAAAAAACACAACTGCTGCCTGCCTGCAATTAATGATCCCTTTGCCTTGACACAAACCCCATCTTGAGCATTGCCACTCTACCAAGCCTAAAACTCAACTCTGGTCTCGGGTGGTTTGCACCGGTATCAGGTAAAGGTCATGTTGGATAATAGTCTATACAAGGGAGGGCCCCATTAATTGTGCCCACCCCTCTCTTCACTTCTTCTACAGTAAGCTATAGCCGACCTCTGGTTAGTGGATTATCCTACCAACAATCTCTCTCTCTCTCTCTCTCTCTCTCTCTTCTATTGTTTTCTTTTCTGGGTTAAGCGGAAATTATGGTTCGCAGGGGTGGATCGCAGTTTCTTTGGAATGCCTGCGCCTAGGTACACCGAGACAGGAAGAACTCATAGTCTGGATGCCAGTTCACAGATTCCCCACCTGCCTTGGGAACTACAGCCCTTGCTGCGGCTAGTGCACCTCGCTGCAGTGTCCTCAGTCTCTCTTTGAGAACTTCAGCGCGAGTGCCCTTTGATGACTCACCATCTCTTTGCAATTGCTTAGAATCTGAACACCTCAGCTGAAACCACTGCTCTCCCTATAACACAAGAGGTCGCAAGTCAAGCTGAGCTTTTATGCATCGATTTTTCAAAAGCAGAACTAATAAAGTAAGCGAGGCTCTTTTTTACCACTACCACTCAAAGTAGGTAAAGGTACCATACAAACACTAAAAAATATCAACAATAAATTATCTCATGTAAAGCTCATTAATCAAGTTGCACATCTATTTACAACCAAATACCACACATAGGTCTGATTTTAACATGTTTACAAGATATGGTTTTAAAAAGGAGAGTGTGCAATTCACTTTTGTTGGATAAACAAACAATAAATGAAAAATGATTCTAAACAACCCCAACATTTTGAGCATTACCAAATATTCACATCAAATTTCTTGTCCTTTAAGCCTTGGCTTCTAGCACATAGTTCTTTACAATCAATGCCATAGCTGCCTCACCGCAAATGGATCCTTTTTATTATCAAATACCAAATATAGCATGAGGTCATGATAACAAAGACAATATAAAAACAAATAAGATTTTGATGAGTAACCAAGGACATATAGCTGGAATTCAACCAATCAATAGTATTTTTTACAGAGTAATTGATAATTCAGTTGCATCCAGATATTCTTTGGACTATTCAGTTTAATATGCATCTGCCAATTGGCGGTTGGCTCTCAATTATCCTGATCTTATTTCATGGTATTAATAATATAATGTCAGGAGCTATATGTTAGATACATTCAGTAAATCAAATGCTTGCTACCCAGTATTAATAATATAAAGAGTCGAATGCTACCTTGTCATTGTAACTCTGCAGCCCAAAAACTGGGGAAACAATACGGGTACCTAGACCAGTAAAATCTGGGGATCCTTTCTGTGGAACCAGTTTACCCAGTGAATGGTAGGTCAAAAATGCTGCACGCAATTTCCCATGAGGTACACGGTAAACAGGATACCAGGCAACACTGAACCTATAATTGAACATATTGACAAGATTACAAAGTGCCAAATAACGAAGGAAATGACTAGCACTAAAAATGTTAGAAGTTCAGTATGAACAACAGAACAACATATTAGGGATCAGGACCAAACCATGAAGCCGGGTGAAGATCACATAATTTCACATTTTGCAGCTTTTCAGGATCCCCTAATATTTGATGGCCAGATACATTTACACTGCTAACAAGCTCCTTGATCCTACATTATGTTGCAGCAAGATCAATACAGAAAAGGGTAGACTGAAACAACCATAACTAGCGAACAACAATTCAATATCCAAATTGATTCAAGAGATAAGCTGCACCAAATCTGAAATTTTGGACTTGTCCAGAAGAATAAGAAGTGGATCCAATAATTTTGTTTCCCTTATTGTTTCCAAAATTGAAAAAAAAGGGTCATTTATTCATGAGTGATAGCATACAGTGTTTATTTAGCAAGGGCGAAGAAGAAAGAAAGTGGGTAAAATGCCTAGGAAGTTCTAGGATAACTTTTCAGAAAAGAGGTGGAAAGGCTAAAACAACTTATTTTTGGAATTGAAGTGAAAGCTTTTTTGAATAATCCGTTAGAAACTTATCATTGTATTTAAGAAACATTCCAATCACCTATATCACCTTGCATCACCACAACATATATGCCATGTTTCAGAGGGAAACAAAATGCCTCCAGCCACTTGATTGGGCAAAGCGTCATTGTACACAAACCCAATAATAGTTTAAAATATCATACTGGTCATAAGTCATCACAGAAAACTATTGAGTTGCCTTGCCTGAATTATACTGTTCATAACAAGAATTACTAAACTTGCTTTCCTGTTTCTAACAAAGTTAATGAGGATCATTTACAGTCATGAATCCGGAGCATTTTTTAGGCAAATTATTTACAAGAACTATTATTCAACAAACTTAAGGAAAAGGGCAAGTTAAGAAAGCGGTCAAACTCATAATATTTAGTCTGATTCGTTTGTAAATGCACAAAAGATATGAGCACAGCTTACTTTTCAAATAATGGAGGCCGAAAAGAAGGCTGCTCTGTTTCAAAGTACTCAAAAATGACTTCTCCATGATCTTGTATAAAGGAAAATGATTCTGACAAACGCATACTTTGCTCAAACGGTCGAAGCAACCTTGCAGGTAGAGGTTGAGAACACAGAGAGATTCCAGTATTTGATGCCTCCAACAAATCTCCCCTTCCAACGCCAAAACTGTGATCCACTCTCTTTCTAGACCACCCAAACAACTGAACAGCAGATAAGTAAGGTACAAAATATGCACAGAACCCTGACCTGTTGCAGAATGATGTCACTGGACTGAGATCGTTACAAGCTCTCACTTCCAACCCATAGCACCCTGGCTCTTCATACCATTCCCAAATGCTCCTCAGGGAAATATTAGACAAATTTTGCTGACAAACTGACCCATTAACTAATTGGTCCTTTGAACGATTGCTGCCCTTCATGCAAGGTACATGACCAATGACTGGAGTTGCCGAATATATAAATGTGTCAAGATCAGTAATTGGATGACCAGCAGCCAGGTGGGCATCTGCAGAAACTTGCACTTCATAGGCATCACCAACAACCTTGAACATCTCAGTCAGATGTATATCAGCACTGCATGACTTTTGGAAGCTGTGACTCCATTCAACAGCCAATAAGTCAGCTTGAGCAGACTCAGAACCTACAAAAGGCGAGCATTAAACATGATCTGTATTAGAAAGTCTGCCCCCAAGTAGTATTTTCATTTTTTTTTTCACATGGCTTAGACATTGAGAGAGAGAGAGAGATGCAAAGGCTCTTTAAGATGAAACTGTACCAGGTAACAGCAGTCCAGAAGTGGTTCCAGTGGGATCATTGGTTTGATGTGAAGTTCCCAGTCCCCTTTTCTGCACAGGAAGAGCTCCCACAGTACAATTTGTTGGTCCACCAGATTCTGAAGAACAATTGCCCATTGTAAACTTTGGAGCTGTAGGTTCAGAAACTGAACCTAACCTCGTCTCACAGCAATTTGATTCTCTACTGTGCAAAGCATTTGGTAACTTTTTGTCTGAATCAATGTCCCACTCCTTGTTAATATTACTATTTGATTTTCTGCTGCTGTCCTCTTTTGGATTCGAAGAATGAAGAAGGATTCTACCATGTTTGGAAACCTTCGATGCAACTCTACTATGGGGCTCTACCTGTATGCAAATATTACTTGGCTTATGGATGCTATTCTTGGAGTTTTTTAACACAGCTCCATGTTGAAGCTGTATGCTGCCACCATGATTTTGTCTAGATGACAAATCCTTAGTGTTGAGTTCCTGGAAAATTTGCCTAGAAGAACACCCAACATAATTGTCATTTCGATCACGTGTAGCAGCGGATGTGTGCTCTCCATTGGAACTCATCCACAGTGACATTTTCTTCTCTTTTCTAGCTCTCTTTCTCGAAATTACTAGATGGAAATCACTGTCGCTGCTAGTATCACTGCACAAATGGACTGCCTGGACTCCATTACACATACCAACATCATTCTGGGAACAAATGCCACTACCACCATTATCACCAACTCCATCCCTAGAACAACAACATTCTGTTGTTTCACATGAATCAGGTCCACATTCATTTTTTGAACTCAACAGAGCCTTGTTATCATCCCTACAGTCCCCGCTGCTGCTGGCACAAGTCTCTTGAGATGAATGAACAAGTATGGTATTTCGATTATTATCCAAACACCTGATGTTATTATTGTTGTGCTGTCCAAACAATTCCAGGCATGATATTGTTGGTCTATACATTTCTGCCTCATCACAGTAAGAAGCACTTGAAACTGAGGCAACTGAACAGGCACGGTAATCATTATCATTTTCACTGCCATGTGCCTCTTCAGAGGCTTCTTTCACCGATGAACTGGGTGAGAAGTTGTCCTCAAACAGTATGTCACTAACACACTTAAGAGAAAGTGTCAATTCTTCACAATCAACCATATCAATTGCAGGGGTAGGACTGTTGTTCCCTTTACATTTAATTTCAGATTCAGCTGTTGGCTTCCTACAACGTTGCTTGTGCTTCTTGCTTTTCTTTTTGCTCTTCCTTCTTACAGTATGTCCTGCATTCGTGCTTGTTTTGGTAAAGCTGCTGTCTAAGAAATCTGAATTGGAGGTACTATTAGATGCTGCGGATTTCTCCCCAAGCAGCCCTGGTGAAGTATCTGCCCATCTTTTGTTAGATTCATCTGGCACATTAAGATGAAGGAGAATAATTGGTGGTGAGGATGATGATGAAGATGACATGTTAGGGTTATCTTCTGGAGATGCCAGTTCAGATGAGCTATGGCTACTTCCATCTGTGTGTTGGGATGGTTTGAAATCACAACAGATGTTATATGGAATTACTGTGAAGATAGGACACCTGCAAAATGCAAAAGCACACAACCAAGTACACATGAAATCACAGTTGCCAGCAAATTGGAAAATTTTAGCAAAAGAAGATATAAAGAAAGGTCATGTCAGTTCAGAAAGGAGAAATAACCCATAGGCATCTGGTATTATGAGACAACACATGCATACACAGGTGAGCATATAGAAAAGAAAACAACTGTACCTCTGGTGTTGCTGTCTTGATTCAAGACGAGCTACTCGATGTTCCTGGAAAACAGGTAAGGAGGCAAACGTTACAGAACACACTAACAAAGATGGCATTGCTTCTCAGAAAAAAGAAGTTCTAGCAGGGGGCTTCAGATTTATGGGACATACAAACTGGACATTGAGTGGGTTCTTCCTCTCCGATGATCTCCCAAACAGGCGGTGAGGCCTCCTGTTGACAACACCATCAACAGTTCCACTAGCAATTCCATGTCCAGGTAACATTTTGCGTCAGACCTGAAAGTGAGGTAGGGGGAGAAGCATGTCAGAACTTAGTAAATATGTGCAATCCTTAGGAAAAGGGGAGCATATCCTTCCATTTTCCATACAAACACAGCATCATCAATCACAGTAGTATAGAAATCAACAGCATGTTTTACTATTACCCTCTAATGATTATAATAGTAAACTCATGAGGTTCATCCATAATTTTGATTGGACTTTTTTTCCCCAAAGCTAACTGGAGTTTGGATAGTTGTGGAAACAAATGAAAGAAGGTCGTTCCACTCCACTGGTGTTGCATTAACAGCAGGAAGCGATGGTACCGTTTTGTGATCCCACTGGCTGGCAGTAGGTATTGACCAATTGCCAGAGTAATCCTTTCAGACCTAGCATGGGGCATGGGGTTCCCAGAATATTGGAAAACCCCAGTGACACAAGGCAGCAAACAAAGGGAATATGCGGCATATTGAGATTTGGATTGGAATTTTCATGGGCAACTGTCTGAGAAAAAGGAAGTGTAAATCGAAAGCCATGGTTGACCAGAGCAGAGCAGATAACAAGTTGTATATAAGAAGAAGAAGAAGAAGAAGAAGATTCCTCCACAGTGCTATTTTGATTTGAAGTCCCAATATTAATTTAAACCCTACCAAACCTGAGGAATATATTGTGGTAGCATAGCAAGCAAACTAGACTAGGGATATTCCTACATGCAAGTTAGGAGGAGGATGTTTTGGATTAGGAAGCAGGAATCGTCATGTAGGAGTATATGTCCTGAAAGTTAATCTAAGCAAGCAATCAACCATCCCCTTGTTCCTGTGGGGTGAAGAGGCAAGCAGAGTAGCATCTTCCTGTAACAGACTTTGCCTGGCTGGTTGAATCCTCCTCCTCCTCCTCCTGCTGCTGCTGCGGTGCGCGATCGATAATGATGTTTGCTCGGTGGGGTGGTTGTGACGCAGGCAGAATGGATGGTCGGGTGGGTTTAGGGCTAGAAAACTAACAGACGAGGGCCCTCGAATCGACGATTGATTTTAGAAGAAGCGAAGTGGGATTTGGATTCAAAGAGGAAAGCAGAGCAATCTCTCTCGAGGGGATTGGGGGACGGGAGGGTACCAGGTCGGTCGGAGGCGGACGGCGGCGACGACGACGGGGACGGCGAATCCGCAATGCCTTCTTCTTGTTGTTGTGTTTGTTGATGGCTTTAGCTTGGCTTCCTCGAGTACTATTATTGTTGCTGTTCTGGGGGGAGAGAGAGAGCGAGAGCGTGCGTGAGAATTGGTTCGTTTTTTTTTCTTTTTCTTTTTTTAGAAGGAGAAGGCAGAAGGGAAGAGAGAGAGAGACTGAGATAGAGAATATACTGCGCCGGTACCCTATCTATGCTCCTCTCCAACAAGAAGCCTGCCTGTCAAGTGTCAGGTTCTCATCAGGTCCGGTCAACTGCAGTGCTTTTTACTGCTCCTTCAAAAGACCATATATACTACTTCCTCCGCCCCATAGCAGTGGGAGCAAAATAGTTAAGGGTAGGTTGAGAATAAATTTAAAAGAGAAGTAATTAATGTGCTAAATAGTATTATAGGATTTATCTATAGTTACACTTATTATAGAGCAGAGAGTGTACCAATCCTCTAACAAAAACACATAATTAAAAAATCATAATAAATTAAGTAAAATACATGATCAATTCTTAAACTGTCATAAACTTATCAATTTTCACCATTGTAGATGGCCGTATCAGAGCCCAAGCTATATATTTGTATTTGACCTCATGATACCAAACTTAGAGACCTAAACGTGCATCATTTTAGTTTATGGACTTATGATTATCACGAAGGATCCATGTATTTTACTTTAATAAATTATACACACATACACTCCTATATATATATATATACACGCACATGCATTTCCTGTTAAAAATATTTTCTTATTGCTGCTTAGGCCTAAAACTAAATTTAGTCTGATTTCAGACACACTACTTCCAAAACACTATACTACTACAATTATCAGGAAAGAGACATTAGTACGCCACTGCAATCTGGATGAATGAATGAACCTAAACCCATCCCATCTGGGGTTGGAGTTTTAGCACACCACACAATAGTTTTGGATGGTTCGTCCTTAACAAGTTGCTTCCAAAACATAACCACCATTAATGAGTATCATGTACAAATCGACATATAAGTTCTTTTCTGGCTACATGCAGACCTTCTCACAGAATAACCAGACTCTGCAGTGCTGACCATCTCTCACACAAAATCATAACCTCTCTTTCTTCTCTGGTTTTGCTAGCTGCATCAGCCTGACGCATGGTAATATCCAGGCAGGTTACGATTAGTAGACAGTATTCAGTATACACACACCCACAAGCCCAAGGAACGCCCCCAATGCATGCAATGACACCACGCAAACCTACCTTCTACGGAAACTTGAAGCAGCACAAGATAATCTATGTGCACACTACATATAGATATAGGGGGTTTAGCAGTCACCTGCGGTTCTTGTCAGTTGAATGGAAGCTTTCTTTGTCTGAGAGGAACGGAATGCTTCACATAATAACAACAACAACAACAACAACAACAACAACAACGAGAATACCAAAAATTCCACCATCGCATCTCCCAACTGGTAAGCATTTTTGCAGTTATCCAACCAAAAAGGGGTTCAAAATTCCTATCCATCATCCCTAGCTTGTGCCAAGGGACTACAACGCATAATAATGTTATCAACTGTACATGGAGTACCCTCTTTCTTTGTACAAATGTACATTTTGCCTCTCCGATCCAAAAGCATTGAACTTGCCACACAAGCTCCCCTCAACTTCATCAGAGTAACCAACGGCCATACCAAAACAAGCAAGACAAAACCCTTGCCTTTCAGTAACATAAATTGTTCATACCTGTCATGATGACAAAAACCAAGTTAAGACAAGCAAAGGCAAATTTCAGAAAATATAGCGCCATGATTACCAACAAATGCAGTTTAGCCACATCTTAGCAAGAAAAAAACATGCCTCAATCAATATATTATGCAAAGTACACACTTGTGAAAGAGGAAATTTGACCCCCCAAAAAAACAAACTTAACTCATTGCAGTCAAAATCTATGCATCAGTAACTGTTATGCTGCAAGCAGTGGTTCACAGTTAGCACAGACAGTTATTAATGCAGTACAACATGAGCAAGTCAGAACACCTTTGCATCCATCATTCCCCACATTACAGACCCACATTACAGATATCTAGCAACTTCATTAATAGAAAGCACCAAATATTAAGATAGATGGCAAGTGCAATTTGACCATTTTTCCTCTATGCTTTCTTCTTTGCACACATGAAACTGGAAGGAGCAATGCTTTACAGAATTTAGACAACGCTACCAGTATGCACAAAGACTAAATTACAAGATTTCCACTGGAGAATAACCACAAAACCAAGTAATAGCCATGTGCATCAATGGAAATTCGAAACAGGACATAAATCAGACTTGAAGAAAATATATGATAGTTCAAAGTTCCATAACTCCCAGTTCCCACTTCCCAGCAGCTTTTAGTTCTGTTGACAGATGAGTAAATCACAGTCAAAGCATAATATAATCTAGTTAAATCCTACAAGGCAACCTCAACCTCTGCACAGGATTTGCTGTTTCAAGAATTCAAAGATACAGTGTTATGTTATGCATATATGCAAAATTCCAAGGTTCAATTTTTTTTAATGCAAAGAACCATTTAACACAAGCAGTGCTTGATGAGGGTTTTTTTCCCATTATTTCGGTTTATGGATGAATTTGACCATAAAATTCAGTATGTTTGCAGAACATCAAATGAATTGCATCCCATGAATATTTTAGAAATTTTTGGAGCACGCATAATGCACTTACAAACACCACAGTTTCTCTATGAAAATATTATCAGCATACAACTAATTCCAGTCATCTTTGAAACTTAACTCGACCTTGCAAATGTCCTCTTATATTATTTATTTTTCCCAAATAAAACACCCACAATTTCCCCTGTAATAAATTCAATCATATTTAGAGCGATATAATCATGTCTGCTGCCCCATCATTAGATAGGAGTAAACTTATATGGTCTAAAATATAAGAGGGAATTTCAGTTTGGACCCCCTCTTCATAGTTTCACATTGGACCTCCTTTAGTCCATATTTTCACTTCCCTTTAGTTTTCAATTTGGACCTTTTTCACTCTTTTCCTCAAGGTTAGGTCAGGGTGCCATTATGATCTCCCTAGCCACGCCTACAACACTGCCTACCTGGAGATGACAACAATGTTGAGGAAAAGGGTCCAAAGAAAAACAAACATTGTAAAGAAAAGGGGGGACAAAGTGAACTATGGGCTAAAGGGTGTTTAATAAAATGAAACTTTGGTAAAGAGAAAGGGTTCAAACTGAAATTCATTGAAAAATAAACTCAAGGAATTACTTAATAGTAAGAGTTAAGAACAGTGTGTTTGAGCTTTTTATTGTGAGGTTAGATATGTCTATCTAGTTGAAACTTAGTGATGATTCACAGTGGCACAACAGTCCACTGCAGAAAATACCGTAGATGGACTGCCCTGGTATGAGCATCCCCCAATATTTCGCTACCGGACTCACTGCTCATGACTAATGCCTTGTGAGCATGATACAACAAACACAGTTTGCAGTCCTCAAAAGGAACACACCAGAAGCAACATGAACAGAGACGACTTTGTTTCATATAAAACATGTGCTTACACTAAGATTAGTCTGCTGGATGCTGTTGCCAAGACTAATTACAAGGCAAAACATCCATTCCAAATACTATGTAAGATCCCATCATTCCTCCATAAGCAAAAGCGCATCTTCATCACAAAACAGATTAATATAAGCACCTCTTGTTGCAAGTTGAATT
Source organism: Oryza coarctata (assembly GCA_030770085.1). Taxonomy (NCBI): domain Eukaryota; kingdom Viridiplantae; phylum Streptophyta; class Magnoliopsida; order Poales; family Poaceae; genus Oryza; species Oryza coarctata. The sequence continues at coordinate 43,693 of CM061476.1, read as the reverse complement.
GAAATGGCTGCTGGCAATCCCAATTTCCCATGTGAAAACCTGCATACAACAAACAATAATTGAGAAGAGTGGTGTCATAAATACATCAGTGGAAAGATGCAAGACTCTTAAGACAAATAACCTGAAGAGAGGATTCCTAAAAATAAAAGAGGGAAATGCAAGAGAGAAAATCAGAGAAGAGAGTACCTGCGTACCGCAAGCAAGAAGTTCAATTGTGCAATTTCATTAAGAAGGCCTCCAGCAATTAAATGTGTGAATATCAGGTCTAGCTGGCAGCATCTGGGGAACAGCATGTCCTGTAAAAACAAGAATAAAAAGAAAAGGTTTTACAAAATATATAGGTTCATGCATCAAAGAAACTACACTTTTATCAAATTTCATAAGACTAACTGGCAAGTAGGCAACAAGCAAAATGGCATTCAAGGGGACAGGCCTTCAGAATGAAGTTATACTGGCAAATGTAAACTCTTAACAAACAAATAACCTGGTACAGGTGCTCCAGATGGCATATGGTTGAGTACAGGACGTTGATGAGGCATAGGATTCATTGAAGATCTGTCAATGTTAGACCTTGGATATCCTATTGGAAAAGTGAGTTATTAATCTTAAATCTGGGTTAAAAAATTAAAACAGATAAAAGACAAGCTTACCATCCTGCATGAATGACCCCTCTGAGCAAGATAATGCTCTGGCACCTGGTAACCAAGTATTACGCTGATCATCTGGACTGAAGTTACCAGATGTCATTCGCCATTGCTCGTCAGATGTATACTGGCTTTGACTATTTGGAAAGGACTGCACAGCATAAGGATTGCATGGAGGTAGAGCTTGTTGGCCCACAGGGTTCATTTGTGTGAGATGAGTGTGGGAACGAACTGGTGGTGCTTGCGCAGATGGAAAAGCATTGAATGTCCCTTGCTGAAAAGATAAACCAGTTGGTCGAAACTGAAAATTACCATTAGAACCTTGCGATGCCATATATAGATTGTTATTCCCATAATCTGCTGGCACTGATGGGGTAAAATTAACTGTAGCTTGAGTGTTCACTGATCCACCAGGAATGTAGTTTGTTATATTTCCAATTCCTTGAATCGATGCATTCCCTCCCATCTGGTTTAGTTGGTTGCCCTGCATCAAAATCTCTTTATTATTTAACCAGGAATACTTCTGGATCTGCAAACCAAACTAAGTTGGAAGAAAAAATATTACATTTGAAGCCCTGAAATATTCGGGTGCAGGAGGCTGGTAGCCCAATGATGATGGAGATGAAGGAACAGGTGGGGGAATTGAAGGAATAGGTGGGGGCTGGATTGGCAGGGGTGGTGGGGCAGGCTGAGGAGGTGGGCCAGATGGTAGAGGTGGGGGTGGTGGTGGAGGTGGCAAAGATAGTGAAAGTGGCGGTGGCGGTGGCGGTGTAGCAGGTGGTGGTGAAGGAGGCAAAGGAGGCAGGCAAGGTGGTGAATCTGATGGAAGCGGTGGCGGTCCCTCAGGCAGCGGTGGGGGAGGTGGTGCATCTAATGGAAGTGGTGGAGGGCCATCAGGTAGAGGAGGAAGCTCATTCTGATTAGCCAATGCCTGCTCTCGATCCATTTCATGCACAATGGAGATAGCTCCATCTGTCTGTTCCTTATCTCTTGGTAAAAAAGAGGCATCTTCCATTAGAACATCACTAGTCACATTTTTAGGTAACCTAATGTTTTCCTCAACAAAATTTGGTGCGATAGCTTGTTCATTCTCTTGTGTCCTGCCACTTTCAACTGGCAGTGAAATAGCTTTTGATGGTCCAGGGAAATCGTCATCATTTTCAAAGACATTGGATGATAGAATCCCAGAGAGCTCAAAGTTTGCATTGCTGACCAAAAAAAGAAAAGAAACCACAAACATACGTGAAAAATGTCAATGGTGAGTTAATCAAGATGATACAATGCATAATCCCACCACAATCTCAGAGAACTTACACCAAAAATGAAAAAAAATTCAAAAAGATTATTAAGAAATGGAGTGTTTAAAAAGTGAGAGTTGGGATTTGACTTCTTCGACACATGTATTCATAGTTCCTACCAGCATATTCACTCCGATAAACAGGTTCATATTCAATTCCACGAATTTCTACAATATCAATGGGGGATGCTTTGTTCTCATAACATAAACCATATTTTGAAAATAATGCTCATATGTAGGTACCACTTCATTACATGTGTCCCTACTCTCTAACATACTATGACATACAAGTACCATCACATCTAGAGATCAGGCCCATACATAAAAAAAATTGATGAGATCTTTGGCAATTTATAACATGTTCACTAATGCAATAAAAATTAGATTTCTGATAATATAGATTCCTAAATGAATCTTGTTTCCGTAAAGTTTAGGATAAAAAACTGGTAGCAAAAGGAGGAATGCATCAGACATGGAATAAACAAGACTGTGAAGAAGAGAAGGAAATACAAGTCTTCTATCCACATTAATGATAAACAGCACAACCTAAAGCAGTAAAGCCAGAACATGGATGAAGCAACAAACACAAAACACGAGGCCACATGGATTAGGCTATTGCAACCACTGTCCCTAAACATATTCAGATTTATGGATTACATAAAGTGGCCTAACTCAAAAAATTAAAATTGAAAAAGCAAGTGCTGAATTGGCTGATGAAATTGACCTTGACAGCTATGTAAGCTACGTAATGGCCTATGTAATTGGAATCAGATGAAGTTACATGCATACATCTGAAATGGCTTAATGTGGCCAAAGCACGTAATATTCCCATGGTGTACTCTAGATTGCATGATGGAGTGCTAAAACATGACACACCTGTACTAACTGGTATGATAGTATGATACAGGTGCACTGGAACATGATTTTGGAAAGTTACGATGCAAAAAGCTCTACTGTATGAAGTGTGCATACTAGCACATATTCTGTACTAAAAATTTGACCGCACATAGTATGTATTGAAAACATGGATTTTCTGTATTCAAGGCAGCTCAATTGGTCTAACACGCAGCTATACTAGAAAACTACAAAAAAAGTCCAACTGTATCTGAAATTGCTGTTATCATGTACAAAAAAGGCACTCAATTAAGATTTATGCCAAAAAAAATCTTCTAGTATGGAATGTATACGATATTACACAATACCTTCCATACTCGTCAACAAGCATGCCTTCCATCTCCCTAATAGGATCATCTACAGAGCGTTCAGCTCGAGATGGTCGCCTCAGCAGAAAACCTGTGTTAGCATCATCATTTGGCACCTCAATATCATCCATGTATCTTCGAAGTATGTCTTCTGGCATAATCTTTCTCTCAAGCCATAACCGTAAAACCTAAAAAGCCAGAAGATAGAAGTGATTGACCATTAGGAAATAAAAAAAGAACATGTAATTAAGTTGCTACTTTGAGGCACTGTCGTCGATTTTCACGAGCACTAGCTCCTGGTGGAGCAGCAGCACCCAAGAGACGAGGTAATGCAGCTTGAACAGTGGGAACATATGAAGCCCCAGCAACACCTGAACATTTCAGAATTCAGATAAATAACTACACGTTTGCTTAAGAAAACAAATAGTTCTGGGGATAGCACTTATGTAATACAAAAATACTTACCTTTCTGAGAGTGAGAACACTGTGTTATGGAGTCTATAAGGAAAAGGAGGTCAACTCTTCGATGCAAATTATGTTCGCTCTCTAATTTCAGTACAAGAAGCTCAACAATCTATTCGCCCAATAATAGTAAGGATGAGTCAGTTAACTATGAAAAAGCTATGCTGATGACATGTAGATTCATGAATGCACGGGATCTCTGTGTGTGTGTGCACGTGCGCACAGAGAGAGAGAGAGAGAGAGAGAGAGAGAACCTCTGCAGCAATGCCATATTTTGAACACTCTATTGCATGACGAGTAGCACGCCCTATACTATCCTTTGTCCTGGAAAGCGTTTCTATCATACCCTCCAGAGCATCACGTGCAATTGCTGCATCTGCTCCACCACTCAATGAATCGCCAGATTGCCTAGTTTTTGGACTCTTTCCATGTTCATGCTCAATTTCCAGTAAGTTTTTCATAGCAACTTGTTGACCAGGTTCAGTAATAACACAAAATGAGTCCGGAAACTGCTTGCCATCACTCTCTGGAATAATTCTAGAAGCAGATGGAATGTGAAAAACAGGACTAGGGCTTAGTCCAGGCAAGACATACGGAGTGGAGGAAAGAACGGTATTATCAGCAGATAATCCATCAGACTTCCCTTGAGCAGCCGCAATAAGATTCCTTCTTGCTTGAGCAGCTGCAATAAGATGCTTCATTGACTTGACAGGATCAGAATTAGGTTCAGCAAAAGCTGCTGCTTTATCAACAAAATTTGATCTACATTAGATGAAATGCAAATCATCAAACAAAGAGTTAGACATGTAAAAATGTTGGTGTGGTGGTGGGGTGCATGTACACAAAAAGCTGTATACCTTTGCTTTTTGGAGTGGTCCATCTTCCCGATTCGTTCAGCTGGCATAGAGGCACTTGTCCGACTCACAACAGTTGCTGCTATCTGTGTGCCAGATTTAATTTTAGCCTTAGTGTTTTCTGATTTAGACAACAGCATACTCTTTTCTGAGTCATCAGGGTTTTGAGAGTGCAAGTTCCCTTGTGTCTGGTGCAATAGTTTAGAAGAACTTCCTTGTGTTTTCTTCACTTCAGATGATGCTGGCATTCTTAATTGCCCAGAGGATTTGCGATCTGCCAGGTTAGTTTTGTTACCCAGACTAGCATAAGTGTCAACTGAGCTTGTGGTTGACCTTCTCCCCGTTATCTGTAGTCTACCTTGCATTTTGTCTTGATTAGGTGAAGAATAATCTGGCTCGTGCTCCACAGGTGACCTCCCAATGCTTATAGATTTCTCTTCTCTTGCCACACCAAATTTCATTGCAGAAGCATTGCCAATTTGGGACGAAGATACCCCCCAAATCCCTGTCTGTGATTGCAACTTCTCTGTGGGGACTACTCGCATGGAGATGGGTTTAACAGAAGATTTATGAGGTGGTGTCCGTTGTTCTTCCTCGTCATCATCATCAAAGCGGCATGCTCTTCTCCTGGGTTTTGCCACTGGCTTACAAGTGCGCGAGAAATCCTCCTTCAAGCTGGAGCCTTTTTTAGCAGTATCAACAACACTTAACTGAGTTGAAGAACCAGATGATGGTTCTGATCCCTGAGAATGCAGCCTTGCTAGGGGTGATAAAAGACTACCTGATCTTCGTGGCCTATCATCACCCATTCCAATCTTAGGAACCGAGTTACTTACAGCTTCCACAGGAATAGATTTTTCAAGTTTCAAGGAATTATCTTTTTCATTATCAGCATGTAAGCTGGTCTCACTCTTTGCTTCCATTTTAACTATTTCATTGGCCATGTCCATCAATTTTGGCCTCTTTGCTGGATGCATATCAGTGCTATTGTCCAGCTTGCACTGCTCGCTACCAGGGAGAGGCTTCTTATTGGAAGAGAATAATGAAGATGATTTCCTAGCCAAGTGCTTGTCAGATTTGTCGAGCATTATTCGTTTATGGTCTATTTTCTCTGATTCATTGGAAACTGATTGTTTCATCATCAATATAGACTTTTTAAATCCCTTGCTCTCCTTCTCAGCACTCCTTTTAGGTTTGGTGTCAAGTATAGCTCCTGGTTTAGTCCTCCCTGAAATACCAGGGGCATTAGCACGTTTCATGTCCTTTCTTTCAGCATTCTTTGACTGTTTCACGGCTTTAGATTTCCTGGGTACTTCAAGGGCACAAACTATCTGTACAGTGGGGTCCAAGGTTAAAATTTCTGATGGATTGATCTCCTTTTCAGCTTTTGGTTCTTCAAGCTCTCTTTCTGCATGGACAGCGGTTGCTAAACAGTCTTGTTCAAGGTACATAGGTTTCTTTTTCTTGGGATGATCAAGATCCTTAGGCTTTTTCCTTTTAACAGCTGCCAGAGAAGGATCCCTTCTGTCATGAGCACCATCTTTTATGTCCACCTCAGTCCCTGAACCTAACCCTGAAGTATTCAAGTTGTCACTAGGACTATCACCTTCCATTTGCCCCGATTTTGGAGTCTCATCATTATTGGGTGACTTTACAAGGTGCTCTGTAGGTTTTTCGCTTTCATCAAGACTGTGATCAGGCAACATACAGCTCGTAGTTTCAGATGATTTTGGCAGATCATCGTAGGACTTGCAGATCTCCACCACAGCTTCAGCAAAACTGTCGATATATTTTTTTGGGCACTGCTTGTTCCGAGCTCGATCCATCACCTCATTCTTTGCGTTATCAGTAAATGGCTGAAGATCTGGCAAAGCAATGTGAGCGCTGCAGATGATATCTAGCATTAGAAATCACATGATGCTAGTACTTAGGGTGCAAAGAAGATAGATTTGTCGTAGTAAACTCAGCACAAAAAATAAGGGAAAAGGCAACAAAGCGACATCAAGATTTAACAGGTAAACAAACAAATCCATTAGCATTTGGCACCGATGTTACTGGAAGAGATTTATGAAAGGCTCGAACCAAAAAAATAATAATAATATCCATTATTATTTAAGAAAGGCCTTAGAAGCTGGTCTGTAGTATTGCAAGGTTACATGGACGAAAGAAAAGACTTAATCATAATTCGAGAAAAAGAGCAAAGAGACTTCAAAAATCAATTCCTAGTAGTAAATGTTACTTTCATCTCTCTGCGTAGTTTTTTTAAAAAAAATACATCTCCTAGACGGACCTTGGAAAGAAATGAGCAACAATCACACGATTTGCACTTACTTACACCAATAGTAGATTCAGTATAGATCTAGAATAGAATATCTATTACCTAACCACACATGACAACTAAAACCCCAGGCCAATGAAGTAGAATTGAAAACTGTAAGCTATGCAGTGCAAGCCATTATTAAATCAGAACTCAAATGGTTATTTTGACTACTTATCATTATGAACAAGTATAGAGGATTGGAACCTTAAATTCAACTTGTCTAAAATTCCCTTCGCTAATCGATGAGCACATATGTAAAATCTATCTTGCCCAAAATAAATAGTATGCTCTCCCAACACCACCCGTGACTCAGCAAGGATGTGCTCCCTTCTGTTGAGGAGTTGTAATATAGGTATAAAATTGCAGCTGAGACAACAAACCAGGAATAACTCTATATTGAAGTTTTAGTTTGTCCTGACTCGCAAACATGATCTGAAATGTCTTTTTTTTTATTTATTTTTGGCGGCAAGACAACAACGTTATAAGGAATTGCATGGTAAATGTGATACATTCTGCACGTATATTACGCCTTGCATCCATGCTAACAGCAATCCCTGAATGAAACAAAGAAAGGCAGCAAGCGGCATTGCATAGATTTATCCTTAATCCTTAATAAACAGTTGGAGTGACTGGTATGACAGTTTGAAGTGATGCATTTAATCGAACATCATGTGTCAAATCGCATGGCATTTATGTCATCTGATATAGAAGTAATAATAGCGGGCGGAAAGTGGTTATGTAAGAGATGAGAGTTGAAGAAACTAACATCTCTCTGGTACCGAAGAAGACGACAAAGACCTTGCGCGGAACCGGCGTCTGGTCCCAGTCCTCTGGCCTGCTGACCTGCGTAGACAACAAGAAGAAGAAGACATAGAGCAATCAGGCAGGGAGATGGCAGGAAGGGAAGGGAATTATCCATGTATGTATCTATATAGAGGAGGCAGAAGAAACCCTAGAGCGATGGGAGGGGAGGCGGAGAGAGAGACGGACCTTGGCCGGCCATGGAGGGTAGCCCTTGACCTTGGCGAGGACGAGGTCGCCGAGCTGCGGCTGTCTGGTCCACTTGGGGGCCTTGGCGCCCCGCCTACCGGCGGGAGCCATTCCCGAGCGGGGAGTCCCCCAGAGCGGGAGAGGGCAAGGAAAACCTAAGCGCGAAGCGAGGCAAACCCTAGCGCCGAGGGGGCAAAAGGAGAAGGAGAGAGCGGAACCCTAGGGATTCCTCGGCGGCGGCGGAGGGTGGATTGGATTGCGGCGACGCGCTTCTCCTCCTCAATCCATCTTCCTCTCTTGCTGCTCTAATCCTTTCCTCCTCTTTGTCTAGCACTCCTACTCATTGTCTAGTGTTCCTCCTCCGATCCTCGCGTCCTCCAAAATAAAAAGAGAATTTTCCTTTTCTTGTCCACAAGTTTTTTCCTTCTCTCTCTCTCTCTCTCTCCTCGTTCGTTCTTTTCCTCGGTGGATCGTTTAAACCAAGACCGAGAGCGAGCGTACACTAGCGCTAGCGCATGACTAATTGAGTTTGATTATTGAGTGGGGGGAGAAGGGAGGAGTAAATTGAGATGATGGTTAGTTAAATATTAATTATTTTAAATTTGAAAATATATTAATATGTTTTTTAAAATATTTTTTTATATTTTTTATAAAAAAAGCGTGCGTACAGTTGTTGTAGTTCTTCACTAAACCCTATTCCATCATATGTCTATATTAATAACATAAAGATCAAGGTTATTTTTTTAATATATATGACATGGTGATTAACTCATTAACAAAAGCATAAAAAATCATCATTTATTAGTAAGTTAAAAACTATGACGTATATCTTATTGCATTCATGTTGTAAGATTTATACAAGCGCGCTAGCACAACAGCATATAAGATTTCTTTGCTATCATCGAGTAGCATATATATTGGATGAAACTTGGTTGCCAAGTTTTCTTTCTTTCTTCTCTCTAATTACATTTAAGCTACACTTTATTATAGAAATGTCAAGTGGCCAATACTTAAAAAAATTTTACTTTGGTATGCGCCTTCTCATCGAGTGCTATTAGCATGAGCTTGATTTTTGCCAGTTTCCATGTTCTGATAATAATATTGTTCGATGTTACAACCATTTACAATTGTAGTATATATTGAAGGGAGTGAGTGAATGCATTTTCTATTTAGGTTATTGTCTATGTCGATTTATAGGAGCGCACTAGCACTATCCTCGAGTAGCATATCATATCGGATGAAACTTGGTAGCTAAGTTTTCTTTCTTTCTTCCCTCTAATTATATTTAAGCTACACTTAATTATAGATGTTTCAAGTTACACAACCAATCTTTAAATATTTCAATTTTGGTATGCACCTTCTCATGAAGCGCTCAAAATCTATTAGCTTGAGCTTGATTTTTGCTAGTTTTCTTGTTCTAAAAACAATACTGTTCAAATATTATAACCATTTTCAGATATTGTTGTATACATCGAAGGGAGTGAGTGAATGTTTTTCCATTTAAATATTACATTCTTTTATCCTGGATTTCCGCCTTACCAAGCTAGGGTAGTCATTTGGAACCACCAAAAAAAACCTGCTGCTTTTATTCTTAACTAGCAAAATAATACTACAGATAGATATGAATTATAGGTATGCTAGTATTGTTTGGAACAAATCAATGTTTTTTTTAAAAAAATCAACCTTTTAAATATGTCTGTATAACTATTTGTTATTTGTAATATGAAGTAGGAGGAGTGGTTTGTAAAAAATATAATATAGTTGGTGGATGTAGATTCACTTCCACCATTCAGAAGATTTAGGCTTGTCACGTAAAGTTGCCACTTGGGAGAGAAAAAAATCTGTCGTGTATATGAAAATACCTGTACGAAGTGATAGTAATATAGATTAAAACCCTCTCTTTCAACATTTGCATCATATGACTAAATTGGAACTAAACCATTCCCCATATTTAACATAGTAGAATGCTTAAAGAAGCATTAGAGGATGGTGATGAAATTATGAGCGCATGACTCCATATGTTTAAGTTTTGGTATCCACATTCATGCGCACATAACTTAAGCATATTTTTAATAGGTAACCGGTGAAATCAGAGATGTACGGATGTGTTTTTTGAGCGTGTTAAGAGGTTGAACTTGTGGTTTTCAATGGGACAGGCCAGGCTTGGATTGTTGGTTCTGTTGCAACAAGTACGTTTCTTTTTAATCGACACAGTTAATCAATATAATTATATATTTGATCAATAAAAACTTTTAAATTATAATATTTTAATAAATGTAACATAGCATAGATATATTTAATATTCTTGAAATATGTCTATATTTTTTAAAAAAGGACGAGTATCCGGTGTAAAAGGAACGGAGGGAGCAGTAATAGTCCCCCTCTCTTCTCTATCGAAAAAAAGGAAAAGAGAAGAAAAAGAGAGAGGTTGCAGGTGCAAGGTGGAGGAGGTGGCGCTGCCGGCCGAGGGACGGAGAGAGAGAAGCATAGAGGCAATGGCCCCTTCGCCGTCAGAGTCAGAGATGGCGCTCTCCCCGGCGTACGGCGACGACGACGACGAGGAGGGCCAGTGCCGCATCTGCCGCCTCCCCGTTGAGGCGGGCCGCCCCCTGCGCCTGCCCGCTTCGTCCACGACAACTGCCTCCTCCGATGGCTCGCCACCCGCCGCACCTCCCACTGCGAGGTCCAATCTCTCTCTGGAATTTGGATACCCAGTACTAGTAGACTAGTAGTAGGTAATCGACGATTTTGATTCAGGTGTGCAAGCGCCACATCTCCACCTGCCCTCTCTACGCCGCAAATGTTCCTGAAAGGCTCCCCTTGTCCGTGTTCATGCTCGGCCTCGCCAACAAGCTCATCGGATGGTTCTTCTTCCTCCTCTCCCTCGTCCTCGTCATGTACATCTGGGAATTCGTCATGCCCTTCACCACCCTCTGGGTATGGCGCCTCGCTCTCGCTAGGTCCTTTGCTCGGGTGCGCCTAGGTCCATCTTCTCCGATGGCCTCTTTGGTGGCCTCAGGTTCATGCCTTCTCCGGACACCGTGCTTGCCTGTGTTTCTATCGGAAGAGGACCTTGCCCACTTTAGGGAGCTCAATGCCCCTGCCAGAATTGCTGCCGATGTTCTTGCTCCATTCGCGCTCTGGATTTCTCGCCTAGAAACTCGTCTTGACTTCAGGTTTGGAGCCTTGGATAGCTTGCAAGTCATTGCGCTACATACCGTTGAAGCTTCCTTCATGTACGTATACATGCTTCTTGCTTCTCGGTTATTTGTTATTTCTATTTTATTTAGCAGAGATTAAGGTTAAAGAGAAAAAAAAACTTTATTCCCTTAATGAATGAGTGTGAGATGATAGGTGGTGGAAGAGGAAAAAATTTAAATGGAAAGCCATGCGACAAGTAGTATTGTGAATAGTGTGTGAGACCAAATTTGAATCACAGAAGTTTTTTTTATATTGTTAGCACGCACACCAATGCTGTTAAATCTATCTATTCTGGAACTACCATTTATTAGCCATGTTTTTGCTCACTGTTGGTCAACATGCACCATGGCTTCTGTCCAAAACTGTACTATCCTTATGGGCCAGGTTATTGCCAGGAAATGGAATGGCATAATTTGAATGATTAGTACGGGTTGTTCTATGCTTACTATTCCTTTCTACACTGCTGTAGATCATGAATTTGACCTGCTGTCCATCTGATCGGATAGATAAACTGGTACTATAGGTGTAGGATTTCTTCTGGTTATTATTTCAAATGCTACCAAGTGTGGCTACGCTTGTTATTTTAAGTGCTTTATTAGTTGTTTTGCTATGGAAGTATTTATTCCTATTTTTGTTCTAATTCTACATTGGCTTTACCTGCAGAATAATGAGTTATTCTTTCATTCTGCTTGCTTGCTTTGCTTATTTCCAGAAAATTGTAACAATATGTTGTCTTACTATTATCAGGTGGTACTCGTTGATGTGATGCTTGCCTGTGTTTTTGGTTTTATCCCCTTCTCACTGGGGCGGATAATACTATTCTGCATATCATGCTTCAGTTTTGGAAATATGGATAGAGTCCACTCCTACACTTCAACTTCTTCTATCCTTTTAGTTGGATATGGATTTATCTTTTCACTGGGTGTACTTTTTACTGGGTTGCATACTTGCGATCAGTACTCAAGGGGAGAACGCCTTATGATCGCAGTTTTCTTCAAGGCCTTGACCAATGGGATGTACTGGCTATTCAGCCCTTTTAGAAGGCTACCTGGTATACATGTAATGGTCCAGATGGCATTGTCTTTCCTGCGACTGTTCTTCAGAGGGATCATAAATCTAGTCACCATTGCCAATATTTCAGTTAATCTCATTAATGTGATTGCAATGTGCCCATTGTTCTTTGGCTGGTCAGTTGATATCTGTGCTTCACAATTGTTTGGTGAAACGATATATCAGAAGCTTGACCTTCTATTTGCCCCATCTTTTTCTTCTACTGCTCTTCATTGGCTCATCGGATGCATCTATTTGATGCTAATCGCAATATTTTTCAGTCCTCTTTGTCTGGTATTTATCATCTCACCATCTCAATTAACATGTGCAGTATATGATCCAGAAGCATTAGTAGCAAGTGATGTCTTATTTTCTTATTAGGTATTGGGGCCAGGAGTTACTGTTCCCTTCGTCCACTTTGCTGGAGACCAAAACTTGATACAGTTCTTCCGTGAGCCATTCTACAGATTTTCTTTAAAGATGCTGCCTGGTCTTTTTGTCAGCGTGGTAGACGTTGCTATGGTCATTCTTGTTCCTGTTCAAATTGCTAGCCAATTGGCACCTAAGGTGCTCCCGCTAGATATAATGTAAGCATTACACCCATGTTCTTCGTTGCAAGATGTATCTGCCAGTCTTTGGCAATTCTTCACATTTATTTTAATACCTTGAATTACAGCAACTCTGATCCTCCTACTAAGGGATCGGCATTTTGGCAAGCACCACGGAACTATGCAGAGTTACTTTCAGGTGCCCTTCTTCTGAGGTTTCTCATCTGCAATACACTCAAATACCTTCAGCCTGGTCCACTATTGCAGAAGTTACTGCTGTATTGGTTTGCCACCACTAGATGTGTTCTTGGTCTGCTTGATTTGTTGATTTCTTGGTCTGCTGGAGCTAGTGAATGTGAGGATGGAAATGGTTCCACATGAAAAGTCCACAATGGTAGCACTTCTGAAGCTGAGTACAAAAGGTAACACTACTGGCACCACCATGACACTCAATGCTCTCTCTCTCTCTCCAAAATGTGTGGCTTCATATAGTTTAGTGCCTGAAATGCTTGCTCATTCAGGAAATTGTGCCATTTAGCTTTCCATTTCAAGCAGATTCACCCATTCACTTACACCATCTGTTTTCATTAAGCGCACATAACTAGGCAATGGGTTTTTTGTGGGAGTAAACAAAAATATCCTCCAATAGTATGTCGAGAATGTAAAATGTGGTAGCAAAATATTAGTGGTAGTAAAGTTTGGTAAAGTTTATCTAGGAGTTGTAAATGTGTTAAGTTTTTAGAAACAATATTTCAGTCAAGACTCAAGAGTTCAAGCATTTAGAAACGTAGGGAATATACATACTTTAGAACCATAGTGAGTATATAAACTTTAAAATCTTATAATATATATTTTTGTAATGTATTTTACTAAATCCATTTGGATTGTAACTCAGCATCCATGGTAGTGTGTTTAAGTTACATTGTGCTAGCTGTACTATCTAATTTAAATGAAGACCTTTCCAAGGCTCCAAACTGCAAGTGACTATGATGCAATTTGTCTGCATATCATGCCTTCGCCTATTTTGTGAAATGTTGCAAGCATTGTTGCCAGTTCTTTTAGATTTCCTGGTCTAAGATGTGCTGTGTTTCACTGTACAGAATCTGATTCATTCTGCACCGTCCCATGACAAATTGGGACACAGACAATAGCTTAAGTGAACCGATATAAGCATGCCAGGAATTTTTTTGGGGTTACTTTCTGCAGTTGGTTGCTTATTGCTCATTCTACGTGCTTAGAGGTGCACATATCATTAAGTTCACACTATCAATATATACAGTATTTAGAGGTACTACTAACTAGGGTATCTAAGTTATATTCATCTTTGTTCTATGGCCTATGGGTGACACAAAAATATGCAGTATAAAAGTGAACTGAGGTAGTAATACAGATTTAATAAAGAGAAAGGAATCAATGATTTGAATGTTAAAAAGAGATAGGGTGGTTTTCTTTTTCTCAATTAGGCCATGCTACACCTTATATGTTGACTCTTATTGAGTACACAATGTGCTTCTCTTTCTTCTTACGAACAGAACAAGCCTTTCTTTTTTAGATAGCTTGATCGTGACAGTTCATCCTACTATGTTGTTGGTAGGCTTAAATTTCTAATATAATCTGTTTATTTCTATTTTGAATTTCTTCTTGAAAAATTAATTATACCCTGTTTTCTTAGTATTCTTGCAGCCTGGTGGGTAGTCAATAGTGTTGGCATGTGTTCCATTTGCTCCATTTTACCTTTAAGGGGATAATCTATCTCACTGTCTCTTGCCAAAGTATGTGTCTCCTCATAGGACGTTTATGATTTTTTTTTTTGTTTTATGTATTGTAGATTTATTAAGCGATGACATCTTCACAGTCTGACCATTCTTTTGATTGAATTGACAGTCTGACCCTTCATTACTTAAGATAGTCATTTGCATTTTTCAGTTGGCATGCAGATCAAATAGATATAAAAAAGAGTAAATTGCACTGTTGTCCTCTAATTTTCTTTGCTTGCATAGGTCCCAGAGCTATTGATCTCTAAACTTGCACAGGTCCCAGAAGTGGAAAGTTGCATATCTGATCCTTGAACTTGTATAATTGAATCAACTAATATCGAAATAAGGTTTTGTTGTCTGACTTGTTTGCCTGCTATTCTTGGCTACCTGGCTACAATAGCACTAATTTACCATTCAATTAATAGTTGTCTCTTTTTGTTGGAAAACCAAGAGAGCTTGACCCAAATTTATTTTTTTCGAAAATATAAATGTTACTTTTTTTGCACACTGTATCAGGAGATTTGCTGTGGTTCGCATGATTCTACTTGCAGTGCTTGCATGGTCAACTCTTGTGATATTCAATTCTGTTGTACTTATTGTCCCAGTCTCTGTTGGGTGTGCATTGTTGTTTGGGATTCCTAAGCTGCCAATAACAGGTAGATTGAAGTACAATGGTAATGCTTGTTCGCAGATGATCATATGACTTCCCTTTGTAAAGCAAGTAAATATTTTTGTATCTTGCTTGGGCTAACTTACAAAGTATTTTCTCTTAGATCTGTTTGCTTTTGCCATTGGATTTTGCATCATATCAGCTATCATTGTCGCCTCTTGAGATTTGTTTGTCTACATGGCTTCTGGGAGACCACACCTTTTGGCTTCTGTTTTCTACTAGTGGGGTATAACTGCTTTGAAGTGTTCTCCGCTGTTGTTCATATGGGTGAACAATCTAATTGAGGTGGTTCTTTTGTATTTCCTGATTATGCTTCATAGTTCATTGACTTAAATCTCTCTTCGGTCAGATTGTCATCATCCCCCTTCTGATCGGTCTGCCGGTTAATTTTCTACTTATATTACCCTTCATCATGACTGCCAATGACATATTAGTTATGGATCTCTTCTGTGCTTGGTTCCTAGGGCTGCTACTGCTGAAGTTCTGGATGAAGCTGGTAAGTTTGAAATTTTCTTTTGTTCTCCTGGCCTTATAGCTTATATTACTCTCCTCTGTGTACCTATTTCAGCGAAATCATATCAGCTAAATTATTTGGGTCCATTTTCAAAACCCCCCTTGGAAAAACTGGTCCTTTCTTGATGCTGCACCAAATTACAAAAACAATATTTGCATAATTTAGTCTATCTTGTTTCAAAAGGTTTGTTTGCAGCCACAGTATTTTTTTTCTTGAATATGCAGGAGATCTGCATATCATTTCATTAAGCAAGAAATAAAATACGAATGGTGTAAGATTTAGCCAAACCCAGCACCCAACCACCGAGATCTTACAAAACCAAAAAACACGTGCGCGCGCACTCACACACACACACACACTCCAACCTTCTATGGTGCAAGAGCTATTGCCTTAGCCAACAGCTTTGAAGCTCCTGCCAAACACCATAATGCACCTTCACTAGCTATGGCCTGGATCACATTTAAGACACTAGGGGCAGCACCATTGAAAACACAATCATTCCTATGTTTCCAAATCTCCCAGGTGACCAAGATAATTAGGGAGTTAAGCCCTTTCCTTTCATTCTTCCGTAGGCCTTTCACTACCTTCGACCATCAGCTTGAGAATTTACACATATCTTGGTTCGGAAGAGAGGAAAAACCAAGCCTTTGGACTAAGGACCAAACTTGCTGACTGAAAACACAAGAAACTAAGATATGTTGTATGGTCTCGTTTGCTTGATCACAAAGTGGTCAAGCAACTGGGTAGGGCAAGCCTCGCTTAGCCAAACGATCCGCTATCCAACAGCGGTTTTAGATGGCCACCACACAAACATCTTACACTTCAGAGGAGCCCAACTCTTCCAGATTCTTCTCCAAGGAGCAAATCGAACAATCCTACAAAAAATGCCTCATAAGCAGTCTTGGAAGTATAGACCTCTAAACCTGTGAGTTTTCAAAAGTGTTGATCTGGGACATCTTCTTGCAGTCCCACACCATCAATCTTAGATCAAGAGATACTCACTAATCACTTGGACAGTCAAAGGCCCTTTGATGTCCGCAACTCATTTTCGGTTATTAAGGGCTTGGGCCACTGTACAACGCTTGACCACTTTTTTCGCTATCAACATACACAAATTAGGAGCCGTCTCCAAGATATTCCTTCCTTGCAACCATCTATTCGTCCAAAACAAAGTGGAGTGCCCATTACCCACTTGAGATTCCATAGCCACACTAAAGAGATCACGAGACATATGAGGAACCTAAACAGTTAGACCTTGCCAAGCATGGGCACTGTCTATTTTTTGGAGCCATAACCAACGGATATGAAGAGCCAAATCATGTATTCTAGGTTGAGAATCCCAAGACTACCATACTTAAGAGGGCGACTAACCCTATCCTATGTAACCAAGCAATTGCCGCCATTGGCCTTTTCCTGCCCTGACCAAAGAAAGCCCCTCCTTCTCTTATCAATGGCTTTTGAAACCCACTTTGAGGTCCATTGCAATCATAAGATAGATAGGAATAGCGGAAAGAATTGCTCGAACCGATATGAGATGACCGGCCTTATTCATGAGAGAGGTCTTCCATAATAGGAGATCATTTGCTACCTGATCTACAAGAGCTTGCAACTTAGCTTTAGATGGCTTCTTGGCATTCAATGGCAGCCCTAAATATGTGCAAGGAAAATCCTTCAGCTCGCACGGTAGTGTGTTAGCTATCACTTCCAATTCCTCTTCGTTGCACCTAATGGGAGTCACTAAGCTCTTTTGCATATTAGTCACAAGACTTGAAGAATGACCAAAAATGTCTGAGATATGCGTGATAACTGAAAGATCATCAACAAATGGACTAGAAAATAAGACCACATCATCCGCATAAAAGAAGCATTGCTGCTGCATTTGCCAAATAGTAAGAGGTTGCAACCAACTTTCTTGGGCTGCACGATCCACCAAGAAGTTGAGAACATCTACGACAAGAATGAAAAGCATTGGGGATAATGGATCACCTTGTCGGAGGTTACGGCGGTGTAAGATGACATCTCCTAGCTCCCCATTGATCAAAATCTGAGTAGATGAGGTAGAAAATAGCAAGCACAGAAGGTTGCACCATATACGACAAAAGCCTAACTGCTGCAAGACCTTTAGAAGAAAAGACCAGGATACCGAATCTAAAACCTTTGAGATATCCAGTTTCAATAGAACATGAGGCTCTCTATTAGCATGCAAACACTTTGCCATTTGCTGTATAAGGAAGAAGTTATCATGAATACTTCATCTTTGATAAAAGCACTTTGATTAATGGATACCATACTAGGTAGCAGTGGAGCAAGACGATTTGCCAAGATTTTTGTAACCAACTTTGCAAAATTGTGAATGAGACTTATAGGGCGAAAGTCTTTGACTCTACAAGCATCCACCTTTTTGGGCAAGAGGGTTATAAAGGCCGAGTTCAATAGTTTGAACTTTGACACATGCCCCAATAGTATTGTTATTGTAGAATAATTCCTTCATAGAAATAGGAGAGAGAATTTAAAGTTTCGCTTAGGCTGCTTTAATGGTAGTCTTTAAATTTTCTCTTTCACTAGTATTGGGGAGGAGTGGATTCTAGGGAACATATAATTACTCCCTACTGTCAATATTCTCCACATTATTTGTTGAGTTTTAGTTATTTCATTATTAGGTTCATTTTGTGAAGAAAAGTGATTTGTTAGGTTTTTATTGTTCAAGGTTCATTGGACAAGGGTTGCGCCTTTCCTGGTCTATTTCATTGACGAAAGGTGGGACTGGAAGCTTACAAGGGCAAGGGAGGACGGGTTTTCGGGGCTCAGGGCATTGTGGATCTTACAAGACATATTGAAGAAGCTTCTGACTGCTCTTTGTGTCCCATATGCGATTGCGAAGGGTGTCTTCCCAAACTTTGGCTACCCTGATGCTGTGAACTTATCAGTATACCGTTTTGCATGGTTAGGTGGCCTTGCCTTGTGTGTGCTGTGTCATCTAGCCAAGGTATTATGCAAGGTTCTGGTTAAACTCCATGATTCTATCAGGGACGAGCGCTATCTTATTGGGCAGAGATTGCAAAACTACGTTGACAATAGCTGAAGACTCCCCAGCGTTTCTTTTTGAGGCAATAGAACACCGTTTCTCGTAGTTAGTTTAGACGATCTAGGATATATAGCTAATGGCCTGCAGTGCATAGATCTGTCCGCTGACGGAACTTGTAAATATGGATGCAGTTTTCTTATTCTTTTTTAGATAATGGGATGTAGTTTTCTATGTGAATTTACCGTTGCGTTGAGTTACATTCTTGGGGCTTTTGAGTCTCAGACGACTGCGTCTTTACGTTTATCTTATGAGTTGTTTTAGCGTAGTACAATCAATCTAAACTATTTATTTTTTCTAATTCAATTGACCATATTTATTTATACTACTATATCAACAACTACTTATGGTAGATTTTTTTTTCTATTAATAGTAGAACTTTTAAATCAACGATTAATATTTTAGTGATAATATTGCTAGTAAAGAGCACTGTAAAGGTTTAGGGCCTAAACCCTAAAGGTCCTCTTATCTCATTATTTGAATGCCTTCTCTGATGGTCGAACATCGCGGAGGATTTCATCGACCAAGGACTCCTCCTGACTCCTTTGGGTGAGGAATTCGGTGAGAAGGGATCGAGCAGATCAAGCAAACTTGAACATCAGTATTGTTGTTGACGAGGATTCTCTTCGTTGTGGTAGGTGGTAGCTATCTTTCTAAAAGGAAACCTTACTAACACAAAAGATATAGTTCTGTGATTCTGTCACAAGCTAAGACAGAATTTGTTTCATTTGAAAACAGAATTTTTGTTGGAAGCCAAATTTTAGTGTGGAAGTTGAACGGATGCCTAGGAAATTCGTCAAGCAAGCTCCTTGCTCGCTGCCGATGGAAAAGATACTAGGTACCTGCCTACTCGATATTGCCCTCTGTCCTCGGCTCTAAACAACCCATCACGAAAAACTAGTGACTGGATATATCGCCAGTATATCTGCACTTGCTGTTATAATCTTAATATGTTTCGTACGAGTAATCTCTTCACACGCACCATAAAATTAACGGGCGATGACATCAAATATAGAATAGGATGGAGTGATGACAAATGAAAGAGAAGTATCTGGAAATGTGCTTATTATATATATATATATATATGCATGTTCGATTCGATGGTGGAAGCATACATCAAGCAAGCACAGATACATAGATTCAGAGATGCAGATGACAGGGAGCAGAGCAACAATAGTACTAGTAGAAGCACTGTGGTTGTTGTCGATGCAGGAACAGGTGCAAGTGGCCGATGGAGGGCAAAAAGCCGAGGCAGGCAACGGAATCGGAATGGTGTCGTGCTACGTTGCGGCTGATGATCCCGTGCAAAGCGGCGGTGGCACCCTCCTTGAGCCAACAAGGGCCGAGTGGCGACACCGTCCTCGCCGGCCGGTCCGCCCATCTCCGGCGCTCACACCCTCATCCACCTCTCTTCATGCCCCTGATCGCTTCGTTTGGGCATCCAAGCTAGATTAGCTGCTGAGCTGAGCATAGTAGAGCAGACATGTAAAGGCATGCATACCCTTAAAAAAAGGCCACGGCAGGCAAGCAGATTAAGTGCAGAGCTGTTTGCCTTCTGCCTGGTAATTAAGTACCTACTAGAGGACGACAAGCACGCCAAGCCACCGTCTTCTTAGCTTACCGGCTACCTGTCCTGTCCTGCCGTGCTTACTCCAGTTTCCACTTCTATACTTGCTTTTCTCGATGTCTTCATCCCCACCATCGACTTTTCTTTTTCAAGAATATCATCACCGTCAACTTCTGCAATGCTTGCGAGGATAGCATTCATACATGCAGGATTAAACATCAATTTGTGAAAGGAATTAATTAGTTCAATCATACGATGATACATGCGGTGCATAAAAGACATATTTCTGCCACCCTATCAATCCGCCAGAACGAAATTGAATCCAACCAGGTCTTGGAGGCTTGTCGGACCAAGATTCGTCCAATGCAACTTCAGTCACTCCCTGAGATCTCCTTCATTTCACTGTAATGTGGTAGGGTATGTTACAAATTAAATCAATATTTTACTCTGATGCAGTGCGTGTGCATAGCACCTTTGCAACATAAAAGATTAATCAAGCATTTCACCTAGCTACCCAACTTATTTTCGACAAGTTTGTAGTATGCTCTAATTTTCTATGAAGGATGAGCACATAGATGTCCAAGATGGAACAACAAATTGCATTTGCAGAGCATATTACAAGAATAACGGGGGTACTTGTGCTGCCAATCACCTGGGTACTTATGCCCTATCACCTGCGGGCGCTGCTAGTAACTCTCTCTTTCCTTGCTTCATGGCTCTAGAGCACTTCACAATTTTTCAGGAATTCAAATATGCACTAGAGATTATCTCTATACTATTTACTAAAAGAGGCTTGGAGTTCCCAAGCTCCCAGCCCTAGCTACGTACCTTCCCATCTTTAGAAGAAAGCTAGCAGAAATTACCTTACTGCAGGAATACCTAAGTGAAACATAGCTTAACTATGAGGATACCCATGAATTACATTAGTTAGCAAGCAAGCATGTGCCAAGTCATTCCAAACTTGCCCCCCTCAACTTAGCTGAACTGATGTTTAAGTTATGATACAACTAAGATCAATCAATATATAATAACATAAATGAATCACCCAGTTATCTCATACTCCACTTGGTCACCCCCTCCCTACTTTTCACATTAAATCAACTGATTAACCGCTAATTACATGATCAACTATAACATACAAGCTCCATAACTAAGTAACGTCATAGCCACCCAGCCCCGCCTTTATATAAAGGTGCATCCATCTCCATCACCACAACAGAAGAAATTAAATTTACCTATCGCAATCATCCATCCATCCATACCACTATTAGTACTACTGTTCTTCTAGCAACAACATATCTTCATTTCCTCCCATAGTTGTTGTAGACGCCAAAGCTCACATATACGGGGAGGGATAAATCCATCAATCAACATATACACACATGGATCCCAAAGTTGCTGTTGCTCTCGCGCTGTCCCTTATCGGTGGCCTTAGCACGTCTCTTGGTATGCACATATGTACTTCCCATCACTCAATTCAACTTCTGCTATGAGTTCATATATATCATGTATTCATGATGTGATCACATGCACAGTTTAATTAGTTGCATATATGTATTCACACATGAGGTTCTTTAGTGCTAGCTTCAATCAATATTTTTCTTGTGATATATCTTAAAATTATACAAGGTACATAGGGCATTCTCTTCTGTTTAAAGGGAATACATAGCAACTAATTATTTAGATACATCTTACCTTAGGCTCAATATTCTACGTTGATAGTAAATCTGATATAACTGGTCCCATAAAATAAAGGGTGTACCTAAGCAACAATCAACTGAAATGCCATACACCGAAGTTTCTCTAGGTATATATTCTTAGTTGTATGACACAGCCATGCAATTTTGTACCTCAGTTGGAGCTTTACGGTAATTTCTAAAGAAATTTTTTGGGATCAATTTTGTTGACGTTGAATGAGTATGTTTTACCTCTTGATAGCCATCACCTTCCTACTCCAATAATAGCTGTCTACTATTTCATCAGGTGCATTGCTGGCTATACTAAATTGTTCCCCAAACAACAAAATTATTGGGATGTTACAGGTAGAGTACAGATATGTAATCGACACTGCTGGACTGCCCATTGGGTCAAGTTCATAAAGCAACATAAGTTCATTTTTGCACTATGGCAAGTTCATAAAACAACATAAGCTCATCTTTGCACAAATCTAACATTTTTACATACCGTTTTTCCAACTATTTTTTAGGGTTTTGCTACTGGGCTCATGTTGAGCATGTCTTTCTTTGACTTGGCTTATGATGCTGTCAACGCGATTGGTTTTCTAAAAGGAAACCTTTGGGTAAGAGTAAGCAAGAAGTTTAATCAAGGAACTGTAACTTGTTCTTATCTTATTAGCTTATGCATTGCAGTTTTTTGCTGGGGCACTCCTGTTTTCCACTATTGCTGAGGTTTTCCCTGAACCAGATTGCAAATTAGCAGATGAGAATGACAAACATGTACAACTTCTCAACTTAGTATGGTTGCCATTTTCAGTTCGCCCTGGCTCAGATAACTAACATAGGAGTCACCATTATTCTATTTTTTAGTTGGAAATTATGACCGGTAATAACATAGCAGGGAAGGAACTTATGATGAGACACCGCCGAAGAGTAATCTTTAGTGTCATTGTCACAGCAATTGGTAAGTCCAAAATGCACGTCATGTATTTTAATAGCTTGATAAAGAATATGCTATAATAAACGATTTGTACATTTATGTTGATGCCTTCCTGCACAACAATTAATTGATTGTATTCACACTTTGACACATTTATATACATCCAACCTTGTTGTGAGTAACAACAATTGAT
This sequence comes from Oryza coarctata, assembly GCA_030770085.1. NCBI lineage: Eukaryota > Viridiplantae > Streptophyta > Magnoliopsida > Poales > Poaceae > Oryza > Oryza coarctata. The sequence continues at coordinate 20,726 of CM061476.1, read as the reverse complement.
AGCATGAAAGTAAATCCAATATTGAACCTAATTAAGATATATACTTATTGAACCAAATTAAGATGCATACTTATTGAACCAAAATTTTGATGTACTTATTATTAGGAGTAGTATGTACTTATTATTAGAAGATAGATGTACTTATTGAAAATGTTATGATAAATTCATTGGTTCAATAAAAATTATAATATTGACCCTAAATTAAGATTTAATAAATAGCAGCGAATATATCATAACATTTCCAGTTTTTTAACAACACAAAGAGATGCTATATTTCTGGATTGCATCTAAAATTTTAGGTCTGAACTCGAGCATATTGGCTCTAAATTATTCATAAGAGTATGAGTCCTAATATTCAGCATAAAAATATCTCTAGCTTGTTGAATAAAAAAATAGAGTAACAAGTATTTTTTATATAAACAGCTTAAATTTACAATTCAAGATTAGTATGTAGTTTAGCTGTTAATACAGGAAATAATATTTCACAACTTATTCAGTACAAAAATGGATTTCTATTTCAATAGCTTGGATTCAAGTACACGCAGTATTACATAGCGCAAGAAATGACATATAAGTAAAATATATGCATACACAAGTAACTGTATGCTCTTTTCCTGCATGTTTGTTTAGTTTTAATGGTTGCACTTATGAACAAAATGTTCATATCAACAGTTGCTGGTGTGAGTTTGCAAAACTTCCCTGTGGGAACTGCTGCATTTCTTGGAACCACAAAGGTATTCTTTTTTTACCGTTTTACATACTTAGAATAACTTCTTCTGTGTTGTCACTATGCCCAACCAAGTTTTTCAATGATGGTCAAAGGCTTTTGAGGCATGGAAGAAAATACTAGTACTATATGTAATCAAATACAACACAGTTAAACAAATGAGCTGTATATATTCATCTTTGTGTTAAGTTGAACAAACATTCAATGATAATATTTAATCAAAATAAGGTACCAAAAAAAACTCATGTCTGTACTTTTACAATTATATGCATTGTAGTAGACATTATTTTCCATGTACCTTTCTCATATTGTTATCCATATTGACTACATCCCATTCTATTTTATTGACAATCTACTATTTCAATAAATGGATAGTGCATAAAAGGATACCTTGCATGCTAATATTGACAAGAATTTATTTCTGGCTATCCTGAAATGTTCATTTAGTGTATAACATCATCAACATACTTGAATATGTAACCAGAAATTGAATATTAAAAGCTTATGACACAATTAATTAATCTTACCTGCTTTTCAGGGCTTCCGTGTTGGCCTTAACTTGGCTCTTGCTATAGCTCTACACTACATTCCAGAGGTAATTGACTTTGTAGCACCTTTTGAGTGGAACTGGGACTTGAGAATTAGGTGTTGAAATTGGGCAGTGTCTTCTCACCCATCCGCCCATCCCCTCTTTTTTCCCAATGGCCACTGTACTTTTGCATTGAAGACACACAATACTATACTTTCATGAATTTGAGGAGCTAATTACAAATGGAGTGTAATTATATTTGTTCTCACCACTGTGAATACTCTAATGGTTATCGATATTTTGTTCATGTGCAGGGTATTTCGGTAGCTCTCCCTGCGTATTTTGCCACTTGCAGGTACTAGTGAAAATATATACAAAAAATGTTCAAATAAGTACACCTGTTGCACTTCTTAAAAAAATTATCCCTACAGTTCTAGTAATACTATGTTTGTTGTGTTTGATGCAGCAAATGGCAAGCCTTCAAATTAGCAACGCTATCTGGTTTTGCAGAGCCACTAGGTGTAATTATCGTGGGTAGGTTAACTGATTTAATTATTGCACAACTACATGGGATTTGTGCAAAGCATTGGTGTTATCAATTACTACAACCAGAAAAACATTTTTTTTATAATTGAAACAAAATGTTACCTACTAATAACATAACATATCTTCAATTCCAATATAGATACAATATATTTGAAGTACTATAAAAACTAGTGTAACTGAGAATTTGGCAATTCCAATTCCAATATAGATACAATATTTTTTGACAAACGATTAATGCTAAAATAAATAAGATGTAGTATTGGAAGAGAAACAAGAAATAGATGGCATACAATATAATACGTACATATGCAGATTTTACTATGTCTTAGCAACTTTCAAGTAACTTAAACATCAAGCAAAACAAGATATGCCCACAAAGAATTGAGGTTCCCATGAGGCATTGATCAATGGTTACTATCTGATTCAGAAACTCAAAGGTTAACACTAGAATATGGCACATTAGGTACCACTAAGAAACAACATAATAAAAAACATATGAAGTAGTGAATGACAAATAATATATATATATCTTACCATTTTAATAAATATAATGCAAAACTCATGAAATATTTCCTCTAGTTTACCATCCTTACAAACAGAAACAATACATCTAACAAGTTAAGTTCTTGTTCCAAGACTTATTTTTTTAAAGAATGACAACTGATAAAAATACTAACATTGACAGGCTGAGTTCATATATTTCTTCATTGTATTGCCATCATTCTATTTATTTAAATAATTCATACGGAATCTAAGTTTCTTGCAGCATATCTATTTCCAAGCAACTTGAATCCTGAAATATTGGAAGGCTTACTTGGATTAGGTAACCAGATTCACAGAAATTTATTTTTGAAACTAACTCAAATTGAGTGTTTAATAGTTTGATACATTTTTCTTTTCGCAGTGGGAGGGGTCATGGCTTTTCTAACATTATATGAAATGCTACCATTAGCATTTGAATACGCAGGACGCAAGGATGCTGTGAAGGCTGTATTTGTTGGCATGGCTTTTATGTCCATGAGGTGTGTTACACTCTTACTAGTACTGTGAACAATTAATTTTATATAAGACACTACCAGTACTGGTTTATATTTTTTTCCATTCAACAATATGACCACCATACTTATTTCGCCTACTCAAGATACCTACCACCACTTTGGTCAGAAAAAAGAAATAGATTAATGTTGGCCAATGTGATTGACTTGGCAAGCAATATTTAGCAGACCTTGGTTATAACAAAATATGCCACACATTTTCAACCACGCAGGTTCATTTAAAACTTCTTCCACTAGACATACTACTAATATTCCTTTGCATAAACATTTATCTTATACAGTTTCTTGTCCATTATAATTAACATTAACTGTCTTCTCTGTCATTAATCTACAATAGAATGATCATTTTCAAGTTTGTTAATCTAGCAATGTGCAAATCTATTTTATGGGAATATTTAAATATACATTAACTCAGTCTCTAATGCATCCATAATGAACATTTTATGGGGAATCATTTTTCCCAGGCTTATTTTTTATAGAAGGGAATGGTGTGCAAGTTGGCCGTTAGGGTTATGGCATAGAACCCTCTTCAGGAATTGAGCCCATCCCATGTAGGGGGCATGACTGCATAGGCATGAACATGTGGGGATTAGTCCCATATCGCCTAGCAGCAGTGACCAACATATAAGGCCAAGAGTACCATAGCACACAACCCCAGAGTTAACAATTTTAATTGAAACAAGGATGAAAATACTAAGCAGAGTTGGTGTAAGGGCATGGCTTATTTGACATGGACCCTAGGTGACAAAGTAGGCCAGCTAGTTTTAGAATCACATATGGATCAGGAGTGCCATGTAATTACCACGAAATCTCCAGTTGAAATCAGCAAGTATTTAGAAACAGATGGTGTATAGATTTTAAATTGAATGAACTGTTTTTCGAAGATTGTAATACAAGTAATGAACGTTATTATGTCATGAGCCTACTTCATGAATGGGGGTAACTACTATCAAAAGAGGACATGCAACATGGCTTGAGGGAGAAAGATCAAAGAGAACAAGGGGGCTTGGCAGGGGGAGGGGGCTTAGTGGAGAGGGATAAGCTAGATTATGAACTTTTTAATTCATTATTACTTGAATACTCAGAGGGAGATAGCAAGTCTCCTTTATATAGAAGATAAGGAGTCTCAATCAATAGACTTCATCATTATCCCCAAAGGCCTCACTTGATAACAAAACAACTAATTCATCAAATGAATTTAAACCCTCAGCTAAGCTTATGTGGCCATGGAAGCTAGCTGCCTAACTCATCATTCTTGCTGGGCCATCTGATGTCTCCTTGTGGACATTCGTGTTGATGCATGGCCCCTGACATGCTGCACCTAGAGGATTGGAAAGCTTCATGGTCATGGCCACATATGTTATGAGCCTCAAGGTCTCATGGATTTGTTCTTGAATTTCCCTGCAGCTTTGTGAGAACTATACCAGTTGTATTTCCTTACTGTGATTACAAGTATGTTGATAAATGTCCTTTGACTAGCATATGTTTCCAATTTATAGCTCTTTGTGTTTGGCAGCTTGCACTTCCTAGATATTAGTCTTCCAAAGGAAATGAGTGCATAACATTGAGTTGAGTCCTGATGTGGACAATAGTATTTCATCATGGACTTTGCAGTTGCACTAAGGTATGCCACTTTTCCTCGGAATTACTATTGCTGCAGAGGAAGTATATTTAAGTTTAATTTATCTTTTTTATAAAAAAATATGATTTCAAAATTTCACTTGACAGTGACTCCCATTTAAATTTAATTTCTTTCATCTATAAAACATCATTAAGGTTCTGTAGCAATTATTTTATGCATCTGCTTGTCCTACTAAAACAGTTTATCTTAAGCAACTGTGAATATGTGAACTGCTGAAACATTAACTAATTTTAAGACATCATAAAATATTGGTTGGGGGTGACTTATGGTATGAGCGTAATTGGAAATATCCAAATAGATAGCTTAATGTTACCAATTTTTTTAAAGGAGTTAACTGTACCAATTGATTATATTGTGTAGCTGTGTGTAGAACTGTACTTGCTTCTTTATTATGTGAACTCATGCAGATGCACTTAAGTGTTTCATTAGGCGTAGAGCCAAGCGGATAATCACCATTACCTTTAATATTTTAAAATTTTATCTTTTGAATGAACTAAACTTTTACAAACTGTAAATGAAGTTCTGTGAAATATAGTTCAAAAACTTAGTTCGCTACAAAATAGCACTTACTATGTAGTATTCATCTATTTTGTTTCACACATGTTTTCCTTAGTTTAGCAATGCAATGCCAATATAAACCTTCAATGTTAGAGATAACTAAAATTACTTCAAAGATGAGTTGATATATAGATATTATCATGTATGTCAAACAAGACAATAAGAGAAGGAGACAAATGATAACTAATCATTTTGCATCTATATTTCATCACAGAATTGGCAAGCCAACATAACCAAATTGGAGCATCACATTTGATGGTGTTGGTTGGAAAGACATGCCTACAGTTCACATAATGTGAAGGTCTTAAGCAAAAATTGACAGTAGAATGACGTGTAAACCAGGAGACTCATCAATATTCTCCTGGATGCATGCTTCTAGGAAATGTACTATCGGAAAACAAGATATGTAGGTGACCAACACATCTGTAAATAATGGATGAGACTGTAATTACTTGAAAAAAGAGAAAAAAGACTACTCATTGATGTAAATAAATTAGGGGATTGTCATGAGATGAATCACTGGTCCTTCACAAAACACTACCTCCGTCCCAAAATATAAGGGATATATTGAAGTTTATTTCATGAAAAACGGAAATATAGTATCTTGCTATTGAGTATTGATATGTTAATTTAGCAACATAAACCATATGGATTTAGTCCATACTCATGAAAATAAGAGCATATTTGGAAGGCTGGAATTTCAAGATTAGATAATAGCTGTACTAAAGAGTTATTGGACAAACTTACAGCACCACCAAAGAACCAGTTTGGTTTAGGTCCTGTTGGTTCTAGGACCCATCCTAGAGTGATACATAATGAAACTAGAGAACAATATATTCATAAGCATAAAATACATTACATTGCGAAGAACTGCTTTCGCTGAATTTTGTAGATGAAAGCAGGAACTGGCTGGTTTCAGCCTTTTTTTTCTGGTTTTCTCTTTTCTTCCCTTCTTTCTTTCTATCAGTTTTTTTCTTAAGTTTTTGTGTCACCTTATCTTGAATAAACATAACTACTAATACTAATATATGAATAACATTTAGACACTCTCCTTAGATTGTAACTGTAAGTTCATCTGATTATGGAATGTTTGCACCTGCAGAGAAGTTCTCAAAGAAAAAAAAAAGACCTCCAGAGAATTATGTGGCTATGCAAAGCCAATATATATGAAAAGTGGCCCTTTTTGGGCTATAAACAAGTCTTTGCAATGGAAAGGACAGACCAAAGGGGTGCTGAACTATTTCTTCCTAGCTCTTTCATGTTGTAATAAGGAACCAATCAGAAAGGAAAAGATCAATGGACACCAAAATAATTGCAGGAACCAAAAAGTGAGGGATGAACCTGACCAAAAGAATAATAAAGAAATAAATGTACATCAATGGTTAATAAGATAAAAACATGGCACATACACATGAACGGTCCCGTATGCTAGTGAACAACAGTATATGAGGGCTCCGTTGTACCAAGAACCCCGACAGACGTAAGAAATTGTATTGCAGGGGATCCAGGCAAGTATCTACCTAAACAATGCAATGCGGGAGCGGCAAGAAAGTAGTCACCTAGAGTAAGCCTAACTCAGCAGATTCGGCAGTTCCAATGCACAAGTAGATCCTTTAATGAAAAAAAAACATTCCATTAACCTCCATTAGCATGGAGGTGAGTAAGGAAAACTGGAAAAGGATTATACCTCATACCTGCCGGCACGGACAGGAAGCTTGGTGAAAGGATCCAGGCGAATGCGAGTCCTCTCTCCGCCCCGTCGACGCCGCTGCCCGGGAGACCGAGTCCTGAGTCCCCTCCACGCGGCCCCCGCCGCCTCCTGAGTCCTCTGCTCGAACCCCCTGCCTCCACACGGCACAGACGCGTCGATGGGAGGAAGAAGGCAGGAGGGAGGAGAGAAGGAGAGAAGGGGGAAAACGAAGACGAAAAGAAGGAAAATAAATAAAAATGGATTACTGGTGATGCCACATCAGCGTCTCGCGTGATGCATCTAAACCCTTAATTGGTTGTACTCGAAACTAAATCAATGTTAATTTTGGTAAAAAAACACGATCCGATCTCTCCTCTGAGTCGAGCTTTACATGATTCATGGATGAATAATAAGTCATCTTTTTTTCTATCTATAGTAGTGTTGGTGAGGGCATGGTCGCAGAGAAGCTATTGAGAGGAATATGGCAGAGTGGATGTGTCGTTGTGGTGCAGTACAGGTAAGAGGATCGTCCGTCTACGACAAGCATGCTGGGGGGCTAAGACCATGTTGCGCCAGCCTCCATGAGCCCCTTTGCTCATCTCGATTCATCATCAGACCACCTAATCATCACTCTATCTTCGTCTTTGTCCTTAGACGCACACCATTCTCATGGCGGATGACACCACGCCGCTCTAGCTCTTCTCCAAGCCAACCTTTGCTGCTCTACACATGAGTTAATTCTTCCTAATTATTTTTACCAATGATTTGAGGTCAAAACGAGTATTATTGGATCTTTTTGCAAGATTATTATTAAGTACATAACAAAATGGAACACCTAGACCATAGATACTTATCTGCATTTCATACTGGTAGAGTAAAAAGTACTAATTGTTGGATAGAATACCTCAAGGCAATGTTTATCAATAGCAAGCAGAGCACACTATATAGGAACGACATAGACACTAAGTATCCAATACACCGACTTATAGAAATAGAATCAGGAAAGGTATACAATAAGGAAACTAAGATAAACTAATACATGAATCTACCCCCATAGTTGCAACTTACGTCTGTAGGATGGTCATTGAGATTGGATCAGAGCTCGGTAAAAACTAGAGAAGGCAGCTTCTTGGTGAAGATGTCGACGTATTGGGAAGACATAGGCATGTGAACAACTCGAACGGCACCAACGCAACCTACTCTTAGAAGAAGTGGAGATTAATCTCAATATGTACGTTTAGTGCGTTGATGTTGATATGATACACCATATTGATATTGTTACAATATATCAGAGTAGCTTGGAGCAAGTGAGATGTAATTCACGGACATCTCTTGAAACATGAGATCGACTACATCAAATCTTCTCCCATACAAGATAGCATTGATCACATACCATGAAAGGCCTCTAACATCATCATTGTTACCACACATTTGAAGAATTGTAGCTCAAAAATTCTATTTACCATGTTGGGTGTTATCTACAACCTAGCCACCATTCCATAGGCGAATTCCAAGATGTGATTGTAGTACTGAGAAAGTTCATTGACTTCAAAAGATTGTGAGCAAACTTAGAGTGCAATTGAATTCCTCCCGCATAGTGTAGCAAAAAAAGATCTTTAAATTCTCTCTTTGTTGCTATGCATTGAATCCGCCTTAACATTCACTTGATCTTCTTAAAATTTTTGGTGACCCAAAAGGTCTCATAGAATTGTTTAATAAGTTTCTCATTGTAATGTTGGTTGACAATGACAAGCCAATTAATACGAGCCACCCTAAACCCAAAACACAATCACCAATAAGTTGATGAGGAATATAAAAAAGGGTTTAGGGTTTAGGGTTAGGGTTTAGGGTTTTACGGTTTTAGGGTTTAGGGTTTAGGGTTTAGGGTTTAGGGTTTAGGGTTTAGGGTTTAGGGTTTAGGGTTTAGGGTTTAGGGTTTAGGGTTTAGGGTTTAGGGTTTAGGGTTTAGGGTTTAGGGTTTAGGGTCTAGGGTTTAGGGTTAGGGTTTAGGGTTTAGGGTTTAGGGTTTAGGGTTTAGGGTTTAGGGTTTAGGGTTTAGGGTTTAGGGTTTAGGGTTTAGGGTTTAGGGTTTAGGGTTTAGGGTTTAGGGTTTAGGGTTTAGGGTTTAGGGTTTAGGGTTTAGGGTTTAGGGTTTAGGGTTTAGGGTTTAGGGTTTAGGGTTTAGGGTTTAGGGTTTAGGGTTTAGGGTTTAGGGTTTAGGGTTTAGGGTTTAGGGTTTAGGGTTTAGGGTTTAGGGTTTAGGGTTTAGGGTTTAGGGTTTAGGGTTTAGGGTTTAGGGTTTAGGGTTTAGGGTTTAGGGTTTAGGGTTTAGGGTTTAGGGTTTAGGGTTTAGGGTTTAGGGTTTAGGGTTTAGGGTTTAGGGTTTAGGGTTTAGGGTTTAGGGTTTAGGGTTTAGGGTTTAGGGTTTAGGGTTTAGGGTTTAGGGTTTAGGGTTTAGGGTTTAGGGTTTAGGGTTTAGGGTTTAGGGTTTAGGGTTTAGGGTTTAGGGTTTAGGGTTTAGGGTTTAGGGTTTAGGGTTTAGGGTTTAGGGTTTAGGGTTTAGGGTTTAGGGTTTAGGGTTTAGGGTTTAGGGTTTAGGGTTTAGGGTTTAGGGTTTAGGGTTTAGGGTTTAGGGTTTAGGGTTTAGGGTTTAGGGTTTAGGGTTTAGGGTTTAGGGTTTAGGGTTTAGGGTTTAGGGTTTAGGGTTTAGGGTTTAGGGTTTAGGGTTTAGGGTTTAGGGTTTAGGGTTTAGGGTTTAGGGTTTAGGGTTTAGGGTTTAGGGTTTAGGGTTTAGGGTTTAGGGTTTAGGGTTTAGGGTTTAGGGTTTAGGGTTTAGGGTTTAGGGTTTAGGGTTTAGGGTTTAGGGTTTAGGGTTTAGGGTTTAGGGTTTAGGGTTTAGGGTTTAGGGTTTAGGGTTTAGGGTTTAGGGTTTAGGGTTTAGGGTTTAGGGTTTAGGGTTTAGGGTTTAGGGTTTAGGGTTTAGGGTTTAGGGTTTAGGGTTTAGGGTTTAGGGTTTAGGGTTTAGGGTTTAGGGTTTAGGGTTTAGGGTTTAGGGTTTAGGGTTTAGGGTTTAGGGTTTAGGGTTTAGGGTTTAGGGTTTAGGGTTTAGGGTTTAGGGTTTAGGGTTTAGGGTTTAGGGTTTAGGGTTTAGGGTTTAGGGTTTAGGGTTTAGGGTTTAGGGTTTAGGGTTTAGGGTTTAGGGTTTAGGGTTTAGGGTTTAGGGTTTAGGGTTTAGGGTTTAGGGTTTAGGGTTTAGGGTTTAGGGTTTAGGGTTTAGGGTTTAGGGTTTAGGGTTTAGGGTTTAGGGTTTAGGGTTTAGGGTTTAGGGTTTAGGGTTTAGGGTTTAGGGTTTAGGGTTTAGGGTTTAGGGTTTAGGGTTTAGGGTTTAGGGTTTAGGGTTTAGGGTTTAGGGTTTAGGGTTTAGGGTTTAGGGTTTAGGGTTTAGGGTTTAGGGTTTAGGGTTTAGGGTTTAGGGTTTAGGGTTTAGGGTTTAGGGTTTAGGGTTTAGGGTTTAGGGTTTAGGGTTTAGGGTTTAGGGTTTAGGGTTTAGGGTTTAGGGTTTAGGGTTTAGGGTTTAGGGTTTAGGGTTTAGGGTTTAGGGTTTAGGGTTTAGGGTTTAGGGTTTAGGGTTTAGGGTTTAGGGTTTAGGGTTTAGGGTTTAGGGTTTAGGGTTTAGGGTTTAGGGTTTAGGGTTTAGGGTTTAGGGTTTAGGGTTTAGGGTTTAGGGTTTAGGGTTTAGGGTTTAGGGTTTAGGGTTTAGGGTTTAGGGTTTAGGGTTTAGGGTTTAGGGTTTAGGGTTTAGGGTTTAGGGTTTAGGGTTTAGGGTTTAGGGTTTAGGGTTTAGGGTTTAGGGTTTAGGGTTTAGGGTTTAGGGTTTAGGGTTTAGGGTTTAGGGTTTAGGGTTTAGGGTTTAGGGTTTAGGGTTTAGGGTTTAGGGTTTAGGGTTTAGGGTTTAGGGTTTAGGGTTTAGGGTTTAGGGTTTAGGGTTTAGGGTTTAGGGTTTAGGGTTTAGGGTTTAGGGTTTAGGGTTTAGGGTTTAGGGTTTAGGGTTTAGGGTTTAGGGTTTAGGGTTTAGGGTTTAGGGTTTAGGGTTTAGGGTTTAGGGTTTAGGGTTTAGGGTTTAGGGTTTAGGGTTTAGGGTTTAGGGTTTAGGGTTTAGGGTTTAGGGTTTAGGGTTTAGGGTTTAGGGTTTAGGGTTTAGGGTTTAGGGTTTAGGGTTTAGGGTTTAGGGTTTAGGGTTTAGGGTTTAGGGTTTAGGGTTTAGGGTTTAGGGTTTAGGGTTTAGGGTTTAGGGTTTAGGGTTTAGGGTTTAGGGTTTAGGGTTTAGGGTTTAGGGTTTAGGGTTTAGGGTTTAGGGTTTAGGGTTTAGGGTTTAGGGTTTAGGGTTTAGGGTTTAGGGTTTAGGGTTTAGGGTTTAGGGTTTAGGGTTTAGGGTTTAGGGTTTAGGGTTTAGGGTTTAGGGTTTAGGGTTTAGGGTTTAGGGTTTAGGGTTTAGGGTTTAGGGTTTAGGGTTTAGGGTTTAGGGTTTAGGGTTTAGGGTTTAGGGTTTAGGGTTTAGGGTTTAGGGTTTAGGGTTTAGGGTTTAGGGTTTAGGGTTTAGGGTTTAGGGTTTAGGGTTTAGGGTTTAGGGTTTAGGGTTTAGGGTTTAGGGTTTAGGGTTTAGGGTTTAGGGTTTAGGGTTTAGGGTTTAGGGTTTAGGGTTTAGGGTTTAGGGTTTAGGGTTTAGGGTTTAGGGTTTAGGGTTTAGGGTTTAGGGTTTAGGGTTTAGGGTTTAGGGTTTAGGGTTTAGGGTTTAGGGTTTAGGGTTTAGGGTTTAGGGTTTAGGGTTTAGGGTTTAGGGTTTAGGGTTTAGGGTTTAGGGTTTAGGGTTTAGGGTTTAGGGTTTAGGGTTTAGGGTTTAGGGTTTAGGGTTTAGGGTTTAGGGTTTAGGGTTTAGGGTTTAGGGTTTAGGGTTTAGGGTTTAGGGTTTAGGGTTTAGGGTTTAGGGTTTAGGGTTTAGGGTTTAGGGTTTAGGGTTTAGGGTTTAGGGTTTAGGGTTTAGGGTTTAGGGTTTAGGGTTTAGGGTTTAGGGTTTAGGGTTTAGGGTTTAGGGTTTAGGGTTTAGGGTTTAGGGTTTAGGGTTTAGGGTTTAGGGTTTAGGGTTTAGGGTTTAGGGTTTAGGGTTTAGGGTTTAGGGTTTAGGGTTTAGGGTTTAGGGTTTAGGGTTTAGGGTTTAGGGTTTAGGGTTTAGGGTTTAGGGTTTAGGGTTTAGGGTTTAGGGTTTAGGGTTTAGGGTTTAGGGTTTAGGGTTTAGGGTTTAGGGTTTAGGGTTTAGGGTTTAGGGTTTAGGGTTTAGGGTTTAGGGTTTAGGGTTTAGGGTTTAGGGTTTAGGGTTTAGGGTTTAGGGTTTAGGGTTTAGGGTTTAGGGTTTAGGGTTTAGGGTTTAGGGTTTAGGGTTTAGGGTTTAGGGTTTAGGGTTTAGGGTTTAGGGTTTAGGGTTTAGGGTTTAGGGTTTAGGGTTTAGGGTTTAGGGTTTAGGGTTTAGGGTTTAGGGTTTAGGGTTTAGGGTTTAGGGTTTAGGGTTTAGGGTTTAGGGTTTAGGGTTTAGGGTTTAGGGTTTAGGGTTTAGGGTTTAGGGTTTAGGGTTTAGGGTTTAGGGTTTAGGGTTTAGGGTTTAGGGTTTAGGGTTTAGGGTTTAGGGTTTAGGGTTTAGGGTTTAGGGTTTAGGGTTTAGGGTTTAGGGTTTAGGGTTTAGGGTTTAGGGTTTAGGGTTTAGGGTTTAGGGTTTAGGGTTTAGGGTTTAGGGTTTAGGGTTTAGGGTTTAGGGTTTAGGGTTTAGGGTTTAGGGTTTAGGGTTTAGGGTTTAGGGTTTAGGGTTTAGGGTTTAGGGTTTAGGGTTTAGGGTTTAGGGTTTAGGGTTTAGGGTTTAGGGTTTAGGGTTTAGGGTTTAGGGTTTAGGGTTTAGGGTTTAGGGTTTAGGGTTTAGGGTTTAGGGTTTAGGGTTTAGGGTTTAGGGTTTAGGGTTTAGGGTTTAGGGTTTAGGGTTTAGGGTTTAGGGTTTAGGGTTTAGGGTTTAGGGTTTAGGGTTTAGGGTTTAGGGTTTAGGGTTTAGGGTTTAGGGTTTAGGGTTTAGGGTTTAGGGTTTAGGGTTTAGGGTTTAGGGTTTAGGGTTTAGGGTTTAGGGTTTAGGGTTTAGGGTTTAGGGTTTAGGGTTTAGGGTTTAGGGTTTAGGGTTTAGGGTTTAGGGTTTAGGGTTTAGGGTTTAGGGTTTAGGGTTTAGGGTTTAGGGTTTAGGGTTTAGGGTTTAGGGTTTAGGGTTTAGGGTTTAGGGTTTAGGGTTTAGGGTTTAGGGTTTAGGGTTTAGGGTTTAGGGTTTAGGGTTTAGGGTTTAGGGTTTAGGGTTTAGGGTTTAGGGTTTAGGGTTTAGGGTTTAGGGTTTAGGGTTTAGGGTTTAGGGTTTAGGGTTTAGGGTTTAGGGTTTAGGGTTTAGGGTTTAGGGTTTAGGGTTTAGGGTTTAGGGTTTAGGGTTTAGGGTTTAGGGTTTAGGGTTTAGGGTTTAGGGTTTAGGGTTTAGGGTTTAGGGTTTAGGGTTTAGGGTTTAGGGTTTAGGGTTTAGGGTTTAGGGTTTAGGGTTTAGGGTTTAGGGTTTAGGGTTTAGGGTTTAGGGTTTAGGGTTTAGGGTTTAGGGTTTAGGGTTTAGGGTTTAGGGTTTAGGGTTTAGGGTTTAGGGTTTAGGGTTTAGGGTTTAGGGTTTAGGGTTTAGGGTTTAGGGTTTAGGGTTTAGGGTTTAGGGTTTAGGGTTTAGGGTTTAGGGTTTAGGGTTTAGGGTTTAGGGTTTAGGGTTTAGGGTTTAGGGTTTAGGGTTTAGGGTTTAGGGTTTAGGGTTTAGGGTTTAGGGTTTAGGGTTTAGGGTTTAGGGTTTAGGGTTTAGGGTTTAGGGTTTAGGGTTTAGGGTTTAGGGTTTAGGGTTTAGGGTTTAGGGTTTAGGGTTTAGGGTTTAGGGTTTAGGGTTTAGGGTTTAGGGTTTAGGGTTTAGGGTTTAGGGTTTAGGGTTTAGGGTTTAGGGTTTAGGGTTTAGGGTTTAGGGTTTAGGGTTTAGGGTTTAGGGTTTAGGGTTTAGGGTTTAGGGTTTAGGGTTTAGGGTTTAGGGTTTAGGGTTTAGGGTTTAGGGTTTAGGGTTTAGGGTTTAGGGTTTAGGGTTTAGGGTTTAGGGTTTAGGGTTTAGGGTTTAGGGTTTAGGGTTTAGGGTTTAGGGTTTAGGGTTTAGGGTTTAGGGTTTAGGGTTTAGGGTTTAGGGTTTAGGGTTTAGGGTTTAGGGTTTAGGGTTTAGGGTTTAGGGTTTAGGGTTTAGGGTTTAGGGTTTAGGGTTTAGGGTTTAGGGTTTAGGGTTTAGGGTTTAGGGTTTAGGGTTTAGGGTTTAGGGTTTAGGGTTTAGGGTTTAGGGTTTAGGGTTTAGGGTTTAGGGTTTAGGGTTTAGGGTTTAGGGTTTAGGGTTTAGGGTTTAGGGTTTAGGGTTTAGGGTTTAGGGTTTAGGGTTTAGGGTTTAGGGTTTAGGGTTTAGGGTTTAGGGTTTAGGGTTTAGGGTTTAGGGTTTAGGGTTTAGGGTTTAGGGTTTAGGGTTTAGGGTTTAGGGTTTAGGGTTTAGGGTTTAGGGTTTAGGGTTTAGGGTTTAGGGTTTAGGGTTTAGGGTTTAGGGTTTAGGGTTTAGGGTTTAGGGTTTAGGGTTTAGGGTTTAGGGTTTAGGGTTTAGGGTTTAGGGTTTAGGGTTTAGGGTTTAGGGTTTAGGGTTTAGGGTTTAGGGTTTAGGGTTTAGGGTTTAGGGTTTAGGGTTTAGGGTTTAGGGTTTAGGGTTTAGGGTTTAGGGTTTAGGGTTTAGGGTTTAGGGTTTAGGGTTTAGGGTTTAGGGTTTAGGGTTTAGGGTTTAGGGTTTAGGGTTTAGGGTTTAGGGTTTAGGGTTTAGGGTTTAGGGTTTAGGGTTTAGGGTTTAGGGTTTAGGGTTTAGGGTTTAGGGTTTAGGGTTTAGGGTTTAGGGTTTAGGGTTTAGGGTTTAGGGTTTAGGGTTTAGGGTTTAGGGTTTAGGGTTTAGGGTTTAGGGTTTAGGGTTTAGGGTTTAGGGTTTAGGGTTTAGGGTTTAGGGTTTAGGGTTTAGGGTTTAGGGTTTAGGGTTTAGGGTTTAGGGTTTAGGGTTTAGGGTTTAGGGTTTAGGGTTTAGGGTTTAGGGTTTAGGGTTTAGGGTTTAGGGTTTAGGGTTTAGGGTTTAGGGTTTAGGGTTTAGGGTTTAGGGTTTAGGGTTTAGGGTTTAGGGTTTAGGGTTTAGGGTTTAGGGTTTAGGGTTTAGGGTTTAGGGTTTAGGGTTTAGGGTTTAGGGTTTAGGGTTTAGGGTTTAGGGTTTAGGGTTTAGGGTTTAGGGTTTAGGGTTTAGGGTTTAGGGTTTAGGGTTTAGGGTTTAGGGTTTAGGGTTTAGGGTTTAGGGTTTAGGGTTTAGGGTTTAGGGTTTAGGGTTTAGGGTTTAGGGTTTAGGGTTTAGGGTTTAGGGTTTAGGGTTTAGGGTTTAGGGTTTAGGGTTTAGGGTTTAGGGTTTAGGGTTTAGGGTTTAGGGTTTAGGGTTTAGGGTTTAGGGTTTAGGGTTTAGGGTTTAGGGTTTAGGGTTTAGGGTTTAGGGTTTAGGGTTTAGGGTTTAGGGTTTAGGGTTTAGGGTTTAGGGTTTAGGGTTTAGGGTTTAGGGTTTAGGGTTTAGGGTTTAGGGTTTAGGGTTTAGGGTTTAGGGTTTAGGGTTTAGGGTTTAGGGTTTAGGGTTTAGGGTTTAGGGTTTAGGGTTTAGGGTTTAGGGTTTAGGGTTTAGGGTTTAGGGTTTAGGGTTTAGGGTTTAGGGTTTAGGGTTTAGGGTTTAGGGTTTAGGGTTTAGGGTTTAGGGTTTAGGGTTTAGGGTTTAGGGTTTAGGGTTTAGGGTTTAGGGTTTAGGGTTTAGGGTTTAGGGTTTAGGGTTTAGGGTTTAGGGTTTAGGGTTTAGGGTTTAGGGTTTAGGGTTTAGGGTTTAGGGTTTAGGGTTTAGGGTTTAGGGTTTAGGGTTTAGGGTTTAGGGTTTAGGGTTTAGGGTTTAGGGTTTAGGGTTTAGGGTTTAGGGTTTAGGGTTTAGGGTTTAGGGTTTAGGGTTTAGGGTTTAGGGTTTAGGGTTTAGGGTTTAGGGTTTAGGGTTTAGGGTTTAGGGTTTAGGGTTTAGGGTTTAGGGTTTAGGGTTTAGGGTTTAGGGTTTAGGGTTTAGGGTTTAGGGTTTAGGGTTTAGGGTTTAGGGTTTAGGGTTTAGGGTTTAGGGTTTAGGGTTTAGGGTTTAGGGTTTAGGGTTTAGGGTTTAGGGTTTAGGGTTTAGGGTTTAGGGTTTAGGGTTTAGGGTTTAGGGTTTAGGGTTTAGGGTTTAGGGTTTAGGGTTTAGGGTTTAGGGTTTAGGGTTTAGGGTTTAGGGTTTAGGGTTTAGGGTTTAGGGTTTAGGGTTTAGGGTTTAGGGTTTAGGGTTTAGGGTTTAGGGTTTAGGGTTTAGGGTTTAGGGTTTAGGGTTTAGGGTTTAGGGTTTAGGGTTTAGGGTTTAGGGTTTAGGGTTTAGGGTTTAGGGTTTAGGGTTTAGGGTTTAGGGTTTAGGGTTTAGGGTTTAGGGTTTAGGGTTTAGGGTTTAGGGTTTAGGGTTTAGGGTTTAGGGTTTAGGGTTTAGGGTTTAGGGTTTAGGGTTTAGGGTTTAGGGTTTAGGGTTTAGGGTTTAGGGTTTAGGGTTTAGGGTTTAGGGTTTAGGGTTTAGGGTTTAGGGTTTAGGGTTTAGGGTTTAGGGTTTAGGGTTTAGGGTTTAGGGTTTAGGGTTTAGGGTTTAGGGTTTAGGGTTTAGGGTTTAGGGTTTAGGGTTTAGGGTTTAGGGTTTAGGGTTTAGGGTTTAGGGTTTAGGGTTTAGGGTTTAGGGTTTAGGGTTTAGGGTTTAGGGTTTAGGGTTTAGGGTTTAGGGTTTAGGGTTTAGGGTTTAGGGTTTAGGGTTTAGGGTTTAGGGTTTAGGGTTTAGGGTTTAGGGTTTAGGGTTTAGGGTTTAGGGTTTAGGGTTTAGGGTTTAGGGTTTAGGGTTTAGGGTTTAGGGTTTAGGGTTTAGGGTTTAGGGTTTAGGGTTTAGGGTTTAGGGTTTAGGGTTTAGGGTTTAGGGTTTAGGGTTTAGGGTTTAGGGTTTAGGGTTTAGGGTTTAGGGTTTAGGGTTTAGGGTTTAGGGTTTAGGGTTTAGGGTTTAGGGTTTAGGGTTTAGGGTTTAGGGTTTAGGGTTTAGGGTTTAGGGTTTAGGGTTTAGGGTTTAGGGTTTAGGGTTTAGGGTTTAGGGTTTAGGGTTTAGGGTTTAGGGTTTAGGGTTTAGGGTTTAGGGTTTAGGGTTTAGGGTTTAGGGTTTAGGGTTTAGGGTTTAGGGTTTAGGGTTTAGGGTTTAGGGTTTAGGGTTTAGGGTTTAGGGTTTAGGGTTTAGGGTTTAGGGTTTAGGGTTTAGGGTTTAGGGTTTAGGGTTTAGGGTTTAGGGTTTAGGGTTTAGGGTTTAGGGTTTAGGGTTTAGGGTTTAGGGTTTAGGGTTTAGGGTTTAGGGTTTAGGGTTTAGGGTTTAGGGTTTAGGGTTTAGGGTTTAGGGTTTAGGGTTTAGGGTTTAGGGTTTAGGGT
This sequence comes from Oryza coarctata, assembly GCA_030770085.1. Taxonomy (NCBI): domain Eukaryota; kingdom Viridiplantae; phylum Streptophyta; class Magnoliopsida; order Poales; family Poaceae; genus Oryza; species Oryza coarctata. Next base: position 3,335 of record CM061476.1, on the reverse strand, counting down.
TTAGGGTTTAGGGTTTAGGGTTTAGGGTTTAGGGTTTAGGGTTTAGGGTTTAGGGTTTAGGGTTTAGGGTTTAGGGTTTAGGGTTTAGGGTTTAGGGTTTAGGGTTTAGGGTTTAGGGTTTAGGGTTTAGGGTTTAGGGTTTAGGGTTTAGGGTTTAGGGTTTAGGGTTTAGGGTTTAGGGTTTAGGGTTTAGGGTTTAGGGTTTAGGGTTTAGGGTTTAGGGTTTAGGGTTTAGGGTTTAGGGTTTAGGGTTTAGGGTTTAGGGTTTAGGGTTTAGGGTTTAGGGTTTAGGGTTTAGGGTTTAGGGTTTAGGGTTTAGGGTTTAGGGTTTAGGGTTTAGGGTTTAGGGTTTAGGGTTTAGGGTTTAGGGTTTAGGGTTTAGGGTTTAGGGTTTAGGGTTTAGGGTTTAGGGTTTAGGGTTTAGGGTTTAGGGTTTAGGGTTTAGGGTTTAGGGTTTAGGGTTTAGGGTTTAGGGTTTAGGGTTTAGGGTTTAGGGTTTAGGGTTTAGGGTTTAGGGTTTAGGGTTTAGGGTTTAGGGTTTAGGGTTTAGGGTTTAGGGTTTAGGGTTTAGGGTTTAGGGTTTAGGGTTTAGGGTTTAGGGTTTAGGGTTTAGGGTTTAGGGTTTAGGGTTTAGGGTTTAGGGTTTAGGGTTTAGGGTTTAGGGTTTAGGGTTTAGGGTTTAGGGTTTAGGGTTTAGGGTTTAGGGTTTAGGGTTTAGGGTTTAGGGTTTAGGGTTTAGGGTTTAGGGTTTAGGGTTTAGGGTTTAGGGTTTAGGGTTTAGGGTTTAGGGTTTAGGGTTTAGGGTTTAGGGTTTAGGGTTTAGGGTTTAGGGTTTAGGGTTTAGGGTTTAGGGTTTAGGGTTTAGGGTTTAGGGTTTAGGGTTTAGGGTTTAGGGTTTAGGGTTTAGGGTTTAGGGTTTAGGGTTTAGGGTTTAGGGTTTAGGGTTTAGGGTTTAGGGTTTAGGGTTTAGGGTTTAGGGTTTAGGGTTTAGGGTTTAGGGTTTAGGGTTTAGGGTTTAGGGTTTAGGGTTTAGGGTTTAGGGTTTAGGGTTTAGGGTTTAGGGTTTAGGGTTTAGGGTTTAGGGTTTAGGGTTTAGGGTTTAGGGTTTAGGGTTTAGGGTTTAGGGTTTAGGGTTTAGGGTTTAGGGTTTAGGGTTTAGGGTTTAGGGTTTAGGGTTTAGGGTTTAGGGTTTAGGGTTTAGGGTTTAGGGTTTAGGGTTTAGGGTTTAGGGTTTAGGGTTTAGGGTTTAGGGTTTAGGGTTTAGGGTTTAGGGTTTAGGGTTTAGGGTTTAGGGTTTAGGGTTTAGGGTTTAGGGTTTAGGGTTTAGGGTTTAGGGTTTAGGGTTTAGGGTTTAGGGTTTAGGGTTTAGGGTTTAGGGTTTAGGGTTTAGGGTTTAGGGTTTAGGGTTTAGGGTTTAGGGTTTAGGGTTTAGGGTTTAGGGTTTAGGGTTTAGGGTTTAGGGTTTAGGGTTTAGGGTTTAGGGTTTAGGGTTTAGGGTTTAGCGGTTTAGGGTTTAGGGTTTAGGGTTTAGGGTTTAGGGTTTAGGGTTTAGGGTTTAGGGTTTAGGGTTTAGGGTTTAGGGTTTAGGGTTTAGGGTTTAGGGTTTAGGGTTTAGGGTTTAGGGTTTAGGGTTTAGGGTTTAGGGTTTAGGGTTTAGGGTTTAGGGTTTAGGGTTTAGGGTTTAGGGTTTAGGGTTTAGGGTTTAGGGTTTAGGGTTTAGGGTTTAGGGTTTAGGGTTTAGGGTTTAGGGTTTAGGGTTTAGGGTTTAGGGTTTAGGGTTTAGGGTTTAGGGTTTAGGGTTTAGGGTTTAGGGTTTAGGGTTTAGGGTTTAGGGTTTAGGGTTTAGGGTTTAGGGTTTAGGGTTTAGGGTTTAGGGTTTAGGGTTTAGGGTTTAGGGTTTAGGGTTTAGGGTTTAGGGTTTAGGGTTTAGGGTTTAGGGTTTAGGGTTTAGGGTTTAGGGTTTAGGGTTTAGGGTTTAGGGTTTAGGGTTTAGGGTTTAGGGTTTAGGGTTTAGGGTTTAGGGTTTAGGGTTTAGGGTTTAGGGTTTAGGGTTTAGGGTTTAGGGTTTAGGGTTTAGGGTTTAGGGTTTAGGGTTTAGGGTTTAGGGTTTAGGGTTTAGGGTTTAGGGTTTAGGGTTTAGGGTTTAGGGTTTAGGGTTTAGGGTTTAGGGTTTAGGGTTTAGGGTTTAGGGTTTAGGGTTTAGGGTTTAGGGTTTAGGGTTTAGGGTTTAGGGTTTAGGGTTTAGGGTTTAGGGTTTAGGGTTTAGGGTTTAGGGTTTAGGGTTTAGGGTTTAGGGTTTAGGGTTTAGGGTTTAGGGTTTAGGGTTTAGGGTTTAGGGTTTAGGGTTTAGGGTTTAGGGTTTAGGGTTTAGGGTTTAGGGTTTAGGGTTTAGGGTTTAGGGTTTAGGGTTTAGGGTTTAGGGTTTAGGGTTTAGGGTTTAGGGTTTAGGGTTTAGGGTTTAGGGTTTAGGGTTTAGGGTTTAGGGTTTAGGGTTTAGGGTTTAGGGTTTAGGGTTTAGGGTTTAGGGTTTAGGGTTTAGGGTTTAGGGTTTAGGGTTTAGGGTTTAGGGTTTAGGGTTTAGGGTTTAGGGTTTAGGGTTTAGGGTTTAGGGTTTAGGGTTTAGGGTTTAGGGTTTAGGGTTTAGGGTTTAGGGTTTAGGGTTTAGGGTTTAGGGTTTAGGGTTTAGGGTTTAGGGTTTAGGGTTTAGGGTTTAGGGTTTAGGGTTTAGGGTTTAGGGTTTAGGGTTTAGGGTTTAGGGTTTAGGGTTTAGGGTTTAGGGTTTAGGGTTTAGGGTTTAGGGTTTAGGGTTTAGGGTTTAGGGTTTAGGGTTTAGGGTTTAGGGTTTAGGGTTTAGGGTTTAGGGTTTAGGGTTTAGGGTTTAGGGTTTAGGGTTTAGGGTTTAGGGTTTAGGGTTTAGGGTTTAGGGTTTAGGGTTTAGGGTTTAGGGTTTAGGGTTTAGGGTTTAGGGTTTAGGGTTTAGGGTTTAGGGTTTAGGGTTTAGGGTTTAGGGTTTAGGGTTTAGGGTTTAGGGTTTAGGGTTTAGGGTTTAGGGTTTAGGGTTTAGGGTTTAGGGTTTAGGGTTTAGGGTTTAGGGTTTAGGGTTTAGGGTTTAGGGTTTAGGGTTTAGGGTTTAGGGTTTAGGGTTTAGGGTTTAGGGTTTAGGGTTTAGGGTTTAGGGTTTAGGGTTTAGGGTTTAGGGTTTAGGGTTTAGGGTTTAGGGTTTAGGGTTTAGGGTTTAGGGTTTAGGGTTTAGGGTTTAGGGTTTAGGGTTTAGGGTTTAGGGTTTAGGGTTTAGGGTTTAGGGTTTAGGGTTTAGGGTTTAGGGTTTAGGGTTT